>JANXHW010000003.1:115468008-120468008 GCA_026170595.1 Plestiodon gilberti rubricaudatus
ACAACCATGGCAATCCTAGCAATACTGACCTGTCGGTAGACCCTGTGGAGAAAAGAGGGGGGGGGAACAGCTGGTGTCTACATATGGGTTACAGTTCCACACTCATGGCATTGTGTGCTCACATTAATACAGGCAGCTATGAGACAAGACATTGGTATAGAGGCATATCATGGCAGGCTATGCAGACAGCTATGAGACAAGACATTGGTATAGAGGCATATCATGGCAGGCTATGCAGGCAGCTATGAGACAAGACATTGGTATAGAGGCATATCATGGCAGGCTATGCAGGCAGCTATGAGACAAGACATTGGTATAGAGGCATATCATGGCAGGCTATGCAGACAGCTATGAGACAAGACATTGGTATAGAGGCATATCATGGCAGACTATGCAGGCAGCTATGAGACAAGACATTGGTATAGAGGCATATCATGGCAGGCTATGCAGGCAGCTATGAGACAAGACATTGGTATAGAGGCATGTATCCTACCTATATTTCTCTATGCAAAGAGGCAGACGTCAGACCACATGTCAGCACAAACCCTGCACTTACCTGCTGGTGTTGTTGCCTGTATGGGGGGGGGGAGAGAGGGGCTGGGAGAAAGACATGGGTTAGCAAACACTTGCATGGAGACAGCTGCCCAGGCACAGCAGTAAACAGTTTGGCCACAGGCAGAACAGCCCTCTCTGCCCTAGAGGGGGGCAGAGAGGAGAGAGGAGAAGAGAGAAGTGGGGTGTTAGAAAAGTTTTCAAAGTCCCACTTTGTGGCTGCTGGGGGACAGAACCCCACGCCACGTGCTCAGAGAGAGAGAGAGAGAGTGGAGGGCTGGGGCTGGGCTTTTGTGGGAAAGAGGCTGGGTGGGGCTGGGTGCTGATAGGGTAACTATTTGGGTCCATGTCCAGAGTTAGGCCACACCTGTTCGGTCCTAACTCAGGCCCAACTCGGGCCCAGGGTGTTAGAACTTTTCAGGAGAGGGCTGGTGTGGGTAAGGTAAAATGGCTCCTATGGGTCTCCTCACATTTGGGTCCACCCTTTTTGCTGGCCCAAATTTTGGGCCTGAGTTGGGCTCGAGGGGGCGTGTCAGTGGCTCTCCAGTGTCTGGAACCGGACCAAAATTCGTAACCGCCCCCGTCACACCCCCGACACGCCCCCAACACACCCACTTTTAGGCTGCAATTGTGCCTGAATTGTGCAATTGTGCCTGAATTGTACCGCAGTTGCCTTGGGCTGGACCGGGCTGCAATTCAGTCACAATTGCAGCCCAACTCAGGCACAATTCAGGCACAACTCGGGCCTAAAGCACTTGGGCTGCAATTGTGCCTGAATTGTACCGCAGTTGCCTTGGGCTGGACCGGGCTGTAAGCGGCACAGGCACAGAGGCTGGCACCACTCACGCTGTGATGTACCTCAGCCTGCAGCAGCTGACGCAGGTAAGGCCCATGCCGGTCGGTGGGAGGGCGGATTGGGGCAGCAAGGAAGGGGCCATTGGCTGGCCTGGGCTGGGAGGGGACAGTGATATCGGCGACGATATCCTAAGCCCCTTCCCAGTCCGCGCTGGCCTTACACCGCCTCTCTGGATGTACACCTGCTCTGGAGCTGGTGTGCATCTGAGGAGGCCCATAGAACCCAGGCTTGTCTACACCCGGGGAAGGGGATGAACGTCCTCTTCTCCTGAGATGCACTCTAGCAGCGCCAGGGCAGCCCAGAAGGGCCTTAGGATACTGCGGCTGGCCCTTGATGACAGGTGATGAACATGAATGGGTGAGTCAGCTGTCTGTGACAGAGAATTTTTTCTTAAGATTGCTGATTTCTTTTATTTAGATTTTCCACTTATCTCTTCTGCTTCAAATGCTATTGTTGCAAGGAACTTGGACAGGAATGTAAATGTTGATGCAGGAATATGAATGTTAAGCAATACTGAAGTACAATTTTGAAAAAAAAATGAGTAAATTTTCATAGTTTTTAGCAAAATCCTCAAAATGAACAGTCAATTTCTGTAGCAGTATGGAATTATGACAAAATTCCCCTCAGGACACACTTTTTTATAACTCTTTTTAGTTGTTTCAAAAGCTTGAGAACTACTTGAAATGGAAACACACCCACACAACTTTGAAAAACTGTATTGACATTAGAACTTGTCTTAAATATTTCCTCCTCTTCCTTTCTTACAGCTCATTGTAATTTAGCCCCAAAGTCCTGGGTGTGATATACCGGTAATTGTTTCAGTAGCTTTACTTTGATTCATGTGGGTTATGTGGCATAAAGATCAAATTACAAACCACACAAGAAGAACAGTTCTCTGTTGCAAACGAGAATTAAATTGGAGAATCCTCTTCACTATATTGAAATAGACATGATAGAACAGGTATGAGAATGCCACCCTCGGTACTCTCTCTCAGGCTGCCTTCAGCAGCAACACAAACTGCACATATCTCCTGTGTGCTTCTTCTGATATGTACAGCCCAATCCTGACTAAGGATCCTGCTGCCTGCCGGATCCTAAGCCCAGGCTGCCCGGCACGCGCCGGGCCGGGGGTCTACCCGGGGCGCTCCGCCATTCCAAGATGTCGCAAATGAGCCGTAAAGCCCTGGGCCACCCGCCGGATCCTTAGTCTGGATTGCGCAAAAAGTTCACTAAAACAGAATGTCGCACAGCCTAAAGATATGAAAAAAGTGAGAATTACTACACATAAGGTTCAGTTTCTAACAGAAGGCAAATGGTCTTCAGAACTGTATTTGGACTCTTCCTTTACATGAATGCACTGGGGTTGCTAGAGGTGGGGCGGAATGATAAGTCTTGCACAGCGGTAACTGCTCCGTTCCATGGTGGCCCCGCCCACTAGCTATCGGAACCAGTCAAGCGGCGAAGGCAACACGCAGGAGACGGCGAGTGGGCGGGGCCACCATGGAATGGAGCAGTTACTGCTGTGCAAGACTTACCGTTCTGCCCCACCTCTAGCAATACCAGTGCATGAATGTTTTCTTGGAGAACTATTATCGTATAATATTTTACTTTTTATCTTCAGGTATGAGAGAGTCAAGGCCAGCGGGTGGCACAGTGGGTTAAACCACTGAACCATGAGCTGTTGATCGAAAGGTCAGCAGTTCGAATCCGCGACGGGTCGTGCCTTGTTGCTTGGCCAGCTCCTGCCAACCTAGCAGTTCCATAGCATGTTAATGTGAGTAGATAAATAGGTACCGCTTGCGGGAAGGTAAACAGCGCTCCGTGTTCCAGCCACATGCTACGCGCTGCGGCAAGGAGAGTCATGCTGGCCACATGACCACGGAGGCGTCTTCGGACAACGCTGGCTCTTCGGCTTTGAAATGGGGATGAGCACCACACCCTAGAGTCAGACACAGTGGCGTCACTAGGATGCACGTCACCCCAAGGCGGGGGGCACGTGTCACCCTAGCGAGGCTCTGATATCGGCACGGCCATAGGCCGCACCGCGATTTGGGGGGGCGACCCGGCTGCACCCTGCCCCGGGTGCCCGCGTCGCCATCCGGACGCTCCGAGGCTGGCCCAGGAGCCGGCTTCGGAGCGTCCGACCCTGCCGGCGCTCCAGGGCCTTCTCAAAGAAGGCCCATGCAGCGTGTTAATACGGGTATTTTTACAATTTTCGCGCATGCGCAGAAACCGTTTTCAGGGCATTTTGTCCTCAAAACGGTCTGCGCATGCGCAAAAATTGTAAAAATACCCGTATTAACGCACTGCATGGGCCTTCTTTCAGAAGGCCCTGGAGCGCCGGCGGGGTTGGACGCTCCGAGGCCAGCTCTCGGAGCGTCCGGAGGGTGACGCGCATCACCCCGTGGCGCGCATCACCCCCTGGCGGCCCGTCTCCCGCCACGCTCCAGTGATGCCAGTGGTCGGACACGACTGGACTTAATTGTCAGGGGTCACCTTTACCTTTACCTATGAGAGAGTCAAGGAGAGACTTCCGGCTAGGAGGACATGGCTGGCTGACAACTCCGCTGATCGCTCTGTATTGACGGAGTACATCTGATGGACTTAATTACTCTACCCCTGGATTAAAAGGGAGTACGAAGAGATAAACCACATTTCTTTCAATCGCCCTCATTCTGACACTTCAAGGCAAAGGCTCTGAAGTTTTGGGTTGTCGGTGAGGAAGAATTGGATTACCATCGAAGCTCCGTCAGCAGATGAAGCGTAAGCCAAGCCACCTCCCACATGCTTTGCTTTACTTAGGCAAGAGGCGTAGAAATGATTTATGAGTTGGAGAAATTAGCCGAGATAAGAGTTAACGCTAAAAATAATACATTGCGATAAGGTGAACTGAACATCCGAAACTGAAGTTGGAAAGACGAAGTTAAAGTTACAATAGTGGTGAGTTTTATTGAATTACTTTTTTGTTTTGTACTTATGGAAGATTAAAACAGTAAAAAGGTTTTTTTTAATAGATTATTTCGACAAGAGAAAATTGTCCGGGACTTTGTTGACATTCCTGACATTTTTGCTAAAAGAATATGAGCCCTTCCGTGTTAGAGTTCATGGATCCTGGCAATTAATCCTTCTGTTTCACGTCGTCGACCGCAGAAGTTTTTTATATTACCTCTTCTTTTTTTTTAAGAGAAGAGAGATTGGCATCTGGTGAAAAAATTGCAACATGACTACAATATTGTCTTGCTTTAAGAAATGGGAACAGAGATTCGATGTAAAGATGACAATTTTGGAGGAAAATCTTCAGAATATGATTGCAGAACTGAAACAAGCAGGGAAGGAAAAGGATGATGAATTAAAAGACTCTACGTCGGCCTCCCTTGCTCCCAATAAAGAGAAAGATTTATTGGAAGACACTGTAGCAAGAGTTAAACCAAGACTTGAGATAGAGAAGCAGAGTACTTTACTAAAAATGTTGAAGATTGTCTTTCGGGAGAGGAATATAGAAGACGTGAATGATCCTGTGGAAAAGATTGCAAAGTGGATACAATTTAAAAAACAAGGGACTTTTGGGAAAGATTCAAAGATGAAGAAGAGGAAGGAGAGGAAGAAGAAGAAGAGGAAGAAGAAGAAGAAGAGGAAGAAGAAGAAGAGGAAGGAGGAAGGGGAGGGATGGAAGGGGTAATGGCAAACTGTCAAAAATGTTTTATTATTAAGAAACAAATAGATATGACTTGTTTTTAAGGAACTTATATTAAGAGTGATGGAAAATTTTTGATGATGAATTAACAAATTTGAAGACAAAAATGGGGTGACTTACAGCCCATTCCAACCCAAGTGCTAAGCAGCCCAAGTCAGACCTAAAGTCAGCCTAAGTCGTTTAGGTCAAAGTTAGGTCTGGAACGCAACCATTTAGGGCGAAGTTAGGTCAAAGTTAGGTTGAAGTTACAACCGACGGACTAAGAACAGCCCATTCCAACCCAAGGGCTAAGCAGCACAAGTCAGACCTAAAGTTGACCTAAAAGTGGGCGGACCATGGGCGGACCGTGGGTGTAACGGGGGCGGCAACCAATTAACGTTGGATTCCAGACCCTGGCAAGCACAGACACGCCCCCTCCAACACAAATGCTGACACAAAATTTAGGTCAACCAAAAAGGTGGACCCAAATTCGAGGAGACCCATAGGAGCCATTTTACCTTACCCAAGCCAGCCCTCTCCTGAAAATTTCTAACACCCTACTCCTTAGTTAGGTCAGAGTTAGGACAGAGTTGGGCCTGCTAGGTCTGGAAACAGACAGAGTTATGCCTAAGATAGGGAGCCTATCAGCACCCAGCCCCACCCAGCCTCATTCCCACAAAAGCCCAGCCCCAGACCTCCAGTCACTCTCTCTCTCTCTGAGCACGTGGCGTGGGGTTCTGTCCCCCACAGCCACAAAGTGGGACTTTGTCAGTGGAGGGCAAAATTCACAAACACCCCACTTCTCTCTTCTCCTCTCTGCCTCCCTCTAGGGCAGAGAGGGCTGTTCTGGCTGTGGCCAACCTGTTTACAGCTGTGCCTGGGCAGCTGCCTCCATGCAAGTGTTTGCTAACCCATGTCTTTTTCCCAGCCCCTCTTCCCCCCCCCCACAGGCAACAACACCAGCAGGTAAGAGCAGGGTTTGTGCTGACATGTGGTCTGACTGCTGCCTCTTTGCATTTAGAAATATAGGAAGGATATGTGCCTCTTTACCAATGTGTTGTCTCATAGCTGTCTGCATAGCCTGCCATGACATGCCTCTCTACCAATGTGTTGTCTCATAGCTGCCTGCATAGCCTGCCATGACATGCCTCTATACCAATGTCTTGTCTCATAGCTGCCTCCATAGCCTGCCATGATATGCCTCTTTACCAATGTCTTGTCTCATAGCTGCCTGCATAGCCTGCCATGATATATAGGATACATGCCTCTTTAGCACTGTTGTGTCTGATAGCTGCCTGTAGTTATGTGAGCAGACACTGCCACAAGTGTGGAACTGTTAGCCTTATGTAGACACCACCTGTTTCTCCCCCCCCCTTTTCTCCACAGGATCAACTGACAGGTCAGTAGTGCTAGGTTTGCCATGGTAGTGACCCCCAAGTTGTGTTGTTGTCTCTCTCTTTGACCCTTTCCCCTTACAGGATCATGCTCTCCTTACACCCAGGTAAGCAGCTCAGACCATGCTATGTGTGTCACACCTCTCAGCTGTGTTTTATTTCTCTCCCTGCAGGCTTTTGCAACCAACACACTGGCATTTCTTCACTGGCGATTGCTTCCACACACCAGCTGACATGTAACTCCCCCTTGTTTTTTGTCTCCCCAAGAATGTCCACTACCAACTACCTTCCTGGGAGCACCCCTGGGGCTGCAGTCTGGTTGCCCCACTGTCGTCTGCCTCGAAGCTGCCAGAGGTCAGGGATCCAGCCCTGCAACCCTCCTCAGCTGCCGGTACTGCTGCTGCTGCACCTCCCTGGCTGTCTACTTGCTGCCCCTCCCCTTTCTATGGAGCAGGCTGTGGTTCCACAGGGGAAGAGCCTGCATCTCCAGGTCCATGGGGCATGTGTGCTGCTGCTGCTGCTTCTGCTTTCAGATTGGCTGCTGTGACTACCCCTGGCAGCCTCGCCTAGCCATCTCTGCTAACGTTCCAGAACAATAAAGACGCCCCTCGGGCAGAGCCCCAGTGAAACATATGTGCCCAGTGTTTACACAAGCATTGCCCCACACCCACAGACAGCCCCTAGCACTGAAGCCCCTACATGAGTCCCACCCAGGGACTGCCACGGCCTTCCCTGGGAGAACCCAGCAGGGGTGCTGCCAGACCCCCATGGCACAGAGGGGAGGGGGGAGTCAGGTGGGCCTCTCAGGCAGGCAAACAGTGACAGCCAGGGCGTCCGCCCGTAATGCAGGCGCCACCGTCGAAGGTCTGCCCGTAATGCAGGCGCCACCGTCGAAGGTCTGCCCGTAATGCAGGCGCCACCGTCGAAGGTCCGCCCATAATGCAGGCGCCTCCGTCGAAGGTCCGCCCGTAATGCATGCGCCACCGTCGAAGGTCCGCCCATAATGCAGGCGCCTCCGTCGAAGGTCCGCCCGTAATGCAGCCACATCTGCCCAAAGTCTGTCTGCATAAGAGGCGCCTGTTTATGCATCACCTTCATCTGTGGAGCGCCCCCTGTGTCCCTATCGGTCTCTGCAGACCCCTCTCTCGGAATCTGTCTCCCACCAGCCTTGTTGTCTGTCTGTCTGTCTCTGACCCACCCATGCCCCTCCCCAGCTCCCACTGTCTGCCTGCCTGTGTGTCTGCCTCCCCTCCCACTCCCTGATGATGGCTGCTGGCCACCCCCCACCTTGCCAGAGCGCCTGCCGCGAGGCGCCGTCGTCGCCCCATCTGGGGGTGTGATGAGCTGCGTGAGCCCTTCACGCTCGCAGCAGACAAGCCCAAGGCATCTCTCGGTCTTGGCCGGGGCACAGAGCAGCAGGCACGCCGGGATGCCTTCTTTGTGGGCATTGCCCCGGCCTTGGAGGCCCAGGGCTTCAGGCAGCGCACGGGCGAGTCATGTCAGAGGCAGTTCCAGTCCTCATGAGACCCCCCTTGTGTGTGACGTTCCCACCCCCCTCCCCTTCCCTTCCCTCCCCCGCTCACCCCCCAGTGCAGCCTCAACGTGGCTTGGGGGTGGCATCGCCTTCTGCAGGAGGGAGGGGACGGCCACTCTCCCCTGCAGCAGGTGGCTGATGCACAGGGTGCCCTGTGGCGGCTGGGCTCAGGCACCTTGCTCACCTGTCACCTGCCCTGCGCCCACCACATGACTGGCGCAACCCCCATGCCTGCGGTCAGCCCCTTTGCGACTGGGCTGCGACAGACCCTGCAGCAGCTGCCATGGATGGACGCTGACACATGCAGACAGAGGCCTGCACATGCCTGAGCCAGACACGGAGCCTGGAGAGCCTGCCTGCCTGGGAGGTAAGTGTTGCCTGGATCCTGGGGTGGTGCTGGGCCACAGAAACTGCAGCCTGCCTAACTCAGGCATAACTCTGACCTACCTCAGGCATAACTTCTGCCTAACTTAGGCTGCACTTAGGCCACACTTATGCCTGACTTGGAGAGGAGTTGGGTTGGAATGGGCTGTTAATAAATTTAAAAATTTGAAGTGGAAGTTAAGACTTTTAGATGATAAAGGAAAGGTTAGTTAACCCTTTTGTGAATAAAAGAAAAATAATGTTTTATTATTTGAAAAGTCTTAAGTAAGATGTGATTTGTTTTTAAGAATTTTATATAAAAAGGGGATATAGGTTTTTTTTTTTAAAGAAACATTTGGAAGGTTTTTATTTTAACACATTTGGAGAAAAATGGGGTGGCTTTATATATTAAAATATTTGAAGTGGGAATTAAGATTTTTGGATGATAAAAGAAAAGTTAGTTAATCTTTTTATGAATATTTGGATACCACTTATAGATTCTTTGAGAGAGAGAGAGAGAGAGAAGGAGTGATGAAGTGTGAATTTAATGAATAGTATATTAGAGATATAGGCTTAGTTAGATATTAGAAGTAGAAAATAGATAATAGTATACAAGTAGGATTTACTGCTTCGCGCTTGCTGTAATCTTTCGTAGTATGTTGTATTGTTTTGTTTTGTTTTTGTTTTGTAGTTTATTAATAAAAATTAAATATATTTTTTTAAAAAAGAGAGAGTCAAGGAGAAATATGGGTCTCTTTTAATTAAGCTTGTATCTTTTTGTTATTGAATATAATATACAAGGAAATGAAAACACATGAACTACATTATAATGCAGGTACATAACTGTAGATGATAATCATAGAAAAACATGACAATCAAAGACATCGACAAATACAATTACTGCTTACACAACAAAATAAGTACATCTTAAAGACCAATTACTGAACCTATAATTTCAAAATCAATTGGCATGGCTCAAAGAAACTATTAATAATTTTAAAATATAGAATAGTTAAAAAAGGTAAAGGTATCCCCTGACAATTAAGTCCAGTCGTGTCCGACTCTAGGGTGTGGTTGCTCATCTCCATTTCAAAGCCGAAGAGCCAGCGTTGTCCGAAGACGCCTCCGTGGTCATGTGGTCGGCATGACTCTCCTTGCCGCAGCGCGTAACATGCGGCTGGAACATGGAGCGCTGTTTACCTTCCCGCAAGTGGTACCTATTTATGTACTCGCATTGACATGCGGAACTGCTAGGTTGGCAGGAGCTGGCCAAGCAACGAGCGCTCACCCTGTCGTGGGAATCAAATTGCCGACCTTTCGATCGACAGCTTATGGTTCAGCGGTTTAACCCGCTGCGCCACCCGCTGGCCTTTTATAGAATAGTTATGTAGCAGTAAAAACCCAAAATAAGTTGTTACTAGTTCCAACTAGTAAAAACTAGAAACTATGAACCATCATCAGAGACCCTAGTTCTATCCAGTCAAAGCTTGAAACTATTGTGTATTTCTCTGTAGTACTTTTCTAGTTTTTTGTAGTTAGAACTAGGATCTCCTACGAGAGTTAAGAGCTTATAGTTCTTACTGGTCAGAACTAGAATCTCCAAAGACACTGTGAAGTTCTAGTCTTTACTAGTTGGAACTTCGGGTTTTTACTGTAACATTTAAATTGTAGTTGTCAAATTGTATCCCCTCCAAATCTGCTACTGAAAAATAGAAGCCATTTAGTTTAAGTCTTCTGGCATGCCTTGACCTTTTAAAGTCTCAACTGATGTGCCAGCATTCTTGTAACTAGCAATTCCTTCACTCTTTCAAATCAGTTCTTTGACTCTTGGACTTTAAATACATGTGTCTTGAAAATATAACATGTGCGTCCCCTCTATCTGATGTTGCCAGGCAAAATGCACTAACGGCGCAATCCTGTGCAGAATTAGGCTGGCGGAGTGAGCGCTGCGCTCCACCGGCCTAAGGTGTTGCGAAAGTGCCAGAAAGCACTTTTGCAGCACCTCTAGTGTAAGCGGCGCTGGTGCGGAGGCTGGCACCAACACCGCTGCCCTTCGGACTCCATGGCAGCCGACCCAGGTAAGCCCTGCTCTGGTCGGCAGGCGGGCGTGGGGAGGGAGGGCTGGGGTGGTGGTGGTGGTGTGTGTGTGGGGGGTCATTGGCCAGTCTGGCCTGGGAGGGAGCGGGGATATTGGCACTGGGTTGCACCAATATCTCAAACCCCTTCCTGGGCCGGGTCAGCCTTACACGGCCTCCCCGGATGTGCACCAGCTAAAGAGCTGGCATGCATCTGAGGAGGTCCATTGGAGCCTCCAGCGCTTACACCAGGGTGAGTCCCGGCCACGCTGGCTTGGCCCACATCCTGACTAGAATGCAGCAGCCAGTCATTTTGACCGGCCGCCGCATCTTAGGCATGATTGGGCTGTTAGCCATGTAGTTATTCCATGTGGCCATAATCACATTTACCACATGCACCAGCACACTTATGTGCATCTCACCAGTAGCACTTATGGACTGGTATGTATGGTATGAGTATTTTAAATGTGCACTGTCCATATACAACACCTACATAGGCACAGAGTGTTTCATGTGCCATTATCACCTCTAAATCAGGCCTCACACGTTTCTCAAGTGCAACCCGTTTGAGAGAATTACCTGCTAAATATCTTTGCCAAGTGCTTTAAGTGTACTTGACTGGAAATTCATTTCTTGTAAGTGACTGTTGGAGAGAAAATGGGAACAAATCTACTTAACAGCTTAAACCTATATACACTTACCTGACAGTGAACCCCAGGGACATGCTATGTGTGTGTGTGTGGGGGGGGAGGCAGAACCACCCTGTTGTAGTCCACAGAAAATAGCCGCAGCCTCCCCTGTGATTGCGCACACACGCCACCTGCTTTTGCTTTTGCAGGTGGAGCGCATGCGCAATCACGGGGGAGTGCGTGCAGCTATTTTCCATGGACTACAACAGGGTGATCGTGCCTCCCCTGCCACTCCCACACCACACATCCCTGGTGAACCCCATTGAATACAGTGGGACCTAGTTCTGAGTAAAGAAGTCTACATAGGCTTGCCTGTATCTGTCTAATTTAATAAAGCAATTTTATCTAATTAAAATCCTCAAAGCAGGAGTGAGGAAGTGGCTTTATTTTATTCATACACTTTCTTCCAGTAGTTTTCACATCCTGCTATAGCAGGCTAACACAACTTGTGAGCCACTGAGCCGAATACAGACATGTTTGAGCCAAACGTGGACACAGACATGCTTACTATTTATTTAAAAATTTATGCCCCGCCTTTTCCTATGCCGAGGCAAATGCCCAAGGCTTACTAGACATGTATGGCAGCCTACCGGCTGTGTTATGCCCTCCTTACAAGGTTGTCAAGCACCTGTTGCGGTCTATTCTGTTTGGCTTGGCAGGTCAGAAATTGAGTAGATCTGTACCACACCTTCCACCATTTTGCTGCTGAAATTAGGGACACTCTCAGTGTTCTTTCCATGTATTCATTAAGAAAAAGATTTAAAGGAACATTAAAGTCCTTCTACTGCATTGCAATGAACTGCAACAGCTAGAAAATGGTTAATCCTGTAAGGAAAATGGTTAATCCTTGATGCCTCTTATCATGTTCGCACAGGGTGAGAGTCTCAGCTTCAGTTAGGTTACTTTTTTTTTATATACACATTGCCTGCAAGTGTCAGACTCATGAATATGGAAATGTTTGTGAATAAGGCTTTCATTGACATAAATCCCTGACTTCAGAGCTGCAGTTGCAGCCTCTTGAGGCACGAAATCAGATTTCCACGATAAGCAGTCTCTCATTAGCAGTAGAACACTTCAGATTTTCTTAAAAGTCTATTTGATTTGGCTTTGGTTTTGACCACAGTGGCATCCCAACCGATCCACCGCAGCTTGCTATGTGACTGCTAAATCCTATTGGCTACCTAGCCAAAAGCAAGTGTGGGCAATGTTTCAAGAGAAGATAGAAATCTCTCTGATGCCTAACTGACAGCGCAATCCTATCCAACTTACACCACCGGTGTAACCAGCGGTGCAGTGAGAACGGGAGGCCCCAGAACGGAAAGGGGATTCAAATCCCCTCCAAAGGGGGATACAAAGGGGATTTAAATATCCCCTCCCCTCCAAAGCCTCCTGCCCTGCCCTCCTCCGCTGGTTACACCAGTGGTGTAAGTTGGATAGGATTGCGCTGTCAGTGTTTGGTTATTGTGGATCCACTGGCATTTCAGGGAAGGTCTGTTGTCAGGCATTCTGTGGTGGTAGTGGGACTAAGGATATTCAGGAACAGCCCTATTAAGGCTGTTGCTGGATATGCTCAGCCCCACCACCATACAAGGTTTCTATTTATTTGGTGGCTAAGAGAAAGAACAACACTACATCTGGAAGTCCCCCAGTTCCAATGCAATGTCTGCCAGTGAATATTGTTCATGGCCTTAAAGAAGCTACTGGGCCAGCTCTGAACATAAGCTAAACCACAGTTTACATGATTGTGAATGAGCCTGTCTTCCTGCTAGCTAGTATCTGCCTCTTCTCTTCCTTCACACACCAGAGGAGAACAAACATGTTTGCTTTAGAATAAACCACTCTTTCACTTTACACCAAACTCAGGGAACTGTGCTTGCTCACAGGGAAGTTTCATAACCTTGGCTCATTCATAAACTAAGGTTGGACAAGCCCAGTGCTATGTTTGGCAGCAAGAAAAAAGAAAGATTCAAGCAAGGTTGAAAACACAACACTATTGCTACAATTCAGTTTGAACTGAAATTCCTCCCTTCAGCTGCTGCTGCAGCTAGAGGGATTGAAAAGGTAGGTTGAAAAGGTAGGTACAGGTGGGTCCCCATATCCGCTGGGGATATGTTCTAGGCTCCTCCGTGGATACTTGGAACCGTGGATAAGAGCAAACACCCGCTCCATGGTTTCCTGAGGGCCCTGCCTCCCCTGTAGGCAGGCATGCTTGCCCCCCAGCTCTTATTTTTATTTCAGCAAGCTTTGTTTCTTCCTTAAAACAAACAGAGAAGCAGCCTCCATTGCAGGCAAGTAGAACGAGACTAAGTCCTAGAGAGGCTCTGCAAGGTTTCTGTTAACTTTGCAGAGCCTCTCTAGTACTTAGTCTCGTTCTACTTGCCTGTAATAAGCAGCCAGAGGCTGCTTCTCCTGTTTCTTTAAGGAAGAAATGAAGCTTACTGGGAAAAAAGTAAAAGCCCGGGGGGGTCCCCACGATCCGTGGATAACTGAAACCGTGGATAGCGAATCAGTGGATATGGGGGCCCACCTGTATAAACATTTCCTTTGATAGGTCTAAAATGCCATAACTTTTAAGAACACATTGGCCCTTGCATGCATAACACCAGGATTTGCTAGGTCATGAATCCCATTTTGTTGGACAGTGCAATCTTGCACAACTATCCACCTGTGCTGGGTGTTGTAAACGTGTTTTTGACACCCAGTGAGTAAGCGGCCGGCTTCAGAGTCGGCCGCCTTCAGAAAGCCCTGGCCACCGGTCATGGTGGACGCTCCGGGGCTCTCTCCGGCTCCGAGGCCGGGGGAGAAGGCATCGGAGCGCCCGCCCGCGTCACCGGGAGGGCGCACGCGCTCCGTGGAAAGACTGGAGCGAGCAGAGCAGCGCCGCCCGGGGCCGAGGAGCCGCCTGGAGCCGCTGCTCCGCTCGCTCCAGTCTTTCCACGCCTCTGCTAGGAACAGTAGGAACCCAGGAGTTCATGTGACATTAACCAGATGATGGCATGTGACATGCTGGCATGTTCAAAAAGTAATATATAAATGTTAAATATTACCTGTTGCTTCTTTCCTTCCTCACTGCTTCATTTATTTTTTCAGAATTAAGTGCATGCCAGAGTGTCTTTCTTTCTTTCTTTCTTTCTTTCTTTCTTTCTTTCTTTCTTTCTTTCTTTCTTTCTTTCTTTCTTTCTTTCTTTCTTTCTTTCTTTCTTTCTTTCTTTCTTTTTGTATGCTTGAGGGCGTATTCAGTGCCTATTTATAAACTGCTTGTTTCTTTGGTGCCTCCCAAGGAGGCTATTTGCCAAAACACAACATATAGGAGGGCCATATAGAAGATCGAGGGCCAAGCTGGGGTTCCTGGAGAAGGACAACTTTCCACCAATGGATAGACCAAGCCTCACGATTTGAAAGCTGTGTATTTTGGGAGATTTTAAATCCAAATCTTTTCCCTGAAAGAATCAATGTAAGCCAAATCTAGAAATGCTTGTTCAGCATAAAATCCTACTCATCAAAACATTCTCCTAATCAAGTACTGAATAAAATCAGCATTGGGACTTTGTCCAAATTGCTTATTTCATTTGAATAAGTGATTGACTGGGTTCCAGGCTGATTTATGTAACTCTGCCAACAGTTTGAGAAGGAAGAGGGTAGAGCAAGGGCAATCCATCACATTCTCCTTCAAAAATCATAGGTCTCTCTCATTTCTCTTTCCACTAGAAAGGCCAGATTGAAATGCATCCTCATTGCATCAGACCCAGCCATTGATAAGTAGAGGGTTCAATATGGTAGAACCAATCAAAATCTGTTTCATTGGTATTGACGGATTGAATGTGAGACCTTCCATCTTCAAAGCATGTGGTGTACCAGTGGTCCCCCCCCACCCAGAAGTTTCCTAGTTGCTTGAACCAGTAAGCAAGCCTGACCTGGAAGCCTTTCTAGGGGTCAAGGCGTATCAGCTTATCTGCTCTGATCTAGCTCTGTAAAGAAAATTCCCTCGTAATGTGACCTTGTCTTCCTGCAGTTCTGTCCTTTGGGCACAGTAAGAATTCCAACCTGACATGGGTCACCATTTTCACTATTTGCATAGCCACTTGGGCCTTGGAAACGTTCGTATTTGGTTGATTCTGGATCATTTCAAAGCTTAAAAAAAAACTAGGAAGGTGTGTCTGTGTGTGTGTGTGTGGGGGGGGAAGATGGGGTTTTCCAAAGTAGATTGCAAAGCTAGTTTCCTTTTTGAATTTTTATGCTGCATAATATATTGTGAATTCTTGGTGTGTACAAAGTTTAAAAATGACTACTATGCTATGCTTTTTGTTACTGGGTGATCTAAACAACATGTACTGAAACCCACAACATGTACTGAAACCCATATCTGTGGTGGCATCTAAAACTGGATATGTAAGAGAAAAAAATAAGCAGAGTTTTATATAATACTCATTAATGACCATAATCTCTAACCTTTATCACTGCCCTCCAAGGAGATCTGCTTTAGAATAAAAGACCAACATTAACACAAACATAAGAATATAAGAAGAGCCCTGCTGGATCAGGCCAAAGGCCCATCTAGTCCAGCTTCCTGTATCACACAGTGGACCCACCAGTTGCCTCAGGGAGCACACAGCCAACAAGATAACCTGTTTCCTGCTGCCACTCCCCTGCACCTGGCACAGAGAAAAACCTACTTCTAAAACCAGGAGGTTGCTTATGGCTTGTAACCTGTGATGGTCTTTTCCTCCATGAATCTGTCCAAACCCCTTTTAAAGGCATCTAGGCCAGGTCCCATCACCACATCCTGTGGCAAGGAGTTCCACAGATGAATTACACGCTGGGTAAAGAAATATTTTCTTTTATCCGTTCTAACTCTCCCTCCACTCAATTTTAGTGCATGTCTGGTATGTACGGCATGTCCGGTATGTAGTGCATGTACGGTATGTACTTGCGTTCTGTGGCTGAAAACCAGTGTTTTGCAGCTCCCACAGAGATAGAAAGCTCAGTTACGATGTCTTTTTTCCTGTGCTATCCTGAGATCAATGGTTTACTAGTAGAACTGAGTACAAAATATCTTCATCATCATGCAGCCAATGATTCCCCACTCTTCATAATTCTTGCTACACTGCACTGGGGTGCTTGCACTAAATGAGGAGGTTACTTGAGATTCAGTTCAGTTTATAATCAACATACTGCAGCGGGTAAGGTTATTTTGGTCTGTTAAGTGTGCTAACATTACAGGGCACTCATGTTCTTCAAGTATGAAAATCCTTCTTTGCTTTTTAAATCATGTGACCAGGCCCAGGCTGTGACTAAATTAATCCTTTTATGAAGGGTTGTCTAAACACAACATGGCAGTGAATTGCTTCCCCTTCCTGAGTCCTTCCCTTATGACTGCCTATCCAAATAGGAAATGTTGCTGAAGGCATTTGCATTGCACTTATTCTATAGTTAGAAAATACAAGCACATCCATTGAGATGGATTAACCACATTTGTTGAGATTAACTGTGGCAGCAAACAATCTTCCGTTTGTTTAAAAAAGAAATTGTTATGGTAAGCTTAATACACAGCCAGCTTTAGGAGCGAGAGAAAGAACAAGACAGGCTCTTGCAGGGCAAGTGAATACAGGGTGCAACAGGTGGAGAATGTCAGCAATTTGTAATGCAGGGAGAAAGCATCAGTATAAGAATGATTTATTTATTTATTTATTTCTACCTCGCCTTTCTCCCACAGTCGGGGCACCCATGGTGGCTTACAACATTAAAAACAATACAAATATCATATTAATTTGTACCATGAGTTAGAACCAGGAGTTAAAAGTACACGGGAGTGTCCCTGTGTTCATTTGTGAAATTGTGGACAGGATATACAGTAAAGGAAGTAGCCCTACTGCTTGTGTTTAGAAGCCATTAAGTAGCCTTCAACCTATTGACAGCGTGGAGTAGTAGTCACAGAGGGTTCCGCTTGGTACCATATCATCTGACACATGGCTGACCCATCTATAATGTAAATGAGCCCATTTGCGTCCGGTGGAAGATGGGGTCTTCAGATGGGGTCTTCAGAGGGGTGACAAACAAGTACCCATCCTCTCCCCCTACTCCACTGTCATGAATGGAGCCTTTGAAGCCCATGAAGTTCTTTAATCAAAGCATACAAATTTCTTTTATATGCTCAAGTAAAACAATGCTCAGTTTAAGGAACCAGCCAATACCTGCAGCTTCACAGGACCAGGTAGAACCCTACTGGCACCTTATGTAACCTGACCCCTGCTGGACCTAGATAGCTCAATAGTCAATACCACCCTGTGGACATCAGTAGTGGTGGCACTGAAGTGCAACATAAAGCTTCTTCCTCTAACTAACCTGACTATCAGTGATGCAAACAGTGAGACATCTGGTTTCTGGTGCTACATCTCTGGGCCAAGACCCCTGGTTTCTTACAACCACTTCATTGAGACCTCTGTTCTGGGATTTAACAAAGAAGTATTAGGAGATTTGTGTGAAAAGCCCTTCAATGATGCAGCAATGGCTTTAGGGTGACAATATACAATAGCAGCAGTGGTATCATTAGGGGGGTACAGACTGCACCGGGTGACGCCCTCAAGGGGAGGTGACACCACTAGTAGCCAAAATTGTGGAAACTTTGTATTTATGAATAATACCATCAGGTTATATATCCTTGGAAAGATAATTTAATGCAGAATGTAATGAAACAAACCACTTTGGATTATCTGTATTCTATCAAATGTTATGGCCAAATAACCAGAAAACAAAACACGACTGCCTTAAGTAACAAAAAGTGGATTTCCTTAACTCAAAACTGACCAATAAGACTGATTGTTCTGAGAGCCAATGAGGTGTTATTAGAACACAGCATGGAACCAATAAGGTGTTAGTATAAGTCAGCTGTCATTTCTATGTATCAGAGCTAATATTAGAACTCTTACAGCGCAATCCGACTTAACTTTTGTGCCAGTTTAACCAGCGGGTGGCGCAGCGGGTTAAACCGTTGAACCATAAGCTGTCGATCGAAAGGTCGGCAGTTCGATTCCCGCGACGGGGTGAGCGCTCGTTGCTTGGCCAGCTCCTGCCAACCTAGCAGTTCCAAAGCATGTCAATACAAGTAGATAAATAGGTACCGCTTGGGGGAAGGTAAACAGCGCTCCGTGTTCTAGCCGCATGCTACACGCTGCGGCAAGGAGAGTCATGCCGGCCAGGAGAGTCATGACCACGGAGGCATCTTCAGACAATGCTGGCTCTTCGGCTTTGAAATGGAGATGAGCACCACACCCTAGAGTTGGACACGACTGGACTTAATTGTCAGGGGATACCTTTACCTTAACCAGCGGCGCAGCGAAAACGGGAGGCCTCAGAACGGAAAAGGGATTCAAATCCCCTTTGAATTCCTCTTTTGGAGGGGATTTGAATCCCTTTTCCGTTCTGGGGCCTCCTCTTCTCGCTGAGCCGTTGGTTAAACCAGCACAAAAGTTAAGTCGGATTGCGCTGTTATTCAGTTGTGTGAGAGTCATCAAGTTGGCCACAGTTTTTTTTTTGTTACTGATTTGTTGGGTGACCTGTACTGTTATATAAAAATAAATTAAGTTAATGGAGGTGACACCATGAATTACCGCACCAGGTGATACCATCCCCAGTGACACTACTGGAGTGACGCGATGAGTTTTCGCATTGGGTGACACAAATCCTAGTGACGCCTCTGCATAGCTTTAGTGCTATGCAAGGGCTTTAGTGTCCCTTCTTTCCCCTTCTTCCTCATGCCTTCCACCTTCCCTACCTAATTTTCGGTTTTCTCGACTGCCATTTCCTTTTACTTCCTCTTCAGATCGTTCATCTTGCCATCGTGTCTCTTCCCATTCGATGTAGCTATTAGTTATCTCTTTGAACTCCACCCCTCATTAATTACTTGAGCATCTTAGATGTTTCTGAGATGCCTGTCAGCATAGCATCCATCATCCTGTTCATTCATCCATCTTCTGCGGAGCTTACCCACACTCCATTTCTCCTCTTTGCAAGCACACTTGTTTCTTTTCCAAGATTTATCATTCTTTCCCTTCAACCAAGTCTTCTAGTTATTATCTGTAGCTTTCATGCTTACTACCATTCCAATATTTCTGTCTAGCCACTTGGCAGAATGTGGGGCGGCTGCAACCAGCAGTCTACTAAATAGAGATCCCACATAAGTTTGGCTGATATCAAAAGAAAAACGATCAGAAGTTTCAGAGGTTTTTGTATATGTGCTCCACAGGCTGAAATACTGTACAATTTTGAATATGCTTTCAGAGAAATTGTTAGCCATTAACAATTAACAAACAGAAAAAGCCATTAACACTTTTTGTTAAATCTAAACTCTTAACTGAAGAGTTATAAGCAATAATCTGACATTAGCATGGCAGAAGTTTAATGTTGGTACTGCCAGCTTGGGAACAGTGGTGGGAACAGATTCTCGCAGCTCTGAAACAATGTCCCTGATGAAACAATGTTCTTGTTTAACCATGAGCCACACAGAGTGTCATCTTATCTGTTTGTTTAGCTCACCCAGCAGGTATGAAACAACATCGTTCATTCTGAAATGTTGTTAAAAATATTTTGTTTAAAAATGACACTTCATTCTGCTCTCACATAATGGAAACATTTCTCCAAATTTTAAGTTGGGGAATACAGAACTTCATCCTTTCACAGTTATTCTGGATAAAGTTTGCAGAACTAATGAACCACCAAATTGAATATAGCTCACCAGACATATATGGTGGCCTACCAGGGGTGCAATAAAGCTCATTTTTGCAATCCCAAGCAGGCAGCAAAAACATCAAACAATATGATGTTGGTACATTAACATCATCATATTACTGCTCACCATCAGCGACACTAGAGCCTTAATAAACTTCTTCTTTTTGGTATCTATCTTCCTGAGATTGCATGATTGAGCTCCTGGTAGACTCTATATACAGATAGTGGACTGTGTTCAGTTTAGTGTCTAAGAACCAAGTTTAAAATCAAATGATGTCAATTTAAAATTAACCTGAAAGTGATTTAAAGCTTACATAAATCATCAGCAGACACCAAATCACCTGAAACCAGTGATCCGTCTCTCCCCTTAAAAGCCTGGCGAAACAACATTGTTTTTACCTGTCATCTTTGGTTGCCATTTGGATTTTCTGCCTCAGCCACAAAAATATTGTGGGCTGTCCCTGAGCACTGTGTTTGTGAGGAAAATGAATGAGTGTTCATGACAGAATGTAATAATGCATCATTCATAGGAGAATCAATAGCATCAAATCAGTGTATTTCAGAGCTAGTCCAGGAGGCAGATAGGGACATGCAGACACTAAGCACTTCCATTCGCTGGCATTAAAATCAAAGAGGAGTTACAGTTGTGAGAGAACTGAATGGAAACCCAAGTCTGTTTGGCAACAGGAGAAAGAGAAACAAGGGAGGGAAATCATAGAATTCCAACCAGTCGAAGCAGTTTGTTTTGACATTTTCTTTTAGCACTCTTATTATTGTGCCTACATAAGGGATCTTCCAAAGCTCTTATTTCCCGTCCTGGTCATAGAAACGAACCCTTTTCTGCATCAATTAGCATGTCAGTCAATAACGGTAGAAAACGTAGTATGTGAAGATCCAATATTTTGAGATGAAAGGGAAATCAGAAGTGAAAATTAAGCCACAAATGTTTAATTTGTCCTGATATACGAGTTGATATTGTAGGAGGAGCAGAGAACCACCTCAGTATCCATCAACAGTGTGATTAGTAAACTAAGAAGTGGATAATTTGTTGTTCCTGTTTTGTAGATGGAGATTTTGTGGTTCAAAGGCAGGGTAAAATTGCCTGAAAGAGAGATTTTTAATCAATATCATAGAAAGATATCTCACTTACAGCGCAATCCTGAGGGGTGTGCAGCACTGGCGCAAGGCTGGCCTCCCTCACTCTGGCGCCGGACGAGGATGCGGCCGGCAGCAGACGGTAAGTCCTCCGTTGCCGGTCGCGGGGGCAGTCTGGTCGGGTGAGGGAGGGGACCATTGGTCCAGCTGGCCCGGGAGGGGGCGGGGATGGCTTTGTCCATATCCCGTCCCCCACCGGGCGCCTGGGCCATTACCTGGCCTGCTCGTACTTCCGCCAGCAATGTTGCAGGTAACAGGATCCGGCGGGTGACCCTGGGCCACCGGCCGGATCCTTACATAGTATTACGCTGTTAGACCACTGATCTATTGAGCTTGGTTTTGTCTGCTTTCCCTGGCAGTGACTCTCCAGGGGTCTCAGACAGGGTTCCCCCCTCCCCCAGCTCAATTACTTTTTATCACTTTTTAGAATTACAAATAGTGTAACAGTTACCCCCAACTCAGTTATTTTATGACCATAGTGCCAGGAATTGAACCCTATTTCCTGTGTGTGCTGTACTATGCCCTCACTTCCTCCTTATAGCTCATGTAAGGATGCTTGCAATGACAATACTTTTATGATCACAGTATGGGGCTTGAGTTAACCACAAGGTTCATTCTCTTAACTCTCATCCTATATTTTTGATGACATCCTTGTTGATCAAGTGCTGCCTATATGTTCTTTTGCATGCAAGGAAGTAGCATCATTCCAGGTTGTTACTGGGTGTGCTTTTTGAGACATGTGTAAATCTATTTTGTGTGCAGGGATTGAGTGCAGTGGCTAAAATGGCACAACTCAGTGGAATGGCATACAAGGAGAGAGAAGAAGGTAAAGGTGCAATAATAATGGTGAGAATAACGTGGGAATGGTGGGATTTTTTAATTTTTTAAAAATAAAATGCAATGAGATATATTGACAGCCCAATTCTGTCTAGGACCGTCGCAGCATGTAAAAGCATGCTGCACCAGATCCTATCCAGGATCGGGCCAATGCCAGTGCAGGCAGAGGCTTCCTTGGGGTAAAGGGGCATTTACATTTGGGGTAAAGGGAAATGGCCCGGCCACCCCAATGGGTCTCCTCGGATGTAAGGCTCAACAGGCCTGGGAAGGGGGATAAGATTTGGCGGAGCACACCACCGGCTAATCCCCCCTCCCATTCCACCCCGTTCCATCCTCCCTGTGGCCCCCAAACTGCCAGGCGCAGTCCTTACCTGTGTCCGCCGGCGGCAACCTGGGTCCAGGGCAGAGCGAATGGTGCCGGCCTCAGCGCTGGTGCCACTTACTCTCTGGGTGTCGCAAACATGCTGTAAGGAAGGGGAGCAGGTTATAGGGAAATCAGGAGGGTCACTCGGGGGATTTGTGGTAGTGAAAAAAAAACTTGTCAGGCAATGAGAGCTCACCTTTTTCTCAATTACTGACGGTTGGATCATTCATGGGAAGCATTTACATACCAAGGATTCTTAGATCAACTGATTTCATTTGATTAGGCAGTGGGGCCAATTTTGGACTATTTAAGAATTAGCATAAGAAAAAGCATAAGATTAAAGCTCATTTAGCTTTATATTTATATTTATTTATTTATGCGGAACTGCTGATCGGAAGGTCGGTAGGATATTAGTTCAAGACCTGAGTACCACGTGATGGAGTGAGCTCCCGTCTCCTGTCCCAGCTCCTGCCAACCTAGCAGTTTGAAAGCAAGAAATTGCAAATAGATAAATAGGTACCACTGTGGCGGGAAGGTAACAGCACTTCGTTAGTCATGCTGGCTACATGACCACGGAAGCGTCTTCGGACAGCGCTGGCTCTTCAGCCTTAGAAACGGAGATGAGCACCACCCTAGAGTCGGACACGACTGGCTTTCGAGCAGGGGATACCTTTACCTAGCTTTATTAAGAATAAGCTTTTTTTATTTTCAGCTGTATTCACTCCTGTGTGTTTCTTGAATGCAGCTGCCATTTCAGTTTTTGGTGTATGTGTATCCAGAGGTGGCAAGATTCACAGGCACTTCAAAGCTGTGCTGCTTTTTTAAAAAAAGGAAAGGAGATTTGTGCCTTTGGCATGCATAATTTATTTATGTTGTTTATTTCTTCAGATTCTAGACTGCAAGCATCCAGACTGGCATATCTAGTATATTGACCCATTATTTTTTTTTAACAGTCACCATGTGTAGAACCAGTGCATTGATCTGATATGAGAGATATAAGTGCTCCTGATGAATAATCACATGTAATCTATAACACGTATCAGTGCATGTATGAGAGAGAGAGGGGTGGGGGGTGGGAATGCAAACATATACTGTACATAATGTTTCCTTCAAGCAGTGAGTGATAGCTTTTGTTTATTAAATTGTAAGTTTATATTTCACATCTTTCAGTATCTCGAAAAAACTTTGAGGTCTTGGTAACATGCCTAATTTATTTAAACTCAATCAACTGACTAATCAGTTATAATGCAGATTATCAATTGTCCACTGCACTAATAATTCTTAATTGGTTGATAGCCCCTCCACATACCCCTCCACATCAGTGACTTGTCAGAAGTGTTTTCTATGACCCTAGTACAGCACGATGTGAAGTCCTAAGACTGCCAAATATATCTTCCTTTAAAATAAATTAGCCGTTGTTCAACCAGTTGCTAGAAATGAACAATTGGACTTCAGCAGATTAGGGGGCCCATACAGGCCAGCAGAGAAAGTGCTCCACCGGTCTATGGTGTCGTGAAAGTGCCGTAAAGCACTTTTGGGGCAGCTTGGGTGTAAGTGGTGCCGGCGCAGAGGCTGGCACTGTTCACACTGCCATCCTCCAGACCTCTGCGCTGCTGGACACAGGTAAGTCAATCAATCAATCAATCAATCAATCAATCAATCAATCAATCAATCAATCAATCAATCAATCAATCAATCAAAATACCTTTATTGGCATAACACAAAAAGACATACACACATATATACAAATAAATTAAAACAAGTGATACATAGTACAGAGAGCAAGCAAAGGAGAGGGCAGGAGGCTGTAAAGGAGTAGTCAGCCAGTAACCATTTTAATTATATACCACTAGATTGGCCACCATAGAAGCTCTTCGTTGGGTAATTAAATAAAGAACATTAGCTAGCTGATTAATAGACCATTTATCAACAGATGAGAGGAGAATTGAGATGATCTCTGAATCAGATTTCCCTTGCAAATTTGCCAACAATGGATTGAGAATATCTTGTCGTAAGTCGTTATACCATGAGCAGTATAGAAGTGCATGTAGTAAAGTCTTCTATATCTGTCAAATTACATGGACAACGGCCCTGGGTCTCAGAAGATCTATCAAATCTATAATCCATCAAGCTGGATGGTAAGATGTTACATCTAGCTAAGGTTAATGCACGTCTTACTTGAGGGTTGTCAACCAGAAAAAGATACTGTTGGGTTTTACTGAGGGCACAAACACAGGTAAGTTCTATGCTGAGTGACAGGACAACATGGGGGGCCAGGCCTGGGTGTCAGGGGTGATTGGCCAGCTGGGCCAGGGAGGGGGCGGGGCTATCGGTGCCACGCTACGCTGATATCCTAACACCCTTCCCGGGCCTGGCCGGCCTTACATGGGCTCCCCAGTTGTGCGAGGAGGCCCATTGGGGCTGCCAGGGCTTACACTGGGGCAGTAACGTCACTGAGTGTGCATCACCTGATAGCGGGGCGCACGTGCGCACGTCACCTCCCGCCACCCCCCCCCACGCGTCACCTACCTTGAGCCGGGTGTCTTCGGCCTTGCCCTCGGCTCGTTGTGCGCAGGCGTGGATTTTCCATTTTGGCGCATGCGCAGACCGCCGCTGATGGTACGAGGCTGCCTGGTTGCCTTCAGTTGCGGTCTGTGCATGCGCAAACATGGCGGAACCACAGCTGAGGGCAACCAGGCAGGCTCTTGCCCTCAGCGGCGGAGTGCGCATGCGTGGAAAATCCACGCATGCGCAGAAGAAACCGCTGGCCGAAGAGGCCGAAGAGGAGGCTATGGGGGTGCACGTGTCACCCTTCTGCGCGCGGCACCCCGCCACGCTACAGCGACACTGATGCGCTGGGGGAAGGGGGACAAACATCCGTTTCTCCTGAGGTGAGCCCTGGCCGCGCCGGCATGGGACGCATCCTGCATAGGATGCAGCGGCTGGCCATTTAAGCAGGCCAGTGCATCTTAAGCAGGATTGGGCTTTAGGGTAGATTAGCAAATGAAAGACATTTTGTGTAGAATGTATGCAGTGGACAGGCTACCAGGTCAGATGCATTTGAAAACCTGATATTCCTGAGGCAGGGCCTGGTGAACATCATTAAACTGCCTGCCCTTGAAAAATGAGGCAAAAAATGGTACCAGGTCAAAGCCCAGCCATGAAAAGATCAAAGATAAGGTTTTGGGGTCTCCTTGAGAGGCAGACACTGATAATGCTGTCCATTTCCATTCCCTATCAAGGTTGATGAGAAACTACTGAACTGTATTGCAATTCCTTATATACTAAACCAGAGGTTCCCAACCCCTTCCCAGCTGAGTACCACCTCCAGCGCCACTCTTCTTCTACCACCGGAAGTGACTGGCAAAGTTTTCAGGTTCTCAGAGGCCAGAAAACACAGGGAGGTGGCTCTGGGCAGGTGGGAGGGCCCTTCTCAGTGTTCCTGAGAGGCTCAGCCAAAGGCAGGAGCCTCTTGGGAGCAAAAATGCGGAGCGGGATTCCAGTGGTCCAGCAGTCGGAGTACCACCAACAGTCAGCCAAAGTACCATAGTGATACTAGTACCACAGGTTGCGAACCCCTGTACTAAACGATTTTAGAATGCATAATTTAGGACAGCTGCAAATTATGATTAAATATACAATAAAAACTCACATCTGATTTACAGCGCAATCCTATCCAACTTACACTACCGGCGTAACTCAGCTGTATCCTATCCAACTTACACCACTGCTGTAATCCAGCAGTGCAGCGAGCACAGGAGGCCCCAGAATAGAAAGGGGATTCAAATCCTCTCTGGTGGTGTAAGTTACGCCGGTGGTGTAAGTTGGATAGGATTGCGCTGACAGAATATCAAAAGAAAACATTTCTCCCACTTCCTAGTTGAACCCAAAGGGTTAATAAGAGCCATCTGTTCCTCCTGAAAAACCTCAGGCTGATTGTGAGTCAGCTGGTAGGAGTCTGGCAGATTTTATGACATGACTTTTCAATTTAATCTCTGTGTGTGTGTGAGTGAGTGAAACACACACACAGAGAAAATCGCTAACATTTCAAGTTTGTTTCAGATCTTTAGAAAGAACTGAATAATTCTAACATGAGAACACTGATATTTGCAAAGGCAAAGTGTGTTGAAGGAATGTTCCATCCCCTCAGCAATTCATTTAGAAAACGGTGTTAGATTGTGTATGATGTTCTACTTCATTTTAAAAAGGTGAATTATTCTGTTTTTAAAAGCTCCTTATTTTACATGAAAGCAAGGTATATGTACCTTTAAAATAGATTCCCAGGAGGTTTGTGTGTGTGTGTGTGTGTGTGTGTGTGTGTGTTTTCTTTAGTAGAGGGCCCAGGTCACTTGAATCACTTGGATGTGCATTACTAAGGCCTAATTTGCACAATCAGCTGATCAGGTAGAAAATCTATTTCTCAAGTAGAGACACATCTGAATTAAGGCCGTGACAGACCGCACGAATTTCGGCGCGTCCCGGACGCCCGAGGAGCTTTGTCGAGCTGTGCTGAGGTGTCTGGTTACCACAGCGGAAGCGAGCGGTCTCCCGATTTCCGGCACGATCGAAAATCTTCCTGGGCCATGTTTGAGGGGGCCGCACAGCGGAGCTACTGCAGCCACCAAGGGGGAGGGGAGTGGCTATCTGCCAATCGGGTGTAAACTTTAGTGTTAGCCAATCATCATGGAGGTTTCTTCCAAGAAGACGAGACAAAAGGAGGGACTATTTGCGTGAAGACACTCCTACAGACAAGCTCAGAGCGCGGAGGACGGAGGCCAGCCTCTCGCGCTTGCTCGCCTTGGCGCTCGCTCGTTCGCCTCGGCATGCGGTCTGTCACGGCCTTTAAACTCAGCAAAGCCACTTCCTAACCATTCCACTCCACCCAAAGCCACTGACTAAGGAATTTTCCAGACATGGTGGTTTCCTCATGGGATTGTGCAGCATTTGGGAAGGTAACAGCAATTCCTAAAAGTCACACTTGTAACATGAGTTGCTGTGTAACTGCAGTTCTTACCCCAGCAGGCAGAACCATCACATGTGACTATCTCTGTGGGGATCATGATTGCTCCTGGCCTTTCTATGGGGGTGGTGCAAGGTGCATTGTAAGCTTCCTCTTCTTACCCATGCAATTTGTGATGCCCTACTATTTCAGACATTTCCCCAGAGGCTGTGTGCTCCTTAGTACTGGAACATGCATCTCTTACAAAACGGAGACAGTAAGGGAAACTTTGTACCCTTTCATGATATGAAGGATACAAGGGCGAGTATATTATTTGATGTAGATGGTGCAAGTAAAACATTCAGGGCATCATCCAGAAACACCCTCTGACCTTCCATTATGACCCACTCAGATGCTCTGTAGCCTAGGGAAAAGCCGAAATCCTGCCACACCGACTGAAGGTCAGTCATGGTTTGGCCTGAATTAACCACAAACTGGATAAACATAGTTCCAAAATGTAGTTCTGCCACCACCTTACTGCTAGGATCATTCAAGATGGTTACATAGGGTTACCAGATTTTTGATGACCCAATCCGGGACCCCTCCCCTGATTTTTTTTTTGGCACCCATTTTTTTTGATTATTTTTTTGTTTATTTGGGGGCCTGGCCATGAAGCTTTATTTTATTTTTAATTTTTTGCCAGCTGTACGGCCGTACATTTTTTTTAAAAACTGCCACCCTTACTGTGGCTGTGGCTGCCACCATTTTTCGTCCAGCTGCTCAATTGCACAACGCAACCTGCCTGGAAGTCCTTCAGAACGAGCCTCACGCATGCGCCTCTTCGGAATGAGCCTTCCAGGGAAATCTGGGGGTGCAGCCACCGTTATTTTTCATCCAGCCACTCAGTTGCACAACATGGCCTGGAACGTGGCCATTTTTCATGAGCCGCATGCATGTGCACAAGCGGCCTATAAGTCCTTCAGAACGAAGGGCTTGTGCGCGAGATTCGCATGCGCACACATGGCCTGGAAGCCTTCCAAGCCACGTTGTGTGCATGCGTGTGGCTTGCGAAAAATAGCCAAGTTGTGCTGTGTTCCAAGCCGTATTGTGCAATTGAGCAGCTGGATGAAAAATGGCAGCGACACCCTCGGATTTTCCAGGAAAGCTACCATATACCCCGGAACGCTGGGATAGGAACCTGAAATCCGGGGTTATCCTGGCTATTCCGAGACGGATGGTAAGCCTATGGTTACATCAGACCTGTCCAGGAGTAATTGCCCGTCCCTTCCTAAACAGCTGTTGCCAACTTGCAGTTAGCAGCCTAGTTCTCTGGTCCTGAAGACTTTGGTAGCCCAACCCTGGGAAGAGAATCCTTCCAATGAGCAGCTATTCTCTTGGTACCAAGAAACACAGCTTTTCTCTCACAAGATAGATTTCTGAGTACTCTAAGATGGAGTCTCAGTTTATAGCATGATTTTACAATTACATCACATCCTCTCTTGTTTCTCCTCTTTCTTTTGAATTGAATTATGTACTGTAAGAGACAAAGCTGCCTTTTCCTGGAGCAAGCTTTATTCATTAATTTAATTTTATCATTGATTTTTGTTTTATTGGCTGAGCAAAATGAAGACTTTGGTTTAATTATTGGCCTGTTTGGTTTTCCACTTGTATTTTCTGTTAGTTTATTTGTAATGTAGGCTTACCAGATTTTCCAGTATCTAAACCAGGACACCCCCCCACACACAACTATCACATAAATAAATAAATAAATAAATAAATAAATAAATAAATAAATAAATTTCCTCTTTTTGGGGTGCAAGCACCCTTTTTGCCATGTGAAGCACGTCCTATTTATTTATTTATTTATTTATTTAACCTAGCCTAATTGCCAGCTCCTGCCAACCTAGCAGTTCCAAAGCATGTCAATGCGAGTAGATAAATAGGTACCGCTTGCGGGAAGGTAAACAGCGCTCCGTGTTCCAGCTGCATGCTACGCGCTGCGGCAAGGAGAGTCATGCCGGCCACATGACCACGGAGGCGTCTTCGGACAACGCTGGCTCTTCGGCTTTGAAATGGAGATGAGCACCACACCCTAGAGTTGGACACGACTGGACTTAATTGTCAGGGGATACCTTTACCTTTTTTATTGTTAATTAATTAATTGAAATGACTTGCCTGTGCCCTGCTGCCATTGCTTTCGCCATTTGCCCGTCGCCGCCATCATGCCGAAATTGTGCCCGTCGTGCTGCTGCCGCTGCCATTGTTGTGCCCCAATGACTGTGCCCGTCACTGCTGCTGCCACCGCCATTTTTCCTGTTTGGAGCATGGCCGGCTGCATCCAAGCTGGCCAGGACTCCAGCTGGTACCCCCAGCCAACCGCCGCCATTGCTTGTAATTTTAAAAAGCTCACTTTCTTCCTCTCGGCGTTCATAGATCTCGCAAAATCTTGCGAGATCCAAGATGGAGGCACCCAAATCTCATGAAGGCACAAGGCTGCCTTGAGATTTGGGCACCTCCATCTTGGATCTTGCGAGATTTTGCGAAATCCAAGATGGACGCCGAGAGAAAAAAGTGAGCTGTTTAAAATTGCAAGCGGCGGCGGCGGAGGCTTGCACCGGCCTGGAACAGTCCGAGACAGATCCGGGACCCGAGCTCGGGTTCCAGGACTGTCCTGGAAATTCCAGGATGGATGGTAAGCCTATTGTAATGTGATGTAATGTGACTGAAAGATTGCAGTGAAATTTGATACACATGTTCAGGGTACAATTCTATGATTCAGGTTCAAATACCAGTTGAACCCCAACATCTGTTTTCAAGGGTGGCTGGGAGTGAATGAGACCCTCGAACACTGTGTTCTAAATTTTTGCTTAGGTTTAATAATTCTTTGTAGAACTTGCTTTTATCTTTGTTGTCTTATAAAAAAGTTCATATATTAATAAAATAAAGCTGAGTTGAAAGACACCATTGTTCCCAGCCTTGGTCTTCTGTTGTTGATGCAGTATATCACAAATGTTCTGATTTGGGGATTAAACTCAGTAGAGGCAATGACTGTGTGGCTGCAAAGGAGATAACGACTGTACTTTTTCCTCTCCCCTTCCATTTTTGTAAGACGTTCTGGCCTTAACCCAGCCTTCAGGACTTAATTGCCTGATATAGAAGTCAGGCCCTTGCTTAGTCTTTAGGAGACTTGGCTGCCATCTTATCTACGGCGGTAGATCTTTGTCTCTGAGGTAAGCCTAAATCTATCCAAACTATGCCACATTCTAATTGCATAAAACATTTTTTTTAAATGGGTTATCTGGCAATCCACATGAAACAATTTCCCCCTAGTTCCTTCTGTCCCTAGGGAGGAAATGCTTGAAAAGTTAATGGAACTTGTTTGGGGTTTATCTGAAGCTGTTGCTTTGAGAATGTTAAGGAAGTGTTAGGTTTTCCTAAGGTAGCAGTAGTAGTAATTTTCAATAAGATCTCACACTTATTTTCTATCATAGCTGCGTGCAAAATAGAAAAAGCAGATTACTAAACAAGAGGAATATTCTACATTGTTTTTTATTATTGATGCTGGCACACAACTTCAGAATTATAGCTTCTAGCTTGACCATAAATTACTTTTTGATCCCAGCTAAGCCTAAAATCTTAGGCTTTTGCTTTTGTGGTGCTGGAGAAGACTCCTGAGAGTCCCTTGGACTGCTAGGAGATCAAATCAGTCAATCCTAAATGAAATCAACCCTGACTGTTCCCTGGAAGGACAGGTACTGAGGCTGAAGCTCAAATATTTTGGCCACCTAATGCGAAGAGAGGACTCTCTGGAGAAGACTCTGATGCTGGGAAAGATTGAAGGCAAAAGGAGAAGGCAAAGGATGAGATGGTTAGACAGCATCACCGATGCAGCGAACATGAAAATGAGCGAACTCAGGAAGATAGTGGAGGACAGGAAGGCCTGGCGGGATATGGTTCATGGGATCACGAAGGGTCGGACACCTTAACGACTGAACAACAACAACAAGCCTAAAATCACTACCTTTCCTGATGAACAGAAATATTCTACCGCACTCATGATAAAGTTCAAGATACCTAAGTTATAGCCCTTGTATGGATTTGGCTTCCATGCAAACAGTTATTTATTTTCTTTACCAAATACAAATACTATACATGTTGGTATCTTTATGGTGTGGAATGACTAAACGGGAGGAATCAGTACAGTAGAAATATTAAGAAATATTTCTTTAATAGAAATATGAAGACAAAGTAAGCTTTGATTGAATATCACAATCGTATGTAAATTATAAACACATATTTTAATTGTAGTTTCTCAGGTTTTCATTGTCAGAAAATTTAGAAGTTCCAGAGGAATAAAAACGTATGTAAAAGATTTTATTAGAATTAATGTTAGCCAAAATGCTTTTAATTTGGGGAATAGCTTTAAATATAGCAATTTGGCATGTTTTGGGACCTTTAGACCTATGTATACCAGAGTTGGGCTTTTGCAGAATTCCGTTTTTAAATAATATTGAAGACACCCGTGGTTGCTTTCCAAAAGTTTACTAAATAATTCAGGCAGATTCATACAATAAAAAGAAAATACAGTTCAATATGCAATCATACTCCCAAAGCATGAAAGATCTAGGAACTTAGGTAGAAGTAGAGATTTAGAAGGGATCTTGATTCACTGGGTTTATAATCACCTAATAATCTTGGAGAATTCACCTCTGATGCTGCAAATGCTGTAATTCTGGCACAGTAGTGAATGAAGAAGAAGGACTAGCAGATTGGGTCTGAGCTGGTCAGACTAGCAGAATGACTGAGAATGAAGTCAAATTAAGAGTGGGGGATAGGAGGAGAAGGGGGGGAAATAAAATGGACTAACTGAGGGGTAATGCAAAGAGAAGGGAGGGGGTGTTTGCAAGAGATAGGGAAGAGGAGGGGGTGAAGGGAAAACCAGAGGAATCTCACCAGTACCAGTTCAGTGCACAGGAGGAAAAGACAAGAGAGGGTTTCCAGTCTGTTCCTGCTTTTTTATAGGGACCTCAGCACATGTTCAGGAGGATCCCCAGGTACACAGACAAACAGGAAGTAGGTCCTAGAAGGGACACCTCAATGCACCTCTGGGTAAAACAAACAAGTGGGAGGAGGGTAGAGGGATCTGCCTTGATGGTCCAACCATTAGGAAGCTGGCTTGAGACAAAGGAGAGGCTGGGATGACTCATCTCAGGTGTTCCTCTATTGTTTCTTCTAGGAACATCACAGTGGGGGGGGGGAAATGCAGAGTAAATTCTGTGAGAGCTTTTTTGGACACATGGCAAAAATGGTGTCAGGCAGCTGGTCAGGTTTTTCCCTCATGCTTCTTGAGGAGACCTTTCTTCAGCATTGCTCATGGCACAGGAACACAAGCGGCAGAACCCTCGGCATTGTGTACAGTCCAGTCTGGCACATGTTCATCCAAAGTCATAGCTCACAGGTCATTAGCATTCAGAGTCTCTTTGGCAATAAACAGTTTTCATTTTCATCTCGCAACATTAAACAATTACAGAAGATCCAACGTTTCGCTCATTCTGTGATGAGCTGCTTCAGCAGAAAGCACACTCTGAGATCTTGATGCAGGGAAAAGGCAGAGCTTAACTGAAAAGTGGCAAATGGCAGTTTAGAGTTCTTAAAGTGTCAGTGACCACAGCAGTAGGAAAACAGGTTACTTCATTCTAATTAAGACTTGTTAAGGGGAATTGTTGTTACTAAAACGGAAGCTTTCATGGCCAGCTACGATAGTACAGGAGACAGGGTGTATGGGTAAAATAGCCATGTGGTTTATCATTAAAAACTGCCAGAAATCACAGACTTAAAACAAGTAAAAAACTTCAAAAGAGCCACTTAAAAAGCGAGCACTCGAAATTAAAAACAAGATTAAAATCACGGAAGACCAGAAGTTGGAAGACCGATGTTTCGACCTCAGTCCGAGGTCCTTGTCAAGGTAAAAGACAGCGGGGCTGCAATGATGGCATTGAGAACAAGTCAGAACCGCTAACATTTATAGTTTAAATTTAAATTAAATAGTTTAAATTTAAACTATAAACTATTTCCTAACAGCCCCTGTTATAACCTGTGACTCTGACCGGGGAAAAGTTGGGAAGGTGTTGCTGGAGGGAGGGGAGGTTGTAAAAAAAAGGTGAATCAGAAGGACTGGGAGACAGTGTGACTGTGAACATATTGCCTGGGAGCAGGTCTGTGAGGACTAGTGAAGGCCCAGTGAGGAATGGTTCTTAATTACAGAAAAGAAAGAAAGGCAGCTCTGGGTTTATTGTTACACAGGCCATGCTGGGGAAGCCTTGGAGAATAGGGAGTCTGGTATGCTGCTGCATTTGCGAGGCCTACTATTGAGCTGGCAGCCACAGAAGCCTGGTTAAAACCTTTATTTATTTTTGAATTGTGTTCTTATATCCTACCTCCAGGTGATATGCAAACTTCTCTGATTCAGCCCTATTGAATCAGCCGGTATTTTGTTAGCCAGATGTCAGTGCGCTTGCTGGAATAAATCATGGTGTGTGAAAGAAGTGAGAGCCCATTCACACTTGACGGCGGATGTCCCTGCCCAAGCGTACGCGCTGGAGTACCCAGCGTACGCGCTTGGAGCAGGGGAGTGTCGTTCTGCTTGTCGTCCCTCCTGCTGTCCCGCCTTCTTAAGAAAGCGCAGCTGTGATTGGTTCCTGTGTTTCCCTCTCAGAAGAATAGTGGAATAATAACCTCCGCGGCGATTGGAGCTACTTCTGATTGGCATGCAACCACTCTCCTCCCCCCTCTCACGCGATTGGTGGCTGCAGTAGCTCTGCGAACCCGCCCACAAGCTCCATGAAACAAGCTCTGCAAAAGATGGCCCCAAACCAAGTGGGACGACGGAAGCGTAGCTGCTCCGGAATGGTGTCCTATTTCAATATGAATATGCAAAATAGCTCAGCGCGGGTCCGTGAAGCGCACAGCAGGGACATCCGCAGTCAAGTGTGAATGGGCCCTGAGGCAGGTTTTCCCAAGGCTTGCCTCCCCAAAGCCCTTCTCCAAGCTCCCTCTTTAACTGCCTAGTAACTCCTGCTGCTGCCACCATTGCTACTGTAGTTCTGCTGGGCAAGCTATGGTGTATTCTGTGGCTTGTGTAGAGTGGGAGGGATTTGGCTGGTCTATTAGCAATTCCCACACCAGTCCACGCAATGGATACCCTTCCTTGGCCTGGGAAGGGATAGGAATTGTTACTTAGGCCATTCCCTCCCAGCCCAAGTAAGTTCCAAGTTCACCATACACCATTCATCCAGCTCAATTGTACTAGTAGCAGTAGCAGCAACCATTGAACTCATTGTAGTCCCTGCATGAACATCCACCATCATTGCCATTTCCTCAATCATGCAAGTTGACAACAATGACAAGTCCCTGTGACTAGGGCAAAGAAGGCAAAAGTTCATCTGTTTCTCCTCCAACAAGGCATCGGAACCCAGTAAGACTATGCACTGGTGATGTGTTTAAAAAGGTAGGAGGTGGCAGCCTGGTTGGTAGTGTACCATCACGTCTCTCCCGCTACTGTTTCTTAGTGTGTGTTCTATATGACGGGATTGTCCTGGTGGCATGTGATTAGCACATGCATGCTACTTATTTGAGAAGTAGGTTGGGGGAAGAAGACTTGATCCTTCTAGTATATTGATACAAGGCTAGAGGCTTATTAGACACCTACCCTTGCCTGTCTTGACTCATCCACCTCTCAGCACACAGTACTGTCTGAATGCAGAAGTGGGGAATGTTTAGACTTTCAGAAGCAATGACGTTCAGTAACTCTTGAGAGTGCCTCTCTGGACACTCATCGTAGAGATATAATACCAACATTTATATACAGCCTTTCTTTGGTCATCAGATTTCTCCTCCGACTTTAAATCAAGGCAGTTTACATAGGCAGGTTTACATAGGCAAGCTATCTAAACCGAAGTGGTTTTTACATATTACAATGTTCTAATCTTGCATAGAACGCTCATTCTAGGTGGTTTCGTTCATGGTCAGGCCTCTGTCTCTGGCATTTGCCTCCCACGCATCAACTTGACAGCAACACTGCCTCCCACTCAGTGTGCCAACTGCAGAATTCTCTCTCCCACTGAGGCTTCTGCAGCTTCTCAGCGGCATGTCGATAGCTCTCAATGGGTCTTGAACTGCCATCCTCAGATCTTCAGGCATATGAGGCGGCTGGTTTATCAACTGAGCCAGACCCCCTGGTGCATATTATGTAGAGCGCGTCCAGAAAGTGGAGAGTATATGATCACAACTCTTGAGAGGTGAGGATGTTTGGGTTTATCGTGTGACCAGGTATAGTCGGTGAAATTGCCATTTATCTGCACTGTTCCTCCTTACATGCATCACGAAGCCCTCTTTATTGATTGAAACACACTCTGAATGAAATGCTGCTACAACAGGACAGTGAAGAAAGATTTTGTCATTAAAAAATAAAGAACTTTTCATGTTCCTGAAGGTAATACATCAAAACATGTTGAACATATCACCTCGTAAATACATGTTTAACTTTGAGTATCATTTTGAGTCTTCATCATCCCTTGTTTAGTATCTTGTCCATGTGGTGATGCCCCCCTTTTTATTACCCTTACCAAAGAACCCCATGTCAGTTGTGCTCAGTGTTAACTGGTCAGTATTTTATATCCTTTTATTTCAAGGCGTACAGGACACACTCATTCATACAGGCATACTCAGTACCAGGAGAGTGTGGGCCAGACCAGTAGTGTGACTTATGAGTGTGTCTGGACTGATGTCAAAAAGCCTCAGATTCACAGGCCAGGAAGGTCATGTTCAATCACCCCCCCTGCCCTCCCCAATTGATGTTTGGATTTCATGCTCCCAGATTGAACTGAGACTTGTGTACTCCTTACATTCAAATGGAGTTTTCACAGTTTCAAGATTTTAATGAAGCATACCATCTCTGAAGCCCGTTGGGGCCAGCTGAAGTTGTATCTTGTGACTAGAGCCTCATAAAAGCTCCCAAGTCTGGGAAAAACAACTTAAAAAAAGGAAAGGTTTTGCATCTCCAATGGTCTCCACGATTGAAGACTAGCTCCTGCACCGTAAATGGGTGAAGTATTTTCACAACCTGTCCGTAGGCTCAAGTTTGTCTCCCTTTTTCTGATTGCCTTGCCCAGCGCTCCATAGTAAGCAAATGTTAGACATCGAATCACCCTGTCTAGTGGTGTGAGTAAGACAGTTCAGCAAGGCCTCAGCTTTGAATCCCTTTTCAATTGAGCGCTAGAATAAATCCTTTGGGCACCTTTCACCCTCTCCTCCATTCTCCTTTCCCCGCTAAATTGTACAGCTTGCCATCGCCATAACACAGGGTTCCTCCCTGTGCTAACGTTACAGGTATTTTATAAAGCATTGCTGTTGACCTTCCATCCATCCTATAGAAGGTTAGCCTTCCATCCATCCTATATCTTTTTCACCACATGTCTAGGTAGACAGCATTCTTATAGTTGCCTGGAAAGTCACCCCACTTTCTATAAGTCCTGTGCTTAAAGCTGAGCCGCTTAGCTTTGGGCATTTGCCAGCTCTGCAGAGCAAAAAGCCCTCCTCAGCCTTGTCCAAGGTGCCAGGGCTTTTCTCACATGTTGCTGGTTGATAACCTCTCATGAAATTGTTTGAATAGCTCCAAATAGTCAATATTATAGTCAAGTCAAGCCAAAATCCTTGTAATGGAAAAAGCAAACGGCATCAAGAAAAGCTCTTTTTGTGTGTGTTAACCTTTTCCTAATTACTGATGGCAATGCATGTGTTATCCTAACAAATATGTACTCTTTTATTCAGTAATCCAAAATTAACTCCCTGCTGATTAAGATACCTTCGCTATGCAATGGTTTAACCTGGGTTGTTTCAAGTATTCCCCTAACCAATGGAATTTTGTATTTCTGTCTTCTCTGCAAATAAGAGACTGGAGCTAGTGTGATGGTAAGGCCTTTGTTGAAACTTTTCAAATGTGTATGTGCAACCATGGAGGTCTCCTTGTCCCCCCAGGTGGGTAGCTGTGCCCATCCATAACGCAAGTTAAAAACTTCATGCAGGTTGCAAGTTGGGGGAGGCAGTGAGTTGGCAGAGAATACTCCTGCCCATCTGCCACCTCCCCCAGCCTGCTGCCTCCATGGAGTACAAGTTGGCCCCATCCTCTCCATGTGCAGTAGTGCACAAGAGGAGATTGGGGAGGACTTACCTGTATATACCCGAGTATAAGTCAATCTCATGGATACGTCGAGGGCAATTTTAAAGCCAAAAACCATGGGATTCGCTATGACCCATGGATAAGTTGAGGGTAAAATGTAGGGGTGTATGAAATTCTTTGAATTCTTGAAAATGACCAGTGATTGTTCTGAGGCAGCAACAGAAATTCTCCAAACAGGAAGAAAGAAAGCTATTTTACCTTGTTCTGAAGCAGCACAGAAATGGTGCTATTCTCCAAACAGAAAGAAAGAAAGGTGAAGGAGCTAATGGGAGTTGTAGGCTTTGTGAGGGCGCTGCTATGGAAGAACACTACTGTAATCCTCACAAAGCCTACAACTCCCATAAGCTCCTTCACCTTTCTTCCTGTTTGGAGAATAGCACCATTTCTGTGCTGCTTCAAAACAAGGTAAAATAGCTCTTTTTAACCCATCCCCATGCGTCCTGTTTCTCAGCCCAGTCCCCCCACCAAGCAGCTGTTCTTTGAAGCCCTGTGTATAAGTCGACCCCAGTTTCCAGGGTCAATTTTAAGGCATAAATATTTAGACTTATAAATGAGTATATAAGAACATAAGAAGAGCCTTGCTGGATCAGCCCAAAGGCCCATCTAGTTCAGCTTCCTGTATCTCACAGTGGCCCCACCAGATGGCAAGGAGTTCCACAGATGAATTACACCCTGGGTGAAGAAATATTTTCTTTTGTCCATTCTAACTCTCCCTCCACTCAAATTTACTACATGCCCCCTGGTTCTGGTGTTATGCGAGAGGGAGAAGAATTTCCCTTTATCCACTCTCTCCATCCCATGCATAATTTTATACATCTCAATCATGTCCCTCCTCAGGCGCCTTTTTTCTAGACTGAAGAGCCCCAGACGCTGTAGCCTTTCCTCATAAGGGAGGTGCTCCAGCCCACGAATCAATCTGGTCGCTCTTTTCTGCATCTTTTCCAATTCAAGTATATCCTTTTTGAGGTGTGGTGACCAGAAGGTACCTCACTCCCTTAGCATCTAATGCCAACTGCCTCCTCCACCTCTTCCTCCTCTAATGGCCAGCAGAGGGAATGCTGAAGATGCTGGAAGGCCAGTATTTCATCCGCTGGCCATTACAGAAAATGGTGGTTGTGGCAGTACTGGATGTCGAGGGAGAGAGGAGAGTGAAGCGGGAAGGGGTCTGGGGGGAGGTCACTCTCCTTGTTACTCCAAATAATGACAACAGCAGTGTCAAGTGGTCAGGGAAGGAGAAAGAAGAGCACGCGATTGAGGTGATGAAAAAAATCAAAATATCCAGGGATGTCCCTTTAAGAACTCATAAGAGAAAGAAGAGCATGCAGGCATGGCTACAGCAGTAAAGGTCACAAGTACAAGGAATTTTTATGTCTAGTTTTTCAAAACCTTGAGGACTTAAATGCAAGGAAATGTATAATGAGGTGACTTATACCAGGGACCTGCTGTATTGGTAAAAATCAAACTGTGTTAACAGTGTCATAGGAACAATGGTGGTATGGAGAAATATTTATGAAAAGCATGTTTTTAGTGTTTGTTATAACTCATTTTTTTGAGAAATAATTTATGTATACTGTTTAAAATATCATTTTTATTTTCTGTAAACAATTTACAATTCATTTTCCTGTTTGCAGGTGGTTCACTATGATGAAGCAAGAGTCAGAAATAGAATTGTTTTTCTCAGCAGAATGGGTCACAGGTAACCTTTTGAGTGTCTAATTGTGAGAACTTCTGTGTGTACCACCTGGCTATGCTATTTGAATTGACACTATGTTTCGAAAGATAGGCAATTAAATGTTCAACTCCTGAAGACACAGACAATAAATATGAGTTGCAACCCACACAATTTTACTTGATTAGTAATGTTGTGTAGAAAAATGCTTGTTTTTAACAGCTGCAGCTTATCTTCACAATGCCCACATAATGCTCCATTAGATACCGTTTCGGATCAGATGTATGTATGTGTACATTCATTATGTTTTGTAATGCTCAGCAACGTAGCCATATCTACGAACTCTTACAATGTCACCTTAACAGCATGGGAGCTATTGTCGTTTCTCTTTTTCTTCTGACATTGTAATATACAGGGTTATTCAAAAAGGATGGTGCAAAAATAAAGCTGATTTATTCTTAAATGAACTGACACAACTGTCATGACATGAAAAGACAGAAAAACTGTCCAAGTATCACATGCACATTACAAATGTTCGATGTATGCACTTGCATAGCTACAATGGGGCAAGGGGGGGTCAAACAGGAGTATTTGCCTCTCCTCTTGCCCCATTGTAGCTATGCAAGCGCCCACATCGGAAATTGGTGATGACGCGATAACATGTGACATGATGACATCACCACCACTTCCGGGTTGCGAGACCACGAAACGACCTTGTAAACCGTGGTAAGAGGCTCAGGGCAGACGGGCTTTTCAGGGAACAAAAATACTGAACACGATGCTTAGCCTGCCAAGCCAAGCCTCTTACCACAGTTTTCAGGGGTGCATCGTGTTCTCGCTGCCAAATGACTCAGGCAGTGAGTGTCCTGCAGCGCCCCTGGGGGCTCACCACAGCACACAGTTTGGGAAGCACTGCCCTATGGGCTCATGTAGAAAAACAGCACACCAGAAGGGCGAGGAGACCTGTTTATACACACTCCTTCCCCCTCCCCTTTGTGATTTGGAGGGGCCATTGGAGTTATTGTTTGACCCACCCCTCTTAAAAGGATTAGACACATTCATAGAGGATTAGTCCATCAGTAGCTGAATATGTTCCTCTGCTAACTTGCCGAGGAGGCATCTTTTAAAGTGGTGACCTTCTTATATCTAGCAGGGGGACAGAGGTCACCCCTATTCATCCCAGCATAGTGTTCCTCACAGTGGCTATTTGCTGGTTCTTGCTAGGGAAACACACTCAGCCATACAGCTGATCTATTGGCTGTATGTCGGTCCCAAGCCCAGATAAATGGGGAGGGGCGGGGAAAGCAATGGTGAACTACACCGCAGCAAACTCTCACCAGCATGTTTTATGGCAGGAGCAACATGAAGAGCTCTCACCTATAAAGTCGCCTAGAGTCGGACTCAACTGAATGGATACAGGAGGAGGGAGCCGAATATGATGCTACATGAACGCTCATGTACTAAATAGTATTGTCATCAAACAGAAGACGGCTGTTTCCTTCATACCCTCCTTGTGAGCTTTCCAGAAGCACCTGACTGACTGCCGGTAATCATTACAATAATAATGGCACTTGGAGCGTTGAAAGCACTTCCCATACATTAGGTTAGTCATCCTTAAAACAGCCCTGTAAGGCGAGAAGTATTGTTGTTGTGCAGTGCAATCCTGTGCATGTCTCCTTAGAAGTAAATCTCACTGAGTTCAATTGGACTTACTCCCAGGTACGTTTGTTTAGGACTGCAGCCTTCAGATTGCAAATGAAGGAATATTGGCTTGCATAAGGCCTCCTCGAGTCTTCGTGGTCAGATTTAAAACTAGAGACTCCCTGCTTGACAGCTAACAGCCCAAGCCTGTCTAGCTAGGCTGCAGCGTGGGCGTAGAGCTTGCGCTCCATCCTATCTAGAGAGGACCCTGCACCCGTGCAGCTGGAGCACTCCTTGGGAGGTGGGAGGCGTTCATCCCCTTACCCCAAATAGAACTCCAGCCGCCCCGATGGGTCTACTCGAATGTGTGACAGCTACTTTACTGGCACACATTTGAGAGGGCTGTGTAATGGTGGCCAGGCCCGGGAAGGGGGATAGGATTTCAGCGGACCTACTGCCGATCTCCTTCCCCCTTCCTGGGACCGGCTGACCAATCCGTCCTTCCCAGAACCCTTCCATCACCCAGTTGGGAACTCGCCTTCCCTGGCAGACACTCCATTGGATCCACAGGTGGTGCCAGTGCTGCCTACTTGCTGGGTGCCGCAAACATGCCTTATGGCACGTTTGCAACACCTGGTCTAGACCAACGGAACAGTGCTCCACAAGCTGGTAAGTAGACAGGATTGCGTCGTAAGTTTCATAACTGCTGGACTCCTAGCCCTGTTAAGTTACCATGTTGGTATTAGTTTGCTTGCTGTTTCCAATGGCAAAAGACCTTTTTATCCTGCAGGAAAAAGAATGTTGGTTGTACTTACTACAATTCATCTGGGCAAAAACCTCTTCTCATGGGGAAACTGGGCAGCTTATACCTTTGAAAACAAATACCTTATGTGAGGGGAGAGAATAAAGTGTGAATTTCCAAACTAGCGTTGCCATTTATGTTAAACATCAACCATTTTCTGTACAGAACCTTGTTGCAACATGATTTTTATTTCTGCTGAAAATAAGTGTACTTGCACTTAGCAGGTTTGTGGATCATTGGCATTTACCGCCTAATGTCATCCCTTGTTTGCAGAATTGATAAACATGAACACATTCTCGAAACATGAATATTCAAGCAATAAGTGGGTGAACTTTGCCTGTTTCCTCCATTAGTACATATCTCAGGATAAATTAGGCACAAGATTCCACACTGTCAGAGCCTATGACTGAGGGTATTTTTGTTTTAAGTGGAGAGCAGCAGAGTAGAAGTAATTTTCTTGAAAATGCTCTTTCTGAGCTTGTTCATTGGAATGTGATTTTCATTTAATTGTCAATATTAGGAGAAAGCATAATAAAACATAGGCAGTCTCGATCTTTTTAATACATTTGAATGATTTTACATAGAAAAACCTGCTTGAAGACAAAGTGATTTTAAAACGTTATTTCATTATTTTAAAAAGAGCTGCAGAAACAACAGAATGTGAAGTAACAATTGCAAGGGATGTTGGCATCCTTATGTTATGGGAACAGCAGTGTTTCTGCTCTTTCATGACTACAACTCACACAGTTTATCACAGAGACCAGTGTGGTATGGTTGCAATGATGCCACTCTTGTGACATGGTTATCATATTTTCAGAGAGTTCAGTGTTGAATTGACCATACTGGAATTATGATGCTGATGTTTGGGAGCACTATGGAAGTCCCTTATGCAAATAGTAGCTGACTAATATAAAACCTTGTCCTTTAGCCATAACTCTGTTAGTTGCGAAAACCAAAAGTGGTTGTAAATTGCCGCGGAGCAGCTATCTAAAGCTTGGGGGAGGGCCTGCGAAGGGTAGCGCAGGCCTCTCCGAATCCTCCAGAGGGCTCCAGGACCCCTGGTAAGTCTGAAAATTGCATTTTAAAACTTTTTTTCACGATGGCGAGCCTGAGGATTGCTGCTGCTATGCTGTCCCCGCCCCTTCAGGGGGCAGTTTTTGGTTCCAATGGATGGGTCACGACCTATTACTTTGAGAACCACTGGTTTAGGGGAAGGGGGTGCCATTGGTAACTGTTACACTATTTTTGTATATTTTGTTTTGCTTTATTTGGTTTTTGTTGTTTTATTTTTGTTTTATGTCATTATACACAACGTTAAACTCAGTAAAGGCGTCTTATAAATAATTGCAATACAAATAATTCAAGTAGCAGCAAATGAAGATGGGGGGGGGAGAGTGTCTACCTAGCCTCCGTGCTTGAGAAATGAATATCTCTTGAGTACTAGTCACTTTACTGTTTTTCTCTCCATTCCCAGACCTTGGAGGGACCATGGTGACATATTCACCCAGTCATCATCTCTATCGCTTGAACCACCATTTTTGGCTGAGCCAAATTCTACTGTGAGTAGCAGCTGAGGCTATACATCAGTGCATGCCAAAGTGTGGTGTCCCACTTTGGAAGACTCTTATAGAATATCATTTTGTATAGTTATTGACCCAGACATTGTGCCTGGAATCTGTCTTTCTCTGCTGTTTTTTATGAGTAAGGTTTGTTTGATTTTTGGTTGATTAGTTTTAAATTCTGAGACAGTGGTCTATGTTCATAGACAATGATTAGGAAGAGTCTCACCCCCAGTAAGGGCTAATGTGGTTTGCTCTGTCCAAGCGAAACCAGGCCAAGTTAATATTTAAGATTATTTTGAAAATTGGATCCTGCTGGGCCTATCTTGCAGTTTGTTGTAATTAAGGAGTTTCACATTTGGCCTTATAGGCAGCTTAGTGATGTACAAGATAGGAAAATTATACCTATTGAGTCTTCACAAATTGTAGCTGATGAATCTGCACAGATGTGTAATTGCTCTGTTGAATCCTTAATTCTTTCTTTTAGTCATGTTGATAACCATAACATTGGTGCTGTGCTGTGGAATCTAGATTTATAGAAGGTGTCCTTTTTGAACACGATTAACATTCATTTAAGTAATGTCGGAACTGAGAGACTTACTGCATCCATATATCTGCATCTGGATCATTGGATCCAGCTCCATCCCCTCAAAAATGATCTTCCAAGATAAAGTATGAAAACCATGAGATAGTTACAGTACATTTGCAATTATGTATATAATTATGTATATATTCGTTGGCAGTTTACAGAAGTAATTTTAATAGACTTAGGGTGCAATCCTCTGGAAGTCCCCGGCAACGGAACGAGAGTTCCGTCGCCGGAAGCCATTGCGAACATGCCATAAAGCATGTTCGCGACGACTCTGGAGTAAGGGAGGCTGGCGCAAGGCCGGACCAGAATGTGACGCCGACGCTGACTCACTCCGACGCCGGACCAGAATGCGGCTGCCGGCGGAAGGTAAGAGTTTCCATTGGGGAAGGCCATTGGTCTAGCTGGGCCTGGAGGGGGCAGGGGATGGTGTCGGCCATATCACCACTGGGCCGGCTAGGCCATTACATGGCCTCCTCTACTTCCACCAGCTATTTAGCTAGCGGAAATCCGAGGAGGCCTATCAGGCCGGCCCCGGTTTACACCTGGGGAAGGGGACGAGCGTCCCCTTCCCCGAGTAGACCTCCGGCCCGCCATCGGATGGGCAGCCAGGGCTTAACAAAATGCAGAGTACACAAAAACTTAACAAAATTTATTGCTGAGGTTTTTTCTCTGTATATGGCCAAACACAGACTGCTGTCCACTCCTTTTTAGAATTCCCCATGTCCCTTTGGCCCAAGATAAGTCCTGGAATGGACTGCTAGTCTGTGACCAATCCAGGGCACAGACACTGGCCTGGATCAAAGAATGACTCGATCACAGATGCAACTTCTCCCAGAACCTAGAGAAAAGAAGCAAGCAGTATATGTTGAACAGCCTGCTCCATTGCCTAATCCCTTCAGTAACTCTTGCTAACTAGGCAAAGAGGCACCTTTTAAAGTGGGGTCCTTTATATTTAGCTGGGGGAGAGCAACTGTTCCTGTTCACCCCAGCATGGCATCTTATCCAGTGACTGTTGCTGGTGTCTCTTCTGCACCTCTTTTTAGACTGTGAGCCCTTTAGGGATAGGGAACCATTTATTGATTTATTTTGCCATGTAAACCACTGTGTGAACTACTTTTTGTTGAAAAGTGGAATATAAATATTCTGAATAACATATGTCGCATCCACAAGGTAATAACCGATGTCGGAAAAGACAACTGTGTTTGGCAGAACAAGGTTAGGTAAAGTGGTCAATCTGTCCAATCAAGCTTGTATAGAACTTTTGATATGAATGGAAATCTGGGAACAGCATTTCAGATAATCGTGTGGGGAGGAGGGAGTTACTTGGCTTTGTTTTGGTTAGTGGGGCAGGGCTGAGTGGGGTCAGCTTACCTAAGCTTTGGTAAATTGATTGCTTCTACTCTCCAACTAATTTTTTTTTTAAAAAACCCAAATATAAGGATTGCCTGTTTCAATTTCAGCAATCCATAATTGCATTATTTTCATAGTGAGGGACTATTTATAGTTTATGTTCTAGAGAGGAAATTAATTACATTCTGTGTTTCTACTACCGGCAAAAAAATGGAATTAGAGAAAAAAAATCAGAACAGTCCTTTGGCATATCTTTGGATCAAAAGGCCTCCATTGTTTTCATTTCAGCATTTTGCATAATATAAATCAGTAGCATAAAATAAGTGGATGTGATGTAATTACTTGATATAATTGGGCTTGATAGAACTCCTGCACAGTAGTCAAGAATTATATTCATTTTATGCTACCTGAGACACACCTTTAGAAGCATTTCATTAGTGCCTAATTTCTTCGGACTTGGATGTGCCCATAGGTGGTTTATATAAAAAGATGGAAATCATAAAGAGACCTTGGAAAACTGTGGCTTGCCAATTAGTCCTCTTTCTTTAGGAACCCGCTATCTTTTATTGAAAACAGTAAGTCTTGGTTGTCCCATACTAACTCATGAAGAAGTCTTTCAAAAAGGAAGGATTAATTTAATGCCTTTTGCAGATGCTTTCTATCGGTATTGTTAAGTTCTGTCTGTAAAATTCCATGGAAAGTTTTTGCATGACTTTCACTGAATTTATTACTTGGGGATTTTGAAGTGGTTTGATAAAGTTCTTAAGGTTGCAGTCATGTGAGAAACAGCCCATTAGACAGGACTGACAGGTTGCCTTACAAAGGCAGCATAACTTTATCACTTGTGTAACTACTCAAAGTTTCAAAGAGTTAATTCACAACCTGTGGCTGAAATTTTCTGTGCTAAAATTCTTTTTTTCTGTGTCAAGAGTCTGGCTGATGCATCAGCTTTTTACGTATACAGGTATATGACAGGTTTGTATTCATAGTGTTACTGAGCATGCTTAATGCAAAGCTGGGTTAAGATTTTACTACATTATAAAGCATGTCTACAAGATAAGTCTAAATTAGAGAAAATCTGCACTCTGGTAAAGAATTGTGACAGGAGAACATTTTGTTGAACTGACCAGCTGAAAATACAAACCTGATGAGTATATGTTTCTGATGAAATGTCAGTGCCTGGAGCTAGGAAAGTTGGGCAGCTCTGAAGGAGTCAGAAAGGCCCACTCAGCAAAGGTCTGGCACAATTTTTTTTTTAATGTACCTTCCTCACTGATCTCCCAATGCTTGAGATGCCAGCAGCAGGGAAGGGGAATGAAAGATTGTGGAACTGAATGAGCACACATACCTTTCCTTGGATATGGACTGGACTCTTGCCTGAGCTGCAAGCACTGTCAGTCCCTATCCCTGAACAGTGGTGTTCCTGGGGGGGGGGGTACAGCACCGTAAGTGGTGCAAACCGGTGTAACACGGCCCCTCCCACTCACCCCCAGAGTGGTGAAGGTTGCTGCACCCCCTCTAGCAACGCTGCTGTCCCCGAGGGCCTATGAAAACTAAGATTCTGATTTTTTTTAAAAGACTGATTTTTACTTTGTGCTTTCCAAATATGAGATTACTCTTACAAGTAGCCTCCATGCCCCCGGACATTGTCAGCTGACTCATGTGAATGAGTAATATTCACAACTAGTTCACAGATTGCAGTTTACAGGTAGCAATTCAAAAGTATTAATCATGCATCAAAATGTTTGCTAGTGTAGGATGACCGGGGGGCAACCTTTGTGGGAGTCAACCCATTAGTAAAAAGAAAAAGAAACCTGATGGTTTTGGCAAGAATTGCTGTGCAAGACAAACTAGAAGCACCACAGGAGAATGCTGTAGAGACCTAGGAGAATTTAATGGACCATCATTGCCATTGAGCCATCTGGTTTATTTGTGAGGGAAACTGATACCTTGTGCAATTTGTTTAACTGACACTATAATATTATGAGGGGAGCTGCCAGTTCCATTTCCTGTCAAGAGATGGTTCACCAGTAAATGATCAATTATAGACTTTGTGTGTATTGTTTTGAACTTCCAGACCCTGCATGGTATTTAAAATATATGGATGCCAGGAGCTTGCAGCACTGGCAGAATGTAGCTTGAGGTGAAAACTGGTGGTGTCATACATTGCACCATCCCATTTATCTGACTGGTTATCCGACATTCTGCTTTATCCGACATAGCCGTACGATGTGCTATCTAATTCCCATGTGGATCTGTGGTATGTAAATAAATGGTATGTTAACCCTGAATAGGTTAGTTGACATCAGCTCTGAGTGGGGCTGCCAGACTTTTAGCTCACTCACTTCCTCCTTCCCTCCCCCCTCCATCTCCACTTCCTTCTCTTCTCCTGATGGAAAAAGGTTGAAGCGTTTTTGATAGGAGCCCGGAGTGCTCCTGACTGGAAAGGGGATAGAGGGGAAAAAAGAAGACTCCTGCTGAAACTCCAGGGCCGTAGCAATTCACAAGAGATCCTCCATGCTTGGACTTCCCAGACTAGAAGGTCATAAAGATGCCTTATAGCAGGGGTTCTCATCCTCTTCCTGGCCGAGTACCACCTCCGGTGCCACTCCTGCTGCATACCACAGGAAGTGACTGGCGATTACATAATCGCCAGTTACTTCAAGGTTTTTAGGTTTTTGGAGGCCAGAAAACGCAGGTAGGAAGCTCTGCGTGGGTGGGAGAGCCCTTGTCAGTGTTCCCGGGAGGCTCAGCCAAAGGCAGGAGCCTCCTGGGAGCAAAAATGCACCGCCGGACATCAGGGCAGGGTTATGGCGGTCCCACCACCAGTTGACCAAAGTACTACTGGTGGTACTAGTACTATTGGTTGAGAACTCCTGCCTTATAGGATTGCTGCTGGGCAACCTAGAGCGCTGCTATTTTGCAGGAATCTTCATCTCCCATTCTTTTGCCTTACCGCCATCTCTCTCAGAAAGGCAACATCTTTCAGTTTACTTGATTGAAATTTAATTTGCAATTTGTCATCCCCCCCCCCCCATTTCTACATTATCCAACATTTTGGGTAATCCAACCGTTGGTCCCGTTTAAGTCAGTTAATCGGAACTCTACTGTACATGGTTAGACTAGCAAAAAGTTTCCTCCTTCCTTGAGGAATTTTAAAATTCAGCACAAAGAGGCAATAATGGGAGTGGAGAAAGACAGGCAAGAAGAGAAAGAATAAACAGGGAAGAATATGCGTGCAGTTCTGTGTACTTAGACTTATTTGTCACTTATCTGCTTCAATACAATTGTTTTTAAATAGATTATAACACATTTATTTTTCTCTGGTTTGTGTCCATTGTGTTGAGGATCATGATATAAAGTAAATTTTAAGAGCAACTAGGAACGAACTGGAGAAAGGATTAAAATATGAAGAGTATTATGCTTCCCTGAGGAATGCTGAATTGAGGATCGTAGCCCAGCATGGGAGACTAGTGAGAAGAAGTGATTTGCGGAACTTGCTTGACAAAATGCACTAATCATTCTTGATACCATTTAGCTCCCTCTAAATCTGTGGTTCTCAAAGTGGTGGGTCGTGACTAGAGGCGTGGAAAGACTGGAGCTAGCGGAGCAGCGGCTCCGGGCGGCTCCTCAGCCCCGGGCGGCGCTGCTCCGCTCACTCCAGTCTTTCCATGGAGCGTGTGCGCCCGCCCGGTGATGCGGGCGGGCGCTCCGAGGCCTTCTACCCCGGCCTCGGAGCCGGAGAAAGCCCCGGAGCGTCCACCACAACCGGTGGCCAGGGCTTTCTGAAGGCGGCCGACTGTTGTTTTGCACATGCAAAACAAGGATAAATAGTGCGGCGTGGCAGTCGGCCGCCTTCAGAAAGCCCTGGCCACCGGTCGTGGTGGACGCTCCGGGGCTTTCTCCGGCTCCGAGGCCGGGGGAGAAGGCCTCAGAGCGCCCGCGTAAGCCGGGTTGCCCCCCGCCCCCAGAGCGGCGGCGCCCCCCTTCGGAGTGGCGCCGCCCCTTTGGGGCAGCGCAGCAGCGAGTGCTCCAGGCAGCACTCGCTGCTGATACGCCTCTGGTCACGACCCACCACAAGAACTGGAAGCAGCCGCCAGCCCCTTAAGGAGCGTGGCGACCGTGACGGTGGTGACGGTGTGCCTGGGATCACGGCAGTGCTCCCTGGATCGTTACCTGTGTCAAAAGGCGTTCTTTTTAACTCACAATCATCATGCTGGTCCTCTGGAGGGTGTGGGGAGGCCCGTGTCCTCCTCTGTGGGCTTCCCTGTGCTACCGATCGCCTCTCTGCGATGATTGCGATGACTTCCGGTTTCGACGGAAAACCGGAAGTGGTCGCAATTGCTGTAGAGAGGTGATCGGCTGCCCGCAGAGGGTGTGTGTGTGTGTCACAGGCCTCCCCATACTCTCTGGAGGACCAGCGCGACGATTGTGAGTTAAAAATAGCACCTTTTGACATGGGCGGTGGTGGGATCCCAGGATTCACTCAAGCAGGAACTGATAACTGCACCAACTAGTTTAGTGGGAAAGTCCTACAACAAGGTGACTAGTTGACACTACTGTAACATCACCCCATCATTAAATGGAAATAGTTGTCAGAAGTAGTTATACTCTCTTCAGACTACAGATGTATTTTCTCACTGCGGTGAGATACACACACACACAGAAGTCTTTCCATCACCTTTCATTAATGTGAAGTTTTCTTTCAGAGGAAAAGATGGGAAGCGTGTAGTGTTTTACTTGAAACGTTGGAATCTGCCCATGTGCAGAAAACACACACCACTAACATTAGGAAAAAATTGCTGTTTGTCCAGCCTGAATCCAGATATATCGGAGAGGTGAGGTAACTGTTGGGTCTTGCTGTCTTAAGAGCGATTGAGCTAGAAGTCTGGTAATTGATGCCAAATGTCATGATGAGCACTGCCATGCATTGATGCTATTTTGTGGAGTCCCCATTGTCCTTTGTGTGCTATGATCTCAGTGCCCTTCTGAATCTCTATGCCAGAATCTTAATGACAGTTTCTTTGGAGTGTTTCCACAACCACTAAAAAGGGTTTGGTGGGACATTTGAGGACATTCAAAAACATGAGCTCCCTTTCAAGGATGAAAATAACATGCTGTGAATTCAGCCAGAATCAACACATCTGCTATAAACACTATGATACTGAAGCTAAGTACTGTGAACATGTTTGAGAGAATACAGTTGACTTGGAGAAAACTCTTCTCTCTCTCTCTCCCCCCCCCCATGTTCAATTAGCATATGTTTTTCTTACCTCTCAAGGCTTGCCTTGTTTGAAAATTATCTAAATCCTTTTTTAAGTTCATTGATGCCCCACGATTGAACTGTTCTGTGTTTTCCCCCTCATCTGCTTTTCCATATGTCACTCTTGCCTGCTTCATATCCTAGTTTTTTTTTTATCTTGTCTGTTGAATATTTGCCTGCTTAAGTGTGCATTGGTTTTATCGTTCTTCTGATTACGTTAAATGGATCCAGTAAGGTCACCAGTCACATAAGATAGCTTATGTCTTCGGTAACTCATGTTTTCATTGATACCTGCTTGAAAGGATATATATATTTCAGGGTTTAATTCCCCAGCAGTTTTCTTTATAAATGTGGCCTCTATTTCATGGCTGCCCTTTAAAAGAAATAATATGAAGCGACTGTAAAGATATTGTGTTATTCATGACAAACACCATAGAATGGATCAGAGAATGTCCTCTAGTTTACTGATATCAAAGCCTCCTTCATAGCTGATCTGTGTAGAAAGAGCAGGTGGAAAGCTAACCTATTTAGCAAATTCTGAATTGTCATAATTGGGTCACAACTGCTTGCTTTTGTGTTGACCTAGGGGATATCAGGCAAAGATTCAGTGTCTCCATGAACAGCCATCTCTGACCAAAAGAGCGATATTGCAAGGGAACCAGGTATACCATTTAATCATTTGATTTTGTCTGTAAACTGCTTTGTGAACTTTTTGTTGAGAAGTGGTATATAAATACTGTAATAATAATAATAATAATAATAATAATAATAATAATAATAATAATAATAATAATAATAATAATAATAATACCAGAAAGGAAGCATCTTTATATCACAGGTCACAGTGGGTTAGCTGGTTCTTCCTGACCCCATAGTCAAGCTTATTTCAATGAAAGTGGCTTTAAACATGTGATTAAAAGTCCCATTGAAATAACTTTTGCATTCATCTTGGGATGGATTATATCTAAAATGTTGCATATTTCTGGGGATTGGATCATACTTTTCTGAATCAGAAGAAGAGTTCTTGGTGATTCCTATATCCAGTGATTGCCAAATAGCCCAATCCTAACTAAGAGCCCAATCCTACTCATGTCTACTCAGAAGTAAGTCCCATTATAGTCAATGGGACTTACTCCCAGGTAAGTATGGATAGGATTGTAGCCTCTATTCACACTCAGCGATGCAGTGGCACCAGCACAGGCTATGCTGCATTCCATGGGGGAATTTAGCATGCTGGAGGTCCCTTGCCCTGGGGTAAGCTACTTGGACCTGATCCAGCAATAGCGCTGGTGCAAATCTGCATTGTTCCCTCCCCCTGAACCCATCGGCCTGCCTCTGTTGCCGCCCTCCCCCATCCCATTCTGCCCTTGCCCACCCCTGCCCCGTTCTTCCCCCTGCGCGTACTTACCTGCTCCAGCAGGTATCCCGATGAGCACTGGTGCATGGGGGAAGGCTCTGGCCTTCCTGCAGGCATACCAGGCTTCTGCACTGTCACAAATTGCTTTACGCCGCTTTTGCTACAGCGTGCACCGGTGGAACTCGTGTTCTGCTGACGCAAAAGCTGGTTAGGATTGTGCCATAAGACACTTTTGTGCCTGAAGCAGAAAATCAAAATGGTGCCCCCGCTCCTGCACCATCTTGCTGGTAAAAATAGAATAAATGAAATAATTGACATTGCTCTTCCATGGTATCCCAAAATCTGCTGCATGAGATGCACTGCCTCACCCTGCCTAATGGTAGGATTGCTATTAGACCTGCCGCGGCTTGTTCGGTGAGTGGGGAGCCACAGCGGGTGGTCCCCCACAAAATTGCACCCCACAACTCCTAAATCTGGCCCTGGCTCAAGTGAAAATGAATAGTGAGAATCCAGTAGTTTTCAACTCTGTTCTGGAAATCGCTGGTGTTCCCTAGAAGTTTCTTGTTGGTTTCTCAAGGGACATAAGCGTACAGTGGGAAACAAGCTTCTCTGAAAAACTTCTTCCACACCATTACTTATCTTCTGTAACACACAGTCACAGAGGAGTGTGTTCTTGGGCATACATTGAGTTTGCGTGAAGTGATGACAAGTTCCAAGTATCCTACTAATCGCCCACATAAACTCTGCGCATGCTCTTTGGTATGTCCAAGAAAACCTGCATGGGTGTTCCTTTTCAGTTAGTCTGAACTTGAAAGGGTTCCCTGTAGGCAGACAGTTTGAAAATGAGTGGACTAAACAAATGGATTCCTCTAGTCTGACAGGTACTAATGATCTTGCACAGTTAAAGTATACGGACCAAATGCTTGTTGTGTGTCTTTTGGTTCCTGATACTAGTGCATAGAATTGTCAATTGCACTCCCAGAATTGGCTTTTTTAAAAGATGCTTTTGTGCATCTCAGTGCCTTTGCTAGCGTAGAGACATATGGTAGCTCTGTGGCTTTACTATGTTGGGTACTAGCAATCCTCAGCTTCAGGAGCACTTCATAGTGAGCCATTATTGCTGAGTAAATTACTGCAGTCCTGAGGCTGATTTATCCGGCATTAGCAGACAAACCATTTTTTTCCCACCTCCTGAGAATCTAGTGGTCCAGAACGGGATGCAAGCCAGCAGCTCACCATCCTGAGGAAGGAAAAAAAAAGCAAATGTGTAAGCCACCTGCCAAGTGATAATTATTATATTTTTCTACCAATACTCGCTAACTGTTGAGAAAAAGTGCGCTGGTGGGGTTGTTTTTAAAGATTACAATTGTACCAACTTTAATAAGGCACAAAAAGCTGTTGGTGTCCCTTGGCGTTCTCCAAGGTCTCACTGCTCTAGAGGAGGACACAGTGTGCTGGTTCAAGGAAGTTTTCTTTTCTTTGTTTTTGGGACAACTTGTTCCTCTGGCCAGCTTGTCTTGTGTTTGTAGTAGAATCTGCTACCTACCTACTGCTGAGATAACTGAAGATGTAAACTGAAGTTGCTTGAGACTGTTCTAGCCCACCTAGCTGTGTATTCCTCGTGGTTCAGTGGGAAGATTGCCGTTTCTGTTCCTGAAGGCAGCTTGCCTCTTTAATGAGTTAATGAAAGGAAGGGCTGCCTCTGCTTTGCACTTGGGTATGTTCAGGAAACATCAGAAGCATTGTCGGGGTAGGGGCAGGGGGGCCGCGGGCCCCAAGGGGGCAGGCAGGCGTATGTGGCGGCGGAGGGGCGTACTTGCCTCTGCGATGCGTCTCCTCCACTACTGTGTTTGGCACACCCGCCCTGGAGCTCATTCGGCTCCAAAATAGGTAGTAAAACGGCGGGGGGAGGGGCGTGATTTGAGCCACGCTGGGCGCACACGTCAAGCTGACGTCACGCCAGGGTCATGTGGGGGCGTGGCGTCGGCGCCAAAATATGGGATGTGTGATACCTCCACCAAGAAATGCTGCTGATCTTATCCAAACACTTCTACAGCCCAATCCTGACTAACTATCTGCCGCCCACCAGATCCTATTCTTGTTCCAGGCCTATTGAGATCAACCCAGAGGTCTACTTGGGCAAAAGGGACAGTCGTCTCCTTCCCCCCGGTGTAGCGTGGCCCAGCCCTAATGGGCCCCCTTGGATTTCCAGCAGCTATTTAGCTGGCAGAAGTAAGAGGAGGCCCTGTAATGGCTGCGCCGGCCAAAACGGAGACGGGAATGTGACGGCTGCCATCCCCGCTCCCCCGGGCTGGCTTGGCCAATGGCCCCCTCCCTCGCCGCCCGGACCACCTCCGCACCTACCTGTCTTACCTGATGTCTTACCTGACTCCGGCAGGGGCAATCCGGCAGCAGAGCGCTTCGTGCCCTAACTCCCATGTCGTTGTGCTTTCCGGCACGTTTGCGACGGCTTCCGGCGGCAGAGCGCTCCTCTCTGCCGCCGAGTTCGTCAAGATTGCTCAAAATTACGCAGACATTGTGTCCTAGCAGGTACCTTCACGTTTGCCCAGTGCAGACGTAATGCTGGCACGCTGCAAATTGGGAGCCACCCTCACACCCTTTCCCCTTGTCCAGTGCAAATTTCCTCTTCGATTTGCTGTCAGCTTTAGCCTTGGTTTTGTGTCACATTGCTACAATAGGGACTGTGGCGAACTCTATCTGAGATTCCCAACTTAAGCAGGAATTGAAAAGTGGGCTTGCAAACTTTGTTCAAAAGGAAACTTGACTAGTATTAACTATGGTTAGTGTTGCTGATGATGGTGCTTAGCAAATCATGGCAAAACATGCTTAAAGCTGTTGAGAAAAAGATGGTAATAATCTGGGATGCATTTGGGAGGAAGGAATGTGTGTTTCTGAGGTTGGAGGTTGGACCCAGTTTGAAAATGATGCTTTTCAGGGAGCCACCTTTATGTCTGCACGAGGTCATTCTCCTCAAATTTTGCTTTAGGAAGGACTTGGTGGCAGGCTGGGGAAACTGTTGCTAGTTTTAGCAAAACTCTTTGAGTATCCTTGTCATTCTTTGAATGTTTAACTTTAGCCCAAGCAAGAACCTCCAAATTCACCTTGAATTGGCAACTCTAGATGAGAGCCTTGGGTTTTGCACTTGTACAGAGTACAAAATGTAAAGAGAGGGAATGAGTCCAAGGATATTTTTTCAGAGGCAGTGAGGTAAGAAATCTAACAAGGCAACATGTGAAAAGGATAGCAAGGCAGGCTATACTAGGGGAGATTTTAGTGGGGGATTTGTGATAAAATGCACCTTCTGTTAAGTACCATTCCAGCTTCAAAAATTCTATGGTGAAGATAATTATGGACTGAATTTTGCCCTCAATACAATTGCAGGGAATGTAATTTGGGAGAGAAGTTGGCCCTGTGTGTCTCCATCTTATGGCTGCAAAAAATTAACCTTCCAAATGAAGTGAGTGCAACCAACCTACATCTCCTGTGGGCAGAATTTTAATGCTACTAAGAACCAAGCATTGTTTGTTGTGCCAAAGGGGGAACAAAACACTCCCTTGGCTTTTTCCGCTTTGGATGAAACCATGTGAGTGCATTGTGTTTCATTTTTTTTTGTGTGGCATGCTGCCTTTTCTACTGAAGAGGCTGGCATGCAAAAGTGCCAGAATGTATAATCCTCCAGACAGTCTTGTAATTTTGTTTCTGAATTAAACTAGCAGACAATAGGATCCCACTGAGAGACATCCAGAGTTTCTAAGCTTTTAAAGTTCCTCTGTCCTTGTATGACACAGAAATGGCTATTAGGTATGTAGGATACTAGACAGAGAATGTTTTAGTGTTTTCCCATTATATAAGATATATATGTTAGTACCAGCAGGGGGGTTGCTCTGGGGTTGCTCTGGGTGACAAGTAAATCTTCCACTCACATGGGTAGGGTATATTATTGCAGGGGTGGCCAAACTGCGGCTCCTGAGCCACATGCAGCTCTTTGACGTGTAATGTGCAGCTCTCGGAAAAATGTTGGCTGAGCTCCTTTTTGCATCACAATTAATATAAAAGGTAAATAAGAATTTTTCAAGCTTTATACAGTAACTATTTACCAGGTATAAACTGAGAGTCCACTGGATTAAAACATAAGTTTAGTGCTCATAGTGAGTAAATATATTTAAGAATTTAAATGCTTCTTTCTCAAACATATGAAGTTTATCGTATGTGGCTCTTACATTAAGCCAGTTTGGCCACCCCTGGTATGTTGTCTGGTTTTATATGGCATGACTGGTGAACAATCGGACATGGGGTGAATTCTGCTTCATAATGATGATAAGAGTCAATACTGAAGAATCCAAATTGTTCATCCACTAATTTTGATCCTTCAGTGCTTTTTCTCCCTCTTATTGTAAATATCAACTACCACACTGGCAATACCTCTTAATTGGAGTGGTGTTGGAATGTCAGCAACTGTGCTGTTCTGTGGCTGAATCCACAAGGCTGTCACTCATGTCTTCCTGTCAAGCTCATCTGGGCTAAGCTTAGGAGTGCTATGGAATAGTTGTGCAATTGCTTCATCTTGTGCCAATATCCCATTTTTTTTTCAGTGCATGCCTGTATTGTGAAACAGAAGAGGAGCATAGCACCAAAAGAGAGGAACCCAGCACCAAAGCAGTAAAAAGAGAAGTGAACCGAACCAGAAGCGATGCTGGATTGATAATGTATTACATTTAGGGTTTCCTTTCTTCAAGAAAGGAATTCTCCTAGTGTGGTGACGATAGAAAACATCTAATCATTGGGCTCCAAATCCAGGAAGCAGATCGGCAGCCCAACAGCTAGTTCAGCCCAGAGTTTACATGGCCGGGCATTTTTGGGTTCACCATTCCTCCTCCCGAATGGCAAGTGTTCCTACATTGCACCCGGTGCTCTTCTCAACAGCACATTGCAGGGGAACATTAGGAATGGTGGTTTGGTCAAACTGTCTTTCAGAAAAGCTTTCCCAGCAAAGCATTACTGGCTAATTGTCTAAGTTTCTGTTCTTCAACCTTGGGGTTGTGAAGCCTCATTTATGGGGTTGTGGCAACTTATGGAAACCAAAATGGTCACTTGGGGGTAATGCTGGGAGGTGGTGATGGGGAACCTGCTGGGGGGATTTCATAGGGATTTTCACACTCCCCTCCCCCTTTCAATTTGCTGGGAAGGCGGTGGGGAACCGCGGCTCGGCTCTCCTGTTCTGGAATGACCCCACCACTTGTGGTGCGGGCCAAGCAAGTTCGGCAGGATGAGGTTGCCGGTGCCGGGGTGGGGGCTGGGTGGATGGGAGGGGGTGGGAACAATAGAGAGTCCCCAGCCTCATACTTTATTTATTTATTTGGGTTGTGGCACGAAAAAGGTTGAAGACCACTGTTCTAAGTAATTTTAGGGTTACTTTAAAGAACACCTTTTGAAAGCCACTGTTGTAAGGCAATATTTTTCCCCATGAAAGAAACCAAGTTGAAAATTCAATCTACAAAAGAAATGTGTTCTAAATGTGCCCCCCCCCTAAATAATAATTCCATCACAACTACTTGCACAGAAGAAAAAAAAAGTTTTTGGAAATAATTGCACTTGGCGTTTCTGATAGTTAACTCTTTCAGATGTTTACCATCTGGACATATGGAATAAACTCCCTCTAAGAAGAGGGGCATGCCAAAAATATTGAATTCAGTCAAACTTAATCAGAGACCAATCTTTTTAATTATTTTCTGAGCAGATGGGGTATGTTTATATTTGTAACATATCAGTTACCACCTGTAGACATGAAAACCCCCAATGTCATTAAGTTTGGGTTCTCTTTCTCTCAGTTGCTCTGACTGATGGGTTTGTCAGCTTGAATTCTTAGTCTTTATTGCTTTTTACAGTAGATATAAGTCCAGTCGTAGACTAGCAGACATATTTGCATATGCATATTGATTATTACATGTGCAGGGGTTCTCAACCTGTGGTACGGGTACCCCTAGGGGTACGCAGACCTCTTGCTGGAGGTACGCCAAGCCCTGCCCCTTATCTGCCCCATCAGCAGCTAATTAAGTGTTAACATGGATTTTAAATTTTAATTATTTTTGGAGCCCTTCGGTCTCTCTGATTTTGGTTCTGGGCTTATTTTTGTACTTTGGTGGGGTGGGGGAGGGAGGAGCTGATTTTGGGAAGTGTGACTTGGAAAAAAAAGAGATCCTTGCATGTTTGTCTGTCTGTCTGTCTGTGTCTGTCACTCACTCACTCACATACACACACATACACACGAGTTAAATAAGACATTTTTTCACATTAAAAATTGTTTTAGTACTTTTTAATTTAACGATTACCTAAATAATTAATTAATTAATCCAATTAATTAGCAGTTAATTAGCAGGGGGTACTTCAGAAAATTGGACTGTGATGGGGATACCTGGGCCTCCAAAGGTTGAGAACCCCTGTGTTAGTGTGTGAGGGAAAGAGCTGATATTCATGGCCTCATGGCATGTTACTTATCCAGTGGAGACTGCACATATTGCTTCTCATCCACAGATAAAGCTTTGAAGCACAGACCTCTTCATCAGTCTAGAAAAAAGGCGCCTGAGGGAGGACATGATTGAGACTTATACAATTATGCATGGGATGGAGAGAGTGGATAGAGAGAAGTTTTTTCCCCTCTCACACGACACTAGAACTAGGGGACATCCACTCAAATTGAGTGGAGGGAGGATTAAAACAGACAAAAGAAAATATTTCTTTACCCAGCATGTAATTGGCTTGTGGAACTCCTTGCCACAGGATGCGGTGATGGCACCTGGCCTGGTTGCTTTTTGAAGGGGTTTAGACAGATTTATGGAGGAAAAGACCATTACAGGTTACAAGCCATGATGGGCATATGCTACCTCCTGGTTTTAGTAGTAGGCTCTCTGAATGCCAGATGCTAGGAAGTGGCGACAGGATACAGGTATCTTGTTGTCTTGTGTGCTCCTTGAGGCATCTTGTGGGGCCACTGTGAGATACAGGAAGTGGGACTAGATGGGCCTTTGGCCTGATCCAGCAGAGCTCTTCATATGTTCCAAATTCTCCAGAGCTTATGAGCATTGGAAGGGTGCAGGCGGCACAGCTGAACTGAAAGATCAAAAGGTCTGAGGCGCATGTCTATAAACTCTTCTTATGTTCTTCTCAAAGTCTGTTTGATGCAGTGAGCATGGGCCAGTCACTGTCTCTCAGCCCCACCTACCTCACAAGGTTGTTGTGAGGACAAAAGGAGGGGAGGAACCATGTACACCACCCTGAGCTCGTTGGAGGAAGGATGGTATAAAAATGTGAAAAAATAAAGAACAAATACATAAATAAAAGTTGGTATCTCTCAAGCACCCTTTGTGGTTGGCCTCAGATGTCCTTATATCCACAGGTAGATTAAGTTCTGAATAAACTCTTGTGCTCAGCTGGTACTCGCCCACAGTGACTAAATTTTTGCAGTTGGGGAAAGGTACAGAGAGTTGCATGTTGATATGGCCAGGTTGGGATGTATTTTTTTTTCTTGGGGGTGTGGCAGGTGGAAGTGGGAGGAGACATTAATTGGGGAGGATCAGGATGGGAAATTAATTGAGGAGATGAGCTAAATAGATCAAAGGGATATAGTTTGGACTGGGTTGCAAAAGTAAGTGGTTTCTGTAAAAATCAGTCTACTGATGACATCCAGTCTTCTACATCAGAGTCGGGTGCGGCAGCAGAAGTGCTGAATTGGTGCATGGAGTCAATAATGGGCTGGATAAGGGTCAATAAATTCAACCTTAATCTTGACAAATGTGCAAGTTGGTGGTAGTGTAGGACGTTTGAGCACATATAATCGCTGTACACATTAGATAAACATAGTGTTCTTTGGGCTCTGTCTCCTGACCTTCCAGATCACCCTGAAGGGAATGGCTTGGCAGGAAGTCCCAGCCAGATCCTCACAGTGGCTTGGTGGCCACACACTCCCATGTTTTGTATGCATCAGCTGCTCACAGCTATACAGTCTTAGGTGCTGATTGATTAGTATTACCTGTACTTAAAAGTGACACATAATATGATCAGCTTGATTCTTAATTCTTTTCTCACAAGCTCTTGTAGTTGCAAATGGTTACTATCTTGTGCATAGGCTGCTTACTTTCCATTGGCTTCAGTGAGATTTTAAGCAGCTAATTGTGCCAAGGATTGCAGCCAATGTTTCCTACAAAATTTTACAATATGTTCTCCACATACTGTATTCTTGATGTGTTTATTACATCTTCAAAAAAGCACAGTGGGAAGAGGTAAGCCTTTACAGTGAACAAACCTCAGCAGATTTCTTGGCTTCTGTCCAATCCCAAGTCTTACCTTTATAGGTTTACTTATTTATTTTTTATCTACACACACATCACTGGGAAATGGCCAGTGGAATAGAGAAGAACACCTGTGTTCTGGTAAAGGTTTTGTTATGCTGGATTATGTACTTTTTTTTTTTTTACTAACCTTTGAAAAAGAGAAACCTATTTCAAGAATATTTATTTATTTATTTATTTATTTATTTATTTATTTATACATACAGTCAAAGACCAGCAACAGTTACAAAACAACATTACATACATTATTACTTAACTAAATTAAAACTAAGCCCCCAAATTTAAACATTTAAAATAAACATTTGTGCCAAGAAACAGAGGGCTTGGGAGTGGCTAGATGTTAATACTGCTCCTCAATGCTGACAATGCCCTTACGTGTTTTACAGGCGGCAGCCAAAAAGCTCGCACTCCTTGTTGTAAACCATGGATTGTTTCCCATAAGGAGCTCGCTACCCATCTTGACATCTGTTAAGCCCAAAAGCTTCCTGGTCATGGGGAAAATGATCTTGTCACGTATCCCCAGATAAAACACACAATGAAACAAGACATACTCGGTTGTTTCCACGTCCCCAGAACTGCATGGGCATAACCTTTCAGAAGTGGGAATTCTTCTATAGCATCCCTCTACAAGGGCTGATGGAAGTGCTTTCCACCTCGCTAAGAAGAAGACCCGCCTATGTCTAGGGTGTTCAAGTAACGAAAGGTAAGAGGCCGGCGCGACTCTAAATCTAATCTCATTTGCGGTCAAAAAACTGGGAGTTCTACTAATATCCCCTTGCCTTTCGATGTCTAGCAACCTCTGTCTGATGACTGCTTGTGCCTGATTTAAATCTATTGACAAGGCCACCTCAGGGGAAAGCCCCAGGTGCCTAAGCTTCTCATGGACTACCTTCAACCAAGAAGATTGGAAATTGTCACATAAGATTAGTGATGGTAGACTTTGAGCATTAAAGTTTAGATTAAGCCAGAGGTTGATAGAAGCGAGTGAAACTCTAGCGTCTAGCCTCAACCTTTACCAAACCAGACTCCAATTGCAGACATGCATTAGAAACATAACTAGACAGTTGGAAAAATAGATCTCAGGAGCTTTGATTGAATACATTCCAGGGGAGCAAAACTAGCAGAAGCCCCCCCCCAAGTTGTCCCATATAAAAGTTGAGCCAATGTTTTCACTTGAAACAGCTTTAGTGCCGCAGGAATATAATAGCCCCCTTTAGTGCACAAGAATGTAACTATTGCACAAGCAGATTTCTGACCAGCTTCTGCCACCAGCTCATGGTGAGCAGTTCTGGCTCCTGAAGCTTGTAGCATTGCTCCCAAATATTTGTAAGTAGTCACCTGCTCTATCTGATGGCTCTTAATTCTCCACTCCCTGGTCTTAGGTCTCTTAACAAAAGATACTACTTTGGTTTTCTGATAGTTAAGAACCTGGTTTTCATCACAGAAGAGACCAAATTTCTTTGAAGACCTTTTGAATCCCACTGCAGTTCTTGATAGGTTAACTGTGTCATCTGCATATACCATAATAACACAGATATCGTTTGATTAGCAATTGACGAGGGGTGGAAATCTGGATTATTTAAATACTCTACCTGGTGTAAGAGGTGCTAACACACAACCCTGTTTTACCCCCCCTCTGTGTTGAAATTTGCTTTGAAAGATGCCCCTTCCTAGTACAGTACATCTAACAGAAACCTATTTATAATATGAATTCTGACATTTATTAGTCTTGTCTGGCTGTGTGGCAGCTTCTTGTACTAAAAATAATGGTTTTAAAAGGTAAAAAAACTTTCCAAATTACAGTTAAAAATACCAACTCCCAGTGTCAGTCAAACAATTTGTCATAATCATTCTCAATTATTTATTTATTTATTTCAGTATTTTTACCTTAAATGCGTTATACTGAAGTAAAGTATATTTACTTTTAAAATTAAGTCCTCTGTGGGTGGCCAACAGTCAGATAAACCACCTGAGAACAGATTGCCACAATATAAACAACAGAAATGTAGCAGTAAAACATCAGCTAATATCAGCAATTTAAAAGCCCTTTGAAAGAGGATGTTTTTGACTGCCTGATTAAAAGCAGAGAGGGAAGGGGCTTGTTGGGCCTATCCAGGGATGGATCTTAAAGATGAGGCATCATCACCAAGAAAGCTCTGGTACCCACTAACTGACCTTGAGATCCCATGTCGAATAGGGTGGCATGCTGCTCTCTGTCTCTCAAATTACGACCCAACATTGTTTAGTTCCTGCTGGCTTTTCCTGGGAGGAAGAGCCAACAGGGTACGGTATCTGATTGTCAGCAGGAGGAAACTCTAAACAGCAGGACAGACACTCTAATAACAGGGATATTGAGATCCCAGAACATATGTGGGTAAATACGTTTGGGGTAGAGCATGCAACATCCGGGGTGACGGGGTAAGGGCGAGCTCGGAGTATCGGTGGAGCTTGCTGCCGATATTCCCATTTCAACCCCTCCCAGTCCAGGCCAGCCAATGGCCACCCTCCCCCCCATCCCTTCACCAACCGGTGCAAGACTTACCTCCGCCAGTGGGTGCCAGGTCCGGGGGCATGGCGGAGTAAGGGCTGCCAGCGCCTGCAGGTTCTTTGGTGCACTGTGAAGAGCAGAGGCCTAACTTCATGTACCATATGAAGATGCCCGATACCATCAGCCATTGGTCCATCTAGCTCAGTACTGTATACACTGATTGTCAGTGGCTGTTGAGAGGGTTTCAGATTGGAGTTTTCCCCCATCTTGAATTGCACACACGAGACCTCTTGCATGCTCTACCCCAAACGTATTTACCCACATATGTTCTGGGATCTCAATATCCCTGTTATTAGAGTAGAGTAGAGCCGACGTACATCCAAGGAGGCACATGGGGGCCGGGCAGCCCTACATGAACGGTGAAGGGGACAAGGTGTTCCTGGGCTACGCTGATGTGACCCAGAAAGGGCATTGGATATTGCGGCTGGTCCTTTAGGTCGGCTGCATATCTTTACACAGGATTGGGCTGTATGTATATGAAGAGTAGGGCAGTGCTCAGTATGATGTCATGACACATGTTCAACTGCATGTTATGAGGAGGAAGGTGAAGATACATTTACGGTATGCATTTTTTTGTTCAGCAGATCTGTATTCCACTTTTCAGTGGGAATTCCAAAGTAGCTCACAGCATTGATAACACAGCGCATGGGAGCTACGATAGCTCGGTGTCTGTCATAATGTCTAATCACACCCTCAGTTCATTTTAAATGAGAGCTTTCTTATGGTTGCCTTTGGTGTATTTGCCTTTCCTTGAGAAGGAGCTTCTTGAGCACTTAAGGATTATTTAAGGAAATTAGACTGTTACATAAATTGAGATTGGGGCATATTCATGTGTATGAATCATCCACTTTTCTCCAGTTGTAATTTGAGAACAAGACTTCTTATTTTCTGAGTGTGTTTGCATCTTGGTTTTGCTAACAAATGTGCAGATTTGTGACTTGAAAGAGGCAGTCACAGCAACCACTTTGACTACTGTATGCCTGGTAGTGCACCTATTTTATTATTGCAGCACAAGTAAAGAAAGTGATCATGAGTCATCAACAAAGCCCTTGAGCCCATATATTGAAAAATATCTTGTTTCGTGTGTCATGATACTTGCTTATCAAAATGAGCCTTGAGGGGAAAAAACTGTAGGTTTGCCTGCCAAGCTGACAGATGTTTGGCTTTAGAGGCATGATAATCTATTTCTAGATAGTAGGAAAGACCTTCTCAGTGTGCTATAGACAGCTTCAAACTGCAGACAGGTAAAATGTTAAACAAGAAGCATTCAAAAGGAGGAGGATTCATTAAAAAATAGTGAAATAGCTATTTCATGAAATAGCTATTCCAGCTTTCATCATCATGTTGGATATGCTGTGATGAAAATGGTGAGTGGTATGCAAAAATCTGCAGTTCACACTTTCCATTCTCTCTATCTTCCTTCCATGCTCTCTACCTTAAACTTCACAGTGGCTCTGCCCCCCCCCCCCCCCCAGCCTTATAGTGGTCTTCAGGTGGTTGCTTTTCTATGTAGGTGAGATTTTTTTTAAAAAAAAATGGCTCTTGGGGCTTGTGATCTCCTGCCTTTGCAGCAACCTGAGGCAGCTTCATGCATTGATCAGTGAGTGGTTCCCATGCTACAAAATGAGTGTGCGAAGGACCCCACATCTACAGCAGTATTCTGCAAAATATGTAGAGTAGGTCTCAAATCATCAAATATCAGAAGCAATGATATTCATTAAATTCTCTTTCAACCAAAAGTAATTTTTAGTGCTCCCACACTATCTCTCTCCTCTTCTCCATACTTAACCTTAAGGAAATCCTTAAGATAGGAAGCATACAAATACTAAACCATATTCTGATAACGGAAATTGCTTTATCTTTAATGCTAGCCATTGTTTTCTGTTAAGTCCATTTAATCTTTGATTATGAGAGTTGCTTGATAATATTCTGTATATTCTGATCTGAAGATACTGTTATGCTCCAGTGGTAATGAGAAAGCAATTAGGTTTGATGACAGAGATCTTGGGAAAAAGCAGTGGAACCCACTTTAATAACTTTCTGTTGAGAAACTGGAAAAAATCAATTTTGATCCTTGAAATGAGTTCTGATGGTCTCTGTTTGCACTTTCTCATTTTTATCCTAACTCTCTCAAATCTCACAGCTGTGCCAATTTTCTTGTGCTTGTTTGTCTGATTGAAAATTAGTAATAGCCCAGGCAACTATTGGGAATGTAGGGAATGGGATGAGAGCAAATGGGGATAAAGAGGGGAGGGGCAGCAATTCTGGAATTAAAGAAATGACATATTGCTGTATTTTTACAGCATGTAGATGCACTGCATAATTCATTGGTTCTCAAGCTGCACGTATATTGGTATACTGCTGCAAAATGAGCTGAAGTGCAGCCTAGAAAATGAAGCCATCATGTTGAATGCATTCACCACTATGCCTCACAGGTAGGGATGCCCCATTCTGAAAGTATCCCCTTGCTCTGAAAGCACAACTCTTGGGCAAAGGATAGGATGGGGAAAAATGCACATTTTTTACTGTAAGAGTGAAGTATATGGCTCTGATTTTAATTTAAAAAATGCAAAAAACCTATGCCTCAGGTATTATACTGTAGGTTTGGGAAATACTTGCAAAATTACTCTTCATTTAGTAAATGGCCAGCATCAGAGAAGGGAAGATTAAGGTAATATCAAACCTTAATTCTGCTAGTTTGGTGAGAGAGTGTTAGGTGAGGAGTTCCAATAATGCAAACTGGGTTCAAACAGTAAAAAGGGGTGTTCCTCTCAGTGGGAAATAAGGCAAGTTCAGGTTTGTTACCTCCAGTATGCTGTCCTAAAAGGGAGGAAAAAAGTGGTTCTCAGCAGTGCTAGCATAAATATTAGCAGTGTCGGTGTCGCGTTGCCTGGGGCCCTGCACTGGCGCCGTGGTGCCCCCTCCAGCATTTGTTGGACATTGGGTGCTGTCACTACCACTGGCACTGTTTAAGGGTTGGCCTGGTCAAGTGGGTCTTTTTGAGGGCCCTCGGCCATTATCCGATCTGGCCGACCTCTTATTTTCCACCCTCTGAACATTAGACCTGTCAACTGAGTATATAATTTTACATTATATGCCACATATAATATATAAGGGAACAATGCCACTCAAAGTTAAGCAGTATTATATCTCATTGATTTTGAGTGCAGACATATGCATTAGTCTCCCACTGAAATCAAAGGTACTAAAGCTGTACTCCGTAGGCTTTCCTGAGAACACAGTGGAACACTACTGAGTAAACATGCATAGCCTTGCACTGTAAAAATTGTTTAGTTGGATCATGCTATAGTAATAATGGAAAAATGGTATGTTGCATTTTGCTATTTTGCGTCTATCTACACCAGTCCTTAATTAGTTGATGCAGAATAAAATAGAAAATACAATTATGAAAGTTAAGGAATAAGGCTGTCCCATGTACTCAGTTTGTGAACCACAGAATTTTGTTGTTGTTCAGTCGTTAAGTCGTGTCCGACCCTTCGTGATCCCATGAACCATATCCCGCCAGGCCTTCCTGTCCTCCACTATCTTCCTGAGTTCGCTCATTTTCATGTTTGTTGCATCGGTGATGCTGTCTAACCATCTCATCCTTGGCCTTCCCCTTCTCCTTTTGCCTTCAATCTTTCCCAGCATCAGCGTCTTCTCCAGAGAGTCCTCTCTTCGCATTAGGTGGCCAAAATATTTGAGTTTCAGCCTTAGTACCTGTCCTTCCAGGGAACAGTCAGGGTTGATTTCATTTAGAATTGACTGATTTGATCTCCTAGCAGTCCAAGGGACTCTCAGGAGTCTTCTCCAGCACCACAGTTCAAAAGCATCTATTCTTCGGCGCTCAGCCTTCCTTATGGTCCAACTCTCGCACCCATACATTGCTACTGGGAACACCATCGCCCTGACTATACGAACTTTTGTTGGCATGGTGATATCTCTGCTTTTTATTATGCTGTCTAAGTTTGCCATAGCTTTCCTTCCAAGGAGTAAGCGTCTTTTAATTTCATGGCTGCTGTCTCCGTCTGCAGTGATCTTGGAGCCCAGAAAAGTAAAATCTGTTACTGCTTCCATTTCTGCCCCTTCTATTTGCCAGGAATTGATGGGCCCAGATGCCATGATCTTAGTTTTATTAATGTTGAGTTTCAAGCCAACTTTTGCACTCTCCTCTTTCACTCTCATCAAGAGGCTCTTTAGTTCTTCTTCACTTTCTGCCATTAGGGTGGTATCGTCTGCATATCTGAGGTTGTTGATATTTCTCCCGGCAATCTTGATTCCGGCTTGTGATTCATTCAGCCCTGCATTTCTCATAATGTACTCTGCATATAAGTTAAATAAGCAGGGTGACAATATACAGCCTTGCCGTACTCCCTTCCCAATTTTGAACCAATCAGTTGTTCCATGGCCGGTTCGAACTGTTGCTTCTTGACCCGCATACAGGTTTCTCAGGAGACAGGTAAGGTGGTCTGGTACCCCCATCTCTTTAAGAATTTGCCACAGTTTGTTGTGATCCACACAATCAAAGGCTTTTGCGTAGTCAATGAAGCAGAAGTAGGTGTTTTTTTTTTGGAACTCTCGGGCTTTCTCCATGATCCTCCATGAACCACAGAATATGTTCCATGAAAAAGTATTCCAATTTGATTTTCAACTGTGCTTCCAGTTTTCAGCTTCATTTCAACCCCACTGACACATTTTTCCTTTTATAAAACTGTAGTAAATATAGGCTGTGTGTCTACAAAGAGATTCACAGACACAAAACCATTCTTGGGACAGTAGTAAATCTAGACAGCTCTGATAAAATGATGCAAGCTTTTCCTTTATTTCAGTAATTTAGTCATCTGTTGTATTAAACAATCAATAGCTGACTTCATACTAACAAAACAAAAGACAAGGAAACTGTGATTAAGAATGCTTCCAGCAATTGCAGACTGTTGAGCATATGACAAGAGCACCTTTTGATCGAGTATCAAAAAATCCAAGAAAGTTTAGAGCAATCAGAGGATTAAAAGCTTGTGTTTTATTAGGAACTGGGTTGTTTTTTTATCTCCAAGAGTTCTATTTATAAGAGCTTGTCTTGTGGGTACAGGTTATAAATAGATATTTCGGTTGACCAAGAAGATGAAGACATCACCCAAGACTCTGAAGTGAAACACTCTCTTTGATGAATATTTCCATTGAGGCTAAAAAGACTCCAGCTTTATTGGGGGGGGGGGGAGAGAGAGAATAAAGATAGTGGTCAGGAGTGATTTACATCTTTGGGCCAGTTCATACAACTGTACCCCCCCCTCCCATACACACATACACAGTTGCCTCTGGAATAAACATGTAGAACTTGCAGATATTTTGAAAGAATGATTTTTTAAAAAAATAATCCCAGTGTAAGGGGGTCCGGATTGGGGACCCTGGCAGCGGGGTGTCAAGGGTCAACCCCGAGTCTTGGGGGGCGTCAGACCCTGGGGAGACCTCCAGGCCAAGTCTGTAGGGGCATATTAGGATGTCTTAGAAGAGGCCTCAGAGGGACCCCAGGGGAGGGTGTTGCCGCACCGATTTCTCCTCCTGGAGCCAGTTGCAGAAGGCTTGTCTGGCTGTCGCTCCTATTCTCCAGCCAGCCTGCTCGCAACTGACTCATCCTTGGCCAGGCATCCCTTATATACCCCTCCCAGCTCCCTGGTCTCGCCTCCCCAGGCTCTGATCCAATCCCACCACGTCTGCCTGACAGGCAGGGGTGAGTCTCTCTTAAGGATCGGCACCGTCCTGGATTCCTTCCTTGATGCCGGCATCTGCTGGAAGCCACGACCGGGGCCTGCATTGGCCAGCTGGGCTACAGGTCCACTGCCCCTCGGTGGCTCCCTGCCAGTCCCTGGGGGCAAGGGTTGCTCGGCTGGGTCAAGGGCTCCCTGTTCCGCTGGGTGGCACCGGCCCCCGGCAGGTGCGAGGTCGGCGCCTGCAAGTCTGGCCTCTCCCCCGCTGTCTCTGCCTCGGAGGGCATCGCGCTGCTTGGGAGACCTTCTGCTGCTTGGGAGACACCGCGGGTGCTGCTGTTGCCTGGTTCCCGTGCAGTGTTCCGGGTAAGTACGGGGCTCGCCCCGAGTCCCGGACACCCAGACATTTAGGGAACAATTAAAAATATAGAAAAACTTTCTAGTCAAATGAATTTTTGAATGTGAAATATATTCTCTACAATCTGGACCTTTACATGACTGTGTAAAGAATGTGGATGAAAATGGGTGTACAAATACATGTCCCATTGAAAGCAACATAATGCAGATAAACACCATCTTTGATCCAATGTGTATTAATTCAGGTGTGTATCCAATTATTCCCATGCTTTCTAATTCAATATGTGATAAATGTGTGGAAAAATACTACGGAACATGGATCTTTGTAGCTGAATTGGCGTATTTATGTATATTTTATCACATAGGCTGTTTTAGTGTATTTATGACATTTACTTTTATTCAGACAATATTACAAATATTCCCACACTGTTAGAGAGGAAGCCGCAAGCTGCTGTACCCTAAGGTGCCTAAATGCATCTTGGTTTCATCAATAGGAGAAAAAAATAAACATTGGAAATTGAAATCATCAGCATTATAGGAAGCTAAAGGAAGGTTTTATTATCTGAACTTTGAAACAATATATCGTGTGAAAACAGAAAAAAATAGAGAAGCCCAGGAAAATAAGCATCCCTCTAATGTAATTAAGGAGAAGCAATAAAAGTAGATAGTGTTCTGTTAAATTTCATAATAATGATGAACTGTTCCGTAGTTGTTCATCCTCAGCTGCAGTAAGAGTAACTGCAGACAAAATTTGCTGTTCTGAACTCATATTCTGCCCCATCCAAGTCAATAATATATCCTTGGAACAGTAGCACAACTCAAGTGTCTTCTTCTACTTAGAATAATTGTCTGAAACACCAGTGACTTCGCAGTCTGAACTTTCATTTGGAGTTTTGTGGAATGAGTTTCGTTCTTTCCAAACAGTTAAGGGCCTATTTCGCTTAAGCTGCAATCCTATGGACCCGTATCTAGGACCATTGCATTCAATAGGACTTCTGAGTAGACATGCCTAGTTAGGCATTTTAAATTCTAGTTAGGCATATAAATTCTAGTTAGGCATTTAAATTCTAGTTAGGCAGAAGACAGAGGGATTTTGAGGCCAGTGAGAATAAAGAGGAGCTGCAGGTTGTGGTGTGTGTTATTTATTTAGAACATTTTTCATTCTGCTCTTCAGTCCAAGGACTCCCAGAGCAGCATACAGTACTAGCAACAACAAAACAAAACATCACAAGAGCGTGTCAAACCACATAAAAATCCCAGTGCTAAAACAACAGTCTAAGGCCTGGGCAGTTAAAATGGGTTTCACTCAAAAATAAGAGAAACACAGTGCCAGGTAAACCTCACCTTAGGGAGAGAGTTTCAGAGTTAGGGTACTATCATCTGTTTCCAGTCACTGCTGCCTCACCTCTGATGGTGGGAGAACACAGAGCAAGGCTTATTTGAGGATGATTGGAAGACGACGACGCAAACATGTCAAAGGAGGCAGGTGGTCCTTAAGGTGTCTGGGTTCCAAGCCATATACTCCCAGAGCAGCATACAGTACTAGCAAAAACAAAACTAGATTTTTTTCAAGGTCAACATTAAAATAAGTGTAGTGAGTTGTGCTCACAAATGGGCCGGGAAACCAGTGCAGCTGTTTTTTCAGACTGGTGGTAATGTGTTCTATATACCTGGTTCCAGTCAGCAGTCTAGCACCTTTATTTCCAAATACAATTTCCAAACACATTGTGGTTTGGAAAGGTTGCAACTTGTCCAGGGCTTTGAATGCCTCTTTTGTAGGGCTGAAGGATGATCAAAGTGTTATCAGCCCTGGCAGGCTTCACTTTTTTTTAGTAGCAGCAGGATTAGGCTCCTTATATGGATTGAGATTGCTGCGGGTTTTAGTCCTGCCACAGTTTGATCCACAGGGGTCCGGAACTGCTGTTTATGTGGGGGGGGGATTAGTGTCAATTGAAGTTTTTCAAGTACAAATAGCATCTGTATCAAGGCTTCTGTGGGACTGTGGCAGCGGATGGAGTTATCTCATGCTCCAATGCCATGGAATTCTATACACACTTTCCTGGGAGTAAGTCCCACTGAACATAATGGAACTTACTTCTAAGTAGGCATGCATAGGATTGTGCTGTTCGTCTTCCTAACATCATCTCTGCAGGTGCAGGTCTTTCCACATGTTATTGCTTCTCAATTTTTTGGAAAGTTCTTTGTGCAGCCGTGCTGGTTTCTTTAGAAGTCTCTCAGCTTTTTTTCTCATGGGAACTTTTTCTGATCATTCCTTCAGTATCTCGCTTTTCAAAATATCCCTCTTGGACTGATTTCTCCTTGAGGCATTTTAAGCATGGGGATAAGATTTGATTGTCTTTTGAGCCCATTAAAATCAGCTTTCCTGAAATCTAGGGTGTACATCTGACTACACTTAGCTTCCCTGACCCTTGATATCATGAATTCCAAGATGACATGGTTACTTTTGCCCAAAGTCCCTTCCATTATTCTTTCCTTGACCATTCCCCCCCCCATGGTAAGGATTGAGGCAGGCCAGAATAGTTGACCCCCTTGATCCTTGCCCCTCTGAGGTCTGCACCCTAGGCCACTGCATAGTTGTCCTAATGATAGCACGGGCCCTGCCCATGAGTACCAAGATATTGCTTTTATTTATCATCTCTTCTTATTCCTGTTCTCAAACACTTTCAGCTGGGTTTCCACACTTGTATTCCTGGATGTCTGTGCAGGCGTGTATGTTCTTTACATATAATGCCCTCCTTTTTGTCTTTTCTATTCTGTGTAACTCTGGCATGTTGTCTGAACTGGCCCACCATTTTGTAAATATTGTATTATTTGCTGGTAGGGTCAAGTGTACTACATCCTGGAGGAGTACCTGGATTCTGTACTGTTTGCTCTATACACATTGCTTCAAGGCAGTAATAGCTTGCCTGTGTCTGGGCTACCTTTGTGATTCCATAGTAACAAGTTAACTTCTGCTCACATGATGTTTTTCATACAGGTATGCCCAAAAGCAGAACGAAGCTTGAGTCTGTGTAATAAACCAAAGACTACAGTCAAGTACTGCAGTTTTTATTTCATTTTGAGACTTAACTGCATGATCTTTCACTTTTCAGAGAGCCTGCAGCAGGCAATGGTACAGATGGGAAAATAGCAAATGCAAAATATGTTTTTTCTCTCTCTCCTGAATGTTTCTATTAAAGTGAAACGGACTTATCTAGTTCTGCATTTATTTGCATGCGTGTAAAAAGCACCTGCTTTGTTCAGTGATATTTTGGCACACATTGTGAATATAGTTGTGTTGCTCCAGTGTCGGCAGCACGCTTGAGCTTCTTGTGGTAGGTATTAATGTTTCTCTTTCATACCATTTTTCTTCTTCTTTGTTCTTACAACCATATAATCTGATTGGTAGAGATGACCCATGTGATCTTGCAAATGATACAATATCAGACATAATATCTGGGATCACCTCGGCCCATTGAATTAAACTACACACTGAGGGTAAATGAAGCCAGAGGTAGTACAAGAAAAGACAGCAGAAGCATCGCACCAAGTAGCAGCAGCAGCAGCCAGGGGGATGAAAGGGCACCAAAGGACATGGAAACAGCACAAATGTTAAACTGATTAAAAACTGGTTTTGGCAGGTTTGTAATTGGTTTGGTTTCAAATTTGCTAATTTTGCTAATTTTAAAGTAAGTGTTAAAACTGGTCAACATTTGGGTCCTCTCTGTATGGTAGGATGGATTTTCTCACCAGTTATTTGAAAAGGGCTTATTTTCCATATTTTAATTACACATTTACAGCCCAATTCTCTCTAGAATCTAGACGGGTGGAGCGCTGCTCCGCTGGTCCCAGCTGTCGCAAACGTGGAGACGATGCTGGAACAGAGGCCAGTGCTGCGCTTCCCGCATCAGATGTAACAGAGCTCCCGCCAGGGATGTACGTTCCCTGTCAGGTGGGGGAGGGCAGAACGGGGCATTCAGGGGGGGTAGGATAGGTCGGCCTGGTCCAGGAAGGGGGAGAGATTGGCAGCGGCCTCCCCCGTCGAATCCTATCCCCCTTCCTGGGCCTGGTCGCCACTACACGGGGCTCTCAGATTTGAACCAGCTAAATAGCTGGTACACATCCGAGTAGCATCATTGGGGCGGCTGGGGTTTTACACGGGAAAGTGAACAAACGTTCCCTTCCCCTGAGGTGACCTCCCAGGCAGCCTTTCTGTGCCCTGGATGCAGCACAAGCTGCACTGGCTTCGCCGCATCACATGGCACAGAGTTAGATAGGATTAGACAAGCATGTCCCCTTCTTGGCACACCTCCCTTCTCTCTCTCTCTCTCTCTCTCTCTCTCTCTGTGAGTGAGAGTGAGAGTGAGAGATCCATCACGATTTGGACAAATCTTCCTGATCAATGAGAAGACTAGGAAAAGTGCAGGAGGAAGGGAGCAGGATGTTCTCATGCACATCCTTAATTATATGTGGTGTATGAGGTGGCAGGTCAGGTAGTACTGTCTGAACTGGACCATAGTGTTGTGTCTTTGTACAAGTAGAACAACAGGGAAAGGTGTCTGTAACAAAAAAAGCCAAATTTGTCTCTCTGTCCCAAAGTTTGCAGTTTCTGACAGGGAAAAGTTTGTATCTCTCCCCAGTGATTGGACAGCAGCCAACTTCTCATGGGATTTCTGGATTGTTTACAGCTGTGGCCGAGCTGAAGGCATAACAGGAGTCCGTTATCTGCCTGGGAACAGAGATAAACTCACAAGCTAACTAGCTCATTATTATTTGCACCTGGGCCCTATTTTCTATAGGGAAGAGGGAAATTGCTAAGTCATCCTTGAGAGGAAGGGGCTAGCACTGTCCTCTTGTTGGATCACTTATGTGTCCATCATTGGAGACCCTAAAAGGTATAAATAGGTAGCCCTAAAGGGAGTGGTCAAGTCTCTCTTAGACTTTCTCTTGCATTCCATTAGCGTGTGTGCCATGAAGCCCTACGGAGATCATCTTACTCTAACACCATGGCTCCGGCCTATTCCATTGACTGGGCTTCGACCGGGTTGGTTTGTCATCAAAGTCTATTTCTGGGTGAGTGAAGGGAACCAGTATAGATTAAGGAGTATAGCCTTTGTTGTTTTTGTACCCTAAATATGTAATGTCTGTCAAATCTTATGTGTGTGCAGTTATTCTGCCTTTTAAAACCTATGCTTGCATAGCTTAAATAAAACATCTACCCCGTATTTATCAGCGTATAAGACGCACTTTCCTTTTGGCCCTGGGTTTCAAGAAAAAAAGATTTAAAGCATTTTTGGGCCACTTGGCCACTTACCGCTTGGCTACTTAATTAGCTAATTTACATAAATTGCACAAAAATACCAGGATCTCTTTTAAAACACACAGCAATAAGACACATGAACAAAATGCACCAGAACATAAATCCCAAGTACAGAAAAAACCCCAGACTCAACTCTTCCCCCCCACCCCACCCCACCCCACCCCTGCACAGTTTCCAAAGTAAACAACATAAAAGTACAAAAAAAACACACACACACCCCAGACTCAACTCTTACCCCAACTATGCACAGTTTCCAAAGCCTCCCCAACTAGGCCCAGTTCAGAAGCTTACCCAGGCTGCATTCATTCACCATCCGAGGAGAGCTGGGAAGACCATGCCCTCTGCAGCTCAGCTGAACTGAACTGAGGAGCACAGCGCCCTCTGCTGGCTGCTGAGAAGCTCAACTCATGCACGTGCATAAATTAAACCCAACAAACAGCTATAGATCGGATAGATTAGTTAGGGAAGAAAGCACAAGGGAGCTCTCCGGCTCCGGAAAAACGCGGTAAGCCCGAAAATGCTTTAAAACGGGCGGGGGGAGGGATTTTTTTTAGTATTGGCGTATAAGACGCACCCTACTATTTTGGGTCACAAATTTAGACAAAAAAGTGCATCTTATATGCCAATAAATACGGTATATTTTTACATATATATAAAATATGTACTGGTTACTGTGGTTACTGAGTTGGACGGGTCTCCATGTGTGACGCTACGGCTTACTACTGAAAACCCAAATAGTTGTAGCTGTTCCACTGAGACCTCATATGCACACGGTTGTACCTGTGTTGCTGAGTCCAGTGTTGCACACGGTCGTAGCTGTGTTGCTAAGTCTGAAGCTGTACCTTGTGGCCTGGTTGGAGCTAGTCCCACAAAGCAACATTACTAAAGGCACGCAGTTGTAATTCCTCAGGTGTTGGCAGTGATACCTTCCCTGGTTGGGGGATTGTTTGGGGGTTCCTTTGGTGAGGAACTCAAGGGATATTCCCCCTCGTGGTTGGAGCTGTGAGGAGGACTCCCGCCACAGTGTGGAGTGTGGAAAACAAATATTTGTTTTTAAGAGGGAAAACAAATATTTCCCTTGAAGCCCAATACTATGCATGTTTACTTTGATATATATCTCACTTTGCTCAATGGGATTTACTCCCAGGTAGGAGGGCATAGAAATACTGGTAGAATCACAGGCTTAGTTACAATATTTATTTATTTATACCCCGCTTTTCCCCCAATAAGGGGGGGGGCACCCAAAGCGGCTTACAATAAAAGCAAACCATAAAATACAAGATTAATACATAAAAATCATAAAACTGTGAATATATAATATAAAAATGCTTAAAAAGACATTAATACAATCTAAAAAAACAGGAATAAAACTGAGAGGCGTAAAAGCAATAGTAAAAGGCTCTTATGAGAGAGGGTTACTTGCTATTAGCAGTTTCTTTAGGAACTTCATAAGTCATACCCTTGTTTTCCTGCTCTAATATTCCTGTTTCCAGGATAAGATGAATGCGAGATCTGCATTATGTTCTGTTTAAACTTCTGGTTCAGAGGGACATGTGGACTCTGTATAGGGCTGTTTCAGATATTCATAATATCTGGGAAGGTGCTTCAATTGCTCAAGATTTCAAAAAAAAAAAGTGACATACACATTTTGATAGATTTCAGTCACTGAAGTGGAAACAAGAAGCTGTCCTCGCTGAGCTCTACCTGTTTATACACTCAAACTCTTCTTTCCAAAGGGATTGCAGACAATCAATTCTCATTTTTACTGCTGGCCTCAATTTTACGTTGCAGTTTGCATTTCTAGGCTTTTCTAGGTATGAGAATTAAAAATAGCTTTTACAAAAGCACCTTACACGAACTTTTAAGTATCCCTAGGTATACTTGTCCTCTTCTACATTCCTTATATCTCTACTAGTGGCAGCTAGGCCAGATCCCAGCTGTGCTGCTATTGGCTTTAGGCCAAGACTCTTTCAATCAGTCCTATCATATCTGATGTTTTTGCATGTACTTTACCAAGCTTGTGCATGAAATACTAATGATAGGTGTCTGCTGCTTTAATGATTACTTTTACCTATGCTCAGGCTTGCATTTTGGCCCAATGGGCATTTTCTTGTCATGGACAAAGTGGTATCTATAGGGGTTGGGAAACAAATGTGCAAGGATTTTCTTACTTCCTCGTTAGGACCTCAAGTTTTCAAATCACAAACACTGTTTATAGAGACTTCCTTGGATTTGTTTCTACACAGCATAGGAGAAATGAAATACAGTTGTAAAAAATGAGATCCTGGTGTCAGTCCCCTCCCTCCTCGTAGAACCATTAGTCTCATATCATGACATCACTACACTGTATGTTTCTTTGACGCACCCCGCTGCCTTACAGCATTAATTGCTGCTGGTGAAGAAGGAAAATGCCCAATACGGTATATAGGATACATGATCTTAACATATTATAGAGGAGGAGAACTCAGTACAGGGCTGCTATTTTAGTAGCAGACACATGTAACTTGTAGCATATGGTTCTGCACTTGCCAATTGCATAAGAAGCAAATGACAAAGCACTGTGAAGCAACTGAAAAAAATCTTAATGCTCTGTGACCTAACCTAGAAATGTGCAGCATTGGACTGAGCATCTGTTGCGAAGCAAGGCTATCTTTTCTTTGCTAAACAGGTAGTTAGCACTGTTCATTCTGATCATGTGCTGTGAAAAATGCCATGTAAACATGATCCAGTATGCATGCATAGCTATTTCCTGGGCCTTATGTTCTTATCTTAAGAAGAGCCCTGCTGGATCAGGCCAAAGGCCCATCTAGTCCAACTTCCTGTATCTCACAGTGGTCCACCAGATGCCTCTGGGAGCACACAAGATGACAAGAAACCTGTATCCTGTTGCCACTCCTTGCACCTGACATTCAGAGATAGGCTACCTCTAAAACCCAGATGTTGCATATGGTCATCATGGCTTGTAACCCGCGATGGACTTTTCCTCCATCAATCTGTCCAATCCTCTTTTAAAGGCATCTAGGCCAGCTGCTGTCTCCACATCCTGTGGCAAGGTGTTCCACAGATTAATTACACACTGTGTGCGCAAATACACACACACACACACACACACACACACACACACACACACACACACACACACACACACACAAAGCATTCTGTGATACAGCTTCTGCAACATTCATCATGTACCTGAATCATTCTGTATTAAGTGCCATGTACATTGGTGACTCTATGATATTATGAATAATACACCTTAACAAGGAAACATGCTCACCTTTTTTGAGTGGTTCACCCAAGTATGAGTGAATCATTTTAACAGGATCAATTCCAGCACCACTGGCGTCACTAGAGCGTGGGGGGGGGGCGGGCGACGTGCGTCAAGGGGTGACACGTGTCACCCCCACTCCGCGCATCACCCTCCAAGGCCGGGAGAAGGCCTCGGAGTGTCCGCGCTGGCCGGCGGCCCGGGGACTTCTGACCAGGCCCAATGTGTCAATACGTCATTTATTAGCTTTTTCGCGCATGTGCACAATGTTTCTGAGGGCAAGAGGGCAGCCCTTGCCCTCAAACGTTTTGCGCATGCATGAAAAAGCTAAAAAATTCACGTATTGATGCATTGGGCCTGGTTGGAAGGCCCCGGACAGCCGGCTGAAGAGGACGATCAGCGGGGGTCAGTCCTCGTAGTGCACGGGGGGCTGGGGGTGACGCGCGCCAGCAGGGGGGCAACGCGCACCACCCGCCCTAGGATGACGTGCGTCCTAGTGTCGCCACTGGCTAGCACCACGTTGCTGGAGGCTCTGGGGCCAAACCCTCCATTGGACCTCCATGGTGCCAACTCCCTCTTCCCTGCTTGTACATTGGGAGCTACCACTGTGATTGCTGCTGAGGATTCAGAGGTCAGCCTGGCCATGTGGCCCCTCTTACGGGAATGGGCCCTCAGCTAGTGTCCCACTTGGCTGACCCCTGATACCAGCCCTATTTTCCAGTCCCATCCCCTTGGCCTCCATCTTATGCTTAAACACAGAACATTGCATAGAAACAGCTTGCATACATTTGTTTGTGTTCTCTCTGGGCTTCCAGGATACTTTACAATACCTTTTAGTTTTGCATAATATTGTTAGGAAGGAATAATAATTACTTTGCTAGAGTTAGGAATTGTTCCATAACAAAGAGCCAATGTGGTATACTGGATGCTGCCCCAGATATCACCTAGCCCATAGACTTCAAGGTAAGATTCAGGTTCACAACGTTCATATAGTGCAGGGGTTCCCAAACTTTGGAGGCCCGTGTACCCCTACGCGGGCCTCCAGTTGCCCTGCGTACTCCCAGATGTCTTGCCCCACATACCCCTTGAACCCCCACAAGTACCTCCCACATACCCCCTTTCCTGGAGGGAAAGGCTACAGCCCCGTTGAATTGGCAGGGCTGTAGCCTTTTTTCTGGGTTGCGGTGCGAGCGGGAGGACCCGCCCGCCTGCGCAACCTGGAAAAAAGGGCTACAGCCATCCTGATGTCCCCCGAAGCTCTCCCTACCTGTTCTCCTGGCCGCCGCCATCTTGGGTCCCACAAAATCTTGTGAGATCCAAGATGACAGTGCCCAAATCTCACGAGTGCTTCATTGAGAACAGGTAGGGAGAGCTACAGGGGGACATTGGGAGGACTGTAGCTATGCAACCCGGGGAAAACGGTTCCATTGCCTGTCATCAGCTGCTGATCGCAGCAGCTGATAAGGGGCAGCGTCTTGCGTACACCCTACCTGCGGTCTGCGTACCCCTGGGGGTATGGGCACCACAGGTTGGGAACCCCTGATATAGTGTATGGCAAAGAGGGTCCCCTGGAACCTAACCCCATTTTCCCCATAGGCTCAATTATTCGGTATCTGCAAATTCAGTATCCACTAGGTCAGGGGTTCTCAACCAGTGGTAAAACGGAGCTACATTGCACGCGTTTGCGTTCCGTATGCGTCTGGTGTCCTGCCCCCAGGTCGAACAACGGGCTCTGGTTGGCTGAATGAAACACAAACGCGGCCAAAGTCGAGCTCGACTTTGGCCACGTTTGCATTTCGTTCAGCCAATCAGAGCACATTGTTTGACCTGGGGGGCGGGACACCAGACTCATACGGAACGCGAACGCATGCGATGTAGCTCTGGCTGTACTCATACCACTAGTGGTACTTCAGTCGACTGCTGGTGGTACTTGGACTGCCGACCCACTGGAACCCCGCTCCGATTCAGTGCTTTCTACATTGCATTTTCACTCCTGAGAGGTTCCTGCTTTTGGCCGAACCTCTTGGGAATGCTGTGAAGGACACTCTCACCTATCTAGAGCCTCCTACCTGCATTTTCTGGCCTCCTAAATCACGGGAGTAACTGGTGATGATGTAATTGCCAGTTACTCCTGGCGGTACGCAGCAGGACAGTGGCATCGGAGGTGGTACTCAGTTGGAAAGGGGTTGAGAACGTCTGCACTCGGTTTTCCAGGAACCTAACCCTAGCAGATAATGAGAACTGATAGTATTTTATTACAATGTTGAACATACACATTTTGTGTAGCTAGGTGGGATGGGGTGGGCAGTAGAGCACTACTGTAATAGAAGTTTAAATATATTTGAATTCTTCAATTCTCTATGTCATCTTACATGATACAACAGAATCACATGCATAGCCAGACTAGTAATATTTACCTGAAGGTCTGCCAGGCATCATTGGTTTACCAGTGGGGAACGGCAGATCCAAGTGCCATTTCTTTTTGGCCTCATTTATTTGGAGGCAACCTTGATTAGTGCTTTTATGTGGCGACCTGTGGTTGTTATTTGATTAATATAACTGTAGATTTAATTAGAAATGAATGCAACTTGCTCTTATGGTACATAAAAAGACTACTGGAAACAAAGATTCCTGAAAACACATTTTGCAGTGTTTTAATATTTAAACCAATGTAGTTTGTCTGGAAAGAAGCATGCTGTGGCTCCATAAGGATCATATAATGTACTTTAGAACTATATAAAGGACTAAATTTTTGCAAAAGAGGGGAGAGTGTATCTTTCGTACTTTTATAGGTTGAAGAAAGAACTAATATAAAGAGCCGTTTCCTCAGCAGGAATCCCAATGGCTCGATCGCATCTCTTGTTTACTGCAGCAGAAGATGTGGATATGAATAAGTACATTTTAAAACCTCTGTTTTAGAAAGATGCCACATGTATACACAGACAGCCAAAGTACGATGAGAATGAAAGCCAGTCTAATGAGTAGTTTAAAGAAACATAGGATGTATATTTACACTGCAGACTTATATTAGCCTATTAGTCATTCCCTCTTTTCAGGGAACTCTCTAGGAACGAATTGATGTTTGGAGAGGTGAATTCTCAGCATCGCTCCAAACTGTATTTTCTAGGATTTGGTGGTAGTGATGGCATATGTGTATAATCCATGCAGTCCTGGTGCCAGGTTGCTGGAGGCCTTGGAGCAAAGCTCTGCACTGCCCCCCCCAGTTGCTTTTCCACCCCATTGACCAATAGGAGCATCCTCTAGTCTAGAACCTTCCCGATCAAGTACCACCTCTGGATCCACTCTCCTGCTGCATAGCACCGGAAGTGACTGGCGATGATGTCATTGCCAGTTACTTCTGGGTTTTCAAGGTTTCGGAGGTCAGAAAACGTGGGTGGGAGGGCCCTTCTCAGCATTCCCAAGAGGCTCGGCCAAAGGCAGGAGCCTCTCAGGAGAAAAAATGTACCGCCAAAAGCACCATGTCAGAGCAGGTTTCCGGTGGTCTGGCGGTCTGAGTACCACCAGCAGTCGGCCAAAGTACCACTAGTGGTACTAGTACCACTGGTTGAGAACCCCTGCTCTAGAACTACTGCAGTGATGCATGGACCTCTGGGGGACGTTTCTATTTTTTGCCAGGTACAATAGTGTGCATCTTTTGTACTTTTTCAGGTAAAACAGTGATAGTTTGGCTACTTGGATCGCCACTGCCAACAGGAATGTGGAGTTCAGGGGGTTGGCCCAGTCATGTGGACCTTCTGGTGGTGGTGGACCCTCAGCTAGGCCCCCACCTGGTTGATCCTTGACATTGACTATGAATGATAATTAAAGTGTTGTAAAACTGATACAAGTTTAAATTGTAGATACAGTACATCTGCATCTTAGACTGTACACTTTAAAAGGTATAAACAATTATCTAGTTGATCAGTATCATGTAAACTTCTTCTTTGGCCAGAATACTGTAAAGCAGTGGTTCTCAAAGTTGTGGGTAGCGACCCACCATTGAGAACAAAAACTGTCCCCTGGGTGGGGACAGCATAGCAGCAGCAGTGGCGATCCTGGGGATTGCCACCGCCGCAAAAGTGCCCGAAAATGGGTCAGGGGGTGCGGGGAGGCCTGCACGACCCTCTGCAGGCCTCCCTAATCTTTGGGTCGCTGAAAAATGGTGATTTTAGACAACTTCCAATTTTCACGAAAACCGGAGGTGGTCTAAAGTTTTTGGCAATCCGAAGATTGGGGAGGCCTGCAGAGGGTCGCGCAGACCTCCCCGCACCCCCAAACCCCGGTAATTGCCCAAACCCCATTTTTGGGCACTTTTGCGGTGGCAGCGATCCCTAGGATCACCGCAGCCACTGACCCCGCCCCCACAAGTACTAACAGTTCTCCCCTCCTTGCAGGGATAACTTTGAGAAACACTGCTGTAAAGTATGCACATGGCTGTGTAACTGGCAGGTAAAGGACACAGTTTATGTCTTATCTGTGACCAATGAAAGAGAGGAAGAGATTTCTGCTTCCCTCCTTTGTCAGTTAAAACGGTCATTTTCAACCAGTTGTTCATAGTTGCATCTCTTTTTCTGGATAGCAGCATGGTGGTGATAACATACTTAATTCATATCAAATTTTCTTTTAGTAAGATGATTAAATAAACATTTTTTTGTTAACATAGGCTACTGGTTTTTTTGCATTGCTTTTATGCTGTGTGTAATAGCACACAGTATTGCATTGCAGTAACCTTTTTTTTTTTTTGCTGTTGATGGTCTTTGGTTATACTTTTTTGGCATGTTCCTAATAATGTCAAAGTTTGGTAATATCTGACAATATGAGTTTCGGGTCCTCAGATCTCGACAATATGAATTTACCTAGCTCATGATATGCAAATATATTTTGGGACAAGTTTTCTTGCACCTGAAAATGGTCTTCTGCTTGCAGTTTAAATCAAGGCTTTATACAAAAGTATGTACATATTTTGTACATACAGTATATGCACATTTCAACATGCACAATCTCCTCATGTATACTCTAAGGCAGGGGTTTTCAACCAGTGGTCCTAGTACCACCAGCGGTACTTTGGCTGACTGCTGGTGGTACTCGGACTGCCAGACCACCAGAAGCCTGTTCTGACGTGGCACTTTCAGTGGCACATTTTCGTTCACAAGAGGCTTCTGCCTTTTGGCCAAGCTTCTCAGAACGCTGAGGAGGATAGAGCCTCTCACCCACCCAGAGCCTCCTACCTGCGTTTTCTGCCTCCAAAAACCCAAAAACCCGGAAGTAACTGGCGATTGTGTCATCGCCAGTCACTTCCGGTCGTATGCAGCAGGAGAGTGGCGCCAGAAGTGATACTTGGCTAGGAAGGAGTTGAGAACCCCTGCTCTAAAGGAAAGGCAATGTGTCATCACATCAGATAGAACACTGGGGAGAAGTGAGATTTTCTTTCTTTCTTTTTAGGGTTTGACGTTGATGCTTTTTAGGGTTGGACAATATGCAACCTACCACCCAATCCAGCACAAGTATGCACAGCCGGCCTAAAGGGCTGGCCACTGCATCCTAATCCCATTGCAGCCTGCACCGGCGCAGCCCAGGCTCACCTCAGGGGAAGGGGACATCGGTTAAAGCGGTGCAGGCCACAATGGGCCACAATGGGCCTCCTCAAATGCACACCAGTCTTTAGCTGACGCACAACCGGGGAGGCTGTGTAAGGCTGGCCTGTGCTGCGACGGGGCATAGGATATCGGTGCATCTCAGCACCGATATCCCTGCTTCCACCCAGCCTGGGCTGGCCAATAGCCCCCTCCCTTGCCACCCCTGCCTGCCCTCCCCACGACCCTGCACTGACAGGCGCCGCTTACTCACAAGGAGCCAAAAAGTGATTTCCGGCACATTTGCGACTCAAGATGGTGGAGCAGTTGTTCACCATCATTCTGTGTCCAGGTTTGCCCTCAGGTCTCATGCTATTAGTGAGCTCCACTGCCAATATCCTGGACAGAACTTTGACAACATGTTTTTATCCATTTTATAGTATTAGAAAAGCTATGCATTGATTTTTATAATTATCAGTACATTGTGATCAGCACAATGAGGAAATATGAAGCAATTTGCAAAACAGAAAATGAAGGCTCATTTTCTCCATTTTTACCTTTTGAATTTCCAAAGCTCCCTTGGTTGTTCAGGTGTTTTTTTTTTCCCTGAACATAGTCCGTAAGAGGACAGGCTGTAATCCACATACATTTCTTTATCTTTTTGTGTTGCAAAAGATCGTGTGTTTTAGTAGCTGGCTAAAAATTATACCTTGTAGATCTTTTTTCACTCCTAAGTCTTTTATTTCAGTACCTTTAAATAACATTTTATTGTACCTGTTTTATGCGGTCTCTTTTGAGATGGCTAACAGAAATGACATTTTAAATCACAGGGATACTTTGGAGATATAATATGCAAGGTCACAGTCTGCTTCTTTTGCTCTAAGTTTATGCTCTTCTCCTGTCTCTTGCACATGCAGCTAATTCTTTGCTAATGCATAAACTTGAATTTGGATGGGGCTCAAGTTTTCCATGGGGAAAAAAGTTGAACATGTAAGCATCATACAAAAAAGCTTATTTGGACAGGCCTAAATTGGGTTTATAATGAAACACGAAGGCTTTGCAGTGTAGTAGACAGACAGAATGACACATAATAGTACTTGACTCTAGGAAGGCAGTGGTAACATGGAAAATAAGGAATTGAACAATCATAGAAGTGACTTTAGCAGGCTGCTCATATTTGTAGAGATTCAAATCAATAGGCATGAATGGGGGGGGGGAGCAATCAAACATAACTGTTCTGGGGAAAGATAGGTCAAAAAAACCAGAGAGACTGAAAACTGAGGATGCATGATATTTTACTCCTAAACTGAAGCCTATGGATGGTATAGTGGTTTGGGAGTCGGACTTAGACCTGGAAGATCCAGGTTCAAATCGCCGCTCAGCCATGAAGCTTCCTGGGTGACCTTGGGCCAGTCACTATCTCTCAGCCCCACCTACCTCACAGGGTTGTTGTGAGGACAAAAGGAGGGGAGGACAAAAGGAGGGGAGGAAATATGTACACTACTCTGAGCTCTGTAGAGGAAGGGCGGTATAAAAATGTGACAAATAAATAAATAAAATAAAATATCTGCTCCTTTGGATAAGCTTCCAAAGCAGGAAGTGGATCTGTGAATACTACTGTTTAAAAAACAACCACAAGTGACTTAATTGCTGCATTTGCTGACACTATCACCTATCTAGTGTGCATATTTATTTAAATTTATTACAAATTTATTATAAATTTATTTATTTATTGGCACGTGTTGTACTTTAGAAAATTTGACTGTGACAGGTGGTACACCTGGTGACAAAGGTTGAGAGCCTCTGACATAGTGTATGACCTGGGAGACCACAGATTTAAACGTATGCATGATGAATCACACTGTATCCATGATGGTGTTGAGTGTACTGGCTTGCCTAAGATGATTGAGAAATGTTCAAGTTTACCTTTGGGCTTTTGACTTTTAAAAAATAGCATAAAGGGGCACATAGGTGGTGGGATTAGGGAGCTTTAGTACTTTGCCCCCACTGCAGGTCTGATCCTCATAGCAGCCCCCACCTCCCAGCATGTTAATTTTAACAGAAAAGAGCTTCCATTGGTTTTCAATGGAAGCTTTTTTCCCCATTAAAAATAGCTGCAATTGGTATCGAAACCACAGTGGGGCAAAATAATAAAAAAATAAAACCCTTATCAGCTTGTTTTGCCCCCCCCCACACTATTGTTGTCTAAAAAAACCAAAAACCATATGGTATACGTATGTGTCACATCTAGTTTGACACTGTGTCCTCTTTATCGCAGGATGCTATCCATAAAATATTAAGGCAATGCCCCTACAGCAACCCTCACTTCCTGTGTTTTGTGTAGTCCTGAGAGAAAGTTGTGACAGCCTGAGAGGCAGCTAGGGATTTGCAACTGCACTAACCAAATGTAGGACAACATTCAATATGACAATAAATGCCAGAGAGAGAGAGAGAGAGAGAGAGAGAGAGAGAGGAATACAATATTAAGGATTCATTTTTATGCTTTTAGTACCTTAAAGATTTGTTATAACTGCTCCTAGCCAATTATATTTGTTGATCCCGAAAGGCAGAAATGCATAACCTAAGTGTCTTCATGGATTTCATTTTATGTTTTGAGAAGTTATTCATACATCTAGAAAAAAAACTGTCTGGGTAACTTAGAAATGAGTCATATCTGCCACGCTTACTTGATGGCACATCAGCATTAATCAATGAATATGTCCACACAGATGGTATTTACTACAATTGCTATGATAGTCTTTTATGCAGTTCTTTACTACAGTATGAAATAGATGATGGATGGAGAAAACATGTGAATGAATAGTGAGCTTCTTTAGTGTAGTCGCTCTGAGTGGGGCAGCCCAATCCACCGCAAGTCCCCATGTGGTGATGCAGCAGTGCCAATGTGGTGTCTAATCCCGTGGGGGAGTTTTGGCTGAAGGAGGTAAGGGAACATGTGTTCCTAGGTAAGCCCCTGTGGGCCCCGAGGGTCAACTTGGACCTGTGGCACAAGTCTGCGTTGACCCATGAAGGCGAATCAGACCCAGGAAGGGGGTCAGGATTTGGTGGGCAGTGCCGCCACTGAGAATGCCCCCTTCCTAGGCCCGATTCACCCTCATTCCAGCCCGTGTTATCACCCCATTCCACCACCTCGAACCATTCTCTCCCCTTCTCACCTCCCACTTGGCTCCTGAGCAGCCTTACCTGAGGCAGAGGGCATCCGACCTCCTTGGCAGCATGGGCCCAGCCACTCACCAGTTCCGTCCGGCTGTATCTTGTTTACAACAGCCACTGGCGTTATGCCAGTAGAATGCACGTTCCACCGGCATAAAGTGTCCTTAGGATTGTTGTTAGGGCTGCAAGAGTTGGAGTTCCCAGATCAAACATGACCTCATCTACAATCTGTTTTCTCAATCATCTTAGGCAAGCCACTACACTCAACACTAGCATCCATTTGCAATACGGGGGAGATAACCGTCTACCTCATAGGGTAGTTGTAAAGATAATATCCTTAAACACTTGAAACTTTCTATAAAAATGCTAAGCATTATTCTCATTCCCTATGTTTTAAAGTTTCAAACTTTCTCGTTTCTATAGCAGCAAAAAAGGGATAATAAGATTGGAAATTGAAACCTGTTCCAACAAGGAAGGTATAGGTGGTTGAGCTTTGATCATTTGCTGAAATAAAAAAGCTAACTGCTCCTATTCAGATGCAGTCACACTGATTCAGCAACATGTTCTAGATAATTTGAAAGGTTTTATATAATGTAAGGGAAGATGTTACATACAAAGCATTACTGGAAAATTATATCAATCATATTTTATTTCTATAGTTATGCACATTTTAAAAGATAGTTATCACATTCTCTCCCAGTCACCCTCACACTTTCTATACAGACTAGCTCTTCTTCCCAGTAACGTAACCAGAAAACATATTTTTACAGGAGAGGTCATGGGAGAGGCAAACCGCATTTCTGGTAAGGAAGTTAATTAATTTGGCCCCAAGGTCAGATTTTCCCAGAATTCCCAAATGTCAGTGTGTTCAACATGTTAAGGGACCCCCAAAGAGTTATAACCACCTGCAAAAAAATTCCCAAGTGTTCCAGATACCTGTAGCAGAGGCGTTGCATTCACCACTCATTTGGTTTTAAGGCATAACAAATTTGTCCATTCATTCCTATGTAAAGCATAGACCTGACAACACAAGATCTCAAACAAACACATAGTTGTGTTGTGCACACAGCTTCTGTGCTTTAGGGGTCTGTAGGGGTATGCCTCAGCACAGTGTACCCCAAGTTTCTAGTCCCTCCCTCCCAGTGTTTTTATGACCCTTCAAAGCCTTGAAATGTTGCAGCTTTAGTTGTGAGTTCAGCACAAAAATGCACAAAAAAACATCGTTGTGTTTTACACACAACTTCTGCGCTTTAGGGTTGTGTAGGGCCATGTTTCAGCACAGTGCACCCCAAGTTACAAGTTCCTGAGTACAAGAGTTTTGTTTTTATGACCCTTCAAACCCTGTAAGTGCTGCAGCTTTAGCAATATGATGACAATGACTGCATTAGGTCTATTCTGTTAACCAATGCACTCCAATTAGTGCTTTGAGCAACGCCTGGTGTTGCTCCTGCTTACAGCTGTGTACAGCTGCTCCCCTGCACCTGAGGTGCTCCAAACAAGGTGGATTCAAAAGCCAGGGCCCTGGCCATGGGGAAAAAACCTAAAGTTTCATTTCTAATTTCAGTGAGGAGGGGGTACCCTGCAACCAATTCCTGCACCTCATTTTCCCTAAAAACAGTGATCTTTGCTCTTCTGGGGGGGTCAGTGGGGTGACCCTAGAACTCTGAAAATTGTTTTAAAACATAGTTTCACCTAAAAGCTTCGAGAGAGAAGTGAAACATCAGCAGAGGAGTAACGTTTTTGCTTGTCACTCAGTTAATCCTTGGACGCTATTTCCCTTGACCTGTCAAGGGTCTGTGTGTATCTTCTCCCGTCAAGAAGGAATAACCAATGACAATTTGGCTTGAGTATTAAACTTTATTTCTGGAAATATTTCGACATGGCTGGAAATCCCATATGTCCGTCCTCTTTACAATAGTTTCACCTGTCTAATTTCCACAAAAAAAATCCAGAAAAATTGGGGGAATCCCTTTTTTAAAAACTATTTTCTTTCAGGAGTTGCTCGATACACTTATTGGAGCCGAATGGCTTTTAAAGAGATTAATTTTGGATCAGTGCAGGACTATTTGGTCACTGCTAGGGACTGAGTAAAAATTGTTTGGGCTGGCACTCCCTGATTGGTCTTGGGATGGGGTCTTTTTCTGCCTAATTTACACTGTCAGAATTGGGGGTTACTTGAATCTGACTTGGCCAAGCTAATTTGACTAGTTAGGCTATAACTAGATGTTATACTGAGCAGGCTCTATGTGGGTTGGGGGAAGTAAGAGTATGTTACACTGATGAGCCATTCCCTCTGAAGACTTACTAGCTTTGTGGTAGGTGGTGAGTCCAGACTCTCTCTGAAACTTCTTCAACACTTGTAGGAAATGAATAGTTTAAATATAGCATGCTATACAGCTCTTGGACTTTGAGAAAGGATAAGATTGTCCTAACCAGGGAAGCTGGAGAGTACTACAAACAATTCCCTATAGTTTCATTTAAGTATTGGTTAACCTAGGAATTAAGTCATATGGTAACTAAAGGGACTTCATAGATCAGTTGTTTAATGAAGTTGGGGCATTAGTTAATCCCATACTGATTGTATCCTTGTTCCAGGGTGTGAGGGAGAAACTCATAGAATCTTCCATTTCTCCAGATGTTTCCTTTCATAGTGCAGTTGTCATACTGACTTTCCAAGCTTCCACAGGCAGCTGCAAATCATGCCTCAGACTGGTTCTTAAGATGTTATCTGTTTCTTGCCAGCTGATTCCTCCATGGAGATCAGCAGCCTTCTAGCCTTCAAGGCAAAACCCAAGCTGATCCTACTTAGCTTTTTCATATGCTTCTTCTGACACCATTGGCCTCTGTTATTTTGGAATCCAAGTAAAAATGTGTGCATAGAAATCATCCTGTGAATACATGATTTATTTCAAGCCTGGTGTCCAAAGACTATCAAATTCGCATATAACAAATAACTGATCAAATATTATCTTGTGATCTTCCTTTCAAAGACTGCAGCAAATGTGGTGTATGACAAGGGAATGCAATTTTATAAATTTTGGTTTTGTCTGATGTTGTTTTGACTGTAGATGATGACTTCTTATTCTTTTATAAGGTGGTGTTGAACTGGCTGCCAATTAGCTTCTGAGAACAATTCAAAGTGCTGGTTCTTATCCTTTAAAGCTCCAAACAATTTTCCAGTCCAAGTTTCCTCAATAATAATTTTATAGTGTCATGACTTTTAAATTCTGTAATACTAGCAAAACAGCACTCATTATGTGGGATGGAATATATAATAATATACAGTATTATATACCGCCTTTCTTGGTCATTGGATTTCTCCTCCGACTTTAATCCAAGGGGATTACATGGGCAGGCTGTCCTAACCCCCCTTGGTTTTTTTTTTTTTTTTTACAATATATATACATGTCCAATCTTTCATGAACGGATACTTTCCAGATGGTATTCTTTTTACAGTCTGACAATTCTGCTGGCTGGCACCTCCCACACTCAACCGACGCAGCTGGAGGCTCTTATCTCTCCTCCTGGAGGCTTTCACAGCTTTTTGCTGGCGGCGTGTCTCGAACTTATCAAGTTCACCAGTCTTCAGGCTTTGAAGGCAGCAGCTCTCCCAACTGAGCCAGATGGGGATGGATAGATTGTACATTGCAAGCAACAGTAATACAGGTTGAATATCCCTTATCTAGACTGCTTGGGACGTGAAGTTGTCTGGATTTTGGAATATTTGCATAAATATAATGAGATATCTTGGGGATGGGACCCAAGTCTAAACATAAAATTTGTTTGTCTCATATTCACCTAATACAAATAGCCTAGAGGTAATTTTATACAATATTTTTAATAATTCCATGCCCCAGCATGCCTTGCGCTATGCCAACCAGATGCTGGAAAACTTTGTTGTTGTTTTTTAAAGTCATAGCCCCAAAATGTCTGGATTTCAGAATAGTCTGGATTTCGGATGTCCAGATAAGAACATAAGAAGAGCCCTGCTGGATCAGGCCAAAGGCCCATCTAGTCCAGCTTCCTGTATCACACAGTGGCCCCACCAGATGCCTCAGGGAGCACACAGCCAACAAGATAACCTCTTTCCTGCTGCCACTCCCCTGCACCTGGCACAGAGAAAACCTACTCCTACAACCAGGAGGAGAAGGGGTCATCAACCTGTACTAGCAAAACAGCACTTATTATGTGGGATGGAATATGTGGGGATGGCTCGATTGTGCATTGCAAGCAACAGAATATAGGAAAAATGGGGGGGGTACAAAAGGTGCAACATGCATTTCTGGGGATGGACAAGCTTTCCTTCCCCCTCACCTTGCTCCTTGCTAGTGCAGTCCCTTTCAAGTTTAAAGGGTTTTTTTTTCCACGCAGTTTGCTTCCTTACCCACAGCTCTTTCCTTCCTTGCAGTCCCTTTAAATAAATCAGAAAGTGCAGGATTCCCTGTTTTGTCAAAAAGGATTGTGCAGGATGGAATGAGGTGACTTTTTTTTTTTATTTGGGGGGGGGCAAGTGCGCAGTAGCAGCAGGGGACCAAGGCAGCATCAAGCAGCAGATCCTGTGATTCCATCCGGTTGGACAGTTACCAGTTGAGCTTCAATGAAGAGGCGTTATTACTTCCTGTGTGAGAGAGGCATTTTTCCAAGGCACCTTATCAAAAATGGGTAAGTACTTATACATCAAAAATCTCCTGTTCTAATTAATTGGGGGCACTTTTTAATTGAAGCACATTTTTGCCTCAATTAAGAACGCATGTAGTAATAGTAGTAGTACATCAATGCCAGCCTGTATCCTCTCTGCTTTTCTTGTGCTGCTCACCCTTCGTGGACTCTCCACACGCTTGATAGCCCAACTGGATTCTTTTGTTGTGTTTTTAATGCTCCAGGACAGGTTAAAGGAGACATAATAGCTGAATGATTATGACCCCATACATGCCCTACAACTCATAAGTTCTAAAGATGGCAATCAGCCCAGAAGAGATTTTAAGACCTGCTGTGACCCCTATCGTGGATTATGGGAAATATCTGACATGAGCTAGGCAGAAGCAGAGAATACAGGATTCAATACCAGGGTGGAATGCTTATTTTTAAACTACTTGAACTTTCAAAAAGAGGTAGGTCTTGTGTGATGTGGCATAAATCCTCTTTTTTTGTATTTATCACCCTCACTTTAAAAATGAAGTAGAAAACTATTACAGTAGGGGTAAAAAACCAATTTGTTTCAATCAACATAATATTTTGAAGAATGAGCTTCCGGAAGATTTCACTGCTAGTACTGTATTCTGAAAATCACATTTGTGCAAAGTGTATTTAATAGAAACAGAATATGTTCAGGGCAGGAAAGTGAAGATCTGTGGAAGAAAACACTGAATTGTCAGAATCTACTGTGAAGTGCTAATAAGGAAATGACAAGGGCATACGAAATGGGGACTCCTGTAAGGAATTCAATTTAGAATCTCCTACTTGTTGTTTTACAAACAAAACACACAGTTGCAAAGTAACCGAGCATCAGCAACTCTATTTCTGACGTACATTATCATAAATATATATTTCAAACACTTTGCCATCTTCATAAGATATCAGGAAGGCAGAGGGCTTAACAGAATTGAGAATAATTTAGGCATTTCTGTGGATACTGATGCATGTATAGGAACTTCTGACATGCTAAAATGCTATGATGACTATGACCTTCATCTTTCCTTATCTTTGGAAAAACTTTGTGAGGTATTGCATATTCAACTTTTTACACATACGTGCCATAGCTTAAGGGCTGCTTCACACATGCAAATGCTGCTTATTTTCTACATGCAGTTGTGAAGTACGTTTTTATAGGACTGTCTGGAAAACTAGTACAGTAGTGTGTGAACCAAGCAATACACAGTAATCTGACGAGCCTGAGAAAACTCTACCACTGCCAGAACAAATTGCTGCCTCGGTTTTCATACTTTCAACTCTCAGGGCCAGCCTGTCCATGAGGCCAACTGAAGCAGCAGATTGATGGGTGGTTGTCCATCTCTGCCTACGTGCCTCCACTGTTCTTACTCCCTGGGTGGAAAAAAGAAGAGGGTGACAAAGGAAATGTGGAGGGGAGGAGAATGCAGAGCTCGACCATTGAAAGTTAGGAGGAGCAGAGGCTGGCACATCATTGGGTAAGGGACAGCAGCATTTGGCCTATCGCCTCAGGTGTCAGGAGTGTCAAGAAAGTCAAAATCGTACTTTGGTTCTGACTCCATTAGGAATTACTCTGCCTTAGAGGCCTGGTGTTTGGATGTTTGCCCAATGTCCTTGTAGCTATGCTATGTCCACGTTAGCCCAGCTTGTTAGGGCCTTATCAGCATGAGAATGAGAGAGCATTTCTTTCCCTCATTAATTGGGTGCAGCTGTGAATCCATCAACAGATTCTCCGGTTGGGAGGGGGGCCAGGAGTACAATGAAGTCACCTTTGAGATGGAACGCTGCACGTCCGTATTTCATTGGCTAGTTCTCTCAGGTCCATCACCTGACCCCCAAAAGGCTATTTAACTATATACCTGGCATCCATTTTATAAGTCGGTTCTCTAACTTGCTAAGTTGGAGTCAGTCTCCCTGTCTGACTTGCTCCTGATGTCTTCTCTCAGCCCGGACATCGGCTGAGTAGGCCCAGCATCCCTGATGGGGTGGCTGGAGGCTCTCTATGTCTTGGTGAGTGCTAGGAAATGTATAGATCTCTAGGAGTTAGATTTATCTGTTTTATTCTGCTATCCTGTAACTTGTATGTTATGCCAACTTATCTTGCAGTTTTACTGCTCTTACTTGCTTCTATGCTTGTTTTGCATAGCCTAAAATAAACCATCTTTATTTTACCTTTGGTGTGTTTCTTGGGAACCAGACAGGCTAAAACCTGGAAGCCTTGTATGCTGCGCCACACACACTACCTTAGTATCTTTGCCTTGTGCCACTGACTCCCTTGGGCAGGGAGTACAGTTCAGCGCAACGTATTACCTGAGGCCATTCCAGTAGCTGGGACTGGATGGTCAAGGAACCTCCCCAGCTGGTGGCAGTCTACCTTTCTCCTTGGTTAGGAGTGTCTCCTTGGTTCAGGAGTGTATTTCCCCTGTAAGAGTGCCCGGTCAGGGTAGCGCTGGCCTTGCATTGAGCTGGGACTGGCCAAGCCTCTTCAGGACAAGGAGGTCTTGGGCTGGCACTGACATCTCTCCATGTGGTTATTTACCCACAGACATGATTACATGAAGAAAATAAGGAGTTTTGTATAAACCTTATCCTAAGAGAGTGACTTATATAAGATTCTACAATGAGCTAGACATTGAGTAAAGATTTGGACAGGTCCAGGGACAGGCCCATTTGTCTCCACCAGCTGTTATGCTAATATCTGCATTTATTGCAGGTCTATGAAGACAGAACATACTCAAGGCTTAACTAGACATTATGGGAGACATGGAGCACCTGTCACGCCATCTCTCTTTGTCCTCATAACATTTAGGTTGAATGCAATGCATGATGTGACATCATTGCTGTGCACTGCCCCACAGCTAATGATCTGTGATGGCACTAGGGTAACACACAGTGGGGTTATGACTTTCCTTGTGCTCACCATGGAAAAGGGGATCTATGGAACATGATAGTGGCTGTGCTTCTCAGACACGCCTTGACATGTGCACATGGGGGAAATGTATTTCATGTGCTGGGCCCCTGTGCAATGACCAGAAACATAGCTCAGTGGTTCAGTAGGGAATGAAGAGGAAGGTGAAGGTGCAACAAACTAACTTTTATTGTGGGGATACGTTTACACATTCGGGGAAGGGGAGTGGTGCTGGAGAAGACTCCTGAGAGTTCCTTGGACTGCTAGGAGATCAAATCAGTCAATCCTAAATGAAATCAACCCTGACCGTTCCCTGGAAGGACAGGTACTGAGGCTGAAACTCAAATATTTTGGCCACCTAATGCGAAGAAAGGACTCTCTGGAGAAGACTCTGATGCTGGGAAAGATTGAAGGCAAAAGGAGAAGGGGAAGGCAAAGGATGAGATGGTTAGACAGCATCACCGATGCAACGAACATGAAAATGAGCGAACTCAGGAAGATAGTGGAGGACAGGGAGGCCTGGCGGGATCTGGTTCATGGGATCACGAAGGGTCGGACACGACTTAACGACTGAACAACAACAACAAATGTCTCTTAGCCATTCATGTGGGTAGACCCAAAACATAAGCAGTTGCTATGAAGAGAAAGAAAAGAAGAAATCCATAAAAGGGAAAGGGGCATGAGAGCATGGAGGGGGAAAAGAAGAAGGACATTGAGAAATTAGAAGGATTTCCCTGGGGGAACTGGGGCTGGAGAACTTGGAATTTAGTGGAAGCAGGAAAGGAGGAGGAGAGGAGAAAAGCTGGAGGCACAAAAGAAAAGAAATAAGAAGGGTTCTTGTGCTTCAGGCCACAGCAAAAGGCCATGGTTAAATTATGGTTCTCTGTAGCCTAAAGGCTACATGCAAGGGATGAGCTCCTCGGCGGGCTGTGAAGTAACTTCACTTTCTTGCAGTAGGGAAGCTAGCCTGCTAAATTCCCCCGCGGGATACAGCACAGCCCGTGCTGGTGCTGCTGCATCAGCATGGGGGAATTTTAGTTAGGATTGGGCTGTAGGTGTTAACAAAGCAGAGTCCTTCAATGAGCTGACATGAACTAAGGATGAATTTGTGAAGAGGGGTCTGCTCCATTCAGTTTCAAAACGTCAAGTTTGTAACTGTCTACTATGGGAACTGTGCTGTTGAGCTGAACTTATTCCTGTTCCTTATTCAAGTGAAAAGCTTTGTAGTAAACTAGGCACTGGGTAAGGAATAGGTGAACCACAAACATGCTACTAGGAAATGCTTGAATGGAGAGAGAGAGAGAGAGAGAGAGAGAGAGAGAGAGAGAGAGAGAGAGAGAGAGGCACAACTGCTCTTCATTGTGGTTTGCTTCTTAATTATCCCTAAGTTTTCAGCACTCATGGAAAGAGGGTTTCTAGAATCTGTGTAGTAAATTCCTTTCCTTTAAAAACTTTGTAACCAAATGGCCTTAGATTAATACTAGTTCTTTGGGGGGGGGGGGATTTCGTCATGGGCTTACATTTCCCCATAATTGTTCTGTAGTTACATTTCCTTATAAATATACTCCCTCGTGGCTACATTTCCTGGTTAAAAAAAATGTTAAAACCCACATTTAGAAAACCCACATTTATAAAAGCAAAATCAATTAGCTCTATTTTGACTATAAATTCAAACAGATGAATGTGGAGTGTTGAATTACTGTCCTGTGGTGAAAAACTGCAATGAAGAACAGATCATCCTGTAAGTTTTTCCATCTTGTCTCCATGTCAGTGGTTTCTGAGATTTGGTTTATACTGACTTGTTTCTTCTGGAGTACAATTACAGCAGGAGGCTTCATATGGAAAGGGGTGGGTGGGTGAGTGAGTGGTTTTACTACTGGAAATGTGGTTTGAGAACCTGCACTGTTCCCTTATCCTCGCAGCAACCGTGTCAATGGTAGTGGTGGAGGAAAGTTGTCACTTGATGAAGTTTCCCTATCACCATTGTCATTCCGGGGGGGGGGGGGGGGAGTTCAAGAGCATTGTGGGTCATGCATGTCCAAGCTGCTCCCAGCGGGCTTGCCACTCACCCTCTGTCACTCTCCCAACCTGCCAGTCCTCATCCCTGGCCTTTATGCCTTGCTTGTTAATGGGCCTGCACCTCTACTGTGCTTCTGGCTCCTTCCCCGAGACCTGGGTGTTGCATCCCCAACACTATGGTGATGGAGATGTTAGGTGTGATCCAGGCGTGCCACCTGAGAGACCGAGCAGCGTCTCCCCCATTGGAGTGGCGGGGTAGGGCTGATGCCACGGTGGAAGGCTGTATGGAGGGTTGTGATCCACCACTGCCATGGAGCCCCTCCACTTGACAAATGTATTGATTTTAAGAAATAATGCAGGGGGTGGATGACAGTGCTATGTCACACAATTTGCAAGTGTTCTTGCCCATGGGCATTGCACATTTTAACTGGAATATAGTGCTGTTTTACATGCCACATGGAGCCGCAACTGTCATTGTGCTTCCAACTAATAGCAAAACAGCAATGCCTCATTACCACTAAAGAGCCATAGTGCGGAAGGGTCTTTAGTTACTTGCAGTGTTACTATAAAGTTAATGGATAGCACCAGGGGTTGCATTAAGGTTTGACTCCCCAGAGGCCCTTGGGGCACAACCAGCCAACCCCTGAAGCCGCCTAATGCAGGCAATGGTGGCACAAGTTGTTCATCCAAGCAACTTGATTTGTTACTGCCTTTTCCTTCCCTCCCCATCTGCAGTTGTAGCAAGTGCTTCTGAGGAAGCCCATTCATGAATGGGGAAGGTGGGAGACGAGGCTCTTGGCACCTCCCCCTCAGTGCCACCGGAACACTGAGAAAAGGATCACTCCTCTCCCATTCCCCAACCTATTCTCATTGGGAAGAAGAAGAGGAGAGATGTTTGATGCTGCCTGCCCTTCAGCACTGCTGGAGCATCGAGGTTGAGGCATTCCCTGTGTTTCCCAAACGTTTTTGACTGCAGCCCTAAATACAGTCTTTCTCTCAGTGTGGCAACCCATGGACTTGGTACATGTTAATAACAATAATTTTTTTTTAAAAAAATGCACTGGAGAGCTCAGCAATGATGTCGTTGTCATCACTGAATTCCTGAGCACCAAAAGGGAAGCTGTGCGGGGCTTCAATTCCAGCAGTGCAGCCATGCAACTGCACAGCTTACAGGGAGCGCTGCTTTTCATGACCCTCAGAAACATCCATGTGATCCCTATTTGGGGTCACACCCCCTGATTTGGGAACCACTGATCTAATCATTTAATTGCTCATCTTCTCCTGAGAGGCTCAGCCAAAGGCAGGAGACTCTCGAGAGTGAAAATGTGGCACCAAATGCACTGTATTTTCACGGGGTGTTTTTTTTGTGTGTGTCCCGGTGGGGTTTGGGCCCCTGGCGGTCCGAGTACCACCAGAGTTACCAAAAAGTACCACCGATTGAGAACCCCTGAAACAGTGGGTTTTATAAATGTGGCAGGGAGTAAAAGTTGATCTGAATGCACCTGTGAGTACTGGATCCTTGGATATTTGGGCATCTTTCCCTCCTAGCTGGCTCTTGAGTTTTGCATAATATCTTGCACCCTGAAGGAATGTATTGATTGCAGTTTTCTACTATCATTCAGAAAGAGAGGAAATATAGTGAAATGTTAGAGGCTTATATTTTTGGTTTGTGAAATGTCATTTTGACGCTTCCTTAGATGAAGAACGTCTTTTGCTGTCCTTAAAAATGATTAATAGTTCTTTTCTCTAAGATCAAATATGCTTTAGTGGCAGTCAGGAAATTAATTATACCTCATTTAATTGGTAAAAGGAAATAGAAATTATCCCAATTATGTCAAAGCTTTCAATGAAACAATGATGTAAAATATTGTGCATAAATCATTTCATTGTAAAACAACATAAAAAATCCTAATTGGAAAAAGTGCAGAACATCAGTTGACACAGATCATAGCTAATTTACAAGGCTAAGAACATTGTAGCATTATTTTTCATGTCTGCAATAACAATGCCATTGCATAGCAAATGATTATTCACCATTGCATAGAACCTAGTAGCAAGGAACTGACTTGGAAATTACTTCTGTGTTTGTTTTTTAATTTTTTTTTTGTATCTACAATTAATTGCTGCCAAACTTGCAGAATCTGGGGCAAATCGCTGATGTGCAAGAAATCCAATTCACAGTAGCCGCAGTGATTTCTGTGCCTGGAGATCTGAAATCAGTAGATGTTATGTACTGAGCCTTATCTCAGGCGTTACCTCTACAAAAAAAGCACTTAAATTATCTGCAGGGTTTCTTCTGAAATCTTTAAACCCCATGAGAGAATGAGTGTTGTGTAGAAGGTAGTGTTTTCGATTTGATGGATAAACGTAGGCAGCTGCACAGGAGAGCAAGGCTGGACACATAGTAGACACCCTGATCACAATCGTCCCCACTCTACTCCACCTGACAGAGCTTCTTGATTTGGCTGCTGGCTGAAACTTGGGAACAATGTACTATAAATGAGTTATGAACAAATAGCTCATCTAGTTCCCTGAAAAAGTATATGGTTCAGTCCATATCTCTTCCAGCCAGTTGAAATGGCTGCCTCCAGGCTCTGCCAGAATTTGGGCAGAATATACAGGATGTGTCAGCAGTGATGTAGTTGCCTAGAGCAAACGGTGGAGGGAAAAGCACCGCTCTGGGATTTTGGTACAAGTAGGAGTGCTGACAGAGTGTTCCCAAGCAGCAGCATTGCTAGCACCTCCTGCTGCCTGGGACTGGGTGACATCACACCATGTGGTGCCACCCCCGCAGTGGCACCGCCCCCTCCTCGCTTCCAGAAAGGCTCTATTTGGAGCATAACTAGGCTTACCAGATCTCCAACCGGGACAGAGTGTTAGACCTTTAGGAGAAGGAATGTGGGCAGGTGTAGCTTGTTAAACCCGTAGAGCACAATCCTATACACACTTTCCTGGGAGCAAGTCTCATTGAACACAATGGGGCTTGCTTCTGAGTAGACATGCCTAGGATTGTGCTGTAAGGTTTAACAAGCTACACCTGCCCACATTCCTTCTCCTAAAGGTCCAGCACTCTGTCCCGTTTGGAGATCTGGTAAGCCTAAGCATAACAGATGTGAGGGTGGGCAGGAGGGCCTGACTCATGCCAGGAGATGCTGCAGTCGCTCCTCGCAAGGAGACTGCATGTGCCACTGGGGTACTGGCCCCCCTCGCCCTATGGTAGCTACACTACTGTTCCCAAGCCAGCATCTTTGTGCATCTTGTGTTTCCACAGCATGAGGTGCCCATAGAGGAGAATAGTACATGCAGCAGGGAGCATGTTCTGGGCTAACAAACAGTTCTCTGTTCTGTACTTTCCCCCTGTTTCTGTAAATCCACCTGTCTTCTCTTAATTTATTCTTTCCAATTGCTTTCACACCTATTATCTCTCTCTCTCCCCCCCCCTTCTTAACCTTCTGTTTCTCATCTCTCTTGCAACCTCTCCGATTACAATGCATAGAATAGAAACGGAATTCTTACCTTGTGAATCTCCTGTTCTGGGTAGAGGAAGAGGGCATTCCGAGACTCATGGGTAGTCCCTCCCACTGTAGAGTGCAGGGCCGGCGTTAGCTGAAACATCTCCTCCCAGTGGGAGGGGCTTCCCAACTCCCCAGTATCCGGAACTGATGAGCTGAAAAACACACCTCCCAAACCAAACTTTGTTCCTGACGAAATGAAAATCTCAAAGATAAAAAGACCCATCATCAGGAGAAAACTGCGCCAGCAAGGCAGGGAAAACGCCCAGAGAGGCAACAGACAAATAGAACAGTGTGTGAAGACACAGAAAAAACTCTTCTACTCACAGAAGGAAACAGGGAAACCAATAAAGCCCCCCAGACATGACCCCGTATGTGACCCAAGCACCGTGGAGCACGAAGCTGTGAAGAGGCGGGACGGAATGCCCTCTTCCTCTACCCAGAACAGGAGATTCACAAGGTAAGAATTCCATTTCTCTGGATAGAGGAAGAGGGCATTCCGAGACTCATGGGATGTACAAGAGCCATATTAACAGGGTGGGCAGCGAGCTCGTGCTCCAATTACTGCGGCAATACCATCTGAAGCACTCGCCTACCGAAGGCGGCTTCAGCGGACGCCAGAGTATCAACCTTATAATGCCGAATGAAAGTGTGAACGGACGACCAGGTGGCCGCCCGACAAATATCTCCCATAGACACGTAACCCTCAAAGGCAGCCGTGGTAGCAGCCCCTCTGACTGAATGAGCCGTGACCCCCAAGGGAGCCTGCATCCCCAAGGAAGTATAAGCCAAATTGATGGCAGATCTGAGCCATCGGGATAGAGAGACAGAGGAAGCCCTCAAACCAAAGCGTGGGCCCTTAAAGTAAATGAAAAGGGACTCAGACTTTCGAATGCCCGCAGTGCGTGTAATACTTCAACACCCTCCGTACGTCCAGAGTATGCCATACTTTCTCACTAGGATGCGTCGGATTGGGGCAGAAGGAAGGTAAGTTTAACTCTTGCGACCGATGAAAAAGGGAATTGACTTTAGGAATAAATTTGGGATCGGTACGCAAAATAACGGTGTCTTGATGAAAAATGCACCGTTTGGGATTTACGGACAATGCACCTAATTCCGAAACCCTCCTAGCACTGGTGATCACTACTAAGAAAAGGGTCTTAAAGGTAAGCTCTGCCAGTTGCAGTTTGGCCAAAGGTTCAAAGGGAGGTTTCGTGAGAGCGGTAAGGACCCTGTTTAAGTCCTACGTCGGACATCTATGAACGGGGGGCGGGTTTATTAGAGATACCCCCCGGAGGAAACGCTTGACGTGAGAATGGGCAGAAATTGGAACCCGCAAGGTTTCCCCAAGGACACTATTCAACGCCGCCACCTGCCTGCGCAACATATTAGTGCTCAAACCTAGCTCTAACCCGTCCTGAAGAAACTCAAGGATCTGAGAAATGCGGGGCTTGGAAGGACAGACCCCCTTCGACTTACACCACTGCACAAACTTCCGCCAGGTAGTGGCATAGGCCCTCTTAGTGGAGGCCCTCCGAGATGCCAATAGAGTCTGCACAACCTTAACCGAATAACCTTGCCCCCTCAACGCCTCCCTCTCAACCTCCAAGCCGACAGCCGAAAAAGTTGAGGTCGAGGCCCTGACGTAGAAGATCGGTCCGAAGGGGAAGGGGCAGGCACCGAGCCACCGATAGGTTTACCAGATCCGAAAACCAGGCTCTCCAGGGCCAGGAGGGCGCTATCAAAATCACCTCTGCTGACGAATTTCTGATCTTGCGCAATACGAGGGGAAGAAGAGGAATCGGGGGAAATGCATAAAGGAGCCCCAGGGGCCACTGGCACTGAAGGGCATCTACCCCTTCGCACCCCTCCACGGGATGCCTTGTGAAGTAGCGCGGCAGCTGTGCGTTTCCTTTGGACATGAAAAGGTCCACCTCCGGAAGACCGAAATGCTGAATCACCGAGAGGAAGACCTGCGGGTGTAATTGCCAGTCTTCCTCTCGCACGGTCCGCCGACTGAGCCAATCCACCGCCACATTCTGCACCCCTGCCAAGTGTTCCGCTCTGATTGAGGCTAGATTCTGTTCCGCCCACTGGAACAGCCACATTGCCTCCTTGTGTAACCCTGACGACCTCGTTCCCCCCTGCCGATTCACGTAAGCTTTTGCTGCCGTGTTGTCGGTTCGAATGAGGACGTGGGCCCCCTGTATCTGATGGCAAAAATGAAGGAGAGCTAGGCGGATCGCCCGGAGCTCGAGGCGGTTGATACTGTAATGAGACTCCGTTTGGGACCACTTCCCCTGCGCAAAGTCCCCCGAGAGGTGGGCCCCCCAGCCGAGAAGACTCGCATCGGTCGTGATGATTAGCCGTTGATGACAGACAAGACTCGATCCCTGACTGGGTCGGTCTTCTGACACCCACCAAGCCAGAGAAGACTTGAGATCCGGTGGAATGGTCAATTGCAAATGAATCTGGTGTTCTATCTGATGGAGATAAGGCCTTAGAAATTGTTGAAGGGGCCGCATGTGCAGCCTTGCCCAAGGAATCACATCCTGGCAGGAGACCAAGACGCCCAGAAGCGATGCCAGCACCATCACATCCAGAGACTCCGCCCCCAGGACTCTCTGAACCAGAATGTGCAGTGAGGCCCGTCTGTCTCTGGACAGGGAGATCCCAAAGACCTCCGTGTCCAGGAGAAGACCCAGGTGTTCTATCTGCCGGGACGGCCGGAGAGAACTCTTTTTCCAATTCACCAGGAAGCCCAGAGACTGTAGCAGATCGGTGGTCCAGTGCAGATCTAAGATCGCCTGGTCCATCGATCTGGACTTGACGAGAATGTCGTCTAGGTAGGGATAGAGGTAAATTCCCTGCTGGCGCAGAAAAGCGACCGGCGCCACTAACAGTTTGGTGAATACGCGTGGGGCCGCGGTCAAACCGAACAGCAAAGCGCGGAACTGGAGATGTCTGCCCGCATAACAAAACCTCAGAAAAGCTCTGTGCCGAGGGCGGATGGGGACATGGAGGTACGCCTCTGTGAGATCTATCGACGTTAAGAAGTCGCCCTGATCCAGAGCCGCCACTATAGTCCTCCATGTCTCCATCCGGAACTGACGTTTGTGAAGGTACCGGTTCAAAGCCTTGAGATCCAGAATGGGGCGCAGGTCCCCATTCTTCTTCGGCACCAAGAAGAGAATTGAGTAGACGCCCTTCCCCCTGTGTGCCGAGGGCACCAGTTCCACCGCCTTGATCTCCAGCAAGTGCTGAATTGCTTGTAACATGTGTAAGTGCTTTACTGAGTCCCTTTAGGCCGGAACCCGCCGGAACCGTTCCCTGGGCCTGCGGCAAAATTCCAGGGCGTATCCATACGAGACCGTCTCCCAAATCCACGCATCGCTGGAAATTTCTTCCCAGCGATGCGCGAAAAGAGGAGACGGCCCCCCACGACACCATCGGACACAGCGGAAGAGCAGTCAGGCCCCTCGCTGTTCCTTGTGTCCCTTGGCATTGGTGCCAGAGGGGTTCCCATGTGGCTTGCCTTTGGGGAAGAACCTGGCCCTGTTCCATCTGCCACGTTGCTTATGGGAATAATCCCGTTGTCGGTTATCTGAACGGAAGGGACGAAAAAACTGGGTCTTAGCCCTGGGCAGGTCCTTCTTACCAGAGGGCAACACTCGCCTCTTGTCCTTCCCCTCCACCAAAACAGGCTCCAGGGCCTGACCAAAGAGCTTAGAGCCCTGAAAGGGAACGCCTACCAGCCTGGTCTGGGGAACCAGGATCCACTGCCCATTGTCTCAGCCAAACGCTGCGGCGAGCCACTACGTTCGAGGCGAAAGACCGAGCCTCCATCTGGAAGGCATCGTAGGAAGTGTCTGCCGAAAAGGCAGCAGCCAACGCAATCTTTTTAAGTGAACTTTTCACCGTCTTAGACTCTGGTCCGTCTCAGCCAACTCCTCCGCCCAAATATACGCTGCTCTAGCAAAAATAGAGTTTACCGCAGACGCCCGAAGTGCCACCGAAGATGAGTCGAAATTCTTCTTCAAGGCGATCTCGATCCTCTTATCACATGGGTCACGCGGCCCACCTTCCCCTTCCGAAGGGATGACAGCAGAAGTCGCCAGAGCCGCCACTGGGGCATCCACCGAGGGCACCTTTAAAGAACTCATAACCTGCTCAGGAAAAGAGTACAATTTAGAAACCAAATGAGTGGGGTGCCTGGTTGCCATGGGAGTGCCCCACTCTGTGTCCAAAGCGCGTTGAAAGGCTTCAGGAAATGGTACTGGGTCTGGTTTAGGCGGCCCCTGAGGAAACATGGCCTTAGAAACCAACTTGGGCGGATCTGACCCCTCAGTGGGGACCGACTCAGGTAGCAGATTTAAGGCCTGAGTCACCTTGGCAAGCATCCTGTGGAATAAATCATGTGGAAACGATCTATCCACCTTGACATCTGGTGGGAATTCCTCCTCCCCCGATAACTCCCCCTCCTCCTTACTGGACCCCTCAGTTGAATCCCCGGAGGACTGAGAGGGAGAAAGCTCTACCAAGATCCGCCTCTTATGTCTCCGAGAGGAACCCCCCCCCTCGGTGGTGAGAACGAGATCCGGGACCTTTCTTTAAGCGCTTTTCCACCACTACCTCCTCTTCTGAGGAAAAGGAAGAAGCCAGCGATAGAGGACTGGGAGATCTTTTGCATTTGCGCTTGGACAGGATCTTCTCCTGCGGCAGGACCACTGGGTTCTGGGCAGGCTGAACGGAAACCTGCACAGCCTCCCACACCGCCTTGAGAATAAGGGCATGCAAGGCAGGATCCAAGGCTTCCTGTTGAACCGAGGCACCCTCTCCCGAAGGTGCCTCCAGTAAGGTATCGGCCCCATCGACCTGGGGGCTGGTCGCCATTTCTAACACTTGCGTCCCACCGCACAGCCGGGAATAAAGAATAAGAGTAGCTTACCCTCCAACGCGGGCCAGAAGAACGATGGGGAGGGAGATCAATCCGCTCCCTACAGCGCGCGCCGCCTCGGGGCCTGGCCGGCCACCCGAGTGAACGAGCTCCGGGCCAGAGGCCGGCGAAGCTCGAGGAGATTGCGCTGTATGCACGACGGCCGCGGCCTCTTGGAGATCCGCGCGCCGAAGCGTCAGGCGATCCCGCCACAGAAGAGCCTGAAAAGATGCTGAATCGGCCGCCCTGGGGCTCAGATGAACGCTGACTAATTGCAGCACAGCCAAAACGCGGGCCGCAGCCTCCCGATGCGGCGAGGCTAGCAGCGGTGGCACGGGAATTGCCTCAGACCTCCGGATGAGCGATGTGCTGAGCAACGCCTGAGGAGCAGTCGCCTCAGCAAACAAGAATCTCCACCCTCGGCTCAGTCCAAAACGGAAAGGGCTGGTTGAAGAAAAGGCGCCAAACAACGAAGGAGCGGGCCGCAGCCTCCCGGCACGGCGAGGCTGACGGTGGGTGAGGAGATTCTGAGGGGAAAGTAGACGGAAGAAGAGACAAAAACAAAGAAAAAAGGGGCAAGGAAAAAGCGAGCTGCCGCCTCTGAGGGGAAAGTAGACGGAAGAAAAGACAAAAACAAAGAAAAAAGGGGCAAGGAAAAAGCGAGCTGCTGCCTCCCGGAACGGCGAGGCTGCCAGCAACGCTGACAGAAAAAAACCCCGCACCCCTCCTGAGGTGAATAGAAGGGGGGGGGGGAAGACACAAGTGACGACAAAAAAAAAAAAAACGAAGAAAGGAACAAATAAAGAGGACAAAACACTCAATAAGAAAAGGAGAGGAGACGAAAAGGAAATTTTTCCAGAAAAAACACTAAACCTGAGGTAAAAACACTAGAGCCAACTAACTGCGACCTGTCTACAGAGAGCAGGGCCAGAGAACTGGGGAGTTGGGAAGCCCACTGGGAGGAGATGTTTCAGCTAACGCCGGCCCTGCACTCTACAGTGGGAGGGACTACCCATGAGTCTCGGAATGCCCTCTTCCTCTATCCAGAGAATCCACCTGAAACTCAGAAGTCCTTTTGAGTTTCGAGAAAAGTGTGGAACTTTTAAGTATGCATAGAATTTCAGCTCTAATTTTATTGTTCAATGCTATACCAGTCTGCCTCCCGCTTGTTTGCCTCTACCTTTAATGAGGCTGCCTCACAGGTTTCTGCTCCCCGTTGAAAAAGCCGACAGCCTGAACACCTCTGAGGGTTTTTTGTATCGTGGTTAGTAATTGCTGTAAGGAAAACACTTTGAGCATGCTTACGAAACAGCCACCACTTAACAACCCCCAAGAGCAATGCAAACTCATTTGAGGCACCATCTGAGCCACACCCTAATCCTGAGGAAAGTAATACAACTTAAAGTTGATTTTGGCTATGGGGGCAACTGGAAGATTCCCTGCATTTCAGCATTGACCAGTACAGCACTGTGTGTGTCAGCAAAGGGGCCAAACTACTTCCTCATAAACTATCGGTCACATGCCTGAGCAGACGGAAGAGAAAGAAGCATGGATGAGTTTGCGACAATAGGTCAGAGGACACCCCGATCCCACCAAGGATTGGAGGGAGGGATTACTCGGAGAGTAGCTTGGTATACTCCCCTACCTGTGTGGATAACCAGGTGAAAAGTTTCCATTACTGGAAGGGGAAGGGAAGACACCACTATTACAAGGGAGCATGGCTCCCATGTGGTGATAGGATGAGAATAGAGGAATGGAGGTTAAAGAGATTGAACCTTTTCCAGTCATTCGCTCAATAACCTGTTGCTTTAAAAGTGCTATTGTTAAATGCCTGGTAACTAAATGGGAAGGTTATTTTTGTGGCACTTGATACATTCGACTATGGTATCTTTGGGGGCTGTCTTTCTGAGTAAGCACTAGTGGAGCCATTTTGTAGTGGTTCTGGTCCTTCCTGGTGAGTCGGTCTCAGATGTTTTGGTAGACAACTGCTGGCCTACTCTGACTTGTGAGGTGTCACAAGTCTCCCATCCTGTATATATATAAATATAAATATCTTGTCTCTCATACTGTATAATAATGACATGAACTACTGGGTGATGTTACGAATTTGAATGGCAGTGGGTGTGGCTACATGCATGGGTCGGAGGGTATCAAAATTCGATGTCATTCCAGATGCCTGCTCAGCCTGAACTGGGCCTGCTTGTAGTTGCTACCTTTTTTCTACTCAGGCTCCTGCACCTTTAACAGCGGCATAATAGATAGAAGTTCAGCCGCTAAAACTTTCCATTACTGTGTCTTCATGCTGCGAAGAATTTCTCCTCCAGGTTTTCCATTATGTAGCTGTTAGAAACAAACCACCTGCACAGGACCTACTTCTACAAGACAGATCAATAAGTCTTCCTATTAATTGTTTTCTGTTTATCAATGACATGTATGTTTAGCAGCATCTAGAGACAACAACAACAAAAATTAATAGAATCTTAAATTAGAATTTTAACTAAGACTGTATTCCAAAACATATACATAGTTGGATGTAAATATTGTTGAGATCAGTATTCCTTAATTCATTTGACTTAGAGCATTAATGTGGAAGATAGAGATGTTGCTATTTGCAAAGGTTAATGCCCTCAAATTGCTATCAAATGCAGTTCCTCCCCTTCTCCCCCCCCCCAAATACAGTATATCTCTCGTGTTGTCTCTGCCTATGATGGCAAGGTTCAAGAGCAGCACAGTCATGAAGCTTGCTGGGTGATTTCAAGCACTTTTCACTACATTTTAGCCTCAGGACTGTTGTGATAATATACAGTATAAGCCTGAATACACCTGACTACCTTGAAGGAAGGGCAAGATAAAAATGTCCTAGAAAAAAATAAGCAGCATAAGCATTTCCCTTGGTTTACTATGATTTTATCAGATTCTGGCATGAGGATGCAATTTAATTTACATATATGGTCATTTTAGCATGTACAGGAGGCCCCCGTATCCGCAGATCCGCTTATCTGCGGTTGACATGGGACCCCAGCACCCATTACCTTTATTTTTAGTGAGTTGGCGCCAGGCCAGCATGTCTCTTGCTTATAGCAACAAAGCAGGCAAGCAGCCTGAATGCTTCCTGTTAATGGAACCTCTCTAGCATTCAGGCTGCTTGCCTGCTTTGTTGCTATAAGCAGCATACTGCTTATAGAAACACACTGACCTGGCACAAGCTCTAAGAAGAAAAAAAAAGATAATGGGCGCATGGGGAGGGGGGCATGGGGATAGTGTTCCCCCTATCCATGGGTTCCCAGTATTCGTGGGTGGGGGCAGGAACCTATCCTCTGTGGATACCAGGGCCCTACTCAACCATGAATTACATTTGTTGCAAGGGGGTTCTGGTGCTTATTGTCCTTATTTTAGGCTTCCCCAGAGGGTTTTGGGCTAGATGGACACATTTTTAAACAGAATGCTATGCTTTAGCTCTGTTTTCATTACATAACCAGGGTGAGTGCGTGAGCTATATCACTGTACAAGTCATACCTTCATGTGTTTAGCTGAGTGTCTGCATGGAGGCTACACCTGTGCAACTGCATGCAAGTTCTTCCTGTGCAATCAAGAACCCTGGAAAAGCAAAGGTCCCAATCACCAAGGTCTAAGTATGCACACAGACTTCATGCAGACATGCAACCTAACATGGATTGGCCTCCCTCGACATGTGTTCACTCACACTGGATATGTCATGAAAACAGAGCTTAGGATGAACCTTTGGTCTGGTCAACAAGGCTCTCATGCTCTAATGTGATTGTCTTTGAGGACCAAACCATACAGTTAAGTGGATAGGGGTAAATGAATCTGTTGGCGGGTGTGAATGCAGTTGTTTGATTACACAAAATGGTCATATAATGGCTCTGCCACATTCCCAGCTAACAGCTTTTAATAAAACAGTGAAAATTTGATTGTCTATGCAAAGAAGTTGATTGGTTTTTTTTTTCAGTTTCATCCCTATGCTTGTCTCTGCACAGCAAATCCTGCATAATTATTCCCGTATGTACCATTCAGTATGCCTTCAACGCACCACTGCACTCTTGAACATTGTTTTGGGGATTATGCTGGTGTCCTACAATTTCTACCTTTTAACTTGGTTATCTGGTGATGCAGTAGGTAGTACAGAGGTAGCTAGTAAATGACTTTTAAATGCCATTGGCATATGGCTTGTAAAACTCAGAACTTTTCAGCCATTATTGGGATGGTATACCATATGGCACTCACTTCTAGGGTTGTGGAGTTGTTTTGTTTTGCGTTATTTTATGTCTGCCTACAATAAATTTAGGAAAAGGTCCCACAGGAAGTACTTCCGCACATGGACCATTCACTTTGGTGGGGATGCTATCTAGCAGGAGAGCTACCTAGAGCAGGGGTTCTCAACCTGTGGTACGGGTACCCCTAGGGGTACATGGACCTCTTGCTGGGGGTACGCCAAGCCCTGCCCCTTATTTGCCCCATCAGTAGTTAATTAAGTGTTAATTAACATGGATTTTAAATTGTAATTATTTTCAGAGCCCTTCTGTCTATCTGATTTTTGTTTGGGGCTTATTTTTGTACTTTGGAAAATGTACTTTGGTGAGGTGGGAGGAGCTGATTTTGGGAAGTGTGACTTGGAGAAAAAAGAGATCCTTACATGTTTCTCTCTCTCTCTCTCTCTCTCTCTCTCTCTCTCTCTCTCTCTCTCTCTCTCTCTCTCTCTCTCTCACTCACACTCATACACACAGAGTTAAATAATACATTTTTCACATTTAAAATTGTTTTAGTACTTTTTATTTAACGATTAATTACCTAATTAATTGATTAATCCAATTAATTAGCAGTTAATTAGCAGGGGGTACTTCAGAAAATTGGACCGTGATAGGGGGTACCTGGGCCTCCAAAGGTTGAGAACCCCTGACCTAGAGGATGTTGTCCTCATTTGATGTTCTATTTTTTCATTCAAATTGTGCAGGATATTCATTGCTAGCTACAGTATAAGTTTTTCATTTGCACATAGGATAACTGTGTGATACAACACTCTGCCATACATCAGTAAAGATGGGGAATAATCAGAGATGTTAAATAGTTTGAATCAAAATGTTATTATGCACAATGTTATCTGTGAATTTCTTCTGTTACAGATGCATCAGCTTTTTTGCCCCTTCCCTTGATTCATATCCAAAGTTGTAATGGTTTCTTTATTTTAAAGATTTAAAACAAATATTTATTTAAAATATATATTATTTAAAATATTTTAACGATTTAATACTTCACATTTCTAGTCCCAGAAAAGGAAGCACAAAGCAGCTTACAAATTGAATGAGTAATATTTATTACATAAACAATGGTATTTATAAGTCACAGTCTGCATCATTCTGGTGATGCATACATTTTATTCTGATGAATTATAACATTTAAAGCAAAATCCAATCTAACGCTGTGCTCAGCAACCCAGCTATGCTGGCACTGACAATGCTGTATCCTGAGCACAGTTGGTGGGGTTGGAGGTCTCCTCGGGGTAAGGGAACGTTACCCCGGGGAAAGCCCGATTCTCCTATATGGGTCTCCTTGAATTAGCTCTTACGCCAGCTATTGAGCTGGTGTAAGTATGGAAGGCCCATGTTGGGAGAAATGGGCCTGGAAGGGGGATAGGATAGGTGTGCGCCGCTGCTGCCAATCCCACCCCCTTCCAGGCCCGATCCTCCCTGAGTGTCCTGGTGCCGCTGCAGGGCTTTGGATAGCATTGGGCTGTACGTTTAGCTGTCAGAGAAGGGGAGGGAATTTGCACATGTAAGTCATCATGGTTCCAAACAAAACCAATTTAAAAATGGCATCATGTCTTACAACCCCAGCAGAGAGACCAAGAAGCTGGAGAAAATCAAATAACACTGGACAAAAATACACAGTAACACTAGTTATTAAAGAGACACAGAAATGGTTGAAAAATTAAATACCAACATCAGGGGAAAGGAGATAAGTGAAGATAATTGTCTCTGACTCAAGCACTGAGGCAATTATGGAGGAGCATTATTATTGCAATAACTGCCTCTGGACATGAACAACATGTTATCCTTCTGTTAAATAATTTGGATGATTATGTATCTCCTCCCTTGTTACCTCCTTACAAGCTGGAAAATGACTTTGAATGCAAATACAGGACTTGTACAGGCAGGGTAGGCTTCTTCACCAGGCAGGTGTATTTTCTCCGTTTCCTTTTTTTTTTTTTTGGAGGCTTTCTGGTTTGGATGTCAGTTTGTTGCATGGATGGTGCCAATAAAGAAAGAAAGAAAGAAAGTAATATTCACAGATTTTCTAGATATTTGTTAAGTAATACTTTTTAATTTTGCTCTCACCATTTCTGCATGCACTATTTTGGCTCTGTGAATGCTTTAACACAGGGGTTCTCAACCTGTTGTATGCGTACCCCCAGGGGTACGCAGACCACAGGTTGGGGTACGCGAGACTCTGCATGTTATCAGCTGCTGAGATCAGCAGCTGATGACGGGCAGCTGTAGCCATTTTTTATGGGTTGCGCGCAAGCACTGCAACCCGGGAAAAATGGCTACAGCCCTCCCGATGTCTTACAAAGAGGTGAGGGGAAATATCTATCCTTTCCCCTCCCAAGCTTCCCTGGTCAGCCCCTCCCCCCCACAGCACAAAACAGTGGCACAGCCTGTTTTGACATGGCTACATGGTATGTCAGGAAAATGGATAGGATTGGGCTGTTGGTGTGGAGGCTTGTACTCTGATTTCATATGAATAACTTGGGGCATATGTTCCATTAAAAGCAGATGATGTTGAGAAATAAGATGTCACATTGTCATGCATGTTTTCCAAAGTATTAGGTTCTTTACGGTGGGTCAGTGGGAGGCAGAAATTCATTCATTCAATTGATATACATTCTTGATTTTCAAATGAAGCCAATAAATCTCCTTCTTCCTGCCTGAAGTCTTGGTGTGAAAAGAAGGAAAAAACTGCCAAACACATTAATGAAAGACTGTGAACAGTTTCAGCTAAGACCTATGAAAGTAAAAATAGATCAGTAGCATTCACATCCAAATATGAGAATTGTGGATATTCATAGAATTCACATAAACTGGAGGCCACGTATCAGAACTACAGACTTCTCATGTGAGTGAAGAACACCATATAAGGTCAAGGAAAAAGGGCGATACTTATGGCAGGGAACTCAGTGTTTCAGGATTTGTGGGAAGTGTAATTGTAAAATTATTTGAAACTGTTCACTGCCTTGGGAGCTCTTTCAATCCCAAGGAGAGTAACTGACTGATCTCTGAATTACCAGTCTCCAGAAGGAAAACTGCTAAGTGTAGGTTGAGGGGCTCTCAACCTTTGGAGGCCCGTGTACCCCCATGAGATTGCCTCATGTGCCCTGACGAGATTTGGGCGCCGCCATCTTGGATCTCACGAGATTTCACGAGATTCAAGATGCTGGCGGCCGGGAGACAAGGTAGGGGGAGCTACGGGGAGCCTCTCAATCACCAATGGGTTTCCTTGGACCTTCACCAGCTCTTTAGCTGGCGCAAGTCCAAGAAGACAAAGGGGATATGTCAGCTGGCTCTGGAAGTGATAACATCCGGTGCAAGCATCCGGTGCACCCTCTCCCACTGCTGACATCCCTCCCCCTGCCACCCCTCTCATGCTCCATCCCTTCCCTGGTCCTCCCCGATCCACCCCCATGCCGTTCTACCCATCTCACCAACTTACTAGCAGTATCCGGGCTCCTCTTATGCCACCGCATGCGGGGTCCTCCCCACCGTCTGCAGTGATGGCCTGGAAGCGCATGGCTCTGTGTGCTTCTGGAGTGGCATTCATGATTCCGTAAAGTGTCAACCGTCACTGGAATGCTAGTTCCAGCAGGGAAGCTGCATGTTTGGATTGTGCCATCAGTTGGACATTTCCTGTTCTATAATATATCTGGCTTGATCCTGTTGAATTTGTTAATTTTAGTTGTCTATCGGTTTTCAGGATCAAATATTGAAGGATTGAATGGGCTCATCCCTGCTAGTAACTGTTTTTCTTCAGGTTCTGTATGCATCACATTTTCCTACTTTGAATTGTCAGTTTAAACTTTGTGTTATTTGGGGAAGAGATTTCACAGTGGATTGTTATGAAGGGAATTATGTAAATATTTTCTCTGTCGGAGGAGGAGGGGTGGGAACTGGCAGTGTGCTGAGTGTTGAGTGAATCCACCTGGGAAGACAGTGAAAGCAAGGGGGCTGGAATGAGCTGGAAGAGCCTGAGTTTGATTGACCTCTGCCTCTCCCCATAGGTATTTGGCTGGCAACTCTTCCGAGGAGCACTGAAGGGCAGGAGCCAAAGGGCTTTTTGCTCTTCGCTTTTAGCCCATGGATCTTAGCCCAGGAAGACACCAGCAAGTTGGGCTGATGACAACGTAGATGCCAAAAATACAGCAAGACCATTCATTATTCAGTCCTACTCTCTTGCTTGCAGCCATCTTATTTCTGTATTTCTGTATCTTTTGCATAGAGCCTGAGTAGACCTGTAGATGTGGATTAGCAACAGCATGATACATCTTTAGGATTTACCTCCTTACTTGGGTGCTCTGGGTTTGGAGGTCAATACTCTGGGGCAGTTTACGGCACCAGAGGGGATTGCCCCTCTGAGCAATAAGCGGTAGGTCCTGTTCCTCCCTGTCTCTGAAACCCTGGTGAGAGGGGGGTGGGAGTGGTGGGAGGTATAGGGTGCAGCATAACTCCTTCTGGACTTGGAGGTTGGTGGGAGCACCTCTTGTCTGCCTGAATTCTTAGCTGTTTGCCTGCCTCTTAAACTGCTACAGGGACACAGGAGGCAGCATCACTGTAGCGTGTGAGTGTGAGAGAGAGTCCTTGCTGAGATAGTGTGTTGGGATGATCGAGGGAGTAATGGTGCTACTATGAATATGGCGGTGGGGGCTGGCCTGGCTGTTCCAGGAGAAGGGGGGTTGGTCATAGGCAGGAACGGGTGTGCAGCTTGTGAGTACTCCTGGACTCACAGCTCTCCTTGGAAAGCCAGGTGGCCACGGTGGCCAGGGGTGCTTTACCCATGTTCAGCTGCTGTGCACTGCTGACTATACTTGAGTTGATTGGACCTGACCACAGTGACTTCAAGACGATTATTGTAACATACTTGGGGTTGCCCTTGAAGATGGTTTGGAAGCTGTAATTAGTGCAGTGCTGTGGCCTGACTGGTGACTGGAGCTAGTTAGTTTGATTCTGTTGGACCGCTGCTTTGGCGACTATACTAACTGCCCGTTCATTTCCAGACCCAATTCAAGGTGCTGGTATTGACCTTTAAAGCCCTTCACAGTTTGTCCGAGTTATCTGAGGGGCCACCTTCTCCCATACGTTCCAGCCCACTCTCTTAAGTCATCTGATGGGGCTTTCCTAAAAGTGCCACCTTTGTCCCAAGTTAGAGGGATAGTGGCGCGAAGGCGAGCCTTCTCTGTAGTGGTGCCACAATTATTGAAATCCCTGACTGGGGAATTAAGAACTACCCCCTCCCTCATGGCTTTTCGGTGAGGGCTCAAACCGTTTCTGTTTCGTCTGGCATTTTGGTAATGGGTTGTTGTCTGCCCTCTGTAATAGTGTTTTTGTTCTGCTGCTTCATTCTGTTCCAAATGCTCATCTCCCAAAAGTTGTATCATTTTTAATTATTTTATTTATTGTTTTTATATATTACAAATTGTATTGTTAGAACTTTGTAAGCCACCTTGAGCATGTGCTTTGGCATGGGAAAGGTGGGGTATACATTTTTGTAAATAAATATATCATTAGTAACAATGTAACAGCTTTTAGAAGTAGATTATAACCTCTGACTTTCAGCTCTGCACAGCGTTCTGTCCCTGAAGGAAAATGTAAACATATTATTGTTTCAAGGTTCCATTTGATCATATCTTATCTTTCTTTTAAGTACAGCAATTAAAACAATAGCTCTTACGCACAGTTTATTAATGCAATAAAAAGCAATCCCAGTTAATTTATTTTCTTTGTGAAAGGATTTTATTTTTGAATAATTTTATTCTAATGATCTCAAGAATAATAAAGAAAAAGGACAAAACGGTGTTCATTGTAAAGCTGTGGTTAAGTTTGTGTCCACTCTTCCACTTGCTTTGGTAATTTCATACTTAAACACGCTTTATTTTTCTTTATAGTTATATCTATAGCTATTTATCTGACTGTTGCAGAATTTTTTTAATGCCATACAGCTGTAAAACAATTAATGTGACGCATTTTGAACAGCATTTTTAGGAGAAAATACTTAAATAAAATAACGTTTGGAGGACTAAGGAAATTTATTACTTTGGAATAGCTTCGGAAGCATGATAAAGTGGCAGCACTGAATGTATTTTCCACCATTAAGGTTCATTCATGCCCAATAATAACAATAACAATGAATGAAACATATTGAAAAGTATATTTGCTGTGTGTGCCTGTAATTATTTTCTATGCTTCTGTGACTTTTTATTTCATGTTTTAATATAATTTTATTTTCTGGACATTGAAAAAAGTTCTGAATAGATTTATAAAGTCGGTCTCAACTAGGGATAGTCTAAAAATCACAATACAAAGGAAGTCTTGATATGATTGTAACTGTGGCAAACTGAATGTGGGTGCATGTATTATCTGGGGCAAGGTACAGGAATGCGGAATTACCGTATTTCTTCAAGTCTGGCGCCATCAATTCTAAGGCGCACCTTAATTTCAGAAATACCAGCAGAAAAAAAACAAAAACCATCGATTGCAAGACGCACCTCTTTCCTTCAATTTGTCTGCTCAGCACCAACTCTCCCCAGCTTGCCTGCCGCTCCATTTCGCCAATCCGATTATTACCACGCCATTTTGCCCCCTCTGCTCAGCGGCGAGCTCTCTCTTCCTGAACCTGAGAGCTCGCCCCAGCATGCCCCGCGTGCTACAGCTGATGATCACCTCGCTGCCTTTGAGCAGTGTCTTTGCGGTACACCAGAAAACTTAATTTCTTTACTTATCTGGGCTTTGGGGAGGCCTGCGTGACCCTCTGCAGGCCTCCCTGATCTCCATTTCGGCGAAAAATGGTGATTTTCTCCATTTTTCACCAAACTGAAGATCGGGGAGGCCTGCAGAGGGTCGCGCAAGTCTCCCTGAAGCTCCCCCAAGCCCCGGTAAGTAAGAAGATGGCATTTTGGTGTGATTTTTTGGAGACCTTCGATTCTAAGACGCACCCCATTTTTTGAAATGCTTAATTGGGAAAAAACATGCGTCTTAGAATCGAAGAAATACGGTAATCATTGGCAGATAACAAAGGCATCAGTGCCATGTGGGAAACAAGACAGGTAACACAGAACCAGAATACAGAAGTTTGGGTGGAGTTAACAGCATTTAAAGTCCCACTCCCCCACTATAAATATTGCCCTAGTTTGTTCTTCAGTTGGAACTGAAACCTACTTCATCTTTTTTACTTCCTTGCTAGCTTCTGAGTCTTTATGATCCAATATCTTTCTGATCCAAATCTATATATTTTAAAGTAGTTCTACTCTGCTGTAGGAAGTTTCAAAAAGTTTCATTTTCTGAAAACAAGATTCTCAGGTTATAGAAATCTGTGCTAGAAACTTCACTTGCATGGAAGACACAACTGCACAGAATACACACACCCCTGTGCAAGGCTTCCTTTGTAGTATATTATTATTATTATTATTATTGCCCCAGGGCCCAATACCAACAGGCCTCTGGCTGTCAGAACCTACATTCAAGCGGCACAGTGCCCTTTCCGGCATCACAAAATGCAACAGGGCCACTGCTGGAAATGCCAAGCAGTGGCAGTCTCACAGCAGTGGTTCACGAAGATGCCCTGGTGCTGGTAAGTTGGCATGGTGGGCAGGCAGTGGGCTGGGGTGGTGGTGGAATGGGGTAGGGAAGAGGACGATGGTACTTCTATATAGTCCAGCTCGTCTCCTTAGATCATCAGATAAGGCCCTTTCGCAGGTACCGTCGCACAGGGAGGTGCGAGGGGCGGCGGCCAGAAATAGGGCCTTCTCAGTAGTGGCACCAACCTTATGGAATTCCCTCCCCTTTGACTTACGAACTGCTCCCTCCTTGGACACTTTCCGGCAAGGCCTAAAAACCTTCTTGTTCAAAGAAGCCTTCTGAGTCTTTGCCTTTTTTAACATTCTGCTGGTACAGGTGGGGCGCTGCTGTTTTTATGATCTGTTTTAATTGTAATAATTTTTTAAATCAATTTTTAGATGTTTTTATTAGTTTTTGTTAACTGTTTTTTATTGTTCTGAAACTATTTATGTCTGTTTTTTTGGTATTGTATTTTTAACATCTTTTTAACATGTGTTTTTTTCAGTTGTAAGCTGCCTTGGGTCCCTTCGGGGAGAAAGGCGGGATAGAAGTATTGTAAATAAATAAATAAATAAATGGTAAGGGGGACAGTTATAGGCAGGAGCAGTTCCATCAGTAGTATCCTATCCCTCTTCCCGGCCTCAATTGCCTCCCTGGGTCCACTTGGAGTTTGCGGCAGTCAAAGCTGGCACAGGTCTGAGTAGACCTATCAGGGAAGTGGAAGCTTACACTGAGGTAAATGAACAAATGTTCCCTTACCTCGAGGAGGCATCCAGGACTTTCCTCCCCCCTGCAGAATACAGCATACGTTTTGTTGGCATAGCTGCATCAGCGGGGGCCATTTAATTAGGATTGGGCTGTCAGTTAGATTTGCATATATCTGGTTTCACTCTGACTTGTAATTGCTTCACTGTATGCAACAACTTCCATATTGGAGTGGTCTCAAAGTGGTGGGTCGCGACCCACTACTTTAAGAAGGGGCAGGTCACTACCCCTTTAAGGGGAGTGGCGACCTGCAATGGCAGCAGCGATCCCAAGACCGCATTGCCGCAGGGGACAAAAGGATTTCTCTGTCACTTACCAGGGGTCATGATGCCCTCCGGAGGGGAGAACGTTGAGAACCTCTGCCATATTGTAATATACCCTAATAGCAATTTTATACTAGCTTTACAGAGTCCCCAAAGGATCCTGGGAATTGTAGTTTAGCAATGATGTTGTGAATTCTGTCCCCCACAGAAGTATAGAGTTTGCAGAGAGAGGGAATGACTATTGCATTTGTTTTAAACTCATGTGTCTATAGTCTTGGAAGCCAGGCCTGTGTAGCTTTATGGCCTGAGAGAGCATAATTGAAGACATGGATATAAGATTTTCAGGGCAGTTTTTATTTTTAAAACTTGGCTTGTCATAGTTACTGTGGCATTATAAGCGTAATGTACAGATGAATAGTGTGTCTGCATATAATTCCCTACAGCCCATGGTTTTGGATGAGCAACAGGGAAGGAAGATGAAAGAATCAAACATTTTGTAGCTGAATTTGTTGGGGCTGAGCTTAGCTTGGGCAGCATCATGGACTTCAGGAAGAAGTAGGCTACTGACTGCTCAAAGGAGAGTTCACAAAGACCTCAGTGACCCACTGCACCACAGCATATGTGGTGCAGTAGTAACGTACAGTATTGTGTATGGAAGAAGCAAAGCAGGGAAGATAATTATATTACAGTCCTTATGAGAAACAACTCTGCATTCTGCTCTTTGCACACACAGGGTGCAGAACAGCAGCCTTAAAGCGTTTGGAATGCCGTGGGGCTAAGTAATGGGTGTCTGCCTGCTAACAAAAATAATTCACCTTCCTGCCAGATCATCAACCATTCTCCATCATTGCTAATAATATTAAGCATATACTTATAACTGTGCATAGTTCACCTGCTCAGCTTGCGAGCTGTTAATTAAGAGGATATTTCACTCCAGAGAGTGTATTAGTGCATTATTGGTTGTCCATAAATAAGCAGCTCCTAATGCACTGTATGGCATCTGTGAAGAAACTGTTAAATACTGGGAGAGATAATTAGGATGTGAGATTGAGAAACACCACAAACCCACAGTGGCATCGATGGTATGATGATTAATGTATGTTGAATACCAAATAGGGAACCTGAAATGCCTCAGTTGGACCAGCTTCTGTTGATGCGTCCTCCCCATCAAGGTTATTCTAATTAGTTCTGGGCTCACATGGTATCGCTGATCTTATTCTGGCCATTCAACAGCCCAAATGCAATTTGTGATGCAGATGGTGCATTTTTTAAATTTTTAAGAAAAATATAAAATGCTCTGAAAGTTAAATTCAGTAAATAATACATTGTATGTAATCTTGACTTCAATGCAATGGTGCTTCATCTTGTTAAACTTACTTTGTACAACTTTAACTTGTTCCATTCTGCAAATAACTGGAACCCCACTGAGCCAGACCCTCTTCCCAACCCTTTAAACTCAGCAGAAAATATCTGCAAATTAATTCTGAGTTGGGCATAACTTGTTATCTTTTCCCCCTCATTCCTTTGTCAAGACTTGAGAACTAACAGTTTAATAATTAGGGATTTAATTGGCTGCCATAGAAGTTCAAGAAGCTAAATTCCCATTTTTAATCCATTATCTAAGGTATATTCCAAGAATGTTATTCATTTAAATTACCTAACCGGCATTTTAGCCTTGGCAAGATCTATTTAAGGATAAAAATTGAGAGATGAAAAAATGAGTGGTCATAAATGTTCATATTTGTGGGTATGTTTAATGGCATATATGTGTGATATACAGTGCTTTCACCATGCTCTTTCATTTCAAGTACGTGAAATGTAGTTGGAGGGAGGAAGGGAACCTTCTTCCCTCTCTTTGGCTACATCAAGCATGCATATTCTAATAATGGATCTATTTAACAACCCGGTCCTGCCTAAGATGCAGCGGCCAGCCTAAATGGCCAGCCACTGCATCCTAAGCAGGATGCAGCCCATGTCAGCGTGGCCGGGGCTCACCTCGGGGGGATGTTCGTCCCCTTCCCCTGGTGTAAACCCTGGAGGCCCCAATGGGCCTCCTTGGATACGCACCAGTTCTTTAGATGGCACACAACCGGGGAGGCTGTGTAAGGCCAGCAAGGCCCAGGAAGGGGGGTTGGATATCAGCACCAATATCCCCGCCCCCTCCCAGGCCTGCCCAGTCAATGGCCCCCTCCCTTGCCACCCCGACCCACCCTTCCCATGCCCTCTCGCCACCTGGCGCAGGACTTACCCGTGTCCAGCGGCGCAGGTGTTGGGCGACGGCAGTGTGAGCGGTGCCAGGCTCGGCGCCGGCTCCACTTACACCTGAGATGCCACAAAAGTGCTTTACAGCACTTTTGCGACACCTTAGGCCAGCAGAGCAAGAGCTCCACAGGCCTATACTTATGGTGGAGTGCACCGTAAGAGAGGTTTGGGATAACTATTTCAGAGTAATAGAAGACATTTTCTTTCTTGGCAATCCAGCTTCCTTGAACAGACAACTTTACAGATTGGATAAAGTAAGATGCTGTATTATTCAAAAACATATTAATTATTTTTAGGAAAAAAATATTTGTATGTTCTGGAGATATCAAAGTTTTTTATTTTTGTTTTTGTAAATCTGCTATTAGTGTGGTTTTTTCCACCACAGGTAGTAGCACTGTTCTATATAGGGAGCCTATCTCATATTTTTGATTCAGAGAGAATTATCTGAGGATTGTTAGAGGGGTGGGGGGATTCAGTAAAGAACTCTTACTTACAGCATCTATTCCAGTAATTGTTGAGATCTACTGTGTGATGCTACGTGACGAGCCTGTAGCTCTGTACTTTAACATGTACTCCTGGGTATTCAGATGGCCAATTAGTGTAAGTAACATACATACAATGTTAGCAATAGTTCGTATGACTAAAGGAATTCAATATGAGTAAAGGAATGCACTGAAAATAGTTTGGGGGGGGGGACAACCTAGAAAGGGGGGCACAACCTAGAAAGCTCAAAATGGTCTACCTGAACGAGTCCCATTCAGCTCAGCATATCTGGTACAGTGTTTGGAGGAATGTACAGTAGACTATAAGGAATACAGTGCAGGATCTGGCTCACAGTCCAGCTAGCCCAGGATCACTAAATGAATATTGAAAAAGCTTACTGTGACCCATTCATAAGGTGATGGTCTCTTTTTTAAAAAAAAAAATGTATTGTAAAGTGTCTTTCTAGTACTGTATATGTTTAACTCTCTAAACATACAGTAGGTGATTATTTTCATGTGCTGTGCTCACCATATGTGGTTGTTGATCCATATTGTCAAGTTTTTTTTTTTTTTTTGAGAATGGAAAGATACTTCCTGTGATAGCTAACATATGGCTGTGTTAGAAACTTTAGCCCAGCAGTAGCACACTCTGCAACATTTTGCAGATGAAAATAGGAACATGCTTGTAACACCTCTATTTTTATAACAAGGATAATTGCCTGAGGCTGCAATTCTGTACATACTTACCTAGGAGTAAGACCCATTAAACTCAGTGGGGCTTAACCTGTGAGTAGACACACATACAATTGCACTGGGACAGCCCAATCCTAACTCCCTGCAACGATACAACGATGCCAGCACGGCTACCACAGTATCTCGTGGGGGAGTTTTGGCCACTGGAGGCTCCCTTGGGGTAAGAGCACTTCTTCCTTGCCCCGGGGTAAGCCCCAGCAGCCACTATGGGTCAACTTGAACCTGCACCAGCTTGAAACCTGCTGCAAGTCTGCAATGAGTCCTGCAGGTAGATCAGGCCCAGGAAAGGGGTTAGAATTTGGCGGACCCTGCTACCACCAAACCTGCCCCCTTCCTGGGCCCGATTTGCCCTCTCACTGCCCTGTCGCTTCCTCATTCCGCCCCCCCCCCCGACCTCCCTTGTATGACAGATCTTTGGCTGATCGCTGGGGCCTGGTCTGTCTGCTAGCAGCCCAGCAGCATGTGCCATCAGTAGTTGTTTTATGACAGCCTTAAAGCAGTCACCACCGGTGCAACACGCATTCTGCCAGTAGCCAGGCACCATAGGAATGGGCCGTGAGTCTCTCTTTCATATTGCTGAAGACTCTGCCCTATTCATTTACACTACAATTTACATTTACACCTGCAGTGATTCTAAAGTCAAGACTATGTTCCTTTTCTTTGTTAAAAATATAGCAGAGAAACATAATTTTACTCTACATTAACCTGCCCTGCTCTGATTTAAAAGTCAACAGAGCTCCCCCCCCCATTTAATCAAAAGAGAAAAACATCATTGTTCTTCTCCCACAATTCCCCCCTACTACCTGGGCAAAGAGGCATTCTTTGCAGTAGTACAATACAGGTGTCCCCTGGTTAATGATCATTTGTTTAAATACGCATATACAACGGAGGTCCACCTGTACAGTACCTTACAAAAAGTCACTGCTGCTTGAGCCTGCTGCTGATTGCAAAATGGAGGCAGGAAGCACTCCCAGCCCCTTTTAAATCCTATTTAACACATCTTTTTTTTTTTAATCCCCAGCCCATCAGCTGTTAGGCGCCAAACATCAAAGCACTAATCTAGCGCCAAACAGCTGATGGGCTGGAGATTAAAAAAGACTCACCTGGAGTACTTGCCATATATTACAACAGCACTGTATTACATAGGTCAGCATTTCTCAAAGTCCTACAGGGGAGTTTACTCCCTGTAAATCTTTGCGGGGGAGAGTGATGGAGGCGGCGGTGGCACTCCATGATTGCACCCACCCCTGACCCAAAAACGCTAATTTTAAGCATACCTGGTTGTCTTGCCAGCTCCCCGAAGGGTCCAGGGGGGTTGCGGGTGCCTCAGTAGGCCTCCCCAAGGCTCAAATCAGCAGCGATAGCATCAAAACGCCTATAACTTCAAGTGGGCTTCGGAATGCTATCACCGCTGGTTTGAGCCTTGGGGAGGCCTGCTGAGGCACCCTTGCTTCTGATCACAATTACTGAATAGGATGGCTTGATATAGAGCAACGTTTTCTCTTTTTTCCTTCTCCTTCCTCTCCCCCTTTGATTAAAGGCCTTAAGGGCCATTGGGCATTTAGGTGAGAAGTGTCTTATGGTCCATAAAGCTATATAGCTCAGTATGGTTGACAATACCGCAAATTCGATCTGGAGGAAGGGGGCCTTTGAATGGGCAGTGATGGTGGTGGCAACTCAGCAAGTGGGGCCCACAGATGGCATCTATCCCAAGCCATCACCCTGCCAAAAAACAAACTGAAGCTAAAACCGCCTCTTCCTGCTCAGAATGCTAAAAATGCAGACACACTCCCATTCATACAGCGGGAGAATGTCTGAACCGCGCTAATTGGGCTTGAAAATGGTTAGAATAACATAGGAAGTCTTTTACATGGACTCTTTTACATGGACTCTTCAACTTTTTCTCCTCCATATGCCAGGCTTTTACATTTATTTTAAGCTTTTATGTTGGAAGGAAGCTTGTTGTGATCTGAAATATGAATAGTGAGGTGGCCCTATGTAAAGACCAATTTACATATTTAAAGCATGTATTGTTACTTTACTCAATGCCTCATAATAACCAAAAGATATAGGTTCTCCTAAGGAATAATCACTATGATCTGTTGATTGGCTAGGCCAACTTCAACAACATTAGAATTAGCTGTCACTTGTTATTTCTTTGTATGTTTTTATCTAGATGAACTAAAGCCTCAGCATTTTGAAGTATTTATCAGAGAATGTCACAAGTGGCTTTCTTACCTTAAGTCCCAATCCTATCCTTGAGATATGCCAGTGTATTTCCATGCACACCAGTGCAATGAAAACCCCACTGGTGTAGACGTTTGCCCTCTGACAGATGCACCACAGATACTGGCCCAACGTCAGAAAAATGCAGTGCCGATGTATCTCGAATGTCACTCAATTGCCAGTGCAACTCTGCCAGTGGGGAGGCTAAAAGGGAGTAGTTTGGGGTATGACATGGGAGGAACGTAGGAGGAACATGGGAGAGATGGGATGCCACCCCCTGCTCTGCCCACTTTCCCACAGCAGAGCAAAGGATACAGACTACATTTGGTAGCCAATCACAGCACACCAACCCCAGAAGTAAAGTCCCTTTCAGGGAGGGTACAGCTCAGATTATCAGATGCATGGCATGCGGCTATATCTCTCTGGTCTCCCAAAAGGGAACTTTGGAGATGGGAACCATGATGAAAGGGCATTTGGCGCACAAGGGAGGCGATTGGCACAAACAACCTCACAACCTGTATGGCAGGATTGTTAGCACATTATCTTCTCAGAATTCTTATTACAAGTATTCTACCCCAGGAGGACTCCACAGACAGACATCCAACTGGAACCTCTACCTCACTATCCCACAGGGGAAGGGCAATAATAAAATATGTAATATACAGTATTTATATACCGCCTTTCTTGGTCATTGGATTTCTCCTCCGACTTTAATTCAAGGCGGTGTACATGGGCAGCCTGTTCTAAACCCCAAGGGGTTCTTGCAATATAATAACATTCTAATCCTTCGTAGAACCCTTCATTCAAGATGTTGCTTTCACAGTCCAGCTCTCTCTCTCTCTCTCTCTCTCTCTCTCTCTCTCTCTCTCTCTCTCTCTCTGACGTTCACCTCAGCACGCTTCAGCTGACAGGCAACCTTGACTGCCACTCAAGTGCTGCAGCTGCAGTTCCACTCCCTTACAGAGGCTCTGCAACTTATCAGCTCGGCGTGCCGGCAGCTCTCCGACAGACACAGACACTTCTAGCCATCTCAAACTGCTATCCTTCAGATCTTCAGGCATTTATGAGACGATCGCTCTACCAACTGAGCCAGACGTCCTGCCCCCCTACACCCTACCCAGGTAAGCAAAGGGGGGGGGGAATCCCATGCCACAATGTTTAATGCATTAATGCTGCATCTCTGTCTCATGTCTTCCTCCCCCCCCCCCTCAATACTAATTCTCCAGGATTGTCAAACATGTCAATTCTTTTGCAACAGCTTAAGAGCAGGGAGTGTCTGCTACCTTTTGGTGACTGCCAGGTGCTCCAACCATTGCTTCTGCAGGCCAAACAATCATGTATTTTTTTCCTGGACTGCAGCATTGCACAGACAGTTGAATGTTGGGTCCTCTGAAGAGTTCCACTGCACCACTGCATGTACACTGGTGCAGTGTACCACTGTACGTACACTCTGTCCCTCAAAAACACTAAGCATATCCCTCTTCCAGGAGAACTATATTTCTGTCTGTACTCTGCTCTGCTCAAAAGTTATTCCTTCGATGCATGTGTTTATATGAATGGCATGAGGGACTTGAACCCTGGGTACAGGGGTCCCTAGCACTTCTTTGTTTTTGTCCCTTTGCTACTGATGCTCTTGTGATTCCTGTGGGTCTTGGGCCAAATGCTGTGACATCCTTGGGTCATGGTGCACGTGCGCGTGGTGTCCTTCGGACATATCACCATGGTTGAGGTGGTGCTGTGTTGCTCATTCCTAGTGGCTGGCAGGGGGGTGTCCCCCCAGCATTGGCCACTCATTGGAGTTCACCCTGGTGGCGTTTGTCTGGTCTCTTCTGCCTCCTCCCACAGGGCAGCTCTACATCAAAGGGGGTAGGCTCCATCTTGATCCCAAGGAGCATGTCACACAGTCAAATTATTGCAAGAAAGGGATTTATTTGTAACACCTTGTACAGAAATACCCAGGCCAGCAAATCTCTTGTCTCTTTGAGCCCCCTCGTCATCCTTACTGGGGGTCTCATTCAGGTGTGCCTTACCCTGAGCCCCTCCTGACCATGGGGCTAGGGTTCCCAGAGACAGTCCGTGCCCACTGAGGAATCCCCTTCAAGGTGGAGGGGCGTTGACTGGCTCAATGGTGAAAGGGGGTGGGGGAACATCCCGCTGTCTCTCCCAAGTTGGGAAAACTAAGAACGTTCACTTCTGAAATCTAAATACTCAAATTTAATATAAGGACCAAGATGACTTTAAAGATTGAAAGTCTATAATAACATGAGGAACATTAGAAATTTGTCACTCAGGAACTTGAGTGACCTGTACAAGCAAGAATATAATGGAACTTTAGCTGTTCTTAACCTCTGACTCTTTGTAGCTGTATATGTGCCTGGAGTACATGTTGAAACCAAGACATGGTTCTAGGAGTGAAAAAGATACTTGTATCGAAAGATGCAAATGTTTGGGTTTGAGGCATAAAAGAAGGATCAGGGAGATGGTTTGATCTGTCATGTTCTGAATCCAAATGTGATTGGCCTCCCTAAGGGAAACATCGCAGCTGGTAGATATAGCTGGTAAATATAGAAAATCGTGACCATGATCGGATATCTTGCATTTTCAACCATATTTAAGTTAAATTATTTTCTTTTCTATGTTTTCTTCATTATCTGTAACCATTTACTTTGCTTTTCCAATTGCTAATTCGTAAGCAGAGGCGTAGGAAGGGCGGAGCGACTTGGTTTCCAGACCCCTCACTATCCTCATTGCTCTTCTTTGAACCCTGTGCAGCTTATCAATGTCATTCTTAAAAATGTGGTGCCCAAAACTGGATGAGTTGTTTCAGGTGAGACCTGACTAGAGCAGACTAGAGTAGAATTATTACTCCTCCTCATAATCAGGACTCTATACCTCTGCTGATGCAGCCCAGCAGTGCATTCACTTTTTTTCAAGCTGCATCAAACTGCTGGTTCATGTTCAATTTGTGGCCCTGTAGGAACTCATTCTCTCTCCACACTTTACCTTTAAGGCTGATCTCCACCGCACGAATTCCGGCATGTCCCGGGCGCATGCGGAGCTGTGTGACTTCGATTTTATCAGATCGCATTGGAACGCGGGAGAGCCGCGCTCTCAGTGGCGTCTTCAGCCCTCCTGCCGCCTGGGGCTAGGAGGGCGGGGGCTGGCCAAGCGCCCCCGGACGTCATGTGACGTGTGACGTCACATGACGTCAAACGACGCTGTCGCTCGAAGGCTGGAGCGCGGCGCCCGCCCGCAGCCATAACGGGCGGCGCTCCAGCTTTCGAGTCCGAGGTGAGCAACAGCGTCGTCGTCTAGGCAACACGCAGCGCGGGCTGCGGGTGTGTGCTGTGCGCGTTGCCTAGACGACGAGGACGCTCTCCTCGGACTCAAAAGCTGGAGCACTGCCTGCCCGTTATGGCTGCGGGCGGGCGCCGCGCTCCAGCTTCGAGTCCGAGGTGAGCGCCCCCCAGAAGCTCAGTGCCTGGGGCCCTGTACATCAGGGCCCCAGGCATTACTACGCCACTGCGCGCTCTCCCAAGTTCCGTTGTGATCGGCCATGGACCATGCTCATGATTTTGAGAGGGTGGAATGCGGAGCTAATTGTTTGACCAATGGGATGAGAGGGGGGGTTCAGCCAATCGAAGCGCACTTGTGTTTCAGCCAATCACCATTGAGATTTATTGGAAGGCAGGCCAATTAGGAGGGACTATTTGTGTTGAAAAAACTGGTGGAGCCCAGGACAGCGTTTCGGCAGGGCGTCCTGTCCCTTACACTCGCGCACCTCCCAACGCAAGTGCAATGCAACAGGGGTAGGTGTAGATCAGCCTTTAGGGGAAGTCCACGTCATGGGGTATTGGAACGACATGGGGTGGGAGGGGGAAGAGCAAAAGATGGAGAGACAAGAAATGCTGCTAGTCATGGTTTAGTGTCAGGTTTCCTTTACACAGGTGAAGCAGGAAGAAGTAGGGATGCGCTGTCAGGATCTGCTGGCCTGGTCTGTCTGGGTCGTCCTCGCTGTGCCAGGCTTCAGGCACCTGATCCATTCTCCATGAGTTCTCAAAGATTACAGATGTTTGATTCAGGCATAGATAGATCTGGACAGTAAAAGAAATTTGAGGAACACTGGGATGAAGCTAAGTGGAAATCCATCAGAATTGCTTTGCAGCCTGCTTTGAATGTAACATGGGGACAGATGGACCACCCTGGGATAGGTGGCGAGATGCTTGAAAAATGTGTATAAATCTGGAGAGTCATCTGAATCATTCCATCTCCTTATGCATTAATATTCTGGAAATACAGTATAATCTTGTAGGGGGGAAAACGCAGGGAAAATTTAGAGTTGGTGCAGGTGTTAACACACTGTCTTTGGATGTATATCCACGCCCATCATTTAACATTAATTTCAGAAAGTGCTTGAAACATGCATATTCTTCTAGGAGCTTTCTATACATAGCATCTTTCTCCCCTGCTGAGCCATTATTATGTAGAAAACTAACATGCATATTATTTTAGAAGCTTTCCATACATAGCATCTCTCTCCCCTGCTGGGCTATTATTATACAGAAAACTGCCTAGCATAAATTTACATAATTTGTATCCATGTCGCCCAGGGACACCATTTGGATCATTGTCCCGTATTAGGTCAGTTTCATCATGCTGTAGTCTCTTGAAGAAATGTTCTGTAATCTTTTATCTCTGTCAGGTCATCCCTGTCAGATATGATTTCCCAACTGACAGTGCACATTTTGTCACAGTTAATGACATGTAGGTTTCTCGAAGTGTCTCTCTCCCCCCCCCCCTGGTTTTGCTATTAGTTTCCTTATTATATTGCATTGCTTTGCATTATATGATTACTTTAATAGGAACAATTCATTTTAGGGACGTTCCAGAAATGCTATACTTTATAAAAAGAGAAAATTGGAAGAACTGTGTGCCAACTGTTGCTGCAAATGTAATGGATCCTACTTATATTTCCTTTTAGTCAGTTAGCTTTGCAAAGTGATACCAGTGTGATGTTATTTCATAAATACAAATTATTATTTATCCTAATGTGTCACGTTGCAGCGGTATTCAGTTTAGAAAAAAGTTTTACACACGTGTGAAAATGATCTAAATCCAGTGCAACTGATAATTAAATTGACATCTCTACAGTTTTTTTCCTCTTTGAAATTGAAAAGGCATGAGCCAACAGTTGTACATCCCAGTCAATGGTACGGATTTTAGCATGTTTAATGTTCCTATTGAAATAAATGGGATCATAAATGGGATTTAGTCATATCCCCGGTCTTGTTATAGCATGCAGCCATGCCAATGGACAGTGCACTGCATGCTATGGTGGGGGGAGCAATCAGACAGCCTGCAGGAAGCAAGTAAAATACTGATTCCCCCCCCCCCCCCGGTAGGCTGCCAATCATATGGGTCTCCTTGCACCTGCGCCAGCCATTTTGCTGGTGCAGTTCCAAGGAGAGCCAGGGAATATGTCAGGCTGGAAAATAGGGAGATAAGATCCAGCAGAAGTAGCTGCCACCAGATTCACCCATACTACCTTTGACGCGTTCTATGCACAGATTCACATCTGCACCTAGGAAGTCCAAAAACTCAATGTTTAAATAAATAAATAAAATTATATATGTCTGTATTTCTTTAATGAATGTCCATGTTACATCTGTTATGTGTTTCACGTGTGCTTACTTTATTCTAAACCCAGCATTAGGCTTGTACAGATTTTGGAGTCTCAAACTGAGCAGTGAGAGGTGTCGAAGAAGGTAGGCTGTATGGAAGTTTGCGAAGCATTCAGGATGCAAATGGACAGTACATTTTTGACAAATGATAATGGTTTGTGATTTTGCACTCCCTCCATCTTCTTCTCTCAGTCTTGTCGGTTTTTCTCACCAGATGGTCCCTCCCATCGAAGCAGAAGAAAATCTCTGGAAGGCCTCCCTCTTGATGTGCTGGCGGTTATTTGCTCCTCTTCATCACCGCCATCCTCCTCCAACTCCCCCTGCATGAACAACATCACTACCTGAGACTTGAATTCCATCTGGGATATGTTGAACTTCGTGACAAGGTGAAAGACTTTCCACGCTGAATGACAATTGTGCTGTCCAGTCCGTTGATGAATAATGGCCACCACCATTTTTTGCCTCTCACAGTTATGCGGTAATTTGCAACCACATTGTCATGAACATCCACTCCTCCATGCCCTGGTGGTTGTACTGTTTTATTACATGTGGCTGGGGCTACATGTCAAATGTTTTGGATCTTCTGTTGTAGCGTCTTGCATGGCCTGTTGACTCTACTTCAGTAAAGTTTGAAATTACAGTACAGTGACCATGGAGTTGTCAGGCCATCTTGCAACAAAAAAAATTCAGTGGTAGTTCATACCATCTTTGCAGCTTTGCTGTTTACACCTGGAAAATGACTTCAGATTAGAAGTCGAAACGTTGGTTCCTGTAAATATCAGACTTCTCCGCTCTCATTGTTTTAATTTTCTTAACGGCTGCTTGTTATAAGTGGCTCTTTTTGAAGATTTTATACGTGTGTGCCTGGAGTTCTTTGCATTTTATATTTTAATTACATGGCTACTTCACCCATAAAACTTGTGTCTTGTAAAAAAATGCATGATCAAAATCTCCTTTTGGAGACTTACTTCTGAGTAAGCATGCATAGGACTGTACTGTTCATTAATTAAATCTGCTGCATATGAATATGAATTTTAAAAAAATGAGTACTGAAGATGAATAAAAACTCTTGTCTTCGGTTTTAGATGATGTTTGTATGTTTTATAGCTAGCACTATCTTAGAGGAGACCTCCACCATTGTATTAGAGATAGGGGAATAACTCTTCTAAAATGTGCTCTGTGACTCTGAAAAGGTATTCCACAGATTAATTTATAAATGTAATTCAGTGTTCTCATGCTTTTCGTTTTTTTGAAGAATCTAGGAAGAAAGAATTTGCAAAACAATGATATCTTTCTTATAGATAGTATATTTTCTTCAGGAACCTGGTATCATGGAAGCATGCAAGAGCATGCAAAGGTGTTGAATTTCTCCTCATTTCCTTTCAGATACAGTATTGGGAACTATGGAACAGAGAAGCACCCCATACTTTCAGGTTAGCTTCAGATGTATATTTGCACTTATCTTTATGTGCACAGTCATCAAATTTCATCACTGATATGTAAGTTGGAGTAAATATCAGAACATCATTCATTGCTAGGGGCAAGACAAAATTGTCATAAAAGAAAAACACAACACCGCTTTCTGTGAAAAATCTGCGAAGAAATAATAAAATAAAACAAAACTATGTAATGTTGCGTCATTCTACATCTGCTGACACTGTACAATCTATGCCACCTATCTGGTACACTTTTAAAGCAGTTACAATTGATAACAATGGGAAAAATTGAAATAAAACCGTAACACCACTTTCTGGTATTTCATTTTGGTTAAACACCAAAATCTGTGAGAGAAAAAAAAAAAAACATTTTCTCCCACCTTTGTCCATTGCTAGTCATTTTCATGTCATTTCATTTTCAAGAGATGAGAATATCAGAACGTTCTGACATTGACAGTAAATCTCTGCACAAATGACATCCTCCATTTCTATCATTTACTAATCAAAAATATTTATCACACTGTTATGAATAATTTTAATAAAAGCCTCCTAGCACAAAACATTCTAACATTTCCAGCTGGGCAATCTTAAGAAATTCCAGGAAGTATCAATATAGGTGCAACAGTAGGTGCTTTATAAATAATAAATGTATAAATAATAATTTGCTGTAACAGGTAGATATAAGGATAAACAGATTCTTTAATCTTTGCTTTAAAGAAGCGATTAGTATACAAACAGCCCAGTCCAGCCTAAGGCCTCAGCGGCACAATTCAGGCACAACTGCAGCCTAAGCGCCTTAGGCTCGAGTTGTGCCTGAATTGTGCCGCAGAGGCTGCATTTGTGCTGCAATTGTGACTGACATAGGACGGGTTAAGGAAAGTTGACCAATTCAGTCCTAAGTTCGGCATAAGAGCTATTCTGTCCTAAGTTTGGCCTAAAAGTGGGCGTGTTGGGGGAGTGATGGGGGCGGTTACGAATTTGTTCCGGTTCCAGACACTGGCGACCCCCTGACACGCCCCCTCGAGCACAACTCAGGCACAAAATTTGGGTCAACAAAAAGGGTGGACTCAAATGTGAGGAGACCCATAGGAGCCATTTTACCTTACCCACACCAGCCCTCTCCTGAAAAGTTCTAACACCCTGGTCCCGAGTTGTGCCTGAGTTAGGACGGAACAGTTGTGGCCTAACTCTGGACACAGACCCAAATAGTTATCCTATCAGCACCCAGCCCCACCCAGCTTCTTTCCCACAAAAGCCCAGCCCCAGCCCTCCACTCTCTCTCTCTCTCTCTCTCTCTCTCTGAGCACGTGGCGTGGGGTTCTGTCCCCCAGCAGCCACAAAGTGGGACTTTGTCGGTGGAGGGCAAAATTCACAAACACCCCACTTCTCTCTTCTCCTCTCTGCCCCCCTCTAGGGCAGAGAGGGCTGTTCTGGCTGTGGCCAAACTGTTTACAGCTGTGCCTGGGCAGCTGTCTCCATGCAAGTGTTTGGGATTCATGCAGGGGCTTGTGTGCTGGGGACTGTGTGCTGGGGACTCCATGCAAGACCCATGTCTTTCTCCCAGCCCCTCTCCCCCCCACACAGGCAACAACACCAGCAGGTAAGAGCAGGGTACGTGCTGACATGTGGTCTGACTTCTGCCTCTTTGCATATAAAAATATAGGTAGGATACATGACGCTTTACCAATGTCTTGTCTCATAGCTGCCTGCAATGCCTTCTCTGAAATGCCTCTCTACCAATGTCTTGTCTCATAGCTGCCTGTATTAATGGCACACAATGCCATGAGTGTGGAACTGTAACCCTTATGTAGACACCAGCTGTCCCCCCCCCTCTTTTCCCCACAGGGTCAACGAACAGGTCAGTATGGCTAGGTGTGCCATGGTTGTGACCCACAAGTTGTGTTGTTGTCTCTCTCTTTGACCCTTTTCCCTTACAGGATCATGCTCACCTTACACCCAGGGAAGGACCATGCTATGTGTCTCACACCACTCAGCTGTGTTTAATTTCTCTCCCTGCAGGCCTTTGCAACTGGCACACTGGCATTTCTTCAATGGCGATTGCTACCACACACCAGCTGCCATGGAACACCCCCTTGTTTTTTGTCTCCCCAGGAACGTCCACTACCACCTACCTTCCTGCGAGCACCCCTGGGCCTGCAGTCTGGTTGCCCCACTGTCATCTGCCTTGATGCTGCCAGAGGTCAGGGAGCCAGCCCTGCAACCCTCCTCAGCTGCCAGCGCTGCTGCTGCTCCACCTCCCTGGCTGTCGTTCTTGCTGTCCCTCCCCTTTCTATGGTGCAGGCTGTGGTTCCACAGGGGAAGAGCCTGCATGTCCAGGTCCATGGGGCAGGTGTGCTGCTGCTGCGGCTATGTTCTGAGTGGCTGCTGTGCCAACCCCTGGCAGCCTCGCCTGGCCATCTCTGCCAATGTTCCAGAACAATAAAGATGTCCCTTGAAACACATGTCCCCAATGTTACACAAGCACTGCCCCACACACAGAGAGACAGTCCCCAGCACACAAGCCCCTGCATGAATCCCAGCCAGGGCCTGCCACAGCCAGGCCAGGGAGAACACAGCAGGGGGGCTGCCAGACCCTCAGGGCTCAGGGGGGAGTTGGGGGGCCTCTCAGGCAGGCAAACAGTGACAGGCGATACGGTGCCCATACTGGATCTGCTCGCATCCGCCATGTCCGTGAAAAGCCCTTTCGGCAACCGGGGCTCTCACCCACCCTCGGTCCGCCCGTCAACGGCGTCCGTTTCCGCCCGTCAATGGCGTCCGTTTCTGCCCTTGGTCCACCCGTCAATGGCGTCCGTTTCTGCCCTCGGTCCGTCTGCATGACAGGCGACCGTTCCTGCATTGCCTTCATCTGAGAAGTGACCCCTGTGTCCCTATTGGTCTCTGCAGACCCCTCTCCCTGTATCCCTCTCCCACCAGCCTTGTTGTCTGTTTCTGACCCACCTGTGCCCCTCCCCAGCACCCCCTGTCTGTGTGCCTGCCTCCCCTCCCACTCCCTGATGATGGACGCTGGCACCCCCCCACCCCGCCAGAGCGCCTGCCGCGACGTGCTGACGTTGCCCCATCTGGGGGTGTGATGAGCTGCGTGAGCCCTTCCTGCTTGCAGCAGACAAGCCCAAGGCATCTCTCGGTCTTGGCCGGGGCACGGAGCAGAAGGGACGCCGGGGATACCTTCTTTGTGGGCATTGCCACAGCCCTGGAGGCCCAGGGCTTCAGGCAGCGCACGGGCATGTCATGGCAGAGGTGGTTCCAGACCTCATGAGACCCCCCTTTTGCGTGCCGTTCCCACCCCCTCCTTCCCTTCTCTCCCCTGCTTGCCCCCCCATGACTCCCACGTGCAGCCTCAACGTGGCTTGGGGGTGGCATCGCCTTCTGCAGGAGGGAGGGCAGTGGCACTCCCCCCTGCAGCAGGTGGCTAATGCACAGGGTGCCCTCGGGCAGCTGGCACTATCACAACCTCTGCCCTTCAGCTGACTGTCAAACGCGCAGTGCCTGCAGGCCTGCCTGTGGCTGCCCATCTGCTGCGAACGCTGCAGCAGCTGTGGTAGGTGCACACAGACGAGCTCAGGAGGGAGCTCTTCCCTTCCACAAGACTGACAGCTCACCACAGGAGCCTGCCTGCCTCTGTGGTAAGTTTTGCCTCGATCCTGGCCCACTGCTCTTGCCTCCTGCCTAACTCAGGCATAGTTGCAGCCTAACTCAGCCCTATCTTAGGCCACAGCTACGCCACAATTGTGCCTGACTTGTGCTGAGTTAGGCTGGACTGAGCCCTTATTGAATTTTATTTTTATATCTAACTACAACTGCGAGGTTTTTATACACACAAAACTGGAAATCTACAGAGGTTCCTTTGTTGGAGGAGTGGTGGTTGAAAGTGTTTGAACTGGCAGAAATTTACAAATTGACAATGTAAGTTAAAAATCTGTAGATACTTTTTTAAAGAATTGGAAACCATTTATAGATTTTCTATACCGGTATGTAAGGGACAATAAGAATGATTTAATGATATGTGGCCTCGTTGAGTAGGATGATTTGCTTCAATCCTACCCAGCTCCTCCACTGGTGCAGCAGTGGTGTAGGGCAGAACGGAAGACTTTGGAAGGGAAATGGGACTTAAACCCCCTTTACATCCCCCTTTAAAGGGAATTTAAATCCTCTTTCTTTCCCAAAGCCTCCTATTCTCCCTCCACCGCTGCTGCACCAGTGGAGGAGCTAGGTAGGATTGCGCTGCCAGGTCATTTTTAGTTAAGGGTAATATAAGGTTAAACCGCTGAACCATAAGCTGTCGATCGAAAGGTCGGCAGTTTGATTCCCGTGACGGGGTGAGCGCTCGTTGCTTGGCCAGCTCCTGCCAACCTAGCAGTTCCAAAGCATGTTATAATGCGAGTAGATAAATAGGTACCGCTTGCGGGAAGGTAAACAGCACTCCGTGTTCCAGCCGCATGCTATGCGCTGCGGCAAGGAGAGTCATGCCGGCCACATGACCACGGAGGCGTCTTCGAACAACGCTGGCTCGTCAGCTTTGAAATGGAGATGAGCACCACACCCTACTAGAGTCAGACACAACTGGACTTAATTGTCATTGGTCACCTTTACCTAATATAAGGTTAATATAAGTTAAGGGTAATATAAGGGTAATATAATATATAATGGCCAGCGGGTGGCTCAGCGGGTTAAACCGCTGAACCATAAGCTGTCGATCGAAAGGTCGGCAGTTCGATTCCCGCGACGGGGTGAGCGCTTGTTGCTTGGCCAGCTCCTGCCAACCTAGCAGTTCCAAAGCATGTCAATAATAGGTACCGCTTGCGGGAAGGTAAACAGCGCTCCGTGTTCCAGCTGCATGCTATGCGCTGCGGCAAGGAGAGTCATGCCGGCCACATGACCACGGAGGCGTCTTCGAACAACGCTGGCTCGTCAGCTTTGAAATGGAGATGAGCACCACACCCTACTAGAGTCAGACACGACTGGACTTAATTGTCATTGGTCACCTTTACCTAATATAAGGTTAATATAAGTTAAGGGTAATATAAGGGTAATATAATATATAATGGCCAGCGGGTGGCTCAGCGGGTTAAACCGCTGAACCATAAGCTGTCGATCGAAAGGTCGGCAGTTCGATTCCCGCGAGGGGGTGAGCGCTTGTTGCTTGGCCAGCTCCTGCCAACCTAGCAGTTCCAAAGCATGTCAATAATAGGTACCGCTTGCGGGAAGGTAAACAGCGCTCCGTGTTCCAGCTGCATGCTACGCGCTGCGGCAAGGAGAGTCATACCGGCCACATGACCACGAAGGCGTCTTTGGACAACGCTGGCTCTTCGGCTTTGAAATGGAGATGAGCACCACACCCTAGAGTCGGACACGACTGGACTTAATTGTCAGGGGATACCTTTACCTTTACTTAATATACGGTTAGCTGGTGTATAAGAAGAATAGATTACCCTGCAACTATGCAGGGTACAAATAGTTATAAGAATTTAAGTATAAAGTATAAAAGCTAATCCAGATCTTTTCTGTTGTTCTGAACTTTTCTTTCTTCTTTTTCTGTATTGTCTTGTTTTTTTTAATGTAATAATAAAATAAAGAAGTGATTAGTATTGGAGACCCCTGTGTCAGATGTGGCCCTCTGTGGAGCATTAACTGGCTCCTGAGTAGCCAATCAATGATGAGAGTGATGTGTGGAGGAATTTGCTAATTAAAATGAGCTGGCCCTCCAATTTCGACTAGGGGTGATGGGACATGGCCCTGTATCCCCTCCTCAAAGAGACTTTTCAGTAAAAGTAGTTGTTGATCAGGGCTTTTAACATGGTGCACTAAATGAATATCTACAGTCCGAAAGTTTCCCTGGGCACTAGTAATTAATTGTAGAAAATACAGAAGGAGAAGTAGTAGGGAATATATAACAATCCCTGCTGCTCCAAGATCATGATCTAAATTAATTTCGCTTATTACTTTTTAATCATTTTTAACCACAGGCACTAACATAGTTTTGAGCAAAGTAATTTCAGTTGCTGAGTGCCCCGTTCAGTGCACAATAATAAATTTATTTTTATAGCCATTGGCACGCTAGGTGCACAACTACACATTGTAACCTATCAAGCATCTGAAAGGTGTTTTCACTTAGTTAAAAACATTGAACCAAAATGAGATGTGCCATTTATTTTTCTAGATGAAAGGTTAAAGAAGGAATCTCTGTTTTATTGTTACTGTGTTATTAGTTAGTAGATATACATTCCTCCTAATACTGCAGAGGCAATCTGAATGGAAAGAGGGCTCCATACATGGATTGTCCTGCTAGATCTAGTTCACATAATACAAGAGCACAGAGAAATGTTCTCAGAGGTGCCTGAGCCTGTAACCTTCTAGAAACAATATAAGATGTCTCCCCCCCCCCCCCAACAGCCTTTTGGTGACTAAAAACCGAATCCTATCCTCAAGATACACCAGTGTATCTCCATGTATGCAGGTGCAACAACAGCCCCACTGGCGGAGAAGTCCGCCCGCTGATTGATGTGCCACAGACACTGGTGCAACTTTGGAACAATATTGCACCAACGTACCTTGGACATCACTCGGATGCCAGCGCAACTCCGCCAGCAGAGAGGCCAAAACAGGAAGAAGTTTAGGGAGTGATTCAGGAAGGACATGAAAGGGATGAAGAGCCTCCCCAAGAGAGAGAGAGGCAACGTTCCAAGCCATCATGATCCCACCCCCTACAGGTCACCATTGCATGTGCACTCTGGTGGCACAACTCCTCCCTCACAAACAACACATTTAAATCTTAAGCCAAAGAACAGGTGAGGCTGATGCTGTTGCCTATGCCTTGTTACTCTCACTGTGTTTTTCCACAGGCAGCTGTCCCACAGGTGAGGATATCGTGCAGACCCCAAGAGACATCTGTAGTCTGCCTGCCTGCAGTGACTGGTGTGAGCCCAGCTGCTGCTTGGTGAGGTTGATAACATACTCTTTCCAATCATGTCTCTGTGGCTTTTCAGACTCCATGGCAGACAGTGAACCAACTGGTGTAGCCAGATCTCACTGGCCCCTTTGACTTGGCCAGTGTTGAATCACTTGCAATGGCACAACTGCCTTGCTGAGAAAAGGTGGTTGGCAACCCCACTTGTATACTGTATTTCTCTTTCAGATGCTGCTCTATCACCGGCGTAGTTCAATAAAAGTCTTGACTGGATCACACTTCTTGTTACTTGTTAGCAGATGGGGATCCTTTTTATTTATTTATTTACAATATTTTTATCTCGCCTTTCTCCCCAAAGGGACCCAAGGCAGCTTACAACAGAAAAAAAAGAAAATACAATACAAAAAATACAATACAAAAATAATCACATTTTAAAATAGTAAGAAACAATTAATGAAAATTAATAAACAGTATCTAAAAATCAATTAAAAAGATTATTGCTACAATTAAGGCAGGAGCATAAAAACAGCAGCACCCCCACCTGTACCAGCGAGATGTTAAAAAAGGCAAGGGCTCAGAAGGCTTCTTTGAACAAGAAGGTTTTTAGGCCTTGCCGGAAAGTGTCCAAGGAGGGAGCAGTTCGTAAGTCAAAGGGGAGGGAATTCCATAAGGTTGGTGCCACTACTGAGAAGGCCCTGTTTCTGGCCGCCGCCCCTCGCACCTCCCTGGGCGACGGCACCCACAAAAGGGCCTTCTCTGATGATCTAAGGAGACGGGCTGGACTATATATATATATATATATATATATATATATATATATATATATATATATATATATATATATATATATATATATATATATATATATTAGTTCTATAGGACTATTTTCTGTGTGTGTGTGTGTGTGTGTGTGTGTGTGTGTGTGTGTGTGTGTGTGTGTATCCTTTCTTCCCACCCTAGTTATTTCTTACCTCAGCAGGCAATACCACGTTAGACGGACCAATGGGGTGACAGTATAGAACAGTTTTATATGACATATCACATTAGCTATACTGTACCTGGTTTCACTTACACAGTGTTGTACATCCTTTGAGTACAGGGAGCCATTTGATTTTCTCTGTAAACCACTTTGTGAACTTTTTTGTTGAAAAGCGGTATATAAATATTTTAGTAATAGTAATATTACTACTACTACTACTACTACTATTATTATTTTTATTATTATTATGTGCCTCTGGAGAGGGAGGGGCCACTCTGCCCTCAGGGTGTGCAGTATTCTCAGTCCATGACTTCTTGGGCCCAAAAGAGGGAGAGAATGTGTCCCCTGTTCTCTGCTGACATGGTATATGGTGAACAGTGTCGGGGAAACAGGAAGAGCAACATACTGAGAGCCATGCCAGCAGGAGCCAGCAATGAACAAAGGGCACGAAGTGTGTTGGGGTGTGTCTAGCTGGGTCAGCTGCTGTAGTAGATGCCCTGTGTCACATGCCAGCCCAATGATTGGCCCATGCAGTGCTCCCTCTGATAGGTCCATGTGCTACAACCTCCCAGCCAGGTGTGCCTGTTTGCAGGGTGTTAAATGCTAGATGTTGAGGCTCCCCTTGTGATTTGTTCCAGTCTCTCCTCCTGCATAAGAGCTCCTTCTAGCTGGTGGATGTCCCCACATAGACATGAACCCTTGCCATGGAGAGGCTTGTGTGTTTGTTTCACCATGGCTTTCTACCCTTGCTCTATTCAAAACATTACTACTTAGAACTGCATATTTGTGTGAGTGGGAGGAGTGGACTTGCACCCTGGGTGCAGGGATCCGTAGCAGCTCTTTGCTTTTGTCCCTTTGCTGCTGATATCATTGCAGAAGGTAGGGGTTCTGTGACATCCTTAAGTCATGTTGTGTGTGTGTGTGTGTGTGTGTGTGTGTGTGTAGTGTCCTTGGGGCATCTCCCCATGATTGTGGGTGGTGTCTGTGGCTGTGTTGCTCATTCTTAGTGGCTGGGGAGGGGTCCCTCCAGCATTGGCCATTCATTGGCCCTGCCCCCTACTCAATTCACTCTTGCAGCACTTCTCTGGCAGCTAGTGTTGGGACTGATCAAATGTGATTCACTGCTTGGGCATCATACAAATGACACACAAGTGGCATGCCAACTTCATGGTGATGACACGTGGATGTCATGCCAATGATATGCTGATGTCATGTTGATGACACACTGATGGCACTGAGATGACACACCACCATCAGGACACTGCTTCATGGATAACCGGCTATGTTAGTATTTCCATGGACACTGGGGGTGTTACTGGGAAGGGCTGCACCAGCGTGAAGAACATAAGAAGAGCCCTGCCAAAGGCCCATCTAGTCCAGCTTCCTGTATCTCACAGTGGCCCACCAGGTGCCTCAGGGAGCACACACAAGATACCTGTATCCTGTTGCCACTCCCTTGCATCTGGCATTCAGAGATAGCCCATCTCTGTGGCGCAGTGGGTTAAACCGCTGAACCATGAGCTGTTGATCGAAAGGTCGGCAGTTCTAATCCGCGACGGGGTGAGCTCTCGTTGCTTGGCCAGCTCCTGCCAACCTAGCAGTTCCAAAGCATGTCAATGCGAGTAGATAAATAGGTACCGCTTGTGGGAAGGTAAACAGCGCATGCTATGCGTGTTCCAGCCGCATGCTATGCGCTGCGGCAAGGAGAGTCACGCCGGCCACATGACCACGGAGGTGTCTTCGAACAACGCTGGCTCTTCGGCTTTGAAATGGGGATGAGCACCACACCCTAGAGTCGGACACGACTGGACTTAATTGTCAGGGATCACCTCTACCTTTTATCTATCTATAGTGTTGCTTTGCCAGAATAGGCTTATCATTTGGCCTTTTGTTGCACTGGCAATTGATGCGCCATCAATTCCGCCGTTGCCAGGTTTAGGATATGATGACTGTTGTGCAGGCATCCATGTGACATTGGCACAGCATCCAAATAGGATTAGGCCATAAAAAAGGGGGAGTAGAGTGGTGGCATAGGTTAGAATAATTTACAGAATTATTACCTTCACTGAGTCATTGGGATGGTGAGGAATGTCTACAAACTCAAATGAACAAAATAAATAAAAGGGCACAGTACACTGTGAAAAGCAACATCCAGCAATTAGGCCACAATTCAACTTGGAGGGAAAAAAAATGCTTAAGACCTTTTATGTAATGGATAGCTTTGAATTGTAATTGGGTGGTTTCTTGACTCATGATCACAAAGCCATCTGCTGAACATTGGCGTTGTCAGCTTTGATGGTGCTAATGATGTTGGTGCTTGAGGTGATGTTGTTTCAGGGGACCAAGCTGTTTCCGGAGGGGCTTTTTCATACTAATAATATGGAAATTCCATAAATAATTAATATCACCTCCTCCTCTTTCTTACCCTTGGTGCTTCTCATGCTGAAAACATGGAGCAGTGGAGATATCTTACAAATAATGCTAGTGCTGTAGAGACTGAGACCATAGAGATAGATATAATTATGCTTCTTCTTGTAGTAAAGTGATATTATGTTAAATTAAATCCCCTATAAGATCAGAGTGGTGCAATTTTTACATTGTTACCAGCACTGCTTTTTAAAACACATGTAACAGATCACTCTTAACTAACTCCCAGTGCAACAGTGCCCACTGTATCCCGTGGGGGAGTTTCGGCCTTCAGATTTCGGCGTTGGGGTTTTGGTCTTGGGGTAAGGAAACATTTGTTGTCCCCCCCCCGCGCACACTTACCTGTACCGGCAGGCGTCCAGTGGCCACAGCCATGTGAATCTGGCCACTCATCATTTGCACTGGTGGCCAGGCCATGCTCCCCAGTGTGCTGGCTTTTGCGAAAGCCAGAAAGCACCCAATGCTGCCGGAACACTGGTTCCAGCAGTGCTAGGTGCCAGTAGGATCAGGCTGCTTCATGCACACATGGGGGGATGGACAATAACATGCTGGGTTCTTGAGTGACCAATAATATAATGGGTGTAGTGAGTGACGAATAATATTCAGTGAGGAACGGAAAATTGACATGAGGGTGAAGATGCGCGAAAGTTTACCATGCTGCTCAAAACCAGAATGGTGGTTCAAACTGGGCCTTACTGAAATGGTGTACTGATTCTGGCGTTAGATCTGGAAGATACAGGTCCAAATCCTTGCTCAGCCATGAAGCTTCCAAGATGACCTTGGGCCAGTTACAATCACTCAGCCTAACCTACCTCACAGGGTTGTTGTGAGGACAAAAGGAGTGAAGGGCCCATGTACATCACCCTGAGCTCCGTGGATGAAGGGTGGTATAAAGAGCAGAAGAGTCTGGCTCAGTTGGGAGAGCTGCTGCCTTGCAAAGCCTGAAGTCTGGTGAACTTGATAAGTTTGAGACACGCCACCAGCAAAAAGCTGTGAAAGCCTCCAGGAGGAGAGATAAGAGGTTCCAGCTGCATCGGTCAAGTGTGGAAGGCACCAGCCAGCAGAATTGTCAGACTGTAAAAAGGATACCACCTGGAAAGTAGCCATTCATGAAAGATTGGACATTTATATATTGTAAAAAAAACCAAGACAGCCTGCCCATGTACACTGCCTTGGATTAAAGTTGGAGGATAAATCCAATGACCAAGAAAGGCGGTATATAAATACTGTATATTATTATGTAATATTATAAAGCTCAGAAAAATAACTAAATAAATAAAATAACACACTTAGCTCTAGACAAGGGAATTCTATGGCTAACATACACTCACAATGGAGCCTTGAAGAAAGCAGTTAGAAGGAGGAGAAATGAGGAGGAGAGGAGGGAAAGAGGAACTTCTTAGAAGGAAAAGGGGCAGTGTAAAGAGAGGGGAAACATGAGAAGAAGGAAGATTAAATGGGCTTTGTTGAGGAATCTTGGAGGAGAAAGTAGAGGTTTTGTGGTACAGAAAAGGAGGGAGAAAGAAGGAAAAGTGGAGAGATGCATAGGAAGAAAGGGAGACGTGCAGGTTGTCCAAGCCATGGCAAAAAGGCTGTGGCAGGAGGTAGCGCTCTATAGCCTGAACGGAAGGCTACAGGCAAGGGTGAGCCTGAAGGCCGAAACACACTGGGCACGTCCCGCGTGCATCACGCATGTTGCAGTTGGCTGCCCCAGTGTTCTTGCAGTGGGACTTGCCTCCGGCCGGAACGCCAAGGGCTGCCCAGAGCCACCAAGAGGAACGTTCGTGTTGACACCTCCCTTGGCCAATTCTCAGGTTTTGCCGCATTTGTCGTGCCGTACGCGACGCACGCGGGACACGCTAGGTGTGTTTCGGCCTTAAAAGCAGGCCATGAAAGCATGTCATCCACTTCTGGTGGGGGAGCTTGTCGGTCCCGCTGAACACTGTAGAGACTTACCCCTGTGTAAGGGAACAGATGTTCCCTTACCCAGAGGAAACCTCTGCAACTGCCCCCCTCGGGATGCAGTGGTAGCCATTTTGGCGCTGCATTGGAGAGGGAAAAGAATAGGATTAGGCCTTAAAAGAAGTACACAATGACACATGCAGCTCTTTAAAAAGTAATTAGCAACTTTTAAAAGACTTTAGTTAGAAGGTTTGGGTTGAGTTTTTTTAGAGTACTAATTTTGTGTCATTGTGGCCCTTTTAGATAGGACCCTTAAAGCCTGTAGAGTAGACTATTGGGTGGGCCCTGCTGGTGGTGGCGTTAACCAAAAACAGGGGGAAAATTGGACACCTAGTTCTTAGGTGACAGAAATCCCGGAATAGGTTTCTGGTATGTTTGTTTGCTTGTTTTTAGTGCTTCTTTGGGTCTGGTATGTTGTAATAGAGATAAAAGCAATGGGCCATTTCAGCTGACTTACAAACTATAGCGTATATTGGGTAATGAGCACAAGCTCCCTTCTCTCCTTTCCTCTCCTCCTATGACTTCCTGCAAGGGAGGAATCCTTGTTAGTTAAACTACAGCTCATCTGTGTGTCTTCTGAACCCAGGAGTTATGGTTTAAATATTAACCACGTTTGGCAAGTGAGGATGCATAACTGGGATTGGTCATACATGCTATCCTTCCGGGGGGGGGGGGAGGAATAGCTATTTTTATTTTAATACCACTCTACCATCTGGTTTTTCAGGGCCATCCCACTTGTAAGCAAATACTCTGTAGTACTGACACCGTTCCTTTGCAAAGGAACAAGTGTTCTCAAAGTTGAACGCCTCATAGTTGTGAATGAATTGTTACTTTTGATCTTGGATAAGGTGTATGTCTGAGCCTTCAACTGTCATGGGCCATTTCCCTTTTCTGCTCATATTCTCCTGGGTGCTTTTAAAATAAGGAACTCTTTTATGTGCTGGCTACACAAAAATTTCCCCATGTAAAAGAGAAGACATGTTCAGCTCGGCTTGATTTGTCTTATTCCAATTTCACAGCCTTTCTGAAATAACCTATCAGTTGTGGAAGTGTTGGGGCGGGGGAAGAGGAGCATTGCAATTTCCATTAACAGAAAGAGAACAATACATCTTGGAGACAGTTTGTTGTTTTTTCCCCTCTGGGAGCATTTTCTTTCTTGATCTGTGGCTTTGAAAAAAAGATCATTTTAAGGAAGCTCTTCCTAGGAAACTACAGCTAGTACTAAAGCAAGAGAGATAAAACAACATTTTTAATATTTGCATTCCAAAACGTTAGCTTAACACTCATTTCATGGAAGGGGGGGGGAGGAGACAGAAAGCATCCTTAAGTTATAATTTAAGTATTTGCAGTTTGTAAGTACTTCTTGCTTTGCAATTGTTCAACAAATCAGTTTACCCAATGGAGAAAACGCAAGTAGTTCCAGTCTAGCATAAACATGCAGAATGCTGCCCAGAGTTGCTTACAAATTACAATCTAATTTTTGACAGTAGGGAACATATGAAGTTGTTTTATACAGAATTGGACCACTGGTGATCTAGCCATGCTTCCTTTTATGATAATGGATCCCCAGAGCCTCTCACAGCCACTGTGCCTGAGACTCTCTAACTGGGGAAGAACCAAGGACCTTATATATGTGAAGCAAATACTCTACCAGTAAGCAATGGTGCCTGTCCTAACAAAGAGAGCAAAGGGAGGGGAGAAGAGAAGGAAGCAAGAGCAACATGAGATGAATATGGACAATACATACATACATACATAAGTTTCAGTGAGGGTGGAGACTAATGGCGCAATCCTGCATAAGGATCTGCTGGGCAGCTGAGGTCACCCGGCGGATCCTGAGCCCCGCCGCGGGCAGGCACCTGCACAGCGGAATGTCCACTCGGAGAAGGGGACACTCATCCCCTTCCCTGGGTGTAACTGGCGCTGGGGCCGATAGGGCTCCTCGGAATTCCGCCAATGAAATCGCTGGCGGAAGTCGGAGGAGACCATGTAACGGCCCAGCCAATCAGCGGGGGAAGGGATATGGCCGAAGCCATCCCCCTCCCCGACCGGGTGGGCCTATGGTCGGTCTCCCCTCCTGAACCGCCCCCCTCCATTGGATCCTTACCGGGCTCCTCTGGCAGGCAGGCATCGGTCCAGTCGGGAACAGGGAAGGAGGCCGGCCTTGCGCACTTTTGCGACATCTTCAGCCGGCGGACCGCTTGGTCCACCAGCCTTTTTACGTGAGGATTGGGCTGTAGGGGATTATTTTGTGGACGTAAAACTATAAACTGATCCAGTGCTGTGACAGCAAACAAGTAATTCGAATGGTGGATATTTTCGAACTGGACAAACTATTCGATACATTCACAGATCTGTGTATCTTTTGTTCCCAATGCAATGTTTGTAGTTCTCTGTCACTGGACAAGCCCTCTTTGGCCTACAGCCCAGATGCTGGTCTTATTTCAAGGATTCTCTTCTTTTTATTGTTCTCCTTTTTTGGGGGGGGGGAGATTTGGACATTATAAGTAGAGTTTGCAATTGAACATTCACAATTTTGTATCATTTTTTCCATTCACATTGCAAAATATTAGAGGGTCCCAGCTTCTGAATCTAACTTTCACATAACACACATACTTTGTTTTTTAGATTGTGGGTCCCAAAAGCGGAACTCTGTGTACTGGAATTGAAATAATGACACTGAACTTGTGGTAGTCATGAGGCGGCTGGGAGAGCTAAGAATGATAGTGTCAGCTGCAAGCCTGCTATTTCAGAGATGACTGTTGACATCGGCTTTACGTAAATATGGAAGAAGCCCTAAGTGATGCTGAAGGAGATGGTCCAGGCTGCTGAAAAGACATTGTTGAGGACAGTGTTGTAGTGACCTCACCCCTTCCTTTTTTTTTTTTTTTTTTTTGTATGTGTCTGTGAACAACAAGTAGCTGTAGCTTTATCATCTCTGCTCAGGAGTGATTTATTGAGTTTTGTTCCCCATTCACAGGCTTCCCTAGTGATTGATGCACATTTTTATTTTTATTTTTTGGAACCAACACAGCATGGAAAAAGAACTGTAAACTTGTGCTTTGAAATGAAAGCTTTTAAGTTTTGAAAAATGAAAGTTTACAGTTATGGAAGTCATCTTGCCTTGTATGCATTTTTAATTCAGAAGCAGTGGTTCCCAAACCGGGAGGCGCAGCTCCTGTGGAGTGCCACGGAATCTTCTCAGAAAACAGTGCAATGCCAATTGGCAGGCATCAACATAATGTAATGGGGAGCCACGGCCAATGGTCAAGGAAGCCACAGGTCAAAAAACGCTTGGGAAACACTGGATTACTGTATATTTTAAATGTTGGCATCAACCAAACATTGTTTTGTGGGCATGGACCTTCATAGCACTCCAGTCTTCTTGATCTCGGTTTTGCCATTTCCTTATTTCCTGCTTTTCCCCTGTACCAAGTGCTTATAGCTGGAATCCAAGCATGCTTACTCAGAAGTAAGACCCACTTGGTTGAGTGCATCTCAGGCTGCAAACCTATGCACACTTCAGTTGGAGAACTCTAACACAATGGGACTTACTTCTGAGCAAACACGTATAGAATCGCACCATTCAGGATGCTTTGGATTGTACCCTTGCTGCTGAATTCTCAGTATTAAGAGAGCAGACTCTCATTTGAGTGCTGCAGTTAATTTTTTTAATTAATGAGGCATAGTAACTTGTGGCTAGCATCTAGCAGGCATGTGGATCAGGTCTCTGACTCCAAGGCTCGAGTCAAGTCCCAAGTCTTTGCCCCCAAGTGCCGAGTCTTTGGTTGCGACTCCCTATCTATGGGGAAAATGGGTTTAAACCTGAATAAAATTCAACTTGCTGTAAAAGGCTCCAAGTCTCGAGTCGAGTCTTTTGAGTCTTTGACAATTGCCGAGTCAAGTCATTGACGTGACTTGAGTCTGAGTCTGAGTCAACAGACTCAAGTCTACATCACTGGCATCTAGCACTCAGTTCCCTTGTTTCCCACATCCCTCCCTCTACTGGGCAAACTAAGGGAAATTGGTAATTGAATCGTCCCCCTCATTTCTTAGCATGCACTTATGAACACATACATGTGTTGATATACATGATGAGTAACAAAGGGACCCAATGTTCCCTCTTGGCCACCTTGCTCATGTTCCTGAAGAGGAAAAGCTTGCTTGGGGGCTAGAATGGCATAGCAGGCAGCAGTTCAAATGGTTTTAGGACACTGTTTTAAGACTTGCTGCTGCCAAAGAAAGGCAAAGAAGGAATGTCATGTTGTGTTTAAGGCTCCTCAGCAAGGTGGTGACTTCCCTTCCTTGCCAACCAGCATTAAATAGATACTGGTGACATTCCGTTCCTCCTGGTGTGCTGGTTAGTGCTGGTCAGTGATGAGGGAACCTCAGTGCATACCAGCACTAAAGAGAGCATAACGGGAGAGAAGGGATACTGCTAGCAGTGCCCCTTTACAACCAGCCCCTCTTTTGTTCAGGGTTAGAGGTTTCCTCTGAGCTAGTCTTTATTAAACAGAATGCGCCAGGAGAGAAGGTTGCAAGTAGAATTGGGGCAGGCAGCCTGCTTGAGGTGGGCTGTGGTCTCCACCCCAGTTCTGCTTGCAGAACCTATATGGGCACCCTTATATTCTTGTGACACTTTTACTTGGTTCGCTGAATGTTTTTGTGATCAATGCAGAGGCGTCACTATACGAGGGCTGGGGGGATGCAATGCCCCTGGGTGACAACCACAGTCTCCTCGCGAGGAGGAGCCGCAATGGGATTTTAGCGCTCCACGGCTGCTTTTTTGCAGGGCTGCGTTTGTAGCTGCGGAGCTGAAATATACCCAAACCGGCGCATTTTCTTGGCCCTCCCACTCACCCTGGGTCCTAGGAGGCTTCAAATGAAGCCTTCTGGGAGTGGAGGGGGCGGGGCAATGACGTGAAACACATCATCGCCACCACCCCTACATGGCATGCTAGCAACACAACTGGTTCAAGACTTTTTCAAGGTGAACCCCATCATGCGTTCTCTCAGAGCAAAGAACAAATGCAAGTCAAGAAACTATATCATGGTGGGAAACATACAGACTGCACTCTCTCCACTCAAAGGGACTCTCTTTAAACAAGATGAAAGACACATGCCCTCAGCTCTGCTAACCATGTCTATTTAAATCCCCCACAGGATTGAACATGCCTTTGATAAGTGATTGGTGGAAAGGTTGTTGTTGTTTTTCTTTCCACATGGAGACATTCAAAGAAGAGAGGGTTGGGGCTTCTGGGGAGCAAAAGGCACTTGTCTAGTCAAGCTGTCCAGACCTTCAAATCCAGCTACCATCATATAGGTGCAGAACAATATATGGCTTTATGTATTGCACATGATCATACTGGAGAAGATCAGGTGTCAAACAGATGTTGAGGTCCTGGTTTTGCGGTAGACATACTTTGTGGTATGGGACTAGCAGCCCTGAATGTATTCCTGTGTGCTTCCTTGAGCACCCACGGCAGTGGGAAAAAGGCGGGATAAAAATATTATAAATAATCTTGTGGCTGGATGGAGGTCACAAAGTGCATCCACAGCTGCATGTGGACATCTTTGCTGGACCAGAAACAATTTGTCTCGCTTGAGCCCACCATAGATTTTCTCATAAAGTTAGTATTTATCACAGTGTTGTAGCTGTCACACTATTTAACTCTTGGGCAAAATATATTTTATGGTAAATGTCAGACTTAGCGGATGTTGCTGTTTACCAGAAACTCTCGACATTTATGTCAACATTCAGTGAATTTCTGGCACCCACCCTTTTGCCTAGTAAAAGAGCACTGGAGCAGAATCTATTGAAGATTGGCGCATTCCATCTTCCATAAAGAGCTGGTCCATCTTTCACTTTCTATATAAGAAAGGGACAAATGTCTTAAGTTCTGGAAAGTGGAGCTGCACTGCTTATAAAAAGAAACAAACCCTAAAAGGAAACTCGTGAACACATCTACCTCATGATGTGAATGCCGGTGCAGTAGAAATGAATAATGCTTTTCAATGGGTATTTAGATTACATCACAACAGATCAAAGGTTCCTGTGGAACAGAAAAAAGGAAAAACCTGGGTTGTTGACTGTTTAAATTAGCTCCATCTAATTTAATGGGCAAATGGCCTAGATCAGGAGTTCTCAACCAGTGCTACTAGTACCACCAGTGGTACTTCAGTCGACTGCTGGCGGTACTCGGACGCCTGGACCACCAGACCTGCTTCGATGTGGTGCTTTCGGTGGTGCATTTTTGCTCCCGAGAGGCTCCTGCCTTTGGCCAAGCCTCTCGAGAATGCTGAGAAGGGCCCTCCCACCCACCAAGAGCCTCCTACCTGCATTTTCTGGCCTCTGAAAACCCTTAAGTAACTGGCGATGATGTCATCACCAGTCACTTCCGGTGGTACATAGCAGGAGAGTGGCACCAGAGGTGGTACTCAACCGGGAAGGAGAACACCTGTCGTAGATTTTACAAGTAGGGATGCTGCTGCTATTTATTTATTTGTCATTTTTTGTCGTCTTCTTTTAAGCATAGATTGAATGTATGATGGAGAGACATTTTTCAAATGCTGTTGATCCTGACTTGCCCTCCCTCCTTAGGTTTAAATTGATCACAGAAGATATTGAACAAATGTCTTTGTAAGGTTACACGTCTGAAGCTGTCAAGGGTCATACTGGAAGAAGGCAGGCTGACCAAGGGGAGTAGCTCCTAGTGGTTAGTGCTCACATACTGTAACCCTTCCTGTGCTCCATTTTTCCTTTTAATTGGGTCAGCAGCTGAATGGGTGGGGGGGAACTGGTAGTTTCTTTCTACTGCCACCAGCCCAGGCTACAGCGACCAGGGAGAAGGGGCTGTCTGGGAAAAACTCCTTTCTCAGGAGAGCACTAAACCCCAGGAGTTCTTATGACAAATCAAATCCACAAAGTATCTGCGATAGCAATCAGATGTGACAATTCACTGAATTACCCATGAACCCATCAGGCAAGTAAAGAGTCAAAATAAAACAAGTGTATTAAGATTTCAATCGAAAGGCATTAAATCAAATGGGAAGGGGGGGGTAGAAGAAGTGCAAGCAGGCTGATAGAAAATGTTTGAACTTGGCTGGGTGGATGCAAGGAAAAATCTTGACCAAATTGGATACAATAACCACTAATGCCCAGCATATGAAGCCATCACTCAAGAGCAAAGCACACAAGCCCCCAAAGTGTAGCAAAATGCTGAAGTTTGTAGGTGGCTTGGAGGGAACAGGAAATGCAAACAAAATTAATTCCTGAATGTGTCTAGCTAGAAATACAGTCCCCATTGCTAGTGCTTTACATTGTCCCAGAGATCCCAGTCCCTGCACTTACTGAAGAGTAAGTGGGTGTGCTTTCTGTGAACCAACATTAGATATCACGGCAAACCTGGCAGAATCACACTGAGCCTTCATGTGTTTGAACGTAAGGAACCAAGGTTTGATGTTGCCATACAGCTATCTGATTGGAGGAATGGAACCTCTCTATCTCACCCCTTTACCTATACAGGTTTGGCTGGCCAACCAATGAAGCAACATTGATCCTGTGTTTGATCCAAATCAAACTCTGAATCCATGGGCAGCCCAATCCAACCTAACTATCCTGTGCAGCGGGTCCAGCATGGGCTATACTGCATCCTGCGCAGGAATTGCAGCTGCTGGAAGTCACTGCAGGGTTTAGAAACGTTTGTTCACTTGTCCTGGGGTAAACCCCAGAAGCCACTATAGGGCAACTTGGAATTTCACAAGCTCAATAGCTGACATGTCTACCTTGCCTCATGTCAGCAGATCAGGCCCAGGAAGGGGGTATAGGATGCAGCGTGCACCAGTGTCACCAATCCTGCCCCCCCTCCTGGACCCAATCCACCCACCCCACCCCAGCCACCACCCATTCCCTGCCCCGTTACACTTCCCACATTACACCCTTGTGCTGCTTGGCATGAAACTCATCATCTCTGGCCCTCGCTGCTCCTTCTGCTGGTGCACGCGAGTTGATGCAGGCCTTTGTGCCAGCCTCCACGATTGCTGTACTGCCGCAAAGTGATTTTAGGCACTTTTGTGATGGCTAGCACCACAGCAGTGCAGGCTGTGCTGGTTTCGTTAGGATTGTGCTGTAAAGCATATGGCTGGCTGAGAATGGCATTTCGAAAAAAGGACAAGGCTGCTTGAAGGACATGTCCCAGCCACTTTTAGATGGCTGCACAGGATCTTCTGGGGAACTAGAAGTGTCCAAAAATAAGGGAAAATATGCAAAAAAAAAAAAATAGGGGGGGGGAATCAGGGCAGTCATCAAAGAAGCTCAGTGGCATTTTGCATTTGTACAAAAAGGTAGGAGTCTTAAGTTATTCTTCAGTGATTTTGGTGTCACTTCACAAGCAGACAGAAAAATAGGAACAATTGGTGTATATATTACTATTGCTTGTTTCTTACTTTTGGTTACAAATATTATATCTGACTTGTTATAATCTATTATTTTGTCAGGTTTGGAACAGCTTTGTTCCAATTGGTATCGAAGTTTGCATTCATAGTGAATGCCAAACATTCTTTATAAACTGTGAGTAATGGAATGTACTCAGGGTCAAAGCTGGAGTAAGAGGTAACTTGCTCCCTTCCCTAGAGAGCTTTGCAAATAATAGACTCATAGAATAATAGAGTTGAAAGTGACATGGAGATCATTTAGTCCAATCCCCTGCTCAGCTCAGGTGACTACAGCATCCCTGAGAAATGGCCATCCAGCCTCTGCTTGAAAGCCTCCCGTGAGGGAATTCCCACAACTGCACAAAGCAGGCTGTCCCAAGGTTGAACAGATGCCATTAGGAAATTCTTCCTCTTGTCTAGCCTCAATCTACTTACCTGTAGCTTCAACCCATTGGTTTTAGTCCTGGCCTCAGGAACCACAAAAAGTAAGTTGTCCCCTTCTTCTGTGTTACAGTCCATCAGATATTTGAAGACAATTATATCTCCCTTTAGTCCTTAATCCTCAAGCCCGATTCTATCTGTGGGATAGCTTCACCTGGGGTTTATTGGCCATACTAAAGTGTCTAGTTTAAAGACATTCTTGCAAGACATTCTGGGGCAAGAAGAAACCCTAGGAAGTGAGTCACGGTCCCAGAAGCAGCTTCTGCAGCCTGTCAGAGCCCCCCAGAGCATCACTGAGCCGCCGGTCAGCATTTGTTTTATTATACGTGGTTTTCACTTATAGACGCAGTTTCAAGGAACCTATCTGCAACGTTAAGTGAGGACTTCCTGTACTGGCCCCTGTCATTGATTTACGTAATGAGTATTTTGCCCTCATTCAAAGACTACTTGTGAAATCTTATTTCCTGCCCAGTATCAATGCCACTGCATCAAAGTTTTAGTTGCAGAGCAGCTAAAGAAAAACAAAAGGGTTGTCATGTTAGGTGACCTGGAGTTTGATTCACAATACTCTGGGGTAGGTAGAAATGCCATTCAGTTTCAAGCTAAGAGAAAATTCAATTTCAGTTCAATCGTATTATCTAGTGATTGGAGGGCTCTGTGGTTGAACCTTCTGAGATCAATATTTCATCACTTAAGATTTGTATGAGAGTTTTGTATCTGGCTTTCTTCTTTCTACTTCCTACTATAAAAGGAGTCAACGATTGAACACCTTTTGCTTTGGGATATATATTTTTTTAGATTATGGATTAAATTAGGTATTGTACCTTTCACCAAAAAGAGGGGCTTAACTGACTCCTCTGCTTTGTGTAATCAGTTGAATTCTGTACCTAATCTAATTGAATAGTTTTTGTGTTGAAAGATTTTATCTACTGCTAAAGGGGAACATGGATCATGTTGATAAGTAGTGTTCAATCAATTGGAAAGAAGCAGTTCATCTTGATGACCATGTACTTGATCAGTGGCATCGCTACATCCCCCAGAGGTGTGGTCGTCGTGACACCCCCCAGTGATGTCACAAGCCCCGCCCCTTTCAACGGCAATTTGGCAGTAGCGCACCGAAAATGCACCCCTCCCGGAGGTTTTTGGGAGCCCGGGCAGACAGGAGGGCTAATCCCGTCGCTGAAAGCGACCTAAAAGCGGCTGGAAAAACACAGGGGGCATTTTCATCATGCTGAATTGCCACCAAGTGCATCCCCTGGCACGTGTTGCCCCGCTGCCTGGGAGCCTCGTCCCTGTTCCCCCCTTTAACGACACCTCTGTACTTGATGACTCTGTGACCTCAAGGTTGTGGAGCAGGAGGGAATGGATGCTGCTTTGTTCGCAGGAGTGAGTTTTGATCAGAACTATTTGATCAGAACTATTGATCAGATTTAGGCATTTAAATCTGAATCTCCATATTCCATAGAATAAAATGGTTGAATGGGAAGCAAATGGCATCAGCATGAGTGAGTGACTATTGCAGAGAGAGAGAGAGAGAGAGAGAGAGAGAGAGAGAGAGAGAGAGAGGCTGCAGCCAAGGGCTACTACAGACCATGTGTGGTGGCAGAGGGGGCATGGGAAGGAGGTAAGTGTGTTTTGCAATATTAACTGCAAGTCTGTGTCCTGTTTTCTTACCCCTGATCAGGGACATGCATTGTGTGGGGGTGGCAGGATGAGGCAGAACTGCCCCCTTGTAATCCATGAAAAAAGCCACAGTCTAACCTTGTGATTGCATGCATGCGCTACCCGCTTACTTGGGTGCAAACGGGTAGCTCGCACCTGCAATTGCAGAGTTAGGCTGCAGCTTTTTTCCATGGACTACAATGAGGTAGTTCTGCCTCACCTGCCGCCCCTGCACCACACATCCCTGCCCCTGATGAGTCAGCAGCTGTGATATCACTTTCTAGACATCTGAAGTAGTGGCATAGCAGGGAACAGGCCAGCAGCTTACTCCTCCAGCAAGTGACATAATAACTCAGAGAGTAAGGCATCTGGGTCCCATTGCTAGAATTTCTCTTAAGACCCCTAGTGCCTTTCAGTGTCAGATCTAAGACAGTCTATACTTGTGTGTGTCCATGTGTGTGTCTGTCCGTGTGTGTGTGTCCCAGGAAAATCTTGAGTCCACCAGTGCAAAGTCCAAGAACATAGATTATTCATGAGCAAACATCCTGCAGGGTAGATATGTGTTATGTGTTATACATTCTTAAAGTCCAACTCTTCTGTTGTAGTGTGCATTCCTTAAGAGTTTGTTCCAGTTTTTCACTTCACTGTAATCTATAGTGATGCATCCAAAGTTCAGAAGGGGGAAAGAGATTCATATTGGTGGATTCAAGAGGTCCCCTGGAATCAGGGCTGACCCAAGACCCCCTGACACCTAGGGGGCATGCCAAATGCTGCCCCCCCTTACCCAATGATTTGCTGGCCTCTGCTCCTTCCACTACAACATTCCATCTCAGCACTCTCTTCCACTCTACATTCCTCTCTGTCCCCCTCTTCCTTTTCTAATCCAGGGAGTGGAAGGAGAAGTAGTGGAGGCAATTCGGTGGACAGAGATGGGTGCCTCCCCCACCAACCTGCTGCCTGTGGCAACCTCTTCAGTTGCCTTCATGGATGGATGGTCCTGCCCTGAATCTATTAGAATCTTAGCCCATAACTCCAATGAAGCAGGTTCAAAATGAAGCAGGTTTACAATTGAGTCACCACCAGTTGCATGTCCTTGAGCATGTTCAGGAGTATCCAGCTCCAAGATGTGTAGGAACTGTTGTTTCCATTGCTCCCGTTGGGAGGTACATGAGGGCTGTGCCATGATCAGCAAGCCCTCCCCACTACTCTGACCTCACAGTGGTAAGTTTGCTGGCAAGAAAGGTTGCTGGTAGGATCCCCTAGAATTAGTCTTTCCAAGCTTTTTGGTATAACTCTCATAAAGGCCCTGAACTTGCTTTAAGAAATGTCAGGAAAAAATGAGCTAATTATGAGATGAGCTTGCTATCACAGCATCACTAGTTATCTGTAAAACAACAAGTGTCTGTTTTATAAAATGTATGAGGCACACAGACATTGCCAATGGCAAGAATATACCATTCTCTAGCAAAGGTCTAAGGCTTGCTTTTATACTTTTAAGTTGGAACTGCCAATTTCACGTTCAGGACATCTTCAAGGTGGAAAGATCAATATTTCTCTCTACAGTCCTCTTTTAAAAAATGCAGAAAGAAATCAAAGACTGCTATCTTTCCTCTGAAGCTTGCAGAGCAATGAATCTAAGATAGGAGCCTCAGACTCTGGAGTTTGCTTAAGGTTGTTTTGATAGGCGTTACCTTTGCTCAAAGTGTTCAGGTAACTCAAAACTCTTTCAGGACATGGGCATCCAGCAAGGTCTCTTAGGATAAAGCACAACAGTATGCTCCATGTGTCGGATTTAAACGTCTAGTGGAGGAACAGCAGGTCAGAAAGGCGATCGCTGAGTAGGCAAGGTGGAGATGGAGTAGACAAGTAAGGCAGGCCCTGGGCAGAATCTAAGAGCAACTTACATTTCTCCCTAAATAGAACTGTTCAGCCTCAAGAGCAAGGCTGGAATCTGAGGCTTTATAGGCTACCAGCCATGGAATCCTCTCGGAAAACAGTGCAATGCGAATTGGCAGGCATCAACATAATGTAATTGGGAGCCAATGGTCACCAATGGTCAAGGGAGCCGCCAGTCGAAAAAGTTTGGGAAACACTGGCTAGCACAAGTCATCCTCTATTGCTCACTGGGTCATCTGACAACTGCTGAGTCAACTACATTGTAGTACCTGTAATGGTTCATCCAACTCTGGCTTGCACAGAAGTCTATAGCTGTGAAATCTTTGTGAAAAGATGATTCACACAGATCAATACCTTGGCTCTGTAATTCCAGGTAATGCATTTAGGTAAGCACTGAAAATCACCATTCCTCTATTAATGTTTATTATAGCTCATGAGCTTGAAGAGGTGATTGATTTTTTTCTTTTAACCTCAGAGCTGACGCAGCATATACAGTGCGAATGAATTGCTACATTGAGGATACGTACAGAAACTGCCCAACAACAACCCTCCACAAGGATGTCTATATTACGTTTGGATAGTGCTACACCAGAGTTGTCAACTGGTGGTCCGTGGATCAGATCAGGCTCCTGAAAAAAAAAGTTTAACTGGCCTCTGGTTTCACTACCAAATTTTGATCAAGGTGTGGTAAAACATCGCTCACCGTTTCACTCATAAATAACATAAAAATTGTTAAGTCATTAAGAGACAGAAATAGATGTTAACATGTGATCAATGTTAATGGATAAAGGTAATGGAAATACATGTAATAGAATTGGGCTGTATTGGATCATCCTTGTGCCAGACCATCTTCCCTTGCCTTTTAAAACTAGATCCACAGTTATTGTGAAGGCCTTCAGTGGTGTAAGCAGATTTAGGGCTAATTTGTGTTTCCAGTTTCCCCACACCTAGGAGGGCGCAACCCTATGCCCCCTTACCAGGGCGTATGCTCCATATAGCTCCATAAGCTATAGTGGGACTTACTTCTGAGTAAACATGCATAGGATTGTGCTGTGAGACCCAGTTTAATATATATTAAACCTGCCCTGCCCTGGCACTTTCTGAAGTCCTTGTGGCAGTGGCCTCACATGGCCCAGCAGTGGCACAATCTTTGCACCATCGCAGGGCCTTTTATGCCAGTGGGACACTAGTTCCGCTGCCATAAAAGCCCTGTAGGATTGGGCAATAAATCTATCATGCTATGTGTGAGTGATGTGGTTGTCTGATTCATGTATTTCTTCTTCTATAAAGAAGTTGACAAAGACTATGCAAAGCAATATTTTTCCAGTGTTTTTTTTAATTCAATTAACTTCATGACAATCCATATCAATATCATAAATAACATTCTAACATCATTTCCTTATACATATAACAATACATACATTGAACAATACATATAGTTATAATCCTAATAAATAAGTGACCAATATACCAGTGGATCGGTTCCATTCATTTCCATATCTGTTTCCTTATCCAATTTTACCGAAATTATCTATTTTAATCTCTCCTCTTAAAAATCTATCTTTTATAGTCAATTTCTCCATGCACGCTGTTTCCCATACTTTACCTAAATATCTTTGGAAAGAAAGATTCTTTAAATCTTAAACTACTACCTATTTCTAATCTTGCTGTTCCAATGACTGTGCAAATCAATATGTACATATAGGCTTCTGCACATGGAGCACCCCTGTCACAGTGCGTGAGACGACAGTGACGGTGGGGAGGCATGCCTACTTTTTCACTATGGGAAATTGGATCACCACCACCCAGTAAGCCAATGAGCAGGCCCCAATTATGTGGTCCTGAGGTTGAACTGCCTGAAGATTGCTGGAAGCTAGGCAGGAACAGTCAGTTTTTGTGCTGGAAGGGAGACCAGGAAGTCACTGATAAGCTATCATGAACCTCGGTGGCCGAGAGGAGTCGCTGTTGTGTGGTGCGGTGAGAGAACAGACTGGAATGCTGAGAATGTCAGTGACAGAGCGATGACAACTGGAAAAATGTTTCCCTGTTCAGCATGATCTGTGGCATCCTGTGGAGAGCTTGAGGCTTGTGTTCAGCAGCTAATGAAGATGACTACACCGTGGAGGAAACCAGCTGGAATTGTAGGGTTCTATGCAGAACAATATTGTAAAGATCCTTATTGGATCTAGATAAGTCTGCCTATGTAAACCGCCTTGAATAACATCTGAAGAGCAATCTGAGGATAAGAAAGGCGGTATATAAATACAGAAATAAATTATGTGTTATGCCATTTATAAAACTAATCACCACAAAAAGGGGAGAAAGATCATTCAAATGATCTTACACACATCTAGGCCTCTTTGCTGAGCACCTGCAGGTGGCAATAGAGGGAGAGTACACCTATTTCTCCATTATGTGAACTGGATCACTGCCCAATAAGTATTGTATATGAATCAGGCTGAACTCATATTGAGACTGCAAGTTGTCATCTTCTGGCAAACCATCAACATATGGATTGAATTTTTTTATGCTTACCCATGAATTATTTCATTCTTAATGTTTATTTTAGGATTAAGAGTTCCATCAGCATTATTAGGTTAGCACCATGAAGTCTTTTGCCACAAGGAGATTTCAGTAGATAGACAAGGTAAAATATGAGAGGGATCTAAAAGGAGAAAGAGGACAAGGTATATTTGGATGAAATACACACACACAATGTTTTTAAAGGTGGTGATTGCTTCTCTCATTTCATAAACTGGAAATGGAAAACTGTCATCAGATGCAGTATGGTCTATTTAAAATGATAAGCATTCTTACATGTTTGCTTCATGAATGTGAAAAAAAACATTTGTAAAAAAATTGTATTCTTTCAAGAGATACAGTATTTACTGGTAAGCAACATATTTGAGATATTTATTCGTAAAAGTGGATGGACGTTTTCTAAGGCCATATTTTACTGGCAGTGCTTTTCAAAGCGCATGTAATATGGGAACATGAAGGAATGGCTCTGACAGCGAGTGGGAGGGTCCACTTTGCACTGCTGTGTAGCGCCATGCAGCACTTACCATGTCACCCCCCTCGCCCCAGCTATGTTACTGGGGGGGGAGAGGTGGAAAAGAAAGGGTGTTGTGGTCCTGAGTGCTGGCTAAGTGCAGCACCCGTGGCTTCCACAAACTGGCCACAAGTTTGGAACACAAATGTGGACCTAAGAATAAAGAACACAAAGCTCTGAAGCCGTGGGTTCTCTTAGGGTTTTACTAGGCTTACTAGGCTTACCAGATTTTCCCAGATCTAAACCGGGACCTCCCATTAATTAATTAATTAAATTAATGTTTTCTGGGCGCAAAGCACCCAGTTGCCACTGGAAGGGTGCCCAGAATATTAATTAATTAATTTATAATGAATGAATGGATTAATTTATTTACCTGTCCTGCCTCCACCGCCATAACCACCATCTCTTCCTCTTCTTCTTCCTCTTCTTCATCGTCTTCGGCCACTGCCGCCGCCATCGCTATTGCTGCCATCTCTTCCTCTTCTTCTTCCTCTTCGGCCCCCACTGCCTGCATACAAGCCAGCCAGAACTCTTGCCCCTGGTGCTGGAGCCTCCGCCACCACTGCTTTTAAAGTATTTAAAACGGTATCGTTTTTCCTGTCGGCCATCTTGGATCTTGCGAAATCTCACGAATGAGGCAGTGCTCTCAGTGCGAATGAGGCAGTGCTCTCATGAGTTTCGGGCGCCACCATCTTGGATCTCATGAGATTTTGTGAGATCCAAGATGGCTGACAGAAAAAAGGTACAGTTTTAAGCATTTTAAAAGTGGTGGTAGTGGAGGCTTCACCTGGCCCAGAAAGCCCAAGACCAGAGCCTGGATACTGGGACAGGACCGGGTTTTCCGAGATGGATGGTAAGCCAAGGTTTTACCCCATAAAATCTTGGGATTCTTAGTTGTGGTGACTTGGTTATAGGGTTCCTATTGTTAGGGAAAGACCCATGATCAGTTCTGCATTTGTCTCATCCACCCAGTTGAGGGGTGCAGTTGCTGGCCGGCTGGCCGTAGGATCATCTTCTAAGTTGAGCTTTATCATGAGGTTGGTGAGGACTGTTGGAGGTGTGAAACCTTTCATTTTGTCTTTCTAAAGTTGTTTTTCCCAAACTCGGGGATCCAGGAAAGTGCCTGGGGTCATAAGCCATCAACTCTGTTCAAATCTGTAACAGGACTTAGAGCTAAAAAGCTCCCTCTCTACTTTGGAGGCTTGAAAACTACTTTAGCGTTTGAGCTGTAAATAAGCTCTATCCCAATCTGGAGCATTGATTTTTGGGATTAATTAAGGAGCGGGGGCATGGTTGACTACATGACTTGAGGTCAGAAATGTGGCCTTCCTGGCCTTTTCATCAAATGTTTGGGGCCTCATGCCAACAGTCCTTCCAATAGTCACAGTACTGCTGTGACCTTTTGCTCTCCAGGTAGGTACTTGTCACCAAGCACACATGTATGTCTCCTGCATGCATGTCTTGCATTATAAAGAAATGAAATATTGGCCCTGTAACACATAAGAAGGGCCAAGATCCATCCAGTCCTGTAGTATGCCTCCAGAAAGCCCACAGGCAGGGCATGGAGGGAGGGTCAGCCCCATGCCTCCCAGCACCTGATGCAGCATACCTAATGTTGTCCTCCCTGACCTGGTGATGTGCTGGCCTCTGTTCCTCCCATGCCGTGGATTGGAGAATGAAGAGGGAGACGGAGCAAAAGAATAATAAGAAGAGAGTGGTGGGCTAGCTAGCCCATCATTCTCCTCTCACCCATATGTCCTCTTCTGCTCTGTCCTCCTCTTCCTTTTCCATTCCAGGGAGGAGGAGAAACATTGGAGGTGAGTGAGCAGATGGAGCCAATCACATGCCTGCCAATCTACTGTGTAAGGTGACCACTCAGTTGGTCTTATAGATAGACTGACCATTAATGGAGAACAATTAACCTCCTGCTGTTGTTTCCCCCTCCCTGAACACATGGCATACTACTTCTAAACCACAACGTTCCGTCTAACCACCCTAATATTTATTGATGGAGCTGGCTTCCGTGACCTTGCGGAAGGATGTGCTGACCATTCAAAAGTGCGAACCAGCTTGCTAGTGTACAAGGTATTTTGTCACTGCTTTTTTGTGTGTGCAGATCCAGAATACCTGTTCAGAAATGCATTGTGTTAAAATTAATTAATGGAGACACATATGAGCAGCTACTAATATGTGATTTCTGTTTTGGGAATTGAAAGTCATAGTTACTCAAAGCATTCCTAGTTTGCTTTTATTTACAGTGAGGCCATGGCGGACTATTAAATGTCTGTAACTAGAGGTGAAATTAATTTAAGAGGAAAAAAGAAAGCTCTAATTATGCATGAAGGTAAATAATGCAACGGTAAATCTTTAGCAGCACAAAGGACTCTGGATTAATAATAATGATAATAATATAAATATAAATATAAAATGAATGAGAGTGCCAGATTCAGAAAATCCCTCCAAAATCCTTTATATTTTTGAGAGAGAGAAATTCACTTCTCCCTGTCTTGTTTTCCTCACTTCTCTTAAGATCTGTTTGTTGATTACAGAATGCGTTGTGAAATATGCATGCCCTTCCAAATGGCTGCTTTTACAGATTATCTCAGTGGGTGACATGGCTGTGAACTAAGAGGATGGAAATTTGAGTTCAGAATGTATGTATTCAAGCACGCCGGACCAGTTTAATCTAATAAATCCAAGTGTGTGCAGGTGCAAAAATGAACAAGTCTGGATGAAGATAATGAAGATTGCTAAGGCGTTTTCTGTGAGACATGCTGAGAGTCTGATCTCAGGTTTGTTTGTTTTTGATAAGATAGAGGCAGGGGCAGAAAGTACCAGTTTCAATTAGTGTCAGATCCAGTGTGGTGCAGTAGATATGAGTTCTTGACATTGGTAGGAGTCTTGGGTTCAAATATACCCACAAAAGTCAAGAGGGCAGAACCAATACAAAAAAAGAGAACAAATGTGTGTCCCACTAGACACATAAAATGTTTTTAAAAGCCTTGCATTTTGGTTGTGTTTTCTAGACCCAATTCATTATAAATAATTCTTTATAAAGCCTCCTTTAAAATAATTGAATGAACCTGTCTTTTCTGAATGAAAATTAACTTTGAGTGACTCATTAGAGGAAAGAGATCCTGTTAAGGATTTATAAGGTATATAAATACTGGAAATGTTGTTGTTGTTGTTGTTAATAAAGTCATAATTAAATATGAAAGTAAAAGATATATGATTGACAGCTCGATCTTATGCATGTCACCTGATGGCGGCTTGCCTCCATCGCCGGCAGAGACTGCCATAATGCAGTCTGCATCAGTCGCAAAAGCCTCCTCGACAGCGCACTGTCGGGGACGCTGATGGAAAGGCCTCCACCTTCCTGGATGCACCAGAGGATGCCCGCATGCACGTCGAGAAGGATAAGCTGGCGGGGAGGTGGGGGGAGGGTGGAATGGGGGCGGGGGAGGGCTTAACGGGGGCATAGTAGAGGGTGGGGAAGGGGGATAGATTCTTTTCAGCTTGTAGAACCTGAGGATGTGGACAGGATTCTTTGGAGCATGAGACCGTCTGCTTGCCTGCTTGACCCTTCTCTGGCATGACTGATTAGATCTGCCCGGGCGGGGCTGGCTGAGTGGACGGGGAGGGTGGTAAATTCATCTCTGAGGGAGGGGGTGGTGCTGCTGTCTTTGATGCAGGCGGTGGTGCGCCCCCTCCTGAAGAAACCCTCCTTGGATCCCACTAATTTGAACAACTTCCGGCCAGTCTCAAATATCCCGTTTCTGGGCAAGGTGATCGAGCAAGTAGTGGCATCTCAGCTCCAGAGGGTCTTGGAGGAAGCTGATTATCTGGATCCATTCCAGTCTGGCTTCAGGCCGGGGTTCGGGACAGAGACGGCCTTGGTCGCCTTGGTGGATGACCTGTGCCCGGGGACTGGACAGGGGGAATGCGTCCCTGTTGGTCCTGCTGGACCTCTCGGCGGCTTTTGACACCATTGACAATGGTGTCCTTCTGGGTCGGTTGGCTGGGTTGGGGCTTGGAGGCACCGTTCTGAGGTGATTCTGCTCCTTCCTGGCTGATAGATCCCAAAGGTGGTGCTGGGGGATGCTTGTTCGGCACCCTTGCCCTTGAGGTGTGGGGTGCCACAAGGGTCAATTCTATCCCCCATGCTGTTTAATATCTATATGAAGCCGCTGGGAGAAGTCATCCGGGGGTTTGGGGTAGGGAGTCATCAGTATGCTGATGACACCGAACTCTTTCTCTCCTTTCCACCCAACTCCAAGGGGGCGGTCGATGTCCTGAATCATTGTCTGGAGGCAGTTTGGAGCTGGATGGGGGCAAATAAGCTGAAATTAAATCCTGAAAACACAGAGGTTCTTCTGGTCCAGAAGTCTACAACTCAGGTATTGGATCATCGTCCTGCTCTGAATGGGGTCATACTCCCTCTTGGGGGTTCTCCTGGACATGCAGCTGCTCCTGGATTCCCAGGTGGAGGCTGTGGCCAGGGGGGCTTTTGCCCAGCTTCGCCTGGTGCGCCAGCTGCGACCGTACTTGGATCCAGAGGTAAAACTAGACTGGAGCGGAGGCAAGTAGTTCTGCAAGACTCCGTTACACCGGAGTCAGCGGCCCCTCCCCTTTGCTGTTGGAGCCATTCCGGCAGCGACAGGGGAGTGTCCTGCGTGTTGCCATTGCCGCCAGAATGGCTCCAACAGCAAGAGGGAGGGGCCGCTGACTCCAGTGTAACGGAGTCTTGCAGAACTACTTGCCTCCGCTCCAGTCTAGCTACGCCACTGCTTAGATCGTGCAGACCTGGCCACAGTGACCCATGCCCTAGTGACATCTAGACTAGATTACTGCAATGCGCTCTATGTGGGGCTGCCTTTGAAGACTGTTCGGAAACTGCAACTAGTGCAGAATGCAGCGGCCCGGGTGGTTGCCGGGGCCTCTTGATTCAACTCAGTCGGACCGTTGCTTCAGCGGCTACACTGGCTGCCGGTTCGTTTCCAGGCACAATTCAAAGTGCTAGTTTTGACTTTTAAAGCCCTTAATGGCTTGAGTCCAGGGTATTTGAGGGACTGCCTCCTTCCCGATAATCCAACCCGTACTCTGAGGTCATCGGGGGGGCCTGTTAACCGTGCCGCCATTGACGGAGGTAAGGGGGATGGCAGCACAGAATAGGGCCTTCTCGGCAGTGGTGCCCCAATTATGGAATTCCCTCCCCCTGGAATTAAGAATGGCTCCCTCTTTAGAGACCTTTCGGCGGGGCCTTAAAGACATGTTTATTTAGGTTAGCTTTTGATGTCTGACATGGTGGGCTGGCTTTTTAACAAATGGCTTTTAACAAATGTAAATATAGGTGACCCACTGGGGTTGTTTGTTTTAATTGTTTTAATTATTTGTTTTTAATTATTTTAATGTATACACGTATATTAATGTTTTTTGTAAGCCGCCTTGAGTGCCCTTGCTGGGAGAAAGGCAGGATATAAATTCTTTAAATAAATAAATAGACCTTTATTGGCATAAATACAAAACAAAACCAACTCCCAAAGGAGACACTGAATATGCAAGCAGATAAACAAATTACAAAAGAGAATAACAAAAAATCTAAAAGGCCTATTACAGATAAAATACTAAAACCTATTAAAAATGTCTGTTCCACTGATAAGAGGAATTTCGCCACTCTCTCAATAATTTTGCCAGTCTCTCAATAACTTACTAAGGAGGAAAACCAATTTCGATGAGTCTGAAGAGCCAGGTTTCTTTTCCAAAATAGGGGCCAAATAAATAGTCCGGGATGTCTCATGGAAAGGGCAGTTTAAAAAAAAATGGAATAATGTCTTCACCATGTCTAGAGGACACGGGGAACAGTGGTCAGTAAATGGGATCCAGTGGTGTCGCTAGGGGGTGGCTGGGGGTGGGCCGCCGGCAATGACTTGCCAGGAGGGGATGACGTGCCAGGAGGAGACTCGCCGGGAGGGTGATGCACCGAGGCACGGCGAGCTGCTTCTTCAGCAACTCGGCTGCTTCTAACTAAGCCAGGCAAGGCTGAAAGGGGTATCCTCAGAAGGGCCGAACGAAAACCCAATTGCCCGACTGAAAAGCGAGTGGCTTTCCTGTCATTGCTCCAGGACTTACAGTGATGGATATAACAGCAAAAATTCTGTCAAAAGGGGAAAGAGTTGCTGTAAATTTCTAACACTTTTCAGCAACATCTATGGGTAAAATTGCCTGCCTGCCAGAAGGATTTACAAAGCTACAATTACTCCAATTTTTCTTGAAGTGAAATTTGAGGAAATAGATACATCTGAAGATCTGAAGTTTGGCTGGTACAAGACAGCAACTCAGGGTTCAATCCTTTACAGTGAAAACAGTGTTTTCAACAGGGAACTTCTTACTCTAGGATGCCCATCCTGGGAGCTTCCTCTGCAAGATCCTGAAACAGCTGAGCTGTGTGCAAAGTGAATGCTTTTTTTTTTTTTTTTTGGAAAGTCTTCCTCGGGTGAGGTCAGCTACTCAGCATGTTTTACATAGGAATTGATACTCAGCACCATGGACAGCACCTGGCTCCCTTTCCTACCACAGATGCGCAACTGCATCACTTTCAGTTCAGATATGTGGAAACACCTTGAAACTTTTCCAAAGACATTTTTTATCTGTTTGCGAGGTCCCTTGACAAAGCTGCACTAATGCAACAATTTCAAAGTTGCACGAATGCACACTTGGCTGCCAATGAGTGAAAAAAAGGTCACAAAGTGGTTGAACTAGTAAAGGAATGAGAAAATGGTTCACTGTTCCAGAGGTGCTCATGGTCTACAAAGAACAAGGGAGACACCAGCAAGCAGCCACTGGAAAAGTTGCTCTGTGGGAACCAATAGCTCTCCTGCTCAGTATAAGACAGCCACCGCTTGACAGGTGCCCTTGACTCAGTTAGCGGGAGGACAAATGCCACTGATTGTCTCTGCGCACCGTTCAGGTCTCTGTCTCGATCCTCCCAAGCTGCCTTGGTACATCATTCAAAATAATAACAACCTATTTTGATTTATTTATAGTTCTAAGAATTTCTACTCCACCATTTGCCTCCTGAGAAATCCACAATTTAGCACTTACACGACACATTCAAGCTTTATGGTTGCATGATGCTATACATGCCAGTGTTTAGTCAGAGATCGTGTTTAGGGTTACTCTTATGTGGAAGCTGCATAAAGCTGCAATTTGGGTTGGGACCAAACATGAAAGGAGGGGTTATTTAAGATCACCTCTCTGAAGCAGATACTTGACCCCAGAAGTGCCATGTGCTGCTTCAGAGAGGCCATTTCCAGCAGGAAAGCAGAGCAGAGGTCAAGCCAGCCCAGCATTCTGCTCTGCTCTGATTGGTCCCTTTCAGGTCTGACAGCCATAGTAATGTCACGGTGAGCTATATGTTCATGTCACCAGAAATCTGATTGGAGCTATTCCAGAAAATACACAGAGCCATGAACAACATGGCGCTGTTTCTGGTGCTCATATTGGTGCTCGTATCGTCTATATTTTCATTGTCTGCATTATCTGCTGGAGGTATGTCTCTTTCAGCATATGTTTCTTTTAAACAAGTGAAGAGGATGGAAACTTATGTGACATGTATAAATTATTATTATTATTATTATTATTATTATTATTATTATTATTATTATTATTATTATTATTAACAACAGTATTTATATACCGCTTTTCAACAGAAAGTTCACAAAGTGGTTTACAGACAAAATCAAATGTTTAAATGGCTCCCTGTCCCAAAAGGGCTCACAATCTAAAAAAGATGCAGAAGACCACCAGCAGTCACCCGAAAAGACACTGTGCTGGGGGTGAAAGGGGGGCAGTTACTCTCCCTCTGCTAAATATAGGAGGAGCGCCAATTGAAAAAGTGCCTCTTGCCCAGTTACGATTGGATGTCTATTTTGGCTGATGCCGCCCCACTTTGCCAGATTGGCCAGCCGTGCTTCCTCTATTTCATGGGGCAATGACTGGCTGAGGCTAGTCCTGAGTTAAGCTACAGTGCCTCGCTGGCATCGTCCTTGCCGGACTGCCAGGTAAGCTGCACCACGGGGGGCCACCCCCGAGGCCGAGCTTGGGGCCGAATGGGCGTGAGAGATGTCTACTGCACTCTTTAGGGGGCATGGTTGTCAATTTAAACAATGTTGTAAGTTTAAAACACCAATTACCAGGCGGTATCCCTCCCTCAATAAACACAACCACGATGTGAAAGAGGCTGCTCCAGGCTGAGATGCTACCTGGGTTGAGTGGGTTGTCAGTGCCTTGGACCAACTGGTACTGTAGCTGTGGCAGGGGCTCAGGAGGCTGCAGTGTGGCAAGAGTGGGCACTGGCGCTGCACTCAGAATGGGCTGAGGGAGCTAAACTGCCTCAATGGCATCATGGCTGGGTTCCCAGCCTGGGACATCGGGCACAATGCTGACTGTGGTTGTGGGCATGGCCATCCTCCAGGAGGCAGGCACCTGCCATCTTCGCTCTTGGCCACGTGGCTGGGAAGCCCGGCAATGGCTTGCTGGGAGGGGTCACAGTTGTGATGGATGCTGGTGGGGTGGCTAGGAGGGCTGCGCTGGCGTGGCATTGGTGGGACTCTGGCGTCCCTCCCCCTCCTCCCTTGCTGGGCAGGTGGTTGCTGTGCTGGCGTTGGTGTGCCCTTGGCGTGGCGTCTGAATAGGGTTGGGCCATAAGCAGGGGATGTAAATGAGTCAGGACCAAGAGGCAAAACACACAGCATTGGGAAATCACATGGTGCACAGCTTCTGGGATTTACCATTTCAGACTGTTGGTGAAGGGTTGCGCTCTTGGTTCTACATACACAGTATAAATGTGTGTGCATCTGCGTGTGTGTGAGAGAGTGAGTGTTTAAAAAAGTCTACCTGCACGTAAAAATTAGCATGTGAAAGCTAATCTGGAATCCTCTCTTTCCTGTGCAAGTTTTGTATGGATAGTTTTTTTATATGCAGTAACTTTCAAATTTCTGATTCTCCACCTGCAATCTGAAACGGGGAGCCTCAGACATAGGTAGTGGCTGCTGATCTTTTACGTAACTCCAAGATCAATGCCAAGTCTATCAAATATTCCAGATCATTTAAGAAAGCAAATTTCTTTCTACATGCCCCATCGAAACAAATGAGACTACTGCTTGGCTAAGCTCCCAAATATAATTCTTTCCATTGGAGTCATGTCAAAACATTCTTTTTTCTTTTCCATTTTAGATGAATCAGAGACGTACAGTCTGAAAAATAAGAACTTGCTTCTTATGTGTTTCTTAATTCTCGTCATTCTTATATTGATGGTCGGGAGCCTGTCCATTCAGTTCTGCTACAAGCAACAATTAAAGTGAGTTTATTATCACATGCAGAATGTATTCTAGGTGCTGGACAACATGCTGTTGAAAAATATAAGAAATGCAATCGTGATTTACAATGCAATCTTACCCAGCTCCTCCAGTGGTGCACAGAAGGCTTTGGAAGGGAAAGGGGATTTAAAGGGGGATGTAAAGGGGATTTAGATCCCCTTTCCCTTCCAAAGCCTCCCGTTCTGCCCTACACTACTACTGCACTAGTGGAGGAGCTGGGTAGGGTTGCGCTGCCAGCCACATTAGTGAATTAGCCTGCTGACATCGGCATTGGAAACTGCCTTGTCCTGAGTCAGACGAGTCCAGCTCAATCATTTCTATATTGACTGGTACCAGCTCATGGGGATTTCAGAGAGGAGTCTTTCCCTACCCTACCTGAAGATGTCAGGACTTGAACTTGGGACCTTCTTCATGAGAAACGTGTGCACTTCTACCAAGCTAGGAACTCCTCACTAGTTTAAGTGCATGGAACTGTATTTTGGGCTGTGGCCACCATGTCAGGTCAGCTCAGAGTCAAGTAGGTCTGATTTTTCTGCCCCCTTGTGGCGCTGGGGTGGAATAAAAGGTTTGGGCGGTCAGGGCCTGTGGTGGGCCTTGTGGTGGGCCTGTGGCCAACAGGTGGGATTTGTCCCACTCACAGAGGCGGCCACAGCTGGAGGGTGTGGGAGTGTCAGGTCTGGGGCCCCAGTCATCCTTGGCGGGAGGTCGCCTTTGGCTCTGTGCTGCCTACCTGGGCTGTCCTGGGGGTCTACTGGCCCCTGGGTGCGGGGCTTTGGGTCTGGCACTTTGGTCCTCTCCGCAAGGGGAGCAAGGAGGCTTGTTTCCCCCGGGAGGCCAGGGCTCAAACCAGACAGCAGGGCCTTGCCTGCGCTCACATCAACATTGATGTGATGTTGATGCACATTGGCAGGCATCAACATAATGTAATGGGGAGCTGTGGCCAATGGTGGCCAATGGTCAAGGGAGCCACGGCTGAAAAAGTTTGGGAAACACTGTGCTAGTGTATCATAGTGGGTAAGAGTGATTATTCCACTCAGGTGTGAAACCCACAGGGTGACACTGGAACAGCCGCTCTCCCTGTTTGCCTAACATACTTCAGGTAAAACCAACTTGAAGGGGGGGATACGATGAGAAAGACACATAGGAGTGAAAAGTTAGGCAGCTTCTAAAACATGTGGTGTTGACATTTTTCATTCATTCTCTCACCTCCCCTTCCCCTCCCTATTTACTTTCTTGTGCTAGGAATGATTTGTCTCATTTAGAATACGGATCTGTACCAGAGGAAGTATGGTTCGAAGATCCAGCCAACAAAATAGATTTTTCTTCACTGAGATTAGTTATTACCATTATTGGTAAGTTTTGGCAAGTTTAATAGACATTTTTCGAATAAATAAGATCATTTGTTTATTATCCTCACTTGAAGTTGGTTTGGTAATATGGAGACCCATGAAAAGAAAGAACGAATTCTGAGTCTGCTGTTCCGGAGGAGATTCCAACCTCCTCTGAAGAACTGGGAATGATTCTGGACTTTGTTACAGCAATGAAAGGCCAGATATTGGTTGGGAAATTCTGCTTTACATGTTTCAAATCTGACATTTGTTTGTAAATTCTTAAGTCCAACATCACTATTATTGGTAGCAAAAATGTTGTGAACCATGAAAAAAATGCATGTACAGCACACCTTCAGTATAGTACTTCATAGCGAGTGGTTTTACCTGAAGAGCAGGCTGTCAGGGCTTGCTAGAATAAGACGGGGACTGTTTGGGCATGCTGGGAATGGCCATTTCACGCCATCTATGGGCAAAAGCCCAAGAGTGGTGGTATCTTGAATGTTCTTAAGTTGCATGTACTTAAGTAGGGGAGCTCCTGTGTGGAGAAGTTCACAGCCTAAATGACTACAATTTCTAAGGACGATAAAATGTTTATATCGGGATTAGAAGCCTAATCTAAAAGCTTTTCTTACGCTAAAAGATGTTTAAAAGCATAATATAGATATTAGTTTGAACAACTAATTTCTCCTCTCATAAATAGATGAAAGGACAACACCTGAAAAGGAAGAAAATCTCCAAGGTGAAAATTGCTTGGAAACATGAAACGTAAACAGAAGAAATGGCTATTCTATTTATATTTTATTATTATGTATTTTACTATGCACATTTTATTGTATTTTAAAATAAACGTTCAATGCAAAGAAAACATTAAAAATACAGTGTATTCGAAGAGTCTTATTGTTATACTACATAAAAAATTTATTTTCTCAGTAGTTTTTGCTACTTTTATGTGCCGTTACCACAGTGGCATAACTAGGCTTGGTGTCAAACACCCCCCCCCCACGGAGAGTTCGGCAGGTGTATGTTTTTGGAGTGCCGAGCTCCCTGCTTTTTTCCCGAAAAGCCCACCATTCCCCCCGCCAGGGGAAGGACTTCTCCCCCCAGCAGCAGCACCTCCACCAAGATGCCCCCCCCCCTGTTGTCCGCTGCTGGGCATTTTCTCCTCTCAGCTTGCTTGACCTGTTTAGGAAAATGGCAGTGCAGTTCCTTCTCCTGCTCTGCACCTGCAAAACAGCTTCTTTTCCTTCCCTACCCCCTTCCCTCTTGCTTTCCACCTTCAGCTCACCTGAAGAAGCTACCGCCCTTGCAGAAGCTCAAGCCAAATATTGCTCTTTTCACATGTAGAGAGCGTTTCATTTCCCATTCAATGCATTTCACAGAATGCCTCCCAGGAGCCCCACTGCAAACTCTCTCATGACTTTCTCAAGTACACTGATCACTGCCCCCGGAAGGAGGGACAGGAGAGAAGCCTCCTTTCCATCAGTAGAGACATCATTTGGGAAGAAAAACTGCACCAAGCTCCAGGTCAAGACTGCACTTTCGGTGTGAGGTGTTGGGGAGAGAGAGAGAGAGAGAGAGAGAGAGAGAGAGAGAGAGAGAGAGAGAGAGTGTCTTTGTGTGTGTGTATGTGGGGGGGAAGAGCTGGAAGCCAAACGAGCCATGGCAAGCAAGATCCACCCTCAGCCGAAGCAGAGGGAGCATTGCAAGCAGCCCAGCCTGACTGTGAATCTTTAAAGGAGGAGGTTGTGGAGCTACAAGCTGTGTGTGTTAGGGCCTTTGGTTTCAGCCCTGCTTTCTTGTTTTCACCGTATCCTAGCATTCTTGAGAACTGGAAGCCAGGCAGCACTAAGATTCAATGTTTCCTCCTTTCTGTTCATATTATTTACCGTATATACTCAAGTGTAAAGACGAAAAAATTATGCCCTAAAATACTCTTATTATTTTATGATGTATATTTTATTATGTTTTAAAATAAATATTTAGGAGTGGAGGCGTAACAAGGGTGGAGTGAAGGCAAGTAGTTCTGCAAGACTCCATTACACTGGAGTCAGCGGCCCCTCCCCCTTGCTGTTGGAGCCATTCTGGCAGAAAAGGCAACACGCAGGACACTCCCCTGCCAGAATGGCTCCAACAGCAAGGGGGAGGGGCCACTGACTCCAGTGTAACGGAGTCTTGCAGAACTACTTGCCTTCACTCCACCCTTGTTTCGCCTCTGTGAGAATAGAAAGCATTAAAAATACAGTTTATTCCAAGAGTTATTGTTACATTACCTTAAAAATCAGGTTTCTCTGTAGCTTTTGCTACTTTTATGTGCCGTTATCACAGTGGCGTAGCTAGCTTTGGTGTCACCTAGTGCTAGGAGCCTTGGTGTCACACACACACATGGGGAGTTCGGCAGGTGAAAGTTTGGGAGTGCCGGTCTCCCCGCATTTTTGCAATTTTTGCAAAGGTGATCAGCAGCTTAAAACAAGTAAATAGTTCTTAACATGATGTTAAACAGTGATGAAACAGTCCTGGATGATGGATATGTCCAGTGATGGATATAACAGCAAAAATTCTGTCAAAAGGGGAAAGAGTTGCTGTAAATTTCTAACACTTTTCAGCAACATCTATGGGTAAAATTGCCTGCCTGCCAGAAGGATTTACAAAGCTACAATTACCCCAATTTTTCTTGAAGTGAAATTTGAGGAAATAGATACATCTGAAGATCTGAAGTTTGGCTGGTACAAGACAGCAACTCAGGGTTCAATCCTTTACAGTGAAAACAGTGTTTTCAACAGGGAACTTCTTACTCTAGGATGCCCATCCTGGGAGCTTCCTCTGCAAGATCCTGAAACAGCTGAGCTGTGTGCAAAGTGAATGCTTTTTTTTTTTTTTTTTTTTTGGAAAGTCTTCCTCGGGTGAGGTCAGCTACTCAACATGTTTTACATAGGAATTGATACTCAGCACCATGGACAGCACCTGGCTCCCTTTCCTACCACAGATGCGCAACTGCATCGCTTTCAGTTCAGATATGTGGAAACACCTTGAAACTTTTCCAAAGACATTTTTTATCTGTTTGCGAGGTCCCTTGACAAAGCTGCACTAATGCAACAATTTCAAAGTTGCACGAATGCACACTTGGCTGCCAATGAGTGAAAAAAAGGTCACAAAGTGGTTGAACTAGTAAAGGAATGAGAAAATGGTTCACTGTTCCAGAGGTGCTCATGGTCTACAAAGAACAAGGGAGACACCAGCAAACAGCCACTGGAAAAGATGCTGTGTGGGAACCAATAGCTCTCCTGCTCAGTATAAGACAGCCACCGCTTGACAGGTGCCCTTGACTCAGTTAGCGGGAGGACAAATGCCACTGATTGTCTCTGCGCACCGTTCAGGTCTCTGTCTCGATCCTCCCAAGCTGCCTTGGTACATCATTCAAAATAATAACAACCTATTTTGATTTATTTATAGTTCTAAGAATTTCTACTCCACCATTTGCCTCCTGAGAAATCCACAATTTAGCACTTACACGACACATTCAAGCTTTATGGTTGCATGATGCTATACATGCCAGTGTTTAGTCAGAGATCGTGTTTAGGGTTACTCTTATGTGGAAGCTGCATAAAGCTGCAATTTGGGTTGGGACCAAACATGAAAGGAGGGGTTATTTAAGATCACCTCTCTGAAGCAGATACTTGACCCCAGAAGTGCCATGTGCTGCTTCAGAGAGGCCATTTCCAGCAGGAAAGCAGAGCAGAGGTCAAGCCAGCCCAGTATTCTGCTCTTCTCTGATTGGTCCCTTTCAGGTCTGACAGCCATAGTAATGTCACGGTGAGCTATATGTTCATGTCAACAGAAATGTGATAGGAGCTATTACAGAGGACACAATCCTTTGCGTACGATGGAGATTTTTCTGATCCTCGTGTTGGCAGTGGTATCCTCGGTATCTGTTTCTTCTGAAGGTATGTCTCTTTGAGCATATGTTTCTTTTAAACATGTGAAGAGGATGGAAATGTATGTGACATGTGTCATGAAACCTTGAACACCGCTTTCTCAAAGGCCGTTCAGCCAGACCGAGATCTGCAGTCTTTGACATCTGTGTTTCTAGAACATACACGAGTCGGGTGTTTTTCTTTGTCAGGAAAGAATGCTGTTTTCTCTGTTTCTTTTCACAAACAGGGAGACTGCTAGGGGTGCGGGCGGTAGAGTTTGCCCCAGGTGTCACCTTCAGGGAGGGTGTGCCCCAAAATGCCCCGCCGCAAGTAGAGTAGAAGGGGATACAAGGAGAACAGCAGGATACAAATGTTTTAAAAGAAATATTTCTGTGATCTTTCAGCGCATGTCATCATGGAAGAAGATATGACCCTGGATGGGAAAGCAATGCATGAATCTCAACCTGGTAAGTTACAGCCCAATCCTTTCTAGAAAAAGACCAGTGGCGCACGCACTCGGCCGGTCTAGGGTATCACAAACATGCCATAAAGCAGGTTTGCGGCATCTGGCAAGTAGGCAGTGCCGGCGCCAAGGCCAGTGCCGCTCTACTCACTGCAGATCCAGAGCTGCGCCCGTGAACTGACAGCGCAACCCAATACCATCCTGTAGCAGCCACCCTACCTGAGAAGATGGCAAGTGTCCTTTCAGGAAAACTTGTCCGCTATGACTCGTCTGACCGGAGGGCACTGGATCAGCAGGGCTTCATGAAACCTTGAACACCACTTTCTCAAAGGCCGTTCAGCCAGACCTAGATCTGCAGTCTTTGGCATCTGTGTTTTTAGAACGTACATGGGTCTGGTATTTTCTTTGTCAGACAAAGAATGCTATTTTCTGAATAGGGTTGGGCTATAAGCAGGGGATGTAAGTGAGTCAGCACCAAGAGGCAAAACACACAGCATTGGGAAATCACATGGTGCACAGCTTCTGGGATTTACCATTTCAGACTGTTAGTGAAGGGCTGCACTCTTAATTCTACAAATATAAATGTTCATGCATCATCATGCGTTTGTGTGTGAGTGTGTGTGTATATAAAATATTTGCCTGCACATGCTGATCAGCATGTGAAAGCGAATCTGGATTCCTCTCCCTGTTGTGTATGTTTTGTACGAATGGGGAGCTTTTTATATGCAGCAAGTTTCAAATTTCTGATTCTCCACCTGCAATCTGAAACGGTGAGCGCCAGACACAGGTAGTGGCTCCACGATTCATGCCAAGTCCCCCAAATAGTTCAGATCATTTAAGAAAGAAGATTTCTTTCTAAATTGAAAGATTGCAACATTTCCCATTGAAACAGAGGAGACTCTCAAATATAATTCTTTCCATTGGAGTCATGTAAAAGCATTCTTTTTCTTTTCCATTTCAGATGAGCCAGACAAACTGACAAATCAGAACGTGCCTATATTAATTCTCATCATTCCTGTTTTAATTCTCGGATGTGTGATCCTCAGATTCCTCTACAGACAAAGATTAAAGTGAGTTTATTATCACATGCAGAATGAATTCTAGGTGCTGGACAACATGCTGTTGAAAAATATAAGAAATGCAATCGTGATTTACAGCGCAATCTTACCCAGCTCCTCCACTGGTGCACGGAAGGCTTTGGAAGGGGGATTTAAAGGGGGATGTAAAGTGGATTTAGATCCCCTTTCCCTTCCAAAGCCTCCCGTTCTGCCCTACACCACTGCTGCAACAGTGGAGGAGCTGGGTAAGATTGCTCTGCCAGCCACATTAGTGAATTAGCCTGCTGACATGGGCGTTGGAAACTGCCTTGTCCTGAGTCAGACGACCTGTCAGTCCAGCTCAGTCATTTCTATATTGACTGGCACCAGTTCATGGGGATTTCAGAGAGGAGTCTTTCCCTAGTCTACCTAAAGATGTCAGGACTTGAACATGGGACCTTCTTCATGAGAAACGTGTGCACTTCTACCAAGCTAGGAACTCCTCACTAGTTTAAGAGCATGGAACTGTATTTTGGGCTGTGGTCACCATGTCAAGTCAGCTCAGAGTCACGTAGGTCTGATTTTTCTGATCCCTTGTGGTGCTGGGGTGGAATAACAGGTTTGGACGATCAGGGCCTGCAGCGTTCCTGTGGTGCACAGGCGGGATTTGCCCCACTCCCAGAGGCGCCCCCAGCTGGAGGATGTGGGAGTGTTAGCAAGCCTTCCTTGGCGGGAGGTTGCCGTTGGCTCTGGGCTGCCTACCTGGGCTGTCCTGGGGGGTCTACTGTCCCCTGGGTGTGGGTCTCGGTGTCTGGTCCTTTGGCCCTCTCTGGAGGGAGACCAAGGAGGCTTGTATCTCCCGGGAGACAGAGCTCTAACCAGGCGTCAACATAGTGTAATGGGGAGCTGTAGCTAATGGTCACCAATGTTCAAGGGAGCTGCAGGTTGAAAAAGTTTGGGAAACACTGTGCTAGTGTATCATAGTGGATAAGAGTGATTATTCCACTCAGGTGTGAAACCCACAGGGTGACACGGGAACAGCCGCTCTCCCTGTTTGCCTAACATACTTCAGGTAAAATCAGCTTGAAGGGGGGATACGATGAGAAAGACACATAGGAGTGAAAAGTGGCAATGTTATGCAGCTTCTAAAACATGCGGTTTATATTTTTTCATTTATTCTTCCCCCCCCCCCCATTCTCTCCCCATTTACTTTCTTGTGATAGGGATGATTTCTCTCTGAGGATTTTAGAAGAGGGATATTATTCAGTACCGGAAGAGAACGATTTTATTGACCCATACGAAGCTCCGTTTGATTCTCTCCAACTGATTCTCAGCACTTTTGGTACGTTTTGGCAAGCTTTAAATGTTTTTCAAATAAATAATTTAAATAGTTCAACAATCATTTGTTTATTATCCTCGTTTGAAGTTGGTTTGGTAATATGTCTCCATGAAAAAAAGAATGAATTCTGTGTCTGCTGTTCTGGAGGAGATTCCAACCTCCTCCTCTGAAGAACTGGGAATGATTCTGGACCTCATTACAGCAATGAAAGGCCAGATATTGGCAGAGCTTCAAAGTCAATCGTCGCAACTGAAGATGTTGTGTGAAAATGGAATAACTACGGAGGGGACAATTCAATGGTTGTGTGTATCGGTGGATCATCTTAAATTGGATATGACTGAAAGCGCAATCCTGCGCAACTTTAGGGCAGTGGAACAAGCGCTCTGCTGCTCTAAGTCATCGCAAACGTGCCATAAAGCATGTTCTCGATGACTTCAGACAAAGGGCCGCCGGCAGCACTTACTCCACTGCCAAAGCAACCCAGCTACTGCCAGGGAAGGTTAAGGCTCCTGCTGGCGAGTGCAAGGGAGGTCCAGGCATCGATGGGGGGGGGGGGTTTGGCTGAGCTGGCCTTTGATGAGGTGGGGATGCCAGTTTCCGCATTCCTGTCCCGCTCCAGGACTAGGAAGTACCACCTGCACCAATTTATTTATTTATTTATTAAATTGAGTTGTAAGTCAGGGCTCCTTGTGTATTAGGTTAACTTATGTGCTACCAATGAGCCCTGCCAGCATCTCCCTGCCTTCCTACACACACACACACACACACACACACACACACACACACACACACACGGTTTTTATTAACTTTTGTCTGCCAAACTGCTCCATTTTCAGGGCTGTAGAGACCGAAATCACGCTGCTTCAGGCACTTCCTGGTTGCTCAATATCTCCCTCCCTTCCCCAAGCTTGCCCAGGGCATTCTGGGGTGACCATGGGGAATGGAGGGGTGATAACAACCAGGAAGTGGCTGAAGCAGCGTGATTTCGATCTCTACAGCCCTGAAAACAAAGCGGTTTTGCTTTTTAAAGGTAAAACAGCGATCTGAAAAGACTAATTAGCCTCTAACTAACATCTAAGTGAGCAATTAGCTCTGCAAGATAATTAGGTCTGCAAGCTAGTCAGTCACAGCATAGACTCTGGATCTTCGTGCTGCTGCTTCGGCTACCTGTGAATATCAGAAAGGCAGATAACGACCAGCCTGCCGCGTTCCACCGGAGGTATTTCAAGGTACCACCGGTGGTACGCATACCACAAGTTGGGAAATTCTGCTTTACATGTTTCAAATCTGACATTTGTTTGTTAAGTTGTTCTTAAGTCCAACATCACTATTATTGGTAGCGAAAATGTTGTGAACCATGAAAAAATGCATGTAAAGCACACCTTCAGTATAGTACTTCATAGCGAGTGGTCTTATCTGAAGAGCAGGCTGTCAGGGCTTGCTAGAATAAGACAGGGACTGTTTGGGCATGCTGGGAATGGGCACTCACACCACCTATGGGCAAAAGGCCAGGCGTGGTGGTATCTTGAATGTTCTTAAATTGCATGTTCTTAAGTAGGGGAGCTCCTGTGCGGAGAAGTTCACAGCCTAAATGACTACAATTTCTAAGGACGATAAAATGTTTATATCCCCTTCAGCTCCCAGCTGAAACACTTTTAAACACTACAATTTCTCCTCTCATAAACAGATGAAGGGACAACAACTGAAGAAGAAGGAACTCTCCAACATGAAAATTGCTGTGGAACGTGAAATATAAACAGAAGAAATGGCTATTCTATTTATATTTTATTATTATATATCTTACTATGTACAATGTATTGTATTTTAAAATAAACTTTGAATGCAAAGAAAACATTACAAATACAGCTTATTCAAAGAGTCTTATTGTTATATTACATTAAAAAATAGATTTTCTCAGTAGCTTTTGCTACTTTTATGTGCCGTTACGACAGTGGCGTAGCTAGCCTTGGTGTCACACACCACCACCACCACCCACACACACAGGGAGCTCGGCAGGTGTATGTTTGGGAGTGCCGAGCTCCCTGCTTTTTTCCCGAAAAGCCCACCATTCCCCCCGCCAGGGGAAGGACTTCTCCCCCCAGCACCAGCACCTCCACCAAGATGCCCCCCCCTTGGTGTCCGCTGCTGGGCATTTTCTCCTCTCAGCTTGCTTGACCTGTTTAGGAAAATGGCAGTGCAGTTCCTCCTGCCGCTCTGCGCCTGCGAAACAGCTTCTTCTCCTTCCCTACCCCCTTCCCTCTTGCTTTCCGCCTTCAGCTCACCTGAAGAAGCTACCGCCCTTGCAGAAGCTCAAGCCAAATATTGCTCTTTTCACATGTAGAGAGCGTTTCATTTCCCATTCAATGCATTTCACAGAATGCCTCCCAGGAGCCCCACTGCAAACTCTCTCACAGACTTTGAATTAATAAAAGGAAGCATTTTCCAGGTTGTTCTGGTTGTTTTATTCAGTTAACAAGAGATTTCCTAACGTTTCGCTCCTAAACTATGAGGAGCATTATCAAAGGAGCAGCAACTTGCTGTCTGCTCTAGTTCTAGTTCTTTCGGTGTGAGGGGTCGGGGAGGGAAGAGAGAGAAAGAGAGACTGTGTTGTGCGGAGGGGGGGGGAGCTGGAAGCCAAATGAGCCATGGCAAGCAGCAGCCACTCTCAGCCCAAGCAGAGGGAGCATTGCAAGCAGCCCAGCCTGACTGGGGATTGTTAAAAGTAGGAGGCCGTGGAGCACCGCAAGGGCAGAGTCTCAGCTGCAGCTTGGTGCAGTTTTTCTTCCCAAACGATGCTGTCTCAATGCCTTCAAGCCAAAAGCCTTTGCCTTCAAGCCAAAGCAGAATTGCAGCCACAGAATATGCAAGATTACAGCCAAGGTTTCTTCACGTTTCTTCACATATTCTTGGTACCATATCCCAAGACAAGACAGTGGGCACCTTAATTTTATGATGAATAACCAGTATCTATTGGCTGCCCACAGCATAAGTCCCAATCCAAAAAATCAGCCCCTGCCTCCCACATCTGCCATTGACCCTGGAAGGGTCCCCAATAAGGACCATGTCAAACTCAGAGGGGTTAAAAAAAAAAAAACCTCCCCTCACGGCCGTGTCATCCGGCTGCTATTGGCTGCATAGGACAACAAGCACGCTGCCCCACACTCATGCGTCAAGCAAAGCCTAGCTTGATCCTGACTGCCCAGCTGTTGCATATCTTTCCCTTCTGCCCTTCAAACACTAAGCATATTTTATTTATTTGAAGATGTTGTTTGGGCTCCTTGTAACTATCGTTTTAACCTCATTTTAGTAAAATTCAATTCATTGGATTACATTAGTCCAGCGTGCATTGCCTGGAGTTTATAGAAAAACAGGCAATATTTATATAGTGCCATCCATTCGCATGGTGATTTACACAGAATGAGAAGACCCTGCCCCAAGAGGCTTACAGTGCAGACAGACCCAAGGGATACAGAGAAAGGGGAGGAAACGGAGGTGGAAACGAGCTGGGGAAGACCATGCAATTCTCTCAGATGCCTGTACTTAAGCTTAGTTACAGTAGGGGGAAAGGACTGAGAACCAAACACTATGTGACAAGAAATGCATACTGTGCCCAAAGAGTTTTTTTAGAACACTGGGTGGCCGTCCAAAATGGGGCAAAATCCATGGGGAAGTGAGGAGACTTGAAAGCTTTGCCCCCACTTCTACGTCTGTTCAGACCAAACCAGACAAGCTGCAGGAGATCCATGCTCGTCTCTTCCAGAACTTTAAGCAGTTGCAGGTGCACACGTTGCACTGGAGCCATAACACTAGACGAAACACCACCAACAGATTTGACCTTTCTGGAATATTCCCATTAGAGGCAGATTTGCACAAGGATATACAGACGGCCAACTGCAGAAAGCACCACGTCAGCTTTCTTAAATGCATCATCCTGCCAAATGGCAAGAGGGGATTTTATTTCCCAAGCAACACTGGTTAGTAACGCAATCTACACCACTGGATCACTTCACCACCCCTCCTGCAGAGTAGCATGCCCTGGGCTCAGTGGTCCCTAGAACAGGCCTACATTAAGACAACGATGCAAGCCACAACAAGCATTCCAAAGGCACAGCCATGGTGCCAGACGACCAAGGTTCCCCTCCGCCTCCCTCTCCACCTCCTTGTCCCCGCCCAGTGGCTGCGTCCTCAGCAAAAGGCAAAAGACTCATGCAAAACCGGAGCCACAGGGAAGGCAGTGCTAATGTCCCGCCAGGAGCGCTGCCATAATTGCCCCCCTGGCCTCCAAGAGCAGGAGCTGAGAGGAAGCTTGCAAGAGCAGCCGCATCCCACAGCCTCTCAGGTCATCAGGATGCAGCTGCTCTTGCCCCACTGAATCCGGACCCCACAGCATGCTCTCATCCCTCTGAAGATGACTTTCTGGGCAGTCAGGCTGCTCAGGCACTTTGCTCGGCTTTAAAAGTGGCGAAAATTCCCGCTCCTGCTTCAACGCTAGGTGTGACTGAAGAGCCATTGGCAGCAGCTTCAAGTGCCTCATTTGCATGTCCAGGAAAGCCTTGTCGGAATGTTAGCCAAATTCTTAAAACCCCTAGTGGTGGGCTGCGTTCGTCCCAGTGCGGCAAATAAACACGCAACAGGTTTTGAAGATTGGAACGCTTTCAAGTTTATTCTGCAAAAGAGATTGACAAGATAAGTGTACAAGGCCAACAACAGGCAAGGCAGTCTCTGTCCAAAGGGGCAGGGCTTACTGATTTCTACATAGTCAAGCAAGCAAGTTTCAGACCATTTTGGACGCATAGTGGTCAGTTACATTCCCACCCGTTCTTTCTGTATCTACACACCGTACCCTTTTTGGCTGGGTTTTCTAAATTCTGTAGGCCTGCTTTCGATCTGGTAACAACCAGCTTTTTGGCCTTCCTTTGGGGCAGGAACTGCTGAGTTTGCTTAAAGTTATCTAGTTCTTGCTACATGCTGCTTGGTTCTCATGCAGGCTACAAGCTGTGTGTGTTAGGGCCTTTGGTTTCAGCCCTGCTTTCTTGCTTTCACCGTATCCTAGCATTCGTGAGTACTGGAAGCCAGGCAGCACTGAGACTCAAATATTTCCTCCTTTCTGTTCATATTATTTACCGTATATACTCACGTGTAAGACGAAAAATTTATGCCCTAAAATAGACTCTTTTTATTATTTTAATATGTTTTAATATAAATGTGTAGGAGTAAAGAAAGCATTAAAATACAGTTTATTCCAAGAGTTATTGTTACATTACCTTAAAAATGGGGTTTCTCAGTAGCTTTTGCTACTTTTATGTGCCGTTATCACAGTGGCGTAGCTAGCTTTGGTGTCACCTAGTGCTAGGAGCCTTGGTGTCACACACATGGAGAGTTCGGCAGGTGAAAGTTTGGGAGTGCCGGTCTCCCCGCATTTTTTCCGAAAAGCCCACGCAGCGGCGGAACATCGGTGGAGCGCGTGGAGCAGGAGCACTCACCTTTGGGAAGTGGTGCGCTATATCGGCCTTCCCACCCTCCCTGGAGCTCGTTCGGCTCCAAAATGGAGCTGAAACCGGCGGGGGGCATGTTCGGAGTCGCATTGGGCGTGACGACGTCACATCCCTTAGGCCCCGCCCCTTAGCCTGGGCGCCGGGAGGGCTCGTGGCATTACTGAGCCCACACCAGAGGAAGGACTTGTTCCCCTAGCAGCAACACCTCCACCAAGAAGTTCCCCCTTGTTGTCCTCTGCTAGGCACTTTCTCCTCACAGCTTGCTTGCCCTCTTTAGGAAAATGGCAGTGCAGTTCCTTATCCCTCTTCACACCTGCATTTGCATTGCCCTATCAATCAATCTTTGTTAATATAGTCAAAGTCCAAAACATAACCATGACAAAGTTCGACATATAAAACCACCTACACAATGTACGCTGATCCAACAGATATTCAAACCCTTTTGCTCCCACAGAAGCATGTCAGTTCAACCATGCTCATTTTGTTTATTTATTTATGTACAGTATTTTTACCCCGCTTTTCTCCCTGATGGGACCCAAGGCGGCTTACAAAAGACAAAAATAAAAGTACAAAAACATAATCGCTATTTAAAAGCAATATACACAATTAACTAAAACTCATAAACAATAACAATCTTTAAGCAATAAAAACAACAGGCCACAATTACCATTAAAAATAGAAATGTAAGAGCAGCAGCACCACCTTGTAAAAGAAGGACCACACCTGTAAAAACTAGATGTCATTAAAAAAGCTGAGGACTCGAATGTCTTCTCTAAAGAAAAACGTCTTCAGGCCTCACCAGAAAGTCTCCAAGGAGGGACCAGTTCATAAGTGAAAAGGGAGGGAATTCCATAAGGTTGGTGCCACTACTGAGAAGGCCCTATTTCTAGCCGCCACCCTTTGCACCTGCCTAGTTGACGTCACCCGCAAGAGGGCCTGGCATGGATCGCCGTGGTCAGGTCTCCATGATCCAACTATGGTCGCAACTGGCGCACCAGCCGAAGCTGGGCAAGTCCCCCCCCCGACCACTACCGCCAGCTGGGAATCCAGGAGCAACGGCGGATCCAGGTGGACCCCCAAGCTGCTGACCTGCTCCTTCAGAGGGAGTGAACGCCATTCAGGGCAGGACAATACTCTAGCACCTGAAAAATGGATTTCCAAATCAAGAGAACCTGTTTTGTCTGGATTTAATCTCAGGTTGTTAGCCCTCATCCAGGCCTCAACCCCCTCCACGCAGTGCTACAGAGCCTCAACAGCCATGCTGGAATCAGGTGGAAAGGAGAGATCAAGCTGGGTGCCATCAGCATATTGATAGCACCCAACTCCAAATCCCTGGATGACCTCTCCCAGGGTTTCATGTAGATGTTAAATAGCATGGAGGACAAGACAGAACCCTGTGGCACCCTACACCTCAAGGGCCCTGGTGCCAAACAGGCATCCCCCAACACAATGGTAGCAGAGAAGAAATTTCTCTTCGCTGCTATCACCGCCACAAAATAGGCTCTGCAATGAGCTGTATTCCGTGTCCGGTTGGACTCAGCACGAATTTTCTGCCACTGTCGCTCAAGACGTCTACCCTGTCGCTTCATCATCTGCAGCTCCTCAGTAAAGCAAGGAGCAGCTCTGAGTCTGCGGTGTTGCAGAGGTCTCTCAGGAGTGATTGTATCCACTTCCATGGCCATTTCCCCATTCCAGAGGTCAACCAGGGCCTCAGATGAGTCGCCAGCTTTGGCAGCGGGAACCCCCCTCTCCAGAGCCCTCAGAATACCTTCTGGATCCATTAGCTTCCAGAGGCAGACCATATAATGTGGTCCCCTGCCTCTGCAGAGGAAGGAAGCTGCAACAAGCCTAAACCTTACCAGGAAATGATCTATCCATGACAACGGAGTGATCTTAATCTCCTCCACATCCCTATCACCGTCCCCTCACCCAGCTGTAAACACCAGGTTCAATACATGTCCCGTCTCATGTGTCGGGGTCAACACATATATTAATCAAATTACCTACCATTGTTGTTAATCTAGCGTAAGTAAAACTCTAATTGACAAATATACCCTTCATCCTTCAGTATCAAAGGAGCTACAACTCAAATCTTTATGCTTGATGAAACCCTTGCATGTTTTATACGCCGCCGTCAAAAACGAGTGCATCGCTTAGTATACCACACATTCGTTCCTAGAAGAAGTATCTTGCCCAACTCCACATCTTCCATACATGGGAAGTTCTAATAAGAGGCAATTTAAACATAGCCCCAGACTGAATACACAGTGCAACAGGACATGCTCAATTGATTATACCTCCCCTGAGCCACCTGGACAGATCCTTTCAAAATATGGGATTCTACAATGGCGACCTACGACTACGGCCATTGCTATCAAAAATGGGAAGTTTACACAATTTCACAGCATTATGGGTACAGAAAACTTTGCATTGGCAAAAGTCTATACTAATAAAATATCTGGACTGCTTATCTCTTGACCTTTGAAAATGCTAGTGTATCATAATGGATAAGAGTGATTATTGGACTCAACTGTGAAACCCACAGGGTGACACTGGAACATCGGCTCTCCTTTTTTGTCTAACGTACTTCAGGTTACACCAACTTGAAGGTTACACCAATGTGAAAGATGCAAAAGAGTGAAAAGTGGCAATGTTATCCAGCTTTTAATACATGCAGTATTGACATGTTTTCATTCATTCTCTCCCCCCACCCCATTTACTTTTTTGTGATAGGGTTTGTGATTGCTCAGTGTTGGAGGAAGGGCATGTACCAGAGGAAATTTGGTTTTTAGAAGATGAGTTAGATCAACCACAGTTCTCTTCACTAAGATTAATCTTCAGCGTTTTGGTACGTTTTCGCAAACTTTAGATGTTTCTCGAATAAATAGTTCAACAATCATTTGTTTATTACCGTTGTTTGAAGTTGGTTTGATAATATGCCTCCTGTCTTTCCTTCTCGCTCCCCCGGATCCCGGCCAAGGGCACACCCTGCATCAGGTTCTCCTAGGTTTTGAATATTGCAATTTTTCAGTATAAATATGAGAAACCAACTTCTTCACCTGGCGCGACAGAAGAAGGAACTCTACTGGGGCACTGAGAAGCTACGAATCTCAATATTTCCCGACTTCCCCAAAGAAGTCACGTTTCAAAGAGCTCAGTTTGCCAAAGCTTGTGGCATTGCTAGAAATTTAGGTGTGGAAAGCCACCATCGGGCTCCTGCTATCTTTTGCGTTAACATGAACAATCAGCTTAAATGTTTCTACTCCCCAGCAACTGCAGAAGCATTTCTTGAGACTTTAAAGTAATAATCTGATGTTTGTTATATGGGTAGACCTTTATATTGTGAATTGTGTTGTTTTTTGTCTTTTCCTATCTTTAATTGCAGTCTACATTCTAAGGGCATTTCTCTATTTTAAATATTAGTTATAAGTATTAGTGGACAACTACTGGGTTAAAATGGCTGGGTGTTAGACTGCTCATAACAATCCCTTACGTTTCTGGGAGTGCTGCCAACTAGCTTAGGTTTATCTGTGAGCTATGATAATATTGAATCTTGTACCATGAGTTCTTAATTAATCGATGTAGACGGAGTGAGGACAAGGCTGTTATGGATTGTCACTTTGTCTCCAACGAGCGTGGTTTTTTGTTTTTGTTTGTTTTTGCTTTATTTTTTCCTGTTTCTCATTCTTTATTTTTTCCTGTTTCTCATTCTCTTTTCTTCTTTCTCTTTTTATTCTTGCTTTCTTAAATTATCTTTTTAAAATTACTCTAGATGTACAGGAATCCCCCACTTAACGACGAGGATACGTCCTTTGTAAAGTGAATCCATCATTATGCGAGTCCTCAGCACAATCTAGTGGTTGACGCTCCAATTTAATCGACCCGTTTCAAGTTGTTTATTTTGTTTACTGTACAGTACTGTACTGTAATTGTTTAATGTAATTGTTTAATACACTTTTTTTAACTTCTTTATTGTTGTACAGTACAGTTACTTTGTGTCTTACAATTGCTTTGCATTTTAGTATTTCACCTTTCTTTGTGTTTGGAGAAATAGTGCCGGTGTTGTACATCACCGTCTGTCTGAAAATATAAAACGCAGTAGACTCTCCCCCTGCATGAGTTGAGCTCTTTGCAGGGCAATTAGCAACTTTCTTGCAAACTGTAGGAGCTGAGCTCAGCCGTTTGCTGTTTGCAAAGCAGTTAGCAGCTATCTTGCAAACTGTAGGTGCTGAGGAAGAGCTTTATTGCTGCAGGAGCTTTATATTTTATGAAAATATAAAATGCAATAGGCATTGAGTTGCAGGAGTTGGGCTCTAAGCAGGGCAATTAGAAACTCTATTGCAAACTGCAGAAGCTGAGCTTAGCACTTTACATGGCATTTAGCATCTATCTCATTTTTGAATAGTATCAGGGCTTTGCTCCAGAATATCTGATTGTTGGGGATTACTTTGGCTTTGATCACTGTCCCGTAGATAAGTTGACTCAGGTTTTCAGGGTCTATTTTAGGGCATGTGTTTTTCATCTTATACATGAGTATATATGGAACTTCAAAATGTACGCTTCCCCCACACATTGAGAATTGCATCGAAAATGGCAAGTGTACACAATTTCACAGCATTTTGCATACAGAAACAACTTTGCATTGGCAAAAGTCTATATTAATAAAATATCTGGATTGCTTATCTCTTGACCCTTGAAAATGCTAGTGTGTATCATAGTGGATAGTCCACTCAGCCTTGAAACCCACAGGGTGACATTGGAACAGCCACTCTCCTTTTTTGCCTACCGTACTTCAGATTAAACCAACTTGAATGGTGGATATAATGTGAAAGATGCGTAGGAGTGAAAAGTGGCAACATTATGCAGCTTCTAAAACATGTGGTGTTGACATTTTTTCATTCATTCCCTCCCTTCCCCACCCCATTTACATTCTTGTGATAGGGATGATTTCTCTCTGAAGATTTTAGAGGAAGGATATTTATCAGTACCAGAAGAGAAATATTGTATTGATGAAGAAACATACGAAGCTCAGTTCGAAACATACGAAGCTCAGTGGTGTTGACATGTTTTCATTCATTCTCCCCCACCCTTCCCCGCCCCATTTACTTTTTTGTGATAGGGGTGATTTCTCACTGTTTGGAGGAAGGGCATGTACCCGAGGAAATCTGGTTAAGTAAGGATGACATGAACACAGCACAGTTCTCATCGCTGAAACTAATCATCACCATTTCTGGTATGTTTTGGCAAACGTTAGATGTTTTCCAAATAAATAATATTAAATCGTTCGTTCGTAAACCTTTAGTGGCATAACATACAAACATAGTACACCACACAATACAAAATCTGTCAGCCATCCCCACAACTCCCCTGTGCAAAATTAGAGAAACTTCATCTCCGTCGCTCGACCATCAGCTTCAGAAAGGCAGCTATCCTTGAGAGAACCTCAACATCGGTTACCATAAGAAGGTACCGTAGCCTATCTTGATAAGCCCATCCACTTATCTTTCCCAAAATCGGGCCTAGGCGGAGTAAACAAAGATCATTATATAGCAGGCAAAGTAGAACCATATGCAGCAGAGATTCAACCCTACTAGATTCACATTGGCAGCACTTCTCACTATATGGGATCGTCATATTCCTGCCAAACAGCACAGCAGAGGTCAAACAAGCCAAATAGCACATGGCACCTTGCAAGAGAGAATACCCTACACACCACGTCCAGAGTGGGAGTGTTATGGCTGGGGCACCGGTTTTCCTTGGCGGGAGGTCACCTTTGGCTCTGGGGCACCTATCTGGGCTGTCCTGGGGGTCTACTGGTCCCTGGGTGTGGGGCTATGGGTCTGGCATGTTGGTCCTCTCCGCAAGGGGAGCAAGGAGGCTTGTTTCCCCCGGGAGGCCAGGGCTCGAACCAGACAGCAGGGCCTTGCCAGCGCTCACATCAACATTGATGTGATGTTGATGCACATTGGCAGGCATCAACATAATGTAATGGGGAGCTGTGGCCAATGGTGGCCAATGGTGGCCAATGGTCAAGGGAGTCGTGGTTGAAAAAGTTTGGGAAACACTGTGCTAGTGTATCATAGTGGGTAAGAGTGATTATTCCACTCAGGTGTGAAACCCACAGGGTGACACTGGAACAGCCGCTCTCCCTGTTTGCCTAACATACTTCAGGTAAAACCAACTTGAAGGGGGGGATACGATGAGAAAGACACATAGGAGTGAAAAGTTATGCAGCTTCTAAAACATGCGGTGTTGACATTTTTCATTCATTCTCTCTTCCCCCCCCTTCCCCGCCCCATTTACTTTCTTTTGATAGGAATGATTTGTCTCGATTAGAATATAACTCAGTACCGGAAGAAGTCTGGTTTGACGATCAAGACCCAATAAAATTTTCTTCATTAAGATTAGTAATTACCATTATTGGTAAGTTTTGGCAAGCTTTAGATGTTTTTCTAATAAATAAAATAATAATTCGATTATTATCGTTGTTTGAAGTTGGTTTGATAACATGCCTCTGAGAACAGAAAGAACTAATTCTGTGTCTGCTCTTCCGGAGGAAATTCCAACCACTTCCTCTGAAGAACTGGGCAAGATTGTGGACTTAATTACAACAATGAAAGACCAGATATCGGCAGAGGTTCAAAATCAATGCTTCCCCTCTCTCTTCTAACTATACCTTTCACCCCAGGCAATCATTTTATTTCACAGTAACTATTGAATCACAGTAACTACTGGATCTACAGGAACATAACATGTATTGGCTGCTAGTGGTGGACCTTCTTGATGCAAAATGTCTTTTGGGCTTTTGTAACATCAGGTCTTAGAACTTTTGTCTCTCAAAAAAGTGTGCTCAGAGGTGCAGAAAGATCTAACCAGAAAATGTTGAAGTGTTCTCTTCTTATTTCGCGCCATTTTCAGTAAGTGATGAAGAAATCAAGAGAAGCCTGGGGTTTGTTGATGAAAACAGTAAGTAGCAAACGTTGCATTCGATGGAGTAAAAAAAAAGTACTGTGTGTGAATCTGTGTGTGTGCTCGCGCGCAGCTTATGCTGCAGCTTATAAAAAGTAATGAAGAGGTGAACGGACAGGCAAGGAAAGTGCGAGTGTGCCTTTAAAAGTCCAAGCAAAACTGACAGTTGGGCCTGTGAATAACTGGCAGGTGATGCTGATTAGATGTTCACCTGAGCTACTTTCAAAAGAATGCTGCTTAGAGCAGAGGACGCAAACTTCTTGCAATCCCTTGAAGATGCTTTCCACAGGTGAAAGTGCTCAGGCCGCTGCGAGAAGCCCCGCCCTGGTGCGAGCTCACTCAGTTTACAGTTCTCCCAAACGCTCCTTTTGTATAATATGTCCTATCACCAGAAAATATTTATAGCCTGCAAGGTGTTCCTTTCTTATTTCGCTCCACTTTTAGTCACTGAGGAAGACTTCAGAAACGGTTTTGATGTCTAGCATGAGGCCGGTATGTAGTAACCGTTGCATTCTAAGGAGTAAAAAAACCAAAAACATAGCTGATGCAACCCAATACCATCCAGTAGTAGCAACCCTACCTGAGAAGATGGCAAGTTTGCTTTCAGGAAAGCAGTTTCTGCCTAACTAGCTGCCCCCACATCGCACGTCCCTGATGGGAGGTGCATGCACATGGTGTTTATCTCATGTACTGTAGTGCAGGCATTCCCAACCTGTGGTACGCATACCTCCAGGGGTACGCGAACCGACAGGCGGGGGGGTACACAGCTTGCTGCATCCACTTTTTAAACTCCTGACAGAGACTGACAGCTGATAAGGCACAACTCGGCTAAACCAACAGCAAGGCTAACTGAGTCACAGGACTCCCATACCAAAAAACAAACAACCCTCTGCCAAAACTCTATATAAACCTCTCCCTAGCATTTGCATCCAAGTTAGGATGACACTAACTGAGTAAGTTCTCTCTGACTAAATAGTCCCTACTTTCTTACTGAAAAGAGAAACATAATTGACAGTGAACAGAAGAGATTCTTGTGGAACAAAACCACCCCTTCTCTCCCCCCAGACTGTGTTCCCAAAAGGCTTTGAGTGGAATGCAAACCAAGTGCTTTTCTACCGGCTGGTTCAATTTCTATGCTGGGTTTGATATGCTGGGGCTGCAGCTAGCTGCTCTCCTGACTTTTCGCTTGCAGCTGTTGAGCTGCAATTCTAGGCTCCTTCTAGTTCTGTTTGCTTTTGGATCTGCTCCTGGGCTTCTGGCTGCTCTTCTTGGGGCTTCTGTGCATGTTTGTCTCCTTCTCTGACCTACCTGGAGACTGAATTTGGGGCCATGTGTTCGGTCACTGAGCTGAGGTCCCTGGCTTGCTTTGTCAGGCCTTTACCCTGACTTGAGTTGTCTGCCCCTAAGTCTCTCTTATGCTGCTTTAGTTAAAATTTTAAGGGTGCTCTGCTGTGCCCTTCCAGGTATTCTTTAGGTTGCTTTGAGAAATTTGAAGCTTAAAAAATTGGGAGCTTTCTGTGAATTTAAGAATAGAATACATTATTTCTTCCATTTAAAGAAGGTAGCTCTTAAGGCAGATTGAGATGTTTTTATGTCCTCCTAAGAAACCTAAGCAGGAATTGCCTTGGTTCATTTTGGGATGGGAGACCTATGGTGAAAAAATTAGCACACTTCAAAAAATTTGACCGTGCTAGGGGATACACTTGTTGAAAAAGGTTGGGACCTCTGCTGTAGTGATTCTGTGAGTGTGTATGTGAAAATCACGCTCTCTCAATTCTGTTGGTACTTCTTTTAGTTGTGCTAGTCACTTTTTAAGAAAGGTATTGCTTTAATATTGAATATGGTAGTGCATCATTTAGGAGACGAATGGAAAAGCAGCTCAGAGCTTTTTAAAATAAATACCTTTCTTTTGCTAACAAAAGGTGATCAGCAGCTTAGAACAAGTAAATAGTTCTTAACATGATGTTAAACACGCAAGTAAACACATGAGGAGTAAAACAGTGACACCAAGATCCCTCTCTATTAGGCAGTACAATGGCTTTCTCCTGCATGAGCCACATGCACTGGCATCACTAGGGTGCACCCCGCACTGATTGACACCAATTTGGGCGACATGTGTGTGTGTGTGTGTGTGGGGGGGGTTTGACACCACGGCTGCACAGGCTCAGCAGTGAGTGGTATTTCTAACCACTCACAGCTGGACCGAATCCAAGCCTTGGCTGCACAATCAGGCTGAGGGAAAAAGCCAAAGAAGCCAAGAGGGGTGTCACCCTTTTCCAGGAAGGGTAGCACCCCCCTTTGGCTCACCCTGCCGCTTGCCTGTGCCATGTGAGCCAAAGCTGTGGGAATCGGAAGCGACTCATGCACCTTTGGCTCACAGGCAGGAGCCGCAAAGAAAGCCTAAGGCAGCGAAGGGATGCCCCTTTGCTGTCTTCGGCTGTTTTTGTGGATCAGCGACTCGGAAGTAATTGATGTGGCATGATGATGTCATCATGCCACGTCAATTACTTCCGGGTTCCTGTGCCGCCCTGCACCAAGAGGATTCGAAGTAAGCTATGCTCCTGGCCACAGGGAAGGACATGATTAGCAATGCTCTCCATTTATCTATTTATGGATATTGGGGGTGCTATGTTTCAAAAATTACATCAGCCGTTCAGGCCCATGTGCATTGCCTTGCCAAATGCATTGTTGCTGTTCATGAAGCAACATTATGCTGTTGCTATGCTAGGTTGCTGTTATGAAGCTAAAAGGCTAGGAGTCCTTTCCACTAAAAAATAAAACATGAAACTTTATAAGAAAAGAACCCAAATTCTTTAGCTTGTACAAGTTAATCCATGGCGGACCCCACACTGAGGGGGGACCACCCCCGCCCTAACCTCCCGGGTGGTGGACCTCTGTTGCCCTTGGATCCGGTGATGTTTGCAAGCAAAGAGGTAGACTTACGGTTCGTCGTTTCTAGCTGCTTTAAGCTTGTTTGTAATCTGACACTCATGGGGCCATGGAACCGGACAGATCCCCCAGCAACTGTCTGTATTAACAAGAGTTTCCTCTTTGTCATGTTGCAGGTGCGAAGTTGTGCGAAGAGGGCTCGGGATGGCCGAGGTTGGCTGCAGTAGGCGGCCCTTCGATTCAAGGTAAAAGGAACCCAAATTCTTCAGCTTGTAAAAATTAAATCACGCGGTGCATGACTTCTCAGTTATAGTACCGCCAAAGGCTGTTTTTGTATAATATGGCCGAAGATCTCACCAGAAAATGTTCAAGTGGTCTCTTATTATTTTGCTCCATTCTTAGTGACTGATGAAGAAATCAGAAGAAGCCTAGAGAGGCTTGATGAAAACAGTAAGTCGCAAACGTTGCATTCTAAGGAGTAAAACAAAAACATAGCTGTTTTGAATGACATGCAGCTTATTTACTTGGTGTATTTACCACTTTAGACAGCTGTATACACGTAGACGTTGTCCCAGGGCCCCCAGAACGTGGTGCCGGTCTTGCAGCACATATCCTATCCAGCTCCTCCACTGCTGCGGCCAGTGGGGCAGGGCAGAACGGGAGGCTTTGGACGGGAAAGGGGATTTAAAGGGGGATGTAAAGGAGATTTAAATCTCCTTTCCCCTTCCAAAGCCTCCCATTTTACCCTCCACGACTGCTGTACCACTGCTGCACCAGTGGAGGAGCTGGCTAGGATTGCACTGGTGCGTTTACTATTTCCTCCTGTGAACTGACAGCGCAACCCAATACCATCCTGTAGTAGCAACCCTACCTGAGAGGATGGCAAGTTTCCTTTCAGGAAAACAGGTTCTGCTTCACCAGCTGCCCCTGCACCACATATCCTTTATGGGAGGTGCATGCACATGGTGCTATCTCATGTGCTGTAGTGATTTTGTTTGTGTGTGTGTGTGAGAGAGAGAGAGAGAGAGAAAATCACGCTCTCAATTCTGCTGGTACTGCTTTTAGTTGTGCTAGTTGCTTTTGATGAATGTAAAAGCAGCTCAGAGCTTTTTAAAATAAATACCTTTCTTTTGCTAAAGGTGATCAGCAGTTTAAATCAAGTAAATAGTTCCTAACATGATGTTAAACATGTGTGTTCTATTAAAACAGTGACATGAAGATCTCTATTAGGCAGTGCAATTGCTTTCTTCTGCATGAGCCACAGGGAAGGACATAAGTAGCAAGTAGGTAATTGAGGATATAAGTAGATATTGGGGGTGCTACGTTCCAAAAATTACATGAGCTGTTCAGACCCATTTGGATTGCCCTGCCAAATTCATTGTCACTGCTCATGCTATGAAACTAAAAGGCTAGGAGTCCTTCCCACTAAAATAAAAAAGGAAACTTTACAAGAAAGGAACCCCAGTTACAAACACACTAAGGCTTTCATGGCTGGGCGAATCTAAAACGTAATTATAAACATTGCTTGAGTTTTTGAGCCACAGACTAGACGCAGGATTTGATCCCAACATTTTGGTTTTACCGGTGGAAATCATCCTTTGGGGGTTTCAAGAAGTTTGCATCCTCTGCTCAGTCTTCTAGGCAGCTTTCTTTTGAAGGTAGCTCAGCTGAGCATCCAATCAGCATCAACTGCCAGTTAGCCACAGGCCCAACTGTCAGTTCTGCTTGGACTTTTAAAGGCACACTCGCACTTTCCTTGCCTGTCCATCATTACCACAGTTCTTTACACAATTTTCACTTCCAAAGTGACACTATAACATTTTTATAGACAACTGTCTATAAAATTTGGAAGTGAAAATTGTGTAAAGAACTGTGGCAATGATGGACAGGCAAGGAAATAGCGAGTGTGCCTTTAAAACTCCATCAGTGCAGTGTCCAAAGAGGATTGTACAGGAAGTATGCAACATGCAAATTCAGTGAGTTTGGTGAACATGAAGTGTAAAAGGAAAAAATGGCAAAGCAGGCCTTTTAACATTTTCTCCATCTCTGTGGAATTCCATCTCCAGGGGCGAAAGTGTTGGGCGCTTTTATTTGTCTTTAGTCCTTTAGTTTGTCTTCTTTAGTCCCTTTTTCCAATTATATTTATATTTTATTATGTATATTTTATTCTGTTTTAAAATAAATGTTTAGGAGCAAAGAAAGCATTAAAGATACAGTTTACTCCAAGGGTCTTACTGTTATATTACATGAACAATGGATTTTCTCAGTAGCTTTTGCTACTTTTATGTGCCCTTATACCGCTCTGGCTCATATGCATATGCAGGCGGAGCCAGCTTGCGACACTCCCCCCATTGCACACGTGGGCCCCTTTGCGCTGCCACGATGGGCTGCAAGCAGGGGAGCTGGAACCCCTTGTAAGGGCCGGCAGGGAGTCCCAGCACCATTCCTGGTGTGACCACAAGGCCCTCCCTCACTATCATGGCATAGTCTGATGCTCAGCTGGTTACCCTTCAAGGGGGGGGGGTAGGAATATTTTACCATATTCCGAATTGACTCATGGAGTATGTGTTTTTTCGCCTACGCCAGACTGTGTGCTTCTGTAGGCATTACCAGGTCGGACAAGCCTGGCAGAATGATGGAGGCAGGGACGAATGATGGGGATCAAAAGGTTTCTGTCCTTAGGTAAGCAAGAGTTAGGAGGGACGGACAGTGCCCGCTGGCACTGGGGCGCAGGGTGGCTTGAACTTTATTGCCAGTCTTAGTGCCCCCTCACCCGGGTGCAGGGCTGGCAGGGCAATTCTGCTTCCTTGACCATCTGTTGTCAGGGGTTGGCTGTGAAGAAGCTGACAGAGCCTTTAGGTCTTTGATCTTTGATTCTGAGTCAGGACAGTTACGCCCGTAGGAGGGAATCAGGCTTTCACAGCCTCCTCCAGTTTAGGTGCCCGCAGAGCTGAGATGGACCATCTTGGGCAGGACCCGCTACAAGCCTACAAACTCTTTGTAACAATTTCAATAAACATGTCCCTTAACTTATCCCATACCTGTGTCACGTGTGCATTTATTTTATTTACATTATTTTTACCCCACCCCCACCTTTCTCCCCGAAGGGACCCAAGGCGGCTTACAACAAAAAAAGGAAATACAATACAACAAATCCAATACCCAAGTCACATTTTAAAACAGTAAAAAACAGTTAACAAAATTAATAAAACATCTAACAATTAATTTAAAAAGATCATCATTACAATTAAAACAAGAGCATAAAAAGAGCACAAAAAGCAGCAGTGTCCCAGCTGTACCAGCAGGATGTTAAAAAAGGCAGGGCTCAGAAGGCTTCCTTGAACAGGAAGGTTTTTAGGCCTCGCCAGAAAGTGTTCAAGTAGGTAGCAGTTTGTAAATCAAAAGGGAGGGAGTTCCATCACGTTGGTGCCACTACTGAGAAGGCCCTATTTCTTGCCGCCGCCCCTCGCACCTCCCTGGGAGACGGCACCCGCAAAGGGGCCTTCTCTGATTACCTAAGGAGCAATTACCTAAGGGGACAAGCCGGACTATATAGAAGTAGGCGGTCTCTCAAATATCCTGGTCCCAAGCCATATAGGGCTTTAAAGGTCAAAACCAGCACTTTGAATTGGGCCTGGAAATGAATCGGCAGCCAGTGCAGCCGTAGGAGGAATGGCCCGACAGAGTCGAACCGCCTACCCCCAGTAACTACACGGGCCGCCGCATTCTGCACTAATTGCAGTTTCCGAACCGTCTTCAAGGGCAGCCCCACGTAAAGCATGTTACAATAATCTAATCGTGACGACACCGTGGCATGGTTCACCGTGGTCAGGTCTGCACGATCCAAGTACGGTTGCAGCTGGCGCACCAGCCGAAGCTGCCACAGCCACCACCTGGGAATCCAGGAGCAGCTGCGGATCCAGGCAGATCCCCAAGCTGCGAACCTGCTCCTTCAGAGGGAGTGCAACCCCCTTCAGACCAGGACGATACTCTAGTACCTGCATCGTGGATTTCCAGACCAGGAGAACCTCCGTCTTGTCTGGGTTTAATTTCAGCTTATTAGCCCACATCCAGGTCCCAACCGCCTCCAGGCAGCGCTCCAGAACCTCAACAGCCACCCTGGAATCAGGTGGAAAGGAGAGATAGAGCTGGGTGTCATCAGCATAATGATAGCACCCAACTCCAAATCCACAGATGACCTCTCCCAGCAGTTTCATGTAGATGTTAAATAGCATGGGATGGGGGACAAGATGGAACCCTGTGGCACCCCACACCTCAAGGGCCAGGATGCCGAACAGGCGTCCCCTAGCACCACCATCTGGGACCTATCTGCCAAGTAGGAGCAGAACCACCGCAGAACGATGCCCCCAATCCCCAGCTCGGCCAGTCGGCCCAGAAGGACACCATGGTTGATGGTGTTGAAAGCTGCTGAGAGGTCCAGCAGAACCAACAGGGACACATTCCCCCTGTCCAGTCCTCGGCGTAGATCATCGACCAAGGCCGTTTCCATCCCAAAGCCTGGCCTGAAACCAGATTGAAAGGGATCTAGATACCTTTCATTTACCTGTGTCACTTCTGTTTATTTTTTTTTTTGGGGGGGGGGTACTGTTGCAGCCAGTGGCATAGCTAGCCTTGCTGTCACACACACATCAACAGAGAGCTTAGCAGGTGTATGTTTGGTGTAAGACGGGCTCCTTGCTCACTTTTTTATGAAAAGCCCACTGCTCCCCCCCCCATCAGAGGAAGACCTGTTTCCCCAGCAGCAGCACCTCCACCAAGATCCCCCCCCCCCCCGTTGTCTGCTACTGGGCACTTTCTCCTCATAGATTGTTTGACCTCTTTAGGAAAATGGCAGTGCAGTTCCTTCTCCCTCTCAGAGCCTGCACAAAACATTATTCTCCTTCCCCACACCCTTCATTCTTGCTTTCCCCCTTCAGCTCACCCCTCTAAACTACCATTCTTGTACAAGCTATACACACACACACACACACACACACACACACACACACACACACACACACACACACACACACACACACACACACCACAAAGCCTACAACACCCCTGATCCTTCACCTTTCTTTTTTCCTGTTTAGAGAATATCTATATCTACAGTATATATTGCTTGAGCTTGTGCAAGGGGGGTAGTTTAGCGGGGTCCAAACATTTGTTGCTGCCTCAGAACAATTACTGGTAAGTTGTCAAGAATTTCATAGAGCCCTAAATTTTACACTCGACGTGTCTATGGGTCATGGCAAATTTCATGATTTGGGGCTTAAAATTGCCCATGACTTTTATAAGGTCAACTTATACTCAAGTATATACTGGTATGTGTTTCTGGATCTATATTGCCTCTCTATATGTGCGTGGCTGGTGGAGGGGGTCCCTGAAACATCCTGGTCCCAAACCGTAAAGGGCTTTAAAAGTCAAAACTTGCATTTTGAATTGTGCCCAGAAGTGAACCGGCAGCTATTGTAGCCGCCAAAGCAACGGCCTGACTGAGTCAAACCAAGGAGCCCCAGTAACTACACGGGTGGCCAAATTCTGCACTAGCTGCAGTTTCTGGACAGTCTTCAAAGGCAGCCCCACATACAATGTATTACAGTAATCTAATCTAGATGTCACTGGGGCCTGGGTCACTGTGGCCCTGATCCAAGTATGGTCACAGCTGGCACACCAGCTGAAGTGAGGCAAAAGCCCCCCTGGTCTCAGCTGCCACCTAGGAATGTAGGAGCAGCTACACATCCAGGAGAACCCCCAAGATACAGGCCTCCTCCTTCAACCCTGTGTCCCAGAACATTCCCTTTTCATATCCCTTTGAGAGTCCTAGGTCTGCTTTTGGCTAACTAGCTCCCCCTTTCCACTCACATGTCAGGTAGTCCATGCTTGAGAGCCAAGTTAAAGTCCAAAGGCCAGACCAAGTTCAAAAGTCAGTCAGGGTTCTCAAGCCTGTCCAAGGTCAGTGCACAACAGCCAAGCCAGAGTCAATCAGTGAGCCAGTCCAGGAGTTAGTCCGTCAAGCCAAGGTCAGGGTAAGTCCAAGAGTCAGTCAGGACAACCAAGCCAGTCAATCCTCTCCTCCAGGCCTTTCTCCTCTCTGTTACCCACTCCTCCTCTTCAAACTTGCTCCTTCAACCCACTCCCTTCCTTCAGGTGCTGCTTTTATACTAGAGGAGCAGTTGCAGCCTCTAGTGGAACTGCCTACTTCTAAAACCTGGGTTTTAACCCATTATTCCCTAGGCCTGTCAAGGTGAGGAACCACTGCAGACTTCCTCGGGGGAAGTCTTCTGCATTTTCCAATACACCCCGTTCAGAGCAGGACAAAAGTCCAATAACTGAAGAACCTCCAGACCAGAAGAACCTGTCTTATCAGGATTTAGTCTCAGCTTGATCACCCCCATCCAGCTCCCACCAGCCTCTAGACAATGATTCAGGAAATTGACCGCCTCCTTGTAATCAGGTGGAAAGGAGATAGAGAGCTGGGTGTCCTAAGCATATTGATGGCTCCCTACCCCAAATCTCTGGATGACCTCTCCCAGAGGCTTCATATAGAGCAGCGGTGGGGAACCGGTCCCAGGGCCGGATCAGGCCCCCGAGGCCATCCGGTCCGGCCCCCAGAGAGATTGCCGGGAGGCTGCCCAACCGGCCCCTGGAGGCTCCGCCGGGTCCACGCGTCACCTCCGGAGGCCGGGAGAGGGCCTTTGCATGTCCTCCCTGGCCGCCGCCTCGACCCCTTCTCACCATGCCGTTGGCCATTTCGCACATGCGTACCACGCCGATGAGAGCAAGCTCTTGCCCTTTTGCCTTCATCGGCATGGTACGCTGGAGGTGACACGCGGACCCGGCGGCGGCTTCGGACGGTGAGCGCAGAGCCTCCGGAGGCCGATGGGGGCGGGGCAAAAATTAATTAAATAAATAAAAATGGCGCCCGGCCTTATGGCCAGCCCTCAAGCAAATTTCTAATATTTAAAATGGCCCTCGTCAGGGAAAAGGTTCCCCGCCCCTGATATGGGGGATAGAGCATGGGGGATAGAATTGACCCTTGCGGCACCCCACACCTCAATGGCCAGGGACCGAGCAAGCATCCCCCAGAACCACCACCTGGGATCTATCAGTCCGGAAGGAGTGGAACCACCTCAAAACGATGCCTCCAATCCCCAACCCAGCCAATCGACCCAGAAGGACACCATGATCAACGGTGTCAAATGGCGCCAAGGGGTCCAAGCAGAACCAACAGGGATGCACTCCTCCTGTCCAGACCCCAGCGCAGTTCATCCACCAAGGTGACCAACGTCATCTCCATCCTGAACTGGAATGGATCCAGAAACTGAAATCAGCTTCCTCCAAGACCCTCTGGAGCTGAGACGACACTACCCGCTCAATTGCCTTGCCCAGAAATGGGATATTTGAGACTGGCTGAAAGTTTTCCAGAATAGTGGGATCCAAGGAGGGTTTCTTCAGAAGGGGAGCACCACTGCCTGCTTCAATGACGGCAACACCACCCCTCCCCCGTTATATTGTGTAAGTATATATGCAGATTATTGGCAACTCTATTGAGAAACTCACTAAGCTGTAGTACCTGAACTGAAAATGACACAGAGCCCAATCCTATGCAACTTTCCAGCACCGATGCAGCCATGCTAAACGGGCATGCTCTGAATCCTGTGGTGGGGAAGCAGTCACAGAGGCCTCCTCAAGGTAAGGGAACATTTATTCCCTTACTTCAGGGCTGCATTGTGACTGCATCGGCACTGGAAAGTTGCATAGGATTGGGCCCACAATCATGGAGATGCAAATTGTGTAAGAATTCTGCATTAGAATTCAGTTTTCGTCAGCTATAAAGACCTTCCCATGGGAATCTGTACTGATCCGGGAAGGGTTTTTGAAACAGAATGTTTTGCTGTACTGGGGACCTATTGTCTTCTTCAGATGTCTTTCCTTATCGATACATTTGATACAGCAGCACTGGAACCTTCCAAACAGCTGTCCTTCTCTTATGTAACTAACAGGTCTTCATTCTAAGGAAACAGGAACTACCTGAGAAGGGTTGTTTTGTTTCTATTTTTATTGGAACAGCGGTTTAAAAAGTCACCAAAAATAGGGCCCGTGTTTGTGTGCAGACAGCCCAGGAGAGGTAAGTAAAAAGTTTTCTTTCTTACCTTCCTGTAGGCTGTCAATGAGTTTCCTTGGAACTATGCCAGCTATTTTGCTGGCGTAAATCTGATGAGACCCAGGGGGAGGTTCGGGAAAGGGGGATAGATAGTATGCACAGCCAAGATTCTCCCTGTTCCGCCTCCAAACAGCCCCGCCTTGCCCGCTCAGCATCCTGAACCACCCACAATCGTCCCCTGTCCCCCTCCCAGACGTACTGGTGGTAGCACAGGACAGAGGAGGTTCAGTGGGCCACTGGCTCCTGCGGTCTCCAGCCCTTTGTCCTAGCAGCTGCGGCAAACCCAATGGTGGAGTGGCTTTCCTGCCATTGATTCTGAACTTACACTGAAGGATCTATCAGCAGAAGTTCAGTAAAAAGGGGAAAGAGTTACAATACATGTCTAACACTTTTCAGGAAGATATATGGGGAACATTGACTGCCTGCCAGAAGGATTTACAAAGCTACAATTACCCCAATTTTTCATGTAGGGAAATGTGAAGAAATAGATACATATGAAGTTTGTCTGGTATGAGACAGCAACTCAGGGCCCAATCCTATACATCCGTCGCAACAACGCGTACGAAACGGTTCATGCTGCATCCTGTGGATAGGGGCCCCCATGGCATGGAGGGATCTACTCAGACCTGTACTAGCAAAATTGCTGGTGCTGGTCCACATGGACATGGGCCGTGGGACTGGTCTGGGAAGGGGGCTAGGATTTGGCCACTGCCACTGAACCCGCTCCCTTCCCAGAACCGATCTGCCCTCCCCGCACCTGTTGCTGCCTTATTCCACCCTCCCTTACCTATGTTCTGCCCTCCTCCCACCATGCCTCACCTCCCCCACTGACTTACATTTGCCCATGTGTGGAGCTGCCACTCTGCTGCAGCAGCCTTCCCACTGGGTCTCCAGCAGCGTACGCCTCTGCGTGCTGTTGGAGTTCCTTTTGCAACTGCCGTAAGGCGCTTAAAGCTGGCGTTCCACCAGCGTTAGAGCCCAAAGGAATTGGGCTGGAAATGTGATGGCAGCCCTGCTTCCTCTCTTCCCCCATTATAGTGATACACACATGATATGAGGCTATGCCCTGAGTTTCCTTAACCCTAGACTACCCGTCATAAGCCATTGGTGTGTGTGAGCATCAATTATTCAATAAAAGATTATTTTTAAAAAATGCCCCACCAAAAGACCTGAAATTTAGACTGTGAACAGTGTAAAAATGGACCTTTTCAGCTCCACAGTTGTTATGACTTTCTACCCATGTCTTCATATTTAAAAGGCGGCGGGGGGGGGAGAATTTAGTGGGTTTTTGATTGTTTGACCACATTTTGTACTGTTGATTGTTGTTGTTGTTCAGTCGTTAAGTCGTGTCCAACCCTTCGCGATCCCATGAACCATATCCCGCCAGGCCTTCCTGTCCTCCACTATCTTCCTGAGTTCGCTCATTTTCATGTTCGTTGCCTCGGTGATGCTGTCTAACCATCTCATCCTTTGCCTTCCCCTTCTCCTTTTGCCTTCAATCTTTCCCAGCATCAGAGTCTTCGCCAGAGAGTCCTCTCTTCGCATTAGGTGGCCAAAATATTTGAGCTTCAGCCTCAGTACCTGTCCTTCCAGGGAACAGTCAGGGTTGATTTCATTTAGGATTGACTGATTTGATCTCCTAGCAGTTCAAGGGAATCTCAGGAGTCTTCTCCAGCACCACAGTTCGAAAGCATCTATTCTTCGGCGCTCCGCCTTCCGTATGGTCCAACTCTCGCAACCATACATTGCTACTGGGAACACCATCGCCCTTACTATATGTACTTTTGTTGGCATGGTGATATCTCTGTTTTTTATTATACTATCTAAATTTGCCATAGCTTTCCTTCCAAGGAGTAAGCGTCTTTTAATTTCATGGCTGCTGTCTCCATCTGCAGTGATCTTGGAACCCAAAAAAGTAAAATCTGTTACTGCTTCCATTTCCTCCCCTTCTATTTGCCAGGAATTGATGGGACCAGATGCCATGATCTTAGTTTTATTAATGTTGAGTTTTAAGCCAACTTTTGCACTCTTTCACTCTCATCAAGAGGTCACAGCACTGCAAAAAATCAGGTTTTCAACAGGGAACTTCCTACTCCAAGATGCCCACCTTGGGACCTTCTTCTGCAAGATCCTGAAACAGCTAAGCTATGTGCAAAGTGAAAGAATGATTTTTTAAAATACTTCCTTGGGTGAGGTCAGCTACTCAGCATGTTTTACATAGGAATTGATACTCAGCACCATGGACAGCACCTGGCTCCCTTTCCTACCACAGATGCGCAACTGCATCGCTTTCAGTTCAGGTACGTGGAAACACCTTGAACATTTTCCAAAGACATTTTTTTTAACGTTTGGAAGTCCCCTGACAATGCTGTAATAATGCAACATTTTCAAACTTGAACGAATGCACACTTGGCTGCCAATGAGTGAAAAAAAAGGTCACAACTTGGTTTAACTAGTAAAGGAATGAGAAAATGGTTCACTGTTCCAGAGGTTCTCTCATGGTCTAAAAAGAGCAAGGGGGACACCAGCAAACAGCCACTGGAAAAGATGCTGTGTGGGAACCAATAGCTCTCCTGCTCATTATAAGACAGCCACCGCTTGACAGGTGCCCTTGACTCAGTTAGCGGGAGGACAAATGCCACTGACTGTCTCTGCGCACCGTTCAGGTCTCTGTCTCGATGCTCCCAAGCTGCCTTGGTACATTTTTGTAATAATAACAACTTATTTTGCTTTGTTAATAGTTCTAAGAATTTCTACTCCACCCTTTGCCTCCTGAGAGGTCCACAATTTAGCACTTACACACAGGGGCATTCCTAGGGCTTGCGTCACCCAGTGCGGAAGGTCAGTGTGTCACCCCCCATGATGAACTTTCTCCCATGCAGTGGGTGGGGAAACGCATCATCGCCCCACGCCCATGCCATTGCCCCACCTCCCACTTAATCAAAATTACAGCTTTAAATTTACAATATTATGCGCACAGCCTAATGTATGTTTGCAGCCTAAACAGAGGCATCACAAGGGTTTGCTTCACCCAGTATGAGAGCATTAACTTAATGTTTTAATATATAACAGTACAGGTAACAGTAACAGTAACCAACTCAGCTCTCAGAACAATCTCAGAACAATCAGTCTCATTGGTCTGTTTTGAGTTAAGGAAATCCATGTTTTGTTACACAAGGAAGTTGTGTTTTCTGTTTCCGGGTATTTCGAAATGGTTTGTTTCATTGCATTCTACGTGAGATTACACATTGAATGATATATAACATGATGGTATAATTCTTAAAGACAAAGGTTTTCATTATTTTGGCTACTAGTGATGTCACCCCCCTGAGGATGTCACATGGTGCAGTCCGCACTCCCTGCACCAGTGTAGGGACGCCACTGCTTACACAGCACATTCAAGCTTTATGGTTTCATGATGCTATACATGCCAGTGTGTCAGAGATCGTGTTTAGGGTTACTGTTCTGTGGCAGTTGCATAGAGCTGCCATTTGGGTTGGGTCCAAACATGGAAGGAGGGGTTATTTAAGATCACCTCTCTGAAGCAGCTACTTGACCCCAGAAGTGCCATGTGCTGCTTCAGAGAGGCCATTTCCAGCAGGAAAGCAGAGCAGAGGTCAAGCCAGCCCAGCATTCTGCTCTGCTCTGATTGGTCCCTTTCAGGTCTGACAGCCATAGTGATGTCACAGTGAGCTACATGTTCAAGTCAAAAGAAATGTGATAGGAGCTATTACAGAGGACACAAGCCTTTGCATAGGATGGAGATTATTCTGATCCTCGTGTTGGCTGTGGTATCTTCAGTATCTTCGTTACCTGTTTCTTCTCAAGGTATGTCTCTTTGAGCATATGTTTCTTTTAAACAAGTGAAGAGGATGGAAACGTATGTGACATGTGTCATGAAACCTTGAACACCATATTCTCAAAGGCCGTTCAGCCAGACCTAGATCTGCAGTCTTTGACATCTGTGTTTTTAGAACGTACATGGGTCAGGTGTTTTTCTTTGTCAGACAAAGAATGCTATTTTCTGAATAGGGTTGGGCTATAAGCAGGGGATGTAAGTGAGTCAGCACCAAGAGGCAAAACACACAGCATTGGGAAATCACATGGTGCACAGCTTCTGGGATTTACCATTTCAGACTGTTAGTGAAGGGCTGCACTCTTGGTTCTACAAATATAAATGTTCATGCATCATCATGCGTTTGTGTGTGAGTGTGTGTGTTTAAAAAATATTTGCCTGCACATGCTGATCAGCATGTGAAAGCAAATCTGGATTCCTCTCCCTGTTATGTATGTTTTGTACGAATGGGGAGCTTTTTACATGCAGCAAGTTTCAAATTTCTGATTCTCCACCTGCAATCTGAAACGGTGAGCGCCAGACACAGGTAGTGGCTCCACGATTCATGCCAAGTCCCCCAAATAGTTCAGATCATTTAAGAAAGAAGATTTCTTTCTAAATTGAAAGATTGCAACATTTCCCATTGAAACAGAGGAGACTACTGCTTGGCTAAGCTCTCAAATATAATTCTTTCCATTGGAGTCATGTCAAAACATTCTTTTTTCTTTTCCATTTTAGATGAATCAGAGGCGTACAGACTGAATACATACTTGCTTCTTACATGTTTATTGATTCTGATAATTCTTGTACTGATGGTTGGGAGCCTGTCCATTCAATTTTGCTACAAGCAACGATTAAAGTGAGTTTATTATCACATGCAGAATGTATTCTAGGTGCTGGACAACATGCTATTGAAAAATATAAGAAATGCAATCGTGATTTACAGCGCAATCTTACCCAGCTCCTCCAGTGGTGTACGGAAGGCTTTGGAAGGGGGATTTAAAGGGGGATGTAAAGTGGATTTAGATCCCCTTTCCCTTCCAAAGCCTCCCGTTCTGCCCTACACCACTGCTGCAACAGTGGAGGAGCTCGGTAAGATTGCTCTACCAGCCACATTAGTGAATTAGCCTGCTGACATTGGCGTTGGAAACTGCCTTGTCCTGAGTCAGACGACCTGTCAGTCCAGCTCAGTCATTTCTATATTGACTGGCACCAGTTCATGGGGATTTCAGAGAGGAGTCTTTCCCTAGTCTACCTAAAAATGTCAGGACTTGAACTTGGGACCTTCTTCATGAGAAACGTGTGCACTTCTACCAAGCTAGGAACTCCTCACTAGTTTAAGAGCATGGAACTGTATTTTGGGCTGTGGCCACCATGTCAGGTCAGTTCAGAGTCATGTAGTCCTGATTCTTCTGCCCCCTTGTGGCGCTGGGGTGGAATAAAAGGTTTGGGCGGTCAGGGCCTGTGGTGGGCCTTGTGGTGGGCCTGTGGCCCACAGGTGGGATTTGCCCCACTCACAGATGCGGCCACAGCTGGAGGGTGTGGGAGTGTCAGGTCTGGGGCCCCAGTCATCCTTGGCGGGAGGTCGCCTTTGGCTCTGTGCCGCCTACCTGGGCTCTCCTGGGGGGTCTACTGGTCCCTGGGTGCGGACCTTCGGGTCTGGCACTTTGGTCCTCTCCGCAAGGGGAGCAAGGAGGCTTGCTTCCCCCGGGAGGCCAGGGCTCGAACCAGACAGCAGGGCCTTGCCTGCACTCACATCAACATTGATGTGATGTTGATGCACATTGGCAGGCATCAACCTAATGTAATGGGAAGACACATAGGAGTGAAAAGTTAGGCAGCTTCTAAAACATGTGGTGTTGACATTTTTCATTCATTCTCTCTTCCCCCCCCTTCCCCACCCCATTTACTTTCTTTTGATAGGAATGATTTGTCTCGATTAGAATACAACGCAGTACCAGAAGAAATATGGTTTCAAGATACAGGAAACGTAATAGAATTTTCCACATTAAGATTAGTATTTACCATTAATGGTAAGTTTTGGCAAGCTTTAGACTTTTTTCGAATAAATAATTTAAATAGTTCAACAATCATTTGTTTATTATCCTCACTTGAAGTTGGTTTGGTAATATGTCTCCATGAAAAAAAGAACGAATTCTGAGTCTGCTGTTTAGGAGGAGATTCCAACCTCCTCCTCTGAAGAACTGGGAATGATTGTGTTGCCAATCTTGTACCATGAGTTCTTAATTATTTGATCTAAACGGAGCGAGCAGGCTGTTATGGATTGTCACTTTGCCTCCAACAAGCGTGGTTTTTTGTTTGATTGATTGATTGTTTTATATTTTTTTTCTTTCTCTTGTTATTCTTGCTTTCTTAAATTACCTTTTTTAATTACTCTAGATGCACCGGAACCCCCCACTTAACATGGAGGACATGTTCCAAAAAATCCGCTTACAGTTATGCGAGTCCTCGGCACTGCGGTATATACTCCACTATAATCGACCAGTTTGTTTACTGTATTTTGCTTACAGTAAATACTGTACTGTAATTGTTTAATGATGAAATTGTTTAATAAAAAATTTTCTTTGTACAGTACAATTTCTGTGTCTTACCATTGCTTTGCGTTTTTGTAAACATTTTTTAACACACTCTGAAAAAAAATTAAAATAATTTGAGGAACTCTGCTGCATCATGTCCAACAAAAACTTTATCCAACATTTCATACCCAAAAGCTCTTTACCAACATTACTCAAAAACTTAAGCAACTGAAACGAGTGCCCATTAGCACTAATCCGATTCATCATAACCAGATTCTGTGGAGCTGGCACCTCTTGGAGGACCAGAAGAGCTGGCATCTTCTGAAAAATCTGCCCATTGCTCCTCAGGAGGTGACTTTCTTTTTAAGAAAATGTCCATGGTGGTCTGTTTACACTGCTTTTTCTCCTCGTCGTAGATTAACTTGTATGCAGCTACAGACTCTTGGACATTCCTCTCTATCATGGAGAATCTTTCAGTGCTGGGGTCCATATTTTCAAACTTTTTGAGGACCTTCTTGGGACTAGCAAAAGCCTCTGCCAAACCCTTTATTGTGAATTTCCTGACTGCCTCTCCTTTTTCTGCCTCAGCTTTTACAATACATTTGTTAAGGGTACCCTTTTGCCCAATGGTTCTTCTCAGGCTGGGCTCCATCTCCTGGATGCCCCCTCGCATAGATACGAGTCTTTAATCAAGAGCCTGGTGGATACGCATTGAGCGGTATTATCCCTCATTAGCAGCAGTTAGATCCAACAATCATTGCAGGGATTTTGATTCGTCATGTAAATCTTTAAAGAAGGAACTGCGCAAAATATATAAACCATACAAAGATCACAATTGCTGTAGGCTTCCTCCTCTGTATAGTTCGCAACGAGGCCATCAGGAATGTTAGCACCAACTGTTAAAAGCTGTCATTTCTAATAATTCAAAAATCTTTTGGGAAGTTATTTTGGGCTGTTTGACGCCTTCGTCGCTGGACTTGAGGGCCTCTATCCCAGCCCAGTTATAGGAATCTCATTATAGGTGGGGTTTTTTTTTATGACTGTATACAGGGACCCACTATCTGTTGTGTGGATCTAGATGAGGCACTTTTATGGCCTACTGTCTCCACTGAGGAAGTGTTAACTCTTATTGGTCAATTGAAGAGTGGGAAAGTGGCTGACCCTGATAAAATTCCAACATATATGCTAAAAGCTGCACCTCAGTGGTGGGCCCCTGGGTGGACCCAACTGGGCTTACCTGGGTGGACCAAACTGGGATTATACCGAAATCCTGGTCCCAGTCGATAATTATCCCTATCTTTAAGAAAGGGGATCGAGATTCACCTTCTGATTATAGACCTCCTGATAATAATCTGATTATTATATCTCCTTTCAGTACCAGGACAATTATATGCATCCCACCTTCTAAGTAGGCTAACCTCTTGGATAGTGGAACATGATATCTTGGGTCCTGAACAAGTGGGATTCAGGACAGGTAAATCTACTATGGATCTTGTTTGATACTCTCATATCTAGCAGAAAATCAGCTTTCGAACTCGCACTCTATATTGTTTACAGCCTTTTTAGACTTCAAGGCAGCCTTTGACATGGTAGATATTTCACGAGAACCAAGATGGCGGCGCCCAGTAGAACTTTTGAAATTGTGGAAGTGGCAGCAGCTGGAGGGGGAAGACCAGGAAAACTGGGACAGACCTGGTTCCGGGCCTGGCTGGCCGGGAACAGGTTCCGGAAACCGGGACTGTCCCAGTTTTTCTGGGACGGATGGTAAGTCTAGTCTTATGGATCAGAGTAAACTTATTTATTTATTATATGGTAGTCAATTGGAAGTGATGGCAGGAGTTGCCATCTTCCTTATGTTAGTTGAAGCAAAATATTTTTATAGGTGTCTATGATATAGGTTTCTATGACCAGCGGGTGGCGCAGTGGGTTAAACCGCTGAACCATGAGCTGTCGATCGAAAGGTCAGCAGTTCGAATCTGCGACAGGGTGAGCTCTCGTTGCTTGGCCAGCTCCTGCCAACCTAGCAGTTCCAAAGCATGTTAATGTGAGTAGATAAATAGGTACCGCTTGCGGGAAGGTAAACAGCGCTCCGTGTTCCAGCCGCATGCTACGCGCTGCGGCAAGGAGAGTCATGCTGGCCACATGACCACGGAGGCGTCTTCGGACAACGCTGGCTCTTTGACTTTGAAATGGGGATGAGCACCACACCCTAGAGTTGGACACAACTGGACAATTGTCAGGGGTCACCTTTACCTATGATATGTCTAAGTTAGCTCTGTGATATGCTATCCTTGTATGCCAATAAAGGATTTCTGATTCTGAGCAGAATGCTAAGTACTATTGTTAACTTCTAAGCATGTGCACATCTGTTTTATGTCTAGAAGAAAATTTGCTTTTCCTATTTTTTTGAAGAAAGTGCTGGCTTAGGTAAAGCTCTTCCCTGGAAGTGCATCTGTGAAACTCTTTTCAGGCAAAATGCTGATCTCAGATGTGCACATGGCATTCACATTTTATCCCTAGAGTCTTCACCAAGGGCAAAATGTTTCTTTCACTGTTCCAGCTGTTTCATTCTGCATCAATGGTGGGAGTGATTACCTGGTTTAATCAAAAGTGTAGCCTTCCTGACCTGTGACCACATGTATAATTGTGGGTCTTCTGCATATCTTGGAATACAGAAAAGTAAAATATTGACTTTGTAAACCTTCCTCTAGTTCAGCATTTCATAAACTGTGAGTTGGGACTGATTTCTGGTGGGTTCTGCAGAGCCTCCAATGAAAACAGGGTGATGGAAAGATTAGATAACTAATTGCCACAATTTTTAGATTGTGAGCCCTTTGGGGACAGGGAGCCATTTAATCATTTGATTTTGTCTGTAAACCGCTTTGTGAACTTTGTGTTGAAAAGCGGTATATAAATACTGTTAATAATAATAATAATAATAATAATAATAATAATAATAATAATAATAATAATAATAATAACCCCTCAGGCTATTCAAAAATCAGATAGTTGCTAATTTCACTGCAAACAGCTGAGCTCCTGCAGTTTTCAAGAAGCTGAGCTCCTGTGGTTTGCAAGCTTGTGTAAATATATGGAGATACATGTTTGAGCATCTTTTTTTATGGTGTGTTTTTTCCAAGTCCATCAATGACAGGTAGAGGGAGCAGGTGAAGGCTGGCAGCGCAATCCTACCAACTTTCCAGTACTGGTGTAGCTGTGCCAACAGGACACACACTGCATTTTGCAGTGTAGGGACAGTCATGGAGGCCTCCTCAAGGTGAAGGAACATTTGTTCCCTTACCTTGGGGCAGCATTGTGGCTGCACCAGCGCTGGAAAGTTGGTTAGGATTATGCTGTGGGTCATGTAACTAAGCCCCTCAAGCCTTGAGGTTATTCACTGGGGCTGCCTCATTAGGAGAAATGGATTGAGTTTTTTTGTAAATAAATAAATACTTAAAAATATTATTACTTGTAAATAAATACAAATATTTCTTTCTAGATCACTGTCTGGTAAAGCTAGGTGGGTCCCGATAGAGTGCCATTTTAAAAAGTGGGTCCCGATGCTAAAACATTTGGGAACCACTGCTCTACTTTATCTCTTGGACCAGCTGGCTGCCACTGCTGCTGCCTCCCTCCTGCTGCCACCTGGCCCTGTTCAAATCAACAGGTTGGGTGGAGAGTGCTTCTGCCCGCGTGTTTTGCCCAGGCTGCTTGTTAGAACAGGGTCGGGCAGTAGCAGGAGGGAGGTGGTGGCAGATGGGTAGCCTGCAAAATGTTAGAGGAAGGAGAAGTGTGTGGGGGGGGAGGATACCTCCTTGTCCACCTGGCTTCTTTGCAGGGTGGACAAGAAGGTAGACCTAATTCTGTCCTGATTGCTCACGGAAGCAATCAATCAAAAGAGGATCACCCCTTTGCTTCTTCCTGCAGCTCACCACTGTGATTGCTCATGGTGGCAGTGCTGGAGGAAGAGAGATGCTGCCACTGCCCCAATCCTCCTCTTGTGTGATTTGTTCTCAGCACGCAAGAAGAAGATCAAAATGCTGATTGAAGTGGCTGGGTAGGTGGTGGGTTGAAGGGGGCAGCAGGCAGACATGGGAGGCAGGCAGGGCACCTCTTGTCAATTTGCTACCCCCTTCGACCTACTGCTCAAAGCAGTCACATCGATCAGCCTCATGGCTAGACCAGCATTGGTGTGGTTCCTTGAAAACTTGTCAGGGATGTTTCAGGAAAGCTCGAAAGAAAATAGAGAAATCATTCCTATCTCCCCCCCCCCCTTTTTGGTCTCTTTTTTTTGTTTAACAATTGTGTTTTGGAAAGGGTGTTTATGATGAATGATTAAATAAGTGCATATTTTGCTACCAGGTGAACACAAATCACACAGGCAATGTACTGCAAAAAGATGATTGTATGGTCTTATATGCTAATGTTTGGAATCCAAATGAATTACTGTATATCACAAAGCTGATAAAGGTCAACTTGAATAAAAGGAGGATTCAGAAGTAATTTTTTTGTATTTTGGGCATGCTTCCCCTCTCTCTTCTAAATATACTTTTCTCCCCAGGCAACCATTTTTATTTCACAGTAACTACTGGATCTACAGGTACAAAACATTTATTTCTCTAACTCGTATAAAGCAACTTAAATTGAGCTTCTGCTTTGTGTCTTTTTGTAGTTCTTTGTACTGCTATAATAAAACAGATTTGCGTAATGATTCATCCGAGACCTATACACGTTTACTCAGAAGTAAATGTGCCAGTGAGACCACAAGACATAATGATGGTGGAGGATCTGACAGTGTTCTCTGAGGCATCTGGTGGGGCCACTGTGAGATACAGGAAGCTGGACTAGATGAGCCTTATGACAGCTTACCATGTTTCTGCCACAAGCCTTGCAGATCAAACTGTGCCCTCCAAGGATCCTATCTGGTCTGTAATGCCAGCATTGCTACTTGAGCTACAAAGTCAGCTGACCCCAGGAATCAATTCAGCTCTAGCAGATTTACAAATCTCCCATCTGAGTGTGTTCTTTTTGGGGGCAACTTGTCTTGCTGTAAGAGGATTCTGCTGGACTGAGGGCCCACTCTCCTCCCCCACATGGCTGCCTTCATAATTTGAATGTCTGCCTTACTTAGATTAGGCTATCTGCTTCTGGTCTGATTAATCTTCGATTGCTGCTTTCAGAACATGACCTTTGTCTACTCTGTATTGTGCATCTCACCTCTGGTTCCTGAAGTGGAAATGCAGAAGATATACTCAAGGAGTTAGTTTGCGGTGTCTACAGTGGCCCCTTGCTGTTGTTGGCTGGACGCCTAGACTGCGGCTTGCGTGGGCGCTAAGCAGCCTAAAAGCTTAGCGCAGGAAGCAAAAGAGAAGTTTCAGCTCCTCCTGCTTAAATTGGAGCCACGCACAAGTGACCTTTTTACTCTGGCTGGGTGTCGGAGAAGCTGCAAAAGCCGCCATGCATCTCCAATTAGCGGTGATTTCTAGGAACCGGCTGCGTTGTTAAAGCAGTTGCCTTTCCAAGTGAATATCTCGGCCATTTTAAGACAGATTTGGACGGGGTAATAAGTGGTGTGCTCTGTGTGTTGCACTCTTTGGAATAAAAATATTTGACCCGGTTTGGGTTGCTCCCAACACTGTGGCTTCAACCTTGGACTGGCTTGAGAAACCTGTTCTGGACTTTGACTCGGACCGTTAGACCCATGAGTGGAGAAAAAGGGGAGCTAATCAGCCTAGGACTCTTAAAGGGATAGGAAGGGGGATGTTTGGCAGCACAGTTCCATTGGACATGACGACAGCCAGCACCTTTCTCAGCCTAGATATCTGACTGCCTGGGGCCTGACTTCCAATCAGCTCTGGACTGAAGTTTAGAATGTACATCATGTACCAAGGTTGTATGTTTTCCCATCCCCACTGGTGGTAACAGTAATGTGGAATTCTTTTTAAACTACCCTCTAAGGGTGGCTACATATCTCTTCTGTTTTTTTATGGGTCCCTGAACAAATCTAGACGGCTTTAGAGAGAAATCAATTATTGTTTTTAAGGTTTACAAAGTCTTCATGCTTCATCCTATTTCAATCCATTTGACACTTGCAGAAGACTTTTATTATTGTATTTTCTGCTAGAGTTATTTTTAATCCATTTCTGTATGTGGTAACATTTGTGTGGATAAGTGAATGCTATGTTTACAGTTGCAATATAACTTTTATTTTAGCTTTCTCATTCTGGTTGTTAGCAGTTCATTATGGCAAGTTTTGCTTAGGTGGGGCGTTCCTATATTTGGTTTCAGGTGAAATATTTTGTTTCCAAGTTGGAGGGAGATACATTTCAATTCCAAGTTATTTATTTCTGTGATGAAAGAGCATCGAGGCTGTAGGTTCAACATTGTTAAACTTAACTGTTGATTTGCAGAAGAAAATCTAGGCTTGAACATCCTTGCCTGGCTGAACACCCTGGTTTTAAAAACATGAAGAGCAAATAGAAACTGTCATCACACAATTTCTTTGAATGTGTCATTAAAAAAACCCTCTTGGCCTTCTTGAACACAACCCTCAAGACCACCTCTCCCTTCCCTCATGAAGGCTTTAAGTGAAAGCGCAGGAAGAACTGTAAGTGAAAATGATTATCCTAAAATTGACTGCTGCAAAAAATGGGATCCCTGTACTAAGCTTCTTCTCAGTCATGCTTCTACTTTTCACACTTTCATTCCTGTGGCAGACCTTTTATTTTATGTAATTGTGTACACCTGGAGAGACAATTTTTATGTCAATTCATATCTGAGCATTTTGCTGCTCATGAGAGTGCTTTGCTATTTCCTAGGAACCCTGGAATCTTTAGAAACTTTCAGCTCCCAAACAATATTGTGTTGTTGTATTTGTTAAAACTTTCTATAAGTGAATACTTTTAAAAAAAGAAACTTTCGGCCCAATCCTAAAGGTGGCTTATGCCAGCGGAACATGAGTTCCGCTAGCCTAAACTCCTTCATTGCAAATGTGACAGGGCAAGTGTGCGTGGCCTGGCCACTGCCGCAAGAAACCCACCAGAGGAGGGAAGGCCACGCAAGGGGTGGAACGGGGCAGTGACAGAGATGAGGAGGGCAAATCAGGCCCAGGTGGGGGGCGGGTTTGGCAGGTCACGCCAAATCATTTTCCCACATTTATTAGTGAATATTAAAACAATAATACAATTGCTAAACAAAATATCAAATGTAGAAAGAAAAAAATAAAGGGGAAAATACATTTTAAAAAAGAAAGGAATCCTAGCCCCCTTCCTGGGCCTGATCCACCTTCGTGGATAAACTCAGATTTACCTTCGTGGATAAACTCAGTCCAAGTTGACACACAGCGGCTGCTGGGGGTTACCCCAGGACAAGGGAACTCATATTCCTTTACCCCGAGGAGACCTCCAGTGGCTAAAAGTCCCCTGCGGGATACAGCAGAAGCTGTGCTGCTGCCGCTGCATTGCCGCATGGGGATTTAGTTAGGATTGGGCTGCCTGGAAACTCATGGGTTCCTCATAGGGATGCACAGCTGAAAGACACCTTGCCCCCACTGCTCCTGATCTTCCTCTGTGATTACACATTTCCAAGAAATATTGAGTTCTGGAATCCACTCTCAGTTCACAATGAGTAATGGTTGGAACAACACTGCCCCGTGTAAACCTAGTGGGTTTGTACCTAGTGCCCCGTGTAAACCCTAAGGCACATTCGAGAACGTTTGGCGATGTGCAGGGCTTCTGTGGGAAACATGCCAGATTTTATTGGCAAACATCAATATGGAAAACATTCCCTGAAATTAGGAATCTTGAAAACCACTGTGATATACCATTGCAAATATTGTATTACGGCGCTGGCAAATAAATACCAAATATACACATCAACTATAAAATACCGAAAAAATCAATTGTCAGATATTTAAATCAAACATCATTGGGTGTCAAATTGAGATGCCCAATATTTAGAGAACATTCAGGTACCAGAAGACCACCTGGAGAATATGCAACATAAACATTCACAGTCATATTTTTGAAAGCAAATTCATATTAGTTATAATCCTAAAACATAGTCATTTGGAAGTAAAATTCACTCAAGTCAATGGACATTATTCAAATCAGTTGGTCGTAATGTGTTTAATTTTGTTGTGTACTGTGGCCAATCTCTTCCCATTTCACCCACACAAAGCAGACAGAATAGGTTTACAATGAATAGCTTGTTTCCATTTTTATAGGCTAAAGAACTGAGATACTGTATGTTTAAGGCAAATTATATGTATGGAACAACAGATTTGAAAGTGAGTCTTTGCTAACATACAATACCCAGCATGCTATTAATGTTATTGTGATTTAAACTATTGAATAGGATGAAGGAACACCCATGACTATACATAGGTAATTTGTAGGGTTTTATTTGTGCTACAGTGTAGGTTATTGGAATAACACATTCTTCTTTTGTGGTGATCTTGCCCTGAAGAAACACCATTTTGTGACTTTTGCCTCCTGGCTTGAAGGGTATGAGGTTTCTTCAGACTGGTGGTGCAGGGAATAGTCTCTCAGTTTTAAGCTCTTTCCATGAGCCCCTCAGTACAACATAATTCTGACTTAGCAAAAGAATCCAGTGGATTTAGGAGACAAATTTATTCAGAAGAATTAAATAACAGTTTCAGCATGTTTTCAGCATGTGCTCTTCACGAGGGGACAGAGAAGACTGGCATATACCTTAATAGTTGCTAACAAACCCAGTTCTCAAAAGCCACTCACATAATGTTTTGGGACTATTATTAGTACCTGTATTAGGGCACAATCCTGCCTAAAGATTTGCCAGCGGAGCGCACGCTCCGCAGGTGGAAGGTGGTGCCGTAAATGCGCAGTAAAGTACATTTACGACACCCGAATAAGGCCCGCCGGCATGGAAGGGGGTGGGGATGTCAGCCGCGATATCCCCGACCCATTCCCAGGCTCGGCCTCAGATTTTGACGGACATCCGAGGCCCATTGTTGCCTTCCCACTCTACACCAGGGGAAGGGGACAAACGTCCTCTTCCTCCAAGGAGACCACGGGCCGCGCCAGTGCAGCCCGGGAAGGGCATAGGATCCAGTGGGCGGATCTTTACGTAGGATTGTGCTGCCCATAATGTTAGTAACTGGGCAATGGGGCACTTTTTCAGGTGGTGCTCCTCTTATACGTAGCAGGTAGAAGTAACTGTCCCTTTTCACCCCAGCACTTAAAATAAAGTCTTCTCTGAGCCTGCTAACTAGGCAAAGAGAGACTTTTTTGAGTGGTGCTTATTATATGTTTAGCAGGGGGAGAGTAACTGTCCCTCTTCACCCCAACACTGTATCTTTTTCTAGTGGTTGTTTGCTGGTGTTTCTCTGTATCTTTTAAAATTGTGAGCCCTTTTGGGACAGGGAACCATCTAGTTATTTGTATTCATCTGTAAACCTTTTTGTTGTTGTTTGAAAAGCAGTATACTGTATAAATATTCTAAATAAATAATAATGATTCACCTTAATAATTTTTTCTCCTGCATCTGTTGGATTCTGTTGCTGGTGTTGCTGTATTTAATTTGCTACCTCACAACCAAACCTACCCACCTGACAATGCTGATGCGATGTATAAAATTCGGATTGAAAGCATGACCAACATTGTGAACTCACTGGGGGAAGTATGGCATATATATAAATGTGATACTCAATACTCTGGTGTGGTACCACGCCCAGGCTCTTTGTTCTCTAAGCCATAAAATACTGTACAGGTATATGATGTCGTCAGGCTGAAACTATATAAAAAGCATGGTAGCTGCCAGAAGGAGCACGTCCATACGTTCTCTTTCCCCCTAACCTTCACGTGTATTGCGGTGAACGTATGATATGCCATTCCCCTATCCCTTTGCCTTGCAAGCCACAACCAATATGTTGCTCCTTGGTGCACCAAGAGCCCAAGGTGCTTGACAAAAAGCAGTAAATCATGCAGAAAGGAAGGACATCGAGAGGCACAAAAGGTAGGAAGGACCTACTTGTTGCTGTCAAAACTGCAGCAACCAGAGAAGGGGAAGGAGGGGTGTGGTGAGAGAGATGGAGGAAATATTTTCTCCAATCTGAGCCAGAGAAAAAGTCTGGAAATAACCCTGCTCACCTTGGGCTGGGAGTGAGCTTTCAAATTACTGAGGTCCATATTCTACGCCAGGAATTTACCAACTTCCAGCAATTACACAGGCCTGCACACATTTTGCTTTCTTAAAAGTGAGAGCTATTCTTGGGTATATTTGGGACACTGATTCCCAGTGATGTAGATTCGAGTCTATTGACTTGGACTCGAGTCGGACTCAAGTCATGTCAATGACTCGGACTTGACTTGGCGATCGTAAAAGGCTCGACTGGAGACTTGGAGCCTTTTACGACAAGTCGAATTTTAAGTCCCTATTCATTACCATATTGGCCGCCGTAAACCAGGAAGAAGGCATCTGCGACGCTGAAGACAAGGAAGGGACTGGCAGGCACAAACGCAGAGGAGGTGGTGGGTGGGAGTGGAGGGGGCGATAGAGAAGGCAAGGCTTCTTCAGTTCTCAGCGTTTTTTGGATTCAAGCATGAGAGTAGGACGAAGGGTCTGCTCTGGCTCTTTGTTTCTGCAAATGGCAGGTGAGGCAGGTGAGCAGGCAGGTGGCTTGGAGGAAGCAGCAGCAGCAGCCAAGTGCGGGCTGGTTTCCCCTTCTTTTTGCTCTCTGCCACTTCTCCAGCTTCTGCTGCACCCAAGAGTGACCCCCCCACTTGTCCCTCCTGCACTCCCAGCAGCACCGTGAAGGCAACATTTAAGGCAATGGGGCTGGTAAACACTGGAGCCAGCTACATCTACATTCTGTGTGTGCAGAATAACGTGTACATGTATAAGATGCTATAGAAATACTACAGGAGCCACAGGGTTGTCTAGAAGTAGGTCTTATGTAGCTATTTCTCTGTTGGTGCCTTCTCCTGTCACGATCACCTCACAGGCAAGACAGACCTGTTGAGACAATCAGATTTAAATGAGTGTTCATGAGAAGTGCAGAGGGAGGGGAACATCGGGGGGGGGGAGTTTACAGCCCTGCCAGTGCCTCCCCCCACCCCCAGCACAGCACCCACCCATTTTCTCCATTGAATAGATAAGGGCTCGCAACCAAAGACTTGGGACTTGAGGGCAAAGACGTGGGAGTTGAATTGAGACTTGGACCCAGAGACTTGGGTCTCTGGACGTGGACCCTTGGGACTTGACTTGAGACTTGATCCACATCCCTGCTGATTCAAAAAATGGCATCGATTTTGCCCTATCACGTCTAGTTTTGGGGGTACATCATCGCCACCTCATAATGTGAGTCAAGCAGCTTCCTTGTGAGGAATCTGACGCCATGGCTCCCTTACGAGGAAGCTGCTTGACTCGAATTATGATGTGGCGAAGTCATACCCCAAAACTAGATGTGATAGGGCAAAACCAATGCCATTTTTGGAATCAGCACGTCAAATTCATATAAAACCATCATACTTTTTTAAAAAAAGTTCTTCTGACCCTCAGATTTGCAGGCCTATGTTATTGTACATGTTATGGGGAAAAGGGAAGAACAAGACACACAGGCATAACAGGCATAACTCAGAATGCTGCGGAGTCGGTTCTGGAATGAAGAGAAGCTTTTATGGTGGCATTTTCAAGGATGTTGCTTATGTACTCTTTGCATGTCATCAGTGGTGTTCCTGGAGGGGGTGCAGCACTGTAAGTGATGCAAAGCACTACACTGCTCCTTGCAAACTGATGTAACACGGCCCCTCCCCCAGAGTTTTCTCCAGCTTCTGCTGCACCCAAGAGTGACCCCCACTTGTCCCTCCTGCGCTCCCAGCAGCACTGTGAAGATGGCATTTCATGCCAAAATGGCTCTGGGGTGAGTGGGAGGGGCTGCGTTGACACCAGTTTGCAAGGTGTGGCGCTTTGAACTGAATGAATGGGATGGATGAATGGAGCCTGGAGGGTCCGCGCTGGGGGGGGTGCCCGGTGCAGGGTCCTGCCGGGTCGCCCCCTCCCCCGGAGCGCGCCGCCCACCCCCGGCCATTAACTTCTAGGGGCGCCATTTCCCCCCTGAACCGGGCGCCAACTGGCCAAGTTACGCCTCTGCCTGCAACATCCCAGGCCAGGCGCAATGCAGGAGCAGCAGGACCAGGTGAGTCACGGCTTCTGGTTGCTTCCATCTGGCTCCAACTCATGACCCACCTCAGGCGGGTGGGCCCAACTCATGACCCACCGCAGCATCGGGCCATGACCCACTTGGTGGGTCGCAACCCACAGTTTGAGAAGCACTGCGTTAATGGATCGTGCCATTAATGGCTTATTTTTCAGTCACTGAAATGTCACAGATGCCCATGCATTAACAGTTGCAGAAATCTTATAGTGAATGGTAAAGTTGGTGAAATCTTGCACATTTGTAAGTAATTTGTCAGGAATGATGTCCCTCAGATAAGTGAGAGACTGGGAAAAGATTTGTCTTAAATAATGTGAGGAATATTTGTTGAGGAAATGAAATTGCAATTGTGAAAACTGGAGGATAGGGCACAATGGCCTCTATACCTCAAACTATGTTGACAGGAATCTGACAAGGAGGGGGAAAAACCATTGTGTTTCCAATTAGTTGGAACCTTTGGAATTCTGCATTATTTGACAGTTGTCTGTACTGTTATTGGGTTTAACTATCCCTATCTTTATCAAGTTTATTAGTTATCTTATATCACAAAGGAGAAAAATGAATCAATCTTTCCGAGCACTGCTATTGACAGGTAATTTCTTCCCATGCGTCTTATCCATCCTAAAATGAATTTTAGGTGAGAGTTTCCTGCTGTTGAGGCTGATTGCCTGTTACTTTGCTGTACTAATCCAGGAACCATGAAGAGATGTGGGTAAATAGGTATTCTTTCAGTGTATAGTTCTAACATGTTCTAAAAAGGAAGGAATTGCATTGCCCTGAGGGCCTGCGAAAGCAAACTCCATCAGCAGAGTGTCTATTTACATAACTGTTAGCACTTTACGTTTTTCAATTTTACCTGATGATATATAAAATATATGTATTTTTTACTTCCACACTGACACAAAATGATAAAGAAATAAAATGCTTCTAGGAAATCAAGCTATTAAATTCTTTGCTGGATGGGAGCTGTAACCTAAAAGTCTTTGAAGCATATATTTTTACATCAGTGACTTAAAACAAAGAACTAGAACTAACAGGAATCTCTAACTCCATAGCATTTCTACTCTTGGATCACTATTAACTTATGTCCATAATTAGACAAGACTGAGATATAGTTTCTAGGGTTCTTATTTAAGCAGAAAAAGAAGGAACTATTTAAATTAGTATGTAATTGGGTTCAGGAAGTAATTGTACTTCCTGAGAAGAACAAACATCTCTTTAGCACCTTTGCTGCATTTAAATAATTTAGGAGCAATGCCTGATTACGTTATGTACATTTAAAACAACAACAAAAACACACACACACCCCATGTTTAGTGACCATATTATAGGCATGCGGAGTTCAGATTGTGGAGGAGAGTATAGAACAGCAAACCAATGATATTAGGGATGGCTGTTAAACAATGGGGAGGAAAGGGATTTGCCAACTTGACTAGCTGTTTCTTATCTCAGCCCCCCCCCAGCCCCCCATCTTGAACGCTTCCTCAGATTTGCAGAGCAGGTCTGCATACTACATCCTGCATTGGGGAGACTGTCAGCACAATCCTGACTTTGGCCAGGTGGCCTTGGTGTTAGGGTGTCGCAAATGTGCCTTAAAGCATGTTTACAGCACCCGGCAAGTAGGCGGTACCGACGCCAAGACTTGTGCTGCCTGCCCACTGCTGAGCTTGGAGGATGGCGCTGTGGAGCAGGTAAGTCCTGCTCTTGTAGTACTGGATTCCAGCCACTCGGTGTATAATTACTACACAGCAACAAGTAGTAGAATTCGGGATGATTTATTCCAGGAATAAATTGGCACACAGTGGAATAGGTTCCAACGACTGAGGCCATGATCATAAGGCATACAAAGCTTTTATAGCATCAAAATAGCATCAAACAGCAGAATTATGGTTTCTCCTCCCATGAGAAAACTGTCTGCCTGCGTGCGTGCCATGCGTACGTTGTTATCAGACCAGTTTCAACAGGCAATACGGCAACATGGCACAAGGCTTCTTTATCTCTGATAATTCCCAGGCATCTCTGCTCCTTGCTCCCGCCCTCAGCATGGCTGAGCTGAATTACCATATTTACTTGTATAGAGAGGGGCTTTACTTGTGATTAGGGTAGCATTGCCTAGTAGCATTGCAGAATCATAACCTAGGATACCTTATTCGGAGTGGTGCTGGGGAAGAGCAGAGAGATGGCAGGAAGGGAGTGTTATGGGGCAGGGGAGGGCAGAGAGAGGGCGGATCGGGCCCTGGAGGGGTGTGGGATCGGCCTCCTCATCGGATGACATATCCTATCCACCCTCCCAGGCTTCCAAGCCTTACACGGGGCTTTTTGGGGCAGCACCGTCGAAATAGGTGGCGTTGACCCGAGGAACTGTAGTGAGCACCCCAAGGGTACAGGTGACCTAAGTTCAAGGGATTCGGTGAGCTGACACCAAGGCTCCAAAGATGGAGAAGGTACCCAAAAATAAAAGAGAGAGAAAGAAAAAGGTCTGCAGTTTGCAGAGGCGCCAAAAAGAGCTCAGATAGACCAACGTTGGGTAAAAAGAGAAGATCTTTTACTCAGCCAGCCAAGGACGCGATTCTTTGCAGAATGCGTAACACATAAATCATTTACAATCGGTTTTATACTTTTCATTATTTCAGAATATACATTGGAATACATGGAGACAGGAAGATACACCAATGAGGGGATGGATCCAAGAAGTTGCACGTTGATACAGCCAATGGAGGGTCGGATTGGAGTTTTGCACCAATGAGAGCAGCAGCAGCATGTTTGAAATGTTTAGCCAATAAAAAGATAACTTTATTAAAAGAACCAATAAGAAGTGTTGTGTTTTGTGTTAGCTGGGACCAATGGGAATGGGAACTGGTAGCCAATGGGAAGAGGTGCTTGGGGTTGGATGACTGGGGTGATAGGATCAGGCCCCCACCTCAGGTGAGGTGTGGTGTTCGGGGTTTTATGAATGGGGTCTTTTGTGTAGCCTGTAGACACAAAAGGACAAGGATTTCCAGATTGATGGATAAAAGTGCCAATTCAATGAGTCTCTGCCCCACTGGCTCCAGGTATACAATGAAGGACATCCAGGTGAATGCTGTCAGTCAGGAAGGAGGGAAGCAAGTGATTAGATTAAATGTCGCAGGCTAGGTCAGGAACTATGTAAATGGGAAAAGGTGTTTGAATAGAACAATGGTTGAGGAGATAGACATTTGCATGAGAGACACCAGAGTCAGGACTGCAGGGTGAAAGACAAAGGATTGATTTGATAGTGGGAGATGAGACACACAGAGGAGGAGTAAAGGCTTTCCAGGGAGCAGTGACACTAACCCAAGATTTCCCATGTTCCTGGAGACCCCCCTTTCCCTGCTCCCGAATGGCCTCCCAGGTAGAAGGAAGACATTTCAAGAGCATCACAGAATGGAAGCTTGTTGTTGTCAGCTAGAGGTTATGGTTTTTAAAATGGTTTCCCTGGACTCCTGGTTGTGCAGACTCTTGGCAGGAGGCCTCCCGCTCCCAATGCTCATTCAGCATTCCCAGCGCCTGGCCTTCAGTCAACCTCCTGTGCCCAGGCCGAGGGTGGCAAAGGGGCTAAACCACACACTTACCAATCCCCCTCCTGGGCCCCAGAGAGGGCACGTGGGGAAGACCCCCACGCCTTTTACCAGCTGCAAGAATATGTGCACTGTACCAGGAGTCTCTGAACTCTGCTGAAGAATAACTCCACCAAAGTGTCAGGATGGGGACCCTTCTGTGGAGGGACCCCTCCCCAGGGACACCCCGTTGATCCCTGGTAAGGATCCGGTGCCATAACCATGGAGGGAATTCAAGAAAACAGTATTTTCCTAGGACAATGCACTGCTCTGAATCAAAGGAATACCACTTTTTAGAAACTTCCAAAGAGAGAGAAGGTTATGAGGATTAAATAGGTACAGAGTGAACTTTTGCTGCTGCCGCTTCTCTAGGGGTTCAAAAATTACTGTATCTTCGCGATTTCTGGACCGATTTTGATGGGGTAGAGAGGTGGGGGTTCTGTGGAGCGTGGGGGATGACACAAAAATATTTGGGGAGGGGTAGCTTGCTTACTACAGAACCCCATTGTGCAGGCCTTAGGTAAGAGGACATTCATCCTCTTACCCTGAGGAGACCTCAAACCTGCTGTCTGGGTGCAAAGGATATGGCTTGGGGATCCACACCAGGCTCTATGCAGAAGCGTCGCTCCGGTAGGGGCGGGGCTGTAAGTATCGCTGCGGTTACAGTCGCTTTACCGAGCAAGGAGGAGGCAGCCCCGCCCCCTCACTGTCCGAGCCAGTTCCCTGCGGAGAAAGTAGCAGGCAAGAGACCCTGCCTGCTGCTTTCTCCGTAGGCGAATGGCTCGGACAGTGAGGGGGCGGGGCTGCCTCCTCCTCGCTCGGTAAAGCGACTGTAACCGCAGCGATACTTACAGCCCCGCCCCTACCGGAGCGACGCCTCTGGCTCTATGGCACCCCAATAGGATTGGGCTGCCCAACGCTGGCTGCATCTGAGCAGTGGCATGCTACCATACACTGTCACTGAATGTAAGAAAGAGGAGATGGAGTGCAGAGGAAGCATAGCATTTCAGGAAGGAATGGTGTTGCTCCATAGTAGCCACCAACACAGAGTGGAAAGGAATAACCAATGCTGGGGCCTCAAGCAGTGGTGTAGCTAAGGGGGCTGGGGGAGGTTAAGGGCCCCAGGTGCCAGGCCTCTGGGGGGGGGGTGCCACGGAGGGCCTCCGGAGGCCTGTGCCTCTTTGCACCGGGTCTGCAAACCCCTCCATAGCATAGACCTCTACAGGCCTCAGAAAGACTCTACCAATCGATCAGAAGTTCTCGGTCGATTGGTAGAGCCTGTCTGAGGCCTGTAGAGGCCTTTGAAACAGGTTGCAGGTCCGGTGCAACAAGGAAGCATTGGGGAAACCTGACTTCTCTACACCAGTAAGAGAAAGATGGAAAAGTACAAATGCACTTGCTTTGAAAGATTAGTAGATGTTAGAAACAGAAAGGGGGAGACAAACGTGTAGCTCAGCCCTAGTGAGGGAAGAGAGCAATAATGCAGAATGCCTTTACAACTTGCACCTGCTGTTTGGCATGGTCACTGAAGTGGAGGGGTGGTGGTGCATTAACACTTCACAACAGAAATCTCACATACATACCAGAATGAAGCAAGAGTGTTCAAACCAGAACAATTGCCATATTTTTGCACATGGAGTGAATGTGTCCTGCTTGGCTCAGGTTCCCAGAAACCCCTCCAAAGTTTCTGGGATCCTCCATCCTCTAATTTCCTGATCAGATGTACCTGCTTGCCAACTTCTAGGGACAATGGGGGATAGATAGGAGAAATGAAGGTGCCTGGAGCTTTGCAAGAGAGTTAATCGCTGTAACACCCAAAACTAGGATGATACTGGGTCTCATGTTGGCAGGGGCATTCTTGGGTATCCAGGATCCTTTGTCCTTTCGTTCATTCCAAACAGACTTATTTAAATTTTGCCTTTGATAGCAGGATATCACAACTTTGATTCTATGGGTCCAGATTGGGCTGTCACATAAATTGCAGTCCTTTGGAAAATTCCATGCTTCATGTGGCTTTTCAGAGAGGGGGGGGGGGGTGATAGACAGAAGAAAAAAAAAGAAGAAAAAACTTTTGGACTCTGCTTCATGCTTTTTCTGGTATTAACCCTGGGTTAAAAGACATGTATCTAAGCAGCCGCCACCACTTTCTTTCAGCCCCATTTAAAACAAAAAGCCTCCATTAAAAAAAAAACCCCAAAAAACATGGGGTGTGATGTCACTTCTGGTGGTGACATCACTTCCAGGGGTGTCACACGGAAGAGGACCCTGGATACCACAGTAGCTAGCTACGTCACTGGCCTCAAGGCCATCAGTATACCATTGGAGAAGGCCTAAGAAAGTTGAGTAAACCCTTGAAACAGGAGCACCACAGGTCTTTACTCTCTTCTTTGTCTCTGATCAGCTTGCTATGTGCACTATCACAGTAACAAAACGTGGGTTTTTAAAGCACATTTTCAGTGCAAACTCATGTTCAATCTAGCCTGTGGTTGAGCTGCATTTTCTAACCTCCATCATTGACTAATATGGATCCAGAGTATTATTCGTATTTAAAATATAAAGGCGTGATCTTGTATCTTGTGATCAAGGGAGCAAGGAGAAGAGAGCAACACCATTCCTGCACACTACTAGCATGAAGAAAGGAGAAGCTGTCCTTTAGCTGCCCCGTAGACAGGTAGAACATTAATAAGCTTTTAAGCAAAGTGTGTATGTGGGTTTGGCTTGTTTGTGTGTATCATCTGGACAGAGGATACTGGAGTGCTCTACCAGTGAACCACACCCTATCCCTTACTGGTTTAATGGTGTGTGTGTGTGTTTCCATGTGGTGGTATCTTAAAGTTTCACACATTGCTTATATGCCCAGTGTTTGGTAATAGTTTTTTTTTAAAATGAAGGTTTGTTGTATGTGATACACAGCATAGCTACACAGAACTGTTCCTGTTGCCAAGTGCAGAATGCTGCTTTGGCTGTATCAGAACAAGTTATTCTGTGTGCACTGTAGCTTTTTAGATACAGTATAATAGAATTTGAACCACCATCTGCAGACCCAGACCCATGCACGCACGAGAGATGGGGGGGGTTGTATTGTTTTGTGCTAAGCACTACTTTGAATGCTCAGGCAAGGAGCTCCATCTGGACAGGAAGATCTACTGTGATAGATACCCCATCTTTCAGGATATGCTCACATTGATCATATTTTTATTGCTTTATTTTGAATCTTGCTCTGCATAATGAAAAACTCTTCTCCTTAATGATATATAGAATAATTTATTGAGGCTTTTTGTGATAACTTCAGAAAATAAAATGCGATCTGGTTAGTATGAAAAATCATATTGTGTTATGACCTGCATAATTTTTAAATTGCTCCAATAAAAAGCCCAAATGCTATAGTGAAGAGAAACATCTAAGAAGCCATATAAGTAATATGGCAACTTCATCCATGCACAAAGAAAGCATATTTACTAATTGAAATGATAATCATAATGCATAAATATTCCATAAAACTAACTCAAATTGTGGCATAATATCTATAATATAAATGTTACTTTATTTTATTATTTATTTATTTTTCACATTTTTATACCACCCTTCCTCGAAGGAGCTCAGAGTGGTGTACATATTTCCTCTCCTCCTTTTTGTCCTCACAACAACCCTGTGAGGTAGGTGGGGCTGAGAGATAGTGACTGGCCCAGGGTCACCCAGGAAGCTTTGTGGCTGAGTGGGGATTTGAACCTGGATCTTCCAGGTCTAAGTCCGACTCCCAAACCACTACACCATCCTGTTCATTTGTGACCTCTGTCTGTTTGTCATGGTCTTCTAGCATGGGTAACAGCCCAATCCTATGGGCTGCGTGTGCTGCCGCATCTAGTGTTTCAGCAGTGCACCATGCTTTATGAGGCTGCAAAAGCAACGTGCTTTCAGACTGCTGCAGCAAATGGCTAGCAGAGAGGCATGTGCAGCAGCGGCTGCTGGAGCTCTGCTGGCCCTGGTAAAATGCTGGGGGAGGCATGCCATGGGTGGAGGGGTGGGTCCTTGTCCCATTGCCTGGTCCCTCCCCTTTTTTCTCATCGGATTTGCATAGGTCTGGGGAGACCCATAGGACATCAGGGGCTTACTTGGAGGTAAGGGAACTTTTGTTCCCTTATTCTGAGGAGGCCTCCTGATCACCCCCCCTCACCATTTGATGCAGCGCGCACTTCCATGATGCGGCTGCATCAGCACCAATGGCTGGGGATGGGATTGGGGCATAAGAAATAGAGGTATTCCTAGGCAATGTGTCTCTATGTATAGAACACACAGAGGCACATTGCCCAGTGTCACCTGTCAGCAATGCTACGTATTTTGCTATAAAAGAAGCAAGGGGGAACACTTCACCCCCCCACTTGCTCACCACACACAGCAATGTTGAGGATACTTGAAGCAATATAAGATTGTCAAGAGCTTCACCACCAGCATTTTCACATCTTGGATCAAATGGGGGGGGGGGGAGAAATCCATAGCTATGTCGTCTTTTCCCTCCCTCCATGGGTGCTATGAGATGGTGTTGGCATTGAAAATTATTCTGATAATGGTTTTTGCCCTAAAAGGGAAGCTGAGATAAGGGGGAAGTAGGTAGAACAGGGAGATGGGAGGATAGGAGTGATAATGTACTAGTAATGTGAATAGGCCATGTGTCACCCAGGCAATGTATCATCTCCACACAATCAAATTGGCAGACTTTTAGTTTTTATGCCCTAAATCAGTAAAGTTTTATTACCATTGTCTGAACATCCTCTCTCTCTCTCTCACTCACTCACTCACTCCCCCACAGAGAGAGAGAGAGAGAGAGAGAGAGAGAGAGAGAGAGAGAGAGAGAGAGACTGTGATACCAGACTGATATTCTGCAATGGTGGTGCAATTATGGTTGTGATGTATGTTATGCTAATATGGTGGTCATTTGAGCGCCATCCTAAATAGTTTGCCAATTTGCCAAAAATGACCCTGTCTCTTCAGGGTTTTTTTTCCCCCCTCAGCCAGACAGATGACAAAATTCAGGTCTTTGGGGGGCTGTGGCTAGACCCTGCCCCCCTCCTGCTGGACTTCACTTTGGTACCATTTTCCAAAGCTTGACATCACCTGGCATCACCTGAACCCACCTCAGAAGTCTCTGCTCTGGAGCATGCCATCTGGCAACCCTAATCCTAACCACTGATTTACTTACAAAATTTTAGGATTGGGTTATCAATCCTTGGAATGCTGTTAGTTGCAATACAAGCAAGAGCATCACTCACTGGAAGAAGCTATTAAATCATTTCACTAACAGCTGAATAAGCAGCACTTACCCTAACCTAGAAAGCCAAAGTTTTATGCATATTGAATAAGTAAGCCTATGATATCACATACTTATTTGAAATACAAATGCATAAGTCTGCTGTAATGGTGACGGGATTGATTAACTCATTAATGCCTAACAGCCCAATCCTAAACACATGCACCCCTGCAAATGCAGCTGCACAAATGGAGTGCATGCTGCATCTTATGGCAGTCGCAAAGATTTTTTCATGACAAGGCGACTTCCTTTCCCTTACCTTGGGGCAAGCTACCACTGCAGCTTGCGGTAGCACCTAGCCTAGGAGATGGTGTGCCAAAGAAGGGAAAAATGTGCCAGGGATGGTGTGCCAAAGCAGAAGAGAGTGGTCTGATACCTTTTCTGGGTGCTGGCTGGCACAGCAGTTCTTAGGTAGCAGAGGGAATGACGGTACTTGATGCAGCACCAACAGGTACCCAAGCAATCCACAAATGGAGGCAGACATGGCTATGGTAACAGCACGTCACATGGGTGAACAGTAACAGAAGGAATAGGAATGTGACCCAGCTTTTTAATAGACAAAATCCCCATAGGGGCTATTGTGGGGTGAGCTCCTCAGGTACCAGGAGTCTCCCAGGGTGTGGCTTTGGGTTAAACATCTTTTGAACTTTGATGGCCCTTGATGGTCCACCCTTAGTTGGAGATGGGTTCCTTCTATTGTGTTGCGCCCTGAGGAGGGTGAGGCAGGGAACTCCTTGATTGCTTGGAAGACCTGTGCCTCAATTACCATAGAAGCCTTGACTGAATTTACAAAGAAGGTGGTGAGAGAAGCCAAGGTTGAAGACTCCTCTTTTGTGACTTAAAATGGCCTTTTTCCCCCCTAGAAATCAGGAGTCTCCCAGGGTGTGGCTTTGGGTTAAACATTGGTACTAATCAGGAAAGGTATGGCTAGCAATGGACGTTTCCAAAAGGCAAGTCTTCTCTAAGCTTGCTAACCCTGCTAACTGGGCAAAGAGAGACTTTTTCAAGTTGTACTCATCATACATTTAACAGAGGGAGAGTAGCTGTCCCTCTTCACCCCAGTGCAGTGACGTTTCTAGTGGCTGTTGCTGGTGTTTCTTCTTCATCTTTTGAAATAGGGGGCCATTTATTTATTTATTTTACTTCCTCTGTAAACTGCTTTATAATTTTTTTTTGTTGAAAAGTGATATATATTCATCATGAAAGCCAGTGAGAGGTGGGGTGTTGGCTCTGATGAATCAAAGTGTGGTCTTTTTCCTGAAAGGCTTGTGGGACCTGATGCTTCTTTGCCATCAGCCCAAGGGAAGTGACAAGAGACTGGTCTGGATCTTGCTCACCTGGCATGCACTTGGCACTACCATGTCTTGGTGCACTTGGCATCAACATGTCAGGCAGTAGGAGTTTCAAAGTGGCAGTAAGCACCATCCTAACCCCTGCATTTTGTTGTATACTGTACTCAGCGGAGCATTTACGTGGGGCTAAAATACATTAGCAAAGGCCTCCAGAGGCCGTCCCAGATCCGGCGTGATGCAGGAGCGGCAGGACAAGGTGAGTCACTGCTTCCGGTTGCTTCTGTTTGGCTCAAATTTGGTGGGTGGGCGGGTGAGCCCAATTCACAACCCACTTCAGCATCGGGTCACGACCCACAGTTTGAGAAGTGCTTGCCTAGAGCTTAGGACCAGTAATTGTTCTCTATAAATGCATAATATCAAAGTAACGTGTTTCAGAATCTTGGAATATTTAAATAAAATAATGAGCTATGACCCAGCTTTGAATGACTGAATGACTTCCAAATCTGATTCTTATCAGCCCATGTAATGGAAAATGATGCAATGAGGGATGGTCTATTACTTTTACTTATATCCCATCCATCCTCTGAGATGGTCAAAGTAGCATTTCATTTTATTACACAGACACTAGACTGTTAGATGGCTACTTGCCCACAGACACCAGTCAACTCCATAGCTTAGTGGCAAATTGAACCTGATTTTCCATTTCCGAGTCTTCCATTCCAAGTCACTGCACTTCACTGGCTCATAGGATTATTCTGTTCAGAGGCTGTTAGTTGAGTCCATCTAAAAGTACCTTAGTAGTGCATGCCTATACTAAAACCCATATACTAGTTATACATGTTTAACTGTTACGGCCAGGAGTGGCCTCAGAAGTCAGCCAAATGGGGCACTGGCTGAGGGTCCAGAAGAAGACCCACCTGGCCAAACTGACCACTGAATCCTCAATACCAATGGCAGCGGTAGCCCCAGCAAGGTGGAACTTGTCACTGGTTATCCTCCACACCTCATGCCACAATTTCTGGGAAGTTTCCTGTTCTCTGTTAGGGATTATTAAAGCAGCTGAAGTCTGTACAGAAGACATGCCTGCAATTTTGCCTTGGTACTTTTTAGCCTGGTTTTCATGGATGGGGTAAACCTAACAGTGGGATATACCACCACATATTGAAGGTAGCCCCCCCCCCGTAATGGAATGTTCTCCATATGTGAATTTATCTCTATAAAAAACTAGATGTCATCCAAAAGGATTCTAACCTAGCATTTCCCCTCACAACTAGTTTTCTGTATGCAGGGAATTTGTGTGTATGTGGCAAAATGATTCAGTAACGTGAGCTGTCACCTGCAGTTTGAAATGGTGCAGCCAGGAGTGTAACAAATGCTGCCTGGGGCACGAGAGCTTGCTACACACCGGAAGTGACATCACGTAATGTCACTTCCGGGTTCGGGCACTATCGGCAGCCTTCGCGTTCCTCTTGGAGCAGTCCTAGCAGAACGCAAGGGCTGCTGCCGACTCCCTCCACTCACTGCTCCTTCTCTTCAAAATCATGAGGAGAAGGAGCAGCACAAGAAGGCAGCAGGCGAATGGCTGCCCTTGCGTTGGGCTCGAGTGTTCCGAGGCGAATATGAGGGCAGCCATTAAGTGGTGGAGCCTGACCGTTGCGCCCCCCCCCCCCCTTTGGCATTGCACCTGGGGCAGCTCCTCAGGCCCCATCCTTGTTATGCCCCTGGGTGCAGCCCAGACACAGGTTTTATTTTTTTACAATATTTCTATCCCGCCTTTCTCCCCAAAGGGACCCAAGGCGGCTTACACAAAAATAAAATACAAAAATACAGAAAATACAAATAAATACAGTAATTACTTTTTAAACAGCAAAAAAGTTAATAAAAACATCTCAAATTGATTAAAAAATTACATTTAAAACAAGATCATAAAAACAGCAGCACCCCACCAGGTTTATAATCTCAGAGAACTAGGCCTGTGGATATTTAGATTAAGGCTATTTCTCATACTCCTTTGTCATAAAGATCAGGGAAGGCTGATCAAATTGAAATCTTACTTAAGAATTGCATTGATTCTGAGGAGAAAGGGAGTTTTATTTAATTATATATCAAGTTTTTTTCCCCACAGCTGTTAATGTGGTCCAGGCCTCATACCTAGATGTCATCTTCACTAGGTGAAGGTTACAGGAAGGGATATGGCTGCAGAGCCCAATCCAATTCCCATTGCTATTGTTTTTTAACCCACCTAAGGTATAACAATCAAGTAGTTCTCTTGTAATTAACTCAACCATTGGCCTTGAACGAAAGGGTGAACTAATTGCAGAGACTCTTTTTTTTCTGACATTTTATTTTCTGCACTTTTAACCTTTCCCAGCCCCTGAGTTACAAATAACAAGAGCAGAGATTAAAGATATGCAAAGTACATTTTTCACTTATACATTTCAGAGAGACAGCTAAATATTCTATTCAATTTCTGCTTTTAATGCAGCCTCCCTCTTGGGACCTGTGGGTGTCCTTCACATTACGCAAATTGAGCATTTAAACGGGTGGCCTGTTCATTCTGAGGCTGGAACAGGAAGGTAAGCAGTTATGGTTTGTTGATTCTATGTGGACTTATATTTTCATGGACTGATCCAGCAAGGAAAATGTGTGCCCAGAATCAGCTTTCACATGCAGATTCCCGTTGCTGGACTGGATATCACAGATGAGCACCGACAGTGCACTGCACAGCTGACTGTGAGGTGTTTAATGTGACCCCACGTGCACTGCAAGGTATGCATAAATATGAGCCTTCTCACCTACGTGACTATGTGCACTCCCAGCCATGGCTTTGGGCTCTGCAAGTACATTGTTGCCCACCTCTGGAGCTAAGATTTAGAACATTAAACATTGAAATTGCATTTGAAACATTAACAGCCCAATCCTATCCAAAGACCCACACTCAGATGCAGCGGTGCTGGGGCAGGCTCCTCTGTATCCAGTGTGGGGCTGGACATCTCCTCAAGGGAAGGGGATGATTATCCCCTTCCCCCATGTCGAACCCCAATGTAGCCCCTATGGGGTTACTCGGAGGCACGTCAGCTAAATATCCGACGTAGCTTCGAGCAGCCCTGTGTTGGGCTTTCAAGCCTGGGATGGGGGATAGGATTCGGCGGAGGCCTCCTCTACTGAGCCTTCCCCCTCCCGGACCTGATTTGCCCTTGTCCCTGCCTTTTCCCCGCCCGGAAACGCCTCCGCGGCTCCCTGCCACCCTCCCCTTGCCTCCTTGCCAGTTGGCGCGGAGCTCACCTGCCTCCGGCGGGTGCTGCTCCCTTGCCAGTGGAGGCCTGCCGGGACTGGCCTCCACACCGGCAGGACTGGCTTCCACACTGTCGCAACGTACTTTATGGCATGTTTGCGACAGCGCGGAGCCTAGTACCGCTGGCGGAGGCCAGCATAAGATTGGACTGTAAGTCTATATTTGGGAATAAAAAGGTGTTTATTTGTAAGGCTACCAGACAACCACATCATTTCAAAGACATCTAAGGTACTATTATATATCAATGTGAAGCACAGCAAGTGAATAACATTGTTAAGTGGGCACTGGATATTCTGTTGGAAGCATGGGAATATATCTGGAAACGTGACAGTAGTTTATCTGCATGAAAATTACAGAGACCCATCTCAAAGTCATGACTAGATGACATATTACACCTTAGGGAAATAATCAATAGTTATTACTCTGTCTCTTGGAAACGTGGTACATCTCATTTGTGGTAGTGAAGTCCCACAGTACGTAAATACTGGATTAACATTGTTGGGCATATCAACACAATAACCAGATTAAAAATAACCCTTGATCCTGTACTAATTCATTTAACCTATACAAATACAGAGAACTAGTCCTTTTTTTTTAATATATATATATTTATATTTTATTGATATATTAAAACATAAAAAACAATACATATTTCATAAAGTTATAGCAAGCGCGAAGCAATACATCCTACTAGCATACTATTCACTATTTTCTACATACAATTTCCAACTAAGCCAAAACAACCCCCACATTCTATTCATTAAATCCGCATATCATCACATCATTCCTCTCTCTCTCTCTTAAAAAGTCAATAAATGGTTTCCAATTATTCACGAAAAAGTTAACTGACTTTTCCTTAATTAAAATTGTAAGTTTATCCATTTCAGCATAGTCCAAAACTTTCAGCCACCAATCTTCCAGCGAAGGTATCTCCGAATTCTTCCAATATTGTGCATATAAAATTCTTGCCGCAGCTGTCATATATAAAAACAAAGTTTGAAATTTTTCGCCTACATGATCCTCCCACATACCCAACAAAAATGTTTCCGGTTTCATTTGGATCTTAATCTTTAAAATCAACTCAATCTGTTTGTGAATCTGAGTCCAATACTTCTTTGCTTGAGGGCATGTCCACCACATATGGTAAAAATTTGCTTTCTGGATTGTATCCAATCTATAGGTTTTTCCATGCAGTTTAAGAGTCACGCCTTCTAATTTTCCCCACCTAAAGACAATCTTCTGTTTCTTCAGCACCTCCACCAGGAATGCATAACTTTTCCTTTTCTGCAAAATTCTCAACGGAATCTCCTTTAGCACAATGATGTGCGCTTCTTCTACCTTGAGTCTTGATTTAGCATGTTGCTGTAGAACTTTATCTCTTGTTCGTTGCCTCACAAAATGCACCAAGATATCTCTTGGCACTTTCTTTGCTGCTGCATATCTTGTATTAATTCTATATGCCCTATCCAATTCCAGATCCAATTCATCTCGTTCTATTTGTAGAAATTCTGACAGAATGTGTACCATTCTATCTCTTGTATCTTCTGCTTGTTGTTCTGGAATTGCACGAAACCGTAGAAAGCTCTGTTTTCTCTCTACATCAAGCTGGTGTATTTCTTGTTTCAGCTCCACCTTCATCTTTTGAAATTCTTCTTGCAAAGTTCCCAATTTTGCATCGAATTTATTTTCCCATCTTTTAAAGCATTCTTCCAGTGTTTCCGCTGGTCTTTCTGTTCCAGGCGATTTTGTAGGTGATTTTTTTTCTAATGTATTCCCTCTTCTTCTTGTAGCCATATTTCTAATTTTCACCAAATGGCACTCTTTCACTTATTCAGTTCAACTTCTTTTCCTTCTCTTTGAAACCAAACACAAAGACTCAACTTCTTAAAATGTGTGCAGGCGGCAAATACCAACCAACATAATATTTTTCAATCTTTTTTCAATCCTTCATGATGACCTTCTGCCCGGAAGGAAATTGTTTGTCCGTCTTTGTACAGTTCCAAACCACAGGAATTCAAAACAAACAATTCAAAAGCAAAACAAGTCTCTTTCTCTCATTAAAACAGTTTATAGATATCTCCCCAAAGTGTTTCTTCACTACTTCAATCTTCCGTAAGTACCAACAAGTTACTTAGTATTTTCGCTTAATATTTTCACTGTAGTATATTATCTTCCTTCCAAATTATATCCTTTTCACAACAAATCTTCTGTTCTTAAATTAACTCGTTATCTTAGCTTATTTCTTCAATTCTTACTGCAGTTCCTCGCCACTTGCAGAAGCAAAGCAAAAGTATAAGCGGGAGGGGGCTTGGCTTACATTCCGGCTGATTTTTTGAGCTCGTTGTTGATCCTCTCTTCCACGCTCAAACCAAAACAAACTCAAAAAGCCTACGCTCTCCGAGAAAGTAATGGGAGCGATCCGAAGATATGTGGTTTATCTCATCGCACACCCTTTTAATCCAGGGGTAGAGCAATTAAGTCCATCAGACGTGCTCTGTCGGTGTAGAGCAACCGACAGAGCTGTCAGCCAGCCATTCCTCCCAACCGGAAGTGACAAATACAGAGAACTAGTCCTATGTTTGATCACAACAGCCCAGGATCCTTTGCATGAGGTGTTGGAAAAAGAGTACAATTCCAGGCATAATAAAATGGGATCTCAACTAAACAGTGGCAAATTGATTGGTTTCGTGAGAGCAAAATCACAGTCCTTTATTGTGAGTAGTCATTCTTTATGAACTCTTGTCATAGTAAGAAATTTGACGTGCCCAGTGCATTACATGTTTATAGAACATTATGACACTGTTTATTTCAAAAGCCAGGGTTTATGTCTTCCTTTTAAAATGTAGATCAAATATTTATAAGACATAAATATATATTACAATGAGGATATTACCTGTTAAATCCTCAAATGCTAAGATACATGTCCAAGTAAAGCATCTTATATTACTTCTGGAAAAGGTTGAGTCTTTGAGAGACCCCTAGAGGAACAAAACTGAGGAATAGCTGCTGACTTTCTATATATCATCTTCACTGTTTGCATTTGGCACAGAGCTGAGTGCCCCAAGGCTAAAAGGACCGTGAAATATATGAATTGTGCTGGTCTCTTAAGCTATGCTGGACTGAAGGCATTTGTGGTTTTTTAGATCAGAAGAAGAATGTTATATTATATCCAGATGGGTGCTGTAAACCATCACCAGATTGACTGCATAATCTGTGCACAAACCACTCCAGCAGTTGTTTTCTGGGTGGCCAACATGGAGGTGGGTCATTGCATTGTACATAGCTGCAGTCTGTGAAGGATCAGACTTGAAGAGCATTGCAGTAGTCAAAAATTGAAGCTCCTAAAGTATGAATGACCGCTAATACCGGTAAAACTGAACGAGGAAACGTATCACAGCCCTCTCATCAGACCAGACTCTCCACTAAGATCTCTTAGGATGGCCCAACCCACGTTAGCTCAACATTTTACAATGTCATCTTTTTGCTTGAGGCCTGACGTGCTCAGAACGACTTGATTGCCTTGGTTCATGAATATGTTTTCCTTCGGAAAGCCAACAAAACAATTTGTAATTGCATTCCCAAGTGCAAAAAAATTACCAGGAGAATTGGCCCTTAAGAAACTAAAGAGAGGTGTGTTTAGGGGCATCTCATTCTTCCAGTTTCTTCTGGTAAGGCATGATGCTTCCCAAATTCTTTCTGCCATGCTTCCCCTTCAAAAGCCTCCTTTCTCTGTTTTTGATGCAAACCTGGCAGTTCCTCCTGCTCCCCATATGTTCTGCTCATTGCTCCTGCTTTTTCTTTTGCTGTTGGGATCCTCCTGTGCCATCCACTTATGCCAAGGCTGTGTTGCTGTGGAAACATCCTGCAGCTGTAATTTCCCCCAGCCTATCTTCATCACCATCCCAGCTTTCCATGACTTGTGTTTGGGAAACACTGTTAGAGAAATAGGTGTTCTCGCTATACAAATGGTTTTAGGCCTACAATACCTTCCTTTGTTTATCACCTGTGTGCTTTCTCAAGCAGCCCACCCCATCCCCTGGTCTGCTTTGAAGGCACACCTCATGTTGCTCCCCCTAGCAAGCTCCTTCAGAATGAGATGGGGTCCTGGTGCTCTAATTTGGATATTAGCTTACATGTCAGCTGCTCTAACAGTTCCCTGGGTGATAGTAAGTTTGAATTTTCAATCAGTTCTCTCTGGCATGGTGCTTCAAAATTTGTTTAGATGATTGTTTAGCACAGGCCTAATGAGCGCAGTCAAGCTTGTAATGGAAAAAAGAGTTTATTGAGCAGGCAGATCTCATGAGTTGGAAAAGCTTTCCTGGTCTTTGGTCAGGGCTCAACAGGTCAGGAAATGTTAGCTCCTTATGGGATATGTGTTTGCTGTGCTTCTCTTTCCTTAGCTGAATTCTATGCTACCTCATTTGGCACTGTATTGGGGTGCATCACTGTAAAATGAAATGTACCTATAATTTACGCTGCAATCTAAAAAATATAATTAATCAGACACCTGAGGGTCTATTTTTGTTTGTTTGGTTGCAGACAGAGTTGACTTGGAGTATAAGAGACTTTCTCTTGAAATAAATATATAACAATGTTCTCATTTTTGAAAGAGAAAAATCCAAAATCTATCATGTATGATTAATCTGGCATGTCATTCTTACCCAGTAAAGGAAGCCTGTGTATGTAAGCAGGTTTATTTTTTGTGGTGCCAATGCAGTTATCCATATGGATGCATGTCTTCATCCACATTGCAATGCTCATCTAAGCACCGTTGGGGCTGGATGCATGTTTTGACATGAATAGGGATGCACATTCTTTCATCTGTGGCCACCGGTTGTAATATTGCATGTAAGTAGTTGCAATTACAAATGGATTGGAGCCCAATACTTTTAAATTTACATTTAATAAATTTATAGCCCAATACTTTGTTGGTGTTATGCTGGCAGATCTCGTGATCTCATGTTCTGCTGCCCCATGATGAGGCTGGGGCAGATGGCATGAAAGCCATTCCGCCATTTTTTTGGGCTGCGACTGCCAGCACAAATGCCTGGAGGCCTGGCGTGGATGGCAGCAGCCCACAGAACCTCCACCATCGCGGATAAGTCAGAGGCAGGAGCAGATCAGCAGAGAATCAGGGGCTGGGCCATTCTGGAAATGGGAGAGGGTAGGAGTGGGTGGATCATGGCGGCAGCACACACACCGGATCCGATCTCTCCTTCTCAGCCTGGACACACCGCCAGGAGCCTCCTCAGACTTAATGGCAGCTGAAGAGCTGATGTAGATCCAAGGAGTTTCCCAGTCAGACAGTATCAGGTTGTTAATAAAGATACCAGTTTTTCACTGTGGGGTAGCTGGTAGTTGGCTACCAGACTTGGAGCTGGTGTCCACCCAAGCCTGAGCTGTCTTGATCTTTTGGTGGAAGGTGAGGCTGTGGCGTTGGCTGCATAAGCTTCTGTGGATATATCTGAAGAGGGAGAGTGTAAGCTAAAAGCCCTCTTAGACCTGAAAGCTCTGTTCTCTACCACAATGCCATTTGCCCTCATTGCCTTGGGGATAGGAGAACAGCAGAGCAGAAAAAGCCTTGAAACCCTCATCCCTAATGGAAGCTAATTGGTTTTACAGGTTTAATTAGGCAATATTGTACTGTAGTATTTCCAAAGGACATTCCTATTTTGTCAGATTCACAGCCATGCATACCCTTTTTCTGATTATAGGGAGCTGTTGGCAGAACAAGGGTACAACCTCATAAAGCAGAGTGAACAAAGTGAGTTATGGTCCGACACTGCTTGATTATGGTGAGTATGTGAAGAATAAAACTTAACATAGTGTGAGGGTTAGTTATCGCCATAAATTCAAAGAAGGGCATACAAAAAAAAGAAATAAAAGAAAAGGCCATGATAAAATCATAACATCATTCCAATTTGCAAATCGTATTTTCTGAAAGTCGAAACAGTCAGAATACTGAAAGATTCCTTGGTAAAGAACTTTTGCACCTATATAATTTCTTCCATGCCAAGGTTAATAAAAAAACAAAACAGGCCTCTGGCAAAGTAGGGCAGATGAAATGGTCATCCAGTTAATTCTTGTTTGATGTGATAACAAAAGTTAGGCAGAGAACATACTGAGCTGTGGCTGTGTCAAAGGAACAGGGAATAAATTCAGGTTCCTTTGAGCTGGCGTGGGTTGCCATCTTCTATGGATACAGTGCGAGCAAATGCAGCCATTATTCATCCTGCTCATTTCCTTCCCAGCCCTGTTATAAGGACATAAGAAGACCCCTGTGGATCAGGCCAAAGACCCATCTAGTCTAGCTTCCTGTATCTCACAATGGCCCCACCAGATGCCTCAGGGAGCACACAAGACAACAAGATACCTGTATCCTGTTGCCACTCCCTTGCATCTGGCATACAGAGAAAACCTACTTCTAAAACCAGGAGGTTGCTTATGGCTTGTAACTTGTGATGGACCTTTCCTCCATGAATCTATCCAATCCCCTTTTAAAGGCATCTAGGCCTGGTGCCATCTCCACATCCTGGGGCAAGGAATTCCACAGATTAATTACACTCTGGGTGAAGAAATATTTTCTTTTGTCTGTTCTACTTTCCAACGCAGTCTCCTCATTGACTGGAAGCTGTGGAAGCTGCGGCCCACATTGGGCAGCCGCGCTGCACTCTTGGAAGCGGCTCGGATCATCTCTAGGCTGAAACACACCTCGATTCCGGGACTATGGTAAACCTAACAGGTCATCTTGTCCAACAGGTTGTACAAGGTCATCTCTCTAGGGTAAGATGGAAATCCTGAGGGGGGAAATATATTCAAAACATATGAGTCAATCTTTTTTGTACCCACTGGTGCTGGTGTTGACAGTCTCCTCTATAGGATGACCTTTCTGGTTTGCAGTATTTGCGTATTACTGCAGTCTGTGGGACTCAGTCCAATAGGCCATTCTTCTGAGCAAATAAACAGAACATTTCTCCACTCAAATGAACAGAAGCTGCACAAGCGCATGAGAGGATTGTGTCCCTCTTTGACAAATGTACACCATTTGGATTCTCTGCCTCTGGCACCAATATCCCTGCATCTGTCCAGAGTTCTCAAGTGTCAAACATTACACACAAGTATCTAATGTGGATATGATTTGGTACATTTTTAAAATCCAAATCCCATTTTTATTATCTACAAATGCTTCTATTTCTAGTTGGTATTTTCTTATAATTATTGACTCACAAAGAGACTTAACTGGAGAAAAACCACTCTGTTCCAAATAATCTCACAAATCTGAGATTAAAAATGGCAGTTTCACAAAACCTTGCTGAAGCCCAGAGGGAAATATGCAAATCACATGCAAATTGGGGGCAGGAGGCAGCAACTAGTGTGGAATATTACCAATGGATCTTAGCTGTTGTATATTCCTGTTTCATTCCTCCAACTATTCTCAGTGACTTGTGGGCTTCTTTGCAGGTTCACTTCATTGCTTTCAATCTGCATAATGGAAATTTCCAGGGGAAAAAAGTGGGATAGGGAAAATTTAAATTAACCTTGTGAGGTTTGTGCTTTCCTTTGGTTCGTTAATTTAAAAGCAACTGTAGTTTAGTTCCTTAAGACAGAGCTGATAACGCTTAACAGTAACTATAAAAATGACTGTAAACCTGAAGCACGTAACTATTATAACCTATATACTAAAAATATTTAGTTGCAAAGTTTTATTTGTAGATCTTCCCACCACAAAAGCTTATACAGAGGACTCTTGTTCATGTGAATGGCACAGAAAATGACTAGAGAGTGGGTCAGAACATAAAGGCATGCTCTTCATTCAACATTTCATAAATAAGAACAGCATAATACCTGTAATAGTCTAATGCTCATTCTGGTTTTGTGTGTTTCCTGCCCCTAATTACACATTGCTGAAGGTTAATCTCGGTCTGCTGTTTCCACCTGCCTTGAATTAGACTGTCCTGTACTGGCCTCTGAAGCTGCACGGTATAATGTAATGTAAGTAAGCTTAGCATAATAGATTCCTGTTTTTAAAAGTTAAGAACAATTAATACTGTACTATGCTTACTCTAACATGTGGTTGCATTGACTGTAGACTAGTTGCAACTCATATAGATGGGCATTTTCAGGTGGCTGAGAGAGGATTAACCACCAAATAAGTCTGAGTCTGGCTATGTGATCTGAAAGCGTAAAGAATGTCTTTCTAGACAAATCTAAGAGTTGTTTTATGATATCATACGTAGCAGTTCAAACGAACCTCACCAGAATTAGCATCTTAATGGCAAATTGTGGTCTAGAAGGTACTTCACTGTACGTGCCCATGCATTTGTGCAGCAATGTCGCTGGGCCGGTGTCATCACCTCCCCCGTGTGTCACTCCCCTGCTTCCGGAATGGCTCCGATTTGGAGCCAAATGGACGCCAGGGAGAGTGGGAGGGCCCAACAGTGCTCTGCTCACACTTGAGTGGCGAGTGCTGAACACCCCTTCCCGGACAGTGCTGCATGCCACTGGAGTGCCGCGAGGGGCAGGCCACCCCCCGCCCTGTGCCATCTACACCTCTGCATTTGTGTGCATGTGCACTGGGAGTCTAAATATATCTGTCCCACCCTCAAAGATTTAAGTTGTATGGGGAGGGAGCTGAAACATCAAGAATAGCAACATGAGTGCACTGTGTATGTGCACATTAACAAAATGTCCTTCAAAGGCAAGAACAGAGTCAAAGACAAATGATTTACTTGGGTAGGAAGCAGAGAAAAGGGACTGTTCCTGGTAAATCAAGACAGATGGAACATATGAAGAACCATAGATTCATAGAACGTTAGAGGTGGAAGGGAGCTTGGAGGTCCACTAGTGCAGGCAACTGCTACACAGCATCCCTGACTGGTGGCTACCCAGCCTCTGCTTGAAAACCTCCAATGAGGAAGAGACCACAACTGCATGAGGTAGCCTATTCCCCGTACTGGGCAGCTCTTAGAAATTAGGAAATTCTTTCCCATGTTCTAGCCTAAATCTACTTCCCTGTAGTTTCAATCCATGTGTAAATAGGAGAACTACTTAGAAAGAGTTATGGTCACATGGAGCTACATAAAAGGGAAGAAGGAGAAAACATCCAATTTTGGAATCCACTCTCTGCAAGACAACTTTTTTAATAATGTGATCTGTGCTGTGGCTTTATCTCATAATGAAGATTATTTTGTGTTCCTGAAGCTTGTTTCAGGTCCAGTAATTCATATAAATAGACTTCACTACAGCATCATCATAACATATGTTTATGATCCATGTAAAATGGCCCTGGAATGCTATCTGGATAAATTAAAGGTATAATTCTCAGCTACCTTCTCTTTTGCTGAATCAGAGTACATTTTCAAGGCTAGTATAGCATTACTCTCAACATTGTAAGTACTTTCTGCTAAAGACTGATATCGCCAAAAGATTGTAAAAAGCCAAAGAGATAGATAGACTGTAAGAAACAGTTGTTCCAGACAAATTTTGGCAGGCATTCTGCATCTTCAGTTATATTTACAGAACATCAACTTGAAGTATGAAGACAGTTATTTGAGGGTGGTGCTATGTGTTATATCTAACATGAGACTATCTGCTAAAAATTGCCCCAAATGTTTATTAGAGAACCTCTGATCAAAGTTTCCAAGGATGCAGAAAACATTTTGAAACCGACTGTTCTGTATCATATGCAGAAGATGTGCACAGGTGACAGCAACCCGCAGAAACTTCACCATCACAGGTAAGTGGGGGGGGGCAGATAGGGGACTGATACAGGCAGGGATTGGGGTGGGTCGGGGCAGTTTGGGGTGGAAGGGGGTGGATCTCAGTGGCAGCCACACACGCTGGATCTTATCCCCCCTTTCTAGCCCATACTGGCCCTCTGAGGCTCTTCAGACTTATGCCAGCAAAAGAGCTGACATAGGTTTGAGGAGACCCATTGGGGACTAGGATTGGGCCGTATGTTTTGCATTTACCATTGTTGAGGAACCTCCAATAAATTTCTGAGGAAACCCCAGGGCTCTTGAAGCCCAATTGTTCTGCATCTTAAAAATGCTGGTAAATATATAATGTGCTGCTGGAATTATCCTTTAAATGCATTCAGTTGAATTTGACATAGACACCAGATTTTAGATTCAGGCAAATATCTGTCACCCCACCCATGTATGGCTTTTTCCATTTAGCTACATAAATTTTCTGGTTTCTTGTAATTGATTCTAGAAATATAATGTTTGCAACTTCATTGTTTGCAACGTCATTGTCCAAGGCATAACTGAAGTCAGGACTGGATGTTCTTCATGTTCAGGAGCATGGCAGTCATTTGCTGGAGGTACAATCTTGAGTGCAGTAGGCCGGGGGGTTCTTTTTCAACCTCAGAAAACCAGGACATCAGGCACACTTGATTGGACCAACCTGGAGGCTCCTTATGTCTGCCAATTACAAAGATTGAGATTCTACTGTATATGCCTATTTACCTGAGCACCTGCAGAATGAGCACGCCAGACAGAAGCTTAGAATAAAAGGTCACTTTAGTGAACTGAATAACAAAACACCTGCAGAAGGGAGAGAAAACCAGACTCAACCACCCCAGTGCTGGGGCACTAAATTGGGAGAAATAGTAGCAACCATGTGCCTCCCCCCAGGTAACCGTTGGGCATGACATTCTGACTCCAAGCTACTGTCAGTCATATCCCTGCCAACCCCGAAGGGTCGAGGCAGCCAGACAGCACAGACCCCCCCCACAGGGTGACCCCCAATGGTGGTCTTTGCTTGTACCAGCCAAGGGACTTGCCAGCCAGCCTCACTGATCTGGACAAGAATTGTCTGAGTGGTCCTGGCTCACCCCCTGACCTTGCTTACCTTGGAATGTATGCCAAACATAAAGCCCTGTCTACCCAGCCCGCACACCACCTGCCTAAAGTGAGAGGAGAACAAAAATTATGGGACCCTAACCACAAACCTCACCCAAACACCAGTCTGGGGTAGGTGAAAAATCGCCAACCTAAGGCCAATCTGGTTGATGGCAAAAAAATTCCTACCCGGTTCCCATAAAGGGAGAGCTGCTAATCTCAGGCTGCATGAAGGCAGGGAGGGTGGGGCTTGGCTGACCACACAAGACTGGGCTGGGCAGAGCAACAGCTCTGAAAGCAGCCCAAGTCCCCACACACCCCAGAGCCCTGGCAGCCAATCAGAGGCTGCCAATTTCGTACCTCTGCCAGGTGCGCTCCCGACTGGGCCAGGCAAAGGGGGGCGACGTGTGGAGGGCACACCACCCCAATTTGCAGGTTGGTTGTTTGGGGTTGTTTGTTTTAATTGTTTTAACTGTTTTAATTTCCTGTTTTTAAATGTATATATGTATTTTAATGTTTTCATTGTAAGCCGCCTTGGTTGCCCTTGTGGGAGAAAGGCGGGGTACAAATTCTATAACTAAATAAAATAAATAAAATAAATTATTTCTGTGTCTGAAGAAGACTGAGATCTTGACACACATAATTTTTGAGATCTGCTTTCAGTAAGAACCATAGTTGAAAGTCATGTCTCTTTCCTCTGCCTTCCACCTCAGCATTTGGCTTAATATTCTGCATTTTCATGGCTTTATAGTTCTGCAAGGAAGGACAGATAACTTGACACATCAGGTCAGCAGGAAGAGACTTGGCAGGTTGTTAACTATTGGTTCCTTCAATCTTTTTGTGGGGGTTTATTTTATAGCTCTGAAGACAGACTGCTTTTGTTGTTTTGGATAAGATTTAAATATTATTGAAAACCCATTAGTAACAGAGACATTTTCATAGCTTTAAAAAGTTGGCTGGGTTTATGTGCAGCAGGTCCTTAGCATATGACACGGGGACTTATAGCCAGTGTATTAGTAATACAATAAGTGCTGTTTAAATTTAGAAATGTATTTATAGTCTGCACAGCACAAATGGTGATTAATACAATGGAAAGGAAAAGCTCTTTAAGATATAGAATCTTATCTAAGGAAAAAATATAATGGCAGGAATTTGTGCTACATTTTCTATGAGGCAGAAGTTCAAAAATTGTCTGGTCAAGGTTATTTTGCTTTTTGGGCATTGCTGCCATTTATAACATGTACCTTGAATAGAATTAATAGCCCCAGTCTATGTTGAATGCACAAGGTCTATACAAGCACTTCTTGGGTTAATGTAATTGTGGTCAGAGTTTCTCTTTGAATTTCAGTTACAATTGCAGACATTTTATAGGCCACCTAAAAGGTACCTGCTTTTCCATACATTATTGGAATAACTATTAAGCAGAATTAGGAATGTGCCAGCAGAAGGCTTAAAAGGAAGCCGATGTTATGGAAAAGTACTAAACGCAAAGGGATAGTTTATAGTTTCTCATTATCTTAGTCATCAGCAAGTCCTCACATGCAAACATTAGGGGAAGAGCCAGCTGGAAGGAGTGGATTTTCCTAGTAGAGGAGTGCCAACTTAAGTAACGCAGTGATCTATTTCAAAATCTGGGCCACAGGTATGAGTAAATCAAGCAACTGGTAGCATGAAACACTAAACACCTCTGGAAAGATGGAGCCCAGAGTATATAAGGCACTAAAATACTTTATCTTGCTTGCAGCCTAGTATAAATGTGTTCAGTCTTAGATTTAACACTTTAATATTCATTGGCATGGCACCAACACGCTATGAAAAGCATGCAAACGTATATGTGACTACTGTTCGACTGAGGGAAAAGTCTGCTGGGTACTGTCAAACATGTTCCAGACGCAGAGACTGCTGCTTAAATAATAGCCCAATCCTAACTAGAATTAGGCTGCCCTTTACGACAGCAGAGAACACAGTTCCGCTATCATAAATGGCCATATGGCGGCATGCTGTATGAGTTGCTGGTGGCCAATTGGGGCTGCCGCTACAAACGACAGCAGTGCCAGAGGCCCGCTATCACTGTCGGCTAACTTCAGCAGTGATATGCTTGCAGTAGGGGTGGAAAGTGACTAGGGAGGGGGAGGGAGGAGTTTCTGGGCATGGAAGGGTGCAGGCTACTCACACAGTATATTGTGCACACGTACAAGTGTCTGTAGATGCATATACATTTTTGAGTAAATGACTGTATATGCGTTCATTTAAGCATCACCATGGAGACTGCTCCATTCAAATTGTAGAGTACAAATTGCATATACATGCATGCTGAATGGGAAGTGAATAACTGTACATGCATTCAGATCAATATGTATATACAGTACTGTATACAGATTGTGCACACATTGTATGTAACATGTGATCTGCATTTCCTTACTCTGGCAGCTATTGATATGGTGTAGATCTGGGAAAATGCAAATAGTCCATCATGGATGAGGCTAAAAGCACAGTCTTATGCATGTCTTTTCAAAAGTAAACCCAATTAAATTCAGTGGGACTTACTCCTTGAGAAGTGTGTATAGGATTGCAGCCTGAGTTAGTCTTTGGCAGGCTTGCTATTGAAATTTCATCTTAACCTGGGTAAAAGATGGGTAAATTTGAGGGAATATCTAGCTAGGCAAAATATCTAGCTAGGCAGAATTAACCAGCAGAATTTCTGAGGGGGTTCTGGATATCATTAAATTGTCACTGGATTTTACCTTAAGCAATGTTTGAAGTGAATTTACAGTTTAATTCTCTGAGACATTTTGAAAGAAGCCTAAAGAAATTTGATGACTAGCAAAATTTAATTTTGGGGATGGGGGAATTTTGATTAACCAAGCAGAATATTGCCTGCCACCCTCGTATTGAAACCTGCCTCCTGTTTGACAATCTCTACAGTTTTTGTAGTCCCAGGTAGGCAACAAGTGCAGGAAGCTCATGAGCAGCGCAATCCTGCCACCCTCTGGATCCTATTCTCCTTCCGGGCTGATTGAGATCGGCCCGGAGGTCTACTCAGGGGAAGGGGACATTTGTCCCCTTCCCCCGGTGTAGCACGGCCCAGCCCCAATGGGCCTCCTTGTATTTCCGCCAGCTATTTAGCTGGCGGAAGTAAGAGGAGGCCGTGTAAAGGCCGCACCGGAACAGGACGAGGATATGGCAGTCGCCATCCCCACCCCCTCCCAGCCTGGCTCGGCCAATGGACCCCCTCCCTCACCACCTGGACCGCCCCCACTGGGGGAATCTCTTATCTGACTTCAGTGGCCACAGGGGTGAACCGGCAGCGGAGTAAGGGCTGCTGGCCTCGCACTGTCTTAGAATGGTGGAGTGCTCGCTCCGTCATTCCAGGATTGCACAGGATTGCGTTGTGAGCCTTGGGCGAGCCACTTATACATAGCTGCTAGTCTAAAATGACCAATATTATTATGCTGTTGTACAAATCGATGGTAAGGCCACATCTGGAGTATTGCATACTGTTCTGGCCACCACACATCAAAAAGAATATAGTTCAATTGGAAAAGGTGCAGAGAAGAGCGACCAAAATGTTTAGTGGACTGGGGTACCTCCCTTATTAGGAAAGGCTACAGCGTTTGAGGCTCTTCAGTCTAGAAAAAAGGCGCCTGAGGGCAGGGGGATATGCAGCGCCATAACTACGGTGGAGCGGATGGAGCAGGCGCTCCAGGCGCTCCACCGTGGGGGGGGGGCAGAACGCGGTCGGGAGAACTCACCGGCTCCCGAAGCAGCGTCGCGTTTTGGCCCTCCCTCCTGCCCTGCAGCTTGTTTGGCTCCGAAATAGGAGCAAAATGGGCGGGGGGCGCGTCTACATGACGCGAGGGCGCGTCACAACGCTGGCCCCGCCCCTTGCTCCGGGCGCCCTCCCGGCGCGTTGCGCCTCTGGGGATATGATTGAGATGTATAAAATTACGAATGGGATGGAGTGAGTGGATAGAGGGAAGTTCTGTTCCCTCTTGCACAACACCAGAACCAAGGGAGTGGTAACAGGATATCAGTATTTTGTTGTCTTGTGTGCTTCCTGAGACATCTGATGGGCCACTGTGCGATACAAGAAGCTGGACTAGAAGGGCCTTTGACCTGATCCAGCAGGGCTCTTACGTTAGTCTGCATTCCATTTTTTGGGGTCATTTGTTGTGCAACCCTTTCTTAGAAAGACAAACCCCAGTTCATACCGTAATTTATGCTACAGGGACCCATTACTTCTTGAAGCAGAAGAATGTCTGACAAGGTTCACTAGAAGAGGGAAATGTTGGTTAGATTTTCTAAAATTTTGCAGAAGAAAGAATTAGCCCAATTGCTGGAGTTTTTACTATAGAGTCATGTCTGGTTTGCTAAACATTTCTCTGTCCATAATATCTACCGGTATTTAGGCTTGATGTTCTACAGCATTAAAGATTTAAATAAATGGGGAGACTGAGTGAAATGTAATGTGTGAACCAGCCCTAAGAGAGTCCAATGTAAAATTCTGCAAAAGCACGATAACATGCTAAGTACTTTCATTTTCAAATATGCCAACGTACATCACATCACAGAATGGAACTAAGAAAGCATTGTGCTCACTGCCAAAATCCAAGCTTCTCATAGGCCTAATCCTCTTTGGTTACTGTTGTAAAGAGCGCATTTGAGAAATCTCTTAGAACTTGCTTTGTTCTCTCCCCCCCCCCCCAGGATTCTTATTAGTATTATTTGGGCAATGCTAGGACTTCTGCACTGAAATTATGCTACATCCAAGCCTGTTTTGCTGTGATTCTGATGTAGGACAAAATAGTGGTATCAGGAGCAGAATTCAGCTTCCTAGGAAATTCAGCTTCCCTATTTTCAAAAGTGCAAGTTATGACTCTGAAGATATGCCTGAAAACATATGGCCAATGCCTGCTTAAACCTGAGGGGTACCTGAATCAAATGTCCAGCAGCTGAAGATTCAGAACCTTGTCCTTTCCACTCATGGGGGAATCTCAGACTCAATTAAATTTATGCAACATATTTAAAATTACAGTAAAAATTATGCACATACTCAATTAGCATATTCTTTCATCTTCAGTCCACTGTCTTTATTATTTGCAAAGTAGTTCCTATTGAGTCACTGAATCGATTTAGAAATGTTTTCAACTACTACCTTGTTAAACAATAGAGAACAGTTTGACTTACAGAACATATTGCCATTGACCATATTTTTGGTCAAGTGTCTGCATTATGAATTATACACGCTAAATCAGAAGAAACCAGAATGTAATAAGTACAAAGCATAGAGTAGGGAGTAGAAATTGGAGTCTGTCTGACCAGGGAAAACATACTCCGCATGGTAAAAAATGGTGCCAACTGGGCTGCCTGCTTCATATAGTACATTATTGCTGTGGTGAAGGGGGCAGGGCGTATGCCAGTTTCTCCCCAATGAAAAGATTGATGTTTTGGCAAAAATATGCATGAAATCGTAGACCCTGTTTGTTTGCTACGTGCAGTGGTGTGGTCTGTGCTTGCTGCTGCCTCTACAGTTGGATATCCAGAGCTGGCCCATCTATGAGGCCAACTGAAGCGTTCGCCTCAGACAGCACCCACCTCTGTCTGTCTACTTGCCTCCAATGCACCTCTTTCCCCCTCTACTCCCTGTATTGGAAGAAGAAGAGGGGGACAGAGAGGAACAGTGCAAACCGTGCAAACTAAGGATCCGACAGGCGGCCCAGGGCCATCCGCCAGATCCTGTGCACAGGCTGCCCAGCATGCGCCGGGCCGGAGGTCTACTTGGGGGACGCTCGTCCCCTTCCCCGAGTATAAACCCAGGCCGGCCCTATCAGCCTTCTCAGATTTATTATAAGAATTTATTTATTATTTATTGTAAGAAATGGCTGCCACACCAAAGGCAGTTGTTATTGCTGCTGCTGAGCTATGCAAACGTGTGTGTCTGCACACATGGCTGCGGTGGAAATTACCTAGGTGCTCATAGGGAATAATGTGCCTGCAGTTATGTTAAGTGCAGAGATGATGCGGCCCTCAGAACTATTAAATGATGGGCATCTAAATGCTGAAATCATTGGTTTGACTTCCCTTGCTGTGACTAATAAAAGTGCTTCAGGTTGTAACAGGGAAATGGAAGAAACACGTTTTTGAAAAAGACGAAATCAGCCAACTTCTCTCACCATGGTTTTGTGCAGACTATTATAATTTGAGTGAGACAAAACTGTTTACAGTGAAAAGTGAATTGTTTTTTTTTTTTTTTTGCATAGAAAACATGTTACTGATATTTTTCAAGGAATGAGAAATAGAGCCCTCTTTTCCCCAGCCCTCTGAAAAGCTATTAAAAACAATAGAGGGCTTAAAAACTTCAAAATGAGATGTGTATTAAGGCCAGTTATAACTCTGTCATGGTTGCCTGAAGATTGATCCCTTCGGGTTGACTGAAGACTGAAAAAAAAGCAAACTCAATTAACGTTGAAAGTTTAGCAATCGAACTGTCCTTAGCTTACCCCATGTGATCATGTTTGGTGATGATTTTAGATGATTCTTTGACTGACTGTATTACATGTACACAACCATAACAAGAGAGATGAAGAGACATTCAGTGGTCCCTCACCATCCGCAGTCACACACACACACGCCATCCGCCATCCGCGGATTTGACCATCTGTGGATGGTGAAGTTCGCTTTAAAAACCTGTAATTAAAAAAAAACTGTAAAAAAAATCCAACAAGGCCCAGCCAGTCAGATCTAAATGAAAATGAGAAAGTAAAGGTGCATATAACTGTAATAAGAAGCTCACAAAAACAAAAAGATGTGGTTATATTGGCTCACAGTATTGTCAATTGGAATGCATAGGGGATTGAACCCATGGGTGCTTCTGAAGGTTTACCTGCCATGAATCAAGTTAGCACATGGCATCCAGGCACAACTAAGAAGCACAGGAAAACTTTCCAGAGAGATCAGATATGATATTTTGCCACCCCGGCCATAGTCAGTGCTTCTGTCTTTAAAACCTGTGGCTTAATTTTGTTACACAGGAAATATACAGATAAAGTGGTGCTTGGGTAATATATTGGGTGCTTGTGTCACTCATGTTTTCTGAAGTTTCTCAGGGCCCAATCCAATACTCACTGGCCGTCCTCGCATCCGATGCTCCTCTGGCACTGACTGCCGTAAAGCAGTCAGCGCCAGTTGCAAAAGGCGCTCTAACAGCACACTACTTAACACACTGCCGGCTGCGCCAGTGGCAAGGCCTGCGCCTTCCTACCAGCTCCAGCATTTCTCCGGATGATTGCTGACGAAGGTAAGTCAGCGGGAGAGGCAGAACGTGGTGGCAGGAGGGCAGAACAGGGTGGAGAGTGTGGAACGGGCGCAGGGGATGGGTGGATTGGGTCTAGGAGAGGTGGGGCAATCTTGCGGCAGAGGTCTAAGTGGACCTGAGCCAGCTATTTAGCTGTCACATGTCCGAGTAGACCCCCCCACACACACACACACGCCATGAAAGCTTACTCCTGGGTTAGGGAACAAACCTTCCCTTACCCAGAGGAGGTGTCCAGGACAGCCTCCTCACAATAAGATGCAGCGGTCACCATTTTGGTGCCGCTGCATTGATGGAGTAGAGGGTGGATAGTATTGGGCTATAAATTTCCAAATCAATCAACAGTGTGACTTAAAGTAGGTGCCTCTTGTATAAATCTCTGCTCCTTATAGAGCTGTGTGTGTGTGTGTGTGCGCGTGTGTGTGTGCGCGCGCGCATACTCCAAGGACTCCTGGGAGACAGAACACACATTGCACTTTTCAGTGGAGCTGTCCTACCAAAGGGGGTTGGGTTAATTTAGGTCACGGATAGAGGTCCTATTTTTAACCCCACTCGCAGTGTCTCCAAGTACAGAATGTTACCTTTCATCACAGGAAGGAATAGCAATAATTAATTTATATGTAGTGATAAGTGGAAATCTGGCAGGATTGATTCCAGACATAGATATATTGTCTTTCTAGTGCAGAGTCAGACAGCTATTCTAAATTCATTCTTGGTCTAATTCTATCCCAATTCCTGACAAGAAAAACAAAATTATCCACAGGTGGATATGCAGCCTCTTATGCAAGGGGGTTGAGTATGGGAGTGTATAATATTTAATAAATATTCTTAATATTCTTAATAATAATAAATAATAATAATCTATTTAAAGCAAAGTAGATTATTAGTAAAGTAGATAAAGCAAAGTACAGACTTGCGCATCAAAATGTGCCTCCCATTGAAATCAATGGACATTTGCATATGCAGTTACAATATGTGCATAGTTCAATATACATCTAATTTTTCACCTTCAGTTCCTAAAAGTGAGGATATCTGAAATGTTCCATGGACATGCGGAAGATATCCAAGACTGAAGGGCAGAAAACTCTGGAGAAATAAAAAGATCAGGTTCTCACCTCTTCTTATAAGAGTGAACATAAAGGTAAGTATTTGGTAATGCTATTGGTGTGGAAGCTAAAATTATTCCCTTCCCCTGGTGACCCAACCCACTAAGAATCAGTTCTGGGCCTCTCACTCTTTGTCTCTTCCTTTTGTGTGTACAGCCCCATGTTAGGTTCCATTCCTTCATCCCAATAGAGTTTTATGGAGCCTTTGGAACTGACTTTTATATGGAGAGAGATTGTTCATCAATTTCTTACAGGAGGTTTGTGTAGTGTCTTTTGCCCCATTTTTACAGTTTCCTTTGCATGTTACCATCTTATCCTTTGTAATATTTCTATGTTGCTCCTGCACTTGAAACAAAGTAATTTTGTCCTGGTGTTCGCTCTATAGCTCTCTTGTGAAAAAATAGTCACCCTAAGGGCTTCCCATTCACAAGCTAGTAATTTTACTCTGTCTATTCAGGCCCCTTGTGAATGGAATGGATATTATGGCTTCAGATACTCTCGCTCCTAGATGCATGATATTGTCCTTGAAATCATGAATGGCTTTTGCTGTGGGAACACAAGTTTTCAGAAATGTTGCCTTCCACAGGCAGTATTTCAGGGAATGATATTAAAACTCCTAAAATATCAGACAGTAAATAGCAAGTATGATAATTTAAGGGGTATCTTAATGTATTGAATATATTTTATCTTATCACTGTAATACCATGAGTTGCTCACAAAAATTAATGAATACATTATTGCAAAACACAAGTACGATAGGGAAGTATTTTTAGCTTGCATGAATATTTGAAGGAGAGAGCGAGAGAAAGATGTTGCTGAGACAAAATGAACCTTAACTAACCTTGATACCGAACATTTCCCTGTGTTCTTGGTATTATATTTATGCATAAGTTTGTTTACCAGGATAGTAGTCAAATCTTTGTAATCTTATGTAAATTACTGCTGTAAGCATGATGTTAACCATTTGTTCTCTGCAGACCAAAAGAAAATACCCCCCCCCCCCCAAGAATAAATTTAAGAAGGCTTGTAAATTAATCATGGAAGGTGCAAATCTTTCTTCCTGACCTTTGAGATAACTTTAAAATAAGTTTATTTATCCCAACTACTGCTGTGGGGTTCCCCAAAGATCTATGTTGGACCAAGGCTATTTAATTTGTTCATAAACAACCTGGAAACAGACAGGTGTGGGCAGTGAAATTGCCAACTTTGCAGGTTTCAGAGGAGTGTTCGTTGCAACAGAAACAACAAAGAGTCTCGTAACACCTTAAACATTGATTTATATCCACATAAGCATTTATGAACCTTTGGCCAAATCCTATCTGAAATTGTCCACTGGTGGAACACGTGTCCGCTGTGTCAGGTTCCAGGCAGAAGTGCCTGGATTCAGCGCACATTGCACGATATGGTCATGCTTGCTGACGCTGCAAATTAGCACAACGAGGCTGCCAGTGCAGTTGTTTGTAGTTGCACATGTTCACTGGTGGCAAAGACTCTGTCCACTGGCTAAGGGAGCAGGATATGGGAGGGACAGGGGAGGGACCAGAATAAATGGGGGCATTTCTGGGTGACGAAGGGGTGGGGAGGGAGATGGAACAAGGGTGGGAGGCGAGATCTCAGCAACGCTCGCATGTGGTCGTATCCTATCCCCATTCCCTCTCCCTTTCCCTCTCACTCACTCTTCTCAGTTCTGCACCAGCAAAATAGCTGGTGTAGAACTGAGAGACCCATAGGGAAAGCAGAGGCTTTCCCCATGGTAAGGCAATGTAGGTTCTCACCCTGAGAAGTCCACTGCAACTGCCCCCCACCATATGATCAGATGCACTGATGCATGGCACAACATGCATCAGTGGGTGGGGGGATTTGGATAGGATTGGAGCCTATGTAGACCTTTTGCATTTGCTGGACTGTAGTCCATGAGAGTTTGCAGATGACTCCAAAATTCAGGACGGTGCACTCCATCTGATTGTACCATCTACATATTTGGCTTATGTAACCAACGTGATCTGGTTACATAAACAGATTATGAAGGATCCCAACAGGATTTCTCTAAACTGGGTGAACAGGCAACAGAATGACAGATGAGAGTCAATGTAAGTGTAAAGTCATGCACATTGGGACAACTCCCTCACTCCTTGACATCACGTTTGCTCTAAATTGACTTTGGTCACCCAAGCAAAAGATCCTAGAGTCATACTGGAAAGCTCACTGGAAACATTTGCTCAGTGTGCTGTGATAGAGAAAAAGTCAAATTCACAGTTAGAAATTAATAGGAAAGGAAGTGGAAATAGAAACTCAAGATTCATAAATTGCCACTATATACGGTAAATGTTACATAAGAAGAGTCCTGCTGGATCAGATTAGGGTTTCCAACCCTCCAGGTTTGGGCCTGGAGTCTCGAGGAATCAGGGTCCGTCTTTGAGTGAGAATTGAAAACAGTCCTGGAGCTTTTAACAGGGCCTCCACAAAGTTTCAATGTTACATCGTGTTGGAAAACAAATCTCCAGGAATAGCTCCAGTCAAAGTTGGCGAACCCAGATCAGACTTAAATCCCATCTAGTTGAGCATCCTGTTTCCCACAGTGGTGAACCAGATGCCTCCTGGAAATCCACTAGCAGAACATGAATGCTACCACACTATCCTGTTCTCCTCCGGCACCACTCCCCTGCTGAGTACCACCAGAAGTGACTGGCGATGACATCACTACCAGTTACTTCTGAATTTTCAGGTTTTTGGAGGCCAGAAAACACAGGTAGGAGGCTCTGGGCGGGTGGGAGGGCCCTTCTCAGTGTTCCTGAGAGGCTCAGCCGAAGGCAGAAGCCTCTCGGGAGCGAAAACACGGCACTGAAAATGCCACATTGGGGCAGGGTTCTAGCAGTCCGGTGGTCCGACTACCACCAGTAGTCAGTCGAAGTACCACTGGTGGGACAAGTACCATTGGTTGAGAACCCCTGTTCTAATCTATTGTACTGTTTGGACTGATTATACAAATGCGTTATGTGTTATTTAAACCAAATGCTCTAGCTATAGCTGCATAATGTGGGAAGTGTGTATGTGGCTGCCGTTGATTTTATTGGTGCTATAAGAGGAGGACAAGGAATATCACCTGGGAATTCTAGAAGCCAGTTTCTGCAAGTGAGCACAGCAGCTAGCTTCAGTGGCGTTCCTGGGGGGGGGGGCAGTACTGTAAGTTGTGCACAGGTCTACTCAGTATTATGTGGTGGCCCCGGCCACTCGCCGTCAGAGCCATTCCGAGCAGTGAAGGCAACACGCAGTCCTGCGCGTTGCCTTTGCTGCTCAGAATGGTTCATAAGTGGGCGGGGCCACCACATAACGCTGAGTAGACCTTGCGCAACTTAAAGTACCACCCCTCCCTCTAGGAACACCCCTGGCTAGCCTATTAGACATGACTTCATGACAACAATACAGTATTTAATATTTATATACATTTTAATTTTGAAAACTTTTACAACACCCTTCTTCTATTGGACCCAAAGTGCCATGCAACAAAAATAACAGTAATATTAAATAATGATAATAAAATAATGATGATCTAAAATAATGATATATTACTTTTATAACAGTAATATAAAAATAAATACAATAAAATATTTTTGTTTGTAAACCTCTTTGTGAAATTTTTGTTGAATTTTATCAAAGCTTTTTTCAAACGTTTCCAAAAAAGTTTCAATTTTTGTTGAAAAGCAGTATAAAAATATTCTTAATAGTCCTAATAATCATAATAATGAGAGTCAACAAAATCACCAGTAACAGTTGGCAAAAAAAAAAGTTAGTTCATCAGCAACAACAGAACATGCAGTAAAGAAAACCAGTTTGAGAACTGGCTGATACCAAATGTATATAGCGCTTCAACAGCGAATTCCTGTGTAGAGATCCGGCCGGCGGCCCAGGGTCGCCTGCCGGATCCTATCCCCACCCAGGGCCACGCTACTGCGGCTTGGAGGTCTACTCGGGGAAGGGGAATGTCCCCTTCCCCGGGTGTAAACTGGGGCAGGCCCAATCGGCCTCCTCTGATTTCCACCAGCTAAATAGTTAAATATGGCGGACGCCATCCCCACTCCCTCCAGGGTCGGCTCGGCATATGTTGTCCCCTCCCTCGCCATGCCCGGACTTCCCATGTGGCCGCCGCCGGAGCTTTACCTTCCTCTGGTGGCTGCATGGACGTCCCGGCGACGGCTTCTGGCGACGAAACGCACGTTCTGTCACCAGATCTTTAGTCAGGATCTGGCTGTTAGAGTGTTTCACATGCATTGTCTTGTTGCAGTCCTTACAATGACTCTGTAACTTTGATCAGCTTTATCATCCCCATGTTGCAGACGGGGAACTGAGTGAGAGTAGTTTGGCTAAGGCCACATAGCTTGCTTATGGCAAATGTGAGATTTGAACCAGAAACTTCCTGATCCATAGAAACTTCAGTCTTTTAGCCACTACACCAACTCTTGTCTACCTAAGAAGAATTCACCAGCTTCTCTAAATAGCCACTTTAAAATATACTTGTTTGCTTTCTTGTCCATCAATAGGTTGTGTCCCCTGCTTTCTCTTGGGAGAGAGAGAATGAAGCTGACTGACCCTGTGACTTAATCTCCTGCAAGTCAGTTCCATTGTGCTTATCCAGTCATTCATTCTGATTTCTCCGGAGAGAGCAAACACAGTTCATAAGCACTTTTCACCTTTCTGCTTCTTTAAGCTTGTTTAAGACACTTCTTCCAACTCATTTGCCAAGTATTTTCCTATTTATAGAGATATTAAGTCCCTAGCAAAAGACCTCTCTGGTTTCAGTCCATAAAGGTGTGCCATGCTTGTTTCTGAAAGATACCAAATCTCCCCCAGGGAAGCTTTTGCCCGGGCTCCCAAGTGGTTGCTCTCTGAAATGCTATCTGGAAAAGGAATTGTAGCTTCTTGTTATGATTTTATTTAATTTTTTATATCAAACATGCAAAACCATGGTACAATAAACCACATTTAACAACACACACACACACACACACACACACACACACACACACACACACACACACACACACACACACACACACACACACACACCCCTTCTATCAGCAACACATCAAACTCCAGACAACTACATGATTCAAATGTAATCCAGATCAGCTATACTAATTCAGTATACTGTATATCAATATTAAATCTACACTTCATAGAATAATAAGTGGGAGTCCGTTACTTGAAAAAGGAACTTAAGGAGCTACAGTTGTATGAGTTCCAGTTCTCATGAACTGTAGCTTCTTAATGTACTTTCTTACCACCTACACCTTAGCTCTAACATAGCCACTAGCATTTTAGATATAATTTCATTTGACTACATGTCTGTGGGCTATTTCACAAATTGTATAGTAACCAAACTCAGTCTACTACTAAATGATGGGGCATGGGCCGGTGGAGGAAGGTGGAGGAGCACACCTCGGAGGAAAGGTACATTCATCCTTTTCCCCCCAGTGTAAGCCCCGGTGGCCCCAATGGGCCTCCTCGGATACTCACCAGCTATTTTGCTGGTGCACATCTGGGGAGGCTGTGTAAGGCTGGCCAGGCCCGGGAAGGGGTAAAGATATGGCAGAGTGCGCCACCGATATCCCCGCCCCACTCCCTGGCCTGGCTGGTCAATTGCCCCGTCCCCTGGCCTGCCCTTCCTCTGCCCATCTTTGACTGTTTAAATAAATATTGAATTGAAGTGCACTTGTGCACTGACCGCAGCACTTGAGTAATGGGGTGGTGCGCAAGTGCACTTTGAAGGTCGGCTGTGGCAATTTTGGTAGAGTAAGAAGGGGTGGGGTTACCTCCCCTGTGACAGGCACCACACGTCCTTGTCAGGAACTGCCAAAAAGTGTGGGAGTTGTCAAGCACCTGGCTAGCCACAATACATGGCTGGTGAATTTGAAACAGCTTGGTTAGCCGCAAGTCATGCTGGCCTAATGTCTGTTTCATGTCTGCTTCTAACATCAAAATGTTTCCAAGAAACAGCATAAGAGGAAACTTGGGATGGACTGTTGTGTTTGTGCAGTTCACCCTGGTGCTTCAGTTTAGAAATTATAGCCTCCAGGTACTTGAAAACATTGCAGAAGTAAATGGGGATTCCCAAAATAGTATCTGGAAGCATGCTTTTCTAGCTCTCTTCTTGAATTGCTTAAATCACTGTGATGAGAAAATTATCACCTATTGCTATATAGTCATGTTCGCCCAGCATAACTCAAAACAGAATGCGTGAACTACAAGATGAAAAGCATTTGATTGTAGGCCTTAGTACTTTACCAGACACCTGGCCTCAAAATAAAATTGATGTGGATTGTTATAGACCATTTCCTGAACTGTATATGCCAGACTGAGAAAATCAAGAACAAACTACTTTGCTTGGTAGATATTGACCAAAATAAGTGATGAGAATTTACTGTCTGTCAGGAAATGGTTGCTTGCAAGTTTTCTTCAGAAGTAACATGTGTCGTACAATGTGTTGAGGACTTTCTGGGGATGATTAGCTAAACTGCACAAAAGGGTTCTCTGTGCCACTGGCTGAAACACTCCAATCCTAGCAGGGACGTGCAGTGCAGGGGCGGCAGGGGAGGCAGAGCTGCCAGGCCGTCATCCACCGAAAATAGCAGTAGCCTAACCCTGAGATTGGCCAGCGGGTGGCGCAGCAGGTTAAACCGCTGAACCATAAGCTGTCGATTGAAAGGTCGGCAGTTCGATTCCCGCGACCGGGTGAGCGCTCGTTGCTTGGCCAGCTCCTGCCAACCTAGCATTTCCAAAGCATGTCAATGCGAGTAGATAAATAGGTACCGCTTGCGGGAAGGTAAACAGCCCTCCGTGTTCCAGCCGCATGCTACGCGCTGCGGCAAGGAAAGTCATGCTGGCCACATGACCACAGAGGCGTCTTCGGACAACGCTGGCTCTTCGGCTTTGAAATGGAGATGAGCACCACACCCTAGAGTCGGACACGACTGGACTTAATTGTCAGGGGTCCCCTTTACCTTAACCCTGAGATTGCGCACACGCGCCACCCGCTTTCTCAGGTGAAAGCAGGTGGCATGTGCACAATCAAGGGGTTAGGATGTGGCTGTTTCTGTGGACGACAGCAGGGCGGTTCTGCCTCACCTGCTGCCCCTGCACTGCACACCCCTGAATCCTAGCGTTGAGCAACCTGTGCACCAGGAAGCAGGTCCCTTGGAAAGAAGGAGTCTCAGGCGGGTGAGTGGGGGGGGGGCTGAGAAGAAAAGAGACTTGGATGTGGAAATGATCTAAAGGAGGGGAAAGGAGAATATTATGAAAAGGGAGAGAAGAGAAGGAAAACTGAGGAGGAGGAGTAAACAAGCAGCAAATGTGCCTGTTCGCATATTATCTGTTTACACATTGATTTGAAATTACTGTCTGAATCTTTAGATGCAAGCGTCTAGTCCAACTATATTGATTTGATTTTTGTAGTCAAATTAGCTTTAGATACTTATAGTTAAGATAAGGAAACACTAAATTTATCACCCAATTATTGTGTTTTTGAATGACGTCACACCTAGAATGCTGGCAACTATGCCTTGCTTTGTTCAAGGTACGTGCAATTAACTGTGCGATCCTGTGCAAGTTAGGCCGGCTCGGCGCTGGCCTAAGGAGTCGTAAATGTGCCGTAAAGAACGTTTACGACTCCCAAAGAGTAAGCGGCGCCAGCGTGGAGGCGCTGTTTACTCTTTGACCTCACACTGGCTGCCGCAGGTAAGTCCCAAGCTGGTCAGCATGGGGGCTGGGGGAGGGTGAGCAGGGGTGGCGAGGGAGGGGGACCATTGGCCAGCCCGGGCTGGGAGGGGCAGGGATATTGATGGTTATATCTAGCGCCCTGTCGCAGCCTTGGCTGGCCTTACATGACCTCCCCGGATGCATGCCAGCTCCGAGGCGCATCCGAGGAGGCCCATTGGGCCTTGCTCCACTTGCCGTCCACCTCTCCCAAGGTGAGACCGTGCCATGCCCGGGCGGCCTGGGAACTGCTCAGGATGCAGCGGCCGCACATACTTGCACATGATTGGGCTTCCCGTTTGGCAACAGAATATGAACATCAAAATATTTTTTTCCCAAATTCTACTTCTGTATCTCTGCCATTTCTTAAGAGAAAACTAGAATTGTTACAGACATTTTGGGCTAAAGCTAAATTTAAAGTAGATTTGGAGATTCCTCTTCACTTATGAATGTCAAGCAAAGCCAAAAATATTGATAATTTCTAAACAGTTACTACATGGGCAGCCCAATCCTGCGTAAGATGCACTGGCTGGCCTATGTAGACCCATTCAGGCAGAGGAGGCTTACCCCCAGGCAAGGGCACAAATGTTTACGTACCCAGAGGAGACCTCTCGGACTGCCCCCTCCCCACAGAATGCAACACATGTTCCAGTGGCACGGCTACATCTGCAGGTTTTTTTATAGGATTGGACTGTGTATCACACAATCATGTGACTGTACAATACTGACACTATATAACGGCTCTGTGCTTTTCACATACCATAGCACTACACAACAACCAAAGTGATGCCTACAGCTTAACAAGTGTTTTAGACTCTCCCCCTCACCATTTGAGTTAATGATGATTTTCACTCCTGTAAGCCTAGCCCAGGGGTGTGTGACGTGTGTGTGTGTGTGTGTGTGTGTGTGTGTGTGTGTGTGTGTGTGTGTGTGTGTAATATTTGTAATACAAAGCAAAGGCAGTATGCCCCATCCACTGACCAAGTGCCTGCTAGTGAAGTTTGTGCACCTTCCCTTCCACAGAAATCCAATCTGAACTGCCAGCCATTCCCTGGGTTGCTGCAAACGTCTGCCCTTATTGGGGCTCTTTGTGGAATTACTGCTGGAAAGTTCCAGTGTTTAATGCTTCCCTCTTCTTTTTATAATTTAACATTGCAATTGTAAACTGCCTTGAGCCTTGGGTACAGGACTGGAAATAAAAGAAAGCCAAACAGTCATGCAAACATTTTCCAACTTTGCATCTATCTATCTTTATGACCTTGAGTTTTGAATCTGAACAAAGTTAGACTTTTGGTCGACAACACTGTATTCCAAATGATTCATATTTCATTAAATTTACCAGACGTCTGTGACCAGGGATGCCAGTAAGTGAGCTAAAACAGTAATATTCTAAACCATAAGAACCACAGTCCTGGGAGACAAATCATTAAAATAAACCTTTCAAATAGGAAGAGTTTCCTGGCAGCTTTACTTTCCTCTACAGTGTTATAAAAAGGAGACGACTGAGATGCTGGCCTCTTGGTCACTGAGCAAAAAGAGACCATTGAGAGGCTGAGACAAACATACACAATCATCTTAATTTTCTTCCATCCAGGCTTCCCTTGCACGTGTACAAAGAGATTGTTCCTTTTGCTTAACATTTTATTGTAATTACTACTTTTCATTGTACACTGTACTTCTATAGTTTCTTAGAAACAGCCAAATCTGTCATGTTCATATCCCTTTCTTCAGGTACTTTAAGTTAGCCTCATTTCCCAGGGATTGTTACTGTTAATTCATGCTATTTATTCCTGGGAATCCAGTTGACATCCATATATTTGCATTTTGCTATTCGCCATACAATTCATTATACTGTTTCAACATAACTATTGCATTTTCATGTTTTTCCCACTGGCATCTTGTTTTTAAAAGGTTTGTAGTGATACATGGTTGCTATTGCAGTGAACGCTTTTCTTATGTGAACTAGTGAAGCTCTCTTGTCTTGGTGCCAAGCCAAAGTGATGTGGTTGGTATAGGGGCAGCCCAACCATGAAGCCACCTGAAATGTTGGCATGGAGTGGCACTCTTGGAGGGACAGTGAACAATCAAGGCCCCCCCCCCATATCTGTCTGCCGCCCAGGGGCCAAGAGGTGTACACACTCACTCTGTAGCAAAAATGGATCCCTGCTGCAGGCAACCCTCTCTGGCTCTGATGGCGATGACCTAGTCCTGGCCTCCAAGTCCCATAAGGCAAAGCAGCACAGCACTACTACAGGGGCCTGTGCGCTATGAGGGAGGGGCATGATGAGCTCTGTCCCTGTGGCTACTGGGGTTTCTGGCAGCATTAGTGGCCCGGCACACCAGGCGAGCCTGCTGCCGAGCTGTGAGGAAGGGGCCTGAGCTCTGTCCCTAGCCTTATTAAAATAGTAAGCATAAATTATAAGTAAGTAATTATAAGTATATATAAATTATAAGTAATAAAAATAGTAAGCATTATTCTTAGCATAAACGAAGATAATCAAATGTGTTTTCTTATCTCTGATCCCCTTTTATTTATTTATTTTAAAGGCTGCAAATCACACCCCCTTCTGGACCCAGTCTGCCCACCTCTGCCCCCTTCACCACCGCGTCCTCATCCCCGTTCTACCCACCCCTGTTGCTGCCCTCCCCTGCCCTGTTTTGCCCCTCCCCTGCCCCGTGGAGATCGTGTCATGAGGAGACCGCGACTGTCACCCGAAGTATTTGCCCCTTCCTTTGCCCATTGTAGCTACGCAAGTGCCCACATCGAAAATTTGTAATGTGCATGTGAAACGTGGACAGTTTTTCTGTCTTTTCATGTCATGACAGTTGTGGTATGTCAGTTCATTTAAGAATAAATCAGCTTTTGCACTATTCTTTTTGAATAACCCTGTACTGTATATAGACAGATGACGATATCTGGCACAGCATGGCATGACAATATTGTGCATAGCAAATGTCTTCTCTCACAGAATGTTCCAAGCCTCTTTGTGCATCCAGGAGGCTACAGGAACAATAAACAGCAACAGAAAACGGCCTACTCTACCCATAGTACGAAATATCTGTTTGCTTACTTGCACAGTTAGCAGCAATTGAATTTTTGAACCTGAAATGTTTTGCTGTATGCAGTCAGCCATGTAAGCATTTCTGATTAGATGCTGGGGGGTGAAATTTAAGTTGAGGCTGATACAATATATGCAGCTCTGTATGTGGAGCCTTTCAGAAGCCTGCGTTTCCTGAGATGCTCTTATTTTGTACGGTTACTTTTTGATCCTGAAAACGCTGTATTTCTAACCTCCTTCTCCAGTGAGCTTCTCAACTTGAAATTTAGCTGGGATTGTATTTCAAATAGATCGCTAGTGTTCCAGAGAAAAACAACTATTTGGCAGACACCTAATCCAATTTTTCCAAATTCTGGCACTCACATCCTTACTGCTTTGGCACCAGGTTTACTCATTTCTGCACTTCAGTGCCTACCACCACCCAAAAAATAAAATAAAAAATCAATCCCATCATGCAGTGTTGCTCTTCTCATATAATTTTCTGTCTCATGAGACTGCCTTGTGGGACCTGGGATTACTGTGTACTTTCCTCTGCTTTCATTAATTAAACATGGCTAGGTGCACTCTACCAGGCAATCACTTTCAGCATGTGCTCCACAGAGAAATGATTTAATAAAATAACATGGAAAAACTGGGGTGGGGGTCACCATATAATGAAAAGGCAGCATGTTTGTAAACAGCCACTTAAATTTCATTGCACTGAGTGGCGGGTGGGGATGTAAGAAAAAAGGGGGGGAGGGACAATACCTGACCCTCAAATAGCCGCTTTCACACAGCTTTTCTTTTAAATGCCTACAATATTGCATGTGAATGAGCAATGCTGCCTTTTGAGGTGTGTAGCACAGAGCTTTTGGACTGGAATCCCTTGAAGTTTGTCCCAGTGCGAACGTAAAGCTGGGACAAACATCTAAATGGGAATGTAAAATGCTAGGTCAGCTGCAGTCATGAATTTGATTAAGTTTTGTTGGAAACCACAGCAAAAAAATAAACAAATCAGCAATTCTCTGCAGCTGTGTGATTTGGAGTGATCCAACGTTGGTCAGCTTGCCTAGTATACCAGTTATGACAGGCCTGCACAACTTGCAGCTTACTAAGCTGAATGTCAGCTGGTCAATCAGAGAATCAACAAACATCCTGCTTAGGAATTCTAAAATGGGGGGGGGGCTCAAGACCCTGGGACGCCACAATACATGGTTTGTGGGTTGTCTGGCTTGGACGCTTGGTGGGTCACCAGTACATTCTTCTCCCACAAACTACCCCTTCTGAACTCCACCTCCCTGCCTGAAGAGACAGACCTTAACAGCCAGGGGAAGCCTTCTGACCTGGAGCTTTGTACTTTGTCTCCTCTTGGTCAAATCCTGCCTTGCCTGTTGCTGGCTCTGGTGTGCAGGCAATGAGGAGTGCACTGTTCCTGGCATGGAGAGTGCCGTTCTTCAGAAGGTTCAGAGGGTTTGGGCTCTGCAGAGGCTGCCTCTGAAACCTGCTGTTCCAACAATTCTTTAGGCTCTGACTGACAGCGCAATCCTATCCAACTTACACCACCGGTGTAACCAGTGGTGCAGTGAGAACGGGAGGCCCCAGAACGGAAAGGGGATTCAAATCCCCTCCAAAGGGGGATACAAAGGGGATTTAAATCCCTCCTCCCCTCCAAAGCCTCCCACCCTGTCCTCCCCCGCTGGTTGGTGTAAGTTGAATCGGATTGCGCTGTTAGTGTTGGGGCCTGGAACTAGGTCCAGTGCTGGTCCCACCACCTCAAGTTCAGACTCAGAATTGCTACTTGGAGAAGGGGTCATGATGCACTAAGTCATCTGTGCATTGGCGCTGGTGACAAGCACATCATCTCCAGCCTAGCTCTGTTTACATCTGGATGGTTTTTTTAACTTATCAGCATTTCTTATTTAAATTTAGTATTTTGAGATGTGTAAAGATGAAATTGGCCTCAGAGTTTCACGTTTGTGTGGCCTGGTGTGAGGAAGACAAATGGCAAGAGTGAGGGAAGTGATGGTACAACCCCCACCCATTGGAGACATCCAGGCCTGGTTGTGGCTTCTCAGTGGGCGCCAGGAACTATAGAAGGCACTGACTTGGCAGCTTGCTTTGTATTGTCTGGCTTTCTTGCGGTTCTGTTTGAGGGACTCTTTGTCACTGAGTTTTTAAAATGAAGAATGGTGTCTCAAGCCTATCAGGATGTCACACTGACTGACACTTTATTCCCCTGTCTCCAAAACTGGGAAATGATCTCTCTAATCCTAGACATATGGTGGCGGGTTGTGATTACAGAGTGGTGAGAAGTGCTCTGAGCCATCGGAGGTTATTGCTTCATGTTTCCAAGACTGAGCTTTGGCACTGAAAATGCATTGTAATACTAAGGTCTGATGAGTCCTGGCTCAAATTTGTCAATGTGGCTGAAATAATTTGTTCTTTCAATTTTCAGAAAACCATTTGAGATTGTGCTTTGTTTTTTGAGAGGTTGAATTGCATTTTTGCCGAAAGGTTTCCATTGCAACCAGAATGCAATACGCCATAACATTTTCATGTTTCCCCTGCCTTGGGGCAGGCAGCGTGCACGGGGGTTGTGTGCCTGGATTACACCTGCATGCTCAGCACAGCTGTTTCCATCTTGTTTACAGAGAAGTCTGCTCCCATGCCTCATTGCAAGCTGTTTCTGAAACACTCTCATTGCTTTGTATAAGTCCAGCTGCTTTTCATCTTAAAAAGCAAAGCAAACCTTGGCAGAAATCTATTTTTATTCAGAACATTTGTATCTCACCTTTCCTCCAAGGAGCTCAGAGTGGCATCATCATACCTGATATTTACTTGTGCTTTGCCTTTACTTTGTCTATATTTGAGGTGGATGAGTCTGAGAGAGAGAGAGAGAGAGAGAGAGAGAGAGAGAGAGAGAGAGAGAGAGAGAGAGAGTAGTTTGCCAGTGAACTTCACAGCTAAGTAGGGATTTGAATCTGGGTTTTCCATATCATTGCTCATATTTCATGTTTTTGGGCATATTGCTATTGAGAATAGTGAGGTCCACTGTGGATTTAGTTGATGAACTCTTCATGTAGCTGAGAGAGTTCAACTCAGGCATCTGCTCTAGGGTGGCCCAAAATGACTCACTGCTAAAAATGGCGATGGATCTGCAGTGCCCCCCTCCAGTTACGCTGCCCCATCTACTAGTGCTGACAGAAAGAGCAAGAAGAGGATAAGGTAACTGGACAGAGGATGAAGCAGGCCTGGGGAAGCGGCAAGCACTCCGCCAGCACAACCTGTCGCAAAAGCACTGGAAAGCGCTTTGTGACATTGTAGAGACCTGCCGCCCTGGCGGGAAGGCAGAAACTTCCCGTGTGCGCTGGCGATCTCAGAGCAACACCTGCCAGAGCAGATGAGTCCGGCCACAGGGGGGAGAATGGGGTGGGGGAGGGTGGGGACGGGTTAAATGGGCAGGGAAAGGGCAGCAACAGATGGATCAGGACCAGGAGGGGGTGGGATAAGTTGTGCTGGCACGTGCCATATCCTATCCCCCTGCCCTGGTCTGATCTGCTGACACGGATCAACTCAGACTTATTCCAGCTAATAGCTCTCACAGGTCTGAGTTGACTTATGATGCTGGCTGGGGCTTTTCCCAAGGCAAGGGGACCAATGTCCCCTTACCTCGAGGAGACCTCCCACTTGCTAAATCCCCCCCGCAGGAATTGAGCACTGCTACATTGGCATGGGGGGATTTAGTTAGGATTGGGCTGCCTGCTTCACTGTATAGTTTGATTGGCATTCTTAAAAACAGAATCACAAATTAGTCTGCCACCAACTTCCAGTGTGAGTGCCCATTAGTTATGATCAGTTATTAATTAGGTCTCCACCCCCATCATTCCCTTTACTAAATCACAAGAATGAAAAATGAAGCTCATGCTGTTTACTAATGTTGCTGTTAAGGACGGCAGTCTCTCCTCCATGCCCAAGGGCTCTCTTTTCCCCTGGCTGGGTTGCAGCAAAATTTGTAGTACAAAACAATAAGTGAAATGAAACCAAATAGATGTCCACTGAATCATGCCCTAACAGAGGGCAGATGTATAGCCCCACCAGCTCAATGATATTTCATAATAATTTAGCAATGTTATTATGTACCTGAATTATGCGTTCAGATTCGTATAGTATGAGACATAGCAATACACCCTTTGCAGAACCCGTAATGAAGGTTTACACTTGCAGGTTCAAACCCACCAGCCGAAGGTGAATAAAGGAAAAGTTCATTGTTGTGCTGTATTTTTCCTGGAATCACTTGGATTTCAAAATATCTGGTGGGTTCAAAAGACGTACATTTGAGTATTCGTATTTTAGCCCTTGGGGAATATATGCAACTGCAGTGATCAGTTAGAACAAGTTAATTACATACAATCATTATTAATTGTAATTACATAAAATCATTATTCACAGCCTCTACCAATTCCATATTTCAATATGACAGTACTTCACATCCCAACGGTTGATGATGGATATATGATGACTATTGATCGGTTCAGTCCAGTGAACATTTTCCAGCCAAACTCAACTTCTAGGCCATGCCTTGGCATTTGAAGGCATTAGAATGTGTCCTTAACCGGCCACATAATTGCTGTTGATATGCCTATCTTTTCATTCATTCATTTTCAGTCCTTCAGTTCAGCTGCACTAGCAATAATTAGTATTTTTAGTGATGTGAGAGTTCCGTAAGTCAATTCTGCATTAGTGAAAAATATTGTATGCAAGCCAGCCAAAGGTACTGTATTAGTTTTGTTCAAAAAGGACATTGAAAGCAATGGGGCTTAAAAGGTCTCAGTTTGGCTGGATTGTGCCCATTGACTTCATTTCCGTTGCTTTTCAATAAAGCTGGAGTGCAGTCCAGAGGAAATAAGATGCACGTAAGTGTTATCAGAAATGTGAGACTTCAATCCCACCCATGCTTTACTGCGTGGAAGTTCTACTGGAATTTGTGGAAATGACGTCTTGAGTAAATATGCACAGAATTGGGGTGTACAATGCTATTGATAAGGGAATTTATGGCCACTACACACATTACAGCTTTTTCACACAAGGATAATCTTCATGTAGGTAAATAACAACTGTAATTGTTGCATATCATATGAAATATATACTTGGAACAAGACAATAAGCAGTTGATGCCTGGCTACCTTCCCTATTTACACATGTATATGAATTTCTGACTGCTTAAATAATGTGTGAATCATATCATTTTAGGTGAATCCAACATTACTGCTCCATCCATATACTTGTGGGCGTGGCTAACTTGCATGGCTTCCCCCCAGCACACATGGTGGTTTTACTGTATTGTGATTGGATGGGTTAGAATAGGCAAGTGTACCTTTAAGGGGCCTGGAAGAAGGCAGACACCATTGCTGCAGCCAACACGAAGCCCATCCTCCTACCCTATTTCTCGCAGACTGGTGCTTGTGTGGTTGCCCCTTTGGGGGGCTGAGTCTTACTCTAGAGAGATGTCAACCCTTTTTTAAAAGCGAAAAATGAAGTGGCAACAGCGAAAAAAGGCACGCCCACCGCCTCCTGGTCATCATCAACCCCTGCCCCCCACCTGGTTGCCCCCTAGACCCCATCTGAGGAGCAAGGAGGTGCCAGAAACTGCCGCTGCCAGCGGTTTGATCAATCACAGCGGCGGCTCCTTGGAAGCCGCCACTGCGATCTGACAAACTGCTTGGGGTGGTGGAAGCTTCTGCTACCCCCATGGTTACTGTCACCCCCTCTTGCAGCAGCAGGTGCCAGTCCACCAGAGGGGGTGCCAAAAGCCATGGGGGGTGCCAGAAGCCACCGGAAGTGCTTTGATTGATCACAGCAGTGGCTTCCAAGGACCCACCACTGATCGACCAAAGTGCTTGCAGCGGCTTCTAACCTGCTTATGGCTTGTAACCTGTGATGATCTTCTCCTCCATGAATCTATCCAAACCACTTTTAAAGGCATCTAGGCCAGGTGCCATCACTACATCCTGTGGCAAGGAGTTCCACAGATGAATTACACGCTGGATGAAGAAATATTTTCTTTCTAACTCTCCCTACACTCAATTTTAGTGCATGTCCCCTGGTTCTGGTGTTGTGCGAGAGGGAGAAGAACTTCCCTCTATTCACTCTCTCCATCCCATGCATAATTCTATACGTCTCAATCATGTCCCCCCCCCAGGCGCATTTTTCCTAGACTGAAGAGCCCCAAATGCTGTAGTCTTTCTTCATAAGGGAGGTGCTCCAGCCCACGAATCATTTTGATCGCTCTTTTCTGCACATTTTCCAATTCAACTATATCCTTTTGAGGTGTGGTGACCAGAACCGGACACAATACTCCAGATGTGGCCTTACCATTGATTTGTTAAACCGCTGAACCATAAGCTGTCGATCGAAAGGTTGGCAGTTCGATTCCCGCGACGGGGTGAGCGCTCGTTGCTTGGCCAGCTCCTGCCAACCTAGCAGCTCCAAAGCATGTCAGTGCGAGTAGATAAATAGGTACTGCTTGTGGGAAGGTAAACAGCGCTCCGTGTTCCAGCTGCGTGCTATGCGCTGCGGCAAGGAGAGTCATGCCGGCCACATGACCACGGAGGCGTTTTCGGACAACGCTGGCTCTTCGGCTTTGAAATGGGGATGAGCACCACACCCTAGAGTCGGACACAACTGGACTTAATTGTCAGGGGATACCTTTACCTTTATAATGATATTGGCCGTTTTATTCTCAATCCCTTTTTTTAATAATCCTGAGCATGGAATTGGCCTTCTTCACAGCCGTCGCCCACTGGGTCGACACTTTTATCGACCTGTCCACCAGCACCCCAAGATGTTTCTCCTGATCCATCACAGATAGCTCAGAACCCATGAGTGTGTATGTGAAGTTTTGATTTCTTGCCCCAATATGCACCACTTTACACTTACATTTGAAGAGACCTTTCTGGAGCTCTTCACAATCCTGCTGGTCTTCACCACCCGGAAAAGTTTAGTGTAATCCATAAACTTGGCCACCTTGCTGCTTATCCCCAACTCCAGGTTATTTATGAACAAGTTGAAAAGACTGATCCTTGGGGCACACCGCTTTTCACCTCTCGCCATTGTGAAAAATTCCCATTGACTCCACTCGCTGTTTCCTGGTCTTCAACCAGTTCCTAATCCACAAGACTGTGACTGTGGAGTTTTCTCAGGAGCCTTTCATGAGGGACCGTGTCAAACGCCTTCTGAAAATCCAGATATTTAATAACCAAGGGTTCTCCTGCATCCACATGCCTGTTGACCTTTTCAAAAAATTCTAACAGGTTTGTGAGGCAAGACTTCTCCTTGCAGAAGCCATGCTGATTCTCAGCAAAGCCTGTTCTTCTATGTGTTTTAAGGTTTTATCCTTGATAAGACTTTCCACCGTCTTACCTGAAAAAGATGTTAGGCTGACCGGCCTGTAGTTTTCGCACATGTGCACAATGCCACTAAGGGCAAGAGGCTTCAAGCGGCGTTGTGCGCATGTGCAAAAACGCCGCTGAGGGCCTAGTCAGAAGAGGCTGAGCTGCCGGCCGAAGAGGACGTGTCAAGACCCTCTCCCGGCTCGTACCGGGCAGCCTCAGAGGGTGACGCGGAGCCAACGGTGACCTTGGAGGGGGACGCGGAGCCTGCGGAGGGTGATGCGGAGACCCTGGTGGGTGACGCAGCGGCAGGGGGTTGAGGGGGCTGACGTGGTGACCCCCTCCCCCAGGGTGACGCACACCCTAGTGACATCACTGCTCCCTCTCTTAGTTCAAGTTGGAAGCATTTTTGGGCCAGAGATGGTGGTTATTTTCAATTGCACTACTTGGAAAATATTTCGAAATAAATCTTTGCATGTTTCCGGAGATGGGTTAGGACAACGTACATTTTGTCTGAACCATAATGCTGACTTTGACAATGAACTGTCATCTAATCTTTAAGAAAATGAGAATTTATATTAAAAAAATTAAACATATATTTTGAGGAGCTAATTCCAGTGATGTACGTTATTGTATTCATTGAAGTTGTAAGCTTCTTAAAAATACATACTTTAAATCCAGTTTTCTTTAGCAGAGATTAACTGAACTCCTAGTGGGAACCACATTTAAAATGCTTCCTTATGTGTTCAATTAATGAAAAAAGAGCTATATCATGTTTTAGTTAAAGACTCCAGAGGGATTAGTTAGAGAGTATTTGTCATCTTGAATGCATTCTTTGCCTATCTGAAATTACTTTTATAATCACATTATTTATTCATTTTAACCAACGATCCTGATCCTGACACAAAAACTACTTAAAGAATTGTAGCAGCCAACATAGTAGCCATTATATGCTGTTGCAGAATGTTGTCCATTTGTTACTACATCTCCAAATCTCATAATTAAATTTTGGGGGGGGGGGGAAGGATAGCACTTTCGGAAGGCACAAGTTTTAGTATTGCACGTAATATTAACCAACTGCACGTGTGACATTTTTGTGCAGAGTTTAGCAGAGCAGCGCAATCCTATTCAACTTCCCCCACCGGTGTAAACAGTGGGGGAGGGCAGGGCAGGAGGTTTTGGAGGGGAAGGGGGATTTAAATCCCCTTTGAATCCCCCTTTGGAGGGAATTTGAATCCCCTTTCCATTCTGGGGCCTCCTGTTCTCGCTACACCACTGGCTGCACCAGTGGGGGAAGTTGGATAGGATTGCACTGTGAGTTACTCTTCAAGGGATTAACATCATTTTTTAAAGCATCATGCTTTAATAGATATCCAACTATGATACAGAATCAGAAAATAATTTAAAAGAATGTCCAGATTACAGTACTTTGTTATCAAGAAGCTTTCATTCTAAACGTTCAATATATCTAGAAATTCCAGTAAAGAAGAAATGCATAGATGTCCACTCTTGTTATAATGCTAATCAAGTGTCAACATATGTTTTGATTCAGTGCAAAGCATTTTCAGATCTCATACTGAGCTGCTTTCAAACAGAGCTTCACTGAATGTTCTCATTCAAAAGTTTTCTGTGTGAAGGTGGCACCTCCATGGTCATGAAATGCCCACCCAAATCCACCCCAATACTTTTGTTTAAAAAAAAAGTTTGATTTACAAGCAGTATGATTCTCCTCTCTTCTGTCCTTTCGGTGCCATTTTCACTACACCTTCCTCTCAGCATAATCTCAGTCCACTGCAGTAGCCCCAAGAAAGCTACAGGTATATGTTCCCAAAGCTTGTCTTTTCCCCAGAGTGTTCCAGCCAGTGCTATGAAGGAGTGGGGGAGAAGAAATATCTTTCCCATGCACTGCTGCTGCTCTTACTGTCAGACTGATAAATACAATATAGGACAGAGGCAGATGTGTTTGGGTGTCTGTGTGTGTAATTTTCCAAGTCTCAGACTGATTTGTAAATTTATAGCATCTCTCCCCCCCCCCCAAATTGAGTCATTTCTGTGTTAATCTGTGTTCACCCACTTCTGCTGGGGGAGGATTATATAGGCCTCAGTGTGCATGTCTCCTTTCTGTAGCTCTTGTCTGGGTAGTCAGCTGCTCTGTGGATTATGCAATTCTGTGCACTCATCCTCTGAACATGGCTGGCCAAACATATAAAAAGTGAGCTTAGCCCCCTGGTCCTACCATTTTCTTAGTCAGGCAGGCTTGAATCTAGATCACCTACTTTCCAGCCCGAAGCTTTATGCAGCTGCAACAGTAAGGTAATAGAGGTTGCTCTTTCAAAGAGTGCTGCTATGGCTTCTCTTGTTACTTGTCCTAGTTTTTCGCTGGCAAAGGTTCTTTCCCACAGATATATATACACTCACATACTCGACCGACGCAGCTGGAAGCTCTTATCTCTCCTCCTGGAGGCTTTCACAGCTTCTTGCCGGCAGCGTGTCTCGAACTTATCAAGTTCACCGGTCTTCGGGCTTTGAAGGCAGCAGCTCTCCCAACTGAGCCGGACTCTTCTGCCTGGATGAGTATTGCTCTTCCAGGAAGACTTGAACCCTTGTCCTAGAGACACCTGCATAGGCTTATACAAATATCATGTAGGTTCCACCCCATATGGGGCAAATAGTAGCTCCTGGGGTTGGCAGAATTTGGATCAGGAAAATTTTATGGTGAGAAGAGTTAAACCCCCCCCCCAAAAAAACAACCAAATTGGGCCTCCTGTATCTGCATTTACCATATTAAACAACTGCAGAAGCTGGAATCATGTCTCTTTGGCCCTTGGCTTAATATATACCTTGGTAGTCAGCCAGCGGGCGGCGCAGTGGGTTAAACTGCTGAACCATGAGCTGTCGATCGAAAGGTCAGCAGTTCAAATCCGCGACGGGGTGAGCTCTCATTGCTTGACCAGCTCCTGCCAACCTAGCAGTTCCAAAGCATGTTAATGCGAGTAGATAAATAGGTACCGCTTGCGGGAAGGTAAACAGCACTCTGTGTTCCAGCCGCATGCTACGTGCTGCAGCAAGGAGAGTCATGCCGGCCACATGACCACGGAGGTGTCTTCGGACAACGCTGGCTCTTCGGCTTTGAAATGGGGATGAGCACCACACCCTAGAGTCGGACACGACTGGACTTAATTATCAGGGGTCACCTTTACCTTACCTAGTCAGCTAACAGGCACATGTGAAAGCATTCCTGATGTTATAAATTGGAGGTACCTATGTGCTCCACATATCTGATGTAGAGGCATGTTAATTATTTTACTTACACTGAGGTTGTTCCTTGAAGTCCTTATGTTGCTATTGGAGTATTGAGTTGATGGGAAAAGTGACTTCCATGGACAGTAATGTCCATTTGCTGTTGGCAAAAGTACTGCATTGGCTTTATAGAAATCTAAATGAATGCAGGACTATCAGTGGCTATTACAGAGAATGTCCAGGGCATCCATCCTAATGGTTATAGTGTTCCTGATGAAAGCTTGGATTAAGTTGAAGAAACAAAGCAAGCTAGATTGAAATCAAGATGCTATGAGGTCACCAGCTGCCCATCAGCAAAAGATAAATGCCAATTTTGAGCTGCCAGAGATGAAACCATCATGAAATCAGTGGAGCATTATACGCTTAGGTTTCTAATGAGCTACTCAAGTATTTGGCTCAATATGGCTAGATTGCCAATGTACCATAAAACTCCTAATCTACTTTCCTACCTGAGAGGTAGCCAAAGATAAAGCATTGAGTTGATGGGACTTAATGGGCACATCATGGGATTTAATGTATAATATTATTTGCCCATCCAAATTTGTGTACTTTATTTACACTCGTGTGTGTGTGTGTGTGTGTGTGTGTGTGTGTGTGTGTGTGTGTGTGTGTGCGCTGTGCACAAGAACATTGAGTGCATGATAAATTCAGATGATTAGTTTGGTGTGATAATTGTTGGCACAGCTGGTTTACACAGTGTGTTTTGGGAGACCTCTCTTAAGAAGGTCACTGCCAGGCTTGTGGTTATAATGAAAGGAAAAACTTGTATTGAAGGAACTAAATAGGTAGGAGAGTGAGAGAGACAGAGGATCTGAGTGTCTATATGAGTAGAGAGAAAGGGAGGGAGGCAGAAGGAAGTCAACCTGAGAATAGCAATCTGCATACTAAGAAAGACTTGCTGGAAAAGAAAAGAAAAAGATAGGTGAAGTTAAGAAGAATGTGTGCACACATTCCAACCTGCAACAAATTGGCAGGGGCAGCAAAATGGGGGAGGTTCAGGCAGCAGAGAGACACAGGTCAGCCCTGCTTCAGGCTGCAGCCGTCTCCCATCAGCTAGACTTGGTATCTGCTCTCTCTTTAGCACCAAGCACTTTGTAGCTGCTAGATCCTACTAGCTCAGTTTGTGATCCCAACTGCTGAAAAAACGTACAAGTAATATCACAGAAATGGCTGCCAGCTCCTCATTTGCACAGTTCACGCTAATCTTTTTCTGTACAATCCATGGCTGCATGGAAGAACTTGACAGTGTGAACCAGCCTTTATAGTCTATAATTATACATAGGCTTCAGTGAATGGTTCAGGCTGCAATACAAAAAGAGTTTGCAAGTAGCTGGGATTTTTCCTCTCATTTCCTCTCCCCTCTTTTCTTTTCAGATTAGCACTGTGAATACATGGAAGTTAAAAAAAGAAATTCAGGGCCAGCCTCAAGCTAGGAATAAAAATTGAAGAAAATTCATGGAAGGTTGTCTGAGTAAGCCAGAGAGGGATTTGTGTCCTGCTCCTGCAACAGAAATATACAGGATAACCAAGGTTGTCTCTTTTAAGAATCCTGCCACATATTGCGCTCTCTCGCTCTCTCTCTCTCTCTCTCTCTCTCTCTCTCTCTCACTCTCTCTCTCTCTCTCATCTACCTATATTGACCCCAGGGTCACAGAATCTTTACCCCAGCAGAAAGTGGAATGAGCATTGCAGTTATACATGACAGTGACGTGGTTATAATATGCTGTCTATTCCTGTTGACATGAACTATACAAAAGAGTGTAAGTGCAAGAATGCTTAATGATGTGAAGTGTTAACTTGAGGCTTGTTGGCTGCAATTTTCTATCAGCATGACTAATAAGCTAATACGCTTATTTCTAGATCAAAACAGCTTGCTAAACTTGATTGCAATAAGAAGTATGAATATGATGATAATGGGAAATATTTGACTGACTTTTAAAAAGTCCCCTTGCCTGTTATGCCTAAGCTTGTTGGGAAGGGGAGGAAAAAAATAAATCACAAGGCTTTAAGCTACCTTGTCATAAGTCTGGAGAGACCCCATGTTTAGCCCTCAAGTCCCATGAGACTTAGCATGACAAGCAGTTTATAGGCCTGGTTCTCACCTTGCCTGTTAATTTGGGGTATGCAGGCAACATAACAACCCACCCACCCAGAGGCGTAACAAGGGTGGAGCGAAGGCAAGTAGTTCTGCGAGACTCCGTCACACCGGAGTCAGCGGCCCCTCCCCCTTGCAGTTGGAGCCATTCTGGCAGCAAAGGCAACACGCAGGACACTCCCCTGTTGCTGCTGGAATGGCTCCAACAGCAAGGGGGAGGGGCCGCTGACTCCAGTGTAACGGAGTCTTGCAGAACTACTTGCCTTCGCTCCACCCTTGTTTCGCCTCTGCACCCACCCAGCAGGGACATGGAGCACACACTGATCTAGGACTGCTTGCTCTCTATAGCAACCAAGAAGGAATGCTTTATGTTAGCCTTGACTGGTTGTTGGGTTGACAAGTTTTTCTTCTTTTTCCTGGGTGAACTTTAATTTGTGTTAAATTGGATCTACACTTTGGTTGTAACTCCTTCTTTTGTACTTTCATCACAACTTTGGGTAGAAGGACCAGTGCAGGCTTGGAAAAATAGTATGGGGTTTCTTTTTCTCAACTGGGCTTGATAGATGGTTTTCTGGTTCGTTTGGACACAAACTGTAGCATTTGAAGGATGAAGGTACAATCAGGTTTACTGTATCGACCAGTTGGCCTGGTTTATCTCTAGACTCTAGCCATGCCATCCTCTGTCCATTTGAACCATTAAGGCTGAAGCACACCAGCCACGTTCTGCGTGCAGCCCATTGCGGCTGGCTGCGTCTGTGTTCTTTCCGGCCGGAGACAAGTCCCACTGAATGCCGAGAGCCGCTGGGAGGCCCGTTTCCGTTGACGCTTCCCCTGGAGAATTCTCAACTTTGGCTGCGTTTCTCGCGCGGCACGCAGAACGCCACGCAGAATACGGCCAATGTGCTTCAGCCTTTAGCTGGTCTGATGTTCTTATTCCAATAAGAAATAGGAAGCTACAGGCCCACATAAAGCAAAGATGCCAGGCAAAATGTGCAGGCTGTATTATTTTGCTCAACTGTTGAGTAAGAAATTTGTCCTCTCTTGCCTTCCATTGATCTTTGTCAACAAGGGAAGTCATGGCTATGATTGACATTTGGGGAAGCAGTGATATTGATAGAGATGTCCCAAGAATGGCACATCCATTATCTAGAGAAGGGACTTTCTGGTTCATTCCGAAGCCATTTTTAAAATCGTTCCTGCAGCAGAAAAGATTAGTGCCCATAGGCAACAATTTTGAAATCCATAATGTTGGTGTACCTGTGATTGGGCAGCAATGTGTCCACTCATAAACAAAAAGGTTGCATCAGTGTCAAGAGTTAATGCTCTTTCTAAAGTGGCATTTATTTCAGTGTAATTTTCTGTTGTGTGTTTTAAACATTAAAAAACACCTTGCCAATGCAAATGCTATCCATCATGATTCTCCATATGGTGCAGCAGGTGGAGGGGGACACTGTGACTGAGAAATTGTGGGTTATGACAGTTCTGTAAAGCAATCTGGTGTGGTTGTATCTGTTCCATTGCCCATTCAGTTCCATTACCCATTCCATTAAGGCAGAGATTAGTATGTGATAACCCTGCAATGTAGTTTAATGTAACCCATACCTGAAATCGACTATTTCTATAGCTTGCCAGCCATCAGAACCACCTAGAAGTTGTTTCCTGAAGGGTATCCATAAACACACACACACACACACACACACACACACACACACACACACACACTGTACATACAGTACTGTATATATAAAAGTGAGGAAAATGATGTTTTTTTTATCTTTTTGGAGTTTCAGAACAAAATTAAGCAGCAATCCCACCTTCCCCTTCTTCTATTTCTAAGTCCATATTAACAATGATGCCATATAAAGAATAAGTAAAGGTAAAGGTAGCCCTTGACATTTAAGTCCAGTCGTGTCCGACTCTAGGGTGCGGTGCTCATCCCTGTTACGAAGCAGAAGAGCCAGCGCTGTGCAAAGATGCTTCCGTGGTCATGTGGCCGGCGTGACTCTCCTTGCCGCAACGCACAGCGTGCGGCTGGACATGGAACACTGTTACCTTCCTGCAAGCAGTACCTATTTATCTATATAGTATGCTGTTCCCTCTCTGTGGGAATGTGGGGAGAGCTTCTTTCCCTGGAAAGCTCAGGGTCTTCAGTCACGAGGAGAAACTCTCTCTGCATTCAGATTTGCCCCCTGCAGACAAATGCAGGAAAGAGTGGCTAGTTGACAGTCTTGCATAAACAAATCCTTAATTTTTCTCTTGAACGTGAATCTTACCTGTTCATGGCAATAATGTTTCTATTATAATGACGTCCAGGATGGTATAACACGCATTTGTTTTCTACAGAGAAGAATCTGTGATTGAGCTTTCCATGCATGAGCAAATATTACCATGAATGGGATCATTTTTTAAAAAAATAATTGGAAGTACCATTTTCAGAAATACTGTACTATTGAGAAACGATGTATTTTCATTGGAAGTACTGTAATATTTTTTATGTTTTGCCACACCTGTATCCACTGGCGTCACTGCAGGGGGGGCGGAGTTCCAAGTTCCGCTGGGCTCTGACCCTCCGTTACACGACGGGAGAAGGCGGCCCCGCCCCCTCGCCTTTGGAGCCATTCCGGCCGAAAGCAAGTGCTTTCGTCGGCCAGAATGGCTCCTAAGGTGAGGGGGCAGGGCCGCCTTCTCCCATCGTGTAACAGAGGGTCAGAGCCCGGCGGAACTTGGAGCTCCGCCCCCCCCCCTGCAGTGACGCTAGTGCCTGTATCCAAAAGGTCTTGTGAAGACAACTTTGATTTTCCCTATGTTTTGCTACTTTTTCACCAACTATAGGCCTGTCTAGCACCCCAGAGGCTTTTTCAGTGCCTTAGCAGCCTCCAGAGACCCAGGCCTGCCCCTCCCCCTGGGAAATGTGATGAGTGTGATTAATGCTGATTAATTTCATCAAGCAGTAATACACATGCCTGAGATTGCTTGAACACAGAGTAGCCGGCGAACATATTATTTCTTTAGAGGAATTTGCTGCCTTTTGAGACTGAGGTTTATCACAAACTCATGTAAAGTGTTCAGGATTATTTTCTGGGTCACGCTGAGGCCTGCGCAATGCATTCTGGGGTAACTCCGGGCCAAGGGAGGTGGTCACTGGCCTCAGCGCCACCAGGAGGTGGCTTCCGGGAGTGCCAGAGACTGCCTGCAGTTGGCACAGTTTGCCACGTTAAGGTAAAAAAATGCTTTTAAAAAACTTGTAAAAAAGGTTTTAAAGTGGACACTATCTGTGGATCCGCAGATGGTCAAATCCACGGATGGCGGGGGACCATTTCATATCGTGTAGCATTGTGTGCAGGCAATAGGGAATCTAGGGAAAAACAAGAAAAAATATGATTAATCAATACTCCTTTGCCTGTCTTAATCTGGTGTGCAATTACAACCGTACTTGGAAAAAGCAAATTGGGCTACAGTGCTCCATGCTTCAATAACCCCTCATTTAGACTATTGCAACATCAATAGACAATGATTTAATAAATACGGGATAAAAAGCCATGTGCAAAAAGGAGCAAAGAATTTTCTGTCAAAACCGAATTGAAAAGCTAAAAAATCATTAACCAGCTTAAAATGAGAAAAAACTTAAAACACTCAAATTCACAACGTTTCTTTCGTTCCTACGAATATCATCAGGTGAGTGAGCACATGCTGCACAAGATGGTGAAGCCAGGAGGGCTGCAGCTCAAGCTATAAAGGAATGGAGAAGATCGGGCTCCACAGAAGAAGCAATTAGGTGTTAATTGCAGGCATGTGCTGAATCAACCTATTGCAACATCCTCTATGTGGATCCACCCTTGAAGAGTATCTGAAAACTGCAGCTGGTGCAAAATGCTACAGCTAGATTACTAATGGGGGCTGAGAAGGAGCAGCATGTGATATCCACTGTCTGGGAGCTGCACTAGCTGCCCAGCCAGGTTTCCAGGACCAAGCGAAAAGCATGGATTCTCACCAGTAAAACCCTACAGAGCCTGAGGCATCCATATCTTAAAGGTTGCCTGTTGTTGCCACATGAAACTATCATTCCAAGATCTTCTAAGGAGGCCTTGCTTCCCACGCCGCCACCTAGGAAAGCACGACTGACATGCACGTGGGAAAGGGCCTTCTCTGTGATGGCCCTCCAAGTTTGAAATGCACTACCATGCTAGGTGCTCCCACTCTCCCCATCTTAGAAAACTGTTAAAATCCTACTTGGTCTGCCAGGCTTTTGAACTATGATGACTGCAGTTCTTTGCTGCTCTGTGCTGTCTATCAGCGCAGTCCTATCCAACTTACACCACTGGTGTAACCAGCGGTGCAGCGAGAACGGGAGGCCCCAGAATGGAACAGGGATTCAAATCCCCTCCAAAGGGGGATTCAAAGGGGATTTGAATCCTCTTTTCGTTCTGGGGCCTCCCATTCTCACTGCACCGCTGGTTACACCAGTGGTGTAAATTGGATAGGATTGCGCTGTCAGCGATGTTACATTATCTTGATTGATTTTCATTGCTTTATTGTTGTGATGATGCTGTTTTATTGTTTTTATGATGTTCTTATGATGCTGCTCTGGAGCTCCATGGTGCAGTGTGGGATATCAATGTAAATAAGAAGTAAATAAATACACTTGTCTGATAAAATTATGGCATGGGCATATCTTTTTTAACAGAAGCTTGGAAAAAGGAAGATGAACTCCTTTCAGCAAGGAATGAAGCCATCATCACCATTCATTCAGAGATTGCTGCTGCTGGCTCCCTTCTCAAGAATTGCTGGAATGTTTGACTTTGAAAAGGATGAATATTGTGAACAGATTAGTTTTTTTTCTTTCACCCACACTTTGATCTGTACTATACAAAAATAAAAATGCATGGCTCACAAGCCAAGTGAAGATTGATGGATGCAAATTTTGTTCTGCCAAATGCTTTATCAGCTGTTTGTCTATTCTAAAACATTGCCCAGCAAATATGATTAATACCCTACGTAGCTTATGTCATTTCATACTAGAGGCTTTATTGATGAAAAAATAGAATTAACTTTAAATAGACAAACTAAAACAACTATTGAAGAGGGCACACAAACTTTCTGACCAGTTCTACTACCAATATATGGCACCATTACATGATGGCCAGGATGGTGTAGTGGTTTGGGAGTCAGACTTAGACCTGGAAGATCCAGGTTCAAATCCCCACTCAACCACGAAGCTTCCTGGCTTCACAGGGTTGTTGTGAGGACAAAAGGAGGGGAGGAAATTTGTACACCACTCTGAGCTCCTTGGAGGAAGTGCGGTATAAAAATGTGAAAAATAAATAAATAATAAAATATGCAATGCAATCCTATGCATGTCTAGTCAGAAGCATGATCCACTGAGTTCACTGAGACTTACTCCCAGGTAAGCATGTATACCAGGGGTGGCCAAACTGCAGCTCCCGAGCCACATGCGGCTCTTTGACATATTATTTATTTAAAAATGTATACCCCACCTTATCCTAGGCCGAGGCAAATGCCCAAGGCGGCTTACAACAAGAATTAAAATACATAATTTAAAAACAATACATAAAATAAAAACAAGAAAATCCACTGGGGGGGGTTGACAATATGGAGCAGAAAAGCAGAACATAATTGCGACTCTCGGAAATATGTTGGCTGAGCTCCTCTTTGCATCACAATTCAATGTAAAAGGTAAATAAGAAATGTTCAAGCTTTATAATTATTTGCCGGGTATAAACTGAACGTCTACTGGATTAAAGCATAAGTTTAATGTTCATGGTGATTAAATATGTTGAAGAATTTAAATGCTTCTTAAATATTGTGGCTCTCAAACATCTGAGGTGTATCACATCTGGCTCTTGCGTTAAGCAAGTCTGGCCATCCCTGATGTATAGGATTGCCAGTCTTATGGCCCAGTCCTATTCAGACTCTGCCCCAATGGCTCACCCACACCAATGCAACAGCTACCATATCCTAAGTCTGTCCAGGCAATGCCACAGTGGCAAAGCCCTCTCAATAAAACCGGCACAGCTCTTCCCAGAAATGCCTCCAACATTCATGGAAACCCCTACTCATGGACATCAGTACTGTACAATGTTGGTTTGGTGTCGGTCCGATGTCCAAGGAGCCAGTCACTGTGTCCACGCAGCCCCAATCACTGGGCTGGCATGTGACACAGGGTGCCTACTGCACTGGCAAGCCCAGCTGAGACCACACCCAGATACACTCCATGCCCTTTGCTTTATCACTGACACGTGCTGGCATGGCTTCTGTATTCTGCCCTCATCCCCCTGCAACTGCATCTGATATGGGGTTAGGATATGCCATATCTTCACTCCTTCTTGTCCTTCCCACAATCCCACATGACCTCAAATCACTCATTTTGGTCCCTCTGTCAGTGGAGCTGTGCCAGGTAGCCCTATCCTAACTAATTGCTGAGCCAATGGGATAGAGACGCTGGCGCAGCATAAGTCAAATCCTATGCTGGCAGCTCTGTTGTATCCCAAGGGAAAGCACAAGGCAGGGGCCACCAGTACATGCAAACAGGGAAGGAACAAAAAAAGCAAAGCACAGAGGAGGGCCACTGGCATAGTGACCAAGCTGCACATGCGGAGAAGAAAGACATCACTGCTTACACACTGACCGGGGGGGGGGGGGAGAAGAGTCAGTGCTAGGTGGGTTCCACCCATTCCCAGAAGCAAAGGGTGCTGGATGCATGGCAGCTTTCTTTGCAAGGCATTCTTCAAGGCACCTCTTCTCATGGCACAGTATTGTGCTCTGGCGTACGATTGAGGAACCGCTATTTTAAACAGTATTAAACATGATGTACAGGCTATGATTCAAGTTGGAAATCCCCCAGGTACACTTGAAAGATAGAGATCAGCCAAAATGCAATTGACATGCCACAACAATAATTAATAGATTGTAAATTTTCTTCTCTTTGGCCAAGTTGAATGTATAATTTTCCTCTTGGAATGGTCCCATTTTATTCTGAGTTCTCTTGTACTGCTTTAATAATGTTGGGAGTTCATACATTTTCCCGTGAAGCTTAATGAAATAGAACGTATCATTAGGAAACGGTTTAGATTTTGAGAGTAAATTATTATTATTATTAACAGTATTTATATACCACTTTTCAACAAAAAGTTCACAAAGCGGTTTACAGACAAAATCAAATGATTAAATAATTAAATTAACAGCCCAATCCTATCGTCTGCCACATTATAGCACGCAGCTGCACCAATGGACTGTGAGCTGCATGTTATGGTGGAGGGCAGTGCCAATCAGGCAGCTTTCCAGAAGGTAAATAAAAACATTTTTACTAACCCCCCAATATGCTGCCCAATCACCTGTGAGTCTCCTCGGACCTATGCCAGCCATTTTGCTGGTGCAAGACCGAGGAAAGCCAGGGGATGGGCAGGCAGAAAAATGGGGGATAAGATCCGGTGTGTGCAACTGTGGCTAGATCCACCCCTCCCCCTGATTCCTCCCTCAACATGCTACATTACTCCTCCTCCCCGCCCATGGCTTGCCCCTGCCTCCAACTTACCAATGCCTGTAGAGCCTTCTGGAGCTGTTGCTGCGCACTTTACGCCGCTTACTGTTTGTAGCAGCAGTGGCCCATCTTTTGCACTGAACTTGCCCATTTTACAGTATTCCATTTAGCAGTATTTTATTAGCTATTATAACTAATATAAACCTAATAGCTAATAAAATATCTGCATGCATGTTTAAAATATATATGGTGTGCTGTGAGTTTTAATATTTTTGCTTGTCAACTTCTCTTTTTCTACTCTTCTTGAGGAGCCTGAGCTTATTTTTAGAAATAAGTGAACAAAGAGGCATGGAGAAAATATTGCTGATTCTCACATATAGTTATCACTTGGGATATGTGTATGTGGTTTCCTTATCAACCTGAGTGCTCATCTCAGGCCTATGTTGTATCAAACTATCAGCACAATCCTGTGTAACCTTGCACCGGTGTAACAGAAAATGCAGTAACAGTAACAGTAGATGCAGTAGAAGTAACAGTAGAAGTAACAGTAGATGCAGGCCAGCTGGTGGTGCAGTGGGTTAAACCGCTGAACTATGAGCTGTCGATCGAAAGGTCGGCAGTTCGAATCCACGACGCGGTGAGCTCTCGTTGCTTGGCCAGCTCCTGCCAACCTAGCAGTTCCAAAGCATGTTAATGCGAGTAGATAAATAGGTACTGCTTGCGGGAAGGTAAACAGCGCTCCGTGTTCCAACCGCATGCTACGCGCTGCGGCAAGGAAAGTCATGCCGGCCACATGACCACGGAGGCGTCTTCGGACAACGCTGGCTCCTCGGCTTTGAAATGGGGATGAGCACCACACCCTAGAGTCGGACACGACTGGACTTAATTGTCAGGGGTCACCTTTACCTAACAGTAGATGCACCAGTGTAACAGCAGATGCACCAGTGTAAGTGCACTTACACCGGTGCATCTACTGTTACACTGGTGCAAGGTTACACAGGATTGCGCTGCATGTCTGTGTCTAGATAGACACAGAGTTCTATTCCTTGCAGAACTACACGTCAAAGGAGAATGGAAACTTAGTATGATGCACCTGAGCATGTCTAAGAATGTGGAAAACAAACTGTGCAGTTGTAATAATATGTAAAAAAGGAGGATGACCTGATGTTGCTTAGATACTGGAAAGTTATAAATACACGTGTGAAACTGGTGTGGGGTGTGCACATGGCTGTATAGCTGTCTTAGGTCAGAGGCGTTCTGTGTGCATCAAAGCAGCTGCTTTTAAATAAAGTACAAGGTTTTTCTTCGAAAGGCTGTCCAGTTCTTGTGTGTCAGAGCTCTCCAGGGTGAACCTGGGATAATCCTTTGCAATTTCTCCCATGCATGTAATTCCCTCCCCTAATCCCCCTAAACCTGTAAGTGTTATATTCAACACTTATACCTGGAAGACCCAGGTTCAAGCTTCCTGGGTGAGCTTGGGCCAGTCACTATCTCTCAGCCCCATCTACTTCACAGGGTTGTTGTGAGGACAAAAGGAGGGGAGGAAATATGTACACCACTCTGAGCTCCTTGGAGGAAGGGCAGTATAAAAATGTACTGCAGTACACATGATCTGGACTCTATACTTTTAAAATGAACATAGGTACACTCATTCACACAAAAACAAACAATTGTGTGAATATTCTTATGTACATTTTAGACCAGGAAACCTGAGAATATATTCCATAAGTATGTGCACTTCATCCATTGAATGAAAATAGCTTTTATATGAAGTATTTTTAATTAGTCACATTTGTAAATAGCCTGCCAAGGCATCAACAGCCAGTGGCTGTGGGATATGCTGTACCATAACTCTAATTAAAAAGACCATATTGTCAAATATTTCTTTAAAACTAGCACACAGTGTGCTTCTGATTGAGGGGTGTTCCAAAAAATTTATAGTTTAGTTGGCAACCTTCACTTCCACCCTTCCCCTGAAGCTATTGCAACAAGAGAGTCTCAAATCTGAATTTCTGACAGGAGATTTTTTTCAAAGGAGCATGGAAAGAGGCCTTACACTGAACGGCAACATGAATCCCTTCCTGACGCTGCCAATTATTCGCATAAGCATTCAGAATGCGACACTGAGCGAGACTACTCATGTTAAGTACTCATAATTGCATTGCAAGGATGCTGCACGTGGGCCTTGAGGCAAGAGGAAAAGAGCACTTTTGTTCTTTGAAGTAGTATTATACAAGAGGACTTCACTGTGCATTATGAAGAGATATCTCGGAGAAGAGCATGGCCTAAGTGAGGGGGGCTTTTGTTGGAGAAGGACCGATCAAAGGGATTGGACCTGTGGACCTTGGCCTGATTGGCAGAGAGACAGAATAGCCTGTATGCCGTCATCTCTCAAATCACAGAGGTGGTACCTGGGGAACCTTACCAGAGTTCACAAGAGAAGACAGAAGGTTCAGGACTGGATTTGAACCTTTGTAGTTCTGTGCTACTCACAGCCTCTTGCAAAATCACAGGGGGAATTTACCTTTGCTGATACTGGACGGCAGAGTTGAAAGGGGGCTGTGTGCAGAAGAGCGTTTCATGCTACCGATCAGCGGTTTTTAGCTCTGCAGTGCTGAACAGAAAAGGAGAAGAAGAGTCCTTTAAGCAAATACCATTTATTTCACTTCAAGGCTATAAAGTGATTTTTTTTAAATCTTATACTAGTTATAAATTGATGCCCAACTGATTGTTATTATTGCAAACACACTGTAAAATTATTACATTATTACAAATTATATATAGTGTTCTTTTTTTAAAAAAAAAAGCAATCCAATTTCTGTCTGACTATCCACATATGCATTCACATATAAGGACTAGGATTGCACCATTGGCCACACTTCTGATGTGGGCCCACCTGGTGGCCAACCCCCCATATTCATATGCTCACCAAGAGAACAAACATTATCTACATGCATGCAGTTCCTCTACGTCCTGGTGCAATCAGGATTCCTGATGTGGGTGTAGACCTTTATGCTAATGGTGAACATGCAGATGTCAGGAAGAGGTCAGCCTTATGACCTCACTCCCGTCTTGTAAATTTAGTGAACACCTTGTGAGATGATCAACTGCAGACCCCTTCTGTTGCAGAGGACAGTAAATAGATACACATCAATATCTGGGATGAAGCAGTCCATAAATTCAAACAGTCCAGCAGTTCTCAAACTGTGGGTAGTGACCCACAAGTGGATTTCGACCCGATTTTTAGTGGGTCGCGAATAACCCGCCACTTGAGGCTCAACTTCTGGGTCGAGTAAGGAAGAGAGACAGAAGAGGAGGGGGAAAAGTGCAATTGGCAGTCGAGAAAGTGCTTGGCTCTACCTTCTGATCCATGTTCATAAAGCACTTTAAACACAATTAAGAGTCCATCCCCTCTTTCCTTCTTGTTTTCCCCTCCTCCTATTCCCCGCCCCACTGTACCTTATTGCAAGCAAGGATTATACAATCAAACTCTCAGTGCATCAAGTCTCCAAGCGCTCCTTTACAAAGCCGAGGCTTGCTACCTTCTTGATCTCCCCCCAGTCTCTCCCCACTAGGATGGGGGGGGGAGGGAGAAAGTAAGTGTTATTTTAAAGAAGTTTGTGCATTTGTTTGTGTGGGTGTGTGAGAGAAGCAATCTATGAGACCTTTTTGCGTACTAGTCTCTCTCTCTCTCTGTGTGTGTGTGTGTGTGTGTGTGTGTGTGTGTGTGTGTGTGTGTGTGTGTGTGTGTGTTCTTTTCACTGGAAGATTCCTGGAGACCTTGCAAAGATGGGAAGAACAGAAACATAAAACATGGGCAAGGGAGAAAAGAACAGAAAAAGAAGCAGAGAGGCAGAGAGACATTTTAAAGTGGAATTCTTCTGAAGCAATCTACAAGGCATTCTTTTTGCATACTAGCCTGTGTGTATGAATGTGTGCAGTGGAGTAGCTACTGCGAAGAGGCTGGTGTGGTCCATCCCAAGCTCCACTGCCTGAAGGGGTGCTTGTGCCAGCTGCTTTGCAGTGGTGGTGGTGGCAGGGGCCCTGCAATCGGCTGTCCTTCTCCCTCCAAAAAAGAAGGGTAGCTGGTCACGGGGGGCCTGCCACTCCCAGATTGCGAAGAGCGGTGGCAGCCACCATCCGACTGCTCTTCTCCTTTGGAGGGAGAAGGGCAGCCAATCGCAGGCCCACTGACACTCCTCGCAATCCGGATCATAAGGAGGAGGTGGTTGCAGCGGCCGCAATCTGAGTACATATTCAGATTGTTGGAGGCCTTGGAGGCCTCCAAGGGAGAAGGGCAGCCGATCGTGGGCCCACCGCTGTCGCCTTTGGAGGCCTCGCAAACCTGAAGTAATCGGCAGTGACTTCATCACCGCCAATTACTTCTGGGTCTTCAGGCACTCGGAGGGGGGGGGGCTCCATCAAGAGTCACTGCCACAGGCACCCTAAGACCCAGCTACGCCACTATGTGTGTGTCTTGTTATCACTGGAAGATTCCTGGATGCCTTGCAAAAATGGGAAGAACAGACATGTCAAACATGGGAAAGGGAGAAAAGAAATAGAAGTAGAGAGGCAGACTGAGAGACGTTTAATTAAAGTGGAATTCTTCTGCAGCAAAATAAATTTGAGCCGGAGATCTCGACTATATAGTTACATGAGCTTGGAAGCACCGATGGCAAAGCCCGGAGAGGCCAAAGACCATCATGTTTGTGTAAAAAAAAAAAAATGCAAAGCTCGGCAACCCGGATGTTTTGGCAGTGACATGATGATGCAATCACCAAAACTTCCGGGTTGCCGAGCTCCACGGCGAAAGTGGGTTGTGGGACGAAAAAGTTTGAGAACCACTGTTAGCAGATATAACAAAGGTTCTATCTGTACATCATAGCCCAGATTTTTTTCCCCAGTTGCAATTTTTACTTTTCTCCTATACTTGTTTGCTTAACAAACATGTCTACTGTACGCAGAAAAGTATATTTTCCTTTAGGCACTTCCAATATTTCAGACTACGGGTTTTGCATATTTTACTTAACATGTGCATAATATGCTATATTTATGAATCCATCTTAAAAATGGAAATGTTTAAAAAATCTTTAAATATGTACTCACAAATTAACATAGACTGATCAATAATGTCCCTCTGGTGCACATCACTTGAAGATGTTCAGGTTGAGAAGCTGCTGGTTACTAACATCCTTGCACATAAAGAGAGCCATGATGGTGTAGTGGTTTGAGAGTCGGACTTAGACCTGGAAGATCCAGGTTCAAATCCCCGCTCAGCCACGAAGCTTCCTGGGTGACCTTGGGTCAGTCACTATCTCTTAGCCCCACCTACCTCACAGGGTTGTTGTGAGGAGAAAAAGGAGGAGAGGAAATATGTACACCACTCTGAGCTCCTTGGAGGAAGGGCGGTATAAAAATGTGAAAAATAAAAAATAAATAAAATAAACGGATGACTTCCCTGACAGGTAGGTGCTGGTTCACTCTCTGTCAGCAAAACAAATCAATCTATGCTGGCATGACAATCGGTTATAGGGATTCTACTATGGCACGGTTGTCTACTTACCCAGTAATATTGAGGTTAGAAGTTGAAACCAAAAGGGGACTTAGGCATACCCCATAAGCAAACTATCGCTTAAAGACAGTGTTATGTAACTGTGCTTTTACCTGAATAGATTCTTTCATCTTGGATTTCTACAACAGGCTTTTTTTTTTTACATAGGGCTGCCAAAATACATTTCAGTTCAAGTCAACAATTTGCCGTAGCATTTTATGCATATCTTCCTAAAAAATACTCTCCTTTGATGTTATTTCCTCCAAGCAACAGGGAGAGCAAATGTAATTTCACACCATACTTGGCACCTAACAATTCGAGTTTTCAAATGTTCCTGTTTGAGTCCTTAAACAGGGTCTGTTTCAACATGTTCTCTCTTTATACTTAAGACAATCACCCAGCGTCTCACACGAGGCTCTCTCATCCAGGAGAAAACAATTAAACAAATCACAACTAAAGCAAACAAAAAACAGCTAGAGACAAGTTGCCCGTTAGCAGTACTGTACATGGCAATGTTGCCCTATCACTGTTGTTCAACATGGTGGGAATATGAGTCCCCCTATGGGAGAGAAAGGCAGGATGGAAATTCAATAAATAATAATATTTTTTATTCTGACCTGAAATAATAATAATAATAATAATAATAATAATAATAATAATAATAATAATAATAATAATAATAATCAGTATTTGTATATCGCTTTTAAACAAAAAGTTCACAAAGCGGTTTACAGACAAAATCAAATAGCTTTCTGTCCCAAAAGGGCTCACAATCTAAAAAAAGGCAGAACACCACCAGCATCAGCCACCAGAAAAGACACTGTGCTGGGGTGAAAGGGGGGCAGTTACTCTCCCCCTGCTAAACATAAGAGGAGAAACTATTGAAAAAGTGCCTCTTGCCCCAGTTAGCAGGGAACCAGAGTAAACATGCATAAGATTGCTCTGTAAAATATTTCCAACTATTTATTTTAAGTTTTTCAAATGTTGTAAACAAGTAAAATGCAAATGTAAAGAATATAAAAAATATACAGCATCTCTGAGCCAAACTGCATGTTTCATATAACATGCGTTTTGCGCTCTCTCTCTCTCTCTCTCTTTCTTCCCCCACCCCAGTTATCTATCCATTCACCCACAGGTATACACTGATATAGAGAGAAATATAACTGTTGTGGACCCTATTTACAAATGTAATAAAAGGCAATCAAGTGACTAGGAAGTCATTGCAATATATACACCTCTATGTTTCTCTTCACTGATTTCCTTTACTGTTTTGCACGTTTAAACGTCTCCTAACCTTTAAGTTTCTTACAGTGCAATTCTGGGTGCTGCCGATGGCCACTCCGCTGCTCCAGAGTGTCGTAAACATGCTGTAAGGCACATTTTCGATACCTGGAGAGTAAGCAGCACCAGCAGCAAGGCTGGTTCCGCTCACTCCCCACCAGAGAGAGGTCACCACCGGCAGACACATGTAAGCACTGGCGTCACTGGAGCGTGGTGGGGGGGGGCGGGCCGCCAGGGGGTGACGCGCGTCATGGGGTGACGCGCGCACCCCCTCGCGCGTCACCTCCGTGACGCGCGTCGCCCTCCGGACGCTCCGAGGCTGGCCCGGGAGCCGGCCTCGGAGCGTCCGACCCCGTCGACGCTCCAGGGCCTTCTGAAGGCCCAGGCAGCGCGTCAATCCGGGTATTTCCCGGATTTTCGCGCATGCCCAGACCCGTTTTGAGGGCAAAAAGCCCTCAAAACGGGTCTGCGCATGTGCGAAAATCCGGAAAATACCCGGATTGACGCGCTGCCTGGGCCTTCTTTCAGAAGGCCCTGGAGTGCCGACGGGTTCGGACGCTCCGAGGCCGGCTCCCGGGCCGGCCTCAGAGCGTCCGGAGGGGGCGACGCGATGCGGGGGGGGAGCCGGGTGGCCTCCTCCCCCCGCGCCTATAACGTCGCACCCCTAGGGGGGGTGACGCGCGTCCCCGCACTAGGGTGACGCGCGTCTAGTGACGCCCCTGCATGTAAGTCCTGCGCCGGGCGCGGGGGGGGCGGGGGAGGATGGAATGGGGCAGAATGGGAGGGGGTGATTGAATGGCCAGGCCTGGGAGGTGAGAGGGATTCTCAGTGGCGTGCTCCGCCGGATCTTATCTCTTGCCCCAGACCTGGCGAGCCCTACACAGGCTCCTCAGATTTGCATTGGTCATTTTGTCGGCTCACATACAAGGAGATCAATAGGGGCAGCTGGGGCATTACCCGAGGGAAAGGGATGAACATCCCTTTCCCCCAAGGAGGCCTAGATCTGCACCTGCCCTGCCCCGATCCTGCCCAGGAAAAGGCACAGTGTGCTTTTGCACGGTGCAGCGACCCTGGACAGGATTGCGCTATTAACGGTCTCACTTTCTCCTTGCTTGCTCTCAGTGCTCCTCTTCAGTCCCTCCAGTCATCAAAGAAATACAATAATCTTATTAAACTCTGCCAGGGCCCCTTACATATGGAACTCTCTCCCTTTAGATATTCAGCCAGTCTTCTCTTCTCTCATTTGTCCTTTGAGTAATTACTATTCTTTTCTGTCTTACATTTTCTTCATAATGTCGATTCAACTTTTTTGACTTTTCTCCTACTCCTAGGCTTGTTATCATATACAGTAGTTTACTCCAGAGGAGCGTGCATATATAGACAGATTTGCATATATATAGGCAGGTTTGCATAAACAGTATATAGCCAGGTTTGCACCGTTGGGGGAGGGGGATTATTGGATCATTTATAGAAAACTTGTCTGTATTAAACTATTATGGGTCCATAACCACAAGATAATTCTTTGTATTCATTATACTGCTTTTACCCAGAATCAGAGTCTTTGGGGGTAGATCCACCAAAGCCACCTGAACGTTCCTTTAGTTTTGCATCCTTACCAAAATCTTTCTGATGCTGTACCTAAAAGATGCCTTGAGCAAAAAGGTGTAAGATAAAGATTAACACATTTGTAAATTGTGCTTTGAAGTTTTTGATTGTTTGGTGTCCTCCCCTCCCCCCCCAGAATATAGTAAGGAAACTGAGATGATGAGGATACAGAGAGATTATTGACAGATGGTGGTGGAATGGTGTATCACGAAAATATTTTGTTTTATTGTCTAATACATTTGCAACTGAAACCTACTTATCTTAAGCTGTCGGGAAATAACATCTTTCCTCCATCAATTGTGGAAGCAACATATAATAGCAGTGATGAAAAAGGCAGAATTCCTTGATGGTTCTTGCCCTGGGCATATTGTCTCTCTCAGATTCAGTTTCTTGAGTTAAGAATAGGCACATTAAATATTTCTTTCTGTCTCTCTTCTGCAGGCTGCTCCTCTGAATAGAAGAAAAGATGCAATTCATTTTCGAAGAGCCTTTTCAAAGGCTATAACCAGTTACATTAATATATCATGAGTTAATCCTGATTAATGGTATGAGAGAGAATCTGATTGCAACTAATTAGGCAAAACTGATATTCTGAGCAGCAGTATCACTTTACTCCACCAAAGTACTTGTTATATGAACATAAAGGAAAGGGGGGGGGGAGCCTATAGTACAAAGCTTTTCATTAGAACCACTATCAGCCTTTTCAGTGATGGCCTCTACTGTAAATCCATTGTTGCTCAGGTCAACAACAAGCAGCATTTAAGGTGTTTCTGAACACATGGGGTCTTACAGATTAAGCTAATGGCCCAATCCTATGCTGGGTTTATGGTGACGGATCTCATGATGCACCCACTAAGTTGATGGCGGGAAGTGGAAAGCCGCTCCATTTGGCGGGGCACAGCCACCAGTGCAAAGAGCCAGAAGCTACTGGCGGTTGACAGCAGCCTGCAGAACCTCTGCTGGCCTCAGCTGCTGCCCGTAAATCAGTGGTGGGGATAGTTTGGAGGAGAGTCATGGATGGATTAGGGCGGGGAGCAGGGCAGGCCAGAGGTGGAAGGGGGCAGAAAGGGGAGGATCTTGGCAATAGCCAAGCATGCTGAGATCTTATCCCTTCCCCTTCCTGGCCCAGACCTGCCCCCAGGAGTCTCCTCAGACTTATGCCAGCAAAAGAGTTGGCATAGGTCCGAGGAGATCCATTGGAGACCAGGTGTCCCATGGAGAAGTAAGTAAAAAAGTGTTTTACTTACTTCTCCTGGTCTGTCTTGTGCCCAAATACCCATAACATGCAGCACACACTCCGTTGGTGGCACTGCATGCTGTGGGCTGGCAGGGGGGTGATGGGGTAGGATTTGGCCCCTAAAATATACTACAGAATAGTGACCCTGTCCAATTGGAACCCTAACTATAGAAGCATGGCAAATTCCATGACGTTTATCATCATCCACTACTTCGTAGAATCTTCAAAGCACTTCAGTACATTATCTTAGTAATCGCTTAATACTAATGAAGATGGGCAAGGGGAAGGTTGGGAGAAACCTGGCTGCAATCCTGTACACTCTTACCTGGGAGTAAGCCCCACTGAACACAGTGAGACTGACTTCTGAGTAGATGGTGCCTAGGATTGCACTGTTGGTTTTCCTAAGGCAACATAGTGACCGCAACTTAGGGCCCAATCCTGAATAAAGTTAGGCCGGCAGCGCACACACATAAAGCACTTTCGCAGCACCTCGGGTGTAAGCGGCGCTGAGGCCGGTGCAGCTCACACCACCACCAAACATTGTCCCGGATGCCGGACACAGGTAAGTCCTTCGCTGGTCAGCAGGAGGGTGTGGGGAGGGTGGGCCAGGGTGGCAGGGGAGGTGACCACTGGCTGGCCAGGCCTGGGAGTTGGCGGGGATATTGGCACCTGGCTGTGTCGATATCCCAAGCCCCTTCCCGGGCCAGCCTTACACAGCCTTCCCGGTTGTGTGCCTGCTAAAGAGCTGGTGCGCATCCGAGGAGGGGCCTCTGGGGCTTACACCGGAGGAAGGGGACAAATTCCTTTGGTGAGCCCTGGACAGGCCGGTGAAGGCTGCATCCTGCCATTTCAGCCGGCCAGTGCATCTTAGGCAGGAGGATTGGGCTGTGAGGTGAGATGTGGATCAGGGGCTTTCTGGTTCAGAGCTTCATCTCTTAAGGACAAACTAGATGTGCTTGTTGTTCATCACAGTCTTGGCCTATGTGTGTTCATTTTTTAAATTGTAAAGAGCAGTTATGGATGATGATCAGGATTGCAGCTATAGCAAGTGAAGGAGACGTTCCAGAAAATTGCACCTCCTTACAGGTGTTATTTGCCTAGGACCGTGATGGCGAACCTATGACACGCGTGTCACAGGTGACACGCGAGGTCATTTTGGGTGATACGCCATTGTTTCCCCCAGGGCCCTGACACACCTTACATTTTTGCAAACGTTTTACAGGCTTGTCCTGAACATTTAGGGCAGGGATTTTGGCAGACCTCTTTCAAATTACTAAAACTCAGCAACAAAAAAGTCACGAATTGATGTTAAATAAAATGCAATGTGTTCTATAGTTGTTTTCAGTTCAGTTCAGTTCAAAATTACTATTAAAAGTAGCAATAGTCAAAGTACTATTAAAAGTTCAGGGGGGGAGGGGCACGACACACCAGCAGCGTCAAGTTAGGCATTTTCAAAAATGTTGACACACCAAGCCCAAATGGTTCGCCATCACTGGCCTAGGAAGAGAAATTGCAACTGGCAATGGCAGCTTCCCTCCCAAAACAAATACTGCCCATGAAAAGGATTTAGTTTGGAATGGGTATAAAGGGTTAAACATTCTCTTCTCTCTGTGTGATCCTGGTGTGTGTGTGTGTGGGTGTGTGTGTCATACACATGGCTGCTATGGCTGTATACCAGTTAGACATGCAAAGGCCAATGACATGATTAACACCATGGCCAATTTGGCCCTCAATCATTATGCTACACTAGTTCTACAGAAAGATGAGTCTGATCATTTTCTTTCATTTTGGGAAACACTCCATGTATGCCTTCCTATTATACTGTATGCCTGGAGCTTTTCCTGACATTGGGGAGAATGAAACGGCTCTTCTGCAAATCTGTATTTGCAGTGGCACCCATGTGTACACCATAGCTGCTGAATTGGGGCAGTCATAATGATGTGAATGTCTCTTAATGTGAAGTGTCAACTTAGCCTTGCTCTGTCCTTACCAGAATACTCTTTCTGAAGAAAATTGCCTGTAACACGGAGGACTATTTATTTCTCAACTTTTATAGCCAAGGCTTCTGTGAGTACATTATCCAAGCATGGAATTTGGTACAGGCTGCAGTATTCAACATTCTGAAAATCGTACTTTTTGTTTCAAGGAGAGAAGTTTCTAAACGCTGAGAAGGTTTGATTTCCAGTTTTCTGGGGGTTGGGTTTCTGTTCCCCCTTTGTCTCAAATACTACAGCCATAACAAATTCTTCAGATGTAATTGAAAGTTCTGCTACCTGCAGAAAATTTATATTTTCATTTTAGGGTATGAGGAAAAAATTAATCAGGTAGCAAATAAGGAATGTGGCATTTAATAACAATATGAGCTAATTAATGCATTTAATCTTTCTTTGATTAAAATTCATGAGTTCCCATGATCAAATCATTGACAGTAATAGCTGGGATGAGTTACTAATTATTTTTTTAACCACTAGTTTAGGATGCTTGATTTGTAGTTCATTCACTGGGGTCCATTTGACAGTGTGGTTCTTTATTTAAAAAAAAAATAGAAAAGATATTTTCTTTTGAGTCTCTGGTGCCATCTTGTGTTCAATCTCATGAACATATCTTAAGAACTTCAAACTACAACTTCAAAATAACTTCTAAACTACAGCTTCAAAAGAACATCAAAATAAAAATAAGCATGAGAGTAACGCTTGTATAGTTACGATAGCTTTACCAGTTGATTGTATTTTCAATAATTAATAAATGGTTGTTATTTGAGGAATGGTATGGTTGAGAAGGCCCTTTGCAGGCTTCATCGGGTCATCCCAACCACCCATGTGGCCATGTGAGCATCCAGCCCAGCACAGATTGGCTGAGGGGGAGGCGAGCCAGCTCTTTAAATAGCGGAGCTGGGAGCCAGAAAAAGGAAGGATGGTTGGCTTGTGGCGGTAACGAGGAGCCTGGCCAGGGAGCAAGGGAGGCTCAGAGACCTCAGGAGCCTGGATGGGGGCTGCAGACCCTGTGGCTCTGGGGACAGACCCAGTGGTGCCAGCTGCACTCGGAACCAGACCCTATAAGCCCCAAGCCACACCTTTCCAAGGGACTCAAGGCCGGGGCACCCACGGACTATCCAAGGGCTGACCCAGGTCCAATTTACCTGAGGAATGGAGAAGGAGCTGGTCCATCATCTGGTCTGGTCTGGCAGGGACTCATGGCATCATCTGTGGAGAAACAGACAATTCTGCTAAAGGAACCATGTGAGAGAACATGTCCCACCCATGAATGTAAAAGGCTCACGTGGAATAAATGAACATAAGCTCATTTCCAGTTTGACTGGTCAATTGGCACAGGGCGATGTAGGAGGGGGGAAACAGCCTATAAGAACAAGAAGAGCTCTGCTGGATCAGACCAAAGGCCTCACAGTGGCCCACCAGATGCCTCAGGGAGCACACAAGACAAGATACAGTTGGACCTTTTTATCCACGGGTTTTTTTTATCCACGGATTTGACTGAACACGGATAGCAAAACTGTGGAAGAGCGAGTCCAACCGCACCATGTTACCTCTTTTTTCAGCATTGTTGGGGGCTTGCCAGCCACTTCCAGCCTCCTGCGTGTGTCCAAACTGCACTGAAAAATGCAGCCGGAAGTCTCTGGCGCCATTTACAGGTTGTTTGGTTGCAGGAACTGTCTTGTGGTATATCAACGGGCAGCCTGGGTTTGGCCTGAACAGATATGTCGGCCCAACCCTAAGAAGGGCCTATGCCCTATGCCAATGCTCACTGTGGCTACAGTGCTTTGCAACAGTCAGCGGGAAGGCCGGAGCTTTCCTGCTGATGCTGGCTGTCATCAGGTATGTCTAGTGCTGGGGCTGGGGAGGGCGAAACCGGACGGAGATGGGGGTGGGAGGTGGGTGGATTGGACCTGGGAGGGGGCGGGATCCGTGGTGCCCCCCTCCCAAGCCTGATCTGCCTGCATGAATCAATGCAGGCTTGCACCAGCGATAACACTGTCACAGGTCTGAGTTGACCTCTTGCAGCTGCTGGGGTTTACCATGGGGCACAGGAATAAATGTCGCCTTACCTGAGGAGACTTCCAGCAGGCCAAAAAACCCTATGGGATGCAGCATAGCCTGTGACGGTGCCACTGCATCACCGCATGAGGATTTATGTTGGATTGAACTGTGTTTTTTTTAAATAAGGACACAGTTGCCTGCACTGAGCAGGGGGTTGGACTAGATGACCTCTAAGGAACCTTCCAACTCTAACATTTTATGTTCATATAACTCTCCTTTTAAATTCAAGTTTTGCTGTAATACTGCAGTAAGAAACCTTACGGTAGAGTTATTTATCTGACCCTGTTCATCCACAATAGTTAACCAGGATAAATAACCTCTACTTCATTAAATAAGCTTTTGGAAGTTTGTGATCAGACATGTATAATAAATTGATCCAGTAATTGGATAGATATAGATGCACCCTCTTTCGCAGACATAATATCATTTTAGTTTGCAAAAGCAGTGCAGATATGGACCTAGAAGCACCTAACAATGCATCATTTTATTCTGAAAAGCCTCAAGATCTGCTTACAAAGGGAACCTAGGAAGCTAATGGTCTATGAAGCTGTATTTTGATATAGGCTAAAAGAATATCATCTGCATAAAGTAAAATAAATATATTTTTCTTAGTTGAGAGTGAAAAACTGATCTCAGTTACAATGTTGTTTATAAACACACACACACACACACACACACACACACACACACACACACACACACACACACACACACACGCAGAGCTGTAATATACTCTTGTGTGACACCTGTTTTCACCAGCATTCTTTTCTTTTACTGTTCCTCTGGTTTGCTCTGCCTTGCACTCTGTTCGTCTGCACTTGAGGTGGTGACTGTGAGTTTTTCATTCATTTCCCAGTTCACCTGGAGGAGCTTCTGAGAGAATTTCACACACAGCCACTTCTTTTGGGTTCTGCAGTACTGCAGCTTCTCTACCTCAGTCATCGGAGTCCTCCAATGCTTGACTTTTGCAAAGGAGAAAACAGCATGGGCATTTGACAACTCATCTGATGCAAACAATCCTGGCAGCAGGATGGCAGGCTCCTCGGAGTTGATGGGTCAAGGACCAGTTCTTCCATGTCATCTGGTACTTCCCCATGTTCCTCAGTATGGTGGCACAGCACCTCCACTGCACCACCTGAGCTGGCTGCTGAGGCAGGATATGGACCATCTCATGGTCCACACAGAGGAACGGGTCAAGGACATCAAAGAAGGGCATCGTTGTCCTGGAGTGCCCAGATAGACTGTTGTCTTCCTTGACCAGCTTGTCATTCCTCCTCAGCTCCTTCACCTTGCTCCAACACACCACCAGGACCCTAATTTTGTCTGAAAGGTAGCAGAACTGCTCCACATTTCTGTAACCTTTGGTGGCCACCTCTCCTTTTGGGTCGCCTCCTCCCACCAAATGTTGATAAAGGCCTTCCAAACTCTTCAGTCCATGAAGGGCTCAGGAGGCAAGAAAGTGCCCAGCCTCTGCGAGGAGTGCCTTGAGTATCTTCAGCCATGGGAATATCGTTTCCCTTCATCTCCATCCAAACCCAAAGGTGAAGACAAATGACAAATGCCAAAGTTCTCAGATCCAGTTGTTTAAACTAGGTTCACTTTTGTGCATTCCTCTCCTACTCACCACGAACAAGCCTTTTAAATACAAAACCAGGGAGAGTAGGAGCTGTGGCAAAGAAGGGCTCCCCAGGAGGAAGGTCCAGAACACTTTCTCACCCACCAAACTCACAGATATCGAGAGCCACGTGGGTTTAGTGACCATATGATTGAAAACCCACAAGGAAGGCTTTGAACTCATGGCCTAAGAAGGTGACAAGTGGGAAAGAGATACTTGGATATTCTGTGGCATGAAATCCACGAGATAAGGAAACGCACATGGGTATTTCTTCCTAACGTGCACTTACAGTCCAATCCTGTGTAATTCTTGTAGATCCAAGTAGATCCACCGGTGTAAGTGCACTTATTCCAGTGTAACTTGACGTACACCGTCGGACGCAGAACGGACACCGGCGTAACCCCCCTTGAACACATGTGCAGTTTGGACGCAGGACAGATGCCAGCGCAGGTCCGCCGTCGCAGGGGGCAATCCAGGGGTGTCCAAATGCCCCTGGAATGCCCCCTACACCAGCACAGTTGAAGCGGCGTCCGTCCCACATCTGAACTGCACATGCGCAGCGTCCAAGGGGGGTTATGCTGGTGTCCATCCTGCGTCCATCGGCGTACAGCAAGTTACACTGGCATAAGTGCACTTACACCAGTGGACCTACTGTTACACCAGTGCAAGAGTTACACAGGATTGGGCTGCTGTTGCCCATTGCCATGTGTGTGTTTGTATATTTGATTTGGGCCTGAGAAGAGGCAGATGAGAAAAAGTGGAAAGTGAGATAAGCCACATTAAGTTGCCAATTCGTGTAGATCTAATAAAGAATTAGTGAACAAAATACGGTCATTTCAGAAGAAAGGGCTCATCTGGAAACACTCTATGTCATATTTATTAGTTTAAGTTCCTGTGTGAAATGACGTTCCTTGATTAATAAAGAGGTTTTGATTTACTGACACAAATTAAGACAATTAATTCATACTTTAGCTTAATCCAATTTGTATTAAATTACGTGCTGTATTTTTCAAGCATTCTGTATGGCTTATGATATCCTAATTTATCAGAAAGAAATGTCTGTTCAGATGGGTACAGGAATTATTTAGAGTGCAATAATCAGCTAAAGATCAAGTCAAAGACATGATCAAAGGAAGCCAGTTACAATGCATACGTTTTCACAGTAAAATTCAATGAAATTATTAGGCCGTGTTTCCATTTTATGTTTTAATGAAGTGTGACAATAATAAAAGTCTTAATTACTTAACAGAGATACTGACATTCTTCCACTGGGGAAAATGAAGACAGCTTGGGGGAAATGATCACAGGACTCTCAGCTGTGTTAATTTGCTGATCTCTCATGCAGAATTGCCTCTGTAGCAGTCAAGTGCAAATGTCACTGTAAAAAAGGAGAAGAATTTAATCAAAAGGTGATAGGAGACTGAAGCATGATGTAGTTCTTGGTAGTTTATTAGGGGATTATGGGTCTGAAAATGACCTCTAATTATTAGCCACACAGGAGGAGAGACAGGTTAGTTCTGCCTCATGAGTTTTTTCTTCAGGATTGTCACACCAGAAGGGCTATCAGGCTTCATTCCCGATAGGGCAGCTGTAACTACAAATTTTCACAATTTTGTCCACTAGAGGTGTCAACCCCCCCTCCTGAGCATGTCACCCAGTGCGGTCCACACCCCCAGCACCCCCTTAGTGATGATGCCACTGGGTTGGCCATCTGTCTAATGGGAATATCCTGTTGGGAAGGCAGACCATCTGGAGAGTCATGGGAGCCTAAAAAGGCCCATGTGATAAGACCATGGCAGGATGTTGCTCTGGGAAACTGGTGAGCCTGTCAAGGCCAGGGCAGTAAGTGACCCATGCGCCTGCTCCGTCGTTCGAAACTTACGGTGGATTGCACTGCCAGTCTCCCCCCCCCGGCCGTCCCCGTACCACATTTCCCACCTCCGACTCCCTCCCACCCCCCACGCTGACTTACCTGCACCAGGGAATGTTGACAGACTGCTTGCGGTGACAGCCTAGCTGCGCAAAACCCTGTTGCATTTTGTGACAGCCATAAAGGAACTTACACTGCCTGAATGGTAGTTCTAGCAGCATAAGGGCCCTCATAGGACTGGGCCACAAGTCAAGAAGTCCTGGCTTCAAATCTCATTTCATGTATGAATTCACTAGGTTGGCTTTAGTAACACTATTTTTCGGCTCAGACCCCATCTGCAATGCAGAGATAATAATACTGTCCAGCCCTAGATAGTTGTTGTAAAGACTACTTTAATATTGTAAATGGGACATTGATTAGCTGATTCCTGGCAAATAGAAGGGGCAGAAATGGAAGCAGTAACAGATTTTACTTTTTTGGGTTCCAAGATCACTGCAGACGGAGACAGCAGCCATGAAATTAAAAGACGCTTACTCCTTGGAAGGAAAGCTATGGCAAACTTAGACAGCATAATAAAAAGCAGAGATATCACCATGCCAACAAAAGTTCGTATAGTCAGGGCGATGGTGTTCCCAGTAGCAATGTATGGTTGTGAGAGTTGGACCATAAGGAAGGCTGAGCGCCGAAGAATAGATGCTTTCGAACTGTGGTGCTGGAGAAGACTCCTGAGAGTCCCTTGGACTACTAGGAGATCAAATCAGTCAATCCTAAATGAAATCAACCCTGACTGTTCCCTGGAAGGACAGGTACTGAGGCTCATGCTCAAATATTTTGGCCACCTAGTGCGAAGAGAGAACTCTCTGGAGAAGACTCTGATGCTGGGAAAGATTGAAGGAAAAAGGAGAAGGGTGAAGGATGAGATGGTTAGACAGCATCACCAATGCAACGAACATGAAAATGAGCAAACTCAGGAAGATGGTGGAGGACAGGAAGGCCTGGTGGGATATGGTTCATGGGATCACGAAGGTTCGGACACGACTTAACGACTGAACAACAACAACCATGTACTCAGGTATTGCTATTAGTTTTATGTCTTACGCGTGACAAGGATGATAATTTCCTATTCTTGAGGCTACAACTACCGAAAACTCTTCATTCCTTCCAGTCCCGTTGGGGAAAGCAGTAGACCAGGCTCTAGTCTAAATGAACTTGTTACGCCTGTGTCAGGCCTCAGCAATGGTCTGCTCCAGGTAAAGTGGTGAGAGTCTAGAGCAGTGGTTCTTAACCTTGTTGGAGGTACTGAACCCCACCTGTTTCATATGTGCATTCACTGAACCCTTCTTAATTGGAAAAATAAAATATGATTTTTTCAAATTCAAAACATAAGTATATATTTATACGTAGGTATATTTTTATACATAGGTGCATTAAGGAAGTGTTCTCTTAGTTTTGCCGGTGCTAGACTAGAATTGCTCAACTTGGCATTGCAAATCATGCAGTTAGGACGCTAACTCCCATCACGTTCCGTTATACATGTGAAACCATATTGTACATATTCGTCCGACCACTTTCTTTTTTTGCTCGACATAGTTAGTATGAAGGGATTAAAATATTAAGAAAGAAATCACACGACGTACCATCACGACAGTTACAATTCGACTACTGGGCGCACCAAATTCCCTGCAGCACAGATAGGCCAATCGATGTGGCGTTATCACCTGCAGCCAATGATGGACAAGCGGGGCGTGTCATCACGAATCATATGAGTCGGGCATTGGCGTCACTACAGGGAGGCGGAGCTGTAAGTTCTTCCGAGATCGGAGGCTCCGTTACACGGAAGAACAAAGCGCCCCGCCCTCGCACCTTCAGACCCAGTCAAAGCGGTGAATGCACATTGTTTTATAACGGAGCCTCCGATCACGGAAGAACTTACAGCTCTGCCCCCCTGTAGTGATGCTAGAGGAGTCAGGTGTGTGTCTTGACCTCCGCAGAACCCGCGAGACTGACTCACCGAACCCCTGGTGTTCGATCGAACCCAGGTTAAGAACCACTGGTCTAGAGAAACTGGCTGTCATCTCAGAGGTAAGGATGTGACCCAAATCATACACAGTTAAGTTCAAATCACAATGGTTAGAGCAGTGGTTCCCAACCTTTTTAGCATCAGGACCCTTTTTTGTAGAATGACAATCTGTCAGGACCCCCCCCCCCACCTAAGAACTAGGACCGGAAGTGATGTCATTGAGCAGGGATGTCATTGTTTTTAATAAATTACATTATTTAATAAATCACACTTTTAAAAATGAATCACGTTTTTAAAATCTGTACTCATAAGCATCCCTATTGGGGAGGCTGAGGAGGAGTGAGCTAATATTAACAGAGATGCTAAAAGGCAAGCAAAAAGTAACACAATGTGCCCCAAGAGAGCATCAGACACTTCTCTCTCTGCAGTGTGTGTGTGTGTGGGGGGGGAAGGAGTGAGCTGCCATCTTGGGTGTGGCCATCCAGCTGACATCCCACGATCCCCCAGAAACAGCTTCCAGGTTGAGAACCACTGGGTTAGAGGGACATGCCCACTTTCTCAATTGCTTGCCTCGATGCACTCCCCTCTGCAAATAGAGAGCTGTGCTGTACAGTAAGTAATGATTTGCCTGTGTACTCCCCAATGAACACACGAGAGAACAAGATATGGGAGAATGGGCCACTTTATTTAGAAGAATTGAATACAGAAAGAGGAAAATTCAGGACCTGCAGTGATCAAAGCAAATGACCAGACATGTGGGAGGCCGCCACACTCAAGGGGCGCCAGGCAGTAGCCTGACCCACGGGCAGGGCAAAACCACCAGACTCCAAGCCATGACCCAAGCTAGAGCCACACAGGCTTGTCACAGTCCTCGCTACAGCAAGGGGTGTGTGTGTGTGTGTGTGTGTGTGTGTGTGTGTGTGTGTGTGTGTGTGTGTGTGTGTGTGTGGAGCCAGCCGGACCACACAAAGCCACCCCAAGCCAGAGAGCATTTGAGGCGGCCCTTGTGGTCCAGGCCAGGGACAACCTGGTCACCTCCCTGCACCAGTGAGCAACTAAGAAGTGTCAAGTGGCTTTTGCCCTGCCCCTGCTGCCCCAGGGTACACACCCATTCTTGTGCTTTTGAGCCCGCACTAACCTGCCTAGAGCTCTAGGTTAGCCTACAGAGGTTCTCAACCTGTGGTATGGGTACCTCTAGGGGTACGTGGACCTCTTGCTGGAGGTACGCCAAGCCCTGCCCCCTATCTGCCCCATCAACAGCTAATTAAGTGTTAATTAACATGGATTTTAAATTGTAATTGTTTTTGGAGCCCTTCTGTCTCTCTGATTTTGGTTTTGGGCTTATTTTTGTACTTTGGAAAATGTACTTTGGTGGGGTGGGGAGGAGCTGAGATTGGGAAGATCCTTGCATGTCTCTCTCTCTCTCACACTCAGAGTTAAATAAGACATTTCTTCACATTAAAAATGTTAGTACTTTTTTAATTTAACAATTAATTAATTGATTAATACAATTAATTAGCAGTTAATTAGCAGGGGATACTTCAGAAAATTGGACCGTGATAGGGGGTACCTTGGGCATCCAAAGGTTGAGAACCCCTGACCTAGAGATGAACATCCAACACATGCACCAGTGCACATGCAAAGAGGCCAGAGTGCTTGGCTGGGGCTGCTTAAATCTGCCTGGCCCCGCCCTGCATGTGCTGCACCAAATAGGATGCCAAAGGGGGGGGTCTCACTAGGCCTGGGGAGCACTGGCAAACCCACAATCCCTCACGAGTGCTGGGGGATTGGAATTCTTAGTAAAAACCACAAAACCCTATGTTGATAATAACTGTTGTTGGGTTTATTTGGCCAATCTAATTCAATTTGCTGACTGCGTGTGTGTATCTCTGTAAAAAAATGAGGATCTAATTTGCAGGTTCTTCATTAAAACAGTTGAGCACTACTACCTGTTTTGCAAGTCCCAAATCGGGGCTCATTCAGACATGTTCTGCTACCCTAGCTGTTTAACAGCAAAGACCTTTCATTTTGTAATTACTACACAGTTAACATTTCCACTGGGAAGATTTTATTACACTAATGTGGTGGATTCACAACTCTGATTATAATTACACCCTGACTTCAATACATTGGGAGTAGTTCAACTCAGAAAGGGAATACTGTATTGCATAGTTTCTCACTATCGAATGACACGAAAAGCTTAGCAATCTTTTGTTCAAGGCCATTTAACTTTTTGATCTTATGGTTTCACTTTTAAATCTGCAAAATAAGCAGTGGAAGCTAAAATACTTAAGCGAAGGGGTGGGGGACACACATCATTTGCTCTTTGATCCTCATCAGATTGGGTCCTTTTGTTTCCTGAAGCTAGTCGGAGGTTCCAATGAAAGAAAGCATGTAAGAGGAAATGTCAAGGAATGTATGCAGCATAATTCTATACATGTTTACTTAGAAGTAAGTCCCTGAGAGCACAATCCTATGCATATCTACTCAAAAGTAAGTTCTATTATGTTCAGTGGGACTTACACCCAGGAAAGCGTGGATAGGATTGCAGCCTGAATTCAATGGGATTTACTCCCTAGTAAGATTTACAAGTAAACTAGAAACTGAGATTATTTGCAGAGGATCCATGTGCTGACATCATTCTCTTTGCCCATTATCTCTGGAAGTTAAACAGAGAATGTAGCAGAGGGTAGAACGGGGGATGGGGGATGGGGGGGATGGACTATTTTGGCAACTGTGCCACAAGTTGCATCAAAAGAATAGAAAAGCATTGGAGTGTGGTCTCTCCCTTGGTGTCAGGACTTGAGCCTACCACAAGCCTCTCTTGAACTGGTGTCCCAAAGAATGACAGACAAGGAGTTAGGCTTACCAGATCTCCAACTGGGACAGAGTGCTAGACCTTTAGGAGAAGGAATGTGGGCAGGTGTAGCTTGTTAAACCTTGGAACACAATCCTAGGCATGTCTACTCAGAAGCAAGCCCCATTGCGTTCAGTGCAGCTTGCTTCTGAGTAGACACGCCTAGGATTGTGCTATAAGGCTTAACAAGCTACACCTGCCCACATTTCTTCTCCTAAAGGTCTAGCACTCTGTCCCAGTTGGAGATCTGGTAAGCCTACAAGGAGTCAGCCAGTATACCACCAACAGCAACAGCCAGGAGAACTCAGGGAAAACCAGTTTTAAAAAGTCCTGTTGCACCAAATGACTGGATAAGGTGATGCTACCTTTCAGATGATACTACCAGACACCTATACAAGCTTTTGGTTCAGGCTTACTTGCTGGTTTTGCTTACGTTTTCAGGTCATGTTTGTTGGAAATATATAGGGGTTTCGTAGCAGAGCAACAGCAGAATACCCCACTCCAGTGGTTAAAAGGATTATCCCAACCACCCAGGCTAGATTGCTATCAATAAAAGACACACTGGCAAAGTCTGGTAAAAGTTACAAAAGGAACGTTTACTTACAGATTGCAGTTGCATCTTCTGATTAAGGGATCAGAGGTCTAACATTTAGAGAACAAGGAACCCTATGTAGCTGTCCCTTTTGCATGTGGGGATGGGAGGCGCTCTGGTGAGGAGTGCATCTCCACATGTCCTTTGTTGGAGGATGGGCAGAGTTTAGCTGCTGGACACTGGGGGTGTGGTGTACTGCCTGGTCACATGTAAAGACCTCCTACTCTAATTCCTCTGTGTTCCAGGAAGGGGTGTGGCCCCTGACCCTTATTTCCTCCTTCTTCCCCTCACTCAAACTCTTTTTCTCTTGATGCCCACCAAGTAAGATGATGCCATCGCTGCTCCTGCAGCCCAGCGGCCATCTTGCAGCACACCTCATGCTGGGACCCCCAGCTATGGGGGGGGGTCTATCTTAAGTCTAGGATGTACCTCTGATTGATGGTCAGACACTGTATATATGTAAACTGAACTGTAAGTAAACTCTTCTTCTTTTTGCAACTACAAAGCAATGCCTCGTGTGTATTCATTTAGCTAAGCAAAGCAGTCTGCCTGCGTGGAGGAGGGAACTCTGCTAATAAGTGGGAACGCACCTCCCAATATATGCCTGAGAGTATCTAATTATGGTCTAAGGATGGTGTGTTGTTGTTGTTCAGTTGTTAAGTCGTGTCCGACCCTTCGTGATCCCATGAACCATATCCCGCCAGGCCTTCCTGTCCTCCACTATCTTCCTGAGTTCGCTCATTTTCATGTTCGTTGCATCGGTGATGCTGTCTAACCATCTCATCCTTTGCCTTCCCCTTCTCCTTTTGCCTTCAATTTTTCCCAGCATCAGAGTCTTCTCTTCGCATTAGGTGTCCAAAATATTTGAGCATGAGCCTCAGTACCTGTCCTTCCAGGGAACAGTCAGGGTTGATTTCATTTAGGATTGACTGATTTGATCTCCTAGCAGTCCAAGGGACTCTCAGGAGTCTTCTCCAGCACCACAGTTCAAAAGCATCTATTCTTTGGCGCTCAGCCTTCCTTATGGTCTAACTCTCGCAACCATACATTGCTAAGGATGGTGTAACCAGGTTCAAATCCCTGCTCAGCCACGAAGCTTCCTGGGTGACCTTGGGCCAGTCACTATCTCTCAGCCCCACCTACCTCACAGGGTTGTTGTGAGGACATAAGGAGGGGAGGAAATATGTACACCACTCTGAGCTCCTTGGAGGAAGGGTGGTATAAAAATGTGAAAAATAAATAAATAAATAAACACCCCATCATCCTTCTCTTCCAAAGGCCGAGGTTCAAGAAAACATGGCTGGGAAGGGACAGGAAGGAAACAGGGTCAGGGGCCACATCCCTTCCAGGTACCAAAGAGAGAACTGGCCAGGTGAGAGTCTTAGGTGCCGAGATGATGCAGTGCCCCCCAGTGTCCTGCTGCTGAGCGCTGCCCATTTCCAACAATGTTTGCTTTCCTGTAGGTAAAATCAGAGTCTCTGTCACAAAGTCCACCAATCAACTCAGGGCAACTTCAAGAATTAAAACAGACCAAAGGCATTGGAGCGTGGTCTCTCCCAGTGTTTTTAATCCTAAGAATTCAATCTTCATTTTTCCCATCCCATTTGTACTACTAAGGCTACTGACAAGACTTGTAGTTGCAATGCATTCAGTAGATTTTAATTCTTGATACTATCATGACAACATCATGACACAAATGGGTATTATCTAAGTGATTTTTTTCAATAATTTACTAAGATCGTATTTTGATATATCTCACCACTGCTTGATATCATATCCAGTATTTACATTTATTCATAGAAAGAGAATGTCTCTGCTGAGATATATCAGCTCAAAAAAAAAAAAAGATTCGTGTACATATTTTTCTCCATCAACAAAAGCCACAAAAAATTTGAATGTGTTTCTCTGATAGTTTTTTTTTTAAATTCTTAACATTTCTGTGTGTCTATTAGCATTTGGTGGAACTAGAGACTGCTATGCAGCTAAAAACAACAAGAAGCTCTTCCATTAGCAATCCCCCCTTAGGGAGGAGAAAGGTGGAAGATTAGATTTACAAGCATACAACAAATTGAAATGAGGCTTTCAATACTTTCTCTGTTCATTGAGTATAAAGATAGCCTGAAGCTGATGGAAATTTTTCAATTATTCTGTATTCCCTTTACGTTTGTTTGGTCACTTCCTATGGAACCTGAAGTGACTGTTGATTTTATTAGCTAACAGGCAATATCAATCAAATGTAAGAAGTTTGCTGTATCAAGGATTCTGCTTTGAAGTAGTATATGAACTTGCCTTAGACTGAGTCAGACCATCGGTTCATCTAATCCAGTACTGCTTACTTTGACTGGCAGCCATTCTTCAAGGTTTCAGACGGGCCTTACTCAGCTTTGGAACCTGAGATCCATTTAAAGAATCAATACAAAGCCTGGGAATCATATCAGGGACCCAACGGTAAGAGGGCGAGCATGCAAGTACGTTTGCATTGTACCAGCACTGTAGGGCCTGTTCGGTATGTGGGGCTAGTGAAATAATCCTTCCAGAGTGGACTGAGTCAATAAAACCTGGGACAAAAGGTGCCACCCATTTGCACTCAATGTGAAATTCCACGGTGAATTTCAGCAGAATTCTGTTGGACTAATCCGCTGGCGGAACAATAATTCCGCAAGTGGAGACTGCCTTACAGCAGTCGTAACACCCTCTCTGGCAGCACGCAAAGCCGTGTGCTGCCAGAGTGCTGGTGGGGAGGCCAGAGCAGCCCCGCACGGCCCTGGATTGCCAAAGGCCAGCCAACCCAGGTAAGCTGATGGCGGAGGCGGAACTGGGGCAGGGTGGACAGAATGGGGCAACAACGGGGGTGGGGAGGAGGGTGGATTGGATCAGGGAAGGGGCCAAGTAAAGGAAAAATGTTCCCTTACTCACAGGAGACCTCTGCAACTCCCCCCCCCCCAGGATGCAGCACAAACCTTTTTGGCACGGCTACATCAGTGGGGGGGGGGAATAGGATTTGGTTGTTTGGGTTGTTTTCTACTTGGAAGAAACATTTGAGGAAATCTGAGGGCAGCCAAAAATGAGGATACAATTAGCAAAATTTCTCAGGAGTTTGTGTACATCTAACATGATAGCAGCTATCAGGATAACAGCTCTACCACATTCCTAGGATCTGCACAACATTGACTGGTTTAAAGTTGGCTGGGCTAGGAACACACACGGCAAAGAGAAACAATAAATTACAAAAGGAGTCATGTAGATAGCTTTGATTTTTAAAAATTTAGAAATGGTTGTGTCAATCATACCTTTCCCTTTATGGTTCTCTATTCATGAAATTAGATACCAGCTGCTATATGGTTAATTGGTTAATCTGTCCCAGTTTAAAAATAGCCTCAAGGCATCTATTTTAGCTAGGCTATGTCAAACAGTGCAATCATGTGCATATGTACTTATTTAAAAGAATAACGGCGCAATCCTGTGTAATGTGAGCACGTGCTGCCCCGGTGCAGGGTGTCACAAAAGTGCTATAAGGCACTTACGCAACACCCTGCGAGTAAGCAGCGCCGGTGCTGCTTGCCCCACCGTCTCCTGGCCCTGCGCCAACCGCCACAGGTAAATCCTGTGCCAGTCGGGGCAGGGGAGGGCAGACCGAGGAGATCCCCAGTATCCAAAGCTCCCTCCAGACCCCAGATACGCCGGCTGTGTCGGCGTTACTGTGTGCAAGCTCTAGTAACAGTAGGCTCCCCATTCTAGTAGGCTCCCCATTGGGCCTACTGCCGCCAACACAGGGGGAAGGGGACGATTGTCCCCTTCTCCCGAGTTGTTCCCGGGCTGGATGTAAACACATCGGGTTACTCATGGAGGATGTGTATTGCTGGTTGTTATCCATGACAGCAGTGGTGTAGCCAGAGGGGATGTGGTGCTGTAAGTGGCACAAGACACTGCAACATGTGTGTAAGTGGCCCCTCCCACTCCCCGTTGGAGCCATTCAGGGGGCGACGCTGCGCTGCGTGGAGCGCGCTGCGTGTTGCCTTTGCTCCCCAGAATGGCTCAGATGATGAGTAGGAGGGCCCCTTACATGCGTGTTGCAGTGTCTTGCGTCACTTACAGCACCACACCCCCTCTGGCTACGCTACTGCATGATAGTTGAATGGTGGAGGAGTCTTCATGTTCACAGGTGGTAAGGTATACCCTACTCTGAGTTTTGAATGTCTGGAATAATGAACTGGGAGTGGCCACCACCTTCATACCAGAGCCATTGATGGAAATACAGTAGAAGAATGGAGCAGATGGGCCTTGTTCTCCAGCAACATTCTGACATCCTCCATTGCACTGTTGTATTGCGAAAGCATCTGCTGCAATGGTTGACAATGCATTTCTAGAGGCAGGGCCATAAAGCCTGTAAGATGCTTTCTTTAGCAGGTACCATATAGAAGTTATCTTGGGGGGGGGAGGGAGGAAATTTATGACACATTCAAAAATATAAAGACAAATCCACCCAAAGGTATCTCATCACTTAAATTACTCCTCCTTTGAAAAACTAGAATGATACTGGACAGATTTGGAAATACAGGAGTGTGTGCACTCAAGTTTCTATTGACAATCTTAGAGATTTATGAATGCAATTTTACCCACTCACTTTGAAACTCAGCTATTACACTGTTAAAAATGCATGCTGTGCTTTGCCATTTTTCTTTTTGTGCTGCCTTCCTAAGAAATCTGTGTAAATCATGTCAGTATTCATTGCGTCTATAGATTGTTTCTTTGTTCCAGGTGCCTTGGTTCCTTAGCTATCTGCATCACACTCACACTACCTTAAAAAGAGGAGTATTTCAAATATTTCTTGATTTATTTTCTAATTTCAGTGAATGTTCTGCCTTCCACATTTCGTTACAATCTTAGCCATCACACCTGGATGACCTCTGTTGATGCGAAGGAGACCAAGAGTGACATCTGTGGCAGCCAGGAGTCTCGGGCTGTACTTGGTCCATGATGTCTAAAGTCAGTTAAACATTTTCATGTCTATGACTTCATCACAGTCTGAAATTTATGGCCAATCCTGTGTTAAAAAAAAAAAAAGCGTCAGCACTGGATGTTGTAAACATGCCGTAAAGTGCATTTACGTCACCTGGAGAGTAAGGGCCACAGGCACAGAGGCTGGAGGCCCTCTCTCCCCTGGCAGACCATTCCTGCGCCTGCTGGGGGAGGGTGGACCAGGTGGCGTGTGAGGGCGCCCATTGTCCACACCGGGCAGGGAGAGGGCGGGGATATTGGCGGCAAGCTCCACTGGTATCCCAAGACCTCTCCTGGCCCAATGCGGCCTTACACCATGGGCTCAAATGTACGCCAGCTCCAGTGCTGGCGTACATTCAAGTAGGCCCATAGGGCCTCAGGATGCTTGCACCTGGGGAAGGGGACAACCGTCCCCTTCCCTCGAGGTACTGCCTGGGAACGGGATAGGATGCAGCAGCCGGCCCTTTAGGCCGCCCGTCGCATCTTGCACAGGACTGGGCTGCCCCTTCCTGTCAAATATCTAAATTTTACTATACAGAGAAACTGGAAAGTAGTTTCCACATGAAAGATCAGGACCAAAATGTTATCAAAGTTCTGAATGCTGCCAGAGAAGACACATTTGTGACCTTCTTCCACAAGGCCCATAGCCTAGGCGCTATATATTTGATTAAATCCTCCCCCCCCCCAAAAGGAGGACCATAAGACTAACACAAATTAGTAAACAAGTCAAATGCTACACAGAAAAGATGAAAAAAGAGAGAAAAGGTTGAGGAACATATCCCCTTCAGTATGAAAGCAAACTCTCATTGGCCTACAAACAAAAAAATCACAACAAACATAAATAGAATTTAATGTCATGAATTCTTTAGGGGATAATTGTTACAAGCAATCTTACAGAAAGTTCTTTGAAAGGTATTGTTACAGACAGTGCACTTAAAAATGCAAACATGCACACATGAGGAAAACAATTGTGTGTGAGGCAATTAGGTGGTGAAATGATACTTATATTACTTGTAATATGCATAATTAGGTGGTGAAAGGATGACTGAGGAAAGAGTAAAGGAGTATCAAAGTTAACTGAAAGTTCTCAAGAACCAAAATGGGGATTTGAACTGGGACTGGCTATATACTCATTCCCTCGCTCTTAAACTATACAGGGGGGATTCTGTAACTAACATACACACAATTGAGCCCTAAATAACGCTGTTAGAAGGAGAAGAGAAGGAGGGGGGGGTAGGAGAACGGAATACCTTGCAAAGGGGGGATATGAGGGGAGAATGGATGTAGGCAGATTAATTGGGCTTCCTAGAAGAACCTGGGAAGGGTTTAGGGTGTAATGAAGGAAGAGAGAGGGGAGAAATTTGTGGGAATTAGTAGGGAGGAAAGGCATAGAGTACAAAGGCTTCGGGTAGAGGCCAGTGACGTGCAGTGAGGTCTAAGGCTGTGGAGGCACCACCACCACCACACCACCACAGCGGCACTGCTGGAGGGGGGCCGTGGGCAGGGCAATGACGCCTAAGAACAGGCCTTGAAAGCACTTCACCCACTTGCTGTGGGGGAGCTAGTTTTTCCCACTGACAAAGCTCTCTTTGACCAAGACTTGAAGCCCCCAAGGAGAGCACTAGGGGGGGATGAGAGTTTCTCCTTGTTCTGATGACTTGCTGGATCGATCAAGGGAGTTTGTTGGTAGAGAGGTCTGGGCTGATTTGAGCTGATCTTGAGGCCTCCTACAAAGGTAAAAAGCAGAAAAAGCCCTCTCTCACACACACCAGCAGAGACGAGATTGAGACAATCACTAAGTATGCACTCAGTGTAACTTTGCTCAAGAGACAAAACCAAGGAAAGATGGGGGTAATTAGATGGGTTTTTGTGAAGCTGCACAGTGAGTGGACCAAGGTTAACTTTCCTTTTCTGCAAAGCTTGAGAGCATTAATTGTTGTGGCAGCAAGGGGCCAACCACACAAACCTTCCTGGGCAAAGAGGGGTCTCAAAGATAGAAATAGGCCTATGAAGCAAGCCCTTAACATTGAAAGAAGACAATAGTCTTGAAGGGAGCTGGGCAAGGGAGCCAAGCTGCCTTTCATTCCAGGAAGGAGAGAGGAGGTAGGGCACTTAGAGAGAGAAGCAGCCCAAGAAGTTCTGCTGGCCAGCCTGTGCTAGCTTCAGCAGTTTGATAGCACTCGGGGAGAAAGGGAGGGAAAAACCGGAAAAGAAAGTGGAGTGTTACTTCCTGGTGGTTCTGAAATGGAGCCTGGAATGAGGGTGATTTGTCACAGTGGGTTTTTAATCCACAGACCAACAGCAAGATAGGATGGCAAAGAACAAATGGGACCAAGGAAAAAAGAGCATGAGGCTCTAAAGCTAAGGGTTTATATACATTTTCACCCACAGCCTGATCCTCTCTAACTATAGAGTGGTGGAGAGAACACTCCGCTGCTCTAAGCTGTTGCAAACGTGCTATAAAGCACGTTTGCAATGACTCTGGAGTAGGCTGGCAGCCCTCACTCCGCTGCTCTCCTGACCAGGCACCCACCGGCGGAGATAAGTCCTGCACCGGTTAGTGCAGGGGCGGGGGGGGGGGGAGGAATGGGGCAGCCAGGGGGATGGCCATTGGCCGGCTGGGGCTGGGAGAGGGCAAGGATATTAGCGGCGAGCTCCGCTGATGTCTTCGGTCTGTTCCCGGACCTGGCTGGCCTTACTCCCCTACCCTGGATGTACGTCAGCTTCATAGCTGCTTAAATTAAGCCCATGGATGGAAGCCCATGACTGTTGATATTCAGTGTTTCTTTGAAGTAACTGGAGAGACTGCTGCTCTGAGGGTGCTGGGCATAGACTCATGCGAAACGCTAGCAGAGGATTGGATTGATTTTAATCTTTTAAATAAATGGCCTGAAAACCCGGAGGTATTGAAGGAATGATGTAAAATGTCCCCTGCCAGGCCTTGTATGCATAAGAACACAAGAAGAATCCTGCTGGATCAGGCCAAGGTCCATCTAATAAAATAATCTTGTGTTTGCTTGTGTTTCTTGCCAATTTTTTCAATCTTAAATTAAATTAAAAAATTAATTAAAATTAAAAAAATTCTTTTACAAGCTGCTTTCGAGGCTTATGGTCAGGCAGAAGGGCAGGATATAAATATTTGAAGCATGTGTCTGCATCTATCTGCACATTACCTTTTCCAATGTGAGGAGCATGGTTTCCTGGCCTTGACCCTGAGAACGTAATTCTGTCTAGTTGTTTGAGATCCTTTGAATCATGTAAGAAAAGCAAAATAAAAAAATAAAAATCTGTTGAACTGCTTAATTTAGAAACCCAGTTGCAGTCAATGTATTGAACACTGAGGCATCTGGGAAGAAGTCCATGTTTTGTGTCACTAGAAGCTGAAGAGGTCACAAAAACATAAGCCAAACGGATAATTACTAGCCAAGCCTGTAAAATAAAAGACTTGGCTGCTTCAAGTTGGAAGCTTACCAGAGCTTGGTCAGATAAATTCCAAAGCTGCATAACTTTTTTTCTGTCAAGGGCTTGGGAGCAGCATTGGTGTGGCCCATCATGAAATGTTAAAAGTTCCTTGGGGGGTAAATTTGCTTAGCTTTGTCAAAGCATTCAGCTCTTAGACTAACAATAGAATGACCTTAGAAAGCAGTCTCTGTGCATGTAGAGAACTGCGTTCTGATCTATAATAGAAGTTTTAAGAGAACTAGCTCTGTTTGTATAGACATATAGACATCTTCATATTCTGAACCAGAACATTTTGGCAAACTCTCGCTCCTGTGACCGGCAAGGGCAGCAAAGGTGTATTGCACTCAAAAGCAGTTAATGCTCAATATGAAGAATTCTATTCACCTTTGTATGACTTTGAGGTTTCTTCTTCATCTTTCTCTGATGCAGTCGTCAACATCTGAGTGAAGGTGAAACTTCTGACATTATCAGACCAATAGAGAGAATCCTGAGCATTGCTGCTGTAGATACAGTATATGAAATTGAAAATGCAGTTAGTTTGAAACATAAGGTCTCATGTCAAGACGTTTGTCCTGAAGAGTGATATAAAGTTCTGTAAGAGCCTCAGGTCCCTCTCTTATGAAAACCATGGAGGATGCCATAGTTGCAGCCTCCTAGTTTCAATATGCGAAACTACTGTAGTAGGTCTCCTCAAAGTGATACTGTACTATAGTGTGTGTGTGTGTGTGTGTGTGTGTGTGTGTGTGTGTGTGTGTGTGTGTGTGGACCTGAAGGAATACTAAGGATAATGACCTTTTTAATCAATTTTTAGATGTTGTTTTATTAGTTTGCATCAACTGTTTGTTATTGTTTTAGAAGTGGGTTTTCTCTGTGCCAGGTGCAGGGAAGTGGCAGCAGGAAACAGGTTATCTTGTTGTCTTGTGCTCCCTGAGGCATCTGGTGGGGCCACTGTGTGATATAGGAAGCTGGACTAGATGGGCTTTTGGCCTGATCCAGCAGGGCTCTTCTTATGTTCTTAAAATGTGACTTTTGTATTGTATTTTTTTATTGTATGTATTTTCTTTTTTGTTGTAAGCCGCCTTGGGTCCCTTCAGGGAGAAAGGCGGGATAAAAATACTGTAAATAAATACATAAATAAAATTTGTTTTTTAAGGCTACAACTGTTGATTGATCTTGGAAACTTCACTAACCCTAAACGGCATCAGTGACATAATGCTATATAAGGAATGCAAGTTTGAAATGAATTGAATTGAATGTGAAGACTGTGGTGCATGGGCAAAAAAACTCCCTCAGAGGGCTAAGTAAAGTGGCATTGGGATTGTTTCACCTTGATTTTTCTAAATCATCTTTTCTAACAAGATTGGTAACGTTGACATCTGTTTGCTTGGTTAGGTTTGATTCCTTTGCACATATGGGACTCATTCTGTAGGAAAGCTACAGCGTTAGCTTTGGTGGTAAAATGGTGCTGTGCAGGGCTGACATAGGTAAAGGAGCCTTTTTACTATCTCATTTGATTGAAACAGTAAATATTTTAAACACTGTCCTTGCTTTCAGAAAGAGTTTAGTTTGTCTGTTATGATAGCATTGCAATTACAGCATTGTTCAATTACAGCATTGCCTCGTTTCGGAATTTGGCCCGAATATCTCCATACTTTAGAGCCCAATCTTATGCATCCCCACCCCCCGCTGATGCAGGTATGCCAAATTGGCTTGCGCTACATCCTGGGGGGGGGGACGGTGGTCTCGGCTGGGTAAGGCAACATTTGTTCCCTTACCCAGAGGTAAGCCTCTGTAGCACAGAGGGGGCTACTCGGACATGCGCTAGTGGAATTGCTGATGCAGGTCCACATGGACGTAGGCTGCAGAATTGGCTCTTGGAAGGAGGCTAGGAGTAGGTGGCTGTTGCTTCCACGAAACTCACCCCATTCCTGGAGCTGTTGCTGCCTTGCTCCGCCCTCTCCCGCCCCCATCACCTCCTTGTTCTATCCTCCCCCACTGTCAGTAGGTCCCAACAGAGCCGCCGCCACACATGGCGTAGCAACGGCCTTCCCACTGACGCTCCGGCAGTGCACACCTCTGTGCATTGTTGGAGCATATTTTACAACTGCCATAAGGCAGTCACCACTGGCAAAATGCTTGGATTGAGCTGTTATATCATCTGGCTGTAGTGATATATACCGGGTAAATCTTTCTAGAGATAAAATGAAATTGGACTTAGACGTCATTGTTTTTACATGGGATAATGATGATTCAGGAGTATAAATTGTATGCATGTAGTGGAAGTTGACTTTGAATGTCATACATATTAGACCAACAGATACTTGACCCCGTACTATATTTCTCATCAGTTCTTGGGGAGAGTTGTGGATTAGAGTGGATGAGATCAATGGGGAGGTGTTTTGTTGAAAACATTTGTAATCCTTAAGAGCAATAAACATTTAGATTTTTGTAAATACTAATTTGTCGGAATTTCAGAGCTAAACTACAGATCACACCACACCTGCTTGTAACCTAACTGTGCAACCTAACATGAGAGGACATGTTTGATTTATTTCTGCTTGTTGTGTACACACAGATGCAATGGAGCCTCCTATGGGGGATTGTCATGGGGACCCCATTACCCGGGCAGAGCAATCCTGTGTAAAGATCCGCCGGGTGGCCCAGGCCACCCACCGGATCCTATTCTCCGCCGCGGGCAGGCTCCCACTCGACTGGAGGTCTCCTCGGACAAGGGGTCACTCGTCTCCTTCCCTGAGTGTAAATGGCGCTCGGGCTGATCAGTCTCCTCAGATTTCTGCCAGCGAAATCACTGGTGGAAGTAAGAGGAGGCCGTGTAAAGGTCCAGCCACGTGGCGGGGGTCAGGATACGGTCGAGGCCGTCCCCCTCCCGGCCTGACTGGGCCTATCCGCCCCCCCCACCCGCTGGATTCTTACCTGGGTCTGGCGGCGGCCAGGCAAGGCCGGCCTTGTGCCAGCCTTCCCTGCTCAAAAGTAGCGCAGACACGCCTTATGGCACGTTTGCAACTGCTTTGGGCAGCGGAACTCTCATTCCGCCACCCGATCGATCTTCAGGATTGCGTTGTGTGTCAAGATGGAGGCCAGATGACTTTGTGTCATGACTGCTGCTTAGAAGTACGTGTGCAAGAAAGGAGGCAAAACAAAGTAACTGATAAATTGTCATTAAAAACAACACACACACACACACACACACACAGAGGAACATTTTTTAAGCTTTTGAATGGCCATCCTTGATTCCAGGAGGTGTCAGCAGAGCATTAGAAAAATGGAATGTGCAACTCCTGCCAGTTTTACAGTATTTAGTGCCTCAGAGGTGGAAATGGCTATATTAAACACTGAAGTTCATGAAAAAAGACAGTGTCTAAAAGTATTACGTGGCCCTCTGATCTCATCTCTGACATCTGTAATGGAGGGCCTGGGTTTTTCAGTTGCACTTTGATCTCATGAATTAGTTGGAGGATATTGAAACATAACTTGTGGAGAAAAAGGCCTCAGATCTTACTGCCAGCAGGAATAGAATAAGCTAAACAAGTCCACTTTGAAGATCACAGTAGTATTAAGAACAGGCTGGGTAAAGACAGGACAGACAATATTTGCCCTATTTGGGCTTTGACAAAGGGTTCTAATAAATTGCACCCCCATGGCGCTGAAAGAATAAGCTGGGCGAAAAAATAGTAGCTATCATTTCCCAAGCATTCATGAAAGACAGATTAGAATTCTATGAAGATGTTCAAAGTGACACAGGATAGCCTTATAAAGATGTTCGTTGTGGGCTCACTGGATGGATAGAAGGAAGAGCAGGATCGCAGCAGCAGTAGGCACTAGCCCCAATTTGTATATGCATTCGGTCCAATTACTGCACAGGCCATACATGGGTAGGTTCATTCATGTAACTGGAAATCTTGTGCTTTGCAGGATTTCCATTCAGGGCTGGCTCCAGGATTGACTGGGCCTTGTGGACCCTCTCCTGTCTGGGTGGGCACTACTAGGCACAGGCAAGAACACTGCTGAGCCCAACCATGGTGACTGTAGGTGGCTCCCCTAGCGATATAGTACAACTGCAGTAGCAGGAGTGGTTGGTAGCCAGGCTGCGCCTGGCCAATGGGTACACAAGTAGCTCTTCTGTCATACTTCTGTGAACACTCAGTTTTGAGAAGAGGAAGGAGAGGGAGAGAAAAGTAAGTAGGGTGAAAGAGGAAGAGGAGGAGGAGGGAGTGCCGTGAGATGCTACATCTATAGCCTGGCAGTAATTGCAATATAAAGCTAAACAGCTCTTTGAATTGAGAACTCAGTGGATCAATAACTTAGCACTTAGCCCTGTTCATTCATTCATTTCCCTCTGGAGACTAACAGTCCAATCTTGTCTAGGACCGCCGCAGCATGCAAAAGCACACTGCACCAGAGATCCAATCCAGGACCGGGCCAGTGCCAGTGCAGCTGGAGGCCACCTTGGGGGAAAGGGACATTCGTCCCTTTCCCCCGGGTAATGCCCTAGCTGCAAAATGGCCAGTGCAAATCCGAGGAACCCGTGCAATGCCAGCCAGGCCCAGGAAGGGGGGTAGGATTTGGTGGAGCATGCCGCTGAGGATCCCTCCCTCCTGCAGGGCCCAGCAAGTCAATCCCCCCTCCCGTTCCACTTTCCCCATGCCCCCAACGTAGCCTGGTGCAGGCCTAACTTGGCCTCGCCACTGGCACCCCTTATTCTCCAGGTGTCAGAAACGTTCGTGGCACCCAGGAGCGGCAGAGTGGCCAGTGTAGCCAGACAGGATTGCGCTGTAAATGTGTGAGGGGGGGGGGGTCTCCAGAACAGCTGTGCCCCACTTTCCCCACATTCAGTGTTTGTCTGCAAAGCAAATGTTGAATACAGGGAGACTTCCAGGATTCAAATCACGGGACGAACCTCTCCCTGCTTGTTTTTGTTTCCTCAGACCAACGTCAAACATGGAGAAAGCGCATATGAGGCTAAGAGCAGTGCATCATTGTAGGTGCTCAGGCCAGCATACACAATTTGAGGAAGGCTCTCATATGATTGGAGAGCAAATGGGTGAACAGGGTGTATGTGGAGTCACAAGGCAGCCAGTCTATTGTTCATTTGCTAGAAGCCAGGATGGTGTAGTGGTTTGGGAGTCGGACTTAGACCTGGAAGATCCAGGTTCAAATCCCCGCTCACCCACGAAGCTTCCTGGGTGACCTTGGGCCAGTCACTATCTCTCAGCCCCACCTACCTCACAGGGTTTTTGTGAGGACAAAAAGGAGGGGAGGAAATATGTATTCTGAGCTCCTTGGAGGAAGGGCAGTATAAAAATGTGAAAATAAAAAATAAAAAGCTAAAATTCAGAAAATGTTGCCGTTCCTCTGGCAACATGGTGCCATATCACCTTCCAGTGAGGTCACAGAAAGAATTAGGGAGGCTGACACTTAATCCCTACTGACAAAGTACCTTACAGTCTTTATTGCATTTGGCCTCGCAACCAATCTGCAGGGGAGGTTGCTATTATGTCACTATTAGGATGATGAAAAATCTTGGGATGGGAATAAGAAACTAATGTCTTTCCACTTTTTGAAACAAGACGTTTAGTCAAATTCCATCTGTTCTGACATGATGAACCATGTCACCATTTTCCTGCTCAGTGGGCTTGGGCAGAGTTGGCTGTTGGAGCCTGAGCTTCCCGTTTTATAATTACAGAATATGGAACAAATCCAGTGCATGGTGAATGTGCACTAAGTAGCTGCCTAGTGGACTGGAATGAAGATGCCTGGAGAGTGTTCATGTTTAATATCTACTCCTTTATATAATCAATCCTATGTTTTTCTTCTGCCTCCCAGATGTTTCCAGTTTTTGTTGTCGCCATTCAAAAAAAAAAATCACAGCAAAGAAAGCTCATATTTTGATTGGTTGTCATGTGTCGTACTCAAGTTCAGGGCACTTGGTTCAGTTATTTCAATTGGTCAAGACTTTGACATTTCAAGGAGAGAGTAAAGTAACCAGGCTGAATTCTGCATAATGCTATTTTCAAGGTCTCCTTTTCAGGCATCTCTCTTGAACTGAACAGCTTGCAAAGATTTAGCTGTGGAAACAGATGATACATTACAGAGATCAACATGGCCCTTCACAAAATGAGACCAGATGCTCCAGAGAAGCATTTCTTCTAACCAATTAAAAGGAAAATGCTTGTTCCATTAGAACCTAGTCATGTCAAAATAAATATTAGAGAGTACTTACATTGAAATACATCCAAATAATGCACAGGACTATTGGAATTAACCTCACAGCTTCACAGAGAAACAAAAGCAGACAGGCAGATATTGCAAGCAGGCAGGCAGCATAGGTGTTGAACTGCAGAGTATAGGGGAGAGAGAGAGAGAGAGAGAGAGAGAGAGAGAGAGAGAGAGAGAGAGAGATTATATACCCTAGTAATGGACTTTTATTCAATTAGCTGAGTTAGATAAAAGGAACTTCAGTGTTCAGAGGTAGTTGGGGAGGAGACAAGCAATGGGGTTTCCTGGAAATGTCAGGCTGGCCATGTGAACTCAGAACAGAATGTAGAAAGTGGCCTCCTACTGCATCAGGCTATTGGTTCAACTAGCTGCTCCATGTTGTTTAGGGTGACTTGCAGCAGCTCTCCAGAGTTTCAGACTGGGTCTTTTCCTTGCCCCATCTGAAAATGCTGCAAATGGAACCTGGGACCTTCTCCGTGCAAAACATGAGCTCTACCACTGAGCTACCATCATCTTCCCATGAGAAAACATTACTGGATTAAAGGAGAGTAAGAAGCTCACATTAGTGTGTGTGATAGAGTCAGTTGTTTTTGTTTGTGAAGGGGCATGTGGGGCTAAGATGGCAAGACACACAGGAAGTATCTTACATGCGGAGGGAGTGAATCAGAGGGACTCACAACCAGGCAAACTGGTAGAAGGTGTTGCCTGTGGTCTCCAACAGAGGCGTCGCTCCGGTAGGGGCGGGGCTGTAAGTATCGCTCCGGTCATAGTCTCTTTACCAAGCGAGGAGGAGGCAGCCCCGCCCCCTCACTGTCCGAGCCAGTCCCCTACGGAGAAACCGGCAGGGAAGAGACCCTGCCTGCTGCTTTCTCCGCAGGGGACTGGCTCGGACAGTGAGGGGGCGGGGCTGCCTCCTCCTCGCTCGGTAAAGAGACTATGACCGCAGCGATACTTACAGCCCCGCCCCTACCGGAGCGACGCTTCTGGTCTCCAATGTCTATATAGTAATGCATAGAAAGGAGTACCGGTATGTGAGGGATGCCAAAGACAGCAATACGGGGAATTTTAGTTATGTCCGATAGAAGAGGAAGTTCAAGGAAATGGTAGGCCTGTCGCAAGGAGAAAATGGGGAAATGCTAGCAGACAACAGAGTAAAGGCAGAGCTGCTCAATTCTGAATTTGCACCTGTGTTTTCTTCCACAAGTGGAAGGTGGGCCAGCTGAACAGTTGACTAATGAAGAACTGGGGGCATCAGGAGTGCCCCTGATGGCATTTTGCAAAACAAAGGGACAGGGGCTGCAAGTCGGTGGCTGCCAGCAGTGGAATCCACTGAAGCTGCTGGGGAGCTAAAACTGCCCCAAACACAGGAAAATAGCAAAGACACAGAAAGAAACGGGGGCACTCTGAGTCATTCATCACAAGGTTATAAAGCAATACCTTGAAACGTGCCTTGGAAAAAATATTTAGGGTTCCAATGCAGGCACCAAATGCACTGGGTGTAATTTGCTGCCAGCAACCTGTCCCTGTTAGGCTGCCTCACCACCTGAAGTTTCCAATTAACTTTCAAAGGTCACCCCATGTAGAGTATAGTGCAGTAGTCTAGTCTTGATGTGACAGAGACATCAATGGCATCTCCAGGTGCTGATCTGATAGAAAGGGTTGCAGTCTTCCTAGTTATATGTTGGAAGTGATGGTTCCCTTCTTGTGATGTTTGAACTCTTCTTGCTCCTATCACTTTCCCCATCTATTTCCCTAAGGAAAGCCTCAAGGTAGTCTTCAATAGGAAAGATGCTTTCCTGAAACATTCTGCTCATCACCGATGCAGAAAGAGCACAAGGCCAAGTGGATACATTGTTTATCGGGTGTGCTATTTTCTTTGTTTGAGTCCCTGCTGGGCAGGCATTGGGCATCCAAGCCCATCTAATTAGGTCAGAGAGCAAGTAGGGATATTCAAGTGGTGGTAAACTATTGAATCGGATGGACCAATGACATCATGAACCTTAAGTTTCAAGCCAAAGAATGCTTGGATGTGTTTTGGCTTGGCTCCCTCAGAGGTTACGTTTGTATGTGGCCAAGCTCTCATCCACTTCCTGAGGAATCAGAGAGGTGTAATGGAGGCTTCAAGCTGACCTTTGGGTAAGTACCAGATATGAACAATGAAATACATTAGGGAATTAAAGATCTGCACCTGAGCACTGCCAATGCCCAAAACATCTGCCAAACCTGTCTGGCTTGTTCTTTCCTCCATGTATTACACAGCCCAACAACTAAAAATATATATATTTTTTTTCTGGTGCTTCGGAAGTTAGATGTATTCTTGGGTACATTTGGGGCACTGATTCCAAAACTGGCATCCGTTTTGCCCTATCTGCTCTACTTTTGGAGATACAGAATAATAATATAATATAATATACGGTATTTATATACCGCCTTTCTTGGTCATTGGATTTCTCCTCCGACTTTAATTCAAGGCGGTGTACATGGGCAGGCTTTCCTAACCCCCCCCCCATGAGATGTTTTACAATATATACATGTCCAGATGGTATCCTTTTGCAGTCTGGCTTTGTTCTGCTGGCCATCGCCTCCCACACTCAACCAATGCAGCTGGGAGCTCTTATCTCTCCTCACGGAGGCTTTTCACAGTTTTTTTTGTCAGCGGTGTGTCTCAAAGTTGTCATTTGCCAATCTTCAGGCTTTGCAAGGCGGCAGCTCTCCCGACTGAGCCAGACCCCTCTGCCCTTCTTTATCCACCTTATACGACGATTCAAGCGGCTTTCTCATGAGGAAGCCATGGCGTCGGCTTCCTCACAAGGGAGCTGCTTAAATCAGCATATAAGGTGACTATGCTGTATCTCCAAAACCAGAGCAGATAGGGCAAAACGGAAGCCATTTTGGGATTCAGTGCCCCAAATATACCCAAGAATAGGTCTAACTTTTAAGGCACCAAGATGTGTCTTTGGTTGTATTATCCAATGCCCCCCCCCATGCATTTATCATAAACTCTATGTTTTAACTCTTTACCTGTCTGATGTCGGTTAAACTTAAGCAGAGCCAGGAAGTTGGGCAGCAGCAACAGCACGATGATCCAGAGAGTATATGCTGTGATTGCATAGCTAATTAGAGGCTAATTACAGGTGGGCCCCCATATCCACGGATTCGCTATCCATGGTTTCAGTTATCCACGGATCACGGGGACCCCCCAGGCTTTTACTTTTTTCCCAGTAAGCTTTGTTTCTTCCTTAAACAAACAGGAGAAGCAGCCGCTGGCTGCTTATTGCAGGCAAGTAGAACGAGACTAAGTCCTAGAGAGGCTCTGCAAGGTTAATAGAAACCTTGCATAGCCTCTCTAAGACTTAGTCTCGTTCAACTTGCATGCAATGGAGGCTGCTTCTCTGTTTGTTTTAAGGAAGAAACAAAGCTTGCTGAAAGAAAAATAAGAGCTGGGGGCGCGTGCATGCCTTCCTGCAGGGGAGGCAGGGCGGGGGCCCCTCAGGAAACCATGGAAGGGGGGTTTGCTCTTATCCACGGTTTAAGTATCCATGGAGGGGAGGGGCCATATGCTTACCATTCGTCCCGGATTGTAGGGCGTGTGTGTGTGTGGGGGGGAGGCAGGACTCATTAGTAGCACATAAGGAAACCTAATACGCAAGTAGTCCTGACTTACATTCTTAATTAGGGTCGGATTTGTAACATATGTACCAGTAGTGGTACTGAGTTTCTCCTGTGGTCGAGTTCTCCTTTTGTGCCCTTGCAACATTCTTTCAACAAATTATCTGATGTGTTGTAACTAATTGATAAATAAAAAAGGTAAAGGTGACCCCTGACAATTAAGTCCAGTCGTGTCCGACTCTAGGGTGTGGTGCTCATCCCCATTTCAAAGCCGAAGAGCCAGCGTTATCGGAAGACGCCTCCGTGGTCATGTGGCCGGCAGGACTCTCCTTGCCGCAGCGCGTAGCATGCAGCTGGAACACGGAGCGCTGTTTACCTTCCCGCAAGCAGTACCTATTTATCTACTCGCATTGACATGCTTTGGAACTGCTAGATTGGCAGGAGCTGGCCAAGCAACGAGCGCTCACCCCGTCGCGGATTCGAACTGCCGACCTTTCGATCGACAGCTCATGGTTCAGTGGTTTAACCCGCTGCGCCACCCGCTGGCTTACAAGAGCTTAAATACAAGCGTCCTGGCTGCTTTAGATGTTAAAATGTCCATTTCTTAAAGAAAAGAGAAATCTTAGCCTGGGTATTCATGACAATTACTTGTTGGTTGCCTTTCTAATGCAGAGAAAATCCTGCTATGTAATTGAATCATTAAAAATCCGAATGGGAGAATTCACCTTCAACCTCGACTCCTCTAGGACAAGATAATAATGATGTATGAGGGGAAACTGAAGCTGAATGCACGAAGAAGTGGTTATTATCACCCAGATGTTGATTACTGCTTATTCATTCATGAACTGAATGTCAGCTGCTTGCATTCAGTGCAATTCAAGACATCCTGAATACTTTAATTTGCTTCCACTCTGTGGACAAGCTGCCTAAAGAAATATCATCAATTGTTATCTAATTCTTGTTCAACATGATCTTCAGATGCAAACAGAATTTTCTCAGTGGAATGTTCAGAGCAAGAGCAACCCACAATGCTTCTTGCACGAAAAGGAAGACTAGCTGTTTCCATGTCAGTTTCATACAGCAAAGAGGTTGCAGTGCCATATGGTTTACGGACCCATCTGTGTACCCCAAGGAGAGACTTGACTTTCCCCACAAATGAAAACTTGTTTTGCCAAAGGTTAAAGTGGCGGGAATAGACATTCCTATCAAAAGCTCTTGACTGATTCCCTAAAACTTCATTTCCCAGCTGTTCATGTCAAACTCGTGTTGCTATTATTGGAGAATATTTTTAACTTGAGGGGAAGTTATAAATTCCTAAATGCACCAAACATATTGCCTCTGTGATAACAACATAGTGTACTATTGACACTGTTGGTAGAGTGCTAGGAGGGATGGAAGAGTGTAGCCGACTTTTGCAGTACTTCTACAGGGCTTTCCAAAAGGTCTACTGGGAAATGTTGTGCTTCCCAGTGTTCTTGCTGGCAACAGGTTGCTGGGACCGTGTGGGCAAAGCCTTGCCCTGAACCTTCCATTGCACCCCTGTCCACCCCGATGGAGCATTTGACTGTACACCTGCCACCAATACTAAGGGCTCAGGTGTGGGCCCTGATTCTGGTCAGGTGGGCCTTTTGATGGATGGAAGCCCTTGACCACTGCCAACCTATCCAACCTCTGCTCCCACCCGTGCCTATTTCCCATGCCATTTGCCTGTTATCCTCTGATCCATTACCATATTTTACAGTGTCTTAGGCCACAGCTTAAGTGAGCAGCCTGGATGGCTGCCCCTATCCCCTGCCCCCCCCCCGTTCCATCCTTTCTCAAAGGAACTAGTTAGGGGTTATCATTCTCCCCAACTCAATCCCCAGTCCATAAGATTTAATGTACTGAGCATGCCTATGACACTTAGGACCAGAGGCGTAACAAGGGTGGAGCGAAGGCAAGTAGTTCTGCAAGACTCCGTTACACTGGAGTCAGCGGCCCCTCCCCCTTGCTCTTGGAGCCATTCTGGCAGCAAAGGCAACACGCAGGACACTCCCCTGTTGCTGCTGGAATGGCTCCAACAGCAAGGGGGAGGGGCCGCTGTCTCCAGTGTAACGGAGTCTTGCAGAACTACTTGCCTTCGCTCCACCCTTGTTTCACCACTGCTTAGGATATATGGCTAGCAAACACGTGCCTTAACCTAAGCCCTAGCTAATTGGTAATTCCAAGCTGTGTGATTCTGTAGGTTTTTAGCATGTACAGTACAGTTTTGGATGCCTGCTGACAATGTAACATATAAAACAGCTCTAGCAAAGGTAGGACAAATTGATATTGCTGTGACCTCATCTATCTGAGCTCACTAGCTGCCCCTGTAAATGGGAAGAGAACGTCAACCCAGTGGATTGTCCTTTTCACTTGCATTTGTCTACTTCTACCCCACCCTCTGTCCTTTCTTATCCATGATTTTGTTTTGCCATCCCATTTCTTACATAGAAGGAGGAGGAGCATTGGCAGTTGCACTGCAGTGGCGTTGCTACACCCCCCAGGGGGGCTGTCGCCGTGACACCCTGTGTACCAGTGACACCCCTGGGTGTGACGTCACAAGCCCCACCCCTTTTGGTGGCAATTCGGCGGCAGTGTGGCGAAAATGCACACACACCCAGCAGTTTTTCGGCTGCTTTCAGGCTGTTTGTGGACCGGGCAGGTGGGCGAATCCCGTTGCAGCAAATGGCCTAAAAATGTCCAAAAAGCTGCATGGGGGTGCATTTTTGCCACACCGCTGCCGAATTGCTGCCAAATCCGGAGTTGCAACCATGCAACATAGGTTGCAGAGCATACCAACCCAGGCCTGTGATGTGCTTTAGGTTAGATAGCCCCAGGGGTTTGCATTGGTAAAACAATGAATAAACCAGCAGGACTAAATAAAAATGTGTGATCCAAAAGTGGATTGTAAAATTAACAGCCCGATCCTATGTAAACCCCCCCCCCTTCACTGATGTAGCCACACCTGCGGAGTGTGCACTGCATCCTGCAGGGGCAGTGCAGTCCCAGTGGTCTCCTCCAGGCAAGGCAAAATTTGTTCCAGGAGTAAGCCTCTGTACGTGGGTCTACTCAGATGTGCACCAGTGATTTTGGTGGTGCAAGTACAAGTGGACCTGGGAAGGAGGATTGAGACCAGGAAGGGAGATAGGATATTGTCGGCACTGCTGCTGCTGCTGCTATCGCCTCCTTCCCAGCCTTGGCACACCCCTTCCCGCCCCAGTCTCTGCCCTGTTCCTCCCCCTCCCCACCCCATTCTGCCCATCCCCCATGCCAATTCACCAACACCAGGCCTTTTCCTGGGCCCGCTGATATGTGGCCACGGCCACTCACCACCTGCAGCACCCTGGCTGCTCTAAATGGTGGGTTGCGCTTTGTGACCGCCATAAAGTATGCATTCTGGCAGTGCAGTGGCCCGATAGAATTGGTCCTAAATATATTTGCATTACTTGTATGTCCTGGACAAGTACGTGCTTTTAAAGAATTCTCCAGACAACAGTACGGATTTTTAAAGCATCTTTATTTCTTAAAATACACATAGCTGTTATACCCATATTACCAGTTTCTTTACAAGTTGTGTCCAGCCATGAAAATTTCCATGTTACATATTTGCATTACTTGCATGCTTTCCCAGACTTGAATGAGAGTGAAATGAATATGCATTCAGCTGTTGACGCCCTGCTAACTGAGCAAAGAGGCACCTTTTAAAGTGGTGGATCTCTTATATGTAGCAGGGGAGTAGCAACTGTCTGTATTCACCACAGCACAATGTCTCTTCTTCTGGTGACTGTTGCAGGTGTTCCTTCTGTATCTGTTTAGATTGTGAGTTGTTTTGGGGCAGGGAAACATTTATGTTTATTTATGTTTGCTATGTAAACTGCTTTGTGAATTGTTTTTTGTTGAAAAGTGGTGTAAAAATATTATTAAGAAGCAAGGTTTCCAAAAGCACAAATCTCTTCACTTCTGTATAAATTATAGATTTCTGCTACACTATCTAGAGCAGGGCCTTGTGGATTTGAGCTATTGGGGGGGGGGTTGCCATTTAATTATGGTAAGTAGGGTTCCTGTATCTGCGGATCCGATATCTGTGGATTCACTTATCTGCTGATCTAAGGGGCCCCGAGCCCCCCCCCCGTGCCCATTACCTTCCCTTATGTTGCTATCGCTGGTGCCAAACAAGCATATCTCTTCACCAAAACACTATAAATTACCAGCATGCTGGCTTATAGCACAGAGCAGCCAAACAGCCTGAATACTAGAGAGGCTCCAGAAAATTAAACCGGAATCCTCATCATGACTGCCCTTGCCACCAGCATATGGTGGAGAGGGATGAGTGTGATCAGTTTGCATGCACAATTGTTCAGTTGGGGCAGTGTAGAAAAGTGTGCGGAGGATTCAGTCCAAGCTGGGAAGAGCAGTAGATGCAGGGGTATCATTTCAGATGTTCAACCATTTAAGTAAACAGTTTGAACTGACCCAGTTTCTAGATTCTAGAAACAACATGAATTCAGGCAAACCACAACATGTCTCCTGCTAGAAAGATGAAACATTATGATGTGATGAGCTCAGCTGGGAGGCTCTTAGGATGAGTTTTGAGTACAGTATGTCACTGCTTTATCATTCTCAGAGGTACAGTAGACAGGAAAACGGACTACTCCCCATGGCAGTGTTTCCCAGACTTTTTCAACCTGCAACTCCCTTGACTATTGGCTCCCCATTACATTATGTTAATGCTGTCAATTAGCATTGCACTGTTTTCCGAGAGGATTCTGTGGCACTCCACGGCTCCCCAGAGGCGTAGCCAGCCTCCGCTGGGGGGACGGACACTCCTTGGGTCCCCTGGCTGGTTTCCGTGGCTCCCAGTTTGGGTTCCCAACTGCCCTATGGGGACTGATCTGCATGCTTGCTTGTACAAGTGTGGGATAGAAGCAATAAGAGATGGTCAAACTGCTTGAAACAACGTACAGCAAACAGAAACAATCACACCCCATCCCTATGTAGGAAAATGCTTATTCAGATGCATTTTGAGATATAACCCTTTTCAGGTACTTGTAATATGATGTTCCTAGTTCCTCTCAGTGCTGATGGTCAGAAAACTCCCTCAGTGGCTATGTTTAATTTTTAGCAGTAGGTTGGTCCAAGCCCACTTCAAAATGATGAGTGAAACAGGATGCAGGGATACACATATGCTAAATAATGAGTACATTATTTATTAGGTAATTCAAGACAATTACAAGGAGCTGGGCATCCACAGCCAAATACAAGCCAAGCCAAATACTGTACCAGCCACTTATGGCAGCCTGCCAGGCACTCATGAACTTCCTTGTTGTTTGCTGAATGTTTGGGGCTGCAGGAACAATGTATTACAGGAGGGGGGAAGAAGGGTGTCAAGCATGTGGCAGGCTGAGTCAAGCAGCATTTCTAAGGCCGTTACTGCCACCTGCACAGGCCGTCGCTTTTTCAGTCGAAGGCAGAACCGGCCCAAGACCAACTGACACCTGAGGTGGTATATCAAATGCTGCCTCCCACTTACCCGATGTTGCGCCAGCCTCTGCTCCTCCTACTCTCCAATGTTTTAGCTCAGCACTGTCCTCCCCTCCACATTTCCTCTTCCTCTCTGTCCTCCTCCTTCCTTTTCCAATCAAAGGAACAGAAGGAAAAGGAGGAGCAGTGGAGGCAAGAGGCAACCACTTCAGTTGGGCAGGAGATCTGGTTCAGTTGGTAGAGTTGCCGCCTCGTAAGCCTAAAGATCTGTGAACGGCAGTTCGATGCATGCTGCTGACAAAAAGCTGTGAAGCCCTCTGTGAGGAGAGATAAAGCTGCCAGCTAGGTCGTCCTTGTGTGGGAGATGAAGGCCAGTGAGAGGCCAGACTGAGAAGCAAACCATCTAGAATGAAGTTGTTCACACTGGCGTCACTGCAGGGGGGCAGAGCTCTAAGTTCTGCCGAGGCTCCGACCCTCCGTTACACCGGAGCATGAAGCAGCCCCGCCCCCTCACCTTCGGAACCATTCAAGGCGGTGAAAGCGCTGCGTGAATGGTTCCGAAGGCGAGGGGGCGGGGCCGCTTCGTGCTCCGGTGTAATGGAGGGTCAGAGCCTCGGCGGAACGTAGAGCTCCGCCCCCCCTGCAGCGACACTAGTGGTTGTTCATACAAGATTGAACATATATAATTATAAAAATCCCCGTTAGGGAGTTTGGGAAAGCCTGCCCATGTAAACCGCCTTGGAATAAAGTCAGAGGAGGAATCCAATGACCAAGAAAGGCAGTATAAATACTGTATATTATTATATATTATATTATTGGTCTCATGGATGGGCCAGCTCTGGTCAAAGGCAGGAAAAACACGACTGCCACTGCAGTTACACCACCCTCATTGGCTACTGAAATTTCTCAAAACTCTGATTGGCAATCTTGGGGAAGCTGTGGTTGTTCAAGAGGAGGAAGTTAAATTGCCACCCTCTCTACCCTTGGTTCTGTGCATATATTTGATGCTTGCATACCTCCTTAGGTGGGTTGAAATATTCATTTTATCCATATTGGTTACGAGATGTGGGTTGCGAGTTAGCATTATTAGGAATCTGACACAAGCTATTTTGTTTTGTTTTGAGTGCATCAGGTATGCCTAGTGGGATATATCAGGTTGAGATTTGCCACAATTCAGATAGCCTTGTGTTTTGAGGTTAGCCAGAATGATGGTTGGTGGCAATTTCCTAACTTGATTGATGCCATGGCTTTGCAGTCTGCTTGTTAGATTGAGTTACTACTGCCCTTATTTTAGCGATTCTACAAAGGGCAGCCATAATTCAGTTCACCAAGCTAGAAAGGAGTCTCAGAGGAAGTCCTTAGATTGGTTTGTCAGAGCTAGATAATTTGGACCTCACCTCGGTTCTTATCAGTGGCTTTTCAATCCCAGCTACAGTGCAGAGTGAGGCCTCTGCATTTAACAGGAAGGGGAGAAAAGGGATAAATGCCTCCAAAACAATGGGAGCAGTTTCTTCAGTGGATGGTGGCACTTCATTTCTCTCTCTCTTTCTCTTTCTCCCTCTCTCTCTGGTCTAGGTCTAGTGTGGCACACGTCTGAGGAGAAGAAAGGGGAAAAGAGGCTGAAAAAAAAGGAAGGATAGGCTCTAGCATGCACCATTGCTGACGGATCAGCCCTCATTCAGCCTCTCCACCCTTCATTCCTCCCCACCTCCCTGCCCCATTTTGCCCCCTCCCTCCATAGCCTAACTTGCTCTGGCAGCTAAAGACAGGTCTGGCGATATCCCGAGAGCGCTGCTGCCTCTTGCGGCAGCCATTTTGCAACACGGCTATGCAAAAACAAAGCGCTACGGTCGTCAGCCCAGTATGGCATACGGCAGCCCAGCTGCCATAAGAACATAAGAACCATGCTGGATCAGGCCAAAGGCCCATCTAGTCCAACTTCCTGTATCTCACAGTGGCCCCACCAGATGCCTCTGGGAGCACACAGCCAATAAGATACCTGTATCCTGTTGCCACTCCCTTGCACCTGGCATACAGAGAAAACCTACTTCTAAAACCAGGAGGTTGCTTATGGCTTGTAACTTGTGATGGACTTTTCCTCCATGAATCTATCCAATCCCATTTTAAAGGCATCTAGGCCAGGTGCCATCACGACATCCTGGGGCAAGGGGTCCCACAGATTAATTACACACTGGGTGAAGAAATATTTTCTTTTGTCTGTTCTAACTCTCCCTGCACTCAATTTTAGTGCATGTCCCCTGGTTCTGGTGTTGTGCGAGAGGGAGAAGAATTTCCCTCTACCCACTCTCTCCATCCCATGCATAATTTTATACGTCTCAATCATGTCCCCCCTCCAGTGCCTTTTTCTAGACTGAAGAGCCTCAAACGCTGTAGCCTGTCCTCATAAGGGAGGAGCTCCAGCCCACTAGTCATTTTGGTCACTCTTCCTTGTACCTTTTCTAATTGAACTATATTCTTTTTAAGGTGTGGCGACCAGAACTATCCGCAATACCAGGGCCATTCAGAGGATTTTTATCAGGGGGTACAAAGTTTCTTTTGGGCCCCTTCCGTACATATGAATTTGGCTCCTGGGCCCACCTTTTTGCTCCAGGGGCCCCTTTTTGACCCATTTTTCACCCTGGGCCCGGGTACAAATTACCCCCTTAACCCCCCTCTCAGAGGCCCTGCGCAATACTCCAGATGTGGCCTTACCATTGATTTGTACAATGGCATAATAATATTGGCCGTTTTATTCTCAATCCCTTGTTTAATGATCCCGAGCATGAAATTGGCCATATGTTTAGAATTGCCCTGTATGATATAAATAGAATATTTATGAATAGAATAGTGTCAGTCCCTGGGAAGGGCTCACAGTTCAGTCATGAAGCACATGCTTTGAGATTCTTGGGTTCTTCGATCCCTGGCAATGCACATTAAACAGATCCCAGTATTTTTATTGATTTCATTTACATAAGATACATTGTAGGCGATCTTTTGATCCCACCTAGGCAGCTTACAAATATTCCAAAAACAGTATTGAAAGCAGTTTAAAACAACAATTACAAATGACAAAATAATCAGAACAGAGCAGTGGTGTTCCTGGAGGGGGTGCGGCACCATAAGTGGTGCAAGGCACTACAGCGTGCCTTGCAAACAGGTGTAGCATGGCCCCTCCCACTCGCCCCCAGAGCATTGCCTTCACTGCTGAAATGGCTCCGGGGTCCCGCCCCTTCGCCTTCAGAGCCATTCAGTGGGGAGAAGGGTCCTGCGCGTTCCCTTCGCCGCACTGAATGGCTCCGAAGGCAAGGGGGTGGGGCCGCCTCGTGCCGGTGAGTAACGGAGGTCAGCGCGGTGCAGAACTTAGCATTCCGCCCCACCTTCAGCGACACCAGTGACTGGAACAGAGGCAGGTAGACAAAAACACAAAGCACACACACCAAGAGGCAAGAACAACAGAAAAACTCAAGAGAAGGCTTACTGAATCAAAAAGGACTTAAATGCCTAAAAGCGGATGCCACATAGACCAGTCAGGTCTTCCATGAGAGAGAATTTCAGTCATGGAGCTGCCACTGAGAAGGCCCTGACCCACATTTCCACGAGCACTATTTCAGTTGGCACTGGGATGTGAAACAGCTCGTCAATTATGAGCGCAGAGCACAGACAGGTTGATATGGGAGGAGGCAGTACTTCAGGTACCCAGGTCCTAAGCCATGTACATGTACATCTTCATAGGTAATAACCAGCAACTTGAATTGTACCAGCAACTTGAATTGTGCCAGGGAACACAGTGGAATACAATGCAATTCATGGAGCATAGCTATATACTGAAGTATCAGTGACAATGGTAGCACCCAGTGTAGGGGTTGCCATGGGGGGGGCATGCAGGGTTTGGGGGGGCATGCAGTAATCCGTGGTTGACACTGCGCTTTATCAAGGGCTGCAGCTGGCACACCAGCTGAAGCTGGGTCGAAGTACTGGCCACAGCCTGATCCTGTACATAAGCAGGAGCAAGGCTGGGTGCAGAAGCAGCCCTTGACTACAAACCTGATATTTCCAGAGGAGTGCAACCTCTTGATTGTACAGATCAGATTGTAAACCCATGCCAGAATCAGCTTTCCTAATAAAAGAATAGGTTTCCTGTCTTGCCTGGACTAAGTTTCAATGCACACATCCAGTCCTTCACAGCTGCCATAGTACACCGATTCATTTAGCAGCATATCTTAGAAAAAGTAAACTCTCTTCTTGAGACCTTGGAGACTTGTCAGAAGGAGTAGACAGTACAGGGCTTGGAGGACTAATGGTCTGGTTTAGTATATATAAAAAAGCTTGACATATACACCTTGTTCAGTTTGGAAGTGCACCAATGTATTAACTAGATCAGTGGTTCCCAAACATTTTAGCACCAGGATCCACTTTTTAAAATGGCACTCTATCGGGACCCACCTAGCTTTATGAGACTTTTTAAAAAGGCGATCTAGAAACAGATAATATTTTTATTTAGTTACTTACAAGTCATATTTTATTTATTTGCAAAAAAATCCTCAATCCATTTCTCGTAATGAGGCAGCCCTAATGAATAGCCTCAAGCAGAGGTTCCCTAACTCCTGGGAAGGCCTTACGCTGCTCTAAGTAGCAGCGAGGCCTTCCCAGGAGTGGCGATGACACGCCTGGGATCGCGCCACTGCTGCGCCCGGGATCGCCGTTTTTACCTTCATTGGTGGGCAGTGGGTGTCCCTCGGGGGTTGCGGGGAGCCTGCGGACCCCTCCGCAGGCCTCCCCAAGCGTCGGAGCAGCGCTCCAACGCGATCGCAACTGACTTCCGGTTTTACGCGAAACCGGAAGTCAGTTGCGATCGCGTTGGAGCGCTGCTCCGACGCTTGGGGAGGCCTGCGGAGGGGTCCGCAGGCTCCCCGCAACCCCCGAGGGACACCCACTGCCACCAATGAAGGTAAAAACGGCGATCCTGGGCGCAGCGGTGGCAGCGGCGGCGCGATCCCAGGCGCGCCGTTGTTGTCACCGCGGGTTGCCATGCCCCTTAAGGGCATAGCAACCCTTTCTTCCCGGCTGGGGCGTCGCGACGCCCCAGTTAGGGAACCACTGGCCTCAAGGTTTGAGGGGCTTCAATATGTGACCCACCTCCCACTACTTCTCATTGACAGACCTGAGTTAAAAAAACACCATAAAAAGATGCTCAAACACTTTATCTCCCTATATTTACACAAGCTTGCAAACTGCAGGAGATCAGCTTTTTGCAGGACAATTAGCAGCTATCTGATTTTTGAATAGCCTCAGGACTTGAGGCAATAACTTATCTGATCTTTCCATCACTGGTGTTTTCATTGGAGACTTTGTGGAACCCACCAGAAATTGAGTTGCGACCCACCAAGTGGGTCCACAGTTTGAGAAACCCACAGTTTGAGAACTGCTGATCTAGAGACATAAGAGCCACCAGGACTACAACACACTGAAAGGACTTGTGTATCACCTGAAACACAATACTTGCCAGTGGACTCAATTGCACATTTAGCTGTATTCCATCGAGAAGAAGAAATTATGTGATGAGTTACATCAAGCGATATGCATCATTTGTGAACCAGTCTTCTGACTCAAGCCAATTAACATCTCATTGGGTTCCCTGTTTTAAAATGTTTAAACTGATCTTTCAAGGATGATCAAGGAAACAAAGCAACGTGTCACTTTTTAAAAAAACTGAATAGATGACTGGCAAAAATTATACAATATGTGAGATTTCAGGAATGGTTCGGTGGGTTGTTCTGTCAGCAAATTACTTGGGATGAGTATCACAAATGCAGCACTGACATAATGTCATGATCTGTGGCATTGTGCAAGTAGTATTGGGGTCTGTGATAAAAGAAGTAGAAGAATCAAATAACATTTAAAACATTCTTGTAACCACTTGATGGTGCTATTGGATAGAGAAACACAATGAAGCTGAAAACCAGGGGGGGAAAGTTAAGGATAAGTTAACACCAGTCTGATGGCTCCAGTTACTTGACTTTATTCAGATATAATCATCTTTATTCTATACCAATAATGGCTAATCCCAGAGTAAATCCACCCTGTCCAATATATTATATTTTGTGCCATTTCATAGTATTGAAAAACTTTCTTTCATTGCATAAATAAATAAAAAGCAAGAACAATAATTTTGCTAGTTGCAAGATATCAATAATGCATTAATTTATGTGCAAATATTCTTTTAGAGTCTCAGGGCTAGGCTAGAACCATAGGTGACTATAGAATACTTGAGTTGGAAGGGACCTTGGATGTAATCTAGTCCAACCCCCTTCTCAGTGCAGGCCACTGTGGCATCCCTGACAAATGGCCGTTCAGCCTTTGCTTGAAAGCCTCCAATGAGGGAGATTCCACAACCAATGCTCCCTCTATTTTCCCCCTGGAGTACGCACAGCCCTATGGTGGCTGTACTGGGCAGCTGTGGAGCACTCAGCAATCATGCCACCATCAGTGCCAAGCAGGGGAGTAACAAGGGTGGGGCCTGAGGGGAGAAGCTGCCCTGGGCGCAACACCGGGGGGGGGGGACCTTCAGGCTCCACCATTTAATGGCTGCCCTCGCTTTTGACTCAGAACACTCTGAACCAAACGCGAGGGCAGCAATTCACCTGCTGCCTTCTTGCACCGCCCCGTCTCCTCACAATTGTGAAGAGAAGGGGCAGCATGTGGAGGCAGCAGGCAATCGGCAGGCCTTGCATTCCACTCGGACCGCTCTGAGTGGAATGCGAGGGCTGCCGATAGCGCCTGAACCCGGAAGTGACGTCACATGAAGCCATGTGACATCACGTGACATCATGTGATGTCACTTCTAGGGTGCAGCAAGCTCCTGTGATCGAGGTGGCATGGGAGCTTGTTATGCTTCTGGCACCAAGCTCCAGAGCACCGAGAGGAAAGCTATGCAGGGTTTGGATTAGAGTTGTGCAGTTGCACGGTAGTGCAGCTTGCAGGGAAGGCTGTCCACAACAGCACAAGGCAGGCTGTTCCAGTGCCGAACATTTTAATAGTTTCTTCTTTGTGCCTACTCTAAACATACTTCCCTGTAATTTCAACCCATTAGTTCTAGTCTTGCCCTCAGGAACCACCAAAAGCAAGTCTTCCCTTTCTTCTGCATGACAGCCCTTCACATACTTGAAGATGGCTATCATATCTCAGTGTTCTTTTCTCCAGGCTAAGCTTACATACTAAACTCTTTTAACTGTTTCTCATAGAGCTTGGTTTCCAGACTCCTCACCATCCTAGTTGCCCTTCTCTGAACCTGCTCCAGCTTATCAATGACCTTCTGAAAATGTGGTGCCTGGCGTTCAGTGCAGCTGAATCCGGTGCAGCTGAGTCCAAGAGCTAGAAGCTGCTTAGGGAAGCTCAAAGCTAGAGCCTGAAATGCACCAGACGGTAAGTGCTGATGGGTAAAATGCCAGGTTCTTCATATTTATACCATGTTGGGCCTGTTCAGAGGCTTGCCACTTCCTGCCAATCACAGGGGTCTCTGTAGTCTGTTCCCAGGGGTCCATTCACACGGGTCTCTGTAGTCCAGTGGTTCCCAAACCAGGAGCCATGGAAACCAGCCAGGAGAGCCTCACTTACCTTTCCATAGACTGCCTAGCCATCAATGGGTCTCCTTGGACCTATGCCAGCTATTTAGCTGGCCTAAGTCCAAGAAGAGGCAGGGGGCATGATGGGCCAGGAAAATGGGAATTGGATCTGGCATACACTAGTGCCACCGAGATCCACTCCCTCCAGCCCCTGAATCATCCACACCACCACCTTACCTGCAGCGGCATGGCATCTGAAAGCCACTGGAATGCATGCAGGGCCACTGGCCATTTGCACCGGTGACCCCAAAGTGCACGATGGCATCTCAGCTTTTGTGATGCTGCAGCAGCACTTACGTTGGCAGACTGTGAGTTCTACCACCTAGGGGCCTGATCGGATTCGACTGCTAATGAGCTTCATGGCTGAGGAGGGATTAGAATCCTGGGCCCAGGAAATTATGCTCTGAAAACTGTACCATACAGCATCTCAATAATTCTGAAGCTTGCAATACCTTGTTCAGACAATGACTTGTTTATCGGATTGCAAAAGGTTTGGCTTTTGTTTTTAATGAAGATTTTGTCATATTTCAATATCTGATTATTGACCTTTAAGTCTTTATATCAGAAATCTAAATCTTACCAAATCCTATGACATTCCAAGATAAAGCTAGGATTAAGCTCCATATTCAATACAAAAGTTTATCCCACACTCAAAACTAAGAGATTCAATTTAATTCTACCCAGTCTTTGCTTTCTTTTTGCCCAATGACATTACTTCTACACTTTCCAAACTCAAACTATTCTACTCTTGAGTGCTTTCCTTATGCCAGACCTTAATAAATACCATCAGAATTCTGTGGTATGTGTGGCATTTCATATTTTGGGTTATCTTTGAATTGCACAAACCTTTTGATATCAAAAAACACACAAACGTATTTCTTATATCTGTAAGAGCTTCAGTCACAAGATGCACTTCAGTGCCATGATAACTAGGTTGATGTTTACAGTGCCTTCTTTGTGGTGGCCCTATTTTATAGAATTCTCTTTCAAGGGACCCTCACCACATTTTCTTTTATCTTTTCTATCAGTAATTTCAACCCCAAAACAAAACTGATGAATACTGCAAGCACATCCCTTCTTTTGAGACACGGGAAAGCTGAGGGTGGAGCAGGTTTGTTCCGATGCAGCAAGTTTACATTTAAGAAACATAAATGTCTTGTTCAGGTTTCATGCCTTTGTTAGAGTTTGCAGCCAATGAATCATTTCAAATGTTTTCTAAGCTGTGTTGAAACTTGGAATCCAATTTCATGTTTATAAGTCTTACTTTCATTGCACTTTTGGTTCAGCCAATGCCCTGTTTCCCTTCTCCCCAGAACTTTTATACACTCCTGTTCTTATGCTTTAGGCATGAAAAGATTTAGCAGGCTTAAATACAAAACAGAAAGCTGCCTCCTTCCTTTGTATAAAATAGTATTTTCCCCTCTTGAATCATATCACACAATTTGCTAGATTTCACCTTGTTAGCCCACAGCTGTTTTGACTGGTTACGACATGTACTAGAATATCAGTGTCAGTTGTATTTTCAGTACAGCAAACTGAAAGTCACTGATGACACCCTTTTATTATATTATAAAATATTGTGAGGAAAGACAAATACAATAAAAAAGAGATGAGAGATGTTTCTGTCCCTATAGCAAAACGTAATCAGAGACTGTACTGGATGCTGCTTCAGCATCAGCCACGGAAAGATGTTCACGGACTGCTTTTTATTATATTGCCATCAAAATGCCCATCTCTATGTATGTGTGTAGGACTTTTCTGTCAACAGGACCCCTGGTGAAGTCATATTACAAAGATATATTCCACACCTTCTAAGGCAGGGGCAGCCCTGGATTAACCATTAAGCAAAATAAGCACATGCTTAGGGCATCAAGGGAAGGGGGGGGGGCACCACAGAGTTTTTTCCAGTGCCGGATTTACCATGGACCATGGTGCAACCCTCCCCCCCAAAGAAACCAGTTAACCAAAACAACATCTGGAAAAAGAAAGGAGAATCACTAAACCCAAAATATATTAATTGGAAATATATTTTATCAAAATTTTACTGGAAGTTTTGCTTCATTTCGAAAGATACAATTTTATTTTACTGCTTAGTATTGTTTTTATTTTGAATTACATATATATGGGGGCACCATAATCCTTTCAGTGCTTAGGGCCTCTAAAGGTCTTAATCCCGCCCTGGGCAGGGGTATCAGAACTTGTTTCATATGATACAGCGGGCCAAACAGCATTCATGGTGCCTGCTATGGGCTGGAAGTGACAACATCATTAAGCAGGAAATGACATCGTTAAGCAAATGAAGGCCAGAAGGCCACTTTATTCTCACGTAGGAACTCATTAGCTGCAAATGACAGAAGAGAAAATATGCAAATCATGATCATATTTTCAAGATACGGGAGAGCCCAATTATCACACTGGGAGAGCCCAATTATCATGCGGGCCGCCCTCTCAGCAGTTCCGCTTCTGCTGAGGCATCACTTTGCAGCTCCACAACTGAGGGGTGCTCTGCGAAGTGATGCTCACGTGCTAATTGTGCTCTCCCAGTACCTTGGAAGCATCTCCCTCTCTCACCCTTCTTGGTCTGCCCCTTCCCCCATAGTGTTTCTTACCTTCTGAGTAGGCTTACCATATTTTCCCAGTTTCCAACCGGGACCCCCCCCCCGAAATTTTAATTAATTCAATGAAAATAAATAAATAAATAAATAAATGATTTTTGTGGGTACTACAGTACAGTGGGCAGTACAATACAGTAATGTTCTACAGTACAGTAGTACAGTGGGCAGAGCAGTACTGTGGGCAATATAGTACTGCCTCAGGTGCCCTCATGAGATTTGGGTGCTACCATTTTGGATCTCGCAAGATTTCGCAAGATCCAAGATGGTGGCCCCAGAAAAAAGTGCCTTTTTGCACTTTGCAAGCGGTGGTGGCTTCACCGGGCCCAGAACTGACCCGGGACCAGAGCCCGGGTACCGGGATGGTCCTGGGTTTTCCAGGATGGATGTTAAGTCTACTTTTGAGGCCTCTTTCCATCTCTCTCTCCCAGAGCCTCATCTGAAGCAGTGCTGCTAAAAGGGAAGATTATCAAATGGGCCGGATAAAGAGCTTCTGTCCTGTGAGCCTTATGTTTGACACCCCTGCTCTAAGGGAACATTTTCAGAGATGGATCACACAGTGCTCCATTTGTGCTAAGGGAGCCCCTCAGTACATTTTACTTTGCCTTTTAAGTGTGAATGGCAAACTATCCTCTTATATGGGAGAAAGTAAAGTCTCATGATCTCAGCCACTGAACCAAGTCTGCAATTAACTACAAGACCCCATCTTGGACTCCATCACACTAGGGTTATAGGTTGTTGCAAAATTGGCTTTTAAAAAAAGACAGATAGATGGAAGCAGAAACAAGCAGTGCTGTTTTTGCCATTTCTGACGTAAGTAATCTCACTTGATATCTCACTGGTTAGTTGACTCTTGTGCATGAGAAAAAGGATGTTTGGATTTTCAATCTATTTCTCAAACCCTGCTGGCTAGTTTTACTGATTTCTTTGATTTTGGAGTCATAAGCTAGGTGGTGGGACAAAAATCATTATACGTTTATTTATATTTTTTAGTGTGTATGTGAAACCCTTCTGAGAAATTTCAGAATGAGTTCTTCTCACTTCTTAGCCAAATGAGAATTTCTTTTGAAGTTCTGATGACTCCAGTGTCATTTGGTATATATCTCCAGATATTAAAATGGTCTTTGTTCAATTATATTTGAAAACAAACAAACAAACAATAGCTTGGGGAAATCCTACAAAATACTGGACATTGAAATAAAAAGAACACCTTTTCTACAGGGCGGGGCAGGGAAATGTCCATATATGTCCACTGACAGGCTGTGACACATGAAACTATCATTTGCTCTAAAACCAACAACATTCTGTGGCTTATAGCAATACTGTAACTATGGTGCTCTTTCAGCTTGTCATATTCTGTACGTTCATAAACATTTTTTTAAAAGCAGCTCTCAGCAGTTGCACAATTAATAACTCTATGAATTGCAAGACACTTTCCTGGTAGCATGAATAAAAGAGACTGTTTTGAGGAAATAAACAGTAATCTAAAAGCAGTTGTCTATCATCTAGAAATGTGCAAGGAAAATTATAAGGAATTCTGGCAGATTGCAGATTCAATTAGGGAAACATTACATTTTCTTATCTGGTCTATATAAACGAAGAGCCTTGCAGCAAAAGCAAAATATGCCAAGCACACGTTTCATAAAGAGAAGAAAGAGGCAGGGACTCCAGGCATTGGAAGAAAATTGTATTGTATTCACCCCTCTTGCCTTTTGCGGGGGGGGGGGGGAGGTGAAACTGGGTAAATGTGGGCTTTCCCTGTTGAGTCTGTGGGCTTTCCATGTAGACACTGGCTTATTTCAGTTTTGTGGCAGGGCTCTCCATTCATTTGGATAGGGTTTCCAACAGAATTTGAAAATGCAAGTCAAGTATTGGTTTTGTAAATACAGACAGAATCTTAGCAAGTGTTATCAAAATCCCTTTTAACTTTCTTCATAATTCCTACAGATCCTTCAACATTCCTTCAGAGGTTTCACCTAAGGAGGAACCTCTGGCTTGCCTCAAATTTCAAATTGCCAGTGGTGGTAACTAGCATGATATAGTATCTCACCCGAATCTCAAATCCTACCTGCTGGGAGCGCTGGCGCTGAGGCCTCAGTGCCGGCACTGGGGGTTGCGAGCATGCCGTAAAGAGTCAGCACCACCGGGTCCAGTGCCCTGCGCCACGGAGCAAATAAGTCCTCCATCAGGGGAGGTGCAGGGGCTGGGGGAGGGTGGGGAGGGGTATAACGGGTGGGCAGAGGGGACAGATCAGGCCTGGGAGGAGGGTGGGACCGGCGTGCTCATCGGACGTACTTCTATCCTCCCTTCCAGGTCTTGAGCCTTGACATGGGTCTTCTCGGGTCAGCACCACAGAATTAGGTGGTGCTGTCCCGAATAGCCCCATAGTGCAAGCTGGGGCATTGCTTGGGATAAGCAACTTCCATTTTCTCTTCTTGATGCTTTTATACTGGTGTTAATCAAATGTATAACCCTATATCAGTCATGGCCAACCTTTCAACATTAATGCTGGTCCTTTAAATGGTTGTATAGGTGAGGGCATATCAACACTTGCAGATGCCAAGATTCTGTCTTCTACACAACTCTTAAGAACACAGTAGCCCTAATGGTGGAAGGTTGGCCACCCCTGCCCTATATGGTAGTGAAATTGCTGTAATTGGCCAGATCAAAACGTCTTTACCTGCTCCAGTGCACAGACTCCTAGATTCAGCATCATCGGGACAGGTCAGGCCTTCCCGCCAGCATTGCTTACTCACTGAGTATCGCAAACATGCTTTATGTTAAATAGGATCGAAGACTGTTATAACCGGTTACGATATACACAGAACGAATCATCTCCGGGATTCAGGTTATAAGATGGCTTTATAAAATGTAAAGACTGTATAATACTGATGAATTCAAAAGTCAATTAAAACACATATGTGTATAAATACCTTTAGAATTTTACAATAAAATACAATAAAACATTTTAAAAAGGCTGCTTTCGCATGACGTTCCGTTCATTTCCCATGAACTTTATCAAATGCAACCCTGCCTCAGTAGACAGGAAGATGGAAATGGAATCCCCATCACACAAACTGTCATTCGGAACGGAAGCTCTGCAGCTCTACTGGGACATGACCCCAGGTAACCCTATCTATGCTGCCCCTGGTGGTAACCTAGATGATAGCAGCCAGGGTACAAAAACTATTCAAATGGCTTACTATTCTTGCTTAATACAGGGGTCCAAATTTTATTAATAAAGGACAACTCCTGCTGGCGGTTAAGAACATGGGACCCATGCTTGAATATTTCTATGGCTTCCAAACTTAGCCTAGCCCTATAATTGTTTTCATTACACAACTTGACAGTATTGTCAAATCTGATCTCATGTCCTGACTTCTCTTTATGTTGAGCCAGGGCAGATTTCTCATTCTGTCCCAATCTGCACGCACGCTCATGCTCTTTTATTCTGGTACTAATAAAACATTTCGTAGTCCCCACATACACCTTCCCACAACTACATGGCACCCTGTATATGCCTGGGGTGCTCAAAGGGGGTATGGGGTCTTTAGGGTTCCTTAAAAGTTGACTAATTTTATTCGTTGGTTTAAAAATTGTTTTAAAATTATATTTCCCCATTATTCTACCAATTTTATCAGCAGTCCCTTTCACATATGGCAGGTACACCGGGGGCCTGATTTCTTCATCTGTTAGTTCCTTCACCGCTTTCCCATTCTGTTTAATATATTCTGTTCTTAACCGCCAGCAGGAGTTGTCCTTTATTAATAAAATTTGGACCCCCGTATTAAGCAAGAATAGTAAGCCATTTGAATAGTTTTTGTACCCTGGCTGCTATCATCTAGGTTACCACCTAGATCATCTGGCTGCTATCATCTAGGTTGTTTTGCGCCCTGGATGTGACAGAGGCTGCACTGGCCTCACTGCATCGCAAGGCGCAAAGTTAGACAGGATTGGGCTGCCCATTACAGTTAGAAGCATATCTGTATGTAAGTATTCTCCATTAAATTATATTATTGTCTATACCTATCTTGCTTATCTCTTGACATACATAATGGCATTATCAGTTTGGAAGTTCATCCATGCATGCAAGTTACAGCTGCTGTCACAGCAGGGAAATTGTCTTTTACCACAAATAGCACAACACAAATGTTGTGCAGCAGGCTGTATTACTTAGTCATCATTCACAGTGGATCATATTCAATGTTCTGTCACCCCAGCTTTCCAAATTCTCTAAGCTTTAATGCCTTGGAGAAATCTTCTGTGCAGTTCTTGTAAGCCCTGGAGCACAATGAGGAATCCATGGCAGCGATGATGTGTTGCTGTCTAGGTGAACTACTTGTTGCTATTTCAAGTTGCCCATTTAAATGCTGCAGAGGGCAGGAGGGAACCAACAATATCAAGCTGGGATGCTCTATTTGTCTTGGTCTTCAAAGGCTGAAGTTGCCAAGCAACAGCTGTAACTTCAGATCGGGGAGCGAGAGAACTCAATAGATGGAGAAAATAATATGAGGACCTTGAAAAGTTTCAATCTCCTCCATGTTTACCAAGAAGAATGTCATTGAACATGCTTTCCTTACTGTATGAAATTAATTTTGAGACATAATGAAAACATTATAGACCACTCGCCCACCAAACCAGCAATTAAATGTGAAGGGGCTGCAATTCTTCACTGTATTTAAGCTGTTTCAATCCAATCAGCTTCAATTAAATTAAGGGCCCGATCCTATCCAACTTTCCAGTGCTGATGCAGCCGTGCCAATGTGCTAGGTTTTCTAAGAAACATGAGGATCAAACTAGACATGATCCCAAACATGTACCATCTGCATTTTGCTTTATTTGATAAAAGTATACAGAGGGGATACAAAACTGACTGAAACCAGGGTGGAGGTTAGGTGATCTTTCATACTTGGCCCCATCATGGTCATGAACCCTATTGCAGCATCCCCATTCACTATTTTTAATAGGAAAAAAAGAAGCTTCCACTGAATTTGAATGGAAGTTTTCTTCCCATTCAAATAGTGTGAGGGGACTGCAATTGGAATTGGAACGACTGCAGGGGTGAAGAACTAAAGTCCCCCCTCAACCCTGGATAATGCAGTTTTTACCTGTTTTATCACTACTCTCCTCTCTCTCTCTCTCTCTCTCTCTCTCTCTCTCTCTCTCTCTCTCTCTCTCACACACACACACACACACACACACACACACACATTATTTACCAAATGGGCAGCCCAATTCTATCTGGGACTTATGGCAGCAGGTCTCATGATCTACCATAAGTCCTAGTCTGGTGTGACAAAGGAGCACTTGCTGTCACGCATTGCAGGACCACCAGTACAAACTGGCCCCATGCACACACCAACAGCTCACTGAGGCCACGTAGGAGCAAGTAAGGTGGCAGTGGGGGCAGTTCATGGATGGTTTGGGTGAAGATTGGGGGTGGGGAGTGGGGTAGGCAGGAGGTGGTTTGCAGAGGTGGATCTCAGCAGCAGTTGTGCATGCTAGGATCCTATCCCCCTTTCCCCAGCCCAACATGCCCCTGAGGTTCCTTGAAATTACACCAGCTAATTAGGTCTGAGAAGACCCATTGGCCAACTGTACTTGATGACTGGCAGCAGAATGCGTGGACTGATTCCATTGAAACGTTCCATTGAAAAATAAAATTTACTGTAGAAAGAGAAAAAGACGGTACACTTTTTGGACGTATTAGTAAATAAGAAACAAGACTTCACCTTGAGCCATAAAGTCTATAGAAAACCCACACATACAAACCGGTATCTTCAAAAAACTTCAAATGATCATCCCTGCCAAAAAAGAAGTCGGATTTCTGAACCACAATATCTCAAGGATGAATTGGATACAGTCACAAAAGCACTGCAAATGAATGGGTACTCAAAAATAGAAATTAATAGAGCAATCAAAGGAAGAATCCATCTAAGGATGAGAAACAGACAGAACAACAAATTAATGTGATGCTACCATATGTAAAAGGTAGGCTTACCAGATCTCCAACCGGGACAGAGTGCTAGACCTTTGGGAGAAGGAATGTGGGCAGGTGTAGCTTGTTAATCCTTAGAGCACAATCCTAGGCATGTCTACTCAGAAGCAAGCCTGGCCCCCCACGCCCCGCCCCCTTAAGGGTAGACCGCTCTCGTCCTGGCAACGATCTGGTAAGCCTGACTTTAGATCTAGATGGCACTGTGACTTTAAGATCAGCTGTTGAATAGGTTGTAAGGTGGCGTCAATTAGCAATTAGATGCATGTCTCAGCTATTTAGCCTTTAGTAGTGTTTCTTTGGGTGTAGGCCTTGCTTACACACATTCTCTTGGAAGAAGCCTGTGAAAGAATGGGTGAAATGTTGGGAGTTTCTAACTTATCAGGCTTGTGGTCAAACAGCCTGAAAACATTCAATCATTCCATTGAAAAGCATTGTGTTAGAGGTTTTGTGAGGAGCTTTGGAAGTTGCACACATCCTGGCATACTCAGCACTCACTGCTTGTCATCTTCTGCATTGCTGCTGCTGGAGAGGTGGGTAAAATGTTCATTTGGAGGGCTGGTGGAAGGAGACTGTGGGAAACCGTGTGTGTATTCATGTATGTGAACTTTTCTGACATTTCTTGGCTCCGAAGAAGAAATTATTTCTTGCCAATGTCATCAGGAGGAAATAATTTTATTTCTGAGTGACAGCCCAGCCCTATCCAGGATTGGGCCGACACATGTGGGGTTGTATAAAAGCAGAACGGATTTCCTCTGTCATAAAATAGTTTCTGGTGGTCATTTTGAGTGTGCTGATGGCAGTGCAGGAGGCCCGCTGCTGGATCAGCACAGGGAAGTGTGATGGCAGTGCGGATGGAACGTGGAAGGGAGGGGGAGAAACACGGGTTGTCCCGGACAGGACGGAGGGTGGGGGGAGGCAGACCAGGGCAGTATTGGTGGCATTTGTGTGTGCCAATAGCCCAATCTTTGGGTCCCTTTGGGGAGAAAGGCGGGATATAAATACTGTAAATAAATAAATAATCTTGTTTGTCTCCCTTACTGCTGCCATTACATGCCTTGGATGTATTCCTGCTAAACAATAGGTGTAGATCTGAGGAGACCCATGGTGGTGGTGGAGGCTTTCCCAGGGGTACACGAATAAAAGTTCACTTACCCCGAGGAGGAGACCTTTCTGACTGCCCCCCTCCTGTCAATGCAGCATGCGCTCCATTGGCGTGACTACATCTACGGGGGTGGGGGTGGGTAGGATTGGGCTGGGAATATGATCCAAGATACTTTGTCCATGTCTTGAACAAAATCAATGTGTATCTAAATTCATGACTAAGAGGAGTGCTTTGAACTGGAAGCCCCTTCTTTCAAAAGACAAAGCTACAGGACCATGGCTTGTGTTGAGGTTATCTTCCCCACATGCTGGTCTTCCACCAAAAATCGCACCCCAAAGTAGCTGTTAGCAGAAAGCAGCCCTTTCAGTTGCATGGAGAGATTTTCATTGGAAAATCAGCACAAGGGAAAAGAGTCAATCTCCCTGCACATCACCGTCCACATCAGGATCTTCCCCCGTCTTCCATTTTTTGGGAGGAAAAAAAAAGGGGCTTCCATCTGGAAGCATTTAGCTCTTAGCAATGCATGTAGGTACACATGTAGTTTTCCACCCACCCCAGATCTGCCTCTCCATGGCAAACATCTTACCCCAGGCCATATCATTTAGTACAACCCAGCATGTTAGTAGGAGCCATCAGTTGTCACTCCTGATGGGGAAACTCCAGATGAAATGTCTCGAAGCCATGCTGCGCGTTCTTTGCCCTGATTTGGTTGATCACATCTATAGTGGTAGCAACATGGCACAGGATCCAAAACAGAGTTAAAGTGCCATCGGCTAGTTTAGTCGGAGTAATGAGACAATGATTCTAACTTTGATGCCTATTCTAATTATGCACGATGTGCCATTTCCTTCAAAAGAAAGATGTCTAATTAATTGGGTATAAAATGTCATCTATAGGTCACTGGCAGCAGGAAGATCACCAATGATTCAGTCTTATCCTCAGGCAAAATTATTACTCCTCGGGGATTATGACAAAATGCCATTACAGTGCTACAAGAGGCATTTGCACAAATATTACAGATAGGAGAAACACAGGCAGAAAATGTGCTCTCATATGTTATTCCCCTACTGCCTTGTTTTTATACCTGACCTTAAGTTGGTAAATGTAAGTTTCCCCAAGTGTGTCACTTATAAAAGTTTTGGCTGCCCTCTATGAGGTTTAAGCAGTCTGACTGTAGCGCCTGCAGAATTGAAGCTTCTGGAAACTCCAAGCAATAAATAATATTCTGCCTCCCCCCCCCAAAAAAAAATAGGAGCATAATGTTTTTAAAATGCATTATTTGCATATTAAAGCAATTAAAATTTTCCACTTCTCAAGTTTTCAATAGTGAAAGTGGATAAAAAAAAATGCAAAGCTCATTTCATATATTACTAGTTGAAATTGTTAGGACAGGTTTAGGCAAACACATTAATACTCTGACGGGTTCTATTTTTAAGCATAAACAAATATGAATAAGTTCAGCACACTTTCATTTCTATGGTTGATCTCAGGGAAGTTCAACATATGGATCACTCCGAAATGTTCATCAAGTGATTCCAGCATCATGTAGTGACTTGTATGTAGAAATGACAGGAACGTGCGGCAGGTGAGGCAGAACCGCTCTGTCGGAGTTCTCAGAAGATTGCCACAGCCTAACCTGACAATCGCGCTCGCGTTCTGCCCTTTTACTAGGGTGCAAACAGGTGGCGCATGTGAGCGATCTCCAGGTCAGGCTGTGGCGATCTTCTGAGAACTCCGACAGAGCGGTTCTGCCTCACCTGCCACCTCACCCTGCACGTCCCTGGTGAATGAGGAGCTTAGTTATGTGACCCAGCCTTCATCTTCCCCCACTACCTGTCATTGACGGGAAAACACACACCCCAAAGACACTCAAACATGTATCTCCCTTTATTTACACAAGCTTGCAAACTGCAGGAGCTCAGCTCTTTGCAGGGAAATTAGCAGCTATCTGATTTTTGAATAGCCTCAGGGCTTGAGGAAATTACTTACCTGATCTTTCCATCACTGGTGTTTTCATTGGAGGTCCTGCTTGGGACCCACCAGTAATTGGGTCACGAGCCACCAGTGGGTCCCGACCCACAGTTTGGGAAAGGCTGTTCTAATGCAGTCCATCTTCCTGTTAGTGTTTATTTGAATACATTACACTGCAATCATCTTCATCCTTCTATCACTTTGCAGTTTAGATGTTTCTAGAAACTTAAAGGAGGGCTAGGTCTGGAGAATGATATAGTTTTTGTGGCTGTTGAAAATTTTTATACCACTTGCCAATCTAACATAATGATTTGATTTGCTGAGAACAGCCTGCTACTTAGAAAACAAGTGCAAATTTTTAGGAGTTTCAAGGATTTAATTGCCACAGTCCATGACTATGAAATGCAAGTCATTTCCTCTTCTGACAAAGGCCATTAGGGGTCTGCTTTTGTTATCATAGGTTTGTATAGTAAAGAGATATGCACAACACTATGTTTCATATCTGCCAAAGGAGTCTTGCTCTGCAAAAGGTTCTTGGCACAGGTTGTCCAGTTTATAGAAAAATGCCAAGTGTCACTTTGAAGCAGAACATGTTTAATAGAGCTGCAGTAGTGATGATGTTGCAGCAGGTGAATGCTTCAGTTTCTGAATGTAACAAAAGCAACTTTCTGAATGTAACAAAAGCAACTATTTCCCATGTCCAGTTAAGTTTTTTGGTTCCGTCTTATGATGCCCTTTTTATTAGTTTGCTGCGTTGGGTGCTTCTGTTTTAATTGTTTTTAACTTGTTTTAACTTACTGTAAGCAACTTAAAGTGGCTGGATAGGCAAGAAAGACAGAGTAGAAAGGTTTAAAGAAATACTTTTGAGAAAATAAGATAAAATAAACGCTTCATACATGGCATTTGCATGTACACCTACATGCCATTAGGAGTACCTCCTCTGGCATACATCTGGCTGAGTAAGCGGGTCCTTACTTGTCATCTTTCTTGAACATACAAAGCTGCCCCATATTGAGTCAGAGCATTGGTTATTTGCACTGTATTGTATGTTTTGACTGGACTAGTTTTGCAGTGACTAGCAGGAGTTTTCCTGAGCTCTGCTGCCTGAGATCCATTTTGAATTGGAGATGCCCCAGAGCTCAACACAATCTGATGCTAGCTCTGCTCTTGCAGCTCTCTTCATCCAAGTTTCCTTCTTGCTAGCCTGCTTGTAAGCTCAAACTCTTTTTCCATGGGGCAGCCCAATCATAACCGGGCAGCAGAAGGAATGGCGTTGAACCCAGTGCTAAATCCTGTTTGCCCAAGTCGCAGGCTGGAGGTCTCCTTGGAGTAAGGGGACATTCGTCATCTGCCAGTGATGCCAATCCCGCACCCTCCCAGGCCCGATTCGCCCACTCCCACCCTGCTACGCCCCTCCCTGTCCCCCAGCCCCCCCCCAGTGGCTAACTTACCTGCTCCCTGGCGCTGGTTGCTGGCTCCGGCAGCGGGACAGTGCAGGACTTCCCATCAGCGCTGCCTACTCACAAGTCATCGCAAACATGCTTTATGGCACGTTTGCCACACTCAACACTGGCACTGGGCCACAGTGCTGGCACTAGGAAACAATAAGATTGTGCCGTCAGACTCATCACACAGATAGCCTCTCTTCTGGGGGGGGGGGAGTTCTGAGTGTAACATAATCAGAAAATGGCATTTCTTTTACATGATAAATGTTAGTGTTACCCTTGAATTTACCTAAAGTTGATGTTATTATTAAATGCATATGTGGTTATGATAACCATTTACAGATTTAGGGCATGTTGGCTCTATATTCATATCTGATAACTTCTTAAATTGTTGGATTTGTTTTTATTGTAAATTGCTTTTATGCGCTTGTTAGCCACCTTGGGACTATCCAGTGAAAAGATGGGATTGAAATGAATAAATTAGAAACAGTCCAGGAAGCATAGCTTTATATGTCTATGTCCACTGTTATGCTATTTATCTTCTAGTACTTTGTTAATGTAAGTGACTTTCTAACCAAACAATAAATTGAATTCAAAGGTGGGCGAACATTCTACTATGGATTTTTAGTGAAATACTAGCTCGATGGGTCATTAGTGGCTATTAAGGAAACACCTGTTTGTCAAACTACGAGGCTAAAGATTCTTGAACGAGAGGGTTATCTCTTCACTTGGCATAGCACAGAATAACTAATCATATTTTTTAAAGTGGAAGAAGTGTCACCATATGGTGCAGGGACTTAGTGCAATTTGCCTTGCTTTTGTAAAGGATGAATGCAAACTGTCTCGTGATATTGCATTCGTAGAGCTATTTACCATCGTTTATACAGTATTCATCAGTGCTTTACGTAAGCAAAAGACAAGACCCATGGAGCCTACAGTCTAAATTTAGATGGCAGGGAGATGAAAATAGTGAACACATGCAGTTATGTATGTACTGTTTATTAAGGGTATATTTAGCTTTCAGCAAGGATTGAGGACTAAGAGATTAACAGGGCAATCCTAACCACCTTTCCAGCCCCAGTGTAGCTGTGCCAACAGGGTGCACATTGCATTTTGCTGTGCAGGGGCAGTCATGGAGGCCTCTTCAAAGTGAGGGAACATTTGTTCCCTTACCTCGGGACTGCATTGCGGCTGTACGCTGGAAAATTGGTTAGGATTGTGCTCTAAGCCATAAACTTTACAGAAAATGGGATTTGAAGGAAGTCAGAAAGATGACATAATATAGGTGTTCTGGGAGGGAATTTCAAACATTTGTTCAATGCCATAGTGACCAGGGAAAGAGGGGTAGAAGGCAGTTACAATGGTATTGATAGAAGTACCAGAAAAGGTGCTTAGTGGTTAAGACGCTGAATTGCAGACCGGAAAGTCAGTAGGACAGCAGTTCGAGACCCGAGTGCCGTGTGACAGAGTGAGCTCTCATCTCCTGTCCCAGCTCCTGCCAACCTAGCAGTTAGAAAACAAGAAATTGCAAGTAGATAAATAGGTACAGCTGCGGTGGGAAGGTAGCAGTGGTCCGTTAGTCATGCCGGCCACCTGACCAGGGAAGCGTCTTCGGATAGCGCTGGCTCTTTTGGCCTTAAAAATGGAGATGAGCACCGCACCCTAGAGTTGGACACGACTGGCTTTCGAGTCGGGTATACCTTTACCTACCAGAATTGATTGATTCCAAAAGGTGAAGCAATATCTGAGGAGGGGACATCAGCATCATGGCAGGCCTGAGGGAAGATTTCACCAAATTCCTAAGACAAGGGATATTTCTCAGGAAACCTGCTCAGCAATTGCCTGATTCAAAACAATTGACACTCAAATGTCAAAACAATTCAAATGAGGAAGCTGAAGTTTAGAAAAATTCCAGAGCTTGATAAGCAGCGATCAAAAGTAGATAGTGGCAATCAGGTAATCCAATCTAGTCAGGACTGCCTTATTGTCCTGCTAAGGGAAGCTCCAGGGCTACCGGCAGGGATGGTGACTCGAGTCAAATGACTCGACTCGCAAGTGTGACTGAGTCACTTTTTCCCTGACTCATACTCATACTTGTGACCCACTGACTCGCACTCACACTCACACTCGGACTTGCAACCCCCGGGACTCGTACTTGACTTGCACTCGTGGGGGGTAACGACTTGCCGTTTCTGAGTCATTTTCCTTTAATGGCTGGCATCAACACAGGCAGGTGCAGTGAAGACCACAGAAGAGGAGGGCAGCAGGGAGGGAGGGTTTTCAAGGGGTGGGAAAGCAAGCCTAGATTGGAGTTTTTTCCCTTTTTTTGCCGTCTGTTCGCCATTGGCCACAACTCCGAGCGTGAGGGGTGGGGAGAGGTGAGGGAAGGTGAAGCTGCCGCAGTGGTTCCTCCTTATTGGTCAAAACCCGGAGCCCAAGGGATGCTCGGCTCAGCAAGGGGAGGGGGCAGGGAGGTAATAATAAATGGTTTGAATGTAGACACGCTTGTTTTTCTCAAACCAGATGGGTGGCGACAGACTGAGAGGTGAGGGGAAGGGCATAGGGGAAGCCAAGTGGGTGCTTTAAAAGCCTCAGAGGTCCCCACACACACCCCACACAGACTCCCACCCACCCCATTTTCCAGGAAAAAAGCCATTTTCCCCAAAGTGACTCGACTTGTGACTTGTGGTTTTTGGCTTTACTCGCACTCGACTCGCACTCATGCAAAAATGACTCGCACTCGTGACCTAGTTACTTAGATACATCCCTGGCTACTGGTTTATTAACATGTAATTTCCAGAATTCCTCTTCCCTGGCGTTGCTTCTCAGAGATGGCTGCTGGCAGAGTCCATTGCAGGACTGCTGCATTTTTTTTAACCCTGAGCTTGCTCCGAAGGCACTAGATTGGGTTAATGTGCTAGCAAAAAAAGCCTTTTGGGGTAATAACTATTAGGCTAAGAAACAGTTACTGGTTAAAAGTCGCTCTTGTAATCTTCATGGCTGAGTGGGAATGTGAATCTTGTGCCTCTCTGCTCTCTGCTCTTAGTTTGACCCTTTCCTTCCCAAATAATATACACTATGTAGTAAGTATCATCAGGACAAATTTGTCAAAAGTCAAGGTTACTGGCGTCGTGTGCTTGTGGAGTCCTTGAATTGCCAGCTTACTGTATACCCCACTGGGTCCTTTCTAAATTTTGCTGTACTGTTTTTTGAACTGACATGATCCTTTCTTGGCAGAGCTGAGAGTTTGCTGATCTCCCTGACATTCTTTGAATGGACTATATTTATAGACGGTATTGACTGAGTCTAAGTGAGATCAGTGAATCAGCTGTAGAAGCCACATTTCATATTTTGTAATCTGGAAAACGAATGCCCTCACACATTTTTGTGTTTACCGAAAAAGGGGGTAAAAAATGATCCTGCATTTTGTTTAGAATTGTACACATGTGGCAGATAAAGCAATCAATATTTAATTACTAGTCTATCTCCAAGACTGCACTCCTCTCTTTTAATGCCAAAGTTTTTCTCGGTGATAAAACTCCTCCAGCATAACCTGATGCATTTGTGTTGACAGCATTGGTTAACGGGATCTGCTTCAGAATAACAATAAATACATTGCTTTAAACAATAACAACCCATATCTTATTGATAAGTTAGATTCTATTGATACTTGTGACTTCAGGACTTTGTTTTCAATGTCATGTGTATCAGAAATGGTTCATAAGAAATGGTTGCCCTCTTTGTACTTTTCCAGCTCTAAAGAAGGCGAGCCCTACTGGATCAGACCAAAGACCCATCTAGTCCGTCCAGCATTCTGCTTCCCACAGTGGACTACTAGTTGCCTCTGGTAGTCCACAAACTGGAGATGAGGATATCCCTCTCTCACCATTGCTCCCCTGCAACAGGTATTCAGAGGCATTATGAGATAGTATGTACCCCCCTGTCCTGTATCCAGTGTTAAACCTGTCCACCATGAATTTGATCCTGTTTTAAAGCCGCCAAAGTTAGCAGCCATCACAACTGAAATTCCATAGATTAGTTATGCACCGTGAAGTACATCAAGTCCTCACTTAAAGTCGTTTTGTTTAAAATCGTTTTGTTTTTAAAGTTGATGGGAAAATGCCATAGGAACGTTTACATTTATCAAATAGCCTATGGTGAAATTGGTTTCATTACAGGTGTCCCCCGTTTAACGACGGGGTTGCATGCTGTAATCCCCATCGTGAAGTGAAACCATTGTTAAGCGGGGATTTAGATAAGGGCTTGGATGTTCAGCGCTGTGGCTATAATCACAGTGCTGAACATCCAAGCCCTTACCTAGCACAAAACAGCTGAAGAGCTGGGGCTTTAAAAAGACGGGTCTTCCTCGTCATATATGCGGATCGTCGTTGAGCAATCCGGCGTTAAACGGGGGACGCTTGTAGAAGTTATTTTGCTTAAAGTCACATTTTCCAAGAAGAACCTATCGACAACTTTAAGTGAGGACTTGCTGTACTTTCTCTTGTCTATTCTAAAGCTCTTGCCATTCAGTTCCAATCAGGATGACTCCTGTTTTTAGTGTTGCAAGAGGGGGAGATGAACTTGACTCTCCACTCTCTCCATACCATGCATAACTTTATAAACCTCAATTCATGTGTGTCCCACTGCAGGCATCTTTTTTCCTAATCTAAGAAGTTCCAAACATAGTAGCCTTTCCTCATAAGGAAGGTGTGTCAGCTCCGTGATCATTTTGGTTGCCCTCGTTGCACTTTTCCAGCTCTACAATATCTTTTTTTGCAATGTGGTGATGTTGCCAACGTCTTCTTTTTCCCAACATATGTGCAGTCTGTCCTAACTCCATTAAAGGCCCAATCCTATCCAGCTGTCCAGCACTGATGTAGCTGCAGTGCAGCCCTGTAAGTAAAAGAACAAACATTTCCTTACCTTGAGGAGTCCTTTGTGACTGCCCCCCTGTTGGAATGGCTGCATCAGCGCAGGAAAGTTGGATAGGATTGGGCTCTTAGTTTTCTAGCTGGCAGTTCTGGAAGCTAAGCAGGACGTTGCTCTGAAGAGAGTGAAGTAATGCTGAACTCTTAGGAGAGATCATGCAAATCAATGGCCAGTAAAGGGAAAGAAGGCTGTAGCACTGCGGGGCATCCATATGTACCCTTTCCAATAATAAGGTCTTGCAAACCTGGGAACTCCATCATGAAAGAATTTTGCTGCAAAAAGAAGTCCTACTGTATAATAAATGAGGTTTCAAGCTGCTCAGTGACCAGGTCATCTAGGCAGTCTTTCCTACGCCAAGAAGCCTCTCCCATCATCGCATGAACATGGGTGCAGCACACTCCCTGCCATTCCTTTTGTCCCTCAGGAACTGATTAGTGTGCAATCAAGACTTTTTCATGTTTCTGGAAGGACCCACTCAAACTCATTCAAGTCCAGGAAACTCTTAGCTGCATATCCAGGAAAAGCTCCAAATGCTATTGTGCACCCAGAAATGCTTTTGTTTTCTTTATGCAAAGTCCTATAACTGCCCTGCTCAGGACGCAGAACTTTGTCACCTTCTCTCCCAGTGGAGTTGTCCGTATTGAGTGTTTTGTCACTTGGCTATCATCCATGCTGCCTGCCAATGTGTCCATGCTGCTGTGCATTTTGACAGTCTCTTCCCCATAGAGACTCCCTCCATGTTGTGGGTCTTTCTTCCCCACTGAAAGCCTCCATGCTGTCTGCTTTGCAAGGCTGCCCCATGGTTTGAAAGTCTCCTTCTCTGGTAGCCACCTTCATCCTTGGAAGAGCTGCCTTCCTTGCTCAAAGGAGCACCTTTTGCTGCATTTCTTTTTACGTAGAACCTGAAGACATGTAGATCACTGATCTGTTAAGCAAAGTAACTGAATGTGTCTTTTTCCTTGTTTGCCTATATTTCATAATAAACTCTGTCTTCTTTGAAAAGCTCAGTCTTGTGGTTACTGATAGCCTAATTTAGAGGTACTTTGAAGGGTTGTACTCTCTGCTTTGACTTCTGTCAGCAAAATTGCTGGTGCAGATCTGAGGAGACCCACTGGGGCAAAGGAGGGTTGCCTTGTGGTAAGGGAACAAAAGAGGTAGCAACTCTATGACAGCTCCACCCCTCCCCGGCAGAATACAGGGCATGCTCCTTTGGCATGGCTGCATTGGAAGGGATGGATTTAGTTAGGATTGGACCCTTAATTTAATACAGTCTTGGCCTGAGTTTTAATTAATACCACATTTCCCGTCTTTCATTTTTGTGTGTGAGCACAATGGTTACTGCAGAAATTTAGATCCCATAGTCTCTTCAAAGTATTAATGGGTTGAACTTGTTGATCTTCACACTTGTTGAAAAGAACATGAACAATAAAGACTGTTGAGTCTCTGTTAGATTATTAAACATATTACATAACTGCTTTTCCTTGGCATTTGATGTGTTTCAAAATTTGTCTAGTTGATTTGATCATATTCATCAGCAAATAACTAACTTACAACGATGCACCAGTGTAACAGCAGATGCACCAGTATAAGTGCACTTACACTGGCATAAGTGCACTTACAGCAGTGCATCTACTGTTACACCGGTGCAAGGTTACACAGGATTGCGCTGCAAGAAAATTGTACTTGTGTGCAAAGTTTCTCCTTAATAGATACAAGAAAGCATTTACCTGTGACACCAGGATATGTCAAGTATACTATAGAACATTTTATCTTTTATTCGCCAGAAACAGAATAGCTTGCCACAGAACTTAATAGATATTTCCCATCATCAGGTCAAGACACGGCCGCATAAAGCTGTTTCATTATGTTCATTTTCCATACTCTTATCTAAACAGTAAACTCTTGTCCCTTTTTCTGTATATAATATCAGTCATGTAATGATTTTTCCCCCTGAGGAAGGGAAAGAAAGACAAAAAAGAAAGTTGAAATGTATGTGATTTAATTTTTCCAATCTGTGAATACCAGTCAAATGAAAGCCAATACAAGTCAGTGTGGAAGAACTGAGATCCAGCACAGTCCAACTGTCCAAATCATCATGACACCTCATTTTTATAACAAACAACCTTTTTATGCATAAGTATAATGTGGGTGGCGCAGTGGGTTAAACCGCTGAACCATGAGCTGTCGATCGAAAGGTCGGCAGTTCAAATCCGCGACGGGGTGAGCTCTCGTTGCTTGGTCAGCTCCTGCCAACCTAGGAGTTCCAAAGCATGTCAATGCAAGTAGATAAATAGGTACCGCTTGCGGGAAGGTAAACAGCGCTCCGTGTTCCAACTGCATGCTACGCGCTGCGGCAAGGAGAGTCACGCCGGCCACATGACCACGGAGGCGTCTTTGGACCCCGCTGGCTCTTCGGCTTTGAAATGGGGATGAGCACCACACCCTAGAGTCGGACACGACTGGACTTAATTGTCAGGGGTCACCTTTAGCTTTACCTATATAACATTTACATTCCTCTTCCAAAGCTGTACTCGGTGACATATGCACATTCATTTTCTAAAGACACTATGGGCACAATCCTATCCAACTTTCCAGCGCTGATGCAGCCATGCCAATGGGACATGCACTGCATCCTGGGGGTGTTGACCGAAAGTAGTTAAAAGAATGCACCTCACTCCACCTCTCCTGCTTTTTGTGTAAGTGAATCAGTAATAGACAGGCTGGCTGAATCTAGTCCTGCTTGGGACAAATTTCTTAGGATGTTTGTTTGAGAGGGTCTCTTGACTTGAGGCTAATGTGTAATGCAGGGAAGGGTATAAGAACCTGTGAAATTCTGTTTGCCGCTGCTCACTGCCGTCCTGTTATCAGTCAGGGGGGCAGCCCACTTGCGCAAGTGAATAAAGGCCAACTCTCTATTATGTCTCTGCTGGTTTGCTATCTCTAATTCTTCACAGCCTGATCTCTAGGGATCTAAATCTTGCCTTGTCTGGCAACGGGGGTGTGGGGTGGGGAGGGACAGAGGCATTTGTTTCCTTTCCTCAGGGCTACATTACAGCTGCATTGAAACTTTGTTCCAGACCAGGTCTTAGTTTGCATTCATTAGTGGATGATGATCCTGACACAGAGGGGGAGTCTCACAATTTAAAATGAATATAAGCTTGAGCAAATGAAGGAATAATGAGAACCATAAAGCAAAACATCAGGATTTTGCTACAGATTAGAATGAATGTAAAATAATGGTGGACATATTTGTTGCCTAATTGCATACACCTGAGGGCAAGGTTACACATGAAATTCTGGAGTGCATTCATTGCTCTGCACTGCCCCTTCATGCTAAAGTAAAACTTGTGAGCCACCATGAAAGTTACAAATGTCATGCAATTGCTTTGAGGCACTGTTGGAGGCACTGTGGGAGTAGAGAATCCAGCACCCTAAAACTGAGTGTGATGTTGCTATACGTCTCCACTGCCTGATTCATGGAGCAACATTAAAGGTTATGGCAGTCAGTAAATAACCTGTCAAACTCCTACAGCTTCTCCTCCTGATTCAAAGGACTCATCAATCTCTTCATTCACTTGAACTGCACATCTGGATTGCTTATTGATGATCTGGATTGTGCACATCAGTTTGTTGCTCATTTAATGCCTCTCTAATCACCTCCAGCCCATGTAAACCTTTTGAGAACTACTGGCTTGTAAAATCTGTTCTCCTCCTTTTTTCTTTTTCTTTTGGTGTTCAAGGTGTTCTCTGGATAGCTGTGTTTTCTATTAATAACCCCCCGTGATTGCCTGTCCTTCTAGGATCAGGTTCTGGGATGCAATAACAAGAGTTTGAGTAGAAAAAAAAGTCAGTATCAACACAAAACGTAAATAGCATTTTCAGCATTTCTTTTACCATAGATTCAGCACCTACCAGATGGGCAGCCCAATCCTGCCTAAGATGCGGCAGCCAGCCTAAAGGTCTGGCCACTGCATCCTAGGCCCATTGCGGGCTGCACTGATGCGGCCCGGCCTCAAGTCAGGGGAAGGGGATGTTTGTCACCTCCCCCTGGTGTAAGCAACGTGGGCCTGAATGGGCCTCCTCAGATGCATGCCAGCTCTCTGGAGCTGGTGTGTGTCCAGCGAGGCCATGTAAGGCTGGCCCAGGCTGCAACGGGGCATAGGATATTGGTGGAACTCAGCATCAATATCCCCATCCCCCGCCCAGGCTGGCTAATGGCCCCTCCCTTGCTGCCTTTGCTTGCCCTTCCCCTGCCCCTGTATCAACCAGCACGGGACCTACCTGTGGTGGCCGGCACAGGTCTGGTTAGGCGGTGCAGTAAGTGGTGCCAGTGTCCACGTCAGCTCCGCTTACTTGCAAGGAGGCCGCAAATGTGCTTTATGGCATGTTTGTGACTCCTTAGGCCGACAGAGCGCTTGCTCTGCCGGCCTATTGGTAGGTAGGATTGCGCTGTAATTTGATGAATATTCCATGTTAACCTTCTGTGTGACTTAAGAAAGCAGGGCTGGTTTCAGAGTCCACCAGGCTCTGCACCAGCAAAGTGGGGGGAACAAGCTGAGACGAGGAAGAGAAGGGAAAACAGAAGGCTTGAATGGAGGGAGGCAGGGGTGGATGAGTCATTGAGGGGTGGTGCAGCATGTGTGTTAGGCCCCCAGTTTATAAATAATTGCTAAATATCTTCAGAGGGAAAGCTATGCAACATCAGTAGAGATGAAGAGAAAAATTACGAAGTATTTATTTTAGAAATCTATATCCTGCCATGATTCACAGGATAACTTAGGACAGCTTTCTTCTTTTCTTTTTCTGGGTAATTTACAAAGATTTTTTTTCTTCATTATCTGTAGCCATAATGAAGGAGAAGTATTTTAACTAAAATGCAGCCAAAACTTCAAGTTCTAAGAAACAGGGCTTTCTGACCTCTGTGTTAGCTCGCCTCCTCGCATTAATGTTGGAAAAGAAGCATGGAATAGTCATGCTCCATCACCTTCTCTTCTCTTCCAGGAAAATCCATTCACAGATGGGAGGGTGTTCCTAAGATCCCTGAATATTGGGGCCTTTCTGGGGAAAAAGCTTCCATTTACTGATAGGGATGGGAGAGAGTTCTCTTGGCACAGGTATAACATGCCCCCTGTGACTTATTTCTTGCTAACAAATGGACTGCTGAATTCTGCATGAATTGAAATGTCCAAGTGGTCTTAGAAGAGGAAGTTCATTGTAGTAATAAGGATAATGAAAATTAGAATAATTGTGAAACACTTAGAAATTAGGTGCTGTATATAAAAATGAGTACAGCATGGGGTGAGTGGGGTTTCAATACAAGTTAGGCAACATACTAAAAATAAAATGACGCTAAAGAGTGGTGGTGGAGGAGGGTGCCACATAGAGTTTCATTTGAATGACTGCCTAAGACGCATGTGACTTAATGCATACATACACTGTAGAAAAAAAGATTTTATATATCACATGGCGCTTCCCTGACATACACGTAGGTGGTGTGGATGGATGGATATTTTTACTCACGTAGTTCCAAACGTGATGATTTTTTTTTATAGAGATGTAAATAGAAAAACGCTTTTAGAACAAAGCAGGCGAGCCATGTGTAGAGTGTTGTGTGCTTCTTTGATGTCACATCTATTTCCCTGCAATTAGTTATAATCAATCATGGCAATATTGTTGCTAACACTGCTCATTCACACGCACACATGTGTTCCTACATGTGTCATGCACACAGGAACTCAAATTGAACCAAATTGGGAAAATCAGCAATACTTCTAGACTAGAATGAGAGGTCAAATTCAGCAGTATCTTACAGTTTTGGGATTGTTGATGTGGGTGAGCATTGCAATCAACCTCAAAGTGCCTCAAAATTAGGCTACCAGTAACCACAAGGCTGAGCTTTTCAAAAGGAGATAGTTTATTAAAGAATTTAGGCAAACAAGAAAAAGGCACATTTGCTTTCAGTTACTTTTTTTTAGAGATCAGTTACAGAGTTTTAAATGGTTACGAGTGAAAGAAATACAGTTGGCTATACCCATCTGCGGATTAGACACCCGCAGATTTGACTCAATGCGTGATGGTCGCGGCACCGTAGTACCTTAAGTAGAAGCTGTGTGGGTCTGCAGCCCACTTCTCCGGCCAGCAGACTTGTAATGCTTGAAAAATGCGACCGGAAACATCTTCTGGTCGCATGTGGGAGGTCTTCTGAGGTGCACACTGTGCCATGTACAGTCAGTTCTCATTATCCACTAGGGTTAGGTTCCTGGAAAACCTAGCGGATACCGAATTAGCTGATACTGAATCAAAAACCTAGAGGATACCGAATTAGCGGATACCGAATCATTGAGCCTGTGGGGGGAAATGGGGTTAGGTTCCAGACAACCCTCTTCACCATACACTATTTGAACTTCGTGAACCTGAATCCTACCTTGAAGTCTATGGGCTGGGTGATAGCAGGGTCAGTATCCAGTATGCCACATTGGCAGTAGCGGAGCTACGACCGCCCCCCTGCATTGGAAGTGACGTAACGGCCGCAGCTGTTATGCACCATACTGAGGCGCAGGGTGGGCGGGAGGGCCAAACACGCACCCGATGCTCCTCACTCACCCCGATGATTTGCACCTCCGCCATCCACCGTGACACCCCCTCGCCCGCCGCCCAATCCTGCCGCCCGGGGCCCACAGCCCCAAGGCCCCCTCCACTGATGACACCACTGCACATTGGCTCTTTGTTATGGAACAATTCCTAAATCTAGCAAATTAATTATTATTCCTTCCTAACAACATTATGTAAATATAAAAGGTATTGTACAGTATCACGGAAGCCCAGAGAGAGCACAAACAGTTCCCATTGTGTTGCAAATGGCATTCAACAGAAAACACACACACACACAAACACACACAGAGCAACTCCAGAAGAGACAGATTACCTTTTTACAGTAAATGCAGCAAGGCAGGGAAATTTGCTCCCAGAGCAACATGGAGATCTGTGGAAAAAAAAGCTAAGTACCGGTACATACCCATGAGAACAATGGTCTCAACAAGATTGCAATAACAAGAACAGACTGTGGAAATGGAGAGAGAGGTGGCAATTCTGCCCCTCGCAGATAAGCGAATTCGCAGATAGCGAATTCACATATAAAGAGAATTGACTGTGTACTGATAATATACTGTTTGCATACTGTTTGCATACTGTTTTCTTCATGGAAATTCTGTGCTGGAAATTTATTATGTTCAAACCAGCTCTTAATCATGCATTAAAATATCCTTGCATGTGCCATTTGTTATGCATAACATGTGCTACCAATTTCATTCTGAACCCACATTAATCTAACAACCACCTCACTAACTTTAAAAAAAACCACTTTCATGTCAGGTTAATTAGAGACCTGTTGTGCTGTTCTGGATATACTAGCAACTTTAGATGCAGTTCTGCATAGTTACCTAGATTACATTCATAGCCATTTTTCACACACAATTACGTTCAGAGTTGATTGTTCTTCTCTCTCTGGGTACATTCAGATGAACAAATGAGGTAGTGAAGATATCATGCATAATATGTTTTTTTCTGGTGTGATGACCTTCAGTCGAATGCTCTGACTGTCACTGATATTTAGCTGTATCTTAGGCTGCCTCTCGGAAAACATCTAAAATACAAGTTGAGCCAGGAGATACATACAACAGATCAAGTCTAAACATTAAAATTCACCACTAGAATCAGTATCACCCATTGTTAATTTCCCATCATTCGTCTCCATCAAGCTCAAAGAGAGTGTAAGTACATGCACACATCTTTCTTTTATAATAAAAGACTTGTTTAGATAGTCTCATAAGAGGCTTGGCACATTCTTTATAGTCATTTGGTGCCGTTTCAAGACATTCTTGTACCAATTCCAGGGGAAAAAAAATCTACCCCAGAAATGACATTTTCTACTTCAAAACTGAAACTTGAGAATACTAGGCACAGCCTTATCTAGTACCAAATTATGTTTTATACAGACCCTTCCAATTTTTTAAAATAATTTAGCATCTGCTAATATAGGTCGATCGAAAGGTCAGCAGTTCGAATCCGTGTGACGGCTCCTGCCAACCTAGCAGTTCAAAAGCAAGAAATTGCAAGTAGATTAATAGGTACCACGTCAGCGGGACGGTAACAGCGTTCCATGCGCCTCGGTGTTGAGTCACGCCGGCCACATGACCATGGAAACGTCTTCGGACAGCGCTGGCTCTTTGGCTTTGAAACGGAGATGAGCACCGCTCCCTAGAGTCGGACACGACTGGACTTAATTGTCAAGGGATACCTTTACCTTTACCTTAATATAGGTCATAAGGCCAGCGGGTGGCGCAGCGGGTTAACCACGAACCGCTGAACCATGAGCTGTCGATCGAAAGGTTGGCAGTTCGAATCCACGACAGGGTGAGCTCTCGTTACTTGGCCAGCTCCTCCCAACCTAGCAGTTCCAAAGCATGTTAATGTGAGTAGATAAATAGGTACCGCTTGCGGGAAGGTAAACAGCGCTTTGTGTTCCAGCTGCATGCTACACGCTGCGGCAAGGAGAGTCATGCCGGCCACATGACCACACCCTAGAGTCGGTCACGACTGGACTTAATTGTCAGGGGTCACCTTTACCTTAATATAGGTCATGTTCAAAGGAAGTCACAACTTACTTGTCAAGCAACATCTAGGTCAGGGGTTCTCAACCTTTGGAGGCCTGGGTACCCCCAATGAAGGTCAAAATTTTTGGAGTACCCTGGCTAATTAGCATAATTAGCTAATTTACATAAATTGCGCAAATACACAAACATGCCAGGATCTCTTTAAAAAAACACACAGCAATAAGACACATTAACAAAATGCAAAATAAAAATGCAAGAATCATTTTTTAAAAACACACAGCAATAAGACAAATGCACAAAATGCATGCTGAAATAGATGCTGAAAAGATGGGTTGGACCTTACAAAAAGAAACTCAGACAAACTTGCAGCCACAGAAAGGAGAGGAGGACCCAAAAACAGGGTTTCCAAAGTAAAAGAAAAAACATAAATCCCACGTACAACCCCCCAAACTGAACTCTTTCCCCACCCCACCCATGCAGTTTCCAAAGTAAAAAACATAAATCCACAGTACAAAACCCCCCAAACTGAACTCTTACCCCACCCCACCCATGCACAGTTTCCAAAGTAAAAAACATAAATCCAAAGTACAAAAAACCCCAAACTGAACTCTTTCCCCACCCCACCCATGCAGTTTCCAAAGTAAAAAACATAAATCCAAAGTACAAAAAAACCCAAACTGAACTCTTTCCCCACCCCACCCCACCCATGCAGTTTCCAAAGTAAAAAACATAAATCCAAAGTACAAAAACCCCAAACTGAACTCTTTCCCCACCCTACCCCACCCATGCACAGTTTCCAAAGTAAAAAACAAATCCCAAGTACAACCCCCCCAAACTCTACTCTTCCCCCACCCCACCCCTGCACTTACCCAAGTGATGTCTGTGTTAGCAAAATAAAAAACACTAATCCTGCAGCAGGAGCTGCATCGGAGGAGAGCTGGGAGGCAGGAGCGTGCATAACGTCCTCTGCTGGCGTTCAACCTCATTTATGCATGCACATATATTAACCCAACCATCAGCTGTAGATCAGATAGATTAGCTACTAAAAAAAGCAAAAGGGAGCTCTTCGGCTCTGAAAAAATCCAGAAAAAAATCAAAAAATCAAAGCTTAAAACACTTAATTAAGTGTTAATGGGGTACCCCCAGCCTGCATTTGGCGTACCCCCAGCCACGTGGTCTGCATACCCCTAGGGATACGCGTACCACAGGTTGAGAACCTCTGATATAGGCCCTATGTTAGACAAACTACAGGGCTGGGCAGATCAGAAGGTATTATGTTACTTTCTCTCCGCAGAGGTGAACGATGTAAATGGAAAGGACAGCAGCCTTTGTTAATATAATTGTTTTAGTTCATAAATCTGATCGCATTCCCTTTTATGTTTGAACTGTAATTTTGTTCTGTGTTTGCAGTTTCTGGATGTCTATCATGTAAATGTTATATGTTAAGTGTTATGTCTAAGGGTTAAGTGTTATATTTGTTTATATGCCAATAAAGGTTCCTACTGCTACTACTAACTTACTTGTCTTATTAATTTCAATGGGACATAGTCCTGCCTAATGTTCTTTGGATAAGATAACCCATTAAATTTTAAATTTATTTTATTTTTAATACGGTCCCAAAATATAACATTGGGCTGAATTCCCTTTTAAGCAAACCTTCTGTGGTTTGATACACTCACATTTTTTAAAAAATCCATCTTATCCTGATACCACTCAGAAAAAAAAAACTTTCTCAGTCTTAAAACGTTATTTTTGGAAGCCTTTCTGCTCAGGTAAGACACTGATCCTAACAACACTGGTTCACTGCAACATTCATGCGCTCTAGATATTTTCCTTTGGAGAAAATGCTTTTCTTAAATAGTTTCACCATATTTTTGACACCGAGTTCTAGAAACTCTTTGCCCATTACAGCAAATGGTTTTTTTGACCTACTTTGCAAACCTCCAGAGATCAAATTGCAGTTATAGCAAACAAGATATACAAAATGCGGTTATTCTCTTGGCTTTGTTCTTGAATGCCAATTTCTTCCACAGATAAACTTCTGTTTACTTGAGCTGCTTCAGCTTTATCTAAACTAAATCCCTCTGCCCCACTGTATAACAGTCTTCAGTTTTGCTTTATGGTTCTTTTGGATTATACTGTTACATAGTGGACTACACACACACACACACACACACACACACACACACACACACCGCACACACAAATAGAATTTTTCAAACATACCATTTTCAGACACAATGCGATTGCTTTATTTGAAACAATGTATATAATTCAACAATTTTGAAAGGTGAAAGGACGTATTTCCTACTCATGTGGAGCTCTACGTGCTGCAGCAGATCGGGGAGGTCTGGAGGTCTGGGTTGGTGCTGAATAAGAGCTGCAAAGTGGTGGAGTGATGGGGCCATTTTAAATGGGAAAGGACCAGCAGAGAGGAAGGTGCTTCACTGACTCCTTTGGAACTAAAAAGAGTCGTGGTAACTAAGAATGTGTTAAGATTAGAGAATAGTTCTTCCTTTCATCCTGATTAATTATCCTCGAGGTCTCTCTTAGCTATAAAGAGGACAGAGCCTCTCCCCCCCAACACGTTGAACCCAACTGTTGACCAGCCTGAGGCCAGAGGCGTTTCTATGGTAGGGGCCCTACCGTAAGTTGTGCCCCGTCCTAGTACCATGTTTACAAACTGGAACGAGAAGGCCCCGCCCCCTCGCCAGCGGAGCCATTCCGCGCTGAGAAGGCGAACGGGCAGGAGATTCCCTGCTCATCACCTTTGCAGTGCAGAATGGCTCCGCCGGTGAGGGGGCGGGGCCTCCTCGTTCCAGTTTGTAAACATGGTACTAGGATGGGGCACAACTTATAGTAGGGCCCCTACCATATAAATGCCTCTGGCTGAGGCTGAGGCCCCTGTTAATCTGGGTTATGGAACATCACGAGTGCGGAGGAAGTACGCCAGTATTGGGCCTTATGCCTGAGTCAGCCCTTGCCAAAGTCACTCCATTTTGCAACGTGCTTTCCAGCTACATTCCCCCCTCTGTGTGCCTTCTAGCTGTCTCAGCAAAATAACTTTACGTATCTCCTAACTGTTTCATCCAGATAACCCCTGCCTTCCAAAAGAGCCTCAGCAAAGACCTCTACGTCAGCAGAGTTCTGTTGTTTTGGGGAACACGATATCTCTCAAGCTCAGAATATAGGGCGAAGAGAGACGGAGGACTGCTGGAGAGGGTGGAGAGCTGCTGGGAGGGGTGTAAAGTAATGGGCATATTTTCCACAAGCTATTGCATTGCTTTGCCTCTAGACTCAGAGCGTAGTGTTTTCAGTAAGGTACATAAGCTAGCTACACCTAGCTTGCACTCTGCACATGATCTGAGCACAATCTCCTTGTGCCTTTCTTGGTACTTTGCAATAAAGCTCTCTGCTATATCCTTCCACCTGTCATGTTCATTGGATCGTTTCACTCCATGAACGCTTGCCCCAGGCAGCTGGCGGCAACACAACCTTACTGATGGATGATAGGTAGTGTTCCCTTGCATCCTCCTGTTCAGCAGGGATGTGGATCGAGTCTCTGACTCCAAGTCTCGAGTCAAGTCCCAAGTCCTTGCCCCCAAGGCCCAAATTTTTGGTTGCGAGTCCCTATCTATTTAATGAGGGAAACGGGTTTAAACCTGAATAAAATTGGAGTTGTCGTAAAAGGCTCCAAGTCTCAAGTCGAGTCCTTCGAATCTTTTACAACTGCCGAATCAAGTCCGAGTCTGACTCACGTCCGAGTCAATAGACTCAAGTCTACATCACTGCTGATCAATGAATGGGGGGGGGGAAGGGAATCTTCAGAAGCAGCAGCACCATCAGAAGATCGAAGAAAGAACTTAGCACCGTGTTCTGCCCCTATTCACTGATGGAAATGAAGCCTGGGAGAAAGAGGAGCCGCCGTGGCTTTTGACTCCTTCGGCATGCAGTGCAGCTCCTCCTCCTTCTCCCACCCTTCCCACTGGCCAACAGGTTTTGTCTCAATCCTACCTAACTCCCCATGTGGCAATGCAGTGATGCCAATGCGGCATCCACTGTATCCTGCGGGGAAGTTGAAGCCTCCAGAGGTCTCCTTGGGTTCCCTTGTTTGTTCCCTTGCCCCAGGATAAGCCCATGACAGCCCATCAGTATATCTCTGGTGCAGGTCTGCATGGACCCATGAAGGCAGATCAAGCCCAGGAAGGGGGTGAGGATTTGGTGGAAGGATATTTAATGGAGAGCTGGATTAATGCATTCTAAGGCCCAAATCTTTTCCCCCAGTGGCTTGCAAGGGTTGCAGCGCCTTGCATCACTTATGGTGCTGCACCCCCTCCAGCAATGCCACTGCTTCCACCACCTCTCAGTTTTGTGCTGGTGCCTCTTCCCATCCATAGTGCCTTTGAAAAGCAGTTCAGGAAGAGAAGGTGGATAACTACTGTGTGGTAACTACTGTCAATTCTCTCCATACGCAAATTCGTGTATCCGCAAGCTGCAGACCACCTAACGCCATTTGCGCGGTGTCTCACTTTCCACAATCCCTGCTGCCTAAGGAAGCCTGCAGAGACTTTTCTTAAGCAGCAGGGATCGTCAAAATGGCATCTGCGATCAGCACGGAGAGGTTTGGGAAAGTGTTGGAGGCTTTTCCCGGCCACTTCAAAGGACCCTGTGCTGATCATGGGTGCCATTTTGAATATCCCTGCAGCATTCAAGAAGTGCCTGAATGCTGCAGGGACATTCAAAATGGCACCCACAGTCAGCGCGGGGCCTTCCGAAAACAGCAGGTAAGGCATCCCCCAACCCCCTTCACGGAACCCCATTGATCCTATAGGATCAGTGGTTCCATATCCAAGAATTTGCGACCTGTGGAATTTTCTAGGAACCTAACACCTGCGGGTAGCAAGAATTGACTGTATGTGAAACGTGATTATCAGCACAATCCTGTGTAAAGATCCGCCTGCGGAGCATGTGCTCCACAGGCGGAGGGTTCATAAACGCGCTGTTAAGCATGTTTAAGGCACCCGGAGAGTAAGGCCCACCGGCGCGGATGCCGGCAGGCCTTTCTCTGCTGCGGAAACCTCCTTCAGCCACCAGCGGATGGTAAGGCATCCACTGGTGTGGGAGATGGGGCGGGCCAGGCGCAGAGGGAGGGAGGCAGTTGGCTAAGCCAGCCAGGGAGGGGGCGGCGATGTCAGCCACGATATCCCCGTCCCCATTCCCAGGCTTGGCGGCCGTTACATGGCCACCTCGGATTTCCGCCGACTCAATAGCCAGCAAACATCCAAGGAGGCCCATCGGGGCCTTCTGGCCTTACACTGGGGGAAGGGGATGATCATCCTCTTCCCCCAAGGAGACCCCAGGCTTCACCAGAGCGGCCCAGGAAGGGCTTAGTATCCTGCGGCTGGCCCTTTGCGCCAGCCATGGATCTTTGCGCAGGATTGCGCTGTATGTAGCTGTGGGAGTTCCTGTATACTTAAGGAATAGGCACTTGTTAGCATTTACTTTCTAAAACATTTGCTTTAAGAGCATGACAATTCTGTTCATGATAACACTGATAGAATTTCTCCCATCAATGTGAAATTTGGCTTGGTGAATCTCTTTGGTTATGTGCAAAGTGTGGGTGGGTGAATACTAAGTGGTGAGTACATTTTCCATGCTTTTGGAGGAAGTGTTAACTCTTTTCTTATATAAATGGGTTATAAAATGATAGAAGTTGGTCTACAACTGTAATCAATACTGAAGAGCTAACAATTCACAAGTACACTGACATGTACAATGTCAGAGCAAAGCCCTATAGGCATAACAGCAGTAATTCTAATATATAGCATTTAAAGGTCAGTGTACATTTCATTGAAGTCCATTGATAGCATCATTATACGAGAAAATCAGGAGAAGGCTGTCATAGGGAAGTGCTGGCATATACCCGCTGCTGGTTTTAGGATTTCCTTGCATATCATTTCTATATATAAACTGACCGGAAAAAGAATAGAAAGTGTGTAATTCTGATGGAAATGTCTGTCTTGACTGACTGTTTCTATCTGGAGATCGTTTCTTGTAAAATGGAAATTAGAGTGATCTGAAATTGCATTCGTATTTTTTAAAAGCTAAAACATCTCAATAGTGACATTTGAAAATATTTGTCCAGGATACTGACCAGAATGTGATTCCAGACACGTAGTCGATAACAATGTTGGATTTGACTGGAAGAACCTAGGTTCAAATCCCTACACAGCCACGAAACTTACTGTCAGCCCAATCCTGTCTAACTTTATTCCCGGCGCTGCACTGAGGCCGATGTTTCCAACACTGCATCCAGGGCAGAAAGAGGTGGCCGGAAGGTCACCTTGGGGGGAGGGAACATTCATTTCCTTACCCCAGGTAAAGCCCCAGCCACCTGAACGGGTCTTCTTAGATCTACACCTGGTTTTTTTTGGCAGCGCAAATCCGGGAGCCTCGTGTAGGGCAAACTGGCCAGGGAAGAGGGACAGCATGGCACTGCTGCCGCCAATCCCATCCCTCTCCCTGGTCCAGTTCACCCCCGTTGCAGCCCTTCCCCTGCCCTGGAATGCCCCATCCCTGGCATATCTGGAGTATAGGATTCAGCTATAATTGGGTTATCTGTGCTTTTATTGTATTTGTATTGATTGCCCTCATTATACACCATTTTTATTGTATTATTAGTTTAAGTTTGTTGTCGGTCACCTTGGATGTGAATGAAACAATACAAATATTTTGAATAAATCAATAAAAATACTTTCTGTTTATTCTGTTTCAAACAGTAGATGATATGGCTAGCATCTCCTGGGTCTAATACCTAATATTTGGCTAACAATCTTTTGAAGGCTATGTTCTCCCTTACCTTACTGACTGAAAGGTAGAAAAATTGGGAAAACAAAACCCAGTTGTCCTTCTGAAGGTTTCTCAGTATGGAAGCAACAGATGTGAACTAAAAATAATAACATCTTGATAAATGGCAGATGTGCTTCCTGTCATATGGTAGGATACTTCCAGCTGTTGCGCATGGCCTCTGCCACCTCACCATAATTATCCTGGTGTCTAATTATCCATAGACATGTAGTGGGCCACATATGGCTGAAAGCAATACCTGAAACTCTTAAGGAAACTTATGGATGCTTTTCAAAATTCTTAAAATGTTATTAATAAACTAAGTCTCTAGCTCTCATGATTGCTAAGAAAATACCAAACAAGTGACGAGTGTTTTGTATAGGTATGTTTATTTTTTATTTTTTACATTTTTATACCGCCCTTCCTCCAAGGAGCTGAGTGGTGTACATATTTCCTCCCCCCCTTTTGACCTCACAACAACCCTGTGAGGTAGGTGGGGCTGAGAGATAGTGACTGGCCCAAGGTCACCCAGGAAGCTTCGTGGCTGAGCAGGGATTTGAACCTGGATCTTCCAGGTCTAAGTCCAACTCCCAAACCACTACACCATCCTGGTTTACATGTTTACAACTGTATTGATATCTTGTCCAAGAAGCTCAGGGCAGTAAGTTGGTTCTCCACCCATTTTTATTCTATCAACAACCTTGTGAGAGAGTGAGAGAATGTGAGAGAATGATTAGCTAGCTAGTGGTTACCTAGTGAATGTCATAATTGAGTGAGGATTCAACCCTGGCCTTCTCCAGTCCTAGTATGATACTAATCAGTAACCCTAACATCCGATTTACGGCACCTGGACACTGTCCTGCTGCCACAAATTGGACAACATGCAGAATGTACTGCCAGTGGCCATTTTCAAGCTGCTGTCGCAAAGCAACAACAGCAGCAGCAGCCAGCTGCCGCAGCTGGTGACCTGCTCCTGTGCAGGTAAGTCACCTCGGGGTGGTTTGTGGATTGCGGGGATGGGGAGTGGATTTTATTGTTTTTAAACAATAAAATCAAGCCCAGTGGATTTTATTGTTTTAAAATTTAGTTATGTATTGTTTAAACTTATTTTATATATTATTTTAAATTATGTATTTTTAATTTTTGTTGTAAGCCGCCTTGGGCATCTGCCTTCGGCATAGGATAAGGCGGGGTATAATTTTTTCTAATAAATAAATAACAGGGCACGTTGGGAGAGGGAGGGGGTGGATCTGGCGGCAGTTGGGTATGTCAGATCTTATTCTCACTTTGAAAAACCTCCCCACCCCTTTTCTCTCCTTGGACATACACCACCAAATTGGCTAATATATGTCTGAGGAGACCTATAGGAGGCCAGTAGCCTTGCATGGAGATACGTAAAAATGTTTTTTACTTACCTACCATTTGCCTTCCGGTTGCCCCTCTCACAGCATGCAACATGCAGCATGTGCCTTTTTGGTGTGGCTGCATTCTATTGCGTGGCAGGGGATAGGATTGGGCTCTATGTCTCATAACACTGGACAACACACAATTTGCCTCTGAAATGAAAATAGCTAATATGTACTAATTTCAATGTGCTGAAAATGACAATAAACTCTGTCAATTGGCTCTAGTTTAAGAGAAGCAGTCCGCATTGCATACATAGGTGTTGTAAGTGTCATCAGGCACTTACCAGTATATGTCTATGGAACTATTGCAGATCTCTCACAAACCATAATCAATTTTGGGTTTCCATTGTCATATTCAAGTTCTGCACCTCCAAATCTATAAGAAATGACTAATTTAATATTGGGGGCATGACCTTTGTTAAAATTTGTTGTCCAGTGTAATGTGTTCATGATGACATATGGTATGTCCATGGTAAAGGAGCATGCAACACCACTGAGAAAGTCTGCTAATTTTATCTATATCTATAATCAACCTTTATTGGCTTATGAAAACACAGTACAGTAACAACACAATAACAAAAGAAATCAAACAGACAAACATACATACATACATAAACCTTAGTTAACTATCAATACTTCTTTGGCTTCCCTTGAAATTATTTGAATGTTTTGTCCAAATATACACTGCCAACTTGCACAATGATGAAGTGTCTGCTTCACGTCTGCTCTCAACCAGCCTGGCAAAAGGAAGCTTGTCACTGGCTCCCTACAATGACTTACATAATTCATAATCCCTTGGATACATAATCCAAAGGGGAGAAACAGATCTTCCCCCACACACACACCGATGCCAAGCTGAGCCCCACCTGATTGTGCCCTGGTCGTACACACGTGTACGTAGGCACAGCTCTATGGGCAACAGGTGCTGGAGCCCTGCCCTGAAAAACACCATCCCGAACTGGGGTGGCCACTTTGGAGTTATGGTCCACCAGCCCCCGTCTGAGGCTACAGACTGGGAAAGGCGAAGGGAGACAGCAGAAGACCAGAGCCTCCTATCTGTGTTTTCTGGCCTCCAAAAACCTGAAAACCCAGAAGTAACTGGCGATGATGTCATCGCCAGTCACTTCCGGTAGTATACAGCAGGAGAGTGGCGCACTTGGCCAGGAAGGGGTTGAGAAACCCTGTCAACAGTTATTGGGAAAAAGAAATATGGAAGATGCATCCTGCTAGTGTTCAAATGACCGATTACAACTTTGTATCTCATCTGACTTTGAGACACAGAGAATGTTTCCCAAATTCAGTGAGAAGGAAGTTCATTTTCAGATACCTTGGCAAGCTATATTTTTCTTAGGAGATGTTTGTGGCACAACATTAAGCTGCTGTTACAAGACTTTGCTTGAAGGTGGGACTCTGGGGAAATCTTTCCAAACTGAAACAAGTTGTCTGTAGCAGGAGGCAGGTGTATGCACCAGTGAAACAAATGACATTTTGATGCATTGAGTATCAAATATGGAAGCAGAAGTACTGTTTCTAGAACACTAAGGGAAAACGAAGAGGTTTTTCAACCCTGAGGAATGTTCATTTACTGACACAATGAAATACTGTCTCGTCGCAGCGGGTTCAACGAGTGCCAGGTGCTGCTCACAATATTGTCTTTGAATTTATGTGTTTCCTTCACTAGGAGAGGGTGAAAGCAGATGCATAGGCTACGAAGAGAGAAAGCAAAAGGCTTTTAATTAGCAATCAGAGGGTTGTTAATTTCTTTTAACTGCCAGGGTTGATGGTGGTGGTGGTATTGGAGAGAGATAGTTGTTTTGCATCTCAGCAGGTGTTATGTGCAGATCCAGGTTTATGCACCACATTGAACAAGCCATGTGCTAAAGCAGATTTAGAGCAGGGTTTGGGTCTTAAAGCTTTAGGGCTATTTTGCAGTGGTGTCACCAAATTCATTACTACCGTGTTTGGAATGTGATTTTCTCCAGCATGTGATACTTGGCTCCATTATGAAGTGAGTACCATTTCCCCAAGAAGGGTTGGAATACCTGTTCTTTTGAGCATGTGCAGGTCAGGAAGGAGCCCTGAGGCAATAGGATTACCATAGTCCTGGCATCAAGGTGTGCATTGGCCTAGAGTGGACCTGAGCTGCTCCCAAGTGTGCACTGTGGCTGCCCAATGTGGGCGGGGCTTTCGGTCAACGACATGACCACATTGGCCAGCCACGGTGCACACTTGAGAGCGGCTCGGGTTCGCTCTAGGCCAAAGCATGCCTTGATTCTGGGACTCCGGTAAGCCATATAGTTTTCCAGGGTGTCTGAATAGTCACTAGAAATATCATGCAGCTTGGAAGCAATATATCCTAGACATCTTGTCACTTGGAACTCCCTTGTGAGTATGCTCAGGAGTGGTATGGCTGCAAGGTACTGCAATGTCATTTGCTCTTGGGAAAACTACATATCTAGGGTCTATTTGCCCATGGTGCTGGAGAGGGGAAAGAGCTTCCTCCTTTCCCTATGGCTGTTTCTGTAACAGGGGTGCACAACTTGGAAGTAGGTAGGGGCCAAAATGAATAGACTAAAATTCTTCGGGGCCGCACGGGGGGGCATGTCAAGGAACCGTGATGCCACTTCCTCAGGAAGTGACATCACAGGGTGTGTGTCCATGAGCCAGAAAATATCCGGAAAAGCAACATATTAATAAATAAATACAGATATTTACAGAATTAAAAATTCGGATTTGCCCTACCGCCGCGAATCCGAGCCTCCTCCTCACACGGAGCAGCGACAGCGCCAACGGGACAAGCCCCAAAACCTCCGCGCCTGTTGGCACACAAGAGGAGACGCGGCTCTTCCGGCTCCTGGCCGAATGCCAGGAGACTCCAGCTGATCGGTGGCGATCAAACACCGCCTTCAGCAATGGCCTCAAAGCCTCCGGGCCAATGGGCTCGCAAGGCTCAGTGACTTCGTCCTTCTCGCTCGGCGACCCGAGCGAGAAGGCTGCACAGCAACGCGACTGGAGCGAAGACATCGGAGATCCCTCGGTGCTCTCTTTGTAAGCAACGCGCACCAAGGGATCCCCGATTTCTTCGGGGGCCACCGGAAATCCTTCGGAGGGCCGGCCCGGGGGCCGCATGTTGTGCACCCCTGTTCTGTAACATTCTATTGGCTGTCCCAGCTCTCAGTAACAGCCCAATCCTAAGTTACCCCACCAAAAACAAATCCCCAATGCAATGGTGCCAATGGAGTGTGTGCTGCATCCTACAAGGGGGGGGCAGTTGTGGAGGTCTCCTCAAGGTAAGATTTGTTTCCTTACCCAGGGCAAGCCTCTGCTGCCCTAATGGGTCTTCTTAGATCTGTGCCAGCCATTTTGCTGGCATATGTCTGAGGAAAGTAAGGGAGAGGGAACAGGGGAAGAAACAGGTTAGGATCCCAGTGCAAATCACTGCTGCTGGTATCCACCCCTCCCTCCTGGTTCCACCTCCCACCTGCCCCCCTCCGCGTTCCTCCCCCTTTCCTCCCCATTCCTCCCCCTCCCTGCCCCATTTGTCTCTCCATCTGCCTCCTGAGCTGGCTAACCTGTGCTCCTGTGTAAAGCTGACTGTGTCAGTGGGTCACCAACATTGCAGCCGTTTGTGGCGGCAGTTCCAAAACGACCACCATATGGCCATTTACAGCAGCAGGAACTGTATTCCACTATCATAAAGTGTAGTTAGGATTGGGCCGTAAGTGTAGCTGGGGAGATCTGGTGGATAAATTAGTATGTAGATTGGGTTAGAATGGAATTGGGTGAGTGGAAGAGAAGGAACTTGACAACTGGGTGGAAGGATGAGGAATTCTTCTGCAAAAGGAAGTGTGACCCTAACATCACAAGTTCAACAACTTTAGGCGTTATGGCTTTAGGGTAAAAGCAAGTATGTGTAGAATAGCCAGTGGACTTGCAGTCATTGACCATGATGGTCACACCAGTATGCTCACTGGCCATAGCTTCTGCCCCTTTGGGCATTCAGTGCTCATCTGTAGAGAGCAGCCAGCACCAAATGTTGGGAGGGTGGAACTCTGGGGGGCTTTAAATCCAAACTGTCCCTGTGTTAAGCGCTGTCCTTTACAGACAAGTGCTGAAAGCAGTGATGCCCAAGGGTGCTTGGCCAGTGGGTACATCAAATAGGAAGGCAGAGGGAAACAGAGCTAGATATAGGCAGGCAGGATATGAATTCAGTCTCAAAGCTGGATACAATAATAAAATACAATAGATACAATAATAAAAATAAAGGCCACAGAGAATGGAATGCCAATGTTTGCAAAATGCCATGCTTAACCAAGAAGTATTAGAATATTATATATATTAAATAGTAACAATGCTCAAAATGTGTAAGTAAAGAATCGTCACTTTTCTCATTCTCATTTCCACATTTTCAGAACATTAGCCTCTAAATATAATTATTGGGGAACATTGCTGTGAATACACTGTACTTCTCTACATTGTCACAAGTAGAAAATAATATGACCTGAAATTGATGCTTTAAGTTGCAGAAATTATGGACTTGGTAGATGAGACTCACTTAGGTCTGTTGAACAACAGCCTATACCTATGAAGACAGACAGTGCCCTCGCGGTAACCCTTCAATTTTAGTCTGTGCTAAGAATTCCAAAAGGATATTACTGAAAGGTAGTTGGCGATGATTGGTTTTATTGAGTTAGGTTGTTTTCAGTTCAGCAAAAGAGAGGTGAAGAGTTTACACCATATGATTCATTCGCAATTTACTCTGAATCTACTAGTCTGTTTTCATTTGGAGCTTTACCTCCATGCAAAAGTGTTGCATTAAATGAAAATTATTTTGAATCTGTTATGGTAGATAAGCAGAAGTGGGATTTAAAGGACATTGAAATGCATCATATCAGTGAACTCAATCCCATAAAGTAGTGTGTGTGTGTGTGTGTGTGTGTGTGTGTGTGTGTGTGTGTGTGTGTGTGTGTGTGTGTGAGTGAGTGAGTGAGTGAGTGAGTGAGTGAGTGAGTGAGTGAGTGAGTGAGTGAGTGAGAGAGAGATATTATAAAATCTCCTTGCCTTCAGGCTTATGCCTCAGTTGGGAAGGTCTATGTTGCCTTTCCTCAAACTTCAACATTTGCTGAGTCACAAATATTTTTTCTCACTCTGCCAAAACAGGGCCAGTTATGATGAGTTTAACAACTAGGCATGGCAGGGGAACATGATCTTGTCCACCCATCCCACCCTCTGCAGACATCTGGCACCTACACATGAAAACAAATGTTGGTATAGGTGATTATGTGATCAATATCTGATCAATGTAATCATTATGTGATCAATATCTCACAGAAAATCTGGAAATTGCATATGTGATTTACAGCACAATCCTGCGTAAAGATCTGTGGCTGGCCCATAGGGCCGGCCACAGGATCCTAAGATCCAGGCTGCTCCGGCGCGGCCTGGGGTTGTCTCGGGGGGAAGTGTTCATCCCCTTCCCCCCGCTGTAGAGCTGGAAAGTCCAGATGGGCCTCTTCAGATGTCTGCTGGCTCTCGAGCCGGCTGTATAACAGCCGCCAAGCCTGGGAATGGGGACAGGGATATCGCGGCCAACATCCCCGCCCCCTCCTGGGCTGGCTCGACCAACAGCTGCCTGGACCTTCCTCCCCTGCCCCTGCTCCCACTGGAGCAACTTTTACCTTCCTCTGGCGGAAGCAGGTCCATTCTGCGGCGGAGAGAGGCCTGCCAGCGTCTGTGCTGGTGGGCCTTACACTCCAGGTGCCATAAACACACTTTTCAGCATGTTTCCGACACCCTCTGCCTGCAGACCGCACACTCCGCAGGCAGATGTTTATGCAGGATTGCGCCGTTTGGTTTACATGTACTGGAATTTTTAGCAAGTGAGTTGCCCACATGTCAGTGGTCAGTCAACTTGGGTGTTGGCTGAGAGCCCAAATCCATCAAAGGGTCCCCTATGGCTGGGCCAACCCTTGAATGCTCTGTACTTGTGAGAGCAGTAGCACCCCTTGCAAATTGATGCCCCCCCCCTAAAAAGGAGGGAGAAGCAAAGTGACAGGAAAATAAAAAATAAAATAAAAATCTGGAGGGGAAAAAAGTGGGGGGTGCCCCGGTTTGGGCACCTCAAAATCTGGTAAGCCTATATCAAGTGGAAGGGGATGTAGCAGAGGAGGAAGCTAGATACCTGGAAGGGACACATTTGTATGACATGAGGATGGCAGGACACTCACAAAACTGGGATGATTCCAAATAGACTGCAATATATGCTGGGAAAAACGGGTTCACTACAAGGGATTACAGATTATTGATTACAAATCAGCTCAAGGATAATCTGACTGCACACTTTTTTTTTTTTTGAGGAGACAGATGTCATACCTGCAGTGCACTTATAAAAGGAAAGGTCAAGCTTAACGGGTGTGGGGTGGGGGTGTGAGTGAGTGAACCTGGCAGATCCGTCCATGCCAGATCCTGTCTGAGTGAATTTATGAGGATGGTAAAATAAGGATCCTCTTTAGCACTTACCTCATTTGACTTGCTCAGTTTGCAGATGCTTCTCAGTACAGTCGTTTGTTTTTAAAGCCCAGTGCTGGCATCTGTCTGCACTTTTTACATACTGTTGAAAATATCTTAAATGTATGGGGTAAGTAATGTTTTCAATACACAGTAAATCCCAGGAGTCTCTGTCAGCGCAATCCTATCCAACTTATACCACCGGTGTAACCAGCGGGGAAGGACAGGGCAGGAGGCTTTGGAGGGGAGATTTAAATCCCCTTTGAATCCCCTTTGGATGGGATTTGAATCCCCTTTCCGTTCTGGGGCCTCCCGTTCTTGCTGCACCACTGGTTACACCAGTGGTGTAAGTTGGATAGGATTGTGCTTTGTGTCTGTTATAAGATGATGCTTTCTAGGAAGTTTAGAGCCAAAGCAGTAATGTCACTAGCCTTCCTGGCGCCCGGATCAAGGGCCGGGGTCTGAGAGACGTGACGTCGACGCGCCCAGCGCGGCTCCAAACACGCCCCCCCATCGGTTTCGGTACCATTTTGGAGCTGTTCGGGCTTCAGGGAGGGAGGGAGGGCCGAAAAGAAGACGGCCGAAGCGGAGGTAACGCATCGCAAGGGTAAGTACGCCCCAACGCTTCGAACTCCCGCGCCCAGAGCAGCACAGCACACTCCGCACTAGTAACGCCTCTGAGCCAAAGGCACACTCCCAGTTACAGGCAGACCTTACAGAAGTAAGCAGTTTTCTAGTTCCAGTGTGAATGCCTTTATTGCCTGAAGGTATTTTGTTAGTGTAATCTGTTTATATATTTACTTTCTTTAATATTTAGTCTGCTAAAATGTGCAGAGGTACATATAATTGCTCTCTCAGGACATAATCAGGATGCTGCAGTTCTAAAATATTTCTATTTTATGCAAAACATGTTTTTTAGAAATTATGCTTAAAGTAAAACTTTGTTAGATACAGTTTCTATTAATTATTCACAATTTGTGTTGCAACATTTGGAGAATGCTCATTTATATCCTTTCAGTTCATGATTTTGATAACGCTTTGATGCTCACTATTTTGATTTATTCACTATAGTTTTGCTCTATTTTTAATTGAAAATAACAAGAAAGTGGCTTACCAGAAAAGCACTAAAACAACAAAATAGATCCATGCAAACAGTAAAAGTAAAAACAGTAGCAATGAACAATATAAAATCAATTCAGCATAGCATCAAAATCCTCTTACAACAGGAAGATCTGTATTACCTGTTTAAAATTAGAAAGAAGGGGAGTCAGCTTGACCTCACAAGGGATGGAGACCCACAACTTACAAACCAATCCTAACTCCCCGCGTGGTGAAGCAGCAGTGCCAATGCGGTGCCCGCTGTATCCTGCAGGGAGTTTTGGCCTCCAGACGCCTCTTCAGGACAGCAGGTCTACTTGGACCTGCGCCAGCTCCAGAGGCTATAGCTGACACAAGTCCATATGAACCCATAAAGACAGATTGAGGTCAGGAATTGGATTCAGCAGATGCTGCCGAAACCGCATCAATTCCGTTCCCAATCCTCCCTGCCCGTCACAGCCCCATTCCACCAACCTTTGCCTCCCTCCCACCCTTTAAGCATACTTACCAGGTCTGGTGGATATTCAGAGTCCACTGGCATGCAGAGCTGGCTGCAGCGCCAGTCCGCACACTCTGGCGTGTTGCCTTTTGCAACAGCTGGAAAGCGCTGTACGCTGCCAGAACACTCATTCCAGAGGTAAATGATGCTAATAGGATTGGGCTGTTAGTTACTACCACTGAACAGTCTCTGACCCTAGTAGCTGCCAATAGAATTTTTGTTACAAGCAGACCAGGAGGATGGGTCTATAGTTCAGAACCATGAATACTATATTGATCTATAATGTCTGCCCCCACAAGGAGAATAATTTTATCACTCTCTTGGTTTCTTCAATTTCTGATTGAGTAACCATGTGTGGCAAAATCTTCCTATACATAGTGGGTAGGAGATATGGTAGACAATGTGCTCCTATGCCCACCATGGTAATCACTTACCAAGACTACAATCCTATACACCAGGGGTGGCCAACCTTCCACCATTAGGGTCTCTGCATTCTTAAGTGTTGTGTAGAAGACAGAATCTTGGTAGCTGCAAGTGCTGATGGTGCTGCTAAAGCAGCTGTACCTGCTGAAATGCCCTCAGCTATACAACCATTAAAGGGCCTGGAGCATTCATGTTAAAAGATTGGCAACTCCTGCTATACATACTTTCCTGGCAGTAAGCCCCACTGAATCCAATGCAACTTACTTCTGTGTAGACATGCATAGGATTGTGCTACAAGGCTGCAATCCTATACACACGGGGGACTTACTTCTGAGGAGGCATGCAGTGAATTTCCCTGTAAATGTATATGTTCACCTATAGACTATAGTCACTCCACAAGGAGGGGAATCAATCCTAATGTACTGCATGTTGGCTGCAATATCCAATAATGCTTTGTGGATTGTAGGTTTTAACAGTGACGTTTCCACGGTAGGGGCGGCACCATAAGTCACGCCGCGTCAAGTACTGTGTTTAGGAACTGAAACGAGGAGGTGCCGCCCCCTCGCTTTTGCAACCATTCTGCGCGAAGAATGCGACCGGGCAGGGAGTCCGCGCGTTCTTCCCACGGAATGGTTGCAACATACTCTGTTGAGTATTCAAGAAATACAATTTTAATTAGCAGAGCCTAAGGACTGTTATCTGAAACATTTTGATTCTGGTGTGCTGCTATGATAAGGAATAAAAAAAGGAAAATATTAACAGTGGCCTTTCCTTCTAACAGTGTGCATTAATGTATCAAGATTTTGTGTCCATCATTAAGTTATGTGACATCATGCTTCCTTCAGCATCTCAGAATGGCAGCTCTAGTCAGGCTTTGGCTCCAAAGAATGGGATCCAAAGATTACTGTAGGAGAGCTCCAGGGCTTGGCAACTCCAGCCTAATTGTGGTCCTGGTTCTTCTTTGAGCACCAGACCTCCATGCTTGGGTCACAAACGGCTTTTAAAGATCCCATCAGTTTCAAAAGTGGCTTGTTGTGCGGCTTGGTCTTTGACATCAATAAACCCAAAGCCTCTTTTAGGCAAGTAGCTGTGCTACTCCTTGGATACCCGCCAAATTTCATTACATTGATTTATTAATCTCTTAATTACAGTAGTTAAAGTGTCGCTGTTTGGTAAACGACAACTTACTTACGCAGTTCAAAGCCCCACTGATTACCAAAAATTAGTGATATGGGTTTGCAGTGAGGGCTGCTTCTTATTAATAGAATCTTTGTTTTCTCTTTTTAAAATACATGGAACCAAACGCCTAATGCTTTTCCAGTCCCTGTTTCCCATATTTAAAAAAGAAACATATTTGTATGTACAAATATGCACACTGTTTGTTAATTACTTGGTGCTTTTAACTTGTGCACTTTATACTCTGACGTATCTCTTAGTTTGGAACTGGGAACTATAATTTGAACACAGGTCTTCACATCCTGAGGTCTACAGTAACCTCACCATATGTTAGGAGGGTAACAGATGAATTTTTAAAAATCATTATCTTCATGAATCTTACAGGCGATGATCAAAAGGAGAGTTTGAATCTTTTGCACCACACAAAATTATTGATTAAAGCACAGGCCAAGTTTCTTGGAGTTCAGGATAAAGGAAGAAAATACAGCTGCAAAGAATAAAATTTCTCTAACAATGTTCAGTGCATATCCTTTGCTATTCTTTTAAACTATTTGTCAGAGTACACTGGATTGTGAATGTTCTTTCTATATTTAGACTTACCAGACGTCCCGGAATGCCCGGGACCCTCCCGGATTTCGGGATCGGGTCCCGGCATCCCAGAAGGTATGCTGCAATCCCGGAATCTCGCTGCCGCCATTTTGAAAATTAGGTGACTTACCCGGGCACCGACATGTTGGCTCACGAAATCTCGGGAGATCCAAGATGTTGGCGCCCAAATCTCGTGAGGGCATGAGGCTGCCTCATGCCCTCACGAGATGATTTGGGTGCCGACATGTTGGATCTCGCAAGATTTTGCGATCCAAGATGCACCAAGGAGGCTTACCTCTCCAAAGGCCTTACCTCTCTGTAGGCTTTCTGATGGCCTGTGGGTCTTCTTGGACGTATGCCATCTATATAGTTATCATAAGCAATTAGGTGTTAATTGCAAGCTTGTGCTGAATCAACCACAAGCAACCACCCGGCTGCTGCAGAAAGCCTTGTTAAAGCTGACCTGATTGACAGCAGTCCATTTACAGTGCACTCTTTCTTAACGTGGGATTCCATGCTTTATCAATAAATGACAATTCTAGTTGCCAGTTTAATAAAATTGATTTATACTTAAGCACATGCTTAAGCACATACTTCAGTACATGCTTGCAATTAACACCTAATTGCTTTCTTTTTGTGGAGCCCAATCTTCTCCATTCCTTTATAACTTGAGCTGCAGGCCTTCTGGCTTCACCATCTTGTGCAGCTTGTGCTCACTGATGATGTTCGTAGGAACAAAATGAACATTGTGAATTTTAGTGTTTTAAGTTTTTTCTCGTTTTAAGCTGTTTTAATGCTGTTTTAGGTTTTCAATTTGGTTTTAACAGAAAATTCTTTGCTCTTTTTTGCACATGGCTTTTATTCCGTATTTATTAAATCATTGTCTATTCTTTCTATGCTTCATATTGTAACTTATTATTATTTGAATGTTTGATGTAGATGTTTGAGAAACTGGGATACCTTACTCAGATTATTCATCATTATAGGTATGTTTCTACTAATATGGAGTGGTGCCTTATTTTAAAACTTGAACTTTTCCATTTTCTTTAACACTATCAATAGTAAAAGAGAAATAATAGTAAAACCTGAGATTCCAAAAGCAAATCATCTCTTTGTGTGGTACAAAATTATGGAGATTTATGGCAGAAGTTGACACCTGGATGGTTTGCATCAGAATTAGCCCAGTTCCCCCCCCCCCGTTTCACCCATAACATAGTACCACGTGCCATCTTCTCTTGCCACAACACAGTCTCTGCTGCAGGCTCAAGGTGTCAAGTAAATGCCTATGATAAATTTCTTGATAAGCACTCTTTTCTTCCTCATTTCTCCTGTTCACAAAGCATTCCGCAATTTCTTCTCGGTTCTTCTAATTGCTAAACACCATTCAGTTCCACAGTCGACTGACTATTCATAGAGAAGTCATAGTTTGGCATCCTACTTCAAACTGTTGGCAGTAGTGAAATTTATGTGGCCATCTGCAGATGGTGTTGGCTTTGTGTATTTGGAACGTTATTTATACCGCTTTACTCTTGTGTCATAATTAAAACAAAATTAGTTATTCAAATGTCAAGCTATATAACAAGGATGCAGGTTTAAAAAGTGGCAGTCTGATTGCATCTAGCCAAGGTAGCTGCAAACACATAAGCAGTCGCTTGGGCCATTGTAGCCACAGTCAATTTCTGCCCTATCCTTGGAATAGAAGCTATCAGGGAATCTCTCATCCCCCAAACTTTATTGTTAACTGCAATCTATACTGTCAGTTAAGTAAAGCATGGTGTGTGGCCAAGCAGAACCACCTGCCAGGCCAAAGAAGTTCTGTGCAATAGCTGGAGCATGGAGTGATGGCTGACGATGTCATTGACCAAGGCCAGCTCCTGGCTTCAATCAGACCCAGTTGATAACCATCAGCTGGAACCCTGGAGGGGTGAGGCTGGTACCAGTCCATAAAAGAAGCCTGGGGAAGCCTTATTGGGAAACCGAAGTGGCAGGGGAGGAAAGGAAAGGAAAGAGGAACAGTTGAAGAAAGAAAGGGAACAGAAGGAAAGAGAAGAAAGTGGAAGAACCTGGCCAAAAGAAACCACTTAAAATTCCTGTTTGAAATAACACTGAGGCTGAGAAACAACTAGCACAAGGCCAGACATGGTAGAGATGGAAGGGGGGCAATTTTAATAATTGTATAACCCTTCGCTATCTACTGCAAATCACCCCGAAATCAACCAGTAGATCAGGACTACCCTTTGCCCCACCCTTCCATGAAAGCTCAGTTTCCAACAAACTGCTTATAGTTTTGGGGGTATGGCATGGCTGACACTATGGCTTCCTCACTAGGAAGCAGCTTGACTCGCATTATGTGCTGATGCTGTACCCCCAAAACTAGACACGATAGGGCAAAACCAATGTGATTTTTGGAATCAGCAACCCAAATTCATATAAAACCACCATAATTTTTTGTGGGGGGGGGGAATGGCCCTCAGATTTGCAGGCCTGTATAATTGTTATTTTTCCCAACTGAGTGATCATCATCCGACTTTATTTCTCTGATGGTCAATACAGGACTTTTTGTATCAGTGCAATGTCAGAGGACCTTGGGGGGTCTAGCACCCAAAATAATAATTAAAAAATCAGCACTTTAGCATTTTATTTGTTACTTAAATAATAAAAAATGATGTCTTAGTGGTACAGTAATTAGCACACTGCTATCTTAATGAACACAATGACATTGTTTGTTTTTCCTTCTAACAAATGTTTCCAGCAAAACTGTAGTAGGTCAGGATTTATTTCTCTGTGAAAACAAAGGTTGACTAGGATTTCTGATTCATTAAAAACACTTGGTTTTTATTAAATTAATTGGCTATTTACAACATGATTTATCAACCTCTTCTATTCAAATGACAATTTCAGAACTCTGCATTGTATTTAGGCTGCATTTCTGAGCAAACATACATGAATGTAATAGCCACTAAAATTGATATGATTTACTTTCAAGCTTGATCAAGGATGCACTGTCTTAGATAAATTTTCTTCAGTAACATTGATCATCCAATTGGGAGGAAGGAGTGAGGTAGGGAAGAATGGATCCAACCCTGTACTTTCTCCTTCTCACTCCCACAATCTGTGGTATTGAGGACAATTAGATGGGGCTTTTTGGTCCAGAATGCACACAGATTCCGGCTGGGTGTTAGCGTATGGAGATCTACTGGGCAGAATACCTGCAATAAGACTTCTGGGAGAACAAGGGCTAACACAATGTCTTGCCATACATGATGGGGGACAGAGGTGAAACTACACTGGAGCGGAGGCAAGTAGTTCTGCAAGACTCCATTACACTGGAGTCAGCGGCCCCTCCCCTTGCTGTTGGAGCCATTCCGGCAGCAACAGGGGAGTGTCCTGCGTGTTGCCATTGCCACCAGAATGGCTCCAACAGCAAGGGGGAGGGGCTGTTGAGTCCGGTGTAACGGAGTCTTGCAGAACTACTTGCCTCCGCTCCAGTCTAGCTACGCCACTGATGGGGGATGCGAGGTTGTCTGTTTAAAGTGCCCCCCCCTTGTGCACCAAGTGCCTTTTCACCATGGTTCCAACACCAAAGTTCTCTTTTGAGAGACTAGGGAGGTATAGCCGCATCCTGCACCCTCCCATGTGATCTGACGGGGGCTCTCCCTGACAGAGTGGATGCACTGTGATTGGCTGCCAGATGTAGTCTGTATCCTGTGCTCCATCATGGTGGATGGTTCATGGGGTGAACCATCTTTTTTTTTCTTCCCCAGTGGTCCCTATGGGGATCCTCTAACCTACATAAGATCTGTTGTTTGCATAAGGTTTTCCTGGCGTCAGGGGAGTGTATGATTAGGAAATGGCATCTTCCAACTCTGCCCCATCCCTCCCATGTCCCTCCCACATTTTGCCCTGCTCTCCTCCCTATTTTGGCCTCTCCGCTGGCAGATTTGCAATGGCATCTGGCCTGCATTTCATTTACGGAGGCACAGCTTTTTCTTGCCATTATGTCAGCATCTGTGATGTGGCTGTCAGCAGAGGGCTGCCATACGTGGCATGCCGGCATATCTCAAAGATAGGATTGGGCCTTAAATTACAAGTATAAACTAACAGGGATCAAAGTAAATTAACAGTCCAACCCTATCCCATAAGCTGTCGATCGAAAGGTCTGCAGTTCGATTCCCGCGACGGGGTGAGCGCTCGTTGCTTGGCCAGCTCCTGCCAACCTAGCAGTTCCAAAGCATGTTAATGCGAGTAGATAAATCGGTACCGCTTGCGGGAAGGTAAACATTGTTCCATGTTCCAGCTGCATGCTACGCGCTGCAGCAAGGAGAGTCATGCCGGCCACATGACCACGGAGGCGTCTTTGGACAACGCTGGCTCTTCGGCTTTGAAATGGGGATGAGCACCACACCCTAGAGTCGGACACGACTGGACTTAATTGTCAGGGGATACCTTTACCTTTTTATAGTGGGGATGGGGGAGCTTGTTGGGAGAGGTAAGAAAAACTATTTTCTCTTACCCCTCCATAAATCCCTTGATCTTCAATGGTCTCCTCAGACCTGCACCAGCTTATTAGCTGGTGCAAGTAGGAAGAGACAAAGGGGGCATGCCAGGAAGTTCCAGAGGGGATAGCATCCAGAGCAAGTCGCTAACACTGAGTGATACCTCTTCCTGCCTCCAATACAATCCCATCCCTTCCCCAATCCGCCCTGATCCTCCCACCCCGCCAACTTACCAAAGTTGGTGGGGTTTCTCCTGATCACCATGGTGAATGGTGTCCTCCTTGTCATCTGCGATGGCAGCCCAGAAACATGCAACTCTGTGCATATCTGGAACAGTGTTGCAACACTATCTTTATTTTTATTTACCTATTTGTTTTCTGTATTTATATCCCGCCTTTCTCATCATCAGATTTCTCATCAGATTTTTTTATTCAAGGCGGCTTACATAGGCAGGCTATCTTTAGACCTGATAAGGGTCTTTACAATATTGTTCTATTCCTATATAGAACCTTCCATGCTTGAGATGTTTTCCCTTCCGAGTGCAGCCCTCCTTCTGGCTTGTGTGCTTTGCACTTCCAAGCTTCACAGTTCACCGCAGTTCACCCTCGGACGGTTGTCTTAGATGTTCTCTCTCTAGCTGACTCCTATATAGCACACTTTGCCACTGGACCTCTAGTTCTGGTGGCAGTGGTGCTCAATAGGATTGGGGTATGTTTGTCTTTATGCCAATAAAGGTTTCATTCATTCCTTCATTCAATAGGATTGGGCCATAAATCATCAGTTGTCCAGGCTCCAACACTCTGATGTTGAATTACGGTTATTGAATAAATCTTTGCAAATACCTGTATGAGCATAGCACACAATATTTTGTGAAAGTTTACTTCTGTGCAATATTTTTTTCTCTTTCTGTTTTGTTCCCTCACCACCACCAATTGACCAATCCTTATTTTATCTTTTGGACAATCTAGTTTACCATTTTTCAATTTAACTTGTTTCCCAAACACTCATGTAATATAGAAAGGGCAGACCGACTTGGAAGGCTTACAGGATTGAGTTTGAGGAACCTTCCTTATAAGAAATAACACACAGGACTGGCTGACCATGTTACCTTGGCAGAATCCTCATATAACCTCATCTGAAACTTATAATTAGTAATCCTACTCAGTGGTCTGACAACCCACTGACTCACTCTAATAATGGGCCAGTTCAGGTGATACTTTAATAATCCAACCTGTGTGTAATAATCACACAATCACAGTGCAATCCTGTGTAAGGATCCGGCTGGCGGCCCAGGGCCGCCCGCCGGATCCTGAGTCCGAGGCTACCCGCCAAGTGGCGGTCCAGAGGTCTACTCAGGGAAGGGGATGCTTTCCCATTCCCCGAGTATAAACCGGGACTGGTCCGATGGGCCTCCTCGAATTTCCACCAGCTAAATAGCTGGAAGAAATCAGAGGAGGCCGTGTAATGGCATAGCCGGCCCAGATGGGGATATGGCGGGTGCCAGCTCCCTCCCCCTCCCGGGCTGGCTAGACGAATGGTCCCCCTCCCCTCATCCGCTGGACCACCCACGCACCCGCCAGGGGGAGTGCTTACCTTCCTCCGGTGGCCGCTTCCTCGGTCCGGCGATGGAGTGAGGGAGGCTGGCCTTGCGCTAGCCTCCCTTACTCTTGAGTCATCGCAAACATGCTGTAAAGCACGTTTGCGACGACTGCGAACGGTGGAGTGCTCACTCCGCCGTTCGTAACTTCCCCATGATTGCGCCCTTAATGATGTGTGTGCTCACAATGCGCACATGTCCTGTCCCTTCCCTTCACAGCTAGGCCAATTTTCTTAATGTAGGGAGGCAATTCCTCGTGAACTGTCCTCATGCCATTAAGAAAACAGACTTGAGGAGAGACCAGAACATGCATGTGGCTCAACAATAAAATTGTGGGTCTAGTTGGATTATGAAAGTATCGTCCAAAGCAGCCTGTGAAGAATTACCTAAGAAGGGCATCTCAGTTTGTTGTGGTATGAGCATTTCCCTATCAAGACACCCAAGGTCCCATCTAGGTGGCTATCTGGATAACTTGACTCACTCTACTTTTCCCGGTTTATAAGATATTTATCAGCATTTGATGCAAAGGTTGTTTCCACAGGTTGATATAAAATCAGCCTGCCATTTCCCCTCCCCCCAAACAGTCAATTCTCTCTAAATATTTGCTTAATGTGGAAGATTAGAGGTACAAGCAGTGGTGTTCCCAGCCCTCCCGGCGCCTGGGGGGGCGGGGTTGGAGCGCCCCCCCAAGCAGCCGGGCTCCGGGCTGAGCGCCCACTCGGCGCGTCCCCGGCTTCCGGAGGCTCTGCTCCGAGGCCGGGGACAAGCCCTCCTCAAACGGGCAGCCCGTTTGCCCTCAGAAAGGTTCTGCACATGCGCAAACCCATAAAAAAGCCGGCGACGCGCTCGGACTTCTCATAAAGCCCTCGACCGCCGAACTGGGCGGTCGCTTTGAGGAGGGCTTGTCCCTGGCCTCGGAGCAGAGCCTCCGGAAGCCGGGGACGCGCCGAGTGGGCGCGCTGCTTCGTGGGGCGCACCAGCTGGGCTCCGGTGCCGCTCCGCTCTGTGCAGCCCCAAGTCCGGCTGCTGCACCCCCGCACCCACTCAGCGCCTGGGGTGGAGCACACCAGCTCCCCCCATGAAAGAATGCCACTGGGTACAAGGAAGTATTGTACTGTTGATCCATCACTCAAAATGACTTTTTTGCTTTGCCCGGCAAGAGTTCACAATCTAGGACCGAATGTAATCCCATAGATAAGAACTAGTGAGGTTGTGAATTAAAAATTGTTCCTTGAACTGTAACTTTGTTTTCCTAAGGCACAGGGAAGCATACATGCGCACATACACACAAACACACACACAAACACACACACAAACACACACACACACACACACACACACACACACACACGAGTGTGAGAAATTGCTAGTACTGTATATGTCTCTGTCCATGTGTGAGCACAGTGGAAGCAGCAATGGAGACTGTATGTTTTGTATGTCTCAACATTCATGCACAAATAAGCATTTCCGAAGACAGAGGATTAAACGATTGCTTCAGGGTAGGCTGAATTATTTTCAGACAGTGATAACCCTCCCTCTTCCTTAGAAAAATAAATAAATAGAATAAGCCTCCCTCTTCCCATCAAGCATGTATATTGTGGTGGGTGGGGAAGATATAATCTCCAGCAACTGTCTCAACCTGAGGCAGCAGATCAAAGACAAATTTTGTACCTTTTCTGCTTGTCCACTATTCCCATTCAGCATCAAACTTTGACTAAAAATAGAGAAATTTTCTCTTTCTTTTTCAAGGTCAGCTCCAGGCTCTGCTGTGCCTCAGGCAAGAGACCTGCAAGAGTCCCTCTTTCCCTAAATACACACTGGGGCAGCTGCAACAGCGCTGAGGCTCACCCCTCCTATCTAAGTGTGTCTTATGAGGAGGAGATGAAGCAGGATCAGAGGGGGGCTATCTGTGGCTTCCTTCCCATGGAACAACTTTCCACTCACCTGTTCTTCACTTCTGTGATGTGATCAGGTACAGCAAGTCCTCACTTAATGTCAGAGACGACAGGTGCCCTACCGGTGCCAGAGCGCGTGGGGGGCGGGGCCTGTGTCACGTGACATCGATGCGCCCTCGCGTCATGTTGACTCGCCCCCGCCCGTGTCTCGCTCATTTCGGAGCCGAACCGGCTCCAGGGAGGGTGGGAGGGCCGAGACAACGCGGTGCTTCCGAATGGTGAGTTCCCCGAGCGCGCCCCCCCACCCGCGAGCGCCTGGAGCTCCTGCTCCACGCGCTCCTCCGTAGTTCCGCCGCTGCTTAAAGTTGTCGATAGGTTTTTCTTGGAAACTGTGACTTCAAGTGAAATGACTTATAATGAAACCAATTTTACCGTTGGCTAATTCAGTGGTTAGCAAACTGGGAGGCGTGGCTCCCAGGGGAGTCGCGAAAACCAGCCAGGGGAGCCACAGAGTGCCACGGAATTCTCTCAGAAAACAGTGCAATGGCAATTGGCAGGCATCAACATAATGTAATGGGGAGCACAAGAAATGGTCTCCAATGGTCAATGGTCGCCAATGGTCAAGCGAGCCGCAGGTCGAAACTGTTTGGGAAACACTGGGCTAATTGATAAACGTAAACGTTCCTATGGCATTTTCCCATCAACTTTAAAATGAAACAACTTTAAACGAAATGACTGTACGTGAAGACCTACTGTACAGAGGTTGCCAAGGCAATGGAGCATCTAATAATAGCATTTATACAATACTGTTTGGCTGTCCAATGCACTTCACAGCTATTATCTTGATGTAATCCTTATGCCAAGCCTTTAAAGTAAGTAAGCATTATTATCCCCATAGTGCAGCTAGTGAAACAAGACTGAGGGAGTGGCTTGCCTAAGACTGCCTAGTGAATGGCAGAAGTCATATTCAAAAGAGGGACGTCTTGACTGGCAACTAAGGCCCAAAGCAAATGTGTACTTATTCCAGGGAAAAATATAGCCATGAGTTTCAACTCATGTGGGATATGCAATCCAGGGCTTTCTTTGTGGCACAAGCCACAGCCAGTTCCTCCTCCTGCGCTGTCAATCATCCCTTGGCCAATTTCTGCAGAAATCATCTGCAGAAGTCCCAGCAGAGCTTGTTCACCAAAAACAGGCCAGAGTTTCCCTCAGAGGCTTTGCCCTTCTCAGGGCAGGATACTTCCTTGTTTGGGCATACGCTGTACTGCAGTTCCCTCTCCTGACTTTCACAGGAGACTTTTATTCCCATTATTTTCCACATTTTTCTACAGTTCTGTCCTTCAAATAAGGAAGTTGGGTTCTCCTGAAGGGAAACCCCTTAAAAAAAATGGACTCCCCTCACTGGTTCCAAGCAAGAAGATTCTCCCAGAATTAACCAATCGCTTCCCTGGGAAGACATCATGTCTTTAACAGTCTCTTTGTCATCTGTTTAATGTGTTTATTAGGGGACACAACTTGTGACAGCTATGCCCTCCAAAATACGTTTTGTGCCACCATAGGGGGTCTGCACCAGCATTGCATTTGTGCATCTATGAGACATCCCACTATGAACAAGAGGGGGGGGGCTTTAAATGACATGTCAGTTTCATCCTAACCATAAGCTTGGCACAGCCAGGCATGTACTTAATAATCACAGTACCTTAACATCCCTCAGCATGGGACTGTCATGGCATTGCCATTCAGCAGAAACACCCTCAGCATGCAAAGAAAACTTCAGTACCGTAAACTTCAGTAACAGATTTGTTGTTCCACAGACAGAGCTGTGTGTATTTCTTTGACTATGGAAAGCAATGTAAACAGTAAAAACCTACTGTTTTTAGATCCAGCCTGCAGGCTCACCTCTACAAGGAATTTGCAGAGAGCTAGCTGAGCTGTGCTGGCATGGCAAATAAGCCTCTGAATCACCCATAACTAGTGGAGACAGGATTCTTTTTTTAAAAAACACTCTGTTTTTTTTCCCAAAGACAGAGCTAGCAACCATTGGGCCTCTTTTAGCCTGAAGCCTGGCCTGACTCATTTACATTTGAATCACCTATGACAGCGAATCCCAAACTGTGAGGCGCGGCTCCAAAGGAAGCCGCTGAGTTCTCACAGGGGCATCATGGAATGTTAGGGCGCTGCCATCTTGGCCGGCCCTCTAGGACCTAAGTGCCGCTTGCTTGCCTACCCGGCCGGCCAGGGTATCATGCTGGCTGGCGCTGCTGCAGCCATTGGTATCCTCTCTGGCTTGGCGGTTCCTGCCTGCCTTCTCTGCTTGCTGCAGCCGCTTCATCTGGTGTGTTCTGTTCTAGTCCCTCCGCTCAGCCGAGAGAAGGCAGGCCGGAACTGCCAAGCAGAGCTAGAGGGGGCTGACGCAGGTTGGGGCAGGGGTGAGGGTGATGAGGAGATGGAGTGAGAGGTGAGCTGGGAGGGAAGCCAGCAGCATTACTGGGCTCAGGCTGAGGTGAGCGGAGCTGCACAACAGCCGTGGCAGAGAAACGGAAGCCTCTGTGGACTTGCTTTTCTTCCCGCACTTTTTTTCCTCCTCTCAGCTGAGAAGGGGACGTGCAAGGTGGAGAACTTCTCGCTTGCTGGCCTCCCTCCCCCGGTAGGCTTCGGGGCTGCAGTGTTTGCAGCGTGGCGCCGAAGGGGCAGCCTCCACTCATCCCCTTCTTTCTCCCTTCCAAGCTTGCTACGTGGAAGAAGTTTAGGCTGCCGCTGCAAGGTTATACTGTACAGTACACACCTACCTGGGAGTAAGCCCCATTGGACACAGTGAGACTTACTTCCCGGTAAACATGCACCGATGTAACGAACTTGAAAATGAGCGAACTCAGGAAGATAGTGGAGGACAGGAAGGCCTGGCGGGATGTGGTTCATGGGGTCACGAAGGGTCGGACACGACTTAACGACTGAACAACAACAACAAACATGCACTGGAATGGGCTATCAGCGCAGCTGCGCTACACAATGTGTGGTGCTCTCTCTCTGCGCTTGATTAGTAATCCGAGAGAGAGAAGAGAGCACCAGCCTGTGAGGCAAACGAGCCGCCAGAGGGTGGCTGAGGGTGGGGTGTGTGGAGAGTCATTGCTGCTGCTGCTACCCCAGCCCCCTCCTTCCTGCGCCTTGCAAGTAAAGTGTGTGAGTGCGAGTGCGAGTCCTGTTGTGCAGCTTACACTGCACACAAGTGCTACCACCGCCAGCAACAAAGGGAGGGCGGCAGAGGCACCACCAGCACCGCATGGGAGAGGAGCACTATGGAGCAACAGAGAGAGAGAGAGAGAGAGAGAGAGAGAGAGAGAGAGAGAGAGAGAGCCCCAGGAAGAAGGGGAGGAACAAAAGAAGGGAAGAGCGAGGCCACCGCAGATACCAACTGAGGCAAAAGTACTGTATCTCCAAAGTAGCACCCACCCAACTCCACCTTGGGAGGCAGGTGGCCCCAGCATGGCTTCCAAGGAACTCTACGCGGTAACAGCCCCTCTTCTCTCCCCCCTTCTCCTCTTCCCCACCTTCCTTGCTGCGTCCTCACCCCCACTTGTTTTGAAGGGGTTAATATTTAAAGCTTATCTCTCCCCCATTTCGTAACCTAATAGGGAGCCTCAGCCAATGTGGCCAGTAAGTAAAGGGAGGCGTGAATCAGAAAAATCCCCTTGACCGAATCCTCAATAATTGCTGTAAACAATGCTCAAACATTTGCCAAAGGCGGCTCTGAATCAAGCATAGAATGTCCGTTGAGGTATCAGTCAAGCATGTTTGATCAGCAGGAGAGACAACTTCCCCCACTGCAATACATACATACATACATACATACATACATACATACATACATACATATACTGTTGTGTGGGGAAAATGTGGGACTAGAGTTGAGATAGGGCAGTTAACATGGGTTTGATGGCTGACTTGTGTGCTCCGAGACCTCATCTCACTTCCAGCCTTTGTTTGGAGGCACTGTGAGCTGCTCCCTTCAAGCACAGCACATGCTCCTGCCTGACTTGTGAAGCTGTCTCTTCTCTTCTACCTTGCCCCCCCCTTTACTCCCAGTTTTACCTTTGTCAGAACTCTGAAGCCTCAATTATGTTGCCCCTGGCATGCTGGGATGCTCACCTAACCTGCGTATGTCCTCCCCCACCTTCTTTCTCCTCCCAGGTCTGCCTCTTCTCTTGTAGGGAGTTCCTCTTAAAATCCCCCAATGGAAAAATACTGATCATTCAGATGAGTGATGTCCACCCCTCATTAACTGGTGTGTTGTTGGTTGGAGGATCTCCATGTCTCTCCTCCTTCAGCTGCTGAGTTTGTGCACTTTGTGTGGTCCACCCCCAAGCAAGGAAACTTTCAGGCGCTAACAGGATGGGTTGCCTGCAGCTAGAGTTCCTGCATCACACCACCCTGTCCAAACTACACAATGGTCTGTGCAGTCCTGGATCAACTGGGAACGCTCCTTGCAGCCGTAATGCCTGTGGTGGTGGACCAGGAGACTATTGCCTTTTTGACTGCCCTAACTTGACTCCAGTCCCACAATTTCCCCACATAACAGTGTCTTTATTTATGCATTTATTTATGAAAGTATTTGTATACTGCCTTTCTTATAGGCTCAAGGCGGTTTACCTAGGGAGACTGAACATAAACTCCTTTCTTCAATGATGTTTTTACAAGCATTGTTCCACGAGAAAATCTCATACAGCCCTATATTTCTCGAGATGTTTCCCTTCATAGTGCAGTCATCATCCTGGCTGCCGATCCTTGTGACCTCCAAGCTCTCACAGGCAGCTGCAAACCACGTTTCAGATCAGTTCTCAAGATGTTATCAATTTTTTGTCTGCTGACTCCTCCACACTCCTCCTCAGAGATACACCAACAACTTCTCACAGTCTCTCGGTCTTTCTTCCAAGTAGCTCATCCTGCTTAGCTTTTTCAGGCAAGACAACAGCTTAACCTCCAGACCACACCTCCTGCCTTGATGCCCTCCTTGATAGTGTGGGTGATGAGACTGCCCTGCCGCACCCTTTGGTGAGAAACTAGGGGGCTGGGACAATGACCAGTGGCAGCCGGTATTTTCAGATGCCCACCTCCATGGGACTCTGAGGAACAATAAACCTCAGAAATGTTCCTTGTGTCATTTCACTGAAATAGAAGCTACTAGCTCTACCATTTGTGTGTATCTTGAAAACCTGATGTGCATTGTGCTGCTCCTGAGTCAGGTGCGGGCAGCCCAATTCTCACTAAGTCCTGGAGCTCACGCTCTGCCACTCCAGGCCGTTGCAAATATGCCGTATAGTACGTTTGCAACAACTTTAGAGTAAGGGTCGTTGGCGCGAAGGCTGGCAGCTCCTACGCCACCGCCCTCTGGACCCAGCACCCACCAGTGGAGGTAGGTCCTGCTCACTAAGTCCTGGAGCGCATGCTCCGCCTCTCCAGGCCGTTGCAAATGTCAGTACAGTGGTGGGGGAGGGCAGGCAGGGGCATAAAGTGAGGGGACCATTGGCTGAACCGGGCTGGGAGGAAGATACTCTCAAATCACATCAGCTCTATAATACAGCCAATACTATACAATACTATACAATACTATTCAAAGAAGTTCCTTGGCTTCGCTCCTGCATACCTCCAAGTCCTGTTGGTAGCCCATGTCCTTCAGTTTCTCCAAATGTATCAGAGCGGCTCCACATTTCAGTAAATTTTGCAAGAGCCACCTTGACTATGTCTTTCCTCCAAATGTCAATAAGCACCCTCAAGTTCTCCTCAGTCTATGAAGCAGCAAGTAAGGTTCTCTTGTAAATTCACTTTTGGAACTCTATTAGGAGGGAAAGCAGAGAAGAAGGAATTCTGAGCAGAAACCTTTTCATTGGGAATAAGTTAAGCTCTCTTCTCCCACACCACTTCTCTGTCCAAATTGCAGAATGGAGACTTCTTTTCCATTAACAAACAAGCCCACTCACCAAGGCTTTGCTATACACATTATGTGTAACATGTTTGCCCCTTCACCCTTCACATACGTTCTTTGTCCCAGTCACTAGTCAAAATGCAAGGTGTTGTTTCTGGCTAGCCAAACACTTTTCGTTCATAAAGGTGAATCAGGGAACATAGGTATTTTTCATGTTCTGAAATCTTAAGCAGGATAGAAAAGTCTGTTATTTATCTCAGAACAAACATCCCATCAGCACTCTGAGGAACCATAAACCACAGAAATGTTCCTTGTGTCATTTCACTGAAATAGAAGCTCTACTATTTGTGTGTATCTTGAAAACTTGATGTGCATTGTGAATTGGGTTACTGGGAATACCCAGTTGGAAATATTATACAATTTCATGCAGGAGTTTATAAAGAAAAATATAATCTGTCAGATAAGAGACCATGCATGACAAAAGGCTAGAGACTGATGTTGTGTTATAATAAAATCTTCCCATTCCAACAGCCATTGCTTCAGTTCTTTTTTCTCTATCAAAATCAAGGCTGCAGTCCTATGCATACTTATTTCGAAGGAAGTTCTGCCAAAATCAAGAGATATCTCAAATTCTTCTGAGATAAAAATGAGTTTGTGAATGGGCTGGAGTTGTAATCCTTCTTCTCCACTGAAATAAAGTGTTCCAATGGATTGAAAAACAGAATTGACCGTAGCTTTCTTTTAACCTTCTGTAATTTTTTCTAACTTTCCCATCCTTAAACCACCCTGAAAGTAGAACTGTGAATAATTGTGATTTACTGGGCATTAGAGAACTCTTCTATACATGGTATATAGAGGAATACATGATGTATGAGCAATGGATTAGCATGTGCCTTCTGGCCATGTCCTGGAACTGTAAGTAGAATTCACTCCCACCCTCATTCATACGGAGAACCATATACTACTGTTACACATTTTTGTGTGACATTGATTTGGTATGGCATGACTCAATGGTTACAAAGGAAGAGGCACTCCCAGTGTATGAAATCAATAGACTGGGAGGAGTATATGACATGATTTTCATAGGTGCTCGCCCTATTTTACAAGTCACTGAGTGGGCATGGAAACTAGTAGACATGTGGAAGAGACAAATGCACTAAGGGCTAAACCAGACTTTGTGAGACACATAGAACTGCCATAACTCTGAGTCTCTCTCTTTCTTGCAATGTCTTGTTTAATGCAATGTGTGACATATCATTGCAGTGTGTGTTGGCCGCCTATGCCTATTGCAAATACCTAATGAGGGAGGGGAGCAGCACATAGTACAATGATGTCAAGTCACATTTTTTTTGTTAAACTAGATGTACAGTGTAGTGATACTTTAGGAACCCAATCCTATCCCCCCCACCAGCCCAGAGCATGCATCACTGCTGATGGAGCATGTATTGCATGCTATGGGCCAGCAGAAGACCAGACAGCCCAGGAGAGAGAAGTAATGAACATTTTTACTTACCTCTCCCTAGGCTGCCAAGTCTCCAATGGGTCTCCTCCAGCTGTTGAGCTGATATCGGTCTGAGGAGAGTCAGGGGTGTGTCCAGGCTGGAAAGGGGGGTAGGATTCTGCATGCGGTAGTGCCACTGAGATCTGCCCCTGAACCACCCTTGGCCTAGTCCACTCCCCACCCCGATCTGCCCACAATCCTCCCATGAACTGCCCTGCTGCTAACTTATCAGCAACAGTGCAGGTTGGTGGAAGTTCTCCAGGCCGGTGGCACTGGCACAGAACCACTGGCCATTTGCACTGACATGCCCAGCCCGCAGAACTGTGGAGCAGCTTTTGTGTCATTGGCCTGGGCTTAAGAGTGGCGGATCCTGCAAGATCTGCCACCATAAGGCCCAGATGGGATTGGGCTGTAGGTCTCTTTAAAAATCTAGTTTCTATATACCATTAAAGATCCAGGAACAAGCCTTTTTTCTTCTTTGTTTCATTGATATACTGTATTTTCTGCTGCATCATATAAGAGTAAATTATATTAAACAAGGATCCAGAATTAGGGAAAAGAGCTCATCAAGGGTGGCCATTGTCTCCTGTACTGTTTAAAATATTTGTAGAGGATGCACTCAAACAAGTATAAAATAAAACAAGCAGTAGATCCAGGCATTAAAATAAATGGGAATGAAATAAATGGGCTACACTTTGCTGATAATATTGCCATAATGGCAGATATTGAAGAAAAGCTGCAGAAAGTATTAGATTCAATGAATTCCATTTTTCAGTACAATTGTCCTAAAAGAAATGAGAACACTGGAAAGATATTAGTAAGAAGTAAGATACCTCCATACCCTGCACTGTATTTCTTTATGTATACAGTATATGTGCACATAAATGCAATGTATATGTATGTTTATGTATATACGTATAAAGGATGGGGCAGATTGCTGCCACCCCACCCGGGGTGGGGATGTCCTTTTCTGGTCCCACCCTGCACAAGACATGGGATCAGGTGGCGCAATTTATCAGGGCCTGAGCAAGCTGAGGGCAGGTCCAGAGATGCACAACTCGCATGTGGCCTCTGTCCCTTGGAATTCTAGGACTGGAGGAGCTCGTGACCCAGCCCATCCACCTGTCATGATAGTCTGGGATTAACTGGTCATTGTTAGATGGTTAGACAGCATCACCGATGCAACGAACATGAAAATGAGCGAACTCAGGAAGATAGTGGAGGACAGGAAGGCCTGGCGGGATCTGGTTCATGGGATCACGAAGGGTCGGACACGACTTAACGAATGAACAACAACAACAACAACAACAACAACAACAACAACACATTTTTTGCTTTACACCTGATTGGCTGTTGGTGTGGAGTTTTTCCACCTATCCCAGGCTAGGTTTTAGGTGTGGTATTTAGCCAGGGTGGCTATGACTGACAGACATAGTGTGGGGCAAGGAGTATGAGTAGAGATTTGGTGTCTACGCTGAGGTAAGTGAGAATCAGAGGGATAACCAGAGCCAAGCCCAAGAGGCCGCCTGGCTCAGGGACACAGGCTGGTGATCTTGGGCTTGAATTGCAAGGTGGATCTCAAAGGTTGCCTGTCTAAGGGCAGGTGGACCAATTCAGTTTACTTTACCTTCTTTCCAGGGGCTGGTTTGGAAAGGCTGGGGTCAGCAGGAGACAACCTCAGGTTGGTGTCAAGGTGGTGTCATCCAAGAGGGTCTGGACAGGTAAAGTGTTTTCTCCAGGGACCGGGTAGGTACCTGCACTGAAGAGGGGAGGGTTTTGTGCAATAGTGATGTGAGCACCAAAAAAACCCTGACATATTTTTATGTCCTCCGCCACTCCTTCCTGAACCCCCTGCCTTTTACCCCATCCAAATCGGTCCAAGAATCACGGAGATACAGCCATTTAAAGTAAAGCGCATTTAAAATTCGGCTTTTCTCTGCTTTGCGCACCATTTGACAGCCGACGCGTGTCAGCCAAGGGCAAAAGTTCACCGACATGCGTCCGCCACGAGCCCTCCGGAACCCCTAGAGAAGCGGCAACAGCAAAAGTTCACTATGTACCTTTTTAATCCTATTAAACCTCTTGACCTACTAAGCCTATAATCCTCTTTCTGGGCATTCAGCCAACTTTCTCAGATGGCGTGTGCCGCTTATTAACTAACCCAGCACCGACCTCTCGCCTTTTCTGCACTGACAGCCGGCTTTCGCCATCTCGGCTCCATTTGACAGCTTAAAGCGGCAGTGCTCTATTTCGGTGAAATATGGACTCTGAAGTTTTTCTCGGTTATTTGGGGGTTCCCTTGGGGGTTATGTGCCCGGATCTTCTCGGAGGTCATCGGGGTTCTCTCTAGGGATGGGATCCACATGGAATGGTCCCGATCCTCCCGCTTAGCTTGGGTAAGCCTCATGCTGTGTGGAGAGGCTCCTGGAAGCAGCACAATAGATCTGCAGCCAGTAAAGAAGTCCAGTTCGAGGCTGGGCATCCTGTTTGGGCTCCCGTGGAGTGTTGGGAAGGACGAGTGGTTCGAGGCCCTCTACCCACCTTCAGCGAGGAGACAAGAGGTGGAACGCAGGCAGCCCGGGGGGCGCCTCCTGTCATAGATCTGCGCTGCAGGGAGTAGGAGAGACCATTTTAAAACCACATAACCCAAGCTAGTCAGTGACAGCTTCCAATTCTGTGCTGCTCTCAAATGGCTTCCTTCTACCTGGGAGGCTAGCTGGGGGCAAGGAATCCAGGGAACTCCTGATGCACTGTGAGAACTCAGGCTGCCACCATTCCCTAAACTTCCAGCCTAACTCTTTGTGTGTCTCTCCTCTGTCAATCACAGCCACCCCCCACATCCTGGAATCATTGTCTCTGCCTTCCTTTGTTACTATTATTCAAATGTCTATCTCCGGCTGCCAGTTCCCTGATTGCAACTTGTCCCTCTGTGCATGCTACCACTATCTCACTTCCCATTGTTCCTGTTTTGCCTGGCTACAATTATTTCAAATGCTAATCCAGTTATCTACCTTGCTGTTGCCTGACTGACAGCAATCACTCAAATGTCCTCAACTGTATGCCTGGTGCCATGGGGCAGGGACCTTTTGTGTGGCACTTTTGGCTATCTAATTGGAAATACTGCCTTTTGTATTAAGCAGGCTTCTCAAAAGGACCCATTCATAAAACTCCGGAAAACCTCGCTTCACCTGAAGTGGGGGTCTAATCCTATTACCTCCTGCCACCCAGTACCCCCACCCATCATACCATTGGTTCCCAGTTGCACAAAGCACCACAGTTTTCATTGGTTCTTTCAATAAAGTTTATCTTTTATTGGTTCAAAGTTTCATATACGCTGCTGCTGTTCTCATTGGTGTAAAGTTTCAATCCAACTTCCTATTGGCTGTATCAACGTGTAACTTCTTGGATCCTTCCCTTCACTGGCCCTTCTTTATTATGTACTCTTTCAAACAATGTACTCCATGATTTCACCTGTAATAATGAAATGTATATAAACTTTTGTATTGATTGTATCTGTTACACTTTCTGCCTTGTTGATCGTGTCCTTGGCTAGCCTAGTAAAAGATCTTCCTTTTTACAATGTTGGTCTATTTTGAGCTCTATTTTTGGCGCCTCTGCAAACTGCAGATCTCTTCCCTTTCTCTCTCTCTTTTCCTTTTTGGGTACCCTCTCCGCCCGCGGAGTCAGGTGTCTACTCACCAAATCAAACGAGCTGAAATCACTAGCACCTTTGAGTGCTCACAACAATAGGACCCACTACAGTAGTAAATTGATCAATTGTTATAGATCAATAAATGTGATCTATTTTTCTCCAAACTACCTGGTCACATGTTTTTTGTGGGAGTGGTACCTCAGCAATTCTCAGATCTGTACAGAAACTTCAAATTCCAAATTCCAGCAGGGACAGAAGCATTTCGGAAGTACAGTGGTCAAGGTGGTACAGTTGTGGCAAGTGGCTCAGGATTTGTCACATACTACTTTCTAAGAATCTACCGTATATCCTCTTCAGAAATAAAATAAAGCTTCTAGGCCTGGGATTCTGGACCTGTCTCAGAGATCATGGGTCATGCAAAGCTACACCAGACCACAAAAAGAAAAAGAAAAGAGGGGATGTCTGCAACTGGGGGGAAAAAAGAAGGGAAACTCCAAAGTGCTGAAGAGATTTTGTTGTTGTTGTTGTTGTTGTTGTTGTTAATCAAATGCTCCACTGAAATCACAAATGCCTGATGCATTTTAACTAAGAAGCTCTTCAACAGAAGTGAAAGGTACTGTAAATAGTTTCATAAAAAAACCCTGAGAAATGTTTATTACTGTAGTCTTCTGACCATATAAACCCTGTTCTTTTTGGTCTCAGTAAGCCCCCATTATTGCAATTCAGCTATGGAACGATAGCAAAGGCTCCTTCCCTTTGCTAAACATAACACCATCAGGACTAAAAGGAGTGTGACCCCTCACCTCGCCATTGTGACGGCTTCAGATTCAGTGAGAGAAGCGCTTTTATTATCTCCCCCCTCGTCATGTTGGAGTGAGCTGCAGAAACCGTTCCAACATTTGAAGAAGCACTCTGGAGTTTGGCATAGAGTAAAATCATCCTGCTCTCTGCCAAAACCCAGTGAAGAAGAACATGGTGGAAAATCAGACATCTTATAAGAAACACCTGTTGATACCTGTTGTGCTCTGGAAAAGCACACATAAAAATATGTGTATGTAGCTGCATTTTGTGGGTGCAAAATAAGCAAAGAGGAGGAAGGGAAATGAGATAGACATTTGAGATGTGGCATAGGAAAGCATGTAGCCCTTCCTGATCACATGGAAAGCCCTACACATTTGCACCTGTTCACACATTAGACTTTAGACTTTGTGCTGAAAGTACAGTCTGGTGATGGGGAAAATGATCATAACCCTGCCGCTCCATACTTTCAATGAATGCATGAAGGAACATCTGAAAAGGGTATAAACTGACTTAGACCAAATAGAAATCTAATAAAGAAAGATTGGATAGAATTTAAGATTCAGGGCGCAATCCTGAAAGAAATACCGGCGATAGAACGAGTGTTCCGTCGCCGGGAGATGTCGAGAACACGTAAAGCACGTTCGTGACGACTTGGGAGCAATGATGGCCGGCGCAGAGGCCAACTTCCCTTGCTCTGTCGCCGGAGCGACCATGTGGCTGCCGGACGAGGTAAGTTGTAATCCGGTGGAGGCGTTTCAGTGGGCAAGGGAGGAGGGCCATTGGCCTAGCCGGCCCAGGAGGGGGCAGGGGATGGCGTCGGCCATATCCCCATCCCCGCTGGGCCGGCTAGGCCATTACACGGCCTCCTCTATTTCTGCCAGGTATTTAGCTGGCGGAAATCCTAGCTGGCTTTACACCCAGGGAAGTGGACAAGCATCCCCTTCCCTGAGTAGACCTCCGGCCCAGTGGCAGAACGGCCGCCGGGGCTCAGGATCCGGCGGGCGGCCATGGGCCACCGGCCAGATCTTTGCACTGGATTGCGCTGCCCAAGTGTGAAGAGGGGATCTGATATGATAGGTTACATTTTAAGAAATGGAAAATTAATACAAATATATCATGTATTTGAAAGTGAAAGGTAGAAGAGGAAAAGGAAGACCTAGATACAATTACGTACAGCCGAAAAGAATGTATAAAAGATGCGCAAACATAGTCAGACCTGAAAAGCTTCCACAAGACAGAGACTATGAGATGAGAGCTGTCAAAGACCAATCTATGGGTAGAAACATAGATAGAAACATTGCTAATTAAACCGTTCAGTTCATTTTTGCTGACTGATTATTCAGTTCTGTTTTGCTGACCGTTAATAAAATCTGGATTGTTCTGTTTGATTTTAAGGTGTGTTCTAGGATCAAGTACTATTTTTCATTGCACAGTTGTTACAAAACATGCCCAGTATGTTAGAGAACTGAAGCTGATTCACTGAGCACCAACTTCTGATCACCGCTTAGTAAATGGAGTTCTCATTCCAAGCAGAGGCCCTTCTGCACCGCCAAGTATCTTTTTGCTCAGTTGTACTCTTTAATTTCCAGTGCCATGAGGAGAGGAGAGCACTTGCTGATGATCTTGAATGGATAAATGACAAAATGAGTAGTTGAACCAGAATGTTTTCCAGTGACCCAGAGAGATGAAAAAAGCATTGTCTCGGAAGATAATGCACTTCTAACAGAAACAGCAGAGTGGGCTTTTTTTTTTTTTTTTTTTTGAAAGGACATCAGTATTCACTGTCTGCTCATTTTTATCTATGAATTGGTGTCTTAAGACCGGGGTTCATGGGCTCAGGAAAATTTTGTTAGTTGGAAGAAGAGAAGATGCAATTTTTTTAAAAAAGGGAGTTTTACAAGATATAGCAAGCAGCTAGCCTAGTTTTGACAGGTTCGATATATATGTGCACTTCCTGTTCCTGTAAGTGAATGCAAAATGTATTCTAAATGTTGGCTGCCTTCCAGTCCCAAGAAGACATTCTTATGCTCTCCTTCTCTCTCTGTCTCTGACATTGGACCAAACTACATGTGGCATTAAATATGTTGTTGGCCCTGATGTGCTTCTGTCTTTTTAGTCAATAGCCGCTGCTGCGAGAGGCCATTTGACGATTCAAGTCTTGTTCTTTCTTTTCTCTTTGTTATCTCTTTCTCTTCACACTGATCAATGCTTTCTTTTTTCCTTTTCCCTTCCTTGCTTTACATGCCCTGCTTCTCTTGGGAACGTTTCGGGTGACATGCAGATTAAAAAATATACAGTCTAGACATGGTTTAAGACCAGTTCTTAAGGGAATCCACCCTCTTAAAGTTTTCTGTCTGGCTCCTCCCATGCCAATTGTTGATAATGGGAAGGCAGTGGCTGTGACTTTCTGCATAATGAGAACATGACTGTTTGAAAGCATGTGTGGAACCTACATATAGCATAGATCTAGTAAATATAAAGTCTATTAAATGCAGATTTTTAAAAAAATAGCGCTGCCAAGCATATCAGTGAATTCATAATACCGCAAACCACAAAGCATAGGCAAATTCATTGAGCATATTTCAAGGGTCTACAGGAGCAGTCTGAGAGGAAATGCTACCCATGCACCTCAAAAGCATGCCCTCTTGCTGCTGCTGCTGCTGCTGCTGCTGCTGCCGCCTTCTTCTTGCCTATTTGGCTGCTCAGGGAAGCACCCAGGTAGACAAGGAAAGGCGCAGCTCATCCGCCAACTCTTGACCTTGAGCTTCAGAGTTGCCTCTTTCGTCTACATCATCCTCAGCATGCTCTGCTCTTCCTGCCTGTTTCAAACAGGATGGTGCAGAAGAAGGATGCGGTACTGGAGCTCAGGGTAAGGGGGGCAGGCTCTGAATCGCCATGCTTCACCTCTCCTTGCTCACCCAGCTGCTACCCTATGTGAGTGGATATAGGATTAGAGAGCTGATTGAAAATGCTCAGTGGGGAATGGACTGGACGGGGTGATGGGAAGTGGCATCAGGCCTGCAGGGAGGCGGATCGCCCCAGGTGACACTCTCAGCGGGTGATGCCATTAGCGGCAAAAATTGTGAAAACTTTGTATTTATGAATAATACCATTATGTTATATATCAATCAATCAACTATTTCATGCATAATCTGTATTCTACTAAATGTTATGGCCAAATAACTGGAAAAATAAAATAACTGCCTTATGTAACAAAAAGTAGATTTTCTTAACTCCAAAAAGACCAAGGGCAGCGCGATCCTGAAGATCCGGCTGGCGACGGAACAAGCGTTCCGTTGCCGGAAGCCATCGCAAACGTGCCGTAAAGCACGTTCGTGATGACTCGGGAGTAAGGAAGGCCGGCACAAGGCCGGCCTCCCTCACTCAGACGCCAGATCTCCGCGCGGACGGTGGCGGAAGGTAAGTGCTCCATTGCTGGACGCGTGGGAGGTCCAGCCGGGCAAGGGAGGGGGCCATTGGCCTAGCCGGCCCGGGAGGGAGCAGGGGATGGTGTCGGCCATATCCCCGTTCCCGCCGGGCCAGCTACACCGTTACACGGACTCCTCTACTTCTGCCAGCTATTTAGCTGGCGGAAATCCAAGGAAGCCGAAAGGGCTGGCCCAGGTTTACACTCGGGGAAGGGGACAAGCGTCCCCATCCCCGAGTAGACCTCCGGCCCAGTGAGTGCCAGGCAGCCGGTGCACAGGATCCAGTGGGTGGCCCTTGGCCACCGGCCAGATCCTTAGTCAGGATTGCGCCCTGAGACTGATTGTTCTGAGAGCCGAGTTGGTTACTGATTGGGTGATCTGTACTGTTACGTATTAGAATAAATAAAGTTAATAGGGGTGACATCATGAGTTACCAGACTGGTATGAGTTACTGGACTGGTATAACACCAAGAGTTACCGGACTGGTATCGGATTAACAGGAGTAATCTGTAGAAATACATAGTCCTGCCTGATGGATGGGCATCTTTTGTAGAACCTAGTTAAGCCCAACCATGTTTCTCCATATTCACCTCTGGGGTCCATCATGGGGGTGATGCGCTGAGCTCTTATGGGGGTGACACAAACCCTAGTGACGCCTCTGGTGGTGGGTGGATGTGGAGACAGGGAACCTCTCATCAGTTTGCAGCTCCCCCCTCAACCTGCCACATGAAATGGATGCTTCAGTCAGCCTCATCGCTAGGCTGGCCCTGTGGGTCTATCAGACCCACATTATACATTATATGTTGGCAAATTTAAAAAAAAATACTTAAATAATTCAGAATTTCATTGAGAGACTTACGATGTATGCTATTTTAACATGTCATGACAAACTTCTGAGAGAGCAAGTGAGCAGACCAGCTTTCTTATATGTGTAGTCAATGCAGACCTCAGAACATACATTAATAGTAAAGAAGCCCTAAGGGATAGAGGCGGATGAATGTTATCCTCTTAAGTTATTTACCACCTCTGTTCCTCTTTTCCCTCAGTGCTGTAATAAATGTATTGAAGTAAAGATACAAATTCAGTAGCCTTGCTCTATAAACCCAGTGTAATCAAAAGCCAAGAATAAGTCTGAAATTGGATTGCTATATTACAACGCTGGAGTGCTCATTCTGGATTATGTACAGGATTTGTTGACCTAAGATATATAGGAGATGGGCTTTAAAATTCTTAAATGAATTATGCCACAAGCCAGAAAGAAGTCAAGAAATAGCTTGGGGATATCTTTCAAAGAAAGCTAGAAAGGGGGGCAAAGTCCAGCTGCCGTAAGCTGGAAATGGCCATTTTCTGAAAAATGTCTCTGTCCTGATCCAAACACCTCCTGCACCAACATGAAAGTGCGCAAAATACATGTACAGTATCTCAGCCAAAGAAGTGAATGCCGAAGGCGGGCCAAGTGGCAATGTAAAACAATGCGTATGTAACGGGCAGCCCAATCCTGCCTAACTTTATGCCCGGCGTTGCAGTGAGGCCGGTGCAGTCAACGCTGCATCCAAGGCGGAAAGAGGCAGGAGGGAGGTCACCTCAGGGGAAGGGAATGTTCATCACCCCAGCCATTCAAATGGGTCTCCTCGGATCTGTGCCTGCTTTTTTGGCAGTGCTAATCCGGGAGCCTCATGAATGCCAGGGAAGGGGGACAGGGTTCAGCATACACTGCTGCCGCTGGTCCCGCCCCTCTCTGGTCTGGCCCATCCCTGTTGCCGTCTTTCCCCTCCCTGCCTCCTCTTGCCCTTCCCCATCCCAGAATGCCTCTACACCGAACAGTGTGGCGCTTACCTGCCCTCAGCGCCCGCTGCATGAATCCGGCGCTCTGGAGCCAGCACAGGCCTCTGCGCTGGCCTGGAGCCGGCACAACTGCCTTAGGGCAGCTTTTGCAATGACTCCGGGAATGCACAGGAGGTGCTGGGCTAAGCAGGATTGGGCCCTAAGGCTGCAATCCTTTACACACGCTCCTGGGAGTAAGTGCAACTGAATACAACAGTACTTATTTCTGAGTAGATATGTGCTGTTAATCGTACAAGGACATATTTTGACTCTCGTACAAGAGGGATATTTTGACTCTCTCGATTGTGCCAATTTCCTTCTTTTACAAGGCATTTATGCCCAGCGTTGCAATGAGGTCCTCAATGGTGTCCTTTGACACCACTGTGATGGTGCATTGGGCACTACCATGGCCACCAGTACTTACGGTTCAGAGGATGGCATGGTTGGTGTAGCAGAAATCATTGATTAAAACATGTAGGTTGTAGTTAAGAAAATAATAGTAAAGTTTTATTTAGCTTCAAACCTGGACCATCCCTGAGGCTGAGGAAGACCGCCCCCTTGACAGAAATGAGAACAATTCTTATCCTATACAGAACAAAGACATCACAAGATCAAAGACACGTGGTCAATCCATTTCCACAAACCTGTCCCATTTCTCCAGTTTAGCTTTTTGGGTTCCAGTTAGTCTGACAAGCCAAGGCCCAGTGGCATAGCTAGACTGAAGTGGAGGCAAGTAGTTCTGCAAGACTCCATTACACCGGAGTCAGCTGCCCCTCCCCCTTGCTGTTGGAGGCATTCTGGCGGCAATGGCAACACGCAGGACACTCCCCTGTCGCTGCCTGAATGGCTCCAACAGCAAAGGGGGAGGGGCCGTTGACTCCGGTGTAACGGAGTCTTGCAGAACTACTTGCCTCCGCTCCAGTCTAGTTTCACCTCTGCCAAGGCCTGTATTTTTGCTGACCAAAAGCCAAGTGTTTCTCACACAACAATGTCCTTGAAGAGGAAGGCATTTGTTTTCATCAAACAGGAAGGATTGCATTCGCTGAAGGGAAGTCGTCCTTTATCTGTTGTCCAGGCTGGGCCACATGCTGTGCTGTTCCAATTTCCAAGGTATAGAAGGAGACAGCACTGAGGGCCAAAGGGGCTCATGGGAGAATTTCAACATGGTTGACAAAGATCCCAAGAGGGCATTCTAACTTATAGTAAACAGCTTGACCAAAAATCTAAAAATTCTGCTACAGTGGGTAGGCCCTGAGGGATGTGAGCCCATGGCAAGTGTTGGATTTGGCCGACCCCAGACATGGCCCCTGGCTCCTCCCCTTTCTTCCCTGATTGATATTCCATAGTGTGGGGAGCTGGTTCATATGTACCGCCAGCCCAGATGCACAATTCTAAATGTACTTTCTAAGTACAATTCTAAATTCTAAATGTACTAGGTTTCTCTAACTAAGATGAAAATTTAAAAGACTGCTTTTAAGGCACAATAGTATTACAGAAAGAAGAGCCTCTAACAATGCAGCTGCTATGAAACTTGGGGGTGGGGGGAACCACTAGATAGTTTTTTGATCATTTTTGTGCCCCATGATAGCTGGAGCTTGAGGCTTAGTTTGTTTTTCAAAGCTTCTCTCTCTTGGATATACTTTTAGGCAGGGTATGTATCTATCCCCATTTTGTGCAAATGCTCACAAGGTTATTTGGATTCCTACAGTATGCAGCTGTGTAACTTGTGGGAAAGCATGTGATCCATTGTGTTTTTCATTTCTTCTACCTAGTTTCAAGGTGGTTTTTTCCCCCCATCTTTTGTAGTTGTGCTTCTCCAGCAGGGATGTTCCATATCTCTGCATGGGGCTGCCTTTGAAGATGGTTTGGAAACTTCAGCTAGTACAAAATGCTGCTGCATGAGTTTTTACCATACCAAGCTTTAGAAACACGTTGTTCATTTCTGGCCCACTCTGTTGATCCTTACCTTTAGACCCCAAATGGGTGGAGGATCACCTCCTCCGTATGTATCTTCCTGGGTTCACGAAAGCCATCTGAGGAGGCCTTTTGTGCATCATTCTGTCACCTTCGGAAATCGTTTTGGTGAAGACGCATGAGCAGTGAGTGATGCAGTGGTAAATTCTGAAGTAGAGGGGCTCATCATGACACTCCCAACAAAGACTATAAATAAATAAATAAATAAAACAATTTAAAAGGCTTCATTAGAGTGTTTTCTTTTCCTGCCACTTATTTCAGCTTTGAAAGTTAGTACTGTTGCATACTTCATTTAGTGCATTTCATCCCAAACTCCTGTAGTGGGCTGCAATAGTTTAAAAGAAATGTATAAAAATGGAAATATTGGGTAAAAATATCCCCAGTAAATATAAACGGTATATTGGAGTGCCATCCTATATATATTTACTCAAACATAAGTTGCACTTACTTGCACCACCTGTGTCTCCTGGGAATAATTTATACTATCCTTGTATAATGCTTATGTAATCCTTACATATCTTTGTTCAGTTCCTCAGCTGGATCCAGCGTCAGTGTTGTTGTTGTTGTTTGCAGAGCTCTGGAGGGGAGGGTTTAAAGGAGTGGCTGGTCAGGAGCTCACCAACAAAACGCCGGCTCCCTCACTTACAGCGCAATCCTGTGTAACTGTCTGTGGCCGGCCTAAAGGAGCGGCCACAAAATCCTGAGCCCGTTCCCGGGTCGCACTAGCATGACACGGGGACACCTCGGGAGAAGGGGACACTCATCCCCTTCCTCAGGTGGAGGGCTGCCCAGGGCCGATGGGCCTCTTCGGATGTACACCAGCTCTGAAGCTGGAGTACATCCGAGGTGGCAGTGTAAGGCCAAACCGGGCCGGGGATATCGGCGGAGCGCACTGCCAATATTCCCGCCCCCTTCTAGCCCAGTTCAACCAATGGCCCCCCTCCCTTTATGCCGCTGCCCACCCTCCCCGACCCACTGACCAGGAGTAAACTCCACCGGTAGATGCCGGGTTCAGAGGGCAGTGGAGTGAGGGCTGCCAGCCTTCGCGTCAAAAGCCCTTACTCTAAAGTTGTTGCAAACGTGCTTTACGGCACGTTTGCGATGGCTTGGAGTGGCGGAACATGTGCTGTGCTGCTCCAGGACTTAGTGAGGATTGAGCTGCCCGCCCCTGACCCAGGAGCAGGAGATATGCTCAGCTGCTCACCTTTTCCTCACTCCCATGCTGCAAGCAAGGTAAGTGTTCTTGTGAGGGACTGAAGCCGCCCTTACACCACACGTGTCGCATCCCGTCGAGTCCCGAAGTAGCTGAGGTGTCGATTCTGATTGGCCCAATGCTTTGCACCGCATCCCGCCCCCACAACACCGAACATGGCCTCTCATTGGCCGGAGATCGATTTATTCAATTTGGAACGCACCGGAACAATCTTCGGCCAATGAGAGGCCGTGTTCGATGTTATGGGGGTGGGACGCAGAGCAATTTGTTGGGTCAATCCAGAATCGTCTCTGGGACGCAATGCAGCGAGACGCATACAGTGAGCGGGTCTTTTACAGCTTTAATAGCCTCTCATAATATCTCTTTATTCAGGGGATAAGACAGCTCTTTTTGTATGAGGGAGAGCTGAAGGAATTTGATTCAGCCTCCCAGCAAGCTGGCATCACCTTCTTTCCTCTCCCTGTGTAGAGAGGGAAGCAGCATCCTTCCTGCTGCCTGAGCAATGAGGGTGATGACACCCCCCCCACACACACACACACGCTTCAAGCCACCTCACTGAGGCTGTTACAGGGACTGCTGCTGGACAGAGATAATAGATGCTGGACCTGGCTGGATAGGCACAGGGGTGGAGCACCATGTCAGTCCGCCGCCTCCACCAATCCTGTACCTGATGCAACGGGTTCAGGTTATCTCATTGGTTGGTCGATATGGTGTCACAGCTCCTGCTGTAGGAGAAGTTCCAGTGCTGTGACCCCACCCCCACCCCACCCCCTTCAACTACACCCTGTGAGAGGACAATTTCAGCTTTGGCTCCCACAGTTGAAAACTCCCTTGGAGTTCCTGGGGAGCTATGTTAGTCTCTATCTGTGTCAATGTTCTGTTGACAAATGAAGACTTTGCTTTTAAAACAAGCTTTTAATTTATCTGCCGCTTAACATTTTTTTATCCTTTTGTTCTCTGCTCCTCGACTGCCTTTCTCGTCTGTCTTTTGGTGTTTGTATTTTTTTTAACCTTGTCCATTTGATTGCTATGGTTTTAACCTTTATCTATGGAAACCATCTCGAGTACTTCCATTTTGGAATGGAAGGGCAGGGTATATGTGTAGCTTCTTTACTAATAAATGAATATCATTGACTGCAGGGTTTTCTGGTGCCTGACACACAGCCACAAGAGCACACAGAGAGGAGACGGAAGTGCAAAGACCTCTTTCTGTTGGTTCATCTATCAGCCACACTGGACCCGGAAGATGGGGGGGGGGGTCAGAGATTTGAAGACAGGCATATAATCTGGGATATGAGAGAGAGAGAGAGAGAGAGAGAGAGAGAGAGAGAGAGAGAGAGAGAGAGTAACTCTGCCTGATGCCATCTCAGGTCTGCCACCCCTGTACTAAAACAAAAACAAAACAAAAACACCCTCAAAATCCTTAACGTACTTCTTGTACCCCGCCTTGAAACCCGGAAGTGAGGGATTTCCATTTTCATTTACAGCACAAGAGCTTGTGTTGTCCCTGTGAATGAAACCAGAAGGACTACACTTCTGGGTTTCAAGGCAGTGTGCAAGGAGCACAGTAAGTAGGGGGATTACAGTATCTGCATTGCACTCGAGTGTTTGTGAAGCAGAATCACCCTCAATCAAGCACAAAGCAGATCATTCTTGGATTGATCGGCAGGTGGAAGTAGGCAACAGCAGCAGCAGACTTGGTGAAAGTACCCTGAATCTGTCACCCTCTCAGACCCCTCGAAATCTGTTGCCAAAATACAGCCTGCTTCTAGTGCCTGCATGCATGGGCCAGTGAGTTTTACTGCTACAATTCTACCATCTCAGCTACTGGAAACTCTCCTGTCCATGTAAATGCTTACACCCATTTCCCCTCGCTGCGTCTTGTTCCTAGGATGGTCCCTTGGAATACCTATGTGATGCCACATGTCTGTCTTCTTTGAAACTGCTCCGTAAGATCTATCTTCACTTTTGGGTTATCCTCTTAAGCTGCAATCCTATACACCAGAGGTTCCCAACCTGTGGTATGTTTACCACTGGTGGTATGCAGACCACAGTCCGGTAGTATGTGGGCTGCCGGCGGCTAAGATAGCGGCTGCGTGGCACCACATCGGAGCCCAAAAAGTGGCGTCTCGAGATCTGCCGAGTCAGCAGAACTCGAGCATGTGGGCTCTAGGCACTGGGAATGGCCCTCCTGTCCTCCCCTGTGCCTTACTATGCCTTTCCAAGCTCCAGCACAGCTGTGAACCTGGAAGAAAGTACCAATGAAATCATCAGCATATTTTTATGGTGGTACGTGGCTGGCCAGAGACCCACGTAGGTAGTATGCTGGCCAGAATGGTTGGCAGTTCGAATCCGCGATGGGGTGAGCTCTCGTTGCTTGGCCAGCTCCTGCCAACCTAGCAGTTCCAAAGCATGTTAATGCGAGTAGATAAATAGGTACCGCTTGCGGGAAGGTAAACAGCGCTCCGTGTTCCAGCCGCATGCTACGTGCTGCAGCAGGGAGAGTCATGCCGGCCACATGACCACGGAGGCGTCTTCGGACAACGCTGGCTCTTCGGCTTTGAAATGGGTATGAGCACCACACCCTAGAATCGGACACGACTGGACTTAATTGTCAGGGGTCACCTTTACCTTATACATGCATGGTATTGCACTCCCCTTCTACAAAAATTAAGCCTAAGGTTCTGCAACTATAGTGGTGCCCATTCTACCCCTGTATTTGTCGCCCCTACCCCATCAATTGTGTTTCCCACTGTCAAAGTTTAGATTGTAAGCTGCTTGGGGTAGACTGACTTTTGTTTGTTACTTCGTAATCATAATAATATGATCCCAGTATCCTGTTGAACAGAAAAAGAATGCATCTCTTGCTTTCACAAGGTTTCTTTAATTGGAAGGATTCATTACTGTGTAATGTCTTTTGACTACTGCTTTTAACTAGGTCTAGCTGGGTAATAATATCATAGTTACACAAGAGTGTACATTATAACAGAGTGACAGATATTTCGGTGCCTCATTTCTCATGCTCCGTGATGAATCACAGCAATTATTGGGAAGGGAATATTCATTTTACAGTTATTGTTATTAACAGAAAGTTCTAAGAATAAAAGCTCCTATTTCGCTTGACGCTCAAGTCACTACTAAAATAGGCAATGGAGGTGCATTTTTATCTACCTTGTATTTCACACTGACTGCACAACTAAAAATTGGCATGGCCAAGTCATTTTTATCCTCTTGTTACCAGCTTGCAGAAGGCACTGAGTACAGAGGCCCATGTGATGGATATATTTGCAACAGATGTCGCTTCACTTTCTTTTGGTCTAGGAAATTTAGCCACAGATTCATCCTGCTGCAATTTATTAAGGCCACCAAAATAAATTGGCAGTAGGAGCCAGTGTAAGGCACATACCATGCTTGCTCTTTTGCAATGTAGTTAACATATTGATAGACCGAATTTGGGTCGATGCACCCCTGGCACATTACCCTGTATGGGGTTGGAAATACAGGGTTTGAAATATACAGTGTAAGTAATTCAGATAAGTTATTGCACCATTTGAAAACAATAACAGGGCAGCTGCATCAGTACAGAACGATGCCATTGCCTCTTGATTGCGCATGAAGTACAATGAAGACAAATATATTTTTAATCTGTGAAGGTGAAATGAAGTCCTAGGAAGAGAAATACATTAGAGGAAGTGTTTAAAGGGAAATGATGTTGTGTTTAGGCTGTTAGTGAAGTCTTCCTTGCTGCCCACATATGAAAATTCAGCCAAACAAGAAATGTTTCCCATGCACAAAGCGGTAAAACAGGTTTCCAAAAGTGCATGCAACATTGTGAAAACCTTCACAAACGCGTGATCTATTCTCTGACAGTGAGCTGATATAAAAATAAAGGTTAAGGAGCAAAGTTTTGAACTACATAATTTTCTCTGAACATCAAAATGTATTGCTACAGTGACATTAACATTCCATGACAAATTTTGATTCCATATACATAAAATCCTATTGCAAATATAAGGTAAAGGTAAAGGTGACCCCTGACAATTAAGTCCAGTCATGTCCGACTCTAGGGTGTGGTGCTCATAACCCATTTCAAAGCCGAAGAGCCAGCGTTGTCCGAAGACGCCTCCGTGGTCATGTGGCCGGCATGACTCTCCTTGCCGCAGCGCATAGCATGCGGCTGGAACACAGAGCGCTGTTTACCTTCCCGCAAGCGGTACCTATGTATCTACTCGCATTAACATGCTTTGGAACTGCTACGTTGGCAGGAGCTGGCCAAGCAACGAGAGCTCACCCCGTCGCGGATTCGAACTGCCGACCTTTCGATCGACAGCTCATGGTTCAGCGGTTTAACCCACTGTGCCACCCGTTGGTCTTATTGCAAATATAGATACTCTCAAATATAGATACTCTCAGCTCTATAATACAGCCAATACTATACAAACAGCACAAAATAAAACTCCTCTCTCTCTCTCTCTCTCTCTCTCTCTCTCTCTCTCTCTCTCTCTCTCTCTCTCTCCTAGTTAACAGGCATCAAAAGGTCATCAGTATCACTTTCAGTATTGGGAGAGTCAGCTGTTCTAGTGTTTTCAGCACACCCTTTTATTTCATATCCACAGGTTCATAGTTACTCTAGGAATGTTCAACACAGTACCCACACATGGTGGAGCACGGCAAACCACATCTAATGCACTTCAGTTCAATTTTCGTCCAGGTTTCGTAACAGGATGCAGAATATGTTCTGGCGCAAGGTCTTGCATGCTATCCAAGTGTTATGCAGATGCAGTTCAGTGCTACTCAAATTGTCCTCTGCAGACAGGTTACCGGTCCGCGACCCATTGGCTGCCAATCCACAGTGTGTCTCATGGAGCTTCATTCTTCTGACTTCTCAGAGTCTCCCAAGGCTTGCCAAAAGACTTGGACACACACCAAGCCTCACGAGATACTCTGAGAAGCTGGAAAAAGGAAGCAGGAACAGCCCATGTGCCTCGTTGAAAGACTTGCTAAATTGAACTTTATATGCACAGGCTGCCTTACAACTCTCCTCATGTACAGCTGATGCCTCAGTTTTCATACTGTTAGAGGAGGAAAACAATCCTCCCCTGTTGCAACCACATAACCTGCAGAGGGATCTGAATGACTAAAAATATGAAACCACCTGTGAAGTTTTTCATTGTTTTCTTCTTTTCCGGAGAGTATTTTTTGCCTTTCCTGTAGTGTGCTGAAGTAGAATCATACCCAGATACTGTATGCATGAAGTGGGTATGGTTTGCAGTAATTATGGAACAGGACACAGATCTCCTTATTCACATCTCTCTTACAAAACAACGACGTTCATGTCCACATGCTCCTTCCCACTGAAAAGAAATGTATGGACAGGCTGTATTTATTTAAAAGATTTATATGCTGCCTTTCCTCTTAAAAACTGAGATGTCCAGGGCAGCTCACAAACAATAGGTAAAATAAAAAAAAATAGTAAAAATGCAGTGCATATAAAAGAGCAGAATAAAAAATGAGGAAACAGCCTATTGGGAGAGAAAAGACCACTAATAGTCCAATCCTGTCTAGCTAGGATGAGGTGAGGACATAGAGCCTGAGCCACATCCTAGCCAGATAGAACCCAGCACCGGCGCAGCTCGATGACTCCTTGAGAGCCCCAGCCGCCCCGATGAGTCTACTTGAATATGTGCCAGCTAGTTTGAGGTGTAGGCCAGCGGGTGGCGCAGCGGGTTAAACCGCTGAACCATAAGCTGTCGATTGAAAGGTCGGCAGTTTGATTCCCGCGATGGGGTGAGTGCTCGTTGCTTGGCCAGCTCCTGCCAACCTAGCAGTTCCAAAGCATGTCAATGCGAGTAGATAAATAGGTACCGCTTGCGGGAAGGTAAACAGCGCTCCATGTTCCAGCTGCATGCTATACGCGCTGCGGCAAGGAGAGTCATGCTGGCCACATGACCACGGAGGCGTCTTCAGACAACGCTGGCTCTTCAGCTTTGAAATGGAGATTAGCACCACACCCTAGAGTCGGACATCTGGACTTAATTGTCAGGGGATACCTTTACCTTTACTAGTTTGAGGTGTAATGTCGGGCAAGCCCAGGAAGGGGGATAGAATATCAGTGGAGCTGCCACCACTGATCCCTCCCCCTTCCCAGGTCCATCCGACCAATCCCCCCTCCTGGAACACCCCGGTTTGCCCTTCCATTGCCCCCAGTGGGGAACTCACCTTCACTGGCTGGTGCTCCATTGGATCTGGGGTGGGAGGAGTGGCATCAGCCTCTTTGCTGGTGCCACTTACTCCCAGGGTGCCATGAACATGCTTTACGGAGATGGAGAGCGTCCCTTCAGCAGCATGGGTCCTGGGCATATGACTGATCAGGCCTGACCTGTGCCATTAACCCTGCTCTTAGTTGCCCTAGCCCAGGGGTGGGGAACCTCCGGCCCGCGGTCCGAATCTGGCCCGCGTCGGTCCGGCCCCTGCGGGACCTGACCGACCCGGCCCGCGGGACCAGAGGTTCCACCGCCCGCCTAGTCCCTTGCCCTCTCGGCCTCAACGGCGATCTGCGCAGCTGCAGAAAGGCCGATTTAAACTGGAGCTGACGCGGGAAGGCGGCAGCACTTGCTGCCGCCGCCACCGCCGCCCGGAGCCTCAGGTAAGCGGCTGTGGGTGGGAGAGTGGTCTGTGGGTGGGTGGGTGGGAGGGAGAGTGGTCCGTGGGTGGGTGGGTTAGAATAGTAGATTCGCAGGGGGGGTCAAATTTGCGCTGGGGGGGCAAAAATTTCGGGCGGCCTATCGGACGGCCCACGGCCAATTTTCCCAATGGGGAAATGGCCCCCCACCGCAAATAGGTTGCCCACCCCTGCCCTAGCCACTGAGAATCAGATCTAATCATATTTGCATATCCTTATCTTGGATTCTGTTTCTTGACCACTCTAAAATACAATAGGATATTGGAAATTGTTTTTTTTTTTCATACAATAGATAACTGGCTCTGGGCGGCTATAGATGGCATCTGGTGTACTGTAAAAATGAATTCTTGGAACAATCGTATTCTGTGCGACAAACAAAATGGCCTGAATTGAACCTTTATGACCAGACAAGCTTTCGTTGTTTATAGCATTTTCTAGACAAAATAAAAAAATTGCAGCACTAGCCTTGCTATAAGTTGCTCTATTCTTATAATCCCATTTTTTTAGACATGCACATCCCTATTCCAGCATGCCTCAAAAACAAATACACTGCTTGTATTTTTACTTGGTGTAATCAGTTAAACCTGTCAGTTTACCCACTCCAGTTTCTTATCTGTATCTTATGATAAATTGCACTATAAATCCATGCCACATGGCATTTAGTGAACCTAGATAACATTAGATCCTATTTGGGTTTACTTGTTTTCTTGTGTTGCCTATTATATTATCATTAAAAGTTTCAAAATACAAGTTTTTAAAAGTTTTCAAAACCAACTGAATTGGCAATTTAGATATCCTCCCCCCCCCACCCAATAATTTAAATGTTCATACTGGATCCCAAAAGGATATTGCTCAAAATCATTAAGAGCCAATATGTGTTTACAGCTAATCTGAGTCAATTGCTAATTAACTCCACCAGGTCAAAATGGATTTTTGCTTAGCATTCAATCTACTTTCTTTTCTTTATTAGTATTATTCTTTTTGCATTTACAGGTGCCAACTGCTATAACAATCACAGCAGCAGCTTGAAGGAGCCCTATAACCCATGAGACTCCCTGTTTAGGTACCAGCTTTTAGATTAAACCCTTTTTGTCAGTGTAATACATATTGAGCATATAAATCTCATGCAGCTTCAGCACATGGCAAAGCTCTGTTTTCTATGGGCATGATCCAGCCAAAGTTAAGCACATTTAATTCCCATTGATGCCACTAAGCACATGCTATACCACTTTTGGCCCAATCCTACGGGCTGCTTACACTGCCGGAACAAGCGTTTCAGCAGTGTAAACAGCTTTACAAGCGTCACAAACACGATACCGCCAGTGAGCACGGACTGGCTGCAGGCGGCCAGGTCCACTAGAAGATGGACAGTGGATGCCCGCCACTGAAAGTAGACTTGCACAGGAGTTGGGAGGGAGGTGGGGAGGGGGTGGAATGAGTTTACCCATGGTTGCCATGGAGGTTAGGAAATCCTGGGCCAATGCACACTATAAGGGTGGTAGAGAATGATGCCATCTCTGAGACTTAGGCACTCTCACCCCCCAACTCGATAGCCAGAGTCTGCCCTATCCCAATTTACAAAAGAAAAGTGAGCTTCTTAATTAGTGTAATACAATCAACTTAGAGATAGTCATTACTGGGCCAATGTAGTGATTAGGATTGTGCTCTAAATGGCTTTGAATAATTCATAGCCTGCCATTACTTCTTACAGGGGAAAATAAAACTCTTCTAACGCTAATTTCAGGCGGAGAATTGGTTGTGATTGTGGATCAAGGTCAATATCTAAACAATGAAGTTTAGTCAAAGAAATCTACAAATCTACCCTTGCCTGGCTCTTTTTCACAACTGGATTATTACAAGTGTAGACTTTGGAACCAAGAGCTGGTTCACATAGGAGTCACCATGTTTACAGAAGCCTCTGGCTACCTGCAAAAGCTATCAGTTCTGACAGATGCTACAGGCACCCTCCGTGCTCCATCTGTCTTAGCAGTATTGCCATTGCCACCACTTACCTACTCCCCAACCTTGGTTGTGCTTGGCTTCTTTGGTCAGCAAAGAGAAGGAACAAATAAGCTGTGCTCAGGGCCAGTTCAGCTATGAGGCCATAGAGGTGGACATGTCAGGCAGTAGATTGTCAGGGGACGTCCACCTCCATCCACCCATTCACTTTCACTGCTTCACCTCCTCTTTCTCCTGCTCTCTGGATTAGAAAAGGAAGAGGGGGAGTGAAGCATAAGAGGAAGTATGAAGGAGAGAAGAGTGGTGGGCTAGACCATCCAACTTTCTAGCCCACCACCTTTCTCCACACTTCCTCTTCTGCTCCATCTGCTTTAAATACAGGGGGTGGGAGGAGCAGAGCTGGTACATCAGGTAAGGGGCTACCTCAGGTGCAGAGGCGTCGCTCTGGCGTGGCGAGGCGTGTGGGGGCCCAAGGTGATGCGCGCACACGCCGCGCAGAAAGGTGACGCACGCACACGCGTGCGTCACCTGGGGGCATCCTGCCCGCCTCTCCAGGCCGGGCCGGGCGCCCCCTCAATCGGGAGAGCCGGCTCGGGGACATCTTCCCCGGCCGGCTGCCCGGGGCCTTCTGAGGAAGGCCCGCTGCGCAAACGTTATTTATAACGTTCGTTTGTGCATGGGCAGACCGTTCCTGAGGGAAAAGGGCTGCCCTTTTCCCTCAGGAACAGTCTGCGCATGCGCAAACGGCCGGGGAAGACGTCCCTGAGCCGGCTCTCCCGATTGAGGGGGCACCCGGAGCGGCGACCCGCCGGGTGCCCCCCGAAATTAACAAAGGGGGTCTGTCCAGGGGGAGGCGTCACTAGGGTGACATGCGCGCCCTGGGGCAGCGCGCGCCCTAGTGACGTCTCTCCTCAGGTGCTGGGCCAGCCCTAGCTGTGCTAAATGGAAGCTAGCCCAAGGTTTATCTTTTGTCTTCACTTTCAAAGGTTCCTATAAAGATAAAACCAGTGGCGTCGCTCCTGTGAGGCGACGGGAGCGGGCCGCTACAGGGTGACGCGCGCAAAGGGGTGACACGCGCACCCCCCGCGCGCGTCACCTCCGTGACGCGCGCCACCTCTGGCGCCCTCTGGTCGCTCCGAGGCCGGCCCAGGAGCCGGCCTCGGAGCGTCCAGCCCCGCCGGCGCTCCAGGGCCTTCTGAAGGCCCGATGCGTCAATACGGATATTTTACTGTTTTTGCGCATGCGCAGAGACGAAACTGGTCTGCGCATGCGCGAAATAAGTAAAAGTACCTGTATTGATGCATTGGGCCTTCCTTTAGAAGGCCCTGGAGCGCCGGTCGGGCCGGACGCTCCGAGGCCGGCTCCTGGGCCAGCCTCAGAGCGTCCGGAGGGCGACGCAAAGGGGAGGGGGGGCACCCGGGGCAGGAAGGTTATATAGGGGGGGCATACTCGGGGCGTCACTAGGGTGACGCGCGCCACCCCGCCTTGGGGTGACGCGCATCCTAGTGACGCCTCTGGATAAAACAGTCTGGAAAACGGGAAGTTTTTGTTTCCTTGAAATGCACCCTGTTCTGACCTGTGCATAGTAGCATTCCCAAATGGAAGGGTATTCTACATTTACAAAGCAAACCAGCAAGGCCTTCATGCTGCAACTACAGTGGATTATGCGTCACACTGCAATTATGTGGAGAGGTTCTCATGTACTGACAGTCATGGAGTAACATAGCGATTTTCCACATTATCACAGAAAATCATGGTGAGCTGTTCTAGCTGTTATCACCACAGAGCGGAAGCATGAAAGCTGTTCACAGTGGCCTCCCTTTAGTGTATGCCATGTAGAAGCTACAAGATGGTAGCTCCCGTAGAATATTATTAAAAATGCCACATGATGCAGCCCTGGAATTTATCACAAAATATCTCAAGGAATAATCCTATCGTAATTTATTTTGTTATGTAAACTTCTTTGTAAACCATTTTTTTGCTGAAAAAGGGTTCATAAATATTTATTAATGATAATAATAATAATGAGCCAATAACTTTTTGAGAGAAATATTTCCCTTTCTGCACCTCTTTTAACCTTTTAAGCCTGCACCACTTTTAAAATGGCTACCACTGCATCCTGTGCGGGGGGGGCAGTTGGGGAGGTCTCTTCTGGGTAACAATTGTTCCCTTACCCGGGGGTAGGCCTCTGTGGCACGGGAAGTCTACTCAAACCTGCGCTAGCCAAATAGCTGTCGTAGGTCCAGTGAGAAAAATAAATCCTACTTCTAAACAGGATTTGTACTATCCCTCATTTTCTGCCTGACAGCTAGCAGGAGGGATGAACCCTATGTGCATCACCTTTCTTTGCATGATTCTTCATTCAGTGACACATGGGGCATACACAGAAGCCCATGTGTCTGCTACTGAAGTTGAAATAAGCACAGAAAAGAAAGTTTCTTAGTGAGTTCAGACTGAGTTGTAGAAAAAGGAAGAACAAAAAAATGTAAAAGTTGCACTTAAAATATATTTTGAAAATGCAGCAAAAATGTTTAATTTAACTCTCCTTATTTTTCTTATAGTGAAAGACATGAATAGCACGGCACTGATTTAATTTCAAGAACAAGTTCATGTGAAGAATTTTTAAAAGGTCAGACACTGTTTTCAGCAAGCTACCTAAGGTTGATATCCATACATTCCTAATAATTTACAAGGATGTAAGTGTACTTAAGACTATGTCCCTAAGCACGGAATCTGAACTCTTGAGCCTTCTCCAAAGTCTGCTTAAGCCCTCAAGCAACCATCCACTGATAGTAAGGAAAGATGTTTTAATTTGCATGTGGCTGTAAAAGATCCAGATTTAACCCTGTAATCAACCAGAAAGTCAGCTGGGCAAACTAGTGTCACTCACTGCACTATCCTGTGTAAGTTGCTGTGCTCGGCCTAATTGGCCAGCTGCTGGATCCTGCGCAGGACACAGGCCGCGCTGACACAGCCCGGGCTTAACTCGGAGTAAGGGGGCATTCGTCCCCTTCCCCCGGTGTAAGCACCAGAGGCCCCAATGGGCATCCTCGGATGAGTGCCTGCTCTTTAACTGTGTAAGGCCGGCCTGGCCTGTGAAGGGGCATTGGATATCGACACAACCCAGCGCCAATATCCCTGCCCCCTCCCAGGCTGACCCGGCCAATGGACCCCTCCCTCTCCACCCCTGCCCAACTTCCCCATGCCCTCTTGCCGCCTGGCGCAGACTTTACCTGCGTCTGCCAGTGCGGTGACTGGAGGGTGGTGGTGTAAGCAATGCCGCTTACTCCCAGGGTGTCGTAAATATGCCTTAAGGCACATTTACGACACCCTAGGTCTGCAGAGCGCTTGCTCCACCGGCCTATAATTGGGCAGGATCGGGCTGTCAGTCTAATTTAAGGTTGCTGTAAAGAGAAGAATGGGGGAGGTAGAATTGTCACTGAATCTTTCCTGAAGCGAATTTTGAAGCAGATTTGGAGGTGCAAAACTTCCATGGGGTTTTGAGAGAAATAAAAAAGAGTTTGGATAAGGCTACCAACATTTTTTCAGAAAGGGCTCTGACCGTCTCTCCCTGGGAGTCACTTGAAAGATCCTTACCTCAGACCCATCTTAACTGTCCAGTGCTTGGAGAGATTTTTGAACCTAGCAAAATGCTGTGCATTTATGCTGTGTGGACAGAGATACCAGATATTACAGGGAGAAGTGTACACAGGAATACAGTTGGCCATGTCTGGGGGTTCTTCTCAGGGACGGCTATCCAGCGTTAAGGGTACTGATTTGGGACCAGAATTTTATATGGGCAAATGAAAGAAATGGAGACTGGATTCTAAGGAATGTGTGCCTGTTTAGAGAAAGAAGAAATGTGCTGGAAGTCATCAGTCACCTACACATATATTGTACACCTGTCAGTCTCTCTCTCTCTCTCTCTCTCTCTCTCTCTCTCTCTCTCTCTCTCTCTCTCTCTCTCTCTCTCTCTCTCTCTCTCTCTCTGAACGTGCTTATTTTTCAGCGTGCTGAACTCTGACAGCTTTTGAAAAATCAATGTTTCCAGAGGAGCTTCACAAATGACTCTTGTATTTATTTAATATTTCTACTGACTAATGCACTGACAGTTTTAATATAAGGAAAATAACACATAAGTAGAGACAATGAATATAGATGAAAACCAGTTCCCAATGTCCCATCACCATCACATTCTAGTATCACACCAAGAAAGAGAGACTAACCAACTTTCCAGCGCTGATGCAGCCATGCCAACAGGGGCAGTCACAGAGGCCTTCTCAAGGTAAGGGAACATTTCTTCCCTTATCTTGGGGCTGCATTGCAGCTGCATTGGCGCTAGAATGTTGGTTAGAATTGGGTTGTAAGGCAGGGGTATGAAGGCTAAAGCTAAACAGAAAATGGCTATTCAGTAGCTCCTAACTCACTGACGGCCCAATCCTGACTACAATCCTGCCTACAGCCCCTGCAGCGTGCAAAAGCACGCTGTACTGGATCCTAAGCAAGATCGGGCCAGTGCCAGCAGAGCTGGGGCACACCTCGGAAGAATGGGACATTCATCCCTTCCCCCTGGGGAAAGACCCAGTGGCCACCTTGGATGTGCACCAGCAAAATGGCCGATGCAAATCCAAGGGGCTGGTGTAAGGTTGGCCAGTCCTGGGGATAGGAGTCGGCGTAGTGTGCCGCCAATAATCCCTCCCTCATCCCTGGCCCAGCGGGTCAAACGCCCCTTCCTGTCCCAGCTCGGTGTGGTGGACGGGCTGGATGCGGGGCTGGTAGGCCGACCCCGGTGGGGTCTACTCACTGGGTGTCAAAAAACATGCCTTATGGCTTGGCCTAATGGCTTGGCGTCACTCCGCTGGCGCATAGTTAAGGAGGATTGCGCCATGAGTCCATAGGACAAAGAAAATGGGCTACAATCTGAGAAAAATGGACCCTCATCTCAGACATGAATGGCATGAACTTCATCCTCAGTGGTGTTCTTAAGTGATCCCTTTACTTTCTCCCCAATCAGTAGGGGCGCAACTTTTGTTGCAACATTTATGAGAATTGTAAATGGTCTCTAACAATTGAAGAAAGTATTTTCTTACATTTTACATGACTGAAATTGCCAAATGCGACAGTGTTCCATGTCAAACTAGGTGCATACCTGAGACTTGCCCCTCTTAGTTCTTAGAGTGAGATTCATGCCTTCTAGTTTGCAATGGTAACTGACCACATTGGGTGAGAAGCTGTCCAGGTTTTGCACATTATACTGTTGTCAGATGTCCTCCTAATGAAATTGCTTTTGAGCACCACTCCCAATTATATCATTCAAACGTGCTGCATCTCTTTTTGCTACTGTACTTTAGGGCAGAAAAACTGATGCGAAGGTGAACAACATAACATTGATTCAGCCAACAGTCTCAGGTTGCATTCAGATTCCTTAATGATTTAGATCTTGTCTTCTCCCTTTTATTTTTTGTTTTCATTTTTTCCCTCACGCATTGTGGGATATGTTAATTCCTTAAAGGTCATGAATCACTTCCCCCAGAACAATATTAAAATTTTATGAGTACATGCAATTTTAAGTAGTGAGCAGATAAAACTTGGTTCAAACAACTGTTAAAAACTTCAGCGTTAAGAAAAAATAGACTTCCCATGTATGTCATTTATGACTGGAGCGCAAGAAAACTCTATTCTTTCTCACTCTTTCAGTACAATCCTGTGCATGTTTACTCAGAAGTACATCCCATTGTGTTCAGTGAGGTTTACTCCCAGGAAAGTGAGTACAGGATTGCAGCCTTTGTGTAATAAATACTACACTGTCATCATGACTCTACTAAACATGGTATTGCGGCTAAACCCTAACTGGGATTATATATAGGAAATTACCGTATTTACTAGAGTGCGCGTTATACGCCGATAAATATGGTATATGGCACTGTTCAGCTAATGGCTCTCAGCTAACAAAATTATAAAATCAATTTAAAAAATAAATAAAATACAATTAGTAGCAATAAAACCAGTAAAATAAGACTAAACAATCAAAGCTATCATACCGAAACCAGCTAGCTGATATACTAGCCTGGGCAAACAAAATAAGCATTCACCTGGCACCAAAAAGACATCACGTTTGGCACCAGATGAGCCTTTCTAATCCAGGTACAGTGTGCTAGGACTGAAAAGGCCTTCTGCCTGGTCACCACCTGTCTAACATCAGCAACTGCAATCCTAATTCCATATCCTGGCTTGCTTGACTACAAATTCTTGTTCAAACAAGTTGGACTTTGCTGGATTTGACATCACTGCAAATCTCAATTTAGACTAACCTTGACTGGAAGTTTAAACTCCCTCTCTTGCGCATGGAAGGGAGGAGAGAGCACATGAACCCAAGGGTTGTGAACATCATGTGGAAGCATGATTGAACCATGCTTCTAAACAATGACTGAACTGGACCATGGTACAGCTCAATGGTTGAGAGCACAATCCTATGCATGTCTGCTCAGAAGTAAGTTCCATTATGTTCAATAGGGCTTACTCCCAGGTAAGTGTTATAAGATTGCAGTCTCACAGTGCAATCCTTACTCATTTTAAAATGGCGGAGCGAGTTCTCCGCCATTCTAAAGTGTCGCAAACGTGCCGTAAAGCATGTTTGATGACTTTAGCATAAGGGCTGCCGGCGCAAAGGCCGTCCGTCCTTACTCCACCACTGGATGTCCCTGCGGCTGCCCAATACAGGTAAGGGGTGCACTGGCGGGCATGGGGGCGGTCCAGGTGGTGAGGGAGGCCGAGTGATGTCCGAGCTGGCCCGGGGAGGAGCGGGCATGGTGGCCGCCATATCCCATCCCCTTCCGGTTGACGTGGCCGTTACATGGCCTCCTCGAACTTGTACCAGTTAAATAGGTGGCGAAAATCTTAGGAGACCCATTGGGGACTCCCCACACTACACTGCGGGAAGGGAACAAATGTCCCCTTCCCCCGAATAGACCTCTGGGCCGATCACGATCAGCCCGGACGGAAATAGGATCCTGCGGGCAGCCCTGGGCCACCCACCGGATAATTACATAGGATTGCACTCTCAGTGAGGAAAGATGTGGGAGAAGGTGATACAAACTTTTATTGCGGGGTTAATTTAACAATAATAGGGAAGGAGAATCAAAACTAAAAGGCAATTCATTTTTTCTTATCCATTCATTTTCCTAGTAGTTACTATGTGAATAATAGACTGACAAGAGTACAGGAAATCTTTAGGAAAGGGATCATAAATGGCATGAGAACAAAGGGAAGAGGACATAGATAAATTAGGAAGGTTACACCTGAGGTGGGGGTACACAGATGGGGGAGAGGAGGAGATTGGGGGAAAGGAAAGGGAGAGAGGTTCTCAAGGTTATTGCTATGGCAACAGGCTGTGGCTGACTTCAATTTTCTGTAGCCTGAACAAAGGGCTACAGGCAAGGACTGAACCTCTCAGTGGACCGTGACATTGTTTCTCTTCCTATTGGTGGGGGAGTCCCTGCTAGTGGACAAACCTCTCTAACTGGCACTGCAACCACTTGAACGGCCCTCATCTTAGTGCCCCAGTTGTTTGAAGAGCTGGCGTGACAGTTCAGTGAGTTTTTCTGAATGGAGGCTTGGGACTGAACCCCCCAGAATTTTCACTTCTGTAAAACAGTGAAAAATAGTCCAGGAGTCATACATTCACACACATAAGGATAAAGGCATTAAGGGTCAAATCCTATCCAACTTTCCAGTGCTGATGCAGCTACAATGCAGCCCCAAGATAAAGGAACAAACATTCCCTTACTTTGAGGAGGCCTCCTTCTCCATGACTGCACACCCACCACAGGATGCAGTGCACACCCTGTTGGCACAGCTGTACCAGCACTGGAAAGTTGGATAGGATTGGGTCCTAAGTGTGTTATCAATTGCCCTTCACATGAGACAGTGAAAAATAGAGGGGGGTTGTGGGTTGATGACGAGGCTGCACCAAAGACTAAAGTTACTAGTTCATTTTTGCTGTGTGGTGTGTGCATGTTAATTGCCTACAGGCACATCCCTTGGGGAGGGCAACTGTGGCAGCTGACCTGGGCCCCACACTTGGAAGGGCCCCACAGAGTGTTGCACCTCACAACTGCTTCAGGAGCAATGATAGATAGAAGCGCAGGGGAAGGCTGGGGCTGGCCTGTGCCCGCTTCTGTAGCAGAGCGCTGGAGGCTGGGCGGAGCCCAATCCTATCCAACTTGTCAGCACTGATGCAGCCACAACACAGCCCCAAGGTAAGGGAACAAATATTCCCTTACCTTGAGGAGGCCTCCGTGACTGCCCCACCACTGCAGGATGCAGTTCATGCCTGTTGGCATGGCTGCATCAGTGCTGGATAGAGGAGGGACAATCCTATGCATGTCTACTCAGAAGTAAGCCCCATTTATTTCAATGGGACTTACTCCCAGGTAAGTGTGCATAGGATTGAGCCTTTAGGCAAGGAAGGTAGACAGAGTTTTGCCCTATGTTAAAAATGTTACCGTAATCTGACACTTCTTAGGCCTTTTACATAAGACTCCAGGGCGCAATTTAGTATGATTCTGGTCCTGGGAACTCCCTCTCTAAACATATACATGGTGCTGCCTCTCTTCCTTAAAACCCTTCCTAAGACCTCCACTTTCTACGAGGCCTTTCAGTTAATGCTGCCAGGGACTGCAAGGGCATTGCAACACTTGCGGGGCTATGACAAGAAATGCTGAGATTGCTTTGTGCGCACGCCATCCCCACTGAAGATCATCACTGCTGCCTAATCTTCATCACAGTCATATCGTAATGACATTCCTTCGCCTTCTTAATCTTTTAGTCTATGTAGCTCTAACCTTGTTGAGATTTTTAAAAAGAGAGAGAAAAGGAGAGAGAAAGTCAATCTGGATCCATAGATAATTGGCAAGTGGCAAAAGGGAGACTCAGTTAGCTGAGATTATTAAGACAGACGTGTTGCATCTGGTAGCGGCAGAATCTGTTTGTCCAGAGATATCCAGCAAATAAATAATTAAAATCTAATATTGGCAGATGTGCATCTTTCCCCAAATGACTGTCTTTGCTCTGATGTACACTAGCTGATAAAGCTATTAACTTTAATGACTGATTCTCCACCCCTCTTTCCAAATACCTGCCTGGCCTGTCTCTGCATGCACAGACATACAAAATATACTCTTAAAATCTGAACATTTGTATCGCATGGAATATATATGTTGTGGGAGAGACTTTATGTATGTATCTATTCCCACTTGTGTTTGGCTGATACTTGCGTTATAATGATATAGATACTGGCAACTATCTGTATTCTTTCCGTTCACCCCAGGTTCAGAAGGAAATCTTCTGGGATTGGCTGCAGCTGGGCTCCATTTCAGAGGAAGAATATCGCTCCTGTCAATGACTCATTCGGTATGCATGATCAAGCCACAGTCAATGGTTTCTTGTGCCTCATTAACTGTGGCAACAGGAAGAAGTATGAGTCTCCCCAAATACCTGACCTTCTTGCAAATGAGGGCCAATATTGTGCAACAAATGAAAAAGAATTTGAAATGTCATTGATTGCTTTTCTATACAATAAACACTCAGAATCTAACAAATTAGCACCACTTTGCTGACAAATTTTGAGCAAGCAACAGAATTGCATCATAATAAATCATTGGGAATTTGGCATGTACAATATATTTCCATTCCTTTTGTTTGTCCACTTCAAAGCCAATAAAGAAGACCAAGAAGCTAGTTTTGCTGGTTGAAAATATTGTCAGGAAAATTAAGCAACTTGACATTTTAATTGGGGAGTGTGCACTACATCCTATGGGAGGCAGTCATGGAGGTCTATGCATGGTAAAGCCATTTTTATTCCCTTACCCTGGGCAAGTCTCCAGTGCCCTCCAGTGCCCAAATAGGTCTCCTTGGATTTGTGCCAGCCATTTTGCTGGTGCAGAACCAAGGAAAGTAAGAGCCCAATACTATACCTGCAGTTGGGAACCGCGGGTCCTCACTTCCCCACTTGACACTTGTGATGGCGCTGACTACTGTAAAGCGCTTGGCGCCTCTTGCAAAAAGTGCCAAGAGAGGAGCAGCCAATTGACAATGGGTGCTTCACATCTGCCTGCTGCCCATCTGGCCTATTGCCCATCAGGTGGGTGAAGAGTGTGGCCATATCCCCTCTCAGTCTTCTCTTCTCCAGGCTAAACATACCAAGTTCCCTCAACCTTTCCTCGTAGGGCTTGTTCTCCAGTCCTGTGATCATCCTCGTCATCATCCTGTGAAAACCCAGGTCAAGTGGATGACTTCATAACGTGGCTTCTCATGACCATAGCCCAGACTTGGGCAAGCAGGACATAAGCAGGCCACTTGGGCAACAAAGGCCTAATCAGGGATATCTCACTCCTCCAAAACTCAGTGTAATGTTGGGAATCTGTGACTCAGACACTATGCATGACTCCAAGACCTCTACTGGGACAGCGAGAGTCCCTTTGTTTGTGCAATGGGTAGAACAGCCTGGGATCTTCTAGACCAGAGGTACTCAACCTTTTTGGCCAGCATACCACCTATGCGGGCCACCGGAAGAAGGGGAAGTACATCATCAGCATTGATGACATCATCAGTACTTTCTTCCAAGTTCGTGGCCATGCCAGAGCTTGTAAAAGGCAGGTAAGGCTCAAGGGAGGGCGGGAGGGCCATCCCCAGTGCCTGGAGCCTACGTGCTTGAACTTTGCCACCTCAGCAGAGCTCGAGGTGCCACTTTTCGAGCTCCAACATGGTGCTGCGCAGCCGAGATGGTGACCGCCATCTTGCCTGTTGGCGGCCGACATACCACCAGCCTATGGTCCGCATACCACCAGTGGTACGTGTACCACAGGTTGGGAACCTCTGCTCTAGACCATGTTATCCTGACTTGCAGAGCTGTGGTGGTGTCATCACTTCCTGCTGTAGCACTGAAGACTCCTGGGCATGCGAGGCAAGGCCAAATGCAGCCTGATAAAAGAGATATTGCAAAACTATCATGTCTCCAGTGTGTCCTTTTCACCAGGAAAATGACCCAGTCATTTTTAACCCATTTTTAACATTTTTAACCCAGTCATTTTCCTAACATTTGTGGGAGCGTGAAACAATAGCTAAGACTGGGAAGTCTTCTTGCACAGTGTCCTGAACGTTCTCAAGAATGTACAAAAACACCCTTGGTATATGACAGTTTTTAACATCCAATAATTTTATATACATTCTTTAAAAAAATCCATATGCAGCCTTAAAAGAGACACTTCATTATAACAAGAAAAATGTGTTGATCCCCACGGCAGTGATTAGGCCATTTGTCAAACACTGTTAGCGTTTCTGATAACATTTACAGGTCACATCCACAGGTTTCAGCAGCCAGCAGAATCAAGACTGTCGAAATGGAGCATATCCACCTGAACTTAGGAGATTGATCATTACGATTAAAGTTTGACAAATTCAGTTAAACTTTCCAAAACTCCCTTCCAAAGTGCAATATCCGTAGAAGCTTGGAAAGTCAGGGCAGTGATGTGTCAGCTTTCTCTGAAGTTCTTTTCTGAAACAGCCCTCTGTGTGTGTTTGTGTGTGTGTGTGTGTGTGTGTGTGTGTGTGTGTGTGTGTGTGTGTGTGTGTGCGTACGCGCACGTACGTACGAACACAGGAGGCTTAGAAAATATTGTACTGCATCAAATATGGAACACTCTATATAATTTTGATTTCTCTACAATTTCAGTTTTCAGGACTTTCTTTACATAATATTTTTTCCCAAACGTTTGTTTTTAATTACTTTACACCAAGATGCTACATGGGGCTGTGGCAACAGTCAGGACTGGCCTGACGTACCAGTAAATAAAAACAAAACACCATGAAATCCTTTCCTAATAGTTCTCCAAAAGACTTTGCTTAAAGGGCAGATAAAAAAAGAAAGGGGCTTTCACCGACTTGAATGGCTCCGAAGGCGAGGGGGTGGGGGCGCTTCGTTCTCCCGTGTAACGGAGGGTCTTACCGCGGCGAAACTTAGAGCTCCGCCCCCCCTGCAGCGACGCCAGTGCCAGTGATGCACAAAAAGGAACCATAAAGTAGCATACATAATGGAGTATATTTTAAAGCAAATTCAGATTTTAAGAATTGGCTTTTGTACACTTGCTGTTTAATTGTGTAGACCAGAGGTTTGCAACTGTGGTACATGTACCACCGGTGGTGCTTTGTGCGACCACCGGTGGTACGCGGCAGGCTGGTCTCTATCTGGTTTACCGATCTCCCCTCTGTCTTGCAATTCAGTCTTACTGATTGTTGCTCTGGTGTTGCCTGTGTAATGCTGATCCCCCCCCCAGGCCTCTTATCTGCAACAGGCAGTAATCAGCTGCTAGGAGGTCTCTTATCTGCTGTTCTGATATCTCTCTCAGTTACGAAGGCCATTCTGTTGCTTCCAGTTGCTTATCTCCGATCTGTACTGTTCCCTATTGCTTCCTGTATATACAGCATTGAGCCACTAGGTTGAGCAGGCAAGAAGCATTGGAACACAGCATTGAGCAGGAGCAGGCAAGAACAAGCAGGCAAGCCTTTTATTAACTGTTTCTTATCTTTTATTTCTATTTTACTGCTGTATTTGAGCAAGCTGCTCAAATTGCTGTATTTGAGCTGCATCTAAGCAAGCTTCTGCTCATGCTGCACATATTTGTACAGATTCAAATCAATAGGCATGAAGGGGGGGGGGAGCAATGAAACATAACCGGGGAAAGTCCTGGGGAAAGATAGGCCAAAAAACAGAGAGACTGAAAACTGAGGATGCATGATGATATTCTACTCCTGAAGTGAACAGTGGCGTTCCCAGCCCTCCCGGTGCATGGGTGGGGGTGGGGGTTGGAGCGCCCCCGCAAGGAGCCGGGCTCGGGGCTGAGCGCCCACATAGCGCCACTATGTGTTTTTTTTTTCCAAACAGTAGCATTCACAGATCCACTTCCTGCTTTGAAAGCTTATCCAGAAGAGCAGATATACAGGCTTCACTTCCAGAGGCGTTCTTTAATGGGGGGAGCTGGTGTGCTCCACCCCGGCTGCCGCGCCCCCGCGCCCACTTGGCGCCGCCTGGGGTGGAGCACACCAGCTCCCCCCATTAAAGAACGCCTCTGGAAGTGAAGCCTATATATCTGCTCTTCTGGATAAGCTTTCAAAGCAGGAAGTGGATCTGTGAATGCTACTGTTTGGAAAAAAAAAACACATACACACAGTGGCTTATTTGCTGACACTATCACCTATCTAGTGCACATATAATATTTAAATTAAATATTATAAATAAATGTATTTATATTTTGGCGCAGGTGGTACCTCAGAAAATTTGACTGTGACAGGTGGTACACCTGGTGACAAAGCTAGAAACCCCTGGTGTAGACTCTCCTCTCTCTCTCTCTCTCTCTCTCTCTCTCTCTCTCTCTCTCTCTCTCTCACACACACACACACACATACACACACACACCTTTCCCTGTTTGTTTGTTTGTTTGTATGATTGATTGATTGATTGTTTGTTTTTAATTATCTTGCACTTCATGGTAGGCAATATTGTTTCCGTTCTTGTTAGCCACCTTGAACACTCTGTTATAGAAAGTGGGATAGAAATATTTATCATAAATAATCATTCTAAGAACATGGCTCCTTCTGACGCCAGTGTCACTCTCCTGGGGGTGGGAAGTAACCACATCAGCTGTATCTCACACCTGAACTCTTTTGTTGTACCTTCACTGGACTGACCCTAGCAACCACCCTATTTCATAAGAACCCACCTTCAGAGCAGCTGGTTAACAACAGTATCTCTGGAACATTATTTACTTATTTATAGCTCACCTTTCTTTACATCAGGGGTGGGGAACCTATTTGCGGTGGGGGGCCATTTTCCCATAGGGAAAACGTGTTGCGGGCCGGCCATCAGGCTGGCCGATTTCCCCCCCCCTGCAAATTTACTCCCCCCCCGCGAATTTACCTCCCACCCACCGCTCTCCCTCCCACCCACCCACCCACCGCTCGCTCTCCCCGGGGTAAGTCTCAACTGTTATGATGGGCTACTTGGACCTGCGCCAGCAATTTTTCTGACCCAAGTCTAAGTGGACCCAGGAAGGTGTATTGAGACTGGGAAGGGAGATAGGATATCGGAGGAACTGCCTCCACTAATATTGCCCCCTCCTCATCTCAGTCTCTGTCCCGTTCCTCCCCCTCTCCATCCTGTTTCACCCAGTGGACCCATAGGATTGGGCCATAAGTCTTATTCTAATGGAATCCTTGGCTTTACTGGGGTCATTATTTTATGCAAAGATGAGTTGGGGAGGAAACAGCAGAGATGGTAATGGATTTTTAAAATTCCAAATGAATCAGAACATTGTTTTGTTGAACATTATAAGTAGGGCTTGATAAAGATGTTCATCACACAAGAAGTAACTCATTCAACATTGAGGGCATGATCTATCCAAAGTTAAGTATTGTTAAGTCACATTGATTTCAATGGGAGAGTTAAGCATGTCCTTAAATCTATCTCGTTAAAATTAATGGGACTTACAAGTGCTTAGCTTTGGCCAGTTCATGCACATAATTAGTAGGCTGAAGACAACTATTGCAAGTTACTGCCTGAACATACATTGGGCTTTGTTTCATATTAGCAGGAGTCTGTTCATTAAGGGCCAGCTAGTGATGAGCTAGTTGATGACTGAATTTAACTTTCTTTAAACCTCTAGAAGATCAGGTTACCACTGGCGTCGACGAAGGGAAGAGCGCGGGGCGGGCCGCACTGGGGCGACGCGTGTCCTCCCCAGCACTCACAGTCGTTGGAGGTGGGCCCTCCCGCCCTCCGTCGCGTCCGTTTGGCTCTGAAATGAGCCGAAAACGGTGCGGGGGGTGCTCCGCGCCTGTGCGTGACGTCACGCATGGGGGCGGAGCCGCGCTCTTAAAGGTGACGCGCGACCCCGCTCTGGGGTGTCGCGCGTCCCTGTGACGTGACTGCAAATGGCCCAATCCTATGTGGGTCTTCTGCTGATGGAACATGTGTTCTATCAGCAGAAGACCCTCTCCATCGGTGCTGCAGATACAGTAGCAATGTGCACAATGGGACTGCCAGCATGAAAGGCTGGTGAACATGTGATGTGCTACTGAAGCCCCAGGCATCGCCAGAGGAGGTGAGTTGGCGTGGAGGGTGGGTGTTGGGCAAGGAGAGGTGTAATGGGGCAAGCAGAAGCATAGCGGGGGTAGGGGCGGGTGGCCATGGGCCCCAAGGCGTTGGACCTGCCTGTTCGTCTGTCGTGTTGTTTGCCCGTTGTCTTCGGTGAGCGGGGGTTGGGAGAGAATTGTACTTTATAATCCTTCTGTTTCTGGCATGAGTTAAGGTGATCTCCCCCCCCCTCCTTTCTGATTATTTCTGAGCCGCCTTGAGTGACTCTTTTTGCCTAGTAGGAGCAAAAGTTGTGAGAGAGAATTTTAGAGAGAGGTTTTTCTTGTTCAAAGTAGATTTAAATTCCAAAAGCTGAGATATTCTCACAAATACACCTTCTCTTCTGTTTCTTCTCAGTATGAATATGATGAGAACGTAGCCAACCTCAAGGCAAATAAAAAATTGTCACAGCAAGCAACATTTTATGCTTTAATCAGCATTCTCCACCACTGTGATTTCACAACTTTTGCTCCTACTAGGCAAAAAGAGTTTTCATCAAGAGAAACCTGTTTCCCACCACTGAATGAACAAACATGCACTTCCTGGAAATGTGACTAATTTTTCCTATTTTCTTTTTAAAAAAAAATGTATTTATTTATTCATTCATTCATTCATTCAAATAAATAAATAAATAAATAAATAAATAATTTGTACCCCTCCTTTCTCCCACATTCAGGGCACTCAAGGTGGATCAGAAATAATCAGAAAGGAGGGGGGGACCACCTTAACTCATGCCAGAAACAGAAGGATTATAAAGTACAATTCAGTGATAAACAAACTCATCCGTTGATGGCAAAACCCAAGAGCAGAAGATGATCACCAGAGTGCTCTGGTGATACATGTACTGTGCATTTTCATGTACCCCCAAACATGCAAGTGCAGGGATCTTATGGCCATTTGTCATGATGTACACACCTCATACACTAGCACCAGAAGAGAACAGAAAGAGAATAGAATGTGACTCAGAGTCCACTCATTTCCAAACAATTACCAGTAATTTATTGAAAAAATGTAATATAATGACTAAAAGTAATGATATAAACATAAATATCGATGCAGTGAATTAAAAAAAAACAGTTTTAATTTCGTAAGAAATAACACGGGTTTAGATGCCATGTTAGAAAATGTATTTAACAGAACACAAAACACACAACGTTTCGTCCACTTCTGTGGACGTCTTCTGGTGTACAGCAGCACCGTGCTAGCAAGATGTAAAATGCACTGGGTGCCACTGAAGAAGGCTTTAACTGTCAACAGTGAAAAAACTGTTCTAAAACTGTGGATAATTATAACCAACTGCTGCTTATATGGCCAAGCATGATTACAAAAAGTTAACTAGAATAGAAAGCCACTAATAATTATATTAGGTGAAATGTTCAGATGGACAAGAATTGAATAATCATGTCAGGTCAGGAAAAAAATGGAAGAACCAGGAAAATGCTTGTTAAATATATTAATCTTCTCTCAGGAAAAACACAGGGCTCCTGGCATAGACAGCATTTAGGAAAACCAAGTGGAACTAGATGTTACCTGTTCTTGAAGCTAGATGTCGCTTCAGCTCTGAAAGGGAGAGAGAGACAGAAGTCAGCTGAAATGATTCTGCCCCCCCCTCCTGCATACATTTCTGTTCACACTAGGGGTGTGACGGGGTAGGGGTGCTCTATTTTAAAGGGTTTTGCAGACTTTCTGAAAAAGGGGTGAATCAAAACCCACAGTGGACCTAAATGAGTGCTTGCAATTAAAACTTCACTAACGAGGAAAAGCATCTTGTTTGACCTACCCCTATCTCTAACCCAAGGGGGCATCAGCGATACACCATAAATTATGGTTGGTAAAGGAAAGTGCCACGTGGTTGAAAATGGCATCCAATTATTTCTAGATCTTATTGAACATCAGATGAAAAGTTCATCCTGACCTTGGGATAACTCTCCAGTTGCCCAATTACCCTGTCATAAGAGAGGTTGAGATAATGCAAAACTCATTATAATTGGCACTTGGTTGTTTTGGGCGGAAAGGTTTTCGGTTTCAAAGGATAATGAGACTGTAAATTCTCTGATATTGTGATGCCCACTTCCACAAGGACACCAAATCTGTTGTTGTCTGAAGTGCAGAGAAGGCCAGACCTTCCTGCTAACACAGACTATGCTTCTCATGAGCCACTGCGAGAAACCAATGTTTTTGGTTCAGCATCCTGTCTGGGATTACAGAGTGAGTCACTATTCATTCTCTTCTGAAGTTTCAGCATTATGAACAAACTAAAAAGACTATCTTCTTCCAGAGATTTCACATTGATTCCACAGTACAGTAGTACCCATTAGTTCTGCTGAACTAATTTCTTTTTTTCACAACTAGCTGCAAGTGAAATTAAAATGGAGGTTTTGCCCAGCACATGATACAGTGCTATATTATCTAGCAATGCCCTTCCCACAGTCCAGATCCTCTTTTAAGGTCTTCTCAGAAGTCAGTTCCAGTCAGGAAATATGTCTTGAAATATGTCATTGAGGGGGCAAAGCAAGGAAAAAGCCACCAGTTCATATGAAATAATGCCTTTCTTCTATGTCTTCCATTGGAAAAGATTTTGTTATGTAAACCACTAATGGAGAATTCTGTTATATTGTGGGGGGGACGGGGGACTGTAGCCATTTAGTGGTGGGAACAGTAGTGAACTGTACTGTAAGGGCATCCAATATGTATTGCTGAAAAGAAATCTTATATGCATATTGAACTGAGTTTCACTGTATTAGAACTTGTAACTGAGTCCAAGTGGTAGTTCGCCCTGACTAGCAATGTTTGTGGAAAGGCTGATGTGCAGATCCTTGACAAAAGAAAAAGCAAGGCTGAGAGGTGCTTTGTTTTTTTTAATGGAGCTTTTTGGCTATAAGGTCTACAGGAGCGGAACTATTATTGAGATGAATATTTGAACTACGAATGCTAACAGCGCAATCCTGTGTAGGATGCACCGGCCGCACTAAACGGCTAGCTGCTGTATCCTAAGCAGGATGCAGTCTGCACCGGCGGAATTGGAGCACACCTCGGGAGAAAGTGATGTTTGTCCTTTTCCCCTAAGCCCCAGCAGCTCCAATGGGCCTCTGCGGACATGTGTCTGCTATTTTGCTGGTGCACATCCAAGGGGCTGGTGTAAGGCTAGCCAGGCCCAGGACGGGAGACAGAATTTGGTGGAGTGCACCGCCAATAATCCCTCCCCCATACTGGTCTAGCGGGCCAATCACGCCCTCCCTGTCACCCTGAACCACCCTCCCTACGACCTCCCGCCACCCAGCACAGGACTTACCTGCGTCCGGTGGCACAGCTTCCAGCCCCAGGCTGGGTGTGTGACACCAGCCTCTCCGCCAGCGCCAGTGGCTCAATTGCTGCATTTGCTGACACTATCACCTACTGTATCTTGTGCTCATATTTATTTATTTAAATTAAATATTAAGTATATTTATAATTTATTATATAATTTATATTCATTATATAAATAATAAATTTATTTATTTATTTATTGACGCAGGTGGGGCTTCAGAAAATTTGACTGACAGGTGGCACACCTGGCGACCAAGGTTGGGAACCTCTGCCTTAGGATATATCCCCAAAACTGTAATGAAATGCTACTACAAAAAAATAATGAAAATATCCCAAAACTTCCTTCTCCCCTCATTGTTCTGCTAAAGCGCTCTCTTTCATCTGCAGGTTCAAAATGACCAGAGTCACCGTGCAGAATCAGAATCACCGGCATGCAGACTGGAAAATCCAACCCATAAAAGTTCTTTCGAAGGACATATTTCAAATTATTTTATGAAAGGAATGCACTGGGGTGGAAATCTGAGTCTACCTTTCATATGCATCTAAATAATTAATGTCTGGAGAAGAACTCCTGAGCCAAAGTTTGCCGCGGCTATTAATCGATGGCTAACTTTCATTCATTCAGAAGAGAACGCTCTCTGTTCAAAAGAGGAGAATTTTGTAAGGTTAAGATTCTCAGAGAGTTGAGCTCTCAGGTTTCAGGAGTGACCAATACAACCTTTATTGCATAATCCTTGTACCTTTGTTCCGATTTTCTTTCATTCTGCCATGGCAGCCAGAACGGATTAAGTAGGAGGAAACTCACTGGTTCAATATTTTTATCAAAGTTAGTCTAAGGATGAACCATTATCTAAAAGATATGCTTAGTTCAAATAGAAAGCAAAAGGAAGGATAAACAGTGTTTTATCTGCCTGTATATGAAGTGTCTGCTCAAGGTCACAGCTTGATGTGTGTTATATATTGAGTGCTAACTGCCGGCCTGGTCTGCCCTAATTCCAGATTTCTCTGTTTGCTCATGCTTTCTTTCTAGGAGTAAAGGAATGCTCATTCTCCTATAGCCCGTTGGTCCACTGTTACGCTGCCTCAGGCATTTAGCAATATTTGATGCATCAGAGAAAGGTAAAGTACCACTATGCACCTGAGCAATGATATATTAGGAAAGGAGGGGAGAAGTCCCTTTAATTCCCAGCAATCAATCAGCTGAAACCCTGAGGCATGAAAGTTGGTATTAGCATTGGCAAACTGAAAAATAGCTCAGAGGTTTAGTACAGATAAGTACCTAAGGCCCAGTGAGTCCCTAAACTCTTAGCTGCATCTTTGGTCTTAAAAAAAAATGGTGCTGGAAAGGTTGGCATCTTTTAACGCCCCTGGTGTGAGTTACACAGGAAAGCTGCTGTGTGAAGTACACAGCCCGGTAAGAAAGTTACTTCAAGATAGGCTAACAATTGCATCCTTCCTGTGAGAACTGTGTGAGATTTTTTAGAAGAAGCCAAAAATAATCACGAACAATCTATCTTGGATTATTTTGTTGGGTAACCTTGTGGCCTACTTCTGCAGCTAAGCCAGGCAGGTGCCTTTTTTTTTTAGAGGACAGTGGCCAGGCTTGAAAAAATGCACACAACTTTCCTTGTCCAATAGTCATAAATAGTATAAAAGTATAAAATAGTTTAACATCTATTGTTGCTGTAACCACCTGTCTTCAGAATAATGCCTCAGCCAAACTTCTTGAGTGTCTCCCTTTGCTGATACTCAAGACGTACACTCCAACTTTCTATTACACAATGTCCTGAATATTTTTACAAACTAATAGTGTGAAACCAGGAATGGTGTGACAAAGTCCGCTTCCCAATGCCACACCGCCCCAGGTCTGCTGCTGCTGCCGCCTCTGCTGTCGAATGCTAAGAAAAGCCCCTTGCCATGCTCTGTTGCATAGTTTTCACAAACCAGTAAGTGAGGGATGATCGGATTTATTTAAAGGGACCGCTTAAGTGAAGGAGACTCCCTGCCTGTTGCCTTCTCCGCACGGAATGGCTCAGACTGCGAGGGGGCGGGGCCGCCTCGTGCCGGCTTGTAAACGGGGACTAGGATGGGGTGCAACTTACAGTACCGCCCCCACCATAGGAACGCCTCTGCTCTTAGCTTCTATACTACCTCAGCTCTTCAATCCCTATTTTATTCTAGGATTTTTGTCATGCATTGCATTGATATCAAATAATGAGTATTCCAATCTGTTGAGGATTTAAAATCAGTACTGTTTCCTATCACCAAATGAGTAGACAAACATATGGTCGACTGATCTAATATAATACAGTTTTCAAAAACAACAGAAACAGGCAGAAACAATGAGATATTAGGTAGGAAATTATTCTTAAGTGCTGCCTAATCACTTAATCTGCAGATGTTGCTGCCTAGCAAGTAAGGACAAAAAGTACCAGTTGCTGTTCAAGTGCTGAAACTGGGTAACATTGGTTTTTTTTTTTTTTTTTTGGTCTCAGTGATGAATGTGGACAAAATATTCTCTTGAAACTTCGTAGTGTGCTGTTTGGTCCCATACACTGAGTACTTATCTCCTGTTAGGGCTTAATGAACACTCAGGCTTACTGCTGGAATCTTTTCAATGCTGGTGCTTAGTCCCGGAAGGAACCCACAAAGTGGGAAGAAGAGCCTTTAAGTATGCATGTTGTTGTTGTTGTTGTTGTTGTTGTTGTTGTTGTTGTTGTTGTTGTTGTTGTAGCTATTAATTATTAAGTATTATTTTTATTCATTTTAGTAATTATTTTATGTTATTTATTATGAATTATTTTTATTATTGATTATTATTAATAAAATATTATTAATAATATCATCAGTATCATCATTAACAATATTTACATACTAGTAAAAATACCCCCATCATACTGTAAGAAATGCTAACTTCTCTTTCAAGACGCTGTAGCTCTGTCTGGATGTTGTCTTATCAGAGTCTTCCCTGGAGACCCTGTCTAGCCATGGAATGTTTTCCCAGAAAACATTGTTTGCCTGTAGAAGCAAACTTACTCTCCTTGTGCAGAGAATATCCATGCAATTCGGAATGCTGGAATCTCAGCGTTCTAAGTCAGGTGGCTGTTCTTTCCATAAGGAATGGATCTGCAAACAAATGCTCTCCCTAAGGAGGGTGCCCCCCTTCCAGGCCTTGACACACCCTCTGGGCCCACTTGAACTTGCGCCAGCCAAAGAACTGGCACAGATCCGAGTAGACCCATTGGGGACCATGGCATAGCAGAGTAGGTAAGTAAAAATTTATTTTACTTACCTCTTCGTCATGTCATGGTCCCCGGCCAGCACCAGTAGTGTAGGAGGGTGGTGCAGTAAGTGCTGCACAGCGCTACACAGAGGTGCAAAGTGGCCCCTCCCACCAGCTGTTGGAGCCATTCTGGCAGCGAAGGCAGCTGCTGGACTGGATCTGATGGCAAGTTGGAGGGGCCACTTTACACCTCCGTGTAATGCCACGAAGCGTTTTCTGTGCCTCCCCCCCCCCCCCGGCTACGCTACTGACCAGCACATAGCATGCAGGGGAGTCTGCGCCAGTGCCATTGTAAGCTATTTGCCAGCTGAGGACAGTATTGAGCCTTGAGACTTATATATTCAATAATGCATTAAATATAATTCTTTTCTTTTTACAACTGCCAGTCATGTTGCAAAGATTAACAACTGAAAGCTTCCAGTGTCATTGCAAGGTAAGCACGCATTGAATCACATTCAGTGACAGATTCAGAAGAATTACTCAAGTATGTCTGACAGGTGAACTGTTGTATACTAGATTGTGCAAATATAGCAAGGTCGACCCCCCCCCCCAAAGACGATAAAAGCATAGAGACTTGTGGGATATTAATATATTTAAATGACATTTGTGACCTGTTTGAGATGGTTCTATACATGCCTGAGAGCCAGATCCTATAGATATGTATAGCTACAGCAACAGGATTTGCCTCCTGCGCAATGGTGTCTTCAAATATATTGCTTTATTTCTTTCTCATAAGAGAGACTGGCATCTATCACTTTATATGGAAGAAAAGTAATGGGATAGATAGTATGAGGGCTTGGTATCAGTCACTTGATATGAGAAAATGTAAACAGTAGATAGCATGTGAGATTAGCATTAATCCTTTGATATGGGAGAAATGAAAAGCAGTACATTTCATGGAGGTACTGGGCAGCCCGATACTGTGTAAGATGCCGTATCCTATCCAGGTCTGGGCTGCCCTGGTGTAGCCCTGGTGCACCTCGAGGGAAGGGGACAATTGTCCCCTTCCCTGGATGTAAACGGCCTGAAGCCCAATGGGGCTACTCGAATGTACGGAAGCTCTGGAGCTGGTGTACATTCGAGCCCTCCATGTAAGGCCAGACCGGCCGGGAGAGGGCTTTGGATATCAGCGGATCTCACCACTGATATCCCTGCCCTGCCTCCACCCAGTGTAGCCAATGGCCACCCTCACCACTTGGTCTGCCCTCCCCCTGCCCCTGCATCGGCTGGTGCAGAACTTATCTTGCTCAGTGGGTGTGGGGACGGTCTGTCAGGGGAGAGAGGGCCGCCGGCCTCGCCGCCGGCCTTTACTCTCTGGTGCTGCGAAAGTGCTTTATGACACTTTTTCGACACCCCGTGCCGGGGGAGCTACACAGGATTGCGCCGTAAATCTCATCCTTATGATCCTAGTGCAGTGGCAGTTGAGGAGGTGGGATGAAGATCAGTGCCAAAGCCAAGTTACTGCACCCTGGTGCAAAGCCTTGCACTGGTCTGAACATGGCATCCCCACCCCATGACCTGATTGATGTATTGAGTGCTATTTGGGGATTGTCCTGGCCAGGCAGGCCCAGTCGCGTCGCGATGACGCGCGTCACCCCAGAGCGGGGAGCGCGTCGCCCTTAAGGGGGAGGCTCCGCCCCCGCGTGTGACGTCACGCGCAGGAGCAGAGCGCCCTCCCCGCTCCGTTTTCGGCTCATTTTGGAGCCAAACGGACACAGGGGAGGGAGGGCGGGCCTGCCATCACCTCGGAACTGTAAGTGGGGGGTGATCGCGCGTCACCCTTAGACCCCCGGCCCGCCCCCCCGCTTCCCCCCATCGACGCCAGTGGGCAGGCCCTCCAATGGGTGTGGGCCTTCAACCTGTCCCTGACCTGGTCAACCTGTGAAGATACTCAATGATGAGGTTACTCGGGCTGCAATCCTATACACCCTTACCTGCATGCAATTGAGTTCAGCGAGACTTAGTTCTGAGTAGACATGCGAAGGATTGTGCTGTAAGAAGCTTCAACCAATACGGCGAGACTTAGGGAACACACTATCATGGGTTAGCAGCAGGATCTGGGGGCTAGAACGACACCATGCCTGCCAGATGGTTGCTAGGCAGCCAGCAGCTCTCAAGATGGTCACGGGCTGGTTACACTGGCCCACGTTGACTGCTGCTCGTCATTCTGTAGCTCCAGGCTACCCATGAGATGACTCCACAGCACTGACTTCCCACTCAGCTCTGCCCCACCTCGGCAGCAGCCACTGCCAGTGTTTGGAGTGAGATTTTTGCTCTTGTTGACTTCATTCCATAGAATTCTGTTTGAACCACTGAGAAATAAACTTGTCCCTGCCTGTAAGGTGTTTTCTAGGCTCTGTCACCCTGTCACTTTAAAGAGTTATGGAATTCTGACCTTTAAAAAAGGGACATACAAACTCAGATCTGTCTAAACCCCAGGAAGACCCTATACTGCTTCCTAATGTGTTGCTTTCAATTACATTGAAACAGCAACAAGTACCCTTCATTCCAGTCAGAAACAGGCATAGCTTTTGTTTTGTTTTGTTTTTAATGGAAATCCAAAGTACATTGAATTTCTCTGGTTGTTGCTTGTTTTATACTGTAGATGGCACTGTTGATCTTCCCACAACATATAAAATTAAACTTTACTGACCTGCCCTAAGTAACATACCAGGCAGATAGATATACATACAGGGACCCCCATGCAAATGATAGGCAGATTTAAATAGATTATTTATTAAGCTATGGAAAAGAGTGATACTAGGAAGAGAACAACCTACTTGATATAAAAGTTTATCAACAATAATTGAAAGGGGGAAAAAAGATCAGGTGCTGCGAACATAGATAGTCTTCCTCTAGATTTTGCTGCAATATGACAACGGACACCAAACTTTCCACATATTTGGACAGAGGCACTATTTCAGACTTCACTGGAGGAAGGAAGAGATTTTAGTGTGAATGAGTCAGATTATGAGGTCCAATAACATTTTTTTTAAAAAAAAAATTCAATTATATTTGATAAAAGTGTATTTTCAGATAACTTATTGTTTTTATTTTCTGCACCTCACTATAACTACAGCACTGATATTGTCACAGGCTGTTACCTTTAAAATAGAAAAGGAAAAGGATTTGGCCCTATGGTATGGGTAGCACAAATTCGTTTGTTCAAAAAGGATAACATTTGGAGCTGTGTTGATGATGTTGCTATAACTATGCGATATTACAAATAAGATCTACAACAAATACTCTTAAAATACCCTTTTTGCCATTTGATCATAAATATGCTCAAGATGGGATCATTGAGTCTTACTGATAGTATTGCACACCCCTTCTCTTGAAGTCTCCGTCCTCTCTTTCCCTGCTGCTGAAATTTGAAATATTTCTATGCAGTGTGTGCCAAACCCCAATTGGCCGACTGCTCCCCTCAAAGTCACCTTGTGTCAAAAAATATGTGCATTCGTCTTCGGGTGGTGAAATGCCACACCAATCAGAGATTTAAAAGTAGCCAGAGTGGCCAAGTACTTTGATGTATCCTTGTTGTTGTTGTTGTTGTTGTTGTTCAGTTGATGTATCATAGCCATTACCATTCATTGCTGTAAATTAGGGAGCAGCAACTGTAGGTTCCAGGGTCAAATCCACCCTTGGATGACTGCTAGCTAAACCCACCGTTGACAGCCTGAAGACAAGAGAGAAATGTGGACTGAGTGGCGGCTGTGGCAGTGGATTTCAGCGGAAGTCCACTTTGGGGGGGTAGGTTTAACCACTCCGAGCATGGTGGAGCAGGACGCCGCTACGTAAGTGGAGCAGGACGCCGCTACATGCATTTAAGTGGCCGCTCCCCTTTGCTGGCTGGAGCCATTCCCAGTGGGCGAAGGCTACCACATGGGTGGAACGGAGCTGCCTGCGCATTAGCCGTCGCCCACTGGGAATGGCTCTGACCGCCAAGGGAGAGGGGCCACTTTCGCGCACGTAGCGGCATTCTGCTCCACTTATGGTTCCGCACCACCCGTGGAATGCCAGTGGGTGTAACCCTGTCCTACCCCTCCTCCAAGTGATCCTCCTGTAAAACTACTTGCTAGCCAAGGCTGTAAATTGTCATTTGACGCTTCACTTTTAAATACTATGAGTGTTGCTGAAACCTACACGTGGCCCTGCCTTTTCAAGCAAATTACACTGTTAGAAACTGTATTACCAACTTGATTCTTTAAGAAACCTTACAAGATTGAAAGTTGAAACCCATTCAGTATTTGTAAACTTCTTATTTCCAGGCAAGATCACCACGAAAGGTAATATGGAATTCATCATGCATGCTGAAGGATAAAACAAAAGAAAAACCATTGACCATATCTGCCATGGGTTAAGAGGCCGTCCATTTGCTCAAGATAAGAGAGTTTACAGAGCAGCTGATGTTCTTAGTGGCCATAATCTTTGCAATGCTAAGCTAAAAATATAACCATAAAAGCAGAAAGGGAAAGAAAAATCAATACACACTAAATTGAAAATATAAAAAGAATACTGGGAGAAATTCCAGCCTGTCCTCAAAAAGAAATTTGCGGCATTGTCATATGTGGGTGAAAGAGAGTTACTAACAAAGGGGCAATGCTGAACACCAGGAGGAAAAACAGAAGAAGAAAGAAAGCAGTGCCTGTGCAAAGCAACAAGGGCCCCGCTGTGTCTCTAAACATGCTTTGTTTTGTGTGACTAGTTGACCCAGGTGAGCAGCCCTAATTGCATCAAGAGCATCCATTAAATGCAAAGGAAACTGCTGAGCATTGCAAACCACATATACACGTGCATTGGCCTTTGGCACAGCTTCCTAGTCTTCCTTCCATACTGTAACTAACAGGGCTAGCCTACCCATGAGGCCAGATTCTCAGCACAATCCTAACCAACTTTCCAGTGCCGATGTAGCCGTGCCAACAGGGCACACACTGCATTTTGCAGTGCAGGGGCAGTCATGGAGGCCTCTTCAAGGTGAGGGAACATTTGTTCCCTTACCTTGGGGTTGCATTGCGGTTGCACTGGTGCTGGAAAGTTGGTTAAGATTGCGCTGTAAGTGGCTGTTTCGAATGGCAGCCTGGGGGAGGTGGTGGGGGAGTGTACCACCTCCCACAGCCTACTTCCTTCCTCTTCTCGCTTGCTCTCCTTGGAGAACCAGTGAGAAGAAGATAGGGAGGCAGTTCACCTCCTTCTCCAGCGACACTGTTCATGATTATACTAGGGGAGATGGAGGAGAAGGTAGGAGCCACTTGGGTTCTGTTCCTGATTGCTCTTTTAAAGAAAGCAAACAGGAAGAGGATTGCTGCCCCCCCCATCACTGTTGCCATTGCCTCCTCTTCTGCCTCCTCTCCCTCTGTGTCCTCAAAACAGGCCAGGTGGAGAGGGTCCTGGGAGTGGAAGAACCTCTTCTGCTCATAGGATCCTCCTTGCCCAGTTGATTTGAAGATGAGGCAGGGGGTGTGGAGTGTGCATGTGCTGGCACATGCACCCCCTCCAGAAAGGGATGTGTGTGAAATTTGGGTGCTGCTTCAGATATGAGTTCAGCTTGGGCAGGGCCTCGTCATAAAGCTTAAGTACATGTTACTGAAAGAATTGTACGTGCTTTGCCAGTTTACCACTGCCTCCTTCTCTCTTCCTTTGCTCTGTGGTGTCAATATCTAGATTGTAAGTGCCCTTGGGCAGGGACCTGCCTTTCACTCTAAACAAAGTATCATGTACACTGATGGCACTACATAAATAATAATAATAACCTACAAGTATGCCTGGTGAATCGTGGAGAACGTGTCCCAAAGACAAAAGAAAAATTATACCAGAGCAACATAAAATTAGGAATAGTAGTTAAGTAATAGAAGCAATTTCAGTACAGGCAAATATACGCGGAGAATTCAAAACACTTTTTGGTCTCAGTGTACTTAAAAACAACAACAACAACGAAGAGGTATAATCATGTCCAAAGAGGTCATCTTGCAGTAGACTTGATATACTGTACCTACTTTCCAACAGTTTGCATACTTCTGAAAACAGGTACAGCTCATGCCCTTCTGATGCTTCACATAGTGACATGTGGCATTTAATAAGCTGACTTTGGCTCTACGTATCAAATGTGCAGCAAGCCATGACAACATCAGAGCACAAAGCTGCAATTTTAAACACATCTGGTGTCACCTGCTCACTGGTCAGAGGCATCTAGTCCTAAGTAGATGTGACAGTAGGACAGGTCCTTTATAGCAGTTTGGCTGTTCCCTGATTTATTTATTTATCTTACTTTGTTTGGGTTGCTTTTTAAATTAAATGGGTGTGCAAAATCTGACCCTTATCTAGTGAAGGGCAACAACTCTTCACATTCAGTAATTGTCTTTTGATTCAAGGTTATATACTGAGAGTGTGGAACTGCTGAAGCACATTGTGTAAATCAATATAAGCCCTGACCAGGAACCTGGAGAAATATCGTCAGCACTATGGCATATCCACCTAATCAGTGCTTGATACTTTATGTGAAATTTCAATTCAATTAAGATCTATTTAGCAGGATACAGTTCCCATCCCAACACAGCACTCATCTTCAGGGGGGTAAGAGAATTCATGGGGGCTGGGACAAGAAGAGAACCAGTAGCGTAGCTACAGAGGAACTGCAAGTGGGGCGACGCAGATCCTGAGCCATTCTGGAGGCAGGGGGGCAGGATGATGATGTTTCACCCGCCTGTAGCCCCCCTCTAAGCTGCACTACTGGAGAGAACCACTGAAAGTTTAGCTTGCTATATTTGAAGACTTCAAGCCTAGTTGCCCCAAAGTATTTCAGAACTTTAGGACTTAGGGCTCAGTCCAGCCTAACTCAGGCACAGTTGAGGCCCAATTGTGGCCCAATTGTGGCCCAAACTAGGACCGAGTTAGGCTGCAACTGTGCCTGAGTTAGGCTGGAGGCAACAGCATTGGGCCAGGATCGCGGCAAAACTTACCGCAGAGGCAGGCAGGCTCCTGTGGGGAGCTGTCAGTCTTGTGGAAGCGAAGAGCCCCCTCCTCAGCCCGTCTGCGTGCACCTACCACAGCTGCTGCAGCGGTCGCAGCAGATGGGCTGCCACAGGCGGGCCTGCAGGCACTGCGCGTTTGACAGTCAGCTGAAGGGCAGAGGTTGTGTCAGTGCCAGCTGCCCCAGGGCACCCTGGGCATCAGCCACCTGCCGCAGGGGGGAGTGCGACTGCCCTCCCTCCTGCAGACTGCGATGCCACCCCCAAGCCACGGTGAGGCTGCACGTGGGAGTCATGGGGGGGTGAGCGGGGGAGAGAAGGGAAGGAGGGGGTGGGAACGGCACGCACAAGGGGGGGGTCTCATGAGGTCTGGAACCGCCTCCGCCAGGACATGCCCGTGCGCTGCCTGAAGCCCTGGGCCTCAAGGGCCGTGGCAATGCCCACAAAGAAGGCATCCCAGCATGCCTTCTGCTCCGTGCCCCGGCCAAGACCGAGAGATGCCGTGGGCTTGTCTGCTGCGAGCGGGAAGGGCTCACGCAGCTCATCACACCCCCAGATGGGGCAACGTCGGCACCTTGCGGCAGGCGCTCTGGCGGCATGGGGGGTGCCAGCGTCCATCATCAGGGAGTGGGAGGGGAGGCAGGCACACTGACAGGGGGTGCTGGGGAGGGGCACGGGTGGGTCAGAAACAGACAGACAACACGGCTGGTGGGAGAGGGATACAGGGAGAGGGGTCTGCAGAGACCGATAGGGGCACAGGGGGCACTTCGCAGATGGAGGCAATGCAGGAACGGGCGCCTCTCATGCAGACGGACCGAGGGCAGACACGGACGCCGTTGATGGGCGGAAACGGACGCCGGTGACGGGCGGACAGAGGGCGGACACGGACGCCGGTGACGGGCGGACACGGACGCCGGTGATGGGCGCACCGAGGGTGGGTGAGAGCCCCGGTTGCTGAAAGGGCTCTTCACCGACGTGGCGGACGTGCGCCATAGTGCCCGTCAGTGTTTGCCTGCCTGACAGGCCCCCCAACTCCCCCCTCCCCTCTGGTCCCAGAGGGTCCGGCAGCCCCCCTGCTGTGTTCTCCCAGGGATGGCTGTGGCGGACCCTGGCTGGGATTCATGCAGAGGCTTGTGTGCTGGGGCCTGCCTGTTTGGGTGTGTGGGGCAGTGCTTGTGCAACATTGGGGACATGTGTTTCCAGGGGCATCTTTATTGTTCTGGAACAGTGGCAGAGATGGCCGGGCGTGGCTGCCAGGGGGTAGGCACAGCAGCCTCTAGGACCACAGCAGCAGCATCAGGCGAGCCCCATGGACCTGGAGATGCGGGCTCTTCCCCTGTGGAACCATGGCCTGCTCCATAGAAAGGGGAGGGACAGCAAGTAGGCAGCCAGGGCGGTGGGGCAGCAGCAGCAGCTGAGGTGGGTTGCAGGGCAGGCTCCCAGACCTCTCTGGCAGCATCAAGGCAGGTGACCGTGGGGCAACCAGACTGCAGGCCCAGGGGTGCTCCCCGGACGGTTTGTGGTAGTGGGCATTCCTGGGGGGACGAACAACATGGGGGTGTTCCATGGCAGCTGCTGCGTGGTAGCAATCGCCATTGAAGAGGAGCCAGTGTGCCAGTTGCAAAGGTCTGCAGGGAGAGAAATCAAACACAGCTGAGTGGTGTGAGACACATAGCCTGGTCTGCGCTCCTTCCCTGGGTGTACGGTGAGCATGATCCTGTAAGGGAAAGGGGTCAAAGAGAGAGACAACAACACAACTTGGGGGTCACAACCATGGCAATCCTAGCAATACTGACCTGTCGGTAGACCCTGTGGAGAAAAGGGGGGGGGGAACAGCTGGTGTCTACATATGGGTTACAGTTCCACACTCATGGCATTGTGTGCTCACATTAATACAGGCAGCTATGAGACAAGACATTGGTATAGAGGCATATCATGGCAGGCTATGCAGGCAGCTATGAGACAAGACATTGGTATAGAGGCATATCATGGCAGGCTATGCAGGCAGCTATGAGACAAGACATTGGTACAGAGGCATATCATGGCAGGCTATGCAGGCAGCTATGAGACAAGACATTGGTATAGAGGCATATCATGGCAGGCTATGCAGGCAGCTATGAGACAAGACATTGGTACAGAGGCATATCATGGCAGGCTATGCAGGCAGCTATGAGACAAGACATTGGTATAGAGGCATATCATGGCAGGCTATGCAGGCAGCTATGAGACAAGACATTGGTATAGAGGCATGTATCCTACCTATATTTCTCTATGCAAAGAGGCAGACGTCAGACCACATGTCAGCACAAACCCTGCACTTACCTGCTGGTGTTGTTGCCTGTATGGGGGGGGGGGAGAGAGGGGCTGGGAGAAAGACATGGGTTAGCAAACACTTGCATGGAGACAGCTGCCCAGGCACAGCAGTAAACAGTTTGGCCACAGGCAGAACAGCCCTCTCTGCCCTAGAGGGGGGCAGAGAGGAGAGAGGAGAAGAGAGAAGTGGGGTGTTAGAAAAGTTTTCAAAGTCCCACTTTGTGGCTGCTGGGGGACAGAACCCCACGCCACGTGCTCAGAGAGAGAGAGAGAGAGAGAGAGAGAGAGAGAGAGAGTGGAGGGCTGGGGCTGGGCTTTTGTGGGAAAGAGGCTGGGTGGGGCTGGGTGCTGATAGGGTAACTATTTGGGTCCATGTCCAGAGTTAGGCCACACCTGTTCGGTCCTAACTCAGGCCCAACTCGGGCCCAGGGTGTTAGAACTTTTCAGGAGAGGGCTGGTGTGGGTAAGGTAAAATGGCTCCTATGGGTCTCCTCACATTTGGGTCCACCCTTTTTGCTGGCCCAAATTTTGGGCCTGAGTTGGGCTCGAGGGGGCGTGTCAGTGGCTCTCCAGTGTCTGGAACCGGACCAAAATTCGTAACCGCCCCCATCACACCCCCGACACGCCCCCAACACACCCACCTTTAGGCTGCAATTGTGCCTGAATTGTGCAATTGTGCCTGAATTGTACCGCAGTTGCCTTGGGCTGGACCGGGCTGCAATTCAGTCACAATTGCAGCCCAACTCAGGCACAATTCAGGCACAACTCGGGCCTAAAGCACTTGGGCTGCAATTGTGCCTGAATTGTACCGCAGTTGCCTTGGGCTGGACCGGGCTGTTAGTCTCTTATAAGACTTTGAATAAGAAATTGGAATCAGACCTACATATGCTAGTTTTTGCTGAGATATTATGTTAGTGAATCTAGGGGGAAACTGCAAGTGTAGCTGTAGAAGGGGAGAGCTCAGGCAGTGTCACTGGAGCAGCCAGTGGGGCTTAAATTTTGTCACTTGTGGTCAATTAAGTGTGGTCAAATCTCTCACTCTCAAGGGTAAATAGTATTTTGGTGGCTGACCACATAAGCTGACTTACGGCCCAATCCTATTGGGTGCTACCGCCACTGGAACTGGCATTCTGGTGGCAGTAGATGCTTTATGGTGTCATGAAAGTTTTTCTCTGCCATCATTGCGTCTGCGAGTAGCCGTCCAGCGGAGCTCTTGAGTTGGAGTGTTCGACGGACCGCTGTAATGAGATCGCACGGCACTTTGCAGATAAAATCGCTCAGATTCGCCACGACTTGGACTCTGGTTTAACAGCTCCAGAAGTTGTCCCTACGGCATCTGTTGATTCCATCATTATGAATTCTTTTCACCTTATACAGCCTGAGGATGTGGATAGGGTCTTCTGTAGTTTGAGATCGTCTTCCTGCCCGCTTGACCCTTGCCCAGCTTGGCTAATACGATCTGCACGGGTTGGGCGGGCCAATTGGGTGGAACCCATTGTGAATTCATCTTTGTGGGAGGGAGTGATGCCTAGCATCTTGAAGACCGCAATTGTGCACCCCCTCCCGAAAAAACCATCTCTGGATTCCTCCAATTTAAATAACTATCGGCCAGTTTCCAATCTGCCTTTTTTGGGTAAGGTGATTGAGCGGGTGGTGGCGTCTCAGCTCCAGGGGATACTAGATGAAACGGAGTATCTGGACCCTTTTCAGTCTGGCTTCAGGCAGGGCTTTGGGACGGAGACAGCCTTGGTTGCCCTGTTGGATGATCTTTGCCGAGGACTGAACAGGGGTAGTGCATCCCTGCTGGTCCTTTTGGATCTCTCGGTGGCTTTCAATACCATCGACCATGGTATCCTTCTGAGTCGGCTGGCTGAGTTGGGACTAGGGGGCACTGCCTTGCAGTGGTTCTGTTCCCACTTGGCCGACAGGTCCCAGATGGTGATACTGGGAGATGCCTGTTCGGCGCCCTGCCCTTTACAGTGTGGGGTGCCACAGGGTTCTATTCTGTCTCCCATGCTTTTTAACATCTACATGAAACCGTTGGGAGAGATCATCTGGGGATTTGGAGTTGGGTGTCACCAATATGCTGATGAAACCCAGTTCTATCTCTCCTTGCCATCTCGCTCCAGGGAGTCTGTGGAAGTCCTGGAGCGCTGTCTGGAGTCGGTTGGGGTCTGGATGAGGGCTAATAGGTTGAGATTGAATCCAGAAAAGACAGAGGTCCTACTGGTCAGGAAAGCTTCAATGCAGGTACTGAGTCATCTGCCCATTCTGAATGGGGTTGCACTCCCCCTGCAGGAACGGGTGCGCAGCTTGGGAGTACTTCTGGATTCACAGCTCTCCTTGGAAAGCCAAGGTGGCGGCTGTGGCCAGGGGTGCGTTTGCCCAGCTTCAACTGGTGCGCCAGCTGCGGCCGTACTTGAGTCAATCGGACCTGACCACGGTGGTCCACGCCTTAGTGACTTCAAGACGGGATTACTGTAACGCGCTCTACATGGGGCTGCCCTTGAAGACGGTTCAGAAGCTGCAATTAGTGCAGAATGCGGCAACCCGGGTGGTCACTGGAGCTAGGCGGTTTGACTCTGTTGAACTGCTGCTTCGACGGCTGCACTGGCTGCCCATTCGTTTCCGGGCCCAATTCAAGGTGCTGGTAATGACCTTTAAAGCCCTTCACGGTTCGGGTCCAGGATATCTGAGGGACCGCCTTCTCCCATACATTCCGGCCACTGGCGTCACTGGAGCGTGGCGGGGGGGGCGGGCCGCCAGGGGGTGACGCGCGTCAAGGGGTGACGCGCGCACCCCCTCGCGCGTCACCTCCGTGATGCGCGTCGCCCTCCGGACGCTCCGAGGCTGGCCCGGGAGCCGGCCTCGGAGCGTCCGACCCCGTCGACGCTCCAGGGCCTTCTGAAGGCCCAGGCAGCGCGTCAATCCGGGTATTTCCTGGATTTTCGCGCATGCCCAGACCCGTTTTGAGGGCAAAAAGCCCTCAAAACGGGTCTGCGCATGCGCGAAAATCCGGAAAATACCCGGATTGACACGCTGCCTGGGCCTTCTTTCAGAAGGCCCTGGAGCGCCGACGGGTTCGGACGCTCCAAGGCCGGCTCCCGGGCCGGCCTCAGAGCGTCCGGAGGGGGCGACGCGATGCGGGGGGGGAGCCGGGTGGCCCCCTCCCCCCGCGCCTATAACGTCGCGCCCCTAGAGGGGGTGACGCGCGTCCCCGCACTAGGGTGACGCGCGTCTAGTGACGCCCCTGATTCCGGCCCACTCTCTTAGGTCATCTCCTGCGAGTGCCACCTCTATCGCAAGTTAGGGGAGTGGCAATACGTGGGCGAGCCTTCTCTGCTGTGGCACCACAACTGTGGAACTCCCTGCCAGGGGATCTGAGAACCACCCCCTCTCTCATGACTTTTCGGCGAGGGCTCAAAACATTTTTGTTTCGTCTAGCGTTTGGGTGATGGGTCGTGGTCTGCCTCCTGTGTCTCAAGATGCTCTGCCATGCTGCTTCTCTGCTCCATGCTGTCACCCCCCCAGTGGATTTTATTGTTTTTAAATTTGTTATGTATGGTTATGTATTGTTTAAATTTATTTTATGTATTATTTTAAATTATGTATTCTAATCTTGTTGTAAGCCGCCTTGGGCTTTTGCCTTTCGGCATAGGAAAAGGCGGGATATAATTTTTTTAAATAAATAAATGAAAGCCACTCTGGAAGCACGCAGAGCGTTGCTCTTCTGGGCTGCCGCTGCAGATGGCAAGGAGGACCCCATGCGCGGTGGAGGCGAAGAGGATCCCTGCCGATGCTGGTAAGTCGGTGGGGTGGGAATAATGGGGCAGCGGGTGGATCGGGGCTGAATGGGGGAGAGCCAAGGGCATGTTTGAGGTGGGAGGGGGTGGCACCCGGCACAGGCGACTTCGGTGATGGCTCCCAAGAAGAGCCAAAAGAGAGTGGAGGGTGCAGTATTGATGATCCCATTGTGTGGACAAGCAAAGCTTTATGTGGACACAAAGAGAGACTAATGACTCTGCTCCTGAGGGCATAGCTGACTTGCTTCTAGTTTGACAGGTTTTTTCTACCTGAGGATGAACCCAGAGATCTGGTGCTGGCAGGAAAAAGGACATTTTACATTTGTTTCAGGAGTTCGGGATAGGTGGCTATATTAAATTATCTATAGCAGCCTGGTGAGTGTGTCAGGACCTCACAGGACAGAAGTAATGAGGAAACCTTACCTTGCAGAGGAAGGATCTACATGCACAAGGGCAAAAATGATATTCGTTGGTGACGAGCAATGAGATCCCAGCAAACCGCCTAGGAGAGCAAAGCAATTGCCCCCAGTTATTGATCAGTCTTTTGGTTGGTGAGACAGTGGTCCCAATATCATCTATAAATGGACATTACTATCCCATTTAGAGGCCATCTTCTCCCTGCAAAAAGTGTGAGATAGAGTTGGATATTTCAGATTGGAAATCTGACATTCAAACTTTGAATGGCAAAATTCAAAATCTTGTCAAACTTTGAATATTTGAGAATGTTCATTTAATTGCTGCCATCTACTTACATTTGATTTTTAATTTATAAATGACCTTACATTATTTATTCTGTGTATTCTCATATTTGGGACACTATTATTCCTACTTTACACCTGAGAGAATGATTTTGTAAAATAATGACTAGCCCACAGTGCTTCCACTACAAAAGTGTGACCTAAACCCAGGTCTCCAGCTGTTATCTGTTTTCTTCGGGAGAGTGTTCAGCACTATATCAAGATTCTTTATTAATATCTTTGAATTCAGCTTGGTACATTCCCTTTTATTGAAATGTGAATAGCTTTATTCTGCTAGTGCAGGTTTATATGAAGCCAGAGACTCTGAGCCACCCAATTTCCATCTACACCCTGTTTCCCTTGAACGTTTAATAGGATGCATTACCAAACCAGGATCCAATGTCTTTCATCTATTCCATTTTGTAACAGAATGCTCTACCATAATTCTCAACTTGTCTGTTGCTCTGGATAGAATTTTATCAGTGTATCATTTTTTTTAAGCGGATAACTTGCAACTGTTCTCTGCAAGAATGTTTCTTACTTCTTTAATCATGTGCATTGACAGAATTAGCATTTCCTACCTGGATTTTGCAATTATTATTTTTTTTTTTTGCTTGAAGCTCAGAAAATAGTAAAAGGTAGCAGTGAAGTATTGGGAAACAGAAATGTGTGAAAAGGTACATCTAGGCTCACTATAAACATGTTTTTATTGTTTTTGTTGTTTTTGTTGTTAAATACCCATGCAGCCAACACCCAATATTTTCTTAAGCACTCTTGTAGTAATCTACAAGAGTGCTTAAGAAAATATTTCAAATAATCTGTGACACTAAATCAATGGCAATATTTTTAGTTTGCAGATATGCTTTTACTGTAGATTTGCTTACAGTCCAATCCTATCTGGGATTGGGCTGTTGTGCGCAACCATTTATGACAGCGGAACAGAGTTCTGCTTTTGTAAAATGACTCCCGACAGAGCGCACAGAGCTTCATTAGTGGCCATTTGGGGAGTCCTGCTGCAAGAGTCAGTGATGCTCTCCAGATATCGGTGGATCTCCACGGACCTGTCAGAGCAGGTAAGGCAGTGGTGGGAGCAGGGAGGGGCAAAACTGAGCAGGGAGGGGGAGGAATGGAGCGAGGAGGCTGCAGGAGGAGGTAATCCGGTGGCGATGGCATGTGCCGGATCCTATTCTTGCTTTTTGCAGCTCATATGTGGTTATTTCATTTCTATCTAAGGTATGCAGGTGTTTTTCCAAGTTTTGAGGTATATAATAAGAATAAGAATAAGAATAAGAATAAGAATAAGAAGTTCTTATAGAAATTCCTTCAGTTACTGCTTAGCTTTGTTTGGAGACTGAACACATCACACTGGATTAATAAAAAAAACTAATGCACATTATGCTGCTGGAGACTGCTGAAAAAACACTGTAAAGTGCTTTACGGCAGCGCGCTGAATAGCGCGCTGAATACACCAGCAGGAAGGCAGGAGTCTTCCCACACATGTTGTTGGCTCTTCCACTGCCCACAGGAGAAGGTAAGCCAGCAAGAGTGGCAAGAGAGGTTAGGGGGAGTGTGGAACAGGAGAGGGGACAAAACTGGGTGTGGAGGCTGCAGGAGGGGATGGATCAGGCAGAGATGGCGTGCACTGAATCCTATCCCCCTTTCCTGTAGCCTCCCTGCCCCCTTTCTCTCCTCGGACTTGCACTAGCAAAATTGCTAGCTTAGGTTCGAGGAGACCCATTGCAGAGTGAGAGGCTTACATAGGTGTAAGGAGATTAAAATCCCCTTTCCCTGTTGAAGCCTCCCAATCCATCACGTCCCCCCGCTGGGTACAGTGGGGCGGGGGAGAATAAGATTGGGCTGCTAGGCTGCAGTTCCTTCTAAGAACACTTGTTAAGGAATATACTGTATATTGCAGCACCTACTGGATTCCATGTGCTCAGCATCTGAGAAAGCCTGTCTACTCTAGCTCTTGAATTCTGTTTTTAAACTTGCCTGTTAAAAAGGTGGGTATGTTAAACAGACTGTGGTCCTTACAATTAGTTCTATGCTCACAATGGGCACACACACCCCTTCCCCTGGCAACATAGCAGACTTTTGAAACTGGATGAGAGGTTCTGGTTATGAGAAAGGTGAGACTGATGTTCAAAAGAAGGTCAACCATCCTACTGGATGTAGTCATGCCCACAGGTGTGCCTAAACCACCTCTTTGGATTGCCGCTGTAGTACATAGAAATAATGATACATTTTATAACTCCTCTTCTCAAAGCTACTCATGACAGCTGCAGAATGTGTGCAATAAATAATATGGAATGATTTACTGGGACACAGAATCAAAGACCTTGCCGAAAGCCATAGAGAAAGTCACGGTAAGAAAATAAACTAGAACTCTAAATGACTAGTTTTTGTTGCAGTAGGACAACTACAGGAGGACTGCAATTCAATACATAGATGTGAGATCCTTTCATTTGATTTTCATAGCATACCTTCACTGGACAATGTATTTGCTAGTGACAGGAGAGAAAGGGAGAGCACACAGTACAGGACATGCTGAACTACCAATACCAGAGGGAAGGACTATTGAGTATTCAGTAGAAAACATTGGAAATGACACTAATACAATGAATAGGCCAATGCTGGCATTATCAAGATCAGCAAAACAATAAATCAGCCACGGAAGAGTTTGAAAAAAGCAACATGGAATGAATTATGAAATGCAAACAGAAAGCTGGAACCAGCCTAGCTACAGAATGCTTCTAAGTATATTTACAAGGGAACACGCGCACAGATTACTCTTGGCATTGACAGTAAATATATTTTTATCCTGGATGACTGCAGGGTCTGTGTGGCAGAGGGATTAAGTTAATTGGGAAGACTCAAAAGCAGCAAATCTCCAAGATCTGGCAGACTTCAAGTCAGGGTATTTAAAGGACAGCCAAAGCCAATGTCACTTGCCATGGAAAGAATCACAAAAAGGTCGGCAAGGGCAAGAAAGTAATTCAGAATTGGGAAAAAAGGGTAATGGATAAAGTTAGCAGTTCAAGTTATACACAAAAGGCAGTGATCAATTTTGCAAACAGGTGAATACGTGAATACAAAGTAGGGTTGTCAGTCAAGAGTGCTATCTACCCTTGTGAGCAGGGTAACGTCTTCCAATAGCATTGTGACATATTTGAACACCCGAGGACTGGTTAGCATGTGCAGAGTACTGGTCCCTCGCTACTGAGAACCATTCTATACATTAAGCAGGACGAGGGAGTAGAATTTTGGACTATATCACTTCAGACTGTAGTGAACGGTCATAGTTTTTAATTCTCCCCTGACATCAGAAGCACCTTGGGCATTGCTTCAAGGTCACACACCAGCAACTAAGGGGCCCAGTTTGATAGTTTTTTCCCCCTAACATGTTTTCCCTTTCTTACAAATGAATGGGGGTAAAACATATATTAATAGGCATAGAAGACATATATCGAAAAGCCCTGAGCCCATTATCAGGGAACATCTGTATAGACCATCTGCAGGGGTCCTGCACGCTCACCATGGTGGTAGGAGTTGCCTGTTGCTGAATCAGTGCTCTTGGCAACCCACAGGGCGTAACTAAGCATCGTGCTACTTGTTCTGTTTGCTCTCTTGTTAACACTGTTCATGAGTGAGCAATAAAAGGCATTTGCTTTACGCATTTATGTGCTTCTTGCTTCCAGATCCAGAAGAACCATTACCCTCTGGGAATGCATTTGATGTACTGTAGTTGGTAGAATTCAAAAACAGTGCTTCTGGGGAAAAGGGGGCAGCAGGGGTTTAGCTTAATTTGGGCCAGAGCTGCATCCTGGGTTGTCCAGGCGCTAGCAGCTCAGGTCTTGAACCAGGAGCCTAGCAGGTCAGGTCTTGAACCAGGTAACTCCACTGGTGGTGTCTTTGAGAGTCCAAGATGGTGGGAAAAGGTGGATCTGCTTCCAGTGCTTAAATGCTTACAGGTGCTGAAAGGGGAGCTGGGGTCAGTGATGAGAATAGGATGCATCCTGCTCACTGCACTCTACACTTTGTGGGGGATGCTGAGAGCCTTCTCAGAAGAATGTGCAATAGGAAGATGTCATCTCTGCCTGAAAAGAACAGTAAACTCTCTTAAAAGAGATGCTGGAAGGTGCACAGGAAAGGGGGGAACCTGCAGAACAACAGTTGGAAATGTTTGAGACTCATCAGAGAAGGAGCTAATGGAAGAGGCTCTGCTACTTACTGATCATTCTCTTTGAATGGGTTATGGCCGCAGTGGGGGTAGGATAGATGTTCTTGTGTGTGTGTATTAATGTGATATGGTTCTGAAAATGAAATTATAGAAAAAATGATTAATTTAGGATGTCTGAGATTTTTTTCTTAATGAATCAGTTTTAAATGGATCAGTTACAGATCAGATATTAAAGGGGTCTACTCATCATTACAATACCTGTGTCTATATTTGATGAGCGATGTTCAGTGGTTGTGGAACACATAATTTCAACACAATGATTTTTGAGAGACTGAAGATTTTTGTGTGATGGCATTTGCTAAAGACCTCCTTTTGTGTGGCTGGCATCATTTCTTTCATGGCGGTATTGCAACATGCAAATGATAGGTGTTGCCATCCCATGATCACGTCCCAGAGATCACAGATAAGGATAATTCATCATTATCCTTAAATATTTGTAGCCAAGCAAATCAATTTGTTCAGCTTTCATGTGCAATTCTAGTCCTGTTTTGTCCCAGTTTGGACCTCCCAGAAGCAGCTCAATAAACATGCAATAAAATAAATTGACCGCCAGCTGTTAAAAAATGCTCCAATGTACACATTATTTATTTTATTTATTACACTATTTATATACCACCTTTCTCATAGACTCAGGCGGTTTACATAGGCAGACCGACCATAAACTCCTCCCCCCCTTTTTTTTTTTGCTTTGTGTGTGTCTTTTTGTGAATCTTCCTAACCATCAAGCATCTCAAGGTCACTTTGGCTGCTGTCAGTCAGAATCTGTTTGGATTTCCCCCCTCCTTCCCTCTGTATATCTCCAAGGCAAGACATCTAAATGACAGGTCAGTCATTTGAGGATCTCTTCCATCTGGAGTGGGAAAGAGGACATTCCCATAATAGCCAGCTCCCTCCCAAGCCTCCACTTCAATGGCTTCGGGTGCAAGGAGATTGAGGGGATGGAGAGTAGCCAATGAGCTATGTGCTGCTGCAGCAGCCTCCATTTGACACATAGTCCTTTGTGAGCCTTTGCTAACTGATGCATGCCAGAGCAAACCTCAGAGCTAGTCAAAGTGTCAACTGAATCCATCTCGGTGATGTCCCCTCTGTTTGGCTATGGTACGGAGAAGCTAAAAACAGCAGGGAATCCCTCCCTCCCTCTTCAAAAGAATCATTCAGAGAGCGATGCCTCTCTTCAAGTACACTTTCATTCCAAGTGCTTTCCATTTTCCTTTCAACATTGTATCAGATATATATATATATATATATATATATATATATATATATATATATATATATATATATATATATATATATATATATATATATATATATATATATATATATATATATATATATAAGTTTATTTAAGGGTTGTAGCCAAAAATGATTGCAAGGAAGAATGTTAAAGTGACAAGCTGCTACAGGTTTTTTTTTACAGCAAGTCCTCACTTAGTCGATAGATTCTTCTTGGAAACTGCGACTTTAAGGAAACCAATTTTACCATAGGCTAATTGATAAACATAAACTTTCCTATGGCATTTTTCCATCAACTTTAAAATGAAACGAATTTAAACAAAACTACTTTAAGTGAGGGCTTACTGTACTTTTTCCTTGTGTGAGTTCTCTGTCTTTATGTCTCATTGTAGTGATATTTCTCTGACCATCATTTGTATTGAAGAATAGCTGAGCAATGTGATTGAGCCCACGTTTTCATCAGAAAGTCCCTAGTCCAGGCCAGCAGCAGAAAAGATCTTAGGAAACAAGGCTGGGACGGATCCTTGCCTAGTGACCAAGATAGCTGCTGCATGTCAAAGAAGATAATATTAGGCTGAATGGGCAAATGGTCTGACACAGACTAATAGCCCCCTCCTAACTGAGCCTTAGTAGGCCAGCGGGTGGCGCAGCGGGTTAAACCGCTGAACCATAAGCTGTCGATCGAAAGGTCGGCAGTTCGATTCCCGCGACGGGGTGAGCGCTCGTTGCTTGGCCAGCTCCTGCCAACCTAGCAGTTCCAAAGCATGTCAATGCGAGTAGATAAATAGGTACCACTTGCGGGAAGGTAAACAGCGCTTCGTGTTCCAGCTGCATGCTACGCGCTGCGGCAAGGAGAGTCGTGCCGGCCACATGACCATGGAGGCGCCTTCAGACAACGCTGGCTCTTCGGCTTGAAATGGAGATGAGCACCACACCCTAGAGTCAGACACGACTGGACTTAATTGTCAAGGGATACCTTTACCTTTAACTGAGCCTTATGACAGTGGAACAACTGGTAAGCCAGTGTGGTGGGTGGGTGGTGGAAGAATGGGGCGGGGAGGGGGAGAAACGGGGGAGTGTCTGGGTGGGGAGGGCGCAGACAGGAAGTAGAATGGGGAGGGGAGCAGTGGATCCTGGTGGCGCCGGCGTTTGACCATTTCCTCTCCCTTCCATCTCCATTGCTCTCCTCAGACTTGTGTCAGCAAAATGGCTGGTGCAGATCTGAGGAAACTCATTGGGGCAGCAGAGGTTTGCCCCGAGGTAAGGGAACGAATTTTCCCTTATCTGGAAGAGGTTTCCTGGTCTGCCTCCCCTCCCCCCCCCCGGATGCAGTGTGCACTCCATTGACATACCTGAATTGGTGGTGGTGGTGGTGGTGGTGGTGGTGGTGTGTGTGTGTGTGTGTGTGTGTGTGTGTTGGGCTGTAAGCAATGGCGTTGCTGGAGGGTGTGTGACCCCATAAGTGGTGCAAGGTGCTGCACCGTGCCTTGCAAACTGGTGTGACACGGCCCCTCGCCCCCGGGATGTCGTATCTTCCACCACTTATGCTGCCGCAACCCCTCCAGCAACGCCACTGGCTGTAAGGCAGCTGCAGACATGTTTGCTAAAATGTAGACAGCAATGCCCCTTGCCACATACAAGGGGAAAGCTGCATTTCAATGGCGTCTACTATGCAACAAGTCTGATATGTTATTTCACTCTAGGCAGGGATTTTTCCCCCCTGGATAAAGAAATAATCTTGTTTAAAAATACCATAGCTTCATGTCAATGATAAAGATAGTAGCACTGTCAATATAATGACTGGTGACAATGTACATTTGCACTGACAGACTACTAATTCAGTACTGTGCCTTCTGGAATCTTTCTGTCATTTGTAACCCAAAATAGTCTAGAGATAATGGACCTTTTTGCCTTATGGAGTTTCCAAGCTACTGGATTAAAGCATATTCTGCTCCTGTATAGTCCCTCCAGCACGCTTCAACAATGCTGCTGAAAGGGCATCAATCACACATGGCAACATGCTGTATGTATGAAGTACAAGCCAGCAATGTAGCACAGTTACAACTAAAGTGGATATTCACAATTTCAGATAGCGGTGTTTCACGTTCCCAGTTAAAATAATCAGCACTTTTCCAATATGAAAAAGAAAGGCATTTAGGCTCCGGAACCAAGTCTTGTAAAACAAATCTTCAAACGCCACACACCAAATTTAGTAATCCTAGAATTGGGAAAGACTGTTCTCTGACTTGCTCATGCATTGTGAGATTTTCTTCCAGTGGTAGTCATTCGAACAATTTGGAAAGGATCATACGATGATGTTGTAGCTCTTCTATTGTGGAACAGATGGCATTCTCCTAAAAGCCAGATCCCATGTTCAATGTGGTTCAATGATTTGTGGTGCATGGAGGTAGAGGGGATGAGACATACTGTAGAAGTATAAACAAGAAGCCATCCATTGACAGGTAGCTTTACTGTTCATGGCCAGAACGTGAGGTAAGCTGTGAGTCACAAAGCTCTTGATTTCTTGACATCTCGCCAACCTCTGCCACAAATTTGGTAAGTAAGCTTAAGTTAGAAAAAGACCAAAACTCGGAGTACAGAAGTCCTCACTTAAAGTTGTTTCATTGTAAGTCGTTTCATTTTAAAGTTTTTGAGGAAAAAAAAATCGATTCCCAGCTGGGGCCACAGTCTGTGTGGAGTTTGAACTTTCTCCCCATGTCTGCGTGGGTTTTCTCTGGCCCGAAAAGCTCACATTTATTTCAGTGTTTAATATGAAAAGTGTTTGGGGTCTTTATTTAGAAGTTTGGTGATGTTTTTGTGACCAGAAATGTGCCATAAACTCTTGTTTATGTATATCAACGAGCCTATGGTAAACTTGGTTTCATTATAAGTTGTCCCACTTAAAGTTGCAGTTTCAACAACTTCATCAACCTATCAACAACTTTAAGTGAGGACTTGCTGTGTACAGAAACAATATTATTATTATTATTATTATTATTATTATTATTATTATTATTATTATTATTATTAACAGTATTTATATACTGCTTTTCAACAAAAAGTTCACAAAATCAAATGATTAAGTGGCTCCCTGTCCCAAAAGGGCTCACTCACAATCTAAAAAAGATGCAGAACACCACCAGCAAACAGTCACCAAAAAGACACTGTGCCAGGGTGAAAGGGGGGCAGTTACACCCCCCCTGCTAAATAAAGAGGAGCACCAATTGAAAAAGTGCCTCTTGCCCATTCTCTAGTTTGACAGAAACACTTTCTAAGAGGAAGTTGTATTTACAAATAAGACTGACAATTTTGGAGCCCAGTCCTATTCAGATGATGCTAAACATTGCCCCAAACATGGTGTGATGACTGCCATTTCCCAAAGCCCACCCAACAAGGGGGGGGGAGAAGGAAGAACAGTGTGGCCCAAGCCATCCCACAGTGGTCCAGCCTGCATAGCAACCCCACCAGCTTACCTAGTGGGGGCACCTAGTGGGGACACCACCACCCCACTTCCCTGGTGGGGACACCACACCATCCAGAAGCTCACAATAGGCCACAGCAGGGAATTCATCCATCAGGGAATCTAATGCTGGGTCCTGGGTGGCCTGGGTGACCCATTCCAGGTCCTGGGTGGCCGAGGCAGCCAATGCTAGAGGTATGGCAGCCAAGGTTGCAGCATGATGGAGCACCTCTCACTCAGCCTATTGCACAAGGGATTCGAAGGGGGTTTCAATATCCTCCCTGCAGATCCTGCTGCTGCTGGAGGACTTGTAAGAAAGAAACAACTAACAGCCAGGCCAGGAGGTTGCCAGGTGCATGTGACCCTGGAGCCCAGGGCATGCTTACCTGTGGACCGTCCTGGACAGTCTCTCAGTATAGTAGGCTGCAGAGCCAGCTGTACAGCCTGACTGGTCTCTGGCTGGGGGGATGCAGCCCCTCTCACTGGGGCTGGAGGAGGCAGAGGGAGGCAGAGACCTCTGACCTCCCATAGTTGTTCCACTGGAGGCCAGCTCCACCAGTATGCCACCAGACTTCAGCACAGTCTAAGAGGGGGATGGATCAGAGCAGCTCCTGATGGTGAAAGGGCAACATTCCTCCCACATCCCGCCCATGTCCTGCCCCGTCTCCTCCCACTTTTGTCCTCTCTGAGAGTAGACTTGAACCATCAGCTGGCTTATGATGATGCAGTGTTTCCCTGCTGTTATGCCATCATCCATGGTGTGTCTGTCAGTTGACAGTCTTCGGCGCCAGTGGGACTGTTGTTGCATCAGTGACCATGGACATATGCTGGTGTGTCCTGAGGATAGGTTTGGGCTGTAAAGTACTCGCACCCTCAATACTGTGTGTCATCTGTCAATATGTCTGAAAACAAGGGCTATAGCTTGAGACTACATTTTAGAAATTATTTATTTTTCTTAAGTAGAATGAATCAAGGTCACGGGGTTAAAAGCCATGTCTGCAATAAAAACCTTTATACTTAAAACATTATACCCAAAGTAAAACTCATTAAAAATCATAAAAGTCTCACATAACATTTCGTTCCATCCTGTGAACATCGTCAGATGAAAGAATTAATTTTTCTATTTATTGCATTATTCTCTTCAGCTTCCAAGTAACTCAAGGGACCATTCATGGTTCTCCTGAGCTCCACCTCCCCCATTTTACCGTTGCAACAAGATGAGGTAGATGAGGCTGACTGCCCAATCCTACGGAGTTGTAACGGTGGCAGAATAAGTATTTTGCCAGTGGCAACTGCCTTACAGCATTCATAAAAATGTCTCTAACTGCACACAAAGACACATGCCGCCCTCACAGGATGCCATGTAAGCTGTTTTGGCGCGGCTGCATCGGGGGTGGGGGCACACATAGGATCGGACTGTGAGAGAGTGTAACCTGCCCACATTCACCAAATTAACTTCATGGCCCTTGGGGGGAAGGGTTGAATTCAAGCCTCCCAACACTCTAACCAGTACACCAGGTTGATTTGAAACAGACAAGGTATATGAAGCAGTTTGAAAGGTTGAAATGTGTTATCTAAAGGTATTATCATTTTCATTATGGTTGTATCTTGCAGGAGATTTTTGAATGTTCTAAGGAGTTAAAGCCTTGAGCTCTTTTTCCAATTAGTAAAGTACAAGTGGGGAAAAGGAGAACTCAGGGTTTCTTTTTCTTTCCTCTTGAATAACAACGGTAGGCAAAAGCTCCACACACAATATATTGTATTTTTAGATTCTAGCTTGACCCTGAGATGGAAAGTGCTTCTGTGCAGATTAATTCAACTAGAGCCATCATTCTGCAAACTGTTGCTTATGATAAAATGTGCCAGCGTGCATCGGTAGTGTAGCTTTCTGCACACTGAATGATTTCCTGCTGAATAGAGACAGGAGCAAATATTGAAATAATTCCAAATATGGTAGTATAGGGCAAGGTAACATACAAGTGTCCTTCCCTCACCTTTCTGTTTGGACCAAAGAACAATTCGCTTGAAAGGATACATGCTTTTAGAATGTGTAGTGCTGGGCTCAGTCCACAGAAATCATGGTGCGCAAGGCATGCAACTTTAGCCTGACATATTTTGTTAAATCTTCAAAGCATAAGAAGGAACAATGTGTTCAAAATTAAACTTGTTACATACCATTCATTGCAATGGGAGAAAGTTACACACATATTGAATTCCTTTATCTCAAGGGACTTAAAACTGCTTGACTATGTTAGCAGATTTTACTTGGTGTTTGTTCTTAACTGCACTCTGGCACTCCCAGTTCAGAAGCCAGGATGTTCTAATGGGATTTTGACTTGCTTAGTCATTTATTCATTGGGTGGCATAGGCTCAAAACTAACATCTGGTCCTGTGACTAGTGCTGCATGAAACACACACACACACACACACACACACACACACACCGTTTGCCTTGAAAATAATGTTTTGTTAAGTGTTCCTGTCAAATGCTCAAATAAACCTCAGCAAATAATGGCCAAGGAACATGGGATTTGTAGTGTTTTTTTTTTTCTGCTTCCCAATTCAATTCAGGAGGTAAGGCCAAGGGAAGCAGCATCCCATGATTGCCAACAACAAATTACATTCCTGAGCATATTTAGAAACATCATTTTCAGCTAAAGAAAGCTCCCCAAGGCCCTTCCTTTTTCTGTAAGAATAACTGAGGCTTTTCGAACGGGGAGACTTTGTGTTCTGCTCCCCATTTAAGGTTTACCACCACCCCTTCTCTCTCTACCTGTTCTGATATATAAATGTGGAACTCTGCACAAGCAAAGTCTCTTGAGGCACTCCCTGGCCACAGCCGTCGGGAGACTCGGAAGCGCTGAGTAGCACTTGCCCCCACGGCCGTGAGGTGGAGCAATGAGACGCTCCTCCCATACCTCTGGAGCGGAGCCCGCGGTCAGCATCAAGGAAGGCAGCCTTGGAGGGCTGAGGGAGCGGGGCAGTATGTGGGATGTGGAGAGGGGGCGGGGATGTCACAGAGGAACACGTTTTGGGCTAGGCCACCGAGCAGAAGCACCAACCCCCACAGGAAACCACATCCTATATAACCTGACCCCACAGGCCAATGAGGAGGCTCAGTAGTGAGTATGTGGCCAGACAGAGCGGAGGTCCGAGCCCCAGTGATCCAGATAGGAGCCTCCATTTAGGACAGAGGGTGTGAGAATCCCTCCCTCGGCCCCAAGACCCTGGCAATGCGGCAAGTGTCCCACAAGCCCTCTCAGCCAGGCACCTAAGGTACCCGGTCCCTTCCTTGGCCCAGAAGTCCTGGTACCCTGGGGGCAGTGCCACTGGGCTGAACATCAAGGAAGAGCCTTTTTCAGTAAACACCATAACCTTCCATCGATGCTATGCAACTGTTTTAAATGTAATCACTGTGAACTTTAAAAAAAGAAGAAAGAAATTGTTATACAAGGCAAATGAGCGAACTTCTTTCCATCTAGTATTTCTTTCTCCTCCCCCAACTGGCTGAAAATTAATGTCTATTAGACTTCCGAAAGCAACTTTCCAGCATGGAACACTTGTTCAAGTATGTATTGGCTTTGAAATCGCCTCCAAGGATTAAGTAAAGCAAAAATGGTAACCTGATACTTCTTGAAATATGTAGTCCTCTGTTTGCTTCATGGGTTGCTTTCAGATCACAGAATTTTAATGTTCACATTAGGTGTGAGATACATCCGTTTAAATGTGTATGAAATGTACAAGGAAATTTGAAAGCTCTGAGGAGAATGGTTTCCTTCTGTGGTGCAAACAAAAGGGATTCAATAAATATAACTTGTTAGCAAACCACTTAACCTGTGCAGTGATACAGCTACCTTCAAAGCAATATGGGATTTCCAGTAATACAAACATGCTCAGCCATGCAGAACCAGGCATGTCAAAGGGAAATTCTAATAGTTTCATGAGTCACTTCAAAAGGAACAGTACATAATAAGCACCAGGGGGTTGACAGCCCTACTCTTTTGGTAGGCAACCTTTAGATTTGCAAGGGCAAATTAAGCTATTAGAATAGTCAAGTAAGGCAGGCATAAAACTTGGTGGAAGTTTGTGGTGTTTTCAACTAAAACAAGTATCAAACTGGATCTTAGGAAGCTGACTTGGGTGGACAGAAATGATTTTCAAACAGTGTCAGCAGGAAAGGCGAAGGATGTTTTGAAAAATGGTGGCTGCCACATTGGAGGCATCCAACACACTTCAAATAGGGAGGAAGATGCTTTACGGTAGTGCCAGGGATGTAGATCCAGTCTCTGACTCCAAGTCTCGAGTCAAGTCCCAAGTCTTTGCCCTCAAGTCCCGAGTCTTTGGTTGAGAGTTGCAAATCCCTACCTGTTTAATGGGAAAAAGGTGTTGAAACCTGAATAAAATTCGACTTGTCCAAGTTCCAAGGTTCCAAGTCTCGAGTTGAGTCTTTTGAGCCTTTTACAATCGCCGAGTCAAGTCCGAGTCAAGTCACTGATGCGACTTGAGCCCAACTTGAGTCCGAGTCAATAGACTAAAGTCTACATCACTGGGTAGTGCTTCCCCACCTCTCTTCCAATATATGAGCAGTGGCACCATCCTGAAGAAGGAAGGAGTGGCACACCAAGATATTCCAGATGTCATCAGTGCTAGAGCTGACAGGCATGGAAGAATCCAGAAAGATTCGCATTGTCTGCCTTAGAAAGTACAGTTCCTTCAATGATCCCTGGCTGACTGGCCAGGAAAGAGCAAGAGAGGCAATAATAGCTGAGCTCTTTCTCAACTTTATTTATTTGCTTATTATTTCTATTTATATCCTGTCTTTTACCTCACACAGTAACTAGCGACCACTGTTCCCTCTTGGCCATATACCTCCAAGTTGAGCTCCACGCAGAGCCCAGCAACCTGAGAGTTCGGCAACTACGTGATGGCACAAAGTTGAGCCTCCAATTGCAGCACACCTCCTTGGCAGCCCTGATGAAACAAATAGGTTTGAAGAACCTTTTCAAAAGCAGGAAAAGAGGGGAGCTTCTATATCTTTAGCTACAGAGAGTTCCATATCTGGGGGGCCCTAACAGAGAAGGCCCAATCCTGCGTGTATGTTAACCTTCTTTAGTGATGATGGCACATGGAGCAAGGTCTCACTGTGGAAGATCTAAATATTTGGAAGAAGGATGATGCCATTGTGTGTGATTTGCTCTGAGAGATCATTGTGAAAAATATGTATTTGTCTTTGGGGGTATAAGGTCTAAGTGCATCTCTAGTTGGAAGGCAGAAAAAAAATGTCATGGATCCCTGGTATCTAGAATTAGGGGATACTGATATATGGGATGCAAGTTCAATACTTCACCTTTCTGTAATATGAGTGGCTACAATGACAGAGGAGGCGACATAGATGCTGTAAAGCATGCTTGTTGTATCAAAGAAAATTAAGATTCCATTAAAATTGTGATCTTTTCTCCTTCCACATTTCATTAAATATACCTCTGCTTTGAGTTCCAATTGAATACCTGTATTTACTGAAAGGTGCTTCATTGGCTTTTTTGGGGGGGAGGGGGATATCTTTTACAAAGCTCATCTGAATTCATACTACATTGCTTGTATTATCATAATGCACAACAATAACAAACAGCAAAGAACAATATAATAGAAAAGTAGAATGTAATTCTATCACACAAAACCCATTATTGTTCCCTATCCCTAAAAGGATTGTGTGTACTCTGTATGCATTAAAAATGTAATGTTGTACCTTTTCAATCCAGATTCTGCATCAAGGAAAGCTGAATTCAGGAAGCTGTATAAATTATGCAAGTTGAGTATATTTGCATAAGACCTTCTGTGAAGTGTTACTGGTTTTACTAGTGGCATGACTGGCTGGTCCTGTGGATCGAGCATATGGGACTGTCAGCATGCATTCACCAACATTATGAACGCTGCCTGAATAACTCCAAAGGTGAGTGGGAGGAGTCACTTTGCTCTGCCATGTAGCACCGTGCAGCACTTACCACGCCACCCCCTTTAGCTACACTACTGCTGCCCCCCCCCTACATGTGCTGCTACATGATTAGCAGTGTGCATAGAGGGATGGTTCAGACCAACTGCCCACCCATGCAATTAGGACCACCTACCGGGAAACAAGGCGAGGTGCCAGGACCTGAGCATCCACATCTTTTAACACATGGAGTCAGTTGAATGCAATTTTTTTTGTCCAAACCAGCCCCGCTCCCATATGATCTGAGCAACCCACAGGATACAGAAAGTTCGGGGAGTCAATCATGGGGAGTCAATTCGGGGAGTCAATCATGGAGAAGCAGCAACCGTGTCACAAGGATAACATTTGAATGAGGCAAATGTCAACATTGGTGGAATGTGCAATTTTTTTCACATGCTGAGGACAAGAAAATATACATCTGTGAACATTGCCCAGGTACCCAACCACAAATTACCTGAGATCAAGTGACTTGGAATAGAAGTGGGCCACAATTATTAAGTAAAACAATCGTTCAGTTTACAAGTGCAGTGGGTCCTACCTACAAAAAACTCATCTCTCAAGTGTGGGAACCTAAACTGGAAGAGATAACTAGTCTGTCAAGTTGCCCTTGGGCAACTCCACCTTAGTTCCAACCTGAGATTGCCTCTTGGTGCCCCCAGCTTTTCAGTGACAACCCATGGAAAGGGGGTCAACAGAGGCGTCGCTCCGGTAGGGGCGGGGCTGTAAGTTTTGCTCGGTCGGAGTCCCGTTTACCGAACGAGCAGGAGGCGGCCCCGGCCTCCTCACTGTCAGAGCCATTCCCCTGTGGAGAAAGCAGCAGGCAAGAGACCCTGCCTGCTGCTTTCTCCGCAGGGGAATGGCTCTGACAGTGAGGGGGCGGGGCCACCTCCTGTTCGTTCGGTAAACGGGACTCCGACCGAGCAAAACTTACAGCCCCGCCCCTACCGGAGCGACGCCTCTGGGGGTCAAGGAAGCAGATTGGGACCAGGAAGGGGGCGGGTTCAGTGGCAGCAGCATACACCGAATCCTCAACCTGTTCCCTGCCTCGATCCCCTGACCTTGCGCTAGCTATAGAGCTGGAGCAGGTCTGAGTAGACCCGGTGGCCCAGCACAGGCTTACCCTGGAACAAGGGAACAAATGTTTAAATTAAAATAACTTTAAATTAATGCTGCTCCCATTTATTTGCGTGTTTGTTTGTTTTTTGCTTGTTTGACTGCAGGCAATACCATGAAAGTACGAATGCAGACAATGTCACGCAAACAATGTCACGCTGCTCTGAAGAAATGCTGCCCAGAAGGTATGAGGCTCTGAGGGTATGTAGGCACATTTCAAGCTGGGAAAGGAGTGATGTGAATGTGCTTGACCAGCCTTGGAATGCCAATGATGGAGATCACGTGCTACACATGCTGTCCAAGCCCTGCCCCTTGGTGCTCCAAGCACCAATTAGGTGTGAGCCCATCTCCACAGCTGTCAGCAAGGGGATACAGCATTCTGCAGGTTTGGAGATGGTGGCATGGGACATAGGACTTGAAGTGAGTTGCTTAGTGGAGGCTGGTGAAAGATGGATGTGTGGAAGTGAGATAAAAACTTCCATGACGGGGGGGGGGGGCTTTCATCAGTGGGGTGGCAGGGCCTCTGAGGAATTTTATCAGGGGGTACAAAGTTTATTTTGGGCCCCTTCTCAATGGAAGAGGGGGCAAAATGGGGCAGGGGAAGGGCAGTAACGGCTGGAAAGGTCTCCGGAGTGCAGGTCTACCAGGTTCCTGCTGAGGCGCCCCAGTATACCTGCCTGGCAGGCCTGGCCTCCCAGATGGCACAGCCTCCATTTTTCACTCTCCATGAGACCAGCTGAGATCCCAGGAAATATCTGGGGTCTCTCCTTTGGCTCCTGGGCCCCCTTTTTGACTGGGTACAATTTACCCCCCTTTCATGGCCCACCCCTGTGGGGTGGAACTGAAATGGCCAATTAAAAGATCATCATCCATCATGTTAATGGATGTTGTGATGGAGTTTGTACCTGTCTTATAAAGGAACTGATTTTAGCAACAAATAGGAAGTTAAGAACTAAGACTTTGAGTATTCCACAAACGTTTAGTCAGAACTCTCCGCTATGACCTGTCTGTCTTGGGTGGCCCTGCATGGCATAGCTCATGGCTTCATTGAGTTATGCAAGCCCCTTTGCCACGACAAAGCAATGATCCATGAAGGATCATGGAGAAGGGGAAGGCAAAGGATGAGATGGTTAGACAGCATCACCGATGCAACGAACATGAAAATGAGCGAACTCAGGAAGATAGTGGAGGACAGGAAGGCCTGGCGGGATACGGTTCATGGGATCACGAAGGGTCGGACACAACTTAACGACTGAACAACAAATTCCACAAGCTACAAGGTAGACCAGCCTTTCTCAAACTGTTGGTTGGGACCCACTTGGTAGGTCGCGACCTGATTTACAGTATGGTGGGTCCCGCAGAGCCTCCAATGAAAACATGGGTGATGGAAAGATCAGATAACTAATTGCCACAAGCCCTGAGGCTATTAAAAATCATATAGCTGCTAATTGCCCTGTAAAGAGATGAGCTTCTGCAATTTCCAAGCTTGTGTAAATATAGGGAGATAAATGTTTGAGCGTCTTTTTTTCTGGTACATTTTTTTTCCAAGTCCATCAATGACGGGTAGTGGGAGCAGGTAAAGACTGGGTCATATAACTAAGCTCCTCACGCCTTGAGGCTATTCATTAGGGCTGCTTCATGACGAGAAATTGATTGAGAGGGTTTTCAAACAAAAACAAACAAACAAACAAACATTAGATACAATTGTAGACTCTCACGACGTGACCATACTTTTGAGTTAAGAACCCACATATTTCCGGGTAAGACTACGTCGTTTATAAATTCTTTATTACAAAAACAAGATGTTACCAGTAACTTAACGTTTCACCCCTGACATTCGGGGCATCTTCAGAAGAATCAAAAAACAAATATTACTTGTAAATAAATAAACATATTTCTTTCTAGATCACCTTTTTTAAAAAGTTTCATAAAGGTCCTAAGGGTGTCGTTTAAAAAAATGGGGCTGAAAAGTTTGGGAACCACTGAGCTAGACAAAATCTGGCTGGGGAAGTCACTATGGCTGTAAGGAGCAGCCGAAAGAGAAAGAATCAGGAAGCTCATAATTGAATCTAGCGCTTCCTCTTCATTACCTGAACTCTTAATAGATTCTCTAATCTTTGCTTAAAAGTGAATCTTGGTGTCAGGGTGCTGGAACACAGTCTACGGAATTAGCATATTAGGATCTCTGCACAGGAAATGTGTTTGCAATAATCTGACAGTTCTTCTTGGCTCGTTTCTAGCATACTAGTAGAAGAAAAAAGAAAGTGGAGCTAGTCATTAGGAATTTTTCAATAAGGCAGCTCATCTTTCCAAGGGCTGCTGTGCAGCCAACCTTGTGAGCAGGTCACTTGATTGATGGTGCTCTAGTGGCAGAGGAACAGAGCTACAGCAAAACTGCTGGAAACGGCACCCTGGCCACGGAATCAAGAGAGTCCACCGTCCTCATGTGATGTTAGGTCTTTTACTATGTGCTACTTTCTTAAAAGGGTATCCTTCCTACCCTTGGGCTTTTTCTTGCGGCTGAGGGCCGAAATCTATATTATGCTACAGAGGGCTATACCGATAACATGCGGATGGCGCGCACACACACGCACACACACACACACACACACACACACACACACACACACCGGGATTCTATCTATGAGCTAAATGAGATTTGAGGAGCTAGCACTACAAGGAGCCACATTCGATCATTTTCTCTGTCTTCTCTTCAAAATAATCCATCTTTAAAGTACTTTTATGCTAGAGGCTCTGTTTGCAAGCATGTTATTTTTATTGTTGTTCTCTCCGACCTATATACCATTCTAGGCATGTTATTGTTGTACCTGCAGCAACTCCAGATTTAAATTTTACTTCCCCAAAACACTCACCTTGATAGTCTTATGAATAGCTGGGGTCACTAACAGCACAAGCCTAGCATGTCTACTTAGAAGTAAGTCCCATTATGTTCAGTGGGGCTTACTCTCAGGAAAGTGTTATAGGATTACATCCTAAGATTATTTCCCCTATGTGTTTGTATTTGCAACTAGCTGTGTCTACATTGTGATACAGCTGGGTGGCCAACCTTTCAGCATGAATGCTCCTGGCCCTTTAATGGGTGTATAGGTGAGGGCATTCCAGCAGGTGCAGTTGTTTTAGCAGCACCATCAGCAATTGCAGCTGCCAAGATTCTGTCTTCTACACCAGAGGTTCCCAACCTGTAGTACGCGTACCACCAGTGGTACTTTGAATGACCTCCAGTGGTACGCAGCAGGCTGGTCCTTATCTAACTTTCTGATCTTCACGGGCAGAAGCAGCAGCAAGACAATCCAAAGAATGTATACTATGGTTGCATAGCTTACAGAGCTAATTAGAGGCGAAGCCGATCAGAACATCAGATAAGCTGCGGAAGCTTAAAGACACAGTTAAAGAGACAGTGACCAAGTCAGGAGGAGAGCAGGTAAGAGCTTGCAAGGCTGCAGTGTGTGTGTATGTATGTGAGAGAGAGAGGAGTTAGCAGGGCTGCAGTGTGTGTGTAAGTGTGTGTGAGAGAGGAAGGCAGGGAGAAGCTAGCAGGACTGCAGTGTGTATGTTCGTGTTTGTGCGTGTTTCTGTGCGTGGAGGAAGGCAGGGAGGTGGTGGCAGGGTTGGCAGAGCTCATTAGTAGCACATAAGTAAATGTAATACGCAAGTAGCACTGACTTACAAATTCATATTAATTAGTGAATTAATTAATTAATTGGCACAGGTGGTACTTCAAAAAATTTGACCATGACAGGTGATACACTTGGCAACAAAGGTTGGGAGCCTCTGTTCTACACAACCTTTAAAATCAGAATGGAAGGTTGGCCACCCCGGTCTCCAAAAGGTGACATTTTGAAAGCAATCCTCTCAGGAAACATCACTTCCATACAGCATCTCTATATCTCCTCCTTTCTTCCCAGGTAATAATACTGCTCCTGCTCCACTTCATTGGCTGCTGTTTGCAAAGGTGGAGAAACTCATAGTTCAGTGATCTCGTGTTGCACATTTTGTATTCCTAAATGTTACCAGACATCAGAAGAGGAGAATACACAGAGCTGCTGTTTCTGTACTACCAGTTCCCACCTCGGTACTGCAGCCAGAGGTGTAGTCAAGAGCCAGCAGAACAGGGCAGTGGAGCTCTGGGACTTCTTTGACAGCAGGATGTCATCATCAGCAGTGATCAAGTGCTGCCTTTGAACCTTTTTTCAAAGAGACTTTGCTCAAAAGAAGCATCTGGCGCAGCAGGAGGCAAACTGAGAAATGTGCCCAGGAGTATGTGTTAATGCCTATATCAGGGGTGGCCAACAACCTTCAGACTTGTTTATTGTCAGTCTCTCTTGATGACAAAAGGATATTTCTGTGTGCTTCCTACACAGACAAGACATCACCAACTGAACTGGTACAGAACAATTACTTCCTACCTTAAGCCCTCATTGCTTGGAGGATCAGCATAGCAGTAATAAACAATTTTATGACATCCATACAAGCAGACTTGATATACCCTTTAACAAACACGATGCTTTTGTCATTGGATTTTCCGCATTTGTACGTTGTAATGAATAAAGTCCAGGCAGAAACCAACATTCTTTTCCCTTTAATTAGCAGCTTGACAAAGTTCAGAATTTGCAGTCTGGAAAAAATACTCTCTCTCTCTCTGTAATTTTTTTTCATGTTACCGAATGACCATCCATCACAACTTGATAAATAAAGGAAGATGTACTGTATTCTAAATTTAGGCTATATTTTTGAGATCTTCCTCGAGGCTGAGGTCACTGCAATTGCCTAGAACAGTGGTCTTCAACCTTTTTCATGCCACGACCACAATAAAAAAAATAAATAAAGTGTGAGGCTGGAGACCCACCATTGATACCATCCCTTCCCAGGACCCAGAGGCGTCGCTACGGTGGGGGCGTTACTGTAAAGCCAGAGCTACATTACACACGTTGCGGAGCTTCTGACCTGATTTTTGAAGCAGGCGGAGCCGCCGTGACCTCTGCATGGCCGGCGCGTACCTCAGAGCTGGGGGCGGTTCGCGGAGCTACTGCAGCCTACCAATCGTAGGAGAGTGGCTGCATGCCAATCAGAACTACCTCCAATCTTCTTCTTAAGAAGGTGGGACAACATGAGGGACAACAGGCTGGAAGACACTCCCCCACTTCCAGAGCGGAGGCGGAGGCACAGGCGGCGGCAGAGCCTCTGCCTGTAGTGTAGCTCCGGCTTAAGTTTCACACAGTTCTACTCTGCTTTACGAAGTGGCCCCACCCCCTCGTCGTCAGAGTAATTCAGAGCAGTGAAGGCAACGCGCAGGGGACTTGCGCAGGAGACAATGAAGGAGCGTTGCCTTCACCGCTCTGAATGGCTCCGACGGCGAGGGGATGGGGCCACCTCATAACGCGGAGTAGAATTATGTGGAACTTACAGTACCGCCCCCACCATAGCGATGCCTTTGCCAGGACCTGTCAATGGAATTTTGAGGGAAGTCAAAAGACTTTTCATAACATTACCATAATTTCACACATCCCTTGATGATATCTTAATTTAATGTGAGATCTGAAGTGAATGTAGAGGATCCTCTTCAAGCAAAATCTGAGAAATTTAAATGAGAATGGCATGGATGTCAGTAATGTTCCTAACATTTCTTACATGGTTTTCACATCACAAGAACCTAAAGCTAGGGTTGAGTGGATTTTGCCTGTTCTTGTTCCATTGTTCCGTTGTTTCATGGATTAGCTCTTCTGCTCCTCTTTCCTTCCCATTTAACATGGCAAATTTATAAAATTAATTTCAGAAATGCTGCCTGGTAAGAGGAAAAGGGGGAAGGAAAGGTTAAGTGGGTGGGGTCAGTGGCACAGCTGGCATTTTTCCAAGGGGGCCATGGGCAGGACGATGCGTCTTCGCCCCGCCCCCGGCCACTGGAATGTAACAGAACCTTTTGGCTCTGGTCCTGCTCCATTCCGGTGATGGGGGGGGGGGAAGATGCATCATCCTGCTCACGGCCCCCTTGGAAAAACGCCAGCTATGCGTTGGGTGGGATGGAAAATGAGTGAGTTCAGTGGAAGGAATGCAGTAGGGCTTGATAACCATCTGAGCTGGAGAAGAACCCAGGGTTCATAATGCTAGCCTCAGACTGGAAGAGAGCATTATGAATGACTGAGGTTCATTTTCATAGCCAAGGAATTTCTAACTTTGACAAAGTCACTGCGTCACATGGGAAAGTGGTCAAATTAAAGAACCTATAGAGACATTCCCAAAATATACAGTCCTGGAAGTGTCTGAAATAAAAATCGTGTCTACTCTGACTTTTATGATTGTCTGGACCCAGCTGCCAATGGAACAGATACATTATGGACATTTGCAGCCCAGTCCAGCCCAAGGCCTCAGCAGCACAATTCAGGCACAATTGCAGCCCAAGCGCTTTAGGCTCGAGTTGTGCCTGAATTATGCTGGAGAGGCCGAATTTGTGCTGCAATTGTGACTGACATAGGACGGGTTAAGGAAAGTTGACCAATTCAGTCCTAAGTTCGGCATAAGAGCTATTCCGGCACAATTGGGGCCTAAAAGTGGGCGTGTTGGGGGCGGTAACGAAATTTGTTCCGGTTCCAGACACTGGAGAGCCCCTGACACGCCCCCTCGAGCACAACTCAGGCACAAAATTTGGGTCAAAAAAAGGGTGGACTCAAATGTGAGGAGACCCATAGGAGCCATTTTACCTTACCCCCACCAGCCCTCTCCTGAAAAGTTCTAACACCCTGGTCCCGAGTTGTGCCTGAGTTAGGACGGAACAGTTGTGGCCTAACTCTGGACACGGACCCAAGTAGTTACCCTATCAGCACCCAGCCCCACCCAGCCTCTTTCCCACAAAAGCCCAGCCTCAGGCCTCCATTCTCTCTCTCTCTCTCTCTCTCTGAGCACGTGGCGTGGGGTTCTGTCCCCCAGCAGCCACAAAGTGGGACTTCTCTTCTCCTCTCTCCTCTCTGCCCCTCTCTAGGGCAGAGAGGGCTGTTCTGCCTGTGGCCAAACTGTTTACTCCTGTGCCTGGGCAGCTGTCTCCATGCTACCATTTGCTAACCCATGTCTTTCTCCCAGCCCCTCTCCCCCCCCCCCCCACAGGCAACAACACCAGGAGGTAAGTGTAGGTAAGAGCAGGGTACGTGCTGACATGAGTTCTGACTTTTGCCGCTGTGCATATAGAAATGTAGGTAGGATACATGACGCTTTACCAATGTCTTGTCTCATAGCTGCCTGCAATGCCTTCTCTGAAATGCCTCTTTACCAATGTGTTGTCTCATAGCTGCCTGCAATGACTTCTCTGAAATGCCTCTTTACCAATGTCTTGTCTGATAACTGCCTGCAATGCCTGCTATGATATATCGGATACATGCCCCTTTACCACTGTTGTGTCGGATTGCTGCCTGTAGTCATGTGAGCACACAATGCCACAAGTGTGGAACCGTTAGCCTTATGTAGACACCAGCTGTTTCCCCCCCCCTTTTCTCCACAGGGTCTACTGACAGGTCAGTATTGCTAGGTTTGCCATGGTTGTGACCCCCAAGTTGTGTTGTCTTCTCTCTCTTTGACCCTTTCCCCTTACAGGATCATGCTCACCTTACACCCAGGGAAGGACCGCAGACCATGCTATGTGTCTCACACCTCTCAGCTGTGTTTTATTTCTCTCCCTGCAGGCCTTTGCAACCAGCACACTGGCATGTCTTCAATGGCGATTGCTATCACACACCAGCTGCCATGGAACACCCCCGTGTTTCCGTCTCCCCAGGAAAGTCCACTACCACCTACCTTCCTGGGAGCACCCCTGGGCCTGCAGTCTGGTTGCCCCACGGTCATCTGCCTCGCTGCTGCCAGAGGTCCTGGAGCCTGCCCTGCAACCCTCCTCAGCTGCTGGTGCTGCTGCCGCTCCACCTCCCTGGCTGCCTACGTGCTGTCCCTCCCCTTTCCATGGTGCAGGCTGCGGTTCCACAGGGGAAGAGCCTGCATCTCCAGGCCCATGGGGCACGCCTGCTGCTGCTGCTGCTGCTACATTCTGAGTGGCTGCTGTGCCTACCCCTGGCAGCCTCGCCTGGCCATCTCTGCCAATGTTCCAGAACAATAAATATGCCCCTTGGGCAAAGGCCCCTTGAACAACATGTCCCCAGTGTTTCACAAGCATTGCCCCCCACACCCAGAGACAGCGCCCAGCACACAAGCCCCTGCATGACTCCCATCCAGGGACTGCCACTGCCTTCCCAGGGAGACCACAGCAGGGTGGCTGCCAGTCCCTCAGGGCTCAGAGGGGAGTGGGGAGTTGGGGGGCCTCTCAGGCAGGCAAACACTGACAGGCGACACGGCACCCATCCTGGATCTGCTCACGTCCGCCACGTCCGTGAAGAGCCCTTTCGGCAACCGGGGCTCTCACCTGCCCTCGGTCCGCCCGTCAATGGCGTCCGTTTCCGCCCTCAGTCCGCCCGTCAACGGCGTCCGTTTCCGCCCTCGGTCTGCCTCTCAATGGCGTCCGTTCTGCCCAAGGTCTGCCCGTCAATGGCGTCCGTTCTGCCCAAGGTCCATCTGCATAAGAGGCGCCCGTTCCTGCATTGCCTCCATCTGCGCAGTGACCCCTGTGTCCCTATTGGTCTCTGCAGACCCCTCTCCCTGTATCCCTCCCCCACTAGCCTTGTTGTCTGTCTGTTTCTGACCCACCCGTGCCCCTCCCCAGCACCCACTGCCTGCCTGTGTGTCTGCCTCCCCTCCCACTCCCTGATGATAGCAGCTGGCCACCCCCCACCCTGCCAGAGCGCCTGCCGCGACGTGCCGACATTGCCCCATCTGGGGGTGTGATGAGCTGCGTGAGCCCTTCCCGCTCGCAGCAGACAAGCCCAAGGCATCTCTCGGTCTTGGCCGGGGCACGGAGCAGATGGGACGCCGGGATACCTTCTTTGTGGGCATTGCCACGGCCCTGGAGGCCCAGGGCTTCAGGCAGTGCACGGGCATGTCCTGGCAGAGGCGGTTCCAGACTTCATGAGACCCCCCTTGTGTGTGCCGTTCCCACCCCCTCCCCCCCTGACTCCCACATGCAGCCTCACCGTGGCTTGAGGGTGGCTACCCCTTCTGCAGGAGGGAGGGGACGGTCACTCCCCCCTACAGCAGGTGGCTAATGCACAGGGTGCCCTGGGGCAGCTGGCACTGGCACAACCTCTGCCCTTCAGCTGACTGTCGCATGCCCAGTGCCTGCAGGCCTGACTGTGGCTGCCCATCTGCTGCGAACGCTGCAGCAGCTGCGGTAGGTGCACACAGACGAGCTGAGGAGGGGGCTCTTCGCTTCCACAAGACTGACACCTCCCCACAGGAGCCTGCCTGCCTCTGCGGTAAGTTTTGCCTCGATCCTGGCCCACTGCTCTTGCCTCCTGCCTAACTCAGGCACAGTTGCAGCCTAACTTGGTCCTATTTTAGGCCCCAATTGTGCCACAATTGGGCCTCAATTGTGCCTGGCTTGTGCTGAGTTGGGCTGGACTGAGCCCTTGGATTCCATTGGTAAATTTGATACTGATTAATCATGGCATTATCTTATTAAAACTGAAGTAACTGTGCTTGTGCCTTTTGTCATATCTTGGAACATAACATATTGTTGTCTGATACTTGTTGCAGTCAAATCATGCTTCTATGATTTGCAGTTCAGATAAAGGTGTTTCCTCTCCTACTTCTACAACACAAACCTAGGCATGTCTACTCAGAAGTAAGTCCGATTGCATTCAATGGGATTTACTCCCCAGCAAGTGTGTATAGGATTGCAGTTCTATGGCCCGATCCTAACATCCTCTGCTGCCAGAACTAGTGTTCTGGTGGCAGATGATATTTTACTGTGTCATGAAAGTTGCTCCAGAAGCGCATAGAGCTACATGCTTCCAGACTGCTGCCACAGATGGTGGTGGCGATTCTGCATGCGGCAGCAGCAAAGAAAAGCCCATTGACACCGGTAAGTCGGTGGGGTGAGCAGAATGGCATGGGTGGTGGTGAGAGGATCAGGGCAGAATGGGGGAAGGGCCAGAGGCAAGAGGGGGTGGCACCTGGCATGAGTGACTTGTGCCTGGTGCTATCGACTCCTGAGCAAGCCAGCAAGCCTTTGTCTCCTCCGACTTGCATCAGCTAAAGACCTGGCACAGGTCCAAGGAGACTCATTGGCAATCTAGAGGCTTATGGAGGGGTAAAGGAAAATCTTTTCCCTCTCCCAAGCCTTGTGATCACCCTTCCCAACATAGCATGCCGCACAGCCTGTTTTGGTGCGGCTGCATGCTATGGTGGGGAAAAGGATAGGATTGGCCTGTCAATAAACCTTCTGCTTCAATATCAATCATCATCTTCCCCATCAGTACAAGATCCTACCTAGGGACAGATCATTTAAAAGACCATTGCCTTCATGCCAAGAGGTTCACACCCTGGCTGGCTGTTGTTGGAAGCAGACTGTTGGACTAGATTGACCTTGAGCTGATCCAGCAGACAATTCTTAAAACAGTACACAAACTGATCAGAAAGGGAGATATAGCACTACTGTTTCTCTCAGTGTGCAGGAGTAGATTATATTGATGTCTTTATCATTTGGAAGAAAGACAGGAGCTTATTTAATCAGCAATATATTTAACCATGCATTGTACAATAAATTGTACATTCTGATTTCTCATTGCTGAGTTCTCATCTCCTGTTTCTCAAGGCACATTAATACTATAAATGCCATTATTACTTCAGCACCTTCTTTAGGAAAAAAATTAAGATTAAAGAAATAAAGATATTAGCAGGGTTTTCCTGAGGGAAAAAAAATCTATGCCCTGAAAATGATACCATTATTAGAGATAAAAGAATCAGGCTTTGAAAACAGTTGTATATCTGTATTCATTCTGGACTTCTCAAGCATATTGGGTTGCATGATAATGAGACAGAACAAAAAAATTGCTGCAGACCCCATAGCAGGAGACGGCTCTTGTCAATAGATTGACCTTACAAGCTGAACATCACATAATTTATTGGGGGTAACTTGCTCTGTGAATTAAACACATTCTTAGGTGCCAGTCTTGGAGATGAATTATTTGCTAGTGTAGCAGTCACTAGAGATGCAGATACGGCAAGATGGGTATCATCAATAAAACAGAGAAGTGGTCGACAAATAGGAAGTCATCCCAGAATTTAATACATCTAATTGCCTAGCAGATCAGTACAGGTTTGAAGAAGTGTTGTTCCAAAATAAGAGAATATATATAAAGCAAGTATGAAGACAAAGAATTCCATGGAATGTGAGACAAAACCCCTTATTATTAAAGCAAAGCATGACCTTCCTTACTCAACAGTCTGCTCCATCTGATACCCTGTAAAAAGTCCTGGGTTCAGTGGATGGGATTGTTATGAAATTATGGTCTGAATATGGGGAGTCGGAATGGGTCTGTCAAAAGGGGATTGTCTTCAGTTGATTAGAGTTTGAATTTGACCACAGATGGTTAACATCTGAAAAATGAGCCACACCACCTTGTTCGGCTGTTCTAGACTGCTAGTTCGGTTTCACTGAGTTGTAGGTAGGAATGGTAACAGTGAAATTGTGTTCATCTCTTTAGTGATGTTACATTAGCAGGTCTTAGGAGCAAGAGACAAACTAAGAAAAAAGGGGGGTGGACTATCAAAATGCCAAAATGTTCTTTTTCTATTGCGCTAGCTGTTAACAAAGGGACCTGAGCCCAAGTCTCAGGAAACGTTTTATATTTCCCAAGCTAATGTGGCCAGATTACATAGACTACTATTATTTTGCCTTGAACTAAATTGTTTCAGGACCCCATTAATTCATATCAATAGCCAAACCGCTTGTACTAGCAAAATATTTCTGCTCATTATTTTCTTATGTCATCTGAAAAATGTTGATAAGGATCAAATCAAGGCCACTGAAACCCATTTCATTGTTGACCCTCTATATCCTTTGGGCTACTAGGATATTTATTCATCCTTCCATCGCATTTCTGAAAGAACATTGTATATAGATGATACCAAAACGAGAAAAAGATGAAGAATGGTTTCCTTCAAATTGTTTCCTATTGAAAGAAAGTATATAATAGCAAAGAGGTCAAGACCATACCTAGTCTATGCTTCCGTTTTCAATTCTTCGTAAGTAGTTCAGATACATAGAGATTGCTTCTCATATTGCTAAGAGATTCCATTTTAATCAAAATGTATGTTTTTCAGCATAGCAAAGGCCGCTGCAAAAGCATTAACCATCTTAGCTGTGTTCTGCTGCATTTAATTTCCATTAAAAATAATATTGGTGACATATTTTTGATTAATAAATGCTTTGAAAACCGATGCTGCTTTTACTGTCCTTTGGAAATAAGGTTGCTATACTGGAAATTTTTCCAATAGGCTAAGTTTTGTGAATCAAGTTTTTATTTGATAAAGATATATGAAGCAACTAGCGTGATGCCTGTGCTTATGTACTTTAAATCCATGTTGACTCCCATAAACTCTCCTTTGATTGCAATGAACCATTTAAATGTAGCACAACTACCCCATGTCAGGCAACACCCTGCAATTATTAAAAGTCATGGTTCCATCGAATGATAGTTGTCCTCCTCGCTGTCATGGGACATGATGGAGAACTCCTCCCAGTTGTCCACCATGTGCCTCACAATTAGCCTGCGCACCTCCCTAGCCATTAGGTGAGTGTCATACATGAGATAGCAGAGGCACCATCTCCCCATTAACATTTAGAGACTCAATGGCCATACCAACTTAAAAAGCAATAGAGTGACAGTGCAATCCACACTAACTTCAGACCGGTGGAGTGTGTGCACAGGTGTGCACAAAGTGGTGGCACAGCTTTTGAGATCTGCCACTGTAAGGCCTCCATAGGATTGGGCCATTAGTGTTTTGTTTCCTAAAACCAGTATCAGCAATTTTTGCAGTTGTAATATCATAAGAAGCACATATTGAGTTAAGCAAAAGCAAAAGAGCACTGGTCGAAATAAAACATATGCAGAAACCATGCACTCATGCTGATCACTTCGTTCAGGGCCAGAGGGAGAAAGGGATTAAATCCATTGAAAGCCAAAAGTAAAAATAGATCCCTAGTAAAAATAGCATTCAAAGGAGCACAATTTGTTTTAGAACTGTATTTGGACAAAGTGCTAAAGCTCCCGCTGCTGCTGTGGTTAACCCCATGTGACCCCACTCACCCCGTTCTATTTAGAAGCACATACACCAGGCTAACTTAAGTGTTCCTCATAACATGTAATTTACACCTAAGAAGTGTAAACTCTGCCTTTCCCCTCCCCGGCCCGATGGGTCAATCATTCCCTCCTGTGCCAACCCAGTCTGCCCTCTCCTGCCCCTCCGCTGACCGGCAGGAACTTACCTGCTTAGCGTGGTGGACAGGCTGGATGTCAGGTGGGTAGACCGGCCTTGGCACCAGCGGGGCCTACTCATCAGATGTCGAAAAAGTGCACACCCAGCGCCAGCAGAGCCCTCACTCCACTGGCATTTCTTTGTGCAGGTTTGTACTCTTAGACAGTTGCAAAACAGGTCAAGCCTTTCTTCCAGTCTGATAGACTCAGGTAGCCACATCAGCAACCTACCGAGTTTTAAAATGCTCCTGAATAATGATCAGTTAGCAGGAAAAAAAAATGATCCTAGATAAATATGGCATGTCTTTTTGAGGCCAACATGGGTAAGGTTTTGTGTGTTGGGAGGTGTGTGTGTGTGGGGGGGAATAATCATTTCCAGTTGTGCTCACCAGGTTTCACAGGATAGCAACAACTCTTTCCTGATGGGCAGGAAAATGGAGTCATTGTGGTTAATCACGATTCCATCTCCTTTTCCATGGGAAAAATAAAATTCTGTTTATACCTTGGGTTTAGGCTCTTTAGACAAGACAGAGATTCTGTTGTTGTACCATCCACCTTGCTGCGTCCCTTCCTCAGGTGATGGAAGTGGTCTCAGGGGTGGTGTTAGGGGCCCCAGGGCTGTTTTATTGTTGTTTTAGAAGATGATAGTTAGCTGCCTTGGAGATCTTGTTCAAGACAGAAAGAATAAGTATTTTAATAAATAAACAACATAAAGAAATATATTATCCAGTTGAAGGGGATGCTTTCTAACAATATTGTGTCAGCGTAGTACCACAGATTGCACTCTTGGGCATTGGCATTCGTAGCCTAACTCTGTTTTTACTTAGCTTGGTAACTTTGGGCAAATCACAGCATTACAGTCTCACAGTTAACCATTTGAAAAAGAGAACAAGAACACCATTCCATGGTAGAATTACACAGGGTGGGGTGAGATTACTGTCATGATGGACGTGTCACATTTTAAAGCAATTTGCAAGCTCAAACTTTTATATAAGTGTAATAATTCTTATGAAAAACTGAATTTGGGTAAGTTTCCTATACACAGCCAGGCTTTGACGTCATTTGCGTCAGACCAGGGTTTCTCAATCTGTGGGTCGTGACCTACGTGGTGGGCCATGGCCTAAGGAGGAGGTGGGTCACCGGTTGGGCCCTCCCTACTCCCGCTCACACTTGCCTCTGTTTCGCTCCAAATTGGAGCCAAACGGAAGCAACCGGATGCTACGTCTGAGGCCCGGTCTACCTTAGGTAGTCGTTCCCACGTTGCTCCACTTACCTTGAGGAGGCCTCCGTGACTCCCGCACTACTGCAGGATTCAGCACACGCCTGATTGGTAAGTAGATATAGGATTGCAATTTTAGGGATTCAGAACACAACATTTTTACAGCCCAATCTTAACTAACGAGTTGATGATGAGTTGCACAACATTCTCATCACTGTTCTGAACCATGCCTTTAGCACAAGGTTCGTGCTTTGCTAGGCCGCTCCATGAACACATGGGGGGGGGCTTTAACTGCCCCCTCAGGTTGTGGTAATTGGGAGTGTGGGTGGGGCCTAAGAAGGGTTTATCTTTCTGCTCCCGGCCACACTCCTTCCCGTTTCCCCCCTCTGCACCAGCAAACAGATATGGTTTAAAAATAAGTTTACCTGGAAACTTCTCTGTCATTCCCCATTGTAAAGGATTTTTGCATGTACAGAAAGATCTCCAGCATGGTCAGATTTGTATTTACTCACAGACTCATTTAAGTTTTATCATTTCCTAGCGTGTGATGAAAAACAAACCTGACCATTTGGGTACACTTGTTCAATAATTCATAACCATGGTCAAACAGAGTCTTATAAACTCATCATAAGAAGAGATAGGCTTGAGATGAGTAGGCACGTTTCCTTGAGAAGAGGAATCTAGTTACCAGGCATTGGACAATGATACATTTTAGGAACCATCCTGATACATTTCCCGGTCTTTCAGAACCTAATTGGACTTTCATTGAACATTTTCAAACGTTTCACCTTGGGAGGAACCCTGACATTTGCTTTGAATTGCATTTTAAAATGTAGGTGCCAACCCTAACAACTTAAGGATTCCTCATTTCTATGATTCTAGAAATGTCCTTCTTCTAAAGTAAAATGCAAAGAAAACCTGGAAGGCCTTACTCAGACGAAACATCAGAGATAGTCAAGGTAATTAAAAAAAAATGAGCAAAGTTTTGCAACAAGGTCATAAATTCCTAGAGTCATGCTTCTTTGAGATTTTATGAGCCTTGATGGCAAAATATGGTGGTTGAGATATAGAACTATTAACTACAAGATGTCAAGACCCGGCTTTTGTATAGTGGGGGGGTGGAATGATGCAAAGCCTAAGGGCAGAGTAGCAGATGCAGAAAGAGCAGAGTGACCTCGCTGCTCAAGCCAACAAGCAAGTGTGATCCAGAAGAAGGATCTATTAGGGGGTCAGGGAATATAATCTGTTGCCTAATGGGGATAAAGAAGCTTTCTGCTGGTATGGAAGGTCTCCCTCATTTGGTCAGAGTTGCATGCTGGTGCATTCCCACATGACATCTCTTTGGGCAATGATTCAAGACCCATTACAGACTTGGATGCTTCTGACAACAAATTCTTTCATTCTTTGTAAATGCCCTATTCATGATACATTAATTGGTGGGAACATAATACATTCAAAGTGTGTAACATTTTGGGAAAACAGTAAAATGTGGTAAAACAGCTTTATTTGGAATTGTAGTGAAGAGGGTTAATAATACTTCTGTAGTGCTGTAAGTTCACAATGACAAGGTTTAAAAATATTCAATATATTCAGCGTATCAATTACTATCCAAACAGCAATAGCATCTTCTGCAAATAATGTAACGTCCTTGGTAAAGTATATTGATTGACCTGACCTCTTTACAAGGAAAGCAAACACAATTTACAGTGGCATTTGATTCATATTCAGACTACTCAGAGTTCAGTCTCCTACAAGATATCTTTAGCAAAACAGAGATTCATCTTCCGATGAATGTGTTTTGGAGAGCATGGAATTGCTGATTCAGGCCTTTTCACTAACAGTCTTGCATATGCCAAGGCTAAATTGAAAGGTTTTCTAAGGCATGTTGTTGCAGGAACTGCAGCAACTCTGACTTCAACTAGAAGACATAGCTGAGACCACTTGTTGCAGTGGCCAAACCAGTAGCCATGGCAAGAACCAGAAAGAAGTTAAGTAGACCGATCCTGAATCTTTGTAAGGGCTGGCGCTCTGCAGGCTTGAAGAGGAGTGGTAATACAACAGCCCAATCCTGTGTAAAATACGGCGGCTGGCGTAAAGGGCCGGCCGGCGTATCCTATCGAGTTCCAGGGCAGCCCGGGAACAACACGGGAGAAGGGGATGATCATCCCCTTCCCCCTCGTAAGCAGCAGGAAGCCCTGGGACTCCGCGAAAAGTGCACGGGCTCTAGAGCTTGCACACATTAACACCGACAGGGCCGGCGCATCTGGGGTCCGGCGTACCAGGTATCTTGGCCCCCAGTATCCCCGCCCCCTCCTGGCCCCGGGTGGCCAATGGCTGCCCTCCCTTGCCACCCGGTCCACCCTCCCCCCACCCCTGTGCCGACTGGCGTAAGTCTTACCTGCTCCAGCCGGTGCAGGGCCAGGGAAATGGTGGGGTGAGCAGTGCAGGCCGCAGCGCCAGCGCTGGTTGCTCGCTGGGTGTCGCACAAGTGCTCCCCCGGCACCAGTGACGTCTTAGGGTGGTGGGCGCGGGGCCCGGGGGCCCCGGGCGGAGGGCGCTAAGGCTCCTGTGGGGGGGGCGGGCCTCTTTAGGTTTCGGTTTGTTTTTCTGTTATTTTACTGTTTATGGGTTTTTTTCCGGGGTTTACGGGCTTTTTTACTGGAATCTTCATGTGTGTATGCTTTCTCCCACTTCGTCGTTCTGCACCTGCGCAAACTGTGAAGACATGCGCAAGCGCAGAACGATGGAGCGCCCTGCTGGGCACTTTTCCGGAGTTCTGCCAGTCGCTGGAAGCAACAGAAGGCTGAAAGGCTACGGGAACTTCCGAATCGGCTCCGCGATACACAAGCTAAGTGGGAGACACACATGAAGATTCCAGTAAAAAAGCCTGTACCCCCCCCCCGAAACCCCCGGAGGGGGGGCGTTTTTATTTTTTTATTTTATTTTTTTCATTTTTTATTGGAGGGCGGCGAAATCTGCCCCCCCCCCGTGGGGGCACAGGTTCGTCTCTGCCCGGCGCAGTATCTACAAAGGAAAAAAATTGTTTGGGGGAGTAAGAGGCCAAAAAATATCAGAACAACATTGCAAACAAAGAGTAGCACGTGTCTCGGCACATATGCGTCTGGTGTCCCACCCCCAAGTTCAAAAAATGGGCTCTGATTGGCTGAACACGAATGCGGGCAAAGTGGAGTCCAACTCTACTCAGAGTCTGCTGACTACTTTTTAGAAAGCTGGTTTCCATTCTTCATAGATGTCACAAGGTTGTTGAATACATGATTTACAGCAGTGTTTCTCAAACTGTGGGTCCCAGGTGATGGAAAGATCATATAAGTAATTGCCACAAGCCCTGAGGCTATTCAAAAAGATAGCTGCTGATTGCCCTTCAAAGAGCGGAGCTCCTGCAGTTTGCAAGATAGCTGCTAATCACCCTGCAAACAGCTGAGCTCCTGCAGTTTGCAAGCTTGTGTAAATATAGGGAGATATATGTTTGAGTTTCTCATAAAGCTTACCAGATTTTCCCGGTTCCGAACCGGGACACCCCCCAACCATTTAATTAATTAATTAAAGTAAATTTCTAAAATCTTTTGGGTGGGTGAAGTGTTCTTTTGCCACCGAAAGGGTGGCTGGAATTTTTATTTATTTATTTATTTATTTTAGTTAGTCAAATTAATTTTGGCTAACAGCAAAAAGCAGCCCACAGCCCGCAGCCTCCAACCCCAGCAGCCAGCAGCCTCTAGCCCCCTGATGGTGAACCTATGACACACGTGTCATAGGTGACACGCGAGGTCATTTTGGGTGACACGGCAGCGTTTCCTCCAGGGCCCCGACACACCTTACATTTTCGCAGGTTTTACAGGCTTGTCTTGAACATTTAGGACAGGGATTTTGTCAGACCTCTTTCAAATTATTTAGTAAAACTTAGCAACAAAAAAGTCTCTAATTGATGTTAAATAAAATGCAATGTGTTCTATAGTTGTTTTCAGTTCAGTTCAATTCAAAATTACTAGTAAAAGTAGCAATAGTCAAAGTGCTATTAAAAGTTGGGGGGGGGGGGACACCAGCAAAGTCAAGTTAGGCATTTTCAAAATTTTTGACACACCAAGCCCAAATGGTTCACCATCACTGCTCTAGCCCCCAGCCCCAGCAACCCCCCAGACTCTAGCAAGCAGCAAATTTTAAAACTTACCTTTTTTCTGGTGGCGGCCATCTTGGATCTCACAAAATCTCACGAGATCCAAGACGGCGGCACCCAAATCTCATAAGGGTACATTTGGGTGCCGCCATCTTGGATCTCGCGAGATTTTGTGAGATCCAAGATGGCCGCCGTCAGAAAAAGGTAAGTTTTAAAAATTTAAAAGCCCCCAAAGCAGCTGCAGGGGCTTGCACTGGCCTGGAAACATTCTGGGATAAATCTGGGACCCGAGCTCGGGTTCCCGGACTATCCTGGAATTTCCGGTACAAATGGTAAGCGTACCTGGGTCTCAATAGAGTGTTATTTTAAAAAGTGGGTCCCGGTGCTAAAAGGTTTGAGAACCACTGATCTACAGGATCCAAAGCAAGGTTTATTTTGTGAAATGCTCATACTTAATTGTTGGTTGCTTGCTGATGATCTTCGGATGGGTCTTTGGAGGGACAACTTCCTGTGTATAAGCAGCAGTAGAGCTTGTTACCCAGTTTTCCTCATCTATTATGATGTTTTCCTTGTGCATATACTCCAGTTTTTAATATTACACCTTGATTCAGTGAGCTTTGTTATATTTTATGAACAATATTGATTTGTCTGTCTTTCCACTATCATATCTGTTGTATGAATTTTTAAAAAATGGACACCCCCCCCCCAAGCTGGAAGGTCTGCTGCACCCCTGGCAAATTTGGGCAGGAGGTTGTTTCAAGCTAGGAGCTCTCCTGCTGCTGCCTGTAATTGAATTCTCTCCAGCCAGCAGAACTGCATGGGAAGACTTTGCTGGGAAGACTTCCATTTCAAGCTGGACATGGGAACGTTCCAAGTCAAAACACCTGAGCTCCTCGAAATGTCATTGCCCATGCATGGCTGAAGAACATGGAGTGCAGAATGTACCTCCTCCATGCTAGGGAGTCTGAATGCTGACCCCACTGATCGAAGCCAGGGAAATTACGGTATTTCATGGGCTGCCAGATGTCCACCTTTGCGCAACACCAGCGGGACGTCGATTATTCCTATGTGCTCTAGTTCACTTGCATCAGCTTTTGTTAACGTAGTCCTATCCACAGACAAAACCCTGATGAAGTGATTCCAAAACAATTAACAGCCTGATCTTAGACAATTGATTTATTTACTAAATTTAAAAATAGGGGTTTAATGATTGTGTCGGTCAGTTCTTAAAAGCATCAACGTCTTAACGTTTCACTACGGAATTTGCATGGCACTTCTTCGGAAGTATGGAGCAAAGGCAAAAGGCCTTTCCTCCATACTTCTGAAGAAGCTCCATGCAAATTCTGGAGTGAAACATTAAGACGTTGATGCTTTAAGAATTGAACGACATGGTCATTAAACCCCTATTTTTAAATTTAGTAAATATGGACTGTGAATCTCTAAGACAATATTTAAATTGATTTATTCACCAATAAAGTCAGTGGGGTTGATTTACAGCCCAATCCTATTCCCCCTGCTCCGTTGGTGCAGCTGCTGAACATGAGGAGGGCAGAACTAACTGGTGTGCCATCAGCTGGGGTCATGGTTAGCATGTACAATCTGTTGAACCCCTTCATGTATTTGCTCTCCAAAAGAGCAAATGTCTGAACAGGGCTATGAGGATGTGTAATGATTCCCAATGCACCTGAGAAATTTCAATATTTTTTATTGACATTATTTTTAACTACCCTTAAAATCCCTGCAAATGTAATCCCTGACTCTCCAAATGTATCTTGCATTTTGCTTTAGATCAGGGGTGGCCAACCTTCCACCATTAGGGCCTCTGCGTTCTTAAGAGTTGTGTAGAAGACAGAATCTTGACAGCTGCAATTGCTGATAGTGCTGTTAAAGTAGCTGCACCTGCTGAAATGTCCTCACCTAGACAACCATTAAAGGGCCAGAAGCATTCAGGTTGAAAGATTGGCCACCCCTGCTTTAGATGATATTTCATTGACAATTTATCATTTTATTGTTATGTGGATAAATGAAGGGCCTCCACTTTGGAGGTTGAAAGGTGGAATACAAATTATATTTTAATTTATATATGGTAACCTTTGAAGTGTGCAATACATCTCTCTGAGATGTGTTTCCATTTCCAATAATTCTTTTAACTTCTCTAAAATCCTGATAGATTAGCCTTCAATTACTCTGCATTAAAAATTGGGTGGTAATATTGCCACAATGTACATGCACCATTAAAAATGTGTTTTTCCTTATGACATATTATATCATAAGTAACATAAGCAGCTTCAGTTATTGTTTAAATTACCCTTACCACAGAAATCTCACCTACAGCAAAATTTGAAGAAAACTTGAAAGTTTTTCTCAGGTGTAATACCTGGGGAATTTTGAGGAAAACCATAAAATGTATCAATAAGACAAGATTTCTCAGGCAAAGGCAGTACACATATCCCTCATTTATCAATGGATTTTGCCTAAAGTGAAATCTAAAGCAAATGGGGAGGAGGTTACTCCTTGGTGAAACATCTAAAGAACTGCAAGGGAAGCTAAAATAGATTATTTCACTGCTGGTTCAGAAACTGCTTGTATTAATGTGCACATCTGAGTACAAATTACATAAGCAGCTCATCAAATTTGAATTCCATCTATAATTACCCTCTTTCTTCTTAAAAATAGACGTGCACGGCAACCAGTCCATTGCATATGTGTGTTTAAAGGCACAGGGGTCATAATACACACAGGCACAGTTCACAATTTAATGCGACACTCATGGAGTTAGTTCTAGATGAGCAGACAGGCACTGGTGTATACATATCTGAGGTTCAAAGGAACAGACATAATAATACAATTATCGTGACAAGAAATAAAATGGAATTAACGTAAGGAAAAAACCCAGTCATTTATGAAGATAATAACACTGTAGTGGAGCCAAAGTAATGGACAGCTCAATCCTGTTGGACTGCCCTGCTGGTGGAACTAGCACAGACTGCCTTATGGCAGTCGCAAATCAAACTCCAGTAGTGTGCAGAGGCGCGCACTCCCGGAGCACCAGCGAGAAGCCCGGATTCTTTCCACTCGCATGTGCGGATCCCCCAGGACCCGCCAATGGAAGTAAGTTGGCGGTGGAGGCGGGATGAGGTGGGTGAGGGTGAGACAGGACAGGGAGGGCACCAATGGGGCCAGGGGGAGGGTGGAACGGGGAGGTGATGGAGGTGGTCAGACTGAGCTTGGGAAGGGGGTGGGTTCAACGGGAGCGGAGGCCACCGAATCCTAACCCCCTTCCTGGGCCCAATCCCGCAGCATGGGTTCAGACTTGCGCCAGTGATTCGCTGGCACAGGTCCAAGTAGACCCTCGCATGCTGCAGAAGCTTACCCCTGGGTAAGGAAACAGATGTTCCCTTACCCAGAGACCTCCACAACGACCCCCCCCCCTTTGCAAGATGCAGCAGTAGTCATTTCAGAGTTGCTGCTTTGGCGTGGGGGGGGGGAAGAATAGGACTGGGCCCTTTCCTTGGGTTGCTTTGAGCAGGCTCTGAGTTTATAAAGACATACAGTACTAGGCTTTGTTGCTTTTTTGCAATCTAACTAATTTGAATTTAGGTACTCACATTCCTTTGTGCCATTCATAACATTTTCTCTTAGGCCACTATTGACTTTCCTTAAAATAAATCAAAGTAAGCTGGTATCTAAGGTGTTGCCTGGTTTCTGTGTTTCAAGAGCAGTTTAAATAATGACACTGCTTATAATGCCTTTTATATGTATTTATTTGGCTCCTCTCCCCACCCCCACCCCTAACCTTGTTTGAAACACTGTAATGACATTAGCTTAGGAAAGTTAACAGATGGAGTGTTTCCTTTTGCCACGAGCCTGCTAGCTTCAATAATACTAAGGGAAGGACAAATTACAGACAAGAATGGTTCAAATTAATTTTCCTTTCCCAAAGGTGTTATATTACCCTTTTCTATCACTCAGAGGCTACCTCTTATCAGATACACTGATATAAAAAAATATGTTGGCTGTGCAGTAGAACACAGCTTTGCGCCTGGGAACTGAGAATAAATGCTCTTAACAGGATTGTGGTTGCCTGATGAGATTGTGTTTTCCTCCTGGTAATTAGGAATGTTTATTTTCCCTGCCAGCTTCTTACAATCAATTCCAGAATTATTGCATATATAAATAAAACAGGGTTTTCAATATTTTCGGTATGAACCCATCAATAACTTTCCTCCATAATTTAATGCTGGGGAAATGCAGATTGGTCAGAAAAAGGGGAAGATGATTTTCACTCTTACATCCAGCATGAAAAGCTTGGCCTCTTAGGGAGAACTGGTAGAAAGCTCACTGGAACCTGAGCTCCATTACAGGTTAGGCAGGTAATTGCTAGTGATAAATCAGCTCACGTCCAAACCCAGTCTGTATGTCTGCCCTATAGCAGGGCACCCATTTGAGCTTCAGCCCTTGCAACACCCCTCTGTATTTGTTCACAGAATATTTAGTAAGAGCTGGAACTTGTGCACATAGATTTCCTTTGCAAGTTGGAGACAGTTCTCAGGCCTGAACGACTTGTAAAACACGCACGCACGCACGCACGCACGCACGCACGCACGCACGCACGCACGCACGCTGAATGGTCCACCAGCAAGGTTTTGGGTTTTCTGCAAAGTGCTTGACAACCCCCACCCTTCTTTTTGAAGTCCAAGACAGACAGCAGTAACAGAAAATTTATCCATTATCCATCCATTATCTAGAGAGCTATCATCATGGACTGAATTTGGCTTCATGGGCTACAAATTGTCCAGGACAGTCAAAGATAATCAGTTTTCTCCTACCATTTATTGTATCCGCTTGTTTTATCAGCTCTGCATATAAACACACATATTTTTTTTGTACTGTATACAAAATGGTGGAGTAAAGCATTTAGCATTTAGTTGATGGAAATCATTGCAAGTGATCCATAAATAAAAAAAGGATAGATGTTTTCGGAAAATATCATCATAATTTTTTTCCCTAAGTCTTATTGAGCCAGTTTGCCTTTTTTGTTCCCTTTCAAATTTCATACTTCTACCTCTTGGATGCGCAGTCACACACAGTCCATCTGCTTTCGCAGGAAAATGGATCACATCCATGTACAGTGGTGAAAGAATGGAAGGGGAAAAAAAGGTGCTTAACTCATGCTGCTGTTACATTTTGTCATAAGGCCAAGAAAGGTACGGCTGGGGGGCGGGGAAGCATTCAAAGCAAACATGAAAAAGAGAGAGGCTGTATAAATAAGAAATTACCGAGGTTCTAGTTCATACTCATAACTGATTGTCATGGATTTAAAACAGAGGCCATCAAGAACATCACCATATCTCATAGATGCGTATACACACAGTATCCTAACTGAAAGTGACACTTCAGCGTATAAAAATGGCATATGGGACCTATACTGAATGATAGTGTAGGTTAAATTGACACATATGGGTGGAAAGCTTTTACTAGGTACTAGCTGCAATAATACTACTTTGTAAAAGATGAAAGTGATTTTTTTTTCTTAAATGGCTAATATTTGGGAGACCTTGAGCAAAATCTTCTATTATGAAATATCTTCTAGACACATTCAAGGCACTCAATATCTCTCAAACAAGGATGCAGGCATCAATTTCCCAGTGTGCCCTAATATGGGCTTGTCACTGAGACAACGCAAGTGGCTATGTGAGATTCTGTTTGAAAGGTGAAACACCAGTGATATAAGGGCTTAGCTCCCCAGGGGAGAAATGAATGGGATATCTTCAGCAAAGGCTGTTCAGACAAGGTCATCGTCAACACTGAGCCCAGAGAATTAATGGAACCAAAGTAATCCCAGTGGCTTGTCTTCTGCTATTCTGCCCTTCTGTATATGGGAAGCAATATTGATCTCTCTCCTAAGACTATACTTCACCCAAAAGCTTACCTGATTTTCTTCAGAGCATATTGGGAAAATTTAGGTTCTAGATCTTCCAGGTGAGAAGCAGCAGAGATCTGAATGAAGAGCTAGAAGTGCAAAAAGCTTTCAGTAGATTATATCTGTATATAACTCTATAACAGTACGTTATAAAACCAGTTGAAACTTATTATTATTAATTATTAACAGTATTTATATACCGCTTTTCAACACAAAGTTCACAAAGCGGTTTACAGACAAAATCAAATGATTAAATGGCTCCCTGTCCCCAAAGGGCTCACAATCTAAAAAAGAGGCAAAAGAACACCAGCAAACAGCCACCAGAAAAAGACACTGTGCTGGGGTGAAAGGGGGGCAGTTACTCTCCCCCTGCTAAATATAAGAGGAGCACCAATTGAAAAAGTGCCTCTTGCCCAGTTAGCAGGGGTTAACTTATGCTCTTCTTATGTTCTTATCTCTTCTTATGTTCTTGTCTCTTCTTATGTTCTTATAGGTTACAAGCCATAAGCAATCTCCTGGCTTTAGAAGTAGGTTTTCTCTGTGCCAGGTGCAAGGGAGTGACAACAGGAAACAGGTTATCTGTTGGGGCTACTGTGAGATACAGGAAGCTGGACTAGATGGGCCTTTGGCCTGATCCAGCAGGGCTCGTCTTATGTTCTTATGCTCTGCCATTGCAGCCCAGTGTGGGAGTCAATGTGAGTTAGAGGACAACATGTTGACCTTAGACCATGAAGACCTGAGTTCAGATCCCAACTCAGCTATGAAGCTTTCTTGTGTGACCTTAAGTACCATGTTTCTTTTCTTTTTCAAACATATGGATCATGTTAGAAAATGTAACATACCAGGGCACAATGCAGCCAAAGACAAATGCCTTCAGTCCAATCCATTTTACTAGAGTGTCAAGCAGGAGACTTAACTTTGTCAAGTTGAAACCAATGAGACTTGACAGTGCTCAGCTGTACCTGGAATGCGCCCAGAATATTGGTTTCCATCTATTTGGTGTCACCTCCCTTCACAGAGTTGTGCAAGGATAACAGGGCGGGGGAGGGGGGAGAGCATATCAAACATGGAGATATAACATTAAAGAAACGCATTAAAAATTCAAATCCCAGTTGAATCTACTCCCCCATCCATCAAGTGGAAATGCTGGTTCAGTGATGGAGCTTTTTGAGTCTGAAAGCTCTTCTTCATTAAAAAAAAAAAAGTCAGAAGAACACAAAAATCCTCCTGGACTAGACTAAAGGACTTTCTAGTCGAGCACCCTATTTTCCATAGCGACCAGTCAAATGCTTCTGGGAAGCTGTACAGGGTGGACATGAAGACAATTAGCAAGTATCTTAGTAAGCACATGCTGTTCAGAGGTATACTGCCTTTGAACATGGAAGTTCCATTTTGCTTTCATGACTAATTGCCATTGATAGACACATCCTTTATGGATTTGTCAAATCCCCTTTTAAAGGTATCTGTAGTGAACAAGCGCCTTTTCCCTGGCAGTCCCAGACTACATGTCAGTCCCCTCTGAGTACACTGATGCTGACTTAGGAATCAGCTTGTCCCCTTCTCCATTCTGTCAAGTAATGCTGGCCTTTTGCTCTTACTGCGGAGTACATTTGTGTGCCTTCTGCAGACCAGCAGCTGGTTCCAACAGCAGACCTGGCAAAACACATCTCTCCAGCTGTGCACGAGTTCATGTCACCTAGGCTTCATTGATGTCATGAGATCACCCAATTGGGTGAGGGAAAGCCACCTGGCCACTTCACTCCACCCCTTTATCTAGACAGGTAGGCTTGGCTGGCCAATTGGTGGGCACAAGAAGAGCTCAGCAGGAGGGTTGGCTAGGAGTAGCCAGAAGCGTCGCTCCGGTAGGGGCGGGGCTGTAAGTATCGCTGCAGTCATAGTCTCTTTACCGAGCGAGGAGGAGGCAGCCCCGCCCCCTCACTGTCCGAGCCAGTCCCCTACGGAGAAAGCAGCAGGCAGTTTACCGAGCGAGGAGGAGGCAGCCCCGCCCCCTCACTGTCCGAGCCAGTCCCCTACGGAGAAAGCAGCAGGCAGTCTCTTGCCTGCTGCTTTCTCCGTAGGGGACTGGCTCGGACAGTGAGGGGGCGGGGCTGCCTCCTCCTCGCTCGGTAAAGAGACTATGACCGCAGCGATACTTACAGCCCCGCCCCTACCGGAGCGACGCCTCTGGGAGTAGCTAGTGTCTCTGGGGAAGCTGAAACATGATGACAAATCAATCCACATTTTGTACACTTGGGCTTTTGAGGAATGACGTTCCAAACAAAGAATCTCAGCAGAGCATCCCAGGGTAATGGCTTCTGCATCTAGGATGTTGGTAGGCAACAGCATCCCAAAGTCCTCTGAGATGCTAGAAATGTTTTTTAAAAAATGGGGAAAAATAGGCGAAAAACAAGGCACTCAACTATAGAATTTAACTGTGTTTTTCTGTGTCCCTTTTGAATTGGTCCCTTTTTGTCTTACTCCCATAAACCTTCTGCACACTTCAAGTCTGTGAAGACATTGGCAAAGCAAACAACGGAAGCTGCTTGGAGACAACCCAAGCAGCTCAGTACCTTTGAAAATAGCAACCACTTGCTGGGGCAATGGGAAAAACAACAGCTCAATAACATTGGATAACATTGAAAACCTGAGGATTCCTGGGGGCGGAAAGGAGGGAGAGGATGAAGGAAGCCGTCAGTATGGCAAAGGGAGAGCTGAGGCACAGGGGAGCATTAATACTGTATGAGAAAAAGTGGGCTCACAATGGAGGAGACTCCAAGAAGAGAATAACAAAACACAGAACAATAGAGGACGCAAGTATTATGGGTTTGCAAGCCATGTATTTTAATATATAAACCGCAGGAGGTTACTGATAAAGCAAGTAAAATCCTTAACTGGGCACACATAATAGTAAGCACAGTAGAGATCTTCTGTCAGAATCAGCAAAGTCTAGGGTTGAAAGGGACCCACGTTTCGTCTTAATCTTAAGACATCTTATGGGTGGTGACAGCTTGTCTGTAAGAATGGTACTGAGGACCAACCGACAAAATGGAACTTCAAAGGAATTACCAGGTAGAGCTAAACAGTAATCTTAAAGGGACACAGGCAGATTCATAAGACAAAACGTTTAAAGGCTGAAAAGAGCGCGGGAAAACCAAGAGCTGAATTGAAATGGAACCGGGAGCTAATTGGAAGCGGAACTCCAATCGGAAGCGGCTGATGAGTTGACAGAGGATGACCTCTGTTGTTGATTGTTTTCTTTTATTTCTGTATCTGTCAAATGGACCTTATGAATAATAGGAAACCAAATTTCATTGATAAATGAAAGATCTTGCTGTCTGTTAAATGGCTCCGAGGTAAGATTTTCCCAGAATTCCCAAATGTCAGTGTGTTCAACATGTTTAAGGGACCCCCAAAGAGGTCCCCAAACCACCTGCAAAAAAATTCCCAGGTGTTCCATATACCTGTAGCAGAGGCGTTGCATTCACCACTCCTTGGATTTCAAGGCATTTCAAATTTGTCCATTCATTCCTATGTAAAGCATAGACCTGACAACACAAGATCTCAAACACATAGTTGTGTTGTGCACACAGCTTCTGTGCTTTAGGGGTCTGTAGGGGTATGTCTCAGCAAAGTGTACCCCAAGTTTCAAGTCCCTTCCTCTCAGGGTTTTTTTTTATGACCCTTCAAATCCTTGAAATGTTGCATCTTTAGTTGTGAGTTCAGCACAAAAATGCACAAAGACACATATGTGTGTTTTACACACAACTTCTGTGCTTTAGGGTTGTGTAGGGCCATGTTTCAGCACAGTATATCCCAAGTTTCAAGTCCCTTCCTCCCAGGCAGAGGCGTATCTAGGGCTATTGCGGCCTGGAGCTAAGGGTTGTTTGCCGCCCTTTTTTTTTTTGCCGCGGCCATAGGCCGCGTTGCGATATTTTGGGGGGTGCCCCTGAGGGACCCTGCACCGGGTGCACCCCCCCACCTGCCCGCCCGCCGTGAGAACGGCTTACCTCCGGCTCCTAACTGTGCTCTAACGTGCAGCTGCCAGCTAACGTGTGAGGAGGAGAGGACACTGCAGTGCGAGGAGGAGAGAACGCTCTTCGTTCTCAAGCGCACGAGAACGAACCGGCGGCAGGGCGGCTTTCCTCCTCCTCCTCTGGGCTGCGACGCTGCCGCTTTCTTCTCATTTTCAAGTACCGCGCCTGGGCAGCCGGTAGGCGCAGCGTGAGTGAGTGTGTCGCGGTGAGACAACGTCACCGCGGCGCGCAAAGTCAGGGAGGGAGAGGAGGAGCTGGGCGGCGGACTCTGTTCTGTTGTTGCTTGCGACAACAGCTGAGCACAATAAGTTTGCCAGGAGGGGGACTGCCAGGAGGAGGGGGACTCCGACTGACTAGCAGCCAGCCACAGAGCGATCTGGGTGTTTTGAAATTTTATTTTCTGCCTGTCGTCGTTGTGTTAAAAAAAAAAGGAACAAGATTCTAAGCGCGAAGGGAGGGGAGATGGCTCCTGGCTGCTGCTGGCTCTGGCTGCTGCCGCCGCTGCCACCTGCACGCACCGCACAGGCTGCTCAGCAGGGGTCATGGGGGGGGCGAGGACAGCGCTGCTCTCCTCGCCCCCGAAATGACCCCTTCCCCAAGACGGAGGGCGCTGGCTTCGGGAAGGTGGAAGAGGAGGAAAGCCCCGACGAAGAGGAGGGCGCCCGGCCTGCGCGCGCCCCGTTCCGCGCTGCCCTGAGCGGCTCCGACACCGGCGGGCGCCCCAGCGGGGGGCGAAGCCATGCCACCTGGAGCCGTGGAGCCGCCCGGAGCCGCTGCTCCACTGGCTCCAGTCTTTCCACGCCTCTGCTCCCAGGGTTTTTTTTGGGTATGACCCTTCAAATCCTTGAAATGTTGCAGCTTTAGTTGTGAGTTCAGCACAAAAATGCACAAATAACATATTTGTGTTTTACACACAATTTCTGTGCTTTAGGGGTCTTTAGGGGTATGTCTCAACAAAGTGTACCCCAAGTTTCAAGTCCCTTCCTCCCAGGGTTTTTTTGGTATGACCCTTCAAATCCTTGAAATGTTGCAGCTTTGGTTGTGAGTTCAGCACAAAAATGCACAAAAAATATTTGTGTTTTACACACAACTTCTGTGCTTTAGGGTTGCGTAGGGCCATGTTTCAGCACAGTGCACCCCAAGTTACAAGTTTCTGAGTACAAGAGTTTTGTTTTTATGACCCTTCAAATCCTGTAAGTGCTGCAGCTTTAGCAATATGATGACAATGACTGCATTAGGTCTACTCTGTTAACCACACACTCCAATGAGTGCTTTGAGCAACGCCTGGTGTTGCTCCTGCTTACAGCTGTGTACAGCTGATCACTTGCACCTGAGGTGCTCAAAACAAAGTGGATTCATAAGCCAGGTCCCTGGCCATGAAAAAAGGCCAAAGTTTCATTTCTAATTTCAGTGAGGAGGGGTACCCTGCAACCAATTCCTGCACCTCATTTTCCCTAAAAACAGTGATCTTTGCTCTTCGGGGGGGCGGGTCAGTGGGGTGACCCTAGAACTCTGAAAATTGTTTTAAAACATAGTTTCACTTTCACCTGTCTAATTTCCACAAAAAAATTCCAGAAAAATTGGGGGAAGCCCTTTTTTTAAACTATTTTCTTTCAGGAGTTGCTCGAAAAACTTATTGGAGCCGAAGGGGTTTTAATCAGGTCTCCTGCGTGTCTTTTGCTTATTTCCACCGCTTCCAAATTCCGGAGTGTTCTGGTGTTGCTGTCATTTATCAGACATTTCGTGCTTTCAAACAAGATCGTATGTCCTGTGCTTAAAGCATGTTCAGCAATCGAAGATTGCTCTGAATGTTTCAAACGGACAGATCTCTCATGCTCCGATATCCTCGTATTTATAGATCTTTTGGTCATACTGATGTTACAACGACCACAGGAGCAAGGCACACTGTCAATTCCGGAGTTCGTAAAGGGAGGTCTCTTATCTTTAGGATTATTAAAAAGTTGTTCCAATTTAACCGTAGGCTTAACACTACACTGTTCCAAGATACGGGAAATCTTGTCAGTGAATCCTTTGATAAATGGTAACGTAATCCATTTTTTCTCCTCGTTGGATACTTCATTGGTAACTGTTGTATCCAGGAGGCTTTGCACCCCATCCCACCCACCCATAGGAAGTTGTCTGAGATTACCTGCTCACCCTTTGGAGGCTAGGTAGGAAATTTTTGCTCCCTGCAAAAAATTAGGGAGTTGTTTTGCCTACGCCAGACAATTGAGGTGTGGTACTGTTAGCCAGGTTGGGCTACTTCTGGCAGTTATAGTATGGGACTGGCTGTAGGATCATTAGAGATTTGGTGTGCACCCTAATGTAAGCAAGAGTCAGAGGGGAAACCAGAACCAATCTAAAGAGGCATCTGGATCAGGGATGCAGGCTGGTGACCCCTCAGGCTTATGTTGCAAAGGCTCCCTCAAAGGCAACCAGCATGAGCAATTTGGAAATGGGTCAAGCCTTGGGTCTAGCCTTGACCCTGTTTCCAGGGGTAGGTGTGGAAAATCTGAGGTTGTCAAAAGGCGAGTCAGGGTACGAGCCAGGGTAGTAATGCCAAAGAGAGAAAATGATAGTGGTTTCTGTCTCCTCCAAGGTGGGTGCCTGCACTAAAGTGGGGGGTGGGAGTTGTGTTGAGTGAAGATCCATTGCAGGATATGTGACATTATTAGTTGTACGCAATACAGTAAAGTGACCCAATTCATACCAAAGTTGACCTTCTCTTGTGTTGTTTATGGCAGGGGTTCTCAACCTTTGGGGGGCCGGGTACCCCCTATCATGGTCCAATTTTCTGAAGTACCCCTTGCTAATTAATTGCTAATTAATTGGATTAATTAAGTAATTAATTAGGTAATTAATCATTCAATAAAAAGTACTAAAACAATTTTAATGTGAAAAAATGTCTTAAACTGTGTGTGTGTGTGTGTGTGTGTGTGTGTGTGTGTGTGTGTGTGTGTGTGTGTGAGAGAGAGAGAGAGAGAGAGAGAGAGATGCAAGGATCTCTTTTTTCTCCAAGTCACACTTCCCCAAAACAGCTCCTCCCTCCCCCACCCCAACAAAGTACATTTTCCAAAGTAAAAAAATAAGCCCAAAACCAAAATCAGAGAGACAGAAAGGCTCAAAAAATAATAACAATTTAAAATCCATGTTAATTAACACTTAATTAGCTACTGATGGGGCAGATAAGGGGCAGAGCTTGGCGTACCCCCAACAAGAGGTCTGCGTACCCCTAGGAGTACCCGTACCACAGGTTGAGAAGCTCTGGTCTATGGGGTATATTTGGAAAAGGTTAGCTTGACAAAGGCAAGCCTGGTTTTGTCTCTATGCTACACTAGGCATCACCACACCATCTCTACAATTCTATACATAGTTACTTGAGAGTAAGTCCCTTCAACTGAATAAGACACTTCTGGGTAAACATGCATAGGATTGGGTAGTGGCCGTCACCAGACCTTGTAGCAATTAATTTCATGTTAATTATGTATTATGTGAATACTTTCCTTTGTCCTGAAACCATATGAGTTTCATTGACTGATTCTCCCCAAGTTTTCCTAATGTTAAGGAAAAGGGAGGACTTTTTTTTTTTTTTTGAGGCACAGGAACCAATTTCCTAGGCTTCTGGGTTCTAGCCAGAATGCCATCTGCTGGTGTTACTCTCCCAGTTGTAAGGAAACTTTATTCAAGCTCTTTTTCAAATTCTTCAAGTCCTTTCCAAGTCACTGTGAATTGATTATATGGGAGAAACTATATAATCAACCTGAAATCACTTGCAAAGGATTTACTACAGCTTCAGAATTAACTCCCAAGTGTCTTTTACATTGATCAATAGGAAGGATCCATATTCTTGCACAGGCTCTGTTGCAAGTCCCATCTTCTGATACTGAGAGAGACCCTTGCTCTATTTCCTGGGAGCTTTTTCTTACAAGTTTGAGTGATGACTGAGGAACAACACAGTCCTTGCTCTGTTTTGCTGGTGGCTCATGGCATCCTACACAATGCTGGCTTTAGAATGAGGAATGCCCATGAATGAGCAATAGAGCACATGCTCTGCATGCAAAAGATCGCGAGTTCAGTTCCCAGCATCTCCCAAAAAAGGCTGACAGGCAGAGGCTGAGAAAGATCACAGCCTACCCTCCTGATCTGACTCAGTATTAAACAACCATAATGGCCAGGGCCTCTATTAGGCAGTTTGCACAGATGGTACCCAACACTGTGACAGAAGCACTTAACTTATTTAGATTGTTTTGACTTGGACTTGATTGCATATGGATTTGCAATGAGAGATATTTAAGACATGTAATCCAAATTGTAGGATGGCCTTCAGTGATGTCTTGGGGGAAGGCAACTCGTTTTTCTTTCAGTGATTGCTTTTTTTTTGCTTCTTTTAAATAGTGAGACCATGCTCATGAAAGCAAAATCTTTGCTTCAGAGGGCATCTGCTACCGTATACAGCATTACGATGACAGTAATAATCCTTTGTGGAGCTGCAGTCATTTTCCTTGTGGCCTACTGCGATGTTACAAGAAGATTTGATGATTTGTGAGTGGAGCTGTAATAGCACAAGCAGCAGAGCTCCTTAGAAAACAAAATTTACTTTTATTCAAATATTCAGCATAATGAAAAGAACACCAGAAGTGACAAATTGCCCCATTTGGATCTAAATAAAATGTTTATCCAAGTCTTTTCCACAATGCCAGTGGGTCTCAAGAAAACTGGATGTATTATTAGTCTGAATACATCTGGAATAGAAACCATGGTCGCAAAAATATAAACATGCTGTTTTTATTGGCAAAAACAAATGCTAAATTTATGCAGGTGATCTCTTCCAAAGTGTTCCTCTTTCGGCCGTGCTTTAAAGAGCCCTGCTGGGCAAGCATTGCCGGTTTGGAAAGTAATTGATTTTGGAAACTTGTTTGAACTACATGTATTGCTGGGTGAAAATTAAGAATTGTGTGTCAGTGCGCGTGTAAAAGAATTGTGTATCAGCGAGCGTGATGTTATTAGAGCTATTGGTTTGTCCCTTGAGTGCTGCTTGAGTATTGGTTTGTCCCTTTGTCCCCTGCTTTTGTTATAACTTGCCCTGGTTGGCAGTAGTACAGCTATCCTGGGTCAGGAGTCTGGTTCAAAGGTCCTGAAAACTAGAATGTCAGGGAGATGTCTCTACTATAATGCTGCTCCCTGATATCTAGTGTTCTGAGTCACCATGTTTTTTTTTAATATGGAATTGCATTCAATCATGTAAACTAAGATAAGAGTTTATTTAAAGTGTTTGTTGCAATGTTACATTACTTTCTGAGCTAGTAGGCTGGTTTTTACTGTAATGTTTTTGAATGATGGATTACATTGCATGATAGATGTAGCTATGTTGGGCAATGAGACAACAAAAAACCTACTAAAACAGATTGTCAAGGCTGTTGGATTGTTTATTTGTAGTCATAATTGCCTTTCTTTCCTCTCCTTTTCTACTTGCAACCACGATTCCTATCTTTTCAAAAACAAATTCTATAACAGTGTTTGCTTTTTTTAAAATGATATATTTTGAAATCAAAACAAATCAAGTAAAGGTGAGTTTAAGGAAATATTTTTCTCTAGAGAAGGTTAAGGTTAGAAAGTGAGTTTTCAACCTGCAATAACTTACCGGTAGTCTCCGAGCCCAATCCTATGCATGTCTACTCAGAGTAAGTCCTATTATTGTCAATGGCATTTACTCCCAGGTGGATAGGATTGCAGCCTCAGTTTGTACTGAAAGTGGAAAACAAATTATCAGTATTTTTATAAGATTAAGCACTTATGGTAAAACTTTAACATTGATACATAACACATAATACACAACAAATAACACTGACAACAGTCCTGAAAACTAGTACCCTGAGGGCTTCTTCTCCATAAAATGAAAAGGAACAATTTTGAACTTAACAATAATTTTTAACTCCTTCCTCTTTAAATAGTTGATATGGAGATTAAATTCAATAGAGAACTACCCCAGTGCAGCTGTTTCAGGTTCCTAACAGCACACGCCTAGGCATATCTACTCAGAAGAAAGCCCCACTGAGTTTAATGTGACTTGCTCACAGCTAAGTGTATATAGTATTGTAGCCCAGATCTGAGAAACCCTTTTACAAAGACCTGTGGTTGACCCTACACCTTTCTGAATTGTGCAGACAAAGCAGACTTCCATCAATGGTTCTCCTTTAGTCCCATAACATGCTGAAAACCATTGCCCAACCTCTTGGAGAGATGCATTGGATAGGTAAGCAATTTATGTGAAAATCCATATTTTGCTATTTTTTAATCCAAGTTCTAGATACAAAAGACTGCTCCAGAGAGCTGTTCAAAAGCTTCAAACATTCCTCAGAACAGTCCAACCCAGGTACCACCCACATGACTGTGGGTGGTACAGGTTTACACACAGGTAATATATAAGTAGGCTTACCAGATCTCCAACCGGGACAGAGTGCTAGACCTTTAGGAGAAGGAATGTGGGCAGGTGTAGCTTGTTAAGTCCTAGAACAGAATCCTAGGCATGTCTACTCAGAAGCAAGCCCCACTGAACACAATTGGGGCTTGCTTCTGAGTAGACATGCCTAGGATTGTGCTCTAAGGTTTAACAAGCTACACCTGCCCACATTCCTTCTCCTAAAGGTTTAGCACTCTGTCCCGGTTGGAGATCTGGTAAGCCTATATATAAGGAGGCTACCACCCAAGTGCTTCCTCAAACTTGGTCCTTGTAGCCCAGCAGCAAAGGCATGGGTACTCAGAAATAATCCCCACAGATGTCAATGGGACTTATTCCCAGTTAAGAGTGTGTGTATAGGATTGCAGCCTAAGGCTGCACGGCACTGTTATTCCTGTGATTGAAGAGCATGACCCTTGTAGGCTAGCTCTGGGTCTGCTATTGTCCCATTTTCCCCCTCCCATACTTTTAATAAGCACCAATTCACACAAATATCACTTTCATGGGAAGCCAGTGATTGACTCTGCATGTCTCTGAAACTATTGCAGGGGGCCTTCCTAACGGCTCGGGTCCAGGGTATTTGAGGGACCGCCTCCTTCCTTATAATCCGACCCATACTCTGAGGTCATCAGGGGGGGCCCTGTTGACCGTGCCGCCATTGGCGGAAGTGAGGGGGATGGCGGCGCGGAGTAGGGCCTTCTCGGCGGTGGCGCCCCAATTGTGGAATTCCCTCCCCTTGGAATTAAGAACAACTCCCTCTTTAGAGGCCTTTCGGCGGGGCCTTAAAATGTTTTTATTCAGGACTGCTTTTAATGTCTGACATGGTGGGCTGACCTTTTAACAAATGGTTTTAATATATGTAAATGCTGGTGACCCACTGGGGTTGTTTATTTTTAATCTTAGGTATTTTAATTGATTGTTTTAATGTGTTTAATTGACTGTTTTAATGTATTTTATGTACTTGTTTATATGTATTTTAATATGTTGTGAGCCGCCTTGAGTGCCCTTGGGAAAAAGGCGGGCTACAAATTCTTTAAATAAATAAATAAATAAATAAAGAGTAAATGAGCTCTAGATATATCAAATACCACAGTGGTTCTCAAATGTTTTAGCACCGGGGCCCACTTTTTAAAATGGCATTCTATGGGGACCCACCTAGCTTTATGAGACTTTAAAAAAAGATGATCTAGAAATTAATATATATAATTATTTACCGGCAATATTTATTTGCAAGAACTCAATCCATTTCTCCTAATGAGGCAACCCTAATAAATAGCCTCAAGGCTTGAGGGGTTCAGTTATGTGACCCAGCCTTCACCTGCCCCCACTACCTGTCATTGACAGACTTGGAAAAAAAAACACTCCAAAAAAGACACTCAAATATTTATCTCCCTATATTTATAAAAGCTGGCAAACTGCAGGAGCTCAGCTCTTTGAAGGGCAATTAGCAGCAATCAGGTTTTTGAATAGCCTCAGGGCTTGAGGCAATTACTTATCTGATCTTTCCATCACCTGGGACCCACCAGAAATCAGGTCGTGACCAACCAAGTGGGTTGGTTGGAAATACACTGAAATACCAGATAGTTACATAATTCCAATACACAGTATACGATCTGTTTCTAGTCTAATATTAATCAGGGTATAACCCAATAACCTTTCCTTTAATATTTTCAGGAATGAGACTTAAGTATATCTTGATACAGTACATTTTAAAAAATCTCATATAGGAAGCTTTAAGGAATATAAACGAAACTGTTTTCTTTTCTAAGTCTTAGAAGCTAAATTTCAATTCTAGGGGAGAAATAAACAACCCCTTGATTTTATATTTAAATGCTCATTTAAGGCATGCTCACCTTGCCTTCAACTCTCCACACAGAGAACTTAACAGTTTTCTAACTATTCATACATGGTTATTCTGCTGAAATAAAACACTGGACCAATTTTTATATTTCAAATATATTTTGAAGTGGATTATTGTCATTAGTATTGAAAGACATTGGTGTGATAAAAGGTGCTAGGAAGACTTTATCTTAAATTGAACCAACAGTTGTTACAATATCTGCTTCGAATGGAATTTATGTTCACCTTGAGGAACAATAGGATGAGCTTTATGGAGTCATATATTCTTTTAAGGGATACCCTTGGTGACAGCAGCTTTGATTTGGTGTCAACACTTGGAGATATAATGAAGACTAATGTTGACTAAATGCCAACTAGAAAACATTTTAGAAAAATGGAAGGAGATCCATGGAAGTCTTTGACAGCCACGTGAAGGGCTTATAGGTTTGACAGTTTCTCTTGTGTGCTTTTGGTGTTGTTGAGCTGCAGAGTATTTTGTTTCAGCTGTGAAGGCCACGTTCTGCTACAAGAGGCAGAGCCAATTAGCACATGATACAGTACTCTGGGACTGTACCACTTTAGACTGCAGGAGACAGATTAACAGTTTAAATAGACACACAGACATTGTCCAAAGCTTCCTACATATGGAATCTATGGGAAAAAAATAACATTTTTTTTTTTGCTGACATGCTAGTTTTTCATGTGCAGGAATGTTTGTTTGTTTGTTTGTTTGTTTGTTTGTTTGTTTGTTTGTTTGTTTGTTTGACAAGGGGGACCATTTTAAAAACAATTTCCTGTCCCTGAACTTTGGAGTAGCAAAGTACAGGGAGGACTATGCCATATGCATTCCCTGAAGGTTTGCACTTAGTGAAAGAACTTAATTTGCAACTCAAAACTTGTTCACAGGATCCTTTTGTCAACTTAGAGCACAATCAGTGAGATTTAGGCCTTCATGTAGCAGCCTCAATATGTACAACAGACCTCTTTCCACTTGTTTGCCATGGATGGGCATAATTTGGGTGGGGTCTGAGGGGCATCTGCCCCGGGCACAAGCCCAGGGGGGGCAAAACCCTCAAGCCCCACCACCTAATAGCTGCCCTCGCGTTTGGCTGGGAACACTGCAAGTGGAACGCAAGGACAGCCACTGCGTGCACGGAGAATGCAGGCAACCAGCAGCCAAGGGCTGCCGAGTCCTTTAACCTCTGCACTTCCTGGCTGCTGTTTCCTGGGTGCCACAGGCTCCGTGCACTTGAGGTATGCAGAATCGGCAGACCTAGAGCGCACGGAGCTGTTTCCCAGGCTGCGGCTTGAATGGCTCCCACCTGCACCACAGCCCGGGCTCCATGCACTTGTTGTGCCCCCCTGGGCTTGTGCCCGGGGCAGATGCCCCTCAGACCCCACCCAAATTATGCCCATCCATGGCAAACAAGTGGAAAGAGGTCTGTTGTACATATTGCAGCTGCTACGTGAAGGCCTAAATCTCACTGATTGTGCTCTAAGTTGACAAAAGGATCCTGTGAACAAGTTTTGAGTTGCAAATTAAGTTCTTCCACTAAGTGCAAACTAATTCAAACCTTCAGGGAATCGGATCGGCAGACCTGGAGGGCATGGAGCCCACACCGCTAACCCAGAAGTGATGTGACAGCACTACTGGGGCACAACATGGGGCACAACAATCTCCCATGCCCCAGGCGGCACAGGAGCTTGTTACAGCCCTGGCAATGGATCAATTGGGTTACCAATTCTCCGTATATTTTTCCTAAGCAGGAATGTCGTCACTTCATAACCCATCACAGCTGTGAATGACTCGACTATCTCTACTGAAAATTGTGTTGTGTGTGTTAAAAAAAAATCCTGATCGCTGTGATGCCTCATGAGCACATGAAGGTCAACCAAGGATGCTGTTATATCAGCAAATGATGGACATGCATGGGTTAACTCAGGTCCTACGTCTCCTTCACATAGAGGGGAAATAAAGGTCAGCCTAATCTGACCTGCCACCGTTTTTATTTTTAATGGATATATATAACTATGTGCCCTTGGTTTTTGATCTAAACACTCACAGTTCCATTTAACACTTCATTCTGCATCCACAAGGGGTGCGCAATTTGTTTTGTAAAAAAGAAGAACTAAAATCATTAAGCATCTGTGGAGCCAAATAAAAAAGGAAACAGCCTACCCTTCCCCCCCCCCCCGAACCTGGCATCTTGGACAAGAAAAAAAGAGGCTGCTGGCCAATGTCACCCCTATTATACAGTCATGATTGTTTTTACAGTAGAACAAGAAAGCTGGTGATAGGTTTGCTTTCCCTCGGGTCCATTTTTCAAGTATAGAGTTGACATGGAACTCGGCTGCACAGCTCAGAAGCATTTGACTTGACACATCTAAGGTGACTGGGTTGAAATGGCTCTTCCCAGTGGGAAGAGAAATCAAAAGATTGCTTCGAGTGGATGTCACCTCAACAATCCAATCCCATAAGTAAGAAAGAAAAAATGAATCCATTTATGAATCATGCCTCCAGGAACAAGACTTAATAAAAATAATATTCTTTCTTTGCAAAATGCCTTCAGTCAGCTAACGTATTTCTAGTCTAAGGTTTTGTTTTCACCATGGGATCTATAGAGCAGAACTGTATGAATGAAAGAGTTTTTAGAATGTGTTTGAGGCCAGATATTCTCAATGTCAACCATTTATTCTGGATAGAATTCCCTGCCTGCAAATGTTGACATAGAAATGTAGCATTCCTAATAAAACTGCGCCAAAATATTGTCTCTATTCATTTTTGTGGGAATGAAAACTACCAGTTTTTTTTTGGGGGGGGAGTATTCTCTCTCTCTCCCCCCAAAACACTTGTGCAAATATTTGTCTTCATCCTGTTTGGTGCCTTTATTTCCCCTGGCTACTGCTGCCTTGACACCCTTTTTCTCTCGGGTAGCTGCTTCTTCCACCTTCCTATGTAGTCACTTGGGCAGTCCATAGTCAATAGCTGCTGCAGTGCTATGTAGCCAACCACATTTGGCTCTTTGATTATGACAGTGTTGACGTGTGGCAAATTGTGACTGAAGGCAATGCAAATTAACAAGCAAACATTTTACAAGGAGTGCTCAAAAATTACTAGAAATCTGAAAATATTCATGTAAAACTGATTTTTTTCCAAATTGGCTCTAGCAGCTGTGTATTAGGGCCCATGAGAGGGGTGAAAACTGGGGGAAAATTGCACCAGGGCCCAGGGTCCACAGGGGAGCCCAGGAGCCAAAGGAGGGGGCCCAGAAATTTTCTGGGATCTCAGCTGGTCTCATCATGGAGAGTGAAAGACAGCCTGGTAGACCTGGGCTCCAGAGACCTTTCCAGCAATTGCTGCTCTTCCTCCACCCTGCTTTGCCCCCTCCCCCTTTGAGAGGGAGCCCCCAAAAAACTTTGTACCCCCTGAGAAAATTCCTCTCAGAGGCCCTGCTGTGTACTATTTAGACTAGAGTATAATGTTCTGTTCAAGCACTTTAAACCCCTTTTTCATTTTACATGATCTGTGGACACTGAGTTTTAAGAATCATATCTGATTTTGAAGAAAAAATTAATGTAGTAAGATTTTAGCACCCCAATAAGCTGTAAATATCAATGTCAGAAATAACCATTTAGACTATTCTTAGTGTACCTAACCAAAAGATACATTTAGGAAAAAACAAGTTGCCTACACTCTGTTGCTTGCATACATCTATCTTCAAAGGTAAAGGTGACCCCTGACAATTAAGTCCAGTCGTGTCTGACTCTAGGGTGTGGTGCTCATCCCCATTTCAAAGCCAAAGAGCCAGCATTGTCCGAAGACGCCTCCGTGGTCATGTGGCTGGCATGACTCTCCTTGCCGCAGTGCGTAGCATGCGGCTGGAACACGGAGTGCTGTTTACCTTCGCGCAAGCAGTACCTATTTATCTACTCGCATTAACATGCTTTGGAACTGCTAGGTTGGCAGGAGCTGGCCAAGCAACAAGAGCTCACCCCGTCGCGGATTCGAACTGCCGACTTGATAGCCCCAATCACCTGTTGGGATGAAGGGGGGAGTGATCAGAGGATTCACTGTCCACCATGCGGCCCCCAAAATAATCAGCATTTCCAAAACTGATGGTGCCAACCATTTGATTGTAGTATAAATGAACAGAATGTCGGTGAACATAAATGACATTACAATGACAATCAATAGTATTTCTAATCCAACATATGCTGTTTTACTGCCCTTTGTATAAAGATTTATGTACAGAGTTCCTAGAGGGACCTTTATGCAATAGGGAGGGATGGGATGATGATGAGAAAATTTGGTATATACTTTCTGGTGTAAATCTTGTCCTTTCAGAGAAAGTGGCAACCTTCTTAAAAAGGATTGTTAATGGAAGAAGGACACGACCTGATGCAAACACATTATAGGGTAGCTGATTTTATTGTATGTTGTATGGTTGGAGTTGGAGTCTAATATGCCAATAAAGGTACTGATTGATTGATAGTATTTCTACTCTTGGTATCGGCACAGTCAAGTTGCACCATTGGGATGTAACAAAGTAATTTTTTCCAGCTATCTATTGTTTTTTTCTCATAATAGGTCAATTGAAATAGTTACAGATAAATATTATTTGTAGTAACAGTTCATACTGTCACCTCCTAGTCATAATGTGGAAAATAATAATGAAGAGATCAAGTGTTCCATTCTCAGATCTCAGAGAGATCAAGTGTTCCATTCCATATTCATACGTGTATCAGGTCTCGGTGTCATTTTCTTTCTGATGAAAGTCTACATGAGGGATATCAAATTACAATATATTTTTCATCTTTCCTCCCACCTTTAAAAGAATGTGTGAAGCTCATCTGGAGTTTGAACTTCAAGCAGAGAATTATGTCATGAATGTATATAATTTTCATCGTGGTTCGGTTCTGGCTTCCTTTAAAAATAGGCACAGGGCTATTTCCTTCAAAAAGACACCTAGTGATATTGAGGTGTATTTAAATACAATTTATTAGGTAAAGGTGACCCCCTGACAATTAAGTCCAGTCGTGTTAGTCATTGGTTAAAAGAATAGCAATTGACCATGCATTATTTAATATGGATTTGCCCTTTTCTTTCCCCTTATTGCAGTACAAATGCACTTATGAATCTAAAGTAAATGCAATGAAAAAGCTAGAGATGAGGGACACTATAAAGAGTATGCTGTGCAGCCTTGTATAGTCCACCCTATTGCAGAGGCTTGTGCAACTTGTGACCAGCCATGTCTGTTGTATGTGCCAATGGGATCTTCTCTTGGGGCAAATTGCAGCCCTCTGGATGGGGTCAGAGGGATGGGGTGGGGATCAGTGGGGGAAAGGGTTAAAACATCCTTCTCTGCCATAGTTCTAATTTGGATCAGGGCCCCACATGGCTGCAAGGTTGTTTAAAAAACCAAACACAAGTTCCAGTCACACAATTTGCATTAGTTTGGCCTAAAAGAGACTGTTTCTGAAGAAACAATACTGATTTATCTAAGTGTCAGGAATTTTTAATTTCCCTGAAAAAAACAAAAACCCTGAACTTCACAAATGCATCCTGTAAGCTTATCCAAAAGCATTTAAGATGCATTTAGATCTTCATGCCTTTTAGCTGTTATTTCCTTTTCTATATCATATGACTTTGTGCATTATTAATTTTAAGAGAAAATTATAGTATCTAGTGTAATAGATTCTGTTTATAATTAGCATAGCTTGGAAGCTTGTTAATAAAAAGTGCCAGAGTACTCAAGGAATAACTCAAAACAAGCAAAACTCATTACTGTCAGAATGAAGCAATGAGCAAATGAGTAGTGAAAAAATGTGGTATAATTAGGATCTTTTTTTCCCATTATCTGCAACTGGAACACTATAAATTATTGATAAATATTCTTTTTCTTTTAACCTTTTGCTTGATTACAGCATTTGTAACTAAATATTCCATAACCCAGCAGACCTGCTTATATTATACCTTAATTTTGTTTGTTTCACATTTGTGGACTTGACTACATTCATAGAAAGTGTTGACCACTGGTTAATAAAGCTAGGATTAGAGAGGTATATTCACCATGTCTCCTCCTCCCCTCAGTGGAGCAATTCCACACTGAATGGGTGTAAGAAGGCGACTCCATCTCCACAAAAGTCAGTGTACACTGGGACATCTTTAAATGTTGGGTTATTTGGGAGATATACACTGGAGGGGTGTTCTCCTTTCCAGTCAGTCTGCCCATGCTGAGTCTTGCTTTCCTTGGCTCCTCTGGCAGATAATCCTGGGCTTCTCATTTCCCCCTCATCTTTCACCTGCCTCGGGTTGAGGCCTTTTTGAGAGCTTTTATACTGTCCTTCCTCCAAGGAGCTCAGGGTGGTGTACATGATTCCTTCCCTCCTTTTGTGAGGTAGTTTAGGCTGAGAGATAGTGACTGGCCTAAGGTCACCCAGGAAGCTTCATTCATGGCTGAGCAGAGATTTGAACCTGGATCTTCCATGTCTAAGTTCAACTCAAAAACCAATACACCATTCTGGCTCTCCTGACTATACTATGCTACAGTCAGAACACCATTAACTTCACAGGGTGGATTGGGAGCTAGAAGATGAAGTTATTTGTACACTAAAAATGAGTCCTAGAGGAATCTTGGTGGCACCATCATCCAGATGCTGCCATCCTATTAGCTGAGATTTGGATTCATACCTAGTTTCTATGACCAGAACGTCAGATCCAGCTTCTAGAGTCAGCTTGGACTATATATCTGACCGGCCCCACCTGCCACATGATGTGGGATGTGAGTGCATGCACCCTACCCCTACCCCATTGTGTCATCCTGCAGCCTCACAATTGCATGGAAAGGTGGTTCGTCTGAAATGTATCTCATGCATTTTTAAAACACATTAAAGTAGAATTAAAATTACATGCAAGGGTGGTTCAAATACCCTCCCCCATGATGATATAAGTGCAGGTTAGTGTGCTGGGAGGGACATCGGGATGTACGTGTTCACATCCTACATTGTGTGGTGGATGGGGCCAATCAGCCATATCGTCCAAATAGGCTCATAGGCAATTATGGATGAAGATGTACATTCTAAGTATGTTGGAAGTGGTTCAAACACACATTTGCTGCCCTGAAAGCAAATACTACAGAATGCAGCAAATGTCTGTTTAAACCACACCCACAACACACACTTATGATGATGCATCTATCTTCACTCAGTGTCACCGTTGGTGATGCCACAACGATCTGTTTCTCTCAAGTAAACAAAAGCTTCAGTGATCAAAAGGCTGATTCAATAGGTCTCTGTAATAAACACAAAGGCTAGAATTGCCACCAAATTTTACTGCCAGGAAGTACATTTGGAGATTCCTGTTCATGTTGTTGTTGTTCAGTCATTAAGTCGTGTCCGACCCTTCGTGACCCCGTGAACCACATCTTGTCAGGCCTTCCTGTCCTCCACTATCTTCCTGAATTCGCTCATTTTCATGTTTGTTGCATCGGTGATGCTGTCTAACCATCTCATCCTTTGCCTTCCCCTTCTCCTTTTGCCTTCAGTCTTTACCAGCATCAGAGTTTTCTCCAGAGAGTCCTCTCTTCGCATTAGGTGGCCAAAATATTTGAGCTTCAGCCTCTGTATCTGTCCTTCCAGGGAACAGTCAGGGTTGATTTCATTTAGGATTGACTGATTTGATCTCCTAGCAGTCCAAGGGACTCTCAGGAGTCTTCTCCAGCACCACAGTTCGAAAGCATCTATTCTTCGGCGCTCAGCCTTCCTTATGGTCCAACTCTCGCAACCATACATTGCTACTGGGAACACCATCGCCCTGACTATATGAACTTTTATTGGCATGGTGATATCTCTGCTTTTTATACTAAAATTGGTGGCAAGTTAATAAAAAGAATTAGGATATTAGCAAAATTGCTCAGAGGGTGGGTGGATTTCAGGTTGCCACACTGAACATTGCCTAAAATGAAATGGAAATTTCAACTGTTCATCTGCATATGAAGAATTGGGTGCATGTTTCCATTTGAAGTCATTGCAGTTCTGAGGCGATGGTGCTAGGTTGGGGAGAGAGTTTTGGGGAGAGAGCTTTAAGTATTGGTGCAATTAGGAACAGCAGGGGAGAGTTCAGTGAGCTCCCTAGAGATTTCAGGAAGATAAGGTGGGAAGGAAGTTTGGTGTAGAGGCAGACGAAGTCTTCAGATTTGTATCTATTTTGTTGTTTTTAATTGGAGGGCATGGTCTCCATGTAATTGGATAAGATTTTGCAGGCTAAGATTTAAAAAGAAAACGCTAGCTCTGCAACAACATGAATATATAGATGTGAGTTTATCAATGACAGTACAAGGAACCCAATTAAAAGCTGCATACATTTATCACCCAAACTCAGCAGGCTGTCTTGTGATAGTCTTACTGTCTCTGGTGAACAAATTAGATGTGACATTTCGAGCCATTTATTTTAAGGTTTATTTGTTGTTTTTGACATGTGGGAACACTACAGAAGCGTGATGTTCCATCTACCGTATTTTGGCATTCAGATTTTAGAATTGGGCATCTCCCAATCTGTCCTCCCCATTTTTATCACTCGGTGAGGTGTCTGTGTTTTGAGAGGCTAGAAACATTGTAAATGTCACCAAGGTGTGTTTTGAAGTTTTTACCATAACTTGCACCCATTTCAATCATTTTCTTTTGAAATTCTTTTAACACTTGTGGTTGATAGAAGCAAAATTTTACTTATTTATTGCACATTAAATGGTTCCAGACTGATAAATGTCACTGGAAAAATCACGTGTTTTCACTCTGCACACAAGATCACTATCTTATCCTGCAGTTACTGATTTTAAAAATTCCAGTTGTTTCAACAGGCAAATCTGGGGATGACATCATGAGATAGAGGCCTTGATCACAGAGGCATGTACAACATTTGATGGATTTGCTCTGGATTACCATAAGTCATTAGTCACTGAATGTGCACACTTTTATTGTTTGAAAAGCAATGCATTGGTATAACAATTTTGATGGCTCATTCCCACATTCAAGTTCTCAGTGGGTGTTGCAGCCATCAAATTATACAGAGAGGCTCACCTACTTAAGAATGTTCAACTTAAGAACTTTCAAGATGCAAACAAACATGGCCATATGTTCATAGGTGGCATTAGCGCCCATTTCAAAGTATTCTCCATCTTATTCTAGCCCAGCGGTGGGGAACCTCCGGCCCCAGGGCTGGACCAGGCCCCTGAGGCCATCCGGTCCGGCCCCCGGAGAGATTGCCGGGAGGCCGCCCAAACGGCCCCTGGAGGCTCCGCCGGGTCCACGCGTCACCTCCGGAGGCCAGGAGAGGCCTTTGCATGTCCTCCCCGGCCGCCGCCTTGACCCCTTCTCACCAGACCGTTGGCCATTTCGCACATGCCCACCACGCCGATGAGGGCAAGCTCTTGCCCTCTTGCCCTCATTGGCATGGTACGCCGGAGGTGACGTGCGGACCCGGCGGCGGCTTCGGACGATGAGCGTGGAGCCTCTGGAGGCCGATGAGGGGCAGGGGCAAAAATTAATTAAATAAATAAAAATGGCGCCCGGCCTTACGCCCAGCCCTCAAGCAAATTTCTAATATTTAATACGGCCCTCGCCAGGGAAAAGGTTCCCCGCCCCTGTTCTAGCCAGTCCCAGCAAGCCCTATTAGCCCACTTTTCAAGGTAGGACTTGAAATTATTACCATATATTTTTTACCATACTTGAAATTGGCTGTCTGCACAAGAGAATATTCTCCCTCTGGACTGATCCCCTGTATATGCAAGCATGAAAACATTTTCCTTATCACTTGCCCATGTATGTTCTTACACCTAAATTCCTTTTCTATTTATATGCCCTATATTACGTTAGGATGTAGGCAGAACAAGCTGGATGTTGTTCAAGGTAAAAACTAGTTGTGAAAGGGCAAAGTTTGGTCATTCATTATTACCCATCCTGTTGCATTCCGTAGGAACACCTTCTTAGCCTAGTCCTATTTTTAAAGATAATTCTCACTGTACATGTTGTAGTCAAAGAAAGGTAGACATGACTAATTCAAATCCCATTTGATTTTGATGGGGCTTAGTCATAACTAACTTTCTATGGATACAACCCAATAGCTTTTTATTCGCATATTCATATGCCAAATATATGAATTTAGTGTCAAGCCTGAAAAACAGACGTAGATGAAATTTGGCATGTGTCCAATGTTCTGCTGAGAGGCTCTTGTGTGGGGCTCAAGTGTGGGCTTGTTCATTCTTCCTCCTTCATATGTAGAACCTGTGAAGGAGACTCAAACGTGTGCATGAAGCGGGTGCTTTCACAGTTAGGTCACACTCAGGGATTGGCCAGGCTGGGCACATGCCCATCAGGGGGCCCACCTGACTCATAGTACCAGTGGCAGTAGTAGTTCCCAGTGCACTATCTAGGAATGGGCAGGGGGTGCCATGGGGGAGCCCAACACAGAGATTTGCCCCAGGGCCCCCAATAATGTGTTGCTAGCACTGGTCCCACTCATAAGTTCTCTGTGTTGCAAAAAGAACTGGATGCATTACTTCGGAAGTTAAAAGATTTATATCCCGCCCTTCCCCTAAACAATGGGGTACCCAGGGCAGCTTCCAATCAGAAATAAAAATGTCATAAAGACAAATCATAATCAAAGTCATAATTAAAATTACATTAAATGAAACATTCACCACCACCACCAAATCCAACAGTAGAACAGATTCTTTAGAACAGATTATTAATCACAGAAAAGAACCGGAAGAGCAACCAATAAAAACGAGGGAGGGAAGGCTAACAGAAATAAAAATTCTTAACTGCCAGAAGGCGCAGATCTCAACTCAATTTGGAGGGAGTTTCATAGCAATAGCAATACTGCAGAGAAGGCTCTCCCCCTTGCTGCTGAAAATTTGGCTTCAGCCATAGGTGGCACCTGGGATGAATCAGTTCATAGGGGAGAAGGCAATTCTTCAGATACTCCAGTCACTGGCGTTGCTAGAGGTGGGGTGTAACGGTAAGTCTTGCACAGTGGTAACTGCTCCATTCCATGGTGGCCCCACCCACTCGCTGTCAGAACCAGTCTGAGCGGTGAAGGCAACGCACAGGGAGTCTCCTGCATGTTGCCTTCACCACTCGACTGGTTCCGACAGCAGGTGGGCGGGGCCACCATGGAACAGAGCAGTTACCGCTGTGCAAGTCTCAGGCTGTGAAGAGATTTAAAGGTAAAAACCAGCGGTGTTGTTACATAGGGAGCCCTGGTGACCAGGGCCCCCGGCACCAGCTTCTGGGGGGCGCTAAAGGGGGCGACTTGGACTCGGACTCGGGCCCCGAGTCCGAGTTGGACGACTCTAACTAGGGCAACTCGCACTCGGGGCCCGAGTCAGAGTCGGACGACTTGGAAGAGGAAGTCAGTGCCTCTCTAGGAGGCGCTTCAGTCTCGCTGGTGAGTCACCAGCGAGACTGAAACGCCTCCTAGAGAGGCACTGACTTCCTCTTCCGAGTTGCCCGACTCAGACTTGGGCGAGAGCAGAGGCGCCGGTCCGCCGGAGTCAAGGTAAGTAAAAGCGGCAGGCGCCTGGGGGGGGGGAGGGAATTTCTGCGCCATGGGGGGAAAATAAATAAATAGCGGAATTGGCACCCCCACACCAAATCGCAGCGCCGCCTTTGGCAGTGCCAGGGAGTTAGGAGGGGGCGCCAATTCCAGGATGGGCCCCCTATAGGTTTAGGGCTAGGGACGCCACTTGAATTGTGCCCAGAAATGAACTGCCAGCCAGTGCAGCCTCAGAACCATGATCAGATGGAATCTGATCACTAAGCTCCTGAGAGCTCATGGGCCCTCACATTTTGCACTAATTACAGTTTCCAGACAGTCTTCAGGGGCAGCCTCAAATAGAGCATGTTACAGTAGTCAAGTCTTGGTGTCACCAAGGCATGGTCAGATCTGAGCAACTCAAGTATAGATGTAGTTTACAGTTTGCAGCTGGGCAAAGGCCCTCCCCAGCCACTGCCGTCACCTGGCAATCCAAGAGCAGAGGAGAATCTAAGGATCCTCAAGCTGTCAGCCTGCTCTTGCAGAGAGAGTGCAACCATATTCAGGAAGGACAGGAAAGCATGCAAGCATGCAAGGGAAGGCTCTGGCCTTCCTGCTGGTGGGTCCTGGAAGACACACTGTTGCAACATGCTTTATGGCAGGGGTGGGGAACCTACGGCCCGCGGGCCGGATCCGGCGCGGGACGATCCGGTCTGGCCCGCACTGAACCGGCCCGATCCAGCCTGCGACCGGAGGCTCCGCCACCGCCCGCCGCTGCCGCCGCCTTCCCGCACCGCTTCCTTTTAAAATCGGCCTTCCTGGACCTGCGCAGAGCGCGATGCCGGCCAAGAGGGCAATCTTGGCCTCAGCTGTGCTCTACGCAGGTCCAGGAAGGCCGATTTTAAAAGGAGGAGGTGACGAGGCGCCCGGTAAGTTGGAGAGTGGAGGGAGGGGGCTCTGGGAGGGGTGGGTGGCTGGCTGGCTTACAGGGAGGGAGCTGAGCGAGAGCGAGCGCGAGCGGGTGGGTGGGTGGTTGGGAGCTGAGTGAGAGCGAGAGAGCGAGAGAGAGAGAGAGCGGTGGGTGGGTGTTAGCTGAGCGAGCGAGAGCGAGCGGTGGGTGGGTGGGTCAGCAGGTGGGAGGGAGCTGAGCGAGCGAGAGCAAGCAGTGGGTGGGTGGGTGGGCGGGCGAGCGGTGGGTGGATGCTGTAAATTTGCGGGGGGGGTCAAATTTGCGGTGGGGGGCCCAAAAATTTCGGCCGCCCTTACGGCCGGCCCGCGGCCAATTTTCCCCATGGGAAAATGGCCCCCCACCCCAAAAAGGTTCCCCAGCCCTGCTTTATGGCATGTTTGCAACAGTCTGCACCGGCAGAGCACATGCTCTGCCAGCACAGAGACATTATAGGATTCTGTCAATAGAGAGATACAGCTGGATGTCATCTGCATATTGGTGACAACCAACCCCCAAACTTTGGGTGGTTTCCCATAGATGTTAAACAGCATGGAAGGGACAGAATGAATCCCACATGCCAAAAGAGAGGACGCCGAACATGGCATTCATTCCCCAGCAGCACCTTCTGGAATCTGTTGGTCAGCAAGGACCAGAACCACACAGTGGCGTCCTAACATGGGGGGAGCAGGTGTGCTCCACCCCAAGCACCGAGCTTCCGGGGGTGCGGCAGCCGGGCTCGGGGCTGCACAGTGCGGCACGGCACCGGAGCCCAGCTGGCGCGCTCCTCGGAAGCGTCACCGGCTTCAGGAGGCTCCGCTCCGAAGCCGGGAGAAGCGCTACTTCGAGCGACCGCTCAGCTGCCCGTTTGCCCTCAGAAAGGTTCTGCGCATGCGCGAAAGGGAGTAAAAGGCGCTTCGACATGCAGAACCTTCTCAGAAGGCCCTGACCGCCGAGCTGAGCGGTCGCTTGGAGTAGCGCTTCTCCCGGCTTCGGAGCGGAGCCTCCTGAAGCTGGTGACGCTTCCAAGGGGCGCGCTGCTTCCGGGGGCTCCGGTCCGGTGGCGCGTTACTCAGCCCCGAGCCCGGCTGCTTGAGGGGGCGCGGAGCGATGGGGGCGCTTCAACCCCCGCCACCCAGGCGCTGGGAGGGCTGAGTACGCCACTGGAACCACCACAAGGCCTCTCAAGTCCTTTCAAATTAAAAGGACTTGAAAAACGATTAAAAACGATTCCAAAGTTAGCATATATAGTTCGTCTTTTATACTGTAATGTTTTATCACATTAATTTTTAATTCATGGCCCTCTTAAAACATATTGTAATAAAGTGTGTGTGTGTGTGTGTGTGTGTGTGTGTGTGTGTGTGTGTGTGTGTGTGTGTGTGTGTGTGTGTGTGTGTTTCTGTACTATGAGTAAATCTTTAGGGCTCTTGATTTTTTTTTTCTGATAATGTTTCCTTCCTTAGTAACTGTTGGCATTTTGCAAAACCAAATGGGGGATACAAATGTTGTGGACAGATGCCTGTCAATGTCAATAACTATTGAGAGGCTGGGAAATATAATTGCCATAATGTGGGAGTTTTTAGCAGCCTCCTAATTCCCTCTTGTCCTCTGAATAAAAGTGTAATGGGTTTTGCTTCTGACATGGAGGACGTTTCTAATGTTTATGGCAGTTTAATTCACTGGAGGAAGCTGAGTGACAACATGCTGCTAGCAGTCATGACTTCATAGGCAGGGTTGCCATTTAACATGTTTTATTTCTTAATAAAAAAAAATAAGAACTTTTAATCGTGATGGTTTCACAGTCCTCCTGGGAAACTCAATCACCCTTTCCAGACAAGAGAACAGAGGGTAGGAAGCAAACAGAAATGATCACACAGGTAATCGCAGTTCCACACAAGAAGAAATGTGGGGGGAAATCAGCCACGTGATTCTGCTTGTGCTTCTTGTCTCGGTCACTGGAAAAAGCATAGCATGGTCAGGCTAGTGATCCATGCAGATCATTTGAGTGTGGTGAGGTCTCTATCGGGGGTGGCCAAGCTTGCTTCACGTAAAGAACCACATACGATAAACTTCAGATGTTTCGAGAGCCGCAATATTTAAGAAGCATTTAAATTCTTAAATATATTTACTCACCATGAACATTGAACTTGTGTTATATGCTGTGTTGTCTCACTGGCTCAATTTAAAATTGGCAGAGTGGATCCAAGTTTGAAAGAAGCTCCTTCCTCCTGGTAGACGGTTAATTCTGACATGTCCAGAATGATACCCCTTAGGAATCTACGGCAAACATAAATAAAACACATTTTTCACAATATAAAATAATTATGAATACTATATATAACATATAATAGAAGTGTGGGGTCATGGTTCAGATCAGGCCTGCAGCACACAAGTGGAGGATATTACCTCCATGCTGTTGTCCTGCTGAAAAATAGCAGCTTTGGGTGTAGCAATTTAATTGGAGACATGGCACAGGGTAAAATGATTAATTCCCTCGCACACTGCTATGTTCTCAATCCAAATTGAGGACCCCACAGCTTTTTTATTATTATTATTATTATTATTATTATTATTATTATTATTATTTTATTAATAATAAATAACAGTATTTATATACCGCTTTTCAACAAAAAGTTCACAAAGCGGTTTACAGACAAAATCAAATGATTAAATGGCTCCCAGTCCCAAAAGGGCTCACAGTCTAAAAAAGATGCAGAAGAACACCAGCAAATACCCACCAGAAAAGACACTGTGCTGGGGTGAAAGGGGAGCAGTGTTTATGAACACATGAGAGATCCTGTTCACAAATCTCCTGCAGCAGTTAGTAGCTAACACTTGTGTGTGGGTGGGAGATGTAATTCATCTGTGGAACTCCTTGCCACAAGATGTGGTGATGGCACCTGGCCTAGATGCCTTTTAAAAGGGGTTTGGACAGATTCATGGAGGAAAAGACCATCACAGGTTACAAGCCATAAGCAACCTCCTGGTTTTAGAAGTAGGTTTTCTCTGTGCCAGGTGCAGGGGAGTGGCAGCAGGAAACAGGTTATCTTGTTGGCTGTGTGCTCCCTGAGGCATCTGGTGGGGCCACTGTGTGATACAGGAAGCTGGACTAGATGGGCCTTTGGCCTGATCCAGCAGGGCTCTTCTTATGAGATTTACAACATGATGCTGTCCTATTTTACATTTTGTATCTGAAGCTCAACTTTGGGGGAGGGAGGGAGAGAGAAAGGGAGAGAGAGAGAGAGAGAGAGAGACTCAGAATGTGACCGTTGTACAGGATCAGGAGGGGTAAAATAAGACACTGAATTCCTCAGTTGTTGATAGGTTCTTGAAACTGCAACTTTAAGCAAAACTACTTATAAAGAAGCCGATTTTACCGTAGGCTAATTGATACATGTAAAGAAGAATTTACAGCATATTTCTGGTCACAGAAACATCACCAAACTTCTAAATAAAGACCCCAAACACTTCTAATATAAAACATTGAAATAAATGTGAGCTTTCCAGGCAAGGGAAAACCCTCACAGACATGGGGAGAATGTTCAAACTCCATACAAACAGTGACCCCGGCCAGGAATCGATTTTTTTTTTTCACAACAGCTTTAAAACAAAACTATTTATAATGTAATGACCTTAAGTGAGGACTTGCGGTATCTTTTTCAAAGACATTTTTGCATGTAACTTTTATTGCTTATGCACCATCAGTTCCCATTCCCCATGAAGTTCACGCCTACTTTATTCATACTTACACAAGCATACACTACACAAGCACAAACCCAAAGTGGAGTTAGGAAACTAGGAAGTCAGGTGCATGCAGAATCTCAGATATAGGTGATGTGGAACCAAGACCATGGGGATCTCCTCTTCCTTGCCCTAAGGCAGTGGTGGCAGGCCGCGAGACCGGACTGACCCGGCCCGCGCGAGACCGGACTGACCCGGCCCGCGCGAGACCGGACTGACTCAGCCTGCGCGAGACCGGACCGACTCAGCCCGCGCGAGACCGGACCGACTCAGCCCGCGCGAGACCGGACCGGAGGCTCCGCCGCCACCACCTTCTTCCCGCATCAGCTCCTGTTTACATCGGCCTTCCTGCAGCTGCGCAGATCGCCGTTGAGGCCGAAAGATTGCCCTCTTGGCTCAGCGGCGATCTGCGCAGCTGCAGGAAGGCCGATTTAAACAGGAGCTGATGCGGGAAGAAGGCGGCGGCAGCCCGGAGCCTGAGGAGCTGAAGTAAGGAGAATGAATGGATGGATGGGTGGGTGGGTGGGTGAGGGGAGAGCGGGCGGGTGGGTGAGCGAGCGAGAGTGAGCGGTGGGTGGGAGGGAGGCTGGAAGCGAGAGAGAGAGCGGTGGGTGGGCGGGCGGGCGAGCGCGCGGTGGGTGGGAGCGGTAAATTCGTGGGGGGTCAAATTTGCGATGGGGCCCCCCAAAAAAATTCAGTCGGCGTACCGGCCGGCCCGCAGCCAATTTCCCCATGGGAAAATGGCCCCCCACCCCAAATAGGTTCCCCACCCCTGCCCTAAAGGTAGGCTTACCATCTGTCCTGGAATTTCTGGAACCATCCCAGAAAACAGGCTTGGGGCCCGGAATGGTCCCAGAACGATACTGGGCCGGTTGGCAAGCCTCCGCCATCCCCGGAGCCGCCATTTTAAAAATATAGAAACTTACCCAGGCACCGGCATCTTGGATCATGAAATCTTGCGAGATCCAAGATGATGGCACCCAAATTCCGTAAGGGCATCGAGGAGCCAACCGAGGAGCTGGCTGGGCCGAGGAGCCAGCCAGGCCGAGGAGCCAGCTCCTCGGCCCATGGCTCGGCCGGCTCCTCCCGAGCCATGGACCAGCCAGGCGGAACAACAGGCCGAGCCCGCTGGGCCGGCTCCTCCTGAGCCATGGGCCGAGCTAACGAGTGAGCCGGCTGGCCGGCGACAACGAGGAGGAGCAGCAGCACGGCGGCAACAGGCAATGGTGGTGGCAATATGGTAAGTGAATTTAATTAAATTAATTATATAACAATAAATAAAAATTTCAGGCGTGCTTCACATCGCAAAAGGGCGCTTCACACCCTTAAAAACCATTTTATTTATCTATATATTTAATTGTTGTGGGGGCACCCTGGTTTACAACCGGGGAAATCTGGCAAGCCTACCTAAGGGGGCAACTCGGCCTCAAAGGGGTTATGGTGGGACATGGGTCCAGTCCTGGGAGGAGTAAGCCGGTTGAACTCGAGAAGTGCTGCCTTTTGACTGCTTTTATTTATGGTAAAATTGTAGACAAAAGGGGTAGTCAAGCCCCTCAACTGTAAGTAGGTTGGCTCCCCAACCTTAGTGGGTTCCTTCACCTGTAGCTGCATCTGAACCTTGGGCCTGCCAGGGCTGGGCCTATGATGTCAGGACTTATGTGGAAGCTTGCTTCCTTTCTCACAGCAGTGGTCAACAAGGGAACCTCAGGGTCTTGCCAAACAAGAGCAGGGCTGGGTCACCCGGCATTTGATCTTCCCACTCTGCAGGCCAGGAGCATACAAGTACCCAGCCTCTGGCCCTAGAGTGGCCAATGGTGCTCTGTCTGCTGTGAGAATAACTCCTGGGAGGCTTGGCTCTTTCTCTGCTCTCCTAACCTCCTCCCACCCCTCCTTTCCTGCCCACCCACCCCTGCACCCTTTTTATGAGCTGGTACCATCTGTCCAACTCCTCATAGTCTAGTCCCTGAGCATAAGTCCTGTAGGAATTTTGAGGTGGATGAGCTCTCTTCAGATCCTGTTAGAATATGCCTAAAGGAAGGTTAAAATCTTCAGTATACATTTGTTAACCTGGGCACAAGTTTTATAGGGATACCATTTAATTTTTGTATTTGTAAAAGCTGTATTTGTAAAAGCTGTCATACAAGACGATGCCGCAAAAATTTTGTTTTATGTACAAGATGATGCCAATGCTGCAAAAAACTTTGTTTCATGTACTTTTCCCCAATATGATCTGAAGTGCAGATTTTTTTAATACTATTTTGCATTATTTACTCCATAGGCATAGATTTTTAACCTATGGTCATATTCTTTAGGGTTTGCCCCAACCTTGCTTATGTTCTGTTTTTGATTAGTCTCATCCATACCTTGTGGTTTTTGATCTGTGTTGCATCTCCTTTGCATATATCTGACAACATTATTTCTCTTCCATAATTCCATTCATGCGCTAAGCCTGTGTTGTTTAGGTACAAGCTATTTGCTGATTCAGCAATCAGCAAAGCACAGAACCATAAAATTATATGAAACTGAAGGAGCACAAAAGGCACACACAGGAGACAAGATTCAAAATGGACACATTTAAAATAGATTTGTCTTCTGTCAAGATGTTCAGCTGCTTTCAGCAACAACTTTGTATTAGTAAAGAAATAGGATTTATGGGATTGTCAGCCATGTACACTTTTTCAGTTGAAGAAATAAAGTTGATTCAAACTTGTACCAAACTTGTCTGGAGAAATTCCTTATTAACATCACACACCTGCAACACAGTCAACGGTAGTAACGTCCAAGGATTATCCAGAGCAGACAAGAAGAAGACTTTAGATCCTCTGCTTAAGTTTCCTCCCTCACTTGGGACTTTGTCAAAGCATAAAACACGGCAGCAGCTGTTAGATGATTTTCCCTGTGAAAATACCATGTAGATTTGTACAGCTGGAGCGCTGAAAAAGCGCGGGAAATACTTAGTTAATTGCGCACGTCACCTCCGCTCCAGGAGAAGGCCTCGGAGCGTCCGCCCAGAGCGGAGGCCTTCTGATGAGGCCCAATGCGGCGGTGTCATTTATTAGGTTTTTCGCGCCTGCGCAGAACGTTTCTGAGGGCAAAAGGGCAGCCCTTGCCCTCAGAAATGGTCTGCGCATGCGCAAAAAAGCTAAAACTGCACGTATTAATGCATTGGGCCTTCGTTAGAAGGCCCAGGACAGCCGACCGGGGAGGATGTCTTGGAGCCAGCAGCAGCAGGGCCTGGGGGTAAGCGGCGTGGCAAATTTGGGGTCAGTAGGGTGGTGCACACGCCCTCGCTTTAGGGCAGTGCGCGCCCTAGTGACGCCACTGGGTTCTCCATGTGGTGGATCATGACCCATCACTTTTTCCGGAAGTGGCCGATATCCCCTTGAGGGGGGTGGCCAGCAAAAATGGTGGTGGTGGAGCTCCAGGATCGCACCTATTCCAAAATGCTTTTTTAAGCATACCTGGTTGTCCTGTCAGCTCCTCAAAGGGTTGGGGGGGGCTGCTGCCACCTCTGCAGGCCAAGCTTCTAAACAGTGGCAACTGTGTTCCGAAGCCCACTTCCAGTTTTCACTGATTCTAGCTCATGGGTAGTCCAATCCTGCCTAAGTATCCGGTGGGTGGCCCAGGCCACCCGCCGGATCTTATCCCCATTCCCTGAGGTCTCCAAGGTCTAATTGGGGGAAGGTCTAATCATCCCCTTCCCCCAATGTAAAACAGGAATTCCATAGTCTAACTGTATAGCATAGTCTCAGTTAGGGTTTGGCCTGTTCCCCATCTAGAAGTGCACAACTGCCTAGTACTTGTTGCCACTTATGGTACCTACCTTGCAGGTTGGTCATACTCAGCTACTAAAGTGGGGAGATAGGATTGAATTTGTCAACTGGTTTATACTTTCATACTATTATCACTTTTCCTAAACAGTATTTAAATAGGTTAAGCGTTTCACAGTCCATAACATAAAACAATTCAGTTTATTTGTGTTAAAATACTGTCAATAAAATAAGTAAATACAAGTCTTTTTTCTTATTGACACAGATTTTAACCCGAATGAAATGAATTGTTTTATATAATATTTATATATTTCAAAAAGTAGCTAAAGAACTACTACAACACTTTTGACTTCTCTTCTCAAACTTGCAATTCAATAAGTGACTTCTGAGATGTAGGGTTTTTTTTGGTTTTTTTTTTTTTTTTTACAAAATGTACAGTATATAATCATTTCATTTTGACAAGATGTGGTTTCAAGTAACTCTCAGAAGGTTAGGGCAGAGTATGGCTGAGTTAATTTGAGTCCAATGATAAATGAGCCTGCTAGGTTAACTGGTAGGAGCATGGGAAAATCAGCACTAATAGGCATTATTCTAACAAATTGCCATTTTAAATCATCTTCCTCGGGGTCTTTAGGCAGATTTCATCAATTACATGCTTACAGTTCACATTAGTGATAACACTTTTTAAAATCTCCCTTGTGAATAATTTACATTTTTAAAAAAGAGGAACAAACTTTGTGCAGGAATAACTACAAAAAAATGTTTGGAGGAATTGTGTGTGTGTGTGTGTGTGTGTGTGTGTGTGTGTGTGTGTGTGTGTGTGTGTGTGTGTGTGTGTGTGTTTTATACACACACACACACACACACACACACACACACACACAGGTATATGGTGTATTTTAAAATTAGGCACACTGTGGAAGAAGTAAGAAAGACCTTGCACTTAAGATACTAAGATTTTATACGTCCACTTCCTGTCCTACTTTGTTGAAAATTTTAAAAAAAGAAAAGAAATTTGAAACATTTTGAAAAATGTTGGAGCTCCTTCCAAGAAGAATCATCTGATGATTTTCAAGGGAAGCCAAACAAGAATTAAGTCATGACTTTTTCCAGCAGGTTTCTGCACATCTCTGTGGTATAGATCTCTCTCTCTCTCTCTCTCTCTCTCTCTCTCTCTCTCTCTCTCTCTCTCTCTCTCTCTCTCTCTCTCTCTCTCCATTAGAAACCTAGAATAATGAGGGCTTAACTGCTTCTAAAACTGAGGGCGGCATTCGACCATTCACCTACAGTTCATGGTTCAGAAAATCCTTGTTTTATGAGGCAGCACTATCAAAATGCCCATAGTTAACATATAGAGTATATATACAGGAAGGCCTGTATATTGCAGTTACTTCTGGTTACAGATAATTTTCTTACAGCGCAAACCTAACCAACTTTCTAGCGGTGGTGTAACCGTACCAACAGGGTGTACACTGCATTTTGCAGTGCAGGGACAGTCACAGAGGACTCTTCAAGGAGAGGAAACATTTGTTCCCTTACCTCAGGGCTGCATTGCAGCTGCATCAGTGCTGGAAAGTTTGTTAGGATTGTGCTGTAGTTCCCAGTAGCCCCATGGGTCAAAGTCTATATTGGTTTGCTCTGGGTTCCATTTCTAGAATGCCATGCCCAAACTAGACATGATAGGGCAAAACCAATACCATTTTTGGAATCAGTGCCCCAAATTCATATAATAAAACCATCATAAATTTTGAATTGGGGAGGGGGTTTTGAACCCTCAAATTTTCAGGCCTGTGTTTAGATATGTGGGGATCTTAAGAGGTGTCACAGAATGACCTGAAATCATTAAGCCTTGGTGTTTTTAATTATGTCATGTTCATCCATACTCACTGCACACTTTGGGAGAGGTCCTCAAACCCATTTAGCAGTACCGTCTGTCAATGAGCAAAAGGTGATGCTAGATTTGCTTTTCCAAACCCGTTTTCTATTTCTCTACAACTGATCATGGATCAACAGTGGAAAGCTAAACCTGCCCCTTTCTCTTGTGTTCCTAGTGTTTTGGAGTGGGAAGTAGGGTTTGTGCCTTCTCATCTGTGTCCCAAATTGAAGCAATTTAGCTTGCAATGCAATCATAAGCATGCTTACTAGGAAATAACCCCTATTGATCTCCATAGGACTTCTTTCTGAGAAGACCAGTATAGGATTGGATTGTCAGTCTATCTCATAGGACCCCCCCCACACACACACACACACACTAAAGCATGAAACAAGCAATTTTGGTTCAAATGGGCTGCAATTTAATAAATGCATAAACACAAAACCTTCAGTGGTTCTACCTATACTACACTCTGTCCCCTTTTAGTGTGGATTCCCCTCCTTGGGAGAGACGGTCCCCTATGACTATTCCCACTATGGTCATTCCCATCCTAGCTCTAAGGTGACAATCTCCCTCCATGAACACTGTTTATCCACGCCAACCCCTCAAGGGGAATTGAGGGAGATCTGTACTCCCTCCCCCCAACCCAAGCCAAGTAGGCTTTTAGGTTGACATTGCAATCCATGGACAAAGAGTTCCCAGGCAGCATCCCCAAGCCAAGCAACTGCTTGAGATCGGTTCTGTCCCACTTTGTCTACTCCTCTTCCTCAGGAATCATGCTGATCTCTAATCCCTACCTGCACCATACTTACTAGTTGTGATCACCTGCCTAAGAAAAACACCTGTGTCATTTGGTTACCTGTGTCATTTGGTTAGAGCCAATCAGGGAGGACAGCAAAACATTCTTATTCAGTCCCCTCAGCTGCCCAGCTAATCCTGGATTGACCTCCTGTGTTGAAAGGAGGGGCCAACCGCAGCCAAATGCGAAGTGCAGGGAGGACAGTGAGGCAAGCTAAGGTAGTCTAAGCCCCACCACATCACTGTAGCTGCTCTAATGAGCTACCTCCATGAAGCTTGGCCCTCGTGCAATGAGGGAATGAGATAAAATGCCAATCCTTGCAATTCCTAGAGGTTAGCCGCATAATCAAACTTGCCCAATCTGCATAAGATGGTGTAATGGTTTGGGAGTCGGACGTAGACCTGGAAGATCCAGGTTCAAATCCCCTTTCAGCCACGAAGCTTCCTGGGTGACCTTGGGCCAGTCACTCTCTCTCAGCCCCACCTACCTCACGGGGTTGTTGTGAGGACAAAAGGAGGGGAGGAAATATGTACACCACTCTGAGCTTCTTGGAGGAAGGGCGGTATAAAAATGTGAAAAATAAAAATAAATATAGCTGTAGCCCAAGTTCTCGTTTCGTGATAAGTATGAAGCAAGACAAAATGTTGGGAGACTATCAGCACAATACTAACCAACGTTCCAGCACTGGTGTAGCCATACCAACAGGGCGCACACTGCATTTTGCAGTGCAGGGGCAGTCATGGAGGCCTCTTCAAGGTGAGGGAACATCTATTCCCTTACCTTGGGGTTGCATTGCGGCTGTACCGGTGCTGGAAAGTCGGTTAGGATTGCGCTGTATGACAGAATGCTGAGAACTGGAGTATATAGATAGACCATAATTTATTTCCCTTAAATCTTTTAATCACCTTAAGCCTTTAGCAAGTGAGATGCTACACATCGAAACAGATAAAAAAATACCACTCATTAGAAGAAATATTCTGAACTCGCATTTATAGCCAGCGGTTATTTGTCTGAGAACTCCTTGCTGCCAGATAAACCTAAGAATTAAACCATCTCATTTTTGGAACAGACACCAAAAGAGGCTGTTAGCAAAGCGATAACCCTCACATCTTCACTTGAAAGTGATCTATGGGAAGGCCAATATTTGCTATGCACCCTTTATTAAAATTGCATCTTCAGGTAATGAGCTTTATGCCTAATTAACTATTTGCGTACATGCAGTCTAAGGGCTGTTTTTTTTTAAAAAAATCCTCTGTGATAAATGGAAAAAAGCTGACAGTTGTGATCATGTTGATTTAAAGCTTTCCCTTTAGGAGACTTTAAGTGAGAATTGGCATTGCCAGCCCAGCTGTGCTTTTTAGGGATCTTTATTAATGTAAGTTCAATCTATTTTTACAGTAATGGTGATACCACTGGCTGCTTTGCAAACAGTTGGTGAGACTCGAGTCATAATGCAGATTCATAATGAGTTCGTTTCTCCTCACCGACCGTAAGTGAATTGTGGAATCTGTTAAAAATATTAACTGCTAGTGCCTACCATCATTTGATTTTAATGCCAGTGCTTTCTTCAGAATGGAAAACAAAACAAAACTACATTTAAGCACATACTTGGGGATTAATTGATTGTGTTGACTTTTGAGGGGTCAAATTGCTCCAGTGGCAGGAAACACAGTGAAGGAAGAGAAGCGCATCTGGAGAATTAGAAACCTTGATGAGTGTTGACCATATCTATTGCCGCTGGTAGAACAAAGGCAGACCTGCTTTCCTAAATGTATTTTATTTGTTTAATAGATTTATATCCTACCTTTCCTCTAATAAAAGTGGGATGCCCAGTCTGGTTTGGCCTCTGTTTCTCTAAGCCAGCGGTTCTCAAATAGTGGGGCGCGCCCCTCCGTAAAGGGGGGCTCGTTGCAATAGTTAGTGTATGCTTTGCGCCACTTAACTAGATTGTAGGAGCCTCCAGCGACGATCTACTTCACCGACGATCTCTTCCGGGGAGCAGATCGTTCCTCTGCTCCCCGGCGCGAACTCTGTAACGCGCCTAGGAGCGCTCTGCAGAGTTCACGCTGTGAATCACGCATGCGCAAGACGATGATTGGCAACATCGTCGTCTTGCGCATGCGTGATTCACAGCGTGAACTTTGCAGAGCGCTCCTAGGCGCGTTACAGAGTTCGCGCCGGGGAGCAGAGGAACGATCTGCTCCCCGGAAGAGATCGTTGGTGAAGTAGATCGTCGCTGGAGGCTCCTACAATCTAGTTAAGTGGCGCAAAGCATACACTAACTATTGCATTAGTTATATTAGGGGGGCGCGAAATTTTTTCTTCTTCCTAGGGGGGGCATGACAGAAAAAAATTGAGAAGCACTGCTCTAAGCTGACCATAGTCTGCTTTCCTCCTAGACCAGAAATTTCGTTTCTTTCCACAGGGGAGGTCTTCCCTGTCCCCAAAGGAACTCGATGAACTGTAATTTTATGAAGCACAACAATCTTTAACAGTATTTTCAGTAAACACACAAAGCTCTAGTTTCCAGAGTTCCTTTGAGAAAGCTATTACACTGAAACCAGTTTATGACTGCTTTAGCTTTGTAACTGTGCATGAACCTAGATTCAAAGCATTATTCATTTATATTGCATCCTAACTACAATATTTCAGCTACGTGGTATGCTAGAATTTGTAAATTTAAATGTACTGTCTTTACATGCTGATTCATGGGTCTTACCTGAGTGTCTTTTACTGTTCGTCTCATTCTCGGTATGTATCGGATTCTTTGGAAACAGATATTCATGTATTGGCAGCCATGTGCCAAATTTCCACTCCATTGCATTTCATAGCAGCAAATCTCTTAGATCACATCATCTTGTTATGTCAGCTCCTATTGGCTTTACTGTGAGCTACAGAATAACATGATGGGAGGTAGCAGAAGAACTGTAATGCAATCTGACACATCAGAAATGTAAAGGCTACAGAAAGGATATTCCTGGACTCAATTTAGATAGAAAGCTCAAATTCCAAACTCATCTGGCAGCGTCTAATGGAGTAAATTGTAGTGTCCAATACACCTGTGGAAAAAGACCAGATAAAACAGATAGTCCCTTCCAGCAAAAAGCCCAGTTGCAGATAGTCCCTAACTACATAAAGGGTAGATAGTCCCTAACTACATAAAGGGTAATTAGAAAAAGCTAATCTAGTTTGTAGTCCATCAGACTAAACACATCCCACCAGACATGTATGATGACCCAATAAGCCTTGTATATGTTTCCTTTCTTGGATTGCAAAAGGAGACTGCCAACCACATATAGAATGCAATATGTGGTTGATATAGATATAAGCCTATTCGAGTATTACAGCCATGGTCTGATAGAATTGTTTAGAACCTCTAAGAACAGTGGAATTTCTATGTGGTTGGTGGGCTACTTTCCTTTTTATGAATCACAAGTCTAAGATCTGATAAAGAACAATAAGCCTATTCAAGTATTACAGTCATGGTCTGATAGAAATTCCACTGTTCTTAGAGGTTGTAAACAATTGTATGTGGTTGGTGGGCTACTTTCCTTTTTATGAATCACAAGTCTAAGATCTGATAAAGAACAAAATGGACTATCTGCAGCAAGGCCTGATCAGTTGATTTTGTTAATAAGATGCTGATGATTTGTCACAGACAGCTAATTGTACAACATGGTCTAAAATTAGGTATGCCTACAACTGGAATATTCTGATCTGGAAAGGAGAATTTACATACTGGACACTACTAACCTCCACTCCTTTTGAGTAAATGGTCTCGTTCGCTCATTTGAGCACGGGGTGCTATCAGGTGTTGAAAAAGTTGGGTACCAGTCAAGAGCCCACATAGACTGAGGATATATTTGTCTGACTCCTGAAGCCCACCACTACCAACCGTTATGTGGACCAGTGCATCCATTCTGTTTACTTTTCCAATAATCTAAAAAAGGTAATAAAAGTGTGTGTGGGGGGGGGTAGATGCTCCTAAGCATGCCGTGTGAGGCCAACACAAGGCTTCACCCCAGGGGCCCCCAGTACCCTTCTGCTGACCCTGTTGTTTCATTTCTAGCTGTTGTTTTTGCTGGCTGAGAAGGTTGGGAATTCCAACTGGATAGATAAAGCAGTTGAACCATCAGTCGTAATGGTGGCTGTTCTAGCCATTTTCAGTGTACAAAATGTTCTTAAAATTCATATTTATTTCATCTTTAGGAAGTAATCAAGCTCCCTGCAGAGTAATAGAATGTTGCATCCTCAAACAGCTTTATAAGGTTAACCCAAGTGCTTCAATGGTCCCTGTTTACCAAGGACAATCCAAGTTTTTCTGGTAGAACACATTCTAACACCAACACCAACATTTATATACCACTTTTCAACAAAAAGTTCACAAAGCGGTTTACAGACAAAATCAAATGATTAAATGGCTCCTTGTCCCAAAAGGGCTCACAATCTAAAAATGATGCAGAAGACCACCAGCAACAGCCACCAGAAAAGAGACTGTGCTGGGGTGAAAGGGGGCAGTTACTCTCCCCCTGCTAAATACAGTATAAGAGGAGCACCAATTAAAAAAGTGCCTCTTGCCCAGTTAGCAGGGAGTTTTACTTACTGTAGATGCAGTGGTGAATTTTGTGTAAGTTAATGTTTGCAACAAGAACATTTAAAAGTTGGGTTAAAAGTCATGTAAAAATACTTTATAATAAAAATGTTTAACCAAGTAAAAACAATAGTAAAACAATTTTTAAAAACAAGTGGTTACGACGTTTCCTTCATATTCCATGAGCTCTGCTCTCCATAAAAACCAGGCTGCTTTTTCCTTTCTTTTAACATCTTAGCAGCTTGATGCTCTAACTTTCACTTGAGAATGTTCATGGAATATGAAGGAAACATCATGACCACTTGTTTTTAACAATTGTTTTTCTAGTGTTTTTTACTTTTTTAAACATTTTAATTATAAAGTATTTTAACATGGCTTTTAATCCGACTTTTAAATGTTCTTGTTGCATTGTATCTGTACATGACAGTTTCAGAAATTTGTGTTTCTTAACAGGCTGGCACATAACTGAGTCCAGGATAAAAAGGGAGACACACACACAACGCTCCTTTCATGGTTACTTCAATTGTGGAAGTGCATGACTTCTACTTTGGTTTCAAGGAACAGCGTGAATTAAGGAGCTCCTTCATCTGTACAGTCCCTGTAAATAAAACCAGAGGCGTCGCTATGGTGGGGGAGGTACTGTAAGTTCCGTACAGTTCTACTCTGCATTGCAAAGTGGCCCCGCCCCCTCTCCATTGGAACTATTCAGAGCGGCGAAGGCAACACTCCGTTGTCTCCTGCGCGAGTCTCATGCGCGTTGCCTTCACTCGAGTCTCCTGGGCATTGCCTTCAGTGCTCTGCATGGCTCCGATGGCGAGGGGGCGGGGCCACTTCATAACACAGAGTAGAACTGTGCAGAACTTACAGTACCACTGCCACTGTAGCAACACCTCTGAATAAAACGGGAAGTCCTGCTCCTCCATACCATATGTGAAGAAACTGTGCCAAGAGCAAAGTAAGGAAACAGGTGATCCACTTTCCACTTGCTTTTAGTGGGCAGAAAACAGATAAAGTAAAATAAACTTTTTGGCTGCAGCAGTGGCAGTGGCGACGGCGGCACGATCCCGGACGCATTGTCACGACCCCTGGGAAGGCCCCGCTGCCACTTAGGGCAGCGAAGGGCCTTCCCAGGAGTTAGAGAACCACTGGCATAAACAAACACAGAGACAATACAACAAAACATTTCAAAATGAAACATCGATATCAAAGTTCCCCTAACAGCAGTTCACATTACCTACCCACCCACATAGTCCAACATACCAACTCACCCCCATAGTATCAAAGCTTAATCTCAGAACCCAAAAACGGAAGATTTCATCGGATTTGAATTACTAGATTCATAAATTGGGCAACCAGACAGGTGAACAATCTTTCAGAACCTCCTAACATATATCGGCTTTTTTGCTCGTCCGACCAACCAGAGTGAGAGGACAAAAAATCATCTAGATACCATCTATGTAGTTCACTATATCTCTCACAATAAAGAACCATGTGATGTAAAGATTCTGGTTTATCCCTGCCACACATACAAATTCTCAGATTGGAGGCTATCCCACCAAAACGGCCAGATAGCAGGTTTGAAGGCACCACATTACACCTGGCCAAAGTCGGAGCCCAGCGCTCTAATGGCTGGTCCCCAAAAAATCAAAGTAATTGGCGCATTTGGGGGAAGTGTAAAGGCAGCTGAAAAAACAGAGGTGAACAGATTTTATTAGCCTCATCATATAAGAGCTGAAGCTCCATATATAACAAATGTTTTGTCATTGGCTGCTGCTATGGAGAATTTGTGTAATGTGGAAATTTCTGTCCTTAAAATTTATCTTACGGTGTAGTTTTAATACATTGAACTGCAGTTTTTCTGTTACTGCCATCAAAAAGTGTTTGTTTTACAAAAAAAAAAAAAGTACACCAGAACATAGTTTTTGAGGTGAGAGATCCAAGGCACTGCTTGGCATTCACAGTGATGGCAACAGAACAGATAAGAAAGGAAGGCCGCTTTAATTCTCCTGCTCTCGACCTACAGTTCTGCTGCAAAAGAAGATGCTGACGTGATAACTGTTGCCCTCCTGCAATGCTTCGTTCCTTTGTGATATTTACAAGCCTTGAGCTTTAAGTAGTTTTCCACTGGCTTGAAAGAGATGTCTTTGCAATAAGGTTAAAGGCCTCCGTCAAAGGAGGACACAATTGCTTCATAGTTATAAGAAGCAGGAACCGTAGGGGTTTACTGCCAATTTATTCAACTGTGAGAATTTCTCATGCTCTCGTGTGGCTATGGACTTGATCTTCTTCAAGTTGTAATATTCAATAAATGGTGCAAAACAGTATGCAGTGGGTGATCAGGAATGTTTTCTACCAGCTTAGCTTCAACAGCGGGCAGCACAATCCTGTATACGATACGGTGATCGGTCTAAAGGGCCGGCTGCCGTATCCTATTCAGGTCCAGGGCAGCCCCGGGGCAGCCCGGGTGCACCTCGAGGGAAGGGAACAATTGTCCCCTTTCCAGGGTGTAAGTGGCTGGAGGCCCAACAGGCCTCCTTGAATGTACACAAGCTCCAGAGCTCCGTATAAGGCTGGGCCAGGCCTGGAGAGGGCTTTGGATATCAACGTATCTCACCGCCAATATTCCTGCCCTCTCCAGGCCCGGGGCAGCCCATGGCCACCCCCCTCACCACCTGGTCCACTCTCCCCCCGTCCTTGCCCCGGCCAGTGTAGGCCCTATCTGCTCCGGTGGGCATGGGGAGATGCAGGGGAGGGGCCGCCGGCCTCTGAGCCAAAGGTCCTTACTTGCCAGGTGCCGTGAAAGTGCTTTACGGCACTTTCACGACACCCTTCGCTGGGGGAGCGCATGCTCGCCCGGCGCAGTTCCACACAGGATTGCGCTGTAAATGTAGAAAACAAGAGAGAATGAATTGCTAACATGATGAAGAGCCACCGTGGCTCCCACACTGCTCAAGATAATGTCAAAATGGCTCCTTTAATACCAAAACTGCAATCCTAAAATGTGTATTGAGGAAGCCTCACACACATTCAGCTAGAAACAGCAACTACTAAGTGGCCCATTTCATTTGGGAAGGGGGTAGTTACTGCTAGCAGTCTGAAAAGCCCTTTTCAGAACACTCCAATGAGTTCAGTGAGGGAAAGTGAGATCATGCCGACTAGGCTAGCCATGTCTCTGGTCCCAACCTAACCTTTGGCCACACTCTGGGGGCAGTAATGTCACTGCGGTTGGTGTCACCTGGTGCAGTAACTCATGGTATCATTCGCATTAACTTTATTTACAGTATTTTAATATATAACAGTACAGTCACTCAACAAATCAGTAACCAACAAAAAACCAGCGGCCAACTTGATGACACTCACACAACTGAATAAGAGTTCTAGTACTACTGGCTCTGATACACAGAAATGAGAGCTGACTCGTACTAACACCTTATTCGTTCCATGCTGTCTCATAACGACACCTCACTGGCTCTCGGAACAATCAGTCTCATTGGTCAGTTTGGAGTGAAGGAAATCCACTTTTTGTTATATAAGGCGGTTGTGTTTTCCTTTTTCTGATTATTTGGTCATAACATTTTATAGAATACAGATATTCAATACAATTTATTTCATTACATTCTGCATTCAATTACCTTTCCAATGATATACAACACTATGGTATTATTAATAAATACAAATTTTCCAAAAGGTTTCCACAATTTTGGTCACTAGTGGTGTCACCCCCACTGAGGGTGTCACCCGGTGCTGTCTGCACCCCACTAGTGACACCACTGTCTGGGGGTTAAACATTTTGTGTTTATCTGCAGTGGGTGGAGTTATATATTCTGAGGGCTCCTCCACATGCTTTGGAAACTTGATTGACTGGGGTTCCAAATCATACAGATGGACCCTGATAGACAGTGGCTGCTGAACACAAAGTGACCTGGAGGCATGTCTGGCAGGTGTATCAGAGTTGGGTGTGCAGGGCTAGTGGATGCAAGCTTGCTCCCCCCTCATGCATTCACTGAATGCCTGAAAAGGACATTCTGAAAAAAGCGTGAGAGTAACTGAAATCAGAAACAAACCCTTGTTTCCAAACATACGAATGATGTACATGGAGAAAGCAACACTAATTCATCTAGATGACTCCTCAGAAGACATTGTTCTATATTCATTACTTGGCTAGCGTGCCATGCTGATCACTTCTCTTTTTATAATGACCAAATAAAATATAAATGCTGATAGTTGAAAGGAATGGTTTGGGAGAAACAGTACAGCACAGAAAGCAAGCAAATCAATTAAGCTATCTATTACTTTGACTACTTTGTCAACATTTTATGATCTTACTTCATGCCGTGATTCAAATGCTTCGGATCACTAGAGCACCATGCAACTAGAGTCCATTGCAAATAAATAGCATATGTATCATTCAACAAATTTGCATGGAAAAAAATAAAGAGGGACAACACTGGATATCAATCTGATGAACAGTTTCAGGTCAAACATGGAATAACTCAGACCTGCACAAGTTGTGACCCACTCAGTCAAATGCAGTCCACCAGGGTCAGAATGAACTCGTTTCTGCTGCCCGACTACAAGGAACCAAGAGGTGGCTGTTAAGCAGACTATGGTACATGTTAGTGAGCTTCCTTTGTCTTGGTTCTTCAATAATCATGCAGGACTAGCTGTGACCATGATCCAAATACCATTTAGATCAAACGGATTCTCTAGTTTGTAGCTATGTTTTGAAAATCTCAAATATTACTGACTGAATAACCCTGTCATGTGATAACCGTTTAATACGTAATCTTTTAAAGTAATAATAATGAAATAATGAAACTGGAACTATTTCATTGCACACACCCTTGTTTGATTGTGACTGCATAATGATTTGGATCATGTGTTTGAAAAACGTGACATGCTGATGAGATAGATAGAAAGGAGAACATACCATTTAATTATATGATAATTCCCAGGAAATTGATGCCTGCTTTGGCATTATTCAGCTTCTAGGTCAGCAGAGGAATATCATTGCCTCAGGAAAGCAATAAATGATTTCTAAATTATTCTTTTTTTCCTGAAATGAGCTCCTGCATTAATGTTGTAGGCATAAATTTGGCCTTGCATATTTTTTTTCTACCTGTCCATGCCCTCCTTTGGAGTTTCACAGCTTGTGATGTTCAACGTGACCTGATGTCAGAAAAGTAATGAGTTGCCTACCTTGACTCTGCCTACTCTGAACATACGTATCTCTAATTTCGCATAAAATTGTCATCACACAAGTTGCATGGAGGAAAAAAAATCCATCTGGAATGTGGTTCTTATTAAGCCCAGGGTCTGACAAAATCCATTGGATGCGACAATCCATCAGTCCATCCTGTGGTTGTAATGAAGTTGTGTCATTGACTTCAGCAGGATGGGCTCCTTTAAAGACTGCAACTTGGATCGGGAATGTAGTGGAACTGGGTTGCAGCAGAGCTTTGCTCCTGACCTCCTCCTGCAGCAGGGGTGAGGGCCAATTATCTCCATGCGCTCACCCCCCCCCCACTGAGCAAAATTAGCAGGCTCTGAGGAACTTTCCAGTGTTGCTGGGTCCAGCAGCAATGATGATAATAACTGGAAGAGGGGAAGGAGCAGGACAATGACAACGCAATTCTCACTAACTTTGGAGCAGCGAAGTACGCGCTCAGCCACTCCAAAGTGTCGCAAAGGTGACGTAAAGCAAAGGGGATTTGAATCCCCTTTCCGTTCTGGGGCCTCCCGTTTTCGCTGGGCCGCTGGTTACAACGGTGGCCTAAGTAGGTTTGGATTGCGCCCTAAAAAGGTTGATCCACCAATAAAATGTTGAGGTGAAAGATTTGTTGTTTGCCAGTGTGGCAGAAGCGGAGAATTTTTTACTTGAAAAAGAGCTAAGCACAAGAAAAATTAGAATGCATTAGGTATAGTTTGAAAACCCAGAATTTGGATTTTCCTTGAATAATCTGATTGGCTTTATTCCCAAAAGTCAAAATGTAATTATCAAGAAAAGGCTGTGGGTTTTATTGCATTTCATGAGGCTGGTATTTTCTTTTTTTTATTAGTTTTGTAACTTTTGATATGTTAACATACCTGCATTTGCCAGCTGCATTTATTATGTTTCATTTAATTATATTTCTAGTTCAGATGTTTCTACTTTATCTTGTGTTTCTATATGATCACTAGAGACTAGATGTGACCTTGTTCTTCTGCACAGAAGGGGAAAAACATATTTATCAATGAGCTGGCCTCTTGTATCCTAAATGAGTGAATATGGAAGTACTGTATGGGTTACTACTGTATGTTTATTAAAAACAAAAGGTAAATGTTGGATGAAGATTCTGAAACCTCCACAGACATGAGATGTAAAAGCACATTTTAGTTAATTGATGTGACATCTCTCTAGTCATTAGCTCGGTTGTTATGGAACATTTGTGAACCTTTTGAATTACTCAGTGGGAAAAAATGTTGGTAACTATTCAAGAGGGATATGCATGCAAGTGAATATCAGTTCTGTAAATATGGGAGTGTGTGAGAAACCCAAAAAAGAATGGACACAGACAATGTATTTTGCATGCATTTGCAAATCTGTGTGTCCACTTTTATGACCATTATTTGAGACATTCCTCCCTCCACCTCACTCACACATTCAATGAATGTAAAAGGGAGAATGAGTGTGTGCCAGCTGTTACATGGTCAATATTTTATTTCTGTTTACTGGTATTTCTGCTTTATTCAAGATGTGCAGGAGACGCACATTTAAACATCTGTGCCTTTCTGGAGAGCAAAGGGCCAGACAAGTAACATGGCTATTTACAGGACTGTTGGCAAGCAGACACAGAACAGAAAGGCCACACTCGTCATTTGAACCATGTAATCAGTCCCCCCTTAACTAATCCATGGAGCGTAATACAGGCTCCCCCGCTATCCATGGACCAGCTATCTGCGGATTTACTTATCCACGGATAGCAGATGCCCCCTCCCCCCGTGCGCGCAACCCCCCAGGCTCTTACTTTTAGCTCAACAACATTCATTTCTTCTTTAAATAATTGTGATAAGCAGCCTTCTGCTGCTTATTGCAGGCACGTAGAGTGAGACTAAGTGCTAAAGAGGCTCAGCAAGGTTAACAGAAGCACTTCCAATGATGTCATTGGCACTTACTTCTCGGTTCGTGGCTGCACTAGAGCACAGAACAGCGAGGTAAGGCACAAAGGCGGTTTGCTCCTGACCTCCTCCTGCAGCAGGGGTGAGGGCCAATTATCTCCATGCGCTCACCCCCCCCCCCCACTGAGCAAAATTAGCAGGCTCTGAGGAACTTTCCAGTGTTGCTGGGTCCAGCAGCAATGATGATAATAACTGGAAGAGGGGAAGGAGCAGGACAATGACAACGCAATTCTCACTAACTTTGGAGCAGCGAAGTACGCGCTCAGCCACTCCAAAGTGTCGCAAAGGTTTCAGCAGAGCTTGAGCCACTGCTTTTGGGTGCAGCAGTGCCGTTATGGTGAACACCATCTTGGCCACCGCCAGCATGTGGTCCGCTTACCACTAGTGGTTTGCATACCACAGGTTGGGAACCTCTCTTTTATATATTAAAATCAATCATGTGATTTCTCCACTTGCAATCTGATGTGGAACAGCCCAAAAATAGTTTTAAAACCTTAGCTTTCATTTGCATGAACTAGGATGTGGTTCTTATTTATAGGCTTACCAGATTTTCATGGTTCTAAACTGGGACACCCCTCCCATAAATAAATAAATAAATAAATAAATAAATAAATAAAATTTTAAACTTTTTTTGGGCTGAAATTTTTAATTATTGGTCCCCCAATGCTGCTGCCACCGCCGCCGCCAATTTTAAACTGCAAAAACGTACCTTTTTTCTGGGCGCCGCCATCTTGGATCTCATGTGCCCAAATCTTGGCTGCTGCCATCTTGGATCTTGCAGGATTGGATCTTGCCCAGAAAAAAGTTTTTGTAGTTTAAAATCGGCAGAGGCTTCCACCGGGCCTGGACCAATCCAGGACCCGAACTTGTGTTCCGGGATGGTCCCAGAAATTCTGGGATGGATGGTAAGCCTACTTATTTATCAACTTGCTTGTGAAGTTCCACTCACCCCTTGTCCATGGTTTTTTTTAGGAAGCTGATTACAATTAGTTGGATCAGAAAATGTATTTCCTTGGTCTGTCATCACATGATATGCTTGGGCTGCCTGCCATTGTCAAAATGCCTGGGGAGGACAACATTTATATTTGCTCTGCCCCCTGAGAGGATTGGGCTTGGCAAGCAACAAATGGGTGGTGGGAAGGGATGTAGGGAGGTTAGATGGGCTTCCTTGAGGAACCCAGTAGAAGGAAGTGGAGGTTTGGGGGTATGAGGAAGAAAGGAGGAAGGGAAGAAAATGGGGAGTTTAGTGGGAGAGAAGGGGAAAGGGTTTGAAGTTTCATTTTGTGGCTGAGGAGCAGCTCTCTGGAGCCTGAACTGATGGCTACAGATAAGGAGGTTAGCCTGTAGACAGGCCATAAAAGCTTTTCTCCCACTTTTGGTGAGGAAGTTTATCTTTCCCAATAAATAAGCACTCTTGATTCATACTCCAAGCCTCCAAAGGAAACTTGTATAAGTTTCCAGCTGATGGAGTCATTGGTGGATCGGGAAAGAGAGGGTTCTTTTTTGGGGTGGGGGAAGGGGGCCTGAGGCTGATGTCAGGTCTTTGACAAAAGGTACAAAAACAGAAATTGGCTTCGTGTGTACACAGCATGCACAAATGGAGAAGAAAGGTAACAAAAACTAAGCATTTGACTTCACACTAGCATAGGTGGCCAACCTGGAGCACGTGTGCCACTTAGTGGCACGCCGAGCCTTTTGAAGTGGCACGTGCCATCATTCCTGCCTGAAACATGAAAGTACCTGGAGCCAAGCCAAATGCTGTAGAAAGGCTGCTCCGGAAGGGCTGTGGCACAGATTGGCTATGTGATTGTCTGCACAGGGCATTCTGGCCGCTCAGAGAAACCGAATGGGCCAAATTTCATAAAGACACTGGGGCCACAACGTGGAAGTGCTGAGCAGCCCAAGAAGACTCAGAAAGAGCCGAACAGTGATGTGGCGCCTAGCTGGAGGTGCGAAGAGAGAGCACAGAGGGAAAGCAGTGAGGGAGCACAGCATCCCGACAAGGCTCGAACGCTCGGAGAGCCGGGATTGGCTGCGTGGGGCAGCTCCTCATAAAGTGGGGCGGCTCTTCAAAAAGGAGTAACCTTTTAAGCCAGGAAAGCAGAAGGAGAAAGGAAGAATTTGTTTTAAAAGCAAAGCCCTCTTCCCCTTGGCTCCCTACCCCACCGGAGGGAAGAAGCGAGGTTGCACACTACTGTGGAGGCTGTGGGCCTGGTGGTGCTGGGGCTAGTCTCACTGTGCTTTAAATATTTTCATTACCTAAGAAACTTTTTATTTCTTTTAGTGGCACCTTCAAGATTATCTACACAAAACGTGGCATGCGAAGTGCTGAGGGTTGGCCACCACTTTGCCTGGCTTCCAGGCTATGCAATTGTCACAAGACAAAAACAAGGAAAAAATAATGGGGAGTTGGTGGGTCTTTGGCAAGGCTACACTACAGACCAAGAGTGCCTATCCTTATTCTGTGAGTCTTGAGGGTGTTGCTAGCGGTGGCGCTGGGGCTGATGGTGCCTGGTGCGCAGGCGCAGAGAACAGCAAGCTGGAAGTAAATGGCGGTGACATGAAGACATCATCACGTCCCCGCCATTTTCTTCTGAACCTGTGCACTGGGAGGTGACATCATGGCACGCCACACTGGGTGCATGCCCCCCTAGCAATGCAGGTGATCTCCAGCCTCATGCCATCAGTCCTGTCAATAGCCATGTTACTGGTCTGGCCAGGCAGCTAGCATCAAGTCCACATGTTTGAAATGTGTGTCTGACTTATGAGGAAATAAAGATTGACCATGTAACAGATATGAGAGTGTACTATTGCCCAACACACTTATGCACACATGTATGTGGTTCTGGGTACAGCTGTACTTCTGATAAGTGCAGGGCATGGAGTTCAGCTAGGAGCAGAGCTGGTATCAGGGCGCACAATGCTGCTATCCTATGGAGCTGCAGATTCCAGTTAAATCTAAACAGAGATTTAACCATCAGCTGTATCTTAAATCCATCATGTCTGTAGCAGTCGGACCTGGTAGAGTGCTGTGTGTGAGGTGCTATTTAGCACCATGGAATGTTGCTAGGAACAGCTAATAAAGTTTCTGTAATAGTATTTAAGTTTATAATGCAGCTAAAATTTATATCGATACAGGATTTTATCCACACTAAGCTTTAGTAATCCCACAATTATTTGAAAACTCTGAAATCCAATTTATTCCTTTCTTACTGCAACAGAGAGATATGGTTGGGGCCCATATCATATTAGGGAGATTTTGTTTCATATTAGTATTCACATTCCAAACCCAGATAGGATTCACTTTGTTAGTCTAATGGCATTGACTCTCGTTCTGTAATGCATCAGTTTTTCAGGAGAACCCTTCTGTAGATATGAAATTCCAAATGCATTAGGGTTTATGAACAGAGATTACTTTCAGCACTGCTCTTAGGCCTTTTTTTGGTATTGTGTTAAAGTTGCATAAATATATATTTAATATATCACATCGTCGAGTCTCTTGGGACCAAATCAGATGTGATGTGAGAAATCCATGGAAAGGATCTCCTCTATGACATAAAAAAAAAATTGAATAGCAACCACAGGGGAGCTGATTTGGATCAGAACTGCAGCACTGGGAAAAGGGAAATAATCCTCCCCCCCCCCCATGCCTGTGTACCTATAGATTTTGTCCCATGGGTCAGATAGCAATTTTGGGGGAGCAATTAGGGAAATGAGCTGCCATGTTTGTATAAAGAACAAGGTAAAATCACTGGATTAGGTCTGACTCCATCTTGTAGGCCAGAAGCCATTTGAAGCAGCTGTGGGAAAAGAGCTTGTTAGCAGGCTGAGAACAGTCCCTTATCAGACTCCTTGCAGCAGCTGGGCTTGGAGCATGATAAGAGTGCTGGTTCCAAAGTTGCTGTATTTGGGATAATGAGCGCCAGCTGCAAATCTCCAGTTCCAGTTGGGAGGGGTTAGAGTCAGTGTCCGGCAATTACATCAGCTGGTGATGTCATCTTCCAAAAGCTTCAACTGGTCTGAATTTCTGGTTGGAGAAGAGTTAACTTTCATAGTATAAAAAAAAGCTTGGTGCTATGGAGGGGGAGTTGCTTCTTTCCATTTTCATCATGGATGTTTGTCTGTTATCACTGCTGGTGTGAAAGGTGGAAGGGCTTTGTCTATGTTCAGGAGTTGGAGGATTGAGGTGAGCATTGGGAACAAGTAAGCAGAAGTGGGGGGAGAGTGGAGCGCGTGGAGCAGCTGATCCAGGCGCAGGCGGACCGTGGAGCGCCCGCTCGAGGCACAGGCGGACCGTGGAGCGCCTGGAGCAGCTGCTCCAGATGCTGACGGACTTACCGGTCTCGTCGGGCGTGTAGTTTTGGCCCTCCCACCCTCCCTGGAGCCTCTACGGCTCCGAAATAGGTAGGAAACCGGAGGGGGGCGGGGTCACGTCAGCGTGTCACGTCACCTAGGCCCCGCCCCCTTCCTCCAGGCGCCGGGAGGCCTGGTTACGCCTCTGCAAGTAAGCTTAGGAGTTAAGCTTTATAGTTTTAGCATTGTGTTTGTCTCTGTGTGTGTGTGTGTGTGCATGTGCGCGCCCATTTATTCTTGTAACTTGTAACCATATTTCTATTCTTTAAATAAACTATTATATCATTACAGGCTTGTGTTTGTGTGAGTACAAAGGAGCTGATCCATCTAAGTCTGGCCTAGGCCACAGTAGTAGTAGGTCTACTACTGTGAAGTGAGGCATAAGGCTTAAGACTACTGGGAAGTGAGGCCTTGAGGCTTAAGTCCCTGGAGATTGGGGAAACGTGGAGTCTGCAAGGGCTGGGGAGTTAGCCCATAGAACGTCAGCTACCTGGAGGACTGGCTGTAAAAAGGGGTGGTGGCACCTACTGTAGGGCTGTTTGCTAGGTTTACCATATTCCCCCCCCCCAAACCGGGACACCCCTCCACAATTAATTAATTAAAAAATAAAAATCAATTAAATTGTAAAAAACGAAGCCCGAATTTTAATTATTTATTTATTTTTACATTAAAATAAATAATACATTAAATTGACTTTATCCCGTCGCTGCCGTCATCGCCGCTGTGTTGCTGCTCCTTCGCCGGCCGGGCCGGGCTACGCTCACCCGGCTCATCCGCTCTCGCCGCTCCGAGCTCCGAGCAGCGAGAGCAGGCAAGCTGGCGAGAGCGGCAGTTCGCCCTCCCCAAAAATGAATTGAACAGTGAAGGTTCTTTGTCCACTAAACAACATACAGGAAATGTCTCCTTTTTGTGGTATAGCTAAAAATCAAGCTTATTATAGTAAATAATAATACATTAAATTGACTTTATCCCGTCGCTGCTGTCATTGCCGCTGTGTTGCTGCTCCTCCGCCGGCCGGGCCGGGCTACGCTCACCCGGCTCATCCGCTCTCGCCGCTCCGAGCTCAGAGCAGCGAGAGCAGGTGAGCTGGCGAGAGCGGCGGCTCGCCCTCCCCAAAAATGAATTGAACAGTGAAGGTTCTTTGTCCACTAAACAACATACAGGAAATGTCTCCTTTTTGTGGTATAGCTAAAAATCAAGTTTATTTTAGGGCAGTGTTTCTCAAACTGTGGGTCGGGACCCACTTGGTGGATCGCGACCTGATTACTGGTGGGTCTCAGGTGATGGAAAGATCAGATAAGTAATTGCCACAAGCCCTGAGGCTACTCAAAAACCAGATAGCTACTAATTGCCCTTCAATGAGCTGAGCTCCTAGCAGTTTGCAAGATAACTGCTAATTACCCTGCAATCAGCTGAGCTCTTTACTTGTGTGTGAGTGAGTGAGTGAGTGTGTGTGTGTGTGTGTGTGTGTGTGTGTGTGTGTGTGTGTGTGAGAGAGAGAGAGAGAGAGAGAGAGAGAGAGAGAGAGAGAGAGAGAGAATATGAGATACAGGAAGAGAACTGCTGTTAGGGTGAGAGAAACAGACCGGAGTTCTCCTCAGCCCACACCCCTCCTACCCACTTCCCCCTCACTTTCCCACCAGAAATTAGGTTCTTGCAGTAGCAATAGGGTGTGTATGCAAAAGCAAGGGCTGCTCCTGCAGAAGATGGCCCCCTCACTTTTCTGCCAGTAGAAGGGGGACCAGCTCAGGACAGAGTCTAGCTTAGTTTATTAGCTGAACCTATATTCAAAAGGCACTAAAAATTATATAAAAATATTTATATTTAAAAAGCGGAGTTCACCCTGCCAACAAAAGTACAAATGGTCAAAGCGATGGTGTTCCCAGTAGCAATGTATGGTTGCGAGAGTTGGACCATAAGGAAGACTGAGCACCGAAGAATAGATGCTTTCGAATTGTGGTGCTGGAGAAGACTCCTGAGATTCCCTTGGACTGCTAGGAGATCAAATCAGTCAATCCTAAATGAAATCAACCCTGACTGTTCCCTGGAAGAACAGGTACTGAGACTGAAGCTCAAATATTTTGGCCACCTAATGCAAAGAGAGGACTCATTGGAAAAGACTCTGATGCTGGGAAAGATTGAAGGCAAAAGGGGAAGGGGAAGGGGAAGGTAGAGAATGAGATGGGTAGATAGTATCACTGATGCAATGGAAATGAATTTGAGCAAACTCCTGGAGACAGTGGAGGACAGGAAGGCCTGGCGTGATATGATTCATGGGGTCACGAAGGGTCGGACACAACTTAACGACTGAACAACAACAATATTCAAAAGGGTTCTGGCTTGGGATCAAAATGGAGGGGGAACCTGTTTGCAAGCAAGTGCATCTGCTTTCCAAATTCAGCAGTATCGCTGGTTCAAGCAGGCAAGAGAAACAGGTTTATTGAGCACTTGGAATGCTATCTTTGGATGAGTGGGTCAGAAACTGCACAGGCTTCACTGTTATAGCTAGAATTTAAATTTTATGAATGGGTCACAAGGCCAATCAAGTAAAAGTATGTGTGCTAAAGCTGAAGTAAAAAAAATCAGTCTTGAGTTAAGATCCTGAAACTTTCTGTCTCATAATCCTGCAGTTGCTAGAATCAAGATTTAAAAAAAAAAAAATAATAATGTACAGTATATGAAGGTGTTCTAAGCTAACACACAGTGACGTATTTGGAGCCAACAAATGTATTTGGAGTGTAACAAATGCAAAGTTTTTGCTGACATTTGAAGCACAATAGCATTAACATCTGCAGTCCCTGATGTGTGTTTGATAGCTTATGTCAGCAAGGGATACATAAAATTATGTCTGCATTTCTTTTTAGCTAGATTGCTTCCTTTTGTAAACATTATGAACAACTGAGAATAATTTGGCCTAAGGAGGATCATACTTAGTAAAGTATAATCTGACTGCAATACAATATTTTAGAAATGCAAAAACAAAATCACACCTTGATTGCATTGCCTCTACTATTTCTAATAGTTTCAATTAGGAGTATAGTCTTTCCCTGAAGAGTGCTTCAGTGTATTTCTTCCAAAACACCCAGCTTGAATCTGCTATAATATATTTTATAACATCCCAATTATTGATTTGTATTTCTAAATTAATAATTGACTACCTGCTTTAGTGTGAAATGCAACAATATATTATGGTAAAAAATACAGGCTTCATTGTATCATTTCCATGTAGTATAGCTTCATTGCTATGAAGAGCATCTCTGGTGGCTTCAGCCATTCAGGAGCACAAATGGTTAAAAAAAACCCACTTCTTAGCAGGTGCTTACATCACAGAAGGAAGATACTCTCCGAATTTCATGTTTCTCGGCCCAGGGGTTGGGGCTGGGCGGTGATGTCACCCCTTTTTTCTTTTACCCCCTTTTTACCCCTTTAGGGGTGAAATTTCAAAAAACTGTGAAAAAGGTTTCTAAAGATTATCCAAAGACACCCGCCTGCCAAAAATGAATGTTATAACTCCACAAACACAGATACGAAGGGTTCTATCATTGACCCCCAAATCGAGATTCATCCCTTTCTGGGTCGATTAGGGCAAAATCCCGAAACTGGTTTTTCAGCATTTGGATGGGTAACTTTTGTAAGCTGAAACCAAGCGGATATCTCATCGGGCCTGAGAGATATCGAGGAATCCCTAAAAATGCATTGTACCCCTTTTCGCCCCTTTAGGGCTGGAATTTCTAAAAAATTCCTTCTTAGTGTGTGCTTACGTCACGGAAGGAACGTGCTCCCTGAATTTCACGTGTCTAGGTCCAGGGGTTTGGGCTGGGCGGTGATGAGTCAAGTCAGTCAGTCAGGACTTGTTCTTTTATAGAGAGAGATAGTTAGGGGAAAGTTAATGCTGCAACCTGCATTTGGGGAAATTGTAATAAGAGTAAACCTACCCTTCATCCCTGAACCTGAATAGCTGTACCCTGACTAATAGGGATCCTAATGAGGAGTGCAAACAACCTCGTGCCTGTACACACCCCAATAAAGCACATGTCAAGCAATCTGGGTTTAATAGGTCACAATTTATTAAATGAACATACATGAAACTTGCAGTTGGTTCTACCTATACTACACTTTGCTCCCTTTTGATGCAGGTCCCCTTATTTGGGAGAGAGTCAACTGCTGCCTATCCCCCCCCCAATGGGTGTTCCCATCCTGGCTCTAGGCCAATCACCCTTCACAATAGATCACCCTTCACAATGACAGCTTATCAGTATCAACTCCTCAAGGGGATTGAGGAAGGTCTGGATTTTATCATCCCCAAGCAAGCCTTTGAGGTTGACTTTACAATCCATGGACAAGGGGTTCCCAGCCAGCATCCCTTTCCCTGAGGACCCCCAAGCTGAGCAACCTTTGGGAGCAGTTCTGCCCTCCCCTTTGTCCACTCCACTGCCTCAGATACATGACGATCCCTGATCCGATTGAGAGTCCCACAATCAATGCTCAAACGGGAGCCAACTAGCATCCACCTGTAGGAACAAACAAGATTCAGTAGAGCAAGCAACCAGCAGCACCTACATCACAACCATGCCACATTTGGGCCAAAATCAGCTACGTTTACACTCCTCCCCCCCCCAGCCCCCCTTGTACCATGTATTGCAAACAGGCAGCCAACAGCAAAAAACAAACAAAAACACAAACTGGCATCCTAAATGTGTGACACACCAGTCCTATGCACCTCTCATTTGCATCTGGGAGCTATATGAATAGCTTTTCCCAAACATCCTTTGTTGTATTTGGGCCACTGTTGAATTGTGCCTATTTTTCATTGAAAAGTTGTAGAGATTTACGTTGACACAAAGAAGCTAACTGGGATTTGTTACAGCTTTACAGCCAAGATTGTTTTGCTAATTGGTTGCAACGTGCTTAATACTGGCAGGCTACCAGATAGCTCCCCAGCAATTGTTGCATAACATGGCTGGACTGAGGCCCCGAACATCAGAAATTGAAAGGGAAACAGTGCCACATGCAGTTACAATAGATTTGTCCCAGAGTGATCTGTGGCTAAGCATTTAATATCCTGGCAGACCTACACAGCAGTTCATGCAGGGTGCTTGGATTATAGCAGACGTAGATAACCCCAAACTGATTTACAGTCCAATCCTATCCACTGGCATCGCTCTAGGTGGGGTGGAAAGCTACGTTCTGCAGCTTTCCACCCCACCGTAACTCTCAAGTACACCGTAACTCTCCAGTACTTCGTCGTAGGAGCCTGTCGGTGGATTGAAGGCAACGCGTAGGAGAGTCCCTGCATGTTGCTTTCTCTCCGCTGATGGGCTCCTATGACGAGAGGGCGGGGCGCCTCGTGCAGGAGAGTAATGGTGGGGTGGAAAGCTGCAGAACGTAGCTTTCCGCCCCACCTAGAGCAACGCCAGTGATCCTATCCTTTCTCCTCCCACATTGGTGCAGCCACACTGAAAATAGGCATGTTGTATTCAGCAAGGTGGTGGATTGGGAGGCTTTGGAGGGGAAAGGGGAATTATTTCCCTTTACCACTCCATAAGCCTCCTGCTCAATGGGTCTCCTGAGATATGCACCAGCTCTGTAGCTGGCACAAGTCTGATGAGGAGACAAAAGGGGACAGGGAGGCTTGCAAAAGTGGGAATAGGATCCAGCATGTGCCATCACTGCTGGATCCACCTCCTCCTGCAGCCTTCCTGCCCCGTTCCTCCCCCTTCCCCACCCAGTTTTGCCTCCGCTGCTACCTTACCTTCTCCGGCGGGTGTGGCAGGATCTGTTGGCAACGGTGGAGCGCTGCCACCTTCTGCAACAGCGTTCAGAAAATGGCAGGAAATACCTCTGCGTGACAGCCAAATACACAATAGAATTGGACTGTTAAAAGTTTTCTGAATGTCATATTTTAAATTTTGTGATATTAAATATTTTCTATATACAGTACTTGTACAGTGGACCCTTGCTATCCGTGGATCTGGCATTTGTGGATTTGTCTCAACGCTGATACGGGGCCCACTGTGAAAACCTTTAAAAAAGAAGAAAAAAGGTTTAAAACATCGTTGCTTACCTTTTCACTGGCAAACAGCTCCATTTGCAGGGCTGTAGACAGTGAAATTGTGCTCCTACAGGCTCTTCCTGGTTGCTCAATTCCCTCCTCCCTTCCCCAGAATGCATTTTCTAGTCATACAGACACTCCACCCAAAGGGGTCCAAGAGGAGAAAGTGCCCAACCCGCAGGGGAGATATTCTTTACACCCCCTTTCACTGTTACGATGATATAATGTTGTAATTATACAATGACATTGCCTCTTCAAGTTACACTGGCAAAGAAGAGTTATTTATAATTTTGTATTCCAGTGGTTCTCAAACTGGTGGATCATGACCCACAACAAAAACTGGAAGCGGCCGGATTCCGGCAAGGAGGACATGGCAGGCTGACAACTCCACTGATCGCTCCGTGTTGACAGAGTACAGCTGACGGACTTAATTACTCTACCCCTGGATTGAAAGGGAGTACGAAGAGATAAACCATATTTCTTTGAATCGACCCCCATTCTGACACTTCAATGGGCAATTTTCACAATGGCGAGAGGTGAAAAGCGGTGTGCCCCAAGGATCGGTCTTGGGACCGGTGCTTTTCAACTTATTCATCAATGACCTGGAGTCGGGGATAAGCAGCGAGGTGGCCAAGTTTGCAGATGACACTAAACTTTTCCGGGTGGTGAAGACCAGCAGGGATTGTGAAGAGCTCCAGAGAGATCTCTCCAAACTGGGAGAATGGGCAGCAAAATGGCAGATGCGCTTCAATGTAAGTAAGTGCAAAGTGATGCACATTGGGGCAAGAAACCAAAATTTCACATACACGCTAATGGGTTCTGAGTTGTCTGTGATGGATCAAGAGAGAGATCTTGGGGTGCTGGTGGACAGGTCGATGAAAGTGTCGACGCAGTGTGCGGCGGCTGTGAAGAAGGCCAATTCCATGCTCGGGATCATTAAAAAAGGGATTGAGAATAAAACGGCCAATATCATTATGCCTTTGTACAAATCGATGGTAAGGCCAAATCTGGAGTATTGTATCCAGTTCTGGTCACCACACCTCAAAAAGGATATCGTTGAATTGGAAAAGGTGCAGAAAAGAGCGACCAGAATGATTCGTGGGCTGGAGCACCTCCCTTATGAGGAAAGGCTACAGCGTCTGGGGCTTTTCAGCCTAGAAAAAAGGCGCCTGAGGGGGGACATGATTGAGGCGTATAAAATTATGCATGGGATGGAGAGAGTGGGTAGAGGGAAATTCTTCTCCCTCTCGCACAACACCAGAACCAGGGGACATGCACTAAAATTGAGTGGAGGGAGAGTTAGAACGGACAAAAGAAAATATTTCTTTACCCAGCATGTAATTCATCTGTGGAACTCCTTGCCACAGGATGTGGTGATGGCACCTGGCCTAGATGCCTTTAAAAGGGGTTTGGACAGATTCATGGAGGAAAAGACCATCACAGGTTACAAGCCATAAATAACCTCCTGGTTTTAAAAGTAGGTTGTGCCAGGTGCAGGGGAGTGGCAGCAGGAAACAGGTTATCTTGTTGGCTGTGTGCTCCCTGAGGCATCTGGTGGCATCAGGAATCTGGACTAGATGGGCCTTTGGCCTGATCCAGAAGATGGGATTTGTTTTTAAGAAATTCATATAAAGAGTGATGAAAAATTTTGATTTAGAAAAACTTGTCTTTTTGTCTCTCCTTAACAAATTTGAAGAAGAAAAATGGGTTGGCTTAATATATTAAAAATATTTGAAACAGGAATTAAGACTTTTAGATGATAAAGGAAAAGCTAGTTAACCCTTTTGTGAAAAAGAGAAAAAGAATGTTCTATTATTTGAAAAGACTCAAATAAGATGTGATTTGTTTTTAAGAATCTTATATAAAAAGGGGATATAGATTTTTTTTTAGATAGAAAATTTGGGAGGTTTTTTAAAAAAAATAAATTTGAAGATAAATGAAAAGTTAGTGAATCTTTTTGTGAATAATTGGAAACCACTTATAGATTCTTTAAGAGAGAGAGAAGTGATGGAATGTGGATTTAATGAATAGTATATTGGAGAATAGGCTTAGTTAGACATTCTAAGTAAAAAAAAAAATACCGTATTGTCCCGAGTATAAGACGTACCTCATTATAAGACGCACCCTTAAAGTTTGGTGCTATTAAAAAGAAATAATTAAATCACTGGCATTAAATTGCAACAGCCTGATTATAAGACGCACCCCTAGTTTAAAAAATTAAATTAGGAGAAAAAAGTGAGTCTTATACTCAGACCAATACGGTATATAATAGTATTTAAGTAGGATTTACTGCTTCGCGCTTGCTGTAATCTTTTGTAATATGTTGTATTGTTTTGTTTTATTGTTTTGTTTTGTAGTATATTAATAAAATTAAATATATATGAAAAAAATGAAAACTGGAAGTGGCTGCTACCCTCTTAAAGGGGGTGGTGACATGCAATGATTGGCGATGTCCCACCACCGCCAGGAAAAAAAGGTGGTTTTTTTTTAACTTACTGGGGTTGCGCTGGCCCTCTGGAGGGTGGTCCGTGGCCCCCTCTTCGGGCCTCCCTGCACTTCAGATCAGCTTCCTGAAGCAATCGAGACCAACTTCCAGAAGACACACTCTCGAGGGGGAGCGCGGCCCCCGATAAGTTAAAAAGAAAATCTTTTTTTCCCGGTGGCGGTGTGATCCTGGGAGCACTGCCACTGTTGGCCCGTCCCCGCAAGGACTTATGACTTCCCCGACTCATGGGAAAAACTTTGAGAACCACTGCTATACTCATTTGGCAAAATGTCCTCAGAAAACGTTGTGCGCATGCACGAAAAGTTAAAACTTCACGTATCGACGCATTGGGCCTTCATCAGAAGGCTCTGGATCGCTGACCGAAGAGGACGCTCCGAGGCCTTCTCCCGGCCTCGGAGCCAGTCCGGAGGCAACAGGGGCAAGACTTCCGCGCCACCAAATTTTTGGGGTTTACAGGGGGTCATTAGGGTGACGCGCGCGCCCTCACTTCAGGGCGGCGCACGCCCTAGTGATGCTACCCTGTCCCCACCCTCGGCAATTCAGGCACCGCTCTAGTGCCATTCCTGCCCCATGCAGAGTGGTGCCCAGGCAATGGATGCCCCTGACTACATAGGGGAGGGGTGGCATTCACTTGATATTGTTCCCTAGGATACTAAATCTGAAAATTGCTGAGCAATTATCATTAGATAAAAATGAGCCCTACAAAATGTGGAAATAATTTGGAAATTTGATGCTTCAGTATTGTTTCATTAAGTGTGTTGATCCTGCCAAATGTTTACTACTTACTGTATTATGACCAGCGTATGTTGAAAAATATCTGAATTGGTACATTTCTATAATGTTGTGTTCAATTAGTTGTTTCAGTGTAAAATCCATATATGCAAATCTCTCTCCATTTTAGTTTCTTACATCTTGTTTAATGTATTTATTAAAATGTCACATTTAACGCCCTCATTCACTGTATGCCCATTTTTCTCAAATCTAAAGGTCTAGCTTTACCAGTAGCATATAAATTCATAATAGGTTAAAAACTTAGGGCACATTCTGTCCTAAGGCTAAACTCTCTGACAGAGCAATCCTATACATGTGTTTTCCAAAGTACATCCCAGTTTGTTCAGTGGAGCTTATTCTCAGGTAAAATAACGGGGCAAAGGGAGGGTGGAGACAGGGGTGGGGGTGGGTAGATTGGGCACAGGAGGGGGGCAGGATCACTGCGCTGGCACGCACCTTATTCTATCCCCCTTTTCCAGGCCTGGTCCATCTGCACGGATCAACACAGACTTGTGCCAGCGACATCTCTGGCGCAGGTCCGAGTTGATCCGTTGCCACTGCTGGGGCAATGGGTAACCCCGTGGCAAGGGGAAAAATGTCCTCCAGCATGCAAAACGCCCCCTGCAGGATGCAGCTAGCCAGCACCGCTACATCGCTGCGCAGTAGTTTTAGTTAAGATTGGGGTTTTAGTCCAACATAAATACAATTATAATTTACACCACAGTATTAGGTGATAGTTTATTCTTCTTTGGGTTAACCATTTTATGCTGAAATAGATTTGTTAGTCCTTTGGTGCAGGAAGCCCTTTTTTTAAACTGTAATGCAAAAACAATTTCAGTTCAAGACAGTGTACATCTTAGCTCTACTGTATTTATCTATTTTCAGATTGGTTTGTTGCTGGCTGATTCCTTAGTTTCTGGGATTATTTGAATCTTCAGCTTTAGAGAGGAGCTCAACCATGCTATGGTTTCAGGTCTCAGATTTGTCAGTGAAAGAGTCTAATGAAAGTTGCGTGAAAAACTACAGGTACCCCCAAATGACCGACCGGATATACCACTGGTTGGTCCCATAAAATAGTAAAAAAAATTCCTTTGCCAAATTCCTTTCTGGAATGCATCATTGGGAGGCCCCAGAGGCCTTTTTCGAGGTCCCGCCAGCTCGCAACCCACACTATTGACCTCTGTGGACTTCAGAATGGTCCGCAGAAGACTCTGGAAGCTACTTCCGGTTTTCAGAAGCAAATCAGAAGTAACTCCTGAAAACCAGAAGTAGCTTTTGGAGGCTTCTGCAGGCCATTCTGAGGCCCGTGGAGGCCAATAGAGTGGGTTGTGGGCCCTGGCTTCCGGGGTTTCCTAAGGTAAGGATTGGAATAACGATAAGAGATATCGGAGAAAGGATCTCCATCATTAAGCTGGGGATACTTGTATCGACTCTTTGTTGTCCAAAGACTGCCTAGACAAATTAGACATCAACTCCCTTGGGTGGGTCTCTTGAATGTATCTGTCTGAAAATGTGAATACAGAAAAATTGTTTTTGGATGAAGGTGTGGAAACATCATCATAGGAGCGGCACTGGAAAGCAGTTTGTGCTCAGTGAGTTTGATCATATTAATGTAAGTCTCCACAATGTTTGACCCACCAACCTAAATGTAGCCCACCAGCCATGCTTTGCAACCTACCAGGGACTCAACAAGCATACTGTTTTTTGTTTGTTTTTTGCTTGGCTGAGACTGCTGTCCATAGCTGATGGGCTTTCTGTGGTTTGGTGAGTCACAAGACAAATATGCCTATACTAATGTGTATGAATTGACTGCAATTAGTAAGAAGAAATATCTATGTTCTTACAGGTTACACATGCATCAGATTATTGGAAGATAGGAATGTTCAGGGAAGAGTGAATTGCTACTCCCTGCTTCCAGCAAAATACCTTGAACTAGCTATTGGAAATGTAATGAAAGTAAATGGAGAGTGGATGTGATCAGAATAACTAGAAAATAATGACTGAGTATTCATGTATTCTGTGTCTTAAACTGATATTTGCTTGACTTTTAACATTTGTTTTACGCAGTAAAATTAATTAATATTGGCTTAAAGTGTACCTTTCATATCGCTATGGAGAGAGCTATTTTTGAAGATGATCTCTGTCCTCAAGTAGTTCTGGTCCAGCTGAAGCCTTTTCAGCTTTGACCAATTTTGAAAAATTCAGAAGGGATTAATTGAATGAGAATGACAGGCATATAAAATGAAAAATTGTCAGAATCTAAAGAAAGATAGTTATCTGAAAATGAAAAAGTTCTATCTCAATAGTTATCACTATGAGGCAGAATAGTTTCCAGTGTAGTAAGAATAAGACGTTGTATAAAAGGAAGAGGCATTGAGCCCAGTTCCATTATTATACAGGCATGCTGCAATTTATTTTGTCAATTAGTCTGTGGAACACAGTGACACTGGATGCAGTAATTGCATATCTTTTGATCAGAGTGAAGAAAAAAATCAAATTAACGTGGCAACTGAGTCTGGAAATGGAGGGGAACAATGAAACATCGAATAAGGAAATATCAGGTAGCTACCCTATTTAGAGCTAAGTCACATAAGGAAGAGGGGGTGGGGCATGGTTCACAGATATTTTCAAGTCTGCCCCAAAACACCCTAATTTTTTTTTAAAAAAATGGTGGTTTCTTAGGCAGAAGCGTCATCAGGGGTGGGGTGGGGCAGTGGGCTCCCAGGCAGCGGGATCAGGCCCCAGGCGGCAAGCAGCTGGGGGGTGTCCAGCCCATCCCACGCCTCGGTATGGTCCAAAAGGAATACAGTGGCGATGTCACTTCAGGCACGGGGGGGGGGAGAGAGGTCCGCACTCCACCACTGGTCTTAGGGGAGGGAATACACCAGCATATGCTGAGGCAACCCCAGTCAAGATTCCCCATTTTCTTGTTCTGTAATGGCCGGCAAGGGTGTGCAATAAAATAAAGGGCATTGGGTAAAGATGATTTGGGTTAAACCGCTGCACCATGAGCTGTCGATCGAAATGTCGGCAGTTCGAATCCGCGACGGGATGAGCTCTCATTGCTTGGTCAGCTCCTGCCAACCTAGCAGCTCCAAAGCATGTTAATGTGAGTAGATAAATAGTGAGTAGATAAATAGGTACAGCTTGCGGGAAGGTAAACAGCGCTCCGTGTTCCAGCCGCATGCTACGCACTGCGGCAAGGAGAGTCATGCCGGCCACATGACCACGGAGTCATCTTCGGACAACGGTGGCTCTTCGGCTTTGAAATGGGGATGAGCACCACACCCTAGAGCCGGACACGACTGGACTTAATTTAATCCTTCTTCCAGATTGAGGGCTATGAAAGCTCTTGCATTGCCATGAGTCTAAATGGAGGAGATACAATGTCACTCCGTTACACAGCACTCGGGTCTCAAACTGCTCTCCTACCGACCTTCCAGTCTGCAGTTCAGTGTCTTAACCACTAAGCCACCGAAGCCAACTGAGGGTGTACTTACTCCCTAGTAAAATAATTCATTTCATTCACTTCCTCAGAAGAATTTCTCCAATGTGTTTCACCTTCCGAAAGGAATCTTGTAAGTCTTGTTGACTTTGCTTAGCCTTTGACCATCCATTTACTTGACAAAAAACCTTTACTTGACTCTATAACCAAAGTATTTTATGCAATTTATGCTTGACTTTAAAATATATATAATATAGCAGGACACTGCTTTCACTGGTAGAAATAGCTAATATATGATAAGAAATTAATTAGCAATATCATATTTCTTCCACTAGATATTCTCTATTCTAGTAATTTGACTTCTTCTTCTTCTTTTGCCCACAGTAGGCTAAAATGAGACTTTCTTCACAGTATTTTATATTAAAGTGTCATTCCTTGGCTTTTATTCATGCAAAAATAAAAATGATTTGCAAAGAAAAGGGTTTCAAAAGTTTAATGACCTGGATGGAAATACAGTCACATTTATTACATGCATTAATTCTAATGTTACATTACCTACCGCAATTATTTTCATAGTGGATGGTAGTGACACTTGAAATAATTCCACTGGACTATTAAATATGGTCTATCGGTATATGTATGGAAATAATGGAATAGTACCGCTTGAGGTCTAAAGACTGTAAGTGCACAAAATGCTGAGGGTACCAGAGATGTTACATATGTACACCACTCTGAGCTCCTTGGAGGAAGGGTGGTATAAAAATGTGAAAAATAAATAAATAAAATAAATAAAAATACATAGTAAAAAAACACACACTTGGATGAGAGCAGTTAATGTATTTATTTATTTATTTTTATTTTTTTCACATTTTTATACCGCCCTTCCTCCAAGGGCGTGGTGTACATATTTTCTCCCCTCCTTTTTGTCCTCACAACAACCCTGTGAGGTAGGTGGGGCTGAGAGATAGTGACTGGCCCAAGGTCACCCAGGAAGCTTCGTGGCTGAGTGGGGATTTGAACCTGGATCTTCCAGGTCTAAGTCCGACTCCCAAACCACTACACCATCCTGGCTGTACTTAACTGTCATTTACTCCTTTGGCTGCATTCTGTTCAATCTTACGAGAACTTTGTTCCATAGGAGACTATCGATCCCACACAATACGAACGCAAAGTAGAAAAGAATCCTGAACCCAAACCCAAATGGATCTAACAGCCAAAAAATAAAGTGTTTTGAGTCCTGTCAGTTTTAAAATACAATAGTAATCTTCAAGAGGATAACTTTTTTTAATATTTTTTCAGGAATATGAAACACCTGCAATTTTTTCTGGTGGCATAAATCTCTCATGTGAGGTCCCCTGACAAGGATTCCACAAAATAACCGGAAGATTTTACTTTTTTTTCTATCCCTGGACCTCAATGTTAATTGAGGGACTCTTTCCATCAGCAGCCAGCCTACCAGGTAGCATCAAAGGAAAAGGTGAAACAATGAGGTCTCTTCAATTGACTTAGCGAGGACGAATTGCAATGCTGCTCCTTTGCTTCCAAAACTATCTCAAAAAATGGCCATGGTCCCTGAATTGTCTTATTTTCATCTTCCCTCCCTATCACCTTCCCCTTTTGTATCGGATCTATTCAATTGTAAGACATCTAAAACTAGGAACTGCTTGAGTGCATCAGCAGAAGGGTGGCATGTAAATTTAGCAAGTAAATAAATAAAGGCTGGAACTACTAGATGTATCAGAAGCTACTGAATACGAACAAACGTTTGAGAAGTTACCGATAATTAACAGAACTATGCAAAATAAAAACAAGAAGCCAAGAATGCTGTTCACACAGGTAATGTTAATATGTGTGAGAACATTAAAGCATAAGTTAAATCTGGTTATGAATGTGAAACATTTTTGTCTTTTCTTTTTATTGAGCCTATAGTTTCCATAATATTGTCTGCTCAGAGCAGTACACAGTCATGAAGGATTACATAAACTCAATTTAAATAAATAAAAGCTGATACACAGAATTCTGTCTCCAATATTGCATTTCAAGCAGTTTCTGCACTTGCATTGAAATGCAATATATACACTGGCATGCTGTTCTTAGAGTGTTCTATGGTTGTGCCTATAAAACATGTAAAGTAGGTGAGACCATTAACAGAATGTTAGAATATAAGTATCCCTTGAAATCTTTGTTTATTAAAAGTTATTGTTTAATGGAAATAGTTGAATCAGTTGTTAGTTCTTTGCTGCTTCCTTAGCACTTGGCTTTCACCTCCAATTTTTATCACTTCCCATTTAAGTAAACTATTGTTTTTATTTCATATCTTTCAGTTAAGTGACTTCTTCACTTCAGCTTATCCATTTTTCTAAGAGCTGCTCCTTAAAAAAAGTGCAAAGGCAAGAGAATAAAATGTGAGCTTTAAATCAAAATGTGATGAGCTTGCCATTATGGTAATATATTCAGATGTTAACAGTTTTAAATTTAAATGTGGGAATAGACTATATTATCTTTTTTATTAAATTAAATTGTATGAAAGACAAGCAGTAAGTTCTGTTTTATTATTTATCAAAGCACTCTAGTCAATTATAGCGTTAACAACATTTCTAGCACAATCCTATGCATGTCTAATCAGAAGTCAGCCTCATTGTGCTCAGGGAAGGTTACTCACACAAAAGTGTGTTGAGGACTGCACCCTAACAGCCCAATCCTATCTACAATTAGACCGGCAGAGCAATCACTCCGCTGGTCTAAGTTGTTGCAAATGCGCTGGAACCGGAAAGCATGTTTACTGCACCCGACAAGTAAGTGGCACCAGCAGAGAGGCTTGCATCACTTTGCCGGTGCCACAGAACAGTGGAGGGCTGCGGGGGACATGTAAGTCCCCTCCAGGCAGCGGAGGGGCATGGGGAGGGTGGAAGGGGGGTAGAATTGGTCATCCAGACCCGGGATGAGGGAGAGATTGTCATCAGCACACTCCGCTGAATCCTATTCCCTTTCCCGGGCCTGGCAGGTGTTACACGGCCGACTCGAATATGTGCCAGCAAAATAGCTGGCGCACATTTGAGCAGACCCATTGGGGTGGCTGGGGCTCTATTCAGGGTAAGGGGACGAATATCCCTTTTCCCCCAAAGAGGCCTCTGGCTATGCCGGCACAGGCCCAATCCTGTGTAGGATGCAGCAGGCCCCTTATTTGCGCCGCTGCATCCTGCTAGACAGGATTGGGCTGTGAGTCTTGTATAGGGCAAAAATACAAGAAAATTTAAAATAATCTACAGCTCTGATAAAATACAAGACAAGATCTTCAGTGTATCAGGATTTGCGATTTCACCCAAATTATTTAGTCCAATTTTTAAGCTATTGCCTTAAGAGTGTGCTTGTGGCTTGGGCCAACATGGGTCCAATTTAATTTAATTGTAGATTAAAGACTGATAGAATTATATGAGCATTCTGCTATTATTCTTTTGCATTCTACAGATGTACAGTCAAAGTTCAATACCTTTTGTAAAAAAAAATCCCATTTATTTCAACGGGAGATAATTGAGCACATGCCTAAAATTAATGGGAATTAAAAGTGCTTAAGGTAAAGGTAAAGGTATCCCCTGACAATTAAGTCCAGTCGTGTCCGACTCTAGGGTGTGGTGCTCATCTCCATTTCAAAGCCGAAGAGCCAGCGTTGTCCGAAGACGCCTCCGTGGTCATGTGGCCGGCATGACTCTCCTTGCTGACGCCTCCGTGGTCATGTGGCCCGGCATGACTCTCCTTGTAGCATGCGGCTGGAACACGGAGCGCTGTTTACCTTCCCGCAAGCGGTACCTATTTATCTGCTCGCATTGACATGCTTTGGAACTGCTAGGTTGGCAGGAGCTGGCCAAGCAACGAGTGCTCACCCCGTCGCAGGAATCGAACTGCCGACCTTTCGATCGACAGCTTATGGTTCAGCGGTTTAACCCACTGCGCCACCCGCTGGCCTGCTTAAAAGTGCTTAGCATTCCCTTAATCTTAGTATCCTGATGGGGCCCAGATAGAAAATGTGGAGATTTTTCTGTTTCCAGGATGAAAATCTGAGGATCACTTAACATGTGAGTATACAACCCTGACTGTTCCCTGGAAGGACAGGTACTGAGGCTGAAACTCAAATATTTTGGCCACCTAATGCGAAGAGAGGACTCTCTGGAGAAGACTCTGATGCTGGAAAAGACTGAAGGCAAAAGGAGAAGGGGAAGGCAAAGGATGAGATGGTTAGACAGCATCACCTTAGACATGCAACAAACATGAAAATGAGCGAACTCAGGAAGATAGTGGAGGACAGGAAGGCCTGGCGGGATACGGTTCATGGGATCACGAAGGGTCGGACACGACTTAACGACTGAACAACAACAAATACACTACTTGATGACTTGTACATGTAAAGCCTGGATCCAGGGCCTCTGAGAAGAATTTTATCAGGGGGTACAAAGTTTCTTTTGGGCCCCTTCTCAAAGGGGGAAGGGGTGAAACAGGATTGGGGGAGGGCAGCAATAGCCTGAAAAGTCTTTGGAGCCCAGGTCTACCTGGCTTCCTGATGCGGCGCCCAGGTCTACCCGCCGATAGACCTGGCCCTGTCACTGTCTTTCACTCTCCATGAGGCCAGCTGAGATCCCAGGAAATTTCTGGGGGCCCTCCCTTGGCTCCTGTGAAATGCTGTATTGTAGTATGAACAAACAGTTGGCATTCTGCAATAGCCAAGATTTGTTTGGTAGACTTATCAATTCACTTATTTTCCTAACAGTTTGTGTTTTAAAATAGACATGACATCCTTACTTTGCTTCGAAGATGTTATCTTTTAAAAGGAGAAGAAAGGAAAATAAATATCTGGAAGCGGATTGATTATGGAAGCAGTTTTTTTTTATAGTTTTGAGAACATTCCACACATGCCAACAGATCTTCCTATTTCATAATAAGCCATCTAGAAGGTAGCAGTTTAAACTGTTAATTTGGAACTGCAAGCAACATTCTTATTCAGCAACAGTTTCATGGTCCTGCTGTTGAAAATGGCTTCAATATTTTATAGCACAAAAACAAGAGGAGGGCACAGCATTTAACAGGGAAATGAGCAATGGAAGTAATTAGTTTCAGTCTGGAGACTTAAATTTACATAGGTTGTAAATTAACTCGAAATTACAAATCTCTCACTGTCGGGTCAGTGTACAACTCAAACAGTGCTCTTCTGTGCTGAAATGTGTTTTCCTGAGCACTTTTCCTTTTTCTCATATATTTTAGTAGCAAACTAGACATCATGTGGCTTGACCTGACTTGCTGATTTTGTTGTGCTGATTTTCATATAAAGTGGTGTGGAAGGCTGGAGGCCGTTTGCAGTTGCTACATAGGCAGGAGGTCACCCTCTCCCTAGTTTTCCCTCCAAAGTCCATTTACTACAGGTGTATTTTGCTTAGGCTGCAATCCTATACTCATTTTCCTGGGAGTAAGTCCAATTGGACTGAATGGGCCTCATTTCTGAGTAGACATGCATAGGATTGCGCTGTTAGTGGGGGGAAGTTTACTTACCATCTTGGAGCCCCTTCGGAAGAACAAGAGATGGGGTGAAGCAGCACAGGGGTGAACTTGGGTAAGTGCAAAGGTAACCGTTGCCGCTAACCTATGCTGAATTATAAACTCCTCCGCACCTGTGACATTGCCATGTACTGGTACCTTTTAAACTGAATGGACCCTTCCCCATGACGAGGAGGATGGCAGTGACAATGACGACAAGAAGCCAGTGAGGGCATAACCTTGTCTCTCCTTGTCTATTGTAATGATTTCCCCATTGAATGATTTTCACTTAGCAACTGTAGGAGCCTTGTTGGCTGAAGAGCAGGATACAAAATACTTTAAATCAGGGTTTCTCAACCTTTGGAGGCCCGGGTACCCACAATGAAGGTCAAAATTGCTTGAGTACCCCCAGATAATTAGCATAATTAATTAGTTAATTTGCATAAATTGCACAAAAATACACAAAAATGCTAGGATCTCTTTTAAAAAAACAAACAGCAATAAGACACATGCACAAAATGCACAAAAATGCCAGGTTCTCTTAAAAAACACAAATTCCTCTCCCAACTCCCCCCACCCCAACAAAGCACTCTTCCCACGTTAAAAACATAATCCCCACGTATAAAACTCACCAAATTCCTCTCCCTCCACCCCAAAAAGCACTTTTCCCACATTAAAACATAATCCCCACGTATAAAACTCACCAAATCCCTCTCCCAACTCCCCCCACCCCAAAAAAGAACTTTTCCCACGTTAAAACATAATACCCACGTATAAAACTCACCAAATTCTGCTCCCGCAGCAACTGCAGCCCGGGAAAATGCGCCGGAGCCTGGGAAAAATTAAAAATCCCCCATTTTTCCTGGACTGCAGCGCGTCCGGGTGGCTTCTCCCGATTGCTCCACACCCCGGAGGGTGAAGCTACAGCCCTGCCAAAAATCTTGCGAGATTCAAGATGGCAGCGGCCAAATCTTGTAAGGGCATGAGATTGCCTCATTTGCCCTTAGGAGACTTAGCCGCCAGCGTCTTGAATCTCGCGAGATTTTCACGAGTTTCAACATGGAGGCGACCAGAAAACAAGGGAAGCTAACGGGGCAATTTCGTGGATTTCCGGTCCCCGTTATCAGCTGCTGATTGCAGCAGCTGATAACGGGGACCATCCCGCGTACCCCCAACCTGCTGTCCATGTACCCCTGGGGGTACGCGTACCACAGGTTGAGAACCTCTGCTTTAAATACTTTAAGTCGTGTATATATATAAGTAGTGTATATATATATGGTCTTCTGCATCTTTTTTAGATTGTGAGCCCTTTGGGGACAGGGAGCCATTTATTCATTTGATTTTGTCTGTAAACCGCTTTGTGAACTTTTTGTTGAAAAGCGGTATATAAATACTGTTGTTGTTGTTGTTATATATATATATATATATATATATATATATATATATATATATATATATATATATATATATATATAATTTTTATTAAATATAAATAATTACATATAATTATATTTACATTATTTATAGGTTTTCCTACACACAGACACGCGCTCACACACACACACATTACAGGTGGGCCCCCATATCCACTGATTCGCTATCCACGGTTTCCGTTATCCACGGATCATGGGGACCCCCCAGGCTTTTACTTTTTTCCCAGTAAGCTTCATTTCTTTCTTAAAAAAACAGGAGAAGCAGCCTCTGGCTGCTTATTACAGGCAAGTAGAACGAGACTAAGTACTAGAGAGGCTCTGCAAGGTTAAGAGAAACCTTGCAGAGCCTCTCTAGGACTTAGTCTCGTTCTACTTGCCTGCAATGGACGCTGCTTCTCTGTTTGTTTTAAGGAAGAAACAAAGCTTGCTGAAAGAAAAATAAGAGCTGGGGGGGGCAAGCATGCCTGCCTGCAGGGGAGGCAGGGTGGTGGGGCCCTCAGGAAACCATGGAGGGGGTGTTCGCTCTTATCCACGGTTTCAAGTATCCACGGAGGGGCCTGGAACATATCCCCAGCGGATATGGGGGCCCACCTGTATTTTTAGATCACTGACAGTGCAATCCTATCCAACTTACACCACTGGTGTAACCAGCGATGCAGTGAGAACAGAAGGCCCCAGAACAGAAAGGGGATTCAAATCCCCTCCAAAGGGGGATTCAAAGGGGATTTAAATCCCCCCTCCCCTCCAAAGCCTCCCGCCCTGCCCTCCCCCGCTGGCTACACTGGTGGTGTAATTTGGATAGGATTGCACTGTGAATGTTTCCTGAATATTCAGCATATATTTGTCACTCAATGTTTATTTGCTTTTATTATTAGATATCTTGGAGTTTTTATCTGACAGTATTTGACAGCTGATATACAACTATAGTTAGTATTTGATACATTTGATAACATGCAGTGGTCATTAGTATTTGATAGTACATAGTGTATGAGATTGTGGAATTGAGGCCTGTCAAAAACCAATGCAAAAATGTGAAAAAGTCTAAAGCATTAAAATTTTGAGATAAAATGTCACAGTCAAAATGTAGATTTGCATTTTGAAATTCTCATTCAAAATGTGACTGGCGATATGGGGAAAATGGCAGATTTGAAATATTTAGGGGAAAATATATAATATTTCAGCTCTGCTTATTTGATCAGAGGCAGATAGAGCATCTGTCACAGCCCAGCGGCCGTTGACTGTCGGCTGGGTCATGATTGGCTGAATGCCATTCTTGCAGAGCCTGAGTGTCCTATTTTAAATGCCGTTCTGAGGCCAGGCTGGATTTTCCTCTCATCCTTTCCAGTCTCGCACACATGCACCTGTCTTGTACCCTGCTTGGATGACTTCTGTCTGTCTCTCTTGAGCCTTAGGTCTGATCTCCAGTGTTTCCTCTTAAACATAATGCCAGATCTTTTTGTAGTTCTTCTGATAGCATTCTAGATTTTTGAATCCCTGATTCAATTATTTAGATATGGACTTGCATTTATAGAGTCAGTGTTTGATTCATCAGGTGCAGAAGGTAATTCTAATGTACTCTGCCACTGGGCTGCCATTTTGTAACTTATGCTGACTGCTTCATTTCTTTGGTGACTCTGAGTCTCTTTTTTTTGTTTCCTTTTTAGTAGTTCATGTAAGCATCCAGAAATGTGCAGAAACTTCCTGAGAAATTTCATTTGTCTTGGATTTGCTTGACTTGAGGCTTCTCAGAAATTTCTTCCTGTCAAGAACCCTGAAATTCATTTCAAGACAATTTTTTTTAAAAAATATAATTAAAAAAAATTTTTTTAAAAAAATTTTTTTTTTAAAAATGTCAGTGTCAACCCTACTGAAGTCTACTCACTGTTGTTTTAGGTTTCTCCTAGTTCTGCACAATTTCTTAGGGCAATACTAAGATGCCTGTCATGATAGATATGGACAGAAGGTCCCTGCAGCTTGACACACAGACACACAAAAGGACAGAATCCCTTCTGGCCAAGCCATGCTGGTCAGGAATTGTGTCACCCCAAGAATGTTGACTTTCAGTCATGTCCCTGACTAGTATGAAGGTACAAATAATGAGAAGAATGCTGTGTTCTCTGCTTGGACTTATTTCAATGGGTCAAACTTTAGATTAGTCTTTAGATTAGTCTCCATGAGTCAGCATAATTTCTGGAATGGAGTGGCAACCTGGATTGATCAGTCCATACGGTCGGACAAACCTGGTCAGTTATCATGCAGGAGATTTTAATGATTCTTTAACATGTACACAAGATGATAGTGGAACTCCTGCCACTTGATTTCTTCTTTCATGTCTACTTCAGATTTGATTTAGCTAGAATTCACCGTGTTGTACAAATTATAAAGACAAACCTCATGAACACCATCATGATGGTGATGAACACCATCATGAACTTACCTACATGAACTTACATGTACATGAGAACGTATCTTCCATTAAAAAAAGAGAGCAAGAACCATCCAGGGTTCATTACGCTGACTGCGTATAGGGTGCCACCATATTTATTGCCTTAGCCTTTGAATCAATGTGTGGTAAAGGTCTATCTAACATTTAGTCATAGGGAAAATTAAAATGATTTTTCAAAAATATACATGTGGAGAGATTCCACAGTTAAATGCTGCATCTCTCTTTAAGTTTGACATGCCATTGCCCAGCATTTCTTGAACTTACCTACATCACAGAACTTTGAATCTCTTACCTGTATGCAGTGCTAGCTTTCTAGAAAGCTTGGCCACCTGTGAAGATGTTAGTTGGTCAAGCAGAAATATATTTTGCCAATCTGGAGAACAGAGTGGCTCCCAGAAATACAAATTATATCGAATGTCCAGTCTAAACAGAGGTCTGGGGAAAAAAAATCTATCAGATTTAAAATACCATGAATGTACTTTCTATATTAACCTGTTATGCTGAAGGATTTGATTTTGCCAGTGAAAATTTTTGACCTTTTTTTGGGGGGGGGGGAACGTTTGGTTATTTTTCTGAGGACGTCCAGTTTTACTTTTTACCACATCCTCCTTTTTTTTCTTCACATTGAACATCTTTTATTCATTTTATGCCTACATTTCATCAGATTGAGGCCATCTTATTTCTCAATGTATTTCTAACAGATGCAAATTAGATCTCTCAGATCTGGCCTCTAAATCTGCAACTTCCTCCGGCAGGGAGGCTGGGCTTGTTTGCCTTGGAAACCATTCATGCAAGCTTGTCAGCTTCCGCTAAACTTTATTGCTGATTTTAGGCTGAACATGTGCTTCTGTTTTATCGAGCTTAAAAATAATTGCTGCTACTTGGAGTTTATATTCTTAATATGTGAGTTAATGAGTCTTTTGAATTTTTAATTTCCTTCAGTACCTGCTGCACTGCCGAATTTATACAGTTGCCCCCTCCCAAGTTCCTTGAGAAAGTTATTTGTTGAGGCTTTCTAATCTTTAATGCATTTGAAAAAGTTTCTAAAGTCTGTAACCACAGAATTGTTCTATTATCTGCCAGCAGTTCATATCAGGAAACTGCAGAGTGGCCACTGATTGATACACATCAGCCCAGGGAATATGATATATTGATCCGCGAGGTTTTATACAGTATTTGGCTTCTGATCTTAGCAGCTGAGGCTTGGCAATGAAATTGGTTTCCAATGACAATGTCTTGAAATGGTTAGTGTGACCAGCTACCCATCAGTCATGTACTTCCAAAAGAGCCATGAAAAGTCTTGCATGGACTTTCAGAGCCATAACCTGTTGTATGCTTCAGTAATCTTCGTAACCGATGGTCCAATCCTATGGGCGTGTTATGGTTCAGAGCACATGTGCTGAATCCTAACCCCCTTCTAGGGCCTGATCCACCTTCACGGGTCCACACACACTTGTGCCACCAATATCACTGGTGCAGGTCTGAGTTTACCCATGGTGGCAGCTGTGGCTTAACCTGGGACAAAAGAACAAATGTTCCCTTACCCTGAGGAGGCCTCAACGTGCCAAAACACCCCAATGGGATACAGCAGACATCGCATTGGTGCCGCTGCATCACTGCATGGGGACTTATGGTGGATTGGGCTGTGAGTCTTTGTTTATCTTAGGTGTGTTGCCATGGTTTCTGTGTGATTTATTACTACGTTATATTTAGTGTACCACTTATGTATAAAACTTATCACTCACCATTAGTAAAATGGGCCATGGTATGCAGGACATTTTCTATGCATTTTTCTGCATTTTCTATACCTGTTCTATACCTGGTATAGAACAGCAATGAGATCCCATTGAGAGGTGAGGCCCTCAGGTTGTGCAGGGAAATTGTGGATTTTTCTTTTTTTGTTCCACGTCTCCATGCAGTGTCATTACATGGGACAGAAAGGATGCACAGGCTGAAATAATCGTATGTTCTTTAAGCCCAATTTCTGGCTCCATAGGAGACCCACCAAAAGCCTCTCTGTCTAAGGATGTTTTCTGGCTTTAGCAGAGGGGTTGTACCAGCAATCCCCAGAAATGGTAGCCCAATCCTAACTAAATCCCCCCCCCTGCTGATGCAGTCACCCCAGTGGAGCATGTGTTGTATCCTGAGGGAGACCTAAGGAAGTCTCTCCTGCCCCAATGGGTCTCCTTGGATCTGCTCCAGCTATTTTGCTGATGCATGTCTGAGGAGAGTAAGGGAGAGGGAAGGGGACAGGGAACTGAGTTAGGGTCTGGTGCACACTGGTGTCGCAGAGATCCACCCCTCCCCCTCCAGTTCCACCTCCCACCCACCCAGAAACTACGTCATTCCTTCCCCTCCCTGCCCTGTTCTGCCACAGCGAGGAAAGCTGGGCAAGGGTGTCACCCCTTGCCAAGGGGGTTCACTCTGAAGACTACAGGGAGGTGTGACACCCTTGCTTGGCCATTTTTACCACTTTGAATTGCTTCTTTGTTGCTCGCGAGTACACAAAGAAGCGACTCAGAGTTTCCAAAGATGACTGCAGCGACTGTGCGGTGCGGGAGCTATGGTGTCACCCCCAAAATGGGTGTCGCCTGGTGCACCCCACACCAGACACCCCCCCAGCATCATCCTTGCCCTGTCACTCCCTGCCCCCATAGCCAGCTTACCGCTCTGCTGGCTGCCGGTTTGTAACACGGTACTAGCACGGGGCACAACTTACGGTAGGGCCCCTACTGTAGAAACGCCTCTGATGAGGGGAGGGTTTAGGACAATGGATTCAGCGTGCCCTTCACCCCAAATTTGCTGCAACCGCCACCTCTTTCTAGCCCTCTGCAGGTGCAACCCATGTTGATCTGCTTTCCATCCACTTTCCATCCATTTGTGTGTACCCAAATTTGTATTTACTTAGAGAGGAGTCAAGCCATTTTCTGATTTTGGGCAGAAATGCCTCAGCTTATTTATCCAGGGACACACAACACCTGTTAAATCGTGCTTAACATTGCAATTGTTTGATTGTGGGGAAGGAATGGGGTGGGGAAGAAGGTTAAAAAACAGTTTAGGTTTCTGGATCCAGCTTTCAGTCTATGGAAAAATATGTGCAGGCCTCCTCCAAACTCATCCCTTTGTGTATATGGGTTAAACCACTGAACCATGAGTTGTCGATCGAAAGGTTGGCAGTTCGAATCCGTGCAACGGCTCCTGCCAACCTAGCAGTTCAAAAGCAAGACATTGCAAGTAGATTAATAGGTACCACGTTAGCGGGACGGTAACAGCGTTCCATGCGCCTCGGTGTTGAGTCATGCCGGCCACATGACCATGGAAACGTCTTCGGACAGCGCTGGCTCTTCAGCTTTGAAATGGAGATGAGCACCGCTCCCTAGAGTCAGACACGACTGGACTTAATTGTCAAGGGATACCTTTACCTTTACCTATCCTCTTATTAGATTGGGACAGATGCATTATTAAATGGATATAAATCAGTATTTGGGCAAAGCAGAAGAGGCACAGTTTAAAGGTGTAACGCACTGTTCTTGGCAGGCAGAAAGTGTCATGTTCATTCCTTGGAATTAAGGACTGCGATAGCAGAGCTCAGGAATGTAACAAGCTCCTGTGGTGCCTGGGTGATATCACTTCCGGGTTAGCAGTACAGGCTCTGTGAACACATGGAGCCCACGCCGCTGTTTCCTGGGCTGCATACCGGGCGGGAGAGTCCTCCCACTGCCCGAGAAAGAGCAGCGCGGGCTCCACTGGTGGGGCCTGAGGGTTGTGGCCCCTTTGGGCTTGTACCCAGAGCGGCTACTCCTCAGGCTCCGCCCAAGATATGCCCCTGACGGGCTAGGAAAGTCCTGAGATGTCCAGAGCACCAAGTGGGACTAGATGGACTCACAGTCTAACTCGCTACAAGGTGGTTTCCCATGTTCATTGAATAGTAAAGCATTTTTTTTCAAAGAAATTATTTTTACTGACAAAAGTGCTGCTGAAGAATCTGCTTTGGTTTATTTATTTATTTATTTATTTATTTTTATATATTATATATCTCAAACCTCCTCCACATTGTTACACTTGTTTTTTGCAATCAAATCCCCAGAGGTTTGAGTGACTGAACTCATTTTTATCCTATGGGTGACCTTGAACAAACATTTCCCCCCACAACACAATTATTCTATTTCAAAAAAAAAAAACAAATCTGTATTGCTTTGATGGAAATGGAAATGGTTTCAACTCAATTCTACTGTGGAATAAGAAGGCGAAATAGAAAAAAACTGCATTACTCAGCAGATTTTGTTCCCATGAAAAGGCTTATTGAACAGCTAGTGAAGTGGAGCCTAGGTTAAATAACTCACTGTCAGCTACCAGCTGTCAAAAAAGATTAGACACAGCAGTTGAACACATAAAACTGTTAATTTGATTCTGCATTTGTATTCCTCTTTGATGTACGTTTCAAAGGTTTCCACCCCAGCTGCTACAGATTATCCATTATGGGTTTTTCTATAATCATTAAGGGTAGAAAACCAAATACAAAAACAAGGTAATATAGAATTAATCTGTACAGTACAAAAGGGGGGGCATTATAACCACCCCTCTCCTTGAAAAGAATATTCCTGATCAAAGGCTATGTTCATTTTATTTGCTCACACAAAGAGGTATGGTTGTATTTTTGAATCAGAATTGAAATGCATATGAAACAAGAAAAACGTTTGTGAAAATGCCCAGCAACAGAGGCATTTCTGGTCGACAGGGCCTGATTAAACACCTGTTAGCATTTCAACGTACACCTTTTTATCTGAAGCTATCTGAAGCTTTACCATATGTAGAGCAAGTCCTCACAGTTGTCGATAGGTTCTTTTTGGAAACTGTGACTTTAAGCAAAATGACTTATAGTGAAACCAATTTTACAATAGGCAAATTGGATAAACGTAAACTTTCCTATGGCATTTTCCCATCAACTTTAAAATGAAACGACTTTAAGCGAAACGGCTTTAAGTGAGAACTTGCTGTATATCCTACTTTTCTCCCTTCTTCAGGATGTGCCCAAGGCAGCAGACAGTATTTTTTTTCTACGTATTCGTAGAACACAAAAGGGGTGAGAATCCCTCTCTGGTGGCTGCTCCTCCGCACAGTTCGGATGCAGGGTGGACACCGGCGCAACTCCACCGGCAAAGGGGGCATTCCCGGGGTGTCCGAATGCCTCCAGAATGCTCCCTGCATTGGCAGAGTTGCACTGACATCTGTCTTGCATCTGAACTGCACATGTGCAGCGTCCGAGAGGGGTTACGCTGGTGTCCATCCTGCGTTCATCGACGCAAGTTACACTGGCATAAGTGCACGTACACCAGTGGATCTACTGTTACACAGGTGCAAGAGTTACACAGGATTGCACTGGTACTGTTAAGTCAAGGAGGCCCTGTTAAAATCTTCAGGATTGCCTTAGTAGTCCCCTGGAGTTTGATGCTGATTCTTGGAGACTCCATGACAATCTTTGTTACCAGCAGTGCTTTTTAAAACATATGTAACATGCACATAGGGGGGAAACAGTTGTGTGCAGGATAGTGTAATGGCCAATGCGATTGTATACGCAATTGTATAATGTGGTGGTAAAAGAAAACTGGAGAGGATGGGGAAGGTGCATAAAGGTTCAAAAACCTACAGTGCTCAAAAAGGGGTTTCAGAATGAGCTCATACTCTAGACGAGAACATAACTAAAGTTTTTAACTTAGTGATTTGTTTTTGTCGTGAAAATCTAAGAACTTATCTAGGCAGGACATTTATCTGCTATTAATCACATTCAGTGAATGTATGCAATAAGAAGGAGAAGAGATTAAGGGCGCAATCCTGCCTAGATTAATCCTCCGCTGGCGCTGGGTGTCACAAAAGTGCCATAAAGCACTTTCGTGGCACCCAGAGAATAAGTGGCGCTAGCGCGGAGGTAAATACCACTTACTTGGCCACCCTTGAGTCCGAATTCCACACTGGCTGATCCAGGTAAGCCCTGCTCCGGTCGGTGGAAGGGCATGGGGAGGGTGGGACGGGGGGCTGGGAAGGGGGTGATTCACTGGCCCGACCCAGGAGGGGGATATCGGCAGCGTGCTCCGCTATATCCCCATCCCCTTCCCGGGCCGGCCTTAAACGGCCTCCCTGGATGTGCGCCAGCTAAAGATCTGGGGCATATCCAAGGAAGCCCATTGGGGCCCACACTGCTTACACCAGGGGAAGGGAATGAACGTCCCCTTCCCCTGAGGTGAGCCCCCGCCACGCAGACATCCTGCTTAGGATGCAGCGGCACGCCACACATCCTGCTTAGGATGCAGCGGCACGCCACACATCCTGCTTAGGATGCAGCGGCAGGCCATTTCGGCCAGCCTCTGCATCTTAGGCAGGATCGGGCTGTAAGAGAGAGGAGGAGAGAGGAACTCCTTAGAAGAAGAAGGAGCAGGGCAAAGAGGGGGGAATGTTGTGAAAAGAAGGGATATAATCTGCAGTTGGAGGTGGCTCCCTGTAGCCTAAATTGAGGGCAACACTGGAGTGAGCCTGGAAACAGACTGTGAATACACTTTACGCCACCTTTGCAATGCCATAGAACCATGTGCTTTTTTACCCAGTTAGTAGATGCATCTTATAGCCCCCAACTTCCCACAATTTGCTATTTCAACAACGTGGGTGGGGTGACTCTTTTCATAGACAGAATTTGTTTTCTCAGAGTTCTCATTGTAATATTTTTTCAAAGCTTTCCAACAGTCTTTCAGAAATGAAAAAAAAATGTTTACTGAAAAGTAAAGAGGAAAACAGTTAATGCTGTTTGAAGCTACAAGTATTGTTCTTCTGTTATTGTTGATCTAAAACATCAGAAATAACTAAATAGGGCTCCCTTGTCAATGGATTTGTTATAAGCAAGTTCTAGAGTTAGTTCTCTAAGTAGTAATTACAGTAGGTAATTAAACTTAAACCTTTTGACAGCAAGAAGAAAGTAAATAAATCCAAATATCCCAAGAGGGACCCAGTGGGGAAAGTTTCTTTAGTACTTTGTTCTTTTCTGTATCTCTTGCTTGAAAACCCCACCTGCTATATGGTTTATTAATTATGGACCATCTGTTCCTTCACACAGTGATAAGAAGTAAATTACCAATCATGCAGCTACATATCACTTCTTACAGTAATAATTGTGCTCATGTTCTGGTTTTTGACATTCGGAACCAACAAGTGTTCGTGTAATATATAAATATATAATGGCCATACATTCTCAGGTTGTCAGGTTAGTGCTCTAATACTGACTGCTTAGCATGTATATAGAGCTTGAGGGTCTTTGAAGTCCTTATGCTATCTTGAAATCTTACAGTAACCCTCTAAAATAGAGCAGTGAAATAATTCTCCTCTTGCAGACGCAGGATGAAGGCTGTGACTGAGAGAAAGTGGGTTACCAAAGCCATCTGTTGAGTTTGTGGCAGAGTAAGATGCAAACCGTGGAATTCTCAGTTTAGAGTCAAGAAAGCAGTGAAGTGGTCCAAGAGAAGATTCATCTGTACCTGAGCAGTAAATTGCTTGTACTGAGGAGCTAGAATGGTAACTTCACAGGACCGGTGGCACACTATTAGCCCCTTGTGACACCTGAATCCTACTGAGTTGCTATTTACAGTTGGCCCTTCGTATCCGCATGGGTGCCATTCCCATAACCCTCGCGGATGCAAAAATCTGCAGATGCTCAAGTCTGCGGTTGTGGTTGTGGTGGGGTTGGGGATGGCCATCCACGGAGGAGGAATCCCACTGGGGGCAGGGGGCATTGCCACAGTACCTTAAAAGCTATGCGGGCCCGATGCCTGCTTCTTGAATCTTGTGCCGTTATGACAAAAACAGAACAGTTTTTCAGAACAATCTTTGAAAAATCATTCCCATCTATGGTTAAAAACCAACGGGGAGTACAGAGAACATCAAACAATATGGGAGGCATCAACTTAACAGTGCAAATCTACTCAAAAGTAAGTCCCATTGAGTTAGCCTTACCAGATCCCCCCGACGCAGGGGGGCAGAAGCGATAATGGCCGGGACACGGCTGGGATTGGGGGCGTGGCTGGGGGCATGGCCAGGGGCAGGGTTAGGGTTACGGTTAAATGCAGAATGCTGGGGTTTTAACAAGGAACAAAAAGACCTGTGTACCAAGTTTTACACACCTGCCACCTGCTCCTGGGCTCCTGCGCGGCTCCCCATTGCTTCAAAGTGCTGTAATACTAGTAAAAAACCCCGATTCACAGCAACTTCCGGTTTCGCGTTGTAACCAGAACTCGCTGTGAATCGGAAGTTTTTTTTTACTCTATAGAGCTCGCGTGGCTTCCCAGGGCTTCAAATGGCTCTAAAGAGTTAAAGAAAACACCAAGTTACAGCGACTTCTGGTTATAATGCGAAACCGGAAGTTGCTGTGAATCGTTTTTGGTTTTGTTTTTTTACTTTTTAGAGCCGTTTGTAACCCTGGGAAGCTGCGCGAGCTCTATAGAGTTTTAAAAAAATCTGATTCACAGCGACTTCTGGTTACAATGCAAAACTGAAAGCTGCTGAGAATCGTTTTTTTTTTAAAAAAAACTTTTTAGAGCCGTTTGAAGCCCTGGGAAGTCACGCGGCAACCGGGATTCTGGGGAACAGCTGCCGGGATGGCCGGGATTTTCCTGGATACCGTGAAAGTCCTGGCCATTTCCGGGACTCTGGTAAGGCTACATTGAGTTCAAGACGACTTACTGCCAGGTAAATATGAATAGGATTACAGCCTAAAATGCCCGTCTAATCAAAAAGGCTGCCAACGAGAGGGCCAGACTTCCTTATTGGTAGTTGCAATATATAGTCCATCTAATTGCATGTAATTTTCATGACATTTGATTTTTTCTGTGAAAGTTGCCATTCCAGGCACTGCAAAAAACATTTAGCAAAAAACTCCTATACAGTACTATTATTGTGACTGTCTGTGGCCATTCTTACCCTGATCTGCTGCAGCAGCAGGGGGATGGGCAGCCAGTACATATATCGCCATTGGTGAGGCAACCAGCTCAGTGCTCCCTCGCACTGGCTATGCACCCCCATCTGAAAGAGCACCTATCTGGTTGTCCCCAGAACAGGGACATGTTCCCTCTTTCACAGCAACCACCCATGTGTGAGCAGTTTTGCATACTTTTGCAATGAGGTGCAAAAATTGCTGAAGAGGGGAAACTTATTTGCAGAGGGAAAAAAATATGTAGGTACTCCATAGGATACAAAGCTCTTTTCAGTTTTCAAGGTGTTTGTTTGTTTGTTTGTTTGTTTGTTTGTTTGTTTTTAGCAACTATAGTATTCTCCCACTCCAGCCTGAGTTTCTCATGTTGTTCCTGACAGTGAATCATATTTATTTTTATTATGAAATTACCTCCCTTTACCTGAATTATTGTTGGAACAAATTGAGACAAGCACCAGTAATGGGGCCAATAATTCAAGTCATATTTGAATTCATTTTAATAGTAAAAAATTATATTAAAAAGCTGAAAATACAAATGATAATATATTCCAATATGCATAATATTTGCTTTGGTACAGGCATTTGGACCTACTTTATCAGCAGAATAATTATTTGAGAGAGACACCTTTACGAAGAATAGCTTGGTCATCTCTATTTAGTCTGATCATATCTTAGAGGTTGGTTGATTAGCTTAATTGTAGCACATCTCATAATAATATTTATGAAACTGAGAAAAAGAAATATAAATATGAAACAGAAGACGCAATGTGACAAGACGAGGAAGTAAATTCTTTGTAGAGCTCTAGCCAGTGAAGTGTGTGGGGGGAATTAAAAAGTGATGTTTTCCTTTGAGGCTACAACAGGTAATTGGTTAGCTCTGCATTTAGCATTGTTTTAATTTATTGCTATCTCAATTAAATGACCCAAGATAAAATAAATGTTGGATTCGGAATGAACCTAAGCTGAGCAAATCTCATTTGCCGCATCTTAGGAGCCTTTCACAAAAACAAATCTCTAACGTTCAGTTATAATTATTTTTTTGTGTTTTATTTCTCCTAATAGGATGGCCCAGATATGTACCAGGATGCAATATTTGATAAAAAGAATGTCATTAGGAAAACAACAGTAGAATTTGATGCAGTTATGTACAATGAAAAAAATGTAACTCAATGTCAGTTGAAAACATGAGAGACTAACTAACGGGGATATACCCACATATATCTAGTACCATTATTAAAATACACAACAGCATATCCCAGTGGTTCTCACCACACCCCCGCAACCCATCTGTCCCTCTGCAGAGGGTGCCACAACCCACCTGGTTCTCCTGCAGTGGACCTCCGCAGGCCGGAGGTCCACTGCAGGCTCCTGAAGCAACCAGAAGTGCATGTGGCACCCTCTGCAGAGGGTGCCACAACCCACCTGGTTCTCCTGCAGTGGACCTCCGCAGGCCGGAGGTCCACTGCAGGCTCCTGAAGCAACCAGGAGCACATGGCTCCTGAAGCAACCAGAAGTGACTCTTGCGAACCTGGAAGTAAACCAGAAGTCACTTTCCTATTGCTTCTTGAGGTCTGAGGAGACCTGTGGAGGCCCAGCGTGACACAGGAGCGGCAGGACAAGGTAAGTCGGACCTGGAAGTGGCTTCTGGTTGCTTCCATTTGGCCCCAATTTGGAGCCAAATGGATAGATAGATAGATAGATAGATAGATAGATAGATAGATAGATAGATAGATACCTTTATTGGCATAAACACATCAAACAGACAAACATAAACAAACAACCCAAAAATCCCCCAACAGATCCAATGACAACAACCAATCTAGCAGAGAATTTCTCCCCAAACTGTCCCACAATTAATCTATACATCAAAACTCATTTCCCGAGTAGCCACCACCACAGAAGCAAAAGTTGCAACATCATCAAGTCTCCCATCATCTTCTGTTGACAGAAGGGCTCGGAGAATATCCGCCTCCATCCAGCCCTGAAAACACGTCAGTATCGATTTAAGGTGTTTCTGACGGAAAGACTCGTGCAGAGAGCATGATAAAAAGATATGCTCAGATGTCTCCACACACTTCATGCCACATGAACAGAGCCTTGCTGAAACAGGTATTCCTTTGTACCGCCCCCATAAAAGGGCAGAAGGGAGAGCGTTGCACCTTGCCAGCATAAAAGCCCTTCTTAGCTGTGGGTTATGCAACTGATATAGATAAGTTGACAGCTTCCCAAACTTTATAGGCAGATGGAGATGCAGTGGAGAACACGTTGTATCAGCTGCACTGATTAACTCTTGGTGCTCGATGTCGAGAGTTCTCTCCTTAATAGTTCTAAATGCTGCAGCTAACCCCATCATGCCTAGCATCTCACTGTCAAGCCCCATCGATTTTAGCTTTGTAAGCAGAGTAGAAACCCCACAAGGCAAAGATGTGTCTGATAGTAGGTGGTAAATCAGGCTATCACTTGTTGCTTTAAAAAGAATGCCCAGCCAGAATTTGGCAAATCTTAGCCACGCCAATGTATTCAGCCTTATAAGACCGGTTTCAAGGCACAGAGCTGAGTACGGAACACAACGTGGCATACCCAAAATTTTCCTGAGGAAATTAGATTGGATACGTTCCGTGGCAAGGTCTGAAGCCTTGAACCAAATCGGGACACCATATAAAGCTTGAGAGACAACTTTGGCCTTATAGGCTTCCAGAGCAGCCGGGACATATCTGTTGCCCAGAGTAAAATAAAATCTCGCAACTCCTGAAGATGAGAGTTTGGCCAAATTAGAAATGGAGCGGCGATGAAAAGCCCAAGAGTGCCTGTAATGGAATGTGATGCCCAAGTATTTAAACTGGCGGACTTGTTCAATACTGTTGCCCTTGCAGGTCCAGTTATAGATTTTGTATCTATTTGCAAAAATCATAATTTTAGATTTGGCATAGTTAATGTTCAGTTTGTTGGCTGTTAGGTATTCAGCACATCTATTAAGTAGCCTCAGGAGACCCACACAAGTACCAAATGGAGGTGCAGGCAGATGGGTGGGCCCAACTGATAACCCACCGAGCATCGGACTGCGACCCACCAAGTGGATCGTGACCCAAAGCTCTGGCATAATCTGTACCATGCCTCCACAACTTGTGATGCACCAGGCTGAACACTCAGTGGCGTAGTAGTAAATTGTAAACTGCAGCAGTTCTTCATGTTAGCCATGCCCCCAAACTCAAGCCACCTCCTATAGCTGTGCCCTAAATCGCCAGGAAATTGTCACCCCAGGTTCAATAAGGGAGAACCTGGCGGTGTTTCCCTGCACAGGATTGCACCATAAGTAAGTGTATGTAGTTTTCCTGATGGACCAGCCTGATCTGTTCCTGATGCTCCCCCAATCCTCTCCTACCTCCAACTTACTGGTGACAACAGGGGATGGAGGATGTTCAGCGGGCTGCTGTCACCTGTGCGCGGCCTCCAGCCATTTGCCCCGGTGGAGCGACTTTCCTGCTATCAGCCTGGGACTTACGCTGATGGATTGCAAAATCCACCAGTGAAAGGCTGTGATAAGATTGTGCCGTAACTGTTCAAAACAGCCAATAACAATTGAAACCTTCGTATTTCATTTTCTCCTTGAATATTATTTCTGCTGCTTGTTAGTTTTTGGGGTGTTTTTTATAGCAGTTTTTTGCCTGTGGCTATTTAACGGCTCGTGTTTTTATTTTGATATTGATTGCATTTATTGCTTTTAATGCGTTGTGGCGTTCTAGTGAGATTGTATGCCACCCTGGTTCCTTTTCAGTAAGGAAAATGGTGGAATATACATCTTTCTAAATAAGTAAAACAAATAAACCTGCAGTTTAAAAAGCCATCACAATAATAACTAAGCCCAACACTAAAACCCATGTTTGGTTACCATTTGTAACCAGGGATATAGATCAATCTCTATGTAAGCTATGCTATGTATGTTATATGATTAATCTCTATGTGTTTTGCACCTTATTTTCAACCTGCTTTTAAGGTTGATGAAGTAATTGTAATGGAGACTTTATAATAAGCTCACAGTTCCTGTAGGTCTGCTGCATTAATAAATTCATGCTAGAGCCCTGTGGTTTTTTTTTTTTATTATTGTGGGTCAGCTAGGTCCCAGTGAATGCCTGGATGGACCCTGATCCCTTAGTACCAATGGCAGTGGTAGCACCCAATAAGCCAGGGGTGGCCAAACCATGGCTTGTGAGCCACACATGGCTCTTTGACATATAGTGTGCAGCTTTCAGAAATATGTTGGCTGAGCAACCTTTTGCATCACAATTAATACAAAAGGTAAATAAAAACAAATCCAAGCCTTATAATTATTTACTGGGTATAAACTGAGTGTTCACTGGATTAAAATGTAAGTTTAGTGTTCATGGTGAGTAAATATATTTAAGAATTTAAATGCTTCTTAAATATTGCGGCTCTCAAACATCTGGAGTTTATCGTGTATGGCTCTTATGTTAAGCAAGTTTGGCCACCCCTGCAATATGCCATCATGGGGGCACCATGGGGGACCAGTGCACAGGGGGCTCCTAGCAACCTGGCACTGATGTCATCACCAACAATAGCTTAGCTTGTCTGCCTGATGGATGTCTCTTAGAATGTTGGGCTCCATGGAAACAGAACATTGCTTCTGTCCGAGAAAGACAAGAAAGTGAGCTCCAGTAAAGACAATGCTTCCAACAAAGATTAGGGAAACAAAACTATATCATTGAAACACTATCACCTGACCACCAGAAACCAAATGGTGTCTACAAAGCCACAGGCCCCACAAAATAATTCAGATTACAATCCTATGCACACTTGCTGGAGCGTAAGCCCAATGAACATTGTGTGATTTGATTCTGAGTGAACATGCATGGGATTTTGGTATCCAAATTGAACTGTACAGACCTGGCTAAATGAGTTGACCATCAATCTCTAAACTAAAAGCCTTTCTCTAGTCTGTCTTGCCCAATGAAATAGGACTTATCTCAAGCCCCTGAGTGGTGTTCTTTTCTCCTTTCCCTCCCCCTTTTGCTTTTCTTTCTTCTTCCTCTTGCTTCATTGTTTCAATGCTAGTGTGTGCTTCTCTCAGACTGAAACCCTATGCATATTTACCCGGGAGCAAGTCGTATTGAGCACAGTAGGGCTTAATAACCCATGCATAGAATTGGGTTGTCAGTCAGTGCTGGGTGTTGAGTGAACGAGTTGTGGTTTTTGTTACTCATATTGTCCCTGAAACGATTGCGAGAGGTCACCTCACTTTTAAGACGTATTTAATAAAATATGAGTGAAGAAAGGATATCGTTTGCTGTAGATGACCTGCTCTATGTCTTTCTGAGCAGAATTGTTTCCCTGTCTTCTTTTGTGGAGAAAATGAAGTTTTGGAAAACTTGGCATCTACCTGCAAAACTAGACATTTACTTTTTGGAGAGCCATCATAATGTGTGGCATGAACTTTATTGTGGAGGCTTTAATTGATGCAATCAGACCTTGCCATTAGACTCGCTGGAGGAGAGCTATTTCGGACTACCTTCCTTGTCGCTGTTGCTTTTGTGCAGAAACTTGCAGCCTGCTGCTTTCTGCTACAGGGTTAAAGAACATAGCAATTCAAGGGCTTTCAAGGCAGCCTCCTATTCTAATTGTCTTTGTTTATCCACCGAAAGAACAATGCATTGGGAGCATCGTCGCTGTGCAAGACCCACTGAAATGAATGGGAGAAACTCTTCTGAAGCTCATGTGCACTTCAGCATGATTGGGAATGCTATTAGTATGTACCCTGAGCTATATGCCGTTCATTAAAATGGACTATATCAATACAACGAGGGGGGTGAGGGTGGCAAACGTTAGCCGATATTGAGGCAAATGGATATTCTTTACTTATTCATCTGAAGTCCGGGCTTCATTGCATGAGATATAAATCAGGCTTTATCCCAAAGCAGCTACTTATGCAGCTGTGCCTGAGCTTATTATTAATTTATCCGGATCTGGCTTAGCACAGGGAGTGAAGGAGATGATCAAGTGATACATCACATAAACAATTAAAAACCATCCTTGTGGCGTTTGACTAGTGAAGTGATGTAGAGCTTGTACAAAAAGCTGCCGCCCTTGAATTACTTTTGCCGTTCAGTGCCAGACAGTATGACAAATCCTAGCCCGAGTCATTCATTTTGGGCTGGTATCAAGGAAGCACTGCTCTGTCCGTATTTATCTTTATTATTGTTGGATAACTTGGGTTGACACAGGATTGATAACAAATACAATGATGCTGCATGGATTACATTAACAATGCTTACATGGCTCATTGTCTTTCTCCCTGCCCCACACCCACCTATTAATGTGACAGGTCTGGAATATTGTGCAACTGATATCATTAATTCAACTTTACTGAGAGTTCAATTCATTTCAGGAAAATATCAGCCCATCTTCCTTGTTGTGCACATTAACAAAAATTAGTATTTAGCCAAGCTAGATTTTTCTTGGCAGTGCAACTCCCCCCACCAGCAACTTAACATCCACCTCAAATTCATATTAATTGGCCCGAAGAATGCATTTCTGTTGTGTATTATGACAGCTTTTGTTTTCAAACTTCTTCCCTACCTGCAAGTCCAAAGACTCTCAAAGCAGCGTATATAATACATTTTTAACAAGATCTAACAACCCTTAATTTCTTACAGAGAGAACGAGAAATCCTTAAGATACACAATTTATAGCTTTCTTTTAAAGATCAAGTTATTGTTGTTCAGTCGTTAAGTCGTGTCCGACCCTTCGTGATCCCATGAACCATGTCCCACCAGGCCTTCCTGTCATCCACTATCTTCCTGAGTTCGCTCATTTTCATGTTCATTGCATCGGTGATGCTGTCTAACCATCTCATCCTTTGCCTTCCCCTTCTCCTTTTGCCTTCAATCTTTCCCAGCATCAGAGTCTTCTCCAGAGAGTCCTCTCTTCACATTAGGTGGCCAAAATATTTGAGCTTCAGCCTAAGTACCTGTCCTTCCAGGGAACAGTCAGGGTTGATTTCATTTAGGATTGACTGATTTGATCTCCTAGCAGGGACTCTCAGGAGTCTTCTCCAGCACCACAGTTTGAAAGCATCTCTTCTTCGGCGCTCAGCCTTCCTTATGGTCCAACTCTCGCAACCACACATTGCTACTGGGAACACCATCGCCCTGACTATACGAACTTTTGTTGGCATGGTGATATCTCTGCTTTTTATTAAGATGTGCTTGTAAATAAGCAGACTGTTCTATTGCCTGCGTATCACTGGTCTTCCACCTGGCAAAGAGTTTTCCATTGTTCAAACTATGAAAAGAGGAGCTCATGTGCCCGGCTCCAAGTCCACCTCTAACAGCCTGCCCTGGCGCAGCAGGAGGCCTCCTTGGGGGAAAAGGAGGTTCATCCCCTTAACTCAAGTAGAGGCCAAACCATTCCAATGGGTCTACTTGAATGTTCGCCAGCTATTTTGCTGGCGCACATTTGAGTTGGCCGTGTAATGGCGACCGGGCCTGGGAAGGGGGATAGGATTTGACAGAGAAGGCCTCCAACAACCCCTTCCCCTTCCCGGGCAAGGCCGATCAATCCCACCCCCCAGATTGCCCCATTCCGCCCTCCCCATGTTCCTCCACCACCCGGCAGGGAACTCACCTTCCCCGGAGGGCGCAGCTGCGAATCTGGGATGGTGAGAGCGGCGCCGTCTTCGGGGTTGGCACCACTTAATCTCGTGGTGCCGCATACATGCTTTACGGCACGTTTGCGACACCCTAGACTAATGGAGCAGTCACTCCACCTGTCTATTCCTAGACAGGATTGCGCTGTAAGACACGCAGGGAGCTGTCCAGCATTCCTGCCACCTTATTTCCCCCCATAGGGTTTTGTTTGTTTTAAAAATGTGCAGAGGGGGTGTTATGGAGTGGGGTGGACAGATCAGGCCCAGGAGGGTTAGCAGCAGCGATGCATGTTGAATCCTATCCCCCTTCCCAGGCCATTTTTCCTTACATGGGGCTCCTGGATTTGTGCCAGCAAAATATCTGGTGCAGATCTGAGGAGACCCGTTGTGGGGGCTGGAGCTTCCCTCCCCCCGAAAGTTCCCTTCCCCCGAGGTGACCTCCCAGCTCCCACTTTCTGCTCAGGATCCAGCGTGTCTCACTGGATCCCTGGGCAGAAGGTTAGGTAGGATTGGGCTGTGAGAGTAGCAGGTGCAAAAGGGCAGTGTAGGAGTAGTTATGAAACGTACAGAGTTGACATTTTTGAGGGGGGACGAACAATGTGAGCTGGGCCCCTGTGCAAATCAACTGTTTGGGTGGAGGTTTACACTGCAGACCATTTGAATGGTGGTGGTGTGTGGCTCAGGTTGAATGTAAGGACCAAGCCTGCATGGATGGCCTGGTCCATACATCCATAACCTCTGCATTTGGCTTATGTTGAGCAGAATGTCAAAATGTCCCTTTAGGGACATTCTGTGTCCACTCTAGTCCCAGTGCTGGTGGGAAGCAAGCAGAGCCTATCCAACAAGCTGTATTTGCTATATTCTGTGTATCCACACTAGGGTTGTGAGGGAGTAACATCGGGGTCCCATTTGACTTGCTCAAATGGGAACTTCCAAATTTGTCTTGAAATTTTATGTTGAGCACAATTTGGTGGCAGCTATAGATACCATGAATATGTTCATAAACAGAAGGAACACAAATAAGCCTTATACCATGTTTAAACATTGTTGTGACACATGGGGATAACTTTTATATAACTTAAAAAAAGCCGGAATACTTCAGACTCTTGACAATAGAAAGTGATAGAGGACAGTTTGACTATTTGAAACCAAGGAGATAAGTAATGATGAATTGCCAGTGATAGCAGGTGACAACCATCAAGGAACAATTTTATCCACCATCTGAAGTCATTCATTACTTTTTATTGAATAACTGAATTTCTGCACCATGTTTAGAATCTAGGTATTTTCCTTAGTAAACTCACACTGAATAAGGAATTGAATAAGTTCTCAGATTTCAATACTTCTTTTATTTGTCCTTGGAGGAGGCAATCACTCACTCTATTCTTGCCAATCCAATAATGAGAAAAGTCAAATTGGGCTACCACATAAAATATAACTTTGAATCTTTCTGGAAGAGAGGGCTTAAAAAAACCCACTGTATTGCTTCAGTAATGTATACACAAACAGAAATCCTTTAAAAACCATCTTCAAATAGAGAAGAACCCCCTAACTTTCATTTGGTAGCGGGCAAAGGGCCCATCTACACAAGAGATTGGATGGCATAACTATTCCTGAACTGTTCTACTTCAAGCCATAGGTGGTAATGAGGCCTTATCCTCAAGCGCTCCTCCACTGAATGCACATAGAAAACTAGTCTGTCAGGGAAAAAAGCTAGGTTAGAATTTTCTGCCTGAGAAGCTGGTTTGCTATGTGCTGCTACCATCTGAGCCTCTAAAAGCTATGCTTGATCAAGGAGCAGTCTGAGAGCACAATCTGATGCATGTCTACTCAGAAGTAAACCCCACTTTCAATGGGACTTACTCCCATATAAGTGTGTATAAGATTGCAGCCTTACGGTACTATCCAGCCTAACTTTTGGCCGGCGGAGTACATACCTAAGGAGTCACAAAAGTTCCGTAAAGCGCATTTGCAGTTCCTCTGGAGTAACCGGCACTGGCACTGAGGCGCTCACTCTGTGACCTACCTGGACCCACACTGGCTGCCACAGGTAAGTGCCACACCGGTCGGCGGAAGGGCAGGCCGGGGTGTCGGGAGGGACGGCATTGGTCGTCTGGGCCCAGGAGGGGGTGAGGATATCGGCGGCGTGCTCCACCATATCCCCCTCCCAGGCTGGGCAGGCCTTTCACAGCCTCCCCAGACGTGCACCAGCTCCAGAGCTGGCTCACATCCAAGGAGGCCCATTGGGGCCTCCGGCGCTTACACCAGGGGAAGGGGATGAACATCCCCTTCCTCCGAGGTGAGTCCCGGCCACGCCGTTCCATCCCGCATCCCGACTAGGATGCAGCGGCCTGCCCTTTAGGCCGGCCGCCACATCTTAGGCAGGATCGGGCTACCATCTGTGATTCTTGTCCTTCAAAGGGAAGGTCTACCCCAGCCAGTGAAATATCTAATCCTGGATCAGGCAGTTTCCCAACCATCAATACCTCTGTCTTATCTGGATTAAGTTTCAGTTTGTTCTCTCCCATTCAGATTCTCATAGTCAACTGATAATGGTTCAGTGTTTCCACCACCTCTCTAAGATTTGTTGAAAATACAGACAGAGATGGGTGTTAGCGGCATATAGTACTTGCTCACCTTGGGATGGCTTATCCATGTTGCTCTTTCATAGTAATGCTTCTTATGCTTTCTATTAAGCCCTTTATGGCTTAGAGCCAAGGTATCTCAAGGACCACCTTCTTCCATATGAGACAGACCACCCCCTGAGCTCATCAGGGGGAGGGTGTCCTCCTGGTGGCAAAAAGAGGAATGGCCTTCTCTTTGTCACCACAATTGACAAAATTGTCACCACAATTTTAGAACTCCCTCACTGTTGAGTTGAGAAACGAACCCTCCCTATTGGTCTTTGAGTGTGTGTGTGGGGGGGGGGGGGCTAAGACATTTTTTATTATTTTGGATTGCTTTGCTTCTTAAAATTGTTGTCTGGCTGCTTTTGATGTGCTTTATTTTTGATTGTACTTATTTGTTGTAATTTTATTGTTTTAAAGTTAATTGTCAGCAGCCTCAGTCTTTCTTTCAAGAGAAAGGTGGTTATCAATGTTGCCCACAGCATGGAAAGTGTCTTCTCTATCCTTGGAATCCAACAACACAACAATTCCTAGTGAATAGCAAGCGATGCCCCCAGCACACTTTGACTAAGAATTTGAATGAAATATTTACTCTGAGTTCCAGGGTTCCATTGAGGAAATTCAGTAGCAACTTCGTTGTTACCGCATTCATATGCTGGAACATGCCAAAAGGGTAGTCTTTCACAATGTCCCAAAACTGGTCATGTCAACATCACAATGATATTGCTATTTTTTTTCTATCACTACAAGCAAATTTTAGAACTGGGATATTAGTTTTATTATCCAAATTTACATTTTATGATACTAGCCCTTATGATAACTTATTCCCAAGTTTATTAAGTTAAATTGCAGCCTCTGCAGCAGCCCTGGCTCAATTCCAGCTTATCTCCAGCCTTTAGAATTCAACTCCTACATAAAAAAATTTCCGTGACTTTTTTCCCTCCATGTGCAATTTCTCTCTCTAGGCATTATTTCCCACAGGTGGATAAGTTTTGTGCAGCCTCAGTGATTTATTGGCTTTAAGTTGCCCTGGCTTACTTATCACTTCTACCTTACTGACCTTGAAGTAATCCAAGATAGCAAGTACAAGGCCAATAATAGATGACATCGGCTGGTTCCTTTTTAACTGTGCACTTAGTAAACATTTTTACATCCTTGGCTTGCTGCAGCTTTCTTGCTTTATAGGTGGAACTCCTCCTGTATCAGCTTGACTATTTCTGATTTATTCAACTGTTTAGCTATATCTGCTCCAGTTATGTCAGTAGTTCTCTTCCGCTAGTCCCAGAATGAATTTACCTCCCATAAATCCTCCTGTTTGGATTTTATTTATTGTGCTTGCATTCCACTCTTCCTTTTAAAAGGCTTAGAACAGCTTATATGGGGCTTCCAGTGGCAGCGATCAGCTCCATTCTCACTTACCGTCAACAAGACTACAGCATCAGGTGCTCCCAGACTATTCACTGGGACATCAAGTTGGTGGTGAACATTTTAGAGTTTAAATGCACATGCCCTCATCCAGCAAGAGAGCATTTGAAGCAGACTTCCACATGTGGTGGTGTTAGGCCCAAATTCAACAGGCTGATCAAACCTGGAGAGCGATCTTCTTTAAGCAGACATCCTGTTGTTCTGTACAACTCAAGAAATGGCATAAGACTCAAACTATGGAACTTTGACATAGATGTGATACAGTGTGAGAGCCAGGTGGTGTAGTTGTTCTGCAGTTGGCCTTAGACCTTGAAGATCCAGGTTCAAATTCCTGCTTTTGAGCCAGTCACTATCTCTTAGCATCACCTACTTTACAGGGTTGTTGTGAGGACAAAAGGAGGGAAGGAACTATTGTACACCACCCTGGGCTCCTGGAACCCTGGGTTTCTTGGAGGAAGGGTGGTATACCAAACTGTGAAATAAATAAATTTTGTTGCATTTGCAAGTGTGGTGTTTATGTATGGGTCCTTGGTTGCCCACTCATCCTGCCATCCATCATCTGCCCTGCTGAAGTTCCTCCATTCCTCAGGATGTCTATTCCTAAGCTTACCAGATCTCCAACCGGGACAGAGTGCTAGACCTTTAGGAGAAGGAATGTGGGCAGGTGTAGCTTGTTAAACCTTAGAACACAATCCTAGGCATGTCTTGCTTCAATGGGACTTGCTTCTAAGTAGACATGCCTAGGATTGTGCTGTAAGGTTTAACAAGCTACACCTGCCCACATTCCTTCTCCTAAAGGTCTAGCACTTTGTCCCGGTTGGAGATCTGGTAAGCCTATCTATTCCCCTTTCATCTCTGTTGAACTTTTCAGACTTCTGTAAAAAATAAATCCAGCTATGCTTACTGAAACAAATTTTCTATGCTCAACATGTATTTTTAGCATCTTGTGGTTACAGACTGTTGGCAATGCAAAATCACATTTTCTAATACAATACATATGCCCTGAGTTACACATGCCATTGACCAAAGTTCTTGGTAGGCTTCAGGGCCTAACATTGACATCGTCAGTGTGTCATTGTCATGTCTGGGTGTGCATCTCCAGCTGCATTGTGATGTTCGTCTAATCCTTACTAAACTGGTAGATGAAACTGGGGATATGTATAGCTGACAAGGGTCACCAAATACTATATATTCTTCCCTTGTTATCCATACCTAATTCATTCCTGAAAACGGACTTTATAGTGAAAATCAATTACTACAATTATTGCATTAATTTCAGTGGGGAAAAATGTAACATTCCAAAGCCATTCCAAGTTCACCCCCCCAAAAAAAACCCCACCCTAAATGCCTAATACCATAAGGAAAATGTTGTGTGGCATGATAATATAGAATAAGCAACAATTAATAACACCATACAGCATCTATAAAGTGTTAAAAGTTGTCTATGAAACTATGTTTCAGACATTCTAGCATCACATAATGAGGTTTAGCACCTCAAGCTTTAGTTGCAAACTATGAGCAACTCTTACATTTCATCTATGTTTCCACTTTTGTCATGAGTTTTTTTTTAATCTTCTGTTCCTTAGGATCCACATTCACAGTAATTTGTATAAACAAAGCACAAAAACAGATACACTGTAAAAGGGAGTGTGCAATGCACGTGCCTGGAAAGCGTGGGGACATCATGCAGTGCGTCTCACATGAAGGAGGGCGACTCTTCCCGAGCCGAACTCCATCATCCACGAGGCCTGAAGAATGATTCCCCTAAGGCCTGCAGGAGCAGACCTGCGAAAGGGTGCCTTTCTGGACCTCTGTCCTACCAGGGGTAGAAATCCAAAATTTAATCCAACCTCCTGGAACTTCTTCTTGGACATGCAAGGGAAATGCTTCCCTTTCTCTGTCTCCTGAGCTCAAAATGGAGGGAAAGTCTATCCATTGGTAAAACGGGAGGTTGACCTTGCTCCACGAAGGATTTTGTCCTCCCCCCCCCCCATCATTCCCGGACCTTATCTCAAAAATCTCTTGGTATGGAAGAAGAGGCATGGTCTTCATATGCGCAGTTTGGATAAGTGAAAGTCCTTATAATGAACATACTGATACAAAGGGAAGAATGCATATGACTAGTTGCCTTGGTTACATTTGAATCAGGATAATTATGGATATTTAGTGCTTGATCCAATTTCTTGTCAAGAATTTGTATTAATGACAATTAAAACACATGTTCAAAGTTGACCAACAAAATTACAGTTGCCAGTAGGGATAAAGCTCTGTTTTGATTTGCATATATTGATTTATTTTATTTATGCTGGCTCTGAACCTGGAGGTAACATACATTTTATTTTTGACTATTTGTACAACTTGTACTTGCCTATTGCCTAGCAGTCAGGATGCATTTTTTGTTGTTCTCATTGCTTCAGTGTTTGCTTTTAAAAATGGTCAATTGGATGACAAAAAGAGTTTGTAGAAATTGGCAACTGGGAATGCACAGAACACCCCAGAGAAACTTTGCTAGACTTATTGATTTTTTTTTACCTCCCTAAGATTTCCTCAGATGTTTCTCCCAGGTCTTATAAACTCTGTAGCTATTTGGAGAATTTCTTCACTGGGCCTGGACTCCCAATAGGATGCATAATGCTGTGCTATGTTCAAGACATGCGCAACACAGCTTGTGATTCTCACTGAGTAGAGATGTGTGACCCTGCCCCTCCCCCAAAATTATTAAAACTCTTTTTCCTTCCCTCAAAATTCCTCGGATGTTTCTTGCCAGCACAAACTCTCAAGTTCATCCCAAAACGTTGCTTTATTAGCAACTCCTGTAACATCACTAGATGGAACTACATTGAGCACTCATAATTTAAAAAAAGTCCGTCGGCGGAGAAAGATCAGTGAAAAGGATAAAGATACATATTGTTTTTCATAAATGAGAGGCTAGAAAATATTTCAGTACTGTCTAACTCCTTTCATTAAGATTAAATCCTACAGAACTAAACATCACTAAACAAATTGTTCTATGTAAACAAAAATATAGTGTGGTACAAGGAAAAATTGTATGTGATCAAGAAATGGTACGTGATCAAGGGCAATTTCCTATATTAGTTGAACAACTCCAAATTACAGTGAATTGCAAACACTGTATATATATTGCAAAATATATATATTCTGATGATATGGGGATTAGGTGACACTAACCTTGCACAACTTGCAGCCAGACAAGTCAGATTTTTGGAACAGGGATGCTAAGGGATCAAAATGTGTGTGGAAAATGCAGTGCTTTTCTTTTGACAGTCAATATCAACAGTCACATCAAAGATAATGTACCAAGGCCTCTGCTAGGGTGTTGATAGCCCAATCCTGCCTATGTTGCGGCTGCCGGCCTATAGCATCCTAGGCCCATTGCGGGCTGCGCCAGCGCAGGCCGGGCTCACCTCAAAGAAAGGGGACAAATGTCCCCTTGCCCCAGTGTAAGCGGCATGGGCCCCAATGGGCCTCCTTGCATCCAGGGAGGCCCTGTAAGGCCAGCTGGGGCTAGGACAGGGCATAGAATATTGGCACAACTCAGTGCTGATATCGCTGCCCCCTCCCAGCCCGGGCCGGCCCATGGCCCCCTCACAGCCTAACTTTAGGCAGGATCGGGTCAAGAGTGATATATCTGAGATGGAGAGGTAGGTTAGAGTTCTACCTGCTCCCAATAATGACACATGAGACAGTGGGGGAGGCGGGAGCCTGCAACCAGAATAACCACCTTCCCATTTATTTATTTAGTATTATTATTAACAGTATTTATATACTGCTTTTCAACAAAAAGTTCACAAAGTGGTTTACAGACAAAATCAAAAGATTAAATGGCTCCCTGTCCCAAAAGGGCTCACAATCTTAAAAAAAAAAAAAAATGCAGAAGAACACCAGCAAACAGCCACCAGAAAAGACACTGTGCTGGGGTGAAAGGGGGCATTAATTTTATGCACAGTGCAATGAAGGAGACAGTGTCCACTTTCTCCCACCCTTTGACTGGTGGTGTTTGCCACTGCTGAGGTACTTTGCCATTTTTTTTACCCGGATATTTAAAAGCGTGCAGTGGGAAACTCATTGCAAAGCTCATTTAGCCACCCCTGTACTAGAGCAAAAGGCACAATTTAAAATGAACTCTGTGTGCTTGCATTATGAAACATTACACTGGAAATGTGCTCAAGAAAATTACTCCTAATAATCCATAGTCATAAAACAAATATGTAGAGGGACACATTTCATTTTTTCTTAAAGTGTTAACTCATGTTTCCATTTCTTATTAGTGATTCTTTGAACATTGCTACAGCACATTGATATTTTGAATAAGCTGAGCTTCCTAGAATTCCCAGCTGTAGTCATGCAGATTGCTTCTGCTACAGCTCCTGAGAACTTGATTGTCCCTCCTGACAATTTGCTCCTATACACAGCCCAGATGTCACTCATTAATGGAAACATTTTGAGGGAGTTCCAGCAGTTTCTAGCACAAAAGAGCATCAAGGATGATATTTTAGGGAGGGGTGTTTTTTGTGTGCAAGATCTATCTATCCATCCCATCTATCTATCCATCCAATCCATCTAAAATCTTAGCCATCAAGGATAGCTGAACTTACTTCTTTCTGTTGAAGCCTGAATTGTATAGACCAGGGGTTCTCAACTTTCCAGCAACGTTCCAGCGCCCTAGAGGTACGCGGACCTCTTGCTGGGGGTACGCCAAGCCCTGCCCCTTATCTGCCCCATCAGCAGCGAATTAAGTGTTAACTGACATGGATTTTAAATTTTATTTATTTTCAGAACCCTTCTGTCTCTTTGATTTTGGTTTTGGGCTTATTTTTCTACTTTGGAAAATGTACTTTGGTGGGGTGGGGGGGAGAGGAGCTGATCTTGGGAAGTGTGACATGGAGAAAAAAAAGAGATCCTTACATGTGTGTGTGTGTGTGTGTGTGTGAGAGAGAGAGAGAGAGAGAGAGAGAGAGAGAGAGAGAGAGAGAGAGAGAGAGAGACATTCAGGATTGGGTCTTGTGTATTATGATCAGTGCTAGCCTACTGAAAAGAGGGCCTGTTAATTATTTCCCTTAAAAAAAAAAAAAAAGATTCACAGCGCAATCCGACTTAACTTTTGTGCTGGTTTAACCAGCGGCGCAGCAAGAACGAGAGGCCCCAGAATGGAAAAGGGATTCAAATCCCCTCCAAAAGAGGAATTCAAAGGGGATTTGAATCAAACATTCCCTTCCCATGAGTAGGCCTCCATGACTGCAGTGCACTGCCACCACAGGATGCAGCGCGTTGCAGGGCAACATCCCCGTTGGCACTGCAGCATCAGCGCTGGAAAGTTGGATAGGATTGGTCAATATTTTTGTCACATAAATAATAATTTCATTACAAAAAAGATCTAAATTACAACCATCGAAATATGTATGGTCCACAAATTAGCACTAATTTAAATAATGCTATTTAAACAGAAAGAAGGATAGTATGGAGACTTAAGGTGCATTTGATATATTGCAACTAGTCTGTTAGTTTGCTCCATGTGCCTTCACTACATGATGACAAGGGATCAGGGGTGGTGGGGGGGAAAACCTTTTTTCTAGCTGTGGAATTCCTACTACAGAGAGATTAGTTAGCTCCACATCTCTTTTAAGGCCACACTAGATGTGCGCAACACATGTGAAACAGAGGTGTGCTTCCAAATGGATTCACTGATCTCTGTTTGCGACTCCTATTTACCCTCCGTGAGGATGTGTAAATATCTTTTATGGGCTTAATTTCTTGATGGTATAAGATTTCTTATTGTGGCACAGTTGCTGTTTGGATTGTGTTGTGATATATGGTACAGCCTAATATCATGGGTAGATGGCATTGCTTGGTGGTAGGGTACATGTAAGAACATGTTATAGCTCTACAGCCTTCTCCATTCACTACTCTATTCTGCATTAGTACATTGTTAGGCACACATTGATGTACTTTTTGCCCTGAGTGAATGACTTGCCTAAACAGCTGAGGTAGAAGAAATATCCACTTACATATCTGAGTACAATGTTTGTGACCAAGATTTAGTCTTGTGTAGGTCAGGAGGAAAGTCGTTCAGGACGATTCACAGACGGAAAAAAAAAGTTGAATAGATCAATAATTTGCTATGAATTATTTACTAAGTTCCAGTTGCAATGGAATGATAATTGGGACACTTTAAGTATTGTCCAATTTGACAATAAGGTCATACTTACACGGGGAATTTGCAATCAATATCTGGCCTCTAGTGGAAAAATATTCCTCAAACCCAATAGTAAACAAACAAAGCTGCTGTTACTTTCTCCTTTCTTAGACAGAGAATGGATTGTGTTGGTGTTCAGAATAAATGTAAGCCAAGGAAGTCATTGAAATGTTGGTTCCCAGTGTGACATGAAATTATATTGTTTTGTGTACCAGTCTGAGTGAAAGCTGAGCCTAAAGCACACAGTTGCTCCCCATACTTCAGAAGTCTGGGCAATGGATCTAGGTGCTCAAAATCCAGAAATGGATGCAGAAAGGAAAGTACTGGTTATGTCAATGGTTTTTCCCCCTCCCCATCGTTGTTTTACAGGTGCTGTTATGTTCAGGGTTTGTTCCTGTGTAAACAAACAAACAAACAGCGGTGACCATGATATGTGAAGATAGACGGAAGATAGATGGAGGAAGCTATGGTTTGAAAAATGTGAAGCTGACTCTATATCAAATGTGTACAACATAATGGATGTCACAATATCTGTTAACAATAGCTATATGGACTACAGGTTCTCTCTAATGGGAAATAGTTGAAGTGAAAGATGAAACTGTTGTCATGCTTATATAGTAAAGCCAATCATTTGCATTATATCTTTTGTTGTGGGCACCCTCTCTTTCTTAACACTGAGCAGTCCAAACTACCTCCATCTTGGTTCCTCTTGGCAAGGGCCATTAAGAGGGATGCTTTGGCTGTGATGCTGAGGACATCTGTACCCCTCCTTCTTCTAAAGTCTTGCAGATTTGGGGTGCCCCATTCTGACTAAATTGCTGCAAACACAAGTCCTGCTGCATAAAACTTAAGTTTTAAATGGCCCAGTGGCCAAGCCACTTGGACAAGCTTTTCACAGTCCTATGCCAAGGAGTATCTTCCAACAATTACCTGAGCCTCAGGGCAACACACACCTTACCATGCCTTTTATCCCTCAGGAACTTCTCTGATGGGCCATCAGAGAAGGTGATGGGGAAACCATTAAGCCTTTGTGTCCACCTGGAAGGACACAGTCAAACTCAGTCAAGTCTAGGAAACTTGTGCTGCCCACCCAAAGAGCTCCTTTGTCTACCCAAAAATGCATTGTTTCCTTTAAATCCTATAACTGCCCCTGCCCTGGAGGCAGAAGTCTGTCACTTCCAAACCATCCAGAAGTGTCCGTGATGTCCGTTTTGATAGTCTCTTTCCTATAGAGACTCCCCTCCATTTAGGTGGTGCTTTCTTCCTTGCTGAAAGCCTCCACATTTCTGCTTTCCTTTTTCTGAGCCCTCTTGCGCTGGTAGCTGCCCTCACCCACGGAGGAGCTACCTTCCTGGCTCATAGGAGCACCTTTTTGTTTTATTTTGCCCTCAAATGGAACTGGAACCTTGCAGCCCTGCTCTTGCTGCTCAAGAACAACTTCATACTCAAACCCTGCCCAGCAGGACAGGATTGGCTTACCATAGTCCCGGTATTCACCGGGACAATCCCTGCTCAGGAACCCAAATCCCGGGCTCCTGTCCAGTCCCCTCTTCATCCCGGCCGGCTGGGACTGCCCCCCTGCAGCGCTAATATGCTGCTGCTGCGTCTTTGTCCGGACCAGGCCTGGACTCTTCGCGAGCCTGCATGAAGTTGGAAGCACTCTAGAAATGTCTGACTTCACTTGGACGTTTTCAGAGTGGTTCTAGCCTCGCGCGGGCAAGCGCTGAGACTAGAAGCACTTCGGAAACGTCCGAGTGTAGTCGAACGTTTCCGGAGTGCTTCCAGCTTTAAGCAGGCTCGTGAAGAGTCCGGACCTGGTCCAGACAAAGATGCAGCAGCAGCAGCATATTAGCGCTGCAGGGGGCATACTTAATACTGTTAAGTATTGGATGCACAATCCTGCATCCTGTGTAGAAGGAGAGTGCTGAGGCCACCTTGTATAAGGTAGGAAAATCAAAAGCAGAGGGACAATGATGAACAAAATGAATTTCCTCCACTGGAAATTCCCTCCTCTTTCCTGCCTGCACTCTACCCCACTGTTGTTCACTCCAGAACTCGGGTGTAATGTTGAACTTCAGCCAGTTTGGGCACTTGCCATGGGTACCAACTCGAACACAAAAGCTCTCTTCAAATGTTTTCAACTGTGGTGACTCTCCACAGCTTCACAAGGGTGAAGAAAGAGCATCTTTGCATGCCCTACTTCCACCATGAGTAGAGTGTTTCTCTGCATAGCCAAATGCTGTAACTGGGACAGATTCTTCACAAGATTAGGACTTTAGAACATAAGAAGAACCCTTATGGATCAGGCCAAATGCACATCTAGTCCAGCTTCCTGTATCTCACAGTGGCCCCACCAGATGCGTTAGAGAGCACACAGACAACAAGATACCTGTTTCCTGTTGTTACTCCCTTGCACTTGGCATACAGAGAAAACCTACTTCTAAAATCAGGAGGTTGCTTATGGCTTGTAACTTGTGATAGACATTTCCTCCATGAATCTATGCAATCCCCTTTTAAAGGCATCTAGGCCAGGTGCCATCACCACATCATGGGGCAAGGAGTTCCACAGATTAATTACACGCTGGGTGAAGAAATATTTTTTCTGCTGTACTCTTGGACTTTGTGAAACCATGGAGAGTCAGTCCCCACAGTTATATACATCTGAGGAGGCTTTAAGTCCTTGGCTGAGATACCAACAGGGAAATCTGTTGCCATGATCTCAGTAGGCATTCTTAGGCAAGCTGTTATTCCTCAGCTGCACTCTCTTCCGCTCCCTTCCTCCCCCCAAAAAATCTGATTTCACAGCATGGTCCTTATCCTGACATTACTGCAGGAAAAAAAATATGGTGAATATTTTTTTATAAGCAGTACTTCTTTGTTTTGTCTGCTCTCGTCCACCCCCCTTGGTATGTAATCTGCCAGCACTAAGCAGTGTCTCATAATTGGCTACAGTTGTTATTGGCCCTAGAACACTGCAGGGCAATTAGAACATTTTAAATGTTATTATTGGGCCAATTTCAGTTGGCCTTTGGGAATAGACAAATTAAAAGCTAAGTAAGATACTATCCCCCTTTTTTTTCCCCCTCCACCGCAGACCAGGCACCATCTGCCAAGCCTGTCACTGCAACCCGGTAGGTCATGAAATGAGTGTGCCATGCATAAAGCCACAAAATCCTTGCAGTATTTACCCTGTCACAAGATGGATGCAAAAATCGCTGTGCTTAATTCTTGTTGACAAAAATGTTCACATGTATTGGCAAACAGTCAGCAGTAGTTGAAAGGAACAAAATAGGAGTTTGCAAAGCATAGCTAGCAGCCAATAACTGTTTGCCTCCTTTTTACCTAACAGCAGCTTAAAGCACTCGGAGACCTTGTGGCAACGAGCTTTCTTTCCCATTGTCCCTTTGTAATACACTTTAGCCCTTTTCAGGCATCCTGTAACACTGAAGAGTGTTCATGGTTACTAAAGGTCCAGTAACACAACAACAAGACCTGACGTCACCACCAGCCCACACTGTCATCCCGATCCTGCCTAAGATGCGGTGACCAGCCTAAAGGGCTGACCACTGCATCCTAGACAGAATGTGGCCGCACCGGCACGGGCTCACCTTGGGGGAAGGGGATATTTGTCCCCTTCCCCTGGTGTAAGTGCCGTGGGCCGCAATGGATGTGCGTCAGCTCTGGAGCTGGTGCGTGTCCGGGGAAGCCATGTAAGGCCAGCCCGACCTGGGACGGGGTGCTGGATATCAGCGCAACCCAGTGCTGATATCCATTTTAACCCAGTGCTGATATCCTGGGCCGGGCCAGCCAATGGCCCCCTCCCTTGCCACCCTTGCCCACCCTCCCCACAACCCTGCATCGACCGGCGCAGACCTTACCTGTGTCGGCCAGTGCAGGTCCAGTTTAGCAGTGGAGTGAGAGGTGTCAGCATCTGCGCTGGTGCCGCTTACTCCAAAGGAGCCGCATGCATGCTTTACGGCACGCAAGCAGGATTGCGCCATGTAGCACCACAGCCCACACTCTGAAGAGACAAATTCAACTCCTGGGAGAAAATGGACTGTGTTCCACATCATGAGGAAGTTTTCTCTCTTGACCAGTGTTTGCTTCTATAGACAAATGCTATTACCTGGGAGGGCAAGGAGGGGGTAGAGCTATGTGGCGGCAGCAGGTCTTGCTAATAGTCTCTCATTTATGCTATAACTGTGGATGCTCTCCAGGGTACACTTACCCTGAAGGGGTTTTCTGTTCATTAAGAATGTAAAATCCTTGCAATTTTTCCTAAAGATACCGTATTTCTACTGTCTCAAATGCTGCCACTGCATGTTTGTCCCGTTGCATGGAACAATATTCACAGATGACCAGTTTTTGGAATGCCACTCTTCACCAAGGTCCTGGAGGTGGGGCACCCTTGGCCCTGCTCACTGCTTCTGCATGAGGCAAGCTAGAGGCTGGTACCCTTTTGGGTGCCTGGGCTGGCTAAGGATGTGGGCTTGTTAGCCTCTCCCCAGCAGTCTGCATTTGAACAAGTTGCCCCATACTGCTTGTCCGCTTGGATAGTCTGAGACTAGCTGGTTGCCTTTGGGGGCTGCATACAAATTTTATTTTTTGCTTCTCACCTGATTGGTCTTTGATGGAGAGGTTTTTTTTTTGCCTCTATGTTTTTTAGCCAGGGCAGCCACAGCTGGCGCGTATAGTGCAGGGCAGGGAATAAAAGAAGGGATATGGTGTTATGTACACTTTGGGGTAAGCAAGAGTCATATGGGGAAGCAGGATTGATTTCAAGAGGCTGCCTGGCTTGGGGTGTGACCCCTTGTGCTTGAATTGCAAAGTCTTTCTCAAAGGCTGTCAGCCTGGGGTAGGCAGAGCAATTTGGCTACCTTGACCCCCTTTCCAGGGGTTGACACTGAAAAGCTGGGGTCTCATCAGAAGACAACATCAGGTTGGGGTCAGAGTGGTTATGCCCAAGGGGGAGGAGATAGTAGCATGCTGCCTCCTCCAGGGTAGCTAGCTGCCTGTATTAAGGGGGGGGGGTGAGTGTTGGAGAGATAGGACCCATGTGAATGACATGCTCACATATAAAAGTAGTTCAAGGTTGTATAACTATGCGGATTTTAACAGGAGACCCACACAAAATGGGTAGACTACTTCTAACATGAAGGCTATAATATCAAGAAACTGATTTCTACAAAGAAAGGCGCTGAGGTTCAGAGAGAAGCCATGCGGCTACTTTAACCAATCTGCTTTCTAACCTTGAATGCTTAGAGTGATCTATATTGCAGTTGCCCGATGGGCGCCCGCTCCGGGCGCCCACTCAATCGTTGCAGCCGGCTCGGGGACGTCTTCCCCGGCCGGCTGTCCTGGGCCTTCTGAGGAAGGCCTGCTGCGCGAACGTTATTTATAACATGTTTAGCGCATGTGCAGACCATTCCTTTTCCCTCAGGAACGGTCTGTGCATGCGTTAAACACGTTATAAATAACGTTCGCGCAGCGGGCCTTCCTCAGAAGGCCCAGGAGCGCAGGCCGGGGAGGACGGTCCGAGGCCTTCTCCCAGCCTCGGAGCCTCCCGGGTGACGCGCGGAGCCTCCCGGGTGACGTGCGCAGGGGAGGTGACATGCGCGCGCGTCACCCTTCTGCGCGCGTCACCCTGGAGCCCTCAGCCCCGCTGGCCACGCTACAGTGACGCCTCTGACCTTATCTATGTTCACAAGTATATGCACTCTTTTTGCATTATGTTCTGAGCCTGATCCATAGATTGAATTAAGCTCTCTGGGCCCTGATCATTTTCAATCAGGGATGGTTGAACTGAAATCCAAAAACATATTTCAACAATCAATTCAACAATAGTCATGAGTGTTTTGGTCTCTCATCAGCTATTGCCAATATTTTTTCCTTGTTAGGTCTGCCATTACACTGAATAAAAGAATCCCATGTTTTGTTTTTGAAATAAAATAGGTTAGGTGTATTGACCAAATTTGAAGGTAGATTAAAATGAATGACTTTAGGAAAGGCATCAGAGATGAGGCAACCCAGAGGTGACCCAGAAGTTGAAGGTTCAACCCAGAGGTTGAAGTAGGGTCAGAAGTGCTGCATAGGTTAAAAAAATGGTTAAACACCTATTGATTTGGGAACTTTGTCAAGCCTGTTGAAGATAAATTGTAGTAAAATGTTCTGAACATTGTAATCGGAAGATTAGTGATTTGTCTATAAGAGATGAGACCGTGCCAGCTCTGAGTTCGACACCAATCAGTACATGTACATCAATCAGACCGTCTCTCCCTGGATTGGAAGTTTCCAAAATACGGCTAGTTTGGTGAAATTCTTACTTTCTGACTAGCAAACTGAAGTTATAGGGTGATGTCAAGAAATAAGCACTTGCATTTGGGAAAATTTAAGCACTTGCTTAAATTTTCCATTACAATCAATAAGATATAAAAGTGCTGAAATATGCGAATATCGTTCCTTTTCTTTTTCCTGTTTACTTGGACAATAGATCAACTTGTGTCCATATTGGAATGTCTGTTTTCATTGACTTATTTCTATGTTCTCATATCTTTTTATCATTGTCATACATTTCATACATTTGAATGGTTTCATGAGAACCTATTATCCCCCTAGATGTAAAATTCTCATTCTGTAAAGGAAGTTATGATGTAGTCCTGGTGTCAGTTTATTACCCTGAACGCTAAGCCAAACTGGAAGAGAAAGTGGACTAAAGAACTTCATTACAGATTTAGAATTCTTTATTTTCAAGCCCTTCACTGAATAAACCCACTGAATGTCTCATATAGATTTGTGCATTCTATATAACATAGTTGTTCTCCTACCTTTTGTTTATATAAAGATTTGTGCCATCAAGTCTATATTGCTGCACTGAAAATATTCATAATTGTTTGTATGGATTTTTTTTCTTTTTTACATTTATATTTCTACAAATTGTTACTAACAGCCCACGACATTTCTGGTAAAATAGCAAACTTTTATGTGCCACGCAGAGATCTATGTTCTTCCTTGTTTCAAATTATTCAACTTGCCTGTAGGGGTCACTGCAAGACCATGTTGACCATCCATTCCCTTCTAAGAGATGGCATTGTTTGTATAATATGCCTTGATTTCAAGTGGCCTTGCTGTACTCCGCACAATGCATGCACATTTCACCCTGATGCTGCCGAGAGCCCTGAAAGAACCAGTGTTCTTTGTTCCGTCTCCCTTTCTCAGATCTAAGTTTAAAGCAAGAAACAAACAAAAAACCACTGCCATTAAGCTTTCCCCCCCAAAACTTTGACCAACAACTCCCTGAAAACTTAGAAGTTTACTTACCAACAGTTGTTAAGGATGTTCACCTTTCCACATATGCTTTAAAGGGTTAATGAATCATAAATACCGAGTCGAAAACATTCAGCAAGGAAGCCTGCAGAATATTGAAAGACCTTAAACAATGCAACTAGAAGAGATGTTTTGAAACTTCACATAATGTGGGATGGAGGAGAGAGAGAGCATGAAAAAGAGTCACTCTAGAATTGGTATTCAAAATAAAGAGAACAGCTTTATATGTTATATACAGAAATGGCAAGTGCAGGTGTTGTGGGGCCTCAAAGGCACCGGACTCTGCTCCTGTTTATCCTTCATTTCCCAGGAATCTGCCACACAGAAATTTGGGAGGTGGTCCTATATATCCTTTAGGCAGGAAAATATTTTTCCCCCTACCATTGAAACTGAAGGCACCCTCCTTCCTTGAAATGAGTCAAGGCAGGAAATTCCTAACAGCCCATCAAGTGTGGACTCCAGGGGTTCCTGTACAGCTGGACTGCATGCACTTGTGAGCCCATTGCACAGAAGGTGACCCCATCCCACCCACTCATTGGAATAGTCTGAATCTAGCTGGTTGCCATCACGGAGATGGGTTGAAATGTTTGCTGTTTGCCTGATTGGTATGGAAGACCTTTTTTTTTTTTTTTACCTATCCCCAGACTGTTTGAAGGGTGTAGTGGTGTTCGCAGGTCAGGCACGTCTGGCATGTATAGCTTTATATGGAAGGAAGAGGGCAGGAAGTAAGACAGGGATTGGTGGGCACCCTGAGGTAAGCAAGCATCACATTGTTTGCTGCAAACCTTTGACCTGCATGGTGATGTGCTCAGGGGCAGAGCACATGCTTTGTATGTCGAACGATGCAGATTTAATCCCTGGCGTCTGCAGACTAGGCTGGAAAAGACCCCTGACTGAAACCTTGGACAGCTAGTGTCGGCCAGTGTAGACCAGGGGTTCTCAAGCCCTTCCCAGCCGAGTACCACAGTACCATCTCCGGCATCACTCTCCTGCTGTGTACCACCAGAGGTGACTGGTGATGACATCATTGGCCAATTACTTCCGGGTTTCGGAGGCCAGAAAATGCAGGTAGGAGGCTCTGGGTGGGTGGGAGGGTCCTTCTCAGCATTCCCGAGAAGCTCAGTCAAAGGCAGGGCCAAAAGTGCCACATCGGAGCAGGGTTCCTGTGGTCTGAGTATCACCAGCAGTCGGTCGAAGTACCACTGGTGGTATGAATGCCACTGGTTGAGAACCCCTGGTGTAGACAATAGTGACCTAGACAGACATTGCAGTCAACCATTTGCAGCCTGTTGGTAACCCCTTCAGCTTGGGTTGCAAAGTTGATCTCAAAGGCTTTCCAGCTGGAGGGAGATGGTGCAATTCAGCTTCCGTGAGCCCCCTGGGGGGGGGGAAGGTTTGGGGGGAAAGCTGAGGTCATCATTTACAGCTTTGTGTTAGGCTGGTAGTGCTCACTAGTGTGCTGTCTCTTCCAAGGTAGGTGCCCACACTAAAGGGGGGGGGAGGAGTGCCTGAAGAAAGAACCTTCTGCAGAGATTTTGTACTTTTGTGGAATGATGTTGATTTCAATAAATGTGGCCCAGTTTTAATCCAAATGTTATCTCATGTCTTTATTGGGGGTTACACTGGCCAACTTCATTTGCTGTATTTCTGTACTAAAAGAACTGTAACCAATGGAGAGCATAGGGTGGCACAGGCCACCCATATTCCTTAATGAATACTCATTCATTTAACTGTGCTCTTTGCTCCAGCAGCCTCCTCCTCCTAATTCAGGTGCCTGGGTTGAATAATCACATTTCAGGCAGGGGTCGCAGGAGGAGAAAAAACCTAGCCCAGGACTTCCTACATTTTATATTCCCCCATACCCTCTTCGGTTATGCTCCTTAACAGAGGAAGGAAAGGGTTACAGGGAAAGGTCAGAATTTGGAAGAGAACCTGCTTCCTTCATCACCATTCTCTCTTTTGATAATTTCTGCACAGGGGACTGGTTATTCCAAGCAGCACTTCTGCCCTGTGCGGCTGCAGACCGGCCTGTGCTCAGAGCACTTCCAGAGCAGCAACTGTCAATAAGTCACCAACAGTTCTTGTGTTAATCCAAGGTCTTATTGTTTAGTATACTTTATTGTTGTAAACCACTTTGGGCAACATTCTTATGATGGAATGTTTGGCTATAAATGGCTAAAATAAATTAAACTATTTTCAGGCAGGCACAGTCAGGAGGGTAGAGAAGCAGGAGGCTCAGAATAGGCACCCTATATCCCAGAACCAAAAATTAAAGAAGTTATTTGGGGCTGCAGAAGGAGTCATCAAATAAGAAAAAGGAGAATCCTGTTTGCTTGCGGATATCTTTAGAACAGCGTGTTGATGCTGCTCCATGGAGCTTCTTCACATAGATTTGTGATTGCATTTAGAGCCTGCTAGCCCCGCTACTGAATATATAGTATTCAATAGATTGTATTCAATAGAAATAGATTGTCAGGTGCACAGACTTCGGAGGAATGGAACGCTAAATAGACCTGTGCAGGTGGCAACAAGTCATCCTAACATAAAACGAGGGCAGCAAACATTGACACTTTTCACGACACAACTCTAACAAGTGTTTTTCTTTCTCTTTGCATCATTAAACAAAACCAGATGAATTCAAGTTGATAAATTGTTAAACCATTATTTAAACTATACGCTCAGCAACGAAGCTTCCTGGGTGACCTTGGGCCAGTCACTATCTCGTAGAGTTATAAACTCGTAGAGTTGGAAGGAACACACAAGATCATCTAGTCCAGCCCCCTGCTTGTAGCAGGAAATTTATGTATTTATTTATTTACAGTATTTTTATCCTGCCTTTCTCCCCGAAGGGACCCAAGGCAGCTTACAACAACAACAACAACAACAACAACAAGAAAATACAATACAAAAAATACAATACAAAAATAATCACATTTTAAAACAATAAAAAACAATTAATGAAAATTAATAAAAACAGTATCAAAAAATCAATTAAAAAGATCATTGCTACAATTAAAACAGGAGCATAAAAACAGCAGCACCCCCACCTGTACCAGCGAGATGTTAAAAAAGGCAAGGGCTCAGAAGGCTTCTTTGAACCTTTTTTTAGGCCTCGCCGGAAAGTGTCCAAGGAGGGAGCAGTTCGTAAGTCAAAGGGGAGGGAATCCCATAAGGTTGGTGCCACTACTGAGAAGGCCCTGTTTCTGGCCGCCGCACTTCGCACCTCCCTTGGCGACCGGCACCCGCAAAAGGGCCTTCTCTGATGATCTAAGGAAACGAGCCGGACTATATAGAAGTAGGTGATCTCTCAAATAACCTGGCCCCAAGTTGTATAGGGCTTTAAAGGTCAAAACCAGCACTTTGAATTGGGCCCAGAAATGAATCAGCAGCCAGTGCAGCTGTCGGAGGATCCTCATGGAGCATCTCCAGCAGGTGCCTGTCAAACCTCTTCTTGAAGATCTCCAGTAAGGGAGAATCCACCACCTCCCTTGGTAATTTGTTCCACTGCTGAACAGTCCCTGCCATTAAGGATTTCTTCCTGATATCCCACCAGAATCTCCGCTCTTGCAGTTTGTACCCATTACTATACTAAGTTGTTCTCTGCTCCTGAAACCCTCAGGCACCACCTATGCCCACACACACACTTTATGTCATGTACTGGCAACTCTCTATGCACTGATTTATTTTGCTCGCTGTGTGAACAAATGTTTTTGTAAACTTATGTTTGGTGCAACAAAATACGGATTATTCTCTTTTGTATCCAGCCCGTCCTCCAAGGAGACAAGGGTGACATATATAGGGTTTTCTCAATGTTGCCATTGCAACAACCCTGTGAGATTGGCTAATTTGCAATTTTTCACATACTATACGGGGTGTGTGTTTGTCACATGCATAATCTTTCATCACTTAAATCCTCACATTTTATTAATTCAGCCAATCCTACTCTTGAAAAAAAAAATGCAGCACTTGGAACAGCTGTGCAGTCTCTCCTAGGTGTAGACCAGTCACAGAGTAGCTGTCTTCTTGCTTTTAGTGGAGGCATTTCTGGAGGCAGATTCTCTGTATCCTACACATTTTCTGTCTTTGTGGCTTGTCCTTCCTCTCTAGCAATGGAACTCACTCACTTTATCCCTTCTCCTTTCAAACAGTGTTGCTTTCTGTTTTTGAATAGCAGCCACACTTAGAGGGCGAGGGGGGGGGAATCAGTGTTGAAACTGTGATAAGAGACGAGGGAGTATTATGGCCCAATCCTATTCAGATGCCACGCCGACGGCACACAGATGCCGATGTGACATCTGTTAGATCTGTTAGGCAGGACGTCTGGCTCAGTTGGTAGAGCGTTTGTCTCTCACTAATGCCTGAAGATCTGCAGGACAGCAAGACGGCCGGAAGTCTGTCTGAGAGCTTCTGGCACGCCGAGCTGATAAGCTGCAGAGCCCTGTGGGGGAGTGGAGCTGCAGCTGAAGCAGCTGAAGCGTGCTGAGGCGAACATCAGAAAGAGAGAGACAGCTGGACTGTGAAAGTAACATCTCAAATGAAGGGTTCTATGAAAGATTAGAATGTTATTATATTGTAAAAACTCTTTGGGGTTTTAAACAGCCTGCCCGTGTGCACCGCCTTGAATAAAGTCGGAGGAGAAATCCAATGACCAGAAAGGCGGTATATAAATACTGTATATTATTATATTATTATTAGATCCTAAACTTGTCCTGGCAATGTCACACTTATGGCACAATACATTGCAGCATGAGATTCCATCTCTGTCCCCTTTGCTTACCTGTGTGGGATACATTATCCTTCCCCTGTTGGGTTGGTGAGGTAGAGGTTCCAGTTGGGTATTTATGTGTGGAGACCTCCTGGGGCAGAATGCCTGCAATAAGAATTCTGTGAAGACCAGAGTTAACAAAATGTCTTGCTATACCTGTTGTGAGGCCAGGAAATGGAAATTTGTTCACTTTCTTAGCCCCATGCCATGCATCTGATCATCTGAACTCTCTGGTGGGGGGTTATATATTGGGGTTGGTGTGCATTGATTGGCTATCAAATGTAATCTGTATCCTCTGCTCCATTGTAAGGAAGTGGGTGGGTTTGGCAGGTGGTGTAATTTTCTTCTGTTTTTCCATTCCCCATTGTTCCTTATGGAGTTGCTCCTATGTACACCAGTTCTGTCACTGGCATAGCATTTTTCCAGTGTTGGGGACATGTCCGTCATCTGAAAGGACATGGTGTATGTAGAATCCTCCTTAACCCTCCCAAGTTGTCATCATCCCCTCCCCCATGTTACATCCCAATCTCCTCCTCGTTTCGGGCTCTCTGCCAGTGGAGTTGCACCAGCATCCAAATGACTTTGATACAATACGATACCTTTATTGGCATATAACATAAAGATGATACATGTATAAGACAATACACAGTACTCAAACTAAAAGAAAACACTCATCTACAGCTACTGATCTTTCCCTAATCCTCACCACCGCCACCACGGATAAAAACTGTGCAACCCCCTATATATCAGCTAGGGTACAATCTTCTGATTTATGCTGTCATAGCATTTTCCAGCACTTCAATGGCATGGCATGTCTGTTGGCAGGTGGACTTCTGTGCCAGCGGGACTGTCATTGCTCTGGTATAGAGAGAGATACACAGGCATGTCTGCAACGTAGGATTAGGCTGTTAAACAATTTTAAATGTGTGGTTGCAATGGAAATCATCTCTACCCCAAGCAAGACCTATTTGGGGCTGGGAAAGGAAGGGGGTAGTTGTCCACTCAGGTGCATGCACAGAAGCAGAGTTGCTATTCTCTTTGCCAGCTTGATGCAGAAAAGCAATGACTGGGTGTCACCAAGGCTAGAAGTGCCCAGAAAGTAACTGGCCCAAGATCAGTGAGTTCCATGGTTGTTCAGAGATTTAACCCAGATCATCTTGGTCCAAATCAAACATTCTGTTCACTGCACACTTACTTGGCTGGGAAAGATTTTGGAAGCATCATAAACCATTTTGAAGGTAAATAGTTTTTCCCATTAATTGTTTCAGAGTTGGTGAAAGAACAATATTCAGCCCTGTTCAAGCAACTTTAGAAAAGATATCATTCCTCATTAAAAATAGTAAAAAAAAAAAAAAACCACCCATAAAGTACTATAGAAACCTTTTGACTTTCTTCTTTATAGCCTCGTTCACTTATTGCTTATTAACTCCTATAGGAGCCTTGCCATGAGAGAGGGACTACTTCAATATAATTATCTGGAAAAAGGATATGTCATTAAAATAAAAAAAAAGAGTCTTTCAGCAAACTTCAATTTCAGGTGAAGTTTAGTATCCCTTGCCTGATGTAATCTAAAAATAAATAAAGTGATTTTGTAATCCATTATCTGGACTGAGAAAGTAGCCATGGCAACAGTACTCCCCTCACCATCTCTCCCCCTCAGAGTAATCAAAGAAAATGGCTAGGGTAGTTTACAGGAGCCCATATCGTATAGGCTAGCAATTTGAAAAATTAAAAAGGATAAGCCTATCCAGGTCCTTATTTTGATTAATTTCTTGTGCTGCCAGGCATGCATAATTTTTAGCTGCTTTCCTTAGCAATGCAAATGTGTGCATTATGGAGCTTTCCTAGGCTTGTATATGATGCTGTTTGTATTGTACAGTCACAACAAAGGGCATGATAAAAAGGCAAATGTAATTGTCTCATACTTAGGTAGAACACTGGTGGGGGAAAAAAAAGACTACTAACAGCCCAAGTGTATTCTTTTCCTTTTCACCGATGCAGCAACGCCAAAATGGCTACAACGCCATTGCATCCTGTGTGTGTGTGGGGGGGGGGATTGCGAATGTCTCCTCTAAGTAAGGGTACATTTGTTCCCTCACCTGGGGGTAAGCCTCTTCAGCATGGAGGGGTCTACTCAGACCTGCACTATCGAATTTGCTGGTGCAGGTCCATGTGAATCTGTGCCATGGGATTGGGTCCAGGAAGGGGGCTAGGATTCAGTGGCCACTGCCGCCGCCGAACCAGCCCCCTTCCCGGACCTGATGCTCCCTTCCCCCACCATCATCGCCACCCCCGTCGCCACCCGTTCCACCCTTCTTGTTCCCATTGCTACCTCCCACCAACCCAGCATCCTGCCTGGCTTGGCAGGTCCTTTGGAATCCACTGGTGGGCATGGGAAGGCTCCGGCCTTCCTGCTGGTGCTCCTGCAGCATGTGAGTTTGCACACTGCCAGAGTACATTGCATGTGAGTTTGCACACTGCCAGAGCACATTTTACGACAGCCTTAAGGAAGTCTACGCTGACGGAACACACATTCCACCATCTTTCAGTGGGATTGGGCTGTATATGACACGTACTATTATATGTGAAAGTCAGGTCTGCAGAACTTGTGATCAATGAGGCCAACTGAAGTGGTTGCCTCAGGTAGCAGATATTGGTGGTGGGCACTCACCTACTTGACTCCAGTGCTTCTTCTCCTCTTTCCAGTCCCTGAATTGGAAAAGGAAGAGGGGGACAGAAAGGAAGAGAAAATCAGTGGAGGGGAGGAAAGGGCTGAGCTGGAGCACTGCAGAGTGAGAGGAGCAGAGGCTGGAACATCATCAGGTAAGAGAGGTGTGCCACCTCAGGCATCAGGAAGTCTTGGGCCAGCCCAGAATCTATTAATTAATAAGTTAATAGCTTCAGGGCCTATTAACTTCTTCCACATACATGAGGGCTCGGGGCACATCCAAATTTGGCTACCTGTTTGGGAATGCAAAAACAAAGAGGGCGGTGAGAGTTAAACACCTGGCAGGCTCCAATATTTGGCTATTTAGTCATGACGAGCTACTTCACCTCCATATTTATCACCATACCACTGTGCAGGAATATGATATTGAACCTATAACTGAAAGCCCAATCCTGCCTAAGTATCTGGCGGGCGGCCCAGGCCGCCCACCAGATCCTAACCCCATTTCCCGGGGTCTCCTTTGTCTCCTCAGGGGAAGGGGACATTGGTCCCCTTCCCCCATGTGTAGCGCGGGGAGGCCCCAATGGGCCTCCTTGGATTTCTGCCAGCTATTTAGCTGGTGGAAGTCGGAGGAGGCCGTGTAATGGTGGATCCGGGCCAGGAAGGGGACGGGGATATGGCTGCCACCATCCCCGCCCCCCCCTGGGTCGACTCATCCAATGGCCCCCTCCCTCGCCGCCCGGACCACCCCTGCACCCACCGGGGATCACTTACCTTCTCTGGCGGCTGCATGGGCGATCTGGCGGCAGAGTGAGGGTGGCCGGCCTCTGTGCTGGCCGCCCTTACTCTAAAGTTGTTGCGAATGTGCTTTCTGGCACGTTCACGGCGGCTTAGAACGTCGGAGCGCTTGCTCCGTCATTCTATCTTTCGACGGAATTGCGCTCTGAACCGGGAAGCCGGGGCACTAGTTATAGAGGGCAACAGATACATAAAACATAATATCTGAAACCTCACCAGTTTCAGGAACGGATGCATCTTTAGTTAGGTCATTAATGGAGCCAGAGAAACTATTGCTATAACCAATTACATGTTCCTATATGTCTGCATGCAATCCAAAGTCACACATTTCTTTAAACATGTTCATTCGTTGATAACACTGCTGTAGTTATTGTTAAATATTACATTACGGGATCGTCCTCATCCAAGACCTTTTGCTCCCCTGCAACTGAAATGATGCCAAAAGCTACTTCTGAAGTTTGTTCTACTAAGGTATTCTCTTTGACATTGATTTGTGTTACAACTTCAGACAATGGTGAGATGTGATTTCAGTCATGTGCTTTGTTTTGTATGTTTTTAAGCAACATTGAGAAAATTGTAGCTGTCATTGTGAGAGACATCATAGCTGTCCGTGTGCTGGCCTAGGACAGGAATGTCTTTGGTTCAAATCCTGTTTCAACTGCATTGCTAACTGGGTGACTTTTGGGTATTATTTCTCTGCCTAACATATTTCATTGGGCTGTTGTGAAGATAACATAGGCAAGGGGAGAACCATGTACACTGGAGAAATCACGTGCACTTTGAGGAAGTTGGAATATAAATAAAATCCAATTATGGCAATACCTGCAAATGCGGGGATTGTTGGCAGCAAATCTTTGACCTGCATGGTGGTATGGACTGTAGCTCAGTATTTCGAACGTTGCAGATTTAATCCCTGGCGTCTTTAGGCTAGGCTGGAAAAGACCCCTGACTGAAACCCTGGACAGTTAGTGCTGGCCAATGTAGACAATACTGACCCAGACAGACCAAGGTTCTGACTCTCTATAACTTATAGTATTAGCGAATTCTAGAGTTGGAAGGAGGCCTCAAGGCCATCTAGTCCAATGCACTGCTAGAAGTAGGAAAATTCTTTACAGCGTCTCCAAAAGGTGGCTGTCAAGTCTCTGCTTGAAGACTTCCAGTGAGGGGGAAACCCACAACTTCCCTCAATAATCTGTTCCATTGTCGAACTCTTCCTACCGTTAAGAATTTCTTCCTGATATCCAACATAAATCTCCCCTCCTGGGTATATTAAGCCCATTAGATCTAGTTCTACTCTGTGAGGCAGGACAATTCAACACACACACCCCGCTTCCACGTGGCAATCTTTCAGGTATTTGAAGAGTGCTATCATGTCCCTACCCCACCCCCAGTCTTCTTTGTCTCCAGGTAACATACTGAGTTCCCTCAACGTTTTCTCATAGGACGTTTTCCAGATTCCTGATCATCCTCGTTGCTCTTCTCTGAACCTGCTCCAGTTTAGCTGCATCCTCCTTAAAGTGTGGCACCCAAAGTTGGACACAGTACAGCAAGTCTTCACTTAAAGTTATTTCGTTTTAAAGTTGTTGAGAAAAAAAAAATCCTGGCCGGGGCCACTGTCTGTGTGGAGTTTGAACTTTCTCCCCATGCCTGCATGGGTTTTCTCTGGCCTGGAAAGCTCACATTTAATTCAGTGTTTAATATTAGAAGTGTTTTGGGTCTTTATTTAGAAGGTTGGTGATGTTTTTGTGAACAGAAATATGCCACAAACTCTTGTTTATGTATATCAATTAAAGGTAAAGGTAATCCCTGACAATTAAGTCCAGTTGTGTCCGACTCTAGGGTGTGGTGCTCATCCCCATTTCAAAGCCGAAGAGCCAGTGTTGTCCGAAAACGCCTCCGTGGTCATGTGGCCGGCATGACTTTCCTTGCCGCAGCGCGTAGCATGTGGCTGGAACACGGAGCTCTGTTTACCTTCCCACAAGCGGTACCTATTTATCTACTCACATTAACATGCTTTGGAACTGCTAGGTTGGCAGGAGCTGGCCGAGCAACGAGAGCTCACCCCGTCGCGGATTCGAACTGCCGACCTTTTGATGGACAGCTCATGGTTCAGCGGTTTAACCCACTGTGCCACCTGCTGGCCACCCGCGGGCCAATTAGGTCTATGGTAAAAGTCGTTTTGCTTAAAGTTGCAGTTTCCAAGAACCTATCGACAACTTTAAGTGAGGACTTGCTGTACTGTAGATGAGCCCAGACCAGTGTAAAGTGGAAGCACTGCTGTTACCTGTGGTGAATTTCCTGAATTACTTTATTTCGTTTTCCTTGGTACTATGCCCGCATATGCCTTGATGCCAGGCAACACCACTCAAGTCAAACCTGCCTACCCATGCCATCTATTTGCCATCTGGCATTGCCGTCTTGAACTGTTACAGACCATCACACCCATTATGTTGTTACCCCATATGGACAATATGGGCATTGGACACTGCTTTCCTTGAAAGTCAGGTCAAGCCCAAGAACTCTGTTTGCCTGCTCACACCCCCTCTGGGAAGAGAAGGTCATCCCATTATGCAGCCTCCAGCTTCCAACATCGCCTTTCCGTACACCTCCTGTTTTGTATCTGTCCCCACTAAATGCAGCCTTTCAGTATGCCTGTAATCTCTGCATCCTGCCTGCAACTCTGTATCAAGACATCTGCTTTCAATAAGCATCACTGTGGACACTCCTGCTTATACCTGCATTTTGCATGTAGCCTTCTCAACTATGTATCCCCATTCCAATGTGCCTGGCATCGCCCTGACACATCTGCATCATGCGCTGTATTTGCATTTTGATGGTGAAGTATTCCTTGAACATCTGCATTTCAGCTGTTGCCATTAAGCCTTTGGATCAACCCCTTGAGCAACCCCTTGCTCTCATTCACCCATCAAGTTATACTTTTACACTGCAGAGCACTTTTCTTTACCCTGATAGCTCACCTCCAGAACTGCATGTATCAGCAACTCCAAAACTCCTTTAAATGTTAGAGAATTTTGACCAGCTAAACTGTCTCTCTACCTGATGCAACAATGTCTGATATGAGTTTTGCATAAGGTCAGAATTTCCACAAGCTGCTTGGAACCCTACGGAACCCTACAAAGCTCTCTAGAATCAGGTAGCTATAACCACCATCTGAACCTTTCTTTCTACTTTGCAACTACCCATCTCTCTGTCTCACCCCTACTTTCTCCCACCTTGAGCATAGCAGAGGGGGCAAAAGTGTATGACTCTCCTAATCCTAACCCTAATCCCTGCTAACTGGGCAAGAGGCACTTTTTCAATTGGTGCTCCTCTTATATTAAGCAGGGGGAGAGTAACTGCCTCCCTTTCACCCCAGCACAGTGTCTTTCTGGTGGCTGTTGCTGGTGGTGTTCTGCATCTTTTTAGATTGTGAGCCCTTTGGGGACAGAAAGCTATTTGATTTTGTCTGTAAACCGCTTTGTGAACTTTTTGTTGAAAAGCTGTATATAAATACTGTTAATAATAATAATCCTCCTATAAATACTGTTAATAATAATAATCATCCTTTCCTAAAAATCATGCCCTTTTCCTTTCCTATCTGTGTGCCAAATACAGTGAACGTGCATACACGTTCACACCACAACCTATTCAGATTTTATAGACTGTTTTATTAAATCTGTGTCTTTGTGGTTACACATTTCTTTAATAAAACTTTTGCATCTTTGAAGACGCTTCCTTGCCTCTCTCTTGAATTGATTCTCACTGACACTGGTCTTTGCACCTAGCCAAAATGATCCCTTGTTTCAGGGAAGGTAAAGGCTGGAGAGGGTTTAGCTACCCCAATCCTCCTGAAACCCACTCTTTAACTAATTCCCCAAACAAATAATTTGAGCACCAGGGGTAACACAACTTCTTGCAACTTGGAAGCTATGGTTCTACTAATGCAAACTAAAATCATATTAGCCTTCTTTGCTGCTACATCACACTGCTGACTCATGTTCAGCTTGTGATCCACTGCAAAACCCTTTCTCGTGTTGTCCTGCCAAGCCAGATATCACCCTCCCTATTCCTGTGCTGTGCTGTGCTGTGCTGTGGTGTGTGTGTGTGTGTGTGTGTGTGTGTGTGTGTGTGTGTGTGTGTGTGTGTAAGTGCAGAACCTTGGATTTGTCTCTCTTGAACCTCATTTTGTTAGTTTCAGCCCAGTATTCAATTCTATCAATGTCTGCCTGAACGCTTCTACTGTTCTTTGTGCTGTTAGCCATTCCTCTCAATTTAGTGTCATCTGCTAATTTGATAAGGATTCCTTATAAGGTTGATGAGGGGCCATTGATGAGCACCCTTTGTGTACAATTGCCCAACCAATTGTGAATCCATCTAAGGATAGTATCACCTACCTAGCCAATATTTTACTAGCTTGCCAATCAAGATGTAGGGAATCTTGTCCTATGCTTTACTGAGGTCAAGATAAATGATATCCACAGTATTCTCACCATCCATTGAGCCCAGTAAAAAAGAGACAGAGAGGAGATTTGTCTGGCAAGATTTATTTTTGATAAATAGTAATCACAGCATTGACATCCAGATGTGTGCTGAATAACTGTTATATAATTCTAATATCTTTCCTGGCAGCTTCTTATGTCATACGATTCTATAACAGATCCATACAACTTGTGATCCATCCCAATCCAAGTACAGCCTACCAGCCCACCAGTTGGTGGGGATCAAGGGGGTGACAGATGCGGGGTGCCCTTCTCCCTGAGCCTGACACTTCTTCTCTCCAGCCTGCCATGAACGTGAGCCTCAGTGATCCACTTCCCCGTTGGGTAAAAGCAAGTAAGAATCTGCTCATCTGCTTCCTTCCCAGTGCACTGCCCTCAAACAGGATTTAAAGTTTAAAGGGAATGAGTTCCTTTTAACTGTAAGCCCCAAGCAAGGCTGGAACATTTATTCTTTGGAGAGGGGGGGCACATGCATGCACATGCTTTCACAGTGCAGGTGGCAGCAGCAAGTTAGGGGCAGCGTCGGGCAGTGGACCTGGTTGTGCCAGACCTGCTGCCACTGCCTTCTCTAATGGCCAATGGAGGGAATGCTGGGAGCCCAAGACTACGGACAAGCGGTGGTTGAAGAGTGGAGGCTTGTCAAGTAGCTAATGTTTTCTCCAGTTGAATCAACTGTTTGGAGAACTGAGCTTTGTTTATATATTCACCGCTGGGTTGTCGAAATGCTTGTACAATTTTCCCTATAAGACATGAGACAAGAAATCTTTCAATGAAATGTTCAGCTTGTTCCAGTTAACTCTAAGTGTGTGGACTGAGCCTCCCTCTAGTTAATTATGGATGTTGGGCACACAGCATGATGATATTGAGTAGCACAGCTCCTTTGTGTGAGCACAGCAATGTGGATGAGGAATGCACAATGTGGAGTTGTGCCTAACCTCACACAAAAACAAACAGACCATAGTCAAGAACAACTAGAGGGGAACATTTCTTTAACATGGCTATTCAGTGATTTAGCAAAGAAATTAAATTCAGCTCCAATTATCTTTGGGGGGGAGCATCTAGCTTCACTTTCTTATCCTGTGATTTTATCCCTGGTGAATTTGTGTTTGCAGAAAAATGTGCTGATAGGTGTCCTATTAACAGCTCAAGCCTGCAAACTGCATGGTGTTCTGGCACCAGTTCAGCAAAACGCTCAAGTTTATCTACTTAAATATAACCATGCGAATGAAACAGTTGCATTTGAAACGACCAGTTACAGTTAAGAGCTTTGTTCGCTTGAAGCAAGACCTCTTGGTGTAGTAACACAATTTTCTTATATTAAGAGCCAGGCAGCATATTACATTTTGTCCCATTTCTTTGTAATGCTCTTCCCCTTGTTTTTTTCATGGCACATATTTATTTTTTCGTCGAGCAGTACTAACACTATCATTAGGTTCTGGAAGAGAGTATCCATAGTTATTGTCATGTGCAACTGCAGAAACATCTGCCAGTGCCACAGTGACACTACTGCTGCTTTGTCCGCCATCATGTGGATGCGGGTGTCTTTGCCCCATCCCACCCTCACACAAGGCAGGGCAGGAGCACTGGTGTCGCTGCAGGGGGGGGCGGAGCTCTAAGTTCCGCCGAGGCTCCGACCCTCCGTTACACCGGAGCACGAAGCGGCCCCGCCCCCTCACCTTCGGAACCCTTCAAGCAGCGCTTTCACCGCCTTGAATGGTTCAGAAGGCGAGGGTGCGGGGCCGCTTCGTGCTCCAGTGTAACGGAGGGTCGGAGCCACGGCAGAACTTAGAGCTCCTCCCCCTGCAGCGATACCGGTGGCATGAGCGTCGCTGGGCCGTAGTGGGGGGCGGGCCGGCGGAGGGTGACGCGTGAAAATGGTGACAGTGGCTCCGAGGCCGGGAGAAGGCCTCGGAGCATCTGCCCCGACTGCCGGTCCAGGGCCTTCTGACAAGGCACAATGCGTTAATACGTGGACTTTTACCTTTTTCGCGCATGCGCAGAATGTTTCTAAGGGCAAAAGGGCAGCCCTTGCCCTCAGAAACATTTGTGCGCATGTGCGAAAAAGCTAAAAGTTCACGTATTAACGTATTGGGCCTTGTCAGTAGGCCCTGGAGCTCCGGAGAAGGAGGATGCTTGGAGCGGGGGTAAGTCCTGGGGGGGTGCATGGGGGCAGTGCACGCGCGCCTGCCATAGGGTGACGCGCGTGCAGTGACGCCGCCCAGTGGGCAGGAGGATTGCAGCTCTACAGCTGGGGCAGGCCCTGGTCAGCAGGGAGCCGGCTCGCCCTCCTTTTGGGCTCAGTGTGTTCCAGCCTTTCAGTAAGGAGGAAGCAGGAACGCAAGCAGCAAGGAACTTGGTGGGGAACTGGGCGTGGGCCCCTTTTCCTGACAGCACTGGAACCATGTTTTATAACACCCCAGGAGAATTTCATACTATTTATGTACCCTTCCATGCCTTCTTTCTATTACATATAGGCTTCACAGGACAAACAGCATAGGCCCCACCGCCCCAGGTTAACTTTGAGACCAAAGACAATGCAACAATTGAAGACATTCAAGACTAAAATATTCAGAGACTAACAGCTCGCACAGAATTTACATAAACAGAACTCATAAGCAGGAACTGGGCTCTTAAAAGGTGCATCAGTCCTTATATTGAAACTCCTTCAACCCCTCAGTCTCCTGTCTCAACTCCTGGCCCCGCTGAATCATGACCCCTGCACCAGTCTCCCAAGCCTCAGAGCAATTGCTTTTACCAGTAGATTCTGTAGTTTGGGGGCCTGGATCCCCACCCCATCCATTCTTGCTGCCACCAGCTTGTCACCTTGGCTCAGTTCCTAGCTTGGCTTTGACAAGTACCATCCATCTATGGTGCATCCCGCCTGCATTTCCCACACTGTGCTTGCAATGATTCAGCACTACCTTTGGCCATGCGAAAACCTCCTATGTCCCAGTCCTTAAACCTCTACTTCAGTGGAATTTATCTGATGATGTGTGTCTCTGAAATTTAGATGGCATCAATTTGTTCTCAGTGTACTTTTTGATGCTTTTCAGTTTTGTTTTTTGCAACGTGTGGCAATGGAGACTGAAATGCAACCATATATTGTCTTTAACCTACAGCTGTTTTAGGGACACTGACAGGATAAAGTATGATTCTGTCTGCTTGCCATGGGATGTTGTATATCATTCTGACCTGGTTTGTGTGTGTGTGTGTGTGTGTGTGTGTGTGTGTGTGTGTGTGTGTGTGTGTGTGTGTGTGTGTATTGATACATGCTATGTTTCTTTATTTCAAGGCATGCAGTAGATATATATTCATACACGTGTACTTCATGCTGAATGCCTGCCAGGAGAGAATGGGGCAGACCAGTAATGTGATTATTTGCTGGACTGATGGCAAGAGGCCTCAGATCCACAAGCCAGGAAGACCACATTTTTGGGTTAGCCAGGTAATTGCCCCCTCCACTTATTTAAGGAAATAGGGACTGTTCCAGAATTTCATGGAGATGTTTTTATTCCTTAAATTCAAGTAGAGTTTTCACAGCTCCAAAATTCAAATGGACCTTACTGTAGGGTATTTTGAGGTACCCAAACCGGGACACACACGCACTCCATTTTTTCCCCTGCCAATTTTTCCAGCCAATTTTATTTATTTATTTATTTTCAGTGCTACATTCTTACTTTTTAAAAGTACTTTTACGTATATTCTTTCTTAAAGCTGTCCGCTGCCGCTGCTTGGTGCCGCCACCACCTTCCTTTTTCTGCTCGCTCTGGGCCATATATCCCGCCACCGCTTGCTGGCTGGCCTGCTGTGTCCCAGGACCGGCCGGGATTGGAATGCCGCCCGCCTAGCCTGAAATGCTGTGCGCCTGCGCAGCTGGAAGCTTCGGACTACCTGCCAGGAATCAAGCCAGTTCAAAGCTTCCAGCTGTGCCGTGCACCAGGAAGGTGAGTTGAGGCCCGGTCATGGCATCAAGACTCCCGGGTTTGCCAGGACCAATCCCGGTATCCTGGGGCAGTTGGGACACACCTGGGATACCAGGATGGTTCCGCAAAATCCGGGAGTCTGGTAAGCCTACCTTAAAAGGTAAAGGTAAAGGTGACCCCTGACAATTAAGTCCAGTCGTGTCGGACTCTAGGGTGTGGTGCTCATCTCCATTTCAAAGCCGAAGAGCCAGCGTTGTCCGAAGACGCCTCCGTGGTCATGTGGCCGGCATGACTCTCCTTGCCACAGCGCGTAGCATGCGGCTGGAACACGGAGCGCTGTTTACCTTCCCGCAAGTGGTACCTATTTATCTACTCGCATTAACATGCTTTGGAACTGCTAGGTTGGCAGGAGCTGGCCAAGCAACAAGCTCTCACCCTGTCACAGATTCGAACTGCCGACCTTTCGATCGACAGCTCATGGTTCAGCGGCTTAACCCACTGCGCAGCAGATTTCTTATTTTGCGACTGCAACCACCTCCTATGAGCTCCTGACATTGGGAAACACAAAGTTAGGAAAACAAAAGAAGGTTGTCACCAACCCCATGATTGGAGTTCAATCATGGAAGGTAGTTTATGAGCCAATGGATACCTCCCTTTGCCACCTCACTTCCCTTGGGTGGGAAGACAAACACAGAACCCAGCAGAGGTCCTCAACTAACAAAGGAGAATCCCTTGATTAGTTCCCATGGAAAGTAATAAAATGCACATAAAATATAGCAATTTTATGACGAGGTCACTAGCAAGCTAGGCTGCCTTTTGTCCCAAAAGGAGGGAGTGAGGAGACAAGGACACTCAGAGACGTGGGGAAGCTGGCTGACCAGCCCTTGCTGGCTTCAGCAAGTTTGTTATGCTTGGTGGAGTGAGAAAGACAGAGAAGCTGGAATGGAAAAATGGTTCCAGGGCGTTACAGTCCTGGGTGCCATTTGGGTGGGCAATCAGAGGGTGCCAGAGGGAGGCTGCAGCAAGGTGACATTGCAGCACCTGCAGGCTAATAATCCACAGGCAGCAAGGCTGGATGTGTAACAAATAGTGGAACAAACAACACATGGTGGAATGAAGAGCACAAGACTCTGAAGCCAAGGGGTTTTTAATAGGTTTTTGTGCTATGGAATACTATTGGATTCCTAGATGGGTGACTCAATCATAGGATTTCTATTGTCAAGTGAAGACCCATTATGAGCCTTTGTCTCACCCACCAGTTGAGGGTGCAGTGACCAGGTGAATGTCCAATGGATCATCTCTGAAGGGCCCAATGCTAGCCAACTTTCCAGTGCTGATGCAGCTGTGCCAATGGGGCCTGTCCTGCGGTGGAGAGGGCAGTCAAGGAGGCCTACTCAAGGAAAAGGAACTTTGTTCCCTTACCTCAGGGCTGCATTGCAGCTGCGTTGGCCCTGGAAAGTTGGATAGCATTGGGCCTTTAATTAAACTTCATAATCAGGTTGGAAGTGCGAAACCTGTCCTCTGTCTTTCAAAGGATGCTTTTTCCATCTCAGGAATGCAGGGAAAGGGTGAGGGCCATAAACCATTGAATCTGCTGTTCCAAGGGTATTTAGAGCTTAGACCAGAGGTTCTCAACCTGTGGTATGGGTACCCCTAGGGGTACGCGGACCTCTTGCTGGGGGTACGCCAAGCCCTGCTCCTTATCTGCCCCATCAGCAGCTAATTAAGTGTTAATTAACATGGATTTTAAATTGTAATTATTTTTGGAGCCCTTCTGTCTCTCTGATTCTGGTTTTGAGCTTAGTTTTGTACTTTGGAAAATGTACTTTGGTGGGGTGGGGGAGGGTGGAGCTGATTTTGGGAAGTGTGACTTGGAGAAAAAAAAGAGATCCTTGCATGTCTCTCTCTCTCACACACACTCACACTCACACTCACAGAGTTAAATAAGACATGTTTTCACATTTAAAATTGTTTTAGTACCTTTTAATTTAATGATTAATTACCTAATTAATTAATTGATTAATCCAATTAATTAGCAGTTAATTAGCAGGGGGTACTTCAGAAAATTGGACTGTGATAGGGGGTACCCGGACCTCCAAAGGTTGAGAACCCCTGGCTTATACAGCTTCATCTTCATTTTGGAAGCACCAAAACGATATTAGCATTTAAGCCATAAACAAGCTCCATCTCAATCTGGAGCGTTGCATTCTAGTCTTCATTGCCAAGTTGGGCTGGATGGGTTGATCATATGGCTCAAGATCAAAAGAGTGGCCTACCTGGCTAGGGGATCTGTGGCCTCATACCAGCAGTCCTTCTAATATGCCACCTTACTGGTCTGACCCTTTGCTTTCCAGGCAGGTGCTCAGCTCCAAGTACGCGTATTTAAAATGTGTGTCTCCTGCACACTTTGCACAAAAAAGGAAATGCAATATTGAGATTTCACAGCTGGCCTATAATCGGACCCCTGGGGCTGTAGCTCTCAGTTCATGCTATGGAGAGACACCATCAAGCCTCAGCCTTTCACAGTGGTCTGGGGATCACAGGAACTGTTCCCTTTCCCCTTTTCTGCTAATCTCCCCACTTTCCTCCTCTTTTCTCCTCCTGTGCACCCTAAACCCTGCTCTCCTGAACCTGGGTTCCTCTGGGAAACCCACCTAATCTCCCCATGCTCCTTCTCCCCCTCCCCACTTCACACTGCTCTTTCTCGTTCTAATAGCTTCCTCTCTTTTCTTTTTCTCTCTCTTCCTAACAAAATCTTACCCATAAGGCTCTGCAGTGAGTGAACGGTTTGAAAGAGTTGCCCCCTGTCTAAAATAAAGGGTGAGTGTGTAAGTTCAACTAGGTCCCAGTTTTGAATTCCGTTTTGATTTGAGTCACTAAAATAAATCTGTTTTTGCACCTTTCACCCTTTTATGTCTGCTGAGTTTCTCCATTGTCCTTCTAATACGAAAGTTAACATTTAATCCATGCGTGTTTTCGTGTCTTTATGCTTTTGTATGACCTGGGCAGCCAAGTCCTGGGCAGCCATGTTGTAGTAGTCAGTCACGACTGATAATTTGTCTCTCTAGCCTACATTATTCATGTAAATAACAAATACTCATAAGTTAAACATGGTATGGCCATAGGCTGGTTCAGCATGCCCTGACATGGAAGAATGTGCTGACATCACTGTTATCAATCATACTGAGTTATTAAACATGGTTTCTAACATCACGTATAGTAAAATGGAAATTGTATTTTGAACAGAGTCTGCTGTGATCACATCAAACTGCCTGGGTGGCAAACCACTGGTCCATCTAACCAACTGCAGCGAGATTCTGACTGCAGCTTTTCAAAGTCTCAGGTAGGGGTTCTTTCCCAACACACCATAGGCCATGGTAGTCCAAGGGTTCCTAAACCCCCAGCAGCAGCTTTTCAGTGGGTTCAAGAAGCTTCAGAATGGAGGATGAAGTGAGGAAATACCTTGCGCTGAATGCCACCTGGTTTGTGTGTAAACAGCAGTCCAGTTCTTAGTGGTCACTCCAGTGAGTTCCTGAAACATCTGGGGAACACATTTATTTATTTCACGTTTTTATACTGCCCTTGCTCCAAGGAGCTCAGGGGGGTGTACATAGTTCCTCCCCCCCTTTTTGTCCTCACAACAACCCTGTGAGGTAGGTGAGGCTGAAAGATACTGACTGGCCCAAGGTCACCCAGGAAGCTTCGTGGCTGAGTGGGGATTTGAACCTGGATCTTCCAGGTCTCAGTCCCAACTCCCAAATCATACACAACCCTGGCTGTACTGTAGACATTTGCTACAAGTGTTGAGCGTAGTATAAAAAACTAGATACTTCAATGAAACAATTCCCTGAATTGAATAATTGCCTCTTGTGTGTGTCACTTCGCGTATATCTGTACCATAGACAAAAAAAAATCCCTCTTACCATGAAACTCTCGAGAATTGTCATTCTGTTCAGAGAGCTAAGGAACTCAAATGGGGAATTTCCAGCATGCTCACCAAGCACATTTGCTAGGATTCTTTGGGGATAGCCATGATAATTAAAGTAATATAAAGCCAATAATAAGGTTGCAATGAAAGCTATACCTCTTGTTTATTATTGTGGCATAATAGAGTATTGCCTGGATAATGATTGGCGGGGGGTTAGTCATATGGTGACATAGCAAGGGCTGATGTATTTGGGATCTTCAGGGATATTGGTTTGGATACTGCTTGGTCTTCTGCTATTGGTTGCTTAAGTATTGGGGTGGTTATGGGAGGCAGTTGTTTTTTAAAAGCTTTTATTATTACTACTGCTGCATTTTATGCATTCTCTCTATTCTTTTTTTAATGATATCGTATGCTGGCTACAGCTTTTTAGTTTTGCTATGAATTTATTTTATTGTGTTTTCATCAATATCGTAAGCCACCCTGGGTGTCCTGTTACCAGGGAGAAGGGATGGGCTATAAATCTTTTACATAAATAAATATTCAACTGTATGATTCTATAACAGTTTTTTTCCCTTTAAATTCCTTTGTATGTCATGATGTTCTGGAATCTCTAACTCTGCTTCTTGCTGCCAACTGTAGAACATTCAGGAGACTGTACCTGTGAGACATTTCGAATCAGAGTGCCTCACGTGAAAGTATTGTGTCTTTGTCCTTGTCAGAATGCATCCAATATAACATTTCGGAATCTGCATAGCAGGTACCTGCTTGGTGCAAGTTGTTTGAAAGGTATGTACCTAAACCAAGGGAAAACTTTCATTGTGGATGACAAGTTGCTGGCTTAAGAACATAAGAACATAAGAACATAAGAAGAGCCCTGCTGGATCAGGCCAAAAGCCCATCTAGTCCAGCTTCCTGTGTCACACAGTGGCCCCACCAGATGCCTCAGGGAGCACACGAGACAACAAGATACCTGTGTCCAGTCGCCACTCCCTTGCACCTGGCACAGAGAAAACCCACTTCTAAAACCAGGAGGTTGCTTATGGCTTGTAACCTGTGATGGTCTTTTCCTCCATGAATTTGTCCAAACCCCTTTTAAAGGCATCTAGGCCAGGTGCCATCACCACATCCTGTGGCAAGGAGTTCCACAGATGAATCACACGCTGGGTAAAGAAATATTTTCTTTTGTCTGTTCTAACTCTCCCTCCACTCAATTTTAGTGCGTGTCCCCTGGTTCTGGTGTTGTGCGAGAGGGAGAAGAATTTCCCTCTATCCACTCTCTCCATCCCATGCATAATTTTATAAGTCTCAATCATGTCCCCCCTCAGGCGCCTTTTTTCTAGGCTGAAAAGCCCCAGACGCTGTAGCCTTTCCTCGTAAGGGAGGTGCTCCAGCCCACTAATCATTCTGGTCGCTCTTTTCTGCACCTTTTCCAATTCAGCTATATCCTTTTTGAGGTATGGTGACCAGAACTGGACACAATACTCCAGATGTGGCCTTACCATCGATTTGTACAAAGGCATAATGATATTGGCCGTTTTATTCTCAATCCCCTTTTTAATGATCCCGAGCATGGAATTGGCCTTCTTCACAGCCGCCGCACACTGGGTCGACACTTTCATCGACCTGTCCACCAGGACCCCAAGATCTCTCTCTTGATCCGTCACAGACAACTCAGAACCCATTAGCGTATATGTGAAATTTTGGTTTCTTGCCCCAATGTGCATCACTTTGCACTTACTTACATTGAAGCGCATCTGCCATTTTGCTGCCCATTCTCCCAGTTTGGAGAGATCCTTCTGGAGCTCTTCACAATCCCTGCTGGTCTTTACCACCCGGAAAAGTTTAGTGTCATCCGCAAACTTGGCCACCTCACTGCCTATCCCCAAGTCCAGGTCATTTATGAATAAGTTGAAAAGCACCGGTCCCAAGACCGATCCTTGGGGCACACCGCTTTTCACCTCTCGCCATTGTGAAAATTGCCCATTGACTCCCACTCGCTGTTTCCTGGTCTTCAACCAGTTCCTAATCCACAAGAGGACCTGCCCTCTTATTCCCTGACTGTGGAGTTTTCTCAGGAGCCTTTCATGAGGGACCGTGTCAAACGCCTTCTGAAAATCCAGATATATAATATCCACGGGTTCGCTCGCATCCACATGGCTTGTAGCAAACATCACAGGGGAGGCTTCTAAGCACAGAGTTGTATTTTGGGAAACCAGAGCAAATTTGTCCAAAGTGTTGTGTGACTACACAAAGTAGAAATGGAGGCTGTCATCCATACAGTGTACAGTGACTATGAAGCAATGCAAATAGCAGAGAGATACTAACAAAGCCATTATGTAATGGTTTACTTTGTGTGCCATTAGGCATGTACTAGCACTAACCACAAACTTCTTACCTTGTTTGACATTCTTGTTTGAGAGTGTGGGAAAGTGCCTCTCAGTTTTAGTGATTTGAGGCATTTGTTGAATATATGCTATTTGCTTCATTGCTGTTCTGGGGACAGTGTCCCTCCTTGGCCTCATTTGTCCACTCTATCATTTAATTGGCTGTGTGATTTTATCAAAATGATGTATTCAGTGTGACAAGGTCACAGATGCTCACAAACAAAATCACACAGATTACTGAGAAGCAGCAGCGGCAGCAGCCAGGAAAGGGGGAAAAAAAAGGATGCCAACTAGTATTAAAACAATGCAGGTGTTTGATGGGTGTGTGACCCATCAAGATCTGAGTCTGATTCAGCTCTATTAAATAGGTTTTTTTTAAACCACTAGAAGCCAGTGGGGGGAATTCTACTTGCCATAAATCAATCAGTTAATCCAGGGGTGGCCACCCTTCCACCATGAGGGCCTCTGCATTCTTAAGAGCTGTGTAGAAGACAGAATCTTGGCAGCTGCAAGTGCTGATGGGGCTGCTAAAGCAGCTGCACCTGCTGAAAGGCCCTCAGCTATACAACCATTAAAAGTCTAGGAGCATTCATGTTGGAAGGTTGGCCACCTCTGAGTTACAGCGCAATCCTGATGTAAAGACGGGCGGCGGAACGAGCGTTTTGCCACCCGAAGTAGCTGCAAACATGCCATAAAGCACGTTTGCTACTACTTTCGCAAGGCCGGCCTTCCCTGCTCCGCCGCTGGACCCCTCGGCCAGCTGCCGGACCCAGGTAATATAGGATGGGGGGAGGGTCGGTGGAGCCGGGAGGGCAGCCATAGGCTGCCTTGGGCCGGGGGGCATGGCTTCCGCCATATCCAGGGGACATGGCTTCCGCCATATCCAGGCCCCACCGGGCAGCTGAGCCGTTACACGGCCTCCTCGGACTTCCGCCAGCAAAATAGCTGGTGGAATTCCGAGGAGGCTGATTGGCCCCAGCTCCGGTTACACTCAGGGAAGGGGATGAGCATCCCCTTCCCCAAGTAGACTTTCCGCTGCGGGCTGCCTGCCCGCGTCGGAGCTCTGGATCCGGCGGGCGGCCTTGGCTGCCCAGTGGATCCTTATGCTGATTTGGGCTGTTAATCTCACACCACCTTCATGAGCTGATGGCTGGGTGGGCTGGTGTGGGCAACAGCCCAAACTGAGATGGCTGGAGTTCAGAGTAGGCTAATGGCCCCAGAGACTCCTCCCTCCCAGTGACTCCTGGAACACCATTATCTCCACTTTCACCTCTTTCTTGGAACCCTAAAACTTCCACTATCTTCTCCCATATGGAAGGAAGTATGGAATACTTATGGGTCCTCTGGGATGTCCTACTGATCTGCCCACCCCCACATTTTCCTCTGCCCCTTTTCCTTCTAAGGAGTTTCTCCACCTGCCCATCTCCTCTCCTTCTAACAGCTTTCTCCAGATGCTGGATACGTGCGCTTTCCACAGGAGGAGGGCTGCCAAGAAAATCAGGGACATTCTGTAGCTGATTCAGTAGTCAAGGGCTGGAGTTGTTGGTGATTCACAGAAAGACAAGGGTTTGGATTTGGTTGCTAAACAAACAAGGCTTTATTTTTAGAGATTTAATTGTTATGGGCATCATAGCCATGTACAGAAAACAGACTTGAATAAAAACAAATAAATCCTACTTGCGTCTTCTGTTTCTTTCAGTTTCAACAAGACAGATAAAATTCTATTAAAATCCAAAGTCCAAAGTTCTAAATTCCAACGTTTTGTTTCCTAATTCCTGGAAACATTGTCTAGGAAAACAATCTAAAGGATTGAAGATGTTGTTCCCTGAAGTTAGCGCTAGTTATTTTTATCCCAAAGGAAAGTGCGGGATAAAAATGGGATAAAAATAACTAGCGCTAACCTCAGGGAACAACATCTTCAATCCTTTAGATTGTTTTCCTAGACAATGTTTCCAGGAATTAGGAAACAAAACGTTGGAATTTAGAACTTTGGACTTTGGATTTTAATAGAATTTTATCTGTCTTGTTGAAACTGAAAGAAACAGAAGACGCAAGTAGGATTTTATTTGTTTTTATTCAAGTCTGTTTTCTGTACATGGCTATGATGCCCGTAACAATTAAATCTCTAAAACTAATTGCTGGCCATGAAAGCTTTCGTGCTAAAAATAAAGGCTTTATTTTTGAAACCGTGTAGTGTCTTGTAACCTATCGATAAGTAACCATTCAGAAAACAGTCCAAAGCAGCATAGTTACTGTATTCCACTCAAGCAATAGCAACTTACATACATGCATAAAACAGCTATTTATGTACATGCAGATGGTTGTGTGGCCCCTCAGTGACATGATCTCCTTGTTCTTCTCCCCCCCCCCCCTGGCTTGTGAAGGTTCAAGCCTGGAGACCTCTATCACAGTGGCCTGCCTCTTCAGGAAGGCACTCACTCCTCATATTTGAGTGCCCTCAACAACCCCAACCAGCATGCAAATGTCTTGGGACCTTTGCTGCACCCAAGCCTCGAGCCTGGTGATCATGTTGCCAAGGGCTCACTTCTGCTTGGATGCTGCCCTCTCCAAGCACGCATCCCACTCCTGGTCATCTTTGTCCTGGAGGAGGTCGAAGGTGCACATGAGGTTTTTGCTCATTTCCAGATTCTCCTGCAAGAGGTCCCAAAAGAACTCCAAATGGGGCTGCTCCTGCCAGTTCCTCAGATGCTGCATCCTCTCCACCACAGTCATCTGATTTCTCAACTTCTGTAAAGGAGAACATGGTTTTTAATAGCAGAGCATGCCGAGCCTGTCTGCTCCTTTCTGTGATCAGTGCCAAGGGTGGAAAGGTGCCCCATAGCTCTCCCCACTCCTGTCACACCCCCATGCACTGTACAAAGTGATTGCCTGATGCCTACAAGGCCTTCCCTAAATAAGTAATAATAATAGTTTTATATAGTGTTTTTGAGTGTGCAAATTGCAACACATATATTCTCTTGGTGATATTCCTACAGCAGGCCTGTAAGGGGAGTAAATGTTATCCCCGTGTTGCAGATGAGGAGCTGAGGCTGAAAGGAAGCAACTTGCCTAAGGCCACCTACTGAGTTCATGGCAAAGGCAAGATTTCAACCAGGGCAAAATTGTACTTGGCAACTCACAGCACAAGCCTAGACATCTCTACTCAGAAGTAAGTCCCATTTATTTCAATGGAACTTACTCCTGGGTAAGAATGTCGAGGATTGCAATCTCATAGCCCAGTCCTATCCGTTCTCCCCATCATTGCAGTGGCGCCAAAATGGTGACCACTGAATTCTGTAGGGGGCCAGCAGGCTGGGATTTTGCTAGTGCAAGTCAAAGCAGACAAAGGGGGCAGAGAGGTTGCTGCTGATGGGGATAGGATCTGACATGCGCCTTCTGCGACGGATCTGCCCCCTCCCCACCCCATTACACCCCTCCTAGCCCCGTTTCGCCCCTCCTGTCTCCACCAACATCTTACCACCTCCAGTGAGCATTGGGGATCCATTGAAGTGGGTGGGAGGCTGCAGGCCCTTCTTGCTTGCACTGTCGCAGCGCCTTTTGCGACTGACACTGACTGCTTTATGGCAGTCAGCATCATCACAAGAAGAGGAACGAACGATGATGGCAGGTAAATATAGGATTGGGCCCTCAGACTCTTAGCCACCATGCTAATAATCAGGACATCTTGGATTACTCGTGTGCTACATTCCAGATTTCTAGCTTATATGGAATACTTACGGAATCATTTGGGTCAGCTGGACATTGTAACCTCATATGATTATGCAGAGTTTGGGAAGGTATGCCAGGGAGTGGGACTGAAGCAGTGCTGTAGTGATTATTCTCACGCGATGGTCCATTGTGCCAATTGTCTGTTTGAACCAGCCTATAATTTTAATTCCAAGGGACCTTCTGGGGAAAAAAATGATACTTGCCATTAAATTCTTCAGAATTTCTCTGCTCCCTCCTCCCCAAAGTGCAGAAATTGCCATTCCCCCTCCATTTTCCGTGCCTGAGTATTTAATGAAGAAAATGGGAGGGACATTTTGGATCAGCTGAATGGTGACTAGATGCTTTCTAGTAACTAGTTTAGGTGTGATGGATTCGGAGCCGCTGTCTTCCGAATACTGCTGCCGCTCGTTTAAATGCCCCCAAAATGGATAAGAATGAGGTGATACATAAAAGTAGGCTATAAATTCCAAAGTGTTAAGTTATGTTGATGCATAATTCAATCTCATCTTGTCAGCACAGAACAGCTAGCAGGGAGGACACACATCATTCTAGTGGTTCTCTATGCATCTCAAGTGAATAATATGATATATTGACAGTTCCTAAGGAAGTGACTGCAAAATAATTAAACGTTAGAATGTTGAGCATTAATATTAAACAAAAAAGAGCTGTGTTTTGTACAATGAACGTCTAAAACATCTTTGCAATAGATTTGCCCTTGAAAAGAAGAGTCTAAATACCTTTTTTTTCAGTGCTATGAAATATTTTTGTATTGAGCTTTGGCAAACGCTTAAGAACTGTGTCAAGGCATTATTTAGATAAGGATGTTTGGCTTTATCTTATTCTCCCATCCAATAGCCCCTCTCTGTGAAATTACTTGGCAAAGTTCTCGCTACTTTTTAATTCATTGTGTTGGACTACCTAAGCCAATAAAACAGGGAATACTGAAAAGGTCACATTAGCCCACAGTACTGTTGACCTTCCCAGCATAAAATGAAACATTGAAATTAAAATATCTCCTTGCCATTGTAGGAAGGCTGCCTGGCACCAGCAACAGAATACAGGAAAACAGCGACTTCACATTTTACTCAGGAGACAGTTTTTATTGCAGTGATGAAATGTCACAGGTTTGGTCAAATGCCTTCCTGCTTTTCAACCAGAGGGGAAAAAAAAAAGAAACTTTGCATGCAGGAAATTAACTCTAGTGAGATGCTGTTGGAAACAGGATGCTGGACAAGGGAGGCTGACCCTTAGTCTCACCCAGCAGGGCTTGTACTGTATGTTGTGATTCATTTAGTCTATAAATGCTAACTTTGCTTTATATTCAGCAAAGAGACGTTAAGGCTAAAAGAAACTCTCTGGGGCAGAGAATGTCAGTAGGCCTGTGTAAACCAGCCTCTGTTGGCCTTCCAGTGGCATGATCTACTATTTGTTTGCACTATAGAGGGTTCATATCATAGAGATTTCTTCCTGGCTCTGGCTAAGGACTGTGAATGTGATACCATGCCTGCTATTCTCATTGCCACTACATATGCGGCTTAGATATCTGTTTGGGGCAGATTCCTGCTGAGGTTAGCTCTTCTACCACAACAGATTGAGGACTCCTCGTTTTCACTGTTGCCTTGGCTCCTGCTCTCTAGCTGTGGCAGCAGGAGGGTGGAGTTAAAAAAAAAGAATGGAATCCGGTTGCTGTAGGTAACAGAGACTATTTCAGAAAGGTGCTCTTCTTTCTTCTTCCAACTGCAAAGAGATGATCAGGAGACTACAAAAGGACAAGCAATGCAATCCTGTGAATGTTTACTCAGAAGTAAGCCTGACTATGTTCAGTCTGGCTTACTCCCAGGTAAGTGTGCCTAGGATTGCAGCCTGAGCCTGGTCTGCAAATTCTCTGTCCTGTTTAGAATGACCCTATTCTGTCCAGAGGGAGTATGTTATTATGATAGCAGTTCTGACCTTAGGAGCACAAACAACTCATTTGTTGTCTGTAAAGATGACTGCTTTGGAAGTGAACTTGCGTTCCATTTTCAGGTTTTCAAACAAGCTGGAAGGGAACTAGATTTATACAGTAATGTATGGTTACTTAATTGCATCCAACATGGAAACAGAATAATCAATTGATAGTGCACGTGTGAATCAATTCTTAAACCAAAACCAATGTATTTAGGAGTTTTTATCCTTCAGCATCAACATGCAACAGGTAGATATAGGTGCACTTGATATACAATGAAGGACCTAAGAATCAATAAAATAATCATTGACTTCCATTGCATGAGAAAATATTACACGTTGTATGTCACCTTTTGGCATGCATGAATGTGTGCTGTAAATGTGGCAAGAGGGGGACCAGAAGTGCTTTTCATTTGTGCAGTGGTATCTTTAGATCCAGGGCAGCGGGTGGCGCAGCGGGTTAAACCGCTGAACCATAAGCTGTCGATCGAAAGGTCGGCAGTTCGATTCCCGCGACGGGGTGAGTGCTCGTTGCTTGGCCAGCTCCTGCCAACCTAGCAGTTCCAAAGCATGTCAATGCGAGTAGATAAATAGGTACCGCTTGCGGGAAGGTAAACAGCGCTCTGTGTTCCAGCTGCATGCTATGCGCTGTGGCAAGGAGAGTCATGCCGGCCACATGACCATGGAGGCGTCTTTGGACAACGCTGGCTCTTCGGCTTTGAAATGGGGATGAGCACCACACCCTAGAGTCGGACATGACTGGACTTAATTGTCAGGGGATACCTTTACCTTTATCTTATCTTTAGATCCAAGCATAGAAAATAAAGCAGACAAAATGCTTCTAGGCTGAATGCAGAATTTGATTTGTAATATTATTGCATTGCTATTTTCATACCAGCTGTCCCATGCAAAATGCTGCAATTCAGGACAGGTTACTATACTGTATGCTATATGCCTCACATTAGCAAAGGTATGAGTTGGAATACATGGATCCTTTGGAGAATTTGTATTTGTCTTATCAAAACTCTTATTATCTATTGAAATTCTCAACAACAAATGCAGTTGTTTCTCCTGAACTGGAACCACCAATTTTCCCAAAAAAAATTCACTTCAAGTGAAATTTGGTGGCAACTTTAATTCTAGATCTTATTGATATTGCCCACAGGAGCAAAGGTTACTTCTTGAGACCTAGATTCTCTGGAGCACGTTCAGTGCTGTGTAGGGGCACTGGCAGTTGATACCTCTCCAATATTTTAGATTCTAGCCAAGGATGTAACAATTTTGTGTTCCATCCTTAGAAATTTCACTAGTCTTTCAGAAGACACTTTTCAAAACAATAGGAACATTTGGAAGAGATGTAAACGAGTATAACATACTAATAACTGCAAGCCATGATAGTACAGTATATCACAAAAACAGTGCTGCATTTTAAATAGTGGATTAATACAGTTTCAGTTCCAAACACATCATCTCCAAAATGTGCTGGTCTTATTAACATTTATTCTCCTTTCTTCAGCATTTGTTAGGACATTATGCCCTATAAGGAAGCATTCCAATTACTTCTCAGTTTCTGTGAGGTGAAATTGAGTAGCAATTCTATTGATGAGGCCTAATTCCCAAGACAAGATATATTAATTTACCAGCCAAGACAGAATTGTTAGTTTAACTCTTCTGTTTGGTGTGTATTTGGCACCTCCCCACAATATGTACAAAAATAGAAACGGTAGAAAATAGACATTATTCACTAACTATAGTTCGGTAATGAGGCAAGACAAGAACTGGAATTAATAAAGGTCACAACATTATTGATAAATCAGATAAAGGATCTGCAGTGATTAACTAGTTTAGAGCCCAATTCTATCCGCCCGCCACTCTATAGCAAGCAGTTACGCCAAAACGCTGTGTGCTGACCTGAAGGCAAATCTTTTTACTTTACAAAAATATTTTCACTTAAGAACATAAGAAGAGCCCTGCTGGATCAGGCCAAAAGCCCATCTAGTCCAGCTTCCTGTGTCACACAGTGGCCCCACCAGATGCCTCAGGGAGCACAAGACAACAAGATAACCTGTTTCCCGTTGACACTCCCTTGCACCTGGCACAGAGAAAACCCACTTCTAAAAACCAGGAGGTTGCTTATGGCTTGTAACCTGTGATGGTCTTTTCCTCCATGAATCTGTCCAAACCCCTTTTAAAGGCATCTAGGCCAGATGCCATCACCACATCCTGTGGCAAGGAGTTCCACAGATGAATTACACGCTGGGTAAAGAAATATTTTCTTTTGTCTGTTCTAACTCTCCCTCCACTCAATTTTAGTACATGTCCCCTGGTTCTGGTGTTGTGCGAGAGGGAGAAGAATTTCCCTCTATCCACTCTCCATCCCATGCATAATTTTATAAGTCTCAATCATGTCCCCCCTCAGGCGCCTTTTTTCTAGGCTGAAAAGCCCCAGACGCTGTAGCCTTTCCTCATAAGGGAGGTGCTGCAGCCCACGAATCATTCTGGTCGCTCTTTTCTGCACCTTTTCCAATTCACTTACCTCTGTGTAAGCCTACACGTCGCCTTTGGGCCTTCTTGGACATCCACCAGCCATTTTGGTGGCATATGTATGAGGAGAGAAAAGAGATTGGGGAGGTTTCGGAAAGAGGGGATAAGATATGGTGTGCGTGACTGCCACCGGATCTACCCCCTCCCTATCCTCCCTGCCGTTCACTTCCTCCCCCAAAATGTCCCGATACGGCCCCTCCCTGCCCATGAACTGCCCCTAGCACCAGCTTTCCTGTACCAGAGCAGATTGCCGACAATGGCAGTGGGCTGCCAATGCTGCTGCTGGTTTGCAACAGCAGCTTGAAAATAGCTAGCAGTGCCATGCTCTGTGTATTATCAGAGGCCTCTTTATGACAGCGGGACAGTCTCTCTCTCTCTCTCTCACACACACACACACACACACACACACACACACACACACACACACACACACACACACACACACACACACACACACACACACACTTCTAGAGAAGCAAGGCTTGATGCCTTATACTATGGCATTTCTGTAACTATCTGATCTATAAAGTCTGATTCACATTCTGCATCATGATCAATCTTGAATTTGCCACAGAATGCATACTCAAAAAGAAGCAGCATCCAATCACTGCTTCCTGACAAATATACTTGTATGATACCTTGAGTTAGAAATATGAGTTTGTTGCATCCACAATTTAGATTACCGGTACTGGATGTACTCTTAAAAACATATTTGATGTATACCTAAAAAGTAAAGTGTGAAACAGCCTTAAGTTCTACAGTTAAAATTTCTAGAAAGGTTTTCCTACTGCTAAATTCTCAACAGAAAAAAACTCTGTAAAGTGTGTGTGTGTGTGTGTGTGTGTGTGTGTGTGTGTGTGTGTGAGAAAACCATTTGTTAGATGGTGATTGGAAAATAGGGGAAGGGAGAATCCCATTGCTCTTTTTTTCCCTTTTTTCTTAACTGCCCCCCAGAAGGTATACTTGCAAAATACAGCCTTGGATATGAAATGTTTAAGTGAGATATTTTATAGATAAATCTCTATTATGACTGCAAGAATGATATAAATATGTTTGATATATCATGATATTTTTGTGTAGCTATCAATTCATGTACTTTATTCTTTTCCATATTTATGTCATTATGTCATTGAAAAAATCCAACTAAGCTGATGAGCTACGACTGGAAATATCAGTAGCAATACATTTTTGGAGCAACATGATAGAGAATGTAGTATTGATTGACATCAAATGGGATAAAGCATTTGGGAGAGAACGGACACTGGGGAGATGTGAAGTGTTCAAAGGAAAATTAATACTGTGCCAAAGGTTAGGAATGTCATCCTGTTATAAATATGCTTATAGGTGGTGGTGGTGGATTTCTGTGAATGTAGAAGGTAAAGCCCAGAAATAAGTAAGATTTAAAAAAAAAAACTTGGAACTTCGTGTTAGAAAATGTTTGTGTTTGGGTCGGACCTATACAACTTGTGACCCACTAAACCAAATGTCATACACCCATATAGTAACTCACCAGCCGCTCAGTAGCAGCCCAATCCTATGTGGGCCTTGTGTTGCTGGAACTCGGCTCCGGCAGCACAAAGCCCTTTGCAGCGGTGCAAAAGTCAGGATGCTGTCATGTGCTTCCAGGCTGCTGGCCCAATTGGCTGAGGTGCGGTGTGCATGCCAGCAGCTCATGGAAGCTGTGCCAGTCTCTGTAATTTGGCATTGGGCGCAGGGAGAGGGAGGTTCCGGGATGGGGAGCACAGGGAGGAGCAGGCTGGAGGGAGGGATCTCAGTAGCAAAGGTGCATGCTAGATTGTATCCCCATTTTTCTCCCCTGCCTGCCCCCTTCCTCTCCTCAGAGGGGATCCATAAGCAGCCAGAAGGCCTATGCAGAGGTAAGTAAAAAAAGGTACTTACCTCTGGTTGGCCTTCTGATCACCCCCACCAACAGCATGCAGCCCGTGTTCCATTGGCGTAGCTGCATGCTATAGCATGGGGGGGGGGTAGGGCAGGATTGGGCTGTAAGTCCCCTCTTCTCACTGGCAAGTTTCTACTGCAATAAATTAGTTATTGAGCATTTGGCAGGCCATAGTGAGTAGCTGGTGGATTGCAGTCAGCTCAATGAGATAGGAAGAAATGGCTGCTATTCCCTTTTATAGGAGAAGCTAAAGGAATGCACTTGGGGAACCATTGAGGTAGGATTAAAAGGCTGTAGACAGTTCATTTACTCATTGAAAGGCCATAGGGTGATTGATGGGAGCTGGCAGGCCAGTGCACAATGACCTCACTAACCAATGTACAGTATTACTCTGCACTGATTGCTGTTGATTTTGTTAAGTAGCCTCCTTACACCTCATCATTGACCCATGATCAACCAGACAGTGAGGCCTTATAAGTAATACCTTCCTGCCTCTCCTATCAGCCTTCACTCCATAATGAGCCTGGCAAAGCCTCCCTTTCACATGAACCACATCCTTTTATGCCCCAATCCTGTCCTGGACCTATGGCAGTGGATCTTGCAATCCACTGTCATGGGCAGCACAATCCTGCCTAAAGATACACCATACACGACTGGCCTAAAGGGTTGGTCGTTGTATCCTATGCTGTTCCCGGGCTGCACTGGGGCAGCCCAGGAGCACCTCGGGAGATCGTCCCTTTCCCCGGGTGTAAGCCGGCCAAGGTCCTATGTCACCCGAATCATCGCAAATGTGCTTTACGGCATGTTTGTGATGGCTTAGCGTGATGGAGCATGTGCACCATTGCTCTATACTTAGTGAGGTTTGCACCATAAGTCCAGTTATGGTGGCATGAAAGACACGCTACTGTCAGGCACTCTAGAGCTTCCAGCACAAATGGCTGGAGGCCCCATGCACCAGCCAATGGCCCACCCAGGCCACAATGGAGCAAGGAAGACGGCAGTGTGGGGAAGTGTCATGTTCAGTTGGCAGGGGAGGATCAGAGCAGTTCAAGGGAAGAACCAGAGGTGATTTGGGGTGGATAGTAGCACACACCAGATCCTATCTCCCTTTCCTGGCGTGGACCTGCCCCTGATTCTCCTTGGAATTACACCAGCAAAAGAGGTGGCATGGGTTTGAGAAGACCTGTTGACGGTCAGGCAGCCTACAGCTCAGGCAGTCTGATCACCCCTCCCCAGAGGTGAAACAAGGGTGGAGCGGAGGCAAGTAGTTCTGCAAGACTCCATTACACTGGAGTCAGCGGCCCCTCCCCTTTGCTGTTGGAGCCATTCCAGCCGCAACAGGGGAGTGTCCTGCGTGTTGCCATTGCCGCCAGAATGGCTCCAACAGCAAGGGGGAGGGGCCACTGTCTCCAGTGTAACGGAGTCTTGCAGAACTACTTGCCTTCGCTCCACCCTTGTTACGCTTCTGCCCCTCCCCCATCATAGCATACAGCACACGCTTCATCATGCTATGGATTGGCTGGGGATAGGATTGGGCTGTTAATTTTATTTACTTACAGAATTTTGAGGCCACCTTTCTGCCATGTAACATCTCAGGGAGTTTACAAATGTTTGATATAAAAAGCATGAACATTAAACTATTAATACTTTATAGTAAAAATAGATAACATTCCAAAATACTGTATATATACAGTATTTTAAAATATACAAATAATCCAATTTACTTTAAATAAATATACAGTACACATGCTGAACAAGGGGTCGCAGTGGCTTAGTGGTTAATACGCTGAACTGCAGACCGGAAGGTCGGTAGGGCAGCAATAGTTACCGCTGCAGCGGAAAGGTAACAGCGCTCCATTAGTCATGCCTGCCTCATGACCAAGGAAGTGTCTTCGGACAGAGCTGGCTTTTCGGCCTTAGAATCGGAGATGAGCACCACACGCTAGGGTCGGACACGACAGGCTTTTGAGCAGGGGATGCCTTTACCTTTACACATGCTGAACAGTTGAGATGAATGCCTATTACAGGGGTGCCTTCCTGAAATGGAGAGACTGGAAGTCTCTATTAGACATAGACTATCAAATGGGCAGCATATATACCAGGGGTGGCCAAACTTGTAAGAGCCACATACGATAAACTTCACATGTTTGAGAGCTGCAAGAGAGATGTTTGAGAGCCGCAATATTTAAGAAGCATTTAAATTCTTAAATGTATTTACTCACCATGAACATTAAACTTATGTTTTAATCCAGTGGACTCTCAGTTTATACCTGGTAAATAATTATAAAGTTTGAAACTTTCTTGTTTACCTTTTATATTAATTGTGATGCAAAAAGGAGCTCAGCCAACATTTTCCAAGAGCTGCACATTATACGTCCAAGAGCCACAAGTTGCTAAGGAGTCATAGTTTGGCCACCCCTGGAATGAAAACCGAGCCATTTATGATTTCCTTGTCCCCATTCTTTAATTCCATAATCATGGCTTTTCTTGAGACTGTGAGTGATCCATGATTCATTCACCTACTATTCATTTCTGATTAGTCCAGAACAACTGCTGGGCTGATGTTGTGCAGAACCTATTTCACACACAAAATATTTCTCAAAGAATAGTTATCTCCTTGATTTGTCATCTCTGAAATGACAAATCATGTCACTTCAAAGTCAACTATGGCATTTCCTGGAAAAGAATGTTCTCTTAACATTCTCTAGTCTTTTTAGCAATTTTCTCCTAAGTGAATCAGACGGGAAACTGAAAAATAATAGTAATTCAAAATGGTTATTTTGGTTAGACCTTATGCTTTCGGGGGGGGGGGGCTTTCCTTTATCCCTTTCATGCTTTCTCTGGGAAAACGAGTGGAAAGTATTTCAAAATGTGTGCAATTCTCTGCCAATGCAGGCACTGCGTTGCCTTTCTTTCTGCCCTTCTTTCCATTCCTGCTTCAGTGGGGAAGAAGCCAGGCCTAAGAACGAGATGTTCACTATTATCAAATATTATTTCAGTTCTGTAGCTCATTAGTGTCCTTGCCATTTTAATAATATCTTTCATGTTTGCTCTCTGCTAAGAAGACAGCGCTCTTCCACAAATGGAAGAAAGAGAGAAAAAATAAGTTCAAAGGAACCGTTGGAAACATGTACGAAAGGCAAAATGTGCAGAAGTGTTTCTGCCTTTATTGTCATTAAATTAATTGTCAGAGACCAGTTCAGAATGTCAGCTTTTCTTTTTATTCTTTAACTGTTGCTCTTCACTTTCATGTTTCAGGGCTGTTTGTAATTTTGAAAATGTCATGTATCTTACAGCCTGATCCTGCCCAACATTAGGCCTAGGGTGTCACAAATGTGCCATAAGGCTTACTCCACTGACCTCCAGTCACCGCGACAGCCGACGCAGGTCTGCACTGGGTGGCAGAAAGGCATGGGGAGGGAGGGCAGGGGTGGCAAGAACCGGAAGTGGGCTTCAGAACGCAATCACCACTAGTTAGAGCCTTGGGGAAGCTTGGGGAGGCGGCGGCAGCTCCCCCCCCGGACTCTTTGGGGAGCTGGCAGGACAACCAGGTATGTTTTTAGAAGGGTTTTGGGGTCAGGGCAGGTGTGATCTGCCCCCGACATTGGAGCTGGCCACCCCTCTTAAGGGGATATCTTTCACTTCCAGAAAAAAGTGGTGGGTCGCAACCCACCACTTTGAGAACCCCTGCCCTAAACCAATGAAAAACCAAAGTAAATACACACACACACACACAGAGAGAGAGAGAGAGAGAGAGAGAGAGAGAGAGAGAGAGAGAGAGAGAGAGAGAGAGAGAGAGAGAGAGAGAGAGAGAGAGAGGCACTGTGTCATCACATCAATCATCAATTTGATGGCCAATCAGAGTGTTTCATTTGAAGTTCTGAAGCTGAAAGAGAGAAAAGAGAAAGAGGGAGATAGAGGTTGGTGTGTAGAGAGAGAGAGAGAGAGAGAGAGAGTTGATTGTTGGTGTTTAGCTAGAGTGAGAGTGGGAGAGTTTTAGCGCTATTGAAACTGTGTGGAAACTGGAGTCAGGGGGATTCCCAGTTGTTGGAGACCTTGTCTTGGGGTAGTCTGTCACTGCATATAAGTGTAGGCTCGTGTAGGAAATGGAATGATTTTTGGTTAAGAAAATCACATCCTGGAAAACAGTCTAACTGGGAGGCAGAATGAGGTCTTGCCAGACCCAAACTCCAAGGGCAGTTCTAATGCTTAAATAAGACTGATAGTTTCAGTGAAATAGGAAACGGGCAAAAGCTCTGGCATATGCTCTTTTTTGGAATGATCGCTCGTAAGCTTATTTCAACAGCTGGATAGAAACTACTTAAGCCAAAGCAGTCAGTTTGTGCCTAATGAGAAGCTATAATACTGACACTGCAATCCTGTGCACACTTTCCTGGGAGTAAGCCCCATTGAACACAGTAGGACTTACTTCTGAGCAGACATGCATAGGATTGTGCTGTGAAATGTTGTGTTAAGCTCAATCAGAAACCAAATAATCCATCTACCCTCCTTTTAGGGAGATAATAAACTTTGTGTTTTATTTATTATTATCTGGATTCCTTCATGCTCTTAAGGGAAGGGTTATATTTCTGAACACTGAACGTATTCTGCCTACCTTACTGTTACTGCCCTGCAATCTCACAGGATAGAGAGCCATTGAAGCCACATTCGGTATAAACAGTGTTACACTACTACACACTTTGTAGTGTTGTCACACTCTACTGCTGAGAATCCTAGATCTGTATCTAGATCATCCATCACCCTGACGTAATTATGGGCATTTTGCTAGTTCATAATACTGAGTATTTACACAGCACTGTTCTTAAGTGCCCAAAGTGTATCACTTATGTTTTCTCAGTAATGTCTACAATGCCCTTGTAAAGTCGCTTAGCATTACCCCTCCCCCCTGTGACAGATGAGGCAGAGAATGAGTTCTCACTTGCCTAAGGCCATTCAGTGAGTCCAGGACAGATGTGCTAAAAGACTTCAAGGGGGATAGAAGCTTTCATATAATGAACTCACTACATAAAGATCTTCATGTAAGCTCATACAGTACAGTGGGTCCTTATCATGTAAGCTCATACAGTAGCCATCTGCAGATTTGACTATCCTTATCATGTAAGCTCATCTCATTAGCCATCTGCAGATTTGACTATCCGACGGTGGATGGCCATCCATGGAGGAAATGGGCAGTGGACCAGCGCAGCTGTTAAATAAGGTACTGTGGCGCCGCACCCGTCCCCATCCCAAACACAACAAACCTCGGATTTGAGCATCCACAGGGTTTCCAGGAACGGAACTCCTGGGGATATGAAGGACCAACTGTATTTTTCTTTTGAATTCTTTTGAATTTACCGGTAATTTGCTACTCATTGTAGGGAACTAGAAAAAAAAATCCCAACTCTATACGAGAAAACTGTGGTCCCAATGCTGTCATACATCTGGGCTAGAGTAGGGGTATCACCTCGATGCCACTTAACTTCCGTCAATTACCACATTTTGTTAATTGTTGTGCAAATGGAAATTGGTGAACATGGAGGTCAGCACTGAAAGAACAATCAATCCAAACTACAAAAATGTCTTAAATAAATGTCCAGCTGTATTTGGAGGCTTTTGGTGTTTTTGGCTTCAGTGAAATGATACAGATACAAGTGCCTGGTAATTATGAAACCATTACTACAAATGAATTGTTCCTGTCTCATTGAGTTTCATCACAGTCCCATGCTGGAAGACAGAAGTGGCTTGTAGAGCATTCTGACCAAAAAACAAAAAAAAGTCCTCTATGTATTGCTCTGTCTATCAGCTGTGACTTTATGCCCTTGTCCATAAATGTAGCAGTTTCCAGCCAAGAAGCACTGAGAACGATGGGATACGAGACAATTAGGTTTGTAAGGTGCTTGGACTTCTTGCCACTTGTTTGTGCCAAGCATTTAATGAATGTCTGTTTTCCTATAAACACATGAGCATGGGGCTGGTGTACACTTTACATACGGTACTCAGGCACAGCCCGTCGATGAGATATGACAGATGTTAGGGACTACAGCCCCAATGGTGTAGAAGCGCGCCCGGCAGCGGATGCATGGATGCCAGCACAATGTAGAAAAGATGCTGTACCAAAGTAGCTCAGACGTCACTTGGATGTCAGTGCAACTCTGCCAGTAAAAAAGCCAAAACGGGGAGGAGATTGGGACATCACAGGGGAGGGATGTAGGCAGGATGAGGAATTACCTGATGAATGATCTCAGCTAGTGCCTGGGGTGGGACTTTGTGGGGGAGGGCCCTCTCTGCTCCCAGATTCTGCAGCATCTGTTAAATCGTGGGCTCCAGGGGGGGCACTCTTAATAATAATAATAATGATAATAATAATAATAATACAGAATGTATATACCGCCTTCTTGGTCATTGGAGTTCTTCTCTGACTTTAATCTAAGGCGGTGTACATGGGCAGGCTTTCCTAACCCCCGTAATGTTGTTTTTCTTACAATATATAAATGTCCAATTTTTCATGAACAACTACATTCCAGGTGGTATCCCTTTTGCAGTCTGGCTTTGTTCCGCTGGCCATCGCCTCCCACACTCGACCGACACAGCTGGGAGCCGTTATCTCTCCTCACGGAGGCTTTTCACAGCTTTTTGTCGGCGGCGTGTCTCAAACTTGCCATTTGCCGATCTTCAGGCTTTGCAAGGCGGCGGCTCTACCGACTAAGCCATGTTGGATATATGGCAAGATCAAAGATTCAGTCATTTATAGGGTTGATGTAACAGTTGGTTATTTCATACATATTGGGTTAAGCCCGGGGAAAAATGTAAAAATGTGATTGGTTGATATGATCAGGTGATCTTCAAGCAAGCGTCCACAGAGAAGAAGAATCTCCATTTTGTTTTTAGAGAGATGTATGTGCTTTGTTAAGTATGAGCTTGAACCTGTCTGAATCTCCTTATGCCTATGTCATTAGTTAAGTAAAGTGAAATAAGTCTAAGAATCCTGACTCAGCTTGTTTATTCCAATGATTAAGATTCATTGCAACCTCCAAAGAAACATGAAACTATGAATCCCTTCAATAATCCCAACAAGCCAGACCCCTCTGCCCTTCAGTGATCATAACTCTCTGTTCTTTGCTGCCATGGGCAGTAGCAGGGTGGCAGGAGGGGTAGCATACCGACAGTCATGCTGGCAGATTCCAGCAATGAAGCAAAGGGAATGGTGTGGGGGTGGCTAGCTGGTCCTACCGGCCGCTGTAGTAGATGCCCTGTGTCACATGCCAGTCCAGTGACTGGCCCATTCAGTGCTCACTCTGATAGGTCCATGTGCTACGGCCTCCCAGCCAGGTGTGCCTATATGTGGTGTTGCAAGGTGTTAAATTGCCACATGAGGTACTCAGTGCCAGAGGCGTAGGAATGCCGCCCCAAGTTGGGGACGGCAGGCCTCGGTGATGCCCCCCTTGGGCGGAGGCCACGCCCCACCATGTGACATCACATGGAAGCCACGCGCCCCCGCAGTGAATCACATGACCTGTGAGTGGCCGAAATCGACCCCTGGGGGCAAGCAGAAGGGCGGGGAACACATCCGGAAGCCTATCACCACCGCTGCCTAGAGCATCGAAAAGGGAAAAAAGGTGGCATGAAAAGAAGCCACCGCCACAACGCCGCCGCAGAGTGAGTGCTGCCTCCCTGCACATCCCACCCACCCACCCCCATTCCTGCGCCACTGCTCAGTTCCTGTCTTCTGCTGTGGCTGGGTGGTTAGAGAACAGCTTTGTGGAGTAGCTGGTGTGGGTTCTCAGCCTTCCTCCCCTTCTGTCCCTGCCATGGGTGTTTCTGGCCAGTCAAGCAAAAGGTGAGTGCCTTGCTGGTTAGAGCACATCCCTTGGCTAAGGTTAAACCCATCTTGCCTGGTTCCCAGCCTATGACTTTTTGCAGTGAGCTATCAGCACCTTGCTTTGCTTGAGTGCTGTTGAGGCTCCACTTGTGATTCATGCCAGTCTCTCCCCCTGGCAAAAGAGTTCCTTCCTGCAGGCAGATGCCCTCACGGGGAACCAAACCCTCAACACAGAGAGGTGTATGTGTTCTTGATTTACGTGGCTACCTTCTTCTGAGGGAGCTAATGTTCTACCCTTGCAATGCTCAAAAAGGTATTCTTTGGATGTGTGTGTGTGTGTGTGTGTGTGTGTGTGTGTGTGTGTGTGTGTGTGTGTGTGTGTGTGTGTGTGTGTGTGTGTGTGTGAGGGGACGTGAACACTGGGTGCAGGAGTTCCTAGCAGTACTTTGCTTTTGCCCCTTTGCTGCTGATGCCAATATACTTCCTGTAGGAGGTGGGGATGCTGTGGCATCCTAGTGTCATGTTGTGTATGGGTGGCAATCTTAGGGCCCATCCTTGGGGCATCTTCCCATGGTTGGCAGGGGTGCCTGTTGTTGTATTGCTCATTCCTAGTGGCTGGCAGGGGGGCAGAAGTCCCCCCATTGTTTGCCACTCATTGGCACTGCACCTGTCCCAGCCCCCTACTCAGTTCATACTGGCAGTGCTTGGTGCCAACATTGGGGCTGGGTGGATGCGGTGAGTGGCTCTTTGGACATCACATCGATGATGCGCTGATGTAACGACAATGCTGCTCAGGTGCCACATCAATGATACACCAACATCAGGATGCTACACTGGCATCACTGCAGGGGGGGCGGAGCTCTAAGTTCAACCGCGATCCAACCCTCCGTTACATGGGTGAACGAAGCGGCCCCGCCCCCTCACCTTCGGAGCCTTTCAGGGCAGCAAAAGCAACGCGCAGGGAGTCTCCTGTGCGTTGTTTTCACTGCCTTGAATGGTTCCGAAGGCGAGGGGGCGGGCCCGCTTCGTTCACCTGTGTAACGGAGGGTCGGATCGCGGCGAAACTTAGAGCACCGCCCCCCTGCAGTGACACCAGTGGGATGCTATTCCATGGGTGACAGGCTGTGTGTGGTTTTCCATGGATTGCTAGGAATAACTGCGCCAGAGTTCCTGGGCTAGCATGGCATTACCTGGATGAGCTTAGGATATGATATGATATGACTTAGGATATGCCGTGCAAGTGTCTGTGCAATGCTTGTGCGGTGTCTGAATAGAACTCAGCCATGAGTCTTGCAAAAGGAGATGTCAAATTTTACATGTGGGCACACTTCCAACTCCATCAGAGTCATGCATATCTGGTTGTATGTGCTGGAAATAAATTTTAAACTCGAACATGCCCCCATGTACCACAATAGAGCTTATAATGCTTAGAGATGTGGTCCCAATGGGGTCCATGATGAGTCTTTAATGGCTGAATCCTATCTGAGCCTTGTGTTGCTGGAACGCGCACCCTGGCAGCGTGAGACCCTTTCTGGCAACATGAAAGCTGGGCAACAACTTCTAGACTGCCAGTGCAAACAGCTTAGAGGTGCACCTTAGAGGTGCACTTAGTACATGTACCAGCAGCTCCCAGAGGCTGTGCCGGTGTCGGTAAGTTGGTGGCAGGGGCAGGGAGGAGAAATTCGGGGATGTTCCAGGGCAGGGAGGGGGAAAGACAGGGGACAGTGGGCTGGAAGGGGTGGATCTAGGCGGCAAAGTCACTAGCAAGATCTTATCCCCAATTTTCTATCCTGCACTTCTCCTTAGATATACTCCTTAGATATACTCCAACAAAATAGCTGGAGTGGGTCCATGGAGACCCATAGGCAGTCAGAAGTCTATTCCAGAGGTAATAGTTAGGATCAGAGGCGTTCTTATGGGGGGGCGGTACTATAACTTGTGCCCCGTCCTAGTCCCCGTTTACAGCTGGCACGAGGTGGCCACGTCCCCTCGCCGTCGGAGCCATTCAGTGCGGCGAAGGCAACGGGCAGAGACTGCCCGTTGTCTTGGCCGCACGGAATAGCTCCGACGGCGAGGGGGCAGGGCCGCCTCGTGCCACTTGTAAACGGGCAGGGGATTAGGACGGGGCGCAACTTACAGTACCACCCCCACGATAAGAACGCCTCTGGTTAGGATTGGGCCTTAAGATTGCCAAAAGCAAGTGGAAATAAAGACACGCCAAGGGGAGTTCATGCATCAGTATACCACACAAGATCTTAGAAATAAGAGTCGCCCAGGTCCAAAAGGTGTGCTGTCATAATAATGATGAGCATCGTACTTCTCTATCGCCTGATACCACATTACAATTCCTTATGATGCTGAGCCCACACTTACTCTAAATTTACATTACACAAGCTCATCCTTCTTCTTTTTTGACCTTCGTCAAATGGTTATCCTTTGCAGTATATTTGTCAGTGTCTTCCCTGTCTGGCAAGCTGTCCATTGCCATTCTCATAACATCTGTCACAAAATGGGTGTTGACACTAATCCTGTAGTCCTTCATTTGTTGCCGTGTCTGTGGGCCTTAATTGCCACATTTATCTTGGCTACATATTGTCAAGTAACCACAATATTCCACTCAGATGGAGCAGCTAATGCCTGCCGTGTAGTTCATGTAGGTTTTCATCTGTGGAACTCTTTCTGTGGTAAATCAATAGATGACGATGACATTCCTCCAGGAATATTTTTACTTGTTTATATATTCTTTTAACAGAAGGAATCAGCTAAACATGTTGTGGCAAATAGTTGTCTGCTTTAATATTGAACAGCTGTTCCTTTGAACCTTCAACAAGACTGTATGAAGCTGTGACATGAAAAATAGAGCACAAAATATAAATAGCTACGCAGAAATCATCCTCAATGTAATATTTTGAGAAGAAGTGTTTTATTGTATATGACACTTGCAAGAACTGAGCCAAATATAAGGATCCTCTTAAAGGCCTCCTCTGTCAGATTTCCTCTCAGAGTCTGGGTTCCCATATTAGCAAAAATGTTTATCTAATACCTGCAACTATTAATAACATGGAAAACCCTGGTACATTATTACTGAATATTTGCTTTGTTAACCTTAGAAAAAATGGCAAGTGGATGGAGGGTAATCTATTTATTTGTGTGTGTGCTTTTTACTGTGTCTCAGTAAAAAAACAAAAACTACTACATTTTTAAAAGCTGTGGCTGGACTCAAGTTGCCACATCATCATCTGTGGGTGCCTTACCGGCACGCACAGTAACTTGTGAGTTTGGTCAGAATGTTAACAGAATTTCAGTGGGGTATCCTTGTGGGGGGCAAACAGTTCCTGGCGGCAGAACTGCAGGTTAATTCCAATGCTGAGAGCAGAGCGGGCTTTGGCGTCTACTTCATGAGCCAGTGCATGTTGGCCTTAACGGGTTTGATTGGGCCACACTGGAAACCTTACATTTTTGGAACTGTCTCTCATTATTATTGCTGTCCAAATTTGGGAGGAGGAATTCAGAAATTCAGGAGCACTGCCTGGATGCATTTTTGGTGTGACAACCAGGTGATTGTCTTTGTTGTCAACTGACAAACGTCATTGTGCCCTACGGTCATGAGGCTAGTTAGAGTTTTTGTGCTTTAATGCCTGTGCATTAATGTTCTGTTTGTCAGGAGGATCCATGCCCCGGTGACATCATGGTTAGATTATTGTAATGTGCTCTATGTGGGTCTGCCCCTGAAGACAGTTTGGAAACTGCAATTTGTGCAGAATGCAGCGGCCCGTGTAGTCTCTGAAAGTAGGTGGTTCGATTCTGTCTCCGACGGTTGCACTGGCTGCCAATTCGTTTCTGTGCCCAATTCAAAGTGCTGGTTTTGAACTTTAAAACCCAATACGGGTTGGGGCTAGGCTATTTGAGAGGCCACCTACTTCCATACAATCTGACTCGTCCCCTTAGGTCATCAGAGAAGGCCCTCTTGCAGGTGACGTTGACTAGGGAGGTACGACGGCAAGAAATAGGGCCTTCTCAGTAGTGGCACCACCCTTACGGAATTCCCTCCCTTTTCACTTACGAACTGCTCCCTCCTTGGAGACTTTCCAGCGAGTCCTGAAGACCTTTTTGTTTAGACAAGCCATCTGAGTCCTTGGCCTTTTTTAATGACATCTAGTTTTTACAGGTGTGGTCCTTTTATAAGGTGGTGCTGCTGCTCTTCCATTTTTTATTTTTAATGGTAATAGTGACCTATTGTTTTTATTGTTTTAAGATTATTATTGTTTATGAGTTTTAGTTAATTGTGTATATTGTTTTTAAATAGTGATTATGTTTTTGTACTTGTATTTTTGTCTTTTGTAAGCCGCCTTGGGTCCCATCGGGGAGAAAAGCGGGGTAAAAATACTGTACATAAATAAATAAACAAAATGAGCATGGTTGAACTGACATGCTTCTGTGGGAGCAAAAGGGTTTGAATATCTGTTGGATCAGCATACATTGTGTGTAGGTGGTTTTATATGTCGAACTTTGTCATGGTTAAGTTTTGGACTTTGACTATATTAACAAAGATTCATTGATAGGGCAATGCAAATGCAGGTGTGAAGAGGGATAAGGAACTCCACTGCCATTTTCCTAAAGAGGGCAAGCAAGCTGTGAGGAGAAAGTGCCCAGCAGAGGACAACAAGGGGGGACATCTTGGTGGAGGTGTTGCTGCTGGGGAAAGGTCCTTCCTCTGGCGGGGGGGGGAGCGATGGGCTTTTCAGAAAAAATACGCGGAGCTCGGCATTCCCAAGCCTTCATCTGCTGAGCTCCCCATGGTTTGTGTGTGTGTGTGTGTGTGTGTGTGTGTGTGTGTGTGTGTGTGTGTGTGTGTGTGTGTGTGTGTGTGTGTGTGTGACAACAAGGCTCCAAGCACTGGGTGACACCAAAGCTAGCTACGCCACTGTGATAACGGCACATAAAAGTAGCAAAAGCTACTGAGAAACCCCATTTTTAAGGTAATGTAACAATAACTCTTGGAATAAACTGTATTTTTAATGCTTTCTATTCTCACAGAGGCGAAACAAGGGTGGAGTGAAGGCAAGTAGTTCTGCAAGACTCCGTTACACTGGAGTCAGCGGCCCCTCCCCCTTGCTGCTGGAGCCATTCTGGCAGGGGAGTGTCCTGCGTGTTGCCTTTTCTGCCAGAATGGCTCCAACAGCAAGGGGGAGGGGCCGCTGACTCCAGTGTAACGGAGTCTTGCAGAACTACTTGCCTTCACTCCACCCTTGTTACGCCTCCGCTCCTAAATATTTATTTTAAAACATAATAAAATATACATAATAAAATAATAAGAGTATTTTAGGGCATAATTTTTTCGTCTTTACACTTGAGTATATACGGTAAATAATATGAACAGAAAGGAGGAAACATTGAATCTTAGTGCTGCCTGGCTTCCAGTTCTCAAGAATGCTAGGATACGGTGAAAACAAGAAAGCAGGGCTGAAACCAAAGGCCCTAACACACACAGCTTGTAGCTCCACAACCTCCTCCTTTAAAGATTCACAGTCAGGCTGGGCTACTTGCAATGCTCCCTCTGCTTTGGCTGAGGGTGGATCTTGCTTGCCATGGCTCGTTTGGCTTCCAGCTCTTCCCCCCACACACACACACAAAGACTCACTCTCTCTCTCTCTCTCTCTCTCTCTCTCTCCAACCCCTCACACCGAAAGTGCAGAGTCTTGAGCTGGAGCTTGGTGCAGTTTTTCTTCCCAAATGATGTCTCTACTGATGGAAAGGAGGCTTCTCTCCTGTCCCTCCTTCCGGGGGCAGTGATCAGTGTACTTGAGAAAGTCATGAGAGAGTTTGCAGTGGGGCTCCTGGGAGGCATTCTGTGAAATGCATTGAATGGGAAATGAAACGCTCTCTACATGTGAAAAGAGCAATATTTGGCTTGAGCTTCTGCAAGGGCGGTAGCTTCTTCAGGTGAACTGAAGGCGGAAAGCAAGAGGGAAGGGGGTAGGGAAGGAGAAGAAGCTGTTTTGCAGGCGCAGAGCAGGAGAAGGAACTGCACTGCCATTTTCCTAAACAGGTCAAGCAAGCTGAGAGGAGAAAATGCCCAGCAGCGGACAACGGGGGGGGGCATCTTGGTGGAGGTGCTGCTGCTGGGGGGAGAAGTCCTTCCCCTGGCGGGGGGAATGGTGGGCTTTTCGGGGAAAAAGCAGGGAGCTCGGCACTCCAAAAACATACACCTGCCGAACTCCCCGTGGGGGGGGGGTGTTTGACACCAAGCCTAGTTATGCCACTGTGGTAACGGCACATAAAAGTAGCAAAAGCTACTGAGAAAATAAATTTTTTATGTAGTATAACAATAAGACTCTTCGAATACACTGTATTTTTAATGTTTTCTTTGCATTGAACGTTTATTTTAAAATACAATAAAATGTGCATAGTAAAATACATAATAATAAAATATAAATAGAATAGCTATTTCTTCTGTTTACGTTTCATGTTTCCAAGCAATTTTCACCTTGGAGATTTTCTTCCTTTTCAGGTGTTGTCCTTTCATCTATTTATGAGAGGAGAAATTAGTTGTTCAAACTAATATCTATATTATGCTTTTAAACATCTTTTAGTGTAAGAAAAGCTTTTAGATTAGGCTTCTAATCCCGATATAAACATTTTATCGTCCTTAGAAATTGTAGTCATTTAGGCTGTGAACTTCTCCACACAGGAGCTCCCCTACTTAAGTACATGCAACTTAAGAACATTCAAGATACCACCACTCTTGGGCTTTTGCCCATAGATGGCGTGAAATGGCCATTCCCAGCATGCCCAAACAGTCCCCGTCTTATTCTAGCAAGCCCTGACAGCCTGCTCTTCAGGTAAAACCACTCGCTATGAAGTACTATACTGAAGGTGTGCTGTACATGCATTTTTTTCATGGTTCACAACATTTTTGCTACCAATAATAGTGATGTTGGACTTAAGAATTTACTAACAAATGTCAGATTTGAAACATGTAAAGCAGAATTTCCCAACCAATATCTGGCCTTTCATTGCTGTAACAAAGTCCAGAATCATTCCCAGTTCTTCAGAGGAGGTTGGAATCTCCTCCGGAACAGCAGACTCAGAATTCGTTCTTTCTTTTCATGGGTCTCCATATTACCAAACCAACTTCAAGTGAGGATAATAAACAAATGATCTTATTTATTCGAAAAATGTCTATTAAACTTGCCAAAACTTACCAATAATGGTAATAACTAATCTCAGTGAAGAAAAATCTATTTTGTTGGCTGGATCTTCGAACCATACTTCCTCTGGTACAGATCCGTATTCTAAATGAGACAAATCATTCCTAGCACAAGAAAGTAAATGGGGAGGGGAAGGGGAGGTGAGAGAATGAATGAAAAATGTCAACACTGCATGTTTTAGAAGCTGCATAACTTTTCACTCCTATGTGTCTTTCTCATCGTATCCCCCCCTTCAAGTTGGTTTTACCTGAAGTATGTTAGGCAAACAGGGAGAGCGGCTGTTCCAGTGTCACCCTGTGGGTTTCACACCTGAGTGGAATAATCACTCTTACCCACTATGATACACTAGCACAGTGTTTCCCAAACTTTTTCAACCACGGCTCCCTTGACCATTGGCCACCATTGGCCACAGCTCCCCATTACATTATGTTGATGCCTGCCAATGTGCATCAACATCACATCAATGTTGATGTGAGCGCAGGCAAGGCCCTGCTGTCTGGTTTGAGCCCTGGCCTCCCGGGGGAAACAAGCCTCCTTGCTCCCCTTGCGGAGAGGACCAAAGTGCCAGACCCAAAGCCCCACACCCAGGGGCCAGTAGACCCCCAGGACAGCCCAGGTAGGCGGCACAGAGCCAAAGGCGACCTCCCGCCAAGGATGACTGGGGCCCCAGACCTGACACTCCCACACCCTCCAGCTGTGGCCGCCTCTGTGAATGGGACAAATCCCACCTGTGGGCCACAGGCCCACCACAGGCCCTGACCGCCCAAACCTTTTATTCCACCCCAGCGCCACAAGGGGGCAGAAAAATCAGACCTACTTGACTCTGAGCTGACCTGACATGGTGGCCACAGCCCAAAATACAGTTCCATGCACTTAAACTAGTGAGGAGTTCCTAGCTTGGTAGAAGTGCACACGTTTCTCATGAAGAAGGTCCCAAGTTCAAGTCCTGACATCTTCAGGTAGGGTAGGGAAAGACTCCTCTCTGAAATCCCCATGAGCTGGTACCAGTCAATATAGAAATGATTGAGCTGGACTCGTCTGACTCAGGACAAGGCAGTTTCCAATGCCGATGTCAGCAGGCTAATTCACTAATGTGGCTGGCAGCGCAACCCTACCCAGCTCCTCCACTAGTGCAGTAGTAGTGTAGGGCAGAACGGGAGGCTTTGGAAGGGAAAGGGAATCTAAATCCCCTTTACATCCCCCTTTAAATCCCCCTTCCAAAGCCTTCCGTGCACCAGTGGAGGAGCTGGGTAAGATTGCGCTGTAAATCACGATTGCATTTCTTATATTTTTCAATAGCATGTTGTCCAGCACCTAGAATACATTCTGCATGTGATAATAAACTCACTTTAATTGTTGCTTGTAGCAGAACTGAATGGACAGGCTCCCAACCATCAATATAAGAATGACGAGAAGTAAGAAACACATAGGAAGCAAGTTCTTATTTTTCAGACTGTACGTCTCTGATTCATCTAAAATGGAAAAGAAAAAAGAATGTTTTGACATGACTCCAATGGAAAGAATTATATTTGGGAGCTTAGCCAAGCAGTAGTCTCATTTGTTTCGATGGGGCATGTAGAAAGAAATTTGCTTTCTTAAATGATCTGGAATATTTGATAGACTTGGCATTGATCTTGGAGCCATGTAAAAGATCAGCAGCCACTACCTATGTCTGAGGCTCCCCGTTTCAGATTGCAGGTGGAGAATCAGAAATTTGAAAGTTACTGCATATAAAAAAACCATCCATACAAAACTTGCACAGGAAAGAGAGGATTCCAGATTAGCTTTCACATGCTAATTTTATGTGCAGGGAGACTTTTTTAAACACTCACTCTCACACACACGCAGATGCACACACATTTATATATGTAGAACCAAGAGCGCAGCCCTTCACCAACAGTCTGAAATGGTAAATCCCAGAAGCTGTGCACCATGTGATTTCCCAATGCTATGTGTTTTGCCTCTTGGTCCTGACTCATTTACATCCCCTGCTTATGGCCCAACCCTATTCAGACGCCACGCCAAGGGCACACCAACGCCAGCACAGCAACCACCTGCCCAGCAAGGGAGGAGGGGGAGGGACGCCAGAGTCCCACCAATGCCACGCCAGCGCAGCCCTCCTAGCCACCCCACCAGCATCCATCACAACTGTGACCCCTCCCAGCAAGCCATTGCCGGGCTTCCCAGCCATGTGGCCAAGAGCGAAGATGGCAGGTGCCTGCCTCCTGGAGGATGGCCATGCCCACAACCACAGTCAGCATTGTGCCCGATGTCCCAGGCTGGGAACCCAGCCATGATGCCAATGAGGCAGTTTAGCTCCCTCAGCCCATTCTGAAAGCAGCGCCAGTGCCCACTCTTGCCGCACGGCAGCCTCCTGAGCCCCTGCCACAGCTACAGTACCAGTTGGTCCAAGGCACTGACAACCCACTCAACCCAGGTAGCATCTCAGCCTGGAGCAGCCTCTTTCACATCGTGGTTGTGTTTATTGAGGGAGGGATACCGCCTGGTAATTGGTGTTTTAAACTTACAACATTGTTTAAACTGACAACCATGCCCCCTAAAGAGTGCAGTAGACATCTCTCACGCCCATTCGGCCCCAAGCTCGGCCTCGGGGGTGGCCCCCCGTGGTGCAGCTTACCTGGCAGTCCGGCAGGGACGATGCCAGCGAGGCGCTTAACTCAGGACTAGCCTCAGCCAGTCATTGCCCCATGAAATAGAGGAAGCACGGCTGGCCAATCTGGCAAAGTGGGGCGGCATCAGCCAAAATAGACATCCAATCGTAACTGGGCAAGAGGCACTTTTTCAATTGGTGCTCCTCTTATATTTAGCAGAGGGAGAGTAACTGCCCCCCTCTCACCCCAGCACAGTGTATTTTCGGGTGACTGTTTGCTGGTGGTCTTCTGCATCTTTTTTAGATTGTGAGCCCTTTTGGGACAGGGAGCCATTTAACCATTTGATTTTGTCTGTAAACCGCTTTGTGAACTTTCTGTTGAAAAGCGGTATATAAATACTGTTGTTAATAATAATAATAATAATAATTTATACATGTCACATAAGTTTCCATCCTCTTCACTTGTTTAAATGAAACATATGCTGAAAGAGACATACCTCCAGCAGATAATACAGACACTGAAAATATAGACACCAATATGAGCACCAGAAACAGCGCCATGTTGTTCATGGCTCTGTGTATTTTCTGGAATAGCTCCAATCAGATTTCTGGTGACATGAACATGTAGCTCACTGGGACATCACTATGGCTGTCAGACCTGAAAGGGACCAATCAGTGAAGGGCAGAATGCTGGGCTGGCTTGACCTCTGCTCTGCTTTCCTGCTGGAAATGACCTCTCTGAAGCAACACATGGCACTTCTGGGGTCAAGTAGCTGCTTCAGAGAGGTGATCTTAAATAACCCCTCCTTCCATGTTTGGTCCCAACCCAAATTGCAGCTCTATGCAGCTGCCACATAAGAGTAACCCTAAACACGATCTCTGACTAAACACTGGCATGTATAGCATCATGCAACTATAAAGCTTGAATGTGCTGTGTAAGCAGTGGTGTCCCTACACTGGTGCAGGGGGTGCGGACTGCACCATGTGACATCCTCAGGGGTGTGACGTCACTAGTGGCCAAAATAATGAAAACCTTTGTCTTTAAGACATATCATTCGATGTGTAATTTCATGTAGAATGCAATGAAACAAACTGCCAATGTGGTTTCGAAATACCCAGAAACAGAAAACACAACTTTCTTGTGTAACAAAACTTGAATTTCCTTAACTCAAAACAGACCAATGAGACTGATTGTTCTGAGATTGTTCTGAGAGCCGAGTTGGTTACTGTTACTGTTACCTGTACTGTTATATATTAAAACATTAAGTTAATGCTCTCATACTGGGTGACGCAAACCCTTGTGATGCCTCTGTTTAGGCTGCAAACATACATTAGGCTGTGCGCATAATATTGTAAATTTAAAGGTGTAATTTCGATTAAGTGGGAGGTGGGGCAATGGCATGGGCGTGGGGCGATGATGCGTTTCCCCACCCACTGCATGGGAGAAAGTTCATCATGGGGGGTGACACACTGACCTTCCGCACTGGGTGACGCAAGCCCTAGGAATGCCCCTGTGTGTAAGTGCTAAATTGTGGACCTCTCAGGAGGCAAAGGGTGGAGTAGAAATTCTTAGAACTATTATCAAAGCAAAATAAGTTATTATTATAAAAATGTACCAAGGCAGCTTGGGAGGAGAGAGACAGAGACCTGAACGGTGCGCAGAGACAATCAGTGGCATTTGCAACCATTTTCTCATTCTTTTACTAGTTAAACCAAGTTGTGACCTTTTTTCACTCATTGGCAGCCGAATGTGCATTTGTGCAAGTTTGAAAATGTTGCATTAGTTCAGCTTTGTCAGGGGACCTTGCAAACAGATTAAAAAATGTCTTTGGAAAAGTTTCAAGGTGTTTCCACATATCTGAACTGAAAGTGATGCAGTTGCGCATCTGTGGTAGGAAAGGGAGCCAGGTGCTGTCCATGGTGCTGAGTATCAATTCCTATGTAAAACATGTTGAGTAGCTGACCTCACCCGAGGAAGACTTTCAAAAAAAAAAAAAAAGCATTCACTTTGCACACAGCTTAGCTGTTTCAGGATGTTGCAGAAGAAGGTCCCAGGGTGGGTATCCTGGTGACAAGTTAAGGTGACATGACATTCTCTCTGACTAAATAGTCCCTAATTTCTTACTGAAAAGAGAAACGGAAGATATTCTTGTGCAACAAAACCACCCCTTCTCTCCCCCCAGACTGTGTTCCCAAAAGGGTTTGAGTGGAATGCACATTAAGTGCTTTCCTACTGGCTGGTTCAATTTATATGCTGAGTTTTAAAATACATCCTTTCCTCCATTTAAAGAAGGCAGCTCTTATGGCAGATTGAGCTGGTTCTCTATCCTCTTAGGAAAGCTAAGCAGGACTTGCCTTGGTTCATTTTTGGATGGGAGATATTTGGATGGTGATATTTTCATTAAAAATAATAATAAAAGGGGTGGCAAAAATTGAGTAACGAGGAAGTAATTGAAAGAGGCGGGGGCTGCCTCCTGCTGGCTTGGTAAATGGGACTAAGACGACGCGCAACTTACGGTACCGCCCCTACCGGAGTGACGCCTCTGCTCTGAGCCTCCTCCGCTGAGCTCCATCCCTCCCAGGCCTGATCTGCCCTCCTCCCCACCCTCCCCTTACCCTGGAATGACCTCTTCCCACCTCCTACCCTCCCCACCACCTCCCCACCACCCGGCGCGGAGCTCACCTGACTGGGTTATATTGCTCCTTTCCTGGCAGAGGCCTGCTGACTCTGGCCTCCACACTGGTGGGACTGGCCTCCACACCATCGCAACGTTTATGGCACGTTTGTGACAGCACAGAGCCCAGTACTGCTGTAGGCTTACTATCCATCCCAGAAAAACCTGGACTGCCCCGATTTCCAGGGCCTGGTCCCACCCACTGGGCTGTTACCATGGCAGTCCCAGTTTTCCGGGGTCGCCACTGCCGCTGCCACCGCCACTGCTTCACCGATGATTTTTAAAAGGTAAAAATGTTCCTGTGTGGCCATCTTGGATCTTACGAAATCTCGCGAGATCCAAGATGGCGCCCAAATCTCGTGCGGGTACATGAAGCAGTGTGCTACTGCCACATGTTCCCTCACGAGATTTGGGTGCCACCATCTTGGATCTTGCGAGATTTCATGAGATCCAAGATGGCCGCACAGGAAAAATGTTACCTTTTAAAATTCCGCACAGGAAAACCTTAACCTTTTTAAAATCATCATTGAAGCAGCGGCGGTGGCGGTGGTGGCAGGGGCAGTCAACTATCCTAGCAGTCCTGGCTGGCCCGAGCAGCTGACCAGTCAGGAATCAGATGGCAGGACGGACAGCAGCAGCAAAAAAAAAAAGGCAAGTGGGGAGTTAAAATTTAAAAAATGGCCACCCTAACAGGCGGCGAGTAAGCACTTTGCACCTGTAAAAAAAAGAGCCAACAAAACCTGAAAAATTTAAAAAAAAAAATCTGGAGGGGAAAAAACATTTGAGGGCCCACCCGGTTTGGGCATCTCAAAATATGGTAAGCCTATACTGCTGGGATTGGGCTGCTAGTTGTTCTCCTGGCCTTCTTCCTGCAGCCTTTCCTTATGACCAGTGCAGAGGCATCGCTGGAGCGTGGCGGGAAGGGCGGACCGCCTGGGGGCGACACGCGCAATGGGTGACGCGTGGTCGCGCGCGCGCACCTGCACATGCACCCGCGCATCGCGCGCAGGCGGTCCTCCCTTCCCGCCGCGCTCCAGCGATGCCTCGGAGGAGGCCTCGGAGCGTCCGCCCTCAGCGGAGCTCCAAGGCCTTCTGAGGGAACCCCGATGCGCGACGTCATATTTACAAGGTTTAGCGCATGCGCAGAACGTTTGAGGGCAAATTTGCCATCAGAAACATACTGCGCATGCGTCAAACCTTATAAATATGTCGTCACGCATCGGGTCTCCCTCAGAAGGCCTTGGAGCTCCACCGAGGGCGGACGCTCCGAGGCCTCCTCCTGCCCAAGACAGCCGGCCGGCGAGGATGTCTCCGGAGCCGGCAGCAGCGGAGGCTCCGCTGCTGTCGGCTCCGGAGACATCCTTGCTGGCCGGCTGTCGGGCAGCACGGGGGTCATTAGGGCAGCGCATGCGCACAGGGTGGCGCGCGCCCTAGTGACGCTGCTGGACCAGTGCAAACCATCTCCCTCCTACAGGAGGAGTAAAGTGGCAACAATTCTCAGCTAAGGTCAGTTCCTTTTCAGTGCTGCAGGAGGAAGAGGAGGAGAAGGAGGGGCCACTTGGAAAGAGAAAATAAAAGGCTGTGGGGGGGGGAGGAATGCACATCCAACAACAAGGGGTTTGTTGCACTAACTTTCCACTTCAGATGCAGGGGAGATTTGGGCCAGCATTGTGGAGAATTATTACCTCTGTCTAACAATATCATGTTAATTTTTGATAGCATTAGTGCTCCCCCCCCCCGCAATTGTACATTGTCCCCGTGATCTGCATTCCAATTTGAGATACATACCTGTATAACTAGGGTGTGTCATAATTTTAAACTGCATGGACCTTGAAAGTCTGAGGATTTGTACTGCAAAAGAAAAGACATAATCTAAAGGTATGAAAAAAAATTAATTGTAGGGCAAGGAAATAAATTCTGTTGTAGCATGACCTGGACTTCAAAGAGAAAAGATCTCTATAAAACATTTTGTTTAAGATGCTAGAGCATGAATCCTTCAGGACAAGCAATCCTTAATATAATAGAAATATTTTTCAGCGCAGCCTTCTTTCCTGTTCCTGGTAGTCTCTTTTCTGCAAATATCATTAAGTGCTGTCAAAAGACTTTAATATATAATGCTGCAGCATTGCTTCTGATGATAACGTAAATACAAATGCCTTCACGATGCTTAAGTAACACTACCATTAACTGAGTACCAACTGTTCATGGGAATTTTGACCCTTTATATTCAAGGCTCCCACAGTGTTGTGATTCTCCTATCTTATTATAATGCACAGCCCATAATAGCAGGAGCTAATGGCATAATGCCCCAGCAACAGTTTCATAAGGAAAAGAAGATTGTGATTCCTTGAGCCCCTACAATAAAATGTAGCATATTGTGCTGAATATGCAAGTTGTCTTCATAAAGGCAGGGCATTTAGAACAGGATCAAATGCACCTCTCTGATATTAGGCAGACTGGTGCAGATTGATTTTGCCTGGTCTAAGGAAAGGGTAATATAATCAACAGTCCTCGCCGCTGTCACTCAAAGCAAATCTTTGTAATGGCCTCTTCTGATGCCACATATCATTTTGTGCACAGCTGTCTGCACTAGACAAAAAAAACACACTGTTATCAGTTGCCACAGATTACAGGGAGAAGTGCCAGTTTTTGAAAAAGTGTACATCGCAATTCCTCGTTCAAGTACAGTATTGCATATGGTATGAAACCAGAACTCTTAAATACTTTCAAGTATATGGAAAAATAGGACCCAGTCTAATAAACAATATGCTCACCTCATGGTTACTTGATAATTCAGGGGTAATTTGGTATGTGGCATTTCAGCGGAGGAATTGCCTTTGCATGTTTGTTTTGTAGCAAGATATTCATTTCATTTCAAATGAGATTGCATGCGTAGTGACATTATTCTTCCACAGTGACCTCTTGTGGAGGCTATCTACTATAGGCTTCAAATCCTCTGTGGTTAGCCCTTAAAGTACTGGTGTCCTTTGACTGCCTGAGCAATGTGGCTTGCTGGTGGCTTGTGTAGGCCCATGTGCCAAGAACCCATATTGTTGATGAATTTCATGCCTGTGCTTGGTCCCCTCCTGGGTACTGCTTCCCCACCTGGTAAGCATTCCATGGCTTACTGGACAATGGTGAGAAGTCATGTGATGTTGAAGTCATCAAGTGGGAACTAACGGCGCAATCCTGACTACTGGGTTGGCTTGGAGGCATGGGTTGTAAAAGATCTAGCCTGACCACATTCAGACTGATTGCCCCTTAGAAGGGTGCATCCAACTGATTGCCCCTTAGAAGGCATTCTTTATCTAGGATTTTTATTTGGTCCGGTTTGCTGAGTGGTCAGATTGTGGGTGGCACAGGAGGTAAGGCCAGTTTGAGACACCTCCCAGCACCTTCTTGTTTCTGGGATATGGTAGTGACACGACTGGTATGTCAGTGGTGTGTAAGGTATGGTACGTCAGTGGTGTGTGGAGGTATGTCAGGCAGTGTGTTACTGGTCTGTGATAAGCATATACATGTACATCAGAAGCACATGAATAGGAGCTTTAGATGTCCCCCAGAGCATGATACAGAAATCATGCAAATGATGCCAACCAAGCAACTCTTTGCCCTAAACCAGTGGCTCCAATTTTTCATTCCCAAATGAACTTCGATTGTGAGGGACATATAACATTATGAGGCCCACAGAACATCACTGCCAATTTAGAATGAGATGAATTTGATATTTAATTTGACTTCGATGGCTCACTGTAAAAGGCTACCAGCTGGAACCTGAAATTAATGTTTGGGTCTAGCACCTGTCGCACCATCAGTGTATAATCAATGATGAAGTGCAACAGCATCATGACAGAACTAGACATGACGCTTAACTTGGGCTGCTGCCAAACATAGCTGCCCTGACTGAGATGAATGTTTGCCCCTCTCTTTGTAACATTTAGGCAAACTAATGCCACACTAATACGTTTTCCTGTCTTTGCCTGACATCACTTGATGCTGCTGGTAGAGAAATGTCGAGAAACGACACAGAAGTTTTCCGCATTGACCCTCTGCAGAGCATCAAGTCTGGTGTTGCTCCAAGACCTGTAGCTGGCAAGTTAGAGTGGACTGGACAAGCCGATGGACGAGCCTATGGGTGGATTTATTAGGCTAATTACAGTCTGCTTGCAGAAGGGTGCTTAATATTCTGATAACATAAGCACTTGTCTGGACTCAAATAAAGTTTTGACGGGAGAAACAAATTACCTTGTACATCATAATTCCACTGCAATTCCATACAATATAACACTTGCTACTATAACCTTCTTGTATGTGATTGGCAGGTTCATTGTAGCACAAAGTACCCACATTTTTGGCTAACTGCTGTTCTATGCTCCTTTGATGTATACTTTGTTATTTACCTTCCCTGCTGCTAGCTACAATAAAGTAAGATTAATCTCCTGTCATTCTCACGTCAGCTTTCATGTGTGTTGAAGGTGTGCAAGACTCATTTTCCTCGTGCCGTTCACACTCATCTTGATTCTCTGGAGACAACATATTTTCACTTTCAAAGAGGAAAATGGGAGGACTTAAAATCTTGGATCAAAAGTACAGTGAACTGCGAAAAGTGTGGGATTTTTCTTACAATGTTCTCCTGGTGTGTCTAGCAAGACACTCAATTGTCTTTGAAAATGGTGGGTGGTTGGAGGAGAAAATATGGGCCAGGGGAAGTAGTATTTTAGAAGTGCATTGAGACAGCAGGTTGTCAGGGAACGAGAAGTATCTTCTCAGTGTTGCTATTTCTGTTCAGTCTGCAAAACTCTTTCATCTCCTTGGATGGATGACAAAAGACTGGATTTACAAAAGTACTCCCGGGACGGGGGGGGGGGGGAAATCAATTTCATCTTGAAAAAAGACGCTTGATATGACTTATATGATCATAAGAAAAATACCTTTAAATGACAAATTAAAAGAGCATCAAGGGCAACGTTCTTTTTCTAAAAACGGAACTTGAGATAAGCTGTGCTTGTTTTATGGGATTTTTTTTTGTAGGAAGAAATCTCCTGAGTGTACACTTGTGTGTGTGTGGGGGGGCTTTTTAATTTTAGCTCAATTGTGTTTGCATAGAGAGAATATACAATCATATTTTTTTTACCCAGTTCATATCTGTAACAAGAAACATTCGGCACAACTGAAAATGAATAACATCTGGATATGTTGCAAGCATTCCATCAGAGGAGTATCACAATATTGAACTCCTCAGCTGAAATGGTTGTGCGAAAAACCAAGAGCACATATGTGCTCACAAAAGTTGAAAGCGAATATTTTTTTTTCTTTTTCATTTTGAACCTTCAGAGTGATAGATGCTCAAAAAGGGTCAAATATTTGGGGTCACATTCGAGGCCTTGTGAAACACTGACAGCGCAATCTGGCCTAAATCCCCACATTGGTGATGCAGCAGTGCCAGCACAGCTACCACTGCATCCCAAGGTGGATTTTCGGCTGCTAGAGGTCTCCCCAGGGTAAGGAGACATTTGTCCCCTTGACCCAGGGTAAACACCAGCAGCCACTATGGGGCAACTCAGACCCTCCCCGCCCCATCACCACCCCATTCCATCCACCCCTCTCCCGTTCTGCTCTGCTCCACCCTGCTCAACCAACTCCCTGTCTCCCTCCAACCCCTTGCACCACCTCACCTTCTTCGGTGCATGTCCGTCATCCATCAGTGCATGGAGCTGGCCGCTTGCCACTTATGATGGCAGCCAGCCCATGCCTAGTTGCATTTGCGACAGCCGTAAAGGAGGTTACTATGCCCAAACATGCGTTCTGCTGGTGTAATCCTCCAATAGGATTGGGCTGTGAATTTGATGGTTTTCACAGGCTAGAGCTTCTGTGTACATTCACTTGGAATGCACAAAGCTCAACTCGATTTCAGGTTGAACACTTGGATGCTTGTGTGTCACAGGTTACATGCCATGATGGGTATAACTAAGCAACCTCCTGGTTTTAGTAGTAGGCTATCTCTTAATGCCAGATGCAAGGGGGTAGTGATATGATACCGGTATCTTGTTGTCTTGTGTGCTCCCTGAGACATCTGGTGGGGCCCCTGTGAGATACAGGAAGCTGGACTAGATGGGCCTTTGGCCTGCTCCAGCAGGGCTCTTCTTATGTGTCCCTAATGAATTTTCGATTTAGCTGCACTTTTACAACTTATGTAGTTTTTAAGATATTGAAAAAGTAATGGGCTAAATAATCAAGGTCTAGGTCACTATGATACAAATCTAACATATTCAGTCTTCCTTAAAGGTGAAAAGTTAGTAGTGACACACTTTCTGTCTAGAGACATACCATTGTTTTTCAATAAAATATAGTATTGAGAGCCAGGATGGTGTAGTAGTTCAGGAGTTGGACTTAAACCTGGAAGATCCAGGTTCAAATCCCTGCTCAGCCATGAAGCTTCCTGGGTGACCTTGGGCCAGTCACTATCTCTCAGCCTAACCTACCTCATGGGCCATTGTGAGGACAAAAGGAAGGAAGGAACTATGTATAGCATCCTGATCTTCTTCAAGGAAGGACAGTATAAAATGTGAAAAATAAATAAATAAAATAGTAATTGACTGTAGTTCTTAACAGCAATATGGAAACCCAGGCTTTAAAAACCTCTTTTATGGATGCAGGTATGCAGATAATTTATGTGGAAATGCTTGTTTAATATCCTTAGATCCTTGGGCCTTACCACATATCTCCCTTTCAGTCTACTGCTTGTCCTTCACTTTGGAAGAACAATCTAACAACAATTACCCATTGTTCTAATAATCTGTTATGCATCAATAGAGCTGTGTCATTTTCTCCTGATTGCGCCTGCAGTTTTGCTGAAACAATGCGAAGTCTTTTCTCAGTACAGCTACTTTTGTTCATGTAAATCCTGTCAGATTATTTGTAAAAACCCCAGTGAAGGAAATGTTTTCACTTGTGAAGCACAATGGATATTCTGCCAGAGTGCAGTTGCTAACAATACAAAGGTTGTTCACAATTCTTATTAAAACCTTGCACACTGCAAGCACAGATGGAAGCACAAGCTCTCTCTTCACTTACTATATAACCCCACCCTGAATATGGCAGGCTTGAAACTTTGCTGCTGCTGCTGCTGCTGCTATTATTATTATTATTATTATTATTATTATTATTATTATTATTATTATTATTAAGAATAAGAATATTTCTATACCGCTTTTCAAGAGGAGTAGTTCACAAAGTGGTTTACATTGTTAAATGAATTAATAAATGGTTCTCTTCAGAACTCGCCTCCAAGAGTTGGTCTATCTCAAGGGTGTCAAACATATGGCCCACGGGCCGGATGCAACCTACAGAGCTTCTTTCAGTGGCCCGTGCAGTTATCAGTGATCCCCCCCCCCGCCAGAGGTATTGAGGGGCTGAGGGTGATCCTGCAGTAGAGAGCCGCCTTTTGCCTCTCTTACAAACAACTCGAGAAAGGAATTTGCCGTTCCCCAAGACAGCCAGCGTGTTCGTGAGAGTAAGATCGCCCGTGCCTGCTTTCCCCTCTGCTTCCTTCTTCAGTCTGCTCCCATGTCCTTTTGCTGCTGTAGTTCTCTGGCCTCCTGTCTTCCATGCACTCCTATGGCTCCCATGCATGCCAAGGACTACAACTCCCGGAAACCTCTGCCATCGCATCTGCCACAACCATCACGCTCTCACGGGGCTACAGCTTCCACGCAGCCTCGCGCCCATCTCGTTTGCCCTATTCACCCCCGTCATGTAGGAATGGAGAGGCAGGATGAGTGGAGGTCAGATGCGGCGGAAGTGAGAATGCCTGTCCCCACCTCCTGCTCCCGCACTTAAGCAGCATCTCTTCCCTCCCCTCAGTATGCCATCGCTGCCTCATCGCTGCAGGTGGCTCCATTGGGGTGTAAGTGGTCACAGCTGTTGTGGGGCTAGTAGGGCCATGGGGAGGGACGGAAGAGGGTCTTCAAAGTTGTGTTTGTGAGCTCCCCAACCACACAAGGGCCATGACGTGGAAGATCAATAGCAGCAGGTATTTTGTGGCTTATGCAGGAGCGTGTCTCCTGTGATGAATCTTCTCAGACAGGAATTCCAGGCTTGCCCAAACACAGTTTGAAAAACACTGTAGTAAAGGGCCAGTTTTCAGAGACAGCCTTGGGCTTATACATTATTTTATTTATTTTATTTTTCACATTTTTATACCGCCCTTCCTCCAAGGAGCTCAGAGTGGTGTACATATTTCCTCCCCTCCTTTTTGTCCTCACAACTACCCTGTGAGGTAGGTGGGGCTGAGAGAGAGTGACTGGCCCAAGGTCACCCAGGAAGCTTCGTGGCTGAGTGGGGATTTGAACCTGGATCTTCCAGGTCTAAGTCCGACTCCCAAACCACTACATATAAGTGTGTGTGTGTGTGTGTGTGTGTGTGTGTGTGTGTGTGTGTGTGTGTAAAAACACAACACCAGCCCTCAGCAGGTGCCATGAGTCTGATGAAATGAGTTTGACACCCCTGGTCTACACTCACCTTGGGACATGGAATCACTCTGGAAAATTTCCTAGCCATTAGCCATTCGATTGCATACAATTGTATGTAGTCTTACCATCCGTTCTGGTTTGGTTGGTACAGTTCCGGTTTCCGGGGTTTGTCCCTGGCATCCCGGCCAACCCCGGAAACTGAAACTGTCCCAGCTTTTTTCGATCATAGGCAATTATTCTGTAAATGCAGCTCCACACTAGCATTGATCAGCTCATGGTGACATAGTTAATCACAGTGGAAGGAATCCTGCAAACTTAATATTTTAAGGGTTGATAAAAAGGTCTTCAATTTTCAGAGATCGTGCAAGCATTGATCGTGGGAACATCGGGTCCTCTGATCTTCCTGATTACCAGTGATGAACAGTGGTGTTACTCCGCCCCCACGTGGGGGGGCCGCCGGCGCAATGCCGCCCCCACGTGGGAGGGCACATGACATCATGCCCCGCCTCCAAACACCCCCCCACACACTATTTTCACTTGTATTTGGAGCCGTTCAGACGCACGGGAGGGCAGGAGGGCTGAAACGCAGCCGTCCTGGCTGCGAAGAAGGTACGTTTTCGCCCTCCTGAGCCCGCGATTCTGCCCCTTCAGGGGTCTGCACCTGGGAGCCCTGGGCACCACTTGGGGCCCTGGGCACCAAGCCCCCCCCCCCTTATGACGCTTCTGGTGATGAAGTCCTTCAGGTGCTGGGATGCTGAGTCGACTTGGGAAGACAAAATGCAGAATTTTCTGTTTCTGGAGGAGGTGAGTGTAACTGTTGTATTGTGGCAGGTGTTGAAGCAGCAACTGTGCCAGCCATGTAACTCTGATGGCTGTCCTAGGAGTATAACATGAAGAGTCTAGCCTCTTTATTAGGGAGAAACAGGTTGACGGACAGATTGGAAGGGATCTTTTTTCTCATTCCCATAAAGAGACATTATGATTAGTTTCTCAGATGACGTTTGGTGACATTTAAGGTAAATGAAATGCACCCTAATCCTACAGAACACATTGGAAATAAATTCCACGGGGTCCAGGGTGTCCAACTCCCAAGTAAGTAAGCCAAGGGTAGCAGCAGTTGGTTAAGGACTTGCCTTAGAGAACTCTTGGCTGCAAGTGTTTTTCCATTTGGTAACACTGTACATTGAAAAACTAGTCCCCAACATTCCAGAGCAGGTCTATGCAGAGGGAATAGCCTTGGTGCTTGGCTGGGGTCACAGGGAACAGGTAATAGTTCTTGTCCCAACGGCATCCCTAATGAATTTTTCAGTGAGGAGATGAGCCTCTTTATTAGGGAGAGTCGAGCCTCTTTCATCCATAGACATGAATGGCTGCCAATCATTCCTGTGGGTGAAAAAGTAAACTGCATACACTGCATTTTTTCCCCTTTTCTGAGGAAAAGCTTCCCATCACACTAGATAGTCAGTGGTGATTCAAAATTCCAGGATTTCACCTGAGAGTCAAGACAAGGATATAATCTCTTTGAGTTGGAAGGATGGATGCGGTCCTCACCTCCTTCCGGACACTGTGTTCAATGTCTGTAGCAAAGGCATCGCTACCATCAAGCAACCTTGCTATGGGGTGACGTGCACAAGGGGTGATGCGCGCACGCGCGCACATCACCTCACCTGCGCGCGTTGCCCCCGAAGACGTCCGGAAGCCGGCTCCGGAGACGTCTTCCCCAGCCGACGCGCCAGGGCCTTCTGAGGAAGGCCCGCTGCGCGAACGTTATTTATAACATTTTTTGCACATGCGCAGACCGTCCCTGAGGGAAAAGGGCTGCCCTTTTCCCTCAGGAACAGTCTGCGCATGCGCTAAAAATCGTTATAAACAACGTTCGCGCAGCGGGCCTTCCTCAGAAGGCCCTGGCGCATCAGCCGGGGAAGACATCCCCAAGCCGGCTGCAAAAATTGTCAGGCGCCCAGAGCGGCGCCCATTGGGCGCCCCCCGAAGATTTATAAGAGGGGGGTATAGGGGGAGGCGTCACTAGGGTGACGCGTGCCCTAGTGACGCCACTAGTCTGTAGATTGGGCTATTTGGCCAGAAATCGAAAAAGCAGCCTAGCTTCCCATGATTTTTGCAGTTCCTTCCACGTCATCCAAACTGATTCAGCAGCAAAGGCCCCTGTGTTTTCTTCAAGTGACACCTCATTTAAAGAATAATTTCTATTTTATTCTTTAAAGGAAATATTCTTTTATTATTTAAAAAATAACTTTTTCCTCAGTCTGGCAGATCAGAGGCACCATGACAAGCATCCATAAAAGAATAGTCCCTGTCCCTCTTGAATGTTAGAGGAGGAAATTCAGACAGAAAATGAACATGTCTTGAATTATCTATGAGAACATTAGAACTTTCTGTTAAATGCAAAGTATTTTTTGTGGCTGACATGTCATAATAGACTCTTTAGCAATTTCAAAAATAACAATACAATGTGGTGGAAATCACAAGCCTGTCATTTTCTATCCTGTACTTGGAATGACAGCTCTATTTGTGACCTGCACATTCTGGGATTCCCAGCAGGAAAAACATCCCAGAATTCAAAGCTCTCTCTCCCTTGTCCCCAGAAACCCTATAATTTGTGAGATTGGAAGATAGCAACCACTTTGATAGTGTTTGTCAATATAACAGCATATATAAAACATATAATGGCACCGATTTTACCGTCTGAATGAATTTAGAAATAGATTTAAAGTTGCCAGCCATGCAGTTCTGCTAAAGTAGGGCCTGCACAACCTGTGACCCACCAAGCCCAAAAACGTGACCTACCAGCCACGTATGATGGTCCACCAAGGCTCGACAAAGCCCTTGTTCTATCTGCTTGCCTTGGACTGCAAAAATAAAAGGATTGCCAAGCATCTGGTGGGGTCAAAATACATGGCTGCACTTGAACTTGTTGGGTCACAAGTTGTATAGGCTTGTGTTACAGACAGGGGGCAACATTTTAGAACTCGAGACCTCCACATTTAGGAACCCACTAACCCTAATGCAGCCCATTAGAGTCGCAACGAATGTCCTGATTTTGCTTCTTACCAGGTATTTCCATACTGCCATACTGCAATTCTCATTCCAAAACATGAGTCACACAGGTTTCTTTTAGCCAAATAAACAGTGGTTACTACTTTGTCCTCATTCTGTTTAGAGTTTAATCCCATTAGAATAGTTTACATGGCCAAATCTATAGCAGTCACCAGAACACACAACTCTAGGACAGGATACAACTATAAGGATAAGACATAACGTTTTAAAAACACGTGGGATGGTTGGACAGCAGCCACTAATTAACTAACAGCCCAACCCTATCCTCACCCGGCACACAGAGTGCAGTGCTGCTGATGCAGCCTCTGCTGTATGCCCAGACACAGAACGAAAAAGAAAAATCCAGCATGTAATTAATCTCTGAAACTCCTTGCTACAGGTTGTGGTGATGGCACCTGGCCTGGATGCCTTTAAAAGGGGATTGGGTAGATTCATGGAGGAAAAGTCCATCACAAGTTATAAGCAACCTTCTGGTTTTAGAAATAGGTTTTCTCTGTATCCAGGTGCAAGGGAATGGCAACAGGATACAGGCATCTTGTTGTCTTGTGTGCTCCCTGAAGCATCAGGTGGGGCACTATGTGATACAGGAAGCTGGACTAGATGGGCCTTTGGCCTGATCCAGCAGGGCTCTTCTTATGTTCTTTTTTTTTTCCTTATATATTTATATTTTATTGATATATTAAAACATAAAAACAATACATATTTCATAAAGTTATAGCAAGCGCGAAGCAATACATCCTACTAGCATACTATTCACTATTTTCTACATACAATTTCCAACTAAGCCAAAACAACCCCCACATTCTATTCATTAAATCCGCATATCATCACATCATTCCTCTCTCTCTCTCTTAAAAAGTCAATAAATGGTTTCCAATTATTCACGAAAAAGTTAACTGACTTTTCCTTAATTAAAATTGTAAGTTTATCCATTTCAGCATAGTCCAAAACTTTCAGCCACCAATCTTCCAGCGAAGGTATCTCCGAATTCTTCCAATATTGTGCATATAAAATTCTTGCCGCAGCTATCATATATAAAAAAAAAGTTTGAAATTTTTCGCCTACATGATCCTCCCACATACCCAACAAAAATGTTTCCGGTTTCATTTGGATCTTAATCTTTAAAATCAACTCAATCTGTTTGTGAATCTGAGTCCAATACTTCTTTGCTTGGCTCTTCTTATGTTCTTATGGCTGCCATCCTATGCTACCTTTCCTGGGAGTAAGCCCTACTGAACATAATGGGACTTACTTCTGAGTAGACATGCATAGGATTGTGCTGTTAGTAATACAACACACCCCTCATCACTTGAAATGGTCCCTTTACCACTTTAGTCAGCCTTATGGCTGGTCTGACCCTGTACCATTAAGATACGTATCAGAAATAATACATCAACACAAACTGAAAAAAGCTACAGCTCAAATTCTTCTCTCTGCATCAAGATCATACATTCACTTCCTAAAATTTATGAGGGTTTTTTTTTTTGTAACATTCCTTTAACCAAATGTAGATCTATCGGAATGACATCAAAATGTGATGTATCTAATTTCTGTATCTCATAATATATCACATGCAATGCTAATGAAGAAATATGGTCTCATGCAATGGAAATAGGATACATAAATTTGGGATTGAGCGCCTTAATGGGACAGTTAATCCATGTATAACCCTTCCTGAAATTAAATTCCAGTGCAATGCGACAGGATCATCCTTGGAATTAACATGACAATCTTCTGATCCATCTATGAGTTCACACTTATTAGTGAAGCATTAGATATAAAGCATCTTCTGTAGTCATGCATTTGGTGATCATTAGGGATCTGCATGTAACATACATTTCTGCAGTGAACTGACTGGAGATTTGTTTTATTTTCTTCAGATTCCTGCAAACAAGTGCTCACTTTTCACTGTTGAAGGCATACCACCCTTTAGAACATGCCAGATAAAACGTTGATGTTACAGTTGAATGGAATGACATTTATTCAGATTGTTTAAGTAATAAAACATGACAAGATATCTGGTTACACTGATTAATGACAACCTCAACTGTGCAGTAATTTGAAGAAGGATGCTTTGAACATTGAAAAGTATTTTGTTCTTGTGTTTTTCACTCATTTTATCAAACAGTTCAAAAAGAGATTTTGGAATTCAACACATCTTTTTTTTATCTGATTAACTTGTTCTGTCTCATTTTGAAGGCATTTCCACTGCCTTTTTAAAATAAGGACAGTTAGATTTGTGTCTGGCTAGAAGTTTTTATCTCACAGAGAATGAAAACATTACTATTTAAATCTCTCTTAGCTCAAAACTATCTTCAGTACAAAGCTTTAAAAATACGTCTGAAAGACGCTTAATGTACTGGAACTCAGGCCTAGTGTAGACAAAGAGTTTTTGAAAAATTGAATTATGTCAGGCTGCAAGTGGGAAGGGGCTGTTACATTTGTAATTTATTTATGTATTTATGAAGAATATTTATGTACTGCTTTTCAGCAAAAAGTAGTTCACAAAGCTCAACATAGTTTGCATAGCACAATAGATGGTTCCCTGTCCCCCAAAGGGACATTTTTAAAAATGCAGAAGAGACACCAACAACAACCATTGGAAAAAGATGTCATGCTGGAGTGAAAAGTGACAGTTCCTCTCCTCCCCCACTAAATATATGAGGACCACCACGTTAAAAGGTGCCCCACATTGCCCAGCTGGCAGGGGCTTTGGTCAATAGTGGCAATTTTACCCAAAGTGGCAGAGATCATTTTAAGTTTTGCCCCTGACTGTAGCATCCCAACATGAGAGAGGCAGGGGACTAAATACAATCATTTGTTGGCATCCACAGGTAAGCAACCCAGGGTTGTCAGATCCATGAGGTCATTCTTTAATCCAGGCTTGTATTTAGAATGCTCTGGGTTAATAATAGTGCAAAATGCAAGGCCGAGACACACCAGGCGCGTGTCGCTTCCGGCGCGTCTGGTGGCGGCCGCATTCTTGCCTTGTGATGTCGCTCTGGCTGCCCGCTGGGAGCCGCTGGAAGGGACGTTTTGGGTGATGCCTCCCTTGCCCGATGTCAAGGTTTTCCTCCATTTGTCGTGTCTCATTCAGCCAATCGGAGCCCTTTTTTTGAACCTGGTGGCAGAACACGGAGCAAACACGGTAGCCAATCAGTCTGAATAGGCTTACCATCTGTCCCAGAATTTCCAGGAAATCAAATAAATAAATACATAAATAAATACATAAATAAATAGCTGGTGTGGATTTGTGGCGACCCATTGGGCACACTGGGGCTTTACCCGGGGTAAGGGGATGAATGTCCCTTTACCCCAAGGAAACCTACAGCCCCTCTCCTTTGCCTGCTGGATGCAGCGTGTTTTGTTTTTATTTTCAAATATTGTATAAATCACTATGCATGCATACCTTTCAACAGCTTTGAGTTCCATCAAATACACCTTTTCCACCTGTTCTTAAACAGTGCAATATGCCTTTTATTTGGCAGTATTCATCAATGCACAATCATGATGTTAAAAGTATTTCTCCTGTATGTCTTCCTGATGCACATGTGTTGTACACAGTTAAAAAACAAAACCTGACGTGATCGTATGGTTGGTTGTATGTATCAAGATTTTGTTTTTGAATCATGGTTTAGCAGTGCTCAGGAGCACATGTGCACAATAGTAAAACCCTGCACAAAACTAATCTTGATGCAGTCATATGTATATTGAATCGATCATAAGATTGCTTTGCGCACTGCTTTATTAATCAAGACTTCTCATCCTTGCCAGCCTGTTGCCACCAGAGCTGGTTCAATGAGCCCTCCAATTATCTTCCAGCTTGCTGAAACTCTGAAGATCATGGTGGCGGCAGCCCCCATCTCCCTCCAGTGTCCCCGCCCACCCAACTACTTATGAAAATACCAAGTGGGCAGAAAGAAGTGACCTGGAGCCTGTGCCCCCTTCCACTCCTTTCTCTTGGGCTGCTCTCAGTACTCAGCCTCTATATGCCATGAACAACATGCTCAGCTCCTCCAGTTCATTTGAAACAGGACTGGCATGGAGGACAAAGGTTACCTACCAAGAGCAGCCCAAGGGAAGAGAAGGGGGTGCATGCATGAGCACACCTTAGTTCAACTCCCTCCCCTTCCGTTATGCCCTGTGGTGGTGTATTCATGCTCAGCAAAATGGTGGGGGCAGCAGAATTGGGATTTAGGTGGTGGGGAAGCACAGGCCATCCCTGACATCAATTATGTGCAGGGGAAAGATTGAGGGCCCAATCCTATCCCAACTTTCTAGCGCTGATGTAGCCACAATGCAGCCCTGAGAAGGCCTCTGTGACTTGCCCCCTCACCGCAGGATGCAGCGCACATCCCATTGGCATGGATAAGATTGGGCCCAGAATGAAGTGAAGGAACCAAAAGCTGCACCAAACTGTATGCTCCAATTTCAGAATTAATTTTAGATTAAACTAGAACTCAGGAGAAGGGGAACATGGGCCAAACTGAACCTATGGAACAATAAGGAAGATCTTTCCATACTTACCCATTAGTGTACCCACTGAGAGTATCCACTGATAGCTCTCCTGAGAGTTGAAGCTGCTAAATGCTGTGCTGGAAATGGTGTTGTGCACTGCAGGAATGTATTGAGTTACAGCACAATCCTGCACAAACATAGACCAGTGGCGTGAACACTCCATTGGCCTAAGGGGTTGCAAAAGTGCCGTAAGGCACTTTTCCGGCACCTCTAGTGTAAACGGCGCTGGTGCAGAGGCAAGCACCGCTCACACCCCTGCTGGATGGACTCCATGCTGCCAGATGCAGGTGAGTGCTGCGCCGGGCAGTGGAAGGGCGTGGGGAGGGCGGGCAGGGGTGGTGAGGGAGGGGGCCACTGGCTGGGCCAGCCTGGGAGGGGGTAGGGATACCGACGCAAGGTTGCGCCGATATCCAATGGCCCTTCCCAGGCTAGGCCGGCCTTACACGGCCTACCCAGACACGCACCAGCTCCAGAGCTGGCACGTATCCGAGGAGGCCCATTGGGGCCTCCAGGGCTTACATCGGAGGAAGGGGACAAACATCTCCTTCCTCCGAGGTCAGCCCTGGCTGTGCTGGTGCAGTCCGCATCCTGACTAGAATGCAGTGGCCGGCCCTTTAGGTTGGCCGCCGCATCTTAGGCAGGTTCGGGCTGTTAATGTGTAAGTCTGGGCAAAAAATAGTTATTTCTGGTGTAATTTCTGAGGCTCTACTGCTATGACACAGATATGCTATGTTAGAAACCAGCAAATTCCTAGATAGGTAGAGGACAGAAAAGAAGGGTAGCAAATAGAAAAACAAAAGCTATTGCATATTAATTTGCAATAAACCAGCATAGAAATACAAAGGATAAGAGACTGTCCCTGTTGTTTATCATGCAGTTCAATTTAACTTGGGACTACGTTTAACACATAGACAGCTCAGAAGATGTTTCTGTCCTTCAGAGTTTCTCTGTGTAGCGTTTTGGGGTAAGTCTTTACAGGAATGTGATGAGTTAGGAATAAAAGGGATCCTTCAGTATTCATAGGCAGTGCACATACATTAAAAATAATGAAATTGCTCTGCATATAGTAGCTTACCTAGCAGATTGTCACAGCGTGCATTCTCATTAGGGTGCCTGCTTGAAGCCTGAATCCTGGCGTCAGGCAATACAGGAATTTCCAGGTGTGAAAAGCTAGACACCGGTATTTATCTTCATTTCTAAACTGCTGTTCAGAGCATTGTGACATCCACAGAACTTTGTTATCAACAAATATCGAAGGCCAAGATTTTCGCATGGTGCCAATTTCCTCTCCACCCACATCTTCTCAAAATGAACAACACATTTTTCTGGCTGTTTTTGTTTTCTAGTTTCTTAGACATTTGTGTGGAATCGCACCGTATAGCCACATTGTATACATTAGCCGTGATATCTGAAAAGAGCTACAGGCAATAATCCGCTGGTGCTGGGGATAAACAGCAGGGGATTTTATTGGGGATAGAACCATAACTTAATGGTAGTGGTAGTGTACATATTTTGCATGTAGACATCCCAGCTCCAGTCCCCAGCTTCTCCAAGTAAGCTAACGAGAAACCACTCGGAAACTCTAGAGACCTACAGCACTCATTGTAGACAAAGCTTACCTAGCAGGCGCAATGGTCTGACTCCACAGACGGCTTCAGAGGTTCAACATAGAAGGCTATTGCCTTCATGCTCCAGTTGTGGACTTCATGCTCCACCAACTTGTGGGCTGCTGTTCTACTGGTGGATCTTGCCACTGCCAGACGCTTTCATGCCTGTCCCTTCATTCCAGCTGGCTCTGGGAGGTGACACTTGGTTTAACAAAGGTGAAGATCCCTTGCTTCTCCCACTTGATCTCTCTCTGCCTCTCTGGCTCACGTGGCATTCAGTACCACCACCCTGTATTGTTAAGAGAGCTGAGGGGGAGGATCTGATTATGCCAGAAGGAGCTGGGCCATTTCTCCTGAACAATGGCACTGGCCAGGATCTTGTCTAGACTCAAAATTAAGGAGTTGCAAGTTATTGATAGACGTGTTTGAAAATGGTAAATGCGAAATACTGCGATATAACACGAATTTCACTTGAAAAAAATTATATAAAACGAGTTTAGGGTTACAGTACAGTGAAATAAACCCAATTTTACCCCTCTCATCACTACCTTGTTGTTTCCATGGTCTTTTTTTCAACCAAAATGCATTGTGGAGCCTCTCCAACAGCTCAGAAGGCCATTCTGCTGCTTCCCTTGCTTCTGCTTCCATTGGAGGGCTCCTTATCTCCGATCTCTACTGTTCCATATTGCTTGCATGCATGGGCGCTATACAACATTCAACCACTAGGTGGCACAGACAAGAATGAGCAGGTAAGCCTGTCTTTTTAAAGACTTTCTTTTAAAAATCTTTCTTCTTCACAAGGTAACACTTTTGTTATTTCTTCAAGATGAGGAAGCTAAACTATCATTTACGGGTCTAACTAATTTGCCAAAAAATAAATGAACCATGCCAGATGGTTACTTAGTTGGGGCCAGTGCTTACATTATGAGGGAGGGAAAAGCTAGGAAGGGCCTTAATGAAATCCACAAACCACATTTCTGACCTGCACCCATTTTAGCTCCACTACTGGCCCTCATAAATGACATCTCCAGTTTCTTTATTTCCTGTAGCACAGTATATTTTAGCAAGCTGCAGCTCATCCTCTGAACTCAGTCTCATTTGTTCTTATTCCACCTTTGAAGGGGGGAGCAATGAAACATATCTGTCAAGGGGAAAGAGAGCCCCCCCCCCAAAAAAAAGAGAGAGAGAGAGAGACTGAAAGCTGAGGATGCCAAAAAATATGCATGATATTCTACGCCTGAAGTGAAGCCTATATATCTGTTCTTTTGGATAAGCTTCCAAAGCAGGAAGTGGATCTGTGAATACTACTGTTTGGGGAAAAAAAAAAAAACACTCCACAGTAGTATAGTCTATCTGAATAATTTAAAAGCAAATAAAATTAATAAAAAATTAATACAAATTAATAAAAATAATACAAATGAGAAAATGGAATAAAAACATAACATCACTTTCTGCCATTTTCAATGTTTTTAAAACATCAAAATCTGCAAAAATAAAAAATAAACACTAAACAAAAAATAAAAAATGAACATTGTCAAACACCTCTAGGTATTGGATGTATCTATCTAGGTGTCGCCTCAAGTAGACAGAGGGGTCTGGAGTGGGGCATGAGCTGTTGTCGACTTGGGGTTCCATCCCACACGTGATTGGATCTCTTACGTTATGATGGTTCTTTCAGTGCAAACCACCTTCTTCTTCATGATACCTATATTTTTTACATGATCAGAAGTTGTGTGCCAGAGAGTAGCAACCACCTTGCTCCCTTAAAAACTGGGCCTCACATATGCAAGTCATCAAGATGCTGCCGCCATCAAGTGATGAACGCGCAAGAGTGAACCAGCCCTATTACCGTATTGGTCTGAGTATAAGACTCACTTTTTTCTCCTAATTTAAGTTTTTAAACTAGGGGTGTGTCTTATAATCAGGCTGTTGCAATAATGCCAGTGATTTAATTAAATGTTTTTAATAGCACCAAACTTGAAGGGTGTGTCTTATAATCAGGTGCGTCTTATACTCGGGACAATACGGTATATGTTACAAACTGAACTACTGTACTGTTGTTTCTCATCTACCTCATTCACCTCCATCCCCTGGCCAGTGTGCTGTTTGATGATGAGATGTGCATATCTAGCCAAATCTTTCATATAAAGCAAACACTTTGAGCTACAGAGCTTAATGAAGTGAATAAGGATTTAGTGCGGTATTATGTAATCTGACTTGCTCCCTGTCAATATAATTTCACAGCAGAGAAGATCACAAAGTAAATAATGAAACTGACCTATTTTTGATGCAAGAAAAGCCATCACAGAGATTTATAGCCTGGCTCTGTATCTCATTCAGCTGTGCAGTTAGCAATTTATAATTTTTTTGATCTGCCTAAATTCAGGCCATCTTAGATGAAAATAACTAAATGCAAACTGGAAGGCACTGACAAAGTAGTACAGTATCTTTGTAGAAACTATAATGTAGACTAGAGACTCATTCTAATTGCAGCAGTCGAGCAGTTGTACAGATAGAAACAATATACAGTGGTGCCTCGCAAGACAAAATTAATTCGTTCCGTGAGTCATGTTGTCTTGCGAATAATTTTGTCTTGCGAGTCACCTCCCCTGCCGTGCTATTTACTTTTAAGTATTTACAGTACTCACAGTTCCCAGAGCTCCGCTCTAGTAATGCACACCGTTTCTGGAAGGGAAGTTTTATCTCTGCTTTGCCTTTATCTCTGCTGGTGTTAGCTATTTGTCGGGTGATAATCGGTGTGGCCTCGGGCTGTACTGTTTGCAGTCTGCTAACCCTCTTGAATACTTTATTCAAATGGCAAGTGTAGCTGTCGCCTACAGTATCCTCCTGCCGCGGTGCCGGCCAGGCTAAGGGGCGGAGCAGGCACCACTAAATGCACCATTACCTCTCGGCCGTGCAACAGCTGAAGAGGCTTTCCTCGGCGTGAGGGCGGCTCCTGTGTGAGTCAGTAAGAGACTCGAAGCAGGCAGGCAGACAGCCTGTGCCGAGTTGCTGCTGCTGCTTCCGGGCCAAAACGAAGAATGGGTAGGGTCTTAATCAGTACACCTACTAGGATGGGAAATTTTTCAGGATGGTAGTTTTATCTCTGCTTTGCCTTTATCTCTGCTGGTGTTAGCTATTTGTCGGGTGATAATCGGTGTGGCCTCGGGCTGTACTGTTTGCAGTCTGCTAACCCTCTTGAATACTTTAACATTTGAATAGATTGTGGCTTTAGGAGCTGAGTGTTCCACAAGACGAAATTGTTTTTGCAAGAAAATTTGTCTTGCGAGTCACCAAAAAACTTGCAAAATGCTTTTGTCTTGCGAGTTTTTTGTTGTGCGAGGCATTTGTCTTGTGAGGCATCACTGTACTTGACACTTCCAAAATGAGATCACAATCATCTCATTGCCTGTTTTGCAGATTTCATGTTTGTGAAGACAAGCCTATTGTCTTTGTAAAGATACAGTCTGAATCACTGTCCAGGATGTGAAAACATTATCACATTTATTTTTTATTTTATTTAAAGAATTTATATCCCGCCTTTCTCCCAGCGAGGGCACTCAATGCGTCTTACAAACATTAAAATACATATACATTAAAATAAATTAGAAACAAGTAATTAAAAACAATTAAAACAAACAACTAAAAATAAGCAACCCCAGTGGGTCAACCTGTATTTACTTTGTTAAAAACCATTTGTTTTGAAGTGTCAGAAATATCATTTCTATATGTAACCCAAAGGTGTCCTCAACACCTGATTGAGCTTTTTCACTGGTCAGGTAATGCTTACCTGGAAGCCAGTCTGGCTGTTTCTGAAATATATGAGCATGATAAATTTCACACAAGAAATGAATTCAAACTTGCAATGTTTTGTTCTTCCAAATGTTTATAATATTTGGACAGATTATTTGTCTAAGATTATTGAAAAGGCATCTGAGACTATGACAAAGTGGAGCTGGTGTGAAAAATATTTTAGAAAAAAAAGTCAATGATAGTGTGCCCTGAACATAGGTGAAATTAATATTACCATTAAAAAACTATTGTAGACAGTTACTGAATAATGAATATTTTTTTAAAAAAAGAACACAGAAATTAAACAAGTACAATCACATTCAAAGGCAAACATATATAGGGGTCTTGTCCCACAGAGTGATTTTTAAATAGAGTCATTTAATAGCCCTTTAAGTAAAGATGAACCTGTTTGGCAAGGCAGGTGGAATGGGGGACCTGAATGCAGCCTGCTCTTCCCCCACCCAAACAGAATATGATTGGTGAGATTTCAGCTTTAAGGCCTGTGCATGTGGACAGAAACAGCCTCTTTGGATCTGCCATCCCTGCTAATATGCACCTCACCATCATGAAATGAAATGAAATAGTCTTTCATGTGCCTTAGCATGCTATTGCTGCTGCTGCTGCTTCCTCTTCCCCTACTCAGATGCTTAGGAGAGCAGCTGAGATGAGGGGGGGAGGGGAGGGGGAGCATGGCAATCTGGAGCCATTCCCTGGTCCCCCCTTTCCTTCATCTCTAGTGCTGCCTCCTTCTTCCATGCAATCCAGTTTGAAATAACAGGGAGGGTTCCCAGTATGCGCTGCTCGTCCTGTTTATTTTTAAAAAAAGACAGCATGGAGGAAAGAGGCAGCGCCAGAAGTGAAGGTAAGGAGGGGGGTTCTGGATCACTGTGGTCTGCCTCTCCCATTTTTAAGCAGACAGGTGGGCAAAGAAGAAGAGGCGGAGACAGTGGCAGCATTATGTTTTTCTTCCAGCAGCACTGGAGGAAGAGGTGGGCAGTGGCGTTCCTGCAGTAGGGGCTCGACAGTAAGTCGCGCCCTGACCAACTACCGCGTTCACAAACCGGAGCGAGGAGGCCCCGCCCCCTCGTCGTCGGAGCCATTCCGCGCAGCGAAGCCGAACAGGTCGTTCGGCTTCGCTGCGCGGAATGGCTCCGACGGCGAGGGGGCGGGGCCTCCTCGCTCCGGTTTGTGAATGCGGTAGTCGGTCGGGACGCGACTTACTGTCAAGCCCCTACCGCAGGAATGCCACTGGAGGTGGGCTGCTGCTGCTACTATCTTGAGCAGAAAGCATGTTGTCTTCTGCTCAAGATAGCAGCATCAGCCCAGCTCTTCCTCCAGTGCTACTGGAAGCAAGACAGCACAGCAAGCAAATTAAAATAGGGTGGTTTTTCCCTGCATCGAAAACCTAGGGTGGGTGGTATGGGTTCCCAATTATGAGCAAGGACAACGCAGGGTAGTCCGGGCCAAGAGTAGCATACCAATCGGTGCTGTTCTGCTATGTCAGTGGTGGCCAACCTTTCAACATGAATGCTGGCCCTTTAAATGGTTGCATAGGTGAGGGCATTTCAGCAGGTGCAGCTGCTTTAGCAGCACCATCAGCACTTGCAGCTGCCAAGATTCTGTCTTCTACACAACTCTTAAGAACACAGTAGCCCTAATGGTGGAAGGTTGGCCACCCCTGTGCTATGTCTTGGCTCGTGGGGGGGGGAGAGCTGAGCAAGCGAGGTCACTGCCTGTAATGGGAGTGTTTGGCTGCATTGTGCACACAAATACATGTACAGTAAGTCCTCGCTTAAAGTTGTTTTGTTTAAAGTCATTTCATGTTAAAGTTGATGTGAAAATGCCATAGGAACGTTTACGTTTGTCAATTAGCCTATGGTAAAATTGGTTTCATTATCAGTCGTTTCATTTACAGTCACAGTTTCCAAGAAGAACCTATTGACAACTTGTGAGGACTTGCAAGTGAGGTCTTGTTGTACTCTATTTTCACTGAGCCTGGAATGCAAAACAACAGTGATGAAATCAAACACAATATCATAAAGCATCTGATTTACTTTTCAAAATTACTTGCTGCCAGCATTTGAACCATTTGGCTACTTTTTAATCACTTCATGGAAACTGGAATTCTTTTCTCTTCTTTGGAGAGATGTATATAATTGCACTGTTTAAGGCTCAATTATCCCCCAAATGAGAAGAATGTGGCTTTGTAAATTTGCTCATGGGTTATCTATTGCAAGATCAAAATCTTTCAGCATATATTTGTCTCACTGCCTTGAAGTAGATAATTTTAATGTTTCTTTGAAATGTCAGTGTTCAATTTATATTGCTCTTTTTGCTTTTTCCACATAATGATAATAAACAATATGCATAACTAGTTACACACACAGGCCGATAATGATGGTGATAATATGATGGTTAAAATCGCCCCCCTTTTCAGCTGGAAAATTATCACTGGTTTTCACTTGTTCACTGCATGTAGGACATTATTGAAACCATAGTGTAATCATAGGAATCTAGTTATCCTATTTTCATGTTTAATTACAGAGGTCAGGATATAAAGTTATGTTCATTGTTTTGTTTTGTTTTGGATTTTGTGTGTGTGTGTGTGTGTGTGTGTGTGTGTGAGAGAGAGAGAGAGAGAGAGAGAGAGAGAGAACTCAAAGGTGCCTTGGGTTGTGTTTCTTTAAATGCTGCTCTTGGCAAAATACTTTCCAAACTGATGAGACTTTCAAAACCATTTTATGATTTGGCATAGGCTGCTCTACTGTCAGAAGTTCCAGTGGCTCATCTAGGCTGGCAAAATGTAGGATCTACCAAGCAGAACACAGCAACTATCCCTGTATCCCTTGCCTGCCACAAGATTGACAATTCCCCCATTTTTGCTGTCATCGGCAGGCAGCAAAACAGAAGGTTTGTCAAGGTTCTGTGGGCTGCATTTGGCTTTGTGGGCCTCAAGTTATCCCATCTAGTCCCGTTGAGTCCTTTGTGGTACGCCCAAAACTAAATAGTTAAAAAAATGGCTTCCCCAAATTCTCTGAAATTTGTTTTGTGGAAAGTAGACAAATGAAATTATGTTATAAAACAATTTTCAGAGTTCTAGGGTCACCCCACTGACCCCCCCCAGAGGAGCAAAGATCACTGTTTTTAGGGAAAATGATGCCCCGGAATTGGGGGCAGGCCCCCCCTCCTCACTGAAATTAAAAATGAAACTCTGGCTTTGTTTTCATGGCCAGGGCCCTGGCTTTTGAATCCACCTTGTTTGGAGCAGCTCAGGTGCAGGGGAGCAGCTGTACACAGCTGTACACATGCGCAACATTAGGCGTACCTCAAAGGACTCAACGGGACTTTATGGGTGGCGTTGCTGAAACAACTCACTGGTCTTTTTCATGCTGAACTCATAACTAAAGCTGCGTATTTCAAGAATGTAAAGTACCATAAAAAAGCCCTTGAAGGTAGAGACTTGAAACTTGAGGTACACTTAGGTGAGACATCCCCCTAAACACACCTAAAGCCCTGGAGCTGTGTGTTAAACACGACTATGTTTGTTTGAGCATTTTTGTGCTGAACTCACAACAAAATCTGCATATTTCAAGAATTTAAAGGGCCATAAAAAACCCTTGAAGGTAGGGACTTGAAACTTGAGGTACACTTAGGTGAGACATCCCCCTAAACACCCCTAAAGCCCTGGAGCTGTGTGTTAAACACAACTATGTTTGTTTGAGCATTTTCGTGCTGAACTCACAACAAAATCTGCGTATTTCAAGAATTTAAAGGGCCATTAAAAAAAACCCTTGAAGGTAGGGACTTGAAACTTGAGGTACACTTAGGTGAGACATCCCCCTAAACACCCCTAAAGCCCTGGAGCTGTGTGTAAAACACAACTATGTTTTTGTTTGAAATCTTGTGTTGTCAGGTCCATGCTTTACATAGGAGTAAATGGACAAGTTGAGTTGACCTTAAGTCCCGTTGAGTCCTTAAAGCACCGCCTGTGCACCAGGTGCAAGGTACACCTGCGAAATGTTCTGCAGGTGATTTTTTCTACATGGGGGTCCCTTACACATGTGGATCACATGGACATTTGGGAAGTCTGGGAAAGTCATACCGCAGGACCAGATGGGTTATGTTGCATGTTGTAGAGGGGTTTTGTTTGTTTGTTTTAATTTAAAATGTTTGTTTTGTCCTGAGAGGTTGACATAACGTTGGCATTCATTCAGGACGACAAAATTTTGGTAATTCTGTCAAAAGCCCTTTTGGCTCCCCCCCCCCCCCAATTCATATGTGTTATCCTGATTGGAACCAAATGCAACCAAAAATTTTACTTTAGGTGAAATTTAGTGACAATCTAATGGTGAATTGCTATTTGGGGGAAAAGTTCAAAATGAATGCTACTATCTGAAGAAAAGGTAGACAGCAATGGTACCAGAAAGGAAAGAGCTGACTTGGGCTCTTGCTTCTTTCTGGGTTGTGTATGCTCCTACCTTGAGCTTGGATCTCATTGTTTTTGCTGTGCTTGCCAGATGTTTGACAGCATCCTGTCTGTCACAGTCTGTGTGTGTTGAGACTATGCATTTCTCTGTTCTGGAAAGTGCTGGGAATTCCCACGATTACTCTACTGCAAGGCACTTGTGCTCTCACCATCTGGTACCACCAACTGCAATTCCTCCTCTGATACGCAGACAGTTCTCTTTCCAGTTACATTGCTTTACCTTTTCAATTATGTTTTCTCTAGACTAGAGTACTGGCAAAGGTCATGGTTCTACCATTTCCTAGCACCTCTTATCCGCCCATGGCCGCCCGCCGGATCCTGTGCACTGGCAGCCAGCATGGCTGCCAGGCAGGAGGTCTACTAGGGGAAGGGGATGCTCATCCCCTTCCCCGAGTGTAACCGAGGCCAGACCCTATCGGCCTCCTCGGATTTCCACCAGCTATTTTGCTGGCGATAGAAGAGGCCGTGTAAAGGCTCTGGCGCCCAGCGGGGATCAGAATACGGCCAAACGCTGTTCCCCACCCCCTCCCGGGCCTCCGGGACCAATGGCCACCCTTCGTCGTCAGAGCAGGAGAGGCCAGCCGCTCCACCGGCCTTCCCTGCTTGAAAGTAGCCGCACACATGCTTTACGGCACGTTCGCGACTGCTTCCAGTGCCGGAACACTTGTTCCGGTGCCGGGGGGGGGGGGTTAGTGAGGATTGGGCTGCCCATCACAGTACATCCTCATTCCCACGCTCAGGCTGATTTCACTGCCCATATACTGGCAGAGGGAGTGTTCAGGGCTCTAAGTAGCATAGAGCAGGGGTTCTCAACCCCTGACTGACTGTGTACCACCTCCGGCATCGTTCATCCGTCACGTACCAGCAGAAGAGACTGGTGATGACATCATCACCAGTTACTTCTGGGTTTTTGCATTTTTGGAACCAGAAATCACAGGTAAGAGGGTCAGGGCAGCCGGGAGGACCCTCCCCAGCACTTCTGAGAGGCTCGACCAAAGGCAGGAGCCTCTCTGGAGTGAAAACATGGTGCAAAAACACAGCTGAAAATGCCGCGTCAGAGCGGGTTTCCAGCAGACCAGCAGTCCATGTACTAGTAGTATGCATACCACCAGTTGAGAACCCCTGGTATAAAGTAAGGAATACATCCAACATAGTACCTTAATTTTTCAAGGCATAATTTTACCTTCTCACCTAACATGATAGTTTGGGATCCTTGCTTTAGAGACCAATGTATTATCTGATTCATAAATGTGAGGCATTCATTGAGAAACAGAGGTGACCAGCCTTTGGGGTGGAGAGAGGCGGGGAGGAGGTGGATCACGCCCAGGAAGGGGGCAGGCTCAGCAGAGGAGACCTCCGCCGAATCCCAACTCCCCGTCTGTATGTAGAAGGCTGTATGTCCTTGTCTCCTTGATTACATGGCTTGGTCATCAGGAAAGTGGAATGCAAGTGTCACATGAGATGCTTCTATTCAGAATGGAGGTATGTGCCACTCACCCAAGAAGCACGATCCAGTTCTGTGACCTGAACATCATATTGGTACAGTGGGCTCTTGCTATTCGTGGAGGATCATTTCTAGACTCTCCCCCCCCCCGCATATAGCAAGGATCCGCGGATGCTGGAGTCCAGCAACCAATGGCCCATTTACTCACTGTGGAGGTCTCCGGAGGCCGGTTTCACATCAACGGTCTCCATGGGCTTCTGTAAGCCTCTCCAGCATGATTGAAAATTACTTCCGGTCAACTGGATGTCCGGTTGACCAGAAGTCAGTTTTAATCTTGTCAGAGAGGCTTACAGAGGTCCGTGGAGGCCTCCAAGCCTGTCCATGCCAGAGCAAACATGGATCGGGCCTCTGAAGGCCTCTGCAGTGAGTAAATGGGACATTGGGTGCTGGACTCCAGCACTCTGTTATTCACGGGCTACATTCGTTAATACTGGGATCCTCGGAAGCAGAACCTGCAAATAATGAGGCTCCACTGTGTATGTATGTCTTGCTTTGGGAAGCACCCCACTCCTGGTACCAATTGTCTTGCTTTGGGGATCACCCCACTCTGGGGACCCAAATGTCCTGCCCAAATCCAACTTCTCCTTCTAGGAGCAAGTTTGTTCCCTTTAAATGCCCGCTTCGACTGAAAAACACCTCAAATAGTTAATGCCGTGTGTAAAAATGAAAGCCGAACTCAGATGGACAATTAACCCAAATTTATTGCTTTATAGCAACCCTTATCTCCCTAACACCATAAATTATCCCACAGCAGAAACCCTTCTGCTTAACAGAAACAGTCTATCTCCTAAAAGCAAAGCAATCCCTTTGTGACTCAGTCCACAGAAAGAGACAGCCCCTGCTGTCTTCCTTCTTCCAACAAGTCACTCTCAAACCCGGGCTCTTTCAGCTGGCGTCCGGTCCAGGCAGGCAGCAGGCTGGCTTCTTCCTTTCCCTGTCGGCTCAGCGTCCTCCAGCTGGCCGTCGTCCTTCCAGAAGTCCAACGTGCAGTCCTCCTCCTCCTGGTCCTAGGCAGCAGCGTCCCGTCGTCACTCGGAAATCTAGCAGCGTATCCCCGTGGTGAGCTGGCGAGGCTCTCAGCAAGCCAGGATCCAAGAGCAGCAAGCCAGTCCTCAGCAAGATCCTCAAGCAGCGAGCCCTCAGCAAGAAGAGAGTCCTGCTGCAATCTTGCTGCTTTTATACTCTTAAGTTCCAATTAGTGCAAATTGGGTGCAGCTGCGAGCCACACCCATTGCACTCAAAGTCCCAGTTTCTTCCTACTTAGTAGCAACACCTGTGGGCCACGCCCAATTGCTTTCAGGTGTGCTTCCACCCACACAGTCCTGGGTGTTGACCCCTTGCTGCCCAGTCCTGTCAAAGTCCTGTCAAAGTCAAAGTCTTCATCTGTTAACTCCTTGCTGCCCGGATCTGTCAACAAGGGTCCACTGCTGACACCACACTTGGCTCCTGCCCGTCTGCTGGATCCTTCCACTACAATGTATAATCAAGAAGTCATAATTTAGGGTGCCCATATCCAATAAGGGAGAGGATGCCTATACCTTTAACCATTGTAAGAAGAGGGAATTTGGGCAGGTGTAGCTTGTTGCAGCCTTCCATGATGAACTGCGCCTGCCCAAATTCCAATGGTTAAAGGTATAGGCATCCTGTCCCTTTTTGGATATGGGCACCCTATCCTAATTACTTCAGAAATCAGAAAATGGGGCAGTTGTATATTTGTTTCCTAAAACAGAATATTCAGAGTGTACCCCAGAAGTATAATTGAGATACTTCCACAATTGGGAGAGATTAATGACCCAATCCTATGGGCTACTTACAGCAGAAGATCTAGTGATCCACTGCTGTAAGTCACCCTGTGATGGCACAAATGTCACACCACCATTGCGCACTACAAAACTGCTAGCAAAAATGGCTGGAGGCTCCATGCATACACCAGAACTGCCTGAATGCTCTGCCAGTGCAGGTAAGGTGGCAGAGAGGATGGTGTGTGGGTGGTTCAGAGAAGGACCAAAGTGGGAATGGGCCGAACCAGGGGGTGGTTTGAGGGTGGGAGGGGTGGACCTTGGTGGCAATTGCGTACGCTCAATCCTAACCCCCTTTCCTGGCCTGGGCCCACCGCCTTCCTCTCCTCACAGCCCAATCCTATTAAAAGCCTCGCTCTTGGATGCAGCAGAAGGGGCAGGCTCCGATGCATCCAGCGCAAGCCTGGAAGTCTCCTCGAAGGTCTCCTGTGTCGAGCCCCAGCAGCCCCTGTGGGGCTACTTGGAGACATGCTAGCAAAATGTCTGGCGCAGCTCCAAGAAGCCCCATGTCAGGCTTTCAAGTCTGAGATTGCAGTTGGGATTTGGCAAAGGCCTCCTCTGCTGAGCCCCCCACCCGGGCGTGACCTACCCTCCTCCCCACCCTCTCCCCACCTCAAAAGGCCTCCTCCCTGCCACCCTCCCCCCACCTGCCCACCAGCCGGTGGAGAGCTTGCAGCATGTTTGTGACAGAGCAGAGCCCTGCACTGCTGGCGAAGGCTGGTATAGGATTGGGCTCACAGACTTATGCCAGCAGAATACCTGGCATATGACCAAAGAGACACATTGGTGACCAGGCACCCTATCAGGAGGTCAGTAAAAATATTTTACTTACCTCTAGTTGCCTCCCCACATACCATACCATACAGCTCATGCTCCATCAGTATCACTGCATGGTATGGACTGGCAGGTGATAGGATTGGGCTGTAAGTTTGTTACACGTATAGTTCAAGGAACTCTGATTCAAGCTGCAATCCTATGCACACTTTCCTAGGACTAGGAGCAAGCCCCACTGAACATAATGGAACTTGTAAACCTGTGTGGACTTGCACTATAGGCTTACCATAGTCCCGGAATCGAGGCATGCTTCGACCTAGAGTGGACGCGGAGCCAAGCCGCTCCCAAGAGAGCATCGTGGCTGCTCAATGCAGTTGCGGCTTCCGGGGCTTCTGGTCAACGACACGGCTGCATTGGACAGCTACGGTGCACTCTTGGGAGCGGCTCGGGTCCGCTCTAGGCCAAAGCATGCCTTGATTCTGGGGCTATGGTAAGCCTAACTATAAGGAAAGGCTGAAGTAGGGCATGTAACGTCTCCATCAAACCAAAGTACATAGTGTACCTCCAAATGGCAGAGCTATTCCTACCCTAGCCAGGAAGCTGATATTTGGTACATATATTTCTGAAGATGCTGCAATTACTTGAAGAAGAAAAACCCTGAAAATGGGCCATTTTACACCCAAGAGTTAAAACTTGGGACATGGCATTTTTTCTCTTAATACAGGGCATCATATGTAATCTTAACACCCTTGTAAATTACTACTGCTGCCAGTAATACAACACTTTCAAAGATATCAGGGGAAAAAAGAATACACATTTTGAGTAGAAGTAAACCATTCACAGCAGAAGGGAACTCTCCATTCTCATCAAATACAGAAGATAAGTTACACCATAGCAAATAATGGGTGTTCCTAGGTACTAATGTAAGTGCACTAAAAACTCAAACCCATCTCAGTGGGAAGAAGTCATCTGTATTTTGTTTTTATCTCACACTTCTGTCCCTTGTACTGCAGTCCCTATGAAAGAGCAGTTGAAAAGTGTCTCCTTTGTGTTTCTTAAAAGCCTGTATCCTTTTATTCTGGGACAATTGGCCGATCATACTTGATCTGATATTGAAGTTTAAAAAGTGTAACATCTGCCAGTAAAAGTTCATACAAAAACATCTCTATTCACATCCCTTTGTTACATTTCCACTACCATCATCATTTTCTGGGACATGAAATGCTTTCTGGTAAAAGGAATTCATGCCCAAGAAATTTGACATCCAAAACCATTGGGGGTGGGGTGGGGGGAGGAATGATGAAGACTTTTAAAAAAAAAAACTATTTGTGAGGGCATTTATTGAGAAATATAAAAAACTCCATGTGATCCTACTCAATTTTTGTGCAATCATTACAAGTTGGATGCATCCAATTAGGAACAGAATCAGGGGTTGACTAGATTAGGCACAGACCGATGACGCATACATTGAGTCCAGCCAACCAGGCTGACCACTGTCTCGCATTAACAGTGGTGGGGGTAGCAACTAATGCACCATGCCTTTTTTAAGGACAGAACTACATTGTGAACAGGGGACTGCAAGTCCACTGGTCCTCTATTGAGGAAGACACTGGTACCCAGAAGCCTCCAACAGGTTCTCATGTGCACTGTGGTTTGGAGAAGGTAAAAAGAGCAGGCATTTCTCTCACTGTTTGCAACACTTTCAAACTTCAGCACAGTTTAGATAAGACTCCCAGCTCTTCCTTGAGCCTTTTGGCCTACACAGAGAGCTTGAAGGCGAGTCCGATTGTGCTGCTGGTTGAGAATGTTTGAAACAGTGGAAGACATTCCTACTATCTTTTTCCTTTTCCAAATTGTATCACAAGTGAGAGAAAACTCCACCTCTCTCCCAAGGCCTCTAGCAAACACAGAAGCAACCTCTCATCTGCACTGAGGGTTAGAGGCTAAGAAATAAGATGATCTAATGGATAAAAAAAGCCACAGCAGGCATCTCTCCTACTGTTCCTCTTCTTATCCAAAACTTAGAGCAAGTGAGAGAAGACTCTGGCTCCAGCCCCCTGTCAAGCACAGAGCGGTTTGGAAAAAGGTGGGGCTTTTGAGCTGAGGTTGAAAGAAGGCACAAGAGCGTTTTCGAGGCTCTCCTGCCTGCTGCTTCCTCCATATGCAGCACAATGGAGAGAAATCCGTGCCCCTCCCTGAAGCCCTCTGTATGTGGCAGTGGACTGGTGACAAGGAGAAAAAACATTAATTAGTAAGCCGAGCCAATATATTTGCAGGCTATTGCATGGGTACAGTACAAATTGGGGGGGGGGGGGGAGAGAACCCAACAGTCTCATGTGAAAGGTATATTTCCACTCTAAGTGTAGATTTTAAACTATAAAGAGTGTATGTGACAAAATATGTATTTAAAGATGTCTGCTGTACAGGTACATCTGTCAGAGAACAAGGATTCTCTGTAGTTCTGTGCTGAGTGGCAAGTTCACACACATTGCTGTGTACCGTCTCAAAAGCTGTACCCACATTTTTTTTTTTCTGTTTCTGCTACCCCTGGAGGTTTGGAGACACTTTTCAATTTTGGAGAATTTATGTATCAAAGGATTTATTCTGTTGTAAGAGACACCTATTAATTGACCAGACAGAGTCACGTTTAAAGTGAGGTTCCCCTTTCATTCCTTAGTGCTGTTAGGAGATGAAGAGCTCCATGAAAAAGATGGCAGACTTAGAAGACAGACGTTATGTGATTGTAACAGAAGTTTAGAAATATTTATTTATTTTTTCACATTTTTATACTGCCCTTCCTCCAAGGAGCTCAGAGTGGTGTACATATTTCCTCCCCTCCTTTTTGTCCTCACAACAACCCTGTGAGGTAGGTGGGGCTGAGAGATAGTGAATGAAATATCCATTTTTTCACCCAGGGCTTAATCCAAGTACCTTTTTCACTTCTTAATCTGTGAGTTGGAATCTTGTTTTGAATGTATGGTTTGAAAACTCACATGGTTGTCAGCCCTTGGTGCATGATCCATTCAGGTGGGGGAGGGGGGACACCAGAATCTTGAGCACACTTGCAGCCATGTAATCCAAGTCATCTCAAGGGACTTGCATCATGGCTGTGAGTGTGGCTGTGACGACTTCAGCCTGAGCACCTGGCGCTCGCTGGCACGGTAATCAAAAGCAAGTGGATCCTGCTGCCCCACCATCCCTGTCGCATCACTTGCAGAACCAGGAAGCTTGGTGCTCTCAAAAGGGCAAACTCTCAGGAAAGCACCACCCTTTCCAGCAAGCAAGTCCTGCTGGGAGAGGTGTCGACAGAAGACTACCAATGGATGATTGACAGAGTCAGAGGAGCGACTAGCGCCACTGGACTGGAGGGAATGTGTGGATGCAAATCCCACTAAGGTTGAAATTTATGAATGTGCTCTCAGATGTAATTTCCCATGGAATAACTGCATATCTGATGCAGGCCTCAGAAGAAGCTGAACAAAGAAAAATGGGTATATGGGGTTTCCCTTTTTAAAACTTTACATCCATGAATATCAATGATATATTAACAATAATCAATGATAACTATAATTCTGAATTAATGCTAATGCTTGTTATTAAAAACAGTGCTGTGATATATTAACAATAATCAATAACTATAATTCTGAATTAATGCTAATGCATGTTATTAAAAACAGTGCCGTGATATATTAACAATAATCAATAACTATAATTCTGAATTAATGCTAATGCATGTTATTAAAAACAGTGCCATAAAGACAATCATAATAAGATATGAAACAAATGTATTTCATAAAATGCACAATGATGTTCATGCTTCTGCCTGTCATTCCAATATGTACTTGACCACAGGAGAACAAGAGTCACGGAACATCTAATACACTGCAGATTGGGGCATGGAGACAAATCAGCAGTGGCAGAACATATAATCAAAACAGGACATTGTGGATTTTGCAAACTTCAAGATTATCGTTGCTGTTAAGGATTATAAAAACAGGGTCCACAGAAACGCAATAGAAATTGCTAAAAATCAAAATCATATGAATCGGAAGGAGGAGGTAAAAAGTATGAATAAAATTTGGATGCCAGTCCTAAGAGGAATACCATCACAAACAACTGATTCTCCTTTAAAACTTTAGACCTCTCTAATGCTGCTGTAACTCTAAGATCATACAGGCTAATTACTACACGAGTCATGGCTAGGGCATATAAACAAGAATTCTCCAGCCAGAAGTTGTGAAAGGGCGGTGAATGCCTTTGCTCCATACTTCTGAAGAAACTCTGTACAAATTCTGGAGTGAAACGTTAAGATGTTGATGCTTTTAAGAACTGACCGACATGGTCATTAAATATTTATTTAATTTTTTTTAATTTAATAAATATATATGAACCATGAATCTCTAAGACAGAATTTCTGATTATTCTTTTTTTAACTAATTTTTCATAATACCATTCCAGATTAGACATTTGAATTTTGTTAACTATTAAGGTTCTACCAAATATTAAGTGTTCCACAAGAACATCAAAAATATTATCTAATTAATCTGTCACAAAATAGTCCCAAGGAAAAATGTTCAGAGTTAATGTCTCAGTTTTATTCCAGTTTATTAATACTGATTTCACAATAATTGATAAAATGGGTTTGTTTCCCTTTCAGTTCTCTAGCTAAAGAAATACTTTAAAGGTGTTTGAATTCCTTGATGCTCCAGAAACTGCAAAGGTATTTTATCGTCCGATTTAATCCTTTCTATGATGGCAGATAATTAGGGAGCCCTGTAACAGCAATCGATTCACAGGAAGGCCAATTGGATATATGTTCTGTTTAAAGAATAATTTAAAAAAATTGGCAAAATGTTTGTCATATCAATTCAAATGGCACAGGTCAATTGTTTCATCCAGCTATAATAAAAGGCAAGTTCACAAAGGCTTTGAGGAAGTTACCAGTTTTTTCAAGACAAATATAATGTGACCAAATAGTTTAAAATGACTTCAAAGAGTGACATTTTCCACAAGAATGAATTCAGCTCTTCTGAAGAAATGCAGTTGGCACTGTACAATTTAGTTTTGCTGGTTTTAAATACAGTATAAATCTCCTATGTTTGTTCACAGCACTCTGTTTAAAGGGCTGAATCCCTCCCCAAATGGGAGAGGGGAGGTAAAGGCTCCCCCTATGCAGGATTCTCTGACCTAGAGGATTCCCCATGGGGGGTTATTTGTTCTCCATCTCCCCTAGTTTTCCAGGGGAAGCCTTTCAAAACTCTCCTATTCAGTCCCTATTTAGTATAATGTTGCTGTGGGGGACCAGCATTGTGTGCATGGACAACCTTCGCCTAGTCAAGCACAAATGTAATGCCAAAAGTACTGGAAATGGACCAAGAGGAAGATCAAAGAAAGGATGGCTTAATAACATCCTAGAGGATTTGAAATATACAAAATACGGTTTACCAACTGCCACAAGATTTTGGCTATCCTCTAATGGGTGGTTTAATATCATCGAAGACGCCGCTATGTTGTTTCAATAGGAACTTGTTTCATAACATGACCATCGACGACAACGACAACGACAACAACAACAACAACAACAACACACACACACACACACACACACACAGAGGGGGGACACCAGCATTTTTTTTTTCTCTTTGGCTTTTAGTCTGAGCTGGAAAGAAGTCAGGAGACTTTTGAAGGTTGCATCTCCTTGAAGGCTAACTTTCATGACTCCTTAAAATTCACTTCCAAGTTCGGGTTGGGAGAATTTTACCAGCATCTCTAAGTAAAATATTTGGTTTTGAATACCAGTTTGTGACCACAGTGGGGACAAGCCAAAGAGGAAAACACACCAGAGTGGGTTATAATGGCCACAAGTCTAACTGATAACAGCTTACAATAAGTGTTGGCATGTCAAAGGCAGTACCCCATAAGAACAGAAGCCCTGCTGGATCAGGCCAAAGGCCCATCTAGTCCAGCTTCCTGTATTTCACAGTGGACCACCAGATGCTTCAGGGGGCACACAAGAGAACAAGATACTTGTATCCTGTTGTCACTCCATTGCATCTGGCAAGACAGCCTGATTACTGGCAAAAGGATCTCAGCCCATTTGTTGGATTGTCTTGGGAGAAAGGCTGTCTTGAACAGCCAACATTATACAGTGGTTCCTGCTTTTGGCCATCAACCAGAGGGTGTGACCAGAGCACCATACCCCAAATTGGGCTACTCTCTCGATCATTTACCCCCAAGACATCCCTGAACACTTACAGGTTGCCAACCCTTATTCTTCTTTAGGCGGTGGTTCCTGCCCACAATCCCATTTCCTGCCCACAACACTTTTTCTTGCTATGGTAAGGTGAAAAAAATCTGGAACCAAAGGTCAGTTACAGCCCAATTCTGCCTAAGATGCGGTGGCCGGCCTAAAGGGCCAGCCGCTGCATTCTAAGCCCATTGCAGACCACGCCGATGCAGCCTGGGCTCACCTCGGGGGAAGGGGACATTTGTCCCCTTCCCTCGGTGTAAGTGGCACGGGCCCCAATGGGCTTCCTTGGATGCATGTCAGCTCTGGAGCTGGCACACTTCCAGGGAGACCATGTAAGGCCGGCCTGGGCTACAGCGGGGCATAGGATATCAGTGCAACCCAGAGCCAATATCTCCGCCCCCTCCCAGCCCGGGCTGTCCAATGGCCCCCTCCCTCACCACTCCTGCCTGCCCTCCCCACGCCCCTTGCACCAACCAGCGCAGCACTCACCTGCGGTGACCAGCGCAGGTCCAGAATGGCAGTGGAGTGAGCGGTGTAGGCCTCCACACCAGTGCCGCTTACTCCCAGGGTGCCGAAAATAAGCCTTACAGCACATTTACGGCACCCTAGGCCGACGAAATGCTCACTTCGCTGGCCTATAGTTAGACAGAAAAGGGCTGCTCGTAACACAAACATGTGCCCTATGCGATATATTGCATAACTGCTACTGTTTGCTATTTTCCTGCATGTATAGCAATTATTATTGCTATTATTAAAAAATGGATGGAAATATCATTAGACCTTATACTTAACCAAATTAAAATGTGAATTGAGCACCTCCTGATTGATGGACTACATGGCTCAGGTAACACTTTCTTGTGGGGAAAAAATCAATTTGATTATCTGTATTTAATTACATGAGATAAAGTGCATCAAAATGTTCATTCCTCATCAATCATTCATGTTTGGTGCATTTTGTTTCAGAATACTGTCAATAAAAATGATTTTATTGCCATGTTTGACATTTTGAAGCTACTTCTTCTTGAGTGCTAAAGGTCTCCTCTAATGGTACTGTTAATTTAAAATATTTGATATCATACAATGACAGGATTATATCTATTATCATTGTAAATATAGGAGTTAGCGATATTACATTGCTTGGTAGCTAAGAAGAAGAATAGCTAAGAAGAAGAATAGCTAAAGAACAGCTAAGAAGAAGAATTTTGCTGCAGAAAAATGTGGTGTGCCTCACTCAGGAGCAACAATTATACGCATTTCAAGGAAAAGTAAGAGAGTTTCAATGAGCTTACTAACTGTGTTTGTGTGTTGGGATCACATCTTTTTAAGTAAAAAAATTACCAGGCAGTGTTTTCCGTCCTGGTGCTCTGCTTCCATGAATCCTAAGCCCTTTTCAAATGGCACTGTAATCATGGAACCCAACTTAGATTCTGGGAGTTGCCATTTTATGGTCTGACTTACTCCAGCACAGAGTTTGAAGGGGAGCTCATTCTCCAGGCAGGCTCGGTAGGGCCAGGTGTAAGGCGAACAGGAAACTTGGGCAGGGTAGGTGTGGCTCAGAGTGGCATGGTTATTCACAATCCAGCCATTGCACACTCTTTTTAGGGGTGATGGGTCCACGTGTCAGTGCAAGTAGCTGTTATATTTTTTTACTGTCTTCCAGTGGGGAGTCAGGGCCATTTTGGAGTCTGTGGGGTTGGGTGAGGTAAAGCTCCAGGCTAGCCCCCCCCCCCATGTGGCAGATAAAGTGCTGATAGGAATTAGAAGCAGAGATTGGTGTGCATCCTGGGGACGTGGAGTGGGCAATAGGAGGGCAGAACTGATCCCCTTCTCAGCTTGAGGATGCAGGCTGGGAACCCCTTGCCCAGGAATACTAAAGTCAACTTCAAAGGCTTCTTGGCTTGGAGTGGGAGGTGCAATGCAGGTCTTCCCTTAATCTCCTTGTGGGTGTTGGTATTGATAAATTGCAGTTGTAGTATATGACTCAGGGCACAGTCCAGCCCAACTCAGCCCAACTCAGGCACAGTTGAGGCCCAATTGTGGCACAATTGGGGCCCAAAATAGGACCGAGTTAGGCTGCAACTGTGCCTGAGTTAGGCAGGAGGCAAGAGCAGTGGGCCAGGATCGAGGCAACACGTACCACAGAGGCAGGCAGGCACCTGTGGGGAGCTGTCAGTCTTGTGGAAGAGAAGAGCCCCCTCCTCAGCTCCTCTGTGTGCACCTACCACAGCTGCTGCAGCGTTCGCAGCAGATGGGCAGCCACAGGTGGGCCTGCAGGCACTGGGCGTGCGACAGTCAGCGGAAGGGCAGAGGTTGTGCCAGTGCCAGCTGCCCCAGGGCACCCTGGGCATTAGCCACCTGCCGCAGGGGGGAGTGCCACTGCCCGCCCTCCTGCAGAAGGCGATGCCACCCCCAAGCCACGTTGAGGCTGCACGTGGGAGTCATGGGGGGGAGGGGGGGAACGTCACACACAAGGGGGGTCTCATGAAGTCTGGAACCGCCTCTGCCAGGACATGCCCGTGCACTGCCTGAAGCCCTGGGCCTCCAGGGCCGTGGCTATGCCCACAAAGAAGGCATCCCGGCATGCCTTCTGCTCCGTGCCCCGGCCAAGACCGAGAGATGCCTTGGGCTTGTCTGCTGCGAGCGTGAAGGGCTCACACAGCTCATCACGCCCCCAGATGGGGCAATGTCGGCGCCTCGCGGCAGGCGCTCCAGCAGGGTGGGGGATGCCAGCGTCCATCATCAGGGAGTGGGAGGGGAGGCAGGCACACAGACAGGGGGTGCTGGGGAGGGGTACGGGTGGGTCAGAAACAGACAGACAACAAGGCTGGTGGGAGAGGAATACAGGGAGAGGGGTCTGCAGAGACCAATAGGGACACAGGGGTCACTTCGCAGATGGAGGCAATGCAGGAACGGGCGCCTCTCATGCAGACGGACCGAGGGTGGTAACGGACGCCGTTGACGGGCGGAAACGGATGCCGTTGACGGGCGGACTGAGGGCGGAAACGGACGCCGTTGACGGGCGGAAACGGACGCCGTTGACGGGCGGACCGAGGGTGGGTGAGAGCCCCGGTTGCTGAAAGGGCTCTTCACGGACGTGGCGGACGTACGCCATGTCGCCTGTCAGTGGTTGCCTGGCTGAGAGGCCCCCCAACTCCCCACTCCCCTCTGAGCCCGGAGGGTCTGGCAGCCCCCCTGCTGCGTTCTCCCTGGGCTGGCTGTGGCAGGCCCTGGCTGGGATTCATGCAGGGCCTTGTGTGCTGGGCGCTGTCTCTGTGTGTGTGGGGCAGTGCTTGTGTAACATTGGGGTCATGTTGTTCAAGGGGCCCATGTTGTTCAAGGGGCCTTTGCCCAAGGGGCATCTTTATTGTTCTGGAACATTGACAGAGATGGCCAGGCGAGGCTGCCAGGGGTAGGCACAGCAGCCACTCAGAACGTAGCAGCAGCAGCAGCAGGCGTGCCCCATGGACCTGGAGACGCAGGCTCTTCCCCTGTGGAACCACAGCCTGCTCCATAGAAAGGGGAGGGACAGCAAGTAGGCAGCCAGGGAGGTGGAGCAGCAGCAGCAGCTGAGGAGGGTTGCAGGGCAGGCTCCCAGACCTCTGGCAGCATCGAGGCAGACGACCATGGGGCAACCAGACTGCGGGCCCAGGGGTGCTCAACAGAAGGTAGGTGGTGGTGGACATTCCTGGGGAGACATAAATCACGGGGGTGTTCCATGGCAGCTGGTGTGTGGTAGCAATCACCATTGAAGGAATGCCAGTGTGCAGTTGCAAAGGCCTGCAGGGAGAGAAATCAAACACAGCTGAGTGGTGTGAGACACATAGCATGGTCTGCACTCCTTCCCTGGGTGTAAGGTGAGCATGATCCTGTAAGGGAAAGGGTCAAAGAGAGAGACAACACCACAACTTGGGGGTCACAACCATGGCAATCCTAGCAATACTGACCTGTCAGTAGACCCTGTGGAGAAAAAAAGGGGGGGAACAGCTGGTGTCTACATATGGGTTACAGTTCCACACTCATGGCATTGTGTGCTCACATTAATACAGGCAGCTATGAGACAAGACATTGGTACAGAGGCATATCATGGCAGGCATTGCAGGCAGACATGAGACAAGACATTGGTACAGAGGCATATCATGGCAGGCATTGCAGGCAGACATGAGACAAGACATTGGTAAAGAGGCATATCATGGCAGGCATTGCAAGCAGACATGAGATAACACATTGGTATAGAGGCATATCATGGCAGGCATTGCAGGCAGACATGAGACAAGACATTGGTAAAGAGGCATATCATGGCAGGCTATGCAGGCAGCTATGAGACAAGACATTGGTATAGAGGCATGTATCCTACCTATATTTCTCTATGCAAAGAGGCAGAAGTCAGACCACATGTCAGCATGAAACCTGCTCTTACCTGCTGGTGTTGTTGCCTGTGGGGGGGGGAGAGGGGCTGGGAGAAAGACATGGGTTAGCAAACACTTGCATGGAGACAGCTGCCCAGGCACAGCAGTAAACAGTTTGGCCACAGGCAGAACAGCCCTCTCTGCCCTAGAGGGGGGCAGAGAGGAGAAGAGAAGAGAGAAGTCGGGTGTTAGAAAAGTTTTCAAAGTCCCACTTTGTGGCTGCTGGGGGACAGAACCTCACGCCACGTGCTCAGAGAGAGAGAGAGAGAGAGTGAGTGGAGGGCTGGGGCTGGGCTTTTGTGGGAAAGAGGCTGGGTGGGGCTGGGTGCTGATAGGGTAACTATTTGGTCCGGTTCCAGAGTTAGGCCACAACTGTTCCGTCCTAACTCAGGCACAACTTGGGCCCAGGGTGTTAGTACTTTTCAGGAGAGGGCTGGTGTGGGTATGGTAAAATGGCTCCTATGGGTCTCCTCACATTTGGGTCCACCCTTTTTGTTGACCCAAATTTTGTGCCTGAGTTGGGCTCGAGGGGGCGTGTCAGGGGCTCTCCAGCGTCTGGAACCGGAACAAATTTGTAACCGCCCCCATCACTCCCCCGACACGCCCCCAACACGCCCACTTTTAGGCCGCAATTGTGCCTGAATTGTGCAGTTGTGCCTGAATTGTGCCGGAACCCAATTCAGTCACAATTGCAGCACAAATTCGGCCTCTGCGGCACAATTCAGGCACAACTCGGGCCTAAAGCACTTAGGCTGCAATTGTGCCTGAATTGTGCCGCTGAGGCCTTGGGCTGGACTGGGCTGCCAGAGCCATGGGAACACTCATAGGCAGAATAGACTGTAGCTGCTGTCTCCCCTATGGAAGGGAACCTCTACCAAAAGTGGGTGGAATGGCAGTATAGCCATTGAGAATTGAGAATGGTAGGTCTGCTGTAAATCTTTGTATATATTTTAGAGTTCAAAACAACCATTCTGCCGGGAAAACTCCATTGTAAAATACACTTTATTATTAAAATTTTGATGGTAAAACTTTATGTTTTGCTCCCAACATTGAAAGCATCCTCAGAAGTCTTCAGCTATACCCTTCAACCAGCTATAAAAGCCTTCTCCTCCCTTCTCCTCCTCCTCCTCCTTCTCCTCTCTTAGTTGTGAGAGAATTAACAGTAATGCAAACATTTGGGAGGAGAAGGCTTTTAGAGCTGGTTGAAGGGTGTAGCTGAAGACTTTTGAGGATGCTTTCAATGTTGGAAGTGAAACGTAAAGTTTTACCATCAAAATTTTAACAATAAAGTGTATTTTACGACGGAGTTTTCCCGGCAGAATGGTTGTTTTGAACTCTAAAATCTGGACACGTCGAGAGAATCTAAGAACGTAACCTTTGTATATACGTTTACTGTGGCCCAATTACACACATGTCTGCTTGTCCTGTGCATTATTGGGGGGTGGGTGAAAAGGAGATATGCAAGAGTAGGCTGCTACAACCGACTTTAAACCCTTAATGGGGCCCTAGATAATAGAAAGGGAAATATGGTCCACCACTGACTCCTCAAGATACAATAGATTTCCATGATACAATATGCCACTACATCTGCATACACAAATGTACTTGGGAAGAGATTCTCCTTGTGATTAGGAGTGCTGGACACCCAGTGCCCATAATCATAGGGAGGACATTTCCCCAAGGGCAGCTTTTGTCTATGTAGACAAACACTGTAAATGTGTGTATGGGGGGGGGGGGTGAGACTTCAAAGCACGTTGCAACTGGAGCCAGAGTTTTCTGGCATGATCATTCTTCCAGTGACTGTCTATTCTTTTTTCATAGAGAGGGAATGTCTGAATAGGACTAATATCACCTCCCTCAAATTACTAATACAAATGAGCAAACAAGTAATAAATGTGGGGCAGCCTTACTACTTCATAAAAGTCACCAGGCTTTGCCAGAGATTAGAACATGTGGCAGAAAAATAACTCAGCAAGTTTTCATTATGGATGATCAAGCAAAATCATAGGAGAAAACTTTGTCATTTGATGAAAATGGGTATCTGTAATAGGCCTATATGTAGCTGCATTTGCTCACTTGTTACCCTTTCTTATCATTTCTCTGTTGTTTGTTTTGCTTGCCTCTTCTCATGTCATAGTTTTCTATTTTCAAAATGTGCACTATAAAGTTTTGGGGGATGGATTGATTTTTTAAAAAAAACTTACATTACTCTTTCATATGTGCATTTTCATCATGTGCATTGATGACTATACAGACGCCCCATTTTCCCCACGGATTCGGAACTCACGGATTTGTCTAACCGCAGGTTCCACGAAAAAGGCACTTCCAACTTTTCTGGCTTTTCTGAAAGTGCCTTTCAGAAGCCCCCAGGAGGTCTTCTCAGACACAGGAAGGTCACATGCAGCCTTCCCGCATCTCTGAAGGCTTCTAAAGGGCACTTCCGGTTTTTTGGAATTGCCCGCCGTGGGTTTTATTACCCACAGATCTCATCCATGGGGGATCCTGGAATGGATCCCCACGGATAACGAGGGCAAACTGCACATTTATTAAATATTATTGATAAGAATAATAATTTATAAATACCAGTCACTCAGTCCACAGGCATGGATAGCTCTGATATGGAAGTCTCATTGTAAAACATACACTAGTCTTGTTGTGGTTTTATTTATACTTTTTTCTGTTATTAATTCATTTCATTGGAGCAGGGGAATAGGACTGGGAATTTACAGCACTAGGGCTGATGTCAATAGAATCCACTGCCTGTCAGCATTGCTAGTTAATTAGCACCATGAAACCCAAATGATTAATTTTTATTTATTTTGCAGACTGTTAACGTGCATCAACCGCATTTGAAATGAAAATTCTTCATACCATTGAGAAATGACATTGACTGGTAAGTGTTAATCCATAAGGGCATGACAAGCTTTCAAATTTTAATACCAATGGAGTATTACCCAACAAAAATCTATCACAGTGACAGAAGAATTAACAGTTGAGTCATATGCAATTCTATTTACCCAGAAATAAGTTGCACTGAGTTCAGTGGGCCTTACTCTGCAGTAAATGGAGCTACAATCCTATAAATACTTACTGGAGATTAAGACCCATTAAACTCAAAGGGCTTATCCCTGAATAGACATGCATTGATTGCCTTATACGTGAATTGCATTCCTAATCCTTCACTGAAATCAACAATGAATGATGTCATTCAAATAAGAATTTCCTGTCAAACACTAAAGATCATTGCATGTTATCTGTCAGATGCTGCCAGATACTAAATACTATCACCTGTCAACTATCAAATACTGCCAAATATCAACTGTCAAACACTGGAATCAAGTAACATCAGGTGGGAAATGCAGGTATCAAAGATTTGGCAGATGTTTGAGAACTCATAGAATTTTGGGTGAATATTTGACATCAAAATTAGCAGAGAGAATTTTGATATTTTTTTAGTTCAAAACATTTATTATTATTATTATTATTATTATTATTATTATTATTATTATTATTAAGGATATTTATATACCACTTTTCAACAGGAGTAGTTCACAAAGTGGTTTACATAGTAAAATAAATCAATAAAATGGTTTCCTGTACCCAAATGGCTCACAATCTAGAAAAATTCAGAAGGGGCAACAACCACTGGAAAAGACACCACGCTGGGGTGAAGAGGGACAGTTGCTCTCCCTCCCTGCTAAATATAAGACGACCCCACTTTAAAAGGTGCCTCTTTGCCCAGTTAGCAGGGGTGGTAATAAGGGGTGATCCAGCAGGGCTCTTCTTATGTCCTAATGCTACTGAACCATTGTGATGAAGTGAATAGAATGTAAGACTGATGCAGCTGCAATTACAACCCCGATGTAAGGGAGATGCCACTGCTGCCCCCTCACCTCCTCTCCTGGCACGGATGAGAATTCGTCAGATTGGAGATGGAAACAGATGGTGCACACTGAAGCACACACCAAAACAAAACAAAAGGTGAAGGGAGTGTGTGTGTGTGTGTGTGTGTGTGTGTGTGTGTGTGTGTGTGTGTGTGTGTGTGTGTGTGTGAGTGAGTGTGTGTGTGTGTGTGTGTGTGTGTGTGTGTGTGTGTGTGTGAGAGAGAGAGAGAGAGAGAGAGAGTTTGTTCAGTGCATATCCGTTGGTGGAAGGAGAGGCAGCAGAATTTGGGGGAGGGGAGACAGAATTTTGCCATGTCAGCTGGGACAGCCTCTGAGTGTTGCACTTGCAGATAGCATCGCAGAGGAGCAAAGCCCACTCACCTCCACCCTTTCAGTGGAAGGGCCAGCCTTCACCAAAAGGCACTATCTCCCTCTGTGGTCCCTGCATTTGTACAGGCCACCACCCACCTATATGCTGCCCATCAGAACATAGGCTAGAAATTTCACAAGCAATTTAAATTCCTAACGATGTGCCGCCTTTCGGTGGTGCCTCCAAACTAATGGGAGACTGGCCCTCGCTATGCAGAGTCATGTGTAACGTAGACCACTGGAGGTTGTGTAGTTTGCATACATCTCCAGTCCTGAAGCTTGGAGAAGCAGAAGATGAAACATGGAAAAGATGATGGGGAATTCTTTGTTCTTTTTAGGCTGTTCTGTTCTATGGTTATCACTTCTGTTAACTGCTTTCCAACTACATTTACATTACACAAAACACTTAATGTGAGAGCCTGCAAATCCAATATGCATGTTATTAAGTAAATGGAACTTTTATCAGTAATTGTGAAGAAATAAGCAGTTACTGCAGCAGCAGCAGCAGCATAAAGCAAAAAAAAAAGTAATGGACAACTTACATCAACTCTTACCTTTATTAGCGTTTTTGTTCCTTTTCCCCAGCATTTTTTAAGAGAATGTAATCAAGTGAATGACTCAGACTAAGTTGAAAACATAAGGCAGTGTATGACACTTAAATGCCAATGAGATGGATGGCCAGTATACATGGAACATAATATGGGGGTCATTTTTTGGCCTGATCCAGAGATGGCCAAGCACAAAAAGCTGATGTACATGAATGATGACTCACATACTAATTTGGGGCACCATTTGAATCTAGCAGGAGATAGCCATGAGGTGGACACCCATCCTCTTTTCTCCACTGGCCTATGGAGAGCAGCATCCTGCTATCAGACCCAGCTCCTGGCATGCTGGAATTGAAGTGAGGCAAACTCGAGGCAAAGGTATCCCTAGCCAGCAGAAGAGAAAGCAAAAGCTGTGTAAGGTGTGTCCCCCATATCCGCGGCGGGGGATACATTCCCCTCCCGATACCGAAACCACGGATAAAAGGGAACCCTATACTTACTGTGGCTCCAAGCACTCATATCTCTTCCTTTGCAGTCTGTTATAGAATGCTAGAGGAGGAAAGTGAGAAGCAGTCAGCCAGAATGCTAGAGGAGGGAGACAGTCAGAACGCAAGCAGGAAGCTTCCTGTTAACGTTCTCTTATTTATTTATTCACTTTATTTACAGTATTTCTATCCTGCCTTTCTCCCCGAAGGGACCCAAGGCGGCTTACAACAGGGGAAAAAAATACATACAAAAGACACAGTATAAAAAAAAAATCACATTTTAAAACAGTAAAAACAATTAATGAAAATTAATAAAAACAGTGTCTAAAAACAATTTAAAAGATCATGGCTTCAATCAGAGCAGGAGCATAAAAACAGCAGCACCCCCACCTGTACCAGCGAGATGTTAAAAAAGGCAGGAGCTCAGAAGGCTTCTTTGAACAAGAAGGTTAGTCTCCCCATTCTAGTGTTTCAGATGACTGCTTCTCACTTTCCTCCTGTAGCATTATGTACCAGACTGCAAAGGAAGAGACATGAGTGCTTGGTGCCATAGTAAAGAAAGGCAGATACGTAATGGGTGCATGGGGGTGGAGAACTGCGGATAAGTGATCAGGGGATACCTGTACTATGTGCTGTCATTGTGTTAATGCATGTACATTTCGTATTTACAGGTACTGTATGTGTATTAGGGACAAGAAATTCAGAGCCCTCTCAGAACATGAACTCTTGAGACCAAACTATATGTAACATGAAGCATCTCATTGGCAGAGGCATACTCGCTGAAGAGTAGCTGCAGGGGCTGTCTGGATTGAGTAGGCAGGGGAAACATTTTTAATCCTCTGCCCCACCACAGTCAGACTGGGGTATCCTGAAGCTGCTATCTGCCTTGAGAGGGAAGTGGCCATTGGTGCCAATGGGGGCTGGGGCTGGAATCCAGACTGGAATAATAGTGGGGCAAAGGATTGAAGTCACTCACATCATGGCCCCTATCTGGCTCAGGGCCCCTATGATAGCTAAGTAAACCAATGTTAAGTGTTTCAGGACCAATGTAGTTGGGCCCCTAGAGACCCCATGGTGGAGGGGAGGGGAGTAAAACCTAGACAATCAGAATTCACACACTAACAGCCCAATCCTATGCCGGCCTCCGCCAGTGGTACTGAGCTCCGTACTGTCACAAGCATGCTGTAAAGCACATTGTGACAGCATTGACGCCAACACTGGCAGGCCTCCACCAGCAAAGAAGCGGCACCTGCCAGGGCAGATTAGCTCCACACCAGTCGGTGGGGAAGCAGGGGGAGGTCAGCAGGGAGGTGGGGAGGGGGCATTTAGGGGTGGGGGGAGGGCACGGATCAGGCCCAGCAGGGGGTGGGCTCGGAGGGGGAGGGCTCCACTGAATTCTATCTCCTGTCCCAGACTTGACAGTCCAACATGGGACTGCTTGGACCTGCGCCGGCCATTTAGCTGGTGTGCCTCCAAGTAGCTCCATAGGGGGAAAGGGGATGACATGTGGGAATGGGGATGATCATCCCCTTCCCTTGACGAGACCTCCAGCCCTTTGCTTGAAACAGCGGAGCGGAGCCTGCCCTGGCGGTGCTGCATCCCAGCGTGGGGTTTTGGATAGGACTGGGCTGTAAGAATGTTTTTTAAAGGCACTGCAAAGATCTCTCAAAAATGGAAAAGAGGGACAAAATGGGGACAGTGATTTACATGGGACAGCTCCAAAAGTAAAAGGAGCTTCTGGTAAACAGGGATGGTTGGAACTTATACAATGTTTGTAATACATTTTAATGAGAACATTTTATTTTCCCTAGTGGAAAGTGACTTTTTGCAGAAACCCTGCTGCCTGCAGAGTTGTGATCTAGACAATATTCTTCCTTTTTAATTGAAAAACTGCCAGTTTCTCTAGATACACACTGAGACGGGACCTATTACTCTCATGGTTTCCTATTACTGGAAATTATTATCTTTGCAAGGATACTTGCGCACTTAAGCTACTTAACAATAATTTAGAAGTGGTTTGGTAATTTAACATTTCCATGAAATTAGCAATATGTGACATTTCTTGAGAGCCACAGCAAATGTTTAACTGAAGAGTATCTTTCTTAAGTGTCCAAAGAGTGGTCTTTTTGCTAGTAGTGAAAAAGTAGATCAAGATGAGCTGTCTGGCAATTCAGCGTCATATCCAGCTTGACGTTCTGATTATAATTCCCCAACCACAAACTTGAACTTCGCGCCTTTCTCCGCGCGAGAATACACTTGAAAAGAGAGCCGTGCTGGAACGGGGTGCATGCGGCGGGCCGGCCAGCGGGAAGGAGGGAGCCTCCACCAAGAGGTGCACCAACAGTCACACACACGCACCACATTCTTCCGGTCCCCATTTCAGCGCAGCCTATCATAGAGACCAAAGGAGGAAAGAGTCCGACCTCCTCCACCCTCCTCCACCGTGAGGCCGCGGCGTCCTAGAGAGGAAGGGAGCTGGTGGTGGAGTGAAGGGGAGAAAGAAAGGGAGCTGCTGGGAGGGACGGACCTGAGCCCATGCGCTCCTCTCCGCGTGCGGCCAGTGGCGCGGCGCACATGGGCTGCGCTGCAGCGCTGCGTGCAAGGCGCGCACCTAGGTGCATGCACCACGCGCTCCACCGTCGTTACGCTTCTGGCTACTGAGTGTTCTGGGTGTGGGTCAGCCACGTGGGTTTCTTGAGGGGCATTAGGCCCTTATGTCCAACCTGGCAGACCCCTGACACCAACCCTGAAGGAGAAGTAGCCTCACATCCTTCAAAATCAGGTATAAACTCCGTGTTAGTACAGTGACTTCCTGAATACATTTACCTTTTATATCTGTAGTGAATTTTTTATATCTTCTCTATTTTTTATGAAAGTACATAGCAGAAGGAACCATGATTAAAAACAACAACACAGCTTAGTTAGATGTCTTTATGAATGAACAAAATGCTTTACATACTTTATCTCACTCATCCTTACAACAGTCCAGTAAGATGTCAGTACAGGTGGGCCCCCATATCCACTGATTCGCTATCCACGGTTTCAGTTATCCACGGATCGTGGGGACCCCCCCCCAGGCTTTTACTTTTTTCCCAATAAGCTTAGTTTCTTCCTTAAAGAAACAGGAGAAGCAGCCTCTGGCTGCTTATTACAGGCAAGAAGAACGAGACTAAGTCCTAGAGAGGCTCTGCAAGGTTAACAGAAACCTTGCAGAGCCTCTCTAGGACTTAGTCTTGTTCTACTTGCCTGCAATGGAGGCTGCTTCTCTGTATGTTTTAAGGAAGAAACAAAGCTTGCTGAAAGAAAAATAAGAGCTGGGGGGGCAAGCATGCCTGCCTGCAGGGGAGGCAGGGTGGGGGGGCCCCTCAGGAAACCATGGAGGGGGTGTTCGCTCTTATCCACGGTTTCAAGTATCCACGGAGGGGGCCTGGAACATATCCCCAGCGGATATGGGGGCCCACCTGTATTCTTACCCCCATGGGCGGCTGAGGCTAAGAGGCAATGACTTGTCTAAGGTCACCTAGTGAGTGCATAGGATTGGAAGTTTCCTGGTGCAAAGGCTCCATCTCGGGTTACCCTTTTGCAACACCAGTAAAATGTATCGATACAAAATCAAAGTAATTTGTGGCGCGTGTGGGTGTCTGTGTTCGTGCATGCACTTCCACAGGAGAGAGAAGCGAGGAGGGCTGTTGCTCCTAATGAAGTTGTAGTGTCGAGGCTGAAAAGTTAAAGGTAAAATGTAACAGTTTGTCACAATTACGTCTTCTATTGGCAGGCGTTCTGAACTTTTCTGTTTGATAACTAGACATATAAATTTGAGTTCTTAAAGCTTTGCAGCCAATTTAAAGGCTCATTTGTTTCGCTGACAGCAAGATGTATATGCTGCCTTGCATGCAGGATGTCTGGGGCCACTTTGTTGCTCACTTGTCTCTCAGGAAGTAAATAGTAGCAATTTTTCAACAAAGGAATACCAGTGCAAGGTGTTTAGCAAATAAATGAGCATGGGATGACCTGTGGTGTCCTGAAAATTACTAAAATTCATGAATAATAAAATGATCTATAGATTGTTAGCAGAAGGCTATAGCAAAGGCTAATTTCCAGCCAGTGAAGCTTTACAGGATAATTTGTATCTTTTAAAATTTTAATGGCTTCATCATTTTTTAACCTTTTTTTAAAAACCAATATAATTGTTTGAATGCAACCTTCAGATGAGATCCTCTTGCCAGATAATCTCTATGCAGCTTCTTCCTTCATATTATGAAATATTAACAGCATTTATCAGAAGAGGATCTTCCTGAAATTTTGTTCTGCTTTCCTCCCACATCTTTTTCACTGATGCAAGCAAGTAATACAATCTATGGCCTCACATGCAAGAGAATTAGGTGGGAATGTGGTGGCCATGTTCCCAGTGGACTGTAGCACTACAGAGTGCAGGTAGGGTCCCAAAGTAGAAGGTTGACATAGAGATTAGATAGCTGGGCTAGAATACTTCTCCCTGTGTGAGTAAGTTGTTATGTGCAGAAAGTTTATTTAAAACGTGCATGGGGAGAATTAAGATTAATGTTTCCCACCTGCATTGTGGTACAGTCACCTCTTTCCACCTGAAGATTTTAGTGCCACATTCTGCTCCATGTGCAGACCAGACCTTCATCTCCAGTGATGAACTGAGAAGACATCTACCCAGTATCCTCAGCTTGTGGTATAGTGGGCCCTCAGTATCCATGGATAGCAAAGTTCACTATCGCAGATACTGGGGCCAACCTAAAACATTTTAAAACAAAAAAAAGTTTTTAAAAAAGTTAAAAAGAGCTTCCCTTACCTTTTTGCTGCAAACTGCTGCATTTTCTTGCTTGTACAAGGTGAAATTGCGCTCTGGAAACCTCTTCCAGGTCATGTGACTCCCCCCTCCCATCTCCCAAGTTTGCCCCAGAATGCACTGTAATGCATTCTGGGCGAGTCTGGGAAAGGGGAGGGGAAGTCACACGACCCGGAAGAGGCTTCCAGAGCGCAATTTCACCTTGTACAAGCAAGAAAATGCAGCAGTTTGCAGCAAAAAGGTAAGCAACATGCTTTTTAACCTTTTTCTTTCTTTTAAAAATGTTTTTACTTTGGCCCCTGTATCCACGAAGCATCCGCATTGAGACAAATCCGTGGATGCTGAAGTCATGGATACAGGGGCCCACAGTACTGTATATTTATCAGCAAGTCACTATACTTTCCCTTCAAGCAAACAATCATAAAAGTCTCCAGATTAGACCCATCATAATATTGCCTGGGAACCAATATAGCTACTCACTTAGGGGGATTGGTTAATTAAATATCACAAAATCCTTCTTTGAAGTGGATGGACATACATGTTGCCACCTCCTGATTACTTATCCAGGTTGGAAGGGGCATAGGCTTCAGGGATGCCTTCCGTCTTCCCATGAATGTATGGTGTGTTTGTACAAAGCAACAGGGCATTATGGGCAATACCCAAAGTAATGCCAAGTAAGTGTACAAAGCTCTTGTCTAAATAAGGAGGTACAATGTCTATGGAAGGTCTCTAGACCTGATCTGGATTGCTCTTCAATGACTGCTATGGTTTCCCTCCCCACCTCCCTCCCACCCACCCCCGTGCTGACTTACTGGTACTGGGAGATGTCCAGGTACTGTGGCCACCGCTGCCACCTGCAGCAGCCCCAACTCCACGATAACGGCATGTCGCCATTTGCAACTGCCTTAAAGGACCTTATGCTGCCGGAACACTAGTTCCAGCAGCATAATGCCTGCATAGGATTGAGCCATAAATTGTGGCCAGGCTAACCAGATTTAACACTGAGAAAAGCTGGAATCCAACATCTGCATTGATGAAGCAAATTTAGCAAATCTGCATAATTGCCTGTATTTCATCTTATCCACTATTTTTGCTGTCTTGCGTAATTTATTTTGATTCTGTAAATCATAAGGAGAAGCAAAACAAAACTAACACTCCACCACCAAACCTCTGAAAGCTTTGTTCAGTCACTCCACCTGGCTTCTAAGTTTTCAGTAGGTAGTGACCACACACTTCAAGCATATTGTCATAGCCATAAGGTTAGAAACGTGCTTCTGCTAGAAAACAATCATATATTTTCAGGTAACTGATGCTCCAATACCACATTCTCTATTTTTTTTTCTTTTTTAGCTCCTCAGGAATTGCAGTTAACACAAAGTTCTGCTGAGTCCTGAAGATGATAATATTGTTTTTACTGGATACATTGCTGCCCATAGGAAGCCAGCTGCTGGCCATCCATAACTGTACAGAGCAGTGGTCTTCAACCTTTTCCGTGTCACGACCCCAATAAATAAAGTATTGGGCTGGGGACCCACCATTGTCGCCACCCCAGCCTCATCCTGCCCAGCCCACACCACCAGCGGCGGGGTCATTCCGGAACAGGAGAGCCGAGCCGCAGTTCCCCACCGCCTCCCCAGCAAATCGAAAGAGGGAAGGGGATGAAATCCATGTGGAAGCCACCCCCCCAGCAGGCTCCCCACCCCAAGCATTACCCCCAGCAGCCATTTTGGTTCCTGTAAGTTGCTGCGACCCCACAAATGCTGCTTCATGATTACCCCATTGGGGTCTCGACCCCAAGGTTGAAGAACAGTGGTACAGAGAAAATAAAACTTCAAACGTTAAAGCAACAATTTTAAAAAAACATTTTTAAGCCCGACCAATTTCAGGGTGACAATTGGATCTTCAGAGATAAAGGGAAAGTACAACAGAGGGTGACTTTTATGCTAATGTTTCAATGCATATAAACTGATCCCGTGCCTGGAGAGCATATTCTTACAAAGAAAGATGGAGCTATTTCAAGATAGCTATTTTCCCTTACATTGACTTGGAGCCTGATCTCTTCTGTGAGATGTGTCATATCATTGACAGGTCTGAAACATCAGATAATGACAGTAGATATAAGAGATCTCTGATGCTTTGAGACCAGTCAGTTTGATACAAGTCCAGCAGTCAGTGGCATATGGCCAGAGTTTGCTCCCATGGATGAACCATTCTGACTCGGTTGGAGCCAAGTTTTCTGTTCAGGGTCTGGTTGCTCTCTTTTAATGTTTTAGGCATTTTACTGATGCTTTTTTTAAAAAAAATCTGGAGATATGACAGGTGAGGATTATTGTATTTATGCCATGTCTGTGAGCTTTCTCAAAGTGCCTGTTTTGCCACTGTCACACACAGAATGCTGGGCTAGCTGGACTATTGGGCCAATTCATCAGTGCTCTTCTTAGGATTGTAACCTGCACCTAGTCCTGGAGGATAGACAGATAGGACTAGGGAAGGGAAGAGATTGGTTTGGGCAATGCCTCTCCCTTCCCTTCCCTTCCCTCTCCCTTCTACGTTGTCATGGAACGCTCATGCTACTAACCTCTTGCTCCTTAGTCTATTGCTGTATGCAGACCTGGACTCCCAAATGGACCACAATGAGCACAAGCCCTGGGTGAGACAAGTGTCCGAAGAGGCAGATGAATGAAGAGGAGGGAAATACTGTCCAAGATAATAAGCTCCCTTCTTTCTCAGGACACTCCCATGCAGAAGCTCCTATCTCAGAGCTCCCATGCAGAAGCGAGATACATGAGCAGGAGTCCCACTAGGGGTCAGTCAGGTCCAGTGGCATCACTAAGGGGTGCGGGGGGGTGCAGACCGCCCTGGGTGACACCCTCAGGGTGTGTGTGTGAGTGTGTGTTTGATACCACTAGTGGCCAAAATTGTGAAAACTTTGTATTTATGAATAATACCACCATGTTATATATCATTCGATGTGTAATTCCATGAGGAATGCAATGAAATGTGATGCCAATAAAGACTTACTTGACTTCACTTCACTTGCAATGAAACACACAGTTTTGAATTATCTCTATTCTATCAAAAGGTATGGCCAAATAACAGGAAAAATAAAACACCACTGCCTTATGTAACAAAAAGTGGATTTCCTTAACTCAAAACAGACCAATGAGACTGATTGTTCTGAGAGCCGAGTTGGTTACTGATTTGTTGGGTGACCTGTACTGTTATATATTAAAATAATTAAAGTTAATGGGGGTGACACCATGAGTTACTGGACTGGGTGACACCAACCCTAGTGACACCACTGACCAGGAGTAATCTGTAGAAGTACATAATCCTGCCTGATGGGCATCTTTTGTAGAACCCAGCTCAGCTCAACTTTGTTTCTCCCTATTCACTTCTGGGGTCCATCATGGGGGTGATGCGCTGAGCTCTCGCACCGAGTGATGCAAACCCTAGCGATGCCTCTGGTCAGGTCAGAACATCTTCTGCTTTCATATCCATGTTTTGAGAATCCAGTTCAAAAGCTGTTCCAGGCTTAGAACAGAGATTGTCAATTTCTGTACTGTCTGAGTGAAAAACAGACAGGTGGCAACCCTACAAAAATGCAGAGAGATCCTTGATTTCTGCAGCTGTTTGTTTGGAAAGGGGCCAGTTGCCAAGTGAAGAGCTACTTGAGAGAGGTACTTTGGCAGACTAGTGTTGGATTAGGCCTTTCCCAGGTGAAAAACAATCCTGTTAAATTCGTTCGGATTACTTCAAGAGCAACCTTCCACATAATCTTAATTGTTATCCTCCAAATCCTCTCCGTAATCTAAACCCCCGGATGATCTTGTCTGAGTTCAGAGCAATGCTGTCCCTACTTCATCATTCTAAAATCAACCATATGCGCTATATTCCTGTGATGGCAACACTTAAAACTGTGCAGCGTAATAGCAGTATTGCCTAATATTTCAATTTTATTTTAGAGGTTCTATCTCACCTTTCCACCGCAATAGCCCTCAATAACTATAAAGCATATTTTCAACTCAGAGCTAAGGTTACCAATTCTAAAATTGGAACATTTGCACAGGAATGCAGGAATGACATTGCATGCGGTAAGAAGCCTATGGGTAACTGTAGCAGCAGGGGTTCCAACAGCCCGTTTGTCCACCCTCCAGTATCTGAAGTCCTGCACACCTGGAGTCCTGCTGATATCAGCAGTTGGGGAGTGGGGACTGCTGATAGAATTGGGAGCTAGAATGGGCAAAATAAGTCATGGTTCCTGAGTCTTCTGGTTCAACTGAAGAGGGGGAATCTTTAATGGGCTCATTCCTCCCCTTTCCTGGTTCCTCTGCAGAGGAGTCACTAGGGGAGGTGGGGGGCAGACCTCCCTGGGTGCCAACGCAGGGTGGGGTGACACAGAAATGACTTTCTATTCTATTTATTACTGGTGGTGTGAAAACACAGCACTGGTAGAAAATGGTGGTTTTCTTCGGTTCCCCCTGCAACTCACTCAGAAATCACATTTCCCAGGAGCCTTCCACATTGTGTGGTCTGGTATGGGAGGAGGTCCACGGGGGTGACACCATGAGGTCTCGCCCCGGGTGTCACCAATCCTAGTGAGGCTCCTGTTCCTCTATGCTCTTCCATGTCCAGGATGAGCCCAGATGCTGCTGCTGGAGGGCCAGGAAGTGAATAAGTAACCAGAAGTGATTACTTGTTGGAAAGCAACCTCTTCACAGGTGATCGTAGTAATTATCAGAACTAGTATCTGCTATAGTCACATAGGGATTTCACAGGGATGTGGATCAAATCTCTGACTCCAAGTCTCTGGGTCCAAGTCTCAAGTCAAGTCCCAAGTCTTTGCCCCCAAGTCCCGTGTCTTTGGTTGCGAGTCCCTATCTATTTAATGAGGAAAACAGGTTTAAACCTGAATAAAATTTGACGTGTCATAAAAGGCTTCAAGTCTCGAGTGGAGTCTTTTTAGTCTTTTACAATCACCGAGTCAAGTTCAAGTCAAGTCATTGATGCGACTTGAGTCCGATTCAAGTCTAAGTCAATAGACTCAAGTCTACATCACTGGGATTTCACAACATGTGGATCCTTATTCAGAAGCTCCTGGATGCACCTGGGCTATGAACAAGTAACAGTTTGGTCTTCCATGCCAAACTGGCCCATAGACTATGAACTGATACAACAGCACACCAACTCATTCATGGACACAGAGAGAAGGACACAGAGAGTTTCAAGGAGGCACATCAATGCACTATTTATAATTATTTTGATTGTCCCAGATTTGCTTTGGACATTCAAAGGAATGAACTGTTCCTGTTGTCACTCATAGGATTAACCCCCCTGAAACATAACTAGATCCTTTCTACTGTGAACATTTAGTGGGATTATTTGTATTTCTCTCAGCCATCCCCCCACCCCCATATTTTAGATACAGTACGGCAACTCCAGTATAGTGTGAGGATAGAAAGCACAGTCTTTGGGAATGAAATGTTCTGGATAGATTTGCATGATAAAATAAGACCATTTTATTCTATGTTAGATACTTTTGAAAAATTTACCTTACTTTACATAACTGCATTAATGTTTCAGCAAGTGTTCCACTAACAGACCAACCCTTGGAAAAGGTTCAATGATGGCAGCTAGATCAGCATGCTGACCGACCATGTTTCCAGCCATGCTTTTCAGTACATATGCGAGGATGACTTCAAGCTCTACCTCCACAGAAAGGTACACGTTTATGTCTACCATTAGCAGAAATATGCCTCTATTAATTAACATGGCAAAGACAAGCATCTGCTGTGGTTAGTTCAGGTCATGAAGAGTTTTTCACCTTAGCACCACTGTCTACGTTCAGCAGAATCAAATTTAATATTTTTCGTTCCGTCGCCGGAAGCCATCGCAAACGTGCTGTAAGGCACGTTTGCGACGACTTGTGAGTAAGGGAGTACTCACTCCGTCGTTGGGATGTCCATGCGGCCGCCGAAGGAAGGTAAGGCTCCAGCGGCGGCCACATGGGCGGTCCCCAGGCGGCGAGGAAGGGGGCCACTGACCGAGCCAGCCCGGGAGGTGGCAGGGATGGTGTCCGCCATATCCCCTTCCCCGCAGGGCTGGCTCAGCCATTACACGGCATCCTCCTTCTGCCAGCTATTTAGCTGGTGGAAATCCGAGGAGGCTGATTGGGCCTGCCCTGGTTTACACCAGGGGAAGGGGACTCCTTCCCTGAGTAGACCTCCGGGCCACAGCAGTGCGGCCAGAATGGGGATAGGATCCAGCGGGTAGCCCTGGGCTTTCCCAGGATTTCGCCCTATACCACTTCAGGTTGCAAATAGGCTCCCCTATCTTTTTTTAAACACACCTCCCTGCATATACAAACCTAGCATAGCAAGAAGCAGGGTCACCATAAGCAACATGAGCAATGCCATTGGGCAATACCAACATAGAATCATAGGGTTGGATGTGACCCACAAGGGCATCTAGTCCAGCCCCCTGACTGCAGGAAATCCTCCTACAGCATCTCCAGCAGGTGCCTGTCGAGCCTCTGTTTGAAGATCTCCAGTGAGGGAGAATCCACCACCTCCCTTGACAATCTGTTCCACAGCCGAACTACACTTACCATCAAGAATTTCTTCCTGATATCCAACCAGAATCTCCTCTCTTGCAGATTGTACCCATTTGATCTAGTGCTATTCTCAGAGGCAGTTGAGAACAAATTTGTTCCTTCATCCATATGACAGCCCTTCAGGTATTTGAAAAGCACTATCATATATCCCCTCTCAGCCTTCTCTTCTCCAGATTAAACATACCAAGTTCCCTCAACCTTTCCTCGTAGGGCTTGTTCTCCATAATACATACTATGGGGCAGGCATGAATTATTGCTATATTGTATCTAGCAAATTCTATGTGGATTGAAAGAGCCATCCAGTTGTACTAAATAGCTTTGTCAACACAGCCATGTAATTCTAGGCATGGAAGGACTCTGAAATGGAATGTTCAGCTCCCTGCAGTGAGAGACAACCTTTAGTAACCAAATAGCCATGAACAATTTCGTTGTACCATCAAGATTATGATGTGCCAGAAGTCGTTAGCAGGGCTGAGGAAATAAGAAATCTGACAAAATTCAGAAATCTTTCTGAATTTCCACCCAGGGAGGCTCTTGGCTCTGCACACCCTATCAGTCCCACATAAAGTAACAAGCTGAGGGAGAGAGAAGGTGGAGTAGGGGAAGTTTCTTTCACCATAGACTTAAGTGGGGGTGAGGGCAAAAGGGTCACCTTCTTCATTTCTGCATGTAATGCTTTAACGCTACCGGCCTCACTTCTGCATGTAATGCTTTAACGCTACCGGCCTCACATCAATCATCATCATCATCATCATCATCATCAGTAGTAGTAGTAGTAGTAGTAGTAGTAGTAGTAGTAGTAGTAGTAGTAGTAGAAGAAGAAGAAGAAGAAGAAGAAGAAGAAGAAGAAGAAGAAGAAGAAATAGCAGTAATAGCATTTTTGGGATATTTTATCCTGGCTAATAGGTTTTTTAATCTTTCGGTTTTACTGCCTAATAATCTGTTTCTTGTTATGTTTTGTGGTTTCGTTTGTTTATGATTGTATATGTTTTCTCCGTATATTTTTGTTGCTTTTTGCTGCCTTGGATTGGTGACAAGAAAGGTATATAAAGTAGAAATGACACAATGAGAATTCATGGGGCAGTGAAGATACACTTTCCCAGAGGTGTTCCCAGTTGCAGAGTCAATGAATACCGTGTGCAATACATGGAAAAAAAAAATCTCAGCAATGTGTCATGAACAGGTTTGCAACAATCCAAGCTCGCAGTAGCCACTGGTCCTTAAAAAAAAATGTGCCACTGGCACCTGAATTGCTGAAGGTGTTTGCCTGCCAGTAAGCTTTGCCCTTGGCAGCTTTCAGTTTATCAATGTTTGTAGGGAAGGCAGAGCATGTGGAGAAAGAGAAGCAGAATATACCAATGGCAACATGAACCTTCCTCTCATTGATGTGGTCAGGTTCTCATCTTTCCCTCTTTCTAGTCTTACAGGCACCTGAGCTTGCACCCTGGTAGTGATGGTGTTAGCTCAGGCTGTGATCCTTGGTGTGAGAAGCAGGGTGTTAACAGGTACACAAGAGTGTGCCTATTTTCATCTGATTAACATGGGAGGCTATGAGTAAATATTGCAAAATAATCAAAGATAAAAGCAATGTTAAAAATCATACAAAGTTGCTGAAATCCTGCAGCAACACTGGAGAATAAACTAGTTTTAGAAAAAGTTCTGGACAGAAACAAGACAAACTTGTTCCCTCTTTCCAAAAGAAAGAAGCAATAGAAAGTGGGTCAATTAATAAATTAAGATGCGAATGAAATTAAAGTAGGTTTTTCTTAAGTCTTAAGAGCCAGAGCCCTTTCTTTCCATTTGCTCTCCCAAAAGAAACTAAAGAAAAAGGTTGTAGCTGGCTAATCAGAAAGCTCTTCTAACAATGGCCATTGAGAGAAAACTTGGAAAATAATTTGAAAATTTGAATCTGTTCTGGTCAGCTGGTGTCAGAGATAAAGCACTACGAGATATAAAATAAATGAACTGACATACTTAACAGGCCACTGGCAATTATTTTTGAAAAGCCCAGGAAAATTGACAAATGCTAAGGTTTAGTGGAAAAGCACCTTCTCATTTTCAAAATGGCAACCTCGACCCCCCCCCCCCAAAAAATTAACTTCTGTTCTCAGAACACCATCCACCCAATTCTGAGGGTCAAACAGGAAGTGATGCTGAATATACATCATTTCTCCTCCACTGTCATGTCTACTGCAGTTATCTGGAGTCTGGACCAACAGTGCATTGTTTCATGAATCCTACCTCATAGTGGCAACTGATTATATGGAGTGGAGGTAGGGAAATGCAGAACGTTGTGACTAGAGATGATACGTTTCCCAATATTTGTCCTGAAAGGGGTTGAGCTTTTGTGCAAGTTCCAATGAAACTTTAACAAAAGACCTTGTGGTGCTTGCAAAGCACCTTTCTCTGCCGCCTCAGTGCCTCCCCTTATATTCCTCCCCCAAACCCAAGTACTTACCTGTGGAGCTGAGGAAGGTGGCAGAGGCAGCAGAGAGGTGGTGGCAGTAGAGGAAGAGGAGGTGTGTGCTTCAAGGGCCCTGGCAAAGCATCCTGTTCCATTGCGACCAGGTCTACCAGTCCCAGAATCCTCCACAGGAAATTGATGCTACAGTCAGTTCTCTTTATATGCAAATTCACTACCTGCGAATTTGCTTATCTACGAGGGGCAGAATTGCCACCTACCTCTCTGTATCCATGGTCTGCTCTCACTATCTGAGATCTCATCTGGGCCAATGTTCTCATGAGGGTGTGTACTTAGCTTTTTTTCACAGATTTCTACATTGCCTTGGGAACAAATTTCCCTGCCTTGCTGCATTTACTGTAAAAGGTAATCTCTCTCTTCTGGAGTTACGTACGTACATACGTATGTGCGTTCGTGCGTGTTCTGTTGAATGCCATTTGAAACACAATGGGAAGCGTGTGTGTGTGTGGTGTGTGGTGTGTGTTCTGTTGAATGCCATTTGAAACAAAATGGGAATTGTTTGTGCTCTCTCTGGGCTTCCAGGATACTGTACAATACCTTTTAGTTTTGCATAATGTTGTTAGGAAAGAATAATAATTAATTTGCTAGAGTTAGGAATTGTTCCATAACGAAGAGCAAATGTGGTATACTGGATGCTGATCCCGCTAGCACCTAGCCCATAGACTTCAAAGTAAGATTCAGGTTCACAAAATTCATATAGTGTATGGCGAAAAGAGTCTCCTGGAACCTAACTACATTTTTCCCATAGGCTCAATTATTCGGTATCCACTAATTCAGTATCCACTGGGTTTTCCAGGAACCTAACCCTAGTGGATAATGAGAACTGACTTGTAATTGCATTATTTCCACTGAACAAAGAGCCCTTTAGTGAGTTTAATCTTTCAGTGAAAGTGAAGTTTAATCTTTCAGGGAAATTGTTCCTAGTGTTTTGCTCTAGTACAGAACTGGAAGGGTAATTTTATACCTTTTTCTAAAAAAGAAAAGTTCTAATTTGAGAGGTTCTCATGTTGCTACACTGACTCTCTAGTCTAAAAAAGTTGACATTGTGTTGCTAATGATTCGTTATAATTTAACAAGTACTGTACTCCTTTGTCATGAGCTATGATGTGGAACTGTAGGACCAAAGAAGCCAAATATTGCTATGGCCAAGCAACCATTTACCATAATTGCAATGGTAAATTGCCTTGGCTGGTTGAGAGAAGGTGACCATGGAAAGACTTTCTGGATTGAGAGAATCATTTCATGATAACCTTGCAAAGGCTGGACACAGATCTGGTCTGGAGGATTGGTAGTGGACCCTTCTGAAGGTACTAGGCAGCTACTCCACTGGCCCTAGTAGTGAGTTCTGGACAAAAGGTTCCCAACATTGGGGAACCATTATACGGGGCATCCTTTGTTATGCGTCTTTCTGGTGTAAGTTGAATTGTAAAACTCAGTGTGGACTTCACTGAAAGGTAAACAGCACAATTCTTTAACCAATGTAAGCCTTAGGTGGCCATGGTAAGCGGAGACCCACGGTTGAGTTTTATGAGACCCACAACCCTGAAACCTGGAGCTGGCTCTGCTTGCTATTCACACTTGATACCTGTCCAGGTACACACTACAATAGTAGGGTGTGCAATCTTTCCTCCCCCAATATCCCCTCTGCCCACAGATATTTCTGTCTTCCTGCATGCAAGTATCCCATTCTTAGAGCATATGCCTGAGATAAGCAATTGTCACATGCAAGAATTCAAATCAGTATTGCACATTGCATGTGTATTATTATCTGCAAATATGCATTAGGTTTCCCATTCAAAAACGCATACAATAGTATTAGCTTACGCAGATCTGAATCATTATTACACAATGAATGCACATTTAACTTAATTACACAAGAAAGACACTAATTTTTTTTCCCAGCAGTTCCAATGGTATTATCCTCAGACCAGCTGCTTGTTCAAGATACTTATTACAACAGCAAATATATAGTTTAAGAGCAGATAATAGTGGATATTTGCAGCCTTCCTGTCGCTTTTCCTCTCTTAAATGTGCAGGATTTAAGAGGTCACCTTATATACCAATACCTATTTGTGTAAATTGGAATCATTTGGCCCTTGGGCTTTGTTTCCTAAAACCAGCATGCTGCAGCTCACAATTTCTGTTAGTAATGGGCACGTTTACTAATGGTGTGAAATCTTTATTTCCTTCTCTAAAATGTATTGTTGTTTAGTTAATGGTATGAAGCCTCCTGTAGCTGTTTCCTTTCTTGGAGCTATATGGATAGAAATATAAAGGTTGGAGAAGTTTCAGACCTCTGGCTCTGACATGACTAAGCCAAGAATAGAGTTTTCGGAGAACAGATCTCACTGCACATCCTTCTAATTTCTTTTGATGGCAGAGCAAACAATGACAATGGGGAGAGGAGGAGAAAACAGACTCTTCTTGGAGAAAAAATTAATACATATCTGACAAAAGATTCCCTGATAAAAGTATTGGGATGCCACTTGTAAACCAGAGTAAGGGAACATTCTGCTAAGTGCACTCCTAGAGAGAAATATTGTTACAGATGCACTGATCAATTCACCATTATTTGGTTTTTCATAAGAAAACTATAGTGTGGGAAGAGAACTGCCTGCAAATAAGAAAACTCCCATATAGGAAAATAGAGTTTTGTTCAATTATTTATAAAGGTAAAGGTATCCCCTGCTTGAAAGCCAGTCGTGTCCGACTCTAGGGTGCGTGCGGTGCTCATCTCCATTTCTAAGGCCGAAGAGCCAGTGCTGTCCGAAGATGCTTCCGTGGTCATGTAGCCAGCATGACTAACGAAACGCTGTTACCTTCCTGCCACAGTGGTACCTATTTATCTATTTGCAATTTCTTGCTTTCAAACTGCTAGGTTGGCAGGAGCTGGGACAGGAGACGGGAGCTCACTCTGTCACACAGCACTTGGGTCTTAAACTGCTGTCCTACCAACAAACCGGTCTTCAGTTTAGCGTCTTAATCACTAAGTCATCGTGGCCCCATATTATTTAATTATTATTATTATTATTATTAATTCAATTATTTATAGCATGTTAAGTGCAACTCTTCCCATAATGCCCTAACATTTTCATCTCCTATGGACAATGCCTGCCTTTACACCATTTTTTTTTCTTGCAATAATGAATGGACTCCCATGGCCTGATGCATCCAATCAAGCGGGGCATAAGAACAGTGGTGTCACATGTTAAGCTACATGTCCCCATTTCTACAGTGGATGCCTTTATGACTAGCACCTCATTTGCACCACCGTCTGTTTTTGGTGCACCTTCTGTTCCTGTCTGTTGGTTGACTGGTTGACCATGGTCAGCTGGCATATGGAGAGGCAATGGTTGAGGCCAGATCAGAGGGAGACCATTTAGGGTGGACGAGATAGTCTTCATCTCATGCCAGGACCAGGCTGGTTGTGCAATATCCCTGCAGGATGTATCTGTTGACATGCTTTCCATTAGACTCAGTAAGTCCAACACCAACTAAAGGGGCTGACAGCGCAATCCGACTTAACTTTTGTGCCCATTTAACCAGCGGCGCAGTGAGAACGGGAGGCACAGAATGGAAAAGGGATTCAAATCCCTTCCAAAAGAGAAATTCAAAGGGGATTTGAATCCCTTTTCCATTCTGGGGCCTCCCGTTCTCACTGTGCCGCTGGTTAAACCGACACAAACGTTAAGTCGGATTGCGCTGTGAAGCTCTTCAGTTCACTTATACTCATAGGTCTATATGGCTCTTTGCTCAAACCAACACATTTGTTATTCGCCTTGATGGCTTTCTGCTTACCAGATATTAGTTCACAAGCACACATCACTTATGCATTATGTTCCTAGGTCTCTCTTCCAATAACTCTGGTGCCCAGTCTTTGAAAATAGATGCAGCCACTTCACCCACAGCCCACCCTGACCTTTGGGACCCTAGCATCTAATCCCTGAATGGATCTTAGGAGCTGTGTCTGTGACAATTCTCAGAGCTCAACATCATCTGGACCAACCTGTTGAACCATGCCAGATGGATAGCATTTGCAGAAAAAAAACGCACAAGTTCTTGCATGCCTTTGCTGTTGCCTATAGTTGTAGTTTCACCTGGCAACCTTCCAGTGGGCTGAAATTTACAGGTCTGGTAACAGTCATTTCTGAAATTCTGGCAATGAAATCAGTTTGCAGCATCTGAAGTACAGTATGTACATCTTCCAGAGGTTTATGCAAGCTAAACTGCCAGCCTCCTGTGGTGTTCAGGCATTAGGCAGCATATTTTGGTAAAGTATAGCAGATGGTCTATATAACTTCATAACTGGGCACCACTTATGTGTCTTGTGGTGCAATTCTGTTGAGGGAGGGCCACCAGTGTTGGACCTCAGCACTGGCACCAAGTGTCGCAAACGTTGTTCCCCCACTAGTCTGGCACCTTTCCCAGCCTGTCACTTGAAGAAGCTGCTCTTCAGCTGGCTTCATGGGATGGGATGGGATGCTTTGGGCACTGGTCTCTCATCTCTTCCACTGGGATTCTCCTTGCTGTGGCAACAAGTGCATTATGTCACTGCAGGAGTGACCAAGTGTCTACCAGTCCAATAGGCATTTTTTTTAGTAAATAGTGCGATATATCTTTACACATAGGAAGAGTTGCATAGTTGTACCTGGCATCATTAGGTTAGTGCGTGAGGTTAGTGTGCGTCAGCACATAGATCACATGGGTGAGGACAGCAAATGGAATGTCATGTTTATACTGTCCTGCAGTAGTGCTACCGCACCATGACATCGGGGTTAGTTTTGCTAATCAAAATTCAGACAAACTTGAAAACTATTTCACGTAGAACTCTGAACAAATCCTTCAAACAGAGGTTGTCGTCAGTGGCAACAACAACAAAAATTGAATGTGGATCAATACTTTAGGATCAGTTCTGAAATTCTGTACATTTGTTTACAATGTACTAACAGTCTCACCTTATTTATTTCATATTTTTATACAACTCTTCCTCCAAGGAACTCAGGGTGGTGTATATAGTTTCTTCCCTCCTTTTGTTCTCACAGCAACCCTGTGAGGTAGGTGAGGCTGAGAGAGAGTAACTGGCCCAAGGTCATCCAGGAAGCTTCAAGGCTGAGCAAGGATTTAAACCTGGATCTTCCAGACCCAAGTCCAGTTTTAGAAACACCACACCATCCTTAGTGTACCTTAGTGTAGACATATATAGGATTTGCCTCAGAATACTCAGGGCCAATCCTATCATTAAACAGGGTAAATGTGAACAATTGTGGAATATCATTAAAATGCAGCAAGGTGTCAATTATTCAGTTTATTACTATATTTCTTTTTTTTACCTCCAGTGGCACTTCACCTGGATTATATGCCTTGGTCTGGGATGAATGAATAAGTAGAAGACCATGTTTTGTTTCTCTAGGGGAAAAAAAAGCAACTTAAAAACAAGCATGACATGCAATCACAGTGAAAATAGGAGTCCATTACCATGACCTATGAGTCTCCATTAATATATACCTTTATGGTATCAGTACTGGGAAATTAAAGCCTATTTTTTCTCAACTGTAATTCGGTAAACAAGAAGAAAAATCCAAGCACTTTATGGCTGACTTCCTCATAATTGTTATTCCTGGATCTTCCCATTTCTTAGTTTTATGTCTAACTGAACTTTGGCAAATTTTGTTTTTTACTAGCATTTCGGTCATACTCAGCATTGTTCCACATTTCATTACAAAACCATATACATCTCTTTCCCACTAGATGGAACTAAAAAACTTAGTAATTGCCTTATTACCTTTTTTCCAGATGTGTTTCTACTGATCATGTTTCATCAGCCACACTTTGAAACACTGAAGACAATATAATAATTCTAAGAATACAATGTTACAAAGGAGAACGTTGTGTATGTGTTCACATTTAAGGAAATATTGCCTTGTTAGACATTTTCACTACCCAAAACCACCGTGCAGTGTGTAAGAGGGAGAGCTTTTGTATTGTCAGGTACTGCAATAATTCAAACTAAAAGACAATATTGATTTATTTGTCAGCAAGTACTTCAGATATACACAAAAATGTATTTTTCAAGCTGACAATTATCAACATTCAGGTAGAACAGACTTTGTAACGTGTTTGGCTTTGTACTGAATTGCTGGTCCCTACATCTAAATAGAGTAGAGGCGGGGAACCTTTTCCCTGGCGAGGGCCGTTTTAAATATTAGAAATTTGCTTGAGGTCCGGCCGTAAGGCCGGGCACCATTTTTATTTATTTAATTAATTTTGCCCCCGCCCCCCATCGGCCTCCGGAGGCTCCGTGCTCACTGCCAGAAGCCGCCACCGGGTCCACGCGTCACCTCCAGCATACCATGCCGAAGAGGGCAAGAGCTTGCCCTCATCGGCGTGGTACGCTTGTGCGAAATGGCCAACGGCCTGGTGAGAAGGGGTCGAGGTGGTGGCCGGGGAGGACATGCAAAGGCCCTCTCCCGGCCTCCGGAGGTGACGCGTGGACCCGGCAGAGCCTCCAGGGGCCGGTTGGGTGGCCTCCCGGCAATCTCTCCAGGGGCCGGACCGGATGGCCTCGGGGGCCTGATCCGGCCCTGGGGCCGGAGGTTCCCCACCGCTGAAATAGAGTATTAAACTGTACTCGCTGAATGCAGGTGTATAGAAATCCTAGCTAGTATTACTCAATAATCAAACAGAAAGCAGTACATACATACTAAAGAGCTATGGCACCAATCTTTCCATAAGTAGTTTACATTTAAATTTTAAATGAATAACAGCGCAATCCTAATCAACTTTCCAGCACCGGTGCAGCCTCAATGTAGCCCCGAGATAAAGGAACAAATGTTCCCTCACCTTGAAGAGGCCTCCATGACTGCCCCCACACTGGAAAATACAGTGTGCGCCCTGTTGGCATGGCTGCATTGGCACTGGAAAGTTGGTTAGGATTGCGCTGTAACAGCCCAATCCTGTTGGGCAAATTCACTGGTGGAATGAGTGTTCTACCAACAGAGACAACACTCTCTGGCAGTATGTGAAGCCATGCACTACCGGAGTGCCGGCAAGGAGGCTGCAGCGTCCCCACGTGCAGCAATGGCTCAGAGAAGGTCTACCAACCCCAGGTAATGGGGATAGGGATTGGGGCGGGCGGAACAGGGTGGTGAGTAGGGTGGATCAGATCCAGAAAGGGGGCGAGTTTGGCCATACCCCCTTTCCCACACCTGATTCCATGACCCAGGTCCACGCAGACCTGCAGCAAGTAGACCCATCTGTGCCTTGGAAGGTTACCTCCAGGTAAGGGAAACTCTGGGTTCCCTTACCCAGAGGAGAACTCTGCGACTGCCCCACTCCCAGGGTGTAGCGCAAACCTTTTTGTGCGGCTGCATTGGTGGGAGGGGGGGAAGCATAGGATTGGGCTGTAGACTAATGTTTCAGAGACAATACAAAAAGGTAACTCCTTGCCTAAAGAGTCACAACCTAAGGCCCCAAACCTACAGTATTAGGGCCTTGCACTGCCAGAACTGGCAATGGCATTCTAGTTGTACAAGTTCCTTTATGGAATTATGAAAGCTGGGCCACTGTTGTGCACTGCTGGGCTGCTGCAAATGATGGTAGTGGCTCCAGGAAGCTCTGCTGGTGCCAGTAAGTTGGTGACAGGGGTGGGCAATGGGCAGGGAGTCGGAGTAACAGGGCATTTTGGAGGGCGAACTGGGGATGTGTTTGGGAGGGTGGGGTGGATCCTGTGGCAGTTGCACATGCTGGATGTTCTCTGATTTTCTGCCTGTCACCCCCCCCCCGCCGGCTCTTTTCAGACTTGCGCTAGCAAAATGACTGGTGCAGGTCCAAGGAGACCCATATGTGATCACACAGCCTACCAGGGGGCAAGTAAAAATACTTTTACTTACCATTGGCAGGCAGTCCAATCACCCCACCACCACCCTGTTAGCCTGACAGCATGCTATATCGTGGCGGGGGATAGGATTTGGCAGAAAGTATAGTCAAAAAACCCAAGAAGGAAGGGAACAGAAAAGAAGCCCAGGGCTGGAGTCCTAGCTGCTAGTAAGACGCCCCATTGAGCACAATGGAACTTTTTTCCAAGTAAAGGATCCAGTTCTAAAATGTGTAACAATGTATAATTTAGAAAGTGTGATGCCTTTACAAAGATGGGTAATCATTGTTGCAACTCAGAGGAAGTTTCCCTTTGGGGTAATAACCCCCCCCCACACACACACACACACACTAACAACCAGAGAAATTGTAAAACCCAACAAACGTGTATGCTGTTACTCTTGCAAAGGTAGTCATGTGCAAAATAAATTGCTAGATCGGTGCAGTTCCGCTGCACATCTAAAACATATCTCAAATTAAGTTGTGCCTTACATCTCTCTATTCTCAGCTGAACAGAAGTTAAAATATATGAGAATTGTAGTCCACTTCATAGTTGACTAGTGTTTGATGACAAACATTTTTATTTTCTGTAAACCATTTTCCTGTCCACAGTATTGTATAAGTATGTCCAAAAGTGTACATTTCTGAACACATAAGGTGCTATTAAAGGATTCCTTAGGCATATACAAGTGGCTTCATGCCTGTTCCAGGGCTTCCTTATGTTTTTTTTTTCCAACCACAGTTCATTATGCTGTTCTTAAGGCTACTCCCAAAGTTCCAAGGGGCTGGTTCATACTATACTTGTCCAGCTCCACGCCATTAGGATGGGAGCATTCTGGGAGGTCACCCCCTCTCGGCACTACTTCCTCACCATCCAAAGACCTGCCAGGTATGTGTTTGAACCTGGCCTTCAACACATGAATAGGAATTAAATTATCACTCTGTTGAATTACATAGAAGCATAGCTAAGCTGAAAACAACCCTAAACTATTTCTACAATTGACTGAAATGAATTCTACTTACAGGAAGTCCTCAACATCGCAGGTAGGTTTTTTGAAACTGTGTCTTTAAGTGAAAACCACGTATAATAAAGCAAACCCTTACCAGTGGTTCAGTGATGCTCCGGGGGGCTCTGACAGACTGCAGAAGCTGCTTCTGGGACCGTGACTCACTTCCTAGGCTTTCTTCTCACCTCAGAATGCCTTGCAAGGCATTCTGGGGTGAGAATAAGACCAGGAAGTGGGTCACGACCCAGAAGTAGCTGCAGCTTCAGCAACGACGTTAAAATGAAACGATGGATACCAAAATGACAGTGAAGACTACCTGGTACTTTCATTTATTGCTACTGATTTCATCCGAATGATGCCTACCTGTAGATATTTTCCCCAATGGCATCTTTTATATTTTGAGATGGGAAATCATGATTACTACATGGGCAGCCCAATCCTAACCAGCACCGGAGCAGCCAGGGCCAGGTGGCCCACTCTGTATCCAGCACTGGAAGAAGCAGGCTGGAGGTCTCTTCACAGTAAGGGGACATTCATCCCCTTACCCTGGGTAAAACCCCAGTCTGCAAAATGGGGCTACTTGGATCTGCACCAGCTAAATAGCTGGTGCAAGTCTGAGCAACACCATGTAAGAAAAAAAAGGCCTGGGAGATGGGATAGGATACGGCACACACCAGCACTGCCGGTCCAAGTGCAGCCCCCTCCTGGGCCCAATCCGCCCCCCTCTCCGCCCTCCCTGTGGCCCATTACACCCCTCCCCCGTTCCACACTTCCCCAGCCCCTATGCTGCCCGGCATGAACTTACCTGCTCCGTCAGGTACTCCTTCCGAATCTGGCGTTGGCAGGACAGTACAAGACTTCCTGCCTACGCGCCTTACTCTCGCGGTGTCGCAGAGCACTTTCTGGTGCTTTTGCAACAGCCTAGGTCGGCTCAGCAGTCGCCGCACTGGAGCTAGGCAGGCATAGGATTGTGCCATGTGTTTTTAACTCCGAGAATGAAGAGATAAACAGTAATTGCAACCTTGGATGTGCACTAATTTTATCTTTCCTCTTTTGAATCTTGTTATTTTATACCCAAGAGCATGATTACAATGTATGATAATGAATTTAATAAAAGTACATCATTGTATGTAATGCCAAACCCCTTCATTAATTTATTTTTTATGGTTGAGACAGTGAGCTGCATTATTATTGATGGATAATCATGTAAATCTTCTGAAACCTCTTAAACAGGTCTTCAAGGTAGGGCTTATAGTATTTCTTTGCCGCAGGCTACTCATATTTTCACTGTCACTGTACAAGTTAATAAGCACATAGAATATGAAAATCAACGTCTTGAAAAATATAGCAAAATGCTTTAAGCATGCTCTTCATAGGAACAGCTCCAATGAACAAAGATGTTTTGCCTTTACTTTCTCCCTATAAGTCCACCCAGTGGATGGATGAAGAGCCTCTGGGGTGACTGCACTGTATCTTGAATGGTTTCAAGATGCCACCTTGGCCTTTTCAAAGTTTCCTCAACCAAACAAACTTGAGCACATGCAAAGCACGTGTGCTTGGACATCCTTGTGTAGTGACCTCCCAATGCTTCTCTTCCCTTCTCCCTCCTCCTTGCTATTAGTCCGAGCTGTGCCTCCAGTGGCGACCGTAAGCCAACGCGACAGCCCCCCCACGTAATGCCACACGCCATGCCCCCTGGGGGGGAGCGTAACGTCATTTTCACATGCGTGCGCCGCCGCACCTTCAATCACAACCCCCCCTTCCATTTGGCTTACCTTTTGGGAGCCAAATGGCTCCAGGGCGGGAGGGAGGGCCCAAACAAAGATGAGAGCAGAGGCGGCGGCACATCCAGCAGGCACGTTCATCCCTCTTGCCACCACGTGCACTTGGGGACCAGGGCCCCCCTGCCCCTACCCTGACAATGCTTCTGTGCCTCTGCATGGCTTTCCCCCCTTTTCTTTCCTCCATCCATCTTCCCCTGTTCTCTCCCCCCTCCCCATGTTTACTGGACACAGTTGGGCTCCATCCAGTCGACAGGCAGGTTCCTAACCCTCAGTTCCTATCCCTCCCCAGTTTCAGGACTTGCTCCAGGCTGTGATCCTCATGATAATGCAAGAATAAAGTGCCAAGACAAGACTCTTTCCTCCTTCCCTCACCTTCGTGGCCAATAAGGCTGCTCCCAAGGAGCCATCTGCAGGCAGAGGGTCTTTGGGGTACAAGTGTGATTGATTAGGAGATGGTGCAGCAAGAAAGAGCCTGCATGAGAATTGTGCTGGCTCTTTCTTTTTCTCTACCCCCAGGCATTTGGGTTGCTCCTCAGGGTCAACCCAACTGGCTGGTGAATTAGGGGAAGGAAGAAAGGCCTGCATGGTTTGAACTTTGTGTTAGCTCTTCTTTCTTCTTCTGCTCCACCAGCCAATAGGGCTTGATCCCACAGATACTTGTATTTCCACAGGGTCATAGGAGCAAACCTGGAGGAAGTTATGAGGAGGAAACAGACTTCTTCTTTTTTTGCCTCTGATGCAAATATCCTTGTTTTGCCTGGATCTTGATTGCATTCACAGTCCCCAATCTTGCCTCAAACATTGAATACAAGTCCAAAGTGTGTGCCTGAGAGATACTTAACCCAATCAAGGAACATCTGATGAAGAACTACAGCTTTTTTGCTTTCTGACCAACAGTAGTCTTCACCTGGTGTTCTGGGCAATGCCTAAAGGTCATTCTCTTGTTAGATTCTAGAACCCATCTTAATCAAATTCTTTCCCCACCCCCAAAAAAACCAGTCATGACTTGAGGGCAATTTCAGACTGCTCATCCTTCAGCCTGTTCCTGGAATCCTAGGAAAACCGGCATTCTGTCTATGCGCTGTGTCTTCAAGACAGCATCTCCTTGCTAATTCCCCCCCCCCTTGCTAGAGCTCCCCCTTCTCTTATCTCATCAAGTGGCACCAGTTCTCTGGTCAATTTCAGTTATTGTGATTGAGTTGCTCTATATGCTTTTCTCCCCTGATCCCTGCTATTCTAATGATCCCCTCAATGAACCGAGTATTATGGTAGTTTCACTTACATTTAGACTGACTCCTTTTTTCTCAAAGCACCAAGTTGGGCAATAGGTGTGCCATGGTCAACAGTTAAAGGCTCTTTAGCATGCATGTTGTGCACATGTAGAGTGCACATGTGTGCATTGATACATGTCCCAAGTCACTCATGGTAACAAAGTATTGGAGTGAATCTCAGGGCATCACTGAAGTTCAAAACCAAACATGTTGTTGTTTCTGTTGATAGGTTCCACACCATTAATTTGTAGATCTTTTCGGATCTGCTCAGGTTTGTTTCTTAGTCATCATACTAGAGAATGTTGAACATTGGGGAAATGCTTTTATGTAGGAAAAAAATCATTTTGAGTCATTTTTCAGTATGTGTAATACTCCAAATGGTGTATAGATGGTAAAGTAGCAGGCTAAAATAATATATAAAATAAACCATAAAAACAGCAACAGATAAAATTGAAAACCAAGACCCTGCTACACAAAATCATATTTAACTAAATGTGAAGCAAATAAAGTGGTGGAAACAAACTGATGTATTTCTCAGAGCAATGAATTCCCTGGAGTAGGTGCTACATCAATTAAATTAAGGTCTCCTCCTCTCCGCTACATCAACTAAAGTCTACTCCTCCTCCTACAGCTCTCACCTCTGTAAACAAAAAGATAAGGAACAGAACCTCACTTGCTATAATGTGGGGAAGGTCATGGTAGTGTTGTGTCCCAGGCTCCTCTGAGCCACTATATGCGCTTTCAAAAGTCCACTTTAGGCTAAAATCAGCACTTTCCCTCTTAAACAGTTAAAACGCTGTGTGCAGAAACAAACTCCTAAACTCAATGCAGCAATTAATAAAGTTTTATTGCTTTCCAAGCAACCCTTATCTCCTATAAATTTCCCAGAGTGAAAGCAATCCCTCAGTAACCCAGTCTACTTATCTAAACAAGGCAAGTGTCAATCAAGAAAAGTCTCTCCAGCCAGTCGGGCAGAGCTTCCCCAATATCAGTCAGTCCAGATATCAGTCCATAAAGGTAAGTAGTCAGTCCAGCAGAGGTTCCCGTTCTGAGTAGTCATCGTCTGGCAGGAGGTCATCACACAACAATCCAACAGCATGTCCCTCTGGCGAGGTAGCAAGCCCCTTGGTGCTGTAGCTGGCCTCCTTTTATTTCTCCAAGTCTTCATTAAGCATAAGTGGGCACAGCTGTTGGCTGGCAATCAGCGCACTCCAGGTCCTTGTAATTGTCCACAGGTGTGGAGCCACGCCCAATTGCTTACAGCTGTGCTTCCACCCACACAGTCTTGGGCATTAACCGTTTATATCCCAGTCCTGTCAAACAGGCAAAATCTTGATCCTTTTACCCCTTCTTTCCTGGATCTGTCAAAACAGGGGACCACTGTTACCACCACTAACTCCTCGCCGATCTTCTGCGATTTCCACTACAGGTAGTTTCTAAAAACTATCTTGATATATATATTTTTATGCCTCTGATGTTCTGTTTTGAAGTTTGATGCACCTCTTGTTTCTTCCATAGTATTACATCAATTAATTATATTTAAGGAGTGGTTTTAAAAAAAAATACTGTATCCGATTTCACTCCCAAGATAACTTAAAGCAGAAAGTAAGTTTCACACAAAAATAATGAACTAAGGCTGCACTCCTATACATACTTTCCAAGGAGTAAGCTCCATTGAATACAGTGGGATTTACTTCTGAGTAAACATGCATAGGATCGTGCTCTTAGTTTCTTAGTCTACATTTTACAATAGGTATTTGAATGAACATTGTTGCTGCTCAGGGAACTGAATGAAAGTGTGCATCTAACTTCATTCAAATATCCATGAGTCTGGTTTTATACACCAGTGATAACATTTAATGCATGTCAAGGCAACATAAACCAACTTTTTTTGTCATGAAACAGGAAGGAGATCATGATTATTCATGAAATAAAAGACACACACACACACACAGTCTCTTTTGGATTTCAGTGCAAGAAATAATCTTTGCAACTATAGTGATGCTTATGATGGTGAGATATCAGACTGAAATCTGTTATCAGACTGAAAATGTAGCTTGAGATATCAGACTGAAAATGTAGCTAATAGAGCGTTAATTTCCTAAATGGCAACATGAGCTGTCAAACAAAGTAAAGAGGCAGAGAATTGGTGCTCTCACCTGCCTTTTGTGTGCTTGTCTCGGAGTTGTGCATTTTCTGTATACTTAACATATCAGACACTTTGAACAAAATGCCAAAGGCTGATTTGATAGGGTGATGGATGATTATCTTCCAGGTCATTTCTATCCCATGATGCTTGAGGAAAGACAGAGAGAAGTAAATAGATCAATGGAAAGTCTTAAAGAATCTTTGATGAGTTCTTGTAGCTCAAAGCACCTCAGCTGTCTACATGATATGGGGGAAGGGAGGGAAGAAGGATTGGCAAATGCAGAGCCCTTTGCTTGGGTCCAATGCCCACTTCACTGCAAGTGAGCAAGCTGCCCTCAAATCCACTATCCTTTCTATTGTATTCGTTCATATTGCAACTGGAAAATATTAATCTAACTTGGCTAACTTTTCAGTGAATATCCTTATAATCATCTGGATATTGAATGAATAGTGGAATCCTATTCAAAGTAAAATGAGCATATCCCTCACTAAACTTCTGTGACTTCTGTTCCAGGTCTGCATTCATTCTCACTCAAGCTACTCTCTTTTTCTGGAACTCATCCCTTCACCCTGACATCTGCACCACTCCCTTTTTCCCAATACATTTTCAGGTGTTCATTCTGGATGGGAGAAATGTACAGAGAAGAGGCAAAATCACAGTGGGCAAAGGTGGGTGTTTTTTCTTCCAATAGCTGGAGTAGGGTTCCCAATCACAAGGAGAGCTCCCTATGCACATACAAGTAGGCTTGCTTCAGACAGTACTGTATACAGATGAACTTGCTTCAAACATTCAAGTGAATGTGCACAGGCACTGGCGTTGCTTGAGGTGGGGCAGAACGGTAAGTTCCGCACTGTGCCAGTGGCGTCGCAGGGGGGGCGGGGGCCCCAGGGCCCCAGGGCAGGGGCGCTGAGGCTGGGGGTTGGGGAGTGGAGGCTGGGGGTGCTCCAGTAAAATTTTGGGTTTTGTGGTTTTTTAAAAACTTTTTTTAACTTTCGCGGGCAGCTGCCACCCCCGCTGCATTCCAGGGCGGCAGCTGCCTCGTCCGCGCGCCCCCCCAGCATGTTTTTGGGGCGCGGGTACTTAGCATAGCTCTCATCAGGGCGCAGGCAGCATTTTCCAATCCGGGAGGCATCCATCTTGAATGGCGGGACTCTATAGGACTCTCTCTCCGTCTCGCTGGTCCGTCGGTCCTCCAGGCCTCTCTAGGATTCTGGAGGACCGACCAGCGAGACCAACGAGACAGAGAGAGAGTCCTAGAGAGTCCCGTCCTTTGTAAACTCAGGCTGGAACAAAACCTGAGCATCTAAAATTCATTCCTTAAGTTCGGAAAGGGGGCATGCTGCATTGCAGACACACTGAGTGCTCAAATGGTTGGCAGGACAAAGCAGGAGTCGGTCTCTGCAGGTGATGGGGAGGACTTCCTTATTGATGAGCATTTCATATACTCTGCACACTAAGAGGTATTGAACCTGGATGAGAAAATGTGTGTGTGTTTGTGAAAACATTTAGAAGAGGAAATATTAATTTGTAGTTAGAAATAGGCCAGCCACCCTCTGAAATAAACCCAAAATAGCTCTGTCAAACAACCCCCCCCATTTTTTTTTGCGGCACAGCCTTATGGCCGCGCCAGATGATGTTTTGGGGACATTAGGGGGGGCATGTCAAAAATGGGTGGGGGCGTAAAGGGGGGGCAGGTGTAAAATGGCCTGGCTCCCCCACTGCACTGTGCTAAACTCCTTTTACTCCTCGGAATGAAGCGGTCGCCTCGTGCCAAGGTGTAAACGGAGGTTAGCACAGTGCAAAACTTACCACTCTGCCCCACCTCAAGCAACGTCAGGTTGGGAATGAAGACTGGTGTTTGCTTTACACAGACTGACAGCCCAATTCTATCCAGAGACAGCCCAGAGCTTGATTTTGAGAGTCAAGAAATTAACTCTGTGGAAGTTGCAGGTGCTCAGGCTGGTAGAGTAGGGTGCCCAGATTCAATAAGGGACAGGGTGACAACTATTGTAAGAAGAAAGAATTTGGGCAGGTGTAGCTTGTTGCACCCTTCCATGATGAGCTGCACCTGCCCAAATTTCCAATGGTTAAAGGTATAGGCACCCTGTCCCTTATTGAATCTGGGCAGCCTATGGTAGAGCCTTCTTGAAATGCCTTTGTGATGCTACGACTGGGCTTAGGTCACAGCATCATCACTTACATGTGACTGCAGGCTTATGTAGGTGGGTATGTGGATTTCAAGCAGCTCCTGAAGGCAGAGTTCTAGGTTCATTCCAATGTTGTGGGTGGAACGGGCTTCAGGGTATACTTCAGGGGCTGGTGGTGTGCCGTCCATTGGCCCAGTAAATGGGTTCAATTGGGTCTTACAGGGGATCCTCCACCCTGGATCCATCACACTGACTTGACCATGAGTTGGGCTGCTTCCCTATAGGAGTTGAGTTACTCCAATTCACTTTTCTCACATGGTCACAGGGGGATGTAAGGGCAATGAGGAAGTGCGCAACATGATCATGTCTGGAAATGGGATAAGTTTTACTATACCTTATAGAAGGGGAAAACTCACATGGAGCTGCATATTCAGAGGTAGGCATTTCATATTCATCACAGAGTATCTCTGTCCTCAATCGCAGAGTAACTCTGTCCTCATTCCCATGCATGTGTGACCTATCTGTAAATAGAGGGTAAAGCACCAAATTGCTTCTTGGAAAAGTAGGTTGGAAACTTGGCTCTTAACGTCTCTACAAAAGCAGAGAATTGTATTTTCTCTGTCTTCTTATTTCACAGGGAATCAGTGTATGCATATCTATAACAAGCATGTACATTTCACGTGTCCATATCCACTAGGCATCTTACCCTGAGGTAAAATAGTTTTCTATTCTATAGTCAGCGTGGATATATTTATAGTCAAAGAGTCAAACTGTGAAGAGGATTTATCAATGCTGTGAAGAAGGATCATGAATTATTTACAGAAAAAAAATCAAATTTTATAACCCTTCTCAATCTTTCATAAACTGCATCTTCCTATTTTATTTGAATTTTTTTCCCCGTAGTCAAAATGCAGCATAAGTCAGAGAAAACTCTTCTTGAAATTTCTGGAAGATTTGTCAGAGCACAAGTAGAAACTAGCCAAAATGTAGTTCCTGCATTTGAAAGAATTGTTAGAATGACTATTTAAGTACTGAATTTCTAAAGTACAGGGAAAACTGACAGATTTTTGAACTTTCCAAACACAGTCACATCGCAATCCTAACCAACTTTCCAGCACCAGTGCAGCCGCAATGCAGCCCGAGGTAAGGGAACAAATGTTCCCTCACCTTGAAGAAGCCTCCATGACTGCCCCTGCACTGCAAAATGCAATGTGCACTCTGTTGGCATGGCTACACTGACGCTGGAAAGTTGGTTAGAATTGCACTGCCAGTGGTTTCCATTTAGGATGGAAATAGGCACAGAGGAGCTATCACCCCTAATGCATTAGGAATGAATTTCGTGTGTAAGCAGACATGTATGTGAGGCAGAATTGCCACCAACCTCTCCATATCCGCGATCTGCTCTTGCTATCTGCAATCTCATGGGGGCCATTGTACTTATGGGTGTGTACATAGCTTTTTTCGTGGATCTCCAGGTTGCTCTGGAAGCATATTTCCCTGCTTTGCTGCATTTACTGTAAAAGGTAATCTCTCTCTCTCTCTCTCTCTCTCTCTCTCTCTCTCTCTCACTCTCTCTCTCTCTCTCTCTCTCTCTCTCTCTCTCTCTGTGTGTGTGTGTGTGTGTGTGTGTGTGTGTGTGTGTGTGTGTGTGTGTGTGTGTGTGTTCTGTTGAATGCAGGTTCTGTTCTCTGGGCTTCCAGGATACTGTACAATACCTTTTATATTTTCATAATGTTAGGAAGGAATAATAATTAATTATTCCTAGAGTTAATTATTGCTAGAGTTAGGAATTGTTCCATAACGAAGAGCAAATGTGGTATACTGGATGCTGACCCTACAATCACCCAGTCCATAGACTTCAAGGTAAGATTCAGGTTCACAAAGTTCATATGTTGTTGTTGTTGTTCAGTCGTTAAGTCGTGTCCGACCCTTCGTGATCCCATGAACCACATCCCGTCAGGCCTTCCTGTCCTCCACTATCTTCCTGAGTTTGCTCATTTTCATGTTCATTGCATCGGTGATGCTGTCTAACCATCTCATCCTTTGCCTTCCCCTTCTCCTTTTGCCTTCAGTCTTTCCCAGCATCAGAGTCTTCTTCAGAGAGTCCTCTCTTCGCGTTAGGTGGCCAAAATATTTGAGCTTCAGCCTCAGTACCTGTCCTTCCAGGGAACAGTCAGGTTTGATTTCATTTAGGATTGACTGATTTGATCTCCTAGCAGTCCAAGGGACTCTCAGGAGTCTTCTCCAGCACCACAGTTCGAAAGCATCTATTCTTCGGCGCTCAGCCTTCCTTATGGTCCAACTCTCGCAACCATACATTGCTACTGGGAACACCATGGCCCTGACTATATGAACTTTTGTTGGCCTGGTGATATCTCTGCTTTTTATTATGCTGTCTAAGTTTGCCATAGCTTTCCTTCCAAGGAGTAAGCGTCTTTTAATTTCATGGCTGCTGTCTCCGTCTGCAGTGATCTTGGAGCCCAAAAAAGTAAAATCTGTTACTGCTTCCATTTCTGCCCCTTCTATTTGCCAGGAATTGATGGGACCAGATGCCATGATCTTAGTTTTATTAATGTTGAGTTTCAAGCCAACTTTTGCACTCTCCTCTTTCACCCTCATCAAGAGGCTCTTTAGTTGTTCTTCACTTTCTGCCATTAGGGTAGTATCGTCTGCATATCTGAGGTTGTTGATATTTCTCCCGGCAATCTTGATTCCGGCTTGCGATTCATTCAGCCCTGCATTTCTCATAATGTACTCTGTATATAAGGCCTCAGTCCAGCCCAACTCAGGCACAGTTGAGGCCCAATTGTGGCACAATTGGGGCCCAAAATAGGACCGAGTTAGGCTGCAACTGTGCCTGAGTTAGGCAGGAGGCAAGAGCAGTGGGCCAGGATCGAGGCAAAACTTACCGCAGAGGCAGGCAGGCACCTGTGGGGAGCTGTCAGTCTTGTGGAAGCGAAGAGCCCCCTCCTCAGCCCGTCTGCGTGCACCTACCACAGCTGCTGCAGCGGTCGCAGCAGATGGGCAGCCACAGGTGGGCCTGCAGGCACTGGGCGTGCGACAGTCAGCTGAAGGGCAGAGGTTGTGCCAGTGCCAGCTGCCCCAGGGCACCCTGGGCATTAGCCACCTGCCGCAGGGGGGAGTGCCACTGCCCTCCCTCCTGCAGACTGCGATGCCACCCCCAAGCCACGGTGAGGCTGCACGTGGGAGTCATGGGGGGTGAGCGGGGGAGAGAAGGGAAGGAGGGGGTGGGAACGGCACGCACAAGGGGGGGTCTCATGAGGTCTGGAACCGCCTCCGCCATGACATGCCCGTGCGCTGCCTGAAGCCCTGGGCCACCAGGGCCGTGGCTATGCCCACAAAGAAGGCATCCCGGTATGCCTTCTGCTCCATGCCCCGGCCAAGACCGAGAGATGCCTTGGGCTTGTCTGCTGTGAGCGGGAAGGGCTCACGCAGCTCATCACTCCCCAGATGGGGCAACATAGGCGCCTCGCGGCAGGCACTCTGGCGGGGTGGGGGGTGCCAGCGTCCATCATCAGGGAGTGGGAGGGGAGGCAGGCAGGCGGACAGGGGGTGCTGGGGAGGGACACGGGTGGGTCAGAAACAGACAGACAACAAGGCTGGTGGGAGAGGAATACAGGGAGAGGGGTCTGCAGAGACCAATAGGGACACAGGGGTCACTTCGCAGATGGAGGCAATGCAGGAACGGGCGCCTCTCATGCAGACGGACCGAGGGCGGAAACGGACGCCGTTGACGGGCAGACTGAGGACGGAAATGGACGCCGTTGACGGGCGGACTGAGGGCGGAAATGGACACCGTTGATGGGCGGACACGGACGCCGTTGACGGGCGGACCGAGGGTGGGTGAGAGCCCCGGTTGCTAAAAGGGCTCTTCACGGACGTGGGGGACGTGCGCCATGTCACCTGTCACTGTTTGCCTGCCTGAGAGGCCCCCCAACTCCCCTCTGAGCCCTGAGGGTCTGGCAGCCCCCCTGCTGTGTTCTCCCTGGGCTGGCTGTGGCAGGCCCTGGCTGGGATTCATGCAGGGCCTTGTGTGGTGGGCGCTGTCTCTCTGTGTGTGGGGCAGTGCTTGTGTAACATTGGGGTCATGATGTTCAAGGGGCCTTTGCCCAAGGGGCATCTTTATTGTTCTGGAACATTGGCAGGGATGGCCACGCGAGGCTGCCAGGGGTAGGCACAGCAGCCACTCAGAATGTAGCAGCAGCAGCAGCTAAGGAGGGTTGCAGGGCAGGCTCCCAGACCTCTGGCAGCATCGAGGCAGACGACCATGGGGCAACCAGACTGCGGGCCCAGGGGTGCTCAACAGAAGGTAGGTGGTGGTGGACATTCCTGGGGAGACATAAATCACAGGGGTGTTCCATGGCAGCTCCCCATTGAAGAAATGCCAGTGTGCCGGTTGCAAAGGCCTGCAGGGAGAGAAATCAAACACAGCTGAGTGGTGTGACACACATAGCCTGGTCTGCGCTCCTTCCCTGGGTGTAAGGTGAGCACGATCCTGTAAGGGAAAGGGGTCAAAGAGAGAGACAACAACACAACTTGGGGGTCACAACCATGGCAATCCTAGCAATACTGACCTGTCAGTAGACCCTGTGGAGAAAAGAGGGGGGGGAACAGCTGGTGTCTACATATGGGTTACAGTTCCACACTCATGGCATTGTGTGCTCACATTCATACAGGCAGCTATGAGACAAGACATTGGTATAGAGGCATATCATGGCAGGCATTGCAGGCAGCTATGAGACAAGACATTGGTATAGAGGCATATCATGGCAGGCATTGCAGGCAGCTATGAGACAAGACATTGGTATAGAGGCATATCATGGTAGGCATTGCAGGCAGCAATGAGACAAGACATTGGTATAGAGGCATATCATGGCAGGCATTGCAGGCAGCAATGAGACAAGACATTGGTAAAGAGGCATATCATGGCAGGCATTGCAGGCAGCTATGAGACATGACATTGGTATAGAGGCATGTATCCTACCTATATTTCTCTATGCAAAGAGGCAGATGTCAGACCACATGTCAGCATGAACCCTGCTCTTACCTGCACTTACCTGCTGGTGTTGTTGCCTGTGGGGGGGGGAGAGGGGCTGGGAGAAAGACATGGGTTAGCAAACACTTGCATGGAGACAGCTGCCCAGGCACAGGAGTACACAGTTTGGCCACAGGCAGAACAGCCCTCTCTGCCCTAGAGGGGGGCAGAGAGGAGAGAGGAGAAGAGAAGAGAGAAGTGGGGTGTTAGAAAAGTTTTCAAAGTCCCACTTTGTGTCTGCTGGGGGACAGAACCCCACGCCACGTGCTCAGAGAGAGAGAGAGAGAGAGAGAGAGTGGAGGGCTGGGGCTGGGCTTTTGTGGGAAAGAGGCTGGGTGGGGCTGGGTGCTGATAGGGTAACTATTTGGGTCCGTGTCCAGAGTTAGGCCACAACTGTTCGGTCCTAACTCAGGCCCAACTCGGGCCCAGGGTGTTAGAACTTTTCAGGAGAGGGCTGGTGTGGGTAAGGTAAAATGGCTCCTATGGGTCTCCTCACATTTGGGTCCACCCTTTTTGCTGGCCCAAAGTTTGGGCCTGAGTTGGGCTCGAGGGGGCGTGTCAGGGGCTCTCCAGTGTCTGGAACCGGACCAAATTTCGTAACCGCCCCCGTCACACCCCCGACACGCCCACTTTTAGGCTGCAATTGTGCCTGAATTGTGCAGTTGTGCCTGAATTGTGCCTGAACCCAATTCAGTCCCAATTGCAGCCCAACTCAGGCACAATTCAGGCACAACTCGGGCCTAAAGCACTTGGGCTGCAATTGTGCCTGAATTGTACCGCAGTTGCCTTGGGCTGGACCGGGCTGTAGGTTAAATAAGCAGGGTGACAATATACAGCCTTTGCCGTACTCCCCAATTTTGAACCAATCGGTTATTCCATGGTTGTTCCAAAGGCGAGGGGGCGGGGGCGTTTCGTGCTCCCGTGTAACGGAGGGTCTGGCCGCGGCGGAACTTAGAGCTCTGCCCCCCCTGCATTGATGCCAGTGGCCCTGGGTCTGGGCCCTTTCAACTTGACTGCATTCTCCTCCTCAGAATCAGACTCCAGACAGTCCCCAGGACTCAGGGCAGGTCCCCACTGTGTAAAGATCACTGTGTAACCTTGAGTCAAACATTGTCTCTTTGTTTCTAATCTTCTCACAGAGTTGCTGTGGGGATAAAGTGAAATAATCCCATCTACACTGGTCTAAGATATCCTGAGGAATGATAGAATACCGATGCAGAAAAGTACGTGGCTTTTTCTTAAAGTCTTATTCTGTCTAGGGTGGTCAATGAAATGTAAGTCTCTGAAGCAGTTCTAAGATTGCAATCCTATGCCAATTGTTATGCGAATAAACCCTGTGGACTCAGTAGGATTTCTTCAGAGTAAACAGTCATTAGATTGCCCTGCATCTCTGAAAATGGGAAGAGGAATGAGTCATAGACTCTGGCAGCGTTAAATAATTCCTCACCGCAGACTCATCTCTCCTTGTATGTGCAAATCACTTATTTCTTGACCTTGGTGTTTATCATCTGTAAAACAGGAAAAATGACTTTTTGTGTATGTTCTAAATTGGTGTAATTGCTTCATTTCTTAGCAATATACTGGATATATCGTATGTGTTTTAAGACGCTGAGTCAGGCTGCTAAAATGCTCCCCTTAAGTTCACAACCTTATTGATGAGCTGCAGAGTAGGGGGCTATTTCAATGATTTGGGAGAAAGTGAATTCAAGCAATTGTTCAGCTTATTTACCAATGGTGGCTACACTCTACCTGCTTAGACATCCTCTTCCATGTGCCAGAATGCAGTAGTTTGCTTTTGCTCACCCCACCCCACCCGATTCCCTAGCTCTGCTCATGACTTGAAAGATTCCAGTTGTCTCCACCCCCTGAGCTTCCAGATTCTAACAGGCTCCGCCCTGACATGCTGTAGCTCCACCTATTGTCTCCCTAGAGGGTCATTATTTTTGCAATCAAATGTTGTCATCTTTAGAAAGAATTAAGATATCTGTGTCAGAATTTACCTAGAAAGTGAATTATTTGCTGAGGACAAATAATGGAAAATTCCTACCTCATGAGAGAACATTTCAGAAAGTTATAATGATCCTGAAATAGAATATCATCTTAATTCTAGGACCTGCCACAGTAAAAGAGTCCTATGTAATAGGTTTCTTTTTGACAAGCAATTATTAATTCAAAAGAAGCCCATATAAATCAGAATGTGACGGGTTAGGACAGCAGTAACTGGGTAAAAAGCCAGATCCCCAACGTTTAAGACTGAAAGCAAATGAAGTAAAAAAAAGAAAGAAAAGAAACCTGACTATTTAAACATATCTAAATGAAACCAGAAGTTTCCTTAGAGTCACCGTTCAAGGAAAAGCAAAGGAAAAAGGTCTATCCTCTGGAACATTTTGGTAGTGAACTTTGCAGGAGCAGCAGTTTTTTTTCTTTCTCTTCAGCTATACTTTGCTTTTTGAGTAATGGATTCAGGTCTAGTTTAGTGAAGTGGTAAATCTGTGTCTGGGATGTATCCTTTCAAATTGCAGATGGGAGTGTGTCACATGATTGAATGCTCCATCATATAATAAGATCCCTCCACATAGAAAACAAGGTATTAGAGATATGACATTCTAGTCACAAATTTTCCTAAATTGCTAACATTGAATGTATAAAGATAATGATGGTTGAAGAACATTCAGAGCCAAATCCTAACTAAAGATTTGGCCGACAGCCCAGGGTCACTCGCCAGATCCTATCCCCGACTCAGACCGCCATGTAGCAAGCCTGAAGTCTTCTTGGGGAAGGGGATGTTCGCCCCCTTCCCCGGGTGTAAACCGGGGCAGGCTCTATTGACCTCTTTGGATTAGGAGGCCGTGTAACGGCCTAGCTGGCCCGGCGGAGACAAGGATATGGCGAACGTCATCCCCACCCCACCCCACCCCATCCCGTCCCGGCTCGCCCAATGCCCCCTCCCTTGCCGCCCGGACTGCCCATGCAGCTACAGCCGGAAACTTACCTTCTGGTGCCGGCCACATGGACGTTCCAGTGTCAGACTTGTGCTGGCCTCCCTTACTCTCGAGTCGGTGCAAACGTGCCTCATGGCATGTTTGCTATGGTTTCTGGCGCTGGAGCGCTCGCTCCAGCGCCATCCTGCCATAAGACAGGATGGGCGAGCCATCCTGCCATAAGACAGGATTTTGCCATATGTCATGTGAGCCTCCCATCCCTGCAATCTGAAGTTGTACAGCCTAGACACATGTTTACCACTCAGTGAAAATAAGATAAGGTGCCTTTCCCTTCTGAAGGATGACAGGAATGCAGTAGGAGCAGGACTTTTCAGTGGTGGTACCAACTTTATCCATCTTCCCATGGAGAGGTCCAGTTGGCCACTACCAAACACAACCAGGAGAGACATAAAACCGTGACTTTCCCATTTGCCTTTTCGATAGGCTTACCAGGCCAAAATGGGGCACTACCACCACCCCTACTTTTTCCCCCCTCTGGATTTTTTTAAAAAAATATTTTTATTTTCAGGCTTTTTTGCTTCTGGGTTTGTTTGTTTTTACAGGCGCAAAGCACCTGCCTGCCACCTGTCAGGGTGGTAGAAATTTTTCCATTTAATTACTTAATGGTGTGTATAGGCCAGCGGGTGGCGCAGTGGGTTAAACTGCTGAACCATGAGCTGTCGATCGAAAGGTTGGCAGTTCGAATCCGCGACGGGGTGAGCTCTGGTTGCTTGGCCAGCTCCGGCCAACCTAGCAGTTCTAAAGCATGTTAATGCGAGTAGATAAATAGGTACCGCTTGCGGGAAGGTAAACAGCGCTCCGTGTTCCAGCTGCATGCTACGCGCTGCGGCAAGGAGAGTCATGCTGGCCACATGACCACGGAGGCGTCTTCGGACAACGCTGGCTCTTCGGCTTTGAAATGGAGATGAGCACCACACCCTAGAGTCGGACACGACTGGACTTAATTGTCAGGGGTCACCTTTACCTTTTTTATGCACCATTTTAGCCCCCTTTTGCCGCTTTTAAAAATATTTTTGCTTGCCTCCTTCCTGGTGCTGCTGCTGCCCGATTCCTGGCTGGCCAGTTGCATCAGGCCAGCCAGCACTCCCTGCCAATCCTCGGGCCAGTCGAATACCCCCTCCTGCTGCCACCACTTCCACAATTTTAAAAGTTTTAAAAGTTTTCCTGTGTGCTGCCATCTTGGATCTCACAAAATCTCATGAGATCGAAGATGGCGGTGCCCAAATCTTCTGAGGTCACACATGAGGCCTCATGTGCCCTCACATGATTTGGGTGCCACCATCTTGGATCTTGCAATATTTCACATGATCCAAGATGGCAGCGCACAAGAAAACTTTTAAAACTTTTAAAATCGTGGAAGCAGCGGTGGCGGCAGGAGGGGGCAGACTCGGAAAACCAGGACTGCCCTGGTTCTGAGCCCAATGGCCAGGACCAGGCTCCGGAAATCGGGGCAGTCCCGGGTTTTCCGGGATGGATGGTAAGCCTACTTTTGGATAGGGTGATATTTGGTGATGGTGGTAGAGCTATTGGGTTGTGGCTTTTCGGTTGTGGATTCATTTTTGTTGTGTGTTGCTTTTTTCATTAATCGTATTGTTGGTTTATTTGTATTTTACTTGCTTTATTGTGTTTATTTTACCATAAGGTGCCCTAGGTTGCCTTTGAGGCAAGAAAGATTAGATTAAAATGTCTTGCTGCCAATCCTAACTAAGCTTTATGACAGCGGAACTGAGGTTGCGGTGCTGTAAATGATCATATAGCGGTGTGTGTACAGTGTGCCGCCAGTGGCCATTTTGGAACTGCCACTCCTAATGTTAGCAGTGTCCGCGGCCCACAGCCACAGCCAGCTACCCACGGGAGCGCAGGTAAGCGCAGTGGAAACTGAGCGCAGTGGGTGGGTGATGGGAGGAATAGGACAGGGAGGGGGAGGAACAGGAAAGTGACTGGGCAGGGAAGGGGATGGGAGGCAGAACAGGGAAGGGAGGGGTGGATTCAGTGACACTAGAGTGAACCATGATCCTATCACCATTCCTTTTTCTCTTCCCTCGCCCTTACTCCCTTCGGTTCTGCGCCAGCAAAGTGGCTGGTGCAAATCCGAGGAGACCCATTTGGGCAAAGGAGGCTTGTCCCAGGGTAAGGGAACAAAAATCCCCTTACCACGAGCAGCCCTCCATGACTGCACCCTATAGGATGCAGCACACACTTCATTGGTGCGGCTGCATCAGTAATGAGTTTTCAGTTAGGATTGGGCTGTTGAAAGAATGAACTTATTGTTCATTCAAAAGCCTTTTTTTTAAGGAGAAAGAAATTCAGCTTGCTTTTAAAAGGACAGTAGGGAGGGCCTTGTACATAGCTCTTTTGAAATTGAATTCTAGAGCACTGGGGTCACCACAGTAATGGCCCTGTTTCAGTAGCTTGGGAACTGTAACAGGGCCTTGTTCTCTGAACCTACCTGCCTTGTTCTCGGTTCCTCACTGCTCTCTTGTATTTACATCCAGCCTGCCGCTCTCCCTGCATTCCAGCATATTTATTGCTAAATGCCTGCACAGTGTTTGACTGGTCCCATAGCCCACATAGCCTTGCCAGTGTCATCCCCCCATCCTGCAGTCACTGGAGTTTAGCACAGCCTTGACTGGAGATCTCTTGCAAAGGCAAACGGAAGCTGATTGTATAAAAATGCTCCTGAAATTCCTGCTGTGTGAGGCAGAACAGCACAACGATACCATTCTCGCAATGAAAACTTTGCAGGGTAAGTTTTTAAACATTTCAATTGTCTATAAACCACTATGCATTTTTATGATATTACATAAATAAATAATAATGATTCCCAGCTAACAGGTTTAGTTGCTAATTAAGGGCTAATTGACTTCACTGGGAGTTGGCTCTGGCTGTAATTGCATCCAAGTCTCCGGGAAAGGATCAATTCTCTCTGGACAAATCATAATGTGATTGCTAATGTTGTATTTGGCACCTGGATATTGGAACGTGGGTATGAGATTTCTACATTGGCAGAAAAACAAATCTCGCAGCAAGATTGCCTTGTTCAGATTGTTTGAATACATATTTATTTGAAAGTTAACCACATAGCACTCTGGGTGGAATAATATGACCATTTACTGCAATGGCTGTTTAAAAAATCGCCCCATGGCAGTGGTTTGAATACTCTGCCATCTATTCAGAATTCGCCCCATTCAGAGTCAGTGGTTTGAGTACTCGGCCATCGACTGTATGTTCCATCCATGATCACACCATGTCCTATCCATGATCATATGAAGGAAGGACCACGTTTTTTGATATCGCAGATATTCACAAGCTTCTGCACTTTCAGCAAAACTAGCATATTTGATGTGGCGGATAAGTGTCCTGAATGGCCTAGCTTGCAAATATTATTGTCACATCAATGCAAAAGAGAGCAGCAGCTTAATCCTACATGCTGTTGTGCAATAATAAAGCTAATTAAAGTGGCATGTAGATTTTCATGACTTGTTACATGTGTAGACATCGAGTTTATGGGATTTTCAGTCATGTTGAATGTAGAAGATTGAAAAATAAAGAAATACAAATACTAAAACTTGCCTGGAGAGATTCCTTTCAAACTCGGTTCAAAGATATTATAGTAACCGCTTCTCAGGATTGTCCAAAGCAGTCAAGCACAAATACTTCTTTAAAAATCTGCTTTACGTTTCATCCCAACTTGGGACCTTATCAAAAGCTAAAAAGAACACTCAGCGGCATGCTGGTAGCTGGACCTGAACCTCGAGAGCACTACTACCTTTTTATCAAACAAACATAAAGCTAATTATGCATTTGTTGCACAAAAGAGATTCAGATCTGTATTCGCTGCATGTTGTAGCATTTGGGAGGGGGGGGTTGAGTGGATCATGATGTACAGTTAAACAGTAGCAGCCAGTGAAGTGGTTTACCAGGTGAAACTGAAAGCTGCAATTGAGAAGGGAGCGGAATTTGCACCCTTTCATTTAGAAGTCAAGAGGCAATGGTGGAGGAAGGTGCTGCTACAGTCAGCCCGGTAAATGTGTACAGTTTCTGACTCGACAGTCACATTTCCCTGGCTACCGACATCAGCAGGGTCAACTGTCCAGGAAGAAAACATACTTATATGGTGCTGTTTGTTATACCACCTGCCTCCACTGCTACCTAGTAGACCAAGAGTAGGAACTCCCCCTCCTCTTGATTGCCACACAGTGGCTGCTGGCACCTTCACTAGTAGGCGAGTAGGCACCATCACTAGACACCTCAGCCCCAATGGCCTGGCATCCAAAGAAGCATCTCTCTCTGCAATGGACACAGGACATTTCCCCTCCTTCCTTCTCCCTACTGCAACCCCCTGGCCATCCTGAACTTCTGTTCCCTAAGGTTCAGAGGACTCTTGGGAGTGGAATGGGATTGGTGTGGGGGGTCCTCTCTCCCTGCAACTCCCCATGCTACATCCCATCACATTTCCAATAGTCCCCCAGCTCCCAGAAGCAGCTTTTCAGGACGGCTGCAATGGGAAGATGCAGAGAAGGTCCTTTGTGCAAGTGCTATAGTGTGAGTACAGCTTAGGATGAAAACCACACTATTTGAATATGGCCCAAACTTAAATGTCACAGCAATGATGTTGGATAAGTGTTGGAGAAACAAATATATCATGATTTGCTGTAGTAATGTCTACAAACAAACAAGCAAACGAATTCATATGTTTGAGATGTAAGGTTCCCTTATAAATAGACTGCATGAACATCTCACATTTTATCCTTGCTACTTGATTACGTTTTCCCCAATATATTCTTGTCCATGAGTCAGTAGGTGGAATGTGAGAATTGCAATAAATAGACAACTTCATTTGGTTGGAGTGTGTGACTTCACTGTGTATTATTGAAGGTATTATTCAAGCATTTTGGGAAAGGCCATTGCTTTATTAAGAGGGAGCTCTTGTTAAAGAATAAATAGCAAAGTTCATTTTAATAGGAGAACTGTTGACACGGGTGTCTATTTCATTAAAGCATAAACTATATTTTTTATCAGGTGAACTGTAAGTTTGTCTTTAAATGTTAGCTATATTTGCTGCAATCCAGCCACATTTAAACATGTTGAAGTTTCACTGTTGTTGTTTTCTCAGCTGGAGCCTAAGCCTGTGCATGTATACTCAGAACCAAGTTCTACTGTGTAACTTGGTTCTTGATTTATTTTCACATGACGGGTACATAGGAATGCCGCCTTATGTTGCCTGACAACCATTTTGTTTTATTTAGATGCATGATACATGGTACATTTGAATATGTGTTTACGTGCCTGCCAGAAGAGCATGACTCAGCTAAGAAAAAGAGATGGGCGCAGCATGGAGAGACGTATGCCCAGACAGAGAATGATGCCAAGAGGAAGGCCACAATTTGTCAGAGCAACCCCCGCCCCCCCCCCAAAAAAAAAAGACTGGCTCAGGGGGTAAGCCTTGTCTGACTGTCATTTCTGGAAAAATCGCATGAGCAACCACACCTTGCTTGCACAGCACATTGGAGCCTGTGAACAACAACCACATTCTTAACTTGGAGTAAACAAAGTTAGCAACAGAAAAGAAGGGTCCCTAATTCTAACTGCCCTTACCAGCTCTATGGCTAAATTGACAGCGCAATCCTATCCAACTTACACCACCGGTGTAACCAGCGGTGCAGCAAGAATGGGAGGCCCCAGAATGGAAAGGGGATTCAAATCCCCTCCAAAGGGGGATTCAAAAGGGATTTAAATCTCCCTTCCCCTCCAAAGCCTTCCGTCCTGCCCTCCCCCGCTGGTTACACCGGTGGCATAAGTTGGATAGGATTGCGCTGTCAATCAATGAGTCTATGTGAACTGAGTCACTGACCTCCAGAGCTAGCTGCCACACTCTTGGTAGGGTGCAAAACAATAGCAGCACCCACTTACACCTTACATCTATCTATCTATCTATCATCTAAATCTTTATAATCCGACCCGTACTCTGAGGTCATCAGGGGGGGCCCTGTTGACCGTGCCGCCATTAACAGAGGTGAGGGGGATGGCGGCGCGGAATAGGGCCTTCTCGGCTGTTGAGCCCCAATTGTGGAATTCCCTCCCCCTGGAATTAAGAATGACTCCCTCTTTAGAGGCCTTTCGGCGGGGCCTTAAGACGTTTTTATTTAGGACTGCTTTTAATGTCTGACATGGTGGGCTGACTTTTTAAGAAATGGTTTAACAAATGGTTAAATGCAGGTGACCCACTGGGGTTGTTTATTTTAACTTAAATTGTTTTAATTAATTGAATGTGTTTATTAATTATTTTAATGTGTTGATATGTATTTTAATATGTTGTAAGCCGCCTTGAGTGCCCTCGGGAGAAAGGCGGGCTATACATTCTTTAAATAAATAAATAAAATATTATATACCGCCTTTCCTATATTCAAGGTGGTGTACAATTAAAAAATAAAATACAACCATAAAAACGTGCATGCTGGGTTGATTCCATGCACCTTTTCAACTGCTTCCCTTAGTGTTTCAGATTTTCTACAATGAGGTATGTATGAACTGGGGCTTATTCAAATGTTTGTAGATTTTTTGAAACACCCTCTGTGTATGTGTGTGCGTTCGCACGCATGCGTGCACACACGTATGTGTAATATATAAAAATCAAAATGGGAAGTTTCAGTGCAAAATTCGAAACCTGCAGAGGTTTGATTCAGCTTGAGCTATACTTCTGCTAGTAAAATACGAGACTAATCCTAAATGAATTTAGAAATGAGCATTTCAAGGCTTGAAATGTGCTACAAAATATCTGACCTTCTAAATGGGTTCAAGTGTAACTTACTGTTACCAATCACAAGGTCATTGCTGTAATTTAAGAGTCTGGGTGGGGGGAGGGAGGCATTTATAATTGATTGAGCTGATCCAAATGCTTTGCTCATCTCTCTAGACCACTTTCTCGGCTGCCCGAGGTTAATCACCAAGTCCACCACATGCTAATGTCCTTTGTTACATCATAATTAGAATGAGACTGACGGAGCTGGGGAAGGCTGATGAATTTTGTTTTTTTTTTCTTCTGAGGAACCAGATGTTGCTAGATAGATTTCACTTAATTCTCTGACAGCTGCAATAATAGGCAAAATGTGCAGAGAGATGATAGTGACACCAATAAAGGCATAAGGAACGGAAGGGAAGGCATGCTTCTTGGGTCCTTCGTTATGATTATTCATTACAGTGGATCACCTCGTTTTGTGCGACAATTACAGAAGATTGAGGAGGGATTTAGTGGGCACAAAATGCAGAGCTGTTTGAAATCTGCAGATTAAACTCTGCGTTAAGGCTATGGCAGTGTCTTCCTTTTCAGCAATTTCACCATGCCTTTGTGGTACTTCATAGTGATCAAAAGCTCCAAAGTAGGAAAGTATTAGAGATCTAATGGCCCAATCCTATCTTGGCGGTGCGAGGGATACAGGGCCACCAGCGTGTTGGCTGCTACATCCAACATGCCATCCTGGGAACAGGCCAGGAGAGAGATATAACAGGGGGGAAACTTACCTGGGTGTAGGCCGTAGAAGGGTCCATAATGGGACTCCTCAAAGCTGCACCAGCTCTTTTGTTGATGTACATACACTGTGCAAAAGATCATGTGTGGATGGTCCACAAGGTTGTAACATACTAGCCCTGTGCCCCACGTGATAAGTTTAGCCCTGCTGCCGCCCTCTGTGTATTCTGCTTTTGTCACAGCAGATAAATGCTGGATGTGTGGAAGGCTGGGGCAGAACTAAGCACGCACCTCCTGGGGCTAGCACAGCTTCCACACAATCTTGCCTACACGTCACATAATATCTGCACAGGCTTCAGTCGCCGAACAATTCTGTAAAGAGGAGTTTTTTGAAATCTAAAAATTCTGCCACAAGTGACCATTGTGTTATACAGGAAAAGCCTGGTTGACTGGCATTCATGGGAAATGGAATGTGCCAGCAAACATGTCAATTGACAAACTGGTACTCAACAAAGCTGCTCCACCTGTCTGTCAGCGCCCTCCTTGCTTTCCAGGTGAAGTTTGGGTCTGCGGCACCACTCCGGCCTCTTTCTTCATGAGGGTCTTTTGGGAGAAAGGAGGAGGTGAAGCACTGGCGTCGCTCGAGGTGGGATGGAAAGCTAAGTTCTGCAGCTTTCCACCCCACTGTTACTCTCCTGTACGAGGCGCCCCGCCCCCTCGTCATAGGAACCCGTCAGTGGAGAGAAAGTAACGTGCAGGAGAGTCGCACAGGGACTCTCCTGCACGTTACTTTCTCTCCACTGACGGGTTCCTATGACGAGGGGGCGGGGCGCTGTCATAGAGAGGTTCACCCCCTCTAGCCTCGATGCCGGCACAACCCAAGGCCGGCCACCTTAGCCAGAGAAGATTTGCTCTCTAATCGGTTGGTTGTCCACTCCTAGCCAAGGAGAGAAGGCACCCCTGAGCCACAGGGGGGTAAAAGCAACTAACCCCTGACCAAGGGGATAGTACAGGTAGACTGCCACCAGCACTGGGTGCCTCCTAGCCCTTCCTGTCCCAGGCTACTGGGAAGGGGTACAGAGTGAACCGTTGGTCCCCGGTCTGGCTGACCAAGCCAGACAGGGATGCAACGTGCAACACAGGTAGTACGTGACTAAGCAACAAGGCTTCCAGGACTTAGTTTCCAGGGTTCCAAAGAAACACTCTCTGGTGAAATAGATAGGTGTTTATTAAGTTTAGGCTACGCAAACCAAGCATAGTGATACAAGTAAAAAGGTACAGGCAACTAGGTTGCTGCAGCAAGGCATAACTTTCAAATACTAGAATACAGCACTAAAATAACAAAGAACTAACTCCTTAGCTAACACATTTGTCCCTACACACTCACCATGATGAGAAAAGAGAATAGCCATCCCAGCAGGATGGTGCAGGGCTGACCTGCCCAAGGCAGAGGGCTAAGTCAAGCCATAGGAGTAACAGCAGATAGGGAGGACTGTCTCCAACAAAGACCAGTTAGAGAGAGAATAACGAGAGAGAAGATGGATGCCAGAATAATAGCTTAAGTAGACATTTTAGGGTAAGATGATTGACAGGGGGGAGCAAACCAATGAAAGGGCAACACGCAGGGGAAAGTTCCCGAAGATGAGCTCACTCCTCGCTCCCCCTCCCAAGGCTGAGAAGCTCGTGATGTCCAGCACAGGTGCAGCTAGTTAATTGGGAGAAGTTGTGATATCAGGGTTCCCATGCAGATAAGGAATAACAAGGCAGCTTGAAGCACAGCTCCCAAGGCCTCTGGCCAAGTGCCAATCACTGGGGCTACAGAAACAGGCAGGCAGAAAAACCAAGACAGGAAACTCAAAATGGAGACAGACCAAGGATTTGAGACAGATCTGCATTACAGGCGCCTCGTACAGGAGAGTAACAGTGGGGTGGAAAGCTGCAGAACTTAGCTTTCCGTCCCACCTCGAGCGACGCCAGTGAGGTGAAGTAGAAATGCGGAAGACATTCGAGGAGATAGTATGTGGTGTCCACAGTGCTGACAAATCCAGGGAATAAGGGGTTAAAACCTAGGCTTTAGCAGTAGGCAGGCTGCACAGCTGCAGTCACTAGAGGGTGCAGCTAATCTTCAGAGATAAAAGCAGCACCAGGAGGAAGGAAGGGTGTGGGCAGCAGAGAGAAGGAAAGCTAGACTGGGCGCACTATGACTGACTTGGCTGTCAGAGCCTGATTATCTGATGTTTGGGCTATCTTATGGACTCTGACATGGTTTATGGATTCTCACCAACGGGTCTGTGAGTGGAAAAGGGGAACTAATCTGCCTAAGTGGGTCTAAGCCTCTTAAAGGAGTAGAAAGGGAATTTGGCAGGACAGGAGGAAAGTCTCCATTCCTAGAAGGAAGGTGGGTGGAGGTGGTAGTGGCACATCAGGAAAGCAAGGGAGAGAGTTGGCAGATGGTGGGCTTTGTTAACTGACACTGTATTAACCAGCAAACCTGGGCCCCAATCCTATCCAATGTTCCAGTGCTGATGTAGCCATGCCAATGGGGTGTGTGCTGCATCCTGTGGTGGTGGGCAGACATGGAGGCCCCTCAAGATAAAGGGAATGTTTGTTCCCTTACCCCAGGGTTGCATTGTGGCTACATCAATGTTGGAAAGTTGGACAGGATTGGGTGCTCAGTTAACCTGCCACCTCAGCTAGGTAGAGATGCCAGTTAACTGAATGGGTTGGTTTAAAAAAAGCTTATACTGTAACATGCTTTTGTATTGCTTTTTGCTCAAACTAGAATTGGATACTGATAAAATGGCTGTCAAGACAAATGGCTATAACAACATAAAGGTAAATATCTGTAGGCAATTAAAACAAAACCTCAGTTTTCAGGCCAAACTTGGTTTTCAGATATTGTATTGAGAGTTGGCCCTTGTTATAAACACATTCAGCTCTCAAAGTACCTTTTACTTGAGATAGGTGTGTGTGTGTTTCCCTCAAATGTTTGGACAGCTGTCCATTGTATGCATGAATTACAAAGCTGTAATGATTGTCTTTGAAAACATACATCCTAATAGAATAACTTTCTGAAAACAGCAATTAATGACTTCATGTGTTTGTTTTGTTTTAATTTAAAAAGTGAAAAACTAACATACAGAATTAATACAAATCGGGCAGCCCAATCCTATCCTTCCCTGGTGTAGGGTGGGCAGCGTGGGCTGCACAGCCCATGAACTGAAGTATCCTACCTGGGGGTGGTCACGGCTGTAGTAAACTTGGGGTAGGGGAGCATTTGCCCACTTACCCCGGGTAACCCCCCAGCCTGTGCAATAGGGCTACTCGGTTCTACGCCAGCTCTTTAGCTAGCATAGGACCGAGCAGCCCTGTGTCAGGGCTAGAGGCCTGGGAAGGGGGATTGGATATGGCGTCTGCTATGGATGCCAGTTCCAACCCCTCCCATGCCTGATCTATTTCGTCCTCCCGCAGATACAGTGAAAACGTGGATGCTGTAGTCTGTCCGCAGGTCAAATCCATGAGTGGCAAACCCGCGTATAATGAGGAGCCACTGTAATAAGAATTCTGAACAGGCAAGTGTTGACAAACTATCTTGCCATGCATGTGGTGACAGATACCTGGTTGTTTGTGCAATGTGCTCCCTTTGTGTGCCCAGTGCTCTTTACAGTTCCCGTCAAAAATTCCCTTTGTGTGCTCCAAGTGTGGATGATTATTGGCTAGAGAGGTATAGCCCTAGGCCGTGCACCCTGTCATCTGAGATGTACTCCCCCAGATGTGGGGTTGATATGCTGTGTTTGACTGTCAAGTGTAGTCTGTATCCTATTCTCCACTATAGAAAAGTGGAGGGGGTGGCAGGAGGTTAGATTTTTCTGGTATTTTAACTGTCACCACACCTAAGTATGGATTTTTCCCATTCTATGCCAGATCTATCATTGGTGTAGCACTTACATAAGAAGAGCCCTGCTGGATCAGGCCAAAAGCCCATCTAGTCCAGCTTCCTGTATCACACAGTGGCCCCACCAGATGCCTCGGGGAGCACTTCTTCAGCATTGGAGGTGCGTCCATTGTCTGAGGGGTACTTGGGATATGGCGTGCATCACATTCTCCTTGTCCCACCCCATTTCAGTCTGTCCACTGGCAGGAACTGTGCTGGCATCCAAGGTACACTTGTGTGTTGTTGGTGTATTGTTGCACCAGCATCCAGAAATCATTTGCAGCAGGCTGGCTTCTGAGATGGTAGGGTCTTTGTGTTGGCATCCATTGACATATGCCATGGTGTATCCACTCAGACTGGCATGGTGTAGGATTGGGCTATAAATTGTGTAAGGATTTTATAACGGCTATCAAAGTTTCCATATTAGAATTCAAGCATGTTGGATCTGAAATATTCCATCAAAGCATCACGACAAAATTACAAAGAACTATCGAAATATGACTGCAATACTGCCATTCCTAAAAATTCCCTTTTCAATTTTTTGAATTCTTTCAATTCAATAAAACTGAAATAAAATTTCAATGTATGTGTTGGTCTACAGTAGGTGGTAGGAATGACAGGAAAATTCCAAAACTACCCCTTGATCCAAAGGTTTGGAACAACAAGGTGTGTGCTATAGGGCCAATAGTTTTTCATTTTCTCTCTTACATACCCATTTTCCTGTCTCCAGATAAGTGAATGGAAAGACAGTATATGGGGTATTAAGACTAAGCATTATAAGAGGAAAATGGGTGGCTAATTTTCACCTAGGGAAGGAAACTAGCTTGAGCCAGCCATGTTTCCAAGTTTGGCAAAGAGAAATTAGTATGTTCTACAGTGGAAGAGCTTGCTCGGGTAAGCATTATGAAATCTTAGCAGGCATGGAGTCTCCCCTCTTAGAAGAAAGGTCAGAAAATCCTAGAAGAATAGAGCCCAGATGATCATTCTGGATATTGATTTATGTCGCACTTACTAAGACACATGTACCATAATGTCTGAAGAGAGTTGGTAGCTAGAGACTCTTTTTACATTTCGGATGCTGGAGGCAGACACGAGAAAAATGATACCTACATATGAAGTAAGTTCTATCTCCAGAAGGCAAAACGCTATCATGAGACTAGCTAAAGACTGTAATGAGATAATGAAACACTTTGCTTTCATAGTCAGTTGCTATCTGGATAGATTTCTTTACGGTAAACTCATGCTGGAGTTGGCTACTGAACTCAATAAGCCTATAAATATACTTTTAATGTACCTTAAGAGCCAATGTAGTGTAGTAAATGGAACTGGAGAAGTTTCTGGGTTCAACTTCTTCCTTGTGTCATGTGTGTTCATCTGGTACTCATCTAATTATTTGCTTTTATATTCCAAGATTATATTTTGACTAAAATATAACCGTGTGTGTGGAATGTCCTATGCAACAGCCATGGAAAAACCTACCATGCTGGGGTAAAGACGGAATATCTGATAAATGCTAAAATAGCATGGTGTATTTTTATTCTGACAACTTGCTTCTGAACATGGGGTCTGATCTCTTCCACTGTAGGCTCAGGGATTACCATGTGACACAATGATTTCCTGCATCCCTCAAGACGTGGCCCCAGCTGGCAGAAATGATGGCTCAGTTGTAGAGTACATGCTTCGAATACAGAAGGTTCCAGTATCTGGCATCTCTAAGGAGGCAGAGAAAGACCTCTGTCTGAAACCATGAAGACCTGTTTCCGTTTAGTGTAAGCAAGGATACTGAGCAAGGTGGACCAGTGGCCTGATTCACATACAGCAACTTCATATGTTCACTCAACACACAAGGCTGTTATGAGGAATAGGACATATCCCTGTTCAGTCTTCCCCTCCACTCAGTCAAGCAATGTGATCATGGAGCATGCTGAGGGCATAGATGGGAAGGGGAGAAAATTCCATTATGCACTATGGCTATCCAGAAATGCTGCATGTCTGGTGGACTCAAACCCTTTTGTGGCATTGCAGAAACTTTTTTTTTGCTGGCTGTTCTAATTATTGCTTATAACCTCTGCATCAATTTGAGCACTACGATGGGTGATTTCAAAAAGCAATTCACAAATTGGCATAAACATACAGTACCCTGAATTGTGTGAGCTCTGCAGGTACAACCTCCAAGCCACAGGTTAACTTTGGCACATTTGCCCATTGGGACAATCGTTTGAATATGATTTGTAAGTAACCAAAAAGAACATCCATGTGTAGGAAAAAGAGGGCAGAATTATGAGGAATGCAATCCTGCCCTATGCATGCTTTTTGGGAGCATGCCTCATTGAACACAATTGACCTGCCAAGTAAGCATGCAGTCGGCTGCCACATAAGCTCATCTGGCAAGAGAGAGACCTGTCCAGTGAGGAACACCAAAGAAAACGTGGTTTAAACGCATTGAGGAAGACCAAAGGAACCAACAAATGACCATCAATGCGGCTAGAAATATCGCCACCAACCACCAAGAGTAGAAGCGTATTGTGAATGACATACGGACTCCCACAGCACCTACAGTTGCATATTAGCAGAGAGGACGGCCTGCTCCCCAAGTGCCAGCTAAGGACTGAAGAAGCATGCATAGGATTCCACTCTTAGAGGGCTGTCCAGCTACCCTGCCCTGTATCCTCCTCATCCCAGTGTTTCTCAAACTGTGGGTTGGGACCCACTTGGTGGGTCGCGACCTGATTTCTGGTGGGTCCCAGGTGATGGAAAGATCAGATAAATAATTGCTGCAAGCCCTGAGGCTATTCAAAAATCAGATACTGTAGCTACTAATTGCCCTTCAAAGAGCTGAGCTCCTGCAGTTTGCAAGATAACTGCTAATTACCCTGCAAGCAGCTGAGCTCTTTACTTGTAAATAAATATATTCCTAGATCACTTTTTTAAGTCTCGTAAAGCTAGGTGGGTCCCAATAGTGTCATTTTAAAAAGTGGGTCCCAGTGCTAAAAAGTTTGAGAACCACTGCTTTATCCTATTGTATGTTTATCTACACATCCAAATGTCCTCGTATTCTTTCCCATCAGTAGCTTGCAATAGGTTGAATATGCCTAATGTTGCGCATAAGGAACCACTTGGCTTAGACTGTATGTTTTCACAGTTTACAGCAGATATTATGAATTCTTTTTATGCCAGTAAAGCTCTTCAATATTTTTCTATATTTATGGATTATGATCTTTATGTCCTATATTTCTTTGCGATTCAATTCTATTTGTCATATATTTGCGGCATCATTTTCTACCTTCATAAACTTCTCAAATTGAGAACTGTGATGTTCTCAGTGAACAAAGCTTATAGGAATTGCATGGACAGTTATTGAGGGATTGTAGTTTTTAACAAACTCTTTGCCAGCTTTACAGTAGATATATCACTCTGGATTTCAGACAGGACTTGGAATATCTCCAGAACTGTCAGGATGGGTTGGCTAGATCAGTTGTTGTGTGCATGAATGAATACTTATTTTGTCGCTCCTCTGCCTGTGTGCTGTAGACGGGGGCATCCTTTCCCTGGCCCACTCCTACACAGGGCCTCTGAGAGGTGGGTTAAGGGGGTACAATCATACCCAGGCCCATGGTCAAAAAGGGGGCCCCAGGAGCCAAACTGATATGAATGGCAGGGGCACCAAAAGAAACTTTGTACCCCCTGATAAAATTCCTCTGGGTGGCCCTGCTCCTATACAAGGCAGGTCAGCCAGGCAGATGCCAGATTGGTAGTAGGATGGCTGGGGGGGGGGGGGAGGGTTGCAGGGGTTGAAAAGCATGCAGATATTGCTAAGCCATGTCCCTGGCAGTCCAGTTCCTGGCAGTGTCACATCAGCAGCCTTCACACCTTGAGCATACCCTTTGTCATCAGCCTAGCTTGTTCCAGCAGCGGTTGTCGTGTAAGTAGCAGTCGTGTAAGTAGCGATTCAGGTCATATCTACATTGAGACAGAGGAAGGTATGTCAAAGGTTAAAGCAGACATAAAACATTAACAGCCCAATCCAGCGCAAATTCCAGCACAGCAATGCAGCAGCACTGGCATGGGCTATGCTGCACCTTGCGCAGGAATTTCAGCTGCTGGAGTTCTCTGTGGGTGTGGGGTATGGGGACATCAGCTGCAATGGGGCAACTTGGACCTGCACAAGCTCAGTCTCTGGTGCAAGTCCATATTGCCCAGTTTCGGCGGGCCTGGAGAGGGGATAGGATGCAGCACACACCAGTGCCGCTGATCCCTTCTGGGCCTGATCTACTCACCCCCTGCCCCCCCACCATCCAGCCCCCACCCCATTACACCTTCCACCCCTCACCCCATTATATCCTCTCCTCGCCCTCCCTCCACCCTTTCCTCACCCTTGTGGCACTCAGTGCAGAATGTACTGTGTCCAGCGCGCACTGCTTCTTCTACTGGTGCACACGGACCAGCACATGCCTTGGTGACGATGTCGGCAACTGCTATGCCATCACACAAAGTGCTTTACAGCACTTTTGCAGTGACAAGCACTAGTGCAGCATGGGTGATGAGGCACACAATGTCTTGGATTGTCTCCTAAAACAAACAAACACAATACAAAAAAATCACCCCCACAAACAAGCACTACATAAATGCCAGTATAAATAAAAATGTTTCTAGACCCGCTAGACTGCTTCAAGGGTGATAGCAGTTCGTAACTTATAAGGAAGAGAGTTCCATAACGGTGTTGCTGCAGCTGAGAAGGCCCTACTGTTAGTTGCCGCTCCCTCACTTCTGTTGGGGGTGGCGCACGCACACAGGCCCCTCCCATGATCTCAGGGAGTGTGCCAAAAATGTATGGGAGAAGGAGATCCCTCAGGTACCCTGGTCCTAGGCTGTAAAGGGCTTTAAAGATCAAAGCTAGCACCTTGAATTGGGCCCAGAAGTGTAGTCAGTGTTAGTCATCAGACCAGTAATCCAATAGAATCAAAATGCCTAGCCCTAGTAATCACGTGGGCAGCCAAGCTCTACACTAACTGAAGATTCTGAACCATCTTCAAAGGCAGCCCCATAGAGAGTGTGTTGCAGTACTCTAAACAGCATGTCACCAAGGCATGGAAAACTGTGGGTAGGTCTCACAAACTCAGGTACATCTGTTATTGGCACATCAGCTCAAGCTGAGCAAAAGCTCCCTTGGCCACAGTTGCCACCTGGCGATCCAGAAGCAGCTGTGGGTCCAGGAGGACTCCAAAGTTGTGCACCTGCTCTTGCAGAGAAAGCGCTACCCCACTCAGAACAGGTTGATGATCTAGCACCTGTTGTGGATTTCCAAACCAACAGGACCTCTGTTTTGTCCAGATTTACTATTGGCCCTATTAAACCTCATACAGTTCCCAACCAGGGACGTGTGGTTTGGGTACGGCAGGTGAGGCAACCCCACCCCCTCGTAGTTCATGGTAAAGCACCACAGCCTAACCAGGGGGGTTGTGTGCATGCTACCCGCATACACTCGGGTAAGCGGGTAGCGCACGTGCTCAATCGCCCAGTTAGGCTTTGGGGCTTTACGGTGAACTATCAGGGAGTGAAGTTGCCTCACCTGCCGTGCCCACAATGCATGTCCCTGTTCCCAACTGCCTCCAGGCAGCTCCTGCCTTTGGCCAAGCCTCTTGGGAATGCTGAGAAATGCCCTCAACTGTATTGGAGTCAAAGGTGCATCTGTAAGATGGGTAACAGTATTTACTTAAGTGATCTGCAGCAGGGCCTCCATCCCTTCATAGGGGCTGGTGGGGCAGGGGACGCTAAGCTCCCGACCCTGTGTGGCAGGTATAGTGTGGAACAGAGAGTAGGATTGGGGATGGTACCTTGAGGTAATCAAGAGGCAGAGGGAAAATCAGAACCTATCTCAAGAGGCTGTCTGGCTCAGAGATGCAGGTTCCCCCTTACTTTTCATGCCATTGCAGAGCCACAGGATGGACTTTAGGATGGATGGACTTATTGCCAGATAAATCTCATCTCTTTCTTTGATTGGGTCACTGACGTAATGGATGCTGGGAGTGCTGTGAATGTCATTTTTCTTGACTTCTATAAAACGTTCATCAAGATTCCCCATGCTAGTAAAATATGGGATATACAATCATTAGATGGATTCACAATTGGCTGGACAATCATTAGTCTCATTGTATTCACTGACTACTATGGGAAGAGGGACCACATCTAGTGCCCATGCCCTCTGACACTGATGATCCATTGATCATTCCACGAATGAATATACTGTACCCATATATTCCACATCAGTGGGAACCCTGATCATTCAGGGTATACAAAGTCACACTCTTTTGCTCACTAACCCGAATATGCAGCTACTGGTGGGTAAAGCTAGAGCAGGCATTCCCAACCTGTGGTTCGCATACCCCTTGGGGTACGCAGCCCACAAGTTGGGGGGTACGCGAGACTCTATCCATTATCAACTGCTGCGATCAGCAGCTGATAAGGGGCAGCTGTAGCTTTTTCCGGGTTCCAGCTCAGGCAGGCAGGTCCTCTCTCCCGCATAGCAACTGGAGAGAAAGGCTACAGCCCTGCCAAATTGGCAGGGCTGTAGCCTTTGGGGGGGTTGTGGCACGGGCAGGTCCTCCCGCTCACACTGCAATCCAGAAAAAAAGGCTACAGCCCTGCCGATTCGGCAGGGCTGTAGCCTTTCTCTCCAGTTGCTATGCGGGAGAGGACCTGCCTGCCTGAGCTGGAACCCGGAAAAAATACAGTAATGGGGGGGTACACAGGGCAGTACGTCGTGGGTACATGGAGAAACCGGAGGCCCATGTAGGGGTACACGGGTCTCCAAAGGTTGGGAACCCCTGAGCTAGAGGATACATCGGTATCGAGTGCTGTCTTGCTTCCCCCTGTTCACTGAATGCAAGGAGACTATTGTGAGGACTTGAGTTGTTTGAAAATACATGTATTATATAAGTATGCTGAACTTGCATTGACTATGTCTCCCTGTTGAAAATACACTCGGGGCAAACTTGAGGACTATTATGATATCTGACCCACAGTCTTGTTGGCATCATAGACATTGTCCTAAAAGGTGATAGAAATCCCATAAAATATCAGGGTATCTCTGTTGCTCTGCTCACCCTAATGTGTTGTCTCAGAGTTGATTTTCTCAGTAAGAGTGTGGTTCCCATTTTGGTTCCTGTTTTGACAACTGGGTTAATTGGGCCAATGAAATAGCCCATGTGAGTGGTGCTACTAATGGTGAACATCTCTGACAATGAAAGCTCACTGCTGAGCACGGACAGACTGCTGTAGCTCATTGAGTGTCTGCATTGCCAGTCCTTTTGCATATCATCTCTCTTTTGTTGTTGTTGTTGTTGTTGTTGTTGTTAACACAGATGCTGTATACAAGAAAGTTTAATGATGCTGGCTTGTCAGAGAACTGGGTCACCATATTGCTGCTGATTAGCAAGCTGTTTCCGAAACAATCTTTGCTTTTGCATTTTTTGAAAGTTACTTTCATACACTCATAACTTCTGGAGGGCACAGATGTTCACTTCCAATGACTCTAAGGAAAATTTAAATCTAAACTATTTTGGTTGATAGGACACACATAAATCAATCCCAAAATTAACTTCCATTTTTGTTTCCAATTGCTACTTTACTAAGAAAGAAAGACTCATGTTAACATGAATGCATACGTTTCTAGACAATGCATGCTGTCTACCAACCATCATGGAATGCCAGAGATTTATGTGGTCTTAAGAACTTCTTAAATGAATGCCAAGGAGAGACAGTCATAATAGGTCCTAATAAGGCTGTGGTGGATTTTGTTTACTAAACTCTAATTTGATTGAAATCTGCATTAGCCAACTGAGACGGGCAGCCCAATCCTATGTAAGGATCGGGCAGACGGCCCAGGCGGCCCGCCGGATCCTGAGCTCCACCGCGAGCAGGCACCCGAAAGTCTACTTGGGGAAGGGACGCTTGTCCCCTCTCCCGGGTGTAACTGGCACTGGGGCCAATTGGCCTCCTCGGATTTCTGCCAGCGAAATGGCTGGCGGAAGTCAGAGGAGGCAGTGTAATGGCCCAGCCAATCAGCGGGAGATGGGATATGGACGAAGCCATCCCTCTCTCCCTCCCCAACCGGCTGGGCCTATGGCCAGCCTCCCTTCCCACCCAAACCACCACCACCCGTCGGCTGGATCCCTACCTGGTATTGACATGTTATGTCACATGTCATAACCTGCAGTTCAAATTCTTCAAAAACTATAGGTAAAGGCAAGCATTTAAATTCTGTAGATTGCTGAAAGAAAGCTGATAGGACTTCAGTGTAAAATCTAGGGGGAAGAGAGGCTGGTTGGTGGCCACTACGTGACCCATTTCAGGTAAACTTTGTCAAGAATCAGCTTTCATGCCAAGATTCAACAATTCACATAAATTCGCGCGCTTTTGATCTTCTTCAAACAGCAAGTCTGCCACGAAACCCAGCTAACATCCTGGCAGCTTGCTGATTTTCACACCTGAGGAGGTCCACAGCTGGTGGACGAAACGTTGTGTGTGTTACTTTGTTTTAATATCTCTACGTTTTAACCTGTTTATTTTAACTTGTTTTTAACGTATGTGTTTTAAATATAAATGGAACATTTTTACATGGCTTTTAAACCTGTAAACCTCAAATCAATGGAATTCACACAACATACATCACAGCTGTCTGTTTGGCATACATCAGTACCTGAGGATCACACAACATGCCAGTGCTGAGAGAATTGAACCACTTCTTATAAAGTTCACATAACACATTCTGTAATAATAAGTGAGAGAATGTAAAACCAATCTAAGCAAAAAGGGCAAGCTATGTGGTGTATCCATATAGATACAAATAGAATTCGTGGTGGAAAATGGAACATTTTTAAATGCTGAAAGTCACTAAGGAAAAACTTCCTCAAAGGACACCCTTCGCTGACAGATTTCTGTGATGCTGTAAGGCCAACTATAAGCCAACCCATCTAAAACTGCAAATCACATTTATATTTTGAAGAAAAAAAAAGAGGCATTGCTAGCAGGTAAAACGTTTTGCAGAGACTTGAGAGCCACCATACACTATTTCCGCAAGAATCTGACACTCCAGCTAACTGTGGGAGCTTGCAGGTGATTGACAGCCTGTTGAACCTATCATACCGGAACGGGTTCTAGACCTGAGAAAGACTCACAAAGTTCACTGAATGAAAGAGTTGCCTGGAGTGTCAGCTCCTTGAAGATGCTCAGTACATTTTGCTATCTTCTTTGTGACTGTGCAGGCAAAAACAGCCCCCCCCCCCCCGTAGTCACTGGGTGTCTATAACTTATCCCCTGCCAGGTTCCCAGTAACAAGACAGCTCTTCCTCTGCACACAACCCTCCATCACAATGACTTGTATTTTGCTAGGTATAAATAAACACGTCAGTTTGGACACTGTGGCAGAAAAGGTGAAAATCTCATTTTAATATGCTGCTTTATTATCATGTTTTCTTGGGTTTTGCATCCTTTGGCTTGTACCAATCTGTGCTGTTTGTGCTAGATGTGCATTTAAGGTAATCACCACTTTCCCATAATGGCTTCTAAAATGTGTATTTTGGGTTGCATGTTTCTTAGTAGCCACATATAGATGAGCAATATGGCCATTTAGGAAATTAAAACTGTACTAATGAAAATGCAACTCTTTCGTCTGCCTAAATATTCTTGAACAATAAAGAAAATTCCATTAAGGAAATTAGAAAGGACTTTTCTTTATTGCCTCCTCTTTGTAAAATCAGATCAAGCAGTATTCCCACGTATCCTATTTGGTACATTAATTTGCTGCTTCGAACAGTGTGCAATCAATTGCTAAAAGTTCCACAACATTACATTACTTTAAATGGACCGTCAACATTGCCCTCAAGATATTCTCCAAGCTAACTTATCAGCTTCAGACACGCTATTGAGGGCATACGTTTTCTAATATGAAGATTCAAAACGTAACCATAAAGCACAGAGTAATGGCATTATGGCATGTTTAGCAGAGTTGTACTGTACTTTAATCCTTCAGAAGTATTGTTCATATATGAGACTATGAAACACAAACCTAGTGAGAAGTACAACTTGTCTCCACAAAGTTGAATGAAACTCACTAACCATGCCTTGCAGCCCACCAAAAGCTTGCACGCCTTCAGTTTTTGCTGTCTGTTGGGACTTCAAAAACCAGGAGTGGGTGCAGATTGTCAAGCATCAGGCAGGCATCAATAGATGTCTGGGCAACATTTAGCTTGATTGGTTACAGGTTGTGCAGGCCTGATCTATACTCTACTTACAATTTTCCCTATGAATAATGAGGTGCCCAGCTGAAGACCTTGCCCCATAATAGTATTACATTAACTTCTTGGTTCTAAACAAGCCCCTTACAAAGTTGGTTGGTTGAACATCTGGGCACCCATGAATAGGCTTCCCAGATCCATAATGGGATAGAGTGCTGGACCTTTTGGAGAAGGAATGTGGGCAGGTGTAGCTTGTTAAACCCTTAGAGCACAATCCTAGGCATGTCCACTCAGAATAAATAAATAAATAAACAAACAAACAAACCAGGATTTATATACTGCCTTTTCTTTGGTCATCAGATTTCTTCTCCAACTTTAATTCAAAGGTGGTTTACATGGGCAATCTTTCTAAATCCCAAGGGTTGTTTTTTTTTACAATGCAATAATGTTCTAATCTTTCATAGAACCCTTCATTCTAGATGTTGCTTTCACAGTCCAGCTCTCGCTCTCTGGCGTTCGCCTCACCATGCTTCAGCTGACACGTAGCTTTACAAGACTTTTTAAAAAAGGTGATCTAGAAAGAAATTATATTTATTTCTTTATTTCATATTATTTATTTGCAAAAAAACCCTCAAGCCATTTCTTGTAATGAGGCAACCCTAATGAATAGCCTCAAGGCTTGAGCGGCTTAGTTATGTGACCCAGCCTTCACCTGCCCCCACTACTTGTCATTGACAAACTTGGGAAAAAAACAACAGAAAAAAAAGCTTAAACATTTATCTCCCTATATTTACACAAGCTTGCAAACTGCAGGAGCTCAGCTGTTTGCAGGGCAATTAGCAGCTACAGTATCTGCTTTTAGAATATCCTCAGGGCTTGACGCAATTACAGTACTTCTCTGATAATTCCATCACCCATGTTTTTACTGGAGGCTCTATGGGACCCACCAGAAATCAGGTCATGACCCACCAAGTGGTTCCCGACCCACAGTTTGAGAAACATTGCTCCAAGGGTTTAACAAGCTACACCTGCCCACATTCCTAAAAGTCTAGCACTCTGTGCCAGTATGAATTTGGTAAGCCTACTCATGAATAATATCTCTAAAATCTAAGTACGGCACTGTGTCACTGAAGGCATGTCTCCTACCACAGACATAATGTAGACAAAGCTAAGCCAAGTGTACGATTACTTTGAGTAACCATCATCTCTCCTCAGGGCATGCTGGGAATTGTAACAGTCTCATTACTCTTAGGAGACGACACCCCCCAGGGTTCTTGGAGAAAAGCCATGACAACTGGTATAAAACCAGTCTAAGTGTGTATTACGGTTGTCTATTTTATCATGTTGTTTTAATGGATTGTTGGCCATCTTGAGTACCTCCAGCGAAAGGTGGGATATAAATTTTAAAAATTGATTCAATGCTGTGGATGTACTCCAAGAAGAAGTATGTTGATGATCATAGCCACTAAAAATGTACGATCTCCAAACCCTATCCTTTAATCCACGTGTTCCAAACCTTTGTTAAGTTTTCCTCCTGATGATGGGTGAGTGCAGGTGCTCAATACCCACCTCCAGTGCCTGCAGCTTGCTCTGCCCATCAGGGCCCATGAGAGGGGAGTAAAGGGGATAAATTGTACCTGGGCCCAGAGTCAAAAAGGGGGCCTGGGAGCCAAAGGAGCCCCCCCCTGACATTTCCTGGGATCTCAGCTGACCTCATGGAGAGTGAAGAACAGTGGCTACCGGGTAGGTAAACCTGGGCGCCACATCAGGAAGCCTGGTAGACCTGGGCTTCAGAGACTTTTCTGGCTATTGCTGCCCTCCCCCCCCATCCTGTTTTGCCCCTTTCCCCTTTGAGAAGGGGCCCAAAAGAAACTTTGTACCCCCGGATAAAATTCCTTTCAGAGGCCCTGCTCGCTATGTTATTGTTATTGTCGCTGTCTTTTCCCTCATGAATTTCAATCTCTGTTAATAAGTCACCATCTCACAGAACCTATGCTTCCAGTGACTTGCCTTTGCCTATCACAATAGAGCTCTGAAAGGGCGTTTCACACTGGGAAAATAAAACCATGCTTTAATTAAATGCTTTGGTAGTCATCTGTTGAGGTCAGAAAGGAGTCTGGGTTGTCTTATTGTTTTTTTTCTTTTCCTTCTTCTGAAGGGTCAAAGAAAGACATCTACCGAAGGAGATGAGACAAAGAATGAGGCACATTATGCTGAAGAACTGTACGTAATCTTAGTGTGGCAGCTTGACTGATGTGTCTTACTTCACAGTGGGGGTTTGATTGCTACACGGAGGGTCAGGAAGGAGTTGCTTTTGCATGAGTCAGGCTGATTGTTGTGAGACCATCTGCCACATCCTGGAGCAAACGACGCATCTAGCTGCTTGAGTCCTCTGGATAAATCACGCTAAACCGATTCTAAGCTCTACAGGCACATCTGGTGCCTGAGTTGCTACTCTGATCTTCATATGTAACACATATTTTAGGTTGAAGTCTTCTGTTATATAGATCAATCCATCATGAATATTAAGGATAGTGGATCCATACAGTCTTCAATATTAGACCAAGGGTTGGTGTGGGATAGGCAACCAAACAAAGTTGCCAATGCATGCTTCCACACATCCACCTAGAATCTTATTTAAGGAGTGTGTTAGCCTCTTCTCATGTTGCATTTATAGGTCAGTGATCCAGGGTCCAGATGGACACTGTGCTGGCTTGTGACCATTATACACAAGAATGCTGGTAAATGTATTAAAATGCTTTAAATGACATGCCAGGGAGAAGGGCTCCAAGGACCACTAGCTTGTCACCAGATTTTGACTCAAACATTTCAAAATGGAAAGTGCAGTTACAGTAAACCTCAGCAATGACATTGCTGCAATAGTGACACAGGAATATTGCTGTTCATGTTTTGAATGTTCAAATTAGCACGCAATCTGCACCCTGGTCTGACATTTTAAACGGCACATCCAATGCTTATCATAATTTGTAAATATTGCAAAACATTGATGCATTTTTAAAAATTATTTCAAATTTGAGAAACTCATTTGCTTTCTAAGCTCACTCCAATACTGAAGTCAGAACGTAGTTTTTAGTGGGGGCTGCTAAGCACAAGGTGGGGTCTTGGTCAAATGCCAATTGTCTGTGCCCACACAAGGGCCCACACCTGTACCTGGTCAACTCTTGAAGAAGTGAGGACCTCCTACTGCTCCCCAATGCTACCTGGGAAGCCAGGACCCATTGCAGCACTTACTAGGCTGCTGGGGGAGCATCAACAGCAGTAAACTATCTTCTTTCCCAGTGCCTTTTAAACATCTTTTAGATGTGCTCTCTCCCGATTCCATCTTTGGAGTCAGGGCATCCAGGAATTGTTAAATAGTGCGGGGGGGGGGAGTAAGATTGGTGCCCACGGATTGGTGCTCCCATCCACTCCCCTGTCTTCTAGTAAGCCACTCAACTGGTTGCTCAGCCAGAAAAGTTAACCAGGCAGAAGACAGGAGAGAACCATCCTGCACCACTGCTGGGTCAGGTCTCCCTTCTCAGTTCCTGAGGACCTTGGGGGGGGGGGCAGCTTTCCAAAGCCATGGGGAGTAAGCCACTGAGGAGGGCCTTTTGCCCCACCTGCCCCCGTACAAAATAAGCTGGAGCTATTGAGGCAGAGGGTGGCAAAATATATATGGATTTCATATATTTTAGTCTAGTCTACATTTCTAGTAATAGAGTGAAGACTGGAGATAAAGCAACTACAGCTTAGCAAGCGCTGAAACTCAGAATTCTGATTTGACTTTTTGCTAATCAGTATGTGTCTTGGGATAATCTGAATGTTAAAACATGCTGAAATGTTTGCATGTGTTCTAAAGGTCAAAGCATTGGAAAGTTATTTTGTCTAGAGCTCAGATTGACACTTGGAGCAATCAGAGCTGTTTTGCTCTCTATGTTGTTTAAAAAATCTCTTGGGTCCTCCTCCTTTTAAATCAGAAAAAGGCTCAGGGAAAAAAAAACCCTACATAAATTTGCTATGGTATGAGCAGTGTGCTGGTTGCTTGCTTGACTCCTCTCTCTCTCTCTCTCTCGTGTGTGTGTGTGTGTGTGTGTGTGTGTGTGTGTGTGTGTGTGTGTGTGTGTGTGTGTGTGTGTGTGTGTGTGTGTGTGTGTGTGTGTGTGTGTGTGTGTGTGTGTGTGTGTGTGTGTGTGTGTGTGTACTATATGCAGTATGAAACATTAATTAACCAACTTTTTCAGTGTCATGGTGGATGCCTCTTATTGTGATTTTTCTTCAGGTGTCCATGAACCATAGTGACCTCCATTCCGTCTCCTCTTGCAGTATAATCCCCTTTTCCTTTAGTCTCATCATTACTTTTGCATCATTTTCTCCCTGTAAATGCTGGAAAAGCTTGTGAAGAACCTTTTTAGGTTGTATGACCTCTGAAAGTCAATAACCGGAGGAGGAAATGTGAGCTTAGTCACACAACCACATAGAATATTTTTTTTAATGTTGTCATGTGATTCAGATTAACTATTTATGCACTATGTCTAATGGGCGAAAATTGTAATGGCCCCTGAGTGAATTTAAGGCTGTGTGAGGTACAGTGTCTAAGAAGTTGCAATGTACTAAACACACACACACACACACACACACACACACACACAGAGTAGTGTATCTCCCCATACACACTTTGATTTGACACGTTTTCATCACTTCTCAAGAAGATGGTTCTTTTGTTTTATTCCTCTTTCATTTGTATCCTTCTGCATATCTCAGTTTTAGGGCTCAGACTGAATCCAATGAAATTAAGGACTTCAGCAACTAAGGACTAGTTCATAAAGAACCACTTTGTATAGCGGGAGGGGAGAGATAGAGATAGAGATAGAATGATTCCCCTTGCACTGTTCACATAAGATGGTGAGACATCAGTGTTCCACACATAAGGTCATATGTGCATAGGCTTGATATGTGCAAATGGTCCCTCTCAAAACGGGATCATGACAATTGGTCTTAAATGCTTAGCGTCTTACGACTGGAATGGTTGCATCACACATGCCCTTGTGTATGTAGTGAAGTGGGAAAGAGCCCACTCCTTTACCACCTGAAGTGGATCTTTGCCCAGGTGACTATGCAAACTGGCCCTAAGACTGAGAGGATTTGTTTTGTAAGTCACTAACAGCCCAAACATATCCCTCCCCACCGCTGGTGCAGTCATGCCAAAAATGGATGCGCTGTATCCAGCAAAGGGGAGGATCAGGAGGCTTTGGAGGGGAAAGGGGATTTAAATCCCCTTACCGTCAGTCTCCCACTCTGCAATGGGGTTTCCTCAGACCTGCGCTAGTGATTTCACTAGCACAATTCTAAGGAGAGAAAGGGGAAGGGGAGGCTGTTGCCAGAGAGGGTAGGATCTGGTGCATGCCATCGCAGCAGAATTCACCTCCTCCCATAGCCTCCCTGCCCCATTCCTCTCCCCTCCCTGCCCAGTTTTGCCTCTTTCTGCACCTGTTCTGCCCTTCCCTGTTCCCACCTCACCCGCCACCTTCCCTTCTTCAGCAGGCAGCAAGCACTCCAGCGATGCGCATGGGGAAAAGCGGCAAAAAATGGCGGGAAGAAGCAGCGAAAATGGCAGGGAAAACTAACTTATCTATATCAATTGCATAACCCACAGCTAAGAAGGGCTTTTATGCTGGCAAGGTGCAACGCTCTCCCTTCTGCCCTTTTATGGGGGCGGTACAAAGGAATACCTGTTTCAGCAAGGCTCTGTTCATGTGACATGAAGTGTGTGGAGACATCTGAACATATCTTTTTATCATGCTCTCTGCACGGGTCTTGCCGTCAGAAACACCTTAACTCGATACTGACGTGTTTTCAAGGCTGGATGGAGGCAGATATTCTCCGAGCCCTTCTGTCTACAGAAGATGATGGGAGACATTGGGGGGTGCACGGGTAAACTGCGACTTTATGCAAAATGACTTGTAATGAAACCAATTTTACCATAGGCTAATTGATAAATGACGTAAATGTTCCTGTGGCATTTTCCCATCAACTTTAAAATGAAACAACTTTAAATGAGGGCTTATCGTACAACACTTACTGTACAACAAAAGGTATTCTCTGTGCCCACCCCAACATTAATACACAATACTGCATGTTGTGCCCATCAGTGGCTACAAAATCCAGTCCTTGAAACCATATGCCCTGGAAAACCATATGTCCTATTGCTTCTAGGACATGACTTTTGAAATGTTGGCTGGAGGCTCATTTTATATTCTGATTTTTAAACCTGCCTGCTTGGAGAAAATGCCAAAGCCACATTACAAGGTGGGTGGGCAACAAAGGTCAAATTTACAATTCATATTCTGACACAGGAAGTTTAATTAAAAGATAATAAAAGGCTATCATTTATTGATAGTTTTAACATTAATTAATGGCTTTGACCTTAGGCTAGCTTCAGGCATAGCTGCTGTTCCTTCGCTCAAGCAAAAGATGACGACTTGTAATCACTAATGTATTACAAGGGTGCTTTTGTAATCATGTATTAATTACTCATCTGCAAAAAAAGGTAGAAATGGCTCCTGTGACACTCCTATGTACTTGTGTAACTCACACCATTGTGATGAAGTAAAAGAGCATAGGGTGTGCAAGGGTGTGGCTAGGTGGGCCGGCCGCTGTAGTAGATGCCCTGCCCTGTGTCACATGCCAGCCCAGTGATTGGCTCATGCAGTGCTCTCTCTGATAGGTCCATGTGCTACGGCCTCCCAGCCAGGTGTGCCTGTTTACAGTGATGCAAAGTGTTAAATGCCAGATGAGATGCTCTTTGCCTGCCTCCTGCTGTGGCTGGTTGGTTAGAGAGCAACTTTGTGGAGTAGCTGGTGTGTGGGTTCTTCACCAGCCACCCTCTCTTCTTTTGTCCCTAATGTGTTCTCCATTGCATCTTCATCTGCCTATAAAGTTTGGGAAGCTGTCAACTTATCTATATCAATTGCATAACCCACAGCTAAGAAGGGCTTTTATGCTGGCAAGGTGCAACGCTCTCCCTTCTGCCCTTTTATGGGGGTGGTACAAAGGAATACCTGTTTCAGCAAGGCTCTGTTCATATGGCATGAAGTGTGTGGAGACATCTGAACATATCTTTTTATCATGCTCTCTGCACAAGTCTTGCCGTCAGAAACACCTTAACTCGATACTGACGTGTTTTCAGGGCTGGATGGAGGCAGATATTCTCCGAGCCCTTCTGTCAACAGAAGATGATGGGAGACTTGATAACGTTGCAACTTTTGCTTCTGTGGTGGTGGCTACTCGGGAAATGAGTTTTGATGTATAGAGTCATAGTGAGACAGTTCGGGAATAATTTTTTTGTAGGATTGTGGTTGTTGTCATTGGATCTGTTGGGGGATTTTTGGTTGTTTGTTTATGTATGTCTGTTTTTTGATGTGTTTATGCCAATAAAGGTAATCTATTCTAAAAAAAAAAAAATTCTTTTGTTCCTGTCGTTGGTATTTCTGGCCAGTCATGCAAAAGCTGAGTGCCTGTTGGACCGTTGACTAGAGAGTGGAGCAAACAAACTCAAAGTGCCTTGAACTAGGCTAACAGCAACCATGAGACAGAGTTCTCAAACAGAATATAAGTTTTACTAAAAGATATGAGGAAACAAGGAAAAGGTAATTTTACTTATCCTGTAAGACCAGTTGCTTAGATTTTTATTGGTTGTTGGTGAAAGATAATTGAAAATACTGTATTTCTTTGAGTCTAAGGCGCCATGCATTCTAAGGCACACCTTTACTTTCAGTACCACCAGCAGGGGGGAAAAAAAAGTCCATCGATTGTAAGACTCACCTGTTTTCATTGAATCAACCCGCTCAGCACCAACTCTCCCCAGCATGTCCCGCGCTGCAGCTGACGATGACTGAGTGCCTTTGCATAGCATTTCTGGCCCCGCCAGAAAGTGCCATTTCCTTTGTTACCTGGGCTTGGGGGAGCTTCAGGGAGGCCTGCGCGACCCTCTGCAGGCCTCCCCGATCTTCAGTTTGGTGAAAAACTGCGATTTTCGGCCATTTCCGGTTTTTGTCCAGCTTATGCTGGTGATCCAGTTGCGGCTGTACCTGAGTCAGCCGGACCTGGCCACAATGGTCTATGCCTTGTGGACTCAGCTGGATTACTGCAATGGGCTGTATGTGGGGCTGCCCTTGAAGACAGCCTGGAAATTGCAATTGCTGCAGAATGAGGCAGCCTGTGTGGTTGCTGGAGCTTGGTGGTTCAACTCCGTCAGACCACTGTTCCAGCAACTACATTGACTGCCAGTTCAGTTCTGGGCCCAATTTGAGGTGCGGGTTATGATATTTAAAGCCAATATGGCTCAAGACAGTACTTGAGCGACCACCCCCTTCCATACATCCCAGCCCACCCTCTCAGATCATGGGGCTCTACTTCAGGTGCTCTCCCAACAGAGGTATGGGGTGGCAACAAGAGGTAGGGCCTTCTTAGAGGTGGTACCATAGCTGTTGATTCCCTCCCCCCCCCCCCCCGCAATTTGAGAACTACTCCCTCCCTTGATGTGTTCTGATGAGTACTGAAAATGTTTTTGTTTCTGGTGGCTTTTGGGTAGCTTGGGTGGGGGGAATATTTTGTGTTTTATGCCCCTGGCTTTTATATCTCCCTGCTGCTACAGTATTCTATTTTTATTGTGAGCTTCATAGCACCTTTTAATTTGTGTCATACTATTTTATGATTGCTGCTTATATTTTTTATTTCATGATTTTATGATGTTTTATGCCACTGAGTTCTCTAGTATTTATTTTCCCTCTATTGTTTTATTGTTGATGTGGGTGGGGTTTTCATGCTATGAGTTTTATTGTATGTTTATTCTGTGTCACTATATGTATTGTTTTTATGAATGTTGTTGTTCCGGCCCACCCCCTCAGGCAGCTGTTACCTACCTTGGGCATTCACTTGGTGAAGGAAATGTGGAATAAACATTCATTCAGTCAATAAATAAATAAAATTGTCACAGGAATGTATAGGATCTTTTGTGGAGTGAGCTCATCAAGGACCCTTCTTTTTGACTTGTGTTGTCAGTGATCTTTCTTTTCAAATATGCACAGTCTCTCCTAACTCCATCTTGGTTCCTGCACATCTGAAGCTGCACATCTGCAAAGGGAGTGCTACCCATTCAGAACAGGTAAACAAACCAACACCTGCATCGTGGATTTCCAGACCAAGAGGACCTCTCTTTTGTCCCAATTTAATTTCAGTTTGTTAGCTTCATCCAGCACCCAACCACCTGCAGACAATGCTCCAACAGTAATTTATTTATTTATTTTTTACATTTTTATACCGCCCATGCTCCAAGGAGCTCAGAGTGGTGTACATATTTCCTCCCCTCCTTTTTGTCCTCACAACAACCCTGTGAGGTAGGTGGGTCTGAGAGATAGTGACTGGCCCAAGGTCACCCAGGAAGCTTCGTGGCTGAGCGGGGATTTGAACCTGGATCTTCCAGGTCTAAGTCCGACTCCCAAACCACTACACCATCCTACCATTCCATTGATGGTATGGAAAGAGCTGGGTGTAACAGTGTATCGATGTTACCTCACTCCAAATTCCCAGACAACATCACCAGTGGTTTCATTAAAAACAACACCAGAAGGTGCAATAATATTGGCTGCCAGCTGTTGGTACGGAGGTACTGTGGAATCTCATGCGTGTGCTTTAACTTGGAACTGCTGCCGGGAACTTTGAATAGGCTTTGTAAATGTGGCTGAGAGGTTACAAATGCAAAAATAACCATAAAATCCTGATGGTTGTTGACGAAGACTTATTCCCTATCTTTTTTATCTGAACCGCCAACACTTTCCCTCACATTCTCCACGAGTGGCTGGTGTGCTCTCTGACGTAGAGCTCTGGACATCTGGTGGGAGAGCGAGAGAGATTCCGTCTGGGATGTTTTGTCACTTGGCTGGAATGATGTCATCATGTCTTCCTGCTTGGAGGAGTGCCAGTGACCTGGTCACTCCATTCCACCCCCTTGGAACTAGAGGGGTTCTCAACCAGTGGTACTAGTACGACCAGTGGTACTTCGACTGACTGCTGGTGGTACTCGGACTGCCAGACCACCAGAACCCTGCTCTGATGCAGCACTTTCAGGGGTGTGTTTTTGCTCCTGAGAGGCTCCTGCCTTTGACCGAGCCTCTTGGGAATGCTGAGAAGGGTCCTCTCACCTGCCCAGAGCCTCCAAACTGCACTTTCTAGTCTCAGAAAACTGTAAGTAACTGGCAATGATGTTATTGCCAGTCACTTCTGGTGGTACGCAGTAGGAGAGTGGCACCAGAGGTGGAACTCAGCCGGGAAGGGTTTGAGAACCCCTGAACTAGATAGGTTTGCTAAGTAGCCTAGCCTCTGCAAATCTACATTTTCTTCCCAGGGCTGTCTGGCAATGGGCTCTCAACAAACACAGGATGAAGGGATTTGCATCCCAGCCGCTAGGGAAGGGGGGGAAATGCCCCCAAACCTTGAAGAAACTTAAAGAAAATACACAGAGAGAAACAGGAAACACAGGAAAATGTGGGGATTTATCAAACCTGGGCTCTCTGGTTACTGTGTATAACTTCCCCCATTTTGGTCTTAAATCTGGGCTGGGCAAACCTGGATCATGTGTTTGCATATGCAGTGGTAGACACATATGCCTGTGTTTGTGGGAGCACTTCTGGCAACACTTGATGGCCTTTATTGCACATCCCCGGCACTAAACCAGTGCTTCTATTGTGTTATACCCTACTAAGGGTGCAGAAACAAACCTTTAGCTAGCTCTGGAGGCCACTGCTTCAATTAGCATGGACTCCTTGATAGAATTTGGCTATGGAATGGATGAGGGCAGCTAGTTTCTTTTGTGTCGCTCAACCGCGTCGCTCTCGTGAAGCGAGGAGAGCGGGTCGTCTCTAGGCCGGAGCCTCCAAGGCCGGGTGAAGGCCTTGGAGCGGAGCCGGCTGCAACGAGGGGGGGGGGCGTCGGGGGCGCCAGGGGCAGCGTCCCGTCGAGTCGCCCCCCTCGGAAAATCACGACACGGCCTACCAGCCGCACCAACTTAACACTTAGGGGGTGGGGGGATTAGGGTGACGCGCATTGCCCCGCCTTGGGGCAGCGCGCGTCCTAGTGACGCCGGTGCTAATGACTTTGTTTACTCCAAGTCAGGAAGCTCCCAGGATGTGGCTTTGACTCACAGATTCAGATGTGCTGTGCAAGGAGCCAGGATGGTGTAGTTGTTTGGGAGTCGGACTTAGACCTGGAAGATCCAGGTTCAAATCCCCGCTCAGCCACAAAGTTTCCTGGGTGACCTTGGGCCAGTCACTATCTCTAAGCCCCAACTACCTCACAGGGTTGTTGTGAGGACAAAAAGGAGGGGAGGAAATATGTACACCACTCTGAGCTCCTTGGAGGAAGGGTGGTATAAAAATGTGAAAAATAAGTAAGGTGCAGCCTTTCATGGAATTTTTCCAAGAAACAAAAGCCAGAAAAGATTGTGTGTGTGTGTGTGTGTGTGTGTGTGTGTGTGTGTGTGTGTTGCTCTGATGATGCAAAGTGTGGTCTTCCTTGAGGTCTATGGGATCTGAGGCCTCTTGCCATCATCAATCCAGTTCCAAAGTCATGGCATTGGCCTGGGTCATGCTCTCCTGGAAGGCAACCAGTGCCACATACACATGTGTGTTAAGCATGATAAATCCAAAATCAAGAAATGAAAGTGTTGTCAGACAATAAAATCAAGAACAAAGCAACATCCTAAAGGCAGTGAGATTTCTTGCACAGAATATAACACATCCATGACTTTCCACATTCGCTACTTTCATAAACTTGTTTTAGAAGTGCTGACCAGGCATTACCAGGGCTTCCTCCTAAGCCAGTTCTTTCTATGGAGCTAATTAGTACTCTCATTTGTCACGGAGACAACTAATTAGTAGATCAGTTCTATAGAATTTACATGTGCACCAGTTCCAATTAACAAGTCTTCATCAGATCTGCCTTGAGTAAAAGCCACTGAAGTTGGTGAGGAATCAGAAGGTTACTACAACCTTGAATCCTGGATCAGTGTCCTCCTTTGTGAAGCTTCTTGTAGGAAACAGATTTAATGGCCAGGCTGGAAGACCAGGCTTAGCTTTGGGGTGGGGGGGTCACTTCTTCATGTCAATGTTTTAACAAGCTATTCCTTGGCATCTTTCCTGGAGCTACATTATCCTCTACAATTCTTGTCAAAACTAAGGAAGCATTGAATGGAATGTATAAATGAAATAATAGGAACAGAAATGAAGAATCTTCTGACTATGTTAGTGACAACAATCACTGGGCTCTATTTTCCAAAAGACAGATAGATAAATCATAGAGTACTTAGTGTGTATTATTTCAGTTATCCTTGCAACAATCTTTTAAAGCGGGCCTGTATTTGTACCCTAATCTTACAGGTGGGGATGCGTGATGATCCAGTAATGGCAGTGCAGCCTACTGTGCAGGAATGAGGAAGAAGCTAGGCACACTGCCCATACACCTGACCTTCACACCACCTTCAGGTATCTCCTGATGGTAATGTGGTGTATTTTTCAATACAGGTCACTTTTATTGATAGCTCTTTGTTTTGGGCTATTTTTCTTAAAAAGAAATAGCTATTTAAACCTTTCAAAATGCATCAGGAGAGGATCTCTTTTGATTGTTCAACTAATCCACTGACTAACTGATTAATTATCATAATTAACTAATTGATAATTATCAGTCCAATCCTAGGGGCTGTGAACACTGGTGGAACACATGTTCCACCTGCGCTTGTTGCCAAAAAATGACCATAAAGCACCCTTCCAGCAGTGCGCTGAGTAGGGTGCTGCCAGGGCACCAGCAGAAAGGTCTGGGCCTCCCCACACACATCGCTAGAACTGCAGAGGCCCGTCGAGGCAGGCAAGATGGTGGGGAAGGCAGGAGGTAGCGGGAAGGGTGGAACAGGGACGGGGCAAAACTGGATTGAGAGGGGGGCATGACGGGGTGAGGAGGCTGTGGGAGGAGGTGGATCCAGCAATGGTGACGCGCGCCAGATCCTATCCCTCTTTTCTGCTGCCTCCACTCCCTCTTTCTCTCCTCTGACTTGCACTAGCGAAATTGTTCAGTGGCACCGGGGCAGGCTCCACTGTATCCAGCGTGGGACTGGAGGTCTCCTTGAGGGAAGGGGACAAATGTCCCTTTCCCCCGTGCTGAGCCCCAGCGGCCCCTATGGGTAGAGTCAGAGGCGTGCCAGCTAAATGGCCAGCGCAACTCCGAGCAGCCCCGTGTCGAGCTTTCAAGCCTAGGACGGTGGGTAGGATTCGGCGGAGACCTTCTCCACAGAGCCCGCCCCCTCCCAGGCCTGATCCGTCCTCCTCCCTGCCTCCCACTCCAAAACGCCCCTTCCCCACCTGCATTCCGCCCTCTCCCGCCACCCAGCACAGAGCTCACCTGCTCCGACGGGTGCCTACTCCTTCGCTGGTAGAGGCCTGCCAGCGAGCCTGGCCTCCACACTGTCGCAATGTGCTTTACTGCACGATTGCGACAGTGTGGATCCCAGTACTGCCGGCAGAGGCCGGAAGTGGATTGGACTGTTAAGCTGGAGCTACACTGTACGCGTTCGTGTTCCGTGTGCATCTGGCGCTGCCGAGACGCAGTCCTAGCTAGCCGGAACCAAGCCACACTATTCCTGAGCATGTGTTGAAAATTACTGCCCAACAAATAATCATGGCACCTTCCCCTGCCACCCTTTCTCCTCCAGTTCACTTCAGGCTGCTTATTAATAAGTCTCTTATTATTTAATAAGTCTTTTATTATTTAGTCTCGTATTATTTAAAGTTTTTCTGACATCTGCCCTGTGATTGGCTTCAGCATGAAACGCATCCCGCCCACAACAGTACAAAGCACTGCCTTTGATTGGCTGCACGTTCATGAAACGGGCAAAAGTTGAGTCGAGGTCGACTTTGCCCATGCGGGGACGCAGCTATCCGATGGGCCAACACCGGCAGCCGACGAGAGACCACATGGGACGCACGTGCCCGAGCCAGTGCCATGCCGGACGCTTGCCAGAAGCGTACAGTGTAGCCCGGGCTTAAGGCAGAAGATTCTACATGCCATTTAAGGTCAATTGTCAGCTTTAAAACATATATGTGTTTACTGCTGTGAGATTCACTTTAAATTTTCCATCTCAGGTACCAAAACATCATAGGGCAGCCTTAGTTTATAATTAATTAGTCTTCCTGCTGAGCATGAAATCTGCTGAGCAGATTTCCTCTGCATTCATAGGTAAATAAAACAGACAAAATGAAGAAGGAAGTAGGAATTGTCATCCCAGCATTTGAAATATGTTTGCTATGGGTATTTTTGTGACATTATTTTTGCAATGTCATGTTTGGGAATTTCTATGTTGATATGGAGATATGTTACTATAAGCAAAAATGCTTGTTGCAAATTAGATCAGGCATGTCCAGCTTCTGTATTCTTAGGGCTACTCTATTCCTGACTTCTCCATAACTTGACTCCTCATCTATGATTAAGCCCTAAAATAAGCAAGGACTCCTAGCAGTAGAACTGTCATAGTCGTATGTGCTGAGCTGTGGCAAAACCCCAAATCAAGATGTCACTAGCTTGATTGAAACTTGGTACAGCCATTGAGTAAAAGAAAACTGCTTTGTGGAAAACTTGGTCTGGTCACCAGTAGGTCATCTCTGAATTAGGTTGTCAGCAATGTAGAAGATCTTTCTTATGGAATGAGGGCAACAGCTGACAAATAAAATTCTCTGCAACAGTGCCAATTCTATAGCTCATTTTTGTGAACGATAAACTGTCACAGTATTACTGTTCTGAGTTAAACTGGCAATTCTTATATCATGGGATAAGAGCATGGGATAGGACATGAAATGATCACCTGTCAGAATTAGGGCCATCGGATCGGACTAAGACCCAAAACCAGTGTGCGAAAACCCATGTGGAAATCAGCATTTCCCACAGACATAACACACATATGGGTGGATGTAATAACAATATGGGCTTCCTTGTCCACGTTTTATCCGTGAGTTTTTTTCCTCATGGAATAACCCAAGTACCTTTTTCACTTCTTAATCCATGAGTTTGGAATCTTTGAACATAGGTTGGGACACGCACTTGGTTGCCTGATATTTGTGAGTTTTGAGTACTCAGAGGAGGTGAAACAGCACCTAGACGATCTCCAGGGGCGGGTTTGCAGAGCCAGGAAGTTTACTGCCTCACAGGCCAATCCTATAGGGTTGGGCTGTTGCATGGCGTGGTTTATGACAGCGGAAGGAGGTGGTTGAGGTGTGTTCTGGCATGTGGACATCATGCATCAGTATTCTCCTCCTCACCTCCTGACATGCCCCTTTCTCAGATTTGTGCCAGCTAAAGAGCTAGCGCAGGTCCGGGAAAATCCATTGGTGGCTGGGAGGCTTACCTCTCCCAAGCCTCCTGGTGTCGTCCCCCCCCCCCCCCCGCTGGATACAACACAAATCTTTTTGGTGCGGCTGTATCGGTGGGGGGAGGAGGATAGGATTGGGCTCTCAGAAGGGCAAACCCTCAAGGTGAAATTTCTGCTCCTTTTGGGAGGCAAGTGCTGCTGGGACACATGTAGACACAGGGAGACAGCTAAAAGATGATTGACAATATTGGAGGAGGGACTAGCACAACGTTTTCCAAAGAAAAAGTGAATGGATTGGAGTGAATGTGTGGTCACAAATCCCACATGGGTTGAACGTTGTGGATGTAATTTCCCACAGAATAACTGGTGCAGGCCTGAGTGGTTTTGCAGCTATAGTAATGGGTAGACTCCCCACCCCTTCCATTATCTGGAATAATCAGATCAATTTGTTAAATATTTGTTGGAAACAGGGAAATTAATTCAAAATCCTGGGTTGAATTATTGGGTCCTGATTTGGTTACTAGTCCTTGGCATGCAGTCTTGCACTTCCCATGACTTCCAGCTTTCCTAGACACTGAAACAAGCATGCAGCAGCATCTCAGACTTCAAGCCCTGTTTTAGCATTCCCAGAAGCCTTCAGTGCCAGGCTCACTCACCCCAGAAAGTAACACAAAATTGGGGGGTGGATGGAGCAGTGTTGTCGAGGGACCCCAGAATTACTGAGATTCATTACAGATGCATTTTGGACAAGCCCCAGTCTCTAGACATGTTTGGATCCAATACATCCAGGGAATAGATGCCTAAAGTCTAGTGTCTAAAGTTTAAACCCATGTCCCCCTCTCCCGTCACCACAGGGACAGAATTATTCCTGTCACAAATAGCTTGTGGGTGCCTTGTCATTGCTTAAATTCAAGGAACAAACACTGTTTCGAGCAGCTTCTGGTTATCTGTATATCAGTAGAGCTAATACAATGTTTTAGGCATTGTCTTTTGAGAGAACAATAACGTTCATTTACAAAAATGTTCTATGTAGTGCTAATTGAAGATAGTACTCAGTTAAACCACTAAGGTAATTGGAATTTGGTAAGCTTAATAAAGCTAATTGTAAAGAAACAAATGTTTGGATAACACATGAAGACATTTAGCTAATACGTGCAATTTGCAAAATATACTTAACTACTAATGCAACATTTTGAGTTTTCATAGCTTCTTAAAATGGAAAGTTTCATTTTATATGCTACTATTTAACACAATTTACTCTCACATAAAAATGGTTCTCTATAAAAACCTATTATGCTTCTAGCTGTGAAAGTCTTTTAAAATGGGAGTTATCTTTCAGGAGAGTGCAAGACAGAAACCCATTTTCAATGTTGCACACTTGTTTCACGAAAGGAAATTAATTAGAAAAAAATACTGATTGCCAAGAGGATGCAAATTATATAGTAAGGTTTGAAAGATAATATAGATCAGGGTCCTGAGTACAGCAGTGACGTGTGGTGAGATCCAAGGCTGGGGAGGTGAGGCAAGGTGGTGAGGCATAACACACACATAAAACAGAGACAGAGTGTAGATAAACGTACCTTGCAAAATCTTCTTCACTTATGACTTTCGCGCTCTCTCTTTCCCCAGAACAGGAAATACATTCAAAACCAGCTTCCTTCTGTTTTCATGGCTTTCACTGAGGCAAATCTGTCTGCTGCCTCCCCAGCGCTTGCTGATGCAGGCAGCCTGCCTTTTTTTCATTGGATGCCAGCTGCCCTGCCTTTTTTTCATTGGACGTCAGCCATGATTCAGCCAACCGACTGAGGCAGCTCTGTTAGGGGCCTCCCTGTGTATTGTAATGTGTGTGTGTGTTGCTTAATTCACTGACTCTGCTGAAGCAGAAGGGAGCTGGTGGAAAGGCAAGGTCCTTTTTTTAAAAAAACTTGTTGGATCCTTTTTTTTTCAACTTCTTGAGTCCAGAGAGGCTGTGCCACCCCTGCCTACCCTGACTGTGTGTCCCTGGAATACAGTAGGACTTACTTCTGAGTAAACATGTCTAAGAATTCACTAAGTTTGTAGGTAATACTGTATGTTTTCTAGAATTCTGCAAAATAGCAGTTGTGGAAGCAGCTTGCACATTCTACTGGCAAGTTATTCTGCAGAAGCCTCATTACTGTGCTTTTGCACTGCTTCAGTTAATTTCAGTGGGATTTGCACAAGAGAATTTCCTGGGAGCTTGCCCCTTGCTCCACATGGCTATCAAGATATTTTTGCCTCAGGACATAAAATTATTACAGAAAACTGAAATAATATTTATTTTTTTCCTTGGAGATTGTTGAGCTTGAATTGTATTCGGCTGCCTCCCCTTCGCCTGGAATCTCTTGTGTTTGCATAACTCTCCTTCTCCCCTGCTTCAGGCAAAGGTAAGCTAATTGTTCTTGTACAAATGGTTAAAAAAATGGAATGTTCTTAGGGTAATGCACAAAATGTATGTATCATTTTCTATAAATGACCCGCTTTACCCACCATATGAGCAAGAGTGAGTGATGTGGCCCCCAGCAGCTAAAATCAGGATCCCTGGTATGCATTATAATAATAAAGACAGTGGCTTTAAAACTTTATGGAATGATTTCCAGATGACATTGTGTGCACAGATACCAGTTTGCCACATAATTCCAATGCATTGCTGGGAATTTCTGAGGTGAGTTCCAGGATAAGCAGTCAGTTCAGGTGATATCTTCAGGAAGCCTGTTGGGCTTTACCATCATCCTGTGAAAATGAGAGTATGCCCTAGAACAGGGTTTTTTGTTTTGCAAGTACCACTTTTGCAAGTGCAGCCACCACACAGGAACAGGTGACATGGGGTTTTGCATCCTTCTTTTCCAAACCTTTGAAGGGTCAGACAGCTACACAGCCATATTTTGTCTGGTGGTGTACCACTGCTCCAGCCATCTCCACTTCTAGCATGCTTAAGCCAGGCAGGGCAGTGCCATATGGTCACCATATCCATGGAACCAAGTACTATCTGACACACTGTGAAGTATCATTAGTGCTAGTGGTTGAAAAGCGCTGCCCTAGAACGTAACCAATGCTCCTCTGTAGCTGCACACTGCAAGGTAAGATCATTCGTTCTTTCTTTCAGCAAAGCTTACCAACCTTTACTGCTCTTCACTTTGTCAAATCCCTGATCAGCTCCGAAGACCCCATGGTTCCTGATCTTAGGCAAAAATGTCAAATGGAGGCAGCCCTTCCTTGGCACATTTGCATTTTAGGTATCAGCAGCAGATATAGCAAATGAAGCTCTTGATCCTTCATCTGCTACTGACAGTTGATATTTCCTTTGTCTGCAACACTGATGGCAACTAAAAGCAGCCTATAGCCCCTCCCTTTGTTCCTTTACTATCAAAATCTTAAGTGGTTTCAATTCTTGACTGTTTGACAAATGGTGACTAATGAAATTAGATAGCTAATTTATTGAAGGCTGTTTTGGTGATTTATGTGGTGCTCACCTCATCAAGAATGAAGCCAGGTTCCTTTTTTTTTTTTACAAGGTGACAGTCAGAGGGCAGAAGAAAAGTAAAATCTAACTGTAAACAAGATATGCATGGTTAATTTCCTGCCTCCCAAATTATGTAAACAACACAGGAAGAAAGCTTGGATTTATTTTGTTTATAGTGTAGACTAAAATCCTAAAATACTTACCTGGAAATAAGTCCCACTGAAAGAAATGGAACTTCACAGTAAAAAACATGTTTTAAAAGTAGGCAGCAAATATGTGATCTAAAGGGTTCTCAAAGTGTTGGGTTGCGACTCACCACTTGGAGAAGGGGCAGGTCGCTACCCCCTTAAGGGGAGTGGTAACCTGTGATGGCGGCGGCAGCGATCGTGCTGCTGTTGGGGATAAAAGTGGTATTTTTAGACTTACAGGGGATTGTGCTGTCCTCCGGAGGGTGCGGGAAGCAGCCTCCCCCCCCCCCCGAAGGCCTCCCCAAGCCTCCAAATGGCTCTTGGAGGCGATTAAAGCCCATTTCTGGTTTACTTCCTGGTTTCCCCGAAAACCAGATGTGGACTTTATTTAGGCCTGTGAGAAATACAACTACTAATATTTGAAGTGCTTTTAAATTAGATATTGTTGTAAAGAAATAAACACAGCTCGCTGTATCTTCTCTCTTTCAATTATTCCACAGAAGAATTGAAGAGCCCCAATACCACCACAACGTTAAAAATCTATAGGTAGCCAGCTAAACTTCCTCCAGTTCTTTTCTGAACCTCAAAACTATCGAACTACCCACTACCAGTCATCATAGCGAGTAATTCATCTGTGGAACTCCTTGGCACAGGATGTGGTGATGGCACCTGGCCTGGATGCCTTTAAAAGGGGTTTGGACAGATTCATGGAGGAAAAGACCATCACAGGTTACAAGCCATAAGCAACCTCCTGGTTTTAGAGGTTTTAGAAGCGGGTTTTCTCTGTATCCAGGTGCAAGGGAGTAACAACGGGAAACAGGTTATCTTGTTGTCTTGTGCTCCCTGAGGCATCTGGTGGGGCCACTGTGTGATACAGGAAGCTGGACTAGATGGGCTTTTGGCCTGATCCAGCAGGGCTCTTCTTATGTTCTTATATTGAATATTTACTTATTTTTCATTTCCTTAAATATCCTTGGTTATCTTAGTTTCTTAAATGTGAAACATCTTAGTACTCATGAGAGTTTTTCATGCTGCATATTCACCCACATGGGAAAAAAATTACCGTATTGTCCCGAGTATAAGACGCACCTGATTATAAGACGCACCCTTAAAGTTTGGTGCTATTAAAAAAAATTTAATTAAATCACTGTCATTAAATTGCAACAGCCTGATTATAAGATGCACCCCTAGTTTAAAAACTTAAATTAGGAGAAAAAAGTGAGTCTTATACTCAGACCAATACGGTACTTCAAATCTCTCATCAAAATTCACCTTTTCCATAAAGCCTTAGACTTAGCCCTTATCCGTTACTGAAAATAAACTTAAGTACATGTAATTGTACTTGCTCATGTTCATCTCTTGCTTACCCCTGCCTTACCCCTACCTTTTGCTCTTGTCTCTTATATTGCTGAAATGTAGATTCAAAGCTCCTTGAGGGTAAGAACCTGTCTTTTCTTCTTTCACTCTGTTACGAGTGATGTACATTGATAGTGTTTATATAAATAATATAAGAAAACAAAATCCTCCAGACAGTCCCTGTGAAATATTCTGTTTTGGATTTTTCACATCTGAATGTAAGCTATTGATTGCTGGAAATGTTTGACTTTTTTTTCAATCCTCTGCCTCGTGTAATTTCTGTACCTCCACAATCTCACAAGATGAGATTAAAAAATAGAATTAAAACACAAAACATCCACATTGAATAGGGCATCCAAATCAATTGCATAAGGGAACACAGGAGTCTATGTATCTAGGTCTTTTTTAGTTTGCGATCACCTGTAAAAAGAAATTGCCGCTTTTCAATCATAATATAGTCTCAAGATGCTGAGGTAACTCGTTAACAGCTGTTTTCCATTTACTAATTTCATCAGTGGAGCACTTACTCACTGTGGGAAACCTTAACAACATCTAGGAAGAATCCTATGACTGTGGTGCTCTTATTTTCTGCTCCATGGTGTGTAAATGAGAACTATAAAAATAAGAAAGTACTGTAATTATCATTTCTAAATTACTTTTGGCTAAAATTCCTTTGAAGCTTCCTTTTCTTATTTCTCTAGAACATACAATGAGGGGGCAACTTGGAGGAGGGTAGAGAAATTTAGATCGTGAACGGTTTCTTGAGTGAAATCAGTATATTTGATTATAAAATATTTTTAAATGTCAGAGGGAAAATGGAGAATAATTGTCTTTTTTTTTTTTTTGGCAGCGTATAGGATAAAAAAGAATAGCTCTAAATTACTGAATGGTTTTAATCAGGTATGTGAAAATCCTCCCCTTCGTTTCTGTGGCTATTTTCACTATCCCACATGCGTGTTAAGGGCATTTACCCGAGTATGCCCCATGAAACACACAAGACATGATATGGATGAAAAGGATCACTTTATTGAAATACAGGAAAGCAAGCTCATAGGTAAAGGAGATCTACAGGCCGGGGTCAGGGTGTTACACGCGCACGTGAGAAGCGCTGACACGGGCATACATCCTAAGGACTGTCCCGGGCGGAGTTACAACCCGGATTATCCTATGTATTATTTAATACATGTAAATAATGCACATGTATTATGTATTATAATACATAATAGTGCTGATGCATAATGATAATACTTTTAACCTGATATTTCCATAATGTCCTACTAAAATAAGGAAGAACTTTATCCTAATCCTAATGAAATTTTAGAACTTTTCCCCCTCCAAACCTGGAGGTATATGGACAGAAAAAGCTGCTTTGATTACGGCGCGATCCTGCATAGATATCCACATTTGGCAGCCAGGGAGTAAGGTAAAATATCCATTTTTGTAAGTAAAATATCCATTTTTGGCACCCAGGGAGTAAGGGCCACCGGGGCGCAGGCTGGCAGCCCTTACTCCTCCTCCCAGATGACCCTGTAGCCACCAGTGCAGGTAAGATTTGCAGTGGTCGGTGCAGGGGCTGGTGGAGGGTGGGCCGGGTGGCGATGGAAGGCAACTGTTGGACGAGCTGGTCCGGGAGGGGGTGGGGATATCGGCCTCCCGTTCCTGGGCTCGGAGGCCCTTTTCCCATTGCCCTTGATGTACATCGGCTTGAGAGCCGACATACATTCGAGGAGGTCCATTGGGGCTGGGCAGTCCTACACTGGGGGACGGGGACGAACATCCCCTTCTCCTGAGGAGTTCCTGAGCTGCGCTGAAGCAGCCCAAGAACTGAGCAGGATGCTGTAGCCAGTCCTATGGGCCGGCCGCAGATCCTTACATAGGACCGCTGGTCTATCTAGTGCTTTCTATGCTGACCGGCAGTGACTCTCCAGGGATCTTTCCCAGCCCTATTTGGAAATGTCAGGAAGTGAACCTGCATACAAAGCATGAATTCTGAGCTATGGTCAGAGGCATCACTAGGGTATGTGTCACCTGGCGCGATAGCTTATCGCATCAACCTAGTGATGTCACTAGGGTTGGTGTCACCCAGTGTGGTAACTCAAGGTGTTATCCCCATTAGCTTTATTTATTTTAATATACAGCAAGTCCTCACTTAAAGTTGTTGATAGGTTTTTCTTAGAAATTGCGACTTTAAGCGAAACGACGTATAATGAAACTAATTTTACCATAGACTAATTGATAAATGTAAACATTCCTATGGCATTTTCCCATCAACTTTAAAACGAAACAACTTTAAATGAAACGACTTTAAGTGTGGACGCTGTATAACAGTACAGCTCACCCAACAAATCACTAACCAACAAAAAACCAGTGGCCATCTTGATGACACTCGCACAACTGAATAAGAGTTCTAGTATTAGCTCTGATACATAGAAATGAGACCTGACTCGTACTAACTCCTTATTGGTTCTATGCTGTGTCATAACAACATCTCATTGGCTCTTGGAACAATCAGTCTCATTGGTCAGTTTTGAGTTAAGGAAATTCACTTTTTGTTATATAAGGCAGTTGTGAAAAACGATTTTAAGTTTTCATGGCCCGCAATAATTCTTGAATTTACTGGAGCAATAAAATACTGGAATTTACTGGAGCAATAGTATCAATAAAAAAACAAGGCAAACTTAAGTGCAGCTTAAAAAATAGTACTGTATTTTTTGTCGTATAAAACGCACTTTTTTGTCTAAATTTGTGACCCAAAATAGTAGGGTGCGTCTTATACGCCAATACTAAAAAAAATCCCTCCCTCCCCCGCCCGTTTTAAAGCATTTTTGGGCTTACTGGGGTTTTCCGGAGCAGGAGAGCTCCCTTGTGCTTTCTTCCCTGGCTAATCTATCCGATCTACAGCTGTTTAATTTATGCACCAGCTTGAGTTGAGCTTCTCAGCAGCCAGCAGAGGGCGCTGTGCTCAGTTCAGTTCAGCTGAGCTGCAGAAGGCCTTTCCTCCAATGCTGAATCAGCTTTGGTAAGCTTCTGAACTGGGCCTAGTTGGGGAGGCTTTGGAAACTGTGCTTAGGTTAGGTTAGGTTAGGTGGGGTGGGGGAAAAGTGTTCAGCTGAGCTGCAGAGGGCGTGGTCTTCCCAGCTCTCCTCGGAAGGGTAAGCTTCTGAACTGGGCCTAGTTGGGAGGCTTTGGAAACTTTGCATAGGTGGGGTGGGGTAAGGGTTGAGTCTGGGGTTTTTTTTGGTACTTTTATGTTTTTTACTTTGGAAACTGTTCATGGATGGGGTGGGGTGGGGTGAAAGAGTTTAGTCTGGGTTTTTTTTTGTACTTGGAGTAAATGTTTTTTACTTTGGAAACTGCATGGGTGGGTTGGGCGGAAAAGGGTTGAGTCTGGGGGTTTTTTTGTACTTGTACATTTATGTTCTGGTGCATTTTGTTCATGTATCTTATTGCTGTGTGTTTTAAAAGAGATCCTGGTATTTTTGTGCAGTTTATGTAAATTAGCTAATTAAGCAGCCAAGCAGTAAGTGGCCAAGTGGCCCAAAAATGCTTTAAATCTTTTTTTCTTGAAACCCAGGGCCAAAAGGAAGGTGTGTCTTATACGCAGGTGCGTCTTATACGCCGATAAATACGGTAGTTTAAAATATAAAAATATTAAAAACACACTTAAAATAACACGTTAAAAATTAAAACCGTGAAACATTGCAACGTTTCGCTCGTCTGCTACGAGCATTATCAAGCAAAAAACCCTCATGTAGTGGGAAGATGTTAGCAAGCCTAAGTTATTAGTCCTACTACATAAGGGTGAAGAAAGCCTCATTTTCAAGCTGCTACAAGAATCAGCTGTGTGGGAGATAATTGAAAGCATCCCTACCATCCAGCTGAGCTAATTACAGTTGCAAGAAAAAGTATGTGAACCCCTTGGGATTATGTGGAGTTTTGCATGAATTGGTCATAAAATGTGCTCTGAACTTCATCTAAGTCACAATAATAGAAAAACAGTCTGCGTAAAATAATACTACACAAACATTAGATGTTGCCATGGTTTAATTGAACATAACATGTAAACATTCACAGTGCAGGGAGGAAAAAGTATGTGAGCCCCTAGCCTAATGACATCTCCAAGAGCTAATTGGAGCCAGGAGTGAGCCAACCTTGACTCCAATCAGTGTGATGATATTGGATGTGTTGCTGACAGCTGTCCTGCCCTTTAAACACACACACCTGGGTTGGGTTTACTGGTTTCAAGAAGCACTGTCTGATGTGAACCATGCCTCGCAGAAAAGAACTCTCAGAAGACCTACGATCAAGAATTGTTGACTTGCATGAAGCTGGAAAGGGTTACAAAAGTATCTCCAAAAGCCTTGATGTTCATGTGTCCATGGTAAGACAGACTGTCTACAAATGGAGAAAGTTTAGCGCTGTTGCTACTCTCCCTAGGCGTGGTCGTCCTGTAAAAATGACTGCAAGAGCACAGCGCAGAATGCTTCATGAGGTAAAGAAGAATCCTAGAGTGTCAGCTAAAGACCTACAGAAATCTCTGGCACATGCTAACATTTTTGTTGACACATCTACAATAAGGAAAACATTAAACAAGAATGGAGTACATGGGAGGACACCACGAAGGAAGCCATTGCTGTCCAAAACAATATTCTTGCAGCACGTTTGAAGTTTGCAAAAGAGCACCTGGATGTTCCACAGCACTACTGACAAAATATACTGTGGACAGATGAAACCAAAATTGAGTTGTTTGGGAAGAACACACAACACTATGTGTGGAGAAAAAAAGGCACAGCACACCAACATCAAAACCTCATCCCCACTGTAAAACATGGCGGAGGAAGCATCATGGTTTGGGGCTGCTTTGCTGCCTCAGGGCCTGGACAGATTGTTGTCATTGATGGGAAAATGAATTCCAGAGTTTATCAAGACATTTTTCAGGAAAACGTGTGACCATCTGTCTGCCAACTGAAGCTTCGCAGAGGATGGGTGATGCAACAGGACAATGACCCAAAGCATACAAGTAATTCAACAAAAAAATGGCTTCAACAGCACAGAATACGCCTTCTGGAGTGGCCCAGTCAGAGTCCTGACCTCAACCTGATTGAAATGCTGTGGCATGACCTTAAGAGAGCGATTCACACCAGACATCCCAAGAATATTGCTACACTGAAACAGTTTTGTGAAGAGGAGTGGTCCAAAATTACTCCAGATCGTTGTGCAGGTCTGATCTGCAACTACAGGAAACGTTTGGCTGACGTTATTGCTGCCAAAGGAGGGTCAACCAGTTATTAAGTCCAAAGGTTCACATACTTTTTCCTCCCTGCACTGTGAATGTTTACATGTTATGTTCAATTAAACCATGGCAACATCTAATGTTTGTGTAGTATTATTTTACGCAGACTGTGTTTTTCTATTGTTATGACTTAGATGAAGTTCAGAGCACATTTTATGACCAATTCATGCAAAACCCCACGTAATCCCAAGGGGTTCACATACTTTTTCTTGCAACTGTAGGTCCACGTGTGTGTTGGTTGGTTTCCCAAAGTTTCCCAAACTTTTTCAACCTGCGGCTTCCTTGAACATTGGCGACGGCTGTGGCTCCCTATTACATTATGTCGATGCCTACAAATTGGCATTGCACCCTTTTCTGAGAGGATTCTGTGGCACTCCATGGCTCTCCTGGCTAGTTTCTGCGGCTCCTCTGAGAGCCACCCTTCCCAGATTGGGAACCACCACTGCCCAAGGGTGTCATCTGGTACAGTCCACACCCTCCCTAGTGACGCCACTGGCTATGGTCCCATTTGAAAGATATGAAATTGGATTCACTGGTTGGTATTCTACGGATGCCTAACTGAGTGCCATAGTTACATCCCCTTTTCCATGCTCTTCTTAAAAAACCAAATGGTATACATTTATGCCTCAAGATCAGGTCTGTAAAGCTTGCAGCCAACCAAGCTGAATGCTGCCCACCAGCCATGTACAGTGGCCTGCTATTTGCTTAACAGGCCTTCTGTTTTTGCAGTCCTCATAAACCAGCATAATATTTATATGGTCCTGTGAGGAATTTCTTTTGGCTCACTTGCAAATTGTGCAAGTTTGCTTCAGATCAATGAGAAAGTAAATAATGCACATGTATAACTTCAGGACACGCAGGAAACAACTATGGAATTTCAAATGAAATCAGAAGGATGTCAGTGACTGGTGAAATTTCTTACAGACGTTTTGCAAATCCCTAACTTTGGTGCAGCTTGGTTCTTCCAATTTGATGAGTAGTTTTCAGCGGTGGGAGGTTAATCTGCTGGGTTGATGCAGTCTGTTATGCATTTGAAATGTTTGAGTTAATGTGGCACATCTTTTTATAGAGAGGCATATATAATCTCTGAACTAGCAGGTCTTTTTCATGTTCCCAGGTGACAAACGTTCGCCTCAGCAGCCTGACTTCAGTGCAGACGCAGATTACTGAACTTGGCGGCTAATGCTCATGCCAATCTGTTAGGATGGCACTGCGCCCATGGAGAAATTGGCTGAACCACTGCCCTAGGGCATACTTGCCAAGGAATGAATTTTATGAGCAGTCTGCCTGATGCAGAAGGTTCTGTATCAATGCAAGAATTCCTACATCTGTGCTGATGCTTATGCTCCTCTACCTTGTGCCTCCTTAAACTTAATCGCACCTGTTGGCCCTCCTTTGCTACAAATAGAACACCTGAATGATACCGGCACTGAAAGCATATGGGGCATTGAGTACCCCGGGCTGCCTCCAGGCAATGAATCATGTTGCCTATAAAACTAGTAATTTAATCTGCTGGTCATTCATTTCTCCCATGTTCCTTTAATAAGCTAACACACAGAGTCCCCCCCCTCCCCACTCTTCTTTAATAAGCCAAGAAGTAAGATACTGGTAAAAATAAATCCTATTTAAGGCATTGATCCAAAACCCATTATGTTTGTTCACTTCAGCTGGTTTTGGATGAAGACCTAATAAATATTGCTTTGCTAGAAGGGTTTATGGAAGGTCAGCATTTCTTTCTCAATATTTCCTCCAGCAAGTAACCCCAAGCGAAAATTAATAGCTGCATCCAAATTCAAAAGCTACTTAAATGAGCTAAGCAAAGGGCAGAAAGAAAAAGCCAGAAACAGGGGCTGAATAGAAGACAGAGCACACCGTATGTGCCCTATGAGTCATCATATACTTCACATAAGTCTTTATGTATCAATGTTGAATACATTGTTGGTCTATATGGCCTAGTGGGCAGAGCCAGTGTTTCCATGTTTATGTTTAACAATTTTCTATACTTTTTATTTTGAGCAGAGGATAAGAGCAAAGGAAAGAATTGCATCTCAAGATGCTCTGCCTTGCTGCTTCTCTGCTCCATACTGTCGCCCCCCCCCAGTGGATTTTATTGTTTTTAAATACGTATTGTTTAAACTTATTTTATGTATTATTTTAAATTATGTATTTTAATTTTTGTTGTAAGCCGCCTTGGGCATTTGCCTTCGGCATATGAGGCGGGATATAATTTTTAAAAAAATAAATAAATAAGATTGCACCTCTAGACTGACAGTCAGCCGTCCTGCGTAGTTTTCATGTTGTTTTGTCCTTTAGAGACCACTTTGCAATGGCATCCAAATAGTCTGTTTTCCGTTATGCCGCTGGCAGGTACATCACAACTCTCCATGTGGTTCTTACACACCACGCAGCGCATTTCCATTGCAACACTACTTCCAGAAACATGTAGAGCTAGCATTGAACCACTTAATGTGATGTGTTTGAATTTATGGACAATGGTGCTAAATATAGGATGATATGATTGATGTAATGTATGGAACAGATCTTACAGCCCAATCCTATGCATGTCTACTCATAAGTAGAGTTTAATGAATTGAGTTTGAGTTTAATGAAACTTGCTCTAACTATGTACAGTACTGTATACCGTGTTTCCCCGAAAATAAGACAGTGTCTTATATTAATTTTGGCTCCAAAAATGCAGTAGGTCTTATTTTCAGGGAGGTTTTATTTTCCCAACCTGTGGCACAATCTCCCCGGCACCCCCCGCAACCCCTCCGGCACTTACTTTGACCGATTAAAGCTTCATTCTTTCCTGAGGGTGCAAGGCTCTGCAAGGCCTGCACTCGAGTCCTCCACCATGGAGACGACGTGCTAGAGAGACTCTGCAAGGTTGCTGCCTCCTTGCAGGCGTTGTTGGCCTCTCTAGCACGTCATCTCTATGGTGGAGGACTCAAGTGCAGGCCTTGCAGAGCCTTGCACCCTCGGGAAAGAATTAAGCTTAAATCGGTCAAAGTAAGTGCCGGGGAGGTTGCGGGGGGTGCCGGGGGTTTTTTTGTGGTTTTTTTGGCGTCCGTCTGGCTGATGATCCTAGCTAGGTCTTATTTTCAGGGGAGGTCTTATATTTATGAGTGCCAGCAAAAATCACACAGAAATGACGGTAGGTCTTACTTTTGGGGGAGGTCTTATTTTTGGGGAAACAGGGTAGTATCATAGCTAGGCAGCCTAATCCAATACCAGGCTTACGCTGACAGAATTATGAACCTGCTTGACTCAGATGTAAAAGAACCAGACCCTTCTGATGACACCGCAGCATGGGTCTTCCAAATGCCCTCAGAAAGTTGCTGGTTGAACGTTGCTTGGGTAAGAGTGGTCCTATGTTTAGCACAGGACCTCTGTTGAACTGTGTGCATTATTTTTCCTTAATAAAAGTTTAATTTTCTTGAGTTTCTCTGGACTGGAGTGTAACACTAACAGCAGTTAAACCATTATTTCTACTGTAATTCACTTTAGTGATTTTGAATCCAAAACCTGATAATGGGAGTAATTTCCAGTTTTAGCGTGATCCAAAGTATATGGCCTTTCACCATTGCAGGAGCTAGGATAATTATTTAGGGCTTGTTCTGCACTGTACATCATTGTGAGGCTGAGTAGCTCCTACCATAGCAGCAGCAAATGATGTGCCTCCAACAGTGGTAGTATTGTCTGATTTGGAAACATAGCATGGTTGAGAGAAGCTGTGATCAGGGTGGCCTGGCTGGTTCCATGGGAGACCCCAAAGATGACAGACCAGGTAGATTCAATGTGATAGAGCAGCATCTATTCTCCAGGTAGATTCAATGTGATAGAGCAGCATCTATTCTCCTGTGCTTGCTGGTGGTCCTTGCTTCCACTGCTGGGCTTGTTGCCTGACCAAGCTTTTCTTGTATTTTGGTGTGTGATATGGGTTACATGTGTACATGGTGCTGGGTACCTGCCAAGAAAGCACGACCCTGGCCAGTCTCATGCTGTTTCCATTGGACTGGTGGCGAGAGGCCTCAGGTCCCACACTTGGTCCCTGCATATGTAAGCGATTTCCCCCATATACATGTTACGTTCGTGGTACAAGGCTCACCTGGTAACAGTTCAGCTGACAATCCAACAGCACCCACCAACAGTGGCGTTCCTGGGGGGTGCTGCACCGTAAGTGGTGCAAGGTGCTGCACCGCTCCTTGCAAACCGGTGTAACGTGGCCCCTCCCACTCGCCTCTGGAGCCATTCTGGCGGCAAAGGCAACACGCTGCATGAGCTGACTGGGACCTTTGGTAGTCTATAGCTGAGCTGTGTGGGGAATCATAGGTTATCTTCCTGTGACAAGAGCAAACAGCACTGCATTCAGAATACATCTTTGCAACAGTTCACTTCATACTTCTTCCCATATTTCAATTGACATCCTTCTAAGGATGCTTAGGATATGATTAATGCATTAATGCTTAGGATATGATGAGTATTGTGCTACTGCAGCATCACAAAATGTGTTGGCACACCAGGGATGAAACATCAGTTTACAGGGATAAAATCTTTGAGCCCAAAATTTTTGTGCCTGGGTGCTAATGTGTCTTTTTTTAAAATAAAAAAAAAAAAGAAGAAGCTTCAGTGAATAAAGTACTGTATAAACTTTAATTTTCCAATCAACGATCGTTTTGTGGAACAAAAACTCAAAAAGGGTGAAAGTGAAACATAATAATGTATGTTCTAGGACTTTAAAGGAAGAAGGTTAGTGTTGAAAATTTAGGAGTACACATTACTGTGTTTCACATTTGCTTTGTCCAGGATTCAGAACCCAAGGCTACTTAATATAATATAGTACATTTTGTTTATGGGTAGAACGCATTTAAGTGATCCTGTATAGTCCAGTTCACAACACTGATTTTGTTAGTTATTATGGATTGAGTGAATTACTCATGGCTTCAGGTATTTTTCCTCCTACGATTGCAATTCATAGAATGAGCAGAACAAATTGATAGAACACTACATTAAAAAAAAGCAAAAAGCCAGGGTACCCTCAGGGCTTGGTCATGATCTCAAACAGTGAACTTCTCGCTGCTGCAATAGCTACAACTGCATCTCGCTTACATATTTGCCTCAATTGAGCTATGCGTGTGCAAGAAGGCATGAAGGGTTACTCTGTATGTGATTCCTCTTCCCAGTCTAACACCCTGGGCTGCACTTGAATAGCCCTTCCTTGAAAGCTGAAATCTTGTCTGTCAGATGTCTCCCCCACTCCCCTGTTGCTGTTGAATCCAGAGGATTAGTGAGTTCCAGCTTTGTTTAAGGAACATGTGCTAACTGCATTTAGGGACCAATCCTATCTGCGCAGTACTGTGCAGTACAGTGTACTGCACAGGCCGCTGCCACGGCATACTCTCCGCCATTGGCACAATTGTGGTGGCAGTGGGGGTGGTTTGAGGCAGGGATTGGGCTGGGACAGGGGCAGATCTTGGTGGCAGCGATATCCTTCAGATCCAGAACACCTGTCCCAGGCCTGACATGTCCTCTGCCCAGGGGTGTCACTGGGGTGTATGGGATGGGGGGGTGCAGCCCACACTGGCTGTCACTCAGGGGGTGGTGCAACCAGATGCCCAGCCCTGAGCCTTCTTCAGCGCCGGCTGTGACGAGAGCACGGAGGAGTTATTGCCTACTGCTCATTATGTTGCCGGTCATTGTGTTGCTGGTTTCGAAAAGCTGTCGCTGCTCTTCAGAATGATGCGAAAAGCTCTCATCCCGTTGTGTGTGGGGAAGCTCATCGTTGCTTCATGTTCTCGCAAGAACACGAAGCTAAGATGAGCCCCCCCCCCGTGAGGAGGCCTTCCAGCAAGGTGGCCTTCCTCTCACCACTGCATCCAGCCCCATGCCCAGCCTCCGTGGTGGCCTCCTGTGGCTTTACACTGGGCACCCCCACAAAGGCTGGGCACAGGGCCACATGGGTGCGCTTGTTGGCTGCGTGCTCACCAGAATGCAAGCTTCCCTGACAATCAGGTGAGGATGCTGCCAGCAAGCGCACCTAGCGCGAGGATGCAGGAGGCCACCACAGAGGCTGGGCACGGGGACGGATGCCATGGGTGAGAGGAACGCCTCCTCGCTTACCTGATCACCACCAGACCAGGTAAGTCCATGCAGGGGGCGGAATGGGGCAGGAGGAGGGCAGAGGGGTGGAATGGGGTGGAGAGGGCAGGGTGGGGATGAGTGGATTGAGCTCAGGATGGGGTGGGATTGGTGGCACTGGCACACACTGTATCCTTACTCCCTTCCCAGGCCTGATCAGCCAACATGGAGTTGCACCAGCGATATTGCTGAGACAGGTCTGAGTTGACCCGTTGCTTCTGTTGGGGCTTACTCCAGGGCAAAGGGACAAATGTCCCCTTACCCCAAGAAGACCTCCAGCATGCCAAATTCCCCTACACAGGATGCAGCGTAGCCCGCTCCGGTGCTGCTTCATCCCCACATGGGAATATAGCCTAAAAATAATAGTTAGCCTGATCATTTTAAATTAATATATGCACCTCAACAATAAAACGTACATGACAACTGATGGAAACTTCCCAAAGCATGCAGAACCTACCCCTTCTCTATATCATTGCCTTGGCTCCTATAACTATGATAATAGAAGAGATAAACTTGCTGTCAAGCAGTGTAGTACATCAATGCCTCTCTCTATGAGGCTGCTGCATACTGAGTCAGACATTGGTGTTCAGGGCAGCATACTCGACACTGGCTGACAGCAGCTCCCCTAATCTGCTTGGTTAAAATCAATACATACCTGCCAGCAATGAGAATTGCATGACCCCAGATGGAACTGCCTTAAAAAAAGTGTGAAACCTACCCATTTCCTGCATTATTGCCTTGGCGCATATCTAAGATAATACAAGGGCAAAATTTGCCATCTGCCAGCATATTTTTTCTATATTTTCCCCCATATGAGACTATTCATCCATCTAACCCAGTGTATTCAATGCTAACTGGCAGCAGCTCCCCCACTCCTTCATTTAAAATTAATGCCTACATGCTAGCAATGAAATTGCATGACTTCAGATAGAAATACCCAATATGTGCATAGCCTGCCCATTCCCTGCATTATTACCTTGTTTCATCTAACAAAAATACTAGAGGGGATAAACTTGCCATCTGTCAACATCAGTACTATCCTATATGAGGTTGCTGTATGCTGAGTCAGGCCACTGGTCCACCCACCCGAACATACCCAACACTAACCAGCAGCAGGCTACGCTCTCATTTTCCTGTTGCCAACTGACTGCAAGAGCATTTGATATTAAATTCAGGCATATATCATCCATCTTCCTCTGCTTAATGAAAACATTAAACAGGCTAGAGATGAAGCTGCTGTTCAGGCCCTTTTCTTCTTCACCCCAAGGAGTCACTTTGCTCCTCTTTATACCTTGAATGTAAAATGTGATGAAACGATGATGGGGTATTAACTACCCACTTTGTATGTGAAGAACCTTCTGTCTCAAGCTGCAATCTTCTAAACAACTCACATAATTTTGTAGTTTGATCTTTAGGTAGAGACTGCACAACTTGTGGCCCATGAAATCAAATGTAAGCCACCAGTCATGAACTGTGGCTGGTCGTGTGCTTGACAACCCACCTAGTTTTTACATTCAGGAAGGGAGCAAGAGCAGGAGGCTTATTGAGCCCCTACAGATGTTTTAGGCTTGTTGGGTCACACGTTATGCAGGTGCAAGACTGACGGCACAATCCTGTTGCTGCCTTAGGCCAGGAGTCTACGCACTGGAGCAGGAAAGGACTGCTCTGGCCGTTGCAGGGGCGGGCGTAATGGGGCAGGGGCTGGGCAGATCAGGCCTGGGAGGTATCGGAGTTGCTGATGCATGCCAAATCCTATGTGCCCCTCTCAGGCCCATTCCCTTACCCCGAGGAGACCTCCAGCCTGCTCCTATCCAGTGCTGGACACAGTGTGGGCTGTGCGGCCCTGCTGCACTTGCACTGGGTAGGATTGGGCTGCCCATTTGAAACCTTACAGTGAAAATGGCAACATATACTGTATAGCAAGGGTTCTCAACTCCTTCCTGGCCAAGTACTACCTCCGGCGCCACTATCCTACTGTGTACCACTGAAAGTGACTGGTGATGACGTCATCACCAGTTACTTCCGGGTTTTCAGGTTTTTGGAGGCTCTAGGTGGGTGAGAGGGCCCTTCTCAGTGTTCCCGAAAGGCTTGGCCAAAGGCAGGTGTCTTTCAGGAGTAAAAACTCGCCACCAAAAGCACCTCATCAGAGCGGTGGTCTGGTGGTCCAATGGTCTGTGTACCACCAGCACTCAGCAGAAATACCACTGGTCAGTGGCGTTGTTAGGGTGGAGGCGGGGTGTGTGGTCCCCCAGGCGCAGGGGTGTTGAGCTCGGAGGGGGTGCACTTGCCTCCCATATGGTTGCCCCCTCGGCCGCCGCTCCCATCGTCATTTTTGTTGTCCCGCGCTGGCTGTCTTCTCTTTGGGTCCTCCCGCCCACACTGGAGCCGTTTGACTAAAAAAAAAGTAAGCAAAACATCGTGTGTGTGTGTGTGTGTGTGTGTGTGTGTGTGTGTGTGTGTGATTCAGGCTGTGCTGCTGCAATTCGGTGGCGGCATGCGAAAAATGACATCACGCCCCCCAGGGGGCATGGTTTGTGGCATCGCATGGGGGTGTTGCGTCGGCGCCCCCCCCACAGGGGGTGTCGGAACACCTCTGCCACTGGTGGTACTGGTACCACTGGTTGAGAACCTCTGCTGTATAGTAAACTGCAGATACAGAATCTAATGAGGATATTTTATATTCTCTTTCTTCTATCTATATATAGCGGGCTGATTCTCATTATACAGGGGACCTTTGTTCCAGCCCCCCCTCCCCATGGATACTTGAAACCGCGGAAAGGGGTGAACACCCCCTCCGTGGTTTTCTAAGGTGCCCCTGGTCTCCAGTAGGATCATGCGTGCCCCCCGCGCCCCCCCCAGGCACTTTTAGCGCTGGAAGCTTCCTTTTTCTTCCAAAGGTATGTGATGATGACCAGGCCTCATGCAGCTTCCTTGCAGGCCCGTCCACGGACACTAGGTGCCTAGAGAGGCTGCAGAGACTCTCTAGGCACCTAGTCTCTGTGGACAGGCCTGCAAGGTAGCTGCATGAGATGCCTGGTCATTGCATACCTTTGGAAGAAAAAGGAAGCTTCCAGCGCTAAAAGTAAGTGCCTGGGGGGGGGGGACATCTGCTACCAGCAGATAACTCAATCAGCAGATAGTGGATCAGCGGATAGGCCCCCCCTGTATATACAGTATGTACATAATTTAATTGTCATCATTACTCCACACTTTAGAACTCTCAACTGAATGTATGAATTGACTCTTTTAAAAAACTTATGATTCAGATATCTAAGTTTCTATCTGCGATACTTTCTCCAGTATTTTCCCGTAATGATATATAAATCTCTACTTGATGCTACAGTCATCAAGTGATGAGCATGCCTATTTGACCACCTTGCAGTTTCTTGTGCATTAAATCTATCTCCATGGGATTGCCATTTTCTATAAAATGGGCTATATAGCAGCCCTGAAAATTGTGTAACAATATATTTATAGAATTTATTGCAGTAGTCTTTTGTGGCTTAATTCCCACCCAACTTTGTAGAGTTGCTGAATAGTATGTCTCTTTAACGTTTTATTTTATTGACAAACTTTTAAAGTTATCTAATGTTATTCTCTTTCACTTTTGATCACCATACACCAAGGAACCGCAAAATCCCATGACAAACCAACATTTTAAAGGAGGAAATCCTCTGCAAAGGAAAATGAAAGTCTCTGTGTGATTAATTTACTATAAACGTTTAGTTAGACAATCATAATATACAACTTGATTAAAATTCAATTTCTTTTTCACTTAGCTATGGTACCTTTTTAGATTAATATTCTCCCAGTGTTGTCTCAGGATTCCTCATTGATATGCTTAGGTACTCTGACCTTGGGATGTTAATCTGAACACAAACATTTATCTCCTTGCCTTGTCACCATATTAGCTTGTGTCTTGTGAACAAATCCCTTCAATGGCCATAGATCCATCACTTTACTGCCATTGGACTCAGTGGCGTAGCTAGCCCAAAATCTATTGGGGGCCCACCTCCAAATTGGCGCTCCCCCCTGGATTGGCTCCCAAATGCGGTGCACGAGTTTTGGGGGGTGTAAAAATCACAATTTATTTATTTATTTAAACCGCTGAACCATAAACTGTCTATCGAAAGGTCGGCAGTTCGATTCCCGCGATGGGGTGAGTGCTCGTTGCTTGGCCAGCTCCTGCCAACCTAGCAGTTCCAAAGCATGTCAATGCGAGTAGATAAATAGGTACCGCTTGCGGGAAGGTAAACAGCACTCCGTGTTCCAGCTGCATGCTAACGCGCTGCGGCAAGGAGAGTCATGCCGGCCACATGACCACGGAGGCGTCTTCGGACAACGCTGGTTCTTCGGCTTTGAAATGGAGATGAGCACCACACCCTAGAGTTGGACACGACTGGACTTAATTATCAGGGGATACCTTTACCTTTTTAAACAAACGTTTTAAATCCTTGTTTGTTTACCTATTTTGGCGCGCCGCACATCCATGATGAGGGCGAGGAGGGCGACTCGGTTGCACCAAACCAAATGGTGTGTAACTCCCCAGTCCCGGGGGGGGGGGGTTACCTGCTGGGCGCAGGGCGAAAAAAGCCGGGCACGGGGTGAAAAAGCAAACGCGACTCGTCTCAGACTCAGCTGACTCGGAAGAGGAAGTCAGTGCCTCTCTAGGATGTGCTTCAGTCTCGCAGTCTCTCCACCTCTCACCATGACCCTGATGCACATAGACCGAGTGGGCTTCCTGCAGGATCCGCTCCGTCACCTATGCAGTCCCCTCTCCTCCAGCTGGGTTCGCGGCCTTGCGGGGTTTCCCACCCCTGCTCCCCGGCAAGCCACCAGCAGCGAACAGAAGCGGCGAGGAAGCCTGGGAAGGGCAGAGAACTACAAGTCCCAAGGTACTTTGCGAAGAAAAGGCCGGCTTTTCCATAAGGCAGTTTATACCTGGTAAATAATTATAAAGCTTAAAAAATTCTTATTTATCTTTTATATTAATTGTGATGCAAAAGGGAGCTCAGCCAACATGTTTCCAAGAGCTGCACATTATACGTCAAAGAGCCGCATGTGGCTCGGGAGCCGCAGTTTGGCCACCCCTGGTATATAATATAGCTACCTGAGTTGTTGTCTTACAGGGAACAGGAGATTCATTTGAGCAGTGTGTGGAAACTCTGTCCTGACACAACATGGGTGTGTTGTATCAGGAGTGACAACTTCCTGGCCTGCTACGTGCAGATCTGGAGATAGTTTGGTTATCAGGGTGATAAGAAGGACTTGAGGTTTTCCGTTTTAATGTGTAAACGTGCAAGCGAATTCTTTCTAATCAAGATGTAGGTAAACAGAGTTGCTTCGAAGAGTTAGCAGTGTCAGCTAAAATGCAGATCACCACCTTGGTGCCAGGGGGATGTCTGGAATCTTGAAATGAGGTTTGCATAGGTTAGTGCAGAATGCAGATAAAATAAAATGCTGATGTTTTGATACAAAGTGCAGAGGTTACTGAAATTGCATCCAAAGAGGGCAAATAAAAAATGTAAATACAGAGAAAAGATTGCAAAGTTGTATTTCATTGATTGACACAAAGTGAGATTATCTTCTTTCTCCCAGGATATGAGACTGTGGGCCATAGTGTCGTGTGAGAGAGAGAGAGAGAGAGAGAGAGAGAATCATGTATACATGAGTTTGATGTTTGACCAAAGTCTTTTAGAAACATGACCTGTATGCCAGAGTTACAGCGCAGTCAGTGGCGTTCCTGCAGTACGGGCTCAACAGTAAGTCACGCCCCGTCCTAGTACCGCGTTCACGAACCAGAGCGAGGAGGCCCCGCCCCCTCGCCGTTGGAGCCATTCCGTGCAGCGAAGCCGAACGGGCAGGAGACCCTGCCCATTTGGCTTCGCTGCGCGGAATGGCTCCAATGGCCCAGGCCGTGGGGTTCGTGAACGTGGTACTAGGACGGGGCGCGACTTACTGTCGAGCCCCTACCGCAGGAACGCCACTGAGCGCAATCCTGCACAACTATCCGGCGGGCGGCCCTGGCTGCCTGCCGAATCCTATCCCTATTCCGGGCCGTTCGTCCCCTTCCCCCAGTGTAAACCGGGGAAGGCCCAATGGGACTCCTTGGTTTCCTCCAGCTATAGCTGGCGGAAGTAAGAGTAGGCCGTGTAACGGCCGAGCCGGCCTGGCGGTAGACGGGCATATGGCGGATGCCATCCCCATCCCTCCCGGACCAGCTTGGCCAATGTCCCCCCTCCCTCGACACTCGGACTGTCCCCATGCCTGCTAGGGAATCTCTTATCTGCCTCCGGTGGCCGTGGGGATGTCCCGGCGATGGAGTAAGGGCAGCCGGAGATGAGCACCACACCCTAGAGTCGGACACGACTGGACTTAATTGTCAGGGGATACCTTTACCTTTTTTTAGGGTAGCTAAAATACCTGAGCTGCTGCCGTTGTTAATGTAGGCTTTCTTGGGAAGATCTGTTGGCACACCATGAAATATTGCTAAAGGCATCAGTGCCTGGGGCATTTGTTAGTTACCTAGCCCTGGAGAGCTTCTGGCCTTGGGAAAGCATGGCCAATCTGACTCTGTATCAGAAGGCAGACCTGCTTAAAGGGATGCTAGAGGGGGAATGGGTTAAGGCATTCTGAAGCAGATTTTAAAAGGGGTGGTGGTGGAACATATTGTGCAACATATTGTGCATATTGAACACCTTGTGTGACGCTTGTTTCCTCTCCATTGACAACAACTTGCTGGGGGGGGGGGCATGGCTGGGTTGCTGTACCCAAACGGCAATCCATTGACACAGTATAGATCGCGGTGCTGGCTGCTGTTTGCTCGCTTTAATAATGTATAGAAGAGTGTGCTGGCTGCTGTTTGCTCGCTTTAATAATGTCGCTTTTACCTGACAGGGGGCTGCTTCAGGGCACCAGTGAGTTGTGGATTGCAGGCGTTTCCTTTCTTGGTACCATGAGAGGTCAGTCACCAGCACAATTGCCACCCCGCTAGGTCTTTAAACTTTCTGCCATAGCTGGTGGAATTTTGGGAACAGGGAATCAGGCATAGTGCAGGACAGGGAGGAAGGTTTGGGATCCAGTGAGCACTCTAAGGCAGGGGTTCTCAACCAGTGGTACTAGTACCACCAGTGGTACTTCGGCCGACTGCTGGTGGTACCCGGACCACCGAAACCCTGCTCTTGGTGGTGCATTTTCACTCCCGAGAGACTCCTACCTTTGGCCGAACCTCTTGGGAATGCTGAGAAGGGCCCTCCCACCTGCCCAGAACCTCCTACCTGCATTTTCTGGCCTCCAAAAACCTGAAAACCCAGAAGTAACTGGCTATGATATCATCGCCAGTCACTTCTGGTGGTATGCAGCAGGAGAGCAGCGCCGGAGGTGGTACCCAGCTGGGAAGGGGTTGAGAACCCGTGCTCTAAGGTAAGCAAGAGTCATCTCAAGAATGCAGGCTGATGACCCCTTGGGTTTGAATTGCAAAGTCCTTCTCAAAGGCTGTCAGGCTTGAGATGGGCGGAGCAATCCAGCTGCCTTGACCCCTTTTCCAGGGGTTGGTGTGGAAAACCCGGGGTCAGCAAGAGACAACCTTGGGTTGGAGTCATGATGGTAATGCTCAAGGGGGAAGTGACACTTGTCTTTGTCTCTGCCAAGGTAGGTGGGGAGGGGGGAATACTATTCAGAGAGGAGCCAGCCACTCAGGATGTCTTGAATTGATGGTGCAATTAATAAATGTGGTCCATTTCATACCAAAGCTGATCTTGTCCCGTGTCATATATGGGGTGGGTGGGTGTAACCTGAGCAGTAAAGATTTCAAAAGAAGACATGAATATTTAGAATGAGAGAGGGAGACTATCATCCATGTAAATTTCCACAACCTGCTTATTCAATCAGTAGAAATTTAAAAGAATCGGAATGTTCCAGACAAACTAGGTTACATCCCTTGTTTTATAGCTTGTTTACTTTTTTTGTCGAATGAGGCTGACATATGCAGATTCCTGCTCTACATTCTGTCCTGGCCTTCCCAAAGGCCAAATACTGCAAAGCTTATCATTACTGAAATGTTTTTCAATATTCCAGCAACGATAACAAAAAGGAGAGGGTAAAGAGCACGGTTGTTTTTGAAGCTGCCAGAAATGAAAAATAGAAAGGCCAATTATCTTTGCACATAAATTGTATTACTTTTCATTTGAACTCATGATGTTAAACTAATGTGGTGTCCCCAACCCCACAGCAATTTAGAATTGAGTAAATCAGTTAAAAAAAACAAAAACAAGAAAAGATCACAAGGTTTTTTTTATTTTTTTGCTCTTTCATATCTTTAATCAAAATGTATGAATCAAATTGTATAATAAAAAAAGTCTTGCAAGTTTATCCCCTTATTCCCCAAAAGATAAATTCTTCCACCAATTATATTTTCCCACATGGCCAGACATCAGCTACTAAATTAAATATGAATTCAGAAAAAAAGTATATATTCAATGCCTACAAATGAACCTCTGTTTTGCTGCTTCTTTGCATTTCTTCATGTGTGTGTGGGGGGGGGGGAAGCACTAAAAGTTTAGATTTGTTCCAAGCTCTAAGTTTGTTTTTAAATTAGTAAATACTGTATTTGCATTCCACAAACATAGTGTGTTCAGTGTACTGGCCACTAATGGAAATGCATTTTTCCCCCAATCTAAAACTTATTCAAGAGTGTGATGGGGTTGCAAAATTCCTCCAAGTCACCATTATTCCTGAAGTAAGGCTTGACGTTCTCTATAATGGAGTTCTTGGATCTGTTGTGATATAATCTTCTTGTCCTATGTTTTGGATGTTAGATGTAAAAATGTCCCATTTTCAAACTCTTTTGTAACTGGCCGTGGACTATGAGTTTCATCCAAATTTTTTCTACGAAGGCATACTTCTTGCTCTGAAGGAAACTTCTTCTTGTGAATAGAAATTTTGAAAACAACCATAGTTTCTGTTAAATGTCAGTTCACTAGCCTACAGTTTAATCCTACCTAATCCCCCCTCCCACTGCGCAGTGCACACACCAATGGAGTGTGCACCTCATCCAAGGTGGGGGGGGGCAGTTGGAGACGTCTCATCAGGGTAAGTGAACATTAGTTCACTGGCCCCGGGAGAAGACTCCACTTTTCCAATGGGTGTCCTTGGTCCTGTGCCAGCTATTTTGCTGGTGCAGGACCAAGAAATGTAAAGGCAGCAGAAAGGGAGAAGAATAGGACTTGGCCACACATGAATGTTGCTGAACCTGCCCACTCGTTCTGCCTTCATCCTTACCCCTTCTCTGTCCAGAAACTCCCCTTACTATAAGCCCCTGACCGAAAGCTGCACTACCGTTGTCCACTTTGGGGACACTGGCGCAAACAGCCTAAGGTCCCACAAGCATGGCAGTGGCTCCCAGATACCCTTCTGAAGCAGGTAGGTTTATGACCAGGACTATTCAGGGGGAAACTGGGAGGTTTGGAGCAAGGAGCAGCCTAGGATAGACTGGGAGCAGGATCTCAGCAGCAGCGGTGCACATCGAGATCCTAACCCCTTTTCCTGTCCCAAACCGCCCCCTGAGTCTCCACAGACTTACGCTAGCTAAATACGGTATATAATATTTAGGAGCCGGGTTGGCCCATCCATTAGGCAAAGTGATGCAGGTTGCATCAGGGGCAGATAGAGGGAGTGGCGAGAGGGTGACAGATTCAGGGTGTCTTTCACCCCAAGTCTGCTGTTGCACTGCAGCCATCTCTCTTCAGCCTGCTGCAGATGCAACCTGCAGTAATCTGCTTTCCACCTGCTAAAAGCAATTAGAAAGCAGATCACCTGCCTCTTTACCTTGCTGCTCCTCATGGTTTTTCCCAAATGTGGAAGTAAAAGACTTCTGGTTTGATTTACAGGGACCATGTGAACAAGGGAGCTCCTTCATTCACATGGTCTTCTTAACTTGAACCAGAAGTCCTGCACATCTGCAGTTGATGAAACTGTGTGAGGAACATGGTAAGTAGCTGTAATTTATAGAAATTGTGTAGAGGTGGTGAACCCAAGGTGGCATCAGGCAGTGTTCTGGGTGATGCTACCCCGCTTAGGAGTAATTTGTTAGGTGGGCAGATATTTTTATACTATTCCTTTGAGATGTTGCAATATTGCTTTCCAGAAAAGCTCTCTCTTCTCCCCAAGGGTAGCACTTCCAATTGGCAAATTCAATCCACTTCTCACAGTGTTCATTTATATTACTGAAGGTTCAGTGAGCATTGTGGATGGATAGATGAATGATGGGCCAACCCTGAAAGTTTTAAAGTTTGGGTGTTTGTTGAAGCAGTAATGGAAATCACAGACCTTTAGAGTTGGGATGCTAATTGGAGATTGGTGAGCATGAAACATGGCTTGTGTCTGCAAAGTTAGTCATGCTGAGAATAGACTTGCAGACATTTAGGACCTCATCAGGACTACATTCAAAACTGCAATTTTCAGCTACAGAAGTGTCCCTGCACATTTTCCCCTCTAATGTAAGAATAACACCAGTAATGCCAGGTTTTTCCCCACAATTTTTAGGCTGCACTTGTCTAACAGCCCAATCCTATCCATTTCCCCACCCCATCAATGCAGTGTCACCAAAATGGCAACCACTACATCCTGTGCTGTTTGGGGGGGGGGGAATTGGGAGGCTTTAGTAGGTAAAGGGAAAAAACCTCCATACCCTGCATAAGTCACCCAGCCCGCAATGGGTCTCCTTGGACTAGTGATTTTGCTAGCACAAGTCTGAGGAGAGAAAGGGGTAGAGCGACTTGGGAAAAAGGGGATAAGACCTGACACATGTCCATACTGCCAAGATCCACCACCTCTCTCCCACTCTTTGCCCCTTACCCTCCCCCTGATCTGCCTCAAAACTCCCCCTGCCCTGCCCAGGACATACTTCCACCGCCAGGGTTGTGTCGCCTAAGAGGATCTGGACAGGTTAGCTGACTTCTCCAGGGTAGGTGCCTGCACTTAAAGGGGGGGGGAGAGTTTATGTAGATAGGAACTGCAGCAGTTATAAATTGATCAATTGTAATGGATGAATAAATGTGGCCCATTATACTCCAAATCGCATGGGTTTTTGTCTTTTGTGGTGGGTACCAGGAGAAAACCCTGGGCTTGAGAGTCTCATGTTCTTTGGTCCACACTTGTTCCCGAGTTCTGCCTGCCTCAAAGTTAGTTTGTTGTGGATTACTAACCTGCTGGTGCTGCAACGTCACCCCTATTCCAGCCTCCATTCGAGAAACATGACAGCCAGCACCAGGATGGTAACACCCCACAAATGGCTTCCTTTTCTGGTTTTTCTTCCCCTTTCTCTTTGAACACTACTGAATCACTGAAGCCAGAGCAGGCTGGTCAGACAACTTTCCTCCTCTGTCCCATATTTTTTAGAACTCTAGAAAAATATTTCATGACAAGTTGCAATTCTGTGTTACCTTTTGACATATACCGTAGTAGAACTGACATTTTAAAAGGCTACCTATTAAAAACAAAAACAAAGCCCCTACTTATTTCAATAAAACAGGCGAATAAAAACCCTCTTTGGTTGACAAAAATGTCAGCATACCAGAAACATGATGGGTTTGTAATATAAGATTATTTGTTGTTGTTTTAATTTGTTTTCCATTCCCCAAGAGGTTGCCTCTCATTTCCAAGGCAGTCCTGGAGTATCTCAGATAGTGTGAGCATATATTCGGTGTTATCTGTACGCCAGCAACGTGGCTCAGCAAATCCTAGTTGCCACGCTTTGAAATTTCATTTTATAAAATATATTGGACAATTTTTCAGTATTTATATGGTATTATCAAGTCTCTTAGTTAGTACTGTATTGCTAAATCTTACTACTGCATTTGATTACCTGCAATGCAAGGTCACCATTTACTGCCATTACATTGGTAATAATGAACTACTAGAGAAGTGATCTTACTTGCAAAACAACTGCCACATTTGAATGCATCTGGTGTAGTATGGACATTTTTGTCTTTCAGGACAGAATGATAGGCTACATACAGGAACACAGAGCTGCTGCTAAAAACAGCAGCCCTGTTGTCCAACATCCTGACATCAGAGTGTGCTTGCCTGGCCCTCTTCATACCATTGACTGCCACTGGCAGAGACAGGGAAATCTTCACCGGCATTCCGAGGGTGGTGTGGAACCGTACGTGGAGCAGGATGCCACTACGTGTATGTAAGCAGCCCCTTCACCTTGCCAGTCAGAGACATTTCCAGCAGGCGACGGCTAACGTGTCATCATCCCACTCCCCACCTCTAGAATGGCTCGGATCAGGGCCTCTGTTTGGCCCCAATCCCGAGCCATTTTGTAGGCAGGGCGGGGCGATGACATGTCATCCTGCCCACGGCCCCCCTCTAGCTATGCTACTGCTTGTTTGCCTATATTCTTCAATAAACTCTATCTTCTTTTGAAAAGCTCAGTCTCATGGTTACTGGTAACCTAATTTTGAGGCACTTTGAGGTTGTTAGCACTGCTCACCCATGTCAACAATCCCAAAACTGTCAGACACTGCTGAATTTAGCCTCTCGCTCTACAGGTATTGCTAATTTCCCCAATTTGGTTCAATTTCAGTTACTGTCTGTCTGTCTGTGTGTGCACAACACATATAGGAACACGCATATGTGTGTGAATGAGCGATGTTGGTAACAAGTGACACTAACACGTATAGGCCATATTACCAGTGTCTTACATGGCAAATACTTTCCTACTTTACCAAATGACCTTAGAGAGTCACCCTACGTTGACTTATGAAATAGCCATGTTTTAAAACATTTGCAGGATCATACATGTCTTTCTATTCATCTTTTTGAAAGAGTAACTTCAAATGGCATTGTTAGAATGAATCACTAATATTTTCTTTATTGCATACAGGAAGGAGGCTCTAAAATGAAACTGTGCACCTTGTTACCTTATATTTCAGTCCCAAATATTAAAATTTGCTCCCACTGGATCTTATAATTGGTCTGTACCAATTCACCAACTAATATTTTAGTTGATTAATCTACTGATTAAGCCAACTAAAGTTTTTAGTTGCTTACATCCTGAAAAACCAGGTCAGTACCAACTTTAAAGGTCTGTGGGTCCACTCAACATCACACTGCTTAACGTGCGCATGCATCCCACCATGGGAGATGGCAGTGAGACCTCTATTATGTCATTGCTTCAGCAGAGGCATAAAAGAAGATTCCTATCTGCTGCTGCAGTCCTAGGTCAGAACTGTGCAGTAGCAGATAGCACTTGAGCAGAGTATCCTCTGTCCCTGACAGCTAGCATCCTTTTAACTTCCTAGATTGCGAGATGCCACAGCCCCTGATGTTGTGTTGGGGCAGGACATGGACAGCCCAATCCTAACTGGTGATGCAGCAGTGCCAACGTGGCTTCCGCTGTATCCCACAGGGGAATTTTGACATGTTGAGGTCTCCTCGAGGTAAGAGAACATTTGTAAGCTCAGCAGCCACCATGGGTCAACTCAAACCTGCGCCAGTTCTATAGCTGTCACAAGTCCGTGTTGACCCGTGAAGGCAGATTGGGCCTGGGAAGGGGGTTAGGATTTGACAGGCACCACTGCCACCCCAATCTGCCCTCCTCCCTGCCCTTATCTCCTTCCCTTTCCACCCACCCCCTGCCCCATTCCACCCCCTCCTTGCCTCCCTCTCGACTCTTACCTGCTCCAGTAGATTGTCCCTGGTCCATATTTGTGCAGACTCGGCTGTTTGCCATTTGCAGAGGCAGCCAGGCCAAGCACACTGGCACTGTTGTATTTGTGACAGCCATAAAGCTGTTTACGCCAATGGAACACACATTCTTCCGGCATAAATGCCCAATAGAATTGGGCCATTAGAAACTGAAGAATGGGAAGAAGGACGATGCTTCCACTATCATCACCTGATAAGCATCCCTGGCTGGGTCTTGCCAGGTCATGTGGGGGGGGGGGGAGAGAAGTAGACCTGGGAAGGTAGGGCATGGCTAAACATAAGCATGGGCTCCTCCATGGCTGTGGGGTCCCTGCATGTGCCTGACCAGGGCCTACCTGTGATGCTGCCCCACTCAACACAGTAATATTAGACAGTCTTATTCACATGGGGCACAATCCACCTGAAAATTCTTTCACAGAAGCCTCATTGACAAATTTCTTTTTCTTAAATTTTGTTGACCAAATAGAGATGTGGAAGATTGTTTCTCCTCTCCTCTTCTGTTTCTCCTCTTCTGTTTCCATTTGCAAGTCCCCTTTAAAGCACTCATTATATTTATAATTATAGGTTGAGTTCCAAATAAGCATAATTGTCCAATGTCCATGTTGAATAGCTGAGTCTTTTGTAACACATTCCCAGGGAAAAGAGCCAACTTTTAAAGATAAGGGTAAGTGGACTAGCTTAATGAAACATATAATGTTGAGTGTTTTGCCATGAGGGTCATTCATTTAATTGTGTCAAATGACTCACTCTGTCCATAGCCAACTCTGCTGTGCATCTTTGCTTTCAGCAACCTTATTTTTGCCTACTTTGAAAAGCCTTGAAATTAATTGGACTTGTATTATGTGTAGCAAACCAGGGATAGGTTTAATTGGAATGGGTGTTAATTGTATTGTTTTCTTAAGTGCTTCGTGGTGGGGTTGAGTCCTGGCACCAACTGTATCCAATTGACAACACAAATGCAAGTACAGAGAGTACCACATATGAAAAGTGGTATCTCCTAAGATAGCTTGTTCTGCAATTTCAAGATCAGTGATGTGGGGTGTCCCAGAAAATCCCTGGTCTGTTCCCTTTAAGAGGCCTAGCCCCACTCTGGGCTGATTAGTTCCCCTTTTAACACTCATAGGTTTAGCAGTCCAAGTCCAAATATCAAAGTCCAAAAGCCAGTCCAAGGTCAGAAAGCCAGTCAGGGTTCTCAAGCCAGTCCGCATTCAAAGCCAAAGCAGGTTCCTCAAGCCAGTCCAGGAGTCAGTCAAGGTAAATCCAGAAGTTAGTCAGAGTAAGTCCATAAGCCAGTCCAGCAGTCAGTCAGCTTGCTCAGTCAGTCTTTCTCCTCAAGCTTTCTCCTTACTGCAACCCACACCCTTCCTTCCTCCAGGTGCTGCTTTTATATACCTGATGACCTCTAGTGGCTGCAGCTGAGTAGCCTGCCTGCTGCTGAAGCCTGGATGTTAACCCCTTATACCCTAGGCCTATGAGGAACCACTGCTAACACCACACCCTATCTCCTCGGGGGGAAGTCTTCCGCATTTTCCAATACACTGGGCTATCATCAAATTCACAGTTTATAATGTTTCTTTTTCACATGTCTTCCCCTAAAAACAAATGTAGTAAGCACATCTCTCTCTCTCTCTCTCTCTCTCTCTCACACACACACACACACACACACACACACACAAAACACATATGTACGTTTCTGAATGGAGGAGAGAAGTGGAATAGAATGAACAGTTGGGATGGTCTAGAAGCAGCAAATGTCTGCAGCTAGGGCTGCTCTCGGTAACCTGAGCTGAGAAGGACAGGCAAGGGCTGAGTCTCCCTCTTCTGTGCCAGTTCTGTTTGCAATGAACAGAAGTAAACTGAAGGAAAACAAGGGGGGGGGGGAGAGATGGGCTCCAAATCACCTCCCTCCCCCCCCCTCCACTTGGAGCTTTGTAGGCTTTGTTGGAGTAGGATTGCAGGACAGGTGAGTGTGGCTCACACGTTCTTAGGGAACCAAATCCCACCATATCTACATATCTACATATAAATCAGTTTAGGTTCCATTAGGAATTGAAAAGCATTGGGATGGTTCACTACACATCACCTATAATTATAAGTACAGTACAGTACTGTAATACTAAACCAGTGCATGTGTCAACTATGTTTACCCCTGCTAACTGGGCAAGAGGCACTTTTTCAATTGGTGCTCCTCTTATATTTAGCAGGGGGAGAGGTGAAAGGTGCCCCCTTTCACCCCAGCAAAGTGTCTTTTCTGCTGGCTGTTTGCTGGTGTTCTTCTGCATCTTTTTTAGATTGTGAGCCCTTTTGGGACAGGGAGCCATTTAATCATTGGATTTTGTCTGTAAACCGCTTTGTGAACTTTTTTTTGTTGAAAAGCGGTATATAAATACTGTTAATTAGTTGTTATTATTATTAGTCAATATTTGATAATAATATCAGATATCAATTACAGTATAGGTATTGGAGACTATCTGGAAATACTAAACAGCAAATTCACAAAGGGTAACGTCTAGGAGAATTTTTGCAAGCACATTTTGTTTAGTCTCTTGCTGGGTAATGTCGCTTCTCATCTTTGAATTGTGTCCTTGGTATCTTCACCTATCGTTGGAAGAATGTCTGTAGCTGTTTAAATGAGGTTCATTATGTACATCCCAAAGCACAGCTCTGCCTTTTTCCATTGTGCAACTTGTTCCTTTTGTTTGCATTTTGTATCAATTGCAGTTTCCAGGTAAATCTTCAGCTGAAAAAAAAAGCATGGTAAAACTTCACATGTACTGTATCAATAAGAGGAATTATGACAAAGGATGAAAGGATTGTATACTAGAGCCTGAAGCCCTCCATGGAGCTGACATTACACAATATACCTCCATTTATGAAAGTCCCTTTCTCTTTATGTCCTAGCTCTGGAGAGGCTCAGCAGGCAGAATAAAAGAATGTTACATTGGAAGATGAAGGTAAGCAATGCAACAATTGTCGCAAGGTACATCTTGTTAGGAGAATTTGCTGACACTGGCTGTAACCCAGTGCACATGTAGTCAGGAGTTTGTTGTCAGTGTGTGCTGGTTGAGACGCTTCAGAATGAGGGTAAAAAGGTTTTAGGAGTTGAACAAGATTCTTAGCAAGATTTAAAGACCTGCTCTTAGGCTGAAACTACATATTACTGATTAGCTTCGGTTTCCAGCTCACAACCAGTTCCTGCTTTTCCACTCCAAAGCAGCACTGCAAAGGAATAATTTGGGGGCAATGGAGGGAAAAGAGGTGCTTGATTAGGGTGCCCATATCCAAAAAGGGACAGGGTGCCTATGCCTTTAACCACTGTAAGAAGAGGAAATTTGGGCAGGTGTAGCTTGTTACACCTTTCCATAATGAGCTGCACCTGCCCAAAGTCCAGTGGTTAAAGGTATAGGCACCCTCTCCCTTTTTGGATATGGGCACCCTATGCTTGATTCACCCCCTGCCCCCTGACTTTTCCTTTGCTACACTTCCCCAGAAAGTGACAAACAGAGAAAGGGTTAAGCGCTGGACCTCCCATCTGCCACTTATCACCTGCAAATTACCCTCTGCTGGCACAGCCTTGCAACTGAGAAGTGTTAGCCAGTAACCTTAATTCAAGATTAAATAGCAAAAAAGTAGCACATGTTATTGTAGTTACTTTTCATACCTCAATACCTTTTTAACACAGAGACCCACTTTTTGAGACAGAGATTTGTGTCTCTTGTGAATACATCTAGTACCTAGACTCATTTAATAGTAACAATAGGTGCTCGCTGCATTAAACCACTGAAGTGTACACAAATGGTGGTGCTCTCGAGGAAACACAGGAGACAATAAACACCCCTCATTTCCAATTAACCAATAGTCCTTCACTCATGCAGACCAATTGAATTTAGTGGGATTTTAGTATGCTTAGTTGTGTTGATTGCAGTTTTGATGGAAATCAATGCAGTCATTCTGCAATCTGCCTAAAATTTCCATCCCTGCATCCTTCCGGAGATGTGGTGATGGGAAAAATGTCCAAAGCTGAATTGCTACATGTCATGCAGCTGTTAAATGATTGGGAACCTTCCCCCAAAATGAAAATTGGCAGCTCTACAGTCCGGCGTATCGTTTCAACAATGAAGTGTGGGTTTGTAAAATATACTATTGCTGTGCATTTGACAGCAGAGGTTATTTCAACATTTGGAATAGTAGACAATAAGCAAAAGACCCAAGCTGAATGTTAATTAATAACAACTGTTTCTTATTTTGAACTGGGCCTTATGCTATGATTATTGCACAACAAACACTTTATAAGGTAATAAACCTGGGGTTAAGCTTAGGCTTACCAGATCAACCGGGACAGAGTGCTAGACCTTTAGGAGAAGGAATGTGGGCAGGTGTCGCTTGTTAAACCTTGGAGCACAATCCTAGGCATGTCTACTCAGAAGCAAGCCCCATTGCGTTCAGTGCGGCTTGCTTCTGAGTAGACATGCCTAGGATTGTGCTCTAAGGTTTAACAAGCTACACCTGCCCACATTCCTTCTCCTAAAGGTCTAGCACTCTGTCCCGGTTGGAGATCTGGTAAGCCTAGTTAAGCTGCACTACGTCAGCCTGAGGTAGAGACTCGGAATGATACTCCTTCCTCCTCCAGAAAAGGGGGAAAAATCTACATATAAATCTAATGTGGCTGGAAGAAGGCTATGTTATGGGATGCTTCTTCTTGACTTCTTATTTTTCTTTGTACAGGGAATTGTTTTGTACAGGCAAGTCTTTAATTCTGTAACAACCAGCTGCGGAGTCATCCTATCTCACTTCACATTTTTGAGAAACTAGTCCTAAACTCAGGTCTGAACATGACGCAAGGATCTGAGCTGATGTAGTTAACATTTCACAAATAAAGCAGTGTCCCTTTAAAGTGCTATGAAGCAACAATAACTTGGACGTCTCATGGTGACAAGACATCATGTTACAGATGAGTGGTGGCTGAATGGCTTTGGCTCCCGGTGGTGCATTTAAAGACTTCAAGCTCTCATCTGAACACTCAAATGGTAAGTAAACCTTGGAGACAATTGTCTGTGGCCAAAATGGAAGGTTTGGGTTTATTTCAGTGAATAAATCATAAAGCTAAGCAAGAGCTTCAGTTGCATTTTGAAAGCAGGAAATGTGTTTTGCTCACTAGGGTGCTTTGGGACTTCTCAATTCTAAATGTCTTCGGTGCTTTACGAATGAACACTCTATGAGCATTACAATATCCCTTCCCTTGTGTGTACTTGGCCAGCATTTGGAAACAGCCAAAGCCAGTGAAGCATCCATACAGATTCCCCCCCCCCCTCATATTAAGCATATTTACTTTATTATCTGATGTTTTAGGTCATTCACTGCAACCTGGTACTGCTCTTTTTTTTCCTGCAGGGGCATCACCAATATTGCTTACATGGGATGAAATGTATGTATGTACAGTTTGGCCCCCGTATCCACAGGGGATACATTCCACACACACACCCCGGATACGTGAAAACCACAGATAGGGACAAACTCCATATCCACGGGTTTTTGCGCCCCCCATGCGCGCGTGCATGGGGGGATTCGGCATCTGCGGATAAATGAATCTGCGGATGTTGAATCAGCGGATATGCCCCCCCCCTGTAAGCATGTATGTATTTTTTTTTACATCTTGTATTCCACCTTTTCTCCCCAAGGAGCTCAGGACAGCATGTGTTACCCTCACTCAATTCTTCTCCCTCTCGGAACAACACCAGAACCAGGGGACTTGGATGTTCAATAAGGAAGAGAGCTAATGAGCGCCCCAAGGAACCAGGTTAACTACACAGATGAATACCTATCACATGCTGCTCTCATGTTAACCAAACCCAGAACAATTTGCCAGTGACTGCTGTGCAACAGTATCCAAACTGTGGGCTGCCCCAATATCAGTGTTTCCGGTGACTCTGGGCTGGTGTATGAGGGGTTTACAGTCAACCATATAAACACTCATTCTTCATGACCTGTACAACTTGTGCTTCAGCTTCAACAGCCTCATACTATACACATTTATACGGCAACCTTAAATACATTTAGCTGAAAATATGTTCCAGTTAAATTAATAGTCCTTCCAAGTAAATACATTTAAGATTGCACTATTACTGTGATGTAAGCCCCACTGAACTGCAACCGGAGGAGTGTAAAAAACTGTGTGAAGTGATGGGGAGCCAGCGTGGGCTAAACTAATTCTTGCCAAAGTAGAAAAAGCGAGGTGGCTGTTGACAGCAATGATTTTCACAAATAAGACATATAGGGCAGAAAAAGTTAGCCTGCTAAGGTGACTTTTATTGTAATGATGGATTGAATTCAGTTTTCTTGTTCAGTTTCTCCTATACGGCATGGTTTGGTTTGGAGGTTTGGTTTATACCCATGCAGCAGAATGAGGCGATAGAATCTTGAGATAGCAGAGTGGATGGTCCCACTTCAGACTGCAGGTTGGAAATGCTATTTTTTAAATTCTCACATTAAAAAAAAAAAAAAAACAACGAGGGAAGAAATCTAACCTAATAGGAAGAAAGGTTTTGAGCTAACCCTTTGTCTGCTGCTTGGGCAGTTTTGTTGCTTTGATTGCTGGAAGCCCTACACTGCCCCCTGCAAGTGTACCAGAAACAGGCGGTAGTGATAGATGGCAGCTCTTTCCACCCCCTTGCTGGTGTAAGTCCGACAAGCTTGTTGGAGGCCAGGTGGCCAATGGGGGGGAGGGGTAAGTAAGGGGAAAAAAACCACGTCCATCTGGTCACATACACCCCCAAGAGGTGCATCAGTGCTGCATGCTATGGGCCGGTGTGGGATAGGATTGGGCTGTAACATTCTGGTGTGCTACTCTTCTGGATGCACACAAATACCGTATTGTCCTGAGTATAAGACGCACCTGATTATAAGACGCACCCTTAAAGTTTGGTGCTATTAAAAAAATTTATTTTACAAGCACTTTAGCTGACCTTTTTCATTTAGTGTTGTCTTTGTGGTAATGCAGCTGTGATCAAGACTAGGTCCACAGTAGGATTCAGAAGTCTTGGTCATGATGCAAATTAAACATGTCCTTAGTTTTTTTAAAAAAAACATTCACGTTTCTAGGGGAGAATATCCACTTTTTAGCAAGTGGTCTTTGAACAATGAAAACAAACGGATTCTGTCTTGTGAATTAGATCAATTATTTGGAGAAAAAAACCTATGAGAGAGATGTTGTGAAAATATCTCCTTGTATTTCGCTCTGTAGTTCACAGGGACTCCCACAGCTGTGTTAGAAAAAAACACCATTCAGAGGTGGCATTTAAATATGGACAAAATGAGTTTGATTCTTAGCTGCTTCATCAAAACAATACCGCTTTGAGGAACAACAACATCTATTCTGACAAAAACAACAACATGATTTTGCTTCACACCGCAATCTTATCCAACTTACACCACTGGTGTAACCCAGCGGTCCAGCAAGAATGGGAGGCCCCAGAACGGAAAGGGGGTTCAAATCCCCTTTGAATCCCCCTTTGGAGAGGATTTGAATCCCCTTTTCGTTCTGGGGCCTCCCATTCTCGCTGCACCACTGGGTTACACCGGTGGTGTAAGTTGGATAGGATTGTGCTGAGTTACACCGGTGGTGTAAGTTGGATAGGATTGCGATGTCAGTCTGAGGATTCAGAAACTTTTGTCTAATAGTGAAAAGTCTGCCATATTTTCTGAAAGTCATATTGGGCAGGTTCAGAAGTACTGTACTGGGAAACAATTACTTTCTGCTACTAGAATTAGCCTGGACGTGCCACAAGTTCACATGCTTCCTCTCCCTTCTCCCCTTTGTACACAAAATGAAAGTGAGAAGATTCCACTTCTGGACTGAAATCAGCCACAATTTCATGTTACGGATGAAAGTGTGGGAATGTTGATGTATTCAAACTAAAATCAAACTGAGATTTCACACACAATGATGAGCTGCAATTTACTTCAAACTAAGGCAGAAGCGTTGAGTATTCTGCTAGGTATATTGTCCTAACGTTATTGTCCTAACGTTTTGCCCTCCTATGTTGAGGGCATTGTCAAAGGATAAAATCACCTAAAACACTAAAAAGTTAAAACTTAAAATTCAGCTGAGATGCCTAAAATCTGAATTAAAAGCTCTAAAATGCGGTTTAAAACCAAACTGATACTAAAACTGCATAAAAGCAATTAAAGGCAAGCAGAAAATAACACAAGTTTAGTAAACAAGCTCCAAGAGCGCATCAGACACTTATTTCTCTGTATTGGGGGGGGGGGAGGAATGAGCTGCCATCTTGGGTGTGGCCATCCAGCCAACTTCCCACGACCCCTCCCCCCCCGAAACACTTTTGCAACCCCCTTGGGGATCCTGACCCCCAGGTTGGGAACCACTGGTTTAAAGCCTAAACAAGTGGGAAGACAACATTCAGAACTTTATCCTGGCAAGCTTAAAAATGCCCCCTTCGCATCAGCTACTGTATATTTCTGACTATGAATATCTGAAGCTGCGTAATATTGAAATTATGTATTTAGAAGAGTTATACTTCACCTTTTCACTATTCTGGGAGTTCAAAGCAGCTGTCAGGTCATTGTTCCATCTAGCCCTGTATTATCTTCTCTGACTGGCAGCTGCTCTCCAAGGTTTTAGGCTTTCTCTTACCACCTGATATTCTTTTAACTGGAGATGCCAGGTATTAAACTTGGAACCTTCTGCATGCAAAGTATATGCATGGACCCTCATAAAATTTAGACGTACAACACTTCCATTCTCCTCCAGCAAGGAGGGAGACCCTGGAGGTTTGATCTAGCCATCTCAGTGCTCCCCTGTATCAGCTTGCTCCAACTGACAAACCAATTTATGTCCCTAACAAGCCAGGACTCATTTATCCATATTCCACATGGATCTTTAATAATTTTTTATTAACTCATGTTGGTCGAAACTTTTCACATGATTTCTGAAGGTTCTACTATAGTAGGGGTAGGCAAACTGTGACTCCTGAGCCACATGTGGCTCTTTGACGTATAATGTGTGGCTCTCGGAAATATGTTGGCTGAGCTCCTTTTTTGCATCACAATTAATACAAAAGGTAAAGAAGAAATTTTCAAGCTTTATCATTATTTACCAGGTATAAACTGAGAGTCCACTGGGTTAAAACAAGTTTAATGTTCATGGTGAGTAAATATATTTAAGAATTTAAATGCTTCTTAAATATTGCGGCTCTCAAACAGCTCTCTTGTGACTCTCAAACATCTGAGGTTTATTGTATGTGGCTCTTACATTAAGCAAGTTTGGCCACCCCTGTACTATAGTGATGCTTTCAATATCTGTGATTTGTTTTTACACCTGAAATGAAAATTTCACATGTGGTCTTCAGGATAAGTTTCTGTGCATATTTATCATAAGATCCTTGGAAAAATCAGCCTCTTAATTGTACAAGCTGATGTGCACTTCAGCCAATTTCGCATGTAATGTGCAACAATGATTCAGATCTTCATTAATTTGTACTGCTTTCTGTGCCTTTGAATGGAGAGCATGAACATAATGCACAATGAACCAATTGTGCAAGCAAGGAATAACAATGATCTAGATCTGTACTGCCGTCTTAGCTTTTGAATGGGGAACTTGCTTAACAATTGAGGATACTAATATGCATTCAGGATGCAACAATGAGCCAGTTTGTGAAAATCGTACATCTGCTTTTGAGGATTTTAGGAGTATATTTGTATCAACTGTGGAATTTTCCTCTGCGATGCAGCTATTCAAGGCACCAAGTTTCTGTCAGCCCAAAAGGTAGCAACCCTATTCTATATAATAGTGCCTTCATGAAGGCTATTAAGACCTTTTAGAAACTTTCTATGCATTGGTTGAATCAATTAGTACCGTCGGACCTTTTTATCCACGGTTTTTTTATCCACGGATTTGACTCAACACGAATGACAAAACTGTGGAAGAGGGAGTCCAACTGCACTACGTTTCCTCTTTTTTCAGCATTGTCAGGGGCCTGCCAGCCACTTCCAGCCTCCTGCACATGTCCAAACCGCTGAAAAATGCAGCCTGGAGTCTGTGGCACCATTTACAGGTTGCTTCCAGTAGTGGCTTTTGGTTTTTTTTTCCCCAGTCAATTTAAACAAACTCAGGAGGAGGAAGCGGCAAAGACGCTGGGAAAAAGGCAATATGGCACTGCTTACGACCAACACACACACACACACCCCAGATTTCATATAGCACTGATTTTCTTATCCACTGTAGTTCCAGGAACAGAAGCCCAGCGGATAAAAAGGTCTGACTGTACTTCTCTGGCAGTCTCATTTTCTCTGTGACATTAAATGGAGTGGAAAGAGGTACAGTGGAATGGAGGGAGTAAAGGCCTTGGTACACTCCATTGCTTTGTTCAAAGTGCACTTGCAGGGCCCAGTCCTGTCCAACTTTCCAGCGCCGATGCAGCCCCAAGGTAAGGGAACAAACATTCTCTTATCTTGAGGAGGCCGTGACTGCCCCCCACTTCAGGATATAGCGCATGTCCCATTGGCACAGCTGCATCGACACTGGAAAGTTGGATAGGGTTGGGCCCAGCCCACAATCGCTGGGTTAGTCAGGTTAGTCCTGGTTAGTCAGGAACAAGCTTGTTAAGCTTGGTAGAGACGAAGACCGAAGTACTGTTATTTCTTTACCTGTCAGCAGATACAACTCTCTGGATGAACATGTAAGTTTAAATAACCTTGCTAAAGAATCCGCCATTATTCAGAGGCTATGCTTCATAAATCTGAACAACAAGCTCACCCTTGCCTATACTTGCTCATTAACCTGCCCTCCGTGGTCATCTGCCAATGCTCCCCTTCCTTCACCTTAGGAATTACGCTGTCGGTAGAAAACATTCTAGACTGTGGTGTCCTGTTTGTGGAACTTCTTCCTAAGGGAGATCTACTTGGTGACTTTACTGTTATATTTTAGGCTCCAGGTTTCTGTTGCCCCAAACCTTTTAGTGTTTTTAACTACAGTACTCTTAGGTTTGTTGTAAGAGTGGTGAGTGCATTTTAGATGCTGCTGTTTATGTGATGCTTTATTTGGCATTGCTCTATTTTGCTACTTTATCAATTATTGTAATGCTTTATTTTCTGTTTTTATTTTCGTAATGTTGTTCTTGTTGTAGACTGTCCTAGTATTCATAATGAAGGGTGGCATGTTAATATAATTATAGGCCAATCTTATCAATGCAGTACTCTGGCGGATATCGCAGTCTGCGAGAATATCACGTGGGCTGCCATCACATAAGAACATAAGAAGAGCCTTGCTGGACCAGGCCAAAGGCCCATCTAGTCCAGCTTCCTGTATCACACAGTGGCCCCACCAGATGCCTCAGGGAGCACACAGCCAATAAGATAACCTCTTTCCTGTTGTCACTCCCTTGCACCAGGCACAGAGAAAACCTACTTCTAAAACCAGGAGGTTGCTTATGGCTTGTAACCTGTGATGGTCTTTTCCTCCATGAATCTGTCCAAACCCCTTTTAAAGGCATCCAGGCCAGGTGCCATCACCACATCCTGTGGCAAGGAGTTCCACAGATGAATTACACGCTGGGTGAAGAAATATTTTCTTTTGTCCGTTCTAACTCTCTCTCCACTCAATTTTAGTGCATGTTCCCTGGTTCTGGTGTTGTGCGAGAGGGAGAAGAATTTCCCTCTATCCACTCTCTCCATCCCATGCACAATTTTATACGTCTCAACAGGGACGTCAGCTGATAGGGGGCAGGGGGCGGTGGGCCCCAGAGCGTAGGGTGCAGGGCTCAGGGGGTGGGGCGGCGGGCTCCTTAAATTTGGTGGGTTTTTTTTTGCATTTTTCCACTTTTTTCTGTTTTCGGGGGGTTTTAAGTGTTAAAAGGGCATGTGTAAGTGTATGTGTGCTTTCCCGGCACTTATCTGGAATATGGGGCGCTTCCATGACGTTCCAGCGACGATCTTCTTCCTGCGCCCGGGCACAGCTTCTCCCTGCGCCCGGGCGCGAACTCCGTAACTCCCCCAGCAGCGGTTTCCGGAGTTTGCACAGGCGCAGAACGTCCCTGGAAACTCCGTGGTTCTGCGCCTGCGCAAACTCTGGAAACCGCTGCTGGGGGCATTACGGAGTCCGCACCCGGGCACAGGGAGAAGCTGTGCCCGGGCGCAGGAAGAAGATCGTCGCTGGAACGTCCTGGAAGCGCCCCATATTCCAGATAAGTGCCGGGAAAGCACACATACACTTACACATGCCCTTTTAACACTTACCCCCCCCCCGAAAACATTTAAAAAAACCCTTTAAAAAACTGTCAAAAATAGGTTTCGAAACCAAAACCTAATTTTTTTGACAGTTTTATTGGGGGGCGCCTGGCGACGCCTCTGCGTCTCAATCATGTCCCCCCTCAGGCACCTTTTTTCTAGACTGAAAAGCCCTAGACACTGTAGTCTTTCCTCATAAGGGAGGTGCTCCAGCCCACGAATCATTTTGGTCGCTCTTTTTTGCACATTTTCCAATTCAACTATATCCTTTTTGAGGTATGGTGACCAGAACTGGATGCAATATTCCAGGTGTGGCCTTACCATCGATTTGTACAAGGGTTTAATGATATTGGCCGTTTTATTCTCAATCCCTTTTTTAATGATCCCAAGCATGGAATTGGCCTTCTTCACAGCCGCCGCACACTGGGTCGACACTTTCATCGACCTGTCCACCAGCACCCCAAGATCTCTCTCCTGATCCGTCACAGACAGCTCAGAAGCCATTAGCGTATATGTAAAGTTTTGATTTCTTGCCCCAATGTGCATCACTTTACACTTACTTACATTAAAGCGCATCTGTCATTTTGCTGCCCATTCTCCCAGTTTGGAGAGATCCTTCTGGAGCTCTTCACAATCCCTGCTGGTCTTTCACCACCCGGAAAAGTTTAGTGTCATCCACAAACTTGGCCACCTTGCTGTTTATCCCCAACTCCAGGTCATTTATGAACAAGTTGAAAAACACCTGTCCCAAGACCGATCCTTGGGGCACACCGCTTTTCACCTCCCGCCATTGTGAAAATTGCCCATTGACACCCACTCACTGTTTCCTGGTCTTCAACCAGTTCCTAATCCATAAGATGACCTGCCCTCTTATTCCCTGACTGTGATAATATCCACGGGTTCGCTCACATCCACATGCCTGTTGACCTTTTCAAAAAATTCTAAAAGGTTTGTGAGGCAAGACTTCCCCTTGCAGAAGCCATGCTGACTCTCCCTCAGCAAAGCCTGTTCTTCTATGTGTTTTAAGATTTTATCCTTAATGAGACTTTCCACCATCTTCCCTGGAACAGATGTTAGGCTGACCCAGCCTGTAGTTTCCCATGACTGACCGGGCCTGTACAGGTTGACCGGCATGTAGTTTCCAAGTGTAATCACTGAAGCCATTCTGATGTTCTGTGGCGTGGAAGCCAGTGAGCCCTGCTCCGGCAGCAGCAGGTCACAGACCAGCCATCAGCGCAGGTAAGGTGGAAGTCGGGGCAAATCAGGGCAGGGATTGGGCCGGGGGTGGGTCAGGGATGGATCTCAGCAGCAGCAATGTCCATGGAATCCTATGCCCTGATTCCAGGCCCAACATGCCCCCTTCAGCCTAACCCATTTACACCAGCAAAATAGCTGGTGTAGATGTGACCCATTGGGGACCAGGGAGAGGTAGAAGAAGTAGGTAAAAAAAAATCTTTACTTATCTCTCCAGGTCGTCCTGGTCCCCAGCTGTCTCATAGCATGCAGCAGATGCTGTACTGGAGGCACTGCAGGCTGCAAGATGGCAGAAGGTAGGATTGGGCCCTTAATCACACAGTCAATCAATAATACTATAAACTCCAAAAGAACTAAGTGAGAAAATGCCAAGAAATGGGCTATAACTGCGCTTCCCAATGTGTGGGTTGCAACCCACTTGGTGGGCCGTAGCCTGATGCATGGTGGGTCGCAAGGTGGGCCTGCCCACCCTTGTGCCTCGTAGGCTCCAAATTGGAGCCCTCCGGATGCAATTGGAGACTTCTGCCGGGCCTATGGACACACTCCAGTAGCCTCTGCAGGCCTCAGAATTCCCCCGGGAGCAACCGGAAGTTACTGCTAGTTTACTTCTGGTTTTGCATGCATCACTTTCGGTTGCTCCTGGTAGGCATTCTGAGTCCTGTGGAGGTCACTGCATTACAGCCTGAGCCCTGAAACAGCCTCCAGAGGCTCCCAGATGTCACACCCTGGAGCACTGGGTTACGACCCACTGCAGGAGAACGCAATGGGTCACAGCCAGGAAGAGTTTGGGAACCACTGGACTATAAGAACTAATGGACTCTGCCATATACAATATGAGCTATCTAAGTAAGGTTTGGGGGGAAAGGGGGGCATCTTAAAGCTTTCAAATAAAAATAGTTGTGAAATATTTGTGTTTTCCATGTAGACTTTTGTGTCATATAAGGTACGAGAGCTTGAAGCTCAAGATGCTATTTTTGGTATTTCACAGTAACAGATCAATGGGTCACAAATGGATTTGGAGGGAAGAGAGAACAGACCTCAAGACACATTTGATCAAGCAGAGACCCATAAACATGCAGAATGGCCTTTGAAGCTGAATGACTAAGGCAAAAAAAGGTGGAACCACTCTTAAAACCATTAGATGGTATCTTGGGGCACACGGTGTGCTAAAATAAGATAGGTCTGTTGAGTTATGTATCTTTTAGTCATTGCAGTAGTATCTCATTTTTATTTTCTCTCTCACCCTGGCTTTGAAGAGCACCACCTTTCATTCCATGTGCTCTCTTATGTGTTGGACATTGATTGTACTGTTGTTTAAATCTGGAAACTGCCTGGCCTTACCCCTAGCAAACTAGGCTTGTTCACAGAAAACGTTAATTGGAATGATGTTAAACAAGTGCAAATTTGTGTGTGAAATTCAAGAGATGTTGTGTCTTGACTAGGTTCCCTTTACGCATCGTTTAGGCAGTATGATTCTTTCAGCCTCCGTGTTTGCTCCCATGCTTGTTCCAGTTCCTTGTAAAGTCTTCAACCTTCATGGGGTATCTCTGACATTGTGTTTGGCAACCATAAGTACCTGTGATACCATATTGGGCTTAGTGTCAGTGGTGGAACCAAAGTCACTTAAATGGGGAGGGACCTTGGAGAAGACTTTTCTCTGGGAAAGTGGTAACTCAAGAAGACACCCAAAGACAAATATGACCAAAACTTGGGAGTTTGACTTGGAGAATTTGGAAACCCTAAAACAATTTGTTTGTCAATAACAGGCCATTTCAGTTATCTTGAAATAGGGATCCAGATGGGCCTGGTGAATGTGACGATTGGCTCCTTGAACATTGGACCAACAACGGACCAATGTTGCATCTATGTCATGATGCTACTCCATAGACAACAGGCAGTGTTGGGGTTTCTATGGACATTGGGGGTGTTATGGGAAAAGGCTGCATCAGTGTTATTGGAAGGGCTGCACCAGCATGGCTTTGCCTGGATGAGCTTAGGATACAGCGGTTGTTGTGCTGGTGTTATTAGGTACTTTATACTACTTAATACAAATGTCAGAAACCGTGATTATAGCATAGATTTCTGAAACAAAGAAGATAAAACCTGAGCCATTAAGAATAGTCTCGTGCAGGACATATTGGTGATTAATGTATAAGGAACAGTAAGCACTTTGGGGAAAGAACTCAGAAAAAGTAATCATAGCATAGCTACCCATTCTATACCCTTATCATAAACATATTTCTTTTTGATACATTTTCAGCCAAATCCTATCCCCCTCTGCTATAGCATGAAGGTATGCCAAAAGAGGCAGCGCTATATGCTATGGTGAATGGCGGGGGGGGGGGATCAGGAGGCTTGGGAGAGGAAAGGAACAATATTTTTCCCTTACCCCTCCATAAACCTCTTGATTGCTTATGGGTCTCGTCAGACCTGCGCCAGCTATATAGCTGGTGCAAGACCAAGGAGCAAAAGGGGGCATGTTGGAAGGCTCCAGAGGGGATAGCATCCCGGTGCAAGTTGCTTGCACTGGGATAACCCCCTCTCCCTCTGACATGACTCCCACCATCCCCCAGTCCACCCAGGAATGCCCTCCCCCAACCCATGAAGCGCTCCCCCACCAAACTACCAGGACTGAAGGAGCCCCTGCCGGCACCCCTGCCGGGTGCCACTCGCCATCTGTAATGGCAGCCTAGAAGTGCATGACAATGAACTTGAATGCGACGGCATTTGCGAAGTAAAGTGTGTTCCACTGCCGGAATGCTGCCAGAACACTGCTCTGGCAGTGGACTCTATCCATAGGATTGGGCTGTTTGAATGTATTTTGAAAATTCTTTTAGCATTTTGAAATTCCTTCATTTGAACAGTGAACTCCAAATTCACTTTGAATTTGTTTTAGGTAAAATATGTTGACAATGTAAAGGCCGCTATTGTCCTATGCTATTCAAGTTCCTAAATTTAACTAGTTGCAGTTCTCTTCTCTACAGTATTGATTTCAGTGGTGAGAAATTCACATGGGATGCAACAGATTCCTTTCTGTCTGGCTTGAGAAATTGTGCCTTATAAGGAAGGGTGTTCAAGTGTGAAGTTCAGAAAATAGAATTTATACTCTAGATATGGTGCAAACATATTTGAGCTATAAGAAATGATTGAATAGCTCTTACTACTTAAAATTAATTATAACTTAAGATGCTGTACAAGACACTGTGAAAATGGATAATTACACATTGTAAATCCTCGTTTTCATGTGCTGAGATTTCTGATAATAAATAATAGCTTACCATCCAATGTTCTCCTGACTGTTTCGCTGTCCTGGTTATTTCAGCAATTTGCTCTGATATATCAGCTCAGTTATGTTGTGGCAAACCTTTACTGTGGAGACTGTCTAGTTATAGTGGAAAAAAGCTGGCCATTGCAATCCACATCGTACTGGAATCGGGGACAAATACCTGTTGACTCTAGGGTGCAATAAGTAGCCATGGGGAAATATATTTCCCCCTCAAGAAATAATATATGCAGAAGATTAACAGCCAGTTTTCATGACCACTTACCTTCCGGTAAACACACAGCCCAATGCACTGCCGACGTGGTGTCCGCTGTATCTAGTGGGAGAGTTTCGGCATGTTGAGGCCTCCTCAGGATAAGGGAACATTTGTTCCATTGCCATGAGTTGTCGCCATGGGTCAACTCAGACCTGCACCAGCGATATGGCTGGCGCAAGTCTGTGTTGACCTGTGAAGGAGGATCAGGCCTGGGACGAGGGTTAGGATTCAGCAGCCGCTGCTGCTGCCCAGTCCTTTCCTGGGCTCAATCCACCCTCCCTCCACCCCATCTCCTCCCCACTCTGCTTATCCCCCGTGCGTCCCTCCTGACCCCTGAGCAGCCTTACCTGCACCAGTGGGCATCCTCTGTCCATCTTCTCACAGACCCAGCTGCTCACGACGGTAGCCAGGCCATGCATTCTGGTGATGTCACGTTTGCAATAGCCACAAAGCACATTATACTGGCGGATTGAGCCAACAATCTGCAGGTGTTACCACTGCTTGTGCCTTTAGTGGCTTAAAGTCAATGTGAGCAACAGCAGTCATTGTTGGAAGACTGACCAATTAAGACAACTCAGTTCCTCGGGCATTTCCACCAAGTAGTATGTGACAAATTCAATGTACCGTGAGGAAAAACCCTTTACTAAAGTCAATCTGCCTTGTTGAATTACAGTGCTGGAAAAGACCCAAAAGTTGATCCTTTTGGATTATCCCTACTAGATGGATGATGAAACCATCAGGCATGAAATCTTCCACATCACAGTCAAACCCATAATTAATTTACCAGTGTTTTGGTAACACTAGTGCAAACAGATTTCTCCATGCAAGGAAAGAATTTGAGAATCCAATCAATATGCCCCAATGAGTGATAATTAGAGTTAGAACTGCCTAAATGGAAGTAGTTTAGTGGGTGATGTGGGGGACTTGGGGAGTGCTAGCAAATCTTTCTGGTACTGACTACGTGTAGTGTGGCAAGTAGACTGATTTTATTTCTCACACCTCAGTTAACCTCAAGCTAGTTTTTTTTTAAACCCCAGGGGCTTAAAGTGACTTCATAACTATATTTACATTATAAAACTACAATTGTAGTGGACACATGCTCGCAAACATGGATTTCATACAGATACATTTATCAGAAAGTCAGTGGAAATACAGCTCCCCAATGAGAATATACATACTGACAAACTGTGGTTTGTTTCTATGAAATATATGAAGTGATTTGTAGAGTTGCTTCACATGATGTAGAATGCTGCCCCTCTCTCCACTGTGACACTGAAAGTGCAGAGTTCATTGCATCCCATGCCTCGATGAGACAAGGAGGGGCACCCGCAGGGCCTCTGAGACGGGGGTTAAGGGGGTACAATCGTACCTGGGTCCAGGGTCAAAAAGGGGGCCATGGAGCAAAAAAGGAGGGCCCAGGAGCCAAATTCATATGAAGGGAAGGGGCCCAAAAGAAACTTTGTACCCCCTGATAAAATTCCTCTGAATGGCCCTGGGCACCCGACTGGATGCCCAAGGTCACCTGGGGCAAAAAGTTGAGCTGCTGTGCTAGTGAAGAGCCCAGCTCCAGCAGGGTGCGTCTGCGAGCCTTGTAACCCCCTTCCCCCAACCCACAGGGTAGTCTGAGATTAGCTGTTTGCCTTTGGAAACCAGGTAGGGGGTGTTTTGTCTTGTTTTGTTTTGCTTCTTGCCTGAGTGGCCCAATGGGTGAGGAGGTCTTTTGTTTTTTTGCTTACCCCGTACTTCTCTTAAGGTATGGGGTTTAGCCAGGGTGGGGACATATGGCAGGTGTAGTGCAGAACAGGAGTACAGATTTGGTGTGCATCCTTGGGCTGCAATCCTACCCTTCTCGCCACCTGGAAGCTATGGTGTGCAGGGAAGGTATACTAATGCAGGCTAAAATTGCCTTCACCTTCGCAGCTGCATCACACTGCTGACTGATGGTCCTCTTGTGATCCATTGCAACACCAAGATCCCTCTCACATGTTGTGCTGCCAAGCCAGGTATCTCCCATTCTATACCTGCATCTTTGGTTATTTTTGCCTAAGTGCAGAACCTTGCATTTATCCCTGTTGAACTTCATCCTGTTTGTTTCAGCCCAGTATTCCATTCTGCCAAGGTCTTCCTGAAGGCTTCTACTGTCTTCTATTGTGTTTTCTACTTCTTTCAGCTTGGTGTTATTCGCAAAAGTGATGGAGTCTCCTTGCATCCCTTCATCATTCGTCACTGATGAAGATGTTAAAGAGAACCGGACCCAAGTCCTGGGGTACTGCACTCGAAACCATCCTCCAGGTTGATACAAAGCCATTGACAAGCCATCATATATTATGGTATATGGCCTGAGGCCAGGGTCCTTGAGAAACTGCCTTCTTCTGTATAATCCGGCTCATCCTCTCCAGTCATCAGAGAAGGCCCTCTTACAGGTGATGCTGCCTAGGAGGGAGGGAGGAGGGAAGGAAGGGCAGTGGCAAGAAATAAGGCCTTTTCAGTAGTGGCACCAACTTTAAGGAACTCAGTTTATGAGCTGCTCCCTCTTTAGAAGCTTTTCAACAGGGCCTACAGATGTTTCTTTTCAGACTAGCCTTCTGAGTTTATGGTTGTTTTAATAACCATATTATTCGACGTCCTCTGGGTTTTTATGGGGATGTTTTTCAGTGGTGATAGGATTTTATAGTCCTTGTCTTTTATTAAGAGATGACGGCTGCTGGCATGTGTTTTATTTGTGATTTTTTAAGGATGTTGTAATGTTTATACTTACAAATTGTTTTAAGTATGATAATTTTATGGCTCTGTAAGCTGCTTTGGGTGCCCTTCGCAAAGAAAGGTGGGATAGAAAATGAGTAAAATAAATAAATAGATATTAGTATTTTATACTAATTGTTGTTTTTCATTTCCCCCTCCACAACATCTCCTGACCAGTAATGCAAGATTTTGTATTATTCATTATTTTGTACAATTCTTACTTTCATTTATATTTGGGAAGATGCTTGCAGTATATACCTGTATCTGTCTTACATCCAACCTAACTTTCCGTGTACCAATGCAGTGGCACCAGCGCAGGCTACGCTGCATCCTATGGGGAAAGTCAGGAGATGGGAGGTCTCCTCGAGGAAAGGGGACATTGGTCTCCTTGCCACAGAGAAAGCCCCAGCCCCTGCAATGGGTCTAGTCAGACCTGCACCTGCCATATAGCTGGTGCAATTTTGCATTGATCTGTGTTGGTGGATCAAGCCCAAGAAGGGGGTTAGAATACGGAGTGCGCCAGCACCGCCAATCCTGCCTCCTTCCAGGCCCGACCCACCACAGTCGCACCTGTCACCACCCCCACCCTATTCTGCCCTCAGCCCTCCGCTGCCCAGCGCAGCACTCAACATGCACCGGTGCATGTTGTTCCTTGCACTGGTGCCAGCGGGAAGGTGCAGGCCTTCCCGCAAGTGCAGCTGTTAGACGTGCCGTCGCAAACTGCTTTTCAGCAGTTTTGCGACAGCCTGCACCGGTGGAGCGCATACTCCACCGGCACAGAGGCATAATAGGATTGTGCCATTAGCCTTGTTGCCTGTATGTGATGTACGACAGCATTAGCATTCAAAGAATTTGGAGTTGCACTGCAGCACTGAGTGCAATTTTATGATGAACATGATTATGTTGGTGATCAGTGTACAATCTACAATTCCATCTCACTAACCCTGGAAGGTTTAAAATTGCAAAACAGCGTTCTGGTTTTTATTATATAGTAGAAAGGCACAAAGATACTTCATCATTAAAGCTTGCCATAATACACTTTTAAAAGAGCCCTTTTATTGGATATGCCACCTAAATTAGCTTTCCCATCAATTCTGCAGCCACTTACAGTTCTACGTACTGAGCATCTCTGCTTCTTCATAGCCTGTTTTGTAGAAATCAAAGTAACAGTGCAACATATGAACTTCAGATAACCATATTGATCTCTTTTTTACCTGCTGAGGCAATTATGGCATGTAGAAAATGCTATTTTTGATACTATTAGCTGTTGACAGTTCAATAATCTGAAGGATTCTCACAAGCCTTTCAAAGATCGTGTTAATACATAGAGCAACAAAGCTTTTTTTTTCCCCCACAAAGACTTAAAATTACTACCAGGGCGGATTTAAAAATAACAGTTTAAGAACTTTAGAAAGTGACAGCATAGATGGTTTTCCTAACATTTCCAAGACACTGAAATGTTAATAACTAGCACAGTGCCTTTCATTGTAATGAATGGTATGTACTGAGTGAAAACATATTGGTTGCATAGAGGCCAGGAATGGTCAGGCCCCCGCCTGGCAGGGAAGACAGACCAAGATATTCACCCCAGTTTGAAGAGTACTGTCCCATGGGAACTTCACCCTCTTATTTTACCAATTTTAATGAAGCAGCTGGGGGTTTTGTGTTTTTAGATATCACGTGTTTATATTGGCTATTATTCTGCTCCTTCTCTTAAAAGCTATTGGCCCAATCTTATCCGGTGCTAGCTCTGCCAGCACTAGCTGTTGTTGTACGTTCCGTAAAGCATGCTGCGACAGAGCATCTGTTTGCAGAACCTTCCCGCCGGTGCAAAGAGTAATGCCTGCCGGAGCAGGTAAGCATTGCATTGTGCAGTGCAGGGGTGGGGGGACAGGGAGGGATGGGCAGCGATCAGAGCGGGGGTGGGCAGATTGGGTGTGGTTGGGGCGGGATTGACAGTGCTGGTACATGCCGTATCCTATCCCCTTTCCCAGGCCTGATCCGCCAACATGGGTCAATGCGGACTTGCACCTACAATGTGGTTGGTGTGGGTCCAAGTTGACCCATAGTGCAGGCTGGAACTTTTCCTGGGACAAAGGGACAAATGTTCCCTTATGCCAAGGAGACTTTCTGCTTGCTAAACTCCCCCACAGGATGCAACGTAGCCCATGCCAGCGCCACTGCATCGGCAAGGGGAAGTATAGGTAGGATTGGGCTGACGGGCTTATTTAATTAGGCCATGCATGAAGAATTTCAGAACAGTTGGCTCTTTTGAGGCTGTAATCCTGTGCACACATATTCCTTGGTCCTGGTTCAGGCTGCACTCAAGAATCACAGGGAGAAAATAAGCAGCCTAGAACAGGAAAAAATAACCCATTTGACTTACAAATGTTACATCTTTAAAGGTCTCACTTCCCCTCTCCAGACATTGTTTTCCTCAGTCAAGGTCTGAATTCAGAAGTGAGCTTGGCTGGGAGAAGAAAAGCACATAGCAGGTACAGGCTTCCACTCACCTCCTTTTTGTTTCAAAAATCAGACTCCCACACTCCCCACTTTATATGGGGCAAACCTGATTTAAACAAATGGGCTTGCCACCATCATGTCTATTTTGTTCCTGAAGCACGGTTGAAATGATAAATACATCCCCTACATGGCCCACACACATTTTGCTCCATTTGACATGTACTAAATGGCATCTCTCTCATTACTTTTTAATTAATTTCCTTAAGGTCTTCAGGGAAGACACTGGTCTTCTTAATATTTCCAGATGTTCAGTAACTAAAATGAATAGTCATTCCCTAAATAAAAACCTATAAAGGAACTAAGGTCATCGATAGTCTTGAATCAGAGTTGCGTTCTTGCGGTGCTTCGTTTTAAGGCGCAGCTGAAATATTGTCATGTTATCTGTTACTTATAGCAGCCTGACCATGTTTTACAGCAGTTGTGAGATTAATGTGGTTGCTTAACAGCCTAATTAGATTTAATTTGGACTTCTCAGGTGGCTGGATAGTCCTTGAAGATCCACTTCTGGGAACTGATATTTTTTCTTCGGGAACTACTTTATTTTTGCTATTGTAAAAACCGAAACTGTGTTTTATAACACCCTTATATGGTGGTAATAAAAGCAAATGCTCATTTAAACGTGTCCAACTCTCAGAGTTGTGAAATATGGAAACCTCAGCGTGTGGTGGCCACATTTAAATTTATTCTCCCAAAGCTACCTAATCAGGTCAATTTTGTTACTCAAACCTCATTGAATAAAGCTATGGCATTTCATTTTGGAAGTAGACTATTAAATTGAAAAGGAAAGGTTCAGTGGGCATCTCATTGTGGTTCCCATGATGCCCCAATACACATTCATAAGAGGATTTATTATTTATTATTAATTTAATTTAGATGATTTATCCTTTGCCTTTCTTTGTAATTACCCCAGCTAAATGGGCAAAGAAGCACCTTTTTAAGTGATGTCCTCTTATATTTAAGCAACTGTCCCTCTTCACCCCAGTGTGTGGCGTCTTTTCCAGGGGCTGTTGCTGATGTCTCTAATGTTGGCGGGGTTATTAGATTGTAAGCTCATTGGGGACAGAGAACCATTTGATTTATTTTACTATGTAAACTGGTTTGTGAACTATTCTTGTTGAAAAGTGGTATATTATAAATAATAATAATAATCATAATAATTTATTCACAGTGACTCACAATCATAAAAGCACAAAAAAAAATCTATGAAGCAAACCAAAACAACACATACAGAATAACAACACAAATGGCACACTCCTATCCAAGATTGGGACGGTGCGTGCAGCGGTTTACAACAGCGGAACAGAGTTTTGTTGTAAAATGGTTTCCGGTGGCACACACAGTGCACTGCTGGTGGGCATTTTATGCATGCTGTCACAACCAGCAGCAGCGCAGGAAGCGCTGGACCAGTAAAGGTAGGTGCGACAGCGGCAAGGGCGGAAAGGGGCAGGGAGGGGGAGGAATTAGGGTGGTCCTGGTCGGGGTAAAGGGTGGGTAGGGAGCAGACTGGGGCAGTCAGGTCCCATTTTGGAGGATTGGGCCTTTCACCTGGTTTCTGAAATGGAACATAAAAATCCAGGACAGACACACCTCTTCCTGTGGAGACAACTAGACTAGATTCACCTCATTACTACTTGGGACATAAAGCAGGATGTAACTATCAGAAGTATGAAGCATTGGCACCAACAATGCCTGACACAAAACTAAAATGCCTGAAGATTTATACTACAAACCCCTTTATATGAAACTTTTCCATGTGATACCTTTTACTCTGCGGTTGCTATGCAGGTATCTATAAAGACTTCAACCCCATTGGCTCATCTTTGTCGATTTTTTTTTTCATACTGAGTGAGGGCCCTCTTAAAAAAAACATGTGCTGCTTATGGACTTGATAATTATGCCATGCCAGGAAGTTGCAGGCACTAGATGGGGAAAACGGTCCTAGCCATCTGCCTCCCCCAGATCTTAAAAGGGTGTCACATCCTGACTCCAAGCCACCCTCGGCCGCTGACAGAGGGAGCCTATCACAGCCAACCCCGAAGGGTCGAGGCAGCAGAACAGTGTAGATTTCCACAGGCCAAGCCATGTGGTAGTCTTTGCATATGCCAGCCTCACTGACCCGATCAAGTGTCGTCTGAGCGGTCCTGGCTCACCTCCTAACCTTGCTGTCCTCGGGATGTACACCAGTCCCTCACGCCCTACGTACCCAACCCTAAAGTGACTGCCACCTGCCTAAAGTGGCCGACAAGGAAATACTAATGCTCCAGTCCCAAAGACAGTCTGTGGTAGGTGAAAAAACCGCCAACCAACCGCCAATCAGGTTAACAGCAAAAATTCCTATCAGGCCCCCAGTAAAGTTGTTGTTGTTCAGTCGTTAAGTCGTGTCCGACCCTTCGTGATCCCATGAACCACATCCTGCCAGGCCTTCCTGTCCTCCATTATCTTCCTGAGTTCGCTCATTTTTACTGAGGCCCCAGTAAAGAGCGACCAGCTAATCTCAGATTGCAATATTGCAGAGGGAGGGTGGGGCTCTAAGAATCAGTGACAACTGAAGGCCAGGCAAAAACACTGCCTGGTTCTTTCCCTCAGCTGCGCCCATGCCCGAGGCTCCAGCCAATCAGAGGGATGTGAATTTGCACCTCTGTGCGAGCGTTCCTGTGAGGGCAGGGTAAATCTTAACAAAGTGCTGTGGCACTTCACTGCCCTTCCACATAGCTGTACTAGTGGGGGAGCAACCAAGGAGGTCGTGACAATCACAACAGTGAAAGGATGCATAAAGAAGGATGCTTAACTTGCTTTAAGTCTGCGGTAGTTTTAAGGAAGATTTCTTCTCATGGCTGTCCAGGAATCATAGCAAAATAGTTGCAGGAGTGACTCACTCCACTATAATGTTCATATTTATTTATTTATTATTTTAATGCACTTCAAAAAGAGGAAGAATTTCTAAATGATTTGGATCAGTTCCAGGAATAACAATAATCCTCCATAGCTCTTGTGGATATTTTCTTTCTGTGTTTCAGTGTGCAAAGAGCAAACATTTTCTCTTGGCCTGCTTCATTGTCCTGCCACCACCTATATCCCCTCTCATTTTAAATAAGTTGCAGTAAACTACCTTTCAATTAAATAATTTAGTTTCATTGGCACTGAAACTCATTATGGCACAAGTAAGCCAACAAACAAGTCCAATTTGTTACTCGTTACAAAATTACATACCCAGTTGGAACATGCTGTTACTATGAATTGTTTATGAATTCTTGTGTAGGATTGGAGGAGCATAGCATCTACAGAACTGAAAATCAAATTTTAATGAAAGAGTGGGTACTTGCTTATTCTGGGAATTGTAGAACTTAGCAATATTAAGCAGAAAATAAAGGTGCCAGTCATATGGTAAATATACATAAATAGTACAACAAATTCAAAACACAAGTAATAAATTAGGTGTTTTTATTTGTTTGTTTATACAGTAGTAGAAAAAAATACAAGAGAGCCTAATTGGCACCTCCCCAAAGGAATCACTTGATTTTGAGGAATTTGGAATGTTCAGCTTCAAATGTATGTAAAGTTTAACTTTTCTTTGATTATCATTGAGTGTGTATATTTGTGTGCGTGTCACTTTAAACAATGGGGGTAGAGAATTTAATTAGTGGGGTTGCACATTTATTTATGAAGGTTTTTGAAGCTGTGTGCTTCTGCTGCGTTATTACGAGAACCTAAGAATAGTCATGCTGCATCCGATCAAAGGTCCATTCAATACAAGGTCCCATTTCCAGAAGTCATCAGCCTGATGCCTAAAGAGAGTAAGGCATGAAGGCACAATTGCTACCCACTAACTGGCATTCAGCGGCAAAAAAGCACCATCAGGGTTGTTGTTGTTGTTGTTCAGTCGTTAAGTCGTGTCCGACCCTTCGTGATCCCATGAACCATATCCCGCCAGGCCTTCCTGTCCTCCACTATCTTCCTGAGTTCGCTCATTGTCATGTTCGTTGCATCGGTGATGCTGTCTAACCATCTCATCCTTGGCCTTCCCCTTCTCCTTTTGCCTTCAATCTTTCCCAGCATCAGAGTCTTCTCCAGAGAGTCCTCTCTTCGCATTAGGTGGCCAAAATATTTGAGTTTCAGCCTTAGTACCTGTCCTTCCAGGGAACAGTCAGGGTTGATTTCATTGAGAATTGACTGATTTGATCTCCTAGCAGTCCAAGGGACTCTCAGGAGTCTTCTCCAGCACCACAGTTCAAAAGCATCTATTCCATCATCAGGGTTAATAGCTATTAATAGACTATATGACCCATGGATTTGACAATTTCCCTTTTTAAAGCCATGTGGCAGAAGATTCTGTAAATGAGCCAAGTGTTGTGTGCAGAATATATTTTTTGCCTGCCCTGAATCTCCAATTTTATTGAATGATACTGAGTTTTAATCTTATGAGTCATGGAGAACAAATTCTCACAATGCATAATTTTGGAAACTTCTATTATATTTCTGTCTGTAATCCTTTTTTTTTTTTTAACCCTAAGGTTTGAAATGCTTTACAACCCAATCCTGATGCAACCGCAATGCAGCCCCGAGGTCAGGGCACAAATGTTCCCTTACCTTGAAGAGGCCTCCGTGACTGCCTCCCCACCATAGAGTGCAGCACTCGCCCCATTGGCACGGATGCATTGGCGCTGGAAAGTTGGTTAGGATTGGGCAGCATGTCTTTTTATGCAGGGATGTTGCTCTTGATCATTTTGTTTGCTCTTTATGCCTTTTGCAGTTCTATAGAATCCAGCACTCCAAACACAGACATATCATAGGGTTGGAAGAAACCTACAAGAAAATCAAGTCCACCCTCCTGCCAATAGAGGCATTCCACAACTATATTATTCCTAATGGATGGCTACCCAGCCTCTGCTTCAATATCTCCAATGATGGAGAGTCTACCACCTTCCGAAGCAGACTCATCCACCACTGAAGAGTTCATAACATCAGGAAGTTCTTCCTAATGCTTAATCAAAATCTCCCTTGTAGTTTAAAGCCATTTGTCCTGATCCTATCCTCCAGAGCAACTAAGGACAAATCTGCTCTCTCTTGTACGTGGCAGTTATTTGTAGACCGTTATCATGTCACCTCTTAACTATCTCTTCAAACAAAAAATGCCTACTTCCTTCAGCCTTTCTGTATAGGATATGATCTGCAGCCCCCTCATCATCCTATGGCCCAATCCTATGGGCCTGCCTGCTGTTAGCTTTACGGTGGTCGCAAAACACAACCCGCCATTCCACGCAGCCGAGATGCTGCCATGCACCAGCAGCCTCTTGAAAAGCCCTGACTCCAGTAAGTCAGCGCAGGGGGTTGGAGGAATGGGGTGGGGAGAGGGAGAAATAGGCTGGAAACCGGGGAGGTGAGGGGTATGTGTCGAGGCCGGGAAGGGGGTGGTATTGGCAGCAGCAGCTCTGCCAATATCCTATTACTGGCCTCAATCCACCTTCCTGGTTTGACTCAGACTTGCTCCACTCACTTGCATTCTACTGATCGTTCATCAATCCAGAAAAGGCTTACCTCCAGCCAAAATAACAAGTGGAGACCGCCGGGACTGCCTCTCCCCCCCCCCCGGATGCAGCACACGTTTCGGTAGCGCCGCACAGCTTTGTAGGTTTCGGTAGCGTCGCACAGCTGCATAGGTGGGGGAGGCTAGATAGGATTGGGCTGCTAATCACCTTACCAGCTCTACTCTTAAACTACCCTCTAAAACTGTGGTGCCCAGGACTGGACACAATATTCCAGGTGGGGTCTGACTACAGCAGAATACAGCAGTACCATTACACAACCTTGTGTACGGCAGTACCATTACACAACCTTCTCACAACCTTGATTCTATACGTCTCTTGATGCAGCCTACAATCACATTCACCTGCTTTGCCACAACATCACACTGCTGACTCATGTTTAATTTATTGTCCACTAGTCTTTTTCACATTTCACTGCCAAGACAAGTACATAGGCAGGCCAATTCCCCCACCATTTTATGCTACACAGCCTTGTTGGCAGAGTGTGTGCTGCATGCTATGGTGTGTGTGTGTGTGTGTGTGTGTGTGTGTGTGTGTGTGTGTGTGAGAGAGAGAGAGAGAGAGAGAGAGAGAGAGAGAGAGAGAGAGAGAGAGAGAGCGTAAACAACCTGGAAGAGAAATACTTTTACTTACCACTCCATAGGCTGCTTGGCCTTCAATGGGTCTCCTTGAACCTACATCAGCTATTTTGCTGGAATAAGTCCAAGGAGAGGTGGGGTTGTGTTGGGAAAATGGGAGATAGGATCTGGCGCATGCTGCCACAACCACCCATTTCCCTCCCTGCCCTGATTCTCTCCAAACCTCCCCTGAATTGCCCATGACCCACCCTTGTCAGGATCCTACCTGCTTCAATGCGTGCTGGGTCCATCTTTGGTGGTGAGTTGAGCCTCCAGCCATTGGCCATGCTTCCTTCATCCTCTCCCCCACTTCTGCCTCCAGGAGGAATCCCCTGATTTTCAATATTATTGAGCTGTTGTTTTTCCCTGTTACATTGTCAACACTGACTGGCATCAGCTCTCCAGGGTTTCAAAGAGGAGTCGTTTCCAGCCCTATCTGGAGATTGTAGTAGGGATTATACCTGGAAGGAACCTGGGACCTTCTTCATGCAAGCCATGTGCTCTGTCACTGAGCTACAGTCCCTGCCTCACAGTCTGCTCCAGTTATTACCATCAGTGAAGTAGCAAGCAGGGGGGGAGGTGGGGCAAACTGCCCTGGATGCCAGGCCAGAAGGGGGTGCCACATGAGGCCCACCGAAGGTGAAGGTGGCGGCAGAAGCAGCAGTGTGGTCGCCGGTATGTCCACCACCATTTCTTGTTTTGGCAATCCTGTGACCCCGCCGCTGCCCTGCTCCTCCCCCCGGAGTCTCAGCCTCCAAAGAAGAAGGAACGAGGCAGCACCGAGATTGCAAAGCCACACCACCGCCACTGCCTCCTCCTTCATCAGCTTTGATAAGCTGGTGCTGCCCAGCCTCCAAGGGATAAGGACAGGGCAGCACCAAGACCGCAACCGGTCTCTTTCGAGATAACCCGGAAGTGATGCCGTGACGTCACGCGACATCATGACAACACCGCCCCAGGTTCTGGGGCCCTGGAGACACCACTGCTTACCATCCTAAATTATTTGGTGTCATCCACAAACTTGGCTACCTCACTGCTTACCCTCTGACTCTAGATAATGTGTAAATAAGTTAAATGGCACCAGTCCTACTCCAAGTATGGATTATTGGGGGCGGGGCTTCCATTACTGCTTACTTCCCTTAGCAAGGCAGTGCACACTTTATGCAGGCCTGTAATGCTGTAAGAAAAGGCAAGTGTCTTGCACTTACCAAGGAAATACTTTCAGTCAATACCATGGTTATTCTGAGTGGTAGGGATGGGTAGAAATTCACTTTCCATAAAATAAAGTTAACATTAATTCTACGATATCACATTTTAAATGTACTGGAAAACAAGTGGCTCAAAACCTATGTTCAATTTGGCAAAGGAAAAAAGTGATGATTCCTGATTGATTGGATAATATGAATAATTATTAGTTCTTACAGTAGCAGAAAAAGAATTAATCTTCTGAGCACTGTGAAATTAAAAGGTTTTGGCTTGCCTGATCTGAACAAAGTATGATGAATTTTTAATACTGTAAATTAATTAGGCACATAATGAGGAACAGTCTGCATAATAGCTCTAATTCTGATAAATAGCAAAATAATCTAAATCCTGAAGGAAATAAATATCATTTATCACAAGAACACCCAAAATTTGGTTCTCAGGGAGATATGAGTGATAATAGAATTTGGAAAAAGAATTATTTTAATGCCTATCTGCTAATTTCACATTATGTAAAGTTAAGTTATATGCAATTACATTAGGTGTTGACCCTTAAATATAACTTCTGTGGCATAGATATTGGGATATTAGTCATTTTGGAAGGAGTTAATATACCATAAAGGATTTGTTCTATTATTAAACGTAGTGTCCATGCCAAGTACATATTATTTGCATTTGTGATTAAGATTATCAAATGGCGTATAAATCTGTGTGACTCTACAAACATTTCCTCCCACAATCAACATTATTGGGTAAGTTACAGATCCAACCCTTATTAAGTATCATTGATATCAATACAGAATTAAGCATGTGTTCTAACAACTCCCTTTGAAATCAGTGGGGCTTAAAAGTCGTTAACATCAACAGGATCACACTCTATAAATATTGAAAATGCATAAGAACTAAGATACTTCAGTTTTCCTGTATTAGCCACAAGCTTAGACAACCACTACAAGTGCCACTACAAGTGCATGCTGTTAGAATGCTTCTTTCTAACCCTACCTTGCTTTATCCTCCCGCAAGCAGAGAGCCACCAGTGCTTCTGTGTACTCACTTTTGTTACACCAGCTTTGCTAGCCTCATGTTAAGCCACTACCTAATTGTTTCTCATCTTTGTTGTCTCCAGGGTTGGGGACTCGAGTCACAGGACTCGTTCTCAAGTCCGACTTAAGTCGCTACTGCAATTTGAGTCAGACTCGACTCGGGTCCCATGAGCGACTGACTCGGACTCGACTCGCAACTTGGCCCCTTTTCAACCGAGTTGCGATTTGAGTCACCAGAGGACGATAGGGAGTTTTAAAAAGTTTTTTTTTTTAATCTTGTTTTTACCTTTGGGCGCTTTTGCACACCAAACCGCTGTGTTTTCTTGCTTTTACAAAACAAAATCGTGCTCCAGGAGGCACTTTCTGGTTATGTGATTCCTCTCTCCGCCTAAGGTCACCCCAGAATTCATTGCACAATGCATTCTAGCCCGTGTCTGAGGGAAGGGAGGGAGTTGCGCAACTAGGAAGTGCCTCCTGAAGCGTGATTTCACTTTCTAAAAGCAAGAAAATACAGCAGTTTGGCATGTGAAGGCACCCAAAGGTAAAAAGATTTTTTTTTAATTGACTCGAGAATTAGACTCAAGACTCGGGGCCAAAGACTTAAGGTTATCTCTGGTTATCTCTTCTTGCCTACATTTGTTAAGGAGACACAGGGCTGGCTATTATTATTATTATTATTATTATTATTATTATTAATAATAATAATAATAATAATAATAATAATAATTAATAACAATAATAACAACAGTATTTATATACCGCTTTTCAACAAAAAGTTCACAAAGCGGTTTACAGACAAAATCAAATGATTAAATGGCTCACTGTCCCAAAAGGGCTCACAATCTAAAAAAAGATGCAGAACACCACCAACAAACAGCCACCAGAAAAGACACCGTGCTGGGGTGAAAGGGGAGCAGTTACTCTCCTCCTGCTAAATATGAGAGGAGCACCAATTGAAAAAGTGCCTCTTGCCCAGTTAGCAGGGGTATTGCCCAGTTAGCAGGGGTATTAGGAGCTTTAGGAGCTTCAGGGCCCAATTGGAAACACTTTTGCGGGGGCCCATGGTTGGGGCAATCCTAAATCACTCGGTCCAAAATTCTTTGCAAGAATCTCAGGCACTAGCAGTTGTTACGTGGCCAACTGGAAACTTGACAGGGTGCCACCATGAAATCTACACACCTAGCATCTCTTCTACCCAAGCGTGAGCCCCCTTTAGGTGCAGTGCCCAATTGGGTGCAATCAGTCCAATTGGCCTAAAGTCAGCCAGTTGATGCCACAAAGAACAGGGAAGGGAAACAGCAGAGCAGCATCTTCTTGGTTCCCTGAGTCTAGCGGAAACAAAAACACAAAGACTGCAGCAGATAAAAGTGGTGAATGGGGCAAGAGAAGGCTAGAAGATACTGTCTGCACAGGTGGCCTCTAAAAGCAAACAGAGGCTTTATTCACATGGTGCCTCATTAAAAGGCTAATGCGAACTAGCTCCAGATTTTTACCCAGTGTGGGATTGCAGTGTGGAAATCTGCTTTCTGGATGCAACACAGAGGCTTATTAAACCAGCTTTAAGCAATCCATGTGCCGAGAGACAAGTAATGTGGAGCAGCTACAGTGGTGCTTTGAATTTAGTGCTCACAGTCCTTTTGAATGTTGTTTCTTATACAACAGATAAGAGTTCTTTCTTATTGGTTATTTTTTTCTGTATGGTGAAGTCTTAGCCTGTCAAGTAAAATTTAATCGGGAGAAATGAGTGGTCTTACAATGGCTTAAGTGGGATGGTTTGAGAAGCAGAGGGTTTAGATGAAACATCCTCCAAATCCAGGTGGATTTCGACAGCTCTCTGAATTTCCAAGTACCAACGGCAAGCAATATTGCAAAGTCCTCACTAGCTGAATCCCATCTCTCTTGTATAGGATTGTTTATTCTGCATGCTCTATGGACCATCAGCTTGCAGTAACTATCTTTCTCTTCAGAAATGTGGCCTCGGAAGGGAGAACGAAAAGCCAAAAGAAAAATGTATTTTTAATCATTATTTTGTTTACAACGTATCAGTTTGTATTTTTATTTTATTTTTTCTCGTAACATCTGCATGCAACTCTAATTATATGTAGTAGGACATGTGCACATAATTTGTAGCAAATCTCAGCGGTCCATCATTAATTAAGTGCATTGTTCTTTTCCTCTAGCTAGGAATAATGGTACAGAAAATGCAATGTCAGGATACTGGATAATGTCAGGACCCTAAGGTAAGAAAGAGTCAAAGGGAAGAGCCAGAACCTATTGCAGTGGTTCCCAAACTGGCCAGGGGAGCCATCGAGTGCCACGGAATCCACTTGGAAAATGGTGCAATGCCAATTGGCAGGTATCAACGGAATGTAATGGGGAGCCATGGCCAATGGTTGCCAATGGTCAAGGGAGCCGCAGGTCGAAAAAGTTTGGGAAACACTAACCTATCCCAAGAGGCTGTCTGGTTCAGGGATGCAGGCTGGTGGCCCTGGGGCTTAAATTGCAAAGATCAAAGTCTGTCAGGCTTGGGATGGGATGGGCAATTTGGCTGCCTTGACTCCCTTTCCAGGGGTTGGTGGGGAAAACCAGGGGTCAGTGAGAGGTGACCTCTGGTTGGAGCCAGGGTGTAAATGCTCAAGAGAAAAGTGACAGTTGCATCTGTCTGACTGAGGGCAGATACCCACACTAAAAGGGGAGGAGTTTTACTAGTCAGGAACCACTGCAAAATGTACTTGAATTGTTTAAATCAATAAAGTAGCCCATTGCATATCAAAAATGCGAACTTGTCTCATGTGATTTTTGGATGGTGCGTGGGCAATGGCTGTTTCCATTGCCCTATTGGAAATTTTGATATTTCCATAAAACACTGGCAATTTGGGGGCATATTTCCTGTAGCGAAAAAGCAACTTTGTGTCTCTCTTCCTGTGAAATCTGGGACCTGACAGTTTGGAGTCAGTGTTTGGCCTTGGGAGAGGCAGGGTCTTGGTCTCAGGAGATAAGCAAGGGTGGAATGTAAAACAAAGGGCGTTATCAGCCTGAGACCAAGCTGACTAATCAGCATCTTAATTGGCACCTGCTGGGTTGCTTCCATGGGAATTTCCCAGAGAAGTGCAGAGTCATTGCTCCCCGGATGTCCTGCCTTTCCCCCCCCCTTTATTGGACAATCCTGTATGTCCATCTTCAAAGACCCTAAAGAGTATAAGTATGAGACCCCAAGGGGGTGGGGGCAGTTCTCTTGGTAGCCGTCTCTTTGTACGAGTCATCTGCGTGTGAGCTCCGGGCTGCATGCACCCCTATGGAAGACATCATGCCTTAACCACAGTATGGTCCTCGCCTACGTGCTTGTGGGGCTTGGGCCTGGTCGGTTCATCCTCAAAGTACTTTCTTGGGTGAGTGAGGGAAAACAGTTCAGTGGTAGAAGTTTAGTGATTTGTTGTTTTTATGACCTAAATGTTTGTGTCTGTCAATATGATATATATACGCAGTAATTCTGCCTTCTATTCTATGCTGGCATAGCTTAAATAAACACCTATATATTTTTACATCTGGTGTGTTTATTGGACTGGACGGATCTTACCCTTGCCGGACGCTTGGCCTGTTATCTGGACGTACCCAAACAGTTGGAGCTGTTTACCCTAAGTATACCTAGCCCACGGTTGGTGCTGTGGAGCTAAGGCCAATTGGGCACACTGTTGGTGCAGTGTTGCCAACTTACCGAGGTTGGTTCTGCTGGACCCGTTGGTGCGGGGACCCCAGAACAACGCTCAGAGAGGCACGCTAGTCCTGGGGTAGCGTGGCCTGCCGTTAAGTTCCCCAGGTGGTGGCAGCGAGACTACCTTCCCTTGTTGGGGACGTGTTTGGGGGTTCCATTGTTGCGGGACTCAGAAGGTAACCGCCTTCCCTCGTGGTTGGAGCTGCGGGGGTAAGGCGGCCCTTCGCCACAATTCCATTTGATGAATAGTTCCGTGCTTGTTTTTCTCTTTTTACTCTGAAAATTAAAATAATGAAGAAATGAGGAAAGTCAGTGGGAACAAAAAACAAAGTGCTACATTATTAACATAAATATAAAAGGCTAGTTAAGGCAGTTTGTAAAGCTGCATTTGAAAATTATTCAAAATTATACAGTAATCAAAAGTCTTTCACATTGTGCACGAACTGGCAATGACTGACAATGATAAATGATATTCTGTTCTGTTATTCATTTGATGATAATGTGCTATTCACATCTGAATAGTTTTATCTGCCCATGGTATTCTCCAAAGTTCTTTTGCATTGTTCAACTGTTGTTTGGTAATAGACATTTTCTGAAAAGTATGAAGCAGTTACCAAACTGATGTTACTTTCAAATAAAATTTCAAATCTATAGTGTTGCATGCATGTTTTATTTATTCCAAGAGTAAAGGATGGTTTCAGATTAGAGGTGGGACTTTGCTAATGTATAATGACCTGCATGGTATTTATGCTTTTGGAAGAGTGTACCTATTCCTATGCACTTCTCTTACAAGAGAGAAATATCAATGGAAAATATCTACAAATGAGAGAGGCAACAAAAACAGCCATACATTTCTTTATCAGTTGATAAAATTGCTTGATTGAAATGTTCAACAAGAATACAACTATGAACTCTACCTTTCTTAGGATCTGGGACTAGAATATCACAGTAAATACAAGCTGTTTCTACATAGATGCGTGGTTTCTTTTCCTTCATGATACCCTTGCGTGATAACTAGAATATGTTCAGAGGATCAGATCAATCAAAGTAGAGTCAGCTCAGAATATTAATAATCATGAAATTTTCTGCCATAAAATAATGTCTCTTGAGAGGCAGTGAATAGGAGGAAAATAATGAATATTCATTTAAAAATGTGTCACATCTACAAACGACTGATCAAACAATGAAACCCGAATAAATATGTTCTAATTATAATTTCCAATAGAACCCAAACAATGAAGAGATTTATACCATGACTGTTTTTTAAAAATCTTACAGCAATTTGTCAGCCAGCACTTTGTCTTCAACTAATGCAAGTGTTAAATATGATTTCTCATCCTTAAAAAATAAAAATAAAACTCAGATCTACTGTGTACTAACCACTCAATCCTATGTAACTCCCTGCGCTGCGATGCAGCAGCGCCAACACAGCTTCTGCTGTATCCCTAATCCCACAGGTGAGTTTTGGCATGTTGAGGCCTCCTCTGTGTAAGGGAACATTCATTTTGCGACAGCCGTAAAGGGGTTTACACCACTGGAACGGTCGTTCTGGTGGCATAAAGGCCCCTTAGGATTGGGTCATTAATTAGTACTTGCAGCTTAATCTTGAGGATATTTTCTCAAAGCAAACCCACTGAGTTCAGTGGACTGCAGTCAGTGGATTGCAGCCTAAGGCATTTTGGATGCTTCTTTGTTGCACTTATCTAGAATGGAATGGATGTCTATATATTTGAACAGACAAATCTGTTTTCCTTCATTATGAGCTACCAAGTAGAAAGAATGCTATAGCATAGAAGTTCATAGAGTCTTAGAGTTGAAAGGGATCCACAAGGTCATCTAGTACAACTCACTGCCTGCAGCAGGAAATCCTCCTAGAGCATCTCCAACAGGTTCCTGTCGAGCCTCTGCTTAAAGATATCCGGTGAGGGAGAATCCACCCTCTGCAATCTGTTCCACTGCCAAACCACCCTTACTGTTCTTCCTGATGTGCAAATGGAATCTCCTCCCTTGCATTTTGTACTCAGGACAGGAGGTCTGGCTCAGTGGAAGAGCTGCCGCCTCATATGCCTGAAGAACTGAGGACGCCAGTTTGAGACACCTGGAAGTATCCGTGAGCTGTCAACACACTGATGACGATCTGCAGAGCACTCAGTGAGAGTGAGGAATGCTGGCAGATGCACTCTGAGTGGGAGACAGAGTTGCCTGTCAGTCGAAGCGTGTGAGGAAAATGCCAGAGAGAAGCCAGACTGTGAAGGAAATCAGAATTTGCTTCCATCCCCGATCCAAAGAAAGGCATTGGTACATATTGCTATGGAGGGTACATGACTACAGGGCCTACCTGAAATTCTTCTTTATAACGACTGTGTCCATGATGGCTATCACATGGATTGAAATGCCTTTTTCCCTCCACATCTCAGCAATGAAGGTTTCTAGTGGCACAGAAAAAAATGGCTTGATTCTCGTAGCTAAGCTTCTTGTACATAATGGATACCTTCCCAGATGAAAGTGACCGCCCCATTCAGAAAGTCAAAGCGGCTTCCTTGGGCAGTGTGTGTGTGTGTGTGTTTTGTTTTGGTGTACATTGGCCTGAATATCCAGGAAGAAATGAAATAAAGGGGGGAAAATAGGTTGCAATCTAGTCAGGACGCAGTGCTTTCCTAAAACAGATAACCCAACTTTCCATGAGGCAAGCCATCATGGTAATGGGGGATTTCAACTATCCTGACAACTGTTGGACAGCTCATTTGGCTAAGAGTAAGAGACTGAATAAATTATTGACTTGCCCTGTAGACAACTTTATCATTCAGAAGGTGGAGGAAGGAACTATCCTTCCTCCACCTGGACTATCCTGGACTTAATCCTTACCAATAGAGACAAATTGGTCAATGAAGTAAAAGTGGTGGGGACTTCGGGTGAAAGCAACCACATCCTCTTGGAATTCTTGATATTGAAGGAAAGGAAAGCTAAGGGTACTCAGATATGTGCTCTGGATTCCAGGAAAGCTGATTCTAATCTAAAATATGCACTAGTCGATGGATTCAATTCACGGGATTTGTTTTGACCCTCAAAGCTCTTCTGTCTGGGCCCATGTTTCTGGAAGGAACATTTCCTCCCACATACTTCCGCATGCATGACCTTAAGGCAGGGGTTCTCAACCTTTTGAAGCCCGGGTACCCCCTATCATGGTCCAATTTTCTGAAGTATCCCCTGCTAATTAACTGATAATTAATTGGATTAATCAATTAATTAGTTAATTAGGTAATTAATCATTAGATAAAAAAGTATTAAAACAATTTGAAATGTGAAAAATGTCTTATTTAATTGTGTGTGTGTGTGTGTGCGCGTGTGAGAGACACACATGTAAGGATTTTTTTTCCTCCAAGTCGCACTTCCCAAAATCAGCTCCTCCCTCCCCAACCCCACCAAAGAACATTTTCCAAAGTACAAAAATAAGCCCAAAACCAAAATCAAAGAGAGACAGAAGGGTTCCGAAAATAATTACAATTTAAAATCCATGTTAATTAACACTTAATTAGCTTCTGATGGGGCTGATAAGGAGCAGGGCTTGGCGTACCCCCAGCAAGAGGTCCGCGTACCCCTAGGGGTACCCGTACCACAGGTTGAGAACCTCTGCCTTAAGGTAATCCAAGGAGCTTTTGAGTGCATCTGCCATTTATGATGGATTTCCACAAGATCTAGCACAGGGGATCTCAACTGGTGGTACATGTACCACCAACGGTATTTTTGGGTATCTCTGGTGGTACTCGGACTGCCGTGGCTCCCTGCCGTGCCCCGGGACACCCAAACCCCCACAAAAATGCGGTGCTTTCAGCACTGCATTTTCACTCCCAAGAGGCTCCTGCCTTTTGCCAAGCCTCTCAAGAGTGAAGAAAACAGCCCACCTGCCCACCCAGAGCTGCTTATCGACCTCCTGCACAGTGTCTGGTGGTCTCCTGAGCCAAAACCCCAAAAGTAAATGCCGATGTTGTCATCGCTGCTTACTTCCCGGTTGGCACGGTGGCGGACATGTAGGTAGTACACCATGCTGAGTACGTTGAGAACCCCTGATCTAGCACTTTTCTGTGGGTGGTCCCCAAGTACAGAACTCCCTGTCATGAAAGATTCACATGGTACCTTTCCTGTTGAGATTTAGGAGACTCTTATTTCAGAGAGACCTTTGATGAAATTATATATTTTTGATGTGCAGCAACTGTTCATTTTAGTTCTTGCCTTTTGTGATGTCTTATGATGTCTATTTCTGGCAGTCTTATATTTTGCATTATGCAAGTCAATGGGAGATTCCTCCACCCCGGACATATAGTAGCCATGTAATGGGCAATCCAGATTAGGATGATGGGGTTAGAGGAGGATTAAATTTCCCTGCATCACCCTGCCATGGTCCCAATCCATGCAGGGAATGATCTAACTGTTATTTTCTATTTCTAAAAGGCATGTTAGCCTCGTATAACTTTAGATTCACTTAAGGCTACAACTTGAGATAATAGCATGTTTATTATCATTATTATTATAAATCTTATTAATTAATTAATAATCATAATAATCACCATAAATAGAAGTGTGAAGCGGACGTAGAAAGTAGTACAGATCCACAACACAGAGAAAACAGGGGCGGGAGAGAAAATTACTTTAGCAGATTCCTTGGTTGCAACAATTCAGGTTAGAAATGCAAGCAGACCAGCAAGGGGGTGTAACTGTGGATGGAGACAGGCATGAGCAGAACTTGGAGAATGTATTAATCTCCAAAAGAAACTTTACAATTTTGATAAGTAGGTAACAAAGTAAAGGAGGAGACTTCTCTCTCTCTCTCTCTCTCTCTCTCTCTCTCTCTCTCTCTCTCTCTCTCTCTCTCTCTCTCTCTCTGTGTGTGTGTGTGTGTGTGTGTGTGTGTGTGTGTGTGTGTGTGTGTGTGTGTGTGTGTGTGTTCCCCATAGATCTTAAATTCTTTCCAAGTGTTTTTCCATCTGCCTGTTTTCTTTCTTTTGAAATTTTCCCTCTCCATGGTGCATTTCTCCTGCCAGCTGGTAAGCTGAAGGTGTGCTGTAATGGTACACCTACAGAGTGAATTTGTTATCATGATATATGCTGCCAGTGCATAATCAGTGACAGCTTTGATCGCTCTTGGGCTACTGATGCATTAGGGCAGTATATCATCAAAATGGGAACCAGAAGGAACAGAAGGTGCAGGACGGGCCTTTTTAGTACTATTGTGAAGAGTGTGCTTTTAATTATTGTTTCTGGAGCAGTTCAATGTTGCACAGAGGCAGAAGCAGATTAATGAGAAGATGAAGTTCAAGGCATTGACGTTTACAACCAACTTTTAGGGTAGTATTCAGTTTGTTTACATGCACACATCAATACATTCCACCCACCCTAAAACATTACACTAATCTTACCAAAGTTACAGTTTGACTTATATTTCTCCCCTCCACCAGAATGTACTCCTACAATGGAATCCTATGTATATGTCTACTGAGGAGTAAATCCCATTGTGTTCAATGGGGCTTAGGCTGCAATCCTATACACACTTTCCTGGGAGCGAGCCACATTGAACACAATGGGGCTTACTTCTGAGTAGACATGGATAGGATTGTGCTTATAGTCCCAGGAAAGTGTGGCTAAGGTTGCAGTCTTATTCTTTCCCACCATCAAACTTCTGTCTGACAGCCTGCAAGTAATAAAACTGTTGAAATATAAACTCTGAAGTCAATTTCGGGATTATTTTTAGAAAATAATGCAATCCTAAAATGGACTTGTTTATTTAGCATTGGTGTCAGGCATGATAGAAACATATTAAATAAATTGCAGTCATGGAGGAAAAGTGAGTGCTTAGTAGCCTCAAACAGCCCGCTTGCTTTTTGCAGGCTGCAAGAATAAGGGTGCTATTTTGGCAGCTATTTTTGGAGGTTGGGGACACTAGGGGGGGGGTGTTGATCCTTAACTGTGCTGGTGGCAGCAACACTTCTCCCAGCAGCCCTAGTTGGTGGTTGTCCTTTTCCCCACATCCCCTTCTGTGTGATGCTATACCATGATATAGAGGTATCTCAAAGAATGTTTGGGGGACTTCTTCTCAAGACGTTCCATCAGTATAATAATAATAATAATAATTAATAATACCTGTATTTATATACTGCCTTTCTATGTTGTCAGATTTCTCCTCAGACTTTATTCAAGGCAGTTTACACAGGCAGGCTTTTCCAATCCCTTGTAGGGATTTTTACAATAAATGTTCTATTTTCATAATCTTACCAAAAGGGTGCAATCCTGACGTTGGTGCTGGTGACAGCTACGCCGTTACACAGCCTCCTCTATTTCTGCCAGCTATTTAGCTGGCGGAAATCCGAAGAGGCCGATAGTGCCGGCCCGGGTTTACTCTCGGGGAAGGGGACGAGTGTCCCCTTCCCGAAGTAGACCTCCGGCCCAGCGCACACCAGTCAGCCTGTGTACAGGATCCAGCGGGTGGCCCTGGGCCACTGGCTGGATCCTTAGTCAGGATTTTGCTGCCTGTCTTCTCCAGCTGTTTCCTTTCAACGGTGTGGTATCTCACTGGCTGCACACAGCTTTCAAGCTTGTCCGATAGCAACTCCTCTCTCTCACACAAAGGGTCAACGCAGGCTATCTCAGCTTGTCAGCTGAGATATTGCAGCTTGATGGCAGCTTGTTGGCAGCTTCTGGTTGTCTCGAACCGATCCCATCTTAGTTCTTCAGGCAAGGCGGCAGCTCAACCACTAGACCACACTTCCTGTCCTGTCATCAGTATGATAGTAACTCATAGTAATTGGGGGGGGGGGAGACTGGTGGATGCCAATGGCAGGTGCTGGAGAAGTGCTGGTGCTGCCTCCTCACCTCTGCTGTGCACCTTGCAGCAGTAAAGGGCAAAAGGTACGGCTCATTTTGTCCCTCTTTTTCACCCTGAGCCAGAGGAAATTGATGACATTGAAAGTTGGGGATGGACCATAAGAGATGTTTTCACATGTCAGAGGATTTTGAAAGGTAAACAGTCACACTGGGAAAGGACTCAGATTGAGGGCAACTGGGAGATTCAGTAGAAAGATGTATAGGTTCAGAGACAGTGAGAATGATTGAGGGCACTCGTGATTTTGACAGGCAAGATGCAGACGGATTCTACAATTTGAGTTGGATAGCTTAGAAGCTTACCACTAGCATACTATTGGCTTCTGCATTACCCAATCCTATCGCTGCAAACTATGGACTAGCAGGAGACCAGACAGTCCAGGAGAGGTATGTAAAGAACATTTTTACTTACTGCTCCATAGACTGCCTGGTCTCCAATGGGTTTCCTCAGACCTATGCCAGCTCTTTAACTGGTGTACATCTAAGGCTGCGGTGGGGAACCTCCAGTCCCCGAGGCCATCCGGTCCGCCCCCCGGAGAGATTGCCTGGAGGCTACCCAACCGGCCCCCAGAGGCTCCGCCGGGTCCGTGTGTCACCTCCGGAGGCCGGGAGAGGGCCTCCGCATATCCTCCCCGGCCGCTGCCTTGACCCCTTCTCACCAGTCCATCGTCAGCCATTTCGCACATGCGTACCATGCCGATGAGGGCAAGCTCTTGCCCTCTTGCCCTCATCGGCGTGGTACGCATGTGCGAAGTGGCCGACGATGGCCTGGTGAGAAGGGGTCAAGGCAGCGGCCAGGGAGGACATGCGGAGGCCCTCTCCCGGTCTCCGGAGGTGACGCGCGGACCCGGAGGCGGCTTCGGACAGTGAGCGCGGAGCCTCCGGAGGCCGACGGGGGAGCAAAAAATAATTAAATAAATAAAAATGACTAGCGGCCTTGCGGCTGGCCCGCAACCAAATTTCTAATATTTAAAACGGCCCTCGCCAGGGAAAAGGTTCCCCGCCCCTGATCTAAGGAGACTCTGGAGCCAGGGCCAGGCCTGGAAGCCAGGATCCTGCATGCACTAGTGCTGCCAACATCCATCCCCATACTACCCCAAAACACTTCTAGCCCTGCCCCAATCTGCCCAAGATCATCCCCAAAACTGTTTACTGTTTACTGGTTGTTTACTGGTGACAACGGAAGATGGTAGAGGTTCTGCAAGTCAGTGGCACCCACACGGTCTCTGGCCATTTGCGCTGGTATGCCCAACCCGCAGAAAGATAAAATGGTGTTTGTGCCATTGCCCAGGACTTACAGTGACGGATAAGAAGATCTGCCACCGTAAGACCAGGATAGGATTGGGCCTAATAACTTTACTGTGATGGCTATGGGGAACAATTTGATCCTCCATCTCATTGAGTTGGACATGACTTCTCTAAAGTTAATATTTTCTGGATTTCATCAAGAAATCTAAAAGCTTATGAAAAGTTCCTTTGAGGATTCAGCACACAGAAAATGTTCTGACTAGTAGACAAAAAAAATGTATGAGAAGTCAGAGAGAGAGAGAGAGAGAGAGAGAGAGAGAGAGAGAGAGAGAGAGAGAGAGAGAGAGAGAGATTCTTCAAAAATAAGATTAATAAATAAACCCCAAAAGAGTTATCCAAAAATCAGAGATGGGGAGATCACACAGAATAATTAATTCCGACTTTTTGTCCAGCAAGAGACTCTTGGAAGTTAGAATGTATAGGTTATTGAAACACTAAGTGAAATGAAATGAACGTTGAAAGTAATATAGTAGCAAGACAAGTTCTACAGCCCAATCCTACCATCAAGCTGTGCTATCAGAACTTGTGTTCTGGCAGTACAGCCCAACTTATGGCATCAAAAAATGCAGTGCTCTATAGTGCAACTGGGTTGCTGCTGGAAATGATGAATGGTGCCAGTCGTGCAGCAGCGGCCTCCTTGAAGCCAATGGTGCCAGTAAGTCAGCAGTGGGGGTGGGCCGTGGGCATTATTCATATTACATTTATAACAAACTTAAAGGGCCCAGTCCTAACAGTGCCTAGCACCACCGGAACAGGCATTCCGCATGGTCCTAGGTGCTTTCTGGCTATAGCAAAAGACAACACGCTGGAGTATGCAGACTGGCTGATGCTGGAAGCAGCGAGTGACTGGCTCTGCACGGCAGTGGACTATGGACACCCACCATCTCAGGTAAGATCGTGCAAGAGGTGGGAGGGATGCAAGGGTAGGCAGAACGGAGCAAGTGGGTTGGCTTAGGACTGGGAAGGGGGCAGGTTGAGTGGTAGTAGCAGCATCCAATGAATCCAAGCCCCATTTTTGGACTTGATTCGCCTTCACAGGTCCATGTAGATTTGCACCAGTGATATCACTGGCACAGGTCCAAGTAGATCCACTAGGCTGGCAGGGGCTTACCTCAGGACAAGGGAAGAAATGTCCCCTTGCCCTGAGGAGGCCTCTGGAGGCCAAAAAAACCCTGCAGGATGCAGTGGATGCTATGTTGGCACCACTGCATCGCCATAAGGAGTTACAGTGGATTGGACTGTAAGGCTGCAATCCTACACACACTTTCCTAGGAATAAGCCCCATTAAACATAATGGGACTTACTTCTGAATAGGCATCCATACAATTGTGCTGTAAGAGAGATACAATTTATTTTATTATCATTATATTATTATTTTTGGTCTGGCATATACCACTGAAGTCCGGTAAGATTTTTTTTAATACAATATTTCTTAACACATACTGAGGAAGTTTACAGACCATTAGATCCATTCATTAATTGAAAAAAAATCTATATAAATCTCTCCCTCAACTGATTTTACCTTGACCTTCTCTTTGTGCCGAGTTCTACTAGGAGCTTATTTATTTTAGAGAGCAATTCTTTGGCTTTTTAAAGTTAGGCAACAGCAAATGCTTCCCCAACTTCCAATGTATTGTGTGAAACGGTATCCATTTTCCCTTTGTTCCAGTTATAAAAGCCATTCTGCCTATACTACTCCCTTGTTTCTTTTTAAATTGTCAGTTTCTGACAAAACATGAAGAAAAGGATTATAAATGTATCTAATAAAACAATAAGCTTGGGCATTTTGCAGGTTTGCTTGTAATATTTCCCGCCTACTCTGTGGACCAAGCATGAAGTAAAAAGCTGAATGTCATCAATACAGGAGGGAATACATAGTACTATACATGTGCTTTTGAATTAGGTGTTTTGAATGAGGTATTTTAGATTGAGAAGAAAACAAACCAACAAAAAGGTGTTGTTTGCCAAGTAAAATAAAGGCAGGCAAAATCGAAACATTACATTCTTTGGAATGGAGGCTGCAATCTTATACACTCCTTGGAGTAAACCTCACTGAACCCAATGGGACTTAGGGCCAAATCCTATCCATCTTTCCAGTGCTGATGCAGCTGCAATGCAGCCCTGACGTAAGGGAACAGATGTTCCCTTACCTTGAGGAGGCCTCCATGACTGCTCCCCCACTACAGGATGCAGCGCACACCCCGTTGGCACGATTGCATTAGTGCTGGAAAGTTGGATAGGATTGGGCTCTTCTGAGTAGACATGCCTAAGATTGTGCTATGAAATTCTAAGGATTTTGGAATAAAATCAACAGTATCCCTGGATGTCCATTTCAGATTTATCCTTGAGAAAGCTTTATTAATGTTCAACATTATAGTTGAACATTAAAGTTCAATAATGTCTGGTTTGCAACATAAATTTATTTCACAACATGCAAATTATGTTGAGAGAGCTCCCTTGCCCCTGAAAGGAGATTTCTGCTCAGAATCTGAATCAAAACTATGATGAGTCCATGTGTGTAGTTTGTATCTCGATGGTCCAGACTTTGCACTGAAAAGGCAGCTCCTCTGACGATGGTTGATTAGCACATGTTTAATTATGGCTAGAATTGATCAGAACTATTTTAAGTGGATATGCAGTTTAAGAACAATTCCACGGTGCACCAAATATTCACGAAGGGCAGGGTTTTGCCTCATATTAAGACAATCTTTGCGAAAGCAAATCACATAAGTTGGCCAGTTGAACAAACCAAAAACTCAAAAGATTTGGGAGAAAAACACACAGCCTTGCTTCTTGAAAAACCAACTTAAATAATTCACCAAGCACTTCTTAACAGTAAGAGCTGTTCAACAATGGAAACAATTACTGAGAGAAGTGGTAGTTTCTCCCTCGTCAGTAGCGTAGCTAGAGGGGGGTGGTACGGTAAGAGCTGTACGGCGCTGCACGGCAGTGCACAGTGGCCCCTCCCACTTGCAGTCGGAGCCATTCTGGCAGTGAAGGCAGCACTGCTGGAATGGCTCTAACAATGAGTGGGAGGGGCTACTTTGCACTGCCATGTAGCACCGTGCAGCACTTACCACACCGCCCCCCCCTCTAGCTACGCTACTGACGAGGGAGAACCCACCACTTCCCACAGTAATTGTTTCCAGCCCCCCCCCCAGCTGTGCTACTGTCCCTTGCTGGATGTCTTCAAGCATAGGCCTGACAGGAACTTTCTAGAGATGCTCTAGAGAGGATTTTCCTGCTTTTAGCCGGCAGTTGGACTAGATGGCCCTTAAGGTTCCTTCCTGTTGTATGATTCAATCCTTTACATAGGAGAAGAGAGAAACTTGACATGGGATCCCTGTGTAATTCATACTTCTGCCCTTCAGATCTTTCCATCACTTGACGTCCTATCTATGTATTTTTAAATTACTTTGAGTAATGTTTTTGCACTTCTCTTTCCTCTTGAGTATTGACTGCATTTCTGTCTTTAGGCTCCTACCTTAATCTCTTCCCTTTCTTCAGATAGTAAACAGAGCCCAATCTCTGTTGATGATCAATTACTTATCTGAGTAAAAAAGAAAAAGTTCAGAGGGCTTAATTGGCAATAAGTATGTTGCTGTTTTGTAATGTTTGTAATGTTTAGCTCCAGTGCAAGCCTTGGGGAAGGACGACAAAAACATGCCTTCTGTTAATGATGCAAACGAGTCTAAAAGAGCAAACACGCAATGAATAGTGAGATCAATAGTATAATCAATAGACCTGGAGAAGGATGAAATAGAGGATAAACCAACTTCGTGATTAGTAAGCAGACACCAATTCATAACAGCAACCCTAAACAAAGCACAATCAATGGCCTTAATATTTTGAGAAGGAACAAATTAGCAGTTGACTGAACACAACTCTAGGGGACTGTCCAAAGCAATAGATTAGTAGTGGATACAATACAAAATCATGACTACCTGTGTCCGAGAACTGTGAGTGAAGCATTATGGAAAAAATATAAACACAAGAGGTGTACTTTGAATGTAGGTGTTAAAGTACATGTTTTTATACATAATGTACGAATGTACCTGTATTTCAAGGTGTAATGAAAGCCCTCTTCACTTATGTTGTCCCTACTGATAAATCAATGCACATCAGCTAAAATAGTACACTCCAATATTCTTGTCTGCTCATCATTTGCTGTCTTGTCCCTATTTTGCTTTTCAGAAAAAAAATGACAGAAGTGCCTTTTAAAAATGTTTCTAAAGTAGATGCATATGCCAGGATAGTTTATCTTTAGTTTGTATGGTATTCAGTGGCTTGTGGAGACTGTGTATCCTGGACGTGTACACCAAACACCTTCCTTCCCATACAGACATGCCCTGAAGGTGCAATCAATGAGCAATATACTGTGACTGATTCATAGAAAACTGTATCCATGCTAAATTTAAGCAGATATATGATTGGCCAAGGAACTGTTTTCAATGTACTGCCAGAAATCTCTGAATAATCTTGTGCACTAATCTGAAAATATACTGCATTTATTTTATTATTATTATTTCGGTGGACCTACATACAATCTCTCCCCCCCCCCTCAATTCTTGGCCCTGGGAACTTTAGATGCTCGTATAGACTTTTCTCTCTCCCCTGCTGAAAATGCAATCCTTAACCTTGGCTGTTTATCAGGTTTTCTCAAATAAATCATCAATTTTTCACAAGAGCTTATTGCATTGAGAAATCCATATCTTGATTCACATGTTTTTAAAAAACTCCCAACACTGAAAGCATAGGACCTATGGATGTTCTTTTATGAATATGTCCCATAATTTTCACTTAATGTTCTTTCTGTTTATGCTGAGAGAAGAATTGACTTCCAGTGTCAAGACCTTTTGAAAAATGCCTTTCAAAACAGTTAGCTGACTGATTGCCTTTGCTTGACTTGTTTAGAGTTCAGTGTTGTTCTCAGTAATAACTCTGGTTTTTGATAAGCTGTTTTAACATGAATCAAGGAGGCTGTCAATGGCTATAAGAAGAACAGGCTGCTTTCCAGCAAAATATGAGCTGTCTGGAAAATGCATGCTTCTGCCTAGAGGCATGTTTTTAAGGACCCACATTAGCCTTAGATCACCTGAATCACTTTTTGTCATTGAGCTGGCTATTTATCCCTGAAGCTCCAAGGGACTGCCTGAATGAAATCACAGAAACACACAGGTGGGCAGAGGTGCTGCACAGCCTACATGGTAGATTGATACAAAGGAGTAACTTCTCTTGATTTTGCCTGGCTATGACTCCACACATGCTAAGCTAGACCTGGTAGGTATTGATTTTCAACTGGATTCTCTCAGAGATAGGCAACAGGTTCCTGGTCAAACCAGAATATACTCTTCAGCTGATAGAAGTTGTCAATCTCTGTAGGACTTGAAATAGATTCCAGGGAAAGTTGATGTTCCTCAGAGTCTGAGCTTACCTTCATCCAGCAAGGACTGAAAACTTCCTGTCAAGAATACGTTTAGGTAATTTCAGATGGAAATGCTCTGGATTGAAGCTTCATACTGTCTGTCATATCATTGAATGCTGTCCAGTTGTGCCTCCTAGTTCTACTGTCTACTCTCTGAGGCAGCTGAGAACAAATTTGTTCCTTCTTCCATATGACAGCCCTTCAAATATTTGAAGAGCGCTATCATATCCCCTCTCAGTCTTCTCTTCTCCAGGCTAAGCATACCAAGTTCCCTCAACCTTTCCTTCAGGTTGGCCTAAAGAAGATTCAGGATCTGTGTAATCTGCTCATAAAATTCCCTCTGCTATCAGACTTGCAGCGCAATCCTGTGTAACCTTGCACCGGTGTAACAGTAGATGCACCAGTGTAAGTGCAATTACACTGGCATAAGTGCACATCTACATAATTACATCTACATAAGTGCACTTATTACATCTACATAAGTGCACTTACACTGGTGCAAGGTTACACAGTATTGCGCTGTTGGTTGTTTTCATACACATCATGCTTCCAGCTTTCCAAGTTCATCCATCCCTTGGTTCACTCAGTACCAAACATGTGGAGTTCCATGGAAACCCAGCACTGCCTCTTGCAGACAAATACTGAACACAAAGAGTAGTCAGCAGGCACATCAGCATCAGGGGGCCAGATCAGTGAACATGTTCCCACTTGCCTCTCCTTGCATTTCCTGTTCATGGGAGATTTTATATGAATAGAGCTAATGTCTTCAGTGCCATAGCAGTATCTTTATTCTTACGGTTTTTCCTGTAAGAGACCTGCACAACTTGTGTCTCACCAAACTGAGTGGAGACCGTAAACCCTCTATCCTGACCTGCCAGGTGCTTGACTGTCTCCCATCTCCTCTTTTTTTGCATCTCCAAAAGGCAGCAACTGCAGGAGGTTTTCAAGCCTCCAGTTGACCTATATACATTTAGGTAATTTCATAGTTATCCACATAGCAGGTGGATAACACTCAACTTGCTAGATCATAGATCTGGCATGAGACTAATATTATAGGTTGTCCAATCTCAAATAATCCCATTCTGATTCATATATCTGGGCATGTGGACATGAACAAATTGGTCTACCTATTAAATTGAGCCCCCCCCCCTCCCCGAGATTATTAGCCAGGTAGCAAAATTTCTTTCTTTGGTTGGGAAAATTTTTCTTGCTAGGGTGAGCTGATTTGAGTGTGATGTTCTGTGTATGACAACGGTATTTTATATTTATTGGTATGCCTTCGGGTGGTCTTTTGTCCTTTGTGTTTTGTTTCTTTTATGCCAATAAAGGTTTAATCAATAAATCTCAAATATTGCCATTAAGTTTTTCTCTTTATGTATTTGCTCATTGGGTGTATTGTATAAAGTGTACAAGCTTTGGGGAGGGGACCACGGGCGTCACTGGAGCATGGCGGGGGGGCGGGCCGCCAGGGGGTGACGCGCGTCATGGGGTGACGCGCGCACCCCCTCGCGCGTCACCTCCGTGACGCGCGTCGCCCTCCGGACGCTCCGAGGCCGGCCCGGGAGCCTGCCTCAGAGCGTCCGACCCCGTCGGCGCTCCAGGGCCTTCTGAAAGAAGGCCCAGGCAGCGCGTCAATCCGGGTATTTCCCGGATTTTCGCGCATGCCCAGACCCGTTTTGAGGGCAAAAAGCCCTCAAAACGGGTCTGCGCATGCGCGAAAATCCGGAAAGTACCCGGATTGACGCGCTGCCTGGGCCTTCTTTCAGAAGGCCCTGGAGCGCCGACGGGGTCGGACGCTCCGAGGCAGGCTCCCGGGCCGGCCTCGGAGCGTCCGGAGGGGGGCGACGCGATGCGGGAGGGGAGCCGGGTGGCCCCCTCCCCCCGTGCCTATAACGTCGCGCCCCTAGGGGGGGTGACACGCGTCCCCGCACCAGGGTGACGCGCGTCTAGTGACGCCAGTGGAGGGGACTAATATCTCCACATTGGTCCTTGTGAGTTGGACTGTGAGTTGATGTTGCATTGTAGGAGCAAACACTGGCTTGTAAATGTACTTTCACTGCTACCTCATTATTTGGCAGCAATAGTCTTCTTTGTCCATTACAATAATTTTAAGAACTCTAATCATGCATCCTGGAGTAGTTCCTGCCTATTATCCTGCCTATTAACCCCATTATTTTATGTAATCTCTTTTTTTTTTTCCAGGTTTGTGGTCGTTCAAGGGCATGCTCCACAGAATTAATTATTCTTACTATTGATAAAATACAATACGATTCAGAGGGAGAATAGTTGGATGCAGCAAAAGCCAGCAAAAAGCCTGCATGTTAAAGACAGGCAGTCCAATCCTATGGGGCTGTCTGCTGGCAGAACTAGTGTTTCATCAGCACTGCTGCAAGGCAGCTGTAAAGAGCACAAATGGGAAGGCCAGAGCCTTTCTGTGCATGTAATCACGGCATTGGCCACCCATCGGAGCAGGGGATGGGCAGAACAGGGGTGAGGAGTGGGCGAAACTGAGTGGGTTGGAGGAACAGGGGCGCAGAGACTGTGGGAGGGGGCAGATCTGGTGGTGATGGCACATGCTGGATCCTATCCTCCTTATCTGCAGCCTATTCACCCCCTTTCTTTCCTTGGTAAAGTTTTGTAAGGGTGTCTTTGGAGGCTGCTGGTGTGTGGCAATGACCTAGCTGCATGGAATGGCATGCCACCTTTTGTGACCGCCATAAACCACGTTGTGCTGCTGGAACGCGGGTTCTGGTGGTGCAGAAGGCCTGTAGGCCTTCTCATGTACTTGAACTTGTTGTGCTGTTTTCATAGCAGCTGCTTTTAGAGTTGAAGAGTCAAGACAATGATCACATTAAAAATGGCCTGCCAATTTGACAGTCAAAGTGGTGTATCGTTTATTTGAACAGTGAGTCAAGTACATGGACCTGGATATGTGTGTGTGTGTGTGTGTGTGTGTGTGTGATCTTTTAATAGTAGCTGCTTTTAGACAAGAAGAACCAAGTCAATGATCAGATTAAAAAGTGGCTTGCCTCTTTAGCAATCAGCGTGGTGTATTCCTTATTTGAACTGTGAGCCAAGGACATGTAACAGGAATTTTTTGTGATGTTTTAATAGCAGCTGCTTTTAGAATTGAAGAGCCAAGGCAATGTTCAGAGGGTTGCCTCTTTGGCCATTAGCGTGGTGTAGCACTTATTTGAGCTGCGAATAATCAGAGGCCAGTGTGGTGCTCTCTAGCTGCCTTGCTGAATTACATTCTGTTTGCCACAAAATAATTAACCTATGTATCAGAATATATGTCCTTTCTTAATGACAGCAGTTCAAGACACATACTTTAAAGATTATATGGCATTTAAAGACAGTTTTTCTTTTTTAAAAAAGTAAAAAGCAATTACTTTATGAGTTCATTCAAAAGCAGCACATAAATCCTGAAGTTAATAAAACTATTTTTATACTGTTTTCCAATAGTTTGGATCATATTTCTTAATTAACTGCTTCCTCTTGTGTCAGGGTCACTGGGCTACTATATTATATTGACTGCACAAAGCCCAGATATAATTTAAGAAACCAAAGCTCAGGTAAACAACGGGCAGCCCAATCCTGTCTAGGGCCGCTGCAGCATGCAAAACCACACTGTGCCATCCTAGGCAGGATGGGGCCAGTGTCAGCAGAGCTGGAGCACACCTCGGGAGACAGGGAAGTTAACCCCTTTCTCCCGGGGAGAGCCCCAGCGACCCCTATGGGCCTCCTTGGATGTGCACCGTCAAAATGACAAATCTGAGGAGCCGGCGTAAGGCCTGCCAGGTCCAGGACGAGGGATAGGATTCGGCGGAGTGCACCACTGGTAATCCCTCCCCCATCCCTGGCCCAGCAGGCCAATCACCCCCTCCCGTTCCACCCCAGTCAGCCCTCCCCACGCCCCTGCCCCAACCAGCGCAGGACTTACCCGTGTCCGTGGAAGCTGGCTGCGACCCCGGGTGGAGTGAGCGGCTTGTGTAACATGCACACACAAGGGGGGGGGGAAGCAATTTTATGCAGGAATCCTGTGTCAAAGCTAATGACATGTCTGTGTAATTCAGCAGTGAAAGATGAGTGAAGGAAAGGTTAAGGTGCAGCAAAGTTTACTTGAAAAGAGCTCAAGAACCAATAAGAGGATTTGAACAGGGACTCTCTGAATTACCACACTTAGAGCCCAATCCTATGGTTTTCTTCACCATAGCATTCAGTCATGTGAAAACGGGCTGCACTGCATGCTATGGTGGGGGAGGGATCAGGAGGCTTGAGAGGGAAAATTCCCTTACTACCCTGTAAGCCTCCTGATCACCAATGAGTCTCCTCAGACCTGTGCCAGCTCTTTAGCTGGCAGTGGCACAAGTCCGAGAAGACAAAGCGGGTGTGGTGGCTTGCTCTAGAGAGGGTAGCATCTGGTGCAAGTCACCCATGCTGTATGCCACCCCTCCCACCTCTGACATGCCTCCTTTCCTCCCCCCCCCCAATTCTGCCCTTCCTGCCGACTCACCATCATCGGTGTGCATTTCTCTTCCAGCCTTCATGGGCTGGGCCTCTGCGGCAGCAGTCTGGAAGCACGTGGCTCCACCCACTTCTGGAGCACCTTTTGTGACAGCTGGAAATCATGTTCTGCTGCCAAAATGTTAGTTTTAGTGGCTAGGTAACTAACAGCGCAATCCTGTGTAACCCTGCACCAGTGTAACAGTAGATGCACTGGTGTAAGTGCACTTATGCCAGTGTAATTGTACTTACACGAGTGCATCTGCTGTTACACCAGTGCAAGGTTACACAGGATTGCGCTGTAAGCTAGGTAACTAAAAAAGGTTGTTTTGGGGAAAAAAAATCCTTCATGTGCATGAATAACATGCAAGTAGGAGAAATTGCAGATAATTTGCAAGGGGAAAGGGGAGGATAGAAATATTTCAAATAAAGAAATCCCCATTGGACTGCAATTAATATGGGGCTTTGCAGCAGCCCTCTGAACAAGCCACTGTTGTTATTCCTTACAGATGAAGGGACTGAGGCTGAGATATGGGGGTCTTCAAGGGAAGAGACACTTTCAGTGTGAATGTGTTGAGGTGCAAAATATTAAAACTGCCATTCATCCAATCTAGATTCTCCTGTTTTCACCAGCTACTAGAGTAAAACACACACAGGAGATGACGCGTTAATCACCTCTTCTAATGTGTCTAATTATATATTTGTACTGAGATCTTCCCCTTCATGGATCATTGCCTTGTCTTGGCGAAGGGGCTTGCATAACTCAATGAAGCCATGAGCTATGCCGTGCAGAGCCACCCAAGACGGACAGGTCATAGCGGAGAGTTCTGACTAAATGTGATCCTCTGGAGAAGGAAATGGCAACCCACTCCAGCAACCTTGCCAAGAAAATCCCATGAACAGTACCAAAAGGTTAAAAGATATGACGCCCGAAGATGAGCCCCTCAGGTCGGAAGGTGTCCAATATGCTACTGAGGAAGAGCGGAGGACAATTCCAAATAGACCCAGAAAGGATGAAGCGGTTGGGCCAAGGCCAATAGGACGTTCAGCTGTGGATGTGTCTCAGGATGAAAGGAAAATCCAATACTGCAATGAGCAATACTGCTTAGGAACATGGTGGCCTAAGTGGCCAAAGGATAAGTGGACATCCTTAGTGGCCAAAGGATTGGAAAAGGTCAGTTTACGTTCCAATTCCAAAGAAGGGCAATGCCAAAGAGTGTTCAAACTACCGCACAATTGCACTCATTTCACATGCTAGCAAGGTTATGCTCAAAATCCTACAAGCTAGGCTTCAGCAGTACGTGAACCGAGAACTACCGGAAGTACAAGCTGGGTTTCGAAGAGGCAGAGGAACTAGAGATCAAATTGCCAACATGCACTGGATCATGGAGAAAGCACGAGAGTTCCAAAAAAAAAAAAAAAATCTACTTCTGCTGCATTGACTACGCAAAAGCCTTTGATTGTGTGGATCACAACAAACTGTGGCAAATTCTTAAAGAGATGGGGGTACCAGACCACCTTACCTGTCTCCTGAGAAACCTGTATGCGGGTCAAGAAGCAACAGTTCGAACCGGCCATGGAACAACCGATTGGTTCAAAATTGGGAAGGGAGTACGGCAAGGCTGTATATTGTCACCCTGCTTATTTAACTTATATGCAGAGTACATTATGAGAAATGCAGGGCTGAATGAATCGCAAGCCGGATTCAAGATTGCCGAGAGAAATATCAACAACCTCAGATATGCAGATGATACCACCCTAATGGCAGAAAGTGAAGAACTAAAGAGCTTCTTGATGAGGGTGAAAGAGGAGAGTGCAAAAGTTGGCTTGAAACTCAACATTAATAAAACTAAGATCATGGCATCTGGTCCCATCAATTCCTGGCAAATAGAAGGGGCAGAAATGGAAGCAGTCACAGATTTTACTTTTTTGGGTTCCAAGATCACTGCAGACGGAGACAGCAGCCATGAAATTAAAAGACGCTTACTCCTTGGAAGGAAAGCTATGGCAAACTTAAACAACATAATAAAAAGCAGAGATATCACCATGCCAACAAAAGTTCGTATAGTCAGGGCGATGGTGTTCCCAGTAGCAATGTATGGTTGTGAGAGTTGGACCATAAGGAAGGCTGAGCGCCGAAGAATAGATGCTTTCGAACTGTGGTGCTGGAGAAGACTCCTGAGAGTCCCTTGGACTGCTAGGAGATCAAATCAGTCAATCCTAAATGAAATCAACCCTGACTGTTCCCTGGAGGGACAGGTACTGAGACTGAAGCTCAAACATTTTGGCCACCTAATGCGAAGAGAGGACTCTCTGGAGAAGACTCTGATGCTGGGAAAGATTGAAGGCAAAAGGAGAAGGGGAAGGCAAAGGATGAGATGGTTAGACAGCATCACCAATGGAACGAACATGAAAATGAGCGAACTCAGGAAGATAGTGGAGGACAGGAAGGCCTGGCGTGATATAGTTCATGGGATCACGAAGGGTCGGACACGACTTAATGACTGAACAACAACTGAGATCTTGTGGGTTACTTTAGTTGTAACACTTTTCGTTGATTTATGGTTCATATTTCTTTTGACATTCCCTTGAATTTTAAGCCACTAACAGTGCAATCCTATCCAACTTACACCACCGGTGTAACCAGTAGTGCAGTGAGAATGGGAGGCCCCAGAACGGAAAGGGGATTCAAATCCCCTTTGAATCCCACTTCGGAGGGGATTTGAATCCCCTTTCTGTTCTGGGGCCTCCTGATCTCGCTGCACCGCTGGTTACACTGGTGGTGTAAGTTGGATAGAATTGTGCTTTAAAGCAAATACTTTGCTTTAATTCAATCAAAGTGTTCTCATGGTTTGTATTCTGAATGCCAACCATATGGGGCAAAAAAGCATGCATTTGCCTTCTTCACCTATCACGTAGGTGGGAGGTCTACTTCTATTTGCAAAGATGGTGGGGAAGAGAGAGAAACCCTTCTCCTCCCCTGCCTTGCCATGCCACACTCTACAGCTTTAAAGCAGCCCCCCCCCCCCACTTGGTTCCAGTAACTGAACTGAACAGGGCAGGGACAAACATGGTTAAAGCAGCCAAGCACAGCTAGGTAAGGTGGGGAGGACGGTGGGTCTTGCTCCCATTTGCTGTGTGTTCCTTTTGGCATAGTATGTAGCACTCAGTCCTCCATCCCCATCCCTGCTTTATAGGCAAATGGGGAAAGCATGTGTAACAAACACACCAGACATCTAGTTTGGTGCTCAATTTTTCTGAGCCTGAATAATTCACATGTATCACAGCTAACTATCAGGTTGGTAACTTGATGCTCATCTAAGACCATTAAATCATCTCACCCTTTTCCTCATTATGTAATATACCCGATGATCTGTGCATGCTTCCTTTCACTTCTTGTTTCATCCCGCTGCAAGGAATAATCAGTTTTCCGCATTAGCAAAAGGTCATTCTCTTCATTAATATCTTGGAGAAATGGCAAGTACGATTTCAGCATGAGGTCTATCTGTGCTTTCTCTTTAGGTCATTGTTACATACCGTTAGGCTTTACTGAGTATTGCTGCTCACTTGCATTTGTTAATTATTCAGGCTGTCAATCCATTCATTTATAGAAGAAAGAAAGCATAACTGATGCCCTGGCTTCATTTTCCTGTATAAGATATGAAAATATACTTTTTCATTGGCTGCAAATGTGCTTGTGACATTAATAGTCCACCAGTCCCTTACTCTGTTTAGTAGAGATATTATGGCTTGGCTCCAAATAACTCCTTGTGCATATGGAAAGAACTTTCACAGGCACACATTGCTGGGGTGATGCCCAATTCTTCTTCTGGGTGGAGCCTCTTGTGCTTCATAAAGCAATACTGTGGAGGGTCCCATGATCTTCAGAGCAGGTTTGGTGGGAGGGTTGCCTTGGGAGCTGAGAGGATGGGGGCTGAAAATCCACTGCACACTGGAACAGTCCTTTGGAATCTGGCCACATTTCAGCAATATCTTTACATCTAAGTGGTACTAAAAGTAAAGGCTCAGATCCTGCTGAGCCAATATTTTGGTTACTTGGACAAACTCTCTTTCAAATGAGTGCCTATGAGGCACACCGAACAGGTGGTGGAGTAGGGGTGGTGACTATGGATGTGCAGGAACCCCCCCCACCACCACCCAAAATAGGTGAGTTGAAGCAGTGCACCCACTGACCTGACTCAGCCCCACTGGCATTCCAAGGGTTGTGCGGAACCGTAATTGGAGCAGGACACCGCTACATGCGTGTAAGTGGTCCCTCCCCCTCGCCGGTCAGAGACATTCCTAGAGGCCGATGGCTAACACTCCATTTTGCCCACGCAGTGGCTATCGCCTGCTGGGAATGACTCAAACCAGCAGGCGACAGCAAGGGAGAGGGGCCGCTTACACGCACATAGCAGCGTCCTGCTCTACTTAACGGTTCCACACCACCACCCTCAGAACGCCAGTGCTCACCCCAGCCAGGCAGACTCCCATCCATACACTGACCACATTTAGATCTGCTTAGCTTCAGTAAAGTGGTTACACTGTGTGCTTCCAGACCACGACCTTAGCATCTGAAGAATATAAGTGGCCATTGAAAGCTTATAAAAAGGCAAAAAGAACTAACCTGACAGCTTAAAACAAAACAAAAAAGAAGAATGTACTGGACATCCTTGTCAAGTAGACAAGATGTGTGAAATCTGAAATGGGAGAAGAAAAAGAGGTTCACGATCAGATGCACATAGCAAGAAGAGAAACATGAGGAGATGAGATCAGAAATACTGTACAGCCAGAAGTAGAGTGGTTTTCATCCATAACAGCCAAGAGTAGGAGCTTGATGCCAAAGGGCCACTTCACACGTTCCTTTTTTCTGGCTCTGAACTTAATTTCTAAGTTTGATGATGGAATGCTGTCCCATCGGCGGGGATGTCCTTTGCCCAGTGCCAGCCTGCATAAGGCATGGGATTAGACTGGGCATCTGATAGTGTATGTTCTTTTGCAGGTGCTGCTAATTGATTCTACAGTATTCTGTTTTAAGTGGTAGGTAGCTGCTGGAGCATCCCAATGAGTGCTGATCTGCAGGTGCACCATTGTTTTTCTGAGCCCACAAGAAGGCCAGCTCCTGCCATTTTGACAGCCATCTGGGCCTTGGTGTGACCAGAGTCACCTGGGACACCTAAGGAAATTTGTTGGAACCAGCTGTCACCTACAGTTTGAAAGTCTCTTCAGCAGGCTCCCCCCCCCCCCAAGGTCCTTATAGGCAAGGATGACTTATGCCTGAAGAATTGTCCGTCCTTGAGGCTTCAGGCATGCAGGGACTTCGCCTCTATTCAGAAGTGGCTCCCCAGAGCGGTAATAATCTGGTTGGAACTTTTTTTTTTTTTTACAGCATAGAGACTGGCAGGGATTCATAGATGCAAGGCCATTTGATAGGGCCAGGGAATGGTGAACAAGGACTTGGGGAGGTTAGTTTTTGGCACAGGATGGGGTAGTTGTTTCCCAAGCAGCCATCGTTCATTCACAGCTCACCTTATTTAGAGCAACTGTGTGCACCTATCTGAGGCTTGCAGCTGTACCTTTGAGTGAAGTGCAGAGGGCCATGAGATCCCTGTTCTGAGATCTGGGGTGGAGGGCAGTAAGCTCCAGACTAGCCCCCCCCTATGTGGTCAGTATAGTGCAGGACAGGGGAGTAGGGGTTTGTTGTATATCCTTAGGCAAACAAGAGTCAGAGGCAGAACCTCTGTTCTGGTTTCAAAATACAGTTTGGCTCAGACTGCTGATCCTTTGGGCTTGAATTATGATGTCTACCTCAGAAGCTGTCAGGTTTGGAGTGGGCAGAACAATTTGGCTCCCTTGACTCTGTTTCTAGGGGTTGACATTGAAAAGCTGGAGCCAGGATGGTGTCACCCAAGTCTTGGCAGGTTAGCTGCCTCCTCCAGGTAGGTACCTGCACTTAAGGTGGGAGAAATGTGTGTAGATGGGACCTGCTGCAGTTGTAAATTGATCCATTGTTATAGATCAATAAATGTGGCCCATTTTTCTCCAGATCACATGGTTTTGTTTCTTTTCTGGTGGGTACCTGGGCAAAGTGCAATATGGCCCTTACATGGGGCTATAAGCAGTGGTTCCCAAACTGTGCGCCACGGCACCTCAGTGTGCTGCAGCGAACTCAGGGATGCTGTGGGATGTCCCTGGTGGCCTATTCTTACCAGCTCTCCTGGGCACCGCCATTTTGAATCACACAAGAGCCAGGTGATGGTGCACGACAGTGCATTGTGCAAGAAGGGTGCCATGACCGCAGTGAGTTTGGGAACTGCTGGGCTATAGTTATGGAAGAGAAAATGGTTTAGACAGAGGCACCTGAACTAATAAACGGAGAAAAATGACAGAAGGGAGCAGCAGCAAGTAGGCGGTTCTAGTAGTCATTTTGAGATATAGCAAAGCCCAGTAAACCTCACTGGCTGGAAAGCTTCATTTTATGACTTCATTGCCCTCTGCTCCTGGTTCACCGCAACGTTCAGCTATGTGTTCTAGCTGAGCCAAAATGTTAGTGTTGCAAGCAAAGAGAAAAAACCGAGGAAGCTTGTTTCTTAGTTGTCTCATTCCTTTCTCCTGCTTGGAACTTTATATTGAAACTGCCTCCCTGCTGAGCGACTGCTAGACAGCCTGTCAATCCTGTAAGTGCTGAGGCTTCAGCCTTTGCTAGAAAGCTGGAATCCACCCTCTAGTTGCTGGTCATAGTAGTGAGAGGTGCACACTGTGGATGAGCAGGAGCTGATGCGAAAAGCAGCAGCACATGAAGTGTACAAAGAAATAATGGAGACAGTTATAAATTTAGAACTGGCTAGTAGGGAAGAAGGGGGAGTAACCGACTGATAAAATATACATTTGGGAGACAATAATGAGCCTGAGAAGAGGATGGGATGAATAGAAATATAGAGCATGCTTCAGTCAGAACTAAGTATATTTAACAGCACAATTCTATGCATGTTTCCTCAGAAATAAGTCTCCCTGTGTCAGTAGGGCTTACCTCCTAATAAGAGTATTTAGGATTGCAACTTTAATCCCATTGATCCGACTAGGAGAGAGAAGCATATGGTAAAATCTCTCCCACTGAAATTAATGGGATTTAAATGGGCTTAACTTTAGGGGTTTCCACTCATTTTTTAATGATATTTTTTAGGAAGAAAGAAACCCAGATACTAAAAATGCAACCCAAAAGGTATTGAACTAGGTTCTCGTTAAACTGGGCTGTGTTCATGTCACCTGCAGGAGCATGGAGAAGTGAAGGATGCAGTACTTGGCACAAGATGTATCTTTCTTAGAATCTCCATTCTCATTTTTAAGGCACGTTTCTAGTCCCTAAGACTGCAAAGCTATGTTTTGAAATTGTGTGGACGTGAGAGTGCCTGCCGAGTTCTCAGAAGGAAAGCTGAAATAGATTTTCATTGGGTGTGGGGAGGCTTTGGTCCCCCCCCCACATTGCTCTTTGTTCTTTCCCATGACCAGCACAACCAGAGAAACGATGCAACTTAGCAAAGCTTACGGACCTAGCTAAAGAAAAGGGGGAAATGATGATGCCAATGTGTACAACATTTCTTCATGCAGAATTTGAGTTGCCTGGACAGAGTTGCCTGGACAACATGGAATTCTGCTGAAAGAATTGAAAGCAGACTGCGGGCCCAATCCTATGGTCATCCTGCACTTCCGGAACTCGCGTTCTGGCAGTACAGGATGTTTTCTGGTGGTGCCAAAGCTGGGCCCCCCCCCTGCCACAAATGGGCAGAGGTGCAGCACATGTAGCAGTGGCTCCAGAGGCCTCCGTCAGTGCCAGTAAGTTGGTGCTGGTGTGTCATGAGCAGGGAGGGAGAAGGAAGGGGAGTTTGGGGGAGGGAAGGGGTGGATGTCAGCAGCAGTGACTTGTGCCAGGATCCTATAACCTCTTTGTGAGCCCTCTCCACCCCTTTTCTTTCCTTGGAGCTACGCCAGCAAAATGGCTGGTGAAGGTCTGAGGAAACCCACAGGGAGCCTACTTGGGGGGGGGGGGTAAGTAAAATATTTTTATATTAACATATTTTACTTATCTTCTGCAGGTTGTCATAATCCCCACCACCACCACCCACCACCATAGCATGCAGCACAGCTTTTGTTGGCATGGCTATATGCTATAACATGGCAGGGATCAGATTGGGTTATGTGTTTGTAATGCTTTTTTATGCCCAGCACTTGACTACCCATTGAGTTAATGTTAAATCCAACAGAGGCACCCAGATGACTTCATTTCTAGAGGCTATTAAGTATCCTTTACTGTGAAATATATTTAACAAATATTTTAAAATGTTAAAAAAATGTATTGCATTCTTCACAGTGTACTCTCATGTTCAGCATTGTTCTGCACTCAGGCCTGCAAGTATGGCCTGCAATGCAGCATTGATTTAGAGCAGTGTAGGATTTGCGTCTGTGAATGAGGTTAAAATGGGCTTCCAAAACTTGATGGCCTTTTTTGTTCTGCAAACTACTTCCACATTAGTTCCATAATTTACCTTCATTGGATGCAGCTTAGATAAGGATCAGCTACCTTGAATTGTTAATTGCAAACTGGAAAAAAAAGAAATGTCTCTCCTAAGGATCATTTCTGCTAAGAGCAGAGCTCACAAATTAATCCACAATCTGTGCCAAACTATCTTTTTTTTCCCCTTTCCATGCTCTGTGCTACATACCTCCAGTGGAATTGAGACTTCTGCATGGAAAGATATCAATGTCAAAGATTCTTCCTACTTTCAGCAGAGTTCCAATCAGCAAAAGTATCCACCTGTTGCAGAAAATCCAAAAGGGTTTGCAAGTTTACTTTAATAATCCAGTAATTGCTTCGTTTACCGATAATTGCTAGAAGAGGTAATAGTTTAGCTGCTAAACTAATGTGCTAAACTTTAGTACAATACAGGCTTGTCAGTCTGACCCTTGCAGAGAAAAATCAGATATGGATCTTTCTGTGCCACAGGAATTTGTTATGTCTCACCAATACAGCCACCCTTTGATTTCAAAACGGGATGGAACTTCACCTCAAGGCCTTAATAACAAAAGCTTTCTATTTTCTCTTTTGAAGGCAGGAGGTCTGGCTCAGTTGATAGAATTGCTGCCTCGTAAGCCTGAAGATCTGTGAATGGCAGTTCGAGACATGCCGCTGACAAAAAGCAGTGAAACCCTCTGTGAGGAGAGATAAAGCTGCCAGCTGCCAGCTGCACCTGCGTGGGAGGCAGAGTGCCGTCAGATGAGCGTGGGAGGCAAAGGCCAGGTGTGAGAGGCAAAGGGTTGTTGACAGGCTCAAGGCACACTTAGCCAAAGGGGGCAAGCTGAATGAATGCTGCCCCATCCATGCTGGCACCCAGTTTCCCACACTGCCTCATGTGAGGGAGGGACAGGACAAATATAGAAAGGATCGAAGACTGTTATAACCAGCTACGATGTAGAAAGAACAAAGCTTCTTCGGGATTCCGGTTATAAAATGAATTTATAAAATGTAGAAACTGTAAAATATACTACGACTTCTCAAGTCCGATTAAAACACAATTGTGAATAAAATGCTTCAAAAGTCCATGATTAAAACACAATAAAAACATTCAAAGTTCTTAAGCATTACGTTTCGTTCAACATCTGTGAACTTTGTCAAATACCGGTACGAAAAAAGCCTAAGTAGGCAGGAAGATGGTAAACATACACATCGCAGTCCTGCTACTTTTAAAGGAGATTTTGGCGCACATTTGGCTACGGTGTTAATTACTCCTGTAGCCAAATGCGTGCCAAAATCTCCTTTAAAAGTAGCAGGACTGCAATGTGTATGTTTACCATCTTCCTGCCTACTTAGGCTTTTTTCGTATTTGACAAAGTTCACAGATGTTGAACAAAACGTAATGCTTAAGAACTTTGAATATTTTTATTGTGTTTTAATCATGGACTTTTGAAGCATTTTATACACAATTGTGTTTTAATCGGACTTGAGAAGTCATTGTATATTTTACAATTTCTACATTTTATAAATTCATTTTATAACCGGAATCCCGAAGATGCTTTCTAGGACAAATATAACCCTTTATCATGACAGCAGAGGGGCGGTATTTTTCTGGTTATTTTTCCTTGTCTAGCAAAGTCAGCTGGAGGAAGTATCTGTGCATGTAGATGTCCTATGCATGTTCCCGCGTCGGGTAGTGCACCCAAGCTGTGTTTAGGATTGGAGACTTAGCTGTTACCTTACACCACTATGTAATGTATTGCCTAGGATGCCTCAGTCATACTTCTCAAGAATAGCAAGAAAAACTACTTTAACATTGATATTTTATTTTTTGCTTTTTAATGGAACAAACCGTGGCACAGATAACTGTTAGTTAAGTCAACAAACGTAGGAAATTTTTGGAGGTCTTAGATACAGTGAACAAACTTCAATTGGTTTTACAAGCCACTTTTTGAATATGGAGGGGAGGGGGGGCTGTGGGTTGCATAGAGAGAGATTCTGATGTCAGCCTTCAAGGTTATTATTGACTTTTGGATATTGACTCAAAGTTGCACTTGAATAGACTGGTTGGAAAAAAGAATTTGGCTCTCAGAAACTCCTCTACCTTCTGGCCACGTCCTTACAGTAAGCTTAACAGAAATGTGAGTGAAACTTGTTTACAAGGTTGGGCTTTTGTTTCTCTAGGCCCAATTCTATCTGGGCCTTGCACTGCCGGAACGCCTGTTCTGTAGCACAAGGCCCTTTACGACAGTGCAAAAGCTGGGCCACTGTTGCACGCTTCCAGGCCACTGCCACAAACATCAAGAGGCATGGTGCACATGACAGGCAGCTACTAGAGGCTCCGCCAGTGCTGGTAAATGGGGGGGGGGATGCTGTGAGCAGGGAGGAAGAGAGCAGGGGGAGTTTTGGGGCAGGAAGGAGGAGGGAGGGGTGGACCTTAGCGTCACAAGCATGTACCAGGATCCTATCCCCTCTTTTCCTACCCATCCTGCCCCTTATCTCTCCTTGGAGTTACACCAGCTATATAGGATCATATAGCTGGTGTGGGTCCAAAGAGACCCATAGATCACTAGGAGGCCTATGCAGAGGTAAGTAGAACATATTTTCACTTACCTCTGGCCGGTCTCCTGATCACCCACCACCACCACCACTGGATGTAACGCCAATTAAAGCATCGTCAGTAATGGTGGGGAATAGGACTGGGCAGTCTTCCAGTTACCTATTGTGCTGCTTAGTCAAGCAGTTCTCAGCTCTTTTGATAGGCATTTTAAAAATTAATTTAAGAATAATGTTTTTTTTCCAGAGTGTATAAAGTATTTCATTTTCTTTGGTACATTTGGTAATGAAATTGCCAGACCACCAAGGAAGAGTGATTTAATTACTGACATTTTGTTACTTAATTGGAGTACTAAGACTGCAGAAGGTTAATGGACCTCTCTTAGAACATGATTGTAGATAATCAAAAAACATTATACGTTGAACTGTTGGATAATGGCTGTTAGGCACAACACAATTTGGTTTTTCTTTTTTGCTGCCCAGTAGGAGACTGATACTTCTCCCCTGCACCCCCCCCCCCCGAAAACTAATAGTACAACCCTATGCATGTCTACTTAGAAATGCGTCCCATTGAATCCAATGGGTCTTACTCCCAGGCAAGAGTGTACAGGATTGCAGCCTAAGGAGAATTGTCTGCTTTAAGACTGGGCCTTCCATATCATCAAATATGTTGCAGTTATCTTGGCCTCATCCTCCTTAGAAAATATGAATAGTGCATGAACCTCCACAACAATTTAGCCATTGGCTGAGTGAGCTGTTGTGAACTTTTTCTTCCAGTTTATGTGGAGGGAGGTGAGGTTAGGGGCAAAGCAATAGAGAGCACTCCCTCCTATGATGAATGTTCTGCTTTTCGGAGACAGCTTCCTTCTGTGATGAATGTTTTGCTTTTCCTCTTACTTTTTGCCTCTCTCTCCTTATTCTGGATACTTCTATCCCTCAGAGGCTCCCGTGATGGCTTAGCATCCTAAAAGCAGCATCTTCCTGCACTAGCCTTTGTCTTTTTGCTTAAAACACCATTCCCAAACAGCCACTTGACTAATGTGTATTGCGCTTTCTCTATGTCTGGGCTTCCGCCAGATACGATAGCTCCTACCCAGCCCTTCTACTGAGATTGGCATGTGTCCACCAACTGGGCAGCCAAACCCTCTTGTCTAGGTACATTTTACCTCAAATGTAGGGAATCTCAACCATGCTTAGAGGCCCTCTCCTTCCTTGCACTTTTCCCATTTTGGTTTCCATGCCATTCAAACCCTAGGACCCAGAGGCGTAACAAGCTTCAGTGCTGCCTGCAGCAAGGGAGCATGCTGCGCCCCTGGAAGTGTTCGGGCGCTATCGTCTGCCCTTGCGTTCGGCTCGGAACACTCTGAGTCAAACGTGAGGGCTGCTGATTGCCTGCTGCTTTCACGCACCACCCCTTCTCCTCACAATCGATTGTGCCCAGGACAGCTGCCCCTCAGGCCCCACCCTAGTTACGCCCCTGTTAGGTCCCTACTTATGAATATGTAGAACAAAGAGACAGTGAGGAGTGCCATTAACAGACTGTGAACTACATGACTTGAGCAGACGCTCCATGAGATATGTATCTTGCTGGCCTATAGCATTCCAGACTGCAGATGCAGGACTTGTTCCCCACATCATATACTGTCTATACATAATGAACAACCATGTGTGTGGGGGGTGGTGGTGGATGGAGTCTAGCTTAGAAATATCTTCCTAATGTGCTAGTTTTGCATGTGTAGGTATGTACTACAGTAGTTTTTGTATGTGTAGGTATGTGAATTTTGATTCACGGGTATCCCAATCCTAACTAAATGCTACCCGCTAAATTAACTAAATGCTAAATGCACAGGCTCCGCTGCATCCTGCAGGCAGCCAGAGATCATGACGGGGTGGAGAGGGAAGAATGTTTGACTTACCCTTCTGTCAACTGCACTTGCAAGCCTATGCTAAAAGCACATTGGAGTGGGGAGTGTTAGGATCATGGTGCATGAAAAGTACCACCCCCCCCAGACTAGGCCTGCATGTGGCTTGTGAATCACAAGTGCTAAAAGGATGCAGAACTGGATCATGTTCAAACTGTTTTAGTTTCACTTGAAGGTGAACAGGGAAGGCTGAAAGCAAACCAAGAGTGTTCAATAAAATATTCAGAATAAAAATCATTTCACAAAGAACACACCTGCTCATGACTTACAAGGACATTAATTAAAATACCATTGGGGAGAAGATAATCTTTTCTACTGGCCTGCGGAAGGAATATAAAGTTGGTTCCCAACATTTCAAAGATGTTCTAAGTACAGCTGTTAAGGAATATTTTGTTCTACTACTATCGAAGTACACTTTTCCCAGAGGGTGGGGTGGGGGAAGACAAAATGCTACTTTTTTTTCCAACTCTGTTTGTCTATGTACCTGTCAGCAGTTAGATAATGTCATCAGCTGTTTTATTATTAAATGGATGTTTCTTCGGTTCTAACAGATGATAAAGAGGAAAGCTATTTGGGGGCTGCATCATCCCATTGATACTGACTTTTTTTCTTTTTTCTTATTTTTTGCAATGAGCTTTTTATAGAAGTGACAGAATAATAAATTTCAATAGGAGACCCCAGCATATTACAAAAAGAGAAAAAGGCATTTGCAATTTCCTCCAGTGCTTTAGAGAATCATTGTGTTTGTTCCTGCCTTTCTCTATATCTCATCAAATCATGTCTGATTATGACTGGGATCCCTGGTATTTAACTATTATTGAATGCAGTAATGAAAGAAACCATGGAGCTACTTAATTATCCACCCAGTAGGTGTCCAATGGTGAAGTTTCTTTCTAACCTTTTTTTCCTCTCTGATAAGATAATTACTGTCGATGCAATTGCCACTAATATAAATACTTGCTGATTGCAAACTGTGGCTGCAAGGCTCTTTCTGATAAAAAGACTCCTCTGCGAATCGGCAGGAGTGCTATTGCTCATTTCTAAACAAATGCAGCCTCATCGACAAAGGAGTCTGGGTTTCCTTCCACATGATGAATAACTTGGAGCCCAATCCTATCCCCCACCATCTTCTGCCATGCAGACACACCAAGGGGGAGTGCACTGCATGCAGTGGTGGTGTGGAGAATCAAACAGCCAGTGAGAGGCAAGCAAAATCTTTTTTTTTACCTACTTCCCAGTAAGTAAAAAAAAAAAAAAAACTTGCCTCCTGGTAGGCCACCTAATCGCCAGTGAGTCTCCTCATACCTCTGCCAGATGCTTTGTTCCAAGTTTTAGCTAACAGCACAATCCTATGCATGTCTACTCAGAATTATTATTATTATTATTATTATTATTATTATTATTATTATTATTATTAATTAGTACCCTTATTGGCATAACACAAAATCATCCATAAAAGACACATAGTTTAAAACAAGGACTTTCAATAAAACATAGCCTGAAAGAGGCACTCTAACTCAGAAGTAAGTTCCACTGTGTCTCACTGAGTTACTCCCAGGTAAGTGTGTATAAGATTTCAACCTAAGAGGCTTTTCAGCTTGAACAGCTAAAGTATATTATTCAGAAAGCTGTCCATTGGGTGCATATGGATAATAAAATGATAAATTCCAAAATCCTTTCCCTCATTACTCATTTCTCTCATTACAATGAAGATACGGAAATGATACCAATGCACCACCTCTGCCTAAATGTTCAAAAACAAACATTGCCATTTAAAGTTTTAACTTTGTGGCACCTCATGCCCACAGGTGGTACTGTATTTGTGGCCACAGGTGGCACTGTATTTGAAAGAGAAAATATTGTGAAAATTGTGAAAATGAACCTGGAACTCTTATCTATATGTATGGACACATTTTATTGTTACTGTTTTTCAGAGCCAGGTATATAATGCTATAAATGCTATTACCTATCTCACACAAGGACTTTCAATAGTTTTTGGGCTGCTATTGTAGAAGTAGCAGTTTCTGGAAAAGGACAAACTTCAGAAACTACAAATGGCTTTCAGACTGTTCCACTGGACAAATAAATGCATCAAACCAGAGTGTTCAAAAATCCAGCTAAACATAAAACTGTTTGCTATCCCTTTATGTTATATCTTCACTGAACAGTAATCTGCTGCACCTGACAAATTTAAGATTCTTTTGTTATACTGATATTTCATAGATTAGTGTATAATTTATCATTCTCCATCACCTTCGCACTGGTTTGACTTTTCCTTGTCATTACACCTCTGTGTGTGCGAGTGTGTTGAAAATACTTTAATTATATTTCTTGTTTTCTCCTTGGCAGATTACAAATTCTAGTTAAAAATGTTAAACATAAGAAGTCACAAAAAGTAGGCGGGCATGTAAAAAGGGGGAAAAGAAATACAGTGGTTTAGTTGCTAAGGCAGAGTAGTGTCAAAGAACATGTGCGTTTCATTCGCTCTGTCTTTGAAAAAGGAGGGGATGCAAAATGGTATCTTTGTGGTTTTCTCATGAGCAAGAAATGTTGGTTGGCTACCTGCATGCTTCTCACATCTGCTTAAAACAGCAAACAATACAGTCACAAAAGGGATATTTTGTTTATTTAACAATTTGGGTTCATCACACTGAAGGTTAGAGGGAAGACATTATTTCTGTGAAAAAAAAAAAAGAAAGGTTAGTATTGAGGGCTAATATAGCTACTAAGTTCTGTTCTTCTGTCTGACCTGATAAATTTCAAGTGCACATTTTAGCAAAGCTTAATGAGCTTTTCTGCTGTTTAACAGCTTTGGCTGTACTGTGGTAATTAGCAGTGAGGTGTTATTCGCTCTCATCTTAATAAGGGATTCATTCTAACCTCTGTAAGAGGTTCTGCTGTCTTTTCATTTTTATTTTTATTTTGGTTGCTTCACTGCTTTTCTTTATTGAACAAGGTAAGCAATTAACTATGATTGTAAATGAAATTAAATCACAAAAAAAGTGCATTAACGTGCTGGAGTCCATAAAAGCTCCAATATGGATGTTAAGGTTGAACCACCACCTTTACTATCTTGTTATTTTTCGTTAACGTTCAGAGAAATAAGTACCGGTACTTGTTTGTGGCACCACCAGGTGTGGATATCCATCCATCCTGCTAGTGGCCTGCCACAGAGTGACAGGGCAAGGGAGCAAAATGAGATACAGCACAATCCTGTAACCAACATTACAGCGCCAGTGTAGCTGTGCCAACAGGACACACACTGCATTTTGCAGTGCAGGGGCAGTCATGGAGGCCTCTTCAAGGTGAAATGTTCCCTTACCTCGGGACTGCATTGCGGCTACACCAACGCTGGAAAGTTGGTTAGCATTGATAGAGAGGCTGTGGGCCTGAAGGGGTGCTTAATCTTTTCATCATTTGCCACTGTCTTCCTGCAACCCCCTTCCCCAGCCACTTTTCTTAATAATTTCCTCATAATTTCCTCTCACATCTGAACTCCTGTAAAATAATGTGAAGAGAGGGTCGGGGGGGGGGAGGGCGGGGGGGAGAGCAGTGAAAAGGTAAGAGGTAAGTAACTCTCCACTGCAAATTGCCCCCTTACTCTGGTTCATCAAAACTTAGTAATAAGAAAGAGTTCTGCCCTCAGATATTTAACAAATTGGGGAAAAGGGAAGAGAATTGATATAACATACAGGCTAGACTTCCCTTGTTCAAGACTCAGTAGGGTGGCCTTAGGCAAGCCACTCCCCTTCAGCTTCAGTCACTGCCAGCTGCGGAATGGAGATCATAATACCTCAGAGGTTTATTTAAAGGATTACACCATGAAGCACTTTGCACACTCAGAAAGTACTACTGTATATAAACATTAACGGCCCAATCCTAATGGGCCTTTACACTGGCAGAACACGCATTTTGCTGGTATAAACTGCTTTACGGCCATCACAAATGCGACTAGGCCAGTGCGCTGTATTATTTCACTGGACAACACAAAATTGGCCCTGAAATGAAAAGAGCTAATCTTTACTCATTTCAATGTACTGAACACAAAAATGACAATAAAATACGTTGATTGGCTCTAGTTTAGAAGCAGTCCGCATTGTGTACATAGATGTTGTAAGTGGTCCACGCCTTAGTGACTTCCAGACTGGACTACTGTAATGCGCTCTACGTGGGGCTGCCCTTGAAGACGGTTTAGAAGCTGCAATTAGTGCAGAATGCAGCGGCCCGGGTGGTCACTGGAGCTAAGCGGTTTGACTCTGTTGAACCGCTGCTTCAGCGGCTGCACTGGCTGCCCATTCGTTTCCGAGCCCAATTCAAGGTGCTGGTAATGACCTTTAAAGCCCTTCACGGTTTGGGTCCAGGATATCTGAGGGACCGCCTTCTCCCATACATTCCGGCCCGCTCTCTTAGGTCAAAGAACATAAGAAGAGCCCTGCTGGATCAGGCCAAAGGCCCATCTAGTCCAACTTCCTGTATCACACAGTGGCCCCACCAGATGCCTCACCTCTGTCTCAAGTTAGGGGAATGGCAGCTCGTGGGCGAGCCTTCTCTGCTGTGGTGCCACAATAGTGGAACTCCTTGCCAGGGGATTTGAGAACAACCCCCTCTCTCATGACTTTTCGGTGGGGGCTCAAAACGTTTCTGTTTCGTCTTGCGTTTGGGTGATGGGTTATTGTCTGCTCCCAGTGCCTCAGTATATTCTGCTCTACATTGTCACCCCCCAGTGGATTTTATTGTTTTTTTTTTAATTTATGTATTGTTTTTAAATTATGTATTTTAACTTATTGTAAGCCGCCTTGGGCATAGGAAAAGGCAGGGTATAATTTTTTTAAATAAATAAATAAGTGCCGCCGGGCATTTACTAGTACATGTCTATGAAACAATCTATTGCAGATCTCTCACAAACCATAGCCAATTTTGTATTTCCGTTGTCATATTCGTTTTCATTACTTCAAAATCTATAAGAAACGACTACCTTAATCTTGGAGGCATGACCTTTGTTAAAAAATTGTTTCCAGTGTTTCCCAACAATTCAGCAATAGTACAAGATGCTTCCAATAATTTTGTTACTGTATTCCTTGGAGACAGTACATCTGCATTTCATTTTGAAGATTTTTTTAAAGGGAAGATGGACTTCATACATTTTAGGGACATTTTAATTATGGTGTTTTCAGACTTGGAGATGAAAGTAATTAAATTAATGGCCAGTGATTTGCCTCCCAACACTGGGGTTTGTCTTTATCTTAGCAGAAGACACACAGGGCTGGGAGGCTTGTGTTGGTATTTTGTAGTCTTCCACACACAATTCATCTTGTAGCTACTAGTTCAAGCTCAGCTTGAGTTCAAGCTCAGCTGTCCCACATAAAATTCAAAGCACTAATTCCTTTTCTTTAAAAACCTTCTGTGACTACTTGTTTCCACAATTTGGATAACCAGTGGGACATTTCATTTACTGTATATTGTGTGTGTGTGTGTGTGTGTGTGTGTGTGTGTGTGTGTGTGTGTGTGTGTGTGATAGGAGCTTTACATGTATACATGTTATTTGTTCTTTCTCATTTCCTCCTTGTGAATATTAAATATGCATTTGTACTGTGAACAATTGTGTATTGAAAGGTCTAGGGCGGATAATTGGAAGTCTAATCTTTAAACTGTTTTCAGTGACTTTATTATCATCAGCATGGGAGGACTGGTCACTATTTAAGTTGTTTTTGTGTTTGTTCCAGATTCAGTGTACTATTAATGAAGAAGAAATGGTATTGATGTAGGGGAAGAATCCACTGGAGATCCCCTGGAAAAAGCTATTAATTTATATCTCATTTGTTTAGAAGTGAAGAAAAAGAAGAACAATAGACTTTTCCCTAGTAATAGGAAAAATAGATTGTTTTTTTTTCTTTCTAAAAACATGTAAAACAAATATTATGATTATGGCCCAATCCTGTCCTGGCCTTGGGCTAACCGAACTCAAGTTCCATCATTGAAAGGCCTGGGCCCCTAGTATGGCAGCCACAACAATAGCCCACGGACCGGGGCCACCAGTGCAAAAGGCTGGCAGCCCTGCGTGCACATCTATTGAGTGCTCAGCCCCTGCTGGAGCAGGTAACTTGACAGGGGGCATTCTGGAGTATTCCGAAGGGATTGGGGCCGAGTGGGGTGTGCTGGTGCCGGCTGTGGGCAGATATCAGTGGAGCAGCACTGCTGATATCCTATGTCCCCAGCCCAGCCTTGACTCCCTCCTCCCCTCCAGATCCACTCGGATTTATGTCAACTGAACAACTGGCACAGATCCAAGTAGGCCCATTAAGGACCATGGCACAGTGGTCACTGCAGTGCGATTTCAGCGTCCACAGATTTGGGTATCCGTGGGGAGTCCCAATCCCACAGATTTGGGTATCCGTGGAGAGGAACCAATCCCCCGTGGACACCAAGGGCCCGCTGTATGCAGAAAGAAGCACCAGCAAACAGCCACTAGAAATGTCAATGTGCTGGGATGAAGAGGGGCAGTTACTCTCCCCCCCCCCGTTAAATACTGTATAAGATAAGAACCATGTGAAAAAAGTTCCTCTTTGCCCAGTTAGCAGGGGTAATACCATTTGAAGTGCACATTTTATTTTCAAAACACTATTTTGCATGAACATTTTCAGGGTGAAAGTATACAGTAGGATACTTTCTGTGCTGTTCCCATGTGCTGTTATTGTTTGTAAAGCACCATGTTGGATGGAAGGAATGAAAACCGCAAAACTCCCAAGCAGGGCATTTGTCTCCATTCTGAGCTGAACAGGTAAGGGAACAAATAAAACATTATTATATGAAATGTCTATTGATTCATAACTAATCATTTTTTTTAAGAATTAAATCTTTCACTTTTAACTCCTTTGCCTCCACCTGTGTCAGCAGCAGCAAGTGCTCCAACGAGCTGCTCTCTCATGCCGCCATGATTTTGCGATTATGCCCTGAGATGCAGCATTATAAATTGCATTGCAAACCATTCTCTGCACAATGGAAAATGAGTGTTCCCAAGCTCACATTTTTCTAGGTAACAGACAAGGCAGGAGGAAGCACTGTTGTTCACAAGAAACGTTTGGCTCTCCTGCCCAATGCTTATCTCCCAACTCTCTCCTGTCCAATGCTTAGGTAAAGGTGACTCCTGACAATTAAGTCCAGTCGTGTCCGACTCTAGAGTGTGGTGCTCATTCCCATTTCAAAGCCGAAGAGCCAGCGTTGTCCGAAGACGCCTCCGTGGTCATGTGGCCGGCATGACTCTCCTTGCCGCAGCACGTAGCATGCAGCTGGAACACGGAGGGCTGTTTACCTTCTCGCAACCGGTACCTATTTATCTACTTGCATTAACATGCTTTGGAACTGCTAGGTTGGCAGGAGCTGGCCAAGCAACGAGAGCTCACCCCGTCGCGGATTCGAACTGCCGACCTTTCGATCGACAGCTCATGGTTCAGCGGTTTAATCCACTGCGCCACCCGCTGGCTCAATGCTTATCTAAGCAGAAATACTTGCACGCCCTAGGGAAGAATCCACTGGAGATTCCCTGGAAAAAGCTATTAATTTATATCTCATTTGTTTAGAAATGAAGAAAAAGAAGAACAATAGACTTTTTCCTAATACTGTAATAGGAAAAGTAGATTGGTTTTTTTTTCTAAAAACATGTAAATAGTAAACAAATACTGTATTGGTCTGAGTATAAGACTCACTTTTTTCTCCTAATTTAAGTTTTTTAACTAGGGGTGTGTCTTATAATCAGGCTGTTGCAATTTAATGCCAGTGATTTAATTAAATTTTTTTAATAGCACCAAACTTTAAGGGTGTGTCTTATAATCAGGTGCGTCTTATACTCGGGACAATACGGTATTATGATTATGGCCCAATCCTGTCCTGGCCTCGGGCTGACCAAACTCAAGTTCCATTAGTGAAAGGCCCAGGCCCCTGGTATGGCAACCGCAGCAACAGCCCACGGACCGTGAGCACCACCATACAAAAGGGTGTACGGACAGTGCACACATACTTTTCTACTGTCGTCCAAATGAAAATGCACATCAGTTGGTAAAGACACACACCTACATTTCAAAACTTCTGTAAAGGTCATCTGTCAAGAAGCTGGTTTTTTTGTTTTTGCTTCAATTACATATAATTTGGTTAGGAAGATGAAACTGTTTACATTTTTCCTTTAGGATAGTTTTTCTGGATGGCACTGGGTGTCACTAGAGTTGGTGATACCTGGGGCGAGACGCCATGGACCTCCTCCCATACTAGACCACACGATGTGGAGGCCTCCTGGGAAATGCAATCCCCACACGAGTTGCAGTGGGGATTGGGAAAAACCCATTTTCTACCAGTGGTATGTTTTCGCATCAACAGTAATAAATAGAATAGAAAGTCATGTTGGTGTCACCCTTCCCTGGGGTGTCACTCGGTGTGGTCTGCACCCCCCTGTAACCCCTAGTGACGCCCTTTTTGAATGGTATGGAGTTTCTCAGTGTTATGTTTTCTTGTTTGTTTTGTGTTAAGTTAAAAAGAACACAGAAACTGACTTCTGGAATGTCCTGCTACATTTCACTTGTTTCTGTGTATCACTACATTTCTCCTTTACCCGGAAGCACAGGGTTGTATAGGAAGCCTATCCATGGCAAGCTCCACGGTATCACTGTAGAACGCCCAACAGTCAACAGGTGTATTAGCTTTTTGTACATCTTCTTTATTAGAACTGTATATACAGACAAAAATACATATTTTAAAATACAGCAAAAAAAAAAAAAACCCACAACCACCCCAGACATTATTTAAAACCAACAGTCAGAACCATATGGTGTTGCTATGTGTGTTCAAAGTGTAGTGGCACAGGAAATGAGTAGTGGTTGATTTTGATTCATCCCCTCCACATGGATAGTTCAGAGCATGATGTCTCAATGTTCAAATAGTAGACAGCTGGCAGAGTTAGGGTGAATGAGAGGTGAAATGGGAAAGAAAGAACTTGGAAGTTCATTGGGAAGGAGGGGAATCAGCCAATTGACTTAGGGTAAAGAGAGATGTAACATTTATGTACAGTAAATACAGGCTGGTGGCCTATTGTTACCCTCAAGTTTCACAAGGATTTTTCCCCATTCTATGACAAACTCTGAAAAATAGTTCTGAAGGCTTTTGACATGATTCCAGGTGAAATGAGGAAAAGCTTGCTGGATGTCTGTTGGCTATCACCAACAGACCATATGGCCAACGCCTCAGAGCAGTTCTTCAAGTGTTTTTTTTTTAAAAAAATGATTGTGATATTTTTCAGTAAGATAAAAGATAAACGCATATCATCAACACTCGAGTTCCTCATTACATCTTTTTTTTAAAAGGCAGATAGTCTGTCAGATACCCGAGAAGAGGGGCAAGGCTGACGGCTAACATACAACATTAGCATGGGAAGTGTCTCAATGATTATGGCTTTAGTATTTTTAAACTTTTGTGTTTTGCTGCCCCTGATCTTTCTGAGAAGAGGTAGGATAACTTGTAATAATAAATGATGATGATGATGATGATGATGACGACGATATCAGTATTTATATACCACCTTTCTTGGTCATTGGATTTCTCCTCTGACTTTAATTCAAGGTGGTTCACATAGGCAGGCTTTCTAAACCCTCGAAGGGTTTTTTTTACAATACAATACAATGTTCTAATCTTGCATAGAACATTTTATTCCAGATGGTTTCCTTCACAGTCTGGCCTCTCTCTGGCATTCACCTCCCACGCTCAGCTGATGGCAACCCTGTCTCCCACTCAGAGTGCTCTGCATTTTTCCTTTCTCTCACTGAGGACTTCTGCAGAACATCAGTGGCATGTTGACAGCTCTTGACAGCTCACTTCCGGGCATCTCGAACTGGCGTGCCTCAGACCTTCAGGCATATGAGACAGCAGCTCTACCACACTGAGCCAGATCTCCTGCCCATGATGAGTGTTCCCAAATCATCATGATGATGATTTGGGCTGGCCCACTGGTTAAGGAGCTGCCTCAGGTGGTGGTCTGGCAGGAGAGGGCAGATTGATGGGGGAGGCTGAGCCCAGAGGCGTCGCTCCGGTAGGGGCGGGGCTGTAAGTATCGCTGCGGTCATAGTCTCTTTACCGAGCGAGGAGGAGGCAGCCCCGCCCCCTCACTGTCCGAGCCAGTCCCCTACGGAGAAACCGGCAGGGAAGAGACCCTGCCTGCTGCTTTCTCTGTAGGGGACTGGCTCGGACAGTGAGGGGGCGGGGCTGCCTCCTCCTCGCTCGGTAAAGAGACTATGACCGCAGCGATACTTACAGCCCCGCCCCTACCGGAGCGACGCTTCTGGCTGAGCCACTGGCCACCTCTGTAGATTCCTGTTCACCTGCCCTCTTACCTGCCCTGGCTTGGCTATGCATTCTTGCCCTGCCCCACCATCACATGAGGCAAGAACGATCAAGCATTTGGCACCCTATTAGGTGATTTCAAGGAGAAAGGGTGTGGCTCTTAGTTTGGCCATGTACTCTCTTCTTCCCTCAGTGTACCCTCAGTTTTGTCAGGAGCACACGTGAGGTTTGTCTCTCTGTCTGGGGCTTTCTCATGCGAGTGGAGACTTGTGATCAGTGGCGGACAAATGTTTTTTTCGCTGTGGAGTTAGGATTGGCTCCTCTGTTTCTATGGCTTTGCTGCCTTTATCCTTTACATTAAAAAACTCTTAGGCTACAATCCTATATTTCAGTGAGATTTACTCCCAGGTAAGTGTGCATAGCCTATGCACACTTACCTGGGAGTAAATCTCACTGAAATAATGGGACTTACTTCAGAGCAGACTTGCATCGGATTGGCCTGTAACTGTATATATCCGTAGGTGTTTCCTGCTTTTGTGCAGGTCTGTTGATTTTTCTTTTATTGTCCCCCCCTAGTGGGCCTTTTTGGCATTAATGTTTTGTTGGGAGGTGGGATTTTGTGGGGATTTTGCACGGGCCACTTGCTTTCATTAGCATTTCCCTTATTTCGCTATATGTAGTTGAACTCTTCCTGCATTTGTGAGTCTTTCATTTTGTTTCATGGGTTTTTTTTGCCATTCAAGGTGTGTGTGTGTGTGTGTGTGTGTGTGTGTGTGTGTGTGTGTGTGTGTGTGTGTGTGTGAGAGAGAGAGAGAGAGAGAGAGAGAGAGAGAGAGAGAGAGAGAGAGAGTAGGGATTTCGGTGCTCACCAAGGTAAGCAGGGTCAGAGGAGGGGACCACTTTCAATCCCTAGAAGTTGCCTGGCTCAGGGTGGCTGGTTTGTAATCCTTTGGATTTGGATTACAAAATTGATTTCAAATGCTTTCTGGCTTGGGGGAGGCAGTGCAGTTCAGCTTCCTCAGCCTCTCAGGGTTGGCGTGCCAATTTTGGGGTGCCAATCAGGTCCTGACCCACAGTTTGAGAAACACTGCTGTAAGGAAAAGGGATGCTGTTTGCTGTCGTCTCTAGGTTAGATGCCTGCTTTAGGTTAGAAGTGGACTGAGGAGGGAGACAGACCCCGCTATTGAGTTATTTTCAGATTTATGATTGGCTTTATTCAATAAAGGTGGCCTAATTTTTACTCCAAACAGCTTGTATTGCATGTGCATTGGGGGGGGGGGAAGGGCTTATTCTGTTGCTTTTAATTTTTTTAAAACCAGTCTAAACCCGTTTGCATGTAGCTTTTCCAATGAATTGTGGGCAATAAAAATGTGAGCAATTAGACCAAATCTAATATGTGCCACTATGTGACATATCCATTTTTTTTTTTGCAAGGAGCATGTGATCTATCTTCAACAGAAACACCTTGAAAGGGTGTGAACAATGTCCTGAGATCATACGTGGTTTTTTTTTCTTTCCTTGCTGCTGTGATTTACAGCCAAATCCTGTGTAAAGACCGCCCGCTGAATCCTTACACAAAATTTGGCTGTCTGGACTGCCATGTGGTGGTCCAGAGGTCTACTCAGGAAACGGGATGTGAACCAATTGGCCTCCTCGAATTTCAGGTATAAACTAGGGCCGGCCCTATTGGCCTCCTCGGATTTCCGTCAGCTAAATAACTGGCAGAAGTAGGAGGAGGCGGTGTAATGGCCGGTGGGGAAGGGGATATGGCCAACACCATCCTTGCCCCCTCTCAGGCTGATTCGCCCAACGGCCCCCCTTCCTCGTCTGCTGGACCGCCCATGCAGCCGCCAGCAGGAGACTTACCTGCCTCTGGCGGCTGCAAGCTCGGTCCGGCAACAGAGTGAAGGAGGCTGACCTTGCGCCGGCCTCCCTTACTCTAAAGGAGACACATACATGCCTTATGGCACGTTTGCGACAGCTTCCAGCGCCAGAGGGGTGCTCGCTCCGGCGCCAGAAGTTTGGGCTGGATCTCACTGTAAAACTGCTGCACTGAGCCATACTGAAGAACGTGATGTGAGTCAACTAGCATCTTGGGTCACTTATGCTGAAAGGTTAACCTGGAAGCCAATAAAGGAGAAGGTACAGAAGAGAAGTGTGTAATCCTGCTGACTATCTGTGGGACAAAAACATTTGCTATTGTTGGTTTTCTTACACCTGCTCACTAAACACTAACATCTGATTCTATGCTGAACTGGTTGCTCTGCGGTACATTTCTGCCCAAGGCATCTGTACCCTACAGAGCTTTCATTTTTTTTTTTAAAAAAAAGCATAATCAGCAAGCCAGTGAAAGCATTATGTGTAGGCTTACCATATTTTCCCAACCCCAAACCGGGACACCCCCCCACAGCCCCCCCCCACCGTCAATTAATTCATTAATTAAATAAATCATTAAAAATGTAAAGTAAAAAATAAATGAAAAAATTTTTACACTAAAGGGGAATTTTAAATTATTTAATTATTAAAAATTAAATAAATTAGCTTTTTTACTTACCTTTGCTGCTCCTCACGCTGCTGCTGCTGCTGCTGCTGTTGCTGCTGCTGCTGCCTGCGTCCACAGCAGCGCCGGCAAGCAGGAACGGGCAGCTGCAGGCTGGCCCAGTCTCCCACCGGCACCGCACAGAGCTGCTGGGAGACCGGGCGAAACACAGCCTGCTTGCCCGCGTTGCGCGAGCCTGCCGGAGGCTCGCGCCGCGCGGTCAAGCAGGCTGGCCCTGTCTCCCCGGCACCACACGGAGCCGCTGGGAGACCGGACAAAACACAGCCTGCTGTCGTTTGCCCGCTCCCTCACTGGCTCCGTGCCGGTGAGAGAGCGGGCGGACGACACCCGCTCGCCGCCGCCGCCATCTTCTTTTTTTAAAACTTACCCGGGCGCCGGCAGCATGCATCTTGGATCACGAAATCTCGTGTGATCCAAGATGTCGGCGCCCAAATCTCGTGAGGGCATCATCGTGAGGGACTTTCCCGGCCAAATCGAGACGAATGGTAAGCCTAATTATGTGGCAGAGCTCCATCACCATGCTGAATCTTATACATTTTCTTGGATGGCCTGCTTGCAGCTTCATGATAGCCTTATCTCCAGTCTCCCCGAGTTTGGTTGCAGTTTTGCAGCAGAAGCCTGCGCGAGTGGTTGGGCCTGTGTGATTTTCTCAGTGGCCTGAATAATTCTAAGTGGCCTGGTCTACAGAAATGTTCTGCTGCTTTTTTATTTAGTGGTCTAAGATGCATGCATTGGGCTTTTCCAGTTGTAGCTGTAAGCAATAACTGGAGTTATTTGGAGTGGCCTGGTCTCTTCTGCTCCTTCCACATACCAGTACTTCCCTTGGCATGTCCAGCAACCCAGGCTCTTGCATGTAAGTGGCTTGTGCCAGGAATAGCTTCACATCCAGGCCTGAGTCATGGCATGTTCTGAAGGAATTCACGATTCGAACTGCCAACCTTTCGATCGGCAGCTCATGGTTCAGTGGTTTAACCCACTGCGCCACCCGCTGGCCGTGTTCAATAACAACCTACGTGTTTTCCTGATAAGATGTGTTTGCAAGCATGCAGCAAGTAGGCTATGCTTATCGTTGGGTTCCTTACGGCATAGCAGGGCAGGTCAAGGGTGGACATCCCCAAGGACAGGGCGTTAGAGGACATTGCCCTGGCTCAACAGCTAGCCCAAGATAAGGCTTCTTGCGGTTTCTGCCAAGCTTATGTGAAGGTGCTTGTTTGTGCTTAGTCACCCTGTTTGACACGGCACACGATACACAGACTATGTATTGCTTTATAATACTTATTTCTAACTCCATCTTAGTTTATTCTTAATCCATCTCCCACACTGCCTACACTTGGAAACTCTATGGCCTAATAACCTCTACACATAGATGGGATGGATTCCTATGACATCATGCTTCCACAATCAGATGACAAAAAAGAACACATTGTTATAAAGGCAACCCCCCCCCCCTTGTGATATTCTTAAAATTCACCTTTAAGCATTAATGACTGGTAATACACTGGTAATATGGAAAATGAGAAGAACATTAAAATCAGAGCTCTATTGAGCCACTTGCAAGCTGTCACACAGAATGTAAACGTAGATTTGAAGTGGATGTTAATAGTGACACAGTGAAGTGGAGACCTTAACAATAAGGTAAGTGCTTTTGTTACTAAGGACAAACGTTTTTGCAAAATGCTGCAGACATTCATTCAATTGTATGCTAGAATAAACACCAGATTTCATATGCTAATTGACTGCACTAAAAGTGCATTTTCTATTACTGGCTAGGAGCCAGGGTTTATGATAATAAATTCATGCATAGCACATAATCTAGCTTTCTAACATCATTGTACAGAGGAATAATTTATAGAGGACATATTTCAGCGGCACCTGAATAGTCAAGGCTGCATGGATCATTTCATTTGGAGCCTTAAGGCTTTGTAGATCAACCTTCAAATGGAGAAAGCTAGAAACTTGTTGGACAATTTCAGTGGTGCTTTGGTTGGACCGCTCTTAAAGGTTTCTAGAGAAGCCAATATCTTCCATGTACAGTAGTGCCAGGAGTGCCAATCTCCTATTAAATCGTGTAAGGTAGATAGTTTGCTGCCAACTCCTTGAAGTTCTGGAAAGGATCTCCCCCTCCCCTGTAACACCAATTTACTAGTGAAAGGCAGGTCAGGAACTTTATCTTTTCACTAACTCCTTGCATTTTGCCTCTTCAAGAACAAAGGGGGTTAAGAAGCTTGATTAATTCTATTTAATGTTTTAAATGCTTCATCACTGTGCTTTGTTGCCTTAGTGCAGTGAAAGATGAGGCAGTATTGTCTGCGCCCCTTGTCCCGTGTGGCCTGCTCTCCCCGAGGTTACCCCTTAGCTCGCAGTGGGCCGCTGCTGGTAGGGTCCGTCGGCCCTTGTCCCTGTGTCCCAGGCCGGCAGGCCCTTTTCCCTTGTCCCAAAGGGAGGCTGCGATAGTGGAGAGGCAGGCAGGGGAAGCAGGGCGCAGATTCGCTGATTACTATTCAGCTCAGGCCTGCGGGAGGGGTTGTCACACCCTTTGTCCTCCCAGTCGACCTCTCCTGTCACGGGGTGGTCCAGCAGCTCCCTTGCTGGGCAAGTCCAGCCAGTGGCCCTACAGGCAGAGCATTTCTAATTGGCCTCCTGGGACTAATTATATTTCCTGGAGCTGCCTGACAGCCTGCCTCTTCTGGCCAATCAACTGACCATAAGGCATCTATCTAGCGCTCCTCTCTCTCCTCCTGACGTTCCCTCTGCCCATCCCCTGTCCTATCCCCCGGATGCCTGGGGGAGGCCATCATTGGCTGGGGCCAGGCTGGGCAGTCACTCTCCATGTCAATGTCTCCATGTCTCCATGTCAAAGCCAGGATGGTGTAGTGGTTTGGGAGTCGGACTTAGACCTGGAAGATCCAGGTTCAAATCCCCGCTCAGCCACAAAGCTTCCTGGGTGACCCTGGGCCAGTCACTATCTCTCAGCCCCACCTACTTCACAGGGTTGTTGTGAGGACAAAAAAGAGGGGAGGAACCATGTACACCGCCTTAAGCTCCTTGGAGGAAGGGTGGTATAAAAATGTGAAAAAATAATAAATAAAAATAAATAATAATAATAGGGTGGAAGTGGCCACTCCCTCTGCTGCTGGTGCTGTGGGCCGCCATCCCCCAGCCTCCTGGCCTCCGTCAGGTGGCATGCTGCCTTTTGCGGCAGCAGCAGCCACCTCACCACCCGTCCTTGCCCTTTTGAGTCGGTGTTTGCCATGGCGGGTCAAGGCCTCCCAAGCCCCCAAGGTCTCAAAACTGCTCCATGGACTGGCATCAAGAGTCCCCCCCCCCAACAAGCAGAGGAGGAGCCAGACCATTTTTGATCCGGGGCCCAAACCCTTGACGCCCCCCCCCCCATAAAAACGCGCGGCTGTAATCCTTTACGCCCCACAGCGCAGCCGCGCAGCAAATTTTTGGGATTTTTTGATTTCAGTTTGGAAGCCTCCTTGTCCACTTTGTACCTCCTGTCTCCATTTCCAGCAGCACACATGATGAGGCATTCATAATGATGTGAATTTTGCTCTGCAGAATAAACTTGAAAGTGTATTGCCCCTTAATGCCCTCTGGGGGGGTGAATCAGGACTCCTGGGCTGCTAGGCAAGGCTGCAATGCAAGGGGGGGGAACTACAAAGCCCCGTTACTTCTAAAAAAAACCTTTAAAAAACCCGGAAAAAAACGGGAAAAAACAAAAGAAAAAACCGAAACCTAGGATGTCTCCCGCCCCTCCAGAGGCCCTCTACGCCCCCCCAGGAGCCTCTCCGCCCTTACGCCCTGGGGCCCACTGCCCCAGGGCCCCATATCAGCCTACGCCCCTGCCAACAAGTATGAAGTGACGTTTGTACCATAACAGTGGTAATAATTATTATTCAGTGCCAGAGGAGAAGTGGTCTGGAAGGGCATTAATGGTCTGAAAAAAGGCAGAATGATCTAGACTCTGAGATCAAATATAAACACTGTTACCAGCCTGTCAAGTTTGCAATATGGTCAACTGGGTCAATCGCATAAACACACAATTTATCCAATGTGCTTAAGGAGGATGGTGTAACTCACTTGGTCATTTGTTGTGTCTGGGAGCCCCAGAGTGGCATTGGAACACAGGAAACCAGGGCAAGTGTTGTCCTATATTTTCTGAGTGCTGAGCGTAGCCCTATATGAGCTCCACAATCGAGTGCCCTGTTTAAACTGAGGCAGGTTTTTTACTGGATGTGCTTCAAGACATGTGTACCAAGTAGGGGACCCGTAGGGGACATTGACCATGTGTGCAGGAACAAAGCACAGTGGCTCATGGCTAGGCTTACCATTCGTCCCGGAATTTCCGGGACTGTCAGGGATTTTGGGGGGCCTCTCCTGGATTTGTCCCGGCCCCCCCTGGCCCCCCGTTACCCCCCTGGTCCATTTAAAATTAATTTTGATTTTTTTCCGGATTTTATTTTGGAAAAAAATGGCCGCTGGAATTTCCCCTAAACAAAATGGCCGCCTAGGAGGCTTCAGTGGTTTTGATCATGTGATTAGGAGCAGCACAGATCTTTACAGTTCAGCTCCACCTCAGCAGCAAGACCTCACAGCCCTTAGGTTCTTTGGCAGCAGCAGGAGAGCAGAGGGGTCTTTGCAACATGATAACGAGGTTTGCCTGCTTAATTCTTTGCACTTGAGAAAATGCAATGTTTGTTGCTTCAAGGAAAGCTGTTTGTCCTGCTAGCTGTGGGGTGGGGGAGGAAGTGGGGTTAAAGGCCGAGACAGACCAAGCCCGTGGTCCGGGCGGAGCGTGCGGGAGCGAGCGTGCGTTGCCGCACCGGACGCACGCTAGGGGGCTGGATGCGACGTGTGCATGTCACACCAGATCGCAGCCGCAGCGAGCGAGCGAGGGAGAGGGTGGGGAGAGAAGGGGGGAGAGAAGAGGGAACTTCTCTCCCCCCTCCTTCGCGCACTCGCTGCTCGATCCTCGCTGCGGATCTTCCCTCAGGGAAGAGGTCAGGACTAGTGGGGACTGCACAGAAGAGAAACGCATTTTGTTTTTGTTTTTGTGTGTGAGTGTTTACTAACTACAAAATAAAAGTGTGTGTGTGGGGGGGGGATCAGCAAATGTCTGACCGGAAACACCTAGACGCATTGGACAAAAGGATGGAGCTTGCTGGCTGCCCCAGGCACATGTTTCCACACTGTGCTTAAAAGTTAAAACCCTTCCAAGTGATGAAGATTTGAATAAACAAAACCGCGTTCGCTTGTAGTTGCGAGGAGAAAAAATGGCTGCTTTCCCAAAACATTCTGCCCCTCTTTTCCTTTGATTGACGTTGGCTTCCTTCCCTTTGAGTGGCTCTGGCCGCTCTGTGTCCCGCCTCCAGGGGGCTGGGACACGGACGGAACGGGACGAATGCTGCCAGCGCTGGGCTTGGGGCAGCTGAAGCGTTTACGCGCCGGGGGCTGCCGACGTCTGACGACGACAGCCGGGAGCAGCAACGGAGCCATGTCAGACAGAGAAAACGCGCCCGCAGCAGCACGGACGCACGGACGCGCACGGAGCACGGACCTGGTCTGTCACCGGCTTAAGTGTGCTGGCTGATCTCAGTTTGTCCTGGGGGGGGGGGGAAATGGCTGATCTGCAAATAAACTTGTGATGTCCATTTTGTCCTGCTAGGTCGGGGGGCTGAGCTGAGCTGCAAAGAAATTTTGTGATGTTTGTTCTGTGTGTGTGCACTTCACAGAAAGTGCACACCACCAAAAGTGCACTTTTGTAAGAAAAAAGCACTGTTGGTGGGATGTACTTGCAAGAAAAATGCACTTGGTGGAGTGCACTTGCAAGAAAAATGCACTTTTGGTGGGGTGCACTTTTGCAAGAGATGTAGTGTATTGTAAGGGTTTGAGGTGTCTTCAGCTGCTTGAGGGTGTTTTGTTGTACAGTACTTCAAATTTGTGTGCTGTGCTGTGTGTTTAGATTTTTTTTAGTATGTAGTGGCAGTGGGTGGTGTGAGTGTTGTTGTGGAGGCTGATTGAGCATGTCATGAAAACTAAAGGAACTTTGTGTGTGCCCAGATGCCACGATCTCTATATTTGCCTGTCTTGGCCTGGCCTGTACTGCGTGATGTGGTGGCACACTGTCCTTTTATTATTGTACTGTTATGGGACAGGCAAGTCAATTTAATTAATTAATTGGCTGGCTAAAAATAAATAATTAAAAATTCGGACCGCCCTTCGGGTGGCAAAAGGGACTTTGCACCCAATTTTTAAAATAACATTATTCTAATTAATTTAATTTGATTAATTGTGTGTGTGTGGGGGGGTGTCCCGGTTTGCAACTGGGAAAATCTGGTAAGCCTACTCATGGCCCAACTCAATGGAATGGCGTAAAATGTAAAGACAGGCAAGGATACAGGTGCAACAATACAATAGATAGCTTTTATTGTGGGGATAAGAATGCAATAACTGGGAAGAAGGAATCAAAAAGATAATGCAATGCAATATACACAACAAGCACTCACACAACTAGGCTGTAAATGTCACCAGTTTCTAGCAAGGTGTGGCTGGTCATGGAGTCTTCCCAAAATGGAAGATAAGATTAGCTGGCTCTATAGCTGGCTAGAGTCCGTGTTGATCCATGTTGGCAGATCAGGCCCGGGAAGGGGCTTTGGATATGTTGCCCCCCCTGGCGCTGCTGATTCCACCCCCTCCTGGCCCTGATCTGCCCACCCCGCCCCCATCACCACCCTGCCCTATTCCGCCCCTCCCCACTCTTCCTCCACCCTCTTCTCACCCCTTCGACGGACTTACCTGATCCAGCGGGTGCCACGACGACCACTGGTGCCAGTGGGAAGGCTTCAGCCTTCTCACTGGCGGAGCTAGGCCTTGCACTGTCACAATGCACTTTATGGTGCTTTTGCGACAGCACACACTGGCAGAACTCACGTTCCGCCGGCACAGTAATTGAATAGGATTGGGCCAGAAGTCTCCTTCCAGCTGCACATGCAAGTACAGCTGGTAGTTGAAACTGACAGCATGTGGAACGTATTACAGGTTGAGTATCCCTTATCCAAACTGCTTGGGACAGGAAGTTGTCTGGATTTTGGAATATTTGCATAAATATAATGAGATAGCTTGGGGATGGGACCCAAGTCTAAATATGAAATTCATTTCTGTCTCATATACACCTTATACACAGAGCCTGAAGGTAATTTTATACAATATATTTTTAATAATTTTGTGTCCCAGCATGCATTGTGCTATAACAGCCAAGTGCTGGAAAAGGTTTTTTTAAAAAGTCATAACCCCAAACATGTCTGCATTTCGGAATAGTCTGTGTTTCGGATGTCTGGATAAGGGGTAACCAACCTGTAGTAACACACTGAGTGCAAATAGCCATTCTTATATTCCTTCCCCCTGCCCCAGTTGATTTATAGCTGCTATCTAAGTTTTTGTTGACTAAATCCATGGAAACCACATAAATTTCCATTTTTATAGCACCTATTGTAATACTTGGATGTTTAATGTTTTTTATAAATATTTCAGCCATTTGGGCTATAAATGTCAGCATTAAATTTAATTGCAATCACTAACGAAGCAAAAAAGAAATAGCACGTTCTGCCTGTGGATGGTACAAAATGTATTAATATGCAGTAAGAGGTCATTGCAATCGAGTAGCACAGCAATGCATTAGGACAGTGTAAAGTGCCTTGCTCATGTGACTTTTAGAGCTATCAAGATGCAACAATTTTGAAGCTTTCTCTTAGTATCTTTTTAAAAAAAATCTGATATATTTGAATATTTCCATAGATAGATGGCTGTAGATATTTTCAGCTGAGGTAGTATTTCCTAAAGATGCGCATAAATATTCAATTAAAGAACAAAAAGGCATTCAAACAATGGTAGAGCATGTTCTTTACCATCTTGGAATCCCTGGCATCTCCAAGTGGAACTGGGGGAAGTGCCTGTCTAGAACCCCGGAGAGCCACTGCCACTGGAGTTAGATGGACCAATCGTCTGACTCAGGATAAGGCAAAACAATCAAATTCAGAGTTCAGATGCAATAACTGACAGCCCAATCCTAGCCGGGATTGGGCTGTCATAGCCAGCCATTTATGATAGCGGAACAAAGTTCCGCTGTTGTAAAATGGCTGCTGACGGAATGCACAGAGCTCCATTGGGTGGCCATTTTGGGAGTGCTGCCACAAGAGGCAGCAGTGCTCCCCAGATGTCGGTGGAGCTCCTTGGGCCCACCAGAGCAGGTAAGGTAGCAGTGGGGTCTGGGAGGGGAGAGGAATAGGGGGGAAGGGAGACTGCAGGAGGGGGTGGATCAGGCAGCAGTGGTGCACACCAGATCCTGTTCTCCCTTTTTGTAGCCTCCCCGCCCCCTTTCTCTCCTCAGACTTCCACCAACTAAAGAGTTGATGCTTACAGAGGAGTGAGGGAAATTAAATCCCCTTTCCCCTTCCAATCTACCCAATCTGCCCCCCCCGGATACAGCATGTGTCTTTTCAGTGCAGCTACACCAGCGCAGGGGGGGGGGGGAGGACAGGATTGGGCCATAAATGACCAGGTGGAATGAATACTGATGGGATCAGTGAAGTTCTTCCAGTCAGGCCAATAGAAAGGGCCTCACTGACTCTTTTCATCTCTTCCTCCCCACCTGTTGACATGCTTCCTAATTGGAGTTGCTCCTGTACAGCAGAAATGGCAGAAGTTTCAGGTCCCATTGATTGTACATATCAATCACTACAAAGAATTGACAGAATTGAGGTACAGAACAAAATTGTGGATGTGCCAATGCTCTTATCTATTTGTAATTACTCAAACATGCAAATACTGTATTTAGAAAGGCAATAAGTAAGAAATGCAAGAAGCTTTTGAAATTATTATTGGTCCCATTGAGAGTGATTTTAAGTATATGGTTGTAATGGTGGTAATGAAATGCTTATTCATATTTGGCTGGAAATTTCTACTATGACAAAAGCCTGATTTTGTGATCAACCTACATATTGAAATGCATGATAAAAACAGTGTTTCAGTTCTGGCAGAAATTCAAAGCTAAGCATCTGCCACTGTAGTTTTCCAAAATGGGAAGTTGCGTGTGTAACCTTCAAATCTTCACATTCATTTTGTTGTTGTTGGCTCATTCTATTAGGAACTCTGCATGGGGTAGGTGACTGCCATCATTGCCACTTGTTATAATAGGTGTTTGGGGAAATTAACATAAACCCTTTTTAATGGAAATTTAAATACCATTTGTATCTCAGTGTCTGCTACTGCACAACATTTTGCAGGATAGATATGCTATACTATGACGCTTGCCTCTTGTTGCTTGGAGGAATGACAAGGCTTGGGTTCCAGAGTCCCTTGACTGCATTAGTTCCTCCACCCAGATTACATATAGTTCCTACCTAAATATTCGCATCCATGGAGACCTATCAAGCTTTCAGTAAACTTGAGCTGCAGAAGTGGCTTCCTACTTGTAACGTGGGTGAACCTCTATAGCAAATCCTGGTTTGTTGCTGTGAAATGTATAAAGCAGCCCTGAGCTGGAGAGGTGGAGCCCTGAAGGATCAAGTGCATGTCCAAGTCATGAGTCTCATTCCGAGGTGGTGTAAATGTAAGCTTCTGAAATAAAAGCTCTCCTTTTGGAGTTTTTCCAGCAAATATAGGATAGAAAAGTGGATGGACAAGGCAGAGGAGGTGGGTCACAAATGCAGACCTCCCACGCAAAAATAGCAAAACCTTGTCCCCACAGTTTCAGGAGCAGACAGAAGCATACCATATAATAGGGTTTTTGTAGTCTCCCAGTCCCAGGGACCTAGGCCATGACTGTGGGGCCCCATGTCTCCCCAGATTCATAGAACCCAAGGCCTCCAGCCATACAGACCAGGACTTAGTGGGCTCAGCATAGAGTTACAACCCATTGGGACTTACCATATAAGAGGTCCCAGGTTCAATCCCAGAAAACTCCCAGAAAAAAAAAGGCTTAGAAGAACCACGCACACACTTGAGACAGAGGAGTGACTAGCACATAGAACACTAGCCTCATTCAGGTAATTGTTGGGTTCATTTATACCCTGGATGCTTTTCATTTTCTCCAGTCCACATCATTCCATCTCGCCATGTATTGATCATGTTCATTTGATGCTTGAAGTTTACACAGCAACCTTGTTATATGTTCCACCTCCTCCACACCATAGCAACAACCTGCTTGGCTTAACCACACCACTGGTTATCAGGGAGGGGAAATTAGGAGGGCACTGGGGCTTTTAGGGGCCTGCCCTGTCCCCCTAGCTGATGATCCATGGACAAAGTGATGGGTACCTTTGTCACTCCTGATGTTATCTGTTTCACTCCTGGCACTGCCAGTGCTATCACTTTCACTTGCAATGTGGTCAGTTTCACCCTACTCAGCAGCATCAGCTGCAAACCAGAAGCCAGGACTGAAAGTGTTCATTCATAAGTTGAATGTTCATAAATTGAACTTTTGTAAGTAGGGGAGCTTCTGTACCAGGCACTCACTAAGAGCTCACTAAGAGGGCCCTTTGGGAATGACTGACATGGACACTTTGCCAATGCTCCAGCCAGAATCTCTACTGACTTAGTAGCCCCGCCCCCCACTACATATATTTGGTGATTTACCTGTTGAGGAAATGGTGTTGTTGATAGTGACAGCCATACAGATATCACATGGTCACAGAGGCGTCGCTACGCCCCATGGGGTGGGGGCCATCGCCCCGCCCCTGCATCGCCGCCCCCATGTGGGCAGGTGCGTGATGTCACACCCCGCCTCCGGACACCCCCCCCTCTGCGATTTTCAGCTTATTTCAGAGCCGTACAACTGCATGGGCGGGCAGGTGGGCCAAAACGCAGCCATCCCGGCTGCGAGGAAGGTAAGTTTTCGCCCTCCAGCCCGTGATTCTGCCCCTTCAGGGGTCCGCGCCCGGAGGCCCTCGGCACCACTTGGTGCCCTGGGCACCAACGCACACCCCCCCCCCCGTTCAACGCCTCTGCATGGTCATTCTTGATTGGATTTCCCAGTGTAATTCTTCTGATTTGGAATGGAGCTATGACACAGGGGTGGTCTATCTCTTAACTACTACACTACAAATCCATTTCAATTACCTCCCCCAAGCTCTTGGCCATGGATGGGAAAACATGCAGGCGCAAATGGGAAGCAGTACATATACTCAGGTTATGTCATATCTCACATTACTCCCTCCATATGGCTCTATCAGTGGGGAATACTCTGAATGGAGGATTTTAAAGCAAGTTAACTGGCCCAAAGCCATTCTCTAGATTAGTTGTCAAAGTCATGATAATATCATGGAGAGTTGTATCTCTTGCGGTGGATGATAGACTTCCTTTCTGATATTTTAGCACATCTGTCTCCCAACAGACCAGAAATATGTGGAGAGAGTCTTTTACTTATGGTCTATTTTTTTTCCAGATGCCTCCATCTTTTTTGCTGCTTGACAGCATTCCCATTATACAGTCTTTTGTCATGCAATCAAGGCTTCCATCCCTTTCACTGCTTATCAGGCTACTCCAAGAGGGAGGGCAAGAGAAGTATGGAAGGGTCAGCACCATGCCAAAGCTTTCAAAGAGAATCTCGGAAAAATGAAGTATTCAGTCTGGAAGACTGCTCTGCCAAAACATACAGGAGATCAACAGACTGGAATAGCATGAGAGAGAGAGGGGGGGGGGGGTATTGCTTAGACACAAATGTGTGTTTCAGTGCCTTAAAATTGCATATCTCTCTCTCTCTCTCTCTCTCTCTCTCTCTCTCTCTCTCTCTCTCTCTCTCTCTCTCTCTCTCTCTCTCTCACACACACACACACACACACACACACACACACACACACACACACACACACACACACACACACACACACACAGAGTTAAATAAGACATTTTTTCACATTTAAAATTGTTTTAGTACTTTTTATTTAACGATTAATTACCTAATTAATTAATTAATCCAATTAATTAGCAGTTAATTAGCAGGGGGTACTTCAGAAAATTGGGCCATGATAGGGGGTACTCGGGCCTCCAAAGGTTGAGAACCCCTGCCTTAAATCCTTGTAGATGACAAACTGCTTTCTCCTTTGATCCTTGGCCTCTGATTTTTTAAAGTGAACTCAAATGTTTTCAATTCAAATGACATTATGGTTGATAATGGAAGAGAACCAGTGTACTGGACTTAGTAGTTAAACAACCTAGGAAGAATCTGTTGGGAGAAGGAGGGGAGTAGCACGATTTAAAATTGAGAAATATACTATATATGTATTAAGGATATTTATATACTGCTTTTCAACAACAAAACAGTTCACAAAGCAGTTTACATATAGCATACATAGTTGAAAAACTAATGGCGCAATCCTGCACAAGTATATGCAACCGGCCTAAATGGCCGACTGCTGCATCTTGCGCGGATTGCGGCCCATGCTGGTGCGGTCTGGGCTCACCTCGGAGGAGGAAGGGGATATTCGTCCCCTTTACCCGGTGTAAGCAGTGCAGGCCCCAATGGGTTCCTAAATCAGGTACTGTGGCACCTTCCCCCGCCCCCAGTGGGAGTCCCTTCTCCACAGATGGCCACCCGCGGATAGTCAAATCCGCAGATGGCTAACCCACGGAAAAGGAGGGCCCACTGTATATTTCTTACAGCCCAATCCTATCATGTGGCTCCACTGCCAGAACTAGTGTTCCAGCAACAGTTAATGCTTTTTGGTGCTGTGAAAGCCACTCCGGAAGTGTGTGGAGCCAAGTGTTTCTGGGCCGCTACTGCGGACGACAGGGAGGACCCTGTGCACAGCAGTGACAAAGAGGAGCCCTGTTGATGCTGGTAAGTCAGCAGGGTGGGCAGAATGGGTTGGGGGTGGGAAGATCAGGGCAGAATGGGGAGGGTTAGGGGCATGTCAGAGGGGGAGGGGGGGCACCTGGCACAGGCAACTTGCGCAGGATGTTATCCCCTCTAGAGCAAGCTGACATGCTTCCTTTGTCTCCTTGGACTTGCATCAGCTAAAGAACTCGCCCAGGTCCGAGGAGACCCATTAACGGTTGAGGAACTGACTGAGGACAAGGAAAAATATTTTCCCTTAAGCCTCCTGATTGGACTCTGTCACCATAGCATGAAGCACAGCCTGTTTGGCATGGCTGCATGCTATGACGGGGGAAAGGATAAGAACATAAGAAGAGCCCTGCTGGATCAGGCCAAAGGCCCATCCAGTCCAGCTTCCTGTATCACACAGTGGCCCCACCAGATGCCTCAGGGAGCACACAAGTCAACAAGATACCTGTGTCCAGTCGCCACTCCCTTGCACCTGGCACAGAGAAAACCTACTCCTACAACCAGGAGGTTGCTTTTCCCCATCATGGCTTGTATGCTGTGATGGACTTTTCCTCCATAAATCCGTCCAATCCCCTTTTAAAGGCATCCAGTGGCAAGGAGTTCCACAGATGAATTACATGATGGATAGGATTGGGCTGTAAGTGTAACTTTTTCCAATGCTGATACTCTGGCTACAAGCTATGCACAACGAGCCAGAGTACGTGCACCATTTCTAGACAAGCAAAAACTCATAACAGTCAAGATTAGTTTGCCTGTCTCCTGAACATAAAGGAAAACAACTTCTATATTTCTGTATCACTGTTGATGTACAGCATTGTTCTTTAACCTTGGGACTGGGACCCCAATGGGGTCGCAAAGCCTCATTTGTGGGGTCGTGGCAACTTATGGGAACTAAAATGGCCACTGGGGGTAATGTTGGAGTGGTGGTGGGGAAACTGCTGGGGGGGGGGCTTCCACAGGGATTTAATCCCCCTCCTTCCCCTCCCTCTTTAGATTTGCTGGGAAGGCAGTTTGGAACCGCGGCTCGGCTCTCCTGTTCCGTAACGACCCCGCCCCTGGTGGTGCAAGCAGGGCAAGCTCGGCAGGATGAGGCTGCTGTTGCTGGGGCAGGGAGTGGCAACAAGAGTGGGGGATGGGCAGACTGGGTCCCAGGAAGGGGTGGGATCAATGGTGGGTTCAATGGTTTATTTATTGGGATCATGGCATGAAAAAGGTTGAAGACCACTGGTATACAGTATGGGCTGGTTAACCTATGCAAATGAACATTAGAAAAAGTGAACCTCCTACCCAGGTCTTATGCCAACTTTTAGCAATCATTGGAGCCACAGTCATGCAGCAATGAACGTTTTCCCCTTATTTATTTAAAGTATTTTTTATCCCACCTTTCTCTTCTTCCAAGGAAGCTGGCTTATGCTTCATTTTAAATAAATAAAAGGTAATATAAAAATATAGCACATTTATGCAGATTTTAAATTAAATGAAACCCTGAAATGGTGGATTTTCAGCTGCCATCAAAATGACAAAGAGGAAGTTGCCTTGATCTCCAATAGCAGTTAAGTTCTGTATGCGAGGTGCCATCACAGAGAAGGCTCTCTTCCTTGTCATCACCAGCCATACATTCCCTAGCTATAGAACACACAGGAGCCCACCCCCCGGGTATTTAATTCAGGAGGAAGCCATTCTTTAGGTGCCATGGTATTAAATCATGTATGACTTCAAAAATAATGATCAATACCTTGAATTACACCCAGAAACAGACCAGCAGCGGGTGTGATGTCATAGCGTAGTGACATGATCATAAAATGTGATACCAGTCAAGCATTCTGCACCAATTGTTGCTAATTAACAGTCTTCAAGGGCAGTCCCACGTAGAGCACATTACTGTAGGCTGCATGAGTAGGCATAGTCAGGTGTGATTGAGATAGGAAAGGATGCAGTTGGTGCATCAGCTTACCAGAGCAATCCTATCCAATTTACACCACTGGCGTAACTCAGCTCAATCCTATCCAACTTACACCACTGGTGCAACTCAGCAGTGCAGCGAGAACAGGAGGCCCCAGAATGGAAAGGGGATTCAAATCCCTGTTGAATCCCACTTTGGAGGGGATTTGAATCCCCTTTTCATTCTGGGGCCTCCAGTTCTCGCTGCACCACCGAGTTACACTGGCGGTGTAAGTTGGAAAGGATTGAGCTGAGTTACACCAGTGGTGTGAATTGGATAGGATTGTGCTGTACATGTGGTAAGAACCAGTATGAACCAGTCTTTACCCATAGCTGATTGTCTGAATTGATTCCACTGAAAAATACTTTTGCATTTGAGGTGAAATGAGAGGTTTATTCATGGTGGTATATTTTCAGTGGCCCATTCCCACACACAGTTCATCATTGGATATTGCAGTCATTAAATCATGAATACATGAACCAACCCCATGACAACAGTTAATTTTTATTTACGGATATACGGTGCAATACTAATTGAGCATTGGGCCAGTGCAGTACCCGTAAAGCACATTGTGACATCTGGAGAGCAAGCATTGGAAATGTGAAGGTCTGCTGGATCGTGTGCTGGAGTAAGTTGAAGCTGCGCCGAGAGGTGTGGGGACTGGGGAAGGGCAGGGGGAGGTTGTAACAGGGCTGGGGAGGTCGGAGATGGGGACGTTTAAGGCCCAGGAGGGAGGCAGGATCAGCGGCGCTGGTGCATGCCGAATCCTATGCCCCCTCCCGGGTTTGGAAGCCCAACATGAGGCTTCTTGGTTCTGCACCAGCAATTTAGCAGGCGCAGATCCGAGTAGCCCCATTGTGCTGACTAGGACTTTACCCAGGGGAAGGGAGTACGGCAAGGCTGTATATTGTCACCCTGCTTATTTAACTTATATGCAGAGTACATTATGAGAAATGCAGGGCTGAATGAATCGCAAGCCGGAATCAAGATTGCCGGGAGAAATATCAACAACCTCAGATATGCAGACGATACCACCCTAATGGCAGAAAGTGAAGAAGAACTAAAGAGCCTCTTGATGAGGGTGAAAGAGGAGAGTGCAAAAGTTGGCTTGAAACTCAACATTAATAAAACTAAGATCATGGCATCTGGTCCCATCAATTCCTGGCAAATAGAAGGGGCAGAAATGGAAGCAGTCACAGATTTTACTTTTTTGGGTTCCAAGATCACTGCAGACGGAGACAGCAGCCATGAAATTAAAAGACGCTTACTCCTTGGAAGGAAAGCTATGGCAAACTTAGATAGCATAATAAAAAGCAGAGATATCACCATGCCAACAAAAGTTCGTATAGTCAGGGCGATGGTGTTCCCAGTAGCAATGTATGGTTGCGAGAGTTGGACCATAAGGAAGGCTGAGCGCCGAAGAATAGATGCTTTTGAACTGTGGTGCTGGAGAAGACTCCTGAGAGTCCCTTGGACTGCTAGGAGATCAAATCAGTCAATCCTAAATGAAATCAACCCTGACTGTTCCCTGGAAGGACAGGTACTGAGGCTGAAGCTCAAATATTTTGGCCACCTAATGCGAAGAGAGGACTCTCTGGAGAAGACTCTGATGCTGGGAAAGATTGAAGGCAAAAGGAGAAGGGGAAGGGAAAGGATGAGATGGTTAGACAGCATCACCGATGCAACGAACATGAAAATGAGTGAACTTAGGAAGTTAGTGGAGGACAGGAAGGCCTGGCGGGATCTGGTTCATGGGATCACGAAGGGTCGGACACGACTTAACGACTGAACAACAAAAGGGGATGAATGTCCTCTTACTTCAAGGCAGCCTACTCCTTGCCGGGATAGGATGCCCCGTGGGCCCACTGCATCACTCCCTGTTAGGATTGGGCTATTAGTTGAATTACTGTTCCACTGTACAACATAAAAACAATAACAGCAATAATAATTAAATACAAGCAAAATAGCAGTGGATAAGGGCAGCAGTAGTACCATCATGGCAATTCTGAGATTACAAAACCTTGGAAAAAATAAAAGGACTTTGCCTGGTGTTAAAATGACATCAGAGTAGGTGCCAGGCAATACACAAAATAGATAGCCTAGACTAGGTTCTCATTATTTTTTCCTTAAATCTGGCCTCAGGAAAAGAATTTTCCTGAGGCAGAATGATTTATTGCTATATGAAGAATTAAATTGACTTTTTAATGGCAGTAAAAGTCTGCTGTGCTGACAACAGGGATATGAATTTTAAATAATTAAGGTTTATCAACTATCTTGATACCTTGAGATGCACAATGCTGTAGGAGTCTGAAATATGTCAATAGTTCACATTTCTTAATTAACACAAAATAGTTGAATTTGTCTTCAGGCTACAATATTCAAAAGGCACAAGGCAATTTTTCCCCCCTATATGTCACCTCATGGAAGTCCAGGCTGCTCAAAAAGTGCTTGATCATGGCGCTAGCAATTATTACCCACAGCTAAAGACTGATGATGCAATTGACCTACAACGGACCACATTGCCAGAGTCAGCAAATGTTAATGGTCTAATAGCGCCAGTCATACTTTTTCGCCGACATACAGATGTTACCACCCTGCTGCTGAGGTAATTAAAAAGGGAACCAGTCAAAGTCCCAGAGTCTCATGACTGAATTGTGAAAGCATTAGAAAAGACTTCTTCACCGGGGTGCTGAGTGGTTCAAGAGTGCAGATGAAAAGACAATCAAGATCTACGGTTGTTTATTCAAATGTTCTGGGCAGAATTAAACAGCATGGATACTGTCTCATCCTTCTCTTATAACTTGAAAGAGAGCAACACATGTGACATAAGGTTGCAAGTTTTCTTTTGCCTGTGAATAGCAACCAAGTGGAGTGAGGCAGGAAACCTTGCAACATGCTGACAATACATCCTATTTTTTGTTCTGCTACACTTTATTAGGAAGATCGGGGATAAGGAGCATCCTGAAGCAGAATCTCCAAGGAGTTCTAGTTCTCTGTCAAGGCTTTCCAATACTAGACGAATGCCAGTCATTATGGATATATGGAAACTTTCCAGGCTCCTCTGCATAACACAGTTTTATGGCATCCTGTTGGTGGCGCTATCTACTCTCAGGGGTAGTGGGCAGTCCTTGAAATGCCCTCAAGTAGCGTTCTCTTCCCCCCCCCTCACCACAGGAGCAAATGACAGTTGGAGAACCCAAACTCATTGAACTGACATTTTTGAGTTATCCAGTTAAAAACCAGCATAAGGTTTACGCAGCATGTAGAAACATTACTTATTTATTTATATACCACTTTTTCTTTACAGACTTAAGACAGTTTACATAGGCAAGCAATTCTAAACCTCATATTTTTCTATGAGAACATAGAACCCTCAATTCCCAGATGTTTCCTTTCAAAGTGCAGGTCACGTCCTGGCTGTGCTTCTGCCTTCTACGTTTTTCACAGCAGCAGCCGCAAACCTGTGGCCTCTGGCTGCTTTCCTTCCCTAACAGGCCAAAGGGAGCAAAGGCTTCAGTTGAAGGAGCAAAGCCTCCTGTAATTGAAGCCAGCTATTGCTGAGTGAAGTGACTAAAATATAAAACTGGGGGGGGGGGGAGGTTAGCATAATCCTGAAGATTCCAGAGAGTTTGACAGCGCAATCCTGTGTAAGGATCCAGCCGGCGGCCCAGGGCTGCCTGCCGGATCCTGAGCCCGGGCTGCCCATCCGATGGCGGGCTGGAGGTCTACTCGGGGAAGGGGACACTCGTCCCCTTACCCAGGTATAAACCGGGGCCGGCCTGATAGGCCTCCTCAGATTTCCGCCAGCTAAATAGCTGGCAGAAGTCGGAGGATGCTGTGTAACGCCCTAGCCGCCCAGGGGGGACGGGGATATGGCCAACACCATTCCCTGCACCCTCCCATGCCGGCTAGACCAATGTCCCCCTCCCTCGCCCGCCGGACCACCCATGCGGCCACTGGCGGGATCTCTTACCTTCCGCCGGCAGCTGCATCCTGGACCGGCGTCGGAATGAGAGAGGCTGGCCTTGCGCCGGCCTCCCTTACTCCAGTGTCATCACAAATGTGTTTTACAGCACTTTCTTCCGGAGGATTGCGCCCTGAAATACATAATACATAATACATAATATGTTGGTAAAGTCAGTCTGTATAACCAGTTAAGTCTGATGCTGTTGTACATATGTGCTGTGTAAATTGTGAATTGATCCACTAGGTATCTGGGGAGAAATTTGAACTGGAGGTGTCTAAACCTTGGTGACCCCCCCCCCTGGAGATTGCATCACATGTTTGTCATCAGAAACTTTAAAATCAATGATATTACCATGCTGGCTTATGGACATGTGGATAGATCAAAGATTGTCAGGATGTCATGAACCTTACAGGGTTGTGAAAACATATTCTACATGCATGTTCCTAAAAGTTTTGAAAATTGTTATGCCCAATTGCCTTTCCAAACATCCTGTGTCCTTTTGACAATAGGACATATCGCAAACTTCCATCATTGAACCTAATTATGTTGCAAAAGCCAGGCACCTTCTTCAAGTACACCAGCTGTTTTCAAACAGAATCAGATCTTGAGCATTGCCACCTAGATGGGAACATTAGCACAATTAGATCTATAGTACTAAATAATGAGGTATGGAAGATGCTAATTCCTTTAAAAGTGTCAACATGCTAGGATCCTGCTGAGTTGGAAGGAATTTTTTTGTTTCCTTTGTTTCCAGAAAACAGAATTAATTTCCCAAAGAGCCTTCCAATTCAATGAACACCTCTTTGCAAGGCACACAGTGAGACAGCTTCCAAAAAGCATATCGTTGATTAACTGCTCCTGTAAATACACATGGTTTACATGGAAAGATTGGGTTACAGCTGAACACTACAAGCATGCTGTTGCAATATTCGCAAACCCAATATAACATTTTTGAGCTTTTAGTATTAACATTAGAAGAGGAATTGTTGCAAACATTTCGCATGTAATACATAAATACGTTTGATTTTCAATGTCCTTTTATTGTACTTTCCATTTTTTGATTCACTTTATATAAAGATCCAACATAGAAAAGGTACAGGCATATACAATGCTACTTAAAAGCTTAACACAGAATAAATCATGCATTCTTTCTTTTCTTTCTTTGGGAGATATTGTAAGACTCCTTTTTCAGCCAGATGTTGCCCCTGTAATCAGGGCTGTATTGAGAACCTTTATCATGTATTTTTCCATTGCCCTATTTATTCTCGTATACCTGGAACCAGTTTTGGCTAACAAGAGGGGATATCGAGACCCCATTAAAGTTAAACATCTTCTTAATGATTGTTCCTATGAAGTTGCGGAGAAGGTGTCAAAGTTTTTGAAGTTTGTCCTGGAGATGCGTGAGAACAAACAATCCTATATTTGTTACAATTTGATAGTAATTTCCTGTGGGCAGATGTTGATGTAATTGTAAGCCAATAAATTTATTTATTTTATTTATTTACAATATTTTTACCCCGCCTTTCTCCCCGAAGGGACCCAAGGCGCTGGGTCCCCGCCTTTCTCCCCGAAGGGACCCAAGGTGATAAAGGTTTTTCTATTCTATTCTTTTCTTTCACAATGCTATCACATTTAGATTCATGCGCATGATCCCATGCCCATGAAAAGGCAATAAATGAATGTCATTTTTAAACTGCATATCTGCAAATTATGTTCTTTCTCTACTTTGATAAACGTGTAGCTTTTTTTCTTCTTCATACATGCAAAGTTCTAATACCACTTAGGCCAACATTTCATATCTACAACATTTGGGCTTAGAAACTACATTGGCAGCAACCAATAAATACTGAAGTTGTATGCAGGTTTCCTGAAGTTGTAATTATTTAATACAATAAATCTGAAGTTACCACCCATCAGTACAAGCTCTGGTTTATTATACCTCATCATAACCCTACTTAGATGCAAACATGAACATTTTTTAATCTATAAATAACCCAATGACCCCTGAACCCATCCTTTCACATTCCTTCCAACAATTACCTTGAGGGAACCCAGTCACATTTTTAGATCTCCATTGGGCATTTTACCACCTTGATATGATTGTATAAGACAAGAGTCTTCCAGACAAGAATGCTTGGTTAACCAAAGATGCCATGCTCTTAACTGACAGTCTGATACTATGAATTCCTTCACCAGCACAGCAGTTTTTAGGCTGAAATACAACAACTGGCTGTTGAGGTAGCAGAATTATTTGAATGTAAACATTTGGATCAAAATGCAAATGATCTGGGATAATTATCTCATTGTTTTGATAAGTGGCATCAAATATCAAACTTCATCAACAATGAGATACTAAGGGCCCAATCCTATCCGACTTTCCAGCACCAATGCAGCCATGCCAATGGGGTGTGCACTGCATCCTGCAGTGTGGGGGCAGTCATGGAGGTTGCACTGCGGCTGCATCAGCGGCTGGGCGGCTCCCAGCGGCTGCATCCCAGTGCTGGAATAGAATTGGGCCCTAAATATATCACTGTGTGGAGTGGTCAGCATCCCTATGTATGTTGGGGGCACTAGAGATGTGCCTTTTGCCAGGGCTAATGCCAGCAGAGCATGGAGCTCCAACCAAATTTTAAAAGGACATTTTTTGTTCCCCTCTTGCTACCCTTTCACCTCTAGAGCCAAGACTTGTGGAGGATGGATAATTCCAGAAGTGAGAAGCTTGTGTTTCCGCCTTGTGTGAATCCAGTCTACATGTCTTAACACCACAAGATTTGCTACCAAAGCAAAATTTGGGCAAATAAAAATATAATTAACTTGATCTCAGGATGGTCTCCCACCAATATATCATCACATACCTATCTTGAGCTTCGGAACAATTTAGTAAACACCAGACCTCCATTGCCAATTGCCAATACCAGTCTAAATTTCCTGCCCTCTCCCCTTTCCTTAAGAAAGAAAGAAAGAAAGAAAGAAAGAAAGAAAGAAAGAAAGAAAGAAAGAAAGAAAGAAAGAAAGAAAGAGGGAATTCTGGTGAAAAGCTGATATATTCTAAATGAGTAGGCAAAAGTTCCATGTGTAGAAATGATATAGTCTCAACATGTTCTTACTCAAACATGAATGCAGATCCCAAAAGGCAACATTAGCACATTCACCCTTTTCACTATGTATTGGTGATGGCATGAATCAGTGGAAGCTGGGAAGCTCCTCTGTAAGAAGATCCAACCGGAATCTCCTCTCTTGCAGTTTGTACCCATTTAATCTAGTTCTACTCTCAGACGCTGTTGAGAACAAATTTGTTCATTCTTCCATTCTTCCACCACCCTTCAGCCCTTTACCTATCCACTCTAAAGTTTCACTCCACTGATTAACTGTGGCAGATTTGTGATGGTGCCATTAATTTACTGTAACAATCCATGTAGTCTTTGAAACAAAAAAAGTTTCATGCTGGAGGAATTATTAAGGCATTCTACTAAGAGGCCAAAAGAATGACATTCATTCATAGATTGAGGCATTCTCAGTGATTTGTTACACTGAAGGATCAATATGATTTACCCAAGTAGCACAAGGGTGACATTAGTTAGCATTAGTCTGCTAGAAGAGATTTAGACTGCAAGTGGGGGATCAAATATTTCCTAAATTAAAAGCTCCTAAAAGTTACCAAAAAGAAAAATAATGTTGCTGAAATTTATATTTACAGTGAGCCCTCGCTATCTGGGGGGGATCTGTTTCGGACCCTTCCCCCCTGTCACAGGGGTCCTGTGTATAGCAAGGATTCACAGATGCTGGAGTCCAGCACCCAATGGCCCATATACTCACTGCGGAGGCCTCCAGAGGTCCATTCCACGACGGCACTGCGAAAGGCCTGCGGAGGCCTCCGCGGGCCTCTGTAAGCCTCTCCGATGTGATTTAAAGTGGAAGTCTTTACATGTCAGCAGTCCAGGTGCTGACATGTAATGGGCCTCGGGAGGCCTCCTCAGTAAGTAAATGGGCTGTTGGTTGCCAGACTCCATTACTCCGTTATTCGCAGACTGCTTCCACAGATACTGGGCTTCATGGAAGCACAACCCGGTTTGGAATACAATTTTTTTCTAGCTTCTGTTGTTCAGCTGCATTATTTTATGAATCAAGTTAGGTTGCCAACTCTGATGGAAGTTATTCCTGGAGATTTCTTTTTCCAACATGATATACTGTAATATCATTAACAGCGCAATCCTAACCAACTTTCCAGTGCCGATGTAGCCATACCAACAGGGCGCACACTGCATTCTGCAGTGCAGGGGCAGTCATGGAGGCCTCTTCAAGGTGAGGGAATATTTGTTTCCTTACCTTGGGGCTGCATTGTGGCTGCACTGGTGCTAGAAAGTAGGTTAGGATTGCGCTGTAAGCCAAGAAGACCATGTTAAAAGCTCTAGGATTGCTTTCAGCGTGGTCACCTGGAGGTTGATGGTGATTCCTGGAGACTCCAGGGCAGTCCTGGAGGATTGGTAATCCTCAAATCAAGTAATATTTGCTGAAGTTCTTTTCCCTCTCTGAATGTAAAATGACCTTCTGAAAATGTGTAGGGCAGCAAAGAGGTCTGGTCATATAGTTTTCAAGAGCATCTGAATATTCAGTAAGGATGTTAAACATCAAGATCTCTTTGCGCCTTGAACACTATTGTGAGTTGGAGGGGCTTCGCAAGGGCACCCAGTGTGCTCCCAATGATGTCATCTGGAATACAACAAGATTTCTAAATTTCAGCATTGAACGTGGAGGAAAAATAGCTGTTTCCCAATTTGTGGGATATAATTCTATTTATAAGTTAGTAATGAGTGGATTTCATCCTTGCCAAATCTGATCTTTAGTCAATCTAAGAGTGAACAACCTGGATAGGATGATTGGTGTTTATTTTTTATTTTTATTTTTTAAAAAGTGTGTGTGTGTGTGTGTGTTTCTGTTTCTGTTTCTGTTTCAAATTTATTTAGGACCAGCAGATTTTGCTCCCATTCATTGATGGGGATTGTAGGAGCAGTCGGTGCTGTCACCCATTGCCAGTAAGCTGGGAGGGGCCAATGCAGGACTATGCCCCAGGAAGTCTAGCAACCTGGCACCAGCACAGGGATGGAGGCAGGAAGGGGTCTAGAGGTCTCTGAAGAAAGGCTGCCCTTCTTTTTTTGGCACTTCTGGACATCTAGCCATTTAAGGCAACAATCAATAATGGGCTTCCAGAACTGAACTCCAAGAAACTCACTTCTAGAACTTATCGTTTGCAGGAACAACTCTATAAATGGTTAACACCCAGTAATGAGAAACAGCCAGGAACTCTTTATATTACTAATATTTGCAACAACCTCCCACCCCCATCCCCCTTTCCTTATTCTGGTGCAAACTGCAAGTGGGAATAAAGCCATGTTGTATTGTGATGGCAAAGTGCCTATTTAGTTTCCTTGCCATATACCCCTTATCCATCAATGCTGAGTGTACCATAAATATCAGAGTAGCTGTGAATTCTAATTCACAAATGCCTGTGAATAATGAGGAGCTTTAGCATGCCAGGCCGCAGTTTCTAAGGAACACCATATTTACATGCGAGCAACGTCAATGCAAAATCCCCCAGTGTTACAGAAGCTGTGCTCTGGTGACAGCTGGGCGACAAGCAGTAATTGAACATATTTAAAAATCCGCCCCATGTACTGAACAGCTTTGAATGTCTGCTTTGTTTAAGGTCCACTGAATTGTGAAATGGTTGCTTCATTCACACAGATGTTAATATCTCCGGGCTCTTCTCTGCTGCTCCTCATTTACATACTTGCAAGCAAGTTTGCCATTCAGGAAGTGAAATGCTGCGACTTGTCACTATTCTTTGTTGGAATAATGCATGTCCCAGACAAAACAACTGGAAACTGTAATTACACCTCATTAAGGTTTAAGAAGAAAAAATAATAAGGAACATACCAATAGGTGTTCAGTCACTGGTGCTTCATTAGTTTCTTTTCTGTTTAAATACATGGAGCTGATGAATATAAATTACTCAGTGGAAACAATAGCGCTTTGAATTGCTTTTGGTCTTTCTTTTTCCTTCCATCTATGAAAATATTTGGAAGTAATGATCCAACTGGGTATTCTAATTTCATACAATGTGGCACTTACATAGCAGATGTCAGGAATGTAGGACTTTGAACAAAGAACCTCACAACCTGAGACTAGGACCTAGCCTAGCCTAGTGAGTTGGGGAAGGGGGTGCTGAGGCCTCAGAGCCCATCCCTGTGACTAAAAAGATATAGGAAGACTCTGGACCGGCTAGGTCTAGGATAAATACTAGAAGCCTGGATTGTTCCTGGTTAACAGAGCAATACATTCTGCTTGCTGTACTTTAAGTGACCCTAAAATCTAGATCTAACCTTATAACAGAATTATACATTTTTGTAAAAGGAATTGAAAATTTGCAAAGTGCTGCCTGTTTTTTTGGGGGGTATAAAAGTTGTTTTAAAACAATTTCCTCAGAAATATTACGTTGGGAGTTCCAGTTACACACACACACACACACACACACACACACACACACACACACACACCTGTTCCCCCCCCCCCCCATGATACCATAATATTCCAGTCCTGGTAGCTAAGACTAGAATGAGTTTCTTTCTCAATCTTGGGAAACAGTGTCAGTTGGCATGGTAGTATGTTAGAAAAAAATTGAGGGTCTCTAACTCCAATAGAAACTGTTCATTTCCTTGTAGGATGCAACCCCCCCCCCCACACAAAGGCGTATCGCTACACACTTTTGGAGGATTAATGACCCCTTGTGCTTGGGTTGCAAAGTCAACCTCAAAGGCTATCTGGCTTGGGACGGATGGTGTAATTCAGTTGCCTCAAGCCCATTGGGGTTGGCATAAAATATAATCTTTGATTGTCAGCAGATGATCAGCGGCTTTGAGTCAGCATGGAAACACCCCCAAACACCCCCAAACACCCCCCCAAAGGCAGTGGTGTGCTGTAGATACTTGCACTAAAGGGGGAAAGAGTGTATGGAGATAGGACCCAGTGCAGATTTTGCAGCACCTTGCTAACTGAAATTAGTTTCAATAATTTCAATAAATAAATTTCAGTTTTAATCCCAAACCTTTCCTTATTGCCCTGTTGCTGACCACAGACATGCCATGTTTATCGGGGGATGCGTAGGCAAAAAATCATTTTGATATTCTTGCGTTCCCATAATCACTCCCTAAAGAGTCTGTCTATCATGGAAGCTACATTATAATTGCTACTGTGAATATTCCCTGACCAATTTGGATTAACTCCTCTTTCCTTGTCTTTTTAAGGTCCAATCACAGTTTTTCAGATTGATTCATTACACTCGGCCTTCGCTGGACAGCCACATCATCCAATATTTTTTCCTCGATTTCTCAAGTTCACATCACTTTAAACTGCTAACACTTCTTTTCTGCTTGAAAGCATGTGAAATCACTAGAGGGTACAGGCTGTTTTAAAAAAAAGGCTGCAAGGAAAAAAGTTTCAGCGAAGTTGCTAGCTCCTATTAAACCACTGGCTGAGTTTAAAATAAAATCAATCTAGCAAATCAGACAGAGTTCTTTAACCCTGTCAAAAACATATTGTTACAGTCAGACTTGATTTTTACTGTAGTGGTGCTGGAGCATTTTGGACTAGGCAATTGTTGGCTGGGGAGAGGGGACCAAAGCCCTTTTATCTGACTACTGATCTCAGGAAACCCATACTCTCATCTGCTTTCCCTTCAACAAAAGTCCAGAAAGAGGGCTCCTTCACCTCCATTTTCTTCAGCATGAACAGCAACAGAGGCTTGGGTAGAGTTCTCCCCTTATCTACTTTAGCTGGTCATTATTGTGTGTGAGTCAAAACACAGGTAGGTAAATGCATAATAAGGGCAGAACTTTGCCAACACCTCTGTTGCTGTTCATCCTGGAAGGTCCTCTTGTCCAAGTATCTTTAACTGAACTCTTGATAGCTGAGGGACTTAGTCAGTGGTCAGAGTGAAAGGCTGGCTCTTCAATCTTTGCTCAGTTCTAAAATGGTCTTCCTTAAAAATTGGTTGCTGACCAAGTCCTCTGAGAGGATTTTTATATCAGGTGGTACAAAGGCTATTTTGGGACCCTTCACAAAGGGGGAAGGGGCAAAACAGGATGGGGGGGAAGGCAGCAACAGTCGGAACAGTCTCCGGAGACCAGGTCTACCAGGCTTCCCAATGCGGCACCCATGTCTCCCTGTCCGGTAAACCTGGCCTCCTGGTTGGCCCAGCCTTCTTTCACTCTCCATGAGACCAGTTGAGATCCCAGGAAATTTCTGGGGCCCCTCCTTTTGGCTCCCGGGCCCCCTTTTTGATCCTGGGTACAAATTTACCCCCTTTACCCCCCTTTCATGGGCCCTGTTGCTGACCACAGACATGTCATGATAACTATCTCCTTGCTCAATGTTAGGAACTCTAGCTCAATACTGAAAGCTAAAATCAATCCATACTGACCTCTGGTTTGGAAACAATTGTGAATGGCAGTGGCAGCTCCTGAGACAGATCACGGAAGGTCTGTCAGCTTCCACTGCTGAATGCAGGAGGGAGACTTGACCAAGGGCATACATAGTGGCTCGGAGCTGCTTCTCTTTGCCTGCTTGGTGCTGGGGTAGCAACCCTTTTGCCATCTCTTATACCTCACCATTCCCCCCCCCCCCAAGTACAAACTCTGGATCTCCCTCCCAGCCAGTGACATTCAGGGGACAAAGTTGGTAAACCTGCCATAAACTATGAATTATGAGGAAGGGTTGTACACTGAACCATATTCTGTAATATTAGACTAAGCCCAGTTGGAATCATCAGCATATTGTACCTATGTCTGCTCCACTGCAGCCAGGCCCCTCTTGATACAATGGGTCTGTCTGGACCCATCTCTTTCTGCCCCCACCCCCCCGCCTGTCCTGTCTAAACTTGCTTGCGTTCACTACATCTCTAGGGCCTTCTTGGCGGTGATGGAGCCCTGCCTGTACAATTCCTGCCCAGGCTGTTCACTCCTGGCAAAGACGGTTCTCTTTAGCTGAATGTTTGCTCTGCCCTAATTGAATTTTTTAATAGACAGCTGCTGCTGGGTTGTCATATTTTGATACTGTGAATTGGATATTATGATGATATATGTTATTGCTTTTGCGTACTTGACATATGACCGTGTCCTTCATTGCTGCATTGTAGTTTTTAATTGATTGTTTGCTGCTTCAGAAGCTTACTGTAATGTAGGAAGTGGGATATAAGAAAGGAGGACTCTCTCCATGTTGGAAAGAATAATGTGGATGAAATTCCAGCTAACCTACCCACATCTGCATCCCTCCACCACCACATCTCTTTCCCCATCTACTCTTTGCCTTACGTAAGTGCAATTGTGTAGCAACACCAGTAGCGTAGCTGCCTTATGTAAGTGCAATTGTGTAGCAATTGGGGGGGGGGCATGGCTAGGCTTACCAGATCTCCAACCGGGACAGAGTGCTAGACCTTTAGGAGAAGGAACGTGGGCAGGTGTAGCCAGGGGCGTTGACAAGGAGAAGCGTGCGGGGCGGGCTGCCCGGGGGCGACGCGCGCACAAGGGTTACATTTTTTTCACTGGAGCTGGGCCCGCCTGCCCTCGCGTCCGTTTGGCTCCGCGGGGGCGGAGCCGTGTCCTTAAAGGTGACGCGCGTGCCCCGCTCGGGGTGACGCGCGTCCTTGTGACGCGACTGGGTGTAGCTTGTTAAACCTTAGAGCACAATCCTAGGCATGTCTACTCAGAAGCAAGTGCCATTGTGTTCAATGGGGCTTGCTTCTGAGTAGACATGCCTAGGATTGTGTCTAGGACTTAACAAGCTACACCTGCCCACATTCCTTCTCCTAAAGATCTAGCGCTCTGTCCCAGTTGGAGATCTGGTAAGCCTAGGCATGGCCATGGGTGCCAGGTATGGTCTCCTTGTGAGGAGTGGCTGCAGCGGCATTTCCCGCCGCCCTCAGTTCTGTTACGCTCCAAATGGAGCCTTTCGGAAGCGTGATGTTGTGACACGGGGGGAGGCAGCGCGAGGTGTTGTGACATCACCCGGTCCCGGGTAGCGGGGGGGGGGGCTAGCGATGCCACTGAGCAACACAGTGTTCCTGTACCTTTGCTGCTGTGCCATGTCTGTGCAAAAGGATTCACATGAGGCCTGCTAAGCTAATACAGCCCCTGAAGGAGGAAAAGATCAGCCTCTTAATAATATTTTGAACCCACTATTCCCAACTATTAATATTTGTCTTAATTCCTAACTTCAATAAGGCTGCAATCCTATACACACTTACCTGGGAGTAAGTCCCACTGAATTCAATGGGACTTACTTCTGAGTAGACATGCTTACAGGATTGTGCTGTAAGCCTTACAACAATTGACTTTAATTTGCTAGAGGTTCTCTTCCCAACATCACTTTCGACAGGAGCAAACAGCAGTTTAATAATTCACCAATATGTCAGGGGATAAGCTAACTCCACATGGCCTCAACTTTTGCCAATTACATTGATTTTCTTTTACTTTGTGAAGTTTTAAAATATATTACTAAGTCATTTGACTTTTTTCTCTCTCCCATTTCCCAGTCACAAAATCAGTGCCGCTGTAATTGCTGTTCCCTATTTTCTCTTTGGAAAATAGACTCATCTGGAGATAATCAGGTTCTGATAAGAAGGAAGACTTACTCAGAATTGCTTTGCTGTCCCCAAAGGAAGAATGCTTATCTAATTAGAAGGAGAGCGCAAAATCCTGGTTCTCATTCGGTATGTTGGCATACAAATAATTTCTGAATACTGCCTGCCATGAAGAGAAACTAAAGCATTAAAGGCAGAATACTTTCCCAGATTAGCCTGCAGCCTGATATTTGTAACAAGAGCTTGTAGAGGGAAATAAGACCACGGAAGGATGCGACAAATGCAGGACTGAAAGAAGAAATTACTGGTTAGCAGGAATCAATTTAGTTGGTTCATCTTCTCTATTTACATTACTGTTATTTCCATGTACATCTCAACAGTGCTACTTACAGCACAATCCTAGGCATGTCTACTCAGAAGTGAAGCCCATTGTATTCAATGGGACTTACTCCCAGGAAAGTATTATAGGACTGCGACCCCCATTTCCTCCGAGCCCACAGGTGTACACATTTAACAGCCCAATCCTAACCAAATTTCCAGTACCGACTCAGCCACAATGCAGCCCCAAGGTAAGGGAACAAACATTCCCTTACCTTGAGGAGGCCTTCATCATTGCACCCCCACCACAGAATGCAGCACACACCCTGTTAGCATGGCTGCATCGACATTGGAAAGTTGGTTAGGATTGGGCTGTAACTCCTGTTGCGTATATACACCCATTGGCAGAGAAATGGTTTAAAGAATCATTTCTCCCTTTTCATTTTCATTTTCAATGTTTATATATCCCACTTTGTCTTGTGGAATTGCTTGGAGCAATTTTCTCAGTCATATCTATCATTGTTCCTTTTGTTATGCAGATTGCTGATTAACGGTACAGGATGCTTGGATCTCTCAAGAGTATTATGGCCCAATCCTATCTGGACCGTGCGCCAGAACTGCCCCCCCCCACCATAGACTGGAAATGAAAAATAGCCGCAGTTGAACCCTGTGAACATGCACGCATGCCTCCTGCTTGCACCTGAGCAAGCGGGTGTTGTGCGCAATCTCAGGGTTAGGCTGCAGCTATTTTCCATGGTCTATGACAGGACGGTTCTGCCTCACCTGTTGCCCCTGCACTGCATGCCCCTGCCATGCGCTGATGGAACTTGTACAACAGCTACTGCAATGGTACTTGGGCCAGAGGCACCAGAGCTGGCAGCCACGGGCACACGCCAATGACTTCCGGAGCCCCTGTTTACCGGAGCAGGTAAATCAGCAGAGAGAACATTCCAAGGTGTTCTGGGAAGGACTGGGGTGGGGATCGGGACTGGCCAGGGGTGTGTCGAGGGCAGGCTGGGGGCAGGTATCAGTGGCAGTGGTGGCACCGATATCCTATGCCCCCACTCTGAACTCAACACACCCCATTGCACCCACTTAGAGTTACATCAGCCAAAGAGCTGGCACAAATCTGAGTAGGCCCATTGGGGACAAGGCAGCAGCGGAGTAGGTAAATAAAACAGTTTTTACTTACCTCTCTGTCATTGCCTGGTCCCTGGCTGGCCCATAGTGCAGCAAAGGCTGCCACACGCTCTGGGCTGGGCCCAGGATAGGATTGGGCCATAAGTCATCAGAGCTTGAAGTAAGTGCACTTTCTAAACTCAGGGAAAGGCTGATGTAAGATATATGTGCACACATGTGCCATAGTGGGTACGGCATTAATATAATAATTTCCCAATGTTAACATTGCATGTAAATCCTGGTGAATTTTCCACATTTGTTACACATTGTTCCCAATTCTATGCCAGCCATTGACTTTATTTAACCGATTTATATTTTCCGACCAAAATCACCCTGCAGCTGCTTTTAAGGTGTCAACGACCAGAAGTGGAAACAGTGAAGTTATAGAAGATGTGCAACTGATGTATAGTGGGTGTTTATGTTTTCCTGTAGTCTTTTCATCCCTTTCCTAATATGTCCTAATTTTTGCTGCCAATGGCGCTTGTGCTTTCAGGGAGCTCTCCAAAATGACTCCCAAGGCTGCTGTATTCTATGGCCATGGCTAATTTAGAACCCAACACCATGCAAGCATAGATGGCCTTATATTTCCCAGTGTATATCACTTTATACACTGAATTACCACCATTAAATTTCATCTGCTGCCGAGTTCCTCTTGCTCCTGGTGCGGTGGGATTTCTGTATAACTTTTCATGGTCTGCTTTGCACTAATTATCTAGCTGAAGTAAGATAATTTAAGAGCCATTACACTTTAAGCAAATTTAAAGTTTAATAATAGGTTGTTTATTTGCTGTCGACAGCAACTCTCTCTTTATCTTGTTGTATCATCACCAGTGAGGGGTGCCATTTTTTTCTGAAAAGATTAGCAACCAGCCAGATTTTTGAGGAGTCAGCTTAGGACCAATTAGATGTGATTTTAAATATGTTGCTTTTGTATTGTTGTTGCAAATAGTCACAGGGAGAATATGGATCAGCATGAAGCATGGCATGAGAAGGGGAGTTTAATTCTTCCCATCATGCCAGAGTCAGTCCTAATTGAAATCCCCACCAAAGATAACTTCTGTCCCAAATAGCAGCTTTCAGGTTATGATTTTTATAAGGGCCATAGCGTTGGGAAAACTGTCCCTCCCCTGTGCGGCAGTCCAAATGGTTACAAATGGCACATTTTAAATAGCTTGGCAACAAAGGTCAGGCCTTCTCTGTGGCAGTGACATTACAGTACTATGAAGTTCCCTTTGAGTTTCATTAAAATTATGCCCTTCCTGTTAGCTTTCCAGTGAAGACTAAAGACGTTCCTTTTGTGTGTAGAGCTTGGTCAGCAGACAAGCGCTTATCAAGTAGGACAGGGAGCCAGCACAACCATGTTTTTGCAGGTGGAGAAATTGGAGCATGTGAGGGAAGGCTCTTAAGAAGGGAAATAGGGGAAGAGGCGGGGCTGCTAGCACCAGAGGATATAAACACCTGGGCATGGCAAATGAGGAAAACGGTCTCCAACTGGAGGGTAGCCAGGCCACTGAGCTGGGGGGGAGAAGCAGCTCAGGAAGAAGACGGTAGAGTGGAGTATGATGACCCCCTCTTATAGGGCAGTTTCTGAGGTCTTGAAGAACCAGGTTGACCCAGAAGGAACTGAATGGGAGAGGCCTAGGGCATGCTGATGGGGGAGGACCAGGAACCAGAGGGGCTGGCAGAGACTCGGACTTGGGGGCTCCAGGGCCCTGTGGCAGCAAGGCAGGCAAACCTTTTTTTATCTTAATCTTTGCAATTTGCCTCGGTTTGTATTCCCCTTATATGAGTTTTATTCTGCTGTTGCTGTTCTTGCTTTTAAAATTTTTGCAAGCATTTTATTGCTACTGCGGTTTTTATCTGTTTTATTGGGGGGGGGTATTGGTTCTATTGTTGTAATGTATTTTATGAATCTCTGTACGCCAACTTGAGTGCTCTGAATACTAAATACTGGAGCACCCCAAATACTTAAAGCCTTTGTAGGTCAGAAGCCTCACTGTAGTCATGTGAGGTTTCTGTAGTCTACCTGCTATCTGATACTCTTTAGGGCAACTACCCTCCTTCCTGTATTATACCATGCTGCCATTGTACAACAGAATACATGATCAGGCCCTGAAGTCAGTATAGTACTACATATACTGCTAACTGGGCAAGAGGCACTTTTTCAATTGGTGCTCCTCTTATATTTAACAGGGGGAGAGTAACTGCCTCCCTTTCACCCCAGCATAGTGTCCTTCTGGTGGCTGTTTGCTGGTGGTGTTCTGCATCCTTTTTTTTAGTTTGTGAGCCCTTTGGGGACAGGGAACCATTTAATCATTCGATTTTGTCTGTAAACGCTTTGAGAACTTTTTGTTGAAAAGCGGTATATAAATACTGTTAATAATAATAATAATATAATTTCTGCACAAAATACCAGTTTGCACTTTTTTTTTACCATAGCAAATGCATAAAGTGTAAAAATAAAACTTGCACATAACATGTGCCTTCAACGCCAACATCCATGTTGACACTTCTAGGAGACCTGATTGGACCAGGTGCTTAAAGATGTGTGTAAAACGGGTGCATAAAGTAGCATGTGCACACATGATTTGTTTAAAAGCTTGATATGTTTTGCTGTGGTTTAACTGCAATGGTGTATACACCAGTCTTTCCTCCAGTAACTGTGACTTGCAGTGCTGTCCTTTTATACAAATGGTGCTTTTCCATATTGCACTTTGAAATAAGTATTTGTAAGGGACTTAATTTTGGGTGGCGGCATGTGAGTGCAAGCAAATGGGGAAGCCTGATCTAACCATGCTATCGCTGGCTCCTCCCCCTGTTGAGGTCTTCTCTTCAGCTCCTCAGCTGCTTGGCATAGGAGTGGGGGCTTCTTGCTGCTTAGACTAGGAGTGGCACTTCAGCTCAATGCATTTCCTCCTCCACTGCTCTGCCCACTCCTTGATGATACTGGGCGCGTGTGCTCCCTGTCTGGCCACTGCTGCATCTCCCTCTCTTAAGGCTTCAGCTGATGCATGTTTCAGCTCTGATGCTCCTGTTGCCACAGGGCTTCTGGGGCAACCAATTCCTCAAGTTTGAGATTGATGAATCTGAATGGGTGGGATGATGAAGATGGGCAGAAAGCCTCATCACCTTATGGTTGGTTCTCTGACCCCTTGCAGTGGGTCATAATTTTTTATATTACAGGTTGATTACTCCTTATCTGGACATCCGAAACCAGACTATTCTGAAATCCAGACATTTTTAGGGCTATGGCTTTTTAAAAAAACTAACTTTTCCAACATCTGGCTGGCATAAGCACAAGACATGCTGGGGCACAAAATTATTAAAATTATTGTATAAAATTACCTTCAAGCTATGTGTTTATGAGACATAAATGAATTTTGTGTTTAGTCTTGGGCCCCATCCCCAAGATCTCTCATTATATTTATGCAAATATTCTGAAATCCAGACAACTTCTTCTCCCAAGCAGTTCGGATAAGGGATACTCAACCTGTATTTTTTTCAGTTTTGCTAAGCATAGAAACCATCAAATGATGGTGATGACATGAAGAACATCTTGCAGCATGTTCGCACAGAGTCCCACTGCATTCAGTGTGACTTGCTCTCAAGTAAGCATACAGAGGATTGCATCTGTAGCCTTTGTGTACACTGTTCTTTGCAGCTATTGTCGTTCTGGGTATTGCAAGGTCTCAGTTTTGAGACCATGATTATAAACCAAGCGTTCTGGAAATCTCTACTGGCTCACTTTTTAAAATAGTTTTGAGCAGCTTAAGCCTTCTTTTCACCATTAAGTTATCTTTCGGTTCACCAGTTCCACAGTCACAAATATGAAATGTTATCTTAAGGGAGCATTACAGTGAATCATTGTGTTTCTGAAAATGACCTGTCAAGAGATCTGTTATGATACTCAATTTTAGAAAACAGAAATGTGCATTCCTACATTTAGTATTTACTGATGTTAAAATGTTAACAACCAAGGTTTGTGTAAAATAACTTGGGAATTGATAAATCAGCACAGCGTTAGAGATACATGGCTTGCATCTGCAGCTTAGCTGCAGCAAGCTCAAGGAAGGAAAGCAAGGAAGGTGGGGCCGCTTTCCCATAAGAAAAGGGCATGTTGTGAGGTAGCCCACAAAGAATGGTTCTCCAGCCAGTGCTGGCACAGAAGCTTTTGGTTGCACTCTGGGAGAGAAACAGGGAAAAGTGGGAAGGAAGGGAGCAAGGGTTACTAACTTTGGTTGCAATGCCAAATTGGCAAGGTGGTCCTTGGGTTGTGGCTGGAATGGGGGTGGTTACATGCCGCACCAGCTGGTCAAATGCATAAATGCTGCAGCAGCAAGGGAGATAGTTGGATGAAGGATGCATGGGGGGCTGGTGGCCCAGATTTTATATCCTTCTCTTTCATAGAATACAATGGGATTTTTTGTGGGGTGAGTTAATCAAGGAGACTTCTTTTGTTACTTGATGACCTCTGACTTATTTCCCTTCCTAAATGGGTACCGTTCACCTTTGCTCAGGTGCGGTCGCTAGCTCAGGAGGCCAGTTACTTCATTAGCATGGCTCCTTGAATGAATTTGGCCGTGGACTAAGTGATCTTTCTTTTGTGTCATTAACAATTCTGTTTGCTCCTAGTTAGTTTACTCCCAGCAAGTGGCTTTTATTCACAGGATCAAACGTGCTGTGCAAGCTAGGTATGGTCGCTCATGGAATTTTCCAAGGATCAGGAGAGGCTTCCTCCAAGCAAGTCTACAGAGTAGTGACTGGTGATGATTGCTTTGACTATCAAAGTGTCAGTCAGTGAGTCAGGACTTAGAGATACAACAAATATAGTTACTTCTCATAACAATTGTCACTGATTCCCATAGCAAGGATCAATCAGTTGGCATGTGTAACATTCCCTTCATTAAAGGGCCTAACGAACAGGTGTCTTAAGAACATAAGAAGAGCCCTGCCAATGGCCCATCTAGTCCAGCTTCCTGTATCTCACAGTGGCCCCACCAGGTGCCTCAGGGAGCACACAGACAACAAGATGCCTGTTTCCTGCTGTCACTTCCTTTCACCTGACATACAGAGAAAACTTACTTCTAACCCAGGAGGCTGCTTATGGTTTGTAACCTGTGACGTACGTTTCCTTCATGAATCTATCCAAATCCCTTTTTAAAGGCATGTAGGCCAGGTGCCATCACCACATCCTGTGGCAAGGAGTTCAGTTAGGGCACACAACTGGGACCAATAGAGGGTAAACATGTTTTGGGAAGAGCACTAAAGAATGCACCTTCTGGTTACTTCAATCTGATAACTACCTTCCCACCCTGATAATGCTTGGGCAGCTGCAGCTGGTCATTGCCTTTAGCCCATGTTCTCACAGGACCAGCGGTGGTACCCATCTTCTCATGGGTACAAGCTCAGCAGGGAAAGCTCACAGGTTCCAGGGTATGAGAGACACAGAGAAGATGCTAACAGGCCTCCTAAGATGGCTGCCAGGCCCTTGAAATAGCTGCTGGGGTACACATACTGTATGTTCTTCAGATGTGGTGTTAAGCATATTCTGGAAAGCTTAAGCTGTCAGGATGTAGTAAATTCAGTAAGCGGAAATGCTCACTACAGAAGAATGTCATTGTAGTGGAGTTGCCACATCAGAAATTAGCTTGAGAATGTCAAAGTCTTCATTGATACACCCATCCATCCATCCATTAAAATTATTTATGTTTTGACTGTTATCAAGTACTTCACTTTCCAGTTGTGCACGGTCTCTCCTAACCCCATCTTGTTTCCTTAGCTGACATATCGACCCGTCAGAGGCATCACTAGAATTTTCGTCACCTGGTGCAGAAACCTGGAAGTGATGTCACTGGGGGCTGTTGACACCCCCTGTGTGTCCAACTCAGAAGTGATGAGATCATCATGCCACAGTGCAACTTCCAAGTTGCTGTGCTTTTCGAATTTCTCCTTTTGTGCATGATGGAGTAAAGTGTCCCCTTTGACCTCCCCCACCTAAGTGCAGGCGGCTCCCACCAGCTATGCAGGATGGAAATGGGCAAGCGGAGCAGGGAAAAGGGTTACACAGTGGCGGTTAGGCTGGTTCTGCTTTCAGGTGGGGGAGGTGAAAGGAGGCACTGTCTGCGCCTGTCTGCAATGTCCTGGAATAGCAGCCACCCCACCCTGCCAATTCCTCTGTGAGCGGGCATGCCAAGCAAGGGTTGGAGAGCAGAGCCATCCCAGCCACTGTCGTGAGAGAGAAGGAGGGGGGCGCTGCAGCCAGCCACAGTAAGGGTGCTTTTCAGGGACGCTTCAATCAGTGCCCGTTCCTGCTGCAGGAAACTCTTCGTGGAGGGCCTTTGACATTCTGAGAGATGCTGTGAGGTGGGCACCGATCGAAGCGTCCCAGAACAGGCGCTGCTTCCTTGCCCTGACTCCTCAGCTCCACTCCAAACTCCCCGCTGGCTTTCCCACTAAATAGCTACTATTACAGACTAAAAGCCTGCATTTTTGTTTGCTAGGAAGAAATAGGCTTCACCCAATACAGTACTTGTGTAGAATGAATATATATATATAACACTGGAAAATCTGGGTCTTTTTAGCCAAAAATAGCCATATTAGCTAAAAATAAAGGATGAAGCATTATGTACAAGCACATATAAAATGTACAGAATTCTCTGGACTTGTGGACATGATTGAATTTCTCACAGCCCATTCCAACCCAAGTGCTAAGCAGCCCAAGTCAGACCTAAAGTCAGCCTAAGTCGTTTAGGTCGACTTTAGGTCTGGAACACAACCATTTAGGGCGAAGTTAGGGCAAAGTTAGGTCGAACTTACGACCGACGGACTAAGAACGGACTAAGAACGGCGCACATGCGCACCACAGACGCCGGCACAACTCAGACCTAAAATCGACCTAAAAGTGGGCAGGCCATGGGCGGACCGTGGGCGTAACGGGGGCGGAAACCAATTAACGTCGGATTCCAGACCCTGGCAAGAACAGACATGCCCCCTCCAACACAGAAGCTGACACAAAAGTTAGGTCGACCAAAAAGGTGGACCCAGATTCGAGGAGACCCATAGGAACCATTTTACTTTACCCACACCAGCCCTCTCCTGAAAATTTCTAACACCCTACTCCTCAGTTAGGTCAGAGTTAGGTCGGAATTGTGCCTGCTCGGTCTGGAAACGGACAGAGTTATGCCTAAGATAGGGAGCCTATCAGCACCCAGCCCCACCCAGCCTCTTTCCCACAAAAGCCCAGCCCCAGGCCCCCAGTCTCTCTCTCTCTCTGAGCACGTGGCGTGGGGTTCTGTCTCCCAGCAGCCACAAAGTGGGAGTTTGTCAGTGGAGGGCAAAATTCACAAACACCCCACTTCTCTCTTCTCTTCTCCTCTCTGCCCCCCTCAAGGACAGAGAGGGCTGTTCTGGCTGTGGCCAAACTGTTTACAGCTGTGCCTGGGCAGCTGTCTCCATGCTACCATTTGCTAACCCATGTCTTTCTCCCAGCCTCTCCCCCCCCCCACAGGCAACAACACCAGCAGGTAAGTGCAGGTAAGAGCAGGATTTGTGCTGACATGTGTTCTGACTCCTGCCTCTTTGCATATAGAAATATAGGTAGGATACATGCCTCTTTACCAATGTCTTGTCTCATAGCTGCCTGCAATGCCTTCTCTGAAATGCCTCTTTACCAATGTCTTGTCTCATAGCTGCCTGCAATGCCTTCTCTGAAATGCCTCTTTACCAATGTCCTGTCTCATAGCTGCCTGCAATGCCTTCTCTGAAATGCCTCTTTACCAATGTCCTGTCTCATAGCTGCCTGCAATGCCTGCCATGATATGCCTCTTTACCAATGTTCTGTCTCATAGCTGCCTGCATAGCCTGCCATGATATGCCTCTTGACCAATGTCTTGTCTCATGTCTGCCTGCAATGCCTTCTCTGAAATGCCTCTTTACCAATGAGTAGTCAGATGCCTGCCTGCAATGCCTGCTATGATATATAGGATACATGCCGCTTTACCACTGTTGTGTCGGATTGCCGCCTGTTGTCATGTGAGCATACAACACCACGAGTGTGGTGGTGCTGTTAACTTTCTGTAGACACCAGCTGTTCCCCCCCCTTTTTTCTCCACAGGGTCAACTGACAGGTCAGTATTGCTAGGATTGCCATGGTTGTGACCCAATATATGTGTTGTCTTCTCTCTCTTTGACCCTTTTCCCTTACAGGATCATGCTCGCCTTACACCTGGGTAAGCAGCTCAGACCATGCTATGCGTGTCACACCTATAAGCTGTGTTTTATTTCTCGGAGGCTTTTGCAACCGACACACTGGCTTGTCTTCACTGGCGATTGCTACCACACACCAGCTGCCATGTAACACCCCCATGTTTTTTGTCTCCTACCACCTACCTTCCTGGGAGCACCCCTGGGGCTGCAGTCTGGTTGCCCCACAGTCCTCTGCCTCGCTGCTGCCAGAGGTCAGAGAGCCAGCCCTGCAACCCTCCTCAGCTGCCGGCGCTGCTGCTGCTCCACCTCCCTGGCTGTCGTTCTTGCTGTCCCTCCCCTTTCTATGGAGCAGGCTGCGGTTCTACAAGGGGAGAGCCTACGTCTCCAGGTCCATGGGGCACGTGTGCTGTTGCTGCTGCTGCTGCTGTGACTACCCCTGGCAACCTCGCCTGGCTATCTCTGCTAACGTTCCAGAACAATAAAGTGAAACATGTGTGCAGTGTTACACAAGCATTGCCCCCCACACACAGACAGCCCCCAGCACTGATGCCCTTGCATGATTCCCTTCCAGAGACTACCACTTCCTTCCCTGGGAGAACACAGCAGGGGGGCTGCCAGACCCCCATGGCACAGAGGGGAGGGGGGAGTTGGGGGGCCTCTCAGGCAGGCAAACAGTGACAGCCAGGGCGTCCGCCCATAATGCAACCGCTTCCGCTCAAAGTCTGTCGAATGTCCGCCTGTAATGCAGCCGCTTCCGCCCAAAGTCCGTCGAAGGTCCGCCCGTAATGCAGCCGCTTCCGCCCAAAGTCCGTCTGCATAAGAGGCGCGTGTTTCTACATTGCCTTCATCTGCGGAGCGACCCCTGTGTCCCTATTGGTCTCTGCAGACCCCTCTCTCGGAATCTGTCTCCCACCAGCCTTGTTGTCTGTCTGTCTGTCTCTGACCCACCCGTGCCCCTCCCCAGCACGTATGTCTGTCTGCCTGCCTGTGTGTCTGCCTCCCCTCCCACTCCCTGATGATGGCTGCTGGCCACCCCCCACCCTGCCAGAGCGCCTGCTGCGAGGCGCCGTCGTCGCCCCATCTGGGGGTGTGATGAGCTGCGTGAGCCCTTCCCGCTCACAGCAGACAAGCCCAAGGCATCTCTTGGTCTTGGCCGGGGCACAGAGCAGAACGCACGCCGGGATGCCTTCTTTGTGGGCATTGCCCCGGCCCTGGAGGCCCAGGGCTTCAGGCAGCGCACGGGCAAGTCATGTCAGAGGCAGTTCCAGACCTCATGAGTCCCCCCCTTGTGTGTGACGTTCCCACCCCCTCCTTCCCTTCCCTCCCCTGCTCCCCCCGTGACTCCCACGTGCAGCCTCAACGTGGCTTGGGGGTGGCATCGCCTTCTGCAGGAGGGAGGGGACGGCCACTCTCCCCTGCAGCAGGTGGATGATGCCCAGGGTGCCCTGTGGCGGCTGGCTCGGGCACCTCGCTCACCTGTCACCTGCCCTGCGCCCACCACATGACTGGTGCAACCCCCATGCCTGCGGCCGGCCCCTTTGTGACCGGGCTGTGACAGACACTGCGGCAGCTGCCATGGATGGACGCTGACACGTGCAGACACACAGGCCTGCACATGCCCGAGCCAGACGCCTAGCCTGGAGAGCCTGCCTGCCTTGGAGGTAAGTGTTGCCTGGATCCTGGGGTGGTGCTGGGCCACAGAAACTGCAGCCTGCCTAACTCAGGCATACCTCTGACCTAACTCAGACATAACTTAGGCCACACTTAGGCCACACTTATGCCTGACTTGGAGAGGAGTTGGGTTGGAATGGGCTGTCATTTACTTAGTCTCTTCTTTACATGCATTTCAACTGTGTACAAATACACAGCAATTTGTTCTATTATCTTGATAGATTGCTAGAAGTCTGGTGCAAAATAGCTTCTCATATTTTCATGCAGTCCTATAAGTCAATTTCATATGTGTTTGCCCTGGGCCACTGATATCCTTTATGTGCATTCTTTGTTCCTTGTCTTCCTGTTCCTCCCCACAGGAATACTTTGGGGACAAGCTCCTACTCCATTTGAATATGACCAATTGGCATTTTTTTTCCTCATCAAAGGAATGCTCAACTCCAATATCGGCATTTCAAAGATTTACCAAAAGCCATATGGCCTGGAGCCAATTTGCAGTATATTCTTCAAATTATTTCTTTATTTACACCATGAATGTACATAGCACTTTACAAGGAGAAGGTTCTTTACCACGAAGAACTTATACTTTAAATTTCAATAATGACAGTAAGTGTAGGTCACGAGGGATGGATGCAAGCAAATGCAGTTCATAATAAATGCCACAATTTTATTTATAATTAGGATTATATGTTTTATACGTTTTTCCCTATGCCCCGGTGGAGCCTTCACTGGTGACCTCTTCTGGGGATCCAGGTCAACCACCCCCTTAATGGCCTCAGAGTTAAGGAGGGAGGAGGTTGCGCCTCCTGGGCCCTCTGCTTCTCAGTCGGGCTTCTCTTCCTGACACCCTCAGAGTCACCACAGACGAGCCCCATCACCAGCCAGCAAACAGTTTATGAACTTTGCCCAGCACCTACGAGCCCCGCCCCATTCTGTGGTTCTTCTCCATAATTGACCCCAGCTGTCTCTGCCCAGCTTGACCCGCCCTTCCCTGTATCATTGCCCCCCTCCCCCCCTGGCCTGTCCCTGATCCTTGAGCTGGAATGTCCCTGTGACTCCCCCAGTGAAGTGGGCATCTTGGTGACTGCCTTGGTGACAGCCTGCCTCGGCCCACGTTCGGCCACCTGGCCAGCCCCCTGGGCCAGGCTATCGCTGTTTGAGCCGCTGGGTGGCACAAGGGCTGGATGTCGATCCGGGCACAGGTCTTCCTCCCCAGCTGCACTCCCCTCCCCACCTTCCAGCTTGTCGGGTGGCGGGGACGGCCGCAGCCGTCTCAAGGAGTGCTTGCCTGGCTGTCTCAACATCCTCAAAGGTCCGAGCTGCCATGGAGCCAGGTAAGTTTGATACCAAACTTTTCTTTTTTATTATGGTTCTTATGCACAGAACCAGATACGGTATGGTTCTTATAGCCACCAGATATTGGTGGCTGGATTTGGCCTGTTGAATACCGGGTCCTTCCTGAGGATATTCAGAGATATTTCTGTAATATGTGTGCTGTTCCAAGTAAGGCTGCTTTCTGTAGTTCATGTGTAGTGATTTCATTTACGCCTAGGTTGCTCATATGTTTATCAAAAGTGTTTTGGTATTGTGCCTAGAGCACCAACATCAATTGGTACAATTTTAGTCATTTTCTGCCATAACCATTCAACTTCAATTTGCAAATCTTTATATTTCATGCTCTTTTCCTGTTCTTCCTTTTCAATTCTTGCATCTCCAGGTATTCCCACATCCATTATCCAGACCTGCTTCTGTTCCACAGTTGTCAAATCCAGGGTATTGTGGGCTAGGTGTTTGTCTCTTTGAATATGAAAATCCCACGAAATTTTCACTTGTTCATTTTCAATAACCTATTATTATTATTATTATTATTATTATTATTATTATTATTATTATTCAATAATGATTTATCATCTCATCATACATATCAGGAGAACTACATAACTCACACCAATTGCTGCTGCATAGGAGGGAACAAAAGGGAGGGACAGGGGTTTCCCTCTTTCTTCCCCCTCCTTTTCTCTTTCCCCTTCCGGTTACATACCTAGAGCCCTGGGAAAGAAGTTGATGACTTAATGGGATGGGCAGTTTTAATAGATCTGAGAGTTAAGGTCACACTTTTTGGTTCTGGTGTGTTACTGTAAAATGGCATGGAATAAAAAATCAGTAGACGACCTCTCCTTCTAATGAATGGTAGCTTTTTATTTAATTGTAACATAAATTGTAGACTTTCTAGTGTCCAAAGAGACACTTATATTGAGATGTTGGAAATATGTAACTTTATTTTCATCCAGTCCATTCATCCAGTCCATTTCATGCAGTATGTTTCAGGAAATGTAATAATTGATTTAATTAATTAGTTAAAAGGCAGGTGACTGATCAACAAAAAAATCCACTACTTGGCATCCCTACTTGCACACATAGCCAGTGTGTATTTCCTTCAGAAGTGAGTTTGACCTTGTTATTACACTTGTGAACCATTCCATAGAAGCAATATTCCTCAAAATAAATATGCCTTAGAAAGTGTGTGTGATCTTAGCATTGGAAATGAGGAATACCGTAGCTATACATTAACGTCTTTAAAAATGTAGGAAGGTTCTAAACCACGATGGTTCATTGGTATATCTCAAACTAGAGTATAGACAAAAAAAAAAAAACCACACACACACACACTGTACTCTTCCAGTTATTGTTGCTTCTTGCATGCTAACAAAATATTCTCCTGATTATAGCAACATGTTTCTTCTTATTTCAACCCAATCCTATTGAGCAGTGGTTCTCAAACTGTGGGTCACGACCCACCATTGAGAACTTTAACTGCCCCCTGCCCCCTTAAGGGGCGGGGACAGCATGGCAGCAGTGATCCAGGGGACCGCCGCCGAAACCACCCCCAAAATTGCTGTCTTTGTACTTACCGGGGCTTTGGGGAGGCCTGCGTGACCCTCTGCAGGCCTCCCCGATCTTCGAATCGCGATCGTTTCCCCAGGATCGCCGCTGCTGCTGGCCCTGCCTCCGCAAACACTCAAGAGTTATCCCCGCCTTGCGGGAAGAACTTTGAGAAACACTGCTATTGAGGATTGGGCTGTCATGTGTATCCCATTACGACATGGGATGGCTGCCAAAGAAGCGTGCAGCTCTCTGTTTGCAGCCATTTTGCACATGGTGCTGCAAGATGCAGCAGCACCACAACTTCACTGCTGGACCCCAACACACCTGCTGGACTGGGTAAGGCAGCAGAAAAACTGGACGGGGGGGGAGAGGAATAGGAGGTGGGAAGGTAGCAGGAGGGGGTGGGTTCCAGATCCTATCCCATCCATTAGGAAGCTCTCCACCCCTTCTCCTTGGACTTGCACCAGCACCAGCAAAAGAGCTGGGACAGGTCCAAGGAGACCCATTGACGAATGAGAGGCTTACGAGGAGATAAGGAGGAATAACTCCCCTTTCCCCTCCCAATCCCTCCCACCCTGCTGTATATAGCATGTGCCTTTTTGTCATGGCTGTATTGATTGGGGGGAAGTATAGGATTGGGCTCTTTGTTCTTTTAGGTTTCAATCCTATTCATTTTTGGGATGAATATGTTGCATTCATGCAGTCTGTACACATGTGAAAGAATTAGGACTAAGATGTAGAATTCCTAAGAATTAGATGTAGATGTCCAAAGAATTAGGACACAGAGTAGATGGAGCACTTTGGACAACAGGAAGGGAATAAATACCACTTCTGTATATTTTGTAAAAATAAAATAAAAATCCTACCTGCAAATAGAAAACAAGCACTTCATGGAGAAAGATTCTAAGCACAGCTTTTTGCCTGCTGTGCTGGATTTTTTTTTTTTGTTAAATGTCTATGAAGTTTTTAATTCAAAAACATAACCTCCCAACTGCAGTCTATACCTCTCTCTAGCACATCAGCAGGCTACCATCACATTCTGCTGCATGTGTTGACCAGGCCTTTCTGGGCCTTACTTCTGAGCATATCAGCACCGATTGGGGGGGGGGGGCAGTTGGAAAGATCTCCTTGGAGTAAGTTAATTTTGTTCATGGGGAAAGCTGCCACCACTGCCATGGGACTCCTTGGCTCTATGCCTGCTGTTTATCAGGCATTAGTCGAAGGCATGTAACTGTGGCAGAAAAGAAGATGGAAGGGGTTAGGATAATCAGTGCATGCCAGTGCTGCCAATCCAGCCCTGGTCCAACTCCCTCCCCACCCTCTGTCCCACCCGGGAATACCCTCATTCCTCCCCCTCCCTGCCCCTTTCTGCCCCAGCCACTGTTGGATTCTCCTTTCCTAGTCCAGCGGCGGACCTCCTGTGCTGCCGCTGGTTGTGGCAACACTCGCACAATGGCTGCAAGCAGTGTGCTGTGCATGCCACTGAAAACCATTTTACGGCAGCAGAACTCTGTTCCGCTGTCAAACCCCTCCATGAGTCAACCCAATCCTGGATAGCATTGGGTCATATGTGTGTAGAGATTGGGCTGTGCTTATTGTAATATGAAATTGTTGTAGTAACTGTATGAACTTCAGAGGAGACTGAGAACTGGGATACTGGAAAAAAAACCCTGACACACTGCAGAAATTATGTTTAATGCAAATAGTTTGTGTATGGGAAGAGAAATGGGTGGTGGTAGTAGTGATGGTGGGGGTTCTTGTTTGCTAAGAATATATTTTTCTGCCCTACCTACCTTTCTAAAGTTTTATAAGTTTCCCACCAAAAATTCAAAGATCTCTCTTGTCTTTGAGTAGATGTTTTTGAAGTATCTGTCAAGACTTCACAGTAGTTGTCCTGAAAAAGGCATCTTCACAAGCAGAAAAACACCTTCTTCTCCAATAATCTTCACATTTCAAAAGGGAACTTGAAATCCCTTCAGGGATTTTGATTTTTCAAGACAAAACCCAGTGCCTTTCATGTATGTTTCTTTTCCAAGCATGATAACACCTTAATTTTATTTTGAAGCATGCTCCCTCATTGTAGATTTTTTTTTAATGGAAGTTTGGACTGTCAAATACATGAATTTGTATGTTTATGAATTCTTATGTATGCCACTATTTTGTTTAAAACAGCTCTTCATCGTTTTGCATGCAAAACTGTGTTATTCATGGAAGAAGTAACCCAAAAATTTATTTTGCCTCCTGGATGCTTGTTCCAATTTTAAAAGAATGAATAGGCTGCAGGTATGATAATGCAGGCCTGAGTAACTGCGTGTTTTTCCCTCGAGGTCCTGTGATTATTGGGTCTTCTGTAAATATTTTCTTGTTATAGCTGAGATCACTTAATGCTTTTAGCATTCTTAAGTTCATCACAGGCTGGATGAGGAGATACTGGGAGACCCCTGAAAGCTGTTCTGAACTTTCAAAAGAAAAAAAAGAAACATTAATAAAACAAATACTTGTTTTGGATTTTGATTAATAATAATAATAATAATAAAATATTTATACTCCGCTTCACAAGAACAAAGTTCACAAAGCAGCTGACATAGCAAAAGAACTGAAAATGAGTCTGGTCCCAGTCTCAAAAGAGCTCACAATCTCTCTCACTCTTTGTTGTTTGTTTATTTTAAGTACTGTATAGAAGAGACAGCAAAAAGCTACTGGAAAAATGACTGTGTTGGATTGAATAGGGATAATTGCTCTTCTTCCAGTTAAATATAAGAAACACATCCCTTACAGCATAATCCTATGCACATCTATTCAGAAGTAAACCCCATTGAGTTCAGTGAGACTAAGGGCCCAATCCTATCTCCTGCCAGCCCAGAGTGTGCAGCACCACTGGCGGAGCATGAGCTGCATGCTATGGGTGGGTGGGGGGGCACCAGACAGCCGAGGAGAGGTATGTAAAAAACTTTTTTACCTTTCCATAGGCATCTGGTCTCCAATGGGTCTCCTCGGACCTACACTAGCTCTTTTGCTGGCGTACGTCCAAGGGGACTCCTGGAGGCAGGTCTGGCCCAGGGAGGAGGGGATAGGATCTCGCCATGTGTGGCTGCCACTGAGATCCCCCCTGTCCCTGAACTTCCCCTGGCCTGGTCCATTCCCCATCCTGATCCTGGTCACAATCCACCCCTTGTCCTCCCCCATCGCTAACTTACTGCCCATGACGAGGACGGTGGATGTCCAGCAGGCTGCTGTCATCTACGCACAGCCTCTGGTAGCCGTGACCTGCAGAACAGCAGAGCGACTTTCCCACCATCAGCGTAAAGCCCTGATAGGATTGGGACATTACACTCAAGTGTATAGGGCTGTAGCCTTAGAAGGTGCCTCCTTTTTGCCCAGGATATGCAGTTAGGTAGGAGATATGCAATTGTATTTGAGTAGATCATGTACTCATACCATGATCACAAATTGCTGAAGCATCTCTACTAACATGTTTTGCTCTGTGCGCACATGCATGCATGTGCAGATGCGTGGTGCATATCAAAATATAGACTAGACCTATAAACATAGGCTTTACTCAGGTTCCCAGCAGCTTGCTTACTAAGAATGGCGGAAGCCTTACCTTTGCCTAACATCTTGCCTGAATATCTGTCAGGATTCATGGATGCCTGTAGCACTAGCAGCTTGCAGCCTTGATGGGGCATTCTGTAACTTCAGCACAGCTGCTGCTAACACATCTCTAGTATCCCTCAAGAGGATTTCAGGAGGATTTCTACATACATTTCATACAACATCGTTGCTTAAACTTGATAAAATGCAGTTACCTGTTGATTGCTGCAATAAATATTTTTATGATTAAGATAGGAATGAACGTCTTTCCATTTCCTTTAGTGGGTTTGGGCTGTGAACCAGTATTTTAGCATTGTGGCATGTAAAAAGATATTCTTTCTAAACTGAAGTAGAAGTGGGCTACATGGGCTAGAACCAAACGTGACTACAACAGCAAATGCCAGCTCGTATGCGTGACACATCAGTTGCAGATGAATCGCTACAAACAGAACATTCGTGTCGCTTCAGATTACCTCCAGCACAATGCTTGTCACTCAGTGTAATTTCATACATTCAAAGAAAATGTGTTCAATAAAATTCACGTTTAAAAAGAAATCGAATCATGTACACAAATGTGTGATCGAGCCCAATGATTCAGATCTGCATTATATTGCTGCTGTTTCTTTTTCTATTGAATCAAGAAGCATATGAAAGCTAGCCTATTGTGGACAAGATACAGGCAATGCGCAATAATAGTTTGCATGTGCATTGTGAAAGTCACATAACTGCTTTTGTACACCACCATCCCAAACTATACGATGTCAGTGTGTAGAAAGGTGAAAATACCCACACACTAATAAAAGGGGATTTTTGGCACATCCCCCAGCCTGCACAGTGGTAACTGTCTTCAGGATTGTGGTTTATCTGGTGTCATTATATCTATCACCCTTCCCTCCAGGTTGCCCTGATATTTTATGCCTTGATGGTAAATAATTATGGCTGACTTAGCACTGCTATATAAATAAGCTAATGATATGGCTGTCCTAGAAATGTTGCTGCACATTCATTCTAATGTAAATTTAAATCAGGACTGTGCACTTAAAAAAATAGAATGCACAGCAATAAACAGCTAGAAGTAAACACATCTAGGAATTTGTAATCATATTTTCTAATAGAGTGATGCTTATATAAAGCGTTCTGCTATGTATATCTAATTTTGCACCTCATTTTAAATGTAATATATGAGCTTTAATTTCAGCATCTCTGCTATTAAACGAACACCCAGAAACATATTGCGAATTAACATAATTATATTAAGAATTCCCAGTAGCCCAAAACATTACTTCTCAAATTACATTATGCATATGCAAATCAAACCCTTCTGGTTGAGGTCATTTGTCACCGATATCAAGAATGTGGAGGTTCTACTACATTAAACAGTGATGGATGAATTGGAAAGTTTGGAAACTCATCTTGGTTAAAAGAAATGAAATACCCCAATTTTAAAATGACCTATGAGTCTAAGCAATTGTGCAAATATTCATGCTCTTTAACCTCACCTGATGTTTCTAAGTGATAAAGAACCAAATCTATTCATTTATCTATTTTTTTCTACCCAAAATCTATGGTTCTTTTTCCTAAATCCAAGACTCTCCCATTTCCTTATCCCCCCCCCCTTTCTACCACAGATAACTAAACTAATCCAGGATCTTTGCTTCCACATGTCTCTGACTCCCACAGGGCATCCAGTATTGATCAGAGAGAGATGATGCCCACAGCACAGCTTAGCAGGCTGCATTCATGTTTCCAGTGGTTCCCAGCTGTTGTGAGTCTTACCAAAATCCCTTTTGCTTCCAAATTTGCCTTGAAATTAAACGAGTCAAAACTGACAGCTCTAATTTATAAAGAACTTATGTAGGTTGATCTATAAAAGTACAGACACAGTCCACAGTGTACTCACTTATGGAGATTAATAAGTTCTCAGGATACCCGATGACAGTGTTTCTTGAAGTGAGCTCCCAGGAGCGCTGGGACTCCCTGAGACCCTTTCAGGGGCTCCATGAGCACACCGTAATTGGTTGCCACCTGCTTGGCACTGCACCACTCTTTGTATGTGCCAGCACTCAGAGACTGCCCGAGCCTCCATGCACGCACCGATGGGGCTGCCCAACAGAGATGTAACCACGGTGGAGCGCGTGGTTCACTTGAACCAGGCGCTCGGGCGGGCGGGCGGGGCAGTCACTGACGAAGTGTCAACCCGCCCTCCCTCCCTGGAGCCCGTTACGCTCCGAAATGAGCGGAAAACGGGCGGGGGCGTCGATGTGACACGAGGGGCGCGTTGACGTCACGCGACACAGGCCCCGCCCCCAGGCGCCAGGAGGGCGCCCAACACTTCTGCTGCCCAAGACTCTGTTTAGGAGTGTAAAGGGCTCTGGAGACCAAAACGTTTGAGAACCGCTGCTCTATGACATCATATGGTAAGGGTACACTAGGCAATCTCGGTATAACAATGATGGAAACAAAACACTTCTTTGTAATCTCTGTTTAACAGAGACCTGTCATTATTTCGGAGCAGGCAAACTATTAGGTGCATGTTGTATCCATACGCCCACAAAGTATTAAAAAGCAGCTTCTTAGTGAATGCTAACCTATTCCATTTCAAATTGGCTCTACATGCTTTACAAATGTCTAGAGTTACTCGTCAGGTTTCTAGTTCTTAAGCAATATTCAGTGCTAAGTGCGCAACAAACATTGAGTTCTTTGGGCACTCGTACTCAACTGGTCCAGATGCCACTCACTTTTCTCCATAAAAATGAACACATTCATTAAGTAGTCACATACAGGCAGGCACTTCTAATTCGATACCTGAAATGTGCCATGATGTAGAGTGGAACGTTTGTTCTTCATGCTGTTTTTGAAAGCGCTTTCAAAAAATGTTCAATCAGGGAATAAAAACCAGGCCATGGTTTCATATGGGTTAAAACATTAGCACACATGAATTTTATAGGTACTGCTCTAGACTATCCATGGATACACTAGCAAAGTAGACTAATGCACTCTCGGCTCAGAACTTAAAATGAAGATGGCACTTATAAATGCTTTTAGCATATTGACGAAATGATACAGGAGTGCATTGCTGTTCTTTAATAATTTCCCGTAAAAATGCATTATTAATGAGCATTTATCATGTGATGCTTCCAGGAGCTCTAAGACAACACTCTGTCACCCATACAATACTGCATACAATATAAGATCAAAAGTGAAAAGTGTGCAGTAAGTTCAGCCAATGTGAAATCTTTACTAAGTAAAGATTTCCATTTGTCTCTTTTATCATTAAGCAAAATAAGGACTCCCCATCACTTTTGTATACTATCATTTAAATAATGCACTGATGCTTTCAAGCCATTTGACTATCTAAACTCCTATAAGAAGTTAACACCACACTTAGCTGCACAGTATTTATAGCTCTACTAAATATTGTGTTTTCTGACACATCCGTGCACAAGCAGCATGCATGTAATATCACATGCACTAATGTTGTATTAGTCCCTCATTGCCGTTGCATAATACACAATGGCCACAACCCATATTACTGATAGGTGAAGTCAGTGCATATTGCCACCTGTATCAGAGGTGTCCCAACATCGTGATCCTCATCATATGTAGAACTCCTTTCATGACTGGGACAAATAACAAATCTACATTGTTATTAATGCTTTGTTGTCTCCTGTACAATTGAAATTCAGCCAGTATGCTATTTGGCCTCCCTCAACATTCATCTAATCATCTATCCACAATCAACATTCATTGTGGATAGATAAAATAAGTAAATCCAATAAAATAAGTGAATCGCTGCCTTGTCCTATCAAGTAGTGAGAAAAGGAGGCTAGGTGGGGATGCTGAAAATTGCATGGAAGGGAAGGAAAATTGCATCCTAGGACCTGATACGTGATGACAATTTGCATGTCAGGGCCTAGAAGACCCAACTCTGACCCAATTTCAGACATGCAATGGACATCCAACACGTCAATTGAAATCTCAAGGTCATTTCCAGACCAGTCTTGATTTTATTCTTTACCAAGCCATAATCCGCTTTTTCTACAGCAGAGGACATTCATATATCCTGGTGGCGCCCAAGGTTTATAAGGCCAAAATTATCTCCCAATCCTTATATGGAGCCCCTATTTGGATGGGCTCATGGGATCGCTCCTTGATACAGGCCTCTTTTTTTTGGAAAATATTTGGGCTCCCGAGGTGCGTAGCATACGTGGTACTCTGCCTAGAGGCAGGGCTTTATAGGCTAGAGACCATGGCATGATTTAGTAAGTTTTGGCTTAAATTTTATTATAACTCAACCCAGGATAGCTTACTCCATCGTCTTTTGCAAGAAACAGAGTGCTCAGAGGCAATGTGCCTGTTTGAAAGGAAAATTCAATCTATAGGCTTGGACCTAGAGACATTTGGCTCACTTAGATTTGATCAAGCATATAGGCAGATTAAAAGTAGATTTCTGGATATCGACCAACAATTTGCTAATGAGTGCTGCTAATAAGTGTTCACCTTTATATTTGCAGCTACCAATAAGGTGTGGCCAGTCACCTTTATATTTGCAGCTACCAATAAGGTGTGGCCAGTCAGCTGAATACCTTCATTGTTTGATATGCCCAAATGATCGCATTCTCTCTGGCAAGGAGTAATGCAATGTCTTCAGAAGTATTGTATGGAAGATTCAGAGGAATTCCATATGAAGAGAGAAACTGTGCATGTTCACTAGGTGGGGTAGAATCCATCCATTCATCATATGCTGCTGTATTGTCCCTTTCATAAAGATTTGAGAAGAGGGTTTCTTGAGGAGCCCTTATGTAACAAGGAGGGATGGGATGACACTGAGAAAATCCGGTATCTATTAGCAGGTGTAAATACGGCTCTTTCAGAGAAAGTGGCAATATTTTTGAAGTGAATTGTTATTGGTAGAAGGACACAATCTAATGCAACCGTAGCTTCAGGATAGATGTTCTTTATGTTATGTCGTTTGTTTGTTGTGTATGTCTGGATTTTAATATGCCAATAGGTACTGATTGATTGATTACTAGAACATCTAAATAAAGAGTCTACTGCAAGTTTATTTTTCCATTCTGGGCCTCCTGTTCTCGCTGCACCGCTGGTTATACCAGTGGTGTAAATTGGATAGGATTACGCTGTTCTTCTAGACTGAGGCTGCAATCCTATCTACACTTACCTAGGAGTAAGTCCCATTGGGACTTACTCCTAGGTAAGTGTAGATAGGATTGCAGCCTTGCATTCAGTGGGGCTTACTTCTGAGTTGACTTGCTTAGGATTGTGCTGCAGTGTGTGTGTGTATGGTTGTATGAATCGTCAAAAATGTCTCTTCTTTATACTGTCTCAGCTCAAACAGCAAATGCACTTACCCCTTACTTGCTTCACACGCTGCTTAAAGTCACCCAGACTACCTAGACTTGGAGAACTTCTTGGACTCGAAAAGAATGAGGGATGCTGATGGATGTACTGGTTTGGTGTTCCAGCCGTGTAGCGGTAGCGTTGCAGTTAGCACCTATTTTTCATTTTGTTTAGGCTGAGAAGGTGCAACTTAACTAAATGCCCAGCCAAAGAAACTTGCTTAGCAGCAAAACATTCTTATTGATGATTTGCTTATACTTTCTAATCCCCAGCAGGTATTTGAAAAATGTAGGTGGCTTAATAATATAACACCGATATTCATTTTGTATGAGACAGCACAGCAGGGTTCTTCATCCCTGTGTCGACTGCTGCTTTTGTCTACCAATTCATCACCCAATGCGTAGCAGGAGTGCTCTCCCTAATTCTAGATCATGATGAGGAATGGCTTGTCTCATGCAATCCAAATTAGTGTATCTAATGACTTGCTTTATTTATTTTATTTTATTGTCTTTCCTTTTCTTATTCTCCAGTTTTGTGGTGTCTTCTTGTTTGCCTGGTTCCATATTTTAAGGCTCTGTAATCATCTGTATTTCAGTTTACAGCAGGGGTTTTACAAACCTTGCCTTATTTACAGAGCAATCTGATACATGTTTACTCAGAAGTAAGTCCCACCATTGTTTCTTTCAGGTAAAAAGTGTAAAGGTTTATATTCTAACAGTCCATGCCTATGCTTGTTTAAAGGTAAAGGTATCCCCTGACAATTAAGTCCAGTCATGTCCGACTCTAGGGTGTGGTGCTCATCCCCATTTCAAAGCCGAAGAGCCAGCGTTGTCCGAAGACGCCTCCGTGGTCATGTGGCCGGCATGACTCTCCTTGCCGCAGTGCGTAGCATGCAGCTGGAACATGGAGTGCTGTTTACCTTCCCGCAAGCGGTACCTATTTATCTACTCGCATTAACATGCTTTGGAACTCTTAGTAAATAAGTAAATCTCATCTTCAATGGAGTTTACACCCATATAACTGTATAAGATTGCAGTGTTACAGCCTATCCAGAACTGCTCAGAAGTCCCATTTATTTCAGTGAGACTTACTGCCAGGTAAGTGTGAACAGGATTGCAGCCTTAGAGCATAATCTCTATATATAAAAGAACAAGTCCTGACTGACTGACTGACTGACTGACCGACTGATCAGCGCCCCACCCAACCCCCCTGGCCTAGACACGTGAAATTCGGGGAGCACGTTCCTTCTGTGATGCAAGCACCCACTAAAAAGGGATTTTTAGAAATTCCGCCCCTAAGGGGGCAAAAAGGGATGCAATGCGTTTTCAGGAATTCCTCTATATCTCTCAGGCCCGATGAGATAACCGCTTCCCTAACCGCGTCGAGCAATGTCAACATGATATGGGTGAAATGCTCTACACCAAACTCTGTGTGGCAGCCTGTCGGACCAGAGGAAAACAATCCCCGGAATCCAACCCTTGACTATGGTGTTACCCTTAGCAACCTGCAGCCTCAAGAACAAGGAAGTCCCCTGAGGGGAGCTTTGCAGAACGCCAACGATTCCTCGGTCTCACCCCACCCCAGAACATGTTGCAGTCAGTGGGCTGCCGGCATTTTCCCGCCTCTTCCCAGTGCAGAGGGGGGTAGCAAGGCAAGCGAGGGTGGCACGTGATATGTGCCACCCACATTTTTTTCCTCAGGTATTTTTTGTCCCCCAATCTTTATGATCTTTAACTTTCCTTTCAACTCCCAACTGTCACTTTCTAACTTAACTGTCACTTTTCATTGGCTATCTTAGACCCTTCCTTCTATTTGAATCAGTTCTCTTCAGAACTGTTAGTAATATTCCACAGCAATTACATAGCTGATCATGTGATTGGAAATTTATGTAATTAGTTTGCATTAAATTTAGTGCTGGCTCCAAAAACTTTAAATTCATATATTTAGGAAAGGATTATTTTACACTTTTTAGTGCGTTTTCCTTCTCTCCCTCCCTCTCTCCCTCCCTCAATCACAGCGCAATCCTGCCTAAAGATCAGCGGGTGGCCCTAGGGCTACCCACAGGATCCTATGCTCGCTCCGGGTCGCTCCGAGTGGCCAGGTGGTCTCCTCAGGAAGGGGATATTTGTCCTTTTCCCCCGTTGTAAAGCTGGGAGGCCTCAATGGGCCTCCTTGGACTTCCGCCAGCTCTTGAGCTGGCATACGTCCGAGGCAGACATGTAATGGCCTCCAAGCCTCGACATGGGATGGGGATGTGGCGGCCGACATCCCCACCCCCTCCCAGGCTGGCTCGGCCAACCTCTACCCTCTCTCACCACCTGGCCCACCCTTGCACCCGCCAGCGGGAGACTTTACCACTTACCTTCTCCACCGGCGGCTGGGTTGCTTTGGCGGTGGTGTGAGCACTGCTGGCCTCCGCGCCAGCGGCCCTTACTCTAAGAGACATCGCAAACGTGCTTTATGGCACGTTTGTGACAGTTTAGACTGGCAGAGCATGCACTCCGCCAATCTAAAGTTAGCGTGGATTGCGCTGTCACTCTCTATTGCTTTTTAAGTTGGTATGGCCATTGAGTTTTTAAATGTTAATGGGGAGATGGTGCCTCACACAATTGTCCCCATCACAGGAGATGGAGCCTGCTTGTTTCGGTCCCTCTCCTATATCATGTATGACACTCACCTCATGGCTAGGGAGGTGCATGAGCAGCTAATCGTGAGGCACGTGGTGGACAACTGGGAGGAGTTCTCTATCATGTCCCACGACAGCAAGGGGGTCAACTATCATTCGATGGAACCATGACTTTTAGTAAATGCAGAGTGTTGTCTTACATGGGGTAGTTGTACTGCATTTAAATGGTTCATTGCAATCAAAGGAAAGTTTATTGGAGTCAAAATGGATTTAAAGTACTTGCATCCTGTAGGGAAGCACAGGCATCAAGCTAGTCCTATAATATTTACTCAGAAGTCCCATTTTGTTCAATAGAGCTTACTCCCAGGTAGGAGTGTTTAGGATTGCAGCTTCACTATCCAATCCTACCCCAGCCACCGGCACAGCGTCCACAGCATCCTGTGCACCAATCGCAAACCAGGCTGGCCAGCAAAGATAAAAACTGAAAAATATTACTTACCTTCCCAGTCACTGCATGATCCCTGATGGGAATCCTCAGATCTCTGGCATAGCTCTGTAGCTGGCATAGTTCTGGAGAGCCAGGCCAGGCTATGTCCGGGCTGGGACAGGGGTTTGGGATACAGTGGACACAAACCGTGTTGCTGTTATCCGCCCTGTCCCACCCCATTATGCCCCTGATCCTGGCCCCTCCACCACCAGAAACTTGCTGGTGGCTGATGTGCACTGTGCTGCTGGCAGCATGCTGCTTTCCAGTCTTTGCACCAGAAGCAATGCTGCACAGACCAGCAAAGGGCCTGTTGCGACAGTGGACCTAGCGGTATGCCAGTATACCATGAGGATAGGATTGGGCTGTTAGACTCCTGAGTCAGGATTGGTGGCAGCTGCTTGAAGCTCCTCTCCATCTAGTCTAATAGCACTTCTGTCACACTTGTTGGCCACCAGCTGTCCCTGACTGCAGTACTTGGAGTCAAGGAAATGACAGAAATTATCATTCCCATCCAAGACTGATTATCTGCTTCTGTATACACATTAAGAGGACAGAGTAAAGGAATTTGCAAGCACCTTTGTATGCCTGTACTATCATTCATGATCAGGTAGAATTTTTCTTCTGATCCACTTAAGGTTCAGAGTTCAGATACCTTTATTGATAGACTTACCAGGTTTTCCCAGTTTAAAATAATTTAAAAAATCTTTTTTTGTTTGTTTCTCTGGAATTTTTATTTATTTATTTATTTTCTGTTAACCGATTAATTAATTAATTAAACTTTCCTGTCCTGCCGCCGTCGCCAACATCATCGTCGTAGTCGCACGCCACCGCCTGCCGCCATCAATTTCTTTGTTGTTGTTGTTGTCAGCGGCAGCCGCCACCACCGGAACCTGGCCGGCTAGGATGGATGCTGACTTCTGTGGTCCCTGGGACTCCTGTGTGACTCCTGTGGTCCCCGCTGAAGCGTCCGCTGCTGCCGCCGATTTCAAAGTGTCAAAACTTACCTTTTTTCCTGCTGTGTCATCTTGGATCTCGTGAAATCTTACGAGATCCAAGATGGCGGCACCCAAATCTCATTAGGGCACATAAGGCCAGTAGTACAGAAGGCGCCCGCCATATCTTAAGCAGGATTGGGCCTGCCCCAGCACAGCTGGTGGCCTCGGGGTAAAGGGATGTTTGCCCCGTTACCTTGAGTTATGTGCCAGTCGCCCTGATTATTCTCCTCAAATTGTTGTTGTTGTTCAGTCGTTAAGTCGTGTCCGAACCTTCGTGATCCCATGAACCACATCCCGCCAGGCCTTCCTATCCTCCACTATCTTCCTGAGTTCGCTCATTTTCATGTTCGTTGCATTGGTGATGCTGTCTAACCATCTCATCCTTTGCCTTCCCCTTCTCCTTTTGCCTTCAATCTTTCCCAGCATCAGAGTCTTCTCCAGAGAGTCCTCTCTTCGCATTAGGTGGCCAAAATACTTGAGTTTCAGCCTTAGTACCTGTCCATCCAGGGAACAGTCAGGGTTGATTTCATTTAGGATTGACTGATTTGATCTCCTAGCAGTCCAAGGGACTCTCAGGAGTCTTCTCCAGCACCACAGTTCAAAAGCATCTATTCTTCGGCGCTCAGCCTTCCTTATGGTCCAACTCTCGCAACCATACATTGCTACTGGGAACACCATCGCCCTGACTATACGAACTTTTGTTGGCATGGTGATATCTCTGCTTTTTATTATGCTGTCTAAGTTTGCCATAGCTTTCCTTCCAAGGAGTAAGCGTCTTTTAATTTCATGGCTGCTGTCTCCGTCTGCAGTGATCTTGGAACCCAAAAAAGTAAAATCTGTTACTGCTTCCATTTCTGCCCCTTCTATTTGCCAGGAATTGATGGGCCCAGATGCCATGATCTTAGTTTTATTAATGTTGAGTTTCAAGCCAACTTTTGCACTCTCCTCTTTCACTCTCATCAAGAGGCTCTTTAGTTCTTCTTCACTTTCTGCCATTAGGGTGGTATTGTCTGCATATCTGAGGTTGTTGATGTTTCTCCCGGCAACCTTGATTCCGGTTTGCGATTCATTCAGCCCTGCATTTCTCATAATGTACTCTGCATATAAGTTAAATAAGCAGGGTGACAATATACAGCCTTGCTGTACTCCCTTCCCAATTTTGAACCAATCGGTTGTTCCATGGCCGGTTCGAACTGTTGCTTCTTGACCCGCATACAGGTTTCTCAGGAGACAGGTAAGGTGGTCTGGTACCCCCCATCTCTTTAAGAATTTGCCACAGTTTGTTGTGATCCACACAATCAAAGGCTTTTGCGTAGTCAATGAAGCAGAAGTAGGTGTTTTTTTGGAACTCTTGCGCTTTCTCCATGATCCAGCGCATGTTGGCAATTTGATCTCTAGTTCCTCTTCCTCTTCGAAACCCAGCTGGTACTTCCGGTAGTTCTCGGTCCACGTACTGCTGAAGCCTAGCTTGTAGGATTTTGAGCGTCACCTTGCTAGCATGTGAAATGAGTGCAATTGTGCGATAGTTTGAACACTCTTTGGCACTGCCCTTCTTTGGAATTGGAACGTAAACTGACCTTTTCCAATCCTTTGGCCACTGCTGAGTTTTCCAAATTTGTTGGCATATTGAGTGCAGCACTTTCACAGCATCATCATTTAGGATTTTAAGTAGCTGAGCTGGGATATTATCATCTCCGCTGGCTTTGTTGTTAGTAATGCTGCCTAAGGCCCACTTGACTTCACTCTCTAGGATGTCCGGCTCTGGGTCAGTGACCACACCAGCGTGGTCATCAGGAACATTAAGATCTTTCTTGTATAGTCCTTCTGTGTATTCTTGCCATCTCTTCTTAATCTCTTCTGCTTCTGTTAGGTCTCTGCCTTTTTTGTCCTTTATCATGCCCATCTTTGCACAAAATGTTCCCTTGATATCTCCAGTTTTCTTGAAGAGATCTCTAGTCCTCCCCATTCTGTTGTTTTCCTCGATTTCCTTGCATTGTTCATTTAAGAAGGCCTTCTTATCTCTCCTTGCTATTCTCTGGAAATCTGCATTCAGTTGTTTATATCTTTCCCTTTCACCCTTGCTTTTCGCATTTCTTCTTTCCACAGCTATTTGTAAAGCCTCATCTGACAGCCACTTTGCTTTCTTGCATTTCTTTTTCTTTGGGATGGTTTCCGTTGCTGCCTCCTGTATAATGTTACAAACTTCCGTCCATAGTTCTTCAGGCACTCTGTCTACCAGGTCTAATGCCCTAAATCTATTCTTCACCTCCACTGTATACTCATAAGGGATATGCTTTAGGTCATATCTGACTGGTCTAGTGGTGTTCCCTACATTCTTCAATTTAAGCCTGAAATTCTCCTCAAACGCACAGCAGCAATTTTGGTGCCAACGGGCCCAGGAAGGGAGACAGGATATGACGGAGGCCTCCTCCATCAATTCTTCCCCCTTCCCGGGCCTGATTCTTCAATCCCCCCTCACGGAACGCCCCTATTCCGCCCTCCCCCACCTCTCCCCCACCTGGCAGGGCCACGGTGCTGCTCCGTTCTGCGGCACTGGAGTTGCGATGCAAACCTTTCCGCCAGCACTGCTTACTCTCTGGGTGCTGCAAACATGCCTTACAGCACGTTTGTGACACCCTGGACTGGCGGAGCGGTTGTTCCGCCTGTCTAATGTTACACAGGATTGTGCTGTAAATGTCATGCAGATATCAGCTGGTTTGCCGCAAAACATGAAACACGTTAGCTGCAGTAGTTTATGCAGTGCATTTCCCCTAACAGTTAGTTTTGTTTTTGTCTTTTTCCACTTTCTATTAATCAATAGTAGTACTAAGCCCAATTTATAAACTGAAATATTCTGTTCCACTCTTCAGTTGTAATATCATGAGCTCCCCTGTTGTTTTTTCTGTCATTAATGTAATAAACTTCTATCTGCACAATCATTTCACAATCATTGTGGTCATCTTCATTTTTTTTATTTATTTATTTATTTATTTATTATTATTATTATTATTATTATTATTATTATTATTATTATTATTATTATTATTATTATTACAGATATGTATTTATGTCAAATGGTGGGGCTGCATATGGAAATATGGTATTTGCTGAGTAAGTCGGCAAAGGCCAGGCCCAGCTGTCCTTCCTTGGCTGGCTGTGCCCCACCCAACTTTTCTCTGCTGTCCCTTGGCCCCACTTTCTCCCTCTGTGCCTCCCACTCTTGGGAACCGAGAGGTTCTATTTAGATATCCTCCTGGCTAATAGCTGCTGATTGACCTCTGCACCATAAATGTTTCAAATCCCATTTTAAAGCTGTCTAAACTAGTGGCCATCACCACATCCCATCACAGAGAAGTCTATAAATTAATTAGGCATTGCATGGAGATGTACTTAACTCTGTCTGTTCTGAATCTCTTACCCAACTATTTCACCTGGGTTATGAGTTCTAGTATTATCAGAATAGGAAACCACAACATGCATACTTTTACAAACTTCAGTCATATTTCTCTCTCGTCGTATTTTTTCCCCTAAACTACACAACCCCAGATATTTGAACCTTCTTTGTAAAAAGGATGCTCAATATTGTCATACCAATGGACCAAGCCATTTATTATTGAAACCAAAACGGGTGACAAGTAACAACTGAAGAGTGAAGTTCTAATCTATGTATTAAGGTTATTGTGTGTAGAATCATTATTGGCTCATTTATTTAAAACAATTTCTTCCAACACGATGTGGCATTTATACGGATTTTTGACATTACCCAATTTCTTCCATAACATCCCAGAGGAGAGACTGACCTTGCCTGATATCATCTGTATCACAGTCTTTTTTTTCATAGCCTAGCAAGACTGAAGGATGGGTTCTATAATCATTCCATCTGCACAAGTAATCAGGATGGTTAATCCAGTTTCTCATGGGGTAGTGTTTATTTGTTTATTAGGAAATGACAATTACAGAGCATGGTATTTGTTGTTCCTCTGCCTCTCGATTCAATTCAGGAGGCAGAGAAAATGATAAATCCTATTATTTCCAACGTAAAATTATGTTCCTGGGAATATTTACCCCAGCCAACTGGACAAAAAGGCACTTTTAAAGTGCTGATTCATTTATATTTAGTGGCGGGTGGGTGGGTTGAACAATTGTCTCTGTTCTTTGTCAAAGCCAGACTATTGCCATTTTTGAGGGCAGACTCCAGTTTAAACTGCAGCTCACAAGGCTGATAGCTTCTCTAAGAGACTCTTGCTAACCAGTTATCCTATTTGGCAGAAGTATTAATTACAACAGGAATGTCTGTGAGTTTGGTTGTGCAGGGCTTAGAGAGAATCAGGCAGCGTCAAGAAGAAGCTAGAAACAGAGAGATAACTTTGTTATCCTCAGGCAGCCTACATGCTTTGGCAGGAAACGGCCTCAGAGCTTGACAGCACCAAAAACAAACATCTCCAACAAACCATCTTATCTACCAATCAAGGACATGATTGACAAGAGGCCCCAGAGATACTTGTCACCAGTTAGGCCTCCTAAGACTTCCATGATAAGAAGGCGTGCTATGTTCCACCCAAAGGAGGAAGATGACACCACCCAGAACTGTACGCCAGGGGAGTAGAAATTTCTAGCTCAAGACGACTCTAGACAGGTGATGGGAGGAGGTAGAAGGAAGGACCCAGAAGATACAACATGGCCCACAGCCAGACCAGCCCCTGGGGAATATAAGATGTGGTCCATAGGAAGATGCACAGAAGTCTCCATTATTATGCTTCTTCCCATTCTGGACTAAGTGAATACAGCTGTCAGCAGGCTTCGCCAAGCATAGGTGAGCATGGATGGAAATGTGGTTTTGTGTTAGGGACATAGCAGCTTGGCAATATCGGCCTGGGTTTATTGTAATCAATACAAGCTTACTTTAATTGGATTTCACCCACTAGAGTTGTCTCCTCCTGGAATAAGATTTCCCTATGGAGGTTAGAACTGGGAAACTTGATCACCTTCCTGGTCCCTCCTCCTAAGGGAGGTCTGGGTCTACTTCATTATTCCTGACATCATCCCAGCAAACCACCTTTTTTCAGTGGCTGCTTGCTAGTGCCTTGCTTGTGTTTATATTCCCATCCTAACTATTACATCCTAACTATTACTATTGCAAGCCCTGTTCAATCACCCATGCTCCCATGGAGAGTGAGTGCATGAGGGACTTCTCAAGAGCACACAATGCAGCCTGCTCTCCTCTTCTGCCCATGACCCTTATTGAATGTTCCAGTGGCGTTGCTTCGGTAGGGGCGGGGCTGTAAGTTTTGCTCGGTCGGAGTCCCGTTTACCGAACGAGCAGGAGGCGGCCCCGCCCCCTCACTGTCAGAGCCATTCCCCTGCGGAGAAAGCAGCAGGCAGGGTCTCTTGCCTGCTGCTTTCTCCGCAGGGGAATGGCTCTGACAGTGAGGGGGCGGGGCCGCCTCCTGCTCGTTCGGTAAACGGGACTCCGACCGAGCAAAACTTACAGCCCCGCCCCTACCAGAGCGACGCCTCTGGAATGTTCTAAGTGTTTCAGTCATAGGAAGAAATTATCCCTGCGTTCAGGGTTCACCTCTGCAAATGGGAGCGGAGGTGGGGCTAAGCAATTCATCATTGGTTGGGGGTGGGTGACAGTGTGTGTTCCTGAGAAGCCCCTTCCACGTTTGCTCCACAGGAGAACAAATGAATAAATTAGAGTTTAATTGATTTATAATAACAATGGAAGGAGGTCCAGTCTCAATAAAACTGCAAGTACATATTAAAAGTAAAACGTAAAGCTTTTGAAGAACCCCACTTCCCCAATCTGAAAAATCTAAACATTATGTATCTCTCCAGTTACTGTTACCCATGTGCATAATTACGTCAGTCAAAACTGCACAAAAATAATGATTTTAAAAAACCTAACGCTCTATTCTATCATTTTATGTATTATATTTATGAGCCTTTTTACAACAGAAGACACTCAAAGTGATGTACATTTGTTAAAAAACATAACAGCAGTAAAACAGCAAAATTTAAAATCCTAAAAAAGACAATAGAGCAATAAACACAGTTATCAAGAAAAAAAAAAGATAATCTGAACAACAGCAGCAACACACAGAAAAGCAGAGAGGCTGAACAGCATAAGCAATCACTTTCAGAGTCCTTCTCTAAGTAGGAGGGCTTTCAAAGGGGAGCAGAGGGTGAAAGGCTGGGAGATCCCAGGAGTGGATGCAACCAATGAAAAATGTCTGGGGAAGGAATAGATTGCATATGCAATACAGTACATATTACACCAAATGTTGCAGTTTGTTGAAAACAATATGCACAGCACTTGGCCCCAAGCTTCCCATGTCAAGGCACATGAGGCAGGAAACTTGCTGCAAATTTAGTTATTTATTCAATTTATACCTCGCTTTTCTCCCAAATGGACGCCCAAGGCAGCGTACAAAATATAAGAACAGTATCATAAATAATTAAAGTAGATACATATATAAATACACAATTTAAAGTTTAAAAATATAAAAACAATGTAAGAATAACCAATATTAAAAAAAAACAAGCAGCTGCAATCACCCTGTAATAAAAAAAGCAAAACACATAAAATACAGAGCAGCAGTCAAACACATCCATAAAAACATGCAGAACATGCAGAACGTATACAGTGATGACCAATCTAAAACCAGAAGTCTGGTCTAAGAAGAAACGTTTTTAAGGTCATGACGGAAGGTTTGGATGGGAAGCCTTCTGTGATCTTGTACGTTCTTCAGTTCCATGAAGGAAGATAGGTGAGATAAAAATGTGGTAAGTAATATTCAGATTTCAGATCCTTTATTGGCATATAGTTAAGTAGTATTAAAGATAACAAAACTGCCAAGGATTCATGTTTTTCCAGCATTTATATGATCCAGCTTTACAGCGAAAAACCAAAGTGACTTACAGCGTTACTGTGTAACTTTGCACCGTTGTAACAGCAGATGCACTTACACCGGTGCATCTACTGTTACACAGGATTGCGCTGTTAAAAATAAGAATAAATACAATTAAGAATACAGTAAAAATCAAAACTTGCAATAAAAAATGAAAGTACTGTACAGCAGTTTCTTGTCAGATATTAAAGCCAGCATCAAATCAAGGCACAGAATTAAATGCCCGGCCCCTCCAAAATAAAAATAACCTCAACTTCTATTTGCATATGGAGAAAAGGGGATCAGTTTGATCTCCAGAGAGTCAGCTCCACAGTTGTGGCTCTGCCACCACAGCCCCACTCCTAGTAGTCACCCATCTCGCATCTGACCGGGTCAACAGGCAGGCCTTCAAGTAAGAACTAGGCTGCAAACTATGTAGGGCTTTACATCATCACTCTGGCTTGGGTCTGCAGGCATACATACTGGTAACAATATAGGCAGCAAGCCACAATAGATGTACCGGTAATATTATTAATTAACATTATTTACATACCGCTTTTCAACCAAAAGTTCACAAAGCGGTTTACAGACAAAATCAAATGATTAAATGGCTCCCCGTCCCAAAAGGGCTCACAATCTAACAAAAATGCAGAACACCACCAGTAAACAGCCACCAGAAAGACACTGTGCTGCCTGGGGTGAAAGGGGGGGGCAGTTACTCTCCCCCTGCTAAATATAAGAGGAGAAAAAGTGCGTCTTGCCCTAACTAGCAGGGGTGGCTAATATGGTCCAAGCGACTCACCTCTATCAGTATTCTTTCTGTCACATTCTGCACAATTGAAGCTTCTTCTGGGTACTCTTCAAAGGCAGCCAAATATGCTTCACATTGCAGTAGTCCAGTCAGTATGTAACCCATGCACCATTACCTCTTTTTCTGGATAGAGCTGCATCTGACAAACCAGTCAAAGCTGGTGAAAGGTACTCCTTGCAATGGCATTCACTTTGAGCATCTGGAGACAAACCTGAATTCAGTAGCACTCCTGAATTATGTGCTTATGTAATTATTATTGTCAACCTAATTTTGGAATAATAGAGTATGTACCATGCTATCTTGTGTGTGTTTACTCAGAAGTAAGCTGCATCAAGTTCAGTGGAACTCATTCTCAAGTATGTTTGTACAGAAGAAATTAGTGGAAACAGTTTTCTATCACCACCACTCCTGCTATGATCAACCACACTGAGTTTGTTTAAATGTTTTTGGCTTGTGAAGGTAAGGGCAGGTGACCATGCCACCCAGGAACTATTAAGCTATTAACCCTACCTCTGTTGTGAGAAGCCTGATTTCTCTACTTCCACAAAATGAAGTCTTTGTTAGCAATATAGTGCACATGAACTGTGAAGCACTTTTATTCATGTTAAGAACAAATGAAGTACAGTTGGACCTTTTTATCCACTGGGGTTCTGTTCCTGGAACCACAGTGGATAAGACAATCAGTGCTATATGAAATCCAGGGGGGGGGTTTGTTGTCGGGAGCGATGCTACATTAACTTTTTTCCAGCATCTTCACCACTTCCCTCTTCCTGAGTTCGTTTAAATTGACTGGGGGAAAAAAAGCCACCACTGGAAGCAACCTGTAAATGGTGCCAGAGACTCCCAGCTACATTTTTCAGCAGTTTGGACATGTGCAGGAGGCTGGAAGTGGCTGGCAGGCCCCTGACAATGCTGAAAAAAGAGGTAATGTGGTGCGGTTGGACTCCCTCTTCCACAGTTTTGCCATCCATGTTGAGTCAAATCTGTGGATAAAAAAACCGTGGATAAAAAGTTCCGACTGTACTTTTATTCCTATTGCTTTCCCTCTCTTTAATTAATCCACTATCATTATGATTCATTAGGTGCAAGCAACTTCTTGGACCATGCAGTGAATATTGTACAAAACAAGCACAACAGCCCTGTGGTATTGTACAATGCAACACTTAAGGTAAAATAGAATAGTAATCTGCATATGCTCTTGTGGCCATCCATTAATCTTGTATAATGTAAGCCGATATTTTTTTAAAATGTTGACACTCCCATAATTCAACCCAGGGCTAAAGTAGCAAAACATTAAATGAAAGCTACAGACCACAGCATCATCCTGGTTTATTACCTAGGTCAATTCAGGTAATTTTTATTCCCCCCCCCCTTTTTGTCTTTTCTGCTCTGAAATTGGTGGAAGATGTTATTACTAAGAAAAGCACTGTTAGCGTTTTGCTGCACTTTGCCAATTTGACAATATGTAAGAACATATAAATGGCGATTATTCCACTACCAGCCCTATCCTAACTAACTCTTCACATGGTGATGCAGCTGTGCCAACATGACACCTGCTGTACCCCACAGGGGAGTTGAGGCCTCCTTGGGGTAATGGAACATTTGTTCCTTTACCTCAGGGTCAGGGACAGACCACTGGTGCAAGTCCGCATGAACCCATGAAGGTGGATCGAGCCTGGGAAGGGGGTTTAGATTCGTCAGATGCCATTGCTGCCAATCCCACTCCCTTCCCAGTCTCGATCTGCTCTCTTCCCTGCCCCGTCACTGCCCCATTTCGCCCACTACCCTGTTCTGCCCTCCCCTGCCTTCCTCCCACCCCCTAGGCTTATTTACTGGGGCCAGCAGGCATCCAGAGGCCACTGGCATAAAGAGCCAGCTGCTCACCACTTGTGGCGGTGGCCACCAGCCCACGCACTATGTCATGCTCGTTCCGGCAATGTACGGATCCAGTGTACTCACAGTGAAATGTTGGTGGTGGTAGACATGTCTTTCAGGAAAGTTACTGATCCTCTCACTGAGAAACTAGACTCGGTTCCCAGAACACACTATGAAAATCTCAGCATTAAATAACTGAAAAGTTTGGGAGCACTTAGGGCTAAAGATTGCTAAATCTTAAAAGGTAAGGGATATCACTGGCTGTTGCATATTCTTTTTGAACTGCTTATGAAATGTCTCTGGTGCTGCAATGCCAGTTTTGCCTTTTGTTCTCTTTGTGGGCTTTGGTATATACTTTTTTTAAAAAATGGATTGAGTAGTTTTTATGCTTTTAATAAATTGTCAGCCACTCTGGACTGCACACGGCCAGAAAAGTAAGTTATATGTATATAATGAATAAATACATAAATCTGACCAGTGCTTGGAAGCCTTCTGAAACTCTGATGTGTTATGCAAATTTTGTGTTTGTAAGAAAGAGCAGGAAATAAGTACAACACATCAATGACAACAAAGAATATTAAAGAAATTCTAGCAGGTATGGTTGGGTTATGACTGAATCGGATGTTACATGGCAATGCTATTTTTTTTCCTTAACAAAACTCACATTTGTTTCTCTGGCTACCACGTGAATGTAGTGTTGGTTGGTGTGTGTGTGTGTGTGTGTTTCTGGCACCTGTAGAATGTTGATGTTTTTGGAAGCCTGAGTTCCTCAGATTCCATAATGTGATTGCACAAAAAGAGACCTTTTTGAAAACAAAACAAAACATGAGTTATATTTTTTACACATATTAACAGCCCAATCCTGCCTAAGATGCGGCAGCCTAAAGGGCTGGCTGCTGCATCCTAGGCCCATTGCGGCCCGCACTGGCATGGCCCAGGTTCACCTTGGGGGAAGGGGACATGTAAGTGTAGGATGTACGCCAGCTCTTTAGCTGGCGCATGTCCAGGAAGGCTGTGTAAGGCTGGCCCGGGCTGGGAAGGGGCTCAGGATATCTGCGCAACTCAGTGCCAGTATCCCCGGCCCCTCACAGCCCGGGCTGGCCAATGGCTGTCTTCCTCATTGCCCCTGCCCACCCTCCCCCCACCCCTGCATCAACTGGCGTGGGACTCACCTGCGATGGCTGGCGCAGGTCCGGGTCCACGGCGCAGTAAGTGGTGCCAGCCTCCATGTAAGCGCTGCTTACTTGCAAGGAGCAGCAAATGTGCTTTACGGCACATTTGCGGCTCCTTAGGCCGGCGGAGTGCTCGCTCTGCTGGCCTATTTGTAGGCAGGATTGCGCCGTAGGTTATGTCCTGTGTTCTGGGTTATCTCAAGCTGAATTTACATGATTATCCAAGCTGACAGTTAAGTCATATTCTCAGCATGTTTCAGCATTCTTAATAAACTCCTTGGGGAAGTTAGGATATCTGTAACACAATTAACTTCCCATTCTTATGTAAATGAAGAGATTCAGGGTCCCCAATGGAATGCTGCCTCTTCCTTTCTTTTTTTGGCTGCAGCTATGAAATGATACACAGAGCCTTAAGCTGAAATTTAGACTTCACTAATTTGTTCTGTGACATGAGAAAAAAAAACACTCACAAAAAAACCCACCATGCTTTAGAGGGACGTGAAACATGGTTGTTTCAATGTATCTGATGGAATGGAAATCATCACCCCTGGCACGTCTGTCACTCAGAGTTAGATTTGCTTTCCGTTTTTGTGCTCCTAGAGAAGGAATATGCACTGTCCAAAATGCACTGTGTATCATTTTACAATAATGTAAATACTCCAACGGACTGAGAGCCCAATCCTATGCTGGCCTCCGCCGGAGGGACTGGTATCTGCACTGTTGCAAATGTGACGTAAAGCACGTTGCAAGGCCTATTTTGCCAGTGTGGAAGCCAGCGCCGGCAGGCCTCTGCCGGGGAAGGAGCTGCACCTGCCGGAGGTAGGTGAGCTCCACACCGGCCGGCAGGGAGGAGACATTCCAGTGCGGGGAGAGGGCTGGGAGGAGGGCATTTCATGCCCGGGAGGGGGGCAAGCTTGACGGAGGAGGCCTTTGCTGAATCCTAACCCCTGTCCCAGGCTTGAAAGCCCAACGCAGTGGTGCTGCGCCAGCCATTTAGCTGGCATGCCTCCGAGTAGCCCCATGTTCCATCCGCTGGCGCCAGCAGGAAGCGTCTGACTTTCCTGGTGGCATTTCCTGGAGGCACACTTTATGGCACATTTGGGGTCAGCTAAGCACTGGCGGAGTGGCCAGCGGGTGGCGCAGCGGGTTAAACCGCTGAACCATAAGCTGTCGATCGAAAGGTCGGCAGTTCGAATCCGCGACGGGGTGAGCTCTCGTTGCTTGGCCAGCTCCTGCCAACCTAGCAGTTCTAAAGCATGTCAATGCAAGTAGATAAATAGGTACCGCTTGCGGGAAGGTAAACAGCGCTCCGTGTTCCAGCTGCATGCTACGCGCTGCGGCAAGGAGAGTCATGCCGGCCACATGACCACGGAGGCGTCTTCGGACAACACTGGCTCTTCGGCTTTGAAATGGAGATGAGCACCACACCCTAGAGTCTGACACGACTGGACTTAATTGTCAGGGGGTCACCTTTACCTTTACCTTTAAGCACTGGCGGAGTGCGTGCTCCACTGGCACAGGGGCTCAAAAGGATTGCGTGAAAAACCTGTGATAGAGTGTGCTGTATCCACTCTAAGCTCTCACCTAAAATTAAGGGCCACTGAGTAGCTTCTGAATAAATTAACTAGATTTCTTCCATTTATGAGTCCTCTTGGTAATTTCATAGAACCAATATACAAACATATTTCAAAAAGGTAAAGTATAATGGCTGTGCACCCTATGCCAAAATTGCATTACTTCCTGTCCTATAAAATCCTCCTTACATGTACAAAACAGTTAAGGCTGTCTGTTCTAGTCACATACGTTTTATTTCAGTACATGCCTGAGGGATTTCTATAAGCACACATGGAAAGATTAGAGGCTTAACATATGTAAAACATCATTAATTTCCATAATAAAGAAGAAGAAAAAATATCTGGAGAGCCGAGCCAAACTATTTAGTTCTTCTAGGGCACTTCAGAAATCATTTTACAGGCCATGAAGCAGCATTATCATTTGAATACTTGCAAAAGGCTCACTAAAGGCTTTGAAGTGTGACAACATTGGTGAATATCATCAGCTTGCCTGCTCTTTACTACCAAACCAAAATGTATTACCAGTTGGTCATCAAAGAGACATATGATGATCATACATAACTATCATGTTGCTCTGGTATTGGGTGTAAACAGATTACTCTTCTTGTTCCTTTGAATTCACAAGTGGAATCATTGGCTGTGATCCGAGGGCATGAGCAGTGATTGACTCTCAGCAAAGTCTGATCCACCTGGGCTGCTGAATGTGTACAGTATGTCTTCTGCAAATGCCTGAGCTTATGTCTGAGCCAAGTGTCTGCTCCAATAGGCTCGTAGAATTCAAAGCCTGGGAAGAAATGGTAAATTTCAAAGAAAATTTTGCTCCTGGATAGTGGATTGCATGAAAAACAAATAATAATTGCACAAAAAAAGTAAAATCAGCAGCCAGACCAGAGAAGCAACTAAGCAAGGAAACGCATAACATTAGATAAAATGCTTCCAAGGCTTGAGCTAATGAAGAAGAGAGCTTAATTGGTAGGCTTACCATATCCAAAGGGGGACAGGGTGCCTACACCTTTAACCATTGTAAAAAGAGGGAATTTTGGCAGGTGCAGCTTGTTGTACCCTTCCATTATGAGCTGCACCTGCCCAAATTCCCTCTTTTTACAATGGTTAAAGGTGTAGGCACCCTGTCCCCCTTTGGATATGGTAAGCCTATTAATTGGTGCCTAAAGATTTAAAATGTAGGCAACCTATAGGCAGCCAGTTTAGACAATGCATCCAAGGCAGCTCCAACCCCACATAATAAAGACCTTGAATGCTCACATTGTGCTCCCTCTTCCTGAGTGCTTTTCCCATTTTCATAATTGCACGGGGAGCAGTTCATCTGCAAAATCACATGTGATTTAAATGCAACATTATAATAATATTTAAATGGTGTGCGAGAGGATGGTTTAGATGAACTGTCCCCATGCAGTTATAAAAACAGGAGCAGCATGCAGAGAGAGAGAGAGAGAGAGAGAGGGGTGGGATGGGATGGGATGGGATGGGATGTGAGCGCATGCAAGTCTTTAGTCATGTGTGGACAGGTTGGCTCAAACCTGACCTCTGAACTGGCTCTGTGTGCCACTACAGAAAAAACAATTTGTAGCCACCCTAGGGAGGACCCAGCTATGAGGTGAGCCAAAGCACTTGGTTCAAGCAGTGGGCTTGAAGAGATGGTGTAAGGCTAACCCATATAGCTCAACAGGGAATACAGGAGCTCCTAAGTCTTTGCAAACGAAAACAGCGACTCCCAGAGAAACTCAACTCAATACAGCTGAAGGAAACCAGACAGCTGGAGCAGGGAAAAAGATTATCAAGGGGCTGACTCAAACCTTAAAAGGAATGGAGCCTTTGAGAGGAGGAGAGGCTAGAGGATTCAAGGAGCCTAGACAGCAGCTGGAAGAACTACTGGCCAGAGGAAATAGACTGTGGAACCCTCCACACCCCCTCTCTGAAGGCTGGGAGGAACTTCGCATATTTCACTGCCCGGGTATGGGACGTGGATATAAGAAGGACTAGGATTCCCTGGACCCAAAGACTAAAAGATGGCCCCGTTGGGAGAACTGCCAGTGCCCCATCACAGCTACATCCCCAAGTGAGCTGGAACCTCCGAAGAGGAGTAAAGACCCTCCGTGAAACTGAACGTGAGCAAGTCTAACTGAGGAAAGTTATCTAAGTGAATTCTTTATTGTTTGTGTCCTTAGAAATAAAACGTTTAAAGCTTCTAATCTCACTGTCTCGTCCTGTCCTCCTTCTAAACATGTCAAACCAAGGCTCATATGATGTACCTCTGCTGACCTGGGCCCAATCCGGCTCAGCAGGTGACGTACAGACGGCAATTTGGCATCCACCCTCACCTGCTGCCTGCCTGGACTTATTACTTGCTTGACCGCTACCCCATCCTCCTCTTAGATTTTACTTTCTCCTCTAGGGCTGCTTCTTTTAAATGGCTGGGAGCAGAGAGGATCTCTCTCCACCACCACCACCCCTGCCAGTTTAGAAGAAATGGGCCTGGATGAAGATAAGGATTGTGGGTGCTGGCTGGCATGGGGGTGGGTGGATGCTGGCATTTTTAGTGATGCTGATGTAGGGGGAGCACTGCCATGTGCGGTCTTGCACATGTGCAAGCAGGCAAAACAATTTGGTGGTGTAGGTGACAAGATTTGATGCTGCCTTGGGCACCAGTTTCATCTTGCACCATTACTGGGCTACCCAAAGATGGGCAACTGGCAGGACCGTAATCTTAACATGCAAGCAGGTTCATACGGATGGGAGGTACAAAACATTCTCTACTAATTCTGCAAATATTTCTCCATCACCTAAAATGCCACAGTAATAAAGGCATTTCTCTGCAAAACTGGATAGGTAATTTTCACAAGGGTAGAATTTTCTGAATGCTGTTAGCCTGTTTGTTTGCATCCTGGTATAAGTTTGTATTACTCTTTGCTGAGTGCTACTAACCTGCTATTTTGTATCAAGTTGTATATCTTGTTTCCCATCACACTGTTGATTGACTTATTGCTTATTGTTCTCTGTGAGAGTACTGACTGATGCACAATTGCTTATCCTTGCTTCCTGCCAAAATAACGACTGGTTTGCACTTGGTGTTGGCTGTTTTTCAAAAGACTGGACTATTACATACGCTTCTACATTCTGTGATATTGGCATAATTACAGAACATCTTGTAAAAGACACCACTTTTCTTTTTTCTTTTTTTCTAGATCTGTTGTAACTGTTCAGAAACCTGTCACTTGTCTGTCTTTCAGGACACTGATCTGTATTGGAAATGTACAGTTTTTACTTTAGTCATAACCCACCCACCCCCGAGATGTCCATTACCCATCCCTAGATTGCAACTATCTGCCCAATTGTAACTGGGCTGTCTGCCTGCAGAGCATGCATTCTGCTGGCAGAAGCATCTCTGTGATGGCACACATGACATGGGTACATGGCTGGCAGCCATGTGTGCAGGCTGGTGGAGAGGCCTCCCACCGCCAACACCAGGATGTTGGCAGTGGAGGCAGGTGGTGGGAGGAACAGGGAGAGGGAAGAATGGGGGAGTGTCTGGGCAGGAAGGGGTGGGGCACAGAATGGGGAGGGAGGTGGTGGATCCCGATAGCACCAGTGTGTGCCAAGATTCTAATGGACTTTGTTCTGTGCTTGGTTCTGTGCCAACAAAATGGGTGGGAATGAAAGTTCCCTTATCTCTAGGCGGCTCCCAAGACTGCCCCCCCCCAGGGTGCAGCTCGTGTTCCATTAGCGCAGCTGCATCAGTGGGGGAGGGATGTGTTAGGATTGGGCTGTAAATGTGGTAAGGGGCGTTGCTCTTAAATTCACTAGAAATTTATTTTTATTTTCACATTTTTATACCGCCCTTCCTCCAAGGAGCTCAGAGTGGTGTACATATTTCCTCCCCTCCTTTTGTCCTCACAACAACCCTGTGAGGTAGGTGGGGCTGAGAGATAGTGACTGGCCCAAGGTCACCCTGGAAGCTTCGTGGCTGAGCAGGGATTTGAACCTGGATCTTCCAGGTCTAAGTCCGACTCCCAAACCACTACACCATCCTGGCTGGTGGATGGGAAATGGGAACAAAATGGCCACTGACAGTCCCAGCCCAAACTGATGATGCACCTGAAATGGTGCCCAAATTTTCCACTACCTTTTAAGAAATCTTGCACACACATCATGTTGATAGGCCAGACATTTGTGTTGTACACTTTGGATATTTGCATTGGGGCCAATCCTATTAACACCTAACGCTTCCAGAATGAGCATTCTGGTGGCCTAAGATGCTTTCCCAAAAGGTGACATGCCACAGCGCCATGTCCTGGGCTCTGCTGCAAGTAGCAAGTAGCTGGCTGCACACACCAGCGGACAATGGACGCCCACTGGCACCAGTGAGTACACACAGGGGGTGGGAGGGAGGCCGGGCGGCAGAACGGGTTGGGTGAAAGGGACGGCGATGGGGGGGGATTGAGGGCAGGAACGGGACAGGGAAGGGGCGGATTTAGTGGCAGCGTCATCCACTGAAACCTAACCCCCTTCCCGGCCTCGATCCTGGGTCCACGTGAACTTTGACCAGCAATATTGCTGGCACAGGTCCAGATAGACCTGGCAGGCTGGAATGGGCTTTCTTGGGGCAAAGGAGGGCTCTGGTCTGGAGGCCAAAACTCTTCCATGGGAGTGTCACTTTGTCACTGCTTTATCGCCGCACGGGGAGTTATAAGTGGATTGGGCTGTTGGTGAAAGAAAAGATTTTGAGAATGGGCTAGCAGGAGGTTTATGTCTCCGAGAGAAATAATTAAGCAACATCCAAGTATATATCTCAATTAGAAAATGCCATTACTAAAGCCACTTTTTTGCTGTGCCTAAAAATAATGTTTCAGATGCTGCTATCTATGAAATAGATACATGTAGTGGGGGTCTCATCTTTTTTTTTTGAAAGCACACTAATCACAGAAGTCACTATTCTGTCATTGTGTGTTTCTTTTCCTTCACAGGAATTCCAACCAAGAACCACATACTGATATTAATTTGAGCCTTTTCAATTATCTTGCTTTCCAAGTGATTTGATTTATATAGAGTTTGATAGTACTGACTGCATGTGGGAATGTGGTTTGTTTGCTGTTTTTTTTCTGTCTTTGCATAATAAGCATTCTTCAGTGATGAAAATGAAAATTCAAGGTAAATAAATAATACCTATGGATCATTGCAGACATTATTAAAAGTATGTGCCAAGGTGATAGATAGTGTGCCCAGTTCTGCTTTTTAATGTCAAAAAGAGACTAATTTATAAGCCACCCAGGATCCATGCAGGAGGAAGGAACTTGAAAAAGTTCTTGCACCAGTTTGAACAGGAAATCCCCAAACTTGCAAATGGGAAATACAGAATGGCTCAAAGGACAAATAAAGATATACCTAATGGGTCAGGATTAATGAGGCTGCCTTGCAGCACGGGAATGGCGAACTCCTGGAATTTGCCTTCCTGCCTTCCAACCAGCTTTGGATCACTCTGACAAAAGCATAACAGAATATATATTTTAATCCTCATCAGGTCAGGCTGCAAAGAATCTGAAAGGCAAGAGATAATTCAAACAGTGTTCGTTCTTAGTACCTGACACCCCCAAAGCTATTTGATCTGGTTTAAATGACTTTCAACTCAGGCAGGGTATTGTCAGGGTAAAACGGCTTCTAGCTTTGTTTTGCTTTGCTTGAGATCTTTATCTGTTCACTGCAGCAGTTATTTTGTTTGCTCTGTAGGGATGCATTTGACACTTCCTAATAGACAAGACATTCATAACAGAGGAATCTCTCCCTCTCCCCCACCCCTCTCTCATATCCAGAACATGCAAGGAGCTTCCTCCGCAGCCTAGTTGCTTGTCCTCCAGCCATATGGGCATAAGTCAGAGCAATGTTCTTGTTTTCTGATTTGGATTTGCCAGAAAGGGTGGGTTTAATTGCCACTTGAATGTTGGCAGTTCAAATACCTGAAGGGCTGTCATATGGAACAGATTTGTTCTCAACTGCCTCTGAGAGTAGAACTAGAGCCATTGGGTACAAACAGCAAGAGAGGAGATTCCAGTCGGACATCAGGAAGAAATTCTTGACAGAAAAGGTGGTTCGGCAGTGGAACAGGTTGCCAAGGGAGGTGGTGGATTCTCCTTCGCTGGAGAACTTCAAGCAGAGGATCGATAGACACTTGCTGGAGATGCTCTAGACCAGCGGTTCTCAACCTGTGGTATACCCCCTAGGGGTACACGGACCGCAGGTTGGTGGTACACGAGATGCTCCCTGTTATCAGCTGCTGCAATCAGCAGTTGATAACGGGCAGCGGAAAAATGAGGGGGGGAAAGTGTGTTTTTCCAGCCTGTGGCACGGCCAAGCGGGTCCTCCGGCTCGCACCGCAAGCCGGGGGGAAAGGCTACAGCCCTGCCAATTCGGCTCCCAAATCTCACGCTGTGATCTTAGATCTCACGATATTTGGGGAGATCCAACATGGTGGCTGTGAAGAAAGGTAGGGAGAGCTATGGGGGACAATTTACCAGTTTTTCCGGCCCGAATCGGCAGGGCTGTAGCCTTTCCCTCCAGCTTGCGGTGAGAGCCGGAGAACCTGCTCAGCCATGCCGCAGGCCGTACAAAACACTTTTTGGGGTGCACTTTTTGGGGTATGCGGGGGTACATGGGACTTGGGGGTCTGGAGGTATGCCAACCTTTGGGGGCCCGCCTAGGGGGTATCCCAAAGGTTGAGAAACCCTGCTCTATACTCTAGGAGGATTTCCTGCTACAGGCAGCGGGTTGGACTAGATGACCTTGTGGGTACCTCCCAACTCTATGATTCTATAATTCAGTTTTTCTTCCTCACCCAAATGTTGTCTTCCCCTGCCAGAACTCCTCCTTAGATTAATTAAAGGTGGCAAGGTGTCCTGATTTACTTTTCATAAAGGTGATAATCTGCCAATCTTCATTGCCTCAATCCAGCAAGGGCAATCTGCAAATGGAAATGGTTTGCTTCTTGCCCTAAAGCCTACAAACGGGAGGGGTGAAGAACATCTGGATGGTGCTACACCCTTTCAGCACCTCCTTACACTGGATCAATGCCATCAGCCCTGACAGGCTGGCTCATGCTAGGCATACGCTCACCTTGCTAAGACTGCCTTACACGCAACCTGCCCCATACTAGACAACGGAGGCTTTGGGAGCACAGTGAACGTTCTCTGGGAAGGGGAATAAATCATATACATTGGTCATACAGTATGTATACACATAGAAATGAATGGATGGATCACACAAAGATAATCTGTGTGGTGCTGGTTGCGCACACTCCAGAGGCCTGCCCAATACAGTAAGTACTTTACTTACAGGGACTCATGTCTAAACTGAAGTTCTGTATAGCATAAGCAAAAATCAGAAACTGAGTTATCTTTTCAGTGGGACTCATGTCTAAACTGAAGTTCTGTATAGCATAAGCAAAAATCAGAAACTGAGTTATCTTTTCAGTGGAACTATCTGTCACAGATTTACACAGATAATCTGTGTAAATTTAGTAATTTAGTAAACAATCTTTCAAGGAATCAAAGATTGTTTTATGCAAATCAAAAAGTGCAATCCATATTCATGACATTTGCCAGGCTGTGGCTATTGATATCGGTGGGTGGTGGATTTTACTCCTAGAACGTTCCATAACATAAATGGTGAGAATAATTGGGATCCTTTCTGTTTCTGGGATCAACTTGGCAACCATTATAATTTCATTGCTGTTAGAATCGGTATGGGGGAAGGGTGGATTTCCTATCAATACGCAAACCGGTTAAGCCAATGGAGCATTATGGTTCGCTCGCGGCAAGTGGTTTTATAAATCTAAATAAATAACTAAATAAATGCGCTGTAACTGCTGAATTGGCCTGCAGTAGAGAAACCAATTCCTATTATTTTCTGCTGATCAATTCTACTACGATTTCTATCATAGCTCATGGCCCAAGAAATTGTATCATTGTCGAAAGTACACTCTTTGAATGTATCATACCAGTGTAGAAATTCTCTATGGGGGAAAATGGATTCCAGGAAAATGAGCATCTTGAGTTTTCTCGATGGATTTATGACTTCTGTCCTGAGGTCCAAGTGAAGAGTCACAGAATTCTTAATAGTCAGAAGAGAGGCAATGAATTGCCACTAGAGCTTAAAGGCAGGACATTGATCGAGCACTTTCCATTCGTTCTGTTTCCCCCAGAAGGAGATTTTAACTCTTTTCCACGGTTCTGAACAAACAAGGAACAAATATGTAGAACGCTTCTGAAACTACCAAATATTTATTGACTGCTGAATGAATTTCCCCATCCAATCTGAAACTATTTATGTCTATGGCAATATTAAAATAATCCAATATTATTTCAGCTTCAGTGTTATATAAAAATACATTGCTTAGTTAATAGCGAACATATGCAGGGTATAACAAATAAAAGGAGACATGACTTATTTTCAAAAATTGGTCGGAGCTGTCATATCCCATATGTTTGCTGTCTGCCCAGATACATTTCTGCTTACTGTTCTTTCCTTACATCTTAAATGAGACCAGTTTAAAAACTTACTCTTTGGGCTTATACCAAAGGCCTTAGGCATAAGGGCCACTGTTAGTATTTGTGTGTGAGAATGTGGGTGCACATCATATGGCTAAGAATCTGGAGCCTCCTTCAGAACATTTTTTTAAAAATCTGGTGGAATCAGGTGGCTCTGATTTATCAGAAGTTGAATGAGGGTTTTTAAAAGCCTGAATAACTTTGTTTGCCTACAGCCCAATCCGATACAGCAGTGGTTCTCAAAGTGGTGGGTTGCAACCCACCACTAGAGCTGGATGCTATCCCTTGCCACCTGCAGGGGCGGGGACAGCATGGCGGCGGTAATCCCGGGTATCGCCACCACAGCAAAAAAAGTTTTAAAATGTAATTTTTACACTTACTGGGGGTCCTGGAGCATCCTGGAGGATGTGGGGAGGCCTCCCTGAGTGTCAGATCGCCACTCTGCAAGCTATTTATGACTACTTCCAGTTTCCTCCGCAAGTCTCCCCGCACCCTTCTGAAGCTGTCAGGACCCCCAGTGAGGTAAGGACGACCATTCCCCCTGCGGCACGATCCCTGGGATTGCTGCCGCCGCTGTCCCCACCCCCACGAAGACTCAGAGTTATCCCCACCTCGTGGGGAGAACTTTGAGAACCAATGCTATACAGGATTGGGTTGTTGTGTGGAAGCATTTATGACAGCAGAACAGAGTTGTTCAGTGATATTCAGGATTACAATTTACAAGTAACATTAGTACAAAAAACATTACTAAGGATTCTGTATGGTCTGATATGGGAGGAGGTCCATGGGGGTGAGGCCATGAGTTTTCACCCCGAGTGACGTTAACCCTAGTGACGCCTCTGAATCGGTGTACAGGACCATATCTGTGCATCCGTAGAACACCGTACAAAAAGTATGTTAATGCAGTCATATATACGATTATATCAAGACTGTGGGTTTTTCATAGCATTTTACTAACATGTACATGTGCATTTGTAATGAGGGGTGGTAGGGGAAGATTCAAATAAATGGAACTAAAACCTGCATTAACTTGTACATGCTTTAATTCCAGAATGAATTTTAGAAAGATGTAATTAAACACAAGGCAGAGCAAACTGATAGAACAATAAGGTATAACATGAAGAAAATCTGTTCCTTGCTAACTGCTTCTAAATTAGTTTTACTTCTGGTCAGTTTTACTTTTAAATAACGTGTGTTTTTTTTCCCCATGATTGAGATTTCCTAAGCAAGGTCCCTAGATTGAACGAGAACTCACTACAAGAATTCAACTCTAGCACAGTTTAATTAAAATGTCAGCTAGATCAAAGCAAAGTTATTTCCAAGGTCCTAACTTCCTTTTACAATAAACGTACTGCAAGACAGGTATGTATGATCGTCTATCTCTCCCTCTAAATATATCTCTGTCATGTGTACAAGAAGTACAATTTATTGAAATCACAATAACATGAAAAGCAGTGGTCCACCTTCAGCGTATTCATTAATCTGGCTTTACTCAATTTTTTAAATGCTATTCTTCCTACATGAGAAGATTTTGACATGCTGAAGATGCTTGTTCTTTGATCTCTATCACCCTCAGGTCATAGCCAGCTGCCATATAATAATAGGGTATCAATAATTCATTTTCCCTTCTCTTTCTACTTTGGTTTGTAGATTTCTACAGTTTTCCAGGAAGTGTAATTACCTTCTGCAATGCAATTGTCTGAACATTTGTAATTAGGAAATATTGAGATCAACCTTTTGTTCTCTTTTTGCCTCAGAATTAATCGGATTATGGCTGTACTCATGGATAGCCATCCATCATCTATCATGGTAGAAAAAAAATTAGTATTAACTGCTTTGCATGACATCTTTTTTTTTTTTGTTACTTGGTGTGCTTTTAACATTCACACGTGGGGAATCTATTGTGTGTGCAGGGACTGAGTGCAATGGCCGATGGCACAACTCCGCAGAATGGCATGCAAGGAGGGAGACAAGGGTACAATATTAGATGAACTATGACAATAATAATATAATAATGGGGAAGAGAATCAACAGTAAAAAGCCATGCAATATGTTCAGCAGTCACTGAATATGAGGCTTCTAGGTACAAGGTCTCTTGGTAGAAAAGAAAACAAAAGGGGTATTCTCTGAGGATGGCCCAGCAGATGCTGGGGCAGCGGCTTACAAGAGCAAAGATAGGAAATGTATAAAAGGAATAGAAGAAAAGTGACAGTAATATGTGCAACTGACAGCACAATCCTAACCAACTTTCCAGCACCGGTGTAGCCGTGCCAACAGGGTGCACACTGCATTTTGCAGTGCAGGGGCAGTCATGGAGGCCTCTTCAAGGTGAGAGAGCATTTGTTCCCTTACCTCGGGGCTGCATTGTGGCTGCACTGGCAAGTTGGTTAGGATTGTGTTGTGATAGTAGTTAGCTATCAAAGTTTGTGTTTTAATCATGTTTGGGGTGTCCACGGCTGCTGGGCTGGTGATCACCAGTTGTGTATGCCTGATATAATATGTGAACGATCAAAATATACCATAGACAGTGGCATTGCTGGAGGGGGTGTGGCACCGTAAGTGGTGCAAGGCGCTGCACCACTGACCATGGATGCCATAATTGGCACAAAGAGAGCGAGACTGAAATTGTCTGCTGGATAGTTGCTGATAGTCTATAGGTACATTCATACCTGTGCTCCTGTCTGCCTCTTCAGCGGAACTGGAGGCAAATTCATCCAAGGTTCAAGAGTAACACTGACTCATGCTCTGAATTTGACTTGTAAAGCCACTTACCACATTACTGGTTTAGCAGCCTATACTTTTTTGCCCTTATACCTACTGGTCCCGTCTCTGAATTTTCATGTCCACTTGAACATGGGTAAGAATGAATAATAATAATAATAGGCAAAGGGCATTTTGTTTTAAACCTGTTAATAGTTAATAAACAGTTTTATTAGTTAATACTGTGCAGTAGTATAAACAGCATTCATTTTGACTTTAAAAGATTCGCAATGCAATTCTGTACTCAGAAGTCATACTGTGCTGATGGGACCTCCTGACAAGGAAAGTCAGGAAGTCTTGACTTCCTGACAAGTGATGAGGTTTGCATCAGATTGCAGCATCAATGCATCAATGTTTTAGGACTCCTGATCTGTGAACCGTTTGCATATTATTCTCTTCTTATTTTCAAATAAAGGCAGAAGCAAGAGAAATGTCTAATTTAGGCAATTTTGACATTTTGTAGTACATGCCACTGCTACAAATTGTATCACTACCTAACCTTTTCCTCAGACCAGTGTCTTTTGTTTGCTTGAGTGTATGAAATGCTAACAAACTCACCCAACTCAGTACATTCAAACAAACTGCTCTTATTATGGCAGTTAGCTGGTGGGTTGTTTTTCTTTGTACCGTTAATAAGCAATTCTAGCACCTCGTATCCACCTCTTCAGTTTCCAAAATCGACAACTGCTTAACGATACTTGTGCAGCACATACCTAGGTTTGTTTACTCAGAAGTAACTTCAAATTGTGTTCAGAGAAATTTACAACATATGACATACGATTCTATGCAATACATGATTCTATGAAACTTACTTCCAGGTAAGTGTGCATAGGATTGCATTCTTCATCGTCACTAAATTGTGGGTTATCGGCCCTTAGCTAAACAGGGAAAGCAATACTGTGTACTGCTTACTGTGTACAGTTTACTGCTTATGTAACTGTTCATGTTTTCTTACTTAATGTTTTCTTACTTTCTTACCATAAAGCACTGTCGCAACACCCGGCGAGCAAGCAGCGTTGGCGCTGCGGCCAACACTGCTCGCTCCACCATCTCCCCCGGCCCTGTGCCGGCCGGAGCAGGTAAGACCTACGCCAGTCGGGGCAGGGTGGACCGGGCGGCAAGGGACGGTGACCATTGGCCGCCTGGGGCCTGGAGGGGGCAGGGATACCGGGGGCCGAGATCCCTGGTATCCAAAGCTCCCTCCAGGCCCCAGATACGCTGACACAGTGAGTACATGTGAGTACTACCGCCACTGACACCAGGGAAGGGGACGATCATCTCCTTCTCTCGAGCTGCCTGGAAACTCGAAAGGGCCGGCTGCCATATCATACACAGGATTGGGCTGTCAGTGTGTATAGTTACAGGCTTAGGTTTACTTGAGAGTAGAAGCTGTGTGGGACCACAATTTGGATCAGGACCACAGTGTGTGGTAATAGAGGGAATGTAACTGTTTAGCTCTTTTCCCACTTAAAAATCACTTCTACAAAGCAGCTGCTGGTTTTGAGATGCTCCCATGAAATGGGACCGGTTCCATCATCCCACAGAAGATTTGAAGGTCTCCAGGGCACTGCAGTGAGGCCTTTGCAACACAGAGCTCCCTGGCCGTCTGTATGCCTGCTTATTCTACATATTTAATACAGGTATAGTTACATTTCATTTTTGGAGAGAAGAATTTAATCTAAACAGTTTGTAATCTCTGCAACTGGAAGAAACTGAGTTTGAAATGGAGGAATGTGGGAGGTATTTCTGCATGTTCCCTGCTCTAATCTGAAGGCAATTCCTGGGGCCCACATTGCTAGTTCTGACTCTTTTGCCTGCTGTGGAGCTACATTACATCCTATCATTGATTTTGGATGTTGTTAGGCTGAGGATTTTAAAGAGTATTCATTGTTGCATGCAGCACTGTTTTTGATTTCACATATTTGTACTGACACAATGGAAGCATGTAATTTAACTCTTTGTGGCATTTCATTGATTGCATCTACCATTACAGTGATGCTGTTATGCTTCAGAATTTGAAGCGCTATGAAGCTACCAGGTTTTTTGTTTGTTTGTTTGCAAGCCCATGTATATTTTGGAAGCAGACTAGTAAAGGAATTGCTCCATTTGATAATGGGGAATTGCCCCATTGATAAAGCCCCTGTGCTGCCATCGCGGCGCAGGGAGATTGTCCTGCCCCCCGAGGGAGGCAGGTGACGCGTCACGTGGGGCCCGGCTGGCGATTAATGACGCTTGCGCGGGTCAGTGAGGCTGGTTGGCAAGCTTCCTGGCTGGAGCAGGGGAGGCCCATCAATGGCTTGGCTAGTATGGGTCTCAAAACCTGCTCCACTGTCTCAGTCCTTCTGGGTTGGCTGTGATAGGCTCCCCCGGGCTGTGTCCGGGGGGGGGGGCTGGAGCCAGGGTGTTTGATGCCTGTTTGGGAGAGGTAGACGGCTAGGCCCATTTCCCCCAACCAGTGCCCGCACGCCTTTGGGGGGTGGTTAATTTACCCCCAGTGCTTGCCTCTGCAGGCTTTCTCCTTGTAAATATAAATAAAATGACCATCTCTCCAAGAAGTGACGTGTCTCGTGTCTTCCTTGGGGGGTGTAAGGATAAACATGCCTGTCCACAGGTTGTAGACCTGAACCTAATACAGTAGTGAAATATGACGAACAGAGACAATCACTTGCTGAATGGTAATGTCCAGGTCCACCTGTACTTACCCCCGTCAGTTGGTGCCCAGTTGGCGTGAAGGACGCTGGGGTGAATCACTCCAAGCCCCACTGAGGGGGGAGGTGCACAGGCCTGGATCCACAGATAGTGGTAGAAACCCCAAAAGGCAAGGAGGCCGCAGAGAGGTTTCATTTGGGAGGGGCTCGCAGGATCACTACCCGGGAGCAGGGAGCTCGGAGGATCACGATCCAGGAGCAGTGAGTTTACAGGATCACTACACAGGAGATGGGGAGGCGGGAGAGAGAATGACTTACAGGGCTGAGGGTGACCAGGGGGCTGGGAGGTGGGAGGAAGGGGTGGAGCTGGACTTAACTATCTGTCTATATAAGCCGGGGCACAGGGCCAATGAGGAGGCTCATTCTGGACTGGCTGTTGGCCCCAAAGGACAGCAGTCCCAGACCCACACTAGAGAGCCAAGGGCTGGGGAAAAGGACCAAGGGTGTAGAAACCCCCTTCCCTAGCCACATCTGAGGCCTGCCTATAGAACCTCCTTTGGGGAAGCTACCCCTGCTTTGGGAACCCCACATGGTCAGTGCAGAGGTCTGGGAGATGCCCCTCTGCTAGCCCACCCCGGACGGGGGAGACCCAACAACAGCCCAAGACGTACAGGTAACTTGCCGCAATGTGTATATAACTAAGCAGGTTGTATGTATTTTCCTGCTAACCCTAGGTATCCCCCCGGTTAAAGACAGAGATACATTCTTGAAACTTCATTGTAAAGTGATTCAGTCAATAAGTAAGTCTTCAGCACCATGTTGTGGTTGGTTTTGGTATATGCATATGTAATACAGTGCAGTTGTAATAGGGAATGAATGGAAAGTACTCCAGATACATCTTTTTAAATCCCTAGCCCGTCAGCTTTTGGGTGCTGGATTAGCACTTTGATGTTTAGCACCAAACAACTGATGGGCTGGGGATGTAAAAAGATGTGTCTATAGTACTTGCCATTCATTCTCTATTACAACTGCACTGTATTACATTGACTTAATTGTTAGAGGCAGTGACTAGAGGCAGTGACTTTTTGTAAGTTACTGTACTGGGGGACTGCCACCGTTGTATATGTGGATCGTTGTTAAATGAAATGTTGTTAACCGGGGGACACCTGTACTGAGAATTTTACCTCTTTCCCTTGATTTCTGAAGTGTGGATAGATGCGCCTTGCCACCTCGAATTACAGTAGAGAAGACTGGCTTACCAAGTAATAGCTAGCATAAGTTAACAGCACTTGCCTGTAGAGTTGCTTTTTAGTGTGGTCCTGAAGCCATGTGTATGTAATGGGTAACTTCTGAAAACAGTGTTTATGCAAAGTTAGCTGCTAATGAAGGCGATTTCTACTTGATGTGATTTTAATTACCGACTTGAATTTAATTATATCTAATTGACGGTAGTAATCTACTTCACTTATATTCCTCTCTGTTTTTAATTGGGTAGGGTAATATTCTTCACCTCTTACTTTATGCTGAGGGGTACTATTCGTGAGAGTTGGAAAATGAGGGTGAACTCTATCCCAGTAATAAGTGCATTTCACTGATTCATAGAGGAAAAAAAATTGCATGAGATTGTGCCATTGGAGGAAGATATGGATGGGATGGAAATGAGGTTTGGCATAACCTATCACCACCCCCTGTCTATTAACTACCTTGCATGGTTCTTTAAACACCATGAGGGTATTTTAGAGTTCCACCCCTTTAATCACATCTAAGGAATTCCTTTTTGAAGGTAAGGGGGTGGGTCTCCTACAAAAACGTACTCCCTTGCCCACTCTATGGGCTCCTTTACTAAATATTCCCTGCCACCATATACTAAAAAGCTATTCCTGGGAAGGCATAAGCATGAGAATGAACATATGACTGAATATTCAACTGAACCAACAAAACTATTTGTAAAAATAGTAAATAGGTTGCTTTATTCACTTTTGATGTGCTGTTGCTTATAAAGTGGATCTAATATCAATTTTTTAAAAAGACTGGCCTCTGCGATTCGTTAAAATACCCTTTCCTATCACCACCCCAGTGACAAAGACAAAAGGATAAAAGGACAGACAAAAGGGAATATTTTCTTCACCGAGCCTGTAATTAATCTGTGGAACTCCTTGCCATAGGATGTTGTGATGGCACCAGGTCTACATGCTTTTAAAAGGGGATTGAACAGATTTATGGAGGAAAAGTCCAGCACAGGTTAAATATCATGGTGACTGCAACCCCCGGGTTTTAGAAGTAGCCTATCTCTGAATGCCAGATGTAAGGGAGTGACAACAGGATGTCTTGTTGGTGGTGATCACTGCAAAGTTGGAAGAGAGCCAGAAGCTGATTCTGAATGAAGAGCCAAGAGCTGACTACTCAGCGTGGCATCTTTGGGTGACAATTCAGCAGGAGTGTGAGGTCTTGTTTCTGTGAGTGTTCCTGCTGAAAGGTATTTTTTGACATGGGAAGGAGGTGTTGAGATGACTCTACTGCCAGTCAGCTTCGTAGGGTAACTCTGTGAATACTGTACATACTAGCAGTATGAAAGGAGAAAACATTTCAATCTACTTACTCCTTGATATTAATTTTAATACGTGCATTAAGCTTGTTTATGTCAGTGGTACTAATCCTTGTTTTCTTAATTGATTTGATTTAATTTCTGTTGATGTCATGGTTACTAATCTACGAATCATTATCAAAAGAATAAAAAGATACTGTAAGTAGGGGGAACGTGAAGAAAGCCAACACACTGCTGTACTGAGAACTTGGAAAATTCAGGTCTTTGCTTTAAAATATGCAGAAAAATTAGAAATTTTAGAACAGGGGTGGGCAACCTCCCACGTTTAGAGCCTCTGTGTTCTTAAGGGTTGTGTAGAAGACAGAATCTTGGCAGCTGCAATTGCTGATGGTGCTGCTAAAGCAGCTGCACCTGCTGAAATGCCCTCACCTATACAACCATTAAAGGGCCAGGAGCATTCATGTTGAAAGGTTGGCCGCCCCTGTTTTAGAATATAGTAAGATTTGTTTTATGACCCAATCGTACTCACTGTTTACACTGGTGGAACATGCATTCCGCTAGCTTAAACAGCTTTATGGCCATCACAAATGCGACCAGGCCAGTGCGTGGGGCCTGGCCACCGCCGCAAACAGTGAGTGGCTGGGTCCAAATGAAGGTGGATTCTGGATACCTGCCAGTGCAGGTAAACTGGTGCAGGGGGATGGAGGGAAGTGGGGAGAGGGTTGAACGGGCAGGTGACTGAGGCAGAAACGGTGGCCGGTCAGGCCTGGGAGGTGGGTGGGTTCAGTTGCAGTGGTGCACACTGAATCCTGACACCCCCCTTCCCTAGCCTGATCTGCTTTCACGGCTTAATGCGGACTTGCACCAGCGATTTAGCTGGCACAGATCCAAGTTGACACATAGTGGCTGCTGGGGCTTTCCCCGGGCAAGGGAACTAATGTTTCCTTACCCCAAGGAGCTCTCCAGTGGCCAAAACTCTTCCACAGGAAACAGCGGGAGCCGCGTCGGCACCGCTGCATCACCAGACATGGAGTTAGGATTGGATTGTTAATTGGGGAGGGGGGAGATAATTTATCTTTTGAGTGTCAGGGATTATTAATAGTCAATGTTAGGATCTAAATGGCAAATTAATGTGTTCATAAATCAATTCAGAATCTGCTGTAATGCTGATCTTTTTCTCTTACTCATTTTTAGTATATTTTGAAATTATGAGACTTTCCATAAATGTTCAGTCCAACTGGACATCACAGCTAATTCCCAAGTTTTTAATCACACATGAGTTTTAAATATGAATGCTAAGCATATGATGTCTGCTATCAAATCATATGGGGCATTTCTTTGTGTGTTTGCGTACACAACGCGCACACGCACACGCACACGCACACACGAGCAAGAAGGAGAATCTAGGTTGGAACTATGCAGATCAGAGCAGACTGAGGTCACTCTGGAGTGGTTCCTGTGCTCCTTTCCCTCACTTGCACCAATTTCTTCTCTTCTGGTTTTGAGTTTGCAAGGTAGTCTGAGCTATCCAGTTATGGGGCCCAGTCCTATCTAACTTTCCAGTGCTGATGTAGCCACAATGCAGCCCCAAGATAAGGGGGAAATCATTTCCTTACCTTGAGAAAGTCTCTGTCACTCTCTTCCCCCCCCCCCCATGGCAGGAAGCAGCGCACGCCCTGTTGGCACAGCTGCATCAGCGCTGGAAAGTTGGATAGGATTTAGGGCCCAATCCAACAATGCAGTCACAATGGAGCCCCAAGGTAAGCAAACAAATGTTCCCTAACTTTGTAGAGACCTCCAGGACTGCCCCCCCCCCACTGCAGGATGCAGCACACGCCACATTGGCATGGCTGCATCAGTGGTGGAAAGTTAGATAGGATTGGGCCTGCAAAGTCTTTGATGCCTGCTGTTTTATTGTTGTCGTCCTGCTGCTGTTTCTGTTTGGGTGTGTGATTGATTGTCTTTCATATTAGTGGTTTGAATGCTGGCCCTGTTAGCCGTTTGGGATTATATTGATGAGAAACAGTGGGCTATAGCAGCGTTTCTCAAAGTTTTCCCTGCGAGGCGGGGAGAACTTTGAGTGTGTGTGGGGGCAGAGCCAGCAGTGGTGGCGATTCTTCGGGTCGCCGCCACTGCCATGCTGTCCCTGCCCCTAAGGAGGTAGGGGACAGCTTAGGTTCTCAATGGTGGGTTGCGACCCACCACTTTGAGAACCGCTGGGCTATAGCATTTGAACATAAAACAAATAATAACCCTTCATGAAATGGTACATTTTTACTCAAATTTGTCCCTTTTGAATGTGTGATCATTCTATTGTTTAATCTGCACATATGTAGCTTCCAAGCACAGATCTTGTGATCACAGCCCTTGCTGCATAGTGAAGAGAAAGAAATGGACTAGTTAAAAATCTGTCTCTGTTGCAGTGAAAAGGGGGGGGGGGGGAGAGAGAAAGTGCATATAATTGAACCTTTTCCAGATTGCAAAAGCAATTATAGAATGCAAATATTTGTAAACTGTGTATATTTATGGTCTTCAATAGTATTTTCAAAATAAATGTTAGAGGTTTTAGAAAATCAATATACTCCTCTTATTTGCAGGGTGCAGCTGCTCAAACAAAGAGAATAAGAATCCCACAGAAGTACTTAGTCCTTTTGAGACTGCAGTTTACACTTCTACCAAATGAGCATTTTTAAGTACTATTTCCAATTAATTCAGTGCATTTCGTGAATTTAAGTACTGTATTTCGTTAAACGTTATTGGTTCAATTCGTAAGAATACTTGGTTTCTTTAAGGGAGGAACACAAGATGATGTAGCAAATGGTGATTTCACCAAGGGCCACTTCATACATTAGGTAAAGGTGACTGGCTCGGTCCAGTCGTGTCCGACTCTAGGGTGTGGTGCTCATCCCCATTTCAAAGCCGAAGAGCCAGCGTTATCTGAAGACGCCTCTGTGATCATGTGGCCGGCATGACTCTCCTTGCTGCAGCGCGTAGCATGCGGCTAGAACACGGAGCGCTGTTTATCTTCCCGCAAGAGGTACCTATTTATCTACTTGTATTAACATGCTTTGGAACTGCTAGGTTGGCAGGAGCTGGCCAAGCAACGAGAGCTCACGCCGTCGCGGATTCTAACTGCCGACCTTTCGATCGACAGCTCATGGTTCAGCAGTTTAACCCACTGCGCCACCCGCTGACTTCATACATTAAAGGTAAAGGTATCCCTTGACAATTAAGTCTAGTCGTGTCCAACTCTAGGGTGTGGTGCTCATCTCCATTTCAAAGCTGAAGAGCCAGCGTTGTCCGAAGACGCCTCCGTGGTCATGTGGCCGGCATGACTCTCCTTGCCGCAGCGCGTAGCATGCGGCTGGAACACAGAGGGCTGTTTACCTTCCCGCAAGCGGTACCTATTTATCTACTTGCATTGACATGCTTTGGAACTGCTAGGTTGGCAGGAGCTGGCCAAGCAACGAGCGCTCACCCCGTTGCGGGAATCGAACTGCCGACCTTTCAATCGACAGCTTATGGTTCAGCGGTTTAACCCGCTGCACCACCCGCTAGCCTTGACTTCATACATTAGTCAGCAACAAATCTGAGTTTTCCACTTACAGAATGAACCACAGACTACCTTGGCTCTCTGCTAAGTGTAACTGTGTAGGGCAGCCAAATCCTGTCTAGCAGGATGCAGTGGCACAAATAAGGCGCCTGCAACATCCTAAGCAGGATTGGGCCTGTCCCGGCACAGCCGGAGGTCTCCTCGGGGGTAAAGGGACATTTGTCTCTTTACCCCGAGTAATGCGCCAGCTGCCCTGACTTTGCTGGCGCAAGTCCGAGAGCCCCATGTAACGGCGGCCAGGCCCAGGAAGTGGGATAGGATATTGCCGAAGACGCCACCCGCCTATCCCTCCACCTTCCTCGGCTCGGTCAACCAATCCCACCTCCAGAATGCCCCATTCCACCCTCCCCATGCCCCTCCACCACCCGGCTGGGAACTCGCCTTCCCCAGCAGGCACAGCTCCAGATCTGAGGAGAGCGGTGCCGGCTTCGGTGCCGGCACTGCCTACTCGCTGGGTGCTGCAAACAAACTGTTAGACAGAATTGTGTCGTGAGACTTGTGTTTTCGGTCTATAAATCTTTCCTTGCTTATAGATCAAGGAGAGTAAAATCTGGCAGCCTCTATGAAAGGAGAATTGTGATGAACAGTTAAGTACGCATATCCAAGTGGGATATGCCCAAGATATTAATGTAACCAGTTTTTTTTTTTTAAAGACACCTATTGGAATTAGATACAAATTTATAATGAAGCAATCAGGATTGGGACTACTGCACCCAGGAAGGGATATTTACCGGTAACCATTTCCTGATTATCCCGATGCAACCGTGCTCCTGAAGCTGCTATTAGGATTAGGAAACTGGTTCTGCCCCATCATCCCCAGTTGCTATTCAAAAAAAAAAATCATCACACAGGGTCAAATTACCTGTAAGTATAATGTATTGTTTGGCCCTTGATTGCACCTTTACATTTGGAAAATTTGAGGCAGATTTGGAAAGAAGAAACCTCCTAGAGATTTGCCATAAGATCTTCAAGTGTGTGCCAAGGGGGTTGTGTGACTGTTGCCGGTGGCACATGCTCCATGCAGTTTGGATTTCAGCACACCCACAAAGGCCTGATTCCACCTACTTGTGGTGGAGTGCTGAAAGTCAGTCAAGCTTAGCACTCCCTGAGAGCAGTAAATGAGCTTCCTAAAAGCTTTCTCCCAGCATGGGCTCAGTGATTTTGGGTGGCAGCCTGAAGTCTATAAGGCTCACCACTCAGTTAGCACACATACAGAAACAGTGGCATGCTCCCCCCCCCCCCCGAAAAAAATAATTAGCATTCTCATTTCAACACCATTATTATGGTTGTCTCTTTTTTATATTCTGATCTTATATTCAGATTTAGAGAGAAAGCCTTTGCTGTTCCAGGGCCATGTATGGGCACTGAAATTTGTTAAAAGCAATGACTTTTGTCAAAAAGACGATTGCCTTTTTCTCTCCTTTTCCTTTTCTGAAAGATAAAAAAGTGTGTTTGTAATTCAGATAACCTTCGTTCACAGCTAGTTAACTAAGTATTGAATTTTATAGTAAAATTAAGACACCGGGCATTTGGATTAGCAGTGTTTGCCATCACTCGTACTCAATAATTGAGGTCACTGGGATTATAAACTCTAATGTGTCAAATTGAATTCACTAGCAACACATCTAAAATCCTTTAATTATCAGCTTTGGGGCCTATGGATTAACAGGAGTTTGTCAGCAGCAAACAGATACGCTGCCTATTTTTTTTTTTGTTGTTGTTGTTCTAATGCTGTGGATGTTTTCTTAGATTCATTAATGCAAAAACATAATCTAAACCTAGCTCTCCTCCATTGTGTTTGCACTTTTATGCGATAAGAAAATATTATACTATTGTACAATATTGCATTTTTGCAACTGAGATAAACACTTTTCCAAAATACTAGGGCTAATGATACACTCAACAGTCATTTTTCTCCATAAGATATTTGTTTGCTGTCAGGCTAAGGGTCTGCATCTGTCTTTCCCCCTTCCCCCTCACATAGAGAATTACCATTGATTTGTCAATACTGTATACATTTTGCATCCCTCGAAATCCTTGGGTGGTATGCCCAAGTAGGAATTTGCCTTCGGCAAACTTGGCGGCAGCATAGGGATGCATGAAATGGCTTTGAGAATGTGTGTTACTTTTATAAAGATGTCTTTAGATATTGTACGAGAGAGAGAGAGAGAGAAAGAGAGAGAGAGAGCAGCCTTCATAGGATGGGACCCAAATGCAATAAATAAAAAATTGTCTCTACTGTATTTGCCATAGGTAAAAACCAGCATCAACTGTCAGAGTTGATCTACACATCTCTAGGTGAAAGCAAATATTTGGAGCTACCTGTTGCATGCAACAAACAGCGCAATCCGACTTAACTTTTGTGCTGGTTTAATCAGCGGCGCAGCGAGAACGGGAGGCCCCAGAATGGAAAAGGGGTTCAAATCCCCTTTGAATTCCTCTTTTGGGGGGGATTTAAATCCCTTTTCCATTCTGGGGCCTCCTGTTCTCGCTGCGCCACTGGCTAAACCGGCACAAAAGTTAAGTCAGATTGCACTGAAAGTCTGATAAGACCTGGTTCAGGGCCTATGTTTCATTTGGAGCAACACATTATTTACTAAGTGTTAACTCAAAACAAACACAGAGGTTGCAAGGTAGCTGTAGCTTGACATTCACCAAGTAACAGGCTTACCATATCGCCGACCGGGACGTTCCTTTTTGCCCTTAAGGGAGCTGGGGGGAGGGGCGATAGAAGCCGGAGCGATGCTCCGGCTTCTATCGCCCCTCCCCCTGCCTCCCTTAAGGGCAAAAAGGAACGTCCCGGTCAGCGATATGGTAAGCCTGCCAAGTAAGAATGCTAACTTTTACCTAGCTACATCTAGCTACATCTCACAACCTGTGGTGGGATTTTGCCTTGGTTTGCCGTCAGGCTAAAGGTTTGTGCTGGTAGAGTCAACATGTTCTCCAGGTTGACCTTCATTGACTTTATTTATGCCTAACTAATTGGTTTACAATAAAGGTTTAGGCCTTTATTTATGCCTAACTAATTGGCCAGCCAGCGGGTGGCGCAGTGGGTTAAACCGCTGAAGCATGAGCTGTCGATCGAAAGGTCGGCAGTTCGAATTCGCAACGGGGTGAGCTCTCGTTGCTTGGCCAGTACCTTAATTGGTACCCAGAATGTTGCATGAGGAGTCCTAGCCCTGTGAAACAGCAAAACTTGAATGTGATCTCCCACTAAGAAAAACTGGATCTGTGTGAATTGCCACACCTAAGAAAGGCACCCAGGTTGCCTTTTGTCCCACCTAGCCCTTACCATAAGGTAAAGATGACCCCTGACAATTAAGTCCAGTTGTGTCCGACTCTAGGGTGTGGTGCTCATCCCCATTTCAAAGCCAAAGAGCCAGCGTTGTCCGAAGACGCCTCCGTGGTCATGTGGCCGGCATGACTCTCCTTGCCTCAGCGCATAGCATGTAGCTGGAACACGGAGCGCTGTTTACCTTCCCGCAAGCGGTACCTATTTATCTACTCGCATTAACATGCTTTGGAACTGCTAGGTTGGCAGGAGCTGGCCAAGCAATGAGAGCTCACCCCGTCGCGGATTCGAACTGCCGACCTTTTGTTCAACAGCTCATGTTTCAGCGGTTTAACCCACTGCGCCACCCGCTGGCCTTACCATACCATTTGGATAATAAACAGATCCTGATAATTTGCTTGATTATCAGGACTTGCTGGTTATTGCCCTGGAAAATCTTGTTGTTACCCATACCCACTTATGCCTCTTGACTGCAGGCTTCATGCCAGAGGACAGAGGTCCTTCTATCCTTTTGCTTATGTCCTTGCAGCCTCTTGCTGAGGCTGGGCTGGATGTCCCTGACTGAAAGGACTTAGTTTAGTTTGGAGAGAGCTTTCTTCTTCCCTCTTTTAACTAGGAAAACCTGCACTTCTTCTTGGTTTGGATTTTAATCTGAGCCCAAGAAGAATCCAGAGGTTTAGAAAGCTTGCTTCTTTTTTTGAGAACAAGTCCCGGGAGGCGGGAGCTATTTTCTGAGTCTGGTTTAGAAGAACTTGGCAGTATCAAAAGTTCCAGCATCAGTGCGTATGCTAAGCTTGCATGAAGCAAACCAGAGCCTTGAGGCTTGAGTCCTGGAGTTTGGGGGAGCTCAGAGCTTGCACGGGCTGGGGAGTTAGCCCGTAGGACTTCAGCTTCCTCTTAGCCAGACGACTGGCTGTTAAAAGGGGTGGTGGCACCTACCACAGGGCAACTCTGAGGACTCGCACACCCACCTGTTTGGGATGTTTGGTCAGGTGGAGGTGTGCAAGAACTTGTACTCAACGTAAGGCTTATTTGCCTAGGAACTGTGCCTTGCTTTCTCATGGAGTGTTAAGACCTTTGAAATAGTCAGATACACAAGAACAAATTAAGAGCATGCATTTCTGACTCACAGGGAGTGTTAGACCAATGAATCAGAAGTGTGTATGATTGGCCAGAGATCCAGTACTGTGACACCCAGCAATATCCTCCCCTTGCTCTCGTTACTGTTGTTCTGTTGCTAAGTATGCAGCCTAATGAACATTTTTGATGAACTTAAAAAATTCATTCCATTCTTTTTGAATGTTTAGTTTGGACTAATAATGGTATTACAGGGTGATTACCCCTTATCCGGACATCTGAAATCCAGACATTTTTGAAGCTATGACTTTTTGTTAAAAAAAAAAAAACCACTTTTCCAGCACCTGGCTGGCATAGTGTAAGACATGCTGGGGCACAATTATTAAAAATGTTGTATAAAATTACCTTTCAGGCTATGTGTGTAAGGTGTATATGAGACATAAATGAATTTCGTGTTTAGACTTGGGTCCCATCCCCAAGATATATCATTATACAGTATTTATACAAATATTCCGAAATCCGAAATCCAGACAACTTCCTGTCCCAAGCAGTCTGGATAAGGCATATTCAACTTTTACCATACAGTTTGCTTTTGATGTTTTTCTAACAGACCAACACAGCTACCTGCAATTTTGTGGGCACCCAGGGGGTGGGGAAAGGTGGGGTATAAATTTATTAACTAAAGGTATTAAATAAATGATTTTTGCATATATCATTATGACCTTAACAACAGCTAATATTATGGTATTTCCCCCTTGCTCCCCTTCGAAATGTACTCTCATTTTATTTGTTCCCTGTGTCATAATTGGGAGAGAAACACACATTTTGCAGTTTGTGCATGACCTTTAAACAACAGCATATTTTTAAACAGAGCAGAAGGCATTGAATTTTTGGAAACAGTTTTGTAGCTGGTTTTTGTGTGTGTGTGTGGGGGGGGGAAACAGCAGAGACTGCAAATGCAGAATAAATTACGTATTTCTTGCCAAAGCAAATCCATTGTAACATCAAAAAGCCTGTTTGACTATTGCCCATTGTATTGAGAGCTTTGTAACAGCAAGGAGCAGTAACTTAAAATAATGACAGATGGAAGCTTTGTGTCCTTAACTTCACAGTAATTTGACATTGGTTTACTAGGCAATAAGAGTTTCATTATTTAATGGAAAACAATGTCACTTTTGGATGGCAAAGCTTAATCTTCTCAAGACTTTATTACACAATTGAAAAGATTGATTGCAGTTGATTGGATTTTGTCCCTAGGACATAGTAACTTCCACATGTCCCTTGTGTTAACCGTCATTTTTTGCCAAGCTTCGTGAAGTCTTGATAGCCTTTGTCATCCTCTTGATAAGATTTGGTTGGTGGTGTTTTTTTTTTTTTTAATGGACTTGGGAAAAGTGGAAGTTCAGACATAACCTTACACAAATCTGTTTGAAATGCTCTTGTCTATTTTTCAGGTGGAATTATGTGTTAGTTATGAAAGACAAGGGACTGCCAATGAAAACAGAGGTCTTGCCCTGTCTCTCTGTCTATGACATTTACAGCGCAATCCGACTTAACTTTTGTGCCGGTGTAACCAGCGGCACAGCGAGAACAGGAGGCCCCTGAACGGAAAAGGGATTCAAATCCCCTTTGAATTCCTCTTTTGGAGGGGATTTGAATCCCTTTTTCGTTCTGGGGCCTCCCATTCTCGCTGCGCCGCTGGTTATACCGGCACAAAAGTTAAGTCTGATTGCGCTGTTAAGTGCATTTACCCTTGTTGTGACTAGCATATCATGTGTTTCCCCTTCCTTATTCCAAGACATTAGCCAAAGCAAATTCAAAAAAGGGGGGCAAACACAGAATATGATGCTGTCAGAACTTGAATAAATTTGCCCAAACGTGATGGGATAGGGGAGGAAAATCTGCCTATCCAACTGCCAATTTTGGTGGCAGTCTCGTGTGTCTCATAACATGTAACTTAACCCTGCTGTAGTAAAACCCTAACCCTCTATTCAGTGGGATATAACCCGTCCTATCTTAAGCCTGTCCTGGCAATGCCACACTGACAGCACACGCGCGTCACCCCCTGGCGGCCCGCCCCCCCGCCACGCTCCAGCGACGCCTCTGGGTGCAGCCCTTCCAGGTAACACCCCCAGCATCCATGGAAACACCAACACAATCTGGTATCTACCGTGCAGCATCCTGATGACAGAGTGATGCTACAAGCACCACTTCCGCCATGGGGAAATGCCCCAAGGACAGCGCACGCGCACACACACACACACACACACACATACATACACACACACACACACACACACACACACACACACACACACACATCAGTTAAGCTGCAGAGAATTTAGCGTATGCATTATATTTTAGCTTGCAGTCTTGAGAACCTTGGAGACCTGCTTGTAGTTGTTGGAGACAGTACAGACCTAGATGGAGCTATGGCAAGTTCTCTATATATGGATCGCTTCTTTAAGTCTGTTTTCTCATGGCCAGCCTTGTGTACCCCAATTGCATGCAGCTCTATGAGGTCTCAGGTAGACGTCTCTTACAGCCTTGCTCCTTGGGATCCTCCTAACTAGACGTGACAGTGATTGAAGTTGGGTCTTGCTTATGCAGAGCATACTAAGGTAGTCCTTGACAGCCTGTTTGGGCAGTTCAGTGGTATTGCTGGAAGGGGTGCGCCACCATAAGTGGTGCAATGCTGTGCATTGCCTTCACTGCTGGAATGGTTCCGGGGCGAGTGGGAGGGGCCATGTTACACCAGTTTGCAAGGCCTTGCACCCCATCCAGCAATGCTACTGGGGCAGCTATACAGATAGTTCAGAAAGAGGTGAGTGGTGATGATGTGGTGGTGACCTGGGGGGGGGGAGGGTGGCGTTATCCACACTTGGTATGGTTTTGCATCCTAATGCCATCTTTCCCAAATAGATGTCATATCAGGAGGAACCAATCATATTTTGAGCACAGGCTCAAAATGTGCATCTTTTGATGAGCCACATGTGGGCATCTCTGTGCCGCATGTGTATCGTTGGATCGACTCCTTTAAATATAGCATTCCTCCCAGCTCAGTTAATTATTATTTTTTGCTTAAGATAGATCTAGTTTAATAATTTCTTTTAAAAGGGCTCATGATTAAATTTATAGTTTGTTGAGATAAAAAATATTTAAAGAAGAAAGTGCAGAATAATTGGGGACTTTTAAAGCCATTACAATGCATTTAAATAACTGTTTAATGCTCCATCTCATGTAGAAGAGGTAAGAGCAGCAAATAGCTTGTATTGGCAGTGTTTGTGAACAACATTATTAATTTGATTAATTTACTTTTCAGGTAATAGTCTTCAATAAAAGTTATTTTGGAGATGAATGCAGATCTATTTTCTTGTTTAGAAGATTTTCTTGTTTAGGCTTGCACTTGTTGATAGACTACATAGATTTGTGTTGACATCAATATGTAATAAATACAGCTCTTTAATTCTTGTATTACTGCATTTAATTATGAGCCTGGAATGTGCGCTTATTAGGCAGCTGCAGAAGACACTGAGATTGTAGAGGTTAATGATGTTCATCTATGCACAGTACGTTATTCAATTTTAAATGCAAATTTGAAAGAGATAACAAAATACATTTTAATTTATGGTGGAGTGATAATTGCTATACATTGACCTATAAAATTAATACTGCACTATTAATAATTGCACCCATCTATTCTGTGTTCTTTTTAAAACCTATCATCTTACTTATGCTTCTTCTAAGTAGCAGTTGTAATAGTGAGAAAAGAAAAGTAGCCTGTGAACGATGGCTTTGTAGCCCACAAGCACTGCATATTATGGTCAGGATCCACAGACCCCTGTTTACATGCTCAAGCACTCTCTGTCTCCTCGCTGTGTGTAAAGCACCACGCACATGGATGGTGCTACATAAATAATACTAATAAATTATAATGTGCTCTTAATACTTTAGAGGTCAAATAAGAAAGTGTCCTGACTTTCTGGAGGAATGTCTGAGAGGCACACAATACTTTGATGAGAAAATATATCTGAGAAGCAAGTTTCAGAGTGTGAATGGACTGGAAGCTTATTCCTGTTTTATCAAGAGGATTGTGCGAGAAGGAGCTGAGGTAAGTAGTTGCTTTTTTTCTTGCTGGGGGCTAACATCAGGCAGCACCTCAACAGGCTCAACAGCACCTCAACAGGCATTGGCTCAGCTGTCCCTGCACATTCATGTTTTGTCATTCAGTACAGGGAGAGAGGGGAGAGAGAAAAAAAAAAGAAATATGAGGCTGCTCCTGCTGCCTTGTGTGCTCCGTAATGCTTATTTCTGGTCTTAGACGTCTCGCAGCCCAATCCTATCTAAACGGTGTGCTGGTGGAATGCATGTTCCACCAGTGCAGGCTGTTGCAAAGCAGCTGTAAAGTGCCTTGCAGCAGCGCAAGCTGCCAGCACACCAGCAGGAAGGCTGGAGCCTTCCTGCGCATGCCAGTGGACTGACAGAGACCCGTCGGTGGAGGTAAGCCCGTGCAGGAGGTGGGATGGGAGGAGGGTGGGGACTGTATTGAATGGGGTGGGGATGGGCAGAATGGGGCGGAGGCAGGGGAAGGGCAGATCAGGCCCGGGAGGAGGGCAGGATCGGCAGCAGTGGCACGTGCCGAATTCCGATCTCCTTCCTGGGCCTGATCACCGGCACAGAACAACTTGGACTTGTGCCAGCAATATCGCTGGCATAGGTCCAAGTTGACCCATAGCAGCTGCTGGGCCTTACCCAGGGCAAGGGAACAAATGTCCCCTTACCACAATTAGACCTCCAGCAGCTGCATCACCGTGCTGGGAGTTGGGTAGGATTGAGCTGCCCGCCAGTACAAATCTGTAGCAGACACACTTTACTATTAAACACAATCACTGGTCTCGTGGGGAGGGAGGCTGTTTGCAGAAAATGGATGGACCAGCACTCTAAGTAGTTATTGCACAATACAACCGTAGTACTGCTCAACAGTTTAGTCTAGGTGAATATAAACTCCATTGTGCTGTAGGCAATTGCAAAATGCCTGACATCCATCATTTTTATATGAATGTAGCACCACATGCAGAGCCCTGGGAATAGCCTTTATCCTTCTGTTGGGTTGTGCTTTAGAATGTGGTGATTTCCAGATCTTGCCATGTAGAGACATGTCCTATAAAACATTATTGTTATAGTGTAATGATAGGTAAGAGTAATCTTGTGGTTACATTGTGATGGCAAATATGAATATGAAAATGGACTGGAAAGAGTCAGTGTTTCCATATTTTATTTTATTTTGGCTTGCCTTATTTGTTTCCTTGTCTGCCTTCCTCCTTTTAGATTAAGTTTTGCCTGAACAGGAACTTCCAACATAATTTCTGATGTCTCTGTAGGGGGATTCCAGTGACAATCTAGGGAGTGCAGGTGCACCCTGAGAAACGTCACTGTTTTGATGAACCTCTTTTGGCTACTTTCAACAGTTCTAAGATCTTTTGCCTGAGAAGGACCCTCCCCCTTCCAAATTCACGTTGTATTTCACTTTGTGTGAGATACAGCTTGACCAAAACAGCTTCCATCCAAACGCTGTAACTGCATTGGGGGACAAGCATGTCGCTTCCTGGAGTTCAACCACAACAAAAACCTGAACAAATTCATTGTGACAAGTCTGGGATAGGCATCAAATAGAAATACCCTCAAAGACCCTTCATGATGAATGAATTCAAATTTACATTCTTGATATATCATCATCATAAAGTGATCCAATGATTGGAAATGCAGACATCCGTAACATTAAATCACTTGTCTAATTTTGAGAATAGCTGCTAGTGTTTGGGAGGCTAATACCGTATGCGGTTGCCACAGCTGTATTAATTAAGGAAAGTTGTTGCAGAGCTGCATGAAATATAATGAACAACCGTAAATTTTAATACCAAGTGCATAGACTCGATAGCTAATGCTTTTTTGATATTTAATATTAATAACCCCAAATAAATAAATAGTTGACAGCAGTGGCTTTCAAACTGTTCTGGGATAACCCTGGAGTTCCTCAAGTTTGTCTCAATGAGTTGATCTGCCATAGTGGGCAAACTTACCTGAAAAACAGCTTGCTCACCACTCCAACAGGCAAGGTTGGGGTGCATTGTATTGAGGTGCATTGTAGCAGGTACACACTTGAGGCAACTGCAAGGCCCGAAAGGCACAGCTGGCATCACACTATTCTCACCTTCTCTCTGGTTTTGTTGTTCAGTCGTTAAGTCGTGTCCGACCCTTCGTGATCACATGAACCATATCCCGCCAGGCCTTCCTGTCCTCCACTATCTTCCTGAGTTCGCTCATTTTCATGTTCGTTGCATCGGTGATGCTGTCTAACCATCTCATCCTTTGCCTTCCCCTTCTCCTTTTGCCTTCAATCTTTCCCAGCATCAGAGTCTTCTCCAGAGAGTCCTCTCTTTGCATTAGGTGGCCAAAATATTTGAGCTTCAGCCTCAGTACCTGTCCTTCCAGGGAACAGTCAGGGTTGATTTCCTTTAGGCTTGACTGATTTGATCTCTTAGCAGTCCAAGGAACTCTCAGGAGTCTTCTCCAGCACCACTGTTCGAAAGCATCTATTCTTCGGCGCTCAGCCTTCCTATCCTGTGCATCACGTGGCCTTTCTTGTTCATTTTCACATAAGCTTCAACATCCCACATGAACTGAGAATTAGGACAGACTCATCCTATCCTTCCCTCCACTGCTGGTGCAGCTGCTGCCAAAAAGATGCATGCTGTATCTATCAGGGGGTGAAATGGGAGGCTTCAGAAGGAAAGTGGGATTTTCCCTCAATGCCCCACCCCTTGGAGACTGAGGAGAGAGAGGGGGTGGGGAGGCTGCTGCTGGAAGGGATAGGATCCCGTGCTGGAGCTGGTAAGTTGAGCACCAGGCAGTGCAGGGTCTGGGGAAGGTGGGGAAAGGGGCATAATGGGGTGGGGGAGGGCAACGATGAGGGTGGCGGTGGGCAGACCAGGCCTGGAAGGGGTTGGGATCGGTGCCACTGGTGTACATCGAATCCTATGCCCCCTCCCAGGCCTGGAAGCCAGACATGGGGCTCCTCGGTTCTATGCCAGCCATAAGGGTATAGCTTGACCCAGGGTAAGGGGACAAATGTCTTCTTACCCCAAGGAGACCTGCGGCCTGCCCCAGTCCTGCATAGGATGCAGCATGGGCTGTGCGGTCCTGCTGCATGGCCTATGCGTAGGATTGAACTGCCCAAGTAGTTTGGTAACCAGTTAGAATGGAAGTTAAAGGGATGCTATACTTAATGAAACTATTTTGGTAGCAATTATGCCTGAAACAGAATGAAAAATAAAATTTTGAAGATAGAAAATATTAAAAATTTGGTCACTTTAAGTTGCATAGTAAATTATCTTCTACTTCAGCTCCTCAATGGCACTTATAGTGAAGCTTTAGTAATATGCATTTTTATTTCAGTAGACAATTAACTGGTTGAAAGGCAGAGGATTAATCTATGAAAGCTTCTTTGATCATGGGCAGCAAATTCCCATCGATTTCTCTTCTATGTGGCTGCTCATTATTTCTTGTGTTCCTCGTGCAGGACAACACTCTCATCAGGAAAGATCTTCCACTAGGGAAATCACCAAACATGTACGTTTACAAACCCCATTTTTAAATGAATGGTTCCTCAAGCCCAATTTAAATGAGATTCTTTCCAAATGCAAAGCTCTGACCCACATAGGTGCTTCACATAGCCAGCATAATGTCCAACAGGTGCTTACCAAGAGACAGTGTGCGCCAGAGGTTCCCAAACTGAGGCATCATGATGCCCCAGTCCGGGATTAATGGTTGCTATCCACTAAAAGAGGGTGGTGATGTGCAGTGATGGTGGCGGTGCTTTCGGGATCGTGCCACTGCCGCCAAGACAAAAAAAGGGTGTAACACTCACTCAGTGGACGCGCCAGGCTTCCGAAGGGTGCGGGGGCCCCCACAATCCCCTCTGTGGGCCTCCCTGTGGCCCAAAATGGCTCCTTGATGTGATCATGACCTGATGTAATCTTTTTTTTTCTTATTCCTTCCTTCCTTCCTTCTCCTTCTCCTTCTCCTTCTCCTTCTCCTTCTCCTTCTCCTTCTCCTTCTCCTTCTCCTTCTCCTTCTCCTTCTCCTTCTCCTTCTTCTTCTTGCAATTTAATATTAAATACTTTCAAGAGCTGCCCTTTGACAGCCCAATCCTATGGGTTCTTAGCGAACCTGATCCCACGGCATGGATCCACGTGGACCTACACCAGTGAATTCATTAGTGCAGGTCTGAGTAGACCCCTCTGGGCTGTGGAGGCTTGTGAATGTTCTCTTACCCAGAGGAGAGAGACCTCTGCGGCTTCTCTCCCCACAGGATGCAATGCTAGCCTTGTTGAGATGGATAGGATTGGGATCTAAACATATCTGTGACCCCCCCCCCTTTTCCAAAGAAGTCTGGAATAGCATCATTTAAACTGAGTTTCAGTGGGAAACCCTATAAAGGAATCTGCTGCTTTTCCATTCAGTGTTCACTGTAGCATTCAGAACAGACTCAAGACAGAAGACTGTGAACAAATAAAAATATGTCAGTGCTAACTTTGTAATTTGCTTATTTTCAGTAACAAATGGTTCCTTTCTGAATAATTGGAGCTCTGTTTGGCTACCGCAGTACAATGCACATGGGAGTGCCCTGGAAGGTGGTTGTTAGACTTTATCCTAAGGGGGATCCTGTTGGTTATAACGTTAGCTAATTGACTAACAATATCCCACTTTGTCGGAAATGAGCAAACATAAATTAAGCCTGATGTTCCAAACTATAAATTATTAATGGATATTAATTGTATACTTTTTAAGACTTTGTTGGAAAACACTTTCTTGCACGCTTAGTTAGTTCCAACTCTCTTACTTCATTAACTTTGATAGTTTCCTTTCTGCTGAATAAAATTAACTTTATTCATATAATCTTTTCCATTAAGCCTTTTGTAAACCTCAACTCTGTACTCCCTGATCCTACTTTAATCTATGGAAATGAGTTATATTTCTTAAATATGCAGAGCAGTTCATCAATTACAGGCGGATGTCATCCTTTTAATCTCCTCTTTCTGGATTCTTACCTTACTCATTGTCCTTCACAAATTAAGAAGCTACATTGAGCAAAGTTAAGAACCTATCTTTTTCTCATAGTGATCTCTGACAATTAGGAGCTATTCCCACTATGGACAAACTAACTCCAGTGCCCCAATATTGGACATTTCTATTTAAATGTCCTAGGAATTTACTCAAACGGGTGTTATTGCATTTTATCCTTTCACAGCAGGCTAGAGGAAGAGTGAGTGACTGGACCATGGTCACAGAGTGAGCTTTATGACTGAGCAAAGTTTTTAAGCCATGTCTCCTTGCGTGGAGCCTCGCATGCAGCAGGAAGAGGTGGCAGGCTGCTGGGATGCTAAACAAGGCAGTACTGGTTCAGATTGAACCTGATAGATCTGCATTTTTGAATGTTCCTCTATGATTTGCTTTGGATGATGCTGTCAGTCTGACCACCCATTGTGTAATTATAAGCAAAGGCACACATAATAATAATAATAATATACAGTATTTATTCTTTCTGGTCATTGGATTTCTCCTCTGACTTTATTATTTTTATTTTTATTATTTTTCACATTTTTATACCGCCCTTCCTGCAAGGAGCTCAGAGTGGTGTACATATTTCCTTTCCTCCTTTTTTTTTTTTTTTGCTCACAACAACCCTGTGAGGTAGGTGGGGCTGAGAGATAGTGACTGGTCCAAGGTGGTGTACATGGGCAGGCTGTTCTAAACCCCAAGGGGTTTTTACAATATAATAACGTTCTAATCTTTCATAGAACCCTTCCTTCGAGATGCTACTTCCACAGATGCTACTTGCCCGCAGATGCACTATCCGCAGTTGGTCGTCGTCCCCACGGCGGCCATTACCTTTATCTGTGAAGACCTGGTGCCAAGTCCGTGTATTTCTTCCTTAAACAAAATGCTATAAGCAGCAGGCTATTTGCCAGCTTCTTCGCTATAAGCAGCATGCTACTGATAGCATTTTGTTTAAGGAAGAAATACACGGACTTGGCACCAGCTCTTTACAGATAAAGGTAATGGCTGCCGGGGGGCACAGGGCTTGCTGTGGGGGGCACTTGCTTCATTCGTGCATCAGCAGGGGGCCTGGAACATATATCCTGAGAATATGGGGAGGCCCTCTACTTTGGAAGTTACATTTTATAATAGTATTAGAACAATGTAATACAATCGGTTCAGACATTCCATCACCCTCCCCATGAGTATGTGCAGCAGAATAGTACACCAGGGCTGGTGGGTGTTTGTGTGTGTGACAAAACATGTGCACCCTTACTTTTAATTGCGTGGTAGGCAGGGCTGATCAGATGTATTGTTGAAAACAGCCCTACGTGAATAACAATATGCAACAACAAAACCTGCAGAGCAGGCAAAGGGATGGGCTGGAATCCTCTCCTTGACGTTTTCTATCATTTACAACATGGAGAGCATTCAACGATTGGTATCACCTGCAATCTAAAGCTGCACAGAGGTTGTAGTAGTGGCAACTCTAATCTCTGCATTTCAGGAGGTACCTGCAAAAGGGAAAATGACGAGTGGCTATAACTGGCATAAAGGCTGTTCATGCATTCTTTTAACTGGGGGTAAGCCTCCACAGCATGAGGGGAGGTCTACTCAGACCTGTGCTAGTGAATTTGCTGGTGCAGGCCACATGGACCTGCGCTGCAGGATTGGGTATGGGAAGGGGGCTAGGATTCAGCAGCCGCCACTGTCACCAAACCCACCCCCTTCATGGACCCGATCCGCCCTCCTCCCATCCCTGTCACCACCCCATTCCGCCTTCCCCTGCCCCCATTGCCACCTCATTCCACCCTTCCCTGCTCCATTCCATACACACACCGTCCTGCCTCCTCCACCATCCTACCTGCTCTGCCTCGGTGCATCCAGGAGCATCCTCCGATGTGCGCGGGAAGGCTCCAGCCTTTCTGCCAGCGCTCCGGCAGTGCACAACTTCACATGCTGACAGACTGTGTTTCACGACTGCCGTAAGACACTGTTGGTGAAACGCACATTCTGCCAGCGTCACAGCCTGTTAGGTTGTAAATCCTACAATTGTCACTGCTTCCCAAACTAGCAGGAAGTGGCAATGAGTAAGAAAATGGAGCCCTGTACCAATGTTACATATTTGACATTTTACCATCCAGCCTGTACTTACTGCATTTAATCAGAAAGTGAAATATTATATACCTTACCACTTCAGTGCATTAGTTTAGCACCAAATGGAAAGAACATTTATTTTTCAGTCATCCATCATAAGTCATAAAATGCGCACAGTGTTATGTGTATCACTTTCCATATAAGACTGTCCTACCTGCTAAATAGGCAAATGCTAATATTTATATGCTAATTAATTGCAGAATACCTGGGGAAAATCCCAACTGTTTGCCTGCCTTCTAGAGTTGAGAGACCATCAATCACTCCCCCCTGTTTTTTTAAACAATGCATTTAAACAGCACTTTCTTTATATTTCACATTATTCTTATTTTCTGCCATGTGACAGCATTAATATTTTTTATTTTCCTTATGCCTCGCTTATGTTAACTCAGCCATAACTGAAGGTGGCACTAAATTAAGTTATACTGTAGATTTGAAACTATGCAACAAATCTAGGGGATATTGTTTTCGGCATGAATAAAAAATGAGACAAATAGAAATGAATATGGCACACAATGGTTTAACGTTTATGCATGTTGCAAAAGTTGGGAACATTGAATAGGCTGTTTGTGAAGAACAGAAAAATAAATGGTTTGACATTATAGTCGAAAGTACAGGCTACTATGAAACTGGGTCATATTTTAATAATGTAAATTACCTTAAAATAAATACTAAATGTTGAGGGGTGTATATATAGATATAGATATAGATATATATCCTCCTAGCAAAGTGACAAATATATGACCGGAAATAGAGGTGGGAGGGTGACTTGATATATGTTCCCATATATCAAACATAAATACTGGAGTATTTGGTCAAATTATGATGTGGCCATGATGAATTTGATGTTGGATTTGTGCGATGCACTTTTTGGGCTGACTGGGCTTGAATATGGTTCAGAAATTATTTCTTGTGCTTGTGAAGATTCTGCTGCCTGCCTGGTGACGTGGCCTGACAGAGAACACATCACAGTACTGCCCCCATATGCACTGGGGATATGTTCCAGGCCCCTCTGTGGATACGTGAAACCGTGGATAGGGGCGAACGCCACCTTCATGGTTTCCTGAGGGCCCCCTGCCCTGCCTCCTCTGCGGGCACGCACGTGCGCCCCCACAGCTCTTATTTTGCTTTCAGGTAGCTTTGTTTCTTAAAACAAACAGAGAAGCAGCCTCCATTGCTGGCAAGTAGAATGAGACTACGTTCTAGAGAGGCTCTGCAAGGTTTCTGTTAACCTTGTAGAGCCTCTCTAGGACTTACTGTGCAATCCTACCTAACTTCGTGGCACCGGAAGAAATGTTCCATTGCCGGAAGAAGTCACAAGTGTCGTAAGGCGCGTTTGTGCCTCCTTGAGAGCCGGGAAGGCCGGCTGCAGTGCCAGGAGGATCCCGCCAATGCTGGACCCAGGTAGGTCTGGATCCAGCGGCTGGGGGGTGGTGGTTCGCCAGGCAGGGGAGGGTGGCCATTGGCCCAGCGGCCTGGGAGGGGGCGAGGGTGGCCTTCGGCCGTATCCTGATCCCCGCTGGTTGCCGGGGCCTTTACATGGCCTCCTCTACATCCATCAGCAAATAGCTGGCAGAAATTCAAGGAGACTGATAGGGCCTGGCCCTGGTTACACTCGGGGAAGGAGACGAGTGTCTCCTTCCCCGAGGAGACCTCCACTTTGGCAGCAACAGTGCCTCCGGAGCACAGGATCCGGCTGGTGGCCCAGGGGGCTCCACCATACTTCCATTTGTGCACAGCTGCACTGCCTGCACGTCCAATTCGAGATGCTATGCCTTGCTTTTAAGGTCCAATTCTAACAGGACCTTAACTGACTAGTATTAGTTAATACTAAATAGTGTTCTGGCACCATAAGGTCCTTTATGGCTGTTGCAAAATATGACACACCATACAGCACAGCCCACCGCTCAAAATGGCTCAAAACTCCCCCACAAGATGGACCCTGTTGGTGCGGCTGGATCACCACATGGGGAGTTAGGTCGGATTGGGCTGTTAAAGCCCAAAATGGGCAAGATTCAGCATCTGTCGGATGTTAAAAAATATTCATTTTTTTCCCAGGGGCATTCTTTATCTGTCATACTTCTTGCTTGTTGTTTGAGACTGCTGGCATTTTTTTTTTCTGTTCTGAAAAAAAAAACATTTTCATGTATTTGTAATTGAACTCGTTTTGTAATTTTTTTGTTTTTTGGTCATTGAACTTGTTTTGTTTTATTCATTTTCTGTGCATCTCCTTGAACATTTTCTGGAATGGCACATGCCAAATAAATAAAATAGAAAGTACTAGTAGTCTTTTTTGTTAAAAAAAATGTTCTTTTGACTATCCTGCTTATAGAAGGAAACTTGCTGAACGATGCAGCTTAGAAAATACCCAGAGATTATATAAACTGCATGTCATGTGAATATCAAAGTAGGAAAATCTTACGACTGTTTTTCACTGTCTGAACTGTAAAATGGCATTTCTTAGAGACCTGACAATGTTTTCACATTAAATATTGATTATGAGGAACAATGTAAAAATCTGACATCTTTTGTGCTTTTTTCAGAAGTGGTTTGTTATTTGGGAGCCATATCGACAAAAGATATAGGCTTCAGTCTGCTGAGATAGAATTGAGGGGGAAAAAAATCTCTGAAATGGACTTGAAGAGTTACTGATTTTTTTTCCCTTGTTAAAAAGATTGAAGCATAACAGATTACTGCTGCAAAGCAAAACTTGCTGGGAAGATAATTGAGAAGGTTTTTATTTTGTATATGAACAGCAATGCCAGTTCACATGTCAGTGGGAGAAGGTATTAATTTCAGCAGGATGGAAGACAAGGTTCTCAGCAAGGCATGCTCTTGGATATACAGTTGGACCCCCCTCCTGCGGATAGCCAGGATCTGCTGCGGATCTGCATGCTAAAAACCCTGCTAAAAGGGGAAAAAGCCCTAAAATTGTCGTTTGTACCTTTTTAAATAGCCAAAGTGCACCGTTTTCAAGCCTCCACAGGTATTCTTGAAGCTTAACGACCCACTTCTGGGTCGTGCGAAGGCACTTCCCTCCTCCCAGCCTTGCTTCAGGGTGCACCGCCGTTCCAAAGTAGAGAGGATTGTGCCACCAGTCCACACTCAACCTCAATAGATTCTTCATTTATAAACAAGGAAGTCCTCATTTGAATTGGACATACAGTATAGCACTGCAGTGGGTAGAGAGAGTTCATTAAAATTATGATACCCATTTAGGCCATGATTCAGCCACATGTAAGCACTTATAAATTTCACTAACTTAGATGCATAGAGTTAAGCAGGTGCTTAAGACCCCAATTAAGTGGGACTCAACGCTGCTTAATTTAAATGACTCATTACAGAATACAGTGTACTAAAATAAAGAGCATACATGTTATCAGATTATTTAAAGAGTTTCCATTGTAAGACAGGCAGCCCAATCCTGTGTAAGATATGGCGGCAGGTCTAAAGGGCTGGCCACCGTATCCTATGCAGAATCCAGGCTGCCCCAGGGCAGGTACCGTAAAAACACATTAAGGCGCATTTACAACACCCTGTGCCTGGGGAGCGCACACTCCCCCGGCACATTCCTACACAGGATTGCGCCATTGACCATGTTTCAGTAGAGCTTCTACTCAAAAATTGTTCTCCTGACAGAGTGCTTAGCTATGTTTAAAATTTATCTTCTCGTACATTAAAAAAAATTCTCAAATACTATCTCAAGCAGTAACCAGGAAGAAGGATGACCTAGCATGATATGATGGATGAGCTTATTTGAGGTTGTCACTTAAAGCTCAAAGAATAAAATGAAAGATGGATGCTATAATTAAATTTCATAATTAGCAATCCTATCTGCTGTACCTCCCAGGATAATTTTAGAACAGTGGTATCTTCTTTAGGTCTAACTTTTAAAATACTTTATTTAATCCTGAGAGGATGCATACATATGAGTATCTGACTGAAAAAGACGAACAGGAACCAGATGTTTCAATAAGAGAGAGCCACATGTTCCAAAAGAAGGCACAATGCAGAGTTCTTGAGATTGAATCACTTCAGAACATGGGTAGCCCACTCCTCTGTGTCAAGAACTGTCTGAAAGTGGGATGGTGGCATGTCAGGAATGGGTGGTGGGGTGACTTGGCACTTCACCTCTTTTGCCTAGCCCCACCCGTTGCACGCTTGACAAAGATGCAAAAATTCCAGCTGGTGATTGGCTGGCTGTTGAGGTATGGGCAGGTTGGCCTGGGTGGCTAGGGGTTTCATTTTCCCGTCCCCAGCCAGCCAGTCCATTGAGGGAGTGTTTGAAATGGGAATATTCAGATATGTAATTCTGCGAGAGAGCAGTACCACATATATTTTCTTAAAATACTTGAATCAGCTGGAAAAGTTTTGGCTTTATGTGGGTTGGTCCGCTGGTCCCGGATTGTCAGTGGCCTCCTCTGCCATATTCTATCCCCTTTCCCAGGCCCAACCACCATTACACAGGCCTCTTGGACTTGCACCAGCAAAATAGATGGCACACATCCAAGTAGCCCCATTGGGGCAGCTGGCACCTTACTCAGGGTAAAGGGGTGAACGTCGAGGCCGTTACCACTCTAGACAGTATCTGCTGGGAAAGGTAAGTTCTCTGCCGGGCAGCGGAGAGGTGTGGAGAGGACAGAACAGGGTGTTCCGGGAGGGGGGATTAGTTCCCTTCCCCTGAGGTGACCTGCCTGCTTTGCACCCTGGATGCGGTAGAGGCTGCGCCAGCGTTGTTGCATTGCAGGGTGCAACATTAGACAGGATTGGACTGTCCATCTGTCATTTCACAATGGAGATCTCAGCCATTGCTGTGTATCACATGTGTATTAATTATTTGTAATGTGCTAATAAAAGCAGAGATACCTTTCTAAACCCTTCTAGTGCATCACATGTACAATTGACTTAATTGAGCCAATTGAGCACTACAGTTCTATTGCAAATATTTTCAAACCTTCTCCTTGTTCAGGATGCTTTTCCGCATCAACAAATAAGTGTGCTTTGTATCAGGAGAGGAAAAGCACAGGTATTTTCAGCAGAGAAAGAGGCAATCCTGGAATTCTTAATCCTTTTGTTTAAAATGTTCATCAGGTTGCCACATCAGGCTGATTCTTAAGTCAGGTTGAGTTAGTCTGATGAAACCCTGCAGTCTGACAAAAGCTGTTAAGCACTAAACTCCTCAGCAGATTGAACATTAGCCTTTGTCCGTGGGCCAGCTGGATTCGCCTGTTAGTAATGATTTCCCTGGTGGTCACATTGCACCAAAGAACCACATGCCATAGACCTCCTCAAGCACCACGATCAGGGAGCAGCAACCCTGTTTTGCTCAGAGTGTCATACCACGTACAACAAGAAATTAGCTTCTGGTTTAGGTTTCCTCCCCCACCCTTATGCACATATCAGGCTGAACGAATAGCTTAACCATTGCATTCAACAGTAGGATTTTATTGTTCCTCTTTTGACAGTAGCAACAGTCAATGGCAGGTGTGAATGTAGACAGTGGATAATGAGATTTCTGGCCAAGGTGATTATTGCATCATTTACATATCGCGAATAATGGTGTGAGAGAGAGAGTGTGTCAATTGTGTGTCAAACCAAAGTGAATTGCACGTAGATGACTAAAAAAAGAAGCTGGTATTTATTCAATATTTATAAGGAAAATTCAGTAACATCAAGACGAGCTATATGTCATGTCAATAGATATTATAATACTTAAGGCTGATGCATGAATTTATTATTTAGCACCAAGAAGACGCAAGGCAGAGAGAAGAGTGATCCTCCCTCCCCTACCTTGCTCTCTCTATTGCCTGAAGACTGCTTCAGGGCTTTTAGCACATTCCTTCCCAGTTCCTAGCATGCCTTTTAGAAACAATATCCTTACTTTAGCTTTCAAAGCACATTAATGCAACAGGAGTTTCATGTTAATAGATTGCCATGGATTCTACTACAGTCTGAGCCTTGAGTAGTACACTTGAATTTTTCATTGCTGACAGGAAGGGCCAGGGCAGATAGTTTATATAAATAAGAAGTGTCTATATATAGGGAGAGAAGCATGAATAATATACATTATAGGCATGATGTTACATTTCAAAGACAATGAAGCACAAGCATTGGGTACCATATGTAAACTCGATATTCTGGCTTCCATCTCTTGGGCATGTTGAGCACTGACATCCCAACCATGAAGCCACGTGATGTGATTTGCGGGACAGGCGACGGGGCAGTGGATTCAGGGTTCCTTTCACTTGATTCTGCCACCACCTCCCTCCAGTCCCACGTAGACTTGAGCCACATCAATCAACTTCCTGCTCACTTGAGCAAGAAGCGGTTCCATGCTTACCATGCTTAGGCTTGCCATCCATCCCGGAATTTCCGAGACCATCCCGGAACCCAGGCTCAGGTCCCGGATTGGTCCCGGACCGTTCTGGGCCGGTGGAAGCCTCCGCCGATTTTAAACTGAAGAAACTTACCTTTTTTCCGGGCGCCGACATCTTGGATCTCGCGAGATTTTGCGAGATCCAAGATATCAGCACCGGAAAATGGTAAGTTTTATTCAGTTTAAAACCGGCGGCTGTGCGGGTGAGCGACGATGACGATGAACACGGCGGTGGCTTGGTGGGCGACGACAACGAGCACGGCGGCGACGGGCAACATTGGCGATGACGGACAATACGGGGGGCATGATGGCACCGGGCAAATGGCAGCACGACGGCGATGGGCATGGGATGGCAGCAACGACGGGCAAACGGCGGCACAACAGCGACAGGTATGGCAGCGACAATATGGCGACGACATGGTGGCGGCACAGCAGCGACAATGGGCAATGGCGGCGGCAAATGGCGATGGTGGCAGCGGAGGCAGAATGGCAAGTCAATTTAATTAATTTTTATAACTAGAAATAAATAAATTAAATAAATAAATAAAATTTCGGCCGCACGGAAAAAAAACCTTTAAAAATTTATTTATTTATTTATTTATTTGTTGGGGGTGTCCCAGTTTACAACTGGGAAAATTGGGTAAGCCTAATCCATGCTCCTCATGGTTTTCCCAAACCCAGAAATGTGGGCCTTCTGGTTTTATTTATAGGGATTGCACAAACAAAGGAGCTCCTGCATTCGTATGCGCCCTTTAAATAAAATCAGACGTCTTGCATTTCCGAGTTTCATAATCCATGCAAGGAGCCTGGTAAAGTGCTGTTTGTTTTCTTCAGAGCTCAGCAGCAGAGGCAGTAGGGGTGGCGATGTTGGGTGGTGTGCCAGGTTGCCCTGCCCCTGATTGGAGGAGTGCATAATTTTGCATTGACTCTCTACCAACAGAAAATGGATTGGAAGGCGATGACCTCTGTCCGTATCAAAGATCTCTGATCCTCTCTTGGCAATTTATCCAAGCTGCTGCAGGGCAAGCATAATCAGACCCAGAGAGAGGGGAGTAGAGAGGGAGAGATCATAGACGTCACTAGGGCCCGCGCTGCCCCAGGGAGGGCCCGCGCGTCACCCTAGTGACACCTCCCCCCCCCGGACACACTCCCTTTATTAATCTTTGGCAATGATTTGGGGGTACTTGCCATTTGCTTTGCCATGATTTGGGGGGACGCCCGATGGGCGCCGCTCCGGGCGCCCCCTCAATCGGGAGAGCCAGCTCGGGGGCATCTTCCCCGGCCGGCTGCCCGGGGCCTTCTGAGGAAGGCCCGCTGCATGAACGTTATTTATAATGTTCGTTTGCGCATCCGCAGACTGTTCCTGAGGGAAAAGGGCAGCCCTTTTTCCTCAGGAACGGTCTGCGAATGCGCAAACAAACGTTATAAATAACGTTCGCACAGTGGGCCTTCCTCAGAATGCCCCAGGCAGCCGGCCAGGGAAGACTTCCCCAAGCCGGCTCTCCCGATTGAGGGGGCGCCTGGCCCGGCCTGGCAAGGCGGGCGGGAGGCCCCCAGGCAATGCGCGCAGGGGAGGCGACGCGTGTGCGTGCGTCACCTGGGCCCCCCACACGCCTCGCCACGCCACAGCGACGCCTCTGGGAGAGATGTGCCCTCGCCTTGCTTTCTGCCACGATGGAAGCTCTGTCATAAGGTAAACAGGGGAAAGGCTCAGTTCTTCAGGCCCAGCTTGCTTGTCCTACTCTCAGCAGAGTTGGATGACAATCTGCGGAAGTGGGAGGGTGATCATCCTATAGCTTGCTGGCTGCTTACCTGAGGAGGTCCACAGACAGTGGACAAAACGTTGTATGTGCTTTAAAATTGTTTTTACTTGTTTTTAAACCTTTTAGGTGTTTTTAGACTTGTTTTTACATTTCTGTAAATACATAAAATATTTTTACATGGCTAATATACCTGGAAATCCGAAATCTGCGCACAGTGGGAGGGCTCTTACACCCTTGTTGGGCACTTTGCTAGAATATCTCTAAGTAGAAGAGGAGGAAGAAAATGTATTAGTAACAGAGCTGAAATAGGTACGATGATGTTTGTTTCCTAGTGCTTTATGACAACCAACTCACAAACAAAGCTGACCCTTCCTGGATTGCATCATCCAGCTGGACATGTTTACTCTTTTTGTTGTAGAAAGTACCGTATTGGTCTGAGTATAAGACTCACTTTTTCCTCCTAATTTAAGTTTTTAAACTAGGGGTGCGTCTTATAATCAGGCTGTTGCAATTTAATGCCAGTGATTTAATTAAATTTTTTTAATAGCACCAAACTTTAAGGGTGCGTCTTATAATCAGGTGCGTCTTATACTCGGGACAATACGGTATTTTCTATAAAAAGTGTGACAGTTGGAAACACACACACACACACACACACACACACACACACACACACACACACACACACACGTGACAGACTACTTGAGATGAAGAACTCAGATTAGCAGAGAAGGAAAAGTTTAATTACTTTTTGCCTTATATTGACCACAGGCAATCTTAGTGTTTCATGTCATCTTTCTTTCTGAGGAGTATCATATTTCTGCAGCCATCTGTACAGGCTAAGCATGCCCAGTTTCTCCAACCTTTCTCCTTAGATCTTGTATTCTAAATCATTTGATGCCAGCTCACCTCTCTGAAGTTCCCTTTTTCCTCCTGAGGTATTTCTTTCTTCAGATTTGTCCATATTTATTAATGCATTCATTTTTTTTTTCAAGTACCTCTCATGGGTTTCTTAATACAGACTTATGTACAAATGTCTGTGCATGTGTGCACCGAGCATGCACCACATGTGCTGAAGATAGCCTACCAGACACACATGGCATCCCACCAAGGCCACAATAAACCTCCTGATTTTGCAGCCTGTCAGATACTGCAGATTCTGGAGGAAAGCGTGTGAGAGTATGGGCCCCTTTTGTTCCCTCCATTCACAGCTACCTACATAAGAGTCACACACAAAGCGTTGTCTCACACAGATGCAAATACACTACTCATACATGCAGTAGATCTGTTTGTGGGATGGCATCAAGCCTGATGTTCACCAAAGCATTTGTGTGCCTTCCTCATAAGCAAATCCAGTGACAAGAAGGATCACCACGAGGGTCCATTCCTACTGTCTCGCAGTTCATTCATCACCCAAGCCATTTCAAAGTATGAGGGTTCAGTGAGCCTGGACTGTAAGAACTGACCGTCTCCCAGTTTTACATAAAATCTGATGGACTTTCAGCATTTATTCAAATGTCCAAAGCATGGAAGCACAACAAATGGAGCACTGAAAATTATTCAAGCAAACTGGTGTATGTCAATAAAATAGAGACAGACCAGTGAATGTGGGCAGTTGCTTAGTGGTCATTGTCAATATATTATACAGGTTTGTAGTAATGGCATAATTGCTAAGTGTGCTCCTATGAGAGTTTCATTAGACCATAATTTTATTCAAATACAGGCAGCAATTGAAATCTCATTTATTTTAGCAGACCTTTAACGAAAAGGCAAGCTACATATTCATTATTTAATTAATGAAAATTACGGCGCAATCCTGTCTAGGTTTAGACTGGCAGAGTGATCGTTCTGCTGGTCTAGGGTGTCGTGAACGTGCTGTAAGGCACGTCTGCGGTACCCGACGAGTAGGCAGTGCTGGCGCCGAGGTTGGTGCCGTTTTACTTGCCACAGATGGAGTGGAGTGACCACCAGGGAAGGTGAATTCCCCACTGGGCAGTGGAGGGGCATGGGGAGGGCGGAAAGGGGCATTCCAGGAGGGGGGATTGCTTGACAGGGCCCAGGAAGGGAGAGGGATCAGAGGTGGCTATGCCGAAATCCTGTCCCCCTTCCTGGGCCTGGCCGCTGTTACACAGGCCTTTCGGACGCGCCAGCAAAATAGCTGGCGCACATCTGAGTTGCACCATCTCGAGTTGCCCAAGTTGCCCCCAGGGAAAGGAAAAAACATTTCCTTCTCCTGAGGTGACCTCTGGGCAGCCTGTCTCACGCCCTGGATGCAGCGGAGGCTGCACCAGCCTCACTGAATCGCAGGGCACAGGGTTAGACAGGATTGGGTTGCCTATGATTTTATTGTGCGATTTTGTTTTATCTTTATTGTAGCCTGGAATGTCAGAGTCCATCTTTGAAGGCCATGTACCCTCGCAAGACATGGTAATCTGAGCAACCCTTTGGAAGAGCAGGGAGAATAGCCCTTGTTGACAAGTTTCATGAAGGGCCCAATCCTATCCAAATTTCCAGTGCCTATGCAGCTGTAATGCAGCCCCAAGGTAAGAGTACCTGTATATTTGTTCCTTTACCTTGAGGAGACCTCCATGACTCCCCCCCCCCCGCAGGATGCAGTGCGTGCCCCATTGGCACAGCTGCACCAGCGCCGGAAATTTGGATAGGATTGGACACCGAGACTCAGTCCATTTTGGGAGTTGGTTAGTGGGCAGCTAAGGTCAATTGCTATAGTCAATTGAGTCCTAAGAATCCATGAAGAAGTTTATGCAGCATCCCTCAGTGAGCTGTGAGTTGAGCTGCATTTACACGTAAGACATCCCCTGCTTGCTGCTGGCTGTAAACTGGATTAGAATGGAAATCTGTCCTCCCTCACTGCACCAGCTGGCACCCTTCTGCTTCCTGAGAGCACCACAGACCTTATGTGTCCTCTGACTCCAGCTTCTGCGTACCTGCCTTGTCTTCCAGTCCCTTGCAAGACGGACAGTGGAACTGCATACCAAATCTAGACGTGGGTCCCAGAGCCCAATTCTATCTCTTGCTATGCTATAGCAAGCAGGTGCGCCAACAGAAGAGAGCACTGCATGCTATGATACTGATGCAACCAGAAGGTAAATGAGAGGTAAGGAAAAACATTTTTTTTTACTTACCCCTCAGTAGACGTTCTGGCCACCTATGAGTCTCCTCGGACCCACACCAGCTATATACTGTAGCTGGCATATATCTGAGGACAGGAAGGGGGCAGGATGGGCTGGAAAATGGGGATAGGGTCTCTGGCATGCACTTTTGCTGCTGAGATCCACTTCCCCCAGCCAGCCAGCCCCTGTCCTGCCCCCTCCATGCCATGAACTTTACCCCAAGGTGGATTAAGGCAATTAGAAAAGCTCATTTTGCCCACATATCCAGGCATATCACTTTATATTAGCACAACATTTTTTTCCTCTATGAGATTTTTTTCTTCTATGAGAAACCTCCGTGTCACCACCGACATACCTGGATCTGCACAGGCCTGGCTCTGCACAGGCCTGGCTCCAGACATTTGCACTGGTAGCTCCAGAGCACCTGATGGTGGTGTGCCTGTCACAGTGTCATAAATGGGGGATAGGATTGGGCAGCCAGAGACTGTGGTTTGACTGATCAGTCCAGACCCCCCCCCCCCGGTGTGTAAATAATAGTGGAAGGGGCACTTTTTTGAAAAAAAAAATAACTGGGCCCTTAAATCTGTGCCCAAAGTTAGGAAACCAGATAACTAAATCTTCCTAGTTGCAAGCATCGAGGCTTCTGGCTGTGGCACTGACATAACAAATAAAAATCTCATAGAAGAAAAAAAAATCATAGAAGAAAAAATTGTTGTGCTAATATAAAGTGATATACCTGGATATGCGGGCAAAATGAGCTTTTCTAATTGCCTTAAGCCACCTTTGGTGTAAAGTATGAGTCCTGTAACAAAAGTGACAACAATAAATACGCTTGTGTGAGATAAGAGAAATTCTGGGGCGGGGGGGGGGGATCTCCAGGTAAATGTATACCTATCATGTCACAAGCCTTAGATCCTACTGAAAGATTGATTAGATCCTGGTGGTGAGGGAAATGGGAAATTGGATTGTAAAGCGTGAGATAGACTGTGCAACTTTATCAGCCGTTCACCTGTAATGATGAGGTCATCCTGCTCCTGGCAGCCAGACTGACTTCTCACAAAAAAACAGAAACAACAAGAGTTATGTACTATGAGATTTAATGACAAAGAGAGAATTTGGGAAACTCTAAAAAATATGCTTAATTTTCTTGTGGTAACTTTCATGGCCCGCTAGTACACATAGATGCTTCACAAATACGGGGTTTGACGCCATGTAGTTTGCTCGAAATTCTCCAATAGTTTTCAAACGCGCCGCGGTTTTCCACCAGGCAGTCGCATGCGCGGTAAAAATGTATCAAAAGTATCCGAGGATCACACTTGCCCAACGTTTCGTTCTATCCTTAGAACATCTTCCAGGGGTTATGGAACAATCACGTAGATTGTAGGTGAATCTACACCTACAATCTACGTGATTGTTCCATAACCCCTGGAAGATGTTCTAAGGATAGAACGAAACGTTGGGCAAGTGTGATCCTCGGATACTTTTGATACATTTTTACCGCGCATGCGACTGCCTGGTGGAAAACCGCGGCGCGTTTGAAAACTATTGGAGAATTTCGAGCAAACTACATGGCGTCAAACCCCGTATTTGTGAAGCATCTATGTGTAAATATGCTTAAGACTAAATTAAGCCTTTGAAAGGTGCATCGTGTGACACTCTGGAAGAGTTTTCAAACTTCTATAAGATTTCACTTGGCTGATTGTCTAGTTCTATTGAGGACAAGAGAGCAAGACTTGATGTTGCCAAAGGCTATTGCAAAACTTCCTAGAGGATTTTGAGGCTGAAAGCAAAACATCTGAACCAAGCAGGTAGCTCCATAAATGTTTTACTCATCGGTTTAAATTTTGACACAAAGCATTATAAAACTGCCTTTGTTCCAGTTTCTTGCACAAAGACACCTAAGGAATCTTAAGACTGCAATATTCACCTTAGGGGAGACTCTTCCATTAGGGGCTGTGCCCAGGCTGATGACAAAAAAATTAATAGTAAAAGAGTCTTCAGTTTTGTATTACTAGTCACTGCATTAACCAAAGGGTCCCCGTCCCCCCCATTGCAGTGCTGTCTTTCTTTTAGATCTCAGCACAGGGGAAGAGGGGTTTAAAGAGGACATTCTTCCCATCACTGGCGTTCCAAAGGTGGTGCGGAACCGTAAGTGGAGCAGGATGATGCTATGTGTGTGTAAGTGGCTCCTCCCCCTCACTGGTCAGAATAATTCCCAACGGGACGGCTACCATGTGGGTGGAACAGAGCCACTCGCACATTAGCCATCACTCACTGGGAATGGCTCTGACCGGCGAGGGGGAGCGACCACTTATATGCACATAACGGCGTCCTGCTCCACTTACGGTTCCGTACCACCCTTGGAACACCAGTGCTTCCCATTGCAGTCTTCCCGTCAGGCTAGAATGAGGAATAGAATGAGGTATTTGGCAGAGAAGACCACATGATAAGCCTTCTATAGACAGCTTCACAGTTCCACAAGTCCTGGTTGTTTCTTAGCCCTTGCTCCAGAAGTTTCATCTAGTGACTGTGATCCTGGCAGGCATTATGTATTTGTTTATTTAGAATATTTATATACAACTTGTGAACAAAAGAGAAAAGTTTTCAGAGATTTATGTAGCAAAAGGATTGAGAAGATGGCTCCTTGTCTTAAAGAGGACCATATAAAGAAACACAAGGGAGACACCAGCAGCAGCCAGTGGAGGAAACACTAAGCTGGGATGAATGTGGGCAGTTGCGGTCCCCCAGGTAAATATAAAAGATGCCTCTTTATCTAGTTAGAAGGGGTAATTGCCAAGGGCAAGTCTTTGCTTGTACACAATCTGAAACTGGCTTACTTGCTGCAGTAGGGGACCACTTAACCAACAGCCCAATCCTATCTCCAACCAGTCCATAGCATGCAGAACCGTAGATGGAGCATGTACGATGGAGCATCTATGTGGGTGGTGGTGGTGGTGACCAGACGCCCTGGGAGAAGGAAGTAGAAATATTTTATACGTAACCTCTCCATAGGCTGCCTGGCCATCAGTGGATGTCCTCGGACCAATGCCAGCTTTTTCTCTGCCATAAGTCTGAGGAGACCCAGGGCGCAGCAGGTCCGGGCTGGGAAAAGGGGACAGGATCTGGCCCTTGCTGCTGCCACTGGGATCCGCCCCCTCCAACCCCCAAACCAAACCTAGTTCCTCTTCTCAACTGCTTTGATCCTCCACCAAACCACCCACAACCTGCCCCCGCTATCAGATTACCTGCTCTGGTGTGACCTGGGTGGGCCTTTGGCAGTCGTGTGGAGCCTCCAGCCATTTGCGCCAGTAGCTCTTTCACACCGCCATAACTGGACTTATGACAGTGGATCGCGAGATCCACTGCCATAGACCCAAGGGTAGGATTGGGACACAGGACACATACTCAGGGAACAGGATCTAAATCCTGCACTCTGTTGTATCCCTGCATCTGCTCAGAAAAAAACAACAACTATCAAGTAAAATCCGACTGCCCTTCAAACAGTTCATTCACCTGTACATCGTCCCAAGTTTATATATGCCTGTCCTTCTCCACAGGACAAACATCTCTTTGCAAGAGGTAAATTGGCACAAATGTGACATTGGAAATAGAAGCATTTCCATCTCCCAAGCCACTCTGTTGCTGACCTCTGAATCACAATGCTTTAATAAAAAGACCTCAAAGGGAAGCTCCTGTGAAAGGTGCTGAGCTAGAATTCATTAGCAACTTTAAGTCAATGACATTCAGAGTCATTTGTGATTGGGAGGTTTCTTTTCTGCACGGAAAGTAATTGTCTCTCTCTTTAGGTATTAAATTAGCATATCAAAGAATACTGTATTTAATCACCAGCGGCTATTGGTAGAGGATCACTCTGATATAATATTGCACCACAGTCGGGCTCTACATAGAAACATGGGCAGGCTTTCTAAGCCTCAATGGGTTTTTACAATACAATGTGTTCTAAGTCTTGCAAAGACCCCTTCATTCCAGGTGGTTTCCTTCACAGTCCAGCCTCTCTCTGACGATTGTCAGGCAACCTTAACTCATCACGAACCTCATCACGCTTCGACTGTCAGGCAACCTTAACTCCCACCCACTCAAAGTGCAACTGCAGCTTCACTCCCTCACAGTGTCTTTGCAGCTTATCAGTGGCGTGCTGACAGCTCTCCGACAGACACGGATACTTCCAGGGATCCCAAACTGCCGTTCTTCAGATCTTGAGATATATGAGACCGTTGATCTACCAACTGAGCCAGACCCCCTGCCCCTTACCTACCTCTCACCCCATGCTGGTCTCCAGCTGGCCCATGGGATGCAGTGGCTGGGGAGGCTGTTTTGACCCTGCTGCACCCCACAGGCTGGCCAAGGATAGGGTTCGGCAGTAATGTCAATCCAGTACATTATATACAGTAATTATATACAGGCGAGTGCCTCTCTGTATATCCTCACATACGGGATCTTAATGTGAGTGTTCGTGATCGAGAGAGAAAGAGGAATTGGCTTCTGAGAGCACACTTGCATGGAAGCCAATGCGCACTCTTTCCTTGTGACTTGCACCTGACAGGATCCAAAGGCTGAGGTAATTTCCAGAATTTCTCCAGAACCTTATTTGAAAGAATAAGGAAAGAATTCCAGAAACCTCCAGAATTCCATTTGATCAGGGCTCTGTCCAGATTGTAGGTCCAGTATCCAGCAGAGAGTTTTGTATACTGTGGAATTCAGCAGCATACCTGAGAATATTCCCTCGCATTCAACTTGGTATAAATCAATTCTTTGGAGAGAGAGAGAGAGAAAAATGTTGTGTGTGTATTTTTTTTTAATCAGCTCGGATATTTTTTGCATTATGATGTGATGATCTGTGTATGATGAATATTTATTTATTTATTTAAAGAATTTGTATCCCACCTTTCTCCCAGCAAGGGCACTCAAGGCGGCTTACAACATTAAAATAAACATGTACATTAAAATAATTAAAAACACATAATTAAAACAATTAAAATAACCCCAGTGGGTCAAAACATGTTGATCCTTTTTAATATACATCAGTGAAGCAAGTGCGACCGTACTTGGATCTTGCAGACCTGACCACGGTGATCCATGCTACGGTGACATCGTGATTAGATTATTGTAACGCGCTCTACGTGGGGCTGCCCTTGAAGACGGTTCGGAAACTGCAATTAGTGCAGAATGCGGCGGCCCGTGTGGTCACTGTTTTAAAATGTAACTTTTTTTTTGTATTATACTGCACTGTATTTTCTTTTTGTTGTAAGCCGCCTTGGGTCCCTTTGGGGAGAAAGGCGGGGTAAAAATACTGTAAATATAATAAGATGCATGCAGTTGTCCTCAACAAAAGCTGCCATTACATATCTTGATTAAAGTGAATTTTGCTGCAAAAAGAAAGGAGCACAGAATGCATACAGAGAACCTCACACAATGCTTTTGTGTGTGAGAGAGGAGGAGCCTAAGATGCTGAATCTCTTGTAATTTCTTCGTTTTAGCTACGAGCAGTGTTTTTGTCTTTGCCTAATCTATGGGAAATATATTTTGAATTTTTGTAGCTGGAGGATGGTGTTTTGAATGTGAATCTGAACCTATTAATTATCAATGCCACACAGTATACAAACTCTGACGTTTGTCATAAAGATCCATTCAGCTTTGCAAGTCTTCCTTGACTCAACTGTGATAAATCAGTTAGCTACATCAGCCAAAGAAATTGATGGGGATATAAATAGCCTTTCCCAGTTCAGCATAACTCAGGGACTGCTCCAAGAAATATCATCTTGTTTCTTTTCTTTTCATTTGCTAGGACTGGGAATTCTCCCTTTAACATCTTAATGTTGAGCTTATGTTTGTTAGAAACTGTGTTAGGGTACCACAGATAATCTCACACCTTTCTTTCTTTCTTTCTTTCTTTCTTTCTTTCTTTCTTTCTTTCTTTCTTTCTTTCTTTCTTTCTTTCTTTCTTTCTTTCTTTCTTTCTTTGTGGGTTGACTTGGTTTTTGTCACATTAGCCAGTGCCTCCACAACAATCGTCCACAAAGCCCAAAGCTGCAACCCCTGTATGTGTGTGTCGGAGCACCAGTGGAGAGACCTCAGAGGCCCACCACATACCAGAAGATGGAGAAGTGCCCACTAATGACAGTGAGTCGGCAGCAGGGGTGAAACGGGGCGGAGAGAGGGGAGAACAGAACAGAATGGGGGGAGGACAGGAGGTGTGTTTGGAGGCGGGAGGTGGTGGCACCCAACATGGGCTACTTGCTTCGGATGCTAACCCCTTTCTTGCCTTCCGACATGCCCCCTTACTCTCCTCGGACCTGTGCCAGCTAAACAACTGGCTGGTCCAAAGAGACCCATTGGTGAGCAGGAGGCTTATGGGGACATAAGGGAAAATATTTTCCACTACCTCTCTCAAGCCTTTCTATCTTCTCTCTCCCCCCCCCCCCCCCGGATGCAGTGCAAGCCTTTTTAGTGTGGCTGCATCAGCAGGGAGGGGGATAATAGGATTCGGCTGTTAACCATAGTTTGGCTGAGTTTGACTTGATGGATACAAGTTGTATCGACCTGGACTGAGCTGCGGGGGTTCACTGGAGAGGTGAGCTTTGAGGAATCTGTAGCAGCTTACATGATGAGTTGACTGTGTTTCTGGACAGATTGTCATAAACTTTGGGGTGAAATTAAATGCATGGTGATAATCTGAGCTCCAGGAGCTATAGCACAGATGTGATATCAAGACTACTGCATGGCTTCAGAGCCTAACCACCACTTCTGCTTTACAAAGCAGTCCCCGGAGGGCACAATTTCCAACAGAGAAGCCGTTTCTGGTCCCCACTCCTTTGTTTCCCCCTGGAAATTTCCTCCACCAGGGATTCAAAACCCATGTTTCCATCAGAAACACAGATCTAGGCCTGGCACTGAAATTTTGAAAAAGTGAAAGAAACATCTGAAAAGGAGCATAGAGATTTTCATGACTTGTTGTAGTTAGAAAAGAAGTACAGCTTATGGGTATTTCAGCCATGTATAGATTTTTAAATTGATATATGTATATATTTGTATATACATATATCAATTTTTAAATTGATATATGTATATATGTATATAGCCATGTATATATTTTTAAATTGTACTTTCATCTATTTTATTTATTCAATTTAAAAATATATACATGGCTGAAATACCCATAAGCTGTACTTCTTTTCTAAACATCTGAAAGTTTTCAAGGGGAGCCAGCCAAGCACGTTTCTACAGACAAGTGAGATTCCTCTGGGGTGGTCCACATACAGGGAGTTTCTAAGTTGCTAGTCTGGAATCCAGGCTGGGAGAAAAACTGGTGGTGGGAAATAGGAGGAGCAATGTGATGGGCAGGGGTCAGAGTTACAACCTAATCCAATCTAGGTCCAGCCCAGAGCATGCAGTGGCCTCCACTTTATGCAGTGGGCTGGCTGGGGACCAGACAGTAATGGAGAGGTAAATAAAACCCTTTTTAATTTACCTGCTCTGCCACTACCAATCTCCCCAAAGGGGGAATTACTCATATCTACGCCAGCTGTTTGACCAGTCCATCCAAATAGGTCCAAGGGGGCATGCTGAGCCCGGGCTGAGAGCATAGGATAATAATAAGAAGAATATTTATATACTGCTTTTCAACAGGAGTAGTTCATAAAGTGGCTTGCATAGTTAAATAAATGGCTCCCTGTCCCCAAAGGGCTCACCAGAGGCGTCGCTGGATGGGGGCGGTACTGTAAGTTCCGCACCGTTCCACTCTCCGTTTACTCCCCGGTATGAGGTGGCCCCACCCCCTCACCGTCGGAGCCATTCAGTGTGGTGAAGGCAACGGGCAGGAGTCTCCTGCCCGTTGCCTTCGCTGCAGCGGCTGCACGGAATGGCTCCGAGGGCGAGGGGGCGTGGCCACCTCATACCGGGGTGTAAATGGGGAGTGGAACAGTGCAGAACTTACAGTACCGCCCTCCCTCCAATGATGCCTCTGGGGCTCACAATCTAAAAAAATACAGAAGAGACACCAGCAACAGCCACTGCTGTTGCTATGCTGGGGTGAAGAGGAACAGTTGCTCTCCCCTTGCTAAATATAAGAGGACACCCTCTTTGCCAGTCAGCAGGGGTTAGCCCCACTGCTGCCACCGATATCCTCCCCCAGCTCACCCATGGCAACCTCCCCCCAGCCAGTCACTATCCCTGATCCTCCCCTGGAACACCCCAGAACACACACACCAGCTGATGTACCTGCTCTGGTGGGGGCTCCAGAGGTCAGTGGCCCATGTCTGTAGCCACCAGCCAATTGCACAAGTGGCCCAATCCGCACACCATTGCTGCAGCTGCCACACCAGTGGCCCAGGCCTTGTGCTGATGGAACACAAGTTCCGTAAGCACAAGGCCGGGAGAAGCACCTTTTCCCTAACTGCTGAAACCTGCCCTCCAAGCTCTGCTTTGCAAAGGAAATGTAGCAGCTGTGCTTTGAAGACACGCAATAGAATGTTCCATCCCTAGGTTTAGTACAGAAACTGGAATCAAAAGTTTTCAACTCTTCTTCTTGCTTGACTTATATAATTATCCCTAATGAAGTCCTTCATTGCAATCCTAAACATATTTACCAAGACATAAGCCCAGTTGAACTCATTAGAACTTACTTTCAAGTAAACATGTTAAAATAGGGCTGCAAGTCATATTTCCAGTTGTTTGCTCTAGAGGCAGTTGCAGATTGTAGAAAGATGCTGATAATGATCAGAATTTATATAGCGAGATCTTTGTCTTTGGAATCCAGACAGGTAATAGAGCTGGAAAAATGCACTTTTCTAAAAACAAACACTATGTATTGAAATTTAACAACCAGCAAGCTAAACTTCAAAACTAACTTCTTTTCTGTTGTTGTGCATTATTTATGCTTAGAAGACAAGGATTTTCTTGAGTAGGTAATTAAAGTACACAATTTTAGTAAAGCGCTATATTTTTTGAGAAGGGATTCATCATCTCATGTTACAGTAATGACTAAAATGGGGAATTGTCATAGAAGGGGGAAAAGAGGCCAACATTGGCTATAAATAATTGCTACAGCTTTGAGGACATTGTATACACATACGTTTGGTATTTGTGTTTTGTTTTTTTTAAAACACAGCAAAGCAACAATCTGGTGGACTTGGGGAAAATTAAGATTTCATTATAAATGCTGAGTATTAAATTCACATTCCCCTTAGACAAGAATTAATCGAACAACGAGGGACTTCAGTTTCAGGCACCTTGGGCATGAAAAATATTCATATGAACAAAATGTCTGAATTGTGATATAACTTGTAGAAGAGCTTCAATGTGTATGTGTCGTCCTGGAATTTCAAAGCAAGAGAAAAAGACACATCCACTGCATTATCCCCCAGTTAATAATAATAACCATATACCGCCTTTTCGGATTTATTTCTCCTGTGACTTTAATTCAAAGGTAGTTTACACAGACAGGCTTTCTAAACCCCAAGGGGTTTTTACAATACAATATGTTCCAGTCTTTCGTAGAACCCTTCATTCTAGGTGGTTTCCTTCACAGTCCAGCCTCTCTCTGGCATTTATGTCACCACGCTTCGACTGACAGGCGACCTTGATTCCCACTCAAAGTGCTGCTGCAGCTTCTCTCCCTCAGAGTCTCTGCAGCTTATCAGCGGCGTGCCGACAACTCTCTCCAACAGACACAGATACTTCTGGCCGTCTTGAACTGCCGTCCTTCAGATCTTCAAGCATATGAGAGAGCCGCTCTACCAACTGAGCCAGACCTCCCGCCAATTACACATTTGCTTCTTCCGAAGGAAACATCATATAGAAAGGGGAGAACTGGTGCTCACATCACTACAGCACGTCATTCTTTCTTGCTAGAGGGACAAGGAGAATCCTTTCTCTATTTGTGCTCAAGGTAACACAAACAATTTCGTGGTGTTAGAATTGTGATGGTCTCCATCTCTCTCTCTCTCTCTCACTCACTCACTCACTCACTCACACTCACAGAGAGAGAGAGAGAGAGAGAGAGAGAGAGAGAGAGAGAGAGAGAGAGAGAGAGAGAGCATGAGGCCAATGGTTCTATTTGGACTTGGAAGCCATAAGCACATCAATGGGTAAAGCAAAAGCCTCAGTATGTAATATGTATCCAAAACCCTTTTATTGGTACCGCATGAGCAGTGTTAATGCCCTTGGGTTGTCAGAAGCACCGATTCAGTGACAGGCGATTCCTACAGCCTGGTGTGCAGCACACCTGCTGATGGCCTACACAGATACACCTTGGTAATGGGCTCAGGGCTTTCTGATATATGCCTTGTTGTTGTTGTTCAGTCGTTAAGTCGTGTCCGACCCTTCGTGATCCCATGAACCATATCCCGCCAGGCCTTCCTGTCCTCCACTATCTTCCTGAGTTCGCTCATTTTCATGTTTGTTGCATCGGTGATGCTGTCTAACCATCTCATCCTTGGCCTTCCCCTTCTCCTTTTGCCTTCAATCTTTCCCAGCATCAGAGTCTTCTCCAGAGAGTCCTCTCTTCGCATTAGGTGGCCAAAATATTTGAGTTTCAGCCTTAGTACCTGTCCTTCCAGGGAACAGTCAGGCTTGATTTCATTTAGGATTGACTGATTTGATCTCCTAGCAGTCCAAGGGACTCTCAGGAGTCTTCTCCAGCACCACAGTTCAAAAGCATCTATTCTTCGGCGCTCAGCCTTCCTTATGGTCCAACTCTCGCAACCATACATTGCTACTGGGAACACCATCGCCCTGACTATACGAACTTTTGTTGGCATGGTGATATCTCTGCTTTTTATTCTGCTGTCTAAGTTTGCCATAGCTTTCCTTCCAAGGAGTAAGCGTCTTTTAATTTCATGGCTGCTGTCTCCGTCTGCAGTGATCTTGGAACCCAGAAAAGTAAAATCTGTTACTGCTTCCATTTCTGCCCCTTCTATTTGCCAGGAATTGATGGGACCCGATGCCATGATCTTAGTTTTATTAATGTTGAGTTTCAAGCCAACTTTTGCACTCTCCTCTTTCACCCTCATCAAGAGGCTCTTTAGTTCTTCTTCACTTTCTGCCATTAGGGTGGTATCATCTGCATATCTGAGGTTGTTGATATTTCTCCCGGCAATCTTGATTCTGGCTTGCGATTCATTCAGCCCTGCATTTCTCATAATGTACTCTGCATATAAGTTAAATAAGCAGGGTGACAATATACAGCCTTGCCGTACTCCCTTCCCAATTTTGAACCAATCAGTTGTTCCATGGCCGGTTCGAACTGTTGCTTCTTGACCCGCATACAGGTTTCTCAGGAGACAGGTAAGGTGGTCTGGTACCCCCATCTCTTTAAGAATTTGCCACAGTTTGTTGTGATCCACACAATCAAAGGCTTTTGCGTAGTCAATGAAGCAGAAGTAGGTGTTTTTTTGTTTTGTTTTTTTTTGGAACTCTCGTGCTTTCTCCATGATCCAGCGCATGTTGGCAATTTGATCTCTAGTTCCTCTGCCTCTTCGAAACCCAGCTTGTACGTCCGGTAGTTCTCGGTCCACGTACTGCTGAAGCCTAGCTTGTAGGATTTTGAGCATAACCTTGCTATGCCTACTGTACATATATCAGTAAGCTTTTAATATAGTTACAGTATATATAATGTAATAGTTACTAATACCATATTGTCCCGAGTATAAAATGCACTTTTTTTACCCTAATTTAACTTTTTTAACTAGGGGTGTGTCGTATACTCGCACTGTTGCAAAAATAAAGAGACATTGCTGGAAGAAGCCGAGGCTAAGAGGAGACCTGTTGTCTTCAAAGCAGCTAATTGAAGTGATTATCGGGTGATTATTACTGCTACCTGAGCTTTGCTTTGCAGCACAGCTCCGTTTGCAACTCCGAGATGCAGCGGGCTCCTTCTCTGCCCTTTTCTTTGTAAAAACAAGAGCGTGCACACACACACACCTCTCCCGTGTACAGGCTGTAACCCTTTCCAGGCTGCAATAAGTTGTTACATCTTTGCAGCGCCTGCTTTTCAGTTCCGGTGTTTGTTTTTAGTGGAGATAGGCAGAGATGCAGCGGGCTCCTTCTCTGCCCTGCAGGGCTTTTCTTTGTAAAAACAAGAGCATGCACACACACACGCGCGCGCACACACACACACACACACACACACACACACACACACACACACACCTCTACCTCTCCCCTGTACAGGCTGTAACCCTTTCCAGTCTGCAATAAGTTGTTAATTTTTGTTCTCTGCTCTGCTGGGTTTTGTATCCTTTTGTAAAGCAAGATCACATACACTTTTATCCCCCCTCCCCAGGTAATGAATGGTTTAGGCTGCAATCCTGTGCACACTTTCCTGAGAGTAAGCTCCATTGAGAACAGTGGGACTTGCTTCTGAGTAGACATGCACAGGATTGCACTGTTTAAATCACTGGCATATATTTAATGCCAGTGATTTAATTAAAGTTTTTTTAATAGCACCAAACTTTAAGGGTGTGACTTATAATCAGGTGCATCTTATACTTGGGACAATATGGTATATCTATCGCCCCATTAATTAGTAAGACAGGAGTAACATGTAGGGGAAAACCATCAAACAAACTGGGCCTCACAATTGCAGGTGTTGAACCTTGAAGCAATGCCCAGTGCTTTCCTAAGGTGACATAAGCAGGGGCGGGAAGACGGACTCAGCAAACTATGTGGTCACTTCCAGGTGCCCAGTTGTTGCCTGGGAGCCTTCCCTGGGAACACTAACAAGGCTTAGAAGATGCAACCCATCACTGGCGTTGCTGCAGGGGGGCCGGAGCTTTAAGTTCCGACAAAAGTTCAGACACAAGAAAATATTAGACAAAAGAAAATATTTCTTTACCCAGCGTGTAATTCATCTGTGGAACTCGTTGCCACAGGATGTGGTGATGGCATCTGGCCTAGATGCCTTTAAAAGGGGTTTGGACAGATTAATGGAGGAAAAGACCATCACAGGTTACAAGCCATAAGCAACCTCCTGGTTTTTAGAAGTGGGTTTTCTCTGTGCCAGGTGCAAGGGAGTGTCAACGGGAAACAGGTTATCTTGTTGTCTTGTGCTCCCTGAGGCATCTGGTGGGGCCACTGTGTGACACAGGAAGCTGGACTAGATGGGCTTTTGGCCTGATCCAGCAGGGCTCTTCTTATGTTCTTAAGTTCCGCCGCGGTCTGACCCTCCGTTACACGGGTGCACGTAGCGGCCCCGCCCCCTCGCCTTCGGAGCCATTCAAGTTGGTAAAAGCAACGTGCGGGGAGTCTCCTGCGCATTGCTTTCACCGACTTGAATGGCTCTGAAGGTGAGGGGGCGGGGCTGCTTCGTGCACCCGTGTAACGGAGGGGCAGACCGTGGCGGAACTTAGAGCTACGCCCCCCCTGCAGTGACGCCAGTGCAACCCATTTAAGGGATAAGAATAGGATAAGCAATGCTCTTCAGAAGCTTATACCAAACAGCAAAGACATACCAAAGCATAGTGCTATAGCAAGCTGTTCACCTTTAAGGGGCCCTACAGAGTTGAAAGGCCATATGGATAAAACTAACTCCTCGAGATGCAATAGTCTTCTGCGATATGCCACTATAGCACTATGCTCTGGTACATGCGCATGCATGCGCACACGCACGCACCCCCCCCTCAGTACTTGATGTTGCAGTCAATACACATGTGAGAACCAGTCCCCTTGGCTGCAATCTTATAAGCACTTTACCTGGGACAAGGTCCCATTGAACTCATTGGGGCTTACTTCTGAATAGACATGCATTGGATTGTGCTGTATGTTTCTTCTGTTCTGCCATTTTGAATTCTTCGGCAATGCGTCACTAAATGAAACTCCGCTTTCTACTTTGTTCACAATTAACAGGTGGTGCTGAAGTCAAGGATACCAGAATTCCCAAGCCTCTTGATCTATAATATTTACCAAATATGCTTTGTGAAATCCTGCCTGTTTCAAGGCATCTGTTTATGTTCCCAAGTGTGTCCCCCTGCCTTCTGTTAACCAACAATTTCTCTCTCCTCTTTTTATGACTCTTAAAGAGCTAAGCCAGCTCACTCCTGAGGAACCAACTCTACTTTGTGTGTTGTATTTGCAGCCTTAAGACAGACTGCTGATCTAGAGGTAATCAAGCTGTATAGTAAAGTTTCTGAGTAGCTATTGGCCGAAGCATTTCATACAAACCTTTACAGAGCGATATTACATAAAAAAAAATGTGAAATCTCACTTTATATACAAATCTTTTTAAAACAATGTTCTTTCTCTTTCAAGTAAAACTGTGGATAGGTATTTTACTACGTTGTCAGCATAATCTTGTGTAACTTTAAGCGGCCGGCCTAAAGGGTCAGGGTTAATCACTAGAATAAGTTCTTTCATTGCACCTTTCACCTTTGTGAGTGGCATCGGCGTGTGAGCTCCGTGCTACATGCCACCCTGTTGAAGACAGCATGCCGTAACCTCATGGTTTTAGCCTACTCGCTTGTGGGGCTTGGTCCTGGTTGGTTCAGCCTCAGAGTATATTTTGGGTGAGTGAGGGAAAACAATTAGCGGTAGGAGAATAGAGATTTATTATTTTAGAAGCCTTAATGTTTGTGTCTGTCGATGTGATTTATATCTGCAGTAATCCTGCCTTCTATTTTATGCTGGCATAGCTTAAATAAACACCAATACATTTTACACCTGGTGTGGTTATTGGACTGGGAGGACCTTACCCTTGCTGGACGCTTGGCTCGTTATCTGGACGTACCCAAACAGTTGGAGCTGTTTCACTAAGATTGCCTAGCCCAGGGTTGGTGCTGTGGAGCTAAGGCTGACTGGGCACACTGTTGGTGCAGTGTTGCCAACTTACCGAGGTTGGTTTTGCTGGACCTGTTGCTGCGGGGACCCCAAAACAACACTCTGGGAGGCATGCTAGTCCTGGGGTGGCATGGCCTACCATTAAGTTCCCCAGGTGGTGGCAGCGAGACTACCCTCCCTTGTTGGGGACGTGTTTGGGGGTTCTGAAGGTGCGGAACTCAGAAGGTAACTGCCTTCCCTCGTTCCCTTGGGGCTATGGGGGTAAGGCAGCCCTTCGCCACATGGGGCACCATTCACACTGGAAGTAACAGAGAAGCGCAATGATGTGGCCCGAGGAGACTTGGGACCAGAAAGTGGTTGTGATGGGGCAGGCAACTGCATGAGAAGAGCGGTATAGAGGAGAATGGCTTGGCCATTGTCTTCGGTTGTGGAATAACCATGTAGAGAAAGCTTGCACATATTTCTGGCAAGTATACAGCCTTCCTTCCTTCCTTCCTTCCTTCCTTCCTTCCTTCCTTCCTTCCTTCCTTCCAGTCTGGTTATTTGTCTACTCTCAAAGCTGGAGAGAAGACAGAAAGAAAGAGAAGATTGTACACTTACCTAACATTCAGTATACTGTAACTTGTTTCTTCTACTTCATTTGTATTTTCTTCTTTTATGTGGACAAACAGGAGAAAATGAAAGCGGAGATGGAACCTGACACCCTTCACCTTCCCAAAGACACTTTAATTAGAATTTTATAGACTGGGGCCTGGATGAAAATTGATTTGAGGGGTAGGAGGCTGGATCTGGCCTCCTGACTATTGCCTGATGTCAATTATCCTCATCAAATTTCACAGTCCCTTTGGTCAGATTTCTAGAATGTACAAAGCCTGTCCTAAAAAAAAAATAGGGTATTTCTGCCTTCACCAATGCTGGGATTGCATGTTTGGGAGTTTGTTTTTTTCAAAATTGTTTCTGAATTATTGTTGCACATTGCAAGTGCATTTTCTGCAATAGCACATCATGTTCCTCTTCAAAATCACAGGCAGAGTATAGATATGAATAGTGGAGCTTCACGTCTATAATTGCCATAAGTTTGTCATGTTTTCCATCCCATAGTACAGAAAGCAGTCTAAAGAAAGACAGTTCTGAATCATTCTTGTATAGAAATGCACAATTGTCTTAATTGTTCCAGAGCATGATTAGTTATGCTGATATCTTGCAGATCTGATGGTTAGCTTGCTGCCTGTTCTGGATGCTTATCTACAACAGCAAATATGCAGTTTTCACTTTGGGAGTGGGAACATCAGATATACAGGGAATCCTTAATTTCCAATAGTTCATGAAATTAGTATATATTTTTCCTGATATCCAATATAAATTGACTATTTATTTTCTTCTTCCCTTCCAGTAGCAAACCAGAGTACAAAAGACACATTGCATATGCAGCATAGCATAGTTTGCTGGCTGCATATTTGGACATTCACATATAAATGTCATGAAAAGACTTTACAAGGTTAGAAAAATATTGGGGCAATTTACTACAGCCACACTGTTGTTTCTCAAAATTCAGCTGACTGCCTCCAAGATTGGCCTTGAAAACCAAATATAATCCAAAGCACCCAAGTATATCCTTAGAATTGGAACATGTCAGAAATAATATGTGAATTGATGTGGCTGTAGTCTATAGTTCTATGCATTTTTCAGTTTTTTTCTGGAAGAATTAAAAAAACTCTTCAGCACAAATATACAGCATTTTGTACATATCTCAGAACCCAATTAATTCCAAGTATTTGGGTTATGCCAATTTAGCTTATCAAGATGGTTGATTGAGTTGCTTGTGTTCTTAGGCCATAGAAATGCCATTCTATAGGGTTTTTTAAACACTGATAATGATTTTCATATGTGCCTAAGGATAATCGACCATGTTTTTCTCATAGATAAATGCTTAAAATAGTTGATCAGAATTCATTTAAGAAATTCAGGCAATTTTACATTGGAATGACATCATCATGGGTCATTATATGAATTGCAGGTATGTCACATTAAGAAACATGCTAGGACCTTAGAATATGCCCAGTCTTCAACTGAGGACATCAATTCACATTGATTTCAAGAGGAGAGGTAAGGGCAGTGGAGTAGCTAGGGGGGCCGGTGGGGCCCACTGCCCAGGGCAGCAACCAGGGGGGCATCACACTGCCTGCGGGAGGGGGGTGCACAGCTCTTGCAGCTCCAAGCAGTTGGAGCAGTGAGTGGAACAAAGTCTGGCGCTCACACCTGCCCTCAGCTTCTGTTTGTCTCCAAATGGGGCAATAATACAAGGGCGGGGTGATGGTGCGGGGGGGGGGCTGGGTACTGTCTGGCCCAGCTGCGCTACTGGGTAAGGGTGTGCTGAAATCTTTCCTGTTGAAAATCAATGAGACTTTAAAAATGCTGAATCATTATTTAATAACTTGTAGGCAGTGATGGGGACTTGAGTCAAATGACTCGACTCGCAAGTGTGACTTAGCCACTTTTCCCCTGACTCATACTCGTACTTGTACTCGTGACCCACTGACTCGGACTCGCACTCGTGACCCACGGGACTCATACTTGACTTGCACTCGTGGGAGTAACGACTTGCCATTTCCAGGTCATTTTCCTTTAATGGCCAGCATCAACACAGGCAGGCAGGCAGGCAGGCGCAGTGGAGACCTCGGAGGAGGAGGGCAGCAGGGAGGAAGGGTTTTCAAGGGGGTGGGAAAGCAAGCTTGGCTCTGAGTCCCCCCCTTTTGTTGCTGTCTGTTTGGCATTGGCCACAACTCCGAGCGCGAGGGGTGGGGAGCAGTGAGGGAAGGTGAAGCTGCCGCAGCAGTTCCTCCTCATTGACCAAAACTCCGAGCCCAAGGGATGCTTGGCTCAGCAAGGGGAAGGTGCAGGGAGGGAATAATAAATGGTTTGAATGTAGACACGCTTGTTTTTCCCAAACCAGATGGGTGGTGACAAGACAGAGGTGAGGGAAAGGGCATAGGGGGAGCCAAGTGGGTGCTTTAAAAGTCTCAGTGGTCCCTACACACACCCCACACACGGACACCCACCCACCCCATTTTCAGGGGAAAAGCCATTTTCCCCAAAGTGACTCGACTCGTGACTTGTGACTCGTGGTTTCTGGCCTTACTCGTACTCGACTCGCACTCGCGCAAAAATGACTCGTACTCGCACTCGCACTCGCGACCTAGTTACTTAGATACATCCCTGCATGTAGGCACCAAAGAAACAACATCATCAACAAAAGACTGGCATAACCCTTCCTCCCAAATGAGGAACCTACTAAATTACTTGCAATCAAGTGAAATTTTACTTGGATATTGGATTCTCTTGAACATAGTCTTGTGCAAGTTGGCAAAAAAAAAAAGAATCCTATCAAAAGCTGGCAATAGAAACAAACACGGAATAAAAATAACTTTCATAGTGCGTAGGTGTTAGAAAGCAATAGGAATGTATATTCATAAGGAATAAAAAGAATTCTTACGTAAGATTCAGTTGGTAATGACTAGTAGTAGGGTGTTGTATTCTGGTCCCACATGCAAATCTCCAATCCTGCAATATTTGTATAGTAATCTCCTGTAACACAAATATGCAAAGCTCCAATTAATACTAATGAGAGCTTGGTGTTTTGCATGTGGGTGGAGAACAGCATAATATCCTCCTTGGAATTTAGAATATAGCAATGAGACCATTTCCTCCCCTTAATGATAATATTATAATATAAGCAGCTTTTGTCTATTCTTATAGGCTTTTGTCTATTAGTATTATATTCTATTCTTTGTCTACATTCTTTTTTATATGCTATTAGGAATACATTTGCCGTTATGATGTGTGGCTGATGTATGTGAAGAGAGGGCATATACATCACAACGTATATTGTGAAGACTGTATAAGTTGCAAAGGTATCTATATGCAAAGAGCACTGTCTGCCTGTGGACTTACCTTGACCAGAGGGGAGGCCCCAGTCGCCGCCGGCTCCGTCTGACCCGAGTGAGAGAGCGACTCTCTGAACAGTGCCTGGCACGTGCAGGGGCTTCCTGAAGCTGGGTCCGGCCGACGCAGAGGAGATGGCGGTGAGGCTTGTGAGGGACGAGGGCTGTGGGGGCAAAGCACGAACAAAGGGGAAGCAACACAGGGAAGTTGGGGACCCTTATGGGCTGCAGGGGGAGAGGCAGACAGGAAGGGGAGGGACGGTAGCCCCAAGAGGAAGCCGTCTTAAGCACAACTCGGCCGGTGATGAGGGAGCTCAGGTACCGGAGGGCTGGCTCGCAGACAGACACCTACCTAACCTAAAATTGAGTGGAGGGAGAGTTAGAACAGACAAAAGAAAATATTTATTTACCCACCGTGTAATTCATCTGTGGAACTCCTTGCCACAGGATGTGGTGATGGCACCTGGCCTGGATGCCTTTAAAAGGGGTTTGGACAGATTCGTGGAGGAAAAGACCATCACAGGTTACAAGCCATAAGCAACGTCCTGGTTTTGGAGGTTTTAGAAGTGGGTTTTCTCTGTGCTATGTGCAAGGGAGTGACAACGGGAAACAGGTTATCTTGTTGTCTTGTGCTCCCTGAGGCATCTGGTGGGGCCACTGTGTGATACAGGAAGCTGGACTAGATGGGCTTTTGGCCTGATCCAGCAGGGCTCTTCTTACGTTCTTATGCAATTTTTCTATGTGTAGAGGGATTTTCCTCTGTGAGGAAATTCAAATATGTGACTTTGTCTGCATGGTATGGAGAATTTCTACCAGGCAGCTACCACTACGAATGGACAGGACAGGTGTGGAAATGCTGCACATCAGGGGAAAGAATACAGGTATCCCCCTCATTAATGATGGGCCTACTTCTTGAAATTCTGTTGTAAAGTGAATCCGTTGTTAAGTGATTCTTCAGCACCATCTAGTGGTCGATGTTGGTATAGCGTATATAGTCTATGTAATACAGCACAGTTGTAATAGGGAATGAATGGCAAGTACTCCAGAGTGTCTTTTTAAATCCCCAGCCCATCAGCTGTTGGGTGCTAGATTAGCACTTTGATGTTTAGCACCCAACAGCTGATGGGCTGGGGATTTAAAAAGATGCGTCTAGAGTACTCATTCATTCTCTATTATGACTGCACTTTATTACATTGACCAATTGTACTTTTAAAGTGGCAGTGACTTTTTGTAAGGTACTGTACTGGGGGACTTGCCACCGTTGTATATGCGGATTGTTGTTAAACGAACCGTTGTTAACTGGGGGACACATGTACTATAAAGAGCAATGCTGAGCTTTACAGTGTCAAGTGTGTAAAGCATCATATAAGTCTGTTTCATGCAGGCTCCATGTGCTGAAAAATAATGTGTTGACTTAACTTGGCTTCTCCCTCTTGTTTTAATACAGGGAGAATTTGAATTAAATGAAGGCTGGCGACACCAGCCTTATGTTTGTCCAGTTTTTTATATTGGACTGCAGAAACCCTGCAGGCAACTCTCTGAGTTCAAGTTTATTCTGTGGTCTGGATGGGTGCCTGCTGTGTTCAGATTTGGCTGGCAATTTTGGGTTTGGCTTTGGTTACAGACTGTTACTCAGTCTGATAGGCTGGTTCTGGTCCACAGCTATTTGGCCTAAGTGAATAGAAACTGACCACTTGGCTTGGGTCACCCAACCGGCTGTCACCTCTTTCTTCAGGCTAATACACAGGCACGCTGATGCTGTAGCCTGCCTGGAAGATCCTTCTAAATGCAATCCCAGTTGGCTTTCACACCTCATGCCCCTACTTCATTACTGCAAGCAATACATATGTGCGCGCGCACACACACACACATCTTTATGCAGGAAATTTGGAGCGCATCAGAGAGTAATCTGGCAATTCCTACAATGCCACAATAAGGTTACCATGCCTTTCCCAGTGAAATCAGTTTCCATTTTATGCACATTGCTGGGATTGGTCCACACACACTGGCACGCACGCACACACACAATCATAAAGTATCATTTGAAAGAGCGAGCTTCTACTTCAGACTGAATATAATAAATAGCAGGAAAACACTTCAGGAATGGAGTTCTTAAAACAAATACTTCCTTAGGAATCAAAATCACAAAGAACCCTGCTACTGTGCAAATGCATTTCTAACCCAGTGCATCACTGGCTCAAGTAAAAGACCGGGGTGGCAGAAAAAAACAATTTCAAATAGATAACATCTTATTGCAGGGGTTCCCAAACTGTGCGTTGCAACACCTTAGGGCGTCACAGCACAGTCACAGGGGCGTTGTGAGATGTCCCCGGTAGCTCCTCCTACCTGTTCTCCTGAGCACTGCAAATCTTGCAAAACCTCATGAGATCCAAGATGGCAGCACCCAAATCATGTGAGAATTGGGTGCCACCATCTTGGATCTCACGAGATTTCATGAGATCAAGATGGTGGCACCCAGGAGAACAGGTAGGAGGAGCTACCGGGGGAGTCATGAGCCAGGAAGAAGAGGCTGCAGGGAGTCGTGAGCCAGGTATGTTTGGGAACCACTGTCTTATTGGATTATTATTGTTGTTGTTATACCCTTTCCCTATAAGCTACTAACAAAAAGAAACACAAACATGCTCAAGGTAGCTGAAGATTCATAATTCATATATTTTAAAGACATCCAATTCATCCACTTGTTAAAATAATACTTCAGCTTGATCACTCATGCTTTAACCATGTGTACAAAGCATGATGCTAAGTGTCCTGTGGGCTGTGCTTGTCTGCCCCACCTTAGCGTCAACTGGCTCCACCAAAGGACAAAGCCTGGCAATCCGGGCAGCTAATGAAAAGCACAGCCAATCCGCAGCTGCTCTAAGGCATGACACATGCACAAGCAGGCCACAGCTTGCACCGCTGCAGTCAGGAATACAGCCCCCTGCCAAAGCTGCAGGTGGGAAGTGGCTAAGCACCTGTGAGGGAGAGCTCTGGATAAATTAAACAAAGACCCCCTCTTACAGCTCTGCAGGTCTCAGGTTGCCGCTGTGCAAACTGCTGATGTGAAGCACCCCCCTAGAGCAGGCCTCAGGCTAAAATCCACATGGCCGAAGAGTCTTGTGTCCATGAACCAAGCTCCAAATAGGAGCCATCGGGCAGCGCCGAAGGGCAGGGCAGGCTTCCAGACACTGGTGAAGTGCTGCTGCATGGCTGGAGGGGCAGCTAGCACTGATCATGCCCAAGTCCATGTGGCTGAAGAGTTCAGGGTCCCTGAGCCAAACTTCTGAGAGGCGCCAATGGGCTGTACAGGTGGGGAGAGGGAGGGGCCAGTACTGGGCATGCTGCAAGTCCACAGGGCTGAACTTGAGTCCCAGTTCCCTGAGCCATGCCCCAAAGAGAGGCCAACAGGCAACACAGATGAGGGGAGGAGCTCAGAAAAGCACCACAAAAGAAGCCGTTGTCGTTATCCCTACCTTAGCATGGTTCCCACTGCCCCCCAGTCTTCTCTGGTCACTCCTCCATGTGCAAGAGCTCAGGGAAAGCACAAGACATGCTCTTTCTTCACTGCAGGAGGCGGAATGGAGCTGGAAGGCCTCAGTGCTGCAGAGCAGCTTGGCAAGCCCTCCCCGGCAGGTCCTGACCCGGCAGGTCATGCATGGGGGTGGAACCAGGCAATGAATGCCTCCACCCACAGGTGTGAGACAAAGTTGTTTCCCGATGTGAACTAATGTGAGCTCAATATGTACTACATGTGCTGCTACAACATCTCTACAAAGCAGGAAAAGTCTGATTCCCTGGAACATGTCCCTAGAATACCAATGTCCTTGTTTTACCTTTGGGAAATATTTTGAAATGGCTTTGAATTTTTTTGTTGTTGTTGCTAGTGTCTGATTGTACATGTACTTGAACATGCACTAGCCTCTCTTCCATCTTCTTGCTCAACCACTTACCTTGATCGTAAATTAATATATGTTGCATCTATTCGCTCTCAAAGTACAAGATCAATTGTCAGATTAAACATTTGTTAAACATTCATATTCTTTTTTAAAGGAAGCTATTATGGTTAGTGGTGTGTTACATTAGCCAGTGGTTAGTGGCATGTTATATGGTTAGTGATGTTACATTCTAAAGGATAGATGCTCACTATGTCAATCCCTATATCCATCCTGCAAAAAATCAACATTATGTTTCTTCATTGGAATCTTTTCTTATCCTGCCATATTTATTTTCTACTTTGACACTTCTTGTATTCATCTAAAGTAGACACTCCTTTTCATTCTAAACACTTGGTATAGATAGCAATAGTTTAAAGCAGTGATCTTCACCAGAGAAATAACATCTTTCCCCTTAAGGAAAGTGGTGACTCGGAGGTGATGTCAGCACAGCAGGGACATCACTGCCGAGAACACGCTGCCGCCCTTAGGCGGCAAATAAAATAAGGGGGTTGGAGTTACCTGGCAGCAACAGCTAGAAACACCGCACAACCTGGGTTCTCGCTGCCACCGCAAACAGGTAAGTCTAAGACCTTTTTTTTTTAACTTACAGCCCAGTCTTGTCTAAGATGCAGCGGCCAGCCTAAAGGGCTGGCCACTGCATCCTAGTTGGGATGTGGGCCACACTGACGCCGCCCAGGCTCACCTCAGTGGAAGGGGACGTTCATCCCTTTCCCCAGGTGTAAGTGCCAGAGGTGCCAATGGGCCTCATCAGATGTGTGCCAGCTCTGGAGCTGGTGCACGTCCGGGGAGGCAGTGTAAGACCGGCCCGGCCTGGGAGGGGGAGGGGGATATGGCGAAGCGCGCCACCAATATCCCCGCCCCCTCCTGGGCCCGGCCGAAAAATGGCCCTTGTCACCCTTACCTGCGGCAGTCGATGTGGGTTCAGGTAGGTCATGGAGTGAGTGGTGCCGGCCTCTGCACCAGTGCCGCTTACTCGCAGGGTGTTGAAAATGTGCACATTTACGACACCCTAGGCCTGCAGAGTGCATGCTCCAGTGGCCTAAAGTTAGGCTGGATTGCGCCATTAGTTGGCAGTGGTGGCGACACAAACACGGAAGTGCTTTTGCCACCGTCACTGCAGAATAGCGACATCTTACAGTGACCTGAAGGTAAAGGTTGAAGATCACTGGTTGAAAGCAAATGCATAAAAATTGAAATGTGGGATAAAAAATATTCCCAATAATTATAAAAGGTATATTAGAATGCAGTCCTGTCATGTTTACTCAGAAGTAACTTTCACCGCCTCTGTCTTCTGGAGCCCTTATCCGATGAAATTAAGCAAGTCCCCATTCCCCTACCTTGAGAAATGATCCAATCTTACCTTCTCCTTACCCATCTGCATCCATACTGGGGCTTAGGTAATTTCTCGATTTGCCTCCTGTTGAGCATGATAGTTCTCACCCCAGGTCCTTTGAAACAGCTTCAAAGGTAGCATCTGCACACTCCTTCTGAATGTTATCATGACTTCTCCTGTAGGAGAAATTCCAGCTCTGCTTGCCCTCTCACTTCCCTCAACTCTATACCCCAATTACAGTCTGTTTACAGAAAAATGCAACTTTAGAAATCAGTGCAAGACAGATTATTTCTGAGGAATACAGTGTATGGTTTCAGCATTATGTAATATGGACACAGGGCACTCAAGCACTGGTCCTTGGTAGGGGGTTATAAACCTTATCCCCTCTGTGGAATTTCACCTTTTATTGTTCAGATATAGATGATCTCACATCCCAAATGAATTCTTCATGGCATTTCAGCCATGGAATGTTTCAAGTGCAAATTCTTGCCTCTCTCATATTGTAGCTGAGATGGGCAGCCCAATCCTTGCCAGGCTTAGGAAACAATGGACATCTCGTCAGTGTTTGTGCAAAGTCGGCATGGTGTCCAGATAGGATTGGTCCTTTAATTATTATGTATTTCTGTGTAATAACATTTAATCATTTGATTAGCTATTTAATCATTTGATTTTATCTGTAAACTACTTTGTGAACTTTTTGTTGAAAAGCGTTATATAAATACTGTTAATAATAATAATAATAATAATAATAATAATACACTGAATAATTTCAGTGTATTGTTTAGAACTAAAGGCTCTAACTTTTAAATGCTTTGAATTCCTGTGGTATTTACAGGTTCTGCCTTATGCCATCTTCTGTGAATTGATGAGATACTCTCTGTATGGGAAGCTTAAACTGGATGATGTTGCTTTCCCAGCAATAGATGGCACTGTGTCCAGTCCTGGACAACTAGTTAAGTCAGGGCTGCTATTCTACCTTGTTCTTAGCAATAAATTTACTGTTCTGTTCAGCGTGTATTTTGCCCTGGTCTCTTCTAAGGAACAATCTTATATAATTCCCACCTCTTTATGTAGTCATTTCTGTATTTACCATCACAACCACAGTCTATTACTGATACTGGACAGCAGTATTTAAATAACATTGACATACAAAATATTTGTCTGTGTCTTTTCATTTCAAACACTGCTTTTTCTGAGCATCCACAGGGACCTTCATATCAAAGTATGTGGTGGTTAATTGGTTCATTTGCATAAGTAACATACCATTGGGATGTCTTCTGAAAATCTTCTGCTCATTCTCAGGGGGCACAATTTTGCTATTTAAACCTTTTGTTTAAAAATTCAATTTTTTATAGGAAAGGATTGCTCTATTTATGACAGATTACAGCTATGTAAAAATGTGTAGTAGAGAAGTAAGGTCTCGAGACAGAAGGTGATGCCAAGGATAAGCTTGTTTGCACTGAAGCATGAAATGAATTAGCATAAATCACATGGGTATGTTGAAAGCTGGAGACATTTCCTAAAGGTTACCCCAAATAGGTTTTGCCAAATTGCCTGGAGGTATCAGCTTGCTTCTGTCATTGGTCCACAACTGGGATACCTACCAGTACTTGTAAGGGAGTCACATTGTAGCTCATGTAATGAAAAGCCACTAAGTGCAACAGCTAGGTTTTAAGAACCAATTAATGTTCAGTACAACAGCAGAGGTTTAAAGAAGTACAGGCATGGTCCAGCCAAAGTTAAGCAACTGAAAGTCCACTAATATGGGACTACTAAATGTATTCTTACATCTTTCCTGTCGAAAGTAATGAGATGTCAGAGTGCTTGAGTTTGACCAGATTGTATTTTACATTATCATATATGCTATGGCTGAGAGACTATTGGTTTGGAAATGAAAAAGGGCCACCGAAAAATAAAGCAGTGATTTCTACAAACATAGGGAACTCCCTAGGCATGCAGATATATGTTTGCATATTAAAAACGAGAATTTGTAAAACACACACACACCAAAAAACTCACCCAGCCCTGGTGGCTTCCAAGACCTTCTGAAATGCTGAGGGTATAGAGCAGCTGAGATGCAGAATATAAAAGTCTGTTGGGAAAAAAAACAGAAGGAAAGAAAATTGGCCTATTCTTCCCCCTAACAGTTTACACATATCCTGGGGGGAATTAGGGTTGGAGGAATATACAGGGAAAGCCCCATATTCGCCGATTCACTATCTGCAGTTTCACTTATCTGCAGAGAGTGGATAGCCCCCCTGACCCCATTAAGTGTCCAGTGCTGGCGCAAAGCATTCTCTTCCTTTAGGAAAATGACGATCCAGCTCCTTGCACAGAGCAGGCAAGCAGCCTGCATGCTAGAGGGGCGCCTCCTAACATTAAACAGGAAACGAGAAGATGGGTAAATGAGTAGATGCTAGCAGATAATAAAAAGAGTAAAATAAGAGCTCCTCCACTTTATTATTATTATACATTATTTAAAATGTATATTCCACTTTTATATCCCTGTTATACAGATCTTTCATTCTGTGTATTTCTAGATTGTCAGTGCAATCCTGTGTAACTTTGCACCGGTGTAACAGTAGATGCACTGGTGTAAGTGCACTTGCTGGTACACCTGCTGTTACACCGGTGCAAAGTTACACAGGATTGCGCCCTGTGACTGATGCATACAGTTGTATTCTGAACATGCTTTTTTCTTCAATGCCAAGTTTGATGAAACAATATATTGGTTTCTCTGAATAAAGATATTTAAAATAATCTCATACTTCACATATTGAAATAAAAGGACTACTCAGGGAAAGATAAAAAGCTAATAGTGAAATGCAAATGTTTGGAATGAATTTCACTTCTTACTTTTTGTGGGGGCAATTTTAATCAAAAAATATGACTGAACTTTGCTTTATTTTACTGTTTCATACGGTCCTTTCATCTGGCATTTAAGAACAACCCAATTTACAATTCTAGTTAAGTCAAAGAATTTTGACCAAATCAGCATAGACTAAATAGACTTTAGCCTGTGCCAAAATACAGGTGATACTGAGGATGATCAGAAAAAAGGAGGACCTGAAGCCAAACTTTATTTTGAAATGGACAGGGAAATGCTTTCTCTGCCATCTGGATGTCCAGGCCCTCAGTCTTCCAAATAATTGCTTCTGGGTATTTTTTTACCATCACACATTGAAGACTACTGATGCATCTCAGGCCCCACATGTCAGTGTCCAGATGTCCAGTTTATCAAGGAAAGTCTCGTCTTCCTTCCTCAGCTGGTCTGTGCCAGTTCCCTAGGTGCTCTACATTCTTTGATATGTGATTTGAAAACACACACAAAAGAGATGGCACTATTTGAGTCCAAGGTGAGAAGTTCTTAATTAGCCCGCTTGACTGAAAAGGAAGAGCATAAAATTAAATTACACAATAAGCCACAGAAAGGATGAAGAACTTGAAGGTACTGAAATGGATCACGACAACATAGTACTATGAAATCAAGGAATCCCAATATCTTGGAATTTTGCCACCCTCCCTCATCAGTAAGGTACCAATTATCTGTGATCGGGAAGGCTACTTTTTACGTATTTAGAGCCCCCAGAGAAGCTACTGCAAACCTTTGTTAGCTAAAGACTGTTTTTATAGAAAAGGATGGAAAATAACAGCGTGCAATTAAGCCGAAGTCTTGAATTAGGAATGGGGGGGGGGGGAGCTGGGTGATAATTAAGCATCAGATATGGAAAACATTGTGAAATTATGATTCAAGCAGTATCAAAATAGAGGTGATGTGAAAATTGTGTTTCTGCTTTCTGCAAAGAAAGTCCTGAATACTGTATTGTCATTGTCAGTGTTCAGCAAGAACTCACCTAAAAAAATCTTAGTTGACTAATCATATGAGCTTTAGCTGATGGAATAAATTTGCATTAATTAGCATCTGTAACATAAACAAGACAAATGCACATTTTCCTGCAGGCTTGACCTTAGAAGAGAGACAGAAGACCATCATCCACACAGTTTAAGTTTCTGTATGAAAATATTTAACTTTCAAAACACGACAAAAACATAAAGGTCTGCTGCACAATCAGAGGCAAACTTATATACTTTCCTGGAAGTAAGCCCCATTGAACACAATGGGCCTTACTTCTGAGTAGACACACATATGATTGTGGCGTTACAACCCAATTCTAACTAGGACTGTGCTGCCCTTCGAAACACAGTTCTGCTGTCGTAAACGGCCGTATGAGGCTGTTGCTGTCAACGCATCATTAGCAGGGGGGATTTTATTAGGATTGGGCTGTTTATCAAAATGCTTGTAATCTATTCTATGAATCGAACAATAATCACTGAACTGCAAATCACAGCGGTGTTGGAGCCCACTGTTGGTGCTGGCTACCTCCAGCAGCGAAAGTAAGCCAATGGCGGGGATGGGCGGAACGGGGCAGGGAGGGGGAAGAATGTGGATGGAGGGGGTGTGTGGAACAAGATGGATGCTGGAGGTCGAACTCTAACCCCATTCCCTCTCCCTTACTCTCCTCAGATGTGCTCCAGCAAAATAGCTGGTGCAGATCTGAGGAGACTCACTGAGGCAGTGAAGGCTTGCCCTGAGGTAAGGGAACACATGTTACCTTGAGGAGGCCTTTGGATTGCCCCTCCCTGCAGGATACAGCATGTCCTCTAGTAGCACAGCTGTATCAGCGGGTGGAGGGAGATTTAGTTAAGATTGGGCTGTTTTTCAAAATGCTTGCAATCTATTCTACGAATTGAACATTGGTCATTGAACAACAAGTGTCTCCCAGATACAGCGTTGATCTTTTTGGAAGGTGAGCCATCAAAATTACTACCAGGTAATCTGAGTAACTTGGTAAGTAATTGAATGAGTTGCACTGTCTAACTGACGAGCAACACCAGGGTCAGAAAGTGAAACATTATAGGACCAGCTGGAAATCTATTGGCTACTTGTGTATCTGACCACTGCTGAACTGGAAGGTGCAGTATTGTTAGGCTTACCTTTAGGAGAAGGAATGTGGGCAGGTGTAGCTTGTTAAACCCTTGGAGCACAATCCTAGGCATGTTTACTCAGAAACAAGCCCCACTGAACACAATGGGGCTTGCTTCTGAGTAGGCATGCCTACTATTGTGCTCTAAGGTTTAACAAGCTACACCTGCCCACATTCCTTCTCCTAAAGGTCTAGAACTATGTCCCAGTTGGAGATCTGGAAAGCCTAAGTATTGTTCTCTGGCCATCTACGCTGGTGGTTCTGCAGCACAGCCTGTCACTCACTCTGGTATGCTGCCATAGAGAATAGCAGTGCAATCCTATGTATATCTATTAAGTCTCGTTGTGTTCAATGGAGCTGGTTTCCCATATGGGGGAGAAAGGCAGGATAAAAATTCAATGAATAATAATAATAATAATAATAATAATAATGTCCATGCTCCCCAGGGCCATCAGGTCAGGTGACACTGCCACATCAAATGGACTCCCTAAGATATGTGGTGGTTTACTCTGTGCCCTTAGCCTGTCCCCTGGGGTCCCTTAATGAATTTATTTATTTATTTATTTATTTATTTATTTATTTATTTATTTTATTAAAAATATACCCCGCCTTATCCTATGCTGAAGGCAAATGCCCAAGGCAGCTTACAACAAAAATTAAAATACATAATTTAAAATACATAAAATAAGTTTAAACAATACATAACTAAATTAAAAAAAACAATAAAATCCACTAAGGGGGGGTTGACAGTATGGAGCAGAGAAGCAGTATGGCAGAGCATCTTGAGACACAGGAGGCAGACCACAACCCATCACCCAAACGCTAGATGAACTCATGCACATATTGGATATGATGCACATGGGTTTATTATTCCAAAAGGTGTAGTCTACACAAGGTCTTGTTTCTTTGCGACAGGCTTTTAAACTGATCTTCTTGGTTTTCTTTCACCAGGTGTAAACTGCTGCCCACGGTTTTGAGTTTCAGGACAATCAAGATCTCCAGCTGGGTGGTTCCAGTAAGTAGGCCCTTCCTGCCATACTGTCGAGTTGCCTATCCTTCATGCCCCTTTGCCCTCAAAGGCTCCGGATCCCTCCTCTCCTCATTTGCTCACCAGTCCCTGTAGGACTTGTCTCCTTCCTCACTTACAGCCCGATCCTGCCTAAAGGGTCAGCCGCTGCATCCTAGTTGTGACGCGGGCTGTGCCGGCATGGTCCGCACTCACCTCGGGGGAAGGAGACGTTCCTTCTTCCCTTTCCCCTGGTGTAAGCGCCAGAGGCCCCAATGGGCCTCCCCAGATGTGTGCCAGCTAATGAGCTGGCACACGTCTGGGAAGGCCGGCCTGGTCTGGGAAGGGGCGTTGGATATAGGTGCCACCCAGCACCAATATCCCTGCCCCCTCACAGGCCAGACCAGCCAATGGTCCCCTCCCTCACCACACCTGCCCGTCCTTCCCCCACCCCTGCACTGACCAGTGCAGCCCTTACTTGGGTTGGCCAGCACAGGTCCAGGTAGGTGGCTGAAAAGCTGTGCCGACCACCGCGCTGGTGCTGCTTACTGTAGAGGAGCCGCAAAAGTGCCTTATGGCACTTTTGTGACTCCTTAGGCCAGCTGATAGGCTTACCATATCGCCGACCGGGACGCTCCGTTTTGCCCTTAAGGGGCGGGGCGGGGGGAGGGGAACGAGAGCGCTCTCGTTCCCCTCCCCCCGCCCCGCCCCTTAAGGGCAAAACGGAGCGTCCCGGTCGGCGATATGGTAAGCCTACCAGCTGACCACACGCTCCACTGGCCTATATATAGGCAGAATTGCGCCGTTAGTCCAGAAAGTCAGCCTCACTTTCCCCCACTCCAACGCCTCCATCAGTCTCCTGGCTCTTTTTCTCATGCAGCTTCTCTCTTTCCATCTTTCCTTCCATTCCCAGCCTGGTTGACTCCCATTGCAGCTGGGGCTGGGATTCCATCCGGGGCATTATTTTTCTTCATCCTTTTTCCTCCCCACTGCATTGATATCCAGATTTGTCTTTATATCCAGATTTGTCGTCTGTCTCCTGCCCCCTCCCCAGATGCTGCCAGTTCCCTAGTTTCCATCTGACTTTACTCCTGTCCCAGATCTCACCATGTTTCCTCTGCATAGCCCTGAGGATTTGTTTACCCACCCCATCAGCTTGTCTTCCCAGAGCTTTGCTCTCACCCAGGAGCGTCAGTGGCTCTCCTGGCCAGGTATTGATGATATACAGGAGCTTATTCCCAGTAGCCTAAGGCACCTGCATCCTCTTGTTAGAACACTTGATTTGAGTTAGAGAAGACAAAAGGAAATATTTATTTACACAGCATGTAATTCATCTGTGGAACTCCTTGCCATAGGATGTTGTGATGGCTCCTGGCCTAAATGCCTTTAAAAAGGGATTCAACAGATTTGTCACAGGTTACAAGCCATGATGATGATATGCAACCTCCGGGTTTTAGAAATAACCTATCCCTGAACACCAGGTACAAGGAAATGGAAACAGGATACAGGTGTCTTGAGTGATCCCTGAAGCATCTGGTGGGCCACTGTGAGATACAGGAAGCTGGAGTAGATAGACTCGGGGTCTGATCCAGCAGATGTCTTATGTTATGAGATTGCTGGTACATTACTGCATAGTACTTAATTTATTTATTTAATAAAAAAAACATCTTAGAATGAACTTGTTTTACTAATTTTCTATTTCTATTTCTGCCTTGGGCACCTCCATTTTGGAGGAGAAAGGCAGGCATAAGTTTTTAAATATACAAGCAGGTATGCATAGAAAACTTTCATTTTAGAGAGACTATTGTAGAAAAAGAGAAAATAGTTTTAGTACATGCAAGAAATACTATTGCTAAAGAAGGAAACATTATGTTCTATCTCTTCTGTATATTGAGAAGCCACTGCTGGTAATTTCTCAACTTGGTGGAGTTAACTTTTCTCACTATTGTTCTATGTAACATTAATGCCATAGAATTAATGAAGCTCAAGCAGAAACATTTTTGATTTAAAATATCTTGTGCCATGTTGATAAGTTTAATGGATAGGCCTGACCTTTTAATTATAACACACAGACAATGAATCAACAGAGTAATAGGTCATCTAGCAAACATGAGTTCTACCTACCACATGTCTCACACAAGCAGTTAAGAAATACACATCCAATCATTGGTAAAATATTCCACAATGTACAAATAAAACATTTGTTTATTCTATTAAACTGTCAGCTTTTATTAACTTGAAGAGGTCACCACTAAAAATTCTGCATGTATTAATATTCATGTGCAGTTGCATAGAAGTAAACAAGACTATGTAACTCCTACATTCTGTCAAATGTATATGCTGTGTGCGTGTGTTTTTCCAGACAGGACTGAAGACTGAGTGTAGTTAACTATTTGTATATGTTTCACAGCGCAATCCTGTCTAAGTTTAGACTGGTGGCAGTCTAGGAGAGGCGGAGAGGCTTGTGCTACTCCTCTGGCATTGCAGGATGGATCACTGCTGAGGCAGAGAGGTGAGTCTTCACTGGGCGGGGGGAGGGCAGAATGGGGCATTTCAGGGATGGATTGGTTGGCAGGGTCCGGAAAGGGGGAGGGTTAGGGCACACTCCACCAAATCCTATCCCCCTTCCTGGGCCTGGCCGGCATTACATGGCCGGTTCAAATGTGCGCCAGCGCACATTCGAGTAGACCCCTTGGGGCGGCTGGGGCTCTACTCGGGGTAAGGGGACGAGTTTGTACATTCTCACTTGTGAAAGTCCTTGATATGTTGAACATTATCTAGACATCATATAAAAGATATCAAGAACTGAACCTTGTATCTGTAACCTGGATATACTGCTACTAGTTTGGCTTTTGGCTACAGCACTAGTAGTACAGAACTACCTCAGCAGAGGTGTAAGGCTTTTTGTTTTTTGGTAGCTTTAGCTCCTGCTTAATGGGGGGGCGGTTATTGGTTGCTGCGAAAGAGCTGATGATTTTGTGTTCTGTTGCTGTTGATTATGCAGGAGGCGGGGCAATGATGCGGGGCGGGGTGATGATGTGTTGCCCTGCCCACTGCATGGGAGGAGGTCCATCATGGAGGTGACGTACTGACTTCCCGCACTGGGTGACGCAAACCCTAGGAACACCCCTGGTACCACTTCGGACACATGACTGACTTCCAGTCCATATAGTTGACCACCTCAGAGGGCTTAATCCTGAGTAACTTGTTTCATATGCGACTTCCATGCTGATCAAGCCTTCTTGCCTGCTCTGTACTTCCTTTGCCACCACCCATGATGGACAGCTTCTTGTAGTCTGTACAGTACTTCAGTTCACACACACAGACATTTTCAAAAGTGACTTAAGCTTGTTGGAAAGCCACATTGGCTTCCAAATGAAGTAAACTTAGGTTTGAAGTGCGAAGAGGACAAAACTGAAAAGGTTGTCTGTATATTCCTTATTTAACGGTTCACTCACTGCAGCCTAACATTTCTGTTAAAACTACTCTGCATACTCCAGGTGGAATTAGAGTAATGCATAGCCATTGGGCATGTCTGTCTATGTGAGGGAGGCTTGGTTTATTTGCTCTCACTTTTATGTGAAATAAACACAAACAGATGGATGCTTTCAAGTTCCTTTTAAAGGAGGGTCCCTGGAGTTGCCATTGACCCTTGCAATATTTCAGTGCAAAGTTCATAAAACATTTACAATGTGGTCTAGTTCTAAACACACTCTGCTCTGTAAAATAAGTTGTAAAATCATTGGGAAAACTTCTTAACTCATCACTGTGATCAAAGCTGCCACTTAACTAATACCACTGTCTAATAGAGCAAGGGAGCTTCTGTTCCAGATACATGTTCTAAATGGCATTATTATGTGTTTATTTCCAGTTTTTGATGCTGGAACTAGAGGTTGATTCGCTTCTCGTCTTCTTTCCCTCTCTCCATAATGTCTGGTAAAACAAAGCATTTGACTTAGGGCGCAATCCAAATCTACTTAGGCTGCCGTTGTAACCAGCGGCCCAGCGAAAACGGGAGACCCCAGAACAGAAAGGGGATTCAAATCTCCTTTGAATTCCCCTTTTGGAGGGGATTTGAATCCCCTTTCCGTTCTGGGGTCTCCTGTTTTCGCTGGGTCATCCCGTTACAACGGTGGCCTAAGTAGGTTTGGATTGTGCCCATAATGTCATCATATTACAACATTAATGGCCCAATCCTATCACCTGATTTACAACAGTGGGACACTGTCCTGCTGCCGTAAATGGGCTTCCAATGACGCACAGAGTTCGCTGCCGGCAGCCATTTTTGAACCGCTGCTGCAAGCAGTGGCAGCATCAGCAGCCCACTGCCACAGCTGGCAACCTGCCCCCGATTCAGATAAGCTGGTGCAGAGGGCAGTTTCTGGGCCGGGAGGGAGAGTGACAGGGCATGTTAGCGAGTAACCAGGGGGCATGTTGGGGGAGGGAGGGGGTGGATCCAGTGGCAGTTGCACAAACAGGATATTATCTCCTCTTTCCAAACTTTCCTGCCTCTTTTCTCTCAGACATACAGTATACATCCAAAATGGTTGGCATATGCCCGAGGAGACCCATACGTTTACGCAGAGGTAAGTAAAAATGTTGCTTTCTTACCTCCCATTTAACTTCACGTCTTTGGCATGGCTGCATGCTACAGAGTGGCAAAGGATAGGATTCGACTCGTACTCGAATTGGCCTTTGTCTCTGGATTGTCCAATAAAATGCAACACTGTGAATTTTTCTCCCTGTTCCTCGTCATTACCTACTCGGTCAGAAGCTAGGAAATTGAAACCATGATGACACAGGCCTGTAGCCAGGATTGTAGAGGTGGGTGGGTGACTATTCTTTCAGGGTGGGAATCTATGTCGGGTATGTTTTTCCCACCATAAACTCCCCTGTTCCATCTCTGCCCTGCTCCTCTCACCCCTACCCCCCACGCCAGCTTACCTGTGGTCCTGCATGTAGCCGGCTGTGGCAGCGGGCCACCAACACCACTGCTGTTTGCAGTGGCGGTTCCAAACTTTACCTCTTTTCTGCTGTCGTAAAGCGTAGTTAGCATTGACCCATAAGAGAATCAGCTTGCATGTAACAAACAAAATTAAAATACAAAAACAGCATTGGGTATATATAGACAGTCATTTGCCAGCTGGTAACTTGACAATGTGTGGGTCTGTGTGGAAGCCCAGCATCTTTACCATCCTGTCAAGAAGAGAATTTTACCATGTTTGCCAGCATTTCTTCTGGAGAGGTGAGAGAGGTAATACTCTCCCAAAAGCATGGTCAGACAATAAAGAAGATAATTGCCATGCCTAGTAATTATACTGTATATGTGTACCATATTATAATAACCAGTTACCACTAGTGATGCTGCTGCAACTCGTTATTGGCCGGTTCATCATAACATAACTCTTTAATGAGCCCCGACTCCAATGTGTAGAAAATTTTACCATGTCCATTATTAAAATCAGATTAATTGCACCTATGCAGCTGGAATAAGTTGAGTGCCGCTCTGTTGGCCCATGCTCAGATGTTAAGCCTTTGTCTGTACTGCAAAACGGAAATGTATCTTTTGCAGTGCAATCCTACATAAGGATCCGGCCGGCAGCCCAGGCCGCCAACTGGATCCTGAGCACCGGTGGCCAGGCTGCCGCCGGGCTGGAGGTCTACTCGGGGAAGGGGACACTTGTGTAAGTGTAAATCCTGGTCGATTTCCAGCAAGCCAAGTGTAAATGCTCAGATTTCTGGGCCAATGGCCCCCACCCCTGCCCGACGAAATGTCCTCCAGCCCGTTGGATCCTTACCTGGATCCTTATCTGGGTTCAGTGGCAGCCGCAGGGGTGCTCCGTTGTCTGAGCAAGGGAGGCCGGCCTCTGTTCACAAGTCATCGCAAACGTGCCGGAGCACGTTTGCGATGTCTCCCAGCGCTGGAAGCAGTGTCAGGATTGCGCTGCCCATTTGCCAAGTCTAAAAGTGCAATACTATACATGCTTCTCAGAAACAAGTCCCATTGCATTCAGTGGGGCTTATTCTAGTCTAGATAAATGTATTAGGATTACAGCCATAATTACTTTTAACATCCAGAATACAAAGCAGTCCCCTTATGGAGAAAACATCCTGTTGGTGGCAAATATAGACAAGTCCCTAGATTAATCTAATGAGTATTAAGAGTAATTAATCTTCCTCTGGGACTAGAAATCAGTGTCTGTTAAACCAATCACTTAAGAGTTTAGATACAAACTGAAACAACCAGTTGCACTGGAGAAAGTTGAAGACATGTAATTAATTTATTAATAATTAGGCCTACCTTTTTGCCCATCAACAGTGTGACTGACAGCCCAACCCTTTGGGCTCATAGCACTGGCAGAATAAGTGTTCCACCAATGCTACCTACTTTATGACTGCTGTAAATGTGCTTCCGGCAGCATGCAAAGTAGTGTGCTGGCGGAGTGCCAGTGGGAAGGCCAGAGCCTTCCTGTGCATGTTGGGGGATCGCTGGCCACCTGCTGAGGCAGGTAAGACAGCAGGGGAGACGGGACAGGGTGGGGGAAGGTGGAACAGGGATGGGGAGGGCAGAATGTGGCGGCGATGGGGGTGTAGGGGGAAGAATGGGGCGGCGATAGGGGCAGGGGATGGGTGAAAGGGGTGGTTTCAACAGCAGCAGTGGCTGCCAAATCCTACCCTCTTCTCGGACCCAATACTGCAGTGTGGGTCCACATGGACCTGCGTCAGCAAATTTGCAGGTGTAGGTCCAAGTAGACCTACCTTCCCTGCATTTTGGAGGCTTATCCTCTGGTAAGCGAACAAATGTTCCGTTATCCAGAGGAAACCTCTGTGACACCCCCCCCCCCCGTGGGATGCAGCAGTAGCCATTTTGGTGTCACTGTATCGGTGTGTGTGTGTGTGTGGTGGGGAAATAGATAGGATTGGGCTCTGTGCAATTCAATGTGTTTTCTTCTTCTCCTTGTGTGTATGAATTGTGTAGTGGTGGTGACTAGTCTTCTATGAAAGAAGTAGGAATGGATTTTCCTGTTCCATCTGTCTTTCCTGTGTTGGTGTCTGATCTGTTGCGTTTTCCTTTTCCTTTTTTTATCAGGCACATGGCTTTCTGGCATGTGGGAAGGGGTGTAATGTAATTGGATGTATTGGGCAAGCTTATTATATTTATTTTGATTATGCATTTATTACGTTTTTCTACATTTCATAGAATCATAGAATGCTAGATTTGGAAGGCAACTTAGAGGTCACCTAGTCTAATCTCCTGCTCATTTCAGGCAACTGCTACATCATCCCTGACAGGTGGTCATCCAGTCTCTCCTTGAAAACCTCCAATGAAGGAAAGCACAAAAATGCATGAGATGGCCTGTTTCAGTGCCAGACTGCGCCTACAGTTAGGCTAGACATTAGGAAGAACTTCATAACAGCCCAATCAATAACTAGGGCCAGGGTTGGCTTTAGCAACTGCAGAACGCAGTTTCGTTGTCATCAAATGATCCCTGGAGGCACGTGAAGTGTGGCATGGGTGGCCATTTTAGTTGTGCTTCTCAGTCAGTGAAACCATGGCTGGCTAAGGTGCCAACCAGGCCTCATAACACCCTGCCCACGAGCAGTGATGTCAGGGGGAAGCCAACACCACAGAAGCCCAAACGTGCAGCCATTCACTACAGCACGGGAGCTTCAAACACCACACCTTGGCAGTCCTTCCCAAGTTGCATTTCAGAAATGTACATGTGCTGAAAACAAAGCAAGACTTGAAAAATACAGGGTACACTTCTCCTGAGCTCTCCATCTAAACTCACAAATGATGCCTGCTTACAAACCACAAGGAAGTTAGGTTTATTTGAGGAAATGGTAATCTGTATAATCCTGCACTGGTGAAGAAAACTTTATCACTTTCTTGTTTTTCTAGAAGTCTGATCAATGCTTATGTAGCAAAATTTCCCTTGGCATTCTTGCCTTCACCCTTGTTCATCTGTTCACAGTATCTGTTTCAGAAGGGTAAAGAAGACAAGAAACTTGGGTCAGCAATCCTCAAGGGTATAAATTTGGCCTATTTGGGTTGCCAGTTGGAGACCCATTGTTTTGATTTAAAAGAGCAAAGCCACCAAGCATCCTCAAGTATCTGCTGCCAAACTTCAAGTCAAATGGATTAGTAATGCACTGTAATTATTGCCACTTCATGTAAGCCTCTGCTTGGCACGTTAGAAATAATTTGTCAAAAAGCCGTCTCAGTGACCAAATGGAACAACACTCTGGGAGAAAAAATTCTAGGTCAGGAATAAGCTTCCCATGAGGTCCAAATTAGATCTGATGTCTAGAGCAAACAATATATATAATGTATATAATCTTCACTAATTCTGTCATCAATGTATGTGATCTTGAACCTTCACAGCAATGAATATTCATAGACTACCGACCTTGTCAGAAAATTGCCCCAGAGTTTTATCACCTTTGTAGACGATGATTAGATATTCTCCATGCAAAACTCTAGGTGTTTTGTGCTTTCTTTAATCCGTCAAATGTGCTTTGCTAACTATTCAGAAATGATCTGGTACAGTATATGTTCCTTTGGGGTTTTTTTTTTTGTTCATAAGACTATCAGACGAGAACAGAAAAATGGCACTGCTGGACCAGACCAAGGGTCAATCTACTTTTGTTTCCAATAGCAGCTACCCAGATGCTTCAGGAAGTTCAAAACCAGGGCATGGAGGTGATGACCCTTCCCTGCTTGTTTGTGCCCAGCAGCCCTCTTCTGATATTACTGCCTCCACCATTCCAAATCCATGAAAACCTTCTCCGTCCTCCACCCTCATTCATTGCATTTATTTTCTGACTATTTTGTCATGCTAACTACTGAATATTAGCCCCAATTTTCTTCCCTTTCAACAGGATACAAAAAAACCCCCAAACCACCTACCACACTCCTAGCATAATTTACGGCACAATCCTTCGTAAAGATACACAGCCGAAAAAGCTGGCTGCTGTATCCTATGTTGTTCCCAGGGTGCCCCGGGGCAGCCCAGGAGCACCTTGGGAGAAGGGGATGTTCGTCCCCTTCCCCAGGTACAAGCCAGCTGGGGCCCTATGGGCCTCCTCAGATGTATGCCAGCTCTGAAGCTGGTGTACATCCAGGGTGGGGGAGTAAGACCAGCCAGTCCCAGGAATGGGCCAAGGATATCAGCGATGTATGCCACTGATATCCCTGCTCCCTCCCAGTACGAGCCAGCCAATGAACCCCCTCCCTCCACACCCCTGCCTGCCCTCCCCTCACCCCTGCACTGACTGGTGCAGTACTTACCTCCGCTGGTGGGTGTCGGGTTCGGAGGGCGGTGGAGTAGGGCTGCCAGCCTCTGCATTAGCGGCCCTTACTCTAGAGTCATTGCAAACGCCGGTCTAACGTTAGTGTGGATTGCGCTGTTAATTCCCCTCTTCAACACACACACTTCAGATGGTAGTGCTGTGCTATCACTGCTCTTCTCAGCCCTATAGTTGCTTTGAGGTATGTGGAGTTTACTGTATTGCCCTGAGTATAGGACGCTCCTATAAGCTGCACCCTTAACGTTTGGTGCTATTTTTTAAAAAAATACATTTTTAATTTTTTTTTTAACTTAAAGAAAATATACACATTAGTAAAACAGTACAGTTAAAGGCATAGGCACCCTGTCCCTTATTGAATCTGGGCACCCTAGTATAAGTAGCCTTCCCAGATCCAAAGGGGGACAGAGTGCCTACCTTTAACCTTTGGAATTTGGGCAGGTGCAGCTTGTTGCACCCTTCCATGATGATGAGCTGCACCTGCCCAAATTTCAATGGTTAACAGCACAATCCTATGCACGTCTACTCAGAAGTCCCATTGCATTCAATGGGGCTTACTCCCAGGAAGGTGTGCATAGGATTGCAGCCTAAAGGTTGGCACTCTGTCCCCCTTTGGATATGGTAAGCCTATGCAGGAGCTCTTGCTCTCAACTTTCAAACTGCAGGATCAATAAATATTTTAGTTTCCAGAGTCCTGGTGCTGGAACTTAAGGCTTAATTTTTTTCAAATGCTTCTGCGGCTAGAGGCTGCTAGAGAGATGTGGCCATTTAGCAAGTGATTAAGAGCTGAAAACACAGCGCTTTGCAGTTTAAAAAAAGAAAAAGCGTTTTACCTTTGAAAGAGACTTGGAGAGGCTTGAAAACAGGATGCTTTGCAGAAAACTCTAGGCAGAAGCTAGACTTTGATTGTAGGCCGCACCCCTACTCTAAAGACTTGCCTTAGGTATATGATTACTTAGGCTTACCATCCTTACCGGAAAAACCGGGACAGTCCTGGGAATCGGCCACTTTTCCCGGTTTTGTCCCAGCCCGGTTTTCCGGAACGAATGGCTGCCGCCATCTTCTTTTTTTAAAACTTACCCGGGCGCCAGCATGCATCTTGGATCACGAAATCTCGCGATATCCAAGATGTTGGCACCCTTTAAAAGGGGTTTGGACAGATTCATGGAGGAAAAGACCATCACAGGTTACAAGCCATAAGCAACCTCCTGGTTTTAGAAGTGGGTTTTCTCTGTGCCAGGTGCAAGGGAGTGTCAACGGGAAACGGGTTGTCTTGTTGTCTTGTGTGCTCCCTGAGGCATCTGGTGGGGCCACTGTGTGATACAGGAAGCTGGACTAGATGGGCTTTTGGCCTGATCCAGCAGGGCTCTTCTTATGTTCTTATGTTTATGTTCTTATGTTTATGTTCTTATTTATATGCACACGAAAACTTTCATGGCCCGCTACAATACACAAAAGTCCAATTGACGGGTTTAACAGCCATGTAGAAGGTAAAAATTGATGTCCTTTATGTTTAAAAATAGCAAAATCACATCAATAAAATTCCCAAACAAGGTCAGACATAAAAACACAACGTTTCTTCCACAAATCCATGGACCTCTTCAGGTGTCAACACACTGAGGTCCATGGATTTGTGGACGAAATGTTGTGTTTTTATGTCTGACCTTGTTTGGGAATTTTATTGACGTGTTTTAATGTGTTTTTAAACGTGTTTTTGCTATTTTAAAACATAAAGGACATCAATTTTTACCTTCTACATGGCTGTTAAACCCATCAATTGGACTTCTTTGTGTAATATTTATATGTCTAACAGCTCAATCACCAGTAGCTGCACCATTGGGGGAGAAATATAGGATTGTGCTGTGAATCTCCATTTTAAAAAGGAGGGTTGAAGTGCTAACAACCTTAAGTAACTCTCTGACACCCTATGAGGGGAAAAAAAAAACCACAATCTCATGTTAGTAGCAGGAATAGCTATGCCTACCTGTGAATGTGTGGGCAGAGGGGCCCACCTCTGGAGCGCTTACTCCAACCACCACCCTTTCTTACTGCCTTGCACTCTCCCCACTCCCACTGTCCCCGATTGCTGGACGCCATTATGTGTCTCCACTCCATCATCACGGACACCAGGATGCTGCAAGATGGGGTAGGCCAATGCTGAGTTTCAGAGAGCATCATCATGCAGCCTCTCACAAGCTCAGCCATCAAAGGAATGCTGAGGATGGAGGGTAAGCATGAGCAGCGCTATCCTAGCCCTGCCCCTCAGCTTCCTCGGGCACCAATCAAACTCCCCTGTCTCATGTCGTTTGGAGACTGGGCACCAGACAATCCCCACAGATGTAGTTGAGAGGGTTGACATTTTCTATTGTGCCACACCATGGGGAAGGTGTGACTAATCATTTCTTGATTGCTCTTGAGACAAGCTGCAATTAGTTCTGACTGAGTGTCAATGAAGTTGGTAAGGGGAAGTCAGGAACTAGAAGGGGGCGTTTCTCCAAAGAACTGAAATTTGCCTTTTTACTGGAGTCTTGGGGACCTGATGCTTCCTTGGCATCAGCCTTCTCAAAGACAGCACCAGTCTGGTAGTAGTCTCTTAGCATGCACCCTCTTAGCCTCTTAGCTAAGTCTCTTGTAGCCTCTTAGCATGTAGCCTCTTAGCATGCGCCCAGAGCCATGCCCATGTGTAAACATTCTATTCTCATACTACTGCTGTAGGCCCTTCTGCTCCTGCCTTTCAGTAGGCCAGTGGTTTCCAAACTGGGAGGTGTGGCTCCCAGGGAAGCCACGGAAACCAGCCAAGGGAGCCGCGGAGTGACACAGAATCCTCTCGGAAAACAGTGCAATGCCAATTGGCAGGCATTAACATAATGTAATGGGGAGCCGTGACCAATGGTTGCCAATAGTCAAGGGAGCCGCAGGTCATAAAAGTTTGGGAAACACTGCTGTAGGCTCTGATGAGTTTACCCAATGCCAGAGAGAGTTCCTCTTTTCTGCTTCATTTCTATGGAAAATTAGGGAAGCTCAGCCAATCATTGGCAGAAGTCTTGACACCACCACAAAGAACCCTGATGCACTGTAGCATTGGCTGAATACAGCAACCATTTGTGAAGTAGTATACCTTGCCGTTAGCAATGTATGGTTGCGAGAGTTGGACCATAAGGAAGGCTGAGCGCCGAAGAATAGATGCTTTTGAACTGTGGTGCTGGAGAAGACTCCTGAGAGTCCCTTGGACTGCTAGGAGATCAAATCAGTCAATTCTAAATGAAATCAAGCCTGACTGTTCCCTGGAAGGACTGGTACTAAGGCTGAAACTCAAATATTTTGGCCACCTAATGCGAAGAGAGGACTCTCTGGAGAAGACTCTGATGCTGGGAAAGATTGAAGGCAAAAGGAGAAGGGGAAGGCCAAGGATGAGATGGTTAGACAGCATCACCGATGCAACAAACATGAAAATGAGCGAACTCAGGAAGATAGTGGAGGACAGGAAGGCCTGGCGGGATATGGTTCATGGGATCACGAAGGGTCTGACACGACTTAACGACTGAACAACAACATACCTTGCCGTGTGTGTGTGTGTGTGTGTGTGTGTGTGTGTGTGTGTGTGTGTGTGTGTTTCTGGGGCCTATAGAAAGTTGATGTTTTTGGAAGCCTGAGTTCCTCAGATTCCATAATGTGATTGCACAAAAAGAGACCTTTTTGAAAACAAAACATGAGTTATATCTTTTACACATATTAACAGCCCGATCCTGCCTAAGATGCGGCAGCCTAAAGGGCCGGCTGCTGCATCCTAGGCCCATTGCAGCCCGCACTGGCATGGCCCAGGCTCACACTGTTATGTTTGCAAGATTCTCCCCACCATGACAGGACAATAAAGCCAGCAGGTTTACCAATTGTTAAGCAGTAGTTACATGCGCACCGTGGGTTGTTATCACTTCATCAATGGCTGTCTGTATTCACTTATTGATGATTATGATTATGTTGTTGTTGAGTGCTCAGTTCTTAATTAGGGCTGAACTAAAAAAATTGCTTATGCTTCAGAATTTCTTATGCATGCACCTTTCAACCATTCTGATCATCTTAACAAAACTGATCATAATATTAATTTTGAATGACATTCTACAGTAGTGATTGCAATGAATAATGAAATGCAGCTTTTGTCTAATGAACTGTGAATAATCATGCTTTAAAAAAAACTAATTTGTTTAGGTACATGCAATGCCTAGTTATCCAATTATTCCTGCAAAATTACAACTAGAGGAAGTCAAATCTGTTAAATTAAGAAGGTCACAAAAGTAATTATGACTGCTGAAGCATATGATTAAAATACTTTGCAGAAAGAGGGGCAATGCAGAAATGTACCTGCTTCTCCTTGCTACAAGAGTGATGGGCCTAGGTGCCATCAATGCTTCAAGCTGCTGAATTACAGGTAAAACATGATTACTGTTCTGCAGGCAAAGTTCCGGTCAAGTGAAAAGCCAATCACATCGAGAGCAAAATAAAAGTAGCCTCATTACTTGCCACTATTCTATTGACTGTATGTACAAAATGAAGGAAAGCATGATTTGGAAATTTTTAAAAATATAGTATGGGTCACAGTCCTGACAAAATCTGGTTCCATTGATTTCACTTGCTTAGCTCCTTCTCAGATTAGAACCTTAATGTGTGGAAGCTGGCAGTGGTGCCGCTTACCTGGGTGTCACCCAGTGCGGGAACCCAGAAGAAACTGCCGAACTGGAAGTAATTGACAGTGATGTGATGACATCCCATCACCGCCAATTACTTCCGGCTTGCCTGAGACTCGGAATTGCCAAAGAAAGATGAGCCAAGGGGGTATCAACCCTCCCTGCACCCTGCAGAGAGCTTGGCTGTTCTCGGTGGCTCTGCCTCCGAGCCAAACCCAAATTACGTCTTTGCGAAAACATGACTCGGCAGTGGAGCCGCCGAAGATGGGTGAGCCAAGGGGGTGTCACCCCTTTCTACAGCCTGAGGGAGGGGTGATATCCTTGCTCAGGCTTTTCCAGCCTCTCCGAGTCACTTTATTGTGTTCTCGCAAAGCTCAGCTCTCCAGGATACATACCGCTGAGCCTGGGTGGGGAGGCGGCCATGGTGTCCCCCCAAAAATTGGTGTCACTCAGCCGTACCCCTTAGTGATACCACTGGGAGCTGATATCTTTTGTAGTGATCGTTGACATGGGCCCGTCTCATATGCAGTTGGATTTCCCTGACATAACTTGTCTACTATATAATACAGGGGTGGCCAAGCTGCAGCTCCTGAGCCACATGCGGCTCTTTGACATATAATGTGCAGCTCTTGGAAGTATGTTGGCTGAGCTCCTTTTTGCATTACGATTAATTTAAAAAGGTAAATTAAAAGTTTCCAAGCTTTATAATTATTTACCAGGTATAAACTGAGAGTCCACTTGATTGAAACATACGTTTAATGGTAGAATTTAAATGCTACCTAAATATTGCGGCTCTCAAACATTTCATTTATTTCATTTCTGTATTTATATACCGCCTTTCTTATCCTCAGATTGCTCTTCAGATGTTATTCAAGGCGGTTTACATAGGCAGGCTTATCTAGATCTGATAAGGATCTTTACAATATTGTTCTGTATAGAACCCTACAATTCCAGCTGGTTTCCTCCATGGTGTAGTCATCTTCACTAGCTGCTGAACATGCTGAACAGGGAAACATTTTTCCAGTTGTCATCGCTCTGTCACTAAACATCTGACGTTTATCGTATGTGGCTCTTGCATTAAGCACGTTTGGCCACCTCTGGTATAATACTTTCACCTGAAACTTCTTTAGATAGTTGACCATTGGTTTTTGCTTTTCTAGGTAGCCAATAAAAACAGAAGGTTTGTCAAGCCACTAGTGGGGTCTGTTATCCATGGTTGGTGAACTATGTTGTTTGATAGGTCACAAATTGTTCAGGCATCATTTAGGAGGCATGGGACTACAGCACCAATGGATGTGGCTAAATTCATATGATTAAAGGAGAAGGGGCTTTACCACAGAGTGACACTAAATGGTTACAAAGTTAGTTGCTTGCCAGAATACTCAGGTCTTCCTTGCACCCACTAGCCAGACCTTGAGACTGAGGCTTGTTCTAAAAAGAAGAGAGTGCTTGGGAAGATGTGTAGCATGCATTTCCTGTGAGAATAGGGCTGATTCCTAGGAATTGATGGAGTCATAATTTTGCCTCACTCTCACATTGCACAAGAGGAAGCATGAAGGAGACAGCCCATTGGAGCTGACATGGTAACAGTGGAATAGGAGGGGAGGAACTTGGATAGCCTGTATCTGCTATTTTTGGCCTCTCCCTCACAGTGTCTGGCTATGTGCCACCCCTCCCTCCCACCCAGGAAGTCAGTGTCTAGGGTTAGCCAGTCATTATGAGGTCAAGTAGACATTTTTTGTTTTCTGACCCAATTGGCCTTGGTAGGAGAGTTGTTTTGCCTACTGACCAAATGGGCTGAGTTCTGTTTTTAGGCAGGTGGTCACAACTGGCAGGTAAATATAGGTAGGGACAACAAGGATTAGGGATTGGTGTGCATCCTGAGGAAGTGCAATGGGCATGGTGGGAGCTGGAACCTGTCCCAAGAGGCTGCTTGGCTCAGGGATGCTGACTGGGAAGCCCTTGTTCATGGATTGTAAAGTCAGCTTTGAAGGCTGCTCGGCAGGGATGTGGATCAAGTCTCTGACTCCAAGTCTCGAATCAAGTCCCAAGTCTTTGCCCCCAAGTCCAGAGTCTTTGGTTGAGAGTTGCGAATCCCTATCTGTTTAATGGGAAAAAGGTGTTGAAACCTGAATAAAATTCAACTTGTCGTAAAAGGCTGCAAGTCTGCACTCTAGTCTTTCGAGTCTTTTACAATCACCGAGTCAAGTCCGAGTCAAGTCATTGACATGACTTGAGTCCGACTGAAGTCTGAGTCAATAGACTCAAGTCTACATCACTGCTGCTCGGCTTGGGGAGGATGGTGCAATCCAGATCTTCCTTAATCCCCTTGGAGGGTTGGTGTTGATAAGCAGTGATCATTGAGGGTGATTATCAGTTTAGAGTCAGGATGGAAACACCCATAGGGGAAGAGTTATAGGGGGCTGTCTCCCTCAAGGAAGGGAAGCTACACTAAAAGGGGGTGGAGCTGTAGTATTGTTAGGACTGCTGCAAGTTTCAGTGTATGCTTTATGGGGGTGGTGTGTTGCAGGTAAATTTGCAGTGTAACTCTTGGCTATAAGAACTCTTGGCTGGAGATCAGGTACAGTTCACTTTGTGGATTACATTGTTTATGAAAGATAAAGACTTTTTTTTACTCTCAATGTATATCTATTATATTCACAGATGTTTTCAGATATGCAAAGCAGATACTGTAAGTAGACATGCTCCACAGACAGTTCTATTTGTGAAATGAATGTATCTAATAAACACTGTTAATTCAAGATGGAAATATTTTTCTTCCTATTAAATCCCCCCACTCTGTCGCTTCAGAACTGAACTTGAGCTTTCTCCAGAGAAACCTTACATGCTAAAGACATTTAGAAAGTTGACAGAATCATCAGTCATCATTCTCTGTAATTCTCTCTAGACATGGTTAGACAAATATGCCTTCATATTACACGAAAAATTTAATAGTAATTATTATAAAGAACTATGTTAAGACAACGTAAACTGTATTTGTGTTAGAGAGGGTGTTCAAGGTCAAGATCTAAGTATTCTGCTTATTCCTTTATTTCTGGATGCTCAGCACTTAATGCAGGCACATTATAGGATCTTGATCTCCTCTTACCCATGGTCAAGATCTAACGAAACATGCAGAGACATTTGACTTGCATTTTTCCAATAGCAGCTAACCATGCCATATGACAGAATGTTAGAACTACCGCTGAAGCAGGGCAGAACCAGTTATCTGGCAGCCTCATAGGTTCTACGCACTAGGACCTGGTTCACACTGGGTTAGCAGACCTTCTGGTATAAGAAAAGCTGGTGTATGCCCCTCTCCTTAATTGCCTTAATGGCTTACCAGATTTTCCCGGTCCTAAACTGGGACACCCCCCACAATTAATTAATTTAATTAATTAATTAAAAATAGAATTTTTTTCTTTTTGGGGTGCGAAGCGCCCTTTACTGTGCATAGCACGCCCGAAAATTTTAATTAATTATTTATTTTAGCCAATAAAAAACTAAACAAATGTAAATAAAATAAAATATATGGGGGGGGGAGTTACTGTGCCGCTGCCATGATGGCTATCGCTGCTGAGCCTCCGCCGCTGCTGCCGAGCCCCGAGCCGCTTCTTCAGTTGCTTCAGTTACATAATAGTAAGCAAGTAAAAGGAGAGGGCAGGAGGCAGTAAAGGAATGTTGAAATTAAATATCCCCCAGTAATCCCCCATCTTGCTAATAAGTATGCTCAAATCAATGCAAGGTGTTAAGGGAAAATAGACCCGTGGGGTAGATGAGATTATGTTGCAATTCTCTGTACAGTAACAAAACTGGATATGGTGTGCAACATGGTAGGTAAGCTGGAATCTGTCCAGTAGTAATTTGGATATTGCAATAACTCTGAATTTATGCTTGGAGTATAGCTTTTTATAGACCACCGTATGTAAAGGTGCATGGAGATGAGCAAATGTTATATTAAATGGAAGTTGGTGTGTGCCAAAGAGTGAATGGGACCAATGAGAGATTTTAATTAATTTTGCATAAAGTGGGAGGACAGCAGAGTGTGGTTATAGTCAGGAAAGTGACCCTGCACAAAGATTAGTATTTGGTATTCTTGCTTAGGCGCTATTTAATGGCTCCCATATCTATTTCCTTCGTTTGCAAATTAAAATTCATTCTGTCTCTATGCTGGCATTTTCATATCTGAAAACCAAACAGCACAACTCTCCATCACTCCTAATCTTTCCAGCAGTGTTAGAAAGTGTGACTTAGATATTTGCTTGAGACTCACGCAAGCACTCTGACTATGGAGGTGTAGAAAATGCCAGCAAGGCAGTAGCAGCCTTCTATTAAGTCTTTGATCACAAAGATCTAACTTAATTTCACATGATTCAATTGAGAGGCATCCATTGTGCATCCTTCAGTTCAAAATTTAAACTACTGTTCGTTATAGTTCTCTCTTTAGCGCAAACTAGCTAGCTAGTGTGACTCCATCTGCTGCTCATCATACTTCCCCATTTAATTGCAACCAGCTTGCTATTACACAAGGGGGTGCTGATTGAGAAATGCTTCTTAACACTTGTTCTATAAGAAATGTTTGCTCATGGCTGCCGATAACACAAGGCAGGGCATGGAGACTTGCAATGTGATAGTAGCGTCTCATGTAGTAAATGCTTTTGAACCCTTGGAAGGGCAGGAAGGGGAATTCATCACCACAGTGCTTCACACAGGCCAGTCCTAACTAACACCCCATCGCCCACCCCCGCTGATGCAACCACACCAATGGCTGCATCCTATGGTGGAGGTTAGCTGCAGAGTTCTCCTCATAGTAAGGGGAATTTTGTTCCCTTACCCTGGGGCAAGCCTCCACTGCCTAAATGTGTCTTTTTGGATCTGTGCTAGCCATTTTGCTGGCAGAGAACTGAGATGAAATTAGAGGGAATGGGAATAGGATCTTGGTGATGCTGGGATCCACCCCCTCCCTCCCCATTCCTCCCTGCCCAGATACTCCCCTGTTCCTTCCTCTCCTCACCACCCCGTTCCTCCTACCATGTGCCCCTACCGCCAACTTACCTGTGCTGGGGGTGGGCAGCTCTGTCATTGGCGCATGCACCCTGCTGCTAGTCATGTGCACTGGTGGCCTCATTGTGCGTGTCATCACCATGGCACTTCTGCCGGCAACCCAGCACGACTGCCAGCAGAACACGCATTCTGCTGGTGGATCCTTCTGTTAAGGTTGGGCTGCTAGTGATGCAGCCAAAATTTGGAATTGTCAAATTTAGAGCATAAACGTCCCCAGTTTAGAATGTTAAGTCTAATCATGAGCCAAGCCCAAATCTGTCTGAAGTTTAGGCTCGTGTTGTAAGTAGCTCTGTTTTGGCCCCAGTACCAGCCCTCTGCCATTTCTGTTGAAACATACCTGGCAGTAACAGTGACAATGAAGTGGGCTTCTTTTGTAGCTTTCATCATGCAAGAACAGTATCTGGGCCACCAGGATTATTGAGAATTGCAGTTTTCCAGGGTTTTTGTGTACTTAGTAGGGCATGTTTAGCAGCATTATGAATGCTAGGATTTCACTGAGCCTTACAACCCAATCCTACCAAACTTTAACTGCACCAGTGCAGCAAGGCTGGCACAAGCTACGCTTCATCCTATGGGGGATTTAGGAGGTCTCTTTGAGGTAAAAGGGGATACTCATTCCCCTTGCCCCGGGGAAAGCCCCAGTTGGTGCCATGGGTCTTCTTGGACCTGCACGTGCCATATGGCTGGTGCAAGTCCACATGTGCCCATGTTGGCGGATTGGGCCCAGGAAGAGGGATAGGATATGGCACATGACAGCACTGCTGGGCACAATCTGCCCACCCTCCACCCCCTTCGCCACCTTGTCCCTCTAACCCCCTCCCTGACCTCCCCCACCCTTCCCCTGCGCTGCTTGGTGTGGAACTCATCTTGTCCAGCATGTGCTGCTCCTTCTGCCAGTGTGTCTGGGCCAGCGCAGAGCATCCTGTCGGCACTGGCAACTGCTATGTGCTTTACACAGCACCTTTACTAGCACCGGTGCAGCATGCACTATGCCACACAGAGTCTGGCTAGGATTGGGAGGACAGAAAGCTACTGTCTGTCTATGGGTGCCCCATTCTGGCTGCATACTAATGATAGCTGATGGCAATCACAGTTTATCAACACCAACTGCTTTAAAGAGGACTTGAAGAAGATCTGGAATGTACCACCCTCCAAGCTGCCAAGTCTTTGAGGTTGGCTTTACAATCCATGGGCAAAGGGTTCCCAGCCAGCATCCCTTTGCCGAGAAACCTTCAGGGACCAGTTCTGGCCCCCTTTGCCCATTCCACTTCCTCAAGATGCACATTGATCCCTAATCCTACTGCCCAACCCGCATTTGTCTAATGGCTGTGGCCACCTGGCTAAACTACAACTACACTTAGTCAGTCTGAAGTAGGTGGAAAAACTCCCCAGCCCAAATTCCTTCTTGGCCCCCAAAGATGGCCAGTTAATCCCTGACTGTCCTTCTGGGTGGGTCAAGGGCTTATGCCTTTCTGTGACCGAATGAGAGGGAAAATGCTGTAGTAGCCATTACTGCCAGCAGGTGGCGCAGTGGGTTAAACCACTGAACCATGAGCTGTCGATCGAAAGGTTGGCAGTTCAAATCCACAACAGGGTGAGCTCTCGTTGCTTGGCCAGCTCCTGCCAACCTAGTAGTTCCAAAGCATGTTAATGCGAGTAGATAAATAGGTACCGCTTGCGGGAAGGTAAACAGCGCTCCGTGTTCCAGCCGCATGCTACGCGCTGCGGCAAGGAGAGTCATGCCGGCCACATGACCACGGAAGCGTCTTCGGACAACGCTGGCTCTTCGGCTTTGAAATGGGGATGAGCACCACACCCTAGAGTCGGACACGACTGGTCTTTACCTTTACCTAGCCATTACTGCAGCTCAAGCCCTGCCTCCGTTGCCCCGGCAGCTCCAATGAGCAGCTTGCCTGAGCTTTGAGGGGTGGCCTCAAAGTGTTGACCACTTTGATGCCCCATGGTCAGTCCCAAAGTGAGGGAAAAACTGTAGTCTGTTTTCTTTTCTGATATAAATTTATATTAAGAAAAGGAGCAGGAGTTCCTGCTGATATCACTCCGCTGGCAAACCTTTCTTTTGCCTCCACTTAAACTGATGAAATGCAAGGGGTTTTCTTGGCCCTCAGCCTAGAGAGAAGATTGCCAATTCCCAACTCTTCCTTGCTTTTCTTTTATGGCATATCTTTGTCTGCCAATGCAGAACAAGAAGATGAAAGTGTTGCTTGGTTGCCTCAGCATTTGAGGGAAACTTTCCCTGCCCTAAAGAATCAAAGTGCTTTTGAGATGAACATGAAAATGTTTATGAATCATGCTTTTGCCCCTTCCGCTTGTGTTGTTGCGTACTAATTGGGGTAGCTGGAATTGTTGCTCAGTGCTCTTCCCCCCCACATTCAGTCAGAAATGCCTCCTCAATTTGATTTCTTCTTGAAGCGAATCAAAACCTGTCATTTCAGTATCCAGTGTTGTTGAGGTCTACAGATCAATTGAGAAAATAAAGTGCAATGGCTTTGGAATCTCTTCTGTTTGCAGAGATGTTATAAATATATGGGTTTTCAGAAGTGTCTCTTAAGTGCTTTGAAGGAATCAAAGAGTTGACCAAAGAGTCTTTTCATTTTCTCCATCTGCCGATTCCACTTTTGGCTGAGGTACAAGTGATTGTTGTCAACCTGGACAACTTTCCAAAATGGAAAGTGTCCTTGTAATTCAATATAGATTATTTGAAGACAACAACTGGATTTTGTATTAATGCACATATACAGCATGGTGCGAAGGCACATTTTCTTAGCAGTCTCCCTTGTAGCAAGGGAATGTGGATTCTAAATTGTGTAGAATTTCTACCTGGACATTTACTATAGTAGTAGGCAAGTATTTTAGGAAGCATTGTGCCTTGTAGAGATTCACTAGGAAACTACACCCATTGAATTTCTGCCTAGACACATCCCTCCTCAGCTCAGTGCCGAGCTAGCTGAAAGACCAAGGCAAAGTGTGGGTACCTGGAGCATAATTTGAAAAGTGAGGATCATATATAAGTTTGTACAAAATCTTTACTGCTTATGCGGTGCTGAAATGAATTAATTAAATTTCATTTTCTCATGCTTTTTGGAGCATGAGAGAAAATTGTAAGCATCCTAATGTTTACTGATCTTAAACTATGGGTTTTTGATATTTGAATCTGTTCTTTTTCTGGTATTGCTAGTCAGCCATTTACTGGCACATTAATTCTGAAACTCTGTTCCTGACTTTTGAAAAGATGAAATGATGTAAACTGAGTATTTTAAAGACTTGTTTCTATGGCAAGTTATCTATCATTAATCACTACTTTGTTACTATGGTTACTGCTGCTAATTTCAGTTTATTAATGTGCTGGGCCTTAAACGAATGCCCTCAAGACTAATTGCATTATACTTGGAGTTAAATGTTACAAGATCTACCAGTACAAATTTGACCTACATTTGGCCCTGCAAAGATAATCACTCAGGAGACTTAAAAACACACACACCAAACATAGCCAATGAAGCTAATCAGAAAAGTTTTACTGGTCCATTTGAAGAGACGACAAGGATTTAATTTGAGCTCGGAAAAATATCCCCAGAGTGCTACTAGTAAAATATAATGGGAAAAGATCAAACAACATCAACATGGTCATTCAAAACTTTCATCATTTTTAGTCAAGTCCCATTTCCCAAGAAAAGCCTGATCCAATTTGTCTGTTTCAATTTATCTGATGTCTGAAAATGTGAAATGTAAATATTGAGTTCTCTGTCTGCCAACTTTGATATTACAGAGAATCATAGCAGCAATTCAGCCCTCTATCACTTTAGCCAATCTGGAATTTGATTGTTAGGGTTGAAGCAAAGGTTTTTCTGTTTTGCTATGTTACATGCTAGCATATGTTCGAAAGCAAGAAATTGCAAATAGATTAATAGGTACCGCCTTGGTGGGAAGGTAACAACATTCCGTGCGCCTCGGCGTTGAGTCATACTGGCCACATGACCACGGAAGCGTCTTCTGACAGCACTGGCTCTTCAGCTTTGAAACGGAGATGAGCACCGCCCCCTAGAGTTGGACACGACTGGCTTTCGAGCAAGGGGAACCTTTACCTTTACCTAACATATATAACAATGCCCCAATGAGATTGAAAAGTGACGTTTTGAAAAGTGAAGTCACTTCAGGAGGAGACTGGGATTTCAAGCAGAGAACTAGCAGAGAACAGAAAGAAAGGGTGCCTAACATTCTTCCTGCTGCAGTTACACCACTTGAAATTGCCCCCCAGTAGAGTTTAAAGTATGCATTCACATACTTTAAAAAACATACATACATACATACATGCACAAAAATCATGCATGTTTAACCCTAAACGCTGCTGGCAGGGGAGATTGGGAATGAAAAAAACAGGGATTTAGGAAAGAGTTAAGCCTCCCTTCCTCAACTTGGTCATATGCTCTAAAAATTATCCCTTCCCAAAACGAAATATAAAAGCAGTGAGTCACTTTACATACAAGAAGGACTTTTCCTCTAAAGCAAGAAACTGTGGATGCTACCCATGGACTAGTGAGAATAGGACTGGTGAGAAACTCATGCCCCAATCCTAACCCTCTGCATAACCAGCATTGTGCTGGAGGAGGCTGCTGTACTGCTGCCGTAAAGCAGCCTCCACCAACAGGCATACCTGTGGACACCTGCAAGTAAGCCCATGCAGGGGGTTAAAGGGAACTGGGGAGGGGGTGAACAGGGCAGAGGGATGATGGAACATGGGGAGGGGGCAGAACAGAAGGTGATGGGGCGGAGAGGAGTGCAGATCAGGCCCAGGAGGGGGTGGAATCAATGGCAGCGGTGCATGCCAAATCCTGAGCCTGATCCGCCTGCATGGAGCAACACAGACTTGCACGAGTGATTGAGCAAATGTCTCCTTATCATGAGGAGGCCTCCAACAGCTGAAAATCCCCCACAGGATGCAGTGGAAGCTGTGTCGGCATTGCTGCATTGCCACATGGGTAGGCTTACCATATGTCCCGGAATGGCCGGGACCCTCCTGGATTTTGGGATCAAGTCCCGGCATCCCGGGACATATGGGCACCATCCCGGATTCCCGCCGCCATCTCTGCCATCACCACAATTTTTTTCTTGAGATAAAATCAACTCTTTTCGCGAGCCACATGCATGCGCACAAGCAGCCTGGAAGCCCTTATGAACTAAGGGCTTCCAGGTCGCGTTGTGCACATGCGCGAGGCTCAACGATGTGTTCAACGTTGCATGTGCAACGGCCCCTCCTGCACACAGCTCATGGCCCCACTAACGTACCGGTGCCTGTGGAGCCTCCCAGAGCCATTTCCATGTGCAGCACCTCTTGTTGTTTGTGACAGTGCCCTGGCTTTTGCACTGCTGTGAAGTGCCTTGCAGTGCTTGAACGCTAGTTCCCGCAGTGCAAAGTCTCGATAGGATTGCGGCCTAGTTTGCTTTTGATACCTCAGGGCTAGCCCTCAAATGAGAAGGCTGAACCCTGAAGAATGACAATCCTAGCAACTCACACTAACATTTATGCAAAGCATTCTAAAAGGATAAAAAGGGACAATGGTTGACAAAGGACAGGTACAAGAGAATAGAGCCTATTTTAGAAAATAAAAACAGAGCCTGGTAAATAGGGACAGATGTAGCGTATGCAATCTTTAACTTCTAAAGTCACTGTTCACATCCTTTGCAAGCAGTGTCTTTTTCTCCCTCAACTTGTTTTGTGTGGGTGCATGTGTGTGTGTAATAATCACTCTGTGTGCGAAGAGAAGGTACTGGGATGAGAGCAAGGGATGGGAGGCAGATGGTGTGTGTGTATGTAAGAACATAAGAAGAACCCTGCTGGATCAGGTCAAAGGCCCATCTAGTCCAGCTTCCTATATCTCACAGTGGCCTCACCAGGTGCCTCAGGGAGCACACAGACAACAACAACATGTGCACACATGTGTGAGCATGATCAATGGAGGGATGGAGAAAGTTTTTGTGTATGTGAAGGGGAGCAGCACCATTTTACCCTTTGTCCCAGGCAACAAAATGTCTTGGGCCAGCTCTGACTTTTCTATTCTCTGACACTCTTTGTTTCAGTTTTGTTTTCCTTTTCGCTATACTTGCGTGCGTGCGTGTGCGCGCTGAAGATGGGGGCACTTTGTCTGCCCACCCATATTTTTGGGGACCGCTCTGTTAAATCTCATTCAATCTGAAATGCCCCCTTCCTCTGCCAGGGAAAAATGGGAATTTCTTACCTGTTAATTCCTGTTCCTGGTTAGAGGAAGGGGGTCATTCCACTCACCTCTGCTCAGGCTCAGTGCTCTGCCCTTCCGGGCAGTAGGATACATATGGGGTGGTAGCTAGGGGCTCCCTGGGAATCCTGTACTAACCGATAAGCTGATAAGCCCTGTCTGTTTTTTTCTGTTGCATCAGAAAGTTGCAGGGTCCAGACGCCAGATGTCCAGTATGATCCTTTTCTTATACTATATGCTAGCGCATGGAAGATGTGCGGTTTGGCGTTGGAGGGGTGTTCCAGCTCTTCTGTCCGGTCTGGGACAACAGGATGTGGAGATCACATGATTTGGCTGACCCTACCTCCTAGTAGCACGAGGGCATTCCCATTCAGTCTAGAATGCCCCCTTCCTCTACCAGGAACAGGAATTCACAGGTAAGAAATTCCCACTTTTCTTTTGCTATCAGTTCAAGCTAAGCAACAAAATACTGGCCTGGGTCATGCTCTTCTGGCATAGTACCATGAACACTTCTGCACAGTGCACATATGTGTCAGGCAACACTGAATCTGTTCCAGAAATATTTCTGCTTCCACTGGAAGCTGTGACTCTATCCTGAAATCCTGTAAGAGGTAGAATTCTCCCTGTCCCAAATGTTTCCTTCAGTCTCCTCTGAGATGAGCTTATTCGAAGGGTTAAATGCATGCTGACCCATATAAACCAAATTATAATTGGAGGACCTATTTTCATTTCAAAGTTTAAATGAAACTCTTCCAATAAGCTGGAAATGTAAAATATCATTCCAGTACAATACATTTCTAAATTAATTCAAAATGTAATTTTGAGCTGTAAAACTGCTTTAAACATTAAAAAGCTTTAAATAATACAGCGAAGGGTTGTCTCTTGCATTGATATTTTCAGGATAATAAATACACTTATTTTAGACTTTTAAAAAGCTGATGAATTTTCTGCACTATGCAATAATCGAAAGAAAATGTCACTGATTTTATTATTATTATTATTATTATTATTATTATTATTATTATTATTATTATCATCATCATCATCATCATCATCATCCACCTGCCATTCTGTGAATAAGAGCAAATAACAAAGGAAGAACTTTCATCAGGATGAACTTTAATAAAAAAAATGTCGTAAAAAAGATTGAAGACTTGCTGAAACTGTGACAGAAGATGTTCATTTCAAGATTCTAGCAAAGCTTTAGTGAAGAAGAAAAATGCTAACGGTGTGACACCTAAATTGCAATTACATTCCCATAGAGGTGTGTACTTCAGAAGGTGTATCAAAAGCTTCAAAAATAAAGATAGTGATAAAAAGAATAGATTAGTTGGAGAGGTTTAATTCAGAAATAAAATCCTGCAAAGCCACAGTCTGAAATAGTACAGCCTCTATTATCAGCAAGTTACTTCACTTATTGCGTATTTTGAGATGCGCTCCTAGATGGCTCCACCTAGATATGTCATGTGGGTCCATGACAAAGGGCAGGGCTGGCCTTAGGAGCCGCGGGGCCCAATGCAAGGCATCCGTTGGGGGGGCACACCCACCAAAGCCCCCCACTCACCGGCACAAGCCACGGCGGGGCCAATGGCGCCTGGTGTGAGGCGAGCCCTCCTGAAGTAGTGATGTCATTGCGTCACTGCCAACTCCTTCTGGGAAGCCCGAATTCGATCCAATTGAATACAGGAGCGGGCGGGAGGGCCCACGCCGGCCTTTGCATGGCAGCTTGCCTCCATGCAAAATGCCAGCTGCGACTTCTGGCAGCCCGCCATCCACCACAGCGCAAGGCTCCTCCCCAGGTGCAGGGCCCAATTCAGACAAATCAGTTGAATCAACCTAAGGCTAGCCGTGCTCTAGAGACGCAATCCTAAAACCCTAGCGTGGGAGTAAGCTCTGTTGAACACAATGGGACTTCGGAGTATAGTTGCATGAGATTGTACACTGTAGATGACCTTGGGCCACTGTCAACCTCAATGGTTAGAGGATGTGGTAGCTGCAGATGTGTGGTAAAACATGACCTATGGCTCAATCCTATCTTTGGCCGTTGCTGGTGCTGTAGCCTCAGTGCCAGCCTCGGGTGTTGCAAACGTGCCATAAAACATGTAATGTAAACATGTGAGTAGGCGGTGCCAACAGGAAGGCCTGCACTGTCCCGCCAGAGCTGCATTCAGAAGCCCCGTATGCTGGAGCAGGTAAGGCTGCTCCACGCAGTGTTGGGGCTTGGGGAGGGGTGGGTGGATCGGGCCCGGGAGGTGCGAGGCCTCAGCGCCCGGGAGGTGCCCAGGAGGGCCCGGGAGGTGGATGGCCTCAGCGCACGCTGTATATCCTATGCTTCCTTTTTGGCTTACGTAGGGCGTCTTGTGTCAGTGCTAGCAAAATAGCTGGTGCGGACCCAAGTAGACCGGATGCAGAGCCTGGGGCTTTACTTGGTGTAAGGGGAAGTATGTCCCCTTACTCCAGTCCAAGGAGGCCCCCAGCCTGCTCCTCTCCAGCACAGGTTACAGTGTGAGCCTGGCGCCCACACTGCACGGTGCTGGATAGGTACTGTAGTCACCTGTATGGGCTCTTTTCTTGAAGTCTTGAACTAATGATGCTCAGTCAGCAACCTGGAACCCCGAAGAGCCTGCGGTCCCTAAGCGAAGAAGGGCCACAAGAGCCCATCTTCTCTCTCAGCTGTCTGAAATATCAAAGCAGCAGTAGAGGTTTTGGTCAGTTCAAATCAAACTGTCCAAATCAAAAATGTGAAAAGGGAGCTGTGAGTTCATGCTCACATTTCAGTGGGGATTTCGGGGGTGCGCAGCTCAGGTGTTTGTGTTTTGTTTGTGAACTGAAATTGAAACTTGAATGGCAGAGCAAAATAAAGGTGCAATTTATCATACTCCTGATTGTTAATGAACAGTTGTCACATAATAGAAAATTCCCCTATGACTGATGGACTGGGATAACATAACTGAAGGAAGAAAATAGAAAATGGAGACACTTTAACAATAAAAGCTTAAAGTTAGAAATTGTTTAGGATGATATATATCATCAGAAACACAATGGGCAGCTGCCTTCAGTTTTTCTTCTTTGGGTAGCAGTTATGAGATTCAATTTCCGAAGCTGCTTTGTTTGATAAGATTTGGAAAATCTGGAGGGCTTTTGACTTATCAGTGGAACACAGCTTATCATGCAAATGTGATTCATGCAAATTTACGAAGATAAGAGACAGACACATTCATAAGCTCAGTGAAAGAGACACTAGGTGAGATGAGAAATCCCTGTAACTTGATTCTGTTTATTGACTCTCAATGGTTATGAAGGGATAGAAATAAACTAGGACTGGGGAATAAGCAAGTAATGCTGCACTGTTGTGTTCTGGGAAGGCTCCTTCTGAGAAGGAAAGGCAGGGTTGGAATCAAACTGGGCAGGACCTCCAAACAGACCTTTGAGGGCCAGAAAGCAGAGCACATAGTAGGACCCAAGGGTGGAGCTAAGAAATTTTTGGGACGGTCCAGGGGTTGGGGCCCAGTACAAAGCTATCTACTCGCCTAAGGACTGTCACAAATGGCCCAATCCTATCTAGCTGGCACACTGGTTCATGAGTTCCGCAAGCACGTGTGCTGGCGAAAAACACTTTGCAACAGTGCAGAGCCTCGCCATGCCGGTGGGAAGGCCGAAGTCTTCCCGCTGGCACCGGCAGCCACAGTGACGCCCTCTGGAGTAGGTAAGTCTAGCGCAGAGGGGAGGGCAGTGAGGGTGCAGAATGGGGCAGGAGGAGAGTAGCAACGAGGCAAGATGTAGGCAGATTGGGCCCTGGAGGGGTTCAGTATCCTATCCCCCCCCTTCCTGGCCTGATCCACTGACATGGATTAACGCAGACTTGCTCCAGCTATACAGCTGGAACAGGTCCAAGTTGACTCATTGCAGCTGCTGGGGCTTACCCCGGGGCAATGGGACAAATGTCCCCTTACCGCAGGGGCGGGGAACCTTTTCCCTGGCGAGGGCCGTTTTAAATATTAGAAATTTGCTTGAGGGCCGGCCGTAAGGCCGGGCGCATTTTTTTTATTTAATTAATTTTTGCCCCCGCCCCCCATCGGCCTCCGGAGGCTCCGCACTCACCGTCCGAAGCCGCCGCCGGGTCCACGTGTCGCCTCCGGCATACCATGCTGAAGAGGGCAAGAGCTTGCCTTCATCAGCGTGGTACGCATGTGTGAAATGACCAACGGCCTGGTGAGAAGGGGTCAAGGCGGCGGCCGGGGAGGACATGCAAAGTCCCTCTCCCGGCCTCCGGAGGTGACACGCGGACCCGGTGGAGCCTCCAGGGGCCGGTTGGGCGGCCTCCCGGCAATCTCTCCGGGGGCCGGACCGGATGGCCTCGGGGGCCTGATCCGGCCCTGGGGCCGGAGGTTCCCCACCGCTGCCTTACCGCAAGACCTTCAGCAGCCGAAATTCCTCCGTGGTATGCAACGTAGTCTGCGCCAGTGCCGCTGCATCGCCGCCTTGGAATTTAGTTATGAATTTAGTTACAAATATAGCAAGGGGGGGAATACTTTGAAAGCAAAATATCTTTGAAGAGCCATTTTGTTCTTTTTGGTTAGCAACGCTCCTGGAAGGAAAGGGAGCATAAGGAAGTGTAATCATCTTGCAGTGCAATCCTATGCCGAAGTTGGGCCACTATTGCTGCTACTTCAGCCATGTTCCAGCACAAAGGGGGAGAGTAAAAAAGAGCCCAAACAATTCTGCAAGGCGGGGAGAACAGAGTGCTTGCAGGGCCAGGGCCAGTGGTGGCGATCCTGGGGATCACTGCCACGGCAGGAAAAAGTGTCCAAAAACTACATTTTTTTTTTTTTACTCACTGGGGCTTCGGGGGGGGGGGGTTGTTGCAGGATGTCTGCGCGACCCTCCGCAGGCCTCTCCGACGTTTAGATTGCTGAAAAATTGCAATTTTAGACCACTTCCGGTTTTCATGAAAAAGTGTTCTAAAATCGTTGTTTTTCAGTGATCTAAACGTCGGAGAGGCCTGCGGAGGGTCGCGTGCAGCCCACCCCCCTCAAAGCCCTGTTGAGTAAAAAAATGTTTTCGGGTGCCTTTTTCCTGGCAGCGGCGATCCTTGCCCCTACAAGCACTCTGGCCAGCTGGGACGGACCCGGAAACCGGGACTGTCCCGGCCGGCGCTGGGACTATGGTAAGGTTAGCCATGTAACAACTGCTGGTATCTGAAATTCTTGTAAATTTTGGACCAGGTGATTTAGGATTGCCCCAACAAGGGGCCTGCAAAATCTAAATCTGGGGCCCTGCAACAATGTTTCCAATTGGGCTCCTCAGCCCCTAAGGCCAGCCCTGACTACCAAAAAGGTTTCCCGGTAAATAGCCAAACAGCACTTCAGAAAGTGATGATACCAGCAAGAGGGCTTCTCCAAAGGATTGAACCGGATGGGCAGACTTGCATGAGGGGAGACACTTCCTGAGGTATGTTGGTCCTAAGCCTATGTTGGGGATTTAAAAGGAATACCTTGAATTGCACCCAGATACAAACCGGTAGCCAGTTCAGCTGCACTAGCAAAGGTGTTCCATGATCATATATCTGGACACTCGTCCGTATCTGAACAGCTACACCAGCTGAAGTCTCTGGAGGATCTTCATGGATGCAGCATGTTGTGGTAATCTATACACATGGTAACTAAGGCATGGGTAACCATAGATAGGTCTGCCTGAGAAAGGAATGGATTGAACTGGCACACCACAAGAGCACCCTGGACCACAAGAGCACCCTGGACCACAGCAGACCTGTACACCCGGGTCTAGCAGTGCTCCCAAGCCATGCACCTGATCTTTCACGGGCAGTACAACCCTATCAACAACAGGTTGACACAACAACACCATCGCATAAGTGTCCTAACCAAGAGAACCTCTGTCTGGCCCAGATTTAATTTCAACTAGTTTGCCTTCATCCAGCCCTTCATTGATTCCAGACACCTTAATGATGCATGACTTCAAAGCCCTGTTTCTCATTGTGTGATTGGCTTTTAAAAAAAGAAATGAAACTAGTCCATATTAAAAAAAAGAATGGTTTTGAATGTTATTACTGAATCCAATACAATGAACATGGCATCCATCATTTCATTATATCCTCATAACCAGAGGTCATAAAATCAATGTTCACATTGATGCAGTGTTGACCTTTAAAGAAGCAGTGGTTCTAATAATAAACAAGTAAATGGCTCGAATTATATTAGAAACATTTTCTTGTGAGTGAATAATTTCTCCTACATTCTTACAAGTGAGAATCCAGGAAATGAACAGCTAAAATCTATGGGAAAGGTAATGATCTTTGAAAATATTTTCTAATGAGTAATTTGTGGCTCAGTGGATTTCAAGAGATTATTGGGTTTTGAAATGGATTCTATCAACTAAGAAAATAATGAAAATCATTAGGGCTGGGGCTAAAAAAGGAAAGCAGTAGATTTGTTTGAGAAGTATTAAACAAGCCTTTATTTCCCGCACAAGTTAGAAGTCTACTTTCCACAAATTGATTGACAGTGTTTGGCGCGTACTCAATGGTGCAAGACCTCATATCACCAAAGCCGGAAACAAAATCCCCATTAACCTCAAGGGGACAATTTTTTGCAATTGGAGCTTGATTGGCTGCAGCGTTGAAACCAATGATACTTGAATGAGCTCATAATCATGACTGAGTTGCTTATGCTGTTATTCAAAGGAGAGGGATTTTCAGCCTTTGGGTGAAGTCTGCATGAAATTTCAAAACACAGGAAAGTTTAAAATCTGTTCTAAAGCACAGGATACAGCTGTAATGATGTCTTGTCCAATAATAATAATAATAATAATAATAATAATAATATAATATAATATTTATATACTGCCTTTCTGTCAGATTTCTCCTTGGACTTTATTCAAGGTGGTTTACACAGGCAGGCTCTTCTAACAGTAGGGATTTTTACAATAAATGTTCTATTTGCACAGAATCCATCTCCTCCAGGTGTTTCAACGGTGTGGTATCCCTTCTGGCTGCACACAGCTTTCCGAGCTTGTTCGACAACAACTCCTCTCTCTCACACACACAGAGGGTCAGCGCAGGATATCTCAGCTTGTCAGCTGAGATATCGCAGCTTGTTGGCAGCTTCCGGTTGTCTCGAACCGATCCCGTTCTAGTTGTTCTTCAGGCAAGGTGGCAGCTCAAACACTAGAACACACCTGCTGCCTTCTCCAATATCTAGGAGAAACGTTTTACCAGGGGAGCCTTCCTTTAGATAGGGGACACAGTGGAAAAATCTACCACTTGTCTTAACATCTTGGCTTGTCTTAGGAATATTGTCCATAGGAAGTCCCTTTGTGCAAAGAATCATGGGACAAGGCACAGGGATGGCATCAAGGGTCAGGCAGTAGACAAAGGCTGTGTCTCATCAAGATGGTCCACTTGGCTGGGTCAATTCCTGAATCCTCTGCACTGGAGTCAATGGTACACAATAGAAGTGCCCAAGAAGACAGACAGGGGTGCCTTGAGGGACCCAGTGGAGTGCTTTCCCATAGGTCCCCCAACAACCTGCTTCTGTTGTAGCCTGACATGCTTTCTATAGCAAGCCCTCATTTAAAATTGCTGATAAGTTCTGGGAAACGGCAACTTATAATTTATTTATTTATTTATTTATTTACAATATTTCTATCCCGCCTTTCTCCCCAAAGGGACCCAAGGCGGCTTACACAAAAATAAAATACAAAAATACAAAAAATACAAATAGATAATTACTTTTTAAACTGCAAAAAAGTTAATAAAAACATCTAAAAATTGATTAAAAAATACATTTAAAACAAGATCATAAAAACAGCAGCACCCCACCCGTACCAGCAAGATGTTAAAAAGGCAAAGGCTCAGAAGGCTTCTTTGAACAAGAAGGTTTTTAGGCCTCGCCGGAAAGTGTCCAAGGAGGGAGCAGTTCGTAAGTCAAAGGGGAGGGAATTCCATAAGGTTGGTGCCACTGCTGAGAAGGCCCTATTTCTGGCTGCCGCCCCTCGCACCTCCCTGGGCGACGGCACCCGCAAAAGGGCCTTCTCTGATGATCTAAGGAGATGGGCCGGACTATATAGAAGTAGGCGGTCTCTCAAATATCCTGGCCCCAAGCCGTATAGGGCTTTAAAGGTCAAAACCAGCACTTTGAATTGGTCCCGGAAACGAATCGGCAGCCAGTGCAGCTGTCGGAGGAGCGGCCCGACAGACTCGAACCACCTACCTCCAGTGACCACACGGGCCGCCGCATTCTGCACTAATTGCAGTTTCCGAACCGTCTTCAAGGGCAGCCCCACGTAGAGCGCGTTACAATAATCTAGCCGCGACGTCACCGTGGCATGGATCACCGTGGTCAGGTCTGCACGATCCAGGTACGGTCGCAGCTGGCGCACCAGCCGAAGCTGGGCAAAGGCCCCCCTGGCCACAGCCACCACCTGGGAATCCAGGAGCAGCAGCGGATCCAGGCGGACCCCCAAGCTGCGGACCTGCTCCTTCAGAGGGAGTGCAACCCCATTCAGAGCAGGATGATACTCTAGTACCTGCATTGTGGATTTCCGGACAAAGGAGAGATAGAGCTGGGTGTCATCAGCATATTGATAGCACCTCACTCCAAATCCCCGGATGACCTCTCCCAGCGGTTTCATGTAGATGTTAAATAGCATGGGGGACAGGATGGAACCCTGTGGCTCCCCACACCTCAAGGGCCAGGGTGCCGAGCAGGCATCCCCCAGCACCACCATCTGGGACCTATCTGCTAAGTAGGAGCGGAACCACCGCAAAACGGTGCCCCCAACCCCCAGCTCGGCTAGTCGGGCCAGAAGGACACCATGGTCGATGGTGTCGAAAGCCGCTGAGAGGTCCAGCAGAACCAACAGGGACGCACTCCCCCTGTCCAGTCCTCGGCGTAGATCATCCACCAAGGCCGTTTCAGTCCCAAAGCCCGACCTGAAACCGGATTGAAAGGGATCTAGATAATCCGCTTCATCCAGGACCCTCTGGAGTTGAGACGCCACCACCCGCTCAATTACCTTGCCCAAAGGTATAATGGTGTCAAGTTTACTGTAGGCTAATTGCTATACATAAACAAGAGTTTAAACATCCCCAAACTTCTAAATAGACCCCAAGCACTTCTAATATAAAACATTGAAATAAATGTGAGCTTTCTCGGTCGGAGAAAACCCACGCAGACATGGAGAGAATGTTCAAACTCCACACAGACAGTGGCCTTGGCCGAAAATCTATTTTTTTCTCAACAACTTTAAAACAAAACGACTTATAATGAAACAACTTTAAGTGAGGACTTGCTGTATTTGTATTTGGTGTTGATACATTTGTTTGAACATGTATGTGGTGCTGCGTACTTGCCAGGAAAGCATTTGAATTAGACTGATGGGAAAAAGTCTCATATCCACAAGCCTCAAGGAAGGTCACTACTTTGGTCTGTCAGAGCAAACCCCCAGCTGACTGTCTTGGGAGAAGCCTTGCCTCTTTTTTGGTCCTTTGGAAAATTCCATGAGCAGCCACAACTTGCTTGCATTTGATCCTTTGAACAAAAGCCACATCTAGGGAGCTTACAGACTTGGAATAAACAGAGTCATTAGGAAAGCCTGTGACACACCGAATGCAGCCGCACAAATTTCGCCCTGGTGCATCCGCGTTCGACACGTGCCGTCTTTGTGTGCCTGTTCAGCGGCCAGCAGTGGCGTCACGAGCCAGTGCGTTGTCCCGGGCGAGAGATCAGCCTGCTCAGCATGTCATCCCCCCATCACCCCCAGCCGCGTCACCCCCACCACTCCCCACTGCCGCATCAGCCCCATCTCACCCCACTCACCATTTCACCCCTCGTGCTGGGACAGGGTGACGTGCCGGCAGGCCGAGCTGCGTCTTCCATCCTCGCGCCGGAAAGCCGAGCTGCGTCCCCTTCAGTGGCTCAGCTGCTTCTAAGTAGGCCGGGCAAGGCTGAAAGCGGCGCATGCACACACCGCCACTTGAAGCCTTGCCCTTAGAAGGGCCGAACAAAGACGCGTTCGGCCCTTTTGAGGGCAAGGCTTCAAGCGGCGTTGTGCGCATGCTGCTTGAAGCTTTGCCTTTGGCCTATTTAGAAGCGGCCGAGCCGCTGAGGGAGACGTGGCTTGGCTCGGCCTGCCGGCGTGAGAAGACATGGCTTGGACTGCCAGCGCATCACCCCCTCCCGGCGCGTCACCCCCGTCATCCCACCCCCCACCCCGCCACGCAGTAGTGATGCCACTGGTGGCCAGAAGGCCGGGCACGTCGGAAACTCATTTGGACTCATCTCAGGCGCGCTTCTGGCATGTTCAGCCAATGAGAGCCTGAATTGTAAAGTCTGGGGGTGGAGCAGTACAGTAGTCAATGATGTGCTTGTTCCAATGAGAGCCCCGCCCTCCAGCAACCAGCAGTTTCTTTTTCCATTGAGGTCTCTCATGCAGCAAGAATTCCAGAGCTTTACGTCAATTTCTTGTAGGCTCAAAGTACATATTAGGCGCTGTGGTGTGTTTGTTTCACCTTTGTTCATTTTAATTAAAAAGCGGCAGATCTGCTCCTACACCACAGCCTTTTCCTTACCCTACATCTTCACCAATTTGCTCTCGCTCGGGAAAAAACACGCGCGTATTTACTTGAACAGGGGTTATTTACAGTTCAATTTGCTTCACAGAGTATAAATATAAACACCTGCATAATACTTGCTTTAAACGTTCAAACATTTGAATCCCCACGTTTTCCGTCCTCACTCAGTGCTCCTCCCCCACCACAAGCGACCAATCACAGGGGACCTGTAGACTGCTGTATATGGCTGGTGAGCTATGTTTGGCTTGATGAGTAGTGCAGGCCTCTTGTCTAAAATCTCTTTAGGGGTGAGTTTTGTGTTACCTTAATTTAAAAACATTTTCATTTCTCATACTGATTTTTTTCTCATTTAGTTCTAGCAAAAGTGCCTCAGAATACATGACTTTTCCCCCTCCTTCATTATATACAGCAGTATCGCTCAATTGACTAACTCTGAACGGCTATATCTAATGAAAGCCGATGTCTGTCTGAATGCTCCAGGGTCTCAACAGCTAATCCTCAAGAACATCAGTTGACAAATGGAAGCTATTGGGGAAGAAGGAAGGAAAAGTAAATCTGTATCTGAGGTGGTTTGAAAACTTCTGCCAGGCTTCTCTGCCAAGTAATATCCTTTAGAATGCACTGCTGAGACTGGTGTTTTAGCCAAGCATTGATTACTCTTTGGATAATCCTCTTTGCAGCCAGCAAGAAGGGCATCTTAATCTCTACAAAATATTTGCTAGGTTATATGCAATAATAAAGCAGTGAAGTAAGAAATGTATGCATGGGACAAAGAATGGCTTCAGGGGCTGGCCACTTTGGGCACTGACTGAAAGCTCACGTCCATCAGATGGTCCACTTGGCCTGGTCAACCCCTGACCCCTCAGTACCAGTGGCAGTGATAGCACCCATTACACCATCAGGGGGGCAGGGGGAGGAACAGCATGGGGGCCCCACCCAGGACTTTGCCCCTGGCCCGCAGCAACCTGGCACTGGCGCTGGTGGGACAGGATCATGACAAAGTGCCTGGCCACCAGCTCATTGGCAATGTAATGGTATGCATGGCCCTGTGCTGTTCCAACTCCATTGACTAAATCACTTTTCTAGGTACAATGTGGGGAGCTGTGTAGCTATAATGGTACAATGTGATGGCCAACCTCACTAAGATAAGGTAAGGACACTTCACTATGATCCTGTCCCGTTCACATATTTTTTACTACTGGAGTTACAGTCCAATCCTGTGTAAGATCCGCCGCAGCGTGCTAAACACGCTGTGCCGGATCCTGTGTGGGATTGGGCCTGCGCTGGCAGAGCTGGGACACACCTCGGGAGAAAGGGACGTTTGTCCCTTTCCCCCGATGTAACCACCAGCGGCCCAATGGGCCTCCTCGGATGTGCGTCAGCTATTTTGCTGGCACACATCCGAGGGGCTGGTGTAAGACCACTCAGGCCCAGGAAGGGGTGGTGGACATCGGTGGAGTGCACCACCGATATCCCCGCCCCTGTTCATGACTAGCCAATCGCCCCTCCCCCACCACCCCGGCCCAACCTCCCCACACCCTCCTGCTGCCTGGCACAGGATTTATCTGCATCCGGCAGCGTGGGCTTCCTCTGGAGATGGAGTGAGCGACGCTGGCCTCAATGCCAGCACTACTTACTCCGCGGGTGACACAAATTGTGACACCCTGTGCCAGCGGAGTGCTCACTGCACCAGCACAGCATTAGACTGGATTGCGCCATTAGTCATGCTCAAGTAATAGTAATAGTGTTCATTTAAAGTAGAAGGCGCGTGAGATGAAAAGGACAGAAATTGTGAATTGGTTAGCATTCACAATGGAAGGATCGGAACCCCACATTTCATCAATGCAAGGCTCTGCTCTGTTGCCAATGACCTTACTTTCCAAAACGTGCACAGTCTCTCCTTTCTCCATCTTGGTTCCTTAAGGCTGATCTACACCGCACTTCTCCCGGCATGTCCCGGGCGCGTGCGGCATGTGCGGAGCGATGTGGCTGCCTTTTTAACCGATCACCATGGAACGCGGGAGAGCTGTGCTCTCCTGAGTTCTGTTGCGATTGGCCATGGACCATGCTCATGACTGAGAGAGGGCGGGACGCGGAGCAAATTGACCAATGGGATGAGAGGGGGCTTTCAGCCAGTCGGAGCGCACGTGTTTCAGCCAGTCAGCGTTGAGCTTTATTATAAGGCGGGACAATCAGGAGGGACAAGTGTATTGAAGAAACTGGTGGAGCCCAGGGCAGCGTTTTGGGTGGGGTGTCCTGTCCCCTATGCTTGCGCACCTCCTAACGCAAATGCAACGCAACAGGAGTTGGTGTAGATCAACCTTTAGTTGACATTCCTGAGTGTCAGCCAGGACTTCACCCTGGAGGCAGGACTCTGTCTAATCAAGATCATGCTAATAAAGGGCCATTGATCAGAACAAAGGCTGTAGCACTGAGGGGCATCTGTGTGTCATCTTCCTCCTAAGGTCTTGCAAATTCTAGTAGCTAGTTTGCTTCAATGATTACACAGGAGCAGAATCAGTTAAGATTTCAAAAGAAAATACTTTACTCAGAGTTTACACTTATGCATCTTCTGAGAACTGAAAATGCTGCTCTCTTTGTGTGGAAGTAAGGGGACACTGTTCAGCAATGACTGCCCGCCATTCAGGGACAGAGCTCAGGAGCCCGAATGCTGCTCCGTTGATGGTCAGAGAGAGAGACAGAGATGTGGGATAAGGGAAGAAGGAACTTATGTAAAGGGCACACCTCCTACAGGTACTACAGAGGATAAAGGCACCCAGACAATACACTGCCCTCTATAGTCCTGCAGGTAGCATTGCACCTCAATTCCAACACGAACCACCCAAACTTCCCCTCTCTTCCTCATCAATCTCCCCCATTATTACTCCCCTTTCACCCCTTCTTCAGAACCTCAAAACTTCCACTATCTTTTCTGGGATCTTCCGGGATGCCCAACTGATCTGCCTGTTGGAATTTGGATGCAATGCTGCCTGCAGGACTCTGGAGGGCAGTGTAATGTCCAGACACCTGGGATCGCAAGGCGACATGCATTTTTTTTTGGCCAATGGCATGGGCAGGCGGGCGGGTGAGTCTTGTTGCCAAAAGGAGTTGACTGCCCGCCACGCTAGTGGCCGAAAAACAGCCGAAACCTGCCGGGGGTGTTTTTTTAATTTTTCTCGGTGTGTGGGAGCTTGTGATGTCACGCCCTGTGGGCGGGACTTGTGACATCACTCCCTGTTGGATGGGCTTGTGACATCACATGGAGGTGCCCAAGCCACCCTGCCCCCCCCCCCCAGCGGAGGCTGGCTACTTCCTTCCTAAGTGAAGGGCCTTCGTTTGCCTCCGCTCCTTATCCACCAGGAGCTGGATGGGTAGGCATGCTTGCTTGCCTGCCTCTTCTCCTTATTGATGGTGGGGCATACATGCTCACTCATCACTCACCTGTCTTTATCCAATGACAGGTGAGTGCATGGGCACTTGCTCCAGGGGCAGCAAAATTGGGGGGGGGGAACCAGGCAGTGGGATATCTGGCCCTGGAGTACCTTGTGCTTGAGGCAAGTATTACAAACCCTGAGTTAAGAAAAAACTCAAGTCCTACGTCCCTCTCACCCATTCCCTCCAGTCCCGCTCCTTCTATCTACCTATCTGCCTACTCAATTACCTTGCTGCTGCTAGTGCATAAGAAAAAAGAAAACTCTCCTCCTCAGCATCTCATACTGCTGTGGAAATTAGCCAGGTTCTGGGAATTTGAACTCCACTGCACCTCTGATAGCTGTACAACTATATAGCAATTTCAGGCACTGGAAGGATGGGAGAGGGTTTCTTCTTCTGTTCACATTCCAGGCAGGTGGGTGGCAGGAAGGAAGGGTTTATTTGGGAGAGTCATTTGAAGTTGGGGAAGGGATTGGATCCTCTTGCAATGGTATCTGATTGAACTGATATTAGGGTTCATGATTTCATTTCATTATTTCTTTTGCAAAAATAGTTTGGCTTATTCTGTGCCAGTCTGATGAGAACTCCTCTCTCTCTCTTTCTCTCTCCTCCCCCCCCCCAGACCATGAAAGGGGAAGGAAGCAAACTGCTTGAGCTCCATCTAAGAACATAAGAAGAGCCCTGGATCAGGCGAAAGTCCATCTAGTTCAGCTTCCTGTATCTCACAGTGGCCCCACCAGATGACTCAGGGAACACCCAAGACAACAAGGTACCTGTATCCTGTCGCCACTCCCTTGCACCTAGCATTAATAGATAGCCTACTACTGAAACCAAGAGGTTGCTTATCCCCCATCATGGCTTGTAAACTGTGATGGACTTTAGCTCTATAAATCAGTCTAACCCCCTTTTAAAGACATCCAGGCCAGATGCCACCTGTGGCAAGGAGTTCCACAGATTAATTACACGCTGGGTAAAGAAATATTTTCTTCTCTCTGTTTTAATTCTCCCGCCACTCAGTTTTAGTGGATGTCCCCTAGTTCTGATGTTGCGCGAGAGGGAAAAAACGTCTCTCTATCCACTCTCTCCATCCCATGAATAATTTTATACGTCTCAATCATGTCCCTCCTCAGCTGCCCTTTTTCTAGACTGAAGAGCCCCAAACACTGTAGCCTTTCCTCATAAGGGAGGTGCCCCAGCCCACAAATCATTCTGGTTGCTCTCTTCTGCAGCTTTTCTAGTTCAACTATATCCAGTTCCACTATATCCTGGAAAAGGCGACCAGAACTGGACACAATACTCCAGACGTGGCCTTACCATTTATTTGTACAATGGCATAATAATATTGGCCTTTTTATTCTCAATCCCCTTTTTAATGATCCCGAGCATGGAATTGGCCTTCTTCACAGCTGCTGCACACTGGGTCAACACTTTTATCAAGTTGTCCATCAGCACCCCAAGATCTCTCTCCTGATCTGTCACAGAGTTCACAAGATATCTTTTTTTGGAGCTGATAGTTGGACTAGAAATCTGCACATTCCCTTCCAGCTAGAATATTAAATATTTCACTGAACACAGCAGAATATCTTGGGACCATGTGTACATATATGCTTGTATGGGCAGCATCATACCTTAGTGAAACTTTGAAGAATGAATACCACTAAATTGATCCATAAAGCTATTACTTCAATATGACTAACTACATTGTGAAAAATTATTCTGATGGCAGACAGGAAGACACAAATCATGTCGTAGTGAGACAGCTGAGACTATAGTCATGTTTATTATTGTTTTGGTAGACCTCCTTTTTTATGATAAATTATCATGCCTGAAATTTTTGTGACATATGGAGACTAATAAAATGAGAGCAAATGACAAGGAATGCAGTCATGTCTATTTATCAAACCTCCATGTCAGTGCGTTCTGGCACTGTAGCAAGAGAAACTGTGTTTGCTGGGTTACTTGTTGAATTATCACTTGAGTTGCCACAGGAATTTCAGCTAAAGCAAAAATCAGACCCACGGTGATATTCTTCTTTAGGTCAAATATATGAGGAATTCTGCAGAACGCAAAAAATGAGTTTCAGTAAGACTGGCAACATTTCTCAGGAGATTTCTAAAGTGGTTTCATTTTAGGCCGACTGTACCATTCAGGCCGACGTGTGCTCAGAATTTAATTGGGTCTGAAGTTGTCCACTCTACGTACTCTTATGTTGCCTGAAATGCTGGTCCCAGAGAAATGGTTAACTATCAATGTTTTACAAAATATGAGACATGCACATTCTCAAATGCTTCTCTGTTTGTGTTCTTTGCATGTGACGGTGGCGCAACGGGTTAAACCGCTGAACCATAAGCTTTCGATCTAAAGGTCGGCAGTTCGATTCCCGCAATGGGGTGAGCGCTTTGTTGCTTGGCCAGCTCCTGCCAACCTAGCAGTTCCAAAGCATGTCAATGCGAGTAGATAAATAGGTACCGCTTGCAGGAAGGTAAACAGCGCTCCGTGTTCCAGCCGCATGCTACGCGCTGCGGCAAGGAGAGTCTTGCCGGCCACATGACCATGGAGATGTCTTCGGACAACGCTGGCTCTTCGGCTTTGAAATGGGGATGAGCACCACATCCTAGAGTCAGACACGACTGGACTTAATTGTCAGGGGTCACCTTTACCTTTACTAATCACAGGCAGCCGAATCCTGACTAGGGCTGCCGCAGTGTGCAAAAGCACGCTGTGCTGGATACCTAGGCAGAATCGGTGCCGGCCAAACTGGAGCACACCTCAGGAGACAGGGACATTTGGTCCTTTCCCCCAGGGAGAGCCCCAGTGGCCACTATGGGCCTCCTCGGATGTGTGCCTGCAAAATGGCCGGTGCAAATTCAAGGAGCTGGTGTAAGGCTGGTTGGGCCCAGGACGGGATAGGATTCGGCAGAACGCACCGCCAATCCCACCCCTGCCCCTGGTCTGGCGGGCTAATCACCCCTTCCTGTTCCACCTTGGTTCACTCTCCCCATGCCCCTGCCCCGACCGGTGCAGGACTTGCCTGCATCCGCTGGTGCTGGCTGTGGCCCCAGGCTGAGTGAGTGACCCCGGCTGGGCCTACTCGCCAGGTGTCAAAAACATATATGACAGCTCCAGCAGAACTACCGCTCTGCCAGCAGATATTTAGAAAGGATTGAGCCATAAGTCTGCAATCCTATGCGCACTTACTTGGAAGTAAGCCCCACTGAAAGTGGTGGGAAAATATGCATAGAATTTCACTGTAGGTCACTTTGTTAGACAGATGTGTTCACTTTACAGCAATACCTTGCACTTTTGCCTCATTGAGTACCGGAGCAAAAACATAAATGACTGTCTGGCGAAAAATGTAAATAACTAACTATATAACACATGCAAATGCATGCAAAACTTAAATAGAAATAAAATAAAAATAAACTTCAACGAACATCGTGGAATGTTGGATGAAAATCAGACAAAAGAGGAAAGCACGTGGACGAACTTTGGAATGTGGTTATAATTGAAAGATCAAAGCGATGAAAGTCAAGTGGATGAAAGTCAAAGTATTGCTGTATATAATTCTCACCTACCTCCCTGCATTTTAGCAGTAATCTTTTCATTGCCATCTATCAGTAATGGAGAGAACAGTGTATATACACACGAAAATATATACAGTGGACCCCCACTATCTGTGGATCCCACATCCGTGGATTTGTCTCAATGTGGATATGGGGGTCCACTGTAAAACGTCTAAAAAAAGAGAAAAAGGTAAAAAAAAGTGGTTTCCTTACTTTTCAGATGCAAACAGCTGTGTGTTCTTCATTTACCAAGCTTACATTCTTCCTTTAACAAGCTTAAATGCTCCAGAAGCCTCTTCTATGTCACACAACTCCCCCTCCCTCTCCCAAAATAGCTCCAGAATGATCTTGGGAGAGGGGAGGGGGAAATTGCGCGACCCGGAAGGTTGTGATTTAAGCTTGTTAAAGGAAGAACACGCAGTGGTTTACATCTGAAAAGGAAGAAACTTGCTTTTTAACTTTTTTTTTCTTTTTCAAACATTTTTAGATTGACCCCAGTACATGCAGATTTCAGTATCATTTCAGTATCTGCGGGGATTCTGGGAATGGAGCCCCCGCGGATACTGAGGGACAACTGTGTTCTCTCTCTCTCTCTCTCTCACACACACACACACACACATACACTCTCTCTCTCTCTCTCTCTCTCTCTCTCTCTCTCTCTCTCTCTCTCTCTCTCTCTCTCTCTCTCTCTCTCTCTCTCTCTCTCTCTCTTTATACTGCTGTAGCAGTGAGGAAAAAATAGCAAAGAATTCCTATATTAACAGCCCTATCCTAACTAACTTTCCAGTGCTGGTGCAGCCATGCCAATAGGTTGCGCATTGCATTCTGCAGTGTGGGGGCAGTCATGGAGGCCTCCTCAAGGTAAGGAAAGTAATGTGTTCCCTTACCTTGGGGCTGCATTGCAGCTGCATCAGCGCTGGAAAATTGGTTAGGATTCAGCCATAAAACAGTGAAATAAACATTACAATACCTAGTTCCATATCTATACAACCTGACGGTATTCCTGGGAGAGATCTGCATAGTGTTTTACTTTCAACGTGATCTCCCTTCTTGATGACATTAAAATTATCTCAGTAACTCTGAAAATAAATGTAATGATTTAGAATCATTTTCACACCCTGTAGTTTAGATTAACTTTTCAACCCAGCATCAACTCTAATTTTATATTACTTTGCTGTTTCTCCAGTTATTTTTCAAGGACTGTTGAATTTTTCCAAGTATCTTACCAGGGCACTCGGATAGATTCAGATCAATGAAATTCATCACTGTTGGAATATGGAAAGGTATTTACATTGATTTGATTGTAACTATAACTACAGCTGGGTGAAGACAGAAAGACACATGCATGAACATTCATTCAAATCTGAAGTGCCATTTGATTCAATCATCACTGTGTTTGTTCCTTGGAGTTATTTTATGGTAACTCACACATGGGTTCAATTTTTTTCAGTCAAAATGCATAGCTCTTCCCAAAACTCCTTTTCTGGAATGAGTCTTACTGTGTACAAATGTGGATGTATGCTGAGGGACTGATGCAAATATGTTGGTGCCTGAGTCAGGGACTTTAAGTGATTCATGTCCAATATACCACAATCAGTAATGAGGATGCTAATAGAAGTAAGGAAACTGGAATAAAATTTGGAAAATAATCAAACCTTTCCAATTTAGATGTTTAGCCTTTCCCACCTAAATTCAAACTTCAGATTTCAGGATCAGAAATCAGCATTTGAGATTCAACCATTTTCAGATTTGAACACAAAGAATTGTTTTCATAAAACCAAGTGATAATTCTTCCCATTTATCTCCTATCTCACTGGATGAGATAATATGAACTCATCTGTCCTGCTGTATATTACCTTAGTTCTTGGTTCTCCTTGTGCAACGTGCGCTAGGAGCCCTGGCCGGGCGGAACACACTGACCAGTCTCAGAAGAGTTCCGGCTCACTGCAATGCAGCCGGTGGGCCAGGACAGTTGGGCCCGAATTGGGCCCTTCTGGGATGGCGGCCGCCATTCTGGGAATGTCCCGGAGAGTTCCAGGACTAAGGTAAGCCTAACTATTTGGGGTGTAAAATGAAGTGATTCTCTGTTTTTAATTCAGAAAAAAAGTATGCTCTTAGGATCAAACTAAATGTTTGCTTTGCACATTTTAAGGCTGCAGGGGACCAGAAATTTAACCCTATTTCCTGCAGTAGTCCTGATCTGGATTGACCCCCATCCCATGCAATTCATGACAGCGAATTGGCAACCAGTAACAATTCTCAGATGTTTCACAGTGGGAGGAAACCTGATGCTTCAAATTTCGCTTTGTGTGAAATTGCACTGCAAACCCTAATGAACCTTGAGCTCCTTTGCAGGACTCCCCTTGTCAAAGGCTATGTTCTGATTTAACATAGAATGGAACCTCATCCCGCTGGCGAAGGCCGGTATAGGATTGGGCTCACAGGAGCTTGCACCAGCATACCTGCAGGAGCGTTCTCAGTTAAAGATCTGTAAAAGGAAAATAAGAATCAGGTGCATGTATAGAGCTGGGGTGAAGGAAAGCTGCAGTGGAATGCAGACTTGCACAATGTGCCACCCACTAAGCCAAAGACAGTGAACCAACCATGAGACTGTTGAACTTCCTTTTTTTTTTTTTTTTTTTTGCTATGTGCCAGCAGGCTACACTCCATGGCTTGTGAATGTTTCTCACCCTGCTAGCTTATATCTGTGGTAAATCAAAATTGGGTTTAATTATATTTTGAAAGTTAAAAAATATAACATTTTTTAAAAAACAACAACAACTGCGTTTTATTTTGGCTCCATGTAGATAAGGTTGTGTGATGAGTGCAAGTGCAAATTATTTGCAAACGGTACTAATGAAGTACAAACCCTGTACTGCTTGCAAAAGAGAGGAAAAGAAAGTTTCAATTCAGAGGTCAATAAATCCACAATGCTCAAGGAGAAACTCTGTGAAGTTAAAATGTTAGTTAACATCATTGAAAATTCAGAGATTCAAAGGTTTCATTCCTCATTAATCTGATAAAGTGCTTCTCTTTGATTCTGTCTTTTGTACTGTTGTCAGAAGGTAAACTAAGGGCAAAGGAATAAAAGGGAATAAAAAACTAAAGGACGTACTGAGGAGGAAGAAATACAGTAGTTTATTTGCTACTAGTGGGGCAGCCCAATCCTATCTCTCGCCAGCCCATAGCACGCAGCTCCATTGAAGGAGTGTATGCTGCATGCTGGTGTGAGTGTGAGTGTGTGTGTGAGTGAGAGAGACCCAGGAGAGGTAAGTAAAAAAAAAAATTACTATTTAGTTGGCGTAAGTCCAAGGGCAGTCAGGGGTCATGACAGGCCAGGAAAAAGGGGCTAGGGTCTCAGCATGCACCACTGCCACAGAGATCCTCCCCCTCCACTGCTCCAGTGTAATTTTTGCTATCTTGGAACCTAGAAACAGGAGTTGGAGTTGATCAATAGTCATAAAGCTATCATGAGACTCCTTGGTGTTTCTCTGATCTTGCCCAGCCATGTGAAGATCGAGACAACAACAATGAACAAAATAAAATAGGTCTAATCCATTCAAAACCCTATTGATATCAGTGAGAGAGTTAATACTTGCCTCAGTTTTCCCCACTAAAACCAATGGAAGCTGGAGTTTTATATCCTCCATATGCAACAACATAACCTTAAAATTGTACATGACCCATATGAAAATGTTTATCAGTTTGTTTATCAGTATGCATGTTGATTTAGAAGAAACAAGATGGGAATCCTATACATGCTTTCCTGGGAGTATACCCCAGTGAACACAGTGGGATTTATTTCTGAGTTGATATGCATAGGATTGTGTTTTAAGACTCACTGCATTTCCCTTCATTGCAATACAGAAGTCACTTCTTAGAGTTGTTATCTTGCATGATTGTGGTATGTGTGTAGGAATACCAAGGCCATGTGGACAGTTTTGTTCCAACAAAATTTTTGTTTTGGAACAAAATTCCAATTTTGTTGGAAAGTTCTAATGATGTGGGACTTTGTCATCTGATAGTTTCCCAGCTGAGAAAGAGGGCAAAAATCAAGTGGAAAAGACTCGCCTGGTTTCCCTGATACTTATGGCTGCTTCATTGAAACACATCCCCTGGCAGCAAGAGATTGAAGCATGGAGAAAGAGTGTTTTGCGTTTGACACATGTTAAGGAGAATCTGTATCTGAAGCATGTGTTTTCTAGTTCATCTATTATCCAATTAATGTTCTAACACTGATAGGCCCAACTTGGATACTACATCCACAAACTGTTTCCAGCATTATCTAACTTCTAATTATAGTGCCAGAATTTGGAATTGAGGGTGGGATGTTAGAATGAAGTCCCCTAGCTTAGAAAACAACGAACCATTGAAAGCTGAGGCTAAGCCCTTCTAATCTGGTTACAGTATTCCCTGGTGACAATGAAATTTTCCATCATAATTCCCCGTGCTCCTTTCCAAAGCTTATTCTGGAATGACAGGGCTAGCAGCAAGAAGGGGTAGTGTGGAGGGGCTTCAGCAGTGGCATATATTTTGCAACAACTCTGCTCAAATTAAGTAGGCCTGTCTTAGTTAATACCTAGATGAGAGTGACTACCTGGGAATCGCCTAAATCAGGGGTGGGGAACCTTTTTTTCTGTCGAGGGCCATTTTAATTATTTTTAATTTCAATTATTATAATATTGTTAATTAAAACAATATTGTTAACAATTTATTTATTTATTTTTATCGTTTGCACCCCCCAGGCTCCGCGCTCACCCTTCGAGGCTGCCGCCAGCTACGCGCATCACCCCCAGAGGCCGGGAGAGGGCCACGGCGCGTCCTCCTCTGCCGGCGGCTCGGCCCCTTCTGACGAGGCCCTCAGTGGTGTTTTCGCACAACGCCGCTGAGGGCAAGAGGGCAGCCTCTTGCCCTCAGCGGCATTGTGCGCATGTGCAAAAACGCTGCCAAGGGCCTAGTCAGAAGGGGTCGAGTCGCCGGCTGAGGAGGACGCACCGAGGCCCTCTCCCGGCCTCCGGGGGTGACGCGTGGAGCCGGCCTCGGAGGGTGAGTGTGGAGCCTCCAGAGGCCGATGCGGTGGCCTCCCGGCAAGCTCTCAGCAGGCCGGACCGGATGGCCTCGGGGGCCTTAAATGGCACGTGGGCCAGAGGTTCCCCACCCCTACCCTAAATGCTGCCTTGGAGTTCCATGGAGGAAACGTGAGATATCAATGTACTTAAATATGTTATTTTTTTCCTGTTGCATTTGAAGCATCATTGGCTTAATTTGCAATACAAGAACACATAGTACTGTATAGCAGACATTTATAAGCACAGACAGTTACTCTTAACTTTTCAATTTCCCTTTTCCTTTTTACTCTTACTACTTTATTGATCCATTACCACTTGGCTCATATGTGAAAATTGCCTTTTACTGAATATAAGGCAACTCATAAGGCATCTAGGTGTTTTTTTGTTTGTTTGTTTAACTCTTGATGCAAACAATTCTCATGAGTATTCATCCCTGGTAGAGCACCACAGCCAACAACTAGATTCCTATACAATATTAAACATGTTGCATTGTACTTTAAACAACTGAGTCTGGGTTTCCATGTTATATAGTCATTAAGAATGTATGAATACAAACGTTGCAGAGCACTTTCATCTCTCCACACATGGCTTTACTTAAAAGTATCATGCAGTCTAATTCACTGAAGGGAGAGACAACAGAATTCTCAGAAACTAAGAACAATGTTTGCTCCTAGCACTCAATGTCTTTCACTGTGTCATAGCGCTAAAGACCTTAGGCACCATCTATGGAAGCTGCCCAGCTCATGGCCTCTTGAAGAGAACTATTGCACATTCTGGTTCAATTGAATAGAATAGTGCAGGAACCCTTCCCAATAGTTTGAAGCCCTTGTGCATTGCTGCTGACCCCATGATGAAGTATAAGGTGCAATATTAGTTATTTAGTTATATTCAGTTATAGGGCAGCCCCATCCTGGTTATAGGGCATCCCAATAACCCTCCGATGCAGCGAGGCCGGTGCAGCCACTGCTGCATCCAGGGTGCAAAAAGGCAGCTGGGAGGTCACCTTGGGGGAAGGGAACGTTTGTTCCCTTACCCTGGGTAAAGCCCCAGCCACCCTGATGGGACTACTCAAATGTGCACCAGCTATTTTGCTGGCAAATATTCGAGCAGGCTGGGTAACAATGACCAGGCTCGGGAAGGGGGAGAGGATTCCCCCTCCTGGAATGGCCCGATCCACCCTCCTCTGCCCCTCTGATGCCCAGTGGGGAGTTTACCTTCCCAGGCGGGTGCTCCACTGGGTCTGGGGCAGGTAGAGCCTCTTCAAGAACGTAAACTGGTTTGTGCTGTTATAATATTTCGTTATCTGATTTGTCTGTAAACCACTTTGTGAAGTTTTTTGTTGAAAAGCAGTATATCAAAATTATTATTAATAACGATGATAATAATATAATATAAACCTTTCTTGTTTTGGCATTTGCTTCTGCAGTGGCATATCTATGCTACAGACATAGCATAATAGTAAAACCTCCATCCCAGGATATAAACTCTACAGGAGGGACAGAGAGGGGTGTATTGGAGGTGGGGTGGCCATCTATGTCAAAGAAGGGGTAGAATCCACCAGAGTAGAACTGGAGGGGGGCTCTGACTCCTCCGTAGAATCACTGTGGGTTAGATTACCAGGCTCAAAGAGTGATGTAATAGTAGGGGCATGCTACCGTCCTCCAGATCAAAAACCTGAAGGGGATCTTGAAATGTGGAAGCAAATCAGGGAGGTGTCAACGAGGGACAGGGTTGTAGTCATGGGGGACTTCAATTATCCTCACATCGACTGGGTCAACTCATGCTCTGGTCATGAAAGAGAGACTGGATTTCTGGATATGCCAGATGACTGTGCCTTAGTGCAGCTAGTCACAGAGCCGACCAGAGGACAGGTGACTCTGGATTTGATATTGTGTGGTACTCAGGACCTGGTCAGGGAGGTAAATGTTACAGAGCCATTGGGGAACAGTGACCATGCTGCGATCTGTTTCGCCATGCATGTCGGGGGGAGAGTGCCAAGCAAATCTGACACAAAAACCCTTCACTTCTGAAGGGCGGATTTCCCTAATATGAGGAGACTAGTTAGAAAGAAGCTGAAAGGGATGGTAAAAAGAGTCCAATCTCTCCAGAGTGCATGGAGGCTGTTTAAAACAACAGTCACAGAGGCCCAGCAGGAGTGTATCTCACAAAGGAGGAAGGGCTTGACTAAGTCCAGGAGGGTGCCGGCATGGCTAACAAGCACAGTTAAAGAGGCTATAAAAGGCAAGGAAGCTTCCTTCCGTAAATGGAAGTCTTGCCCTAATGAGGAAAATAAACAAGAGCACAAACTGTGGCAAAAGAAATGTAAAAAGATGATACCGGAGGCCAAGCAAGACTTTGAGGAGCGTATGGCCAGAAACATTAAGGGGAATAATAAAAGCTTCTTCAAATATGTTAGAAGCAGGAAACCTGCCAGAGAAGCGGTTGGCCCACTGGACAGTGAGGGAGGGAAAGGAGTGATAAAAGGGGACTTGGAGGTTGCAGAGAAATTAAATGAGTTATTTGCATCTGTCTTCACGGCAGATACCGCTGCCTGAACGGCCTCCCCTGACTAAAGAATTAAGTCAAGTAGAGGTTAAAAGAGAAGACGTCTCAGACTTAATTGACAAAATAAAGATCAATAAATCACCAGGCCCGGATGGCATCCACCCAAGAGTTCTGAAGGAACTCAAGAATGAAGTTGCTGACCTCTTGACCCAAATATGCAACTTGTCCCTTAAAATGGCCACTGTGCCAGAGGATTGGAGGATAGCTAATGTCACTCCAATCTTTAAAAAAGGAAGGAGGGGGGACCCGGGAAACTACAGGCCGGTCAGCCTAACATCTGTTCCAGGGAAGATGGTGGAAAGTCTCATTCAAGATAAAATCTTAAAACACATAGAAGAACAAGCTTTGCTGAGGGAGAGTCAGCATGGCTTCTGCAAGGGTAAGTCTTGCCTCACAAACCTTTAGAATTTTTTGAAAAGGTCAACAGGCATGTGGATGCGAGCGAACCCGTGGATATTATATATCTGGATTTTCAGAAAGCGTTTGACATGGTCCCTCATGAAAGGCTCCTACGAAAACTCCACCGTCAGGGAATAAGAGGGCAGGTCCTCTTGTGGATTAGGAACTGGTTGAAGACCAGGAAACAGCAAGTTGGAGTCAATGGGCAATTTTCAAAATGGCGAGAGGTGAAAAGCGGTGTGCCCCAAGGATCGGTCTTGGGACAGGTGCTTTTCAACTTGTTCATAAATGACCTGGAGTTGGGGATAAGCAGCGAGGTGGCCAAGTTTGCGGATGACACTAAACTTTTCCGGGTGGTGAAGACCAGCAAGGATTATGAAGAGCTCCAGAAGGATCTCTCCAAACTAGGAGAATGGGCAGCAAAATGACAGATGCACTTCAATGTAAATAAGTGCAAAGTGATGCACACTGGGGCAAGAAACCAAAATTTTACATATACGCTAATGGTTTCTGACTTGTCTGTGATGGATCAAGAGAGAGATCTTGGGGTGCTGGTGGACAGGTCGATGAAAGTATCGACCCAGTGTGCGACGGCTGTGAAGAAGGCCAATTCCATGCTTGGGATCATTAAAAAAGGGATTGAGAATAAAACGGCCAATATCATTATGCCTTTGTACAAATCGATGGTAAGGCCACATCTGGAGTATTGTGTCCGGTTCTGTTCACCACACCTCAAAAAGGATATACAGGTGGGGCCCCCATATCCACTGATTTGCTATCCACGGTTTCAGTTATCCACGGATCGTGGGGAACCCCCCCCCCCAGGCTTTTACTTTTTTCCCAGTAAGCTTCGTTTCTTCCTTAAAGAAACAGGAGAAGGAGCCTCTGGCTGCTTATTACAGGCAAGTAGAACGAGACTAAGTCCTAGAGAGGCTCTGCAAGTTTAACAGAAACCTTGCAGAGCCTCTCTAGGACTTAGTCTCGTTCTACTTGCATGCAATGGAGGCTGCTTCTCTATTTGTTTTAAGAAAGAAACAAAAGCTTGCTGAAAGACAAATAAGAGCTGGGGGGGCAAGCATGCCTGCCTGCAGGGGAGGCAGGGTGGGGGGCCCCTCAGGAAACCATGGAGGGGTGTTCGCTCTTATCCACGGTTTCAAGTATCCACTGAGGGGCCTGGAACATATCCCCAGCGGATATGGGGGCCCACCTGTAGTTGAATTGGAAAAGGTGCAGAAAAGAGCAACCAGAATGATTCATGGGCTGGAGCACCTCCCTAATAAGGAAAGGCTACAGCGTTTGGGGCTTTTCAGTCTAGAAAAAAGGCGCCTGAGGGGGGACATGATTGAGATGTATAAAATTATGCATGGGATGGAAAGAGTGGATAGAGGGAAATTCTTCTCCCTCTCGCACAACACCAGAACCAGGGGACATGTACTAAAATTGAATGGAGGGAGAGTTAGAACAGACAAAAGAAAATATTTCTTTACCCAGCGTGTAATTCATCTGTGGAACTCCTTGCCACAGGATGTGGTGATGGCACCTGGCCTAGATGCCTTTAAAAGGGGTTTGGACAGATTCCTGGAAGAAAAGACCATCACAGGTTACAAGCCATAAGCAGCCTCCTGGTTTTAGAAGTAGGTTTTCTCTGTGCCAGGTGCAGGGGAGTGGCAGCAGGAAACAGGTTATCTTGTTGACTGTGTGCTCCCTGAGGCATCTGGTGGGGCCACTGTGTGATACAGGAAACTGGACTAGATGGGCCTTTGGCCTGATCCAGCAGGGCTCTTCTTATGTTCTTATGTCCATTTGACCCTGGTAATTGTAAGTCAGTGAGAGAGTGGAGCTAGGTATCTCCAGCAGGAAATTTGCTCCAGTTCCTCAAATTTCATTCTGTTGATGGTAAAGAAAGTGATACAAAGCCTAGAACTTCATAGTGGAGATATATAAAAATAAATGAATCTTCTCTCTTTTCTAGAAGCGCACAGATATTTTAGATGAAAAGGCAAATACAAAAATGGCAAGCATTTTATTCCATTCATATTTTGTTATATCAATTTGCCTTGGACAGAAAAGGATCAAAATACAGTATTTCCTTTTGGTGTCTGATGGATGTCTGATGGATCCATTATATCAGCATCTGCAGGAAACTGATTAAAATATTATAGTATAATACTCTGCTTGGTCTTGGTTTTGTTTGTGCAGTTAATTAATCTGATTCATAGAAACAAATGGTATTAGTGTGATAGTGATTTCAAAATGGCATAATCCTGTGTTTTTGCTTGTTTTAATTTCATATATAATATTGGATTAACGAACTAAATTAAATTAATAAAACAATAGTTCATACTTCATTTTGCAATAAAGCTTGCAGAACATCTGGTTTTGTAGCATGTGCGTGTCTGAGATAGGGAAGAGACTTACTATTGGCAGAAATGAGTTGTCATTAGGGATATGCATGTGCACAACTTCCCAGAAAAACCTGTATTGTCTTGTGAAAAGACTTCTCTCGACATCCCTCAGCCATGATACCTTTTTGCTTTGCCTTTCACTTTTGGTGAAAATTGGTGACAATCTAAGAATTTCTCTCCTGAGAAAATGTGTCAATGCTTTTAGCTATTGAGCAAATATGATCACAAGAAAAACCCTGCTTGATTAGACAAAGGTCTATAGTAGAATATCCTATTTCTAGCAATGACAAATGTTCAAAAGTGATATTTATTTGGTGAAATGCTCGTTCTCATTGTTGATTCTTCCAAATCTTCGTATGGATCTTTGGGGGAGTAACTTTCTATGTGTAAGCAGTGATGCAGCTCGTTATCTAATTTTCCTCAGCCAGTGTTATGTTTTCCTTGTGCATGTATTTCAGTTTTATAGCCTATAATGAAATAATTACATAATTTCATAATTGTAAAATGTGGAATCAAAAGGCCATGGAATGGAAGATCCATGTTATATTTCAGGAACATAATAATCTAGCCTTTCACTTCATTTTTTCCATGGAAGTATTTTAAAAACTACAATTAAAAAAACACATAAAAAGGAAGTCCACAACAATGCATGAAGACAACAGCATTTCCCTGCTGTTTGTCCATCTCCCACCAGTAATTGATATTCAAAGAACACTGCCTTTGAACCTGGGTGTTCAATTTAGTGGTCATGGTTACCACCAAGGGGGATAGGATTCGACGGAGGCCTCCCCCACCGAGCCCGACCCCCTCCCAGGCCTGATTCACCCTCCTCCCCACCATCCCCCCACCCTGGAACACCCCTCCATGCTCCTGTTCCCCCCTCCCTCTGCATCCCAACGGGAGCCTACCTGCTCTGATGGGGGCTCCACTGGGATCTGGCACCAACAGGCTGGCACACGCCTTTCCACCAGCACTACAAGCCTCCATGCTCCCGCTACGTGCCTTGCAGCATGTTTGCAAAAGCACGCGTGCTCATTCCACTGGTGGAGGCTGGCATAGGATTGGGCTGCCCGTCTATTTCTAGCACTAGATGAAACAACAAAGAATCTTGTAGCATCTTGCAGACTAATTTATTTCAGCATAAACTTTCATGAATGTGAAGTGAAACCCTCACTAGGCAGGCATATATGGATATAGAGAAAGCGGGGGGGGGGGGGGAGGTCATAAAACATGGGGTCAAAAGGCCAAGGAATAGAAAAGCTAAGTGACTATAGTTATGGTATGGTATATAGAGTTAGACCATAGTACAGTGACAACAGTAACAGGCTATGCTGAGTTGATTAATGAAAATACTGAGGCTGGAAGAACAATAATTTCCTCTTAGAGTCTATACTGTGAGACACAGACCTATAAATGAAAGAGCCAAATGGCCATGGAATAAGAGACAGGCAATAGATGACTTTTTCTTTGAGAAGTGGACAGTCACAGCCCAATGCTAGTGGGCGCTTATGGAGGCAGGTCTCCCAATCTACCACTGTAAGTGGTGGTGCGGTATTGCAAAATGTGTGCTGCTGTCGTGCACTGCAGGACCACCTGTGCAAATGATTGGAGGACCCATGCGCATGCAAACATCCCATACAGGCCATGCAAGAGCAGGTAAGGTGGCATTGGGGGGTGGGTGGGTCATGGGCAGTTCAGGGAAGGATTGGGAGGATTGGGGTGGGCCAGGCAGGGGGAAGTTTGGGGGCAGGAGGAGTGAATTTTGGTGGCATCAGCATGCAGCATAATCCTATCTCCCTTTCCCAGCCCAGACCCACCCCCTGAAACTCCTTGGACTTACACCATCTAAATACCTGGCATAGATCCAAGGAGACCCATTGGCGGCCAGGCCACCTACCAGGAGGTAAGTAAAAAATATTTTTATTTACCTCTCCCAGGATGTCTGGTTGCCCCCACACACACACACCATTGGATGCCGTTGTTGGGGCTGCTGCATCAAATAAATGGTGGGGGGATAGGTGTGGGGCCTAAATGCATGATGTGAGTACACTTCTAATGTGCATCAGCAGGGACAGGTGATAATGCAGACTTCCTAGTGAGTTCAGTCAAAGAGTTTTTGGAAATTCAAGGATATAATATCTGACACACACACATACATATTGGATAGATAGATAGATACACACGTGTGTGTGTGTGTGTGTGTGTGTGTGTGTGTGTGTGTGTGTGTGTGTGTGTGTGTTTTAACACCCTTGAAGAATTGTAAAAGGTTGGCAACGCAGGACTTCCCTTTATAAAAAACCATTCAGATTCTTCCCTTCAAGGTTTGTTGTTCTATATAACTTTAATTATGCTTTCCACCAATTTCCCTGACAGACAGTAGGTAGGCTGGTCTGTACTTTCTAATTCCCCCTCTTCGATCCCTTTTCATCATTTGATGCTACATTGGCTGCCTACCAACACTCAGCTACAAAAGTTTCTTTTCCTGGCAAGATGTGTATTTTTGTGAGAAACTGAACAGTTTTATAGTTGAATTCTTTCAGAACTTTTGAATTCTTTCAGAACTGAATGAACACCATTCAGACTAGCAGCCCAATCCTATACAAAGCCCCACACTGGGATGCAGCGGTGCCAGAGCAGGCTCCACTGTATCCAGCGCAGGGCTGGAGGCTGCTGGAGGCCTCCTCGAGGTAAGGGGACATTGGACCCCTTACCCCACGTCAAGCCCCATCAACCTCTATGGGGATGCTTGGATCTGTGCCAGCTAAATGGTCGGCGCAAATTCAAGCAGCCTCGTGTCGGACTTCCAAATCCGGGAAGGGGGATAGGATTTGGCAGAGGCCTCCTCCACAGAGCCCGCCCCCCTCCCGGGCCTGTTATATGTCCACCTCCCCACCTCCCCCCACCCCGGAACGCCCTCTCCCCACCCCCATTTCGCCCTCCCCCTGCCTCCCCACGTGGAGCTCGCCTGCCTCCAGCAGGCGCTGCTCCTGCTCTGGCTGAGGCCTTGCAGTGCTGGTCTCCACGCCGGCGCAATGTGCTTAATGGCACGTTTGCGATGGCACGGGGCCTAATCACACTGACAGAGGTTGGCATAGGATTGGGCTGTCAGTGACTTACTAATTAAGTGGTACTAAATGCAACCACATTCAGATAAGAGTCTGCTCCCAGAGATAAACAGAAAGCTGTCTCGTTCTAAATGTCAGCTTATACATGCAATGGAGGCCAAATCTAAATTACTTCTCCATGTGTTTTGTGTGTGTGTGCGTGTGTGTGTGTGTGCGTGCGCGCGTGTGCTTTACTTGAATAACCTAATCCCCCTGCCACAGGGTCCTTCTATGAACCCTGTAGCAGAACTTCATTAACAACCCCATAAGCTTGTAAACCCCTGCCTTTTCATTCTTTGGAAAAGTGCATGCACATTGATGGTGCTATGTAAATACTACTACTACTATTGCCAAACACCCTACTGTATATTCTTGAATCATTAAAGCCACTGTAAAGCACTGCATGCTGCTGGATAATGAATCCATGACAATACAAAGCATTTCTTATATATATCGGTGAGATGAACAAATTGTAGAAGGGTCTTGCGTTCATAACAACATAAGAGCCCGGATGGATCAGGCCAAAGGCCCATGTTGTAGTCCAGCTTCCTGTATCTCACAGTGGCCCCACCAGATGCCTTGGGGAGCACACACAAGACAACAAGATAACTGTATCCTGTTGCCACCCCCTTGTACCTGGTTCCTATACCTCTGTCATCTCGAACATCTCTGGGCATTTCCAGGAACTTTATTTGGCATGCTGAAGCGAGCCAAAATGACTACAGTATTAAGTGGTAGTGGTGTTGCCATCTTGGGAATGGGTGAGTGTGTGTTCATGTCCATACAAATTAAGGTGTGTTCATGGAGGAGGAGAGTTGAAAGGGTCGGCCTGCATGACTTTGTTTGAGACCTCACAAAACCCCACACCATCCCTCCAGAATGCCAGCAGAGGACCCCAATACGACAGGTTTGGGAAATATCATCTCTGTTTTCCTGAGCTGCTTTTCCTTCTGAGGTTTCAGTCTTAATTTCCCATCTTGAATAGCTTCTGCAGTCTGTGCCTGGCATAGCAGAAGCTGTTGGGTATACCTGGACATACAACAGATGAATATTGCCATTATTTATTTAGAGTGTTTGCCCTGCCCACCTTAACCTCATGAATGTGATGAATGGAACAGATGCATGCATGAATTGACATTTTCAAGAAGGAGGCTTTCAATTTACCGCTGGGAGTGGATTTTCATCTGAATTTGGCTGGATTTAGCACCAAGAAATGTGTTGCCAGCAGAGTGTTTGGAAAATGCAAATTCCTATATCTCATCAACTCTGCATGGTGTTTGGGGGGGGAGAGGAGGCAGGGAGCGGCAAAGTCATAAAGTACTGCAAACTGCTTTTTATTTGAACTGCAATCACGTAATGAAGTATATGCCTATAGTTATTAATATATTTTATTGTAAGCTATTGTACGATCAATGAGAAAAGACTACAAAAACAGTGATATGTCATAATAAAAAAAATCCAGCGTAGACTTAATAGACACCAATTCCTTTCTCCGAGAAGAGAGTACTAGATCAATATTATCTACATCAGCAATTCCCAAAGTGTATGCTATGAGATCACTGCTAGTGTGCTGCAATAAATAAATGAATTAAATGAATGAAGGCTCCTAGGAACCCAAAACAACCACACAGGTTTCCTACGATATATCTACATGATCTATTGGTCTGCTCCTTCTCATCAGTTTCTTCAGGAAGTAGGAAATCCTGCCGCATCTCTATACTGGATGGAATTGGATCATCTCACAGCAGGTATGTGTAATTATCTATTATCAGAGGAGACTGATATGAATACGAATAATAAGAATACTTGACATTTATATGGTGCTTTCTGATCTGTATTATCTTGATGCCATGGCTTCACTCATGCATATGGTCAGAAGGCTTCCTAGCCTGGTTCCACCCCTCGCATGACATGCTGGGCTGCAGGTGGTGGAGGTGGGAATAGGGTTGCTCAGAGGTCTCCCAGTGCCATTCCGATCAAAAGACATGAAGGAACAGAGGCGTCGTGGCACTGGGGGCAGTTGGGGCAGTGGGCCCCAGGGCGCAGGGGCTCCGGTACGCATCTTGGTAGCTTCTGACGATCGTTCGCATGTTGTTTCGGCCCTCTCGCCCACCCTAGAAAAGGCTTGAAAAACAGCGGGGGGGGGGGTTGCGCCGCGGCACGTGAAAACGACGTCACGCCCCCAGGGGGCGTGGCGCTAGCGGCGACACATGGGGGCATCGCATTGGTGGAACCACCCGCCCAAGCGGTAGCAGGCTGAGGTTAGCTGGCCGACATTCAGGGCTGGGTAGGAATTTTTTACTCCACTTCACATTGTCCAAGGAGGAGGTTTTTTGCCTACATCTAACAGGGTAATGTGGACAGGGAGGAAGATTGGGGATCAAGTGTCAGTCTTTAGGCAAGTGAGAGTCAAGGGAAAAGCCAGAACCAATTCCCAAAAACTACCCAGCTTGGGAATGCTGGCTGGTTGACCCCCAGGCTTGAATTGGTATACCCACCTTATAGGTTACCTGACTAGGGGCGCAATCCACCAGACGGTGCCAGTGACAGAAGGAGCCAGTGGCAGATTGGGATATTTCCGTTTCTTTGTTATTTAAGTCTTTGCAACTGTGAAGAAATTGAAATCATTTTTCCTATCTGATTTCCTCGTTATTGTTGTTTAAAATAAACTATGCACCACGTAGCACTCCTCCTGCAAGTTTACCAGCTCAGAGCAAGATCCAGCCAAAGTAAAGTGCTAGGATCATGTTCCATTTGTTTCAATGGGAGGGTTCAGTACTGAACTGAAAACATTGTGACTCAGGAGGACTTCAGTTTGTCTGGATTTTGTCCAAACTATTGACCAGACTTGAGAGAGAAGGGCAGAGAGGACAGGAAGGGAGATGATGAAACACTGTAGTACAGGAATAAATATTTCATAAATCATACAAGCAATTATTAGAACAACATATTTTCTTCCTCATTACTGCTAGGACAATGACAGGCAGCAAAATATTTAAATGAAAATGAAATCAGCAGGGTTTCTGTTACTGCTGGGTTGTAGAAACAAAAAACAACAAAAAAATCTTCGTTGCCTAAAGCGTAACCAATTTGGCTACAGAATTGTTTTCAGTTCGGTACAATGTTTATTTAATGTTCTTTTTTTACTAATAGCTTTGCATTTGTATTAAAACAACAACAACCCAGAAAGCAGTAATATATCTTTCAAAAATAAACTAAAGCAAGCTTGAGCTGCACATTAAAAACGTGTGGAATAGAAAAGAGATCCGTTTAAATGCTGGGAATTAATTAATTGCATTCCTTACCACCTACAGTGGTGAAGTGCACTTTATGGAGAATCTTTCTGGCTGGGAAATGAATATGCAGTTCTAATTTTGTCCTCAGGAAAGATTCCCAGATCTAATCCTTTTAGCCAGGGAAACATTTGGTTTTCTATAGAAGAACAACATATCTCTTCCTTCCACTTCATGGCCCTCCCTCAAATGCCCTTCATGGTACTAAGTCTGCAGAGCTTTTACAAATATCACTGAAGCTAATCACAAACCATTTCCCCCACCATTTTGACTGCAGATATGGATATAGACCCAATTATAGTTTATAGCAAAGGGGAAAATTGCATTCTGGTGTTACAAAGGCATAACAGGGCCAGAGGGGTTTGTGTGTTATCAAAAAGAGATCCTGTATTGAGTCCTGGGCTTATACGGGGGAGACCTGGGTTCATATCCCTGCTCAATCATGTGACCTTGCATCAGTCTCTGTCTCAGCCTGACCTACTTCACAGGGTCCTTGTGAAGATAAATATGTGCTTGTAACCATGAGCTCCATGGGAAAAATGGGGGTATCATATTGAAGTGTGGATGTGATATAAATATTTGATCTGACCATTGGCATGGAGACTGAGTGGTGGTAGTGATTGACTCCTTTGATGTCACATCGATGATGCAGCAACATCACACTGGTGATGCGCCAATGATGTGCTGACATCACATTAATGATGTGTAGATGACATGCTGACATCAAGACACTGCTCCATGCGTGACAGGCTGTGTCACACAAACTACAATCTTTTGTAGTTATGAATGTTTTTATGAGAGGGGATCTGAGTAGCACTTTAGGCCGGCCGCCGTATCCTACACAGGATTGCTCTGTAAAAGGGGCCCTGAAAAGTAATTGCCCACTTTCTATTATTATTTTCAGGGCCCATAAATTAGTTGAATTGGAAAAGGTGCAGAAAAGAGCGACCAGAATGATTCATGGGCTGGAGCACCTCCCTTATGAGGAAAGGCTACAGCGTCTGGGGCTTTTCAGTCTAGAAAAAAGGCGGCTGAGGGGGGACATGATTGAGACGTATAAAATTATGCATGGGATGGAGAGAGTGGATAGAGGGAAATTCTTCTCCCTCTCGCACAACACCAGAACCAGGGGACATGCACTAAAATTGAGTGGAGGGAGAGTTAGAACGGACAAAAGAAATACCCAGCGTGTAATTCATCTGTGGAACTCCTTGCCACAGGATGTGGTGATGGCACCTGGCCTAGATGCCTTTAAAAGGGGTTTGGACAGATTCATGGAGGAAAAGACCATCACAGGTTACAAGCCATAAGCAACCTCCTGGTTTTAGAAGTGGGTTTTCTCTGTGCCAGGTGCAAGGGAGTGACAACGGGAAACAGGTTATCTTGTCTTGTGCTCCCTGAGGCATCTGATGGGGCCACTGTGTGATACAGGAAGCTGGACTAGATGGGCCTTTGGCCTGATCCAGCAGGGCTCTTCTTATGTTCTTATGACTTGCCTGTCCTGTTCCGCCACCGCCTTTCTGCTGCCATCTTTGCCGACAGCCGCAGCCAACACCATCATCACTGCCCCTGCTGCCTCCATCATCGTCAGCAGGCCCCAGCAGCTGCCCACAGCCCCAGCAGCCTACAGCAGCCCCCGCCACAGCCTGCAGCCCCTGCAGTATGCAGTCCCCCCAGCAGCCACCTGCAGCCCCCCCAGCAGCAGCAAATTTTAAAACTTACTTTTTTGCTGGCGGTGGCCATCTTGGATCTCACTAAATCTCGTGAGATCCAAGATGGTGGCGCCCAAATCCCATAAGGCCTCATGCCCTCATGAGATTTGGGCACCACCATCTTGGATCTTGCGAGATTTCATGAGATCCAAGATGGCCACCACCAGTAAAAAAGGTAAGTTTTAAAATTTTAAAAGCCCCCAAAGCAGCTGCGGGTGCTGTGGAGATTTGCACTGGCCCGGAAATGTTCCGGGACAAATCCGGGACCTGAGCTCGGGTTCCCAGACTGTCCCGGAATTTCCGGTACGGATGGTAAGCGTATGTATTAACAGCCCAAACCTATCCCCTGTCAACCCAGAGCAGGCAGTACCGCAGATGGGAGTGTGTGGTGCATGCTGGGGAGGCAACCAAATGGCCAGGAATCTATAGGCAGTATAGGTCTATAGGAGAGGGGAGTCTATAGGCCATAGACTTGCTTATGCACATCCTATGCATCTGTACTCCGAGGTAAGTCTCATTGAATTCAGTTTGTGTAACTGAAGTCACTATTTGACTTCCTCATGTAGCATTACCAATCTGAAGAAGGGGGAAACTTTTCCCATATAATTGCAAAACAGTGTCTCTCTAAATTGGCCTACTTTACTTAGGAACAATTTGTGTATTTAGGATATTAATATTTAAGCATAAAAGGTTACATCAGTCTGTTCCTTTTATTCAGTGGCAAATTTTATAATCATAAAACTGCATTTTTATTGCTTTTCCACAAAAATAAATGTAACCTTCATCTCAGTAAACTTAATGATGCTAAACCGCACACAATACCACTAGCCTCCGAGCACTGCTTGCTGTGGTTCATTAAGTAGAGCCGACAAAGTGTTTCCTAGCATCTTCAGTGACATACTACTGTATTTGTAGGGAACAACTAAGCTTCCAGCTTCTAGCTGCACTTTGTGATAAATGCATTAGTCTAACAGTGGCAAATTCCATCTTAGAGACTGGAACTAAGCCATTTCTGGAAAAGATTTTCAGTGAAATGGTTTCTTTTGTTGACTGGGTAAAACAATCACGTCACTAAGATTTGTTAAGCTGAAACTTTTTGACAGTAATATGAACTGATCAGCTAAGTCAACAGATAATTTTAAACCAAATAATGCTTAAGGCTGCAAACATTAGGTGATTTAATAGGTACATACATCAAATGTATCAAGTCTCAAACCTGGTTCCTAAAAGCAAAATAAGTTGAAATAGACACATTAGAAGCTCTTCCAAATAATACATTCATTTGCAATATAAGTTCCTTGCATCATAAATTCCCATTCAATCCATAATTCTTTTTAACTAAAAAATTTTAAAACCAGTTCTTAACCAATTCAATATTGTTGGGTGTGTAATCTGCCCCTTTTGTGTCAGCTGTTTTCCAAAGCTTTAATATGTTTAATATGTTTTTAAAAGCTTCACCAGAAGAGATGTGAAAACCTCCCCAAGAAATATTACTAATCTTATCAAATTTCTTTGGCTTCTCTAAAAAAATTCTTGACTTTTACATCTGAGATGTGGCTTCCACATTTCCTCCAAATTTCACTTTAGGCAGAATTCAGTGAGAACCTATCTGGAACCCTCCTACAAAATGTAGCTTATCACTGGAACTCTTTCCAAATAATACATTCATTAAAACAATCTCAAACTCTCATGGCCAGCAATTATATTCAAAGATTTATAAACAGGATTAAAAGCCATGTATCTCCAGGAGAAAAATTATTAATTTTTTAAAGAACAAGTTGAAAGGTTAAAAACAACCAGCTAAAATCAAAACAAACAGGTTCAAAAACACTATAATACAAATACAACGTTTCACCCACATCTATGGGCATCTTCAGATAAGAGAAGAAAGAGCCTGACTGACTGTAAAATATGTTAACCCTCAGACCAATCAGTCAGCATTATAAAGACATGGCATGCAACCAGAGGTAACAATTAACACCTGAAGTGAGACGTAACCCCTTCATGCTATCAAACTGCCACCAGTCTGCAGTAAAGATTCCAGGGATACTAGAAGGCCAGAAATGACCAGGATTAACCCCTTCCGCACTCCAAAGTTGCCACAGACACCTTGCTTAATGCGTTTTTAATGTTTTAATGTTTTTAAAACATTAATAATTTTTCTACTGGAGATATATGGTTTTTAATCCTGTTTATAAATCTTTGAAAATACATTCGTTTGCAATACAGTACAATTTTTTTTGCATCATAAATTCCCTTAACCATAAAGTCTGTGAGGGCAGCTAGGGTTGGGGACCCTTCTTTTCTGTCTCTAACAACTTTGTTTATTCCAAGTCAGTAAGCTACTGGATATGACTTTTGTTTAGGTTTACCAGATCTCCAACCAGGACAGAGTGCTAGACCTTTAGGAGAAGGAATGTGGGCAGGTGTAGCTTGTTGAATCTTAGACCACAATCCTAGGCATGTCTACTCAGAAGCAAGCCCCATTTTGTTCAGTGGGGTTTGCTTCTGAGTAGACATGCCTAGGATTGTGCTCTAAGGGTTTAACAAGTTACACCTGCCCACATTCCTTCTCCTAAAGGTCTAGCACTCTGTCCCGGTTGGAGATCTGGTAAACTTACTTTTGTTCCATGTTCAAATGTTGCTGTGCAAGCAAAGTGTGGCTGGTCAAGCAAGTTTCCAAGAAATAAAAGCAAGGAAGGCTTCTCTCAAGGCAGCCAGCGGGAGTGTGTGGGAGTGTGTGGGACAGTCCTAAACCGGGACAACCCCCCCCCCCCCCAACAACTAATAAATAAATAAAATGTAAAAATTCTCTTTTTTGGCATGAAGTGCCCTTTTGCCGGCAGAAGGGCGGGCATTTTTTATTTATTTATCTATTTTTAGCCAAAAATTAATTTATTAAATTAACTTGCCTGTCCTGCCGCCATTTTGCCGCTGCTGCCATTGTGCCCATCGTATCGCCGCTGCCATTGTGCCCGTCGTGCCACCATTCGTCGTAGCCGCCGCCATTTGCCCACCACCGCCATATTTGCCTCTTCGGAGCCTGGCCGGCTGCATCCAAATTGGCCAGGACTGCAGCTGGTGCCCCCAGCCTCCTCCACCACCACTTGTAATTTTAAAACTTACCTTTTTTTCTCTCAGTGGCCATCTTGGATCTCGTGAGATCCAAGATGGAGGTGCCCAAATCTCATTCATTCACAAGGCAGCCTCATGCCCTCACGAGATTTGGGCGTCTTCATCTTGGCTTTCATGAGGTTTCGCGATATCCAAGATAGCCACCGAGAGGAAGAAAAGGTAAGTTTTAAAATTACAAGCGGTGGCGGAGGAGGCTTCCACTGGGCCCAGAACGGTCCAGGACATGTCCGGGACCCGAGCCTGGGTTCTGGGGCGGTCCCGGAAATTCCAGGATGGATGGTAAGCCTATCTTTGAGGCCTCTTGCCATGAGCCCAGTTCAAATGCCATGTATAAAAATGTGTCTGCACAAAATACAAAGATAAAGCTTTGTCAGGCATCAGCAAGTGCTATCAAGTAAGTTGCATGGAAAACTTCAGCATCATAGAGCATTAAAAGCTCTCTAATTTGAAGATCAATTTAATGCTTAAAAAAAGAAATGTAACAGTTTCTGTTTTCTGGAGCAGAAAATGTACAAACATGACTCTATTTTCAGTGGGGGTTTTTCATGTTCCCTTTTAATTGCTTTTGTCTCCTATGCTTACAAGTTTGGTAACATTAGTGTTGCTTAAAAGTAAAGCATTGACGCCACCTTGTTAGGCAGTTTATTCTGAGCTGTTGCACTTTCAGTTGTTAGTTGCTGTTTAATAGATGATACGATCGTATTTGTCAGGAAGTGGGATTGAATAAATATTTCTTCTAGCAAATGAACAAACAAGAAGACAGAAAATCCTTCCTTTTTTCTTTATAAGAAAAACAAACAAAAATTATAGAATCAGAATTTAATTAATTATGTTATTCAGTCTGATCAAACGTGTAAGTGTGCATTTCTGACAAGCTTGGGGAAATTCATTACTTAAGGATGATGGTGCAGATGTTTTAGGTTACACATGAAAAGGACATTTTGAGAAGGATACAAACAGCGCAGTCCTGTGCACATTTCCGCTGGCAGAGCAACATCTCCACTGGTGTTTGGTGTTATGAACGTGCCATAAGTAAGGCGCTTACTCACTTGGCGAGTAAGCGGCGCTGACGGAGAGGCTAGTGCCACAACCACCGCTGGTGGACGCAGGTAGGTGGGGAGGGCGGACTAGGGTGGTACGGGAGGGGCAATTGGCCAGTCAGGCCAGGGACAGTAGAGAGATCATTGGCGGCACGCTCCATTGAATCCTATCCGTTTGGGGCCTGGGGCCTGGCCGGCCATTTTGCCAATCCACATCTGAAGAGGCTCATTGAACCTGCTGGGAATCTACCCAGGGGAAAGGGACGAACATCCCTTTCTCCCGAGAAGTGCTCCAGCTCTGCCAGTGCGGGCCCAATCCTGGCTAGGATGCAGCGACCGCCTTAGGTGCGTTGCAACTGCATTCTAGACAGGATTGCACTGACTGAAGATTTTATAAAACAAATGCCAGAAGCCTCAGAACCAAAATGTTGGGCGTGGAGTGTTTGGTACTAGCAGAGAACATAGGTATAGTGTTTTTTATTTTATTTTAAAACATTTATATAATGTCTTTCTCTTTGAAAAACACAGGATCAATGTTTAAAACAATAAACAATCAATAAATACAAGCAAAATAAACACAATAAAAAGTAAAACACAACAACAAAAGCAGCCCAAACTAACAATTTTAAAGGGTAAAAGTGAAATAAATGTCTTAAGCCCCTGCCAGAAGGCCAATAGGAAAGGTTCAGTTCTTTATTCAATAGGGAAAGAGTAGCTATAGAGAAAACATTTAAAAAAAACACGCCAGACCGATGCACCCCCCCTTTTTATGTTTTCACTCTGTTCTATGTTTTTACCTTGATTTGTATCTGTTGTTTTAAGGTTTTACGTCAGTTTTAGCTTCCTCGTTTCTCACGGGGTTACGTGTGTTTTTCTGGGCTTGTGCTGACTCCGCAATCCTTTGCTAAGACCAAGATGCAGACATTTGGCTTCTCTTTCTTCATTCTGGAGGTTAGCAGAGCTGCATCCCACCCCTTTCATGGAAGTTTAAATGTCGCTCTCTGTATGCAGTGTGGCAGATCTTTGCTCACAAAATTAGTGTGTTCTGTGGGTAGGTGTGTTTCCTAACGCACCAGGGCTGCCACGGGGGAACATTTCAGTAGTTTAATTTTAGGAGATTTTTATCTGCATGCCATCCCTGTGCAGGGTTGTTCTTTGGTCCCAGGTTTCTTCTGGAACCAATTAATTAGGACAGGCAAGCTATGGAACACTCCAATTAGCCAGTCTCAAATTGCTGTCCGAGCACAGGGAGCTGTAATACATCCGGGCTCTTAGAGCTGTATTTTTATTTAATGTTGTCTCGTCATGGTTCTGTAGACTTCTGAGGATGCCACAAATGTATGTTGGCGAAACGTCATGCTTGTAACAACAGTTGTGTTTATTTTAATTTAAAAATAAATGTTTTAAATGATGGAGTATTCCCGGCAATATGCTAATTTCTAATTCTGAAATCTGGTTGCGTCGTGACAGCTTGCAAAAATATATACCAGGGAACTTCCTGCCTCCAACCCTGTCACCCTGTTGGTTGATCTTCTGTGCATGGAAGGCTGTGCTTGTGTGCTTGTCAGTGCGTGTAAGGACAGGCTGCATTGTGTTAACATATGATGTATTGTTTTTATGTAATATTGGCAAAAACCAACAATCACATTGTAAATAAATTAATATTTATAGACACACTGGATCCTGAAGTACACTAAAAACTGAGTGGCTGAGCAGCTCTGCAAGCACATAAATGGATGCTGCTCCACATCAGTGGTCTCTACTCTCCCACTTCAGACTACAGGTAGGGGCTTTGATGACTGAATATTCTACTATATGGGCGGCCTGATTCTGCCTAAGATTCGTCCCCTTCTCCTGGTGTAAGCAACGCAGGCCCCGATGGGCCTCCTCGGATGTGCGCCAACTCAGTGCCGATATCCCTGCCCCTTCCCTGGCCAATGGCCCCCTCCATCACCACCTCTGCCTGCCCTCCCCAAGCCCTCCTGCCACCTGACGCAGCACTCACCTGCGTTGGCCAGCACGGGTCCAGGACGGCGGTGGAGTGAGAGGTGCTGGCCTCCGCGCCAGCACCTCTTACTCCAAAGGAGCCGCAAACATGCTTTACGGCACATTTGTGACTCCTTAGACTGGCGGAACACGCACTCCACCAACCCAAAGATGCGCAGGATTGCGCTGTTAAAGATATAGGAGACTAGATATCAGGAGTAAGCTACTTTAAAAAATAGTTAGAAAAGCTTTTTTTTCTACAGAGAAGTATTTAATCATGTGAGTCCCCATACTCAGTATAAAGTGAGATAGGTCAGACACAGATTATCTACCTCAGTGAATGTTTTCCAGGCCAGAAAGATCAACCTCTTTGCTACAAGAAAACTTGCTCAACCAGGTTTTCTGGAGCTCAGCCTCCTATTTGGAGAACATCCAGAAATAACACATTTGAACAAGAACTGGGGCGGGGGGGGGGGGGAGATTGCAGACATTTTTAGGGCATTAAGTTTGCTGTAAACCATTAACAGTGCTAATTAATTTCAATAAGGTCAATTTGGTATGCAAGAAGTTGATAGTTTCTTGGTCCTTGTAATTGCTAGGTTCATGTAAGCCATTGGACAGCATCTTTAATGACATGAGGCGTTTCCTGATGGATGCTACAACAAAATCAGCAAGAAAAGGTTTCACTCTGACCCTGTGACTTGATGTGCCAAATTTTCGCTAAAACATAACGTTTTAGGACCACAAAAAGGCATTCACTCTGAGTAGCCTGAGAAACCACATCATAATTTCTTCCCTATACACATTACTATTTACTAATTGTAAAGGGGGAAAATAGATGTTTCTTCTTCAATTGAGTTACATAGTGACTTGATATAGACCAGAGACTACATTTATCTGTCAGCCAAGAGAATGTATTCAGCATAAGACAAAGCAGTCAAGAAATAGACTGTCAGTGTTCTGTTCTTGTGTGTCCATTTTGCAAAAGTGGCAGCTGAATCCTTCCAGTGAATGGCAGCACAGAAAATGCAGAGAATCCCTGGTTGCCATGAGGTTTTTAGAATAGAAAGAAATGAGCAGGAGTACTCTGTGATGTAAGGTAAAAGGATGGGTTTAAGGATACATTAAAAGGTGAATAGATATGGAGGAGGGACTGGGTTGTAATGAAGAACAGGTATTTTCCACATTTTTATACTGCCCTTCCTCCAAGGAGCTCGGGGTGGTGTACATAGTTCCTTCCTTCTGTCCTCACAACAACCCTGTGAGGTAGGTGAGGCTGAGACATAGTGACCGGCCCAAGGTCACCCAGGAAGCTTCATGGCTGAGTGGGGATTTGAACCTGGATCTTCCAGGTCTCAATCCAAGTCCACAACCACTACTCCATCCTGGCTCTACATTGGTATTGACAGACTTCAGGTTTGCAAAGCTCTACTTTTTTCTTTTTAGCTAGAATCCCATTCCCAACCTTTCCAGATGCAAAACGTGGCTCAACTGGTGGAGCCAATTACCCACCATTTTGTATTGACTACATACGCTGGGATAAAAGGTAAAGGTTCCCCTTGCTCGAAAGCCAGTCGTTACTGACTCTAGGGGCGGTGCTCATCTCCATTTGAAAGCTGAAGAGCCAGCGCTGTGCGCTGTCCGAAGACGCTTCTGTGTTCATGTGGCCGGCGTGACTCAACGCTGAGGTGCACAGAACGCGGTTACCTTCCTGCCGAGGCAGTACCTATTAATCTATTCGCAATTACCAGCATACAAATATACAGTATATTTCAGCTACTGCAATCAGATATTCTAAAGCCTAATTTGGACACACACACACACACACACACACACCACCACCACCACCACCACCACCACCACCACCACCACCACCATTGATGATAAACAATTGGGAGTCCTAAACCTAAAGTTATATGGATCCAAATCTACTGCCTGCATCCTGATGTAAAGAAGAGTTAGGTAAAGGGGCTAGAGGACGAGCTGGGACTGGCTTCCATTTGCTCATCAACATAGAGAATGGGAGAATAATGGGGGAGAGAATACTTGACCCTTCTGGAGCTCTCCCTAACAGACCCCTTGTATAAAGCTTACAAAAACAGGAAATAAATATAGCCAGGCAATAGAGATAATTTCAAATCAGGAGAGACCATTTCCTGCGAAATACGGCTGTAAGAAAATCCCTTTTGGGGGGGGGGATATAATTCACATTTCCTGACTTTCACATTAACGTTTCCTGTGTCACATTCAAAAATGGTGTCAATTTTCCACAAGAATGTTTGCTTTGGAGGATCGATTATACCGTACCCTGCTTTTCATACTGCTTTCTGTTTATCCACAAAAAAGAGAAAGCAGATGGATGTCGTCTTGCTACATGTTTAGATAATGAAATATTTGTCAAAACTCAGAAAGTTACTGTATATAAAACAGATATTCTATGATCATGCATCCTTTCCCTTCCTAAACACATTAAAATAACCCCCATGGAATGTTGTTTGGTGCTCTGGTAGTTTACATATGAGAGCCGTATCCAATTACTGTGTGTCCACAGGGGTAAGCTCTTCACCAAGACATTTCATTGCACTCGATAGAGTGAAATTTCACCAGGGATTCTACTCTTTATCTCACATTAGGCATTTATTATATTATCAAATGCCACATTTATCCTAAAGAAGCAAATTTATTGCCCTTCCTTCTCTGCAGTGCTTTCTACGTACATGTTTATCACAAGCTTATTTAAAAACACAAAAATAAAAGGCAGGTTTACAGCAAATCACAGCATACACGTAGTAGAGGGTATACATTGGTTTATTAAACAGGTTTATGAAAAAAGATACTACAAGTAAAACAACTCCATCTTCATTGTGCATCTTTGTGGATTTTATTTTTGCCTTTAGCTAGTAAGGAAGCCCAAGCGTGCTCAGCCTGACCACTCAAGTGTCTCTTCCCAAGTTATCATTCATCTCTACAGGGTTTTGCTGGTAGTATGTGATGGCTGTTCCAGTACATCTCTTTGTCACTCCTCCACGTTGTTCTCACCAAGGGTAGTTCGTGTACACTCTAATCCATCACCTGGAGTCAATAACCAATGCACATTGATTATACATACAATTCTGCAAGTTGGTGTGCAGAGATGTGTTAATGTCAGTCACTGGGTGCATGTGTGTCCTCAAATGAGGACCTCTAGCAACCAGTCTCTTGCATCTTACCTACTGTGCTACCAAGACAGCTTACAGGGGTAAGGACTAGCTGGCCTGAACCTTGTGGCTCACAGAATACCACCCTCAGCAGTGGCAGGAATGGAACCTACAACCACACAGGCCAAGGGGAAGCAGGAAAAACCAATAGCAACCCTGCTAACCCTGTATAAGAACTCTCCTAGGCTTGGTTCCCCAGTCAGATCAAATTCATCATACCAATCAGCCACACAGAACTGACAAATATTTAGCTATTATGTAACAAGTGTAGTAATAATAATACTTAGAATAGCTCTAGTTCATTTGAAGTGCCTCACATTATCACAGCAACATCTTTTAGCACTAAGCTAGAAACAGCCGAACAAAAACATAACGTTCAAGCCTCAGCAGTATTGGGGCCAGAATTGGATGGAGTGCTAAAGTAGATTCACTGGAAGGTCAATCCAACGACAGCCAATTTTAGACCCAGATTGGAGCTAGGAAATGTGCCCAGAAGATGGCTGAAGTGAGAATGCCAGCATACAAAAGGACAAGCAAGCTAGTAGGAGTTGACAGAGTTTGGAGTGGGATTGGGGGTTAGGAGGCAGACAGGGAGACAGTGTAGCAAGCACAGTAGCAGCAACTCCTGGGGCAAGGCTAGGAATTTACAGCAAGTACAAAGCCTGGTTGACATCTGCCTGCCTCACCTCTGAGAATCTTGTCCCTGGATGAATCAGTGAGCTGCTAGAAGCATACAGCTAGGTTGGAATCAGATATAACAATACTGTACCACCTTTCTCAACATTAATTTTTAACACATGTAAATGCAGGTGACCCACTGGGGTTGTTTATTTTAACTTAAATTGTTTTAATTAATTATTTTAATGTGTTTATTAATTATTTTAATGTGTTTATATGTATTTTAATATGTTGAAAGCCGCCTTGAGTGCCCTCGGGAGAAAGGCGGGCTATAAATTATTTAAATAAATAAATAAACATTACAGCCTGCCATAGCTCAGCACAAAGGGAACCAGTGTGGGAGAATACCAGTGATGTCCAAAGTACTCTTCAGACATTTCCTGTACCATGGACAGAGAACAAGTGAGGAGCTTCTTTGAAATGTATGTGTTACGGTGCAATCCTGTGTAACATGTGGCGGCCAGTCTAAAGGGCAAGCCACCGCATCCTATCCCATTCCTGAGGTGCCCCAGGGCAGCCTGGGAGCACCTCGGGAGAAGGGGAAATTTGTCTCCTTCCCCGGGTGCAAGCCAGCCAGGGCCCTATGAGCCTCCTTGGATGCATGCCAGCTCTGATGCTGGCATGCATCCGAGGCGGCACAGTAAGGCCAAACCAGGCTGGGAATATCAGCGGAACGCACCACCGATATCCCTGCACTCTCCCCTCCCAGTTTGTCCAATCGGCTCCCTCCCTCGCTACACAGTCTGTCCTCCCTCTGTCCCTGCACTGGCTGGTGCAGGGTTTACCTGTATCTCTGGATAGTCCGCCGGGGGAGTAAGGGCTGCCGGCCTTCGCACCGGTGGCCCTTACTCCAAAGACGTCGCAAATGTGCTTTATGGAGTGTTTGCAACACTTTAGAGTGGCGGAGTGCGCGTGTTACACTGGATCGGGCTGCCCGTCTCAACCCTGCTGACCAAGTTAACACTAGCCTCACCATGTGTTTGCCTGCAAAGAGAAATGCTGAATGTGGGTAGAGAAGGGGGTGCAACTAGTGATGCTTCATCAGTAGGGGTGGGATTAGTGAGCATTTTTCAAAGGATCCCCTCACGTGTTCCATCCATGGGACAACATCTGTCAGTCAGTCCTTTATTACAGTCATTGACCAGCATAAAAATAAAGAACAGATACAAGTACAAATTTAACATATTACAGCCATTGTTTATAATTAGAATTAAAATTAAAACATTAATATTAGTCTCAATAGTCTCAAAACCTGAATCTTACTCATGCACCTCCCTCAACCTTCTTCCTCCTGATGTTTATTGCAGCTGCCAGAAACTTAGCCACCCCAAGGGTGACTAGAGAGTATGAATCTGACAGGAGATAAGCTTTACAATCACTTCTAGAGATTGTCACCAGCCGTTCCACTATTGAAGAGATATGGATCTCCCGGATCTCCCTATAAAAATTGCATTCCAACAAAACGTGCTCTATTGATTTGGTTGGCCTCACAAGGGCATAATCTTTCTGCATATGGGATCCTCTTATACGGGCCTTCTAGAACTGCAGAAGGTAACCCACCACAGCGGGCCAACGTGAATGCTTGTCTGTGGCTAGGCAACTAAATATGGGGCAGGGGCAACTAAATATCTGAGATCTTCCTTGATACAAAACTCTTTTGCCATACTAAGGTCTGATTGGCGCTCACTGTCAGTAATCCGCTGTTTGATAATAGCTCTCGCCTGATCCAATCCCAGGCCAATCAAATATGACCTAGAAAGGCCTAAAGTGGGCAGTCTGAAAAAGCTCAATGTCTGAAGAAGCTCAAGTGTCAGTGATCTTCTATTCTGGTTACATATCTTAGGCCTAATCCTATCCAACTTTTCAGCACCATTGCAACCGCAATGCAGTCCTGAGGCAAGGGAACAACTTGGAGAGGCCTCTGTGACTGCCCCCCCACCACAGAATGCAGCAAGTAACCTGTTGGCATGGCTGCATCAGCACTGGAACGTTGGTTAGGAGTAGGCCTTTGGGAACCTTCAGACCAGCATAGGTATTGCACTAGTTCAAGGTTTGTAGGATATTTGTGTGCAAGAGGAAGGTTGAATAGAAAAGAAGGGTCACACCTGAATGAGTGCATCTCATCCTTCCTCCTATGCTTGTGCTTATGCCAAATATAGGAAGGGAAAACTGCATGGCAGTGGCATGCAGTCAATAACCAGTAGTAAATAGGAATCAAGCACCTCAGGGCTTAGCCAAGTAGCCTTGTAGACCTGGCTTTCTTCTGTATTCGCCTATTGCCACTGATCAAAAGGAGGAAATTTGAGCAAATATACTAACATCACAGTCCAGGTTCTGGGAATTTCACAATTCCAAGAGCCAAGGTTGTGCTCTTCCTGCTATGTAGCTGCAGTGTTGTAGTGCTCCCATGCTCACTGTTTGTTGTGAAAGAAAGTGCCCAGGTTATGTCCATGTGTCTCTAGTCTAGAAGTTTCTCTTCTCCCTTCCATCTGGTGGTTTCTCTCTCTCTGTTCCACCTACTTTCTACCTCTCTATGCCAGTGGTTGGGAGGGAGGGCTGGGGTCTCACTGCTAGTATGCAACCTAGGTTTCCTGAACATAGACAATAGAGTATCTAAGGGCCCAATCCTATTCCACTTACCAGCACTGATGCAGCTGGCCAATGGGATGGGTGCTGCATCCTGCAGTGGGGGCGGGGGACAGTCATGGAGGCCTCCTCAAGATAAGGGAACATTTGTTCCCTTACCTTGGGGCTGCATTGTGGCTGCATCAACACTGGAAAGTTGGATACGATTGGGCCCTAAGAAATAAAACAGGGGGATCCGAATCTGGAAAATTTGAAACATGAAACGCTACAGAATTTGAACTAATTAGTTTTAAATCAACCTTTTTTTATGGTGGCTTCATGTTTTAAAGAAACCAACCCTAATGTCTAATCAAGCAGGACTCTTATTTTATTAAATGTGAAATTAAAGTGCTCAGTTAATGGTTGTTGTATACAAAATGTGACAACGGACAATATTTTCTGTGTCTGAATCGCTTAATAGGTTTACAGGGAGTTAAGACTTTCTTTGGTCTTCCATTTAGAGCGAGGCGTTTGCTGGCTGAAGCATTTTGAGTTTAATTATTTAGTGGCTCCGTAGCAACACACACAACCTCCACAAAAAGCCAACTGATCATATACAGCAACAAATGAACGCCATAATCTTAACAAGATTATCATAATAAAGAGTCATCAGAGAAATTAAAATTATCTACTTTAATTACAAAATTATAACCCCATTAACTCCTACGCCTCAGAAGTGGGAATTAGGGAACAGAAAAGAGGAACCTGTAGATGGCTATTAAAAACTCTAGAGCATATTGAAGAGGTGGGGAGGGGGAAGGGACTCGACTCGACTCTTTCAGGTAATGCATTTTCTAGCCTGTTTGCCCTAGATTACAGTTTCCAAAATGACATGATGGAATTGTAGGCTCTTGCCCCACCTCCTTCCTTAGATTTTTGCATGTACCAGTGTAAGTAAAGTACAGCTGGAACGGTGACAACTTGAAAGGCAAGTTATTATCTAAATACGTCTGAAGTTGTGAATTAATTATGACCTAAATAAGTAATTAGGAAAAAGTGTTGTCAGTCATGTATCATTTATAGATAGCACTTGCCAAAAATTTTGTAACACAACATTAATATGTAAAAGGAGAAAAATAAAAAAAATCTTTCTTTAGAAGCAGATTTATGACAATTGTTTTTAATAGTATACAGACACCACTTCCACTTTTTTCTCCCCTCAGACAGACAGACAGACACACACACACACACACACACACACACACACACACACACATGCAGAGACGTATATATGTAATCTCCATATCACAGTCTTTAAGTTTGTTCATACTCAGTTTACTTGTAAAATGAAACATTAGGCATTGCAGAATTGCAAACTGGTATTTAGGGAGGGTTGCAAACTCAGGTATTTTCACTCTTTTTTTTAGGTATTTGAGGTATTGTCCAAGAACTCCCCTGGATTCAAGGTTGCCGCAACTTCCTGGTTGCAGAACCAATGATATTGGAAGGAACAACTTGGGTGGCACAGAAATGATCCAATCAGCACCTCTGTTATCACAGCAATGAAGTCACTTGATCCAGATGTTGTGGGGGCAGAGGGAGGAGACAGAGGCTGCACAGCCTGCTGCTGCTACAAGGGCTTTAAAAGCCCAGTTGAAGGCCCATGATGAGCAGACAGGGGCATGAATGGCTCCTTCCTTCCCAGTCTGCTCCTAACCAAACATGAAGATAGTGAGGAAGGCACATGGACCAAGGAGACCAGAGGGTACTGGCCCATCAATAGTCACACAATGCCATGGAAGAGCAAATACTACACAGCTCTTTTAGTATGCTCCTGTAAGCATCTGGAGTGGTGCCTCATGGTCAAGCAGGGACAGATATCACCGCTGGAGGGCAGTGAAAAAACTCTGGAGCTCTTCTCCTCCTCCCTTGGTGCCTCAGTTTTCATGTCCTTAGGAGGGGAAGCAGTTTAGAGCCCAGTCCTATCCCCTGCCATGCTATAGCTTGAAGCTACACCAAAAAGCATGTTTCATGCTATGGTGGTGGTGGGGTTGAGCTGAAGGCAAGAGAGAGGTAAGGAAAAAACACGTTTTTACTTACCCCCACCTAAACCTTTGTGCCACCTATGGGTCTCCTCTGATATACTCCACCCATTTTGGTGGCATATGTCTAAGGAGGGAAAAGGGGGAGTTTTGGAAAGAGGGAATAAGATCCGGTGTGAATGACTGCCATGGGATCCACATCCTCCCTCCCCCTCCCCGCCCCAGTTCCTCACCCAACATGCCCCACTCCTTCCCCTCTCATGAACCTCCCCCCTTGCCAGCTTACCTGCACTGGAGCAAGTTGCTGGCAGTGGCAGTGGGCCTCTGATGCTGCTGCCCCTTTGTAGCAGCAGTTCAAAAATGCCCACCGATGGCACTCTCTGCACATCATCAGCAACCAATTTATGGCAGTGGGACAATGTCCTGCTGCCGCAAATCAGATGTTAAGGTTGGGCCGTAGGTCACCGAAGTCCTCCTCCAGTCCACCTGGCTTTGACCTCACCCATTCTGTCTCTCCCTGGGTCTAACTCATCACTGTATTTCTCACTGGTACACCCCCTAGCCCTTTGAAGGCAGCGCTACGATGCTGTGTATGCCCCTGAGTCTCTTCCGTGCCCTCTTGAAAGACAGTAGGCCTAGCCACTCCTGCTGTCATGGAGACATTGCGGCCCAGCTGCAGCTCACATGAGCCTTGGAAGTACCTAACAGCCCTTCCCTCAGCACCTGCACTATTTCTCCAAACTCTGTTAGGCCACAATAGAAACCACCACTCCACCAAGTGGGTAGGATCCCTAGCATTGACCTCTGATTTCCTCTCAGATAGTTATTGAATAAACAATTTTTCCTCTTGGGCTGACACCATCTCCTGACCTGCTCCTGGCCTTCGTCCCATGATGCATTTCTAAAATCACAACATGGCATCAAAATAGGCATGGCATGTGTCAACAAAAATTACTCTTGTATATTTGTGTGCATACATCTGAAAGGAGTATCCAATATTGGATTTAAAAAAAAGAAAAATCAAGGAGCAAAATGAATTGCTTTGCTTCCAGCTACATGATTTGTTTTCTAATTTTAAGCACTTCGGCATTACTATGCTAAATATAAGGTGATTTGCACCTTACAAAGATTAAATAAAAGGCAAAATGAGCAAGTGTATTATAGGCAGTGAAGCAAATGATTAAAATTTAATACAAATACAAATGCAATTGCATTTGTTTGTGTCATAAAACAAAACAAAAAGATGATGCCATCTGGCAGACAAATCATCACTGAAATCTGTTGAAGACAAAATTGTGTAGAATGGCAATTTTAGTTTCAAGGAGACAGCATTGGGCACATTGATTGAGGTACAGGCAATGAAGACAACAAAACTCACAAGGTATTTTAAAACTGTTTCCAGCTAACCATCAGTGATTAACAGCCCAATCCAACCATGCACAGCACAATCCGACTTTTGTGCCGGTTTAACCAGCGGTGCAGCGAGAACGGGAGGCCCCAGAATGGAAAAGGGATTCAAATCCCCTCCAAAAGAAGAATTCAAGGGGATTTGAATCCCTTTTCTGTTCTGGGGTCTCCCGTTCTCGCTGCGCCACTGGTTAAACTGGCACAGAAGTTTAAGTCGGATTGCGCTGGCATTGATACAGCGGCGTTGGTACAGTCTAGGCTGCATCCCACAGGGGATTTTTGGCTGCTGCAGGGCTCCTTGGGGTAAGTAGCAGCTACAACAGGTGAACTCAGACCTGCGCCAGCGATATCACCGTGCAGACAGATCAGGCTTGGGAAGGGGGTCAGGATTCAGTGTTCACTGCTGCTGACCTCCCGGGCCCGATCCAACCACCCCGCCCCATCTCTTCCCCGTTCCACCCTCCCCTGCCCTGTTCAACCCCCTCACCGCCCACCCTCTGCCCCAATCCACCCCCTGAGCAGAGCTTAACTGCTCCAGCGGGCCTCCGTTGCTCCTCCGGAGCATGTGGGAAGGCTCCGGTTTCTCTGCATAGGCTCTCTGCACTGCCACAAAGCACTTTACAGCGCTTTTGCAGCAGCCTGCTCTGGTGGAACATGTGTTAGGATTGGGCCAAAAGACTGCTTCCAGGTAATAATGCAGACAACCTTTTTCCAAGTGGTAATTTATTTATTTACAGTATTTGGGTCCCTTTGGGGAGAAAGGCGGGGTAAAAATACTGTAAATAAATAAGTAATTTATCATGGTATGCCTGTACACACTTGAGAAGCTGTAGACAAGTGTTGAACAGAAACGTACAATATCAGTGCTTCCTGAGATAGTACTGTGGTTAGATTCTCCTCACCACAGAACATGCCAGATGAATAAAATTAGAGATGTGCTTACATGAATAATGGGTTGTGGGAGGGATGCAAAACAGAGCAAAACCACAGCAGGGGATTGGGAGGATTCTGTAGTTGCCCTCACTTGGTTTTGATCCCGATTGCCCTGTGTGCTATTTTTAAATGGAAAAAAATCTTCTATTGGCTTTCAGTGAATGTTTTTTGTTTAATTTAAAAGTAGCACATGGAGGACATGGTCCAGATCAAAACAGTGGCAGCAAACTACTGAAGATTCCCTAACCCCTGCTGTGATTTTGTCCTGTTTCATCATCCTGCCCCTACTTGCTATTCATCTTGAAAGCTAACACTTCATCCAGGAATGATGTTATATGTTCTCGTAATCATCATCCATGATTACGGGAACATATAACTGTATGGAAGCTGTTGTATTGTCACTTTACAGCTGTAAAATACAGCTGTGTTGTCATTTTACAAAAGATTGCCACAGATGTGGGTGGAAGTGTTTTTTGCACAGTTCTCCCCTGCATGCGGGTGGCGCAGTGGGTTAAACCGCTGAACCATGAGCTGTCGATCGAAAGGTCGGCAGTTCGAATCCGTGATGGGGTGAGCTCTCGTTGCTTGGCCAGTTCCTGCCAACCTAGCAGTTCCAAAGCATGTTAATTAATGTGAGTAGATAAATAGGTACCGCTTGCGGGAAGGTAAACAGCGCTCCGTGTTCCAGCCGCATGCTACGCACTGCGGCAAGGAGAGTCATACCGGCCACATGACCACGGAGGCATCTTCGGACAACGCTGGCTCTTCGGCTTTAAAATGGGGATGAGCACCACACCCTAGAGTCGGACACGACTGGACTTAATTGTCAGGGGTCACCTTTACCTTTGCCCCTGCATGAGGCAGGGGACCATGTGGTGGATTACAGTGTAGTAATATCATAATTTGGTGGGCTGGAAGGCAAATTGTACACTGGGTCCCCAAGTTATGGACATCCGAGTTATGGATAGCTACATCGGCATTCTCATTCTGTCCATTGTGGTGCTTTTGCATAGTAATGATAGTGCTGAGCTGACTGTTTCAACTTCCGTACGTTCCGACTTCCAGGCAAACCACTGGAATGGAACCAGTATATAACTTGGGAACGTACAGCCTAAATCCCCTGCCAGCCCATAGCTGCTGTCAGAGTGCACACTGCGTGGGGGTGACCAGATGGCTAGGGAGATGCAAGTAAAAATATTTTGTACTTACCACCTCGTAGTATGCTTGTATTCCAAGAAAGTATCTTGCTGCTGCTGCCACCAAGGTCCTCCCCTCCCACCCACCCCTGCCACCTGTTTGGCCTGGTCCCTGCCCCAATACTCCTCCAAACGGCCCCACCACCAGTTTACCTGCTCCAGGAGTGGTGTGTTCAGGAGCTGCTGGCTCATGTGTGAGGCCTCCATCCATTTAAGAACATAAGAACATAAGAAGAGGCCTGCTGGATCAGGCCAAAGGCCCATCTAGTCCAGTTTCCTGTATCACACAGTGGCCCCACCAGATGCCTCAGGGAGCACACAGCCAACAAGATAACCTGTATCCATTTGTGCTGGCAGCTCCAAAGCACATGATGTCAACACAGCTTTTGTGCTGCCGGAATGAGGCTTATGTTGATGGATCGCGAGATCCGTCAGTGTAAGTTCAACGTTGGGTTGGGCTGCCCATGTACATAAGGAAATTGCTGCAGTCCTGGGTGGGAGGGGGGGTGGATCTGGTGACAATAGCTCGCTTTGGATTTTATCCTCCTTTCCTGTACCCTCGCACCCTTTCTCTCTAAATTTGCACTAGCGAAATCGCTAGCGCAGGTCCAATGAAACCCATTGTGGGTCAGGAGGCTTACAGATGTATAAGACGATTGAAATGCCCTTTTGTCTCTGAAGCCTCCCGATCCACCTCCTCCCCCCCCCACTGGATACAGCGTGCCTGTTTTTGGTGCAGCTGTACAAGCGGGAGGTAGAAAGGATAGGATTGGGCTCTAAAAATACCATATAGTCATGCCTCAGATAACACAGCTTTCAGTGCACTTTGTTCAACACGATTGTCAGCAATTCTGTCCAACAGGAGTACTATAATGCATTCTACTCCCATTCCCATAATCAGCACCCATTTTGTGCCTATTAGATCTACTATACTGTCTATATACAGTATCTCCAATAGTGCTGTTTCAAGAAGCACTTGACTTTCAGGGAACACATCCGCTGTGTTATCCATGATATTGCCATATCCATTTTTGTGCATAAATGTCCCAGATATAGGCAAATAATGAAGCAACTATATCTGGATTTTTTTTCATGCCCCCATTCATGTGTTTTTTTCTTATACCAGGTTAACAGTACAATGCTTCACAAAGGATGCAGTTGACACATTCATTCTGTATTAATCAAGAACATAATACTAATTAAGTGTAGAAAAACTGGTTACTGCATGTGTGAACCCAGCCATGTCAGTGATGATGCCAAAGGTTGTCCGATAGCTGATCTGTGATGGACCATTCACACATGCTGTCCTTGCTTCAGTAATATTACACTGAATTTGCATGTGTGAACAATAGTAAACAAATGTCAATTTTCCCAGTTCCATTAAAATTTACCTTTTTTTCTGTGACTCTTTAACATCTCCTCTAAAGAATATCCACAAATCATCCTCATATTAAGTGATTTAAATGTAAGACTATCAAAGCGGATATTCTGATGCAGTTGATATGCGTTGAGAATAAAATGCTAGCAAGCTGACAAAAATAGATTAAAAGACTAAACTTGAAAAGTGCAAGTGGGAGAAGCAAATTTAAGAACTTACAAAAACAATGAAAAAAAAACCTGGATTGTATATCAGATATAAAACATGTAGATAAATGACAAGTACAGTTATAAACTGCCACCAATGTAGATAGTGTCACGATGATCAAAAGACTACTGGGAAAATATAAACAAAATGACATCGTGCCGAAATAAACAATATAAGTTGCTTTGATGCAGACTCAGAATCCGCCTTTGGTTTCATAGCAAATCTGCAGATAGCAGAAGTAGCAACTTTATCGAGCAAAAGTGTCTTTGCCAGCAGCAAGGAGAGCAGTTTTTACAGTACACAAGTGGGAGATGAAAAGGAGGCAAAATGGAAACACCTTGAAAAATATCCCATGGAAGTATATAGGAAAAGATAAAGGAACTGTGGCATGCACAGTGTTTCAAGGAGAAAATGCATAGGAGAGGTCACTGTAAATGTATAACCTGATCATAGCGGAATTAATGATTTAGGGCCCAAATCCTACCCTTCCTTACACAGTTGCAGCTGTGCCAAAAAGGTGTGTGTGTGTGTGTGAGAGAGAGAGAGAGAGAGAGTTGGGAGGCTTCAGAGGGGAAATGAGAATTATTTCCCCTCCTGCTGCCTCCCTGCTCCTCCCCCTCCCCACCCAGTCTCGCCCCCTCCTCATTACCTCCCTGCCCACCCCCTGCCCCCACTGCTGCCTTACCTTTTTCGGTGGGTGCAGCGGGGTCCATTGGTGGGGTTGCAGCACTGCTGCCTCTTGTGGCAGTGCTCAGAAAACAGCCCATTGGCAGTCATTTCACGACAGCAGAACTTGCTTCCACTGTCATAAACCCTTTTGCAGTACAGCCCAATCCTGGATAGGATTGGGCTACTAGAACCTGAAGCCAAGCTGGTCTTGCCATGAAGCGACCTGAAACAGTCACGTGGCCCCCCTGTATTGGAAAATGCGGAAGATTTCCCCGAGGAGATAGGTTGTGATGTCTGCAGTGGCCCTTTGCTCTGAGAAAACTGGGTAATAAAGGGTTAAAGCCTAGGCTTAACAGTAGGTATGCTGCACAGCTGCAGCCACTAGAGGCAGCCAGGTCCTCAAGTATAAAAGCAGCACCTGGAGGAAGGAAGGGGGTGGGTTGCAGAAAGGAGGAAAACTTTGCAGGAGAAAAGTTGACTGACCTGGCTGTGTGATTAACTTTGGACTGTCTTGAGAAACCTGCTTTGATATTTAACCTTGGAGTGTTTGAGACACCTGTTTTGGACTTGGGCTACTAGACCTGTGAGTGCATAAAAGGGAACTAATCAGCCTAAAGTGGGCCTAGGCCTCTTAAAGGGACCATACCAAGGATTTTCTGGGACACCCCCTTGGAAGGGCAGCTAATGGACAAGCCCCCAGCCCATCTGTCTGCTGTCCTCTCCAGCCTGCCACTCCATTGGGGGCCTGTGATCCTCCTTGAACTTGCTGAGAGCAAGTGTTGCTGGAGGGAGAAGGAAAAAAGAAAGAGGTAGCTGCTCCAGATTGCTTCTTTCTACCCACCTGGTTCTTACAAAGCACCAACTAGGCAAGGAGAAGCGACCCTTCCCTCCCCGTTACTGACTGGAGTGAAGCACGCAGCCACTCCCCTCTGTCTCTTTTGCTTGAAAATGAACAGGAGCAACATATGCTTCCCAGCAGGCGCTGCTCCTTTTCATTTCAAACATGGTGAAACTGCATGGAGGTGAGACTGAAGACAGAGCTCTGGTAAGTAAAGAGAAATGGGGTGGGGTGTCTCTTCCCCCTCTCTAATCTTGTGTGCTCTTTGGTCACCTACCTGCTTGATGCTGGCCTGCCTGCCCATTCTCCTCATCTATGGGTGCAGTGTGCGCAGGGGCAACAAAACGGGGCGGATTCTGGTGGCGTGATGTGGGGGTACAGGCCACCACTGAAATGAAGTCAATGTTATCTCTGCCTTCCACATAAACTTTATTCCTGTCAAATGATCTCACAATGTCTGTCTCGGGGAGGAAATAATTCATTTTTAAAATGAAGTTTGGAGAGAAGAAATTAGGGAGGACATTCACAGCCCAATCCTGCCTAAGATGCAATGGCGGACCTAAAGGGCACAGCCCAGGCTCACCTCAGGGGAAGGGTACGTTTGTCCCCTTCGCCCAGTGTATGCACCAGAGGCCTCAATGGACCTTCTCTGACACGTACTAGCTCTTTAGCTGGTGTGCGTCCAGGGAGGCTGCGTAAGGCTGGCCTGGCCTGGGAAGGAGCGTTGGATATCTGCATAACCCAGTGCCAATATCCCCTCCCCCTCCCAGGCCAGGACAGCCAATGGCCCCCTTCTTCATTCATCCCCTTCCCCGGGTGTAAACCAGGACAGGACCAATCGGCATCCTCGGATTTCCGCCAGCTAAATAGCTGGCAGAAGTAGGAGGAGGCCATGCAATGGCCAAGCCGGCCCAATGGGGACAGGGATATGGCAGATGCCACCCCCTTCTGCTCCTAGGCTGACTTGGCCAATGGCCCCCTCCTTGGCCACTCAGAATACCCATCCGGCTGCCGACGGGAGCCTTACCTGCCTCCGGCGGCCGTGTGGTTGTCCTGGCGGCAGAGTGAGGGAGCCCGGCCTTGCACCGGCTTCCTTTGCTCCAAAGTAGGCGCAAATGGGCCTTATAGCACATTTGCGACAGCTTCCAGCACCGGAGCGCTGGATCCTGCACCGGAAATTTAGACAGAATTTCGCTGTTAACGTGGAGACTAGAAGTAAGACCTTTTTTCCCATGCTCAATATTTCCTACAAGGGTACAGAGGGTTTTCAGATTCCTTCTAAGGTGATGCTGTTAAAATTACTTTGATTATTAACAGGTGAAAATCTATTCAAACTCTTGAGCCTTGTGGAAGAGGGTAGCTTTGCAGGGGTGATCTTCCCTCCCTCTCCTCCACACACTGGTTTTCCAACAGGTAGCTCTTTAATTCAGCTGCCCAGCAAAGCAACAAAGAAACTCTCCATTCCTTTCCAGGCAGTTCTTCCAAACTAGAGGATGGCTCAGAAAATGGACCACATTACTTCTGAGTGCTTCTGTGGTGAGCAGGGGAACTTGCCCACTGCTAGGTCAACTGTTTCATACCGTTGCATAAGAAAGTGCCAAAATGACCAGATGGATTGGTCACAGCAAATGACAGCATTTCATCCTTCCTAAACAATTAGTTAGAAATTGCTTTGGTTTATTTTCTACTTTAAATTCCTATGCTTCATGAAATGTAATTACTTAAAGGAGCAATGTGTACAGCAAGTCCTCGCTTAAAGTTGTCGATAGGTTCTTGGAAACAGCAACTTTAAGCGAAACTACTTATAATGAAACCAATTTTAATGTAGGCTAATTGATATACGTAAACAAGAGTTTATGGCATATTTCTGGTCACAAAACATCACCAAACTTCTAAATAAAGACCCCAAACACTTCTAATATAACACATTGAAAGAAATGTGAGCTTTCTGGGCTGGAGAAAACCCACGCAGACATGGAGAGGATGTTCAAACTCCACACAGACAGTGGCCCTGGCCAAGAATTGATTTTTTTTCCAACAACTCTAAAACAAAATTACCGTATTTTTTGCACTATAAGACGCACTTTTTCCCAAAAAAAACATAGGGGGAAAAAGCATGCGTCCTATGGTTCGAAGCCTAGGGTTGGGGGTGCTTCGGGGAGGCCTGCGCGAGCCCCCACAGGCCTCCCCGATGTTTAGTTCGGCCGAAAATTGCTATTTTCGGCCGACCTGAACATCGTAGAGGCCTGCAAGAGGCTCGCGCAGGCCTCCCCGAAGCCCCCACAGGCCTCCCTGAAGCGCCCCCAAGCCCAGGTAAGTAAAAATCTTTTTTTCTGTATTTTATGCTCCATAGGGTGCATGCGTCCTATGGAGCGTAAAATACGGTACTTATAACAAAACAGCTTTAAGTGAGGACTTGCTGTACATCATATTGTTGTTTTTAAATTTGTCAGTTTATTACAAATACTTTCTGATCCTGTTCACTTGTACAATTTTTCCATTTCTAAGATTTCATCAAGTAAACTTGTCAAATCTTTCACTCTGTTTTCACTCTTTTTTAAAAAAAATATCCCTTTTTTATTTTAATTTCAGTATCTGATAAGAGAAACAAATGATACCCTTTTCTAATGGTACATAAGGTATTTTCAAAAGCACTGAAAGGAATGGAAAGCCACAGTGAAATTCTCCTGTACAGAAAAAAACAGAGACCTTGTGGAATCATTTTTTTATATTCTAGCAGATGGCTAGATTTATAAGTTTAATAAAAACAGTTTTAATTTAGCAGGAGATTGCTTACATTACAGTTGTTAGTTCCAGGCAGCACAAGTAATCAAGCCCAACTTATGTAATTATCAAAATCACCATTCTTTAAGCCACATAGTAAAATTTTAAAGAATGAAATGCTTGATATTATAAATGAAACTCCTTCGGAGCATGCACTTAGATCAGGCCTCCCAAGTTGCCAGCCATGTATTGAGGCCTTCAGATGTTTGACACATCTTTGACTTTGTAGCCAAAGAGATGCTGCAAAATTATTTGCCCAGGGACTCACCACAAAAGACATGAGAACATGTGATTTGGAGTAAAATGGGCCAGGTTTATTGATCTATACCAGCAGTCTCCAAATTGCAGCCTGCTGTCCGTCTGAAAATGACGTCCGGGCACAACGTGGCAGTGGCAGAGCCTTACCATTCTGCCCTGCAGCCTCCTATCATCGCAGCCAATCTTTGCAGAAACTCGTGCTGGAGAGCCCCCAGGAAATCATGGTGCAGACCTGTCAGGAGCGACATGCAACGGAAGCGGCTGCCTGGCATGAGTTTCTTCAAAGATCGGCTGCGATGATAGGAGGCTGCGGAGCAGAATGGCAAGCTCCGCCACTGCCACGCTGCACCTGGACACCATTTTCTGGTGTGTCGGATCCGGCCTGTGGGCTGGGGTTTGGAGGCCCCTGATCTATACTAACCATTGATCAATGTTCAGGCACCTACCCTGGAGGAGATAGCTAACCTGTCCAGACCCCATTGGGTGAAACGACTGTGGGGCTCCAACCTGAGGTGACCCCAGGTTTTCATTGCCAACCTGTGGAAAGAAGGTCAAGGAAGCTGAATTGCCCTGCCTGCCTCAAGCCCAGCGGTGTTTGAAATAAACATCACAATTCAAGCCAAAGGGAGGGATCATCAGCCTGTGTTCTCGGGCCAGTCAGCCTCTGTCGACCCCTCGCCTGGGGTGATGCGCCAGGTCGTGATGCCGCTGTTCTTCTGGGGCAGGGAGGGGTGGGGATCGGGCCAAAGTGGGAGGATCTCAGAGACAAATGCACATGGCAGTTCCTATTCCCCATTTTTCAGCTCCCCCCTGCCCCCTTCTCTCCTGCAAAAAGGTGCAGCTTTTTTGCACCCTTCCATGTTGAGCTGCACCTGCCAAAATTCCCTCTTCTATACAATGGTTAAAGGTATAGGCATTTTGTCCTCCATTGTATCTGGTCACCCTGATAAAACACCATGCAAAAATAATCTCATAGAAACAGTGTGTGTGTGTGTGTGTGTGTGTGTGTGTGTGTGTGTGTGTGTGTGTGTGAGTGAGTGAGTGAGTGAGTGAATGAATGAATGAATATGTGGGGAGACAGAAAGGAACTAAAACGTGAAGGAAGCATTGCATGCACAGTTCTTTTATGAAAACTGGAAATTAAAACTGGAACAATAGGCATTTCATGATGCATCAGCTCCTCTTTGGAAACAAGACTAGGGCTACAAACATATACACACTTTTCTGGGAGTAAGCCCCATTAAACACAATGAGATTTACTTCTAAGTAGACATGCATAGGCTTGCACTATAGATAAGTCAAAATTTCAAATTCTAAGAAAACTTCAAAAGCATCCCTAGCTTGATTTAAGAGGCATTCCTATATTTTCAGGTTAACTAAAACTGTTGCTCTAAATCTATGTCATTATAGATAGGCTTACCAGATCTCCAACCAGGTCAGAGTGCTAGACCTTTAGGAGAAGGAATGTGGGCAGGTGTAGCTTGTTAGAGCACAATCTTAGGCATGGCTACTCAGAAGCAATTCCAGTAGCGTCACTAGGACGCGCGTCACCCTAGTGACGCTCTGACATCGCGGCGCGGGGGGGCGACCCGGCTCCCCCCCACGTCGCCCGCCGGCCTCGGAGCATCCGACCCCGTCGGCACTCCAGGGCCTTCTGAAAGACGGCCCACGTAGCGCGTTCATCCAGGTATTTTTTTAATTTTCGCGCATGCGCAGACCGTTTTGAGGGCAAAAGGCCTTGTGGCGCGCGTCACCCCCTGGTGGCCCGCCACACTCCAGCGATGCCTCTAAGCAAGCCCCATTGTGTTCAGTGGGCAGGATTGTGCTTTAAGGTTTAACAAGGTACACCTGCTCACATTCCTTCTCCTAAAGGTCTCAGCACTCTGTCCTGGTTGGAGATCTGGTAAGCCTAATTATAGATGTCTGAATTCTGGTTATGCTAGTAATTGCTGTTCGCAGACAAAGCAAAATGGGGACTCTCTCTCTCTCTCATGTATGTACATGAACAACATAAATACAGTTGTGAGAATGCATTGTGAAAAATCACATTAAAAAAAAATGTACCATCATAGATTTTCTTCTGGAAAAAAAAACCACTAAGAGAGACTGGCAAATATAATTAGCTGAAAACTATTAGAGCTCATTATTCATACAGATATGCAGTTACAAGATTTTGGTGAAACTTTTATCACCCTCAGGTACTTATAGCAACATAACACAGAACTGGTACTCTTTCCTCTATTGTTATAAAATACATAAATTATACACAAATCATTAGTTCAAACTCTAGTACAGTCCCAAAGTGTATTAATATCAGTACGTTCCATGCAGCAACAGCAGCAGCATTCCATCCCCAAAGGGTTCTGTTTTCAATTTCTGAATCCAAACTACCTCTCCCTTTCTTAAGTTGATATACCTGATTGTCCCTGCCTGAGGTCTCCTCTGTGCAACAGAACTGCAGTTGCCTTACAATATGCTGATTTTCTTAAGCATTGAGGCTTGAGTCTTTGTTTTAAAAACATTGTTTAAAAATGTTTTCTAATCCTTATTTGTCTGGTGGTCAATTCCACATCTTTCAGGTTGCAGAAACACTTAACTCCATAATTGATTACCTTGGTGATACAAGTGAATAAATCCTTGGTTTCATGTTCTTATTAGACTAATAAATAACTGTATTTTCATATTGCCTTCACTGGCACAGCAACAGACACTATTGAAATTCTCCTGTACCCACCTGATAGTAATCAAACTGGGAGCACTCGAGCCCTTGTCTTATCTAGTCCCTTATGAACCAAAGCTGTTTCATTTCTTTTGCATGTAAATACACATGGCTGCTGGCATCCAGGGTTGCCCTTTAAGAGATCCAGTTCCTGTTAACAACAGGCTTAATTATATCAATCTCATATGGCAGAAGTGTAGTCATTCTATACCTATTCTAAATCCCTTGTCAGGGCTGTAAAAGGGTGATGATTGAGCATCCTGTCTGGGGCTGGACTTGCCAAAAAGCCTCTGTGGGGCAGGGCATGGACCATTCAATTGTCCCATTGAGCAGAGCACACCCGCACATACTGGAGAGAGGTGGAACAGCAAGTGTCCACAGGAGACTTCCCGCCTCCTAGGGGAGGAGGCTTAGGTCTCAGAAGGCGACCAGGGGGAGGGACTAGTCAAGGCCAGGGAAATATAAGGAGAGGGCCAGGGAAGAACAAGGGCTGACTGAGGGCTGGATACTAGCTGGAAGGGAAGCTCTAGACCTTGTGAGGCTGGAGCAGGGTGCTGTAAGCCCCTCCCTGTGTCTGCTCTGAGCCCCAGTGGAAATTTACGACAGCCCTGAGGGGACAAGCCAAGTAACTGTGGCCCTGGAGGCACTATATAAGCTGCTGTCCCTATATGGGGGGGGGGGAATCCAGGTGATGGGCAGGAGCCCAAGAGCCCCCTTCACAAAGCCCCTGACACATCCTATCAAGGTTATATCCTATCCTTCATTTATAATTAGGCTTACCAGATTTTCCCGTTTCTACACCAGGACCCCCCCCCCAAAAAAATAATTAATTAATTAATTAATTAATTAAAAAATAAAATATTTTTTCTGGCCGCAAAGCGCCCAGTTGCTGCCCAAAAGGCAGCCAAAATTTATTTATTTATTTATTTTAATGAGTTAACTTACCTGTCCCGCCACCATTCTGCCGCCGCCATCTTCGCAGCCAGCCGCAGCTGCTAGCTGTGGCTGCGGCCGCCGCCGCCATCATCATCATCGCTGCCATCTCTTTATTCTCTTCGTGGTCTTTGGCAGCCACTGCAACCGCTGCCGTCTTTGGAACCTAGCCAGCTGCACCCAAGCCAGCCAAGATTCCTGCCCCCAGTTAAGCCTCCACCGCTTCCAAAGTGTGAAAATGCACTTTTCCTCCCGGACCGCCATCTTGGATCTCGCGAGATTTTGCAAGATCCAAGATAGCGGCACCGTGGGAAAAAAGTGTATTTTCGCACTTTGGAAGCAACGGCGGAGAAAGCCGGGGACCGATCCAGGATCGGAGCCCGGAACTCGGCACGGTCCCGGGCTTTCCGGGATGGATGGTAAGCCTATTTATAATAGTATTGTGGAAACCAAGTCTATTATCCCTGAAAGGGTATCTTAGAAACAGAATACAGGTGGACCCCCATATCCGCTGGGGATATGTTCCAGGCCCCTCCGTGGATACTTGAAACCGTGGAAAAGAGCGAACACCCCCTCCATGGTTTCCTGAGGGCCCCCCACCCTACCTCCCCTGCAGGCAGGTATGTGTGCCCCCCCAGCTCTTATTTTTCCTTCAGCAAGCTTTGTTTCTTCCTTAAAATAAACAGAGAAGCAGCCTCCATTGCAGGCAAGTAGAATGAGACTAAGTCCTAGAGAGGTTCTGCAAGGTTTCTGTTAACCTTGCAGAGCCTCTCTAGGACTTAGTCTCGTTCTACTTGCCTGCAATAAGCAGCCAGAGGCTACTTCTCCTGTTTGTTTAAGGAAGAAACGAAGCTTACTGGGAAAAAAGTAAAAGCCTGGGGGTGGGGGTCCCCACAATCCGTGAATAACTGAAACCGTGGATAGCAAATCCGTGGATATGGGGGCCCACCTGTACATGAGCATGGTCAGTCCACCCATGAGCCCAGGTTAGATTTCTGTTTCAAGGGATTCACTGCCTTCCCTAGCTTGTTGTTTGCCTAGCTATTTCACCTTGCACACTTGTTCAATGAAAGCAAGCTAGAGGAGGATTGGGTCATCAATAATCCAGCTTTTAAGGCCCAATCCTAATTAACTGTTCCACTGGTGAAGTGCTGCTGCGACCGCAGAAGTGCCACTGTGATGGCATATGTGATGACACCAGAGCACATGGTTGGCAGCTATCTGTGCACCCAGTGGAGCAGCCACCTGTGCTGGTAAGTCGGTGGCGGGGTCGAGTGGTGGGAGGATTGGGGAGGGGGAGGAATAAGGATGTGTCGGGGGGGTGGATCCTGGTGACACTGGTGTGCACCATAATCCTATCTCTGTTCCTTCACCCATTCCCTCTCCCTTACTCTCCTTGGTTCTACACCAGCAAAATGGCTGGCACAGATCTGAGGATACCCATTGGGCTAGTGGAGGCTTGCCCCAGGTGTTTACTTACCTCAAAGAGATTTCCTTGACTGCCTACCCCGCAGGATGCGGCGTGTGCTCTGTTGGTTTGGCTGCATCAGCCGTGTGTATGTGTGTCAGAGAGAGAGAGAGAGAGAGAGAGAGAGAGTGAGGTCCCATTCGCTGTTACTCTAGCACTACAGTTGCTATGAGCAATTTTGGCAGCGGAGCTGAACAAAGAATCAACAGCAGTAATACTGTCATCCTTTTCAAATTGCTCCCCTTGCAGGAGAGTGATCAAAACCAGGTTGCTCCATCTCTGCTGTCTTTCCTGCCCACCTGGCCAATTCTCCAAAACAGGCTGGGTAGAGCATACTGGGCATGGAAAAGGACTTCACTCCCAGCATTCTCCCTTCACCTTGTTCTGAAGAAAAAGCCAGACAGGCAAGAAGGGGGAGACATAGGAAAGGGGGGATTGCGAAGTGTGTACACTGAGGTTGGTTCAAAAAAGAAAAGGAGACCAGAAAAATTATGTGCCACGTTGGGTGTCAGTGTACCTTGGGCTGGACCTGAATGTGAGCGGCCATATTCACAAATGGATTACCATTGCTTATCGGGGAGCTGGTCAGTTTCTGCAAACAGTAGCCAGGGTTGCTTGCAGTGGGCTTGCACAAAACTACAATTACCCTTCTATGAAATTATAGTTGTAGATTGAGATGTTTCTGTCCCTAGAAGGGGAGGGGAGGTGTTGCATGAGTTTATTATACAGCAGGGGTGGCCAAACTTGGTAAATGTAACAGCCACATACGATAAGCATCAGATGTTTGAGAGCCATAAGAAAGATGTTTGAGAGCCGCAATATTTAAGAAGCATTTAAATTCTTAAAGATGTTTAATCACCATGAACATTAAACTTATGTTTTAATCCAGTGGACTCTCAGTTTATTCCTGGTAAATAATGATAAAGCTTGAACATTTCTTATGTACCGGTACCTTTTATATTCTCCTTCATGGATCATTGCCTTGTCGTGGCGAAGGGGCTTGCGTAACTCAATGAAGCCATGAGCTATGCCGTGCAGGGACACCCAAGACGGACAGGTTGTAGCAGAGAGTTCTGACTAAAAGTGATCCACTGGAGAAGGAAATGGCAACCCACTCCAGTAACCTTGCCAAGAAAATCCCATGAACAGTACCAAAAGGCTAAAAGATATGACGCCGGAAGATGAGCCCCTCAGGTCGGAAGGTGTCCAATATGCTACTGAGGAAGAGCGGAGGACTATTCCAAGTAGACCCAGAAAGAATGAAGCGGTTGGGCCAAAGCCAATAGGACGTCCAGCTGTGGATGTGTCTGAGGTTGAAAGGAAAATCCAATGCTGCAAGGAGCAATACTGCTTAGGAACATGGAATGTGAGGTCTATGAATCAAGGCAAGCTGGATGTGGTCAAAAATGAGATGCTGATGCTGGGAAAAATTGAAGGCAAAAGGAGAAGGGGAAGGCAACGAACGTGAAAACGATGCAACAAACGTGAAAATGAGCGAACTCAGGAAGATAGTGGAGGACAGGAAGGCCTGGCGCGATATGGTTCATGGGATCACGAAGCGTCGGACACGACTTAACGACTGAACAACAACAACAACCTTTTATATTAATTGTGAAGATGCAAAAAGGAGCTCAGCCAAACTATTTCTGAGAGCCGCACATTATATGTCAAAGAGTCGCATGCGGCATGCGCATGTGGCTCAGGAGCCACAGTTTGGCTACCCCTGTTATACAGTATATTTGTCCAACTGAACTGATTGATTGTGGGAAATCCACACAGACAGTGGCCCTGGCTGGGAATTGATTTTCCCCCCTTAACAACTTTAAAACGAAATTACTTATAACAAAACAACTTTAAGTGAGGACTTAAAGGCTTACCATCCGTCCCAGAAAGCCCGGTCCCGGGTTGGTCCCAGGATTTCTGGGCCCAGATGAAGCCTCCACCGTAGCCGCTGCTTGGAAAATGTTAAAACTTACCTTTTTCGGGCGCCGCCATCTTGGATCTCGCAAGATTTCGCAAGATTCAAGATGGTGGCGCCCGAAAAAGGTAAGTTTTAACATTTTCCATGCAGCTACGGCTGAACATAAGGGGGAGTCCTGGCCAGCCGGGATGCGGCCGGCCAGGCTCCTCAGGGGGCCAGAAGACTAAGGAGCGGCAGCAGCACCAGCGGCGGCGGCGGCAGCAGCGGAAGAAGAATGCTGACCCAGGGAATGCTGTCCCCAGGGAAGAAGAAGAATGCTGTCCAAATGGGGGCGGAGTGGCGGTAGGAAGGCGTCCCTTGCTGTCCCAGGGAGCAGAAAGATGGCGGAGCGGCGGCAGGAAGGCGACAGCAGCGGAGGAGGAGTGGCGGGGACAGCAAGGTAAGTGGCAAAAATGATAAGAAGTGGTAAATGGCAAAAATGGTCATCTTCGTGGCCATAAATAAATATTTCATTCTGCCTTGTTCTGCACAGCAAAAGTCTGAGCTGCTGTTTGCACACACGGAGCCTCTCTCTCCAACTTTGCAAGGCTTTTGCAGAGGGAGAACAACTTGTGTTAATGAGCAAGGGTTTGCAAGAGTAAAATGGCAGGGACATGAGGGAGGAGGGAGAAGCTGCTATTCTTCCTCTGCGCGCGCACAAACACAGATCTCTTGCAAAATAACTAATCATCTGAGTTTCCATTATTTCTTATGGGAAATTCGCTTTGATATATGAGTGCTTTGGATTACAAGCACGTTTCTGGAATGAATTATGCTCGCAATCCAAGGTTTTACTGTATATAATATGCGGTGCTATTCCTGCAGACGTGTGCTTCAAGACTATGATGACTTAACTGCTAGATAGTGGGTAACACTTTTATTATAGGGTCTGATTTCTCATTATGGGTTTCTAGGCCTCAAACTATTGGCAAGGCAGAGTGATCCCAAAAATACAGTTGTTGTCAGGAAAGTTAAATCTTTTGTACCTGTTCCTTTAAGTGCCTTGTCCTGCCCCTACCCTGCTCTCCACCTGTTTTCCGCCTCTCCACTGGCTGTGTTGTGGAGGTCTGCACCTAGTTGATGGTGGTACATGGCTTTCTGGCTGCTGCACTGGTGTCTGTGCAGGAGCGCTGGTGGAGGGGGTTCTGCGAAGGCGGGGTTGTCTTTGCACTAGCATACCTAGCGGTATGTTGGCATTGCCCAGAGATAGGATTGGGCCATAACTGGAAGAAAAGAGCATTGGATCACACAGATCATCAGGATGTCTCCTCTGTAGGTGTGTAGTTTGGGATCACAAAATCTTATAATTGTGGAACTAATTTATGTCCCGAGACATGCTGACAATTTTCTCATGACACAGTCTGACAGTTAGAGGCTCCAGATCAGGCTTCCACTTGCCTCAATGTACAAGTAACAGGCATGTAGGAACCTTTAGTTTAGACTCGATTTCATTAATCTTTCAAGGATATATTTACAGCAGCATACACCATGAAATAATGGTTCCCTTAATGAAGGCAACATCTCAAAATGTTAGAATATTGGTTGGTAATCCAATATAATTTTTAGAAACTATGGTCAATGCTATTTCCTGGGAAAAATGCAGGTAATATTGTTTGAAGCTCATCGATACTGATTTAATTTCTCTCCAGAACTGTTTTCATTTAGTCTATATTTCATTTCTAAGGGTGGGGAAAAAAAAAAAAACAAGCCCTGGTTTCTCCTGAGCAATGTTTTGATTGATTTACTATCTTTATTTTCTGGTAAAATTTTGACAGAGACAGATTAGTATGGAAAGGAAGAGAATGTGTCTCTTAACCACAATGCTTATGATCACAGTTCTGAATTGGCCAATGCATTCTGATCAAAACAAATGAGAAATGTAAATTGTACTAATTACACAGAAAGATTAAACTACTGTAGTGCTATTAACCTTCATGAAAGAAAGATCATGAACATCAATGAATCTACATCAGAATAAAAAGGAGCAGTTTAAAACAACTCAGATTATGATAGCATGTCAGCTTAATAAGAGGAGATAACACCCCCAAATCACGGACATTGTCAGTGCAGAGAAACTGAAGAGTCCTTGGGAAGCATTCCTGTCCGGGGAATACAGATGCAACAGCAACCATCATCCGCTCTATAGCTACTTACATGGAAGCCAGTGGAGTGGAGTGGGAACTGTTGGACTCGAACTGCAGAGATCTCAGTTCAGATTTGCATCAAGCCATCACTATTGCCTGGTTCATGCACTTATCACTGTAATGGTTCAATTTGCATGGTGGAGGAATAGCATGTTCCCCTTGCCTCCACCATGTAGGTGGTGTTCCACACCTACTCCTACTTGTGATAGTATTACCGTTACTCTTGATTGGCAGGGGGAGAAGTTACAAGAACCATTGTGTATTGCCTCACATTGAGTGCTCACCATATGTACCGTGTTGTGTGGAAGATGGAGGAAAGGAGAGGGGTGAGCTACTTCTCCACCAGACTTGGAGTGTTGCCTAGTGAACTCTGCCTCAGACTAACTGGCCTCACAGAGTTGTTGTGAGCAGGGCCCATGAGAGGGGGGTAAAGGGGGTAATTTGTACCTGGGCCCAGAGTCCAAAAGGGGGCCCAGGAGGCAAAGGAGGCCTCCCCAGAAATGGTCTCATATGTATAGGCTTACCAGATTTTCCCGTTTCTAAACCGGGACACCCACCCCACACAATTAAACAAACAAACCAACAAAAATAAATATTATTTTTCTTTGTTTTGGGGCGGCCGAAAATTTTAATTATTTATTTATTTTTAGTTAGCCAATTAATTAATTAAATTGACTTGCCCGCCACCATTCTGCCACCGCCACCATCTTCGTCATACCCTTCCTCCACCACCACCATTGCTGCCGCCCGTCATTACTACCTGTTGTGCCGCCGCCCGTCGTGCCGCCACAGCCTTTGCCGCCACTTTATAAAAAGGTTAAAAGTACCTTTTTCTGAGTGCCGCCATCTTGGATCTCATGAAATCTCGCGAGATCCAAGAAGGCAGTGCCCAAATCTCGTGAGGGCACATGAGGCAGTACTGTACAATAAAAGGAGGAAGAAATTAATAGCAAAGAAGCAGACAAATATAATTCATTGATCTCAACATAGGAGGAAACTGTAATTGGCAGGAGAGTTATCTTACATGAGAGTGGTATGTTTCTGGCTAGTAAGCACTTTTTCTAGAAAGGGGAAGGAGAGAGTCTCTAAGCTTAACAGAAGGAAAGAGGCTAATCTGGAGTAGCTAAAATTGCAAATAGGCAAAGATGGAGTGTTGTTTTTCCTACAGTGGTGGAGGAATAGCAGCTTGGGGGTCCGCAGCTTGGGGGTCCGCCTGGATCCGCAGCTGCTCCTGGATTCCCAGGTGGCGGCTGTGGCCAGGGGGGCCTTTGCCCAGCTTCGGCTGGTGCGCCAGCTGCGACCGTACCTGGATCGTGCAGACCTGACCATGGTGATCCATGCCACGGTGACGTCGCGACTAGATTATTGTAACGCGCTCTACGTGGGGCTGCCCTTGAAGACGGTTCGGAAACTGCAATTAGTGCAGAATGCGGCGGCCCGTGTGGTCACTGGAGGTAGGCGGTTCGACTCTGTTGGGCCGCTCCTCCAACAGCTGCACTGGCTGCCGATTCGTTTCCGGGCCCAATTCAAAGTGCTGGTTTTGACCTTTAAAGCCCTATACGGCTTGGGGCCAGGATATTTGAGAGACCGCCTACTTCTATATAGTCCGGCCCGTCTCCTTAGATCATCAGAGAAGGCCCTTTTGCGGGTGCCGTCGCCCAGGGAGGTGCGAGGGGCGGCGGCCAGAAACAGGGCCTTCTCAGTAGTGGCACCAACCTTATGGAATTCCCTCCCCTTTGACTTACGAACTGCTCCCTCCTTGGACACTTTCCGGCGAGGCCTAAAAACCTTCTTGTTCAAAGAAGCCTTCTGAGCCTTTGCCTTTTTTAATAGCTTGCTGGTACGGGTGGGTTGCTGCTGTTTTTATGATCTTGTTTTAAATTTTTTAATTAATTTTTAGATGTTTTCATTAATTTTTTGCTGTTTAAAATGTAAAATTGTAATTTATTTGTATTTGTATTTGTATTTGTATTTGTATTTTTGTAAGCCGCCTTGGGTCCCGTGGGGAGAAAGGCGGGATAGAAATATGGTAAATAAATAAATAAATACAGTGGGAGGAGTGAAAGGTCATGGGGTCAGGGGTGGGAACAGAGGAATAAAAAACCAGAAAGGTTACCTGAGACACTGTTGCAGTTGAGTTTGCAATACGATGGGCAACTAGGAGAGCAGGACGAAAGTACAGTGGACCCTTTCTATCTGCAGATTCGGGATCCGCGGACTTCACTAGGCAACAGGTCCCGGATCTGCGGGCTCCATGTAAAAAATGCATTAAAAAGAAAAAAGTTTAAAATGCAGGGTTTTTACCTTTTTAGAAGCAAACCGTTTTCAAGCCCCTGCAGGACTTCTGGAAGCTTAACGACCCACTTCCGGGTTGCATGAAGGCTCTTCTTCCCTCCCCCCCATCCTTGTCCCAGAAGGTGCAGCATTTTCAGTCTCTCAAACATATGCTAATTCCTGAAGCAGGAAAGCTGATTTCAGATTGTCAGGGAGGAAGTGCTCAAAATCTTTATATGTTCAGAATGGTAAGAGATAATTATAAGTACCGCTATGTAACCTTGTTCTCAAATTAGTGCCACCAACTCTATTAAAACTGGGAGAAATGACAGCATGTCCGGATCCAGATATTTTCCATTTAATCAGCATTTTGTTGAGGAACATTTTAAAAAAATACTGATTGATGCATAAATTCATTAGGGAAGTATCTATTAAGATGAGTAAGTTTAATGAGGTGTGTTAATATGCAATGATTCTAAACTGCCACAGGGTGGTAGAAGATGCACTTTCCAGAACATTTATCTAATTTGCAGAACTAACTGGTTTGCTACACGCCTGCCACAATCAAGCCCCTTATTAGGATCTGTTATTTTTAGTACTCAGGGCAACTAAAAATAATTAATAGAAATAAATTAAAATAGAATAAAATAGCTTCGTTTCCACCATGGACTGAAGCAATACCACAAATTAAGAAAGATATTTGTTGACTCTGAATTGCAGGGCTGAGAAGAGCATGAAGGTCATTTAATTTGTGGGATGTGGCTGATTTGCTCCATGTTTCTTCCTATACTGAAGTAGGATGTGGAACAGGGTCTCTCTTCTCCGGTACATCGTCTATTGTATGGAAGACCTAGTCTAGGGAGATCTGCCCCAAGACATCTTTAACAATGTTTGTGACAGCTGACAAAGACATATCTTTTCTTGCAAGCTTTCCAAATGGTTAGGTTAATTTAAATGTTGACTGCAGCTGTCTCCGTGGATGGATTTGCTTATTTTTATGGCTTCGTATTTTAATTTATGGCAGTGTTCAGTGTTAGACTTATTGTTTTAGTTTAATTGTATTAAGGTGGTTTTACATTATTGTAAAGTCACCTTCAGCACAGATTTCTTCTAGAAAGGCATCAGGTATGGTCCAGTCTCCCTTTTGTGTGACAATGTATGCAGGGGCAGCAATATAGGAATCCTCTCTCTCTCTCACTCACACACTTTTTGCATGTGATATGTGTATGACATCTAAATGTCAGGAGTATAGTCAGAGTGGGAAAGCGAAGACCCAGAACTTCTCCTACAGCAGGAACTGTATGTCATCAGCATGAGCTCTCAGGCACTGCCTCTGAATTTTTTTCAAAGGACCTTTTAAGCAAGAAGGATGATCAGACTCAGCATGCAGGAAACGGAGAAATCTGCCTAGGCATATGTCAGTGTCTAGGCCAGGGGTTCTCAACTGGTGTTGCGTGGTGAGTGGAGGTGGTACACAGACTGCCAGTCCGCCAGAACTCTGCTTCGATGTGGCATTTTCAGTCTCGTTTACGCACCACATTTTGGCTCCTGCCCTTGGCTGTGTCTCTTGGGAGCGCTGGGAAGGGCGTTTCCACACACACCCCTTGACCTTCCTATCTGCATTTTCTGGCTCTGAAAATGCAAAAACCCGGAAGTAACTGGCAGCAACGTCATTGCCAGTCACTTCCAGTGGTACGTGAAGGACGAGTGGCACCAGAGGTGGTACACAGCTGGCAAGGGGGGAACCCGTGCTCTAGTAGCAGGGATGTAGATCAAGTCTCTGACTCCAAGTCTCGAGTCAAGTCCCAAGTCTTTGCCCCCAGGTCCCGAGTCGTTGGTTGAGAGTTGCAAGTCCCTATCTATTTAATGGGGAAAACAAGTTTAAACCTGAATAAAATTCGACTTGTCATAAAAGGTTCCTGTGATGAAAAGCTCTCTAAAATCTTTGGTCTGTCTCCATTTTGGATTTCCTGTCTTGGTTTTTCTGCCTGCCTGCTACAGAGCCCTGGTGATTGGCGCATGGCCAGAGGCCTTGGGAGCCGTGCTTTGAGCTACCCTGTTTATTCCTTATCTGCATGGGAACAGTGATACAGCAACTTCTCCCAATTAACTTCCCACACCTGCGCTGGCCATCACGCGCTTCTTAGATCTGGGAGGGGGAGCGAGGAGTGAGCTCATCTTCGAGAACTTTCCCTTACGTGTAACCTTTTCATTGGTCTGCTCCCCCCTGTCAATCACCTTACCCCCAAAAGTCTACTTAAGCTATTCTGTGGACTCCATCTTGGGTTCTTCTTTTCATTCTCTAACTGACCTTTGTTGGAGACAGTTCTCCCTGTCTATGCTACTCCTATGGCCTGACTTTAGCCGTTGCCTTGGGCGAGCCAGCCCTGCACCATCCTGCCTGGGATGGCTGACTATCCTTTCTCATCTTGGTGAGTGTGTAGGGAAATGTATTTAGCTGAGGAGTTATTCCTTTATTATTTTGTGCTGTATTTTAGTATTTGGATGTTATGCCTTTACTGTTGCAACCACAGTTGCTCTTATCTTTTACTTGTATTACTATGCTTGGTTTGCATAGCCTAAACTTAATAAACATTTTTTCTATTTTACCTGGGAGTGTTTCGTTGAAACCATGGAGTCTAAGTCCTGAAGCCTTGGGGCTTGGTTACATACTACCTGTGTCTGCACGTTGTATCCCCTAGCTGGCTTGGTCAGACAGCCTAGTGGGACCAACGGTTCACTCTGCACCCCTTCCCAGTAGCCTGGGACTGGAAGGGCTAGGAGGTACCCTGGCTGGTGGCAAATACTATTCCCTTGGTCAGGGGTAGTTGTGTTATTCTCCTGTGGCTCAGGAGTGCCTTCTCTCCCTCCTTGGTCAGGAGTGGACACCCAAAAACATACAAAGAAGAGGCAAAACCCCTCTTGCTAAGGTGGCGTGGCCTTGCATTGTGCCAGCATCGCAGCTCGGGGGGGGGGGGAAGCCTCTTCATCACAGTTCCAAGTCTCGAGTCTTTCAAGTCCTTTACATTGGATTGACTCAGAGGTCCATCAGCACTAGATTAAAAGAACATGAAGGTTCGGTAAGACTGGAACACCCAGAACAATCTGCGGTGGCTGAACATGTTCTTACCACAGGACACTCTATACTGTTCAAAGAAACCTGCTCTATAAGAACAGAAAACAAGGGAATGATTTTGAAGAACTTGGAAGCTCTTGAGATTAGCAAAAAACCACCTCACTTACTGATGAATAGGCAGCAAGAATTGAATCTTGCCAATCGCATTTGGCTCCCTGTCATACGTAAACATCCTATGAAGGGACAGGCTCGCAATGATATAACAACAGAAAATGCGAGTTGATACTATGTGACTGATAGACACCGGGTCTCTAAGTGAACAACAGCCCCAGGTCTAAAGGACAAAATTGCAAGCTATCACTTGCAGGAGTTTTTGCAGGATCGATCTCTTTGATTGACAGAGGAGTTCCGGAATGGTTTCCGTTCAACTGACAGCATGTTTCCCTAACTTCTGAAGTTCAAAACAACGAAGCAAGATGCCGAGAACTATAACATCTTTCATTCCTTTTTGGATTGCCCCAGAAGATGTGTCCAGATTAGGACACGAAACGTTGGGCTCACTTGTCCAGCCGTGGTTTCTTAATAATTTCTGTTTGTCCGGGAATACATCATTAAACCCAGATAAAATAGTCATTGTTTTTAAACCTCAGTCGGATTGCTGTGTTTTTTACATAGATATGGCTGCGTTACCCGTACTACCTGTTTCTCTAACTAAGTCCTTTACAATTGCTGAGTCAAGTCCGAGTCAAGTCATTGATGCGACTTGAGTCCGAGTCATTAGACTCAAGTCTACATCACTGTCTAGTAGGTCATTGCCTTTCTCAAGGGTTACCTGAGAGACTTATGTAGCTCATGTTACATTAAGACTATACAGTGGCCCCTCCACATCTGTGGTTTTTACATCTGCGGATTTGACCATCTGTGGATGGCTATGGATGCTGAAGTCTGCTTAAAAAGCTTTTAAAAATATTTTTTAAAGGGGGAAATAGCCTTTCCTTACTTTTGTGTGGCAAACTGCACTGGCTGAAGGGCAGTCCCTGGCACTCATGCCATACAAAATATAGCTCTTCATGGATGGTCAGGTTCCAGAAATAAAATTACTGACCTCTAGCAGTAAGGACTACAGAGCTACGGAACTGATGTGCTCAGATGCTGTCAGGCATTGCCTACAAAATCCAGACATTAAAATTAACATTAGAAACATGAAGTACGTATATTCCTCCCAAACTGAAAATCTTTTATTCCCCTCTCTCTATAGGTACAACTGTTGGTCAAAGTTTTCAGTATATCTCAATTAAAGTTTGGGCCAGATACAATTGCTTTGGGGGCTGCATCAGCCTGCCTTGCCCCAAAGTATCAGAACAAGGACCTTCATATACAAACCAACCATAATTGTGGGCCAACAAATCACGGAGCCATGAAGAATGGCTTTTCATTCTAATGTCTGTTCCCAGAAATGAGGCTGCCTTCCTTGGGAAAGGTTCATTTTTCATTTTGCAGACGAGTACTATGTGCTGAATGACTAGCAGTGTCTGTCTTTGTTACGGTGATCCCAGCACAATGCAAGCTGTTCTATGTCTCAACACTGAACACATCGCTCCTGTTCTTTTGCTGTATCCATTGCCTGTGTGCCATGTTGCTCTTTCTTTTGTATGGCTTATACATGCTCAAGGAACAAAAGTCTGAAATGGTTCCAGACACTATGGTGTAGTAGAAAGAGTGTTGGACTAGGACCAGAGAACCTGGCTCCAAACCCTCATCCAGCTGTGAAACTCAATGACTGATGTTGGGTTAGTCATTCTGTCCTAGTCTAACCCACCTTTCAGTCTTTCTCTGTGCTCATTCTAGCCCAAATTCCTGAAATGGAAAATCCAAGTGGTGCTCTAGCAAGGTAAAGGTAAAGGTATCCCCTGACAATTAAGTCCAGTCGTGTCCGACTCTAGGGTGTGGTGCTCATCCCCATTTCAAAGCCGAAGAGCCAGCGTTGTCCGAAGACGCCTCCGTGGTCATGTGGCCGGCATGACTCTCCTTGCCGCAGCGCGTAGCATGCGGCTGGAACACGGAGCGCTGTTTATCTTCCCGCAAGCGGTACCTATTTATCTACTCGCATTGACATGCTTTGGAACTGCTAGGTTGGCAGGAGCTGGCCAAGCAACGAGCTCTCACCCCGTCGCGGGAATCGAACTGCCGACCTTTCGATCGACAGCTTATGGTTCAGCGGTTTAACCCGCTGTGCCACCCGCTGGCTTGCTCTAACAAACATAAATGTAATTAATTATCTGACTTTATTGAATGGCATGTCAAATCTGCCTCCTAAGTGTGTCTTCACACACTTCATGAAGTAAAATTCTGGACTTGACCACTCTTCAGTTGGGGGATTGTATTTCTGAACACTCCCTAATTAAAAATTTTAATTTAAAATTTAAAAATCTCCATGCATACAGAAAATGTGCATGGTAGTAAAAAGGGTTCATATGGCCCTCTCCCTGATGTGCTAGTTTATTACATGCAGGGAGCACTTTACATCAAGGCTGCAAAACCAAGGATTGCACACGCCTGGTGCACTCAGGACTGGCCTAGACATGAGGCAAGGTGAAGTGCTCGCTTAAAAGGGGCAGTTTGGGGGAGTGAGTGGCCAACTGGTGAGGAGTGGACTGTACCCCATGTCTGCTTGCACCTGCTGCCCAATGAGCCACTTCAATTGGCTCTCCAACCCGCTTCCTGATTTTGGAGGGAAAGGGGGTGAGAGCAGTTACAGTGGTAGTGGAGTGCACATGTGAGGGCTTTTATGGTTTTTGAGGGGTACATACTAGCAGGAGTGGTGGATCTGCTCCTATTCAGGTGGCAGATCTGCTCAGACCACACCTGAGTGGACTGAATTGAGTTTAGTTACAGCGCAATCTGACTTAACTTTTTTGCTGGTGTAACCATCGGCCCAGTGAGAACGGGAGGCCCCAGAACGGAAAAGAGATTCAAATCCCCTCCAAAAGAGGAATTCAAAGGGGATTTGAATCCCTTTTCTGTTCTGGAGCCTCCCGTTCTCGCTGGGCCGATGGTTACACCAGCAAAAAAGTTAAGTCGAATTGTGCTGTTAGTCTTATACAATCTTATACACTGTTACCCGGGAGTAAGTCACATTGAATACAGTAGAACTTACTTCTGAGTAGATGTGCTTCTAATTGTAGTGTTACACAGTTCCAGGGAGAAAAGGAATTATTGTATGTGGGAATCCCTCCTGATACCAAGAAGGCTACCAGTTGAACAGGGTTTGTACATTTATAATTGGAGAGTGACTGATATTTTGCAATGTAAAATTCTTAATATTTGCATTTTGAAAACCGTATTACAAGTACTAGCACTGCTGTAAACCACTACTACAGATTTTGACCTGTTATTAGTACAACTTAGCCTTTAAACATCAAGAACATACTATACTGACGTAAAAGAAAATGCCTGAGTGCAAAACCCTTTTGCAAAACGTTAAAGAATTATGCATTGTAGAACTTTGGCACACAAGAAATCCCCTTTTTTCAGATATATTTTTAAATATCAAAACAGCCTGAAGTTTGGGAAACATTCTCATTTCATATAACCAGATATAACCAAATTGCAGGGCTGCTGACATGACAAATAAGTACCAGATTTAGCTGTTGTTTTTCTTTGTCGCTGTTGCTTAACAGGAAATTTGTGGCATAGCATTAATCTAGTCCAGGGGTGTCCAACCTTTCAACACGAATGCTCCTGGACCTTTAATGGTTGTATAGGGGCGGGCATTTCAGCAGGTGCAGCTGCTTTAGTAGCAACATAAGCAATTGCAGCTGCCAAAATTCTGTCTTCTACACAACTCGTAAGAACGCAGAGGCCCTAATGGTGGAACCCTAACCCTAACCCTAACGCAGAGGCACTAATGGTGGAAGGTTGGCCAATTGGTCTATCTCAGGGGTGAGCAATTAATTTTAAGGGACCACATAAGAAACTGGGACTGTTGCGGAGGGCTGGACCAATAGACCAAACTCAATTCTGTTAAATATGAATTATATCTCTTTATAATTATATCACAGGAGGTCTGGCTCAGTTGGTAGAGCTGCCGCCTTGTAAGCCTGAAGATCGGTGAATGGCCAGTTCAAGACACACCTCTGACAAAACAAAGCTGTGAAAGCCTCTGTGAGGAGAGATGCCAGCTGCATCGGCCAAGCATGGGAGGCGACGGCCAGGGAGAGGCCAGACTGCAAAGGATACCATCTGGAATGCAGTTGTTCATGAAAGATTGAACATTTATGTTATATACATGATTGTAAAGACCCCCATTAGTGGGGTTGGGAAAGCCTGCCCATGTAAACCGCCTTGGATTAAAGTCAGAGGAGAAATCCAATGACCAAGAAAGGCGGTATATAAATACTGTATATTATTATTATTATTATTATTATTATTATTATTATTATTATTAAGGTAAAATTTGACTTGTTGTGAAAGGCTATAAGTCTCAAGTTGAGTCTTTTCATGTCTTTTACAATTGCCAAGTCAAGTCCGAGTCAAGTCATTGATGGAACTTGAGTCCGACCTGAGTCAATAGACTCAAGTCTACATCACTGCTGGATATACATCCAAATGCAAAAGTTATGCATCTGCACTGCATTACTTACAATGGGATGTGCATTTGAATGCATTTCTCATCCACATTTCCATCAACATAGGTGCAGATATGGTTTTGGATGTACATCCAAATGTGCACCCCATGGAAAGTAATTCAGTGCAGATGAACAGTTTCTTTATTCTAATGTTCATCAGGTTTATGCTTAGAAAGCTCCTTGACTGGATTAGGATGATGGTTTCACCACATTTTTAATGATTCTTTCCCTCAGGTTATCTTATCATTACAAGTGTATATTAAATGTGGCAATTTGTATATTAATATAATAAGTGTATATTAAATCTGCTCCCCTAAAAATAGATACATGAGCTCAGTTTATGGCAAAGGCAGACTAAAATGAACATTCAGAACCATATAAAACAAGAGAGACAACAAAAATGAGAGGAAGAATTCAGATATTGCAGTAGCTGTGGACAGTGTCAGACATTACAGGCTGAATGTCACCCATTTGCCTACATCTGTGGGCGGCAGTGTCCTCTGCCTGGTCCATACCCTGCATGAGGCAGGGGCTAGGCTGGCTCCTGATTGGTGCCTGAGGCAACTGAAGGGTGGGGCCAGAACAGCACTGCTCATGCTCAGCCTCCATCCTTAGCATTCTGTCAGTGGCTCAGCTCATGAGAGGCTACGCTGTGCTCTCTCTAGCTCTTTGCGAGTAAGCGGCGGAAGCCACTTACTCTGTCACCGAACTGGACCTGCGTCGGCTGCTGCAGGTAGGTCCTGCGCCGAACGGCGACGGAGGAGGGATATTGGTGCTGAGTTGTGCCGATATCCTATGCCCCATCACAGCCCGGGCCAGCCTTACACAGCCTCCCTGGACACACACCAGCTCCAGAGCTGGCGTGCATCCGAGGCGGCCCATTGAGGCCCATGCCGCTTACACTAGGGGAAGGTGCAGCCCACAATGGGCCTAGGATGCATCAGCCTGCCCTTTAGGCCAGCTGCCGCATCTTAGGCAGGATTGGGTTGTCAGTTGTGTATCTACAAGTGTAATCGCATGATATGCCTATATGTATGGACCAGATATCAGTCCCTTCAATTCATAATGTTTTAATTAGCTTTGTCTTACCTCTTTCACTCCCTCAGTTCCAAGTGAATTGAAATTAGTATTCACGTTTTCCTAATAGAAAAAAATCCTAACAAAGGAATACTTCACTTTGTTGAACTCTGACATGAAACTGAATTCTTCTATTCAAATATCTTTGCTTAAGGCAGCACCCTTTTCAAGTGGGAGAACCATTTTGGTTTTTGTTGTTCTGTGTTCTGCACCACCCAAGTCTATTTCAGTAGAAGTAATCCCTTGCTTTCCCTTCCTTCAAGCAATTTGGCTGCATTTGTACTCTTGACTCTTCAACTTTCATTAAATGGCAATTCACTTTATTTCTTTATATGCAGCAGCAACTGTTTTCAGATTTGCTTATTTTGTGAATGGTAATGTGGCATTTAGGAGATAATTGCAGGCTAACAACTCTCTCTGTGTGTGTGTGTGTGTGTGTGTGTGTGTGTGTGTGTGTGTGTGAGAGAGAGAGAGAGAGAGAGAGAGAGAGAGAGAGAGAGAGAGAGAATGAATGAATGAATGAATGAATGAATGAATGAATGAAGCTAACTGGGCAAGAGTCACTTTTTCAATTGGTGCTCCTCTTATATTTAGCAGGGGGAGAGTAACTGCCCCCCTTTCACCCCAGTACAGTGTCTTTTCTGGTGGCTGTTGCTGGTGGTGTTCTGCCTTTTTTTTAGATTGTGAGCCCTTTTGGGACAGGGAGCCATTTAATCTTTTGATTTTGTCTGTAAACCGCTTTGTGAACTTTTTGTTGAAAAGCGGACTCCTGAGAGTCCCTTGGATTGCTAGGAGATCAAATCAGTCAATCCTAAATGAAATCAACCCTGACTGTTCCCTGGAAGGACAGGTACTGAGGCTGAAGCTCAAATATTTTGGCCACCTAATGCAAAGAGAGGACTCTCTGGAGAAGACTCTGATGCTGGGAAAGATTGAAGGCAAAAGGAGAAGGGGAAGGCAAAGGATGAGATGGTTAGACAGCATCACCGATGCAACGAACATAAAAATGAGCGAACTCAGGAAGATAGTGGAGGACAGGAAGGCCTGGCGGGATGTGGTTCATGGGATCACGAAGGGTCGGACATGACTTAACGACTGAACAACAACAACAAATACTGTTAATAATAATTAATAATAAATAATGAATGAGGTAGGGAGGATGTGGGACAATTTTTCAAAGGGCAAAATTTTCTAGATGTGGTGTAGTGATATCAGTGTTCCACATCAGACTTGGCATTTGCTGCACAGACCGATTGAGGCCTAATATATTCTGGAAATGTGTCATTGATTTGGTTGTGCACCTTTCTGAATGCAAGGCAAGCCATAATGTTAATTTATATACCTTTGATGAACTGCTATATAGTATAATTTCTCCACACGTCTCAAAATGTTTCCAAATATTTTATAATTTAGACTTTGTTGACTACTACTATGACAAACCAATAACTTCGTTCTTAAAACTTAGTTGAAACTTGCTAGAGGACTGGTTGAAAGTTGCCTCTTTATCTCTCTATGACTACAAGTGCAAATAATTTGCATATGTCAGGGGTGGCCAAACTTGCTTAACGTAAGAGCCACATACGATAAACTTCAGATGTTTGAGAGATACAATATTTAAGAAGCATTTAAATTCTTAAATATATTTGCTCACTATGAACATTAAACGTATATTTTGGACTCTCAGTTTATACCTGGTAAATAATTATAAAGCTTAAAACATTTCTTATTTACCTTTTATATTAATTGTGATGCAAAAAGGAGCTCAGTCAACATATTTCCAAGAGCTGCACATTATACGTCAAAGAGCTGCATGTGGCTCAGGATCCGCAGTTTGACCACCCCTGGCATATGTGAATTGGACCAGAACAAAATAGCCCCCATGGCTAGAACTGCCGTGTGAACGGCTAGAACTGCCGTTTATTCATCTCAAGTACAATGCTCCTGAATGGAATCTGTTCAACTTCTTCCAGTCACCACTTGCATAATAATGATGAACGTGCATGCATATGTTAACCGTGCCCATGTCACATGACGTTTTCATACGCCATGACAAAATTATTATCAATGAACTAGGTCAGCGACTCTCAAAGTTCTCCCCATGAGTAAGAGAAGTTGTATGTCCTTGTGGGTTGATGGTGGCAGTGGCACTCCCGGGATTACGCCGCCGGGGAAAAAAGTTTTTCCCCACTTACTGGGGGTCGCACCAGTCCTCCGGAGGCCTCCTCTGCAGCTCAGCTCCCTGAAGCGATCAAGACCCACTTCTGGTCTTGAATAATTAGGTTTAGGGATTTGATGTGTACCGTAATGCAGTGTTTCTCAAACTGTGGGTCGTGACCCACTTGGTGGTTCACGACCTGATTTCTGGTGGGTCCCAGGTGATGGAAAGATCAGATAAGTAATTGTCACAAGCCCTGAGGCTATTCAAAAATCAGATAGCTGCTCATTGCCCTTCAAAGAGCTGAGCTCCTGCAGTTTGCAAGCTTGTGTAAATATAGGGAGATAAATGATTGAGTGTCTCGCAAAGCTAGGTGGGTCCCGATAGAGTGTCATTTTAAAAAGTGGGTCCCGGTGATACAAAGTTTGAGAACCACTGCCCTAAGGTAAGCAAAATTCAGAGGGGAAGCTAGAACCAACCTCAAGAGACTGTCTCACTCAGGTTTGCAGGCTACTGACCCCTTGGGCTTAAATTGCTCAATCCATTTTCAAGGCTGTCAGGCTTGGGATGGGCAGATCAATTGAACTGCCCTGACTACTTTTAGACAGTTGCATCTGCCCCCCCCCCAGGGTAGGTGCCCACACTAAAGGGAGAGGTGTTAACTAGACAGAAACTGCTGCAGAATGTATGTTGAATTAGACTCACAATTAATGAAGTGACCCACTCCATACCAATAAGCTGACCTGTCCCCTTGTCTCATGTCATTTGTGTGTGTGTGTGGGGGGGGTGCCCTGGGAAACGGGCCAATGCATATAAAATCCATTACATGCTATAAAACATTTTGTTCAAAATAGCTGCAAACTTCTTCTGGAAGCAAAGTGGCCTATTTAGATGCTGGTTTCAAACTTATTTACATCTTGGCTTCTTGCCTTGTGTTTTCTGGCTGCTTGTGTATCCCTATAGCACTTTCCTTTCCAATATTCTTTTCCTATTGCCATAGCAATATTCATGTGTGATTTCCCATCTGATTTCTTCACTGCTGCCACATCTAAAATAATAGTCCTACCTTAGAGCACTAGTTTACCTTCTTACTTACTATATCGAGGATGTTGTTATTACGTATTATTCCTAGTTATTTGTTATTAACCACAAGGATCAATCCAGTACAAAGTAAAGGAATGTTCAGGATTGAGTTCAGGAACTTATCAACCAGAGATGTGCAACTTATTATTATTCAGGAACCAAATATGGCTCAACGGAGAAGCAAATATTGTTCTTTTCAAACGAAAGTTTATTTTTATTTTATTTTTCACATTTTTATACCGCCCTTCCTCCAAGGAGCTCAGAGTGGGGTACATAGTTCCTCCCCTCCTTTTTGTCCTCACAACAACCCTGTGAGGTAGGTGGGGCTGAGAGATAGTGACTGGCCCAAGGTCACCCAGGAAGCTTCGTGGCTGAGCGGGGATTTGAACCTGGATCTTCCAGGTCTAAGTCCGACTCCCAAACCACTACGACATCCTGGCTCCCTGTTGCTCCCTGCTAACTGGGCACAGAGGCACCTTTTCAAGTGATGGCCCCATATATTTAACAGGGAGAGAGCAAATGTCCATCTTCACCCCAGCAGTGCATCTATTTCGGTGGCTGTTGCGAGTGTCTCTTTTGCATCTTATTTAGATTGTGAGCCCTTTGGGAACAGGGAACCATTTATTAATTAATTTTGCTATGTAAACTGCTTTGTGAACTATTGTCAAAAAATGATGTATAAATATTCTTACGGCCCAGTCCTATTTTCAATTTATGATAGCAAAATTTGTGTTCTGCTGTTGTAAATGCAGCTGTACCAATGTAAACGGTGTGCCTCTGCTGGAGGATTCAGAGCCGCCAATGCAAAACAGGTTGCAGCTCTGTGCAACTGCTACCGATAGACCCAACCTACGCCAAACTAGGTAAGGTGGTGGAGGGGGTGGGTCATAGGAGGGGGAGATTCAGGGTGGAGAGATTCAGGGCTGGGAGGGGGGAGGGCAGGGGGTTGGGAGCGGCCTGGAGAGGGTGGATCTCAGCAGCAAAAATGCACACTATCCTATCCCTGATTTTCCAACTTGCCCTGCCCCCATCATCTCCTCTAACTTATGCCAGATTTAGCTGGCATGGGTCTGACGACACTTACAGCCCAATCCAACCCAATATTCTTGGCTATTCCGGCCTAAGCTAGGCTGTAGCTATAAAGGTAAAGGTGACCCCTGACAATTAAGTCCAGTCGTGTCTGACTGAGCCAGCATTGTCCGAAGACGCCTCCGTGGTCATGTGGCCGGCGTGACTCTCCTTGCCGCAGCGCGTAGCATGCGGCTGGAACACGGAGCACTGTTTACCTTTCTGCAAGCGGTACCTATTTATCTAATCACATTATCATGCTTTGGAACTGCTAGGTTGGCAGGAGCTGGCCAAGCAACGAGAGCTCACCCCGTCGCGGATTCGAACTGCCAACCTTTCGATCGACAGCTCATGGTTTAGCGGCCCCCGCTATTCCGTAGTTAGGCCGGCCGTCCTACCCATGGCCTAGCACAAGCCCAGAATCAAGAAATACTTATCTCGGAAGGAGGCAGGCTCCAGTGGCTCAGCGGCCTTCTCGCGCGTGCGCCACACCCTTCCTGTGCTTGTCAGTGTTGATCGACTGCAGCTGCTGCAGCGTGCGTCACGACCCGGTCATCAAGGGCGCAGGCGCAGGCAGCCAGCCAGAGGCCGTAGCAACCCGGTTGCTAGGGGCCAGGGTGCAGGCGCTGGCACTCAGTCCGCACCCGTCACGGGACGGTCGCAGGAAGGTTGCCGGGTGGTCGTGATGACTGTGCCAACTGCCAAAGGGCACCCTGTGCCTCAGGTACCTGCTGCAGGGAGAGTCCCCCCCCCACCTGCAGCAGGCACTGCCAACCCCATGCCATGGGGGATGCACATGGGTGTCATATGAGGGAATGGTAGCAGGAGGGGGGAAGGGGAGGAGCCAAAGCAAGCCTCAAGGGGAGGGAGGGGACACAGTGGTGTTGCTCGCTGTCCTGCACCCTGGCTGCAGGTTGTGAGGGTACTGCATTCCCAGGCCCCATACCCTGACGTGGACTGCCTGCAGGCTTTCCTGCTGGACAGGGGCGGGGGCTGCAGAGGACTTCTGCCAGCTCCTGGGACCATGCCTGCAGCCCCGTGTGATGCCCGTCTGGGCCATCCCCGTCCTCTCTCCAAAGGGCTGTACTGGCCCAACAGTACCTGGGGACAGGGAGCTTCCAAGGGGTCATTGGTCAGCTGCCTGGCACCACCCAGTCCTCTGCCCACTGGTGTCTTGACGTATTGCTGGACCCGATGCTCCTCCACATGCCTGCCTTCTCATTTTCCCTGCTGCAGAGGCAGACCTGCGCCATGTGCGGGGAGAGTCACATGCCATGCCATCCCACCCACCCATTTCCCCCTGGGAACCTGGGACTTCCCCAAGCTGATGGCCGCTCCCCAAGCATGGCACCCAGGCCAATACCACCCCCACCCCTGCACCAGAGGACCCGCACTATGGCATGCACCCATGGAGAAAAAGACCAGAGACAGTGGTGCCAATCAACATTGTTTGGTGTTGTTTTTTTTCTAAATATAATAAATAAATATTAAAAATTTGAAACAATGGCCACATCTGATTAAAAGGGCCCCGATCCGCAGCTGCCTCTAGTTGCTGCCACAGAGATGCACACAGCAAGCTGCCTGCTTTCCAGAGGCCCGTTCTGCCAGCTCAGCTGGGGGAGAGATTGAATAAGAGGATGTGATGCTACTGAGCTCCGGCCCCCACAAGTCGAAGGGTTTGCTATTGAAAGGGCCCCGATCCGCAGCTTCAATGTAAAGGGCCCCGATCTGCAGCTCCCAGTTCCTGCCACAGAGAGGCACAGAGCAAGCTGCCTGCCATCCAGTGGCCCTTTCGAACAGCTCACCTGCGGGAGAGATTGAATAAGAGGCGGGGTTGCTGCTGAGATCCAGCCCACACAAGTCCCAGCTGCCTCTGACATAAAGGGCCCCGATCCGCACATCTGATTAACAGGGCCCCAATCCGGAGCTCCCAGTTGCTGCCACAGAGAGGCACACAACAAGCTGCCTGCCTTCCAGACGCCCTTTCTGCCAGCTCAGCTGGGGGAGAGATTGAATAAGAGGTTGGGATGCTGCTGAGTTCTGGCCCCCACAAGGATCAGGTGTCTCCGATTTCAAGGGCCCCGATCCGAAGCTCCGATGTAAGGGACCCCGATCCGAAGCTCCCAGTTGCTGCCACAGAGAGGCACACAGCAAGCTGCCTGCCATCCACATGCCCTTTCTGCCAGCTCTCCTGTGAGAGAGATTGAATAAGAGGCTCAGTTGCTGCTGAGATCCGGCCCCCACAAGTCCCAAGTGTCTGCTATTGAAAGAGCCCCGATCCGCAACTCCGATGTAAAGGGCCCCGATCCGCAGCTATCAGTTGCTGCCAAAGAGGTGCACACAACAAGCTGCCTGCCTTCCAGAGGCCCTTTCTGCCAGCTCAGCTGGGGGAGAAATTGAATAAGAGGCTCAGTTGCTGCTGAGATCCGGCCCCCACAAGTCCCAAGTGTCTCCTACTGAAAGGGCCCCGATCCGCAGCCTCCAGTTGCTGCCACAGAGATGCACTGAGCAAGCTGCCAGCCATCCAGAGTCACTTTCTCCCAGCTCAGCTGGGGGAGAGATTGAATAATAGGGTGGGTTAGTGCAGAGGCCCTTTCTGCCAGCTCACCTGTGAGACAGAATGAGTAAGAGGCTGGGTGTTGCTGAGATCTGGCCACCACAAGTCGCACCTGTCTGCTATTGAAAGGGCCCCGATCCGCAACACTGATGAAAAGGGCCCCGATCCGCAGCTCCCAGTTGCTGCCACAGAGATGCACACAACAAGCTGCTTGCCTTCCAGTGGCCCTTTCTCCCAGCTCAGCTGGGGGAGAGATTGAATAATAGGGTGGGTTAGTGTTGAGCTCCGGCCCCCACAAGGCCCAAGTGTCTCCTATTGAAAGGGCCCCGATCCGCACATCTGATTAAAAGGGCCCCGATACGCAGCTGCCTCTAGTTGCTGCCACAGAGATGCACACAGCAAGCTGCCAGCCTTCCAGAGGCCCTTCCTACCAGCTCAGCTAGGGGAGAGATTGAATAAGAGGATGTGATGCTACTGAGCTCTGGCCCCAAAAAGTCCCAAGTGTCTCCTATTGAAAGGGCCCCGATCCGCAGCTCCCAGTTGCTGCCACAGAGAGGCACAGAGCAAGCTGCCTGCCATCCAGAGTCACCTTCTCCCAACTCAGCTGGGGGAGAGATTGAATAATAGGGTGGGATGCTGCTGAGATCCGGCCCCCACAAGTCCCAAGTGTCTGCTATTGAAAGAGCCCCGATCCGCAACTCCGATGTAAAGGGCCCCGATCCACAGCTACCAGTTGCTGCCACAGAGATGCATACAACAAGCTGCCTGCCTTCCAGAGGCCCTTTCTGCCAGCTCAGCTGGGGGAGAAATTGAATAAGAGGCTCAGTTGCTGCTGAGATCCGGCCCCCACAAGTCCCAAGTCTCTCCTATTGAAAGGGCCCCGATCCGCACATCTGATTAAAAGGGCCCCGATCCACAGCTTCCTCTAGTTGCTGCCACAGAGATGCACACAGCAAGCTGCCTGCCTTCCAGAGGCCCTTTCTGCCAGCTCAGCTGGGGGAGAGATTGAATAAGAGGATGTGATGCTACTGAGCTCTGGCCCCAACAAGTCCCAAGAGTCTCCTATTGAAAGGGCCCAGATACGCAGCTTCAATGTAAAGGGCCCCGATCCGCAGCTCCCAGTTGCTGCCACAGAGAGGCACAGAGCAAGCTGCCTGCCATCCAGAGTCACCTTCTCCCAGCTCAGCTGGGGGAGAGATTGAATAATAGGGTGAGTTAGTGCTGAGCTCCGGCCCCCAGAAGGCCCAAGTGTCTCCTATTGAAAGGGCCCCGATCCGCAGCTTCAATGTAAAGGGCCCCGATCCGCAGCTCCCAGTTGCTGCCACAGAGAGGCACAGAGCAAGCTGCCTGCCATCCAGAGTAACTTTCTCCCAGCTCAGCTGGGAGAAAGATTGAATAATAGGGTGGGTTAGTGCTGAGCTCCGGCCCCCAGAAGGCCCAAGTGTCTCCTATTGAAAGGGCCCCGATCCGCACATCTGATTAAAAGGGCACCGATCCGCAACTGCCTCTACTTGCTGCCACAGAGATGCACACAGCAAGCTGCCTGCTTTCCAGAGGCCCGTTCTGCCAGCTCAGCTGGGGGAGAGATGGAAAAAGAGGATGTGATGCTACTGAGCTCCGGCCCCCACAAGGACCAAGTGTCTGCTATTGAAAGGGCCCCGATCCGCAGTTCCAATGTAAAGGGCCCCGATCCGCAGCTCCCAGTTGCTGCCACAGAGAGGCACAGAGCAAGCTGCCTGCCATCCAGAGTCACCTTCTCCCAGCTCAGCTATGGGAGAGAATGAATAATAGGGTGGGTTAGTGCTGAGCTCCGGTACCCTGAAGGCCCAAGTGTCTCCTATTGAAAGGGTCCTGATCCGCACATCTGATTAAAAGGGCCCCGATCCGCAACTGCCTCTAGTTGCTGCCACAGAGAAGCACAGAGCAAGCTGCCTGCCATCCAGAGTCACCTTCTCCCAGCTCAGCTGGAGGAGAGATTGAATAATAGGGTGGGTTAGTGCTGACCTCCGGCACCCACAAGGCCCAAGTGTCTCCTATTGAAAGGGCCCCGATCCGCACATCTGATTAAAAGGGCCCCAATCCGCAGCTGCCTCTAGTTGCTGCCACAGAGATGCACACAGCAAGCTGCCTGCCTTCCAGAGGCCCGTTCTGCCAGCTCACCTGGGGGAGAGATTGAATAAGAGGATGTGATGCTACTGAGCTCCGGCCCCCACAATGCCCAAGTGTCTCCTATTGAAAGGGCCCCGATCCGCACATCTGATTAAAGGGGCCCCGATCCGCAGCTGCCTCTAGATGCTGCCACAGAGATGCACACAGCAAGCTGCCTGCCATCCAGAGTCACCTTCTCCCAGCTCAGCTGGGGGAGAGAATGAATAATAGGGTGGTTTAGTGCTGACTACCGGCACCCACAAGGCCCAAGTGTCTCCTATTGAAAGGGCCCCGATCCGCACATCTGATTAAAAGGGCCCCGATCCGCAGCTGCGTCTAGTTGCTGCCACAGAGATGCACACAGCAAGCTGCCTGCTTTCCAGAGGCCCATTCTGCCAGCTCAGCTGGGGGAGAGATGGAAAAAGAGGATGTGATGCTACTGAGCTTCGGCCCCCACAAGGCCCAAGTGTCTGCTATTGAAAGTGCCCCGATCCGCAGTTCCAATGTAAAGGGCCCCGATCCGCAGCTCCCAGTTGCTGCCACAGAGAGGCACAGAGCAAGCTGCCTGCCATCCAGAGTCACTTTCTCACAGCTCAGCTGGGGGAGAGATTGAATAATAGGGTGGGTTAGTGTTGAGCTCCCGCCCCCACAAGGCCCAAGTGTCTCCTATTGAAAGGGCCCCGATCCGCACATCAGATTAAAAGGGCCCCGATCCGCAGCTGCCTCTAGTTGCTGACACAGAGATGCACACAGCAAGCTGCCTGCCTTCCAGAGGCCCTTTCTGTCAGCTCAGTTGGGGGAGAGATTGAATAATAGGTTGTGTTAGTGCTGACCTCTGGCACCCACAAGGACCAAGTGTCTCCTCTTGAATGGGCCCCGATCCGCACATCTGATTAAAGGGGCCCCGATCCGCAGCTGCCTCTAGCTGCTGCCACAGAGATGCACACAGCAAGCTGCCTGCTTTCCAGAGGCCCTTTCTGCCAGCTCAGCTGGGGGAGAGATGGAAAAAGAGGATGTGATGCTACTGAGCTTCGGCCCCCACAAGGCCCAAGTGTCTGCTATTGAAAGGGCCACGATCCGCAGTTCCAATGTAAAGGGCCCCGATCCGCAGCTCCCAGTTGCTGCCACAGAGAGGCACAGAGCAAGCTGCCTGCCATCCAGTGTCACTTTCTCCCAGCTCAGATGGGAGAGAGATTGAATAATAGGGTGGGTTAGTGCTGAGCTCCGGCCCCCACAAGGCACAAGTGTCTCCTATTGAAAGGGCCCCGATCCGCACATCTGATTAAAAGGGCCCCGATCCGCAGCTGCCTCTAGTTGCTTCCACAGAGATGAACACAGCAAGCTGCCTGCCTTCCAGATGCCCTTTCTGCCAGCTTCAATGTAAAGGCCCCGATCCGCAGCTCCCAGTTGCTGCCACAGAGAAGCACAGAGCAAGCTGCCTGCCATCCAGAGTCGCTTTCTCCCACCTCAGCTGGGGGAGAGATTGAATAATAGGGTGGGTCCTGTTTAGCTCCGGCCCCCACAAGGCCCAAGTGTCTCCTATTGAAAGGGCCCCAATCCGCACATCTGATTAAAACGGCCCCGATCCGCAGCTGCCTCTAGTTGCTGCCACAGAGATGCACACAGCAAGCTGCCTGCCTTCCAGAGGCCCGTTCTGCCAGCTCAGCTGGGGGAGAGATTGAATAATAGGGTGGGTTAGTGCTGAGCTCCGGCCCCCACAAGTCCCAAGTGTCTGCTATTGAAAGGGCCCCGATCCGCAGCTCCAATGTAAAGGGCCCCGATCCGCAGCTCCCAGTTGCTGCCACAGAGAGTCACAGAGAAAGCTGCCTGCCATCCAGAGTCACTTTCTTCCAGCTCAGCTGGGGGAGATATTGAATAATATGGTGGGTTAGTGCTGAGCTCCGGCCCCCACAAGGCGCAAGTGTCTCCTATTGAAAGGGCCCCGATCCGAACCTCTGATTAAAAGGGCCCCGATCCGCAACTGCCTCTAGTTGCTGCCACAGAGAGGCACAGAGCAAGCTCCCTGCCATCCAGAGTCACCTTCTCCCAGCTCAGCTGGGGGAGAGATTGAATAATAGGGTGGGTTAGTTCTGAGCTCCGGCCCCCACAAGGCCCAAGTGTCTCCTATTGAAAGTGCCCCGATCCGCCCATCTGATTAAAAGGGCCCCGATCCGAAGCTGCCTCTAGTTGCTGCCACAGAGATGCACACAGCAAGCTGCCTGCCTTCCAGAGGCCCTTCCTGCAAGCTTCAATGTAAAGGCCCTGATCCGCAGCTCCCAGTTGCTGCCACGGAGAGGCACAGAGCAAGCTGCCTGCCATCCAGAGTCACTTTCTCCCAGCTCAGCTGGGGGAGAGACTGAATAATAGGGTGGGTTCGTGTTGAGCTCCGGACCCAAAAGGCCCAAGTGTCTCCTATTGAAAGGGCCCCGATCCGCACATCTGATTAAAAGGGCCCCGATCCGCAGCTTCCTCTATTTGCTGCCACAGAGATGCACACAGCAAGCTGCCTGCCTTCCAGAGGCCCTTTCTGCCAGCTCTCCTGCGGGAGAGATTGTATAAGAAGCTCAGTTGCTGCTGACCTCCGGCACCCACAGGGCCCAAGTGTCTCCTATTGAAAGTGCCCCGATCCGCACATCTGATTAAAAGGGCCCCGATCCGCAGCTGCCTCTATTTGCTGCCACAGAGATGCACACAGCAAGCTGCCTGCCTTCCAGAGGCCCTTTCTGCCAGCTCTCCTGCGGGAGAGATTGTACAAGAGGCTCAGTTGCTGCTGACCTCCGCCCCCACAAGGCCCAAGTGTCTCCTATTGAAAGGGCCCCGATCCGCACATCAGATTAAAATGGCCCCGATCCGCAGCTGCCTCTAGTTGCTGCCACAGAGATGCACACAGCAAGCTGCCTGCTTTCCAGAGGCCCGCTCTGCCAGCTCAGCTGGGGGAGAGATGGAAAAAGAGGATGTGATGCTACTGAGCTCCGGCCCCCACAAGGACCAAGTGTGTGCTATTGAAAGGGCCCCGATCCGCAGCTCCCAGTTGCTGCCACAGAGAGGCACAGAGCAAGCTGCCTGCCATCCAGAGTCACTTTCTCCCAGCTCAGATAGGGGAGAGATTGAATAATAGGGTGGGTTCGTGTTGAGCTCCGGCCCCCACAAGGCCCAAGTGTCTCCTATTGAAAGGGCCCCGATCCGCACATATGATTAAAAGGGCCCCGATCCGCAACTGCCTGTAGTTGCTGCCACAGAGAGGCACAGAGCAAGCTGCCTGCCATCCAGTGTCACTTTCTGCCAGCTCACCTGGGGGAGAGATTGAATAAGAGGATGTGATGCTACTGAGCTCCAGCCCCCACAAGGCCCAAGTGTCTCTTATTGAAGGGGCCCCGATCCGCACATCTGATTAAAAGGGCCCCGATCCGCAACTGCCTGTAGTTCCTGCCACAGAGAGGCACAGAGCAAGCTGCCTGCCATCCAGAGTCACTTTCTCCCAGCTCAGATGGGGGAGAGATTGAATAATAGGGTGGGTTAGTGCTGAGCTCCGGCCCCCACAAGGACCAAGTGTCTCCTATTGAAAGGGCCCCGATCCGGACATCTGATTAAAAGGGCCCCAGTCCGCAGCTGCCTCTAGTTGCTGCCACAGAGATGCACACAGCAAGCTGCCTGCCTTCCAGAGGCCCTTTCTGCCAGCTCACCTGGGGGAGAGATTGAATAAGAGGATGTGATGCTACTGAGCTCCGGCCCCCACAATGCCCAAGTGTCTCCTATTGAAAGGGCCCCGATCTGCACATCAGATTAAAAGGGCCCCGATCCGCAGCTGCCTCTAGTTGCTGCCACAGAGATGAACACAGCAAGCTTCCTGCCTTCCAGAGGCCCTTTCTGCCAGCTCAGCTGGGGGAGTGATTGAATAAGAGGATGTGATGCTACTGAGCTCCGGCCCCCACAAGTCCCAAGTGTCTGCTATTGAAAGGGCCCCGATCCGCAGCTCCCAGTTGCTGCCACAGAGAGGCACAGAGCAAGCTGCCTGCCATCCAGAGTCACTTTCTCCCAGCTCAGATAGGGGAGAGATTGAATAATAGGGTGGGTTCGTGTTGAGCTCCGGCCCCCACAAGGCCCAAGTGTCTCCTATTGAAAGGGCCCCGATCCGCACATCTGATTAAAAGGGCCCCGATCCGCAACTGCCTGTAGTTGCTGCCACAGAGAGGCACAGAGCAAGCTGCCTGCCATCCAGTGTCACTTTCTGCCAGCTCACCTGGGGGAGAGATTGAATAACAGGATGTGATGCTACTGAGCTCCGGCCCCCACAAGGCCCAAGTGTCACTTATTGAAAGGGCCCCGATCCGCACATCTGATTTAAAAGGGCCCCGATCCGCAACTGCCTGTAGTTGCTGCCACAGAGAGGCACAGAGCAAGCTGCCTGCCATCCAGAGTCACTTTCTCCCAGCTCAGATGGGGGAGAGATTGAATAATAGTGTGGGTTAGTGCTGAGCTCCGGCCCCCACAAGGACCAAGTGTCTCCTATTGAAAGGGCCCCAATCCGAACATCTGATTAAAAGGGCCCCAATCCGCAGCTGCCTCTAGTTGCTGCCACAGAGATGCACACAGCAAGCTGCCTGCCTTCCAGAGGCCCTTTCTGCCAGCTCACCTGGGGGAGAGATTGAATAAGAGGATGTGATGCTACTGAGCTCCGGCCCCCACAATGCCCAAGTGTCTCCTATTGAAAGGGCCCCGATCTGCACATCAGATTAAAAGGGCCCCGATCCGCAGCTGCCTCTAGTTGCTGCCACAGAGATGAACACAGCAAGCTTCCTGCCTTCCAGAGGCCCTTTCTGCCAGCTCAGCTGGGGGAGTGATTGAATAAGAGGATGTGATGCTACTGAGCTCCGGCCCCCACAAGTCCCAAGTGTGTGCTATTGAAAGGGCCCCGATCCGCAGCTCCCAGTTGCTGCCACAGAGAGGCACAGAGCAAGCTGCCTGCCATCCAGAGTCACTTTCTCCCAGCTCAGATAGGGGAGAGATTGAATAATAGGGTGGGTTCGTGTTGAGCTCCGGCCCCCACAAGGCCCAAGTGTCTCCTATTGAAAGGGCCCCGATCCGCACATCTGATTAATAGGGCCCCGATCCGCAACTGCCTGTAGTTGCTGCCACAGAGAGGCACAGAGCAAGCTGCCTGCCATCCAGTGTCACTTTCTGCCAGCTCACCTGGGGGAGAGATTGAATAAGAGGATGTGATGCTACTGAGCTCCGGCCCCTACAAGGCCCAAGTGTCTCTTATTGAAAGGGCCCCGATCCGCACATCTGATTAAAAGGGCCCCGATCCGCAACTGCCTGTAGTTGCTGCCACAGAGAGGCACAGAGCAAGCTGCCTGCCATCCAGAGTCACTTTCTCCCAGCTCAGATGGGGGAGAGATTGAATAATAGTGTGGGTTAGTGCTGAGCTCCGGCCCCCACAAGGCCCAAGTGTCTCCTATTGAAAGGGCCCCGATCCGGACATCTGATTAAAAGGGCCCCAATCCGCAGCTGCCTCTAGTTGCTGCCACAGAGATGCACACAGCAAGCTGCCTGCCTTCCAGAGGCCCTTTCTGCCAGCTCACCTGGGGGAGAGATTGAATAAGAGGATGTGATGCTACTGAGCTCCGGCCCCCACAAGTCCCAAGTGTGTGCTATTGAAAGGGCCCCGATCCGCAGCTTCAATGTAAAGGGCCCCGATCCGCAGCTCCCAGTTCCTGCCACAGAGAGGCACAGAGCAAGCTGCCTGCCATCCAGAGTCACTTTCTCCCAGCTCAGCAGGGAGAAAGATTGAATAAAAGGGTGGGTTAGTGCTGAGCTCCGGCCCCCAGAAGGCCCAAGTGTCTCCTATTGAAAGGGCCCCGATCCGCACATCTGATTAAAAGGGCCCCGATCTGCAGCTGCCTCTAGTTGCTGCCACAGAGATGCACACAGCAAGCTGCCTGCTTTCCAGAGGCCTGTTCTGCCAGCTCAGCTGAGGGAGAGATGGAATAAGAGGATGTGATGCTACTGAGCTCAGGCCCAAAAAAGTCCCAAGTGTGTCCTATTGAAAGGGCCCCGATCCGCAGCTTCAATGTAAAGGGCCCAGATCTGAAGCTCCCAGTTGCTGCCACAGAGAGGCACAGAGCAAGCTGCCTGCCATCCAGAGTCACCTTCTCCCAACTCAGCTGGGGGAGAGATTGAATAACAGGGTGGGTTAGTTCTGAGCTCCGGCCCCCACAAGGCCCAAGTGTCTCCTATTGAAAGGGCCCCGATCCGCACATCTGATTAATAGGGCCCCGATCCGCAACTGCCTGTAGTTGCTGCCACAGAGAGGCACAGAGCAAGCTGCCTGCCATCCAGTGTCACTTTCTGCCAGCTCACCTGGGGGAGAGATTGAATAAGAGGATGTGATGCTACTGAGCTCCGGCCCCTACAAGGCCCAAGTGTCTCTTATTGAAAGGGCCCCGATCCGCACATCTGATTAAAAGGGCCCCGATCCGCAACTGCCTGTAGTTGCTGCCACAGAGAGGCACAGAGCAAGCTGCCTGCCATCCAGAGTCACTTTCTCCCAGCTCAGATGGGGGAGAGATTGAATAATAGTGTGGGTTAGTGCTGAGCTCCGGCCCCCACAAGGCCCAAGTGTCTCCTATTGAAAGGGCCCCGATCCGGACATCTGATTAAAAGGGCCCCAATCCGCAGCTGCCTCTAGTTGCTGCCACAGAGATGCACACAGCAAGCTGCCTGCCTTCCAGAGGCCCTTTCTGCCAGCTCACCTGGGGGAGAGATTGAATAAGAGGATGTGATGCTACTGAGCTCCGGCCCCCACAAGTCCCAAGTGTGTGCTATTGAAAGGGCCCCGATCCGCAGCTTCAATGTAAAGGGCCCCGATCTGCAGCTCCCAGTTCCTGCCACAGAGAGGCACAGAGCAAGCTGCCTGCCATCCAGAGTCACTTTCTCCCAGCTCAGCAGGGAGAAAGATTGAATAAAAGGGTGGGTTAGTGCTGAGCTCCGGCCCCCAGAAGGCCCAAGTGTCTCCTATTGAAAGGGCCCCGATCCGCACATCTGATTAAAAGGGCCCCGATCTGCAGCTGCCTCTAGTTGCTGCCACAGAGATGCACACAGCAAGCTGCCTGCTTTCCAGAGGCCTGTTCTGCCAGCTCAGCTTGGGGAGAGATGGAATAAGAGGATGTGATGCTACTGAGCTCCGGCCACCACAAGGCCCAAGTGTCTGCTATTGAAAGGGCACCGATCCGCAGTTCCAATGTAAAGGGCCCCGATCCGCAGCTCCCAGTTGCTGCCACAGAGAGGCACAGAGCAAGCTGCCTGCCATCCAGAGTCACGTTCTCCCAGCTCAGCTGGGGGAGAGATTGAATGAGAGGATGTGATGCTACTGAGCTCCGGCCCCCACAATGCCCAAGTGTCTCCTATTGAAAGGGCCCCGATCCGCACATCTGATTAAAAGGGCCCTGATCCGCAGCTGCCTAGAGTTGCTGCCACAGAGATGCACACAGCATGCTGCCTGCCTTCCAGAGGCCCTTTCTGCCAGCTCAGCTGGGGGAGAGATTGAATGAGAGGATGTGATGCTACTGAGCTCCGGCCCAAACATGTCCCAAGTGTCTCCTATTGAAAGGGCCCCGATCCGCACATCTGATTAAAGGGGCCCCGATCCGCAGCTGCCTCTAGATGCTGCCACAGAGATGCACACAGCAAGCTGCCTGCCATCCAGAGTCACCTTCTCCCAGCTCAGCTGGGGGAGAGATGGAAAAAGAGGATGTGATGCTACTGAGCTTCGGCCCCCACAAGGCCCAAGTGTCTGCTATTGAAAGGGCCCCGATCCGCAGCTCCCAGTTGCTGCCACAGAGATGCACACAGCAAGCTGCCTGCCTTCCAGAGGCCCTTTCTGCCAGCTCTCCTGCGGGAGAGATTGAATAAGAGGCTCAGTTGCTGCTAACCTCCGGCACCCACAAGGCCCAAGTGTCTCCTATTGAAAGGGCCCCGATCCGCACATCTGATTAAAAGGGCCGCGATCCGCAGCTCCAATGTAAAGTGCCCCGAATCGCAGCTCCCAGTTGCTGCCTCAGAGAGGCACAGAGCAAGCTGCCTGCCATCCAGATTCACTTTCTCCCAGCTCAGCTGGGGTAGAGATAGAATAATAGGGTGGGTTAGTGCTGAGCTCCGGCCCACACAAGGCCCAAGTGTCTCCTATTGAAAGGGCCCCGATCCACACATCTGATTAAAAGGGCCCCGATCCGCAGCTGCCTCTAGTTGCTGCCACAGAGATGCACACAGGAAGCTGCCTGCTTTCCAGAGGCCCGTTCTGCCAGCTCAGCTGGGGGAGAGATGGAAAAAGAGGATGTGATGCTACTGACCTCCGGCCTCCACAAGGCCCAAGTGTCTCCGATTGAATGGGCCCCGATCCGCACATCTGATTAAAAAGGCCCCGATCCGCAGCTGCCTCTAGTTGATGCCATAGAGAAGCACACAGCAAGCAGCCTGCCTTCCAGAGGTCCTTTTTGCCAGCTCAGCTGGGGAAAAGATTGAATAAGAGGATGTGATGCTACTGAGCATCACATGTGATGCTACTGGATGTGATGCTACTGGGGATGTGATGCTACTGAGCCCAAATATGTCCCAAGTGTCTCGTTTTGAAAGGGCCCCGATCCGCAGCTTCAATGTAAAGGGCCCTGATCCGCAACTCCCAGTGGCTGCCACAGAGAGGCACACAGCAAGCTGCCTACCATCCAGAGTCACTTTCTCCCAGCTCAGCTGGGGGAGAGATTGAATAATAGGGTGGGTTAGTGCTGAGCTCCGGCCTCCACAAGGCCCAAGTGTCTCCAATTGAAAGGGCCCCGATCCGCACATCTGATTAAAAGGGCCCCGATCCGCAGCTGCCTCTAGTTGCTGCCACAGAGATGCACACAGCAAGCTGCCTGCCTTCCAGAGGCCCTTTCTGCCAGCTCAGCTGGGGAAAAGATTGAATAAGAAGATGTGATGCTACTGAGCTCTGGCCCCAAAAAGTCCCAAGTGTCTCCTATTGAAAGGGCCCCGATCCGCAGCTTCAATGTAAAGTCCCAATCCGTAGCTTCCTGTTGCTGCCACAGAGAGGCACAGAGCAAGCTGCCTGCCATCCAGAGTCACCTTCTCCCAACTCATCTGGGGGAGAGATTGAATAATAGGGTCGGTTAGTTCTGAACCCGGCACCCACAAGTCCCAAGTGTCTGCTATTGAAAGGGCCCCGATCCGCAACACCAACGTAAAGGTCCCCGATCCGCAGCTCCCAGTTGCTGCCACAGAGATGCACAGAACAAGCTGCTTGCCTTCCAGTGGCCCTTTCTGTCAGGTCTCCTGCGGGAGAGATTGAATAAGCGGCTCAGTTGCTGCTGACCTCCGGCCCAAACATGTCCCAAGTGTCTCCTGTTGAAAGGGCCCCGATCCGCACATTAGATTAAAAGGGCCCCGATCCGCAGCTGCCTCTAGTTGCTGCCACAGAGATGCACACAGCAAGCTGCCTGCTTTCCAGAGGCCCGTTCTGCCAGCTCAGCTGGGGGAGAGATGGAAAAAGAGGATGTGATGCTACTGAGCTCCGGCCCCCACAAGGCCCAAGTGTCTGCTATTGAAAGGGCCTCGATCCGCAGCTCCCAGTTGCTTCCACAGAGAGGCACAGAGCAAGCTGCCTGCCATTCAGAGTCACTTTCTCCCAGCCCAGCTGTGGGAGAGATTGAATAATAGGGTGGGTTCGTGTTGAACTCCGGCCCCCACAAGGCCCAAGTGTCTCCTATTGAAAGGGCCCCGATCCGCACATCTGATTAGAAGGGCCCCAATCCACAGCTGCCTCTAGTTGCTGCCACAGAGATGCACACAGCAAGCTGCCTGCCTTCCAGAGTCCCTTTCTGCCAGCTCAGCTGGGCGAGAGTTTGAATAAGAGGATGTGATGCTACTGAGCTCCGGCCCCCACAAGTCCCCAGTGTGTGCTATTGAAAGGTCCCCGATCCGCAGAACCAATGTAAAGGGCCCCGATCCACAGCTCCCAGTTGCTGCCACAGAGAGGCACAGAGCAAGCTGCCTGCCATCCAGAGTCACCTTCTCCCAGCTCAGCTGGGGGAGAGATTGAATAATAGGGTGGGTTAGTGCTGACCTCCGGCACCCACAAGGCCCAAGTGTCTCCTATTGAAAGGGCCCCGATCCGCACATCTGATTAAAAGGGCCCCGATCCGCAACTGCCTCTAGTTGCTGCCACAGAGAGGCACAGAGCAAGCTGCCTGCCATCCAGAGTCACTTTCTCCCAGCTGAGCTGGGGGAGAGATTGAATAATAGGGTGGGTTAGTGCTGAGCTCCGGACCCCACATGGACCAAGTGTCTCGTATTGAAAGGGCCCCGATCCGCACATCAGATTAAAAGGGCCCCAATCCGCAGCTGCCTCTAGTTGCTGCCACAGAGATGCACACAGCAAGCTGCCTGCCTTCCAGAGGCGCTTTCTGCCAGCTCACCTGGGGGAGAGATTGAATAAGAGGATGTGATGCTACTGAGCTCCGGCCCCAACAATGCCCAAGTGTCTCCTATTGAAAGGGCCCCGATCCGCACATCTGATTAAAAGGGCCCCGATCCGCAGCTGCCTCTAGTTGCTGCCACAGAGATGCACACAGCAAGATGCCTGCCTTCCAGAGGCCCTTTCTGCCAGCTCAGCTGGAGGAGAGATTGAATGAGAGGATGTGATGCTACTGAGCTCCGGCCCAAACATGACCCAAGTGTCTCCTATTGAAAGGGCCCCGATCCGCACATCTGATTAAAAGGGCCCCGATCCGCAGCTGCCTCTAGATGCTGCCACAGAGATGCACACAGCAAGCTGCCTGCCTTCCAGAGTCACTTTCTCCCAGCTCGGCTGGGGGAGAGATTGAATAATAGGGTGGGTTAGTGCTGAGCTCCGGCCCCAGAAGGCCCAAGTGTCTCCTACTGAAAGGGCCCCGATCCGCACATCTGATTAAAAAGGCCCCGATCCGCAACTGCCTCTAGTTGCTGACACAGAGATGCACACAGCAAGCTGCCTGGCTTCCAGAGGCCCTTTCTGCCAGCTCAGCTGGGGGAGAGATTGAATAAGAGGATGTGATGCTACTGAGCTCCGGCCCCCACAAGTCCCAAGTGTCTGCTATTGAAAGGGCCCAGATCAGCAGTTCCAATGTAAAGGGCCCCTATCCGCAGCTTCCAGTTGCTGTCACAGAGAGGCACAGAGCAAGCTGCCTGCCATCCAGAGTCACATTCTCCCAGCTCAGCTGGGGGAGAGATTGAATAATAGGGTGGGTTACTGCTGACCTTCGGCACCCACAAGGCCCAAGTGTCTCCTATTGAAAGGGACCCGATCCGCTCATCTGATTAAAAGGGCCCCGATCCGCAACTGCCTCTAGTTGCTGCCACAGAGATGCACACAGCACGCTGCCTGCCTTCCAGAGTCACTTTCTCCCAGCTCAGCTGGGGGAGAGATTGAATAATAGGGTGGGTTAGTGCTGAGCTCCGGCCCCAGAAGGCCCAAGTGTCTCCTATTGAAAGGGCCCCGATCCGCACATCTGATTAAAAGGGCCCCGATCCGCAACTGCCTCTAGTTGCTGCCACAGAGATGCACACAGCAAGCTGCCTGCCTTCCAGAGTCACTTTCTCCCAGCTCAGCTGGGGGAGAGATTGAATAATAGGGTGTGTTAGTGCTGACCTCCGGCACCCACAAGGCCCAAGTGTCTCCTATTGAAAGGGCCCCGATCCGCACATCTGATTGAAAGGGCCCCGATCCGCAACTGCCTCTAGTTGCTGCCACAGAGAGGCACAGAGCAAGATGCCTGCCATCCAGAGTCACCTTCTGCCAGCTCAGCTGGGGGAGAGATTGAATAATAGGGTGGGTTACTGCTGACCTTCGGCACCCACAAGGCCCAAGTGTCTCCTATTGAAAGGGACCCGATCCGCTCATCTGATTAAAAGGGCCCCGATCCGCAACTGCCTCTAGTTGCTGCCACAGAGATGCACACAGCACGCTGCCTGCCTTCCAGAGTCACTTTCTCCCAGCTCAGCTGGGGGAGAGATTGAATAATAGGGTGGGTTAGTGCTGAGCTCCGGCCCCAGAAGGCCCAAGTGTCTCCTATTGAAAGGGCCCCGATCCGATCATCTGATTAAAAGGGCCCCGATCCGCAACTGCCTCTAGTTGCTGCCACAGAGATGCACACAGCAAGCTGCCTGCCTTCCAGAGGCCCTTTCTGCCAGCTCAGCTGGGGGAGAGATTGAATAATAGGTTGTGTTAGTGCTGACCTCCGGCACCCACAAGGCCCAAGTGTCTCCTCTTGAATGGGCCCCGATCCGCACATCTGATTAAAAGGGCCCCGATCCGCAGCTGCCTCTAGTTGCTGCCACAGAGATGCACACAGCAAGCTGCCTGCCTTCCAGAGGCGCTTTCTGCCAGCTCAGCTGGGGGAGAGATGGAAAAAGAGGATGGGATGCTACTGAGCTTCGGCCCCCACAAGGCCCAAGTGTCTGCTATTGAAAGGGCCCCGATCCACAGCTCCCAGTTGCTGCCACAGAGAGGCACAGATCAAGCTGCCTGCCATCCGGAGTCACTTTCTCCCAGCTCAGAGGGAGAGAGATTGAATAATAGGGTGGGTTAGTGCTGAGCTCCGGCCCCCACAAGGCACAAGTGTCTCCTATTGAAAGGGCCCCGATCCGCACATCTGATTAAAAGGGCCCCGATTCGCAACTGCCTCAAGTTGCTGCCACAGAGAGGCACAGAGCAAGCTGCCTGCCATCCAAAGTCACTTTCTCCCAGCTGAGCTGGGGGAGAGATTGAATAATAGGGTGGGTTAGTGCTGAGCTCCGGACCCCACATGGACCAAGTGTCTCCTATTGAAAGGGCCCCGATCCGCACATCAGATTAAAAGGGCCCCAATCCGCAGCTGCCTCTAGTTGCTGCCACAGAGATGCACACAGCAAGCTGCCTGCCTTCCAGAGGCGCTTTCTGCCAGCTCACCTGGGGGAGAGATTGAATAAGAGGGTGTGATGCTACTGAGCTCCGGCCCCCACAATGCCCAAGTGTCTCCTATTGAAAGGGCCCCGATCCGCACATCTGATTAAAAGGGCCCCGATCCGCAGCTGCCTCTAGATGCTGCCACAGAGATGCACACAGCAAGCTGCCTGCCTTCCAGAGTCACTTTCTCCCAGCTCAGCTGGGGGAGAGATTGAATAATAGGGTGGGTTAGTGCTGAGCTCCGGCCCCAGAAGGCCCAAGTGTCTCCTACTGAAAGGGCCCCGATCCGCACATCTGATTAAAAGGGCCCCGATCCGCAACTGCCTCTAGTTGCTGACACAGAGATGCACACAGCAAGCTGCCTGGCTTCCAGAGGCCCTTTCTGCCAGCTCAGCTGGGGGAGAGATTGAATAAGAGGATGTGATGCTACTGAGCTCCGGCCCCCACAAGTCCCAAGTGTCTGCTATTGAAAGGGCCCAGATCAGCAGTTCCAATGTAAAGGGCCCCGATCCGCAGCTTCCAGTTGCTGTCACAGAGAGGCACAGAGCAAGCTGCCTGCCATCCAGAGTCACATTCTCCCAGCTCAGCTGGGGGAGAGATTGAATAATAGGGTGGGTTACTGCTGACCTTCGGCACCCACAAGGCCCAAGTGTCTCCTATTGAAAGGGCCCCGATCCGCTCATCTGATTAAAAGGGCCCCGATCCGCAACTGCCTCTAGTTGCTGCCACAGAGATACACACAGCAAGCTGCCTGCCTTCCAGAGTCACTTTCTCCCAGCTCAGCTGGGGGAGAGATTGAATAATAGGGTGGGTTAGTGCTGAGCTCCGGCCCCAGAAGGCCCAAGTGTCTCCTACTGAAAGGGCCCCGATCCGCACATCTGATTAAAGGGGCCCCGATCCGCAGCTGCATCTTTTGCTGCCACAGAGATGCACACAGCAAGCTGCCTGCCTTCCAGAGGCCCTTTCTGCCAGCTCAGCTGGGGAAGAGATTGAATAATAGGGTGGGTTAGTGCTGACCTCCGGCAACCACAAGACCCAAGTGTCTCGTATTGAATGGGCCCCAATCCGCACATCTGATTAAAAGGGCCCCGATCCACAGCTGCCTCTCGTTGCTGCCACAGAGAGGAACAGAGCAAGATGCCTGCCATCCAGATTCACCTTCTGCCAGCTCAGCTGGGGGAGAGATTGAATAATAGGGTGGGTTAGTGCTGACCTCCGGCACCCACAAGGCCCAAGTGTCTCCTATTGAAAGGGCCCCGATCCGCACATCTGATTAAAAGGGCCCCGATCCGCAACTGCCTCTAGTTGCTGCCACAGAGATGAGCACAGCAAGCTGCCTGCCTTCCAGAGGCCCTTTCTGCCAGCTCAGCTGGGTTCGAGATTGAATAATGGGTGGGTTAGTGCTGAGCTCCGGCCCCCACAAGGCCCAAGTGTCTCCTGTTGAAAGGGCCCCGATCCGCAGCTGCCTCTAGTTGCTGCCACAGAGATTCACACAGCAAGCTGCCTGCCTTCCAGAGGCCCTTTCTGCCAGCTCAGCTGGGGGAGAGATTGAATAAGAGGATGTGATGCTACTGAGCTCCGGCCCCCACAAGTCCGAAGTGTCTGCTATTGAAAGGGCCCCGATCCGCACATCTGATTAAAGGGGCCCCGATCCGCAGCTGCATCTTTTGCTGCCACAGAGATGCACACAGCAAACTGCCTGCCTTCCAGAGGCACTTTCTGCCAGCTTCAATGTAAAGGGCCCCGATCCGCAGCTCCCAGTTGCTGCCACATAGAGGCACAGAGCAAGCTGCCTGCCATCCAGAGTCACCTTCTCCCAGCTCAGCTGGTGTAGAGATTGAATCATAGGGTGGGTTAGTGCTGAGCTCCGGCCCCAGAAGGCCCAAGTGTCTCCTACTGAAAGGGCCCCGATCCGCACATCTGATTAAAAGGGCCCTGATCCGCAACTGCCTCTAGTTGCTGCCACAGAGAAGCACAGAGCAAGCTGCCTGCCATCCAGAGTCACCTTCTCCCAGCTCAGCTGGGGGAGAGATTGAATAATAGGGTGGGATAGTGCTGAGCTCCGGCCCCCACAAGGCCCAACTGTCTCCTATTGAAAGGTCCCCGATCCGCAGCTTCAATGAAAAGGGCTTGCTGTGTGCATCCGCACATCTGATTAAAAGGGCCCCGATCCGCAGCTGCCTCTAGTTGCTGCCACAGAGATGCACACAGCAAGCTTCCTGCCTTCCAGAGGCCCTTTCTTCCAGCTCAGCTAGGGGAGAGATTGAATAAGAGGATGTGATGCTACTGAGCTCCGGACCCCACAAGTCCCAAGTGTCTGCTATTGAAAGGGCCCCGATCAGCAGTTCCGATTTAAAGGGCCCCGATCCGCAGCTCCCAGTTCCTGCCACAGAGAGGCACAGAGCAAGCTGCCTGCCATCCAGAGTCACCTTCTCCCAGCTCAGCTATGGGAGAAATTGAATAATACGGTGGGTTAGTGCTGAGCTCCGGCACCCACAAGGCCCAAGTGTCTCCTATTGAAAGGGCCCCGATCCGCACATCTGATTAAAAGGGCCCCGATCCGCAACTGCCTCTAGTTGCTGCCACAGAGATGCACACAGCAAGCTGCCTGCCTTCCAGAGGCCCTTTCTGCCAGCTCAGCTGGGGGAGAGATTGAATAAGAGGATGTGATGCTACTGAGCTCCGGCCGCCACAAGTCCCAAGTGTCTGCTATTGAAAGGGCCCAGATCAGCAGTTCCAAAGTAAAGGGCCCCGATCCGCAGCTTCCAGTTGCTGTCACAGAGAGGCACAGAGCAAGCTGCCTGCCATCCGGAGTCACATTCTCCCAGCTCAGCTGGGGGAGAGATTGAATAATAGGGTGGGTTAGTGCTGACCTTCGGCACCCACAAGGCTCCTATTGAAAGGGCCCCGATCCGCTCATCAGATTAAAAGGGCCCCGATCCGTAACTGCCTCTAGTTGCTGCCACAGAGATGCACACAGCAAGCTGCCTGCCTTCCAGAGTCACTTTCTCCCAGCTCAGCTGGGGGAGAGATTGAATAATAGGGTGGGTTAGTGCTGAGCTCCGGCCCCAGAAGGCCCAAGTGTCTCCTACTGAAAGGGCCCCGATCCGCACATCTGATTAAAAGGTCCCCGATCCGCAGCTGCCTCTAGTTGCTGCCACAGAGATGCACACAGCAAGCTGCCTGCTTTCCAGAGGCCCTTTCTGCCAGCTCAGCTGGGGGAGAGATGGAATAAGAGGATGTGATGCTACTGAGCTCCGGCCCAAACATGTCCCAAGTGTCTCCTATTGAAAGGGCCCCGATCCGCAGCTTCAATGTAAAGGGCCCCGATCCTCAGCTCCCAGTTGCTGCCACAGAGAGGCACAGAGCAAGCTGCCTGCCATCCAGAGTCACCTTCTCCCAGCTCAGTTGGGGGAGAGATTGAATAATAGGGTGGGTTAGTGCTAAGCTCCGGCCCCCAGAAGGCCCAAGTGTCTCCTATTTAAAGGGCCCCGATCCGCAGCTTCAATGTAAAGGGCCCCGATCCGCAGCTCCCAGTTGCTGCCACAGAGCAAGCTGCCTGCCATCCAGAGTCACTTTCTCCCAGCTCAGCTGGGAGAAAGATTGAATAATAGGGTGGGTTAGTGCTGAGCTCCGGGCCCCAGAAGGCCCAAGTGTCTCCTATTGAAAGGGCCCCGATCCGCACATCAGATTAAAAGGGCCCCGATCCGCAGCTGCCTCTAGTTGCTGACACAGAGATGCACACAGCAAGCTGCCTGCCTTCCAGAGGCCCTTTCTGCCAGCTCAGCTGGGGGAGAGATTGAATAATAGGTTGTGTTAGTGCTGACCTCCGGCACCCACAAGGCCCAAGTGTCTCCTCTTGAATGGGCCCCGATCCGCACATCTGATTAAAAGGGCCCCGATCCGCAGCTGCCTCTAGTTGCTGCCACAGAGATGCACACAGCAAGCTGCCTGCCTTCCAGAGGCGCTTTCTGCCAGCTCAGCTGGGGGAGAGATGGAAAAAGAGGATGGGATGCTACTGAGCTTCGGCCCCCACAAGGCCCAAGTGTCTGCTATTGAAAGGGCCCCGATCCACAGCTCCCAGTTGCTGCCACAGAGAGGCACAGATCAAGCTGCCTGCCATCCGGAGTCACTTTCTCCCAGCTCAGAGGGAGAGAGATTGAATAATAGGGTGGGTTAGTGCTGAGCTCCGGCCCCCACAAGGCACAAGTGTCTCCTATTGAAAGGGCCCCGATCCGCACATCTGATTAAAAGGGCCCCGATTCGCAACTGCCTCAAGTTGCTGCCACAGAGAGGCACAGAGCAAGCTGCCTGCCATCCAAAGTCACTTTCTCCCAGCTGAGCTGGGGGAGAGATTGAATAATAGGGTGGGTTAGTGCTGAGCTCCGGACCCCACATGGACCAAGTGTCTCCTATTGAAAGGGCCCCGATCCGCACATCAGATTAAAAGGGCCCCAATCCGCAGCTGCCTCTAGTTGCTGCCACAGAGATGCACACAGCAAGCTGCCTGCCTTCCAGAGGCGCTTTCTGCCAGCTCACCTGGGGGAGAGATTGAATAAGAGGGTGTGATGCTACTGAGCTCCGGCCCCCACAATGCCCAAGTGTCTCCTATTGAAAGGGCCCCGATCCGCACATCTGATTAAAAGGGCCCCGATCCGCAGCTGCCTCTAGTTGCTGCCACAGAGATGCACACAGCAAGCTGCCTGCCTTCCAGAGGCCCTTTCTGCCAGCTCAGCTGGAGGAGAGATTGAATGAGAGGATGTGATGCTATTGAGCTCCGGCCCAAACATGACCCAAGTGTCTCCTATTGAAAGGGCCCCGATCCGCACATCTGATTAAAAGGGCCCCGATCCGCAGCTGCCTCTAGATGCTGCCACAGAGATGCACACAGCAAGCTGCCTGCCTTCCAGAGTCACTTTCTCCCAGCTCAGCTGGGGGAGAGATTGAATAATAGGGTGGGTTAGTGCTGAGCTCCGGCCCCAGAAGGCCCAAGTGTCTCCTACTGAAAGGGCCCCGATCCGCACATCTGATTAAAAGGGCCCCGATCCGCAACTGCCTCTAGTTGCTGACACAGAGATGCACACAGCAAGCTGCCTGGCTTCCAGAGGCCCTTTCTGCCAGCTCAGCTGGGGGAGAGATTGAATAAGAGGATGTGATGCTACTGAGCTCCGGCCCCCACAAGTCCCAAGTGTCTGCTATTGAAAGGGCCCAGATCAGCAGTTCCAATGTAAAGGGCCCCGATCCGCAGCTTCCAGTTGCTGTCACAGAGAGGCACAGAGCAAGCTGCCTGCCATCCAGAGTCACATTCTCCCAGCTCAGCTGGGGGAGAGATTGAATAATAGGGTGGGTTACTGCTGACCTTCGGCACCCACAAGGCCCAAGTGTCTCCTATTGAAAGGGCCCCGATCCGCTCATCTGATTAAAAGGGCCCCGATCCGCAACTGCCTCTAGTTGCTGCCACAGAGATACACACAGCAAGCTGCCTGCCTTCCAGAGTCACTTTCTCCCAGCTCAGCTGGGGGAGAGATTGAATAATAGGGTGGGTTAGTGCTGAGCTCCGGCCCCAGAAGGCCCAAGTGTCTCCTACTGAAAGGGCCCCGATCCGCACATCTGATTAAAGGGGCCCCGATCCGCAGCTGCATCTTTTGCTGCCACAGAGATGCACACAGCAAGCTGCCTGCCTTCCAGAGGCCCTTTCTGCCAGCTCAGCTGGGGAAGAGATTGAATAATAGGGTGGGTTAGTGCTGACCTCCGGCAACCACAAGACCCAAGTGTCTCGTATTGAATGGGCCCCAATCCGCACATCTGATTAAAAGGGCCCCGATCCACAGCTGCCTCTCGTTGCTGCCACAGAGAGGAACAGAGCAAGATGCCTGCCATCCAGATTCACCTTCTGCCAGCTCAGCTGGGGGAGAGATTGAATAATAGGGTGGGTTAGTGCTGACCTCCGGCACCCACAAGGCCCAAGTGTCTCCTACTGAAAGGGCCCCGATCCGCACATCTGATTAAAAGGGCCCCGATCCGCAACTGCCTCTAGTTGCTGCCACAGAGATGAGCACAGCAAGCTGCCTGCCTTCCAGAGGCCCTTTCTGCCAGCTCAGCTGGGTTCGAGATTGAATAATGGGTGGGTTAGTGCTGAGCTCCGGCCCCCACAAGGCCCAAGTGTCTCCTGTTGAAAGGGCCCCGATCCGCAGCTGCCTCTAGTTGCTGCCACAGAGATTCACACAGCAAGCTGCCTGCCTTCCAGAGGCCCTTTCTGCCAGCTCAGCTGGGGGAGAGATTGAATAAGAGGATGTGATGCTACTGAGCTCCGGCCCCCACAAGTCCGAAGTGTCTGCTATTGAAAGGGCCCCGATCCGCACATCTGATTAAAGGGGCCCCGATCCGCAGCTGCATCTTTTGCTGCCACAGAGATGCACACAGCAAACTGCCTGCCTTCCAGAGGCACTTTCTGCCAGCTTCAATGTAAAGGGCCCCGATCCGCAGCTCCCAGTTGCTGCCACATAGAGGCACAGAGCAAGCTGCCTGCCATCCAGAGTCACCTTCTCCCAGCTCAGCTGGTGTAGAGATTGAATCATAGGGTGGGTTAGTGCTGAGCTCCGGCCCCAGAAGGCCCAAGTGTCTCCTACTGAAAGGGCCCCGATCCGCACATCTGATTAAAAGGGCCCTGATCCGCAACTGCCTCTAGTTGCTGCCACAGAGAAGCACAGAGCAAGCTGCCTGCCATCCAGAGTCACCTTCTCCCAGCTCAGCTGGGGGAGAGATTGAATAATAGGGTGGGATAGTGCTGAGCTCCGGCCCCCACAAGGCCCAACTGTCTCCTATTGAAAGGTCCCCGATCCGCAGCTTCAATGAAAAGGGCTTGCTGTGTGCATCCGCACATCTGATTAAAAGGGCCCCGATCCGCAGCTGCCTCTAGTTGCTGCCACAGAGATGCACACAGCAAGCTTCCTGCCTTCCAGAGGCCCTTTCTTCCAGCTCAGCTAGGGGAGAGATTGAATAAGAGGATGTGATGCTACTGAGCTCCGGACCCCACAAGTCCCAAGTGTCTGCTATTGAAAGGGCCCCGATCAGCAGTTCCGATTTAAAGGGCCCCGATCCGCAGCTCCCAGTTCCTGCCACAGAGAGGCACAGAGCAAGCTGCCTGCCATCCAGAGTCACCTTCTCCCAGCTCAGCTATGGGAGAAATTGAATAATACGGTGGGTTAGTGCTGAGCTCCGGCACCCACAAGGCCCAAGTGTCTCCTATTGAAAGGGCCCCGATCCGCAGCTTCAATGTAAAGGGCCCCGATCCGCAGCTCCCAGTTGCTGCCACAGAGCAAGCTGCCTGCCATCCAGAGTCACTTTCTCCCAGCTCAGCTGGGAGAAAGATTGAATAATAGGATGGGTTAGTGCTGAGCTCCGGCCCCCAGAAGGCCCAAGTGTCTCCTATTGAAAGGGCTCCGATCCGCATATCTGATTAAAAGGGCCCCGAGCCGCAGCTGCCTCTCGTTGCTGCCACAGAGATGCACACAGCAAGCTGCCTGCCTTCCAGAGGCCCGTTCTGCCAGCTCAGCTGGGGGAGAGATGGAATAAGAGGATGTGATGAAACTGAGCTCCGGCCCCCACAAGTCCCAAGTGTGTGCTATTGAAAGGGCCCCGATCCGCAGCTCCAATGTAAAGGGCCCCGATCCGCAGCTCCCAGTTGCTGCCACAGAGAGGCACAGAGCAAGCTGCCTGCCATCCAGAGTCACCTTCTCCCAGCTCAGCTGGGGGAGAGATTGAATAATAGGGTGGGTTAGTGCTGACCTCCGGCACCCACAAGGCCCAAGTGTCTCCTATTGAATGGCCCCCGATCCGCACATCTGACTAAAAGGGCCCCGATCCACAGGTGCCTCTAGTTGCTGCCACAGAGATGCACACAGCAAGCTGCCTGCCTTCCAGAGGCCCGTTCTGCCAGCTCAGCTGGGGGAGAGATGGAATAAGAAAATGTGATGATACTGAACTCCGGCCCAAACACGTCCCACGTGTCTCCTATTGAAAGGGCCCCGATCCGCAGCTTCAATGTAAAGGGCCCCGATCCGCAGCTCCCAGTTGCTGCCACAGAGAGGCACAGAGCAAGCTGCCTGCCATCCAGAGTCACTTTCTCCCAGCTCAGCTGGGAGAAAGATTGAATAATAGGGTGGGTTCGTGTTGAACTCCGGCCCCCACAAGGCCCAAGTGTCTCCTATTGAAAGGGCCCCGATCCGCACATCTGATTAAAAGGGCCCCGATCCGCAGCTGCCTCTAGTTGCTGCCACAGAGATGCACACAGCAAGCTGCCTGCCTTCCAGAGGCCCTTTCTGCCAGCTCAGCTGGGAGAGAGATTGAATAAGAGGATGTGATGCTACTGAGCTATGGCCCCCACAAGTCCCAAGTGTGTGCTATTGAAAGGGCCCCGATCCGCACCTCCAATGTAAAGGGCCCCGATCCGCAGCTCCCAGTTGCTGCCACAGAGATGCACACAGCAAGCTGCCTGCCTTCCAGAGGCCCTTTCTGCCAGCTCAGCTGGGGGAGAGATTGAATAAGAGGATGTGATGCTACTGAGCTATGGCCCCCACAAGTCCCAAGTGTGTGCTATTGAAAGGGCCCCGATCCGCACCTCCAATGTAAAGGGCCCCGATCCGCAGCTCCCAGTTGCTGCCATAGAGAGGCACAGAGCAAGCTGCCGGCCATCCAGAGTCACCTTCTCCCAACTCAGCTGGGGGAGAGATTGAATAATAGGGTGGGTTAGTGCTGAGCTCCGGCCCCCAGAAGGCCCAAGTGTCTCCTATTGAAAGGGCCCCGATCCGCATATCTGATTAAAAGGGCCCCGATCCGCAACTGCCTCTAGTTGCTGCCACAGAGAGGCACAGAGCAAGCTGCCTGCCATCCAGAGTCACTTTCTCCCAGCTGAGCTGGGGGAGAGATTGAATAATAGGGTGGGTTAGTGTTGAGCTCCGGCCCCCACAAGGCCCAAGTGTCTCCTATTGAAAGGGCCTGGATCCGCACATCTGATTAAAAGGGCCCCAATCCGCAGCTGCCTCTAGTTGCTGCCACAGAGATGCACACAGCAAGCTGCCTGCATTCCAGAGGCCCTTTCTGCCAGCTCACCTGGGGGAGAGATTGAATAAGAGGATGTGATGCTACTGAGCTCCGGCCCCCACAATGCCCAAGTGTCTCCTATTGAATGGGCCCCGATCCGCACATCTGATTAAAAGGGCCCCGATACGCAGCTGCCTCTAGTTGCTGCCACAGAGATGCACACAGCAAGCTGCCTGCCTTCCAAAGGTCCTTTCTGCAAGCTCAGCTGGGGGAGAGATTGAATGAGAGGATGTGATGTTACTGAGCTCCGGCCCAAACATGTCCCAAGTGACTCCTATTGAAAGGGCCCCGATCCGCACATCTGATTAAAAGGGCCCCGATCCGCAGCTGCCTCGAGTTGCTGCCACAGAGAAGCACACAGCAAGCTGCCTGCCTTCCAGAGGCCCGTTCTGCCAGCTCAGCTGGGGGAGAGATGGAATAAGAGGATGTGATGCTTCTGAGCTCCGGCCCAAACACGTTCCAAGTGTCTCCTATTGAAAGGGCCCCGATCCGCAGCTTCAATGTAAAGGGCCCCGATCCGCAGCTCCCAGTTGCTGCCACTGAGAGGCACAGAGCAAGCTGCCTGCCATCCAGAGTCACTTTCTCCCAGCTCAGCTTGGAGAGAGATTGAATAATAGGGTGGGTTAGTGCTGAGCTCCGGCCCCCACAAGTCCCAAGTGTCTGCTATTGAAAGGGCCCTGATCCGCAGTTCCAATGTAAAGGGCCCCGATCTGCAGCTCCCAGTTGCTGCCACATAGAGGCACAGAGCAAGCTGCCTGCCATCCAGAGTCACCTTCTGCCAGCTCAGCTTGGAGAGAGATTGAATAATAGGGTGGGTTAGTGCTGAGCTCCGGCCCCCAGAAGGCCCAAGTGTCTCCTATTGAAAGGGCCCCGATCCGCAGCTTCAATGTAAAGGGCCCCGATCCGCAATTGCCTCTAGTTGCTGCCACAGAGAGGCACAGAGCAAGCTGCCTGCCATCCAGAGTCACCTTCTGCCAGCTCAGCTGGGGTAGAGATTGAATAATAGGGTGGGTTAGTGCTGAGCTCCGGCCCCCACAAGGCCCAAGTGTCTCCTATTGAAAGGGCCTGGATCCGCACATCTGATTAAAAGGGCCCCAATCCGCAGCTGCCTCTAGTTGCTTCCACAGAGATGCACACAGCAAGCTGCCTGCATTCCAGAGGCCCTTTCTGCCAGCTCACCTGGGGGAGAGATTGAATAAGAGGATGTGATGCTACTGAGCTCCGGCCCCCACAATGCCCAAGTGTCTCCTATTGAATGGGCCCCGATCCGCACATCTGATTAAAAGGGCCCCGATCCGCAGCTGCCTCTAGTTGCTGCCACAGAGATGCACACAGCAAGCTGCCTGCCTTCCAGAGGCCCTTTCTGCCAGCTCAGCTAGGGGAGATATTGAATAAGAGGATGTGATGCTACTGAGCTCCGGCCCCCACAAGTCCCAAGTGTCTGCTGTTGAAAGGGCCCAGATCCGCAGTTCCAATGTAAAAGGCCCCGATCCGCAGCTCCCAGTTGCTGCCACAGAGAGGCACAGAGCAAGCTGCCTGCCATCCAGAGTCACCTTCTCCCAGCTCAGCTATGGGAGAGAGATTGAACAATAGGGTGGGTTAGTGCTGAGCTCCGGCCCCCACAAGTCCCAAGTGTCTGCTATTGAAAGGGCCCTGATCCGCAGTTCCAATGCAAAGGGCCCCGATCTGCTGCTCCCAGTTGCTGCCACATAGTGGCACAGAGCAAGCTGCCTGCCATCCAGAGTCACCTTCTCCCAGCTCAGCTATGGGAGAGAATGAATAATAGGGTGGGTTAGTGCTGAGCTGCGGCACCCACAAGGCCCAAGTGTCTCCTATTGAAAGGGCCCCGATCCGCACATCTGATAAAAAGGGTCCGAATCCGCAGCTGCCTCTAGTTGCTGCCACAGAGATGCACACAGCAAGCTGCCTGCTTTCCAGAGGCCCGTTCTGACAGCTCAGCTGGGGGAGAGATGGAATAAGAGGATGTGATGCTACTGAGCTCCGGCCACCACAAGGCCCCAGTGTCTGCTATTGAATGGGCACCGATCCGCAGTTCCAATGTAAAGGGCCCCGATCCGCAGCTCCCAGTTGCTGCCACAGAGAGGCACAGAGCAAGCTGCCTGCCATCCAGAGTCACTTTCTCCCAGCTCAGCTGGGAGAGAGATTGAATAATAGGGTGGGTTAGTGCTGACCTCTGGCCCCCACAAGGCCCGTTTCTCCTATTGAAATGGTCCCGATCCGCACATCACATTAAAAGGGCCCCGATCCGCAGCTGCCTCTAGTTGCTGCCACAGAGATGCACACAGCAAGCTGCCTGCTTTCCAGAGGCCCGTTCTGCCAGCTCAGCTGGGGGAGAGATGGAAAAAGAGGATGTGATGCTACTGAGCTCCGGACACCACAAGGACCAAGTGTCTGCTATTGAAAGGGCCCCGATCCGCAGTTCCAATGTAAAGGGCCCCGATCCGCAGCTCCCAGTTGCTGCCACAGAGAGGCACAGAGCAAGCTGCCTGCCATCCAGAGTAACTTTCTCCCAGCTCAGATGGGGGAGAGATTGAATAATAGGGTGGGTTAGTGCTGAGCTCCGGCCCCCACAAGGACCAAGTGTCTCCTATTGAAAGGGCCCCGATCCGGACATCTGATTAAAAGGGCCCCAATCCGCAGCTGCCTCGAGTTGCTGCCACAGAGATGCACACAGCAAGCTGCCTGACTTCCAGAGGCCCGTTCTGCCTGCTCAGCTGGGGGAGAGATTGAATGAGAGGATGTGATGCTACTCAGCTCCGGCCCAAACATGTCCCAAGTGTCGCCTGTTGAAAGGGCCCCGATCCGCACATCTGATTAAAAGGGCCCCGATCCGCAGCTGCCTCTAGTTGCTGCCACAGAGATGCAAACAGCAAGCTGCCTGCCATCCAGATTCAACTTCTGCCATCTCAGCTGGGGGAGAGATGGAATAAGAGGATGTGATGCTACTGAGCTCCGGCCCAAACATGTCCCAAGTGTCTCCTATTGAAAGGGCCCCGATCCGCAGCTTCAATGTAAAGGGCCCCGATCCGCAGCTCCCAGTTGCTGCCACAGAGAGGCACAGAGCAAGCTGCCTGCCATCCAGAGTCACTTTCTCCCAGCCCAGCTGGGAGAGAGATTGAATAATAAGGTGGGTTAGTGCTGAGCTCCGGCCCCCACAAGGCCCAAGTGTCTCCTATTGAAAGGGCCCCGATCCGAAGCTTCAATGTAAAGGGCCCCGATCCGCAGCTCCCAGTTGCTGCCACAGAGCAAGCTGCCTGCCATCCAGAGTCACGTTCTCCCACCTCAGCTGGGAGAAAGATTGAATAATAGGGTGGGTTAGTGCTGAGCTCCGGCCCCCAGAAGGCCCAAGTGTCTCCTATTGAAAGGGCCCCGATCCGCAGCTTCAATGTAAAGGGCCCCGATCCGCAATTGCCTCTAGTTGCTGCCACAGAGAGGCACAGAGCAAGCTGCCTGCCATCCAGAGTCACCTTCTGCCAGCTCAGCTGGGGGAGAGATTGAATAATAGGGTGGGTTAGTGCTGACCTCCGGCACCCACAAGGCCCAAGTGTCTCCTATTGAAAGGGCCCCAATCCGCACATCTGATTAAAAGGGCCCCGATCCGCAGCTGCCTCTAGTTGCTGCCACAGAGATGCACACAGCAAGCTGCCTGCCTTCCAGAGGCCCTTTCTGCCAGCTCAGCTAGGGGAGATATTGAATAAGAGGATGTGATGCTACTGAGCTCCGGCCCCCACAAGTCCCAAGTGTCTGCTGTTGAAAGGGCCCAGATCCGCAGTTCCAATGTAAAAGGCCCCGATCCGCAGCTCCCAGTTGCTGCCACAGAGCAAGCTGCCTGCCATCCAGAGTCACGTTCTCCCACCTCAGCTGGGAGAAAGATTGAATAATAGGGTGGGTTAGTGCTGACCTCCGGCACCCACAAGGCCCAAGTGTCTCCTATTGAAAGGGCCCCGATCCGCACATCTGATTAAAAGGTCCCCGATCCGCAGCTGCCTCTAGTTGCTGCCACAGAGATGCACACAGCAAGCTGCCTGCCTTCCAGAGGCCCGTTCTGCCTGCTCAGCTGGGGGAGAGATTGAATGAGAGAATGTGATGCTACTGAGCTCCGGCCCAAACATGTCCCAAGTGTCTCCTGTTGAAAGGGCCCCGATCCGCACATCTGATTAAAAGGGCCCCGATCCGCAGCTGCCTCTAGTTGCTGCCACAGAGATGCAAACAGCAAGCTGCCTGCCATCCAGAGTCAACTTCTGCCATCTCAGCTGGGGGAGAGATGGAATAAGAGGATGTGATGCTACTGAGCTCCGGCCCAAACATGTCCCAAGTGTCTCCTATTGAAAGGGCCCCGATCCGCAGCTTCAATGTAATGGGCCCCGATCCGCAGCTCCCAGTTGCTGCCACAGAGAGGCACAGAGCAAGCTGCCTGCCATCCAGAGTCACTTTCTCCCCGATCAGCTGGGAGAGAGATTGAATAATAAGGTGGGTTAGTGCTGAGCTCCGGCCCCCAGAAGGCCCAAGTGTCTCCTATTGAAAGGGCCCCGATCCGCAGCTTCAATGTAAAGGGCCCCGATCCGCAATTGCCTCTAGTTGCTGCCACAGAGAGGCACAGAGCAAGCTGCCTGCCATCCAGAGTCACCTTCTGCCAGCTCAGCTGGGGGAGAGATTGAATAATCGGGTGGGTTAGTGCTGACCTCCGGCCCCCACAAGGCCCAAGTGTCTCCTATTGAAAGGGCCCCAATCCGCACATCTGATTAAAAGGGCCCCGATCCGCAGTTGCCTCTAGTTGCTGCCACAGAGATGCACACAGCAAGCTGCCTGCCTTCCAGAGGCCCTTTCTGCCAGCTCAGCTAGGGGAGATATTGAATAAGAGGATGTGATGCTACTGAGCTCCGGCCCCCACAAGTCTCAAGTGTCTGCTGTTGAAAGGGCCCAGATCCGCAGTTCCAATGTAAAAGGCCCCGATCCGCAGCTCCCAGTTGCTGCCACAGAGAGGCACAGAGCAAGCTGCCTGCCATCCAGAGTCACCTTCTCCCAGCTCAGCTATGGGAGAGAGATTGAACAATAGGGTGGGTTAGTGCTGAGCTCCGGCCCCCACAAGGCCCAAGTGTCTCCGATTGAAAGGGCCCCGATCCGCAGCTTCAATGTAAAGGGCCCCGATCTGCAGCTCCCAGTTGCTGCCACAGAGCAAGCTGCCTGCCATCCAGAGTCACTTTCTCCCAGCTCAATTGTGAGAAAGATTGAATAATAGGGTGGGTTAGTTCTGAGCACCGGCCCCCACAAGGCCCAAGTGTCTCCTATTGAAAGGGCCCCGATCCGCACATCTGATTAAAAGGGCCCCGATCCGCAAGTGCCTCTGGTTGCTACCACAGATAGGCACAGAGCAAGCTGCCTGCCGTCCAGAGTCAACTTCTCCCAGCTCAGCTGGGGGAGAGAATGAATAATAGGGTGGGTTATTGCTGATTAAAAGGGCCCCGATCCGCAGCTGCCTCTAGTTGCTGCCACAGAGATGCACACAGCAAGCTGCCTGCCTTCCAGAGGCCCGTTCTGCGAGCTCAGCTGGGGGAGAGATTGAATGAGAGGATGTGATGCTACTGAGCTCCCGCCCAAACATGTCCCAAGTGTCTCCTGTTGAAAGGGCCCCGATCCGCAGCTTCAATGTAAAGGGCCCTGATTCGCAGCTCCCAGTTGCTGCCACAGAGAGGCACAGAGCAAGCTGCCTGCCATCCAGAGTCACTTTCTCCCAGCTCAGCTGGGAGAGAGATTGAATAATAGGGTGGGTTAGTGCTGAGCACCGGCCCCCACAAGGCCCAAGTGTCTCCTATTGAAAGGGCCCCGATCCGCACATCTGATTAAAAGGGCCCCGATCCGCAGCAGCCTCTAGTTGCTGCCACAGAGATGCACACAGCAAGCTGCCTGCCTTCCAGAGGCCCGTTCTGCCAGCTCAACTGGGGGAGAGATGGAATAAGAGGATGTGATGCTACTGAGCTCCGGCCCCCACAAGTCCCAAGTGTGTGCTATTGAAAGGGCCCCGATCCGCAGCTTCAATGTAAAGGGCCCTGATCCGCAGCTCCCAGTTGCTGCCACAAAGAGGCACAGAGCAAGCTGCCTGCCATCCAGAGTCACTTTCTCCCAGCTCAGCTGGGAGAGAGATTGAATAATAGGGTGGGTTAGTGCTGAGCACCGGCCCCCACAAGGCCGAAGTGTCACCTATTGAAAGGGCCCCGATCCGCATCTTCAATGTAAAGGGCCCCGATCCGCAGCTCCCAGTTGCTGCCACAGAGAGGCACAGAGCAAGCTGCCTGCCATCCAGTGTCAACTTCTTCCAGCTCAGCTGGGGGAGAGAATGAATAAGAGGATGTGATGCTATTGAGCTGCGGCCCCCACAAGTCCCAAGTGCCTGCTATTGAAAGGGCCCAGATCCGCAGTTCCAATGTAATGGGCCGCGATCCGCAGCTCCCAGTTGCTGCCACAGAGAGGCACAGAGCAAGCTGCCTGCCATCCCGAGTCACCTTCTCCCAGCTCAGCTATGGGAGAGAATGAATAATACGGTGGGTTAGTGCTGAGCTCCGGCACCCACAAGGCCCAAGTGTCTCCTATTGAAAGGGCCCCGATCCGCACATCTGATTAAAAGGGCCCTGATCCGCAGCTGCCTCGAGTTGCTGCCACAGAGATGCACACAGCAAGCTGCCTGCCTTCCAGAGGCCCGTTCTGCCAGCTCAGCTGGGGGAGAGATGGAATAAAAGGATGTGATGCATCTGAGCTCCGGCCCAAACACGTCCCAAGTGTGTCCTATTGAAAGGGCCCCGATCCGCACATCTGATTAAAAGGGCCCCGATCCGCAGCTGCCTCTAGTTGCTGCCACAGAGATGCACACAGCAAGCTGCCTGCCTTCCAGAGGCCCTTTCTGCCAGCTTCAATTTAAAGGCCCCGATCCGCAGCTCCCAGTTGCTGCCACAGAGATGCACACAGCAAGCTGCCTGCCTTCCAGAGGCCCGTTCTGCCTGCTCAGCTGGGGGAGAGATTGAATGAGAGGATGTGATGCTACTGAGCTCCGGCCCAAACATGTCCCAAGTGTCTCTGGTTGAAAGGGCCCCGATCCGCACATCTGATTAAACGGGCCCCGATCCGCAGCTGCCTCTAGTTGCTGCCACAGAGATGCAAACAGCAAGCTGCCTGCCATCCAGAGTCAACTTCTGCCATCTCAGCTGGGGGAGAGATGGAATAAGAGGATGTGATGCTACTCAGCTCCGGCCCAAACATGTCCCAAGTGTCTCCTATTGAAAGGGCCCCGATCCGCAGCTTCAATGTAAAGGGCCCCGATCCGCAGCTCCCAGTTGCTGCCACAGAGAGGCACAGAGCAAGCTGCCTGCCATCCAGAGTCACTTTCTCCCAGCTCAGCTGGGAGAGAAATTGAATAATAAGGTGGGTTAGTGCTGAGCTCCGGCCCCCACAAGGCCCAAGTGTCTCCTATTGAAAGGGCCCCGATCCGCAGCTTCAATGTAAAGGGCCCCGATCCGCAGCTCCCAGTTGCTGCCACAGAGAGGCACAGAGCAAGCTCCCTGCCATCCAGAGTCACCTTCTGCCAGCTCAGCTGGGGGAGAGATTGAATAATAGGGTGGGGTACTGCTGAGCTCCGGCCCCCAGAAGGCCCAAGTGTCTCCTATTGAAAGGGCCCCAATCCGCACATCTGATTAAAAGGGCCCCGATCCGCAGCTGCCTCTAGTTGCTGCCACAGAGATGCACACAGCAAGCTGCCTGCCTTCCAGAGGCCCTTTCTGCCAGCTCACCTAGGGGAGAGATTGAATAAGAGGATGTGATGCTACTGAGCTCCGGCCCCCACAAGTCCCAAGTGTCTGCTGTTGAAAGGGCCCAGATCCGCAGTTCCAATATAAAAGGCCCCGATCCGCAGCTCCCAGTTGCTGCCACAGAGAGGCACAGAGCAAGCTGCCTGCCATCCAGAGTCACCTTCTCCCAGCTCAGCTATGGGAGAGAGATTGAACAATAGGGTGGGTTAGTGCTGAGCTCCGGCCCCCACAAGGCCCAAGTGTCTCCGATTGAAAGGGCCCCGATCCGGACATCTGATTAAAAGGGCCCCAATCCGCAGCTGCCTCTAGTTGCTGCCACAGAGATGCACACAGCAAGCTGCCTGCCTTCCAGAGGCCCTTTCTGCCAGCTCACCTGGGGGAGAGATTGAATAAGAGGATGTGATGCTACTGAGCTCCGGCCCCCACAATGCCCAAGTGTCTCCTATTGAAAGGGCCCCGATCTGCACATCTGATTAAAAGGGCCCCAATCCGCAGCTGCCTCTAGTTGCTGCCACAGAGATGAACACAGCTAGCTGCCTGCCTTCCAGAGGCCCTTTCTGCCAGCTCAGCTGGGGGAGTGATTGAATAAGAGGATGTGATGCTACTGAGCTCCGGCCCCCACAAGTCCCAAGTGTGTGCTATTGAAAGGGCCCCGATCCGCAGCTTCAATGTAAAGGGCCCCGATCCGCAGCTCCCAGTTCCTGCCACAGAGAGGCACAGAGCAAGCTGCCTGCCATCCAGAGTCACTTTCTCCCAGCTCAGCAGGGAGAAAGATTGAATAAAAGGGTGGGTGAGTGCTGAGCTCCGGCCCCCACAAGGCCCAAGTGTCTCCTATTGAAAGGGCCCCGATCAGCACATCTGATTAAAATGGCCCCAATCCGCAACTGCCTCTAGTTGCTGTCACAGAGAGGCACAGAGCAAGCTGCCTGCCATCCAGAGTCACCTTCTCCCAGCTCAGCTGGGGGAGAGATTGAATAATAGGGTGGGTTAGTGCTGACCTCCGGCACCCACAAGGCCCAAGTGTCTCTTATTCAAAGGGCCCCGATCCGCACATCTGATTAAAAGGGCCCTGATCCGCAGCTGCCTAGAGTTGCTGCCACAGAGAGGCACAGAGCAAGCTGCCTGCCATCCAGAGTCACTTTCTCCCAGCTCAGCTGGGAGAAAGATTGAATAATAGGGTGGGTTAGTGCTGAGCTCCGGCCCCCACAAGGCCCAAGTGTCTGCTATTGAAAGGGCCCTGATCCGCAGTTCCAATGTAAAGGGCCCCGATCTGCTGCTCCCAGTTGCTGCCACATAGAGGCACAGAGCAAGCTGCCTTCCATCCAGAGTCACTTTCTCCCAGCTCAGCTGGGAGAGAGATTGAATAATAGGGTGGGTTAGTGCTGAGCTCCGGCCCCCACAAGGCCCAAGTGTCTCCTATTGAAAGGGCCCCGATCCGCACATCTGATTAAAAGGGCCCCAATCCGCAGCTGCCTCTAGTTGCTGCCACAGAGATGCACACAGCAAGCTGCCTGCCTTCCAGAGGCCCTTTCTGCCAGCTTCAATGTAAAGGCCCCGATCCGCATCTCCCAGTTGCTGCCACAGAGATGCACACAGCAAGCTGCCTGCTTTACAGAGGCCTGTTCTGCCAGCTCAGCTGGGGGAGAGATGGAATAAGAGGATGTGATGCTACTGAGCTCCGGCCACCACAAGGCCCAAGTGTCTGCTATTGAAAGGGCACCGATCCGCAGTTCCAATGTAAAGGGCCCCGATCCGCAGCTCCCAGTTGCTGCCACAGAGAGGCACAGAGCAAGCTGCCTGCCATCCAGAGTCACGTTCTCCCAGCTCAGCTGGGGGAGAGATTGAATGAGAGGATGTGATGCTACTGAGCTCCGGCCCCCACAATGCCCAAGTGTCTCCTATTGAAAGGGGCCCGATCCGCACATCTGATTAAAAGGGCCCTGATCCGCAGCTTCCTAGAGTTGCTGCCACAGAGATGCACACAGCATGCTGCCTGCCTTCCAGAGGCCCTTTCTGCCAGCTCAGCTGGGGGAGAGATTGAATAAGAGGATGTGATGCTACTGAGCTCCGTCCCAAACATGTCCCAAGTGTCTCCTATTGAAAGGGCCCCGATCCGCACATCTGATTAAAGGGGCCCCGATCCGCAGCTGCCTCTAGATGCTGCCACAGAGATGCACACAGCAAGCTGCCTGCCATCCAGAGTCACCTTCTCCCAGCTCAGCTGGGGGAGAGAATGAATAATAGGGAGGGTTAGTGCTGACCACCGTCAACCATAAGGCCCAAGTGTCTCCTATTGAAAGGGCCCCGATCCGCACATCTGATTAAAAGGGCCCCGATCCGCAGCTGCCTCTAGTTGCTGCCACAGAGATGCAAACAGCAAGCTGCCTGCCATCCAGAGTCAACTTCTGCCATCTCAGCTGGGGGAGAGATGGAATAAGAGGATGTGATGCTACTGAGCTCCGGCCCAAACATGTCCCAAGTGTCTCCTGTTGAAAGGGCCCCGATCCGCACATCTGATTAAAAGGGCCCCGATCCGCAGCAGCCTCTAGTTGCTGCCACAGAGATGCAAACAGCAAGCTGCCTGCCATCCAGAGTCAACTTCTGCCATCTCAGCTGGGGGAGAGATGGAATAAGAGGATGTGATGCTACTCAGCTCCGGCCCAAACATGTCCCAAGTGTCTCCTATTGAAAGGGCCCCGATCCGCAGCTTCAATGTAAAGGGCCCCGATCCTCAGCTCCCAGTTGCTGCCACAGAGAGGCACAGAGCAAGCTGCCTGCCATCCAGAGTCACTTTCTCCCCGCTCAGCTGGGAGAGAGATTGAATAATAAGGTGGGTTAGTGCTGAGCTCCGGCCCCCACAAGGCCCAAGTGTCTCCTATTGAAAGGGCCCCGATCCGCAGCTTCAATGTAAAGGGCCCCGATCCGCAGCTCCCAGTTGCTGCCACAGAGCAAGCTGCCTGCCATCCAGAGTCACTTTCTCCCCGCTCAGCTGGGAGAGAGATTGAATAATCGGTGGGTTAGAGCTGACCTCCGGCCCCCACAAGGCCCAAGTGTCTCCTATTGAAAGGGCCCCAATCCGCACATCTGATTAAAAGGGCCCCGATCCGCAGTTGCCTCTAGTTGCTGCCACAGAGATGCACACAGCAAGCTGCCTGCCTTCCAGAGGCCCTTTCTGCCAGCTCAGCTAGGGGAGATATTGAATAAGAGGATGTGATGCTACTGAGCTCCGGCCCCCACAAGTCCCAAGTGTCTGCTGTTGAAAGGGCCCAGATCCGCAGTTCCAATATAAAAGGCCCCGATCCGCAGCTCCCAGTTGCTGCCACAGAGAGGCACAGAGCAAGCTGCCTGCCATCCAGAGTCACCTTCTCCCATCTCAGCTATGGGAGAGAATGAATAATAGGGTGGGTTAGTGCTGAGCTCCGGCACCCACAAGGCCCAAGTGTCTCCTATTGAAAGGGCCCCGATCCGCACATCTGATTAAAAGGGCCCCGATCCGCAGCTGCCTCGAGTTGCTGCCACAGAGATGCACACAGCAAGCTGCCTGCCTTCCAGAGGCCCGTTCTGCCAGCTCAGCTGGGGGAGAGATGGAATAAAAGGATTTGATGCTTCTGAGCTCCGGCCCAAACACGTCCCAAGTGTGTCCTTTTGAAAGGGCTCCGATCCGCACATCTGATTAAAAGGGCCCCGATCCGCAGCTGCCTCTAGTTGCTACCACAGAGATGCACACAGCAAGCTGCCTGCCTTCCAGAGGCCCTTTCTGCCAGCTCAGCTGGGGGAGAAATTGAATAAGAGGCTCAGTTGCTGCTGAGATCCGGCCCCCACAAGTCCCAAGTGTCTCCTATTGAACGGGCCCCGATCCGCACATCTGATTAAAAGGGCCCCGATCCGCAGCTGCCTCTAGTTGCTGCCACAGAGATGCACACAGTAAGCTGCCTGCCTTCCAGAGGCCCTTTCTGCCAGCGCAGCTGGGGGAGAGATTGAATAAGAGGATGTGATGCTACTGAGCTCTGGCCCCCACAAGTCCCAAGTGTGTGCTATTGAAAGGGCCCCGATCCGCTGCTCCCAGTTGCTGCCACAGAGAGACACAGAGCAAGCTGCCTGCCATCCAGAGTCACTTTCTCCCAGCTCAGCTGGGAGAGAGATTGAATAATAGGGTGGGTTAGTGCTGAGCTCCGGCCCCCACAAGGCCCAAGTGTCTCCTATTGAAAGGGCCCCGATCCGCACATCTGATTAAAAGGGCCCCGATCCGCAGCTGCCTCTAGTTGCTGCCACAGAGATGCACACAGCAAGCTGCCTGCCTTCCAGAGGCCCTTTCTGCCAGCTTCAATGTAAAGGCCCCGATCCGCAGCTCCCAGTTGCTGCCACAGAGATGCACACAGCAAGCTGCCTGCCTTCCAGAGGCCCGTTCTGCCTGCTCAGCTGGGGGAGAGATTGAATGAGAGGATGTGATGCTACTGAGCTCCGGCCCAAACATGTCCCAAGTGTCTCTGGTTGAAAGGGCCCCGATCCGCACATCTGATTAAACGGGCCCCGATCCGCAGCTGCCTCTAGTTGCTGCCACAGAGATGCAAACAGCAAGCTGCCTGCCATCCAGAGTCAACTTCTGCCATCTCAGCTGGGGGAGAGATGGAATAAGAGGATGTGATGCTACTGAGCTCCGGCCCAAACATGTCCCAAGTGTCTCCTATTGAAAGGGCCCCGATCCGCAGCTTCAATGTAAAGGGCCCCGATCCGCAGCTCCCAGTTGCTGCCACAGAGAGGCACAGAGCAAGCTGCCTGCCATCCAGAGTCACTTTCTCCCAGCTCAGCTGGGAGAGAAATTGAATAATAAGGTGGGTTAGTGCTGAGCTCCGGCCCCCACAAGGCCGAAGTGTCTCCTATTGAAAGGGCCCCGATCCGCAGCTTCAATGTAAAGGGCCCCGATCCGCAGCTCCCAGTTGCTGCCACAGAGAGGCACAGAGCAAGCTGCCTGCCATCCAGAGTCACCTTCTGCCAGCTCAGCTGGGGAAGAGATTGAATAATAGGGTGGGTTAGTGCTGAGCTCCGGCCCCCAGAAGGCCCAAGTGTCTCCTATTGAAAGGGCCCCAATCCGCACATCTGATTAAAAGGGCCCCGATCCGCATCTGCCTCTAGTTGCTGCCACAGAGATGCACACAGCAAGCTGCCTGCCTTCCAGAGGCACGTTCTGCCAGCTCAGCTAGGGGAGAGATTGAATAAGAGGATGTGATGCTACTGAGCTCCGGCCCCCACAAGTCCCAAGTGTCTGCTGTTGAAAGGGCCCAGATCCGCAGTTCCAATATAAAAGGCCCCGATCCGCAGCTCCCAGTTGCTGCCACAGAGAGGCACAGAGCAAGCTGCCTGCCATCCAGAGTCACCTTCTCCCAGCTCAGCTATGGGACAGAGATTGAACAATAGGGTGGGTTAGTGCTGAGCTCCGGCCCCCACAAGGCCCAAGTGTCTCCGATTGAAAGGGCCCCGATCCGGACATCTGATTAAAAGGGCCCCAATCCGTAGCTGCCTCTAGTTGCTGCCACAGAGATGCACACAGCAAGCTGCCTGCCTTCCAGAGGCCCTTTCTGCCAGCTCACCTGGGGGAGAGATTGAATAAGAGGATGTGATGCTACTGAGCTCCGGCCCCCACAATGCCCAAGTGTCTCCTATTGAAAGGGCCCCGATCTGCACATCTGATTAAAAGGGCCCCAATCCGCAGCTGCCTCTAGTTGCTGCCACAGAGATGAACACAGCTAGCTGCCTGCCTTCCAGAGGCCCTTTCTGCCAGCTCAGCTGGGGGAGTGATTGAATAAGAGGATGTGATGCTACTGAGCTCCGGCCCCCACAAGTCCCAAGTGTGTGCTATTGAAAGGGCCCCGATCCGCAGCTTCAATGTAAAGGGCCCCGATCCGCAGCTCCCAGTTCCTGCCACAGAGAGGCACAGAGCAAGCTGCCTGCCATCCAGAGTCACTTTCTCCCAGCTCAGCAGGGAGGAAGATTGAATAAAAGGGTGGGTGAGTGCTGAGCTCCGGCCCCCAGAAGGCCCAAGTGTCTCCTATTGAAAGGGCCCCGATCCGCACATCTGATTAAAAGGGCCCCGATCCGCAACTGCCTCTAGTTGCTGTCACAGAGAGGCACAGAGCAAGCTGCCTGCCATCCAGAGTCACCTTCTCCCAGCTCAGCTGGGGGAGAGATTGAATAATAGGGTGGGTTAGTGCTGACCTCCGGCACCCACAAGGCCCAAGTGTCTCTTATTCAAAGGGCCCCGATCCGCACATCTGATTAAAAGGGCCCCGATCCGCAGCTGCCTCTAGTTGCTGCCACAGAGTTGCACACAGCAAGCTGCCTGCTTTACAGAGGCCTGTTCTGCTAGCTCAGCTGGGGGAGAGATGGAATAAGAGGATGTGATGCTACTGAGCTCCGGCCACCACAAGGCCCAAGTGTCTGCTATTGAAAGGGCACCGATCCGCAGTTCCAATGTAAAGGGCCCCGATCCGCAGCTCCCAGTTGCTGCCACAGAGAGGCACAGAGCAAGCTGCCTGCCATCCAGAGTCACTTTCTCCGAGCTCAGCTGGGAGAGAAATTGAATAATAAGGTGGGTTAGTGCTGAGCTCCGGCCCCCACAAGGCCCAAGTGTCTCCTATTGAAAGGGCCCCGATCCGCACCTCCAATGTAAAGGGCCGCGATCCGCAGCTCCCAGTTGCTGCCACAGAGAGGCACAGAGCAAGCTGCCTGCCATCCAGAGTCACTTTCTCCCAGCTCAGCTGGGAGAAAGATTGAATAATAGGGTGGGTTAGTGCTGAGCTCCGGCCCCCACAAGTCCCAAGTGTCTGCTATTGAAAGGGCCCTGATCCGCAGTTCCAATGTAAAGGGCCCCGATCTACTGCTCCCAGTTGCAGCCACATAGAGGCACAGAGCAAGCTGCCTACCATCCAGAGTCACTTTCTCCCAGCTCAGCTGGGAGAGAGATTGAATAATAGGGTGGGTTAGTGCTGAGCTCCGGCCCCCACAAGGCCCAAGTGTCTCCTATTGAAAGGGCCCCGATCCGCACATCTGATTAAAAGGGCCCCGATCCGCAGCTGCCTCTAGTTGCTGCCACAGAGATGCACACAGCAAGCTGCCTGCCTTCCAGAGGCCCTTTCTGCCAGCTTCAATGTAAAGGCCCCGATCCGCAGCTCCCAGTTGCTGCCACAGAGATGCACACAGCAAGCTGCCTGCCTTCCAGAGGCCCGTTCTGCCTGCTCAGCTGGGGGAGAGATTGAATGAGAGGATGTGATGCTACTGAGCTCCGGCCCAAACATGTCCCAAGTGTCTCTGGTTGAAAGGGCCCCGATCCGCACATCTGATTAAACGGGCCCCGATCCGCAGCTGCCTCTAGTTGCTGCCACAGAGATGCAAACAGCAAGCTGCCTGCCATCCAGAGTCAACTTCTGCCATCTCAGCTGGGGGAGAGATGGAATAAGAGGATGTGATGCTACTGAGCTCCGGCCCAAACATGTCCCAAGTGTCTCCTATTGAAAGGGCCCCGATCCGCAGCTTCAATGTAAAGGGCCCCGATCCGCAGCTCCCAGTTGCTGCCACAGAGAGGCACAGAGCAAGCTGCCTGCCATCCAGAGTCACTTTCTCCCAGCTCAGCTGGGAGAGAAATTGAATAATAAGGTGGGTTAGTGCTGAGCTCCGGCCCCCACAAGGCCGAAGTGTCTCCTATTGAAAGGGCCCCGATCCGCAGCTTCAATGTAAAGGGCCCCGATCCGCAGCTCCCAGTTGCTGCCACAGAGAGGCACAGAGCAAGCTGCCTGCCATCCAGAGTCACCTTCTGCCAGCTCAGCTGGGGAAGAGATTGAATAATAGGGTGGGTTAGTGCTGAGCTCCGGCCCCCAGAAGGCCCAAGTGTCTCCTATTGAAAGGGCCCCAATCCGCACATCTGATTAAAAGGGCCCCGATCCGCATCTGCCTCTAGTTGCTGCCACAGAGATGCACACAGCAAGCTGCCTGCCTTCCAGAGGCACTTTCTGCCAGCTCAGCTAGGGGAGAGATTGAATAAGAGGATGTGATGCTACTGAGCTCCGGCCCCCACAAGTCCCAAGTGTCTGCTGTTGAAAGGGCCCAGATCCGCAGTTCCAATATAAAAGGCCCCGATCCGCAGCTCCCAGTTGCTGCCACAGAGAGGCACAGAGCAAGCTGCCTGCCATCCAGAGTCACCTTCTCCCAGCTCAGCTATGGGACAGAGATTGAACAATAGGGTGGGTTAGTGCTGAGCTCCGGCCCCCACAAGGCCCAAGTGTCTCCGATTGAAAGGGCCCCGATCCGGACATCTGATTAAAAGGGCCCCAATCCGTAGCTGCCTCTAGTTGCTGCCACAGAGATGCACACAGCAAGCTGCCTGCCTTCCAGAGGCCCTTTCTGCCAGCTCACCTGGGGGAGAGATTGAATAAGAGGATGTGATGCTACTGAGCTCCGGCCCCCACAATGCCCAAGTGTCTCCTATTGAAAGGGCCCCGATCTGCACATCTGATTAAAAGGGCCCCAATCCGCAGCTGCCTCTAGTTGCTGCCACAGAGATGAACACAGCTAGCTGCCTGCCTTCCAGAGGCCCTTTCTGCCAGCTCAGCTGGGGGAGTGATTGAATAAGAGGATGTGATGCTACTGAGCTCCGGCCCCCACAAGTCCCAAGTGTGTGCTATTGAAAGGGCCCCGATCCGCAGCTTCAATGTAAAGGGCCCCGATCCGCAGCTCCCAGTTCCTGCCACAGAGAGGCACAGAGCAAGCTGCCTGCCATCCAGAGTCACTTTCTCCCAGCTCAGCAGGGAGGAAGATTGAATAAAAGGGTGGGTGAGTGCTGAGCTCCGGCCCCCAGAAGGCCCAAGTGTCTCCTATTGAAAGGGCCCCGATCCGCACATCTGATTAAAAGGGCCCCGATCCGCAACTGCCTCTAGTTGCTGTCACAGAGAGGCACAGAGCAAGCTGCCTGCCATCCAGAGTCACCTTCTCCCAGCTCAGCTGGGGGAGAGATTGAATAATAGGGTGGGTTAGTGCTGACCTCCGGCACCCACAAGGCCCAAGTGTCTCTTATTCAAAGGGCCCCGATCCGCACATCTGATTAAAAGGGCCCCGATCCGCAGCTGCCTCTAGTTGCTGCCACAGAGTTGCACACAGCAAGCTGCCTGCTTTACAGAGGCCTGTTCTGCTAGCTCAGCTGGGGGAGAGATGGAATAAGAGGATGTGATGCTACTGAGCTCCGGCCACCACAAGGCCCAAGTGTCTGCTATTGAAAGGGCACCGATCCGCAGTTCCAATGTAAAGGGCCCCGATCCGCAGCTCCCAGTTGCTGCCACAGAGAGGCACAGAGCAAGCTGCCTGCCATCCAGAGTCACTTTCTCCGAGCTCAGCTGGGAGAGAAATTGAATAATAAGGTGGGTTAGTGCTGAGCTCCGGCCCCCACAAGGCCCAAGTGTCTCCTATTGAAAGGGCCCCGATCCGCACCTCCAATGTAAAGGGCCGCGATCCGCAGCTCCCAGTTGCTGCCACAGAGAGGCACAGAGCAAGCTGCCTGCCATCCAGAGTCACTTTCTCCCAGCTCAGCTGGGAGAAAGATTGAATAATAGGGTGGGTTAGTGCTGAGCTCCGGCCCCCACAAGTCCCAAGTGTCTGCTATTGAAAGGGCCCTGATCCGCAGTTCCAATGTAAAGGGCCCCGATCTACTGCTCCCAGTTGCAGCCACATAGAGGCACAGAGCAAGCTGCCTACCATCCAGAGTCACTTTCTCCCAGCTCAGCTGGGAGAGAGATTGAATAATAGGGTGGGTTAGTGATGAGCTCCGGCCCCCACAAGGCCCAAGTGTCTCCTATTGAAAGGGCCCCGATCCGCACATCTGATTAAAAGGGCCCCGATCCGCAGCTGCCTCTAGTTGCTGCCACAGAGATGCACACAGCAAGCTGCCTGCCTTCCAGAGGCCCTTTCTGCCAGCTTCAATGTAAAGGCCCCGATCCGCAGCTCCCAGTTGCTGCCACAGAGATGCACACAGCAAGCTGCCTGCCTTCCAGAGGCCCGTTCTGCCTGCTCAGCTGGGGGAGAGATTGAATGAGAGGATGTGATGCTACTGAGCTCCGGCCCAAACATGTCCCAAGTTTCTCCTGTTGAAAGGGCCCCGATCCGCACATCTGATTAAAAGGGCCCCGATCCGCAGCTGCCTCTAGTTGCTGCCACAGAGATGCAAACAGCAAGCTGCCTGCCATCCAGAGTCAACTTCTGCCATCTCAGCTGGGGGAGAGATGGAATAAGAGGATGTGATGGTACTGAGCTCCGGCCCAAACATGTCCCAAGTGTCTCCTATTGAAAGGGCCCCGATCCGCAGCTTCAATGTAAAGGGCCCCGATCCGCAGCTCCCAGTTGCTGCCACAGAGAGGCACAGAGCAAGCTGCCTGCCATCCAGAGTCACCTTCTCCCATCTCAGCTATGGGAGAGAATGAATAATAGGGTGGGTTAGTGCTGAGCTCCGGCACCCACAAGGCCCAAGTGTCTCCTATTGAAAGGGCCCCGATCCGCACATCTGATTAAAAGGGCCCCGATCCGCAGCTGCCTCTAGTTGCTGCCACAGAGATGCACACAGCAAGCTGCCTGCCTTCCAGAGGCCCTTTCTGCCAGCTTCAATGTAAAGGCCCCGATCCGCAGCTCCCAGTTGCTGCCACAGAGATGCACACAGCAAGCTGCCTGCCTTCCAGAGGCCCGTTCTGCCTGCTCAGCTGGGGGAGAGATTGAATGAGAGGATGTGATGCTACTGAGCTCCGGCCCAAACATGTCCCAAGTTTCTCCTGTTGAAAGGGCCCCGATCCGCACATCTGATTAAAAGGGCCCCGATCCGCAGCTGCCTCTAGTTGCTGCCACAGAGATGCAAACAGCAAGCTGCCTGCCATCCAGAGTCAACTTCTGCCATCTCAGCTGGGGGAGAGATGGAATAAGAGGATGTGATGGTACTGAGCTCCGGCCCAAACATGTCCCAAGTGTCTCCTATTGAAAGGGCCCCGATCCGCAGCTTCAATGTAAAGGGCCCCGATCCGCAGCTCCCAGTTGCTGCCACAGAGAGGCACAGAGCAAGCTGCCTGCCATCCAGAGTCACCTTCTCCCATCTCAGCTATGGGAGAGAATGAATAATAGGGTGGGTTAGTGCTGAGCTCCGGCACCCACAAGGCCCAAGTGTCTCCTATTGAAAGGGCCCCGATCCGCACATCTGATTAAAAGGGCCCCGATCCGCAGCTGCCTCGAGTTGCTGCCACAGAGATGCACACAGCAAGCTGCCTGCCTTCCAGAGGCCCGTTCTGCCAGCTCAGCTGGGGGAGAGATGGAATAAATGGATTTGATGCTTCTGAGCTCCGGCCCAAACACGTCCCAAGTGTGTCCTTTTGAAAGGGCTCCGATCCGCACATCTGATTAAAAGGGCCCCGATCCGCAGCTGCCTCTAGTTGCTACCACAGAGATGCACACAGCAAGCTGCCTGCCTTCCAGAGGCCCTTTCTGCCAGCTCAGCTGGGGGAGAAATTGAATAAGAGGCTCAGTTGCTGCTGAGATCCGGCCCCCACAAGTCCCAAGTGTCTCCTATTGAACGGGCCCCGATCCGCACATCTGATTAAAAGGGCCCCGATCCGCAGCTGCCTCTAGTTGCTGCCACAGAGATGCACACAGTAAGCTGCCTGCCTTCCAGAGGCCCTTTCTGCCAGCGCAGCTGGGGGAGAGATTGAATAAGAGGATGTGATGCTACTGAGCTCTGGCCCCCACAAGTCCCAAGTGTGTGCTATTGAAAGGGCCCCGATCCGCTGCTCCCAGTTGCTGCCACAGAGAGACACAGAGCAAGCTGCCTGCCATCCAGAGTCACTTTCTCCCAGCTCAGCTGGGAGAGAGATTGAATAATAGGGTGGGTTAGTGCTGAGCTCCGGCCCCCACAAGGCCCAAGTGTCTCCTATTGAAAGGGCCCCGATCCGCACATCTGATTAAAAGGGCCCCGATCCGCAGCTGCCTCTAGTTGCTGCCACAGAGATGCACACAGCAAGCTGCCTGCCTTCCAGAGGCCCTTTCTGCCAGCTTCAATGTAAAGGCCCCGATCCGCAGCTCCCAGTTGCTGCCACAGAGATGCACACAGCAAGCTGCCTGCCTTCCAGAGGCCCGTTCTGCCTGCTCAGCTGGGGGAGAGATTGAATGAGAGGATGTGATGCTACTGAGCTCCGGCCCAAACATGTCCCAAGTGTCTCTGGTTGAAAGGGCCCCGATCCGCACATCTGATTAAACGGGCCCCGATCCGCAGCTGCCTCTAGTTGCTGCCACAGAGATGCAAACAGCAAGCTGCCTGCCATCCAGAGTCAACTTCTGCCATCTCAGCTGGGGGAGAGATGGAATAAGAGGATGTGATGCTACTGAGCTCCGGCCCAAACATGTCCCAAGTGTCTCCTATTGAAAGGGCCCCGATCCGCAGCTTCAATGTAAAGGGCCCCGATCCGCAGCTCCCAGTTGCTGCCACAGAGAGGCACAGAGCAAGCTGCCTGCCATCCAGAGTCACTTTCTCCCAGCTCAGCTGGGAGAGAAATTGAATAATAAGGTGGGTTAGTGCTGAGCTCCGGCCCCCACAAGGCCGAAGTGTCTCCTATTGAAAGGGCCCCGATCCGCAGCTTCAATGTAAAGGGCCCCGATCCGCAGCTCCCAGTTGCTGCCACAGAGAGGCACAGAGCAAGCTGCCTGCCATCCAGAGTCACCTTCTGCCAGCTCAGCTGGGGAAGAGATTGAATAATAGGGTGGGTTAGTGCTGAGCTCCGGCCCCCAGAAGGCCCAAGTGTCTCCTATTGAAAGGGCCCCAATCCGCACATCTGATTAAAAGGGCCCCGATCCGCATCTGCCTCTAGTTGCTGCCACAGAGATGCACACAGCAAGCTGCCTGCCTTCCAGAGGCACTTTCTGCCAGCTCAGCTAGGGGAGAGATTGAATAAGAGGATGTGATGCTACTGAGCTCCGGCCCCCACAAGTCCCAAGTGTCTGCTGTTGAAAGGGCCCAGATCCGCAGTTCCAATATAAAAGGCCCCGATCCGCAGCTCCCAGTTGCTGCCACAGAGAGGCACAGAGCAAGCTGCCTGCCATCCAGAGTCACCTTCTCCCAGCTCAGCTATGGGACAGAGATTGAACGATAGGGTGGGTTAGTGCTGAGCTCCGGCCCCCACAAGGCCCAAGTGTCTCCGATTGAAAGGGCCCCGATCCGGACATCTGATTAAAAGGGCCCCAATCCGTAGCTGCCTCTAGTTGCTGCCACAGAGATGCACACAGCAAGCTGCCTGCCTTCCAGAGGCCCTTTCTGCCAGCTCACCTGGGGGAGAGATTGAATAAGAGGATGTGATGCTACTGAGCTCCGGCCCCCACAATGCCCAAGTGTCTCCTATTGAAAGGGCCCCGATCTGCACATCTGATTAAAAGGGCCCCAATCCGCAGCTGCCTCTAGTTGCTGCCACAGAGATGAACACAGCTAGCTGCCTGCCTTCCAGAGGCCCTTTCTGCCAGCTCAGCTGGGGGAGTGATTGAATAAGAGGATGTGATGCTACTGAGCTCCGGCCCCCACAAGTCCCAAGTGTGTGCTATTGAAAGGGCCCCGATCCGCAGCTTCAATGTAAAGGGCCCCGATCCGCAGCTCCCAGTTCCTGCCACAGAGAGGCACAGAGCAAGCTGCCTGCCATCCAGAGTCACTTTCTCCCAGCTCAGCAGGGAGGAAGATTGAATAAAAGGGTGGGTGAGTGCTGAGCTCCGGCCCCCAGAAGGCCCAAGTGTCTCCTATTGAAAGGGCCCCGATCCGCACATCTGATTAAAAGGGCCCCGATCCGCAACTGCCTCTAGTTGCTGTCACAGAGAGGCACAGAGCAAGCTGCCTGCCATCCAGAGTCACCTTCTCCCAGCTCAGCTGGGGGAGAGATTGAATAATAGGGTGGGTTAGTGCTGACCTCCGGCACCCACAAGGCCCAAGTGTCTCTTATTCAAAGGGCCCCGATCCGCACATCTGATTAAAAGGGCCCCGATCCGCAGCTGCCTCTAGTTGCTGCCACAGAGTTGCACACAGCAAGCTGCCTGCTTTACAGAGGCCTGTTCTGCTAGCTCAGCTGGGGGAGAGATGGAATAAGAGGATGTGATGCTACTGAGCTCCGGCCACCACAAGGCCCAAGTGTCTGCTATTGAAAGGGCACCGATCCGCAGTTCCAATGTAAAGGGCCCCGATCCGCAGCTCCCAGTTGCTGCCACAGAGAGGCACAGAGCAAGCTGCCTGCCATCCAGAGTCACTTTCTCCGAGCTCAGCTGGGAGAGAAATTGAATAATAAGGTGGGTTAGTGCTGAGCTCCGGCCCCCACAAGGCCCAAGTGTCTCCTATTGAAAGGGCCCCGATCCGCACCTCCAATGTAAAGGGCCGCGATCCGCAGCTCCCAGTTGCTGCCACAGAGAGGCACAGAGCAAGCTGCCTGCCATCCAGAGTCACTTTCTCCCAGCTCAGCTGGGAGAAAGATTGAATAATAGGGTGGGTTAGTGCTGAGCTCCGGCCCCCACAAGTCCCAAGTGTCTGCTATTGAAAGGGCCCTGATCCGCAGTTCCAATGTAAAGGGCCCCGATCTACTGCTCCCAGTTGCAGCCACATAGAGGCACAGAGCAAGCTGCCTGCCATCCAGAGTCACTTTCTCCCAGCTCAGCTGGGAGAGAGATTGAATAATAGGGTGGGTTAGTGATGAGCTCCGGCCCCCACAAGGCCCAAGTGTCTCCTATTGAAAGGGCCCCGATCCGCACATCTGATTAAAAGGGCCCCGATCCGCAGCTGCCTCTAGTTGCTGCCACAGAGATGCACACAGCAAGCTGCCTGCCTTCCAGAGGCCCTTTCTGCCAGCTTCAATGTAAAGGCCCCGATCCGCAGCTCCCAGTTGCTGCCACAGAGATGCACACAGCAAGCTGCCTGCCTTCCAGAGGCCCGTTCTGCCTGCTCAGCTGGGGGAGAGATTGAATGAGAGGATGTGATGCTACTGAGCTCCGGCCCAAACATGTCCCAAATTTCTCCTGTTGAAAGGGCCCCGATCCGCACATCTGATTAAAAGGGCCCCGATCCGCAGCTGCCTCTAGTTGCTGCCACAGAGATGCAAACAGCAAGCTGCCTGCCATCCAGAGTCAACTTCTGCCATCTCAGCTGGGGGAGAGATGGAATAAGAGGATGTGATGGTACTGAGCTCCGGCCCAAACATGTCCCAAGTGTCTCCTATTGAAAGGGCCCCGATCCGCAGCTTCAATGTAAAGGGCCCCGATCCGCAGCTCCCAGTTGCTGCCACAGAGAGGCACAGAGCAAGCTGCCTGCCATCCAGAGTCACGTTCTCCCAGCTCAGCTGGGGGAGAGATTGAATGAGAGGATGTGATGCTACTGAGCTCCGGCCCCCACAATGCCCAAGTGTCTCCTATTGAAAGGGCCCCGATCCGCACATCTGATTAAAAGGGCCCTGATCCGCAGCTGCCTAGAGTTGCTGCCACAGAGATGCACACAGCATGCTGCCTGCCTTCCAGAGGCCCTTTCTGCCAGCTCAGCTGGGGGAGAGATTGAATGAGAGGATGTGATGCTACTGAGCTCCGTCCCAAACATGTCCCAAGTGTCTCCTATTGAAAGGGCCCCGATCCGCACATCTGATTAAAGGGGCCCCGATCCGCAGCTGCCTCTAGTTGCTGCCACAGAGATGCACACAGCAAGCTGCCTGCTTTCCAGAGGCCCGTTCTGCCAGCTCAGCTGGGGGAGAGATGGAAAAAGAGGATGTGATGCTACTGAGCTCCGGTCCCCACAAGGCCCAAGTGTCTGCTATTGAAAGGGCCCCGATCCGCAGTTCCAATGTAAAGGGCCCCGATCCGCAGCTCCCAGTTGCTGCCACAGAGAGGCACAGAGCAAGCTGCCTGCCATCCAGAGTCACTTTCTCCCAGCTCAGCTGGGAGAGAGATTGAATAATAGGGTGGGTTAGTGCTGAGCTCCGGCCCCCACAAGGCACAAGTGTCTCCTATTGAAAGGGCCCCAATCCGCACATCTGATTAAAAGGGCCCCGATCCGCAGCTGCCTCTAGTTGCTGCCACAGAGATGCACACAGCAAGATGCCTGCCTTCCAGAGGCCCTTTCTGCCAGCTTCAATGTAAAGGCCCCGATCCGCAGCTCCCAGTTGCTGCCACAGAGAGGCACAGAGCAAGCTGCCTGCCATCCAGAGTCACTTTCTCCCAGCTCAGCTGGGGGAGAGATTGAATAATAGGCTGGGTTCGTGTTGAGCTCCGGCCCCCACAAGGCCCAAGTGTCTCCTATTGAAAGGGCCCCGATCTGCACATCTGATTAAAAGGGCCCCGATCCGCAGCTGCCTCTAGTTGCTGCCACAGAGATGCACACAGCAAGCTGGCTGCCTTCCAGAGGCCCGTTCTGCCAGCTCAGCTGGGGGAGAGATGGAATAACAGGATGTGATGCTACTGAGCTCCGGCCCAAACATGTCCCAAGTGTCTCCTACTGAAAGGGCCCCGATCCGCACATCTGTTTAAAAGGGCCCCGATCCGCAACTGCCTCTAGTTGCTGCCACAGAGAGGCACAGAGCAAGCTGCCTGCTATCCAGAGTCACTTTCTCCCAGCTCAGCTGGGGGAGAGATTGAATAATAGGGTGGGTTCGTGTTGAGCTCCGGCCCCCACAAGGCACAAGTGTCTCCTATTGAAAGGGCCCCGATCCGCACATCTGATTAAAAGGGCCCCGATCCGCAGCTGCCTCTAGTTGCTGCCACAGAGATGCACACAGCAAGCTGCCTGCCTTCCAGAGGACCTTTCTGCCAGCTCTCCTGCGGGAGAGATTGAATAAGAGGCTCAGTTGCTGCTGACCTCCGGCACCCACAGGGCCCAAGTGTCTCCTATTGAAAGTGCCCCGATCCGCACATCTGATTAAAAGGGCCCCGATCCGCAGCTGCCTCTAGTTGCTGCCACAGAGATGTACACAGCAAGCTGCCTGCCTTCCAGAGGCCCTTTCTGCCAGCTCAGCTGGGGGAGAGATTGTATAAGAGGATGTGATGCTACTGAGCTCAGGCCCAAAAAAGTCCCAAGTGTCTGCTATTGAAAGGGCCCCGATCCGCAGCTTCAATGTAAAGGGCCCCGATCTGAAGCTCCCAGTTGCTGCCACAGAGAGGCACAGAGCAAGCTGCCTGCCATCCAGAGTCACTTTCTCCGAGCTCAGCTGGGAGAGAAATTGAATAATAAGGTGGGTTAGTGCTGAGCTCCGGCCCCCACAAGGCCCAAGTGTCTCCTATTGAAAGGGCCCCGATCCGCACCTCCAATGTAAAGGGCCGCGATCCGCAGCTCCCAGTTGCTGCCACAGAGAGGCACAGAGCAAGCTGCCTGCCATCCAGAGTCACTTTCTCCCAGCTCAGCTGGGAGAAAGATTGAATAATAGGGTGGGTTAGTGCTGAGCTCCGGCCCCCACAAGTCCCAAGTGTCTGCTATTGAAAGGGCCCTGATCCGCAGTTCCAATGTAAAGGGCCCCGATCTACTGCTCCCAGTTGCAGCCACATAGAGGCACAGAGCAAGCTGCCTGCCATCCAGAGTCACTTTCTCCCAGCTCAGCTGGGAGAGAGATTGAATAATAGGGTGGGTTAGTGATGAGCTCCGGCCCCCACAAGGCCCAAGTGTCTCCTATTGAAAGGGCCCCGATCCGCACATCTGATTAAAAGGGCCCCGATCCGCAGCTGCCTCTAGTTGCTGCCACAGAGATGCACACAGCAAGCTGCCTGCCTTCCAGAGGCCCTTTCTGCCAGCTTCAATGTAAAGGCCCCGATCCGCAGCTCCCAGTTGCTGCCACAGAGATGCACACAGCAAGCTGCCTGCCTTCCAGAGGCCCGTTCTGCCTGCTCAGCTGGGGGAGAGATTGAATGAGAGGATGTGATGCTACTGAGCTCCGGCCCAAACATGTCCCAAGTTTCTCCTGTTGAAAGGGCCCCGATCCGCACATCTGATTAAAAGGGCCCCGATCCGCAGCTGCCTCTAGTTGCTGCCACAGAGATGCAAACAGCAAGCTGCCTGCCATCCAGAGTCAACTTCTGCCATCTCAGCTGGGGGAGAGATGGAATAAGAGGATGTGATGGTACTGAGCTCCGGCCCAAACATGTCCCAAGTGTCTCCTATTGAAAGGGCCCCGATCCGCAGCTACAATGTAAAGGGCCCCGATCCGCAGCTCCCAGTTGCTGCCACAGAGAGGCACAGAGCAAGCTGCCTGCCATCCAGAGTCACGTTCTCCCAGCTCAGCTGGGGGAGAGATTGAATGAGAGGATGTGATGCTACTGAGCTCCGGCCCCCACAATGCCCAAGTGTCTCCTATTGAAAGGGCCCCGATCCGCACATCTGATTAAAAGGGCCCTGATCCGCAGCTGCCTAGAGTTGCTGCCACAGAGATGCACACAGCATGCTGCCTGCCTTCCAGAGGCCCTTTCTGCCAGCTCAGCTGGGGGAGAGATTGAATGAGAGGATGTGATGCTACTGAGCTCCGTCCCAAACATGTCCCAAGTGTCTCCTATTGAAAGGGCCCCGATCCGCACATCTGATTAAAGGGGCCCCGATCCGCAGCTGCCTCTAGTTGCTGCCACAGAGATGCACACAGCAAGCTGCCTGCTTTCCAGAGGCCCGTTCTGCCAGCTCAGCTGGGGGAGAGATGGAAAAAGAGGATGTGATGCTACTGAGCTCCGGTCCCCACAAGGCCCAAGTGTCTGCTATTGAAAGGGCCCCGATCCGCAGTTCCAATGTAAAGGGCCCCGATCCGCAGCTCCCAGTTGCTGCCACAGAGAGGAACAGAGCAAGCTGCCTGCCATCCAGAGTCACTTTCTCCCAGCTCAGCTGGGAGAGAGATTGAATAATAGGGTGGGTTAGTGCTGAGCTCCGGCCCCCACAAGGCACAAGTGTCTCCTATTGAAAGGGCCCCAATCCGCACATCTGATTAAAAGGGCCCCGATCCGCAGCTGCCTCTAGTTGCTGCCACAGAGATGCACACAGCAAGATGCCTGCCTTCCAGAGGCCCTTTCTGCCAGCTTCAATGTAAAGGCCCCGATCCGCAGCTCCCAGTTGCTGCCACAGAGAGGCACAGAGCAAGCTGCCTGCCATCCAGAGTCACTTTCTCCCAGCTCAGCTGGGGGAGAGATTGAATAATAGGCTGGGTTCGTGTTGAGCTCCGGCCCCCACAAGGCCCAAGTGTCTCCTATTGAAAGGGCCCCGATCTGCACATCTGATTAAAAGGGCCCCGATCCGCAGCTGCCTCTAGTTGCTGCCACAGAGATGCACACAGCAAGCTGGCTGCCTTCCAGAGGCCCGTTCTGCCAGCTCAGCTGGGGGAGAGATGGAATAACAGGATGTGATGCTACTGAGCTCCGGCCCAAACATGTCCCAAGTGTCTCCTACTGAAAGGGCCCCGATCCGCACATCTGTTTAAAAGGGCCCCGATCCGCAACTGCCTCTAGTTGCTGCCACAGAGAGGCACAGAGCAAGCTGCCTGCTATCCAGAGTCACTTTCTCCCAGCTCAGCTGGGGGAGAGATTGAATAATAGGGTGGGTTCGTGTTGAGCTCCGGCCCCCACAAGGCCCAAGTGTCTCCTATTGAAAGGGCCCCGATCCGCACATCTGATTAAAAGGGCCCCGATCCGCAGCTGCCTCTAGTTGCTGCCACAGAGATGCACACAGCAAGCTGCCTGCCTTCCAGAGGACCTTTCTGCCAGCTCTCCTGCGGGAGAGATTGAATAAGAGGCTCAGTTGCTGCTGACCTCCGGCACCCACAGGGCCCAAGTGTCTCCTATTGAAAGTGCCCCGATCCGCACATCTGATTAAAAGGGCCCCGATCCGCAGCTGCCTCTAGTTGCTGCCACAGAGATGTACACAGCAAGCTGCCTGCCTTCCAGAGGCCCTTTCTGCCAGCTCAGCTGGGGGAGAGATTGTATAAGAGGATGTGATGCTACTGAGCTCAGGCCCAAAAAAGTCCCAAGTGTCTGCTATTGAAAGGGCCCCGATCCGCAGCTTCAATGTAAAGGGCCCCGATCTGAAGCTCCCAGTTGCTGCCACAGAGAGGCACAGAGCAAGCTGCCTGCCATCCAGAGTCACCTTCTCCCAACTGAGCTGGGGGAGAGATTGAATAACAGGGTGGGTTAGTGCTGAGCTCCGGCACCCACAAGTCCCAAGTGTCTGCTATTGAAAGGGCCCCGATCCGCAACACCGACGTAAAGAGCCCCGATTCGCAGCTCCCACTTGCTGCCACAGAGATGCACACAGCAAGCTGCCTGCCTTCCAGAGGACCTTTCTGCCAGCTCTCCTGCGGGAGAGATTGAATAAGAGGCTCAGTTGCTGCTGACCTCCGGCACCCACAGGGCCCAAGTGTCTCCTATTGAAAGTGCCCCGATCTGCACATCTGATTAAAAGGGCCCCGATCCGCAGCTGACTCTAGTTGCTGCCACAGAGATGTACACAGCAAGCTGCCTGCCTTCCAGAGGCCCTTTCTGCCAGCTCAGCTGGGGGAGAGATTGTATAAGAGGATGTGATGCTACTGAGCTCAGGCCCAAAAAAGTCCCAAGTGTCTGCTATTGAAAGGGCCCCGATCCGCAGCTTCAATGTAAAGGGCCCCGATCTGAAGCTCCCAGTTGCTGCCACAGAGAGGCACAGAGCAAGCTGCCTGCCATCCAGAGTCACGTTCTCCCAGCTCAGCTGGGGGAGAGATTGAATGAGAGGATGTGATGCTACTGAGCTCCGGCCCCCACAATGCCCAAGTGTCTCCTATTGAAAGGGCCCCGATCCGCACATCTGATTAAAAGGGCCCTGATCCGCAGCTGCCTAGAGTTGCTGCCACAGAGATGCACACAGCATGCTGCCTGCCTTCCAGAGGCCCTTTCTGCCAGCTCAGCTGGGGGAGAGATTGAATGAGAGGATGTGATGCTACTGAGCTCCGTCCCAAACATGTCCCAAGTGTCTCCTATTGAAAGGGCCCCGATCCGCACATCTGATTAAAGGGGCCCCGATCCGCAGCTGCCTCTAGATGCTGCCACAGAGATGCACACAGCAAGCTGCCTCCCATCCAGAGTCACCTTCTCCCAGCTCAGCTGGGGGAGAGAATGAATAATAGGGTGGGTTAGTGCTGACCACCGGCACCCATAAGGCCCAAGTGTCTCCTATTGAAAGGGCCCCGATCCGCACATCTGATTAAAAGGGCCCCGATCCGCAGCTGCCTCTAGTTGCTGCCACAGAGATGCACACAGCAAGCTGCCTGCCTTCCAGAGGCCCTTTCTGCCAGCTCAGCTGGGGGAGAAATTGAATAAGAGGCTCAGTTGCTGCTGAGATCCGGCCCCCACAAGTCCCAAGTGTCTCCTATTGAAAGGGCCCCGATCCGCACATCTGATTAAAAGGGCCCCGAACCGCAGCTGCCTCTAGTTGCTGCCACAGAGATGCACACAGTAAGCTGCCTGCCTTCCAGAGGCCCTTTCTGCCAGCTCAGCTGGGGGAGAGATTGAATAAGAGGATGTGATGCTACTGAGCTCCGGCCCCCACAAGTCCCAAGTGTGTGCTATTGAAAGGGCCCCGATCCGCTGCTCCCAGTTGCTGCCACAGAGAGGCACAGAGCAAGCTGCCTGCCATCCAGAGTCACCTTCTCCCAGCTCAGCTGGGAGAGAGATTGAATAATAGGGTGGGTTAGTGCTGAGCTCCGGCCCCCACAAGGCCCAAGTGTCTCCTATTGAAAGGGCCCCGATCCGCACATCTGATTAAAAGGGCCCCGATCCGCAGCTGCCTCTAGTTGCTGCCACAGAGATGCACACAGCAAGCTGCCTGCCTTCCAGAGGCCCTTTCTGCCAGCTTCAATGTAAAGGCCCCGATCCGCAGCTCCCAGTTGCTGCCACAGAGATGCACACAGCAAGCTGCCTGCCTTCCAGAGGCCCGTTCTGCCTGCTCAGCTGGGGGAGAGATTGAATGAGAGGATGTGATGCTACTGAGCTCCGGCCCAAACATGTCCCAAGTGTCTCTGGTTGAAAGGGCCCCGATCCGCACATCTGATTAAACGGGCCCCGATCCGCAGCTGCCTCTAGTTGCTGCCACAGAGATGCAAACAGCAAGCTGCCTGCCATCCAGAGTCAACTTCTGCCATCTCAGCTGGGGGAGAGATGGAATAAGAGGATGTGATGCTACTGAGCTCCGGCCCAAACATGTCCCAAGTGTCTCCTATTGAAAGGGCCCCGATCCGCAGCTTCAATGTAAAGGGCCCCGATCCGCAGCTCCCAGTTGCTGCCACAGAGAGGCACAGAGCAAGCTGCCTGCCATCCAGAGTCACTTTCTCCCAGCTCAGCTGGGAGAGAAATTGAATAATAAGGTGGGTTAGTGCTGAGCTCCGGCCCCCACAAGGCCCAAGTGTCTCCTATTGAAAGGGCCCCGATCCGCAGCTTCAATGTAAAGGGCCCCGATCCGCAGCTCCCAGTTGCTGCCACAGAGAGGCACAGAGCAAGCTGCCTGCCATCCAGAGTCACCTTCTGCCAGCTCAGCTGGGGGAGAGATTGAATAATAGGGTGGGTTAGTGCTGAGCTCCGGCCCCCAGAAGGCCCAAGTGTCTCCTATTGAAAGGGCCCCAATCCGCACATCTGATTAAAAGGGCCCCGATCCGCAGCTGCCTCTAGTTGCTGCCACAGAGATGCACACAGCAAGCTGCCTGCCTTCCAGAGGCCCTTTCTGCCAGCTCAGCTAGGGGAGAGATTGAATAAGAGGATGTGATGCTACTGAGCTCCGGCCCCCACAAGTCCCAAGTGTCTGCTGTTGAAAGGGCCCACATCCGCAGTTCCAATATAAAAGGCCCCGATCCGCAGCTCCCAGTTGCTGCCACAGAGAGGCACAGAGCAAGCTGCCTGCCATCCAGAGTCACCTTCTCCCAGCTCAGCTATGGGAGAGAGATTGAACAATAGGGTGGGTTAGTGCTGAGCTCCGGCCCCCACAAGGCCCAAGTGTCTCCGATTGAAAGGGCCCCGATCCGGACATCTGATTAAAAGGGCCCCAATCCGCAGCTGCCTCTAGTTGCTGCCACAGAGATGCACACAGCAAGCTGCCTGCCTTCCAGAGGCCCTTTCTGCCAGCTCACCTGGGGGAGAGATTGAATAAGAGGATGTGATGCTACTGAGCTCCGGCCCCCACAATGCCCAAGTGTCTCCTATTGAAAGGGCCCCGATCTGCACATCTGATTAAAAGGGCCCCAATCCGCAGCTGCCTCTAGGTGCTGCCACAGAGATGCACACAGCAAGCTTCCTGCCTTCCAGAGGCCCTTTCTTCCAGCTCAGCTAGGGGAGAGATTGAATAAGAGGATGTGATGCTACTGAGCTCCGGACCCCACAAGTCCCAAGTGTCTGCTATTGAAAGGGCCCCGATCAGCAGTTCCGATTTAAAGGGCCCCGATCCGCAGCTCCCAGTTCCTGCCACAGAGAGGCACAGAGCAAGCTGCCTGCCATCCAGAGTCACCTTCTCCCAGCTCAGCTATGGGAGAAATTGAATAATACGGTGGGTTAGTGCTGAGCTCCGGCACCCACAAGGCCCAAGTGTCTCCTATTGAAAGGGCCCCGATCCGCACATCTGATTAAAAGGGCCCCGATCCGCAGCTGCCTCTAGTTGCTGCCACAGAGATGCACACAGCAAGCTTCCTGCCTTCCAGAGGCCCTTTCTGCCAGCTCAGCTAGGGGAGAGATTGAATAAGAGGATGTGATGCTACTGAGCTCCGGACCCCACAATGCCCAAGTGTCTGCTATTGAAAGGGCCCCGATCCGCAGCTTCAATGTAAAGGGCCCCGATCCTCAGCTCCCAGTTGCTGCCACAGAGAGGCACAGAGCAAGCTGCCTGCCATCCAGAGTCACCTTCTCCCAGCTCAGCTGGGGGAGAGATTGAATAATAGGGTGGGTTAGTGCTGAGCTCCGGCCCCCACAAGGCCCAAGTGTCTCCTATTTAAAGGGCCCCGATCCGCAGCTTCAATGTAAAGGGCCCCGATCCGCAGCTCCCAGTTGCTGCCACAGAGCAAGCTGCCTGCCATCCAGAGTCACTTTCTCCCAGCTCAGCTGGGAGAAAGATTGAATAATAGGATGGGTTAGTGCTGAGCTCCGGCCCCCAGAAGGCCCAAGTGTCTCCTATTGAAAGGGCTCCGATCCGCATATCTGATTAAAAGGGCCCCGAGCCGCAGCTGCCTCTCGTTGCTGCCACAGAGATGCACACAGCAAGCTGCCTGCCTTCCAGAGGCCCGTTCTGCCAGCTCAGCTGGGGGAGAGATGGAATAAGAGGATGTGATGAAACTGAGCTCCGGCCCCCACAAGTCCCAAGTGTGTGCTATTGAAAGGGCCCCGATCCGCAGCTCCAATGTAAAGGGCCCCGATCCGCAGCTCCCAGTTGCTGCCACAGAGAGGCACAGAGCAAGCTGCCTGCCATCCAGAGTCACCTTCTCCCAGCTCAGCTGGGGGAGAGATTGAATAATAGGGTGGGTTAGTGCTGACCTCCGGCACCCACAAGGCCCAAGTGTCTCCTATTGAATGGCCCCCGATCCGCACATCTGACTAAAAGGGCCCCGATCCACAGGTGCCTCTAGTTGCTGCCACAGAGATGCACACAGCAAGCTGCCTGCCTTCCAGAGGCCCGTTCTGCCAGCTCAGCTGGGGGAGAGATGGAATAAGAAAATGTGATGATACTGAACTCCGGCCCAAACACGTCCCACGTGTCTCCTATTGAAAGGGCCCCGATCCGCAGCTTCAATGTAAAGGGCCCCGATCCGCAGCTCCCAGTTGCTGCCACAGAGAGGCACAGAGCAAGCTGCCTGCCATCCAGAGTCACTTTCTCCCAGCTCAGCTGGGAGAAAGATTGAATAATAGGGTGGGTTCGTGTTGAACTCCGGCCCCCACAAGGCCCAAGTGTCTCCTATTGAAAGGGCCACGATCCGCACATCTGATTAAAAGGGCCCCGATCCGCAGCTGCCTCTAGTTGCTGCCACAGAGATGCACACAGCAAGCTGCCTGCCTTCCAGAGGCCCTTTCTGCCAGCTCAGCTGGGGGAGAGATTGAATAAGAGGATGTGATGCTACTGAGCTATGGCCCCCACAAGTCCCAAGTGTGTGCTATTGAAAGGGCCCCGATCCGCACCTCCAATGTAAAGGGCCCCGATCCGCAGCTCCCAGTTGCTGCCACAGAGATGCACACAGCAAGCTGCCTGCCTTCCAGAGGCCCTTTCTGCCAGCTCAGCTGGGGGAGAGATTGAATAAGAGGATGTGATGCTACTGAGCTATGGCCCCCACAAGTCCCAAGTGTGTGCTATTGAAAGGGCCCCGATCCGCACCTCCAATGTAAAGGGCCCCGATCCGCAGCTCCCAGTTGCTGCCATAGAGAGGCACAGAGCAAGCTGCCGGCCATCCAGAGTCACCTTCTCCCAACTCAGCTGGGGGAGAGATTGAATAATAGGGTGGGTTAGTGCTGAGCTCCGGCCCCCAGAAGGCCCAAGTGTCTCCTATTGAAAGGGCCCCGATCCGCATATCTGATTAAAAGGGCCCCGATCCGCAACTGCCTCTAGTTGCTGCCACAGAGAGGCACAGAGCAAGCTGCCTGCCATCCAGAGTCACTTTCTCCCAGCTGAGCTGGGGGAGAGATTGAATAATAGGGTGGGTTAGTGTTGAGCTCCGGCCCCCACAAGGCCCAAGTGTCTCCTATTGAAAGGGCCTGGATCCGCACATCTGATTAAAAGGGCCCCAATCCGCAGCTGCCTCTAGTTGCTGCCACAGAGATGCACACAGCAAGCTGCCTGCATTCCAGAGGCCCTTTCTGCCAGCTCACCTGGGGGAGAGATTGAATAAGAGGATGTGATGCTACTGAGCTCCGGCCCCCACAATGCCCAAGTGTCTCCTATTGAATGGGCCCCGATCCGCACATCTGATTAAAAGGGCCCCGATACGCAGCTGCCTCTAGTTGCTGCCACAGAGATGCACACAGCAAGCTGCCTGCCTTCCAAAGGTCCTTTCTGCAAGCTCAGCTGGGGGAGAGATTGAATGAGAGGATGTGATGTTACTGAGCTCCGGCCCAAACATGTCCCAAGTGACTCCTATTGAAAGGGCCCCGATCCGCACATCTGATTAAAAGGGCCCCGATCCGCAGCTGCCTCGAGTTGCTGCCACAGAGAAGCACACAGCAAGCTGCCTGCCTTCCAGAGGCCCGTTCTGCCAGCTCAGCTGGGGGAGAGATGGAATAAGAGGATGTGATGCTTCTGAGCTCCGGCCCAAACACGTTCCAAGTGTCTCCTATTGAAAGGGCCCCGATCCGCAGCTTCAATGTAAAGGGCCCCGATCCGCAGCTCCCAGTTGCTGCCACTGAGAGGCACAGAGCAAGCTGCCTGCCATCCAGAGTCACTTTCTCCCAGCTCAGCTTGGAGAGAGATTGAATAATAGGGTGGGTTAGTGCTGAGCTCCGGCCCCCACAAGTCCCAAGTGTCTGCTATTGAAAGGGCCCTGATCCGCAGTTCCAATGTAAAGGGCCCCGATCTGCAGCTCCCAGTTGCTGCCACATAGAGGCACAGAGCAAGCTGCCTGCCATCCAGAGTCACCTTCTGCCAGCTCAGCTTGGAGAGAGATTGAATAATAGGGTGGGTTAGTGCTGAGCTCCGGCCCCCAGAAGGCCCAAGTGTCTCCTATTGAAAGGGCCCCGATCCGCAGCTTCAATGTAAAGGGCCCCGATCCGCAATTGCCTCTAGTTGCTGCCACAGAGAGGCACAGAGCAAGCTGCCTGCCATCCAGAGTCACCTTCTGCCAGCTCAGCTGGGGTAGAGATTGAATAATAGGGTGGGTTAGTGCTGAGCTCCGGCCCCCACAAGGCCCAAGTGTCTCCTATTGAAAGGGCCTGGATCCGCACATCTGATTAAAAGGGCCCCAATCCGCAGCTGCCTCTAGTTGCTTCCACAGAGATGCACACAGCAAGCTGCCTGCATTCCAGAGGCCCTTTCTGCCAGCTCACCTGGGGGAGAGATTGAATAAGAGGATGTGATGCTACTGAGCTCCGGCCCCCACAATGCCCAAGTGTCTCCTATTGAATGGGCCCCGATCCGCACATCTGATTAAAAGGGCCCCGATCCGCAGCTGCCTCTAGTTGCTGCCACAGAGATGCACACAGCAAGCTGCCTGCCTTCCAGAGGCCCTTTCTGCCAGCTCAGCTAGGGGAGATATTGAATAAGAGGATGTGATGCTACTGAGCTCCGGCCCCCACAAGTCCCAAGTGTCTGCTGTTGAAAGGGCCCAGATCCGCAGTTCCAATGTAAAAGGCCCCGATCCGCAGCTCCCAGTTGCTGCCACAGAGAGGCACAGAGCAAGCTGCCTGCCATCCAGAGTCACCTTCTCCCAGCTCAGCTATGGGAGAGAGATTGAACAATAGGGTGGGTTAGTGCTGAGCTCCGGCCCCCACAAGTCCCAAGTGTCTGCTATTGAAAGGGCCCTGATCCGCAGTTCCAATGCAAAGGGCCCCGATCTGCTGCTCCCAGTTGCTGCCACATAGTGGCACAGAGCAAGCTGCCTGCCATCCAGAGTCACCTTCTCCCAGCTCAGCTATGGGAGAGAATGAATAATAGGGTGGGTTAGTGCTGAGCTGCGGCACCCACAAGGCCCAAGTGTCTCCTATTGAAAGGGCCCCGATCCGCACATCTGATAAAAAGGGTCCGAATCCGCAGCTGCCTCTAGTTGCTGCCACAGAGATGCACACAGCAAGCTGCCTGCTTTCCAGAGGCCCGTTCTGACAGCTCAGCTGGGGGAGAGATGGAATAAGAGGATGTGATGCTACTGAGCTCCGGCCACCACAAGGCCCCAGTGTCTGCTATTGAATGGGCACCGATCCGCAGTTCCAATGTAAAGGGCCCCGATCCGCAGCTCCCAGTTGCTGCCACAGAGAGGCACAGAGCAAGCTGCCTGCCATCCAGAGTCACTTTCTCCCAGCTCAGCTGGGAGAGAGATTGAATAATAGGGTGGGTTAGTGCTGACCTCTGGCCCCCACAAGGCCCGTTTCTCCTATTGAAATGGTCCCGATCCGCACATCACATTAAAAGGGCCCCGATCCGCAGCTGCCTCTAGTTGCTGCCACAGAGATGCACACAGCAAGCTGCCTGCTTTCCAGAGGCCCGTTCTGCCAGCTCAGCTGGGGGAGAGATGGAAAAAGAGGATGTGATGCTACTGAGCTCCGGACACCACAAGGACCAAGTGTCTGCTATTGAAAGGGCCCCGATCCGCAGTTCCAATGTAAAGGGCCCCGATCCGCAGCTCCCAGTTGCTGCCACAGAGAGGCACAGAGCAAGCTGCCTGCCATCCAGAGTAACTTTCTCCCAGCTCAGATGGGGGAGAGATTGAATAATAGGGTGGGTTAGTGCTGAGCTCCGGCCCCCACAAGGACCAAGTGTCTCCTATTGAAAGGGCCCCGATCCGGACATCTGATTAAAAGGGCCCCAATCCGCAGCTGCCTCTAGTTGCTGCCACAGAGATGCAAACAGCAAGCTGCCTGCCATCCAGATTCAACTTCTGCCATCTCAGCTGGGGGAGAGATGGAATAAGAGGATGTGATGCTACTCAGCTCCGGCCCAAACATGTCCCAAGTGTCGCCTGTTGAAAGGGCCCCGATCCGCACATCTGATTAAAAGGGCCCCGATCCGCAGCTGCCTCTAGTTGCTGCCACAGAGATGCAAACAGCAAGCTGCCTGCCATCCAGATTCAACTTCTGCCATCTCAGCTGGGGGAGAGATGGAATAAGAGGATGTGATGCTACTGAGCTCCGGCCCAAACATGTCCCAAGTGTCTCCTATTGAAAGGGCCCCGATCCGCAGCTTCAATGTAAAGGGCCCCGATCCGCAGCTCCCAGTTGCTGCCACAGAGAGGCACAGAGCAAGCTGCCTGCCATCCAGAGTCACTTTCTCCCAGCCCAGCTGGGAGAGAGATTGAATAATAAGGTGGGTTAGTGCTGAGCTCCGGCCCCCACAAGGCCCAAGTGTCTCCTATTGAAAGGGCCCCGATCCGAAGCTTCAATGTAAAGGGCCCCGATCCGCAGCTCCCAGTTGCTGCCACAGAGCAAGCTGCCTGCCATCCAGAGTCACGTTCTCCCACCTCAGCTGGGAGAAAGATTGAATAATAGGGTGGGTTAGTGCTGAGCTCCGGCCCCCAGAAGGCCCAAGTGTCTCCTATTGAAAGGGCCCCGATCCGCAGCTTCAATGTAAAGGGCCCCGATCCGCAATTGCCTCTAGTTGCTGCCACAGAGAGGCACAGAGCAAGCTGCCTGCCATCCAGAGTCACCTTCTGCCAGCTCAGCTGGGGGAGAGATTGAATAATAGGGTGGATTAGTGCTGACCTCCGGCACCCACAAGGCCCAAGTGTCTCCTATTGAAAGGGCCCCAATCCGCACATCTGATTAAAAGGGCCCCGATCCGCAGCTGCCTCTAGTTGCTGCCACAGAGATGCACACAGCAAGCTGCCTGCCTTCCAGAGGCCCTTTCTGCCAGCTCAGCTAGGGGAGATATTGAATAAGAGGATGTGATGCTACTGAGCTCCGGCCCCCACAAGTCCCAAGTGTCTGCTGTTGAAAGGGCCCAGATCCGCAGTTCCAATGTAAAAGGCCCCGATCCGCAGCTCCCAGTTGCTGCCACAGAGCAAGCTGCCTGCCATCCAGAGTCACGTTCTCCCACCTCAGCTGGGAGAAAGATTGAATAATAGGGTGGGTTAGTGCTGACCTCCGGCACCCACAAGGCCCAAGTGTCTCCTATTGAAAGGGCCCCGATCCGCACATCTGATTAAAAGGTCCCCGATCCGCAGCTGCCTCTAGTTGCTGCCACAGAGATGCACACAGCAAGCTGCCTGCCTTCCAGAGGCCCGTTCTGCCTGCTCAGCTGGGGGAGAGATTGAATGAGAGAATGTGATGCTACTGAGCTCCAGCCCAAACATGTCCCAAGTGTCTCCTGTTGAAAGGGCCCCGATCCGCACATCTGATTAAAAGGGCCCCGATCCGCAGCTGCCTCTAGTTGCTGCCACAGAGATGCAAACAGCAAGCTGCCTGCCATCCAGAGTCAACTTCTGCCATCTCAGCTGGGGGAGAGATGGAATAAGAGGATGTGATGCTACTGAGCTCCGGCCCAAACATGTCCCAAGTGTCTCCTATTGAAAGGGCCCCGATCCGCAGCTTCAATGTAATGGGCCCCGATCCGCAGCTCCCAGTTGCTGCCACAGAGAGGCACAGAGCAAGCTGCCTGCCATCCAGAGTCACTTTCTCCCCGATCAGCTGGGAGAGAGATTGAATAATAAGGTGGGTTAGTGCTGAGCTCCGGCCCCCAGAAGGCCCAAGTGTCTCCTATTGAAAGGGCCCCGATCCGCAGCTTCAATGTAAAGGGCCCCGATCCGCAATTGCCTCTAGTTGCTGCCACAGAGAGGCACAGAGCAAGCTGCCTGCCATCCAGAGTCACCTTCTGCCAGCTCAGCTGGGGGAGAGATTGAATAATCGGGTGGGTTAGTGCTGACCTCCGGCCCCCACAAGGCCCAAGTGTCTCCTATTGAAAGGGCCCCAATCCACACATCTGATTAAAAGGGCCCCGATCCGCAGTTGCCTCTAGTTGCTGCCACAGAGATGCACACAGCAAGCTGCCTGCCTTCCAGAGGCCCTTTCTGCCAGCTCAGCTAGGGGAGATATTGAATAAGAGGATGTGATGCTACTGAGCTCCGGCCCCCACAAGTCTCAAGTGTCTGCTGTTGAAAGGGCCCAGATCCGCAGTTCCAATGTAAAAGGCCCCGATCCGCAGCTCCCAGTTGCTGCCACAGAGAGACACAGAGCAAGCTGCCTGCCATCCAGAGTCACCTTCTCCCAGCTCAGCTATGGGAGAGAGATTGAACAATAGGGTGGGTTAGTGCTGAGCTCCGGCCCCCACAAGGCCCAAGTGTCTCCGATTGAAAGGGCCCCGATCCGCAGCTTCAATGTAAAGGGCCCCGATCTGCAGCTCCCAGTTGCTGCCACAGAGCAAGCTGCCTGCCATCCAGAGTCACTTTCTCCCAGCTCAATTGTGAGAAAGATTGAATAATAGGGTGGGTTAGTTCTGAGCACCGGCCCCCACAAGGCCCAAGTGTCTCCTATTGAAAGGGCCCCGATCCGCACATCTGATTAAAAGGGCCCCGATCCGCAAGTGCCTCTGGTTGCTACCACAGATAGGCACAGAGCAAGCTGCCTGCCGTCCAGAGTCAACTTCTCCCAGCTCAGCTGGGGCAGAGAATGAATAATAGGGTGGGTTATTGCTGATTAAAAGGGCCCCGATCCGCAGCTGCCTCTAGTTGCTGCCACAGAGATGCACACAGCAAGCTGCCTGCCTTCCAGAGGCCCGTTCTGCGAGCTCAGCTGGGGGAGAGATTGAATGAGAGGATGTGATGCTACTGAGCTCCCGCCCAAACATGTCCCAAGTGTCTCCTGTTGAAAGGGCCCCGATCCGCAGCTTCAATGTAAAGGGCCCTGATTCGCAGCTCCCAGTTGCTGCCACAGAGAGGCACAGAGCAAGCTGCCTGCCATCCAGAGTCACTTTCTCCCAGCTCAGCTGGGAGAGAGATTGAATAATAGGGTGGGTTAGTGCTGAGCACCGGCCCCCACAAGGCCGAAGTGTCACCTATTGAAAGGGCCCCGATCCGCATCTTCAATGTAAAGGGCCCCGATCCGCAGCTCCCAGTTGCTGCCACAGAGAGGCACAGAGCAAGCTGCCTGCCATCCAGTGTCAACTTCTTCCAGCTCAGCTGGGGGAGAGAATGAATAAGAGGATGTGATGCTATTGAGCTGCGGCCCCCACAAGTCCCAAGTGCCTGCTATTGAAAGGGCCCAGATCCGCAGTTCCAATGTAATGGGCCGCGATCCGCAGCTCCCAGTTGCTGCCACAGAGAGGCACAGAGCAAGCTGCCTGCCATCCCGAGTCACCTTCTCCCAGCTCAGCTATGGGAGAGAATGAATAATACGGTGGGTTAGTGCTGAGCTCCGGCACCCACAAGGCCCAAGTGTCTCCTATTGAAAGGGCCCCGATCCGCACATCTGATTAAAAGGGCCCTGATCCGCAGCTGCCTCGAGTTGCTGCCACAGAGATGCACACAGCAAGCTGCCTGCCTTCCAGAGGCCCGTTCTGCCAGCTCAGCTGGGGGAGAGATGGAATAAAAGGATGTGATGCATCTGAGCTCCGGCCCAAACACGTCCCAAGTGTGTCCTATTGAAAGGGCCCCGATCCGCACATCTGATTAAAAGGGCCCCGATCCGCAGCTGCCTCTAGTTGCTGCCACAGAGATGCACACAGCAAGCTGCCTGCCTTCCAGAGGCCCTTTCTGCCAGCTTCAATGTAAAGGCCCCGATCCGCAGCTCCCAGTTGCTGCCACAGAGATGCACACAGCAAGCTGCCTGCCTTCCAGAGGCCCGTTCTGCCTGCTCAGCTGGGGGAGAGATTGAATGAGAGGATGTGATGCTACTGAGCTCCGGCCCAAACATGTCCCAAGTGTCTCTGGTTGAAAGGGCCCCGATCCGCACATCTGATTAAACGGGCCCCGATCCGCAGCTGCCTCTAGTTGCTGCCACAGAGATGCAAACAGCAAGCTGCCTGCCATCCAGAGTCAACTTCTGCCATCTCAGCTGGGGGAGAGATGGAATAAGAGGATGTGATGCTACTCAGCTCCGGCCCAAACATGTCCCAAGTGTCTCCTATTGAAAGGGCCCCGATCCGCAGCTTCAATGTAAAGGGCCCCGATCCGCAGCTCCCAGTTGCTGCCACAGAGAGGCACAGAGCAAGCTGCCTGCCATCCAGAGTCACTTTCTCCCAGCTCAGCTGGGAGAGAAATTGAATAATAAGGTGGGTTAGTGCTGAGCTCCGGCCCCCACAAGGCCCAAGTGTCTCCTATTGAAAGGGCCCCGATCCGCAGCTTCAATGTAAAGGGCCCCGATCCGCAGCTCCCAGTTGCTGCCACAGAGAGGCACAGAGCAAGCTCCCTGCCATCCAGAGTCACCTTCTGCCAGCTCAGCTGGGGGAGAGATTGAATAATAGGGTGGGGTACTGCTGAGCTCCGGCCCCCAGAAGGCCCAAGTGTCTCCTATTGAAAGGGCCCCAATCCGCACATCTGATTAAAAGGGCCCCGATCCGCAGCTGCCTCTAGTTGCTGCCACAGAGATGCACACAGCAAGCTGCCTGCCTTCCAGAGGCCCTTTCTGCCAGCTCACCTAGGGGAGAGATTGAATAAGAGGATGTGATGCTACTGAGCTCCGGCCCCCACAAGTCCCAAGTGTCTGCTGTTGAAAGGGCCCAGATCCGCAGTTCCAATATAAAAGGCCCCGATCCGCAGCTCCCAGTTGCTGCCACAGAGAGGCACAGAGCAAGCTGCCTGCCATCCAGAGTCACCTTCTCCCAGCTCAGCTATGGGAGAGAGATTGAACAATAGGGTGGGTTAGTGCTGAGCTCCGGCCCCCACAAGGCCCAAGTGTCTCCGATTGAAAGGGCCCCGATCCGGACATCTGATTAAAAGGGCCCCAATCCGCAGCTGCCTCTAGTTGCTGCCACAGAGATGCACACAGCAAGCTGCCTGCCTTCCAGAGGCCCTTTCTGCCAGCTCACCTGGGGGAGAGATTGAATAAGAGGATGTGATGCTACTGAGCTCCGGCCCCCACAATGCCCAAGTGTCTCCTATTGAAAGGGCCCCGATCTGCACATCTGATTAAAAGGGCCCCAATCCGCAGCTGCCTCTAGTTGCTGCCACAGAGATGAACACAGCTAGCTGCCTGCCTTCCAGAGGCCCTTTCTGCCAGCTCAGCTGGGGGAGTGATTGAATAAGAGGATGTGATGCTACTGAGCTCCGGCACCCACAAGTCCCAAGTGTGTGCTATTGAAAGGGCCCCGATCCGCAGCTTCAATGTAAAGGGCCCCGATCTGCAGCTCCCAGTTCCTGCCACAGAGAGGCACAGAGCAAGCTGCCTGCCATCCAGAGTCACTTTCTCCCAGCTCAGCAGGGAGAAAGATTGAATAAAAGGGTGGGTGAGTGCTGAGCTCCGGCCCCCACAAGGCCCAAGTGTCTCCTATTGAAAGGGCCCCGATCCGCACATCTGATTAAAATGGCCCCAATCCGCAACTGCCTCTAGTTGCTGTCACAGAGAGGCACAGAGCAAGCTGCCTGCCATCCAGAGTCACCTTCTCCCAGCTCAGCTGGGGGAGAGATTGAATAATAGGGTGGGTTAGTGCTGACCTCCGGCACCCACAAGGCCCAAGTGTCTCTTATTCAAAGGGCCCCGATCCGCACATCTGATTAAAAGGGCCCTGATCCGCAGCTGCCTAGAGTTGCTGCCACAGAGAGGCACAGAGCAAGCTGCCTGCCATCCAGAGTCACTTTCTCCCAGCTCAGCTGGGAGAAAGATTGAATAATAGGGTGGGTTAGTGCTGAGCTCCGGCCCCCACAAGGCCCAAGTGTCTGCTATTGAAAGGGCCCTGATCCGCAGTTCCAATGTAAAGGGCCCCGATCTGCTGCTCCCAGTTGCTGCCACATAGAGGCACAGAGCAAGCTGCCTTCCATCCAGAGTCACTTTCTCCCAGCTCAGCTGGGAGAGAGATTGAATAATAGGGTGGGTTAGTGCTGAGCTCCGGCCCCCACAAGGCCCAAGTGTCTCCTATTGAAAGGGCCCCGATCCGCACATCTGATTAAAAGGGCCCCGATCCGCAGCTGCCTCTAGTTGCTGCCACAGAGATGCACACAGCAAGCTGCCTGCCTTCCAGAGGCCCTTTCTGCCAGCTTCAATGTAAAGGCCCCGATCCGCAGCTCCCAGTTGCTGCCACAGAGATGCACACAGCAAGCTGCCTGCTTTACAGAGGCCTGTTCTGCCAGCTCAGCTGGGGGAGAGATGGAATAAGAGGATGTGATGCTACTGAGCTCCGGCCACCACAAGGCCCAAGTGTCTGCTATTGAAAGGGCACCGATCCGCAGTTCCAATGTAAAGGGCCCCGATCCGCAGCTCCCAGTTGCTGCCACAGAGAGGCACAGAGCAAGCTGCCTGCCATCCAGAGTCACGTTCTCCCAGCTCAGCTGGGGGAGAGATTGAATGAGAGGATGTGATGCTACTGAGCTCCGGCCCCCACAATGCCCAAGTGTCTCCTATTGAAAGGGGCCCGATCCGCACATCTGATTAAAAGGGCCCTGATCCGCAGCTTCCTAGAGTTGCTGCCACAGAGATGCACACAGCATGCTGCCTGCCTTCCAGAGGCCCTTTCTGCCAGCTCAGCTGGGGGAGAGATTGAATGAGAGGATGTGATGCTACTGAGCTCCGTCCCAAACATGTCCCAAGTGTCTCCTATTGAAAGGGCCCCGATACGCACATCTGATTAAAGGGGCCCCGATCCGCAGCTGCCTCTAGATGCTGCCACAGAGATGCACACAGCAAGCTGTCTGCCATCCAGAGTCACCTTCTCCCAGCTCAGCTGGGGGAGAGAATGAATAATAGGGAGGGTTAGTGCTGACCACCGTCAACCATAAGGCCCAAGTGTCTCCTATTGAAAGGGCCCCGATCCGCACATCTGATTAAAAGGGCCCCGATCCGCAGCTGCCTCTAGTTGCTGCCACAGAGATGCAAACAACAAGCTGCCTGCCATCCAGAGTCAACTTCTGCCATCTCAGCTGGGGGAGAGATGGAATAAGAGGATGTGATGCTACTGAGCTCCGGCCCAAACATGTCCCAAGTGTCTCCTGTTGAAAGGGCCCCGATCCGCACATCTGATTAAAAGGGCCCCGATCCGCAGCAGCCTCTAGTTGCTGCCACAGAGATGCAAACAGCAAGCTGCCTGCCATCCAGAGTCAACTTCTGCCATCTCAGCTGGGGGAGAGATGGAATAAGAGGATGTGATGCTACTCAGCTCCGGCCCAAACATGTCCCAAGTGTCTCCTATTGAAAGGGCCCCGATCCGCAGCTTCAATGTAAAGGGCCCCGATCCTCAGCTCCCAGTTGCTGCCACAGAGAGGCACAGAGCAAGCTGCCTGCCATCCAGAGTCACTTTCTCCCCGCTCAGCTGGGAGAGAGATTGAATAATAAGGTGGGTTAGTGCTGAGCTCCGGCCCCCACAAGGCCCAAGTGTCTCCTATTGAAAGGGCCCCGATCCGCAGCTTCAATGTAAAGGGCCCCGATCCGCAGCACCCAGTTGCTGCCACAGAGCAAGCTGCCTGCCATCCAGAGTCAGGTTCTACCACCTCAGCTGGGAGAAAGATTGAATAATAGGTTGGGTTAGTGCTGAGCTCCGGCCCCCAGAAGGCCCAAGTGTCTCCTATTGAAAGGGCCCCGATCCGCAGCTTCAATGTAAAGGGCCCCGATCCGCAATTGCCTCTAGTTGCTGCCACAGAGAGGCACAGAGCAAGCTGCCTGCCATCCAGAGTCACCTTCTGCCAGCTCAGCTGGGGGAGAGATTGAATAATCGGTGGGTTAGAGCTGACCTCCGGCCCCCACAAGGCCCAAGTGTCTCCTATTGAAAGGGCCCCAATCCGCACATCTGATTAAAAGGGCCCCGATCCGCAGTTGCCTCTAGTTGCTGCCACAGAGATGCACACAGCAAGCTGCCTGCCTTCCAGAGGCCCTTTCTGCCAGCTCAGCTAGGGGAGATATTGAATAAGAGGATGTGATGCTACTGAGCTCCGGCCCCCACAAGTCCCAAGTGTCTGCTGTTGAAAGGGCCCAGATCCGCAGTTCCAATATAAAAGGCCCCGATCCGCAGCTCCCAGTTGCTGCCACAGAGAGGCACAGAGCAAGCTGCCTGCCATCCAGAGTCACCTTCTCCCATCTCAGCTATGGGAGAGAATGAATAATAGGGTGGGTTAGTGCTGAGCTCCGGCACCCACAAGGCCCAAGTGTCTCCTATTGAAAGGGCCCCGATCCGCACATCTGATTAAAAGGGACCCGATCCGCAGCTGCCTCGAGTTGCTGCCACAGAGATGCACACAGCAAGCTGCCTGCCTTCCAGAGGCCCGTTCTGCCAGCTCAGCTGGGGGAGAGATGGAATAAAAGGATTTGATGCTTCTGAGCTCCGGCCCAAACACGTCCCAAGTGTGTCCTTTTGAAAGGGCTCCGATCCGCACATCTGATTAAAAGGGCCCCGATCCGCAGCTGCCTCTAGTTGCTACCACAGAGATGCACACAGCAAGCTGCCTGCCTTCCAGAGGCCCTTTCTGCCAGCTCAGCTGGGGGAGAAATTGAATAAGAGGCTCAGTTGCTGCTGAGATCCGGCCCCCACAAGTCCCAAGTGTCTCCTATTGAACGGGCCCCGATCCGCACATCTGATTAAAAGGGCCCCGATCCGCAGCTGCCTCTAGTTGCTGCCACAGAGATGCACACAGTAAGCTGCCTGCCTTCCAGAGGCCCTTTCTGCCAGCGCAGCTGGGGGAGAGATTGAATAAGAGGATGTGATGCTACTGAGCTCTGGCCCCCACAAGTCCCAAGTGTGTGCTATTGAAAGGGCCCCGATCCGCTGCTCCCAGTTGCTGCCACAGAGAGACACAGAGCAAGCTGCCTGCCATCCAGAGTCACTTTCTCCCAGCTCAGCTGGGAGAGAGATTGAATAATAGGGTGGGTTAGTGCTGAGCTCCGGCCCCCACAAGGCCCAAGTGTCTCCTATTGAAAGGGCCCCGATCCGCACATCTGATTAAAAGGGCCCCGATCCGCAGCTGCCTCTAGTTGCTGCCACAGAGATGCACACAGCAAGCTGCCTGCCTTCCAGAGGCCCTTTCTGCCAGCTTCAATGTAAAGGCCCCGATCCGCAGCTCCCAGTTGCTGCCACAGAGATGCACACAGCAAGCTGCCTGCCTTCCAGAGGCCCGTTCTGCCTGCTCAGCTGGGGGAGAGATTGAATGAGAGGATGTGATGCTACTGAGCTCCGGCCCAAACATGTCCCAAGTGTCTCTGGTTGAAAGGGCCCCGATCCGCACATCTGATTAAACGGGCCCCGATCCGCAGCTGCCTCTAGTTGCTGCCACAGAGATGCAAACAGCAAGCTGCCTGCCATCCAGAGTCAACTTCTGCCATCTCAGCTGGGGGAGAGATGGAATAAGAGGATGTGATGCTACTGAGCTCCGGCCCAAACATGTCCCAAGTGTCTCCTATTGAAAGGGCCCCGATCCGCAGCTTCAATGTAAAGGGCCCCGATCCGCAGCTCCCAGTTGCTGCCACAGAGAGGCACAGAGCAAGCTGCCTGCCATCCAGAGTCACTTTCTCCCAGCTCAGCTGGGAGAGAAATTGAATAATAAGGTGGGTTAGTGCTGAGCTCCGGCCCCCACAAGGCCCAAGTGTCTCCTATTGAAAGGGCCCCGATCCGCAGCTTCAATGTAAAGGGCCCCGATCCGCAGCTCCCAGTTGCTGCCACAGAGAGGCACAGAGCAAGCTGCCTGCCATCCAGAGTCACCTTCTGCCAGCTCAGCTGGGGGAGAGATTGAATAATAGGGTGGGTTAGTGCTGAGCTCCGGCCCCCAGAAGGCCCAAGTGTCTCCTATTGAAAGGGCCCCAATCCGCACATCTGATTAAAAGGGCCCCGATCCGCATCTGCCTCTAGTTGCTGCCACAGAGATGCACACAGCAAGCTGCCTGCCTTCCAGAGGCACTTTCTGCCAGCTCAGCTAGGGGAGAGATTGAATAAGAGGATGTGATGCTACTGAGCTCCGGCCCCCACAAGTCCCAAGTGTCTGCTGTTGAAAGGGCCCAGATCCGCAGTTCCAATATAAAAGGCCCCGATCCGCAGCTCCCAGTTGCTGCCACAGAGAGGCACAGAGCAAGCTGCCTGCCATCCAGAGTCACCTTCTCCCAGCTCAGCTATGGGACAGAGATTGAACAATAGGGTGGGTTAGTGCTGAGCTCCGGCCCCCACAAGGCCCAAGTGTCTCCGATTGAAAGGGCCCCGATCCGGACATCTGATTAAAAGGGCCCCAATCCGTAGCTGCCTCTAGTTGCTGCCACAGAGATGCACACAGCAAGCTGCCTGCCTTCCAGAGGCCCTTTCTGCCAGCTCACCTGGGGGAGAGATTGAATAAGAGGATGTGATGCTACTGAGCTCCGGCCCCCACAATGCCCAAGTGTCTCCTATTGAAAGGGCCCCGATCTGCACATCTGATTAAAAGGGCCCCAATCCGCAGCTGCCTCTAGTTGCTGCCACAGAGATGAACACAGCTAGCTGCCTGCCTTCCAGAGGCCCTTTCTGCCAGCTCAGCTGGGGGAGTGATTGAATAAGAGGATGTGATGCTACTGAGCTCCGGCCCCCACAAGTCCCAAGTGTGTGCTATTGAAAGGGCCCCGATCCGCAGCTTCAATGTAAAGGGCCCCGATCCGCAGCTCCCAGTTCCTGCCACAGAGAGGCACAGAGCAAGCTGCCTGCCATCCAGAGCCACTTTCTCCCAGCTCAGCAGGGAGGAAGATTGAATAAAAGGGTGGGTGAGTGCTGAGCTCCGGCCCGCAGAAGGCCCAAGTGTCTCCTATTGAAAGGGCCCCGATCCGCACATCTGATTAAAAGGGCCCCGATCCGCAACTGCCTCTAGTTGCTGTCACAGAGAGGCACAGAGCAAGCTGCCTGCCATCCAGAGTCACCTTCTCCCAGCTCAGCTGGGGGAGAGATTGAATAATAGGGTGGGTTAGTGCTGACCTCCGGCACCCACAAGGCCCAAGTGTCTCTTATTCAAAGGGCCCCGATCCGCACATCTGATTAAAAGGGCCCCGATCCGCAGCTGCCTCTAGTTGCTGCCACAGAGTTGCACACAGCAAGCTGCCTGCTTTACAGAGGCCTGTTCTGCTAGCTCAGCTGGGGGAGAGATGGAATAAGAGGATGTGATGCTACTGAGCTCCGGCCACCACAAGGCCCAAGTGTCTGCTATTGAAAGGGCACCGATCCGCAGTTCCAATGTAAAGGGCCCCGATCCGCAGCTCCCAGTTGCTGCCACAGAGAGGCACAGAGCAAGCTGCCTGCCATCCAGAGTCACTTTCTCCGAGCTCAGCTGGGAGAGAAATTGAATAATAAGGTGGGTTAGTGCTGAGCTCCGGCCCCCACAAGGCCCAAGTGTCTCCTATTGAAAGGGCCCCGATCCGCACCTCCAATGTAAAGGGCCGCGATCCGCAGCTCCCAGTTGCTGCCACAGAGAGGCACAGAGCAAGCTGCCTGCCATCCAGAGTCACTTTCTCCCAGCTCAGCTGGGAGAAATATTGAATAATAGGGTGGGTTAGTGCTGAGCTCCGGCCCCCACAAGTCCCAAGTGTCTGCTATTGAAAGGGCCCTGATCCGCAGTTCCAATGTAAAGGGCCCCGATCTACTGCTCCCAGTTGCAGCCACATAGAGGCACAGAGCAAGCTGCCTGCCATCCAGAGTCACTTTCTCCCAGCTCAGCTGGGAGAGAGATTGAATAATAGGGTGGGTTAGTGATGAGCTCCGGCCCCCACAAGGCCCAAGTGTCTCCTATTGAAAGGGCCCCGATCCGCACATCTGATTAAAAGGGCCCCGATCCGCAGCTGCCTCTAGTTGCTGCCACAGAGATGCACACAGCAAGCTGCCTGCCTTCCAGAGGCCCTTTCTGCCAGCTTCAATGTAAAGGCCCCGATCCGCAGCTCCCAGTTGCTGCCACAGAGATGCACACAGCAAGCTGCCTGCCTTCCAGAGGCCCGTTCTGCCTGCTCAGCTGGGGGAGAGATTGAATGAGAGGATGTGATGCTACTGAGCTCCGGCCCAAACATGTCCCAAGTTTCTCCTGTTGAAAGGGCCCCGATCCGCACATCTGATTAAAAGGGCCCCGATCCGCAGCTGCCTCTAGTTGCTGCCACAGAGATGCAAACAGCAAGCTGCCTGCCATCCAGAGTCAACTTCTGCCATCTCAGCTGGGGGAGAGATGGAATTAGAGGATGTGATGGTACTGAGCTCCGGCCCAAACATGTCCCAAGTGTCTCCTATTGAAAGGGCCCCGATCCGCAGCTTCAATGTAAAGGGCCCCGATCCGCAGCTCCCAGTTGCTGCCACAGAGAGGCACAGAGCAAGCTGCCTGCCATCCAGAGTCACGTTCTCCCAGCTCAGCTGGGGGAGAGATTGAATGAGAGGATGTGATGCTACTGAGCTCCGGCCCCCACAATGCCCAAGTGTCTCCTATTGAAAGGGCCCCGATCCGCACATCTGATTAAAAGGGCCCTGATCCGCAGCTGCCTAGAGTTGCTGCCACAGAGATGCACACAGCATGCTGCCTGCCTTCCAGAGGCCCTTTGTGCCAGCTCAGCTGGGGGAGAGATTGAATGAGAGGATGTGATGCTACTGAGCTCCGTCCCAAACATGTCCCAAGTGTCTCCTATTGAAAGGGCCCCGATCCGCACATCTGATTAAAGGGGCCCCGATCCGCAGCTGCCTCTAGTTGCTGCCACAGAGATGCACACAGCAAGCTGCCTGCTTTCCAGAGGCCCGTTCTGCCAGCTCAGCTGGGGGAGAGATGGAAAAAGAGGATGTGATGCTACTGAGCTCCGGTCCCCACAAGGCCCAAGTGTCTGCTATTGAAAGGGCCCCGATCCGCAGTTCCAATGTAAAGGGCCCCGATCCGCAGCTCCCAGTTGCTGCCACAGAGAGGCACAGAGCAAGCTGCCTGCCATCCAGAGTCACTTTCTCCCAGCTCAGCTGGGAGAGAGATTGAATAATAGGGTGGGTTAGTGCTGAGCTCCGGCCCCCACAAGGCACAAGTGTCTCCTATTGAAAGGGCCCCAATCCGCACATCTGATTGAAAGGGCCCCGATCCGCAGCTGCCTCTAGTTGCTGCCACAGAGATGCACACAGCAAGATGCCTGCCTTCCAGAGGCCCTTTCTGCCAGCTTCAATGTAAAGGCCCCGATCCGCAGCTCCCAGTTGCTGCCACAGAGAGGCACAGAGCAAGCTGCCTGCCATCCAGAGTCACTTTCTCCCAGCTCAGCTGGGGGAGAGATTGAATAATAGGCTGGGTTCGTGTTGAGCTCCGGCCCCCACAAGGCCCAAGTGTCTCCTATTGAAAGGGCCCCGATCTGCACATCTGATTAAAAGGGCCCCGATCCGCAGCTGCCTCTAGTTGCTGCCACAGAGATGCACACAGCAAGCTGGCTGCCTTCCAGAGGCCCGTTCTGCCAGCTCAGCTGGGGGAGAGATGGAATAACAGGATGTGATGCTACTGAGCTCCGGCCCAAACATGTCCCAAGTGTCTCCTACTGAAAGGGCCCCGATCCGCACATCTGTTTAAAAGGGCCCCGATCCGCAACTGCCTCTAGTTGCTGCCACAGAGAGGCACAGAGCAAGCTGCCTGCTATCCAGAGTCACTTTCTCCCAGCTCAGCTGGGGGAGAGATTGAATAATAGGGTGGGTTCGTGTTGAGCTCCGGCCCCCACAAGGCCCAAGTGTCTCCTATTGAAAGGGCCCCGATCCGCACATCTGATTAAAAGGGCCCCGATCCGCAGCTGCCTCTAGTTGCTGCCACAGAGATGCACACAGCAAGCTGCCTGCCTTCCAGAGGACCTTTCTGCCAGCTCTCCTGCGGGAGAGATTGAATAAGAGGCTCAGTTGCTGCTGACCTCCGGCACCCACAGGGCCCAAGTGTCTCCTATTGAAAGTGCCCCGATCCGCACATCTGATTAAAAGGGCCCCGATCCGCAGCTGCCTCTAGTTGCTGCCACAGAGATGTACACAGCAAGCTGCCTGCCTTCCAGAGGCCCTTTCTGCCAGCTCAGCTGGGGGAGAGATTGTATAAGAGGATGTGATGCTACTGAGCTCAGGCCCAAAAAAGTCCCAAGTGTCTGCTATTGAAAGGGCCCCGATCCGCAGCTTCAATGTAAAGGGCCCCGATCTGAAGCTCCCAGTTGCTGCCACAGAGAGGCACAGAGCAAGCTGCCTGCCATCCAGAGTCACCTTCTCCCAACTGAGCTGGGGGAGAGATTGAATAACAGGGTGGGTTAGTGCTGAGCTCCGGCACCCACAAGGCCCAAGTGTCTCCTATTGAAAGGGCCCCGATCCGCACATCTGATTAAAAGGGCCCCGATCCGCAGCTGCCTCTAGTTGCTGCCACAGAGATGCACACAGCAAGCTGCCTGCCTTCCAGAGGCCCTTTCTGCCAGCTTCAATGTAAAGGCCCCGATCCGCAGCTCCCAGTTGCTGCCACAGAGATGCACACAGCAAGCTGCCTGCCTTCCAGAGGCCCGTTCTGCCTGCTCAGCTGGGGGAGAGATTGAATGAGAGGATGTGATGCTACTGAGCTCCGGCCCAAACATGTCCCAAGTTTCTCCTGTTGAAAGGGCCCCGATCCGCACATCTGATTAAAAGGGCCCCGATCCGCAGCTGCCTCTAGTTGCTGCCACAGAGATGCAAACAGCAAGCTGCCTGCCATCCAGAGTCAACTTCTGCCATCTCAGCTGGGGGAGAGATGGAATAAGAGGATGTGATGGTACTGAGCTCCGGCCCAAACATGTCCCAAGTGTCTCCTATTGAAAGGGCCCCGATCCGCAGCGTCAATGTAAAGGGCCCCGATCCGCAGCTCCCAGTTGCTGCCACAGAGAGGCACAGAGCAAGCTGCCTGCCATCCAGAGTCACGTTCTCCCAGCTCAGCTGGGGGAGAGATTGAATGAGAGGATGTGATGCTACTGAGCTCCGGCCCCCACAATGCCCAAGTGTCTCCTATTGAAAGGGCCCCGATCCGCACATCTGATTAAAAGGGCCCTGATCCGCAGCTGCCTAGAGTTGCTGCCACAGAGATGCACACAGCATGCTGCCTGCCTTCCAGAGGCCCTTTCTGCCAGCTCAGCTGGGGGAGAGATTGAATGAGAGGATGTGATGCTACTGAGCTCCGTCCCAAACATGTCCCAAGTGTCTCCTATTGAAAGGGCCCCGATCCGCACATCTGATTAAAGGGGCCCCGATCCGCAGCTGCCTCTAGTTGCTGCCACAGAGATGCACACAGCAAGCTGCCTGCTTTCCAGAGGCCCGTTCTGCCAGCTCAGCTGGGGGAGAGATGGAAAAAGAGGATGTGATGCTACTGAGCTCCGGTCCCCACAAGGCCCAAGTGTCTGCTATTGAAAGGGCCCCGATCCGCAGTTCCAATGTAAAGGGCCCCGATCCGCAGCTCCCAGTTGCTGCCACAGAGAGGCACAGAGCAAGCTGCCTGCCATCCAGAGTCACTTTCTCCCAGCTCAGCTGGGAGAGAGATTGAATAATAGGGTGGGTTAGTGCTGAGCTCCGGCCCCCACAAGGCACAAGTGTCTCCTATTGAAAGGGCCCCAATCCGCACATCTGATTAAAAGGGCCCCGATCCGCAGCTGCCTCTAGTTGCTGCCACAGAGATGCACACAGCAAGATGCCTGCCTTCCAGAGGCCCTTTCTGCCAGCTTCAATGTAAAGGCCCCGATCCGCAGCTCCCAGTTGCTGCCACAGAGAGGCACAGAGCAAGCTGCCTGCCATCCAGAGTCACTTTCTCCCAGCTCAGCTGGGGGAGAGATTGAATAATAGGCTGGGTTCGTGTTGAGCTCCGGCCCCCACAACGCCCAAGTGTCTCCTATTGAAAGGGCCCCGATCTGCACATCTGATTAAAAGGGCCCCGATCCGCAGCTGCCTCTAGTTGCTGCCACAGAGATGCACACAGCAAGCTGGCTGCCTTCCAGAGGCCCGTTCTGCCAGCTCAGCTGGGGGAGAGATGGAATAACAGGATGTGATGCTACTGAGCTCCGGCCCAAACATGTCCCAAGTGTCTCCTACTGAAAGGGCCCCGATCCGCACATCTGTTTAAAAGGGCCCCGATCCGCAACTGCCTCTAGTTGCTGCCACAGAGAGGCACAGAGCAAGCTGCCTGCTATCCAGAGTCACTTTCTCCCAGCTCAGCTGGGGGAGAGATTGAATAATAGGGTGGGTTCGTGTTGAGCTCCGGCCCCCACAAGGCCCAAGTGTCTCCTATTGAAAGGGCCCCGATCCGCACATCTGATTAAAAGGGCCCCGATCCGCAGCTGCCTCTAGTTGCTGCCACAGAGATGCACACAGCAAGCTGCCTGCCTTCCAGAGGACCTTTCTGCCAGCTCTCCTGCGGGAGAGATTGAATAAGAGGCTCAGTTGCTGCTGACCTCCGGCACCCACAGGGCCCAAGTGTCTCCTATTGAAAGTGCCCCGATCCGCACATCTGATTAAAAGGGCCCCGATCCGCAGCTGCCTCTAGTTGCTGCCACAGAGATGTACACAGCAAGCTGCCTGCCTTCCAGAGGCCCTTTCTGCCAGCTCAGCTGGGGGAGAGATTGTATAAGAGGATGTGATGCTACTGAGCTCAGGCCCAAAAAAGTCCCAAGTGTCTGCTATTGAAAGGGCCCCGATCCGCAGCTTCAATGTAAAGGGCCCCGATCTGAAGCTCCCAGTTGCTGCCACAGAGAGGCACAGAGCAAGCTGCCTGCCATCCAGAGTCACCTTCTCCCAACTGAGCTGGGGGAGAGATTGAATAACAGGGTGGGTTAGTGCTGAGCTCCGGCACCCACAAGTCCCAAGTGTCTGCTATTGAAAGGGCCCCGATCCGCAACACCGACGTAAAGAGCCCCGATTCGCAGCTCCCACTTGCTGCCACAGAGATGCACACAGCAAGCTGCCTGCCTTCCAGAGGACCTTTCTGCCAGCTCTCCTGCGGGAGAGATTGAATAAGAGGCTCAGTTGCTGCTGACCTCCGGCACCCACAGGGCCCAAGTGTCTCCTATTGAAAGTGCCCCGATCTGCACATCTGATTAAAAGGGCCCCGATCCGCAGCTGACTCTAGTTGCTGCCACAGAGATGTACACAGCAAGCTGCCTGCCTTCCAGAGGCCCTTTCTGCCAGCTCAGCTGGGGGAGAGATTGTATAAGAGGATGTGATGCTACTGAGCTCAGGCCCAAAAAAGTCCCAAGTGTCTGCTATTGAAAGGGCCCCGATCCGCAGCTTCAATGTAAAGGGCCCCGATCTGAAGCTCCCAGTTGCTGCCACAGAGAGGCACAGAGCAAGCTGCCTGCCATCCAGAGTCACGTTCTCCCAGCTCAGCTGGGGGAGAGATTGAATGAGAGGATGTGATGCTACTGAGCTCCGGCCCCCACAATGCCCAAGTGTCTCCTATTGAAAGGGCCCCGATCCGCACATCTGATTAAAAGGGCCCTGATCCGCAGCTGCCTAGAGTTGCTGCCACAGAGATGCACACAGCATGCTGCCTGCCTTCCAGAGGCCCTTTCTGTCAGCTCAGCTGGGGGAGAGATTGAATGAGAGGATGTGATGCTACTGAGCTCCGTCCCAAACATGTCCCAAGTGTCTCCTATTGAAAGGGCCCCGATCCGCACATCTGATTAAAGGGGCCCCGATCCGCAGCTGCCTCTAGATGCTGCCACAGAGATGCACACAGCAAGCTGCCTCCCATCCAGAGTCACCTTCTCCCAGCTCAGCTGGGGGAGAGAATGAATAATAGGGTGGGTTAGTGCTGACCACCGGCACCCATAAGGCCCAAGTGTCTCCTATTGAAAGGGCCCCGATCCGCACATCTGATTAAAAGGGCCCCGATCCGCAGCTGCCTCTAGTTGCTGCCACAGAGATGCACACAGCAAGCTGCCTGCCTTCCAGAGGCCCTTTCTGCCAGCTCAGCTGGGGGAGAAATTGAATAAGAGGCTCAGTTGCTGCTGAGATCCGGCCCCCACAAGTCCCAAGTGTCTCCTATTGAAAGGGCCCCGATCCGCACATCTGATTAAAAGGGCCCCGAACCGCAGCTGCCTCTAGTTGCTGCCACAGAGATGCACACAGTAAGCTGCCTGCCTTCCAGAGGCCCTTTCTGCCAGCTCAGCTGGGGGAGAGATTGAATAAGAGGATGTGATGCTACTGAGCTCCGGCCCCCACAAGTCCCAAGTGTGTGCTATTGAAAGGGCCCCGATCCGCTGCTCCCAGTTGCTGCCACAGAGAGGCACAGAGCAAGCTGCCTTCCATCCAGAGTCACCTTCTCCCAGCTCAGCTGGGAGAGAGATTGAATAATAGGGTGGATTAGTGCTGAGCTCCGGCCCCCACAAGGCCCAAGTGTCTCCTATTAAAAGGGCCCCGATCCGCACATCTGATTAAAAGGGCCCCGATCCGCAGCTGCCTCTAGTTGCTGCCACAGAGATGCACACAGCAAGCTGCCTGCCTTCCAGAGGCCCTTTCTGCCAGCTTCAATGTAAAGGCCCCGATCCGCAGCTCCCAGTTGCTGCCACAGAGATGCACACAGCAAGCTGCCTGCCTTCCAGAGGCCCGTTCTGCCTGCTCAGCTGGGGGAGAGATTGAATGAGAGGATGTGATGCTACTGAGCTCCGGCCCAAACATGTCCCAAGTGTCTCTGGTTGAAAGGGCCCCGATCCGCACATCTGATTAAACGGGCCCCGATCCGCAGCTGCCTCTAGTTGCTGCCACAGAGATGCAAACAGCAAGCTGCCTGCCATCCAGAGTCAACTTCTGCCATCTCAGCTGGGGGAGAGATGGAATAAGAGGATGTGATGCTACTGAGCTCCGGCCCAAACATGTCCCAAGTGTCTCCTATTGAAAGGGCCCCGATCCGCAGCTTCAATGTAAAGGGCCCCGATCAGCAGCTCCCAGTTGCTGCCACAGAGAGGCACAGAGCAAGCTGCCTGCCATCCAGAGTCACTTTCTCCCAGCTCAGCTGGGAGAGAAATTGAATAATAAGGTGGGTTAGTGCTGAGCTCCGGCCCCCACAAGGCCCAAGTGTCTCCTATTGAAAGGGCCCCGATCCGCAGCTTCAATGTAAAGGGCCCCGATCCGCAGCTCCCAGTTGCTGCCACAGAGAGGCACAGAGCAAGCTGCCTGCCATCCAGAGTCACCTTCTGCCAGCTCAGCTGGGGGAGAGATTGAATAATAGGGTGGGTTAGTGCTGAGCTCCGGCCCCCAGAAGGCCCAAGTGTCTCCTATTGAAAGGGCCCCAATCCGCACATCTGATTAAAAGGGCCCCGATCCGCAGCTGCCTCTAGTTGCTGCCACAGAGATGCACACAGCAAGCTGCCTGCCTTCCAGAGGCCCTTTCTGCCAGCTCAGCTAGGGGAGAGATTGAATAAGAGGATGTGATGCTACTGAGCTCCGGCCCCCACAAGTCCCAAGTGTCTGCTGTTGAAAGGGCCCACATCCGCAGTTCCAATATAAAAGGCCCCGATCCGCAGCTCCCAGTTGCTGCCACAGAGAGGCACAGAGCAAGCTGCCTGCCATCCAGAGTCACCTTCTCCCAGCTCAGCTATGGGAGAGAGATTGAACAATAGGGTGGGTTAGTGCTGAGCTCCGGCCCCCACAAGGCCCAAGTGTCTCCGATTGAAAGGGCCCCGATCCGGACATCTGATTAAAAGGGCCCCAATCCGCAGCTGCCTCTAGTTGCTGCCACAGAGATGCACACAGCAAGCTGCCTGCCTTCCAGAGGCCCTTTCTGCCAGCTCACCTGGGGGAGAGATTGAATAAGAGGATGTGATGCTACTGAGCTCCGGCCCCCACAATGCCCAAGTGTCTCCTATTGAAAGGGCCCCGATCTGCACATCTGATTAAAAGGGCCCCAATCCGCAGCTGCCTCTAGGTGCTGCCACAGAGATGAACACAGCTAGCTGCCTGCCTTCCAGAGGCCCTTTCTGCCAGCTCAGCTGGGGGAGTGATTGAATAAGAGGATGTGATGCTACTGAGCTCCGGCCCCCACAAGTCCCAAGTGTGTGCTATTGAAAGGGCCCCGATCCGCAGCTTCAATGTAAAGGGCCCCGATCCGCAGCTCCCAGTTCCTGCCACAGAGAGGCACAGAGCAAGCTGCCTGCCATCCAGAGTCACTTTCTCCAAGCTCAGCAGGGAGAAAGATTGAATAAAAGGGTGGGTGAGTGCTGAGCTCCGGCCCCCAGAAGGCCCAAGTGTCTCCTATTGAAAGGGCCCCGATCCGCACATCTGATTAAAAGGGCCCCAATCCGCAACTGCCTCTAGTTGCTGTCACAGAGAGGCACCGAGCAAGCTGCCTGCCATCCAGAGTCACCTTCTCCCAGCTCAGCTGGGGGAGAGATTGAATAATAGGGTGGGTTAGTGCTGACCTCCGGCACCCACAAGGCCCAAGTGTCTCTTATTCAAAGGGCCCCGATCCGCACATCTGATTAAAAGGGCCCCGATCCGCAGCTGCCTCTAGTTGATGCCACAGAGTTGCACACAGCAAGCTGCCTGCTTTACAGAGGCCTGTTCTGCTAGCTCAGCTGGGGGAGAGATGGAATAAGAGGATGTGATGCTACTGAGCTCCGGCCACCACAAGGCCCAAGTGTCTGCTATTGAAAGGGCACCGATCCGCAGTTCCAATGTAAAGGGCCCCGATCCGCAGCTCCCAGTTGCTGCCACAGAGAGGCACAGAGCAAGCTGCCTGCCATCCAGAGTCACGTTCTCCCAGCTCAGCTGGGGGAGAGATTGAATGAGAGGATGTGATGCTACTGAGCTCCGGCCCCCACAATGCCCAAGTGTCTCCTATTGAAAGGGCCCCGATCCGCACATCTGATTAAAAGGGCCCTGATCCGCAGCTGCCTAGAGTTGCTGCCACAGAGATGCACACAGCATGCTGCCTGCCTTCCAGAGGCCCTTTCTGCCAGCTCAGCTGGGGGAGAGATTGAATGAGAGGATGTGATGCTACTGAGCTCAGTCCCAAACATGTCCCAAGTGTCTCCTATTGAAAGGGACGCGATCCGCACATCTGATTAAAGGGGCCCCGATCCGCAGCTGCCTCTAGATGCTGCCACAGAGATGCACACAGCAAGCTGCCTGCCATCCAGAGTCACCTTCTCCCAGCTCAGCTGGGGGAGAGAATGAATAATAGGGTGGGTTAGTGCTGAGCTCCGGCCCCCACAAGGCCCAAGTGTCTGCTATTGAAAGGGCCCCGATCCGCAGTTCCAATGTAAAGGGCCCCGATCCTCAGCTCCCAGTTGCTGCCACAGAGAGGCACAGAGCAAGCTGCCTGCCATCCAGAGTCACTTTCTCCCAGCTCAGCTGGGAGAGAGATTGAATAATAGGGTGGGTTAGTGCTGAGCTCCGGCCCCCACAAGGCACAAGTGTCTCCTATTGAAAGGGCCCCAATCCGCACATCTGATTAAAAGGGCCCCGATCCGCAGCTGCCTCTAGTTGCTGCCACAGAGATGCACACAGCAAGCTGGCTGTCTTCCAGAGGCCCGTTCTGCCAGCTCAGCTGGGGGAGAGATGGAATAACAGGATGTGATGCTACTGAGCTCCGGCCCAAACATGTCCCAAGTGTCTCCTACTGAAAGGGCCCCGATCCGCAGCTCCAATGTAAAGGCCCCCGATCCGCAGCTCCCAGTTGCTGCCACAGAGAGTCACAGAGAAAGCTGCCTGCCATCCAGTGTCACCTTCTCCCAGCTCAGCTGGGGGAGAGATTGAATAATAGGGTGGGTTAGTGCTGAGCTCCGGCCCCCACAAGGCCCAAGTGTCTCCTATTGAAAGGGCCCCGATCCGCACATCTGATTAAAAGGGCCCCGATCCGCAACTGCCTCTAGTTGCTGCCACAGAGAGGCACAGAGCAAGCTGCCTGCTATCCAGAGTCACTTTCTCCCAGCTCAGCTGGGGGAGAGATTGAATAATAGGGTGGGTTCGTGTTGAGCTCCGGCCCCCACAAGGCCCAAGTGTCTCCTATTGAAAGGGCCCCGATCCGCACATCTGATTAAAAGGGCCCCGATCCGCAGCTGCCTCTAGTTGCTGCCACAGAGATGCACACAGCAAGCTGCCTGCCTTCCAGAGGACCTTTCTGCCAGCTCTCCTGCGGGAGAGATTGAATAAGAGGCTCAGTTGCTGCTGACCTCCGGCACCCACAGGGCCCAAGTGTCTCCTATTGAAAGTGCCCCGATCTGCACATCTGATTAAAAGGGCCCCGATCCGCAGCTGACTCTAGTTGCTGCCACAGAGATGTACACAGCAAGCTGCCTGCCTTCCAGAGGCCCTTTCTGCCAGCTCAGCTGGGGGAGAGATTGTATAAGAGGATGTGATGCTACTGAGCTCAGGCCCAAAAAAGTCCCAAGTGTCTGCTATTGAAAGGGCCCCGATCCGCAGCTTCAATGTAAAGGGCCCCGATCTGAAGCTCCCAGTTGCTGCCACAGAGAGGCACAGAGCAAGCTGCCTGCCATCCAGAGTCACGTTCTCCCAGCTCAGCTGGGGGAGAGATTGAATGAGAGGATGTGATGCTACTGAGCTCCGGCCCCCACAATGCCCAAGTGTCTCCTATTGAAAGGGCCCCGATCCGCACATCTGATTAAAAGGGCCCTGATCCGCAGCTGCCTAGAGTTGCTGCCACAGAGATGCACACAGCATGCTGCCTGCCTTCCAGAGGCCCTTTCTGCCAGCTCAGCTGGGGGAGAGATTGAATGAGAGGATGTGATGCTACTGAGCTCCGTCCCAAACATGTCCCAAGTGTCTCCTATTGAAAGGGCCCCGATCCGCACATCTGATTAAAGGGGCCCCGATCCGCAGCTGCCTCTAGATGCTGCCACAGAGATGCACACAGCAAGCTGCCTGCCATCCAGAGTCACCTTCTCCCAGCTCAGCTGGGGGAGAGAATGAATAATAGGGTGGGTTAGTGCTGACCACCGGCACCCATGAGGCCCAAGTGTCTCCTATTGAAAGGGCCCCGATCCGCACATCTGATTAAAAGGGCCCCGATCCGCAGCTGCCTCTAGTTGCTGCCACAGAGATGCACACAGCAAGCTGCCTGCTTTCCAGAGGCCCGTTCTGCCAGCTCAGCTGGGGGAGAGATGGAAAAAGAGGATGTGATGCTACTGAGCTCCGGCCCCCACAAGGCCCAAGTGTCTGCTATTGAAAGGGCCCCGATCCGCAGTTCCAATGTAAAGGGCCCCGATCCGCAGCTCCCAATTGCTGCCACAGAGAGGCACAGAGCAAGCTGCCTGCCATCCAGAGTCACTTTCTCCCAGCTCAGCTGGGAGAGAGATTGAATAATAGGGTGGGTTAGTGCTGAGCTCCGGCCCCCACAAGGCACAAGTGTCTCCTATTGAAATGGCCCCAATCCGCACATCTGATTAAATGGGCCCCGATCCCCAGCTGCCTCTAGTTGCTGCCACAGAGATGCACACAGCAAGCTGCCTGCCTTCCAGAGGCCCTTTCTGCCAGCTTCAATGTAAAGGCCCCGATCCGCAGCTCCCAGTTGCTGCCACAGAGAGGCACAGAGCAAGCTGCCTGCCATCCAGAGTCACTTTCTCCCAGCTCAGCTGGGAGAGAGATTGAATAATAGGGTGGGTTAGTGCTGAGCTCCGGCCCCCACAAGGCACAAGTGTCTCCTATTGAAATGGCCCCAATCCGCACATCTGATTAAAAGGGCCCCGATCCGCAGCTGCCTCTAGTTGCTGCCACAGAGATGCACACAGCAAGCTGCCTGCCTTCCAGAGGCCCTTTCTGCCAGCTCAGCTGGGGGAGAGATTGAATAAGAGGATGTGATGCTACTGAGCTTCGGCCCCCACAAGTCCCAAGTGTGTGCTATTGGAAGGGCCCAGATCCGCAGCTCCAATGTAAAGGGCCCCAATCCGCAGCTCCCAGTTGCTGCCACAGAGAGGCACAGAGCAAGCTGCCTGCCATCCAGAGTCACCTTCTCCCAGCTCAGCTGGGGGAGAGATTGAATAATAGGGTGGGTTCGTGTTGAGCTCCGGCCCCCACAAGGCCCAAGTGTCTCCTATTGAAAGGGCCCCGATCCGCACATCTGATTAAAAGGGCCCCGATCCGCAGCTGCCTCTAGTTGCTGCCACAGAGAGGCACAGAGCAAGCTGCCTGCCATCCAGAGTCACCTTCTCCCAACTCAGCTGGGGGAGAGATTGAATAACAGGGTGGGTTAGTGCTGAGCTCCGGCACCCACAAGTCCCAAGTGTCTGCTATGGAAAGGGCCCCGATCCGCAACACCGACGTAAAGGGCCCCGATTCGCAGCTCCCACTTGCTGCCACAGAGATGCACACAACAAGCTGCTTGCCTTCCAGTGGCCCTTTCTGCCAGCTCTCCTGCGGGAGAGATTGAATAAGAGGCTCAGTTGCTGCTGACCTCCGGCACCCACAAGGCCCAAGTGTCTCCTATTGAAAGGGCCCCGATCCGCACATCTGAAGAAAAGGGCCCCGATCCGCAGCTGCCTCTAGTTCCTGCCACAGAGATGCACACAGCAAGCTGCCTGCCTTCCAGAGGCCCTTTCTGCCAGCTCAGCTGGGGGAGAGATTGAATAAGAGGATGTGATGCTACTGAGCTCCGGCCCCCACAAGTCCCAAGTGTCTGCTATTGAAAGGGCCCCGATCCGCAGTTCCAATATAAGGGGCCCCGATCCGCAGCTTCCAGTTGCTGTCACAGAGAGGCACAGAGCAAGCTGCCTGCCATCCAGAGTCACCTTCTCCCAACTCAGCTGGGGGAGAGATTGAATAACAGGGTGGGTTAGTGCTGAGCTCCGGCACCCACAAGTCCCAAGTGTCTCCTATTGAAAGGGCCCCGATGTGCACATCTGATTAAAAGGGCCCCGATCCGCAACTGCCTCTAGTTGCTGCCACAGAGAGGCACAGAGCAAGCTGCCTGCTATCCAGAGTCACTTTCTCCCAGCTCAGCTGGGGGAGAGATTGAATAATAGGGTGGGTTCGTGTTGAGCTCCGGCCCCCACAAGGCCCAAGTGTCTCCTATTGAAAGGGCCCCGATCCGCACATCTGATTAAAAGGGCCCCGATCCGCAGCTGCCTCTAGTTGCTGCCACAGAGATGCACACAGCAAGCTGCCTGCCTTCCAGAGGACCTTTCTGCCAGCTCTCCTGCGGGAGAGATTGAATAAGAGGCTCAGTTGCTGCTGACCTCCGGCACCCACAGGGCCCAAGTGTCTCCTATTGAAAGTGCCCCGATCTGCACATCTGATTAAAAGGGCCCCGATCCGCAGCTGACTCTAGTTGCTGCCACAGAGATGTACACAGCAAGCTGCCTGCCTTCCAGAGGCCCTTTCTGCCAGCTCAGCTGGGGGAGAGATTGTATAAGAGGATGTGATGCTACTGAGCTCAGGCCCAAAAAAGTCCCAAGTGTCTGCTATTGAAAGGGCCCCGATCCGCAGCTTCAATGTAAAGGGCCCCGATCTGAAGCTCCCAGTTGCTGCCACAGAGAGGCACAGAGCAAGCTGCCTGCCATCCAGAGTCACGTTCTCCCAGCTCAGCTGGGGGAGAGATTGAATGAGAGGATGTGATGCTACTGAGCTCCGGCCCCCACAATGCCCAAGTGTCTCCTATTGAAAGGGCCCCGATCCGCACATCTGATTAAAAGGGCCCTGATCCGCAGCTGCCTAGAGTTGCTGCCACAGAGATGCACACAGCATGCTGCCTGCCTTCCAGAGGCCCTTTCTGCCAGCTCAGCTGGGGGAGAGATTGAATGAGAGGATGTGATGCTACTGAGCTCCGTCCCAAACATGTCCCAAGTGTCTCCTATTGAAAGGGCCCCGATCCGCACATCTGATTAAAGGGGCCCCGATCCGCAGCTGCCTCTAGATGCTGCCACAGAGATGCACACAGCAAGCTGCCTGCTTTCCAGAGGCCCTTTCTGCCAGCTCAGCTGGGGGAGAGATTGAATAATAGGGTGGGTTAGTGCTGACCTCCGGCACCCATAAGGCCCAAGTGTCTCCTATTGAATGGGCCCCGATCCGCACATCTGATTAAAAGGGCCCTGATCCGCAGCTGCCTCTAGTTGCTGCCACAGAGATGCACACAGCAAGCTGCCTGCCTTCCAGAGGCCCTTTCTGCCAGCTAAGCTGGGGGAGAGATTGAATAAGAGGATGTGATGCTACTGAGCTCCGGCCCCCACAAGTCCCAAGTGTCTGCTATTGAAAGGGCCCCGATCCGCACATCTGATTAAAAGGGCCCCGATCCGCAACTGCCTCTAGTTGCTGCCACAGAGAGGCACAGAGCAAGCTGCCTGCCATCCAGAGTCACATTCTCCCAACTCAGCTGGGGGAGAGATTGAATAATAGGGTGGGTTCGTGTTGAGCTCCGGCCCCCACAAGGCCCAAGTGTCTCCTATTGAAAGGGCCCCGATCCGCACATCTGATTAAAAGGGCCCCGATCCGCAGCTGCCTCTAGTTGCTGCCACAGAGAGGCACAGAGCAAGCTGCCTGCCATCCAGAGTCACCTTCTCCCAACTCAGCTGGGGGAGAGATTGAATAACAGGGTGGGTTAGTGCTGAGCTCCGGCACCCACAAGTCCCAAGTGTCTGCTATGGAAAGGGCCCCGATCCGCAACACCGACGTAAAGGGCCCCGATTCGCAGCTCCCACTTGCTGCCACAGAGATGCACACAACAAGCTGCTTGCCTTCCAGTGGCCCTTTCTGCCAGCTCTCCTGCGGGAGAGATTGAATAAGAGGCTCAGTTGCTGCTGACCTCCGGCACCCACAAGGCCCAAGTGTCTCCTATTGAAAGGGCCCCGATCCGCACATCTGAAGAAAAGGGCCCCGATCCGCAGCTGCCTCTAGTTCCTGCCACAGAGATGCACACAGCAAGCTGCCTGCCTTCCAGAGGCCCTTTCTGCCAGCTCAGCTGGGGGAGAGATTGAATAAGAGGATGTGATGCTACTGAGCTCCGGCCCCCACAAGTCCCAAGTGTCTGCTATTGAAAGGGCCCCGATCCGCAGTTCCAATATAAGGGGCCCCGATCCGCAGCTTCCAGTTGCTGTCACAGAGAGGCACAGAGCAAGCTGCCTGCCATCCAGAGTCACCTTCTCCCAACTCAGCTGGGGGAGAGATTGAATAACAGGGTGGGTTAGTGCTGAGCTCCGGCACCCACAAGTCCCAATTGTCTCCTATTGAAAGGGCCCCGATGTGCACATCTGATTAAAAGGGCCCCGATCCGCAACTGCCTCTAGTTGCTGCCACAGAGAGGCACAGAGCAAGCTGCCTGCTATCCAGAGTCACTTTCTCCCAGCTCAGCTGGGGGAGAGATTGAATAATAGGGTGGGTTCGTGTTGAGCTCCGGCCCCCACAAGGCCCAAGTGTCTCCTATTGAAAGGGCCCCGATCCGCACATCTGATTAAAAGGGCCCCGATCCGCAGCTGCCTCTAGTTGCTGCCACAGAGATGCACACAGCAAGCTGCCTGCCTTCCAGAGGACCTTTCTGCCAGCTCTCCTGCGGGAGAGATTGAATAAGAGGCTCAGTTGCTGCTGACCTCCGGCACCCACAGGGCCCAAGTGTCTCCTATTGAAAGTGCCCCGATCTGCACATCTGATTAAAAGGGCCCCGATCCGCAGCTGACTCTAGTTGCTGCCACAGAGATGTACACAGCAAGCTGCCTGCCTTCCAGAGGCCCTTTCTGCCAGCTCAGCTGGGGGAGAGATTGTATAAGAGGATGTGATGCTACTGAGCTCAGGCCCAAAAAAGTCCCAAGTGTCTGCTATTGAAAGGGCCCCGATCCGCAGCTTCAATGTAAAGGGCCCCGATCTGAAGCTCCCAGTTGCTGCCACAGAGAGGCACAGAGCAAGCTGCCTGCCATCCAGAGTCACGTTCTCCCAGCTCAGCTGGGGGAGAGATTGAATGAGAGGATGTGATGCTACTGAGCTCCGGCCCCCACAATGCCCAAGTGTCTCCTATTGAAAGGGCCCCGATCCGCACATCTGATTAAAAGGGCCCTGATCCGCAGCTGCCTAGAGTTGCTGCCACAGAGATGCACACAGCATGCTGCCTGCCTTCCAGAGGCCCTTTCTGCCAGCTCAGCTGGGGGAGAGATTGAATGAGAGGATGTGATGCTACTGAGCTCCGTCCCAAACATGTCCCAAGTGTCTCCTATTGAAAGGGCCCCGATCCGCACATCTGATTAAAGGGGCCCCGATCCGCAGCTGCCTCTAGATGCTGCCACAGAGATGCACACAGCAAGCTGCCTGCTTTCCAGAGGCCCTTTCTGCCAGCTCAGCTGGGGGAGAGATTGAATAATAGGGTGGGTTAGTGCTGACCTCCGGCACCCATAAGGCCCAAGTGTCTCCTATTGAATGGGCCCCGATCCGCACATCTGATTAAAAGGGCCCTGATCCGCAGCTGCCTCTAGTTGCTGCCACAGAGATGCACACAGCAAGCTGCCTGCCTTCCAGAGGCCCTTTCTGCCAGCTAAGCTGGGGGAGAGATTGAATAAGAGGATGTGATGCTACTGAGCTCCGGCCCCCACAAGTCCCAAGTGTCTGCTATTGAAAGGGCCCCGATCCGCACATCTGATTAAAAGGGCCCCGATCCGCAACTGCCTCTAGTTGCTGCCACAGAGAGGCACAGAGCAAGCTGCCTGCCATCCAGAGTCACATTCTCCCAACTCAGCTGGGGGAGAGATTGAATAATAGGGTGGGTTAGTGCTGACCTTCGGCACCCACAAGGCCCAAGTGTCTCCTATTGAAAGGGCCCCGATCCGCACATCTGATTAAAAGGGCCCCGATCCGCAGCTGCATCTAGTTTCTGCCACAGAGATGCACACAGCAAGCTGCCTGCTTTCCAGAGGCCCTTTCTGCCAGCTCAGCTGGGGGAGAGATTGAATAATAGGGTGGGTTAGTGCTGACCTTCGGCACCCACAAGGCCCAAGTGTCTCCTATTGAAAGGGCCCCGATCCGCACATCTGATTAAAAGGGCCCCGATCCGCAGCTGCATCTAGTTTCTGCCACAGAGATGCACACAGCAAGCTGCCTGCTTTCCAGAGGCCCTTTCTGCCAGCTCAGCTGGGGGAGAGATTGAATAATAGGGTGGGTTAGTGCTGACCTCCGGCACCCACAAGGCCCAAGTGTCTCCTATTGAATGGGCCCCGATCCGCACATCTGATTAAAAGGGCCCCGATCCGCAGCTGTCTCTAGTTGCTGCCACAGAGATGCACACAGCAAGCTGCCTGCTTTCCAGAGGCCCGTTCTGCCAGCTCAGCTGGGGGAGAGATGGAAAAAGAGGATGTGATGCTACTGAGCTCCGGCCCCCACAAGGCCCAAGTGTCTGCTATTGAAAGGGCCCCGATCCGCAGTTCCAATGTAAAGGGCCCAATCCGCAGCTCCCAGTTGCGGACACAGAGAGGCACAGAGCAAGCTGCCTGCCATCCAGAGTCACTTTCTCCCAGCTCAGCTGGGAGAGAGATTGAATAATAGGGTGGGTTAGTGCTGAGCTCCGGCCCCCACAAGGCCCAAGTGTCTCCTATTGAAAGGGCCCCGATCCGCACATCTGATTAAAAGGGCCCCGATCCGCAGCTGCCTCTAGTTGCTGCCACAGAGATGCACACAGCAAGCTGCCTGCCTTCCAGAGGCCCTTTCTGTCAGCTTAGCTGGGGGAGAGATTGAATAAGAGGATGTGATGCTACTGAGCTCCGGCCCCCACAAGTCCCAAGTGTGTGCTATTGAAAGGGCCCCGATCCGCAGCTCCAATGTAAAGGGCCCCAATCCGCAGCTCCCAGTTGCTGCCACAGAGAGGCACAGAGCAAGCTGCCTGCCATCCAGAGTCACCTTCTCCCAGCTCAGCTGGGGGAGAGATTTAATAATAGGGTGGGTTAGTGCTGAGCTCCGGCCCCCACAAGGCCCAAGTGTCTCCTATTGAAAGGGCCCCGATCCGCCCATCTGATTAAAAGGGCCCCGATCCGCAGTTGCCTCCAGTTGCTGCCACAGAGATGCACACAGCAAGCTGCCTGCCTTCCAGAGGCCCTTTCTGCCAGCTTCAATGTAAAGGCCCCGATCCGCAGCTCCCAGTTGCTGCCACAGAGAGGCACAGAGCAAGCTGCCTGCCATCCAGAGTCACTTTCTCCCAGCTCTCCCAGCTCTCCCAGCCCCTTCCATGAGGATTGCGCTGTGAATCTTTAACAGAATCAATTACCAAGCCCAGCTGTTCTCTATGACTATGTGGAGCAGATCAATGGTTCACATAGGTCACTACTGAATACACAGACTAGCAACAGCTCTCCAGGATTTCAGGCAGTGGTCTTTCATCCTCCTATCTCAGAGACTTCTAACAGGATATACCAAGAGAACGGCTTCTAGTGGCTGTTGCTGGTGTCTCTTCTGTATGTCTTTTTAGAGCAGTAGTCCCAACTTTTACACAAAGGTTGGGGAAACCGTAAATTTTAGCGGCCCCCTTAAGGTGTGTTGTGACATGGCTGTGTCATCAGAAGGCGGCGTCGGCTCTTCCAGGTTGCTGACGACGATGAAGGAAAAAATGGGTTTTGAACATACCTGTCTTCGGAGCGGGAAGACCCTGTGTTTGGTGATGTCTCCAGCATCCGCAGACAGGTCCCAAACTGCTTTTTTCTTCATTGTTGGCAGCGGCTGGCGGCAACCCGAAAGATCCATCTCAGCTTCCTGATGACACCACAGTGATGCAACACTCGTTGAGGGGGCAGACGATGGTTCCCACTGGCATGGGAGGTCAAATAACCCAGGTTGGGAACCACTGTTTTAGACTGTGAGCCCTTCTGGGACAGGGAGTGAACCATGCAATTATTTGAATTTTGTCTGTAAACCGCTTTGTGAACTTTTTTTGTTGAAAGGCAGTATATAAATATCCCTCCCTCCCTCCCTCCCTCCCTCCCTCTCTCTCTCTCTCTCTCTCTCTCTCTCTGTGCTTGTGTATGAGACACACAAAAATTATAAGTAGCTGTAATATTTCGTATATATTACAGCCTTCTCCTTCTTCAGGAATATACAAATACAACAAGGATGTGCTTTTCAATAACTTTTTAAAAAAACCTCAATTACATTTCATTTTATTTTCAATCTTTGACTCAGCTGGATGGCTAGAAGTTCTGCTTGTGAAATGAACTACAATTCGAAGCTTAGCACATAGTATCTGCCTTTCCATTTCAAAACTTTCCTTTTCCTTTATTTGCTGAAATGGCTAGATATCCTACCATTCAGAGCTTTTCCCCCTAAGTATAACAGGAAATATTCTCGCTCTCTATTTCACTAACATTGTCAGTGTGAGTGCCAAAGTGTGTGTCTTTACAGATTTATTACTGATTTGCCACATTCAATCATGCTCTTTATGCAGGGTCCTCTGCTACTCTTACAGCCCTACCTCTCTCATTTAATAGCCTGGAAGTGAGAGGCAGGCGCCTAACCTTGGGGGCTCTCAGTCAAGGTCCTAGACACCCCACGGGCCTCCATGAGGCCTCCTGGCCAAGTTCAACTTGGATGAAGTCCTGCAACCAGGGGCCTCGACAGGGGGGTGGTAGCTATTAGGCCCAAGAGCAGTTACATCCCCGATTTCTCCAGCATGGGTCAGATGGGGGTCTGAGTACCAACCTTCTCTGTATGCAGGTGATGGCTCTTAACTCCAGGGGGTGGAGTTAGGGCGATAGCCTGTCAGGTCACCTCTATGTTAGGAGGTTTCTCCTAGGGGTTGCTTTAATCTTCCTCCTTCGGTCCATAGGTCTCTTCCTGGGACCAGAACATAGTGTTGTTCTGGTCCCAGTTAGGGGACCAGAACAACACTATGTTAGTTAGGGTTAGCATTAGGGTTAGCATTAGGTTTAGGGTTAGTGTTAGCGTTAGGGTTAGCATCAGGGTTAGTGTTTGCGTTAGCGTTAGGGTTAGCATTAGCGTTAGGATTAGCATTAGTGTTAGGGTTAGGGTTAACATTAGAGTTAGGGTTATGGTTAGCGTTTGCACAGAGATTTTCTTTCATTCGATTCAGACAAGATAATTGACACATTCTGAGATCATTCTGAGATGATACGTTTGTGAACTCGGCTTCTGGCAGTGCTGCATCATTTGCTGCGGCGTAAATTGCAATGCGCTGTTGCTTGCAGCCAGTCCACTGCTGGAAGCCATGGCAGTTGCGGCCAAATGGCAACAGCCTTCTAGAATGCCCTGGCACTGTCAAGTTGGTCAGGAGGGTGAGGAATGGGGGAGTATCTTCATGGGGAGGGGGCAGGTGGGAGGTGGAATGGGCAGGGAGGGGATGGATCCTGGCAGCACCTGCATGCATCAGGATCCTATCCCTGTTCCTCTCCTCTTCCCTCTCCATTATTCTTCTTGGTTCTGTTCCAGCAAAATGGCTGGCGCAGATCTGAGGAGACCAATGTGGCAGTATGCTTGCCTCAAGCCTCCTGCCTTGAGAAGACCTCCATAACTACTCCCCCTTGCAGGCTACATTATTGAGGGGGGTTATTTAGGATTGGTCCCTAAGTTGTTGATGACATTCAGGTCTTATTTTGCTGATTTTCACAAATACAGAGTTCCATTCTATGATTTGTCCATATAAAGTGTCTATTGAAGAACTGGATTTGGTAGTCATTCCAGGAATTCAATAGGAGATTTGGATATCCCCGATTAATATCCTTTAGCAGATTTCAAGGAGTCAGATATCTGGGTGAAAAAATTCATCAAGTGAATTCAGATTTATAATGTCATGTTGTAAAGTGTGCAGAAATGGGGAAACTGTACAAATGGACTGATATGAAGAAATTGGAGCACCATGGTACTTGGAAACAACTTCCTGTTACATATAACACCCTGCAGAATGCAAGCTTGGGCTTAATGTCAGTGTTTGGATATATGAACAGGCTTTCTCTCATTTGAATCACATCAAAGGTCATTTGAGCCCAAGTTCGATAGAAAGGCAGCCTGAATATATTCATGAAAAACAATGTGACCAGTTGTGATGCAAACTTAACAATATATATATATATATATATATATATATATATATATATATATATATATATATATATATATATATATATATATATATATATCTTCAATCATGCAAATGGACACCTTACACTGGCTCTTTGTTGACCAGTTTTTCTGAATGTTCATGTAGTTTGGCTCTTTGGTTTGAAAAGGTTGTTGACCCCTGATCTAAACTATCAATACCAATTTCAAGGCAAATTCAGAGGTTCATGCTAGATTGAATTTAAAGTGAATCAACAAGAAATGTCACTATTAGAAGGGACATTTCTGAGTGTGTTTCACATATCACTATAAGGTGCCACTGAGTTCTGTCTAAGCCAAAACATCAAGACTAATGTGGACCTGGGTGAACCATCTGAGGATTTCACTGCTGGAGGGAGAAGGAGGGGCAAAGCTGCCATGGCTCCAAATCACTTCTGAAATGGTAAGATAGGGAAAGGAGATTTCGAACCCCTCTCCCTCCCCCCTTTCTCTTTACCTACAACCAGGAATGTGGATCAAGTCTCTGACTTCAAGACGTGAGTCAAGTCCCAAGTCTCTGGGTCCAAGTCTCAAGTCAAGTCCCATGTCTTTGCCCCCAAGTCCCAAGTATTTGGTTGCGAGTCCCTATCTATTTAATGGGGAAAAGAAGTTGAAACCTGAATAAAAATTGACTTGTTGTAAAAGGCTCCAAGTTTCGAGTCTTTCGAGTCTTTTATAATCGCCAAGTCAAGTCATTGACGCGACTTGAGTCTGACTCAAGTCCGAGTCAATGGACTCAAGTCTACATCACTGCTTACAACAAGTATGACAGGCCAGCCTCTCTGGCCTCTCTGGCCTGCACTGCTCCTGTTCGCAATGAATGGGAGTGAGGGGTACTCATCTGCCCATCTGCCCTCCACTCTCATCCATCAGGGTCACATGTGTGAGCATGCGTGTATGCAGAGGCAGCATTTGGGGTAGGATTCAGGGGGCACACACCGTTACTGAGGGTTCAGAGGTCAGCCTAATCAGGTAGCCCTCTGACAAGTGTGTACTTAGAGTTAACTAACAGCCTATTCTTGTCTACATTTTAGACCAGCGGAGCAATGCTCTAGGGTGTCGCAAACATGCTGTAAAACACATTTATCTGAAGGGTAAGCGGTGCCAGTGGAGAGGCCGGCACAGCTCTCACTGTGCTTTGGACAACTCTATGCCCATAGAGGAAGGTACGTTCCCCACCAGACAACGGAGGGGCATGGGGATGGTGGAAAGGGGCGTTCCGAGGGGTGGGTGGGATTGGTCAGCTGGGCCCGGGAAGGGGGATGGATCGGTGGTGGCCTCCTCCGCCATATCCTATCCCCCTTCCCAGGCCTGGCCCCCATTACACAGGGCTCATCCAAGTAGCCCCATCAGGGCTGCTGGCGCATTACGCGGGGTAAAGGGACGAATCCTGCTCAGGATGTGGCAGATGCCTTATGTGCGCCACCACATCCTGCTAGACAGGATTGCGCTGTTAGAGTCAACTAACAGCACCCTGGGGGCTCACACATCTTTGATGTAAACTGAAAGGAAAGAATGTTTAACACAAGATAATAAATATTGAAAAAAAATCCTGTTTCAAAACTTACCTAGGTTTCTGGATTACCTTACAGTTTCTGTGTGCCTTTAAGCCAGTGCTTCTCAATTATTTTTTGTCATGCCCCCCCTAGGAGGGGCATGACAGTTCGTGCCCCCCCGGTCACATGGTTTTTGGGGGTGCCGCTCCCGCCCCTTCGCGTCGCCCTCCGCACACTCCGAGGCCGGCTCCCGGGAGCCGGCCTCGGAGCGTCCGGAACGGCCGGCGCTCCAGGGCCTTCTGAAGACCCAAGCGTCAATCCGGGTATTTTTCGTGTTTTCGCTCATGCACAGACCGTTTTCGTCTCTGCGCATGAGCGAAAACACGAAAAATACCCGGATTGACGCTTGGGTCTTCAGAAGGCCCTGGAGCGCCGGCCGTTCCGGACGCTCCGAGGCCGGCTCCCGGGAGCCGGCCTCGGAGCGTGCGGAGGTGGTCGAGGTTAAACGGGCCCCCCTTGACAGAGCCTCGCGCCCCCCCTGGGGGGCGCGCCCCACTAATTGAGAACCGCTGCTTTAAGCAAACGTGCACACATCAGGAGTGGAGCTTGCCACCATGGTCCTGCTTGCACATCATTCCTCACTCACTCACTCAATCAATCAATCAAACCTTTATTGGCATCACAAACAAACATACAAGTTAAATATATCAATATACAGTCACCATCCTTCCAGTGACACAAGCAAGCTACTGGCTAAAAGAAAAGAAAAAGAAGAGAAAAACAATCTGTTTTACATCTCTATGTTGTTAGTAGGGCTAGCAGTCTGTAATGCACTACGATGGCAGAAAACCAAATAAAGATATTTAGCCACTATCATGGTGAGCTCCTGGTCTTTCCCATATAATAAAAAACGTATGACCTCCATCTCTGGTTTCCAAGTAGGAATACAAAATTGATCTAAATATTGTTGACGGAGATCATCATACAGTTTACATTTAAGGACCATGTGTGCTAAGGTTTCCACCAAGTGACCATCATATGGACAAATCCTCTCTCCTTCTACCCTACCCACAAACCTACCCCAAAGGAGGTTTGATGGGTTAGAATTGAACCTAGCCAGCGAGAATGCCCTTCTTTCTTGTGGGTTGAACAAAAATTGTAAGTAATTGTTTTTAATTTCATGTGCCCAAGAAAGTTGAAAATAGAGAGGGGAACATGTTTTCTGTGCTGCTGCAATTAGTTCCTGGCGTTCAATATCCCACAGCCTAGTTTTTAGCATAGCCTTACTCATATTGAAAGTCTGAAGAGCCCTATGGTGAATGGGTGTTCTGACTCTAGCAGAACGTGGACCATGCCAAGCACTGCTTTATAGAATCTTCTATTCCCTCCACCTTTCCTTACCATAATTGATTCTTGCCCTTTCCATCCGTGTGAATCTCTTGTCTAGGGAACAAACTATGCAGCTTCTAGCCACTGCTTCTCCACTGGGCTCAGTGCGAGCTCAGGTAACTTTCCTGGTTCTCGTCACCCCATCAATATTGTTTTATGCCCCTTTCTTTCCATCAGTGATTCCTGTGAATCTCTTGTATGTGCAACAAGGCACTGATATGCATGCAGCTTACCAATCGTCCTGCTCTTGGCTGTCTTTCCCATCAACTCAGTTCTACAAGCTTCTCCTCTGCTTACCTAATCTCACCAGAACAGCTGCCGGTTTCTCTTCACACCCACCAGTCTGCCATCATTGAATTTTGATCTTATCTTGTTTCTCAGCTTATGATTCTCATTTTGCAATCTCAATACAGAAACGTGGCTCATCTCCCCTTGCTAGAAGGGTGTGGCGGCTCATGAGCAAAAAGCTGCCTTGAGCAAGTGAAAAAGGAACAAAAAAAGTGGACAGGGTGGCTGTAAGCTTTGGCTCTGATGAACTCAATATTCAGGTCAATAACGCAGCATTTTTCTCCTTAGCTACCTACAGACATACAACCTGCAAGGGCTTAAGCTGTACTATTTGTTTGGATGCATTACCTACCTTCTCCCATGGGGCTAAGCTCATGAGTTACTAGATCATTCATTCTGTACTGCTTCACATCCAGTCCTCACCCACAGGGTGACTCAGCAAGTGTGCATCAATGTAAACACCCAATCTGAAGGTAAATTAAAGGGCACACATAATGTATTTCTCATTGCCCATTATATCCTGTGGTAATGTATAGCCAAAGTCACAAGCACAACTGAGCACGCCCATCCGTCTTTCAGCAGATAACCTTCGACAGACACACATTTGTTTATTATGACACTTGAAAGCTACGATTCCAAGAACACCTTGACATTCTGTTTTCTACAATAACGTTGATCAATAAAGATGACAAGAATTGTGCTATATGAAACCAGGCTTTATAAAAATCTATTCTTTCCCTCCAGAGCTCATCAATCACGAGGTTAGATGCAACCGGGTCATCACTTCTTTATGTACCTTCAAACACTTATTCTGTCACAAGTATAATTTCTACTGCTCATTTTGTACGGATGTGGTATACCAATACCTGACCACATATTTAATACATGGGAATAACCTTTTTGTAGTTAGTTGCCTCTCAAATTATTTAAAAGTATCAAATCCACAAGGGATGCAATAAAGTTAATGATTTGGTTAATGCCGTTACAGAAAAGATGACATTTCTAGAGCAGAAATACCTGGGTGACTGATTGCTTCCAAGGATGCCTTAACCTCAAACTACTAAGTCACGTTCATTTTTTAAAAATAACTTAGATGAAACATCATTGATTTCCCCCTTCTTTCTTTTGTAGCAAAGATGGTAATTATGGTAAAGTGCCAAGCAAGCTTTAAAGGCACAGGAAGCCCCCATCCTGCCCTCTTCCCAGGGACTTACCTTCCCGCTGTGGCGCTGAACAGTTAGGCGGCATCGGGGGAGCGGCACAAGCCTCTCCACTAGTGCTGCTTACTCTCTGGTTGCCGCAAGCATGCCTTTCATGCCTTCCCGGGCCTGATCCGCCTGCACAGATCAACTCAGACCTGCACCAGCGATTGAGCTGGCACAGGTCCGAGTTTGACCTATAGCGGCTGCTGGGGCGTACCTTGGGGCAAGGGGACAAATCTCTCCTTACCCCAAGGAGATATCCAGCAACCAAAACTCCCCCACAAGATGCAGTGGAAGCCACCCCAGCTATTAGGAGTGATTTCAGCATGTTTCATATTTCCTGCTTTGGAAGAAGGAGTCAGGTTGGCAGAGCTGCCTCAGGCAGCGCAATAGCTTCAGCCAGCCCTGATGTCATCCAATGGGTTTTGATGGTTTGTTCAGTGGTAGAGTATATATTTTGCATGCAGAATGTCCTAGGTTCCTAGTAGCACTAGGAAGGGCTGGGAAATACTCATCTGAAACCCTAGAGCGGTGATTTTCAACTGCTCTGCTGCAGCACATTTGGTGTGCTGCAAATGGTCTACAGGTGTGCCACGGGAGTTTGGGGTCTGACCTACCTGAAATCTGCCTGTCATTGCCGGCCACCAGGCTCCCCAATTACATAGATTACTAGTGCGAGCTACCGGTACTTCCTTTTGCCAAAAGCTTAGGTGTTGTTTCTCTTCTATGTGGGACATTCTGTGACCTTTCTTAGAAAAAGAACATGCACAAGTTTTGACTTGTGCGGCTTCTTTGCCGTATTATTTTCAAGCCTGAGTGAAACTTCAGGTGGCTCAGCAATGACATGCTTCCCATCCAAACAGGGAGACGCAGGGCTATTTAATAGACACCAACCGAAGTCAGGAAATGCATGAGTGGCAGCCAAGCAGACCAATCAAATACCGAAAAGAGGCATGGTTGTGGCTTTTTTGGAAGCGGTTAGTTACATTGGGAGAGGGGGATAGAGTTTTTTAGTGTGGATTGTCAAAAAATGAAAGGAGGGGATCCTTTTGCTTGCTCTCTGGTTAGGCTCTTCTGTCCTGCCATGGCCAAAAGTATTTTTTAAGTAGTTGGCTTTGGGATATAGAAAGGTTATCTCTCTATATTAACTACACTGTGCAGAGCTGGAACAAAAAAAGAGAACACATTTGAAATGTTTGAACTAACAAAAAGTTGCACAGTAGACAAAAAAATTGTCAATTTAATTCTACAAAGTTTGTCACTGCTGAGTAAAAACATTGAAAATTATTTCCCATCATTTGATGTATCTTCCTTGGACTGGGTGAGGGATCCATTTGTGTTAAGTGTGTGCGAGTCAGCAGAAGTAACTGTTGCAGAAGAAGATGATCTGTCAGAAATATTAGAAGACTGAAACACTTATCAACACAATGATTAAAATGTTAGTTATAGAACGTTAAACACAATCTTAATATTCATTTTTAAAATGATAAAATATATTCTTAAAAAACTGATGGTGTACCTTGACAATTTTAGTGCCATGTCAGTGTTTCGTGAGATGAAAAAGTTTGAAAATCACTGCCCTAGAGAGCTGCTGACAGTCAATGTAGACAATATTGAGTTAGACAGACCAATGGTCTGTAATCTAAATTGTGTTCCTTGGAAGCTTATCAGAAGTTAATCTTCTGATCAATGATAGGGACAGGAATTGAAGACAAGATTCTGAAATACCATTTACCTCCCACTGCCAATCTTCTCCTGCAATGCATAGCCAAAAGCAAATGTAGTAAGTGTTCTATAGTACATTCTCAGTGCCATGTAGAGCAGGGCCACTCAGAGGAATTTTACCAGGGGGTACAAAGTTTCTTTTGGGCCCCTTCCCTTCATGTGAATTTGGCTTCCCCCCCCCATTTTGCTCCTAGGCAAATGGGCCTTTTGACCACTTTTTTGGCCCTGGCCCTGGGTACGATTGTACCCCCTTAACCCCCCCTCTCAGAGGCCCTGATGTGGGGCCACCATGAGATCTGGCTAGTCAAAGAGAAAGACACACTATAGAATCCTCTTCCTCAAGGGGAAGAAGACCAAGAACGTGCTTTCCTTTCAATTAATAAGGATTATACAATAGATGTTTTGAAGGTTCTCAGCAGGACCTCTGAAGGGGTATGAAGTTTCTACTGAGCTCCTTCTCAAAGGGGAAGGGGCAAAACAGGGTGGGGGGAGGGCAGCAACAGTCGGAAAAGTCTTCAGAGTCCAGGTCTACCAGGCTTCCCAATGCGGCACCCAGGTCTACCCGCCCAGTAGACCTGGTTTTCTGGTTGGCCTGTCCTCCGTCTTTCAATCTCTATGAGGTCAGCTGAGATCCCAGGAAATTTATAGGCCTCCTCCTTTGGCTCCTGAGCCCCCCTTTTTTTTACCCTGGGCCCGGGTACAATTTACCCCCTTTATTCCCCTCTCATGGGGCTTGGTTCACAGTAGTCAGTGCAGAAAGAAAGTCAGAAATGTGAAAACCACTGATGTAAACATTAGATCTAATACAATAGAAAACTACTTTAAGCACCAAACAGGATTCAGCACGCAACTATATCACAGTAGACCTACTATCCACTTGCAAAAATGACTTTAGGGTTTCTGCTGCTTTCTAGTAATTCAGTCAGCTGTCATTTTTACCATGCTTCTGCTGCAATGGTTTTTAAAGATGAATCATTAATATTGATTATCAATGAGATTTAAAGTTGCAAAGTGCATCTTTGAGGATTTTAAGTGAAGGAGCTGTCTGTCATTGCAGCATCAAATTTGAAACATGCAAAGCAGATCCACGAGAGATTTCAAGGGAAACTTGGTATGCATCTCGCTTTTCAGATCCCAGAAGAGAGAAACATTTCCTGCTCAATTAAGGTTCCTGACATCATAAAAAAAGACTTGTGCAGAATAAAATTGCACTGTGGTTGTAATGGGATGGAACTGGAAGTCAAATGTATTACCTAATTACAGCGCCTGGACATTGTTATACACTGTTGATTATATGTTACCATTACCATGGTTTAAATGATAAAAGTTTAACAAGGGGACGGATATTTCCATTGTCTCTTTTCCCTACAGAGCATGTTAAGACATTGATGTATTAAAAACAAAGGAGGTGGGAAGGTCCTGGCTGACTTCTTCCTTCCTCACACATGGAAGGCTAGGTATTCCTGGCAGCTGCAATACAAAGATTATATTTAGTTTGTTCCCCCATTCTTCACTGTTTAGTCAAAATGAGATGCAGCAAGGTGAGTACCTCTTTATTGAAGCCCGAGCTACATTGTCGACGGCTGCGTTCCGTGTGCGTCTGTTGTCCCGCCCCCAGGTCAAACAGCAGGCTCTGATTGGCCGGACGTAGCGCGGATGCAGCAAAAGTCGAGGTGGCCTCGACTTTTGCTGCGTCCGTGCTACGTCCGGCCAATCAGAGCCTGCTGTTTGACCTGGGGGCGGGACAACAGACGCACACGGAACACAGCCGTCGACAATGTAGCCCAGCCTTTAGAATTGTTACTGCTCTTATTCCCCAATGTTTCACAGTAGTTATGGACCATTCAACAACAGAGGCTTTTTGTTTGTTTTATTGAGCCTTTCCAGGCTCATTGTCAGCAGCTGTGTTCTGTCTCTGGCTCTCTCCCAGGTTTATTTCTGCCCTTGAACTGTTTCACATACATGTGTGTACACACACCACTTGGCTTTCCTAAACTTCACTACTGTATACAGTCCCGCCCCTGTATCCACATGTCCCATATCTGCATTTTCAGTTATCCGCAGTTCTTAAATGCCCCCCCCCATTGCACTCCCCCATTCTACCAGCACCAGGAAGTTATAATAGCCATTCTGAAGCTACCCGCAGCCATTCTACAGCTCAAGTCAATTACGCTAGTAGCACTCCAGAATGCCACAGTAAGTGTAGGGTTTGCTATTATCCGCGGTTTGGGGTATGTGCGGTGGCAGTGGGAACGTATCCTCTGCGGATACAGGGGGACATCTGTACTTGATTACTGAAATATGTAAACAGGCTTTGTGGTGCTATTTCAAGAAATAACAGAGCTCTATCTGTGGTGTTATATCTGTGATGGCCTTGGGGCAACACCAAAAACAAATGGTCCCTGCTGAATGCGCCTGGACTTCCTCTGGTCGTCCCCCCCCCAAAAAAAAGTACTTATTTTCCTGCCTGCCAACTTTCTGGTTCAGGTGTGTAGGTAGGCAAAAACTAGTGGTTAGTGGAGTAAAGCGGAAGGAAGAAGCACCAGAGTACATTTCATGCACATGTGCACACTTTCTCACCATGCTAATGCTCGGGAGTAATGTTCCCAACTCCATTGACCAATGGGAAAAAGAGAAATAAGGAAGTGATCGTGCTTCCTTCTTCTTCCCTTCCTCATTGTTCAAAGGGGGTGGCAAAATGTTCTCATTGGCTGGTGGAGGAGGAGAGGAAGCAGGGAGCACAATCACTTCTGCTTCCTTCTTTTCAACGTCCTGCAATGTGGTGGGTCTGTGTCCAGCAGCATGCCCTTCCAGGTTTCTGTGCTCCCAGTGTATGCCCTGGTAGGGCTGACTAGTCAAGCATGCATGCTACTATCACTGGAATACATTTTGCAGCTGTTCAGTAGCAAGATGACGTTGGCAGTGCTGGAGAAGGATGAAGTGCCAATTGTTTGTTTTGATTTAACAAGAGGGTGAGGAGGAAATGGTGTGTGGAGAAGAGCAGAATAGTGTGCCAAGTGTCTAACCACTGTCACCAAGTTAAGGAGAAAGGGGCTCATTTGGTCACTGGTTGATTCTTGAGTCCAGTCTCCCCGAGGGGCAGGGCAAGCATTAGCAGTGGGCCCTTCCTAGGGTGCTCTGCCCTTTGCAGCTGCCCATGTGCATAGTCATAAGCAAAAAAAAAACATACATATTTGGTGAGAGAGATATTGCATCTCTAGAATATTTTTGCATTTCTGTTTTGGTTTTGTCTTATTGCCCTGACCACATGCATGAAGTACATGCTTGACATAGATATGATGCTCTTACTGCTACATAGAGTTGGTTTTATTATAAAGTGTGAACTATATTTTATTATATGCGAAGAGAGGACTCTCTGGAGAAGACTCTGATGCTGGGAAAGATTGAAGGCAAAAGGAGAAGGGGAAGGCAAAGGATGAGATGGTTAGACAGCATCACTGATGCAACGAACATTGAAAATGAGTGAACTCAGGAAGATAGTGGAAGACAGGAAGACCTGACGAGATGTGGTTCATGGGATCACGAAGGGTCGGACACGACTTAACGACTGAACAACAACATATTTTATTATAAAGTGTGAACTAACTAAGGTTAGCTTGTAAGATGAAATAGACTCTTCCCTTGGTCCGCTGTCTGGGGAATAAATTGCACCCAATGATACAGAAGTTGGCCATTCCTAGTCTCAGCTTTACTATCTGCTCATTTTCCCTCTGTCAGTCAATCAGTTGGTCTTCTGTTTGTCTAGGCAGATAGCATCAGTGTCTGTTTCGACTTCTTACTTTACCACGTGACTAGTTTGCCATTGGCATTGTGAAGGTGCACAACAGGTTACTAAAATGCTCAGAAACCAAAAAGGGGGTTCAAACTGGCTCTAACGGAATGAGCTCATTCACACTTATATTACATAGGGGAAGTCTACAGCTAACATTCACACAATAATGGAGCCCTAGGAAATATTGCAAGGAGGATAAATGAGAAATTGCAAGGGGAGGGGAAAGTATCTCCTTAGAAGGGGAAGAGGGGAGAGGAGACAAATATGAGAGAAGGGATATGGGGAGATTAGCAAGGTTTCCCAGAGGAACCCAGGGAAGAAAGGTTTTGGGGTTTAGAGAAAGGGAGAATGAGGAAGAGATTAGTGGGGATACAGAGGGAAGGCCAAGAGGGAAGAGTCTCAACCAGTGATACTAGTACCACCATTGGTACTTCGGCCAACTGCTCATGGTACACGGACCGCTGGACCACCACTCCAATGCAGCACTTTCAGAAGCGCATTTTCGCTACTGAGAGGCTCCTGCCTTTGGCCGAGTCTCTCGAGAACAATGAGAAGGGCCCTCCCACCCGTCCAGAGCCTCCTACCTGCATTTTCTGGCCTCCGAAAACCTGAAAACTTGGAAGTAACTGGCGATGATGTAGTCGCCAGTAACCTCCGGTGGTACGCAGCAGGAGAGTGGCGCTGGAAGTGGTACTTGGCCGGAAAGGGGTTGAGAACCTCTGGTTTAGGCAGTTCGGGCAGTTGAAAAAGACTGCCACTGGAGCAGTTCACTGTTGTCTAACTAAGCGCTATAGGCAAGGGGTGACCCTAGAAGCATGCTGTGAATGGCTCTTCCTCTCCCTATGGCTATTTTGCTGGTGCAGAATAGAAAGTAAGAAGGAGGGAAGGGGGATAGGATATGGCCACATGTGAGTGCTGCTGATCCCACCCCCTTCTGGCCCTGTTCCGCCTGCCTCCCCGCCAGAAACAATCCCGTTCCTCCCCCATCCCTCCCACTGTCTGCCCCCACCACCAACTCATTTGGCACCAGCAGCTGGTGGCCTTACCCAATTGTGCTGGAGGCCTCCTTGTGCTCACCAGTGGAATCAGCAAGCGCCCCACTGTCATGCAATGCATGCCAGATCCAGGCACATCTACCTGGATCCTTTCGCCAGCGGAATGTACGTTCTGCCAGCGGGTCAGTTCGGATACAATTGGGTTGTTGGTTACAGATGTGACATCATGCCTGCATGATTGCAGGGAATCTAATCCACTTATTTAGACTTACAGTGCCAAAAATTTTAAAATGTGATAGATGAATTACATATTAGTCACTGTCAACAAGCAAAAGGAGACCCAATTTTAACCTTAATATTATGGATTTCACATTTTAGAGCTCTGAAATGTGTAATTAAAAGCTAATTTTAATATTTTATATCTCTCAAAACGATAATGAAGTCAAGGTACTGCCATGCTCCACTATGACAGTAATATCTCTAGACAAAACATGAAAATTAATATATACCGGTATATATTCTTTAGGCCAGCGGGTGGCGCAGTGGGTTAAACTGCTGAACCATGAGCTGTCGATCGAAAGGTCGGCAGTTCGAATCCGGGACGGGGTGAGCTCTTGTTGTTTGGCCAGCTCCTGCCAACCTAGCAGTTCCAAAGCATGTTCATGTGAGTAGATAAATAGGTACCGCTTGCGGGAAGGTAAACAGCGCTCCGTGTTCCAGCTGCATGCTATGCGCTGCAGCAAGGAGAGTCATGCCGGCCACATGACCACGGAGGCGTCTTCGGACAACGCTGGCTCTTCGGCTTTGAAATGGGGATGAGCACCACACCCTAGAGTCGGACACGACTGGACTTAATTGTCAGGACCTTTACCTATATATTCTTTGGCTCAAATAATAATAATAATGATAATAATTCAAAGAAGCCTTCTGAGTCCTTGCCTTTTTTTTTAACATTCTGCTGGTACAGGTGGGGCGCTGCTGTTTTTATGATCTGTTTTAATTGTAATAATTTTTAAATCAATTTTTAGATGTTGTTTTTATTAGTTTTTGTTAACTGTTTTTATTATTTTGAAACTAACTATTTATGTATGTATATTTTGGGTATTGTATTTTTCTCTGTTGTAAGCCACTTTGGGTCCCTTTGAGGAGAAAGGCTGGATAGAAATATTGTAAATAAATAAATAAATAAATAAATAAATAAATAAAACTCCAGGGATTCCACCCCCCAACCACTATTTACATTTTAAAAAAACTTTAAAAAGAAAAGTTGTTGTATTAAGACCTTATGTGTCTTATATTTCAAGAGAAAATCATAATGATAGTGCTATAAAACTTTGAAAATGGAATCACATAATAGAAGTGATGATATAATCCTGAGAAGAGCATGAATGTGACATTATAATTATCAGTGTTACACATACTAGCTATGACAATATGAGAATTTGCGAAGAAGAGCTGAATCCTTAAGCAATGTCTGAAACTTGCATAGACATTTTATTATTCATGGCAGTGCTGTTTATTTGATATAGCACACATTATTCATTTCTTTTTGATTGATGTTAACTGTGCTTGGAGAGCGAGCATGTAAAGAAATGGTAGCCATTTGGGTTTCAAATCTTGACAGTTGAATTTAACAATTAAGGAAAAATGGGCAAGATAATTTTATCTGAATATTACCCCTAAGCATTTGGACCCAATTAAAAATCCACTCAAGCACACATTCAGTACCAACCTGCGTAAAAATTATGTAAAATGATGTCAAGATAGTACCTTACTCTAACTAGGTTGAAGAAATTGTACCCTTTATCTCGTGATCAGCACTGGAGAGGCCAGTCAGGCAGAGGTTCCTTTTCTCACACATGGTGAAATTTTCCTAAGACTAAAGATTTTGCAAAGGGTATTTCAGTTCATATAAATGAGATGCTAAGATACTCTTTCCTTTTTGATCTAATTGATTATTTTGGGCTTACTTGAGAGTCGTATGAGAAAGGAGCATAAACTGGTTATGCATAATCTTTTGACCACATACAGAATATTAATTGCCAAAATGTGGAAACATTCTTAAGTACCATCTGTGCGCTGTCGGTTTTCTCAAGTTTGGTATAATAACAGCCTGACCCTGCCTAATGTGGCAGCTGGCCAAAATGGCTGGCCGCTGCATCCTAATCAGGATGTGGCCCGTGCCGGCGTGGCCCAGGCTCACCTTGGGGGAAGGGGACGTTCGTCCTCTTCCCCTGGTGTAAGCGCCGGAGGCCCCAATGGGCCTCCTCGAATGTGCACCAGCTCTTTAGTTGGCACACAACCGGGGACGCCATGTAAGGCCAGCCTGGGAAGGGGACAGGGATATGGCAGAGCAAAAGTCATAGGCATTGCCAGAGAGAAATGTTGAGGTTTATGAATAAAAGGTGTTGGGAAAGTAAGAATTACAATTCTTAGAAGTACTGGCTAATTAAGACTTCCTCATATTGTAATTTAAGTCTTTTGTCTAATATAGATTATTTTTAATGGACAAACTGCATTATTTTGTAATGGGAATATCCTTCAGTAATCCCTTTCTGAAATAATGAAAATCACTCTGCTAGTTCCCACAACTCAATTCATTTACTGAAATCTCTGTAACTCTGTCGACTTCAGAAAAGCTACATTGAGGATAAATTAAGCTCATTGTGCCATTAGCTCATTTGTTTCTTGTGGGTGTTCAAATTCTTTAAATATTGTTCTAAGCTTGCCTTCTGGTGTGTAAAATAGGCCACGCCCCCTAAGTTCAGGAGAGTGTGTGGATGTACTGTACTATAATGCCTAACAGACTGAGCTACAAATCAGGACATTCTTGGTTCAGATCTTTCCTCTGTCATGAAATCACAAGTCTTTCTCTCAGCTTCATTTACAATATAGGGAGGGGGTAATAAAACTGACCTTCCTTGTAGGGTCGTTTCAAAGATCATAAGATAATGAATACTACATGTTAAGTATTATTGTTAATCGATGATGGTTCTGTTGAACGGCTTGTTATTGATGTTGTTTAACCCGATCCACTACCATTTGTGCAACACTCCATCTACTTAGATACAATTAAACCGCTGTAGAACTTACAACCCAATCCTATCAAAGACGCACACACCCCAACCCGCCGATTCAGCCACGCCACCAGAACACGCGCTGCACCCTGTGGGAAGGAAATCACTAAGGAACATTTGTTGCCTTGCCGGGGGAAGCCCTTGATGCCCTGCTGAGGCTACTCAGACCTACTCCAGCTATATAGCTGGCACAAGCCCGAGTGAACCCAGGAAGGGGGATCAAGGCTGGGAAGGGGGATCGGATATCAGTGATGCCACTGCCGCCGGTACCACCCCCTTCCTTGCCTCAATCCGCTCTCCTCCCTGCTCCGGTCTCCTCCCCATTCCTCACCCTCCCTGTCCCATTCCACCCACCCCCTCCACGGTGACTTACCAGCTGGGGCTCTTTTGGGGGCAGCTGGTGTGTGGCCGCAGCTGCTTGCTGCTTACAACAGTGGCACTGCCATGCTGAATGGCATGTCATGTTTTGCGACAGCGGTAAAGGACCTTGCTCTGCCAGAATGCTAGTTCTAGCAGCGCAAGGCCATGAATAGCTGAATGGCCCAAGTCCCTATGATTTAGCGGATAGAGTATTGGGCTTCAAATACCCACTCATTTATAAAGCTCCCCGGATGGCCATGTGTCAGCCACTATCTCTCATTCTAGCCTTGTGAGGCAGGCTAAACTGGTTGTCCACAAAATAGTAATCGCTAGAGATAAATGTAGGCCAGCGGGTGGCGCAGTGGGTTAAGCCGCTGAACCATGAGCTGTTGATCGAAAGGTCGGCAGTTCGAATCCGCAACGGGGTGAGCTCTCGTTGCTTGGCCAGCTCCTGCCAACCTAGCAGTTCCAAAGCACGTTAATGCGAGTAGATAAATAGGTACCGCTTGCGGGAAGGTAAACAGCGCTCCGTGTTCCAGCTGCATGCTACGCGCTGCGGCAAGGAGAGTCACGCAGGCCACATGACCCCGGAGGCATCTTCGGACAATGCTGGCTCTTCGGCTTTGAAATGGGGATGAGCACCGCACCCTAGAGTTGGACACGACTGGACTTAATTGTCAGGGGTCACCTTTACCTTTTTTAGAGATAAATGTTCAGATGTCTGCTTCTACAAATGTGCTAACTTGTGTGCTCCTCACATAACTCCTCATAAGGAAAGTAACTTTATAAAAAGCTGCCCTCATGAAACTTCCAGACACTCAAGTAAGTGGGGAGTGCCAGGGCCCATGAGAAAGGGGGAAACGGGGGAAACGGGCCCCAGGGTCAAAAAGGGGGCCCAGGAGCCAAAGGAGGGGACCCAGAAATTTCCTGGGATATCAGCTAGCCTTATGGAGAGTGAAAGACGAAAGATGGAGGCCGGGCTAACCAGGTGGCCAGGTAGGGGCAGGTAGATCTGAGTGCCACATCGGGAAGCCTGGTAGACCTGGGTTCCAGAGACTTTTCCAGCTGTTGCTGCCCCTCCCCCTTTGAGAAGGCACCCAAAATAAACTTTCTACCCCCTTATAAAATTCCTCTCAGAGGCCCTGGGAGTGCAAACTAATATTTTTTAAATATGGAGGAATTGCAGAAGTCAAGAAAAGAAAGAGAACATATTGGTTTATGGGCTATTTAATCAGTCTTTTTTTTTTTTTTGTCTGCATATGGCTCAATTACTCTTCTTGGGAATCACAAATTCTGGATATATTATATTTCAGCCCTTGGAGCTTTAGTCCTCCCACTTTTTAATCTGTAAAGTAGCAAACAAACCCAAATTAAACTCGATATTGTTAGAAGTAATACAGCTTGTCAGCTGAAATTATTTGCGCCTCTACAATGCATGCTCTCGTGCCTATGTTTACTTGCAAAATATGACTGTATAAACTCAAACTATCAGATAATTAAACTTTACAAATGGGAGGAAAGTGTATTACCAATATGACATTGTAATTTAGTGACAGATATTGTCTAGTAACATTGCAATGGCCCACAGCCAGAGAGGCACTGTACAGATGGTTTGTGCACCTGCAAGCGATTGGAAGGTACCCTTTTTTCCCAGAATGCTATATTTAGATTTCATGAGGGAGGTTTTTCGGAATGTTTCCTGAATGTTAATGTGATGCCCAGAAATTGTGACTAGCAGCAATGATTACTTTTCTTGGGTTCATTCCTCTCTAAAAATGCAAAGCCGCTCCTTGGAAATCTATGACATTGTTAGCAAAGTAAAAAGGAGCTACGGCTTTAGAAGTTTTGGGAGTTTAATTTGCCAACAATTCAGCAGTACACCAGATGACCATGTTCTTCCTAATGTTGACTGTGTATTATTTTGCTTGCATGGGTGCAGCAAAATCAGAGGCACATTTGATGGTTCCTCCTCTGGAGATGCAACCAAAGATCTTTGAGGGAAACGAAAAGAGTTTTGATGAAGCCAGTAAAATTTCTCAGGAGACACTTCACACATCATTAGCCGGCACAAAATTTGCCTAAATTAAAATTCCAGATGAATTTGAGGGATCCTCTGCAGTTCAAAGTTCTGAAGAATTTCTAAGCAGTTTGATAAGACTAGGCTTGCACACTGTAGTATGGCCTGCTGGGGCTCGGATTTCTCAAAACTGCTAATATACAAGAGAAAGTTGTTCAGCACTAAGGTTCAAAGCATGGCATATGGACTGGCAACAGTAACCATATTTTTAGTTGTAGTTTAGTTGATAAAGGCACCTTTTCCATGTATAAAGACTGCACTTTGCAGTCTCCTGATTTAACGTGTTGCATTGATCAGATTATGTTTTCAGATACGTGATCAAAGATTATTATTTGATTGCCTCAACATTGGGGGTGGATTGAGTCAATTTTCTTTTAAATCTAGAGTTTGTTGAAACATTTCTGTTTAGTATTTTAAATACACTCTCATATCCATACCTAATGGGTTCCTGAAAATGGCCCTTATAGCAAAAATCCAGGTAAGTACAATTATTACATTAATGGAAAAAGTTCTAACTCATTACAATGCCATTCCAAGTTCACTCTCAAATTACCCTAAATGCCACAACCATAAGAAAAAGTTGTGTGGCATGCTAAAATAGAACAAACAACAATAACATTATACAGCATCAATAAAGTGTTATAGTAGACAATGAAAATGTTTCAGAAGTTGTAACATCACGTAATGAGGTTTAGCACCTCAAACTTTAGTTTCCAACTATGAATAACTCTCTTATGTTTCACCTGTTTTTCTACTTTTCCCATGAATTTTTCCCATCTTCTTCTAATTCAAAGTGCTGTATATTTAAGGAGACTTTTGGTGGTCTGTAATGGAACCATCTTCATCTCCTCTTCTCTGATATGTGCCTCACGTTGTTCAGTCCTGTTGGGTGGAATTCTTGTTTTGGTTTAGTTCTTACTAACACGAAGGCAGTATTTTTCTAGTTTAAAATACCTTGTGATTCATTATTATGACTTATTAAGAATATTTATATACTGTTTTTCAACAAAAAAAGTTATGAAAGCAGGAAACATAACAAAATTAATGGAAAAAAATGGTTCCCTGTCCCCAAAAGGTATCAGAATGTAATGACCCAACCCTATTCGTACACCACGCCAGTAGTGTATGGATGCCGGCATGTCGTCAATATACCGTAAGCCTGTCCATGCAATGCTATGCCAGTGCAACCCTTATCAATAATGTTCTTGGCATCCATTGAAACCCTGACAGCCCTACCACCCATGCAATGCTATCCTTATTAGTGAGTCATCAGTGCAATGTATGGTGTACATGTACATGTGTCATTGGTGTTACATCAGCGTGTCATTGGTGTGATATCCAAGAAGTAATCATTGGTCAGCAACCTCACCAAGCAGCAGCTGGGCTCACACTTGTCATTGCAGGCAGGCTGTAAGCTTCCTTTAGGGTCTGCATAGTGCCTTTACCTGTTGGACAGCTGCCTGTGGGGACCACGACGACTCCCCAATCTCCTCCCCATTTTGGCCTCTCTGCTGGCGGAGTTGCACCAGCATCCAAGTAACACTGAACTACGTTGGAGCAGCTCTTTTTTTGGCGTTGTGCCAGCATCTTTGGCACATCTGTCAGCAAGTGGGCTTCTTCTATTATTGTAAGTAAATAATAATATTGCCCTACTATTCACGGCTATTATTGATCTTGTATTATATTTATGATGAATTTGGTTAGCCACGTTGAGCTTTTATGGAAAGCCAGACTATCAATCAATCTTGAGTGGATGACTGAGATGGTATATGTGAAATATTTTGAGCACTTCAAGTGCCCTGTATAGCTACTAATAATTCTTGCTGGTTTGCATATATTAGTATAATTCAAATACATACATACATACATACGGTACATACATACAAGCCTGTATATAAAACTTTTTTAAAGAGGCAATCATAACTTCTCTCTTTTACTATCTCTTCTACATCAATTGGTTGCAGGACTTGGAACAATATTCTCAGTTTTATTTCTTTACTCACTTTGCATTTTAGCAGAATGAAGGTAATTCAGAGGACAATCCCCTGCATGCCTACTCTAAAGTAAGCACATTGAGTTCAATGGGGTGCACTGCAATGTAAATGTGTATAGCAATGGTTCTCAAACTCCCCCTCCCCCTGTCGTGACCCACTTGCAGTGCAATCCTGTGTGATTTTAGACCGGCAGAGCTCTCGCTCCACCAGCCTAAAGCATCACAACTGTGCCGTAAAGGACGTTTGCAGCTACGGAGAGTAAGCGGCGACAGTGCAGAGGCCGGCACTGCTCACTCAGTGACGTTCCACGTCCTGCACCAGCTGACTCAGGTAAGGGCTGCACCAGTTGGTGGGAGGGCGGGCCAGGACACCGAGGGAGGGGCCATTGGCCAGCCTGGGCTGTGAGGGGGTGGGGATATCTACAGCGATATCCTAAGCCCCTTCCCAGCCTGTGCCGGCCTTACACTGCCTCTCCAGATGTACGCCAGCTCTGGAGCTGGCTTGCATCTGAGGAGGCCCATAGGTCATGGGCTTGCCTACACCTGGGGAAGGGGACAAATGTGCTTTTATTGATTTTTATACCACCATTCTCTGAAAAGTATCAAGGTAGTCTAGATTATAGAACAGTGGTGGCCAACCTGTGGCACACCACGTGCCACATTTTATGTAGATATTCTTGAGCGTGCCACTTAAACAAATAAATAAATATAACGTAATGAAAATAAGATACAATTTTTAAAAAGTTCAGAAGTATCCATTTTGTGCCATGCCTAGGTGTGTGTGCGTGTGCGGTTGTTGTTGTTGTTGTGTGTGTTTTGACATGAATCTTAACAAGACAAATTGGTTGGTGGCCTGGATAAAGCAAGTGAAACAAATCAGTCCTGTTAAGATCCATACATACTTGGATCCTCAGTAAGGTGAGAGAGTTTGAGATGAAATAATTTGATTTGCTCAAGAGTATTGCTGGAATTTGCCTACTGGGCTCAGTGTATCCTTACTTTTCCTACATTTCAAGCCAAATCCACCGTAATTTCATGCGACGGGCCAGAGGCCAAATCCATGCTGTGGACTGGAGGTCTACTCAGAGAAGGGGACGGTCGTCCTTTCCTTGAGTGTAAACCAGTGCCGGACCTATCGGCCTCCTCAGATTTCTGCCATCTAAATAGCTGGTGGAGGTAGGAGGAGGCTGTGTAACGGCCGAGCCGGTCTGGCAGGGACGGGGATATGGCCGACACCATCCCCGCCCCCCTCCCGTGCCCGCTTGCCCAATGAACCCCCTCCCTCTCTGCTCGGACTGCCCATGCGGGCACTGGTGGGAACCTTACCTGCCTCCGGTGCCCGCATGGTCATCCCGGCGGTGGAGTGAGGGAGGCCGGCCTTGCGACAGCCTCCCTTACTCTAAAGTAGGTGCTTGCTCCGGCGCCGGAAGTTTAGGGTGGATTTTGCCCTTCAAGCATTCCTTGATAAAGGAATCAATATTATGATAGAACTGCAAATTAAAAATAATGTTCTGTAGTGTAGACACTTACTGTAATATTTCAAACCAGTTAGTAAAGTAAGAGAAGGAAATGCTTCATTTGGGAAATGCACATAAAAACCCTCAACTATGTATGTGTAAGAATTTATGATAATAAAAATAGACGTGGTTTCAGTTAATTTTTATTATGAAATTGCAAACGAATTGCAGCATTTGAATGTTATTATGTGAAAGGGCACCTCAGTTTAATTGGGCTCAGATTGAATTTAATTATTCATTTAATTACCCTCCTCTTGACAATATTTTGGTACTGTAGAAGGCAAAAGTATGTTTTAGCTCTGACTTTTAATTTTCTTGAAAAATAAAAATAAAAAGCATTTGGGTAAACCAAAGATAACAAAAATCAATTTTAAAAGTATTGATTTGTAGCTGAAATATAAATAGAAAAATGAATGAGGTTTTCAAGGATTTATGCTCTGAAGAGAGAAAGATCAAAGATGGCCAGTATTGTCCATTGATCTTTCAGTACTCACAATCATATTCAAGGGAATACAACAGTCATTCTGAATAAAATGTGCTGATGATTCCTAAATAGCTTGGTGTACCTTGATTAATATACAATTTCATGTTACAGGATTTATGCTTTCTATACTGGATTGTATGTAATGGGGGGGGGCTATCTGCTGATCCGCTATCTGCTGAATAGCAGATGGCCCCACGACCTCCCCCCCCCCGGCACTTACTTTTAGTGTTGGAAGCTTCGTTTCTTCTTCAAAAGGAATACAGGCTGCTCATTGTGTTCCTTTTGAAGAAGAAATGAAGCTTCTAATGCTAAAAGTAAGTGCCTGGGGGGGGGCTCGCAGGGGCGGGGGAGCGCATGACCCCGTAGCGCGTGTGACCCCCTGCAACCCCCCTGGCACTTACATTTAGCAAAGAAACCTTCCTTTCTCTTCCAAAGGAATGCAATGAGCAGCCTCATGCAGCTTCCTTACAGCCCCCTACATGGAGACTAGGTGCCTAGAGAGGCTGCAGAGACTGCTCATCGCGTACCTTTGGAAGAAAAAGGAAGGTTTCTTCACAAAATGTAAGTGCCTTGGGGGGTTGTGGGGGCGGCGGAGGGCTGTGCGCATCTGGGCCCCCCCACAAAAACTGAAACTGACACAAGAAAAGTTCACCCCTTTCTACAGTTTCAAGTATCCACAGTGGGGCCTGGAACGTTTCCCCTGTGGATACGGCGCCCCCCCCCCCCCCGTATTTGTAAGTCGGGCAGTCCAATACTATTGGCAGAACTAACTGGTTGCCATAAAGCTCACTCCAGCAAAACAAAATGAACATAAAGCAAAAGCAAATATGAACATGTAGACAATTCACTAAAATGAAATTCATTTCATTTACCAATTATCAGACACATTTGATAAGCAATGTCATGCCTCATCTCTTTTCATTGAGCAAAGCGTCCTTGTCTTCAAAAAACTCCACAACATTGTCAAAAAGGTCATAAAAGCATCTCACACAATTGCCTTTTTATTTATTTATTTTATAACATATTTTATTTCATATTTTATTACATATGAAAAAAGTATGGGGGGGGGGGAGAAAGTACAAAAAGCCATAAATGTGAACAATTACCTTTGACAATTACCAAGCTGGGGGTACGTGAAGCGCTACCCGTTATCATCTGCTGCTATCCGCAGCTGACGACGGGTAGCTGTAGCCATTTTTCCAGGTTGCGCGTGAGCGCTGCAACCCAGGAAAAACAGCTGCAGCCCTCCCAATGTCCCCAGTAGCTGCCCTTACCTTGTCTCCCAGCCGTCGCCACCTTGAAACTCACAAGATTTTCCTGAGTTTCAAGATGGCAACGGCCGGGAGACAAGGTAAGGGCAGCTACTGGGGACATCGGGAGGGCCGTTTTCCAGGGCTGCGGCATGGGCGGGCAGGTCTGCAGCGTGGACGGGCAGGGTGAGCATGGCTGTAACATTTCCCTCCGGGTTGCGGCGTGGGTGGGAGGACCTGCCTACCCACGCCGCAGCCCGGGATAATTACAGTTTAAGGGGGTATGCGGGGGGTACGCGGCGGGTATTGGGGGTACACGTGGGTTAAGACTGGGGGTATGCAGGGGACTGGAGGCCCGCCTAGGGGTACGCAGGCCTCCCAACGTTGAGAACCCCTGTGATAGTCAATGAACCTGTTCTCAGTCTTCATCATTCTCAACACAGAGCTCCTGGAATAGTTGACCATTGAGCATATGGGCTTTAATTTTCTTCACTACAATAATGACAGTGTGTAATGACTTGTGCAGGTGATCATCGAGGGTTTTTGCAACCAGATGTTGGTGATGAATGGCTCAGTGAATGGTAAAGACATTTCCCCCCCAAGTACTGTTATGCATCACACCCCACGGTAGCGACCAGTCATTGGTGGTGCTCCATCAGTTGTACAAGCAAGTATGTTAGTAAGCGGAATGTCCTTCTTGTTGAAGAACTGCTCAACAACATGAAATACTGACACCCCTTTAGTATCAGTTACCTTGCAAATAGCAACACTTGAGCCAAACGTTTGTCCTTTATAAAGCACACATAAGCAGGGGCGTCGGCTGCTATGGTGCAGTGGGCACCAGGGCGTAGGGGCGCAGAGGCTCTGGGGGGGCGCGCACCTCCTTAACTTTCATTTTTGATTTTATTATTATTCGGGTTTTTAAAAGGTTTTTAGGAGTTTTGTAGCGCTAACGGGGCTTCTAACAGCTTGTGTATGCTTTGCGCCCACTTATCTTATGTCTAGGAGCCTCCCACGACGATCTCCAGGGGCGACGATCTCTTCCGGGGGCACAGATCGTTGCTCTGCCTGCCCCCGGGCGCGAACTCTGTAAAAGCGCCGCTTTGCAGAGTTCACGCATGCGCAGAACGACGATGTTTCCAACTCTTTACAGAGTTCGCGCCAGGGGCGGCAGAGCAGAGGAATGATCTGCGCCCCCCCCGGAAGAGATCGTCGCCCCTGGAGATAGTCGCAGGAGGCTCCTAGACACAAGATAAGTTGGCGCAAACCATACACACACTGTTAGAAGCCCCGTTAGCGCTACAAAACCCCTAAAAACCTTTAACCCCCCCCCCCCCCCGGAAAAAAGCAAAAATGAAAACGAAACTTAACTTATGCAAATTAGTTTCGGGGGCATCGGGGGGTCCGCCCCCCATTGGGGGGCGCCTGGCGACGTCTCTACACATAAGCGAGAAGCAAAGATTCATTTCCTGGCAAAGAAGACTCATTCAGCAACCGCAAATTCTGCTGCTGTCTGTCGTATGCTGCACAATGTATCTTCCACATTTTCAGCCATTTCATCTATGCATCTTTGCACTGAATTGTTGCTGAGAGGAATCGTCCTTTTCTCTCTCTCCCCCCCTCCCCCGGTCTTATGGCACAATCAAACGCAAGTTGTGCCCCGGCACAGCACATGCTGCACTGGTGCTTGCCATCGCAAAAGCACCATAAATCACTTTGTGATGGCACAGTAGTTGCTGACGATGGCACAATAGTTGCTGCCCTCACTGGCCTGCACGCTTTGGCACAAGGAACAGTGTGTGCTGGACACGCAAGTCTCTGCTCTGAGCAGCGCAGGGGAGTGGAAAGGACGAGGAGGGCAGGGAGGGGTGTAACAGGGCAGAGGATGGATTGAGCCCAGGAGGGGGCAGGATCAGCGACCCTGGCGCGTGCCACATCCTAACCCCCAGGCCTGATCCACCTACACAGGACAACGCGGATTTGCGGCCAGCGATATAAACTGCACAGATCCAAGTTGCCCTATTGCGACTGCCAGGGCTTACCCCATGGAGACCTCCAGCAGCCAAAATTCCTGCTCAGGATGTAGAACAGCGAGTGCCCAGGCCGCTGCATCGCTGCGCAGAAATTAGCACTGGATTGGGCTGCCTGTCTTAATTTCATTGTGTGGTGCCTTATGTAAAACAATACCCAGAACCTCAGTAACTGCTGGTAGAATGAGTTCTTCCCCAATTGTATATGGCTTTCCAGACTTAGCAACCAACAATGAAATGTTGTAGGATGCATGCAAACCATCAGTGTTTTGTCAGGGAGGGTGTACAACATGCTTGACAGGGTTGGCCTCTTTTGAAATGTGTCACAAAATGATTGAGGAAATGTTAAGTTCTTGTCTGCCTTGTCAGGATGTGCCTTCTACAAATGGTCCATCAGCCTGGAAGGCTTCATTGCCTCGTTCGAAAAGACCTTTTCACATATTAGGCACATTGGCAGCTGTTGGTTTGTTGGTGGTGGTATAAATCCAAACTTCAGATATTCAAAATTATATTGTCTACATTGCTTTTCTTTTTTCTGCTTTCACCATTTCTAGTCAATGACAAAGAGACAGAGGGCCCAACCCTATCCAATTTTCCAGCACCAATACAGCCATAATGTAGCTCCAAGGTGAGGGAGCAAATGTTCCCTTACCTTGAGGAGGCCTCTGTGACTGTCCCCCCCACCGCAGGATGCAGCGCATTGACACAGCTGCATCAGCACTAAACAATTGGATAGGATTGGGCCCCAAAACACATGCAGTGATCACAGGTTCTCACAATGTGGTATACTGGTCCGATTAGAGCTCTGGTGGAATACTTACTAAAAAATTCCAGTAATTTCCACCAGATTGCAGCTGTATGCAGCGGAGAAACTTGGAGTATCATTTGCCAGCATGGTGCCATAATCCCACCACCTCCAGCACCCCCCTGCCACCCCTTGCCTTTTACCGCCCCCCATGTAATCTCACTGCTCCCCCCCAGGAGCTGTAACACCCACTTTGGGAGCCACTGATCTAACTCAACCCCCCCTGCTCAGTGCAGGCAACTGCTACAGCATCCTTGCTCTAGCTGAGTCATCAAGTTTGGAATAACTGAGTGATATGGAATCAAATGATGGGCATGCATGTGTGAACTAGTCTGTTCAGGAATGATACATTCTGCTGTGCGTTTTCTGAGAGAAAGAAAAGGGCTGCAGTTGGAGGGTTTTTTTTTAATAGGATTGGGTTAGTACCAAATCAGGATGCCTTCTAAGCCTGCCAGTGACCTTGGATTCAAGGAGTTACGAACGTCTACATTGGTACGTCCAGCGTCTTGGGATATTAATACCAAAATAGATGAAAAGTTAATTTGTAGAAGTGCAGAGCTATAAAAACAAGGTCTGTCCAAACTCTACGTATTAATAATTAAACCAGGGATGTATATGTGAAGTGCTTTTTAAGTAATGAACATTAACCATAAATATTTAACAGTTGTGCTTATGAAATATGCCCTAAATTATAGCAAAATGTTAACAAGGAAGACTTATACTTGACAGAACAATGCAGCCCATGAATATTTCAAAGGAGTCCATCTGACAGGTGGAAGTGAAGGAGATACATGTTACTCCTTTCCTCTCCATTAAGCTAATACTACAACCCACAGATCCACACCTTAGTAAATGTACAAGGAAAAACAGGCATGCCTTTGCAAACTTAAAAACAAAAATGGCATCTTCATACAGTTCATAGTGAAATCTATTGAAAGGAAAGCTAAACTTATGCTCAGTAACAGTATCAAAACGGTGGAGGTATAATTTGGAACTTGAAGGCCCAATCCTATCCCCTGCCAGTTCATAGCACACAGTTTTCCTTACTTATCTCCCCACAGGCCACTTGACCACCAATTGATGTCTTCAGAACTATGCCGGCTATTTTTTCTGACATTTCCAAGGAGACTCGGGGGGTGGAGTCTGGCCCTGAAAGGGAGGATAGGATCTTGGCATACACAGCTATTATCATGATCCTCCCCTTCCCACCCCCAAATCATTCCTGCCCCCAACCTACCTGTTCCACAGAATATGCTGAGGTTCAGCAGGCCGGTGATACCCGTGCATGACTTCTGGCCATTTGCACCGCCATGCCTGGCCCACAGAACAACAGAGAGACTTTCACACCATCGTTCCAGAACCTACGATGGCGGATCACGAGATCAGCCACCATAAGCCTAAGATAGGATTGGCCTGTGAGACTGTTGTGTTAGCCATCCTGTCTGCACAACTTGTGACCTGCAACTTGCGACACACCAAGTCAAACAAAAGCCCACTATATCGTAGCTGATCAGGTGTTTGACAGCCATCTTCTTAGAGTTGGAAGAACCACAGAGTTGGAAGGGACCTACACATGTTTACGTTTTTCCTAAACATGCTCAACTTCAACCTGACTTCATAGGACATGGCCCAGTTATTGCACTCCCAGTTAGACAGCAGAAGCCATATAAATCGCTCTGCAGTGATTTACGACTACTACCAGTTTTCAAGTGGCAATCTGAAGCTCGGGAGGACCTGCGGAGGGTAGCGCAGGCCTCTATGAATCCTCAGGAGGGCTCCAGGACCCCCATAATTGCACATATCATCTTTTAAAACTTTTTCTTGGTGCTGGTGATGAGCCCTGGAATCGCCAGCGCCATGCTGTCCCCTGCCCCTTAAAGGGGCAGGGGACAGCTTTTGGTTCCAATGGTGGGTCGCGACCTACCACTTTGAGAACCACTGCAGTAATGTATGTGGTGCATGCATGCCATGGCCCATACCGGAGCCTCCAAGGGACAAGATAATGTCCCCTGTCTTATGTTTGACAGTCTTGGAGTATAGATCGATATGCAAAAAATAAGCTCATGGAGGAAAGTAGGTTAATGGCTTTTTACAGACCATAAACCAGTACCAGTCTTGTTTGTGACAACCTGCTATTAAAAGCTACTGGATGGACATATACCTGAGGGTAGTAGTTATTTATCTCTTTTGCTCATCAACTACCATCTATTTTCTATTATTCTGGGGAGATATGTGTCAGATTTCTGCAGCTGAACAGCCAGATTGCTGCTGCATATGTTGTACATTGATAAGTCAGAATAGATTTATCTCACACTTTGTTGTTGCACTATGTGTTACAGTATATATGTGTGACTGTGTGTACGGAAATTTTAAAGGAGAAAATCATAAAGTTTGTTAACATTCTGTATTAGCTTCCTCTTTATAGCAGATGCTTTTTTAATATTTAGTATGTTGTCACAGAAAGCACATCATGAATTTACTTAGTTTGCATTGCATGCATAATTAAAAAGCCGCATAATTCAAAGCTCTAAGCACATTGGTAACTTGTGTTCCAAAAAAAAAAAAAAAATTACCAGACAAAATGTACTACTACTACTCCTCTCAATTTACTACTAGTCCCTCCCAATTTTGTAACATTTCTGGAATGAATTACAATAAACAATCTATATTAGCATATGCCTGGAGTACGATAGTTGCTGGAACAAAGCAACATTTTATTGTGACAGAGAAGTAATCATGACTGTGATTTTACCTTCTCTTTTTTAAATCATTGTACTGTCTGAAACTTAATCCTATAGAGCCTTTCATTTACATTTTTATTTACCAATGATTTCTTTTTTTGTGTGCATGGCTACTCTTTTGTGGGAGAATGGGATCATTAATGGCCTTAGTAGCTAGGGGAAGAAAAGAATACCAAAGAGCCTTGAAATAACTTTGAATATTCAGTGAGGTGGTTTTTGGTAATTTGTTCCGCTGCATTGAATGTGCTACTTTTAGGCTGTCAAAAATTGGGGAATGTTTACTGCACCCCTGATTCCATCATTGTCATTCACAGGAAAACATGTGTCTAAAATTATTTGTGTATAATGATAAAACTGAATAATGAATAGAGGCTAATTTTTCCATAAAGGTCAATGACATTTCACATACATATTGCTTGTTAACTGATGGCCCAATCCTATCCAGCCTTTGCACTGGCGCAACCTGTTGCAAAAGCACTAGAAATCACTTTGACACAGCTTAGAGGCGTGAAGGCTGGAGCCTTCCTATGCACACTGACACAGTAGAGGACACCTGTCGGAGCAGGAAAGTCCAGCACTGTGCAGCGCATGAGCGTGGGGAGTATGGGGAGCAGAGAGGGGGCAGAACAGGGCGGGGGGAGGATGGCAATTGGGCCTTGGAGGGGGCGGGATCAGCGGCCCTGGTACACGCCGTATCCTATGCCCCTTCCCATGCTTCATCCACCTACCCAGATCAACTCGGACTTGCGCCAGTGATATTGCTGGTCCAGGTCCATGTTGACCCATAGCAGTGACTGGGGCCTATCTCAGGAAGAACCTTCTTCCACACATCACCCCTTTCATTAAGTTTTACTGATGTTGCTTTGTTATGCCCCTTCATGTACTTAGATCAGCAACAGGAAAGGAGTAGAACTTTTTCAATGGTGGCAAAGAAAGGATTCTTTACTCAGAGGCATCACTAGGGTTTGCATCACCTGGTGCAAGAGCTCAGTGAGTCACCCCCATGATGGACCCCAGAGGTGAACAGGGAGAAACAAGGTTGGGCTGAGCTGGGTTCTACAAAAGATGCCCACCAGGCAGGACTATGTATTTCTTCAGATTACTCCTGGTCAGTTGTCTCACTAGAACTGGTGTTACCCGGTCCGGTAACTCATGGTATCACCCTCATTAACTTTATTTAGTTTAATATATAACAGTATTTATTTTACTTACAATATTTTTATCCTGCCTTTCTCCCCAAAGGGACCCAAGGCGGCTTACAAAAACAGGAAAAAAAGGCTTACAAAAAAACAGTACTGGTCATCCAACAAATCAGTTAACCAACAAAAAACCAATGACCAACTTGATGACACTTACGCAACTGAATAAGAGTTCTAGTATTAGCTCTGATATATAGAAATGCGAGCAGACTCATACCAACTCCTTATTGGTTCCATGCTGTGTCATAAGAACACCTCATTGGCTCTCAGAACAATCAGTCTCATTGATCTATTTTGAGTTAAGGAAATCCACTTTTTTTCATAAGGCAGTTATGTTTTCTTTTTCTGGTCATTACATTTGATATTACATAACATTTGATATAATACAGAGAATTCAAGATGATTTGTTTCATTACATTCTACATGAAAATACACATCAAATGATATAATGGTATTATTCATAAATACAAGGTTTCCACAATTTTGGCCACGAGTGGTGTCACCCGCCTGAGGGTGTCACCCAGTGCTGGTGCTGCCCGCACTGCCCTAGTGATGCCACTGTCTTTACTGCATAGATAGAGCCCTCTGAACATTCAGGTGTTCTGATGAACATATGTAGATTAGGTGACTGAGACTCCTTCAATCTCTGTGTAGTAGTCATATGATCTGATTAAAAGAACAGAGCTATGCAAACTTTGGGATAGCTCTGTGCCTGACTGCAGCCCCCAGAACATACCCCGTATTGCCCCGAGTATAGGATGCTCCTGATTATAAGCCGCACCCTTAAAGTTTGGTGCTATTTTTTAAAAAATACATTTTTAACTTTTTTTAACTTAAAGAAAATATACACATTAGTAGATATACATAATATACACATTAGTAGAACAGTAAACTTTAGTACAGTTAAAGGCATAGGCACCCTGTCCCTTATTGAATCTGGGCACCCTAGTATAAGTAGCCTTCTCAGATCCAAAGGGGGACAGAGTGCCTACCTTTAACCTTTGGAATTTGGGCAGGTGCAGCTTGTTGCACCCTTCCATGATGATGAGCTGCACCTGCCCAAATTTCAATGGTTAACAACACAATCCTATACATGTCTACTCAGAAGTAAGTCCTATTGCATTCAATGGGGCTTACTCCCAGGAAGGTGTGCATAGGATTGCAGCCTAAAGGTTGGCACTCTGTCCCCCTTTGGATATGATAAGCCTATGCAGGAGCTCTTGTTCTCAACTTTCAAACTGCAGGATCAATAAATATCTTAGTTTCCACAGAGTCCTGGGGCTGGAACTTAAGGGTTAATTTTTCAAATGCCTCTAAGGCTAGAGGTTGCTAGAGAGATCCTGGCCATTTAGCAAGTGATTAAGAGCTGAAAACACAGCTTTTGCAGTTTTAAAAAAGAAAAAGCGTTTTACCTTTGAAAGAGACTTGGAGAGGTTTGAAAAAGGGACACTTTGCAGAAAAATCTAGGCAGAAAAAGCTAGACTTTGATTGTAGGCCGCACCCCTACTTTAAAGACTTGCCTTAGGGGACAAAAGTGAGTCTTATACTCAGGTCAATATGGTAGTTCTGTGTGTAACTTCCATGTCCTTTCAACAATTCTTTCCCTACCTCTCCCTGCCCATCTGCAACAAATTAGCTGCCAAGGTTCTCTCTAATGCACATTTTGAGGCACAAGAAAAGCACCAATGTGAAGCTTTTGACTTGAAACTTACTGTAGTTGTGGTCCTTACTGTAGTGTGGTCCTGAGGTTGAACTGCCTGAAGACTGCTGGAAGCTAAGCAGGAACAGCCTGTTTTTGTGCTGGGAGAACAGGAAGTCACTGATAAGCTGTCATGACCCTCGGTGGCCGAGAGGAGTCGCTGTTGCGTGGTGCGGTGAGAGAACAGACTGGAATGCTGAGAATGTCAGTGACAGAGCGATGACGACTGGAAAAATGTTTCCCTGTTCAGCATGATCTGTGGCATCCTGCGGAGAGCTTGAGGCTTGTGTTCAGCAGCTAGTGACGATGACTACACCGTGGAGGAAACCAGCTGGAATTGTAGGGTTCTATACAGAACAATATTGTAAAGATCCTTATCGGATCTAGATAAGCCTGCCTATGTAAACCGCCTTGAATAATATCTGAAGAGCAATCTGAGGATAAGAAAGGCGGTATATAAATACAGAAAATAAATAAAATAGTCATAATCCTGTCACTGCCCTGCTTCTCAAACCCCCCCCCCAGTCTTCCATCAATAATGAAATACAATGCACACAACCTATAGTGAATTTGTGCTAGTGTTGCTATGGGAACCCCTGCATTATTGGTGTGTGTGTGTGTGTGTGTGTGTGTGTGTGTGTGTGTGTGTGTGTGTGTGTGTGTGTGTGTGTGTACCTTTTAACGTCTCAAAAGTGTCCTTCTATGCTTTGCATTTAATATTGAGAAAATGCCTTCTAGCATCCCTCACTCCCAAATAATCTTATTCAATTTCTTCTATATCTGAAGGAAGGTGGGAATACAATCCCCAATCCTGCCTTCCTTCTAAGCATATATTTCATTATACACTTTCTTCTCTTGTACTGACTTTTTTATTCTTAGTCTTAAAAATGCTGACACGGCAATCGTTTCTTCCCAGGACTTTGCAGTCTATTGGCTTTTAGAAATTAAAAAAAGGAAAGAATGGAGAACACCATTCTGACTAACAGAGAGGCATATTCTTCTGAAAATACAAGCAAAGCTTTATTTTAGCTAGCATCATGACATTAGGCCTACCTAGGAGCCATTGCACTTTGTGTGTTCTGCAAGATAATTGCTCTCAACCAAAAAATCCACTGCAGTGCAATTTCTCCAGACTCACTGAGCTATATCAGAAGGATCTTCGTTGGTGTCTTTTTGACACCAACTCTTTGACACTTAACTCTTTGACACCAACTCTTTGACACCAACTCTTTGACACTTAACTCTAAAATATTTAGAGTTAAATGTTTTAAAAGCTCTCTTTCTAGAAGGAAGGCCAAGAGTAACAAATAAACAGTGGTTCCATACAGTGAACATGGGCCCTTTCCTGCTCTGTTGCCAACCCCATTGGAAAGTGTGCGGTGTAAGGGGTACTCCACAACACTTTGTTAGTAATACATTCTCATTTAGAGTTCCATTGAGAAACAGACATAAAGCTGTTTTCATTGGGGTGGCAATCCAGGAATGTGTTACTAAAAATAGATATGACTAACCCCATTTGCCTACATGGTGTGGAGCATCAGACAGAGAAAAGAAAAGCTTACATTTGTACTTGAAAGGTCTGCAAAGTCATAAATAAAACCAGCAACAACCTTTGAGAAGGCCTTTATATTGCAGGGTTCCTGGGTATAGTGGCGTTGCTGGAGGGGGTGTGGTGCCGTAAGTGGTGCAAGGCACTGCACTACGCCTTGCAAACCGGTGTAACGTAGTCCCTCCCACTCACCTCCAGAGTCATTCTGGCAGCGAAGGCAATGTGCTACACCACTGCCTGGGTACATGCGTAAGCTGAAACCGAGGCAGGCCACCAATGTAACTTGGGGTGAGTGGAATTGCCTTCCCTGCAACCTTGTTATAAAGTGTATTTTTTTTCCTTTCTGAATGAATCGAAACATTTATTTGGGAGAAAGTAAAAATTACATTCAAGGGCATCATTTGTCCCCTTTCCCCAGCTCCTCCCCTTTCCACGGTGTAAGCGCCAGAGGTCCCATGGGCCTCCTTGGATGCGTGCCAGCTCGTTAGCTGGCGCACTTCCGGGGAGGCCGTTTAAGACCGGCCCAGATCAGGAAGGGGCTTGAGATATAGGCCCAACCCAGTGCTGCTATCCCCGCCCCCTCCCAGGCCGGCCCATCCAATGGCCCCCTCCACTACCACCCCAGACCTCCCTCCCCATGCCCTCCCACTGACAGGCGCAGCCTTTATCTGGGTTCTGCACTGGCACCGCTTACTTTCCTGGTGCTGCAAAAGTGCCTTACAGCACTTTGCTACACCTTTGGCCAGTGGAGTGTTCACCTGCCTAAATCTGCGCAGGATTGCACAGTAAATGTGTGTTTCTCCACATCTTGTATAAAACAGAAATAAAACAAAATAAAATGTTTACCATGTAACAAGGATGAGGGAAAAGGAGAGGGAAGGAGAGAGGAACTCCTTAGAAGGAGAAGGGGCAAAACTGAGGGAGAAAACATGGGGGGAGAAGGGACATAGGTTGATTTGTTGGGCTTCCCTGAAAAACCAAGGAGAAGAAAGAGAAAGTTTGGGGGTGCAGGGGAGGAAGAAAGAGGGGAGAAAGTTAGGGGGATTAGTAGGGAAGAATGAAATGGGATACCGGCGGTTCAGTACTGCAGCACAAAGCTGCGGCTGGGAATGGGTCTCTGAAACCTGAATCAAGGGCTAGAGGCATGGGGTAATCCTAAGAATAGGATGTGACAGCACATCATCCACTAGCAGTGGTGGGGCTAGTCTCTCCCACTGAACAAACTCTCTTGACCAATGCCACAGGTCCTCTAGGAGAGATCTGTCTGGATTCTCCAATCAAAAAGGGAGGACCCAAGGGATCCATCAAGAGAGAACATGTAGAAGGAGGCCTGAGGCTGACCTTGGACCTCCGATGAAAAACTCTTTTACATAGGTTTACCAGATCTCCAACCGGGACAGAGTGCTAGACCTTTAGGAGAAGGAATGTGGGCAGGTGTCGCTTGTTAAACCTTAGAGCACAATCCTAGGCATGTCTACTCAGAAGACTGTACACAATGGGGCTTGCTTCTGAGTAGACATGCCTAGGATTGTGCTCTAAGGTTTAACAAGCTACACCTGGCCTGCCCACATTCCTACTCCTAAAGGTCTAGCATTCTATCCCGGTTGGAGATCTGGTAAGCCTACTTTTACACACACACACACACACACACACACACACACACACACACACACACACGAGAGAGAGAGAGAGAGAGAGAGAGAGAGAGAGAGAGAGAGAGAGAAAGCATGCAATCAGTTTGACTTTGCATTTTGTACTTAACAGCCCAATCCTATTCTCCACCACGGATGACGATGCAGCCATGCTGATGGAGTGTGAGCTGCATCCAGTGGTGTTGGGGAGTGACCAGAAAAGTAATCAGAGATAAGTAAAAATGCTTTGAAAACACTTTGAAATCAAAGGTAAATAAAAACACTTTTTTACTTACCTCAGGGTAGGCGTCCTGGTACCTAAGGGCCTCCTTGTACTCATGCCACTATGTCACTGGTATAAGTCCAAGGAGAGAAAGAGGTGGGGTGGGCTGAAAAATGGGAGATAGGTTCCATCATGCATGTTGCCACCAAGATCCACCCCTTTCAGCCTACTCCCCATCCCTTTCCCTCCCCCTCCTAGTCCCAGAATGCCTCCAAACCTCCCTCTCCCCAGCCCACCACCAATGTACTGACACTGGAGGGGCCTCCAAAAGCCACTGGCATATGTGCCACACCTCTGGTTTTCAACAGTGGCCTGGAAGCGCACAACAGCATCCCAGCTTTTTGTGCCACCAGAAAGGGCCTTGCACTGCCATAATGCCAGCAACTCAGGGCCAAGATAGGATTGGGCTTAAACACAAGGAAAAATAGCAGGGATTTGTTGGGTCCTTGATGAGGCTGCACTGTTGACGCTTGGGAGCATTGCGCTGCAGGAGTTTCAGCAACAAGAGGCCAGCCACATGATTCTCACTGGACAAAGAGGGATCTCAAAGGCAGAAGGAGGCTATGAAGCAAGCCCTTAACATGCAAGGGAGGTAGTAACCTTGAAGGGAACTGGGCAAGGGATCAGCCGTGCTGACTTGAGCAGTTTGGTAGCACTCAGGGAGAAAGGGAGGGAAAAGCCTTACATGAAAGGGCATTGTGGGGTGTTATTGTCCTGGGTGCCAGCTGGCATGACGGTTCTCAAATGGAGTCTAAAATGGGGGTGACTTGTCACGCCACCAGTGGGTTAACAATCCACACTCAGCAAGGCAGGGTATGGATGGTGGACAAACCACACAAGGCTCTAAAGCCACACAGGGAGTCCTCAAGCTACGGAATTTTCTACCAGAAGGTGGTATTCAGGCTGATACTGTCTCCAATATTGGAAATTCCATCTAACTATCACGATGAATAGTTGTTGATAGAAACATTTTCCTTGAATGTGTAATTCCTTTTAAAGGCCATCTGTAGGAATTTAAAGTGAATATACGTTCACTTTAAGTTTTCTCTACTCACAAGAGTGACTGAAATTTAACTTTCCAAACAATATGCCACTATGATTTAGGCATTATTAATAGACCCATCCCAATTTTTGTATTGGAAAGCAGCCTGAAGTGTTACATACATATGAAACATTAGTCATGGTCTTGGGGCATCTTGCTTGATGACATAACACAATTGCTTAAAAAGTCCCCCTGAATCTGCTCTTCTCTCAACTAAAACTTTTCCATTAGGTTTTGTGAGAAGCAATGCAATTTTTGGAAGCATTAAGCTCCCCCCCCCCACTTCAGTGTTTTAAGTGCCCAGAGGCTGCTTCAACTTGAATTTTAGTTCCTTAAAAGGAACTATAAAAAGGAAACAAAGCTTATCTTATGATTAAAGAGAATTACATTACAACTGCAGGTGAGAGACGCCACTTGGAAGAATTGAGATAAAAGATACATGGAGAGTCTTCTAATAGTAAAAAATAGGAAACCATAGGAAATATCAGAAATGTCAGCATGGGTTACATTTTGGCATAGTAGGAGATGTCGAACATGAATTGATGCCAAAAGAGAAGAAAGTTATTTCTCATAGAGAGAGGAATTATTTTCATTCCACATCTTTCATCCGACATTCCATGGCCATGTTTTGTGGGTGATGCCTCTTATAGTCAATTTGGTATAAAATCAGTTATTCTTTCTTCACAAAGAAAAAAAATGTACTAAGTTAAGAATTGTACCTGGATATGGGGTACTTAGCTCATTTGACCTGGAAAACTTAGTAAACCCGTAAGTGCTGTATTGCTTACCCATAAAAAGCAGAGTGTTCTTCCTGGTTATTGTTGAAATCATCATATATCGTACTACTTTAGGATTGCAGAAATCCTTCTGAGAAATTTATCTGGCCTGAGAAACAGTTTTGACTTTCTTTGAAAATCTGCAATTTTGCCTGAGAAAAAAAACTTCAAATTTGCTTTGAAAACATAGCAGCACGCACACACCTCAAAAAACCCCCACCATTTTGGAAAGATTATTGTTAGTAGCTGCTGTCTTCATGGCCTTCCATCAAAGAGGCTGATCAAACATAAGGACTTATATAAATGCTTGTTGCTTTCCCTGATCAGCAGTAATGTTAAAGATTAAGTCCAATATTCATAGCTTAAAGAAAGGTATAAGCAGAAGCTCTGTCCTACCCCCGCCCCTCCACTGCCCGGTGGGGAACTTACCTTCTCGGATGGGCGCAGTGTCAAATGTAGAGTGAGTAAAGCAGTACTGGCGTTGATGCTGGCTGCGTGCCTACTCTCCGGGTGACACAAACGTGCCTTATGTTTGGAATGGTCATTCTGCCAGTCCAAGGCTAGACAGGATTTTGCTGTACGATCGCAAAATGTGAATATTTCCCCTTAAACTGCAGTTTGCATCTGTTTATGACCCTTTTGTGTGTGTGCATCCATAGCATACCTACAGTTTTGCCTTTTGCTGGCTTCGGTTCTATTTTTAAAAATTAGGGAAATGGCAAGGGTGTTGTTGCCCAACCTGGTCTGATGACAATTTAGTACATATTAATAAAATTATGACATGTTAGGAGGAGATTATGAGGATGAAATGAAGCGTTATGCGCATAACGTAGAAACATTCAAAATAAACCGTTTTTAGATGTCTAGAAATCTCAGCCGATGGTTTACTTCAACAGAGCATATGTCTTGGCTCCAAACACATCTAGACCAGGGGTTCTCAACCCCTTCCCAGCCAAGTACCACCTCCGACGCCACTCTCTTGCCGCGTACCACCGGAAGTGACTGCTGATGACATCACCAGTTACTACTGGGTTTTCAGGCTTTTGGAGGCCAGAAAACGCAAGTAGGAGGCTCTGGACGGGTGGGAGAGCCCTTCTCAGTGTTCCTGAGAGGCACAGCCAAAGGCAGGAGCCTCTCAAGAGCTAAAACCCACCACAGAAAATTGCTGTATCAGAGCAGGGTTCCAGTGGTCCTGCGGTCTGAGTACCAACAGCAGTCAACTGAAGTACCTCTGGTGGTACTTAGTACCACTGGTTGAGTACCCCTGCTCTAGACACCAACAAACCTTCTTCAGACTTCAGCAAGGAAAAATGTGTTGAAAACACTGTTCAGTGGCAGCCACCTTGTTTTTTTTACCTAGCAAATTATTTTTGGGATGGTTGTCATATGGCCCAATTAATGTTCAGTATATAACTAATGTGGCTTTTGTGTTTGCAATACACAGAGATATAGCCAAACTCTATCCCATCCTGTTTTGGTTTATTTTTGCCTTTATAATACATCACTGTCTCACCCACCCCTCCTGTCTCTGTGTCTCAGAGAAATGGCAATGCCTGCTGCCTTGCTAGTCAACAAGTGGCTCTTGCTGCCGCATGCTGCCGACGACTGTAGCCTTTGATATGGTTTCCTTCAACAGCGTAGAACATAATTGAAACCAGTTGCCTTGAAATCTGCTTAGAGTTTCAGCAGGCCTGAGAAGAGAGCAGATTTGTAGCTGAATGCTTTCCAAGCAATCTGTTTAGTTCTGCATGTGCTTCAACTCAATTTCATGGCAATTTCATAAGGCAGTTGTATTTTAATCCAGCTCTGCAGAGCTCAAAGCAGTTTCCCCTTTTCTTTGACTAATAGTTGGAGCATTTTTATGCCACGTTGGTTAGCAATATGAATTATTGTTCCAGCACATTTTCAATTTGTCTCTACTTTAAATTATTCCCCAATAGCTCCCCAATTATTTTTTCCCCCTTGGTGTCCATAAGTCAGTTTTGTATATAGTTTTCTCATTTCCTTAATGTCTTTTGTTTTGCTATCTTGTCAACTTTTATTGCCAAGAGCTAATATATCAAATGTATTCACTTAGCTCAATGGAAGACATCAAGTCAACTTGTAGCTGGCCAACCATTGGCTTTGATCTAAAGAAAAAATATATATTTCTGGGTGACAGCCCAGTGTTATTGGCTATAAGCAAACTCTATAAGAAGCACCAGGATATTATAATACAGCCTTTATCAAACACTTTCTATTTGCTATACCGTTTTTCCCCTGTATCTGTCTCATATTTATGATCAACAGACTGTAAATTTTAATTTGTTCATATTTTAGTAACCAGAGTTGTATAAATGGGTGATTTTAAAGGGGCAAAGAAAGAATAGAAAACTTTCTTAGAATGATAATTCTGCAATGAAATGAAAACATTGAACAGAATCCCAATAGAGCATTTTTAAGTTCTATTGATTTTAGTGGAAGATATGTAAGCATATGCTTAACTCTTCCACTGAGATCAATTGGCTTGCAATCTAATCCGGTGCAAGTTTGCTCAGAAGTAATTCCCACTTGACCTCAAACCAGCTTTTAACATTCATTTAAAAATATTTTTAAAATAAAAGGGGGGGGGAGGTGAATGTTGTGCTAAGCAGATCACTAATACATGATTTCAAATGCATAGAGAACTGAAGTATTTGGTTACTTTTTAAGGCAATAAGGTGAGTTCAGACTCAGATATGAAGAGTGTGGATTCAATTTTGGGGCAATTAGTCCAGTTGCCTGTACAATTGGGAACCTTCAAACAAATTGAAGTTTGATGACAAGCAAATTTGACTTCAAACAAATTGAAGTCTGATGACAATAACTTGTAATGCAAACTTGAGTGGAGGCACACACAGACTTCCCATTCCCCAGTCTGCATTGGTATGCTTCTGTCTCCCATTAGGAGGCTTACCAACCATCCCAGAACACCAGGAACCATCCCGAGTTCCAGGCTCCTGTCCCGGATCGGACCCAGGCGTTCTGGGCCTGGTGGAAGCCTCCGCCACCGCTGCCGAATTTAAAGTGACAAAACTTACCTTTTTCTGGCGCCGCCATCTTGGATCTCGTGAGATTTCGCAAGATCCAAGATGGCGGCACCCAGAAAAAGGTAATTTTTGTCACTTTAAAATTGGTGGCGGAGGAGGCTGCGGAGGCAATGGAGGCGGCACGCGGTGGCAATGGCGGCGGCACGATGGATGGCGGTGGTGATGGATGGCGGCACGATGGGCGGCAATGGCGTAACAATGGTGGCGATGGGCTGCGGGGGGCACGACAGGTGGCAATGGCAGCAGGGGCATGGTGACAGGTGGCAATGGTGGCGGCGACGGGCAGCGGCAATGGCGGCGGCGGAGAAAGGGCACAACAGGGACAGGCAAGTCAATTTAATCAATTTTCAATGAGTGATAATAAATAAATAAATAAATTTTTCAACCCCCCCAAAGATTTTAAAAATTGTATTTATTTTTTATTTATTTATTTATTAAATCAAATCAATTAATTAATTAATTGTGGGTGGGTGTGTCCGGAAACCATGAAAATATGTGTGTTTAGAACCGGTAAATCTGGTAAGCCTACCCATTTGCTGCACACTAATATATAAAAGATAGCATATATATATATATATATATATATATATATAATTTAAGCATATTTAAGCATCACTTCTGATAACATATATACTTGCTATCTATATCTATATCTATATCTATATCTATATCTATATCTATATCTATATCTATATAAAAGATAGCAAGTATACACGTTATCAGAAGTGATGCTTAAATACGTTATTGCATATATAATCTTTATTAGCTAGAACATAGATTTGATTTATGACTAAAATCTGTTCTTATTTGCAAAAGCATCCTGCATCATTAGTGGATTCTTCATTAGTAAATCTATAATCCCATGGTAACAACTTCCAGAGGGGTAGCCATGTAACTGCCCAATCCTACCCCCACCATTGGTGCCAATGCAGCTGTGATGACAATCAGGAGGCCTGGCAGAGGTAAGTAAAAGCATTTTCTACTTTCCTCTGTGTATGCCTCCTTGTGGTCTATGGGTCTATTTGGACCTACGCCAGCTATATAGCTGGTGTAGGTCTGAGGAAAGAAAAGGTTCAGATTCAAAAAGAGATGATAGGATCCTGGAACATGCAGGTGATTGTGGATTAACCTCCTTCCCCCTCCCCTCCATACCCTCTCCATACCCCCTGCCCTCCCACTCCAAAACTCCCCCTGCCTTTCCCTCTCCCACCCATGGCGTGCCCGTGCCATCAACCTACCAGCACTTGCAGGGCCTCCACAAGCCACTGCTGCATGTGCCACACCACTGCCCATTTGCTGCAGCAGCCTGGAAGCATGCGACAGCAGCCCAGCTTTTATGCTGCTGTAAAGGGCCCTGCACGGCAAGAACATTAGTTCTGGCCGTACAAGGCCCAGATAGTTTTGGGCCCTTAGTCTGTTGCAGGAAAAATGAGAAAGAGTCTTGTAACACCTTGATGACTTACAGATTCATTTCAGCATAAGCCTTTGTGGACTTCAGTCCACTTCATTGGATACAGCACATTTCGTATATTTCCATGTTTCATTATTGGATTTGGAATGGAAGATCACCAGGCAGCCCAATCCTAACTAAATCCTTGCACAGTGATGCAGCAGCACCAGCGTGGGCCACTTTGTATCCTGTGAGAGATTTTCGGCTACTAGAGGTCTCCCCTGGGGTAAGGGGACATTTGTCTCTTGCCCTAGGGTAAGTCACTATGGGACAACTCGGACCTGCATCAGTGATATCGCTGGAGCAAGACCGAGTTGATCCATGCAGGTGGATCAGGCCCGGGAAGGGGGTTAGAATTTGGTGTGCGCAGCTGCCAAACCTGCCCCCCTCCCAGGCCTGATCTGCCCACCTCTGCACCATCTCCTCCCTATTCCACCCTCCCCCTGCCCCATTCCACCCGCTGTGTCATAAGAACATAAGAAGAGCCCTGCTAGACCAGGCAAAAAAAAAAAGCCCATCTAGTCCAGCTTCCTGTATCTCACAGTGGCCCCACCAGATGCCTCAGGGAACACACAACAAGATACCTATTTCCTGTCACCACTCCTTTGCATCTGGCATTAAGAGATAGCCTATTACTAAAATCAGGAGGTTGCTTATCCCCATCATGGCTTGTAACCTGTAATGGACTTTTCCTCCTTAAATCTGTCCAAACCCCTTTTAAAGGCATCTAGGCCAGGTGCCAACACCACATCCTGTGGCAAGGAGTGTCAGGCTGCACCTGCGCCATCAAGCCTCCATTGCTGGCATGCGCGGGAACACTCCAGCCTTCCCGCTGGCATGCCGGCTCCCTGAACTGCTGCAAAGTGTTTCATGATGCTTTTGTGGCAGCCTGCACTGGCGAAATGTGCGTTATGACGGTGCAGGCCATGGTTAAGATTTGGCTGTAAATTTGGGAGGGATAGCAACTATGAAAGCCACACATTGTTTGTTTATGAGATGCCTCAAATGACTATTACAGTGAGTCATCAACTTCATGATAACATAGCAGCTAGATGGCTACTCAGTTTGTGAAAACAGAATTGTAATGATAAAATTCTCTAGCCACCTTCCCCTGATCTCCAAGACTAATTTTAGACTCATAGCCCAATCCACCATAGCTTTCCGGCGGCAGAGCAAATGCTCTGCCACTGGAAGCCATCACAAACATGCCATAAGGCACGTTTGCGACGACTTTAGAGTAAGGGCCGCTGGCGCTAGACCGGAAGCCCTTACTCTGCTGCCAGATCTCCATGAGGCCACACGAGGAAGGTAAAGGATCCCCCGGTGGCTGTGTGGGCTGTCCGGGTGGTGAGGGACGGGGCCCATTGGCTGAGCCGGTCCAGGAGGGGGTGGGGATGGCATCCGCCATATCCCCGTCTCCTGCTGGGCCAGCTCAGACATTACACGATCTCCTCTTACTTCCGCCAGCTGGCGGAAATCTGAGGAGGCCCATCGGGCCATCCCCGGTTTACACCGGGGGAAGGGGACAAATGTCTCTTTTCCCCGAATAGACCTCTGGGCCGCGCTGGCCGCCCACCGGATCCTTAGCTAGGATGGTGTAGTGGTTTGGGAGTTCGACTCAGACCCGGAAGATCCAGGTTCAAATCCCTGCTCAGCCATGAAGCTTCCTGGGTGACCTTGGGCCAGTCACTATCTCTCAGCCTCACCTACCTCACAGGGTTGTTGTGAGGACAAAAAGGAGGGGAGGAAATATGTACACCACTCTGAGCTCCTTGGAGGAAGGGTGGTATAATAATAATAATAAGTTAGGATTGCGCTGTCAATATCATATTCACCTCATAATATTCTGAATATTAGTTGATTTAAAAAAAATCTGCCTTGGGTAATTCCATAATAGGGCATTTGTAAAATCTCCTTGCCAAGATTTAAACCCACTTTGCCTTTTCCTAATGATTCCTCAAGTTTCCAGAAAATGACAGCAAATAGAACTTGAAACAGAAGAATCAACCAAGTACAGTATATACAGAAAGAGAGTATGTACGCATTCAAACAAGAAACATGACATGATATTCAAAGCTGACGACTTCCAACTTGTTCTGTCAATAGCACTGAAAAGCTGTGATTGTTATGCCCACAGTGTATTCCCCCTTCTTCCCCTCCTCCCCCCTTTTTTATTCTTCTATAAAGAGAATTGTCCTCCAGGGGCATCTACTGAAAGCATATACAAAAGAAATGAGGTTAGTTTTATTAATTTACTTCCTTCACAACTGAATGGTCATAGATTCCGTCTCTCATTCCCCTTGGCACTACTTTCTTTCTCTCTTTAATAATGGTAAATGTGAAAAAACTCAGGATCTGTTCTATTCAGCTTCATTTCACTTGGAGTGCTGTAGGGAGATGAGATTTGAAATTGTTCACTGTAATGTATGGGCTATCCAGCAGACTGGATTCACTTTGCCGATGATGCAGTATCATTGTCGACAATTCACTTTGGGATGTATGGCTTTACTAGAGCTTTAAGTTCTGAACTCCGCAAGTCTTCTGAGTGGCATCCAACAATTCAGAAGGAGGAATTGCTGAGATATAGGCAACATTTCTTCTTCAATATTCCATTTGAAGCCAATCCAACCTGCTAGTGTGGTGTTCAAATACTATGATGAGGGAAGAAGATATGAAAGAAGATATACCTTCTCCAGTGCCTCACACCATGAATATTCATTTTGACTCTGGACATAAAAAAAAATGTTAATGCTAGAAAAAAAAACATAATGGGGAATTATAATTTCATTTCACATCACTGGTGTAGTGCACTTACTGAACAAAAACAGTTTATAGTTGCAAAAGGTAAACAGCCATGTAAAATCGGTTAAAAAAACGGTAAAATCCGACCCATGGAGGCAAAGGTGCAGCTCATAGCTTTGTTACAGTTCCAAAAAACTGAGACTGCTTGTTGTCACTTCTTCGCAACCCATCACCAATAAGCCTATTTTGGGACATGCTGGCAACAGAAATGAATTACAGAATGCACAGTTATGCTAAGGTGAGAAAAACTGAAGGAAGAAACCTAGGAAAACCCTCACCCCTGCAACAGCCCCTTTAGGGAACAAGACCCTCTCACTATGGAGACAGACCACGTTCAATCACTGATTGAGAAGGTAAAGCAAGAGTAGACAGCAAGCCAACATAATTGGAATGGACCTGATGGAGGCCTCCACCCTGTTCTGATAGGTTCAAGATCATACAAGTGGTTTCATGGGGTGTCCAAAATATGTGAATGGGACCAGCTTAATGTTATCAAGTCCTTTTTTTATTTTCTGACTGTTGCCAGGTTTTCAAATGGGCACTATAGTTTCTTATATCATGTTGTGTTTTCTCATTTTAATTTGGTTTCACTTGTGATTTAACATGATTTGAAACGAATGATAGGCTGACTTGTTTATCCATTATAGATCAAATAATACATATGGTAAGTAAATAAAGTCAGGTCAGGGATGGACATGAACTAGCATCCAGATGAACCATCATACATTATTGTCCATGCTCAGTTTGGACAGGCTTAGAATAAGCCATGTAGTTCACAAGATGCAAATAGCTCCGAAAAATGAATTTTACTATGGTTGGTGACACCTGGAATGAAAACTCATGGTTTCAGCCCCATGAACTCCTTCAATACCAGATCACACGATGTGGAGAATCCTGGGAAATGCGATCCCTGCACAAGTCGCAGCATGGATAGGGAAAAAAACATTTTTTACCAGTGGTATGTTATTCCACCACTGATAACAAATAGAATAGAAACTCATTTTGGTGTCACTCCTCCTTGGTGACACCCAGGGCGGTCCACCCGCACCCTCCTAGTGACGCCCCTGCCAAAAGATACAGTACCCCTTGTGGAAGGACAGCATTTCACAGGTACTACTTCTGCCTAGTATGCTGCAAAGCAGCACACCAGGCATCAGAGAGGGAAGTGAAAATAGATCTCCTTCCATTTCTTTCTCAATCTCACGCTGCACCAGCAGCAGAAACAAGGTAAGAGGGTGAGAGGAGCTTCGGTACATGGATGAGTACTGTACTGGTGGATCAGGTGGATTTGGAAAGCAATTTAAATTGGCTCAAAAATAAGTTCAGCGATTTTCAGATTTTGGTGGGAGGGAAATGATTTGTTCTGAGCCAATCCAAACTGAGCTTGGGGAGCTCACCCATCACTAATCTTCGCAACAACACTTCATAAAACTTAATTGTCTTCTAATTTCTTAGTTAATGTGTACACTGCACAATTTAATAATGTGTACTAATTTATTTAATCACAAATCTTAATTTTAACAACTAGGTAAATGCCATGTAATTATCCAGTATGCCTTTAATTTCATAAATGCACACACTGATCTCAGTGTGCGGTGGCAGCAAGAATCTCATGTCTGACTTCATGTAAAAGAGCACAAAAGTGGTTTATTTTCGAATGACTATATACTTCTCAGGAAAATGTGACTCGCAACAAGGCACACCTTATTGTTCAGTTGAGGCTTAAATATTAGCAAAACCTACTATCTCAAATTTATGGTACAGGTACTGCTGTGAAAGATAATTTATCATATTGAGGTAGACAACACCTATTGGTTCCAATTTGCTTTCAATTCAAATGTGTCAGATTTGATTTCCTGATTTAGCATAGCCAGAAAGGAAAGGGGGTTGCAGGGGGTTGCCATCCTGGGTGCTGGTTGGCATGATGGTTCTCTGAGGGATGCTGGGGTCAAGGTGCTTAATGCAGCACCAACAGGTTAAAAAACTACAGGAAACAAAGCAGGTTGAGGAGTGGGTAGAAAAGAAAGTACAAGAGACTAAAGCCAAGCTTTTGTCCATAGAATCCTATGTTTTCTAATTCTCAATCATAGGGTTCCTATTTTTAGGGAAAGACCCATGATGTGTCCTGCCTTTGTCTCAACCACCCAGTTGAGTCTGCAGTGACTAGGTGGATGGCCATTGGATCATCTTCTAAATTAAGCTTCAACATGAGGTTGGTGAGGACTGTTGGAGGCGTGAAACCTGTTCTTTGTCTTTCAGAAGGTGTTTTTCCGAACTCAGGAATACAGGGAAGCACCTCTGGTTGGAAACTATTAAATCTGCTGTTCCAGTGAAATGTAGAGCTGGAAAGCTGTGTCTCTATTTGGAGACCTGGAAACTATTATTATTAACAGGATTTAATACATTTAACTACATTGACATTTAAGCTGTAAACAAGTTCCAGCTCAATCTGGAGCATGAAATCCAGGCAGGTAGCCCAGTCATTCCTAACTATAGTGTTCCCCTAACATGTGTTCCACTAGTGAAACCTCCTTTACAGCTGTCACAAACATGACTAGGCAAACAGGTCATGCAAACAGAGAGCAGCCAACTCCATGCACAAACATATGCTGGACGCGTGCTGGAGGAAGTGAGTCAGCGCAGGGGGTTGGCGGGAGGCGGGGAGGGGTTGAATGGGGTAGGGAAAGGCAGAATGGGGGAGAGTGGGAGGAGCGAGGCGGTGATGGGGCATGGGAGGGCAGATCAGGCCCGGGGCGAGATTGGTGGCAGCAGTGCATGCCAAATACTGAGCCTCTTCCCGGGCCTGATCTGTCTTCACAGAGCAACGTAGACTTGCACCAGTGACTGAGCTGGAGCATGTCCGAGTTGCCCCATAATGGCTGCTGGGGCTTACCCCAGGGAAAGGGGACAAATATATTCTTACCCCGAGGAGACCTCCAGCAGCCGAAAATCCCCTGCGGGATGCAGCAGAAGCCGAGGCAGCGCTACTGCGTCGCCACGCAGAGATTTAGGTAGGATTGGACTGTTAAACTGTTAAAACTCACTTGCTGTTATTTCAAAAAGCATTAGTCTATGTCACTTGGAGTGATTTTCACCTACCAACTTTAATATCACATTCAAAGACTGGAGTGAATCAAACCTCAGAAAGAGGATAATGACCAGATCAATTCAAGGCTAGAATTCCAGTGTCTTTTTCTTGATTTTAATGTCCCTAGCAGTATAATCAATATTTAAACCATTGTGAGGGTGACAGTTCACAAATGTGGCAAGGTGTTTTGTTTCTTTTTCCTTCTGTTTTCTTTTTCAGATTCTAGCTGTTCTGTCACAATGAATGTTAGATCAAACTTTTGCAGAAACAGATGGTTCAGATTCCAAAACTCCGTGCAGATTCTATGTGACAGGATACGCCATATTCCGTTACAGGGGGATGGGACTGGGAGCACGCTGCCAAGCTCTGTACCAGCACCAATATGTTCTGTAGCCCTGTCCCTGCTCTTCTCAAGAAGTGTGGATTCGGAACCCTGGGTGCCTTGCGTTCTAAATCAAGGGAATAAATTATCCTCAGGTAGAGCATTTGCCTCTGCATTGGCAGAGATACAGTTCCAGAGCACGTCAGAGATGGAAGCAGGATCTGCTGGCATGCTCCCATCAGGGCTATAACCTTTTTTTTCTCTTTTTTTCAGTCAGTTTAAACAAATTCAGGAGGAGAGAAGCGCCGAAGATGCTGGAAAAGAGGTAAGGTGGCACCATTTCCCACCTCCCACCATTAACTCATATAACACTGGTGTTTTTTTTTTTTAATCCACTGGAGTTCCGGGTACAGAACCCCAGTGGATACAAAGGTCCGACTGTACCTGTATCCTGTTGCCACTCCCTTGCACCTAAGAACATAAGAAGATCCCTGCTGGATCAGGCCAAAAGCCCATCTAGTCCAGCTTCCTGTATCACACACTGGCCCCACCAGATGCCTCAGGGAGCACACAAGACAACAAGATAACCTGTTTCCCATTGACACTCCCCTGCACCTGGCACAGAGAAAACCCACTTCTAAAACCAGGAGGTTGCTTATGGCTTGTAACCTGTGATGGTCTTTTCCTCCATGAATCTGTCCAAACCCCTTTTAAAGGCATCTAGGCCAGGTGCCATCACCACATCCTGTGGCAAGGAGTTCCACAGATGAATTACACGCTGGGTAAAGAAATATTTTCTTTTGTCTGTTCTAACTCTCCCTCCACTCAATTTTAGTGCATGTCCCCTGGTTCTGGTGTTGTGCGAGAGGGAGAAGAATTTCCCTCTATCCACTCCCTCCATCCCATGCATAATTTTATATGTCTCAGTCATGTCCCCCCTCAGGCGCCTTTTTTCTAGGCTGAAAAGCCCCAGACGCTGTAGCCTTTCCTCATAAGGGAGGTGCTCCAGCCCACGAATCATTCTGGTCGCTCTTTTCTGCACCTTTTCCAATTCAACTATATCCTTTTTGAGGTGTGGTGACCAGAACTGGACACAATACTCCAGATGTGGCCTTACCATCGATTTGTACAAAGGCATAATGATATTGGCCGTTTTATTCTCAATCCCTTTTTTAATGATCCCGAGCATGGAATTGGCCTTCTTCACAGCCGCCGCACACTGGGTCGACACTTTCATCGACCTGTCCACTAGCACCCCAAGACCTCTCTCTTGATCCGTCACAGACAACTCAGAACCCATTAGCGTATATGTGAAATTTTGGTTTCTTGCCCCAATGTGCATTACTTTGTACTTACTTACATTGAAGCGCATCTGCCATTTTGCTGCCCATTCTCCCAGTTTGGAGAGATCCTTCTGGAGCTCTTCACAATCCCTGCTGGTCTTCACCACCCGGAAAAGTTTAGTGTCATCTGCAAACATGGCCACCTCACTGCCTATCCCCGACTCCAGGTCATTGATGAATAAGTTGAAAAGCACCGGTCCCAAGACCGATCCTTGGGGCACACCGCTTTTCACCTCTCGCCATTGTGAAAATTGCCCATTTACTCCCACTCGCTGTTTCCTGGTCTTCAACTAGTTCCTAATCCACAAGAGGACCTGCCCTCTTATTCCCTGACTGTGGAGTTTTCTCAGGAGCCTTTCATGAGGGACCGTGTCAAACGCCTTCTGAAAATCCAGATATATAATATCCACGGGTTCGCTCGCATCCACATGCCTGTTGACCTTCTCAAAAAATTCTAACAGGTTTGTGAGGCAAGACTTCCCCTTGCAGAAGCCATGCTGACCCTCAGTAGAGCTTGTTCTTCTATGTATTTTAAGATTTTATCCTTAATGAGACTTTCCACCATCTTCCCTGGAACAGATGTTAGGCTGACCGGCCTGTAGTTTCCCGGGTCCTCCCTCCTTCCTTTTTAAAGATTGGCGTGACATTAGCTATCCTCCAATCCTCTGGCACAATGGCCATTTTAAGGGACAAGTTGCATATTTGGGTCAAGAGGTCAACAACTTCATTCTTGAGTTCCTTCAGAACTCTTGGGTAGATGCCATCCGGGCCTGGTGATTTATTGATCTTTATTTTGTCAATTAAGTCTGAGACGTCTTCTCTTTTAACCTCTATTTGACTTAATTTTTTAGTCAGGGGAGACCATTCCGGCAGCGGTATTTGCCCGAGGTCTTCTGCCGTGAAGACAGATGCAAAGAACTCATTTAATTTCTCTGCAGTCTCCAAGTCCCCTTTTATCACCCCTTTCTCTCCCTCACCATCCAGCGGACCAACCGTTTCCCTGGCAGGTTTCCTGCTTCTAACATATTTGAAGAAGCTTTTATTATTCCTTTTTATGTTGCCTGCCATACGTTCCTCAAAGTCTTGCTTGGCCTCCCGTATCATCTTTTTACATTTCTTTTGCCACAGTTTGTGCTCCTGTTTATTTTCCTCATTAGGGCAAGACTTCCATTTACGGAAGGAAGCTTCCTTGCCTTTTATAGCCTCCTTAACTGTGCTTGTTAGCCATGCCGGCACCCTCCTGGACTTGGTCGAGCCCTTCCTCCTTTGTGGGATACACTCCCGCTGGGCCTCTATGACTGTTGTTTTAAACAGCCTCCATGCACTCTGGAGCGATTGGACTCTTTTTACCTTCCCTTTCAGCTTTTTTTTAACTAGTCTCCTCATTTTGTGGAAGTCAGCCCTTCGGAAGTCAAGGGTTTTCGTGTCAGATTTGCTCGGCACTCTCCCTCCGACATGCATGGCGAAACAGATCGCAGCATGGTCACTGTTCCCCAATGGTTCGGCAACATTTACCTCCCTGACCAGATCTTGAGTGCCACACAATATCAAATCCAGAGTCACCTGTCCTCTGGTCGGTTCCGTGACAAGCTGCTCTAAGGCACAGTCATTTAACATATCCAGAAATCCAGTCTCTCTTTCATGACCTGAGCATGAATTGACCCAGTCGATGTGAGGATAATTGAAGTCCCCCATGACTACAACCCTGTCTCTCGTTGACACCTCCCTGATTTGCTTCCTCATTTCAAGATCCCCTTCAGGTTTTTGATCTGGAGGACGGTAGCATGCCCCTACTATTACATCACTCTTTGAGCCTGGTAATCTAACCCACAGTGATTCTACGGAGGAGTCAGAGCCCCCCTCCAGCTCTACTCTAGTGGATTCTACCCCCTCTTTGACATAGATGGCCACCCCACCTCCAACACGCCCCTCTCTGTCCCTCCTATAGAGTTTATATCCTGGAATTGCAGTATCCCACTGGTTCTCCGCATTCCACCAGGTTTCTGTTATACCTACTATGTCAATGTTTTCCCTAGCCACCAAACATTCCAGTTCTCCCATCTTTGCCCATAGACTTCGGGCATTTGCATAAAAGCACTTATATACCTGGTCCCCCAAGAAGGGCTGCATGTTTGCACCTTTATTCCTGCAGCGTTCTGTCCTGCTAGACTGGCTGTCATGTCCCATCACGCTACCACTCCCAATTCTTATTCTGTTATTACTTGACTGTTCCCCATCCTCTGCACCCTCATTCCCTAGGGATGAGGAGTCCCGAACTGGATGCCCCTCGGCTCCTGTCGGCTTTCCCCCAGGAGTCAGTTTAAAAGCTGCTCTGCCACCTTCTTAATGTTACGCGCCAGCAGTCTGGTTCCGTGTTGGTTCAAGTGAAGCCCGTCCATCTTGTACAGGCCCGGCTTGTCCCAAAACGTTCCCCAGTGCCTAACAAACCTAAACCCCTCCTCCTGACACCAGCGTCTCATCCACGCATTGAGACCCCTGAGCTCAGCCTGCCTAGCTGGCCCTGCGCGTGGAACAGGTAGCACTTCTGAGAACGCTACCTTTGGGGTCCTGGATTTGAGCTTCCTACCTAGCAACCTAAATTTGGCCTCCAGGACCGCCCGGCTACATTTCCCCACGTCGTTGGTTCCAACATGCACCACAACCACTACCTCCTCCCCAGCACTCTCTACCAGCCTATCTAGACGAGAGGTGATGTCCGCAACCTTCGCACAGGTAGGCAAGTCACCATGCGGTCCTCACATCCGTCACAGACCCCCCTCTCTATGTTCCTGACTATAGAGTCACCCACGACAAGAAGCCCCCTTCGCCCCCTCCCCAGAGGAGTATCCATAGTGCGACTGGATACGGGCCCATCACCTGAAGAAGGGGTCCCCACTGTGGGATTGTTTCCCTCTTTTCCAGAGCGATGTCCTCCAGCCCTGAGACTCCCTTTCCTGGCAGCTGAGGAGCTGGCCAACTGAGGGTGGGACGATGCCTCCACGTCCCTAGAAGTCTCACCCTAGTCCCTCTCTTCCTGTCTCTGCTTCTCCAGGTCAGCAACCGTGGCTTCAAGGGAGCAAACCCGTTCCCTGAGAGCCTGGAGCTCTTTGCACCGAGCACACACCCATGACTTGTGCCCAAGAGGCAGACAGTCATACATGTGACACTCAGTGCAAAACACTGGGTAGCCCTCAGCCTGCATAGCTTTTGTGTGTAAGTTATGGGTTTATCAAAGTTTGGGTACCTTAATGTTGTTGGAGCTCTCCTCTCTTCAAGGTTGTTGGAGCTCTCCTCTCTTCCTCTCTCCTAGGGAAGGGCCGGGCAGTGTGTGGGGCCTGGCTTCCTCGCCCCTCTGCTGAACTCGCCCAGCTGCTTAACTTGCTGTGTCTTTTTTACCTTGCCACTTCGTCCCAGTGAGGCCACTCGCTGCTCCTGAAAGGTCTCACTTGCAAACCAGCCCCAGATTTAAACTGTTGTGTAGCTCCTCCCCCTGCCTACCTGAAAGTTTGAAAAGATTGGTCTCTAAGGCCTGATGGGGTTTACTGGCAGGAAATTCCTGTTGCTCTTGTTCCTGCTGCTGCCTCAATTTACATCTGACCTACTTAGGTGGCAGGAATGTATGTTGTACAGAAAGGTGTAGTTTAAATTCTGCTTAAGTTTAACTCTGCTTAAGGTGTAGTTTAGCTTGCTTTCTCCCCTTCTTTTAGCCTCCTCCTGTTTTGTTTTGGGCTCGTACTCTAAAGTAGACTCAGGTCTCTGCCCTGGGCTTTTACTCTCAAGTAAACACTGGTTTTACTCAGAGTAAACCTGTTTAAATTTGGACTGCAATTCTCTTTAGAATCAGCTCCCAGGCTTGTCCAGTTTCGGCCCCTATCTTTTAGATAGGTGCTTGTTTGTTTATTTGAATCTATTTAATTTCCCCACCTAGCTTCCCCACCTAGCTTTCCCCACCTAGCACACACCTGGCATACAGAGAAAGCCTACTCTGCCATGAAGATCTTTGTGTGCTTGTTTCACTTGCTACCCTCTTCCCAGAGAATTGTCTTTCTACCCTTGCTCTACTCAAAAGGCACTCTTTAGATGTGTACGTTTGTATGAGTGGGATAAGCGGACTTGAATTTTGGGTTCAGATATTCCTAGCAGCTCTTTGCTTTTGCCTCTTTACTGTTGCTGGCATGGTAGCTCTTGTAGGGGGTGGGGGTGCTGTAGAAAGTGAAACAAGGCACATCTGACTGGGATGCTTTAGCACATAGCCCCCTCAGAGGGAGCACTGCATGGCCAAGCATTGGACTAGCATGTGATACAGGGCACCTACTGCAGTGGCCCACCCAGAGGTGTTCTTACGCCAGGGGCGCTGGTGTGCTGCGCCCCAGGCGCGGAGTGGACACGGTGCTTCCGGGGGGCGTGGTGCCGGAGCCCGGCTGCCGAGCCCCCGGGAAGCGGCGCGCCCACTCAGCCCGTCACCGGCTTCCGGAGACGCTTTTCTCCGAAGCCGGGAAGCCCTCCTCCTTGCAACCGCCCATTTCGGCGGTTGAGGGCTTTGTGAGCCGGCCGAACGCGTTGCCTGCTTTTATTTGGGTTTTCTGCACATGCGCAGAACCTTTCTGAGGGCAAATGGGCAGCCGGGGGGGTGCACACACACACCCTGCTCTCCCCCCCACTCTCCTTACCTTTTTCAGGCGGCGGCCGCCGCCGCCACCGCCAGCCCCGTGCACGCTGCTCGCGCGACTTCTTTCGAACTCGGCTGTTTCTGCGCATGAGCAGAAACAGCCGAGTTCGAATGGAGTCGCGCGAGGTGAGCGCGCCGCGCGCTCTCCCCTCGGTGCGACTCCTTTGAATTCGGATGCTTCTGCACATGTGCAGAAGCAGCCGGGTTCAAAAGGAGTCGCGCGAGGTGAGCGCGCCGCGCGCTCTCCTCGGCGCGACTCCTTTGAATTCGGCTGCTTCTGCACATGTGCAGAAGCAGCCTAAGGGGCCGGCGGGGCTGGCGGAGCCTCCGGTCTGCTCGCGCGGGCCGGACCTGATTGATTCGGGTCCGGTCTCGTGCGGGCCGGACCGGATCGCTCCGGGGGCTGGATCCGGCCCGCGGGCCGCCGGTTCCCCACCCCTGGGTTAAAGCAATTAAGAACAAAAGAAGAGCCCTGCTGGATCAGACCAAAAGCCCATCTACAGTAGTCCAGCTTCCTGTATCTCACAGTGGCCCCACCAGATGCCTCAGGGAGCACACAAGTCAACAAGATACAGTCGGACCTTGCTATCCACGGGGGATCCGTTTCGGACCCCCTGTGGACAGTGAGGATCCATGAATACCGGGGTCTGCACTAAAATCAGTAAAAAGGGGTGGGGGAAGGCAATGTTTTTTTAAATGTTTTTACCTCCCCCCCCTTTTTACTGGTTTTAAGATGGATGGTGTGACATCCGTGGGTCCCGAATCTGCGGATGGAAAGGGTCTACTCTACTTGTATCCTGTCGCCATTCCCTTGAATCTGGCATTGAGATATCCTACTACTAAAACCAGGAGGTTGCATATACCCATCATGGCTTGTAACCTGTGCATGCAGCCCTAATTCATATCCCTTATCATCCTAGTTTTCCCTGAAAGCCTCCATAACTGTGGCAACAACCGAGTTCTTTCTGCTTTTTTTAACTTTGACTTTCAGGAGAGTAAGTCCCTCCATTTACAAGCACTGGAACGTTTATTTTCAGGGTTGAAGAAGGGAAATTAAGTGCAGTTTACCTGTCAAGAGATGGAGTTCCTTTTGCAGTATGTGTCCCAGATGTTCTGTCACATTTTAAGTTTTACCAAGATGGGAATTGCTGTGCAGTGTTCAAAACTTCACAATTTCAAGAAGGGGGAAAAATGGAAGTAAGTGTTGTGGCATCAAACTCCGGCAGCCATGGCCTTGTTCCCACAAACAGCAGAAGTGTGTGGGTTGCATGCTTTAGACACGGTTGCAGAGTTGCACTGATATCCTGAGTTGCACCGATATCCTATGCCCCTTCCCAGCCCAGGCCAACCTTACACCTCCCTGGACGCATGCCAGCTTCAGAGCTGGTGTGCATCGGAGGAGGCCCATTGGGGCCTACACCACTGCACCCATGCCGGCTCAGGCTGAAATCCATGCAGGATTCAGTGAACAGCCATTTAGGCTGGCCGCGCAAACTTGTGCAGGATTGCCGATACCTACGTCCTTCTGAACTATCTACCTATATCGTGGAAGCTAATGGGAAAGCAGAAATGGACTGATATTGACTGATGGACTAATATTGAAAAATTGAAAGGATAAGTGGCCCCCTACTATTAGTCAATGGACTGAAGACCTTTTGATTTTATCGACTTATCTTCTGAGCGAATGGCTTACAGACAACAACTACAAACAGATACTGTATATTTGTGAATATGTGGAACCCTTTACTTGACATATACATATAAGAGTCTTGAAGACAGATATTTTAGTTTCTGTTTGTGTTTTGTTCTGTTTCTATTTGTATTGTGTTCTTAAATGTATTTTTTTAGACATGAAAATTTTTTAAAAATAGGAAAAATCCTTTTTATTCCAATTTATACCACAGAACACCATTTTTTAAAAAACCGTGCTTGCCATTTTCAGCAGCATGCCTGGGTCACAGGTGGTCACATGTTGTGCTGCCTTATCTGAGGCCCAGTTTTAGGCAAGGACAAGGAGCTTCCCAAAATGACTTTTCTTCAGTAGTTGCAGCAGTTCTGATTTCCAATAAATCCTACCCAAGTATAGGTAAGCAATACCAATCATTAGATACAATGATTAAAATCATAAATATTGCAAGTGAGATTCTGATAAACTGAGAGTTGAATGTTAACAATCTCCTGGAGAATTATCGTTTGGCCTATAAATGAAAAACAGCTTCCTTGTCACAGCTGATTTGTTTTTGGAAACACTCCTTTTGCACAGTCGTGCACTACATAAATCTTATATATGTTAGCATAACTGTCTCCTAGAAATTGAATTATTCTCTGAGGAAATGCTGGTCTGTCTAGGTCATTGTAAAAGTGGATTAGCTGAACAGTTCTGGGAACTCCATACTTTCTGGGTGCTTATCTTTGGATAAGCAGCTGGTCCTAGCAGAATTAATCCCTTGTTACTTAAATTACTAATTCTTCAACAAACAATGTGTATAAAGAAATAGTCAGAAAAATAGTAGTCAAAATCCATTTTTGGGAAGAAGTCATTTAAAGTTCTACAGTAAGGGCTCATTACGCTGCATTTTTTAAAAGATACAAATGGAAGCAGCTTGGATTAACTCCTTGAGAGAACATGGAAATCATAATTTGCCATCTATGGCTATCATAATGTATGCATTCCTTGTCAGAATCTGGCCAGCACATTTGGAGTTAAAGAAAGGAAATGTCATGAAATATTTCCTTTACAAAAACTAATACTGTGCAGATTATCAAATATGTACACCGAGCTGGGTGTTCTCTGTGCAAAAGAAGTAAACAAAATAGAACGGAACAGAAATCGAAGGAAAGTACGCAACATTCAAGTAGAACAGCAACAGAGAGATCTGTCCAACCCCTGGTGGTAAATGAGTCCTGGGGGAAAAACTTGCATACAGCAAGTCCTCACTTAAAGTTGTCAATAAGTTCTTCTTGGAAACTGCGACTTAAAGTGAAACGACTTATAATGAAACCAATTTTGAATAGGTTAATTGATAAACGTAAACATTCCTATGGCATTTCCCACATCAACTTTAAAACAAAACAACTTTAATAAGTGAGGACTTACTGTGCATCCAATTAAGAAAATATACAAGTTGGGAATGGGCATTGTTTTATATCCCTATTGTTTGGGCTTTTATTTGTTTGGACTTTTAAAGGTACAGCCATTCATACCCATCCAATTTGCATGTTGTAGATGATTTTATTCATTCCCTCCTTCCAATAGTATGATCCAAATATTTCTGTCTGTTTATGTTTTCAAATGTATTACAGCAAGTTCTTACTTAAAGTTGTTTCGTTATAAGTTGTTTCATTTTAAAGTTGTTGAGAGAGAAAAATCAATTCCTGGCCGGGGCCACTGTCTGTGTGGTGTTTGAACGTTCTCTGCATGTCTGCATGGGTTTTCTCCAGCCCAGAAAGCTCTCTCTCTCCCCCCCCCCCCGTATTAAGTGCCCATTCTACACTGGTAATTGTATGTATGCTTTTGTTGATAGCCCAGGGCAGTATTTCCCACACCGGCATAGTCGTGCTGATGTAGGAAGAATACTGGTGTGGAAAGTACCCAAAAAATCTAGGAAAGCAAAAACACCCATATGTTCCCAGTGCCTCATGGGAGACAACCATGTGGAAATGGGTTTACCATGGCAACCATCCTGTAAAGGTGGCATTGGGCCTCAGTCCCATTTATTCCTGTGGTACTTTCCTCCAGATAACTGGACCATGGTTCATAGCTAAAGTGACTTTCCAGTGACTGGTCAAATACTCAACTTACTACCTGTTGAGATGTCCAGAGAATTTTATAAGTTTTGTTTTTTTTCAGTCTGAGAGACTTTGGGTTTTCCAATGAGCAGGTGGTCCCACTAGGCCTGGCCAGTTCTGTGACTGTTACAGCAGACAGAGCATCTGTTCGACTGCAATGTGAAAACAACATTGTTTCCCTGGTCTCTGGCCAGCCGCAAGGCCAAATAGATCAACAATATGAATACAAATTTGTGTGGGGGGAAATTATGATAAAAATAGTGAAAGCCTATCACAGTAAGAAAATAACCCCCCACAGATACAATGTCAAAGGTATTTTGACACCAGCTGTAAACGTTTGGGCAGCTGAAAAGGTCAAGTATCCCTGTTCCCATGAAAGACGCACCAGAAAAAAAAAATGCCTTACACAACCATATAACAGGCATTACAGCTATACAGAAGTTTTGAAAAGGAGGAATAATTTAATACCAAGTGACGAGTTAAGTGAGAGGCATGTTTAATTACTGTATATAGTCATGGAAAGCTATTTTTGTTGTGTCTTTTTTCTGTTGGGGGGGGCTGGGGGTAGACACAAGTTATAAGCTTCAAACAGCCTGAATCTCTCTAACTTTGGAGCAGCGTAGCATGCGCTACACCGTGCAGCTGGATCCTCCATTGATCCTCCATGGTGCCTCCTGCCCCCACCCCTAATAGAGCACTGGGTGCTACCAGGGATTGGCCTGGCCAGGCTACCTTTTGATAGAGGTGGGCCATTAGCCAGTGCCCAACCTGTTTGACCACTGATGCCACCCCTGGTTTGAGGTGTAGTCTAATGCTGTTTTACTTGAATAAATACATTGATTCCGTATAGTGAGAGGAGTTTTTTGCTGTATTTATTTTCTACCTCAACATTTTCTCAGGGTGTTGAATGGTGTTGGCATACAATGAAAGAGAGCCATATATTTGTCCCTTTTCAGCCATAGATGTAAAATGTTTTAGACAGGCATGGGGAGAAAAAAAGTTTGGGAATGAGAAATGTCTGAGATCAGCTATAAAATTAAGCGATACATAGCATGTTCATGGAAAACGAAAATAATCTCCTGCTGTTTGCAGCATAAAACAGGCATTTGCATTTTGCCACATTGTTTTCAGTGACATCATTAGGAATAGTCCACATAGACACTGCCCATCATAATGGTGAGCATTTTGCCAGTTATTTTAAAAGCGAGAGATTGTCACAAATAGAGTGGTCTCGTGAACTGCCTCTCATATTTCTGTATTGTTTCTATGCAAGGTTCACCACATGCACATGATGGACATATGATTTTGTATCAGCAGTGGTGTCACAATCCACCAGATGTTTGGACTGGGGGGGGGTTTGGATGCTCACTATTTTGAACTCTACCCAAGAGTATAAGAACTGGCGGGATATTGCCATATAATGTAACATGCAGGTTTTCATGGCTCATTATTATGTACAAAGAGGCAATGTTTATGGGGTTTCCAGCCATGTACTGTTCTAAAATTGAAGAAATAAAGATGAATTCTTACAACTTGTCTGGATAAATTCCTCTTCTTTTAATCCTACCGTGATACGGAGGCAGGCGTCCAGAAAGGGATTATCTAGGTCAGACAAGTAGAAAAGAAAGCCTTGGATCTTCTAGCTTGACGTTTCTTCCCACCCTCGGGATTTTTTCAAAAGCAGATAGAGAAAACTCAGCAGCACGCTGGTAGATGTTCATGACCCTGTGTAAGGACACCAGACTGATAAAGAGCGAGACGTTAGAAAGCGCGGGAACCACTAAATTAGTTAATTGGTTTCAGAAACCGCAGTTTCCGGATTAACCGGCAGTAACCGGCTCTAAGGTTCAAACAGCGGAGCGCAGGGGAAAGGTTACTGCCGGTTAATCCGGAAACTTCGCTGGATCCTATCCCCCTTCCCTGCAGCTTCCCCATCCCTTTTCTCTCAGATTTACGCTAGCAAAATTGCAAGCATAGGTCCGAGGAGACCCGTTGCAGGCCAAGAGGCTTATGCAGGGGTAAGGGGATTAAACATCCCCTTGCCCTGTTGAGTCTTGCGATCCTGCCCCCCATGCACAGGATGCAGCAGCTGCCATTTTGGCGCTGCTGCATCACCAGGGGTGTGTGTGTAAAGGATTGGATTGGGCTCTCAGTAAAGCTTATTGGCAGTGGTTCTGGAAGTGTTAGTGCCGTGCAGCTTGGGCACTTTGTGCTAAGGACCCCCATGTGTCCATGCATGACCCACAAGGCCTCCTCTCATGTGAAGAGTGGAGGCAAACAGGCAGACAGAGATGGGTGCTCCCCCACCAATCTGCTGCCTGAAGTGACCACTTCAGTTGGTCTCATGGGTAGTCTGGCCATGGTGCTATCCGAAATGTCTTTTGGGTACTGCCCTCTTCCCCTATTGCACTATAATAACATAGACAATATAAACACCATATCAGAAAGTACTTTTTCCTCCCCCCCCACCTCCATACACAATACTGTTACGCTGCCATTCTACAAGATACTGTGATAACAATTTATTATGGACTGGGGTATTAGTTGTTCAATAATGGCTGCTACTAAATAGAAAGATTCAGCCATCATGAAAACAATGTTTGTTTGTTTTGTTTTTTGTTGTTAGAAAACAAGTCCTGTGCATTTTAGGCCTGTTGCATGTCTCTGTTACACTTTAGAAACAAAATAATAACTTCTTCACTATTTAAATAAATGTACTTCAAAAGCTCTACCATATGTTAATGTGATTTTACATCTATTTTGCAAGGTACAAATGCTGCTTGTTTAGCTTCAGGTGATTGCGTTACATAAACAGTCTTTGAAATAAGACCTTCCCAGCTAAATTTAATCAAATATATTTTTTTCAAGATGCTTATTAAGTGCTACTTTTCAAATGATGATATAAACAACAATAGTCAAGGACTATCTTTAGGCAGATCTATGCATATGTCATCTGTGGAGAAGATGCATCTGTTAAGCAAAGTTTCTAGGATATAGTAAATCATCCAGTGAAGAGTTGGCAGAGATGGGAAATTATGGGAAAACAGAGATGGGAAAACAGAGATGGCACCCTTGTCATTCTTAAATAGATGGGTTTTTATTTCTCTACTAGATATTTTTTATTAACTGTATCAATTGAGGATATAGTAGGATTTCTATTAATAGGCTTACCAGATCTCCAACCGGGCCAGAATGCTAGACCTTTAGGAGAAGGAATGTGGGCAGGTGTAGCTTGTTAAACCTTAGAGCACAATCCACTGAACACAATGGGGCTTGCTTCTGAGTAGACATGCCTAGGATTTTGCTCTAAGGTTTAACAAGCGACACCTGCCCACATTCCATCTCCTAAAGGTCTAGCACTCTGTCCCGGTTGGAGATCTGGTAAGCCTACCTATTAACCAAACTTTTGTTCAATATTATTAACTTTTTCCCTTTGAATGTCCTCCCAGTATGCTTCCAGACAACTTATATAAGTTAAGGTAAGTCTACGTAGGGGGTGGGAGGAGGCGGAGTGGGTGGAATGGGGTGGGCAGAATGGGATGGTGACAGGATCAGGGAGGAGGAGGGCGGATCGGAACCGGAGAGGGGGTGGTTTCGGCGGCGGCGGTGGCCTCCAATGGGTCTTCTTAGGGTCTCCAACATTGTTGCTTGAAATATATGATCTAATCTTGAATGTCAATTGTATATTTAAAGCATATTTTGTATGACTGTTATGACTCTGTGCCTCTATAATCACTCTGATTTGTCACGAGTGTTTTTGCTGTTGATTTGGCCTCTTCTTCCAGCATGTCAGCACTCTTAGGAGCTACCAACTCTTTTTGCTTTGTTTTGTCAAAACGAGTTACGAGTAACACACACTTAAGGGCACAACCTGAACATGGTCTCATCACATGGACTATTTGTTTCTAATTTACTTGTAACTGATCTGACTACTTTAGCTCACCCTTCCTAATTATATTTAATTGAGATGTACCTCTAATACTTCTCAGTAGTCCTAGGCATTTAATTAAATGTTTCCATCTTGAAGCATTAATCGGCTTACATACTAATTGTATCCTTGCTTTTTTATGCATGTGTGTGAGGCAATGCAGAGCTGTGTGATAATAAAACGATTACAACAGTGTGTGACTCTAATATATGGCTGCGGTGGGCTATATTAATTTTCAGAGGTGGATCTTGTTTACTAGGTATGACGCTATGTTGGTTGCAAAATTTCCTCCAGCTAAAGTCAACTTAATCACATCCTATTAATATTCTTGGACTTCCTGTAGCTCCTGGGAGGGGGGGGGTTACTGGAGTTTTTTTTAGTAAGTTCTGACAACAATGAAATCTGGGTTGCGAAAGAGGGATGATCAGAGACAAAAGTGTCACTTGGTCTTCTCTCAAAACTCAAGTCTTATTGTTAAGGTTTTCCATTACAATGTGCAAAATGACATGATATGTTCATACTATACTGTACTTGCTTTAACATATTAACATGCACAGGTCATATGCTAGTGCAGTTCCATGTATGTAAGTCCCATCAGTAAGGCTTCAACATGCACAAGTTCTCCATGATGTGTAAAACCTGTGACTGTACTCTTATGCTTTTTTTTTTTCATCTTGAGAATCAACATCTAAAGTACAGTATCCTGTTTTTACACTGCCCTAAAAACAAATTGGCTGAATCTCAGTGTGAGTAGAATAAAGCTTTCTTGTTGCTTCCATTTACTGGAAAGAGACACTACCTAAATCTTTATGTTGACTCCTGGTTGCACTTTACTGACTGGAGGACTTATTCAAGTACAGTGGGCCTTCGATATCCGTTCCCGGAACCACCACCCCAGATATTGAAATTCGCGTATAGCGAAGTCACTATCTCAGATACGGGGTCACTGTAAAAACCTTATAAAAAGGTTAAAAATAGCATTCCTTAGCTTTTTGCTGGCAAACTGCTCCATTTGCAAGGCTTTAGAATGGGAAATCACACTACAGAAGCCTCTTCCAGGTCACTCAACTCCCTCCCTTTGCCCAGGCTTGCCCCAGAACGCATTGCGCAGAGCATTCTGGGGCAAGTCTGGGGAAGGGAGGCGGAGGTCATGCAACCCAGAAGAGACTTCTGTAGCACAAGTTCCCTTTCTAAAGCCCTGCAAATGGGGCGGCTTGCCAGCAAAAAAGGTAAGGAACGCTGTCTTAACTTTTTGTTTCTTTTTAAAAAGGTTTTTACAGTGGCCCCTGTATCCACAAGCATCTGCGTGGAGACAAATCTGCAGATGTTCAATTTGCGGATATGAAGGGCCCACCGTAATGTCCAGATTTTAATTGTAAGGGAATGTCATGACGTTAGTCTCCCTTTCTGAATCTAATGTAAAAGGAACACACAAGACAGAATGAAGATGTCTGAAAACGTTTCCTGTGCCAAGACAAAAAAAGTATAACAGCAGCATGTTTTAAAGGTCACCCTCCAAATCTCCCCCCTCCATCAAAATATGGACAAAATAGAAAGCATGATATAAATAAAAACAGATACCACCCTGGTCAATAGGGACACTTGGAGCATCATGTTATTAACATTATTGTTAGCATTTCTAGCCACCCTTACACTTTCGCATCTGCTGACTGATCAGAGGCCCATTTAAAAACATCTTCCATAAGGAATCACCATCTTTAATAGTTGCTTTCCGAGAGCTAAGAAAGTAACTTGTCCAAATCAGCCTAGCCTAAATAATAATAATATTAATAACATGTGTGCCCTTAACTCACAGCCCTTCTGGTTAAATTTTACTATTACTAGTTAAAATTGCCCTCCTCAAATTAGTCACAAAGGCTGATCAGTTGCTGAAACTGCTGCTTAAACCCATACATCAAAGCTTGAGGCTCTACTAATTATTCTGCAGTCTCAACATGAACAGGAGCTATTTTCATTATAATGGTAAAGGTTCTGCCTTGCACATTTTTTGTTCCTATTTCCCCCTTTATTGTGGAATGCAGATAGTTGCAGTGGCTGCTTCGTTCTAGTATGCTGCTGTTCCTGACCACCCTTAGGGGATGTGATGTGCATGTGGGACCCACCTCTGCTCCTATTGCTCTCTTCTTTCCCCCCCCCCCATGCTTTCACTGTCTTTTACATTCAGGATATGTCTCATTCTCCCTACAGCAGGCCTCCCTCCCTCCATGGTTCAGCCACCATTAGTCTTTCCAGCTGTCTCCACACAGTTACCAGTCCACTATAATTGCTTTTAAGATCACAGTGCCAATAGCCGAAACTCAGCTGGTAAGCAGCAGACTAATGTGACAGTCTCAGAGGCTACTTCCAAGGTCAATGACAAACCTCCCTGTAGAGGTTTCCAAGAAAAGGAGCTGAATGCACACAAACTCAGACAGCTAGTTATATCAGCCAACACAAAAACAGGGATGGCATTTTAGAGTTCTCATTGTCAAACATTGAAAATCCGCTATAGCGTACAGGGACTCTTACTGCTGATTGGGAAATTGTGCTGAGACAAAGAGTTAAATATCCTCTCTCTCCACAATGTGGTCCCAATCTGAACTGTGACTATGCATGTGTAAAGATAAGCCTTAAGTACATTGTTACTTGGTTAACATAATGTGTAGTGTGGATCAAAGTTTAATTTTAGGCAATTAATAGAGAGTGATTTAACTAGAAATCATCCTACCTACTAGACTGTACCAGCCAAAAATATGTCATCTTCCATATTTTATGCCCCAATCCTATCCCCAACCATCCTACATGATGCAGCTGTGCTGCTGGAGTGCACACTGCATGCATCCAGTGGTGGGAGGGGGATGACCAGACAACCTACATTTTTCTGGGGTATGTCCAAGGAGAGGCAGGGGGCATATTGGGCTGGGAAAACAGGGATAGACTCCTGGTGTGTGCTGCTGCTGCCACTGAAATCCACCCTGTCCCACCCCAAACTGCCCTCTGCCCTTTCCACTCCTCCCCCAAACCACCCATAATCTGCCCCTGCTGCCACCTTCCCTGTTCCAGCGCAATGTCTGGGAGCCACTGGTGGGCAGATGGAGCCTCTGGCCATTTGCACTGGCAGCCCCAGAGCGCACTACAGCAGCACACCTTTTATGACATCTGCTACCATAAGCCTTCAATAAGATTGGGCTGCTGTCTTTTTCATATGCAACTCTGCTGACATAGGGGTGGCACAGTCTTACAGCACCCTATAAGAAAGAACCCTTACCATGCTCCTTGTGGAGTTTCATCAAACCTGAAAGCACCGGATTTCCTTCATTGGTGCGGTCCCTGTAAATAAAACTGGAGGTCCCATGCTTTCAGGTTTGAGAAAAAAATGTGCGAGGAGCACAGTACGGAGGTGGATTGTATAGTACTTCTTGCTCAAGTGAGAGGTGGATCAATGAGGCTTCTGTCCACAGAGGGCTGGAGGCATACGATGACAGACTTGGGCTGAAAGGTACCCTGAATACACTGCCCCCTCACTCCGCTCGCTATCTGCCACTGATGCAAGCTGCATCAGGTCACCTCATGGTTGGACTGCCCCTGGTGGACACATACATACTGCAATATAAATCACAATGGGTGGGGAGTTCCTCATATTAACAAAACATAATGATACAACTTTTAATACTTTTCTAAAGAGTGGATACAATCCATGCTCCCACATGCAGTAGTTGATACAGGGGGTAGTAGTAGTAGTAGTATACAGGGGGGCGCTATCTGCAGATTCACTTATCCACGGATAGCACATGTGGGGGGGCAGGGAGCCTTCAGAAAACTGTGGAGGGGCGTTCACACCTATCCACAGTTTTCACGTATCCATGGGGGGGCTGGAACGTATCCCCCATGGATAAGGTAAAGGTAAAGGTATCCCTTGACAATTGTCCAGTCGTGTCTGACTCTAGGGAGCGGTGCTCATCTCCGTTTCAAAGCCGAAGAGCCAGCGCTGTCCAAAGACGTTTCCATGGTCATGTGGCCGGCATGACTCAACACCAAGGCGCATGGAACGCTGTTACCGTCCCGCTGACGCGGTACCTATTAATCTACTTGCAATTTCTTGCTTTCGAACTGCTAGGTTGGCAGGAGCCGTCGCACGGATTTGAACTGCCGACCTTTCGATCGACAGCTCATGGTTCAGTGGTTTAACCCACTGAGCCACCCGCTGGCTCATCCCACATGGATACAGGGCCCCTACTGTACATATCTAAGCATGATGTTTAAGGGTGTGTTTGAATATGTCAGATCATTTTGAGTCCCCTTGTCCTTATTTGATGTTGTTAACTACTAATGAAAAGTAATGCATATACAGTGCACAATGTAGTTATTTTTAATATAAAAAGATAGACATTACCATTATTGAATATATTTAAGTTGCAATATTTAATCATACAAAGTTGCTATAACTTTTCTGTTTTCCTAGCAACAATATGTTGAGAATTCTGTTTAGAAATATTTTCATGAAGACATTTCTGGCACATTCTTGACAGTTACTCCTTGTTCTTCAAAAGGTCAACAGTCTTGCAGATTTGATAGAAAGACAAAAGGCAATTAACTGCTAATCAATGAAAGGTCATTTTGTTCCTGATCTAGATTAGGTGTTTTATCAAAAAGTGTGTGTGTGGGGGGGGGAATCAAAGCATCATCACTGACATTAGCGACAGCAAGAATACACATTGCTTGTTTATATTTATTCACAGTTGGTATCAACCAGGAAAAAGTCTGATATCAGAACACTAATTGCATATTACCTATAGATAGGCTTACCATTTGTCCCGGTTTTGCCGGGACAGTCCCGGAAATCGGCCTCGATTCCCGGTCGGGTCCCGGGGGACGAATGGGCGCCGCCATCTTTTTTTTTAATTTTAAACTTACCGGGCAGCATCTTGGATCACGAAATCTCGCGTGATCCAAGATGTTGGGCGCCGACATCTTGAATCACGCGAGATTTCGTGATCCAAGATGCTGCCCGGTAAGTTTAAAATTAAAAAAAAAAAGAAGATGGCGGCGCGGCGAGCGGGTGCTTCTCCCGGTCGTCAGCGGCACCGGGAGAAGCACAGTGCTTGCCCGTGTTGCGCGAGCCTCCAGCAGGCTCGCGCAACGCGGGCAAGCAGGCTGTGCTTCTCCGGTCTCCCAGCGGCTCGATGCGGTGCCGCTGGGAGACCGGAGAAGCACAGCCTGCTCGCCCGCGTTGCGCGAGCCTCCAGCAGGCTCGCACAACGCGGGCAAGCAGGCTGTGCTTCTCCCGGTGCCGCTGGTCTCGCAGCGGCACCGGGAGAAGCACAGCCTGCTTCTTGCCTGTGTTGCGCGAACCTCCTGGAGGCTCGCGCAACGCGGGCGAGCAGCCTGTGCTTCTCCCGGTGCCGCTGGTCTCGCAGTGCCACCGGGAGAAGCACAGCCTGCTTCTTGCCCGTGTTGCGCGAGCCTGCTGGAGGCTCGCGTAACGCGGGCAAGCAGGCTGTGCTTCTCCCGGTGCCTGCTTGCCGCGGCCCCAGCCTGCTTGCTTGCCCCAGCCCGCGGCCCCAGCAGCAGCAGCAGCAGCGACCACCGACCAGTGACCAGGTAAGCGTATTTTTTAAATATATTTTTAATAGAAATATTAATTATTTATTTAAAAATTTCGGGCGCGCTTTGCGCGGCAAGAGGGGGCGCTTCACACCCCCTTTACTTCATTAATTAATTATTTAAAAGTTAATTATTTATTTCAAAATTTCGGGCGCGCTTCGCGCGGCAAAAGGGGGCGCTTTGCGCCCCCTTTCTTCTATAATTAATTCATTAGAAGGATTTCTTATTTGGATTTCTGCTTTATGTTGACATTTATGGTTGTTTTTTATAGTTTTTCGTTGTGGTTTAGAATTGGTTTTTCGTTGTGGTTTGTTGTTTGGCGTTGGTTTTGGCTGTTTGTGGTTGCTTTTTCGTTCTGGTTTAGAATTGCTTTTTCGTTGTGGATGGTAGTTTGGGGTTGGTTTTGACTGTTTCTGCTTGCTTTTTCGTTCTGGTTTAGAATTGCTTGTGGTTCTTTGGGATTGCTTTTTCGTTGCTTTGACATTAATTAATTATTTACCTGGGGGGGGTTATGGGGGGTGTGTCCCGGTTTGAAGTTTGAAAAATATGGTAAGCCTACCTATAGAGCTTAATCTTACAACTAAGGATCAGAAACATATGGGCAGCGCAATCCACGGAAAGGATCCAGCTGGTGGCCCAGGGCCGCCCGTCGGATCCTGTGCACCAGTGGACATGCTGCCGTCGGGCTGGACGTCTACTCGGGGAAGGTATAAACCTGGGCAGGTCCTATTGGCCTCCTTGAATTTCCGCCAGAAGTCAGAGGAGGCGCTGACTGGCAGGGGCTGGGATATGGCCGAAGCCATCCCCTGCCCCCTCCCGAGCTGGCTGGCTCTGTCGCCCGGCGAAACGCCCCTGCCAGATCCTGGCTTACCTGGTCCAGTGGCAGCAGGGGCACTCCGGCAATGGAGCAAGGGAGGCCGGCCTCTGTGCCAGCTTTCTTTGCTCCCCAGTCATCACGAACGTGCTTTACAGCACGTTTGCGACGTCTCCCAGCGACGGAACGCTTGTCCCATCTCCGGCTTCTGGCTCAGGATTGCGCCCTCCGAAGCATTGTGAAGGGGTACTAATTTAAATTGCAGCTCATAACAAACACAGGGCTTCATAATATTCCCATTTCTCAAGACATCAAGGGCATGATTCAGTTCCTTCCATGGCATTCTTTTAATCTCCTTCAACATGCACTACTGTGGATGTGGGAGATTTTCCACCTCCATCAATAGGCCTCTCAGGCACAGAGAACTGTAATCTAGAAGAGTGTCAAAACCAGCTCCTTTGGGGTTGAGGATGGGGACGAGATGAGAGTGAGATGACCAAGGAAAAAGGCAGACTATATGCATCAGGAGAGGAATCTGGAACAGAATTCCTAAGGGCCTAGTCCTTTCCCTTGCCAGTCCATAACACACAGCACCACTGATTGAGCGCATGCTGCATGCTACCGGGGTGGGGATGACACAACTAGATGGCCCAGGGGAAGTAAAAAAAAATATATTTGTTACTTACCTCCTTGTAGGCTGCCTGGCCTTCAATGGGTCTTCTTAGATGTATGCCAGCTATTTAGCTATAGAGCTGGCACAGGTCTGAGTTGACCTATGGCTGCTGCTGGGGCTTACCCTGGGGCAAGGGAACAAATGTTCTTTTAACCCGAGAAATGTTCTCTTAATCTCTTAATATTCCAGAACTCACCCATAGGATACAGTAGAAGCCATGTTGGCACCACTGCATCGCCACAATGGAAATTAGGACTGGGCTGCCGTTGAAGTACGTGCAAGTATTAAAACTAAAGCAGAATTTCCTCTTTGGGCAAACATGTTGGGGAGTGTACAGTGTAGAGAAGCAAAAAATGTTTTGAAAAAGCTTGTGAAAAACGAAAAGGCCTGATTGGATGGAGGAAATCCCTAACACAAAGCTTAACACGGTTGGAAGGAAGGGAAAGGGAGGGCAGAGTAGGACTATGTAGATCATTAAGAAAGAGACACAGGTAACAGGAGAAACTGTGACCTACAAGCAGGAATTAAGGACAGACTCAAGAATGGAGAGATAACTTGTTAATGCTAATATATATATATATATATATATATATATATATATATATATATATATACACACACACACACACACACACACACACACACACACACACACACACACACACACACTGTATATCAGATACAAGATTATAAACAGGATCTCTCTATATCATTCCAGTTTGAAAATAATACAATTACAGTTGAAAAGTTTAATATATTTTCAAAGTGAAAACAGTTTGAAAAATTATTTATTTATTTTATTTAAAGAATTTATACCCTGCCTTCCTCCCACAGTCAGGGCACTCAAGACAGCTTACAATACAATAAAAAGGGGCAGGGGACAGCTTTTGTTCTCAATGGTGGGCAGAGACGACAGGCGCCCTGCCAGCCCCCGGATGCATGGGGGCGGGGCCTGCGCACGTCACGTCGACGCACCCCTTGCGTGACGTTGATGCGCACCCCGCCCGGTTTGCTCTCATTTCGGAGCCAAACGGGCTCCAGGGTCCGCCGCCTGCCTTCGCCTTGGTGAGTTCTCCCGAGCGCGCCTGCCCTCCCGCCCGAGCACCCTCCCTCCCACCCGAACGCCTGGAGCTCCTGCTCCACGCGCTCCACGGTGGTTCTGCCGCTGATGGTGGGTCATGAACCACTGCTCTAAGATTACACCATCTCTTTACCTGAGTCAAACTTGTACAAGTTGAAAAGCATCAAATTGTCAGGGGCAAAAAATCCACCGTACATTCCTAGGGAAGCACTTTATCAAGGCCACAGTACATGGCTGTTTGGCAGCATCTAGTTGTGTCTGCAGTATTTTGCTTTGAAACTCACAGTAGCTAGCTGCTTGTCAATATATGAAGAAATGTACCCAGTGCCAGAAGATAATGCAACCAAACTCAAAGGAAGTGCTTGAGCTGTACATGTGCACATGACAAGGACAAATTGGAACGCAAAAGTTTTCTAATACTTTACATGTTGAAAATACACCTTGAATTTCATTTCAATAAAAATTAAGATATTAAAATACCAATCTGAGAGCTCAGAGCCAATACATTTGAGACATAAATCAAGTTACCATATCATTATCTAAAAATTAAGTAGGTCGTAAATGCATCATTTCTTTCCCAGAAATCTAAAAGAATGTTTTAAGTACTTCTAATTAGCAACTGGCTAGATAATTCCCGCTATAATAAAATAAATGCCTATTAACATGCTAATTTGGGGGTCATTAACTTACATACAAATCAACCTACTACAGTTATTTTCTTAAGCACCAGTTAAATCCTCAAAACTCTTTGGAAGTGTAATGTATTTGTTAGGCTCTAGTAGCACATTTACTGCATGCCGAGTTAGATTAATTTTAGACCCAGAATATATATAACAGTGAAATCACCCTCCTTTACTTAACTATGTTAAACTGCACTGAGGCTGTCTATATTTTGGTGTACAATAATGTTTTTAATTTAAATTAAATGACTGAATTAATTAACTGTTAAAGATTAATGCAGCCATGAAATGTTATCACATCTAGAAGCAGAAAACATTCATAATCCCTCATCTTGTAACTTTTGCCCCAGTTCTGCTCATATAGTTCTAATCTGTAGCAACACACACACACACACACACACACACACACACACACACACACACACACACACAAACCTGTGGGCCCTCAGTATCTGCACGGGTTCTATTCCCGGAACCCCCGTGGATACAAAAACTGTGTACAATCAAGTACCTTATTTTTGAGGGCCCACGGGGGGCGGGGAGAGATTGGCTTCCCAATTTGAAAAAGTATCCTTCGTTGAAATGGTAGAAAATATTCTCATGTGGGAGAGAGAAACTGAGGCCAAACTAGATATTATCTTGGCAGATACATGCTCACAACCACATGGTTGCTGAGATGACAGGAAATGTAGAGTGGGAAGAATTTATAAGGAAGGATCAGCAGGAGGGAAGGGTGCTTAACTATTCTCATCCACCCCAGTTCTACCCTGCAAATGCTGCCCCAGTTAATTCCCCCACTGAACTCACATCTGATTTCAGAGTTCAGCCAGGAGCAACAATGTTTCAGTCCAATCTGAAGGGACCCTGCAACAGTTCCATGAGCAGTGCTTGCAGATTGCTTGGAGATATGGAGCAAATGGACCACTGGACACTAATACTGTCCAGTTGATGTGGATCAAGTCTCTGATTCCAGGTCTCAAGTCACGTCCCAAGTCTCGAGTCAAGTCCAAAGTATTTGCCCCCAGGTCCCGAGTCTTTGGTTGCGAGTCCCTCTCTATTTAATGAGGAAAACGGGTTTAAATCTGAATAAAATTCGACTTATCATAAAAGGCTCCAAGTCTCTAGTCTTTCAAGTCTTTTACAATCGTCGAGTCAAGTCCAAGTCAAGTCATTGACCCGACTTGAGTCCAACTTGAGTCCGAGTCAATAGACTCAAGTCTACATCGCGGCTACTATCACCAGATTCTACCATTGTCATCAGATTTCCGGGGTCAGCCCTGACAGGTGAGCCCTTGGCCAGTGCCTGACTTGGCTGACTTCAATGGCACCCTTGTCCATTTGGTTCAGTGAGATTGCTCTGGGTATGTTGTTTCAAGGCAGTAGCACAATCCAGAACACATTAACTAACTATGACCAACTTTCATCAAAATTAACATGCTTTAAGCTAGTCCCAATTAAGTCCCATTCCATTGTTTTGGTTATTTTTGTTGTGACTAACTTTTGCCAGTTCGCACTGTAAAGGTGCAATCCTATGACAGGTACCTGGAAGTAAGGCCTAATCATGCAGTCAGTAGGATTAGCTTCTGAGTAAATATGGGTTCTGCTATAAATGGCTTGAGGGGGGGGGGTTGTATTTCATTGTGATTGTGTCCATCTGGCTTCAACACAAAGACTTTGTCAGTTCAGAAACATGACTAATTTAACTGCCCACGTCAAAAATGGATGTACAGCGAAATCCATACGAAAGTTCTAGCACCAGAGCAAGATGAAGCTTAAAGATGAAGGATGACTATGCCATGCTGAAAAATAAAGCAGCAGAGCAACTACTACAGCCATGGCCAATGCCAGGTTATTTTGCACCCTAGGCAATACTAACCCCAATTTTTTTCATAAGACTTTATAATTAATTTGTACAAAGATTGCATGCAGTTCACGTACAGGATAAGAAGCCATGTAAAATTTCAGAAAAATTTTTTATGTTTTAAAAAACTGGTTAAAAGCCAATAAAAGGTTTAAAACAGTTTCCTTTTAAAAAACAGGTTTATAACATTCAAAAGTTAAAAACAAGTTTAAAAACACAAACAACCAAGGTCCACTATGTTTCATTCAATTCTATGAACTTCATCAGGTGGAAAAAAGATCAACAAGAGCTGCTGTGATGTTAACCTGGAGAAAGCAGCAGCTACAGTTTTATACAGGCAAAGCCCTGTATAAGCCCAGTTGTATTCCGTTTGGCAATTAGAAACCGGAAATTGAGCGTCTGCCTGTTGACCGAGAATAACGATTTGAACTTCAGTAACCCATAAGCTGTCGATCGAAAGGTCGGCAGTTCGATTCCCGCAACGGGGTGAGCGCTCGTTGCTTGGCCAGCTCCTGCCAACCTAGCAGTTCCAAAGCATGTCAATGCGAGTAGATAAATAGGTACCGCTTGCGGGAAGGTAAACAGCGCTCCGTGTTCCAGCTGCATGCTACGCGCTGCGGCAAGGAGAGTCATGCCGGCCACGTGACCACGAAGGCGTCTTCGGACAACGCTGGCTCTTCGGCTTTGAAATGGAGATGAGCACCACACCCTAGAGTCGGATACGACTGGACTTAATTGTCAGGGGATACATTTACCTTTACCTTTAACCTTCATTGATCGTTGCAAGCTATCCGGATCGTTTTACTCAGAATGGGAGCCCATATGTTATCCACCAACGGCATTTCTTATTGTCTATTTAATAAATTAAAATGTTTATACTTAGTAATTTCTATGGTTTCATAATTCATTCTTAATTTGTGTTTGGATTCTTGTACCAGTTTCTTGGCGTTCTTGAATTTGATCACATGTCCTGTGTGCATAGCATGTTCAGCAAAGGCAGAGTGCCCAATGCATGCCCTCTCATGTTCCCGAATTCTGGTGTCTATAGCACGTTTCAGTGTTCCAATGTAAGGTCTACCACACTTACATGGGATGCTGTATACTCCAGGGGTCGCCAATGTAGGTCTCAGATCCTTCGGGTTCCTCAAAAGCTGTGTTACATTATTATTTTTTAAAAAACCTCACAATTTTGTCAGTAATGCCCTGGGTGAAGGGGAGGCACAACCACCCCCTCTTCCTCTGTCACAGTCTCAGTCTTTTTTCTTTTTCATTAATTTTCTTCTGTTATCGTACCCATACTCTATTAACTTGATTTTCACTATAACTAGGCTTACCAGATACGCCCGGCACTCAGCCGGGACTGGGGGTGTGACTGGGGGTGTGGCCGGGGGCGTGGCCGAGGGCGGGGACTTCCTCCCTCGAGGGCGGGAGCTCTCCGGAACAGCCCGAGTAAACTCGGGCTCTTCCGGGAGAGCTCCCAGCGTCGCGCAAATACGCGACGAGACTGAGAGCTCTCCGGAACAGCCCGAGTGAACTCGGGTTCTTCCGGAGAGTCTCAGAAGAGCTCCGGCCTGCCGCGATGCAGCTGGCGGGCTGGGGCCGGGATTATAACATAGTTCAGGGGGGACGGGGGGACAAAGGGCCGTTGCCGGGACTTTCCCGGCCATTTCCGGGAAGATGGTAAGCCTAACTATAACCATTCGCTCCCAAGGAAGCGAGGAAGTGTCACAAATATTCATGGCCCGATATATTAAAGTGTTAATCAGAGAGGGGTGTTGTTTTTTGCGATGGATGATGATTGGATTCATTATGTAAGTAACGTCCTATATGGGTCGGTTTCCTGTATACTGAATGGGCAACTGTTAAATTCTCCTTCCTAGTGACTAGTGCATCCAGAAATGTTAAAGAGCCTTCTATTTTTTGTTCAATTATATATAATTATAATTAATTATATTCCATAGGAATTCTGGCGCTCATGCAGAGCCACCTGACATTTCTGCCAGTGTTTCTGTTGCATGCAATATTTGCGCTGTTGCAGGACCATTTGCAACAGTGGATAGGTAAATCCGCTTGTCATAAATGGCCCATAAGATTGGGCCATTAGAATCTTTTCCTGGAGGATCCAAAGTTATCCCAGCAGATGTGTATATTTGTTGTGAGAATTAAAGTTGTCAGGGTCCAAAGTGGGGCTGCCAGTGACTGCACACTGATCCAGGACAGTTGTACCTAGTACTTAGCGCTCACTCCCTTCCTGTTCTCCTCTCTTCCCCTTGTTTGGAAATGCAGCTTACTGGGTTAAGGTCTTGGTAGTTTGAATCTGCTGCCACCAGCCCAGGAGATCAGGCTAGCCAGAGGAGCTCCCTGGCTGTGGCGTTTCCACGGTAGGGGCGGCACCATCACGCCATGTTGAGTACCGTGTTTAGGAACCGAAACGAGGAGCCGCCGCCCCCTCGCTGTTGCAACCATTCTGTGCGAAGAACGCAACCGGGCAGGGAGTCTCCTGCCTGGTTGCGTTCTTTACATGGAATGGTTGCAACAGCAAGGGGGCGGCGCCTCCTCGTTTCGGTTCCTAAACACGGTACTCGACGCGGCGTGACTTACGGTGCCGCCCCTACCGTGGAAACGCCACTGCTCCCTGGACAGAACCCCCCCCTAAAACAATACTGAACCTAAGCGGTCTCTATAACATCATGCAGAGTGAGATGTGACAATCCACTGATTTTTCCAGAACAAAGAAGATTCAGAATACTATGCAAAAAGTTTGTTAGAATGCTAATAAAAGAAAAAGGAAATAAAATAAAATGAGCAAGAGAAAAAAGTAAAAAGAATTGCTTTGACAAAAGAAAACCAATTTAAACTGCAATCAGACCAAATCACCAACAGACGGCACTGCAGCACTGTGGAATCTCACGCATGCTTTGTTTAGCACAGCTCTTTGAAAGAGGTTTGTAATGCGGAGAAAGTAGACAGACTAAAATCAAAATAAAATCCTTACAGTTTCTGACTGAATACTGTTTCTTAACTGTTTGTACCTTTGATGATGGAACCACCAGCTCTTTACACTCGCATCCTGTGAGGGCCTCTTCTCCTGAGAGCTCACTGAGTGAGGCTGCTGGAACAGAAGAAGGGTCCTTCTGTTTGGGAGTCCTCAGCTATACTGTTGTCACCTGTTACCTGATCTTTGTCTAGAGGAGTGCCAGCTTCCTGAAACTTTGACCGGTCTTAGCTGCTTAGAACCTCAATTTGCGTTTTCACTCCACTAAGCTGTTGGCAATGGAATTTCAGCTCTGAACCACCTACTGAGTTCTAAGCTGGCTCCCACATAAGCAAATAGACAAAATACAAAGAAATGCACATAAAATATATTTTATGAAAAATGCACATAAATATAATTTTATGCTGCACTTAAAGTGCTCTTTGATCTTATAGTCTTAAAGACTATAAGATCATAGAGCCAAAACTACAGAATATAATAGTTTTGCACTGAAAAGAAAGATGCAAAAATAGGCATTTTTTCCAACATTAGAAAGCATTCCTTTTCAAAAGTTGGGATGGACAACTTTTTGCTTGGACACGGACAACATTTTTTGCTTTTTTAGGGAGCGATGCCTCTGAATGGATTTTGTTTGCCCTTGGTGATATTGGCAGGTTTCGAAATCGAATTGGTTGCGTAGCATCATGACATCATCATTACATGATCCCTGATTTATTGGAATCACTCTTTGAAGCAGGAGCATATGGGGAACCAAATGGAAACAAACAGAATATTTTTTTTTTTAAAAGACGAACATACTCTCAATTAAGTGCTGAGTACTGAGTACAATTAAGCGCTGAGTATTGAAGCGCTGAGTACTTTGCATTCTTTCATCCACATGGTGGTGGTATATTTATTAATTGCATTTATATCCCACTCTTTCTTCAAGGAGCTCAGGGTGGTGCACAGTGACGTTCCCCCTTTTTATCTTTACAACAACCCTGTGAGGTGGGTTAAACTGAGAGATAGTGACTGGCTCAAGGTCACCTAGGCAGCTTCATGGTTGAGTGAACGCAGGTCTCCAAGGGCTACATTTGAAATTCTAACTACTGCAGCACACTGACATTCTTAAAACTTTTTAACAGCGCAATCCGACAACTTTGTGCCGGTGTAACCAGCGATGCAGTGAGAACGGGAGGCCCCAGAATGGAAAGGGGATTCAAATCTCCTCCAAAAGAGGAATTCAAAGGGGATTTGAATCCCTTTTCCGTTCTGGGGCCTCCCGTTCTCGCTGCGCTGCTGGTTACACCGGCACAAAAATTAAGTCGGATTGCACTGTTAGTCTTTAAGGACTTTAATATTTTGAAGTCTCCAACACCCACTCACACACCCATACCCACACACACACACATTAACTTCATTGGTAGGCTCGACCTGATTGGAGAGAAAGAGGGCAGTGAATTGCAATTGATAAAGTTTCTCCATCATTCTTCAAAGTTAAGGGGGTGGTCAAGCACCACCATGTGACTGATAGTAGGGACAGAAATTGCAGTCCACACACCACCTTGTGGTTGACAGACAAAACTACAGTCTGTCAGAAGAGATGAAAAGAAAAAAAACGGCAAACATTTGTCAAAGGTGGGAGGAAGTGGTGACTTGTCCTAACACGACAATTCTGTCAAATGTCTTCCAACACAAAAATGTGCCATCACTATAAGGAACCTCCATATTCACTATGCACTTTCTTTTAGGAAAATCAGGCAATGACCTAGTAATATTTAGAGCCCTTCTAAAAAGTCATTGGGCATATGTAAAATGTTTCGTGCTTTCCTTTTTATTATTATTATTATTATTATTATTATTATTATTAGTAGTAGTAGTAGTAGTAGTAGTAGTAGTATATAACACACACACACACACACACACACACACACACACACACACACACACACACACACACTGCCCAAGTCAGTGCAGTCAGCTGAATACATCACTGGATTTTACAGTGAACAATATACTGTATAGATTTAGATTTTTGGTGTCTTTCCTTTGTTTCTTTTATAATAAGATCACAGCCCCAGCCATAATTTGGCAGCTGGTCTCTTTCGAGGGATATTTTTTTTACTTAAAATGTTTTTTTTAATAAAAATTATAATTTTATTGCTCAATGAACCTTGCAATAACAACATTTTAGCATCTATACACCATGGCAGATGGCAGGCTAATGAGGCCTGTTGGAGTTGCATACTGATATATTCCACACAAAACACCTCTGTGCTCCAAAGGGAGGTCAAAGAGTAAATTTTATTTATCTTCTTCCTTGTATTTGATAGTTACAAATCACAAGACAGATTATAAGAGAAGACATTTTTACAGCTTTTAATTAGACTTACTAATGTTTACTGCATATGTTAGACCTACAAAGCTGAAAGGACACACATTTTGTAGTGTCTTTTATGTTGAAATATTCCATTTTTGTTAACTGTCAAGGTTTTTTTTTCTGCTATAAACTTTTATACAAGATTATTTTGCAGGGAGCATGACAAAAATGGATTCACATTTCCACGTTTAGATTTAGTGTACAGTATTTGTTGTGTGGTTCTTTTCGTTCATCTTGGTGAGTTCACTGGTATTGCACTGTTGCAGTTGACAGATGTCGGTTGCATGCATATGTCAACTTGCTTTGAGCACAGATTGATCTCATTATCTGAATCGTTGAAAGGAGAGGAATGTCAACATTAATATCTCTACTAATAGCTAACAATTAATAGGTGTTAGGGCCAGGCAGGCCAGGCCAGGTCTATGGGTGTCCATACTTGATTCTAGACTTGGGGGTATTCTTCAGCTTAGAATTCCGGAGGTAAGTGGCTGGACTTGGATACATGAGCTATAACAAAATAGATAGATAGCATTCCACTGTTTGTCAAAGTTCCAGTATTTATAATGGTGAATTCAGAGGGTTGATATGGATCACTAATTAGTGATGCTGAGCTCACACTTGTACAGCAAGTCCTCACTTAAAGTTGTTTCGTTATAGGTTTTTTCACTTTAAAATTGTTGAGAAAAAAAAATCGATTCCCAGCCGGGGCCACTGTCTGTGTGGAGTTTGAACGTTCTCGCCATGTCTGCGTGGGTTTTCTCTGGCCGAGAAAGCTCACATTTGTTTCAATGTTCAATATTAGAAGTGTTTTGAGTCTGTATTTAGAACTCTGGTGATGTCTTTGTGACCAGAAATATGCCGTAAACTCTTGTTTATCTATTAGCCTATGGTAAAATTGGTTTCGATACAAGTCGTTTCGCTTAAAGTTGCAGTTTCCAAGAACCTACAAAACAACTTTAAGTGAGGACTTGCTGTGTTCTCTTCTACACCTAAGGCACTGAAGTACCGTATGTGCTGTCTCACTAGGTCATTCACTCTGCCTGAGATAGATAACTAGACTAAGCCTGGAGTTGCCAACACTTGAACAAACAGTTCTGGGGATTGGAGTGAGCTAAAAAAAAAAACAGGAGGGGATCTTGACCTTGACTCAAAAGCAGAACCATCCAAACAGACATGGCCTGAAGCAGCTGTTTCAGGCAACAGATTGTGATCAGTTGTCAGGGGCAGTACAATAGCATATCGTCGTACGTCCCCCCCCCCCCACCTGAACAACCTGCAGAGAAAGGAACATCATGCTGATTTTCGTCTTCATAATAAAAAAAGGAAACGGGAAAAGATTTGAAAAGAGGAAGGAATGGGCTCTGTGATTTTAACAGTGGGAAAATGAAGGGAGAGGCACCATTTAGTGCTCCATTTCAAGCAGCAAAATATCAGGCCACTTGTTTTATGGGTTAACTGTGGCTAGCTTCAGACAGATCACATATCTGGCTCAAGCCCCAGTTGGTGACAAAATGCTGAAACTTCTACCAGTTCAACTCTGATCAATCTAAAAAATAAATAAATCGTGAAGCATTTTAAAAAGATGTTCAGACTTAGTTGAGGGGAGTAATGTTACTTTATAGGGCAAACAATATGAATATCCATACATGCCCTTAACTTTGGGCCCCCCGCGGATACGTGAAAACTGAGGATTGGGGTGAATGCACCCTTTTCTGAGGCCCCCGCCCTCCACTATCCACAAATAAGTGACTCCGCGGATAGTGGATCTGTGGATAGTGGGCCCCTCTGTACTACAGAAATTTTCTTACTACCGTATTTCTTCGAGTCTAAGGCGCCATCGATTCTAAGGCGCATCTTAGTTTCAGGAACACCAGCAGAAAAAAAAAACAAAAACCATTGATTGCAAGACGCACCTCCTTCCTTCAATTTGTCTGCTCAGCACCAACTCTCCCCAGCTTGCCTGCCACGGCGATCCGATTTTTACCGTGCCATTTTCCCCCCTCTGCTCAGCGGCGAGCTCTCTCTTCCTGAACCTGAGAGCTTGCCCCAGCATGCCCCACGCTGCAGCTGAGGATCTCCTCACTGCCTTTGAGCAGTGCCTTTGCGGTCCGCCAAAAATGCAATTTCCTTACTAACCGGGGCTTGGGGGAGCTTCAGGGAGGCCTGCGTGACCCTCTGCAGGCCTCCCTGATCTTCAGTTCGGTGAAAAACAGTGATTTTCGGCCATTTCCGGTTTTCACGAAAACCAGAAATGGCTGAAAATCGCTGTTTTTCACCGAACTGAAGATCGGGGAAGCCTGCAGAGGGTCGCGCAGGCCTCCCTGAAGTTCCCCCAAGCCCTGGTAAGTAAGGAAATTGCATTTTGGGGTGCTTTTTGGAGACCTTCAATTCTAAGACGCACCCCATTTTTTGAAATGCTTAATTGGGAAAAAACATGCGTCTTAGAATTGAAGAAATACAGTAAGTGCCCAACACACTTTCTTCATTTGTATATGTGTAGAATTATAGAAAATGTGTTGAGCGTTGTTAAGAAAATGAAAGTCTTCTGAACAAATGGAGAATTCTGAGACATTTTAGAATCTATCTGCCCCTTGAGCTTGAAAGATGGAGGCTTCGTATTTATTTCAAGTACATTTCTTATTTTATGCCACTGAGAAAGTCTAGCAAGTAGAAATGCAGCTGGCACTACAGGCTCTTTTTTTTTAAATTCAAAACAGGTTGGTGACATCGAAATGACATGTAACAAATTGCCACAGTGTATTGATTCAACGGCTTACATGATAAAGGAGGTTTTAACAATGTTGTGTGTCATTGAATAAACCCATTTTGAACAATTTTGCACCCCAGCTCTTGAATATACTGTAGACATTTTCTTAGGGTTTATTTTTCCTCTTTTCTTTTTCTTTTGATTGAGTATCACCAATTGGAATTCCAAGTTTAGAAATCAATTCTGGAGCACCTCAACAAGGCTGCGACTAAGTATTCAGGGGCGGCTGAATGCCATCAAGGACGGGAACTGTCATTCCAGTGTCTAAATATTTGAACATCTCAGGTTTGTCGGAGAGCAGACACCCGACTCCGTGTTGTATTTGATCAAACACTGTGAAAGGCAGCTTTTGTTCAAGTGCAAATTCTTTGTTTCACTGATCCACAATGGTAGCCTGTCAATATTATCCCCTTACCAAACATGTCGTGTTTGCTTTGAACTGAGTAATTCAAAAAAAGTCAATAATCTGAATCTGAACTTCTGTTGTACTTTAGCACTCATTTTTCAACACTTTTGACAGATTTTCTTTTTGTCTCTGTCTTACGAGACATATGCCAGAGTATCAAATAACCTCAGTTGTTAGCCAAATTTCTCTAGAGATATGACAAAGAATTATTTTTATGCTTTAGTCTAACATTTTTAATAATCACGAGGAAGTCCTTTTACTTACAGATCCTTGTACTGCTATTAGCCTTGTCTAATGTCAGTTTCATACCATTGAAGTCACATTTTAGCAGTGTTGACAAAAAAGAAATGGGGGAATGCTGGGGTTTGTTAAGGGACTGTAGCCTGAACCCCCAGTTGGGTCTTATGTGGAACAGATGTGCAGCACCAAAACACTCTGGCTTCAAAGTAGGGAGTATTGTGTAACGACTCTAGTCCAGTCAAGTCATGAACCTTGTATTTAGCTATAGGTCACTATCAATCCTCGGGGCCAATTAGAGGAGGGGCCCAGGAGGGCCATTTCACTTGGGACTCTAGCTCAAAGGGGGATTTAAACACTCGTTGTTGTTTTTTTCCGTTTCCCTATTGAACCAAAATATGACAGACTCTGTCATGTTTTATTTTTTATTATGATTAGGGACCTCAAAATCTGGAAGTGACAAGCCTAGCGGTGTGTGTGTGTGTGTGTGTGTGTGTGTGTGTGTGTGTGTGTGTGTGTGTGTGTGTGTGTGTGTGTGTGAGAGAGAGAGAGAGAGAGAGAGAGAGAGAGAGAGAGAGAGAGAGAGAGAGACTATCATTTGTAAGCCAGACTATAAATAAGGTGCCCAGATTCAATAAGGGACAGGGTGCCTGTGCCTTTAACCATTGTAAGAAGAGGGAATTTGGGCAGGTGTAGCTTGTTGCAGCTTTCCATGATGAGCTGCACCTGCCCAAATTCCAATGGTTAAAGGTATAGGCATCCTGTCCCTTATTGAATCTGGGCACTCTACCTATAAAGGACAATGTATGGGACAAAAATAATGCTCATCCACCCCATGCTTGAGGCTGGGGCAGCTTTGCCAGGTCAAACCCACTGCTTGGAGTCAGGGCTAGCCACTAATTGGTGAAACAGATGCCGGGGGCAGGGCCAGCAACAGAAGTCGAGACTAAATTTTCCCCTTGGCATCTCAGTTCAGTTAGGCCATCGCCAAAAGAGTATCATCGAAGGATCACTCCGGGACATTGTGGGACTATGGATGGTCTGGGAGCAGTAGCTTTAACTATCCTTTATTAAGGATGAGAGTGAGCAGGAAGGAGAAGTGGGCAAGTTTTGCCAGGGTATACACCCACTGGGACTTTGGACCTAATTTTCTTTCCTGGGTTAACCCCCCCCAAGACACTGGTTGCAATAAATAAGTGAATAAATGAATACATTAAAAAAAATCAGGGCACTAATAGGTGTGGTTGAAGCTTGGCTTTTGTGGAGGGGAGTGGGCCCCAGCCTTTTCGGAATCTGCCTTGGGTCAGTAGCCTAATAGTTTATCCTATAGCTGAAACCAAGCAGGACTTGGTGCTTTTTTTTTTTTCCAATCAGGTTGCTGGCCGCACACCCCTCCATCCGTTTACCTGTGGTTGAGGTGATCTTGTTACCCCCTGCAGGCCAAAAAGTTTGTGGTTGGTTAGCAATGCAACAACAACAAGGGAAAAAGGAGAGACAAAATCTGCATTGATTGGTAGTTCTGGGAGCATTTGCTTTGCATGTGATAGCAGAGGCGCAGGATCACGACAGGGCGCCCGGGCAAGGGGGCGGGGCGTCCGCCCTCTGCAGCCAATAGGAGGGCGGAGGGAGGCAGTTGCGTGCGCAGCACGTCTCCTATCCCCCCCGCCAGTTTTGCTATCATTTTGGAGCCAAACGGGCTCTAGTGAGGGCGGGAGGGCCGAACAGAAGACGGCTGAAGCGACCGGTGAGTGACAGGCGGGCGCCTGGAGCAGCTGCTCCGTGCGCCCATCGGGCACGGGCCGCGCGCCCGCGCCTGGAGCAGCTGCTCCATGCGCTCCGCCCTGCTTACGTCGCTGTGTGATAGTCCCCAGGTGAATGGCATTCACTTGGATGGACATTGGGTTGGATTGCTTGTACTTTGTGGGCTTTTTTAATCTTGGGCGCAAAGCACTGGGGAGCTCATGAATGCAGAATTGTAATAACCCTCTCACTCTGTGTGGGGTGGTCCTGGAGCAAATCCCACTGGAGGAACACAGTCTGATGATGGTTCTTCTCATCAGGTTTCTCCTTACGGGGGGGGGGGGGGCTCGCTCCCACTTCGTGGCCACTCGGTACCAGCTGTCAAGGAGAAACTATGCAAAGGTCTGTATTTCTCTGGATATTATTTGGGGTGGGGCCTATTTAACAAAAACAATTTTAATGATTTAATTGACTATGGCATAACATATTCATCATCTAAATGTGTCAGCAATGCAAATAATGGTGAGAAACTGTTCAATCAACATATATTTGGAAAAGCTATTCAGAGAACCAACATTAAACAACTATTTGCTTTCAATTAGGAATGTGTGATTTTCTTATATCCTATCATTAAAAAATATAATTTGCACTCTACTTCTAAACTGTAAAGTCATCATGTAGGCTGGATATTTTAAAGGCTGTCATTTTAAAAAAATACAAATTTAACTTTTGTATCTGTAGATGGTGCTATCTGTACTTCTATTGAAGGCACCAAAAAGAGAAAAAAAATACTGTGAAATCACAGGCAAAAATCACTTGTGGAAGACAAATCATCAAAACCAAACAGTATACTCAGGAGAAGACCACACAAGTTGTGACCCACAAATCCAAACACAGCCCATCAGCCTTGTACATACTAGGTGGTTGAAAATGTCCCTTGCAGATTTTGTTTGTGGATCAACACTTCTATCTCATTTTGATCTTTCTTAACACTGGTTTGTTTATTTTCTTAACAGACGAATCCAATTTCAGCATTGCGCTGGCCGCTGGTGCAACAGCCTCCCCACCATTCTGTGGAGCACTTCCACCAGTGTGAGGCTCAGAAGGTCTGTACGCGTACAGAGGTCTGCAGATGGGTCATCGATGGACTCTGGATGGCTGAGAGGTTTGTTCAGGGGCATTTCAGAGTGGATCAGGAGTGGGATGGGGAGGAACTTGGTGGCACTTGTGTACACCAAATCTTATACCCCCTTCCTAGCCCAGGCATGCCCAGTCACGTCACTACGGCGCGCGACACCCCAGAGTGGGGGCGCGCATCGCCTTTAAGGGATAGGCTCCGCCCCCGCGCGTGACGTCACACGCAGGAGCAGAGCACCCTCCCCGCTCAGTTTTCGGCTCATTTTGGAGCTAAACGGACAGAGGGGAGGGCGGGCGGGCCCAGCTCCACCACCAAACTGTAAGTGGGGGGGTCGCGCGTCACCCCTATGTGCGCGACGCCCCCCGGCGGCCCGCCCCCCGCGCTTCCCCCTGTCAACGCCCATGGGCATGCCCCCAGAAGGCTCCTCAGAGCTATGCCAGCAAAAGAGCTGGCATTGATTTGAGAAGTCCCATAGGGAACCAGGGAGTGGCAGAGGAGGTAAGCAAAAATCTTATCTACCTCTCCCAGCCATCCTGGTCCCCAGCTGGCTTGCAGGATGCAGCGGACAATGCGTCAGTGGCACTGCACCATGTGGGCTGACCAAGGATAGAATTGGGCAGTTTGAGCCCCACACATAGAGTGGGATACAAATCTGATTTGTTTCTAGCATTCTTGAATAACTACCCTCTCCTTATCAGTATTATAGAACAGCGGTTGCCAACCTGTGGTATGCGTGGTATGCGGACCACAGGCTGGTGGTATGCGGGTGGCCGGCAGCAAAGATGGCGTCCGCCATGCTGTCCGTGCCATGCCAGTGGCCAAAAACCAGCTGCTTGAGCTCTACCAAGTTGGCAGAGCTCGAGCACGTGGGCTTTCTGAGTGGGGAAGGGCCCTCCCGCCTGTCCTTGCTCCTTACCTTTGTCTTTTTGGCCTTCAGCGCGGATGCGGGATGCCAACCAGGAAGTAAGTGCTGATGATGTCATTAGCACTTACTTCCATTAATACATGGTATAATGCAAATGTTGGCCATATCCATACTCAAGTGGCACCTGCAATGTTGCATTTCTTCAACTTTAGTGCCCAATTACCTCAAGCTGCCCAAATTCGCTCTCTCTGCCTCCATGCTGTGTTCTGCTCCCTCCTATGGACAGTTTAACAGACCTTGTTTTGCACTGCACATTGGCAAAAGCACCAACCAAGAAACTTGATACTACCCTAAGTACGATCATAACATGATTACATTTGTGCAGTGTTTTATCCATGTGATGGGGAAAACATGAAAGAATTGAAGGAACTGCTAGGTGCGGGAAAATGCCCATCCATAGCACTCTGTAAACACAAATTTTATTAAAAAATGAAGTCTTAATGCATTGGCTTCACTTTAGAAAGAATATGAGATTATTTGGAACTCTAAAATTTGGGGGAAAATTCATTTGGCTGTGACTATGCCTAGATTGTTACATTAACAACAACAATGTTAAATGGGGTAATTAATTCAGCTTCAATGATCACATTTTTTTACTTACGCTTTTTCTGTTAAATATAATATTAACGGCTCAATCTTAACCAGAATTGGGCCAGTGCATACAGGGTGTTATGACAGCGGGACAGAGTTCCACTGTTGTAAAATGGCTTCCGGCAGCTTGCGCAACATGCTGCCTCTGGCTATTTTCAGTGCATTGCCACAACCGGTGTTATCATGGGAGGCCCACCACCAGACCATCAGAAGTAGTGCAATGGCAGCAGAGGTTGAATGGGGTGGGAAAGAGGAGGTGGAGGGACAGGGGTCATCCTGTGTGGGGCAGAGGGCGGGAAGGGAGATGGACTGTGGGCGGAATTGGCAGCACTGGCGTGCACTGATATCCTATTCTGATCCGTCTCCCTTACCACCACTATCATATGCCTCGGACATATGCCTTCTAAACAGCAGACATAGATCCGAGGAGACCCATGGCGGCGGTGGACGCTTTCACTGAGGTAAGTGAAGCCCAAGGAGAACTTTCTGACTGCCTCCCTCCCGCTGATACAGCATGCGCTCTGTTGACATGGCTGCATCAGCGGGGGGCGGGGGGGGATTTGGATAGGTTTGGCCCTTCTCCTTGCTGGGAAAGGTGCAAAAAGCATAATTTTTCTTCAGGGGCTGGTGGGACCTCTATTCTCCGTCCAGCCATGCTGAGGAAAAGATGCTCCACTGGGGCCTGGAGCATCTACCTCCACCTCTTGTACAACTATCATTCCCCACCTGCTGCCCAAAATTATGTTTCTGGGTGCCTTGGGGCAGGAAAAGTGGCAGAAGTAAAGAGGACTGCAACAGCCACAGCTGTTGACTCTGCCACCACTGTAGACTTTGGACTCAATTTTATTAGGGTGTTACGCTGACAGATCTTGCTATCTGTCAACGTAAAGCTGGGCCCGCTGTCAAACAAGCTGCTCCAACGGTGGCTCGCCCCATGCCAGCAGAGACAGGCCACCCAACCACCACCAGCGCAGGTAGGTCGGTGGCGGAGGTTAGGGCTATGGGTGGTTGGGCCTTGCACTGTTGCATGCTGCTTCTGTGGCAGTGTGCGCCGGCCCTCGACAGGATTGGGCTGTTAGTTACTTTACTTACATCTGGTCTTTCTCCCATGGCATGCAGCGCATGCTCTGTCAGCGCCACTGCATGTTTTGGGCTGGCAGGGGATAGGATTGAGCTGATAGTTGTTGGAAATTCATTGGCTGTTTGTGTTCAACACAATGGACCACATCCAAAGGTTCTGTTCCTCTGTAAGTAGAAGTCCTTTCATTGGAGGAAGGGAACCTTTGGATCCAATTCAATGAATCTTCCAGTCAGCCCCACTTCATGGTTTGCCTCTCTTTTTGCTTTTGTGTTTGCACTGTTACTGAAAATTCATCTGTGCTGAGCCAAGCCAGACTGCTCTGGTTTTACGGGCTTTAAAATATTATTTAAAGACTTAAGCCCAGAGGCTTCGCTCCGGTAGGGGCGGGGCCGTAAGTTTCACTTCGTCCTAGTCCATTTTACCATGCGAGCAGGAGGCTGCCCCGCCCCTCACTGTTGGAGCCATTCCATGCAGAGAAAGCAGCAGGCAAGATACTCCCTGCCTGCTGCTTTCTCCGCACGAGAATGGCTCCCGACAGTGAGGGGGTAGGGCAGCCTCCTGCTCGCTTGGTAAAATGGACTAGGATAGAGCGAAACTTACAGTCCCACCCCTACCAGAGCGACACCTCTGCTTAAACCTGTTAAGTCAGAGATAAGACAAGAAAAGGTGAGGACTCGTTTGAAAGAAAATGACTCTCTCCACCCTACTTTCCGAAGGAGATGTGTCCCCATCATCATCTTCTCTGTTAGCTATGCCTCTAATTTAGAGAAAAATCACCTCCAGCCATTGATGCAATTCATCATATCATAGGACAGTTCATTCTTCTTCTGTTAGTGGTTTGATGAACTGCAAAGTGATCAAGCTTTTTGTATGGGTCAATACCCAGAGTAATACCATTTCCCTCTTACTGTTTCTACCAATTCAGATCACCTAATTGGATGCTCAGTGTGCCTCGTTCTAAAGTTGGTTTGCCTTATAGGCAAAGTTTGCTTAAGCTATTTCAGTCAATAGCTAGCTTGTTATTCACCATCTTTTTGAGAAATTTCTATACAGGAACCTTTGATTGTCCAATAAAAATCAGCAAACCATTGAAGTGACATGTTTGTGACTTATTTCTGCCTCAGTCGGATCTATTATATCCCACTCCATGAAAAAATGGGGTGCTTGCAGCCGTTGAGGTGGGATTGCCAACCCACAATGGAGCTGAAGTCCATTGTCCCAACTGACACCTGGCAATCTTCATTAGGTGCTAGAATAGCAGTGGACAGGAATACTGTATGTCACTACAGCTCTTAGCTGTAGCAATTCTTTCTCAGACCTGTTAATCAGCCTATGTAGATGTTTTGTGTGGCCTGAGCATCTGCCCTTGTGTATTCTGTACAGCTATTATTTATTTTCATTTGTATTTATATCCCACCATTTGGTCTTTTGGAAAGGCTACCAAAATCAAATCACAAAAAAAACCTTAAGAAAATTACAAGCTTAATAAAAGCACAGTGTCCTAGAACAGGGGTTCTCAACCTTTGGAGGTCCAGGTACCCCCTATCACGGTCCAATTTTCTGAAGTACCCCCTGATAATTAACTGCTAATTAATTGGATTAATCAATTAGGTAATTAATCATTAAATAAAAAGTACTAAACAATTTTAAATGTGAAAAATGTCTTATTTAACTCATGTGTGTTTGTTTATGTGTGTGTGTGTGTGTGTGTGTGTGTGTGTGTGTGTGTGTGTGTGAGAGAGAGAGAGAGAGAGAGAGAGAGAGAGATATGCAAAGATCTCTTTTTTTCTTCGTCACACTTCTCAAAATCAGCTCCTCCCTCCCTCCCCCACCCCACCCACTTTTTTGGGTAAGGTGATTGAGCGGGTGGTGGCGTCTCAGCTCCAGGGGATACTAGATGAAACGGAGTATCTGGACCCTTTTCAGTCTGGCTTCAGGCGGGGCTTTGGGACAGAGACAGCCTTGGTCGCCCTGCTGGATGATCTTCGCCAAGGACTGGATAGGGGGAGTGCATCCCTGCTGGTCCTTTTGGACCTCTCGGCAACTTTCGATACCATCGACCATGGTATCCTTCTGGGCCGACTGGCCGAGTTGGGACTAGGGGGCACTGAGTTGCAGTGGTTCCGTTCCTACTTGGCTGACAGGTCCCAGATGGTGATGCTGGGAGATGCCTGTTCGGCGCCCTGTCCTTTACAGTGTGGGGTGCCACAGGGTTCAATTCTGTCTCCCATGCTTTTCAACATCTACATGAAACCGTTGGGAGAGATCATCCGGGGATTTGGAGTTGGGTGTCACCAATATGCTGATGATACCCAACTCTACCTCTCCTTGCCATATCGCTCCAGGGAGGCTGTGGAAGTCCTAGAGCGCTGCCTGGAGGCAGTTGGGGTCTGGATGAGGGCTAATAGGTTGAGATTGAATCCAGAAAAGACAGAGGTCCTACTGGTCAGGAAAGCTTCGATGCAGGTACTGAGTCACCTGCCCGTTCTGAATGGGGTTGCACTCCCCCTGCAGGAACAGGTGCGCAGCTTGGGAGTACTTCTGGATTCACAGCTCTCCCTGGAAAGCCAGGTGGTGGCTCTGGCCAGGGGTGCGTTTGCCCAGCTTCGGCTGGTGCGCCAGCTGCAGCCGTACTTGAGTCGATCGGACCTGACCACGGTGGTCCATGCCTTAGTGACTTCAAGACTGGATTACTGCAATGCGCTCTACGTGGGGCTGCCCTTGAAGACGGTTCGGAAGCTGCAATTAGTGCAGAATGCGGCGGCCCGGGTGGTAGCTGGAGCTAGGCGGTTTGACTCTGTTGAGCCGCTGCTTCAGCGGCTGCACTGGCTACCCATTCGTTTCCGAGCCCAATTCAAGGTGCTGGTAATGACTTTTAAAGCCCTTCACGGTTTGGGTCCAGGATATCTGAGGGACCGCCTTCTCCCATACATTCCGGCCCGCTCTCTTAGGTCATCTGAGGGGGCTCTCCTGCGTGTACCACCTCTATCGCAAGTTAGGGGAGTGGCAACACGTGGGCGAGCCTTCTCTGCTGTGGCGCCACAACTGTGGAACTCCCTGCCAGGGGATCTGAGAACCACCCCCTCCCTCATGACTTTTCGGCGAGGGCTCAAAACGTTTTTGTTTCGTCTAGCGTTTGGGTGATGGGTTGTGGCCTGCCTCCTGTGTCTCAAGATGCTCTGCCATGCTGCTTTTGTGCTCCCTACTGTTGCCCCCCCAGTGGATTTTATTGATTTTATTGTTTTTATTGTTTTTAAATTAAGTATGTATTGTTTAAACTTACTTTCTGTATTTTAAACTGTTCTTAATTTTTGTTGTAAGCCGCCTTGGGCATTTGCCTCGGCATTGGATAAGGCGGGATATAATTTTTTTTAAATAAATAAATAAAAAATACATTTTCCAAAGTACAAAAATAAGCCCAAAACCAAAATCAGAGAGTCAGAAGGGCTCAGAAAATAATTACAATTTAAAATCCATGTTAATTAACACTTAATTAGCTGCTGATGGGGCAGATAAGGGGCAGGGCTTGGCGTACCCCCAGCAAGAGGTCCGCGTACCCCTAGGGGTACCCGTACCACAGGTTGAGAACCCCTGTCCTAGAACATCAAAGCAATTAAAATAGCAGCTGCATACTAAAATCAACCCTCATGCCCCCCTCCTTAAGCTTTAAAAAACAAAAGAGTGTTACCATCTTCTAAATGATTGTGGTTGAAACGATTGTGGGTGCAGTTGTGTAACTGGGGGGTGGTGCGGTAGGTGCTGCAAGGTGACCCCTCCCACTCGCCGTCACTCGCTGTCAGAACCATTCTAGGCAACGAAGGCAACACGCTGGAGGCTCCGTTTATTTAGTTCAGTGAGTGCCTGCGTGTTGCCTTCGCTGCCCAGAATGGCTCCACCAGCGAGTGGGAGGGACCATCTTGCAGCACTTACTGTGCTGCCCAGCACCCCCAGCTATGCTACTTTGCGGTTGGCAGACTTTCCTTGGATAGGAGTTCCATGGGGGTGGGGGATGGGGGTGGGATACCACCATTTGCCCTGCACCAGTCGGTGTTAGTTTAGCTTCTGTGGATGACAGTATCTGAAGAAGGGCCTCTTTCCTACACTTGCCCGTCCCTTGTTTCATTTGTCATCTGCTGGTGGCCAGCCCCCTCCCACAACTTATATCACTTCACTGAATGTGAATCATAAGTCTGCATCACTCACAGTACTGCTTTGAATGGAATACATTGCCAGCATAAGGAGACAAGAAATCTCTACACTGCTGGCTTCCCAAGCTATAGTACCAGAAGGCGATTGTCTGGGAGCAGCGTTGCCACCCCTATCTTTGCACTCACCAAGCCCCCTGGGAGTGTCTGCCATCCCCATGTACAGCCGTTGAGCCCTGAGTCAGGATCACCTAGAAAATTGAGTAGTGCTGTGATATCAAACCAGCTGCCAACCCCACCATGTGCACCACAGTCAGTATGAACAGTCAGATCCTGCAACTTCTTATTCCTCCTGTCCGTCCTGCTGCCTGGGGCCCCAGTGCTTGGAGTGTCAAGGTCCACGCAGACCCTCCAGGGTCAGCCTGCCCACAATCTTCCCCTGCTCAGCCCCTCCCAGGCGTGGAGTACAGCTTCAAACAGCCTCATGGCTGGGCCAGCCCTTGGCCCAGCTTCTGGACATTAACAAGTCAATAAATGTGTTCCTTTGGTTTCTTTCTCCATAAATATTTCAAGAAAAGCTGTGGAGTACGTATTCATATTTGATTATAACAGCTTTGATTTATAACACCTACATCTCCAGTATTGAATATTAATTATCTGCAACCATTGTTTCACTTACTTCAGACTTTCTGGAATTGTTTCACTGACTGGGATTTAGTCACCGGAAGCAACCTTTGCTACGTGGATGATATCTTGCTTAGATCTGATAGTTTTCTGCTCACTTATTTCCCTTTTGCACTGAATAAGAGAATGCCTCCTCCAACTTCAATAAATTATAAAAATCCAATTTATTAGGCATTTGTTGTCAAACGTTCCATCCTTAGGCCACATAAGAACATAAGGAGATCCCTGCTGGATCAGGCCAAAGGCCCATCTAGTCCAGCTTTCTGTATCGCACAGTGGCCCACCAGATGCCTCAGGGAGCACACAAGACAACAAGATAACCTATATCCTGTTGCCACTCCCTTGCATCTGGCATTAAGAGATAGCCTATTACTCAAATCAGGAGGTTGCTTATCCCCATCATGGCTTGTAACCTGTGATGGACTTTTCCTCCATAAATCAATCCCCTTTTAAAGGCATCTAGGCCAGATGCCATCACCACATCCTGTGGCAAGGAGTTCCACAAACTAATTACACGCTAGGTAAAGAAATATTTTAGATACATGTGTAGATTTTCATGGCACGTTGCTATGCATAGAGAAGTAATATTTATGGGGTTTTTTGCCATGTGAAATCAGCTCTTAAACTAGAAGAAATAAAGCGAGTTCTTACACTAGTCCGTTGAGATTCCTGTAGCTTTGATCCTACCGGTATGGAAAGCGGGCGATCCAAGCAGACTCTTCCAAAGCAGACAAAGTGATAAAAACAAAGTCCTTTTTTCTTCTTGGCTTGCTTGACTTTAAATACAGCAAAGGTTGAAAGTGCTGGAAGCTGTCAATTGCCTAATTGAAAGCAGATGCGGTGAGTTCCTTGATGACTGCATGTAACCCCTGTGCTGCGCTCCGTGCCGATTTGTTGTTTAAGGCTTGTAAAATGGAGAGGGGGAGGAAAACTATGTTTATTGGTGAAAGCAGACATTTGTTGATAGATTTTTGTTGCGAGGAAATGAATGGGTTTCCAGATGACCGCTTATGACCTCTCTGATGTATTTCGTTCTTCCGGACCGTTTCCTTGCTCATTACGTTGCTGGAAGGCTTTATTTATGAATGGGACCCAAATCCTGTTGATGTAGGACATTTCCTGTTGACGATTCATGAGCAATTTTGGTTTTCTCTGAGAAATTGAAATAGCTTCAAGATGGAGACGCTGTTTGTTTCTTTGTTCATGAAATAGAGATCTTGTTTTTTGGAAATCAATAAGATGTCCTGTCTCTTTAACATGTAGGGCTACAGCAGATTTTTCTTCTTGTCCATTTTTGACAGCCCTTTGATGTTCTTGTAATCTAGTACTGATAGGTCTTTTTGTATTGCCTATGTAGGAAACAGGGCATTCTGCACATTTTATTTCATAGACCCCTGGGTTAGACAATGTGGGTCTCCTATCTTTGGGGTTTCCTAGTAATTGTTCAATTTTAATCGTGGGCAAAAATATAGTTTTAACTTCATGTTGTCTAAAAACATGGGCAATCCTATCAGTGACTCCCTGTATATTGGGCAGAGACAGCCACTTGAGTTCTTTATTTTGCCTTTCTAGCCTTAATTCTTCATTTTTCTTATTTATTTCCTCAGGTGTGGGGATGTGATTAAATTTGGTCAATTGCTTTTCCCATATCTGTTCAATCTGTTGTGTTTTGTAGCCGTTTGCCTGTAAGGTTTCTTTGATGGTTAGTTTCTCCTCTGCTAGGGATTCCTTATCACAGACATGTAAAGCCCTGTATATTAGTGAATTCATTAACGAGTTCTTTTGAGCAGGGTGGTGATTGGAAGAGTGATGTAAATATCTCCCCGTAAAAGTAGGCTTCCTGTAGACAGTATGCCCAAATGATAGATCTTTTTTCCTGGTCACTTTTACATCTAAGAAAGGCAGAACTCCCTCCTTCTCTATCTCCATTGTAAATTGAATTTCTGGGATCAGGCTGTTTAAATGTTCTAAGAAGGGGATCAGTTCTTCTGTTCCATGATCCCAGATACAAAAAACATCATCCACATAGCGAAGCCATGTGGATGGTTTCAATTTTGCAGAGGATAGGGCTCTTTCTTCAAAGAATTCCATGAAGAGGTCCGCGACGATGGGACTCAGAGGATTTCCCATCGCCATCCCCTCTTTCTGCTCCCTAAAGACATTATTCCAAAGGAAATATGTGGAGGTTAGGCAATGTTGATATAAGGGTATTAGATCTCGTGGTAGAGTGAGATCACTAATGAGGTTCATGACTTCTACCAGGGGGACTCTAGTAAATAAGGAGACAACATCAAAACTGACCAGTATGGAATTTTGTGTCAGTCTGGATGTTGCTAACAGGTCAATAAAATGATACGTGTTTTTCACGTGGTGGAATGTATTGCCTGTGAAGGGTTGTAGAATTTTTGCCAGATGTTGTGACAACCCATGTGTGGGTGCCCCTATATTGCTAACTATTGGGCGGAGTGGAATGTCTTTTTTGTGAATTTTGGGTAAGCCGTATAATCTAGGGGGCAAGGCAGTGGACTTTGTTATTTTGTTTTTTATTTCTAGGCTTAAAGAAGAATTTTTAATTAAAATATTGGTTTCTTTTAAAATTTTATTAGTAGGGTCCTTTTTAAGGACTTTATAGGTATCTGGATCCAATAGGTCAGACACCTTGTTAAAATAATCTGTGGTATTTAAAATTACGGTTGCATTCCCCTTATCAGCTGGTAAAACAAATATATCAGGATTGTTTTTTAATTGTTTAATAGCTCTGATTTCTTGTTGTGATATATTACTTCTAGGAGGTTTGGCTTTGAGGAGAATGTTGGCCGTTAAAAGAAATATTTTGTTTTGTCTGTTTTAATACTCCTTCCACTCAATTTTAGTGGATGTCCCCGAGTTCTAGTGTTGTGTGAGAGGGAAAAGAACTTCTCTCTATCCACTCTCTCCATCCCATGCATAATTGTATACATCTCAATCATGTCACCCCTCAGGCTCCTTTTTCCTAGACTGAAGAAGAGTCCCAAACGCTGTAGCCTTTCCTCGTAAGGGAGATGCCCCAGCCCACAAATCATTTTGGTCGCTCTCTTCTGCACCTCATCAGTTTGTCTGCTGAGGAACCTCTGCACATTAGAGAGAATTTGGAGACACATTCTAGGGTCCAATTGTTACCAGTACATCTTCTCCCCCCTTTTATTCTGTTACACGGCCTCCGACTTCCGCCAGTGAAATCCGAGGAGGCTGATCGGCCCGAGTCCCCTTCCCCGAGTAGACCTCTGGCTAAGTGGGAGCCTGCCCGTGGTGGAGCATAGGATCCGGCGGGCGGCCTGAGCCACCCGGCGGATACTTACACAGGATTGCTTTGTGAATAAAAATCCCTCCTTATTCAACTGGTCTTGTGGGTTAAGAGAACTCTCACCATATCTTACCCCACCCCATTTGACATAGACCTTCCCCCTTGGGAAGAGGTGGAGGGGGTGAGAGTTCTCCCTCCCCCTCACCCAATCTGCCACAGTTCAAAACAGAACTCAGGTCTCATAATCAGAGGTTGCTGGAAGGGAAAAGTGGGGATAGTTATGTAATTGTTCCTCTTCACCCCAGCATGGCGACTTCTCCGCATCTTGTTTTTGTTTCTGAGTCCTTGGGGACAGGATATCATATATTGATTTATTTTGCTATGTAAACCGCTTTGTGAACTACTTGTTGAAAAGTTATTATTATATTATTATAATAATATTATTATTATAGTTATTATATTATTATAATAATAAGAATATAACACTTTTCAACAAGTAGTTCAAAAATTCATAATAATAATAATAATTATTATTATTAATAATAATAATTATTATTAATAATAATAATATGTATTTAATTGCAGATCAGGCAAAATAAATGACAACAACAAAGAATAAATATTGAATCATATTGACCTTATTGAATACTGCTAGTGAATTATCCATGTAATACAGTATCCATAACTGTAACCTATCGTTTACTCATGGAAATTATTCAGACCATAAACAGTTTCTAGGAAATTATTTCTACTTTTATGAGATTCTAGAGCACCAAAAAGAGTCAAACATATGCAAAGAAAACATTTATTTTGATTTATAACATCATCCAGGGCTAAGAAGGCATATACCACAATTGTTTTGATATTCTGTATTCCTCAGAGACTTTATTCCCAATTTGACATGGAATTTGGCATTAGGAAAACAATCTGAAGGAGTTATCAGATATAATCACTGTGAGATATAGTACCATAATGAATCAAAATAGAATTCTGGATCATATTTCCTTTAAGGATATAGCAACCAATTTCAAATTGCCTGCTGTGAGGTGTTAGTGTGACAAAGCTTTGGAAATGCCTTGAACTTCAGACTCTTTTAGGAAGGCTTCATGAAATAAAGAGTATGTTACTTGCACTAGGGACATATAGTAAGTAATTGCCACCTCGTACACTCTGATTTGTAAAAATTGCAGCATTTCTCTCCTTAAACTGGTCAGTTTAAGCACAGAAGTTTCAGGTGGGTTGATGTCAGGAATCAACCAGCTTGGGCACTAGTTGAATGTCCATACCTATCACAAGGCTCACCTGGCTGGACTGACCTCTAAACCCTTAGTACCACTAGCAGTGATAGTGCCTATGTACTATTGGGGTGGGGGAGAGCCATGAGAGAGTACAGTACAGGGCTTTGCACCAGGACCACAAGCACAGTGGTGTAGCTAGCCTGGGACAGAGGCAAATAGTTTTGCAAAACTCCATTACATCACTGGGGAGCCTGAATTTGAAAGACCTTAGGGGAAGGTGACACACAGATGCACCACAGTGCTACAGCTTTCTCTTCCAATCAATGGCCCTTTATTCATATGAAGATCATGTATCTTGCCTAGAGAAAGTCTTACTCCTCCAGGGTGACTTCCTGGCTGACTCTTAGGGCACAATCCAGCCTATATTTAGACGTGCAGAGCACATGCTCCACCAGCCTTCGGTGTTGCGAAAGTGCTGGAAACCCCTTTTGCGGCACCAAATGAGTAAGCGGCGGTAGTGCAGAAGCCGGCACCACTTACTACGCCATCCCCCAGGACCTACGCTACCGGATACAGATAAGTCCTGCACCATTCAGTGGGAGGACATGAGGAGGGTATGCCGGGATGGCAGGGGTGGGGGAGATTGACTGGTCCGGGAGGGGGGCAGGGATATCGGCAGACCGTCACATCCCCTAAAGAGCTGGCGTGCATTCGAGGCCTATCGGGGCCTCCATGGCTTACACTGGGGGAAGGGGATGAACGTCCATGCTGGTGCGGACCACATCCTACCTAGGATGCGGCCATTGTGAATGGTCACCGCATCAGGCTGCCTGGAATGTTAGTTAAACAACCAAGATTGTGTTAGAAGAGACTATGCACATTTTGGAAAGTTAGATCATTGGCAACACTATATAAAGTATATTCCATACTTTAGTGTACAGGTGGGAAGACAATAGGTTTGGGGGTGTACTTTGGTTTTTACTAAACCCATGAGGCCCACCAACCAGAGCTACATGAAAAACAGAGGCTCAAGAGGTGGATATACGCTTAGAATTAAGACACAGCATACCTCTGAACACGTGCTCAGTCCAGAAATTTGCTTTTGATACCCAGCTGAACTCATCGTCCTTCCACACAAAAATCCATTCCTGGTTCCCCAAGGCTTTCTTCATTTTACTAACCTAATTTAGGGGAGAAAGACTTTTTCTTGTTGCCATAGTTGAACATCTGTAAGTTGGAAATCTTGCTGATCTCAGAGACCTACCACTAGATCTACCTTCTGTCCACCCTTGCTCTAGTGTAGGCATTCCCAACCTGTGGTACATGTACCCCTTGGGGTACGCGAACCGCAGGCCGGGGGTACGCGAAATGCTGCCCATTATCAACTGCTGCAATCAGCTGCTAACGGGCAGCTGTTAATGTTTTTTTTCCGATTTGGCAGGACTGTAGCCTTTCCCTCTGGGTTGTGGTGCGAGCAGGAGGACCCGACCATGCCGCAACCTGGAAAAAACCACTTTAACAGGGGGTACACGGGGGTACGTGGGGGCAGCTAGTCTGGGGGTACGTGGGGCAACCAGAGGCCCACGTAGGGGGTATGCGGGCCTCCAAATGTTGGGAATCTATGCTCTAGTGTAGAGGTTCTCAACCTGTGGTACGCGTACCCCTAGGGGTATGCGGACCACGTGCTGAAGGTACGCCAAGGACTGGCCGTTATCTGCCCCATTAACACTAATTAAGTGTTAATTAAGTTTTTTATCTTTTTATTTTTTTCCGGATTTTTTCCGGAGCTGGAGAGCTCCCTTGTGCTTTCTTCCGTGACTAATCTATCCGATCTACAGCTGATTGTCGGGGTTAATTTATGCACGTGCATGAGTTGAGGTTCTCAGCAGCCAGCAGAGGGCATTGTGCTCCTCAGTTCAGTTCAGCTGAGCTGCAGAGGGCGTTGTCCTCCCAGCTCTCCTTCGATGGTGAATGAATGCAGCTTGGGTAAGCTTCTGAACTGCCACTAGTAGGGGAGTCTTTTGGAAACTGCATAGGTGGGGTGGGGTAAGAGTTGAGTTTGGGGTTTTTGTACTTGGGATTTATCTTTTTTACTTTGGAAATTGTGCATGGGTGGGGGAAAAGTTGAGCTTTGTTTTTTTATACTTGGAATTTATGTTTGTTACTTTGGAAACTGTGCATGGGTGGGTTGGGGGGAAGAGTTGAGTTTGGGGTTTTTTGTACTTGGGATTTATGTTTACTTTGGAAACTGTGCATGGGTGGGTTGGGGGGGAAGAGTTGAGTTTGGGGGGGTTGAACTTGGGATTTATATTTTTGTGCATTTTGTTCATGTGTCTTATTGCTGTGTGTTTTTTAAAAGAGATCCTGGCTTTTTTGTGTGTATTTTTGTGCAATTTATGTAAATCAGCTAATTACGTAAATTGGCTAATTATGCTAATTACGTTAATTATGTTAATTATGCTAATTAGCTAGGGGTACTCCAAAATGTTTGACCTTCACTGGGGGTACCCGGGCCTCCAAAGGTTGAGAACCCCTGCTCTAGTGCATACAAGGGACTCAGTGAGCACATTGGTTCATTGCTGGTTTTAACTGTTCCTTGGAATGGGGAGGTGAGAACAAGGGACACAATCAGCTTGCAGTGAGGGAACCATCAACAGAAGCGGATGGTCAAATGTTATGACAGCTATTTCAAGAAATGAACACTAGTTTAGGGATGTTCATCACTGACACAAGGACAGGATAAGAATTGTTCTGGTAGAATTTTGTTTCACAGATAACAGGTGCTTCGTATTGCCGATTTCTATTTGATCCCATAATGAAAATGGATGCCAAATGAAACTTGTAGGGTTTTGGTCTCCACAACCAGATCTGGGCTTGCCAAAGACCTTCTTTGAGTGTTATTTGGCAGAGAATATGGCTCATCAACACCCTGAAATGAAATAAATAAGACATAAAGAATAAAGCAGCTTGGAGTGTATAATTTTGTAGGCACGTGCCATTAGGCTGCCCTGACCATGCACCCTTTTTTCCATATTTAATATACAATCAATGAATTTTGAGTCCCAACAGACATGGTACTAACTAAAGTTTGCCAGGTGGCAGCTCGGGAAAAGAAGGAAAAGTCAGAGATGTTATTGTTGGAATGATAGGGTTATGCCAATTCTTGACAACCGCAATGTTAGCAGCAGATAATAAATTCTAACGATGTACATTTTTAAACATGCCTAAACAGGCCAAGCTAAACATCCTTTTGGTTCAAGAGCAAAGTCTAATTCATCTTATTTATTTTTTAATCTAGTTTTTATTTTCTGTCAATACGTCTGCAAAATATCGTGTCATCTACCCAAATGTGTTGAAAATTCATTCAGAGCAATTGACATATTTGAGCAACAGTAGCACTCCTCCTTTGTTTTTATGTATATATAAGAGAGAGGCAGGAGGGAGGGGGAAGAGGCGAGAGAGGAGAGAGAATATATAGCAGTGTGAGTCTTAATTAACCATCATACTGCAGATTCCCCTCAGGAGGTGTGGCAATTTTTAAACTTCCTGCTGAGATTTACAGATGAGATTCATGGGAGTTGTGGTAAAATGTAAATTTTAAATCAGACTTTTTTTTTTCCTAAAAAGGAGATTTGAACAGCAAAGAGGAAGTTAGTTAGAGATAGTTAGAAATAAATACCCATATTTTTCTGTCTCTTTTAACATCATTCTATAAAACAAAACACATCTTCTATATGGCATTGACAAAACAACCGATCAATGTCTATATGTGTCCTTTGCACGTCTGCTGAGAGAACAGCACTATTTTTATTCTTACAATAGCAATAATTCTATAGCACATTTTAATAAAAAAAAAATGTTTGTTTTGAGCACTGTTTATATCCCAGTCCTATATGTTGCTGCATCGGCAAATAAATGGACAGGTGAGGGATGCACCCATGGAAACCATTGTGCAATTGTAGTGAAAGCCTTTCTTAGAATTCTGGACTGTTGCAGTTTCGACTTCAGATATCATCAGATATTTGAATGCTCCACACAACACAAGCTCCCTCCCTATAAATTTACCCACATTAGGGAAAGACTAAAAACCTTTTTTTTCCCTTTCCCCCCTCTTTTTTTGTAGACATGTTTTGGATATTACATGGCAGAACATTGAAAAAGTATGCTACCCCTTCACTTGTGATTGGCAGTGGTACTTAATATAAAGCCTACATATATTTTATGTGTATTTCTGGTGATGCAGAAAATTTGGTTTTTATTCATATCTGCCTTGTTCTCCAGAGAGAATCTCTGGTTTTGCAACTTCACATTTCCCCTCTCTGGAAATTCACCCACACACATTCCGCTGCCTCCAGAGGGTGGGGTGGGGGCTCCATTTGCCTAACTCAATTAAGTCTCCCTGCCCTGGCAGCAAGAACCATCAAGAGTCCTCTGATTCAATCATTCCACTATGGTTCCCTATTGTCTTTTAGAAATGTAAATCCGAAGAGTGCTTGTTTTTCCTGTATTCCACCATGACCATGCACATACACAGAAACCATGTGATCTTTTGGGAAACGTATAAAAACTGTGCTCACATGGAGCAAAGGGTCAGTATCCCCTCCTGGGATGCTGTCCACTGCGCTGCATAAAAATAAACCCATACTTTTCCCTTGTTCACCAGTCTTCCTGGTCCTCCATTATTAATTATCAACTGCTTAAAATTCCACTACACTGGGTACTTGGTGTATTTTCTTATGCGGGAGCAGGCTTGAAGCTCCATGACCCAGTCTGTGTTGCAGAGCTGGAATGTAAACTGCAGACAGCTTGGTGGGGAGGAGATACAAATTACAACCAGCAAAACTGGTTAATCTGGTTTCAAGGGGAGCCAGAGGATTGGGTCATAATCCTGCCAGTCCCCCTCCCAAGTCGGGGAGAGGTAGGGATCGGGTAACAGATGATGTCATTTCAGACAAGAAAGAAAAACAGTACCAGTCGGAAACTTTCTCCCTCCAGCCATCCAGAGCTTCATATTGGGAGAGCCCAGCAACCAGTTGCTCAGAAGGCGAGGGCAAGGGTCAGTGGTTCCATCATCCAGGTACACATATAGGAATAAATTATTAGACAGAAACTCTAAAAATGTATGTTGTTTTGGGGTTTGTCTTCTTTATGCTGTACTATTGCATTATATTGCAATATTGAATATTGCTCATTTAAACCTCGCAGCAGAAGCTCTGAGTGAAACAACGCATGTGTGAGATTCTGCCGCATCTCAGCATCATCTGATGGCTGGTCATATGACTGCAGGTGAAAACCTTTTTACCATACCCAATGTGTCTTACTTTTTTTCCTTGTTCATTTGTTTTTTTTTCTTTTATTAGCATTTTAATAAACATTTACATATTATTCTGAGTTTGCTTGATCCCTGACTATATTGGGCTGGCTTGGGGATTGCACAGTTTACTAGGGTGACATATATTTCTTTCAGAATATGACAGTTCCCTCACAGTTTCCACAGAAATCTACCGTCAACATTGGAGATGGCAGCAGATCAAAGAACTGGTGCCACATATTTCTAATCCTAGACAATATTTCCAATTTCCAGTGCGTGAAAGAACATGATCATCATTTTGTCTTCCTTGAGGGAGCACTGTTCTCAAGGGCTCCAGAGCGTGAACCAGGAACCTTCTGGTTTGGTGTTGGGCCCCTAGCATAATAAGCAGTGATGTAGACTTGAGTCTATTGACTCGTACTCGAGGTGGACTCAAATCACATCAATGACTTGACTCGCCGATTGTAAGACTCGAGACTTGGAGCCTTTTAAGACAAGTTGAATTTTATTCAGGTTTAAATCCGCTTTCCCCATTAAATTACTGTAGATAGGGACTCGCAAACAAAGACTCAGGACTTGGGGGCAAAGACTTGGGACCTGACTCGAGACTTGGAGTCAGAGACTTGATCCACATCCCTGATAATAAGTGCCCTGTGACCGTGCATGCTCAGACCTGAGAGCTCTCTTAAGGCACAGAAATGAACTGAGGTTTGAATCATTGATCCTGGAAATCAGCAGGCTTTTGGATTAGCAGGGCCTGGTGTAAGTAAGAGTTATGGCTTCTGCCTACGTCAGTCAACAGAGGCCTTCAGGCCCTAACCCCAGTCCAAGTCTTCAGCTTTAGGTCCAGCTATTAAGTCTCTGACTCCTTGGTCAAGGAACTTGAACTAAAGAACTATTTGTATGAAAATATGGCCACTCAAGGCCCTGGCGAAATGACGCATGACAAGTGCGTATTCTGAGAACTGTATGAACCTTCTTGAAGTTTCCAGACAAATAGCTGAAAGTCTTCAGTATGATGATGACGCTTCTGCTGCCAACGAGGAGACATTTAAGTGAATGTCTTGCTGCTTCTTTTCGGCACTGATGCTCTTCAAGAAGTTCAGAGGGCTATAATTAAGGTCTTCACATGCCAAAACTGCAATGAAAAAAGGCATGAAACATCACAGAGTAGCATTGAGAGGTTACATTTTAAAGATGATCCTGCCAGGAATATAGGAAATGATATAGGATTTGGAATTGGATAATGCCGCTGGGATGTTTTAAGAGACTCAGACAGCTGCTCAGGAAACTGCAAACACACCACTATAGCCATTAGCCCTCATTCCTGTTGAGTAGCTGAAGTTGGGGCCAATTCAAAGTGAGGGGCAAAGAAGCAGAGAGCATATTTCATTCTGCAAAATATGCACTTGCTGGGAAGTCTCAGCTGTCATGCCACATTAAACAGGTTTCTATTATGTGTGCAAAACAGACAATTTTAAAGCCATCACATACTCTAATAGTTTTATCCAGATACTTCACAAAGAGCAGATCCCTATGAGAATTATACACACTGAAGTTACAGTGTGTGTGCAATGTGCAATGCGTGTGTGCACATGCAAATGTTAGGTCATATAATATTATTATTCCTCCACTGTAATGAACATAGGATTCTGGTCTGACAACTATTTCAGATTGCTTCATTACTGTAATGGAACAAAAAAAAATTGTATCCACCACAATGAAGAGCATAACATACAAAGTTGCCTTACGTTGCATTGGATCATTGGTCTATGAGCAGGCCAATCCTACCTAAATCCACCCCCAATGCAGTGAAATTAGCTGACTCAAGTCCGAGTGGACCCGAGAAGGCGGATAGAGGCCAGGTAGAGGGATAGGATATTGGCGTTGCCCATGCCGCTGATACCACCCCTCCCCACTCTCTGTTCCATTTTATGTCCCTCCCCACCCTGTTCCACCCACACCCCACCTCCCTCTTGCTCCCTCACACACTGACCTACCAGTGCCATGGGTCATTGCAAGGCTGATGGTATGAGGCCATAGTTGCTTGCCACTGGCGGCAGCCTGGCTGCACAAAATGGCATGTTACCTTTTGTGACAGCCATAAAGGACCTTGCGCTGCTGGAATGCTAGTTCTGGCAGTGCAAGGCACTGTCAAGATTGGGGCCTTAGTGCAGTATTGTCTGCTCCAACGTGCCCACTCTGCTGCCTTAGATCCTAGGAAGCTTCCTGACTGAATCAGACCACTTGTTCATCTTGCTAAGTATTGTCAACACTGACTGGCAGACAGGGGTGTGCAGTGAGGCAGAACCACTCCTGTTGTAGTCCACGGAAAACAGCTACAGCCTTCTCTGTGATGGCGCACACTCTCCACCCACTTTAGACCTGCTGCAGCCATGGGTCCACTCAGACCTTTGTCAGGTCGTTGACCAGTATTGGTGGATATGGATTCAGTGAAAAGTAAAGGTGGATCAGGATTCAGCAGCCGACACTGCCGCCAGACTCACCCCCTTGCTGGGCCCAATCTGCCCTCCCCCCTGCACCATCTCTTCCCCATTCATTCCACCTACACTACATTTCTTCCCCATTCCACCCCCTCAATGCCTCCCTCCTGACCCCTGCACAGGCTTACTTGCACAGGTGGGCATCCTCAGTCCATTTTTACACAGACCCAGGGTGGCAGCCAGGCAGTCAGCCAGCTCTGGTGGTGTTGTGTTTGCGACAGCTGAAAAGCGTGTGATGCCAGTGGAACATGTGTTTCACCACCAGCATAACACGCCCATAGGATTGGGCTGTAAATAAGTGTGTATCTGATTGCCCCTCAGCCAGCTAATTAGTAGCACAATCCTATGCATGTTTACTCAGAAGTAAGTCCTACTGTATTAATGGGCTTACTCTCAGGAAAGTTTGAACAGGAGTAGCCTTAATGCATGTATTAGTACTGTATATTAACTGGAAGAGAATAAATAAGATAGCGTTATAATTATAAGATTAGTTTTGGGGTATTTATTCCAATTTATATTTTTCTCAAAATAATGTGTTTAATATTTGAGTTTCTAAAGTTTTCCTGCAGCAATCGTTATTCTCATGAGAATCTAAATGCTAAAGGGGGTTGGGTGATAATGACTGTCACAGAGCAATGAAGCTTTCAGTGGCTGCTCTGGTACAGAACTTATTAGCATTCAAGCAAGCTACTTAGCATTCCATTCTCCTACACGAAAACCATTAAACAATGAAAAGAAACATAAGCAGGAAGAAGGATGCGTTCCAAACACTCATGCATGATCCCTCTTGCTAGGATATTGATTCTGTGACTGTTGTGTATTTGGCTAGCTAGCTCTTTTCAGCTTTCATTGAGAGACAATGAATAATGTTTCACATGGTCAAGTGGAATTGCTTGTAACAAATGAAGGATTATATTACTAACCATCAGCATCTTCAAGTAAAACACACACACACACACACACACACACACTCAACCCACCAAACTTAAATAAGCATATGTTGGAAAGAAATTAAACCAAGACCCATGCTCAATAACTCAATACCTTTCCAATCCAGAACACCTGGTGGCCAATTCGTGCAAGGTGATGGTGACTGAGATATATTATGCAAATTATGGGAACATCATACATATTTATTTTAGTCACCTTTTTCATAATTACAGTATGTTCCTCTGTCTTTAAGAACCACCTGGCATATAATTAAGCAGGGAAATCTTTTCTGATATGGAGGTACTGTGATAGGGAATGCTTCCTTTTTCAATTTATGCATGTCATGTTCCCTTTAAAATTACAGGAGTACAGAGAGCTTAAAAAAATGGCAACCCTATTTTAACCGTTCTGCAGATATGGTGGATTCCCAGGATTTTGCTTATTACACAGGGTTATTCAAACAGGATGGTGCAAAAGTAAAGCTGATTTATTCTTAAATGAACTGACATACCACAACCGTCATGACATGAAAAGACAGAAAAACTGTCCAAGTTTCACAGGCACATTACAAATGTTCAATGTGGGTGCTGTTGGTAACATGGCAGATGTCAAGACGGTAGTCCAGTTCTGTCCAGACATGTCCCAGCATATCCTTGGATATCGATTTCACTGCATCGGAGATGCGTTGTTTCAGGTCGTCCAGTTGTTGTGGCCATAGGGGACAGATACACAGCGTCCTTAATGAATAGTTGCACAAAAAATAGTTGCAGGGTGTTAAATCTGGCAATTGCGGAGGCCAGGGCTCCATTGGCAAATCCTCATTTCCGGCACGGCTGACCCAATGCCCCAGTAGGATGTCATCGATATCCGAGGTTATGCGGGACACACTTGTAATGTACATGAGAAACTTGGGACAGTTTTTCTGTCTTCATGTCATGACGGTTGTGGTATGTCAGTTCATTTAAGAATAAATCAGCTTTCCTTTTCATCATCCTTTTTGAATAACCCTGTGTTAATTTGACATTTTTTAGTTTCCTTTGGGGGCAGAAAAGGATAATGAACAGTCATGTGGAACAAAGGGGGACAAATGTATGGTGAGCTCTTATATTTATTTGTGGGAAAGATTTATACTCCACCTGAAATCCAATGCAGCTTATAATAACTAAATAAAAACACAGTCAAACATTAAAAAGCAGCACAACGGATTAAAGCAAATCCCCCAAAAGAGACAATGTTTTAAAACTATACTAAAAATACATGGGAGAGAACTTATAGTAGGCCAGCAAGAGCCTGTTATAGCGAAAAATATCTTGAGCTGGTGTCAAAAGACTGGTAGGGTGTCAGCCTCACCTCACAGGTGACCTATCCCTAACCCTATCAGCAAGTCTCCTAATCAGAGGAACGTCCATCTTGTCTGGATTTAATGTCAGCTTGTTAGCCTTCATCCAGCCCATCATTGCCCCCAAACACTAAATCAGGACATTTTCAATATGTCTTCAGAGTTTTGTTGTCCATGGGAATGAAGCTATGAATGGTTTCAAGCTTGTGCCACTTTGCCTCGTCTCCTTGTCAATGACATGTGTGAACTAACCCTGCCTCCACTTTCCATTCATTCAGTGCTTCTCCCTGTGATTGCTACCCTGTTATTCCAGAGTGGCAGACACATCCCCCATTTTTTTTCTGCTGAGGGCAAGGACAGGGCTAGCTCACCATCAGCCATTAGCAGAGATTGGACTACAGAGACTGAGGGCCCAAATTATCCAACTTTCCAGCACCAATGCAGCCCCAAGGTAATGGAATAAATGTTCACTTATCTTGAGGAGGCCTCCGTGACTGCCCCCTCACCACAGGATGCAGCGCACACAGGGCAAGCCTTGCCACCTGGAAGTGTTTGGCAGTGACATGATGATGTCGTAATGTCATCGCATCAAAACAGCCAATTGCTTCCGGATTGCCCCAATTTCAGATCAATCAGAAGCCAGGGAGGGCAGGCGGGCCCTTCCAGCACTGGTGGAGTGAAGCAAGCACTGCTGGAGATTTGTGATCCGCCGAGAAGTCCCCCGGCCCCACGGGGCCCAATTGGACCAGATCAGTCCAATTGCCCAAAAGCCAGCCCTGAGCTCACAGCCCTGTTGGCATGGCTGTATCAGAGCTAGAAAGTTGGATAGGATTAGGTCCTGAATTCCTCCAGGCAGAACAAATGTCACAGTGTTCCCAGCATGTGTTACTCATTCTACCTCACCAAAAGAAGATTGATCTCACAGTTCCAGAGTATTTCCCATAGCGTTCTTTTCCACACAAATGCCAGACAAAATCCTTGGTCATCACTCTTCATGGTATTTTCTGTAACTATGAGGATTAGCTCTTCTTAAAATAATAATAATAATAATAATAATAATAATAATAATAATAATAACAAATAGTAGTAAGTAAGCTGCACTGCCTCCCACAGAATGGAAACAAGAGAACTGCACTGTCTTCCTCTGTTTCCTTTACTGCCATAGCAGAATTTCCTGCTTTTTTTTACTCTTGCTGAGCCATGGACAGGGCTGGCCTATCCATGGGGCCAACTGGTTCCCATCTCTGTCCCCCTACTTGCCTCCACTGTCCGTCCTTCTCCTTCCACACCCTGGATTGGAAAAGGAAAAGGAGGACAGAGATGCAGAGGAAATGAGGAGGGGAGGGGAGTGCTGAGCTAGAACACTGGAGAGTGGGAGCAGCAGAGGCTGGCAGATCATTGGGTAAGGGGGCAGCATTTGGCATGCAACCTCAGGCACCAGGAGGGCTTGGGATGGCACTGGCCAATGGCATGCAGTTCCTGCTTATTGATTGGCCTGCTCCCTCACACATGCTACCTGCTGGGAGTGGTAGTGAGCAGGGTAGGGTAGGGTAGGGAGTAAAAGCAAACAAGCAGGCAGCAACAGCAAGCAAATTATTGAGCTTAAGAAACATTCAAATTATGGTCCAATCCTATCCAGGATTGGGTAAGTGCATGGAGGGATTTACGACATCAGAACACAGTTACACTGTTGTAAAATGGCTTCTGGCGGTGCACACAGTATGCCGTTGGCTGCCGGTTTAGGAGCACTGCTGCAATCGGTGGCAGCACAGGAGGACCACTGCCAGACCCAGGAAGATAAGTCCAATGGCTGCAAGGGTGGGGTAGGTGCAATGGGATGGGGAGAGGGTGGAACAGGGAGGAGACAGGGATGGGGCAGGTGTCAGATTGAGGCCGGGAAGGGGGTGGTATTAGTGGAAGTAGCGTCACCAATATCCTATCCTTTCCCAGACTTGATCTGCCTTCCAGGGTCCACTCAGGCCAGCAAAGTAGCTGGCACAGATCCAAGCAGATCCGTGCAGGTGGAGGAGGCTTACACCCAGGCAAGGAAACAAATGTTCCCTTCGTCAGAGGAAACCTCCGGGGCCTGAAACTCCTAAGTAGGATACAGCATCTGTGGAGGGGGAGTTAGTTAGGACTGGGCTGTCAATTTTTTAATAAATGAAATACTCTCCCCCCCCCCCCATGCCACCTTGATGCAGTAAAGCTTGAGGTTGTTTCCGAGAGTGGAAGAATTAGATGTTTTAAAACGATGTCCATTCTGGACAATGTGGGTCTTTAACTTGCTATAAAAATGCAAGACATTTGTTTAAGGCCCCCTTGAGAAAAAAGCCTTCGTCATACTGTCACCAATGTAACCTTGTAAAATTAGAAACACTATTTTTAAGCAATGTTTAAATGAGGTCTCATCATTTGCAACAGGTGAAATGAAGCCCTCAGCAACAAATTGCCATTACTCTTCGTTAAGAATCGGAATAATTACGGCTGATTCACGGTTACGGATGGATTCAATTTGCTCCTATGAGTCTGTTAAGTCGGTGGGAGTAGCTGTTTGGATTGGAACACATCCATGAAGGTGAAACAGCCAAACTAAGGGAGAGAAAGGAAAGGTTTACACGGGTTTTGAGCTTCCGCTAATGCTAAAGCTCAAGCACTGTGTTTGGATATTAACTCAGAGTTTATCCTTGTGCTGAGGAGGGAATTGGTAATCAGAGTGCTTATGAGCTGCAAAAGAAAAACCTTTGTTGCTCTTCCAGCTCCATCAGTTGTCATGTTTGAATTGTTGCATTTTTTTTAAACCTGCTACATTTTGGAGGGTCATGTGACCCCCCAAAGACTGCACAAAACCAAAAATGTTACCTCCTATATGTGCCACTACATTCTCATGCATGCATTCTGTACTGTCCCCCGCCCCCAATAAATGACATGAGACCAGATATCTTTGGGAATAATGGGCCACCTTATTACAGTACTTCACAGTCAACATACAGGGGTTCCTACTTAAGGGGACTCCCCCGCTTTAGTGCAGGCAGCTACCCTGGGAGGAGACAGGAGCCCTGTCACTTACTCCTTGGGCATGACCACTCTGGTTCAAAACTAGGGTCACCAAATGCAACCCCAGATTCTCCACACCAATCTCTAGAAAGGGGGTTGAGCAGCTGAACTGTTCAGCCTATCCCAAGCCTTTGAGATAGACATCATGATTATGGGGTCACCAGCCTGCATCCCTGAACCAGAGAACCCCCAATGACTCTTACCCCCAATGAACCAGAGAACCCCCAATGACTGGAACCCCCAATGACTCTTACCTCAGGCTGTACACTGGATCCCTAATACTAAACCCTGTCCTGTACTATTCCTACCAGATTGGGGGGGGGGAGTCCAGCGTGGTGCTCAGTATCCCCACAACAACCCACCGGCCCCTAATAAGGAACATAGGGCCCTCTGCAAATCTCCAAAGAAAACCTCATTACCCATATCTGTCACTTCTGGGAGTGTCAATAACTTCTGAATAACTCAGGTTGTGACAAAATGATGGCTGGCTATACAACAACAATCCCACCCTTGGCCACAACTGCTCTCCCCATGGCTCTATTAACCTTCTTCCTAGCTATCTCTATTAGTGGCATTGCTATAATGGGGCCAGGGGGAGCAAATGCCCCTGGGTGTGAACTGTGATCTCCTCACGAGGAGGAGCCGTGGTGGGATTTTTGAGCTCGCGGCTGCTTTTTTGAAGCCAGATGGCTGCATGAGCAGCTGCAGAGCACAAACGCGTCGAAACTGCCGCGTTGTAGGGCCTTCCCACCCTCCCTGAGTCTTGGGAGGCTCCTCCTTCTGGGAGTGCAGGGGGTGTGGCAATGACAAAACGCGTCATCGCCCCCCCACATGATCCAACTAGCAACGCAACTGATCTCTATCCTCCCCCCTGTTGTAATCCCACACCTGACCCTATGCTGCATTATGTCCGACCAGAGTATAAATACTCTGTGGATCCACCCCTGCATAGTTGCGAGATCCTTACATGCTCGACACCTCAAAGACAACCCAGTCGTCTGGCATAAGTCATTCTCACCCAAATGTATCAGGAGGACCTGAAGAAGAAGGGCTTGCAGCAAACATTCCATGGGCTACAACTGGTTCCAATGCATCCTGCATCTGGCCACCCATCTCACGCTGGCTGCTTCATCAAGGCGTAGCTGGCTGACAATGCTGCTAGCACTTGCTCTCTTGCAGGCCCTAATAATGATGGAATGCCTGCAAATCAGCACCCTTACTGGTGCCTTCCAGCTGCCACCCAGCAGGAGCTGTGGCGGAAAACAAATTAGACCAAGGGGCAGCAGCCCAAATAACATATCACACCCCAACTCCAGTGGCAGCTTCACTTATGGGTGAACATAGGCTTTGTACATGGTGGACAACCACCATCCCTTTACATACCACTGCCCAGAATTGAAACAGGGTCACTGGTAATCCATCTGCATGCACAAATAAGAACCCTGGGAAATCACCCTGCTCCTTCAAGTACATATGAAGCACCAAGCCTGGGAACAGAGTAGAATCAGAATAATTGTTTTTATTGTGCCCCTATCCTTCTGGTCTGCCTTCAGTTGCCTGAGCTTCAACTTAACCCCTTCCAGATTCCAGGTCATATCTGTCCACTGTAGGATAAAGCCAGAAACATTGTGTTTGTGCTTAGCCAAGAACTCACTGGGCTGAAATCCCCCCCCCCCAAAAAAAAACACAGCCACCAGAGTGGCTGCCCAGAAGAGAAACGCTTCCCTTGTGGAGTTACAAAGATTCCAAAACTCCTCAAACGAGGTCAAATGTCATGGGTAACAGGACACCGTTGCGGTCTTGCATTCCTATGCACCCCCACCTCACGGGCTCAACACCCCCAGTGAGTCAGATATGAATGTCCTCGTACATTCCCGTGTGCTTCTCCACCTCACAGGTTACAACACTCACAGCCCGATCCTGCCTTAAGATGTGGTGGTCGGCCAAAATGGTCGGCTGCTGCATCCTAGGCAGGATGCAGCCTGCACCGAAGCAGCCGGGGCTCACCTTGGGGGAAGGGGATGTTCATCCCCTTCCCCTGGTATAAGAACCCAATGGGCCTCCTCAGATGCACACCAGCTCTTTAGCTGGCCCATGTCTGGGGAGGCAGTGTAAGGCTGACCCGGCAAGGGGCTTGGGATATTGCTGTAGCCAGCACTGTTATCCCTGCCCCCTCCCAGGCCAGGCTGGGCAATGACTTCCTCCCCTACCACCCCAGGCAGTCCACCCTCCCTATGCTCTCCCTCCAACCAGCGCAGCCCTTACCTGGGTCGGCCAGCACGGGTCATCATGGAGGGCAGAGTGAGCAGCGCCGGTCTCCATGCAAGCACCACTTACTGCCCTGGTGCCGCAAAAGTGGCTTACGGCACCTTTGTGACACCTTAGGCCAGCAGAGCACTCGCTCTGCCAGGCTAAATCTGTGCAGGATTGCGCAGTCAGTGAGATACCAGTGCACAGTTCTCAGGGCACCTGCATGATGGCTCTACAATAAACACCACAACTGTTTCTCCCGACAGCATCTGAATGAACTTGCAAATCGCCCTCCACGTGCCACTCAGCTCACCAGAAAAAGACACTCTGGTAAATGCCTGTAGGAAAGTCAGCCAGATGTGAAGGCCCTGCCAGGCACCACCACCCTGCAAGCAAATTTAAGGTGTGCCCAACCAGCTCCTGCGATTCAATAAGCCTAATAAGTTTGAAGCTTGTCCACTAACATTACGATGTTCTCTGTGGGAAGCCTGCTGCAACCTTGTACGGTGTCTAGCTCTATACTGAAAAACATAAAGGCCTTCCCTTTTGCTCTTTGCAAGCGGGACACCCAGCTTCTCAGTTCCGGAAAGGCCTTGAGCAATCACCAACATTGCCCCGATCCAGCTGGACCCATTACCAAAAAAAGTCCAGATAATGAGCTGTTGTGTGCAGACCAGTGCTACACTGCAATGCACACTAGAGCTCTGCTTGCCACGCTCGCCTCTGCATCGTGTCGGCTGCAGGTAGCCCGCCCTCTGCTGTAGTGCCACCCTCCGCTGCAGTACGCTGCAGTGTGCCCTCCACTGTGGGTGCGGGGCCCGATAGGACCAAATCGGTCAAATCAGGCTAAGGCCAGCCCTGCTCCCTGAATATTCTGCTTTCCCTTCCCCCCTTTTTAATGAAAGAATAATTGCCCAGACAAGGATCCAATCACTCCACGGGGGAATCTAGCTCCATTTATAAGGCCAATATTCGGAGCCAGGAGCAGCACATCCTACCACAATGCAGCCCAGCATCAAGTCTCAGTGTGTGAATGCTCCATTTGCTCTGCTAACCCAAAGACACCAACCAAAGGTGCATGAGAGCCCAATCTGCCTATGCAAAGGGGTGGGAGAGGGCAGAGAATGCCCCCCTCCAATCATTGTGGAGGGGCAGCGTTTCCATATAAGTTGACTGTTGTGTGATGTATAATACCTTCCAAGTTATAGGTGTGTGTGTGTGTGTGTGTGTGTGTGTGTGTGTGTGTGTAAATGACCCCAACATGACAAAACCTAATTTAAGAACATAATAGCTCCTAATAGGCAGGAGTAATAATAGCACAATAGGTAGAAGAGTCTGGCTTAGTTGGGAGAGCTGCTGCCTTCAAAGCTCGAAGACCGGTGAACTTGATAAATTCGAGACACGCCACCAGCAAAAAGCTGTGAAAGCCTCCAGGAGGAGAGATAAGAGCTTCCAGCTGCGTCAGTTGAGTGTGGGAGGCGCCAATCAGCAGAAAAAAAAGTTAGACTGTAAAAAGGATACCACCTGGAAAGTTCATGAAAGATTGGACATTTATATATATGGTAAAAAACCCCAAGGGGGGTTAGGACAGCCTGCCCATGTACACTGCCTTGGATTAAAGTCGGAGGAGAAATCCAATGACGGAGAAAGGAGGTATATAAATACTGTGTATTATAATATTATTATTATTATTTTTGTTGATGCAGCTGTTAAGATAAAAAGTTAATTATTCAGTATTTTTCAATTCATACTTCCAGAACGTTTTGAAGAGAGATGGGGTGAATGTTAAATAGGGCGTAGCTCAAAGTATGAACTCTCCCTGCTCATATAGTTTGATTCTAGTTCAGGGGTTCTCAACCTTTGGAGGCCTGTGTACCCCCTATCATGGCCCAATTTTCTGAATTACCCCCTGCTAATTAACTGCTAATTAATTGGATTAATCAATTAATTAATTAGATAATTAATCATTAAATAAAAAGTAGTAAAACAATTTTAAATGTGAAAAATGTCTAATTTAACTCTGTGAGTGTGTGTGTGTGTGTGTGTGTGTGTGTGTGTGTGTGTGAGAGAGAGAGAGAGAGAGAGAGAGAGAGAGAGAGAGAGAGAGAGAGAGAGAGAGATGCAAGGATCTCTTTTTTTTCCCCTCCAAGTCACACTTCCCAAAATCAGCTCCTCTCTCTCCCACCCCACCAAGGTACATTTTCCAAAGTACAAAAATAAGCCCAAAACCAAAATAAGAGAGACAGAAGGGCTCCAAAAATAATTACAAATCCATGTTAATTAACACTTAATTAGCTGCTGATGGGGGAGATAAGGTGCAGGGCTTGGCGTACCCCCAGCAAGAGGTCCACGTACCCCTAGGAGTACCTGTACCACAGGTTGAGAACCCCTACTCTAGTTCAAGTCAAACCTTTTGAACTGACCTGAATCAAAATGGGACTTTCACATCACCTCTGTCACTCCCCTGATCTCTGTCACCAGGTCCCCTCTTTCCCAAGGGAAAAAAGCCTTTCCTTTCTGAAGGGGGAGGAGATAATGGACAATAGAGTATAGGAGTGTGGGACACTAGATGGCCCACATCTCATCACTGGCATTTGCTCAGGGGTCAAATTTGGACTTTTTGAATGTTCAAGTCAAACTCGTGTGTGTGTGTGTGTGTGTGTGTGTTTGTGTGTGTGCGTGTGCGCGCGCGTACACACACGCATGCGTGTAGCAAACCCTTGAGGTTTTTCCAAGTACTTTTCGAGTGTTCAAGGTTGAACACTCAAAACCCCCAGAATTAAATTATTTTTTACAGCAAATCAGACATAGCTTGCCTATATTTGGTTTTCAGTTGAAGGAAAAAGTGGATAAATGTGGATGTCATTACAGACTCCAAATCCAACCCTCACTCGGTTGTGTCTCTGGACGGCAAAGAATAATCCTTAATATATTTTCATTATTTGCACTAAATTAAAGACACAGTCAAATGCACCTTATTAGTTGGGTGTTTTTAAGCTATGATTTAATTGGGGGTCCATATGACTGCTGTATCAAATTAGTAGTGCTTTTAACATACACGGAACACTGTTTTTGTCTAAATTACATTTTCATTTTCTTATATGGGTTTTTGTTCTTCGTAATAGATGCACTTAGAATGCAAGTATCATTAGCATTCAGGTATATTTTATTTTATTTATTCCAATATTTATATACCACCTTTCTCATAGACTCACGGCGCAATCCTAGCGCCCGGCCAGGTGGCGGAACAAGTGTTTCGCTGCCCGAAGCCGTCGTAAAAGTGCCGTGAGGCACTTTTACGACGAATCGAGAGTAGGGAAGGCCGGCACAAGGCTGGCCTCCCCTGCTCCGCTGACCAAGCCATCACTCGCCTGCTAGAGTACCCAGGTAAGGATCCAGCTGACGGGGGGGCGGTTCAGCGACAAACGGCTGGGGCTGATAGGCCCAGCCGGCACGGGAGGGGGAGGGGGATGGCCTCGGCTGAATCCTGACCCCTGCTGCACGGCTGGGCCATTACACGGCCTCCTCCAACTTCCACCAGCGATTTCGCTGGTGGAAATCCGAGGAGGCCGGTCGACCCCAGCGCCATTTACACTCGGGAAAGGGGATGAGTGTCCCCTTCCCCGAGTAGACTTTCCGCCTGGCGGGAGCCTGCCCACAAAGGAGCACGGGGATCAGGCAGGCGGCCTGGGTCACCTGGCAGATCCTTAGGCAGGATTGGGCTGTCAAGGTTTTACATAGGCAGGCTGAACAGAAATCCATTTTTCAATTAGATTTTTGCAAGTATTATAATATGAAACAATCTCATAGAACCTCCATTTCTCCAGGTGTTTCCCTTCATAGTGCAGTTGTCATCCTGGCTGCCAGCTCTTGCACTTTCCCAGATCTTACAGGCAGCTGCAATCAAGCTTCAGACTGGCTTCTCAAAGATGCTATCCATTTTTTTTTCGCCAGCTGACTCCTCCACACTCCACACTCCACACTCCACACTCCTGCACAGACATTCCAGCGGCCCCAGTCTCCAATTCAATCAATTGATCCTGCTTAGCTTTTTCAGGCAAGGCGACAACTCAACCTCTAGACCTCACCTCCTGTCCCTGAATACTGTATAATGTGTACACCAGATTTATTATAAAACAATCTTTTATGCTTGTCCATCTCTGTTTTTGCAGCATGCCCTATCTCAAAGGCTCAGATCAGGTTACCAGTAATGTGATATAAACAATGTAAACACTAGTTTCCCCAAAATGTAAAACATTACTTTGCTATAAAAGAAAATATCATTTATCTTATCCTTTATATTAGCTGATAGTCCACATGACAACAAAGCATAGAAGCAGCATTTTTCACATTGTATCGCAAGTCAAATATTAAGTTTTTCTATCGCAAGTCAGATATTAAGTTCTTCTAATTAAATTACAGCAGATTGTAAAACAGATTGGGAACTAATAACTATGACAAGAAAAAATGTTTTTCTTAAAAATATATGTTATTTTCAGTAGGTAGAATAAGTTTAACATTTGTTGACATTTCAAAGTGTGGGGGGGAAACTGGCAAAAATGGAAAATTTAAAAATATGATGTGAAACGAATGTCCTAGGTCACAATTGGAGCTGGACAAATGGTTTGAATTGTGGATCATATTAGTTCAGACATGATACAACTTTTTTTTCCCCTCGCAAATTGGGAAGAAGTTAAATAGTGCCTAATTAACACAAAGGTCTGAAAAGGTTCTTCCCATCCCTGCTTGCCTTCCAACCTTTCTCATACTCTCTTTAGGCTGCAATCCTGTATACACTTACCTGGGAGTAAGCCCCATTGGACACAATGGGACTTACTTCTGAGTGTGAATTTACCTCAGCTGCAGTGGAGATCCAAACTCATCTGTTATGCTGAGGTAACTGGGAGGAGAGGCAAAGGGGCTGATGGGAGTTGTCTTTGTCACAGTTCTTCAATGTCTTCTCAAAGACTGCAGCTCCCAGCCCAAGCGCCATTATTCCTCATCACCACAACAATGAAAACATATTCAGGGACACCAGGGCCTTTTGTCCTGAAGAGGGGAAGTAGGAAATGATTTAATGGCTTCTCTTATTTCTTCTTTCACTACAGCAATGCCACTACTGCTGTTACCGCCACCTGGTAAGGTTTAAAGGGAAGGAAAGCGGCAAAGCTCAGGGACTTGAGAAATGAGGGATGAGGCTGGAGGGTTCCTGAAATTCAGATTTGCTCAGGAAATCTAGATCTGTTTCTGGTGTTTGTGTGGGTTTTTTTGTGGGGGTCGGTAGGGAAGAATAGTTTGGCTCATTTCCAGGTCAATCCGACATGAGCTTGCCCATCCGTATGTATAATCAGACCACTTGACCCAAACAGTTTGGTGATCTTCTTCTCCAAGTCAACTATCTTTTTTCCCTCTCACACAACACTAGAACTAGGGGACATCCACTCAAATTGAGTGGAGGGAGTATTAAAACAGACAAAAGAAAATATTTCTTTACCCAGCGTGTAATTGATTTGTGGAACTCCTTGCCACAGGAGGTGGTGATGGTACCTGGCCTGGATGCCTTTAAAAGGGGATTGGACAGATTTATGGAGGAAAAGTCAATCACAGCTTACAAGCCATGATGGGGATAAGCAACCTCCTGGTTGTAGGAGTAGGTTTTCTTTGTGCCAGGTGCAAGGGAGTGGCGAAAGGATACAAGTATCTTGTTGTCTTGTGCTCCCTGAGGCATCTGGTGGGGCCACTGTGTGATACAGGAAGCTGGACTAGATGGGTCTTTGGCCTGATCCAGCAGGGCTCTTCTTATACTTAATTGTTTCTTGTAAACCTTTCATGTCAGATCTAAAACTTTATCTTGTTACTAGGAGTGTTGGGTGGTAGAATTTCTAAGTGACTCTCCACCATGGCTAATTCGGTCAGGTACATACAGGGCAACTGAAATCATTATCTAGGTCGAGACAGCTTGTAGGGACAACAAAGCATAGCATTGTAAGAGATAATGTCTTAGGAAATAAGACGAAACGTTGGTTCCTGTAAACATCGGACTTCTCCGCACTCATTGTTTTGCTGCTTGTTATGAGTGGCGCTTTTTGAAGATTTTATACGTGTGTGCCTGGAGTTCTTTGTATTTTATATTTAATTACATGGCTACTTCACCCATAAAACTTGTGTCTTGTATTCTTGTAGCTGGCCATGAAAGCTTTTGTTCTAAGGTGAGTTTTTATTTAATGCTTGCTTGGAAAGTGAATGAATACCAAGTTTGAGGGAAGTTCACCTTTCGCTAGGTACTAATCACACTTTTCTATGTCACAATCCTACTGCAAACTACATATTGGTGGGTACAGTAGCTCGTTTCCCCTCTCACTTAAAGAAATGTTGAGAATGAATGTTTAATACCCATATGTGATATATGCTTCTATTCATTTGATTGAATCTTATATCCTTCCTCTTTTATCTGCTCTTGATGCTTTCTTGTTGGCTGCCAAATTTGTTTTGAATTGTTTTAATTATTTTCTTTATTTTATTGTTTAAAGTTTTGTTGTAAGTCACCTCAAGTTTTGTTGGTAAAATAGAGAGGCTAGGCATTTTAATAAGCAAGTAAACATACAGCAGTATTCACTTAGTATATGTAGTATTAAACACTTTCCATATATATAATGAAACAAAAGCAAGCTGTGTGCCACAATCTAAGGGAAAGAGAATCAGTCTTTCACACATAAATAAAGCAACAATTAAATTGCAGCTTTTATTGGAGTAACTGAATAATTACTTTAAAAAGCCACATAGTACTCCACAGAAATTTAATAGGGGTTTTAAATGCTGGACACATAGTAAAAGCCATACTACCGAATCCTATCCTTGAAGCATGCAACTATGCCATGGAGGTGCACACTGCATGGTGAGGGGAGGGGGGGATCAGAAAGCCTCCAAAAGGTAATGGAAAATATTTTCCCTTACCTTTGCATAGGATCCTGATGGCCTATGGATCTCCTTGGACCTACGCCAGTTATATAGCTGTGTAAGTCTGAGGAGAGCCAGGGGGTGGGGTGGGCAAAAAAATGGGGAATAAGACCTGGTGTGCATGACTGTCACCAGATCCACCCCTCCCTCCCCTGACATGCCCCATTACTCCCCCTCACCCACTGCCCACCCCTGCCACCAATGTACCTATTCCATGCACATGCAGTCACTGGCCATTTGCGCTGGTGGCTGTGTTGTGCACAGGTACACTGTGTTTGCAGTGCCGACAGAGAGTGCCTTCCGCTGATGGAATGCTATTTCTGCAAGTGGAAGACACCCATAGGATTGGGGCCTTAATCTTAAAATAGATGGAAGAAATTGAAACAATTTTAATGTGGTTTTTTGTTGGCATTGTACTTGTAAAAATAGCTTTACGTGGACAACAGTCTTAATGAACATCATTTATCTCGAGATCAAATCAGTCAATCCTAAATGAAATCAACCCTGACTGTTCCCTGGAAGAACAGGTACTGAGGCTGAAGCTCAAATATTTTGGCCACCTAATGCGAAGAGAGGACTCTCTGGAGAAGACTAATGCTGGGAAAGATTGAAGGCAAAAGGAGAAGGGGAAGACAAAGGATGAGATGGTTAGACAGCATCACCGATGCAACGAACATGAAAATGAGTGAGCTCAGGAAGATAGTGGAGGACAGGAAGGCCTGGTGGGATCTGGTTCATGGGATCACGAAGGGTTGGACATGACTTAATGACTGAACAACAACAAAAACAAGTAATTCTAGGGAAGGCATCCTCTGTGATCCAAATTTTATGTGGAACAGAAAACAATCAGGATGGAGGCATCTTTCAAAGAGGCTTGGACACACAATGTGTCTTAAGATATTCACACAAACAGTTATTTTAGAGGAAATACAATATAGATTGCAGCATAATTTTATGGGATTACTTCAAGACATTTGGAATGTGACTTACTCCAGAAGCCCAGATATCAGACATACAGTGCTGTGATGACGTGAAGAAATTTTGGAAAAAAAAACCCACACACAAACAGTTGCTTTCATTATTAAAATGTTTTCTTACCTCCGATGCCGAAATATGCTCCGTGGCTTCTTTAATGTTTGTTTTTCTCCTCCTCTTAATTAATTGCCTTTTTAATATTCTCATCTCTCAGAGTGTTCTCTTGCCACTTGTACTTTGGAGACTTCCGGAGACATCATAAATAAATATTATAAACATAATACATTATCTGAATTATCTAGTTCTGTATTCCCTCTTCTCTTATTCATCTCTTTCTTTCTTGAATTAAACATAAAATATGTTTCTTTTTTACTGTCCCAAACCTCCATGAAACATTTGAGCTAATGTTCATGTTTTAGCTATTTTTAAAACTGTATGCCTCCAGATTTACACAAGTCATCTTCTGGGGCTTCTTTGGATTTAAATGTAGTTGTGTAACAGCATGGGTAACTGTTGGAAAACTAAGATGCTATAATTTTGCATGTGAGCTGAACAAATTTATACTCTTCTAAACCATGCAATTAGAAATTGCATGCAATTAGAAATTTCAACAACAACAATTTCAACAGTATTAAGATCTATTTGTTAAAATAAATTAATTCATTGTTGATAGAGGGAGTGCTGCCCACAGTATTAAAGCTAGCAGTGGTTTGCCCCCTTTTGAAGAATCCCCACCATATTGGAACATTTCCAGCCAGTCTTGGAACTCACCTTTCTGGGCAAGGTGATTGACCATTGATGGCATCTCAGCTCCAGAGGATCCTAGATGAAACAGATTATCAGAATTTATTTCAGTCTGGCTTCAGGGTGATCTTTGGGATGGAGACAGCCTTGGTTGCCTTGGTGGATGCCAAGGCAGCAACCCAGGTAAATTTGTATAGAATTGTAGCCTCAGTGTAACATGAGCAGCAACATACTGTATCTTGGGCAGCCATTGGAAAAGACAATGGTCTAGACCAGAGTTCCTCGCCCTGTTTTTACTCATGGTCCCATTTTGAGCCACATTTTATCATACGCCTAGTAGTCAAGTTTGGGTGACCCCCTCAGACACTTACTGTGGCCTCCTAATACCTGTTTTTCATGTGCCCCCCTAGATGTATGGTGCGGCCCCCTGGGGAGGGGGACCACACTGGGAACCACTCGTCTAGATATCAACTTCTGCCCTTAGGCAAGTTTTTCAGTTTGCCTTCTACTGAGCCTGTTTCTTCTCAGCTAAGATCCTTTGGAAAAACATTTCAAAGGTAGCACTTGACCACTCCTGCTGATGTCATAACTACTTCTGATGTAGGAGAAGTCTAATGGAGGGGCATGATAAAAATGAGAAGAACTCTTGTGCTAAAAAGAGTGGTTATAAATGGAAGGATGGGTCTATGACTTCAATCACAAGACATACATCTGCAAGAGTGTTTTCGTCTACCGATATCACTGTGCCTAGCACACTTTTTCTTATTACTAGATTCTTATTCTTCTTTCTTTCAGTCTTTGTTATATCTGGTTCATTTGACACACATCCAGATATCCAATCAGGCCTAATCAAATCTGTACACATAACATGAAACATGTACATTTTCCAAAGACTGGAATAGGGTCATGACTCATCCATCTTAAATGCACAGCCTGGAATGTTGACATTCAGCATGGCTTCTATGTCACACTTTAAAGAACAGTCACTGAAATGTATGCACTTGAAATGTCATCACAAAAAAGGAGAAAACTGACACCTGTTGGAAGGAGTAAACATTATTCCTCCCCGCCCCGATATTTATTTAAGCTGGAAAATAATTAGGAAGCAATAATCCTATTAATTGAGAATACCTGTGGTCAGTTTTCATTTACATATGTAGGGGGCAGATTGCTGTCTTTCATCAAAGTGAACGGATGCAAGAATACTAACAGTGCAATCCTAGGCATGTCTACTCAGAAGTAAGCCCCATTCAGTTAACGGGGGTTTACTCTCATGTAAGTGTGTGGGATTGCACCCTAAAAGAAATTGTGTGTGCACTGAGGAGAAAAAAACACTCCCTTTTAGTTTGTTCATGACTCCTTAGCCAATTCAGAGCTACTAACCATTGTTTATTCTCTCCTAGCAGCAGAAATTTTAAATGAAGCAACGCTGCTAGCACAAATGTGTGACACTGCTTTGCCAATATGCTTTTCAAATATTTTTTTCCCCATAATTGCTTCTGACAGGTAGGGTGGTAAGATGGCTTTAGAGTGATTTTTCTCAGATTTAAAACATTTGGAGGGCTGAGCTAGAGCTACTTGTATAATAATTTCATGTTCAGAGATTTAGGGCTGAGTTGGAAGTACTTACCTAGTTTTGTGTTAAGTTTCTTATGCTGTCAAAACCCCCCACAAAAACACACACCACAAACTACAATTTGACACTTGGTAAGATATTCTTCAAGGTTTGAATTTCAGCACCTTTTCCTCCTCATCTTTTTGCTTTATCTCAGTGCTATTTACCTTTTTCTTTGCTGTCCTCAGCCTCCTTTGCTCTTACTGCCATTGAATCTATTGACTGTGAAAGTCCATATGATTTTGCTCACAGGCATCTGTGACATCATCAGCCAAAATCACGGCAGCGTGGGTTGTCACAGCTAATCAAGTGGCATGAGGTGGAGGACAGTTAGGATTGGCAGACGCCCATAGTCCTGTTCTATAATTAACTTATTTTGAATGTAATTGCCTTTACAGTTTGCAGTTGATTTGGATTCTAATATGAAATCCAAATTCATTACAAATACTGTAGTTCTTGGCATGCTATGGCATCATCAGCTCCCAGACATATCCAGGCCCTTTGGTATCAGTTTCCATTTGCTGGGATGCATGCTCAGACTTTGGAGGTTCTGGCTAAATTGCAGAGATTGGGCTGTCCCTGTCAGCCGTTACTCACCAATTGCCATTTGCCAGGAGACAGGCTGGCAGACAGAACCTGGTCACTATCATACACACCATAACCTGCCTAAAGGCCTACAGGCAGCACACAACCTATGAGAACCAAGCCAATTAGTACCCTGGCCCAAGTACATGGTCTTCTTGCTGCTCCTGTTCCATATGACAGCCTGCTGGGAGGCCTGCTGGGCCTCTCTGCATATGAGAACTACATTTCCCATAAAGCTGAGGGCTTGGGCATGCTCAAGGACGACTCAGACCACAAAGACTGGAACCAAAATTGTTGGGGGTTTGCATTGATTCTGCACCTGCTGTTTTTACAAAGTTAAGAGACAGAGAGCAATGGAAAAGATCTCATCTCAAACTTTTGGCTGGGAATAGGGTTTTTGTTTTTGCCTACTTCAGACTGAACAAATGGGTCAACATGTCCCATAGATGACACCCTGACTGGTAGTCACTCCTGGCAGGTTTGGTGTGTGTGTGTAGGAGCAGGGATTGGTATGCATCCTGGGGAAGCAGAGTGGGCAATGGGGGGGGGGGGCAGAACCAATCCCCAGAGGCTTATCAGCTCTATGATACTGGCCGGGAACCCCTTGTCCCTGGATTGAGCAGTGGCCTGACAGAATCAAACTGCTGAGGCCCAGTGACCACACAGGCCCCTGCATTCTGCACTGGCTGCAGTTTCTGACTGTTTTCAAGGGCAGCCACAAGTAGAGTGCATTACAGTAATCAAGACACAATTGGGCAGAATGGAAAGGAGATGGGGTGGGGTGGAGAGTGGATTGGGCCTGGGAAGGGGACGCGTAACCCCCTTCCTGAGCCTGATCCACCTTCACGACAGCTGGGGGTTACCTTGGGACAAGGGATCAAATGTTCCCTTAGCCCAGGGGCGGGGAACCTTTTCCCTGGCGAGGGCCGTTTTAAATATTAGAAATTTGCTCGAGGGCCGGGCGCCATTTTAATTTATTTAATTAATTTTTGCTTCGGCCCCCCATCAGCCTCCGGAGGCTCCGCGCTCACCGTCCGAAGCCGCCGCCAGGTCCGCGCATCACCTCTGGCGTACCATGCCGATGAGGGCAAGAGGGCAAGAGCTTGCCCTCATTGGCGTGGTACGCATGTGCGAAATGGCCAACGGCCTGGTGAGAAGGGGTCGAGGCGGCGGCCGGGGAGGACATGCAAAGGCCCTCTCCCAGCCTCTGGAGGTGACGCGCGGACCCGGCGGAGCCTCCAGGGGCCTTTTGGGCGGCCTCCCGGCAATCTCTCTGGGGGCCGGACCGGATGGCCTCGGGGGCCTGATCCGGCCCTGGGGCCGGAGGTTCCCCACCGCTGCCTTAGCCCAAGGAGGCCTCATGCTGAAACTCCCCCATGGGATACAGTGGATGCTGTGTTGGCACTGCTGCATCGTTATGCTTCAGTGCTCAGTTCTGCTGAATGTATGGATTGGCCCTAAACTGGCTCCAGTTCAAGAACTTCACCTTACCTGTGTTCTGGAGGTGAAATGCCTGTATAGTGCTGATTCACCAGGCTACATTTTAATCAGCCTCCCTGTAAGCAATACATTCTTCTCTTGCCACCTCCATTTGATAAAATAATTTAACTTATTCCGAAGATTCCTCTATCTGTCTCTCCCTTTCTGCCAACCTATCAATCTAAAACCAGCAATGAAATATTATTAGATTTTCTTTGGCTACCTTTGTTGCATAAAAATCAGCAGCAATACTTTAGGGAATGGAATGAAGCACTGAGAAAGAAAGAAAAATCTCTAGGAATAGAAGCAGTATTCCGCATAGTTTTAACATTCATGGTTGATCAACAAATGAAATGGAAAATTCAAACTGATTATTAATTCTCACAGCTATGATACCATTAGGGCAATGCTTCCTCAGGAAGGAAAGATGCCTGGGGAGAAAAAAAAACATTTTTTTGCTTGTAGATTTATATCCCACTTTCAAAGAAAGTATCAATGAAATTCAATAAAAGCTTTGTATCAATATCAGTAGAAAGCTGTTATGGTGTAGTGCCTAAAGGCCTACTCCTATTCCGATGCCATGCCAATGTTGCATGGTTGCTGGCACAACATCCATCCTATCCTAAGCCTGGCTGGCAAGGATGGGGGAGGATGGGAGAAAGTGGAGTCTGGGCCATATCCTGCTAGCCAGCCCAGCAACACTCCTGATGCAGCGATGACCTGTGTGGTCTGGTCACTACTTTTATTGGACCGCATTGGTGATGGGATAGGATCTGGGAGGAGGACACACAAGTACAGGCAGGGCCAATCCACACCTCCCAGCAGGGCTGTCATACCATTGCATGTTCTCCAATGGGTGGCCTGGAGCTTGGTGCCAGTGAGGCCTGGCTACACCAGTTGGTTGGTGGCCCATGCTGGAATCCACATAGTCATGGGGGGGCAGGCCACTGACCTCACCTTGCAGCTGCCACGTTCCCACTGGTCACTGCATGCAGGTGGACTGTGGGGCTTCCCTTGGGGTCTGTGTAATGTTCTCGACTGTGAGGTGGCTACCTGTGGAAAGCAAGAGGAAACAGATCATGGAACAAGGCACTGACAATGGCATCAGTCGCACCTGTTCACTGACTTGGGATGGGAGCAAGGGCATGATGGCTTGGAACATGACCCTTCCTTCTCCTGTGGGGCTGCTGTGGCCCTCTGAGGGCCCCTCAGTGAGCGGTTCAGGTGGGTACTTGTCCAGCATGTGCAATGGTTGGTCCTGGGCATTCCCTAGGGCAGTGGTTCCCAAACTGGGAGGCATGGCTCCCAGGGGAGCCACGGAGTGCTGCGGAATCCTCTTGGAATACAGTGTAATGCCAATTGGCAGGCATCAGCATAATGCCATGGGGATCTGCGGCCAATGGTCGCCAATGTTCAAGGGAGCCGCAGGTCAAAACGTTTTGGGAAACACTGCCCTAGGGAACCATGCCGCTTCCCCAAGGTGTCACTTGGCAGGTCAGCAGCTGAGAGGTGCTCTGCAAAGTGATGCCTTGGCAAACGTGGTGCTGCTGAAAGATTGGCTTGTGAGATAATTGGACTCACCTGGCCTAGATGCCTTTAAAAGGGGTTTGGACAGATTCATCATGGAGGAAAAGACCATCACAGGTTACAAGCCATAAGTAACCTCCTGGTTTTAGAAGTGGGTTTTCTCTGTGCCAGGGGCAGGGAGTGGCAGCAGGAAACAGGTTATCTTGTTGGCTGTGTGCTCCCTGAGGCATTTGGTGGGGCCACTGTGTGATACAGGAAGCTGGACTAGATGGGCTTTTGGCCTGATCCAGCAGGGCTCTTCTTATGTTCTGTGCCTCCGTAGCATCTCACTCTCATCCCTCTTGTTTTTTCCCTTCCCCCATAGCATTCCTTGCCTTCTGAGGCCTCCTTCTCTCTCCCTCACAGAGCCAGAGGCAGCTTTTCAGGGTCTTCTTCTTTTTTTTTAACCTAAATTTCTCGCCTTGTAAGCGAGTATACTGTATACGGTACAGTGTTTCTGTATAAATGTAGAAGTCCTTTCTATAGAGGCAGACTTTCTTCCTCTTTTAGGAAAGGAATTTCTTTTCAGCATTTCCCCTAATTTCATCTGAATCTCAAATCTAACACCAATTAGTGTTATTTTTCCCTTTCCTGTTTTCAATCGTTCTTTGAGGCAATGGAAACATTCAAGTTACCTAACTTGTCTTTTTCAGTTAATTTTCCTTAATGTGCCAAATCCGTTTAATTACAGTGTCTATAAATAATCCATGGAAAATACTTCTCTGAACAAAGTACACTTTACCTTCTACAGTATATGTGGCACGTTTTAATACTTAAAAGCATTAGGACAGATGCTAGGTGCCTGCTAAACTTGTTTTCAGTTTTCTTTTATTTATATGTTAATGAGAATTTAATTACTTCATGAATACTTAAACAACCTGAGGGGGCCTGATATCATTAGCTTGAACATGACAAGAACCACAAGTGACCACATGGGAAGACGAAAATTGCTTTTAGTTTACTTGAAGACAGGAAGATGAATTCATTTCACCCCCTGCCGTGTCTTACCTGACATGCAAAACTGAAAAAGCACTGAGCACAGACTGAATTTCAGTTTCATACAAATGAAGGGATCAGAGGAAGATAACTATAGATAAAGCCATAAATTCTTGCTGCTTAGATTTGCTTCACTTTCCTTTAATAACTAATCTGGAAATGTCTTATTTTCACACTCTTTTTTTAAAACAAGGAAAATTGCTTCTGTCATGTAATTTTCCTGTTACTATGCCCAACTTATATATGCCACTGCACTCTTTAAATAATCCCATTTTAAGAACCACTATGAAAGCACTTTGCTTAATTTGCCATGAAAAAAAATTGTAGGCAACAGAAATGGCTTATGCCAAGCATGTTCCAAAGCTCTATTTGAGTCCTGATCTTCAAAATATCTACCGTTTTTAACAAAGTATAAATATTGGCAATAGTTTAATATACAAACCAATTTCTTTCTTACTTCAAATAGGCCTAATGCAGAATTCTTACACAATCTCCATGATTGTGTCAATTTCAGGTCAGGTACTACAATTTAATGAGTTTCTTGATAGTTGCCAATAATCTGCATATATACTTTCACAATATAATAGGGGAGGGGGTGGTGCCTCTGTCATTGAAGCAGGCGGTGAAGTGCCCCCTTCTGAGGAAACCCTCCTTGGATCTCACTACTGTATTCTGGAAAGCATTTGGCCAATCTCAAATATCCCGTTTCTGGGCAATGTGATCGAGCGGGTAGTGTCGTCTGAGCTCCAGAGGGTCTTGGAGGAAGTTGATTGTCTGGATCCATTCCAGTCTGACTTCAGGCTGGGGTTCAGGATGGAGACAGCCTTGTTGGATAACCTGCAGCGGGATCTGGACAGGGGGAGTGCATCCCTGTTGGTTCTGCTGGACCTCTCGGCAGCTTTTGACACCATTGACCATGGTGTCCTTCTGGGTCGATTGGCTGGGTTGGGGCTTGGAGGCACCGTCTTGAGGTGGTTCTGCTCCCTCCGGGCCGATAGATCCCAAAAATTGATTCTGGGGGATGCTTGCTCGACACCCTGCCCTTTGAGATGTGGGATGCCACAAGGGTCAATTCTATCCCCCATGCTGTTCAATATCTATATGAAGCCTCTGGAAGAGGTCATCCAGAGATTTGGGGTAGGGAGCCATCAATATGCTGATGACACCCAGCTCTTTATATCCTTTCCACCTGATTCCAAGGAGGCAGTCAATGTCCTGAATAATTTTCTGGATGCAGTTGGGAGCTGGATGGGGGTGATCAAGCTGAGACTAAATCCTGATTAAGACAGAGGTTCTTCAGGTATTGGACTATCTATCCGGGCCTGCCCGTACTTATGCCTGGCTTAGCCGGGGATCCCTCCTTGTCCTCCAGCACCAACCGCCCTGAGGTCACCAACAACAAGGCAGGGGCTTCCCCGCCACTGCAGGGGAAATGTCCAACCCTGGGCAAACATCTCCTACTGCACGGCCCCAGCGGGAGGCCCCATCCTGCCCATCGAAGGACTCTGGCCTCCTGGGGTGGTCTCGTTGCCGGCAGCCCAAGCAACACCCTCCACCACAGCGGCCTCTCTCGCCACCCACATAGAGGCAGCTGGAACGTGCCTCCAAGTGGTGTGGCCCAAGGACAAGGGCGGGGTGAGGGCAATGAAGGGGGTGACTGGAAACCCACTAGTCTCCCGTGCTCGTCGTAGGAGTCCACCACTTGATTACTTTTCATAAACTGCAGAATAAACTGTGCATGGACACACACAGAGTATTTTTTTTAACTCCTTTAAATGCAAAGTTCTGGTGATAGGACATATTGTCCTATATAAGATAATCCTATATAAGATACATAAAGAACGTTTGGGAGTACTATAAACTGAGTGTCACCTCGTGCGCTACTCGCGCTGGGGCTTGCCTGCTCACAGCGGCTGGAGCACTTTCACCTGTGGAAAGCATCCTCTGGGTGTTGCAAGAAGTTTGCGTCCTCTGCTCAGTCTTCTAGGCAGCTTTCTTTTGAAGGTAGCTCAGCTGAGCATCCAATCAGCATCAACTGCCAGTTAGCCACAAGCCCAACTCAGTTTTGCTTGGACTTTTAAAGGCACAATCACATGTTCCTTGCCTGTCGATCGCCTGTGCGCACCTGTGGGCCTTGCCTGTGTGTGTGTGTGTGTGTGTGTGTGTGTGCGCGCACGCACACGAGCACACTCTACTTTTTTTTACTCCTACATAGTGTAAATGTATCCTGTGCTCGAAAGCTAGTCATATTTGATTCTAGGGTGCGGTGCTCATCTGTTTCTATGGCTGAAGAGACACATTCAGGCTACAACATTTACAATTGTATTAAAAACCTAGCTTGGGCTTTGGGTGATGTGACCCAGCAGTGCATGACTGGGATTTGGGAAAAAGAAAACCACTGAAAAGGTGTGTCCATACTGAGTTTGCAAAGGAAGAGGTGATGGCCAGACTCAACAGGACTGTTGTTGAGATGGCCAACAGCCTAAACCTTGAGGTTGAGGAGGAGGAGCTGTTCGTGGAGGAGGTTCCAGAGGTATTAACCAATGAGGAGCTATTGGAACTGGAGCAGGAAAGGGAGGCAGAAGATGAAGCCAGAGAAAGGGAACAAAAAGCTGAGGCAGAAAAAGGAGAGGCAGTCAGGAAATTCACAATAAAGGGTTTGGCAGAGGCTTTTGCTAGTCCCAAGAAGGTCCTCAAAAAGTTTGAAAATATGGACCCCAGCACTGAAAGATTCTCCATGATAGAGAGGAATGTCCAAGAGTCTGTAGCTGCATACAAGTTAATCTACGACGAGGAGAAAAAGCAGTGTAAACAGACCACCATGGACATTTTCTTAAAAAGAAAGTCACCTCCTGAGGAGCAATGGGCAGATTTTTCAGAAGATGCCAGCTCTTCTGGTCCTCCAAGAGGTGCCAGCTCCACAGAATCTGGTTATGATGAATCTGATTAGTGCTAATGGGCACTCGTTTCAGTTGCTTAAGTTTTTGAGTAATGTTGGTAAAGAGCTTTTGGGTATGAAATGTTGGATAAAGTTTTTGTTGGACATGATGCAGCAGAGTTCCTCAAATTATTTTAATTTTTTTTAGAGTGTGTTAAAAAATGTTTACAAAAACGCAAAGCAATTGTAAGACAAAGAAATTGTACTGTACAAAGAAAATTTTTTATTAAACAATTTCATCATTAAACAATTACAGTACAGTACTGTACAGTAAACAAAATACAGTAAACAAACTGGTCGATTATAGTGGAGTATATACCGCAGTGCCGAGGACTCGCATAACTGTAAACGGATTTTTCGGAATATGTCCTCCATGTTAAGTGGGGGGTTCCGGTACATCTAGAGTAATTAAAAAAAGGTAATTTAAGAAAGCAAGAATAAAAAGAGAAAGAAAAAATATATAAAACAATCAATCAAACAAACAAAAAACTACGCTTGTTGGAGACAAAGTGACAATCCATAACAGCCTGCTCGCTCCGTTTAGATCAAATAATTAAGAACTCATGGTACAAGATTGGCAACACAATCCTATCCAACATTCCAGCGCCAGTGTAGCCGTGCCTACAGGGTGCACACTGCATTTTGCAGTGTAGGGGCAGTCATGGAGGCCTCCTCAAGGTGAGAGAACATTGGTTACCTTACCTCGGGGCTGCATCATGGCTGCCCTGGCGCTGGAAAGTTGGTTAGGACATATTAACATTATATTAACATTGCCACTGTCAATATAATCATAGCTCACAGATAAATCTAAGCACGTTGGCAGCACTCCCAGAAACATAAGAGATTGTTATACTTGCGCTAGAAAGTTGGTTAGAATTGCCTGGAAGTGCCTGAAACAGCGCGATTTCAGTCTCTATAGCCCTGAAAATGGAGCAGTTTGGCAGACAAAGGGTAAGAAAAACGTGTGTGTGTGTGTGTGTGTGTGTGTGTGTGTGAGGAAGGCTGGCAGGGATGAAGTGTATGTGTTGGTGTGGGTGTAGGAAGGCTGGCAGGGCTGTTGTGTGTATATAGAAAGGCTGCAGTGTGTGTGTGTGTGTGTGTGTGTGTGTGTGTGTGTGTGTGTGTGTGTGTGTGTGTGTAGGAAGGCAGGGAGAAGCTGGCAGGGCTCATTGGTAGCACATAAGTAAGCAAGTAGCCCTGACTTACAATTCATTTTAATAATTTAATTAATTAATTGGTGCAGGTGGTACTTCTGAGCCCAGGAGTGGGATGGGGATGCGGCAGCCACGCCCCCCCCCCAGGCCAGCTCAGTAATTCACCGTCCTCCCTCGCCGCCCGCCCTTGCACTCGCCAGCAGGAGCCTTACCTTCCCTAGCAGTAGCTGGGTTGCTTTGGCAGCGGAGTAAGTGCTGCCCTTTGCCTGAAGTCATTGGAAACATGCTTTATGGCACGTTTGTGATGACTTAGAGCGGCAGAGCGCTTGCTCCACCACTCTAAAGTTGCGCAAGATTGCGCTTTCAGTCATATCCAATTTAAGATGATCCACTGATACACACAACCATTGAATTGTCCCCTCCATAGATATTCCATTTTCACACAACATTTTCAGTTGCGACGATTGATTTTGAAGCTCTGACAATATCTGGCCTTTCATTGCTGTAATGAAGTCCAGAATCATTCCCAGTTCTTCAGAGGAGGAGGTTGGAATCTCCTCCTGAACAGCAGACTCAGAATTCGTTCTTTTTTTCATGGAGACATATTACCAAACCAACTTCAAGTGAGGATAATAAACAAATGATTGTTGAACTATTTAAATTATTTATTCGAAAAAAGTCTAAAGCTTGCCAAAACTTACCATTAATGGTAAATACTAATCTTAATGATGAAAATTCTATTATATTTACTGGATCTTGAAACCATATTTCTTCTGGTACAGAGTTGTATTCTAAACCAGACAAATCATTCCTATCAAAAGAAAGTAAATGGGGCGGGGAAGGGGGGGGAAGAGAGAATGAATGAAAAATGTCAACACCACATGTTTTAGAAGCTGCCTAACTTTTCACTCCTATGTGTCTTCCCATTACATTAGGTTGATGCCTGCCAATGTGCATCAACATCACATCAATGTTGATGTGAGCGCAGGCAAGGCCCTGCTGTCTGGTTCGAGCCCTGGCCTCCCGGGGGAAGCAAGCCTCCTTGCTCCCCTTGCGGAGAGGACCAACGTGCCAGACCCGAAGGTCCGCACCCAGGGACCAGTAGACCCCCCAGGACAGCCCAGGTAGGCGGCACAGAGCCAAAGGCGACCTCCCGCCAAGGATGACTGGGGCCCCAGACCTGACACTCCCACACCCTCCAGCTGTGGCCGCCTCTGTGAGTGGGGCAAATCCCACCTGTGGGCCACAGGCCCACCACAGGCCCTGACCGCCCAAACCTTTTATTCCACCCCAGCGCCACAAGGGGGCAGAAGAATCAGGACTACATGACTCTGAACTGACCTGACATGGTGGCCACAGCCCAAAATACAGTTCCATGCTCTTAAACTAGTGAGGAGTTCCTAGCTTGGTAGAAGTGCACACGTTTCTCATGAAGAAGGTCCCAAGTTCAAGTCCTGACATCTTTAGGTAGACTACGGAAAGACTCCTCTCTGAAATCCCCATGAACTGGTGCCAGTCAATATAGAAATGACTGAGCTGGACTGACAGGTCGTCTGACTCAGGACAAGGCAGTTTCCAACGCTGATGTCACCAGGCTAATTCACTAATGTGGCTGGCAGAGCAATCTTACCCAGCTCCTCCACTGTTGCAGCAGTGGTGTAGGGCAGAACGGGAGGCTTTGGAAGGGAAAGGGGATCTAAATCCCCGTTCTCTTCCAAAGCCTCCCGTGCACCAGTGGAGGAGCTGGGTAGGATTGCGCTGTATATCACGATTGCATTTCTTATATTCTTCAATAGCATGTTGTCCAGAACCTAGAAATCATTCTGCATGTGATAATAAACTCACTTTAATCGTTGTCTGAAGAATATGAATATGATGAACACGCTTCCAAGAATTAAAATAAGAATGATGATTATAAATATAGGCAGGTTCTGGTATAACTGATTTGTCAGTTTGTCTGGCTCATCTGAAATGGAAAAGAAAAAGAATGCTTTTACATGACTCCAATGGAAAGAATTATATTTGAGAGCTTAGCCAAGCAGTAGTCTCCTCTGTTTCAATGGGAAATGTTGCAATCTTTCAATTTAGAAAGAAATTTTCTTTCTTAAATGATCTGAAATATTTGGGGGACTTGGCATGAATCCTGGAGCCACTACCTGTGTCTAGCGCTCACCATTTCAGATTGCAGGTGGAGAATCAGAAATTTGAAACTTGCTGCATATAAAAAGCTCCCCATTCGTACAAAACATACACAACAGGGAGAGGAATCCAGATTCGCTTTCACATGCTGATCAGCACGTGCAGGCAAATATTTTATATACACACACACTCACACACAAACGCATGATGATGCATGAACATTTATATTTGTAGAATTAAGAGTGCAGCCCTTCACTAACAGTCTGAAATGGTAAATCCCAGAAGCTGTGCACCATGTGATTTCCCAATGCTGTGTGTTTTGCCTCTTTTTGCCTCTTGGTGCTGACTCAATTACATCCCCTGCTTATGGCCCAACCCTATTCAGAAAATAGCATTCTTTGTCTGACAAAGAAAAACACCCGACCCATGTACGTTCTAAAAACACAGATGCCAAAGACTGCAGATCTAGGTCTGGCTGAACGGCCTTTGAGAAAGTGGTGTTCAAGGTTTCATGAAGCCCTGCTGATCCAGTGCCCTCCGGTCAGACGAGTCATAGCGGACAAGTTTTCCTGAAAGGACACTTGCCATCTTCTCAGGTAGGGTGGCTGCTACAGGATGGTATTGGGTTGCGCTGTCAGTTCACGGGCGCAGCTCTGGATCTGCAGTGAGTAGAGCGGCACTGGCCTTGGCGCCAGCACTGCCTACTTGCCAGATGCCGCAAACCTGCTTTATGGCATGTTTGTGATACCCTAGACCGGCCGAGTGCGTGCTCCACTGGTCTTTTTCTAGAAAGGATTGGGCTGTAACTTACCAGGTTGAGATTCATGCATTGCTTTCCCATCCAGGGTCATATCTTCTTCCATGATGACATGCGCTGAAAGATCACAGAAATATTTCTTTTAAAACATTTGTATCCTGCTGTTCTCCTTGTATCCCCTTCCACTCCACTTGGGGCTGGGCATTTTGGGGCACACCCTCCCTGAAGGTGACGCCTGGGGCAAACTCTACCGCCCGCACCCCTAGCAGTCTCCCTGTTTGTGAAAAGAAACAGAGAAAACAGCATTCTTTCCTGACAAAGAAAAACACCCGACTCGTGTATGTTCTAGAAACACCGATGTCAAAGACAGCAGATCTAGGTCTGGCTGAACGGCCTTTGAGAAAGCGGTGTTCAAGATTTCATGACACATGTCACATACGTTTCCATCCTCTTCACTTGTTTAAAAGAAACATATGCTCAAAGAGACATACCTTGAGAAGAAACAGGTAACGAAGATACCGAAGATACCACAGCCAACACGAGGATCAGAAAAATCTCCATCCTATGCAAAGGCTTGTGTCCTCTGTAATAGCTCCAATCACATTTCTGGTGACATGAACATGTAGCTCACTGTGACATCACTATGGCTGTCAGACCTGAAAGGGACCAATCAGAGCAGAGCAGAATGCTGGGCTGGGTTGACCTCTGTCCTGCTTTCCTGCTGGAAATGGCCTCTCTGAAGCAGCACATGGCACTTCTGGGGTCAAGTAGCTGCTTCAGAGAGGTGATCTTAAATAACCCCTCCTTCCATGTTTGGACCCAACCCAAATGGCAGCTCTATGCAACTGCCACAGAACAGTAACCCTAAACACGATCTCTGACACACTGGCATGTATAGCATCATGAAACCATAAAGCTTGAATGTGCTGTGTAAGCAGTGGCGTCCCTACACTGGTGCAGGGAGTGCGGACTGCACCATGTGACATCCTCAGGGGGGTGACATCATTAGTAGCCAAAAAGAAAAGAAAACTCTTTACTTACCTCTCCTGGGCTGTCTGCACACAAACATGGGCCCTATTTTTGGTGACTTTTTAAACAGCTGTTCCAATAAAAATAGAAACAAAACAACCCTTCTCTGCCTTTGATTGATCAATTTTGTTCCTGTTTCCTTAGAATGAAGACCTGTTAGTTACATAAGAGAAGGACAGCTGTTTGGAAGGTTCCAGTGCTGCTGTATCAAATGTATCGATAAGGAAAGACATCTGAAGAAGACAATAGGTCCCCAGTACAGCAAAACATTCTGTTTCAAAAACCCTTCCCGGATCAGTACAGATTCCCATGGGAAGGTCTTTATAACTGACGAAAACTGAATTCTAATGCAGAATTCTTAAGCCTGATTCACATATGACAGCGTTGTCCCTGCTGTGCGCTTCACGGACCCGCTCTGCCCTGTATTTGCATATTCATAATGTAAAAGGACACCATTACGGGGCACCAACGCTAGAATCGCTGGAGATGGCTCGGTTCAACTTTGGCAAAGCGTGTCTCGTGGAGCTTGTGGGCGGGTTCAAAGCGCAACTGCAGCCACCAATCGCGCGAGAGGGGGGGGAGAGTGGTTGCATGCCAATCACAAGTTGCTCCAATCATCGCGAATGTTACAAGTCCACTGCTCTTCAGAGAGGGAAACCCCTTGCAAGGAAACCCCTTGCAACCCCTTGCACACACACGCAAACACAGGAGGAGTAGAGAGCAAGCCGCAAGCACCGAAAAATATCCAAATTTTGAAAAATATCATTGCAAGAGTCGCAAACCGTTCCCAGTTCATGCTGGGATGATGATATAAAATTTAAAATTTGTGTTGGAAGTGAGGGCAAAACGATATTTTACTGTCCACAAACTGTTTTTTTTCTCGTTTCAATGACTGAGATTGGCCAATCAGAGCGCGGCTGTGTTTACCCAATCACAGCTGCGCTCTCTTAAGAGGGCGGGACAGCAGGAGGGACGTGTAGGGACGACAAGCAAAGCGGCGCTCCCCCTGCTCCAAGTGCCAGATCAGCGCGTACGGCGGACGGGGACATCCGCGGTCATATGTGAATCCGGTCTTACACAATTTGCATCTCCATGATTGTGGGCCCAATCCTATGCAACTTTCCAGTGCCGATGCAGTCACAATGCAGCCCTGAAGTAAGGGAACAAATGTTCCCTTACCTTGAGGAGGCCTCTGTGACTGCTTCCCCACCACAGGATTCAGAGCATGCCCGTTTAGCATGGCTGCATCGGTGCTGGAAAGTTGCATAGGATTGGGCTCTGTGTCATTTTCAGTTCAGGTACTACAGCTTAGTGAGTTTCTCAATAGAGTTGCCAATAATCTGCATATATACTTACACAATATAACGGGGGAGGGGTGGTGTTGCCGTCATTGAAGCAGGCAGTGGTGCTCCCCTTCTGAAGAAACCCTCCTTGGATCCCACTATTCTGGAAAACTTTCAGCCAGTCTCAAATATCCCATTTCTGGGCAAGGCAATTGAGCGGGTAGTGTCGTCTCAGCTCCAGAGGGTCTTGGAGGAAGCTGATTTCAGTTTCTGGATCCATTCCAGTTCAGGATGGAGATGACGTTGGTCACCTTGGTGGATGAACTGCGCTGGGGTCTGGACAGGAGGAGTGCATCCCTGTTGGTTCTGCTTGGACCCCTTGGCGCCATTTGACACCATTGATCATGGTGTCCTTCTGGGTCGATTGGCTGGGTTGGGGCTTGGAGGCATCGTTTTGAGGTGGTTCCACTCCTTCCGGACTGATAGATCCCAGGTGGTGGTTCTGGGGGATGCTTGTTCGGTCCCTGGCCATTGAGGTGTGGGGTGCCGCAAGGGTCAATTCTATCCCCCATGCTCTATATCAGGGGCGGGGAACCTTTTCCCTGGCGAGGGCCATTTTAAATATTAGAAATTTGCTTGAGGGCCGGCCATAAGGCCGGGCGCCATTTTTATTTATTTAATTAATTTTTGTCCCCGCCCCCATCGGCCTCCGGAGGCTCTGCGCTCACCGTCCGAAGCCGCCGCCGGGTCCGCGTGTCACCTCCAGCGTACCATGCCGATGAAGGCAAGAGGGCAAGAGCTTGCTCTCATCGGTGTGGTACGCATGTGTGAAATGGCCAACGGCATGGTGAGAAGGGGTCGAGGCGGCGGCCAGGGAGGACATGCAAAGGCCCTCTCCCGGCCTCCGGAGGTGACCGTGACGCGTGGACCCGGCGGAGCCTCCAGGGGCCGGTTGGGCAGCCTCCCGGCAATCTCTCTGGGGGCCGGACCGGATGGCCTCGGGGGCCTGATCCGGCCCTGGGACCAGTTCCCCACCACTGTTCTATATGAAGCCTCTGGGAGAGGTCATCCAGAGATTTGGGGTAGGGAGCCATCAATATGCTTATGACACCCAGCTCTCTATCTCCTTTCCACCTGATTCCAAGGAGGCGGTCAGTTTCCTGAATCATTGTCTAGAAGCTGTTGGGAGCTGGATGGGGGTGATCAAGCTGAGACTAAATCCTGATAAGACAGGTTCTTCTGGTCTGGAGGTTCTTCAGTTATTGGACTTTTGTCCTGCTCTGAACAGGGTGTATTGGAAAATGCGGAAGACTTCCCCCGAGGAAGTCTGCAGTGGTTCCTCACCTTGACAGGCCTAGGGAATAATGGGTTAAAACCCAGGTTTTAGAAGTAGGCAGTTCCACTAGAGGCTGCAACTGCTCCTCAAGTATAAAAGCAGCACCTGAAGGAAGGGAGTGGGTTGAAGGAGCACGTTTGGAGAGGAGGAGTGGGTAACAGAGAGGAGAAAGGCCTGGAGGAGAGGATTGACTGGCTTGGTTGTCCTGACTGACTCTTGGACTTACCCTGACCTTGGCTTGACGGACTAACTCCTGGACTGGCTCACTGATTGACTCTGGCTTGGCTGTTGTGCACTGACCTTGGACAGGCTTGAGAACCCTGACTGACTTTTGAACTTGGTCTGGCCTTTGGACTTTAACTTGGCTCTCAAGCATGGACTACCTGACATGTGAGTGGAAAGGGGGAGCTAGTTAGCCAAAAGCAGACCTAGGACTCTTAAAGGGATATGAAAAGGGAATTTTCTGGGACACAGGGTTGAAGGAGGAGGCCTGTATCTTGGGGGTTCTCCTGGATGTGTAGCTGCTCCTACATTCCTAGGTGGCAGCTGAGACCAGGGGGGCTTTTGCCTCACTTCAGCTGGTGTGCCAGCTGTGACCATACTTGGACCATGGCCACAGTGACCCATGCCCCAGTGACATCTAGATTAGATTACTGTAATGCATTGTATGTGGGGCTGCCTTTGAAGACTGTCCAGAAACTGCAGCTAGTGCAGAATTTGGCCACCCGTGTAGTTACTGGGGCTCCTTGGTTTGACTCAGTCAGGCTGTTGCTTTGGCGGCTACAATAGCTGCCGGTTCACTTCTGGGCACAATTCAAAATGCAAGTTTTGACTTTTAAAGCCCTTTACGGTTTGGGACCAGGATGTTTCAGGGACCCCCTCCACCAGCCACGCACATATAGAGAGGCAATATAGATCCAGAAACACATACCAGTATATACTTGAGTATAAGTTGACCTTATAAAAGTCATGGGCAATTTTAAGCCCCAAATCATGAAATTTGCCATGACCCATAAATACGTCGAGTGTAAAATTTAGGGCTCTATGAAATTCTTGACAACTTACCAGTAATTGTTCTGAGGCAGCAACAAATATTTGGACCCCTCTAAACTACCACCCTTGCATAAGCTCAAGCAATATATACTGTAGATATAGATATTCTCTAAACAGGAAAAAAGAAAGGTGAAGGATCTTATGGGTGTTGTAGTGTGTGTGTGTGTGTGTGTGTGTGTGTGTGTGTGTGTGTGTGTGTGTGTGTAGCTTGTACAAGAATGGTAGTTTAGAGGGGTGAGCTGAAGGGGGAAAGCAAGAATGAAGGGGGTGGGGAAGGAGAATAATGTTTTGTGCAGGCTCTGAGAGGGAGAAGGAACTGCACTGCCATTTTCCTAAAGAGGTTCTCTATGAGGAGAAAGTGCCCAGTAGCAGACAACGGGGGGGGGGGCATCTTGGTGGAGGTGCTGCTGCTGGGGAAACAGGTCTTCCTCTGATGGGGGGGGAGCAGTGGGCTTTTCATACAAAAAGTGAGCAAGGAGCCCGTCTTACACCAAACATACACCTGCTAAGCTCTCTGTTGATGTGTGTGTGACAGCAAGGCTAGCTATGCCACTGTGGCTGCAACAGTACCCCCCCCCAAAAAAAATAAACAGAAGTGACACAGGTAAATGAAAGGTATCTAGATCCCTTTCAATCTGGTTTCAGGCCAGGCTTTGGGATGGAAACGGCCTTGGTCGATGACCTACGCCAAGGACTGGACAGGGAGAGTGTGTCCCTGTTGGTTCTGCTGGACCTCTCAGCAGCTTTCGACATCATCAACCATGGTGTCCTTCTGGACCGAATGGCCGAGCTGGGGATTGGGGGCATCGTTCTGCGGTGGTTCCGCTCCTACTTGGCAGATAGGTCCCAGATGGTGGTGCTAGGGGACGCCTGTTCGGCATCCTGGCCCTTGAGGTGTGGGGTGCCACAGGGTTCCATCTTGTCCCCCATCCCATGCTATTTGACATCTACATGAAACCGCTGGGAGAGGTCATCCGGGGATTTGGAGTTGGGTGCTATCATTATGCTGATGACACCCAGCTCTATCTCTCCTTTCCACCTGATTCCAGGGTGGCTGTTGAGGTTCTGGAGCGCTGCCTGGAGGCGGTTGGGACCTGGATGTGGGCTAATAAGCTGAAATTAAACCCAGACAAGATGGAGGTTCTCCTGGTCCGGAAATCCACGATGCAGGTACTAGAGTATCGTCCTGCTCTGAAGGGGTTGCACTCCCTCTGAAGGAGCAGGTCCGTAGCTTGGGGGTCCGCCTGGATCCGCAGCTGCTCCTGGATTCCCAGGTGGCAGCTGTGGCAGCTTTGGCTGGTGCGCCAGCTGCGACCGTACTTGGATCGTGCAGACCTGACCACGGTGAACCATGCCACGGTGTCGTCACGATTAGATTATTGTAACATGCTTTACGTGGGGCTGCCCTTGAAGACGGTTCGGAAACTGCAATTAGTGCAGAATGTAGCGGCCCGTGTAGTTACTGGGGGTAGGCGGTTCGACTCTGTCGGGCCGTTCCTCCTACAGCTGCACTGGCTGCCGATTCATTTCCAGGCCCAATTCAAAGTGCTGGTTTTGACCTTTAAAGCCCTATATGGCTTGGGACCAGGATATTTGAGAGACCGCCTACTTCTATATAGTCCGGCTTGTCCCCTTAGGTAATTACTCCTTAGGTAATCAGAGAAGGCCCTTTTGCAGGTGCCGTCGCCCAGGGAGGTGCGAGGGGCGGCAGCCAGAAATAGGGCCTTCTCAGTAGTGGCACCAACGTTATGGAACTCCCTCCCTTTTAATTTACGAACTGCTCCCTACTTGAACACTTTCTGGCGACGCCTAAAAACCTTCCTGTTCAAGGAAGCCTTCTGAGCCCTGCCTTTTTTAACATCCTGCTGGTACAGCTGGGACACTGCTGCTTTTTGTGCTCTTTTTATGCTCTTGTTTTAATTGTAATGATGATCTTTTTAAATTAATTGTTAGATGTTTTATTAATTTCGTTAACTGTTTTTTACTGTTTTAAAATGTGACTTGGGTATTGGATTTGTTGTATTGTATTTCCTTTTTTGTTGTAAGCCGCCTTGGGTCCCTTCAGGGAGAAAGGTGGGGTAAAAATAATGTAAATAAAATAAATGCACACGTGACACAGGTATGGGATAAGTTAAGGGACATGTTTATTGAAATTGTTACAAAGAGTTTGTAGGCTTGTAGCGGGTCCTGCCCAAGATGGTCCATCTCAGCTCTGCGGGCACCTAAACTGGAGGAGGCTGTGAAAGCCTGATTCCCTCCTACGGGCGTAACTGTCCTGACTCAGAATCAAAGATCAAAGACCTAAAGGCTCTCTCAGCTTCTTCACAGCCAACCCCTGACAACAGATGGTCAAGGAAGCAGAATTGCCGTGCCAGCCCTGCACCCGGGTGAGGGGGCACTAAGACTGGCAATAAAGTTCAAGCCACCCTGCGCCCCAGTGCCAGAGGGCACTGTCCGTCCCTCCTAACTCTTGCTTACCTAAGGACAGAAACCTTTTGATCCCCATCATTCGTCCCTGCCTGCATCATTCTGCCAGGCTTGTCCGACCTGGTAATGCCTACAGAAGCACACAGTCTGGGGTAGGCAAAAAAACACATACTCCATGAGTCAATTCGGAATATGGTAAAATATTCCTAACCCCCCCCCTGAAGGGTAACCAGCTGAGCATCAGACTATGCCATGATAGTGAGGGAGGGTCTTGTGGTCACACCAGGAATGGTGCTGGGACTCCCTGCCGGCCCTTACAAGGGGTTCCAGCTCCCCTGCTTGCAGCCCATCGTGGCAGCGCAAAGGGGCCCACGTGTGCAATGGGGGGAGTGTCGCAAGCTGGCTCCGCCTGCATATGCATATGAGCCAGAGCGGTATAAGGGCACATAAAAGTAGCAAAAGCTACTGAGAAAATCCATTGTTCATGTAATATAACAATAAGACCCTTGGAGTAAACTGTATCTTTAATGCTTTCTTTGCTCCTAAACATTTATTTTAAAACAGAATAAAATATACATAATAAAATATAAATATAATTGGAAAAAGGGACTAAAGAAGACAAACTAAAGGACTAAAGACAAATAAAAGCGCCCAACACTTTCGCCCCTGGAGATGGAATTCCACAGAGATGGAGAAAATGTTAAAAGGCCTGCTTTGCCATTTTTTCCTTTTACACTTCATGTTCACCAAACTCACTGAATTTGCATGTTGCATACTTCCTGTACAATCCTCTTTGGACACTGCACTGATGGAGTTTTAAAGGCACACTCGCTATTTCCTTGCCTGTCCATCATTGCCACAGTTCTTTACACAATTTTCACTTCCAAATTTTATAGACAGTTGTCTATAAAAATGTTATAGTGTCACTTTGGAAGTGAAAATTGTGTAAAGAACTGTGGTAATGATGGACAGGCAAGGAAAGTGCGAGTGTGCCTTTAAAAGTCCAAGCAGAACTGACAGTTGGGCCTGTTGCTAACTGGCAGTTGATGCTGATTGGATGCTCAGCTGAGCTACCTTCAAAAGAAAGCTGCCTAGAAGACTGAGCAGAGGACACCACAAATGTCTTGCAACCCCCAGAAGAAGCTTTCCACCGGTAAAACCAAAATGTTGGGATCAAATCCTGCGTCTAGTCTGTGGCTCAAAAACTCAAGCAATGTTTATAATTACGTTTTAGATTCACCCAGCCACGAAAGCCTTAGTGTGTTTGTAATCCGGGTTCCTTTCTTGTAAAGTTTCCTTTTTTATTTTAGTGGGAAGGACTCCTAGCCTTTTAGCTTCATAGCATGAGCAGTGACAATGAATTTGGCAGGGCAATGCAAATGGGTCTGAACAGCTCATGTCATTTTTGGAACGTAGCACCCCCAATATCTACTTATATCCCCAATTACCTACTTGCTACTTATGTCCTTCCCTGTGGCTCATGCAGAAGAAAGCAATTGCACTGCCTAATAGAGAGGGATCTTCGTGTCACTGTTTTAATAGAACACACGTGTTTAACATCATGTAAGGAACTATTTACTTGACTTAAACTGCTGATCACCTTTAGTTAGCAAAAGAAAAGTATTTATTTTAAAAAGCTCTGAGCTACTTTTACATTCATAAAAAGCAACTAGCACAACTAAAAGCAGTACCAGCAGAACTGAGAGCACGATTTTCACACACACAATCACACACACAATCACACACACACACACAATCACTACAGCACATGAGATGGCACCATGTGCATACACCTCCCATCAGGGACGTGCGGTGCGGGGGCAGCTGGTGAGGCAGAACCTGCTTTCCTGAATGGAAACTTGCCATCCTCTCAGGTAGGGTTGCTACTCCAGGATGGTATTGGGTTGCGCTGTCAGTTCACAGGAGGCAATAGTAAACCCAACAGCGCAATCCTAGCCAGCTCCTCCACTGGTGCAGCAGTGGTACAGCAGTCGAGGAGGGTAAAATGGGAGGCTTTGGAAGGGGAAAGGAGATTTAAATCTCCTTTACATCCCCTTTCCCGTCCAAAGCCTCCCGTTCTGCCCTGCCCCACTGGCCACAGCAGTGGAGGAGCTGGATAGGATATGTGCTGCAAGACCGGCACCACGTTCTGGGGGCCCTGGGACAACGTCTACGTGTATACAGCTGTCTAAAGTGGTAAATACACCAAGTAAATAAGCTGCATGTCATTCAAAACAGCTATGTTTTTGTTTTACTCCTTAGAATGCAACGTTTGCTACTTACTGTTTTCATCAAGGCTCTCTAGGCTTCTTCTGATTTCTTCATCAGTCACTAAGAATGGAGCAAAATAATAAGAGACCACTTGAACATTTTCTGGTGAGATCTTTGGCCATATTATACAAAAACAGCCTTTGGCAGTACTATAACTGAGAAGTCATGCACCGCGTGATTTAATTTTTACAAGCTGAAGAATTTGGGTTCCTTTTACCTTGAATCGAAGGGCCGCCTACTGCAGCCAACCTCGGCCATCCCGAGCCCTCTTCGCACAACTTCGCACCTGCAACATGACAAAGAGGAAACTCTTGTTAATACAGACAGTTGCTGGGGGATCTGTCCGGTTCCATGGCCCCATGAGTGTCAGATTACTAACAAGCGTAAAGCAGCTAGAAACGACGAACCGTAAGTCTACCTCTTTGCTTGCAAACATCACCGGATCAAAGGGCAACAGAGGTCCACCACCCGGGAGGTTAGGGCGGGGGCGGTCCCCCCTCAGTGTGGGGTCCGCCATGGATATCACATTGAGAAATTATGCACCACTTGATTAACTTTTACAAGCTAAAGAATTTGGGTTCTTTTCTTGTAAAGTTTCATTTTTTATTTTTCAGTGGAAAGGACTCCTAGCCTTTTAGCTTCATAGCATGAACAGCAGCAATGCATTTGGCAGGGCAATGCACATGGGCCTGAACGGTTGATGTAATTTTTGAAACATATCGCCCCAAATATCCATAAGTAGATAAATGGAGAGCATTGCTAATCATGTCCTTCCCTGTGGCATCCCTTCGCTGCCTTAGGCTTTCTTTGCGGCTCCTGCCTGTGAGCCAAAGGCGCATGAGTCGCTTCCGATTCTCACAGCTTTGGCTCACAGGGTGCAGGCAAGCGGCAGGATGAGCCAAAGGGGGGTGCTACCCTTCCTGGAGAAAGGCTTCTTTGGCTTTTTCCCTCAGCCTGAGAGTGCAGCCAAGGCTTGGATTTGGTTCAGCTGTGAGTGGTTAGAAATACCACTCACTGCTGAGCCTGTGCAGCCGTGGTGTCAAACCCCCCCCCCCACACACACACACACATGTCGCCCAAATTGGTGTCAATCAGTGCAGGGTGCACCCTAGTGATGCCAGTGCATGTGGCTCATGCAGGAGAAAGCCATTGTACTGCCTAATAGAGAGGGATCTTGGTGTCACTGTTTTACTCCTCATGTGTTTACTTGCGTGTTTAACATCATGTTAAGAACTATTTACTTGTTCTAAACTGCTGATCACCTTTTGTTAGCAAAAGAAAGGTATTTATTTTAAAAAGCTCTGAGCTGCTTTTCCATTCGTCTCCTAAATGATGCACTACCATATTCAATATTAAAGCAATACCTTTCTTAAAAAGTGACTAGCACAACTAAAAGAAGTACCAACAGAATTGAGAGAGCGTGATTTTCACATACACACTCACAGAATCACTACAGCAGAGGTCCCAACCTTTTTCACCAAGTGTATCCCCTAGCACGGTCAAATTTTTTGAAGTACCCCCTGTGCCAATTAATTAGCATTAATTAATTATTAAAATGTAAAATTTAATCATTAACATTTCTCAGCTTACACTGTTAGCTCTAGAAGTCACACTGATTTCAATTACTTCCTTGTTACTCAATTTTTCCACTTGTTTTATTTATTTTTTTAAGAAAATATCACCATAGGTCTCCCATCCAAAAATGAACCAAGGCAATTCCTGCTTAGGTTTCTTAAGAGGACATAAAAACATCTCAGTCTGCCTTAAGAGCTACCTTCTTTAAATGGAAGAAATAATGTATTCTATTCTTAAATTCACAGAAAGCTCCCAATTTTTTAAGCTTCAAATTTCTCAAAGCAACCTAAAGAATAACTGGAAGGGCACAGCAGAGCACCCTTAAAATTTTAACCAAAGCAGCATAAGAGAGACTTAGGGGCAGACAACTCAAGTCAGGGTAAAGGCCTGACAAAGCAAGCCAGGGACCTCAGCTCAGTGACCGAACACATGGCCCCAAATTCAATCTCCAGGTAGGTCAGAGAAGGAGACAAACATGCACAGAAGCCCCAAGAAGAGCAGCCAGAAGCCCAGGAGCAGATCCAAAAGAAAACAGAACTAGAAAGAGCCTAGAATTGCAGCTCAACAGCTGCAAGCGAAAACGTCAGGAGAGCAGCTAGCTGCAGCCCCAGCATATCAAACCCAGCATAGAAATTGAACCAGCCAGTAGAAAAGCACTTAGTTTGCATTCCACTCAAAGCCTTTTGGGAACACAATCTGGGGGGAGAGAAGGGGTGGTTTTGTTCCACAAGAATCTCTTCTGTTCACTGTCAATTATGTTTCTCTTTTCAGTAAGAAATTAGGGACTATTTAGTCAGAGAGAACTTACTCAGTTAGTGTCACCTGGATGCAAATGCTAGGGAGAGGTTTATATAGAGTTTTGGCAGAGAGTTGTTTGTTTTTTGGTATGGGAGCCCTGTGAGTCAGTTAGCCTTGCTGTCAGTCGGTGTCAGGAGTTTAAAAAGTGGATGCAGCAAGCTGTGTACCCCCCCGCCTGTCGGTTCGCGTACCCCTGGAGGTATGCGTACCACAGGTTGGGAATGCCTGCACTACAGTACATGAGATAAACACCATGTGCATGCACCTCCCATCAGGGACGTGCGATGTGGGGGCAGCTAGTTAGGCAGAAACTGCTTTCCTGAAAGCAAACTTGCCATCTTCTCAGGTAGGGTTGCTACTACTGGATGGTATTGGGTTGCATCAGCTATGTTTTTGGTTTTTTTACTCCTTAGAATGCAACGGTTGCTACATACCGGCCTCATGCTAGACATCAAAACCATTTCTGAAGTCTTCCTCAGTGACTAAAAGTGGAGCGAAATAAGAAAGGAACACCTTGCAGGCTATAAATATTTTCTGGTGACAGGACATATTATACAAAAGGAGCGTTTGGGAGAACTGTAAACTGAGCGAGCTCGCACCAGGGCGGGGCTTCTCGCAGCGACTGGAGCACTTTCACCTGTGGAAAGCATCTTCAAGGGATTGCAAGACGTTTGCGTCCTCTGCTCTAAGCAACATTCTTTTGAAAGTAGCTCAGGTGAACATCTAATCAGCATCACCTGCCAGTTATTCACAGGCCCAACTGTCAGTTTTGCTTGGACTTTTAAAGGCACACTCGCACTTTCCTTGCCTGTCCATTCACCTCTTCATTACTTTTTATAAGCTGCAGCATAAGCTGCGCGCGAGCACACACACAGATTCACACACAGTACTTTTTTTTTACTCCTTCGAATGCAACGTTTGCTACTTACTGTTTTCATCAACAAACTTGATTTCTTCATAACTTACTGAAAATGGTGCGAAATAAGAAAAGAACACTTCAACATTTTCTGGTTAGATCTTTCTGCACCTCTGAGCACACTTTTTTGAGAGACAAAAGTTCTAAGACCTGATGTTACAAAAGCCCAAAAGACATTTTGCATCAAGAAGGCCCACCACTAGCAGCCAATACATGTTATGTTCCTGTAGATCCAGTAGTTACTGTGATTCAATAGTTACTGTGAAATAAAATGGTTGCCTGGGGTGAAAGGTATATTTAGAAGAGAGAGGGGAAGCATTGATTTTGAACCTCTGCCGATATCTGGTCTTTCATTGTTGTAATTAAGTCCACAATCTTGCCTAGTTCTTCAGAGGAAGTGGTTGGAATTTCCTCCGGAAGAGCAGACACAGAATTAGTTTTTTCTGTTCTCAGAGGCATATTATCAAACCAACTTCAAACAACGATAATAATCGAATTATTATTTTATTTATTAGAAAAACATCTAAAGCTTGCCAAAACTTACCAATAATGCTAATAACTAATCTTAATGAAGAAAATTTTATTGGGTCTTGATCGTCAAACCAGACTTCTTCTAGTACGTAGACATATTCCAGATGAGATCAATCATCCCTATCACAAGAAAGTAAATGGGGCGGGGAAGGGGGGGAGAGAATGAATGAAAAATGTCAACACCACATGTTTTAGAAGCTGCATAACATTGCCACTTTTCACTCCTATGTGTCTTTCACATTGTATCCCCCCTTCAAGTTGGTTTAACCTGAAGTATGTTAGGCAAACAGGGAGAGTGGCTGTTCCAGTGTCACCCTGTGGGGTTCACACCTGAGTGGAATAATCACTCTTATCCACTGTGATACACTAGCACAGTGTTTCCCAAACTTTTTCAGCCGTGGCTCCCTTGACCATTGGCCACCACTGGCCACCATTGGCCACAGCTCCCCCTTTACATTAAGTTGATGCCTGCCAATGTGCATCAACATCACATCAATGTTGATGTGAGCGCTGGCAAGGCCCTGCTGTCTGGTTCGAGCCCTGGCCTCCCAGGGGAAACAAGCCTCCTTGCTCCCCTTGCGGAGAGGACCAAAGTGCCAGACCCAAAGCCCCACACCCAGGGACCAGTAGACCCCCCAGGACAGCCCAGATAGGTGCCCCAGAGCCAAAGGTGACCTCCCGCCAAGGAAAACCGGTGCCCCAGCCCTAACACTCCCACTCTGGAGGTGGTGTGTAGGGTATTCTCTCTTGCAAGGTGCCATGTGCTATTTGGCTTGTTTGACCTCTGCTGTGCTGTTTGGCAGGAATATGAGGATCCCATATAGTGAGAAGTGCTGCCAATGTGAACCTAGTAGGGTTGAATCTCTGCTGCATATGGTTCTACTTTGCCTGCTATATAATGATCTTTGTCTACTCTGCCTAGGCCCGATTTTGGGAAAGATAAGTGGATGGGCTGATCAAGATAGGCTACGGTACCTTCTTATGGTAACCGATGTTGAGGTTCTCTCAAGGATAGCTGCCTTTCTGAAGCTGATGGTCGAGCGACGGAGATGAAGTTTCTCTAATTTTGCACAGGGGAGTTGTGGGGATGGCTGACAGATTTTGTATTGTGTGGTGTACTATGTTTGTATGTTATGCCACTAAAGGTTTACGAACGAATGATTTAACAATATTATTTATTCGGAAAACATCTAACGTTTGCCAAAACATACCAGAAATGGTGATGATTAGTTTCAGCGATGAGAACTGTGCTGTGTTCATGTCATACTTACTTAACCAGATTTCCTCGGGTACATGCCCTTCCTCCAAACAGTGAGAAATCACCCCTATCACAAAAAAGTAAATGGGGTGGGGAAGGGAGGGAATGAATGAAAAAATGTCAACACCACATGTTTTAGAAGCTGCATAATGTTGCCACTTTTCACTCCTACGCATCTTTCACATTATATCCAGCATTCAAGTTGGTTTAATCTGAAGTACGGTAGGCAAAAAAGGAGAGTGGCTGTTCCAATGTCACCCTGTGGGTTTCAAGGCTGAGTGGACTATCCACTATGATACACACTAGCATTTTCAAGGGTCAAGAGATAAGCAATCCAGATATTTTATTAATATAGACTTTTGCCAATGCAAAGTTGTTTCTGTATGCAAAATGCTGTGAAATTGTGTAGACTTGCCATTTTCGATGCAATTCTCAATGCATGGGGGAAGCGTATATTTTGAAGTTCCGTATATACTCGTGTATAAGATGAAAAACACATGCCCTAAAATAGACCCTGAAAACCTGAGTCAACTTATCTACGGGACAGTGATCAAAGCCAAAGTAATCCCCAACAATCAGATGTTCTAGAGCAAAGCCCTGATAATATCCAAAAATGAGATAAATGCTAAATGCCATGTAAATTGCTAAGCTCAGCTTCTGCAGTTTGCAATAGAGCTTCTAATTGCCCTGCTTAGAGCCCAACTCCTGCAACTCAATGCCTATTGCATTTTATATTTTCATAAAATATAAAGCTCCTGCAGCAATAAAGCTCCTTCTCAGCACCTACAGTTTGCAAGATAGCTGCTAACTGCTTTGCAAACAGCAAACGGCTGAGCTCAGCTCCTACAGTTTGCAAGAAAGTTGCTAATTGCCCTGCAAAGAGCTCAACTCATGCAGGGGGAGAGTCTACTGCATTTTATATTTTCAGACAGACGGTGATGTACAACACCGGCACTATTTCTCCAAACACAAAGAAAGGTGAAATACTAAAATGCAAAGCAATTGTAAAACTCAAAGTAACTGTACTGTACAACGATAAAGAAGTAAAAAAAAGTGTATTACACAATTACATTATTAAAAAATTACAGTACTGTACAGTAAACAAAATAAACAACTTGAAACGAGTCGATTAACTTGGAGCGTCAACCACTAGATTGTGCTGAGGACTCGCATAATGATGGATTCACTTTACAAAGGACGTATCCTCGTCGTTAAGTGGGGGATTCCTGTACATCTAGAGTAATTTAAAAAAGGTAATTTAAGAAAGCAAGAATAAAAAGAAAAAGAAGAAAAGAGAATGAGAAACAGGAAAACATAAAGCAAAAACAAACAAAAACAAAAAAACCACGCTCGTTGGAGACAAAGTGACAATCCATAACAGCCTGCTCTTGTGCTCACTCCATCTACATCGATTAATTAAGAACTCATGGTACAAGATTCAATATTATCATAGCTCACAGATAAACCTAAGCTAGTTGGCAGCACTCCCAGAAACGTAAGGGATTGTTATGAGCAGTCTAACACCCAGCCATTTTAACCCAGTAGTTGTCCACTAATACTTATAACTAATATTTAAAATAGAGAAATGCCCTTAGAATGTAGACTGCAATTAAAGATAGGAAAAGACAAAAAACAACACCATTCACAATATAAAGGTCTACCCATATAACAAACATCAGATTATTACTTTAAAGTCTCAAGAAATGCTTCTGCAGTTGCTGGGGAGTAGAAACATTTAAGCTGATTGTTCATGTTAACGCAAAAGATAGCAGGAGCCCAATGGTGGCTTTCCACACCTAAATTTCTCGCAATGCCATGAGCTTTGGCAAACTGAGCTCTTTGAAACGTGACTTCTTTGGGGAAGTCGGAAAATATTGAGATTCGTAGCTTCTCAGTGCCCCAGTAGAGTTCCTTCTTCTGTCGCACCAGGTGAAGAAGTTGGTTTCTCATATTTATACTGAATAATTGCAATATTCAAAACCTAGGAGAACCTGATGCAGGGTGTGCCCTTGGCCGGGATCCGGGGGAGCGAGAAGGAAAGACAGGAGGCATATTATCAAACCAACTTCAAACAACGGTAATAAACAAATGATTGTTGAACTATTTATTCGAGAAACATCTAAAGTTTGCGAAAACGTACCAAAACGCTGACAATTAATCTTAGTGAAGAGAACTGTGGTTGATCTAACTCATCTTCTAAAGACCAAATTTCCTCTGGTACATGCCCTTCCTCCAACACTGAGCAATCACAAACAACACAAAAAAGTAAATGGGGTGGGGGGAGAGAATGAATGAAAACATGTCAACACTGCATGTTTTAGAAGCTGGATAACATTGCCACTTTTCACTCCTATGCATCTTTCACATTGTATCCACCCTTCAAGTTGGTGTAACCTGAAGTACGTTAGACAAAAAAGGGGAGCGGCTGTGGGTTCACAGTTGAGTGCAATAATCACTCTTATCCATTATAATACACTAGCATTTTCAAAGGTCAAGATAAGCAGTCCAGATATTTTATTAGTATAGACTTTTGCCAATGCAAAGTTGTTTCTGTACCCATAATGCTGTGAAATTGTGTAAACTTCCCATTTTTGATAGCAATGGCCGTAGTTGTAGGTCACCATTGTAGGATCCCATTTTTTGAAAGGATCTGTCCAGGTGACTCAGGGAGGTATAATCAATTGAGCATGTCCTGTTGCACTGTGTATTCAGTCTGGGGCTATGTTTAAATTGCCTCTTATTAGAACTTCCCATGTGTGGAAGATGTGGAGTTGGGCAAGATACTTCTTCTGGGAACGAATGTGTGGTATACTAAGCGATGCGCTCGTTTTTGACGGTGGCATATAAAACATGCAAGGGTTTCATCAAGCATAAAGATTTGAGTTGTAGCTCCTTTGATACTGAAGGACAAAGGGTCCTTTGTTAATTTGAGTTTTACTTATGCTAGATTAACAACAATGGTAGGTAATTTGATTAATATATGTGTTGACCCCGACACATGAGACGGGACATGTATTGAACCTGGTGTTTACAGCTGGGTGAGGGGACGGTGATAGGGATGTGGAGGAGATTAAGATCACTCCGTTGTCATGGATAGATCATTTCCTGGTAAGGTTTAGGCCTGTTGCAGCTTCCTTCCTCTGCAGAGGCAGGGGACCACATTATATGGTCTGCCCCTGGAAGCTAATGGGTCCAGAAGGTATTCTGATGGCTCGTTGCCATGGCTCGTTTGGCTTCCAGCTCCCCCCCCCCTCCGCACAACACAGTCTCTCTTTCTCTCCCCTCCCCGACCCCTCACACCGAAAGAACTAGAACTAGAGCAGACAGCAAGTTGCTGCTCCTTTGATAATGCTCCTCATAGTTTAGGAGCGAAACGTTAGGAAATCTCTTGTTAACTGAATAAAACAACCAGAACAACCTGGAAAATGCTTCCTTTTATTAATTCAAAGTCTGTGAGAGAGTTTGCAGTGGGGCTCCTGGGAGGCATTCTGTGAAATGCATTGAATGGGAAATGAAACGCTCTCTACATGTGAAAAGAGCAATATTTGGCTTGAGCTTCTGCAAGGGTGGTATTTTCAACAGGTGAGCTGAAGGCGGAAAGCAAGAGTGAAGGGGGTAGGGAAGGAGAAGAAGCTGTTTTGCAGGCGCAGAGCAGGAGAAGGAACTGCACTGCCATTTTCCTAAACAGGTCAAGCAAGCTGAGAGGAGAAAATTCCCAGCAGCGGACAACAAGGGGGGGGGCATCTTGGTGGAGGTGCTGCTGCTGGAAGGAGAAGTCCTTCCCCTGGCGGGGGGAATTGTGGGCTTTTCGGGAAAAAAGCAGGGAGCTCGGCACTCCCAAACATACACCTGCCGAGCTCCCTGTGTGTGTGTGTGGTGGTGGGGTGTTGTGTGACACCAAGGCTAGCTACGCCACTGTCGTAACGGCACATAAAAGTAGCAAAAGCTACTGAGAAAACCAATTTTTAATGTAATATAACAATAAGACACTTTGAATAAACTGTATTTGTAATGTTTTCTTTGCATTAAAAGTTTATTTTAAAATACAATAAAATGTGCATTGTAAGATATATAATAATAAAATATAAATAGATTAGCCATTTCTTCTGTTTATATTTCAGCCCTGACAGCCTGCTCTTCAGGTAAAACCACTCACTATGAAGTACTATACTGAAGGTGTGCTGCAAATGCATTTTTTTCATGGTTCACAACATTTTTGCTACCAATAATAATGATGTTGGACTTAAGAACAACTTACAAATGTCAAATTTGAAACATGTAAAGCAGAATTTCCCAACCTGTGGTACACGTACCACCGGTGGTACCTTGAAAGACCTCCGGTGGAACGCGGCAGGCTGGTCGTTATCTGCCTTTCTGATATTCACAGGTAGCCCGGCAGAACCAGCAGCATGAAGATCCAGAGTCTATGCTGTGACTGACTAGCTTGCAGACCTAATTATCTTGCAGAGTTAATTGCTCACTTAGATGTTAGTTAGAGGCTAATTAGTCTTTTCAGATCGCTGTTTTACCTTTAACAAGCAAAACCGCTTTGTTTTCAGGGCTGTAGAGATCGAAATCACGCTGCTTCAGCCACTACCTGGTTGTTATCACCCCTCCATTCCCCATGGTCACCCCAGAATGCCCTGGGCAAGCTTGGGGAAGGGAGGGGGATATTGAGCAACCAGGAAGTGCCTGAAGCAGCGTGATTTCGGTCTCTACAGCCCTGAAAATGGAGCAGTTTGGCAGACAAAAGTTAATAAAAACCGTGTGTGTGTGTGTGTGTGTGTGTGTGTGTGTGTGTGTGTGTGTGTGTGTGTGTGTAGGAAGGCTGGCAGGGACGCTGTGAATGTGTGTATAGGAAGTCTGACAGGACTGCAGTGTGTGTGTGTGTGTGTGTGTGTGTGTGTGTGTGTGTGTGTGTGTGTGTGTGTAGGAAGGCAGGGAGAAGCTGGCAGGGCTCATTGGTAGCATATAAGTAAACCTAATACACAAGAAGCCCTGACTTACAACTCATTTTAATAAATAAATAAATAAATAAATAAATTGGTGCAGGTGGTACTTCCTAGTCCTGGAGTGGGACAGGAATGCGGAAACTGGCATCCCCTCCTCATCAAAGGCCAGCTCAGCCAACACACACACCCCACATCGATGCCCGGACCTCCCTTGCACTCGCCAGCAGGAGCCTTAACCTTCCCTGGCAGTAGCTGGGTTGCTTTGGCAGCGGAGTAAGTGCTGCCGGCGGCCCTTTGTCTGAAGTCATCGGAAACATGCTTTACAGCACATTTGCAATGACTTAGAGCAGCAGAGCGCTTGTTCCACTAAAGTTGCGCAGGATTGCGCTTTCAGTCATATCCAATTTAAGATGATCCGCCATACTCGCAACCATTGAATTGACCCCTCCGTAGATATTCCATTTTCACACAACATCTTCAGTTGCTACGATTGATTTTGAAGCTCTACCAATATCTGGCCTTTCATTGCTGTAATGAAGTCCAGAATCATTCCCAGTTCTTCAGAGGAGGAGTTTGGAATCTCCTCCTGAACAGCAGACACAGAATACGTTCTTTTTTTCATGGAGACATATTACCAAACCAACTTCAAACGAGGATAATAAACAAATGATTGTTGAACTATTTAAATTATTTTTTTGAAAAACATTTAAAGCTTGCCAAAACGTACCAAAAGCGCTGAGAATCAGTTGGAGAGAATCAAACGGAGCTTCGTATGGGTCAATAAAATCGTTCTCTTCTGGAACTGAATAATATCCTTCTTCTAAAATCTTTAGAGAGAAATCATCCCTATCAAAAGAAAGTAAATGGGGTGGGAATGGGGGGGGGGGAAGAGAATAAATGAAAAAATATAAACCGCATGTTTTAGAAGCTGCATAACAGTGCCACTTTTCATTCCTATGTGTCTTTCACATTGTTTCCCCCCTTCAAGTTGGTTTTACCTGAAATGTCAGTATGTTAGGCAAAAAGGGAGAGTGGCTGTTCCCATGTCACCCTGTGGGCTTCACACCTGAGTGGAATAATCACTTTTATCCACTATGATACACTAGCGCAGTGTTTCCCAAACTTTTTCAACCTGCAGCTCCCTTGAACATTGGTGACCATTAGCTACAGCTCCCCATTACACTATGTTGATGCCTGGTTCGAGCGCTGTCTCCCGGGAGATACAAGCCTCCTTAGTCTCCCTCCAGAGAGGGCCAAAGGACCAGACACCGAGACCCACACCCAGGGGACAGTAGACCGCCCAGGACAGCCCAGGTAGGCGGCCCAGAGCCAACGGCAACCTTCTGCCAAGGAAGGCTTGCTAACACTCCCACATCCTCCAGCTGGGGGCGCCTCTGGGAGTGGGGCAAATCCCGCCTGTGGGCCACAGGAACGCTGCAGGCCCTGATCGTCCAAACCTGTTATTACACCCCAGCACCACAAGGGGTCAGAAAAATCAGACCTACGTGACTGAGCTGACCTGACATGGTGACCACAGCCCAAAATACAGTTCCATGCTCTTAAACTAGGGAGGAGTTCCTAGCTTGGTAGAAGTGCACATGTTTCTCATGAAGAAGGTCCCAAGTTCAAGTCCTGACATCTTCAGGTAGGCTAGGGAAAGACTCCTCTCTGAAATCCCCATGAGCTGGTGCCAGTCAATATAGAAATGACTGAGCTGGACTGACTGGTCGTCTGACTCAGGACAAGGCAGTTTCCAATGCCGATGTCAACAGGCTAATTCACTAATGTGGCTGGCAGAGCAATCTTACCCAGCTCCTCCACTGTTGCAGCAGTGGTGTAGGGCAGAACAGGAGGCTTTGGAAGGGAAAGGGGATCTAAATCCCCGTTCTTTTTCAAAGCCTCCCGTGCACCAGTGGAGGAGCTGGGTAGGATTGCGCTGTATATCACGTTGACTGCATTTCTTATATTTTTCAATAGCATGTTGTCCAGCACCTAGAATTCATTCTGCATGTGATAATAAACTCACTTTAATCGTTGTTTGTAGCAGAACTGAATGGACAGGCTCCCGACCATCAATACAAGAATGATGAGAATTAATAAACACGTAAGAAGCAAGTTCGTATTTGTCAGTCTGTACGTCTCTGATTCATCTAAAATGGAAAAGAAAAAAGAATGTTTTGACATGACTCCAATGGAAAGAATTATATTTGGGAGCTTAGCCAAGCAGTAGTCTCATTTGCTTCAGTGGGGCATGTAGAAAGAAATTTGCTTTCTTAAATGATCTGGAATATTTGGTAGACTTGGAGTCATGTAAAGGATCAGCAGCCACTACCTATGTCTGAGGCTCCCCGTTTCAGATTGCAGGTGGAGAATCAGAAATTTGAAAGTTACTGCATATAAAAAAACCCAAAAACCATCCATACAAAACTTGCACAGGAAAGAGAGGATTCCAGATTAGCTTTCACATGCTAATTTTATGTGCAGGGAGACTTTTTTAAACACTCACTCTCTCTCACACACAGATGCACACACATTTATATATGTAGAACCAAGAGCGCAGCCCTTCACCAACAGTCTGAAATGGTAAATCCCAGAAGCTGTGCACCATGTGATTTCCCAATGCTGTGTGTTTTGCCTCTTGGTCCTGACTCATTTACATCCCCTGCTTATGGCCCAACCCATATTCAGACACCACGCCAATGGTACACCAATGCCAGCACAGCAACCACCTGCCCAGCAAGGGAGGAGGGGGAGGGACACCAGAGTCCCACCAATGCCACGCCAGAGCAGCCCTCCTAGCCACCCCACCAGCATCCATCACAACTGTGACACCTCCCAGCAAGCCATCACTGGGCTTCCCAGCCACGTGGCCAAGAGCGAAGATGGCAGGTGCCTGCCTCCTGGAGGATGGCCATGCCCACAACCACAGTCAGCATTGTGCCCGATGTCCCAGGCTGGAAAACCCAGCCATTATGCCAATGAGGCGGTTTAGCTCCCTCAGCCCATTCTGAGAGCAGCGCCAGTGCCCACTCTTGCCACACGGCAGCCTCCTGAGCCCCTGCCACAGCTACAGTACCAGTTGGTCCAAGGCACTGACAACCCACTCAACCCAGGTAGCATCTCAGCCTGGAGCAGCCTCTTTCACATCGTGGTTGTGTTTATTGAGGGAGGGATACCGCCTGGTAATTGGTGTTTTAAACTTACAACATTGTTTAAATTGACAACCATGCCCCCTAAAGAGTGCAGTAGACATCTCTCACGCCCATTCGGCCCCAAGCTCGGCCTCGGGGGTGGCCCCCCGTGGTGCAGCTTACCTGGCAGTCCGGCAAGGACGATGCCAGCGAGGCGCTGTAGCTTAACTCAGGACTAGCCTCAGCCAGTCATTGCCCCATGAAATAGAGGAAGCACGGCTGGCCAATCTGGCAAAGTGGGGCGGCATCAGCCAAAATAGACATCCAATCGTAACTGGGCAAGAGGCACTTTTTCAATTTGTGCTCCTCTTATATTTAGCAGAGGGAGAGTTACCTGAGCACCCCCCAATGATCACAACAGACAGAGACTTGGATTAAGGGTAACTTTATTAACTGAACAACATGTGAAAAACTGCAGCAGGGAATATATATAACCCCCAAACAACGTGCGGGCCCTAGAATTGGGGGAAACGGCATCTAGCCGTCTGCCTCCCCCTGAGTTACCCTTGGGTGTAACATTCTGACTCCAAGCTATCCTCAGTCATAGACTGAGAAAGCCTATCACAGCCGACCCGATGGGTCGAGGAAGCTGGACCGCGCAGACTCCCCCAGGCCAAGCCGTATGGTTGTCTTTGCTGATCCAATCAAGGGGCTTGCCAGCCAGCCTCACCGATCCAGTCCGGCACCATCTGAGCGGTCCTGGCTCACCCCTTGACCTTGCTTACCTCCGAATGTACACCAATTGCTTATCTTATCTACCAGGCCCGCACGTGACCTGCCACACCGGGGGTGTGTGTGTGTTAGCCTAGAGCTTAACCCCCACCGCCCAACGAACCCAAAAGGCTCCTAATCCCCTGCTGCAAATCAAAAAGGAAAATGTTGGCCCCAGCCTCGGAAAGGTGCACTCCATCCTCTAAAGAGGGTCGGGTCAGAAAATGATATTTGGGTGGAAGATGACTTCCCCACCCATTTCCCGTATATATTCCTTCAAGTACCGGTTGGTCTTACGACGGGCTAAGTCCAACAAACGAGGTCGGACAGCCCCCCTCCAAACCCTATGTGGGAGCACGTCTGACCAGAGGATAACAATCCCTGGCAGCCAAGATCTAATAATGGCAAGGTCCCTACGGACCTGTAGCCTCAAGGACTGATACGTCCTCTGGACCAGGTCATTTTTGCCAAGGTGTAAAACCAGTATTTGAGGGAGGATAATAAACAAATGATTCTTGTCTTACAAGATTTAGGATATCCGGGTAAAGATTCCACGTTCACAGTACAAGTACTTAATCTTGTAAGATTATTGCGGGCCATGAAAGCTTCCGTTCTAAATTAAATGCTTCTTGATCTATTTAACTATCTTATTTATTCAAAAAACATCTAAAGCTTGCCAAAACTTACCAATAATGCTAATCACTAATCTTAATGAAGAAAATTCTATTGTGTTGACTGGATCTTCAAAACAGACTACTTTAAAAAATGAGACAAATCATCCCTATCACAAGAAAGGAGGGGGGAGAGAATGAATGAAAAATGTCAACACTGCATGTTTTAGAAGCTGCATAACTTTTCACTCCTATGTGTCTTTCACATTATATCCCCCCTTCAAGTTGGTTTTACCTGTCGGATGTTAGGCAAACAGGGAGAGCGGCTGTTCCAGTGTCACCCTGTGGGGTTCACACCTGAGTGGAATAATCACTCTTATCCACTATGATACACTAGAACAGTGATTCCCAAACTTTTTCAACTGCGGCTCCCTTGACCATTGGCCACCACTGGCCACCATTGGCCACAGCTCCCCATTACATTATGTTGATGCCTGCCAATGTGCATCAACATCACATGAATGTTGATGTGAGTGCTGGCAAGGCCCTGCTGTCTGGTTCGAGTCCTGGCCTCCCAGGGGAAATAAGCCTCCTTGCTCTCCTTGCGGAGAGGACCAAAGTGCCAGACCCGAAGGCCCGTACCCAGGGACCAGTAGTGTTAGAAATGTACAGTAGATCCCCAGGACAACCCAGGTAGGCAGCACAGGGCCAAAGGCAACCTCTCGCCAAGGAAGACTGGGGTCTCAGCCCTGACACTCCCACACCCTCCGGCTGTGGAGGCCTCTGTGAGTGGGGCAAATCCCGCCTGTGGGCCACAGGCATGCCACAGACCCTGACTGCCCAAATGTGTTATTCCACCCCAGCACCACAAGGGGGCAGAGCAAGCTCCTCCACTGGTGCAGCAGTGGTGTAGGGCAGAACAGGAGGCTTTGGAAGGGAAAGGGGATCTAAATCCCTTTTGCATCCCCTTTAAATCCCCTTCCCCTTCCAAAGCCTCCCGTGCACCAGTGGAGGAGCTGGGTAGGATTGCGCTGTATATCACGTTGACTGCATTTCTTATATTCTTCAATAGCATGTTGTCCAGCACCGAGAATTCATTCTGCATGTGATAATAAACTCACTCTAATCTTTGTCTGTAGAGGAATCTGAGGATCACGCCTCCGAGAATTAAAACAGGAATGATGAGAATAAATATAGGCACGTTCTGATTTGTCAGTTTGTCTGGCTCATCTGAAATGGAAAAGAAAAAGAATGCTTTTACATGACTCCAATGGAAAGAATTATATTTGAGAGCTTAGCCAAGCAGTAGTCTCCTCTGTTTCAATGGGAAATGTTGCATTCTTTCAATTTAGAAAGAAATTTTCTTTCTTAAATGATCTGAAATATTTGGGGGACTTGGCATGAATCTTGAACCTGTGTCTGGGGCTGACTGTTTCAGATTGCAGGTGGAAGATCAGAAATTTGAAACTTGCATCCATCATTCAAAATTTGCACAGTAGGGAGAGGATTCCAGATTAGCTTTCACATGCTAATTTTTTTATGTGCAAGGAGACTTTTTTAAACACACACACACACACACACACGCAGATGCACACACATTTATATTTGTAGAACCAAGCGCGCAAACCTTCACCGACAGTCTGAAATGGTAAATCCCAGAAGCTGTGTAACATGTGATTTCCCAATGCTGTGTGTTTTGCCTCTTGGTGCTGACTCATTTACATCCCCTGCTTATGGCCCAAGCCTATTCAGAAAATAGCATTCTTTGTCTGACAAAGAAAATACCACACCCATGTACGTTCTAGAAACACAGAGGTCAAAGACTGCAGATCTAGGTCTGGCTGAACGGCCTTTGAGAAAGTGGTGTTCAAGGTTTCATGAAGCCCTGCTGATCCAGTGCCCTCCAGTGAGAAGAGTCATAGCGGACAGGTTTTCCTGAAAGGAAGCTTGCCATCTTCTCAGGTAGGGTTGCTACTACAGGATGGTATTGGGTTGCGCTGTCAGTTCACTTGAGGCAAAGTTGCACCTGCCAAGACCAACACCACGTTCTGGGGCCCTGGGACAACGTCTACTCATAGACAGGGTGACCAGGTACAATGGAGGACAAAGTGCCTATACCTTTAACCATTGTATAGAAGAGGGAATTTTGGCAGGTGCAGCTCAACATGGAAGGGTGCAAAAAGCTGCACCTGCCAAAATTCCCTATCTTATACAACGGTTAAAAGTATAGGCACTTTGTCCTCCATTGTACCTGCTCACCCTGCATAGAGCTGGATCGGTGGTCAATACACCAAGTAAATAAGCTCCATGTGATTCAAAACCAGTTAAATGCAATATGATTTTTATTCCTTAGAATGCAACATTTTCACACACACACACACGCACACACACACACGCACACACACAACACCATGTGCAAGCACTTCCCATATAGTTTAGATCCTGTGCTGCATCTTATCCAGATAGGACACACACTGGCGGGGCTGGGGCTCTCCTTGAGGCAAGCATACATTTGTCCCCTTCCTGCCCCAACTGCCCCAATGGATTTCCTCAAATGTGTTCCAGCTATTTTCCTGGCGCATATTCGAGAGCCCTGTATAATGGCAGAGGGAGGGTAGGATACTGTGCAGGAGGCCTCCAATGATCCCTCCCCCTTCCCGGCCCCGACCAACCAATTCCTCCCCCTGGAACGCCCCGTTCTGTCATCCCCAGGCTCTTGCATTGCCCAACAGGGAATTAATGTTCCCTCCACAGGCACAGCTCTGGATCTGCAGTTTTATTTATTTATAAAATTGCCTTTCTCCCCCCCAGGCCAACTCAAGGCTGCTCACAAATCCACAGTAAAAACCAGTTAATAAATGGTCACATCCAGCAAGGCTGGTGGGCTGTTCTCTTGAGGGCTGGAGAAAGAAGAGAGAGAACTTCCAGATGGGAAGTGTTTTTCTTCTTCAGCTGGAATGATGTCATCTGTCTTTCTGATTGGAGTAGTGCCAGCTGCCTGGTCAATCATCTAATCTCCTTGAATCTGGCTGAACCAGTTTGGCCGGTCCTGGCTGCTTTCTAATCTGCATTCCTTTCACCTTCTGTCTGGTGGCTCTTGTAATTTGCATCCCAGCTCTGAATGACACAGATTGGTGCTAGTGAGTTTAGGTTGCTCCCAACATTGGGGAATGGACAAAATATATACAGAACTGAAAATATATAGAACGGAATAGAAACAGACATAGAAATTTTGATTTATGACACTAACACATTCTGACCTTGTGCAGATTTGTTGAATGCATGCAGTACTGACTATATTTCTGAAGCTACATAAATAAAATATAGTATGTAACTTACTACTTGCCTCTGACATAGTAACTGGCTAACATTTTTTTTTGTTTTATACTAAACATTTTCCTTCCTGTGCCACTCAGTCTGTAATACCTAGATGTACATCTTTTCTGAGGGAAAAAATAGCCATAGGAACACATACAGTACATTTCATCAGTTTACAAAGTTGGAAAGGGCCTTTAGAGCCTCAGATCAGCAAAATGCCAAGAGACATAATGGTAGACAGTACATATCCCTTTGCTTCTGTAGCAGTGCACAAGTGAAGAAGCTCAAGGATCTCCTTGCTTCTGCATCTATAGTCAGATAGACTTTCAAATCCTTTCCACTTAATGAAATCTGGGAGATCCCTCAAAGTAGACAACAATGTTGTTCCAGGGCCAGATTTATTATCACTGCACTTTTAATCCATGTGTGTCACCTTATGACATTTGAATCAAATAGCAAAAGCAATGCAAAGAGGACAAATAAAGTTCTTTAATCAATAAATCTAACAGCAGTCCTGAACCACAGGAAAAATACACTCTCTATAGGCAAATACTGCAGCATATCTCAAGCTTTGCAAGGTTAGCCCAACATCTTTTAGGCACAGCATATAGTTAAGGCAAACATTTTTACTTAAACATCCTTAAGGCTCAATCCAATACAGATGCTGGTGCAATGTCCACCGTATCCTAAGCCCAGCAAGAAAGAGCAGGGGAAGAAGGGGCACTGCAGAGACCAAGTCATGGAAGCCCATCTTGCTACCCTAGAAGAAAGTCTTGCTTCTTTGAATTACAGGTGTCCCTCGCTTAACAACGGGGATATGTTCTGGAAAACCCGTCATATAGTGAAACCATCATTAAGCGAGTCCTCAGCACCATCTAGTGGCCGATTTTGGTATAACGCGTAAAACCAATACAGTACAGTGTAATGTAATGTAACTCAGTGGAGTTGTAATAGAGAATGAATAGCAAACACAGTACAGTTTAATTGAGCAGTTTGAAGTTGTTTATTTTGTTTACTGTACAGTACTGTACTTGTTTAATACTGTAATGTAATTGTTTAATAAACTTTAATAAATTTTATCTTCTTTGTACTATACAGTGTTGCTTTTGTCTTAGAATTGCTTTGTATTTTTAAACACTTTTTAAATGGAGGTCCCTAATTTTAAACATTTTTAAGCCTGGGCCGGATATGACAACCGCCAGTCTCCCTCGCTGCCCGGACCACCCCCGCCGGAGCTGCACTTACCTTCTTCGGAGACCACGGGGACGATATGGCGGCGGAGTGAGAGTGGATGACCTCCGCGCCGGCCACCCTTACTCTAAAGTAGTCGCAAACGTGCTTTACGGCATGTTTGCGACAGCTTCAGGCGGCGGAGCACTCGCTCCGCTGTCCGATAGTTTGACAGAATCATGCTGTCAATGTGTATACATGGGTATATGGCACTGGGTTTCTGCCCACCCAGGTCAGCAACATGATTCAGAAGAGCCCTCAGATCTTCAGGCCAAGAGGTAGGTGACGCTTTTTTACTGTCAGTGCAATCACCCCCCTCCCCACACATTACAAATTTGGCTTGGAAAAAGCTTTCCTTCTTATTGGAAAATTCCATGGGTGGTTACATCTTGCTTTGTGCAGTACATCTGACCTTGTAAACAAAAAACATCTCCTAGGAGCTTCCTGAAGGGTCTCTAACCCTAGTTGTCCTTACCAACCCCATGGCTAAACTCAATCAAGGAGCCACAGCGCAATCCTAACCAGCGTTTTATTTTATAGACAGGCAGCCCAATCCTGCCTAACTATCCACCAAAATCCTATCCCCCTTCACGAGCCTGGCTGCTGTTACACAGCCCACTCAAATGCGTGCAAACAAAATAGCTGCCGCATATTTCAGTAGACCCATTGGGGCGCCTGGGGCTCTACTCGGGGTAAGGGGATGAATTAGTAGAAATTGAGGAATACAAGAAAGGTACAAAATGAGAAGAGTAATTACTTGAAAAAAAGAAAAGAAATGTGCTAGTGAAGTTAATTACGAAAGTAATTCTGTTATTGACAAGAATTCAAGATGAATACGAAGACATTCATATACACATTAAGAAGATCACCAGGGAATGTAACCAAGGTACAAGTGTGAATAGAAAAATCAAAGTCAGTTAATATACAGGATCACATTCCTCTGTCCCAAATATATTCAGTGTGACTGTGGAACCAAATAGTGTTCTGACAAAGTGTTGGTCTGAAACCTGTTTCAGCAAAAGCCTTATTCATGAACTAATATTGATAATCCATGAAATGCTAAATCTTATCCATAAGAACGAAGTGTATGTAGTCACCTCCCCAGCTTCCTCAGTTGTGCATTTAGAAACTAAAAAAAATCAAAAAAAGTATTGTTGATAAAGGTTAAAAGGCCTTTTACTCTTCAGTTTACAATTCCATTTCCAAAATGTGTTGGTACTGAAAATGCTTACGTATGCCACTCATGAGAAAATGTTGGAAGGGGGAAACAAAACAAAAGAGTAGTATGGTCACATGTCCACAAGACAACATCCATAATGAGAATATCAAAAAAGAATCTTAAAAATCAGAATTTGAGCCTTACCATAATATGATGTAACAACAGCAACAATCCTTTTAAAAACTCATGAAAAGATACTTGAATAACCTTTCAGGAGCTGACCTGCTACATCATCAACACCTGCTACAACACAATGTGGGGAAAAATTACTTCATGACATGAAAGAGTCTTCTAAAAGTATAGCTATAGAATCATAGAATTGGAAGTGATCTACTTCCTGTTGCAGGAAATCCTCATAGAGCACCTCCAGCAGGAATTGTAGTTCTTGGATCTGCCAATATGATAGTGCATTTGCTTTTAAATGTAATGGAAATACCAACACTTTTCTGGAAACAACTGGCCCACTGATAGGGCTCTACATTGCTTTAAAATGAATGAAACTATGAACTGAATGTGGCCTATTTATTACGAGAGTTCCCTAATAGGTCACAATGAGCTGACCAAACGTATGGGAACGAGAGTTCCCTAATAGGCCATACAATGAGCTGACCAAACCTAATAGGTCACAATGAGCTGACCAAACACAATGAGGTCCAAACGTATCCTGGGCCAGCCCAGAGTGTGTGCAGACGCTCTGATGCAGCTTCTGCTGCATGCTATGTGCTGGCCAGGGACCAGTCAGTGGCAGACAGTTAATCTGTAATCTTTTATAGTTTCCTACTCCACTGCTCCCTGGCCTAAATGGGCCTACTCGGATCTATGTTAGCTCTTTGCTGGTGTAAATCCAAATAGGTCCAAGGGGGGCTGTCTGGCCTGGGGTACAGGATATCAGTGCCACTGCTGCTGCAGCTGAGATATGTTCCAGCCCACTCTCGACATGCCACCTGTCCAGCCAGATCCCTGCCCCAATCCTCCCACAAACTGCTCCCTTTGCCACCTTACCCGCATTGGTGGGGCATCTGGGCAGTGCTGGAGCACACACTCTGGCAGTTTGCACCATCGGCTCTGAAGTGCATGAAGGCAGTGTGGATTTCGCACCATTGCAACAGGGCCTATGGCAGTGGATTGCAAGATCGCTGCTATTGGCCCTTGATAAGATTGGGCCGTGAATGTCATTCATTTAATTTTGGGGAGGGATTGCCTGTTGTTGGTAGTAGCAGTGATCAATTCAGTGCTTGCCTCATGGTGGCCATTTTTTCCAGCATGCCCAAAATATAGCATTGTTCCAGGGCATTCTGGGAAAAAATGGAAGTCACAATGGGGGAACCTCACCATTTGTGTGTGTGTGTGTGTGTGTGTGTGTGTGTGTGTGTGTGTGTGCGCGCGCGCGTGCACACGCAAGCCACCATTATTTAAAAGTAGAATGCCTCAGAAGACAAATGTAACAATGCAAAATTATTATTATTATTATTATTATTATTATTATTATTATTATTAATTTGGCAATTTATCAAAAAAAAGATGTTCAAGTGGCTAAACATGGTAACTTTGCTTATATCAGACTTCATTAAAAAGGAAGTAAAGGAATGCTTCTATCACATAGGGAGATACTCTTCTAATGCATGGATTAAAGGATTTCTCTGTTACTAGTATGGACACAGAAGCCCTATTAACTTTAATGGGAGTAATGCTTATGAATCAAAGTGATAGTCCACCCTTCAAATAAGGAGAGAGTAAGATTTTATTAATCTTCTTATATTGGTGAGAGATAAGTTTCAAGCCTTAAGGAAGAGAATCAATTTCATTTGAAAATATAAGAAATGAGAGAAAAGTTACACTAATTGGCCAGTTGATCTGTGGGGGGACCTGGAGGCCATATGTTAATTAGCTCCCACAGAGAGACTGACATTTGTCGACTGCACTACAGGAAGAAGAGACAGCAGATATGATTTTGGTTTAAAAGGCCATACCTTTCCTTAATGATCAGCTGCACATGGTAATCCAGCTTTAAATTGCCTGGTGTCAGTGCTCAGCCACTCACTGAAGGCACCCACCTCTGATACTTTTCCAGCTTATCAGGGAAAAGAGGGAAGTGTTGCCATCAGAGATAATTCCTCTTTGCTTGTTCCGGCACTGTAGGTTTCAAATTCTATTCCAAAGAACCCTTATCAGAAGCTTATCTGGGGTTCCTAAATGAGAAGAAAAAAGTATCAGTAAAGGCAGGCAGATTTCACTGAAAGACATTTGCCCACCACTATCAATCTTCCTTTGTGATATGCCTGTGCAGGGGACTGCTGGGTGTATTCTAGAACTGATTCTCAGAGCATGCACAGTGTTGTTGAGTGTCAACAACTGGGGAGGCATCTGTGGATGAGTCTATCCAGACACAAAGGACCCCTCAGGGCACTGCCAGGTATGAGCTGAAATTTGAGAATCATAGAGAGCAAGCTGACTGGTGGGGGAAGGGAGAACTGGTTGTGCATGAGTCACACAGTCTGTTCTTCCTCCCCCCCCCCCGAATATCAGATTGGTGCCAGCGGAATTCTTTGGCAGCCCATTGGCTGCCTGGGTGGCTGGGCGGGGCTGGGGAGGCTCAGAGCGAAGGCTCCGTGTTTTCTCCCTCAATCGCGCCCAGTGCCGAAAACCCCGCCCACCCTCCCAGCTTTCAGTCCGAGACTAGCTGGTTGCCCGTTGGGGGTCCAGGTAAGATTTTTTTTCTCACAGCCTGATTAGGCTTTGGCTGTGGGTTTTTTGCCTACCCTTGACTGGTGTGTGGAGGGCCATCTTAATACAGATTTCACTGATATAGGTCACTGGTGGCAGGTAGCGTGCGGGGGGGGGGGGTAACCAGGGAGGCTCCTATTTGGCATACATTCTGAGGTAAGCAAGGCCAGGGGGCGAGCCAGAACTGCTCAGACTATGCTGACCCGGATCGGTGGGGCTGGATGGCAAACCCCCAGGCTGGAAGAGCAAGGATCGCCTTAAGGTTTTCCTGAGGGGGTCTGCGCTGTCCAGCTGCCTCAACCCTTCGGGGTTGGCAGTGATAGGCAGCCTTGGTCGTCGACCAAGCAGGGCTTGAGCCAGGATATGATGCCCATTTACAACTGGGGGAGGCAGACAGCTAGGACAGTTTCTCCAAATTAGAATCCCACACCCTGGGGGGGATATAATAATAATAATAATAATAATAATAATAATAAGAATAAGAAGAAGAAGAAGAAGAAGAAGAAGAAGAAGAAGAAGAAGAAGAAGAAGAAGAAGAAGAAGGTTAGGTTCCTGCTGCAGATATTAATGGTTAATTAATTATTTAATACAGTGGCCCTTAATCCCAAGCCTCTATCTTGCGTGTTTATTGGGGGGGGGGGTGCAAGGGTAAGCCATGTGCCACCAGCAGTAGGCCACAGACCACCTGTCAGCTGAGGCAGTGAGGTGGCAGCAGGGCAGTTCAGGGAAGGATTGTGGGTGGATAGGGGGTGGATCTCAGCAGCAGCAATGCACACTAAGATTCTTTCCCTCCTTTCCTGGCCCTCCCCCTGACTCTCCTCAGAGTTACACCAGATAAATAGCTGGTGTGGATCCAAGGAGACCCATTTGAAGGCTAGACAGCCTAAAGGGGTGTATATTTTTTTTTAAAGCAGCTCAGTAATATCTCCAGTGATGGGCAGCAGCTCTTCGGGGTTTAAGGCAGAAGTCCACCCCACTCTACCAGAAAATACCAGGGAACAAACCTAAGACCTGGGCACACAAAAGCTTCAGGCCCAACCCTAATTCTATCACATGGAATTATTTACATCAACTGCTGCCAGCCACAGAGGTCTTGGAGACAGCAACAGCCCAAGCTAACAAACAGACTGCATGTTCCAGACAAAGCCTCAGTGAATGGTAAGGAAGATGTGGGGGGACACCTAATATTGAAACCTACATAAACAAAATGAAGGTGGAGGCACCCCTACAACAACCTTCCCCAACCAGGAAAATCAGCAGTCAATGCGCAGCCCTTATAAACCCTTGTAGCCCTTTTTATTAGCTACCTAAAAAAGGAGGTAGAGGCAGCTCTAAAACCCTTCTAGGGTCCACAAAGCTGCTCTCTATCAGTGTGAGGTAATATTACATATTGAATAAAGATGGTGTCTCCTCTCAGCTTGCCTGAACTGTGAGAGGATGGGGCAAAATGTTGACCACCTTGATGCCTTGTGGCCAGCCTCATTATCGTCAGATTTTGCATACAGGAAAACAACAAAGGAATTTGGAGGTTCCTGCTCTTCAGTCGAACTGTCTGTGAATTTTGAGCGAAGCCAGCAGATTTTTGACAGAGCCAGCAACATTTCTCAGAAGAGTTTTGCTCATGTCTACCACAAACGTACTGAAAACAACCATCAAAACTCTCCCTGATTTCAGGGTGGATCAGATATGCCCAATACACCAGGTATCTATAAAGAAAATAATAATGTATTTCTTATTCTTTTTTTAAAAAATGTTTTAAGAAAATGCTTCCCCCCTTATTTATTCAGTATCTTTTTTTTTCTTTTTTTTTTTGCTTGATAACTTTCATTGAGGTACAAACGTGAAATTCATCTCTCATCGACTGGAAACTCCATCCCACTGTGAACGTGTCTATAATGACATCCTTCCTCTGCTAATAAATTGAACCCTGTTGGGGCAATGGCACTTTAGTCATTAGACATATTTAAACTTTAAAGAGGAGCTCAGTTTGGTATCCATTAAGAATACCTTCAGGAAAATCAAATCCTCGGTTTCTGTGAAACTCACACCTCCAAACATCTTCATGTGTGTGTGTGTGTGTGTGTGTGTGTGTGTGTGTGTGTGTGTGTGTGTGTTTCAACCATGCATGTATTATTTCATGCAATTTGAATGGCACAAACTGAGAATTCAGTAAAGAACAACGCAGAATGCTGTATGTTTCATAATGGCAATGTACTAAGGCAACGCACAAAACGCAACATACTACATAATGGCAACATACTAACGTACTTAGCAAGCAAGTTATCAGGGGATGAAGACTCTTAGAAATGTCAGTAAGGGGCAATAAATGATGCTATCATGCTCAAGAGGAGAGATTTGCCGATGTTCTCGAATGCCAGCTGTTCACCCTGTGACACTGCCCAAACCCTACTTTTTCCATATCATCTATTTACTAGATTGGAGTAGAGACCACATTATGATTCCTTTTCTGCATTTTTCATGTGGCTCTTTGAGTCTTTTCTCTCCTGGACTACCACCGTGGGGCTCTGTCACAAATGAAATTTCCGATGATAAATGAGACCTGTAAATTTCGTTTGTGTTGTTTCAAAAGGAACCCCAATACCTTCCCAATTGAATAGCAGATTGCAGAATCCTGCCATCAATACAAAAGAGAAAAAAGTTTCATGACTTCAGATGATTTAGAAGGTTTTATCCCCCTGAATGTGTTTGATTTTTAATGGCTTTTTTTGTCCACATGTCTCTGATGAAACTCTTAAAGGTAAAGGTGACCCCTGACAATTAAGTCCAGTCGTGTCCGACTCTAGGGTGTGGTGCTCATCCCCATTTCAAAGCCGAAGAGCCAGCGTTGTCCGAAGACGCCTCCGTGGTCATGTGGCCGGCATGACTCTCCTTGCCGCAGCGCGTAGCATGCGACTGGAACACGGAGCGCTGTTTACCTTCCCGCAAGCGGTACCTATTTATCTACTCACATTAACATGCTTTGGAACTGCTAGGTTGACAGGAGCTGGCCAAGCAACGAGAGCTCACCCCGTCGCTGATTCGAACTGCCGACCTTTCGATCGACAGCTCATGGTTCAGCGGTTTAACACACTGCGCCACCCGCTGGCCCGAGGAAACTCTTAAGTGCACATTAAAATATTTACCTTGGTTTGAAACAGGAAGAAAGCAGTCCTGGTTCCACTCAGCTGTGTTTTGGTGGGGAGCAGAGCAAATGTATTCCACTCTTCCAAAATTCCAGAATGGATCATAGAATCTGGAATGATTTCTGCAATTCATTCCATAGCCATTCCCCTACTTGCATCTTAAGACTGTCAGAGCCAAATCAAGTATTAGGAGAAAGGTGTAATGTGGTCTGGTGGTTTTCATTTTTAAAAGGAAATGCAAAAGAGAGCAGATCCATGGCAATGGTGTAGGGTAAGTGGCTTTAGGACTTTGCCCCCACCATGGTTCTGTTCCCAATTAATTTATGTTGCCCCCCCCCGACATGCTATTTTAAAGAGAGAGAAAAACTTTCTCTCTCTTTAAAAAGAGAGAGAAGAAAGTAAGTTGAAGCTGTTATTTTCTTTTTTTTTAAAATGTGTGTGTGTGTGTGTGTGTGTGTGTGTGTGCGTGTGCATGTGTGCGTGTGCGCACACACGGGCGCTCAAGGGAGCAGGGAGAATTCAGAGTGAATACACACCTGCATCTACTGGCAAAAAGAAATAATGAAAAGAATTTGTTAAAGGATAGCAAAATATCTCAGAGAGGGATGTTATGGGCATTCGATCAGTTGTGCTAGAAAAAAAATGAAAAAAAACAAAACCTTCAAGCAGGTGAGCAGGCCTGTGTTCACCTTGATCCTGCAAGTCACAACCTTTTTCCCTTTCCCCTGCTCCCACATCCAAGTACTTACTTTTGGGGCTGGGAAAGGCAGTGGCAGGCACTCTGAGGCCGGATTCACATATGTCCCCGTCCGCCGTACGCGCTGATCAGGCGCTTGGAGCAGGGGGAGCGTCGCTTTGCTTGTCGTCCCTCCTGCTGTCCCGCCCTCTTAAGAGAGCGCAGCTGTGATTGGGTAAACACAGCCGCGCTCTGATTGGCCGAAGTCTTGTGAACTCTTGTGAACTTCTGACATTTTTCAGAATCTGAAATATTTTTCTGTGCGTCAGGCTTGCTCTCTACTCCTCCTGTGTTTGCCTGTACAGTGTGCAAGGGGTTGCAAGGGGTTTCCCTCTCTGACGAGCCTGTGTGTACCAGGGGTTGCAAGGGGTTTCCTTGCAAGGGGTTTCCATCTCTGGACTTGTAACATTCGCGGTGATTGGAGCAACTTGTGATTGGCATGCAACCACTCTCCCCCCCCTCTCGCGCGATTGGTGGCTGCAGTTGCGCTTTGAACCCGCCCACAAGCTCCACGAGACACGCTTTGCCAAAGTTGAACCGAGCCATCTCCAGCGATTCTAGCGTTGGTGCCCCGTAATGGTGTCCTTTTACATCATGAATATGTAAATACAGGGCAGAGCGGGTCCGTTAAGCGCACAGCAGGGACAACGCTGTCATATGTGAATCAGGCTTTAGGGTTTTAGCACAGCATCCTTTCCTGCTGGGTCTGGGACCAGCCCAGAATCCTTGAAGGGAAACAGATGCTATTCACATAATTTCTGTGGAAGAAGGAATAATTTCCAACAGAAAAAGTCCCCGGTGGGAATGCTGCTTCACTCGCAGGGCTATGGCTATGGGGGCAGGACTTTCCTTGCCCCATGCACTGGAAAGAGGCTGGCTGCTGGTTCCCTAGAGAGTGAAGACATTGTGAGTGTGGCTTGTGGCAGTGCTGGGCCACTGGGATCCTACCATGCAGATGCCCATTCTCCCCTCCCCATGCATAGGCTTACCATATCCAAAGGGGGACAGGGTGCCTACACCTTTAAACATTGTAAAAAGAAGGAATTTGTCCAGGTGCAGCTCATCATGGAAGGGTGCAACAAGCTGCACCTGCCCAAATTCCCTCTTTTTACAATGGTTAAAGGTGTAGGCACCCTGTCCCCCTTTGGATATGGTAAGCCTACCCATGCATGCTGTTGTTTCTCACTGTGTAAGGCAGGCCTTTGGTGGTGGCTGCTGCGTTCAGGGGATTTCCCTGGGTTTCATCCCCCCCCCCCCCGGCTTCTGAGCTGAGGCAGTGCAGCATATTCCTGGGGATGCCTAGCCTTGCATTGCCTGCAGCTGGCCTGGCCTACCACAGTGTCTGCCACTTCCATGGGGTTTCCCCTTTGTTTCACACCCCAGCTGAGGCCTCCACTGTAGATCTAGGCCGCAGAGCCCCAGCATGCAAATAGCCCACAGCTTGGCTTTCATTGCTCTCTTTCTTTTGCTGGGTGGCTTCCAGTGCACTGCCTCTGTGACATGAGCCCTGACTGGGGGGCAGCGGCTATTTTCAGGAGGTTCCCTGCTGACTCCCCCCCCCCATGGAGGTGAGCATTGTGGTGCTAGGCCGCTGAGCCCCTGCATAAGCATCCCCAGCCAGGTGCCTATATTTCTCCCACCTCCATTGTGAGGGCTTACTCGTTGTCCCTTTCGGTTGCCTTCCCCAGGTTTTGGAGCAGCACTGGGCCGGGACTGGGGCCTGATAAGTGATTTGGGGGCTTGTGCACGCACTTGGTAGGCCAGGCAGGCTGCCTGCACCAGCTGGTTGGAGGACTGCATTCCACTGAGCTGTTTCTTTTGGGATCCCCCCCCCCACGCTGTGGCTGTGTGGCTTGGGATCAGCTTTTAGGGGCTTGATCAGCAGGGTGAAGCACCTCCCTCTCTTGGGGTAGCCTTGCTGACAGTAGCAGGGCTCTTAGGGCTCACTGTCTGGACCTCCTCCTGGGGTGCAGTTCTTGAGGGTGCTATAGTTGTTAGCTTGACATGGTTGTGGGGTGCAGTTGCTTGCTGGCTAAAAAAACTCCAGGCCTTGGACCAGAGACTGAGGTTGTGTATAGAGCAGCTACGAAAATGACATTGATGCATCTGCAGAAATTAGTAGGTTATCTGAACTTTTGTGTGCAATGTTGTTGCACCTGGCGGGGCATTTATGAGGTGCCTCTGCGATGCCATGTGTGGCATGTCATGCCCCCCACCACATCAGGGTCATGGCAGCTGTGTAGGAAGAAATAGGCACTTGGTTGTCACTCTTGGAGCATTTCAATGGTGTGTCCTTCTGGCAGTCTGAACAGCTGTTGTGTTGAGAAAGGGAGGATTTGTTGGGGAAAAAACCCTCAGACTTTGATTGCGATACCAGTCTTAGAGGCCATCCGGTTCAGTGCTGGCAGTTCAATTCAGCTTCCTTGACCCCTTTCACAGGAGTTGGCGGTGAGGAAGCTGAGAGAGCCGCAAAGCAATCCTGGATTCAGATCCAGGGTGGCTATGTGCGCAAGGAAGGCTCTGACAAGTACCGGTAACTGTCCCCTCTCAGTTAATGCCTGCAAGGGAGGGTGGAGGCAGGACCTGCTGCATTGACGAATTTCTATCTGGATAAGCGGCAAATATGGCCCTCACGTTCTTCCAAACCTGTGTCACGTGTGCTTTTTAGGGGCAAGAATACCTGGGAAAAAGGTGTTTTTCCAGGACCTTGGAATTACAACTGCCACAACAACCATCTTTCATTCTCCCCTGGGCCAATGAATGCCATATGTACCCACCTGAGTGGCCATAGTCGTCATGGCTTTATGAAGCGATCCTTGTTTCTGCAGTACTTCAAAAGACATTGTGGAATACTTTACCGAAGGACATTTAGAAACAAACTGAACTAGTGGTACTTGCCATAGTTAAGTCCCAGTAAAGGCAGACAGGCCACCCTCGCCTTTTGCTAAACAAGAACTTTTCCCAACCAAAATCCAACAACTGAGCTGCAGATCAAGCTGAAAAGACTAGAAGTCTGGAGTATATATTATTTGGAGGGACCTTTGAGCTATATTTAGCAATATGTTGTACAATAGCTTGTACCTGTTCAGTGGCAGACGATGGCCCACAGTGTTACGAGGAACTGTAACATCTCACGATCTTTTAATATCTATATCTGTCTGTAAATCCAGCACTGCTAGCCACCTGGGATTTGGTTAAAGTGTACTGTCAACTAGGAGGAGAGACTCCACAGACTTCTGACGGTTTGCCAGATCATTAGTACAGTAGCCGATTTGCTCTTTCCACATGGAGAGAGTTTTTTTAAAAAAAATCAGTACTGCACAGCAAAAATAACTGTTCATGTTGTACTCGCCCACTGCTACGTTTACAAAATTATTTGGATGCACTCCTTAAAATTGGTAGAGGAGAAAAACACTCGCTATTCAATCTGGTACATTTTTACCCAGAAGCAAGAATCCTTTGCTTCTAAAGAAGTGTGTTTAGTATTGCAGCCACACAACTGCACACAACTTAATTTTCATAAAGTAGATCTCAAACTCTTTGCCACATACTGTTTCCAATCTTAAATTTACTTAACGTGGAATGTGTTGACTTGAATCAATGGTTCTGATGACTTGAAACATGGGTTTTTTTGCTACTGATGTTTTATGTGGATTTTTAGCTGATCCTGTCTCTGAATTCTCAGGGCATGTAGCAATAATTAGACACAAGTAACAAAGAAGTACACCCCCCAAAAAATCTCAAATGCCCTCCCTTCTCCCTCAAGTCGTCCAGTACTAAAAGAAAGCCTTGCTTATTTTTGACCATTAAATGCTTGCATGTATAAAAGGCTCACTTTTGAATTACCTCATTCAAAGTGCCCTCACTTTGGCCTGGTTCAAGTGTAATGACAAAAAATCTACGGTGTTTTTGTTGTTGTTGTTAGATGCATGAACCTCGGTGCTCTCCCCCCCCCCCCCTCTTCATGCATGATGGAAGGAACTTAGACGCTTCATTTTACAACAAAGCATGTTATGTCAAATCATAATTTGTGCAAACCACAGTTTGATGTAATTGGAGAAAACAATAAATTGTGGATTGTTGCAAACCTTGAGGAGTCTCGAGTCTCTGCACGCCTCCTTTCAGTATATCCTAGAGTTGAGGGAATCCTTGGAGCAACTTGCAAACTGGGTGGGCTTGCATTTGCAGGAGGCCCAGCTCGCCCAGAAAGAGGCATATGGCACAGCAATGTCATACTCTGGACTTTCAAAGTGGGAGGTCAGGTGCTGCTTCTGCTGCTCCCCCCCCCCCCACAGAGTCCAAGCTATTGGCAAGGTGACAGGGCCCCTATGACTCTGAGGTGGTGAGACAGGTAGGCCCTGAGGATCATGAAGTAGACCAGGCCACACCCCAGGAGGGGGGGATTCGGCACAAAACTACCATAAAACAGTTTGCACTGGTTGTACCATGCCATGGAGGTTCTTGAAGTCTTATTTTTCTCTTGCTGCTCGACTTTGTTTCAGAAGTGTATTCTCTCTTCATTTATCGTTGTTGATAGCTTTCTTTATTGTATTATCTTTCTCCAGGTAAAAATGTCACCTCCTTCAAAGAGGTTCAGTGTTTTCTTTTTCTTTCTTCATCACAATCTAGTAAGATCCTAACCGCAGTGATCCATGACTTTGAGATCAGAAGGTGATTGATGGGCGCCTGCCAGCCTGTTAATGACATGGCTTGAAATGAAAATACAATTCATCTGGTGTGACAAATATACTGATTCCTGAAGTCTCTGAAGTGTCATTGTGAATGCCAGATCCACAGGAAAACAGTAACACCAGTGATTATGGTTCACTGTTTGCCAAAGTAAAATTTAGTCTTCTAAGCAATGTTATTTATTGCAATCCTCAACCTTTTTCTTTATATATACCTGTAGTATCTCTACTCAAAATTCATTGCCAGCCAAGGTAGGCTAAACGTAGAAGTTAGGAAATCTACTTCTAAAAGTTAATGAGCAGCCTAGAGAGTTATGATTTATTGTCACTCCACCCAGAAATATCAATAGCCCTGCCTATGCAGAAGGCAATGTCACTGAATCCGATGGGTGAACTTTTCACATTACCATCCAAGAGACAGCAAACAGAAAATTAGTCTATAAATAATTTAATTTTCAAAAAAAAAGTCACAGCATTTTAAAAGCTGTTTAGCTCTCGAATTAGTTCTCTTGAAGCAGTAAATATATCAGCAGGCTTTTAAATAATGCAACACATAAAGCAAAAAAAGAAAAGAAAAGTAAGATTTGGGAATAGCAGGACACAATTTAAACAGGTTCATTTGTTTTTCTTTCTCACATAGACTAGCATTTTATAGTGTAATGGCTGTTAAATACGTATGCGTTAAGGACACATTAGTTACTATTATTGTACATGGGTATAGATTTCTAATGGAACTTAACACAAATGTGATTCAGCATCAGAATGTTTTGATCCTAAAACCGATAGTGGCAGGATGTAAGAACTTGGTAGTAGGATAACAACTCCACCAGCCGACATCCATAAAACAAGATATTTCAGCCAAGATATTTCTCTTCTCCTATGTAGAAGGTGTAATCGATTTGATCCCTGCTGCTCTGCAGCACCACCCATTAAATGGTTGGAAGTGGTACTGCAGCTCTTCAGCTCAGGGGTGCAGAGGACCCAATAGTGACCAGGCTGGTTCTATTGAACAGTTTATCCAGGCTTAGTTCCCCAGTTCTAAGCAACTTGTCTGATCAAGTAGCAAGAGTCTCCCTTAGTTTACCACATGTCCCAAATCCAGTTCCCGATATCACCCTGTCTTCAATCACGTTTTCTACTCCTGGCCTCTCATCCACCTGATCTAGTATGTCATCACCAATTTGTTCTCAACCATGTCTTCTGCCTCTGGCTTTTCTGATCCTCTTCTGCCTGTGTTGGAATTGAACCCCCAGCCATGGCCTAACCTGGAGCTCAGTCAAGGCTTGACAAAACTTCATGTAGTCCTTTGGATCTTGGCCTTAGGCAGGACAGAAAAAGGGTAATGATATACCGTATTTCTTCGAGTCTAAGGCGCCATTGATTCTAAGGCACACCTTTACTTTCAGTACCACCAGCAGGGGGGAAAAAATCCATCGATTGTAAGACTCACCTCCCTTCATTGAATCTACCCGCTCAGCACCAACTCTCCCCAGCATGTCTCCTGCAGCTGAGGATGACTGAGTGCACTGCCTTTGCCCAGCATTTCTGGCCCTGCCAGAAAGTGCCATTTCCTTCGTTACCTGGGCTTGGGGGAGTTTCAGGGAGGCCTGCACAACCCTCTGCAGACCTCCCTGATCTTCAGTTCAGCGAAAAACAGCGATTTTTGGCCATTTCTGGTTTTCACGAAAACCAGAAATGGCTGAAAATCACCGTTTTTTGCCGAACTGAAGACCAGGGAGGCCTGCAGAGGGTTGCGCAGGTCTCCCTGAAGCTCCCCCAAGCCCCAGTAAGTAAGAAGATAGCATTTTGGGGTGCTTTTTGGAGACCTTCGATTCTAAGACGCACCCCATTTTTTGAAATGCTTAATTGGGAAAAAACACGCGTCTTAGAATTGAAGTAAATACAGTATTGGTTGTTTGTAACATCACGTGGCTTGTCCATGTAAACCCTACCTGTGAGGCAGGTAGGATGTTGGGGGAGGTGGGAGGGTGCCAGGGAAGGGCGGAATAGGGGCAGGGAGGGGGCAAAACTCAGGAGGAAGGCTGCGGGAGGGGCGGATCCAGTGACAATGGCTCGCGCTGGATCCTATCACCTCCATAGGCAACCTCCCTGTTCCCTTTCTTTCCTCAGACACGCGCCAGCTAAAGACCTGGTGCAAGTCCAAGGAGACCCATCGCAGAGTGGGAGGCTTATGGAGGTGTAAGGGGATTTAAATCCCTTTTCCCCTCTGAAGCCTCCTGATCTGCCCCCCCCCCCCGGATACAGCATGCCCGTTTTTGGCACAGCTGCACCAGCGGGGGGGGGGGAGAGGGAAGGATAGGATTGGACCCTCACTCCACTTACTACCCACATACAGATTATTATTTTTTATTTATAAAGTTTGAAAGCATCTGAGGAACATGTAAAAGACCATCTGATTGTGAACCACAACCACCCCATTATTGTCAGATTTTATGTGTTAGGATATTTGTATACAAAATGGCATAGGCTTCAATCACATATGATTTATGGTGCAAAATCACAGGTGTTGAGGGGTGCCCTATAGCCTAAAAGCCCACAAGTTTTCAATAAAACTCACATTTCTACAGTATCACACACCATCTATTGTAATAGTTCAGTTTTATGTCAGTTAGGAAACCCATCATAGGCTCTTTGACAATGGAGTTGATTTGCCACAATCCTATGAATGTCTCCTGTGAACACTAGAAGTGTCTCTGGAGTGCCTATTATGAATCAATTCCTTGGTCCCAGGCAGTTTCCCAGAATGCCCTCAGTTAGTTGCAATCTAGTCTCTTCCAGGTGTTATACTGGACTGGCAGGAGGAAAGATAATCTGGCAGGAAGAACTATTGAACATTTTACTGTATGCAGGTATGGAATCTGAGATATTAGATTCTACCGTTTGTTTGGTCCCTCAAGCATGAAGCCTGTAATGCTCCCAGTACATCAGAACACAACGTTCTTAAGTAGGGAAAAGAAACCACAATACCCTGTTAATCGCTTCCTGAGTTTTCTGAGGGAATTTGTTTTGCAAAGAGGTCCTTTTATAATGGAGGCACCTGTGGAGGGAATCATCTTCTCTTCTTAATTAAGTTCTTTAACACTGCAGGAGCAGCTTGTGCTGCACTGAACCAGTGTTAGCAAAATCCCATTTCCCTCCCCTGGCATCCTGATCTGATACGCATTTACTTAGAAGTAAAAATAGTAGGAGATTCTATCTTCAATTACATTTTACAAAGGACTTCCTGAATTCTTTTTGATATCTTGAAGTTCACGGATATTCATGGGAATAACCATAAAGCTGGTATAAGAGGGGGGGTTATTTAGTACTTTGTTCTTCAGTCAAGCACTTCCAGGTTGTAGCCCTGTTATAATGATTTTTCTTCAAAGAGATACGCCTGCAACACTGCCGGACCTTGCATTTCAGCAGTGCAGCATGCTTTACAGTGGTCGCAAAATGCGACCTGCCATTCTGCGCAGCCGCCACAAGCGGTGACCGGCCATGTGCTCATGACCTTCGGAAAAGCCCTGGGGTCAATAAATCAGCAGGAGGGTGGGCAGTCTGCAGAGTTGGGCTGAACAGGGAGGGGGAGGAACAGGGCATTGACCGGGGTGGGGAGGGGTTTGGGTTAAGACCGGGAAGGGGGCGTTATCGGTGGCAGTAGCTCCGCTGATATCCTATCGCCCTTCCCAGCCTCAATCCACCTTCCCAGGGCCACTTGGACTTGCACCAGCAAAATCATAGGCACAGGTCTAAGTAGACCCATTTCAGCAGTGGAGGCTTACCCCTGGGCAAAGGAACAAATGCCCCCCTACCTGGAGGAGACCACCAGGACTCCCCCTCCCCATGATGTACATGCCCCAGTAGTGTGGCTGTATCAGCAGGGGGGGGGAGTTTAGATAGGATTGGTCTGGTAAAAAAGTATGTACTGGTTGGAGGTGAATGGCCCAAGTTGAGATAATATGGGAGCCAAGTTGGGTCTGATTGGAAAGTGGAAATGTTCTGCTTTCCTCAGCCACTGGGTTCTACCCCTACAGTGACTGATAGCTACAAAGGTTTTGTTAGGCCTAGGCCAAGTGGACTAGCACCTGAGATGGAGTTCAAATTCTACCCTTCTTTTGGGGAGTGCATTCCCCCCCCCATCACTGCCGCCTCTGCTGTTCCATCTACTAAACTGACTGGGTCGAAGGATTCCATTTTCAAGTTTCTTCCTGGCCAGCCTGTTTAGAAGATGCAGTGAAGGAGGTGATAGTGGAGGGTTACAAGCAGAGTCATGGCAGGATCCTCTGCTAGCAGAGTAGTGCAGAGCAAAGCACAGTGGTTCTTTGGCGAGTTAAAAGTCCCAGTTCATGCTGATGCAGCCATGCCAATGGGGCACACATTGCATTCTGGGGGAGGGAGGGGAGTCATGGAGGCCTCCTGAAGGTAAGGGACCATTGGTTCCCTTACCTTGAGGCTGCATTGCGGCTGCATTGGCACAGGAAGGTTGGTTAGGACTGGGCTGTTAGTTGTTTCTGCATTGTTTTCTTCATGATTGAGTTATGGGGTAAAATGTGGGGCTTTACAGTTGGGAGAGGATAACCTAAATACTGTACCTCTACTTTGGATTTGAATGTGCGATATGTATGGACATGAGTTTCTAAAAGAGTTTCTAAAAGTGAAGAAAAAGGGAAGCATAGCTAGCAGACTAAAAAATCCTGTGAAAATCATCTTATTTTCATCAACTTATTTTCAATCATTAACCTATAAATTCAGTGGCAACAGAACAATGTCTTGCTTGTGATTTACCGGTAACTTCTAGGTACAGAAGTCACAACAAGTCATCGTTTAAATTATATATGATATAAAATTCAGCTCTGGGATCTTTTGATATTTAAGAGAATATTAATGCTAGAAGTGAACTAGTGTAAACTACCAAGTTTCAAAATGATTAGACTGTCCATTCCAGAACACCCCGTAGTCATAACTTTATCTGAGCATGGATCATTGTGAACTATTCCTGCTTTCTGAAATACAATCTCTTCTCAGTTCTGACATTTGTAACATATTTCACTTTTTTTCTCCCTTGTTTAAAACAGTTTTGAGTAATATAGCTCCCATGTATGCATGGGCAATTAATCAAACTAGAGCAAGACATTTGTCAACATCCTGTTCTATTTACAGAGAAGGAAAGACATAATATATTGTTTACAAAGTTAAAAACGAGAGGCTTCTTAAAGGGGGAACAGTGTTAAAGTTCTCTTTGTTTGAAAATTGTCACATTTGTTGCCCTTGACAAGTTTATACATGTGTGTACGTGGTAATGGGTGCATGTCAGGCAAGCATGATTCACAGTCCATCCCTATGTAACTCCCCGTGCTGCAAAATAGCCACACCAACAGTACACACGCTGTAGGAGTTCCAAGCTCTGGAGGTCTCCTCTGGGTAAGGCAACGTTTGTTCCCTTGCCCGGGACTGGAGTAAGCCCTCTCCACCTGAATAAGTCTACTTGGACCTGCGGCAGCTACATAGTTAGCACAAGTCCGAGTGAACCAAGGAAGGTGGATTGAGGCCAAAAAGGAGGATAGGATATCAGCCAATACTGCCCCCTTTCCAGCCTCGATCTTTATTTATTTATTTTCCACATTTTTATACCGCCCGTCCTCCAAGGAGCTCAGAGTGGTGTACATATTTCCTCCCCTCCTTTTTGTCCTCACAACAACCCTGTGAGGTAGGTGGGGCTGAGAGATAGTGACTGGCCCAAGGTCACCCAGGAAGCTTCGTGGCTGAGCGGGGATTTGAACCTGGATCTTCCAGGTCTAAGTCCGACTCCCAAACCACTACATCTTCCCTCTTTCCCTCCCTCCCACTCCTGAGCTGACTTGGTTCCCCTTTACCAATCTATCAAGAACACTGAGAACAAGGAAGTTTAATTCTTCCAGTTGATGCCATCTTGGAGGCTTGGCACACAGGTTACTTAAGAGTAATCGTGTAGTGGAAAAGATAAGCTTTCCCTACCACAAGAAGGTGAAGTGATCTGCTGCAGTCCACTGCGGGATTCATTTCATGCCTGCAGCCTTGGTTCCAACCACAGAGATCGCAGACCCAAATCACAGTCATGTATCACAGCTGAAACATGATGTTTTTCAGCTTCTTCTCTCTCTCTTTCTTGGTTTTCCATCACTTCCTGCCTTGCTTACTGTATAACCCTGTTTCTTCAGTCCTTGTTCCTCCTGGGCAATCTCTCCGATTTCCCTAAGATGTTAGCATCCTGTTGTTCCCCTTTTTCTCTATCCCCCCTCCATTTTGCACCATAACATGCCACTTTTCCTTGTAAGAATTTCCACATTCTCTTTTAGCCTATCTAGAAACTACTAACATTTGGGACCTCCTTATGCATTCTTTTTATGATTCCCCCCCACCCAGTTATTGTATATTTATCCCCATAATAAATCCATATATTGTTGCACTTCTATCCTTGCCTTTCATGCCAGTCCATTGAGGTTTGCCATGAGCCACTGCACCCAATTACTGCACGCGTAGGCAGTTTTCCTCATGTGTGCATGTTACATGTCTTAGAACATGGCCAATAACACATAACCTGACCTTATGATCATCATGGGACTGTTGCCAACCCCAAGGTGTTGTTGGGGTGAGCATTTTTGTCCTTTCTCTCCAGCTTGGGGCCACACAAGGGAAGGCAGCTCAACAGGGTGGGGTTTGTGTAGCTGTTTGGCTGCTGCCTCAGTTTGCCAATCAGTGTATGTCGAGCATCAGGTGCAGAGGCGTTGCTACGGTAGGGGCGGTACTGTAAGTTCTGTGCTGTCCTAGCCCCATTTACGCCCTGGTACGAGACAGCGAGGGGTTGCGGCCACTTCGTACCGGGGAGTAAATGGGGACTAGGACGGCACGGAACTTACAGTACCGCCCCCACCGTAGCAACGCCTCTGGTTAAGTGGCTCACCTATGCCATTCCAGAGGGCAGTCCATGGTTAGCTGGTCACCTATTTGGCAAGCAGGTAGGATTTTTTTCTCCTTCACCTGATTGGCTGGTAGTGGTGTGTGGTTTTTTGTTTTACCTACTCCAGTGGTAGGAAGTTAGGACTACTGCAAGTGTATGTGATTTACAGTGCAATCCTGTGCATGTCTACTCAGAAGTTCAATGGGGCTTACTCCCAAAAAAGTGTGAATAGGATTGTGCAGTTAATTTGCAAATCTCCTCCCAGCACAGTGGTCTTAATAGCTTACCTTTTGAGAAGTGTCTGTATCTCAGAACTGATATTATCATACGGGTTTGAAAAAAAAAATGATTAGTCAATAGATTACTCCATTTATGAATTAATTGCCAATTAGAAACGTGGATTTTAAAACCACAGTTTAATTAGAACCCTGCCCTAGAGTGTTGAAGTCAGATGGTGCTAGCATTAAATGACCAATAGACTTATGTGGATTTAGGTGCAATGTTTTTCCAAGCAATCCATTCACTGGGTATGTGACTCTATTACAGGAATTTGCTATAATAATTAAATATCCTCAGAATATGAACACCTGAAGCCACTTGGTGAGTCAGACCTTTGGTTTACTTAGCCTAGTTCTCTCTACTCAGACTGACAGCAGCTCTCTGAAGTCTCAGCAGTGATGTTTCCTCAGCCTTGCTCCCTGAAATTCTTTTCACGGAGGCTCAAACGTGATCTTAAATGTGTCATTTCTTTTCTGTCTTTTATTTTTAAAAGTAGCAGCTGAAGGGATGAATCATATGGAGAATGGGGAGGGGGGCTTCATTGATTAAAAAAAAAAGGATAGTTCACAAGAACTGCTATTTGCCCTGGAGGGAAACTGCTATTTGCACCCATAGCAGTTTCCTTCCTGGGGGGCCAATAGTAGCTTCAGAGGAAGCAATTTTCATCCAGAAAATGGCATGGGAGAAATGGGTTAAGCTTCTCCCCCACCATGTCATGAACCCAATCAGAGGCTATTTTTAAACAAGGCAGAAAAGGAATAATATGTGCAATGCCACATCTGATTTGACCCTAGCACCAGTGAATTAACCTGACAATTCTTCATGCAAAGCATATTCTCTTTCACTGAGGTTTGGGCCTTCCCATGTGATATGTACTTCATAGCTAATCAGTTAATTAAAGCATATGATTTGTTAAAAGTGAAAGGTATCTTACTAAAAACAATTTTTATTTTCAATAAGGTGCCTCAAAGGCTATCATAGTCCATTGCTCTTTTCTCTTCCGTGTAGATTGTGGATAGAAAGTTGCAGCATGCATGCGTTTGCATGTGTGCATGCGTGGGTGGTGTGATGCAGCCTCCGTTAGTGGTGCATGGCATGCCTCAGCACATGTTTACATGCAATGCAGATCAAAGGAATATGTGGGTGCTTTATTTATTAAAATAAGAAACACAAAAACAAATGATCTAGACTTCTTCATATGCATAGATATCCATCTAAAATAAAGCCACTTTATTTTAGGTGAATAAAATAACTCTCATTAATTACTGAGTGATTTAAAATGGGCACTTTCTGGGTATGTAAAACAATTAACGTACTATCTTGAGGTAATTCTTACAATAATCCCATAAGGTAGTAGTTCCCAAACTGCGTGCGGCGAAATCACGGGCGTCATGGGAAGCTCGCTGCCCAAGCTTTTGCTCAGAGTTGGCAGATCAGCCCGCTTTATGTTGTCGTTGCCCATCAGTGAGAACGCAAAGCAACTCCGAAGACCGCCGAGCAGAGGTTTGTCTCAGCGGGCAAAGCTTCATAGTCACATTTTTTTTAACTTAAAATCTTGCCGCCCACCCGAAGCCTCTGCTTGGCGGTCTTCAGAGTCACTTTTTGTTCTTGATGAGGAAGTGGCGAGGTCAAGAGCAGGTGGAAGCGGAGGCAGTGGGCTTTTCCAGTAAAAAAAAGGGGGAACGAATTGGCGGAGACTACGATTACATCATCATCAATTTACGGTAGTTCCGGGTGCCGAGCTCCACGTCTGCGGTACTAAAGACGCCATGACCACGGAACGTTTGGGAACCACTGCCATATGGTAATTGTATCCCCATATTGGTAAGGGGGAGTGACTTGCCTAAGGTCACCTATGCCCCAATTCAATGGGGAACTTAAGGCAGAGGATCTAGCAATCTGCTGACATAAGTTGCATTGTGATGGCACAAATGTTGCGCCAACATTGAGCACTATGGAGCCACCAACGGAAACTGCTGGAGGCTCCATACACATGCACGAACTGCCCGGACACCCCGCCAGTGCAGGTAAGGTTGCAGAGGGGGCAGTTCAGGGGAGGATCAGGGTGAGGAGTGGGCCAAACTGGGGTACGGTTTGAGTACAGTAGAAGGTGGATCTCAGCAGCAATCACACATGCCGGATCCTATCCCCATTTCTTGGCCCAGACCTCCCTGCTGTGGCTCCTTGGACTTTGGCCAGCAAAATAGTGGGTGTAGGTCTGAGGAGACCCATTGGTAACTAGGTGGCCTGCTGGGAGGTAAGTAAAAATAATTTTATTTACCTCTTATAGGCTGTCTGCTCGTCCCCTGTCATAGCATGCACTGCACACTCTGTTGGCAGCGCTGCATGCTACGGACCGGAGAAGGGTAGGACTGGGTTGCTAGTGAATTAATGGGAGAGATGAGATTCATACCAGGGACTTCCTGATTGGTTGCTCAGCCCCTTACCCACTACTATACGCTTACCCGGCTCTCAGTTCTGGGGTCATCCCACCAAGAAGCAGCTTCAAGCAAGGGGAATGAGGATCATAACCAACAATCTGGTTACGTTTTCATCTCCAGGCAATTTCTTTGGCTGCTTTTCAACAAGAAAAAACTAACATGATTTTCAGTCCCAGGATATGCTTTGTAGTTTGACACTCCTCATATTAATAAATAAGGAACAATGCGGTGGGCTAAGAAGGTCTTAATAATAAGGTTCCTGCTGAAGCAGATCTCTTTCAGAAAAGATGAATGTCATTACATTATTTATTACAAGTTTCTATCATGGATTATATCCGATGCTTGAAAGGCAACAACAGGGTATGGCAGTAAGATAAGAAACTTCATAGACTGTAAGTTAGAATAGGAAAAGGGACAAAAGGAAGAAACAATAATCACCCTGAGGTTGCAAATCAGGTGTAATTTCTTCTACAGGCTTTGAAATTAGCAGATGTGAGCAAAATGGTAGATTCCAATACACTTGTGAATCGGATCTCCATAGCAATTTATACTTGGGAGTTCTTCTTCTTTTTCCTGTCTTTCAGCTTCAAGTGCATCCAATCAACCTTCTTGTGCAGGCACCTGTGGTACTTGAGGACGTACCAAATTCCACATGGTAAAGTGTCGACACCAGACCCTCCAGTGAATTGAATCATGCTGGTTTCACTTAAACATTTGGAAACTGAACTGTTTCTAGAAGTGGAAATTTCACAAGAAATTGTCTTCTGAAACGTTCTGCTAATGATATGAAACAGGTAAGAGGTTCCCTTGTAGATCAGACTCTGTCTGTATGTTTAAAATGGAAAATGTTGCTAGTCTTACCAAAACTCATTTTGCTTCTTTCAAAATTCTTCTGATAGCTTGGCTTGGAGAAAGTTCCCATTCAACTAAACATTTTGGCTTTGGATGAAAGTCCATGCCAATTCTCGTCCCAGCTTTTATCAGCTTTATGAATTGCATGGAAAGATTCTTCACAACTGGACATCCTGGATTCCCAACTGGACATCGAGCACTGGCGTCACTGCAGGGGGGGCGGAGCTCTAAGTTCCGCCGCGATCCGACCCTCCATTACACATGTGAACGAAGCAGCCCCGCCCCCTCGCCTTCGGAACCATTCAAGGTGGTGAAAACAATGCACAGGAGACTCCCTGCGCGTTGCTTTCACTGCCCTGAAAGGCTCCGAAGGCGAGGGGGCGGGGCCGCTTCGTTCACCCGTGTAATGGAGGGTCAGATCACTGCGGAACTTAGAGCTCCGCCCCCCTGCAGTGACGCCAGTGACATCGAGTGCCGATGAGAGAGGAAGACGGTAGTTGCAGAACTGCTTCAGTAACCAGCTATATTAATGCTTACTGAGAATTGCAGGCACGGCTGTGCAGTAGCTCTCCATTCCCTTGAGAATTTGAATGGGGAGAAGAATGAAGAAGGTGGATCAGACTTGGGAAGGGGGTTACGAATCAGTGTGCACTGCTGCTGCCAAATGTGCCCCCTTCCTGGGCCCAATCCACCCTCCACCCTGCCCCCATCTCCTCCCTGTTCCACCCACCCCATTCCACCTCCTCCCTCCTGACCCCTGCACAACCTTACCTGCACCGGCAGGCATCCTCAGCCACTTGCAGCGGTAGCCAGGCTTTGTGCTCTGGCGGTGTTGCATTTGTGACAGCCACAAAGTGCATTATGTCAGCGAAATGTGCATTCCGCCAGCATAACGCATGGCCATAGGATTGGGCCGTAAGTTTGCAAAGATCAAAAACAGATCAGAAGGGCCGTGGCCTGTGGGCATCCTACCGAGTGCCCGGAACTCTGTGCTACGTTGAGTATAAGCACTTCGTAATTTTATAGAGAAGCATGGTAATGCCTCTGGCCCATTATTTAGACATGAGGATGGGCACCCCTTGACCCAATTTCAGCTTTAGGCTGTTTTTTTTAAAGGGCTTGTTGGAACGGGTCTTCAGCCCAGCATGTTCGGTCTCCATTCTTTTTGAACTGGTGCTGCCACAATGGCAGCTGGCAGCTGGAACAGGCAGCAATTCAAAGAATTGGTTGCTGCAAGTTAAATAAATAAATCTGATGAGAAATCTAATGATGAGAAAGGCGGTATATAAATACAGAAAATTAAAAAAAAAATACGTTGGCTGCATTTTGTTATGTTTGCCCATGACTGGATGCCACTAGTGAGTGCCACTGGATGTGTAGGGTGTGTGTTTGATGGCTCTGGTCATTTTTTTGTGTTTTCCTTGATTAGTGGCAGCTGGCAAGCACCGCCAAAGATTCTGATTTGTGGGCGCTCCATAATCTTTTAGGCCCGTAAAAGAGCAAGCTCTACTTGTGTTACAGATCAACCTCTTATTTTTTTTTCTTTTTAAGTAATGCCTATGCCATGCTGCTATAAATGCCAGTATAAATGTTGCTGCCAGGTAACACAAGCACCAGCTTTATTTGCCAACATATATGGATGCCAGCCTAGGATGATGAACTGGGATGATTTTATCCAGAACTCATACACACACACAAAAAAATGGGCACCAGCACACTGCCTTTCTGAGCCACAGGCTAAGCTGCTGAAGAACTCTGGTCCAGCCTCAAGCCTCTCTGACTGTGCTGTTCCTTCCAGTCCCACCCTGGAAGGAAGAAGACAATCCAATTTGTGTGACCTCCTGTCTGTATTGTCCCCATTGAATGTAACCTCCTTTGTTTCCCTGTATCACCTCTTGTTTGTATTTGCATCTCCCCTATGCCATCTCCGTATTTTGCCTGTCATACTGTAAAACATCTGCATTTTATCCATTTACATGTCACAATGTCACCTCCTGCTTGTACCTGCTTTTGCTATGATGCAGCCCTAGTCCCATCCATCCCCCTGGCATGTGATCATTTGCATTTTAGCTGTTCCCAGTATGCAATATCCCCTGTCCTTCAACATTCTGATTTCCCTTAACTGTGAGGCAGCTAATGCCATGCATTTCCTTTGGTACATTGCAGTAGGCTTTTGTGGACACAGAAATATTCCTCTGTTTTCAGAGTAGTCACATACTACATCAGTTGCATGTTAGACATTACAAGTTACCAGCTCTGTTACTACCATGAATGGAAATGTGCAAACAACTTCTACATCTACAAAAAAACTTGTGGCCATAAAAAATTATATTTAGCTCTTGGGTCAGGAAATTCATATTCACCATCTGGATGAAATGCTATATGGCTGGTTCATACAGGCGCATACATGGCTTGATTTCTCATCCTCATATTACTCTTGACGGGGAACGGAAGTTGTAAAACTGGCTCACCTGAAACGCTAAAGTGGCAACAAACAATGTGAAGATTTTGTCTATGGTGGTTCATTTGCACATGCAAGTCATCACTGGATAGATAGACTACAAGTTTCAGTCTGGCATTTGTTTTTGTAGTTTTTGCCCTCATTCATTTACAACCCAATTCTATCATCTTCTGTACAATATTAGAACAGGCCTCTGACAATGTGAGCAGCACTCTGCCAGCAGCCATTTTTGAGTTGCCACCTCAAAGCAGCAGCAGCTGCTACCCACTACCATGCCTGGCGACCTGCTCCTGTGCGTGGGGGGCAGTTCATGGACAGGGAGGGGGAGTAACGGGGAGTGTGGAAGGGAGGGGTGCACCAGCAGCAGTCGTGCATGCTGAATCTTACCCCTTCTTTTTAAAACCTCGCCGTCCCCTTTCCCTCCTTTGGATGTACGCCACCAAAATGGTTGGCATACCATATATCCGAGGAGACCCTTAGACAATTGGGGAGCCTACCAGGAGTAAGTAAAAAAGAAATGTTTTTATAGCATAGCATGCAGCGCATGCTCTGTTGTCACAGCTGCATGCTATAATGTGGCAGGGGAGAGGGTTGGGGCAACAGTCATTAAGCCATTCAATTTGCATTTCTGTGTGAATCCCTGCATTTTCATTGTTCCTTTGTTTTTGTGATAACCTTGTAGCCCAGCAGAGAAACAGGTCTTTTTTTCTGTTGTTTAAACTATAAAAGGAATATTCAAACTCCTTCTGGTGACTGCCTTTTGGTGTCCGTCCACAATGTGGAGGATGTACTGTCAAGTTCAGGCCGTTGCCCAAGTCAGTTCTGGAAAACTTTATCTCCCCATAAAGCACATGCGACTTTGGACCTATCCAACTTTCCAGCATCGATGCAGGCGCAATGTAGCCCTCAGGTAATGGAACCAAAGTTCCCTTACCTTAAGGAGGCCTCCGTGACTGCCCCACCACCACAGAATGCAGTGCGTAATTCATTGGCATGGCTGCATCAGCACTGGAAAGCTGGATAGGATTGGGCCTTTCAGAAAATAAGGGGAGTCATGCTGGATCAGGCCAAAGACCCATCCAGTGCAGCTTCCTGTATCTTACAGTGGCCTGTCAGATGTCTCAGATGCCAGTGTGGCTACCTAAATTAGAAGAGTCACTGACCTGCCAAGAGCCCTCCTTTGGGCATAACCACCCTGGCTCCGAATCCAGAACCCATCAGCATGTATGTAAAACTTTGCCCCAATGAGCATCACTTTACACTTACTTACATTGAAGCACATCTGCCATTTTGCTGCCCATTCCCCCAGTTTGGAGAGATCCTTATGGAGCTCTTCATAATCCATTCTAGACTTCACCAACCAAAAATGTTTAGTGTCATCCGCAAACTTGATCACCTCACTGCTTATCCCAATCTCCAGGTCATTTATGAACAAGACCACCCAAACCGGGCTGTCTCACATACCATGGGAAAGGTCCAGACAGGGCAACTGGTGCTGCTTGCACCCCTCCTGGTCATCTCTCCCTACCCCTCACTGGGGCTACTAGGCTTCCAACACTCATTGGGGCCACTGTTCATGTTCTGTTCTGAGTACCCAAAATTGAACAGATTGGACCCAATTTGGTTCAATTTTCCACTTATTTATAGCATCACAATGGACTGGTCCACATGTAACATAGTCTGATCTCCTAACCATCAGCACGTAATTGGTAGCCCTGGGAAGTTGCATGCTCCACCTCTCATGCACAAATCATACTATCTGTTTTAGCTTTTGGACTAAGTACAGCAAGTCCTCACTTAAAGTTGTTGATAGGTTCTTGGAAACTGCAACTTTAAGCGAAACAACTTATAACGAAACCAGTTTTACCGTAGGCTAATTTATATACATAAACAAAGGTTCATGGCATATTTCTGGTCACAAAAACATCACCAAACTTCTAAATAAACACCCAAAACATTTCTAATATTAAACACTGAAATAAATGTGAGCTTTTCGGGCCAGAGAAAACCCACGCAGACATAGGGAGAACGTTCAAACTCCACACAGACAGTGGCCCCAGTCGGGAATTAGTTTGCTTTTTTCCTCAACAACTTTAAAATGAAATGACTTATAATGAAACAACTTTAAATGAGAACTTGCTGTATAGTTATTTTTATGTTTTCACTGATGCTTTTGCTAGTTCACGCCACAGTTCACAAATGTGCTCCCACCATGGTTGTAAACTAGTGATGGAAAATGCTGGTACACATACAATACTAACCATGGTTAACTCTGAAAATTAAACTGCGGGGAGTAATTCAATTATGAGAGGAGAGGAGGTGGGAAGTGGGTGGAGCATATGTGAGGGAAATGGATTAGATATGCAGTGTTACATCTGTACAACATCATATGTTACAGCACAACAGCATGTCAACATGAGTAACAGATATAATTTCTGTGAGCAGTATAATTTACCCTTGAGCCACGTGGACTACTATTTGAGTAGATGAATGTAATCATAATTATAGTTATCATATAATTACAATAACAAATGCAACATGCATTTAAAAATCCAAGCTGTCATTTGGGAGCAATCCACGGAAACTTGCAGAAGCAGCTAGAAGAAGAAACTGAGACTAGCAGGAGCCTCTTTGAGAATTGATCATTCTTGAGAATCAGGTCACTATATATTGCAATACACAAAACGCTCGATCAATTATTTTGAAAATTTAGACTAAAAATAGATGAAAATGGTTTCATTTTGATGTACAGCTCCCCAGATATGCTTCTTGTTTAATGGGTTTACCGGTTTCCTTCCTCAGTTCTGTAAAAACAGAAGAGAAATATAAAATGTTATAGGAGGGAGATGGGTCAATTTGGAAGAAAATGGGTCACTTTAGTTGAGAAGATGCAGAAATGACTGCCTTTGTGGAATCAATGTTTTCACACTGTTCTAATGTTAATAAAGCATTTAGTGGAGCCTGGAAATCATGTTAAAAGTGTGGGGTTAACAGGTGCACACAAAACACAACTAGTAAGACATCTCTAATTGGCCCAGTTTCTACTAGTATGTTCAATAGGGATGTACTGAGCTGGTCTGAGAAAATTCCTTCCTAGTTATTTTTTCCTCTAGCCCACGTGAGGAATTTTGTTGCTAGTTCCATTTCCCTTTTCAGGGAAATGAGACTTTTTCACCTGTTCTATTCCGTTGTGTCTCAGTGATGGTTTTCATTCTTTTCAAAAATAGTCCCAGAGCAGTCTTAACCTGGGCATCGACGTGATTGCGCCCCCAGAAGTGGGTTGTTGTGATCACATTGGAGGACCTTTCTGAGGCACGGGGAGACCTGCAGAGGAGGCCTGAAGCCCAGGGGACCAGCACACCTCTCAGGAAGGTTCAAAAAAGTGCGGTGGTAGTGGTGGCGGCACAAAAAAGCGTCTTTTTAAACACTTTTTCCATGGCGGTGGCATGATGGGGCCCTGTGTGCTTGAGGGCTCCCGGGCAACTGCCCAGTGTGCCCAATGGAAAAGACGGCCCTGGGTGTTGCATTAAGAGCTTGCAGGTTTTGCTGCTATGTACCCAAGATGTCTAGGTAACTAGGTAGTCAACCCACCCATCCAACCCTCTTTTACAGTCGGAGATTAGCTGGTCGCTGTTTGCGGAGCTGGGTAGGATTTTTTTTGCTGCCAGTCTGATTAGCATGTGGCTGGCAGTTTTTTTCGCCTTCCCCAGACTGCGTTGATGCTCGGGTGTTTACCATGGCTAGGTTTATTCCCCATTACCCAGGACACCGGCAGGTGTCGTGTGGGCCGAGTAGGCAGGTTGATATTTCCGGCGTCCACTCTGAGCTCGGCCAAGTCAGGGGGTGAGCCAGGACCACCTCGATGATCCTTACCTGGCTCGAAGAGACTGGCTAGTCTCCTGATTGGAATGTGCAATGGAAACACCTGGCTTGGCCAATGTGGTCCCACTGTCTCAACCCTTCGGGGTTGGCCGTGATAGGCTGACTGGATCTACGACCTAGTCGAGCCTGAAGCCAGGTGGCATACCCGTTACGTTCCCTGGGGTGAAACAGATGGTCATCGCCATCACCGGTTATAGTGCCCGCACGGCTGGGGGGAGGTTTAGTGCCCTACTGCATTTACAGTTATATGTTTATCAATAAAGGTGGCCCAGTCTTCCAACAGCCTCTGTGTTCATGGTTATTTGTGGGGTGCTCAGGTAAATGTCCAGAGATTCAAGTTCCTGAACATAACATTTTTCCATTTGCTCTGCAAGCCGTTACCCTGCAGCTCTTTCCATTTGTTTATCCCCTAACCTACCGTAGGTCACTTGTTTCTTGCCATAGGCTTATATGAGCTGCAAGGAACCAGCAGGTCATCGAGCCCACCCCTTCTTAGATACAGGACCTTTAATCTCATCAAGGCTGCCTTATAGTAAGGCTCCTATAATAGCTGCATGCGAGGCAGAAAATCAGCAGGTGCTTTGAACTTTGGTATTTCTTACCCTATTAAAAATGGCCTAAATGGTGCTACCTGAAACCATTGGAAAGGAGTGGAGAAGCTTTCCTTTCTTCCCCCTGATAATAAATACAGATTCTTTTCCATTAGTGGAAGGCAGAGATTTGTTGAAATTATTTAGCTTCCTTTGAAATTCCTCAGATATTTTGCAGGAGGATGAACCTCTACTTTTTCTTCCAATTTTGTTCAGTCAAAATTCAGTAGCAACTGTAAGGTTCAAAGATGTGCTTCATTACAATTCCCTGCACAGTGTGCCCTCAAACATGTACAAGAACAAGAAAAGTGAGGTTCAGTTTAATCTGAGATAATTACAAATATACTCCATTCAATTGAAAGAAGTCTTAAATCAGTGCCAAAGTTCATGGGGCCCTCAACCACATATCTCTGGACCAGCTTTGCTGCTGGTGATAGGGATATCACAATCTGTCTTTGCCTATAATGCAATGCTCCAGTCTCTACCATTGTGTCACTAGCAGGGAGCATTGCATTGCAGAGCCAGGATGGTGTAGTGTAGGAGTTCCCAACCCCTTCCTGGCTGAATACCAGCTCCTGCTGCGCCACTTGCCTTCTGAGTACCACTGGAAATGACTGGCGATGACATAATCACCAGTTACTTCCGAGTTTTCAGAGGCCAGAAAACATAGGGAGGCAGCTCTAGGCAGGTGGGAGGGCCCTTCTCAGCATTCCTGAGAGGCTCGGCCAAAGGCAGGAGCTTCTTGGGAGCAAAAACGCACCACCAAGAGCACTATATTGGAGTGGAGTTCCAGTGGTCCAAGTACTACCAGCAGTCGGCCTACCACAGGCTGGGAACCCCTGGTGTAGTGGTTCAGGAGTTGGTCTTAGACTTGGAATATCCAGGTTCAAATCCCCACTCAGCCATGAAGCTTCCTGGGTGATCTTGGGCCAGTCACTATCTCTCAGCCTCACCTACCTCACAGGGTTGTTGTGAGGACAAAAGGAGGGAAGGAACCATGTACCTCATCCTAAGCTCCTTGGAGGAAGGGCAGTATAAAAATATGAAAGATTCATAAATAAATAAATTACTTTTTTTTTAAGATAGCCAAGAGCACTCTGGGTGCACTCTGAGTATCCATTGCCATGAAGGTTACCCCTCACAATAGTGTGAGGTAGGCTTACCTGGGAAGTAGTAGCCCTTTATAGAACTTTTAAATCAAAATTCAATGGCCAGTAGATTTAGTATATAAGATCTTGGAGAAATTTTTTCTCTATCTGTTTCCATATTGGTTTCTGTATTTTAGCTCTTAAACCCAGCATAATAGGCTATTTCCAAGGGCCAGTATTACATGTGACATTGATTACAGGACTATTATTTCTAGCTTATAGCTAGAAAGCTTATAACTTTCCAGAACCATTATCATCATTATATATCATGATCATCATTTATCAGCTCAGTTATCATTATTTCTTTCATGGTCCAATCCTATGCAGAAATGGGGCATTGGATGCAGGGCTGCTAGTATGATGTTTGCTGCATTCTATGTGCCATCCCACTACAGAGGCCAGTCAGGGGGGGTGGGAAGGGAAATATTTACTGGAGCACCCAAGCTGCCGCATAGTCCCCCTATGGCAGTGGTTCTCAAACCTTTTAGCATCAGGACCCACTTTTTAAAATGACACTGTATCGTGACCCACCTAGCTTTACAAAACTTTAAAAAAAAAGGTGATCTAGAAATAAATTTATTTATTTATTTACAAGTAAAGAGCTCAGCTGCTTGCAGGGTAATTAGCAGCTATCTTGCAAACTGCAGGGGCTCCGCTCTTTGAAGGGCAATTAGTAGCTATGTGGTTTTTGAATAGCCTCAGGGCTTGTGGCAGTTACGTATCTGATCTTTCCATCACCTGGGACATCAGGTCGTGACCCACCAAGTGGGTCCTGACCCACAGTTTGAGAAACACTGCCCTATGGGACACCAGTTCTGTTGCTAGCATAAGGTCTGGGAAGCTGCTTGGGGCATGTCCGGCTTGGAATGGGGGTTCATGACCTGGCAGCTGCTGACTCTGCCTCATTTTACTCCATCCCACCCACTCCCTACTCCTTCCCCGCCTTTCCACTGGCAGGGTTGTGCCGGTGGAATGCAACTTTCCAGCTGCTGCACTGGCTTCTGTGCAGCAGCCACTGGCAGAGAGGCTTCCATGAGAAAAGGACCGTCTTTGCGCCGGCATACCAATGTGCCAGCATTGGCCAATGATATGATTAGAGTCTTATGATAGGATTGAAGTCTTATAACAATCTCATGTGTGTATGTGAAAAAGGCTGTTTTACAGATCGAGACCTGCATTTTAGAGACAGCAACTTCCTGGAGCGCACACTGGAAATCTGCATACATTGTACTTAATTTACACGCATCATATTGCTTGCAATTATTCTGAGCATCATTTCATTGGAAAGTCTGGTGAGAGAGAAAGAAAAAGGGGAAGCACGATAAATTTGGGAGGATAGGTTCAGGGATTAAGGGGCACCTAAAAAGCAATGTGTCAGTACATACCCAATCATTTCAGATTCTGCACTGTATTCTTCTGGTTCTTTAGCATTCACTCCACAGTCATGAGGAAAAGAAACTTGCAAAAAACTCAAAAGTGTGTATTCTCAAGATTCCAAATTGTGCTCCAGCCCTTGGCTTTCACAGCTTGTGGTGTTTCTGTGAAGGTATCTCAACCAGTTCTTTGTACCTTTAGAATTATATTTACAGTAGTGTATTTTATTATTTATCTTTTTTTTTTTTTAGTGGCAGGAATGGTATTGTATGAAATTAATCCCAGTGCCAAGCTCCTTTTTTTTTTCTTCCTGTACAGCTGTGTACAAACAAATTCTTTTCAAGGGCTTATCACTTCTGTGTGTTGATGTATTCCTTTGCAGGCCCCTGTGGGATTTGTTTCCTAACAGACTCCTTAGACATTATGGCATAATGCTTGACTTATTTTCCCATCAAGTATTGTTCTGCACCTTTGTGGTGTTTTCTCTTTGTTGCCGTCTTGAGAATGCAGTGTTGACCCGGCCTGCTCAGTGTGGAGGACTCATGCCTGCGAGCACTGAGATGCAATAAGACTTATCGCTGTGTGTTCCTTGTCGTATCAGCAGGCTCATCGGCAGAAATATATTCTGACTGCGTAAGCCTAAGGTAGACAATGCTTAATTCTCTACTACAAAATATTCCAGGAATGGAAGGGAGACGAGATTCTGCCAGAGGGCAGCAGTAGTACTGTCACTGCCCTATTATCCTAACACACCACTTACACAGTTACAAGCATTATATCCTGCTTTATCAGTCAACTTTTTTGCGGACTTTCCCCATCCCTGTTTACCAGTTTACACCACATTTCCATGCTGAGTTAAGATGAGAACCAAAGGTTTTTGTGCTGAACGAGGGCTCATTGTGATTTGAACCGAGAACCTGTGTCCAATGTCAGACATCAGTCTTGCACCATACAATCTGGCATATAAATATGTGTGCATTCTATATGTGCATCAGTGTCTACCTGAAATCATCCTCTAGTCAAGGATGTACAAAATACTGTGTCTCATTACAGCAAGTTCTGACTTAATGTTGTTTCATTATAAGTCATTTCATTTTAAAGTTGTTGAGAAAAAAATTCGATTCCTGGCCGGGGCCACTGTCTATGTGGAGTTTGAACGTTCTCCCCATGTCTGCGTGGGTTTTCTCTAGCCCAGAAAGCTCACATTTATTTCAATGTTTTATATTAGAAGTGTTTTGGGTGTTTATTTAGAAGTTTGGTTATGTTTTTGTTACCAGAAATATGCCATAAACGTTTGTTTACATATATCAATTAGCCTACGGTAAAATTGTTATAAGTCATTTCGCTTCAAGTTGCAGTTTCCAAGAACCTATTGACAACTTTAAGTAAGGACTTGCTGTATTTCTATGGATATGTATTTCTATGAATATGTGAATCGTTGTTCTTGAATTGTCACTGACATTTCACACACAAGTGAAACCGGAAATATATGTGTAGTTTCTGTCTCAGGCAAAAATCTAAGGATTTCAAGGAAATGCTTGAAGTTTTCATAATCCCTTTTGAGGGATTACACAGCCATGCATGCACAAAGATGGTCATGAGATTTTCCCAAAACCAAACTCAAAGGTTCAGAAACACCCAATAAATTTTGAGGTAAGCAAAATGTTTTGTATAGACTAGCACATTTTCTCAGAGAGATTTCACACGTATGGGGAAAAGAAGGGGGTGCTATCTTGATGAGGATAGCAGCGACTTGCCCCAGTTGAAGCTCATGGGACAAGAATTCCACATATTATTTATTTTATTTATTTTATTTAAAAAATGTATACCCTGCCTTTTCCTATGCCGAAGGCAAATGCCCAAGGCGGATTACAACAGAGATTAAAATACATAATTTAAAATACATAAAATAAGTTTAAACAATACATAATCATACATAAACAATTTAAAAAACAATAAAATCCACTGGGGGGGTGACAGTATGGAGCAGAGAAGCAGCATGGCAGAGCATCTTGAGACACAGGAGGCAGACCACAACCCATCACCCAAACGCTAGACGAAACAAAAACATTTTGAGTCCTCGCTGAAACGTCATGAGGGAGGGGGTGGTTCTCAGATCCCTTGGTAGGGAGTTCCACAGTTGTGGCGCCACAGCAGAGAAGGCTCGCCCACATGTTGCCACTCCCCTAACTTGCGATAGAGGTGGCACTCGCAGGAGAGCCCCCTCAGATGACCTAAGAGAGTGGGCCGGAATGTATAGGAGAAGGCAGTCCCTCAGATATCTTGGGCCCGAACCATGAAGGGCTCTAAAGGTCATTACCAGCACCTTGAATTGGGCCCGGAAACGAATGGGCAGCCAGTGCAGCCGCTGAAGCAGCGGTTCAACAGAGTCAAACCGCCTAGCTCCAGTGACCACCCGGGCCGCCGCATTCTGCACTAATTGCAGCTTCAGAACCATCTTCAAGGGCAGCCCCACGTAGAGTGCGTTACAGTAATCCAGTCTTGAAGTCACTAAGGCGTGGCGATGAAATCGCTTTTCATCGCCGCTCCATTTCTAATTTGGCCAAACTCTCATCTTCAGGAGTTGCGAGATTTTATTTTACTCTGGGCAACAGATATGTCCCGGCTGCTCTGGAAGCCTATAAGGCCAAAGTTGTCTCTCAAGCTTTATATGGTGTCCCGATTTGGTTCAAGGCTTCAGACCTTGCCACGGAACGTATCCAATCTAATTTCCTCAGGAAAATTTTGGGTATGCCACGTTGTGTTCCGTACTCAGCTCTGTGCCTTGAAACCGGTCTTATAAGGCTGAATACATTGGCGTGGCTAAGATTTGCCAAATTCTGGCTGGGCATTCTTTTTAAAGCAACAAGTGATAGCCTGATTTACCACCTACTATCAGACACATCTTTGCCTTGTGGGGTTTCTACTCTGCTTACAAAGCTAAAATCGATGGGGCTTGACAGTGAGATGCTAGGCATGATGGGGTTAGCTGCAGCATTTAGAACTATTAAGGAGAGAACTCTCGACATCGAGCACCAAGAGTTAATCAGTGCAGCTGATACAACGTGTTCTCCATTGCATCTCCATCTGCCTATAAAGTTTGGGAAGCTGTCAACTTATCTATATCAGTTGCATAACCCACAGCTAAGAAGGGCTTTTATGCTGGCAAGGTGTAACGCTCTCCCTTCTGCCCTTTTATGGGGGCGGTACAAAGGAATACCTGTTTCAGCAAGGCTCTGTTCATGTGGCATGAAGTGTGTGGAGACATCTGAGCATATCTTTTTATCATGCTCTCTGCACGAGTCTTTCCGTCAGAAACACCTTAAATCGATACTGACGTGTTTTCAGGGCTGGATGGAGGCGGATATTCTCCGAGCCCTTCTGTCAACAGAAGATGATGGGAGACTTGATGATGTTGCAACTTTTGCTTCTGTGGTGGTGGCTACTTGGGAAATGAGTTTTGATGTATAGATTAATTGTGGGACAGTTTGGGGAGAAATTCTCTGCAAGATTGGTTGTTGTCATTGGATCTGTTGGGGGATTTTTTGGGTTGTTTGTTTATGTTTGTCTGTTTGATGTGTTTATGCCAATAAAGGTATCTATCTATCTATCTATCTATCTATCTATCTATCTATCTATCTATCTATCTATCTATCTATCTATCTATCTATCTACTAAGGCGTGGACCACCATGGTCAGGTCCGATCGACTCAAGTACGGCTGCAGCTGGCGCACCAGCCGAAGCTGGGCAAACGCACCCCTGGCCACAGCCGCCACCTGGCTTTCCAGGGAGAGCTATGTATCCAAAAGTACTCCCAAACTGCGCACCCATTCCTGCAGGGGGAGTGCAACCCCATTCAGAAAAAGTATTTAAGTATTGACTTAAAAAAAAGATGTATGATAGCTCTATATGTGAAGGGAAGCTCACTTTGACCAATGGCCACTGTGAGGTTGCACCACCTGCTTCTCAGAAAGAGCACCATAGAAGAGCAGCTTGGCTCCCACCATTAACCAGAGTATGAGCAACTGCAAAGAGCCTGCTTTCCCCTACCTGTCTCCCCCCTCCTTCCCCCAAAATCTTGGCAAGTCTCAACCTAGAACTTGCTAGATATCTTCTCTACCTTGCTCCCCTCAACTCCTCAACGCTTTATTTATGCTTTTCCACATGTGTGCCTGTGAGCTTGCTGGACACGCAAGCTTTGCAGCCCACACAAAGTAACAGCTCCTTGACTATGAACTCAGCAGATACAGATTGGTAACCTTGGCGTTTGTCCCTTTTCTATTTTTCTTGTCTCACCTGCTGCCAAATTGGCTCTGCACTTAGTGCATTCTCCCATATTTTCTCTCCGTGTTCGTGTGTGTCAGGCTCCGATCTAGGGCCATCTAAATCCGTTTCTAGCAGGTTAAACCAGGAGACCCTGAAAATCCTCCCCTTTCAGGAGACCCTGAAAATCCTAACAATTCTAGGGAGGCAACACGCTATCTGGCACTCCCTTCCCCCTCCGTAGCACAACCATTCCCACACCGCCAGGTAAACGTTACAACCAGATCCAGTGACATAATGCAACAACAACTGCCCCCTCCCTGACCCCTCCCAACCATAAAGCCCTAAAACACTAATACCTCTGCCAGACAGAATAATAACATGAAACCAGTCATGGACCAAACTATTAGACAGCCACCACCATAAATTACAGCCTGTATACCAGAACGGCAGTACTATCCAAATATTAAAGAATTAATAAATAATTAAAATCTGCAAAACTGAATAATGGAAAGAAGTACACAAGAATACTCCCAGGGATAACACTATTGCACCAGCCCCATAATCAACTTTTGTTCTTTATTTGTAAATCTTTCAAGACCGGCAACCAACTGCTACTCACTTTGTGGGACTCTTCTTTCTTATTAACTGAATTCGTATGTTTATACATATCTCTATGGAGTCTCGGTAGGTATTGATTGGTCTTTACTATTACTTTGGCCTGATCAAATTTAATATTATGATTATGCTCTAATGCATGTTCAACCAGAGCTGATTTCTCCTTCTGTCCCTAATCTAAAATAGCGTTGATGCTCTTTAAGTCTGGTGTTTAAACTTCTCTTAGTTGTACCAATATAGCACTTTCCACATTGACATGGAATCTTATAGACCCCCGCATGTGACCAGGGGTGTAGGGGGTCCTTAGATTTCTCAATAGATTCCCTATTTTTGTGGTAGGGACAAAATTGTTCCTGATACTAAATCTCTGAAGGACCCTACCTATTTTCTCAGAGAAAATAGGTAGGGTCCTTTCATAAGGGTACATTCATAAGGGTACATTCATAAGGGTACACACTCTTTAATATATGGCAAGTTTACCCGTCCTCTCTCTGGCACTACATCTTGGGGTTGTCTCTTCATTTGTCTTTTTCTATCTATTCTATCCACCTCTTTTTGACTGTACCCATTAGCTTGTAAAACCTGTCCTATAAAACTTTTCTCTTTATTAATTTCTGATGGTTCACTGATATTTTCTGCTCTGTGTAATAAAGTATTAATTAAACTATGTTTCTGACTGGGATGATGATTAGAACTTTTGTGTAGATACCTATTAGTGTGAGTAGGTTTATGATAAACCTGATATCCTAAGAATCCGTCACCTTTCTTGCTAACGAAAACATCTAAAAAGGGCAATTTCCCATCTACCTCTTTTTCAATTGTAAACTGTATTGACGGATGTTGGTCATTTAAAAGTTTTAAAAATAATTCTAACTCTGCTTCTCCCTGGTCCCATATTGCAAAGACATCGTTGACATATCTCAGCCATATCAATGGTTTAAACTTTGTTTTGTTTAAGACTTTTGTTTCCAATTCTGCCATAAAAAGATTAGCTAAAACAGGGCTAAGAGGGTTGCCCATGGCTACCCCATCTGACTGTTCATAAAACTGATCATTCCATTTAAAATATGTAGCCGAAACACAATGTTGTATTAATGTTACTAGGTCTGTAGACATGAATTTAGTAATAATCTCCAATGTTTCTTTTAAGGGTACATTCATAATAATCTCCAATGTTTCTTTTAAGGGTACATTAACTCTTCCATTTCCAAATCTTCCATAAGGAGTTGTGGTGGCTTAGAGGTTAAGATGCTGAACTGCAGACTGGGAGGTAGACAGGACAGCAGTTTGAGACCCGAGTGCTGCGTGACGGAGTGAGCTACCGTTGTCAGCTCCACCACCTGCCAGCCTAGCAGTTTGAAAGCAAGACATTGCACGTAGATTAATAGGTACTGCCTCAGCAGGAAGGTATCAGCATTCCATGCGCCTTGGTGTTGAGTCATGCCAGCCACATGACCACGGAAGCGTCTTTCAGACACTCTTCGGCTTTGAAACAGAGATGAGTCAGTAATGACTGGCTTTCAAGCAAGGGGAACCTTTACCTAACTCTTACATTGGCATCAGTGTGACTTAAAAAGTACATTCTGGATCATACCCATAACATTTTTCCTAGAATATTGAACATGTCTGAAGCAAAGTGTGAGCGCCATTAAGTAGAAAGCAGAAACCTTTCATGCGGACCTCCAAACACTGAAGTGCCATTGAAAGAAACTATTTCCTATACAGGTGGGCCCCCATATCCACTGATTCGCTATCTACGGTTTCAGTTATCCACGGATCGTGGGGACACCCCCCCCCCAGGCTTTTACTTTTTTCCCAGTAAGCTTCATTTCTTCCTTAAAGAAACAGGACAAGCAGTCTCTGGCTGCTTATTACAGGCAAGTAGAACGAGACTAAGTACTAGATGAGAACAAGGTTAACAGAACAAGGTTAACAGAAACCTTGCAGAGCCTCTCTAGGACTTAGTCTTGTTCTACTTGCCTGCAATGGAGGCTGCTTCTTTGTTTTAAGGAAGAAACAAAGCTTGCTGAAAGAAAAATAAGAGCTGGGGGGGCAAGCATGCCTGCCTGCAGGGGAGGCAGGGTGGGGGGGCCCTCAGGAAACCATGGAGGGGGTGTTCGCTCTTATCCACGGTTTCAAGTATCCACGGAGGGGCCTGGAACATATCCCCAGTGGATATGGGGGCCCACCTGTACTTTACAGACCCTGCATCTTCTGCAAAGAAAGCATTTTTATGCCACCGCCTCTCCTGAAGCCTCATCAGCATGTTTCTGCAAATAGCTTTAGCTGTACATCTAGATGACTGTTGAAAAGGATAAACTGATGCTTCAGTTTCCCACAGTGGGGGAAAAAATGGATGATGGGCTGCAGCAGCTCACAGCCACCAATTCTGGCATTGGCTAATTAAAACTTCCATTGACATCAAGAGGCCTATTCAGAACTATACCAGAGTAGATGGTTTGAGAATTACACTTGAATAAAGACATCATCAATTTACCTCTACTGTGCTTCGATGCACATTTGAAGTGGAGAGTCTAAAAAGAGTAACATGCCTTTGAATAAATCTGACTATTCTTTTAAAGGAATGTAGGAATGGATCAGAAAGATATTTACTTAGTGGATTCATTTTTGTCTGTCATTAATTACAGAGGTTCTGTCTCTGTTTGCTTGTTACTTTCCCCATGTTCACTGAATATGGGAGAGGGGGAGCACTCCAATAGGGTGGGAAAACAGGGAATATTTGATCAGTATATATTTTTTTATCTTGTTCCCAGCAAGGAGGACATAATAGGCCAGACTTGGCCATAAACAAGTTGCTTTCTTACAGTTTTTCTCTCCTTTCTCCTTCCTTTCCATGTTGATTATTTCCACATGATTATTCCACACAATGAGAAAACGTGACTGATTAGGGTTCCTGACTGTGTAAATGGATATACAGTACACAACAGTTCACACCATTGCTCCAGGGTAAAGAGGGGAAGAAAAAGGGGGCTGTTGGCCAAGAAACTGGGACCCCAATCAGCCTCAGAGTTCAGCGGTGGGGAGGGAGTTACTTAACACTTCTTCCTCCACCACCCATCTCCTGGCTCCTTCACTTGGCTTGGCTTGGCCTCAGCCCCAGAAGAGCAGATACTGAGCAGACCTAGGATCAGGTAGTCTGACCAGAGACTCACTCATCATCAGCCCTGAGTACCATAAACCTCCCCTTCCTGAGCTGTCTCTCCCCCACCCCCAGCTTTACCTGGCCCAGTCCTGTGATTAAAGGGTCAACATTGTCCCAGGGTGGAGAGGCCTCCATCCTGTGAGGAGCAGCCAACCTTGTGCCTTGATGGCTCAGAGAATGGTGGAAGGACCAGACGCACATCTGTGAGTTAGCCAAACAGTGCCGGTTGCTGCTCCCCTGCCAAAGTTGTGATGGGGCAGCAACCCGAAACAGTGGGGAAAGTTTGGAAGCGGACATCCTTATTTAATTGGTCTAAATTAAAGGAGATGATGCACATGTACTGTTGTCTTCTTGTCTTGCATTTTTCTTTTTACAGTACTCCCTGAAAAAGAGGTTTATGACCCCTCTCTTATTCACTGTATTTTTTCTTTTTTTCATATTTACAGCTGTTTCCCCTTATAAATGTTCTGTCATTGATTTTTTTTTTATACTGAATTATGGCCATTCCTCTTTTTTGAATTATACTTTTTCATTGTCCTCTTTTTTATTCATCAGATAGAGTTTTGCTGCTATATTATAGATCGCCTATGCAAACATTTCATTCCCCAGAATGCTCAAGAGCTAAATATTATCATTATAAGGAGGCCCTTGCATTTATGAAACAAACTGTGTGTTGTATATAATTTTCCCAAGAGACCCATTTGTTAGATATTGAATCAGAAAAGTTGTTCTAAGGATAGTTTTTGAAGCAATAATTTCTCCGTGAGCTATCCCCCTTCCCCTGCAAATCGCCATTTTTTTCAAGGATAATTTTGAGCCTGGTCCGTCTCTCTCTGTATAAATAGATACTTTCCATGTGTCAGCTGGAGATGGGTTTGAAAGGAAATAGTCCCTTACGGGTAACTATAAGCCTGTGAAATACTCACTGAACTGTTGTTAGAGACATGAACTAAATTTGAGACTATTCACCGTTAACCTTTTGAACACTGGTAAAACATGTACCTTCATTTAAATGGCAACTTGTGTAGGCAGCACCTCTGTTATTGATGTCACTTGTATCCAAATGGTCAGGCTTTTCAGAATAAATGTGGAAAATGAAGGGCTGGTCCTTCTCCATTTGCCACTTCTATGTTTATTGCAGGAAGAGCTGGTGATGAAATGTGCATATGTATATTTGCCTTAAATGTTGGTTTAAGCAAAATTTGAGGGCCAACATTAGGGGTGCATCACACACACACACACACACACACACACACACACACACACACACCCTGAGAAATTTTCCCAACTTCTAGAAATGTGGACATGTTTACGATACCTTACGGAAATGATTTGAGGTTCCTTAAAAAACCCAGCAAATGTTTCACTTCATCAGGGCCCAACCCTCCACATTTATCTTTAATTTTGCTTTAGGCCAGAGGTTCTCAACCTGTGGTACGGGTACCCCTAGCGGTACGCGAACCTCTTGCTGGGGGTACGCCAAGCCCTGCCCCTTATCTGTCCCATCAGCAGCTAATTAAGTGTTAATTAACATGGATTTTAAATTGTAATTATTTTTAGAGCCCTTCTGTCTCTCTGATTTTGGTTTTGGGCATATTTTTGTACTTTGGAAAATGTACTTTGGTGGAGGGAGGGAGGAGCTGATTTTGGGAAGTGTGACTTGGAGAAAAAAAAGAGATCCTTGCATGTCTGTCTGTCTCACACACTCACAGAGTTAGTTAAATTGTTTTAGTACTTTTTAATGTAATGATTTAATTACCTAATTAATTAATTGATTAATCCAATTAATTAGCAGTTAATTAGCAGGGGGTACTTCAGAAAATTGGACTGTGATAGGGGGTGCCCGGGTCTCCAAAAAGGTTGAGAACCTCTGCTTTAGGCAAAATGCTGTAGCAGTTCTAATAATCATATAGCATAAGTATGCAGACTGACAGTGTGTGGGCATTTTTAAACAGAGGGTATAGCAGCACAGGTACTATTTAGCAACAATATATTGCAAAATAAAATGTCATACTTCCAGTTCTGTAATAGGTAAACATGAGGACAATGATGATGATAATAATAACATCCTGCCTTTCTGCTTGTATAAGCACCCCAGGTGGCTAACAAATTCTATACAATTAAAAACAAATCTAAAAGAAATGAAAAAAAAACCTTTAACATTTTAAAAAAACACATATTAAAGCAGGAGACCGCAGGAAATAGCAATCCAACAATAGAAACCAACAAACTGAGATTAAATGGCTTCCTAAATAGAAATGTCTACAGAAGTGGTAAACGGCAGGACTGACCCAAGACATTTTTCTGCCTGGGTCAAAGGATGAGATAATGCTCTACCTCCGAATGCCACAAGCAGAAGATTGTATCTGAAAAACAGGTACAGAGCGAGGCAGAGCTAAAAGCCCACCCTCTTATTCCCTCAGAGAGTAAGCCCCCTGGATACAGTAAGAATCAGGCCTGGTCTGAAGTGGTGTACAAGTACACACTGCCTGAAGTGGTGTACAAGTACAAATTCCACGCACTCCAAAACTCACACACTTTGCACTCCACTTCCGCCACCACCCACCATCACCTCCTCACCCACACCTGATTGCTTAGGAAAGTAGCTGGGGATGGACAAGGAGAGAGAGAGGCGTGGCAATCTGCCCCCTTACCTGATGCTCCTGGTTGCATCCTCCAGCCTGCTTGCCTATCCTGTCTAAAATACACGGGAAGAGTGCTGGAGGACGTGGACTGAAGCTGGCCTAATTCTCTGCCTGCTCACTCTCAGCTAGCAGGAGGAGGAGCAGAGCACCAACTGAAGTGACTCCATCAACGGAGGGCCAGAGAGGGGGCCAGAGTGCAGGTTTGGGATGTGGTGAGACTCCCCTTATCAATTAACCGCTCCCCTGAATTTGCTGCTTGATGCCAGCCTCTCAGTTAGCGTCATAGGTGTGCTGACCCTGATAGGAATGTACAGAAGCCAAGCAGAGAAAATGAAGCCATGTGAAATTAGAAAGAAGGGAGGCATGGTGCTCTTTTGTACTTTGCTGCTCAGGGTACCAGAACTACAAGCAAGAACTCAGAACTCAGCCTTTTTTTTTTTTTAATCCCCCAAAGCAATTGTTTACATTTTTACCCTTAGGAAAGAAGAAAGGGATGTGTGTGATGAAAAAGAAACCTTTTGGAAATGTTTTCACAAGTGTTCTTTATGGTACAAAATGCCAAGCCAAGAAGCCCAGCTGTGATGGCAGGGAAGAGGCTGGTGGAGAGATGGAGCGGCAGGAGGGAGGGAATCATTAAAGCAAAGTGTGGGGTGGGGGCAGAAACAGACCCAAACCCAGCAAAGTTAGATAGAGGAAGTAAGAAAAGCCAGGCAAGTTTCCATTCAACTGTACTGGTGGCCACGGCCAGTTCAAAAACTCTGCAAAACAGAAGCACACCCTTCCCCCACTCCACCAGGGTGACTGTGCTGGACCAGAATAGGGCTTGATTCATTCTCTCAGACAACAGGAAAACACAGTGCTGCAGCTATCACAGCCTACCAGCAGGCTCCAATACAAGGCTGCAACACAATGCAGCTGCCACCCACCAGCAAGTTGTGTGTGGGGGTGAGGCAGCAAACATGGACATTGGGAGTGTGGGTAGGCAGACAGGCAGGCAGGCAGCCTAAATGTGAATGAGCTGATGGGGGTATGCTATTGCTGATATGCTGGTCCTTCTGACCCGATGAGCTCTCACACTGGGTGATGCAAAACCTACATGTGTCTGCCCCCTTCCTGGACCCAATCTGCCCATCCCTCACCTTCGTCACCACCCCGTTCCACCTTCCCATCACCCTGTTCCGCCCTCCCATCACCCCTCCCGCCTCCTCTACCATCTTACCTGGATCAGCGGCCAGGTCCAGATCCGCTGACGTGGGAAGGAAGGCTCTGGCCTTCCCGCCAGCATCCCCACCAGCACACTGATTAGTGCACTGCGGTAGCACCTTTTATGACTGGCGCTGACAGGTTTATGGCAGTCAGCGCCAGCAGAAGAGGAGCGCCACCAACAGCCGGTAAGTACTGTATAGGATTATGGGCCAAAAGAAAACGTGTACGTCTCCTATCCTATGCAGTTGTAGAACAGAATTTTTTTTTTCTTGGTGTTTAGTTGAAATGGTTTCAACTGAATGGTTTCTCAAAGTAACCATGAAAGTACTGAAGTACAAATAGTATTCAAATGTCAGTAGTATTTCTGGATGTGTTTATAGAAAGCTGACCAATGTTCCCCTGGAAATACAGGGCTAATTTGAGACCCAAACCTGATAGCGGCACAAATTGAATAGTATGTCTTGCGCTTTACCCATCATAGCATCAGATTACTCTGCCTCTGGCATTAGTACATTGGAAATTCACATGAATCCCCATGGCTTTGTAAATTCAAGTTCCTAGTGCTTGCTTATTTGCTTTTTTTTTTTTAAAGGCAGTTCTCTCACTTTCTGTCTCTATCAAATCTCCATCTGCCTTAACAAAACTGCCATCATGCACCTCATTGATAGGGCAGCTGCACAACTTCATGTGGCTTGTATTGCCCGGAGTAGCAATATGATGTTGCTTATTGTCTCCTTTTGAAGTCCTTGTGAACCAACTCAATTAAAGTGGAATTGAATTGGTGGTGGAAGCACAGGTAGAATGTGCCATGTACCCAAGTGGGAGGCAAAATGGAATTTTATTGACGTTTGGTAGGACTGGACCGCCAGGGAAAAATTCTGATAGGAAAGATGTCATCAGGCCCTTAGTCATAGGGCAGCTGTGGTGTGTGTGTGTGTGTGTGTGTGTGTGTGTGTGTGTGTGTGTGTGTGTCTCATTTAGGGCACAATCCAAACCTACTTAGGCCGCTGTTATAACCAGCGGCCCAGCGAAAACGAGAAGCCCCAGAATGGAAAGGGGATTCAAATCCCCTTTGAATTCCCCTTTTGGAGGAGATTTGAATCCCCTTTTTATTCTGGGGCCTCCTATTTTCGCTGGGCTGTTGGTTACAACGGCCGCCTAAGTAGGTTTGGATTGCACCCTAACACCATCCCCTCTGAATGACCAGCTTTCATTATTAAAAAGTAAATTGCTAGTCCTTTTAGTTCTGAATTTATAAGGAAAAACGTTTGAAAAGGACTCTCCTTTGCCCCTTCCCGTCTTTTATGTTAGCTTCCCTTAATGTCAGCTAGGGCTTGATCTTAATAAGTTTTGAGGGGGACAGAACAAACGTCTAACGTAGCCCTCTCTCAAACACACATATATCAAGTTCCCAGAAATCCTACCCGCAGCACTTACAGCCCAATCCTATCCTTGAGACACACCACTGTATTTTCATGTATGCTGGTGCAATGGCAGCCTTGCCAGTTTAGAAGCCCGCCTGCCGACAAATGCGCCACAGATGCAAGTGCCATGTTAGAAAAACACTACGCTGGCATAGCCTGGACATCATTCAGATGCCAATGCAACTCTGCTGGCTGAGAGGCCAAACCAGGGTGAAGACTGGGATGTGACATGGGAGGGACATAGGAGGGATGAGGAGGAGTCGATATACAACATATCCTAACCCCCTTCAGACAATAGATACGCCCATGACACCAGAACAATGCTACAGCAATGACAGAGCTCGTGTAGGTAGAAGTCAGTCACCAGGAAAAATGGAAAAAGGAAAAACAGCTGAAAATTGCACCTCCTGCCCTGCCCACATTCCTTATTAGAGCATAGGATAGAGATTTCATTTGGCAAGGCTGTGGACATATTCCTTCCAGTCAGGCCCCTGTGGCTTTGCAAACTCCGTGGCAGACAATGAATCAACTGGTGCAGTGTCACCCTGCCACGCTGGGGGAGGAAGAATGGCCACTGGGAGACCAGGCCAGAGCAGCCAGAAACCTAAAAGGGTCGCATGGACAGGAGGGAACCCTCGCCGGGGGGGAAGGAGGGGGAAGGAGTAACAACGACTGAGATGTTCTTACCCTGGGACAGTTCAGGGGCTTGGGGGAAGCAGGCAGCAGAGGTCTGGGCCTCAGAGGGCAAGAACAGAACTAGCAGCCTCACTGCCAGCACAGGGAATGGGCCTGGGCGTGGCAGGTTGCTTTATAGCCCTGTAGCAGCAGTAACAAGGGAAGTCTCGCGTGAATGAGGCTTCCAGGAAGGCCCGCCTCTGGAAGAGGCGGGACAAGGCAGAGCAGGCAAGAAGCTCATAAGGAGAGGACCAGCTGCCAAGGGGGAGGCTGGTGGGGGAAGCTCCCAACCGGGAGGAGCCTGCCTGCTCCCACAGCACCTGAAGGGAGGGGAGAAACATCCCAGCCTGGGGAACAAGGAGAAGGCAAGGATACCTCCTGCCTTCAGGATCTCATAACCCCTCCCCTCTGGGAAGACTCTGGGAGTGGGGGAAGGAGAGAGTGTGGCCAACCCCAGGCAGCCCTACCCCAATCCAGACCCCTCCCATTCTCTCAGTCGGGGCGGCCCTGAAGCCAAGGGAAGGTGGCTACTTACATGAGGACAAGAGAAGGCAGGCAGCTCCAGCATTTGGGATTTCTGTACCTGGTGGAGGGAAAAGAAGGCAATCTGTGTAATACGTCTGGAACACAGCTCAGGGAGCCTGTGCAGAAACACGGTCTCTGATGAATGTAAAGGTGTTGTCGAAATTAAACCGCATCCAGAAAACACCACGTAAGTCTTTGCTTGTTCTTCCTCGGGGCCCTGGGAACCTACCTCTACCTACCTTAAGTGATAAATTCTCCAGCAGGAGACCCCCGTTAGCCCACCCCAGCCAGATGGACATCACATGCAGTCAGACCTCACCTGTGAGAGGGATGCTCCTGAGTGAACATGGGCCCCATTCTCTGCTGCCGTGGTGGGCAGTGGCAGAATAATGAGATGCAGTATACTGACTGCCATGTTGGCAGGTGCCAGCGAAGAAGTAAAAGGCATAGGGTGTTTGTGGGTGTGGCTAGCTGGGTGGGCCACTGCAGTAGGTACCCTGTGTCACATGCAACCCCAGTGATTGGTCCATGCAATGCTCACTTTAATAGGTCCATCATGTGCTACAGCCTCCCAGCCAGGTGTGTCTGTTTGTGGTGGTGCAAGCAGCGGCGGAACTTGGGTGGAGCGCGTGGAGCAGGAGCGTGAAGTGCCGCGTTGTATCGGCCCGCCTGCCTTCCCTGGAGCCCGTTCGACTCCAAAATGAGTTCAAAACGGGCGGGGGGCGCATCGATGTGATGCGACGCAGGCCCCGCCCCCACGCGCCGGGTGCAGGGAGGGCGTCCATCATTTCTGGGTGCAAGGTGTTAAATGCCAGGCGAGGTGCTCTTTCTCAGTCTCTTCCTGTGGCTGAGTAGTTAGCAAGCAGCTTTGTGGAGTGGCCAATGTGGGTTCTACACTCACTTCCCTCTCTTCCTCTGTCCCTGCCATGGGTGTTTCTGGCCAGTCATGCGAAGGTGAGTGCCTCGCTGGTCAGGGTAAGTCTCTTGGCTGGGCTCAAGCCTGGCTCCTAAACTATGTCTTACTGCAGTGCTTTGCCTGCTTTGCCTGAGTGCTGTTGAGGCTCCCCTTGTGACTCATTCCAGTCCTTCCTCTGGCATAAGGGCTCCTTCCAGTTGGTGGATGTCACCATGCAGACTCTAATCCAGGGGTTCCATAGGGGCCAGATAGGGGCCTTCTTCCACATAGGGGCCAGATATCTGATCCGTCAATAGTAAGAATGCATGGACGTTCAATGCAAATGCTTGAACCTCCCAATTAGACCATAGAGCTAAGAAAAAAGAGGTGGGCATGGCGCGGAGAGACGCATGCCTAGACAGAGAGTGATGCTCAAAGGAAACTTCTGCCCTTGGTCTGCTTACACTGTAAGACTTACAGAGATAGAATTACAAACGTGAATTCTTTTTTAGGACCACCGTGGGCTGGGTGGATATATCTTTTTGGGACTATGGGATTTTCGGTGGTGGGCTGCATCCAGCCCACAGAACATAGGTTGCTTACGCCTGCTCTAATCGCCTGCTCATGGAGAGGGTTGTGTGTTTGTTTCACATGGCTGCCCACTTCCAAGGAGTTATTTTTCTATGCTTGCTCTGCTCAAAAAAGAATGGATGGATGTGTTTGTGGGATGAGGGTTAGGGTTAGGGTTTTCTTTGCTTTTGCCCCTTTGCCACTGATGCTACTATAACTTCTGGAGAAGGTGGGGCTGCTGTGGCATCCTTGTTTCATGTTGCATTTGTGTGTAGTGTCCTTGGGGCATCTCCCCATGTTTGGGGGTCATGGCTGTTTTGCTCAGTCCTAGTGGCTGGTAGGGGTGTGTCCCCCCAGCATTGGCTGCTCATTGGCCCTGCACCTGCCCCCACCCACTGCTCAGTTCAACCTGGCAGCACTTCTCTGGCTGATTGGATGCAGTGATTGGCTCCTTGGAAATCACGCCAATGACACACGGATGTTACCCAGATGACACACCAATGACACGGTGATGACAGACGGACATCACACGGATTATACGCCAGTGTCACAGTGATTATACAATGAGAGTAATGGAAGCGCTCATGTCATGGTGGTGACATGTCAATGATGCGCCAATATCTTGCTCATTAAGAGCTGCCAGCTGCGTCGGCAGAGTGTGGGAGGAGATGACCAGGGAGAGGCCAGACTGCAAAGGAGACCATCTGGAATACAGTTGTTCATGAAAGATTGAACATTTATATATGATTGTAAAAAAAAATCCCATTAGGGGGGTTGGGAAAGCCTGCCCATGTACAGGCCCATGGCGGCGCCCTTGGATTAAAGTCAGAGGAGAAATCCAATGACCAAGAAAGGTAGTATATAAATGCTGTATATTATATTATATTTATTGCTTGCATGGCATGGAAAGAGTTGCCAATTTCCTATGCATGAGGGAAAATGTTAAGCACCTTAACATTTACTGATCTCAACAGGAAGGTTTATAAATATTTGAATATCATTTTTGAATTGAATGTTAGATAATGGTTGCCCTAGAATCTAGGGTCTAGATGAGTACTTGGGCACCTGACACTTAAAACTGAACAATTCAAAACAGTAGAAGTAGAAGAACTTTTACCCCTGGACCCCCCCAATGAATACGCCAGACAGGTGCTTGGATTATATGGGTTGCTTTATTGAAATCTTAGAACAAACAAAATGCAGCAGGGCTCTAACTATAAAAAAAAAACCCCTTGCCGTGCAGGCGGCTAGGGTGGGGGAAACGGTACCTAGCCGTCTGCCTCCCCCAAGATCTAATCGGGCATGGGACATCCTGGCTCCAGGCACACTCGGTCCACGACCGAGCTGCCTATCCCTGCCAACCCCAAAGGGGTCGAGGCAGCTGAACAGCGCTGACCAACCTCAGGAAATTCCTTAAGGTGATCATTGCACATCCAGCCTGGGGGTTTGCCAGCCTGCCTCACCGACCCGGTTCGGCATCGTGTGAGCGGTCCTGGCTTACCCCCTGACCTTGCTTACCTCAGGATGTATGCCAACTAAGCCCTCCCTGGCTACCCCTCCTGCACACCACCTACCTGAAAGCAACCAAAGTTAATAACACAGCAAACCAGAGTAACGCCACTCCTCACCCACAGGCTGGGGTAGGCGAAAAACCCATCAACCAAAGCCAATCGGGTTAATAGGAAAAAATTCCTACCCGGCCCCCATAAAGGGCAACCAGCTATTCTCAGCCTGAAAGGAGGGAGGGCGGGTGGGGCACCGCGCTCCGAGATTGGACTGAGGAGAGCAAGCATGATGCTTGCTCCGCCCACCCTCAGTCCCGCCCGGAGACAAGCAGCAGCCAATCGGCTGCTGCCAACACAAGCCCCTGTCCGGCTGGAGCGGGGCTGGCCGGGGCAACAATCGGCAGCTCCGTGAGGCGGGCTGCCGAGCCTTATTGGCATAATCAGTACCAATTCAAAATAATATATAAAGCAATTTTAAGAATGTCAGACTTATATTAAGGTTTTTTGCTCATTCACATCTACTTACAGTTCTGCCCCCCTCCCTGCACAATGCCCTCAGGCCCTCTCACAATGAAGTTTCTGGCTCCAGGCCTGGCTGTCATTATCAATTATACTTCATTGCTTACCCTTCTACTATATTCAGTGATAGAAATGGAATTGGGTTTAGTTTAAGCTTTATCTTTCTGGACACTAGCTCTTATGAGCATTTTTTTTTTCCTTTGGAACAAATTTACTCACATGTAAGTCCCACTGTGTTCAGTGGCGTTTACTCCTACGAAAGTGTGCATAGTGTTAGTTTTAGACACTTCTCTACATCTAAGAAATCCCCCAGCAGAGTCGTAGCAAGCTCCCGTGACAACCAGTGCACAGGAGATTGCTGCACCCTGGAAGTGATGTTACATGATTGCACATGATGGAAGTGATGTCACGTGCTGGGTTAGCGGCGCGGGCTCTGTGTGTTTGAGGTTTGCCGATCTGGCAGAACTCAAGCACACAAAGTCCGCACTGCTGTTTCCCGGGCTGCAGCGCCCTCCTCGTGCAGTCCTCCCTCAGTCCTCCTTGCCTGCAACGCAGCCCGAGAAACCGCGGTGCGGGGAGCGCAAAGGCTGGAAAACTGGGCAACTCTCGGCTGCCGGTTGCCTGCAGCCTCCACGTATTCTCTTGAAGAGGCTGCAGGCAAATGGCTACCCTCGCGTTCCACTCGGAGCATTCCAAGCTGAATGTGAGGGAAGCCATTAGGTGGTGGGGCCTGAAAGAGACGACGGGCGCCCTCCTGGCGCCCGGGCGCGTGGGGGCGGGGCCTGCGCACGTCACGTCGATGCGCCCCTCGTGTGACGTCGATGTGCCCCCTGCCCGTTTTGCGCTCATTTCGGAGCCGAACGGGCTCCAGGGAGGGCGGGTGGGCCGATCCAGCGCCTCGCTTCGCTTCCGTGAGTGCCCCCGAGCGCGCGCGCCCGAGCGCCCTCCATGCCCTATTTGTCTCCCCTTATTCCCTATCTACTCCTGCCTATGGCTGTCAATCCTTCAACTGTATCAACTACCCCAAAGTAGTGTGGTATGATAGATAATCTGAGCACTCGCCGCAAAATTCAGAATACATTAGCTAAATACAGTACCTGAGTAGAAACTAAATTTTATATTGGAATAAACCTATTATAACAGCTAAAACCACCTATGTAGATGATACTTGTCTTACATTCTGAGTCAGAAAATTGGTTCATCTAGTTCAGTATTATTGACATAGTATTACTGGCCCTCAGCAAGCCTTCAGTGCCCTGATGGGCCTACTCAGATCTGTTCCAGTTATTTCACTGGCACAAGTCCAAGTGGATCCATGTAGGTGGATTGAGGCTGAGAAGGGGAATAGGATATTGGCTGAGCTGCTGCCACTGATAACTGCCCCGTCCCACCCTCAACACGTCCCCTCTCTGCCCCAATACCCGCCCCATTTCTACTCTTCCCACCCCATTCTTCCCACCACCATTCTGCCCACCACCATTCTATGGTACATCACATTTTGTGACAGCCATAAAGCACATTGCGGTACTGGAACACAATTTCCAGTTATGCAGCAGGCCCATAGGATTCACCGTTAAACTTATTTATCATTCATTTCATAACAAACAATAAATGTTATAAAGGCTTCATTTAGGTTTTTTTTATTTGTTCTGAAATGAATGTATACCCCTTAATTCGCAAATGAAAATGCATCAATTGATGATACCATATCAAGACATATGTGTGAATGAACCCAGACAGACCCAGCGCAGAGAGATTGTACATTTCTTTAATTCATTACTCATTAATGGAAGCATTTCACACAACATTCAAGTGTTCAAAAACCAAGTAATAAAATCAAATGAAGTTGGTACATGCAGAGCTTCATTTCTGGAAATAATTGAGGCTTAAGTCTGACTAGAAACATCACATTTGCTCTTGAAACCTTTCTTATGAACTATGGATATATTGGAATTCTCTACAGTTGGATAAATGCATACTATATCTGCTCAGAGACACATTTTTCAATTCTTACTCCAAACATTAAAGGAGTTGCTGCGTAATCCTGTGCAAAATTAGGCCGGTGGAGCGAGTGCTCCGCTGGCCTAAGGCACTTTTGCAGCACCAGGAGAGTAAGAGGTGCCGGTGTTGAGGCTGGCACCGGTTACTGGGCTGTCCCACACAACCCGCGTCGCCAAACACGGTGGAAGTATTATGAGGCGGTGGAAGTGTTATGAGTGGAACTCTCCCCCCTTTTCCCTTATGTTTCTTTCCTTATATTATGAACTCTGATACCAAGCAACTTGATGCAAATATCAAGGAATGTTAATGTGCAAAATAAACTGTTGTCACAGAACCTTTACGCACAAAATGGACAGGACTCTGGCATACAGGCCTATGTCTCTCAAAAAGAACTCTTGGGTCAAGCCTCAAATGCCTGCCTGTTTTATTTATAACAAACAATATTTATAATATGTGACCTCACAGCCACACATCCTGGAAGGAAAGATAATCCCATCTTGTATGTCTAGTTGAATGCAACTTTATGATCCTTTTTATTCATATCTTGTCTGTATTTACAGCTGTGTTTGTCCTTCTGAATGCAATTCCAGTAACTTCTGTAAGTTTGTAACAAAATATGGGGAGGGAGGGCTGGGGTGGCAGGGGAGGGAGCGATTGGCCGGGCCAGCCCGGGTGGGGGGGATGAGGATATCAGCGGCGCACTCCGCCATATCCCCGTCCCCTTCCCGGGCTGGCCTTACACGGCCTCCCCGGACTTGTGCCAGCTAAAGAGCTGGCGCACATCCAAGAAGGCCCTTTGGGGCCTCCGGTGCTTAGGGGACAAAAGTCCCCTTCCCAACAAGGTGAGCCCAGGCTGTGCCGGCGTGGGCCACATCCTGACTTGGATGCAGCGGCCAGCCATTTCAGCCGGCCGCCACATTTTAGGCAGGATCGTGCTGCCCAACTTAGAATTCCAAGACCTGACCATGTAAACACTGGCACAACTTATAACCTGCATACATGTGTGAACCAGCCCTCAGTTGCACTGAGGCCAGTGGAAAGTGACACATTTTAGAGCACAATCCTACCCAGCTCTTCCACTGGTGTAGTCAGTGGGGGAGGGCAGAAGAGGAGACTTTGGAAGGGAAAGGCGGTTTAAATCCCCTTTTCCCTTCCAAAGTCTCCCGTTCTGCCCTCCCCACTGGCTGCACCAGTGGAGGAGCCAGGCCTGTAGCCAGAATTGTAGAGGTGGGTGGGCGACTATTTTTTTCAGGGTGGACAACTATGTTGGGTATGTTTTTTTTCCCCACTGCAAAGTGGCGGGCATATTTTTTATTTTTATTTTTTTGCTGGCCATTTGTGGCCGACCGAATATTTTATTTATGTATGTATTTGTGGGGTTATTTTGAAAGATGCATTCATCATCTCATGAAAGCAATGTACCCAAGATTTTGCACAGAATAAATGCATCTCTGTATGCATTGTAAAATGTATTTTTCTACATAGAAATAACATGTAACTTATCCTTTCATTTTGCACACCAGTATCACAGTTTCCCTGCAATGGTAAAATGTATCACTTTGAGGCAGGTAGTATTTGTTTTTATTAAAAGCCTTTCATTTTATCTCCCCAGCCCTCAAACAGCAGTGATTTCTAATATATATATATATATATATATATAATATCCCTGAAAGCCAAGAAGCATCACAGACCTGGGCCCATGCTTCCTCCCACTGTAGGGTGTTTCTAATGAAGGCGATCAAGGGGTTTTGTTTTCTTTGTCTGCCTCTTACCTTTCTGCATTCATTTCTGCATTCCATTAAGCCATGGGGGAATTCCTTGTCGGCCACCCCCACCCCATGTCTGCACAGCAGTAACGTTTTCCTCTCAGCAGTCTAAAGGCAGGCACAGGGCTAGGGTGGGCAAACTGCTGATTCAGCGTGGGCAATGTCCTGACTCTAGCTATGACCCTGTTTGATTGAAAACAGCTATGATTGCGTTGTTGATTATTCCAGATTTAACAGTAGAATATAAACTGAACCCAAATATAAAACATGCAAATAAGATAATCTGAGGAGGAAAACCAACTTCCAGTTTAGAATATTCTTACAAACAGCTTTTCTCATTCATCATTGTACCCTGTAATAGTACAAGTGGGGTTTATTAAAGCTGTTTATTAGTATCTATGGGTGAGGACTACTATTGGTGTAGGCACACACTGTGGTAGTGCAGGTTTATCTAATCTATCATATTTAATCATTTATTATACAAGATGATATGCTGACATGATTGTTAATTTTCTAAAAAAAAACCCTGGAAACTTGATATAGGTCACAATAATACTTACCTAAGAGTAAGCCCAACTGAATACAATGAGACGTACTCTTCAGTAAATATGTATAGGATTGTGTTGATAATTATGCTTTCATTACATATAATCTCTCTTCGGATGTTACGTCCATGTTTCAATGAATGCATGGAAAAGAATGCATGGAAAATGGGAGTTGAAGCCACAGCCCCATGCCAATGAGTCCATGCCCTTGGGCTCCTGTGCATTAATTGCATGGAGAAAGTTACCATCCTCACATATGGCAATGCCTCTGTAGACAAGCAACCAATGTATGGAGACTCAAGGGCATGGCTAGCAAGTGTGGCCACGGCCAGCCCATCCATGATGCAAATGAACCCATTCGCATCACGTGGCAGGTCAGACACCTGCCACATGCCCCACACTCTGCTGCCGCAGATGGAGCTGATCTCCTTACTGGCTCCTTCCTCTAGTGCAGAGTTTCTGACCGTTCGGACAATCGTGGACCAATGCGGCAACTCACTGAACCTCTGCAGAAGTAATCCAGCAAGTAATCCGGAAGTAATCCAGCAGTGATGTGATAACGTCACACGTTATTGTGTCACCCCCAACCCACTTCCAGATTGCCGGGATTTCCCGGTGATTTGGATCCAGGGCGGACAGGCGGGCCGCTGCTCTGCCTTTGGTTGACAGCTACACAGTGGGGGCCGATGACTTGGGTGGCGCTTCTGTCGGCCCAGGAGTCATTGACACACATGCACCTGAGGCCTTGCAAACCACCTGTGGTTTGCGGACCAGGGATTGGGAACCCCTGCTGTAGTGGCTCTTTAATCAAAGCAGGAAATGCAGGGAACATGCCATTGTCTACTTTGTGTAAAGAGCCCGTTTGGAGGAAAGGAGTCAGGATCACTACGTTCTAATTCTCAGAGCACAGTGATGTGTCTCCCTCACCTTTCGCCACAAGGTGTCTTAAAAAAGGGGAGGAACAAGATAGCTCTTTCCTCTGCACTGGCTCTTTAAACAAAGAAAGAAATGTAGCACAGTGTCTTTCTGGTGGCTGTTTGCTGGTGGTGTTCTGCATTTTGTTTTATTGTGAGCCCTTTTGGGACAGGGAGCAAAATCATTTGATTTTGTCTGTAAACCGCTTTGTGTTTGTTGAAAAGCGGTATATAAATACTGTAGTAGTAGTAGTAGTAGTAGTAGTAGTAGTAGTAGTAGTAGTAGTAGTAGTAGTAGTAGTAGTAGTAGTAGTAGTAGTAGAGTACTCTTGGAGTGATCCCGACGTGCTTTACATTTTCTGCTTTGATTCAAAAGTCCACACAGAAGAAGAAGCCAGGGAAGGGGGCGACAGAGCTATGTACTGCATCAGGCAGCCTAATAGCTTCTTTCAACCAACCCTGAATGTATCAGCACGGGTGCGTGATTAACTGGCTTGCTCCTCCTATTTACCCCCATTAATATGTATCTGTCTTCATATAGCATAACATCTGAGAACAACTTTAATAATGGGGAAAATCCCATTTTGAGGCTGCCGACACAAGTGGTGACAGTGCCAGAGGCCTGCTGCTGCAGCCAACTATCTCTGGCAGCAAAGGTGAGTGGACGGTGGGGACACAGGCAGTGGGTGGAAGGGGAGGGATGCCAGGATTCTAACCCTGCTGTTCCCTCTCCCCTTCCCTCTTCCTTACTCTCCTTGGACTTGCGCCAGCAAAACACGTGGTGCAGATTCAAGGAGTCCAGGTAGCAGAGGCTTGCCCTGAGGTAAGGGAACAAATCCAGGTATTCCCTTATTTTCAGGAGGCCTCTGGACCTCCTCTGGGTCAGCTGCATCAGTGGGGGGGGGCATTTATTTAGGATTGGGCTGTACAGTACAGTTTTAAAAAGGAGAGGCATTATTTACCTCCCCGTCCCTATGCTCTGTGCTAAAGTTAAAAGAAAACTGGGGTAGAGAGTTATGCATTTCACATTACAGACCCTGGATATCTTCCTTCTATAGCTGTTACCCCTATAACATTTAACCCAACTTAATATTTTTACATTAAATTGGAGTCATTGCCAAAAACACCTTATAATTTTTAAACAAAAATTACTTCATCGGGGTCAATCTGACAACATCAGACTAGTAAAGTGGTTCTTACAAACATAAGAAGGTTAAAAGGACAAAAGTTATCTTGGCTCTGTGTTGACATGCAGGCATAAGAGGTTTTCCATGTGAATCATATATTTTTACAGACATTTCAGGAAATAATTCATTCAGAGTTCATTTTAAGCAAATGGGATAAGAAATATTCCTATAAGTTACCACTATATTTCTTGACAAGGAGCCAAAATATCTTATTTCTCTCTGTCTTCCCAGGTGTATTTGGTATGCTTAAGACCAAATGAAATTCTTTGCCTTGATGCATTTATGTTTAACCACAAGAAAAGATCAATCTTTAAGGAATTATTAACAGACCTACTGTTTTGGGGAGGCCTATTATTTCTGGATTTAAAGCAGGTGTGTCACATTTTGATTTATCTTATCGAGTTTCATCAATTACACTGAAATCACATTGACATGATTCAGTTGTGCATTGTCAACATTCACTGGTTTGACAAATCGCCACGTGGCACCAAAGGTCAAATTAATATGAAGCCATGTGGTTGTGTGAAACTAGCAGTGCTGTGCTGGCCTAAGCCATCCGTAGGATTGCGCAGTAAGGCTGGTCTCATGATCCATCTGTCAGCTGTTTTGTTCATCTTGTTGCCGGGCAGCCAAGTAGCGAAGCATCAGCTGAAATTGGCACATGTCAGTCTATTGGGCAGTCCAGCCCAGCAGTTCAGGTTGGAGACCAGTTAGGCCATTTAAAGGGGTCCAGTTAGACCAGTTAAAGGAGACCAGTTAGATCAGTTAAAGGGGTCAAACAGTCTTGACCCCTTTAAATCACAGGGGTCTCCTCCTTGTTCTATCTTAAAGGGGTTATGGTGTGTCATGACTTAGGGTCTGGGCAGAATTGAGTAGACCGGACTCAAAAGGTGGTGGTTTGCAGTTGCTATTTATTGGCAGTCAAATCATAGAAAAAAAGGTGGTGGTCACCACAACAAAAAACAAGGTGGCCCCCTGATTCTGGTGGGTTTCTTCACCCTCAACTGTACCCATCTGTCCTTGACGGGCATGGCAGCCAAGCTGTACCTCAATGGTTGCACCAAGTGTGGTCACTAAGTGCAGCACTTGGGAGTGAATGAGGGGGTCTGGGTGTGTTCTTTTAGAAATGCATGCTGGACTATTTCAATAAAGTGGGTTTTGACCAAGATAATGTACGGTACGTTATTATGCCAATAAGGGTTCAGACTGACCTTGTACGTTATTTCTCTTTATATTTGCAATATAGGGATTATGTCACTGAATTGTTTATGAGATCAATGCAAAGTCTTAACCAGTTAAAAAGTCCGATCTAAGGTATTATTTACGTTATTAGTCAAACAACCCAATCCTAACTAAAAGCCCCCTGCTGATGCAGCTGTGTTAACAGAGTGCATGCTACATCCTGAGGGAGGCAGTCGTGGAGGTCTCCTCCAGATAAGGTAACTTTCATTCCTTACCCTGGGGCAGCCTTTGCTGCCCGAATGGGTCTCCTTGTATCTGCGCCAGCCATTTTGCTGGCATAGAACCGAGGAAAATAAGGGAGGAAATTGGAGAGGGAATGGGGATAAGACCCTGGCGCATACCGGTGCTGCCAGGATCCCTCCCTCCCTCCCCCGTTCTGCCTCCTGCCCACCCAGACACTCCCCCGTTTTCCCCTGCCCTGTTCCCCCCACTGCCCGCCCCTGCACAGGTTTACCTGCACTCCTGCTGGTACCACCTTGCGTTTGGCCCTAAGATAATGTATGTGAAGCATTTCAACCACTCTAAAGGGATCTGTGAGTGTGAAATGATAACCCTAATTATAATATTGCCATGACATGTGTCATCATGATCAAAGACATTAGGCACTCTTGGATTGAATTGTCTGAGGTCAGGAACTATTTCTTGCCTTGTCTGCCAACTTGCTGATGTTGTCTGAAACTGTGAGAAAGGTCTTATGAAGATGGGTAACGTTTATCGTATGGAGACACCTGGCACACCATGCTCAAGAATTCAGAGTAATAAGCCTTGCTTCACTTGGCTTGGTTCTGTCTTGTCAATGTTAGTTAAATATTGATAATCTCCAGTGGGAGATTCAGAATGTTCATTTTGCAGGTACAGAGCAGGCAGCTGATCCAGTGGAGCATTTTTCCCCATAATACGCTAAACTTGCATGCTCTAGTTTTGTTGGTTTGGCTTTTTGTTTTTTGTGTGTTTTGATTTTTTTTTTTACAAGTGAGCCCTGTAAAATCCCATCTCAGCAAACCACACAGGGAGAGTATAAACAGGTTTGCACTGCACAAGTGAAATCTTGTGGCCATGTTCAGCTTGTACAATCTAATCCTGTATAGGAAAATGTGCAGTCATCTGAAAATAAATGCAGCAAAATGCTTCATGTAGACCAACCACTGAGCAGGGTATTGCATTGCAGATGTGTTCTCCCTCCCTCCGCATTGCATGCACAATGAGGCCTTCTCTTTAGGGGAGATGCCAGCCACTTCTGTTGCCCCAGACCAAGAACAGCATCCAGGCTGCAAGTCTGTGTTAGCTCATGGGAAAGCCCCCAATGGTCTTTGCCGGATAAGATAGCTAAGGGTCAAACTGTACGTGATATTAACAGCCCAATCCTATCCCCCACCATTGATAATGATGTAGCAGTGCTGAAGGAGTGCACAGCAGCCAATGGCGGTGGTGGTGGTGGTGGGCAACCAGAAGGCCAACCAGAGGTAAGTAAAAATGTACCTCTGGGTAGGTCTCCTGGCCACCTAAGGTTCTCCTCAAATTCATGCCTGCTATGTGGCTAAAGTAAGAGGAGAAAAAGGGGGCAAGGTGGTTGGAAAATGGAGATAGGATCCAGTGTGCACTTTTGCCACTGAGATCCACACCCTCCAACCCACTCCTCCCTGCCTTCCCCTCCCCCTTCCCTGCCCTGGAATCTCCCCAGACCTCCCCCTCCCTGCCCCTGCCACCAATTTACTAACACTGGCAGTGCCTCCCAGAGCCACTGGCAAGCATTCCACACCTCTGGCCATTTGTGGCAGCAGCCCAGAATTGTGCTATGCTGGCATCCCAGCTTTTGCACCACTGCAAAAGACCATATCAGCACACCCTCCGCAGCTCATTTTTAAGATAATGCATTAAGTCCGTTTGGCAAAGACAAGTTTACCATCACTTGTCATTTGGCCCTGAGGCAACCTTTTTTGTGCAGACATGGTTCACTCTCACACCTGAGAATTTACTTTTGGAATCAAACTGTATGTTACTCAACTCAACCCCCCCCCCCCATGCCTTGTGCCTATTTGACACGAAAAAAGTTCTTATGGTGACACAGTTGGTTTTACGATACCTGAACCTAGAAGCACCAGAGCAGCATGATGATTGGAGGCAGGAAAGGAGAGAGATGATGGAGAGGACAAAAGGGGGAGAGTAGAGACAGTGATGAGAGATGGGACACAGAGTCAGCTAGAAGCTGGGAAAAGGACAGGTATGGAGGAGAAGGTGGGCTGAAAGCAAATCCCGGTGAGGACAAAGGGAGGCAGGAAGAATGAGTGGGACAATGACCACAGATAGAAGGCAGAGCAAGGAGGGAACAGCTAAAAGAGACATAAGGGCAGGAGACAGGAGGAGACTAAATTACTGATAGACAAGTGAGGTTGACAGCATGGGTGACAGGAAGGGCAGGCAAAGGCAAGCAGGACAGTAGGGGAGAGAGAGAGGAGAAGAAAGGCCTCAGAGGGGAAAAGAGGTAGAGCTGGCCATGGACAAGGCAGGTTATTCCTTGCTAGGCTGGCCCCGGGAAGGGAAAGGTTGGGGTCCATACCCAATGCCCTCATGTAGACCACCTGGAAAGGTGGCAGTTCTCTCTCTCTCTCTCTCTCTCTCGTTTTAACCTCTCCCTTTCCTGCCTCCAATCATCATGCTGCTCCAGTGCTTCTAGGTTCAGGTATCGTTCATGAAGGAAGAAGGGGATCCATATGAGGAGTCATCTGAGAACAAGCAATGGACCACTGATCTGAAACTGATGGATTGTAATAGGTCCCAATAAACCAGTCGGCACAGCATCCTTGACTCCATGAGTATGTTTGAGGGGAAAAAAAACATTAGACTAGCCCTCAACTCTAGTTATGTCACAGACCAACCTTGACAATGTAGAGTTCCCCCCATAGGAGGAGGATGCGGAGGCAAGGGCAGTCACACACTCTGATGGTGGTGCATGTGCACTGGAACATGGTCTGAAACGTACTAGCTTAGGGTCTGGTCCAAACTCCAACAGAGGCTGGGGTCATGTACAATCTGGAAATGCAAAAGGACCAGGTTATATATTTTTGTCAGTGGCTCACATTTCTATGTAAGAAAGTAACAGGAATAAAAAGGGGCGAGACCAGGTGCGTGACGTGAGCAATGCAGGTTTCTTGGGATACAGATTCCCTGACCAAGGAACTACTGCCAAGAAGGTCAAGTTTATTATGGCTTATTTCAGAAAACAGGGGCACCCTAAGCAGGAGTTCCTTGGAGAATTGTAAAGGATATGGATGATACATGTATGTTCAAAAGCAGTCCTTGTGATCCTTAACTGCAAGGCAGGGCCACCTCCAGTGCTGGGATGGGGGTGGGTGGGATTTGGGCCAAGCTTGCTACTAGGAACAATTATACCTGTGATCCTCCTATCTCCTTCATATTTTTCACCTGAGCAGAACCTTCCAAATTCTCAACAGATTTTACTTTCAGAAATATTAGGTAGCAATTCCAGTTTCCCTTCGGCTCGGACATTACTAGCACAAAATCCTGGAGTCGAATGTACATTTCTGAGAGCCAGTGTGGTGTGCAACACTTTAGTGTTACACAAGAAGGCCCAGGTTCAAAAATCTCCACTTGGTCATGAAACTCCAGGCTGAACTTAGCTAGTCACTATATCTCAGCCTAGCCTATCTCACAGGCTTGTTGTGGGGATAAAACACGGGGGGGGGGGGGGGGAAGGACAGTGTATGCCACCCTGAGCTCTTTGGAGGAATGGTGGGATAGAAACAACACACCAGAAACCTCAACAAATACAATTTGTATTATACTATGGGGTTGTACATCCAATGTACAATCTGGCATTGTGTCTTTTACACTGCATGGATGCAGCTGCTCTTGCAATTGCATGAGTTTGGTGCAACCGTTAAGAATAGTATCAGGCCTAACCCTAATTACCCATACTTCTTGCAGAACAGCTGCTGCTTTCTTGTGGTGCAATCCTGTGCAGAAAAACAACAACAAAGCTTCATGGATCAAGATCTTTCAATCATTGTATGAAGAGTCATAAGGAAGGCACATTGTACAGGGTTTCTTGTAAGCATTTTAGCTATCAAATGCTAAGTGTATTCTGAGTACAGTATTACCTAACTCATTGGGGGAGGAATGGAAAGACTGCCATTGATTCTGAACAGGTTTTCACACAAGCATACTAATGTTCTATAATAAGGCAAGAGAGAGAGAGATTTCATAATTATATGGTGTGTTATAAAACATATTTACAACTGTAGAGTGCACACAGTATATAGCTTCCAGTGATGGCACTAAAACTCTAAACCTTAAATGGAAAATCAGAACATTTTGGTTGATGATATATGTGTGTGTTGTTGTTGTTGTTGTTGTTGTTGTTCAGTCGTTAAGTCGTGTCCGACCATTCGTGATCCCATGAACCATATCCCGCCAGGCCTTCCTGTCCTCCACTATCTTCCTGAGTTCTCTCATTTTCATGTTCGTTGCATCGGTGATGCTGCCTAACCATCTCATCCTTTGCCTTCCCCTTCTCCTTTTGCCTTCAATCTTTCCCAGCATCAGAGTCTTCTCCAGAGACTCCTCTCTTCGCATTAGGTGGCCAAAATATTTGAGCTTCAGCCTCAGTACCTGTCCTTCCGGGGAACAGTCAGGGTTGATTTCATTTAGGATTGACTGATTTGATCTCCTAGAAGTCCAAGGGACTCTCAGGAGTCTTCTCCAGCACCACAGTTCGAAAGCATCTATTCTTCGGCGCTCAGCCTTCCTTATGGTCCAACTCTCGCAACCATACATTGCTACTGGGAACACCATCGCCCTTACTATACGTACTTTTGTTGGCATGGTGATATCTCTGTTTTTTTATTATACTATCTAAATTTGCCATAGCTTTCCTTCCAAGGAGTAAGCGTCTTTTAATTTCATGGCTGCTGTCTCCATCTGCAGTGATCTTGGAACCCAAAAAAGTAAAATCTGTTACTGCTTCCATTTCTGCCCCTTCTATTTGCCAGGAATTGATGGGACCAGATGCCATGATCTTAGTTTTATTAATGTTGAGTTTTAAGCCAACTTTTGCACTCTTTCACTCTCATCAAGAGGTCACAGCACTGCAAAAAATCAGGTTTTCAACAGGGAACTTCCTACTCCAAGATGCCCACCTTGGGACCTTCTTCTGCAAAATCCTGAAACAGCTAAGCTATGTGCAAAGTGAAAGAATGATTTTTTAAAATACTTCCTTGGGTGAGGTCAGCTACTCAGCATGTTTTACATAGGAATTGATACTCAGCACCATGGACAGCACCTGGCTTCCTTTCCTACATATCGCTTTCAGTTCAGATATGTGGAAACACCTTGAACATTTTCCAAAGACATTTTTTTAACGTTTGGAAGTCCCCTGACAATGCTGTAATAATGCAACATTTTCAAACTTGAACGAATGCACACTTGGCTGCCAATGAGTGAAAAAAAAGGTCACAACTTGGTTTAACTAGTAAAGGAATGAGAAAATGGTTCACTGTTCCAGAGGTTCTCATGGTCTAAAAAGAGCAAGGGGGACACCAGCAAACAGCCACTGTAAAAGATGCTGTGTGGGAACCAATAGCTCTCCTGCTCATTATAAGACAGCCACCGCTTGACAGGTGCCCTTTACTCAGTTAACGGGAGGACAAATGACACTGACAGCCCAGTCCAGCCTAAGGCCTCAGCGGCACAATTCAGGCACAACTGCAGCCTAAGCGCCTTAGGCTCAAGTTGTGCCTGAATTGTGCCGCAGAGGCCGAATTTGTGCTGCAATTGTGACTGACATAGGACGGGTTGAGGAAAGTTGACCAATTCAGTCCTAAGTTCGGCATAAGAGCTATTCCATCCTAGGTTTGGCCTAAAAGTGGGCGTGTTGGGGGCGTGTCGGGGGAGTGACGGGGGCGGTTACGAAATTTGTTCCGGTTCCAGACACTGGCGACCCCCTGACACGCCCCCTCGAGCACAACTCAGGCACAAAATTTGGGTCAACAAAAAGGGTGGACTCAAATGTGAGGAGACCCATAGGAGCCATTTTACCTTACCCACACCAGCCCTCTCCTGAAAAGTTCTAACACCCTGGTCCCGAGTTGTGCCTGAGTTAGGACGGAACAGTTGTGGCCTAACTCTGGACACGGACCCAAATAGTTACCCTATCAGCACCTAGCCCCACCCAGCCTCTTTCCCACAAAAGCCCAGCCCTCCACTCTCTCTCTCTCTGAGCACGTGGCGTGGGGTCCTGTCCCCCAGCAGCCACAAAGTGGGACTTTGAAAAATTTCAAACACCCCACTTCTCTCTTCCCTTCTCCTCTCTCCTCTCTGCCCCCCTCTAGGGCAGAGAGGGCTGTGCTGCCTGTGGCCAAAGTGTTTACTGCTGTGCCTGGGCAGCTGTCTCCATGCAAGTGTTTGCTAACCCATGTCTTTCTCCCAGCCCCTCTCCCCCACACACAGGCAACAACACCAGCAGGTAAGTGCAGGTAAGAGCAGGGTTCGTGCTGACATGTGGTCTGACTTCTGCCTCTTTGCATATAGAAATATAGGTAGGATACATGCCTCTTTACCAATGTCTTGTCTCATAGCTGCCTGCAATGCCTGCCATGCTATGCCTCTTTACCAATGTTGTGTCTCATAGCTGCCTGCAATGCCTGCCATGATATGCCTCTTTACCAATGTTGTATCTCATAGCTGCCTGCAATGCCTGCCATGATATGCCTCTTTACCAATGTCTTGTCTCATAGCTGCCTGCAATGCCTGCCATGATATGCCTCTTGACCACTGTTGTGTCTGATTGCTGCCTGTAGTAAAGTGAGCACACAATGCCACAAGTGTGGAACTGTTAGCCTTATGTAGACACCAGCTGTTCCCCCCCCCCCTTTTCTCCACAGGGTCTACTCACAGGTCAGTATTGGTAGGTTTGCCATGGTTGTGACCCACACCTTGTGTTGTTGTCTTCTCTCTCTTTGACCCTTTTCCCTTACAGGATCATGTTCTCCTGACACCCAGGGAAGGAGTGCAGACCATGCTATGTGTGTCACACCTCTCAGCTGTGTTTGATTTCTCTTCCTGCAGGCCTTTGCAACCGGCACACTGGCATTTCTTCAATGGCGATTGCTACCACACAGCAGCTGCCATGGAACACCCCCGTGTTTTTTGTCTCCCCAGGAAGGTCCACTACCACCTACCTTCTGGGGAGCACCCCTGGGCCCGCAGTCTGGTTGCCCCATGGTCGTCTGCCTCGCTGCTGCCAGAGGTCTGGGAGCCTGCCCTGCAACCCACCTCAGCTGCTGCTGCTGCTCCACCTCCCTGGCTGCCTACTTGCTGTCCCTCCCCTTTCTATGGAGCAGGCTGTGGTTCCACAGGGGAAGAGCCTGCATCTCCAGGTCCATGGGGCACACCTGCTGCTGCTGCTGCTACGACGTTCTGAGTGGCTGCTGTGCCTACCCCTGGCAGCCTTGCCTGACCATCTCTGCCAGTGTTCCAGAACAATAAAGATGCCCTTTAGGCAAAGGCCCCTTGAACAACATGTCCCCAACGTAACACAAGCATTGCCCCACACACACAGAGACAGCGCCCAGCACACAAGACCCTGCCTGACTCCCATCCAGGGACTGCCACTGCCTTCCCAGGGAGACCACAGCAGCGGGGCTGCCAGACCCTCAAGGCTCAGAGGGAAGGGAGTTGGGGGGCCTCTCAGGCAGGCAAACAGTGACAGGCGACACGGCGCCCATACTGGATCCGCTCGCGTCCGCCATGTCCATGAAGAGCCCTTTCGGCAACCGGGGCTCTCACCCGCCCTCGGTCCACCCGTCAACGGCGTCCGTTTCCGCCCGTCAATGGCGTCCATTTCCGTCCTCGGTCCGCCCGTCAACGGCGTCCGTTTCCGCCCTCGGTCCGTCTGCATGAGAGGCGCCTGTTCCTGCATTGCCTTCATCTGCGAAGTGACCCCTGTGTCCCTATTGGTCTCTGCAGACCCCTCTCCCTGTATCCCTCTCCCACCAGCCTTGTTGTCTGTCTGTTTCTGACCCACCCGTGCCCCTCCCCAGCACCCCCTGTCAGTGTGCCTGCCTCCCCTCCCACTCCCTGATGATGGATGCTGGCAACCCCCACACTGCCAGAGCGCCTGCCGCGAGGCGCCGATGTTGCCCCATCTGGGGTTGTGATGAGCTGCGTGAGCCCTTCCCGCTCGCAGCAGACAAGCCCAAGGCATCTCTCGGTCTTGGCCGGGGCACAGAGCAGAAGGCATGCCGGGATGCCTTCTTTGTGGGCATTGCCACGACCCTGGAGGCCCAGGGCTTCAGGCAGCGCACGGGCATGTCCTGGCAGAGGCGGTTCCAGACTTCATGAGACCCCCCTTGTGCGTGCCGTTCCCACCCCCTCCTTCTCTTCTCACCTCCACCCCCCCATGACTCCCACGTGCAGCCTCAACGTGGCTTGGGGGTGGCTACCCCTTCTGCAGGAGGGAGGGCAGTGGCACTCCCCCCTGTGGCAGGTGGCTAATGCACAGGGTGCCCTGGGGCGGCTGGCACTGGCACAACCTCTGCCCTTCAGCTGACTGTCGCATGCCCAGTGCCTGCTGGCCCACCTGTGGCTGCCCATCTGCTGCTAACGCTGCAGCAGCTGTGGTAGGTGCACACAGACGAGCTCAGGAGGGGGCTCTTTGCTTCCACAAGATGGACACCTCCCCACAGGGGCCTGCCTGCCTCTGCGGTAAGTTTTGCCTCGATCCTGGCCCATTGCTCTTGCCTCCTGCCTAACTCAAGCATAGTTGCAGCCTAACTCAGCCCTATTTTAGGCCACAGTTACGCCGCAATTGTGCCTCAATTGTGCCTGACTTGTGCTGAGTTAGGCTGGACTGAGCCCTGATTGTCTCTGCGCACCGTCCAGGTCTCTGTCTCGATCCTCCCAAGCTGCCTTGGTACATTTTTGTAATAATAACAACTTATTTTGCTTTGTTAATAGTTCTAAGAATTTCTACTCCACCCTTTGCCTCCTGAGAGGTCCACAATTTAGCACTTACACACAGGGGCATTCCTAGGGCTTGCGTCACCCAGTGCGGAAGGTCAGTGTGTCACCCCCATGATGAACTTTCTCCCATGCAGTGGGTGGGGAAACGCATCATCGCCCCACGCCCATGCCATTGCCCCACCTCCCACTTAATCGAAATTACATCTTTAAATTTACAATATTATGCGCACAGCCTAATGTATGTTTGCAGCCTAAACAGAGGCATCACAAGGGTTTGCGTCACCCAGTATGAGAGCATTAACTTAATGTTTTAATATATAACAGTACAGGTAACAGTAACAGTAACCAACTTGGCTCTCAGAACAATCTCAGAACAATTAGTCTCACTGGTCTGTTTTGAGTTAAGGAAATCCACGTTTTGTTACACAAGGAAGTTGTGTTTTCTGTTTCCGGGTATTTCGAAACGGTTTGTTTCATTGCATTCTACATGAGATTACACATTGAATGATATATAACATGATGGTATAATTCTTAAAGACAAAGGTTTTCATTATTTTGGCTACTAGTGATGTCACCCCCCTGAGGATGTCACATGGTGCAGTCCGCACTCCCTGCACCAGCGTAGGGACGCCACTGCTTACACAGCACATTCAAGCTTTATGGTTTCATGATGCTATACATGCCAGTGTGTCAGAGATCGTGTTTAGGGTTACTGTTCTGTGGCAGTTGCATAGAGCTGCCATTTGGGTTGGGTCCAAACATGGAAGGAGGGGTTATTTAAGATCACCTCTCTGAAGCAGCTACTTGACCCCAGAAGTGCCATGTGTTGCTTCAGAGAGGCCATTTCCAGCAGGAAAGCAGGACAGAGGTCAACCCAGCCCAGCATTCTGCTCTGCTCTGATTGGTCCCTTTCAGGTCTGACAGCCATAGTGATGTCACAGTGAGCTACATGTTCAAGTCAAAAGAAATGTGATAGGAGCTATTACAGAGGACACAAGCCTTTGCATAGGATGGAGATTTTTCTGATCCTCGTGTTGGCTGTGGTATCTTCGGTATCTTCGTTACCTGTTTCTTCTGAAGGTATGTCTCTTTGAGCATATGTTTCTTTTAAACAAGTGAAGAGGATGGAAACGTATGTGACATGTGTCATGAAACCTTGAACACCATATTCTCAAAGGCCGTTCAGCCAGACCTAGATCTGCAGTCTTTGACATCGGTGTTTCTAGAACATACACGAGTCGGGTGTTTTTCTTTGTCAGGAAAGAATGCTGTTTTCTCTGTTTCTTTTCACAAACAGGGAGACTGCTAGGGGCGCGGGCGGTAGAGTTTGCCCCAGGCGTCACCTTCAGGGAGGGTGTGCCCCAAAATGCCCCGCCGCAAGTAGAGTAGAAGGGGATACAATGAGAACAGCAGGATACAAATGTTTTAAAAGAAATATTTCTGTGATCTTTCAGCGCATGTCATCATGGAAGATAGGACCCTGGATGGGAAAGCAATGCATGAATCTCAACCTGGTAAGTTACAGCCCAATCCTTTCTAGAAAAAGACCAGTGGAGCACGCACTCGGCCGGTCTAGGGTATCACAAACATGCCATAAAGCAGGTTTGCGGCATCTGGCAAGTAGGCAGTGCCGGCGCCAAGGCCAGTGCCGCTCTACTCACTGCAGATCCAGAGCTGCGCCCGTGAACTGACAGCGCAACCCAATACCATCCTGTAGCAGCCACCCTACCTGAGAAGATGGCAAGTGTCCTTTCAGGAAAACTTGTCCGCTATGACTCGTCTGACCGGAGGGCACTGGATCAGCAGGGCTTCATGAAACCTTGAACACCGCTTTCTCAAAGGCCGTTCAGCCAGACCTAGATCTGCAGTCTTTGGCATCTGTGTTTTTAGAACGTACATGGGTCGGGTGTTTTTCTTTGTCAGACAAAGAATGCTATTTTCTGAATAGGGTTGGGACATAAGCAGGGGATGTAAATGAGTCAGCACCAAGAGGCAAAACACACAGCATTGGGAAATCACATGGTGCACAGCTTCTGGGATTTACCATTTCAGACTGTTAGTGAAGGGCTGCACTCTTAATTCTACAAATATAAATGTTCATGCATCATCATGCGTTTGTGTGTGAGTGTGTGTGTATATAAAATATTTGCCTGCACATGCTGATCAGCATGTGAAAGCGAATCTGGATTCCTCTCCCTGTTGTGTATGTTTTGTACGAATGGGGAGCTTTTTATATGCAGCAAGTTTCAAATTTCTGATTCTCCACCTGCAATCTGAAACGGTGAGCGCCAGACACAGGTAGTGGCTCCACGATTCATGCCAAGTCCCCCAAATAGTTCAGATCATTTAAGAAAGAAGATTTCTTTCTAAATTGAAAGATTGCAACATTTCCCATTGAAACAGAGGAGACTACTGCTTGGCTAAGCTCTCAAATATAATTCTTTCCATTGGAGTCATGTAAAAGTATTCTTTTTCTTTTCCATTTCAGATGAGCCAGACAAACTGACAAATCAGTTATACCAGAACCTGCCTATATTTATAATCATCATTCTTATTTTAATTCTTGGAAGCGTGTTCATCATATTCATATTCTTCAGACAACGATTAAAGTGAGTTTATTATCACATGCAGAATGATTTCTAGGTTCTGGACAACATGCTATTGAAGAATATAAGAAATGCAATCGTGATATACAGCGCAATCCTACCCAGCTCCTCCACTGGTGCACGGGAGGCTTTGGAAGAGAACAGGGATTTAGATCCCCTTTCCCTTCCAAAGCCTCCCGTTCTGCCCTACACCACTGCTGCAACAGTGGAGGAGCTGGGTAAGATTGCTCTGCCAGCCACATTAGTGAATTAGCCTGCTGACATCGGCGTTGGAAACTGCCTTGTCCTGAGTCAGACAACCTGTCAGTCCAGCTCAGTCATTTCTATATTGACTGGCACCAGTTCATGGGGATTTCAGAGAGGAGTCTTTCCCTAGTCTACCTAAAGATGTCAGGACTTGAACTTGGGACCTTCTTCATGAGAAACGTGTGCACTTCTACCAAGCTAGGAACTCCTCACTAGTTTAAGAGCATGGAACTGTATTTTGGGCTGTGGCCACCATGTCAGGTCAGTTCAGAGTCATGTAGTCCTGATTCTTCTGCCCCCTTGTGGCGCTGGGGTGGAATAAAAGGTTTGGGCGGTCAGGGCCTGTGGTGGGCCTTGTGGTGGGCCTGTGGCCCACAGGTGGGATTTGCCCCACTCACAGAGGCGGCCACAGCTGGAGGGTGTGGGAGTGTCAGGTCTGGGGCCCCAGTCATCCTTGGCGGGAGGTCGCCTTTGGCTCTGTGCCGCCTACCTGGGCTGTCCTGGGGGGTCTACTGGTCCCTGGGTGCGGACCTTCGGGTCTGGCACGTTGGTCCTCTCCGCAAGGGGAGCAAGGAGGCTTGCTTCCCCCGGGAGGCCAGGGCTCGAACCAGACAGCAGGGCCTTGCCTGCGCTCACATCAACATTGATGTGATGTTGATGCACATTGGCAGGCATCAACCTAATGTAATGGGAAGACACATAGGAGTGAAAAGTTAGGCAGCTTCTAAAACATGTGGTGTTGACATTTTTCATTCATTCTCTCTTCCCCCCCCCTTCCCCGCCCCATTTACTTTCTTTTGATAGGAATGATTTGTCTGGTTTAGAATACAACTCTGTACCAGAAGAAATATGGTTTCAAGATCCAGTAAACATAATAGAATTTTCCTCATTAAGATTAGTATTTACCATTAATGGTAAGTTTTGGCAAGCTTTAGACTTTTTTCGAATAAATAATTTAAATAGTTCAACAATCATTTGTTTATTATCCTCACTTGAAGTTGGTTTGGTAATATGTCTCCATGAAAAAAAGAACGAATTCTGAGTCTGCTGTTCAGGAGGAGATTCCAACCTCCTCCTCTGAAGAACTGGGAATGAATCTGGACTTCATTACAGCAATGAAAGGCCAGATATTGGCAGAGCTTCAAAATCAATCGTCGCAACTGAAAATGTTGTGTGAAAATGGAATATCTATGGAGGGGACAATTCAATGTTTGTGTGTATCAGTGGATCATCTTAAATTGGATATGACTGAAAGCGCAATCCTGCGCAACTTTAGAGTGGTGGAGCAAGCGCTCTGCCGCTCTAAGTCATCACAAACGTGCCATAAAGCATGTTTCCAATGACTTCAGGCAAAGGGCAGCACTTACTCCGCTGCCAAAGCAACCCAGCTACTGCTAGGGAAGGTAAGGCTCCCGCTGGCGAGTGCAAGGGCGGGGCGGGCGGCGAGGGAGGACGGTGAATTACTGAGCTGGCCTGGGGGGGCGTGGCTGCCGCATCCCCATCCCACTCCTGGGCTCGGAAGTACCACCTGCACCAATTAATTAATTAAATTATTAAAATGAATTGTAAGTCAGGGTTACGTGCTTACTTATGTGCTACCAGTGAGCCCTGCCAGCTTCTCCCTGCCTTCCTCCACACACACACACACACACACACACACACACACACACTGCAGCCTTCCTATATACACACAACAGTCCTGCCAGCCTTCCTACACCCACACCAACACACACACATACACTTCATCCCTGCCAGCCTTCCTCCCACACACACACACACACACACACACACACACACACACAGGTTTTTCTTACCATTTGTCTGCCAAACTGCTCCATTTTCAGGGCTATAGAGACTGAAATCGCATTGTTTCAGGCACTTCCAGGCAATTCTAACCAACTTTCTAGCGCAAGTATAACAATCTCTTATGTTTGTTTCTGGGAGTGCTGCCAACGTGCTTAGATTTATCTGTGAGCTATGATTATATTGACAGTGGCAATGTTAATATAATGTTAATATGTCCTAACCAACTTTCCAGCGCCAGGGCAGCCATGATGCAGCCCCGAGGTAAGGTAACCAATGTTCTCTTACCTTGAGGAGGCCTCCATGACTGCCCCTACACTGCAAAATGCAGTGTGCACCCTGTAGGCACGGCTACACTGGCGCTGGAATGTTGGATAGGATTGTGTTGCCAATCTTGTACCATGAGTTCTTAATTATTTGATCTAAACGGAGCGAGCAGGCTGTTATGGATTGTCACTTTGTCTCCAACAAGCGTAGTTTTTTGTTTGATTGATTGTTTTATATATTTTTTCTTTCTCTTTTTATTCTTGCTTTCTTAAATTACCTTTTTTAATTACTCTAGATGCACCGGAACCCCCCACTTAACATGGAGGACATGTTCCAAAAAATCCGCTTACAGTTATGCGAGTCCTCGGCACTGCGGTATATACTCCACTATAATCAACCAGTTTGTTTACTGTATTTTGTTTACAGTAAAGTACTGTACTGTAATTGTTTAATGATGAAATTGTTTAATAAAAAATTTTCTTTGTACAGTACAATTTCTTTGTCTTACAATTGCTTTGCGTTTTTGTAAACATTTTTTAACAAACTCTAAAAAATTTTTAAAATAATTTGAGGAACTCTGCTGCATCATGTCCAACAAAAACTTTATCCAACATTTCATACCCAAAAGCTCTTTACCAACATTACTCAAAAACTTAAGCAACTGAAATGAGTGCCCATTAGCACTAATCAGATTCATCATAACCAGATTCTGTGGAGCTGGCACCTCTTAGAGGACCAGAAGAGCTGGCATCTTCTGAAAAATCTGCCCATTGCTCCTCAGGAGGTGACTTTCTTTTTAAGAAAATGTCCATGGTGGTCTGTTTACACTGCTTTTTCTCCTCGTCGTAGATTAACTTGTATGCAGCTACAGACTCTTGGACATTCCTCTCTATCATGGAGAATCTTTCAGTGCTGGGGTCCATATTTTCAACTTTTTGAGGACCTTCTTGGGACTAGCAAAAGCCTCTGCCAAACCCTTTATTGTGAATTTCCTGACTGCCTCTCCTTTTTCTGCCTCAGCTTTTTGTTCCCTTTCTCTGGCTTCATCTTCTGCCTCCCTTTCCTGCTCCAGTTCCAATAGCTCCTCATTGGTTAATACCTCTGGAACCTCCTCCATGAGCTCCTCCTCATCAACCTCAAGGTTTAGGCTGTTGGCCATCTCAGCAACAGTCCTATTGAGTCTGGCCATCACCTCTTCCTTTGCAAACTCAGTATGGACACACCTTTTCAGTGGTTTTCTTTTTCCCAAATCCCAGTCATGCACTGCTGGGTCACATCACCCAAAGCCCAAGCTAGGTTTTTAATACAATTGTAAATGTTGTAGCCTGAATGTGTCTCTTCAGCCATAGAAACAGATGAGCACCGCACCCTAGAATCAAATATGACTAGCTTTCGAGCACAGGATACATTTACACTATGTAGGAGTAAAAAAAAGTAGAGTGTGTGCGTGTGTGTGCGCACACACACACACAGGCAAGCCCCACAGGCGCGCACAGGCAAGGCGTGCACAGGCAATCGACAGGCAAGGAACATGTGAGTGTGCCTTTAAAAGTCCAAGCAAAACTGAGTTGGGCTTGTTGCTAACTGGCAGTTGATGCTGATTGGATGCTCAGCTGAGCTACCTTCAAAAGAAAGCTGCCTAGAAGACTGAGCAGAGGACGCAAACTTCTTGCAACACCCAGAGGATGCTTTCCACAGGTGAAAGTGCTCCGGCCGCTGTGAGCAGGCAAGCCCCAGCGCGAGTAGCGCACGAGGTGACACTCAGTTTATAGTACTCCCAAGCGTATATGTGTGTATAATAGGTTAAATGGTAAGGTTAAATTACACTTATAGTCATATGCATCTATAAAACCGCTTGGCATAATGTGCCCTCACGAGATTTGGGCACCACCATCTTGGATCTCGCGATGGCCACGGCCGAGAGACCAGGTAGGGGAAGCTACAGAGGACATCGGGAGGGCTGTAGCCATTTTTCCGGGGTTGCAGCGCACGTACGCAACCAGTAAAAAATGGCTACAGCTGCCCGTCATCAGCTGCTGATCGCAGCAGCTGATAACGGGCAGCGTCTCACGTACCCCCAACCTACCCCTGGGGGTACACGTACCACAGGTTGAGAACCCCTGTGCTAGGGCAAGGAATTTTGAAACCTTGTTCATCATGTGTCGCTGCTCTGTCTTATCAGGCTGCTATTGCTACTGGCAAGATTGCCATGGCAGTTCCTTCTCCCATTCTTGGAGGGTGGGAGAGGACAAGCTGCCCCTGCTTACCCTGGCTTGCTCTCCAGCATCCCTCTGGACTGACGCTTGGGAACATGCCAACCCGATTGGTCAGTAGGAAGGAGGGAAAAAGAAATCTCCATAATGGCACAGCCTTACTCCTCTTCCCACTAGCCAATGGAGTTACTCCTAGGACCACTTGTCTTGTCACACAGAACCTCTTTGGTTGCTGCACAAGCTTCAACAACATAGATCACTACTGAAATACTTGGGCTGATCAAAAGCCCCCCCCCCCCAAAAAAATAGAGGTGAAAATGGGAGTGGGAGGATCTGGGATTTTCATGGATGGCTGTCATCTCTTCCTCCTCTTCCCAGGGGAGAGCTCCACTGCCAGAGACGTCACTAAGGCGCGCGCTGCGCAGGGCCGGGTGCGTGTGTCACCCTAGTGACCCCTCCCCCCGGACACACCCCCTTTATTAATCTCCGCTGCGATTTGGGGGGCGCCGCCGGACGCTGCTCCGAGCGCCCGGCTTGGCTGCTGCTCCGGGCGCCCGATGGGTGTCTGCTCCGGGCGCCCCCTCAATCGTTGCAGCCGGCTCGGGGATGTCTTCCCCGGCCGGCTGTCCTGGGCCTTCTGAGGAAGGCCCGCTGCGCGAACATTATTTATAACGTTCTTTTGCGCATGCGCAGACTGTTCCTGAGGGAAAAGGGCAGCCCTTTTCCCTCAGGAACAGTCTGTGCATGCACAAAAGAACGTTATAAATAATGTTTGCGCAGTGGGCCTTCCTCAGAAGGCCCCGGGCAGCCGGCCGGGGAAGACGTTCCTGAGCTGGCTCTCCCGGCCTGGCGAGGCGGGCGGGAGGCCCCCAGACGACGCACGCATGTGCGCGCGTCACCTCGGGGGCCCCCGCCCACCTCCCCACGCAACAGCGACACCTCTGTCCACTGCCAAGGAGTTTTGGAATGCCATGGGCATATCACTGGACACCAGAATGCTCTTTCAATCTTTTTCATTGATTGAATAAGATCATCCAATAGGGGACTAACATAAAAGGAGAGGGGTGGCTCCTCCTCTCCGGGTTAACTCTTACTCTCTGCCCTTTTCGATAGATCTTGTAAAGGAACTTGGGCTCAGAACAAATGTGCCAAAGTCGACATGGTTGTTAATGGTTTGCAATATCTTGTTAATATCTTGTTATATCTTGTTAATGGTTTGCAGAATGGCTTTCTAGTCTAATCTCAAGGCGTGCATCTAGTCTCTCCCCAGGTGGCACGACTACCCCAGAGGGGAAGTCTGGCTGTTTGAGTCGGCGGGGCCACCTCGTACCGGAGAGTTAGCGGGGATTAGCACGGTGCTAAACTTATGGTACTGCCCACACCGTAGTGACGCCTCTGTAAACAGTTCTAAAAAAAACATCTTCCTTTTAACAGTGGCATTCAGCTCTTACAAACTGGCAAGTCTGTGGGTGATGGTTTTCTCCACATTATCTCTTGTCGGGAGCCTGCCAGCCGCTTCCTGCCTCCTGCACGTGAAAAAAGAAAAAGCCTCTGGCGCCATCTACAAGTTGCTTCCAGTAGCATTTTTTCTTTTTTTCAGTCAGTTTAAACAAATTCAGGAGGAGGGAAGCACCGAAGATGCTGGAAAAAAGGCAATGTGGTACCGCTCCCCACCCCCACTCTGGTTTTCCTATAACATTGGGGGGGGGGGTTGTTCACTGGGGTTCCAGGAACAGAACCCCAGTGGATAAAAAGGTCTGACTGTACTTCCTTTTCCTGTCCAGAACCTATGAATTGCCCTTTGTGATCCTGAATTCACTCTACATTGGTCATTGACAGGCCACTGCAGATACATGAATGTAATCAAGGTGGCAGAACATACCATTCCAACACAGCACTCTGTAACAGAGACCTTGCTGTGATTGTTATAAGATGATTCATGGATAAGAAGAGGTCTCAACTGGGAGCTTAGTGAGAGCTTTCTTCACATTCTGAAAAAAAAAAAACCAGCAGATTGAGAAAATTTGCCACAAGACCTTGGCTAGTACTGTACTAATTTTGCGCCAAGAAAACATTTTATATTTATCATTTCTAAAATATACAATATTAGCCACATTTTCTTCCTTACAGAAGCGCCAAGTAGCTAACAAGAATATTAGCTCAATTCATCCATTTCCAGAATTCTTGCTCAATTCTGTCCTGCGTCCTGTGAAAAATGTTGATTTTGACTACAGTGTGGCCATAACACAGCCAAAATCCAGTATAAACATTGGGAATAAAATGTTCTTTAAAGATAGGCTTACCAGATCTCCAAGCGGGACAGAGTGCTAGACCTTTAGGAGAAGGAATGTGGGCAGGTGTAGCTTCTTAAACCTTAGAGCACAATCCCATTGAACACAATGGGGCTTGCTTCTGAGTAGGCATGCCTAGGATTGTGCTCTAAGGGTTTAACAAGCTATACCTGCCCACATTCCTTCTCCTAAAGGTCTAGCACTCTGTCCCGCTTGGAGATCTGGTAAGCCTATCTTTAAAGACCATTTCTGCAGTTCTATCCACATCTTCATCATTCCCTCAGCTGCTTTTTGTGCCTTAGGATGTACACCAGACATCCTGTGAATAAGGAGCCCTATGGCACTATCTGTGTAGTGCACAACATTTGTCTTCAGGGAAAAGGTTCAGTTATAAAATGCAGAATGAGTAAATGACAGCAAGTGCAGCTATGTAGAATGTAAACTGTAAAACATAAAGGTTGTCAAGGCCATTGTTTTGAAGATTGAGGTTGGTTCCCTGCTATTCGGCCTAGGCCTCTGCTTATCAAGACGGTTTCTTTTTTTATTACCACACAATTCACCAAGCACAAGTAATTCCCACATAAATTCTTTTCTACAATGGCAACATAAATACACACATTCTGAAAGAAAAGACTCGCCTCATTTTATTGGCTGTTCAGACTTCTGTAGTTAAAGTTGTGTCAGCAGTTCTATTAAACCCCTGTTTTTCAGAGTTTACAGCTGGAAGCAAATAGTCAACTCTGGCCTTCCCACCCTTTGGAAAGGAATTCATGGCCACAACTCATATTAACCTTGAAGGGACTTGACCAATTCAGTCTCTATATAATGTGTATAGTGGAGGGGGTTAGCTTATGTATAAACTTCACACTGCAATGGCCTGGAGATGAAAGCTAGATAATAGATAAATAGCTTGAAGTAATCAAAATCTGAAACGAAAGGCCCAATCTCAAAAGGGCCTTATGCTGCCAAAACTAGTGTTCCAGGGTAAAGTCCTTCATGGCTGTTGCAAAGCGCAAGTGGCCTAGCCACTGCTGCAAGTGACTAGGTCCATGCACCAGCAGGACATCCACCGCTGGTAAGTCAGCACAGGGGGTGGTGGTGGAAGAGAGGCAGAGAGGGGGAGGAACGGGGTGGAGATCAGAGTGGGGGAAGAGGGTGGATCGTGGGAAGCAAGAGATATCTGCGGTGGCACCACCACTGTTATCCTATCCCCCTTCCCAGCCTCGATCCACCTTCCCAGGTCCGCTCAGACTTGCACCAGCTATACAGTTGGTGCAGATCTGCGTAAATCCATTCAGGTGGTGAGGGAACAAATGCTCTCTCACCCGGAGGAGATTTCTGGGGCATGAAACTCCCCTGTGGGATCCAGCGTGTACCCTCTTTGCACGGTTGCATCACTGTGTGTTGGTGAGTTACATAGAACTGGGCTGGAAAAAAATCCAGTGCTGTCATTTGAAAAAGGCACACTTCCATGTTTCAAACCACATGTGTTTACTCATTTGCATGTATCTACACAGTATCTGATTCTCATACAGAGTGAATATAAATATACTAGGTAGACATGCCCTTAATAAGACTGTGACTATTTGACAATCAGTTCACTATACATGAGGTGGTATGTAGTCCACAATTCAGAAAAGCCTAGGACGTTGACCTGAATGCAAAGCTCAGCTTCCTGGGACAATTCAGCCTTCATCATAAAAAAAAAAAAAATCTAGTCCCTGTGGTTGTGAAATTGTGTTGTGGTTATGTAAGCAATGCCTGGTGAATCTATGAAGAGCAAGGACAACTGGATAAATTTCCCAATGAGCAGGGAACACCTTTGGAGCTTTCTAAATCTTACCTTTCCTTCCATATATATACACACACCTGTATATGTGACTGTTTGTTAGCAACTTCAGTTGACCTGCAGAGCAACTTCCTTTCCCCATGATCTGCAGAAATAGAATTAATTATGCAAAGTAAGTCACAGCCTGTCACACTACGCCTCACGTTCATAATTTATACAGACTGCGGAATTCAGATTTTCTTGGAATGGAATTTGGGTTACATTGGCTAAAAATTAGAGCTTTCTTTTTAAAGCAGAGCACATACAGCCCTGGGTATGTGCACAGTGCAATCTGGCCTGCAGAAATGGCCTCATACATGGAATTACATACAGTATTGGCACTTGCTGGTGTAATTTGTAAACTCATTTTCAGAAGCAAAGTAAGGATTCAGGAACCATTCCACGGCTCTTTAAATGAAGGTGCAGCTTATATGTGCAAAAGATTCCCCTTTCATACTAATTGTGTACATTTGCGATAACAGCAAAATCTTGTTTGCTTGTTTTTCTCTCCAGCATACACAGAAAGTCATCCTAAATTCCCATTGATTGCAATGGGAAGTACCCAACCATGTTCTTCACTGGAGGTCTTTATCAGGGCCCTTTCCATCTGAAGTTAGGAGGGTGCTGGATGGAATAACGCCCCCACTGCTTGCTTGACACCAATTTTGATGTATACTCTCTAGACACTCTTAACATATGGTTAAGAGGTCCATATGTTCATATGGTTAAGAGTTCCATATAGAGCTCTAGACACTCTTAACATATGCTACAGGTGTTTTTAAAGGTATTTTATCAATTTTCCTGAATAATTACTGCTTCTGTTATTTACTGAGATTCACAAGTTCCCTTTTTTATTTGGGTTATTTAATTAATATGTATGCTGGTTTCCTGGGAGTTTTTATACTGATGGGTCACACAGAAACGTTTTATCAGTCAATCAATCATCAATCAATCAATCAATCAATCCCTTTGGACTGTAGAATTTGTATATAAAATTTAATATATGCTTGCAGAAAAAGAAAATGCTCAGACAATGAAAGATCTTGGGTTGGATCTGAAGAAGCGAGCACGGAAGGAAAATAGGCCTGTAGTACTATTCTACAACATTTGTACAAGTATAAGAATTTGCACAGTTCTACCACAGCTAAACCCTGTAGCAACTGTCATGCTTCTACTTGCACATCTTTATGTCACTTCTTTTGTACAACATTCAAGAGTGATGTATGGAATAGGTGTGAAATACATAACAGCCCTTCTGGATGTTGTGACCCAGGTTTTAGCCATTTGTGAACTGTCTAGTTCAGGACGATCCAACTTGTCTTGCCAAGCGGGACGCATGGAACCCAGAAGTAATTGGCAATGATGTGAAACACGTTACAAGATGATGTCACAGCGACTTACTGCCGGGTTTGGAGGGCCGAACGCAAGCCTAAAAATAGCATGAAGGAGGTCAGATCAGGCAGAAGGACTTTTCAAAGCAGGGGAAAACCACACGCAACAGCTCTGGCTGCCACATTAAGCCTCCTGCCACTGCTTGTAGGCTTGCGCCACAATCTTGCCGATCTTGCCAAAGACCGCCAAAAAAGGTCTCATGGGTCCCATGTAGCCCGTGGACCACGTGTTGGACCACCCTGGGCTAGTTCATACATGTTTAGCCAATTAATTGATGAACCAAGTACATTTTTATATGGCTGTGCTTAAATAAAAGTGAATTTTTAAAAAATTCTGAAGGAAGGAGATATTTGAAAATATCCCGTCTTCAAAATGTTCAAAAATTAAATGCTAATATTGTACCGTACTGATAAAAAATTACCTTCAGTTATGTTGCTGTGTTTCCCTGTTTCCTCTCTCTCTCTCTCTCTCTGTGTGTGTGTGTGTGTTTACAGAAAAAGTTCTTTTCCTTTTCTTATAGTTAAAAAGCTTGTCAGTTTGGTCATTAAGCATCTTTATTCAACATGAGTATTTTCATCACATTGGAAAAGAAAACAAGCAATACAGTTTGAGACTTTAAAAAATATTTAGCTTTATTTGGTGTTAGCATGTAGCATATATCATAGAAACAACAATCAACTAAAAATGGATTTCAATCAGGAATATGAATTCCCCTATGTCCCATCTCCCTCAAAAGCACTCACAAGTGCAATATTACCCAAAGGTCTGACATTTAAGATGATTACTGCAAACTTTTTCCTTATACCATGTAAGTTGTTTTTTATTTGTTCAGTCTGGACCAATTTCTTGACAAAGCCTGGAAAATCAGACCAACTTTCAATACATTTGTTTTTCTTCTGAAATTCTTGGTCTATGCACAACACAACTGTTAGCTTCTTTGTAACTGTTATGTCCCAGCTTATTGATTTCTGACACAACTAAACAATAACTATAGCAATAGCAATAGCAATAACAATAGTATTATTATTAGTATTATTATTTCCTTGGTTCCTTGGCTTTAGGGACCATATGTGGTTTTCAGTTTCCACCCATTTCAGGCTAAATGGCCCGATCCTGCGTAGATAGCCACCTGCGGAGTAAGGCGGCACCTGGAGAATAAGCACCTGGAGAGTAAGGGCCGCCGATGTGGAGGCCGGCAGTCCTCTCTCCGCCTCCCACCTGACCCTACAGCCGCTGGAGCAGGTGAGAGTTGCACTGGCCTGTGCAGGGGCGTGGGGCGGATGGGCTGGGCGGTGGGGGAGGGCAGCCGTTGGGCTAGCCGGACTGGAAGGGGGTGGGGATATCAGCAGCGAGCTCCACCGATATCCCCAGCCCTAGGCTTGATGTTGCCCATCGCTGCCGTGCTGCTGCTCCTCCTTCCTCCGTCGGTCGGCCGGCCAGGTCCATGCGAGCCTCGGCCCGACCGTGCTTGCCTGGTTTGCCCGCTCTCGCCACTCCAAGCTCAGACCGGTGAGAGCGGGTGCATCGGCTCGGAGGGAGGGTCCCAGCCATTCCGGGACATATGGTAAGTCTACCCTGCCCTCTTCCAGCCTGGGCCACCCTTATCCTGCCACCCCAGCTGTACGTTGGCTTGAGATCCGACATACATCTAAGGAGGCCCATTGGGGCCTGGCAGCCCAACACCAGTTCCCCTTCTCCCGAGTAGTTCCTAGGCATCCCTGTGACCGGTCCTATGGTGAATCCTTATGCAGAATCGGGCTAAAAGTTAGGTTAAAGCTGAGAGAAAGTTATGGGGCCAACAGTCCAATCCTATCCTTTGACATATAATGTGCGGCTTTCAGAAATACTGTATGTTGGCTGAGCTCCCTTTTTTTGCATCACAATTAATATAAAAGGTAAATATATTCAAGAATTTAAATGCTTCTTAAATATTGTGACTCTCAAACATCTCTCTTGCGGCTCTCAAACACCTGAAGTTTATCGTTTGTGGCTCTTACATTAAGCAAGTTTGGCCACCCCTGTACTATGGTGATATCTCCAGTTTGTGTGGTTATTCTTGTATGAGTGCAATTATTTTGCTTTAATTGGTGGCATACTGAGTTTTATATTTGGTTTGTTTGAATAAATGATTATTTGCTTTTATATTGAGTTTCATATGGTTTTTCTAGGAAAGTGTTTATTTTTATCTTTTAACATGGTTTGTTAGGTTTGTTTTCTATTGTACGTTCTAAAAATGTTCATGTTGTGTCTGATAGATATTAATTTTGTTTTTCATATGCATGTTTCAGTTCCCTGATGAAAAGCCTGTCTCACTCGGAAGGCATTGAGACCTTTATACAGGTATCCCCTGCTTTACGACGTTCCGCCTAATGATACCCCCCCCCCAGATATACAATGGGGGACATTAGGCAGAACATAGTTGGTCGCTTTTCCTACCTTTTGAATTTTGAGGCCTCTCCAGAGGCCTGTTCCTGGTCATGAGCCTCTCTGGAGACCTTTCCTGGTCACTGCAGGCCTCTGAGGGCTTCAAAATGGCCCACAGAGGCCTTGGTAATGCACTTCCATTTTTGGAGCAAACCGGAAGTGAATTACCGAGGTCTCTGTGGGTCATTTTGAGGCCTTCAGAGGCCAGAGGCAGAGACCAGGAAAGGCCTCCAGAGAGGCCCACGACCAGGAACAGGAGAGGCCTCAAACTTCAAAACTTCAAAAGGTAGGTAGGAGAAATGCCCACTTAATGATGGGCCTGCTTAACAACAGATTTTGGGGAAGTATCCCCATCGTTAAGTGTGGGATACCTGTATATCTTCTTCATCTTGAAACCGTTTTCATTCTTCCTTTTCTAGACTGGGGCTGCCCTCTTATTTCCTGACTTGCTCAAGACCATATGGAAACTCACACTGGGGATGTTAACATCTGTGGGAAAAGTTACATCTACGTACACCAGTTCTTACTACCAAACAATGAGGAGAAAGGAAACACCCTCTCAGTCCTCACTGTTTGGCATTGTGGTAAGTAAGACAGCACTTGGTACAGAGAGAGTTGTCTTTGTTGCCCTTTGAATACAACTCTCTTGTTTTGCTTTCAGCATTCTTCTGCTGCTTTGTAAATATTTTTTTGCTCCAAGTATATTCTACCAGACATTTATATTGATGACTTTTCTTGCTGTTGTTTAAGTATCACTTTCATGCCATGGGATAAAAATAATGTCACAGAGTTGACATATTCAAGCCTGCCATAAACAAAATCTCCCTGGCAAGTGGAACTGTGAGTTTTTGTTCAGTCATAGCCTCAAAAATAAATTCATGCTTTGCATTCTGAAATTACAGTGACATTCTTGCCCTGGTGATATTTGGTCAGTTGGGTATAATGTTCATACTATTTTCAGACCATTCCTACTATGGTCAACTGCCCTGACTCTTACTCTTTGACTCCAGGGGAATTCAAAGAGCTTGTCTGAATAAAAAAAAAAATTGTAAAGTAGCTTAAATCTAGCACATAGATTTTCTGAACTCTGCTTCACTGTTCTGAGTATCTTCTAAGTGAGCAGAACATGCACATTTTTTTAGAAGCAATAGGATTCTGTCAGGACAGAACTGCACATGAACATGGCACATGAACTGCACATGAACTACAGCCTCATGTGCCCTCATGAGATTTGGGCGCCGCCATCTTGGATCTCGTGAGATTTCATGAGATCCAAGATGGCGGCACCAGGGAAAAATGTGCATTTTGGCACTTTGCAAGTGGCAGTGGCAGAGGCTTCAGCAGCGGAGGCTTGAATGATGGCGGCAATGGCGGTGGCGGCTTCAGTAGTGGTGGCTTGATGGGATGGCGTGGCGGATGACAATGAGCCAAAGAGGAGAAGACGGAGATGGCGGCAGCAATGGCAGCGGCAGAGGCATGGCAGCAATGGCCGTGGCGGACTGCGACAAGGAGGAAAAGAAGAAGACAAAGACGGCAGCAGCAATGGCAGTGGAGGCGGCAGAGGCAGAATGGCGGCAATGGCGGTGGCAGGTAAGGCAAGGTAATTAATTAATTAATTTGTTTAAAAATAAATAAATAAAAATTTTGGCACCCAGATTTTTAAAAAAATTTATTTTATTTTTTATTCTTTTTTATTTTTAATTAATTAATTCTAATTAATTAATTATTCGGGGGTCCCAGTTTAGAACCGGGAAAATCTGGTTAGCCTAACTGCATAGACGTTTGGCAGTAGCTCACATTTGAAGATTTAAGTCTGCCATCATCACACTTAGTTCTGCCCTCAGTGTTACTCACAGACTATGAATGTGACAAGCCGAAGATTTTCTGGATCATCAACTTAGAAATTAGGTTTTATGGAAAGTTCCTCACAACTACATAAGCAACACCGTAACCTACAGCCCAATCCTACCCCCCTCCCCCGCTGGTGCAGCTGTGCTGAAAAGGTGCATGCTGTATCCAGCGGGGAGGGGGCCGGAGCCTTTGGACAGGAAAGGGGATTTAAATATGCCAGGATGGCATAGTGGTTTGGGAGTTGGACTTTGACCTAGAAGATCCAGGTTCAAATCCCCGCTTAGCCACAAAGCTTCCTGGGTGACCTTGGGCCAGTCACTATCTCTCAGCCTCACCTACCTCACAGGGTTGTTGTGAGGACAAAAAGAGGGAAGGAAATATGTACACCACTCTGAGCTTGGAGGAAGGGCGGTATAAAAATGTGAAAAATAAATAAATAAATAAATAAAATCTTGCCCCGCAATGATTCTCCTCGGACCTGCGCCAGCTATTTCGTTGGCATAAGTCTGAGGAGAGAAAGGGTGCGGGGAGGCTGCTGCCAGATCCACCCCCTCCTGCAGCCTCCCTGCCCCCATTCCTCCCTCTCCCTTCCCAGTTTTACCCCCATTCTGCCCTCCCCCACCCCTCCCTCCCTCACCACCTTACCTTCTTTGACGGGCAGCTGATGCTCCATCAATGCACGCAGGAAAGCTCTAGCCTTTCTGCCAACGCTTCGACCATTTTGAGGCCCAATAGGATTGGGCTGCTAATGGCATATCAGTGTCTCATCCAAAACCAATCAAGAAGTTCTAATCATGTTGCCTCTGGAGATATGGAAAGTGTTCCGTGTACTGATTTTTGTTGTTCATCTGAATGTTTTTCTAATCAAATTAAATCTTGAGTATTTAGTAATAATTATTGCCAACATTTGGTTCACCCTTGGATCGGTTGCTGTGATCTTATTATTATTATTAATTATTATTATTATTATGAATATTTATATACCACTTTTCAACAAAAAGTAGTTCACAAAGCAGTTGCAAAACAAACACAAAATATAGCAAAATAAATTTACAAGAAAGCATAGCTAACATGATTTTTCCCAGTGTGTGTCTGTTTGCTCTTCATTACATTTTTTGTGTCATTGCCCTCATTTCTAAATGTTATGAGATCTTTCAAAACTTTTTTTTTACTAGACTTTACATTTGATCACCATTCAGCAGTATTTTTCGCTCCATAAGACGCAGCGGACCATAGGATGCATGTGTTTTATGGAGCTAAAAATAGGGGAAAAATATTTTTTACTTACTGGGGCTTGTGGGGGCTTCGGGGAGGCCTGATGGAGTCATTCACAGATCACAAATGATGCACAATCCTCAAAGCCTATGCAGTAATAAGGTGTAGATTTAGGTATTGCAGTGGAATCTGTATCCCAAAGAGAGTAACTTATGGTCTCACACTGTGGTTATTTTTGAAGAACCAGCACAAAATCATCAAATGAAACAGTGTGGAAATCTGGTGACTGAATGTGGGGTTTTACGGGAAAAATCACTGTCCTGTGACTGTCTCCCAAATGGCTCCTGAAGGCATTTCTCACCTTCGCATTCTCTATTCCCACCCCCTCTCTTTTTCTCTCATCCCCTTTCTCCCTTTCCAGCTGTAAGGACTTCCAGTTTGGCTTTCAGTCTCTCTGCAGTTAGCAGTTGCCTACACCTATTAGTGGCACTAATTTTTGTTTCAAGGACAAGATTCAAAAGAGTTTGCTACACTCAGGTTGCAGGGTGCACCTTCAGAAGAACCTTCAAATAGGCATCAGAGATTTGAATATATGAGCTCCTGCATATCAGTTTTAAATTGTAATGAATGTATTAAATACTGAAGAGGTGAGCAAACCCTTACAAAAAAAGATGCATTTTCAAGAACTTATAATTCTGCTTTTTCTACTCCCTTGGCAACACTGGCTGGAAATAGAAATTACAGGCATTTCCCTTTGAATTCATACATATCAAAGAGAGAGAGAGAGAGAGTGCTGTCAGGATGAAAATGATTCAGCAAGTGGTCAGAGGCTCTGTAGTGCTAGTGAATAAATTCATTGAGATGTTGTGACTATTATATATACATATAATACATACTGAAGTTCGGGGAGGCCTCCTCCCTGCTCCTCCTCCTCGCGTGACCCTCTGCAGGCCTCCAGATCGGAGATAAAGGCTATTTTCGGCCATTTTTCCGAAAACCGGAAATGGCTGAAAATAGCCTTTATCTCCGACCTGGAGGCCTGCAGAGGGTCGCACAGGCCTCCCCAAGACCCCGCAAGCCCAGATATGTAAAAAAAAATAAAATGTTTTTCCCTTAAACATTCGCTCCATAAGACGCACACTTATTTCCCCCCTATTTTTGGGGGGGGGGGGAAGTGCGTCTTATGGAGCGAAAAATACGGTAATAGTTGAGCAGTTTGCAATCCAGCGAAGTGGTTCTAGGAACCCAGGAAATTTAAACTTCCCAGGAAATTTAAACTTAGTCCAAATACAGGATACAAGGCTCTCTGGGAATTCTATGTCACACCTTTGGAAAAACTGCTATGGCTGATTTGTTTATAGAGATGTCAGCAACCCAGGGTTTTCGGTCCCCTTCTGCCTTTATTTGTGTTAATGTCAAATGTTTGTCAAACCCACCAGAGGCTATTTACCCATTAAGTAACTAAATGCTAACTGATTTCATTGTTATGTCCTTAGAGCATGGTAGGACTCTTGCTTTCGTTTGCACACTACACATGTTTTGATGAGATTAATGCGTATTTCCCCAGGATCTTTCCAATTCTGTGGTAACAAAATGCGCTTTTGGATGACTCTGCTTGGCTCAGAAATATATGCATTTGCCCCAAAGCCACTAGCATCACGGTGGTAAACTCAATTAGCCAGTTTTCTTGAACAATCAAACATTAAACAACTATTTATTTAAAGTGTATATCTCCATAAACATTTCAATGCCTGCAGCTCACATGAGAAAAATATGTGTCCTGAATATGTATAAAGCTGTAAAAGTATGGCTGAAGGGAAAGGATGATATACAAAACAACACACACTGGGTAAGTTTTAATCCTAGCTGGGTTTTATGTGGGAATAGATATTATGGACTATATCTTCTATTCGAACAGAAACTTGCTGTGAGGAGAATCTTGTGGGGGTAAAAAGTGTGATTAGCCAGTGCTATTTCTCTATACCAGGCCTGTGTGAATGATGACCTAGCTCAATAAAGCACACCAGCTATGTATGACGACTCAACAGGGGTTTACACACTTCCTGTGGTTATTTTTAGGACTGAAAAACTAGGGGAAAGCATCAAGCACCTGGGAGTCCCCAAACATTGCTGGTAGGCTGTTTGTTGGATCACAAGTCAGATAACCTTTCCAACATACTTTTTAGGCCAGTACTGTACATTGTTTTCACTCATCAAGGCATCACGGTTTGTTACTCATTCTAATACAGGTGGGCCCCCATATCCACTGGGGATATGTTCCAGGCCCCTCCGTGGATACTTGAAACCGTAGATAAGAGCAAACACCCCCTCCATGGTTTCCTGAGGGCCCCCCCCACCCTGCCTCCCCTGCAGGCAGGCACTCATACCCCCCCTGCTCTTATTTTTCTTTCAGCAAGCTTTGTTTCTTCCTTAAAACAAACAGAGAAGCAGCCTCCATTGCAGGCAGGTAGAACGAGACTAAGTCCTAGAGAGGCTCTACAAGGTTTCTGTTAACCTTGCAGAGCCTCTCTAGTACTTAGTCTCGTTCTACTTGCCTGTAATAAGCAGCCAGAGGCTGCTTCTCCTGTTTCTTTAAGGAAGAAACAAAGCTTACTGGGAAAAAAGTAAAAGCCTGGGGGGGTCCCCACAATCCGTGGATAACTGAAACCGTGGATAGCGAATCAGTGGATATGGGGGCCCACCTGTATGTGTTAGGCCTTGCAGCTGTCATATATAGTTGGTCCTCAGTATCCGTGTGGGTTCTGTTCCCGGAACCGCTGTGGATACTGAAATCCATGGATATTGGGGTCAACCATAAAACACATTAAAAAAGAAAAAACTGTAAAAAAAAGCAGTTTCCTTACCTTTTAGATGCAAACTGTTGCATGTTCTTGCTTACACAAGTTTAAATCACGCTCCAGAAGCCTCTTCCAAGTCATGCAACTCTCCCCTCCCCTTTCCGAAGTTCGCCCCAGAATGCATTGCATTGCAATGCATTCTGGAGCTATTTTAGGAAAGGGAGGGGGAGTTGCATGACCTGGAATGGGCTTACGGAGCATGATTTAAGCTTCTTGATTGGTTTAAACAGCTACATCAGAACAGCAGGGGGCAAAACCGGGTGGGGAGGGGGAGGAACGGAGGTGGGAAGGGGTGGATCTGGAGGTGATGAGATGCATTTTTTGCAGCCTCCCTGCTCCCTTTCTCTTCTCAAACTTGCTCACTGGAACAGGTCCAAGGAGAACCATTGTAGAGTGGGAGGCTTACGGAGGGGTAAGGAGATTTAAATCCCCCTTCCCATTGAAAGCCTCCCAATCCGCCCCCCCCTGCTAGATACAGCGTGACCTTTTTGACACAGCTGCACCAGTGGGGGGGGGAGGGAAGGATAGGATTGTGCTGTGATATGTGTAATTCAGCTTGGTGGGTCAAATGTTCTCTAGGCTTGGTAGAGTCTCACAAGTTTTGGAAACTGTGGAAAAGTTTTCTGTGAACTGCAGCACATCCAAATATCTTATTTAAAACTATCTTCTCCATAAACTTATTTGGATGTCTCTTCTGCATCAATAGTAATGAAATATTCAGAAATCATTCCTAGTGTCTGAATCATCCTACTTAAAAGTGACACAGTATTATGAATATAGTATGTCTTCTTTCAAGAAGCAGCTTTAGACATTTAGAATATTTTTTAATGCATCTTTGATTGATCTACGCTTTCTGGCTGATGCTACTTATCATGATATCTGTGGGCCTCTGATAACAACTCTCAGCGTGTCTGTCTTTCCCCCCCCCCAAATTCCACACTAAACAGCTGTAATGAGGTGACAAACTACTTTCTTTTTAGATTGGGCCTATTCCCAGGAAGACATTCAGCATCACATGTTACATTACTAGCCATGCATATAATGAAAGGAAATAATTGTTCTATCCCAAAAGGCTTTTTACTGACGTTCTAACTAAATTAGAAGTATCAGTCACAGAGTATTCACTTTTATAGCTTTCCAATACTGTTGCCCACTATTACTGCAGGCATGATTTCTGATACTGAAAACGTATATCTATTAAGCATCTCAAAATGAGAGCTGAGTCTCCATTTTGGTATGGCTGCATGGATGAGCCTGCTGTGTAGATGCAACAACATCTTCTTGTCTTCTTCACCACCGTGATTTAAAGTTGTATTATTGACTTCCGGTGCTCTAAATAACTGGAGCTCCACAACCTTTAGGGCCAATCGACGCATTGCTTGATTTTTTTATATATATAATTACCCCTGCCCTGTACTCAATATTTGATGAGTAAATAGTAAACTCTGTTGAAAAAGAATATATTTAAGGAGATATGATTTACTTTTTCCTCATTTATATACTGTCCTTTCCTCCAAGGTTCTCAAGGTGGTGTACATGACTCCTCCCCTTTCTTTTATCCTCACAACAACCCAGTGAGGTAGATTAAGCTGAAAGATAACAGCTGGCCCAAGGTGTCTCAGTAGGCTTCATAGCTAAATGGGGTTTTGAACCTGGGACTTCCTGGTCCAAGTCCAACTCTCTAAGCACTAAATCACACTGATGCTCAAAAATTGTACCTGTGGTGTTTGATCATCATTCATGTGCAAGTGCAATAGTTTGTACTATGTACGCTGTTGTCATCAAATGATAAATATGGAGGTGAACCTTGTCTGTTTGGCCCCTCTGTGATCTGTTAGATTGACCACCTTCTTAAGCTTTCTACCCATGTGACAAATTCAAAAACAAGGGGATGCAGAAAGCTGTTCTTAGATCTTAGTGGCTTCAGGCAGAAAAAAAATAAGCCCCTTGCAGCAGGCCACCATATGGTGGTGTGCTGTGTGGCTCACAAATTGTGCAAGCCTAATTTAGGCTCAAGCATGGAAGGAGTCTGTCAGAAATACACAGCCATTTTTTTTTATTTGTAGAATTTTGATGCTTTTATGTGATTTCAGAAGTTAGTTAAAAGAAGAAAAGGAGGAAAGAGAATTTTAACTGTCTCTTCAAAATGAGGGATATGCATAATAGAATAGAAGCAAAATGAAAAATTTATGACTGGTTGCCTTTTCTTTTGGTCAAAACAGCATTAAGAAGACGTTAATTTTAAGAAGCCCATGACAAAAATGCTATGCACTGTTGTTCTTAGCTAAAACATTCACCAGAGCATAGTTGAACTCTGGTTTTGTAAGTAAGCATTTTGATTCAAGAGAGGCTCACCCCTGCGTCCCTTGCATTGCTCAAGCTGGCAACCGACTGTGCTTGCAGCACTCAGGGCATAACGCCGAGGTAAGGGCACATCTGGCCTCATGGAGAGGCTGGAGAACGAGCGGCTGCATCGGGCCAGCTTGAGGTTCGTGCGGGTGAACCCAGACACTTTGGTCCCTGCATATGATTGCTTCTCCACCTTTGTATACACATTGTCTGACATGGTGTCACATGATGTATACACATTGTCTGACATGGTGGGCTGGCTTTTAACAAATGTAAATATAGGTGACCCACTGGGGTTGTTTGTTTTAATTGTTTTAATTTGTTTTTAATTATTTTAATGTATATATGTATTTTAATGTTTTATTGTAAGCCGCCTTGAGTGCCCTTGCTGGGAGAAAGGCGGGATAAAAATTCTTTAAATAAATTAAATAAAATAAATAAATTGCATGTGCTTTAAAAAGCGCTGCCAGTAACAAAAGGAAGCGCTTAACCCTTTCCTTGCCCATCTCTTTCCCACTGCCACTTCTCGCTCCAAGCTGCTATTGGCTAGAGTTTTTTAAGGCTAATGTTCAGGAAAATCTGAATCTAAACATGCAATTCTAAGTGCACCTCCTGTCTTAATATACCCAATCCACTTCTTTTCTTGGCTTGCTTTCTTTGAACAATGAACCCCCCATGGCATGTCACAAACTCTTTTTGAATGTCTTCTCACTTTCAGTAATGGTTTGCTCTGACACTTGGGGGCCTGATATTTGAGAAGCAATAGTTCCTCCTTACTAGTTCAGAAAACTAGCTGTGAGGTTCTTTGAATCCCAGACATAATGCTAGGAAAGTGTCCATTATTTTCTGCTATATCATATACTATATTCCATTCTAGCATCAAGGAGAATGAGAGAGAAAAATCAGAAAGCAGGTGTCCTCTTGCTATCATTTATAGTTCACTTTTCATTGAAAGTTGCTTTGCAACCTTTATTGGTCAAGCCCTATGAGATAGATGATGGGCAGCCCAATCCTGTGTAAGGAAATGCGGCCCGCCTTAAGGCTGTATCTTCTGGCCATCCTGGGCTGCCACAGGGCAGCCCGGGACCACCTCAGGCGAAGGGGACGCCCGACCTCTTCCTTGGGTGCAAGCCAGCCGAGGCCCTATGAGCCTACTTTTATGGGCTACAGTCCTACCTTTGGGCTACAGTCCTACCTATGGTCTACATTCGAGTCGGGGGTGTAAGGCCGAACCAGGTGGGGAGAGGGCTTGGAATATTGGCGGAGCACACCACCGATATCCCTGCCCGGTTCACCCAATGGCCACCCACCCTTGCTGCCTGATCCGCCCTCCCCCCGCCCCTGCACCAGCCAGTACAGGGCTTACCTTCTCTGGTGGCTGCAGGGATGGTCCCCCAGTGGAGTGAGGGCTGCTGTCCGTCCCGGTGGCCTTTTACTTGCTGGGAGTGGCAAACGCACTTCACAGCGCATTTTCGACAGCTTACAGCGGCGGAGTGCACACTTCGCCACTCCAACCCTACACTGGATTGTGCTGTCACTGTCATTTTACAGAGGGATACTGCAGCTGGGAGTGACTCACAGCCCAATCCCATCCTCCTCCCTCCCCGCCGATTTAGCCTCACCAAAAAATCTTGCACTACATCTTGCAAAGGGGGGGGGGGAAGAGATCGAGAGGCTTGGGAGATGTAACGTAAAATATTTTATCTTGCTTCCCCATAAGCCCCTTGAATGCCAATGGGTCTCCTAGGACCTGCGCCAGCTGTATGGCTGGTGCAAGTCCGAGGAGAGAAAGAGGATGTGCCTGCTGCTATCGGAGGGGATAGCATCCGGTGCAAATTACCCACAATGGGTGTCACCCCTTCCCACCCTTGGCACACCTCCTGCCCTCCCCTGTTATACCCTCCCTCCCCCGCTCTGTTCGACCCTACCCGCCTACCTACCTGGTTTGGCTCTCTCTCTCTTGTCTCCCCTTCAGATGACTGGCGCTCAAGGGGGGGGGACTGGCAAATTAGAGATTAAGAAGTCACTGGGCCCAGATGGCAGCTGCAATATATATAATTGATATATTAACATAAAAACAATACATATTTCATAAAATTATAGCAAGCACAAAGCAATACATCCTACTAGCACACTATTCACTATTTTCTATATATAATTTCCAACTTAGCCAAAATAACACCCACATTCTATTCATTAAATCCGCATATCATCACATTGTTCCTCTCTCTCTCTCTTACAAAATCGATAAATGGTTTCCAATTATTCACGAAAAGGTTAACTGACTTTTCCTTAATTAAAATTGTAAGTTTAACCATTTCAGCATAATCCAAAACTTTTAGCCACCAATCTTCCAGCGAAGGTATCTCCGAATTCTTCCAATATTGTGCATATAAAATTCTTGCCGCAGCTATCATATATAAAAACAAAGTTTGAAATTTTTCGCCTACATGATCATCCCACATACCCAACAAAAAGGTTTCTGGTTTCATTTGAACCTTAATCTTTAAAATCAACTCAATCTGTTTATGAATCTGAGTCCAATACTTCTTTGCTTGGGGGCAAGATTTCTCTCTTTTTTGTGTGGCTACATTTTAACTGCCCAACTCTTTGCCCCACTTGAGCAGATTAAGTTTCTCACTAACTCATAACCACCAGCTCATTTCCTCACCTGACACTACAACAGCTCATTCGGTGCAGCACATTGTTTTGTACTGCACTTTCTATTCAGACTTGCGTAGGGTTTACCAATGAGAACCTTTTGATTAAGAAAACAGGCTGTGCTGACCCTGGTAAGGTTCAGTTCAGTTCATTCTTGGGGGGACTGAAGTGGAGCTAACAGAAAAGGTGGCCTATTATCTGAATGCTATAATTAAGAGGAGAGAAAAGTGTATTTCTATTGTATAGATTTTATTAAATTATGAGGCGTTATAATGTTTTAAAGTATAAAGTTTTAGAGTATTGACTAAGGCTATTGAAATGGGGATGAGCACCACACCCTAGAGTCGGACACGACTGGACTTAATTGTCAGGGGTCACCTTTACCTTTATTGTTTAAGGGCCATGTATGTGTTTATGTTTATGTCTATGTCAATGTATGTTTGTTTATGTAAGATGCCAATAAAGGTTTTGGAATTGGAATTGGCTAATTCCATTATTTCTCAAGAAAGCACTCTTTTCATTTTTGCACCATGACAGCCTGTGGATAAATACTATCTAAAATAGTTTGACATATTAGTATTTTGCTTATGAATTCCTGAAACTGGTCCTCCTCCACCCTCCTGCTCTAAACTTTGTGTCGATCATTCCATAGCTTTGTGTGCGTTTTTGTTGTTTGCTATGGCGGAGATTTAATGAAAATTTTATCAACCAAAAGTGCACTTTTTTATCAAAAGCAAACAAAAACTGGTAGGGCTGCACAGTTCTGACCTTCTGTATCATGTCATGTTGCTTTAAAACACTTGCCAAGTTTATTTGGGAAAATATAAAGTGACACTTTGATAGAGGATGCATAAGAACTTCCCAGTATTCAAGAGATCATGCTGTAATTGTGAAAGGTACACTTTCTGAGAAAACCCAAGCCATTTTAACACTCTTCTCAAATGTCTATAAATAATACAGTAATACAATATTTTAGAAGACAAAGCGCTCCTAGCAACAACAAGAACAAAAATGTTTGAAGTGGTTCTCTTCTTTAGTTACACTGCTAAGTAAAGGCTAGAGAAAGCAGAATACATTACTCCCCCCATATCCACTGAGGATATGTTCCAGACCCCTCCGTGGATATTTGAAACCATGGATAAGAGCGAACCCCCTTCCATGGTTTCCTGAGGGGCCCCCGCCCTGCCTCCTCTGCGGGCAGGCTTTTGTGTCCCCCCAGCTCTTATTTTTCTTTCAGCAAGCTTTGTTTCTTCCTTAAAACAAACAGAGAAGCAGCCTCCATTGCAGGCAAGTAGAACGAGTCTAAGTCCTAGAGAGGCTCTGCAAGGTTTCTGTTAACCTTGCAGAGCCTCTCTAGGACTTAGTCTTGTTCTACTTGCCTGCAATAAGCAGCCAGATGCTGCATCTCCTGTTTGTTTCAGGAAGAAACAAAGCTTACTGGGAAAAAAGTAAAAGCCTGGGGGGTCCCTGCGATCCGTGGATAATTGAAACCATGGATAGCGAATCCGTGGATATGGGGGCACACCTGTACTTTCTGTTCTTCTACTGCCTTTAGTCAGCTGGATTTTATTATTATTATTACTCTGCTAACTTCAGCCATTGAGAATCAAGGCTCCTTCTATGTACATGTCCCCATGCCTTCACCTGTATAGTTCATCCTGGGATCTGTTCTATTGGTCACAGTAGAGTGTGGCATTGTCGTTGGTACGTATCGGCTCTCCTGTCTTACCATGCAAGAAGTACCGGAGTTCAGCCTCTTTGTTCAGAATTCACTCAGCGTTTCTCCATAGTCTTTTATGTTAAAGTTATCCATTTGCTATGTATCAGGACCTCCTGATACCTTAGGTGGCATGCCAAATGCTGCCCCTCTTACCCAATGATGTGTCAGTCTCTGCTCCCCCGACCTCCTATGTTCTAACTCAGCACTCTTCTCCCCTCCACATTTTCTTTTCCCTCTCTGTCCCCTACTTGCTTTTCCAATCCAGGGAGTAGAAATAGGAGCAGTGGAGGCAAAAAAAAGTGGACAGAGATGGGCACCCCCTGACCAATCTGCTGCCTGAGACATCTGCTTCAGTTGGCCTCATGGATGGGCCGGCCCTGCTTGGTTATAATATGTAATTGTTAGTGCATTAACCAGGGGCCCAGGGAGACCTTGGTTCATATCAGCCATGTTTCTCACTGGAAGGGGGGCATTTCTCTGCCTAACCTACTTCTCAGGGTTGTTGTGAGGATAAATGTGGGAATGGGAAAGAACTATGTATACTGCATTCTGGAAGAGAAGTGGCATAAACATAACATATAGAACAAAACATCAGAATAAAGCAAGATAAAACACTGGGATTATTATTATTATTATTCATTAGTACATCTCCAGTTTCAGGTATGAAAGAAAGAAGAATCCCTTACTCTTTTAACAGTTGACTGCTGCTGGTAAAACTAACACACGGGTATGTTTGCTAGATTTCAGCTTTTGCACAGCATTTTTGAGTCAGGCATACAAACAGTGCCTTAAGGAAAGGTCTTTAATATTAAAGAATCAATTCTAAACTCAGCTCTTGGTCTTGGCTCTACCTTTGATATGATACCTCCCTTAGAGAAATTTCTTTATGAACAAAGAGAATGAGTCCATCATATTCCATGATTACCTTTTGTGTTTGGGGCTATTTTTTGTTTCAAAGAGCTGCAGTCGTACATATAACACCAATTACGTCTGCACTATTATTCAATTGAGCAAATGTTCGGGGAAACGATAGGAAAGAGCATATTCTAGCTCTTAAGCCAGAATATCTCAAGCATCAATTTATTTCTGTTTCCTATAGGATAACTTCAGCAGTGCTTGCTAACTTGAATATGTGAAATCACCATCAGAGGTCATATATTTTGCCCACTGCCTAACAAAGGTAGTCAAGCTGCAAGGTGCTAAAAATGAACATTTTTCAATATATATTTAACTGAAAACTCAACCTCACTATTAACTGAACTCCAGGCTGGCACAACATTAGACTGACCAGACTAAACAACAGGCATTTTTACACCCCCAGCGAGGGGGGCACTCACTGTGCACCCCCGTGATGTCACAAGCCCTGCCCCTTTGGGGACGGTGCCACTTTTGCACCACCACAGCAAAACAGCAGCGCAAAACTGCATGAAGGGGGGGTGCACGAAGGGGGTGCACGAGCCGGCACCACTTACACGTCCTTCATTCATCGTGCCTCGCTGGCCAGAGATGTCCCTAGAGAGGCTGCGCCTGCGGCTGCGCAATAAGAGATAGTTAGGCTTACCATCTGTCCCAGAACTTCTGGGACCATTCCGGAACCCAGTGGAAGCCGCTGCTTGTAATTTTAAAAAGGTAACTTTTTTCTTTCAGCATCCATCTTGTATCTCGCAAAATCTCACGCCATCCAAGATGGAGGCACCCAAATCTCGTGAGGGCACGAGAAAGCCTCATGCCCTCACGAGATTTGGGTGTCCCTATCTTGGATCTTGCGAGATTTCTCGAGATCCAAGATGGACGGCGAGAGAAAAAAAGGTGACTTTTAAAATTACAAGCGGCCGCGGCAGCGGCTTCCACTTTTAACATTACAAATGGCGGTGGCCTCCCGAATGGTCCGGGACCGATCTGGGACCCGAGCCCGTGTTCCGGAACGGTCCCGGAAGTTCTGGGATGGATGGTAAGCCTAACTATCTCTGAGAGTAGCAGAATGCCTCTGTCTCTGGCTGTGAATTCTACTGAAAATCAATAAAAAGATATGGAAAGGGGAAAGCAAAGATTCCCAGAGTACGTCTGCTATTGTCTTGACAGAACCGCATGCAGATCCCCACTGACTTGATCATTGCTCAGGAGCAGCAGCAGCCTCTTGTTTCCTAGTACTGTATATGATGCATTGACTGCCATTGAAACGCCTTTGAGTTTTTACCTACACTGTTTAATATTGGGGATATACAGTAAATCACCCTTTCCAACAGTTTCCCCAATATCTTTGCCTGTATATTAAACAAGCTTGATCTTCCTATCCCTCTTTGGCCTTCTATTTTCATAATTTTCTTTCGTGTTCTTCTTTGGCTTTGGAATCTTTGGCTATGACTTCTTTGGCTTTCTTCCCTGAGTGAGACAAGTATGTGCACATTGGAAGAGAGAAAAGCCATATGGCCAAATACCATGGATTTATTAGTTAGGTTGGCAATTCTACTGAAAATCAATAGAAAGATATGGAAGGGGGGTATCAAGAGAAACAGAGGAATATGACTGGCTTCAGGCTTGCCCTTTGAAGTGTGGAGTTTTTTTAGCCAGCCAGCATTCAGCTTGCTCATGTGGGGAGGACGTCCTTTTGGAGAGTTAAAAGCCAGAACGGTTGGAAAGTAGGTATGTGGAGGAGTGAAGAAGAGACTTTTAAGGGGGCCACTGATTTATTGCCTGGCTGACCGGGCTGTTTGTTAGAGCCATCTCTCTTTTTGGCACCAGGAAGATGGAGCAGTCAAATGACTTTGGATGTGTTAAGCCTGTGACACACCAAACACATTGCGTTGCATTGCGTAGAGCAGAGTCGATGTGCGACTCAAAAGTCTCGGCATGTCTTGTTTTTTACAAATCGTGCCACAGTGCAGGAGAGCTGCGTTGCATTGCGAGCAAAGTTGAACAAATCGAACTTCAGCCAATGAGAGGCCGCATTCAGTGCTGTGGGGGTGGGATGCGAAGTAATGCGTTGGCCAATCTGAATTGAGTCTGAAAAGACTTGATTCTTATGGGCTAACAGAGAACCGGGGGGGGGGCAGGGCAGGACATCTTACACTTTTCAAATCCACATGTCTGGTGTAGACAGGGTGCGTCACAGTACAGTGTGACATGGAGAGTCACGGGCCGCACGGCGCCATGCACACCATGATGCAGCCTGTGTGTCACAGCAATTAACATCCAGATGGCTTCCTTGTCAGTGAAAGGGGGGGGGGAGAAAGAAGCACTTTTTAAAGAAAATCACAAGACCGATGGCACAGAGCGAAGAAACATAAGCTAGCATTTTCTGATACTTTTTTTTTTGGGGGGGGGGGGGTGTCAGCCGAAGTATAAATTTAGGGATTTGGAGCCCTAGATTGTGCTTGTCCCCACCCATTTTCGACTGGAGGCTCTGCCAGTTTCCTGACTCATGGCATCTCTCTCTCTCTCTGTTTGGACAATACTGACAGCCTTGAAGATTTACCAAGTTAGACTGTAATTGTGAGTAGAGAGATTACTGTAGATAGATTTCTTGTTTTCTTGCTGTGCATAGCCCTCAAAATGATCCTATTATGTCTTTTACCCTTGAGAGCTGATCTCTCTCTTAAACCCTTTAAAAGTCTTTTAATAAACCTTTGAATTAGTGATAGTGTGTATAATTGTTTGAGCAGGGAATAAATCAGCACCTTCCCTAAGTCCAGAGCCTAGCCCTAGAGCATGTGTCCAAAGAAGGCAGAGAGGGAGGTGAGTCGGTGGCTGGGATGGACCCTTCGCCTCAGGTCAGCCCCAGGATTTCTTCCTTGGTTCGGGGGCTGGGTGGGCAGCAGAGCAAGGAGGTGGTGGCAGCAAAGGAGGTTTTATGGTCTCTCTTAAGAGGAAAACAGGGGGCAGAGAGTTAGGAACTCTAGGGGGCAGCTAGGTAAAGGTAAATGTATCCCTTGACAATTAAGTCCAGTCGTGTCCGACTCTAGGGACCGGTGCTCATCTCCGTTTCAAAGCCGAAGAGCCAGCGCTGTACGAAGACGTTTCCATGGTCATGTGGCCGGCGTGACTCAACACCGAGGCGCATGGAATGCTGTTAAGGCTGATCTACACGACAGCATCGCAGAGTGTTTTTTAATCCGGCGGAGCCGCCGGACCTCCGCCCCACTGCCGCGTACTCCAAGTCGAGTGTTCTACTTTTTAGGGGGCGTGACGGCAGAGCTTGGAGGTGGCTCGCGGAGCTGCTGCAGCCTACCAATCACAGGAGAGGGGGGGGAGGGTGGCTGAATGCCAATGTGAACGACAACCAATCACCTTGGAGGTTACATCCACACAGCAACTGCGCTTTCTTAGGAAGGCGGGACAACATGAGGGGCAACAGGCTTGAAGACACTCCCCCGCTTCCAGCGCAGAGGCGCCAGGCAGAGGCGACGGCGGAGCCTCTGCCTGTCGTGTAGATCAGCCTTTACCATCCCGCTGACGCGGTACCTATTAATCTACTTGCAATTTCTTGCTTTCGAACTGCTAGGTTGGCAGGAGCCATCGCGCGGAAACGAACTGCCGACCTTTCGATTGACAGCTCATGGTTCAGTGGTTTAACCCTAGGCTAGGGGCGTCTTATTCCCACCCCCCTCGGGCTTATTTATTTATTTATTTATAGAATTTTTACCCCGCCTTTCTCCCATCAGGGCAACCAAGGCGGCTTACAACAAAAATATTAAAATACATAAATACATTTAAAATCAAGAATTAAAATAATTAAAAACAATTAAAACAATTAAAACAAACAGCCCCAGTGGGTCATCCACATTTGTTAAAAGCAATTTGTTAAAAAGCCAGCCCACCATGTCAGACATCAAATGCTGATCTAAATAAAAATGTCTTGAGGCCGCGCCGAAAGGTCTCTAAGGAGGGAGCCGTTCTTAATTCCAGGGGGAGGGAATTCCATAATTGGGGCGCCACTGCCGAGAAGGCCCTATTCCGCGCCGCCATCCCCCTCACCTCCGTCAGTGGCGGCACGGTCAACAGGGCCCCCCCTGATGACCTCAGAGTACGGGTCGGATTATAAGGAAGGAGGCGGTCCCTCAAATACCCTGGACCCGAGCCGTAAAGGGCTTTAAAAGTCAAAACTAGCACTTTGAATTGTGCCCGGAAACGAACCGGCAGCCAGTGTAGCCGCTGAAGCAACGGTCCGACTGAGTCGAACCGACAGGCCCCAGCAACCACCCGGGCCGCCGCATTCTGCACTAGTTGCAGTTTCCGAACAGTCTTCAAAGGCAGCCCCACGTAGAGCGCATTGCAGTAATCTAGTCTAGATGTCACTAGGGCATGGGTCACCGTGGCCAGGTCTGCACGATCCAGGTACGGTCGCAGCTGGCGCACCAGCCGAAGCTGGGCAAAAGCCCCCCTGGCCACAGCCGCCACCTGGGAATCCAGGAGCAGCTGCGCATCCAGGAGAACCCCCAAGCTGCGGACCTGCTCCTTCAGAGGGAGTACAACCCCATTCAGAGCAGGACGATGATCCAGTACCTGAGTCGTAGACTTCTGGACCAACAGAACCTCTGTCTTATCAGGATTTAATTTCAGCTTGTTAGCCCCCATCCAGCTCCCAACTGCCTCCAGACAACGATTCAGGACATCGACCGCCCCCTTGGAGTCAGGTGGAAAGGAGAGAAAGAGCTGGGTGTCATCCGCATACTGATGACTCCCTACCCCAAATCCCCGGATGACCTCTCCCAGCGGCTTCATATAGATATTAAACAGCATGGGGGATAGAATTGACCCTTGCGGCACCCCACACCTCAAGGGCAAGGGTGCCGAACAAGCATCCCCCAGCACCACCTTCTGGGATCTATCAGCCAGGAAGGAGCGGAACCACCTCAGAACGGTGCCTCCAAGCCCCAACCCAGCCAACCGACCCAGAAGGACACCATGGTCAATGGTGTCAAAAGCCGCCGAGAGGTCCAGCAGGACCAACAGGGACGCACTCCCCCTGTCCAGCCCCCGGCGCAGGTCATCCACCAAGGCGACCAAGGCCGTCTCTGTCCCGAACCCCGGTCTGAAGCCAGACTGGAATGGATCCAGATAATCAGCTTCCTCCAAGACCCTCTGAAGCTGAGACGCCACTACCCGCTCGATCACCTTGCCCAGAAACGGGATATTTGAGACTGGCCGGAAGTTGTTCAAAATCGTAGGATCCAAGGAGGGTTTCTTCAGGAGGGGGCGCACCACCGCCTGCTTCAAAGACAGCGGCACCACCCCCTCCCTCAGAGATGAATTTACCACCCTCCCCGTCCACTCAGCCAGCCCCACCCGGGCAGCTCTAATCAGCCATGCCGGACAAGGGTCAAGTGGGCAAGCAGATGGTCTCACGCTCCAAAGAATCTTGTCCACATCCTCAGGTTCTACAAGCTGAAAAGAATCCCAGGAAGAACAACAGACAGGTGCCTCAGGGACATCATTAGATACTGCTAATGCGGCATCCAAGTCATGCCGAATCCGATCGACTTTGTCCACGAAGTGCTTTGCAAACTCGTCACAGCGAGCCACCGTGTGTTCCGCCCCATCTACTGGGGGGGCCAGATGGAGCAGGCCCCGGACTACACGGAAAAGCTCAGCTGGACGGTTCTCCGCAGACGCGATGCCGGCAGAAAAGAAAGCCCTCTTAGCTGCCGCCACCGCCACGGAATAGGCTCTGAAGTGAGCTCTAGCCCGTGCCCGGTCGGAGTCAGCACAGGTTTTCCGCCACCGTCGCTCTAGGCCTCTGCCCTGCCGCTTCATCGTCCGCAGCTCCTCAGTAAACCAAGGGGCCGCTTTGACTCTGCGGCTAGGTCGAGGACGCTCAGGAGCGATCAGATCCAGGGCCCTGGTCATTTCCCCATTCCAGAGGTCAACCAGGGCGCTGGGTGAGTCGCCGACTCTGTCAACAGGAAAATCCCCCAGAGCCCTCAGGAATCCATCCGGATCCATCATCCTCCGGGGGCGGACCATAGAATGAGGTCCCCCACCACTGCGGAGGCGACAGGCTGCGATAAGCCTAAATCCCACCAGGAAGTGATCTGTCCATGACAAAGGAGTGATGTTAATTTCCTCCACATCCAGATCACCATCCACCTGTCCAGCAGTAAACACCAGGTCCAGCGTGTGTCCCGCATCGTGTGTCGGGGCAGATATTCTCTGAGACAGACCCATGGTTGCCATGGCGGCCATGAAATCCTGAGCCGCAACTGTCCTCGGGGCCTCAGCGTGGACATTAAAGTCCCCCAGCACCAATAGGCGAGGGCACTCCAACGCCAGCGCCGAGATCACCCCGGTCAGCTCAGGCAGGGAGACTGTTGGGCAGCATGGTGGGCGGTACACCAACAGAATCCCTATTCTGTCTCGCCCTTCCAACACGACATGGAGGCACTCAAACTCAGTGGACCGCGGGACAGGGTACCCAGTGAGATGGATGGTATCACGATAGACTATCGCAACTCCGCCTCCCCGCCCCTGTAGTCGTGGCTGCTGCAATACCCGGAAACCCGGCGGGCACATCTGGGAGAGACTTACCCCTCCCGACTCATCCAGCCAGGTCTCCGTAATACACACCAGGTCAGCAGCTTCATCCAGGATTAAATCCTGGACTAGGCAGATTTTATTATTAACTGACCTGGCGTTCAAAAGCAGCAGTTTCAGACTCAGGGGACTGTTGCCCAGACCGCCAAGGGTCAGAGGGATGGGAGAAGGGCCAGAAAGAGGGACAGTCTGCCTGTGACTGACCCTCGTTCTCCTGAAACGGCCTGCCCAGTCCCCACCGCCATATCTTCCGTGACCCGTCACTCTGCTAATGGTGGCTGCCCGCCCCTCCCCTAGGCTCCCTCGAGGTGTCAAACACATAGCCCTTCAGCGGAGCCTACAGGAGACCAGACAACCTAAAACTCTCACACACTCACCACACACTCTCAGTCACCACCTCACTCTCCAATCAATCCGTATATGAAAGCATTCCCTCCAACCCCCAATTACTCCTGTCCAGCAACCCCTGCCTCCCTCTCACTGAGGCGTGGGTCACGGCACCCCACACCCCTTGCCCCCCTCTCACCGGGGTAGAGGTCCCACTCGTCCCCCTTAGGCCTCCCTCTCACCAAGGCCAAGGTTAACCATTCACAGAACCCCTACGCTTACCATATACCACAATCATACACACTCAATCACCCACATACATATACCACTCACTCTACCTTTCTCTCGATGCTGACATGGCAGGGCTGACAATTAAAAGCAAATGGTGACCCACTGGGTAACAACAGCTTGGGTGAGCTCAGCCGCAGGTGAAGTCTTCTGGCCTGCGTGGTCTCCGATCCACCGGGCGAAGAGCCACGGGCAAGCCAGTGGCTCTTTCAAGCAGCTCACCTGGGGAGGGACAGAGAGAGATTGCCGAGTTCCAGCCCCCAACAAGGCCCAGGTGTCTCCAACTTAAGGGGACCACACTCCCAGCTCCCAGCACCCAGAGAAGCCCAACAAACTGACTGGCAAGCCAGTGGCTCTTTCAAGCAGCTCACCTGGGGAGGGACAGAGAGAGATTGCCGAGTTCCAGCCCCCAACAAGGCCCAGGTGTCTCCAACTTAAGGGGACCACACTCCCAGCTCCCAGCACCCAGCGAAGCCCAACAAACTGACTGGCAAGCCAGTGGCTCTTTCAAGCAGCTCACCTGGGGAGGGACAGAGAGAGATTGCCGAGTTCCAGCCCCCAACAAGGCCCAGGTGTCTCCAACTTAAGGGGACCACACTCCCAGCTCCCAGCACCCAGCGAAGCCCAACAAACTGACTGGCAAGCCAGTGGCTCTTTCAAGCAGCTCACCTGGGGAGGGACAGAGAGAGATTGCCGAGTTCCAGCCCCCAACAAGGCCCAGGTGTCTCCAACTTAAGGGGACCACACTCCCAGCTCCCAGCACCCAGCGAAGCCCAACAAACTGACTGGCAAGCCAGTGGCTCTTTCAAGCAGCTCACCTGGGGAGGGACAGAGAGAGATTGCCGAGTTCCAGCCCCCAACAAGGCCCAGGTGTCTCCAACTTAAGGGGACCACACTCCCAGCTCCCAGCACCCAGAGAAGCCCAACAAACTGACTGGCAAGCCAGTGGCTCTTTCAAGCAGCTCACCTGGGGAGGGACAGAGAGAGATTGCCGAGTTCCAGCCCCCAACAAGGCCCAGGTGTCTCCAACTTAAGGGGACCACACTCCCAGCTCCCAGCACCCAGCGAAGCCCAACAAACTGACTGGCAAGCCAGTGGCTCTTTCAAGCAGCTCACCTGGGGAGGGACAGAGAGAGATTGCCGAGTTCCAGCCCCCAACAAGGCCCAGGTGTCTCCAACTTAAGGGGACCACACTCCCAGCTCCCAGCACCCAGCGAAGCCCAACAAACTGACTGGCAAGCCAGTGGCTCTTTCAAGCAGCTCACCTGGGGAGGGACAGAGAGAGATTGCCGAGTTCCAGCCCCCAACAAGGCCCAGGTGTCTCCAACTTAAGGGGACCACACTCCCAGCTCCCAGCACCCAGAGAAGCCCAACAAACTGACTGGCAAGCCAGTGGCTCTTTCAAGCAGCTCACCTGGGGAGGGACAGAGAGAGATTGCCGAGTTCCAGCCCCCAACAAGGCCCAGGTGTCTCCAACTTAAGGGGACCACACTCCCAGCTCCCAGCACCCAGAGAAGCCCAACAAACTGACTGGCAAGCCAGTGGCTCTTTCAAGCAGCTCACCTGGGGAGGGACAGAGAGAGATTGCCGAGTTCCAGCCCCCAACAAGGCCCAGGTGTCTCCAACTTAAGGGGACCACACTCCCAGCTCCCAGCACCCAGAGAAGCCCAACAAACTGACTGGCAAGCCAGTGGCTCTTTCAAGCAGCTCACCTGGGGAGGGACAGAGAGAGATTGCCGAGTTCCAGCCCCCAACAAGGCCCAGGTGTCTCCAACTTAAGGGGACCACACTCCCAGCTCCCAGCACCCAGAGAAGCCCAACAAACTGACTGGCAAGCCAGTGGCTCTTTCAAGCAGCTCACCTGGGGAGGGACAGAGAGAGATACTTCAAATGTATCACATGTATCACGCTTATTGCCCAAGTACAGCAATCCAAGGGAGAGGAAGACATCCTTGAATCAAAAGTTGTCTGGAAAAGTGTTTGAACAGCTGGAGAACTCAGGCAAAATAACTCGGTTTATGACTACTGGCATGAGTCAACTGTAATGTGATACATTTGAAGTACTTCTCACAAGTCATCCAGATCTAGGCCTGCTCCAGTCATGCAGCTATTCCATGCGGAAATGCATCTGTGAATCACATCAATGGGTTTCAACTCATGTGGCATTTGCAACCACACATTCGCATCAATCCACAGTTTTCCTCATGGCAAAAACCACAGTAGTCCCTCCTCTAGTGCTACCAATCATCCTTTGGCAGACTTCCTGTGTCTGCAAGAATCCAAGGATTACTTGCCTGCTAAAAAGGGGCAGGAATTTCTCCCTGAGGCTTTGCCCTTCTGAGGGCATGAAACTTCCTGGTTCAGGCGTATAATGGGATTCCCTGCCTCAACTTTCACAGGGGAGTCCCCCCCCCCCATGTTCTGCAGTTCTGTTCTTCAACCAAGGAAGCGGGATTTCCCCAAGAGGAAACATCTTTTGAAAAAATGGCTTTATTTTTTGTGACTTATTGGATGGTTTCCTAGGGCAATCTTCCAATTCAGAACAGGGGAAGGGAGCTTTTGGGTATCCATGCAAGCCACTAACCCAGCACCACGCCATAGCACAATTCATTTACGCTCAGTGGAGGCCAGTCAAGCACGCCTCTGCCTCCCTCCCCACACTTCCAGTTTTGGAGACTGCAACAGGCACAAGGATGGCGAACTTCTCAACAAGGAACATGGCCCAAGGAAGGAAAGTGTTTTGCGAAAACCACACATTCCATATCAACCAATTTTATCAGATTTTCTTTGTGCATGGAAAAACAAGGCCCACAACCACCCACCCTATGTACAATCTGCATATTGGGGATGTGTGTGCTGGCATGTGTGATGGGTTGCCCTTCTCAGGGCATCACCCCTCCAGTTTTGGTGGGTATGTAAGCTAGAAGCCTTTTTTCTATTTTTGTAACATTTTGTTGGAGCCCTGAGATAAGTCTGTTTTTCTTGCAGGGAGTCATTCGTCCCTGCACCAGCGATTTAGCTGGTGCAGTTCTGAGTAGATCAGTTGCCAAGGCTGGGGCTTTACCTGGGGCAAGGGGACAAAATTACAGGTGCCGGTAAGTCAGCATGGGGGGGCGGGTAGGATGTGGAGATGGAGAGGATCAGGGCAGAGATCGGAGCGGGGACTGAGACCGGGAAGCAGGCAGTACCATTTACTATTCCCCTTCCCAGTCTCAATCTACCTTCCTGGGTCCACTCAGACTTGTGCCAGCTATATAGCTGGTGCAGGTCTGAATAGACCCATTCAGGTGGAGAAGTCTTACCCCCAGGAAAGGGAGAAAATGTATAGCTTGCACCCTGTTGGTGTGGCTGCATCACCATGCAGGGAGTTACGTAGGATTGGGCTGCACGTCACAATGGACCAAATAACAAGTTTGAATTTCCTCACATATAGAAACCCTCTACAAAGAGACAAATTGCATGTCTGAGTACTTTTCTAGGTATATAGGGATAATGAGGATGCTGTTCCCTGCCCCATAATATTAAGATGTACCATTTAGTAATTCTTTTATCATGTAATCTGCTGCTTGGGGAAACACTCTCTGCATGACTAAGGGGGGCATTTCCAATGTGTCAATCAACATGAGTGAGCCAGAAAAACTTAAAAGCAATTTCCTGAGGTCCTGATATGTCTTTCAAAGTCTTATCCTCCATACATTCTGATGTCACAGTATAGTCCTTCCATGGATACTCAGTGAAAGCTTGGATATAAATTTGGCCTAAACTTAGTCCAGTCACAGCCCATACTTGGAAAGCAGTTTGTATAGGAAAATTTACTGCGACTGCATGTACACAACTGTACATTTGTCATCATTGCCCTAAAACTGCCAAGATAAACATGATGAAATGAATGCTGTCTTTATCCGAGGACTTTCCAACCTTCTTGTATTTTGAAAGTACCACTTTTGTGGGTACCAATTTATATTGCAGGTACCACTGAGAACAAAACAAGCAGGATTCAGGAAGCTGCCAACAAAGGCAAACATGACGATGACGAGAACATTACTACAACAACCACATTTGCATAATTCCGCACAGATGCCTCACCTTTGCTCAAGCGATGTGCAAAAATAGCAGAGTGAAATAGGATTCCACATGTGGAATGCATGCTTGGATACAGAATGCGCAAGAACTTTACTTGAATGCACTGTCCAGCAAGCCAAGACCCATTTCTTTGCATGCAAAACAGGATCATATTCTGAAATATAGACATATTTTGCAATAATGTATACTCTCATCATCTGTGAAGGCACCTGCAGTTTCACTTGCCAAGAGCTCCTTTAGCCATCTTGGAATCTCACTATAAAGTAAGCCTGTTCAGCCTCCAACCTCTGGTCTGTTGCAGGAGTCACCCTCACAATCTGAGGGGTCTCACTCACTGGCACTCACTCCTCCAGGCTCTTCAGCGCACGCACACACACACACACACACACACACACACACACACACACACACACTTCTTCTTTGCTGCAGAAAGTTAGCCTAACCACCTCATTCTATAGTGGAAACCCAACAAAGAGTGCTAGTCCTGCAGAAATTGATTCCCTGATCAGGCCAAAATATGCCAAAAATACTATAGGGTATAGAATTACAGTTGATGGCCCAGTGACTGACAGCGCAATCCTATCCAACTCACACCACCGGTGTAACCAGTGGTGCAGCGAGAACGGGAGGCCCCAGAACGGAAAAGGGATTCAAATCCCCTCCAAAGGTGGATTCAAAGGGGATTTAAATCTCCCCTCCAAAGTCTCCCGCCCTGCCCTCTCCCGCTGGTTACACTGGTGGTGTGTAAGTTGGATAGGATTGCGCTGTCAATCTGTACCAACATGTTTCAATCATGTCTTAATAATAGAAAAGGGGAGCTATAAATATAATAATTGGCAAATTTGCTATAAATTAACTTAAATTGAACTTTGAAAATTAAAATTTTTAATACTGAGGGTTAAAAAGACCCTCAAATGAGGGACTTGTGAGAGAAAAACAAAGGTAAGACCCCAGACTCTTGTTACTATGGACCTAGCTTTGTTTTATTAAAAGTATTATCAAATACTTTTAGCTTTCTTCATGCTAAATATAGGAAAAGAAACAACCTTATGTCAAGGACAAAAAAAGTGAGGGGAGCATAGTCTTTGAGATTTCCCAATCCCCATTACTGGTAAAGGGTTGAAAGAAGTGAAACAAAGCACTCAAGGGGGAATGTTGCTATCTGCTGAGTCAGACCATTGGTCACCTGCTGTATCTACATCTGTTGTCGACTCTGACTGGCAGTGGCTCTCCATAGCTTTAAAGAGAAAACGTTCCCAGGCTTCACTGGAAATACCAGGGAATGAACCTGGGGTCTTCTGCATGCAGAGCATGTGCTCTACCACTGATCTACAGCTCCATCTCATCGGTACAGAAGTGAACAGTGGGGAATTGAGAAAAGCTATGTAAGACAGCCTCATTGTACCATTGTACTGCAACTCCTTACTGGTACGTTAATAAAATAATGCTAATAAGGTTACACACCTGATTGGTTATCATGTTTCCCTCCATACTTTCTCACTTATTGAATATTGATTGTTTCATTGGGCATGCATCAACCAATATATAGCAAGCTGAAAAGCCATATCAAATGCTATGTACCTTCTTGATTTCTCTCAGTCTGTCTGCTAACCATCTCCTTTGCCTGGTAGAAGATAGCTCCCTTTGTAGCCTTACTGTTCAAACCAAGGAAACCAGAGCAACAGTGTCTTCCACCACTCTCTCTCTCTCTCTCTCTCTCTCTCTCTCTCTCTCTCTCTCTCTCTCTCTGTGCCACCCTCCCTCTGGAAAAGGAAAGGCTGCCTATGACTCAACTACTCCCACAGGCTGCCCCTTAACCACTCAACAGCAGCAGGAGACTGGAACACCGGGGGGGGGGGGTGCAGCAACCTCCCAAGCTACCAACCACAGCAAGAAAGCACATCGACACAGCAGCCACTCGCCACAATGGGGATTCCCACAAACCTGGAGGGAGGCCAATCCAACACGCACAGCCACTATCCAACAAATGTGGGGGGGTGATATCAATAAGGGGCTGGCACTGAGACTCTGACACTCCAATGGGGGGGGGGCGTAAAAGCTAGCAGCCACAGAACAATGCCCACAACAGCATGAACAAAACAACCACTCAATGACAAGAGATTCTAACGCTCTAATGGGGAGCATGCGGCAATAACAGCAAACAGCCACCATTTAAGCCAGGGGTGACAAGCATAAGGCCCGTGGGCAGGATACACCCTCCGGAAGCTTTTTATCTGGCCCCCGTTATGTCTGTCCTAGAGCTGCCCTTTCAGCAGCGCCACTTCTACAATGGCTCTGAGAAGAAGAGACGGAAGTAAGCCTAAGAAGGCAAGGGACGCTACGGTGAAGGGGCAGACCAAGAAGGGTGACATAGGGAGATGCTGCCAAGGTGTTGGGAGAGCCCAATTATCACATGAGCCACCCTTTCAGCAGCGCTGCTTCTGCCAAGGCGTCACTTTACAGACCACCTCTTAGCTGTTGAGCTGTGAGGTGATACTGTGGCAGAAGTGGCGCTTCTGAAAGAGTGGCCCGCATAATAATTTGGCTCTCCAACTGTGATAATTGGGCTCTCTCATATCTTGAACATATGATAAAGATTTGCACATTTTCTCTACTGTCATTTCCAACTAATGAGTTTCTATGTGAAAAGAAAGTGCTTATTTCTGGCCATCATCTGCTTAATATCATCACTTCCTGCTTAATGATGTTACTTCCGGCCTTCAGCAGGCACCATGAATGTCGGCCCACGATATGAAATGAGTTTGACACCCCTGGCTTTTTAAGCAAAGAAGTGACTCACGCTTGCTCAGAGCAAGCAGATGGGATGCAGGTGAGTGGCTAATGTTTAGCCTGCCACAGCTCCAGTGGGAGCTCACTTGCTACCACTTTCCCCCCTTTGGATCCCTTGACTTAAAAAAAATAATCACCTGTTCTTTGCTGTTCAGCCACACTGAAGTCAAGCTGTGCAGCTTCCTTCATCCTCCACATGATCTTTGCCTGAGACAGAAACAGCAGCGTCTTCCTTCATTGCTTGCCAAAGCAAGAAGGGCACAGGAACCTCCCCTTTGCCCTCCTGGCCAACTGCTGCCCAGCCCACACCTGGCCCAAATCACAGGTGTGCTTCCCCCCCACACACACACATGCGAGGCTGAGCAACATTGAGATCAGTATACTCTCCTCTCTCTGGATAAGTGACAGCCTAATCCTATGCACGTCTACTCAGAAGTAAATTCCATTGTGTTTGTTCAATAGGGCTTGGATTGCAACCTGAGAGTGTTCCAAGCAAAGGAAAAGGATCAAAGAAAAGAGAACCAGGAAGCTTCAGTCAAACCAAGGGAGAAAAGCAGGTGAGATAGGAAATGTTTTCATGTTCTGAAAAACCACAAAAATGAACTAGGAAATGACTTTTCTTTGTCTACAATGAAAGTTCAGGTTTTTTTTTAAAAAAAAACCATGCAGCACCAGCTATGGGCGAGTGTGCTAAAAGTTATTGCATCCCTCATTACAGAATCAGTCATGCAGATTTTTGAGCTGTCTACCTCAAGGTAGTGTGTTTCCCAAATGGAAATGGTATTTTCTTGTTCAATTATGCTCCCAATGTTTTATGCATGCCATTTAATTCTTCTCCCATTACAACGCCTGTGGAATGTTAATTTCATTAACGGGTAGCGCTAACTGTTGTCAATCCACAGGTCAGTACTATGCTCCCATGTTTTCTGCTGGTGCGTTAATAGCTTCCATGCTACACATGATCTGACCTGGCCTGAAGTGATAGAAAGCATATTAAAAGGGGGGGGGGGGAATGATCAAAATAGAGAAGTGTCACATTCAGTATTTGAAAATGTGTTTCATTGCATTTTTTCGATCTTCTTCAAAAACTATACGCTTGACAAACTTACCTGAAAGCTTGGAGTATGTCACATTAGACTAAACAGAATAAGACATATATTGAAGTGGGGCATAATCAAAGCACTCTATCTCCTTAGAACTGAAGAAGGAGTCAAACTGAACATGCTCAGTCACAACAAAGCTCCAGGAGAGCCTTTTATAGAGAGCCTTCTGGAGCTAATTTCTCCACTCACTGCAATGTGCCACCTCAACTTATTGCTGGCAGGGCGGTGCATGCCCCCCACGCCGCCTGAATCCCCTGCCAAATGTGTCCCTGTACACTTGTGCGCACACACGCTCACCCCTATGGATGAGGGTGGGAGGCCAAACGAGTGGGGTTGCCTCATTGCCTTCCCTTTATGTACAACAAGCATGGTGTGCAGCCTCCCAGTTCCATGCCACTTCTGTTTGAAATGAACAGGGGCAGGGGGGTGCCTGGAACCTAGCACCCCTACTCATGCTCCTTATAAACAGAAGAGTTGTGGAGCAGGGAGGCTGCATGGGGGCTTGAAAATAAAGGGGGCAGGTTCCAAATCACCTGTCCCTCCCTGCCTACTTGGTGCTTGTGGGGTGTCAGTGGGACAAAGGGCAGTGCTGTACCCACTCCACGAGTCTTTTAGGTGGGATACAGTTCGTGACCTGCTGGCCTGTGCCTGGTCAGGACTGCTGTTGGCAGAGGCCTCGGAATCTTAGTGGGGAAGGGGTTGCTTGCACCCAAATCCCTCCCCCCACTGGCTGGGGCGGCCCGGTTTGCCTCCCTGGAGTAAAGTACCCTCTGTCTGCCAGGTTTGGGTCAGCCAGTCTTCCTTGGCTCCCAGGTTCTCCCTTCTCTGGGGAGACTGCCCACCACTCATCACAAGCAGGGCCTTTTATCTCCTAAACTGGCCTTATCAGCCCCCATAGACTACCCTATCCACCTCCCCTCATGAAGACCCCACCTGCTCCAGGCAGTCCTAGATCTGCCTGTCCCCAGGCTCCCATTCCCATGCCTAGGAGGCACAGTGCTACTCCCAGCGCTGCCACTGGAACTCAGGTGGCCACCTCAGAGCTGGAATGGAGTGCAGGTGGTGCTCCTGGAGTCAGACCCAGGCGTTGAGTGGCTCCGTTTGCTGTCGTACTGAAGGACCCCTGCAACCCTGCCACAGAACCAGAAGGTGGTCCATCACATCCCAAAGCTCCATCTGAGCCACCCAGGGTGAGAGGTGTTGCCAGTCCCTGGAGTGCAGTGTGGCCCTGCAGCTTTCTGCTGAGACCAGCACTGCCCATTTCATCAGGGGAAGCGGCCCGTGGCGAGTCCAGGGCTGGAGAGTACTTTGTGAACACCAAGTAGGCAGGGGGTAGTGATTTGGAGCTGTGGCAGTATTTTTCCCCCTTCTCCTTCCTGCACTGCTGCAAGAAGGAAGCTGTGCCAATACTGTGGTCCACTTCCAAATTGCTTCCAGCAAGTCAAAAGAGGATCAGAGCACCCAGTGAAGCAGCAGGCTGAAGAGGATGGTGAACAGATGGCCTTGGGGCTCATCCATTTGCTGTCCCTCTAAGGGTGGCAATTTCAGGTCAGTTCATGGCCCTGATTGCCGGGTTGCATATTCCTCAGGGATCCATTTGAGAAACAGTGTGTCTCGGTACACTGCCTCAGCCTTTGCAGTATAGAGACCATTGATCCACTTCACCCCCAATCATCATAACAATGGAAACTTTGCTAGTCTACAGTATGGCTACTCCAGATGTTGTCTACTGTTCAAAAATACAGTGGTGTCGAGGGGGTGGTGGTCACCATGACATCCCCTGTGATGTCACAAGCCCCGTCCTGGTGTGTGTGATGTCACAAGCCCCATCCCTTTTGCTAATCCCATCGCCAAAAGCAGCCTAGAAGCAGCTGGGAAAATGTGGGTGTGTGTGTGTCTATTTTTGGTGTGCCGCCGCTGAATTGCCGCCGAATGAGGCGGCAAGTGCAGCCCTGTTGCAGCCATTTAATCGTTTGATTTTGTCTGTAAACCGCTTTGTGAACTTTTTGTTGAAAAGCGGTATATAAATACTGTTAATAATAATAATGTCCACCCGCCCCCACCCCTCCAATGACGCCTTTGCAGAAACATTAGTTAATGCATCTGAACAGATTACTGAACAAAACAACAGCACAACAACAACAATAATAATACTCCCATCACCAAATAATCATGTTCATTTGCAGAGTTGCCTGGTGCCCTTTTTTTCCCCTCTTTTGTTGATTATACATGATACTACATCTGACCTGCTGATGTCACAACTGCTCATAACCCAAAACACATGGGTCACAGCAGCCAAAGGAATTCAATGGCAGGGTGAGCGAATGAGGCCAAAGATTGTGGGAGGCAAAGAAGAAAAGGGGAAAAGCTATCACGGAAAAAGCTATCTGACTTTCCAGTGTTGATGCAGCTGCAATGCAGCCCCAAGGTAAGGGAACAAATGTCAGGAGGAGGTCTATGTTACCATAGGATGCAGCACATGCCCCGTTAGCATGGCTACATCGGCGCTGGAAAATTGGATAGGATTGGGCCCTCAGTCTAGGAAACCAAAAAATATGCTGAACAGCACTGCAAAACTGTAAATGTTTTGCACGGTGAATGTTTTTATTTATTTTTAATAATCTGTTTAGCTGGGTTGAATGTGTTACTTTTAAAGCAAATGTCGTCAACATTCAAGAAGTCCTATACTGTGTATCATAGTGCTTCTACCAGTTAAAAGCTGAAATATTCCACTGGTGGTTTAGCCTAGTGTATGCCTACGGCTTTCCTGGTACTCTCCTAACATGTTAAAATATGGTCAGGCTGACCCATGTTGCCCTAATGTGCACGCGCACACACACTCACACACACACACACACAAATATTTGAACGTCTTCTTTACCAGCAGCCCAGTTAATTGAAAACATACAAACAGGTCATCTTTAAATCACTTTGACTCTTTGTAATTAGAAAGGCAAATGCTTGTATTTATGCACAGGATTCTGGATTGTAATATTAAGAATAGTTTGGAAACAGAATGGAGACATGTCAAAACAGAAGGTGCACAAACAGTGTAGTATCCCCAGTTTATGTAAAGGAATTCTGACGGGTTCATTTCAGTTAATTACAGAAGTCATTACTTACAGAGATGTATTTACTGTAAAAGATGACTTGGGCACCACTGAACTGGATGACACGAATCACAGCCTTACAATCTGCAGGAAGGCTTGTTATTGTGTATGCTTATTAGTTTTCTTGTTATTTTTTGCAGTTTTTTTTAAAAAAAACTTATTTAAAGATTCTCATTTAAGCTGTCAATATGTATTGAGATTCACACTGCTTTATCTACTTTTCTCCAGAGCAGAACAACTCATATAGCTGCATTTTTTAAAATCTTGCTTTGTTCTCAAGACAGATGCTAACTGTAATATCCTGACCTGAACATCCCAATGATGATGAGAGATGGATGAACAAGTCCAGTAAAATTTGGTAATAATTCAGGTGAACTGGACAGTTTACCCAGATATCTTTGCTGGGTCTGAATAAGCATTAGACATCCAAAGTAGTAGCTTGGACACCTGAAAACCCTTTCAACACAAAGGCTTCTCAGCCATGGGGCAAGGCAATGGCATAATCATTATGCATCATGGCCCAGACAGCTCACATGTTAAAACAGCCACCCTGGTGAACATTCAGGCTATATCCCACTTTTCTCCTATTTTATAGCTTATTGGGTAAGGTGGGGATCAGTTGGAGTATTTATTTATTTTATGGATTTATACTCTCCCTTTCCAGTTAAAAAATGCACAAGGCAGCTTTCAATAAAATCATACATAATATCATTTAAAAATCATAACACAATAGGCAGTGATAAACCAACAGGCAATAAAATAACAGTAATAAATAATAAAACATTCCCCATGAAATACTGGGAGCAGTGGCAAAAGAACAATTTAATAATTATAAGATAGCAATAAGGCAGGTCCCCTACTGTCCCCCCTCAAAAGCTAGATTCACCAATGTAATTCCACTTATGCCACTGTAACTTGCCGTATGCCGATGGACGCAGGATGGACACAAGCATACCCCCCCTTGGACACTGCGCATGTGTAGTTCAGACACAGGACAGATGGCAGTGCAACTCTGCCGGCACAGTGGGCATTCCGGGGGTGTCCAAATTCCCCCTGTGCCGGCGGAGGTATGTTGGTGTCCGTCCTGCATCCGAACTATGCATGTGCGGTGTCCAAGGGGGGTTACGCTTGTGTCCCTCATGCATCCGTCAGCGTACGGCAAGTTACAGTGGCATAAGTGAACTTACACTGGTGGATCTACTGTTACACCGGTGCAAGAGTTACACAGGATCGCGCTTTAGAAATATTTTTAAGACTCGTCAGAACTGCTCCACATTGGGGGCTGATCGTAGATCCTCTGGAAGCATGTTACAGAGGTGTGGTGCCAAAACAAAGAAGGCCCTGTCTCTCACTGCTATCCCTCTCTATGAACTCACCTACCAAAGAGGTGATTGGCTTTTGGTTGTAAATTCAGAAGGTAGAGAAGGTTAAGATGTGTCCAAAATATTTTTTAAAATCCGTTTTATAAAGAGTGAAGCCATATGAACTATTAGGTGAGACAGTACAAAGCTATCCATTTCTTCATGCACTTGATTTATTAATAATGCTACCTAATATTTATATATTGTCATTGATATGCTAAGTGATGTACCCTGTTTCCCCGAAAATAAGACAGGGTCTTATATTAATTTTGGCTCCCAAAACACGGTAGGTCTTATTTTCAGGGGAGGTCTTATATTTATGAGTGCCAGCAAAAATCACGCAAAAAATGACGGTAGGTCTTACTTTCAAGGGAGGCCTTATTTTCAGGGAAACAGGGCATGAAACACAGAAATTAGATGGCCTTTCTCTGGTGAGCTATTTATATAAAGAACGGAATGGGGATGGACCACAATTAAAGTGCATGCAGTTACACTGCTTGTTAAACTACTTTAGTTATAAAAAGTAGTACAAACTATAAAAAGTAGTACAAACTATTTAGTTAAACTACTTTTGGCGGGATTGTGCACAGTGGTGTACACAATCACTTAGAAGAGAGGGAGCTTCTCATTACTGTCCTTCCACAGCCAAGGCAAGCCCCCTGATCATCAAGAAACCAAGTACAGTAAGTCCCTGCTTACCATCGTTTCGATACACATTGTTTCACTTTAATGTTGTTCTTGCCGCAGCAGTCACTTCCAGGTCCCAAGGGCCAGGCAACCGCGTCCACATTGTTTTTTGTGCCCCAGAATGTCTTGCGGAGACTCCGCAAGGCATTAACAATGCTAAGCATAGTATACAGAGGCTAACTAGCCCACAGTCCGAGTGCCATTGGATTGTGAGAGAGACCCCCTTGGGAGCCACTGTCAACAGTTCCTGGTAAAGCTGTGGGGCTTGGACACTGTGTCCCGCCACACCTCTCCCTCGGAGTGCTCACAGGTAAGACCTACGCTGGGCAGCGAGAGGATGAGGGAAGGGGTGATTGGCTGGCCAGGCCAGGGAGGGGTACGCTCCACAGATATTCTGACCTCCTTCCCAGGACTGGCTGGCCTTACACGGCTTTCCCAGATGCGTGCCAGCAAAATAGCTGGGGCACATCTGAGCAGACCCAGTGGGGTCACTGGAGGTGTGCCCTGTCTCCGCCGGCGCAGGATGCATCCTGCTTAGGATGCAGTGGCTGGCTGTTTAGGCTGGCCGGTGCATCCTACGCAGGATTGCACAGCCCGTCTGATTAGGCCTGCAGTTGCAACAGGGTGCGACAGCATGCAGTTGGGAATGCTGTGGGTTTAAGAATTGTTAAAATTATAGAATGGGATAAAATAGAATAAGTTTACAGTTTTGAGGCTCTTGGAAATTCTGAGATAAATACTTGACTTCTGGTTGTATAAAGTCCTGGGAAAAGGAAGAAGTCTGAGTCATCAGGTGGACTGATCCCATGGTCCGGAGTGAGTGAAATCACTTCTAACAGTTGGTAAAAAGCTATATGTGCCCCTTTGGTTGGTCAAGCAGGTCCCATGAATGTACCTCCAGGCAATTTTTCACTGGTAGATCCCACATCTAGACTGAGTGCTCTTTTCACTGTCTTTGGCCTCCTTGGTCCTTTTAGGCTCTTTTGACCTACTCTGTGTGGAAGTCTTGGGTGAATCTCAAAAGACAAGAAAAGCTCCCTGGTGAGAAATGAAGGAGGAAGTGAACGACAAGTGTATGTGAAATATTTCTCTTCTACTCTTGTGTTTGTGCATTTTCCTATGCAGACCATGGCTTCATGTCAGTGACATCTAGCCACAACAAGATCTCTGCAAGGGGCTTACCCTATGAAAGGAGAATCTAAGGGTAAGATCCTATCGCATGATAAGATCCTATTCCCTTTTTCTTGGCCCGACACTCCCCCTGACTCTCAGCGGACTTGCACCAGCTAAATAGCTGGCATAGGTCTGAGGAGACCCATTGGTTGCCAGGCGGCCTACAGGTAGGTAATTAAAAATATTTTTATTTACTTCTCCTGAGCTGTCTGGTCACCTCCCCCCCCCCACACACACCAGAGCATGCAGCACACGCTCCATCAGCAGTGCTATGTGCTATGGGCCGGCAGGGCATAGGATTGGGCCATTAGATATAGTACTTCCTTGCAGGGATGTGAATCAAGTCTCTGACTCCAAGTCTTGAGTCAAGTCCCAAGTCTCTGGGTCCAAGTCTCAAGTCAAGTTCCAAGTCTTTGCCCCCAAGTCCCGAGTCTTTGGTTGCGAGTTGTGAGTTTAAACTTGAATAAAATTTGACTTGTTGTAAAAGGCTCCAAGTCTCGCGTCGAGTCTTTCGAGTCTTTTACAGTCACCAAGACAAGTCCGAGTCAAGTCATTGACGCGGCATGAGTCCGGCTTGAGTCCGAGTCAATAGACTCAAATCTACATCACTGCTTCCTGGCATGATGTACTCATGAGACTGAGTTTAAAAACACATCTTCTCCCATGTAGCATCAGTAGGGGGGACCTGCTTGTTCACCACTTCTTTCTGACATGTTCAAAAATTGCTTTCAGCAGTGTAGCTTGGAAGACAGACTTGGCAGTAGAAACAGCACTTTCAGTATTTAAGAGGATTTTTTTGGGGGGGGTTATTATTTTTTTTAAAAAATAATAATATATATTTTTTATTGATATATTAAAACATAAAAAATACATATTTCATAAAGTTATAGCAAGCGCGAAGCAATACATCCTACTAGCATACTATTCACTATTTTCTACATACAATTTCCAACTAAGCCAAAACAACCCCCACATTCTATTCATTAAATCCGCATATCATCACATCATTCCTCTCTCTCTCTCTCTTAAAAAGTCAATAAATGGGGGGGGGTTATTTAATTATCCTGTCATATCCTAAATTTGGCATTCATTTGAATAGAGTTTTACTGTGTTGTGAAAAACGCTGTTGTGGTGGGAGATGGGATCTTGACACTTTGGCAGACCAAAAACTGTTTCGTATATGATTTTAAAAAGCTAAAAGTTTAAAATATTTCATCCTATGCTCATTATTTCACAATCTGCTGCATGCTATTTTTCCTCCTTTCTGTTTTTATTCTACCCCCAGTGAAATGCAGTGAGATGAGAACTGAAACTTTTCTGTTATGATGTGATGTAACAGTGTTAAAGAATAAAAACACAAAAAAGACATAAATATGCTTTAAATGTCAACTTGAAATAAAGCAGGTTCTGTGTGTGTGTATATATATATATATATATATATATATATATATATATATATATATATATATATATATATATATATATATATATATATTTGCAGCACAATCTATTGAGCCTGGAGAGGACACTTCCCAACAGTAAATCATACAGAATCTCTTTCGGTATTCGAATGGGCATATGTGTGGATGTGATGCAAAAGAATTCTCCACCATCTGCTGCAGAAAGTCCTCCAATCCCAACATTGTGTTAATGTTTCCATCTGTACCTTAATTAATAGCTTCACTGGGGATAAGGAACAGCATGACAAAAACAGTTGTGTGTGGCAGATTAAAGTGTACTGCTTGGTTGCTGGGTATGGACGGATAAAACATTAAAGGAAACCATGTCTTGAAATTGCTCTTTCACTCTTCTGCAGAGGCAAAAAGTATATGTTTTTGGTCCATACATGGATGAAATGTATCACAAAGCCAGGCATGTCAAATTTTGACTAAATTAAGCATCTTGCTATCAACACACACACACACACACACACACACACACACACACACACACACACACACACAAATCCAAGGAGAAGCATCTGTTAGAGGCTTTTATCAATAATAAACATTGGCACTGATACAACAGTAGAGGATATTACCTTGATATATAACTTTCCTAAATATAGTATACCCATTCCAACAACATTTGTTCAATATACATAAGACTCAGACGCTAGGTTTTTTGTAATCTGGGAAAACAAAGCGCAATGCTGTTGCCACTTGTGCTCAGACCCTGAACCTGATGGAAACTCCTCCAAAGAGAAGCCCCAAGCACAAACTATCTGCTATTCTCCCCAGCACAAACGTGAAGCCCAATCCTATCCACCCTCCTGCCGATGCAACCACGCCAAAAAGGTACATGCTGTATCCAGTGGGGGGGGGGAGGATCAGGAGGGGAAAGAGGAATTATTTCCCCTTACCCTTTCCGTAAGCCCCCCAAATGCCAGTGGGTCTCCTCGGACCTGAGCCAGCTCATTAGCTGGTGCAAGTCTGAGGAGAAGAAAGGGGCGAGCAGCATAGAAAAGGAGGGAATAAGATCCAACATGTGCCATTGCCACTGGATCCAACCCCTCCCACTGCCTCCCCACCCCTGTTCCTCCCCTCTCCTGCCCAGTTTTGCCCCTCACCCTCTTTCCTAATCTGGTTTCCAGTTTTGCCCCTCGCCCTCGCCCCCATCGTTTACTTACTGGTAGCAGTAACTGCCAGATAGGCGCGGTTTGCTTTTAAAGTGTTAAAACCCCACTTTTTTGTTTAAAAAAAACTTTCTACAGTGTTTGTAGTGTTGCTGCCAGCCTCAGAACAATCACAGGTCATTTTCAATAATTCAAAGAAATCCATACACCCCTGAGTTTTACCCTCGACATATTCAGGGGTCTTAGCAAACTCCATGATTTTTTGCTTAAAATTGCCCTTGACGTATCCATGAGACTGACTTATACTTGAGTATATACAGTATATTTCCATCCCACCTTTCCTCTGAGGAGCTGAAGACATCATAATGTTCCACCCATTTTACCTTCACAAACAATGTAGTGAAGTAGGTTAGGTTGAGAGAGTGACTGGCCTAAGGACAAGCTTCATGGCTGAGGTGAAGGATTTGAATTTAAATCTCTCAGATCATAGTCAAACACTCTAAACACATACACAACATTGGCTTTCACTTCATCCCAAACCAACAGCATCCATCTCCTTTTGCACTAGAAATGTTTTACTGAGAATTTAGAGATAATACCGATAAAGCCTGTTGACATCAACTTACTGTCACTATGAAATACATTTTCTTCTGAGAAATATTATTTCAGCTAAAAACATGCACTTAATTGACGTGAGCCTTAACCAGGTCCTTAATTTTGTACCAGCAATCAATTATGGACCCAATTATGCAAGCACAATCAATTGCAAGCACAAATCATCTTTCTCTCTCCGATTTGTTCCTGCAATTGATTGCACCTGATAATTTTGGAATGTAAATTCTCACATAAATAATAGTTATCAGAGTAGCAACAACTTCTTTTCTTTTCTTTTTTTTAAAGTTAGAGACAGAAGATTGCTGCTACTAATGCACTAATGAGACCACTTCTTGCATGGAAAAAATCACATGAGGAATTCAGAACTCAGTGGGGAGTGGGGAGTTGCACATGAGTGTGCGCTCAGTTGCACATGAGTGGGGAGTGGCATAGGGCTACATTGGGCACTCTTTCCTCCTCCTTCTCTCCCCACAACTGGCTCTTGATTTAAGTGCATGCACTGCAATTTACTGGCAATTGCTTTCAACAGATTGCTCATGCATTTGTCCCATATCCAGTTGGACCTTTTTATCCAATCTAGTGATCATCTCCATCATTTCTGACTATGAATTCTATAAGATAAATATGTGTTTCGACAAAACAATACAGTACAGTCGGACCTTTTTATGCACGGTTTTTCCATATGTGGATTTGACTCAACACGGGTGGCAAAACTGTGGAAGAGGGAGTCTGACTGTGCCACATTACCTCTTTTTTCAGCGTTGTCTGCACCCGCTTCCCGCCTCCTGCACATGTCCAAACCGCTGAAAAGTGAAAAATCCGGGAATCTGTCGGGGGCCTGCCAGTTGCTTCCTGGCATGTTTAAACTGCTGAAAAAAGAAGAAAATGAAACCAGGAGTCTCTGGCACCATCTACAGGTTGCTTCTGGTAGCAGTCTTTCTTTTTTTTTTTTTTCAGTCTGTTTAAACAAATTTAGGAGGAGGGAAGTGACAAAGGTGCTGGGAAAAAGGTAATGTGGCACCGCTCCCCACCCCCCACCCCGGTTTTCCTATAACACTGGGTTTTTTTATCCACTGGAGGGATTACTCCCTTCAAGTGTAGTCAGCATGGGTCATGGTTTCCTCTTGCCTTTACACCAGTTTCAAGTAACAGGTATATCTCCTGCTGCCTACAGTAACTACCCATAGTTACAGTTTCTTTTACACATTCTTTATAATTATACTTAGTTACATGCTTTGATTAACTCATTTCTAGACTGTTATCTGCTTCAAGTCTTTGGCGGTATGGTGGGATGAAACAGTCCTGGCGCAATCCCAGGAGAACTTAAAACATTAAAGGTGACCTTCAAAAGGAACATAAATGTGCTTGTGCCATTTTAAGTGTGGCTTCCATCGTAAATATTTATACAGTACTTTGAAATATTAGCATTGAGATTAATAGTTGCAGTGAAGTTCATATTCAACACATTTGATTTACAAGCTGTGATATCAAATGTTAATACTTGTTTAACAGAGCAGCCAATGAAGCAGCAAAACATTGTGAGAGTAGCATATTGGTTAAGAGCATAAGCTGCAAGTGGAAGTCCACAATTCAAATGTCACCTCAGCCAAGAAATCCTTTGGTGGCCTTAGCCATAATCTGTAATATAAGGATGATAATAATACTGACCTACTTTACAGGATTATTGAGATAATAAATGTGATGTTTGGAATATGCAGAAGTACAGCATAAATACTAAGAATGATTATAATCCTTTAAAAAAAATCCTCTTTTAGTAACTTTTGTGAATCACCAGAGTGCTAAATTAGCTGTGATGACCAGGAAGCACAATATGACACAAAAAAGTGCCATTGAATTCATTGGGACTTACTCCCAGGTAAGTAAGGATTGGGCTGTAAGACAATATGACACAAAAAAGGCTGTCTAAAGGGCTGGCCGTTGCATCCTAAGGCACACCTTGGGGGAAAGGGATGTTCATTTCTTTCCCCCGGTGTTAGTCTCGGCGGCGCCAATGGGCCTCCTTGGATGCACACCAGCTATTTTGCTGGCACACATCTGGATAGGCTGTATAAGGCTGGCCAGGCCCGGGAAGAGGATTAGAATATCGTCGGATTACGTAGCCAATATCCCTGCCCCCTCCCTGGGCTGGCTGGCCAATCGCCTCGCCACACACTGGTCCTCCCTCCCCACGCCCTCCTGCCACCCAGTGCAGGTCTTACCTGTGTCTGGCGGCATGGGTGTCCTGCGGCAGCTGAGAGACGCCAGCCTCGGTGCCGGCGCCACTTACACCCAGGGTGCCACGAAAGTATTTTACCATAGGCCAGCGGAGTGCTCGCCACGCTATAGGTGGGATAAAATGCTGAAAATAAATAAATGAATAAAAAATATGGATGTGGGTTTGTGGGGTGGGTTACAGAACAGAACCTAAAATACAGAGAATCTACTATACAGTAGTTCGAACAACAGAAATTAAGCAAACATATTTTTTTTTTCCAGGGGAAAAATATGCTAACTTGTTTATATGAATGAATACAACAATGCCATAAAGCTTGGATCAGAATCCTGCTTTATTCAGCCAATTTAGAATTTCTACAAATTGGTCTTTCTGCAGCCTACAGCAGCACTAATTGCCTTGAAAGTTGCCTGCTCTAAATAATGATTATTTGTGTAAGTTTTCACCTTCCAGAATAAAATGAGACCTTCATGATGAAAAAGAATTTGTGCTCCATACAGATCATTTAGTTAAATATGGAGGATAGCAGCCAATTTTTTTTCTTTTTTGTGAGATTATTATTTTCTCTGGGTAACAGCAGAAGGGGATGAATATTGGCTGCTTCTGGGTAATGACAGCTTAGATTTCCTTTGAAATACATTGTCAAGAAGTACTGTACAACTTGCTGTTGAATGATGTCATCCTAGCTGACATTTGAGTTGAAATAATATTACCTAATCTCTGCTGTGGTTCCAGGAACAGAACCCCAGCAGATAAAAAGGTCCAACGGTAATAATTTTTTGTAGCGGAAATTTCAGACACACCCCTTGGCAGCCTGAAGTGGTGCGAGACACAATAGCAGCTGAGTGACTTGCAGCCCAATTCTATACACGTTTATTGAGAAGTAAGTCCCTCTGTGTCAAGTGGGGCTAACTCTTAAGTAAATGTGTTGGAGCCTTGATTTTTATTTTAAACAGCAATTCACAAAAGGAAGCATATATTAGCCATACCTTGTCATAAGGAGCCATGTTGTGATTATGGCCATGCTAGGAGCAGTCTCAGTTCAGACTTTCAGGTGCCAGTGGCGTCGTTAGGGGGTTCCAGGGCGCCGGGGTGGGTGGGTGTAACTTACCCAGCGTTGGTGGCAAAAATGGCGGCGGTGGCAGCGAAAAGGCGCGTTTTTGGCCCGGCAGTAGGTTAGGGATTGGCCCGCCTGCCCGGGCCATTTGTCCTGTAAATCGGGAGAAAAACTGCCCCAGGGAGGTATTTTTTTCATGCCGAAAACACGGGAAGCAGCCTGATCAGGCCGAAGGAGGTGGGTCTTGAGTGGTCACGTGGGGGGAGGGTGTCATGTGACCGCCACTGTCAGGTGCTATGCAGGAACAGGAACAATACCACTCCCCCTTGCTTCCTTTTCCTATGCATTATCACTTCAGAAATCTAGGGTCCAAAATACAAGAACAAGTTTCACATTTCCTGGGTGAGAAAGATGCATTGGCTATCAGACATGACAAGCTTAGAACTTAGTTGAGTTAAACCACAGGCCTTACTTTGCTTGGTCAATAATTCTGGGTTTAACAGTATACCTCTTTGGTTGGCCTTCTGCCTAATATATCTGATTATAATAAAAACGACTTGGTGATTGTAGTGTAAAATCAAAGGCCTAGCTACCAGTAAACTTCACATGGCAGGCATCTGGCAGGCTGTTGTCCTCTTCACCCAGGTGTCTGGTGCAACAGGCTGGGCATCAGACAGGCCATCCAGCTAGGCTGATCCTTGAACTCCAGTACTAGTGGAAAAGTGTTGTGAGTTGGCTGAGAGAGTCATGTTGCCACTGTGCCCACCACCCCACGGGCGTGAGTCCAGCTCTGGAACTGCCCTAGTGACCCCTGTGTTATCATGAGAATTCTAGGGGATCTTCCATTGATGAGTGGAGCGGACAGAAGGAGCTATCACTATCCATCACCTGCCAGTAAGTTTGGGAGGGGTGGTAGAGGCCCAGCATTCCATGGGTGGCAATCCAAGGCTTTGCACCAGAGCCTCCAGAAACCGGACTCTGCCTCCTCCATACAGATAGAATTGAGTATATCACATTATCATGTAGAGGACCTTTTCATGTCACCTTCCCCACTTGAGGAAGGGGCAGAAATCATGGAAATAGGGTGCTTAGCCAATCAGATGTTCACTTAGAGAACCCAAATGTTGTTTGTTGTCTAGAAGCTTGTCCTGAAGATGATCTAGTGGAGAAGGGAGGAGGGAGGAAGAAGGAGAGCGGAAGGAGAGAACAGTAAAGAAATGAATGCAGTTGTTCTTTATTCTCATTTCTTCTCATTTGCAACTGATGCCTCTTACTGGTGAGGGAGGCAAGCTACAAAACAAGCTATATTATCAGGACGGTGATGTCTACATAAACCCACCATTTGAAGCTGCTGCTGGCCCAGCTATATGTGGACAGGAAGTTTATCAAGCCCCCTGTTGGCCATCATACCCTTAGTAGCTAGTGAACTGCATTCAGCTGGCTTGGTAGGTCTGCTCTCTGTGTTTGCAGCTGTTAAAACTGTGATCTGTCTCCTCCGATTGTAGAGATGCTCTGCCCAGGTTCTGAAATCCCTGTTGCTGTTCTCTTTAGCTACCATAGTTCTGTTGGGTTCAGTGAGCATGTGCTTATTTTATGGTTAACTCAATTAGACATCATGCTGTTTCGGGTGACCTAAATTGTGCCCTTCTTTTGCCCCTCCCCTGCCCTTCTCCCTCAGCACACTCAAACAGCTGGGGCCACACACAGGGCCATGTTTGACAGAGAAATAATGCAGATGCCAAGGTCTGGAATGAATTTTTAACAGCAACATCTGTGTCTGTCAAAAAGCCGTTTGCGGACTTCTTGGCTGCCTGCTACATTTGTGACTCCTCTGCTAGCTATGCTAATGGATTTGTAAATGCCGATGGTGTCCCCATGGGAGAAGTGGACTGCTGAGAGGCTGGCCGAACTGTCTTGTCCTTGGGTTTTTATTTTTCTTTGAGTGACCTGTAAGTGAAGGAGATTGCTCCTTATTAGAATGGCAGACCCTGAACAACATCCTCACAAACGTGCATGGTAAATCAATGATGCCAAAAGACTGTTTCCCAGGACAGTAATGGCAAAGTACTTGAATTTAAGCCTGTTTATCTACCCTGTATTTCAGAAGGCTATCAACCTACCATTAGAGCTTTGCAAATGTAAAATTACCACCCTATTTACAAGCAGACACACACATTCCTAAGAAATGTCATTTGTCTCATCTAAACTGTTTTTGCCTCCCTCAATATTTCACCACGTAAAGCCGGATTTTTCTTCCTAAAATGGAACCTTCAAATGTGCACTGAAAATTTGCTTTCAGCAAATGTCTCCAGCAACTTTTATCCTGAGCCTTATCAAAGTTGGCCATTGAAAAGTTTCTTCGTTAGCCCCCAATTCCCAGCAGAATGAATTTTCTGTAAGATAACTGACACATTGTCTATCACAGGCTTGTAGTACCTGATGAAAGCACTGCTGGGATACCAGCCAAACTGAAAATTAGAATTATAGACGTAATTTCAAGCCAGCTCCAGTAGGTGGCAGTCACAGTGCCTATTTTTCTTTTGGCTTACTTTTATTCATACATTGAAGGCAATAAAGAAGTGTGGCCAGTGATGGGGAAGAAAGGAGCAAGTAGGAGTTTTTCTGTCATTCTGCATATATGTAAATAGCAATGTCGCACAATCGTAATAGAAGGTTGAGGCTTTGTGGACTACGCCTCTGAAACTGATCAGCAGGATTAGGCAGAAAATCAGATAAAGTGATAAGCAAAGTCTATAAAATAAATAATCTAAGAATAAATCTAATAATCTCTAGAATAAAAGTCTAGGTAATTTGGAATTCCAAGATACAGAGAGGTACTTGGGTTGTGAGAATGTTGCAAGCACTCATAGGTTGCAATCCTGTACATGCTTGCATGGGAGTAAGCCCCACTGAACACAATAGGCTGTACTTCTGAGTAGACATGCATAAGATTGTGTTCTTATGGATCAATCCTATCCAGACCTTCTGCTGATGGGACTTGTATTTTGTCAGCAGAAGACCTGGGAAGCTGGTGTGTCAGCTGCAGCAATGGTGCACAGAATGAGGATGCCAGCATGAATGGCTGACGACCCCACGCGCACACCACCAGAGTGCCTAGCCAGGGCCAGTAAGTTGGAACTGGGGGTGGGCTGTGGGCAGGGAGGGGGGAGATCGGGGCATTTCGGGGGAGGAATTGGGAGGGTGTTGGGGAGGGAGGGGGTGGATCCAGTGGCAGTCATGCGCACCAGTTCTTATCCCATAACTCCACTCCGGAATGCCTCCTCAAATATATGCCAGCTCCATAGCTGGTATGGATCTAAGGAGACCCATAGGCGGTCAGAAGCCCTATGTGGAGGTTAGTTAAAAAGTTGTTTACTTACCTCCAGTTTGCCTTCTGGTTGCCCCTCCCATAGCATGCAATGCAGCCTCCATTGGTACGGCTGCATGCTGTAATGCGGTGGGGGATAGGTTAGGGCTGTAAATTTCATTTAAGGTGAGCTGCCTACTAAACTGCATTTGATTTTGCTAGATACTTTAAAATCCAGGAATGCAAGTTGTATATTGTCATGAAACCACCAAAGGAAAAAAGAAATCAATGGAACTAATTAACTATCCAGCTTCTGCACTCATTTGCTAAGCCCTGCTTCATGTTCTCCGAATCCATGTATCAAACTGCTGTCCAAAGGTCTGAGTTGGTCTCGTATTGGAACATTTTGCTCCAAACAATGATGTAGTATACATTTGGTGGCATGGATCTGAATGCTTTATGTCAAAGTGAAGCTTGATTGATTGTTCCGTTTTCCTTGAAACAAGCCTCTTTGACACTGCATTCCCTAAAATAAGAAGCAAAAATACCTGACAAACTCCTAGATTTGCTCCTATATGGATATGTCAGTTGACATCTCACACATACATTTAGCATTTTGGGAGTAGTTACCAATTAGTTTGATTGCTAGGTTGCTTTTTCATTTGGCTTGTGGAGTTGTTAAAAGACCTCCTGATAACAAGAAGACAATGAGTGATGCAGCTATACAATCCAGGTTCTTTTTTCTTCCCAGAGTCGTCTTCTTACAATCTTTTTAGAGAAAGTTGTAGCCTTACATTTGTGTGTGTGTGTGTGTGTGTGTGTGTGTGTGTGTGTGTGTGTGTGTGTGTGTGTGAGAGAGAGAGAGAGAGAGAGAGAGAGAGAGAGAGAGAGAGAGAGAGAGAGAGAGAGAGCGATAGAGAGCGATTACAGTACTTCAGTAATGTGGGTGAAACATTTGGAGGCCCTAAGAGTGCTTTATGTTGTGGTGTTATTAAAAGTTCAGTGAAGAAAAGTTACAGCCCACTCCTATTGGGCAATGTGCGAGTGCCACTGTGGAGTCGCAAAAGGTGTGCTGCTGTTGTGTGTTCTGCAGGACCGTTGGTGCACATGGCCGGATGCCCTGTGTGTGCACCAATAGCCCACCGAAGCTGTGCCAGAGCAGGGGCAGGTTGTGCGTGGTTTGGGGGAGGATTGAGATGGGGGAGTGGGCTTGGGCAGGGTGTGGGAAGGGGTGGATTTAGGCGGCAGCAGTGCTCACCAGGTTTCTACCCCCTTTCCTGACCCAGACCTGTCCCCTGCGGCTCCTTGGTCTAAATAGCTGATGTAAGTCTGAATAGACCTACTGGTGGATTGGCAGCCTTCTTGGAGGTAAGTTAAAAAATATCTTTACTAGTTTTTAGTAATAATATTTGTACTTGCCCTCCTGGGCCACCTTGTTGCCCCTGTCCACCATAGGATGCAATGGGTGCTCCGTCGATGCCACTGCATCACATAAACTGGTAGGGTATAGGATTGGGGTCTTAACCTTATTCACTATCAGCAATATTTCTTAGCTATTTAGCCAGTATTGTGAGCCCATGCCTGTAGATTTGTGACCGTGCATGGCAAGATTCTATAAAAACTATAAAAACTTATAAAAGTTTTTAAAACTTCTATAAAAACTTCTATAAAAACTACTCCTTTTCTTGCTGCCAGGGACTGAAGTAGAGGTTGTCATGGGCCTGAAAGATCATAACAAATGGTGGGAGTCTGCATTTTATTCAATGATTCCAAACTTTTTCTAGCCTACCTTCCTTCCACCATTCTGAAATGATGCATTCCCATCAGGAACACAAAACACTTTTCAGCCCTGAGCCTCCTGTCGAAGAGGTAATGCAGTCCTGTCCCATGCAGCTGCACAGAAGCGTCGCTCCGGTAGGGGCGGGGCTGTAAGTATCGCTGCGGTCATAGTCTCTTTACCGAGCGAGGAGGCGGCAGCCCCGCCCCCTCACTGTCCGAGCCAGTCCCCTGTGGAGAAAGCAGCAGGGAAGAGACCCTGCCTGCTGCTTTCTCCGTAGGGGACTGGCTCGGACAGTGAGGGGGCGGGGCTGCCGCCTCCTCGCTCAGTAAAGAGACTATGACCGCAGCGATACTTACAGCTCCGCCCCTACCGGAGCGACGCCTCTGCAGCTGCAGTATATTCCATGGCGTATTCTCCTATGTAAGTATGCATAGGATGTTATTAAATGAATCAATTAGCAGTTGCTCTAACATAATTGTTATTGTAACCTATTTTATGTTTTACTATTGTGAGTAAAAAAAAAAAAGTATCCCAAGCATAAAGGATAAATGTTCCCTGCTATGTTGTAACAGTTCTATATTCAAACTATATTGGGGGAAAAATCATCTATTGAGTAAAAGTAGGCTGCATGCAAAAAAGCAAAATGGTAATATACTAATATCCTTATTATAACTTATTTGACTACTGTTTATTTATCTAAAGTACATTATATAAAGTCCCAAAGATTTATAAATATCTTGATTTTCAGGAGGCTAAAAATTAGTGTTCTGAACCATCCAGGCATGCCACAGAGCCAGGGGCATTGCAAAGTTAACCAATTAAATGTGCCAAGGTGCCAGATGCTGCCTTTGGAAGAATACTTTCCAAGCCATGGCGTCTGGGAGCTGCAGTGCTATCCAAATTATTCCTATGGAGTGTAAAATCTCATTTTAAAACAACATGTTATCCATATTAGCTATACATGGTAATGAGTTCAAATGAAATGTATGTTTAATGCATCCTCAAGTTTTGGCTTCGTAATGCATAGGATACTCAATGCAGGTTAATTTCACCTAAATGGAAATTAGAAACCTTTCCCTCCTGTGCTGTGGCTCCAATTGCTTCCAAAAGCTATTTGCCCTGGGAGGGAAGTTCCTATTTGGAGGGGGGGGGGCTTGAATATGCTAGCCTTGAATCTTGCCCTTTTTTCCCCTTTGCCTTATGTTCAAGAAGAGCCCTGCTGGATCAGGCCAAAGGCCCATCTAGTCCTGCTTCCTGTATCCCATAGTGGCCCACCAGATGCCTCAGGACAGCTGAAATAAGATAATTCCAGGGGGCCTTGAGTCTCCCTGAACTTTACTTGCTGTTTGCTTAGTTCTGGTTTGCTCTTAGCTTTCTCTTCATCTATCTACTGATCAGGTAATTTAATATCTGGGAGACATTGTGAAGGGAAGAGCTAATATCTGAGCTCTTCCCTTCATGAGTGTTATATCAAGCTTTGCTCCACCCTACTCTGAATACTCCCAGATATTAATTTACTAATTTATTAATTCACTATAATTTATTAATTTAATACCTGGGAGATAACATTTTGGGGTTTGACCTATGTGGCCAAGCAGCTAAAAGGGAACAATGGTTGTGCCACCCCAGCAGTGTGGGGATCAAAGCAGCCCCAGCCCCACAGGCGGCCTCATTGGTGCTTGGACACACTCCCTGCCTTCAATTAACCCGTTAATGATGAGGTTCCACTGGTCAGAGCCTTTCCCCCTGTGCTGCCACATGCTGATTGGAGCTTGCTTGGGCTCAGGCCAATTTTGGAGGTGTCGGCAACAGCACCAGCAGCAGCAGCAACAGCAGCAAGTGGTTACAGGCATCTTTCCTAAAATGATGCTCAGAGTGCTCCACAGAGGCATACTGGCTCAGAAACTGATCCAATATTTCTGGTACATTTTTTGTATTGACAGTGAACAGTTTTTGCAGTGTGTTTCATTTCTCCTTCTGTTTTGCTTTACCCTCAAGCTCTTGCTGACAAATTAATATCATTGTGTCTTTTCTATTTGCATTAGTCATTCTGTCCACACCAAGAATAGCCTGAGAGCCAGACCTCTGCACTGCATTTTGAAGATACTTAAAGTCACCTTGGTCAAGAATACTTTCAGTCATAATGATGCAGTTCCAGGACTTATAAATGGCTTTCAGATCAGATCAGCTAAACAAGGAGCAACTTACTTATTGTCTTTGAAGAATAGTATTTGAAATGAAGATACAGTATATATTCATCATTCAATCTAATTTATTTGTCTAAAACAAATAGAGTCATCACCAATTAAGGTCCTTAATCGGTGATGACTCTATTTGTTAAGGTCGATGTTTCTTGCTTGCACAAACAAATGCAATATCATGCTTAACTCGACAAAATTGTATGGATGAATTAAGTTATAATTTTGGACCTAAACCAATATCTTCTATTTTTTATACCTCAAATGATTCCTAATAATTTAGGGCCAAAGCAAGCATTCCCGTAAATGTGCATGCTGGCTGTGATGAACTAGGTAAAATCAATAGTTAGGTCTGACTCCATTTTTTGATGTGGAAACCATTTTGAAGCTGTCTGTGGGAAGCTGTGCTTTGGAGACAGCAAGGCTCCTTATCAGCCTTTAAGTAAGGCTTAGCTTAGAGGTCTGGCAGGTTGACTTTGGTGCCCAGCATGGAGAAACTACAATCATAAGTAACAAAATGCAGCTGTGATTCCCCAGTTAGAAGGGGGTGAGCTTGATTGACCAGTTGCATTGCTAGCTGGGTCACGTGGGGGGTGATGATGCATTTTGCGTCATTGTCCCGCTGCCTGCATTCGAAGCCTTCCACGACTCAGGGAGGGTGGGAGTGCCCCACAAATGCATGTTTCTGCTCCACAAACAAAATATACAGAAAGGAATAGAAACACACATAAAATAGAGGCATTTTATGAAATGGGCAGCCCAATCCTCAAGTAAACTCCGGCACTGGAACAAGCGTTCCGGCACCCGGAGTAGTTGCAAACATGCCATAAAGCACGTTTGCGACTACTCTAGAGCAGGGAAGGCCGGTGCAGAGGCCAGCCTCCCCTGCTCTGACGACAGAGCTCCCGCTGGCCGCCGGACCCAGATAAGATAGGATCTGGTGGGCGGGAGGCGGATTGCCAGGCAGGGGAGGGTGGCCATTGGCCCAGGCAGCCCGGGAGGGGACGAGGGATGGCCTTCGACTGTATCCTGACCCCCACCGGTCGCCGGGGCATTTATACAGCCTCCTCTTACTTCCACCAGCAAAATAGCTGGCGGAAATCCAAGGAGGCCCATCCGGCCGGCCTCCGTTTACACTCGGGGAAGGGGACGAGCATCCCCTTCCCCAAGTAGACCTCCTGCCCGGTGGCCATGCTGGCTGCCAGTGCACAGGATCCGGCAGGCGGCCATGGGACACCCACCGGATCCTAGTCAGGATTGTGCTATCAAGCTGCAATCCTATGCACACTATCCTGAGAGTAAGCCCCACTGCAGACTTACTTCTAGGTAGACAAGCATAGGATTGTGCTCTCAGACTCCTACACCTTAACATAACAACATAAGATAACACTGGTATGGGGATACCACTAAATTCTTCTCCAGCTGGATTTTTTTTTTGGGGGGGGGGTTTCACCTGGAGATTCATTTCTGGACCACATTGGGAACTTACAGATACTGACGTGTTCAGGTGAGATACTACAGATACTGTAGTCTTCCCGACTACGCTAAGCCTTACCATGTGTGGCCAAGAAGGCCTCTATCCTAATGAATGTCACAGCTCAACATGATGTGGATCCATCATCATGAATCCATCATACTGTCACAGCTAAGACCTCATGAGCATGTCTGTGTGGCTAATTGCAGCCTAGGCATGCCTCTGGTGTGATTCTGTGTTGATGACATCAGTAAGCTTTATGACCATTTCAGCTACTGTATTGGCACCTAGACTTTGTTGCAGGGATGATGCTTTGAATTGACTTCTGAGAAAATGTCCTATTCCTCCTAAATATTTCTAAAGAAGGGTAGTTATTCTGTCCATGTCCAGGCATTCTGTCTTGACCATCAGTCTAGACATTGCTCTGGCAAAAAGGAATCAAAGCAAAACATACATTAATTGATTGTCCATAGAAAGAAGTAAAAGACATCCCAGGCCAACTCTGTGGATACCCGGTCTTGGACGCTATCTACAATAACGTTAATGCTATCATTTTCTAAACACTGCTTTCCCCCCACTGTGACTCTCCGGCTTACCTCCCCGGATTCCTCATCCTTCAGACTGGTCAGCTCCAACAGCTTCCAAAACAAATGCCATATTGTCAAGTTTCTTTACCTCAAATATCCTTTTTGCAAGTCCAGCTGTCAAAAGAACTACAGGTTGTCTTTGCAGTGAGGAGGAGCAAGTTCCTGTCAATATGTTCAACCTGAAGGGTTTTGAGTGGCTCTTTGGGAATTAGTTCACTGGTTGAAATGCCAACTGGAACTCCAGCAGCTCATCTTTGGACTCTTATTTGTTTCACCTTATCAATACCAGGCCTGGTAGTTCGTCACCTGTCATTTCAGCTCTTCCAGGTTTTTAATGAACGCTATAGTATGTCTACAGTTATGTCTGTGACAAGTAGCCCCTGAGTTTGTTAAACAGAAAAAAGTCTGTTGTCTTTCATTGTTTTGTCCAGCCATTTCTGAGAACACTTTCCAGACTGATTCATCTGGATACGTGACCCTGCAGTATACAGAATGAGACCATTATTCCATCAAGCTCAATGTTGTCTGCTCTGATTAGTAGCATCTCTCCAGTGGTCCAGAACAGGGGCAGTTTACCTACCACACCTTTCTGGAGATGCCAGGGGTTGAATTTAGGACCTTTGCATGTAAAGCTTGAACTATGAACTTGAACTACTGAACTATTTCCCCAAGAAATCACTAAATGTCTCCAGTTTTCAGAACGTTCTGGGGTATATTCTGCTTTCCCTTAGGTCTTTAGTGGAAGTGCAAGTATCATTCATCTATGATTACCATTTGAAAAATCCATCTAGAGATTTCCAAACATTATAGTTAGTGTGAATTAAGGACAAAGAACCGAACTGAACTCTGTTCCAACAATTTTCAGTATTAGGTCACCACCTGACCTGACCTGTTCAGAGAATGCAAACTAAATTCCATCTAAAACACACAGGGGTCCACCTTGTATGTAGAAATTACCTGGTAATGTGAGAATGCTGACATCAGAGGCGTAGCTAGACTGGAGCGGAGGCAAGTAGTTCTGCAAGACTCCGTTACACCGGAGTCAGCGGCCCCTCCCCCTTTGCTGTTGGAGCCATTCCGGCAGTGACAGGGGAGTGTCCTGCGTGTTGCCATTGCTGCCAGAATGGCTCTAACAGCAAGGGGGAGGGGCCGCTGACTCCGGTGTAATGGAGTCTTGCAGAACTACTTGCCTCCGCTCCAGTCTAGCTACACCTCTGGCTGACATCATATGTTTTGACTTTTAGCCAATACCAGAAATTCATCTAGAATAATCAAAGATTATTGCAGACCTTCCTTGCACACTTTATCTCTGGGCAACTGAAGCTAATTACAGTAGTTATGCATTAAGGACTCAATGGAAATCAAAATGTCCACATTTATCTACTGGGCCAATAAGCATAAAGAAAATACACAAAATAATTCATCAACCCACTTGGCAGCCACCCGATTGTCAAAACTAACAACCAATGATTGGTGTAAATGGGCTGAATTTGTGCATCCCTTATTTCCAGACTATAAAGGTAGATCAAAAGAAAGTACCGTATTTTAATTTCCATTTCCTTTGATGTATATGAAATCAGAATGTGCTGGGACTCCCTTTCAACATAGCTGTACTTCATGTTGAGAAAAAAAAAGAATAATGTAAACCCATCATGCAAGACATGGTATCTGACCAGCATAATTACATATTTTTCCCCGGTGTAGAAAAAAAATTGTTATTTTAATATCCTGTGTTCTGTCAGTCACATTTTGATTCCTCTAAGATGATGCATTCTCATTATATGTCAGGAAAATAAATCTATTGGTTTTCTGCAATGATACTTGTGAGACAGCAGCAGAGTCCCACAAGTTGCAAATGGCCTAGTTCAGACACTTGGTGACTCCCATAAGATCACTTATAGGAACGTCTGGGGCCACAGGAGGCTTTCCAACCCATTGAGGATCTTACAGAAGTTTGAGAACGATGTTTGAGACAGTCACTGTCCCTGTGTGTTCCACACCACCATTGAAACTCATGTAGCTGATGCTCAAGGGGGACTCAGGTAGCTGAAATGGAAAAAAAAATTGGGGTTGAAAAGCCTCAGTAAAAAGCCAGATTTTCAACCTCTAGCAAAATACTGGCAGGGAGGGAGACATCTGCACAATGCAAAGCACAGCATTTCACATTTGGGGGACCACCACTGAGAGGGCCATCTCACATATCATTGCCAATCAAAACTGAGAGGTCAGTGGGATGCTGGGGAACCTCCTTCCATTATCTTAATAATTTGCAAAGTTAAGCAATTGAATTAACTGGCTATTGCAACAATTCACTAATAAAACCAAACAGACAGTCCAGGCACAAGTCTGTTGTGTGCAGTGAGCTACCAGCAGCACACTGAATTAAGTCCTAGATAACAAGCGCTCCTAATTAACCACAAAGCAGTCAAACAGGCTCAGCGTACAGCATGCAACAAACAATACCCTGTTTACACACACAACCCGACTGAACACTGTTGGCAGCTTTCTGCTCTGTTGTAACTGAGTCAAGCCAACCTCTTATAGATTGGCTTGACTCAATTATAACAGCAGGGGCCTGGAGTGCCTGGCCTGGCTCTAAACTGAGATGGGGTTTGTTAAAACAAAACAAAACCTTAATTTTTCCTGTTGTGCTTTAGGACTGCTTTTCCTGGAAGCAGTTAGCAGATCTGTAGCAACATGCCTAAGTGCATTCAGAAAACTGGTGGCAAGGCTCTGATGCCCCCCTCCCACGGGGGTGCCCCTGCCTGACGCCTAGGACCTGAATTGCAAAGTCCATCCTAAGGCTTGGGATGAGTTGGGTAATTTGGCTGCCTTGACCCTCTTGCCAGGAGCTGGTGGGAAAAAACTAGAGGTTGGCATGAGCCAATAAAATAAACATTCTTTAAATAAATAAATACCCTGTATTTATCGGCGTATAAAACGCACCGGCGTATAAGACGCACCTTCCTTTTGGCCCTGGGTTTCAAGAAAAAAAGATTTAAAGCATTTTTGGGCCACTTGGCCACTTACTGCTTGGCTGCTTAATTAGCTAATTTACATAAATTGCACAAAAATACCAGGATCTCTTTTAAAACACACAGCAATAAGACACATGAACAAAATGCACCAGAACATAAATCCCAAGTACAAAAAAAACCCCAGACTCAACTTTTTCCCCCAACCCACCCATGCACAGTTTCCAAAGTAAAAAACATTTACCCCAAGTAAAAAAAAACCCAGACTCAACTCTTTTCCCCCACCCCACCCCACCCATGCACAGTTTCCAAAGTAAACAACATAAAAGTACAAAAAAAAAAACCCAGACTCAACTCTTACCCCACCCCACCTATGCAGTTTCCAAAGCCTCCCCAACTAGGCCCAGTACAGAAACTTACCCTTCCGAGGAGAGCTGGGAAGACCACGCCCTCTGCAGCTGAGCTGAACTGAGGAGCACAGTGCCCTCTGCTGGCTGCTGAGAAGCTCAGCTCATGCACGTGCATAAATTAAACCCGACAAACAGCTGTAGATTGGATAGATTAGTTAGGGAAGAAAGCACAAGGGAGTTCTCTGGCTCCGGAAAAACGCGGTAAGCCCGAAAATGCTTTAAAACGGGCAAGGGGGAAAAGGGATTTCTTAGTATTGGCGTATAAAACGCACCCTACTATTTTGGGTCACAAATGTAGACAAAAAAGTGTGTCTTATATGCCAATAAATACGGTAAATGCGTCTGTCTCCCTCAGGGTAGGTGCCCGCACTAAAGAGGGAGGAGTTTGTCAGGATCCGCTGTAGGATTTACGTTAAATTGATTTCTGTAATCAATAAAGTGGCCCAATTAATACCAACCAACCGTCTTCATCTCGTGTTATCTGTGGGGTGGTGGGGGTGGTGCCGCCTGAGCAATGCACTTTGAACAGCAGACACATGAAAATAAAAGCCGCACATTTCTATCTCATATTGTATGCACAGCATAAATCACATGATTTAGTTCTCATGGATAATTGTTCCAAGTTTTTGTTGTTTCACTTTTAAACTTATGGCAGATGTGTTCTTGAAAAATTATGCCTGTCACAGAAAATTTGGAAAGAGTCCTAGAATGCCCAATTATGCAAGAGTTATGGCTTGTATGAGGGACACCTACTGTTTTAAAGGGGGAAGTGGGATTTATAAATTTTCAACAAAGGAAGTTGTGTCGGAAAGATTTAATGGAAAGAGAATTGGAACAAAAAGATATTCACTCTGGTTATTTTTGTTTTCCTGACACTTTTGGCAACACCAATTAATTATTAACTGCCATGGTGGTCTGGAGGCCTAGCACAAGCAGTTTACTTATGCATTCTTGTTACCCGACATGTTGCTCTGAGAGGTGTACTGATACACAGGGCAAATTGCCAAGTATTACATATTTCCTTGGTATTCTTATTTTTTTTCCCCTTAAATCACTAGGTTGCAACCAAACAACAACAATCAAAAGAAAGATCTCAGAAGAGGACTTCCTTGGTTTCTTCTTGCCACTGAAGCTGGCAGAACTGTTCTCCAAACAGTTTCTCATGGGGGTCAAGGGATGCTGGGAACAGAAGACCATGTGGTGTGGGGAGTGGCAGGGAAAGGGGAAGTCTGCTGAAATGGGGTGGAGGCACCTTGCATGTCCACAGGGTCCTCACTTGTGCCAGATGCCTCAACCTGATCACAGTGGATTCTCCTCTCATCCTGTGTCATGTCCAGTCCGAGCCCCCCAGTGCCTGAAACCAAAGTCTGGTGCTGCCACCACAACGAACACAAAGCAGGCGATGTAAATTTGTTCCTCTTGCCCCAGGATTGCCCCATCCCACCCTTGCCAAACCCCAGATCTCCTCTCCCACCTCTGCCAGTCCTTGGATCACTCCCTCCTGCTAGCCCCCAGATCATTCTACTTACCTCCTTCTCCTCCCGTTTCCACTTTTCTCCTTCTTGCTTCTTCCCATCTGAAAAAGCAGAAAGGGCAGGAAAGGGAGCAATAGAATTCCTAGGAGAGAGGAGTCTGGTACCCGAGAGATGCTCCTCTCTCCCTTCCCTGCCTTTTCAAACAGCAAGGAGGGGCAGTGGTGTGATGGTCCCAATGCCCTCAACACTACACTGCTGCTTCCAGAAAATAGGCAGCCAAATCATCTCCCAATGTGCTGCCAGGTCTGTCTCACTGTAGGATGTAACTTCTTATGATGTTCAGGTCACTGCAGTAGGAAGGAACAAGTGGGAAACTCCCTTTCCATGCCCTTACCTTCCTTCACTCACTAATCAATTTCTATTGTTAACAAAAAAAAAAAAAACCATCGATGCAGCCGCGCCACTGGAGTGCATGCTGAATCTGCCGGGGGGGGGGGGAGTCCCAGAGGTCTCCAAGGGAGTATTTGTTCCCTTGCCAAACCAGGAGACAGCCACTAAATTTGACTGGCTGAACAAGCAAAAGGATTTTTTGTTCTTTTTACCCAGCGCATCATTAATCTATGGATCCCCTTGCCACAGAATGCTGTTATGGTACCTGGCCTAGATGCTTTTAAAAAAGAGATTGGACAGAGTTATGGAGGAAATGTCTGTCACAGGTTACAAGTCATGATGGGTATATGCAAGCTCCAGGTTTTAGAAGTAGTGTGGAATGCCAGATGAGAAGGGAGTGACAACAGAATACATGTATCTTGTTGTTTTGTGTGCTCCCTGAAGCATCTTCTGGGCCACTGTAATATACAGGAAGATGGACTAGATGGGCCTTTGGCATGATCCAGCAGGGCTCTTCTCCTGTTCTTATGAGCCTCTGCTTGAAAATCTCCAGTGAGGGAGAATCCACCTTGGTAATCTGTCCCACTGCCGAACCGCCCTTACCGTCAAGAATTTCTTCCTGATGTCCAACCGGAATCTCCTCTCTTGCAGTTTGTACCCATTTGATCTAGTTCCACTCTGAGAAGCAGCTGAGAACAAATTTGATCCTTCTTCCATATGACAGCCCTTCAGGTATTTGAAGAGCACTATCATATTCCCTCTCAGCCTTCTCATTTGAACATCTTAGCATGAAGGAGAGTTCTGTACAACTCAAAACTCATTCATTACGTTGCAAATTTTGTTTGCTCCTAATAAGAGATATTGTTTTACTGTCCAATTTGAAATTGTGTTCCTAATAGACAAATGTGGCTACTTGTGTTTTTTGTCTACTGAAATCTCTCTCTCTCTCTCTCTTAAATGTCCAAAATGCCTGAGAGTTCTGCGCAGATATAAAGTTCTAGGTGTTATAGAATACCACTTGTTGCTTGCATTTCTTCCTCTCCTTCTCTGTATTTTATTGCAGTTTGACAAAAGTTATAGTTATACAGCGTAAGTTAGCATTTCACACTGCTAGAACATTGGAGCGGGACTTCTTTAAAAGCTTGATGCACACTAGCTGTAACTCCACACTGAAGAGTGTACTTGTCATGCTAGCAAGTCCCACCAGTGAAATGTTGGAATACTTTTCACCACTCTGTGAAACAGGAATTGGCATCAGAAGAATGCTGAATGCCATTCAGGAAGGCTATTAACAAATACTGAAGGACCATTGGGCATATCTCAATGTGGCAAGACGGGTTTGTGTATCCTGCTGAAATACGAGTTTGTATCTTTTGTCACAGAAAGTATAATTCAATATTTTAAATGTACGGGAAAGGACGCCATGTAATAAATTAAAAGGCTTGTACTTTAATCGCATCCAGTGCCTAGACGGATCTCCTAACGGCAGCCGACATAGGCACACAAAAATAACTAAAATCCAAGGGTATTAGCCCAACGTTTCATTCCGGTCTTGGAACCTCTTCCTGGGGCGAAATCAAATAGATTGAGATGATGTTGTTCTTCTTTGCTGACTCCCTGTTCTTATATGTATCAACGGGTCACGAGGAGGAAGTGATTAATCAAAGTGAAGGTGCCTGCTGCAGCTGGAGCTGAGCTCTCGCGCCGTTGCTGTCCTTGATCTAAAATCGGCAGCAGCTGTGAGTGTTTTTTTCTCCTCTTCTCCCTCCCTCCTCCGTAGGAGTGTGTTGTGATCGTAGTTGTTTTACTCGCGAGTAGTACACTTTCTGTTTCTTCTTTCTTTAGAACTTATTCTTTGTTATACTTGTCTGATCTTCCTCCTTATCGTTTCCCCTCTCTTTATGTGTACCAACTCCTTTCGTGTTAAAGCTCTGTCCATTTCTTATAATTGGTAGCCAGATACGGTTTGCAAACGCCAGATCCTGTTGGCGATTCACCAGCTCTCATGGTCCTTTTTACTTATTTCAAGAGCTTCTAGGTGTCTCAGGACTTTGTAGTTGTCTTCCTTCTGTAAGCATTTAGTTTCTTCAAAACGGATTGAATGTCCCTCTTTTATCGCATGCTCAGCTATCGCGGATTGTTCTGGATGATTTAATCTCCATGATCTCTCATGTTCTGCTATTCTAGTTTTAATATGTCTGTATGTCATGCCGATATAACTTTTGTTACATTCGCATGGTATTGAATAAATGCCAGCGTTGGAGAGAGCCTGTCGTTTATCCTTGGGATTCCCAATTATTTGTTGTATTTTAGTAGTAGGTTTAAAGATTGTTTTTATATTGCCCTGTTGTAGTATTCTTGCAATCCTATCTGTAGTACCTTTGATGAACGGCAAGCTAATCCATATCTTTTCTTCTGTATTAGTTTTATTGTTTTCGTTGTTTTTTTTATCTCTGTACCTGTTCTACATGCTGTAATGTGTTTATATTGTTTAGTCCAGCATTTATTAAATTGATTTATTGAGTACCCATTCGCTTGTAATGAATCCCCTAGGATTCTTTTTTTCTCTTTCGAGCGAATCCTTATCACATACCTTGATGGATCTGTAAACTAATGAATTTATCAGAGAGTTTTTTTGTGCGGGGTGATGGTTAGACTCATAGTTTAAATATCTCCCTGTATGGGTGGGCTTTCTATATACAGAATGCCCTATGGTCAGGTCTTGTTTGCGAGACACTAATACATCCAGAAATGGCAGGGACCCATTGTTCTCCAATTCCACTGTAAACCGTATTTCCCTATATTGGTTGTTCAGATGTTCCAAGAAGATTTCTAATTCTTTTTCACCGTGTGACCATACACAGAAAACATCGTCTACATAGCGGACCCAGAAGTCTGGTTTTAATGGAGCAGTATCTAATGCTTGTTTTTCGAACATCTCCATAAATAGGTTTGCCACTAGTGGACTTAGGGGGTTACCCATGGCTACCCCCTCCTTTTGCTCTCTGAATTGTCCATTCCAGATGAAATAAGTGGACGTTAGGCAATGGTGGTACATCGGGATTCATTCCCTAGGGATGGTTAGACCTTCAATCAGATCCATTACTTTGTTTAAGGGTACATTAGTAAATAAAGACACGACATCAAAACTCACTAGTTTAGATTCAGGTTTCAAATTTATTAGAGGTAACATTTCTAAAAAATGATATGTGTTCTTAACAAAACTAAATGTATTACCAATGAATGGTTGTAATATACTAGCCAGGTGTTGGGACAGGCTGTGAGTGGGCGCTCCTATGTTGCTCACAATAGGTCTTAACGGGCAGTCAGCCTTATGAATCTTCGGGAGACCATAAAATCTAGGGGCTAATGCTTCTGATTTAGTTAATCTATGTTTAAGTGTTTCATTAAAATTTGAATCTTTAATTAATTTGTTAGTGTCTTTTAAAATCCTTTTTGTAGGGTCTTTTTTTAATTAACGTGTATGTCTCGGGGTCTAATAGATCCCTAACTTTGTTAATGTAATCCTTGGAGTCTAAAACTACCGTGGCATTGCCTTTATCTGCTGGCAATACCACTATGTCTTGATTTTCTCTTAATTGTTTCATGGCCAGGGCTTCTGCCTTACTGAAGTTACTGGGTGGGGGTTGCGCTTTTAATAATATATTAGCAATTTGAATTCTTAAAGTCTCTGCTGATTCTTTTTCAAATCCTGCTAAGACAGTTTCAACGTTGGCTATGATGTGTTCTTTTGGAATCACCTTCGGTGTAACAGCAAAGTTACCCCCTTTTTCCAGGATCGATTGTTGCGCTGGTGTCAGGGCTTGACTCGATAGATTAATTACCACTTTGTCAGCGTCTAGCGAAATGGTCTTTTTAAATTTCTTATTAATCAGTCTTTCTAGTTTTTTGCGGTGTCTGTATTTTATTATTTCATCTTGTTTATTCACCCATTGCGTAGAAACCCTGTCCCAGTCTTGCCAGTCCCTGTGAGATAGCTGATTGCTTACTTGTAGATGTAATTCATAGCTCTGCGGGTCTATCTTGCTTAACCGGTACCTCGTGGTCCGTATCTCCTCTCACAATAACGCATTTTCCATTCTTAAATAGATGTTCTCCACTTTCCATTTTTCGTATTTCCGATGATGTCTCAAGAAATTGGGGATCACTCCTTCTTCCCTGCATCGCAGCAGGAAGGTCAGCATATTCTTCAGTTTTATCTTTTGGCGTCGATGTTTCTCCAATGTTTTTAGTTTGCGGAAGATAACCTCCCCGTAGAGGGACTTCAATTTTGTTCGAAAGCTTTCATGGCCCGCGACTACTGTGGAATGTTTTAAATGTACGGGAAAGGACGCCATGTAATAAATTAAATGAGTCTAACCATCACCCCACACAAAAAAACTCTCTGATAAATTCATTAGTTTACAGATCCATCAAGGTATGTGATAAGGATTCGCTCGAAAGAGAAAAAAGAATCCTAGGGGATTCATTACAAGCGAATGGGTACTCAATAAATCAATTTAATAAATGCTGGACTAAACAATATAAACACATTACAGCATGTAGAACAGGTACAGAGATAAAAAAAACAACGAAAACGATAAAACTAATACAGAAGAAAAGATATGGATTAGCTTGCCGTTCATCAAAGGTACTACAGATAGGATTGCAAGAATACTACAACAGGGCAATATAAAAACAATCTTTAAACCTACTACTAAAATATAACAAATAATTGAGAATCCCAAGGATAAACGACAGGCTCTCTCCAACGCTGGCATTTATTCAATACCATGCGAATGTAACAAAAGTTATATCGGCATGACATACAGACATATTAAAACTAGAATAGCAGAACATGAGAGATCGTGGAGATTAAATCATCCAGAACAATCCACGATAGCTGAGCATGCGATAAAAGAGGGACATTCAATCCGTTTTGAAGAAACTAAATGCTTACAGAAGGAAGACAACTACAAAGTCCTGAGACACCTAGAAGCTCTTGAAATAAGTAAAAAAGGACCAGGAGAGCTGGTGAATCGCCAACAGGATCTGGCGTTTGCAAACCGTATCTGGCTACCAATTATAAGAAATGGACAGAGCTTTAACACGAAAGGAGTTGGTACACATAAAGAGAGGGGAAACGATAAGGAGGAAGATCGGACAAGTATAACAAAGAATAAGTTCTAAAGAAAGAAGAAACAGAAAGTGTACTACTCGTGAGTAAAACAACTACGATCACAACACACTCCTACGGAGGAGGGAGGGAGAAGAGGAGAAAAAAACACTCACAGCTGCTGCCGATTTTAGATCAAGGACAGCAACGGCGCGAGAGCTCAGCTCCAGCTGCAGCAGGCACCTTCACTTTGATTAATCACTTCCTCCTCGTGACCCGTTGATACATATAAGAACAGGGAGTCAGCAAAGAAGAACAACATCATCTCAATCTATTTGATTTCGCCCCAGGAAGAGGTTCCGAGACCGGAATGAAACGTTGGGCTAATACCCTTGGATTTTAGTTATTTTTGTGTGCCTATGTCGGCTGCCGTTAGGAGATCCGTCTAGGCACTGGATGCGATTAAAGTACAAGCCTTTTAATTTATTACATGGCGTCCTTTCCCGTACATTTAAAACATTCCACAGTAGTCGCGGGCCATGAAAGCTTTCGAACAAAATATAATTCAATAGTTTACACATAATCCCTCTCTCAATACCTTTGGGATGTAAAACAAACAGTGCAACGATACATGCAGAGATCTGTGTAATTCCCCTGAGAAATCTTTCTTTTTTTATCCAAATCCCATTAGCCCGCAAGATGATTTGAGTGAGCAGGATGCTCAAGACTCGCATCACATTTCACTGGAGGCAGTTCTACACTAGCTTGTATAAACCAGGGAGGATTCACTGCCACAGTGGAAGTGAACCCTCCCTGGTTTATACAAGCTAGTGTAGAGCTGTGGCAAAGAATCAAGACTTTCCTGAATCTTCAAACCTCGCCTCTGCCACTATGGGCCTTAGCAGGGCCAGCTTTGTTTAACGAGCCACACAGAGGAAAGAGTGATCAGGCTCCTTCGCCCACTGGCTCTTTTGAAGTGAAGGAAGTGGAGGGAGCCAGATCACTGTGTTCTGAGGACAGAAGAATGCAGCAATCCTCACTCCTTCCTCAACATAGGCTTTTTACAGAAAGCGGGCAATGCAGGGAGAGTTCCCTTTATTCTGCTTTGGTTAAAGAGTTAAGGAGGCAGCTAAGGAGGCTGGCTCCGTCCACAGAGGCAGAATGGGGGGGGGGGGAGGTGACAGGTGTCTGTTCACCACCTGTCCACTTGGGCCCCAATCCACTGCCTGATGCAAATAGGCTTATTCACATCATGGATGGATGGGCCAGCCGTGGGCCTTAGGCAAAGCCACTCCATCTCAGCCCCAACTGCAATGCAGGGATAATAATACTGACTTGTTTTACAGGGTACAGGGTGAGTCATAATGGTCTACTACAGAATGTTAGTGTACCACTACATCATAACAGAAAGGGATAGGGTAACATAGTTAATGGTAATGGAAAGAGAAACATTCACAGTTTTTTTTTTTACAGACCTTACAAATGCTGGATGCGTCCGCCCTTCGTGACATGGCAAATGTCTATCCTGCAATCCAGTTCGGCCCACACTTGCACCAGCGTTGCCTGGTCCACCTGAGTGACAGCTGTGGTAATGCGTTGTTTCAATTCCATTCAATCTCAGGGCAGGGGCAGTACAAACACCTGGTCCTTAACATAGCCCCAGAAGAAGAAATTACATTGCGTTAAGTCCGGTGATGGAGGCAGCCAGCCAGGCAAGATGTGGTCGGTCATAAGAACATAAGAACATAAGAACATAAGAAGAGCCCTGCTGGATCAGGCCAAAAGCCCATCTAGTCCAGCTTCCTGTGTCACACAGTGGCCCCACCAGATGCCTCAGGGAGCACACGAGACAACAAGATACCTGTGTCCAGTCGCCACTCCCTTGCACCTGGCACAGAGAAAACCCACTTCTAAAAACCAGGAGGTTGCTTATGGCTTGTAACCTGTGATGGTCTTTTCCTCCATGAATTTGTCCAAACCCCTTTTAAAGGCATCTAGGCCAGGTGCCATCACCACATCCTGTGGCAAGGAGTTCCACAGATGAATCACACGCTGGGTAAAGAAATATTTTCTTTTGTCTGTTCTAACTCTCCCTCCACTCAATTTTAGTGTGTGTCCCCTGGTTCTGGTGTTGTGCGAGAGGGAAAAGAATTTCCCTCTATCCACTCTCTCCTTCCCATGCATAAGGTCCTTGTACTCCAAAATGCTGTAAGCCTTCTCTGCGCCTGATGCCAGCCTGACTGACAGGAACTCCCCCTACTGGCCAAGGACACACCACTGCGCACATCCAATCTTGGAGCCTTTCTCTTCCTATCACTATGCGCTGTATTTCTGTATCCCTTACGGTTACGTTGTTATGGCTCACCGAAATCCAAGAGAACATTATGAATCACCCAGAACATGCGAAGCTCTTTCTACACTCAAAGAGTGCCATATAATGTCAGTGATGAAGCTGGGAAATTGCAGTGCCATCATTACCTTCTTCAGCTTTGAGAATTTCAGTACAGATTAGCTCGCTAGTGTCCCGACAGAGCAAATCTGTCTCATATTGCCAGACAGCCTCACTTTGCCTGTGTTTTTTTCTCCCTGGCATGGACTGCTATAGAAGTTTGGTCATTGGAAACCAAACCTTGACCAAGATAGTGCCTGAGAGGTAGTGCTGAAAGAAGGAAAGCCTCTTCACCTGTGATGTCAATTGTCTGTTTTGCTCTCTGCCTGAAACTTACAGCACAATCCTGTCAGGCTGTGCCAGCCATTCCTGGGTGTCACACATGTGCTGTAAGGCACGTTTCTGACACCTGGACACTAAGCTGCACCTGCGGATAGGCCAGTGCCACTCACTCTCAGTTGGAGAGGCGGCTGCTGGGAGATAGACATAAGTGCTGTGCCGGGTGGTGGGTGCATGGGCAGGGCAGAATGGGGAGGAACAGGAGGGAGGATTGGTCAGCTAGGTCTGTGACATCATCGGCAGCATGGTCCGCCAAATCCTATCGGCCATTTTCCCGATGCACATCCGAAGAGACCCATTGGGGTGGCTGGAACATTACTCAGGGTAAAGGGACAAATGTCCCTTTACTCCAAGAAGGCCTCCGGCTCTGCCGGTGCTGGCCCGGTCCTGGATAGGATCCAGTGCAGTATGTTTTTGCATGCTGCAGTGGACCTAGAAAGGATTGGGCTGTTAAACATATACAGCCTGGATGGTGCGGCGGGCTATGGCGGGCTTCTCCCATGGTGTCACCCTCTTAATGGGTGTCACCTGGTTGGACCCACACCCACCACACACCCCTTACAACACTGCTGCATAGGACATTGGCTGAGAGCTCACCTGGCAAGGAACCCCTGAATCTTCAGTACTGGTGGCAGTGGCAATGGCAATCCACTATTGGTGGAAGTGGAGGTGTCATAGGCAGGGTCCAATGCAAGACGTTGTCCCAGAATTCTCAGCAACCTGGTGCTGGTGCTGATTGTACCCCCCCCTCTCTCAACATCAGTTCTCCATCTGCAAGTAATACTGACAAATCTTACAGGAGTTAATTTACAAGATAATGCATGTGAAGTGTTTTGAACACTCTAAAGTGCTAAATATAAATGATAAATATTACTATAAAATATTTTACAGATCACACATTAAGCTAGTCCAGGTGCATCTTAATTACTGTTTTTTTTCCCCCAGAAGGAAATGCTACAGATCCCTATTTTAAAATAAAAGCAAGCAACGTCTGCTGCAGTATTGCTTGTGCAAATCAGCAAAATGAAATCTTAAATTAAAATATCTCCCTTTTTGGTCAAAAACTACTTCCTAAAAAGTGATTTAGATGAGGTATTGCTAGAAAATTTGAAGAGTGTCTGATAGCAAGCATTGGGATATCAGCAGATATCGCCCAGGAGCTAAAAAGCTACATTGGATGCACCCATAGCTTATGGTGCCCAATGGCAGGAGGTCTGGCTCAGTTGGTAAAGCAGCTGTCTCATATGCCTGAAGATCTGAAGGACGGAAGTTCGGGATGCCTGGAAGTATCCGTGTCTGTCAGAGAGCTGTCGGCACACCACTGATAAGCTGCAGAAACTCTGTGAAGGAGAGAAGCTGAAGCTACACTTTGAGTGGGAGACAGGTTTGCCTGTCAGTTGAAGCGTGATGAGGCTCCTCCCCGCCTCCCTCCCCCCGCCGGCCAGTGGAGAGCTTACCTGCCTCCGGTGGGTGTAGCTCCTTCACCGGTGAATGCCTGCCGGCACTGGCCTCCATGCCGTCGTGACAGGCCTACGCGTTGTCGCAATGTGCCTCTAGGAATTTCCATCATTATACAACGTGGGGGGGACGGACGGACCCAGGAATAGCTTCAATTATAGTTGGCAACTCTAGCTTCCTCCCTCAAATCTCACATCTCCATTTTCCAGTGTTGGGGACTCAAGTCGCGCGAGTCGTCCACGTGTCCGACTTAAGCTGCAGCAGTAACTAAACTCGGACTCGACTTTCCATCCACTGTTTGGGTGTTACACTTACTAATATTATCAGAGGCATTTCTCAGGACACAGAATGAAGAACAGTCAGCACGTTCTCTCTTTGGCCAGGCTATGGTTCCTGCTTGCTTCTTTCCAGTTTGGAAAGGTACTACAGTCTTTTGATTTGTTCAAATAGCAGCACCAGGCTGGGGGAATCTTATCGTATCACATTTGAATAAGAACACAGCTTTTTTTAAATAAATCGTTTGAAGTTTGATACTAGTGTTGCTATGTTCAAGCCAAATATGAGATCTAACGAGCACTCACGAGAAGTGCAGATGGGAACTTCGTGTGTGTGTGTGTGTGTGTGTGTGTGTGTGTGTGTGTGTGTGTGTGTGTGTGTGTAAAAAAGTAAAACCCTCCCACACACCCCACCGCCATCCTCCCTTTAACAGATAGGGACTTGAAATGAGACTCAAGACTTGGAAAATTTTGGGCAGAGGAGGGACTTGAAATGAGACTCAAGACTTGGAAAATTTTGGGCAGAGGAGGCTTTTCTTGAGACTTGGAATCAGAGACATTTCCACATCCCTGCCATTTTCAAAAGCACTTTTCCATAATTGATGAGGGAATTCTGTGATTAAAATACAAGTCTGAAGCTCCTCACAGACACACAGAACTACAGTTGGACCTTTTTATCCACGGGTTTTTTATCCATGGATTTGACTCAACACGGATGGCAAAACTGTGGAAGAGGGAGTCCAACTGCACTACATTACCTCTTTTTTCAGCGTTGTTGGGGGCCTGCCAGCCACTTCCAGCCTCCTGCGCGTGTCCAAACTGCACTGAAAATGCAGCCGGAAGTCTCTGGCGCCATTTACAGGTTGCTTCCAGTACTGGCTTTTGTTTTTTCAGTCAGTTTAAACAAACTCAGGAGGAGGGAAGCAGCAAAGATGTTGGAAAAAAAGGTAATGTGGCATTGCTCCCAACCCCGGATTTCATATAACACTGATTTTCTTATCCAGGAACAGAACCCCAGCGGATAAAAATGTCTGACAGTAGTTGTCCGATTCCTGGCCATCCATTTTGCATTAAATAAAAACATATAGGAAAAGAAATGAAGATTATCTCTCCCCCCCCTCCCGGCTTTGGCTCAATGTGGCTGTGGCTGAGGATCTCACCAGCTGGGAGAGCTGACAATGACACCTAAAACAGAATACAGACTGCTGGAAACCCATCTCTCCAGAGACTGCCTCACTACAGCTGACAGTCTTGTCATAACTATTGCAGGTCAGGTCTGCAACACTTAACTTGAGTCTTGGCAGCTAAAATGCCTTTCAGTTCACCTTTATGCTTTTTAAAAGAATGTGTCTTGAAATATGGTCTTTTTTTTCTTTTCTTGCCTCTCACTGAAAAGTAGGCAGGTGATAGCCTATTGATACTTCCTTTTCAGTTACTCGACCAGTCTGAGATAATCGGAAGCTCTTAAAAAAAAAAAACTTTTCCTAGAGTGGCTTGATGCTATCTTTACGTTTTCGGTTAGCAATAGTGAATAGAACAGCTAATGGATAAGCTGTGCGCCACAAATATAAGCAACAGTACATTTAAATTGCTGGGAAAAGGGTATCAAGTCAGCTGTGGGATAAGATTTATCACTCCTGCTGTGAAGCAGATGACACACAGACTCTACAAGAATGAAGCAGGCAGGTTAAGAGTCAAATTTCATTAAGCTGTCTGCTGGAGGGATGAAACATGCAAGGCTGTGGATTGGGGGGGAGAACAAAAATAGCTGATTTACAAGAAATGTGATTTTTCTCAACATAGTCCTTTTTCGGGTTTTAAAACCGTGTAAAATAAACAAAGTAAAAATTAAAACTTACAAAATATAGATTCGCTCATGAATTTTGTGAAATGTGATTTTTCATCATTTGTTTCAAACTTTGGCACTAGATATGAAAGCTTAAAAGGGCCTTTTTCCTATTTATTATTCTCTCTGTTGTAATAATGGTCTGCCATCACTAGAGGTGTTGGAAAACGGTGTGTGTTTGTTTTTAACTCAGAAGTAAACCCATTGTGCTCAGTAAGATTTAGGCTGTAATCCTATCTTACTCACCAGAAACAAACACCTCTAGCCATCATCCTTTGTGGCAGTGAAAGCACATCTGATGTTATTGTCAAGTTGTTAACCCAAAGGCAGGCCTGCACAGCTCATGACCTCCAAGCTGAATTCAGCTCACCAGCTATTTTCTGTACTTCCAGGTATACTCAAAAGCACTCTTTGGTTTTGCTATCCAAGACAGGCAACAAAACTAAGGCCACAATCCTACACACACTTTCCTGGGAGTGAGCCCCACTGAACAAAATGGGACTTACTTATGGGTAGACATGCATACGCTTGTGCTGTAAGAGATTGATTGAGGCCCTAGTGGACTTCCACACATGGTTGGTTATCTGCATTCAGTTTTCTTGGCGAAAACTGGAATTGTCTTTTGTAGGCCTCCGAAAGGCACTTCCGGTTTTCGTCAAAAAACGAAAGTGCCTTTCAGACAGGGTCAGGGTCACAGGCGTCGCTGGAGCGTGGTGGGGGGCAGGCCGCAAGGGGGTGACATGTGCAACGGGGTGACGCACAGCGTCACCCTCCGGATGCTCCGAGGCCGGTCCGGGAGCCGGCCTCAGAGCGTCTAGCCCCGCCGGCGCTCCAGGGCCTTCTGAAAGAAGGCCCAATGCGTCAATACAGTTATTTTTACAATTTTCGCGCATGCGCAGACCGTTTTGAGGGCAAGAGGGCAAAACGGTCCTTGCCCTCAAAACTGTCTCTGCGCATGCGCGAAAATTGTAAAAATACCCGTATTGACGCAGTGCATCAATACCCGTATTGACGCAGTGCGCCGGCCGGGCCGGACGCTCCGAGGCCGGCTCCTGGGCCGGCCTCGGAGCGTCCGGAGGGTGACGTGGGGTGGGGGGGCACCCGGGGCAGGGTGCAGCCGGGTCGCCCCCCTGAAAATCGCGGCGCGTCCTTTGGCCGCGCCGAATGTCAGAGCGTCCCTAGGGTGACGCGCGCCCCCCTGCCTTGGGGGGAGGCGTGTCCTAGTGACGCCTCTGGTCAGGGTGACCAGATAAAATGGAGGACAAAGTGCCTATACCTTTAACCATTGTATAGAAGAAGGAATTTTGGCAGGTGATGCTTTTTGCACCCTTCCATGATGAACCAAAATTGCCACCTGCCAAAATTCCCTCTTCTATGCAATGGTTAAAGGTATAGGCCAGTGGTTCCCAAACTTTTTTGACTCGCGGCTCCCTTGACCTCCCTCGCCGTTAGCCGTGACTCCCCATTACAGTGCATGGAAGAAACAGGCACTCTTTACATGCTCAGAGGCACCCTTTCTTATATGTATGTGTATATGTACGTGTATATTCCCAAAACGAGCCCTAAAGTGGATTTTCCATGCTTATGCTGAGCAGCAGCTAAGCCAGGAGTGCGCAGGGTGGGGTTGGGATGCTGCCCTCCCTCCATTGGCAGGCTTGGGTAGAGGGCACTGATGTTGTCTGTGTTAGTCCTATTCATGGCAAGAGAAACATCAAAGCATGGGAGGGAAGCCCCAGTTGCACAAGAGAGAAAGAGAGAGAAAGCTAGCTCCTTTTGGTGTAGCATCTTTGCAAGATGAAAAGCAGATTCTTATACTGCCTGGCAGTTTCCGGGGGTGGGGTGGGGTTGTCCCAGCAACTAGAGTGGGGAACTAACTTAGAGGTGGGTCAGAAAGGAAGAAGGAGAGAAATCCTAATAATTAATCAACCAAAGTAAACATAGAAATCAAAGACTGTATGTAAAGCAGAACCTGCTCTGCACCATTTTCAATTGCAGTTCTTGCATTTGTTTTGTGTTTATTAAAAACATTCAACAGAAAGAAAATACTTTACTTGCAAACCTGCAATGTCTCAGGATTTGGAGAGCTCCAAAGTACCGGTACTCAGCTTATCAATAGAGTTGTAAATCGTTCTTTAACATAAGATAAGGGCTTTGCTCACGCTGTGGTTAAAAACAAGATGTGGAAACTGTCGTTGAGTGACCCGATGTGAAGAGGGAAAAGATCTTTTCCGGATCTTTGTTTTTGCTCTCTCTCTCTCTTGCAAGCAAGAATAGGTGTTAATTAAAAGATTAACGCGACGCCCCTGGCTGCTTTTGATGACGCACTTGGGAGTCGCGCCTCACACTTAAGGCTGATTCAGACTAGCCTTCTGACGGAACGCTTGTCCTGCCGTTTCGTTTTTACTTGCGTCTAGACGTTTGAAACAGGGGGCTGATTGCCGCCTGTTGTCCCTCCTTCTGTCCCGCCTTCCTGAAGAAAGCGCAGCTGTGATTCGTTGAACAGAACTGCGCTCCGATTGGCCAAAAAAGCGACCCTTCTTTGACCCTTCCCCTCTCCCAGTTGGATTTTTGCACTTTTTCCTTTGCCTCCCGCCATTCCTGTTTAAAACAAAGATCCTCGTTACAATTACAAGAAGATCCTCGTTGTTGCCCTCTGTTTTGCGAGACTTCCGCTGAGAAACCTGGAATGAACCCTTGAAAGAAACACCCACGATGATTGGAGGTGGCTGTGATTGGCATGCCACCACTCTCCTCCCCCTCCCAACTGATTGGTGGGCTGCCGTAAAACGTTAGCACAAACGTTAGCTGAAAAGCGAGCGCTTCAAAAAGATCCACAGGAGCCAACTCTCCTGGCCGCGTCGGAAGCTCATGCTGCGTCAGACGCAGCATTGAAAAAACGGAAGAAAAAGAGGCAAAACGCGCACCTAGTGGCTAGTGTGAATCAGCCTTTAGAGAACCTCTGGTATAGGCACTTTGTCCTCCATTGTATCTGGTCACCCTGCTTTCGGAGGCCTTCTGAGGCCCGGGGAAGCCACACACGGCCTTCCCAAGCATCATAAAGCCTCAGGTCACCGCAACTGGCACCCAGGGGCACATACATTTGTAACACCCACCCCCATATCCCCCCATCAATGAGGCTGAGGGTGTGTTAAAAATGTTGTGCTCCCGGGTGCCAGATGCCCTAGCTACGCCACTGAGGATGTCTATACTCTGCACTAAAAATAGCAGAATTCTATGTCAAGGTAACCAAATTCTGCACTAAGAAACCTTGTATTTTGCAGCCTGTCTCACTTGATGCCCAATAAGTTGTGCACAGTTATTGTCCTGCAGCATTCCTTCTGCACGTTTAACGATTCTGTTACAAGCCCACCCTATTTACCTTATCCTGTGACTGGAATAAAACAGAGCAGATTGGAATAAACTAGCTAACTCTGTGTTGTGACAGTATCCAGTAGTAGGAGTGTGTATTTGTTTTGGGCCAAATTCCATGCAGATGATGATCTGGACCCATTTTATTCTGTTTGGCATTTGTCCAAGCCAAACACAAGGGCCATGGACCAGTTTCATGAACTGAGTATCCCTAAACCTTATAAGGAAGACAAGAGAAAGAGATATGGGACCGCTGGTTTTGTTGGCAGCAACATTATGTATGTTGTAGTTCCAGCATAAATGCTTATCCTATATATCAAAAACGTTTAGCCTTTTTCTTATTCATGATTGATCATCATGTGTATATTTCAGATCCATGGGCACAGAGGCCTGTGGGCATCCGCAGTTTGTTTTTCTTTCCCACCAGAAATCTAAACAGAATAGTTAAAAAAGAGAATATTTCAACTGGTTACAATTTTACTATCAAACGAAGAGCACTGATTTATTAATATTGATTTCTCAGGTGCATATCAGTGTCTATGCGGTTCCCTTTTATGTTTCTTGCCAAGTGGCTTAAAAATAAAATCAGTGAATTATGAATTTGGAGCTGCCACAAATTTTGATGAGTTGTTAGCAATCTGACACTTAGATGTCATATTTCATAAATGGCAATTTACATGTAAAAGAAATTTCCAAGATTATGAAAAGCTGAGATAGAGGCCTTAAATGTCTACACAGTGCCTGCCCTTTTGGAATACACACATATCTCCACTTTTAATTAATTATAAGGACCATGTTGACATTCTGAATGTTAATAAATATACAACAACATCAGAAAAAAGAGGCTGTTTTGGTGTAAGTGAAGTCTGGTCTCCTACCAGCCCATAGCACGCAGCCTGTGCGACATCAGTGGCGCTGCGCGGTTTGGGACAGTGGGGGATAGAATTGGGCTGTTAATCTGGGTTCACACATAACATGAAACCCTGGTTTGTGCTAACCATATTTAAGAATCCAAACCATAGTGTGCACTTCCAGATGTACACAGATAATTAACCACAGTTTGATGCTTGTCTGCTTTCCAGACTCAGGTTCATAAGTTCACTCTTGTTTCTATAGTTCATCAGCTTCCTGAGCCAGTGCCATAGCTATAACTGTGGTTTATCAACGGTTTGTGAATTATACATCATGTGAAGTTAGCAGTTAGTGCTAACTGTGGTTTGCAAACTAACTTCAAACCATGGGTTCAGATTCTGATCCAAACAAATCATGGTTTATCATCAGGCAAAAGTTCAGACCATGGTTTAACTAAACCAACCATGAGTTTCACATGATGTCCTAACCCAACCTTACTGTTTTATTGAAACTGATATTTATTGACATGATATTTTTATTTAGCTTTTTAAAAGAAAAACTTCTATAGTATTTTGGAAGTATAAACATAAAAGATAAAAATTACAGTACATCTTCTATCACAAAAACAAATAATATTACAAATACACAGACATTCTGTGAAATTCTACTATTGCACAGGCAATTCTACTACAGCAAATCCTCACTTAAAGTTGTCAATAGGTTCTTCTTGGAAACGGCAACTTTAAGGGGCAGCACACACACTTCTGGGTTTCTCCGCAGCACATGATGAGCACAGTGAGGGTTTTGTATTTGTTTTTAACACAGAGGTTGTGGATCCAAAATGGCATTTCAGGTCACACCAGCCCTGACCAGGTTGTCAACCACCTCCTCTTTGCCTAGGCTTAACAGATCCATACAGGAAGAGAGTGCTGGACCTTTAGGAGAAGGAATGTGGGCAGGTGTAGCTTGTTAAACCCTTAGAGCACAATCCTAGGCATGTCTACTCAGAAGCAAGGCCCACATTCCTTCTCCTAAAGGTCTAGCACTCTGTCCCGGTATGGACCATACCTATGGATCTGGCAAGCCTATCTTTGCCCAACCACAGATCACTCTGAGGCCTTTCTGAAAACCAGGCCCTGCCGCTATAGCAGCTGTGCCGGCTTCCAACTGCAGCAAAGGAGAGGACCTCTGACAATCCAGACAAGGTGGAATCCACAGACTGAACTGTCAAGGACACACAAGTACAACAGTAATTTTCCAGGAATGCAAATGCCACTGTATCTACATTTTTTAAAGTTATCATTAAGATTTAAAGCTATCATGAAATGCAATCTCTTCCTGTAAAGAAAATGCCATACTTCATGAGTTTGATTAATTAATGAATGTCTTTCCACCATTGTCTTTCCACCATTTCCCCATATACTCGTTGTGCTGTTCTTCATTTAGGATTAACTGTAAATTGTATAATCTAGGACAGAGGTTCCCAACCTGTGGTACATGTACCACCGGTGGTACTTTGAACAGCTGCCGGTGGTAGGCTACAGGCTGGTCCTTATCTGGTTCTCCAATCTCAGGTCTTACTTGCAATTCAAAGCATCTCTGACTAGCTGTTCTCACCTTTAGAACGCTGATGCCCCCAAGGCATCTTATCTGGACAGGCAGAAATTTGTTGCTAGGAACAGCAATCAGCAGCTAGGAGGTTTCTTATCTTCAGAGGCGTTGTGGGGGGGGGGGAAGAAAATGACATCATGCCCCCAGGGCATCACATCACGGTGGCACCCCCCACACCAGGGTGTGTGTGTACAAACGCTACTGTTTATCTGGCATTCTAAACTCTTTCTCAGCTGCTCCTGCTCCTTATCTCTGATTGGGTACTATTTCCTATTGCTTCCTTATATGCACCACTGAAACACTAGGTGGCGCAGGCAAGAACAAAGCAGGCAAGCATTTTATTTCCAATTTCTTTTATTTTATTTGTACATTTTGCTGTAAATTTGAGCAAGTTGTTCAAATTGCTGTATTTGAGCTGTTTCTGAGGAAGCTGCTGCTCATATTTGCAGAGACTCAAATCTATATGCATGAATAGGGGATGGGGGGGGGGGGGGAGAGGGAAGAAACATAACTGTCCTGGGGAAAGATAGGCCAAAAATCAGAGAGACTGAAAACTGAGGATACATAATGATATTCTACTCCTGGACGTGTATGAATGCTATACTGCTCTTTTAGATAAGCTTCCAAAGCAGGAAATGGATCTGTGAGTATACTGTTTGAAAAAAAACAACAACAACCCACAGTGGTCTAATTGCTGCATTTGCCAAAACTATTAATTGCTGCATTTGCTTACACTATCACCTATCTCTAGTGCACATATTTATTTAAATTAAATATTATGAATAAATTTATATTTATACATAAATATTTATTTTATAAATATATTGGTGCAGGTAGTACTTTAAAAAATTTAACTGTCAGGTGGTACACCTGGTGACAAAGGTTAGGAACCTCTGATCTAGGAAGTACCCTTGTTTATTACACCCCAATTATTAGACCCCAAATTTGGTAAAAACTTAAAATAAGGTGTGTCTTATCTTTTATCCTTTTTAAAAAAATACACACTTTAATCTGAAGATACTGGCATGAAACAGAACCATTGCATGTTGGCAACATCTGTTTAATCCCTATGGATTGATTTCATTGTGCTATTAACAAGCCCATTTTTTATCTGTTACTTTTATGGGTTTTCCCCAATATAAAAATCTTCAAGTTATTGGGTAGTGACAAAATTGTTCATCTCTAATGATTGAAGCCAAAGCAGAATGTGTTCGTCCTCATTTAGGACACTTGTACCATGTGTCTAGTGTTGCCTTTCAATAAAGTTATCTAAAATACATTTATCTCCAGTTTTATTGAGCATTTCGAAAGGACAATTCATTTGTGAAAGCTGGAAAATCTCTAGGGTTTTTTTAAGCAACATGAAACAATTTTCAGTACATTTAGCAGTGAAGGTAGATAGGTTGGTTTTATGCATCTAAAAACCACAGTATGGGGCCTTTTCCAACTTTCTGTGTTGAAACCAGGCACCTCAGCTGCTAAACACAACAGCAATTTTCAGTCAAATTTGATGGTAATGTACATGAATTTTGTGGTTGCTTCAAAAGTACCTTTAATGTTTCTGTCCACAGGGACACTAGAGCTTGTTTACTTGGAAAGTGAATATAATTTTAATATTTTAGAGTGACTTGCATTCATGAAGCCTGGCTGCAAAGTTACCTTTGTTCATGCTGAGTGGCAGTCAATTGGACATAAGTAAGCAGCGTAATTATGTTAAGAAAATAAAGCAAGGAGTTAATTTGAAAACACAAATTAAACACCACCTTCAATTAAGTTTCAATCCCTGTGCTTCATTCGCTGTCTTTAGTAAAACAACCTAAGGACACAGTTCTTGAACACGTTTGGAAGAAAGCAGAATAGATACATTCCATTCTATCAAAATGGAATCAGAAGTCTCGATTCCACGCAAAGAGACCTGGCATTCAGCTTTTTGTCCAGGTAGGAGGACGGATACAAGGCCGGCTTTAAGCCAATTGGACCAATTCCTCACAATTGGGCTTTGTGTCTAAGGGCCCCCCGCGCCAGGATTATCTACTTGTCAAACACACATGACAAAGTGTATTTGTTGTCATACATGTAACACCACATTGCAGGTTTGTATATTGCCTACAAAGTACTAAAATTTTACGTACATAAATCTAATTATATTAAAATGTGCTTAGATCTATTTGGTCCATTAACTCACACACACTTTTTAAGCACACATCTTGATTGCTTTCCATTCTATCATAAAGATGCAGTATAACGTCTATAATAAATTTTATTTTAATTTAGAGCGGAGGCTTTCAGGGCCAGGAGTAATCTCACACGATCTGAAAGGATTGAAGATGGATTGGATTGCACCCAGAAGAAATCCATTGGATTGCACCCAGAAGAAGTTCTGAGTTCAGGAATGAAACGTTGGTATGCACCATCTATAGCCTTTGATTTTAAAAGTATTTTCCTGTTCGCAGTTACTACTAACCTGGGACCTGCTTACAGCGTTTGGATATTGTTTTTAATCATTATCTGGCTTCTAAGAAAATACATGGCATCTTTACCTGTATACTTCAGATCGTGTGAGAATAAATTTTATTTATATCCCTAAGATTCTATAGGCCTCGACTGTGAACTTGGCGCCCCGCATAAATGTTTCCAATTGGGCCCCACAGCTCCTGAGGCTGGCTCTGGTAGGGAAGCGACAATCATCTTGCCGATGGTTCTCTTTGGAGAACCACTGGGCACAGCATCTCAGCAGCCCTTACTTTCATCCAGAGGCGTCACTGGAGCGCGTGTCACCCCAGGCAGGAGGTCAGCACATCACCCCATGCCTCCTTCCCCCAGGGACGCAAGGAGGGAGTGATGCGCCTGCCGCCCCCTCCCCCCGCCGCTGCCGCCACCCAGCACCCCCCATCCCACCTGGAACTCAAAGGATCGCAGGAGATTCCCAATGCGCAGGGAGGGGGTGACGCGCCTGCTCCCCCCCCCCCCCGCTGCCTCCCGGGGCTTTGCCTTCATCCCGTTCAGGACTTCTAGGGCAAGCAATTCATTTTCAGCAGCAGTGCTAGGGAAGGGAGCAAGCCACTCCACTTCATCCTCCTCATGCTCGCATGACCAAGAAGAGGACAGAACAGTGATTGGGCAGGTGGCAGCGGATGGGTTCAGGTGCAAGACCAGGGCATCATTTTGCCACCTCACACAAGCCACTGCTTGAAGCCATTGCCTCAGTGGGACTCGTCAATGGGCCACACCAGATGGTAGAAGACAACCGTTTAAGTTAGACTTACATGGCAATTTCTTCCTTGTTCCCATCCTGCTTGGTGTGAGAAGCCTTATGAAAATTTCCCAACGGTGACAATAATTGCTTGATGATTTTATCTGATCTGCCAGACATGACTCAAACCTTGCAGCATCCTGTCACTAGAGAAAAACAAGGCAATTTAGGCTAACAAAGCAACAATGGACTCACACTTCCAGGGTCCTCTACCAAATTTATGTAAATTCCAAAAAAAGCCCTTTTGTCAGGTTGGAGACATTCACCGTATCCCCACCCCATCTCTAATGTAATTTTTTTTTTCTGACTCAAAACAATCAAAGGACCAAACACTCAGAAATGGGTATTTCTTTTGGAAAAATCAGGAACAAGCCCCTATTGACTCAGAGGATCATCTCCTCCTGCCAAGTGAAAGACCCCTATAAATAGCCAGGCCGGAGAATCCAAGTTATTTTTCTTCTTCTTCTTTATCCTATTCCTATGGTGTTGAATGAAATTCCTGTTGTGCTGCAGTATTGCATTTTCACCCTACTTGTTTCCACTTGTTTCCGAAGCTAAACTTCCTTTTTGTCCATTTTATTTGTCCTTTTCTACTTTTTTGTCCACTTTATTCTCTTTCTACCTTCTTTCATCTCCTTTCCTCTTTCTTCTACTTCACCAGTGACGCGGCAAGCTGCCACCCAGATCCATACCATGACTTTGGTACTGAAACAAGCACCATCTTGTTCCCCTGCTCCAAGCACTGTTGCCCCCTTTCCCCCAATAAGTCACCCCATTCACTGTCGGCCCAATCTTATCCAGGGGTTATAGTGGCAGATCTCATAATCCACCACCATAAATCCTGAACCAGCAGCATGAAAACCACATCACCATTGTGCATGCCAGAACTGCCAGCACAAATGGCTGGAAACCTCACACATGTGACAATGTCTCCCCGATTGCCCAGAGCAGGTAGGTCAGTGGTGGGAACAGTTCAGGGGAGGATTGTAGGCGGTTTGGGGTGGTGAGCAGGCTAGGTATGGGGTGGGAGAGGGAGAACTTGGTAACAGCCATGCACACCAAGATCCTATCTCCCTTTCCTTTCCCCCAAACACCCCTGGTCTCCTCAGACCTACACCAGTTGTACTTACCTCTCCCAAACCGTCTGGTGCTCATCCCCCCATGACATGCTCTGGGAGTGGTTGCTGCATGCTATGAACTGGTGGGTAATAGGATTGGGCCCTACGTATCTCAAGGGTCCACTTAGTTTGTCTCTCAAATGCCTTGGTTCATAATTACTCTTGGCTCTAAGCTAGGAGCTCTCAGGGACTTGGCCACCAGTCTTTGAGACTCCCTTCCACACCCCAGCTTTTCTAGAAACTGACTCAGCAGAATAAAAAGAGGCTATCTTGGTCTCTGGCCATTTCTCTCAATCTTTCCTAGTTCTCATATGTGGCCATGTGCAGTGTGACTCAAAGTGTACTTTCTTCCCACTCTCCTAGTTGCATATCTTTATTATTGTTAGCCCAACCATATCCGCATCTCAGAGATTACCATCCTTTGTGCTTTATTATTTTTCTATCCCCCCCCACTCCTCCACACCTTCTGTAGGATTTCCAGGTTTTGATACCCTGTATTAGTCTTTTGCCAGTTATAAACAGTGCTTACTCATGTTGGGATTACTTGCCTCTCCACTTTTCATTTTGCCCTCCTGTTATTGTTAAAAATCCCTCAACAAAACGTATGTATGTAGTTTGTTAATTCTGTCTCCTAAAAAGGTAAAGGTATCCTTCTTAATCTTTTGAATACCAACCCTTCTTTAGGGTGCACCACAAACCAACTGTCAAAGGTCCCTAGCAGTGGCGTCACCGCAGGGGGGCAGAGCTCTAAGTTCTGCTGCGATCGGAGCCTCCGTTACATGGAGGAATGAAGCGGCCCCGCCCCCTCGCCTTCGGAACCATTCAAGGCAGTGAAAACAACACACAGGAGACTCCCTATGCGTTGCTTTCGCTTCCCTGAAAGGCTCCGAAGGTGAGGGGGCGGGGCCGCTTCGTTCCTCCGTGTAACGGAGGCTCTGATCGCAGCGGAACTTAGAGCTCCACCCCCCCTGCAGTGACACCACTGGTCCCTAGAACATGCATGTTTTGGTACATGTGTGGGTGCACTTCCATGTGTCAGAGAGCATACGTGCTAACAATAGTGATGCACCGAATATGAACTTCTCCAGTTCCAAATCTTTACGCTAATTACAAACAGATTCCAAACTACTTTCAGCTCATAATTATTAAGCCCCAGAAGTAGCACACTCTGCCATTGCAACAGCCCATCACTTTCCCGATCAAACTTACCTGCAGCAATGGGAAGGGCTCCTGCTGTGGTCTTAATTAAAATGTTATATGAAAAATGTAGTTTCAGAGGTGTTCTGGGTTCTCAGCAAGGGCCCAGGATCCTTGGAAATTACAATTGCCAGAACTTCTGGCACCCAAGAGAGTGCTCAGAGATGATCTAACTTAGGGGTGGCCAACCTTCCACCATTAGGGCCTCTGCACTCTGAAGAGTTGTGTAGAAGACAGAATCTTGGCAGCTGCAATTGCTGATGGTGCTGCTAAAGCTGATGCACCTGCTGAAATGCCCTCACCTTATACACCCATTAAAGATCCAAGAGCATTCTTGTTGAAAGGTTGGCCACCCCTGGTCTAACTATAAGGAGTTGTGGGAAATTAAAATTGCCAGGGATCCTGGCACCTGAGATGCTATTGCTGTACCAAGGCCACAACAACAGCCCTGTTTGTTTACTTAAAAAACATTTATACAGGTGGGCCCCCATATCCGCTGGGGATATGTTCCAGGCCCCTCCGTGGATACTTGAAACCGTGGATAAGAGCAAACACCCCCTCCATGGTTTCCTGAGGGCCCCCCACCCTGCCTCCCCTGCAGGCAGGCATGCTTGCCCCCCAGCTCTTATTTTTCTTTCAGCAAGCTTTGTTTCTTCCTTAAAACAAACAGAGAAGCAGCCTCCATTGCAGGCAAGTAGAACGAGACTAAGTCCTAGAGAGGCTTTGCAAGGTTTCTGTTAACCTTGCAGAGCCTCTCTAGGACTTAGTCTCGTTCTACTTGCCAGTAATAGTCTCGTTCTGTGCCCATGGCAGTGTATAACATTGAAACCACAATAAAAATACAATAATAGAATCCACATTAATAGCAGCAAACCTGACCTGACTAATAAAACCACAGAAGGAAGAGCAAAACAAAAGAGTCTTCAGCCCCTGCGGAATGCCAACAGCAAGGGTGCAGTTCACAAATCAAAGGGAAGGGAATTGTGCAGCTGAGACAATGGTACAGGAAAGGCCCTTCTCCTCATCACTGGCAGTCCAGCCTCACTTAGTGGCAGCACATGCAGGAGGGCCCTGCAAAATAATCTCAGGGCGACAGGCTGTCTTATATAGGGGAGCTGCCTCTGCCAGGTAAGGCCACAGCAGCAGGGGGCTTCCAAGAGGCCTCATAAGGCCTCATCATAAAACCAAACAACATCATTAAGAGTGTGACAAAACCTGGAGCCTGGAATGGGCCAGGAAAGCAAACTATTTCAGACCCAGTATGAGCTGAGCCCAAATAAGTGTGTTCTGTGTGAGCTCCTTTCAAATTAAGCCTGGAGAAGCTAATGATGATGACTAATGATGATTAGTCATTAAGTGGTGATTTGTATATGCAAATGACCCATCAAAGATCAAATACCAAAGAGAGAACTTTCACTTCATGTCATACCATCTCAAATGGAACCTTTTCCATTTAATTGATTCACACATTCAGCTGAGCATCCTTAAGTGTTGAGAGATGAAACAATGAGGCATCAAGTAATGTACTAGCTCTTATGCATTCTTCTAATTGAAGGTTTGGAAAAATAATCAGAATGTTGGATCTGATTTTCTTCTAGCCTCCTTCTACTATTTTTGTTTTGTTTTGTTTTTCAGGACACTGCAAAATGAAAGAGTGTATGCATCGCAGAATATGGAACAATGCTATTTTCATTCACTTTCTGATTGTTTCATTTATTTTTTCTAGTTTAGAAACAATTGCATGGGGGCCATGAGACAGAGTGAAACTATTATCCATCTGGTATGCTCAGAATATGGAACAGAGGGAAACTGGTTTGCTACAACTTCCAAAAATTGTGGCGATACAAAACAGTACAATTTCATGGTATGTTAAGCTTTTGAGGGAATTTCTGGCTGTCCCAGATATCATAGATATCAGGAGCAGCTCTGAGTCACTTTCCAGGCACCTTTGGGTAGCTAAGGGAAGGTAACAGCTGAGTGCTTGCATATTAAATGCAATATAATTTTTTTAAAGGAGGTTATTATTTAGACAAAATGTGGAACATTATCTAAAATCTCAAAATCTTGGCTTCCCTTTCTAGATAGATACATCTATGTATTTTGCATAATTTTACTATATAACTAACTCTAATATGTATATACCCAGCTACAATGTTTTTTAATGAATAATAGCTTGGTCATTGTTTTTATTATTTATTATTAATTAATAATAAGCAAACTCCAATAAATAGCAGTACTAATCATTATTAGAACTCATTTCAAGAGTGAAATGCATCTATGCAATTTCTTAAATCCTTAATGGGTCACTTACAAATTGTATACCAACTAATGGGCAATCAAGACAGTCGCTCATTAAGCTTTTTGACTGATCACCTTGTGCTCATTTGCAGAGTATGAGCAGGTTATGAAAGTGTTTTAGCTCTGCAATGCAAACGTCACACATTACGGATCAGTTGAGCTGGGCTCCTGAGGTAGAGCAGCAAGAAAATCACACATGATTATATTTACAAACGATTGCAAACCTCATGAGATGAAATAAATCATTGTGGGGTATCAGTATTGTTCAGAGCAGATCTTATAACTCAATCGCTACGTCTAATGGGGGCCAGGAGACCTGGGAAAGCAGGAAATTCAGGAGTGAAAAAAGTTTGAGTTTGGAAGTTGGTTTGGAAGTTCTAGAACCTTGGACTGCTGGCCCAGCACTGCTCCTGAGCCCAGCACTGCTCTTTGCCCTGCCCCTTCCATCTCACAAGGCAAGGGACTGCAGCACCACACTGGTCCTTAAAGGTTCAGGGTGGAGCTTCACCAGCCGTTGTTCGGCATTTTCTCTTGCTGCCTCAATTGCTGACCCAGAGCACCCATGCTGTGGCTTTCAGCAGCGGATCCTTTTTCCAGCCTCCAGCAGCGGCTTTACAAAGACATATCCTTTATTTTTTAAAAAAGCGGAGAAAGGGAAAGCCTGCAGTACCGGGTGTGGGGTATTGTAGTATTCCCTATTGTAGTGGCTGTACAAAAAGAGGAAATGCCTGAGAGAAGAATAAATGGTGGCTTACTGTCTCCCCTAGGTTAGATACCTAAACTGCGGGGGGGGGGGGAGTTAGCCCGCTGCAGGTTTAAACAAGTTTTTGTAAATTATTTTTGTGAGGAGAAAAAAAAAATACATTGAAGAACACAATATGAATACAAACAGAACACTTGTCCGTAAACCTTTATTGGCATAACATACAAACATAATACATTAAACAAAACAAAACCTATCAGCCATCCCCACAACTCTCCCGTACAAAATTAGAGAAATTTTTCTTCTCAGTCATCTCTGCCGCTCGGCCATCAGTTTTAAGAAGACAGCTATCCTCGAGAGAGTTTTGACATCAGTTACCATAAGAAGATACCGTAGCCTGTCTTGATCAGCCCATCCACTTATCTTTCCCAGGGTCGGGTCTAGGTGGAGTAGACGAAGATCACTGTATAGTGGGCAACATGAAACCATATGCGACAGTGATTCAACCCTCCCGGATTCGCACTGGCAGCAGCACCTCTCACTATATGGGATCCTCATATACCTGCCAAACAGCACAGCAGAGGGCATCACATTGCACCTTGCAAGAGAGAAGACCCTACGGTCTTGGGGGTCTTTCAATAGACTAAGAAAAGGAGGCGTCTGCCTGTAACTCAGAGGAATAGAAAGGTGCATGGGAGAGCATATCTTGTTAGCAGCAGAATATAGTTCCTGCTGATCAATGAAAAAGAACAAACAATTGCAAACAGAAATTCAGATATATCTGTTTTCAAGGCCATGGGACTGCAGTGGCTTAGTGTGGGACTGCAGTGGCTTAGTGTGGGACTGCAGTGGCTTAGTAGTTAAGATGCTGAATGCGGACCGGAAGGTCGGTAGGACAGCTGTTTGAGACCCGAGTGCTGCGTGTTGGAGTGAGCTCCTGTCTCCTGTCCCAGCTCCTGGCAACCTAGCAGTTTGAAAGCAAGAAATTGCAAGTAGATAAATAGGTACAGCTGTGGTGGTGGGAAGGTAACAGCATTCCGTTAGTCATGCCGGCCACATTACCATGCAAGCGTCTTCGGACAGTGCTGTCTCTACGGCCTTAGAAACGGAGATGAGCACCACACCCTAGAGTCGAACACGACTGGCTTTCGAGCAGGGGATACCGTTACCTTTCATTTTCAAGACCATTACAAGGAGAAACTAAGATGGATCTGGACTTGTCTCGTGTGTGTATTGGGGAAATGCATGGGCAATGATGCTGTTTGGAGATGTTCCTACTGTTTCCGACCTGTTCAGCCAGTACATTTGTAAACAGTCTATTACAAAAAAGACTACCAATCTCCAGTACGCACACCAAGAAACTGACCTTCTAAGGCTTCCCTGAAATTTCCTATTAGGTGGAGAAATGCAGAACAAATCACAACATCCTTTTCCTTACATTAGTAAACAGGCAGGAGTAACAAAACCAAAAATGTAAAGAAAATGTAGTGTGCCTTGCCACAAATAAGCACCTATGTTTGATTGCATCCTGCAGTTGCACTATTCCAGTGCTGTGCGATTAGGATAGTACTGCAGAACAGATCGTGTTTGAGGAGTATTGCTAATTAATTGTTAATAATCTGCTAAGAGCATAATCAAGACAGCCACAATGGTTTCATACTAGTTTTCTGTGAGTGCTGAAGCAGAAATGATTTAAACATTTTAATCAGAATTCCTTGCATAGATTTTGCTCTCATGCTGTTCTCCTCCTTTCCCCATAGGCAACAAAGACTACATACTACCACTGAACAGGAAAGAAATTCTCCACCGATAATGGAACTTGGAGTCAAAACCAATATGTTTATAGAATTTGCTGGGTGAGACTCAGCACATTAATAATTATCTGGGGACTTTAAAGGGAGTCAATTGCACATAGCTGTTTATAATCAGTAATTAGAAATCATCAGGAAGGCACTGATTAATGAGATCACCAATGGTTTCAGATCTGTGAGGGAGGAAGCAAGCCTGTTTGAAAAGATAAACAGCAAATAGCATAACAGGCAGAGTGATTGCTTGTTCTTCAACTTGTAGAGATATGAGGAGGCTTGGCTTGGTGTAGCCACCCCAACCCTTTTTCCTCATCCCAGGGGGAAAGGTCCATGTCCAAGGGGGAGGGGCTGGGCATTTCTGAAGATGTAACCTTGAAAAGATGAATGTGCATCTCCCTGAGGCATCTGGTGAGCCACTGTGAGATACAGGAAGCTGGACTAGCCTGATCAAGCTAGGCTCTTCTCATGTCCGTATCTGCAATGCCATGTGGTTTACTATCAACAAGGAAAAGGGGGAAGGAGTCCATAAAGAGTCACAATCTGGCTTATTCCCCTGCCTCTCCCACTAACTAACCATCTCTCATCCGGGGGGGGGGGGGTCCTGCCCTCTTCAGACCGAGTCTCTGCATGGTCTGGTCCAGCCCTTTCTCTCAGCCGTCAGGTAGATCCTCCTAGAGCAGTCCTCTTCTCTTGCCCTTGGACTCTATGCTAGCTCTTCTTCTCCTAGGATGTTCCCCACCCCTGACTTCTCATGCTTTCCTCTGAGCCTGCTCTGCCCCCTCTCCACGGCTACTACTTCTTCCTCTCTACTTCATCTCTTCTTTACTCTTCCCTCCACGGTCCTTTAGCTCCTGTCCTGCATCTTGTACCTGCTTTCAGCATCTCCCTTCCCCTTTGTATCACCCAGTCCAGGTGTCTCATTTCATGCCCGCTCATCTCCTTTCCATGACTCTAATTTCCTCTCTCCCCCTCCCCCCAATTCTGTTCTGTCCCTTTTCGTATCATCCTTGGACTCAAGGATGAGTCCCTTTCATATCATTGGACTCAAGTCGCATCAATGTCTTGACTCAGACTTGACTCGGCAGTTGTAAAAGACTCGAAAGACTCGACTTGAGACTTGGAGCCTTTTACAACAAGTTGAATTTTATTCAGGTTTAAACCCGTTTTCCCCGTTAAATAAATAGGGACTCTCAACTCACAACCAAAGACTCGGGATTTGGGTGCAAAGACTTGGGACTTGACTTGAGACTTGGAGTTAGAGACTTGATCTACATCCCTGCAAAGGAGTATTAGCAAAAAACCTGAAATAAATTCCTAATTAGACTTTTATTCAATAAAAGAGAGCAAAATGAACCCTTCACTGAACGTTTTGCACCAGTAGAAACTCATTCACTCCATCCCCAAATAGATATGATTTTGAAGAGGTGATTGATTGCGTTTAAAAAAATAATGTCACTTGTTTTGTGATGGCAAATGATGACATCTTTCAAATTCCTGCAGCAGCAGACACCTTATGAGACACAGCTGGCAAGGATTAGAGATGATTTGGAACCATCAAGTGTGAGACTGCCTTTGCAGCAATAGGTCATTATATCTATTTTTGAGATACTTCAAAGTTATAAGATAAATGAAGGAAGCAGTACTTGTGTTTCGTGAGTGCTTCTCTTTGAATGAAATTCCCATCTTGTTTGCCTGGGGGAGAAATGATTATGTCATCTTGAAGAGCCATCCTCAAAGCATGGCTCAAATGCAAAGCCTCCTGAAATAAGTCTCTAAGATTTGCATTTTTTAAAAAAAATATTCAACTGTATTATGGTTTGGCTGCCCACGTGCATTTAAGTGCTGGGGTGAATATTGTTCAGGATAAAGGAAATGTTGACATCCATTAACAAGGCTGGATGAATCATGATGCCTAATGCTCTGCATTGGAAGCCCTGAAATACCGTATTGTCCCGAGTATAAGACGCACCTGATTATAAGACGCACCCTTAAAGTTTGGTGCTATTAAATTTTTTTAATTAAATCACGGGCATTATTGCAACAGCCTGATTATAAGACACACCCCTAGTTTAAAAACTTAAATTAGGAGAAAAAAGTGAGTCTTATACTCAGACCAATATGGTATCTCAGAGCTGTAGAGAGAGGCCTTCACCCTAATCCTTGTGCAGCAGACCCCTTTCAGATCTCTCCATAACTCCCAACTGCAGTCTGAAGTGTTATGGTCCAGGTACAGGATACAATCCCATCATGAACTTGGGCTCGTTCCAACCAAGTAAACTGCTGTCATCATTGCCCACCATGGGGAAGTGCAGCATTAGAAAGAAGGTGCCAAATCTGCCCTGTTGCTAAATCTGCGCATGAAGAAAAAAGAAGAAGCAGTTGGCAGTGTGTTTGTTGGCTCCGGCTTGCAAGCCATGCAAGGCCAGTCCCACTCAGCCACCTGTCATCCTGTCTCTAATGCAGAAAACAGTCAAGCTAAAAGAGAAACTTTGAGTGAATGAGTCACAAAGAAGATGAAATGATAGGATTTGTGTGAAATATTAGCATCGTACACTATGTGCATGCAGCATCCAACAAGGACTGACTTTCCCCCAAAGCATTAAAGAGCATGTAAAAGTAGACATTTCTGAAAACAATAAGTGATGTGAGGCTGGGAGTTTCAGGGAAATATGTGCCATCGTACTTGGATACTGAACAGGCTGAACAGTTGATAGCTCTGATACTCAACTGATTTCAGCAAACTGCGTGTTCGCTTGCTTTTTAGGAGAGAGCCATGCATCCCCTGAAGAGAGCAGTATTTCTGGATGCGGGAGCTTCACTCCTGGATGTGCAGGCTGAGACTACGTCTCCACCAGATAAGCCCACTGCAAACCGTCCTTGGCAATAATAAAAAATAATAATCCCAGTATTTATATACCATTGGATTTTTCCAATGTCATTGGATTTTTTGTCATTGGATTTTTCCTTTGACTTTAATTCAAGGCAGTTTACAATAGGCAGGCAATTCTAAACCAAACGGTTTTTACAGTACAATAAATGTCCTAATCTTTCATAGGACGCTTCTTTCCAGGTGTTTCCTTTCACGGACTGGCCTCTCTCTGGCATTCACCTCCTACGCATTGACTGACAGTCAACTCCCCCTCACAGAGTGCCAGCTGCAGCCTCCTCTCACTCTCATAGAGGGTTTTTTGCAGCTTTTTTCAGCTGCAACGGAGTCTCGAACTGCCGTCCTTGGCCTTGATCTTCAGGCATGTAAGGCTGCAGCTCTCCTGACTGAGCCAAACCTCCTGCCCAGATATCTGACAAGAGATATTTGGCTACTGGAAACTTCTTGACAAGAGATATCTGGCTACTGTCACATAGCTCCATAACCTCCAGTAATGCGTTCTGTAATGAGCGTAATGCATTCTGCATAGATATGCCCATAGCAACAAACCAGGAGATTCACCATCACCTGTTAGAAAATTCTGTTGTCCTGTCTTGCCCCCTGTTGGGGATCTGTCTGAGTTGTATTCTTGAGGGCTTTGAATTAGTGGTGCATGGGTAGGGCTGCCAACTTTGTATTGGTATCTACGCCTGAGCCTTTGATAGCATCTGGTTCTGCCGACATTTAATAGGGGACACAATACTTATCTCCATACTGTGAAAGGCCTTCATTGGATGATTGTTTAATATTAGAAACAGAAGCCAGATAGGTCAACAGCAGTGCTGATATAGATTAGAACATAGTTTGCCAAGACATCTCATTGATACAGTATATTGTCAAAGCATTTACATGTTCGTGTGTTTTACATTAATTTATATCTGAACTTTAATTCAATTTAGTTTCACAGGAGCTGTCAGAGGTGTTTGTTTCCCCTCTGTTTGTTCTGATGCTGATCTTCTTTGTTCTAACCCTTTTAATTGTTTTTATTGTACATTGTCTTGGGTGTTTTATTACAGAAAGATTAATCAGTTTTCTAAAAACATGAATAAATAAATAAATGTCATGGATGTTCAGAAATGTAGACAAGAGTTAGTATATAAGCCAGGAGAAAAGAGATGATATTTCAATATGAAAGTCACATTAAAGTCATTTTATTGCCAGGGAATTGCTGAAAACAATGCTACCATGAATGCTACCAAGAATGCTACCATGAAACGAAAGACACAAGCATTGCTAAAATGTGTATATGTCTTCAAGCAGAGAGAGCGAGAGCAATGTAGCCCAATTCTCTTCATATTCACACAGAGGTAGATGTGTTACTTTCAGAGTAGATGTGTTAAAGTGTTGCAAATGGATTCTAATGGGAACCATAGGTTGGGCATCATGTTCTAGAAATAATAATTGAGAGGCTACAATAGTTTTTATTATTATTATTCTACTGCAGTCACGGGGTATTACTAATTTGGTAGGGGAAGAAAGAAATGGGGGATAGAGAGACAACTTGGAAGCTTCATAATTGACGTGGTGAATAGCTGCAATAGAAATTCTCACAACAGATTTGAATGGATGAGGGCATCTACAACGATTATAATAGAACACTGAGAACTATGAGGGGTCACACAATTCAAATTGGAGTAGATAGATCTCTCTATAATAGGATGAAAGATGAGGTTTTGTGTAACAGACTGGAAAAATCCAAATGCCACCTTTGAAAACAAAACCATTGCACACACCCATACTATAGCAAAGGTAAAAAATAGGGCTGCCATCTATTTTTCCCCGACAGCAGCTTTGGTGTATTATCAGGCAATTTATTTTACAAGTAATCTTTTTTTTTTTTTACATTTTTTAAAAATAAATAAATAAAATAAGTACACCAGGTGTGGCCAACCTTTCAACATGAATGCTCCTGGCCCTTTAATGGTTGTATAGGTGAGGGCATTTTAGCAGGTGCAGCAGCTTTAACAGCACCATCAGCAATTGCAGCTGCCAAGATTCTGTCTTCTACACAACTTTTAAGAACGCAGAGGCCCTGATGGCAGTAGCGTCACTACACGCGCGACACCCTAGGGCAGGGGGGTGCGCATCACTCCCCCGCCTTAGGGTGAACCCCCCCAAACACCCCCTCCAGGGCCTTCTGAAGGTCCGATACTTGAAAACGTAAAGTTTTACGTTTTTCGCGCATGCGCAGTACATTTTCTGAGGGCAAAGGGCTGCCCCTTTGCCCTCAGAAAAGTACTGCGCATGTGCAAAAACGTAAGAATTGCGTTTTCAAGCAGCGGGCCTTCAGAAGGCCCTGGAGCGTCGGCGGAGCCGGACGCTCCGAGGCTGGCTCCCGGGTCTCGGCGCCTCCGGACTCTGGAGGCTCTGAGGCCGGGGAGCCGGCCTCGGAGCGTCCGACCGTGACGCGCGTCACCCATGACGCGCGTCACCCACGGGCGGTCCGCCCCACCCGCCACGCTCCGTCGACGCCTCTGCCTGATGGTGGAAGGTGGGCCACCCCTGAGGTACAACCTTTATTGCTATGAAGATGCAGTAATGGGGAAAACAGCACCAATTAGATTTCTTTTGCATATCATATGGATGTTAAAGACACAGACTTTCCATGTCTTACATGTGGTCACCCCAGCATCGGAGCAAGGGAGGCCGGCCTCTGCGCCAGCCTCCCTTGCTCGAGAGTCGTCACGAACATGGTTTACGGCACGTTCACGATGTCTCCCAGCAAAGGAACCCTCACCCGGAAGTCGTCGGCTTCCGGGTGAGGGTTGCGCTGATAGTCAGGAAGAACAATTTATTAAGGCATATAGAAGCAGCAACTTTGGAGTTTGGAAAATGTTGCAAAAACAGGAAACTAAGCAAGAAGTTTAGTTTCAAGATCTATTGGGGGCAAAAATAGCATTTCATGGCAAAACTGTTTGCTTACAAAAATTCGGTAAAGCGCTACTTAATAAATAAGTAACTCGCATATTTATGACCGTCTTAAAAATCTGAATTCAAAAACTTTTTTTCAAAGAAGTCTAGTTAAAAAAATGCTCACCCACTTAATAGCTATGGAATTTTCTTGAAACCTAGTCTTCTAAAAATGGAAATGTCTTTCCATCACTCTCCTTAAGATTACAGTTTGCTATTCATTTTTTTTAAAGATAGGTACAGTAGATAGATCGGTAGATAGATAGATAAATGTAAGCTACTTTTATCTGAAGAAGTAAACTACTTCACTTCATATTCAGGTCCGTAAGCCTTTCTATCTCTTATATTTAATTTAAGAGTACTGGATTATACATTCATGAAGTTTACATCACTTTCCATTTCTGTCATGTCTTTTTTTTCTCTTAGCAACTGTGCACCCATTAAACTGGAAAATGATTTAGCAGAATCTCACAGAGGCAAGCATCAGAGGTATAACCTAGCTAATAAGGCAAATGCCCCTTTGCAGACCCGTGTATTTGGGTTCCCAGCCTACATTGTTCCATGCTCACATACATTACATATCTGAACAGTCTCTGAACAGTGTATCCATGGAGAAATCAGTTATTTTTCACTTCTAATTTTTAATTTTGGACTAATTGTTTTTCTGCCTTCTGTTTTAGAATTGGGTATGGAATGAGGTCAAACTAGACATGTGCTTACTTGCATTTTTAAGAGACCTTTTAAGAGATCTGCTGAAACCTAGAAATGCCTCTTAGTTCACCAAAAACAGCTGGGAGGAGGGATCCTATTAAGACTATTGGGATGGTAGTTCAGCAGTTTGGAAAGCAGATTTCAAATGAATTGACTCTTCCTCCTAAAGGCAAGTCCCCTCAGCCAATAATATTAATGGTGGTGGTGATGATGATGATGATGATGATAGCAATGATATTGCAAAGAGAACAAGAATTGGAGTTGGGTGGATCAGTTCTTTGGAAAGAGAATTTCAAATGTTCTAACTGCTCCTACAAAAGGGAAGCCCCATGCACCCAATTTCACATACCCACTCTCTGAACGATAAGGTGGAAAAAGAAGGAATCAATGGGGGTAAGACAGTAAACTAGTACTGGAAAGGCTTTTGTAAAGCTGTCTGTATTCATCCAAAAACAAATGCAATCTCACAAACTGAGAATAATATTAAAGTGCAAAGAAGATGGGCTGGAGTGGATGGCTGCAGATCAAGAGGAGATGAGAGCAAAATAAAATTGTCTAGCTATATAGACTTAGCCAACCTAGAAGTTCGAAAGCATGTTGTTGTTGTTGTTGTTGTTGTTGTTGTTAACAATATTTATATACCGCTTTTCAACAAAAGCGGTTTACAGACAAAAATCAAATGATTAAAGGGCATTAAATGTTAATGCAAGTAGATAAATAGGTACCGCTTGCAGGAAGGTAAAAGCATTCCGTGTCCAGCCGCACACTACATACTGTGGCCGCTGGAGGAGGTACGAGATTCCCCTGAGGGGGCAATCCGGGTGGCAAAGGAGGACAGGGTTTGGTGGATCCAGCCCGGGAGGGAGCGGGGATGGCGGAGACCATATCCTTGTCCCCTCCCGGGCCAGTGCAGCCTTTACACGGCCTCCTCTTATTTCCGCCAGCTAAATAGCTGGCAGAAATCTGAGGAGGCCCACTGGGGCCAAGCCACGCTACACTGGGGGAAGGGGACAAGTGTCCCCTTCCCCTGAGTAGACCTCCAGTTCAATCTTGATCGGCCCGGACCGAGGATAGCATAGTTAGGCAGGATGGCTCTGTCAAAAACACAAATCTATAATCTGTCTCTCACCTCTCCCACCTGATGGCAAAAACAATGGCAGAATGCAGAAGCCACATGCTGCTTCTGTGTTTTATTTTCTGCATATACCTCTCCTTCCCATTCTATAACTGGAAGTTTCTGTATGTCAAGAACCCCCCTCAGATTCTTGGACACTTTGGCAAGACTACGTCTGAATTTAAGACTCGAACGTTTACATGGTCAATTCCCACTCCCATGCTCTCCCCACTCCTTCCTTGCTGCTGCTAGGGAAAAAGAAAGTGAAATGAATGAATGAGAGCTGAATAATCGGACAGGGGTGGGAAGTAGGCAGATTGGACCCTGGAGAGGGCAGGATCTGCGGCACTGGTGGGTCGGCAGTCTCATACTTTTTTATTTTGAGGTCGTGGCACACAAAATGTTGAAGACCACTGGCCTATAGCATGGCTTGCTTCAATATTTACAACTAACTTACTGCATACACATGCACGCGTGCACACACATCTCATTCTGGCCCCAAAGCTGTGTTTTATTTTCTGCATTAAAGTCTTCATTTAAAACGTGTAGGCACATGCACTGTGAAAATTCTAGTTTTAAAGTGCTTTTTACGTTTAAGAATTGCCCCAATGCCAGATTTTCCCAGGGCAATTATTTTCCCAGGACATTAAACTGAAAATTGTGGCGGTCACAGGCTGATTGGTACATTTGAATCATATGCCACTGGTCGACCTCAACCCCACTAGACACTGCTTCTGATAGGGAAGCTGCAAATAATCCAAGATCTGCTTTTAAAGTAAAAAGGAAAATGTGTGACATCCAGGAGTACGGAAGCATGATGTTCACTCCTAGAAATCCTTGATTTAGGGTTTTCTTTTCGTCCCTTCCCTGACATAATGGAGAAAGATATTGCTCAGTATGGCTATTTTGTTGGATGAATTTTTCATAATATTGCAGTCAGTTAAGCAAGTAATCACAGATGATGAAATCATTAAGGCGGTGTGTTACTCTTGCTAGCTATACAGTTGTTGTTAAATGTATGCCTGATAGAACAGAAAAGTCAAACATAGCAACACTGGAATATTTTGGTATAGAGGATTTTAGCCAAGTTGCATACTCACAGCACAATCGTGTCTAACTCTGTGCCCTGAGATGCAGCGGGACCAACGCAGCCTCTGCCGCATCCAGAGCGCAGAGAGGCTTGCTGGGAGGTCACCAGCCGCCCAAACCCCAGCCGCCCAAATGGGTCTCCTCAGGTGTTGGAATAGGATATGGCGGAGGAGGCCTCTGACGATCCCACCCCTTCCTGGGCCTGGCTGACTAGTCTTACCCCCTGGAACACCCCGTTCCCCCCCCCTCTCCGTGCCCCTCCATTGCCCTGCAGGGAACTCACTTTCCCTGGTGGGTGCAGCTCCAGATACAGTATGTGGTGAGTAGAGCAGCGCCAACCTTGGCGCTGGTGCTGCCTACTCGCAGGGTGCCGCAAATGTGCTTTACGGCACATTTGCAATACCCTAGATCGGCGGAGCAGCACTCCGCCATTCAAAAAATGTAGACAGGATTGGGCTGCCCTTTAATTTTAAATACTCAGCTGCATTGAAATTGTGGGTGTTGCAGAAACTATTCAAATGAGACAGAGATTATTGAAGAGATAATAGGTTTGCTGAAGTGAAAGGGATATTTTCCCAAGATGTGGGCAAGGCGACAAATGTCAGCATTTAATTTTCGGACTGTAGATGAAGTGTGGGGTGAGGGGAGGACAACCCAAGCTTTCTTTTCCTATTCTCAGCTAGAGTTGCCACCTTAGGCTAAAGCTATTCTAGGAGGTGCTTTTTTCCAATAGTGCAATAGTCTTGCACTCCCTGGTTTGGGAACACAATGGAGCATGGTAAGGGGATACACACACACACACACACACACACACACACACAAGCCAGAGGGATGTGATGGCAACAGACTCAAGGTGAAGAGCACCCTGAATTTGACATTTCTCCCACCACCTACTCTGATGCAAGCCACATCCTTCACTTCATGGCTGGGCCTGTCACCCTGTCTAATGGCCCTTTCCTTGCTGTTCTGCCCAGGAGAATCTGTCGGGGGGGGGGGCAGAGGAGTCTCCTTCCCGTTCGCCTTCGCTGCGCGGAATGGCTCCGACAGCGAGTGGGCGGGGCCTCCTCGCTCCGGTTTGTAAACACGGTACTAGCATGGGGCGCAACTTACGGTAGAGCCCCTACCGTAGAAATGCCTCTGGGGGGAGCCTCTTCCAGGTGAAAGTCATAGGTTCCTCAAATATAATCTATATAACTAACTTACAGTGCAATCCTATCCAACTTACACCACCGGTGTAAACAGCGGTGCAGCAAGAATGGAAAGGGGATTCAAATCCTTTGGAGGGGATTTGAATCCCCTTTCCATTCTGGGGCCTCCCATTCTTGCTGCACCGCTGGTTACACCGGTGGTGTAAGTTGGGTAGGATTCTGCTGTTACTTTCTTAGCTTTCTAACGGTACATCTCCTGCCCAAGGCAGTGAAGTAATTCAGGAAGAAGAAGTGAAAAGATAGACTTGCAGATGTGGGATACTGTTAGAGAAGACTGTTTCACTGCTTGCTTCTGCCTGAGGAGGATATTGCTTAGGACTCATTTCAAGAACCAAATGGCTGGCAGACGTACAAGAGGAGGACATCTTGCAAGGCATACAGTGCAATCCTATGCATGTCTACTCAGAAGTAAGTCCTCCTATTGAGTTCAGTGGGACTTACTCCTGAGTAAGTGTGTATAGGATTGCAGCCATAATCACGTCTACGGAACAAGACAAAGATACCATTGCTGACAAGACCAGTGTCGTATGTCAACAACCAGTGTCGTATGTTCCAAGACGCAGGAAGTTCATACGGAAATATAAAGTTGCCCAACACTGTGTTAAAATATTGGTTCAACTGCATCAGCATTGTGTCCTCTACTCCGACTGGTAGGAACACCCCAAAGTTGAATGACCCAACGTTCTGCCACTTACTCCACAATTAAAGTTGGGGTGATGAAGCAGTTGCCTGAGTGTTCAGGCAAGAGACCAGATCTTAATTATTTCAAAGCAAATACTTTGGAAGTGCTGAGTCTAATAATTTCAGATGGTGGTACTTAGCTCATGGTGGTACTTAGAATTTGACATTTGAGAACTCGTCAGATTTCATGTCCAATGCCTTTTAAACCCAGGACCACTGAGAGATACCACCAAGTCTGAACACTCAGGTTTTGAGCTTAAATTCCTCATTTCAAAAAACTTTTATATTCAAAGTTGACCTTTCAAAAATACGAAATGCAAAAACTTGAAATCTTGGTATGGTTGAAATACTTGTGGATATCGTACATGAGCAGAACTAGTTGGATGGCTCTGTAAAGCTTGGCTACCCCCAAATGCCTTTATTTTCTTCAGCAAGTCTTTCTCCACTTGCGATGAGCTGTGCTTCATATGAACCCAATTATTGTTTCTTCACCTCTCCCCACTCTCTTGGGGCAATGTGTAATATTAGCATCCCAGTGTCAGTAATTTAAATGAATGACAAATACCTGATTAATATAGCACATTCTTCTTTGGTGAAACAAAATGGCTCCTTTTCGTAATGTACTATGTAGAAAGAGCTGAACAAAGTCGTCCAGTGCATTTTTATTCTACATATGGTGCCAGACTTGTCACAGTATTTAACAAATTAGGTTTCTAGAAAAGGTTAGAGCTTCTTTAACCTACTAATTGTCAGTGAAGTAGAAAAGGAGTGTTGGCTTGATGCTCTAAATCATTCTTTGGGAATGGTAAAATGCAAGCTGCCATCTAAACATTTCTGCCAGCAGCGTAATGGTAACAAACGATGTTAGTTTGCGAGGTCAAAAAAACATTCATTGTGAAACCTGGACAATGATCATCTTATATGATATTTATCTTCCTTTTCAGGGAAAATATTGGCATAGTTTATTTGCTTTCTAATGCATGCTACTTATTTCCATCAAGAATATCCCTATGGAGGGTTCTTGCATTTGAAAAGGTGTAATTAATTCTGTCTGAAAGGTCACATGGAGTCAGCACTCGAACACTGGTATTATAATGATAGTAGTGAAAAGTCTGTCATTCTGATGGGTACTGCATATGTGTAGGAAGGGTCTCAATAGCTTAGTGCCCACAAGCAGCCAGTGGCGTTTCTAGAGGGGGGCAGTACTGTAAGTTACGCACAGGTCTACTCAGTGTTACACGGTAGCCCCACCCGCTCATCGTTGGAACCATTCCAAGCAGCAAAGGCAACACGCAGGGAGTCTCCTGCGCATTGTCTTCGCTGCTCGGAATGGCTCCAATGGCAAGTGGGTGGGGCTACCGTGTAACACTGAGTAGACGTGTGTGCAACTTGCTGAGTTGACCTGTGTGTACCACCACCCTACTAGGAATGCCACTACAAACAGCAGATGAAGTTGCAATAAACCATTTATTCTCCATACAAGCAAGTTCACTGCACACATACCAGTAAATGTCAGGGAGGGAGAAAAGTAGAGTAGGCCACAACCCTTCTTTCTCACATCTACTTTTCTTTATAAAGGGAACTTTTGGACATGGAGGAGCATTCAAACATGGAATAGGAGTCCCCTCCTCCCCCACACAGTGTGAAGTGGCATCACTCAGAAACATGTTAATCTTCCATTTGCAAGACCTAGCTCCACATTGCAGAGATCCCCTAAGAGGGGGGGGGAGTCCCTGTAGCAGGACAGGGAACCGTATTGTCTGATGAGTGGGTAAAGGTTCACCTCCAATGAAACTGTTTTCTGGACTTTTCCAAATGGGTCATGGTTAGGCTTACCAGATTCCCCCGGTTGTAAACTGGGACAACCCCCTGAATAATTAATTAATTAATTAAAATAAAAACTTGTATTTATTTATTAATCAATCAATTAATTATTTTACGTACCTGTCCCGCCACTGCTGCCATTCTTCCGCCCCCATTGCTGCCATTCTCGTCGTCTTAGCCACCACGTCTTCTTCATCATCTTCTTCTTTGTTGTTTTCTTCAGCCGCGGCCGCCTCTGGACCCTGGTCGGCTGCATCCAAGCCGGTCAGGACCCCTACCTCTGCGCTGAAGCCGCCGCTGCCGCCGCCGCCGCTTTAACATTTTAAAAATTTACCTTTTTTCCTGTCGGCCATCTTGGATCTCGCAAAATCCAAGATGGCAGCGCCCAAATCTCATGAGGACACATGAAGCAGTACAGTACTGATGACCAGGGATGTGGATCAAGACTCTGACTCCAAGTCTCAAGTCAAGTCCCAAGTCTCTGGGTCCAAGTCTCAAGTCAAGTCCCAAGTCTTTGCCCCCAAGTCCCGAATTTTTGGTTGGGAGTTGCGAGTCCCTATCTATTCAATGGGGAAAACGCGTTCAAAATTGAATAAAATTCAACTTGTCGTAAAAGGCTCCAAGTCTCAAGTCGAGTCTGCCAGCCGTTGCCCTGGCGGCCCTTACTCTCTGGGAGTCGCAAAAGTGCTTTATTGCACGTGCTCCCCCGGTGGTTGTTTACACTGGATTTCGGCCTAGGACACATTCAGCATGTTCTGGACTTTCTGAAGTGTAGCAGTTCTTCCTGATCCATTCCTTCTCTTATAATGCAGAGCAACTGAACATCTCTCTCTCTCTCTCTCTCTCTCTCTCTCTCTCTCTCTCTCTCTGTATGTATGTATGTATGTATGTATGTATGTATGTTATATGTATATTTATTTATATTTATATATTTTCACATGTTTATACCGCCCTTCCTCCAAGGAGCTCAGAGTGGTGTACATATTTCCTCCCCTCCTTTTTGTCCTCACAACAACCCTGTGAGGTAGGTGGGGCTGAGAGATAGTGACTGGCCCAAGGTCACCCATGAAGCTTTGTGGCTGAGCGGGGATTTGAACCTGGATCTTCCAGGTCTAAGTCCGACTCCCAAACCACTACACCATCCTGGCTCCTATTATATATACAGAGAGAGAGAGAGAGAGAGAGAGAGAGAGAGAGAGAGAGATTGCTAAAATCAAGGTAGCTTAAAAAGTTGCTAAGTGAATACGTTGCTACGGTACTTCTAAAGATAAAGCACAGTACAACAATAAAGAAGCATTCAGTGTCTGAAAGGTTGTTTCCCACCATTTTGCAGATTTTCATAACCCCAATCAAAGCATGACAAATGCTTCTTGTCCTTATTTCATCTTTCGTTGCTTTTTGCTATCTATGGCAACAGCACTAGGCTGCTACGGATGAGTCGAATTGCTGGGGAAATCCCAGTAGGAGAGATCAATGGAATGCATCCCACTTGCAATCAGTAGGACATCTGAAAGGACATGGATGCTCATGGTTGCGAGCAACTTCCCAAGGGAGCAGATAGATTCAGTACAGAAACTACTGCGATTCAGGAGCAATAGAGTCTACGCTGATAGCATGGGAGACAGCACTTTTGAAGTTATCAAAGCGATGATGGAGCGATTAAAAAAAATAACATTGAGATTTTGATCCATAAAATATCACATTCAACTTCTTTTCAATAGACAACAAGCAGTTTTTCCTAAAATAAAATATTTTGGGTAAAGAAAAAAAAAAGACCATACATATTTAAACAATGAAGCCCTAATCCAAACACTACTCTGGGAGTTACCCCTGCTAACTGGGCAAAGAGGCACCTTTTAAATTGGTGCTCATCTTGTATTAGCAGAGGAGAGCACCTGTCCCTATTCACCCCAGCATAGCAGATCTTTATGGTGTTGTTTCTTATGCATCCTGTGAGCCCTTTTGGGACGGGGAACCATTTATTGATTGATTAAGCTCTGGGGCAGCCCGATATTACCCAATCCCCTGCACTAAAGGGGTTTGCACTGCATCCCACAGGGGAATTTTGAGCTGTGAAGGTCTCCTTGAAGTAAGGGAACATTCATTCCCGTACCCTGGAGTAAGCCCTCACTGCCCTGCTGGGTCTACACAGAACTGAGCCAGATTTTGTTAGTGCAAGTCCAAGTTGACCTGGGTAGGCAGATTAAGGTCGGGATGGGGGATAGGATATTGGTGGTGCTGCTTCCAGCGATACTGTCCCCTTCCTGGCCTTGATCCACCCTCTTCCCATCCCTGATCTCTGCCCTGTTCTTCCCTCTACCCACCTTGTTCTGCCTACCCCTGCCTCCTGTCCACCCCCCACCCCCACGCTGACTTACCGGCATTGGGGCTCATTGGGAGGCGGCTGGCGTGCAGACATGGCTGCAAGCCACTTACAGTGGTGGCCAGGTTGCGCTGTATGGAATGTCACTTTTTGTGGCAGCCATGAAGGACGTTACACTGCCTGAACATAATTTTATTTATTTATTTATTTTTCACATTTTTATACCGCCCTTCCTCCAAGGAGCTCAGAGTGGTGTACATATTTCCTCCCCTCCTTTTGTCCTCACAACAACCCTGTGAGGTAGGTGGGGCTGAGAGATAGTGACTGGCCCAAGGTCACCCAGGAAGCTTCGAGGCTGAGCGGGGATTTGAACCTGGATCTTCCAGGTCTAAGTCCGACTCCCAAACCAGGCCAATGAGGTGGAGGCCTCATAAGGTGGCCAGCCAGTCCCAGGCTGTTATCCTAGATGGGAGGGGAGGGGACACTGTTGTCCAACACTGGGGCATCAAGAAGTGGACACAGCCTTAAGTGTTGCCTATGCACCACCCTTCTGATGCTCCTACTATGACCTATCACCATCTGTCCCCTTGCCTCATGTAAGGGACTGAAGATGCCCCTCTCCATATTCCACCAGGGCTGGGTGGTACTATATTTCATTCGAGACTGATAGGAACAGAACCACCTGAGTTAGTTACTAAATATATAGTTACTAAATTATAGCATTGCATTTGATATTGAAAGTAAATATTGTCTGCACAGAAATAGCACAGGCTACAATTAATTGTTATAACTTTTGTTCACTTGTCATGAGTTTAATTCCAATTTTTTAATCCATTTTGGCAATTTTGGGTAATTTTCAAGTTGGAAATGTGTTCAGCTTTGACTGTTATAATCGGAATATAGTGACAACAAACTGCTGGGAAGGGAGCCTACAGATAGATCATGCCTCTGTGTGCTCAGCGATGCACATTTCACATGATGTATTTCCCTTAGATAGCGTTTATTTCTGCTGCGCACGCAGGAACAAATTTGTGATACTCTACTGTCCCTAGTGAGCATGCCAGCTTCAAAAGGACATTAACGAGCCATCTACTGAATCAGTAAATGTGATTGCTCATGCAAAATGGATTGCTCATGCAAATTGATTCATTCAAGGCATTTCTCCTTAGTGTACAGCGAGAACGACACAGATGTAAGTTTTGAATAGTTATTGTATCTAAATAAATAAGATAATTGGGGTGCTTCACTGCATATTCATTTAATCAATACTTATGATTAGAATATTTATCCTTTGGATCAAAAATGTCACTATATATGTCTGGAGGAATGGCTCTTCTCCTATTTCTCCCCTGCCCTTTATTCTGAGAAGACCAGGAATGTCCTGCTTATGTGCCCCTATCTACTGAGGGCAGGAAGGTGCCCACAGTAGACTGGGTCTGCTCTATAATAGCACCCACATTACGGGAGTCCCAGACAAAAAAGAGTCACCAGACCAGCTCATTGGCACATTTTTAGAAGGTGGAGAAGATGAGCCTTTGTGGCATGATATCCTCTGCGGTTTTAGGACCAGCTTGTTTCGCTCTCTGGTTTTTTTTTTCTCTAGTGGCACTTTGCACAAACAACTGCACATCACTCACAATATGTATGGCAAGACATTGTGCTTAGCCCTTGTCCTCCAAGAATTCTCGTCGCAGGTATTCCACCCCAGCAAGTCTCCACATGCAAACACCGCAATTACCACCTTGCCTCCCCAACAGGGGAAGCAAGCACAATGCACCCCACACAGGTAAGCAAAGGGGAGAAGGGAATTCCATGTAATGCATCGAGCCCAGAGCCCCCTCAATGCAGACCTCCCCCCCCCATGGCAGACAGTGAACTAAATGGTGCAGCCAGACCTCACAGGCACCTGTGACTTGGTTGTCTGTGGATAATTTGCAATGGTACAACGGCCCTGCTAGGAGGAGATGGTTGAAAACCCCACCTGTGTGATTCTCTTTCAGAGGCTGCTTCATCATTGATAAAGTTCAATAAGAATTTTGAGTGGATCACACTTGTTGTCTGTGTGTCAGCAGATAGGGAACCATAATCCCCTGCGTCATCCAGCCCCAGGGAGGGACTCTGTGGGGGAGGCCCTTGCAGGGCACAAGCCACCCATCACCCAGGGCCTCAAGGGGGGAGGCTCCACAGGTGTCATGAGCCCCCTGGTCCCTGTCCCAGGGATGCCTGGTGGGAACAGAGAGGGCCACACACTCATGGCCATGCTGCCAAGCACCCAAGAGGATGCCGGGGTGTGTGTGTGTGAGGGTGGATGGCTCCACATGCACCATGGCCAGCAAGGGGAATGGGCCGATGACCCAAGGAAAATATGAATGCATTGGCCAGTCAGTTGACCTCATGCAAAATCAGGGAATGGGCAACAATTGTCTGTGACGGATCAAGAGAGAGATCTTGGGGTGCTGGTGGACAGGTCGATGAAAGTGTCGACCCAGTGTGCGGTGGCTGTGAAGACCAATTCCATGCTCGGGATCATTAAAAAAGGGATTGAGAATAAAACGGCCAATATCATTATGCCTTTGTACAAATCGATGGTAAGGCCACATCTGGAGTATTGTGTCCAGTTCTGGTCACCACACCTCAAAAAGGATATAGTTGAATTGGAAAAGGTGCAGAAAAGAGCGACCAGAATGATTCGTGGGCTGGAGCACCTCCCTTATGAGGAAAGGCTACAGCGTCTGGGGCTTTTCAGCCTAGAAAAAAGGCGCCTGAGGGGGGACATGATTGAGACTTATAAAATTATGCATGGGATGGAGAGAGTGGATAGAGGGAAATTCTTCTCCCTCTCGCACAACACCAGAACCAGGGGACATGCACTAAAATTGAGTGGAGGGAGAGTTAGAACAGACAAAAGAAAATATTTCTTTACCCAGCGTGTAATTCATCTGTGGAACTCCTTGCCACAGGATGTGGTGATGGCACCTGGCCTAGATGCCTTTAAAAGGGGTTTGGACAGATTCATGGAGGAAAAGACCATCACAGGTTACAAGCCATAAGCAACCTCCTGATTTTGGAAGTGGGTTTTCTCTGTGCCAGGTGCAGGGGAGTGTCAACGGGAAACAGGTTATCTTGTTGTCTTGTGTGCTCCCTGAGGCATCTGGTGGGGCCACTGTGTGATACAGGAAGCTGGACTAGATGGGCTTTTGGCCTGATCCAGCAGGGCTCTTCTTATGTTCTTAAGGGCAGTGCTGGGGCACAGAGCACCAGGCACAGAGGGACAAGAAGGCAAAGACAGCGGCCAGCAGCTCCAAAGAACCAGTCAGGCAGCCCCAAGATGCCATGCTGTCTGCTCCAAGTAGCGACAGTGTCATCACCCAGGTCGTCAAGGAGGGTTCCTTCACAGGGACCTGATCCAGGGCCTGGATATGTTGACAGGTGCATGGTGGGCCCCTGGGTGGCTGCTTGGGATGGGGACATGCCCAGATCTGATCCCAGGTTAGCCTGTGCTGCATCCAACAGGCTCACCAGTGGAGCTCATTTCAAGCAGGACCAGGGGCTTCTTTGGCATCTCCCAAGCATGCCAGCATAGACCACACCCACCAGCCAGGCTGTTGCACATGCCCTGCTGCCACCCAAGCATGGACCATCCCCAACCTGCCCTCATGGATCCCCTGTTAAGCATGGACCCAGTGACCTCCTGCTTTGAGTATAATATGTCCTTCCTCTTCTTAGGTCCTGTGGCAACATCCGGTGCTAGCTGGAGGGAGAAGCCCCCTTTTCACCGCAATGGAGTGGTTTGAGGGGCCAGTGTCCCCCTCTTCTCCAAGGCTGTCTGTAATGGGTGTGTCACTGCTGTGCCATATGTGTTGTAACATGCTCAGTAGCTCACTCCATTTCCTCCCACATTTCATTTCACTGTAGTGCCTCTCCAGTGCCTCTCCTGTACCTTCTGTGAAGCACTATTCTGTGAAGCACTGCTCCGTCCTGTTACACAGAATTGTGGGTTTGCTTGGTAGGATCTGTTTCCATACCTAACTGGTGGTGCAATGTTACCCAGTATCAAAAGAAATGTTGCTGGATTGTTTCACTGTCTTTGTACAGTGTTTGTCAATAAACACCCCAATGGATATATATCTTTTATCAGTGTGTTATGTTAGGGTTTTTGCATACTGGGGAAAAAATATGTTTTTTTAAAGATTTCCAAAGCTATCAGTTTGTAACACTCACGGTGTTTGTAACACTGCTACGGTGGATTCTCTTGGCATTTGTCTGTCTACTGATTTCCCTTCACTGTTGTCTGTGCCATATACAGTACAAACAGACATGAGGGACCAATACAAAAAGTAGTTGAGCAATTTTACCACAGCACCACTTTTGACATGCTTGTTTACTTCTCAGCTGGGCTGGGAATTAAATGCCAGTTGTTTTTCTAGTAAATATATTAGTTATTTGATTCTCAGCAGGGCCTTTGAGTGAAAATTGCTAAATATCCCACTATTCACAAATATGGAGAGGCTGCTTTATTTATACCTAGTATAAATAATATAAACGGCCTCCTATCAGAACTTAACTGGTCTTAAAAAAACTTTTCCTCAAAGTCAGAATTTCTTGAATGCTTTTCCCAAGCAACAAACTCCAGGATCACCTTGACATCTTGCTTCAGATGAAACTCATCAATTTAGATATGTGTTGCAAGTCATGTCGAAACTCCTTTGTGACCCAATCCTATTAGCATATTATGCTACCAGAAAAAGCGTTCTGGCAGCACAATGCACTTTCGGGCAGTTGCAAAACATGACCCTCTGCAGAGCACGGGCTGACCACCACTGGGAGTGACGAGTGGCTGGCTCTGTGCGACAGCAGACACCTGCCACCTGAGGTAAGAGCACGTAGAGGGTGGGAGGGAGGCAGTGGGGATAAAATGGGGTGGCTATGGGGGTGGGGAGGAGGGCGGATCAGGCCGGGGAAGGGGCGGGTTCGGCAGCAGTGGCGCCTGCGGAATCCTAACCCCTTCCCAAGTCCGATCCGCCTTCACGGGTCCACGTGAACTTGCACCAGCAATATCACAGATGCAGGTCTGAGTTCACTCACTAGGCTGGCAGGGGCTTACCCCGGGGCAAGGGAAGAAATATTCGCTTGCCCTGAGGAGGCCTCTGGAGACTGAAACTCTCCCATGGGATGCAGCGGTAGCCGCATTGGCGGAGCTACATTGCCATGTGTGGAGTTAGAATCGGGCTGTTTGCTTCCCTCAAAATTCATATACTGTATTTCTTCAATTCTAAGACGCATGTTTTTTCCCAATTAAGCATTTCAAAAAATGGAGTGCGTCTTAGAATCGAAGGTCTCCAAAAAGCACCCCAAAATGCTATCTTCTTACTTACTTAAGGTGATTTTCAGCCATTTCTGGTTTTCGTGAAAACCAGAAATGCCCAAAAATCGCTGTTTTTCGCCGAACTGAAGATCAAGGAGGCCTGCAGAGGGTTGCGCAGGCCTCCCTGAAACTCCCCCAAGCCCAGGTAACAAAGGAAATGGCACTTCCTGGCGGGGCCAGAAATGCTATGCAAAGGCAGTGCACTCAGTCATCCTCAGCTGCAGGAGACATGCTGGCGAGAGTTGGTGTTGAGCAGGTAGATTCAATGAAGGGAGGTGAGTCTTACAATCGATGGATTTTTTTTTCCCTGCTGGTGGTACTGAAAGTAAAGGTGCGCCTTAGAATCGATGGCGCCTTAGACTCGAAGAAATACGGTAATGTTCTACCTCACCAGGAATCTTCACAGCTCTCGTTGCTTGGCTAGCTCCTGCCAACCTAGCAGTTCCAAAGCATGTTAATGCAAGTAGATAAATAGGTACCGCTTGCGGGAAGGTAAACAGCGCTCCGTGTTCCAGCTGCATGCTACACGCTGCGGCAAGGAGAGTCATGCCGGCCACATGACCACGGAGACGTCTTCGGACAACGCTGGTTCTTCGGCTTTGAAATGGGGATGAGCACCACACCCTAGAGTCGGACACGACTGGACTTAATTGTCAGGGGTCACCTTTACCTTGACCTTACTATCATAGAATAACGTTAAATAATGGAACTGCATAAGCCTCCAAATTTAATGAAAGCATGACACAATGACCTCCATTTGACAAAGCCTAAGGGCATGGTGTTGCTTTTGCCCATTTGTATGTAGATGTGTGTTTGAAACATCTCTGGAGGGATCATAACACATAAATGCTTCTGATTTTCCAACAATAGCCACAGTTCCAAACTTAATCGACAATATAGGAAGCTGTGCTTCTTCCTTTAACGTATTATTTTTGCAAAAAGTTATCTTACATTCTGTAACTGACTTCTCTCTTTTGTAACCAAAGATTACTTTACAAAACTAGTTTTGGAAGTTCTGAAAGAAGTATTTGGTGAAATTAGTGAGGTGGCTTGTTATTGAGCTGAAATTCAGTATATTGTAACTATTATTGCCTAGATTTATATCTGATGTCTATGAGTTTTAATGCCTGTAGCATTTTTGATATTGTACCAACCAAGAAATAAACAAAATGTCTGTTTATTTACCAATTTACCAGCCTGCCATTCGAACTGTAATTTACTGCTGCAATAAAAGACTAGTTCATTAATGTAATGAATAAATATGAGCTATACTTAAAGCAACAAGCAAATGTGGGTGCAAATTGGTGATATACCGTATTGGTCTGAGTATAAGACTCACTTTTTTCTCCTAATTTAAGTTTTTAAACTAGGGGTGCGTCTTATAATTAGGCTGTTGCAATTTAATGCCAGTGATTTAATTAAATTTTTTTAATAGCACCAAACTTTAAGGGTGCGTCTTATAATCAGGTGCGTCTTATACTCGAGACAATATGGTAATTAAAAATTAAATGGGAAAATGGTTCCCAAGCAATCAGAGATAGATTTAGTAGTTCATTTTGAGGAAGTGTGACACTTGTGGCTTTGGTCATTTGTTTTGGTTTCTCCTTATGCTTGGAACCCTCTGCCTCTTAATATCCACATTTTTTTTTCTTCCCTGGGAAAGGTCAGTAAAATGGATGAGTTCTATGCTGCATTTCGTCCTGTTCCTAAGCTGTTCTTGTTCTCAGTTCAGAATCCATTTTTCTATATTTCCTTTGCTCTGCTTCCCTCCCACTTTTTCATTTCAGTCTCTCAACCTTCCCGTTGTGTTGGTTGACTTTAGATTGAGAGCCTGTGGGCAGGAAATGGTCTTTTTGAAAACCTTTTGTACAACCTCTCAGCATTGTAGGCATTTTGTAAATGAAATATTATGGTGATCTCTTACATAAAAGCGTTAAGAAGAGCCTTGCTGGATATATACCCAACACAAAGGTCTAGGGGAAACACTCATCTGGCTGCAGAGCATATACACATAGTGGAGGGTCACAAATACACACAACCCTGTCCACCTTTCTCCATTCAAGCAACAGAATATACGATGCAGGTATGCTCATTTTGCCTCAAAAAGGAGGTGGGGGGGGCATCAGGGGTTAGCCAAGTCAGGGCCTGGCTGAGGACCCACAACCAGAGAGAGTTCATCTAGCCAGGTCAACTTCTGAACTCTCAACCCCAGTGACAGTAGTGGCAACCAATGCTCTGTCAATAGAGGGCCCAATGCAGGACTATACCTAGGGCATCCAGAAATCTGTTTGGGGATTAGGCATGCCTACAGATCCAGTTCTGGAGGACTCCTCCAGGTGAGGAAACATTTGTTCCCATTCCCAAGAGTAAGCCTCCAATGCTGCAATGGGTCTACTCAGACCTGCGCCAGTGACTTTGCTTATGCAGGCCTGAGTGGACCCAGGAAGGCAGATCAAGCCAAGAAGGGGAATAGGATATTGTCGGTGCTGCTTCAGGCAATACTGCACCCTTCCTGGCCTTCACACACACACACACACACACACACACACACACACACACACACACACACACACACCAATCTCCACCCCATTCCTCTCACCCACCCCGCCTGCACCCCACACCGACTTACCAGAGCTGAGACTTCTTTGCAGGCTTATCATACATACATTTGTAATTATAATTCTTAATCAGAGTAACAAACGTCATGTCTATTTCAAAACTGAAACTCTTACGCTTCCAAGAGCGCAAGAGAACATGTGTAAGAAAACAATCTGCTACTTGATAATTTTTTTAACATGAAAACAGAGTACAGTACTGTATTCTTTTTCCTCTTGAGCAAAAACTAAGGGGTGGGAGGAAGCAAAGGATGACAATATATGAATGGTTTTGAGAAGAAAGTTTTTTTTTTAAAAAATGCAACCAAACAAAAGACGCTGCAGACAATGAAATGTATGTGGTATTGTGGAATGGGCAGCTCCTGAGACATCACTTACTTTTAAATTATATATGAGTCTTTTTGCTAAATTATTTTGGTCTTCAGCAGTAATGGGAGTTATTTAGAAAAACGAATCCCCACATCAAATGTACACACATTTTATACAATAAAAAGAACAGATGTCAGTATGTTTGAACACTGTTTACTAGCAAATGGGATCCAAAGAAGAGGAATGGCGTTTTTTGCTGGGATTATTTCCCTTCCTGCTAGATTGATTATTTATGGTAAACAGAGACTGAATTGCACACATGTGAAATATCTACCTGCATTTAAAATTGTAGATGAGGAACTACTACTACTACTACTACTACTACTACTACTACTACTACTGAATAATAATAATAATAATAATAATAATAATAATAATAATAATAATAATAATAATAATAATAAAAATAATAATGTAAATGATGTTTTTGTAGAATCTAAATATTTTACATTTTAAATTTTACTGAAAACTGGTCCCTGCCATAAGGGTCCTACAGTCTAATTTAGACTATGTTGTATGCATATTGTGGGGGGGGGGCAATAACAGAGAGAAAGAGGATCTAGGGAAGTAAGAGCAACAATAATAGTCACATGGCCTGATCGGCACACAGAGCCATTTACAGCAGCGGAAAGGCTTTCTGCTGCTGTAAAATGGTTTGCACAGTGCGCCGCAGGGCGCAGTCGTCCATTTTATGAGCACTGCCACAAGAGGTGGCAGCATAGAAAGACTATATTGGTCGGACCCCACCGTGCCTGCTGATACAGATAAGCCACTGGTGTGGGTGGAAGATGGGCAGAATGAAGCATGGGGCGAAACAGGGTAAGGGATGGGTAGATTGAGGAGGCATGTTGGGGGTGGGTGGGGGTGGGTTTGGCAGGGAGAGCTCCACCATTATCCTAACCCCTGTTTTGCCCCTTTGCCCCTGTAAGGTTTTTTTAAAGGCAGAATAGATGTTGGCCTAAGGCCACGTAGTGATTTCATAGTAGACCCAAAACTTCAGGCTGCGGTTGATGGATGCTAGTTCACTATGCAACAATAGTCACAAGGGATTATTAATGTGATCAAATGTAGTTATATACAGTATACATACCTAGGCTTTGTTTCAATTGGGGATCAGCACTGAGGGGTAAAGCATGGAAAAGATGGCTTTTGAGAAGCAATTTGAATGGAGAGAGGTAGTCCAATGCAGATGTTCGGGGGGGGGGTTGGTTCTAAACATAAGAGACTTCGAAGAAGCATGAATGGGGTCTTTGAGGAGTGCAGGAGACCTTCTGGCTGTAGATTGAAAAATGATTAAATGATCAGGAGAAAAATGGAAGTTACCCACCTTGTATCAGAGGACCAAATAGAAGTTTGTTTCTTTGGTATTCATTTTGTAACTTACCTGCAATTTTCCTGAGCCACGTTGTCCCAAAATTGCAGGCCATCACAAACGTAACTCACCACGATACATATCTGGGCCCCAAACAAATATTCTGAAATTACTAAAATACGTTTTGACTTTCAGGTCCCAGCCTATCCTGCTGCTGCATCACATCCCAGAGACACAACAACAGGCTTTATGGCTGACACAAAACACACATGTTTTGGGCCCCCGGGTGTTTTGCACCCAAATTGTGAGTGGCGGCGGCTGGGTGAAGCCAACAGAAGCCACCATTGGAGCCCCGGTGCCGGTACGTTGGCCCAGGGGGTCGGTGGTGAAACGGGGTAGGGAGGGGAAAAACAGGGCAGGGACTTGGTAGGGATGTGGGTATGCTAAGGGTGGGGAAGGGGTGGTTACTTACTGGAGGCAGTGGCTCCACCAAAATCCTATCCCCCTTCCTGGCTTCGATCCACCTACCCATATTCACTCAGACTTGTGCCAGCATGGCAGTGGCATCGTCAGCGGTGGGGGCCTTGGGTCAGTGGGCCCACGGGCATCGGGATCAGGCCCCAGGCAGCAGGCGGGCGGGGTGTGTGTGCAACGGCGACCGGTGGCAGCATGGATTGTCCCATTCGCCAGGGCGAGCAAAGAGAGCCGTCAGCGTGTTTGGCCCTCCGGCCCACCCTGCACCTCTGAATGAGCGATAACGGCTGCTGCCATTACATCACTTCAGGTGCGTGGGGGGGGAGCGGTCATAGGAACGCTACTGCAGCATGGTCTGAGTAGACCTGTCAGGGCAATGGAGTCTTGCCCCAGAGCAAAGGAAGAAATGTTCCTTTAACTTGAGGAGGCCTCTGGGACTCAAAACATCCCCATGATGTAGTCATGTCACCCTGTTGACGCAGCTGCATTGGCGCCTGCGAAGTTATGTTGAGTTTGGGCTATCCGTTGATTAACAGTTTTCTCAACAGTCAAAATACCACTGTAGGTTTTTCCAAGTATTAATTCCAGTTCTACGTTGTTGTTGTTGTTGTTGTTGTTGTTGTTGTTGTTGTTGTTGTTGTTGTTGTTGTTGTTGTTGTTTTCCAGAATTTATCTTGTATAAAGTAACCTCTCCACTGATTTCATATGCATTTCATTTGTTATGACTTGAGTACACAATAAATTAGAAATCAAATTATGTATATCCCTGTGTGAAGAACTCTGACTTTTGGGTTTGAGAGGTGAAGAGGAAGGAACTGCTATTCTCATTCATGAATTAAAATGTTTTGGCTTTAGTAGATTTACAGCGCAATCCGACCCAACGTTTTTGCTGTTGTAACCAGCGGCCCAGCGAGAACGGGAGGCCCCAGAACGGAAAAGGGATGCAAACCCCTCCAAAAGAGGAATTCAAAGGGGATTTGAATCCCTTTTCCGTTCTGGGGCCTCCCGTTCTCACTGGGCCGCTGGTTACAACGGCAAAAAAGTTGGGTTGGATTGCGCTGTTATTGATATATAATCATTATAATATAGTCTAAACTAACATTACTTGACACCAGGTAGAGCATATAAGGATCCTTCTACAAGGGAAAGATAAGATAGGACAATATGAAGACTCAGAATGAGTTGCTTTCCAGGATTGTGAGGGTATTATAAAACCACATTTATCTGACTCTTTAGTGTTTCCTATGTAGCTTTTTAGAGCTGTAAAGTGCAGCCATTAACTATGAAAGATAGCTACTTCATTTTCACGTGATTATTGTTGCCAAGAGAATTGGTTAGCATTGTTAAAACATACAATCAAAACTCCACTGAGAGCAATGGCACTCTTAAATACTTAATGTATGGCATAACCTATGAGGTGAGACTGAAGCAAATTATTATGTTTAATCTAGAGAAGACAGACTGAGGAATAATGGATGATAGAAACGGCTGCCCTGATAACATGCTTTACATTTTTCATTGGAGATTCTTAATTAACCATAATTGGCCTGAGGTTTAATGGAATTGGAACCAGCCTTGTGTAGGCAAGGACCTAAGATCCATATCTGTTCTCTCTTTAGGTGTAAAAGGATATAGAAAGAAGCTTCCAGAAAACATTCCACGTAGAAATAGTTGAATGTACAGTATATGCCAGCAAACACACATGCATCAGTCCTCCATTTATAATGGCCCAAAGCTATCCAGGGCCAAACCAGAGCACACAGTGACATCGCAACATGTGCTGCATGTTATGGGCCAGCCGGGGTCCAGGCAGCATGGAAGAGGTAAGTAAAGAACATGTTTACTTACCTCTCCATAGGCCACCTGGTCTCCAATGGGTTTCCTCAGACCTAAGCCAGCTCTTTGGCTGGCATAAGACTGGTGAGCCTCTGGGGTTGGGTCCAGGCCAAGAAGGGGGATAGGATCCAAAATGCAGTGGCATTTCTCCGCCCCCACGTGACGGGAGCAGCCGACACGACGGAGCCCACGTGACACGGGGCGTGACGTCATTGCACGCCTCCAATCACACACACACACCGCCATTTGGCTTCCTTTTTGGAGCCAAACGGGAGCCAGGGCGGGCTGGCGGGCGGGCTGAAACATTGCCGTTTCAGCAGCGAAGAACCAACAACAAAAGTAAGTTGCCCCCGCGATTGTGCCTTCCTGGAGCCGTGATTGCACCCTCCTGAGGTCGGCACCTGGTGCCCAGGGCACCAAGGCCCCCTATCGAACGTTGCTACTGCCGAAATGCACTAGTGCCACCAAAATTCACCCCTCCCACCCCTGGCCCAGCCCAATCCCCACCCAACCTGCCCTGCTGCCAACTTACTGGCAACAACTAAGGTCCTGCAAGCCACTGTTGCCCACATAATACATTGATGGATCACCCATCCCCCAACCCCACTTGACCCTCTGCACCAATTTACCACCACCGGGGTTCTTTTGCAGGCTGCTGGTGCACAGCTGTGGCCACTTGCTGCTTGTGGCGGTGGGTCAGCTGCACTGAATTGCATGTTACCATGCCATAAAGCATGCTGCGCTGCTGGAATGTGAGTTCCAGTGGCACAACATGCCCATAGGATTGGGCCGTTAATTGTACAGTGGGCCCTAATCCATCTGTGGATTTGACTAGCCATTTGATTAGCCATTCGCAGATTTGACTATCCGCAGATGGGCATCCGCGGAAGAGGGATCCCACTGGGGGGGGGTGGCGCCACAGTACCTTATTTAACAGCCGCGTGGGCCCGCCACCCGCTTCTTGCCTCTCGCACCACTTTCAAAGATTATAAAATGCCTAAAAAAAGCAAAAACGCGATCAGAAGCAACTTCTGGTTGCGCATGCAACTAGAAGTCGTTTCCGGTCATGCGTTTCTTTTTATAGGCATTTTACAAGCTTAGAAAACAGTGTGAGAGGGAAGAAGTGGGTGGTGGGCCCGCGCGGCTGTTAAATAAGGTACTATGGCACCACCCCGCCCCCAACCACAACCAACTGCAGACTTGAGCATCCATGAATTTTCGTATCCGTCGGAGTTCCAGGAACGGAACCCCTGCGGATATGAAGGGCCAACTATATAACTATTTTTCATTATATGCTTTATTTATATATTGTTTAAAAACATTATCTGCTCAGTTATCTGCATTATCACCTGAGTCACTCTGCCACTACTGTATGAAAGTAGACTCTAGATGAGTGGACACTACACAGAGTAGGTCCAGAGTCCACTGAGGTCCCTAGACCCTTGGTAACTGCCCAAAGATGTTGGCCCATGATGCCAGCCCTCTCATCATCAATGCAGCTCAGTCACCTATATCTTGTGCCTTTCACAAATATATCTCATATACAGTATAGACCCACTTCATTGTTTATGACAATACTTACTCAATGAGTAGAACCAGGAAGCTGACCAAGATATTGGTGTTTTGAAGAATTGTCACATCTGTTCTGAACCATGAGAGGAGAGACTGCCCTTTCTTTTGTTGTCCCCCAGTGGTGCGCTTGATTTCTTTTGATTAGTAATATGCTCCGTTTTCTGGTATAAAGTTGTTGGATCATGACCTTTGTATGCTGAAGTATATCAATGCATTTAAATCAGCTGTAGAGAAAAGATTTCTATTCAGTCTAAAAGTAATGTGTTTTCTCAACCCAAGGGATGATTATATATTCCAGTTGATGACTCTTTTGGCTTCCTCTTATTTTCTTTAATTAGGTCTATTAGTTGCACAACATTGCTTGGTAGGCTAATTTCTGTCAAAACTAAATTAGTATTAGTGCCCTTATGTAAACTGGAGGCTACTTATCAATGGAATTTTTTCTCCATTATTTTAGTGACTGGTAAGTTCTCAAATACAATTTGGGGGGAGTCGCTGTTTTTTAGAAAAGGAAAGCAAATTAGGAAGGTAAGAAGCCATTCAGACTTGCAGATGCTATGAATGGTAATGCTTGATCAAATTAATGGTATATATGCTGTAATTAAACAGTGGCTAACATGTAATTTCCCAGTGAAATTCAATAAAGTAATTTAAAGCATATTATTGGTGCAAAAGGCCCGTCATGGCAATTAAGGTTGAAAACGGTAACAAATAACTAGTTTCATATGTTACTACAAAGTAGAAATCAGAAAGGAAAACAAGTCCATCCAACTTTGGAGGTGGTGATGCTGCCAAATAAAATCCAGTGTAAATGGCTTGTAATAATTAATAATGCATTATTATGAGATTTGGGTTATGAAAGCTGGCTGGCAGTCTTTTTGATAGGCAGATCACCTGCCTTGGAGGTTATCCTTGAATGGGGATCCGATGATTGAGAGCTAGCTATTTTATAAGCTTGGATGGTTTCCCTCACTTGGAACGTTTAGACTCTAAACGTTCCTTCCAAGTAAGGGAAACCATCCAAGCTTATAAGATGACACATCCTATCCCCACTTGTGGGAAGAGCTGATGTGTGAGTGTAAAGAAAGAAGAAAAGAAACTGAGATTGGAGGGAGGGAGGGAGAATGGATGGCTGGAGCATGCTGGGAGTGCAGGGGTCATCTCTCCAATGTAAATAGGGGACTTGTAGTGATTGCAGTGACAGGTTTGCACCTCCAGTCAGAGAAACTTTGCAAACTGGAAAACCATCGGTTCTTTCTTCACTTTCTTCATCTTCTTCCAGGGTATCACTGTGCCACACATAACTAGCACTGGTTTGTATGGCTGGCAGGCTATCATTTTTGGTTTGTTTGTTTTGTGGGGTTGTCACTTTTGCAAACTGTCTGCCAGACTGGTGTAATGGTTGAGAGTGTGAGTTATGAGCCATGAAGTCTCCAGCTCAAGGGTCATTTCAGCCACCAACATAGTTTGATAGAAGCTTGATAGCTTGACAGAAGCCTGTATGCTTGATTTTTCCAATGTAATTAGCGATCATGTGGGGTCCTGATCTGAGTTGGGACCATGGCGTGGGAGAGGGGGTCTTTAACCCTTTGCCAACACCTTGATCCTGAAGTCTTTCCCCCACCATGATGCCATGATCCAGATTTGGATTGAACTCTGCATGGCTGCTATTTACATGGTTGTTGTTGTTGTTGTTGTTAGGATTTATATCCTGCTTTCTCCCCCCCCCCCAAAGTGGGCTACAAAATTACAAATTTGATACATATAAAAAATATAAAACTCTTAAAACATTAATACACTCTAAAAACACAGTACAAGATATAAAAAAGGGAGTGAAAAGGTTCTTGTAAAAAGGGACTGGACCATTAAAATAATTAGGCTGGGTGGTTAACTCAGAGGGTTTGTTTAAAAAAATGTCTTTAGGCCCCGCCAGAAGGCCTCCAAGGAGGGAGCAGTTCGTAAGTTTAGAGGGAGGGAATTCCATAAGGTCGGTGCCACTACTGAGAAGGCCCTATTTCTTACCGCTGCCCCTCTCACCTCTGAAGGCGATGGCAATCTCCGATGACCTGAGGGGTGGGCCAGAATGTACACAAGTAGGCACTATCTCAAATATCCTGGGATGGCCCCGAGCCATATAGGGCTTTAAAGGTCAAAACCAGCACCTTGAATTGGGCCCAGAAATGAACTGGCAGCCAATGCAGCCGCCGGAGCAGCGGCTCGACTGAGTCGAACCACTTACTTCCGGTGATCAAATGGGCCACCACATTCTGCACCAGTTGCAGTTTCTGAACCATCTTCAAGAGCAGCCCCACGTAGAGTGCATTACAATAATCTAACCTTGAGGTCACTATGGCATGGATCATTGTGGCCAGGTCTGCGCAATCCAGTCGTAGGCCAGCGCAAAGCCCCCCCCCCCGGCCACAGCTGCCACCTGGGAATCCAGGAGCAGCTGTGAGTCCAGGCAAACCCGCAAACCCCAGGCAAACATTTGAAAAATCAGGCAGGGAGGATCTGCGCATACATGATTATTCACTATTTCCCATTTCATTTTGGCTTAAACTGTGGATATTTCCTAAATCGTGATGAACAAGCTCTCCTTGGGTTGCTTTGTAATTGGCTCAGTATTTCTCAGTTTTCTTGGATAACTTATGGGAAAACTGGATAATACAAGTCTGGAAGAGCTTCTTGCCAGCCCCACTGGTTCCCCCTTTCCTAAAACTCACGCTTAGGGGACCGAGTGATGGGACCGAGGCTGGCAGCAAAGGGCAGTGGAGAGGACTGGCAGCAGTGGTGAAGGCTTGGATGCTCCCTGGCTGTCTCGTGGTGAAGTCAATAATTATCTTATAGTCCAGTTCTATCAAGGGCCTATGGCAGTGGATCTTGCAATCCGCTACCATAGGCCCTATTGCAGTGGTGCAAAAGCCGCATGCAAGTTGCGTGCAAGTGAACCACTGGCAGAAAAAGCCAAATGTGCTGGGTGCACTCCAGACATTCTGCTGGCCCAGGTAAGGTAGGGGGCAGACCGTGGGTGGATCGGGGGAAGTTTGGGCTGGGAAGGGGAAAAGCAGGGGGCAGGGAGTGGGCTGGAGGGGGGGCTATCTTTATAGCAAAAGCGCACGCTGGATCCTATCCCCCATTTTCCAGCCTACCCGGCCCCCTTCCTCCCCTATGACATATACCAGCTACATAGCTGGTATGGGTCTGAGGAGACCCAGAGGTAGACAGAAGCCCTACCAAGGGGTAAGTAGGGTGGCAAGGGAGAGGATTGGGTTGTTAATTACATTAAAATCAATATGCCTAAGCATAGTTAGTCTTGGATTATGACCAATGAGTACCAAAAACCATACTAAAGCACTAAGTACAGGATGATTTTTATGAAATCACATTTTTCCGTTTAAATTAGGAATATTTGATTTGTTTCTTGTTTGAGTAATTATGAATGTGACGACATGACTTCACTCAAATTCATTACAACGTCATGAGTTAATTTCTATTCAATTAACAACAAAAGTTCAGTGCTGCCATTCATCACCTGCTACCTTTTTAAAGAATTAATCACAAAATAATGATTGCTTCATTTTAAAGTCCATTAGGAATGATTAATGGATTCACATTCATGTTCATGGTGGGTGTTTTTTTTCCTCTCAAAGTAATGTAGTATATTTTCAAAGCAATGCACAAATTCCCGGCACCATTCAAATATGCACTTTTTGTTGCCTTAATCCAGTGGTTCCCAAATGTCTGATAGATTTTTTTTTCTTTCTTGAATTAATGTTGGATACAGAAGGATTGTTTAGGGCTATTTCAGAAGGGTTATTTCAGGCAGGTACGTTTTTGCGTTTTTTGTGTAAATTATTGTGTTTATAGTACAGTTGGCCTTTGCTATCCATGGAGGATTCATTCCAGCCCCCCCCCCCCCTGAATAGCGAGGATCCGCGTATACCAGGGTCAATGTAGAAAATGCTTAAAAAAAAAAAACAGGGAAAAAGCGGTTTGTTTGTTTTTACATTTTAGAGTGAAACCGCTGTGTGTTCTTGCTGTAAACATATTGAAATCACGCTCCGGATGTCTCTCCTGGGTCACGCGACTCCCCCTCCCTCTCCCAAAATATCTCCAGAATGCTTTGCAAAACATTCTGGGTCAACCTTCGGAGAGGGGAGTCGTGCGACCTGGAAGAGGCTTCCAGGGCGTGATTTCAGCATGTTTACAGCAAGAACACACAGCGGCTTCACTCTAAAAAGTTTTTTTTAAAAAAAAAAAAAACGCTTCTCCCTCTGTTTTTTTCTTTTTTTTAGCATTTTACAGTGCAACCTCACGGGTCCAGGATCCACGATGAGACAAATCCGTAGATCCCGAACCTGCGGTTAGAAAGGGTCCACTGCATTTTAAAAGTCAACATGGGGTCTGGACCCTTTTCTTACTGGGTGTACGTTTTAGAACCCGTATTAACATGCGCACATGGGGAAAATCTCTTTCATGTGCTGGCCAATGGCACAGATCAAGACTAGGGAGGTGAGGATAATAAGTGCAACAAACAAACAAACAAACCTTTATTGGGGCAGTAATTCACAAATGCAGGGATGGGGAATCAAAAATAAAAAGCAATTCAATGTTTCTTAGCCATTCATGTGACTTAGCCCTAAATGTAAGCAGTTACTATGTACAGAAAGAAATGAAGAAGAAAACCCTTAAAAAGGGGGGGGAAGTGGATGCATACTGGTGAAAACCAGAAGAGGGGAAAGGGGGGAGATAAGGGACATAGGGAAATCAGGAGAGTTATCCGGAGGAATTGGGCTGAATAACTGGGAATTTGAGAGAGAGCTGAAGGGAAAGGAAAAGGAGGCAAGAGAGGACCCCCAAGGTTCTGGACTTAGTGAAAGGTTGTGGATGAATGAGGTTTCTGGGTGGGGAGGAGGGCTGGTGGGAGGCAGAACAAGAGAGGTGGGGCAGACCTCGGCAGCACCAGTGTGCACTGGATTCTAACCCTGTTCCCTCTCCCCTGTTCTCAGACTTGCGGCAGCAAACGAGCTGGTGCAGGTCCACGGAGACCCGGCAGTAGAGGCTTACCCCAGGGCAAGGGGACATTTGTTTCCTTACCGCAAGGAGGCCTCTGCAACTGCCTCCCCTGCTGGATATAGCAAGTGCTCCTTTATCACAGCTGCATTGGTGGTATATTTAATGCTTTATTATATTTTAAAATGTGTTAATAACTGCCTTTGAGAGTCTTGTTGAGAACAAAATCAGGCAGAAATCTCTTAAAATACGTACGTACATGAATGAGTGCATACATAACATCATTGAGGAAGCAGACGACCCAACCCTATGGGCGCATTCTGCTGGGAAACATGCGTTCTGCAGTTGTCGCAAACGCAAGTGGTGAGCGGCTGGGTCCATGCGAAGACAAGGACATGCAGTTAAGACCATGCCGGGGGTAGGGAACAGGTGGAACTGGAGGCAGGGGTGGGCAGAACAGGGAGGAGATGAGGCGGGATGGTGGATCAGGTCAGAGAAGGGGGCAGTTTCAGCGGCAACAGCGCCCGCCATATCCTAACCCCCTTCCCGGGCTTGATCCACCTTCATGGGTCAACGCATACTTGTGCCAGCTATAGAGCTGGCGCAGGTCCAAACTGACCCATGGTAGCAGCTGGGGCTTACCTCAGGGCACGGGAACAAAAGTTACCCCGAGGAGGCCTCAACGTGGCAAAAGTCCCCCGCGGGATACAGCAGGAGCCACGTTGTCACTGCTGCATCGCCACACGGGGAATTACGGTGGATTGGGCTGTGAGGATTTTTCAAACTCACCAAGATTGGTGCAAGGATCCTCTGTGTTCTAGCTAAGCCCCCCCCCCCCCAATGCCTCCACATTATCTGCAGAAGCAAGTGCTGGATGTGAGGAATTCAGTTCAGTCCTTGGCAGACAGGAGCTGAATACATGGATGCTCAGAGTGCATGACCAGGTGGTGCGTTTTTGCAGGGTGTGTGACCAGGCCGCACGATCCTTTCCCCTCCCTCCATGTGTTCAGGCTAAATAAATAAATACTCTTGTCACTATCACTAGGGGAGCAAATGCCCACCAATTTTACACCCAGTATAAATGGTCACTAAAAACAAGTAGATCCCAATACAATATTCTGCTCTTGTAACGGACTGCATTTTTAGATGGGCCACAGCCCTGGATTTCCTTGAGAAGGGTTGGATCCATGCCATTCTGCATTTAATCAAACAAGACCCCTGCATTACCATGAATATCTTGAGGTGTTTGTATATCTGCTGAATTATGAATGATTTTTTTTTCCATTTGCAGTAGGGTAATTTTCTTACGAAAGGGATTTTTATCTTTGCTCAGTGAGCTGAGAATCTGCTAAATTATGCTTCGCTTTCTGAACTCAGCCTTGGCATCATTGTCTCTCCAAAAAACTGTTAGCATGGATATTCTAAGAAATTGCCTGTGCATTAAGCTTAAATTAGCTGTCATTATTTGCAAAATAATAAGACACAGAGCAGATCGTGTCATTAGCAACAGCTTTTACATCAGGATCATATTTTCTCCTCTGTTTATTGCTAAATGTGCATTTTACCTAAAGAGGGGGAAATAAAAAAAGCGGAGTCGGAATAGCAATAAAGGAATTAGGAGGGATGTTACTTTGTCATATCTTTGAAAGAGAAAGTGCTAGGCTAGTTCATGTCAGCAACACTCTCTGGAATGTAACCTCTTTTATGTAAAGTTATGTAAAGTTTAATCATGCACAGCTAGCAGACAGACCTGATTCTGCTCAGGGAACAACAGTTATTTGCTGTCTAGGTTTGAGCCGAAACCATTTGATAACAAATATACCATGTAGCACTGCCAGTTTATAGACTGTGCAGATAAAAAGAGTGTTCAGTGACTGGAGGCAGCAAGCAATAGAGGCAAAGCACAGAGATAATTTCAGAGCCTATCTGCTCAATGCAGGCAGTGTGCCCAACCAGCATTTCTTTACGCCCTGTAGGAACTGGTAACATTGCCCTCTCCTCACCCACAGAAGGCCTTGTCTGTTTAAAACAACAACTGGAAGATTGATTGGTGTCGCTTAGCTTCTCTCCATTTCCACTGTTGAAGCATTTTTACATTCCTGGCTACTTTATTTGTGTCTCTAGCTCAGGGGTGGCCAAACTTGCTTCACGTAAGAGCCACATACGATAAACTTCAGATGTTTGAGAGCGACAAGAGAGATGTGTTTGAGAGCCGCAATATTTAAGAAGCATTTTAAATTCTTACATATATTTACTCACGATGAACATTAAACTTGTGTTTTAATCCAGTGGACTCTCAGTTTATACCTCGTAAATAATTATAAAGCTTGGATTTTTTTTACTTGCCTTTTATATTAATTATGATAAAAAAGGAGCTCAGCCAACGTATTTCCGAGAGCCGCACATTATACATCAAGAGTCGCATGTGGCTCAGGAGCCACAGTTTGGCCACCCCGTGCTATAGCTAGACACGGCAGTATAGCACACGCAACATATTAATTATGCCCCAGTGAGAAATGCCCTATAGAAACTGTCCTCTGTCCCTAGGGCAGAGGTTCTCTAAATGTGAGGCGCGACTCCCAAGTGCGTCATCGAAAGCAGCCAGGGGCGTCGCGTTAGTCTTTTACTCAACACATATTCTTGCTTGCAAGAGAGAGAGAGCAAAAACAAAGATCCGGGGAAAAGCTGCCTCTTCACATCGGGTCACTCAAAGTTAATTTCAAAACACTTCAGGTTTGTAGGCTGTTTCCACGTCTTGTTTTTAACCACAGCGTGAGGGAAGCCCTTGCTTATCTTATGTTAAAGAACAATTGATAAGCCGCTAAGTACTCAAGCTGAGCTCCTGGAGACAGCAAGCTCCTGGAGACAAGACAGCATCCCGTTTCCTCTCATTGTAGGTTTGCAGATAAGGTATTTTCATTCAGGTTTCATTCAGACATTGCAGGTTTGCAAATAAAGTATTTTCTTTCTGTTGAATGTTTTTAATAAAGCAAACACAAAACAAATGCAAGAACTGCAATTGAAAATGGTGCAGAGCAGGTTCTGCTTTACATACAGTCTTTGATTTCTATGTTTAGTTTGGTTGATTAATTATTAGGATTTCTCTCCTTCTTCCTTTCTGACCCACCTCTAAGTTAGTTCCCCACTCTATTTGCTGGGACAACCCCCCCCCCCCCCGGAAACTGCCAGGCAGTATAAGAATCTGTTTTTCATCTTGCAAAGATGCTTCCAAAAGGAGCTAGCTTTCTCTCTCTTTCTCTCTCGTGCAACTGGGGTGGGGCATGACCAATGCTTCCCTCCCATGCTTTGATGTTTCTCTTGCCATGAATAGGACTAACACAGACAACATCAGTGCCCTCTACCCAGGCCTGCCAATGGAGGGAGGGCAGCACCCCAACCCCACTCTGCGCACTCCTGGCTTAGCTGCTGCTCAGCAGAAGCATGGAAAATCCACTTTAGGGCTCGTTTTGGGAATATACACATACATATACACATACATATAAGAAAGGGTGCCTCTGAGCATGTAAAGAGTGCCTGTTTCTTCCATGCACTGTAATGGGGAGTCACGGCTAACGGTGAGGGAGGTCAAGGGAGCCGCGAGTCAAAAAAGTTTGGGAACCACTGCCCTAGGGTCTAGTGTCAATGCTATGCGTTCTGGAGGCCAAGGCTAACCCATTGACTCACATGCGTTCTTGGGCTGAGTCCAGAGCTGCTGCTGACTGTACCTGGGAGCTCAGGGCAAAACTTACATGTTACATTAAACATGCAGTTTGGTCCATGCATGCTTGTGGGTTTCCTTTTTTAAAAACAAACAAACAAATAATCAGCTGTGAGGCCCTGATCCAGATCAGGACCATAACAGAGAGGGGGGGGGGGAATTCCTTTTCCTGTCCTGTGATCCCAGTATTGATCAAGGGGGCACCCAGTGGCAGCTATTGGTAGGAGCTTCCCTTCCTGGGAAATGGCAGTGGTAGGAAGTGCTCATTGCAGATTGGTACTGAGGCAGAGGGAAAGGATTAAAACTTCCCAAAATCTCCACCATGACCCTGATTCCCTGTCTGGGGGGGGGGGCACATGAGACTGAGCTGTATAAAATGATGCATGAGATGGATAGAGGGAAGTTCTTTTCCCTCTTGCACAACACCAGAACCAGGGGATATTCACTCAAACTGAGTAGTGGGAGAGTTAGAACAGACAAAAGAAAATATTTCTTTACCCTGTGAGTAATTAATCTGTGGAACTCCTTGCCACAGGATGTGGTGATGGCACCTGGCCTGGATGACTTTAAAAGGGGATTGGACAGATTTATGGAGGAAAAGTCCATCACAGGTTACAAATCACAGGTTACAAGCCGTGATGGGTATATGCAACCTCCTGATTTTAGTAGTACGCTATCTCTGAATGCCAGATGCAAGGGAGTGACAACAGGATATAGGTATCTTGTTGTCTTCTGTGATCCCTGAGGCATCTGGTTAGGCTTACCAGATTTTCCTGGTACTAAACCGGGACACACCCCTATAAACAAACAATTTTTTTTAAAAAAACCCACCTTTTGGGTGCAAAGCGCCCTTTTCCAACGCGAAGTGCGAACGAATTTTTTATTTATTTTAATCCAATAAATAAATAAATAATATATTTTTGTCTAAAATAATTAATTTAATTGACTTACAACATATTGCCCATCGTCGACGTTGCCCGCTGCCATTGCCTGTCATCGCTGCCATGCTGCCACCCATACCTGTCATCGTCCTGCCACCGTGCCCGTCGACCCGCCGTGCCCGTTGCCGCCATGCCGCTGGTGCCCATTGCTGCTGTGCCGCTGGTGCGCGCTGGTCCCTGTCGCCGCCGTGCCATTGGTGCCTGTTGCCGCTGCCAAGCCCCTGCAGGTCTGGGTCATGCCACTGGTGCCCGTCGTCGCTGAGCTGGTGCCTGTCACCGCTGTCGCTGCCGAGCCCCCACAGGTCCGAGCTTGGGACCCGGATCTGTCCCGGAACGTTCCGGGACTGGTGCAGGCCTCCGTCGCCAATTTTCAACTGAATAAATTTAACTTTTTCTGGCACCAAAGTCTTGGACCTTGCGAAACCTCGTGAGATCTAAGAATCCGGTGCTCAAATCTCATGAGGGCCTCATGCCCTCATGAGATTTGCGCTCCAGCATCTTCGATCTTGCGAGATTTCACAAGATCCAAGATGGCGGTGCCTGGAAAAAAGGTAAGTTTATTCAATTGATAATCGGCGGCGATGGAGGCTTGCACCAGGCCTGGAACGGTCCAGGACAGATCTGGGTCCCAAGCTTGGGTTCCGGGACTTTCCCGGAAATTCCGGGATGGATGGCAAACCTACATCTGGTGGGACACTGTATGACACAGGAAGCTGAACTAGATAGTCCTTTGGCCTGATCCAGCAGCAGTAGCATCGCTGGAGGTGGGGCAGAACGCTAAGTTCTGCACCGCGCTGACCTCCGAAGGCGAGGGGGCGGGGCCGCCTCGTGCTGGTAACGGAGGTCAGCACAGTGTGGAACTTAGCGTTCCACCCCACCTCCAGCGACGCTACTGTCCAACGTTCCTATATTCACATTGGGCCCTGTAGCTGAGTTTTAACAACAAAGCAAGCATGCAGGCAATGATCAATGGCCTTCATCATTATATTGCTTGTCCCTTCATCCTGCTTCTACGCCCTGTCAGCTTCTCCTGTCAGAACATGAAAAATATCAGCAAGAACTAAGGAACTCTGAGGACTGTAGTTCTTGACAGAGCAAGTAACATGAGCATCCATCTCTCTCTCTCTCTCTCTCTCTCTCTCTCTCTGGTTAGAGGACATCAAAACCAATAGTTCACTGTTTAGAACGACACATGTTCAATCACTGCTTCTGATTGGCTCCATCAGTTCTCACAAGATTAGGACACACCCATATGGATACACTGTATTAACCTTTTATAAACAAACTGACACACAATCTACAATTCGATTTTTTCATCATGGTAATGGGGGTTTAACCTCAGGTAGTCAGAGAGACTGAGGCTCAGTTACCATGTTACCCCATTAGGAAACTGTTGTTCTCCAAAGGATGTCTTTGTAGGAGGTTGTTAGTGTGAGTGATCACACTGTTTCCTTGGGTTCTAGGCAAAGCATATCTAAATCATTGTTACACATTGCATGTGCATTGTCGTTTGCAATTGAATAGCCTCCATCTTCAATCAAAAATGCAGACAGCTTTCTAGCTGTGACCCATCATTGTGCATCTAAGGGCCCAATCCTATCCAGTGACAGTGTGCTGGATGCAGGACCGCTGGGGGCTGGGTGTCAAGAAACAGTGATGTCTAGGTCGAAAAGTGGAGGAAAAGGCAGGAAATGGTTTGAAAGGCAAACACAGGTGGACTAGGTGGTAGCCTTAGCTGGTTCCAGGGAGGGAAGCAAAGCAAGGGAGCGGAGATTGCTTCCTAGGGAAGGGTTACTTGAGAGGTGGCTCAGCAGGCACTTGAGCAGCAATTTGCAGTTGCGCTTGCGGGAAAGAAAGGTGCAGAGCTCGTACAGGGTAGAAAATGGGATGGGAATGGCAGCACTGGCAGCAAGAAGGTCACTGAGCCGTCCACGAGTGGCAGCCACAGCAGCAACAATGACGGGTCAATGTCACAGTAATGACGGGTGACAACACGAGGGGTCTGTGATCCAGCTTTTTTCAGTCCCTGTGGGGAACAGAGGCTGTTGGGAACAGAGGCTGCAGGGTGCTCAAAGAACCCAGTTTGCATTTTGATCTGCAGCCATTCTATCATCTTTTGCGCCCACAAGAGGGTGGCCTCTTGCAGCCTGGGGTCCCTGCTTGGGCTGGGTCCTGGGGTTCGGGTCAGCTGGGCTGCTAGGAAGGGCATGTGTAGCGATCAGCTGCTGCCCTGAATGAATGAGTTCCGGCAAGGCAAACCCCCCTCCTCAGATATTCATCTGGGTGAGAGTGATTTATGTAAATGATTGGCTCTCTTGCTCAGGCTCAAAGCTTGCAGGGATTTGGCCACCCTCTGGGATTGGAGGCCTGGGCCCATCATAGTCTAGTCAGACTTCCTGCAATGAAGAGTTTGGAGGGGAGGCTGTGCCAAGATACGGAGGACACGCGGGATGGTTGCCAGAGAAGTGGGCAAGTTTGTTGTTTGGTCTGGCGGCCAGGTTATCCTGCACCCTGCTATCCTTTTCTCTCAGCTGTCTCTTTACAGGGGTGATGGGGGAGTGGATCTGACAAGGGAATGGGTTTGTTTTTGAGGCCTTCAGGGCCTTCTTCTCCTTGGTGGGCCCGAGGAGGTCAAGGTCTGGGCTGACTCCTCCTTGTGGCAGTGGCAGGTACTGCGGGCTTGAAGGCATAAAAGCGATTAATTGGTGTGCACCCAGAAGTCAGCAAAGGCAGGGCTGAACCCACTTCCCACTCCTCGGCGGCTCGAGGGACTGGCTGGGTTGTCACTGGCCTGGATTGCAGGGGCTGCCTCAAAGGCTCAGCGGCATGAGGTGTCCCTGCAGGTTTGGGCTGCCTCTGCCCCCTAGTAGGGTTGACTATGAGGATCTGGCGTGGCCTTGCTAAGTGGGAAAGTTTGATTGTTGCAGGTCTCATATCTTCTTATCTGTAATTAACCGTTAATAAAGTGGCCCATTTTCCCATATCATGTGTCTCACGTGTTCAGACACGTGTTCATTGGTGTGTGTGTGTGTGTGTGTGTGTGTGTGTGTGTGTGTGTGTGTGTGTGTGCACGGGCAGTCATTTGATAAAGTAAACAAACTGTTTGACCACCTCTATTTCATATAATTGGATGGCAACTCAAACATAATACTTTTCAACAGAGACAGTTCAAACATTCAGCTGAGAACCATTAAATGTTGAGCAGCCATCCAATTATATCCATCCCTTGCATGTTCTCCTCACATAACTGAGACTCCAAGATCTTCAAATACACTGTTATCTGAGGACAGCCCTGCACAATTTGTGACCTTCAAAGCAGAATACTATCCACCAGCCATGTAACTGTGCTAGGCTGCCCAGTGCTTGACTACACTATGGACCCAGTCCTATCCAGTTTTCCAGCACTGATGCGGCCGTGCCAACAGGCTGTGTACTGCATCCTGCGTTGGGGGATAGTCAGGGAGGCCTCCTCAAGGTAAGGGGGACATTTGTTCCCTTATTTCGAGACTGAATTGTGGATGCATTTGTGCTGGAAAATTAGATAGGATTGGGCCCTGAGATTTTTGCAGACCCGTAAAAGAATTTTCTCAAGTTCATTTGTTAAAATAGCTGGAAGCACATGTTTAGCATGGTGAGCCACAATCAGAACTGTCTTCAGGCATCTGCTGATTTTACCTGCCAAAATGGTGCAATGGAAAATGAGAGCATAATTGAATTTCATATTCACTGGGTCACAATGATTACTACTATTTCAACGGAAGCAAGGGAAGATAATAATGTTGATGAAATACAATATTATTTTGTGACATGCTTCTTTTTCCTCCAGCTTTTTTTTTCTTTGCCTTTTAAAAAGTCTTAAATAAAGATGCCAGGCCCTGAGTTTATGTTAGTCAAAATCAGGGGTGGCCAGCCTTCCACCATGAGGGTCTCTGTGTTCTTAAGGGTTGTGTAGAAGACAGAATCTTGGCAGCTGCAATTGCTGATGGTGCTGCTCAAGCAGCTGCACCTGCTGAAATGCCCTCACCAATGCAACCATTCAAGGGCCAGGAGCATTCAGGTTGAAAGGTTGGCCACCCTTGGTCTAAATCAGAGGTGGCCAACCTTCCACCATTAAGGCTACTGTGTTCTTAAGAGGTGTGTAGAAGACAGAATCTTGGCAGCTGCAAGTGCTGATGGTGCTGCTAAAGCAGCTGCACTTGCTGAAATGCCCTCACCTATACTACCATTTAAAGGGCCAGCATTCATGTTGAAAGGTTGGCCACCACTGGTCTAAATAGAGGATGTCAGGAGCTTCCATCCGGCTTGCCCAATTGAATAACCTTCATAAAATAAACTTTGTTTGGCTGACTGGTACTTTTACAAACATTTACTTGTGAAGGAAGAGAGAGACAACAGATGAGCAACAACCACTAAATAAATCACAGCCGTTTTTCATTCCTGGCTTTCAAAAAAGGGATACAAAGAAAGGGAAGAGAAATGACAGGAGAGATTCAGGGACTCTCTGCATACTGTTAATAACAGGGAAAATGCTGACAGTAACTTTTCTGTAAGAAGATGAAAAGCAGATGATCTGTTATCTGCCCTAAATGAATATACTTAAAAAAAACTACTTGAGTTGCAAGACATTTGCTAAAATTAGGTGATGGTTGACACTGTTCTATCTATGTGATCATTCCTTCTGATAGCAAGTCTTCCTGGCTCCTGAAAAAACAGCCTTGTTCAGTAAGCCACTGGAATGAAATATGAAATATTTGTCTGCAGAATTTTCCATTACTCTTGACACAGCAGTATGATTGAGAAACTTAACTACCACAAACACTTTGCCAGGTATAAAAATAATCTGTGGGGGGGGGGAGTCATCTCCACAGGTAGCCACTTAACACCAAACGGATGAACAACTTCCCTCGCACTCATATGATTAGGGAACAATCCATATAGATGAAGACTGAAATTTGCTTTTATTCAAGATAGATATTGCCTGAATAATCTTAAGCAAGAGGCAAATATAAATTGAATCAGAGGAATCCTAAGGTACATTTATGGTTAGATAGTTTACATAAAAGTAAAACACTTTTGTGTGTGTGTGCGCGCGCGCATGCGCACGCGACCTTTCACTGCAGCTTTGAAGCATCATCCAGTGAAATGTTCTGATAATCAAATATTCAGGTAGTTACAAGTTTGCTGTTTATTCAATGCTCCCGACGCTCTGGAGGTGAAATGGGGTGGGGAGGGGCAGAACAGGGGTGGAATGGGGGCCGGGGAGGCTGCGGGAGGGGGTGGATCCAGCATGCCAGATCCCATCCCCTGTTTTTCAAGTCTCTCTACCCCCTTTGTCTCCTTGGACTTACACCAACAAAATCACTGGTGCAGGTCTAAAAAGACCCATTGCGAAGCAGGAGGCTTATAGAAGGATAAGGGATTTAAATCCCCTTTCTTTCCCCTATGAAGCCTCTCAATTCCCCCCCCCCTGAATATAGTGCACCTGGTTTTGGTGTGGCTGCCCCCATTAGCATCACTAGGGTGCGCGTCACCCTATAGCGGGGTGCACATCACCCCCCGCCCTAGGGTGGCATCGACGTATGTCAACCTAGTGACCCCCTGCACACACACACCCCAAGGACTTACCCCCGCTGCTGCCGGCTCCGAGCGTCCGCTTGGGCCGGTGGTCTCGGGCCTTCTGACCAGGCCCGATGCATTAATAGTCATCTTTTAGGTTTTTCGGGCATGCGCACAACGTTTCTGAGGGCAAGGGCTGCCCTCAGAAACGTTGTGCGCATACGTGAAAAACCTAATAAATGACATATGGACACATTGGGCCTGGCCAGAAGGCCCCGGACCGCCAGCCGGGCCGGACGCTCCAAAGCCTTCTCCAGACCTTCCGCAGAGCCGGCAGCAGCGGGGGTGAGGCGCGGGGGTTGACGTGCGTCACCCCTTGACGCGCGTCACCCCCCGGCGCCATGCTCCAGTGACGCCTCTGGCTGCACCAGTGGGGGGGATAGGATTGGATTCTTAACAACATCACTCTTGGTCGCCAAAGCCAAGCAGAGAGTCCATAGCTCAGTGATAGAGGACCTGCGCTACATACAAAAGGTCGCATATTCATTCCCTGGCATTGCCAGGTAGGTCTGAAACCCTAGACAGTTACTGATACTTGGTGTAGAGAATACTGAGCTAAATAGACCCATGGTGTGACTCCATATAAGGCAGTTTCTGTGTACGTACACCAGTGCAAATTCACCTAACCAATGCTAACCACCTATGCAAATGCTAACCCAATGCAAATTCACCTAACCAATAGAGAATTCTTGCACTCTTTCTTTGCACTAGTAGTTTCAAAAGCTTTCAATATAGATGTTCTCTATTTTTAATTAGTTTAAAAATATTCTTTAGGCTTCTTTTGTGGGTGAAGCTATTAACGTATAATGTATTATACTAATGTATAAGTTTCATGCCAGATGATGCCTTTACCTTCTTTCCTGCTTTTTAAAAAAAATCCTTGTGCAGTTATCTTTGCCCTTTATCAAGGAGACCAAGTTCCTCCAAGGCCACTGCTTATGCTGTTGCAGCAATTGTTGACCAAACTGGCCTGTTTCCCTGCCTTTCCTCTTCCAAATAAAGAGGATATCACCTCTGCAGGATGCCTGTCTTTTTTTTTCTTTTTTCTTTTTATGGACTGACAGCTGCAAAAGCTTAATAACCAGTTAATAACGTTAAGTGACAACGAATGGATTTGCTAAGCCTATAACAAAAGCAAGTCATGCAGCAGAGTTGCAAGCTCCTGGACTACTCTGTAGCTTCCTGTAATGCCTTGAGTAGGCTTACCAGATCTCCAACCGGGACAGAGTGCTAGACCTTTAGGAAAAGGAATGTGGGCAGGTGTAGCTTGTTAAACCTTAGAGCACAATCCACTGAACACAATGGGGCTTGCTTCTGAGTAGACATGCCTAGGATTGTGCTGTAAGGTTTAACAAGCTACACCTGCCCACATTCCTTCTCCTAAAGGTCTAGCACTCTGTCCCGGTTGGAGATCTGGTAAGCCTAGCCTTGAGATTCAGAAAATGACAGGCAGAGTTTGGTGAAAGAACGAAAGCAGCAGCAGGATTGTAGGATGGAGAGGAAAATAAAAGATAAGTGATGAGATGTGAAAATCAGTGAAGGGGTTGATGAAACAGAGAGAGAGAGAGAGAGAGAGAGAGAGAGAGAGAGAGAGAGAGAGAGAGGAGTCTCTAGTTAGGGGCAGATAGTTAGTCTTACCAGATCTCCAACCGGGACAGAGTGCTAGACCTTTAGGAGAAGGAATGTGGGCAGGTGTAGTTTGTTAAACCTTACAGCACAATCCACTGAACACAATGGGGCTTGCTTCTGAGTAGACATGCCTAGGATTCTGCTCTAGGACTTAACAAGCTACACCTGCTCACATTCCTTCTCCTAAAGGTCTAGCACTCTGTCCCGGTTGGAGATCTGGTAAGCCTACAGATAGTGCAAGAAACAATAACATCCATGCTAATAAATAGTCAGACTCCTTGAAAGGACACTCCTGTATATTCAAAGAGGTTTGAAGAGCATCCTAGAAGGTATAGAATCATATCAAAACTGATCCATGAAGAGTTCTGTCAACTGATAAAGGAGCATGACAGGCATAATTGTCTCTGACTGCCATTAGTTTACATGCTGATGGCCTAGAGCAGTGTTTCTCAAAGTCCTACAGGGGAGTTTACTCCCCTGTAAGTCTTTGTGGGGGTGAGGCGATGTCGGAGGCAGCACTCCAGGGTCACGCCCACTCCGTCCCCCAAACGCTGTTTTCAATGTACTTGGTTGTCCTGCCAGCTCCCCGAAGGGTTCAGCGGGAGAACTACAGGCACCTCAGCAGGCCTCCCCAAGGCTCAAAACAGTGGCAATTGCGTCGAAAAGCTCACTTTCATTTTTTTGGGTTACTTTAATCTACCAACAAATGGACCATCAATAGGCTTACCAGATCTCCAACCCGGACAGAGTGCTAGACCTTTAGGAGAAGGAATGTGGGCAGGTGTAGCTTGTTAAACCCTTAGAGCACAATCCTAGGCATGTCTACTCAGAAGCAAGCACCATTGTGTTCAGTGGGGCTTGCTTCTGAGTAGACATGCCTAGGATTGTGCTCTAGGACTTAACAAGCTACACCTGCCCACATTCCTTCTCCTAAAGGTCTAGCACTCTGTCCCGGTTGGAGATCTGGTAAGCCTACCATCAACCAGTTAGCTAATTTTTTTCAACTAGCTATGAAATGTAGAGTGGCCAATATTATGGAACCTAAAAGGTAAAGGTATCCCCTGACAATTAAGTCCAGTCGTGTCTGACTCTAGGGTGTGGTGCTCATCCCCATTTCAAAGCCGAAGAGCCAGCGTTGTCCGGAGACACCTCCGTGGTCATGTGGCCGGCATGACTCTCCTTGCCGCAGCACGTAGCATGCAGCTGGAACACGGAGCGCTGTTTACTTTCCCACAAGCGGTACCTATTTATCTACTCGCATTGACATGCTTTGGAACTGCTAGGTTGGCAGGAGCTGGCCAAGCAACGAGCGCTCACCCCGTCGCGGGAATCGAACTGCCGACCTTTCGATCGACAGCTTATGGTTCAGCGGTTTAACCCGCTGCGCCACCCGGTGGCCTATTATGGAACCTAGGTAACTGTTTATTCTGTTATGCCTTCCTTTTTTTCTCATGCTTTTGTATTTTGCTGGTTTATTGTGTTATGTATTATGACTATTACTTTCTCTATATTTTGTAATGTTATGCCAATAAAGGTTTATTGATTGATTGATTGGTTTTTTGGCAAAAACTCGAAGTGGGCTTTGGAACGCTTCAGGGAGCTGGCAAGACAACCAGGCATGTTGAAAACAGTGTTTTGGGGTCAGCAGCGGGCGCAATCCTGGAGTGCCACCGTCAATGTTCAGGCAGGCCACCCCCCTTAAAGGTAAATCGGACACTTCCAGAAAAAGTGGTGGTTCGCGACCCACCACTTTGAGAACCCCTGACCTAGAGTGGGTCAGAGCAGGCTGAATGACCTAAGATTGGAGAGATAGGAGAAGTAGGGACCTAAGAATGGAGAAGACGGGTCAGCTTGAGAAGCCCAGAAGTCAAGAGAAGCAAGGGGAGGGTTAGAAAAGAAGGCTTGGAAAAGGTTGTGGGCCAGAGGAGTATGAGAAAGAAGGGTAGAACTGAGGGCAGGGGAAACTGGGAGGAAATAGGCAGAGAAGAGAACTACACATAGCCAAGAGCTGAAAAAGTGGGGGAAAAAAAATCAAAGTTAGCATATTGATTTGAAATAAAAGGCCAAATCTTTGGAGGCAGGTTTCTATACAGTTCTGTTGTCCATGAAATAATGTAGGCTAGTAGTGTGGCAGAAGAAGAAGATAGTTTTTGGAATATCATATGATAGTTAGCCTTACATTTCCATACCACATTTCATAGGAAGCTGCCTTATACAGAATCAGACAATTGGTCCGTCAAGGTTAGTAGTTTTGCCTCCAAGACTGTAGGGATGACATTCCCTGAAAGTCAAGAACTAGGCAGAGCAGCACTATAGGAGACATTGTTTCCTATGATTAGGCTTACCAGATCTCCAACCGGGACAGAGTGCTAGACCTTTAGGAGAAGGAATGTGGGCAGGTGTAGCTTGTTAAACCTTAGAGCACAATCCTAGGCATGTCTACTCAGAAGCAAGCCCCATTGTGTTCAGTGGGGCTCCTCAGATCTGTGCCCACTATTTTGGTGGCGCAAACCCGGGAGGTTCATGTAAGGGGAAGAGGCCTCGGAAGGGGGATAGGATTTGGTGGGCACCGGCATCACCGATCCTGCTTCATCCTGTGTCTGATCCACCAACCCTTCGCTGCCCTCCCCCACCTCATTTTGCCCGCTCTCCTACCCTGTCCCATCCTCGCGCTGAAGGGCTCACTTTTGTTGGGCTACACGCCGCCTGCATCCGGTGCGCTGGGACTGGTAGAGACTTCTGCACTGGCCTAGGGCTGGTGCAACTGTTTTACGGCAGGTTTTGCGACGGCTCCAGGCCAACCCAGGAAGCACTGCACTAACCCAGGAAGACAGGTAGAATTGAGCCATGAGTCTAAGATGATGTAGCACAGAATATTCCTTATGGGCTCCTTCTACCCTTTAGTGACTATTTATGTGACATGAGGTTTTTAATCCCTTTCAGAAGCAGGAGGCAATCATTTAGACAACTGAATTAATGCAGAGTACAAGGGCATGATGTTGTGTAGTGGTGAGTGTTAGCACACAGCAAACTGACTTTTGTTAAGAGCTTTACTAGAATAAAGAGAGAGAACTGCAGTTATTGTCACAGAGGCCAAAACAACAAGATGGGAAAAGAAAGCACAAAGCAGCTAAGGTGAAATCCGGCCAAAGTAGGTGAGAGCGAGCAACCCCAAGCCCTAGGGACCAACTCCCCCCTATTGGTGGATGTCAACATGTACACACTTGCTGGCTATATACACACACTTGCTGTTGCCTCTCTAACAGTGAGAGTAAGCTGAAAGAAAAGTTGGGATGTAGATCCCTCCTTTTATTCTGAGAAATGTCACTAGCCTTGTTAACTGTCCTTCTTCTCTCCTTGAAACTTCTTAGATGTCACTTGAAACCATGTTATTCTGAAATTTGGTGGACACTTAGGGACATGCAAAGTGCAATCCCCCCCCCAAAAAAAATTTGTTCTTAGTCTTCCTTCACAATTCTTCAGATATTTTGCACAAGTAGCAACTTACAAATTCCAAGTGGAGTGCAGGGAAGCAAGATTCCAGTTAGCACTGCAGGTGAACCATACATTTTATTCACTCCCAGCCAATCAGTTGTGTGCATTAATTCTAGAACAGGAACAACCCTTATCTTTTTGACAGATATATTCCAGGCAGCTGTCAAGTACCTGCTGTCCATGCTTGTTTTGGTGCCTGTTAAGTTTTCTGCATGATCATCTTTCCTTTCCCAGGCCACCATCTGGTAGATGCTAAAATTACTTGTCCTTAAGATTACATTACCACTCCTAATGGAAAAGCAATGATGCTAACTGTTCAGATAAAAGCAAGCCACAAATGAATCATGACAAGGCAGCTGTGACAAGCAGTCATATACAGTATATAACTTGGTACAAAGTACAGCAAAAAAGCTGTATCCACCAAGCCAGTTAAACCAGAACAATTGCTCTTAAATCAGCTTTGTAATTGGATTTCATGCTACGAAATTGCCATATATCAACATTTATGCTAGTGAACCCTGACATTAAAAATGTAAAATTAAAAAAATATATATAGCAAAGGTTTCATCCACAGTTTTCTTCTTCCGGTGCATGAACCCCTTCTTGTAGAGCAGTGAAGTTAAACCCAAATTCAACAGGTTGATCAGACCTGTAGAGGGACCTTACTGAGAGGAGAGTGAAGTGAGACTACAACCAATTGGTACTGATTAAAATTGTGTGAGCTTTTATTGATGTTATTGGCAACAGGAGAAGGTTCTTAGGTTTCTAATAAAAAGGTAAAGGTGACCCCCTGACAATTAAGTCCAGTCGTGTCCGACTCTAGGGTGTGGTGCTCATCCCCATTTCAAAGCCGAAGAGCCAGCGTTGTCCGAAGACACCTCCGTGGTCATGTGGCCGGCATGACTCTCCTTGCCGCAGCGCATAGCATGCAGCTGGAACACGGAGCGCTGTTTACCTTCCCGCAAGCGGTACCTATTTATCTACTCGCATTGACATGCTTTGGAACTGCTAGGTTGGCAGGAGCTGGCCAAGCAATGAGAGCTCACCCCGTCGCGGATTCGAACTGCCGACCTTTCGATCGACAGCTCATGGTTCAGCGGTTTAACCCACTGCGCCACCCGCTGGCCTTCAGGTTTCTAATAGCCCAATCCTAATAGAACCATACACTGCCTGAACTAGCGTTCCAGCAGAGTAAGACCCTTTATGTCTGTAGCAAAGTGCGACATGCCATTCTAACACAGCCAGACCACTGCCACAAGTGGCAAGTGGCTGGATCCATGTGCGAGTGACCCGTCCATATCCCCCAGCACCAGTAAGTCAGCTCCCGGTCTTGGTTGGAGCTGAGTGCTCCTGTTCCTAGTCTCAATGCAACTCTTCCTGTTCACTCATGTGGCTCTGTTTGCATCCCATGTCATCAGCTTCTTCAGTTCCTGACGCGGCTCTTTCGCAATCACCACAGGGGGTTATATTTTGTTTGAAGTTCTATGCCTGCATTTAATTTAATTAATTTATTTATTTACTGCCTTTTCTCAATAGACTCAAGGCGGTTTGCATCAGCAGGCTGAACCAAAACCCATTTTGCAATGATATTTTCACAAGTATTATTCCATGAGACAATCTCATGGAACCTCCATTTCTCCAGGTATTGAGAAATACCTTCACAGTACAGTTGTCACCCTGGCTCTTGCACTTCCAAGCTCTTGCAGACAGCTGCAACCAAGCTTCAGACAGGCTTCTCAAAGATGTCCATTTTTTTTGCCAGCTGACTCCTCCACACTCCACTCCTCCACACAGACACGCCAATGGTCCCTTGGTCTCCCATCCAAGCAATTGTTCCTGCTTAGCTTTTTCAGGCTAGGAGACAGCTCAACCTCCAGACCACACCTCCTGCCCCTTTATTATCAACTGTGATGGCTGTTTTATTTATTATCCATGCTGTTTTTATTTGCTGTAATGCTTGCTGCTTTTATGCTCCTAAATTATAGGTCTATATTATTGTTGATGCTTTTATGAATGTTTGTGCTGCTGTTATTTTTACAGTCCAATCCTATCATGGATTGGGCAGGCTCATGGAGGGCTTTACAGCAGTGGAACACAGTTCTGCTGTTGGAAAATGGCCTCCGGTGGTGGCCATTTTAGGTGCGCTGCCGCACTGGAGGAGGACTGCCACTGGACCTCTAAAGGTTGCAACAGAGCTGGAGGCGGAACAAGGCAGGCAGAGGTGAAACAAGGGTGGAGCGAAGGCAAGTAGTTCTGCAAGACTCCGTTACACTGGAGTCAGCGGCCCCTCCCCCTTGCTGTTGGAGTCATTCCAGCAGCAACAGGGGAGTGTTCTGCGTGTTGCCTTTGCTGCCAGAATGGCTCCAACAGCAAGGGGGAGGGGCCGCTGACTCCAGTGTAACGGAGTCTTGCAGAACTACTTGCCTTCGCTCCACCCTTGTTACGCCACTGAAGGCAGGGAGGGGTGATCAGGGGTGGGGAGGGATGTGGACTGGGTGAGGTATCAGTGCTATTTGTGTGCACCAATATCCTAACCCGTCTGTCTCCCTTACCACCGTCGTTACACACCTCGGATTTACGCCTGCTAAACAGCAGGTATAGATCGGAGGAGTCCCATGTCAGCAGTGGAGGCCTTCCCCAGGATAAACGAGCAAACATTCACTTACCCCAGGGAAACCTTTCCAATTGCCCCCTCCCGCGGATACAGCGCACGCTCCGTTGGCACGGCTGCATCGATGGGGAGGGTTGGGTAGGATTGGGCTACCCATATATTACTGAGAATCATTTTATCTATTTTCCTTTAGAGCAGAACAATTTCTTTCTTTCTTCAAAACATAGTTTCATATTAAACATTATTAATGACAAAGATTTTTAAATTTTATTTTTGGCTCCCTGCTACCTTTGCAGTTTCTGTCAGCAACTGATCCTTTGAGCGCAATCTCAAAGAATTATTATAACCACAAGTATAGCAGATTTCTCATGCAATTAACTTAAATTGCTTCTCTCTGACCTCTGTCAGGGAAGTAAGATTCAAATTTGAATGTGTGAGCGGCTGCAGACACTGCTGTTTGATAGCAGCGGCGACCTTGTGGTCCCAAGGGTTGTGGCCAAGAACAGAAGGGATTGTAGTTTTGCACATAGTAAATGTGATTAATGCCAATCTAACTCAGCAAGCATCACTTCAGCCTCATTGTGAGAGGACACCTTTGGGTCAAGAAGAAAAGTTACTGCCTCTCCTTGAGCAAATAATTAAACATATACTTCATAGGGATGAGTGGATTTCCCCTGTTCCAACCTGTCATCGTTCTGTGGGTTTGCTGTGTCCTCAATTCCACTCTGCCTGGTTTCAACTTGGATCATTTCTAAGCATAATTTCAGAAGCGGGGCTTGTGCAGTTTGCTTCAGCTTTAAGTCCATGACAGCCCAATCCTAAGCGCGCCTCCCGCGCTGGTGCTGACTGCCGTAAAGCAGTCAGCGCCAGTCACGAAAGCCTCCCAACAGTGCGCTGACCAGTGTGCTGCTGGGGGTGCCGGCAGAAAGGCCTGCACCTTCCCAGTCGCGCCAGAGAACCTCTGGACGCACGCCCGGGAAAGGTAAGCCGGCAGGATGAATGAGGGGAGAGTGGAACGGGAGCGGGGAGGGGGCGAAACTGGGTGGGGAGGGGGCATAATGGGGACGGGGAGAGGGTGCAATTGGGGCACCGCCCCTCAGGCTCCACCATGGCCACGTCCTTGCAACTTCCTCCTCATGCCCCCCCCCAGGAGAAGTTTGTGAGGAGGGCATCTGCGGTCACTTGCCCTCTCCACTGAGCAGAGAGGGAGGGTGGCCGTGGCTTCCTGCTGCCTCCTCGCAACCTCCTCCTCAAGGCTCACCCTGAGGATTGTGAAGAGGAGGGCACCCATGGCTTGAAAAGAGACCGCCCAGAGGTGACGTCACAGCATACATCGTGATGTCACTACTCTGGGCACAGCAGCAGCACGCTACGCCACTGGCTGCACCCAGGCCTTTTCTACCTGGGGCTCCCATGGGATGCTCCTGCCATCCTGAAGATGCTGGTGGGAAGCTGGCTCCACCCCCACCCCACCCCACCCTTTGATGCCAGTGTGGCCTTGAGGGTGGAGGTGTTGAACACCTGGGCATCATGGACTCTGCTGGGGAACTTGGAGGTGATACTGGTGAAGCGTCCCCATGTGTTGCAGGTCATTCAGGATATCCCAGTGATGCCTGTTGGGATACATTCCAGGTGTGTCATATAGAGGTGGCTTATGCCCACATGTGTTGCATTGATGACAGAGTTGACATTCAGGAACCCTGTGATGGCATGGAACTTCTCACACAGGTGGTGTAGATGTGCCTTGGCAGTGGGGAACATGATTAAGTTGAACAGGTGCAGGAGCATCGCGTCCAGGAATGCATCAGTGTACTGGCTGGCTAGGTAGTGATATTTTCCTGTGTGATGACCTCCAGGAAGCTCCCTGTCCCAAGGTACTCTAGGGCCATGAGGACAGGAACACTCCTACACATTGTCACAGTGGAAGGTGCTGGAGGCTGTGGCATGGTAGAGGGGAGAGCGGTGCCATCATGTGGATGGCCGCTCTGGTTGTCAGGTTTTCTCTTGGACCTTCAGGGTGAGATTATACACCCTGGTCAGGCTCCTCTAGGTGTAATGGTAGTGGCAAGCGTGGTCTCTGCTATATATGGCCAGGGCATATACGTGGGTTCTTTGATAGCAGGGCATATATATAGTTCTTTGATAGCAACAAATTGCATAGGTTGATACACAGGTGTCCTTTCAGTTTCTGAGGACATTGTTAGTCTATCATGGTCACAAGTTATTTCTAATGTTGCTTACCCATAATGCCATAAGTTGTGAAGCAGCACTTTCATAAGGAGATAGGTGCAATTGCTCGGGAATGCACTGCTTCTTTCTGATCATCCTGCTATCCACTGATACATGTGCTCAGGCTGAGCAGGTTGTATGGTGTAATGCTGCCACAAAATTTCAAGGTAAATTTACTCGGTTTTGCTCATAACCTGTAGGAATTGCAAGAATTCATCAAGATTCCTCAGCAAACTACCCAAGGGATGGTGTGGTCTACCAAAGGCTGTGGAGACAAAGGTAGTCTTAAGGATCAGAAGGGGGCTCTTCTGTGCTTCCCAAATATGCTAACACATATTGACACCAGTAGCGTTGCATTGACACCTTGACACCAGTAGCATCGCTGGAGGTGGGGTGGAATGCTATGTTCCACATCACGCTGACCCTCCATTACTCACCGGCACGAGGCGGCCCCGCCCCTCGCCTTTGGAGCCATTCAGTGGGGCGAAGGCAACGTGCAGGAGTCTCTTGCATGCTGCCTTCGCTGCACTGAATGGCTCTGAAGGCGAGGGGGCGGGGCTGCTTCGTGCCAGTGAGTAACGGAGGGTCAGCGTGGTGCGGAACTTAGCGTTCCGCCCCACCTCCAGCGATGCTACTGCTTGACACCAACCTTGCTGGGAGAGTTGAGTTCATATCTCCACTCAGACATAATGCTCGCTGAGTGGGCATGGGCAGGCATCTGTCTTTCAGTGTAACCTACCTTGTATGGCTGTTGTAATAATCTAAGTTAATAACTCCACCCTGGGTGCCTGGAAAAAATGCTAGATTACAAATGTAGAAAATACGCTCTGAGTACTCACCTATCAATTACTCTTCTTGAGTTTTCCTTTTTTATTATTAGAGGTGTTTGTTTTTTGTTGATAACCAAATAAAAGCACAAAATACCATAATACGGTATTTTTTAAAGCATTGAAGATTGCAATGCCATGATATTAAGCCTGATATTGATGCTTAAGAATTTGCTCCTGTGAATAAAAACACAAACCACCACATTTTGCACTTTGATTCAACAAATTGTCAAATAAATAACACCATTTTCAAACTTCTACAAATTTTCAAATAAATAACACCATTTTCAAATCATACATCCTTGTCTTACAGCGCAATCCAGTGCAAGGATCTGGCCGGCAGCCAGGGACCGCCCGCCGGATCCTGGCCCGAGACTGCTCGCCAAGCGGTGGGCTGGAGGTCTACTCAACGAAGGGGACACTCATCCCCTTCGCCGGGTGTAAACCGGGGCCGGCCGGATGGGCCTCCTCGGATTTCCACCAGCTAAATAGCGGACGGAAGTAGAGGAGGTCGTGTAATGACCTAGCCGGCCCGGCGGGGACAGGGATATGGCGGGAGCCGTCCCCTGCCCCCTCCCAGGCCGGCTAGGCCAATAGCCCCCCTCCCTCACCCACTGAACCGCACCCGCACCCGCCGAACTGCAAACTGCACCCGCCGGATCCAGACTTAGCTTATCCAGCAGTCGCCCGGGCATTCCGGCAATGGAGTGAGGTCGGCTGGCCTCTGCACTAGCGAGTAGTCGCAAATGTGCTTTCCGACACGTTTGTGACTGCTTCCAGTGCCGGAGCACTTGTAATTTAGAGAGGAGTGAGCTCTTAAGTAGTAAGTAACTCCTACTGAGTTCAGTGGGACTTACTCCCAGGTAAGAATGGAAATTCTTAGGCTGAAATTCTATGCACACATTCCTAGGGTAAGTTAAATACCGTGGGATTTAATTCCAAATCAAAATACATAAGATTGCATTGACCATGAGATCCAGAGAACCTCCCACTACGTGCAGAAATGAATAGGCTAAACCTGTCAACCAAATTACTCCAGAGCATTGAACTCAGTAGAACTACTCTTCAATAAACAGTTTGTGGATTACAGCTTTCAAGACATCTCTAGAAAAGAAAATGACTGCAGTGAGTTATGATAATGCATTCAGACAAGGTTTTCAGGGCAGATTTTTTTTTTAATTGAACACTCTGTTCAGTATTTCAAATTACTCAGATGACATTTAAAGGTACCCATCTTTCTTTGTGAATCTCAATGTCTTTGCCAGTTATCTGTATACCCTGTAGCAATGAAAATTTGCATTTTGCCCAATATAATGTATCATTTCTGAAAAGTAATTACTTTATTGCTATAAAAAGTTATATGCAGAATACAACATTTGCATCTGTGTTAGAGAACATGTAAAAACCCAAAGGCAGGTGTACTTCTCCTGAGGGGGGCACAAGCCCCTAGTCTCAATGTTTCTTGGGCAGATTGCTCTGGCTCCTCTGTACCTCCCACCACTCTCCTTCCCCCTTTCTTATTCGCAAATCCTTACCCACTTCATCTGGGGCTGGGACACTTCATCGTGTCCTGGGGGGGGTCTCTCTACATCTTCCTTCTTTCGCCTTCCCTTTTCTCTCGGGAACGCACCTCTTAAATCCCTAACCCCTATTGAGCCCCTCCTTCTCTCTCCACCTGCACTAGCTACAGCTGCAGTCCAGAGGGGTAGGGAAGGAGGGTAAAGCAGCTCAAAAGAATTAGGGCTTACCTACATTATAAACATATCCATTTTATATCAGTTTAATTATCATGGCTTCCCCCAAAGAATCCTGGGAATTGTAGTATGGTAAGTGTTCGGAAACGTACAGAATGTAACAAAGGACCTGAGACTGCCTAAGAGAATTACAATTACTAATTCCTTTGGGAGAGGGAATAGGTCTTTTGTGTAGATTTTTTAGGTCCTGTTTTAGGTCTCTTGTGTAGATTAAGAGCATATGTTAAGTGTTTTCCTTCACCATCTCATGTAAATGGCCTTCTTCTGCATCCCTGACAACAGGTCTAGAAATCGTCTAGGAATATTTTGGGGTCCTCCTCATTGTTGAGCCCAGTGATGGCCAACTTCTGTATTCTCAGGAGCCATTATACTCAGACACCAGTTTGGGGGCCAGAACTGTCTAAAGTACTAATACTTAGATGAACAGGCTGTATAATAATGTTGGCATTACTAAAAGTAAGGTCATTGCATGCCTAGAGCACACAAACTTCAGGGCTGTTCATAGGTTCAAATTCCTTTTTTATTATATTCTCAGTGCATGAAGGGTAAGTTGAACTATATGCACACCCCACTACAGATGTAACTGCCTCTGGACAGCCCCCTCAACATCCACAGTGAAACATCAACAAGGAACATTGTTTTTCTACACCTGATGAACTGCATGTGATCATGGGGAAGGGGGGGACACCTAGGATGTTTGTGGACATCATAGGACAGGAAGCAAAGTCTTGCTCCCACATGTTGAGTAGATGCACGGGGGGGGGGGGCTCACAAACACACTATGCTGCAGTAGTGTTGCTAGCCTGTGATGCAGAAAAATTGATTTTTATTCATATCTGCCTTATTATGTTCACCAGAGAGAATATCTGGTTTTGCAACTTCACACTTCCCCCTCTCTGGAAATTCACCCACACACATTCAGCTGCCTCCAGAAGGTGGAGTGATGGCTCCATTTGCCTAACTCAACTAAGTCTCCCTGCCCTGGCAGCAGAGACCATTCTGAGTCCTCTGAGTCCTCAGCCCTCCATTGTTCCTATTGTCTCATTGTAATGTAAAATCCGAAGAGTGCTTGTTTTTCCTGTATGCCACCATGACCATGCAGGTACACAGAAACCAGGTGATGTACTGTTCCATTGTGTATAAAAACTGTGCTCACATGGAGCAAAGGGTCAGTATCCCCTCCTGGGATGCTGTCCACTGCGCTGCGTAACAATAAACCCATACTTTTCCCTTGTTCACCAGTCTTCCTGGTCCTCCATTATTATCATCTGCTTAAAATTCTGCTACACCTGCCCGGAGGGGGGCAATGATGCATTCCATGTTATCGCCCCACCCCCTGAACTCCTGGAAGGCTTCATTTCAAGCCTTCTAGGACCCAGGGTGGGCTAGAGGGTCCCCCAAAGGCGTCAAAAATGGCTCGAAAATGCTCCATGGCTGCAAGTGCAGCCACCCCGCTGCAAAAAAGCAGCCGTGGAGCAAAAACCTGCCGCCACGGCTCCTCCTCATGAGGAGACCACTGCTGTCACCCGGGGACACTGCACACACACTCCTGGCCCCTGCCTGGCTATTTATTTATTTTAAAAAAATATATCCCGCCTTATCCTATGCCGAAGGCAAATGCCCAAGGCGGCTATGCTACTGCTATGGTGTTAAGATTGTGGAAGAAGGGTTTAAGAAATAAATGTGATTCCTGAAGGTTCTTTCAAGCAATGAATTGCATTTTGGCTTCTTAGAATGTGCTTGACTTCGCTCAAGGAAGTAATATACTGTACTACAACAAACATTTAATATTCAAAGATATTTATGCTTATTTTCCTCATAACTAGAGGTGTTTGAAAATGATGTTGTTTTTTGAAAATTAGTTGAATTAAAATGCAAAATGTGGTGGTTTGTGTTGTTATTCCCAGGTACGAATTCTTAGGAGGCCATCTGGCTGACCACTGACAACCCCCCCCCCCCAATGCATACAGCAGGCAGCAGGAGCATGAGTCGTTCCACTGAGCAACTTGCACTGCCACTATCTTCTCCCATCCTTCCCATCCACAATAGGACTTCCTCAAAGGTCCCTGGGGTGACAGGTGATGACTTGCAAAAGGGGAAAGATCTCTGGACTCTCCTGTCCACCACCATCAGGACCCTGAAGGAGAAGCAGCAAGAGTTTACTCTGCTGTTCTTTCCCTCCCTTCTGGGTAGGAAACAAAGGGGGTGATCTCTGGACATACCTCTCTCAGTGTCCTGGAGGCACTGACAGAGGAGCATCCAAACTGTTTGGGGGGTTGTTTCAATGCATGGGGGGTCAGCCGAAAGCTTTGCCTGAGGTTCCCCAAGAACCTGGCACTGGCACTCGCTACCTACATGGTTTCACCCACAAGGCAAGTTCTATTTCCAAGAGCTTTATTCTGAAAGATGGCACAGGGAAGAAATATGCACCACCACCATTGGTGCCCTTCCCTTGCCATTTGACGAATGAGTGGGGAAGGGAGATAGGAAGTGGAGAGAGGAGCGACTCCTCTTTCCATTTCCCCATGTTCTTTCTGCCTCTTGAAATGGTAAAGGGTGGGAAGACAAAGAGTGGTTGCTTCAGAGGAGGAGGAATAAGTGGTTTGATCCGGAACTGATGGGTGCAGAAGGGCATGATCCAGGCTGAGAAGGGGCAAACCAGGAGATAGCATAGGTGGAAGGGGACAATACAGTGGAAGTGGGGGGGGTGATCTGTGGACAGGAGGAGGAGCATGAAAGGCAAGAGGGGGAAATCTAGGGCCAAAAGGGAAACATTTGCATAATGTAGTTTGTGCAGCACAGAGGGGCAATGTCAGACCTTGGTCTCAGATGCTACGGGAGGTTTGACCGGGCCTGGTAGGGTAGGATAAATTAGACGATTCACAGCACAATCCTGTGTAGAAATCTGCTGGCAGAGCGATGGCTCCACTGGTGCCAGATGTTGTAATCGTGCTGTAAGGCACGTTTTCTACACTCGGTCAGTAAGCGGTGCCAGCAGAGAGACCGGAGGAGCCACTCACTCTCCCCCAGACAGGCAAGAGAAGTTGTTATCCTCCAGTCAGGGCAGGGGTGGGAGAGGGTGGAACGGGGCGTTCGGGGGGTGGCAGATTGACCCACTGGGACCAGGAGGGAGGAGGGATCATTGGTGGCATGCTCCGACAAATCCTACCCCCCTTTCCAGGCCTGTTGGGCCTTCTGCGGGCCTCCTGGATTTGCGCTGGCCATTTTGCCGTCACACAGCTGAAGAGGCCCATTGGGCTTGCTGGGGCTCTACCCAGGGGAAAGGGACAAACATCCCTTTCCTCTGAAGAGTGTTCCAGCTCTGTCAGTGTGGGCCCAATCCTGGCTAGGATGCAGCGGCTGCCTTAGGTGTGCCACTGCAGCAATCTGGACAGTATAGTAGAGAAGAATTGGACTAACCACAAAAGCAATATGTTGCTTTCTTTACCTCTTAGGTTTTATATTCCATTCAAGTCCTGTTATTTTTTATTATTTTACAAATTTGTTCTTAGATCATTTCAAACTAAAAGAAAGGAAATGATTAATAAAATTATTTTTTTTTTTATTTTACCTTAAAATAGAAAGAAAGAAATGATCACCTCTACCTTGAGAATTGCAGAGCATTGTCAGGCACTCAGACATATTCATACTTCTGTTCAACAAGATCATTTTTTAAAAAAAAATAAATCCTTACAGTCATTTAACAATACCAGTAATTAATGGAGAAACATGAAGGGAGCTTCTCAGGCACTGATAGGTTTAACACAGAAAGGTGTAATTTCTTTCGCTATAATTTTCGGAAACCAGCATTTTATTCTAATCCCATGCTGGCATGTTTCATTAAGGGAATGAGTCAAGTAAGTGGATTGAGTCTGAAATGCCTGACCTGCCTCATATCTTGGAATCTTAACACTGCCTCACGTGTTACTTGGAGTGTGCGGCTTTTCAAAGAGCAAGTGGCTTGCAATTCTGATTCCTGGCCATTAAAATAACATTTGGTGCCTATAGGTTTAACAAGGTATGAAACTTTGAAGCTCCACTTCAAATACTACTTAATTGCAGGATGTCAGAAGTGCAAACCACATATTTGTGGTTAATCCAAAACTTCGGAAATTGCACAATTAAAAGAACATGTGAATCATCTCTTGGTGCTGATTCACATCAGAAGCTGGCGGATTCCACTGCAGCCCATCATTCCAGTCATTGATGGAATCCAGACAGTGAAGATCCAGGTTTACTGAACATAGGAACTGGGAGCCACTCTCCAGGGTTTCAAGCAGGGATCTTTCCCAGTTATGTCAGACGTTGAACGTGGACTTTCTCTCATGCAAGTCCTGTGCCTGAATACTAAATGCAGAGGCGTAACAAGGGTGGAGCGAAGGCAAGTAGTTCTGCAAGACTCCGTTGCAAGTAGCAAGTAGTTCTGCAAGACTCCGTTGCAACTGATAGTCCTTCTTTGAAGGGTAATCTGCAATGGGAACCTCTTCATGTTAAAATCCGTAAACAAACAACGGTTTCCCATTCACTTCAATATCAGGTATAGCTCCATGTGAGCAGTGATTACACTGAAATGAATGAGAATGCCAGAAATACCTCTGTGCGCAGAGTTGTAGGAATAGATGAGGAGGGAGGGGCTGTGGTGAGGGGAGTGGTACGCCCCCCACACTGGGCAGCAAGCAGCGGGGGTGCGTGGCAAAAGCGGCAATGACCGTTTTCCCGTTGCCGTGGCCACGAAGTTTGGCCCTCCAGCTCAGCCGGGCTCTTTGTAGCCTTATCCGGCCAAAAAACAGCCATAGGGGTTTTTCCAGCAGGATATGCCGCTGGCGCTACTGTCTGTGCTAAACATTAGGAACAGATCCTGCAACAAACCCCCCCCCCAGTGTATTTTATTTAGAGATGAGCAGGAAACCACCTGAGAAATGTCACTTGTCTTAACGGTTTGACTTCTCTTGAAAATTCTCAGACTTGGAGGAAACCCAAAATTCACTTCAAATTTCAGTGTGTGAAATTTCAGTGCCAATCTAGAGATCTACAGAACCCACCTGAGAAAATTCGTTTGTTTTATAAAAAATTGTTTGGCTTCCCTTTGAAAATTCTCAGACTTCTCTTTCTCTTTGAGAGGAATTCGGAAATTTACTTTGTATTTCATTTTTTTTTTCTCAACACGTTGATGCCAACCCTAATTTGAAGACATTTTCTATGTCTACCTTTCCCTGCCTTTTATGTGTTGTAACTATAGCCAGATCAACACAGGTCACCTATTCACCTATTCTTTTAATACAAAGAATGTATCATCCTCATCCACCGTAACTCTGAAGTGGAAATGTGGAAGACATTTGAGGACATACTATGTGGTGTCCACAGTGGCCCCTTTCTCTGGCAAATCTGGGGAATATGGGGTTAAAACCTAGGATTTAACAGCAAGTGGCTGCACAGCTGCAGCCACTAGAGGCAACCAGGTCTTTAGGGATAAAAGCAGCACCTGGAGGAAGGAAGGGTGTGAGTAGCAGAGAGGAGGAATGCTTGAAGGAAAGGGAGAAGGTTGACTGACTTCTGGCCTTACCCTGACTTGGCTTTGCTAACTGGCTTCTGGACTCTGACTGGGTTTATGGATTCTGACTGATGGACTTGTGAGGGCAAATGGGGAACTAATTAGTCCAAAGTGGGCCTAAGCCTCTTAAGGGGGGGGGGTTGGCAGGATAAACTCCCCACATGGTGATGCAGTGGAGCCAGCATGGCACCTGCTGCATCCCATGGGGGAGTTTTGGCCTCCGGAGGCCTCTTTTGGATAAGGGAACATTTGCTCCCTTGCCTGGGGTAAGCCCCTGCTGGCCCACTAGGTCTACTCAGACCTGCACCAGAGCAAGTCAGCATGGACCTGGAAAGTGGATCAAGGCCAGAAAGGGGGTTAGGTTTTGCTGTAACTGTGCCAGAGGGCACCTGTTATCTGCTGTTGCTGCAGAACTGGCCACTTGTTACTTGTGGTAGCAGCCAGGCCATGCACTCTGGCATGTTGCCTTTTGCGACAGCTTGGAAAGCACCTAATGCCATGGAAATGCTAGTTCTGGTGGCATTGGGCACCCATCGGATTGGGCTGTAAATCCTTAAGCATGTATACTTAGAATACCTATTTGCATTTTGTTACCATAGTCATGCAGTGTGGAGTGTGCAGTGTGAGCCAGCGGGTGGCGCAGTGGGTTAAACCACTGAACCATGAGTAGTCGATCGAAAGGTCGGCAGTTTGAATCCGTGCGACGGCTCCTGCCAACCTAGCAGTTCGAAAGCAAGAAATTGCAAGTAGATGAATAGGTACCACGTCAGTGGGACGGTAACAGCGTTCCATGTGCCTCGGTGTTGAGTCACGCCGGCCACATGACCATGGAAACGTCTTCGGACAGCGCTGGCTCTTTGGCTTTGAAACGGAGATGAGCACCGCTCCCTAGAGTCGGACACGACTGGACTTAATTGTCAAGGGATACCTTTACCTTACCATAGTCCTGCAGTGTGGAGAACCAGTGAGTTGGCTAGAAATAGAGTATTCTTGAGGAATATGAGGTCTCTAAACATGGAGGGGTGTGGGGGGGGGGGAATGACTACCTCCATTCCCTGCCTAAATGGCAGTCCAATCCAAACAATAGCACCGAATGATGGAGCTTAAAAGTCCCCCAGCAAACTGAAGTTGCATGTATTGGAACACTTTAAAATGTTAAAAAAAAAAACCCACAAAAAATTACAAGTACTGAGACACCTTAGTTAAAGACAGAAGTGAAAGTCTCCATCTCAACAGGTTGCTGTAACATTCATTCTACTCTAATTGAAGCACTTGGAGATCTGATTACAGAGATTAAAGTTACTTGAAGGAATAATTCACCATAAGAGGCAAATAATAAACTACATTTTTAGCAATGCACACAGTAGATAATACAATATAGTCTTTGCATATCATTGAAGCATTATTGTAAGCTCCTACTTCACAGAATGTAATTTTACCTGGCATATTTGTACTGAACCCCTTAATAAGTCCTTCAGGTTTGTACTCTGACCTTTCTTCATCTTGTTCAGAACTTCGTTTTCATTTTGTTTTGATTCATGCTAGCACAGCGATCTAAACGAGATAGCAATTTATCCCAAAATTGAGGCTTCCTGGTAAGAAGTTCCATTCATTTGTGTTTGAAAAGTTCTGGTTCTATGATTCTTTCATAACTTACATTTTTACAGGCTTGGGTTGTGTTCAATAACTTGTTTATCTCCAGAATATTGTTCCTTTTAAAAAGAATGATATAAAAAGACATAATTAACATCATTTTTTTTCTCCTTTTCAAGTCAGGACATCCCCTCCATCTTTTGTTGTGTTCAAATATTGGTTCACCTCATTATAAAGAGAGAGAAAAAAATTGTCACTGCATCCTTTTTTCTCCAGGAAGAAGATATTAAATTAATAAAAGTCTGATGTGCTGAAGTTCATTTTGTCATGAAAAGGAAGAAAAACAAAGCCAAAATGGTCTGTAGTTTTGTATATGGTTTGCAAATAATCTATACTGTACTGACAAAGGCTCAATTCTTATATTATGCTTTTAACAAGAACACACACAGCAGTGGTGAAACTCCATGCAACGTACATTACTCAAATCCCAATCCATTGATGATGATGCAGCTGTGCTGATGGAGCATGCACTGCATCCAGAGGTGGTGGGGCAATCAGAAAGCCATCCAGATGTAAGAAAAAAACCATTTACTTCTGGGTAGGCTCATGGCTTCCTATGGATCTCCTCAGACCCATGCCAGCTATGTAGCTGGCATAAGTCTGAGAGAAAGGAGATGGGGCAAGCTGAAAAATACGGGACAGGATCTGGTATGTGTGTTTGCCACTGAGATTCAACCCCTCCAGCCTGCTACTTTCTGTCCTGCCCCCTCTCCACCCTGAAATACCCCCAAACCTTCCCTCCCCACCCCCACTACCAACTTACCGAGACCAATAGAGCCTCCGCACAGTGCACCCTCTAGGAAAGCAGTTCTGGCTCTCTCTGTTTCCCTCCCTTAATTAAGTCTACTGCCTAGATTTTGGGGATTGTCGGCACTACTCACACCCCCGGCTGACCAAACCTGCGCCAGACAACACAGGTAGGGTCTCCGCCGCTTGGTGCTGGGGTGGGGATGGGTGGGGCGGGCTGGTGAGGGAGGGGGCCATTGACTGGCCGGGGCTGGGAGGGGGCAAGGATATTGGCAGCGCACTCTGCCGATATGTCTGCCTGTTCCCAGGCTGGTTTGGTCTTACACAGTCTCCCCAAATATATGCCAGATCTGGACCTGGCGTACATCCGAGAAGGTCCATAGGACCCCATCCAGCTTACACATGGGGAAGGAGATGAACGTTCCCTTCTCCTGAGGTGCTCCCAGGCTGCCCTGGGGCAGCCCGGGAACAGCATCGGATACAGCGGCTGGCCCTTTATTTCGGCCGTATATCTTTAGGCAGGATTGCACTGTTAGTCAGGAAATTTGCCGGTCTTGGCACACTTGCTTCATGGCTCCTGCAATACATTGTACTTAATCCAGCAGGCACATACCAGTAACCTTGGTCTTCGGCACAGCCTCAGCAGAGATCCACAACCTCCTCTCTGTTTTTCCTTGGCTGTCTCGTGCAGTAAAATTGACAACACGCTTACTGCTTGTGCTTTTCCTTCTTTCTGTGTGAGTGTTGGGTTTGCAAATACACTACACATTACACATTGCATTGCTATATTTTGATTCCTCCTCCCTATCATTGTTAAACATTGTTGTGGGGATAGTTTATTTTGTTGCACCTTCTCCCTTGCCTCCCTCTTTCTAGCCTGTTTAACCACTGATCTGTTGCATTGGCCACACAGGATCCCCACACATGAAATACATTCCCCCCCCCCTGCATGCTAGGCATTTTTAAATGCACACCTGGTAAGAATATTCAGGAATGAAAAGAAAGTAGCAGAGATAAGGATGGAAGGTAGGAAAGGAAAGTGGACATTTCCAACCATTATGGTGATTGGGAGTTAAGGAGAGTGGGAAAAGAAGACAAGGAAACAGCATAAAGAAAAAAGGTTGTGATGGTCCCAACAAGTACAGTGGATGTCAAGGCCATGGAGGGTCAGGTCTGCCAGTGATTACTTGGAATAGCCAAAGGAAGATGCACATGCTCAAAGGGCAGCAGACTAGGACTATATGGCTACTTCTATATGGCTACTTCTAGGCTCACAGGAACCAAACCTGAAATATTTTTATTTTATTTATTTTTCAACATGTTTATACTGCCCTTCCTCCAAGGAGCTCAGGGTGGTATACATAGGGCGCAATCCAAACCTACTTAGGCTTGTAACCAGCGGCCCAGCGAAAACGGGAGGCCCCAGAACGGAAAGGGGATTCAAATCCCCTTTGAATTCCCCTTTTGCTGGGCCGCTGGTTACAACGGCGGCCTAAGTAGGTTTGGATTGCGCCCATAGTTCCTTCCCTCCTTTTGTCCTCAAACAACGCTGAGTGAGGCTGAGAGTGACTGGCCCAAGGTCACCCAGGAAGCTTCATGACTGAGCAAGGATTTGAACCTGGATTCTCCAGGTCTCAGTCCAACTCCAGAACCACTACAACACTGTTCTTCAACCTTGGTGTTGGGACCCCAATGGGGTCACGAAGCCTCATTTGTGGGGTCGTGGCAACATATGGAAACCGAAATGGACACTAGGATGTAATGCTGGGGTGGTGGGGAACCTGCTGGGGGGCTTCCACAGGGATTTCATCCCCCTCCTCCCTCTTTCGATTTGCTGAGGAGGAGGTGGGAAACCGTGGCTCGGCTCTCCTATTCCAGAATGACCCTGCCGCTGCTGGTGCAGGCTGGGCAAGCTTTGAAGGACAAGGCTGCTGATGCTGGGGCATGGCAACAGGGGTAGGGGGTGGGCAGATCGGATCCTAAAGGGGGGGCGGGATCAATGGTGGGTCCCCAGCCTCATACTTTATTTCTTTAATTATTTGGGGGGTTGTGGCACGAAAAAGGTTGAAGACCACTGCACTACACCATCCTGGCTAGTGTCAGCCAGGCCCCAGATTACCTGTTCCAGCTAAGCTGATGAGCTGCAATACCTTCGCTGGCCCTGCAGAGAGGCACTGCAGCACAACCGTCCAATAGAAGTGCTCCAGTAGTACAGGGAGTAAGGTACCTGTGCCTTGCTCTCAGAGTCCCTGGTCCAAGTGCCCGAGTGCCTTACAGAAAGAATTATTGGACAGTCTGTGAACTAACCATGCAGAGAAGATTTGTTTGTTTATTTATTTATTTATTTTACAATATTTTTATCCCGCCTTTCTCCCCAAAGGGACCCAAGGCGGCTTACAACAAAACAGAAAATACAAAAAATACATATAATTACTTTTTTAAAACAGTAAAAAAAACAATGTACAAAACTAATAAAAACATCTAAAAATTGATTTAATTTTTTTTATATCTTTTTTAATCTTCTCAGGTCAAGATCCTACCTCCACCAAGTCTGCCAGTAAGAACCATGGAAGACAGAGGTCATTGTTGCATCGAGGCATGTAGTGCCTACTGAAAACAGAAAGAGTGTTAAAGGCAGAAACTGGGAAAATGAGTGCCCCAGTCAAAAAACCCACTGAAGCAACCTGTAGATGACTCTACATTTCTTAAGTTACAGTATATATAGGAGAACACATAGGATTTTATGTGTTAAATCCTGATATCTCACATTGCATACATGTAAAAGTGTCAAATAGCATCATATACCTTAGCAATTTTTTTTTAAAAAAAATTAAGCAAAGTACTGTATTTCTTCAATTCTAAGACGCATGTTTTTTTCCCAATTAAGCATTTCAAAAAATGGGGTGCATCTTAGAATCGAAGGTCTCCAAAAAGCACCCCAAAATGCTATCTTCTTACTTACTGGGGCTTGCGGGAGCTTCAGGGAGGCCTGCACAACCCTCTGCAGGCCTCCCTGATCTTCAGTTCGGCACAAAACGGTGATTTTCAGCCATTTCCAGTTTTCGCGAAAACCAGAAATGGCCAAAAATCGCTGTTTTTTGCCAAACTGAAGATCAGGGAGGCCTGCAGAGGCTCCCCCAAGCCCAGGTAACAAAGGAAATGGCACTTTCTGACGGGGCCAGAAATGCTATGCAAAGGCAGTGCACTCAGTCATCCTCAGCTGCAGGAGACATGCTGGGGAGAGTTGGTGCTGAGCAGGTAGATTTAATGAAGGGAGGCGAGTCTTACAATTGATGGATTTTTTTTTTCCCTGCTGGTGGTACTGAAAGTAAAGGTGTGCCTTAGAATCGATGGCCCGGCCGACGCTCCAGGGCCTTCTGAAAGGCCCCCTTGCCCTCAAAACGGTCTCTGCGCATGCACGAAAACAGTAAAAGTTCGTGTATTGACGCAGTGGGCCTGGCCGGGCCGGACACTCTGAGGCCGGCTCCCGGGCCGACCTCGGAGCGTCCGGAGGGCGACGTGAAGGGGCGGGGGGGCACCCGGGGCAGGGTGCAGCCGGGTCGCCCCCCCAAAAAAATTGCGGGCGCGGGCATAGGCTGTGCTGATTGTTCTATGGGGGGGCTTCACTAGGGTGATGCGCGCCCCCCCCCGCCTTGGGGTGACACGCGTCCTAGTGACGCCTCTGTTCTTATGTAGCTTTTGCATGCAGGCTGGTTGGGTTGAGAGTTGGAAGAGTGCTAGGGGGTGGAGGGGAAGTAAACGGCTGTGGTGGGTCCTTGGAATTTGTCTGGTTCCAAAAGGCCCTGAGTACCTACGGAAAGATTGCAGTGGTTGGGCCTTCATGTATGCCAATGTATACATTTAATTAATTAACATATTCCTGTCTCTTTCTCCTTCCCATTACACATGGGCTTCAAGGCAAATAACATAACGACACAATAAACTAATCAAAGATAAGAGCACAATACAAATTAAAATAAAAGTATCAATTAAAAGACCATTAAACCAGTTATAGCAGAAGGCTGGTAAAGCATGTATTATGTAAAAACATAAATGTTATGCATGCAAGCCTTGGTCCACACTAATAGTTTTTCTCCCTTTATTTATAAATAAAATGTGTTACATTGCCATTCAAGGCTATCACTGAAACCCATAAACAACTAAAATAATTAAAACATCAACCTAAAAAATATTGTGTTGTGGGAATAGCAGAAGGAATCTGAAACATTGTTATGCTTAACTATAAATTACGGGCAGCACAAGCCTGTCTAGAATGCAGTGGCACCTAAGGTGGCTGCTGCATCCTAGGCAGGATTGAGCCCACGTGGATTTAAGGCCATCCAGGCCCAGGACAGGGGATAGGATTCGGCAGATTGGCTTACCAATCGCCTTCTCCCTTTCCACTCCAGTCTGCCCTCCCCACTGACCTCCCCACCACCTACCTGTGTCCGCCAGTGATAGGATTCGGCAGATTGGCTTACCAATCGCCTTCTCCCTTTCCACTCCAGTCTGCCCTCCCCACTGACCTCCCCACCACCTACCTGTGTCCGCCAGTGATAGGATTCGGCAGATTGGCTTACCAATCGCCTTCTCCCTTTCCACTCCAGTCTGCCCTCCCCACTGACCTCCCCACCACCTACCTGTGTCCGCCAGTGATAGGATTCGGCAGATTGGCTTACCAATCGCCTTCTCCCTTTCCACTCCAGTCTGCCCTCCCCACTGACCTCCCCACCACCTACCTGTGTCCGCCAGTGATAGGATTCGGCAGATTGGCTTACCAATCGCCTTCTCCCTTTCCACTCCAGTCTGCCCTCCCCACTGCCCTCCCCACCACCTACCTGTGTCCGCCAGTGATAGGATTCGGCAGATTGGCTTACCAATCGCCTTCTCCCTTTCCACTCCAGTCTGCCCTCCCCACTGACCTCCCCACCACCTACCTGTGTCCGCCAGTGATAGGATTCGGCAGATTGGCTTACCAATCGCCTTCTCCCTTTCCACTCCAGTCTGCCCTCCCCACTGACCTCCCCACCACCTACCTGTGTCCGCCAGTGATAGGATTCGGCAGATTGGCTTGCTGGTGCAGACAGCTCAGCAGCAACCACCATGTCCTCGGCAGTAGACAGCATATCTTGGGATAGGATTGGGCCTTAAGGTAATTCAGCCTCTGTTCCACATCTGCAGTATGGGAAGGGAAGAACACTGACATACCTTAAAGGGTTGCTGCATGGGTTACAACATCATGTATGTGAAGTATTTATTTGAATAGACTGCAGTACTGCACTAATGCTGCATATTGTGATTCCTGAATATTGTGACTTTGCTGGCTTGTGCCCCAAATATCATATTTTAGGGAGGGGATCACAAAGACCCCTTACATGTGATTAATCTTCCTGAATTATTTTCTTTTGTTTTCCTTGGTACTATGTCCACATAGGCAATTATGGAAAGTGTATGCCTCGATGCCAGTCAGCTTCAAGCAAGCCTGCCTGCCCAAGCCAAACAATATGGAATCCTGCATCGACTCCATGGACTATTATAGACTATCACATCCACTATGTTACAATTTGAACATTGGACACTGCTTCCCCGAAAAGTCAGGTCAAGCCCAAGAACTCTGCCTGCACAGGCTACACATCCTAAGAAGATATGATAATTATAATACCTCCTGCTTCTAATGTTACACCTCCTGTTTTTATTTGCATGTTGTATTTTCCCCCATTAAATGCAGCTTTTTAGTAAACCTATATCTCTGCATCTTGCTTGCAACTTTGTCTCAAGACATCTGCATTGAATAAGTGTCACTACCGAACGCCCTGCTTGTACCTGCATTTTGCACATAGCCTTTTCGATGATGTCACATCATTCCAATGTTTCTGACATCCCCCGGCACACCTGCATTATTACATTTTGATTGTGAGGTGTTCCTTGCACATCTGCATTTTAGCTGTTACTATTAAGTCTTGAGATCAACCCCTTAGATCGTCCCCTGTCTATCTGTATCTTGATTCCCTTTATTGCGTGCCAGGAACGGGCACAGCAGCACCCATTCTGAGTCCATTCACCCCTCAAGTTATACACTAATACAGAGCCCTTTTCTCACCCTGATACAATTAATTAGCTCATCCCCAGAGCTGCATGTCGCAGCAACTCCAAGAACGTAAGACGAGTCCTGCTGGATCAGGCCAAAGACCCATCTAGTCCAGCTTCCTGTATCACACAGTGGCCCCACCAGATGCCTTAGGGAGCACACAAGACAACAAGATACCTGTATCCTATTGCCACTCCCTTGTATCTAGCATTTAGAGATTCAAAAACTCAAATATTGGGGGATTTTGACCAGCAAATTGGTCACACTACTCAGGACAAGTCCCCAGTGTTTTGTGTCAGGTCAGAGTTTCAACACGTTGCTTGGAAAACCTCTGGACCCCAGTACAGCTATCCAGAATCAGGTAGCTTTGATCGCCCTCTGAAACTTTCTTTCCCCTTTTGCAGCTTCCCATTCTTCTACCTTAACCCCTTCCCTTCTCCCACCTCCAGCGCAGTGATGGGAACCAGAGCAGGGCTCTCCCAACCCTCCTCCCCTGAAAGTGATTCCCTTTTCCTTTCATATCAGTGCACCAAATAAAAGCGCATTCACGCTTACACTACAACCTAGGAATGTCACCACACAATCACACCTGTTTAGGTTTATAGACTGTTTTATTGAATCTGTATCTTTGCAATTACATGTCTCTTAAATTGCTTGTAACTTTGAAGACATTGTCTCTTGAATTGATTCTTGTTTTATTAATATACAGCATATCTTCTGTGCCCAGTTCAAAAACGCCTGAGTTTCCCTGGCTGCTCTTTGGGAAGGTAAAAGCTGGAGAGGGCTTTGCTACCCTGATCCTCTGGAAGCCAACTCTAATTCCCCAAACAAATAATTTGAGCAGAAGTGGTAACAACCTGAAGATTGCTCCTGTCTGCCATGTACAGGATATATATTCGGACGCTGTACCTGAACCATTCCTTAGTTGTGCAGAGACTATAGCCCCTATGTCTTTACGTTTGTTTCCTTTTGCCCACTCAGGTTAAAAGAAAGTGACATGTTGAAAAGGTCTGCCAAGAAGCCAGGAAAAATTAACAGACTGTGAAATGCAGAAAGCATGACTTGATGTAAATGCCTAAGCATGACCTTAAAGGCTGTGTATTTGGAGGCTTAAGTCTCCTTAGATCAGACATTTTGAAGCAAAGGGGAAAAAAATTAGGCCATCAGACAGGGTAGTCGATGCAAGTGTTTCCTCAGCAGGGAATGGGGAATTGCTTGTAGAATTATGCTGCTTCTACTATATAAGATGAAATCCTGGCAAACTTCACATAGGGAATAACAACAAATGCACTTGCTTGAGAATGAATTAAGATAGGTCAAGTAGAAGTTTCGTGGATCCCAAATGAAAACTGACAGTCTTTTGTTTCTTTGAATCGGGAAGCCGTCAGTTTGCTCCCATGCTACTCATTACAGCCTGAAGAGAGCAGAGACAAGATGTGGGAGTGGATAATTTCAAAACATATAAATACGGCGGGCTGTCATTAGAAGCACACGTCTATAGTACTTCTTGCCTTGACATTACCTTGCACCATGTGACTACTGCATCGAATTCGCTTTAAGAGCCAGGGGAACCCTGAAAAATAAAGAGATAATGAAAAGGTTGACAGTTATGTTTTAATGCTCAGACATTTTTCAGGATTGTTGAGAATAAAGAGAGGAAAACTACTCAATAGTAGGAAGAAAAAAATGCCAACCATGTTAAGATCCTCAGCAAGTTTGAGATCTGTTTACAAATCAGTGTAGTTTCATAAGCTACTGTAAGTATGTTCATTCCGCGGAAACATTCTGCTCATAATTAATCCAGTTAATGCCATGTTCATTATATATTTGCTCACCGCCATTTGCGATATCCCCGCCACTTTTTAATCACCTCTTTGCTTAACTTTCTCTGAAATGATGCTGAACAAACAGTAGTCATTCATATCTAATGAGTCTAATTAATAGAGCTATAATGACAAAACACTAGATATATGGATAGTCTTATTGCTCATAGTTTAAAAGTCTCGTTAAATCAGGAAAGCAATGGAATACAGGAATGAAAAGGATGAGAGGTGCTAAACACTTTAAAAGCCTGCACAAAATAGACAGAGAAATATGGTAAAAAGGTGAATTTATGACAATGATGCAAGCTGCAACTCTCAAACTAATACATCATTGTGATTACTTTGTCACAGTATATGTTGACTCATTTTTCTTAATACAAGAGACTGCAGACCAGATTGAGGCTGGTATCCAAAAAAACCCATGTGTTTCTTATATGCTCCAAAGTTTCTGAATTTCATCTTCCAACTTCACATCTTTACATTGCATCAGATACTGATTCAGAGAGTCTCCAAAAGTTGGGGAGTGGATTCTCAGGCAATTTTGTGACTTGAATCTGGGGACACAAGGAAGGTATCTTCAGAAGCACCGGCACTTGTACAGAAGATCCATAATAAACCCAATTTGTGAAATGACAGTATGTGACTGGTGGATTGACTGAGGGTTGATATACCTCTGAACCAAAACTCGTCACAGGTTTTTTGGGAAATATTTTTCACCATGTTAAATTACAGCTCTCTTTCCATTTTTTGACCCTCCTTGCAAAAATGTTTTCCTATTTATTAAGTTATTGTTATTGTCAATTGTCAATAACTGCCAATTGTCAATAACTGTTGTTGTCAATTCATACATCATCCATAACCAAATTAACAATTTAACACTGTAAAGTCATCCTGTTCATTGTTTGACCACTAATTGAGTAGGATCTCTCATGTAACTCATCCAAGAAGCATTGCAGTCAATGATGTCATCACACAGCCAATACTATTTGTCTACAATATTTGTGACAGTATGTATTAATTATGTGATCCCTAATTGGGTTGGACCACCTCATATGATTAATCCACGAAGAAGAAAGAAACAGGCAGGGGGAAGAATGGCACCAAAGCTAGACGGAACAATGACATCAAACAGTATCAGAAAAAAAGATGACTATCTGGATAATTGAGCCAGCGGGTGGCGCAGTGGGTTAAACCACTGAACCATGAGCTGTCGATCGAAAGGTCAGCAGTTCGAATCCGTGCAACGGCTCCTGCCAACCTAGCAGTTCGAAAGCAAGAAATTGCAAGTACATTAATAGGTACCGCGTCAGCGGGACGGTAACAGCGTTCCATGGGCCTCGGTGTTGAGTCATGCCGGCCACATGACCACGGAAACATCTTCGGACAGTGCTGGCTCTTCGGCTTTGAAACGGAAATGAGCACCGCTCCCTAGAGTCGGACACGACTGGACTTAATTGTCAAGGGATACCTTTACCTATCTGGATAATTACAGAGTTATTAAAAAAGGATGATGCAAAAGTAAAGCTGATTTATTCTTAAATGAACTGACATACCACAACCGTCATGACATGAAATGACAGAAAAACTGTCCAAGTTTCACATGCACATTACAAATGCGTCCCAGCAGATCCACAGATATCGATGACACTCTACTGGGACGTTGGATTGGCCATGCCAGAAATTAGGATTAACACTCTATAACTTCTTTTTGTGCGGATTCATCGAGAACACTGCTTATCTGCCCCTACTGTCCTAACAACTGGATGACCTGAAGCAACACATCTCCGATTCAGTGGAATAAATATCCGAGGATATGCTGGGACACATCTCGACAGAAGTGGACATCTGCCATGTCACCAACGGTGCCCACATTTGTAATGTGCATGTGAAACGTGGACAGTTTTTCTGTCTTTTCATGTCATGACAGTTTTATTTTATTTTATTTATTTATTTTTCACATTTTTATACCACCCTACCTCCAAGGAGCTCAGAGTGGTGTACATATTTCCTCCCCTCCTTTTTGTCCTCACAACAACCCTGTGAGGTAGGTGGGGCTGAGAGATAGTGACTGGCCCAAGGTCATCCAGGAAGCTTCGTGGCTGAGCGGGGATTTGAACCTGGATCTTCCAGGTCTAAATCCGACTCCCAAACCGTATGTCAGTTCATTTAAGAATAAATCAGCTTTACTTTTGCATCATCCTTTTTGAATAACCCTATATCATGTTTTTCGGGGGGGGGGGGAATCTACCCAATCAAAATATTTTCATTTTGAAAATAGAAATTAGAGAATATTCAGTGCAACCCTAGCTAGGTGGGTCCAAGACAGGGATGAGTTCCTAATATTCCATCAAACTTGTGTTCTAAACAGGTATGTAAAGCTGAAACCCTATTCTTCTTGAAGCCCACTTGGGAAATTGGCCTCTGCTGCATCACCTCAGGGTTTAAAAAGGTTTTGAATACAACACAATGTCATTCTTTTTTTAAAGAAATGCTTACAGTTTTCTTCCTCCCTTCCTTACGTTGGCTCAGCTACAGTATTCTGGCGCACAGAGAGAGGGTCATAATGATATCTGAATGAAATGTATTCCTATAACTCAGCCCCATAAATGCACTCTGTGAAAAGAAGCATTCTCTGTAGCACATTTTATTTCCTGGTGTTCACATTTGAAATACATTATCCCCTTGGGGTTCTTAACACCTGTATTAGGTCTAAGGTTTACTTTAAAGTAAATGGAAAGTGTGATCGGCACGATCATATAAAAAAGCCTAGTGGAGACACACAGCCGATATATAACAAGTGTGTTTTATGGCTTAGCATTACTTCAATATACTTGGTGAAAAGGAATCCTTTGGAACTTTTAAGATACAAATAATGTCCAGGAAAGGTTCAAATATACAGTATCTAGTTCATAGAGTTATTTGATAAATAAAAGAATGCATTTTCCTCCATGTTTCTCCAAGAATGGGACATTAGTGCATATCATACTGCACTGTCATAAGATCACGATATTTTATGTGTGTTTCTATTCCTTTCTATATATTTTCCGTTCTGAGTATATTTTGCCTATTTCCTTATGTGGGAGCAAGCTCAATAGCACCAGTTGGTGGTATCATTCAGAGCTGGGATGCAAATGGAAGCAGCCAGGGCCAGCCAAACTAGTTCAACCAGTTTCAAGGGAATGGGAAGGAGTGACCAGATAGCGGGTACTCCTCCAATCAGAGAGACAGATGATGCCATTCCAGCTGAAGAAGTGTCATGGAAAATCCACATTCAGGTTGTCCTAACTTTATCTTTAAGATTCTGTCCCTGTATGGCATTCACAGGGAAACAGTTTTGCAGCTGTGAGACTGTTTCCTTTGACCTGGTTCCGGCTGAGCCAGTGATTGAGAATGAGCCTCTGAGCCTAGAGTTAAGGACTCTGAGTGGACAGGTCAGGACACTCAAAACACCTGGGAGTTTATAACGTTCCATCAGTAGGATGGAGGAGTTGGGATCCTATGGTCTGTATGATCCTCTGTGGCAGCCACTACTGGGATACCTAGGCTGCTGGATGCAGTAGATTAGGTAGGAAGTTCTGATTTATGCTGTGAGGTAGAATACCAGGGTTGTGTATTTTTTTAGGAGTTTAGCTCTTGTTATTTTTATCCTGTTTATGTAGGCTTGCCATCCATCCCGGAATTTCCGAGCCGATCCCGGAATCCAGGCTCGGGTCCCGGAATGGTCCTGGACCGTTCCGGGCCGAATGGAAGCCTCCGTCGCCGCCTTTTAAAAAGTGAATTACCTTTTCTCGGGTGCCGCCATCTTGGATCTCGCGAAATCTCGTAAGATCCAAGATGCTGGAGCCCAAATCTTGTGAGGGCATGAGGCCCTCACGAGATTTGGGCACCGGCATCTTGGATCTCACGAGATTTCGCAAGATCCAAGATTTCAGTGCTGGAAAAAAGGTAAGTTGTTTATCCAGTTTACATGCGGCGGTGGTGACAGAGGCTGCAGGGGGCTTGGAGGTATGGCGCATCAGAGTGGAAGTGGCATGGTGGTATCAGAGCGGCACGGCGGCATCAGAGCGGGAGTGGCACGGCGGCATCAGAGCGGCACGGCGGTGATGGGCAACATCAGCGATGAGCAATGGACAGCATGGCAGTGACGGCATGGCAGCAACGATCAATGGACGGCATGGCAAATGCCGGATGCGGCACAATGGGCAATGGCGGCACGTCGGGACGACGGGCACGGTGGCAACGACGGGCATGGCATGGATGGCGGCACGGCAGCGACGATGGGCCATGGTGGCGGGCAACCGTGACAATGGGTAAAAAAGAAAGGCACAGGCAAGTCACTTTAATTAATTATTTTTAATTATTTTAATTTAATATAATTTAATTTAATATCATTAATTATTTTAGGATAAAAATAAATAAATAAATAAATAAAAATTGCGCCCACTTTTTTAATTAATCATTTAATTAATTGTTGGGGGGGGGGTGTCCCGGTTTGAAACCAGGAAAATCTGGTAAGCCTATGTTTATGTTGTGGGTTTGTTATTGTTTTATGCCTTCTTTTTTGATGTAACCAGCACTATCCTATGTAAATAAATTAGATCAATTTACTATCAGTGTGTGCTACTGGAGGGTTTTGGGCTCACCCTAATCCAGACTGGCTGCTTGCAGGCCACCAGAGTACAAGTTGGTTTCAGCTGCTTGAGAACTGGGCCTCTAAGAGGATGTAGGGCCCAGGAGCTGCAAAGTCTTCTTTAATAGCCAAAAGACACTCAGGGTCCAATCCTATCCAAGTTTCCAGCACCGATGCAGCCGCAATGCAGCCCCAAGGTAAGGGAACAGACAGGATGCAGCGTGCACCCTGTCGGTATAGCTGCATCAGTGCTGGAAACTTTGATAGGGTTTGGCGCTCAGTGCTCTGGCCTGAGTTGGGCTGGCAGCAATACTGGTTAAAGCACATGACCATAAGATTCTTAAATTGGTGTTTGGCATCTTTTTTAGATTGTGAACCCTTTTGGGACAGTGAGACATTTAATTATTTGATTTTGTCTGTAAACCGCTTTGTGAACTTTGTTGAAAACCGGTACATAAATAGATAATAATAAAAGTAGTAGTAATAATAATAATAATTAAATTAACCCACACTGCTGACTGTTTCTGTAGACCGGAGCCCAGGTGTGTGTGACAGGAATCTCTCTCTCTCTCTCTCTCTCTCTCTCTCTCTCTCTCTCTCTCCTTCCTCTGGCCCTTGAGAGAAGAGCCCACCAGCTACTCACTGTGAGTGTAGAGACTTGGTGGTTCCCTTACAGCCCATTCCAACCCAAGTGCTAAGCAGCCCAAGTCAGACCTAAAGTCAGCCTAAGTCGTTTAGGTCGAAGTTAGGTCTGGAATGCAACCATTTAGGGCAAAGTTAGGTCCAAGTTAGGGCGAAGTTACGACCAACGGACTAAGAACAGCCCATTCCAACCCAAGGGCTAAGCAGCACAAGTCAGACCTAAAGTTGACCTAAAAGTGGGCGGAACATGGGCGGACCGTGGGTGTAATGGGGGCGGGAACCAATTAACGTTGGATTCCAGACCCTGGCAAGCACAGACACACCCCCTCCAACACAAATGCTGACACAAAATTTAGGTCGACCAAAAAGGTGGACCCAAATTCGAGGAGACCCATAGGAGCCATTTTACCTTACCTAAGCCAGCCCTCTCCTGAAAATTTCTCACACCCTACTCCTGAGTTAGGTCAGAGTTGGGCCTGCTAGGTCTGGAAACCGACAGAGTTATGCCTAAGATAGGGAGCCTATCAGCACCCAGCCCCACCCAGCCTCATTCCCACAAAAGCCCAGCCCCAGACCTCCAGTCACTCTCTCTCTCTCTGAGCACGTGGTGTGGGGTTCTGTCCCTCACAGCCACAAAGTGGGACTTTGTCGGTGGAGGGCAAAATTCACAAACACCCCACTTCTCTCTTCTCTGCCTCCCTCTAGGGCAGAGAGAGCTGTTCTGGCTGTGGCCAACCTGTTTACAGCTGTGCCTGGGCAGCTGCCTCCATGCAAGTGTTTGCTAACCCATGTCTTTCTCCCAGCCCCTCTTCCCCCCCCACAGGCAACAACACCAGCAGGTAAGAGCAGGGTTTGTGCTGACATGTGGTCTGACTGCTGCCTCTTTGCATTTAGAAATATAGGAAGGATACATGCCTCTTTACCAATGTGTTGTCTCATAGCTGCCTGCATAGCCTGCCATGACATGCCTCTCTACCAATGTGTTGTCTCATAGCTGCCTGCATAGCCTGCCATGACATGCCTCTCTACCAATGTGTTGTCTCATAGCTGCCTGCTTTGCCTGCTATGATATATAGGATACATGCCTCTTTACCACTGTTGTGTCTGATTGCTGCCTGTAGTCATGTGAGCAGACAATGCCACAAGTGTGGAACTGTTAGCCTTATGTAGACACCAGCTGTTTCCCCCCCTTTTCTCCACAGGGTCTACTGACAGGTCAGTATTGCTAGGTTTGCCATGGTTGTAACCCCCAAGTTGTGTTGTTGTCTATCTCTTTGACCCTTTCCCCTTACAGGATCATGCTCTCCCTACACCCAGGTAAACAGCTCAGACCATGCTATGTGTGTCACACCTATCAGCTGTGTTTTATTTCTCTCCCTGCAGGCTTTTGCAACCGACACACTGGCTTGTCGTCAATGGTGACTGCTTCCACATACCAGCTGACATGTAACTCCCCCTTGTTTTTTGTCTCCCCAGGAACGTCCACTATCACCTACCTTCCTGGGAGCACTCCTGGGCCTGCAGTCTGGTTGCCCCATGGTCGTCTGCCTCGATGCTGCCAGAGGTCAGGGAGCCAGCCCTGCAACCCTCCTCAGCTGCTGGTGCTGCTGCTGCTCCACCTCCCTGGCTGTAGTTCTTGCTGCCCCTCCCCTTTCTATGGAGCAGGCTGTGGTTCTACAGGGGAAGAGCCTGCATGTCCAGGTCCATGGGGCAGGTGTGCTGCTGCTGCTTTCTGATTGGCTGCTGTGACTACCCCTGGCAGCCTTGCCTGGTCATCTCTGCTAACGTTCCAGAACAATAAAAATGCCCCTCGGGCAGAGCCCCAGTGAAACATATGTGCCCAGTGTTTACATAAGCATTGCCCCACACACACACAGACAGCCCCCAGCACTGAAGCCCGTACATGAGTCCCATCCAGGGACTGCCACGGCCTTCGCTGGGAGAACCCAGCAGGGGCGCTGCGAGACCCCCATGGCACAGACGGGAGGGGGGGAGTCAGGGGGGCCTCTCAGGCAGGCAAACAGTGACAGCCAGGGCGTCCGCCCGTAATGCAGGCGCCTCTGTCGAAGGTCCGCCCGTAATGCAGGTGCCTCTGTCGAAGGTCCGCCCGTAATGAAGGCGCTTCCGTTGAAGGTCCGCCCGTAATGCAGGCGCCTCCATCGAAGGTCCGCCCGTAATGCAGCCACTTCCGCCCAAAGTCTGTCTGCATAAGAGGTGCCTGTTTATGCATCACCTTCATCTGCGGAGCGCCCCCTGTGTCCCTATCGGTCTCTGCAGACCCCTCTCTCGGAATCTGTCTCCCACCAGCCTTGTTGTCTGTCTGTCTGTCTCGGACCCACCCATGCCCCTCCCCAGCACCCCCTGTCTGCCTGCCTGTGTGTCTGCCTCTCCTCCCACTCCCTGATGATGGCTGCTGGCCACCCCCCACCCTGCTAGATCGCCTGCCGTGAGGCGCCGTCGTCGCCCCATCTGGGGGTGTGATGAGCTGTGTGAGCCCTTCACGCTCGCAGCAGACAAGCCCAAGGCATCTCTTGGTCTTGGCCTGTCTGTCTGTCTCTGACCCACCCATGCCCCTCCCCAGCACCCCCTGTCTGCCTGCCTGTGTGTCTGCCTCTCCTCCCACTCCCTGATGATGGCTGCTGGCCACCCCCCACCCTGCTAGATCGCCTGCCGTGAGGCGCCGTCGTCGCCCCATCTGGGGGTGTGATGAGCTGTGTGAGCCCTTCACGCTCGCAGCAGACATGCCCAAGGCATCTCTTGGTCTTGGCCGGGGCACAGAGCAGCAGGCACGCCGGGATGCCTTCTTTGTGGGCATTGCCCCGGTCTTGGAGGCCCAGGGCTTCAGGCAGCGCACGGGCGAGTCATGTCAGAGGCAGTTCCAGTCCTCATGAGACCCCCCTTGTGTGTGACGTTCCCACCCCCTCCCCTTCCCTTCCCTCCCCCGCTCACCCCCCAGTGCAGCCTCAACGTGGCTTGGGGGTGGCATCGCCTTCTGCAGGAGGGAGGGGACGGCCACTCTCCCCTGCAGCAGGTGGCTGATGCACAGGGTGCCCTGTGGTGGCTGGGCTCAGGCACCTCGCTCACCTGTCACCTGCCCTGCGCCCACCACATGACTGGCGCAACCCCCCTGCCTGCGGTCAGCCCCTTTGCGACCGGGCTGCGACAGACCCTGCGGCAGCTGCCATGGATGGACGCTGACACGTGCAGACACACAGGCCTGCACATGCCCGAGCCAGACACGGAGCCTGGAGAAGAGCCTGCCTGCCTGGGAGGTAAGTGTTGCCTGGATCCTGGGGTGGTGCTGGGCCACAGAAACTGCAGCCTGCCTAACTCAGGCATAACTCTGACCTACCTCAGGCATAACTTCTGCCTAACTTAGGCTGCACTTAGGCCACACTTATGCCTGACTTGGAGAGGAGTTGGGTTGGAATGGGCTGTTTCTCTCCCTTCCACCTCAGCATCAGTGCTGGGTCCTGCTAACATCAGGGGAACTGCCCCAGCCACTACTGGTGAACCTGTGCCCCATCTGGCCATGTTCCTGAATGTGGCAGGGAGTGGTGCATCAGCTGCCATAACCTGTGCTGGGCTGGATGCCCTGAAAACAGGCAACACCATGGGGCAAGCAGGATGCTGCCAGCAGCTCCCTCTGGGGCACTGGGACAAAGTAAGTCTGGGCCTGGACCATATAATAAAAATAGAATACGAATGAACAAGCCAACACATAATAATTTGGTCATATATTTCCGCCCTCAGTCAACCATGGAAGAGGCTTCACTGCTACTAACAGAATGCTATGAAGATGCTGAATCTCTCTATCTAAGCACAATGGAACTGACTGCTCATCATGCTGTGTGGTATGTTAACAGTTGTGACTTTTGTAGTGTATGTCAAAACACCTAATTTTGTTTGCCCAGATACCCCCCCCCCACACACATACACAACACAGGATATGGAGAAAAATTAAAAGGGCCATTTTTCCGAATTAAAAATCTGCATATTGCCGGGCAAACTCCGTTGTTAAAACTTTCTTTATTCAGATAGACAAGATGTTATAACAGACTTTACGTTTCACCCCAAACATCTGGGGCATCATCAGAAGATGAGCAGCCTATTGAGGAACACCTAATTATACTAAAACCCCCAGGAACCTGGATGTAATTTGCTCCCAGCTGTCAGCCGGCAACGCTGTCTTCAACCTAATTAATGTGCTCCGGAAGAAGTATCCTCCCCCTGATTGAAACATTCTGATACAACTTACAACAATAGCATATCCAAAAAGTTTACTACTCCCAGGGAGGAAACCCGCTGTCCAATTGCCCCCCCCCCCACTGCCTCCCCGGCAGCCAAACCATACACATCGCCTCAACCTTAAAAACAACCGGTCCAAGTATCCAGTAACAAGATAAGACCAACATCTGCCCACCCTCTCAACCATTGCCCTAAAAACACTGAGGAGGAGGAGCACAAAGTATGAAACAACCCAGACCCTAAAATGAAGTAAGACAAACCCGGACTAAAAATATTGTAAAGGCTAAGAGTAATACGGATGGGAAAGCTGACACCATGGGAAAGGGTACTAAAATATGATAAAAATGACGCAAATAGAGTGATGTTAAAATACTACACAGAATAAAATGACAAAAAACATTTTAAAATGGTAAAATGTGTTTTTTACCATTTTATTCTGTGTAGTATTTCAATGACATTGACAACCTACGAACGTATTTATTAAAGGCCATGTTTATTGGTTGCACAGTACAGAAATTGATCAATTGCAGTGGGTCCTGCCCAGCTGTTCACCCTCCCCTGTGTGGGCAACTTATCTGGAGGAGGAAGTTTTCTGCCTGAATCCCTCCTCCTGGTGTAACTACCCTGGCTCAGAATCTAAAATCACCTTGTGGCTCTCCTAGCGTCCTCATGGCCAACCCCTGATAAAGAGAGTTAAGGAAGCAGAATTGGCCTGCCAGCCCTGCAATGGAAGATCACTAAGGCTGGCATTACAATCCAAGACTGAGGGTCCACCAGCCCACACCCCAGTGTCGGAGGGCCACTAAGAACCAGCTCAGGCAGTCCCTCGTAACTCTTGCTTGCCTAAGGGCAGACACCTTTTTATCCCTATCTCTCTTTCCTGCCTGCACTATCCTGCCAGGCATGACCTACCTAGCTCCCCATCAGCTACACAGTCTGGGGTAGATAAAAACCCACACTCCCAGGCTAATACGGAGTGTGGTAAATATATATATATATATCCTACCTGACCTTCCCAAAGGCTTCAGACTGCACTAGAAGGTGGGTGGGCTTCGCGTCTTCCATAACAATGGCACCTGCCTTCTTCTAGGCTCCTTAAAGGCGTACTCACCTGTTCCTCCTTGGCCAATCCCTACCCAGCATACCACCACATGTGCTGGGGGGAAGCCGGGAAAGTGAGCCCAAATATGCATATGGGAGGAGCAGCATTCCTTTCCCAATGGAGAGGAAAAACAATACATTTAAGGAGCTGGTGGAGCCCCCTGGATGTATGCTGTCATAAGAGACAAGAATTTATCATTTATTTTATTTGCATCCTTATGAAATTATACATAGAGCTACACACACAAAAAAAATCCAACAATTAAAATATGTACTTAAATATTCCTCTGGTTAACCAATTTGCATCCTGAGAACAAAATGTTCAAAAGAAGTCAAAAAGCCTGCAGTGATCAAAAACCCCTTAAAAATAAAATAAAATAAAAAGAATCTTTTTTACCACACTCTCTCTATGCTAATTTCCTTAACATTCCAGACAAAAGAGGCACAATTACGGTTGAAAATAAATTCCTTTCCAGACACTTTAAAAATGTTGCATGAATGTGAAATAGAATTATAATTAAACTTTCTATAGGGCATTGCCATTAGTTACAGACTGTCTGACACTATTTGGGCTTTTACTTCAACACAGAAGGGTTTTGAAAAAATATTTTACATCACCTCACCGTTTGAATTATTATGGCCCTGAAGGCCCTATACATCAGACATTAAGAGAAAATACAAGTCAATTCTTGCCCAAATTCTTTAGCATTAGTCCTCTCTCTTTCATCAAGCACTGGGCTCAGTTCTCCTGAGCTCAGCTTGTGGCCTATCAAGCCAAATACAGCCTACCATTTTTGGTGGTCCATGAGGGATTCAATAAGACTCTAGCTTTTGCTGACTGCCCCAGATTTCAAAAAGAAGAAGTTGTGAAGCATTGGGTGAGTCCCCATACATGATGGTTGTGTTGCATTCAGCCGTGTGGGTCAGAAATTGTGCAAGCTTATTGAATATATATAGAGAACATTTTTATGGTGGGAAACGTAACTGTGATCTGAACCAGCAACGATTTTAAAACTTCCAGGTAAACATAATATAAATTATGAGGACGCAAAGGAGCCAACAAGCCGAATTGCACTCATTAGCAATGTGCCAAAATTTGCCTGGTGCTAACTCCTCTGTTTTGCGCTCTTCTTAGGCAGCTGAATTATCATACAAATAGGGTTTATTATCAGGGATGTGGATCAAGTCTCTGAATCCAAGTCTCGAGTCAAGTCCCAAGTCTTTGTCCCCAAGTCCTGAGTCTTTGGTTGCGAGTTGAGAGTCCCTATCTATTTAATGGGGAAAAGAGGTTTAAACTTGAATAAAATTTGACTTCTTGTAAAAGGCTCCAAGTCTCAAGTTGAGTCTTTCAAGTCTTTTACAATCGCTAAGTCAAGTCATTAACGCGACTTGAGTCCAAAGTCCTAGTCAATAGACTCAAGTCTACATCACTAGTTATTATAACCTTTGAGTTTACATTTTCCCAGCCATAAATAAATCTGGGGTGGGAAAGCTACTTGTGGGAAGAAGGAGTTGCAGTAAAATCATGGTGGTTAAGGAAATACTTAAGTGCTCCCCACGATTGTTTTTTTGCTAAAAACTATGCCCTCTTGCTGTTCCTCAGAAAAGAGGAAAGAGAATACTGGAGTTTTGTTACATATTGTAAGTAATATGTATAAAAATCTCAAGGATAAGCAGTATATAAATACCCCAATATAGCAAAGGAGAGATGTGTGCAGTGCTAGGCTTCTGTGCACAGATTCTCATAGTAGTGGGGTGCTGCATGATAGCACAGCTGAAGGATTAATGCAGTCCCACACACGGCATCCTGACTTTTGTTAGGAACTTTACTGGGACAAAGAGAGAACTGCAGCCACTGTTATACACAGGGAGAAGCAACAAACAAAGTGGGTTGCATCAGGGAGCTGTTTTGGGGCACAGGGAGGCTCACAGAGGGGATCGTGGGCCCCCAGCACCCTCCAGAAGCCCGGCATGACCACCAGGTGAGCATTACACCCTCTTTTTTTGTCTCGGCGGCGGAGCAATCCCGGAAGTGCCACTGCCATCACCACATGTCGCCACCCCCTTAAGGGGGTAATGATAATTAATCTTGGACTGGGGTGTCGCAATGCCCCAATTTGGGAACCTCTGGCATAAGCTCTGGACTACACGAAAGAAGTCTATGCAATTGTTCCTTTCCACACCAATGGTGCCTCTCTTGGAAATGGAGGCAATGCTTGGGTGAGGAGGGCTAAAATGTGGACCACTCCGATGTTGCTGAAGTCTTCTGACATTGCCTGCTAAGCCCTTCCCCTGGATCTACTGAGCATGACCCCTTGTAACTAGGCAATGAGGCACCTTTAAATTGGTGATTCTCGTATATTTAGCAAAGGGAGAGCAACTGTCCTTTTTCATCCCAGCATAACATCTTTCCTAGGAACTGTTGGCCAGTGGTGGCTCTTGTTTTTCTTTTTAGATAGTGAGTCCCTTTGGGACAGGAGACTGTTTCCCTTTGCACCTTCATGCCAGTTACAGGCTTTCATTGCATCTGATGATATTCATGACTTACAGCGCAATCTTACGTAAGGATCCGGCCAGTAGCCCATGGCCGCCTGATGGATCCTGTTCCCTGGTGGACAGGCTGCCTCCAGGGCAGAGGTCTACTCAGGGAAGGGGACACTCGTCCCCTTCCCCAGGTGTAAACTGGGGCAGGCCCTATTGGCCTCCTCGGAAGTCGGAGGAGGCCGTGTAATGGCCCAGCCGCCCGGCAGAGACCAGGATACGGTTGAGGCCGTCCCCCGCCCCCTCCTGGGCCGGCTGGCCAGTGGCCACCCTCCCTCGCCCAGTGACACCCCCCCCCCCGCTGGATCCCTGCTTACCTGGTTTCTGCGGCCATGGGGTTGTCCCGGCGCTGGAGCAGGAGAGGCCGGCCTCTGCGCCGGCCTTTCCTGCTCTCAAGTAGTCACAAACATACTTTACAGCACGTTTGCGACTACTTCCGGTGACGGAACGCTCGTTCCAGCGTCAGCACGTAGAAGAGGATTGCGCTGTTAATGAATGAAATGTCATGCTGTGAGTTTTAAAATTGTTTTTTATTGCATTTTAAATAGACTTTTAAAGTTGTTTTTAAAGTTTTCATTACATTTTAAATGTCACATGTTATGACCTTAATCCCATTGAAGATGATTCGTTCTTGGTGTTTCCCTTTCCTTTGCCTTAAGAACAGTGGTTTCTGTACCACAAAGGCAAAATAAGAAGGGGGTAATGAGAACATGCTAGTTTTCGAGCCTTCTCCCTGATATGGTTTTTATATGAGGATGTTTTCAATCAAGTTGAAAACTTTATTATCTTTAGCTAATAAAGATAAATTATTGTTAACTGAAACATAATTGATCATCGATGCAAAAGATAACTTGAATGTAGTTATGTGAGAATGTATCTGGCACATTGGTCTGCTTTTGTAAATGTCTGATAAACAAGGATTGTCTTTACATACCATTGAGATTACTGAAAAATGTTGCTCCATATATTTTGTACTCTGAGAAGTTTCACACCACGCAGGTGCTGCTCAGGCTTCTGAAAGGCACTTTGAACTAAATGGAGCTCAGTCACTGTGCTACACATGATTAAAAGCACAAGCAGAGCCATTAACAAAACTGACTAATGGACGGCTGGCTTCTAAAACTCCCAACTGCCATTGTGATAAAATGAAGGCATTTTCTTATTAATTTTCGTGCATAGATCTTCGGTGCTTAGCATGGATTCAACACTGTTAGTTTAGGATGATGCAGGTGGCCGAACTATCAGTTGCACGGTGTGCAGTTTTTCATTTTAATTCAGAAAGACAACTTCCTCCTGTGCATATCCGTTACAAATGTGCAAAACATGTTGTTATATACAATATGCAGTCCAAGCCTGAGCATATTTACTCAGATGTAAATCTCATTTTTGTTCAACGGGATTTACTTTCAGGTAACTGTGCATCGGATTGCAGTCTAACATTGTCTCTTGTTCATCCAACATAGTAATTGGCACATGGAACTACATGAGTAGGGGATGGAGTCTTTGGAAAGGAAAATGAGGGCAACCCCATCTTTGAAATCCCCTCTCCTATCCCCTCTCTTCTGGTCCATCCCCTTCTCTCGCCAACCTCTTCACATCCTTCTTTCCAGCAGATTCCTGTTCTCAGCTTGCACTGATGCTGATCTTCAGTTCCCTACTGCAAAGGGGAGGAAAGGGGAGAGGGTCCCGCCAAGTTTGCTGTTGTTGGACTTCTTTGGTTACGTATGTCCCAAAGCACTGTTCCAGAGACTGAGCAGGGCTTTCCATTAAGACAGGTCCCTATCAGTCCATACATGGGCTTGGAGAGGATGGCAAGATCCTTGTATCTTTGTACACTGCTTCCAGCAGTCTCTTTCCAAAGTGAGTTCCTCAATCTGTTTCTCTGCCATATTTAGGCATAACACTGATAGAGTGTCACAGACAAAGCCAGTTCTCAACATTGTTATATACCAGGTATAAGCCAGGATGGTGTAGTGGTTTGGGAGTCGGACTTAGACCTGGAAGATCCAGGTTCAAATCCCCGCTCAGCCACGAAGCTTCCTGGGTGACCTTGGGCCAGTCACTATCTCTCAGCCCCACCTACCTCACAGGGTTGTTGTGAGGACAAAAGGAGGGGAGGAAATATGTACACCACTCTGAGCTCCTTGGAGGAAGGGCGGTATAAAAATGTGAAAAAAAGTACACTTCAGATTCTCGAAATGGCTTGGAACTCAAGTGGGAGGAAGGGGTGCAGTGCTGTAATGAATACCCATTATTTTCAAACTGAGACCTTGCCTAGCATCTAGTGAGACTAATCAACATGAATCTGCTTCTTTTTTTCTCTCCTATACTCCATCTTAAGACTGTTATAAACTGCAGACTTGGAAGGTCATTACACCATGCCTACCCCCCCCTTTTTGCCATGCTAAACATTGTGCCCGAGAAAGGGCTCTGGCGAAATAATAGGGTAGAGTTCATTTCACACATCCTTAAAAGGATGCTGAATTCAAATCAGAAAAGTAACAAACAAACTTTGGTATCATCAGCACGGGTCTCATTCCTAATGCATGACCTCAGACAGCTTATAAAAATGAGCCTAGAAACAGACATTTATAACTACTCTAGAGGTTTCAAGAAATAAGATGAAAAGCAGAGGACAGCATTTCCTCCTGTGTCATTGTTGACCATTCTTTGATCTTATAAAATCTGTGGTGTAGGAGGACACTAATGAGTAAAATATTTACATCGTTAATGAACTGAGGGCACACTCCTACCAGCCCACTGCTGATGGACCACATGTTGGGGGTGGGTTCAGACAGCCCAGAAGAGGTAAGTAAACATTTTCTTACCTACCTCCCCATAGGCCGCCTGGCTTCCTTGCCACTATTTTGCTGGCATAAGTCCGAGAATACACAGGGGGTGTTTCCGGGTGAGAAAAGGAGGATAGGATCTTGGTGTGTGCTGCTGCTGCCAAGATCCTCCCTCTCCCACCCCATCCTGACCCCTGCCTGGTCTGCTCTCCACCCCAAACCACCCATGATATTCCCCTGAACCGCCCCCACCAAAAACCTACATGCTCTTGCAGGACATCTGGAACCAGTGTCACGTGTACCTGTTTGCAGGCTGTTTGCAGCCATAGCCCTAAAGTGCACGGTGGCGGTGCAGCGTTCACACCACCAATCCGGGTCTTACGGTAGTGGATAACATTATCCACCACCTTAAGCCCTGGATAGGATTAGGGTGTTAATCAGTAATGTATGCTCAGATTCAATCTAGTTTGTCACTGTGCTGTTTCTTTTCTCTTGTGTGTCTCAAACAGAAGCTGGATCAGCTTCACCAGTTCTGCATCCTGTATTGGCTAGGACTAACAATTCTTGAACCCCAAATAAGAAATGTAATGACTTTTAACTGTAATATTAACCAAGGTTAATATAAACATATTATGATAATTAAGAATCCTGAAAAATCCACTAACAGATTTGCACTTATTTAATGGTTCATTGAGTTGAGAGGCTCTTTTACATTTCCATCAAAATATCGTTTTAAGTGATAAAAATTAAAGTAATGCTCCAATGTAGATGAAATAGAAGCATCTGATTCCTATGTATAAAATGCTTTATATATTTTAGCCTACATTTCCATTAATCCATTCCACAATAGGTTTGTAACATATTTCCCAGAAAAGATATTAAGGAAATCTGTTTAATGAAAAAATATCAACTACCTCAGGGCAATTTAGTCAGAAACTTTAGTTTCACTTCAATTATTCATTTCTATTCAAATGTCTTAAAATTAAAAAAAATGGGAAAATAGATGTTTTTATGATCAAAGGGATGCTGTAACTATTGTGTTTGACTTTGCAAAAATGATGGTACAGGAGAGGCCTAATATTAAAAGTTAAATTTCTGTCAATTGAAAAATGCAATACAGCAAGTCCTCACTTAAGTTGTCGCTAGGTTCTTAGAAACTGCAACTTTAAGCAAAACAACTTATAATGAAACCAATTTTACTGTAGGCTAATTGATAAACAAACGTTAACAGCATACTCCTGATCACAAAAACATCACCAAACTTTTAAATAAAGACCCAAAACACTTCTAATATTAAACATTGAAATAAATGTTTTGGCCTAAAGGGCGACTGAAAATTTTATGTATTTATTTATTTATTTATTTATTTATGGCCACAAAAATGGTCATTTTTACCACCGCTGCCACTTATCTTGATATACCCGCCACTCCACCTCCTCCGCTGCCGCTCTTGCCGTTTCTCTGCCTCCGCCATTCTTCTGGAGCCTGACCCCACTGCTCCACCTTCACCGTTGTTGCTGCTGCAGCCGCCATTCTTCGGGAGCCTGGCTGGCTGCATTCAGGCCGACCAGGACTCCTTGCCCCCACTGCTGCTCTGCCGCTGTTGTCGCCACCGCGATTCTTTGGGAGCCTTGCCGGCTGCATCCAGGCCGGCCAGGACTCGTTGCCCCCGTCGCTCTGCCACCACCGCCTGCAAAAAGTACTGTAAAAGGTAACTTTTTTCGCCAGTGCCATCTTGGATCTTGTGAAAACTTGCAAGATCCAAGATGGCGGCACCCAAATCTCGTGAGGGAGTACTACTGCCTCATGTGCCCTCACAAGATTTGGGCACCGCCAGCTTGTATCTCATGAGATTTCACGAGTTCCAAGATGACAGCACCAGAAAAAAGGTACCTTTTTGCTACTTTTTCAGGCGGCGGAGCCCGGAAAGTCCGGGACTGACCCGAGACCGGATCCCAGAAACCGGGACAGTCCCAGGTTTTCCAGGATGAATGGTAAGCCTATTCATGAACATCCAACATTCAACACAATAAACACACAGGGCATTTTCATGAAGTATTATAGTAATTCTCAGTCATTCCCTTTCTACCTTGTGATATGAAATCACCATATTAAACTTTTCAGAGGGTAAAGCTATTGCTCACTCTAAATCAACCCCTAGAAAACTGTCACTAATATAAATTGAGGCTCTGTATTTGAGAGGCCAGAATCACAGAAGATCTTCTTACTATTTTGCTGAGGTGCCATCTTTATGCCACACAAGGTGCCATCTCTATGCCACAATCCTGTGTGGACCTTACACCACCGGACCTAGCATTCCGGCAGCGTAAGTTCCTTTACAGCTGTCACAAAACATGACACACCATTTGGAGCAGCTGGGCCACTGTGGCTATGACCTGCCAACAGTTCCTGGATATCCCCCAGAGCCAGTAAGTCAGCTCGGGGGGGGGGGGGAGGAGATGGGAGGCATGGATTATGGCCTGGAAGGGGCCAGTATTGGAGGCAGCGGCACCACCAATATCCTTTCCCCCTTCCAGGCCTTGACCTGCCTTCCCAGGTCCATTTGGACTTGCACCAGCAAAATCAATGGTGCAGGTTCAAGTAGTCCCATTCTGGTACCAGAGGCGTACCCAGAGGAGACCTCCAGGACTGCCCCACTGCAGGATGCAGCACGCCTCTGGTGGCACAGCTTCATTGTAGGAGGAGGGAAAGGATAGGATTGGGGCCCAAATATCTAATATGGGAAACCTTGGTATATATTGCTATTACAGTTTCTGTCGACAAGATATCATCTTTACAGAACACAGCATTAACTTGTTCAGCTGGACAAAAAATGAAATAAATGAACTTGAAAATCTTAGTAAGACATGAATGTTTTTCAGACAAAACCACTAAATATTACTGCAGTGCTGTTTGACTACTGGAAAGTATTAAAAATATTACTTAACAATAAAACTTAAAAATTTTAATCTGGAGGAAAAAGAGCGCTTTTAGTATAAAAAGATTGACATTACACTTTCCGTGAATGATTGAACCCAGTTAACCTTATGAAGAGATTGGAAAGCATAATAGTGTAGATTCTTTGAACAAGATGTATCAGAAATGCAGCATTAAAATATCATTACCATTAATGGTAATGATATTATTATTTCCCTTTCTATCACAATACAAAATGTGTTGCCAACAAATTATCCATTGCAGATGGAAGGCAGAAATTTGCATGACTATTTTCACAATTACAATAATGAAACAAGGCTCCAAAATTCTAACTCAAAATACAGCCATGCCCACAAAAAATCTTTAACATTTCATTTTTCACTTCTTAAAAACCTTTTTGTAAAACCCTCTTCAAAAGTTACTCCCCCCCCCATTTTCAGTGAATGTGTAAGGGGAAAACTGGAGCTCATTGGCTAGTCTTGCATGCCAGCACATGTTCTGATCATGCCCCTAGACACCAACACATTTAGCAATGTCTCCCCCCCTTTATTCGTGAATAATAAACCAATAATACAATTGCTGAACAAAATACCAAAAAGAAATAAGGGGGGGGGAGTTTAGAAAAGCAATACACACATATATAAATATATAAAGTTTGCCCCAGAATGCATTGCAATGCATTCTGGAGCTATTTTGGGAGAGAGAAGGGGAGTTTCGCGACCCAGAAGAGTCTTACGGAGCGCAATTTCAGCTTGTTAAAAAAAAGCATGCAGCGGTTTGCAGTAAAAAGGTAAGAAAACCACTTTTAAACTATTTTTTTATAATGTTTTCCGGTTGGCCCCCCATATCCGCGAAGCAGTCGCAATGGGAGAAATCCACGGATGCTGAATTTGCAGATACAGCTGTATGCTTATTATAAGAAGTGAGAAAGCATCATTATATGGCCGGGGGGGGGGGGGGCGGAGAGGAATTGTTCCCTTCCTTAAGCAGTGCTGGTCCACTAAGAAATACTTACCCGTCTCACTTTTTATACAGAGAAATAAGAACATCCACCAAGAGATCATGGTCAACAAAATGAAGTATAAAATACAGTATAAATTATATTATATAATTGAAGATTGAATGTAGAGGTAGCTTTACAACCACTTGATAGCCATTATAATATTTTAGTTTCATGTAGAAATACTACTTTTGGGGAAGGTATTGTCAGGTGGTGAGAAATATCCCCATACAGTCAATGGCAAAACCATATAATGAATGAATCTGTGGCACGTTCTTGGCAGCTTCTCTGGTTCCCCACCCACTAACCTAGTTCCCCAAAGAATTCATATAATGTTCTCAGCCACTGAGCAGCTTCATAAAACTGCCTTTAAAAAATACATTTGTCAGAAAAAATATTTCTTCCTTTTCTCTCTAAGGGTATATTCTTATGACACTAGAGCAGATGGTAACAGTTGCCCTTGCTTTCTTAGCTGTCAATATTTTGCTTCCTACTGCTGCTGGCCAATTAAACTTCTGCTGTTCCTGCTGACATGAGTGGCAGTTAGAAAATGATGTGAATGGTTCAAAGGGATTGAAGACTGGAAGAAATATGGTTAAACCTTGAAAATTTACCAGCAATCACTGAGATGAAACAGAGAGATTAAGGACTGAATGTTTGGGTTACTATAGGGATGGCACTAAAAATGATCCTCACAAACATGTATTTTGTCCCCATCATGCTGTGAATCCTCAACACATTATACCTTCCCAATGGCCAAAGAAAGAGGGGTGCCCAAATGCATGGAGATGCACAACGTGAAGGGGACAAATCCCATTGTGAGTACTTGCAAGGGCTATGGGTTGGGCAGGGATCTTGTGCCACAGGAATCCATGAGTGTTTGTTTGTCTACCATGTCTGTGGATAAACAGTTCACAAAAATGTCTAAACCAATTATCTGTGATCTAAGGATGTCCAACAGACACAAAAGCTCAAATTATAGCCAGTGGCATGGTGAGCAATGATCCATGTCCAGCAGACTTCCTGGAATCATAGAATCATAGAGTTGGAAGGGACAAATAAGGTCATCTTGTCCAAACCCCTGCCTGTAGCAGGAAATCCTCCTACCTACAGCATCTCCAGTAGGTGTCTGTCGAACCTCTGCTTGAAGATCTCCAGTGAGGAAGAATCGTCTACCTCCCTTGGCAATCTGTTCCACTGCCAAACTGCCTTTACTGAAATGTCTTCCTGATGTCCAACCGGAATCTCCTCTCTAGCATTTTGTACCCATTTGATCTAGTTCTACTCTCTGAGGCAGTTGAGAACAAATTTGTTCCTTCTGTCATATGACAGTCCTTCAGGTATTTGAAGAGTGCTATCGTATCCTCTCTCAGCCTTCTCTTCTCCAGGCTAAACATACCAAGTTCCCTCAGCCTTTCCTCCTAGGGCTTGATTTCCAGTCCTCTGATCATCCTCATCACTCTTCTCTGAACCTGCTCCAGTTTGGTTGCATCTTTCCTAAAGTGCGGTGCCCAGAATTGGACACAGTACTCCAGGTGAGGTCTGACAAACATGGAGTAAAATGGAACCATTACTTCTTGCGACTTGGAAGCTACGGTTCTACTAATGCAGGCTAAAAGTGCATTAGCCTTCTTTGCAGCTGCATCACACTGTTGACTCATGTGTGTAAACCGAGAGTGTGTAAACTCCATCACAACCATATGGGCAATGCTGATTACATGGCTCTTTTCCACATGAGCCTTACATTCAGTTCTAGAAAGACTAGAACTGCCATTTTGCTTTCAATACATTATGTGCCTTCACTTTAGAAGTAGCATTTGGGTGTGTACATTAGAAAAGAGTGGGAAAATAAGGTAGAAGATTTTCTATGATTAAATGATACATTAACATAAGTATCACAGAGCCAATGTATTTATTTTCTTCTTGATTCACACAGATTTAGAAAGTTGACAAATGCAAAATGGTCCATCATTGAACAAAAAAAGTGTTCTAAATCTACATAGCTCTTTGCTACATTTGGTCCAATCATTTCCAACAAGAAGCAAATTTCATTTCTCTTTCCACCTCATTACCAGCCACAGTCCAGCCAACAGGGGTGATGCGAAATGGTTCTAGATTGTTTTCCAACCTTCTTTCACATGACTTCCCATGACATTTTGAAGAATGTGAAATAAAAGAAATCATTACTTAGAGCCCGATCCTATGCATATCTACTCAGACGCTAGTTCCATTATAGCCAATATGGCTTACGCCCAGGTAAGTGTGGCTAGAATTGCAACCTTAGCTGTAGCTTGTTTGGCATTGTTTTATCCTAACTTGTGGGTTTGTTGCTCTGTTTTATCCTAACTTGTGGCAGTCATAAATTACTTGACAAGAACACTGCACCATTTGTTTTCAACCTTTCATCTGCAAAGGATTTGTTTTCAATCAATGAAAAACGCCCAGGGTTGAATTCATTTGACACACTGTGACAAATTCGGGTAACCCTGAAGAGTGGCTCAAGAAGGATCACTCATTGTGGCACCAATTTCTGAATCAAATCTGGCTTCCACTACTTTCTCTTAAATTATGTAAACAACCCCAGGATGAAGTATTGGCTGAGTGCCTAAGAGGTTGTCTGCTGCCCATCAGAGCACCTAGCACCACATCCAGCACAATATGGCTACAACCCTTGGACACCAGAGTCTTTTGCCTAGGATGTAGGACTTCTAATCTCTAGGCAGTGGTGTACCTGGAGGGGGTGTGGCACCATGAGTGGTGCAAGGCACTGCACCACGCCTTGAAAACCATTGTAACACAGCCCTGCGAGTGGGAGGGGCCACGTTACATCAATTTGCAAGGTACAGTGCAGCGCCTTACACCGCTTACAGTACCGCACCCCCTCCAGGAACGCCACTGTCTCTAAGGTGTCGCCAGGATGGTGTGGTGGTTTGGGAGTCGGACTTAGACCTGGAAGATCCAGGTTCAAGTCTCCACTCAACCACGAAGCTTCCTGGGTGACCTTGGGCCAGTCACTATCTCTCAGCCCCACCTACCTCACAGGGTTGTGGTGAGGACAAAAGGAGGGGAGGAAATATGTACACCACTCTGAGCTCCTTGGAGGAAGGGTGGTATAAAAATGTGAAAAATAAAAATAAATAAAATAAGCTCACATTTCCCTCTTGGTGTGGCTTCCTATGTGTGGATATAATACAAGTCCAGGGTATGTTCACAGGTTCTGTGGAAAGTAGGATTTGTTTTTTGTTTATAAGAATACTTTTATTCTGTTTTTCTTCCCTACCACAGTGAAGTTAAAAATAAGCAATAAAATCAGAAAAAAATGCACAACATAAATCATGCACAGCAGTCAACAAAAACAGATGCTGTGAGAACGTAATGACAAAACAAGAACATTTTCAAGTTCTTACAAAAAAATAGCCGGGCTGGGGGGGCTATATGAATGTGGTGGGGCATTCCATAAGATAGCTGCCACCACAGAGAAGGCCACCCCATGTGTCTGTGCCAAGGGATGGCACATAAAAGAAAGCTTTCCATGGTGTCCTCATGAAACAGGTAGACTCATATGGGGAGAGATGGTTCTTCAAATATCTGGGTCCCAGGCCAAAGAGGGTTTTAAAGGTAATAACCAACACCTTGAATTGTGCACAGAAACAAACAGTGCAGATGATATGAAAAGGCATGTCATGGTCATGTCCCTTAGCTCCCTTCAGCAACCTAGTTGCCACATTTTGAGTTAACTGACATTTCATATAAACAGGCAGCCCCATGCAGAACACTTTGCAGTATTCTAACCTTGACGTTATCAAGACATGTGTAACTGGTTGAAGCTGTCACAGCAACTGAAACTTAGCAATACCTGGGCATCTAGGACTAGAGCCAGGTTCAGGAGCACGCACCCCCAAGCTGCAAGCCTGCTCCTTGAAGGTAGGGGTGAAAATCCATCCAGAACAGGTCTATGTTCCACCACCTGGTCAACAGCAATCCTGATCAACAGTATCTTTGTCTTGTCCAGATTTAATTTTTTCTTGTTTGCCCTTTCAGTTGGCACCAAAAATTTGAAAACGTGAAATTTGAAGTTCCTTCCAAGACAAAATACCTGAGAATTTCCAAGGGAAGTCACATGAGTTTCTATAAATAAGTGACATTTCTTAGGGGGATTCGGCACATCCCCAGCGGGAAGCACTTCCAGGAAACTATATAGAAAACATGGTGTTTCTGTCCAAATCCCGGTGGTGTTTTGTGTCTTCCCAGAGCATGTGGAAGCTGATATAATTACCAATACTTTTGTGGTTGGATTACTGAAATTCAAAGTGCATTTTTCGGGCTTTTAGACCATGGTCTGCATGAACGTGCTGTTCCTGACGTTTTGCTCTGAACTTTGCAGAGCATTCTCAAAGGAAAGACTGGCCTACAAAGACTGTATTTATGTCCAGGAGTCCAATCACCCATTATACAAAAAAGAAAAAAATATATAAACTATCATCTGCAGCCCAATTGCCAAGGAATAATAAAACATTTGCTATGTGCTAGTTACCGGTAAGTATTCTGCATTTACTTTCAAGTACAGTGTTCTCTTTAATTATCAAGATAACTCACACATGTTTCCCAGCACTATAATTATGAGAACTTTCTCTTTCCTTTTTTTTTTTTTTTTTTTGCAATTAATGAGTTTTCTCAAGGTCACATGAAGGAAGCCTTCATTCATTACTTTTTCGCTAGCAGCTTGAGGCCTCTCCCCACTTTCTGTTTGTAGAGAGAAAAAAGAGTCACAAGGTCCTTTTTAATAATCGAACTATCTCCAGAGGATGCAAAATTGGAAGAGCATCAAGGACTTGCAAAGGCCTAGTTAAGTGCTAGAACACTTCAGCCAAGCAGTTATTAAAGCTTTAAGGTTCAATGATCCATCAGTGGGAAGATCTATACTTGCTCCACCTCTATGCTGTACAGAAAGCGGCTGTGTCATAAGAAAGCACTATTGATTCAGTGGGGGAATGGAAAATTAGCTGGAGAATGTATTGAAGACTTAACTTCTTAAATTAATACATACAGGGGGGAATCATGCATCTCAGATGTTTGTTGTTGCTGGAAATTATATACATTCTATAAGGCACATATTCAGAAATTGCATATGTAGGTTTCTGTCTGCAAGACATAAGCCCCTGTCCTATAACTTTTATAACTGAGAGATGACTTTCAGAGAAGAGAGAATTCCAGCAGATGCAGGCTTTCACATTCCTGAATGACAAGCTACACCTGCATAAATTTATTCTTCTATACCAGAGGTTCCCAACCTGTGGTATGCGTACCACCAGAGGTACTTTGAGCGACTCTCTGTCAATCTCCCCTCTGTCTTGCAATTCAATGTTGCTCCTTTCTTGCCTGTGGAACCTGATCCCCTGAGGCCTCTTATTTGCAACAGCAGTAATTAGCTGCTATGAACAGTAATCAGTAGAGCTGGGATTTATATGTAATTACATATTTTATATATTTTACATGGCCAGCGGGTGGCGCAGTGGGTTAAACCGCTGAACCATGAGCTGTCGATCGAAAGGTCAGCAGTTCGAATCCGCGACGGGGTGAGCTCTCGTTGCTTGGCCAGCTCCTGCCAACCTAGCAGTTCCAAAACATGTTAATGTGAGTAGATAAATAGGTACCGCTTGCGGGAAGGTAAACAGAGCTCCGTGTTCCAGCCGCATGCTACGCGCTGCAGCAAGGAGAGTCATGCCAGCCACATGACCACGGAGGCATCTTCGGACAACGCTGGCTCCTCGGCTTTGAAATGGGGATGAGCACCACACCCTAGAGTTGGACACGACTGGACTTAATTGTCAGGGGTCACCTTTACCTTTTTTATATTTTACATATTTTAATATATTTGTGTGTATTTTACATATTCAAAGTCATTTTACATAAAATTACATATTTAAGCATTTTCTGTTTTCCCTCCAATTCTGAGGTGCTTCAGAGAGTCAGGGAACTGGCTAATCAGAGAGCCGGGGGGGGGGGGGGAGGTTTGCCAGCTGAATCACCTCACCAGCAGGGCCTCTCCCTCACTCTTCTTTCCTCAATTCTTCAGACCGAGCAAGAAGGGAGAGCCCACTCTCTGAGGACCAGAGTGGAGGGCCGCTGGGGAGAGCCCCCAAGTATGCAGACAGGGACCACATGATAGCTTAATTTGGTTTGGCCTTCTCCTACTACTGTTTGAAGCTCTCAGTTCCTTCAGCTCGGGCTAGAACGCCTCATCGTAGTTCTCGGCCTAGAGCTCAGCAGGGTCTGCAGGTGAGGCTTCCTGCAGAGCTGGTTCCAACATTTACCTGCAAGCTCCAAGCCTGTATATTGTTTAGAAATATTGTTATCTGCTTTTTTTTTAAGTGTGTGAGTATGGCAACCGGTCCCATCTTCACTGGCTTCAAAGTTAAAAACCCTTTTCTAAAATATGCCCCAGTTACATCATTATTATTAATTATTAACAGTATTTATATCCCGCTTTTCAACAAAAAGTTCACAAAGCGGACTAAATCAAATGGTTAAATGGCTCCCTGTCCCAAAAGGGCTCACAATCTAACAAAAATGCAGAACACCACCAGCAAACAGCCACCAGAAAGACACTGTGCTGCCTGGGGTGAAAGGGGGGGCAGTTACTCTCCCCCTGCTAAATATAAGAGGAGCACAAATTGAAAAAGTGCCTCTTGCCCAGTTAGCATGTGACATGGAAAGATCGTTCTCTGCTTACATTACAAGAATATTCTGTCTGACTGATGTCAATCAATGACCCCAGAGAACTTGGAAAAATATATCATTGCTCACTGTGCTGCAAAGTTTAATAATGAGTGAATGTCTGTGAGTGTAGTAATCAATAACATATTAAATTTATATTAACTATGTGATATTGCATATTTTTATTATACATATTTCGTTATGTTGTGAGCACCCCTGGGTGGGATGAGTGATTTCAGCTCGTTTGATTCGGTACATGATATTACATAAAAATCCCAGCTCTAGTAATCAGCTGCTAGGAGGTCTCTTATCTACAGCTCTCTCTCTCTCTCTCTCTCTCTCTCTCTCTCTCTCTCTCTCTCTCTCTCTCTCTCTCTCTCTCTCTCTGCTGTGTCTGCTTCTTACTGTATTGCTCTGTACTGTTCCCTATTGCTTCCTGTATATACAGCATTGAACCACTAGGTGGGACAGGCAAGAAGGAGCAGGCAAGAACAAAGCAGGCAAGCTTTATCCTGTTTCTTTTATTTCTATTTTATTGCAGTATAATTTGAGCAAGCTGCTGAAATTGCTGTATTTGAGCTGTATCTGAACAAGCTGTTCTGCTGTTCTGTTGTAGAGATTCAAATCAATAGGCATGAATGGGGGTGGAGATGAAACATAACTGTCCTGGGGAAAGATAGGCCCAAAAACAGAGAGAATGAAAACTGTTGTTGTTGTTCAGTCGTTAAGTCGTGTCCGACCCTTCGTGATCCCATGAACCATATCCCGCCAGGCCTTCCTGTCCTCCACTATCTTCCTGAGTTCGCTCATTTTCATGTTCGTTGCATCGGTGATGCTGTCTAACCATCTCATCCTTGGCCTTCCCCTTCTCCTTTTGCCTTCAATTTTTCCCAGCATCAGAGTCTTCTCCAGAGAGTCCTCTCTTCGCATTAGGTGGCCAAAATATTTGAGTTTCAGCCTTAGTACCTGTCCTTCCAGGGAACAGTCAGGGTTGATTTCATTTAGGATTGACTGATTTGATCTCCTAGCAGTCCAAGGGACTCTCAGGAGTCTTCTCCAGCACCACAGTTCAAAAGCATCTATTCTTCGGCGCTCAGCCTTCCTTATGGTCCAACTCTCGCAACCATACATTGCTACTGGGAACACCATCGCCCTGACTATGCGAACTTTTGTTGGCATGGTGATATCTCTGCTTTTTATTATGCTGTCTAAGTTTGCCATAGCTTTCCTTCCAAGGAGTAAGCGTCTTTTAATTTCATGGCTGCTGTCTCCGTCTGCAGTGATCTTGGAGCCCAGAAAAGTAAAATCTGTTACTGCTTCCATTTCTGCCCCTTCTATTTGCCAGGAATTGATGGGCCCAGATGCCATGATCTTAGTTTTATTAATGTTGAGTTTCAAGCCAACTTTTGCACTCTCCTCTTTCACCCTCATCAAGAGGCTCTTTAGTTCTTCTTCACTTTCTGCCATTAGGGTGGTATCGTCTGCATATCTGAGGTTGTTGATATTTCTCCCGGCAATCTTGATTCCGGCTTGCGATTCATTCAGCCCTGCATTTCTCATAATGTACTCTGCATATAAGTTAAATAGGCAGGGTGACAATATACAGCCTTGCCGTACTCCCTTCCCAATTTTGAACCAGTCGGTTGTTCCATGGCCGGTCCGAACTGTTGCTTCTTGACCCGCATACAGGTTTCTCAGGAGACAGGTAAGGTGGTCTGGTACCCCCATCTCTTTAAGAATTTGCCACAGTTTGTTGTGATCCACACAATCAAAGGCTTTTGCGTAGTCAATGAAGCAGAAGTAGGTGGTTTTTTGGAACTCTCGGGCTTTCTCCATGATCCAGCGCATGTTGGCAATTTGATCTCTAGTTCCTCTGCCTCTTCTAAACCCAGCTTGTACGTCCGGTAGTTCTCGGTCCACGTACTGCTGAAGCCTAGCTTGTAGGATTTTGAGCATAACCTTGCTAGCATGTGATATGAGTGCAATTGTGCGATAGTTTGAGCACTCTTTGGCACTGCCCTTCTTTGGAATTGGAACGTAAACTGACCTTTTCCAATCCTTTGGCCACTGTTGAGTTTTCCAAATTTGTTGGCATATTGAGTGCAGCACTTTCACAGCATCATCATTTAGGATTTTGAGTAGCTCAGCTGGGATATTATCATCTCCACTAGCTTTGTTGTTAGTGATGCTACCTAAGGCCCACTTGACTTCACTCTCTAGGATGTCCGGCTCTGGGTCAGTGACCACACCAGCGTGGTCATCAGGAACATTAAGATCTTTCTTGTATAGTTCTTCTGTGTATTCTTGCCATCTCTTCTTAATCTCTTCTGCTTCTGTTAGGTCTCTGCCTTTTTTGTCCTTTATCATGCCCATCTTGGCACAAAACGTTCCCTTGATATCTCCAATTTTCTTGAAGAGATCTCTAGTCCTCCCCATTCTGTTGTTTTCCTCGATTTCCTTGCATTGTTCATTTAAGAAGGCCTTCTTATCTCTCCTTGCTATTCTCTGGAAATCTGCATTCAGTTGTTTATATCTTTCCCTTTCACCTTTGCTTTTTGCATTCCTTCTTTCCACAGCTATTTGTAAAGCCTCATCTGACAGCCACTTTGCTTTCTTGCATTTCTTTTTCTTTGGGATGGTTTTAGTTGCTGCCTCCTGTACAATGTTACGAACTTCCGTCCATAGTTCTTCAGGCACTCTGTCTACCAGGTCTAATGCCCTAAATCTATTCTTCACCTCCACTGTATACTCATAAGGGATATGGTTTAGGTCATATCTGACTGGTCTAGTGGTGTTCCCTACATTCTTCAGTTTAAGCCTGAATTTTGCAATAAGAAGCTCATGATCTGAGCCACAGTCAGCTCCAGGTCTTGTTTTTACTGACTGTATAGAGCTTCTCCATCTTTGGCTGCAAAGCACATAATCTATCTGGTTTCGGTATTGACCATCTGGTGATGTCCATGTGTAGAGTCGCCTCTTGTGTTGTTGGAAAAGAGTGTTTGCTATGACCAGCGTGTTCTCTTGACAGAACTCCGTTAGCCTTTGCCCTGCTTCATTTTGCGCTCCAAGGCCAAACTTGCCTGTTGTTCCGTTTATTTCTTGATTTCCTACTTTAGCATTCCAGTCTCCTATGATGTAAAGGACATCTTTTTTGGGTGCTAGTTCTAGAAGGTGTTGTAGGTCTTCATAGAACCGGTCAACTTCATCTTCTTCGGCATCAGTGGTTGGGGCATACACTTGGATTACTGTAATGTTGAATGGTTTGCCTTGGATTCGAACTGAAATCATTCTGTCGTTTTTGAGGTTGCACCCCAGTACTGCCTTTCCCACTCTTTTATTGACTATGAGGGCTACTCCATTTCTTCTAAGGGATTCATGCCCACAGTAGTAGATATGATGGTCACCTGACTTAAATTCGCCCATGCCCGTCCATTTTAGTTCGCTGATTCCCAAGATGTCAATGTTCAATCTTATCATCTCATTTTTGACCACATCCAGCTTGCCTTGATTCATAGACCTCACATTCCATGTTCCTAAGCAGTATTGCTCCTTGCAGCATTGGATTTTCCTTTCAACCTCAGACACATCCACAGTTGGACGTCCTATTGGCTTTGGCCCAACCGCTTCACTCTTTCTGGGTCTACTTGGAATAGTCCTCCGCTCTTCCTCAGTAGCATATTGGACACCTTCCGACCTGAGGGGCTCATCTTCCGGCATCATATCTTTTAGCCTTTTGGTACTGTTCATGGGATTTTCTTGGCAAGGTTACTGGAGTGGGTTGCCATTTCCTTCTCCAGTGGATCACTTTTAGTCAGAACTCTCTGCTACGACCTGTCCGTCTTGGGTGTCCCTGCACGGCATAGCTCATGGCTTCATTGAGTTACGCAAGCCCCTTCGCCACGACAAGGCAATGATCCATGAAGGAGAAAACTGAAAACTGAGGATGCATGATATACTCCTGAAGTGAAGCGTATTATATCTGCTCTTTTGGATAAGCTTCCAAAGCAGGAAGCCATCTGTGAATACTACTGTTTGAAGAAACAACACCGCCACCACAGTGGCTTAATTGCTGCATTTGCTGACACTATCACCGATCTAGTGCACATATTTATTTAAACTAAATATTATTATTAATAATTTTATTTATTTATTGGCCCAGGTGGTACTTCAGAAAATTTGACTGTGACAGGTGGTACACCTGGCAACAAAGGTTGGGAACCTATACAATTATTAAAGGAACAGGAGCTCTACTGTGGTCCTTTGCTTCTGGTCACCCTGATGTGTTGAGAAACATGATCCAAATCTACCAGGTAGCACAGCAAAGCAGTTGCACAGTTGCTCACCTTGCTCCATTAGCTGCTCTGTGTGGGATAAAGACACAGGTTCCTCTCGTGGAATACCTGATTTTTGTCTGCCTGATTTTTGGAAATTCCCTCTCTCCTATAGACCTCATGTTCCATCCCACCCTCAGAATCAGCTTTTAAGGGGTTCTGGGGCTACTGTAGGGAGAAAGGCGTAGGAAAGTTCCTATGTGCAAGCTCACTTATGCAAGATCTGAGTCCAACCCAATTTCTTTGAAGAAGAGTTCCTCTGAACACAGTTTGAAAATCTTGAGCGGGGCAGCCCAATCCTATGTAACTCCACGTGGCAATCCTGTGGTACCAACACAGCTTCTGCTGTATCCTGCAGGATGGTGTCGGCACGTTGAGGCCTCCTCGGGGTAAAGGAATATTTGATTCCTTGCTCCGGGGTAAGCCCCAGTAACCGCCATGGGTCAACTTGGACCTGCACCAGCTCTATAGCTGGTGCATGTCTGCATTGACCCGTGAAGGCAGATTAGGCCCAGGAAGGTGTTTAGGATTTGGTGGGCGCTGCTGCCGCAGAACCCACCCCCTTCCTGGTCTGATCCGCCCTCCTCCTTGCCCTCATCACCTCCCCTTTCTGCCCACCTCCACCCTATTGCACACCCTCCCTGCTTCCTTCCTGACCCCTGCATGTACTTACCAGTGGCGGTGGGCATCCACTCCTCATCATCGTGTGGAGCCGACCGCTCACCGGTGCTGTCGTGTTTGCAGCCGTCATAAAGCTATTTATGCCGGCAGCGGCGTAAACAGCCCTGAAGTTTGGGCCATAAATCATGGATTGGACACAGGCTGCAATCCTATGCAGATTTTACTGAGACTAAGCCCCATTAAAAACAATGGGACTTTCTTCTGAGTAGAAAAGCATAGGATTGTACTCAAAGTGTCTGTTAAATGCAAATGATGTAAATGGGCAGATTCTGAATGCCATTTCTACTATAGCTGTCTTCATGTCTTTTCATGCTTAGGCCCTCGGTACACTAAGGAGACACCTGTCAAAATGGCAGCAGAAGGATAGATTTAGACACCACTGTGTCGATAGCCAAGGCCATCTGCAATTCCAAGGGATGGCTAAGTGAATAACAGAGAAACTGTCAACCAGTCTTATTTCATAGAAAATAATTTACAGAGCTGTGGGTAAAAATGCTGCATTAAGAAAAGAAAAACAGAAGCAAGCAAGCACTAATAATTCTTCTCCTGCATATTTCTACTAGTGTATGGATTCCGACCTTGCACTTTAATATGACAATATCACATTTTCTGTTCTTTTGCATGGTGTTCCTTGGGGGAAAATGAACCATTCATCATTCTCAATGCTATTTTGCAAGTAACACTTTCTCGCATCTGTACAACATGGCTTTTAAAATGCAAATAAAGGTCTAACCGTTTCCTGAGAAGCCTTCTCACGCAATGGACTTGCTTATATGTTGTTATTCTCAAGCATCATTGAGCACTTGACAAGAAGATTCTCCTTTCTGTGTTTGCAGAAGCTGCTGCCTATATCAAATATGTGGTTACTGTGACTGCTGGCCACACATTTCACCATCTGACCAGCTTCAAGGGCAAGTAAAAGCTAGAACATGTCAGTGCTGCAATTTACAGCGCAATTAAAGACCAGTGGAGCGAGCGCTCTGCTGGCCTAGGGTGTTGCGAAAATGCCGTAAAGCACTGTTGCAGCACCCACGGAGTAAGCAGCACTGGCACTGGGGCCAGTGCCACTCACTCCGCTGCCGGGCCTGGTCCGCACCACCGGACACAGGTGAGACTGCGCCGGCATATATTCTCATCGGGCTGTAATCATGGGGATATTTCTATTCTACTTTAGCATCAACCTTCCTCCCCCCCCCATATTTTTTTTATTTACTTTTTATTTTTCACATTTTTATACCGCCCTTCCTCCAAGGAGCTCAGAGTGGTGTACATATTTCCTCCCCTCCTTTTTGTCCTCACAACAACCCTGTGAGGTAGGTGGGGCTGAGAGATAGTGACTGGCCCAAGGTCACCCAGGAAGCTTCGTGGCTGAGCGGGGATTTGAACCTGGATCTTCCAGGTCTAAGTCCGACTCCCAAACCACTACACCATCCTGGCTCATATTATGAAATTGCTCATATTAACATATTATGAAAATGTATTTGCTTTTTTGCAAGATATTTCTTTATTTACATGCTTTGTGTGCCTGGAAATTTCTTGGCAAGGACTGATGGAATGGTATGAAAGTGCTTGCTATACATACAGACAGTAGCATCACGAGCTGGCGCATCACCCTGTGCGTGGTCGGCCGGCTCGGTGGCGCGTCCCCCCACTGGCACGTCACCAATTGGGTCTTCGTTTGGCCCTTCTGAGGGCAAGGCTTTGAGCGCCATTGTACACATGCTGCTTGAAGCCTTGCCCTGCCTATTCAGAAGCTGCCAAGCCGCCAAGGAAGATGTGGCTTGGCCTGCCAGCTCCGGGGGTGACGCGCCAGGGTGAGTGGGGGTGACATGCCGGGACTCTCGGCGCATCACCCCCCCTTGCGCGTCACCCCAGGTGCTTCCTGGCGCATAACCCTCTGCACCCCGCCCCTCCCGCCACACTTTAGTGACGCCAGTGCATACAGAAAGTCCCAGGTCCTGTCCCTAGCGTTTCCACTTTAAAGGATTTCACATAGGGTAGGGAAACACCTCTCTCCAAGACTTCGAATAGCCTCTGTCACTGAGAGCAGTAGATAGTACTGCACTAGATTAATCCACTGGTCTAGAAGGCAGCTTCATGTGTTCAAAGAACTATTTGTAGCCCAGATACAGCACATGCTTTATATGCCAAAGGTTCCCAGGTTCATCGGCAGCTTCTCCAGTAAAAAAAAAAAAGGATCAAAAGATGTGCTGATAAAGATCCCTCCGTGAGACCTTGAAGTGGCACTGACAGTCAGGGTAGAATGAATGAGACCTAATGCGGTATAAAGCAAGTTCAAGTTTTTTATATATTGAATAGGATTGCTAGCCATAAAAGGAGAGATAACTGGAAATATAGAAACGTTGCCATTCAAAATGCCAGAGCTTTCCCAGATATTCTGTGCATGTTTTCAAATGTCACATTGTTCATCAACAAGGGTTAAAATCATAAAATGTCATGTCAACATGAAAACTGGGCGTCTCTGGAATTTGTACTTGAAACCAGATAACATGCAAGATCACATATTCCATTCTATACATTTACATCTTGCTTTTAACATTTATTTATTTTTTTCCCCAGAAGATTAGTTTGGGGTCAAAATCCAGTAATCAAAAGCTAACCTTGTTTTTGCTGGGGAGGGGGGGGGAAGAGACAACTTGCAGGAGCAGACTATTGAGATTGACTTATTTGAAATTTTCCAGCAGATGCTCATTCACTATATGGCATCTGTGATGTCAAAATCTGCTTTTAGCCAAGTATACACAAAGAGTGTTCTAGTATTTCCAAACTTCAAAAAAGCAGGATTTACCATTTTAGTTACCAGCAAAACATCAGATGTGTTTCAACTTTCTTTTGAATCAATTGACCTTTCCCTGTGGGGGACAACTGTGGGAAGATAGGAAGTTGAACTTTCTCTGAGTCTTTGTGCTGCAGTTTGCTCTCTTTCTCGTTCTTGTAGCAGCCTTTCTTACTTTCTTTCTTTTATTACCACCCTCTTTTTTTATTCAGATCCTCTGTGCATATTACACTATAAACCTCACAATGAAAAATCCACGGAAGACGTATTTATATATAAAAAGCCTCTCAGCGCTACTCTAAGATTTGTCCTTATCTAGACATCAGATGTATTAAGAAGCACCTTATTTAAATGGTAATAACTATGTAATGCGGGTTTCATTTTACTGTGAGGCAAAACCCTCCCCAAAGATAAGTCTGCTATATTCTGCTATACTCTTTCACAATAGAAGTCTATTTAATAAAAGAATTTGTCCAGTTGAAATCCAGCATGCTGTCATACTCTCCTCTCTGTGCTATTCTGGAGATGCCAGCCTTTGTGATGACAGATCAATGCAAGATGTGGTACCCAAGTGTCCTTGAAATATGTCTGGTACCTGTGGTGACTGGAACAGCGGTTTGCTGTGATTGAAGGAGATGGAGGCAGTTGCGTTGCTTGCCCGCTGTAGTGGAGAATGCAGAAGATTCCCTGAGGAGATAGTATATGGTGTCAGTGGTGGCTCCTCATCTTGACAGGTCTGGGGAATATGGGGTTAACTCCAGGGCCTTTGCTTACCATGGGTACCACACAGCTGTAGCTTTAAAATGATAATGAGGGCCTTGGAGATAAAGGTGACAGAATAATCAGCAGGTGATGTGGGCAGAAGGACTGACTGACTGACTGACTGACTGACTGACTGACTGACTGACTGACTGACGCACGCACGCACGCACGCACGCACGCACGCACGCACGCACGCACGCCGGAGCTACACTGTCTGCGTTCGCGTTGCGTTCGCGTTCCGTGTGCGCCTGGTGTCCCACCCCCAGGTCAAACAATGGCTCTGATTGGCTGGATGTAGCGCGGACGCAGCAAAAGTCGAGCTGGACTTGACTTTTGCTGCGTCCGCGCTACGTCATGCCAATCAGAGCTGTTGTTTGACCTGGGGGCGGGACACCAGACAGACACGGAACGCAAACGCAACGCGAACATGGACAGTGTAGCTCCGACTTCACTGACTGACTGACGAATGGACTGGCTAACTAAACAAGAACTACTGGTATAAGACCTGCCAGAAGGTGGTGTGTAGCTGCCTCATCCAGGAGCTCCTGAAGAACCATAGTGTGGTTACTGTGGGCGGAGAAGCAACTGACCAGAGAGGAGAAGAAGGACAGACCTCTGCAGCTGAATCAGGTTAGCTACCTAGGTTTGAGGGTCCCGTGGGGTGCTCTGCAGGACTAGGAACATTGGGTGAACTAAACAGCCTTAAGTGGGCATATGCTTTCTAGCACTTAAACAGGGAATTTGCTGGGACACCCAACCGGGGGGGGGGGGGAGGATGATTATTTATTTTATTTTATTTTTTCACATTTTTATACTGCCCTTCCTCCAAGGAGCTCAGAGTGGTGTACATATTTCCTCCCCTCCTTTTGTCCTCACAACAACCCTGTGAGGTAGGTGGGGCTGAGAGATAGTGACTGGCCCAAGGTCACCCAGGAAGCTTCATGGCTGAGCGGGGATTTGAACCTGGATCTTCCAGGTCTAAGTCCGACTCCCAAACCACTACACCATCCTGGCTCATTTTGCATCGTTGCCCTGCCCCCTGCACTCCCAGAAGGCTTCATTTCAAGCCTTCCAAGGTGCAGGGTGGGCAGGAGGCCCCCCAAAACGGGCTATTTTTGGTGCTTTTATGCTCTAACAGCTGCAAATGCAACCCTCTGGCTGCAAAAAAGCAGCTGCAGAGTGCTAAAATCCTGCTGTGGCTCCTCCTCGTGAGGAGACCACAGTTGTCACCTGAAGGAATTGCATCCCCTGCCTCCCCCTTAACGCCACCACTGGGTGGAGGTGAATTCCTTACCTTTTAGGTTGCAGAGGAACCAGAAGAAGTAGGTGTATTGTATTGCAGCCAGTCACAACTCTGCAACTGGATGTGGTAAAACCACTCCTGGGCTCAACCCCTTTGAATGGCATGTGGGGAAATCGCATGATTGAGCTCTCTTCTATATAAACCGTTCCCTGTTCTTACAATATTGGGGGGAGGAGAGGCTAGAACATTGACGTTAATCATGTGTGTGTGTGTGTGTGTGTGTGTGTGTGTGTGTGTGTGTGTGTGTGTGTGTGTGTGTGTAAAGGGACGTTCAGTCATAAAAACATAAGAACATAAGAAGAACCCTGCTGGATCAGGCCAAAGGCCCATCTAGTCCAGCTTCCTGTATCACATAGTGGCCCCACCAGATGCCTCAGGGAGCACACAAGACAACAAGATACCTGTGTCCAGTCGCCACTCCGTTGCACCTGGCACAAAGAAAACCTACTCCTACAACCAGGAGGTTGCTTTTCCCCATCATGGCTTGTAAGCTGTGATGGACTTTTCCTCCATAAATCTGTCCAATCCCCTTTTAAAGGCATCCAGGCCAGGTGCCATCACCACATCCTGTGGCAAGGAGTTCCACAAACCAATTACACGCTGGGTAAAGAAATATTTTCTTTTGTCTGTTTTAATACTCCCTCCACTCAAATTGAGTGGATGTCCCCTAGTTCTAGTGTTGCGTGACAGGGAAAAGAACTTCTCTCTATCCACTCTCTCCATCCCATGCATAATTTTATAAGTCTCAATCATGTCCCCCCTCAGGCGCCTTTTTTCTAGGCTGAAAAGCCCCAAACGCTGTAGCCTTTCCTCATAAGGGAGGTGCTCCAGCCCACGAATCATTCTGGTCGCTCTTTTCTGCACCTTTTCCAATTCAACTATATCCTTTTTGAGGTGTGGTGACCAGAACTGGACACAATACTCCAGATGCGGCCTTACCATCGATTTGTACAAAGGCATAATGATATTAAGCCAGCGGGTGGCGCAGTGGGTTAAACCGCTGAACCATGAGCTGTCGATCGAAAGGTCGGCAGTTCGAATCCGCGACGGGGTGAGCTCTCATTGCTTGGCCAGCTCCTGCCAACCTAGCAGTTCCAAATCATGTTAATGCAAGTAGATAAATAGGTACCGCTTGCGGGAAGGTAAACAGCGCTCCGTGTACCAGCTGCATGCTACGCACTGCGGCAAGGAGAGTCATGCTGGCCACATGACCACAGAGGCGTCTTCGGACAATGCTGGCTTTTCGGCTTTGAAATGGGGATGAGCACCACACCCTAGAGTCGGACACAACTGGACTTAATTGTCAGGGGTCACCTTTACCTATAATGATATTGGCCGTTTTATTCTCAATCCCTTTTTTAATGATCCCGAGCATGGAATTGGCCTTCTTCACAGCTGCAGCACACTGGGTCGACACTTCATCGACCTGTCCACCAGCACCCCAAGATCTCTCTCTTGATCCGTCACAGACAACTCATAACCCATTAGCATATATATGAAATTTTGGTTTATTGCCCCAATGTGCATCACTTTGCACTTACTTACATTGAAGCGCATCTGCCATTTTGCTGCCCATTCTCCCAGTTTGGAGAGATCCTTCTGGAGCTCTTCACAATCCCTGCTGGTCTTCACCACCCGGAAAAGTTTAGTGTCATCCGTAAACTTGGCCACCTTGCTGCTTATCCCCAACTTCTGGTCATTTATGAACAAGTTGAAAAGCACCGGTCCCAAGACCGATCTTTGGGGCTTTTCACCTTTCGCCATTGTGAAAAATTCCCATTGACTCCCACTCGCTGTTTCCTAGTCTTCAACCAGTTCCTAATCCATAGGAGGACCTGCCCCCTTATTCCCTGACTATGGAGTTTTTTCAGGAGCCTTTCATGAGGGACCGTGACAAACACCTTCTGAAAATCCAGATATATAATATCCATGGGTTCTCCCGCATCCACATGCCTGTTGACCTTTTCAAAGAATTCGAGGACTCTCCCTCAGCAGAGCTTGTTCTTCTATATGTTCTTCTAAGGAGTCATGTGACTCCTTACCTGTGGTCAGAAATGCTACTGTCCAAGTAGGCTCAAGTGACTATGGCCACAATCTACTGGAATATGTGCACTGCAAGCAGATTAGCCTGTGTAATTATGTAACCTTATGCAAGCTGCACATGGCACCTTCACAGAGCTTTCTGCTCTCAAATCCGAGGGCCCTGACTCCAGCTTACTAGTACAGTTCTATGATTTAGTGATGATGGACGAATGTCATGGATATGTATTCCAGGTGAAAACAAGCACTGGGAATCATCAGCATGATCATCTTCGGTCAATAAGTGTAAGGACTGTTTTATGCCTGAAAGCTTGCATCCAACGATGTAAAGAAGAAGAAGAAGAAAAGAAGGATACATACACAGAGATGTACACTTGTACACATTAAGAAATCCTCATGAGCTTGTGGTGTAAAGCTCTGTTTGGCAACAAAATAGGCAGACTAGGGAATACACAAATAAATGTGACTGGAAGAACAAGATATTTTTGGTACAACATCTGTTAATCACTTGAATGAGATGGTGAGGGAGCCTGGCCAGATGGATCCCAACAGCATGCTTTTGTTCCATGGAATAGCATGGGATAGGATTACACAAATATTTCTTTAATTTATTTTCCCTCTTTGCAAATTCCCCAGCCCCAGGTTAATCTTCCCAAGCAAGCAAAAGAACACACTTTAAAAAAAAAAAACCCTTCATGAATACATATAGTTAGACACTAAGTGCCCAGAGAAAATGAAGTTATAACCATAGGGTGTTTAAAAAAAAAGAAAAAGAAAGAAATGTCATTACTTGGTCTAAATTGCTTTACAGTGGTAGGTATTAGATGATTACTGAACTCTGCTTCTTCATGTGATGGTACGTCATATTGCGCTTACTTTCTCAGAGCTGTCTAGGGACAATGTTCTTATTTTATGGGCTTCGTATTCAATGGCTGCAGTGGGGGGCAGGGCACTTCCATTGTTCTGCCAGCATGGCCAACGGCGATGAGGCCAGGCAGTGTTTAACGCGGTGGCAGATTTTGCTGTCCTGGACATCCGCCACTCGACACAAATATTTCACCTTGCCTCATCAATCCACTGGCCCTGCACCAACTGCCCTGTGAGAAGGAGGAGGAGGAGAAAATGGAAGAAAAGCAAGCACCATAGTCACCACCACCATGTTCTGCTACTTTTTAAGCTGAGTGGGTCCATCACTTTGCACAGCAGCCATAGAACCGCCAACTGCCCTGTAAGAGGAAGTTAGCAGTATCCACTGCCTTCACCTGCTGCTTTTTTTAAATGCTAAACAGTATCCCTCCTCTCTTACAGTGGCCATAGAATCACCAACTACCCTGCGAGGAGGAGGAGGAAACATGAGCAAGGTGAAGAATCACCATTGCTTTCTCCATATACTGGAACCTTTCAAGCTGAGTGGGCTCCTTCTTCCTCATAGCAACCATAAAACCACCAACTACACTGTGGGAAGGTGGTAGAGAAGAAGAAGCTAGAGAGGCATAACTTCCCCATGCACATTCATGTTCCCATACACTTTTTCTATTGTAATGATTTTTCCATTGACTGATTTTTGTCTCAGTCACTCCAAGGGAGGTGCTTTGGTCTGCTCATCATCAGGGTCCTCCCACAAAGAGCATTGGTAGAATGTGTGCTGGGGGCCTTGAGAGGAGTGGTCCTCTGGATTTCTCTCCAGAAGAGACTCTCTTGACTGACTGCCTTGACAGATTGCTATGTCCACAATACAGAAGCACATCTGTCTGAAGTATGGTAAGCATCAATATTGTACAATAATAATTTGTACAGTAGGTGAATTGCAGGGTTTCCCAAGACAAAACATCTGAGAATTTTCAATGGAGCAAAATGAGTTTCTGTAAGACAAGTGAACTGTCTTAGGGCACAATCCTGCACAGAGTTAGGCCAGTGGAGCACTTGCTCCACTGGCCTAAGGTGTTGCGAAAGTGCCAGAAAGCACTTTTGTGGCACCTCTAATCTAAGCAGCACTGGCACGGAGGCCAGCACCGCTTCCACCATTGCTCTCCAGCCACTACGCCACCTGACCCAGGTAAGCCCTGCGCCAGGTGGCGGGAGGGCATGGGGAGGGAAGGACGGGTTGGCGGGGGAGGGGGGCATTGGCCTGCCAGACCTGGATGGGGGCGGGGATATCGTCGCTGGGCTGCGCCGATAGCCCTGTCCCCTTCCCGTGCTGGGCTGCTTTACATGGCCTACCTGGTTGTGCGCCAGCTCCATTGGGGCCTTTGATGCTTACACCGGGGGAAGGGGATGTTCATCCCCTTCCCCCAAGGTGAGCCTGGGTCATACTAGCATAGGTTGCCCTGCTCAGGATGCAGCGGCCAGCCATTTAGGCCAGCCACTGAAATGGCCTACAAGAGGACGGATCATGATATTTGAGCCACGTGGGAAGAGGGATGATAATTGATATTGTCAATCGCTCCGAGACTAATAACCTTCTGAGATTTTGGGGATAAAGAACCATGATGGTCATCCACAACCAAAGTGAATCAAAATTTGAAGGTTACTCCAGAGCTGATGATCTGGTGTCTGAAAATTCATTAAAACCTAGAGTCACCTGGGCCAACTGAACTTTAATTCTCCATAACATAGAGAAGAACACAACGTGATGCTTGATGCACAGTTCCTGTCAAAAAGAGCAGCCCTATGTTGAGTTTTCCATTAGTCAAAATTACTCAGCTATTTCTTGTATCTCTCCATGCTTCACCGCATCATAGGATGCCACTAATACTGATAGAGCTGGTGAGATGTGGGGAAGCATAGATAATTGGAACTGAAAGTTATGGAAAATCTGTGTGAACTCTAATTCTGCTCTTAAAGAACATTTTGTGGAAATACCAGGTTCCCTGAGGGATTTTGCCTTAATCCAGCATTTAAAAAATCCAAACAAAAAACCTTCACAAAATGCTGCTCTTTTTCTTGACTGCTCTTTTTTCTTGAAATTCCCAGTCTTTTCTATAAAGTCATGCAGCATATACAGGACCTCCAAAGTTACAGCTGTCATTGATGGCTTTATTTACATCTTTTGCATATTTTACTCTTCTTGCCCGAAGGCATTTGCCTTTATTTAGTGGCAAAAATCTATTTTATTAGCAGCAGCTGACTTAATTCATTTCCTGTCTCCTGGGAATTACTCTTCGGTTTTATTGCCTCTCTGCAGTTTTCAAGTGATCAGGCCAGGCTCCCCACCAATCTATTGTTTTATCCTTGTGCTTTTCACTAGCTTTAGTTTGTATCATCAAGCTTATCATCCAGTAACTATTGGGACTATTCTGTACAGTGATGAATTCCATCTTGGGTTATCCTAGAGACCCCTACAGTGGCTTCACTACTAAAATGGATGGTATTGGGATCTATACACTCTAAAACTAAGGATATATCATTAGCAATATCTACAATTAGATATGCATGGAATACAGTGCACACAAATATAAATTTGATCCTTATTTACGCACCAAGCTAACCTTGTGGGTTGATCCAGAATTGAAGCTTGGGAAGGAATCCTTTACTTGAGCACCCACCAATAATCACGCCAGACAGAGGTTTGGGTTGAGGGTAACTTTATTGAATAATAACATAACTCTGCAGCAGGGAATTAATAACCCCCCACAAATGCTGGCAACTAACATGGGGGGAAATGGAGTTATTTCCCAATGGAAGTCCTAACAGGACTAGCCCCCTCCTAAACAACACCCTAAATTGAAAAAGGGTAAGTGGGAAGGCATTGAAGTGACAGTGAGCCAACCACTCAAGGCATGATCCTCATATATGACTCAAGGCCCCTTTGCCCATTTCAGGTGTACTGTCTGCCCCCTGCCCAGCTGGTCTGGTTTGGAAAAATGGATGTTCAATGTCACTGCCTCCGGAGAAAGTCAGAAATCTGAAATGCCCTGGATGAGATGTCTCACTTGGACCCAGCCAGGACTTCACTTAGGTGAAAAGCGCCAAAATATAAAATCAAAGTGACAGCTCGAAAGAGCACAACCTCATACTGGGATGTGCACAACGCACCAAAGATGTTACACAGGTGCTCTAGCAGCAAAGGAAAAACTGGCCAACTGAAAGCCTCCAGCATTTTCCAAACACGGAAATCTGCTGAGAGATCCTGGAATCCAGCTGCCTTGGAGGAAAAGACCAAGGCGGTGAGTCCTTAAGATTCAGAAGGAAGCACATCAAGTGCTCAGGCAGAATGGGCCAGTTGGTCAGAAGGTTTGCCACACGCCGGAACTCCTGAAAGGCGCGAACCTTGGACAGATAACTGACTTGGTTACCTGGAGATAAGGAAGACCAGACGATGCCGTTGGCTCTGCAAGGAGTCTGGTTCCCCTTTCCCTGCTGGCCTGCAGTGGGGTGCCCCCACCCCTACTTCCCTGTCCTGGCTAGCCCCTACTGCCTAGATCTCGGATGATCTATCTGGCCCCTATTTTGGAAAAGAACCTGATTCTCCAGATTCAGCGAAATTGGTTTTTCTTAAACCAATCAGTGATGGCCCCCCAGAAGTTATTGAAAGAGCGGCAAAATTCCTGGAATTGATAGAGCAGAAATTTTTATCCAGATTTTAGCACTTTATTTGGAATAGACCTTTTAGGTCTTTTAAGAACTCTGTTTTGTAATTTGTTTGTTAGTGTATAATTTGTGTCATTTTATTAGTTGTGTCTGTTTGTTTTTGTTTGATTTTATGCCAATAAAGGTCCATCAATCTGAAAGTAAATCCTGATAAGACAGAGGTTCGTCTGGTCCGGAAGTCTACAATTCAGGTATTGGACTATCGCCCTGCCCTGAATGGGGTTGTACTCCCTCTGAAGGAGCAGGTCTGCAGCTTGGGGGTTCTCCTGGATGCACTGCTACTCCTGGATTCCCAGGTGACGGCTTTTGCCCCACTTTGGCTGGTGTGCCATCTATGACCATACAGTGACCCATGCCCTAGTGATATCTAGATTAGATTACTGTAATAATGCATTCTACATGGGGTGAAGACTGTTCAGGAACTGCAACTAGTGCAGAACGTGGTTACCCAGGCTCATTGGTTTGACTCAGTGGGGCCGCTGCTTCAGCAGCTACAGTGGCTGCCGGTTCGCTTCTGGGCACAATTCAAAATGGTAGTTTTGACTTTTAACGCCCTTTTCGGCTCAGGACCAGGGTATTTGAGGGACTGCCTCCTTCCTTATAATCCGACCCATCCTCTGAGGTCATCGGTGGGGGTTGTTAACCGTGCAGCCATTGATGGAGGTGAGGAGTATGGCGGTGAGAAATAGGGCCTTGTCGGTGGTGGCACCCCAATTATGGAATTCCCTCCCTCTGGAATTAAGAATGGCTTTCTCTTTGGAGACCTTTCAGCGAGACCTCAAGACATTTTTATTTAGGTTGGCGTTTGATTGCTGACATGGTGGGCTAGCTTTAATCTTAAGGTGATCCATTGGTGTTTGTTTTAATTGTTTTGCTTTTAATTTTTATTGCATTTTGTATTTTAACGTTTTAATTCTGTAAGCCACCTTGGTGGCCCTGTCAGCAGAAAGGCAGGATATAAATTGCTTACATAAATAAATATAAACCACCAGCAAATATTTACAAAGACTCTCCGCTTAAAGCTCTCATCAAATGTTGCTGTGTGTGCAATTCTTCTCTTCTGTCCAGTTAAAAATGTGCCTTCAAATCCATGTCCAGTTCTGTTTGAGCTACAAGAGCCTGGTGATGTTTTGTTTTGCTTTTTTATATAAAAAAAATGGTAACGGCACATAAAAGTACTGAGAACATCTATTTTTTACATAATATAACAATTAGAGTCTTGGAATAAACTGTATTTTTCATGCTTTCTTTGAATAAACATTTATTTTAAAATATAATAAAATACATAATAATAAAATATAAAATATAATCGACAACTTAAGAACATTCAAGATACAACCACGCCTGGCCATATGCCCGTAGATGGAGTGAGTGCCCATTCCCAGCATGCCCAAACAGTCCTCGTATTACTCCAGCAAGCCCTGACAGCCTGCTCTTCAGGTAAGACCACTCGCTATGAAGTACTATAATGAAGGAATGCTGCAAATGCAATTTTTTCATGGTTCACAACATTTTCCGCTACCAATAATAGTGATGTTGGACTTAAGAACAACTTACAAACAGATCGCTGGTACATAGAGGTGATTACTTGATCAGTCCTTCCTCTAACCACTTCCAGGAGAAATCACCCCTATCACAAGAGTGTAAAAGGAGCGGGAAGGGGGGGGGGGAAAGAATGAATGAAAAATGTCAACACCGTATGTTTTAGAAGCTGGATAACATTGCCACTTTTCACTCCTATGCATCTTTCACATTGTATCCACCCTTCTCCAAAGGAGCTCAAATTTTGGCATATACTCTTATCAGATCATCCCAGTCTATCCTCACTTCAGTTTAACCTGAAGCATGTTAGGCAAAAAAAGGAGAGTGGCTGTCCCAGTGTGGGTTTCACAGCATTTTCAAGGGTCAAGAGATCAGCAATCCAGATATTTTATTAATATAGACTTTTGCAAATACAAAGTTGTTTCTGTATCCAAAATGCTGTGAAATTGAGTAAATTGGCCATTTTGGATGCAATTCTCAATAAGGTGTGGGGGAAACACATGTTTTGAAGTAACAATATTTATGTTATGTCTTCTGAATTTGAAAATACCCGGGAAATTTGATCAATGTATAAAATATTTTAATAACATGTTATCAAAAAAGCAACCAGATTTTTTTTTAATCTTAAAGTGTTACGTTTGACTATTAATGTGTTGGGGACAAATGAAAGCTGATTCCCTTAGCACCTCTGAGCACATCTTAGACAAAAGATCTAAGAGATGAAATTACAATCACCCAAAATATATTTTGTATCAAGAAGGTCCACCACTAGCAGACTTACAGCCCAATCCTATTGAAAGCTGCCTGCCAGCGGGACGTGGAAAGTGTCAGGACCCAGGCAGAAGTGCCTGGATCCGTTGCATATAGCACAATATTGTTGCGCTTGCCACACTGTTAGCAAGTGCAACAAAGCCAATGGTGAAATTGCTGGTGGACGGGGAGTAATAGGGAGTCTCTGGGCAGGGATGGGGCAGGGTTGGAGGTGGAATGGGAGCGAGAGGGGTGGTATCGGTGGCACTTGCATGCATACATATGCTAACCCCCTTCCTTCTCCCTTACTGTCCCCAGTTCTGTGCTAGAAAAATAGCTGGTGCAGTTCCAAAGAGACCCATAAGGAAAGCAGAGGCTTTCCCCAGGATGAAGGAATGAAAGTTCCCTTACGCTGAGGAGACCTCTGCAACTGCCCCCCTCACCACAGGATGTACATCTCCTCAGCACATGTGCATCAGCGGGGGAGGGGTTGGAGCCTTAATATGACAAACACAAGTTATGCATAATACAGCAACAATCCAAACCCTTCAAGAACATGCAATTAGTCGAAAAATCTCTCACTTTCAGTGCTTCATTTCAATGGTAGTTTGGAAAAATTAGGCCTACATGACTCTGAGCTGACCTGACACGGGTGACCACAGCCCAAAATAAAGTTCTATGCTCTTAAACTAGGGAGGAGCTCATAGCTCGGTAGCAGAGCACATGTTTCTCATGAAGAAGGCCCCAAGTTCAAGTCCTGACATATTCAGGTAGGGTAGGGACCCCCATGAGCTGGTGCCAGTCAATATAGAAAAGACTGAGCTGAAATCACGTTGATTGCATTTCTTATACTCTTCAATAACATATTGTCCAGCACCTGGAATTCATTCTGCATGTGATCAAGAAACGTACTTGAATCAACATTTATAACAGAAGAACACACAGAAGCTGCCAAGCAGCAATGCAATAATTATTAATATTGCTAAACATGCAATGAGTAGATTCTTATTGGGTTTGGCAGTTCCCAAATGCGAGTCTTCAATGCGAGTCTTTGGCTCATCTGAAACGGAAAAGAAAAACAATGTTTTAAATGACTCCAATGGAAATATTTAGATTGGGGCCACTGGACCTTCGGGACCTTAGCTAAGCAGTAGTCTCATCTGTATCGATGGGGCATTTAGAAAAAAAAATTGCTTTCTTAAATTATCCTGCATATTCTTATTGAATTGCAGGTGGAGAATCAGAAATTTGAAAGTTACTGCATATAAAAAAAACCTCCCCATCCATAGAAAACTTGCACAGCAGAGAGAGGATTCCAGATTAGCATTTGCATGCTAATTTGCATGTGTGTGTGCGCGCACGCACGCACAAACACAGACACACACACACATGCAATTTATATTTGTAGAACCAAGCACACAAACCCTTCACTGACAATCTGGCATGGTAAATCCCAGAAGCTGTGCACCATGTGATTTCCCAATGCTGTGAGTTTTGCCTCTTGGTGCTGACTCATTTATATCCCCTACTTATGGCCCAACCCTATTCAGACATCACGCCAAGGGCACACCAACGCCAGCACAACCACCACCTGCCCAGCAAGGGAGGAGGGGGAGGGACGCCAGAGCAATGGTGCTGGCAGTCCTGCCGCAGCCTCTCTTCTGCGCCCGCCCGGACACACAAACAGCTGAGCTGCCGCAGGACAGGACAGAGGAAGACGGATCATGGCCTGCCAGCCAGTCAGTCGGCCAGCCTGGTTGTTCGCCACCACTGCACACCGGGCGCGGCCCCGAGTCATGGCCACGGGCCGCTGGAGCGCTCAGAGCCAGAGCACAGCTGAAGCAGGGGTGGGCTGACCGAGGTCCGTGGACGGCGCAAGAAACTGGCCGGGTGTCCTGTCCATGGAGGGGGGGTATTTAGACTTTAAACTGCAGGAGGCCAGCGCACGATTTGCAGCGCCACGTGGGCAGGGCAGGCAGGACGCCCAGGGGCACAACAACAACGGAGAGAACAACACGAACAAAGAGGCTGGCTGGCAAAAAGGAAAAGCCTTTCAGGATGGTGGGTGGGAGGGCGGGCGGGCGGGCAGGCGAACAAAAAACATTAAAAAATAAAGAAACCTTCCACACTGGTCACTCACTCACCCACACAATTAGAAGACGCAAAACAAATGTGAACTGTTGTCTAGCTTGCTCGCTCGCTTGCTCCTGCTGCAGCTGCGGCGACGGCGGCTGCGGCGGCTGCTGAGGCTGAGCGAGTGAACTACCATCCGTAGTAGAATCGGATCTCTCTAAGCAGAGACACGTGTGTCTCAAAAAAACCACCAGGAAGAAAGGGGAGTAACAAATCCCTGCCCTGCATTTTGAAAAATAGTACCCAATCAAAAGCCCACTTGAGTCACTAAAAAAAAAATCAGTCTAAAAAAAGTCACATGATCACAGCCGGTGAACTGGCAGTCATTTTTTTTCAGGGCAGGGGAACACTCCGTTGGCCATTTTTCCCACCCACCCCTCAACGTTGCCCACGTTAACGGGGGGCAAACGGGGGTCTGGGACAAATCCGGGAATGGCCTCTGATTTCCGGGACTGTCCCGGTTTTTCTGGGATGAATGGTAAGTCTACTTATTCTGCATAGATCTGGTCACTCAAGTTCTTATATGCTCATTTCAAACACATGTCACATAAGTTTCCATTCTCTTCACTTGTTTAAAAGAAACATATGCTCAAAGAGACATACCTTCAGCAGATAATAAAGACACTGAAAACATAGACGCAAAGGCCAATACGAGCACCAGAAACAACTCCATGCTCTGTATCCTCAGTATCTCTGTATCCTCTGGAATAGCTCCAATCACATTTCTGGTGACATGAACGTGTAGCTCACTGTGACATCACTACGTCTTTCAGACCTGAAAGGGACCAATCAGAGAAGAGCAGAATGCTGGGCTGGCTTGATCTCTGTACTGATTTCCTGCTGGAAATGGCCTTGTTACAAGTACACATTATGGACTTTGATATCAAGCAACGTGATATTTCATATGCCAATACCCAGGAATATTAGTGTGCAAAATGAATTGTTTTTACAGAACCTCTATGCCAGGGGTGCACAACTTGGAAGTAGGCGGGGGCCAAAATAAATAGGCCAAACTTTTTCGGGGCCGCACGGGGGGCGTGTCCAGGAACCGTGATGTCACTTCCTCAGGAAGTGACATCATAGGGGGCGTGTCCATGGGCCAGAAAAATATCCCAAAAATATTTATAAATATATATATATATATAAATAAATATACAATAAATAAAAATAAAATATACACAGCAAGCCACTTGTGTGTGTGTGTGTGTGTGTGTGAGAGAGAGAGAGAGAGAGAGAGAGATCTTTATCCAGGAACAGGAGGGGTGGAAATGAGCAGGATATTACGGGGAGAGAGATGAAAATTAAAAATATATATACTTAAAAAATATAAAGTCTTCTTTTTAAAAAAATCGGAGATTAAATCCTTCACAGTTTCCAACAGTGTATCCAAGTCCGAGAGCGATTAAAAAAAAATCCTCAAGACTGGTGAATCGGCTACTGTCCGGATCCGGGGCGCAGACTTGCAGTGCCCTTCACCCCCCAGATCAACAACCTCCCCCCCACCAGCAGCCTTCTTCTGCCTTTCTCCAACAACGCCAACAGCATTCTCCTCCTTTTAAGAAGCCTGCTCTCCACCCCCCAGCCCTGTGGCGCTCCTACCGGTTGCTCTTCTGGGCGGCTCATAACAGAGCAGTTTGGCCGACTGCTCTCCAAGTGTGGCGTTCAATGGTGAGAACTTTCCTGGCCTGCCTCCCAGCGCCACCGTTGCCAAGGCGACTCAAACCTTCTCCCCTCTTTCGCTTCCCAGCAAGTGCTTTTCCTGCTTCCGTGTTCGCCGGGAGCCGAGGGAACGGGGCGCAGACTTGCAGTGCCCTCCCCCCCTCCCCCTCAAGCAGGCTGAGAGAGTTTCCTCACTGGAGCTACTGCGTGCTGCTAGGAGAGAGCAGCCAGCAGCATTCTAGTCCTTTTAAGAAGCCTGCTCTCCACCCCCCAGCCCTGTGGCGCTCCTACCGGTTGCTCTTCTGGGGGGGGGGCGGCTCATAACAGAGCAGTTTGGCCGACTGCTCTCCAAGTGGAGACGAAGAGAGAGAGAGAGAGGAGAGCGCCAGAGCAAAAGGGAGGCTGCTGCTGCTGCTGCTTTGGGTCTCTCTTTCCCCAGCCCTGAATAAACATTGTGTCTCTGGTTGTCTCTCCCGTTGAAGCTGCCATGGTCTCTTCTCTGAAACACAGCGCTAATGAAACCACCCACGTATTTTACCGTCTTTCCCCCTTTCTTTTATCGGTGTGTTTTGTTTCTCTCCTCCATTTCCCCACGGTTGTCATTTCCTGGTAGAAATGTAAATGTGCCGCGAGAGAGTCAGAGAGTCAACCCACCCCCCAGGAAAGTTTGTGAGGACTTTCGGAGATCAAGCTTTTTTTTTATCTCTGGAGATCAAGGAAGAGAAAGCACCCGCGCGCGGGGGAAGCGACAACAGTCCACCGCATTGCCACTTTTTGCTCTACTTTCGCAGGAGCTCGGAAGGGGAAAGGGGTGGGAGTGGGCGAAAAAGTGAGGTGCCAAAATCAGACTTGAACCCAGCCCTGAGGGCAGAGATGCAGACAAAACAAAACAAAACGCAGACTTAGAGCTAACCGTGGATCTTCCGAGCGCGGGCAGCAACTCGGCAGCAGTTCACCGCGCGGGAAAAGCCAGCCCCAACCTCCGCGCCTGTTCCTTCGGCTCCTAGACGGGCGAGGAGGAGGCGCCTCTCCGAGCTGCTTGCAAGCCCGCAGCAGCAGCAGCGCCTGCAAGCCGGCTCAAAGCAGCAGCCGCAGAACAAAACCAGCTCCTCCCCCAGCCTCCTTGCCCGTTCTAAGAGATATTGCACCATTCCATTCCACCCTTTATTTTGTTTGCATCTCGGCAGTAAGAAGGCAACATTTTCCTGGTTGTATGAAATGCTTTTGAAAGGGCTGAAATTCCTGAGTTTTCTGTGCAGTTCTAATGAGAGAAGGCTGGTATGTAGCACCCGCACGCGGGAGGAAGCGACAACAGTCCACCCCGCATTGCCACTTCCCAGGAGCTCGGAGGGGGAAAGGGGTGGGAGGAGGTGCCTCTCCGAGCTGCTTGCAAGCCCGCAGCTGCAAGCCGGCTCAAAGCAGCAGCAGCAGAACCAAGCCAGCTCCACCCCCAGCCTCCTCGCCCGTTCTTTCGGCTCCTGGCTGAATGCAAACGCGGCTGATTCGGCTCTTGGCTGAACGCGCCTTCCTGCCTTCGCGCCTTCTCACTCCCTTGCAAGCCGAAAAATCCAGCGAACAGCCACCGCAAGCCGAAGAGCCCTTCCTTCGCGCCTTCTCACTCCCTTGCTCCTCCTCCAGGGCCAACGCGTGCGCGGCTCATTCGGCTCCTGGCTGAACGCCAGGAGACTCAGCTGATTGGCGGTGATCAAAGCACCGCCTGGAGTCTCCTGGCGCCGCCTGGAGCCGCGCGCACGAGCAGAATAAGAAAGAGCGGCCACGGAGAAACAAGAAGGAGCGGGCACAGAGGATTTCCTGTGGCCCGTGAAGAACTTGGGGATCCAAAAGAGCACCCGCTCTCTGGGATCCCCGATTTCTTCGCGGGCCATGGGAAATCGTCAGGCGGGCCGCATGCGGCCCGCGGGCCGTATGTTGTGCACCCCTGCTCTATGCACCAAATGAACAGAATTCTTACAGACCATGTTTCTCTCAAGAACTTTGGTTCAGGCCTCAAAATGAACTCTCACCCTACAGACACACATCCTGGAAGAAAAGAATAATCCCATCAGGTTCTCGTGGACTGCAATTTTTAATCCTTTACTCATCTTTTGTCTGTTTCTACAGCTATGTTTGCCTTTCTGAATGCAATTTCAGTAACTTGTAATTTTGTAACAAAACATCTGCATTGATTGTATTATACCTGAATGTTTGCATTAACTTGGGTAAACTTCATTTTAGGGTGCTAGACATCTCTCTGGCACCACTGTTTACTGAGCTGACATTTGTGAAGCAACAGGAGATTACCTGTTTACCTACATCCTGCAAGGATTAGGAAAGTTCCTTTTCCATTCTCATCCTAAGTTACCTATTTGATACATCAAAAATAGCATGCCAAAGTTACACATTTATCCTGAATAGTCTTTAGCCTGCACGTAGCAACAACTCAAAAACACTTTAAAAACAGGAGGATTTTGAACAGGAAGTTGTCACTCTGAGTAGTGCAACCACCCCATGTGTGTGTTGCAACTAGATAGAGTCTCCACACTGCCCAGAATCCTCTGAATCTCTGCAAGGAAGCTCCAAACTCCTCTCCAAGACAGGTAGTATGAGAAAACGTTGAAAGTCTCTCCCCCCCCCCTAATCTCCCTGTTCTTAGCTGTTAGAAACTGGGTTGGAAGAAGCAGGGACACCTGGAATTCTCTCACAACACCCCCCTTTTTCCTTGCACCTTGCATTTTTTCTATGCATTACAACAGTCGCGTCGCTACGACACGCGACGCCCCAGAGCGGGGTCGCGCGTCGCCCTTAAGAGGGAGGCTCCGCCCCTGTGCGTGATGTCACGCGCAGGAGCAGAGCACCCTCCCCGCTCCGTTTTTGGCTCATTTTGGAGCCGAACGGACACAGGGGAGGGAGGGCGGGCCCGCCTCCAACTAAAAACTTAAGCGGCCCGCCCCCCCCCGCTTCCCCCTGTTGACGCCAGTGCATTACAAGCAACCACCATCATAAGACAGGAACCATACTACACTATTGTTAGGGCAAAAGAAACGTATGTTTCCATTATTGGTATCCAACTGCGGGCATATTATTATTGCTGAATATATTATTTCTCTGTATGCAATAATTTTACCTTTGTCCTTTCTTAATAAATCCATAAACTTTTATTGGAAAGTATTTATCTCAGTCTCTTTGTAAAGTTAAAGGGGATACTCTGCATTACGCTGATCTGTTATCCAGTCTAAGATCCCATGTTCCATAGAGTTGGGTGAATTCCCCCTATGAACCAGCTCTTTTGGTAACAGCCTCTCTGAAGCAACACATGGCAGTTCTGAGGTCAAATAGTTGCTTCAGAGAGGTGATCTTAAATAACCCCTCCTTCCATGTTTGGTCCCAACCCAAATTGCAGCTCTATGCAGCTTCCACATGAGAGTAACCCCTAAACACAATCTCTGACTAAACACTGGCATGTATAGCATCATGAAACCATAAAGCTTGAATGTGCTGTGTAAGTGCTAAATTGTGGGCCTCTCAGGAGGCAAATGGTGGAGTAGAAATTCTTAGAATTATAAACAAAGCAAAATAAGCTGTTATTATTACAAATGATGTACCAAGGCAGCTTGGGAGGAGAGAGACAGAGAGCTGAACGGTGCACAGAGACAATCAGTGGCATTTGTCCTCCTGTTAACTGAGTAAAGGGCATCTGTCAAGCGGTGACCACCATAACGCTTCTTCCGGTGGTGCTAGGCACTTATAGGATTGGGTCATTAAAAACCCATTGTGAGAGAAGCCTGAAGCTTTCTTTTGCATCTTACTTTTAGCATTCCTTCTACAGTTACCTTTAACTTGCAGACACAGAGGTCTTCATTTTAACATTCTGCTATTTTAACATTTTCTTTCACCAAAACCTCTTGTATCATGGAGTAAATAACTAAAAATATCAATTTTATTCAATGTGATTTCTTTTTTCCTGAAACAAACTCCAATACCCAGGAGTCCATAGATATGATGAGAGGCTGCAGGGAGAAAGGTGCAAATAAGCAGCCCTTCTCAGGGGACCTGATATATAAGTGCCTTTATGCGAATGCCCAAAGTCTCCAAGCAAAGATGGGAGAACTGGAATGTTTGGTGGCTAGGGAAAACATTCACATAGTGGGCATTAAGAATGCGGAGAACCAGTAGTATACCGCAATCCCAGGCTATAAACTCTATAGGAAGGACAGCGAGAGACGCGTTGGAGGTGGGGTGGCCATCTATCTCAAAGAAAGGATAGAATCCAGCAGAGTAGAAATTGAAGGGGGGGTGTCCAATAGAATCACTGTGGGTTAAGTTACCAGGCTGAAGGAGTGGTGTAATAGTGTGGGCATGCTATCGTCCTCCAGTTCAAAAATCTGAAGGAGATCTTGAGATGAGGAAACAAATCATGGAGTCATCTATGAGAGGCATGGTTGTAATCTTGGGGGACTTTAATTATCCTCACATTGACTAGGTCAATTCATGTTCTGGTCCTGAACGAGAAACCGGATTTCTTGATATTCTAAATGACTGTGCCTTAGAGCATTTGTTCCCTTGTCTGGGGGTAAGCCTCCACTGCCCAAATGGATATACGCAGACCTGCACCAGCTCTTTTGCTGTCGCAAGTATGAGTGGACCCAGGAAGGGGGATAGGATATCAGTGGTGCTGCTACTGCCGATACTCAGATTTCAGAACCTTTATGGGCATATAAAATTTACACATAACACAGCAAACACAGACACAAACATATCAACCAACCTAAAATTGCACACCTAATTTAGTCATCACACTGCACTCTGGATTGCAGAACAGTTTTGTATACACAAGTTGAGATACTTGGCCACTTGTTTTGGCAGGAGGTCTGGCTCAGTTGGTAGAGCAACCGTCTCATATGCCTGAAGATCTGAAGGACGGCAGTTCAAGACAGCCGAAAGTGTCTGTGTCTGTCGGAGAGCTGCCAGCACACCGAGCTGATAAGCTTGCAGAGCCTCTGTGCGGGAGGGAAACTGCAGCTGCACTTGAGTGAGAGTCAAGGTTGCCTATCAGCTGAAGTGTGGTGAGGCAAAAGCCAGAGAGAGAGAGAGAGAGAGCTAGACTGTGAAAGAAACCATCTAGAATGAAGGGTTCTATGAAAGATTAGAACATTATTGTATTGTAAAAAACCCTTGGGTTTAGAAAGCTTGCCCATGTACACCGCCTTTGAATTAAAGTAAGAGGAGAAATCCAATGACCAAAGAAAAGGCGGTATATAAATACTGATTTATTGTTTTTATTATTATTGTTTTGTACAAAGCTCATCATCACCCGCTAACAGATACTGAATAGTCAGTCACTCCAACTGTCCCAGATCGCTAGAAAGAAACAGCCTGAGGAGTCGAGATCGCTGTTCCTGATGTTTTGTGCATTGTAACAAGATATGATCCAAAGATTCTATGTCCCCCGAGAGACAACTACAGCCTTGTTTCTCAATTGGTATACCTTTAAATCTGCCCACGAGGACGTTGGAGGGGAAAGCGTTGCAGCGTGCAAGCATAAAAGCTCGTCTTTCCTGGGAGCAGTGAAGAAAGGACAAGTATTTTGGCCTATTGCCATAACTGATCACAAGATGGTAATAAAGTGTGGAATAGGTTCTATGGGCCGCTGCCAAAATGTCCTGCCTATCTATATCCAAGAGTCTAATTCTTAATAGTCTATAAGAAGAGGCTAGCGGGCCAGTCCGCAATAGATCGACAGAAAGGCCCATTTGTTGAACTTTCAGGGGGTCCTGATCCACCACAAAGCAGATCCTTAACCAGAATTTAAGAAATCTGGACCAGGCCTGTAGTTCTATTGTGTTTGGCCAGCTTCCAGACAGAGAGTTGCAGCGGGGTGCTCCAAAGATTTTGTATACAAAAGAAGCCTGCACCCGCTCAACCATCTTATTATAAACTGGCATCCAAAGAGGGATGCCATACAGAAGTTGAGAGACGGTTTGAGCATTGAAAGCCTGTAGGGCTGCTGGGATATAAGAATTGCCCAAAGTGAAGAAAAAACGAGCAATAATTTGAGTGGATGATGCAACCAGCTGAATCGCTGCAGTGCTGTGGGGAATCCATGAGTGTCTGAAGTGGTACCGTAGGCCCAGATACTTAAATTCCTTGACCTGCTGTATCGATTGTCCATTAAATGACTAAGAATAAGGCTTCCATGACTTGCCAAAGACGACGATTGTAGATTTTTCAATATTTAAATGGAGATTATTATGCTCCAAAAAATCAATACAGCCTTTGACCAATCTGCATAAGCCAATTGTGGTGCGGGACAACAGCACCATATCGTCTGCATATAATAGAAGTGTTATGCCCAGAGATCCTAATTTAGGGTAGTGCACATCCGACTTAGTCAAATGCGGGGCAAGGTAATTGATGAATAGATGAAATAGAGTTGGAGCGAGCACACATCCTTGTTTAACACCCACATTAGTGGGAACCAGGTCAGAGAGGTCTCCCCGTGATGAGACCTTAATACGAAATGAGGTGTCAGAGTAAAGGGTTCGAATTAGGAAAAGAAGTCTCTTATCTAGCCCTAGTTAGTCAAGTTTGTTCCAAAGCAGATCCTTATCCACGGAATTGAATGCTTCTCTCAGATCTAAGAAGGCTGTCTATAGGCGGGACCCATGCTGGCAGATCTGTTTGGATATTAGATGGAACTAGACAATGTTCCAAAGCAGACTTGCCTGATCTAAAACCAGCCTGTTCAGGGCCCAGATTGTTATTTTCGGCAATCCACAAGGAACGTTTGTCCAATAGATGGTTTGCATAAATCATACCCAACAGAGCCAGAAGGCTGATTGGTCTATATTTTGTTTACTTTTCTTATCACCTTTCTTGTATATGGGAATCAGGATGGTTTGGGTCCATGCCTTTGATCTTTCCGCATTTATCTATTAGCGTAAACAGCTCAGTCAAAAGGGGTGCCCATCAATCTGCTGCCGATACTGCCCCCCTCCACACCCTGGTCTCCTCCCCATTCTGCCCCCCACCCCACACTGTTCTGCTCACTGCACACCCTCACACTCTCAGAGACCCCCGGAATGCTCCCTGCGCCAGCGGAGTTGTGCTGGAGTCCATCCTGTGTCCGAACTGCGCATGCGCGGCGTCCAAGGGGGGTTACGCTGGTGTTCGTCCTGTGTACGTCGGTGTATGGCAAGTTACACTGGCATAAGTGCACTTACACCAGTGGATCTACTGTTACACCGGTGCAAGAGTTATACAGGATTGCGCTGCAAGACTTATATGGGCTGCATGGCTTTCCAATCCTGTCACCCCTTAATAACTACTGGAGCAATGAGATTGACATGGTTCCAGTCCCCAGAGCACAGGCCATTGATTTTAACCTTGACATTTACTGATGATGTATTTGGGGTCGAGGGTCTATTCCTGGGGTCTTGATGATTCTGCAAAACTAGAGAATAGCCCTAGCTTTGTGTTGATGGAGAGCCAAAACCAGGCAGATGCTGCTAAATTAGCCCAAATACTGTATTCTGTTTACCCATTTTAGGAAAACGGTGCATTTGCTCATCAATTTTTCAAAGGAGGATTATAAAAAAATTGCCCCCACGAAAAGATCTGAAATTTGGACTGTGAACAGTATAAATATCAACCTTTTCAGGACCACAGTTGTTATGACTGTCTACTCATGTCCACTGGCGTCACTACAGGAGGGGCGGAGCTGTAAGTTCTGCTGAAATCCGAGCCTCCCTTACACAGAGGAACGAAGCGGCCCCGCCCCCTCACCCTCGTAGCCTTTCAGGGAAGCGAAAGCAAGTGCAGGAGACTCCCTCGCGTTGCTTTCGCTTCCCTGAAAGGCTCCGACGGTGAGGGGGCGGGGCTACTTCGTTCCTCTGTGTAAGGGAGGCTCGGATTTCAGCAGAACTTACAGCTCCGCCCCCCCTGTAGTGCCGCCAGTGCTCATGTCTTCATATAAAAGAGGATTTGTTGACCCCCTTTTGTACAGTTGCTCAGTTTGCGCATCGTTGAAATGAAAGTTGCAGTTTTGACTTTCTTATGACAGGTCATGGACTTGTTTTGGTCAGTGAGTCAAATTGAAAGCTTTCAGGGATAAGTGAACACCTCAAATAATTTTTTGAAAAATTGGTGTGCATACGCACCTATTGCCTAATGCATGTCGATCACACTCACTATTGTCAGACTGTTCTCCTTTGTGCACCTGCATGGCTGGAAGCTTTGGACTCGCCTGGCTCCCGACCGCAACCGGGCCTCTTCGCGATACTCATGCCGTGCGCCTGCGAGTCCGAAGCTTCGAGCCGTGCAGGCGCACAACACAAACATCATAAAGAGGACCGGTCGTGGCGGCAAGACTCCGGGACAGCTGCCATACACCCTGGGACTCCCAGGACAGGAGCCCAGAGTCCGGGTCTGCCCAGGCCATTCCGGAACGTATGGTAAGCCTATGTGCACCCCTCCTTGAAGCTTCAGATCTTGAAGTATTCTGTTTCCAACTAATTAGAAGGCAAGATAGGAAGCAGGCTGGGAACCTCTTACTCCAGGATGACTACCCTGGGTACTTCCTCTGCAAGATCCAGAAACAGCTAAGCTGTATGCAAAGGGAAAGAGTGATTTTTTAAAAGACTTCCTCAGGTGAGGTCAGCTACTCAGCATGTTTATATACTCTCACCACGGACAGCGCGGTTCTAAGGACCCCCTGCATTAGGCCATAGGTGCAAACACGCACCAATTTCAGTACAGGTTTGTAGAAATACCTAGAAATTTTTTCAAAGAAATTAGTCTCTTTGGAGGTCCCCTGACAATATGTTGCAGTAATTAAACATTTTCCATGTTGCACAAATGACACTACAGACTAAAATTGGAGTAGTATCTAGAGTGAGTTATGTTTCACTTACCCCTAGTGTTTTTGGAGTGGCCATAAAATACAACTTTGAAACTATAATCCTATGTAGACTTTCCTGGTAGTAAGCCACACTGAGTGGGACTGACCTATATAATATAAAGTCTAAACTTTTATGCCTTAAAATTGAACCTGAAAACCTGGGTCAACTTATACCTGGGGCTTCGAAGAACAGCTGCTTGGTGGTGTTGAGAAGCAGGATGCATGGGGGGTGGATAAGAAAAGAGCCATTTTACCTTGTTTTGAAGCAGCACAGAAATTGAGCTATTCTCCAACCAGGAAGAAAGAAAGGTGAAGGAGCTTATGGGAGTTGTAGGCTTTGTGAGGGCTGCTGCTATGGAAGTACAGTACTGTACTCCTCACAAAGCCTAAAACTCCCATAAGCTCCTTCATGCTTCTTCCTGTTTGGAGAATTTCTGTTGCTGCCTCAGCAACAGAAAATCACTGGTCATTTTCAAGAATTCAAAGAAATTCATACACCCCTAAGTTTTACCCTCGACTTATCCATGGGTTATAGCAAATTCCCTTATTTTTGGCTTAAAAATTGCCCTTGACTTATCCATGAGATCTACTTATATACTCGAGTGTGTGTGTGTGTGTGTGTGTGTGTGTGTGTGTGTGTGTGTGTGTGTGTGTGTGTGTGTGTGTGTATCTATATCTATATCTATATATTCTGTCCATGAAGCCCAGAAGACCATACGATGGTCTTTCTATTGTTTTAGCCACATTTCATTTTAGTTATCATTTGAATAACTTTGCATTGTGCTCAAGATGCTGCTTGCTTCACTTGTGCATGGAGAGTTCATAAAAAATGGAGAAGCTTCAATAATTTTAAATCATTCGGCACTGCTCTGATTTAAATTTCAGTCCTAATTTTTTTATTAGCACTTTCATTTGGAAGGTACCAGGCTTCTACAAGATTTAAAATTATTGGAGCATTTCAAATTTTTATAAGCTTTCCAGTGAAGATGTGACTGTGATTCTGGGCTTGTAAAGTGTAGCACAATTTAAATTTAATCTAAATTATTTAAGTGCTTCAGACTTCAGGGAGATGTTCAATCTTTCAAACTGGAATTCATGTTAGGAGACTGGAGCTAACCTATAATGTGAAGTGCTTTCATCATTTTAAACCCCCTTTGGGTAGTATTCTCAGCAAGTCATTTTTTTTTTCTTAGAGTCAGTTTGTTCATTTAAAATATTTGTTTTTCTCTCCAGTAGATGCAAGGGAAATATTGGCAATAGACATTTATAATAGATCTCCACCATCCTCAAAGCTGGAATTGGAAAATAGCACAATCTGTGATCCTCCAAATTCAGAGAACCCACCAGCCATGAATGGCAGCCTACAAAAGACATGACCTCCCCTGTTTTTGCCAGTCCCAGCAGGCAGCAACAACTGGAAGTTTATCATGTCTTTTGTGGGCTATCATTCATGGCTAGTGGTTTGCAATTTAGCATGGTATGTCACAGGTTCTGCAAGCTGATATAAACAGAGGTGGCCAGCCACTGCAGAGGCGTTGCTACGGTGGGGGTGGTACTGTAAGTTCTGCACCATCCTAGTCCCCATTTACTCCCTGGTACGAGGAGGCTCCTGCCCATTGCCTTCGCCACACTGAATGGCTCCGATGGCAAGGGGGGGGTGGGCCTGCACCGAGGAGTAAACGGGACTAGGACGGTGCAGAACTTACAGTACCGCCCCCACCGTAGCGACGCCTCTGAGCCACTGGAATCTTTACCTTGTGCTGGATGTGGATTTTTTTTTACAATGGATCCAGAATATACCGTATTTATTGGCGTATAAGACACACTTTTTTGTCTAAACTTGTGACCCAAAATAGTAGGGTGCGTCTTATACGCCAATACTAAAAAAAATCCCTCCCTCCCCCGCCCGTTTTAAAGCATTTTGGGCTTACTGGGGTTTTCCGGAGCAGGAGAGCTCCCTTGTGCTTTCTTCCCTGGCTAATCTATCCGATCTACAGCTGTTTAATTTATGCACCAGCTTGAGTTGAGCTTCTCAGCAGCCAGCAGAGGGCGCTGTGCTCAGTTCAGTTCAGCTGAGCTGCAGAAGGCCTTTCCTCCAATGCTGAATCAGCTTTGGTAAGCTTCTGAACTGGGCCTAGTTGGGGAGGCTTTGGAAACTGTGCTTAGGTTAGGTTAGGTGGGGTGGGGTGGGGTGGGGTGGGGTGGGGGAAAAGAGTTGGGGTGGGGGAAAAGAGTTCAGCTGAGCTGCAGAGGGCGTGGTCTTCCCAGCTCTCCTCGGAAGGGTAAGCTTCTGAACTGGGCCTAGTTGGGAGGCTTTGGAAACTTTGCATAGGTGGGGTGGGGTAAGGGTTGAGTCGGGTTTTTTTTGGTACTTTTATGTTTTTTACTTTGGAAACTGTGCATGGGTGGGGTGGGGTGGGGTGGGGTGAAAGAGTTTAGTCTGGGGTTTTTTTGTACTTGGAGTAAATGTTTTTTTACTTTGGAAATTGCATGGGTGGGTTGGGGGGAAAAAGAGTTGAGTCTGGTTTTTTTTTTTTGTACTTGTACATTTATGTTCTGGTGCATTTTGTTCATGTGTCTTATTGCTGTGTGTTTTAAAAGAGATCCTGGTATTTTTGTGCAATTTATGTAAATTAGCTAATTAAGCAGCCAAGCAGTAAGTGGCCAAGTGGCCCAAAAATGCTTTAAATCTTTTTTTCTTAAAACCCAGGGCCAAAAGGAAGGTGCGTCTTATACGCAGGTGCGTCTTATACGCCGATAAATACGGTACTGTTTTCTGACAGGTTCTGAACTGCTACAGAAAAACAGGGAGTCTCCATGGCCAAGAGGGGTGGATGTGTTTTGCTCTCCCTCCCTGTTTTAGAGTCAGGGCTAGCCTAAGACCTCCAGACATCTGAGGCAGCACACAAAAGCCTGCCCCACTTGCTCAATGATGTACTAACTTCTCTCCAATGTTCTAGCCCAGCTCTCTCCTTTCCTCCGCATATTCTCTGTCTCCCTCTGTCTTTTACAATCCAGGGAGTGGAAGGAAAAGGAGAGGCAGTGGAGGCCCGCAGGGAGACAACGATGGGTGCCCCCCATCTGCTACCTGAGGCGACTGCTTCAGTTGGCCTCATGGACAGACCAACGCTGCTTGGAGTGCTTTGAGCATGTGAGTTCTTTTTTAAAAACCTTACCGTCATGCTCTTCTCTGCTTCTGCAAAAACATGCTCCAATTAGGGAAATAAACCCATCCCACGTCTGCATATGAGACTGTCAGATTGGGAAAGGGGTCCTAGTACAAACAAAGAGCTGAGGTCCATCTCCTATTTCAGTGTTTCTCAAAGTTCTTCCTGTGAGGCGGGGAGAACCTGTGGGGCCAGCGGCGACAGCAATCATGGGGATAGCTGCAGCCACCATGAAAAAATGCATTTTTTTTAATTTACCGGGGGTCCTGGAGCCCTCTGGAGGGTTCGGGGAGGCCTGCGCTACCCTCCCCCCAAGCTTCAGATCGCCACTCCGCGGTGATTTACAATTACTTCTGGTTTTTGCGAAAACCGGAAGTGGTCGTAAATTGCCACAGAGCTGTGATCTGAAGCTCAGGGGGCCTGTGGAGGGTAGTGCAGGCCTCCCTGAACCCTCTGGAGGGCTCTAGGACCCCCGGTAAGTACCAAAATTGCATTTAAAAATGTTGTTGGTGGCAGCAATCCCCGGGGTCGTGACCCACCACTTTGAAAGCTACTGTCCTATTTGATAGGATTGGATACAGGCAAGGAACGATTGTCTTTTAAACATTCCCTCATGGGGCTGCCTCTCCTCTTCTGCTTTTAACCTTGTAGAAAACTGTTTTAGATCATTCTAAGTGTTATTTTATTGTTGCCGATTGCTGTTTAATGGTTTGCAAGCTGCCTTGATTACAGTTTGCTATAGAAAAGTGAGGTAGAAATGCTGGAAATGAATAAATGTCCTATGCAAGATAAGAAAGTAATCCCTCCTTGTCCCTTTTTTCCTATGTTTTCCCTTTTCCTATATGCAACTTAACAACTGGAGTACAGGAGCTAAGAGTCAAACATGGATGGGGTTGTTAACCCTCCAAGATTGGCCTAGAATTTCCAGGAATCATTATCAACCTCCAGGCAACTATTGAAAGCAATCTTGCAGATTTTAACTGAGCCTCCTTGGCTTCATAAAAAAAGCCAAAGAAATCTCCAGGAATAGTTTCTGCCAGAGTTGCCATAACAAGTCATTTGGGCTTGAGTATTTTTCTAAATTAAAATGGCAGCTGCAGGGGTCCCAATCAGGTCTCAGACTGTAGTGTATGGGAAGCTGGGTTTTAACCCTTTCTCCTAGCACGAAGGACCCGTAAAAACTGTTCCTTCACCCCAACACACTGCCAAAGCTGATATTATTTCAAGGAAGAAAGCTGTCATTGGCCCCAGTGGAAGCTTCCCTCCCAGATCTTATTATTAAATCCCTCTTTCCTGGCCCGACCTTTAAACAATACACATATGCAAATGCTTGCTGTGACCAAATATTGACCAAATAACATTGACCAAATATTACATAGTCAATATTTTATTTCTGTTTATTTTCTTTAAGTCAAGGCGTGCAGGAGACACACATCTAAACATGTGTACTTGGTGCTAGGTGCCTGCCTGGAAAGCAAAGGGCCAGATTAGTAATGTGCTTATTGCCAGGACTGATAGCCAGTGGCCACAGATTCAGAGGCCAGGAAGGCCACACTTTTCATTGAATCATATAATCACCCTCCCTCTCGATCTACGATGTGCAGTGCTACAAATTTGAACACAGACTTGTTTGTTCCTTAAATTCAAATGGAGTTTTCATGCCTCCAAAATTCAGATGAAGCTTACTAGGTCCAAATCTTGCTGGAACAGCATATTTGGTATATTGTGACCATAGTCACATCATAAAGACTCTTGAGTTTGTTTGGGAAAAACAACTTTTGCAAGAATAAAAAGGAAAGGTTTTGCATCTCCAACAGTCCTCACCAGATTATTGTAAAGCATACAGCAAAATAATATAAGAGCTTCAAAACCTTGAAAGTGCTACTCAGATGCGAAGTATTATTACTGAAATCACACCCCCAACTTGAGTTGTGCATCCTGTTCTTGTTGCATTCAGCTCTTATCACACTTCGTGGCCCTTTCCAATCTGCTTTTTCTCTTTGTTTCTTTTTGGCCTCTTTCACACAACTGAAACCACATTTTCCAATTACAGGAGCCCCCCCCCCATATCCGCGGGGGATTGGTTCCAGACCTGCAGATAGGGATGAGCGCCCCCTCCGCTGTTTTCTAAGGGCCCCCCATGCCCCCCCACGGGCTCTCCTCCCTCAACTGCATTTTCTTTTAGACTTGTGCCAAATACAAGAATGCAGGCTCCTTCCCTTAAGTTTGAATCCGGGTAAGAAGTTCCATGTCATAATATGCCAACCTCCATTCAGAAATGCTCCAGCCTGTAAGGGTAGCAGCTGACTGCATTAATAATAAAGTGGGCATAGACAGTTGCAATGTCTGTAATCATGACATTCAGTCCTCTGGAATGTTGCAAAGCAAATCCTTGTCATGATTATTTTATCAGACTACAGTATGTGGAAATGAATTAGGTATGTTTTGAATAAGGGTGCAAGTCTGCTATAGAAAATCATTATGGAAATTCGCAACAAAGACATAATGTACGGGGGTGGGGGTGACAACTTCTATAAGTATACAGCAGTTCAAATCATTCATTTTACATTCTGCTCAGTTTTTAGTTTATGTGAAGGAAGTGGAAATTAAATGGGGAACAACAAGAGAATAATGACTTATATTTAGGACAGTGCTTCATTATTATTTATTATTATATAAACTTTTTTTATATCATTATATGAACTATAAACTTTATTATTATAGTTCTTATGCACAGCCCACCAGATGTTGGTGGCTGGATTTGGCCTGTGGAATATCCTACCTAGGTCTTTCTCCAAGGACCTAGGACAAAGTTTCCCAAAGTGTGCGTTGCGACTCCCAAGTGCATCGTAGAAAGCAGCCAGGGGTGTCGCTGTCTTTTAATTACCATATATTCTTGCTTGCAAGAGAGAAATTTAGGCAAAAACAAAGACCCGGAAAAGCTGCCTCTTCACATCGGGTCACTCAAAGTTCACTTCTAAAGCCTCCCGTTCTGCCCTCCCCCACTGGCCGCAGCAGTGGAGGTGCTGGGTAGGATTGCGCTGTTGGGTTTACTATTGCCTCCTGTGAACTGACAGCACAACCCAATACCATCCTGGAGTAGCAACCCTACCTGAGAAGATGACAAGTTTCCTTTCAGGAAAGCAGGTTCTGCTTCACCAGCTGCCCCTGCACCACATATCCTTTATGGGAGGTGCATGCACATGGTGCTATCTCATGTGCTGTAGTGATTTTGTGTGTGTGTGTGTGTGTGTGTGTGTGTGTGTGTGTGTGAGAGAGAGAGAGAGAGAGAGAGAGAGAGAGAGAGAAATCACGCTCTCAATTCTGCTGGTACTGCTTTTAGTTGTGCTAGTTGCTTTTTATGAATGTAAAAGCAGCTCAGAGCTTTTTAAAATAAATACCTTTCTTTTGCTAAAGGTGATCAGCAGTTTAAATCAAGTAAATAGTTCCTAACATGATGTTAAACATGTGTGTTCTATTAAAACAGTGACATGAAGATCTCTCTCTATTAGGCAGTGCAATTGCTTTCTTCTGCATGAGCCACAGGGAAGGACATAAGTAGCAAGTAGGTAATTGGGGATATAAGTAGATATTGGGGGTGCTATGTTCCAAACATGACATGAGCTGTTCAGACCCATTTGGATTGCCCTGCCAAATTCATTGTCACTGCTCATGCTATGAAGCTAAAAGGCTAGGAGTCCTTCCCACTAAAATAAAAAAGGAAACTTTACCAGAAAGGAACCCCAGTTACAAACACACTAAGGCTTTCGTGGCTGGGTGAATCTAAAACGTAATTATAAACATTGCTTGAGTTTTTGAGCCACAGACTAGACGCAGGATTTGATCCCAACATTTTGGTTTTACCTGTGGAAATCATCCTTTGGGGGTTTCAAGAAGTTTGCATCCTCTGCTCAGTCTTCTAGGCAGCTTTCTTTTGAAGGTAGCTCAGCTGAGCATCCAATCAGCATCAACTGCCAGTTAGCAACAGGCCCAACTGTCAGTTCTGCTTGGACTTTTAAAGGCACACTCGCACTTTCCTTGCCTGTCCATCATTACCACAGTTCTTTACACAATTTTCACTTCCAAAGTGACACTATAACATTTTTATAGACAACTGTCTATAAAATTTGGAAGTGAAAATTGTGTAAAGAACTGTGGCAATGATGGACAGGCAAGGAAATAGCGAGTGTGCCTTTAAAACTCCATCAGTGCAGTGTCCAAAGAGGATTGTACAGGAAGTATGCAACATGCAAATTCAGTGAGTTTGGTGAACATGAAGTGTAAAAGGAAAAAATGGCAAAGCAGGCCTTTTAACATTTTCTCCATCTCTGTGGAATTCCATCTCCAGGGGCGAAAGTGTTGGGCGCTTTTATTTGTCTTTAGTCCTTTAGTTTGTCTTCTTTAGTCCCTTTTTCCAATTATATTTATATTTTATTATGTATATTTTATTCTGTTTTAAAATAAATGTTTAGCAGCAAAGAAAGCATTAAAGATACAGTTTACTCCAAGGGTCTTATTGTTATATTACATGAACAATGGATTTTCTCAGTAGCTTTTGCTACTTTTATGTGCCCTTATACCGCTCTGGCTCATATGCATATGCAGGCGGAGCCAGCTTGCGACACTCCCCCCATTGCACACGTGGGCCCCTTTGCGCTGCCACGATGGGCTGCAAGCAGGGGAGCTGGAACCCCTTGTAAGGGCCGGCAGGGAGTCCCAGCACCATTCCTGGTGTGACCACAAGACCCTCCCTCACTATCATGGCATAGTCTGATGCTCAGCTGGTTACCCTTCAGGGGGGGGGTTAGGAATATTTTACCATATTCCGAATTGACTCATGGAGTATGTGTTTTTTTGCCTACCCCAGACTGTGTGCTTCTGTAGGCATTACCAGGTCGGACAAGCCTGGCAGAATGATGCAGGCAGGGACGAATGATGGGGATCAAAAGGTTTCTGTCCTTAGGTAAGCAAGAGTTAGGAGGGACGGACAGTGCCCTCTGGCACTGGGGCGCAGGGTGGCTTGAACTTTATTGCCAGTCTTAGTGCCCCCTCACCCGGGTGCAGGGCTGGCAGGGCAATTCTGCTTCCTTGACCATCTGTTGTCAGGGGTTGGCTGTGAAGAAGCTGAGAGAGCCTTTAGGTCTTTGATTCTGAGTCAGGACAGTTACGCCCGTAGGAGGGAATCAGGCTTTCACAGCCTACTCCAGTTTAGGTGCCTGCACAGCTGAGATGGACCATCTTGGGCAGGACCCGCTACAAGCCTACAAACTCTTTGTAACAATTTCAATAAACATGTCCCTTAACTTATCCCCTACCTGTGTCACGTGTGCATTTATTTTATTTACATTAATTTTACCCCACCTTTCTCCCTGAAGGGACCCAAGGCGGCTTACAACAAAAAAGAAATACAATACAACAAATCCAATACACAAGTCACATTTTAAAACAGTAAAAAACAGTTAACGAAATTAATAAAACATCTAACAATTAATTTAAAAAGATCATCATTACAATTAAAACAAGAGCATAAAAAGAGCACAAAAAGCAGCAGTGTCCCAGCTGTACCAGCAGGATGTTAAAAAAAGGCAGGGATCAGAAGGCTTCCTTGAACAGGAAGGTTTTTAGGCCTCGCCAGAAAGTGTTCAAGTAGGGAGCAGTGCAGCTTAATCAAAAGGGAGGGAGTTCCATAACATTGGTGTCACTACTGAGAAGGCCCTATTTCTGGCCGCCGCCCCTCGCACCTCCCTGGGCAACAGCACCCGCAAAAGGGCCTTCTCTGATTACCTAAGGAGTAATTACCTAAGGGGATAAGCCGGACTATATAGAAGTAGGCGGTCTCTCAAATATCCTGGTCCCAAGCCATATAGGGCTTTAAAAGTCAAAACCAGCACTTTGAATTGGGCCTGGAAATGAATCGGCAGCCAGTGCAGCCGTAGGAGGAACGGCCCGACAGAGTCGAACCGCCTACCCCCAGTAACTACACGGGCCGCCGCATTCTGCACTAATTGCAGTTTCCGAACCGTCTTCAAGGGCAGCCCCACGTAAAGCATGTTACAATAATCTAATCGTGACGACACCGTGGCATGGTTCACCGTGGTCAGGTCTGCACGATCCACGTACGGTCGCAGCTGGCGCACCAGCCAAAGCTGCCACAGCTTCCACCTGGGAATCCAGGAGCAGCTGCGGATCCAGGCGGACCCCCAAGCTACGGACCTGCTCCTTCAGAGGGAGTGCAACCCCTTCAGAGCAGGACGATACTCTAGTACCTGCATCGTGGATTTCCGGACCAGGAGAACCTCCGTCTTGTCTGGGTTTAATTTCAGCTTATTAGCCCACATCCAGGTCCCAACCGCCTCCAGGCAGCGCTCCAGAACCTCAACAGCCACCCTGGAATCAGGTGGAAAGGAGAGATAGAGCTGGGTGTCATCAGCATAATGATAGCACCCAACTCCAAATCCCCGGATGACCTCTCCCAGCGGTTTCATGTAGATGTTAAATAGCATGGGATGGGGGACAAGACGGAACCCTGTGGCACTCCACACCTCAAGGGCCAGGATGCCAAACAGGCGTCCCCTAGCACCACCATCTGGGACCTATCTGCCAAGTAGGGGCGGAACCACCGCAGAACGATGCCACCAATCCCCAGCTCGGCCAGTCAGCCCAGAAGGACACCATGGTTGATGGTGTCGAAAGCTGCTGAGAGGTCCAGCAGAACCAACAGGGACACACTCCCCCTGTCCAGTCCTCGGCGTAGGTCATCGACCAAGGCCGTTTCCATCCCAAAGCCTGGCCTAAAACCAGATTGAAAGGGATCTAGATACCTTTCATTTACCTGTGTCACTTGTGTTTATTTTTTTGGGGGGGGTACTGTTGCAGCCACAGTGGCATAGCTAGCCTTGCTGTCACGCACACATCAACAGAGAGCTTAGCAGGTGTATGTTTGGTGTAAGACGGGCTCCTTGCTCACTTTTTTATGAAAAGCCCACTGCTCCCCCCCATCAGAGGAAGACCTGTTTCCGCAGCAGCAGCACCTCCACCAAGATTGCCCCCCCCCCATTGTCTGCTACTGGGCACTTTCTCCTCATAGATTGTTTGACCTCTTTAGGAAAATGGCAGTGCAGTTCCTTCTCCCTCTCAGAGCCTGCACAAAACATTATTCTCCTTCCCCACCCCCTTCATTCTTGCTTTCCCCCTTCAGCTCACCCCTCTAAACTACCATTCTTGTACAAGCTACACACACACACACACACACACACACACACACACACACACACACACACACACACACACACAGCCTACAACACCCATAAGATCCTTCACCTTTCTTTTTTCCTGTTTAGAGAATATATCTACAGTATATATTGCTTGAGCTTGTGCAAAGGTGGTAGTTTAGAGGGGTCCAAATATTTGTTGCTGCCTCAGAACAATTACTGGTAAGTTGTCAAGAATTTCATAGAGCCCTAATTTTACACTCGTCGTATCTATGGGTCATGGCAAATTTCATGATTTGGGGCTTAAAAATTGCCCATGACTTTTATAAGATCAACTTATACTCAAGTATATACTGGTATGTGTTTCTGGATCTATATTGCCTCTCTATATGTGCGTGGCTGGTGGAGGGGGTCCCTGAAACATCCTGGTCCCAAACCGTAAAGGGCTTTAAAAGTCAAAACTTGCATTTTGAATTGTGCCCAGAAGTGAACCGGCAGCTATTGTAGCCGCCAAAGCAACGGCCTGACTGAGTCAAACCAAGGAGCCCCAGTAACTACACGGGTGGCCAAATTCTGCACTAGCTGCAGTTTCTGGACAGTCTTCACAGGCAGCCCCACATACAATGCATTACAGTAATCTAATCTAGATGTCACTGGGGCATGGGTCACTGGGGCCATGGTCCAAGTATGGTCATAGCTGGCACACCAGCTGAAGTGAGGCAAAAGCCCCCCTGGTCTCAGGTACCACCTAGGAATGGAGGAGCAGCTACACATCCAGGAGAACCCCCAAGATACAGGCCTCCTCCTTCAACCCTGTGTCCCAGAAAATTCCCTTTTCATATCCCTTTAAGAGTCCTAGGTCTGCTTTTGGCTAACTAGCTCCCCCTTTCCACTCACATGTCAGGTAGTCCATGCTCGAGAGCCAAGTTAAAGTCCAAAGGCCAGACCAAGTTCAAAAGTCAGTCAGGGTTCTCAAGCCTGTCCAAGGTCAGTGCACAACAGCCAAGCCAGAGTAAATCAGTGAGCCAGTCCAGGAGTTAGTCCGTAAAGCCAAGGTCAGGGTAAGTCCAAGAGTCGGTCAGGACAACCAAGCCAGTCAATCCTCTCCTCCAGGCCTTTCTCCTCTCTGTTACCCACTCCTCCTCTCCAAACTTGCTCCTTCAACCCACTCCCTTCCTTCAGGTGCTGCTTTTATACTTGAGGAGCAGTTGCAGCCTCTAGTGGAACTGCCTACTTCTAAAACCTGGGTTTTAACCCATTATTCCCTAGGCCTGTCAAGGTGAGGAACCACTGCAGACTTCCTCGGGGGAAGTCTTCCGCATTTTCCAATACACCCTGTTCAGAGCAGGACAAAAGTCCAATAACTGAAGAACCTCCAGACCAGAAGAACCTGTCTTATCAGGATTTAGTCTCAGCTTGATCACCCCCATCCAGCTCCCAACAGCCTCTAGACCAGGGGTGGCCAACCTTCCACCATTAGGGCTACTGTGTTCTTAAGAGTTGTGTAGAAGACAGAATCTTGGCAGCTGCAAGTGCTGATGGTGCTGCTAAAGCAGCTGCACCTGCTGAAATGCCCTCACCTATGCAACCATTTAAAGGGCCAGCATTCATGTTGAAAGGCTGGCCACCACTGCTCTAGACAATGATTCAGGAAATTGACCGCTTCCTTGGAATCAGGTGGAAAGGAGATAGAGAGCTGGGTGTCATAAGCATATTGATGGCTCCCTACCCCAAATCTCTAGATGACCTCTCCCAAAGGCTTCATATAGAGCAGCGGTGGGGAACCGGTCCCAGGGCCGGATCAGGCCTCCGAGGCCATCCGGTCCGGCCCCCAGAGAGATTGCCGGGAGGCTGCCCAACCGGCCCCTGGAGGCTCCGCCGGGTCCACGCGTCACCTCCGGAGGCCGGGAGAGGGCCTTTGCATGTCCTCCCTGGCCGCCGCCTCGACCCCTTCTCACCATGCCGTTGGCCATTTCACACATGCGTACCACACCGATGAGAGCAAGCTCTTGCCCTCTTGCCTTCATCGGCATGGTACGCTGGAGGTGACATGCGGACCCGGCAGCGGCTTCGGACGGTGAGCGCAGAGCCTCCGGAGGCCGATGGGGGTGGGGGCAAAAAATAATTAAATAAATAAAAATGGCGCCCGGCCTTATGGCCGGCCCTCAAGCAAATTTCTAATATTTAAAATGGCCCTCGCCAGGGAAAAGGTTCCCCGCCCCTGATATAGAGCATGGGGGATAGAATTGACCCTTGCGGCACCCCACACCTCAATGGCCAGGGACCGAGCAAGCATCCCCCAGAACCACCACCTGGGATCTATCAGTCCGGAAGGAGTGGAACCACCTCAAAACGATGCCTCCAAGCCCCAACCCAGCCAATCGACCCAGAAGGACACCATGATCAATGGTGTCAAATGGCGCCAAGAGGTCCAAGCAGAACCAACAGGGATGCACTCCTCCTGTCCAGACCCCAGCGCAGTTCATCCACCAAGGTGACCAACGTCATCTCCATCCTGAACTGGAATGGATCCAGAAACTGAAATCAGCTTCATCCAAGACCCTCTGGAGCTGAGACGACACTACCCGCTCAATTGCCTTGCCCAGAAATGGGATATTTGAGACTGGCTGAAAGTTTTCCAGAATAGTGGGATCCAAGGAGGGTTTCTTCAGAAGGGGAGCACCACTGCCTGCTTCAATGACGGCAACACCACCCCTCCCCCGTTATATTGTGTAAGTATATATGCAGATTATTGGCAACTCTATTGAGAAACTCACTAAGCTGTAGTACCTGAACTGAAAATGACACAGAGCCCAATCCTATGCAACTTTCCAGCACCGATGCAGCCATGCTAAACGGGCATGCTCTGCATCCTGTGGTGGGGAAGCAGTCACAGAGGCCTCCTCAAGGTAAGGGAACATTTGTTCCCTTACTTCAGGGCTGCATTGTGACTGCATCGGCACTGGAAAGTTGCATAGGATTGGGCCCACAATCATGGAGATGCAAATTGTGTAAGAATTCTGCATTAGAATTCAGTTTTCGTCAGTTATAAAGACCTTCCCATGGGAATCTGTACTGATCCGGGAAGGGTTTTTGAAACAGAATGTTTTGCTGTACTGGGGACCTATTGTCTTCTTCAGATGTCTTTCCTTATCGATACATTTGATACAGCAGCACTGGAACCTTCCAAACAGCTGTCCTTCTCTTATGTAACTAACAGGTCTTCATTCTAAGGAAACAGGAACAAAATTGATCAATCAAAGGCAGAGAAGGGTTGTTTTGTTTCTATTTTTATTGGAACAGCTGTTTAAAAAGTCACCAAAAATAGGTCCTGTGTGTGTGTGTGTGCAGACAGCCCAGGAGAGGTAAGTAAAGAGTTTTCTTTCTTACCTTCCTGTAGGCTGTCAATGAGTTTCCTTGGAACTATGCCAGCTATTTTGCTGGCGTAAATCTGATGAGACCCAGGGGGAGGTTCGGGAAAGGGGGATAGATAGTATGCACAGCCAAGATTCTCCCTGTTCCGCCTCCAAACAGCCCCGCCTTGCCCGCTCAGCATCCTGAACCACCCACAATCGTCCCCTGTCCCCCTCCCAGACGTACTGGTGGTAGCACAGGACAGAGGAGGTTCAGTGGGCCACTGGCTCCTGCGGTCTCCAGCCCTTTGTCCTAGCAGCTGCGGCAAACCCAATGGTGGAGTGGCTTTCCTGCCATTGATTCTGAACTTACACTGAAGGATCTATCAGCAAAAGTTCAGTAAAAAGGGGAAAGAGTTACAATACCTTTCTAACACTTTTCAGGAAGATATATGGGGAACATTGACTGCCTGCCAGAAGGATTTACAAAGCTACAATTACCCCAATTTTTCATGTAGGGAAATGTGAAGAAATAGATACATATGAAGTTTGTCTGGTATGAGACAGCAACTCAGGGCCCAATCCTATACATCCGTCGCAAGAACGCGTACGAAACGGTTCATGCTGCATCCTGTGGATAGGGGCCCCCATGGCATGGAGGGATCTACTCAGACCTGTACTAGCGAAATTGCTGGTGCTGGTCCACATGGACATGGGCCGTGGGACTGGTCTGGGAAGGGGGCTAGGATTTGGCCACTGCCACTGAACCCGCTCCCTTCCCAGAACCGATCTGCCCTCCCCGCACCTGTTGCTGCCTTATTCCACCCTCCCTTACCTATGTTCTGCCCTCCTCCCACCATGCCTCACCTCCCCCACTGACTTACATTTGCCCATGTGTCCCGAATGGAGCTGCCACTCTGCTGCAGCAGCCTTCCCACTGGGTCTCCAGCAGCGTACGCCTCTGCGTGCTGTTGGAGTTCCTTTTGCAACTGCCGTAAGGCGCTTAAAGCTGGCGTTCCACCAGCGTTAGAACCCAAAGGAATTGGGCTGGAAATGTGATGGCAGCCCTGCTTCCTCTCTTCCCCCATTATAGTGATACACACATGATATGAGGCTATGCCCTGAGTTTCCTTAACCCTAGACTACCCATCATAAGCCATTGGTGTGTGTGAGCATCAATTATTCAATGAAAGTTTATTTAAAAAAAATGCCCCACCAAAAGACCTGAAATTTAGACTGTGAACAGTGTAAAAATGGACCTTTTCAGCTCCACAGTTGTTATGACTTTCTACCCATGTCTTCATATTTAAAAGGCGGCGGGGGGGGGGGAATTTAGTGGGTTTTTGATTGTTTGACCACATTTTGTACTGTTGATTGTTGTTGTTGTTCAGTCGTTAAGTCATGTCCAACCCTTCGTGATCCCATGAACCATATCCCGCCAGGCCTTCCTGTCCTCCACTATCTTCCTGAGTTCGCTCATTTTCATGTTCGTTGCCTCGGGGATGCTGTCTAACCATCTCATCCTTTGCCTTCCCCTTCTCCTTTTGCCTTCAATCTTTCCCAGCATTAGAGTCTTCGCCAGAGAGTCCTCTCTTCGCATTAGGTGGCCAAAATATTTGAGCTTCAGCCTCAGTACCTGTCCTTCCAGGGAACAGTCAGGGTTGATTTCATTTAGGATTGACTGATTTGATCTCCTAGCAGTCCAAGGGACTCTCAGGAGTCTTCTCCAGCACCACAGTTCAAAAGCATCTATTCTTCGGCGCTCAGCCTTCCTTATGGTCCAACTCTCGCAACCATATATTGCTACTGGGAACACCATCGCCATTACTATACGTACTTTTGTTGGCATGGTGATATCTCTGTTTTTTTATTATACTATCTAAATTTGCCATAGCTTTCCTTCCAAGGAGTAAGCGTCTTTTAATTTCATGGCTGCTGTCTCCATCTGCAGTGATCTTGGAACCCAAAAAAGTAAAATCTGTTACTGCTTCCATTTCTGCCCCTTCTATTTGCCAGGAATTGATGGGACCAGATGCCATGATCTTAGTTTTATTAATGTTGAGTTTTAAGCCAACTTTTGCACTCTTTCACTCTCACCAAGAGGTCACAGCACTGCAAAAAATCAGGTTTTCAACAGGGAACTTCCTACTCCAAGATGCCCACCTTGGGACCTTCTTCTGCAAGATCCTGAAACAGCTAAGCTATGTGCAAAGTGAAAGAATGATTTTTTTTAAAATACTTCCTTGGGTGAGGTCAGCTACTCAGCATGTTTTACATAGGAATTGATACTCAGCACCATGGACAGCACCTGGATTCCTTTCCTACCTATCGCTTTCAGTTCAGATATGTGGAAACACCTTGAACATTTTCCAAAGACATTTTTTTAACGTTTGGAAGTCCCCTGACAATGCTGTAATAATGCAACATTTTCAAACTTGAACGAATGCACACTTGGCTACCAATGAGTGAAAAAAAAGGTCACAACTTGGTTTAACTAGTAAAGGAATGAGAAAATGGTTCACTGTTCCAGAGGTTCTCATGGTCTAAAAAAAGCAAGGGGGACACCAGCAAACAGCCACTGGAAAAGATGCTGTGTGGGAACCAATAGCTCTCCTGCTCAGTATAAGACAGCCACCGCTTGACAGGTGCCCTTTACTCAGTTAACGGGAGGACAAATGACACTGATTGTCTCTGCGCACCGTCGAGGTCTCTGTCTCGATCCTCCCAAGCTGCCTTGGTACATTTTTGTAATAATAACAACTTATTTTGCTTTGTTAATAGTTCTAAGAATTTCTACTCCACCCTTTGCCTCCTGAGAGGTCCACAGTTTAGCACTTACACACAGGGGCATTCCTAGGGCTTGCGTCACCCAGTGCGGAAGGTCAGTGTGTCACCCCCATGATGAACTTTCTCCCATGCAGTGGGTGGGGAAACGCATCATCGCCCCACGCCCATGCCATTGCCCCACCTCCCACTTAATTGAAATTACAGCTTTAAATTTACAATATTATGCACACAGCCTAATGTATGTTTGCAGCCTAAACAGAGGCATCACAAGGGTTTGCGTCACCCAGTATGAGAGCATTAACTTAATGTTTTAATATATAACAGTACAGGTAACAGTAACAGTAACCAACTTGGCTCTCAGAACAATCTCAGAACAATTAGTCTCACTGGTCTGTTTTGAGTTAAGGAAATCCACGTTTTGTTACACAAGGAAGTTGTGTTTTCTGTTTCCGGGTATTTCAAAACAGTTTGTTTCATTGCATTCTACATGAGATTACACATTGCATGATATATAACATGATGGTATAATTCTTAAAGACAAAGGTTTTCATTATTTTGGCTACTAGTGATGTCACCCCCCCTGAGGATGTCACATGGTGCAGTCCGCACTCCCTGCACCAGCGTAGGGACGCCACTGCTTACACAGCACATTCAAGCTTTATGGTTTCATGATGCTATACATGCCAGTGTGTCAGAGATCGTGTTTAGGGTTACTGTTCTGTGGCAGTTGCATAGAGCTGCCATTTGGGTTGGGTCCAAACATGGAAGGAGGGGTTATTTAAGATCACCTCTCTGAAGTAGCTACTTGACCCCAGAAGTGCCATGTGTTGCTTCGGAGAGGCCATTTTCAGCAGGAAAGCAGGACAGAGGTCAACCCAGCCCAGCATTCTGCTCTGCTCTGATTGGTCCCTTTCAGGTCTGACAGCCATAGTGATGTCACACTGAGCTATATGTTCATGTTATCAGAAATGTGATAGGAGCTATTTACAGAGGACACAAGCCTTTGTGTAGGATGGAGACTTTTCTGATCCTTGTGTTGGCAGTGGTATCTTCGGTATCTTCGTTACCTGTTTCTTCTCAAGGTATGTCTCTTTGAGCATATGTTTCTTTTAAACAAGTGAAGAGGTTGGAAACTTATGTGACATGTGTCATGAAACCTTGAACACCACTTTCTCAAAGGCCGTTCAGCCAGACCGAGATCTGCAGTCTTTGACATCTGTGTTTCTAGAACATACATGAGTCGGGTGTTTTTCTTTGTCAGGAAAGAATGCTGTTTTCTCTGTTTCTTTTCACAAACAGGGAGATTGCTAGGGGCGCGGGCAGTAGAGTTTGCCCCAGGTGTCACCTTCAGGGAGGGTGACACCAAAATGCCCCGCCCCAAGTGGAATGGAAGGGGATACAAGGAGAACAGCAGGATACAAATGTTTTTAAAAGAAATATTTCTGTGATCTTTCAGCGCATGTCATCATGGAAGATATGACCCTGGATGGGAAAGAAATGCAAGAATCTCAACCTGGTAAGTTACAGCCCAATCCTTTCTAGAAAAAGACCAGTGGCGCACGCACTCGGCTGGTCTAGGGTATCACAAACATGCCATAAAGCAGGTTTGCGGCATCTGGCAAGTAGGCAGTGCCGGCGCCAAGGCCAGTGCCGCTCTACTCACTGCAGATCCAGAGCTGCGCCCGTGAACTGACAGCGCAACCCAATACCATCCTGTAGCAGCCACCCTACCTGAGAAGATGGCAAGTGTCCTTTCAGGAAAACTTGTCCGCTATGACTCGTCTGACCGGAGGGCACTGGATCAGCAGGGCTTCATGAAACCTTGAACACCACTTTCTCAAAGGCCGTTCAGCCAGACCTAGATCTGCAGTCTTTGACATCTGTGTTTCTAGAACGTACATGGGTCGGGTGTTTTTCTTTGTCAGACAAAGAATGCTATTTTCTGAATAGGGTTGGGCCATAAGCAGGGGATGTAAGTGAGTCAGGACCAAGAGGCAAAACACACAGCATTGGGAAATCACATGGTGCACAGCTTCTGGGATTTACCATTTCAGACTGTTAGTGAAGGGCTGCACTCTTGGTTCTACAAATATAAATGTTCATGCATCATCATGCGTTTGTGTGTGAGTGTGTGTGTATATAAAATATTTGCCTGCACATGCTGATCAGCATGTGAAAGCGAATCTGGAATCCTCTCCCTGTTGTGTATGTTTTGTACGAATGGGGAGCTTTTTATATGCAGCAAGTTTCAAATTTCTGATTCTCCACCTGCAATCTGAAATGGTGAGCGCTAGACACAGGTAGTGGCTCCAGGATTCATGCCAAGTCCCCCAAATATTTCAGATCATTTAAGAAAGAAAATTTCTTTCTAAATTGAAAGATTGCAACATTTCCCATTGAATCAGAGGAGACTACTGCTTGGCTAAGCTCTCAAATATAATTCTTTCCATTGGAGTCATGTAAAAGCATTATTTTTCTTTTCCATTTCAGATGAGCCAGACAAACTGACTATATTTATTCTCATCATTCCGGTTTTAATTCTCGGAGGCGTGATCCTCAGATTCCTCTACAAACAACGATTAAAGTGAGTTTATTATCACATGCAGAATGTATTCTAGGTGCTGGACAACATGCTATTGAAAAATATAAGAAATGCAATCGTGATTTACAGCGCAATCTTACCCAGCTCCTCCACTGGTGCATGGAAGGCTTTGGAAGGGAAAGGGGATTTAAAGGGGGATGTAAAGGGGATTTAGATCCCCTTTCCCTTCCAAAGCCTCCTGTTCTGCCCTACACCACTGCTGCAACAGTGGAGGAGCTGGGTAAGATTGCTCTGCCAGCCACATTAGTGAATTAGCCTGTTGACATCGGCATTGGAAACTGCCTTGTCCTGAGTCAGACGACCAGTCAGTCCAGCTCAGTCATTTCTATATTGACTGGCACCAGTTCATGGGGATTTCAGAGAGGAGTCTTCCCTAGTCTACCTAAAAATGTCAGGACTTGAACTTGGGACCTTCTTCATGAGAAACGTGTGCACTTCTACCAAGCTAGGAACTCCTCACTAGTTTAAGAGCATGGAACTGTATTTTGGGCTGTGGCCACCATGTCAGGTCAGCTCAGAGTCAAGTAGGTCTGATTTTTCTGCCCCCTTGTGGCGCTGGGGTGGAATAAAAGGTTTGGGTGGTCAGGGCCTGTGGTGGGCCTTGTGGTGGGCCTGTGGCCCACAGGTGGGATTTGCCCCACTCACAGAGGCGGCCACAGCTGGAGGGTGTGGGAGTGTCAGGTCTGGGGCCCCAGTCATCCTTGGCGGGAGGTCGCCTTTGGCTCTGTGCCGCCTACCTGGGCTGTCCTGGGGGTCTACTGGCCCCTGGGTGTGGGGTTTGGGTCTGGCACTTTGGTCCTCTCCGCAAGGGGAGCAACGAGGCTTGTTTCCCCCGGGAGGCCAGGGCTCGAACCAGACAGCAGGGCCTTGCCAGCGCTCACATCAACATTCATGTGATGTTGATGCACATTGGCAGGCATCAACATAATGTAATGGGGAGCTGTGGCCAATGTTGGCCAGTGGTGGCCAATGGTCAAGGGAGCCGCAGTTGAAAAAGTTTGGGAATCACTGTTCTAGTGTATCATAGTGGATAAGAGTGATTATTCCACTCAGGTGTGAAACCCACAGGGTGACACTGGAACAACCACTCTCCCTGTTTTGCCTAACATATTTCAGGTAAGATCAGCTTGAAGGGGGGGGGATACGATGTGAAAGACACATAGGAGTGAAAAGTTAGGCAGCTTCTAAAACATGTGGTGTTGACATTTTTCATTCATTCTCTCTTCCCCCCCCTTCCCCACCCCATTTACTTTCTTTTGATAGGAATGATTTGTCTCGTTTAGAATACAACTCTGTACCAGAAGAAATATGGTTTCAAGATCCAGTAAACATAATAGAATTTTCCTCATTAAGATTAGTATTTACCATTAATGGTAAGTTTTGGCAAGCTTTAGACGTTTTTCGAATAAATAATTTAAATAGTTCAACAATTATTTGTTTATTATCCTCACTTGAAGTTGGTTTGGTAATATGTCTCCATGAAAAAAAGAACGAATCCTGAGTCTGCTGTTCAGGAGGAGATTCCAACCTCCTCCTCTGAAGAACTGGGCATGATTCTGGACCTCATTACAGCAATGAAAGGCCAGATATTGGCAGAGCTTCAAAATCAATCGTCGCAACTGAAGATGTTGTGTGAAAATGGAATATCTATGGAGGGGACAATTCAATGGTTGTGTGTATCAGTGGATCATCTTAAATTGGATATGACTGAAAGCGCAATCCTGCGCAACTTTAGAGTGGTGGAGCAAGCGCTCTGCCACTCTAAGTCATCGCAAACGTGCCATAAAGCACGTTTCCAATGACTTCAGGCAAAGGGCCGCCGGCAGCACTTACTCCGCTGCCAAAGCAACCCAGCTACTGCCAGGGAAGGTAAGGCTCCTGCTGGCGAGTGCGAGGGCGGGGCGGGCGGCGAGGGAGGACGGTGAATTACTGAGCTGGCCTGGGGGGGGCGTGGCTGCCGCATCCCCATCCCACTCCTGGGCTCGGAAGTACCACCTGCACCAATTAATTAATTAAATTATTAAAATGAATTGTAAGTCAGGGCTACTTGCTTACTTATGTGCTACCAATGAGCCCTGCCAGCTTCTCCCTGCCTTCCTCCACACACACACACACACACACACACACACACACACACACACACACACACACACTGCAGCCTTCCTATATACACACAACAGCCCTGCCAGCCTTCCTACACCCACACCAACACACACACATACACTTCATCCCTGCCAGCCTTCCTCCCACACACACACACACACACACACAGGTTTTTCTTACCCTTTGTCTGCCAAACTGCTCCATTTTCAGGGCTATAGAGACTGAAATCGTGCTGTTTCAGGCACTTCCAGGCAATTCTAACCAACTTTCTAGCGCAAGTATAACAATCTCTTATGTTTCTGGGAGTGCTGCCAACGTGCTTAGATTTATCTGTGAGCTATGATTATATTGACAGTGGCAATGTTAATATAATGTTAATATGTCCTAACCAACTTTCCAGCTCCAGGGCAGCCATGATGCAGCCCCGAGGTAAGGTAACCAATGTTCTCTCACCTTGAGGAGGCCTCCATGACTGCCCCTACACTGCAAAATGCAGTGTGCACCCTGTAGGCACGGCTACACTGGCGCTGGAATGTTGGATAGGATTGTGTTGCCAATCTTGTACCATGAGTTCTTAATTATTTGATCTAAACGGAGCGAGCAGGCTGTTATGGATTGTCACTTTGTCTCCAACAAGCGTAGTTTTTTGTTTGTTTGATTGATTGTTTTATATATTTTTTCTTTCTCTTTTTATTCTTGCTTTCTTAAATTACCTTTTTTTAATTACTCTAGATGTACCGGAACCCCCCACTTAACATGGAGGACATGTTCCGAAAAATCCGTTTACAGTTATGCGAGTCCTCGGCACTGCGGTATATACTCCACTATAATCGACCAGTTTGTTTACTGTATTTTGTTTACTGTACAGTACTGTACTGTAATTGTTTAATGATGAAATTGTTTAATAAAAAATTTTCTTTGTACAGTACAATTTCTTTGTCTTACAATTGCTTTGCGTTTTTGTAAACATTTTTTAACACACTCTAAAAAAAATTAAAATAATTTGAGGAACTCTGCTGCATCATGTCCAACAAAAACTTTATCCAACATTTCATACCCAAAAGCTCTTTACCAACATTACTCAAAAACTTAAGCAACTGAAACGAGTGCCCATTAGCACTAATCAGATTCATCATAACCAGATTCTGTGGAGCTGGCACCTCTTGGAGGACCAGAAGAGCTGGCATCTTCTGAAAAATCTGCCCATTGCTCCTCAGGAGGTGACTTTCTTTTTAAGAAAATGTCCATGGTGGTCTGTTTACACTGCTTTTTCTCCTCGTCGTAGATTAACTTGTATGCAGCTACAGACTCTTGGACATTCCTCTCTATCATGGAGAATCTTTCAGTGCTGGGGTCCATATTTTCAAACTTTTTGAGGACCTTCTTGGGACTAGCAAAAGCCTCTGCCAAACCCTTTATTGTGAATTTCCTGACTGCCTCTCCTTTTTCTGCCTCAGCTTTTTGTTCCCTTTCTCTGGCTTCATCTTCTGCCTCCCTTTCCTGCTCCAGTTCCAATAGCTCCTCATTGGTTAATACCTCTGGAACCTCCTCCACGAGCTCCTCCTCATCAACCTCAAGGTTTAGGCTGTTGGCCATCTCAACAACAGTCCTGTTGAGTCTGGCCATCACCTCTTCCTTTGCAAACTCAGTATGGACACACCTTTTCAGTGTTTTTCTTTTTCCCAAATCCCAGTCATGCACTGCTGGGTCACATCACCCAAAGCCCAAGCTAGGTTTTTAATACAATTGTAAATGTTGTAGCCTGAATGTGTCTCTTCAGCCATAGAAACAGATGAGCACCGCACCCTAGAATCAAATATGACTAGCTTTCAAGCACAGGATACATTTACACTATGTAGGAGTAAAAAAAAAGTAGAGTGTGCGCGTGTGTGTGTGCGCACACACACACACGCACACACACACAGGCAAGGCCCACAGGCACGCACAGGCGATCGACAGGCAAGGAACATGTGATTGTGCCTTTAAAAGTCCAAGCAAAACTGAGTTGGGCTTGTGGCTAACTGGCAGTTGATGCTGATTGGATGCTCAGCTGAGCTACCTTCAAAAGAAAGCTGCCTAGAAGACTGAGCAGAGGACGCAAACTTCTTGCAACACCCAGAGGATGCTTTCCACAGGTGAAAGTGCTCCGGCCGCTGTGAGCAGGCAAGCCCCAGCGCGAGTAGCGCACGAGGTGACACTCAGTTTATAGTACTCCCAAACGTTCTTTATGTATCTTATATAGGATTATCTTATATAGGACAATATGTCCTATCACCAGAACTTTGCATTCAAAGGAGTTAAAAAAAATACTCTGTGTGTGTCCGTGCACAGTTTATTCTGCAGTTTATGAAAAGTAATCAAGTGGTGGACTCCTACGACGAGCACGGGAGACTAGTGGGTTTCCAGTCACCCCCTTCATTGCCCTCACCCCGCCCTTGTCCTTGGGCCACACCACTTGGAGGCACGTTCCAGCTGCCTCTATGTGGGTGGCGAGAGAGGCCGCTGTGGTGGAGGGTGTTGCTTGGGCTGCCGGCAACGAGACCACCCCAGGAGGCCAGAGTCCTTCGATGGGCAGGATGGGGCCTCCCGCTGGGGCCGTGCAGTAGGAGGTGTTTGCCCAGGGTTGGACATTTCCCCTGCAGTGGCGGGGAAGCCCCTGCCTTGTTGTTGGTGACCTCAGGGCGGTTGGTGCTGGAGGACAAGGAGGGATCCCCGGCTAAGCCAGGCATAAGTACGGGCAGGCCCGGACAGATAGTCCAATACCTGAAGAACCTCTGTCTTAATCAGGATTTAGTCTCAGCTTGCTCACCCCCATCCAGCTCCCAACTGCATCCAGAAAATTATTCAGGACATTGACTGCCTCCTTGGAATCAGGTAGAAAGGATATAAAGAGCTGGGTGTCATCAGCATATTGATGGCTCCCTACCCCAAATCTCTGGATGACGTCTTCCAGAGGCTTCATATAGATATTGAACAGCATGGGGGATAGAATTGACCCTTGTGGCATCCCACATCTCAAAGGGCAGGGTGTCGAGCAAGCATCCCCCAGAACCAATTTCTGGGATCTATCGGCCCGGAGGGAGCAGAACCACCTCAAGACGGTGCCTCCAAGCCCCAACCCAGCCAATCGACCCAGAAGGACACCATGGTCAATGGTGTCAAAAGCTGCCGAGAGGTCCAGCAGAACCAACAGGGATGCACTCCCCCTGTCCAGATCCCGCTGCAGGTTATCCAACAAGGCTGTCTCCATCCTGAACCCCAGCCTGAAGTCAGACTGGAATGGATCCAGACAATCAACTTCCTCCAAGACCCTCTGGAGCTCAGACGACACTACCCGCTCGATCACATTGCCCAGAAACGGGATATTTGAGATTGGTCAAATGCTTTCCAGAATACAGTAGTGAGATCCAAGGAGGGTTTCCTCAGAAGGGGGCACTTCACTGCCTGCTTCAATGACAGAGGCACCACCCCCTCCCCTATTATATTGTGAAAGTATATATGCAGATTATTGGCAACTATCAAGAAACTCATTAAATTGTAGTACCTGAACTGAAATTGACACAATCATGGAGACGCAGATTGTGTAAGAATTCTGCATTAGGCCTATTTGAAGTAAGAAAGAAATTGGTTTGTATATTAAACTATTGCCAATATTTATACTTTGTTAAAAACGGTAGATATTTTGAAGATCAGGACTCAAATAGAGCTTTGGAACATGCTTGGCATAAGCCATTTCTGTTGCCTACAATTTTTTTTCATGGCAAATTAAGCATCAACTGCCAGTTAGCCACAGTTAGCCACAGGCCCAACTGTCAGTTTTGCTTGGACTTTTAAAGGCACACTCACACTTTCCTTGCCTGTCCATCATTGCCACAGTTCTTTACACAGTTTTCACTTCCAAATTTTATAGACAGTTGTCTATAAAAATGTTATAGTGTCACTTTGGAAGTGAAAATTGTGTAAAGAACTGTAGTAATGATGGACAGGCAAGGAAAGTGCGAGTGTGCCTTTAAAAGTCCAAGCAAAACTGACAGTTGGGCCTGTGGCTAACTGGCAGTTGATGCTGATTGGATGCTCAGCTGAGCTACCTTCAAAGGAAAGCTGCCTAGAAGACTGAGCAGAGGATGCAAACTTCTTGAAACCCCATGAAGATGCCTTCCACAGGTGAAAGTGAAATGTTGGGATCAAATCCTCCATCTAGTCCGTGGCTCAAAAACTCAAGCACAGTTTTTCATTGTTTTAGGAACCCAAATTCTTCAGCTTGTAAAAATTAAACAGGAGGTGCATTGATTTCTCAGTTTATAAAACTCCCAAAGGCTGTTTTTGTATAATAGGACCTATCACCAGAAAATATTGAAAGTCTTCAAAGTATTCTCGTATTATTTCACTCCACATTTAGTCACTGATGAAGAATTCAAAAGTGGATTTGATGTCCTGCATGAGGCCAGTATGTAGCAATCGCTGCATTTCAAGGAGTAAAAAGAACCAAAAAAAATGGAAAGTTTACATAATTTCAAAGCATTTTGGATACAGAAACAACTTTGCATTTGCAAATGTCTTTATTAATAAAATATCTGGATTGCTGATCTCTTGACCCTTGAAAATGCTAGTGTATCATAGAGGATAAGAGTGATTATTCCACTCAGGTGTGAAACCCACAGGGTGACACTGGAACAGCCGCTCTCCCTGTTTGCCTAACATACGTCAGGTAAAACCAACTTGAAGGGTAGCTACAATGTGAAAGATGCATAGGAATGAAAAGTTGATTTTTCACTGAACTTATTGGAAGAAGGAGTTATACCTGGAGAAAACTCAGATTGGATTGAAGATGGCGATCTAGACGCAGCTTCATTTGCTTCGCTGCGACTGGTTAGCGTTTTTTGTATGTTTTGGCAAGCTTTTGATGTTTTTTTGAATAAATAAGATAGTTGAATAGTTCAACAATCATTTGTTTATTATCGTTGTTTGAAGTTGGTTTGATAATATGCCTCCAAGAAAAGAACAACAAATTCTGTGTCTGCTGCTGATGAAGAATTCAAAAGTGGATTTGATGTCCTGCATGAGGCCAGTATGTATGCAAACCGTTGCATTCTAAGGAGTAAAAAATATATATAGCTGATAAAGTATTTAATGGGTTTTGAACGACATGCAGGTTATGTACTTGGTGCACTTACAACTGAGCCAGCTGTATGAATAGACTTTGTCCCAGGGCCCCCAGAACATGGTGCTGGGTTTACTATTGCCTCCAGTGAACTGACAGTGCAACCCAATATGAGACCGAGCAACGATGTAAGTCTACACAGGAGGGGGGCAGGGGGCATATCCCCTGGGTTTACCAAGCCGGCCAGCAGCCAATGAAGCATGGGCTGAGTCAGCCAGCAAAACCCTCAGGGCGAGAGGAGGCGGAAGGCAACAAACCCTTTCCTGGGCTGAGCAGCAACTGAAGCTGAGGCGCAGGCACGGAGGACCCCGGACGCCAAAAGGACCGCACAGGCAAAGCTGCGAAGGTGAGCGGGGGGAGGAGGCAGGAAACATAGGAGACCATTCTTCCTGCCTCCTCTCCCGTCCCAAGTCCTCAGTCCCCAGCCACAAAGCTACAGACATCTCCCCCCCACTCCTGCTGGAATAGGAGTACCGATCCGCGCGCGCCCCATGCTTCAGTCGCACAACAGTCATTTGAGTGTCATCCTGCCAACTGTCTATAAAATTCTAGTCCCCTGAGGCTCAAAAGGTTTGAGGCGGGACCAGGGCCAGGGGGGGGGGCACCATACATATCTCACTGGGTGACACCAACCATAGTGAACATGGTTCCTAACTGTAAGGAGAAAGGCAGGATAGAAATATTTTAAAGGAGATATTTCTGTGATCTTTCAGTCCAGGCCACCGTGAAAGAGAGTCTGGATGAGCGAATACCAGAGAAGCCTCAGGAAGGTAAGTTAGGGCACAATCCAGTGCAAAGAAGTGCCAGTGCAGCGATGGCTCCGCCAGGCCTGGGTGCTGTAAATGTACTGCAAGGCATGTTTTCGACACCCTGAGAGTAGGTCCCTCTGGCAACAAGGACTTTCTCCCTCTCTCTTGAGAAGCGCTCCAGCTCCACCGGCGTGGGCACAATCCTACGCAGGATCCGGCGCAGCATGCTTTTGCACGCTGTGGTGGCCCTAGAGAGGATTAGGCTGCCCATCATCTACTAAGAGGACACCCTATCAGGGCTGTTGTTGTTGCAGAAGCTGTTAGGGCTAAAAGTAAAAGGAAATAAGTCCCTTTGCAAAAAGCAGACTGGGCGAGAAGGTGCTTCCAATCAAAGTATGCAGATTTATTCAGAAAATGAACAAATACCAAAAGTACCTGTAAACTTGTAACACGTATGTCTTGTGTGCCTGATCGTGTGTCTTTCTGACATGTGTGACTTGTTTGCCTGAGGATGCTCTAATATGAATGTGTATTTATGGTGAATCTGAGGGGAGAAAGAAGGAAAAACATGGGCTTGAAGTGAAGGACACGCACAGGACATGTCTAAGCTTTTACCCCAGTCATACACTCAGGGCCGAATCCTATCCAACTTCCCAGCACTGATATTTTTCGAATTACAACAGGGCATGTGATGCATTCTGTGGTGGGGAGGCAGACACGGAGGCCTCATCAAGGTAAAGGAATGCTTGTTCCCTTACCTCGGGGCTGCATTGTGGCTGCATTGGTGCTGGAAAGTTGGATAGGATTGGGCCCTTAGAAAGAGAAGACAGGAAGGGTTTAGAGCAGGGGTGTCAACATCGTTTCATAGCTGGCATGGGTCCAAGGAGACCCAGATATGATTCAGCAGCCAAACAAGGGGAGGGGTAAGTAAAATATACTTACTTACATGGTGTGTGTGTTTTTTAACTTACTTTCTGCAGACTGTCAGACAGACCACAATAACATGCATTGCAGCCTCCTTTGGTTAGGCTGCATGTTATCACATGGTGGGGGATGGGATTGGGAAGTAAAGGCTCAATCGTATACAGTGTAATTACAATTACATTCACATCGCTTCTTGGCTTATATATCATCCACATTGCCCTGTTGGTGACACTCAATAAATGCCCTGTTGGTGAGCCCATCATAGAATGAATAACTTATCATATTGAGAACCTTGGATTACTATGGAATGTCCATTGTGAACCCATTGTAAAATGGGGGTCCACTGTATATTAATTACTCCCCTTGTCACTCTTTTGGGAACAGGGGGACAGGGAGGGCAGCATACCTTTCATTCAAGGTCTGGGCTGGGTTGAGTGGGTTGTCAGTACTTTGGACCTACTGCACAAAACCCTCCTGGTAGCTGTGGCAGGGACTCAGGAGTCTGCAGTGTGGCAGGAGTGGGCTGGTGCTGCTTCAAAAACAGCTGGCCGCCATTGTGAAATCACATGGTGCACAGCTTCTGGGATTTACCATTTCAGACTATGCGTGAAGGGCTGCGCTTTTGGTTCTACAAATATAAATGTTTGTGCATCTGCATGTGTTTGTGTGTGAGTGTTTAAGAAATCTCCCTGCACGTGCAAATTAGCATGCGAAAGCGAATCTCGAATCCTCTCCCTGCTGTGCAAGTTTTGTATGGATGGGGAGTTTTTTATATGCAGTAACTTCTCAAATTTCTGATTCTCCACCTGCAATCTGAAATGGGGAGCCCCAGACACAGGTAGTGGCTTTTGATCCTTTACATGGCTCCAAGATCCCCCCAAAATGCAGGATAATTTTAAGAAAGCAAATTTCTTTCTAAATGCCCCATCGAAACAGATGAGTCTACTGCTTGGCTAAGGTCCCAAAGGACCAGTGGCCCCAATCTAAATATTTCCATTGGAGTCATTTAAAAGCATTGTTTTTCTTTTCAGTTTTAGAGGAGCCAGAGACTCGCATTCAAGTAGAAGTGGTAGAAAGACCTGCCAAGCCAAATCAGACTCTCCTCATTACCTGTTTATCTGTACTCATCATTATCCCTCTGATGCTTGGGAGCATCTGAGTTTGCTGCTACAAGACGATTCAAGTATGTTTATTGATCACCTGCAGAATGAATTCTGGGTGCTGGAAACATGCTATTGAAGATTATTAGAAATGCAATCAATGTGATTTAGCCACGTAAGTTAATTAGCCTGCTGACATCGGCATTGGAAACTGCCTGAGGCGCCCTCAGCTGGAGAGTGTGGGAGTGTTAGGGCTGGGCCCCCGGCCTTCCTTGGCGAGAGGTCACCTTTGACTCTGGGCCGCCTACCTGGGCTGTCCTGGGGGTCTACTGGCCCCTGGGTGCGGGCCTCGGTGTCTGGCCCTTTGGCCGTCTCCGGAGGGAGAGCAAGGAGGCATGTATCCCCCAGGGGACAGGGTTCGAACCAGGCAGCAGGGCCTTGCCAGCTGATATTGATGCACATTGGCAGGTATCAACATAATGTAATGGGGAGCTGTGGCCAATGGTGGCCAATGGTGGCCAATGGTCAAGGGAGCCGCAGGTTGAAAAGGTTTGGGAAACACTGTGCTAGTGTATCATAGTGGATAAGAGTGATTATTCCACTCAGGTGTGAACCCCGCAGGGTGACACTGGAACAGCCGCTCTCCCTGTTTGCCTAACATCCGACAGGTAAAACCAACTTGAAGGGGGATATAATGTGAAAGATGCGTAAGAGTGAAAAGTGGCAATGTTATGCAGCTTCTAAAACATGTGGTGTTGATATTTTTTCATTCATTCTCTCCCCCCGTTTCCAGCCCCATTTACTTTCTTGTGATAGGGGTGATTTCTCTCTGAAGATTTTAGAGGAAGGATATTTACCAGTACCAGAAGAGAAAGATTTTATTGATGAAGACCCATACGAAGCTCCGTTCGATTCTCTCCAACTGATTCTCAGCGCTTTTGGTACATTTTGGCAAGCTTTAGATATTTTTCGAATAAATAAGATAGTTAAATAGTTCAACAATCATTTGTTTATTATCCTCATGTGAAGTTGATTTGTTAATATGCCTCCATGAAAAGAAAGAATTCTGAGTCTGCTGTTCCAGAGGAAATTCCAACCTCCTCCTCTGAAGAACTGGGAATGATTCTGGACACACACACCCAGTAGACTCCCTGTGCGTTGCCTTCGCCGCACTGAATGACTCCGATGGTGAGGGGGCGGGGCCTCCTCGTGCCAAGGAGTAAACGGAGGTTAGCACAGTGCAGAACTTACCATACCGCCCCACCTCAAGCAAGGCCACTGATCAGCATCATCCAAGCCTGCTCTGGTGGAAGCGGCAGAGTTATTTCCTCGGGGGGGGGGGAGTGGAGGGTAGCTCCCATTTTACAGAGTATGTCCCATCCAAGGAAGGGGATTGGGCAGTGGGGGTGTGTTTTCCTAGGGTACATTCAGCTGGGGTATACATGAGCCAGTTTTCTCTTTTCCCCATCGTTCCAACAAGGGTGACTGCTGTTTCAACCGGTTTTGAGAGGGGCTGTGTTACTGCTGATCTGGCAGCTCCTGAGTCCACAAAGAACTCCATCTCCTGCGTTTGCTTGGGGCTCCGGTGTGTCTGTGTCTGTGTGTGTCTGTGTGTGTGTGTGGGGGGGGGGCTCCTGGACACCTGTCCCTGTCTCTCTGATAGAGTTTGTAGCCTGGGATTGCAGTATCCCGCAGGTTCCCCGCATTCTACCAGGCTTCCATTCTGCCCACTATATTAGTGTTTTTTCTAGCCACCAAACATTCCAGTTCAGAGCCGTTTCTACAGTAGGGGCCGCACCGTAAGTTGCGCCCCGTCCTAGTACCGTGTTTACAAACCAGAGTGAGGAGGCCCCGCCCCTTGCCCTCGGAGCCATTCCGCACTGCGAAAGCGAATGGGCAGGGAGTCTCCTGCCCGTTCACCTTCGCAGTGCAGAATGGCTCCGAGGGCAAGGGGGCGGGGCCTCCTCGCTCCAGTTTGTAAATACGGTAGGATGGGCGCGCAACTTACGGTGCGGCCCCTACCGCAGAAATGCCTCTGTTCCAGTTAGCCCCTCTTAGCTCACAGACTTCGAGCATTTGCATAAAAGCACTTATATACAGGGTCTCCTCCAAAAGGGTTGCTTGTTTGTGCCTTTGTCCACTAATTCTACTGGGTTCCGTTGTGTCTCATCATGCTACCACTCCTAATGACGCCCAACCCACATTTTGGTGCCTTAAAAGGTAGACCAATTATTCTTGGATACATTTGGGGCGCTGATTCCAAAAATGGCATCAGTTTTGCCCTATCAACTCTAGTTTTGGAGATATGGCATAGTCACCTTATATGCTGATTCAACTGGTCGTCCATCAAAATTCGGGATCCTTAATTGTACGATCTGCTTTTTTTAATATGAACTTGACAAATATTGATGCTATTAATATTACATACTATTAAAACAAGCACATATTACTAAATCTGTTTATTTCAACCCAAGAGCATTTAAAATGATCAGTCATTCAACAATTAACAAATGTCTTTTATAGGTCCTTCTAGAGTGAGATCTACCAGGACAGTCCCACTGAGGGTTCCAGCAGTAATCTGCCATCATGTGGGTATCCCACCTTCCCTGGTATCTGTCTTCCATAGTTTTTATGTCCTGGTGAAGTTTTTCACCTTGCTCTTTGCTTAAATCACCTAGGTTTTTTTGGAAAGCAATCTATGTGACTGTGTAGATAATGGACCTTGATGCTAATTAAGATTGGATAGCATGTCCTCAACTAATTCAGAATAGTTGTCTGCCTTATATTTTCGAAGAAAGTTTTTGACAAATAGAACAAATGAAGTTCAGGCAGGCACAAGATTTACGGCACAATCCTGTGTAGATTAGTGCTGGGGAGTGCGTGCTCCCCTGGCGCTGGGTGTTGCGAATGTGCCGTAAAGCACTTTCGTGGCACCCAGAGAGTAAGGGCCGCTGGAGCAGAGGCTGGCGGGCCTTTCTCCCCCGGCAGACCATCCCCACGCCCGCCGGGCAACTTAAGTCCTGTGGGGATGGGCGGATTGGGCGATGAGGGAGGGTGGCCATGCCGGGTGGGGGGAGGGAGGGGATATTGGTGGCAAGATCAGCCGATATCCAAAGCCCTCTCCCAGTCCAGTGAGACCTTGCACGGCAGGCTCAAATGTATGCCAGCTCCAAAGCTGGCGTACATTTGAGTGGGCCCATTGGGTCTCAGGCCACTTACACCCAGGGAAGGGGACAATCCTCTCATTTCCTCAAGGTGCACCCAGACCTGGATAGGATATGGCGGCCGACCCTTTAGTCTGGCTGCTGTATCTTACACAGGATTGGGCTGCCCATGTCATCCATTGAAACTATGAAATGTGGATTTTTTTATCTGGTTGTATTGTTGTTCAAAAACTCACAATTAGACTAACAGACACTGGCTTTACACTCATAAATTAACACACATAAAATAACAATACTGTATACACTTTATTATACACTCATAAAATAACAATATACAATTATTATAGGTAAAGGTGACCCCTGACAATTAAGTCCAGTCATGTCCGACTCTAGGGTGTGGTTCTCATCCCCATTTCAAAGCCGAAGAGCCAGCTTTGTCCGAAGACGCCTCCGTGGTCATGTGGCCGGCATGACTCTCCTTGCCGCAGCGCATAGCATGCAGCTGGAACACGGAGCGCTGTTTACCTTCCCGCAAGTGGTACCTATTTATCTACTCGCATTGACATGCTTTGGAACTGCTAGGTTGGCAGGAGCTGGCCAAGCAACGAGCGCTCACCCCGTCGTGGGAATCGAACTGCCGACCTTTCGATCGACAGTTTATGGTTCAGTGCAATTATACAATATGCAATTATATTTCTGCACATCTGCATCTAAGGTGGATATGCCATATCTCCAAACCTAGAGCTGATATGGCCAAACCGCTGCCATTTTTGGAATCAGCATCCCAAATATGCCCAAGAATCGGTCTAACTTCTAAAGCACCAGAACAATTTAGTTGTTTTTGTTGGGCTGTGCAATTCCTATTCTGTTGTTTCCTTGCTGCTCTCAAACCTTTCCACACTCATCCCATAGGGATGAGGATTTCCAAACCAGAAGACACTTGGCTTCTGTTGGCTTTCCCCCACAGGTCAGTTTAAAAGCTGCTCTGCCACCTTTTTAATGTTAATGCACCAGCAATCTAGTCCCTTTTTGGTTCAAGTGAAGCCCATTCCTATTCTACAGGCCCAAAACATTCCCCAGTATATTGATGGTGCTATTCCACAAAGACATGATTTGAGAAATGGTTCCTGCATTAGCTATGCATATACTGTAAAGTATCTTAAATCTAAGAATTTCAGCTTAAGCAAGTTATGGGTTAAAGATTTATATAGCTTGGTGAAAAATATAAATAAAGCTTGGCTTTGCTAGGAATGTACTGACAAGACTGGAACAGACCTGATGAACATATTGTGAAGGGAAGATCTATTCTTATGTTCACAGAACCTTAAAACACGAATACATTCACGGGGGTGCATCCTTAAAAAGTTTCAAAATCATCTCTGTCTCTACACACACACACACACACACACACACACACACACACACACGTTCGTCTGCCATTTGCTAAATTCAGAAAATACATCGTAGCCAAGTCCTTTTAAGGTTTTTGTGTGTGTGTGTGTGTGTAATTTCAGAATAGTTCTATTTCCATTGATCAGTTCTGGGAATAATATTTCTTTGTTGGAAAATCGTAGGCAAATAAGATGGCCAGACTGAGTACCCTTCACCCATATGTTTAGAAGAAGAGGAAAGGTGCATCAGAAGGGAGAGCAAGATATATACAATCCAGCCACTGGTTGTTGAAGTCCCTGGCTCAGACAGTGTCATCTGAACCAAACCACCGTGTTCCTTTTCAGACAAGAACCCAGGACTCTTGCAGCCATCTAAAAAGCCTTCTTCATACATTATCCCCCACACATTTACATGGGGGCCATGGAGAAAGTGCTAGCAAGTCCCACCCCTGCCAATGAATGCACCCAGAAAGCCTCACCCATTCTGCCCTTCCTGTGATCAATGTTTGTCTACCGTGATGATTATGTAATTATCCAACGAGATGACTGGAAGATGCCCAATGTAACAATAATTAAAAAGGGCTCCAGAGCATATCTGGGAAATTACAGGTCGGTCAGACTCGTGTCTGTTCTAAGTAAACTGGTGGAAAGTGTAAGTAAAGATAAAATTATTAAGCATTTAATAGCTCGATCCTAACGAAATCCCTGTGATTTTTGACTACTGAGGTCTCCTCGGGGTAAGGGGACATTTGTCCTCTTGCCTCAGGGTAAGCCCATGCCAGCCCACCAGGTCTACTCGGATCTGCTGGAGCAAGTCTGCATGGACCTGGGTCCGGGGTTATAATATACTGTGTATTGTTCTGGTTGCCATATCTCTTTTAGACTTGTAAATCTGTTTAGATTGTGAGTCCTTTTGGGACAGGGAACCATTTAGTTATTTGATTTTCTCTGTAAACTGCTTTGTGAACTATTTTGTTGAAAAGCAGAATATATTCTTATTAACAGTAATAATAATAACAAAACACACGAACATAACACCAGATTTAACCGTAGTGGAAAAAAAATGGCCTGGATTATAGATGTTGCAACACCTGCAGTTGCGTGCATTGAAGATAAAGAACATGAAAATGTAACCAAGTACAAAGATCTTCAGACTAGAACAAATCAGGCAAAGAAATGCAAAAATTGTACCGATAGCAGTGGATGCTTTAGGCACCATAGCGAAAAATGTGGGAAAAACACCTGTGCACCTTAATTGTAAATGAAATCACTACATATGAGCTGACAAAGGCAGATGTACTTGGACCTGCACATATTCTACGTAAATACCTCTAAATATCCTAGGTCCTTGAGAAAATATTTAGAAAACACAACCACCACCAGGTGTGCTGTGATTAGCAATAATAATAATAATAATAATAATAATTAATTACATAATATTAATTATATAATTATAAGTACACTGCTATATATTATTATATAATATTATACAATAATATATTATAACAATTATTATATCAACTACAAAAAGCAGCTTCACTGGGAATAGGTTGCATTTTGTGACGATACATTAAAAAAAAACAGGCATCTCAGGTCCTTGGGAAGGACTCGATGTCTGAATAAAACAAACTAGTCAATAACATCTGTTTGACCGTGTGAGCAAACATCATCATCATCATCTCAAGAAGAATATTGTGGAGCTGAAAAAGGTACAAAAGAAAAAAGCCAAAATGATCAGAGGACTGGAGCACCTTCCTTATGAGGAAAGGCTACACTGCAGGGCTTTTTAGCTTTAAAAAGGCAATTAAGGGGGGCATAGTTGAGGTTTATAAACATTATGATGTGGAGAGAGTGGATACAGAAACATTTGTTTCCCTCTTTCACAATACTAAAACCGGGAACATCCAATGAAACTGATTGGCGGGAGATTTAGGACAGACAATGGGAAATACTACTTCACACAGTGTATAATCTGTGGAATTCATTGACACAAGATGTAGTGATGACTACTAGTCTGGGTAGCTTTAAAAGGAGATTGGATGGATTCAAGGATTCATTGATTGGTCTATCAATGACGACTAGCCACGATGGCTATGTGCTATCTCCAGGTTCAGCAGTTGTATGCCTTTTAATACCAGTTTCAGGGAAGCAATGTGGGAAAGGGGGATGACTTCATCTACTGTTTGTGGGCTTCCCAGAGGTATCTGGTGGGTCACTGTGTAAAACAGAATTCTGGACTAGATGGGCCTTTGGCCTGATCCAGCAGGGCTACCAATTTCCACTTAAAGTGATTTTTGAGGCAGTAGAGTAGCTGGCGTTTTTCCAAGGGGACCCTGGGCGGGACGATGCGTCATCGCCCTGCTCCCCCTGTAAATTTAAGAGCAAATCTTGGTCTCTGTAAGGAATCCATCTTAAACAGGAAGAACAGAATCTTTCTCTCTCATGGTGATTGGAAAGCAGCCCAATTCTCAGAGGCTTGCCCTTGTGCTCCCAGTACTGGCCATACTGGCGGTGCATGATAGGTACACTGGTGAGAAAGAGAGAGCTCACAAGCTCGGCTCGTTAGCAGAAACACCTGTGGTTTGACTCCCTAATTGGGAGGGAGCGAGTAACAGTGATGTAAGCTTCTGCAAGGAACTGAGCATATCCGCCTTCCATTGGTTCACTAACCTGTCAGTCAATTGGACATCCCAAAATGTATTTAAGTGCCTGAATTTGGGCGGGCACTTGGCTTGCTCTTTGTTCCATCTCTGATTGTGTCTTGCTCCACTGGCGTCACTACAGGGGGGACGGAGCTCTAAGTGCTGCTGAAATTAGAGCCTCCTTTACACAGACGAACAAAGCGGCCCCGCCCCCTCACCCTCAGAGCCTTTAAGGGAAGCGAAAGCAAGTGCAGGAGACTCCCTGCGCTTGCTTTCGCTTCCCTGAAAGGCTCCGAGGGTGAGGGGGCGGGGCCACTTTGTTCGTCTGTGTAAAGGAGGCTCTAATTTCAGCAGCAGAGCTCCGCCCCCCCTGTAGTGACGTCAGTGTCTTGCTCCACACTACACTGTATATTACTTGATGGAGACTCGCCTGCCCTAACATCTATGGATGAGGCCCATACCCCTTAGGGGGATGTGGAGAGGCTGGTACCTGGTGAGAGTCTGCTACTGGGTGAGAGATAGGAAACAGTTCTTAGGAGTTTTAGCTTTGTTGTTTTAATCCTGTAAGTTTGTGTTATGTATTGTCAAGTCTATTGCAGTTTATCTGCCTTTACATTCTATGCATGCATAGTCTTAAATAAACACCTTTATATTATTACACCAGTGTGCTTTTCTGGGAACTGAATGGGCTAAATCGTGGCTGGAACGCCTGAGCCATTCTACCATACAATTCAGCTAATTCTGAGCTACCTAAGTTAAGTCTTAGTGAATCTTGTGGCCTGTTCAGGGAGTCAGTCCCACAATGCCTACTTTCCAATAGAAACTCGGAGCCTGGGGACAGAGTGGGCTGGTGTGTACCCCAGGTGGTGGCAGATACCTTCCCCTTGTTCAGGGGTGACCTTTTCCTTGTTCAGGAGTGCAGGACGGCTAGACCCAGAGTCAGGGGTGCGCTGGTCTTGTTTGAACTGGGACCTGACGTCTGGCAATCTTACACCCCCCACCGGAATGGAGCGGGACCAGAGCAAAACTGTTTGGCTCTGGTCCCGCTCCATTCTGGCAACGGGGTGATAATGCATAGTCCCGCCCAGGGCCCCCTTGGAAAAACACCAGCCACACTACTGGTTTGAGATACATTCTAAGATACATTCTGAGTCACAAAGCATCAGAAAATTTTTGAAAGAAAATAGAGGAGTGTTGATAAAAGCAACATTATGCAGAAGACTGGATTAAACTGAACTAAACTGACAGCACAATCCTAACCAACTTTCCAGCACCGGTGCAACCGCAATGCAGCCCCGAGGTAAGGGAACAAATGTTCCCTCACCTTGAAGAGGCCTTCATGACTGCCCCCGCACTTCCCTTGATATTCATGAGTCACTCTTGACAAGAATTCAGACATTTACAGCACAATCCTATGCATGTCTACTCAGAAGTAAGTCTTATTGAGTTCAGTGGGACTTACTTCCAGGTAAGTGTGTATAGGATTCCAGTCTTAATCAGGAATGTAATAATGTAAGAATTAGATAAGATATGTAATAAAAGAGAACTTCAATGACTATACGATCTAAAACTTTCATGGCCAGCAATAATGTTCAATGGCTATGTTCCCAATAGTACTCACTTGCTGATATAGTCTTCATTTGCAGTACAATTCACAATACAGGTAACAATTTGTAGAGGTGGGAGAAAATGATTTTATTTTTCTGCAAAATTCGGTGTTTAACCAAAAAGAAATAGCAGAAAGCGGTGTTGTGTATTTTTATTCCAATTTTTCCCAATTTTTATCAATTGTAACTGCTTTAAAAGTGTACTAGGTAGGTGGTATAGGTTGTACAGTGTCAGCAGATGAAGAATGACACAAAATTACATGGTTTTATTTTTTTCGCAGATTTTTTTTTACCAGAAAGCTGTATGTGTTTTTATTTTGTTATCGCCATAAAAAAAACCGCCATATACAGTAAGTCCCCACTTATCGTCATTTCACTTTAACATTGTTTTTGCAGTAACAACTACTTCTGGCTCCTGCCAGCCAAGCAATCACTTCCACATTTGGTTTTTTTATGCCCTAGAATGTCTTGTGCAGTGAGTGCTATTCAGCCTGCCTGCGCTGAAAACAATTGAGCCCTCCAGCCACTCCGCTGAAAATAATTATTTCTCCAGCCCCTTACCACTCCAGCCCTGGCAAGTTGCTGAAAACAATTAAGCCCTCAAACACCATCAACACCACTTAAGTTATCACTCCAACCAGTAGTGTTCCTATGACCGCCCCCCCGCCCCGCCCCGCCCCCCCCCCCCGTGCCGGAAGTGACATAATGGCAGTAGCCGTTATCACTCACTCAGAGGTGCAGGGCAGGCGGGAGGGCCAAAGAACGGGATGATCCGCACTGCTGCTGGCCGCTGTTGCACCCCCCACCTGCTTGCTGCCTGGGGCCTGATCCCGATGCCCGGGGGGCCTCCGCCCCAAGGCCCCCACTGCTGACGACACCACTGACTCCAACCTGAGACAACACTAGACCCCTCAGGAATTTCTTGTGACCCTCCCACCCTCACCTTCTGTGATGACCAAGCTGCTTCTCTGCCCCTCAGCAATCTTGATCAGGACTCACCTTTACCCATCACCAGTGAATAGGATTAAGCCTCCCTCTCTATACCACCCACCACCACTACGACCATTGCTACTCACTGATTCATTATTATAATGTTATTTGATTATAACAAACATTATTCCAATGTTTAATATTAGAAGTGTTTTAAGTGTTTATTTAGAAGTTTGGTGATATTCTTGTGACCAGAAATACGCTTATAGGAACCTAAGGCATCAATCCAACTTAAGTTCCGGGCAGCGGACCTAGTGATCTGCCGCCTGGAATAGCCCAAAGTAGTCGTAAATGTGCGATATAGCACGTTTGCAGACTACTTTAGAGCAGGGCAGGCCAGCGCCAGGCCAGTCTGCCCTGCTCCGCTGGCCGAGGACTCGGGCCACCGCCAGACCGGGGGACATGGCCTCGGCCTGATACCTGGCTCCGCCAGGCTCCGGAAGGCAGCTGGGCCGTTACATGGCCACCTGTGAGTTACACGGCCGCCTCTGAGGAGGCCTATTGGCCCCAGCTGCCGTTACACTCGGGGAAGGGGACAAGCATCCCCTTCCTCGAGTAGACTTTCCTCCGTGGGCTGCCTGCTGCAGGCAGCCCGTGGCGGAGCACTGTATCAGGTGGATGGCCTTGGCCGGCTGCCCGATCTTTAAGTTGGATTGGGCTGTAACTCTTGTTTAGGTATGGTAAAATTGGTTTCATTATAAGTTGCTTCACTTAAAGTTGCAGTTTCCAGGAACCTACCTACAACTTTAAGTGAGGACTTCCTGTACCCTGTTTAATTTTGGATGAATGATGGATGAAAAAGGATGATGACCACATGTAACATAGTTGGACAGTGAGCAGTATTTAACAGCCAAAGTCACATTCAGAGCTTTCTTGTAATTTAATTTTATCAGGGGGGCACACCATATTTCTAGGGGGGCACAGTAAGTTTCTGAGGGTGCCACCCAAAGTTAACTGCCAGGTGTATGTTGAAAGAGGTTCAGAATGGGGCCACAAGTACAAAACGTTTGAGAAGCCCTGCTCTAGAACATATGTGCACAGGGTAACATGTGCAGAGACTGTATTTGTAGTCTCAGGGCACAGTTTAGTGGAGCTCAGCATTTAACAAGGATGAGAGAGATTAACTGTGCAATCCTGTGCATCTTCATGCCCGCGGAGCGAGCCATCCACCGGTGCATGGTGTCACAAACATTTGCAGCACCCACAGAGTAAGTGGCACTGGCGCCGAGGTCAGCACCGCTCACTCTGCTGCCGGACACAGACGCGGTCACCAGACGCAGGTAGGTTCCACGCAGGGTGGCACAAGCGCATGGGGAGGGAGGGCTGGGGTGGCAGGGGATGGGGTGATTGGGCCACCAGGCCTGGGAGAGGGGTGGGAATATCGACAGCATGCTGCACTGATATCTAAAGCCCCTTATTCCCATTTTTGCCCTATGGGCCTACTCAGATTTGCACCAGCTCTTTGGCTGGCACAAGTCTACAGTGGACCCAAGGAGGTGTGGTGAGGCCAGGTGTGAGGCTTAGGCTTTTAGCAGCTCCACTGCCACTGAGATCCACCCCCTGCCCTCCCCAACGTTCCTCCTGGCGGCCCCAATCCCTACCTTGATCCTACCCTTCTCCACCCCCTTACTCCCCATCCACCCCCCTTGTATCAACTTACAAGCACCTAGGGCAGCCACAGCTGCACAGCTGGCACCACTCCCCATTTGCGCCGACGGTCTGGCAGCACTCAATAGTGCATCTCATTTTGTGGTGCCGCAAATGACTCCGTGCTGCCAGAACGTGAGTTCCAGCAGCACAGTTGGGGCGGGGGGGGGGGGATAGGATTGGGCAGTTTATGTACTTAACTCAAAGAGAAGAAGGGAAAGTAGAAGCTTCTGGAAGGGAGAAATGGGGTTTGGGCTTCAGTGAAGAGAGAAGCGGAAGATTAAACGGAAGAAAAACAGAAAGGCAAGATGAGGTGAGGAGACGCAGCTGTGACTTGGCTCTCTATAAGGTAGAGGTGGTTCATACAGAGTGACCTAAGCCAATTTTATTCAGCCAAAAATCATTCACAGTGAGAACCTTGCTCCCTGCTGTATAATACTCTTAACTGATAAATCAGTCAAGTGAGAGGGGAAACACGTCGTATCCCGTTGTGCATATTTTTTGCCCACCTGATAGATCAGTTCAGGGGCTTGCACTATTCAGTGACTCTGATCTTCTACTATTGTGGTTTAAAAATAGATCTACTAAACACACACTCACAGAAGCAATGCACACTCTGGACTGACAAAAAGGAACACTGATTCTTAAAGAAACAGAGGAATAAATGCTAAACGATGCCATCAATTTGACTGTGAACGGGGGAGAAGGGGAGGAACATAGCAGCTGATAATGCCTTTCCTTCATCTGCTAAGCAGGTTGCTCAGGACTATTGATGTGAGGGGGAGCCACAAGGCTAGATAGCGGGAATTCGTTGAATTTCCAAGGAAGGCTTCAGGGGATGGGTGCAAGCGGGGCAAAGGGAAGGAGCTCGGAAGTTCGGTGAGCACTTTCTCACCGAAATATCAATATCAATGGGGAAATATCATTGATATCAATATCAATGATGATATTGAGGAGTAACTCCGTGTATGCTAAGCCATGGCTCCTCAAAAGGAGGCAAGGGTTCCTCCTGGGAGGCAAGAAGGAGGCAAGAAAGAGAAAACGGGGAGCTAGGAGTGGGCTAAGAGGTGAATGGAAGGAAAAGGAACTTTTCATTCATGGAGTCAGGAACTCGTACTACTTTTTGTTTTTCCTGAAAGGCAGGACAGCACTGGCGTCGCTCCCGTGAAGCGATGGGAGCGGGTCACCTCGGGGCGACGTGCGCACAGGGGTGACGCGCACATCCCACGTGCACCCCCGCGCGCCACCTCTGTGACGCGCATCGCCCTCCGGACGCTCCGACGGAGCGTCCGATCTGGCCGGCGCTCCAGGGCCTTCTGAACGAAGGCCCACTGTGTCAATACGCAACCTTTTTCGGGTTTTGCGCATGCGCAGACCATTTTGAGGGCAAGAGGGCAGGCCCTTGCCCTCAAAACGGTCTCTGCGCATGCGCGAAAACCGGAAAAGGTTGCGTATTGACGCAGTGGGCCTTCGTTTAGAATGCCCTGGAGCGCCGGCCAGATCGGACGCTCCGAGGCCAGCTCCCGGGCCGGCCTCGGAGCGTCCAAAGGGCGACGCGAAGGGGCGGGGGGCCCCGGGGGGCCCCCAAAGGGCATCACTGGGGTGACGCGCGCGCCCCCACCTTGGGGTGTCGCGCGTCCTAGTGACTCCAGTGCAGGACAGTCCTAAGTTATGCCAGTGCCTTGCAAAAGGAGAAAAGATGGCAATGGACACAGTGTGGCCGATTTGGAAACTTCCAGGTGTCTTTTCAGTGTAAACAAAGAAGGTGGGGAAAGAACAGGAAAAAGGTTGTCCTGAATTCCATTTGAGGCATGAGAGTCTCAGACTTTGTTCCAGTAGTTTTGGATTCATGGCCCAAAGTCCACCAAGAGCTTGGCATTTGTTGTGGGTCAGAGACAGATGTCAGGACACCCCAAAATAATGGGGTGCCTGGGTCTGTCCTGGTTACAGAGTATTTCTCTGTGAAGAGTCTGCTGCACCTACATGATTGCCTCTCCAATTTTCCAACATGGGGCGCCTTCTTATGGTATTTGTGCAGCTTGGGAGCCACCGCAGCTCCTTCTTAGACTTTTTAGGAAGTGTTAATCGTCCAAGCTCTGTGGCTTTTTTTCCCTAATAGAAAATGAGGCCATGCTGTTGAGGCCTCCCACCTGATCAAGTTTTTTGATTGCTATCGAGAAGCTGCTTCAGCAGCTCTTATAACATCAGAATGGGCTCAGAGATAATAGATGGATCATGACATCCATGTAACCACCTTTCCACACTCAGAGGTGTCGCTACGGTGGGGGCGGTACCATACGTTTCGCACCGTCCTAGTCCCCGTTTACTCCCTTGTACGAGGTGGCCCCACCCCCTCGCCGTTTGAGCCATTCAGTGCGGCGAAGGCAACCGCCCCCACCGTAGCGACACCTCTGTCCACACTGCCTGTTGTGAGACAGAACTACGCTCCTAATTGGTACGGAAGTTAGGACCAAAGATCAGGAGGATCGTCTGCTGCAACTTAGCATTTTCTAAACATGTTTGTGAATGGAAATCTAGCTAATGAGATGCCTTGACTGGTGCCTTTGGATTAGACCAAATGTCCTCTTGTCTACCCTGGCTTGGTTGCCTTACCGCTTTGGTGTTTTGTTTTGTTTTGTTTTAGTGCATAGTTGTATTATTCACCTATCAAGCAGATGTGTTTTAGCAGAATCATATTAGCGATTCATTTTTGAAAAAACAAATCAGTCTGAGAAACAGCTAACCAACCAAAACCTTTCATGCACACCCCAAGAGATAGAATTAAACGTTCATGTGGACACTAAGTTTGCTTCCTTGTTCCTTTGATCTGCTAAGAAACGGTGTAGTCACCAACAATGTTGATTAGAGTGATTAGTTAGACTAGAATTGGTGCTTAGCTTCTATTTGAATTCATACTTTCTCAAGAAGACAGCCATGACGTCATGTCTCTTTTGGAGAACAGGACAATACTACACAGGTTTCTTTGACTGTAGGAGATTGATTTCTGAGCCCTGCACTTTGTGTTAAATCATTTTTATGAACAAGGAGGCAAAAAGCTGCTAGTCATTTAGATTAAATCAGATGATTGAAGGCCTTTAGACTCTAAAACTAGCTGTGAAATATGTGAATGCTTGTGGTTGATTTGATGAGGCTGAGCTCGCTGTGCTCAGAAACGGGTTTTATTCTTGTTGGCCCTTCCTGAGATTACTGTAGAGGCAGAGGCAATAGTTGAAGAGTGCTGAGCTACTGCCATTGTTAGTCTACCCAGCATTTTGGTTTGCAACACAAGTCGGGGTCAGCACTTCTGCATGAATAAAAGCCACCATTTCAAGGTATGTCTGTAAGCAGAGGCGTCGCTGTTGCATGGCTAGGCGGGCGGGGGCCCCCCAGGTGACGCGCACACACACGCGCAGAAAGGTGACGCCCGCACACAAGCGCGTCACCTCCCCCGCACACCTCGCCAGGCCGGGAGCCGACTCCGGGGACGTCTTCCCCGGCCGGCTGCCTGGGGCCTTCTGAGGAAGGCCCACTGCGCGAACGTTATTTATAACATCTTTTCTGCATGCACAGACCGTTCCTGAGGGAAAAGGGCTGCCCTTTTCCCTCAGGAACAGTCTGCGCATGCGCAAAAGACGTTATAAATAACGTTCACACAGTGGGCCTTCCTCAGAAGATGTCCCCGAGCTGGCTCCAACGATTAAAGGGACAGGTGCGGGGGGAGCAGCCCGTCAGGTCGCCCCCCCAAAATCGCGGTGCGGCCTTTTGGAAGGGGTGTGTCTGGGAGGGGGGTCACTTGGGTGACGCACGGCCCCACCCTGGGGCCGCGCGCGCCCTAGTGACGCCACAGTCTGTAAGTCAGTTCATGCATGTCTGTGATTTCTCATGAACCAATTGTTCAACACCTGATTACTCACAACTGAATGTAGGAATGACTACGATTGAAATGCATTATCCTTGAGAGCATCTCATATGGTGGTGCGACAGTTCTCTGTGTGGTGGTTGATCTGCGAAGGCTAATTCATCCACAGGGTCAGCCCAAAGCCAATCTGCCACACAAGACAGCAGCAAATTCTGCCTCCCCAATTCTGCTGACCACTCACATGGCAGAATCCCCACATCACTGCACATGCTAGCAAACACGCACACCGCACATTGTCATTATCCTCATCGGCAGGGTTCTTGTAAAGTGTTGGGTGGATCCTGAGAGCAGAACTTCTGCAGAACCTGCTGGGAAGTTGCTACCAGAGGCCCCCAATGTCATTGCAAGGGGGGGGGATATTAGAAGGGGACTGTGACTCTCTTGGCTGAAAATGTCACTCTGTCATTGTCTCCTTCCATCTAAGGCTTTTCCTTAGAGGCCTCTGACTTTAGGAGGCAAACATTCATACATTCATGCATTGGCTCCGGTAGAGTCCCGCTTTTGCGGATGGAACAGGATTCGAAGTGCCTTTATTCTTGTCAGTGCCAGAGGGATGGGGAGGGGGGGGCTTGCTGGGCCGCATAACACAGAGGGGAGGACAAAACACCCCCACCTGTTAAATGCCAAAGTAAGTCCCAGCCTGTTCATGAGCCTTGAGGGAGAGTCCACTCATGTAGGAGGGACCCTATGGCAGGCAGTTTGCCATCGGCCCCTTCAGGGCTGGAGACAGCTCTGCTACAGTAGCTCCCACTGTCAGAATCCACACCTCACTAACTGTTTATTGAGGGAAAGCCATGCCCTCCTTCCCATCACTCTCCTGCCCCTCATGCTGTCAGGGTGACAATACAGAGCTACATGAACTGCTGGTCTGAATCATTTCAAGGAAACTTCCTGTGTGCCTAGTTAGCACTGATAATTCCATAGCAGGTCATGGAGTAAGTGCAAAATGTACATCGTAGTTTATCAGCAGTATGTCCATGCAAATCCTTTGTAATACATGCTAATCACATGTAATTTTCATGTAATGAAAACATGCACATTTTCTTCCCACCTTCTTGCTCATGATACATTCCCCACAATGCCTGTGGCACTAAACAAACTGCTTGCCCTCCTCTACAAACCCTCCTCTGTTTTCTTCTCAGATGCAGCCCAACTGAGTTCCTGTTCTCATCTTCCTGCAGTTTGCCTGATGATGAGCTTTATGATTCTCTAAGCTGTGTGTATACAGCTTTTGTAGATATGAGTCCCAAAGATGTGAGTACTTTTGTTGGATGATGGATGTTGTGAAGCATGCATCTATGTCTAAATAGAAGATGGTCCACCTTAGCTAGTGCCCTTTTCAAGATCAAGGAATCACAGCTTGCCTCCTAAAGTCTTCTTTTTCCATTGCATGCAAGAGCAGATTGGGAAATCAAGTGCAGTGTAATGTTTCCATTTTAACAAGCTCTTCTATTTGAGACCCACATTTACTAGAATATATGAGTTACCTGGTTTTCAGTTTGTTTGTTTTTCCTCCAGGAATAGAATTTATTCTGTCTTTTCTACCATCTTTAAAACAGAAGATGTTTTTCCCTTCTAAAAGAGAGCATCATTTTCAGCAGTCACACACCCAAACGATAGATGTGAGATATGGAGGAGGGGTGGGGGGGGGGAAGCTATTAGATGTATTCACTTTTCCTCCTGCTGTAGGATTGCTTCTTACAATGCATTTTATAGTGCTTTGTTCAACCTGGTTTTTATGTATCTCAGATAACAAGTTTCCATCACTTTCTTTTGCTGTTAGAAAAGAAAAAGCCAAAACCTTGTGACACTTCAGAAGAGATGTTTTCCCATCCCTTTGGAATGTCCCCTCCTTTACCATTCTTTTGAAACTCCCTTGAAAGGCTTTGAATGACACCCAAAATCACAATTAGAGCCCAATCCTATCCGTTCCGCTCCTCGTTGGTGCAGCTGCTCCAAAAACAAGCACTCTGTACCCAGTGGGGGGGGGGGGGTCGAGAGGCTTCAGAGGTGAAAGGGGATACATCCCCTTACACCTCTGTAAGTCTCCTGCTCTGCAATGGGTCTTCTTGAACTTGTGCTAGCGATTTCACTACCACAAGTTCGAGGAGGAAAAGGGGGTGGGGAGCAGCAGGAAAAGGGTTATGATGCAGTGTGCATTATCATTACTATCAGATCACCACCTCCATCAAAGGCACTTCTACACTCAGCTTCTAGCATTCCTTAGTTAGATCAACATCTCAAGTGCATCATTTGAAGGATACATTTGCACTGCAGACTTAAGAAGTGGTTTAGTATTTCTTCCCTCACCACAGCAACCCCAGGGAACCCAGGGAAATGTTTATGAGGGGGCTAATAAAGACTTCTCAGCACACTCACTAAATTACAATTCCTAGAATTCTTTGGAAGACAACATGGCAATTAAACTGGTATAAAACTGAGGTAGGTTTGTGGAAGAGATATACAGCACAACCCTATTCCCCCTGAGCGCCGGCGGAGCGTGCGCTCTGCCGGCACTAGCTGTCACAAAACTGCTGTAAAGCAGTTTGTGACAGCGCACCAGAAAGCAGCGCTGGCGGGAAGGCCTGTGCACCGTATCCCGACACCCCCCGGCGGCCCGCCCCCCCGCTTCCCCCTGTCGACGCCAGTGCGCACGGGGAATGTTAGGTAGGATTGGGCTAATAGACCCTTGCTGCGCTGATCTCTCTTTGAATTAAATACTGAACGCTAAGCCAAAACACATCTGCACAGCATTAGTTTTGATCACTCATTCATTTGTTTAATGCTCATGGATAATCTAAGGGCCTATTCATATGAACACTGTGACATTTATAGCTGGAAGCCCACACATGCACATTGACCATCACATGCAGATTGTTTTTGAGCACACCACAAATATCACTTTGAGTAGGCCCAAAGCCCAACTTGATGAAATAATCACTTTGCTATGGACTGGCAGACAACAATTCCATACAAGGCCAGCCCCACCCATGAGGCAAACTGAAGCAGTCGCCTCAGGTAGCAGACTGACAGGGGACACCCGTTTCTGTCCACCCACTTGCCAGTGATCCTTCTCCTCCCGCTCCCTGGGTAAGAAAAGGAAGAGAGACAAAACAGAAGTGTGGATGAGAGGAGAGTGCTGGGCTAGAGTGTCCAGTATCTAGCAAATAGCCTAGGTAGTAATGTCTCAGATAAAATGTTAACACTGATACTGCGTGAAGTTTGTAATAATGTTTGTCCTTCTGTGACTGATTTATTTGAGCAAATAATCCTCATTTGCATAGTGTATTTAGTTTGTGACTGATTTATTAGAAGGTAATTTCTTCATCCTGTGACAAGCATGCATAATGTGGCTTTCAGGTTGCATTTCTGAGTTTCTCAAACTGTGCGGCTAGGAGCCCTGGGACTCCCTGTCCCCTTCAGGGGCTCCACGAACACACCATAAGTGGCCATTATCTATTTCATGCTGTGCTACTCTGCACATGTGCCAGAGTGGCACAGCATATGGGGCTGCACATATGGGGCTCCCCATGACCTTATTTAGGAATGTAAAGGGTTCCGGAGACTGAAACGTTTGAGAACCACTGCTCTAAACCTAAATTGATTTGATATCTCTCAGTCATGGAAGTTCCCCAACGAATCTTTGGACTTGTTTTATTAGGTGCTGAGAATTTTAAATCAAAGATCAGTACTGCTCCCCCACAAAGTGAAGCTCTCAGGATACACTGTGAAGGTGTGACATTAGAAGGTGTGACATTAACACTCCGATCCGATCCTGGGCCAGCCCACAGCATGTAGCGGCACTGGCACAGCTTCTAGTGCATTCTATGGGCTGGCTGGGGACCAGGCAGAGACATTGATATTTACCTACTCCAGCACGGCATGGTCCCTAATGGGCCTACTCAGATCTGGGCCAGCTCTTTGACTGGCATAAATCTGAGTGGGTCCGGGGGGGGGGGCATGTCAAGGCTAGGCTGGGGGCACAGGAAATTGGCAGCTCTTCTGCTGATATCTACCCCAGCTCACCCTCAACATGCCCCTGTCCAGCCCCAGTCCACACACCCCTGCCAACTTACCTGGTTCAGCAGAGGCTGGCTAGTCCTTTGGCATGTGCCATGGGCTGCCAGCCATTCATGCTGCCAACCATTCATGCCAGTGTATAATCACTGTGTCTGTTGCGGCTGTTGCACCAGTGGCCCAAGCCTTGTGCTGGCAGAACATGAGTTTCATCAGCGCAAGGCCCAAATTGAATTGGGCCGCGTGTCCCCATAAAATACAGTATGTGTGAGAGTCAAAAGAACTCTGCCCTTGGGACCTTATTATCTTTATAAGGTATTGCTTTGTTCCTTTTTCTTATTTTTTCGGTGTTATTTTGCCTTCAAGACATTGTTCAAAGAGCCTGTGCTGCATGTGAGTTGAACGTTTGCGGGTTTGGAAAAAAGCTTTCTGAAGGAAACATTTAACAGAAAATAGCATACCATTTCTTATAAGTATTAGTTAGGTATTATGCTTGTGGTAAATAGTTTTACAATTACTTCTGAAGGTGCCTGAATGAATGCCTTGGCCCAATTTAAATTATTTACCAACTTTTATATCATATGTGTGAGAAAGAATAGTAAATAACGAGCAAGTCAATAAAAAAAGCAAGTCAGAAATTTAAGTGTAGCTCGCAAAATGCATCAACCCAAGATATTATAAATGGAAGTTCTGGGCTTTAAAAACCCCCCACAAAAAACCATTAAGCTCAAATAATCAGAACTAATCGTGTCTGAAAAAGTGTCTATGACTGGCATTGGATCAGAAACGCAACAGATCTCATTAGAAATTTGTGGCTGTGGTGCCTGTTTAGAGCTGGCAGCAGCTCTCGAAGACATCGTTTCTTGCAAGACTCGGTCTGTGCCTTTCGGGTTTTCTTTCCCGCCCACTCTCGTGTATTACTGCTAATTATTCAAAGCTGAATTTGCAAGCTTTCATTTTGTTCTTTACATCTCTTCATGTCTTGTAAGCGGAATGACATCTACTTCTAAAAGGGTGTCTCAGAGGCAAAAGCCGAAAGAAGGTCATAAGAAAAACAAAGCGTGTTAGCCTAAATGAAAATGAAGATTGGGGATTAAGGAATTCCTTAAAAGAAAAAAGAAAAACCTACAGTTTAAACTATGACAGACATGAAAGAGCAAGAGAACAAGATGTTCGCCTATGTATTTAAGAAGAGAAGAACCACTTTTCTTCCAAAGGGATTATTTATTACAGTCCCACAACTGCTGTGATGCACTGACTGCTTGACACGGTTATAGAAAATCAATGGAATTCAATCTGAGAAAGTTGTGTTGCATGCATTCAAACCTGACGGTTGCATAAATCAGTACTTTAGCATTTAAAAACACACACCAAAAAAACCTCCAAAACCTGTATCTCAAAACAACACTAGATTCATTTATATACATTCTTTTTCTCTGACCGAGGTTGTGATTGATATTTCATTTTTCTTCAGAAAGGCCTCTGTTAGCAATTTGCACACGCACAGAGAGAGAGAGAGAGAGAGAGAGAGAGAGAGAGAGAGAGAGAGAGACTCTCTCTCTCTCTCTCTCTGTGTGTGTGTGTGTGTGTGTGTGTGTGTGTGTGTGTGTGTGTGTGTGTAAAGAAGACACTGAGGTGAAACCTTCTAGAATTACAGCTACAGATATTCCTTCACTGATGGTAAACTCAATTTCCTCAGATAGCCCAACTGCTCTTTTTTGTACCGTGAGTGGCAGAAAGCTATCTTGCCATTTCAGGATTTATTATTTATCAAAGAGGAAACCCTACTTGGTGAAACATAATTATACAATTATACAATGTTATTTGAAGCTTCATAGTAGTTTTAAATGCATGCTCCAATACTTACCTGTAATATTTCCTTACTGACACTGATTCATTTGGTCAAATTTGTGATATTGTGCCATCATATTTGTTTTTTTTATATATATTTATATTTTATTGATATATTAAAACATAAAAACAATACATATTTCATAAAGTTATAGCAAGCGCGAAGCAATACATCCTACTAGCATACTATTCACTATTTTCTACATACAATTTCCAACTAAGCCAAAACAACACCCACATTCTATTCATTAAATCCGCATATCATCACATCATTCCTCTCTCTCTCTCTTAAAAAGTCAATAAATGGTTTCCAATTATTCACGAAAAAGTTAACTGACTTTTCCTTAATTAAAATTGTAAGTTTATCCATTTCAGCATAGTCCAAAACTTTCAGCCACCAATCTTCCAGCGAAGGTATCTCCGAATTCTTCCAATATTGTGCATATAAAATTCTTGCCGCAGCTATCATATATAAAAACAAAGTTTGAAATTTTTCGCCATCATATTTGTTGTTGTGCTCTTTCCTGTTGCCACCCAGGGTTTTAGTACTGGACTCTCGATAGGACTATTTTCACTAGGTGAACGGATGTCAATTTTCCCTACAACAGCCTGTAGCTCACAGCATGCTATGTGGGATTCTGCCACGTACCGAATTCTGCCACATCTTAGTAGGTATGCTTGCGCAACAGTTTCAGGGGACTTCCCAAAAAAGAAAAATTATTTAGAAAGATTTCAAGTTGTTTCCACATAAATGAAACAAAATTGGTCCATTTGTGAACCAACCGGAAACAAGATACTAATTCTGTCCAGGCACTGTCCAGGGTGCTGAGTATCAATTCCTATGTAAATAATGCTAAGAAGATGGCAGCACCCGCCCCCCCCCCCAAAAAAAATCTCCAAAACAAGCACTCTTTTACTGAGCACACAGCTTAGATCCAGCTTAGCAGAATCTTGGAGAGGAAGGACCCAGGATAGGCCACCTGGAGTAAGAAGTGCCCTGTTCAAAAACTTAAGATTTATAGTGCAGCAGTAGATAAGATTAGGTGTTTGACAGGCGCTACTTATGTTCATTAGAGGCTCATGGAAGATAATTAGCTATGTCTGTTGCAAGCCTGCAAAACACCTCAGCTGCTGTTTTACGGTACAATCCTGCCTAACTCTAGGCCGGCGGAGCGCATGCTCCGTCAGCCCAAGGAGTCACAAAAGTGCCATAAAGCACTTTTGTGGCTCCTTTGGAGTAAGCCGTGCCAGTGCGGAGGCCGGCACTGCTCACTCTGTGACCTACCTGTACCCGCGCCGGCCGCCGCATGTAAGGACCATGCCAGTCAGTGGGAGGGAGGGAGGGCCAGGGTGGCAGGAGAGGGGGCTATTGGTCGACTGAGCCAGGGAGGAGGTGGGGATATCAGCTGCGCACTCTGTCCCCCTCCCAGGCTGAGCTGGCCTTATATGGCCTCCCCAGACGTATGCCAGCTCCAGAGCTGGCGTGCATCCGAGGAGGACCATTGGGGCCTCTGGGGCTTACACCAGGGGAAGGTGTAACGTCCCCTTCCCCTGAGGTGAGTCCTGTCTGCACCAGCACGCCCCGCATCCCAACTATGCACTTTAGGCCGGCCGCCACATCTTAGGTAGATCCGTCTGCCCGAAGGCACCTCAACTTGAAATAAATAGCTGGAAAAATCCACAGTACTTTATATTGGGCTGGCTGCAAGAGCGCAATGTTGCAGCATTCTGAAAGGCCAGGAAATTACCCAAGGCTATGGGCTGCAATGCTCATAGCCTTGGTATTCTCATATACTGTATCAATATTTGTAGCCTTGATATTAAAAATATATACAGTATCTATAAATTCACTCATGTCTGGCTGCAGACTTACCCCGGTCGAGGGAGGAGGCACTGTCCACCACCACATCCAGCCAAGACAGGATGGAAGAGTGAGGGGAGTGGAAGAGGAGCCAGGGTGAAGCAACCCCCTCCCCGTTCAAGGCTTTGAGGCCAGAGAAGGCAACCGGGACTCTAGGAACATCAGCCTTTAGGGATCCTCTCTGTGCTGAACCCACCCCACCTTGGAAGGGGCCCCAAGGACCCACCAACATCATGGCTAGGGGAGCATGGCCCCTTACAACACAAAAATAAATGAGAAAACCCCATCTTTTACTTACATATTTTAGTCATGGAAAATAGCAACTGTTGGGGCTCTACTTATAAATAAAAGTTGCTATTTCCCCAAGCAATTTCTCATGTTGAGAACTGAACTTGGGACTTCCTGCATGCAAAACATGCACTCGACCACTCAGCTAGAGGGGTCTCCTGTACAAAAGCCCATAACCTGCATGCTAGAGCTTCAACTGCTTCTTGACAAGGTACAGTACATGAAGGGAGAGGAACACACAGATGCTGAGAGAAAGGTGGAGGATACAACAACAGGAAGAATTGAATGGAAGGCACTGAACAGAGTGATGGCTTATGAGTCATTACTGCAAATGTCTGCCTCCGTATGCCATTGGGAACCTAGACCTATCTCACAGAGAGAGAGAGAGAGAGAGAGAGAGAGAGAGAGAGAGAGAGAGAGAGAGAGAGAGAGAGAGAGAGAGAGAGAGGGTGTCTCAAAAATGCACACACCTTTTTTTTGAGCTCTAGTTTGAACAGATTCTGAATTCTTCACCTGCAATGCACTCTTAGGAGCCTCTGGAGGCCGCTTCCTGGTCACGTCAGGCCTGGAACCTGGAGCTCTACGTGGGGCTGCCCTTGAAGACGGTTCTGAAACTGCAATTAGTGCAGAATGCGGCGGCCCATGTAGTCACTGGAGGTAGGCGGTTTGACTCGGGCCGCTCCTCCGACGGCTGCACTGGCTGCCGATTCGTTTCCGGGCCCAATTCAAAGTGCTGGTTTTGACCTTTTAAAGCCCTATATGGCTTGGGGCCAGGATATTTGAGAGACCTCCTACTTCTATATAGTCTGGCCCGTCTCCTTAGGTCATCAGAGAAGGCCCTCTTGAGGGTGCCGTCACCCAGGGAGGTGCGAGGGGCGGCTGGCAGAAATAGGGCCTTCTCAGTAGTGGCACCAACCTTATGGAATTCCATCCCTTTTGATTTACGAACTGCTCCCTCCTTGGACACTTTCCGGCGAGGCCTAATTCAAAGAAGCCGCCTGAGCTCTTGCCTCTTTTAACATCTTGCTGGTACAGGTGAAGTGCTGCTGTTTTTATGCTTCTAATTGTAGTAATCTTTTTAATCAATTTGGTTTTATTAATTCTCATTAATTGTTTTTTAATGCTTTTAAAATGTGACTATTTTTTTCTATTGTATTTTTTGTATATATTTTTCTTGTTGTAAGCTACCTTGGGTCCTTTTGGGGAGAAAGGCAGGATAGAAATATTGTAAATAAAAATAAATAAATAAATAAATAAATAAATAAATAAAAACACACTCCACGGGCCTCAGATCACCTCCCAGAAGTGACTGGAAGTGACTTCCAGTTTACTTCGATTTGCGCCTGTGACTTCCGGTTGCTTCTGGGAGTCATTCTGCGGTCCACGGAGGCCAATGGAGTGGGTTGCAGTTCTGGCACAAACTGGAAGCAGCCTCCGGAGGGTCCCAAACATGCCTTGAGGGTGAAAAATTCAGTGTCAAGTTGCAAACCACCAGAGAGGACAACCATTGCCCTAGTTCATATATACTTCATCTATACCTGCAACACTCCTAAGGGAAGCAATTGAAGAGATGTGTGGAACCATCCCAGGGCACATGTTGATGTGAACATATTGATGGATGCCTGCAGATCCTTAACTGAAGGCTGCCCGCAGGGTGCAGCAGCACCAGCACAGGCTCCTCTGTGTCCCACAGGCAGCCAGAGACTATGAGGGGCAGAGAGGTAAGGAAACATTCCATTTACTTACCTGACTCTGCTCCCGCATGAACCCCTATGGGTCTACTCACCACTGGAGAGCATGCACGGCTACCAATGATTGCAGTGGCAGCCTCTCTGTGCTCACTGGCAGAAGTGCCAGCCTGGTGGCGGACGTCACTTCCGCTGGTAGGTTGGCAGGCTGGCAGAACTTACATTCTGCTGGCAGGTAAGTCAATGATGTCAGCAGTGTATAGACACTAATGGGGAACATTTCAAGCACTTGATCTAATTCATTAACTAACGAATTAATTAACTGGGTTGAGTAATTGCTTCTGGGTACACCATGTGCAGTATATGTATGTATGTATGTATGTATGTATGTATGTATGTATGTATGTATGTATGTATGTATGTATGTATTTACTTACTTACTTACTTACTTACTTACTTACTTACTTACTTACTTACTTACTTACTTACTTACTTACTTACTTACTGACAATATTTTTACTCCGCCTTTCTCCCCGAAGGGACCCAAGGCAGCTTACAACAAGAAAAAAATACAATACAAAAGGCCTCGCCGGAAAGTCTCCAAGGAGGGGATTATTTTATATTTGTGAATTATGGTCAATAGACAATATTGCACTGTTTCATTTTGATTCCCCTTCCCAATTATTGTAAATGATTCTCACAATAAACTCTGCTTTGTTGCATCTTTCACCTTCATCTCCCACTTCCTTCCCCCCTGAACCTTTGAGCTGTTACATTGACCACCACACAAGATCCCTGCACACTAAGTAGTTGTCCCCGTGTGTGCATGTTACATGTGTGTAAGTGTACACCCAGTAACAGAGTATCCTTGGCATCTGGGTGGATGCTGTTGAAGACAAAGGGCTGGATGATGATGATGATGATGATGATGATGATGATGATGATGATGAATGGAGCACCTAATGTAGTGGTAGGTACTGTGCAAGATAAAATAAAAGTAAAACAAGTCCTTTTCAGAAGCAATGTACAATTACAATGTAGAAGGCAAGGATAGGAAATACCGTAAGCAAGGAAACCAATTTCTAATAAATAAATAAAAAACAATTTAAAAGGTGCAACCAATATGAGTGGAAACTCTTGTTAATGGCCATATTTAAAGATTTCTTTCAGGAGAAAAGAGGAAGTTTTAAAGACGTTTCTTGAAAGACAAGAGCACAAGCTAGTGCAGCAGCTGAACGATGTGGATCTTTGGCACAGAGACCCAAGCGAAGCAATTGTTATATTCATAGTAAAGCAAAGAGAATGTATAAAACTCAAGAGTAGAAAGGAGTTGATCATGGAGGGCAGTCTCTCATCATCTTAAAACATACATTTCCACATGTACTGGGAACGCAAGAAACCTTAATCCGCAATAGTAATAAGCTTTGGGTGACCTATTACTGTATTTGTCAAATAGTGATTAATATTCAGAGTTTGAGTTAAATTCATGCCTGCTGGTTTGTATGCATATTACAAATTCGCCTTCTGAAATCTACTCCACAGAGATTTTTACTCTCTCTCTTCATTCTTGTATAACCCCTATTTTATTGGAACCTGGTAGGCTGCTACCTTGCTCAGATGGATTATAAATTTAGTGTACAAAATTCACATCCTAGGCTGCTATTTTTCCATTTCTTGTATCAGAAATGTTCATGCGAGGTCTTTAAAAATGACTTCTGGTAAAAGGCTTTCAGTTAGAACTGTTACAGAGCTAAAAACTCCTTCCTTTTCCCTAGCAATGTAACCCTTCAAAGAACGAAGCTTTGTCATCGGGATTACAGTCATAAAAGGAAAATTCTTTATATTGTTAAAAATAAACAACAATAAAAATGATGTTAACAAAGCATTATGTTTCGTTCAATGTCCATGAACATTTTCAAATGCAAAAATCCAACCCTAACTGGCAAAATGATGTTACCAGCGCAACCGCCTTCCTTAGAGCTTATAACCTATTAACCAGGAGCCAATCTCTTAGGGAGGAACAATCCCTTCAATCAAACAATCTCATGAGTTCCACATGTGGTGGGTGTTGTAAACACGCCGTAAAGCGCGTTTACAGCACCTGGAGATTAAGGGCCGCCGGTGCGGAGGCCAGCAGCCCTTACTCCGTCTTCCCCAGGATCCTGCAGCTGCTGGTGCATGTACGAATTGCACCCGGTCAGTGCAGGGGTGGGGGAGGAGACCAGTCAGCGAGGGAGGGCGCCCGTTGGCCAGTTCAGGCCGGGAGGGGGCAAGGATATCGGCGGCGAGCTCCGCTGATACCCCGCACCTGTTCCCAGCCTAGGCCGCCATTATCCCTTACCCCGAATGTACATCAGCTCAAAAGCCGATGTACATTCGAGGAGGCTCATTGGGGCTGGGCCATCCCTACACCGGGAGAAGGGAGTCCCCGGGCCTCACCGGAGAGGCCTGGGAAGGGCACAGGATACTGTGGATGGCCATATGGGCCGGTCGAGTATCTTTATGCAAGATTGGGATTCCCGTCACCCCAAGTGACCACAACTAGATTGTGCCTTTCCCACTGGCAGCTCTGATGTTGCCTTCATTTGAAAATTCCAATCTTGAATGACTTGATTATAATATGATTTTCTCAATTTTTCAGGTTTTGTCAGAGGAATTTCAAAACCAAAACAGTGAGTGTTCAGATTTTAAATATGAACACTCTGAATACTCAAAAGCATTACACAAATGCTAGGTTCTTTTACTTCCATCATTTATAATAATGATTTAACAGTCATAGTAGTACTTAATTCACTTTTCCATAACAAAGATGTTCAGAGCGGCCCACAATAAAAATGTGAACTGTAAAAAACAAATAATTTAAAAGGTCATTAGAAAAATTCTAACGATTCCTGCTAGAAAGTAATAGGAATCCATACCTTGATATATTTGGACCTGGTTTGGGGTTATTGTTTGTCCATTGTAAGCAATGTAATTCATGCTTAGAGAAGTAATTGTGCTTAAAATGTGTAGATTCTGCTATCTGTTTTAGAAAGATCTAAGAGACGGCCTGTTTGTTCTGTGTAACTACAGCTCAGCAATATCCCCTCAAGCTTCAAGACACCAATTACTTCTTGTGTTGAGTCTAAATTGTTTGCATTTCTCATTGTAAACAGCAGCGTAGTAATGCTACTCATTTAATTCCTTTTTTGTTCCATAATGCCTAATTGTAGCAAATGATCATTGTGTTGCTTACTTGAAGTTCTGCAGTGGAGTACCTTGTCAGATGACTGTTGCCCATAAATGAAGAAATCCACATTGACTTTCCACAGTAAACTGATCCCAGCTTTCTAGCCATGACATGTTTCAAAAGGACAAAAGGTTCTTCGCTCTGGCACTTTTTTTATTGATTTGCTTTCTCAGTTCCTTGAGTGCGCTTTTTCTTTTTCTTTTTTTAACAGCTTTTTTGTTTCCCCATGATAGATATGTAATGTTAGGCACAGCGCAATCCTATCTAACTTACACCACCAGTGTAACCAGCGGGGGAGGACAGGGTGGGAGGCTTTGGAAGGGGTGGGGATATTTAAATCCCCTTTGAATCCCCCTTTGGAGAGGATTTGAATCCCCTTTCCGTTCTGGGGCTTCCCGTTCTCGCTGCACTGCTGGTTACACTGGTGGTGTAAGTTGGATAGGATTGCGCTGGCAGTGATGTAGACTCGAGTCTATTGACTCGGACTCGAGTCGAACTCAAGTCGTGTCAATTACTTGACTCGGTGATTGTAAAAATCTCGAAAGACTTGAATTGAGACTTGGAGCCTTTTATGACAAGTCAAATTTTATTCAGTTTTAAACCGGGTTTACCCCATTAAATAGATAGGGACTCGCAACGAAAGACTCGGGACTTGGGGGCAAAGACTTGGGACTTGACTCGAGACTTGGAGTCAGAGACTTGATTCACATCCCTGATGTTAGGTGGTTGAGAGCAGAGGCATCGTGGGGGGGGGTTGTTGGGCCCCTGGGTGCAAGGGTGACATGTGGCAGAGGGATGCAATTGCAATTTGGCAACTGCAGTCCAGTTTCACACTGCCAGAAAGTGTACTGCACTGCATAGACCATAGGATTGGGCCCCTACTCTTTTAATTTTTCAGTGTAGCTTAATTCTGCTTTTTCTTCAGTTTTTTTAAAAACACAATTCCTCCTTATCTTAAGAAACATAAGACTTCTTTTAGTGTCTTTCTTTGTGTGGAAAGAGAGAGACGTAATACCTGTGTGACTGTGTGAATAATTGTCTCATATGTGTCTCCAGATAATATATTCTCTTCCCATATCTTAAATGTCCTGCTCTTTCCTTCACTGAACTCTTGTTTCTGATACACTTTTCATTCACGTTGCAACGTTGCTGCTTTTCATTTAATATCCTTTTTAATTTGGTTTGTTGTTTGTCCAGACTTTCTCCTCACCCTGTGTTTGTTTACACAGCACCTTTACTTTTATCCTTGGCTAATATTATGGATTGCTCTGTTTCCTCCGACAGACATTTCAGAATGAGTTTTTCATTTCCAGCATATTTATCTCTCAGAGTTTTAGATAATTGACATATGTTAATTTGTTTGCAGATCCTTCAAAGGTGACATCTAAATTTGACGGCATTCCCTACAGACCACATATACCAACACACAAAAAAGTCATCCACTTTTTTAGAACTTATTTTCATTCCCTTCATTACATATTTACATACTCCCCCTGGCTTCAGCCTCTTAGTGCAAATTTTGTGAAATCATGTGAAGGGAAAGTAGCAAAGCCTGTGGCATGCCACAACATGTGACTGGTGGGCTATCTTCAATTTGGTGAGTCACAAGCTGTGCAGGCTTGTTTCGTGTCTGTTTGCCGCGTCCACTTCTGAAATTAAAAAGAAAAAAATCAAAATATCCCCTCTCCCCAATCATATTGGAATAATATTGTAGCCCTGCTCAGACATATGGCCTAAACCCGCGTAGAGGAGGTTTGGGTGTGTGTCAGTTTACATACCACATGACGATACTCTCCATTGCCTCATCCACTGGTTCAGAACATGCCTCTGAGGCAGTGCAGCTCGTTCATCTCACTTGTTCATGAGATGTGCAGTTGCCTTGGTGCCAGGATGCAGAATGTAACAAACTGCTCAAGCTGGCAGACCTCCCAGCAGGCTTCATGGTGAACAAGGGACAACAGAGGGAGGTGCTCACCACGAGATGCAAGGCAGCGAGCGACAGGAAGGCAGGGGCATACGGGGGTGGAGCAGCTCATCTGCTGAACTCCCAACAGGCTTTGCGGACAGGGGGTGACAGAAAGAGTCACTCACCATGAGCTGCAAGGGACCCAACAGCCAGTGGTGAAGGAAACCCCCCCTTGGGACGATGATGTCACTCACCCTGCCCCTGAGTGATGTCAGCCGGAGCCAAGCGTCCCTGGGGGGCTAGGGAGGAGGGAGGGGAGCACACGGAAACGCAGCTTGAAAGCTTCTGCAGCCTCCTCTGAACCGTTCCGCTGCCTTTCCCATCTGGATCGCCGCCACCACCACACTATCTGCTGCCATTTCATTGCACCCACCGCCATTTTACCACCCCTACTGCTGGTATGATTCCCCCCTGCCTGCTACCTGGTGGAGGACCGCCCCCTGCCCCATCCCTTCCTACGCTTCTGCCAACAGCGAGCAAGCCCTGCGCTCTTCAACAGTGACAGGTGGGCAGAGGTGTCTGAGGGCGAAGTAGCTCATCTGCATACCTTCCACCAGGCTTCACTGTGGTCAGGGGATGATGGAGAGAGGCACTCATTGTGAGCTGCAGGGACCTGCCGAGCGAGCCCTGTGCTCCTCAGCAGCAAACTTGTGAAGAGGAATGGAAAATGGACGGAGAGGCCAATGCAGTGGTGACGTGCAAGGCATGTGCTGTTTGTCTCATGCAGTCACTGAGGACTATACATGCAGCAAGTGCAAACCGGTTGCGCTTTTGGAAGAGAAGGTTAGAGGACTCCAGAAGCAAGCTGCCAGCTATGGCAAGGGAAAGCATAGGATTGAGTTACAACTTGGACACAGAAACGCCAGAAACATTATGGGCAATGGCCTTACAGGAATGCGGTTTCCTTGCTTGACAAATGTTACTAAGAACATAAGAACATAAGAAGAGCCCTGCTGGATCAGGCCAAAGGCCCATCTAGTCCAGTAGGTATCCTCACAGTGGCCCCACCAGATGCCTCAGGGAGCACACAGACCACAAGATAACCTGTTTCCTGTTGTTACTCCCTTGCACCTGGCACAGCAAAAACCTACTTCTAAAACCAGGAGGTTGCTTATGGCTTGTAACCTGTGATGGTCTCTTCCTCCATGAATCTATCCAAAGCCTTTTTAAAGGCTTTTTAACAAATCACTTTTAACAAATGTAAATGTGGATGACCCACTGGGGCTGTTTGTTTTAATTGTTTTAATTGTTTTTAATTATTTTAATTCTTGATTTTAAATGTATTCATGTATTTTAATATTTTTGTTGTAAGCCGCCTTGGTTGCCCTGGTGGGAGAAAGGCAGGGTAAAAATTCTATAAATAAATAAATAAATAAATAAATAAATAAAGTCATCCAGGCCAGGTGCCATCACCACATCCTGTGGCAAGGAGTTCCACAGATGAATTACACGCTGGGTAAAGAAATATTTTCTTTTCTCCGTTCTAACTCTCCCTGCACTCAATTTTAGTGCATGTCCCCTGGTTCTGGTGTTGTGCGAGAGGGAGAAGAATTTCCCTCTATCCACTCTCTCCATCCCATGCATAATTTTATAAGTCTCAATCATGTCCCCCCTCCGGCGCCTTTTTCTAGACTGAAGAGCCTCAAACGCTGTAGCCTTTCCTCATAAGGGAGGCCTTAATGGAACATTTTTGGCCTCCCTAAATATTTCTCAGATGTTTTGCCTAATGAGAAACTCCTAACTCCATTTCAAACTTAGGGATAGGACTAAGGCCTGCAGAGCAAATTTACAGTCCAACCTATCCCCTGCTGATGCAGCACCTGCTGCATCCTGTGCTCCAGCACGGGCCCAGGACAGCTAGGAGAGGTAAGTAAATGTTACGAACCTCACTAGCTGATCCAGGATCCCCTATGGTTCTATTCAGATCTATGCCAGCTCTTTTGCCCAGGATGGGGGTATTGGTTTCAATGGCCACCACTGCAGCTGGGATCTGCCCCATCCCTCCTCAATACAACTCCGCCAGCAGCAGAAGCCTACAAGCAGCCAGTTTGTGGGATGCTGTTGATGGCTCACAGCCTTCTAGGACTTGTACTGGTGGCAGTGCTCCGCAGACTGGCAGAGAGGCTGCCGTGACAACGGACAGCACAGTACACCAGCAGACCTCACAGTCCACTGGCATATCATGCAGATAGGATTGGGCCATTAGTTGCTTATCCTATTTTACAATCACAATAAATTCCTCTACAAGGATAAATCCCAATACAGTGAGACCTCAGTATCCAGGGGGGATACATTCCAGGACACCCCCCCCCCCATAGATACCGAAATCTGCAGATACACAAATCCATAGAAGGGGCCCTCAGGCCTCAGAGGACCTCTGGAGGTGACTGGAAGTATCTTCCGGTTGCGTCCGGAGGTGTCCTGAGGTGTGGGGAGGCCACACTCGGCCTCTGTGCACTTCAGAAGGCCTCCTGGAGGCTTCTGAGAGGCACTTCCGGTTCAAAGCAAAAATCAAAAGTGCCTTTAGGAAGCCTCCAGGAAACTTTCTGAGGTCCGGCAAAGCCACACGTGGCCTCCCTACACCTCAGAACACCTCCAGGACACGACCGGAAGGCACTTCTGGTAAATGCAGGGCGGCACCTGCGTTGAGTCAAATCCGCAGGTGCCAAACCCGTGGATAAGGAGGACCAACTGTACAGAGCAAGATAGAAAAGATAGATTTCTCAGCTGGACTTGGTATGAGCATGAGAATTGCCAGGCAAGCTTTATAACAGACATTACCAGTTTGCAATCTTAATTTTAACATGTCAGTTTTAAAAGCTAGCCTTATTCATAAAATTTCATTCATTCAGAATTCTCCCCCACCACCCACCCACATCTTTTTGTGTTTCCTTCTCACTCGTTTCTCCTGTTCCTACTAATTAAACCTCATTCAGTCACTACTAAAATACAGAAGGAAATTGTATACTGTACCCCTCAAACACATGCAGTAGGTGGCCTGTTTTTTCTTTTTAAGCACACACACACACACACACACACACACACACACACACACACACACACACACACACACACCAAAGAGGTCTTATCAGCTGCATCTGAAGCATTAAAAAAAAAGCCTAGACACCTCATAATTTCCATGCCCTCTTAATCTACTTTGTGCAAATTACACACTCAGACTTTTCGAAATTTATTGTAATTAGGCCTATATATTACAAAGGGACTGCTCACGCAGCTCCTACCTAATCTCTCATTTATATGCAGAATAGCAGAGCTAAAGAGTTTAGGATTTTCACATGTAATGCTCTTTTTACCTAATCAAGTTATGCAGCTTAGTAGCTCGCTTCCCTGTGGTTCACACACATTTTTAAAATAAATCAGCATAGTCCTAGCCAGGCATTAATGCTACTTTCAGCAACCTTTCTCTATTCACTGATTGTTCACCGGGGACACAGTAATTCATCACTCAGAAGTAAATGGTGCATGAGTAACCCATTTTAAATAATCAGTTTATAAGAGAAGCACTACAGAATCCAGATTAAGTTTAAATGAAGTTATGTATTTCTCCATTTTCTTCTCTAAACCATATAACAATGCCATTGATAGTGAAAAAGGACATCTATGGCTGAGTAAATCTAGATTACTCTTGATTTGTGAGTTCATGTTTCCATCACTGAATGAAAGTTCCATTTTCCTGGTCCTGATATTCTGCAAGATGATGGGTGCTGATTCCTATCCTATCCCCCACCATCCTATGTGATACAGCTGCGTTGTTGGAGCATGCACTGCATCCAATGGCGAGGGTTGACCAGTTGGCCTGAGGTAAGTAATATTTTTTACATACCTCTCCATAGGCCATCTGGCCATCAATTGGTCTCTTTGGGTACATTCCAGCTATTTTGCTGGCATAAGCCTGAGGAGAGACAGGGTGTGTGCCAGGCTAGGAAAATGGGGTAGGATCCCAGCGTATACTGCTGCCACTGAGATCCACCCCCTTCTGCCCCCTCCCACCACCTGCTTGTCCTGCTCCCACAAACTGCCCCTGCTGCCACATCTGTACTGGTGTGGTGTCTGGGAGCTCCTGGTGGAGCACTATGTGGGGCCTCCAACCATTTGTGCTTGCGGCCCCATAGCATACAACAGTGACACACCATTTATGATGCCTTAAAACTTATAGTGGTGGATCAGGAGATCTGCTACCATAAGCCCTCCATAAGCTTGGGCTGCCTATGTATTTCAACATTTATTCTTACTGATCATGCCAAATCTGACTCACTAAACGCTAAAGAGACATACGGAATTTGTAACTGCATCTCTACTCTGAATGCAGTGGAGCTGGATATGTTCTTGGTGACCATTGTTTGATTTGTCTGCTCATTTAAGCTTTCAGTTACCAAAATTCATTTGGAGTTTCGTGTCGTAACACTGCTCAGAATCTGGAGTGGAATGTCTTGAAACGTTGTGGGGACCATTGGTGTTCATTTTTCAGTCTCACAGCGCAATCCTGTGTAAGAATCCGACCACCAGATCCTGAGCCTGAGGCAGCCCATCAGACGGTGGGCCGGAGGTCTACTCAGGGAAGGGGATGGCCGTCCCCTTCCCCCGGGTGTAAACCGGGGCCGGCCCGATGGGCCTCCACGGATTTCCGCCAGCTATTTAGCTGGTGGAAGTCGGAGGAGGCCATGTAATGGCCTTGCCAGCCTGGCGGGGACAGGGATATGGTGGGAGCCATCTCCCGCCCCCTCCTGGGTTGGCTAGCCCAATGGCCCCCTCCCTCACCCGCCAGACCGCCCACGCGGCCGCCAGCGGGAGAGCTTACCTTCCTCTAGTGACTGCGTCCTCAGCCCAAGGACCGTGTCCTTACTCCCACGGAATCACGAACGTGATTAACGGCACATTCATGACGTCTTGGAACGGCAGAGCGCTCGCTCCACCGTTCCATAGATTCCCAGGATTTCTCCTAATTGTTGAATATGAGATGGGATCTACCTCATATATAAATATTTAACATATCTATAACACTATGTTGAAGAAATCAAAACAGCAATGGAGCATAATGCATGTATTAGGTACAACTGAAAAGTCCGAAAATAATAAGCAAGTACTGTAGTAAGAACACTTCAAGCTGGAGCAACCCCGCCCTCCCAAACAAAAATCCAATCTTCCAGGTCCAAGGCGAACACCAGAACCACTACCACTTCCTGGCTCTATTTCTATATATTTCTCAGCATCAAAAGCAGGTTTCTTATTGATATATACTCAAACAGGAACCCAGCCAGTTCTGTCTCTCTAATGAGTAAACCTGTATGATACATATGTTTCCAAACATATGCTGGTCATATTCACACATTCTATTTTTTTGGCACCCACTTTTAGCATACACTCATTGGCTCCAATCCATGTAAAGTTAGTGCTGTTTATTCTCATTGAAATCAATTAAATGTGTAAAGAGCCCTCACTTGCAAACCTGGGCATGTGACAATCTAAAGTGTGAAGGAACCCATAAAACTGCCGTATGCTGTGGCTTCTTTCATGACAAAAACTGCTGCATCCCATTTTGTGTCACCATTTTCTAGTAGCTCCCTCAAGCTACAACCATGAATCTTGCGTGTGAGATTGATAACAGAGAAGGATAGTTGGTAATAACAGTAAAACCTGCATCTTCTCCCTTATCACCGTGACAGCTCTTGTCACACTTCACTTAATTTTACTTCAGAGTCAGGCCACGTTTTTGGTATTGACCTTATACTCAGGAATTGTGTCTGTATTGAGGAAGAAGGAAAACAGTGCCATGTAGAAGTGCTTAAAATAGTTAAAAGAGGAATTTTCAGCATAAGTAGCAAAAACATATATTGCAAGTCATGCACACACATATACGGTATATCACATAGATCAGCAGTATTATCAATGAGCAATACTGTCAACTGAGTTTTCATGCCAGTGCTTTTCTCATCACAAATTTAGGTTTATTTTATTGAAAGCATTTATTTATTCTTTCTGCAAACTAATCCTCTTATTTTATCATAAGTAGAAAATTAGAGATCAGACAGATCATAAGTAGAAAATTAGAGAAAATGTATCATAAGTAGAAAATTAGAGAAGAGATAGAGCGCGTGGGCAGGACGTCTGGCTCAGTTGGTAGAGCGATCGTCTCATAAATGCCTGAAGATCTGAAGGATGGCAGTTCAAGATGGCCGGAAGTGTCTGCATCTGTCAGAGAGCTGCTGGCATGCCGAGCTGATGCAGAGCCTCTGTGGGGGAGTGGAACTGCAGCTGCAGCACTTGAGTGGCAGTCAAGGTTGCCCTGTCAGCTAAAACGTGGTGAGGCGAACCCCAGGGAGAGAGAGAGCGCTGGACTGTGAAAGAAACATCTGGAATGAAGGGTTCTACAAAATATTAGAACATTATTGCATTGTAAAAACCCCTTGGGGGTTAGAAAGCCTGCCCATGTAAACCACCTTTAAATTAAAGTCGGAGGAGAAATCCAATGACCAAGAAAGGCAGTATATAAATATTTATTTAATTTATTTATTTAAAGAATTTATATCCCACCTTTCTCCCAGCAAGGGCACTCAAGGCGTGGGGTAAATACTGGGGGTAAAGACTGGTAGTTGTGATTCTCGATAAACATTGGCCCACAGTTTCAATTTACATTGAGGAATCCGGTGAGACTTATTATTATTATTATTATTATTATTATTATTATTATTATTATTATTATTATTATTATTATTATTATAAATGCCACCACCAGTATTTATATACTGCCTTTCTTGGTCATTGCATTTCTCCTCCAACTTTTAATTCATGGGTTACACAAGCAGGCAATTCTAAACCAAGTGGTTTTTACATTTAGCATAAATGTTCTAGTCTTTCATAGAATGCTTCATTCCAGGTGTTTTCCTTTCACGGTCTGGCCTCTCTCTGGTATTCGTCTCCCACGAGTCGACTGACAGGCAATTCCCTCTCACAAAGTGCCAGCTGCAGCTTTCTCTCACAGAGGCTTCTGCAGCTTGTCAGCGGCAACAGCTCTTCGACTACACACGGATTCTTCCAGGAATCTCAAACTGCCATCCTTGATCTTCAGGCATATGAGGCTGCAGCTCTACCGACTGAGCCAGATTTCCTGATAGATAGGAACTGAAGAACTCGTGTAAACACAGGGATTCATCACAAATTCCATAATTTTAGAGTCCTAGTCAGGCAGAAATTTGAGTCCCTATTGGCCTGTTTTACATAGCTGTTGGGCTTGGTGGGTGATTTACATATAACCATTTGAACCTCTTCTGCAAGCATAGAAGCAAACACTGATGAATTATCACCAAAACATTACTTACTCCTTTTTGGAATGTGTCTCTGAGTTATCAGGATAAAAAAGGAGGGATACAAAGAAGAAAAGAATATGTTACTGACCTAGAGGAAATGGAAATTTGGAATAATGTTGCCAGCTTATTCCCTGAAGGTCAAAACTTAAATGAAATTGATTCAACCAAACCAGTTTTGTTTAGCATCTTTACATTTTATAAATTAACAATTCTGTAATCCAAATCGATACCATTTGTGAAATACTCACGTTTCCCTAAAGGAGTCCATCTGTAAGCAACTTCTGTTCAACCTCTTTGTCAAATCTTACTATGATTACCTATACCATTGGTCTGTCGTTGTTATTATCAGGCTGTAAGCCCTGTCTGAGGCCCACGCTGGCGTCCCGGCCAACATGAGGCCCAGAAGTGGAAGCCATGCGATGGCAAAAGTGGATGAAGTGGCCCAACGAAGCTCCGAGGGGGGCCAGAAGCAGTAGTTCTGACAGTGCAGGAGGTTGGAGCTTCCCGAAGAAGCCTGGAAAGGGCTGAGTGCTGGATGGGTGCTGATTGGTGGCCCAGATGGAAGCCCGGCTTTAAAAAAAATTAAGAGTGGAGCCTGCTGCAGCAAAGGGGGGAGACACCTGGCTTGCAGTGATGAGGCTGAGCAGAGCCATAAAAACAGCAAGAACTCAGGCTTGGCAGTGCAGGGAAGAGACGGGGCAGTGCTGCCCAGGGCTGGCCGTTCGGGTACAAGGACTGCCATACCTGTGGCACTGAGGCCAAGTCCGGTGGCACCAGCTCTGATCTGAGCCAGGGTAACCCATCTCTTGGCAAAGACCCCTCAAGTGGCCTGGTGTAGGGGCTCCACAGGACTTAATTCCAGGAGACAAGCCAGGACATACTTACCACAGGGGTGGGGAAGGAGGTGGATCGCCTGCCAGTTGGACCCTATAAACACTTGCTGCCCCACCTGGGGCGGGGGGCACTACGTGTTGCCGTCACTCCCCGGAATGGCTCTGATGGCGAGTGGAAGGGATTGTTTGTTTAGGTTTTCATGGCCAGCAACTATTCTCACAGAAACAACGATGGGATTAAAAGCCTTGACACAAAAAATTATTAAAATCTCGTGTTAAAAACACAATTAAAAACTCTGTTTAAAACTGTATGAATTTAAAACAATTGATCTAAAACACAACATTTCCGTCATCTACCGATGACCTTCTTCAGGCAAAGCAGGACATCGTGAACTGCAAGATGACGGTAGATGATGGAAACGTTGCGTTTTAGATCAATTTTTTAAATTCATCAAGTTTTAAACAGAGTTTTTAATTGTGTTTTTAACTCGAGATTTTAATAATTTTTTGTGTCATGGCTTTTAATCCCGTCGTTGTTTCTGTGAGAATGGAAGGGATTGTTTACACGCATTTTGCAGCATCTTGCGCTAAGCACCGCACACGTTCTGGCTACGCCACTGGTATAACAGACCCTAACTGGAAATGCATTGAAAACCTGAGTACGACTCCTGCCTGAAAAGGAATTTAAAGGTACTTTATGGGCCCTAACACAGAGATTCAGCCCAACAGCAGGCTGGTGGAAACAGCAACAGTAACCTTAGGAGACACAGAGCAGTTCATAACAATGGGGGAAAACCAATGGGGGAAAACCATAGGCAAGAAGTAATTGTGTGTAAATTATGGGGCCTGCATTCTGTTTGTAGTACAGTAAAAGTACAATGATGACTGCAAAAAACTGCAAAGGCTATGGCGAACAATCTAAAATACGACAATGCACAACAGCACAACACCGTAAAGGGTTTCCTCGAAAGGCAGCCTCTACATGGAACAAATACAATAAAAATCCAGTTACGAACAGCCCAACGTTTCGTTCTAAATACCTTAGAACCTTCTCAAGGGAAAACCATCACAGGAGGATTGCAGATGGAGTTGTCTAACCAATCTGCACATCAGTATTTAAACATCAAAGTTCCCTGAGATTGAAACATCCCATGCAATCAGCTATTGCAGAACACACTTTGAATGAAGGGCATACGATCCTCTTCAATGAAGCTAAGTGTCTGCAGAGTGAAAGTAACGTCAGAGTCTTGCGGCATTTGGAAGCGCTGGAGATCAGCAAACGAGGAGTAGGGGGGCTTCTGAATCGCCAGCAGGACTTGACATTTTCGAACCGTATCTGGATGCCCATTCTACATAAGAAAAGCGGGTTAGAGACTGAGAGCACGGAAAGCGGAGCGAGCCCGATTGCCTGATTGACAGCGGCTGTGGTTATCGGGTTAAGTCCGGTCATTTCCGCTTTCAAAGAACGGAGTTTTCCCTCGCTTTGATGTTTAAATACTGATGTGCAGATTGGTTAGACAACTCCATCTGCAATCCTCCTGTGATTGTTTTCCCTTGAGAAGGTTCTAAGGTATTTAGAACGAAACGTTGGGATGTTCGTAACTGGATTTTTATTGTATTTGTTCCATGTAGAGGCTGCCTTTCGAGGAAACCCTTTACGGTGTTGGATATTAGTAAAAAAAATTTATAGAACTCTTTTACATGGCATTGTTTCCCGTAACTGTTGTGCATTGTCGTCTAGTAGCGGGCCATGAAAGCTACCGATCTAAATCTAAAATACAGTCATTCCGTCACAATGACTTGGGTCAAATTTGCCTTCTTGTGGGGAAGGTGCTTATTTTAACAGTTAAGGCTGATGCTATTCATCCCTATCCATTTTCCACCGTTTTGCTTACCTGCACTGTAATTTTACAAAATGATGTCTTTAGGATTGAGGGTTAACTGTACAGAGGGAATTTGGCAAGCCATTCACTTCCACCTGTCTATTGTCAGTTTCTCTCTCAAAGTAGATGTGAGTTGGTGTTGCAGAGTGGCTGAGAGCATGGGCTGTGAGCGAGGAAGTTCCCAGATCAAATCTTGCCTTCACTAGATGACCTTAGGGAAGTTAGTCTCTCTTAGCCACAGCCCCACAGCTGCAATATGGGGATAATATATCTTGCTGGGTTGTTGTTGCAAGGATTTCCTGAGATCATTGAAGTGAAGTGCTCTGAGTACTCTGAAAGTGTTCAGATAAATGCTAAGGATTATTACTATGAAATGGTACAAACTCATCATAAACCCAAAATATAAGAAAGAAGACAAGAAAGCTGTTCATAGTTTTATATTGGAGAGCCATACTAATGAGGGTAGCCAACAAATCAACAAAGTAAAGGAACTCCCCAATGGATTAAAGGAACAAACGTTCCCTCAAGGAGGCCATCAGACTACCCCCACCACGGGATACAGCGTACACTCCATTGGCGCAGCTGCATTGGTGAGAGGGATTTAGTTAGGATTGGGCTGTCGACAGGGAGGAACTACCTAGGGACGCTTTTAGTTTTTGCTGCTGCTTTATGTTGTAGATATGTATTTTTTAATCTGCCCTGTACCATTTTTGAACCTTTAACTTTTAATTATGAATTGTTTAATTGGTTTAAATGGTTATTGCTTGTTTTATCTTTGTATGTTTATTTTGTTGTGCACCACTTTGAATACTAGACAAGCAGTATAAAAATCTTTTAAACAAACAAAGAAACACGTGGGTCACGTGTCTCCAGGCAATGGCTGAGGGAACGCCGTAGCTGCGCTCAGCCCCTCAGTCGTTGCCTGGCAAGCAACCCCGTCCCGCCCTCCCTTGGCATAGTCTGGGATTAGCCGGTCACCCGTCAGGGGACCAGGTAGGAATTTTTGGCTTCCAATACATTGGCACCTATTGAGGAGTTTTTTTGCCTACCTCAGACTGTGGTACGAGGGAGCGAGCAATTAGCCAGTGGGTCACCTGGCAGGTGGTGTGCGGAAATTGGGTAGGTAGGTTGGCAGGGAGTGGCGTGCACCTTGAGGTCGGCAAAGTCAGGAGGTGGGCCAGGACCACTCATTTACGACGCTTGACCAGGTCGGTGATGCTGGATGGCAAGCCTCCTGGCTGGAGCAGGGGACGCCCATCAATGGATTGCCAGTATAGGCTTCAAAACTGCTCCACTGTCTCAACCCTTTAGGGTCGGCTGTGATAGGCTTCCCCGGGGAGCCTGGAGCCGGGGTGTTGGACGCCAAAGCAAGCAGGGGGAGGTAGATGGCTAGCGCCATTTTCCCCGTCTGGAGTCCGCACGCCGTTGGGGGGTGGAGAGTTTATCCCAGTTATTGCCTCTGCAGGTTTATTCTGTTCTTAGATTAAATAAAGTGACCATAACTCCAAAGTGACTTGTCTCGTGTGCTTATTGGGGGGTGTAAGGGTAAATATCTTGATTGCCTTTTGGTTTCCTAGCCCTTCTTCCCAGTACACATTGCTGTTTCCATTAGATCAAACCTCAAAAGATGTAGTTCAGAACAATTTTAAAAATGTAAAATGCCTGAGATATTTTGAAGTGTGGTGACATTCTACTGCTTCATGTCCCTCTCTACACCTATGATGATGATGTCACTGGTGTCCACCTGTCTGTCAGATTGTGTTAAGTTACTCTTAACTTGTCACCTAGCATCTAGGAACTTCAGGTCTGTGTGCTTATGATTACTGACAGACCAGATTTTCTACCTGTCTAGTAGTACTTGTCACATTATTATGAGAAGTCAGTAGTACCAAAGCTGTACCAAAGCAGTCCTATCCTTCTTTAATAATACACCTGAACTGATATGTCACCATCATTCATCAAACAACACATAATGTATGACTTAAAAAAACAACAACTTTGGATTGTCTTTTTTGTTTTGTTTTTCAGAATTACAAAACTTGGAGTTGAAAAGGACACCTTCAAGTACTTTCACTTCAGTACATTTTCACTCCACAAAATCAGTAGATGAGTTGTGGAGTGGAACCTTGGGTCAACTTTGACCTTTGACCCAACTTTGTCCCAATCTAGATCCCCCTCCATGGCTGTTAATACATGTTTAAAGTCATGTCTAGTTTGGCCTTAAGTCTCTGATTACTGAAGTCAAGCAACTTTGAGTCTCATGTCTGAAATTGCAGTATGTGACCAGTATGTGACCCAGCGGCGGAACTACGGTGGAGCGCATAGAGCAGGAGCTCCAGGCGCTCGGGTGGGCGGGGGGCGCGCGTGGAGCACTCACCGTCCGCGCTGGATCGGCCCTCCCTCCCTCCCTGGAGCCCGTTCAGCTCCAAAATGAGCTGAAAACGGGCGGGGGGCGCAAATTGGGTGGGGCGGGGCGCGTCGACATGACGCTACGCAGGCCCCGCCCCCACGCGCCCGGGCGCCGGGAGGGCACTCGTCATTTCTGATGTGACCATTGAAATATAATAAAACTTGAAAACTGAAACAATACACGAAAACTATTTTATATGAAGTTCCTCTAACCCTACTATTATTACGCAATAAAGTTATGACAATATTTTCTCAGGCACAGTAGCAAATTCAGTTCACCTGGGCCTCCTGTATGAGGCTATTTTAAGAGAGAAGGAATGCAAAAGAAGCTCTTAATGGCATGCTAAATGAAGGAGTACCTTTGTTTGAATATGGTCAATTTCAGTCTTGTTTGCTTGCTCCCCTGCCCCCTTGCAATATTGAAAATGGCCACTGATGACTGCCTGGAGGTGCTGTGCAGCATGGAGGGGGCCCTGTAGTGACACCCCCCAAATTGGTGTTACCCGGTGCACCCTGCACTTAGCACACACACCAAATGATGCCACTGCTCCCCAGAGACTTTTGACTGGTTTGGGGCAGATTCTTCTGGCCCTCAGTCAGAGTATGTAATATTCACGCTTCCCTCCATTTTTCAAGTTACTTTATTTCCCCAATCCCATTTATTTATATATATTTTAAACAAGCCCAGCCAATTTAAAGATTACCCAAGGTCAAAACAAAAGTTCTTGCTAGCATATTTGTCAAATATATTACAGATTGGACTTGTGTTATTTTTTTAATGAATTAGCATCTCACAGTGCAGTCCTGCGCATGTCTGTTTTGAAGTAAGCCCCATTTAATTCAGTAGGGCTTGCTCCCAAGTAAGGATGTATGCAGTGGCGTACTAGGACGGGGGGCCCTGTGGCTATGTGCCCCAGGTGCCAAGGGCACGCCGCTTCCGGGGGGCACTGATAACGCGGCAACCAGCTGCTGACTCTGAGGGTGGCTGCGGGCTGCAGGCGGGCGCTGCGGCTCCAGATTTCAAGTCCCAGAGAAGGCGGTGATCGGCGCGTCCCAGCAGGGAGGCGTTTTATCACCAAACAGGCTTCTGCTGTAGCTGCACATCGAGGAGGAGAGGGAGGAGGCCTTTTTGCGAGCGACGGCGACGAGTCGTCTCCCTCTCCACCTCGATGTGCAGCTGCAGCAGAAGCCTGCTTGGCGATAAAACGCATCCCTGCTGGGAGGCTCCGGACCGGCTTAAAGCTCCTGGCAGGAGCTTTAAGCCGGTCCGGAGCCTCCAGCAGGCAGGCATTTTATCCTGGACTCTCGGAGCGCCCGCCCGCAGCCTGTGTGAACTTCAGACGGAGAGGACGGAAGAAGGAGCTGCGGCTGACAACCACCCTCCTCCTCCTCCAGGTGTCGTTTGGTAGGGGGAAGGGAGAAAAGGGGGCGAATCAGCTGCCTTCGGAGCAGGGGTGGTGGTTATTATCGGCTGGGTGCGGGGCCTGCCTGCTGCCGGCGAAAGCAAACAGCGATGACTCTGAGAGCAACGAGGAGGAAGAGCCTCTCTAGGAGGCGCCCGGGAGTGTAGGGGGAGCGAAGTCCCGTCGCTCACCCTCCGATGGCCATGGCCCACGGCGCTTTCTCATTGGTCAGGCCCTATCTGGGCCTGACCAATGAGCTAAGCAAAGGAAGGAAAAAGGAGAGGCGTCTCAGCCTCCTCCCCGACACTTTTGGAAAATGTGGCTGGGGTCCCTCTTGCAGCCTCAACGAACGCATTCAGAGAACACACATTATGCCCTATATGGAGCTGAATCCCTTGCCAGGACCCCGCCTCCAGCGGGTTTTTGGTAGCCGCTTGGGGGGGCGGCACCCCAAGAGCCCGAGAGGGGCACGATCAAGACTATAAAGGCTGATCTACACGACAGTGTCGCGGAGCGTTTTTTAATCCGGCGGAGCCGCCGGACCTCCGCCCCACTGCCGCGTACTCCAAGTCGAGTGTTCTATTTTTTAGGGGGCGTGACGGCAGAGCTTGGAGGTGGCTCACGGAGCTACTGCAGCCTACCAATCACAGGAGAGGGGGGGGAGGGTGGCTGAATGCCAATGTGAACGACAACCAATCACCTTGGAGGTTACATCCACACAGCAAACACAGCAACTCCATTCCCGTCCTGTTTGCTGGGGATTTTTGAATGAAGCACTGGTCAGGGAGATATAGAGAAGCCTGGGAGCCCATGGCGACCCAGCAAACCTGTTAACAGTGCAGATGAACCTAGGTTACTTTTCGAATACTGTCTGGGAATGGGTGAAGATATTGGGGTCTGTGGAACAGTTGGACTCCTTTTAAATTTAAATTTTAAATTCATGCCCCCTTGCCTACAGTCACAACTCAATAACTTCTGTGCATGGATAAAGGTATGGATGCACGGGCAGAGTGCTTTGCCGTCCCTCCCAAAAACAGCACTTATTTATTTATTTATGTATTCATTCATTCATTCATTTATTCTCTCTCCTTCTTGGCTCGCTAGTGCTGCCTGGCTGGGGCGTCCACTCCTGACTTTCACCTTTTTGGTGCCGTGGTTAGCAAAAAAAGGCATCCTGGCAAACTGGCAATGGTGAACTGCGGGTGGGGAGGGAGCAGAGCAGAGACTGATACTCTGAAGGGCTTCCCCTGCTTTGCATTCCCTCCCAAAAACAGCACTTATTTATTTATTCATTCATTCATTCATTCATTCATTCATTTATGGACTTCATATCCCGCCTTATCCTATGCGGAAGGCAAATGCCCAAGGCAGAGCGAGAGAGGAAATGGGCTGGGGTCACAGACGGTTCACAGCCGAGGTTTCGGCCAATCGTTGCGCGGTTGAGTTTAACCAATCACAACTGCGCTTTCTTAGGAAGGCGGGACAACATGAGGGGCAACAAGCTTGAAGACACTCCCCCGCTTCCAGCGCGGAGGCGCCAGGCAGAGGCGACGGCGGAGCCTCTGCCTGTCGTGTAGATCAGCCTTAACTCCCCGCAACAGCCAAAAGCAGAGAAGCGAGTAGCGAGAGGCACTGTGGGAGCTTCCAACTCATGCAGAACAGAGGCTCCGGACTGGACAAAACCCCAAACGGCGGCAGGCAGGCAGGCGAAAAGTCTCTTTACTGTCACTCGCAGCGCGAGTGGAGGCTGCAGAAATCGCAGCAGTTTCTAAAGAGATCCACGTCCGCCAACCTTTTCCCTCCGTGTGAGAGTGGGGAGAGCAAGAGTGGGGCACTAGGCACACAGCAGCAGCGTGTCCGAGCGCGCGCGCTCGCGACCAACACTCCCCGCCTCCTCCTGCTGTTGCTGCTGGTGCCGCCGGACCTCCTGCTGCTGCTGGGCTGGAGGATCTGCGGACGAGTAATTTGCCAGTGAGGCCTCATGACCGCGCCATAGTGTTTTTCAAAAAAAGGGTGGATCGCGCGTGTCACGTGACGTGCGTAATGACGTCACGCACGCTACGTCCGGGGCGCTCGGCCAACCCCCGGTACCAGGCGCCAGAAAGGCTAGCAACGCCACTGGATGTATGGGATTACAGCCTTATGGCGCAATCCTAACCAACCCCTGTGCTAGGATGCAGTGGCGCCGGGGGCAGGTTCCGTTGTATCCAGCATGGGACTGGAGGCTGCTGGAGGTCTCCTTGAATTAAAGGTACATTCATTCACTTATCCCATGTCAAGTCCCAGCAGCCTCTATGGGGCTACTTGGATCTGCGCCAGCTAAATGGCCGGTGCAAATCTGGGCAGGTCCATGTCGGGCTTTCAAGCCTGGGAAGGGGGGTAGTATTCAACAGAGGCCTCCTCCATCGAGCCCTCCCCTTCCTAGGCCTTTGCCCTCCTCCCCACCCTCCGCTTGCCTTGAAACGCCCCTCCCTATTCCGTTCCACCCTCCCCCACCCTGCTGAAGCCTGGCGGTAGTTTACTTGCTCCAGTGGGGGTCCACTAGGATCTGTTTTGACTGGCACCACGAGCCTACGCACTGCTGCAACGAGCCTTATGGCACATTTGCGACAGTGCAGAGCCTAGTACAGCTGGCTAAAGGCCAGCATAGGATTGGGCTGCCCGACCAATTCTTAGGAAGAAACCCTCATGTATATGCAGTGAAGTTAAATGTAGTATGCTCTGATGGGAAGTGTATTGACTGGGGATTGGTCCCATTGATTTCATTGGGCATTGCTTCTGTGTGATATGCTTAGAACTGGGTTATAAATAGATACTGGTAGCCCTCTGTGTTCTTTTCCTTGTTTAATTCGAAGCTGTCTGGATATGAATCAGATTGCCACTGTGTCAGATAATTACTTCTGTATTCCCTCCGCAGCTTTAGAAGGTTTTGTCAGAAGTGGCCTTTTGGAAGTAGCAAGAAATGCCTTGGAGTGTTCTGCTGGGCTACTGCTCCATATATCTTTTTGTTTCTCTTTACTATAAAATATGTATTATATATGAATTCATATATAGATATATGTATTACGGAAAAGAGTAAGAGAAGAACGAGAGAGAAATCCGATTTGCCTGGGAGTCCAAGGGATGCCCTGGTTGCAATTGCACACACGTCTTTTTTTTTCTTCTTTAATATATATTACTATCTCAAACTGTTTGAGAGTAGCTTTGTGGATTGGCCAGGGGGATTCTAAATCTGCCTTCTCCTCTTCTTTATGTAGCTTCCTGCTTCTCGTAAACATTCTGTTCTGTGTCCCTCTATCATGCACGTTGCCTGCCTGCCTGCCTGCTTGTCGCTATAAGCTTGCATGTTTATAGCGTGCTGTTAAAGAAAAACATTCTTTTATGAAGATCAAGGAAGGTAATGGGCACACGGGGGGGGGGCTGTGGGGGCAGGGAACCACAGATAAATGAATATGCGGATAGTGGATCCACGGATACGAGGGTTGCACTGTTCAGGATAGGGAGTAGGGGTTTTGTAAGCAAGAGTCAGAGGGAGAACCAGAACCACACAAGAGGCTGTCTGGCTCAGGGATGCAGACTAGTGATCTCTTGTGCTTGAATGGTGATTCCTATCTCAAAGACTGTCTGGCTTGGGGTAAGTAGAGCAATTCGGCATCCTTGACCCCCTTTCCAGGGGTTGGCATTGAAAAGCTTGGGTTGCTAAGAGACAGAGTCGGAATAAGATCTTTACAGGTCTTACACACTGAAAAGATTATGATGCCCCTGAATATAATTCAAAATAAAAACAGTACTATACCATATATATATATATATATTGAAATGACACAAAACTTAAATATTTCAACTGTCTGCTGAAATATAAATTCTTCCTAGATTTTCTGATTCCAAAACTCTGGATAATTTCATTCAGAGTCAGCAAAGCATGTCCACTTCCATACACAGTAGGGAAAATGAACCAAGTTAATAATAATAATAATAATAATAATAATAATAATAATAATAATAATAATAATATTTGCATTTATAGGCTTACCAGATTTCTGCCCCCCCCAAGGGGGACGGAAGTGACATCACAAGAAGGCGGGTCAAAAACTGTGATGTCACTTCCGCCTGAAGTGGGCGTGTCCACTGGAAGTGGGCGTGTCCACTGTAAAATAAATACAGTATTTTGCCTTTTTTCGTGCCTCTGAGCACGTGCAGATTGCCACCGCTGTTTTTGTCCCAGCCAGCCAGGTGCATTGTAATGGCCAGTGCTGGCCGTCACAACGCAGCCAGCTGGCTGGGATGAAAACAGCAGTGGCACTCTGCACGTGCTCAGAGGCACGTGAGAAAAGGTAAAATACTGTATTTTATTTTCCTGTGCTAAATACTGTGTTCTTTTATTTGTGTATTTTATTTTATTTGTGTTTGTTCTGTATGTGTGTGTGTATTGTGTGTGAATTTATTTACATTACTAGTCCTGCTCCGGCCTGCCGGCTGCATCGCAGCCAGCCGGAGCTCTTCTGAGACTGTGCTGCCTGCTGCAGCACGTCTCCGTCCTAATCTTCCTAGTCTTGCGCGCCTGCGCGAGACAGGAAGCACTCGGAAGATGTCCGAGTTCACTCGGACAACTTCGGAGACATTCCAGCCTCGCGCGCATGCGCGCGAGGCTGGAATGTCTCGGATGACGTCCGAAGTTCACTCGGACAACTTCGGAGACGTTCCAGCTATGCGCGCGAGGCTGGAATGTCTCCGAAGTTGTCCGAGTGAACTCGGACATCTTCCGAGTGCTTCCAGTCTCACGCAAACGCGCAAGACTAGGAAGATTAGGGACGGAGACGTGCTGCAGCAGGCAGCACAGTCTCAGAAGAGCTCCGGCCTGCTGCGATGCAGCTGGCAGGCCGGGGCCGGGACTAAACTACAGTTCGGGGGGGACGGGGGGACAAAAGGGGCTTGCCGGGACTTTCCCGGTCATTTCCGGGATGATGGTAAGCCTATGCATTTATATACCGCCTTTCTATGTCATCAGATTTCTCCTCGGACTTTATTCAAGGTGGTTTACACAGGCAGGCTTTTCTAACCCCCGTAGGGATTTTTACAATGCATCTTCTATTTGCATAGAACCCAACTTCTCCAGCTGTTCCTTTCAATGGTGTGGTATCTCTCTGGCTGCCCACGGATTCCGAGCTTGTCCGACAGCGACTCCTCTCTCTCACAGAGGTTCAGCGCAGACTGACAAGCTGAGATATCGTAGCTTGTTGGCAGCTTGTCAGAAGTTTCTGGTTGTCTCAAACCGATACCATCCTAGTTGTTCTTCAGGCAAGACGGCAGCTCAAACACTAGGCAGCTCAACCACTTCCTGCCCACATTATCCTGACACATTGTTGTCCTCTGAGAGCTTGACTGAATTTTATTTTTCCTGTACTATTAAACTTTGCATGCATAAAACAGTGGAACTTCTGTGCTTCTCCTCAGAGATTCATGTTCAAGTCAACAGGGCATGAGTCAACTAGCTTTTGGGAACCATGTGAATATTACTAAAAATAAAAAATTAAAATTAAATTTCTTGTGAATATTGTTCATCAGATAAGCCCATATGGTTTAGAAAAGAAAATCTACTTCATACGTCTTTGTACACTTACTTCTCCTCTTCATATGAGATTCAAGTGTATGAATTATAGTGTAGTAAGTAGATATGCAAAATTTGTCTCTAGGATCCAGTGCTGTTTTTGGTAAACTGCTATCATTTGTTTGTTTCTTCCTCATTTGTGTGCAGGACTGGGCTTTGTCATTAGTTGGACAGTGGCGTGACATCACACACCGCCCTTTTTGCCCTGCCCCTCCCTGCCACGTGCGGGCAGAGGCTTGGGAGAGCCTTATTGGCCAGTTTCTTTGTTGAGCCTGGGCATGGGGAAGCTGCACGGAGCTCGCAGCTCTCCATTCCCACCGCAGCTTCGTCGGTCCACCCACCTGTCCCCTTGTTTCAGTCTGAGATTCGCTAGTTGCCCTTGCCAGAGCCAGGTAGGAATTTTTTGCCGTCAACCTGATTGGTCTTAGCTGACACTTTTTTTTGCCCACCCCAGACCAAAAATGTTTTAAGAACTGCCTATCCATGTGTTGTGGCAGAGAAAAATGTACTGTATAAAGTAACTGGACTGTTGCGAAAAAATGCACTGCCACAAGATACAATCAGCACTGCAGTCAATAAGACTGTGGCTGCAATCTTGTCCACACTTACCTAGAAGTAAAGCCCCATTGACTAATATAGGGCTTACGTCTGAGTAGACATGCATAGGATTGGGCTCTGAGAGAGTGTGCAGCACATGGTATGAATATGGCATATTTGTTTTGTTCTAAAAGCTTCTTCTGCATTCCTTGATAACACCCTGGCATGTTGGCAGTGTTGTCATATGTATGACCTCTTTGAGAAGACCCTGAAAATATATTTTGCAAACTTGGTACAGATAATGCAGATTTGCCATTTCTTCATCAGTGTTGCTTTTCAAATTGAGGAATGTTATAAATCGTTCATCTGGTTTTCCATCTGTGGGAGACACATATCTTAGTACAGTACTCAATTGATCAATATGTGAACGGTTAGGTGTAGAGCTGACAGATAAACTGAAGTACCCAGCAGTACTTATTTCATCCACAATAGCTGAACAACTTGGTCACTTATGGACAGCACAATCTTACTAAAGGCCGACACACACCGCACGATTGCCGGCGCGTCCCAGACGCGCGAAGAGCTGTGCAGTGTGCTGAGATGTGTGGTCAGCATTGCGGAAGAGAGCAGATGCACGCGGAGCAGCTGCGCTCTCCCGAGTTCCAGCACGAACGAAAATGTTTCTGGCCCATGTTTGAGGGGGCGGGTTCGCGGAGCTACTGCACTCAGCCAATCAGATGAGAGGACGGGATGAAAGGGGTTGTCAATCAATCGAAACTCACTTGAGTCTCCGATTTCTCTTGGATCCATTTTTCCTTCTCACAAAAGTTAGCAAGATGAATTCTATTCCCGGCACAAACTGTTTTGTAAGTTTTCTCTCCTTCCTGCCCCTCTCTCTCTTCTCTCGTGTATCGGACCGCACTTGTGCTTAGCGAATCAACACTGCGCTTTCTAAGAAGGCTGGACAACAGGAGGGACTATTCGCTGTAAGACACTCGTGGAGACGAGTTCAGTGTGCGGAGGCGAGCGGCCAGGCACCTACGCTCGCTCGCCTCCACGCCAGAGCTCGTGCGGTGTGTGTCGGCCTTAAGGTTTACAGTGGCAGATCTCGCAAACCACTGCCATAAGTCCCGTTCCAGCATTGCAAAAGGCATGCCACTGTTGTGCAGTGTGGGACTGCTAGCGCAAAGGCCAGAAGTCTTCCACGCGTGGCAATGGCCAAAACAGAACAGGTAAGGTGGCAGCAGGGTCAGGTTAGGGGTGGTTTGGGGGAAAATTGAGTAAAGGAGCAGGGTGGGAGGGAACAGTTCAAGAGTGGGAGGGGGCGGATATTGGTGGAAATTGTGAACATTAAGATCCTATCCCCCTTTTCCTGGCCCAACACACCTCCTGAGGCTCCTTGGACTTAGCTGGCATAGGTCTGAGGAGATCCATTGGTGGCCAGGTGGCTTACAAAGAGGTAAGTAAAAATATTTTTTAACCTACCTGTCCTGGGCCGTCTGATCACCCCCCCCCCTCAGCATACGTAAGATACAGTGCGTGCTCCATTGGCACTGCTGCGTCACGGAAACTGGTGGGGGATAGAATTGGGGCATAGATAGAGTTCATCTCATATTGTTTTGGATAAGTATGATGGGTTATCTTTGCAGGCATTCTCGTATTTTGAGATATGCTAAAAATGGGTCAAACTAAGCCATGCTCCAACAATCCCAAGAAATTTCCATTCTGCAATGATCCAAATGCCTCATTTGATCCCCAGAAAGGCAGGCCACATTCAACTAATATTTGAGTAACAGCTACAACACACTGCAAAATATGTTGCCAGTATCCCCATTAATTTGTTCTTCCAATTTCTGTGTCAGCCCAAAGCCCTATCTTCTATTTAAATACATCAACCTTGAATCTCTGTAAGTAGTGCTATTTTCATGTTGTTCAATTAAAATAGTTTTTCGCCAGTCACTAAATCCATCTGCAGTAAACCAGGATGTTTATATAATGCAAAAGTTTGCAAACAAAACAGTACACAGACCCTGTTGATGGTGAATACAGTAGCCATTCTCAAGTGTATTTCTCATCATATGCTCTCGTGCCAAAAAATATTTTTGTGAACAATATCTTCTTTGCAATTAGTAAAAGTCTAGTGCGATTTCTCAAACAGTCCAGTAATTAAAAGAGAACATAAAAATGGGGGAAGAGCGTGTAGTGGAGTGTAAGGAAGTCCTTGGAAGGAGCGTTAGATATCAGCGCAACCCAGCACCGATATCCCCACTCCCTCCCAGGCTGGGCCAGCCAATGACCCCCTCCCTGGCCACTGCAGCCTGCCATCCCCATGACCCTGTGCCGACCTGCGCAACACTCACCTGGGGCGGCTGCCGCAGGTCCAGGTAGGTGATGGAGTGAGCGGCGCCGGCACAGAGGCCAGTGCCGCTTACTCCAGACGCTTACTCCTTATGGCACTTTTGCAACTCCTTAGGCCGGCGGAGCACATGCACTGCCAGCCTATACATAGGCAGGATTGTACCGTCAATGATTTTTTAAAAAAATATCAAATTCAAAATAAAATCTGATTATTTTTTTAAAGTGCCCCATGATTTGCTGGTGCCCTAAGGTGCATACCTTCCACGCTTGTTGCTGGTATGTTAGTAGCAGTCGTCATTGGAATGATGGAATGTTGCTTCTAGGAGAGCAATATATCCAAATGAGCTACAAGACCGAATAGACCTCCAGTATCTGGTCCAAAGAGCAGTTTTCTCTGATATATAGGGCTCTCATGGTAATATTCGCTACCACCCATATCCTCTGGTTCAAGGGGAGAATTTATTCTGATGAAATGCTGTTTCACCATCAGAATAAAACACATTTAACCTGTGGTCCAGGGTAACCCTTGCTTATTCAGACAGATGTGTCTCCATTGTGAAAGCAGGCTTGCCATATGCATCTGTTTAGGGAGATAAAACAGCTAAGCAGTTAAACTGCTCCCATTTTTTTTAAAAAAGACTGACCAATACTTTAGCATTTGTCCATACTGGTGGCCTGGAGGCAGGCAAATTGTTCAGCAATTAGGCAGTCTAGGCCCCGGGTGGCAGGTGGGCGGGGTGTGTGTGTCATGGTGGCCGGCGGTGGCGTGAATCACACCGTTCATTGGCGGGTTTGGCCCTCCTGCCTGCCCTGTGCCTTGGTATGGTCCATAATGGCTGCAGCCGTTACGTCACTTCTGGCACAGGGGCGGTCGGTGCTCCGCCACTGGTGAACTTTCATATGTCCTGGGTAAATAATCTGCTCCTCTGTGTTTCCAGCTTAGCAAGAAAGAAGCACATGGGGAAAGGAAACTGAACAATAAGACCTGTCAAGTTGCATTTTGTGTCAAGAGGTATGCTCAGTGATGACACCTGGGCTTAAATGCTTTCTGCTTGCATCAGTCTGATCGTGTGCTGCTTGAGAATCAGATTAACTGCTGAAGTCAGAATTGCATTTGTAAACTCCACCAGACATCTGCCATAGGTACAAAGATGTCTCTTCCAAATAAAAGCATCCCCAACACAGAAGGTTCATTTTTAAGAGAGAGGTGCTGAGAACATAAGAACTGAAGCATTGCTTTGCTTGATCAAAACCAGGGTCCACTTAGTCCAGCATTTTGTTTTCTGATTCCAGCACCCACCCACTCAGGTACTCTGGAAAGTCACAAGCAGCGTCTGAAGATTCCCCTCTCCCTAGCAATAGGAAAAGGCCATAGTTCAATAATGGAATGTGTACATGTTTTGCATGCAGAAAGTCTCACTTTCAATTTTTGGTTAACAGTATCTCAAGTCACATGGCTGGTGGAAACCTCAGAGAACCAGCACCAGGGATATGGACAAATGGTCTTACCCAGTATATGGCAGATTCATATGGCCATCCAGAAGCCTTAGTATTACGAGACATACCACCTCTCCATTTACTATCATGTAAACACTTTATAAATCACTGAGTCCCCTACATTGGGGAAGGGGGGGCAGCTTTGATTCAAAGAGTCTATTTCCTATCTCTTTTCTTATCAATCAGGTGAACTGATGTAAGGGTTCCAGCTCTAAGGTGGAAAAAAGGTGCTTTGAAAAACAGGCAAGGATTCATTCATTGAGGTTATTAACATAGGATCAAGCTTACTTCACTGTAGTCACTCACAGCAGCATACAGATCACAGTAGGCTCTCTTATTAACTGCTTAGCCTTCCTCATCATCCGAATCGTTCATAGAAGGAGCCCCAGTCACCAAACATGGTGAGAAAACAAATTTCACTTGTATTTGGGGTTTGATAACAGCAAGGACCTCACAAGACTTGAACTGTTGGTGAGAGGCTACAACATTCTACTGTGTGAGTGAACAGCTACATGAAATAGCCCTTTCTTAACTAAAGAACTGTAGTCAAGATATTTAGCGAGACTGGGCAAAGGCAATGAGTAAAAAACACACAGTAAAGACAGCATACAGATCTTTAAATTCAGTATGCTAGAAGGTATAGACAATACTTTGTTTTACAACCTTGCGTGCCTTGGCCAAGTTTAGAGCCCATGGAGAAAGATGGAGTATACACTTAATAAAATTATTATAAAATGTATAATAGTATATTTATTTGAAGCCAGCAGGTGGTGCAGTTTTGTAGTAATACACTCAAGTACAGGCCAGTGGGTGGCGCAGTGGGTTAAACCGCTGAACCATAAGTTGTCGATCGAAAGGTCGGCAGTTCGATTCCCGCGACGGGGTGAGCGCTCGTTGCTTGGCCAGCTCCTGCCAACCTAGCAGTTCCAAAGCATGTCAATGCGAGTAGATAAATAGGTACCACTTGCGGGAAGGTAAACAGCGCTCTGTGTTCCAGCTGCATGCTACGCGCTGTGGCAAGGAGAGTCATGCCGGCCACATGACCACGGAGACGTCTTCGGACAACGCTGGCTCTTTGAAATGGGGATGAGCACCACACCTTAGAGTCGGACATGACTGGACTTAATTGTCAGGGGTCACCTTTACCTATATTTATTTATTTAAAAGATTTATATACTGCTTATCTAAAATTTAAAGCGGTGTACAACATATAAAACAAAACACTGATATCAGAAACACCAAGTTATCTCCTAGGTAGTTCCTCCCTCCTCAAATTCCAGACGAAACAAATAAAATATGCCCATGAAGTCATTGTTAGGTTTTGGGTTTCCTGTCTCTCAGTTTTGTTTGTACTATATTGCAGATAAAATTGTGTGTGTGTCTGTAAAATTAAAGTGCTCTAAATCTTCCTGCATGCTTCCACTTTTATAAACAGGAACTATGCTGTTGATGCCCCCAAAGCTATTTTTATGCTTTTACTTGTGAAACATAACTGCTTATAAACACAAAAGCAAATAAACTGTTGCATTTCTCCTCGGTGCTGTAAAGCTTGGGCCATCTGTAGCTCATCCTTTTCTTGGTCAATAATAGATGAATGAAGCCCTGAATACACACAGATGGATAATCCATCAAAGACAACCAAGGGCATAACGCTTTCTCGGAGCAATTTTACAATCAAGGTAGGAATTGCACTCATTTGACCACCTACCTTGTTTTATTTCCCAAAGCTTAAATTGTCACATGCAAAAGCATTAGCCTCCTGAGGGACAGGGCACTGTAATCCCAGCTCCTTAATTAGAAGAATGGGAGAGTGAGAATTAATGACGTTTCATGTGACATTGAGCACATTTCAGGAAGGCTGGCGTTCTCTCTCAGAGCCGAAAATAATTCGGCAGTTGGAGCAAGACAAGCAAAAATGAAACGCACAATCTTGATTTTATTTCAAGGAATTTTTTTAACCAAATACAGTTAAATGAATTGATTGCTCTGGCAGCAAAAGCTAATAGGGTCAAGCGGAATTAGAAAATGGTAATGTGACACTGTGCATAGTGGCTTTGTTATTCTTTGGATTAACAAAATGTTAGTTTTTCAAATCAGAAAGATACGGCTCAGTTCTTCAACCCACTGACCCCCCAAAAGTCTGTACAACTCACTCTGAAAGCCCCATCTTTGAAAGCCTGGTTGGGCCTTGGACTTGAGAGGGGAAATGAGGATCAAAATGTACTGAAATTTAGGTACCTCACAGCACAGTCCTATAGTCTCCCTGCACTGCCGGAAACCGTGTTCCAGCAGTGCAAGGTGCTTTCTGGCGGCACGAAAGCTGGGCCATTGTTGCACACTTCCAGGCCACATGGACAGAAGAGTAACAAGGGTGGAGCGAAGGCAAGTAGTTCTGCAAGACTCCGTTACACCAGAGTCAGCGGCCCCTCCCCCTTGCTGTTGGAGCCATTCTGGCAGCAAAGGCAACACGCAGGACACTCCCCTGTTGCTGCTGGAATGGCTCCAACAGCAAGGGGGAGGGGCCGCTGACTCCAGTGTAACGGAGTCTTGCAGAACTACTTGCCTCCGCTCCACCCTTGTTTCGCCTCTGGGACAGTGGCATGGCAGGCAAGCAGCAGCTCCAGAAGCCTCCATCAATGCTGGTAAGTTGGCATTGGAGGAGTGTAGTGGGAGGGGAGGGGGAAGGCAGGGTGTTTCAGGGTAGGAAGGGTAGAGGGCAGGGGGTGGAGAGGGAGATCCAGGCAACATTGACTTGCGCCAGGACCCTATCCCCTTTTTTCAAACCCTCCCTGGCCCTTTTCTCTCCTCTGACTTATGGCAGCAAAATGGCTGGTGGAGGTCCAAGAGGCAATCGGACATCCTACCAGTGGGGTAAGTAAAAAATATTTTTATTATTTTGAGAACCCCTGTTCTAGCCTAGGCCACTGCTAGGTGCTGTGCTTGTTCTGCCCTCTGCCTCCTTCTTTCATCACAGGACCCTAGGCTGACTAAATGCAGTGTTGGTGTAATGCTCTTGTTCTGTGCTTCATTTTTTTTTCTTTCTCACAGAAAATGAGCTAGCCATACCAAAGAAATTGTTCTTGGAAAGCTTGCAGTTTGCATGCATCCCAGTGCTCCGTTTTCTACGATGTAAAGTACATTCCATCATATCAAATGAATATTCATTTAGCCTAATACAATACAAAAAGGGTTATCATATTAACAGCTCTCATGTTATGTTAGTTGTGATGAGCACTAATCTGATCCAACACTAATTTAATTTGAAGGAAATTATCAGTGGAAGTCTTGCTTTTTTGAGTTACAGCTGCTGTCAACGTTGAGCGTTCTCTGTCAGCTTTGTCTATCGGGTTGACTTTTTGATTAAGCTAAACTCATATTTATCCATGAGGTCTCCAAAAGATAAACAGTACTTCTGTGCAAGGTGAAGTGACAGGAGAAGGGAGTCAGCAGTTGAAATTCGACAAAAGAGAAAACGTCACCTATTTCATAAAGAACCAACACTTTTTAAAACAGCAGATAATTAAGGTTAACACCAAATATAATCTGTAACTGAAGTCAGGCTGAACCATGCAGTTTCAGCAGGTTGGGAAGTTTATCAGGTATGGTTTTTCTCATCCAATTGCCAGAAGTTCCCCTTCATTATACACTTGAATTTGTGCTATTTACAGTTTAAACTAGTATTTAGAATCTAAATAAATTTTAGATCATGTATTTAGATCATAAGAACATCAGAAGAGCCCTGCTGCTGGATCAGGCCAAAGGCCCATCTAGTCCAGCTTCCTGTATCTCACAGGGGCCCCACCCAGCAGCGTCATTGGGTGCGCGTAACCCTGGGGCAGGGTGCATGTCAAACCCCCGCCGCCACGTCACCCCACCCACACTGTCGCGTCAACCCCCCCACCCCCAGGCGCGTCAACCCCCACCCAAGCGCGTCACCCCCCGGTACTCACCCAAACCTGGTGCGTCACCCCCAGGAGCTGGCAGGCCAAGCCGCATCTTCCTAGGCAGCTCGGCCGCTTCTAAGTAGCGAAGACCCGATTGAGTCTTCGTTTGACCCTTCTGAGGGCAAGGCTTCGAGCAACGTTGTGTGCATGCTGCTTGAAGCCTTGCCGGCTGGCCTATTTAGAAGCGGCTGAGCCGCCGAGGAAGACGCGGCTCGGCCTGCTGGCTCCCAGGGGTGACGCGCCGGGATGGGGTGAGTACCTGGGGTGTGATCCCCTTCAGGCGCCTCCTGGCACATCACCCCATGTGCCCCGCCCCCCGCCATGCATCAATGACACCACTGGTCCCACCAGATGCCTCAGGGAGCACACAAGACAAGAAAATACCTGTATCCTGTTGCCACTCTCTTTCATTTGGCATTAAGAGATCACATATTACTAAAACCAGGAAGTTACTTATCCCCATCATGGCTTGTAACCTGTGATGGACTTTTCCTCCATAAATCTGTCCAATCCCCTTTTAAAGGCATCTAGGCCAGGTGCCATCACCACATCCTGTGGCAAGGAGTTCCACAAACCAATTACATGCTGGGTAAATAAATATTTTTTGTCTGTTTTAATACTCCCTCCACTAATGTTAGTGGACGTCCCCGAGTTCTAGTGTTGTGTGAGAGGGAAAAGAACTTCTCTCTATCCACTCTTTCCATCCTGTGCATAATTTTATATGTCTCAATCAGGTCCCCCCTCAACCACCTTTTTTCTAGACTGAAGAGCCCCTAACACTGTAGCCTTTCCAGATGCCCCAGCTCACTAATCATTTTGGTCGCTCTCCTCTGCACCTTTTCCCACCCCATTCCTCCCCCTACCACCACCACCACCAGATCACCCCACTATCACCACCATCACCTCATGATTAGTGGAACCCAGAAAGCATGTCAGGAGAGGATTAGGACATCCATGAGTACATCTCCCTATCCCATGATGAACAAACCAGTTTGAACGTATAATCTGAACCAGGCCATTGTGAAGTTATTTTTTTTTAAGGTTTAAGAAAAGGAAGCTGTTATGGACAGTTTAGTAAACAGGCAGCCCAATCCTAACTAACATTCTGCATCCTGTGCAGAAAGTTAGCAGGTTGGAGGTCTCCCCGAGGTAAGATGACATTTGTCCCCTTGTCCCAGGGAAAGCCCCAGCTGCGGCAATTGATCTTCTCGGACCTGCACGAGCTAAATCACTGGTGGCGAAAACAGGGCTGAAAAGGGGGATAAGATGCAGTGCACACCAGTGTTGCTGATCCCGCCTCGCCCCCGGCCCGATTATCCCCCTCCTGCCCCCATTGCCACCCTCCCTCAATCAATAAAAGAGTAAAGAGTCCAGGGATGACCCAACTGGAGGGAATAAAAGACTTTTGGGAAATTTAAAGCAAGAAGAAGAAGAAGAAGAAGAAGAAGAAGAAGAAGAAGAAGAAGAAGAAGAAGAAGAAGAAGAAAGTGGGAGAAGAAGAGGGAAAACAAGGGATTTAGGTTACAAAGAGGGGAAAGGTTATAAAGGTTAGGGTGTTTTAGTGGGGGTTTTAGGAGGGAGGGGGTTCAGGGAGATATTTTACGGATTGTCGAGCAGATAAGGATCATGGAAATACAGAATTACCTGTTAACTATTTTTATATCCTGCATATGTAAAGGATGACTGCAAACTCATTTCCCCCCTTCCTTGCACACAAACACAGGCTTTCGTTTTGAACATGAAATGATTTGGGATTCCTCTTGTCTTGGGGCTGCTGCTGATGTGTCATTGTCCTTTGCCATTTTTAATTTTCTTTCAGGTAGCTCTTGAACTTTATTGAAATGACTTGGGGTCACTTGTCATGTGTGATGTGTTTATTCATGTGTCAGAAAAATTTAACCCAACCATCGCACACACCCCTCTTTGTGATTTGCTATTGTTGAAAAAACCATTTTATGGCACTCATTATAGAAGTGAGCTATAGACCTGAGGGTAATGGTCTCAATACCACTTTCTGCCAAGGTGTCGTCGGCTTTTCAGTACATCAGCCTGTTTCTAACCCAGGCTGCAGAATCACTTCAGATTTCTTTTAAACCTTTTTTTATTTGATAATGGGCTATATGGTGGCAGCATGATAATATACGTGCATGATCTATGTGCTCTCTGTTCCCCAAATATTCACTCAAGAATTATTTGTTTAGACCAAGTGGCTCAGATTAATATGTGTGCCTATTTTGCACTCTTCCTTCAGGTTCAAAAATTCAGTGGCTCAATTCATCCTCTTCTCTGAGTACAGCTCTGCACACATGGGATAAGATTTCCTCTGACCTATAACTTCCTTTTACCTCTCCCACCAGTTCTTCGGCCAGTTGAGCTCATACTGTACTCTCAATTTACTATGACACATCTAGCTTTAATAAAATAGGAGATCTCTTGGGAGTCCCACAATGAGATCCAACAGCTCAATTCACCATAGGACCTGAACGCTAAGGCCGGATTCACATATGTCCCCGTCCGCCGTACGCGCTGATCAGGCGTGATCAGGCGCTTGGAGCAGGGGGAGCGTCGCTTTGCTTGTCGTCCCTCCTGCTGTCCCGCCCTCTTAAGAGAGCGCAGCTGTGATTGGGTAAACACAGCCGCGCTCTGATTGGCCGAAGTCTTGTGAACTCTTGTGAACTTCTGACATTTTTCAGAATTTGAAATATTTTTCTGTGCGTCAGGCTTGCTCTCTACTCCTCCTGTGTTTGCCTGTACAGTGTGCAAGGGGTTGCAAGGGGTTTCCCTCTCTGACGAGCCTGTGTGTACCAGGGGTTGCAAGGGGTTTCCTTGCAAGGGGTTTCCATCTCTGGACTTGTAACATTCGCCGTGATTGGAGCAACTTGTGATTGGCATGCAACCACTCTCCCCCCCCTCTCGCGCAATTGGTGGCTGTTGTTGCGCTTTGAACCCGCCCACAAGCTCCACGAGACCCGCTTTGCCAAAGTTGAACCGAGCCATCTCCAGCGATTCTAGCGTTGGTGCCCCGTAATGGTGTCCTTTTACATCATGAATATGTAAATACAGGGCAGAGCGGGTCCGTTAAGCGCACAGTAGGGACAACGCTGTCATATGTGAATCAGGCTTAAGGCATCTTGAGCTTGGAGTATGTGCGTGTAGCCCTGGAGAAGAGTGGAGCTACTGGATCTACATATGGAAGTGCTGCCTGGCCTCCCATGGTAAACAATGCTCAGGTGCACTGAGTTGGTGGGGATCAATTGAGCCTTACTGGGAATTCCTCTCTCACATGGAAAATTTCCTTGGGGGTGGGGCTGCACTTTGCTTGCATAGTACATTTCGCCCTATGAACAAAAGCTTCCTCATCTTAAGAAAACAAAGTCATTAGTGACACAAAAGGAGTGTCTCCAACTCTAGCTGTCCTCACCAACTCCATGGCCAAACTCAGCTGAGGAGTCTATGCTAATGAAGCAACTGGCATTCAGAAATTGCCACAGGTTCTTTAGTGCACCTTTGGCAAGGTGCAAAACAATACTGCCACCCATTTAGACTTGGGGATGAGCAATCAAGGGCTATCAAGCCACAAAAGAAGGTCCCCAACTCTCTCTTCAAAAGTTCCCATAGGATTCATGGGAGAAGTATAAAAAAACTGGGTCACAGGACCATCCCCCAAAAAACCTTCATTTCTCCTTTTGCTGTTTTGCCACTGGATTCATGGGTCATTGACCTGCCAGTGCTGAGGGTTTTTTTTTTATTTGTTTTAATCCTTTTAGTGAGAAAAAATAGGGTGATCAGCATGGGGCTATAACACTCCTCTCTCACAAAAGGGGGGCTTTGGTGGAGGGGAGCACTAGGCACACAAACACCTGATTCTGCACCAACAACCACACTCTTTGCACCAAACACCCATCATCCTGCACAAAACACAGGGCATATGCTCACAGAGACAGATTGCTAACAGGCAGATTGTCTGTAAAAGCAGATTGTCTTCTCAGATTTCTCTTTGCAAGCTATCCACCCCAGCAGTTCCATGCAGTGAGTCAAGGGGGGGGGGACTCCACACACTTACTGCTATCCCTGGGTGCCTGGAAGCAGTTTGGGGGGTCCTCTGCACAGGGGGGGTCATCTGAAGCCCCCCAGGAAGGACAGGTAAGGACTCTAAGCACTCATGTCCACCACTCCCCTAAAGCTAAAGCACCACTGCAGGCACACCCCTGTGGCACCATCCTACCTTAGAGACACCAAGCAGGCAGTCTCTGCCTAGAAACAGGTGCGTGTCTCCCAACTCTCATCTGTGCTGCTTTATTCCCTCCCAGGCTGCAAATCTATGCACAGCTCCCTGAGAGTAGCCCCATTGAATCCAGTGGACCGACCTCAAGCTAAACAAGCATAGGATTGTGCAATGCTCCCAAGCCAGGAGGGTCAGCCTTGCTTGCTGCTGTTGCCAATGCCTTATTGCTCTGTCTCTCCCCCTCCCCCCATTGCATTCATAGGAGTCTATGGGTAACCTCAGAACTTCTCCTTCAGATCTCTGAATTGCTTTTTACTCCATTTCAAAATATGGTGAAAATTTTTTAATTCTTAGGACAAAACTTAAATCAAGAATGTTTGCCCATAACTCAATAATTCTTCCCCCCCCCCCAGGTGAATGAACGCAATAGCCCAATCCTATCTAAACCACTACCACCAATGCAGCCAAGCCACTGGATTCACATGCTGTGTCTTGCGGGGGGGGGCAGTCATGGAGGTCTCCTCAAGGTAAAGAACATTTGTTTCCTTGCCTAAGAATAAGACTGTGGTAATAAGACTCCTTGGGGTAAGGTTCCACTGCTCTGCTGGGTCTACTTGGACCTGCACCATCAATTTTGCTGGCACAATTCCAAGTGGAACCGGGTAGGTGGATCGAGGCCAGGAAAGGGGATAGGATATCGGCGAAGCTGCTGCCACAACCACCCCCTCCCGCCCTTGACACACCCCATCCCCACCCCATTCCACCCTGTTCCACCCCCGCACCAACCTACTTGCAACTTACAGAACACTGTAGCCTGGCCACCCATGCTCACTGTTTACAGCAGCAGCCAGGTTGTGCTCTATGTTGCATCACATTTTGTGATGGCCATAAAGTGTGCTGCACCACCGGAAAATGAGTTCCAGCAATGCAGGAGGCCCATAGGATTGTGACACAAATTCACAAACTGTGGTTATGATTTTCTAATAAAATATTTAGACAATTACTATTTACTAGCATAAAAATATCTGTTTTCTATTAAGCAAAACCAAATAAAAAAACAGATGCTACACACATGTGCCAATTAACATTTGCAAGGCTTTTCCAGATTAATATTCCAGAGTAAAAGTTAAATTACTTTTGAGCCTAGATCCAGTTCCACTTTAAACTGTTTCAATTTTTCTCTCCTTGTATTGGGAATAATATCAGGTCTCAGTGCATGGTTTGGAAGGTATCAAAGTGCAATTTAATTTTATGTTTGTAACTTATAGTGAGCTGTGCATGAAGCTACAACACAAAAACTCTTTCCAAGCAGAATCTTTGCTTGCCATATACCTAGCTATTAAAGGCAGAGAAAACCCACTGGAAAAAGAAGTTGCTGCCTAAGTAAAAACCGAAAGCATAAATGGAGACCAGAAGAGTTCCAAGTATTATTATTTATCACTTAAATTACTCAGGCCTTAATCCTATCCCCCCCTCAGCACCAATGCAACCACACCAAAAAGATTCACGCTGTATGCTATGGTGGGGGGTGGTGACTGAAGGCAAATGGGAGGTAAGTAAAAAAAAAAAATAGTTACCGGTACCTCCACATAAGCTCTTGGACTGCCAATGGGTCTCCTTGGACATACACTACCTGGCGTATGTCTGAGAAGGGAAAAGGTTTTCAAAAGAGGGGGTTAAGATTTGGTGTGCACTATTGTCACTGGACCTACCCACTCCCTCCCCCTTCCAGCCCCCCCGTTCCTCCCAAATGCCCAGTTCCTCCCCCTCCCCACCAACGATCCAGCCACCTTACACACAAATTACCTGCTCTGGAGCAGGTCACTGGCTGCAGCACTGGGTCACCATTGCCATTTGCAGCGCTGGTTCTGAAATGGCTGCCAGAGGCGCGCTGTGTTCACTGCTGTATGGCCAGTTACAACAGGAGAACTCTGTTCCGCTGTCATAACATGCCTGATCAGATTGGGCTATCAGTGAAAAGCAAAGTGCCATAGTGTATGATTGCTTAGAAATAATACTTAATATTTATGCAGTACTTTAAAGCACTCTTCTACATACATTAATTTAGCTCAGCAGTAGTACTTCAAACTTCATCGGAGGGTAAAGTCAATAATATTATCCCCATATTGCAGATGCAGGAAAGGGGAGTCTGAGACATTAAGGTTTGCCTGAAATCACCCAGTGAGATTATAGTTGTAGTGGGATTTGAATTGAGAACTTCCTAGCATTCAGATAAGTCTCTTAGCTACTATGCTACACTGGCTCTCACTAGCTTAGGGACTTGATTGAATCACACATAGCAGCTCTTTCTTTTATTTAGGCGAGAATATAGAACAGCATTTGGCTTTTTCTAAAAATACATTTTAAAATATTAATTTAACTAGATGGAACAATCACTTTCCAGAGCGTGTGTGTGTGTGTGTGTGTGTGTGTGTGTGTGTGTGTGTGTGTGTGTGTTTCAATTATCATATTAAGCAATTGAATGTATATGTACATTTAAAATATTTATAATCAAACTAAAGTGGTGGTCCAGTTATTTGTACTATATTATTTTTGTTTTGATGATTTCTACTAATCATATGCTAATTATTGAAAATTGCTAGTTACTAGAAACATTGATTTGAGGGTGTATATTCTAATAGAGTGACCAGATGCAAAGTAATTACCTTTAACAGGTATGTGTAAAACAGCAGAATTTGTACCCTTTTCTTCACTTCTCCAAACCTCACTTAGCAGCTGGGATGTTTGGAAATTGGAAACTCAGAGACGAGCTACCTATGTGGGATAGAAATGTAGGCTACTTCTATCCAAATTCAGATTCTACCTAGTAAGCTGCACTTGCTACTATATTATTTTGATTTGATTGCACAATCCAACAAAAAAAAAGTGTGTGTTTTTCTGGTGCTTCGGACGTTGGATCTATTCTTGGGTATATTTGGGGCACTGATTCAAAAAAAAATATGGCGTCCATTTGGCCCTATCAGCTCTAGTTTTGGAGATACAGCATAGCCACCTTATATGTTGATTCAAACAGCTTCCTCGTGAGGAAGTCATGACGTCCGCTTCCACACGGAGCTGCTTGAATCAGTATATAAGGTGGCTATGCTGTATCTCCAAAACTAGAGCTGATAGGGCAAAACAGATGACATTTTTGGAATCAGCACCCCAAATATACCCAAGAATAGGTCTTAACGTTTATGGCACCAAATGTGTGTTGTGTTGTGTTATATATAAAACAGAACTTTCACACAGCTGACAGTTATTAGTCAAATTATTCTTATATTTTTTGTTTGATTTTAAATATATTTAAATGATAAACATATTAAAGAATTATGTTTCTTAAATGCCATTAATGCTCTGATTTATTTCTACAAAGGCAAAACCAACAACTATCCCTAAACATAATAGGTCATTTTCACAGACTTCCATCCACGCCCATCTCAATGTTTCTCCTACATTTAATGAGTAATGTCCAAATTTTAATTCTCTTGGGACTTTTCAGATGCCATATTTATCAAAATGTACATATTAACCATATGCTCAAAATAGTGTTGATTTGATCACTTTTTATGTAAAGAGTTGGTCATTAGAACGTTTATAACATATGTGGATGCGTTTATGGCACAGAAACAAAGTGATTACTTATTATGAGGTAACTGTAAGGTAAAGGTAAAGGTGACCCCTGACAATTAAGTCCAGTCGTGTCCGACTCTAAGGTGTGGTGCTCATCTCCATTTCAAAGCCGAAGAGCCAGCGTTGTCCGAAGACGCCTCCGTGGTCATGTGGCCGGCATGACTCTCCTTGCCACAGCGCATAGCATGCAGCTGGAACACAGAGCGCTGTTTACCTTCCCGCAAGCGGTACCTATTTATCTACTCACATTGACATGCTTTGGAACTGCTAGGTTGGCAGGAGCTGGCCAAGCAACGAGCGCTCACCCCGTCGCGGGAATCGAACTGCCGACCTTTCGATCGACAGCTTATGGTTCAGCGGTTTAACCCGCTGCGCCACCCGCTGGCCTGTACTTGAGTGTATTACTACAAAACATGAAGTACAACTGAGTTGAGGAAGTTCTCCTAATTTTCCAGGGCTGTGATTACACAGTTTGCAGTTTCCAGATGTTTCACAATGTCAGTGACTCTGGAGCCGCTTCACTGTTATAACAAGAAGATTTTACAACACAGGAAAAGACTGGCATTTTCTCTGCTGGAAGAAGATGAAATTGGCAATTTAGAACAGCAGTTCTAACCAGCAATGTGGTTTACATAGATTAATCTAACTCATTAGAATATTAACTAACCAATCACAGCAAAGGCCCTAGCACAGTTCCAATCTGTGCCATATGTCTGTAGGTTAATAAACATTTTCTTTAATTCAAGGAACAGCAGCAGCCATATAGGAATCCTGACTCATTTCCCTAGCTTTGGTGGGGACCACTCCATTCTCCAGATGGTGGCCCATGGCCCAGAAATGTACACATTGTGCAGCATAAGTAACACATCTTCTCCATAGTCAGGTTCTGGCACTCGCAGCCACCTAGGAGTGGAACAGAGGGACCTGACTGGCTAAGGCACTTCGTACAACATTCAAAGTAAGATGTTGCATTACAGCTCAGGAGATGTCTGCCTCTTACCACTTTTAAAAACAATTTTCTTTTTCTTGCAAACGAAACAACAGGGTTTTTTCCAAAAAATACACTTTGATTAAAATGTGATAGCACCAGCAGGACACAGGTAAAAATTATTTTACGGACCATCAGGTGTTCATCCCTGCCAAAGAAACGGAACAATTGGAACAATTAGTAGAAGATGATGGTTATCGTTATCGCCATGCCATGAGAAGCTTCACCTGCTCATTCCTGCCAAGTTAAGTAAGACTTAAACCCAGAAGCGTCCATTGACCCAGGTTCCTTTGCTCACAATGCACAGAAACAACTCCATCTCCAAGCTTTCCTTAAGTATCAAATGACATGTGTGCGTTCGTGTGCGTGCGTGCGTGTGTGTAGGGGGGGCCTTCAGAGTTTTCAGTAGTCTAGCTACCAGTGGTGTCACTAGCCCTCCTGCCACCCTGGGCTGGGTTACTTCGCACTGCCCCCCCCCATGTAGTGCTACCCTCCTTGCTTCCAGAAAAACTCTATTTGGAGCCTAAGAAAAACACGGGGGCGGGGGTGGGGGTGGGAGGGCCCACATTGCGCCGGGAAATGCCGTCACAGCTGCTCCTCACAAGTAAGTAGACTGGAGCGGTGCCCCCCCCCCCGCCCAATGACAACTATGCTGCTGCTGGCTACTAATCATGTGTTGAATGTACAATACACAGCAAGTCTCTAACTAATCTCCTGAGAGATGTTATCATGTAGTGGCTACAGTAGTAGGCTTAGATTGCAGAGACCTGTGGTCAAATTCCTAGTCAGACCTAGAACCCTTGGTGCTTAACAGGTTATCTGTTTAACTTTTCTCATTCGCTGTGTAATCTGACATATGTTGTGAAATGAGATCTAGCCTACTATTAGATCTAACTATGCTATTCCAAATTCTTTGACTAGTGTATGTGTTTGTGTGCCTATACATTTTGCTCTGTCACCACAGTTACTAATTTAAGTAGCTACTTTGCACAACCTTCAGGCTATCATGAAATATTTTCAATCACCTGATCGGCAACAAATTTAGGGGCCATTGAGTCTACTACTAGAGTCTGGCTCATCTGCTCCCCCCCCCCCCTCCAACAGAGAATCTCACATTGAAAAAGCAGCAGCTTCTACATAATGAAAAATTAGTTACAGAAGACCCAAAAGTGAGCAGAAGACGTTCATCACTTATCTCTTTAACTAAAGATGCTGCCTGTAATCAAAAAGGTTTTCTTCTTTCTGCTTTGTTCTTTGGCATGTCTGTCATCATTAGAACAATATTGTCAGACACAAATTCCTATTGATGAAAGGTTAATCATCACATCAATTACTAATAATTCAAAATGGCTTTGAACCCCAAATCTTGTGCAATTCTGCTGTTTCAATGAAATCTAAACAAAATTTAAATAAGCACCAGGATTATCTGTTCAAATTATAAATGAGTTTCCTGGCAAGCCTCTGCCTAATAAACATAATATATGATGTGTGAGGAAAAAAAGGGACTGAAATGAAACAGATGTTCATCTTCAAACAAATATATTCAGTATCACATTTGAAGCAGGCATTCATCATTTCTTTATTGAGAAGAGTCCCACTGTGGTTAAACACATCTATAAGAGCTTAACAGTGATATCTACTTACAAGACAACTACATTCATAACGGAAAGGAGTACAAGACAGAAACAGCTGCAACAGAGGTTTAGTGGACTTCCATAGATTGAAAAGAGAAATCGTGACTCTACATAGACAGGTTTTATTCTGCTATAATCTGGTTTGGCTGCTCTGCTCCCCAGGGAATACAGTAATTATGACTCACTAGACTGAAGATAATTACTTCATTCCAAGGGGATCAGCACCTGCTCTCCTCTGCCAGGCTAAGATAAAGAAGGGAAGAATTTTCTACTAAAACTATAGCTGGATGGGTCCATAAACGTCCTCACCTCTGCTCTATGTACCTAGTTCTAACAACAGTGGCTCAGCGGCGTAGTAACCCCACCCCCAGGGGGGCCTGAAGGTTGAGATGATGCCCATGGGAAGCCATGCCCCCACCATGCCCGCGCCGCGTGATGTCACCCAGAAGCCACGCCCCCGGGGTGATGTCATGAGGCCTGTAACTAGCCGAAAACAGCCCCTGGGGGTGGGAGAGAGGGTGGGGAACACATCCCCAGCCTCCAGAAGCCTCAAAAGCGGCGCGAAAAGGAGCCACCGCTGCCATTGAATTGCTGGGTGAGTGCTGCCCCCCTGCTGCCCCCTAGACGTGCTGACCCACCCCCCCAGACGTGCTGCCCCACCCCACCCCCGCACCCCTATTACTACGCCTCTGCAGTGGCACTGGCAGCTCATTAGTGATATGGAAGAATTCTAGTCACTCAAAAATGCAAATGAAGATTAAAAATGGGATACCTCTTGCACTAAACCATTTTGGATTGGCCTGAAAGACTCACTACTAGGCTTACCAGATTTTTCCAGTTCTAAACCAGGACACCCCCCCCCATTAATTAATTAATTAATTAATTGAAATAAAAAATAAAATAATCACATTTATTGCTTTGGGTGCAAAGCGCCCATTTGCTACCCAAATGGCACCCGAAATTTTTATTTGTTTGTTTGTTTACAATTAATTAATTAATTAATTAATTAACTTGCCTGTCCCACCGCCATTCTTCTGTTGCCGCCGCCATTGCCATCATCAACCATCATTGTCGTCGTCCCCGCCGCACACCACCATCATCTTCGTCGTAGTCATCTTCATTGTCGTTGTCCACGGCGGCGGCGGGATCCTTTGGAGCCTCGCTGGCTCGGATGCCCCCGCTAATGCCGCCTGGGATGCCCCCAGGACTCCTGCCCCCACTGAAGCCTCCACTGCTGCCGCTTTTAAAATGCGCCTTTTCCTATGTCCTGCTCCTCTCTCCTCCCCATTTCAGCCTTTCCTCCAGTGAGGTTGCAACAGCATCTGGACTGTGCCAGCGTTACAACAGCACAGCACTTTCTTGCCATTGCACCAGTATCCATGGTGTGGCCATCCCAGGCACTCGTTTTATAAGACGCCATTTACTTTTGTACTTGCAAAAGCTGTCATACAAGATGATGCCGATGCCTTAAAAACTTTGTTTCATGTACAGAAACTGAAGCATTGGCATTGTATTTTATGACAGCTTTTGCAAGTACAAAAACTAAAGGGCGTCCTGTAAAACCTGTGCCCAGGTTGCCAAATGTCTTCCCAAGATTTTACTCTTCCTTTAGGCATGCCCTAACAGGATCTGAAGAGAGAACCCGCCCACCTCAAAATTCCTACAGAACATATGGTAAGGGACTAGACCAGTGGTTCCCATCTTGGGGGTCGGGACCCCCAAGGGGGTCACAAAGTCATTTCTGAGGGTCATGGAATGTTGGCTGGATGGCCGCACCCAAGATGGTGGATCACTTCCCCCCCCCCCCACATAGAGAAAGAAGTGTCTGGTGCTCTCTTGGGGCTTGTTTGCTCACCTTATGTTACTTTCTGCTTGCATTTCAGCATCTCTGTTAATATTAGCTGATTCCTCCCCCCCCCCCCCCGCATGGGGCTGCTTATGAGTACAATGTTAAAAATCCCACATAGGTCCAGCCTGCACTGTGTTTAAACATTTTGTGCTTCACCCTCCCTTTTGTGGAATTGTGGCGCACACAGAGCCTTGGACTTCGTAACTATGAATAGCATTATATTGTCGGGGGGGGGGAGAAAGTGTGCACTGTTGACTTCCACTCACCCTGCCTCCCCCCCCCCCTTCACTTCAGGACAACAGAATTCATTGGGCTAAGTAGAAAAGCATGATCAGGAATGCTGAAACATTTGCATTCATGCATGAGGACTGTTTGACCAGCACAATAACAATGACATACAAAACCTCCCTTTCAATCTATTGCTGTGATTTCCAGCCCTTGATGAGTAATGGATTTTGCTTGTTTTTCTCTTTGACAGTTTGTGTCGCAGAAACAAAGGAGAACTTAGCTCATTAAACTGAGAAAGTCCTGCTTTCTTAAGGAATGGCAAATTACTATCGTATCGAGCTTTTTTTATGTTCAGGGGAGTTCCTCTTGAAGTTTATCAGAGTTTTCTATTGACTCAGAAGTTAAGTGCCAATTGGCCACAGATGCTTGAAAAGCAGCGTAAATCCAGATATGTCAGCATCAATTACTTGATCTTGAGCTCAGCTAACGACATTAGCATGCCAATTTGTTAATTGGAATTTTGCAGTATGTTCATGTGTTTTGTGCCACTCTGCCTATGCTGGATATATGCTCCAGCTGGATATATGCTTCCAATATATGCTGGATCCAAACAATCTGTTGCCTTTGCAAAGAACAATGCCCACATTTTTAATCTCCGTAAAAGGACCCTGCCGCACGTGGCCCTCTGTGTACACATCATAGTGGTTCAGATTTGTGCACCAGAGCTTCAACAAGTTTCAAATATGGTAGAATCAATATGTATGTGCAAATTTAAAATATCTGGATGTATAAGTATTGTGAGGCACAGAAGGATAAGCTTTGAAGACTTAATTAATTAATTAAGACTTAATTATTTCGTTGACTTAATTAATTAATTAAGACTTAATTAATTCGTTGGCTTAATTAAGCCAACAAATATTGGAAGTTTGGATGCAATACTGCCTGCAGGACTCTGGAGGGCAGTGTACTGTCCAGACACCTGATACCCTTTCCCTGCCCTCTATAATCCTTGCAGGAGGTGTGGTCCTTAATACTATTTCCTTCCTGCCCTTTCTCCACATTCCCCTCTCCCAACATTCCCCTCTCCCAAACCATCACAGGAGAAGTATGTGAACTGCCTGAGCTCCGTCTCCACAATAGCAAACAACATCCTCACACATTTACATCCAAAGAGAACAGCTTTAGGGTTCTCTGTTCCAAAGTAGTAACAACCTCTGATACTTCGGAAGATGTATTTACAATTATGAAACGGTGAGTAAAGACTTTCTTTTGAAACCTTAACCAGCTTCTGTCCCTGTGTATGTTAACTGATAGCAGTAGCCTCGCTGGATGATAGATTTTACCATAAGAAAAGGGGTCCTTCTGCTGATTGTTCTGATCCCCACTTTTCCAACAATGAGCAATAGAAAATGTCTTTTAAATGCTGGTGTAAATCCATTAAATCTAGGGGTGCGCAGCACAACACCAACACCACCTCTGAAATTCTCCTAGTTTGATTGGAAATTTTTTACCATCCTTCAAAATAGCTCAGGTGTTTAACTCAAAGAGGCGTTTCAAAATGTACCTCGAATTTCACTGCAGGCAACTCTCAATGGCAGCTTGCCTTGTTTACGCAACGTGACATCCTCTGACCAAGCAACGCAGCAGCTACCTGAGCAAACAAGTCACTTCAGCTTTCAAAAGACAATATTTATTTTTGTTATGCTGCTTAAATACTAAGCACTGTACAAACATTAAAAGGAAACAAACCCTGCTTGAAATCTTAGTCGAGCAACATAGGCTGACATTAAGGAAAGAGGAGAAGGATAGGAAGGAAACAAAAAATGAATGTGTGTGTGTGTGTGTGTGTGTGTGTGTGTGTGTGTGTGTGTGTGTGTGTGTGTGTGTCCGTTCAAGGTTTGTGGGTTGTGGAGGTTTGGGCTTTGCACCCCCTTCAGTTTCCTCTGTCTGGTGCTCGGCAGAACTTTACTCAGCTCAGGCTTCTCAAATTTGGAAGTGTACTGCTATGGCCATGCCCAACTCAGGACTTACCTTAGGTGGTGAGTTCCCTGCAATTACACAGCTGGCCACACACTTGCAGCCAGTTTCATAGCCGTATATGAGACTTACGGCACATCCCCAGGTGGTTCATCCTCACACCTCCTATGGGGATATTGCCCTTTTCTTAGTTGGACACTTGTCCCCAGCCATCAAAGATTTGGTGGGGGGAATACATAGGTACGTTTAGTCTTTTACACAGTGAACTATAGCCTGTTCCCTGGGTAGGCAAGCCAATGAGTGACCAAGAAACAGTCTGTCACCCTAAGATAGATAGAAATTGGACAAAGCACGTTATGGTTACTCAGTTTATATGGGCATGATTCTTGGCTGCTACTTGCAGCTGGGCAGGGTAGCAGCCCTTCTGAAGTACATGGACCTAGTTCATAGTGCTTTTGGGAGTTATTCATTGTGGTTGGCTTATGATGAACTCCATAGCCACTGGGTTGGAGAGTTGCACAAATGGAATTATGGATGCAGCTGGTAGTTCCATCAAAGGCCTATTAGGGTGACCGCTCTGAGAGCAAGCATCTTATTGCATGCAATGGCCTAGGTCAGGGGCCATAACCCGTGAGCTCTTCTTGAGTTCACACCCCACCCTTTATACCTGCTATGAATTTTATACAGCAGGGCTTTGCTCTAGAACTTTGTTTGTTTGGTAGTACTTTGGCAGTGCAGGGTTCTCAACCTTTGGAGGCCTGGGTACCCCCTATCACGGTCCAATTTTCTAAAGTATCCCCTGCTAAATAAACTGCGAATTAATTGGCTTAATCAATTAATTTGGTAATTAATCATTAAATAAAAAGTACTAAAACAATTTTAAATGTGAAAAAATGTCTTATTTAACTCTGTGTGTGTGTGTGTGTGTGTGTGTGTGTGTGTGTGTGTGTGTGAGAGAGAGAGAGAGAGAGAGAGAGAGAGAGAGAGAGAGATGCAAGGATCTCTTTTTTTCTTCAAGTCACACTTCCCAAAATCAGCTCCTCCCTCCCCCACCCCACTAAAGTACATTTTCCAAAGTACAAAAATAAGCCCAAAACCAAAATCAGAGAGACAGAAGGGCTCTGAAAATAATTACATTTTAAAATCCATGTTAATTAACATTTAATTAGCTGCTGATGGGGCAGATAAGGGATAGGGCTTGGCGTACCCCCAGCAAGAGGTCCGTGTACCCCTAGGTGTACCCGTACCACAGGTTGAGAACCCCTGCTCTAGAAAAAGCTATCCCTATCTCCAGGTCTGCAGGCTTTGTGGACTTAAACACTCACTTGCCGCATGTCCCAAAGCCAAATGGTTCTGACATTTGGGGACAAGCGTGCTCTTTCAAGAAGGGAGAGGATTTCAGGGACACTCCCCAGCTAGAAAAGGGGCCCACCCTGATTAATCTCCCAGCACTTCTGATGGTAAGAGACTATCCCAACAAGAAGGCTGCTGGTTTCTTGTCGGATGGGTTTACAGTAGGATTTAGGTTTTCCTGCCCCTTTCATTCATCCCCCATTCATGATGGTGAAAAATCTTTGCTCTCTTGCAAGTATGGAGGACATGGTCAGATGCAAGATTGGTAAGGAGGTGGCGACAGGTCTCTGGATCCTTTTTCGCCTCCCCCCCTTTTTCCAACTTGCAAATTTCACCATTGGGCATGATTCCCAAGAAGGCCCCTGGTGAATTTCATTCAATTCTGTATTTGTCCTAGCCTATGAAATCAACCCTGACTGTTCCCTGGAAGGACAGGTACTGAGGCTGAAGCTCAAATATTTTGGCCACCTAATGCGAAGAGAGGAGTCTCTGGAGAAGACTCTGATGCTGGGAAAGATTGAAGGCAAAAGGAGAAGGGGAAGGCAAAGGATGAGATGGTTAGACAGCATCACCGATGCAATGAACATGAAAATGAGCGAACTCAGGAAGATAGTGGAGGACAGGAAGGCCTGGCGGGATATGGTTCATGGGATCACGAAGGGTCGGACACGAGTTAATGACTGAACAACAACAACATGGATAAATCTGTCAATGATGGGATTCCTCCTCATCTTCGTGCAGTGCGCTATACCTTATTGGGTGAAGCCCTTCTCATGGGCTTTCCTAAATGACCAGCCGCTGCATCCTCTGCAGGATGTGGCCTGCACTGGCGGGGCCAGGGCTCACCTTGGGAGAAGGGGGTATTTGTCCCCTTCCCTTGGTGTAAGTCCCAATGGCCCCAATGGGCCTCCTCGGATGCGTGCCACCTCTTTAGCTGGTGCACAACCGGGGAGGCCATGTAAGGGGCCTGGGAAGGGGCCTGGGAAGGGGGTTGGGATATCGACGCAGTGCGGCACTGATACCCCCACCCCCTTCCTGGCCTGGATGGTCAATCGCTCCCACCCCGGCCAGAGCAGGGCTTACCTTTGTCCGGCGGTGTGGGGTCCGGAGGGCGGCAGAGTGAGTGGTGTTGACCTCTGCACCGGTGCCGCTTACTCCAGAGGTGCCGTGAAAGCATCTTATGGCACTTTTGCGACACTGTAGGCTGGCAGAGCACATGCTCTGCCCGTCTAGATTTAGGCAGGATTGGGCCGTAAGATTTATTACCTAGGCAGCCACTCCCATAACAGGAGGAAGTGGAAAGGAAAAAACAACTACACTTCTTATCATTAGACAAGGGAAGGAAAAAAGAAAATAATACTATGTTGTTGGTAGCATTCAGACCAATGGCCAGTGTCTCAGGTTTTTGTTCTTATACTGGAGGATAATGAGAACATTCATTTCCAGAGGTAAATGTGTTCTCACAAATGTATAAAAAAAGTAAATGTTATCATTAGAGAAACTCCATAGGAAGCTCCACTTCAGCTCCTGGTTGGATTCCATAAGTCTAGAAATCTAATAATGAACATCTCAGTCAAAAGGTTTCACACTGTGGAATCATTGAAAGCAACACGATTGTTTTCTTTAATGAGAAGATGTTAACAAAGAGGCTGCAAAGATGATTCACTAATCACCAAGGCTACCACTGTACCTAAACACATAAGGAAAAGGCTAGAAGATTCACCGGAGCTGACTCAAACGTTGCATTGCAAGAGTGTCACATATATCTTGGTACATGCTGTGGCAAAAACTGTACCATCAAATGTAATGCAGAGGCATGTGTTTGTAAAAATGGGAATGTGTGCTTTGCTCAGCCACACACCTGCAGTGTCTCCAACTTTCTACTGTAGAGAGAACGACAGGCTTTTTCAGACAATTCCTTCTACATTTTCAGTGAACGTGTGGAGAAACAGTAGTACTGCATTCACTGGTCACACCCAACATGCTGGCTGAATGCATGAAAGGAGTCTGGACCCCTACAACTGTACATGTGTAGGGTTCCTTTCCATGCATTCAACTGAGAGCCCGATCCTATGCCTGCCTCCGCTGGTGGGACAGGGCTCCGTACTGTCACAAACGTGCTGTAAAGCACTTTGCCACAGCACGGAAGCCTGTCCCGCCGGTATGGAGGCCAGCGCTAGCAGGCCTCCGCTGGTGAAGGAGGTACGCCTTATGGAGGCAGGTAAGCTCTCCACCAGCCAGCGGGGAAGCCAGAGGAGGCATTTGGTGTGGAGAGAGGGCGGATCAGGCCTGGCAGGGGGCGGGCTCGGCAGAGGAGGCCTCCGCTCAATTATATCCCCCGTCCCATGACTGAGAGCCAGACACGGGGCTTCTTGGAGCTGCATCGCCAGCCATTTTACTGGCATGCCTCTGAGTAGCCCCATAGCGGCTGCTGGGGCTCGACAAGAGGGAAGGAGACAATCGTACCTTTCCGTCGAGGAGACCTCTGGCCCCACGTTGGATGCAGCAGAGCCTGCCCCTGCGCCGCTGCATCCCATCTATCGACAACTTTAAGCAAGGACTTCCTGTATAGTAATGGAACATCATGATGTTCTTTGTTTTCCCCAAATCCTTCACATATCATTGGCTACCATGGGTGGGGGAGAGGACGGAAGGGATGATGTTTCATTACTACAAGGCATGGTGCAGTGCAGGACATGATGGAGGACATTAAACACAGGGGTGCTGGTTTTATTTGCAGCCCTGTGTTTTGGGTAGCACCTATATCTTGCCTATGTCTTTAGAAACACCCTTTTCTGCTTTATGGTATTTAATGTTACAAATACCAGAGTATATGCAGCAACACCCTTGAAGATAAAGTGTGAATTGGACAATAGGTTCAATGAAGTGAACCTTCTTTCCTTTTTTTTTTTAGGTGCATACCAAGATGCCTTAAGTATACACCAAAAAAGGTGTATGAAAAATACAAGTATCATTTTGTTGTTCAGTCGTTAAGTCGTGTCCGACCCTTCGTGATCCCATGAACCATATCCCGCCAGGCCTTCCTGTCCTCCACTATCTTCCTGAGTTCGCTCATTTTCATGTTCGTTGCATCGGTGATGCTGTCTAACCATCTCATCCTTTGCCTTCCCCTTCTCCTTTTGCCTTCAATTTTTCCCAGCATCAGAGTCTTCTCCAGAGAGTCCTCTCTTCGCATTAGGTGGCCAAAATATTTGAGTTTCAGCCTTAGTATCTGTCCTTCCAGGGAACAGTCAGGCTTGATTTCATTTAGGATTGACTGATTTGATCTCCTAGCAGTCCAAGGGACTCTCAGGAGTCTTCTCCAGCACCACAGTTCAAAAGCATCTATTCTTCGGCGCTCAGCCTTCCTTATGGTCCAACTCTCGCAACCATACATTGCTACTGGGAACACCATCGCCCTGACTATGCGAACTTTTGTTGGCATGGTGATATCTCTGCTTTTTATTATGCTGTCTAAGTTTGCCATAGCTTTCCTTCCAAGGAGTAAGCGTCTTTTAATTTCATGGCTGCTGTCTCCGTCTGCAGTGATCTTGGAGCCCAGAAAAGTAAAATCTGTTACTGCTTCCATTTCTGCCCCTTCTATTTGCCAGGAATTGATGGGACCAGATGCCATGATCTTAGTTTTATTAATGTTGAGTTTCAAGCCAACTTTTGCACTCTCCTCTTTCACCCTCATCAAGAGGCTCTTTAGTTCTTCTTCACTTTCTGCCATTAGGGTGGTATCATCTGCATATCTGAGGTTGTTGATATTTCTCCCGGCAATCTTGATTCCGGCTTGCGATTCATTCAGCCCTGCATTTCTCATAATGTACTCTGCATATAAGTTAAATAGGCAGGGTGACAATATACAGCCTTGCCGTACTCCCTTCCCAATTTTGAACCAGTCGGTTGTTCCATGGCCGGTCCGAACTGTTGCTTCTTGACCCGCATACAGGTTTCTCAGGAGACAGGTAAGGTGGTCTGGTACCCCCATCTCTTTAAGAATTTGCCACAGTTTGTTGTGATCCACACAATCAAAGGCTTTTGCGTAGTCAATGAAGCAGAAGTAGGTGGTTTTTTGGAACTCTCGGGCTTTCTCCATGATCCAGCGCATGTTGGCAATTTGATCTCTAGTTCCTCTGCCTCTTCGAAACCCAGCTTGTACGTCCGGTAGTTCTCGGTCCACGTACTGCTGAAGCCTAGCTTGTAGTATTTTGAGCATAACCTTGCTAGCATGTGAAATGAGTGCAATTGTGCGATAGTTTGAGCACTCTTTGGCACTGCCCTTCTTTGGAATTGGAACGTAAACTGACCTTTTCCAATCCTTTGGCCACTGCTGAGTTTTCCAAATTTGTTGGCATATTGAGTGCAGCACTTTCACAGCATCATCATTTAGGATTTTAAGTAGCTCAGCTGGGATATTATCATCTCCACTAGCTTTGTTGTTAGTGATGCTACCTAAGGCCCACTTGACTTCACTCTCTAGGATGTCCGGCTCTGGGTCAGTTACCACACCAGCGTGGTCATCAGGAACATTAAGATCTTTCTTGTATAGTTCTTCTGTGTATTCTTGCCATCTCTTCTTAATCTCTTCTGCTTCTGTTAGGTCTCTGCCTTTTTTGTCCTTTATCATGCCCATCTTTGCACAAAACGTTCCCTTGGTATCTCCAATTTTCTTGAAGAGATCTCTAGTCCTCCCCATTCTGTTGTTTTCCTCGATTTCCTTGCATTGTTCATTTAAGAAGGCCTTCTTATCTCTCCTTGCTATTCTCTGGAAATCTGCATTCAGTTGTTTATATCTTTCCCTTTCACCTTTGCTTTTGGCATTCCTTCTTTCCACAGCTATTTGTAAAGCCTCGTCTGACAGCCACTTTGCTTTCTTGCATTTCTTTTTCTTTGGGATGGTTTTCGTTGCTGCCTCCTGTACAATGTTACGAACTTCCGTCCATAGTTCTTCAGGCACTCTGTCTACCAGGTCTAATGCCCTAAATCTATTCTTCACCTCCACTGTATACTCATAAGGGATATGGTTTAGGTCATATCTGACTGGTCTAGTGGTGTTCCCTACATTCTTCAGTTTAAGCCTGAATTTTGCAATAAGAAGCTCATGATCTGAGCCACAGTCAGCTCCAGGTCTTGTTTTTACTGACTGTATAGAGCTTCTCCATCTTTGGCTGCAAAGCACATAATCTATCTGGTTTCGGTATTGACCATCTGGTGATGTCCATGTGTAGAGTCGCCTCTTGTGTTGTTGGAAAAGAGTGTTTGCTATGACCAGCGTGTTCTCTTGACAGAACTCCGTTAGCCTTTGCCCTGCTTCATTTTGCGCTCCAAGGCCAAACTTGCCTGTTGTTCCGTTTATTTCTTGATTTCCTACTTTAGCATTCCAGTCTCCTATGATGTAAAGGACATCTTTTTTGGGTGCTAGTTCTAGAAGGTGTTGTAGGTCTTCATAGAACCGGTCAACTTCATCTTCTTCGGCATCAGTGGTTGGGGCATACACTTGGATTACTGTAATGTTGAATGGTTTGCCTTGGATTCGAACTGAAATCATTCTGTCGTTTTTGAGGTTGCACCCCAGTACTGCCTTTCCCACAAGTATCATACAGGGTCCCTTATCAGGAAACCAGGATTTGCTGCTACTTTGCATAGAGTGCGCTTGTTGGCAAACCTGGGTTTGCCCTGTATAATGGCTCTTCATATTCTTTGACACAGTTCAGTTATCAAGTAACATTTTTAACTACATTGTTAAGCCACACAAGAAGATTGGTTACTTTCTAGAACAGCAGTTAATTGGTAAAAAATATTCCAATGTTTTAAAATAGTCTTGCAATGCAAATGTTGCACAGTTAAATATTGAATGAAAAATAACTACGGTAATTTGCCTGGGAGGAAAAGTGAGTGCGTGAGAAGGAAATCCAGTAAAACCCTGCAGGAGTGAGTGGCTTTGGGGAGGGAATAGTTTGAATGCAAGAAATGGTGGGTTTGGGAAAGGGTTAAACATCCCTTCCCTCCTCCATTCCAAATGCCCCTCTCAAAACTTTTTTCCCAGACAAAGCAGCAGTTGGACATTTGCACATAAGATGTAATTAGACACTGGGTGTTCAGCGTCAAACAATATTTAATCCAATTATCCTAAATAGTTTCTCTAAAGTCAATGTGGGAAGTAGCTGAGGGTAGTGGAGTAGTAGTTCTACTAATTAGGGTTTTTCCCATGTGGATTATCCATGCAACTTGTTGAGTTTGTAGTCGGGCTTAAATTGGATGTAGATTCGTGTTATCATTTTACAGGTTGACTGAAATTGTGAGTGGGATTATGCACTGGTGTAGCTAAAGAGGGGGCAGGGGTGTTCGGCCCCAGGTACCACGGCTCCAGGGGATGTCCTGGAGGCCTTCGAAAGGCACTTCTGGTTTTCATCGAAAACCGAAGTACCTTTTGGAGGCCTTTGGAGGCCCAGGGAAGCCGTGTATGGCTTTCCTAAGCCTCAGGACACCCCATCTGGCACCTGGGGGCATGACAATTTGTAACACCCAGCCCCCATAACCCCCATTAATGAGGCTGGGGTGTATGGGGGGTGTTAAAAAAATTGTGCCCCCAGGTGCCAGATGTCCTAGCTATGCCACTGGGAGCATGCTTTCCCTTTGGTGACCCACTTTCTGGAGAAGAGTGACCACAAAATCCATCCTGAACCTTTCCAGTCAGATTTACATGTGAGGAGGATTGAACTGACTATCCTAGTTCCACTCTGTATCTCTTCCAAAGATGAGCCGCACCATACCTTCCCCTTGGCTTTCTTTTACCAGTGCTCAGATAATTAAGTTTCACTTGGATGCACATTGTGCTACACAGCCTTCTCCACACTTAATGAGGTGTGAAAAGTCTGAAATCTGTTACTATCTCTTTAATATGTGTTGGATTAGCCTCCTTTCCTCTCGGGGGGGGGGGGAGGGGGAGGTTTAGAAAATTCTTCCACTTACTTTGGATTGGAATGCATATCTATCCGATTTATCCTGTAATCACAGGGAAGGCAGGCAGAGTGACAAACAGTTTATCACCCCAATCCTATGCTGGGTTTATGGTGGTGGATCTTGTGATTCACCACCATGAGTTTCAGGCCGGTGGCGAGGCAGCTGCTCCGCCGTTCAGTAGGCACACTACTGTGCACAAATGGCCAGAGGCCACATACGGGCAACAGCAGCCTGCTGAACCCCCTCCATCCCCCATCATTGCCAGTAAGTCAGTGGTGGGGATCAGGGACGGATCATGGGCAGATTGGAGCTGGGAATAGGCTGGGCCAGGGGCAGTTTGGGGTGGGAGGGGGAGGAACTTGACAGCAGCCATACATGCTGAGATATTATCCACCCTTTCCAGCCTGAACCCACCCCAGAAGTCTCCTTGAACTTATGGTAGCATAAGAGCTGGAATTGGTCCAATGAAACCCACTGGAGGCCAGGCAGCCTATGGATCTGAGGAGACCCATTGGAGGCCAGGCAGGTAAGTAAACTTTTTACTTACCTCTCCTGGACCATCTGGACAGATCATCAGATGAAACAATATCTATGCAGCAGACTTCATGCAAGGCCATAAACTCAGTGGGACAGAGTGACTAACTAGCCTCCTAAAGAAAGCAATTGCGGAGGCCAAGCAAGCTTCCTGGGGTGGGGGGCTCTGTAAACTGTGCACAACTGCGGAGGAAGGGTGTGTAGGTCTGTGGCTGCTGCTGAACGGAAGCACACTTGCATAGTGTTTACCCAGGGAAACGAGTTCATTGTGAGGAGGCACAGTAGGCGCTGGAGCTGCAGTTCATGGTAATGCTTAGGAGAAGGGTGTGGGGAAGAAGGGGAAAAGGTTGAGAAAGAAGAGATAGGTCTGATACTTGTCCTGGGTATCAGCTGGCATAATGGCTCTTGGGTAGTAAGGGGAATGGGGGTGCTTGACACAACACCAGTGGGTCAGTGAGCAAGAGCAATACCAGCACGTATGGGGGAAGACAGATGAATAAAGACAGTCTGTGAACTGACTGTTTATACCAGGGGTGGCCAGCCTTCCACCATGAGGGCCTCTGCGTTCTTAAGTGTTGCATAGAAGACAAAATCTTGACAGCTGCAATTGCTGATGGTGCTGCTAAAGCAGCTGCACCTGCTGAAATGCCTTCACCTGTACAACTATTCAAGGGCCAGGAGCATTCAGGTTGAAAGGTTGGCCACCCCTGGTTTATTATACCGTAAATCCTCATAGGGAAGTATTGAGCTATTGTGAGGCGAGCTCATCAAGGAGCTTTCTTTTGTTGCGTGATGGCCTCTGATGGTCTGTCCATCCTCAGCTCAAGATGGGTGCTTCTGTGTTGTTCTGCACCCTGCCGAGGTGCAGCAACAGCCTCAGGAGGCCTGTAGCTCAATTACCATAAACTTCTAAATTCAGTTTACAATGTAGTGGTGAAGGAAGCTGAGCTTGAAGGCACCTCTCTTCTGTCACCAATGACTCTGTTGACTCCAGAGTCAGGAAGCTCTCAGGTTTTTGCTTGTTTACAGTTTCAAATCTGGTGAACAAAGCCAGGTGCGGCTGGTTGTGGAATTTCCCAAAATGCAAAAGAAAAGCAAGTCTTCTCCTAAGCCAGCAGCTGTGTGTGTGTGTTTGTGTGTGTGCGTGTGCGTGCTCGCGCGCGCTCTGACAAACCAAAATTTGGCCTTTTGCCTAAATGGAAAAGTGGGTCTTAAGGCTTCCTGCCATCAGCCCAATTGCTAAATACAACAAGACTGGCATGGGTTATGCTCTCCTGGCATGTAGCCAGCACCATGTACACAAATACAAAAGCAATGTATCATGCAACATGCCTGCTGCTTCCAGTACTCCATTTAATACCAGTCTGGCTGAGGGTCCTGGTCTTTGCCAGCAGTCGGACCAGCATGCCTTCAATGATTCAATCCCCGCTCAACCTTCACCCCTAGTGTGGTTTCAGGCTCACCCTGTGTCACACAGATTTATATACAGGAGGTCTGGCTCAGTTGGTAGAGCAGCCGCCTCATATGCCTGAAGATCTGAGGACGGCAGTTCGGGACAGCCAGAAGTATCCTTTTCTGTCGGAGAGCTGTCGACATGCCGCAGACGAGCTGAGAGAGAGAAAGCTGCAGCTGGCAGTTGCAGCATGAGAGGCAAATGCCAGAGAGAGACCGGACTGTGAAGGAAACCACTTGGAATGAAGGGTTCTATGCAAGACTAGAACATTTGTATTATTGTAAAAACCCCGTGGGGTTTAGTAATGCCTGCCTATGTAAACCGCCTTTGAATTAAAGTCAGAGGAGAAGTCCAATGACCGAGAAAAGGCAGTATATAAATACCGGTTGTTGTTGTTATATACAGAGACACATACACCATAACGGGTTCCTTTTATGTTTCCATTTGAAGTGACCAGTCCTGCCCAGGAAGGGCTTTTTCTTCACCATGAAGGATTTATGCTACCTCATTTACCCAATTGTTTTTTTTCCTCTTCACTCATTTGCACTGGCAGATCACAAACAGGGCTATGTGAAATGATTAAATTAATGTACAAAACATTAATATAGCAAAAGAGCTTTTATAAATCTATTGAAGAATACAACATTAACCTTTGTTATGTTCTAAAAAGAATAATTACAATTTTGCTGATGAATATTTAGCTGTCTCTCAGTCAACAATAAATTTTAAAAGTGCACATTACTCTACAGGAAAATAGGAGACCACATAACTATAAAAGGAAATAAATACCCCACTGATTGCCTTCTTCCTTTTGGTGTGCGGTTATCACATTCTGTCTTTCTCTCTATGCGGCAGGAAATAATGAGGGTTTATTTCTTGAGTGATTAAAGCCACAGCTGTTACTGCTCATTGAATTACTTTAACCCACAAACTGAATTAAAGAGCATACTTCTTTTTCTTACTCCAGACATCTTGGTCTCATGGATATATGAAGGGCCGAACTACCCAAATGTGCAAACTCATGTAATAGCGGCCCAAGAGTGCCTTCAGGTGTTTGAAAAAGCTACGGGGGGGGGGGGGCCAAAAAGTTCAACAAAACAGTTCAACAGCTACTGGGGAGGGTTCAACAAAAAGTGGAGAAGCAACAGCAGGGGGCAAACCCTCCTGAGCTCTCTTCCTGCCAGCTGTTTCCTCACTCCAAATTACCCATCTAGTTTTCCAACAAAAAATGCACATATACACAGTCTGTGAGGACACCTCCACAGTCCACAGAACGCCTCTGGAAGTGACTTCCTGGTCACTTCTGTTTTCGCAAACACGACTTCCGGTTGCATCTGGAGGTGTTCTAGGGCCCGCGGAGGCCTCCAGAGTCTGTCCCATGCCCAGCGCAATGTGGGAGCGGCTTCCAGGGCCCATGAGAGGGGGTAAGGGGGGTAAATTGTACCCAGAACCAGGGTCAAGAAGGGGCCCAGGAGCTAAAGGAGGGGGATCTCAGCTGGGATCTCAGCTGGCCTCATGGAAAGTGAAAAACGGTAGCTGGGCCAGGGGGTGCTGCATCGAGAAGCCTGGTAGACCTGGGCTCCAGAGACTTTTCCGGCTATTGCTCCCCACCCCCACCCTGTTTTGCTCCCTCCCCCTTTTAGAAGGGGTCCAAAAGAAACTTTGTATCCCCTGATGAAATGCCTCTCAGAGACCCTGGAAGTTGGGTCGCGAGCTGGTAGCAAGAGGATAAGGTGGGTCGCAACAGTGGTAAGTTTGGGGACCGCTGGCTTAGAGCATTCTTCTTGTGACAATGCTGTCACCAGGGAGAGAGCCATTGCTTGCTCAAAGAAGGTGGCATCAAGGAGTGTTTGGCTTACCTTAAGCATCTCTAGTGTGAGGGAAAGTGGAAAGCAAAATGAAGAGGAACCAACCAAGGGCAAGATGGATGAATGATATTCTGGAGGTGACGGACTCGACCTTGGGGGAGCTGGGGGTGGCGATGGCCGACAGGAAGCTTTGGCATGGGCTAATCCATGGAGTCACGAAGATTCGGAAGCGAATGAATGAATAAACAACAACAAGAACATCTCTAAAAGCTGCACTGTGGGGAGAGCAACATTCTGGAATGCTGCAACTTTTCATGGACACTTTCAGCACATTCTCAAACACACCATAGCCCCAAAGTCTAGAAACTTGTGGGTTTTTTAAAAAAAGACAAATCATTAAAGAAATGAAAGTTGAGGTTTCTGAGAGTTTAGATTCTATTTAAAAAGCTGTGTGCCAAATTTCACACGAGATATACAGCTTTTCTTGCCTTCACTGGAAACCATGTCCAACTAAGCAGAGAGTTAGGTTGACTTTTGGAGTGAAATATTTGCCCCAAGAAGACAAGGAGAAGAGAGTGTTGGGCTAGTGGGGATCAGTTACCAACTTTTCATTTTTAAAAAAAAATCCTGGCATCTGGAGAGGACCAGAAATGGGATGGAGTGGATCAAAGGTAGATCTCAACAGGCTCCAATGGATAAGAAGACAGCTAAAAGCAATATGGCAGTGCTAGCGGGAATGGTGAGTGGAAACCTTTGCTTGAGTTCTAGCATGGGATGGAAGAGCTGCATGGGGGATTGAGTATGAAGGCAATCTCTTCCCACCTAATCCGGGTATTTGACTACCTTGCCTCCCTCAGTTCAACAGAACTTATGGGAAGTGGCCATCAAGGAATGTGCCACAGTTCCACACACAGTATGTGAAATGTTCTTTCACCATATGTGAAATGCTCTTTCATCAAAAGATCTTGATGACTTGGCATCTTAATGCACACATGTGCAACAAACAAGTCCACCCATATTCAAGTAAAACTACTGCTGCTAACCTTTGCTCAAGCAAATCTGGCAACCAGCCCAAATCTTTGGCTTTAAAGCACACAAATTCAGCCCACTGGCCCAGAGGTTAAAAACTCATCCAAACCATTTTTTTTTATTATTTTTCACATTTTTATACCACCCTTCCTCCAAGGAGCTCAGAGTGGTGTACATATTTCCTCCCCTCCTTTTGTCCTCACAACAAACCTGTAAGGTAGGTGGGGCTGAGAGATAGTGACTGACCCAAGGTCACCCAGGAAGCTTCGTGGCTGAGTGGGGATTTGAACCTGGATCTTCCAGGTCTAAGTCCGACTCCCAAACCACTACACCATCCTGGCTCTGTTGACATCTTGTCTCTGTTGACAACCTTAACTGGGGATAGATCAGACAGTCTGTATAATGAAACCATTCCCCTTTCAGTGAAACAATACTCTCCAAAAGAGTTTAGCTTCTGGTCAAAAAGCAGCATTGAAGGTTTCCCTACATTTCAACAGAGAAAAAGAGGTCAAAAGCTCTTATGAGGCATATTCATAGACAGAAGCACAGTGACATTAGGGGAAAGTCTGCCAGGAAAGGAAGACAACTATATGTAATTAACCCTTGCGGCTTTTCACTGGCTTTATTGTAACATTATTGTAGTTATGGTGACCCTTTTAACAAAGGAACCAAGACTCATCACACTTGCTAATCCGCCAGCAGTTTTTGAGTTCATTGTTCTCTGCTGAGGGCTATTGGTATCTACAAGCTTTTTATTAAAACTGAATCAAAGTCAAGCCAATCTGGCACTAATGACCAAATCCTCCGCTGGCTTTCACCTTGTGTTGGGAAAGAGCAGGACCTCTGAGAGGGGGGTTAAGGGGTTAATTTGTACCTGGGCCCAGGGCAAAAAATGGGTCAAGAAGGGGGCCCTAGAGCAAAAAAAGGGGGCCCCAGGAGCCTAATTCATATGTAGAGAAGGGACCCTAAAGAAACTTTGTACCCGCTGATAAAATTCCTCTGAATGGCCCTAATGAAAGGCATATATGGCATACTAAATGTTCAGGCAAAATATCTGTAGGAATTTCATGGGAATTTAAAAGTAGACCTCCAGACTGCCACATGGAGGTCTGGAGAGGGACTGGGATCTGGCGGGCGGCCCTGGGCTGCTGGCCGGATCTTTAGTTAGGTTATGGCTGATAGGAACATATGTAAAGCCTGGCTGGATCAGGACAAGGGTACAACTAGCCCATCTTCCTATATCTCACAGTGGCCCATCAGAGGCGCACAAGACAACAAGATACCTGTATCCTGTTGCCACTACTTTGCACCTGGCATTCAGAAATAGGCTACCACTAAAACCCGGAGGTTGCATATAGTCATCATAACTTGTAACCTGTGATGGACTTTTCCTCCATAAATCTGTCCAATCCCCTTTTAAAGACATCTAGGCCAGGTGCCATCACAATATCCTGTGGCAAGGAGTTCCACAGATTAATTACATGCTGGGTAAATAAATAATATTGGCCATTTTACTCTCAATTCCTTTTTTTAAAGATCCCAAGTATGGAATTGGCCTTCTTCACAGCCTCTGCACAGTGGGTTGAAACTTTCATCGAGCTGTCCACCACCACCACCACCACCAGATCTCTCTCCTGACCCATCGCAGACAGCTCAGAACCCATCCGTGTACACCAAGTCCTCACTTAAAGTTGTCAATAGGTTCTTCTTGGAAACTGCATCTTTAAGCAAATCGACTTACAATGAAACCAATTTTACCATAGGCTAATATTGATAAACATAAACGTTCCTATGGCATTTTCCCAATCAACTTTGAAATGAAACAACTTTAAGTGAGGAGTTACTGTATGTGAAATTATGATTTCTTGTCCCAATGTGCATAACATTATACTTACCTACATTGAAGCGCATCTGACATTTTGCAGCCCTATCCCCCAGTTTGAAGACATCCTTCTGGAGCTCTGCACAATCCATTCTACATTTCACCACCCTGAAAAGTGTTAGTGTCATCTACAAACTCGGCCACCTTACTACCTATCCCCAACTCCAGGTCATTTACAAACACATTGAAAGATACTGGTCCCAAGACCGCTCCTTGGGGCACACTGCTTTTCACCTCTCTCTCCATTGTATAAATTGCCCATTTGCATCCACTATGTTTCCTGTTCTTCAACCAGTTCTTAATCCATAAGAGGACCTGCCCTCTTATTCCCTGACTGTTGAATTTTCTCAAGAGCCTTTGGTGAGGGACTGTGTCAAAACGCCTTCTGAAATCCAGATATATAATATCAATGGGTTCACCCACATCTACATCCCTGTTGGCATTTTCAAAGAATGCTAAAAGATTCATGAGATATAAGACCCTTACACAAGCCATTAGGCCGACCATGCCTGTAGTTTCCCAGGTCCTCTCTCCCTCCTTCTTTGGTGTTACATTAGCTATCCTCCAGTCCTCTGGCACATTGGCCGTTTTAAGGGACAAGCTGCATATTTTAGACAGAAGCTAAGTAATTTCACACTTGAGTTCCTTAAGAATTCTTGGGCGGATGCCATCTGGGCCTAGTGATTTGTTAATCTTTCATTTGTCAATACGTTCTGAAACGTCCTCTCTTTTAACCTATATTTGACTTAATATTTTGGTCACCCTTCCTGGGGGGATGGGCACTATTCAGGCAGCGGTTTCTGCCCAAGCTCTTCTGCCATGAAGATAGATGCAAAATAACTTATTTATTTACTCTGCCGTCTCCCAGTTCTCTTTTATCTGCCATTTTCCAACCCCCTCACCATCCAGTGCTTCTCTAGCAGGTTTCCTGCTTTTAACATATTTGAAAAAGCTTTTATTATATCCCTTAATGTTGCTGGGCCTCCATCTTTCATTGCCTCTGAGTTGTCTTTTTACATTTCTTTTGTAGGAGGTTGTGTTCTTTTTTTATTCTGTTCATTAGGGCAAGACTTTCATTTATGGAAGGAAACCTCCTTGCCCTTTTATAGCCTCTCTGACTGCTTGATAGCCATGCTGGCACTCTTCTGGACTTAGCAGAACTCTTTCTCCTTTGTAGCATGTACTCCAGCTCAGGGCCTCTGAGAGGAATTTTATCAGGGGGTAAAAAGTTTATTTTGGGCCCCTTCTCAAAGGGGGAGGGGGCAAAATGGAGCAGGATAAGGGTAGCAACAGCTGGAAAAGTCTCCAGAGTCCAGGCCTACCAGGCTTCCCAATGTGGCACCCAAGTCTACCTGCCCAGTAGACCTGGCCTCCTGGTTAGCCCGGCCTCCATCTTTCACTCTCCATGAGGTCAGCTGAGATCCCAGGAAATTTCTGAGACCCCTCCTTTGGCTCCTGGGCACCCCTTTTGACCCTGGGCCCAGGTACAATTTACCCCCTCATGGGCCCTGCTCCAGCTGAGCCTTTATTATTGTTGTTTTAAACAACCTCTGTGCAATATGGAGAGATTTGGCTCTTTTTACTTTTATACGGCAGTCAGCGCCAGTGCAGGATTGGGCGACCCTAATTTACCAGTGTAAATGCACTTATGCCAGTGTAATTGCACTAACATCTGCTGTTACACCATTGCATCTACTGTTACACCGGTGCAAGGTTACACAGAATTGCACTGCCAAACATTTATCTCCCTATATTTACACAAGCTTGCAAACTGCAGGAGCCGAGATCCTTGCAAACTGCAGGAGCTCAGTTGTTTGCAGGGCAATTAGCCGCTATCTGATTTTTGAATAGCCTTAGGACTTGAGGCAATTACCGTATTTATCGGCATATAAGATGCACCTGCGTATAAGACGCATCTTCCTTTTGGCCCTGGGTTTCAAGAAAAAAAGATTTAAAGCATTTTTGGGCCACTTGGCCACTTACCGCTTGGCTGCTTAATTAGCTAATTTACATAAATTGCACAAAAATACCAGGACCTCTTTTAAAACACACAGCAACAAGACACATGAACAAAATGCACCAGAACATAAATCCCATGTACAAAAAAACCCCAGACTCAACACTTCCCCCCAACCCACCCATGCACAGTTTCCAAAGTAAAAAAAACATTTACCCCAAGTACAAAAAACCCCAGACTCAACTCTTTCCCCCAACCCACCCATGCACAGTTTTCAAAATAAACAACATAAATCCCAAGTACAAAACCCCCCAGACTCAACTCTTTTCCCCCATCCCACCCATGCACAGTTTCCAAAGTAAACAACCTAAATCCCAAGTACAAAAAGCCCCCAGACTAAACTCTTTTTCCCCCATCCCACCCATGCACAGTTTCCAAAGTAAAAAACATTTACCCCAAGTACAAAACCCCCCAGACTCAACTCTTTTCCCCCCAACCCACCCATGCACAGTTTCCAAAGCCTCCCAACTAGGCCCAGTTCAGAAGCTTACCCAAGCTGCATTCATTCAGCATCGGAGGAGCTGGAAAGACCACACCCTCTGCAGCTCAGCTGAACTGAACTGAGGAGCACAGCGCCCTCTGCTGGCTGCTGAGAAGCTCAACTCATGCACATGCATAAATTAAACCCGACAAACAGCTGTAGATCGGATAGATTAGTCAAGGAAGAAAGCACAAGGGAGCTCTCCAGCTCCGGAAAAAACGCGGTAAGCCCAAAAATGCTTTAAAACAGGGGGGGGGGATTTTTTAGTATTGGCGTATAAGACGCACCCTACTATTTTGGGTCACAAATTTAGACAAAAAAGTGTGTCTTATACGCCAATAAATATGGTACTTATCTGATCTTTCCATCACTCATCATTGGAGGCTCTGTGGGACCCACCAGAAATCAGGTCACAACCCATCAAGTGGGTCCTGACCCACAGTTTGAGAAATGCTGCTCTAGATCACTATCCTCTTCTTTAAAACTGACTTTTTGGCTGGACTGAAAACAAAATCTGACTTTAAATTTAAACCGAGTTTACAATTTAAAGTAGAATTATAATTCTAATAGTATAGTCCCTTACCATAAGTCCCATAGGAATTTTGAGGTTGACAAGTTCTCTCTTCAGATCCTTTTAGGGCATTCCTAAAGGAAGGGTAAAATCTTGAGTAGCCATCTGGCAACCCGGGCACAAGTTTTATAGGTTAGATTTTGTACTTTAGATTTAGATTTTGTACTCGCAAAAGCCGTCATACAAGACAATGCCGTTGCCACAAAAACTTTGTTTCCCCACATTTAGTGGGGAAGAAAATGAGAAAATTCTGCACTCAGAGCAGGGGTAGTTATAAGATTTTGAACAAAAAATACAAAGACATTCCTGAGTGAATAATAGTATCTGGATCATCTCCTGGGCGGGCAGCTAGGTGTTTCCTGGATTTGACTTTTTTTCTTTTTTCTTTCCAGGAGTGCACAAAGGCTTAATTGTACCCCAACTGGAGAGTTTCCTAAAGGGAGAAAAAGTATGGAAGCAATTTATATGCAGTCAGTGTTAAATGACAAACACTTTAAAATGTGTGAGGAAGTGAAAAATTAGACCCTCAATTAATAAACATCACATTTTTTCCACATTCTTCTAGATACAATCAACCATTTTAAAGAAGTTTTCTGCTTTACAGAGCTACAGCTCTGGCAGATAGTTTGATAGAAAATACAAGTGAAATCTCACTTGAGTGCCCTTAAAAGTGGGTTGCAGACATTTATTTTTCCTGTGAATTACTGGGATTTTCCCCTCTCAAAAACTACTTGAACTTTAAGGAAATGAAAGCCAGAGAGGCAATGCAATATTTGGTATGTAAATAACCAACTGCAACATTTCTATCAATACTATCCAGGAGTCATGTAAAGTAGTATCTTATTTCCTTCCAGCTGGAAGCCTTTTTTTTTTTAAAGGAGGGATTGCAAAATAACATCTCTCCCACCCATCTCAATATATCTTGTCTGTAAAAAGCATCTTTCTAAATTGTATTAATCTATTCTAGGTGATATGTAGAGAGGTCAAAACAGCAGAGCTACATCTAGCTTCCACCTTCATTGCAATCTGGAAAGATGCACTTATTTGTGATATTTTATGCACTACTCATGGGTAGACTTTACATCCGTCCCGGAATTTCCCGCACCATCCAGGTACCCGGGCTTGGGTCCCGGTTCGGTCCTGGACCGTTCCAGGCCCGGTGCAAGCCGTCGCCGCCACCCTTTTTAAAGTGAATCAACTTACCTTTTTTCCTTCTTGGATCTCACGAAATCTCGTGAGATCCAAGAAGGAAAAAAGGTAAGTTGATTCACTTTTTAAAAAGGCAGCGGTGACGGCGGAGGCAGCTGCGGGGGCTCGGCGGCAACGGGCAGCAGACCCGGCGGCACGGTGGCAGCAAAGGGCACGGCGGCAGCAACGGGCCTGGTGACACGGCGGCATGGGGCATGGCAACGGACAAGGCGATGACGGGCAAAATCAATGGACCAGGCAAGTCAATTTAATTAATTATTTTAGGCGAAAAATAAATAAATAATTAAAGATTTCAGGCGGCAAAGGGGCACTTCGCCCTCCAAAAATATTTTTAAATTTAATTAATTAATTAATTAATTAATTAATTAATTAATTCTTGATTATAAATAAATAAATAATTAAAAATTGTGCTGACACGACACCATTTGTCATTAATCGTGGCAATTCAGCCGACAGTCATTTACAGCCCAATCCTATGCATGTCTACTCAGAACTAAGCCCCACTGTAGTTAATAGGGCTTACTCCCAGGTAAGTGTGGATAGGATTGCAGCCGAATGGTATTATATGCCAATACAGCATCATTACTTGCCGTCTGATCTTAATTAGGTTTACTCGGAAGCAAGACACACTGAATTCAATAGAATACTTCTATTCGACTCATGCAGCAGAAGGAGGTGGTAGGGTGGTACCATCCTAGACTGCAGGTGAGAGGTATGTGTGCTGGAATCTTTAGAGGCATTTGTTTCCTTCACATGGTAGTGTGTACATATGGCAGATACTTTGCATATTGGCCCCAAATTCCATTTCCAGTGCATCCCCTGGATTTGCTTCATTTGGGGAGAGTTCACCTGCATCCTACATCTGTCTCCACATGTTCCCCTCACCTACCAAGGATGTCACTTTCAATTGACGACATGTTCATACACTACTGGGGCTCTGCTGTCTGCAGGTGTCTGCTGCTGTTTGTCATCATTCACCTCAGCCCCCTGAGAATGTCAGTTCCAATAGAAAGGAAAAATATATCTGCGTGAGGTAAGGATTTGATATGATGGAGATGACAATGAATGCTGTGGCTGGCATACATTTTGCTAAGGCTGCTGAAGAATTCTTGAGGAGAAAGGCTTTTGTTTTGGTGGATACTTAAAAGCAAAACAATGATGCAATGGAATGAATCAATTAGGTTTCCCTGAGTTACGCAGTCATTCCACAATTCAAATTAGTGTGCCAGTTACCTCATTTTAATTGCTACTAAGAAAGTCATTTTAATTGTTACTAAGAATGAAATTTCTAGTACCCTAGGCAAAGAGGCACGTTTTTTCCAATTGGTGCTCCTCTTATATTTAGCAGAGGGAGAGTAACTGTCCCTCTTCACCACAGCACAGTGTCTTTTCTAGTGACTGTTTGCTGGTGTTCTGTATTTTTTTAAAGATTGTGAGTCCTTTGGGGACTGGGAGTCATTTAGTTTTTTTTATTTTCTTTGTAAACCGTTTTGTGATATTTTTTGTTGAAAAGCGGTATACAGTCAGCCCTCCCCATCCATGGACTAGCCACCCACGGGTTTGAGTTAACGCAGATGGCACCAAGGATGTTTGAGTCTGTGGTGGGGAGGGTCACGGCACTGCAGTACCTTATGTAGAAGCTGTGTGGGCCCACGACCCAATTCTCCAGCTGCCCCACACTCCGTAAATCACTCCAGCAGGCTTGGAATGCTTGAAAAACATGACCCACTGGTGTCGCTCGAGGTGGGGCGGAAAGCTAAGTTCTGCAGCTTTCCACCCCACCGTTACTCTCCTGCATGAGGCGCCCCACCCCCTCATCGTAGGAGCCCATCAGCGGAGAGAAAGCAACACGCAGGAGAGTCCCCCTCCTATGACGAGGGGGCGGGGCACCTCGTACCGGAGAGTAACGGTGGGACGGAAAGCTGCAGAACTTAGCTTTCCGCCCCGCCTCGAGCGACGGCAGCGACATGACCGGAAGCAACTTCTGATCACATGTGGGAGGTCTTCTGAAGCGCGTACCTCAGTATACATAGCACAGCGCACTTCAGAAGACCTGTCATTTCTGGTCACGTTTTTCAAGCGTTCCAGCCTGCTGAAGTGATTTATGGAGCGCAGGGCAACCGGAGAAGTGGGCCATGGAACCATGCAGAATCTACATAAGGTACTGCAGCGCCGTGACCCCCATCGCGGATCCAATATCTGCAGTTTGCCATCCATGGGAGTTTTTGGGAACTCAACCCCTGCAGATAAGGACCAGCTCCTCCGATCTAAAGCATCGCAAAAGTGGCGTAAGGCACTATTTTGATGACTTAGGTGTAAGTGGTGCTGGTGTGGAGGGGGAGGTAAGTCCCGTACCAGTTGGTGGCAAGGGAGGGGGGCCATTGGCTGGCCGGGCTTGGATATCAGCGCCGATATCCTAGACCCCTTCCTGGCCTGTGCTGCCGTTACACTGCCTCCCCGAATGTACCCTGGGTCTGGACTGGGCATGCATTCGAGGCCCATAGGCCCCGGGCTCGCTTACACCCGGGGAATGAGACGAATGTGTCCCAGGGCAGGTCGCAATGGTCCTAGGATACAGCAGCCGGCCCTTTAGGCCTGCCATGTATAGTTAGGCAGGATTGCGCTGTTTCAATAAATAATAATAATAATAATAATAATAATAATAATAATAATAATAATAATAATTGAGATAAATACAATTAGAATCCAAGTGCTGACGATGCTGCATATGTTTGGGGCTAAACATAAAGCTGTTACAACATCTTGAAACTTTGAATAAAGGCTTCTTAAAACAACGGAGTTACCTGGTATTATGTTGATTCTTAACTCGGAAATTTGGTCACGTTGTGACAACCTTCGAACCTAATAATAATAATAATAATTCCGGTATTTATATACCACTGTCTAGGTCATTGGATTTCTCCTCTGACTTTAATTCAAGGTGGTTTACACAGGCAGGCAATTCCAAACCAAACGGTTTTTACAATACAATAAATGTCCAAATCTTTCATAGGACACTTCTTTCCAGGTGTTTCCTTTCACGGTCTGGCCTCTCTCTGGCATTCACCTTCTACGCATTGACTGACAGGCAACTCCCCCTCACAAAGTGCCAGCTTCAGCTTCCTATCTCTCACACAAAAAGGCTTCTGTAGCTTTTGTCAGCGGCGAAGGAGTCTCGAACTGCCATCCTTGATCTAAGTTCAGGCATATGAGACTGCAGCTCTCCCAACTGAACCAGACCTGCAACATTCAACATGCAAAATAGCAACATTCTTCTGGATAGTTTCACATATCCTTTTAAGTTGTCGTTGTAGCCCCAATTTTAGTGAAATCAAAATTCAATATGGAAGACAGCAAACAACATTTCTCAAGGAAGTTTCCTACATCAATCGGTTTTGGCCTGGGGAAGCCAGAAAGATGAGAGGATGCCATTTTTCTCCAACTTGTCTCTGTCCCTCCCTACTACTCTGTCCCTAGTAGGTTTTCACCACAGTCAAACAGACACTATCCTTTGAGAAATTTAGTATCCATCACATGCAAACCTGAAACTGAATTTCAGTCCGCACGACTCTGAAACTGAGTAGTCATCTGCGATATTTTGCACACTCCCCAACATACAGATAGACCAGCAGTTTTATAGATAGAAACACTTGGTATGTATTTCCTTCTTCTTCATCTGAAGCTTTCCTTTTGAGACCACTTCAAGGTGGAAATACAACCACTATATCAATATAGTTCATCAACATGTTAGTGTATGTTCTGTATCCAACTGAAGTCTCATTTAAGCTTAAATAAAAGCAAAAGGTCAATGCAATTCGCACCATATAATGAAACAGAGGAAACCACGGAGGAAAGAGTGGGCCAGAATGACTCTGCTTTCGGTTCCCAGAGGCAAAGCAAGTTAAATTAAGTATCAGCACGGGGCCTACAGCTTGCTCTCCTGCTATATTTCACTAGCATGCTGGCTAGCAAAATTCTTTCTAGGGGAAACAGATTGCTATCACCTATGTGGTCGAAGGTTAAGCCAGAAGCACACAGAAGACAGAGATAGGTAATTCCATTTATTATCCGCCTGCCAATGGTTCACGGAGCACAGTCCAATCACTGATGCATAAAGTCGTCCACCAATAGCATCAGCTTCAGTTTCAATCAGACAAGGGGACATGGAGTAACTGGTCAGACTAGGAATTTAGCCTCACTAATCTTTAAAGAAAATCATTATTGTGACTTTGAATCAACATATAGAAGGATTTTAAAAAAAATAGTATTGCATAACTCTAACTCAGAGGCGTTGCTACGGTAGGGGCGGTACTGTAAGTTTCGCCCCGTCCTAGTCCCCGTTTACTCTCGATTACAAAGGGGGCCCGCCCCCTCGCCGTCGCAGCCATTCAGTGCGGTGAAGGCAATGGGCAGGGAGTCTCCTGCCCTTTGCCTTCGCCACACTGAATGGCTCCAAAGGCGAGGGGGCAGGGCCACCTCGTGCCGGTGAGTAACGAACTTAGCATTCCGTCCCACCTCCAGCGACGCCACTGTCTCGAGCCACTATACCATGGGTGTCATCAGTGTCTTTATGACATCAACAGTTGTATACTAATTTCTACCCTTGCATGCCTAACACATCAACACACCTTTGACTAAGGAGAAGGGCAAAGACTGTCATACTTAACAGCCTGGAAGCCTGGTGCCAAGAATGAATATAGGCATACAGAGGATGAGCAATCTTTACTCCATACACATTCCCACTTTTCAATAAGCACACTGCTGCTGCAGATTTGACCTGAAGCTTATTACAGGAGGTATGATTGGGGAAATTAGTGTGCTGACTTTCAATGAAAAGTACTGTCAGCATGAAAAACTACCTCATTACTTTACAGCTGCTGGTACATAGCGTTGGTCTTATAGCTTTGATGCTCATGAATACATCGATGAATGAAAATAGGTAAGTTTGACCACTCCCCACCATCAACAGAGTTGTGTTGAACTTTGTTATTTGATTATTTAATCTTATGATCCTTTGGTGGACCCAGCCATGCCATGCAACTTCCTTTGAGTGAAGTGGAAAGCTTTAGATCACATCTAACCACTTCTTGATATTTTTTTTTCATGGAGTAATTGTACTAACTTCATACAGTCAACAGGATTTGGGGAAATCTATTGGAGACTGATTCTTTCAAGGACGTTTTTAAGGGGCTTTTTAATGTGTTAATGTTTAACCCTGAGTATTTGAAAATGAACCTGTCTTTCCACACGACTTGACAGAGTTTGTGCATATGTACATTTGTATAGTTACACATTTATCACATAACTATCTTGTTCCGGTTCTGGAGCATCTCTCACATTTTCTTCTATGTTATTTAGATGCGGCGTTTTTTTCGTTCTTTTAGGTAGCTTTGGTACTAATTTGCAAAGCATACCACTCTGCAGCGTCACTGGGCAGGCCGGCACCCAGTGCAGAGCTTACCAGCTTGGCATTTCAGAATATCAGGGGTGACGTAATGACGTAATCACATCGCCTCTGGCCTTCGGGGCTTTCACATTGCTTTTAATGTGAAAAGTGCCACCTCCGGACTGCCCCCGCTCAGCAATCTTCAGCCCTCTCCAGGCGCAGTCGCCTCATGTTCCTGCTGAATCACGGCGAAAACACGCAATTCAGCAAATAAGCGCTGCATCTTCTCCTGGAGAAGATTGAAGATTGCCGAGCAGGGTCTTGCAGGCGCTTGGGTGGCACCCCCCCAAGGCATGTACCCAGTGTGACCCCCAACAGCTGCACCTCCATAGTAATGCCACTGATACCACTAGCATTCTAATATGGCATTGTTTCAAGAATCATGCTGTTGATGCTTACCTATTGTTTGAACAAAAGATATCTCTTGTCTCCCATGGACTTTTTTCTTCCTTGATTGTTTTTCAAGAGACTAAAGGCCCAATCCTATCCTTGAGATACACCAGTGTATTCTACTGCGGAAGCTTTCATGGCCAGCAATTAATGTACAATGTCTCAGACTTACGGGTTTAGAAGCCATGTCTTGAAGAAACTTAAAATTTAATTTTCTTCGTTCCGCTTGCGGGTTTCCTCTGTTGGCAGCCGCAAACGGACAAATACAATTAAAATCCAAGGAATGCCGTGGTAGCCTACGTTTCGTTCCGTATCCCGGAACCTCTTCTGGGCAATTAAACAATTGCAGATGATCACAAAGAGTCTCTAGTCACTTTCCTGTATAAATCCTAGAAAGCGCGGGAAGCCGCTATTGATTGCTAACGGAAATAACCTGAGTTCACCCCATGACCGGGTTAGCTGTCAACTGCGCTGTTAAAGGGAACTGCCGCTTTTTTCCGTTGCCGCTTTTTTCTACCTGATCTTTGCGTATTATTGGCCACCAAATTTGATTAGTAAACACCAGATCTTGTTGCCTATTAATCAGTTTATCCATACACCAGTGTATCTCACTCAGATTCCATCACAACTCCACCAGCAGAGAGACCAAAACAGGGAGAAGATTGGGGTATTTCACAAGAGGGACATAGGAGGGATGAGGAGAAGTTGACATACAACATATCCTAACCTCTCTTCAGGCAACAGACACCCCCCCCCCCAATGGTGTAAAAACGCTAAGCCAATGACAGACCTGGTGTAGGTAGGAGTAACCCTTGTAGGAAACAATGGGGACGGAAAAAAAACAGCAGAAAATTGCAGCTCCTGCCTTGCCCACTTTCCTATGATGGAGCATAGGATACAGACTACATTCTGCAGCCAATCACAACATACCAACCCTGGTATATAAGCCCCACTTGGGAGACTACAGCTCAGATTATCAGACACATGGCATGGAATTATGCTTCTCTGGTCTCTCAAAGAAAAACTTTAGTGTTGGGAGCCCATGGTTAAAGCGCACTTGGTGCACAAAGGATGCATTCCTTGGATGTATGCTTTTATATGGGTGGAATGAAGAAACTTGAACCCTGTGTGCAGGGGTTAGCAGTTCTTTCCTTGTGCTCCTTTGCTGCTGATGCCACTGTAACTCCTGTTGGAGTGGGGCTGCTGTGGCCTCCTTGTGTTGTGTTTTGTGCATATATTGAGGCTGCGGGAAGGGTGGATCTGGTGGTGATGGGCAGAAGCATCGTCTGATATGGGGCGGTGGTGCGGTGGGCCCCAGGGCGGAGGGCGGAGGGCTCAGGGGGTGGGGCGGGGCTCCCCCGGTTTCGGTTTTTTTCTTTTTTTCCATTTTTTTAAACTATTTTCGTGTTTTTTTAAGTCTTAACGGGGCATCTGTATGTATATGTATGCTTTCGCCCACTTATCTTGTTACTGTAAGGCTGCAGCGACGATTTTCTTCCAGCTCCTGGGTGCTTCTTCTCCCTGCACTCGGGCGCGAGCTCCGTAACTGCGCAGAAGGTTGGCTGGAACAGCTTCGTTGTTCTGCGCATGCGCAAGTCTTCACAGAACAACGAAGCTGTTCCAGTGACCTTCTGCACCTTTAAGGAGCTCGTGCCCGGGCGCTGGGAGAAAAAGTGCCCGGGAGCTGGAAGAAGATCGTCGCTGGAGCCTTACAGTAACAAGATAAGTGGGCGAAAGCATACATATACATACAGATGCCCCGTTAAGACTTAAAAAAACACGAAAATAGTTTAAAAAAACTGAAAAAAAGAAAAAAACGTTAAAAAAATAAGGGGGCTCCGGGCGGGCGGGGGGGCGGCGACCCCCCGCCCCCTTTCTGGCGACGCCTCTGGTGATGGGGCATGCCAGATCCTATTCCCTCCTAGCAGCCACCCCACCCCCTTTCTCTCCTTATGCCAACTAAAGAGCTGGCTTAGGTTCGAGGAGACCCATTATGGAGCTGGAAAATTATGGAGGGGTAAGGAGATATAAATCTGAAGTTTCTCTATCCCCCCCCCCACTGGATACAGTGTGCTCCTTTTTGGTGTGGCTGCACTAGTGGGGGTGGGGAGAAGATTATGGTTGGGCTCTAGATCTGATACTTATCCCTTGTGTATTTACATTTTTGTAAATTAGGTGAGGCATCCTGAGGTTAATGAAATCATACCAGTGATATGGAAATAAAACATATTGCTTACTATATTGCTTGTTGATGCAAGGAAAATATATTGCTTGCTTGTTGAAATTAAAAGATGCAGAATTGTGGGGTCTCAGACAGGTCAAATATGTGGTCAGGATGACATGAGTTATTGCAGCTGGGGAAACCACGAGAGTAAGTGGTGAAGCCACCAAGTGATTGACAAACCCACTGTGGCGCAATGGTTCCCTGGATGGTTGGTGGGGGATGGAGAAATGAGACCATGCATAATTTTCCACTGTTTGTATTGCGTATATAAGCAACTATCGGATCTATATTGGCGGCGGCTGTCCGAGGGGGGTAGACTTAGCCTTTTCCATGCAAAATAAAACTACACAGCTTTACACTGAGTCTATATTTCTTGCTTATGGCTAGAGAATGAACAGGTCCTGTGAGATACCCTTAAGAGGTTTCACAACACTAGTGAATGAAGTACTCTGAGCATGCAGAAATATTATATAGATACTATTATTCTCTAAACAGGTATCTCCTGTCAACAATCCAATCTTTTGACATGATTCAAATATAACCGAAAGTCATACATTTGACACATGCTCAACTCTTTCGATGTCAGCGGGTGACGCAGTGGGTTAAACCGCTGAACCATGAGCTGTTGATTGAAAGGTTGGCAGTTCGAATCCGCGGATGGGGTGAGCTCTCGCTGCTTGTCCAGCTCCTGCCAACCTAGCAGTTCCAAAGCATGTTAATGTGAGTAGATAAATAGGTACCGCTTGCGGGAAGGTAAACAGCGCTCCGTGTTCCAGCCGCATGCTACGCGCTGTGGCAAGGAGAGTCATGCCGGCCACATGACCACGGAGGGGTCTTCGGACAACGCTGGCTCTTCGGCTTTGAAATGGGGATGAGCACCACACCCTAGAGTCGGACACGACTGGACTTAATTGTCAGGGGTCACCTTTACCTTTTACAACTCTTTCGACCTAATTCGTCGTTAGCTACCCTAGCTGCTTCTCCCTGCACTTTTATATTATGCAAATTGGGCCTTGCCTTAAATCTATTAAACCAGCTTTTGCAAGTGGATGTCTTTCCTCTTTCAGCCGATTTGACCTATTTCGACTTATTTTCAGCGGCCATTTTGCATTTGCAATCTAAAATAGACTGGGTTCTGCTTTTCGACGTTTGCACTATAACTACAATGTGATGGGCAGCCTGATCCTAAGTTCCCTCATGCAGATGCAGTGGCAGCAGTGCGGGCTACGTTGCATCCCACAAGAGAATTTAGCATGTGGCAAGTCTCCTTGAGGTGAGGTCTACTCGGACCCATGCAAGCCAGATATCTGGCACAAGTCCACTGAGTCGGCAGATCAGACCTGAGAAGGTGGGTAGGATGCAGCGCACGCCAGCACTGCTGATCCCAACCCCTCCTGGGCCCTATCACCCCCATGCCCCATCGCCACCCTCCCCCTCCCCGCTCCACTCCCTCCCCAACACTGGACCTTACCTGCTCCGGCAGGTACCACTCCTTGCACTGGCGCAGGACTTCCCACCTGCACTGCTTTCTGGCACACCTTCACAAACTGGCTTACCATCCATCCTGGAATACCCGGAACCGTCCCGGGTTCCAGGGTCTGGTCCCAGGCTTTCCGGGCCCCGTGAAGCCTCTGCCTCTGTCACTTTTTAAAGTTAAAAAACATTTTTCTGGAGGCGCCATCTTGGATCTTGTGAAATCTCATGAGATCCATGATGGCGGCGCCCAAATCTATCATGGCTGGTCGAGTCATGAAGTGAACAGATGTGGTTTGCATCAGCAGCAGATTTGGGGGGCAAGGAGTGGCTGATTTGGGGTGCTCTTCACCCAAGTCTGCCCCTGCCTCCCCCCAGCATGCTGCAGATGTGAGCCACATTGATCCACTTCCTGATAACTAAAAACTAGCAGAAAGTGAAGCATCGGCTTCCTTACAGTGCTCTGTCACACGTTTCTACAAACTTGGAAGTGCAGGGCTTCCAGTTTTATTTACAGGGACTGCACAAATGAAGACTCTTCTTCAATGGAGCACAGTAAGGGGCTTTTGCCCCTCCCTTTTCAGCATGCTGCATGCTGCCCCTGTGTGCTACATACCATGGCCCAGCAACTGACCCCTATGCTCTTCGGTGGAGAATACTCTCTTCAGGTGTGCATATGGATCCAGCTGTGGTCCAGGCCAGCCCAGCTTCTTCTGATATCAATGGAAAATTCTTACGAAAAGAAAATCTTTGCTAGACTTGGCAATCTAGACTTTTTGGGGGGTATAATTTTAAAGGGGTGATATTCAGGTGTCTTTACTAAGAACTACACAAGATGTACTATAAACTCCAATTGATCAAAGAGCCCTTTTCCATTTCGGCAGTTCAGTTTTGTTCAATCTTGCATTCCTCAAAGGATTGCCTTTAGTGAACCATTCCTCAACATCTTACTCCACCTTGTAAATGAAGCAGCAGATGGACTGGCAGTTTTTCTGATTGTGTTTGAAAAGATTACTTAAGGCTTCTCATTCCTGACCTAGCAGTGCGAGGGGGGGGGGGGAACCGAACAGCCCAATCCTATCTCCCACCATGCCATAGCATGCAATCGCACCAACAGAGGCTGAGCTGTGTGCTATGGTGTGTGTGTGTGTGTGTGTGTGTGTGTGTGTGTGTGTGTGTGTGTGTGTGTGTGTGTGTGTGTGTGTAACCAGAAGGCAAACCAGAGGTAAGTAAAAACATTACTTAAGTCTGGCCTAAGTCTGAATAGAGCTGGGGGCATTCCAAGGTTGGGTTTTGGTGATAGGATCTGGCATGCATGACTGCTGTTGGATCCACCACCTCCCTCCTCCAACATACCCCCTATTCCTCCCCTGAAATGTCCCAATCCTCCCCCACCCCATCCACGGCCAACGTACCGGCACTGGCAGAGCATCCAGCTGAATGTGGCACATGCATGGAGCCACTGGCTGTTTCCACCAGCAGCTTCATCGTGTGCAACAGCGGCACAATGTTCCCACCATCACTGTGCCTTTTGCATCAGCAGATCATAAGATCCGCTGACACAGAAGGCCCATAGGATTGGGCTGTAAATTCTCCAGTGTTGGAAATTCAGAGTACAGGAAATTCAAAGTAGATGGATCTGATTAATAACACAGGCCTGTGCACATTTTGTTTTCTTAAAAGTGAGACCTGTTCTTGGGTATATTTCAGGTGCTGATTCCAAAAATGGCATCAGTTTAACCCTATCACATCTAGTTTTGGGGGGTATAGCATAGCCACCTCATAATGTGAGTCAAGCAGCTTCCTTGTGAGGAATCCGACAATAGGATCTGGCATGCACAAAAACGTGATTGGGGAAAACCAATGCAATTTTTTGAAATCAGCACCTCAAATTCATATAAAACCACCATAAATTTTGAAAAAGGTTTTTTTTTTCCACTCTCAAATTTGCAGGCCTGTGTGTAATGCGAAATAGTACTCAAAGCAATGTCTCAGCTCAGAGCCTAGGCATACACAGCTGTCAGTCAAGCCATGAGAAGGCCCTGTCACATAAGATGGTTCTATTTAAGTAAAAGGTATTTTGCAGCTCCCCTTTATGCTCCAGAGTCAGCGTCAGTACGTGAAGCTAACATCCCATATACAGTTGTGCCCCCGTATCCGCGGGGAATACGTTTCACACACACACCATGGATATGTGAAAACCACAGATGGGGCGAATGCCATATCCACGGTTTTCTGTGCCACCCACCCACCCCCGGCTGTTACCTTTAATCTTGCAACGTTGGTGTCTTGCTTAAACAAATGTGATAAGCAGCCTCCTGTTGCTTATCACATGGAAGTAGATCGAGACTGAGTGCTAGAGAGGCTCAGCAAGGCTAACAGGAAGCAGTTTCCTCTAGCATTTAGTCTTGGTCTACTTCCGTGTGATAAGCAGCACCTGCCTGGTGTAGATCTAAGGAGTCCCATCGGGGACCACGCGGCAGCCAGAAAGGTAAGGTAAATATTTCACTTCTTACCTCTCCCAACCAGTCTGGTTCCCAGACAGCACATTGGATGCAGCAACCGATGCACCAGCAGCCCTGTATCCAGTTCACATCACTGGATAGGATTGGGCCTTAAGTCTCTGTTTCCTTCCTCTTGTCTCACATGCATGCAGAGCTAGTGACCGTGAAAAGCCTTGTCAAACTACTTTTCTCTGTGCTTTGTGTGCCTACTTTTGCATCATGCATATTGAATAATACACCCGGCAACATGTGCCTTGAAAAGGATCTGGAATCCATTAGAGCAAGTCAAAACAATTAAATAAAGTACTGTATAACGTTTTGTCTTCATAATCTGGCTTTCAAAGAAAAGTATTGAAGACTCAAACATCACATTCTTTTGGTTGTTGTGTTTAATTAATGTGTATATATAGCTTGGATGTTTTAATTATCTTTATAAATAACGATTTCATTGAGGAAACCTGCTATTGTTTCTCTTTCCTTTTGAGGTAATGAATTATAAACACTAATTGTGCACTGTATAAAAACTAATGAAATCTCTTTTATCCACATTAATTGAAGCTTCCTCATTTTATTTTTCACAAACTTTGTTTTGGTTGACTAAAAAATATACATACTGAAAATATATATTGAAAAAGAATAATGCAAAATACATTTTTTAAAAATTTCAAAGACTCATTTTAATAACTATCAATATAATTATTTCTAATGAAGTCTGAAAAAGCTAGAGAAACCCAATTATTTACTGTGGTATGGGATATATCAGAATAATAGAATGTTATGCTGGAAGCCAATAGTGTTTTTTTTTTTCTTCATGAATTTCATAACAGGCAGAGCTGGCCAAGACCAGGTGGGGGTGGCAGCGCGTACCACTGGGGGCGGGAGCCCGTGACGCATCCCCTGTGACATCATTAGCCCCGCCCCCTCCAGGGGCAATGTTTGTGACCTTTTCTAGCCGAAAAACACCCCCTGGTGTTTTTCAGTGGAAAAAGGCCACTGTAAGGCCAGGCAGGCGGACGATTCCTTGTCGCCCGTGGCGCCCAAAAAACCCTGCTGCCACCGTTTTTGTCACCCCTCCCATTTGCCAAATGAGGTGATTTGCCAAATGCAGTGCTAGTCGCTTTTCATATGAGCAGTGCTTTCTAAAAACACATGTGGCGGGGAAAGGTGGAGGGTGGGCAGGAAGGGTGTGGGTTCGGCAGCAGCAGCATTTCCCAAATCCTATCTCCCTTCCTGAACTCTATCCACATGGGCCCACACCAGCTATTTAGCTAGCACAGGTCTGAGTAGACCCCCCCCCCCCGCTCCACAGAGGCTTATCCACAGAGGCTTAGTAAATGGGGTTTATAGATTTTTATCCCATAGAATTCCAAGGGATTCTTAGGTGGGGTGACTCACTCAGGGATCATCTATTGCAGGCGTGGCCCGAGTGCATCAGGTCCAGCCCGCGCGAGACCCAGACCGGAGGCTCTACGCTGAAGCCTGAGCGGCGTTCTGCGCATGTGCGCTTTCAGAAGGTGTCAACCAGCCGGCCAAGGAGGAGCGACGCGGCGAGCTGCCGGCGGCAGCAGTGGTCTCAGAGATTTACTGCTCCGTGGCTCTGCCTTCACGATTCAGCGCCAGCAGAACGGCGCAGGCCTTCCAGCCAGCACTGCTTGCTCCTGAGTTATCACAACACGGTACGCCGGCAAAATGGCCAGCACAAATCCAGGAGGCCTGTGTAAGGCCCACCAGGCCCAGGAAAGGGGATAGGATTTGGCAGAGCGCTCTACCGATGATCCCTCCCCCCTCTGGGCCCAGGGAACACCCCGTTCCACCCTTTCCCTGCCCCAATTGGTGGATAACATACCTTCCCAGGAGGGTGCAGCTCTAGGTCTGGCAAACAGTGAGCGGCACCGGCCTCTCCGCCAGTACCGCTTACTCGCTGGGTGTCAAAAATGTGACTTATGGCACATTTCTACACTGGATTGCACTGTAAATGTTCTCTGATCGAGCACATTTGAATAATAGCATAATATTGATGTGGGTTATCCTTTTTACAATGTGAGGACATTCCTTATAAGTGAAAAATGTGACCATTTCTTTTTAGCTATATGTTCTTTGAAGTTTATCAAAGCTTCTAGAGGTCAGCTAAATTCTTTGTGGGGCTGGAATTGGCATGTGGTCTGCTAAGTGGCCATTCCTGAGTGTGCTAATTTAACTGTAAATATAACATTGAATTAATGATAAAGTCAAATTATTAATGTGAGCAGCTTGGTGTGAAACTTGAATCCACAGATATTTTTAAACTATAATCCTGAGACTTTGCTGCGTTTAAACAAAAAACAAAAAAAATTCCAAGTTGTGCTTGGAATTCTTTTTAATGAAATAATGAAGTGCCAGTAAATTTGACACAGATATACTTTATTTTCAGTCCCACAGATGTGTTTTCCAGCTCAACAGCTGTCTGTGGTTGTTTTATGTTGCTTCATGTTCAAATTTTACAATGTACATGCATTAAAAAGACAACAGGGAAAATGTTTTTGGAAAAAAAATTCACTAAGTAATATTAAACATATGTTTTATATTTTTTTATTAAATTAAAGTGCAAGAATTGAATGACACCCAGGATAAGTACTTTTAAGTCCCATTGATTTGGATGGAAAAGAAAAACGTGTTAAATTCTCTGCCATTAAAATCAATGGGACTTACAAAGTATTTCAGAGTGGCTGGACCATGTTCCCGTTTCCCATACCATTTGGAGTACTGGTATCTGATGAAAAGAAATTAATGCCTACCCTGGAAATAATAACTTTTAAGAGGTATAAATGGATATTACAAGGTCTCATATTAAATTCTATGGACAACCAGGATGGTTAGTGGTTCTAGAGTTGGACTTAGACCTGGAAGATCCAGGTTCAAATCCTTCTCAGCCATGAAGCTTCCTGGGTGACCTGGGGCCAGCCACTATCTCTCTGGCTAACCTACCTCACAGGGTTGTTGTGAGGACAAAAGGAGGAGAGGAGCTATGTACACCACCCTGAGCAACTCGGAGGAAGGACGGTGTAAAAATGTGAAATTAAAACAACATGGCGATAACATATATGCTAAGTAGAGCCAAAAATAGTAATGTTACACTAAAATAGTAATGTAGCCCAAGGTTTTGTTGTTGTTGTTGTTGCTGTGTTTAAACTGGCTGGGGAGACCCCGAAGCAGAGTAGAACTTTTGGTTTTTACCCCGCCTCAGTTTTGTCTTCCCATTTACTATTTTGTAAAATAGTGGGGCCACTGTGTGATACAGGAAGCTGGACTAGATGGGCTTTTGGCCTGATCCAGCAGGGTTCTTCTTATGTTCTTATGTTCTTATTTTAAAGAGCAAAAAAAAAAAAATCATTGAAAGCTAATGGAAGCTTTTTTTCGATTTAAAACTTCATTTGAGGGTGATTGGGAGTGTAACCACAGCGGCGGCAAAGTCTTTTTGGCTCCTCCAACCTTTCCCTGCCACTGTTCTACCCTATTTCATGGCCTGTCTGTCATTTCTTAAAAACAAGCAAACAAACCACTGGGGCACATTAAATGTTAAGTACAGGTTGAGTATCCCTTATCCGGACTGCTTGGGGCAGGAAGTTGTCTGGATTTTATATTTGTCTGGATGTTGGAATATTTGCATAAATATAATGAGATATCTTGGGGATGAGACCCAAGTCTAAGCACAAATTTCATTTATATCTCATATACACCTTATACACATAGCCTCAGGACTGACTCCCCACTGAAAATCTTGTCTTGGAATATTGCGGGATGGAAAGGAAAGTCCAAGGATGTGGATTTTGTAAAGTTCCTAGGAGGTTTTGAAGTTCTTCTTCTTCTGCTTCAGGAAACTTGGGCCCTTGACTCTATATGTCTTAATAGGTACAATGCCTATTTCATCCCAGCTTATAAATCTAAAACCAAAAGGTTTTTTTATTTTTTTATTTTTCACATTTTTATACCACCCTTCCTCCAAGGAGCTCAGAGTGGTGTACATATTTCCTCCCCTCAGTTGCGTCGCTAGGACGCGCGTCACCCCAGAGCGGGGGCGCGCGTCACCTTTAAGTAAGAGGCTCCGCCCCCACACGTGACGTCACGCGCAGGAGCAGAGCACACACACCTGCTCCGTTTTCAGCTCATTTTGGAGCCAAACGGACACAGGGGACGGCGGGCGGGCCGAAAGGAGATCGACGGAACTTGACATCGACGGAACTTTGTGCAATGTAAGTTTTGGCCCTCCCCGCTCTCCCCAGGGGGTTGCGCGTCACCCCCCGGTGGCCTGCCCTCCCCGCCGCGGGCCAGCGACGCACCTGCCTCCCCTCCTTTTGTCCTCACAACAACCCTGTGAGGTAGGTGGGGCTGAGAGATAGTGACTGGCCCATGGTCACCCAGGAAGCTTCGTGGCTGAGCAGGGATTTGAACCTGGATCTTCCAGGTCTAAGTCCGACTCCCAAACCACTACACCATCCTGGCATTGATGGGCATTGTCACCTTGGTAGAAGAACATCTAGATTCTGAACCCATTGATATAAAAGCTGTTTTTAGTAATATACAAGCTACCAAAGTAATGTTGAAAGAGATTATATTAGTTTTTGTTAATATCTATATTCCCCTTGCTCTTTTCTCCTGTCGCGTGTGGCCAATGGGCAGAGTAACTGTACCTCCTGAAGTGCACACATGGTCACGGGGCCTTTTCATTGGCGGGGTGTACTGTAATGCCATCGGAGTTGCTTTGTGGGAGGTGCAGAGGGATTCCATCTGGGGAGAGATGCTGTTTGTGTGCTGTGGAAGAGGAGGGGTCTCTCTACACCATATGCTTTTTCATTGCCCACTGTATAATTTGCGAGTGAGATGTCTGTGTCCGATCTTGTCAGGTGGGTGGGTTTGGGGGGATCAGGATGGAAACCAGTTTGTTTTGCGGGGTGTGGTGGTGGTGATGGGGGAGGGTTGCGGTCTGCTTGGGGCGGGTTGTGAGGAGGCGTGGTGTGAGTCGAGTGGGAGGTGCATGCTAGGTTTCGGGACAATTTGCCCCTATTTGTGGTTGGTGTTGTCTTGTGTCTGTTAAATGTTTGTGTTTTATGTTATGTGTGTTGTTCTAATCATGCCAATAAAGGTTCTGAACACTGAATACTGAATACACATAGCCTGAAGGTAATTTTATACAGTATTTTTAGTAATTTTGTGCCCCAGCATGCCTTGCACTATGCCAGCCAGGTGCTGGAAAACATTTTTTTTAAGTCATAGCCCCCCAAATGTCTAGATTTCGGAATAGTCTGGATTTTGGATGTCCGGATAAGGGGTAATCGACCTGTGTAACTTCTAGTTTGAGCCTAGTTTAGGGCGCAATCCTATGTAACTCTTGCACCAGTGTAACAGTAGATCCCCCGGTGTAAGAGCATTTATGCTAGTGTAACTTGCTGTACGCCGACAGACAGAATTTCCAGAATGCCCCCTGCGCTGGCCGAATTGTGCCGGCATCTGTTCCGCATCCAAACTGCACATGTGAGGTTCTGAGGGGGGTTAAGCTGGTGTCCGTCTAGCGTCCATCGGCGTACAGCAAGTTACACTGGCATAAGTGCTCTTACACTGGGGGATCTACTGTTACACCGGTGCAAGAGGTTCACAGGATTGGGCTACCACACAGATAACTATAGGTGAACAATAACAGCAAGAAATGAAATACTTTGCCATTCAAATACTGTATTCAAACTACTGACCTTTTAGACTATTCAAGAATAACAGCTCAATCCTGTGTAGGCTATAAAGGGCCGACCACCATATCCTATCGAGTTCCCGGGCTGCCCCGGGGCAGCCCAGGAATAACTCAGGAGAAGGGGACAATTGTTCCCTTCCCCCATGTAAGCCACAGGAGGGGGCCTCCGTGATTTGGCATCCAGGATTTTGATTTACGTACAATCAGTTATCTTTATATGTGAATTAACTACTTGCAAATTCGCTTATCTGCTAGGGACACAACTGCCACCTACCTCTCCATATCTGCAGTCTGTATCGGGCCATTGTTCTCACGGGTGTGTACATAACTTTTTTTCGCGGGTCTCCACGTTTGCTTAGGGAGCAAATTTCCCTGCCTTTCTGCAATTACTGTAAAAGGTAATTGCTCTCTTCTGGAGTTGCTGTGTGTGCGTGTTTTCTGTTGAATGCCATTTGCAATACAATGGGAACTGTTTGTGCTCTCTCTGGGCTTCCAGGATACTGATACCTTTTATATTTGCATAATGTTGTTAGGAAGGAATAATAAATTTGCTAGTAGTAGAAATTGTTCCATAACAAAGAGCCAAGGCTGTATACTGGATGATGCTCCCGCTATCACCCAACCCATAGACTTCAAGGTAAAATTCAGGTTCACAAAGTTCATATAGTGTATGGTGAACCTAACCCCATTTTCCCCATAGGTTCAATGATTCGGTATCCAATAATTTGGTATCACTAGGTTTTCCAGGTACCTATAATGAGAACTGCCTGTAGATTCTTTAATCATCTCTCTCTCTCTCTCTCTCTCTCTCTCTCACACACACACACACACACACACACACACACACACACACACACACACACACACACAGAGAGAGAGAGACAGAGACAGAGACAGAGAGAGAGAGAGAGAGAGAGAGAGAGAGAGAGAGAGAGAGAGAGAGAGAGAGAGTATTTACTGTAGGGAATTTACATGTTTTTATTGATGTAGATCTATTGTTTTGTCAGGGTGAGAATATGTAGCCTAATTTCTCTGAGCCAACTGCTTCTAGTCAAATTAATGCAGTCCCTGCTTCAAGTTTTCTAATTTCTGTTTTATAGTACACTCAAATCAACCAATTTAACAGCAATATGTCTATTATTTTCTTGTTTACACAACATCATGCAAATAGCACTTTACAAAGAATGATGGGGCAGGTCTCTTCCCAAGGAGCTTCTAATTCAGAAACTGTCATGAGAAGGGGGAGAGAAATGGAATCGGGGTAAAAAGGGCAAGAATCTGCAATTCAGTAACAGTTACACTAGAAGGTTCAAGATTGTTTAAAAGCTCAGAACTCAGAAGCAATTTATTTCAAACTTGAATTAGTAGATTAAAGCTGCAATTCTGTACCCACCTGGGAGTAAATTCCACTGAATTTAATAGGGCTTACTTCAGAGTAGGCATGCATAGAATTGCGCTGTAAAAATAACTTCTCAGTTGTTGTGTACATTTGTCATGTACAACAAATTACTTGTGTGTTTTCAGTTCTATAGCACCAACAATGCTACCAAGGCTGATTTAGAAACTCAGTTCATATTACAAGGAAAAGCTAAGAGGTTGGATTTCAAGGTGGCTTGAGTGGGCAGAAAAAGGTTTGACAATCGACTTGTGCAAGGCATCTCCAATTCCTGCCACTTTCCTCTTCTTGCTGTGGTCTCCTGCATGGTTTTCAGACCATTTACAGTAGATTTTCAGGGGGTACAGAGGACTGCCATGGGGGGGTTGGGGGCAGGAAGAAGACCGTGTTTCTCTGGTTCTCTGGTCAGGAGAGCTGCTGCCTTGCAAAGCCCGGAGACTGGTGAACTTGATAAGTTAGAGACACGCCGCCGGCAAAAAGCTGTGAAAGCCTCCAGGAGGAGAAATAAGAGCTTCCAGCTGCGTCGGTTGAGTGTGGGAGGCGCCAGCCAGCAGAACTGTCAGAATGTAAAAAGGATACCATCTGGAAAGTAGCCATTCATGAAAGATTGGACATTTATATATATTGTAAAAAACCCCCAGGGGGGTTAGGACATCCTGCCCATGTACACCGCCTTGGATTAAAGTCGGAGGAGAAATTGACCAATGACCGAGAAAGGAGGTATATAAATACTGTATATTATATTATTATTATTCCCTCCCACAGTGCTTGAGGTATTTTAGTGACAACCAGGGAGACATTTATAAAATTCTGCATGGCATGGAGAAAGGCACATTTTTTTTTGGTCACTCTGCCATTATTAAATCAGTCACCCATCCCAATAAAAGGTTCAGGACAAAGCAACGTATTTTTTCAGTCATAATTATAGGTAGGAGGTGTGGTCCTGATGTTGAACTGCCTGAAGACAGCCGGAAGCTAAGCGGGAGCTGCTGGAAGGGGGACAAACCAGAAATCACTGATAAGCTGTTATGACCCTCGGTGACAGAGAGGAGTCGCTGTTGCGTGCCATGGTGAGAGAACGGACTAGAATGTTAGGAATGTCAGTGACAGAGCACTAACAACTGGAGGATCTCCTGTTTGGCATGATTTATGTGGCTGCCTGCGGAAAGCACATGTTCTGCAACTAAGGGAAGATGACTACACCGTGGAAGGAAACCATCTCGACTTGAATGGTTCTATATAGGACAATATTGTAAAGATCCTTATCAGATCTAGACAAGCCTGCCTATGCTAACCGCCTTGAGTAATATCTGAAGAGCAATATGAGGATGAGAAAGGAGGTATATAAATACAGAAATAATGGGCAGCGCAATCCAGTACAAGGATCCAGCCAGCAGCCCAGGGCCGCACACCGGATCCTGCCCCGAGACTGCCCGCCAAGCGGCGGGCCGGAGGTCTACTCAGGGAAGGGGATGCTCATTCCCTTCCCTGGGTGTAAACCAGGGCCGGACGGATAGACCTCCTCGAAGGAAGTAGAGGAGGCCGTGTAACAGCCTTGCCGGCCCGGCAGGGACAGGGATATGGCGGGAGCCAATAGCGCCTCACCCTTACCTGTCGAACTGCCCCCGCGCCCACCAAATCTGAACTCACCTCCTCTGGAGGCTGCCCGGGCGTTCCGGTGATGGAGTGAGGGCTGCCAGCCTCTGCGCCGCCCTCCCTTTCTCCCGAGTAGTCGCAAATGTGCTTTCCAGCATCTTTACAACTGCTTCCGGCTCCTTGCTGGATACGTCTGGTGCATTGCGCCCTAAATAAACCAAAGCTTAATTCAGATAGGTCAGAGGTACTGGTTCAAGGAAACAAGGAGCGACAATGCTCAGGTGTGAAGTTTTGGGGCATTCTTAGATCTGGGCCTTACTTTGGATGCCCTCTCACAAATTTTGATTGGTGTGCTAACCATGGTCCCTTAAGCCTGTGGCACACTAACCACGTCTTCCGTGCGGCGCGCACGTCACTCCGGCTGCGTCACCGCACCAGACAGACGCTAGGGGGCTGGATGGGACGTTTGCATGTCCCACCAGAACGCAGCCATGCTGGGTTGCCAGAAGAGGGGGGGGAGAGAAGAGGGAAGAGAAGGGGAGAGAAGAAGAGGGAGAGATCGCAGCCGTGAGGGTTTCAGGAAGCAGGAGCAGCTGAGTGAGCGACCGAGTGAGGGGGGATAGAAGGGCCCCAGCCATATCATAGAGGCATGGTCTTTTTTGAATTTCACATACCAGGTCTACATCAAAAGACCATTCCCCTGCCATTTCTAGTACTGTATTGTTTTATTTGGCTACTACAACAAATGTGACTAGAATGGTGCAGAGAGCTGCCGGCAATGCTTTCCCGCACTTTTCAATTTGGCCACCAGAGCGCTCACTTCCCCCTGCCTGCCACTCAATCCCTTTCTTTCCTTTGATTGGCTAAGGGTGATCTAGGTCCCGGCCACCAGGGGGCTGGAACAAGAACGGAACGCTAAAAACGTTCCCAGAGCTGGGCTTTGTGCAGCTGAGGCGTCGACGCGCCCGTGGCTTCCGGCGGCTGCCGGCGGCAAGAACGCATGTATGGCACACAGCAGAAACGGACACGCAGCCCGGACGCACCTCTGCAACGCACGGAAGACGTGCTTGGTGTGCCATGGGCTTTATGGACAAAGATAGCTTTGCCACAGTTATATCCGCAACACTCATAGTAGCATAGCACCAGGCTAATGGCCCAATCCTATTCCCTGTGTTTTACATGCTTTCTGGCTGTCGTAAATGGCTTTCTGGCAGCATGCAGAGCCATGCACTTCTGGCCTCCTGCCAGTTACAATCCCAAGCCTCCCAATCTGCCACCCCATAATATACAGCGCAACCCGTTTTGGCGCAGCTACATGCTATGTCGGAGGAAATGATATGATTGGGTTGTGAATATCTGAACAAGTTTTTTGTCATATAGTGGTTCAATAATGGTACACCATTTTTTTTTAAAGAAACATCAAGACAAATTTTTTGCAGAGTACACAGTTGCAAAAGAGGTCTCCTGTTACAGCAAGTCTATTTGACTTGGTGAGTCACACAAGTGGGTATAGGCCGGCTTCAGTGTCTCTCCTATTTGACAAAGAGCAAAGCAAAGACTGCACTACCGCTGCACATCTTATCAGTTTCCTTTGAGTGGACATTTTCCCTTTCTTTGATGATCTTGAAGAAGCATGGTGCCTGAGGGGATACATTAGTACACAGGAAGACATGACAGAGACTAGAATAACTTAAAGTCATTGATTTTTTTTCTGTAAGGAAAAAAATCCTATTGATGTGGATTCCATTTTTTAGAGAAGCAATAATTTGAGTAGTCAGAAGATTTGTAACACCTGCCTCATATGCACAGGAAACAAAATGTCTGTCCCAAAGATTTACTGCCACTTTCCCCATATTCTTGCAAAAAGAACATATAACATATTGGACTAGATCCAAAATCTACTAGAGTAACAGCCCAATCCTATCCACGAGAAACACTGACGCAAAACGTGATCTGCCAGCGCAACGAGAGCTCCGCCAGCAGAAGACAGCATCTGCTGATGCACTCAATGGGCTCAAGACACTGCACCAATGCAAACATACCACAAACCAGCCACCAGCGTTACTCCATCAGCACTGGGGGTGTTCCATAGGTGTTGTCATAGGCATGTTGAGTGCAGAACAACCACAGCAGCGCGAAATCCTATCCCCACACTGCAGGGTGGACAAACACCCTTCTGCAGAAATTTGCCACAGACCAGGTATAGATTACAGGAGTCCCACTGGAGACAAAAAAAAGCACAAAAGAAAAGCACAACACCCTCCAACCTCCCAAACTGTCACCACCTCACCTCACCTAGTTACAAAGTACTGATGACAAAGTACCTACAGTATGTCTAAGGCCTCCACTCCTACAGTCTTACTTGCCTTGAAGAAGGACCCATCTGAGATTCAGGAACAGGACAAGTGGCCACACAAAAAGCCTTCAAACGCTATTTTCAAATTGCTAGTGCATCTCCATCCCTTGTTTTGTTACCACTCTCCCAGCTCGATCCTATTCAAAGCTTGGATGCAGTGGCTCTAGGGCAGGCTCCGCTGCATCCAGCACAGAGCTGGAGGTCTCCTCGAAGGAAGTGGATGATTGTCCCCTTCCCCCGTGTCGAGCCCCAGCAGTCCCTATGGGATCTGAAGTATACGGGTAAAGATGCCATGTATTTTCTTAGAAGCCAGATAATGATTAAAAACAATATCCAAATGCTGTAAGCAGGTCCCAGGTTAGTAGTAACTGCGAACAGGAAAATACTTTTAAAATCAAAGTCTATAGATGGTGCATACCAACGTTTCGTTCCTGAACTCAGAACTTCTTCTGGGTGCAATCCAAAGGATTGAAGATGGTAATTACTGCTAGCCATGAAAGCCTCCGCTCTGAATTAAAATATAGTCCCTATGGGGTTACTCAGAAGTGTGCCAGCAAAATGGCTGGCGCACCTCCGAGAAGCCCTGTGCCAGGTTTTGAGGCACGGGATGGGGGATAGGATTCAGTTGAGGCCTCCTTAGCTGAGCCCTCCCCCTCTCGGGCCTGATCCCTCTTCCTCCCTGCCTTCTCCCTGCCCCGGAACACCTCCTCCCTGCCGTCCTCTCCCAGCCTCCCCACCAGCAGGCATAGCCTCTGGCAGGCATAGCTCCTTCACCGGTGGAGGCCTGCTGGTGCTGGCCTCCATGCTGGCAGGACAGGCCTCCACGCTGTTGCAATGTGCTGTATGGCATGTTTGTGACAGTGCAAAGCCCAGTCCTGCTGGCAGAGGCCAGCATAGGATTGGGCTCTCCAGCTCTCAAAGGCTAGGAGAAACCTTCCCCGACAGAAACCTCATAAAGTTCAATGTACCTTTGAGCACATCGTGCAGAGGCACTGCATTCTCCGAGATGTCCTTGTGATATCAAAGCCTGCCCTTTGCACACACCAGCCATCATCATGTCAGGCATCTGCGTAATGAATGAACAAACAGCCGTTCTGGGGGAAAAATAACATCTGGAAATCACAGCTTTGATTGTTTCCTGCTAATGTTTCACTTACCTGTTGGGCTAAAACTATTGATGCCATGTGCAAGAACTTTTGAATTACATACCATTACTCTCCAAATTAAATAATAAGAGCATTATAATATATGTGTTAAAACTGCAGGCTTCATTAGTAGTTAATTGCATCTCTTTAGTGTATGATGAGCCCCATTTAATCACTTCTCCAAGAAGGTGACTAGCCAACCTCAACCTACAGCATGCATAAAAGAGAGTTCCAAATTTCTTTGGATGTGGAGCTCCACCAATGTGGAGCGGTGCCGCCTCGTTGTAATTCCTGCTGATTTAAAACAATTAATGGTTTTTTTCTTTACACTTCCCAATGCTTGAGGGAGAAATCTTTGCCAATGTGCTACTGTCATTTGAAAACCTAGTCCTTTCTTAATCATTGCTCTCCAGTTGGCACCTGTTAGGCATCTCCCCTTCATTATGTTGTCTGTGACCTTCAAATGACTGGTGGAAAGAACACAATCGGTTGTATATGCTGGGCTCCCTCTTTCAATTGCAGGTTAGAAGAGCAGGAAAGAAATCGTGTTGGCAGAGTGTTTGTAACTCTTATCAGATGATTTACTCCCATCGTCATGCAATAATACTGTTTTAAAAATAAACTGCTTCTGGTTCCTATCTCAGCCTCTCATGCTCTGCATGCAGGTTTAGATTCCAGAAGACGCTAGCCGGGGAAGGTGATTAGAAAAGTAAGTCTCCGCAAAATGGGCAAACTGCAGTGAAGGGTTTCTGTGTGACCTTTCAGCAATGATTGCAATACACAGTTGGATTGATAGCGGACATTGATGAGATTAGATGGCAAGAGCTCTTTGGAGGGGGCTCACAGCCCATCACCACCAATGGCTATTGCATTAACTGTGAACGCTAATTAGGTTAAGCCAATACAAAGACGGAGCATGAAGGAGGAACGTGAGTTGAATGCAAGAGGATGACTTCCTCTGGAAAAGTCAAATGAAAAACTTTCAAAGTAAACAATGATCAGTGCTCAGCCCAAGCAGGGATGACCTGTCCCTTTATTGTCATGGATTTGGTTCCCTCTTCCCACATTGACCACATGTAGAGGACACTTATTCAGAAAAAAAACCTGACATACAATTTATGCAAAGTGAATCTAAAACAATAGAGCTGGTTACATGTTAAACTATATCTCAGTACACTACAATGTACTGTACTGTACCGTACAATGTACAAAACTATACATCCGGGTACAATACTTGTTAATATGTACCACTGCAGTTATTTACACCTCCCATTCACTGCAGGGACAAACTGTGTACAGTGCACATGGATTGTTCATCTGTAAAAATGAACCCAGGTACACATATTCTGTAGCTGGGTACAGCGTAATGTGTGAACAGCCCTAATGTTTCACATTGCTGCATAGTATTGTTATCCACAATTGACTTACTGTAATGGTGCTCCCCATTCAAAAGTGGAGTCAGAAGTGTAATGCCAATCTAGATAATTGTTTGCATAGGAAGCGTAATTATAATCATATTCCTAATACAAAAGCACAAGTGGTGGAATGAAGCAGATCTCCCTGTTGCACGTTGATTGAACAGCTGAGCAGAGATGTGAAGTTATGTTTCCCTAGTTAGTCCACTATGCTATCGCAGAGGTGTAACAGCGCCTAACAGAGCCCGGGGCAAGGCAGTAAGTGGCACCGCCCTGGTGGTGATGTTGTGACGTCACGTGACTTAGTTTGGGAGTAATGGAGCACTGATGAGGGATGGGAGACACCTGTTTCCAGGCAGAGGCTGCCTCTTTGTGAGGGAGGGTGATGCCACCGACTGCTGTGTGACTGCTGTGGTGCTTGGGGGTGTGTGTGTTGTGGGCATAAATGCCAGAGTCGAGTCCTACCTGACCTTCCTGGAGAGCTGCAGCGGGGGACCCCCCATGCAGCCCCCTGCTCCTGTGCTGCAAGGAACTGAAGTTAGTGTGTGGAGTCGTTGTCGTCCCCTTCACTTACCCGTGTGGAGCTGCCAGAAAAAGGTTAGCCTGCAAAGAGAGATATGAAGAGAGTTGTTAGCAATCTGTCTCTGTGAGCATATGCCCTGCATTTTGTGCAGGATGGTGGTTGTTGGTGCAGAGTGAGGTGTTTGTGTGCCAAATGCTCTTCCAGTGTGCTCCCCTCCACCAAAGTATCCCCTTGTGAGCGAGGGGTGTTATTGCTCCATGCTGCTCACCCTGTGCTATGAAAGAATGGGTGCCAGAGCTGGATTTATTTGATGGGGTGGGTGTAGAGTGATTGGCTGCCAGAGATATGCTGATATGCTCTGTAAGGTACAGTATCCACGCACAGAAATATGCAAGCATGAGATGCACGCACGGAGAGAATTTCTTTTTTCCCTCTCTATACTTAACATTTGTTGAGCGATCAATGTAGCCAATTCAAAAGTGTAAGTGAATAATGAAGAAATGACCTTAATTACTGATGGTGGATGGGTCTTTTTTACCCTTCCTTCACCTGAATGTGCTTCCTCCCCCGCCTGCTTCTTCTTTGAGTGTTCAAAGAAGAATGATGTCGTGAAAACCAGCTGAGTGCAAACTCCAATTGATATCTATCTCAATTGATTAAGTGTCTGGCATATTTGATCTTCAGAGCAACGACCCTGGAGAACTCCATTTCATTTGTGGTAGCCCACATAAGATTGCAAGCTGTTAGGTGGTATTACCCTCTTTTAATTGAGCCAGCTCTATATTCCTTTTGTGGTCATTAAACATGTTAATGGCAAAAGAACACCTGCATTAAGATGCCCATTTAACAACACTGTATAAATGATCGGCAGTCACTGGAAGCCAACTTTATACGAGAAAAATTTGACATGATTGCCGCTGTGATATTTCTGTAGGAGGGAAGTGAAGTAATAAAATGTTGCAATTGTTTAATCCATCACAATCAAGGAGTCATCATCTGATGATAACATGATTGTTATCTTATTACTGCTCTTTGTTACTGATTGCTCCTCTCAACTCAAGAGCTTCATTCTCAAATTATGTTAATAATGACACTCTTTTCAATCATATTATTGGAAAAGGAATGAGTTTTAACATAGACACTCTTCTTTTTCTTTTTGATGAACCAGCACACTCAAGCAAGAGTGCAATTACCGATGGAGGGGAAAAAAATGGGTAGGGATATGTAGATCTCCCCCACCCCTCAGTCTTATCAATTTTAGCTACTTTTAGCTTCCCTTGAAATTCTTCAAATGATTTTGAACCTGAACTCAGGAACCTGAGTCCAGACTCCCCTCCAATATTTACTAAGCAGAAATGATTGGCACCTACAGATGTATGAAATGTATGAAAAAATACAGATTTTTCTAGTTTTATTGAAACAGTTTTAGGGCCCAATTCTATCCTTTCCCTCCCCCCAGTGGCATAGCTAGACTGGAGCAGAGGCAAGTAGTTCTGCAAGACTCCGTTACACCGGGGTCAACGGCCCCTCCCCCTTGCTGTTGGAGCCATTCTGGCGGCAATGGCAACACGCAGGACACTCCCCTGTCGCTGCCGGAATGGCTCCAACAGCAAGGGGGAGGGGCCGCTGACTCCGGTGTAAAGGAGTCTTGCAGAACTACTTGCCTCTGCTCCAGTCTAGTTTCACCTCTGCCTCCCCCACCAATGCAGCCGCGCTGCAGGAGGACCATTCGCAGAGGGGGCATCCCAGAGGTCTCCTCTGGGTAAGGGAATATTTGTTCCCTAACCTGGGGGTGTTTTTTTAGTTATTGATATTATACAGCATAACAATAAGATTGCAGTCACATGTATTGTGAATTATCCATACTGTGCCGGAACAAGTCTATTCAGATCTGGGAAGGCAGATAGAGGCCTGGAAGTGGGACAAAATATTGGCAGCTGCCACTGATAACTGCCACTGATAACCCCCTTCCAGGCCTCGTTCTGCTCCCTGTTCTGCCCTGTCTCCTCTCATTCATCCCCTCTTGGTCTGTTCCGCCCCTCCCCGCCCCCTCCCAACCCCAACGCTGACTTGCCAGCACTGGGGCCACAGAGGATCCACTGGTGGGCTGCCACAACTTGCAGCAGCGGCCCAGCTGCTCATGAGAGCAGGTCCCATCTGAGACTGTCATAAAACACTTTATGACACCGGAACATTAGTTCCTACAGCATAGGATTGGGCTGTCGGTTTGCTCTGCTCCTCAAATATTTTGTCCAAGTAGGTGTAATTCACTGTGTGTACAGAATTAGTGGCAGTAGAGAGTAGAACTTTTTTTTTCTAGAAAAAAGTAGTTTTTTTTCCTCCAGATCAAAATAAAATAGACAAGCGTACCTACATCTACCGATACAGGGCATAGTAATTCTCCCCTAATCAGTTAATCAGTTGGAGCATGCTCAATAAATGGCATCCTGAGGTAAGCCACCCAGAGGTAACCCCCAAAATGTGCCAGCCATTATATACTCTAAACACCAGATGCAAAGGAAATTAGTCAGAGATGACCTACAGACGTTTGCTTCTTACAGGTTTGCTTTTAACCATTTGCAGGACTTGAGCCTTCTGGTCCATAAATTCTGTTGCCTTCAGAGTGGAGGTGCGACATCTGTTTATCCATCGGAATGGTGTCATTTATTCTGATCGCCAGATGTGGCCTACGTCGATATTGTGGGTTTAAAAAAAATTGTCCTGCACCTCCTTATGGATACTGCTAAAGAGTATAGTAACTCCTGTTATATGAAAGGAATTGCAATAAGACAGAAGAACATGCAGAAAAACCTGCTGGATCAGGCCAAAGTCTCAGTAATCCAGCCTTCTGTTTTCCACTGCAGCCCATCAGCTGCCTCTGGGTAGGTTTACCAGATTTTCCCGGTTCTAAACCAGGACACCCCCCCCCAATAATTAATTAATTAATTAATTAATTAAAATGATTTTTTTTTTCTGAGAGCAAAGTGCCCAGTTGCAGCCCAAAGGGCGACCGAATTTTATTTATTTATTTTTAATGAATAAATTAACATACCTGTCCCGCCGCCGCCATTGCCACCATTCTGCCATCACCATCTTGGTGCTGCTGCCAGCTGCAGCTCCTGCCGCCATCATCGCCACCACCGCCATGATTGCCGCTATCTCTTTATTTTCTTTGTGGTCTTCCGCAGCCGCCTCCTCTAGAGCCTGGCCAGCTGCACCCAAGCCAGCAAGGACTCCTGCCCCCAGGTCTCCTGCCCCTGGTTAAGCTGCCGCCACTGCTTCCAAAGTGCAAAAATGCACTTTTTTCCACAGCGCCACCATCTTGGATCTCACGAAATCTCACGAAATCCAAGATGGTGGAACCCAAATCTCGTGAGGGCACATGAGGCTGCCTCATGTGCCGTCATGAAATTTGGGCACCGCCATCTTGGAACTTGCAAGATTTTGCGAGATCCATAATGGTGGCACTGTGGAAAAAGTGCATTTTCGCACTTTGGAAGCGGTGGCGGCTTAACCAGGCCCAGAAAGCCTGGGACCGATCTGGGACAGGAGCCTGCAACCCGGGACATTCCCGCGCTTTCCAGGACGGATGGTAAGCCTACCTCTGGGACGCCCAATAGAAGGACGATGCCAGGCCCCAATAGCCTGGCATCACATTTATATCGCCCGTCCCCTACAGCCAAGCAGAGGTGGGATCTTCCATGTGCTTGATTGGCCAGGAGATTGTCTGAGGCGTGGCACTGAGGTGACGAGGCTTTTGTTCATCTCCTCAGTACTGCTTGGCGTCTTTATTTGGCGGGTGCGCATGTAAGGAGAAAAAGGCATACTTCTCTGCTGTCATTGCTCACTTGCAACAGTCTTTTTCTGTTCCTAAAAGCTGACATGGAAGCAATGTAGATTGGGTCCACAGAACAGAGGAGAGGGGTTAATTCTGCCCCATCCCAATTCCCTGATGTAAATGCCCCACCCACACACACCTATATTTACCATAGTGAGGAAAACATAGAGGTGCTCTCATGGGGGTTATGGCAGTGGGTGGGGGCAGAATTTGCCTTGAGAAATCAGCAGGTGGTGGAGATAGTTCTACCCAATTGTGACCCCTATCCCAGATGACATGACATCATAACATTCCTGCTATTTTATGTTTCAGGGCCACACTATAACACCACAGGCGATTTTTTGAGCAGATCTATTGAAGTCCCACGAACTCCACCCTCACCTTGCAGCTGCTTTCGGGAAAAGAAAAAAAACTGGGAGACCCGATCATAGAAGCAGTGAAATGCAGTGAGGGGAGTTTGGCAGAGAGATGGTGGGTTCTGCTCTCTTCCCCCTTGTGCTGCTTTTTGTTTAACAAGATGGCCCCACTCCCATTTTATATGCAGATGCAGCAAACACGCCTAACCTAGTTGCCAGAGGCTGTTTGGCCTGTTTAAGGTATGTCAGCTACTAAACTGACATTCATGGGCAGTAGCAAATCATTTTCAAAGGCTTGCAACAATAGAACAAATTATTTTGTACCCTTCCCATTCATTCCAGGGATATTCGCATATGCTAGAGCTGAGTGCTTTTCAAAAGGTGTCTTTCCAAACTGGCTGGTGCAATTGATTTCATGATTAATAACCTCCTTGTAGTCAATGGGACTTAAAAGTGCTTAACTTGAGCTATTTCCAGATAATACCTGAGTGTATTCTTATTTTTAAAATGTACCAAAGGAGCAGATTGACAACATCATTGGTAGGGGTAATTTATAATTTTCTTACTACTGTATTTTAGCCTTCAGGAATACTAAAACCCACCTAAATCTTTCAGTACCTTTTTCCTGTATGCTTTCTTCCTTGGAAAAGAAATGTCTGTGTTTAAAAAATGTCATTATTAACCTGCTAATATGAATATTTCAGTCATAAGATATAAGATACGGATTTTCATACATAACTATTAGCTGAGAAGTGGTTCATTTAATTCTCCATTAACTCCTTGGAGTGAACATTACGTTATCTCAACAAATGTGTTTTATTAGTAAATCGGATTTATTGCTTTTATTCCAAATGGAATATCAAAAGGCTAAAAATTTTGCAGTCTGCTATGAGCATAATGTTATGAGCATAATTAGCATAATTTAGATCTAAATCTAGTGCACTGAAGTTCCATTGATTTCATGATTTATAATCTCCTGGCAGTCAATGGGACTCAAAAGTGCTTAACTTGAGCTTTTTGTGTGTGTATGTATGTATGTATGTATGATGCACAGTTATTTGTTTCTAAGAAAGCACATTTCCACATGCAATGAGCATATTAAGCATTAAGTATTTGCTCAATACAGCCAGCAGTGGGTTAAACCGCTGAACCATGAGCTGTCAATTGAAAGGTTGGCAGTTCAAATCCGCGACAGGGTGAGCTCTCGTTGCTTGGCCAGCTCCTACCAACCTAGCAGTTCCAAAGCATTTTAATGCGAGTAGATAAATAGGTACCGCTTGCGGGAAGGTAAACAGCGCTTCGTGTTCCAGCCGCATGCTACGCGCTGCGGCAAGGAGAGTCATGCCAGCCACGTGACCCCGGAGGCGTCTTCGGACAATGCTGGCTCTTCGGCTTTGAAATGGGGATGAGCACCGCACCCTAGAGTCGGACACAACTGGACTTAATTGTCAGGGTTCACCTTTACCTTTTTTATTTGCTCAATAAAATGTGAAAGTACTTCATTGGCATAGTTTTTTGCTCCTTCGGAGTAGCTCCCGAATTCTGTTTGGAGTCCCAAACAGAAAACCCTGATCAAGCAAAAAAGGAGACTTCCTAAACACAGTAATTTCTATCCTTTGCTATGAACTTATAGTTCTTTTTTGAGACGTGGGGCATTGCTTACTCTCTTTATGCATGGGCAGCACTAGAACGAACAACAGCCAAGCAAAGGACCAATGAAGCTATCAGGGAAGTGCAATCAGGTTTAAGGGCGCACGGCCTGACCACCACCGCTTTTCAGATTTAAGGGCCTCTTTACATATAGCTTTACAGGCATGAGTGCCTTCTTCTCAGTTTCTTCCCTTAAATAACGGCACCTTTTCTGTTGTTTAGCAACCACGCTAACAATGAAAGGTACTTACCTTTGTTCTTCAAACATTAATGTTCGGTGAAATCTCATTAACATTGCAGAACAAGCCTACAGCAAATATCTTATTTACCAAACAGCCCAACCCTAACTAAATCCCCGTGTGGCAATGCACTGTGCAAGTTGCACCGGTGCAGCTTGCACTACATTCCACAGGGGAATTGAGCATGCTGGAGTTTTCTTCGCGGCAAGGGGACGCATTTGTCCCTTTGCCACGCGGTAAGCCCCAGTAGTGGCAATGGGTCAACGTGGGCAACAGGGCAATGGGTCAGTGTCGCCACCTTCCCCCATCTTGTTCAGCCCCATCCCCGCTGTCCCCCTGCCCTGTTCCACACTCTGTGTGGACTTACTTGCTCCACCAGGCGTCCGTGCTGGTGCCAGCAGGAGAGCTCTGGCCTTCGCAGCAGCGTGGCAAGGCCCTGCACTGCAATGTTTTATGATGCTTTTGCGACAGCGCACACCAACTGAACTCGTGTTCCGCCAGTGGTGCTAGAGCATAGGATTGGGCCATTATTTACACCGGTGGTTCTCAAAGTGATGGATAGCGACCCATCATGAAAAATGGAAGCAGTTGCTACCCCCTTAAGGGGCGTGGTGATATGCGGCAACATTGGCAATGGCACTTTGGGGTTCCCACCGCTGTCGGAAAAGGATTTTTCACTTATTGGAGGTCATGCCAGCCCTCTAGGGTTGCAGGGGGTGGTGGTTCCCTTTACAGGCCCCCTGTGCCACAGAAGAGCTTCCAATTGCATTCGGGAGCTACTTCCAGTATTTTCTGAAAACTGGAAGTAGCTCCAGAATGAGTTTGGAAGCTCTTCTGAGGCACGCCCCCCTGTAGATGGGGGCACGCCCCCTGCAACCCCCGGAGAGCTGGCATGACCCCTATTAAGTGAAAAAAGATCCTTTTTCCAGTGGCAGCACAATTTCGGGAGCGCTGCTGCTGTCGACCCCCCCCCCCCCCGCAAGGACTTACATTACAGCTTCACCTACTCATGGGGAGAACTTTGAGAACAGCTAATTTACACAAAGTGAAGATTCTTATGTCTACATTGGGTGACCTTGACACTCCACTGTGTTGGGTGCACACTCTCTCTGTCTGTACACACACACACACACACACACACACACACACACACACACACACACATATACACATGATATATCACGGTTTGGGTCCAGGATATCTGAGGGACCGCCTTCTCCCATACATTCCAGCCCGCTCTCTTTGGTCATCTGAGATGACTCTCTTGCGAGTGCCACCTCTGTCTCAAGTTAGGGGAATGGCAGCTCGTGGGCGAGCCTTCTCTGCTCTGGCGCCACAATTGTGGAACTCCTTGCCAGGGGATTTGAGAACAACCCCCTCCCTCATGACTTTTCGGCGGGGGCTCAAAACGTTTCTATTTCGTCTTGCGTTTGGGTGATGGGTTGATGTCTGCCCCCAGTGCCTCAGTATGTTCTGCCTTGTTGTTCTGCTCTACATTGTCACCCCCCAGTGGATTTTGTTTTTTAATTTACTTTATGTATTGTTTTTAAATTATGTATTTTAACTTGTTGTAAGACGCCTTGGGCATTTGCCTTGGCATAGGAAAATGCGGAGTGTAATTTTTTTAAATAAATAAATAAATAAAAACACTTTAATTAGTAAGGAAAATACAGGGCTTTAAAGAAAGACTAACATTTCACTTTAACATCCCCAATAATCTGTTATAAAGCCAGCTAAGCCAGTCCCCAAATACAGAGGACTGTTATTACATGCTCAGCTAGCTGTCAGGGGGCTATGAGTCAGTGGCTTACAGTTATCAAAAGTAACAAGGTTGTTCAGACTTTCCTCCAACAAAGCCAAACAGCTTATGAAGGGATTAAGTTCCCTTTGATTGGAACAACTGGAACACATCCTGCCCTTTTAATTAGCATTCTCCTTGGCTTGGTCGAGTCAGCTGATTTGACACTCACAGTAGCCAATGTAAATGGGTGCAAAAAGAGAATGTCACTGTTTTGGCTTGGAACGATGAGTCGCACTATCCACAATTGTTAAAATTTGAGCCACTTTAATAGTTCAAGCCCCTGTAAAGTCCCAGAGATTTGCTGTCAATAGGGACAGAGAAGTTATAAAATGACAGTATAATGAATGGCGATAGTATCAGCCAGCCTTTCAACAAAGGCTATTGCCCCAAGCAACGATTTTTTCAAGATATATATATATATATATATATATATATATATATATATATATATATATATATATATATATATATATATATATATATATATATAATGTTCCTAGGACAGCGTTTTTGACAGCTTTATTGATATTTTGCAGGTTTATGTTTTTAATTTATACCCTAAGGTGAATTGTCTGTAGAATACTTCTCATAATGGTGAATGGTGCACTGGTACAGATGTGAGTGAAAAGTCTGTGGGAAAAATAATCTACCATCTGTCAAAGTAGATTGGCAATGCTATTCTTGACATATTGAAATAGAGATAAAGATATTTTCTTTGGAAGGAGATGATGGACATGATTTGGATTTGCCAGTTCTCTCACTTTGGGCAAGGTACAACTAGGGAATTGCAAAATCGTCCTCCACTCCTGTGGTTACCCCTGTACCCCCCCCCAATAAACATGCCAGACAGGTGCTTGGACTGTAGGGTTGCTTTATTAACTATCATGAACACAAATGCAGCAGGGCTCTAACATAAACCACCCCCCTTTTGGCGTGCAGGCGGCTAGGCTGGGGAAAATGGTCCTAGCCGTCTGCCTCCCCCAAGATCTACACGGGCATGAGCCATCCTGGCTCCAGGCGCACTCGGTCCATGACCGAGCTGCTTATCCCAGCCAACCCCTTGAAGGGGTCAAGGCAGCTGAACAGCTGTGACCAGCCTCAGGACACTCCTTAAGGTGATCACAGCGAATCCAGCCTGGGGGTTGCCAGCCTGCCTCAGCGACCCGTTTCAGCATCGTCTGAGCGGTCCTGGCTTACCCCCTGACCTTGCTTACCTCAGGATGGATGCCAACTAAGCCCTCCCTAGCTACCCTTCCTGCACGCCCCTTGCCTAAAGCAACCAAATAAAACTAACACTCAGGAAAGCCTAATTACCACCAACCCAACCCACAGGTTGGGGTAGGCGAAAAATCCACTAACCAAGAGCCAATCAGGTTAATGAGAAAAAAATTCTACCCGGCCCCCCCAAAGGGGCGGCCAGCTAGACTTCAGCCTGAAAGGAGGGAGGGCGGGCAGGGCACCCCGCCCGGGGTGAGACTGGGAGGAACGAGCACGCTGCCTTGCTCGTCCCCCCCGAAGTCCCGCCCCCGAGGCAAGGCAGCCAATCAGCTGCTGCCACAACCAAGCCCAAGCCGGCGCACGAGGCTGGACAGGGTAATGGCCGGCAGCCACGTGATTCATGGCTGCCGGGCTATACCTTCACCATTCCACACTTCAGCATTCTGTTTATGTCCGGGAGTTATTCTCAAAAGCAGTTATGCAGTTTTTGTGATGCAGATCTATTTTGCATTATGTGTGCTTAATTAACAATCGCATGTACTTAACAGGCTAATGGTGCAATCCTGTCGAGTCCTTAGACCGGCACAGCACTGCTGCACTGGCCTAGAGTGTCACAAACGTGCCATAAGGCATGTTTATGGCACACAGAGAGTAGGTGGCACCAAGGCCTGTGCTGCCATTCTGCTGCCAAGTCCAGTGCCCAGTGCCTCAGAGCAGGTATGGGGGCATGGGGGCTGGGGGTGGGCAGATCGGGCCCGGGAGGGGGAGGGATCAGTGAAGATGCCGCACACCATGTCCTATCCTACCTCCCAGGCCCTTTCTGCCGACATGGGGCTTCCCGGTTCTAAAGAGCCAGCGGAGAACCGAGAAGCGCAATAGCGGCGGCTGGGAATTTACCCGGGTTAAGCGGATGAATGCCCATTCACCCCGAGTAGACCTCCAGCTGGGTCTTTTCCTGGTTAGGATACAGCTGCATGGACCACACCGGGGGTGGGGTGGGGGTAGGATTGGGCTGTTTTTTGTGACTCCTACAATAATGTCACCCACAACTGCCTATATTACTGCTATTATTATTGCAACAATATTTAAGAATGTTCATTTTTCAACATATAGCAATATTTCTTTTCATTGGGAGGGGAGCAGAAAATCACAGATATTAGTTGCATCTCTAAATTCTGTCAACGTTAAGGCTAATCTTCCTCCTTCATACTCTGAATGCAGATTTCAAATCTATACTTTATTTTTGTTGGGGTTATTTTCATATTATTTATTTATTTATTTATATTTATTTTTTCACATTTTTATACCGCCCTTCCTCCAAGGAGCTCAGAGTGGTGTACATATTTCTTCCCCTCCTTTTTGTCCTCACAACAACTCTGTGAGGTAGGTGGGGCTGAAAGATAGTGACTGGCCCAAGGTCACCCAGGAAGCTTCGTGGCTGAGCGGGGATTTGAACCTGGATCTTCCAGGTCTAAGTCCGACTCCCAAACCACTACACCATCCTGAATAAATATTAATTAATTAATTAATTAATTAATTAATTAATTAATTAATTAATTAAGAAATATTAGTTTCTTTATCATCATCATCATCATCATCATCATCATCATCAGATATTTTCCAGCGGCTGCTCTGCCAGTATCCACCTTGGGTATTCCCCCTTCCTTCTTCAGAGTTATTGATATTGTGACTTGCAATGCCTTGCCTAAATGCTGGTGCTCATCAATCTGAATGCCTACATCTTTTGCCAGCCATGTCACAAGGCAGATAACAAATGAAAACAACAACAAAAACTGCGAACTGTAAAATGCTAGGTCTAAACCCATCAAAACAGCAGGAGCTGTTTTTTTAAAAAAAAAATGAATTGGCATAGACAGAATTGGCAATCTCACCAACATGTTTCATTTCAAATCCCAGAAGAATGAAAAAGTAACTTTTATATATGAATCTATTGTAGCTTTAGTATCTCCTGACATCCCTCATCGGGGCATGCCAAGGTTGTTGGGTAATCACTGAGAATGAGGACTCCATACCTACCTGTGGGGATCTCTCAGGATGACATGATCTCTGATCTCTGATTATGTCAGATCTCACACATGTAAGAACTCACACACATGGAGCAAAGGAGCTCTGTCTGTGGAAGCAGTCTTCTGAGTATACAACCATTTTAAAACCATCCAGGCTTATTAGTTGATAATGCATAAGTTGAACGGAGACGAACTGAGGCCAAAAGTAATACAAAGCAGAACTACACCAGTAGAGGCTGAGCAATCTCATGCTGCACACTCACACATCTTTTGAGGTGTTGTTTAGATTGAGCTGGCCCAAGTCCAAGTTTACCTGTAGTGGCTGCTACGGCTTACCATGGAGCAAGGGGACAAATATGTCCCCTTACCCCGAGGAGACCTCCAGCAGCTAACACCCCCCCCCCCCAATGAGATACAGTGGAAGCTACACCGGCACTGCTGCATCGCCACACAGAGATTTGGTTAGGATTGGACGGTCAGCTTCCTTGAATGTTTATCCTGCGCAGGATCCACATTTGCCTTGAAATTTCTCTTCAGCGGACAATCAGTGGTAACATCCCAGTCCTATCAACTTCGCCTACTGCATGAAGAAATTCAGCAGAATCGATGCACCAATTGAATTACTGATGCCATTTCTCAATTGAGAAATTTCATTTTGAAGAGATTCTGCAGTTACGCTAGTTGTAAAAGGACGTCATGCACACAACAGAGTATATGGAACACAAGCTCCCATGGCTACGTCTGGCCTCTGTTTGCAGCTTCTACGACAATAATCTTGGATTATATCAACCTTGCTCAGACATGCCCCCTCTGTTACTCTTTCTGGGGAAAAAAAGTCAGAGGTTTTGTACTATTGTTCTAAATGTGGCCTTGAATATAAAATTCAGCAAACTCTATTGTCAGATCATTCTTTCATAAGTGCATTTTTGATCAAAAAAAAAAATCCCTGAAAAATAGAATCATATAATGGTAGTGGTGCTTACATCTTTTATCTGTTTCTTTTTTGTTCTTCAAAAGAAATGGCATAAATTTGAAATGTGTTGGGACTGAACCGCATGCTTGTCCAAAGTACTTCTTCACTTCAAAAGCAACTTGATGTTCTAATTCATCATTAAACGTTACAGTATGCTATGGGGAGTCTGACGCTCATTTGTAGGCAACAATGCTCTGCTTTTTTCTTTTTAGACACACTGACTTCCACATCTTCCTAGGAAGCAATTGTTCAGAGTTTAACTAATAACTTAGGAAGAACAAAAAAGACACATCAAAATCTAGTCACTATCCTTGCCTTGCTTGAAAAAAACCCTCACCCTAACTGTCTTGTTTTAGTGCAGAGACTGCCAACTGGTGTCCTGAAGGCTGGATCTGGTTCCCAAAGCAATTTTATCAGACCTCTGGCAACACTACCAAATTATATTTAAGGTATGCCTTTAAAAGACTGCTGACATATTCACTTAGCAGGTCCCCCCCCCCATTGGAGAAAAGATACAGGCCCATGTATCCTTTCCTCCACAGGGAGAACCACGGCTTGAAGCAGAGGCAAAACTAGGGCGGAGCGGGCGGAGCACCCGCTCCGGGCGCCATCGCCCGAAGGGCGCCCCGCCCGCGAGTCCGAGTCAGACTCGGAGACTCGAGTCCAACCGCCCCCTCAATCGGGAGCCGGCTCGGGGACGTGTTCCCCAGCCGGCTGCCCGGGGCCTTCTAAGGAAGGCGCGCGAGAACGGTATTTATACCGTTCTTTTTGCGCATGCTCAGACTGTTACTGAGGGAAAAAGGCTGCCCTTTTTCCCTCAGTAAGTCTGAGCATGCGCAAAAAGAACGGTATAAATACCGTTCTCGCGCGCCTTCCTTAGAAGGCCCCGGGCAGCCGGCCGGGGAACACGTCCCCGAGCCGGCTCTCCCGGTTGAGGGGGCGGTCGCCGCCTCCCGGAGCACGCAAGCCGGCTCCTCCCGGAGCGCGCCCCCCCTCCAGATCGCCCCCCCTCCGGATCGCGCCCCCCCTCCGGAAGGCCGCAGCGATATTAATTATAGGGGCGCCACACCCCGTTGCTCCGGGCACCAACGGGGGTAGTGACACCCCTGGCTTGAAGTGAGTGATTTAGAAAAGAAAAATAGGTGGTAGGGAAAGGGTTAACCTCCTCCTCTTCCTCCTCCTCCTTCTTCCCTTCCTCCAGTTCTGATTGCAGCTTGTAACATCTGCTTTTTGTTCAATAAAAACATATCCGGGAAAAGTGACATGTAATGTTGTGTAAGACATTGTTTGATCGTCAATGTCAAGCTTCAGCTGATTGTTTGAGACCTGGAGACTGTGTGGCTTTAAGTAGCACTTATACTGTGTCACATCATTGCTTCATTTAGCTCTGTAGTGTCTACGTGGTCTGGCAGTGGTTCTGCAGGGCTTCAGATAGGAGCTTTTTCCTTTCCATGCCAGGAGGTGCTGGGATTGAACCTTAGGCTTTCTTCAACCTGCTTCTTGCAAAGCATATGTTCAACCAGTGAGCTATGACTTCATTCTCTTGGGGATCTGTACACACACAAAGTCATCCCCAGAAATATTTATTTATTTATTTATTTATTTATTTATTTATAAGTAATAATATTCATTTATTTACAAAAAAACTTGCCCCATTTCTCTTTCTCGTAATGAGGCAGCCCTAATGAATAGCCTCAAGGCTTGAAGGGCTTAGTTATGTGACCCAGCCTTCACCTGCCCCCACTACCTGTCATTGATGGACTTGGGGAAACAACACACCAGAAAAAAGGTGCTCAAACATTTATCATCTCCCTCTATATACACAAGCTTGCAAACTGCAGGAGCTCAGCTCTTTGCAGTGCAATTAGCAGCTATCTGATTTTTGAATAGCCTCAGGGCTTGAGGCAATTACTTATCTGATCTGATCTTTCCATCACCTGTATTTTCATTGGTGGCTCTGCTCGCAACCCACCAGAAATTGGGTTGCGACCCACCAGTGGGTCGCAACCCACAGTTTGGGAAATGCTATAATTAAATAAATGCCCAGATAAATGGGCATCACACATCTCTTGTCAAGAACACTTATATAAGCATACTTGCAAATGCTTCAAGAGGCCCAACGTCCCTGCTAGTAGCCCAGAGTCAGCTTTCCTCATCTGAAGAAAGAAATGTGGTCGGGGCCACCATTCTCTCTTGTTCAGCTAAGCTGTCAAATTTGCCACAAGGGATGCAGTTTCCTCTGAGCACACAGAGAACTAATAGAGGGGCAGATTGCTTGTGCTGTTTTAGAGTCCCAATCAACTGATACATTGAATGCTGCCAACGGGGAACAGGTGGTTGTCCATGCAAAATATGAAGGTTGGCAGTGATCATTTTAGTAGCGAGATTTGGGAATCTCTATCCTAACATAACAGCATGAACTCTGAAGCTGACAGTGTGATGTGCAGCACTCAGCTCCTCTTAGCACACATTTTAATCATTATGTGGTACCAAAGTGTAGCCTGGATATTGGCCCAGCCTCCCTTATCTATGAAAATGCCATCTTGCACTTTCGATTTGAGAGTAATAATTTGATAGTTGGCTGCAGGCTAGCCCATTTCAAACCACCATATTTCACCAGGTTCTCCTGACAAGCTTGAAATGTGAACACATATGAATGAAGCTATTGGTTAAAAAAAAATTGAATCCTACGAATGCTTTTAACGGCAGCCTTTAAACTGGCTAACCAATTGCAAGCTAAGGATATTGAAACTGCCAGGAATTATCTCGTGATAGACTTCAGCAGGCTTCACATCAATTTTATAACACCCTAGGTAAAGCAGTCTAAACCAATTTATGCGCTATCAGACTTCCTGACGCACCCAGATGATCTCTGTGATCATATGGATTTATGACTGAAGGAAAGTGGAAAGATGGGGACTGAGTAGAGAATCCCAAAAGGAGAGAGCAATAAAAAAAGCGACAGCTGAGTGAGAGATTTGGACTCAAGTAGAAAGAAACGGGAACCAGTTTGCGAGAATAACATTTCTAGTCCAGAAAAGTTTTTAAAAAAATTAAGGCATATCTACACTCTAGACTGAACTTGGTGTAACAGTCTCAGCCCAATTCCATCCTCCACCAGTCCATAGCATGCAGCGCTGCTTACTGAGTGTGCGCTGCATGCTATGGCGGGGCTGACCAGATGACCTGGGAGATGTAAGCAAAATATTTTTTACTTACCTCCTGGTAGGCTGCCTAGTCACCAATGGGTATCCTTGGAACCAAGTCAGCTATTTTGCTGCTGTAGGTCCAGGGTGAGGCAGGGGTATGTCAGGCTGGAAAAATGGGGATAGCATCCTGGGATCTGCTGCTGCTGCTGCTGTCAGGATCCACCCTCTCCAACCCTCCAAATGTCCCCTGCCTGCCCCACTTTTCCCCTGATCCTCCCCCGCCTGCCCTTGAAACGCCTCCCCTGCCACCTTACCTGAAGTGGCGCAACGTCTTGAAGTCACTGCTGTGCGCACAGTCTTCAGCCATTTGTACCAGTGGCCCAGAAGTGCACAGAAGCGGTACTCCTTTTACGATGCTGCAGAACTAGGCTTACCAGATCTCCAACCAGGACAGAGTGCTAGACCTTTAGGAGAAGGAATGTGGGCAGGTGTAGCTTGTTAAACTTTAGAGCAGAGGTTCTCAACCTGTGGTACACGTCCCCCTAGGGGTACGCGGACCACGTGCTGGGGGTATGCCAAAGACTGTCCATTATCTGCCCCATTAACACTTAATTAAGTGTTAAGTTTTTATTTTTTAATTTTTTTCCCTGATTTTTTCTGGAGCCGGAGAGCTCCCTTGTGCTTTCTTCTGTGACTAATCTATCCGATCTACAGCTGATTGTCGGGTTTAATTTATGCACGTGCATGGGTTGAGCTTCTCAGCAGCCAGAAGAGGGCGTTTTGCTCCTCAGTTCAGTTCAGCTGAGCTGCAGAGAGGGTTGTCCTCCCAGCTCTCCTTCGATGGTGAATGAATGCAGCTTGGGTAAGCTTCTGAACTGGGCCTAGTTGGGGAGTCTTTGGAAACTGTGCATAGGTGGGGTGACATAAGAGTTGAGTTTGGGGGGATTTGTATGTGAGATTTATCTTTTTACTTTGGAAACTGTGCATGGGTGGGGTGAGGGTAAAAAGGTTGAGTTTGGGAGTTTTGTACTTGGGATTTATGTTTTTGCTTTGTAAACTGTGCATGGGTGGGGTGGGGGGAAGAGTTTGAGTTTGGGGGGTGTACTTGGGATTTATTTTTTGTGCATTTTGTTCATGTGTCTTATTGCTGTGTGTTTTTTAAAAGAGATCCTGGCATTTTTGTGTATTTTGTGAAATTTATGTAAATTAGCTAATTATCTAAATTGGCTAATTATGCTAATTAGGTAGGGGTACTCCAAAATTTTTGACCTTCATTGGGGTTACCTGGGCCTCCAAAGTTTGAGAACCCCTGCCTTAGAGCACAATCCTAGGCATGTCTACGCAGAAGCAAGCCCCATTGTGTTCAAACATAAATTGGAAGAAGGGCCTCCTTGGAAGATTGGCCTGGGGCAGCGGATTGAGAAGATCTCCTTGGAAGCAAGGGGAGCACTGCAACCTGGATAGGGGTTGTTTGGGTTTTATCTAAATCCCCCCTTGGGAGTTACAGTCAACTTGTTTACTCAATGCTACTAGGTGACTGGGTGGAGAGCAAAGGGTCAGACCAGTAATGTTATATGACTGATGTCAGGATGTCACAAATCCACAGGCCAGGAATGCCACATGTTTCATTGTAATCACCCCTCTCCATGGAGCCTAGTAATCCAAATTTGAATAGAGACCTGTGTATTCCTTAAATGTAAATGGAGTTTTCATACCTACAAAATGTAGCTGAAGCTTTGCAGCTCCAAATCCTGCTGGAAAACATATTTGGTGTCTTGTGAACACAGCCACCTCCCTGTACTCCTGATTTTGGGAAAGACAACTTTTGTAAAACAAAGGAAGAGTTTCACTCCTCCAATAGTCCTCATCAACCCTATGATTGAGCTTCAAACTAAAAACAGTTGAAGGGCCTGACTAGTTATTGCACTCTAAACGGGGTGGGAAAACAAAGGCAGAACCCAGTGGTGGTCCTTGCCTAGCAATACAGAATCCCCTGATTGAGTCACCCCACCTAAGACTCCCGCGCAAAAATCTATAAAAGTCCATGGCATCAGAGCCCTGTGTTCTTCTCCTTGTCCACACTCCTACTTTGCCATCCCTTTGGATTAGTAACCTGCAGATGCTGCATTGTGTCACCCCCATTCCAGCCTCGATCCAAGGACCACTGTTCCAGCCAGCAGCACCCAAGTTTAGTAACACCTTGCAACCCTCTTTCCATTCCAGGCTTCTCTCCTTCTGTCTCCCCGAGTGCTACCAAACTTGCAGAAGTCGGCACGAGCTGGTAAGCTAAACATTTGGGTGACTTCTCTCTCTCTCCAAGTGCCCTACTCCCCTTCCTCCCAAGAAAGGCAGCTCACCTCCCATGCTCTGCTCCCTTCAAGGCTACTGCCTCAAGCATATGCTAAGAACTTGCTTCATCATAGCTTTCTTTTTGTTCAGAGAGAATCACATGGTCAGCTCAGTGGTCGATGCTGCAGCTCAAGCCTCGCAGAAACAGAATAGGTAACCTTGGTCCGCAGTGCAGTCTTGCCAAAGATCCACCAAATCCCCACTATCTTTCCCAATCTTGTGTGGTCAAATTGACTGCCTGCTTAGTGATTGTCTCTGACTCTCCTTTCTGTGAGTGCTGCGTGTGAGCGTGCCTGAAAGCTTTTTTTTTTTTTTTTGCTTTTTGTACTTTTTGTTGGAAACCTGAGATCAACCTCAGGCCTCCTTTCCAAAACAAACTCCTTGACAGATTGAACAAGGAGAATTGCACTTGCTAGCGGTAATCTCCCTTCAGAAGCTTGAAGCATCCATCAAGAGTGTTTATTCGGTGGGACAGACTAGCTCCCCCACTGCAACACCCGCACAGCCGTTCCTAGGCTCACCCTCTTGCTTGTAGCTCTTGTTTCAATTCCCAGCACATGAAAGCGATATGCAAGACATTATTTTTTGTCTTTGTGCAAATAACCCCCCCCCAGAGAAGCCTCTCCAGGAGTCCCAGCTTCTACTGTATTCCCTGACCAGAGCCTATGTGACAGTCACAGCTGGATGCTTTTAAAAATAAACCCGACAATGAACTTGTTGTTGTTCAGTCGTTAAGTCGTGTCCAACCCTTCGTGATCCCATGAACCATATCCAGTGGCGTCACTAGGGTGCGCATCACCCCATAGCGGGGGGCGCGCGTCACCCTTCTTACAAATCTTTAGCGCGGCCATAGGCCGTGCCGCGATTTTGAGGGGGCATCCGACGGACGTCGCTACGGACGCCCGACAGGCGCCGCTCCGGCGCCCGTCAATTTTTGCAGCCGGCTCGGGGACGTCTTCCCTGGCCGGCTGTCCGGGGCCTTCTGAGGAAGGCCCGCTGCGCAAGCAGTATTTATAACGTTTTTAGCGCATGCGCAGACCATTCCTGAGGGAAAAGGGCAGCCCTTTTCCCTCAGGGATGGTCTGCGCACGTGCATAAATGTTATAAATAACGTTTGCACAGCGGGCCTTCCTCAGAAGGCCCTGGCGCGTCGGCCGGAGAAGACGTCTCTGGAGCCGGCTCCTGGCCTCGGAACAGGCCGGGAGCCGGCTCCAGGGACATCTTCGGGGGGCGATGTGCGCAAGAGGTGATGCATTACGCGCGTGCACGCGTCACCCCTTGCGCGCGTCACCCCGTAGCGGCCCGCTCCCGTCACCTGACGGGAGCGACGCCATTGACCTTATCCCGCCAGGCCTTCCTGTCCACTATCTTCCTGAGTCCGCTCATTTTCATGTTCATTGCATCGGTGATGCTGTCTAACCATCTCATCTAGCTACCTTTTAAATGAATGTTTCTATTCCTTTGGGAGACGTGCACAGTTGCTTGCACTGACACCTACTGAGGATGTATTGTATCTTGTTTAAACTAGTATATGGATATCCTGCAGAGATGGCACCAGATTGCTGGAGCTCTTGGACAGTTGTGCACGGAACACCCCATGGTGATCACACCTGCCCACTTGTGGCACATTGGCAGTACAGTAAATCCTCGCTTACCATTTTTTCGCTACACATGGTTTCGTTTTAACGTTGTGCTTCAAGCTGCAATCACTTCCGCATTGTTTTCGTGCTAAAAACAACGGAGACCCAGGCACTTGCTCTGAAAACAATTATTGCTCCAGCCTCTTATCTCTAGCAGGCTGCTGAGTACCAAAGCCCTACAGCTAAAGCAAGGAAGCTGAAGCCAATTAACCCCTCCAGCTCCAGGAACACTGTGGAAACTATGATATTGATCCTTCAACTTGCAAGTTATGAGCTTGCCACTTGAAAGTTGGTGAGCCTGCCACTTGTCATTGTTGATAAATCTTTGATTTAACCCTGCTGCAATGAGTGGTAAATGTGCACCATGACCCCCTGATGTCTGTGCCCCCCCAAAACAGAGAAAAGTTGTAAAGCCCTACAGCTAAAGCAACGGAGCTGAAGCCAATTAACCCCTCCAGCTCCAGAAACACTGTGGAAACTATGATATTGATCCTGCAACTTGCAAGTTATTGAGCTTTCTATTTGAAAGTTGGTGAGCCTGCCTCTTGTCATTGTTGATAAATCTTTGGTTTAACCCCACTGCAATGAGTGGTAAATGTGCACCATGCCCCTTGATGTCTGTGCCCCCCCCCAAAAAAAAACCAGAGAAAAAAGTGTATTATTAGAAGTGTTTTGAGTCTTTATTTAGAAGTTTATTTATTTTATTTATTTTTCACATTTTTATACCGCCCTTCCTCCAAGGAGCTCAGAGTGGTGTACATATTTCCTCCCCTCCTTTTTGTCCTCACAACAACCCTCTGAGGTAGGTGGGGCTGAGAGATAGTGACTGGCCCAAGGTCACCCAGGAAGCTTCGTGGCTGAGCGGGGATTTGAACCTGGATCTTCCAGGTCTACGTCCGACTCCCAAACCACTACACCATCCTGGTGATGTTTTTGTGACCAGAAATATCGGAACCTAACTCTTGTTTATGTTTTAGCCTATGGTAAAATTGGTTTTGTTATAAGTTGTTTCACTTAAAGTTGCAGTTTCTAGGAATCGATTTACAACTTTAAGTGAGGACTTCCTGTACTACTGCTCAGAGCACTGATGCTTCAGGGATGAGCTGAGCCAGGTGCGGCCTCTGAGGGGCATGAGTTTTTGTCCAGTGCCCCACCTGGCTGCCCTTTGATGCCATTTCCAATCATATGTCAGGAAGTGGTTTGGAGGAATTACTGGTCCCTGAAGAGCATACACACATGATAAATACTTTGGCAGCACTGGCGTCACTACAGGGGGGGCGGAGCTCTAAGTTCCTCCGTGATCCGAGCCTCCATTACACAGAGGAACGAAGTGCCCCGCCCCCGCGCCTTCCAAACCAGTCAAAGCGGTGAAAACAACGCGCAGGGAGTCTCCTGCGCGTTGTTTTCACCGCTTTGACTGGTTCGGAAGGCGCGGGGGCGGAGCGCTTCGTTCCTCCGTGTAATGGAGGCTCAGATCACGGAGGAACTTAGAGCTCCGCCCCCCCTGTAGTGACGCCAGTGTTTGGCAGTGTTGCACTGCAGTATCTTAAGTGTACACCTAAAATGCCGCTCCATCCTCATGGCTATGGGGTGGGGCTAACTTGCCTGGCTCCCCCCCCCCAGCACACATGGATGGATTGCCAAGCAGTAATTGTCAATATCTCTTTCTGCAGGAAGAAGGGAAGCAGGCGCTATTCCATTTCTGAACACAACAACTTGAAAACGTGCACGTGGTGACTGAGAAACGTTCTGTTTCTGAACACGAAGACTCACACGTGGCAGACTGAGTGGCGCAGGAGGCTTTTGAGCTGAAGAAAAGAAAAGGGGAGGGGAAGGTAGCACATTTGGGACCCTGTTGTAGGGATAGTAATGTGCTTTGCACCTCCCACCCTCCTCACAAGCAGCTCAGCTTCAGGATGTGCCCTTGAACCTATGGCTCAATCAGGTCATGACCCACTTGGTGGGTCGGAACCCACAGTTTGAGAAACACTGATCTAGGGAGAAGAAATAAATAGCACAGACAGAGAGCAAACTAGGGAGAATGACACCAAGCAACAATGACACCAAGCTTCATTTGCACATTAGTGCACATCAGCAAACTACTGTAGGGGGGTTTGAAAATGGGTTTATTTTCTCTACTGGACAGCATCTGGTTACAATATATTACTTTTCCAGAACTCGATAGTCTCTCTAAACATGTTAAAATTAAGAAAATTAATAAATTGGAATAAAAACACAAACCACCACCTTTTGCTTTTCCAATTCAACAAATTTGTGAAAAAATAAGTGCATTTTCAAACACCCCCTACCAATGGGCCTCCTTGGACCTGCACCAGCACTTTAGCTGGCGCAGGTCTGAGGAGACAAAGGTGACGTGTCGACTGCTCCCAGATAGTATCCATCACAAGTTGTCCACACTGGGTACCACCCCCATCGCCTCCAACATGCCTCCCACCCTCCCCCTGTTCCACCCTCCCTCCACCCCATTCCGCCCTCCCCGCCAACTCACTTTCATTGGCAGATGTTCCTTTCCCCAATCCCTGCAGGTGGGGGCGTTCTGGCCTCCCCACTGGCAGTCCGGAAGCACGCGGCTTCATACACTTCTGGAGTGTGCAACAGTCGTAAATCATCTACACTAGTTCCCGTAGCGGTAGATGATGAACCGTAGCAGTTCCTGCAGCCCATAGGATTGGGCTGTGAGTCAGGCTATTGGTTCATCTAGCCCACTATTGTTTACTCTGATGGGCAGTAACTCGCCAAGGATTCAGACACAGGTCTTTCCAGCCTAAGGTTCCTGGGATCCTTTTAAATGAACACAGCTGAGGACCATCGACTTGCAAAGCATGCACTCTACCACTGAACAACAGCTCTTTTGCTCAGTACTCATTGGCCAGTCACACTTAGCCAAACAATGCAGCTGCATAACATTTCTACACAAGGTATTTTTTTTAACATGGCAAGCAAATGTAGCTAGCTCTTTGTGATGAACATGGCACAAAAGATGCCCGTGCGTGTTTGTAATGTCCAAAGCCTCTTTCTGATCTATTATTGATCATGTTTTCCTACCAAAGCATGCTGAAGACATATTGCCTACAGAGCCCTTTAATGCCAAAGCCAAGGATCCAACAGAGCATGGGAAAACAAGAAAAGAAGGAAAGTCAGTAGGGAAGGGGTGAAGGGCAGGACATTCTCTTAACCCTGTGGACGATGAGCAGGACCCCCTGATGTTTAGATCCGAAAGGTAGGAACATATACCTCCCGTATGCTGGTTGCCATGAATGCAGCAGTGAGTTTCTGTACTGTCCAGTCTAAAATATGAACAATGAAATAAAGTTCTTATTCCATTTGAATTTCTGGAAGTCAACTGCCTTCCCTAGCACTGAACTAGTCTATGTGTAGATATTTTAGATAGGATTGCATGCACTGATTATGCAAGAGAGGGGAACAGACCCACCTCTTTCCTGTGCATGCTCAGTGTAACTTCTGCAAGAAGGTAAAAAGGTAAATGTATCCCTTGACAATTAAGTCCAGTCGTGTCCGAATCTAGGGAGCGGTGCTCATCTCCGTTTCAAAGCCGAAGAGGCAGCGCTGTCCGAAGACGTTTCCATGGTCATGTGGCCGGCATGACTCAACACCGAGGGGCATGGAACACTGTTACCATCCCGCTGACGCGGGTACCTATTAATCTACTTGCAATTTCTTGCTTTCGAACTGCTAGGTTGGCAGGAGCCGTCGCACGGATTCGAACTGCCGACCTTTCGATCGACAGCTCATGGTTCAGTGGTTTAACCCACTGCGCCTCCCGCTGGCTCAACTTCTGCAAGAAACCTAAACACAAACTATTTAACCCTGTTCTCAAGTAATTCGCCATGCATTCTGGCTGCAATCCTATACAGCAAGTCCTCACTTAAAGTTGTTTCGATATAAGTCGTTTCGTTTTGAAGTTGTTGAGAAAATTAATTTATTCCCGTTCGGGGCCACTGTCTGTGTGGAGTTTGAACGTTCTCCCCATGTCTGCGTGGGTTTTCTCTGGCCCAGAAAGCTCACATTTATTTCAGTGTTTAATAGAAGAAACGTTTGAGGTCTTTATTTAGAGGTTTGGTGATGTTTTTGTGACCAGAAATATGCCGTAAATCCTGGTTTGTGTATATCAATTAGCCTGTGGTAAAATTGGTTCTACTATAAGTTGTTTCCCTTAAGTTGCATTTTCCAAGAACCTATTGACAACTTTAAGTGAGGACTTGCTGTACACAGTTTCCTGGGAGCCCCTTTAACATTGTGGGACTTACTTCTGAGCAAACGTATATAGGATTGTGCTATCTGCAAATGCAGGGATACGGAGAGTAATCATATGCCCTGCAATATGCACTGGCCCTCACAACTTGGGTGTGATATCCTTCCCCTTCCCCTATGCACATTCAGTGTACTTGTTGAAATGGGTACACAATGTGCCCTCTTCTTCAGATATTGACTGGATGTTGGATTTGCTATATGCACCAGTTCAGCCCTGTTGCACCTGATTACTGTGTCCATTAATGCATCTGGGGAGCTACATTGGCATCCAGGGTCACTAACGCTAGGGTCATAATAGCTATCAATACTATTTGGTTCTGAATATAATACTCCAAGAGAATACATTTTTCCAATAATGGGACTAAAAGCTCTCCCAAGGTGCAAAGGTAAAATTTAGATTGTGAAATAGCATGTTGTTCCCGTTCCACTTCTCCATGCACAAGGGAATCTACAAAATCCCAAATCTGCCAGAATAGAAGGGGCTGGCCCAGAGACTATCATGCAATTGCACTGATGAAGTTAAATGGGCTGTGCTGTTGAAATGGGAAACCCATATGTAAGCCACTCTGTGCCTTCTGGAAAAGCTAAAATGGAAGTGTTATTCAGAGTAACACTTCCATTTTAGCTTTTCCAGAAGGCACAGAGTGGCTTACATACGGGTTTCCCATTTCAACAGCACAGTCCATTTAGCTTCATCAGTGGAATTGCATGAACGCAGTGCCACTGATGCAGCATGTTCTATGGGGGTGGTGGGGGTGGGGGTGACCAGGGAGACAAAAGATGGCCTGGGGAGGTAAGTAAACATCTTTTTTACTTACCTCCCCATAGGCCGCCTTGCCTCCACTGGGTCTCCTCAGACCTATAGCAGCTACGTAGCTGGTGCAATTCCGAGGAGATTTAGGGGGTGGACGGCAAAGGGAATGGACTGGGCCCGGGAGGAGACAGTATTGGCGGCGCTGGGATGTGCCATATCCTATGCCCTCTTCTCCGCCTGCACGGGGCTGCTTGGTTCTGCACCAGCAATTGAGCTGACAACAGAACTGAGTAGCTCCATTGCGGCAGCTGGGTACCCCTTACCCAGGGTAAGGGGACAAATGTTCCCTTACCCCAAGGAAACCTCAAGCCTGCTCCTAGCCAGTGCTGGATTGGGCTGTGAATTGCACAGAAGCTGCCAGTGGGTTTAACTTGCCCAACATACAGGAAAGCAGACTGAAAATGCAGAGAAACACAAGGATTCACCACACCTAGTGATATGCATCACCATCACTGCACCTGTTTTGGGTGGAAATGACGTTGATTCCTCAGGGAGAGATGATTGCTGGGTTCTACCAAGCCTACATTACAACGTCCTCATAATGTCTGTCAACAGGCAGCGATGTGACCTTAAAACTTTAGCTGTAGGATGTGTCAGCATTTGGCACTCCAGTTTGCACTGCTGTAGTAAATTTAATATATGCCTCCTCTTCTGCTAGTGACAGATATTGGAGCTGTAAATCCCAGTGCTTGTTATGACCATTTCTAATCATCTATTTTCTTTGGGAGAGGGAAATATAAAACCCATGTGGATTATAAATAGAATTTAACCATGTGTGTCACTGAGAAATCTCTCCAATCGTCCCGCTGAGACTTCAGCGGCGTTGTGCAGTAGTAAAGGAACGCACAGCTTCCTTGAAGCTGGGAGGACCTTTTGCATCCAGTAGCATACTGAACATCAGGCTTCAACTGCTGTGCATTAAACAACCTCTGTGGCAGGGTAGAAACTAATTGCTTAAAGGATTCTTCTCTCCCCAGTGCTCCTCAGATGGTGCAAAGTGACATTGGCAGTTCACAAAGGGTGCTGCCTGTTATCTGTGATTTATAACATCTCTTACTGGCACCCATTCAGCTGCCACTTAGCACAAAGCCATGCTTGCATGACATTTAAAGGGCCTGCATTAATACAGCCAGCCAATCAATGCAAGCTGTCCCTTCCACAAGGACACTGGTTCGTTACCATTACCTGATGCTGTCAACAGAAAATGACATGGAATCACAAAAGGTAAAATGATGTCAATTTAATCAGAGAAGACCCCCCCCCCCAAAAAAAAATTGCAAACAATGCTGCTGCTGATAGAAGAGTTACAAAGAAACGATACTTGGCAGGTCCCAGTGAAACCAGTTGAAATTCGGTGATACGAAATCTGGCAATATGACACCTGAGATGAGGACTCTTGTTTCCATTCAATTAAAATCGGAGATTGATCTTGGCATAAATACAGTCTGGAAAAGATAAGAAACACTTCCTCAGAGGTCAAACTGTTTTCTCATCAAATGAATAGAAAAGTGCAGCAGCCGCTCCAAAACGATAACTTCCCAAACACTGCCACATTCCCAAAAACCTTCGGTTACAGCTAGGAATGTGTGAAATCCCACAGAGATTTTGCTTTCATATCGAAACTCCCTCCCCCACTACCCAGTCAGCCCTTCCCCCGTCCCTGCACTGGCCAGTGCAGGGTTTACCTGTTCTGGCGGGCACAGGGACGGCACGCCGGGGGAGAGAAGGCGCCCAGCCTCTGCACTGGAGGCCCTTACTCTCCGGTGATGTAAACACGCTTTATCTTTTTTTTTTACACAGGATTGCGCCTCCATGATTTTATTGTTAAAAGACAGAAGTCCAAAAAGTAGCACTATGAGCATGTTTATATTGGCAATGCACGGCCTTCATAGCATAGATATGCAAATTCAGCCATCAATGGCACATGATAGTGCAGTGGTTCCCAAACTGGGACGCATGACTCCCAGGGGAACTGCGGAAACCAGCCCTGGGAGCCACGGGGTGCCACAGAATCCTCTCGGAAAACAGTGCAATGCCAATTGTCAGGCATCAACGTAATGTAATGGGGAGCCCCAGTCAATGGTCGCCAATGGTCAAGGGAGCCGCAGGTCAAAAAAGTTTGGGAAACACTGCCCTAGTGGACAAATTACAGTATGATAGTATGTACATGGGCACTAATGATTGGAATATTATCTGGCTTTCTATCTTCCAATTCTGGCAGTTGGCCAAGAGAAAATAATTCTGGTTAGGCCAGTAATTTTCTCTCTGTATGGCAACCCTTGTATTTAGAATCTAAAATAATTTACAATAATTTTTGAGGGCATATTTTATCACTAATTTCCTAAAACCCTATTCATCAGGTTTTCGTAGAAATCGAAGGCCTACCTAGCATACATTTTCTAGCTGGCAATTTACACTTAATTTCTAAAACCCCACAACAACATGTTGAAATTAATATGGATGTATCACTGAAGCAGTAGCTGATGAATAAAAATTACCAACCTCTGGGGTACTTGTCAGCCATGTAGACCATGTTATACATATCCTTGTACATGTACATTATAGACAATAGATTCTGGGTTTTAAAATTATTTTCAATGAAGGACAGCATTACACCGGTGTATTCTGTGCTCAGCTCTTTTCTTTCAAAAAAAGGATGTAGTGAAGCTGTCTACACAATTTGCATACATCTTTAGTTGTTGAGAAATAAACAATAATTAGATCCTCTTGATAAATTCTGCATGCACATCCTGTTTCACTGTGAGGAGAATGGCAAGCCAACATTGCCATAACCATGAAATATAGAAGTTTTCACTATACAGAACGGGGCCATCCTTTTGTGAGGCTCCACTCCCTCCTAGGGGCTACCATAAATATGGAATGGATTGCGTGAAAACACACAGCATCATGCTCACATCAACACAGTGTGTACTAATACATTATAGAAAGGGCATGAATGATCCACTTCAGAGAAGGCCTTTTTGGCAACATCCCCATTACAACTTCAATGGTTCCTACCAGCCAAGGACACCTCACCAACCTAAAGCTCATCAACCTAAAGAGGATAGGATTTTTGGGGGGGGGATTACAAGCTCTCAAGCTGTCTCAGTGGTGGTGCCCCAGGTACAGACTCCTTTGCCCAGGAAAGTTCATCTGTCCACCTTTGCCTACCTTTAGCAAGCAGGCAAAAACTACCTTTTCTCACTGGGCATTTTGTTTGCCAGGATCTTATGTCTGTCTGGCAGTCAAAGCTGTATTGGAATATTTTTACTGAGTTGTTTTTAGGCAATCCTATGGTCGCCCTGAACTATCAGAACTCATGTTCTGGCAGTGCAGGGCACCTTTCCAGTGGTATGAAAGCCAGGCCACTGTTGTGCACTTCCTGGCCTCTGCTGCAGAGGGTGAGAGGTGTGGAACAAGTGGCAGCGGCTCTGGGAGGCTCTGTAAGTGCCAGTAAGTTGATGGCGAGGGCAAGGAGGGGGAGGTTTGGGGGTGTTCTGAGGCAGATCAGGGGAGGGCAGGGGGTGGGAAGTCAGCTGGAGGGGAACAGCAGCTGTATTTGCCAGCACTGGCGTCTCTCTAGGTGGGGCAGAACGCTCTGAACACTCCGTTACTCCGTTCCACCCCGCTCTGAACACTCCGTTACTCTCCAGCATGAGGCGCCCCGCCCCCTCATCGTCGGAGCCATTCAGTGGAGCAAAGGCAACGTGCAGGAGACTCTCGGCATGTTGCCTTTGCTCCACTGAATGGCTCTAACAACGAGGGGGTGGGGCGCCTCATGATGGAGAGTAACGTAGGGTTCAGAGCAGGGCGGAACTTAGCGTTCCGCCCCACCTAGAACGACGCCACTGCATGGCAGATCCTATCCCCCATTTTTAGCCCATCCTGCCCCTTTCTCTCTTCAGACATATGCCATCAAAATGGCTGGTGTAGCTCCAAGGAGACCCATAGGCGATCGGGCAGCTTACTGGGGGAGGGGGGAAGTAAAAAATATTTGCTCTCGCAGGCTGTCCGATCACCCCATCCACCATAGCATACAGCAGAGCCTCCATTGATTGCCTGCATGTTATAAAATGGCGGAGGATAGGATTGGGCAGTTTATTCCTTACTATTTTATGCTGTTTGGTGATTGGTTGCTTTATATATTATCGTTTTATTCTCTTACAATTTAAATAAGTTGTACATTTATTTTCTTACATCCGTTTTCGTTAGAAATTGGTTTAAAAATGTAAGTAATAAACTAATCTTTCTGGTTTCTGGTTTCCTCATTTTTGGGGTTCCTGGTTTTTCTCATTTTTGTGTCTTTTAAAACCAATTTTCTACCTCTCTAAAATGGATGAATTTCTTCCAAAGTGGGTTCACAAATAAAACAGGAGCAATAAAATTACTAGTTGGTTAATGCTATTCACACTTGAAGGATGTTGTTTTCTTCCCATACTTGCATCATTGTAAGTGAATTTACACTGAGCTTTTCACTATGAATAATTCTGTTATCAAATTCTGGGACGTGATTTGGAGAGTTTGCATGAAACAATTTCCAAATGACTGCTAAATGTGTTTTAAATACAAAAGTAATTGTCTAAAACAGAGCATTTCAGCACTAAATAAAACCTAGTATATACAGTAGTAAATTGAAATTAGTACATATATGAAGTCCCTTTAATTTTATTTCTTTTCTTTTGCCCTCTGCTGCTTTTCAGGAGTCTCCCATCCCCACAGTGCCAGTTGCACTGGGATCACCTTTGCCCGTCCTCTCCATCGCCTGAGACTCTGGGGCTTTACCCCCATTGGAGGTCCACATAGGGGAGGCATGGCTTGACCAGCATTCGCAGGCCAAGCCTCATGCAGCAGCAGCCACTCCGCCTGCGCTTCAGATCCCCGCCCACCCTCCCATTGTTGTAGTCTGGGACTAGCTGGCTGCCGCTTGGGGCTGGGTAGGATTTTTTCTGTCCGCCTGATTGGCTGTTGGCAGGTTTTCCACTTAACCCAGACTGTATGTGGGTTGGGTTTCTTCTCTTCTTTTTCCTTTACAGCCACTGTACTGCAGACAATCATTTCCTTTCTTGCTGCAGGTCTCACATTTCTCTCTTTGTACCTAACTGTTTAATAAAAGTGGCCCATTCATCCATTTCACTGTCTCACATGTTTATCGGGGAATATTGCACACGCAATTCTAAGACTATATGAGAGCTCCTGACCAGCAGAATTCCTGGAGAGTTGGAGCCCAATGCTGACATCCTAGCGCCTCTTCCGCTGGCGCTGACTGCTGTAAAGTACAGTATCACCACCCCCTCCAGCAGCCTCTCCACCCCCAGTTTTCCCCCCTTCTGCCTCTCCTGCTGACTTACCTGCTACTGAGCGTGATGGGATGGTGCACGCCGGCTCCTATCCCCCTTTCCTGCAGCCTCCCCGCCCCCTTTCTCTCCTTGGACTTGCGTAGCAAAGTTGCTAGCACAGATCCGAGAAGATCCATTGCGGAGCTGAAGGCTTACAGAGGTGTAAGGGGATTTAAATCTCCTTTTGCCTCTGAAGTCTCCTTGTCGGTGTTTTCCCCCACCCCTTTGCTGGATACAGCATGACAATTTTTGGTGCAGCTGCACCAGTGGGGCGGGGGGGGGAGGATAGGATTGGACTCTTATACCTGAAGATCATGGTTCATCCCTGGCATTTTAGTGGCTGAGGTGAAAAGCCAAAATATATCATACCTCACATGCTAATTTGTTATGGAGCACCATCCAATGAGAAGTACCCACTGAAATGAAGAGTAAGTAGGGCACAGTGAATTTTGAATGTGGGAGCCAATGTTCAAATATCTATTCAGGAAACCAGGAAACTGGTTGGTGGTCCTGGGAAATCTACTAGCCATCAGCCTGAGCTATCTCAGAGTTCTTCTAGGAAGATAAATGAAATGAACTGAAAAGCATCCTGAATACTGGCCAATCCTATGCAAACGTTTGATTTAAAAATGTAGGATGCTTTCTTCTTAAATGCTGATGATACACAGACCCTTGAATGTTGGCAGAAGACTTGTGTTATGTATTTTTATGCATTACAAAACAGTACCCAGATCATTTCAACTTGTGCCATATTGTACAATTACTAAAGATAATAGTGATGATTGCCACCTATGCTGGAGGAAAAAAGGCAGTCTCTATTTGTATATGGTAATTCATTCAAATTTGTGTAATAATAAAATTGCCCTTTGTCTAAAACAGAGACTGAACTAGGAAAAATAAATATCCAACTGGCTATCCAGATGGCATCAGCATAGTGAGTAGGTTGGCAGCGATTGCATTCATCCCTCACAACTTGGGTTGCCAGATCCAGATTCCGAAGGTATGACACTTACTTTGCATATTTTTGCACGTTATCCATGTAGCATTTGAGTAAATTGCTCCTTCTTGTATAGTTTTTATTTCTTAAAATAATTATATGCTAAGCCTTTTCTTATGGGCAAACAAGTGAAGTTCTTTGCACTTCAAAACTAATGAGAGTGCAGAGTTCGAAATCTAAGGAGCAAACTCAATGTCATATGACACCACTTGAACTAGTATTATGCCACTTACTGAAATTACTCTGGATTAGGAATTGAGTAGGGAAAAAAATCTCATTTAATATCAATGTCTTGTCACCTTGCACAGCACAACACAAGAACGAGTGGAAATGTGTGCGAGTGTGCGGAACCGACTATCTGTCCAAGGCAGCAATCCTATGCACACTTTTGTGGGAGCAAGCCCTATTGAACTCAATGGGGCTTACTTCTGAGTAGATATGCACTGGGTTGTGCTGCAAGGCAGTGCATGCTTATGCTGAAGTAACTCCACTGAGTTTGTTGAGGTTTAGTGAGTGTGCATCTCCTATGAGTTGATACAAAGCGTAATATATTTTATGCTGCCAGGAAGATTCAGAAAGGTAGGCCAGTGCAAAGAAATATGGTTTATTGAAACAGGTCCAATACAAACTGAAAAATATAGAATGACGTCTATCTGAAGGTTTCATTTCTGAATGGCCAGGTCCAGTCTGTGGAGAAAGTTTAAACTTTTGTTTTAAAACAAATGTATGAAAATGTGGGAAAGGACTGAAAATGATATCAAATGAATACAAAAGGTACATTACAATCTGTGTTCTCTGTAAGGTGTGCAGTGGTGCTGACAAGCACCTCCCAGCTGACCTCTATGCAGCGTGGAGCTTGGCAACCCGGAACATCGGAAGGCGACGTTGTGGCTGCTGAAGGGGTCCACAACCAGTGCGGACCCCTTAGAGCAGTGGTGGCCAACCTTTTTATGACATGTGCCACTTTTAGTTTTTTTGTATCTTGGGTGTGCCACAAAAATAAATAAATAAAGTAAATAAATAAATAAATAATAAATAACCGTGTTTTTATTTTATTAAATAACCATGTTTAAATAAAAACAGAATCACCTTCAGTTACTTAAGGTTTATTGTTATATCATTCTTAGAGCACGTAACAATGAACCATAAATGAGCCAGGATGGTGTAGTAGTCTAATGCAAGTACACTCTCTCTCTCTCTCTCTCTCTCTCTCTCTCTCTCTCTCTCTCTCTCTCTCTCCTCATGTGCTTCTGTAGTTTGCCCACACACACACACACACACACACACACTCTCACTCTCTCTCCTCATGTGCTTCTGTAGTTTGCCCTCTCTCTCTCTCTCTCTCTCTCTCTCTCTCTCTCCTCATGTGCTTCTGTAGTTTGCCCACACACACACACACACACACACACACACACACACACACACACACACACACACACACACACACACACTCTCACTCTCTCCTCATGTGCTTCTGTAGTTTGCCCTCTCTCTCTCTCTCTCTCTCTCCTCATGTGCTTCTGTAGTTTGCCCTCTCTCTCTCTCTCTCTCTCTCTCTCTCTCTCTCTCTCTCTCTCTCTCTCCTCATGTGCTTCTGTAGTTTGCCTCTCTCTCTCTCTCTCTCTCTCTCTCTCTCTCTCTCTCTCTCTCTCTCCTCGTGCTTCTGTAGTTTGCCCTCTCTCCCTCTCTCTCTTCTGGGGCCTGGTGAGTTTCCTTCTGGGGGTCTAGGTCTTTGGGGAGGGGTTTTTTTCTTTGTCCGGGACCGCTCGGGGCACGTTGGGCAGAGGGTTGGGGGGGTCGTGGGCTTCCTTTCCAACCCCCTTTTTTTCTTCCTACCCCTTTGTCGCTGTCTCCTTTCTTTCTTTGTTCCCTTCTTCCGTTCTTCTGCCTTCTCCCCTCTTTACTTTCCTGGGGGGTGGTCGGGCGGTCTGGTCGCCGTTGTCCGCGGCTCGGACGCTGGGGGGGGAAGGGGTGCGTCGGGACGTGCGATGCACGGCTTGGCTTGCCTCGGGAGGGAGGGAGATGGGGGGGTTACCGGGAGGGAGGTTCGTCGCGGCTGGCTGCGGGGGGTGGGGTGGGAAGGGGATCGCGGAGCTGGCTCGTCGCTACTGCGGCGGCTCCCGGACGAGCTTCGGAGCCCTGCTGGGCCGTCAGGAGGGTTTGGGCGGGGGGGAAGCTGAGGGTAAGGGGAGTGGGAGGGGGACCTTGCCGCTCCTTTGCCGCCGCGGCCAGGCGAGTGAGGGCGGGATAGGGTGGAGGGTGGGAGGAGAAGGAGGAGGCCCGCGCTGCTCGCGGTTTTCCCGTAGCAGCGGTTTACACGCCACTGGGCCTCTGGGAGCGATATCTCTAGAGCTCCACGCAATCCCTCTCTCCTCACAGCGCCTGCGTGGCCCCAGCCAATGCTGAAATACTTTGAAGCTGAGCTGCATACTGGGAGGAGCACAGGGCAAGTTACATACTGCAGCTAGCTACTTTCAGCCTCCGTTGAAGAGCTGGAAAATCTAGCAGGGAAGAAGAGAGGCGTGTGCGACCGCGTGCCACCCGACGGACCTTCCCGTGCCACTCTGTGGCACGCGTGCCGTGGGTTGGCCACCTCTGCCTTAGAGGGAAAACCCCTGCGTTGCCATCGCAACGCGGGGAAGTTATCCTGCCCCTCCCAGAGGAGGCAGGCTTTCGGAGGCCCAGCCCGTGATTGGCCAGGCCGGGTCACATGGTCCAGGCGTTGACGAGCCCCTCAGTTGGTGCCTGGGCAGCGAAGAGGGAGGACGTCTTCCAAGGCTGCTCTTTCGAGTAGGCCTCCCCCGCCCTCCCCCTTCGTTGTACTTTCACGGCTTAGGCTGCGTGGCACCGAAGAGGCTCGGAGCGCACGATCGATCCCCTGGGGGAATTGCCGCGAGCGGAGACCCCACTCCATTGAGCCAGCTGGGAAGTGGCTCCAGCCGGGCGCGCCCACGTGGTTGCGGGCGCCCCAGACTCCTTGGGACTGGGAAGCCTGCCGCTGCCTCAGTCTCGATAGGGGCGGCAGCGGCCTCCATCAGGCCTCCTGTCTGTGTCGACCCAGTGTGCGGTGGCTGTGAAGAAGGCCAATTCCATGCTCGGGATCATTAAAAAAGGGATTGAGAATAAAACGGCCAATATCATTCTGCCTTTGTACAAATCGATGGTAAGGCCACATCTGGAGTATTGTGTCCAGTTCTGGTCACCACACCTCAAAAAGGATATAGTTGAATTGGAAAAGGTGCAGAAAAGAGCGACCAGAATGATTCGTGGGCTGGAGCACCTCCCTTATGAGGAAAGGCTACAGCGTCTGGGGCTTTTCAGCCTAGAAAAAAGGCGCATGAGGGGGGACATGATTGAGACTTATAAAATTATGCATGGGATGGAGAGAGTGGATAGAGGGAAATTCTTCTCCCTCTCGCACAACACCAGAACCAGGGGACATGTACTAAAATTGAGTGAAGGGAGAGTTAGAACTGACAAAAGAAAATATTTCTTTACCCAGCATGTAATTCATCTGTGGAACTCCTTGCCACAGGATGTGGTGATGGCATCTGGCCTAGATGCCTTTAAAAGGGGTGTGGACAGATTCATGGAGGAAAAGACCATCACAGGTTACAAGCCATAAGCAACCTCCTGGTTTTAGAAGTGGGTTTTCTCTGTGCCAGGTGCAAGGGAGTGTCAATGGGAAACGGGTTGTCTTGTTGTCTTGTGTGCTCCCTGAGGCATCTGGTGGGGCCACTGTGTGACACAGGAAGCTGGACTAGATGGGCTTTTGGCCTGATCCAGCAGGGCTCTTCTTATGTTCTTATGTTCTTATGTTCTCCATCCCACGTGGCTTCATCGGGCCGGCTTCATCGGAAGCAGCTCCGGCTGCCCAGCTGAGTGGCACCAGCTGCTCCAACATACGACTGCAAGGATTCAAGGCTCGGCGAGGGACAAAGGACGGTCCGGTTGCCCCAGCGTAAGGCGGTTGTCTCCTAGATCTGCCTCATCGCCGCGCGATCCACACAGCTGATAGGGGGTTGAGCGTGCAGCCTTTCCCCTTGGGTATTTGGTTAAACAAGAACACCACACACTCCCCTCGGGTATTTTGTCCCCTAGGGGACTTTGTTAAGCAAGAACACCACACACACCGATGCCCAAAAAGAAGCAAAAGAGAGGCGGTAAAGCCTCTAAACGCTCTAGGCATCATGATGCTCGCACCTCTTCCTCCTCTTCGGAGGATGAGGCGGACGGCCACTATAATGCCCTGGCAGCCCGCCTGGAGGTTTTGGAGTAGGAACGGGGAGTTCGGGAGCTCAGCCTGGGGGGTGGGGGCAAGATGTCCCGGGGACAGGAAGCCACATGCTGTTCGACCCGGAAAGGGCGGGGGTCCAAAATGGTGCTTTCCTCATCCAGGTCTCGTTCATCTACCCCTAGCAGCGTGGGCACCCCTTTTACCACGGCGGCCGCTGGGCAAGCCCCCTCCCCGAGGGACATAGAAGTCATTGAGCTGGGCATGATCGATGCCGCATCGGCTCTGGCAGGTGAGACCCTATCCATTCCCCTTCCCAGTATTCCTGAGGGAAGGGGTGGGCTAGGCGCCAATGGCGGCGTGTTGTGGAGCCAGTTTGTGGCCTGGCTCTCGACCCGCCCGGGGGGAGGAGGGGGGCACGCCCCGGCTACAGAAGCAACGGGGGAGGAGGGCCTGGCTACTGCGGCTGCCCCTCACCAGCCGCCCGCGATCTGGTTGGGGGCCCCTCGTGGTACGCTGAGGGTCCCCTTAGCAAAGGGCAAAGCGGTTACCAGGGACGGCGGGCTTGGCTTCCCCCCCAGACTTATCAGCATGCCTTGCCTCGGGAGGCGGATGGTGTGCCGCCTCCAAGGCCGCACAGAAGCTTAGGTGACCGGCTGGGCAGCCATTTAGCCCTGTCGGTGAAGGAGAAGATGTCGAGGGGGGAGTATGTTGACGTCTTCACCCTCCTCCAAAGGGAGGCAGAGCCGGTCCAGAGAGTGGGGGAGCCTCTCCAGGACCATGAGGCGTTGTGGCTGCTGAAGGGGTCCACAACCAGTGCGGACCCCTTAGAGGGAATGCTGATTACAATGCCAACCAATACATGTTTACTCATAGGTAAGTCCCGGTATATTGAATGGGGCTTACTCCCAGGTAAGTGTGTCTACGATGTAGCCTTATGGCACAATCCTATGCTCTGTGAGCACCGGCAGAGCACATGCTCCGCCGGCACTAGCTGCTATATGGCAAAACTTGCCATATAGCAGTTTGTGATGGCGTGCCAGAAAGCAGGTGCCAGTGCAAGGAGGAATGCACACCAGACAAGGTATGTTCTGCGCCGATCAGTGCAGAGTTGGGGGAAGGGTGCGAGGGGGGAACAGGAGGGGGAGTGGGCAAATTGGGCCTGGGAAGGGGGGTAGAATTGATGGCTCTGGCGTACGCTGTATTCTAACCCTCTTTTCGAGTGCAATCTGCCGACACGGGTGCACGTGGACTTGCGCCAGCCATATGGCAGGAGCAGGTCTGAGTAGACCCATTGTGGGGGCTGGGGATTTCCCCTGGACAAGCGTATCAATGTCCCATTATTATTATTATTATTATTATTATTATTATTATTATTATTATTATTATTATTATTATTAACAGTATTTACCCTTACACCCCTCAATGAGTACACAAGACAACTCTCAAATGGAAATAATGGTCACTTTATTTAAACTTTAAAGACCTGCAAGGAGAAACACTGGGGGCATCTAAACCACCCCCCAGGGCGTGCGGGCACTGGTTGGGGGAAACGGCCCTAGGTCGTCTACCACTAGGTCGTCTGCTCAAATGGGCGTAAAACAACCTGGCTCAAGGCCCCCTCGGTCACTGCCCGAGGGAACCTATCCCGGCCAACCCCTAAGGGTTGAGACAGCAAAGCAGTTCCGGCCCTCATATTGGCCAAGCCACTGATGAGGCCTTCCCTGCTCCATCCAGGTGGCTTGCCAGCCAGCCTCACCGACCCGGTGAAGTGCCTTAGTGAGCGGTCCTGGCTCACCTCCCGGCCTTTGCTGCCTCAGGATGCACACCGAGACGCTGTCACCTACCTGACCAAAACCGCATGCCCCCTGCCTACCAGGTGACCTACTGGCAAAGCCTGTCCCCGATTCTACAGTCTGAGGTAGGTGAAACAGACCACCAAAATAGCCCAATTGCATGATGGCCAAAAAATTCCTACCTGGCCCCCAAAAGGCGACCGGCTAATCCCAGACTATGTACAGGGAGGGCGGGAGGGTGTTGCTCTTCTGACGATGACTGAGGGAGCCCGCAGAGCACGTTGCGCTCCCTCAGATGCCGCCCAACCACCTGACCAGGCCCGGCCAATCAGATGGCCGGGCCTTCGAGAATTGCCTCGTGCACCCACGAGGGGGCAGGGCAATAACGCCGAGATGCGATATGCATCTCAGCACGTTTATATACTGCTTTTCAACAAAAAGTTCACAAACCGGTTTACAGACAAAATCAAATGATTAAATGGCTCCCTGTCCCAAGAGGGCTCACAATCTAAAAAAGATGCAGAAGAACACCAGCAAACAGCCACCAGAAAAGACACTGCGCTGGGGTGAAAGGGGGGCAGTTACTCTCCCCCTGCTAAATATAAGAGGAGCACCAATTGAAAAAGTGCCTCTTGTGCCCTTAACCTCACAGAGACCTCCCACCTCCACAGAGACAGGCCCATTAGGGGCAAGTCAGCAGTGGAGCAGGTACCGGTAAGTAGAAAAGTTTTTTCTTTACCTCTCTGTCACTACCTGGTCCCCAGCTGGCCCACAGTATGCAGAAGAGGCTGCGCCTGTGCAGCTGCAGACTCTGGGCCAGCCCAGGAGAAGATAGGGCTGTTACAATTCAATACATTTTGCCCATTTTTGCTCCGCCTTGTCAGGTATGATTTGTGGTGCAGTACCTGGGCAATGTGACATGCTTGCAGTTCCTAAATTTCCTTGTTTTCTTTTTGCACTAGCCATCACGTATGCACTTTGTCAGCCAGCGGGAAAGAAGAGGAGATCAAATATTTAATGGGGGGACAAAGAGAATCCTAAAGCAAGAAAGATAATTCCATTTTAAAAAGTGATACAAAAGAAAAAAAAACACATCTTTATGCTTTTCCCATGTATAAAAAAGGTGGAAAAAGTTGAAGGGCTTAAGAATGGAAAGTACACATTGCTACCATGAAGATGGTTCGTGAAAATACTTAAAATTAAGGTTAGGGGTTTTGTTTTGTTTTTCATATTCATCCAAGAGTTGAGAGCATAATCCTTCTGAACATGCTCAGAAGATGTGTCAGAGCTAATTCAACATTTGGGCAAGGAACATATTGCTTCCTCCCCATATTGCATAAAATGTTTCCTCCCCTCTCAATGGTAGAACACTTTTTTTTCTGTCCACGAAAGGAGGTGAAACTGACAGGACGATTGTAATCTATTTCAAGGATCAACAGGCACATAGGTCAGGGTTGACTCAAAATGGACTGTAAAAGGTTTTTCTGAGCAGGGGAGTCCGTCTTTTGTTGCCCTTCATTTTTGATATCATCATGACGCTCCAATCACGCTACAAATATCGCTTTAATCAGACATAAGCAACTTGTGATCTTCCAACGTAAGTGCAGACCACAAGACATGTACTGTGTTGCATGCCAGGTGTTGCATGCCAGAAAACATCTCTCCGTTTTGAATACCAAGGCAGCCAACCTAAGAACGTCATTGAACCCCTGGCAGCCTGTGACTCCACTTGTCAGGGTTGCACTGGTCTTTCGGAATTCTGTGACAAGGATCCTATTAATCTGAAGGCATCACTGACGTGTGTTAGAATTCATCATAGTGAACAAACCTCATAGATTTGCAACATATTGTCCACGCCAGATATCTGAAAGCATCTTCGAAAGCTGATGAAACCTATTTCAAGAGAACTTTCATTAAAAACTGCACATCGGGGTTTGTCCTCTTCTGGCTCCTGTTCAAGGGGTTATTTTTCTCTGGGCTATTTTCAGCAAAGGTAATTTTCCAAGGATACACAAAGAGCATGGTCTTCTTTGAGAAATACGTTCTACTGCACTGATGCTGAAATCAGCTTTTTGCCATCACATCCCCAGCAGGCGTTAAGCTGTTTTCCAGCACTAATTTAGTTTGACTGATCGGTATCAGCCATCATAATCTGCAACTAATAAATTTGTCCGTGTAGATAAGGGCAGCCATAGCCATGTGTAGATTAACTCGGGTCCGTCTGTTAATGTCCTGTCATGAACAATGACTTGTCCTGAAACAACAAGGGTACAGCAGTGATGAAAATGAGATTGAGAAAGAGTGGCTTACTATGGCAGATGGAACACTTTAAAAAGGCAGCCCTCCCCCTTCATGTGCCGAGAATGTATGTTAGAAATAACTGTGAGTAAAAAAAAAATGACATCATTCTCTTGACAGATTTGCTTATACAGCAAGTCCTCACTTAAAGTTGTCAATAGGTTCTTGCAAACGGCAACTTTAAACGAAATGACTCATAACGAAACCAAGTTTACTGTAGGCTAGTTGATATACATAAACAAGAGTTTATGGCACATTTCTGGTCACAAATCACCAAACTTCTCAATAAAGACCCAAAACACTTCTAATATTAAACACTGAAATAAATGTGAGCTTTCTGGGACAGAGAAAATTCATGCAGACATGGGGAGAACGTTCAAACTCCACACAGACAGTGGCACACAGCCAGAAAGATGACTTGCATTACTTGTTTAGCATAACTATGTGCAAGGTATGTTAAATAACGATGCTTTCCCGAGAATCCGGCAAACGAATGCAAACCTTGGCCCAATTAAAAGCTATGCTATGATAAAATGATTTGGTCACAATATCAGGTACCTCTGGGAGGAATGAACTGGCACCAAATGAAAACTCTTGAAAATCTTATTGTCTTCTTCACAGAGCACATCAGCAACAAAATTATTCAGCTCAAGGCACAGGAACAGAAATATTGTCAGGAACAGTACTATTTCTGTTATTATGATCCCTTGACTGTCCTCAAGGACTGTCATGTTTTTGATACCAATTTCTTTGTACGTTGCCTTCTGTAACAAGTCTGCATGCCCTTGTGTATGTTCACTGGTGCCCTCCACAGCTCCGGACTTTCAAGATCTGAAGGACAGCCAAGAATGAGTTTTCTTATTGAGACCATTTCACCACATTTAGTCAGAGACAAAGAATTGTGTGTGTCAGAGAAATCAAGTTCACGAGCTTATGGGGAATGAGAAGAGAAACCTCAGTTTTTCATTCATCATTGTCTAAGGCCAAGCTGTTTATTTTCTAGAAAGGCAGGTCCTTGGGTCAAGCCTAGCAAGAAGCCAGCTCTTCTGAATCACCCCTGCCCCCCAATCCCAAATATGTTGGGGGGGAATTGTTGACAGTGAGGAGGGAAAAAAATGAACTTGCTATGTGTTTGGAGTCTGGACACTTATTATGAAATGAGGAAAGGCATTAAAGAAGTGAGATTTTTAAAAAAAACTTTCTTCATATTATAATAAACTATTACCAAAAAACAATATTTATTTATTTATTTATTTATTTATTTTTCACATTTTTAGACTGCCCTTCCTCCAAGGAGCTCAGAGTGGTGTACATATTTCCTCCCCTCCTTTTTGTCCTCACAACAACCCTGTGAGGTAGGTGGGGCTGAGAGATAGTGACTGGCCCAAGGTCACCCAGGAAGCTTCGTGGCTGAGCGGGGATATGTTATTGGCTTCTCATTACAATATTTTCACAATAAAATGGTGTCTCTGGAATGTACTTGTCCGGAGCTGGGCCCATCCCCAGCAGCCGCGACGCTCCGAGCCCCACAGGGTTTAAACGGCCGGACCCGGCTGGAGCGAGTCGCAGCTCCGGACTTGTTCCGCCCCCCCCCCCCGCATAGGCAAACGCAGGCCTGGGAGAGCCCGAACTCACCCAAGGCCAGGAAGGGGCAAGCAGACGACTCCGGGGCCCGAGGAGGAGAAGAAACCCCGGGCATAGGCCAGAGGACACAATCTGGCACCATCGCAGCAACGAAGATCAGGGAGGAGGGCGGGAGCGAGGCTAGAGAGGCACCACGTGACAAGCAAGGCCAGCATAACGAAGGAGCCTCTCCTGATAGGCTGGACGGCCTGTCAGGGCCCTGCCTGGTGGGATTGGCTGCAGGGCTGGGGAAAGGGAAAAAGGGGGCGGGATCAAGGGCTAGCCGGGAGTATAAAGCTTAAGCAGGCCAGTGATGAGGGGGCTCGCGAGCGGGCTGGTACTTAGGAGCGACAGCCCGCCCCCTCTGAAACCAGCCGGCTGGGGAAGGAAAAGGGTGAAACTAACCCCCTTTACCCCAGCTCCACCTGAGGCTTTGCAAAGAAGGCATCTCCCGGGTAGACCTGACCCCTCGTGACTCCATTGCGACTGAGGGTAGACCTGCCCTCTGGACTCCACTAGTAACACTGGGTACACCAGTCCCCTGCGGAACACTTCTTCTCCAACTTCGATGGGTAGACCTGTCCTCTGTGGAATCCTTCAACGAATGTGGGTAGACCTGTCCTCTGCTGAAGTCTTCTACTGCAGCGCCCGTGGGTAGACCTGTCCCCCGGAGGACCCTCTAACGACGACAGTATCAGGTGGGTAGACCGAACCCCTGGGGAACTATTTAGACGGAACTGTCGGCCTGGAGGTTGACCCCTCCCCCGCAGAGCCCTTTGGGGCCGAAGCCACCCTGACAACTCCGTTGCCGGGGTCCCCCACAAGGGCCCGCCTACAGTACTGCATCACTAGACCCTGGCGGGGGTGGCGGGCCGCCACGGGTGACGCGCGCAGACGTGCACAGACGCGGTGACGCGCGCACTCACACGCGTCACCCTCCAGAGGCTCCGAGGCCGGGAGAAGGCCTCGGAGCGTCCACTCTGGCCAGCGGTCCAGGGCCTTCTGACGAGGCCCAATGCGGCGACACGTCATTTATTAGGTTTTTCGCGCATGCGCAGAACGTTTCTGAGGGCAAAAGGGCATCCCTTGCCCTCAGAAACATTCTGCGCATGTGCGAAAAACGTAAACAATTACGTATTGACGCATTGGGCCTTCTCAGAAGGCCTCGGAGCGTCGGACAGCCAGCCAGGGAGGACGAGCGGAGCAGGCAGCAGCGGGGGTAAGTCCTTTGGGGGGCGCACAGGGGTCACTACGGTGGCGCACAGGGGTCACTTTATCAGGTGATGCGCGCACAGTGATGCTTTTGTCTACCATCATAAAGCAAGGGCCCACTGTATTTCACAAGGGGAAAAAGTACAACCAGAGTTTCTATATACAGATATAGACGCTCATATGTATGGGGTGTTTTGTTGCACACCATCCAGAGCAACGGCAGTCATGTCTGTACTGCAGAGAAATTTGTGAGGTTGCTGCAGAAGTTTTGGATTTTGATGAATAGGGTGTAGACTTGTTACCTGTGGTGATTTTTCTGAATTGTTTTCTTTATTTTATTGGTACTATGTATACATATGCAATCGTGGACTGTATAAGCCTTGATGCCAGGCAGCTTCAATTAAGCCAAATCAGCCTTCCCATGCCAATGTTATGGATCCATATACCCCAAAATGGACAAAATGAAGATTGGACACTGCTTTCCTTGAACATCAGGTCTAGCCCAAGAACTCTGTTTGCTGCTCATGCCACACACCTGAGAAGAGAAGAGAATCCCATTATGCAGCCTCCAGCTTCCAACATCACCTTTCAGTACAGCTCCTGTTTTTGTATTTGCCCCACTAAATGCATCCTTTCAGTATGCCGATAATCTCTGCATTCTGCTTGCAACTCTGTATTAAGATATCTGCATTTAGTAAGTGTCACTTTGTAACATCCTGCTTATATTCACATTTTGCATGTATCCTTTTCAATGATGTAACCCAGGAGTTCTCAACCCCTTCCCAGTCCAGTACCACCTTCGGCACCACTCTCCTGCTGAATAGCACCGGACGTGAGTGGTGATGACCTCATCACCAGGAACGTCTAGGGTTTCAGGTTTTTGGAGACCAGAAAACACAGGTAGGAGGCTCTGGGTGGGCCCTTCACAGTTTTTCCGAGAGGCTTGGCCAAAGGGTAGCGAAAACGCACCGCCAAAGGCGCCACATTGGAGCAGGGTTCTGGCGGACCGAGTACCACCAGCAGTTAGCCAATGTACCACTGGTGGTACTAGTACCACTGGTTGAGAACCCCTGCTGTAACCCCATTCCAATGCGCCTGATATCCCCCTGGCACATCTGCATGGTGAAACTGCATTTACATATTGATGATGAGGTATTCCTTGTACAATTGCATTTTAGCTGTTACCATTAAGGCTTTGGATCAACCCCTTAGGCAACATCTCCTGTGTGTTTGCATTTCGATTAGAAGGAATTCCCTTGATTGTGTGCAAGGAACAGGCACATCAGCACCTGTTCTGAGTCCATTCATCCACCAAGTTACACATTTACACGCTAATCCAGAAGACTCCAGAGCCTGGCTCTGTTGCTGGGGTATGCTTCCTCCCAGACCATCAAAGGATAAGGATGTGCTCTGCCTGGGCTCCATGCCCGCCAGGCCATCCCCCTCACACTTCCACACAAAAAGGACAGCTCTAGGGTTCTCTGTTCCAAAGTAGCAGGAGCCTCTGATCACTCAGAAGATGTATATACAACTATGAAACTGTTAGTAAAGTATTTGTTTTGAAATCAAATGAGCCTCTGCTCATGTGCAGTCTTGTGCAGTAACGCTGCCTTCGCTGCTGGTCTGGTTCTGATGGTGAGTGGGAGGGGCCACTTTGCACCTCCATGCAACACCTTGCAGCACTTACCACGCTATCCCCCCCCCCCGGCTACGCTACTGCTCCTGTGTATGTTTAGCCAGGTGGGATATGTTACCATAGGATAGATGCTTTGCTGACTGCTCTGCTCCCCCCCCCCCACTTTCCAACAGGTTATGGGCCCAGGCACCAAAGTAAAAAGCCCTAGCTTACCTAGGAGTTTTGCTTTTCGCATTTTGTTTTGTCCCCCCCCCCCATTTTTATAAGGCTAGATTTGCTTGCTATTTTTTTCCCTCTGGACCACACCAGTACCAAAGGTTGCGGATCGAGTAAAGGGAGGGTGTAAGGAGGCATGTGTTTTCAGCCAGTAACCAATTAGACCCCAAGTCTTTTGAGAGCTGGAAATTCCGGATTAGAATTGATTTAGAAGATCAAGGTGTTTTAAATGTGCTGACTGATTGAAAATTGCCCTGACAAATTTCACCCTGACCTCCCATTGGGCAAGTTCTATAGAGTTCACTAACATTGCTCCTCTCATTGTAGAGATGCCACATGAAAAGAAACAGGTTCCAAAATATGGGTGATTTAATAAACACCTGGGCTTGTTTCTTGTGGCGAGTTTCTTGTAAGAAGATAATGTCACATGGAAATCAATGGGGTTCTTTAATGTCTCTGTGTTGACAGCTGGGCTATGACCCTTAACATTCACAGAGAAAGAGAGCCGTTAATGTTTTCTTAAAGATAGGAAAATAAAACACTTCAAATACACTGTCAAATTGGTTCCTTTGTCTAGTGTAGAGAAGACAAGCTGAACAGACATTTTCCACCACCTGCTCAGGCTTTACACATGCACAAACAGTCATACAAAATAGAACAATGCAATAGCTAGCCATCCAGAAAAGTGACCCATCAAGTGGCCCTTTCCTGCTCAAAGAACGTCTTGATCTAGATGGCTACTTTGGTGGTGTGTTTGCCAAGCTGAAAACTTGCCTCTGCCACTTCCTGTCTTTAGGTGAAAATATTTGTACCACAGACTGCCACATAACATTCAGAACACTCATAACTGGGTAGGGTAGCAATATAGCAGAAACAGCTAAGTGCAAGTTATGTTGACATCTGTATGCAGATGGAAAATAATGTTATAATACCCCATGTATATAACATTTTGTGAGGTGCTATAAGAAACCTCCAGACATGCAGAGGTGGAGGAAGGGATGGGGTGGGGGGCAGCCCGCGGGGGGTGGACAAAGCAGCCAGGTGGGCGTTAAAACGCATCATGTAGGTGGCCAAAAAAATGGCCATGCTGTGCGGAGGATTGGCCCACCCGGCTGCCCGGGCTCCTAGGAGATGAAAAATAGCCCCCCCCCCAAAAAAAAATGACGGGCGAGGGAGGCGCAACGAGGCTGGAAGGTCTCCGAAAACGTCCAAGACTTCACTCGGATGTTTTTGGAGTGCTTCTAGCCATGCGCAGATGCGCGAGACTGGAACGAAGACACAGCGCATTAGCACTCCCAGACGGCCGGAACAAAGAGGAGACTGGCCGGGAACCTGGGATGATGGTGCTGGCTCCGGGACTGTCCCAGTCTGCTCCGGGACTATATATCAAATAAGCCTATATAAATCAGAAGTTTCAATGGGAATCCCCACGTATATGGAATTCCTGCCTTTGGCACCATTCAGTGTAGGAGTGCAGCTCTCAGCACCTTTTCAGTGTCTCTGGATACTCTGAAGTATGATGATTGGATACCCTTTTAATGTTGTGAGTGGTAAATATGCAGCAGGTTTATCAGATATTTTTAAAGAGGGTACCTTGCAAACCTCTTTATTATGTCTTGAGGTTGCTTGTTACTTTCAGGTAGTGCAAAGGTAGTGCAAATGATTATCTCTAGATCATTTGAAGTTGAGATGGGAGGTCTTGGTTTAACCATAGTATCAGGAAATCAATTATGGAACCCCTCTTTTTTTACTCAGGAATGCTGCAAGCCCTTAGATTTAAATGGTGATCAAAGTTTTTAATATCTTCCATCTTAAGGATAAACCACTCAGTTCTAACAATTTCTATTCTGATAAGTTTTCCTAATCTTAATGAAATTTGACAAAAGTTTTGCCAGAGTACGATCCTCTGAATTTTCCTCAAATATCACTTCAGATGACATTTTGTAGCAATGCTAATTGAAAAGAAGTGCTATCAAGTTTTAAAACAGTGGTAGCAACAGGGAAAAAATTGTGAGGGGCCCAGGAGGGGCAAAGTACATTTGTGGTGGGGGTCAACTTTGTCACACGTAGAGTTTTGAAAAAAAAACATAACTTCATTATTTCATTTTAATGGTCTCATTCTAAACATAAAGAGAACGGAGGCTTTGAGAAACTGCTCTTTATGTATAGTGATGCTCTGTGTGTGTGTGTGTGTGTGTGTGCGTGCGCGCGCACGCGCACACACGTGCTGAAGATAAAGAAAAGCATTCTGACTATGTAAAAACTGCCTTTCCCTCAAGCTACCATAGGGGTCCAGCAACAGAGGGGCAGCAGATGAAGTTCCTTGTCTGGAGGGCATTTGCCCCCAGCCCCCTTCCGACACTGACTCTCAGTGCAATCCTGTGTAACTCTTGCACCGATGTAACAGTAGATCCACCAAAGTGAACTTATGCCAGTGTAACTTGCTGTACGCCGACGGACGCAGGACTGACACCAGCGTAACCCCCCTCAGACGCCGCGCATGTGCAGTTCTGATGCAGGATGGATGCCAGTGCAACTCCACCAGTGCAGGGGGCATTCTGGGGGTGTCTGAATGCCCATGTAATGCCCCCTGCACCGGCGGAGTTGCGCTGGCGTCTGTCCTGCATCCGAGCTGTGCATGTGTGGTGTCCCAGAGGGGTTACGCCATCCTGCTTTCATCAACGTACGGCAAGTTACACTGGCATAAGTGCACTTATACCAGTGGATCTACTGCTACACCAGTGCAAGAGTTACACAGGATTGTAGTCTGTTAGTCTTATAAAAAAATGGCTTTTTAAAAAAATACAACTTGAAATGTGTGACATAGGTGGGCCCAAGAACAGTGTTCGGAAATGAGCAATCCAATGTCCTTGAGAGGCTTTTAAACAGTGAGTCATCCTTTGCAAACAATTCTGCATCATAGATGTGACTATTCTTACTGGTGAAAAACTTCACTTTGGACAATGCAGCCAATCTTCCACTATTCACTGCCATTTGTTTGATAACACTGCCAGTTGGGATTTAAATACAAGGAGAGCAGCAATTATTTACATTTGCCTTTGAATTATTTTTACCTGGATAACACAAAGAAGATTAAGCATAATCAGTTCCAGCTGGGAACCCTTCTACAGAGCATCAAGGACAATGGGTTCACAAATTGACTTTACCTGCTATTCATGTGTTTTAAATATATAAAAAAGCATCCTGAGAAAGTAAATTTAATTAGCAGTCCTCGCTCTAGGAATAAACAGGAACGCAAATACATTGGCGGGTATGAGGAAAATTGTTTATGCATCGGACATCAGCTTCTGTATAGAATTAACACACTAAACTTAGGTCACCATAATTTGGGTTACATCAGGTTTTATATATTAGGCCAATATATTATAATTACGTTTAAGTAGAATACAGAGTAGGAGATATGGGGAACGGGGGGAACGGGGACATGTGAATGAATCAGGAAACGCTGGGAGGCCGTACGTGGTTCTTTTGCTGTCAGGACAGGCCAGGATGGTGTAGTGGTTTGGGAGTTGGACTTAGACCTGGAAGATCCAGGTTCAAATCCCCGCTCAGCCCCGAAGCTTCCTGGGTGACCTTGGGCCAGTCACTATCTCTCAGCCCCACCTACCTCACAGGGTTGTTGTGAGGACAAAAAGGAGGGGAGGAAATATGTACACCACTCTGAGCTCCTTGGGGGAAGGGCAGTATAAAAATGTGACAAATAAATAAATAAATATTTGGATGGTCTTAATTGTATTATGAATGGCAAAACATAGTGTGGGGCAGCTCATCCTGGATCTCAGAAAGGCTGTTCTTCTGAGTAGTTCAGGGTATGGTCTATATGCCCTCATATGCCTGCACAACTACAGCTATGCCAGGAATTTGGAATGGATTTTGGAATATGATCCAGTCCAGGAGCGTAGCCAGAGGGGGGGGGGGTTCAGTGCTGTAAGTGCTGCATGGTGTTACACGGAGGTGAAAAGTGGCCCCTCCCACTCACCTTCGGAGCCAGTCTGGGAGCGAAGGCAGCATTTCCTTTGCAATGCTGCCTTTTTTTGCCTTTACAAAAAAAAAAAAAAATCAAGCAAGCAGAGATGTAACAAGGGTGGAGCGAAGGCAAGTAGTTCTGCAAGACTCCATTACACTGGAGTCAGCGGCCCCTCCCCCTTGCTGTTGGAGCCATTCTGGCAGCAAAGGCAACACGCAGGACACTCCCCTGTCGCTGCCGGAATGGCTCCAACAGCAAGGGGGAGGGGCCGCTGACTCCAGTGTAATGGAGTCTTGCAGAACTACTTGCCTTCGCTCCACCCTTGTTTCACCACTGCAGGCAAGTACAGCTATAGAAATTTTCACCAACAGGAGAGTAAGCTAAAATAATACATTCCTAGAAGGATTTGCACACCCTTAATCCTTTGGTGTCTTCCTTTCTTACATTTGGAGCACCTGTAGCAATTATTTCCTCTGCTAAGCTGCAAAGCAATGGCAGGCAGTTTAATAAGAACACTTTAATTACCATCTTTAGTATATTTTCACCATGTGCCAACACCTCACATGACACATCTTAATCAAAACTGATTTTTCTTGTTTTCACTTGAGAGAAATTTGCAGCAGGACTTAGAGAACTCTACATGCAAATTCAAGGAGAAAATGGGGAAAACATTTCCATAAACACAAGCAGCAACACCATACAACATCCTGATCAGGACTATATAAACCACCAGACTTGCGCTCAAGAAGCATTTATAACTTGCAACATGGCAGAACAAGTTTTGCACGAATTCATTATAGCTGCTAGATTATCACAGGGAGGAGGCACATAAAGTACATTTGTTTTATAAGAATTGAGAACTAGAAATGATGGGTCATTTGTTTGATTCATTATTATTAAATAAATGAATGTTAAAGGTCCAAATGAGGCCCAAATCTGATATGTTGCATTAATTACAGATTCATTTTCATTATCCCCTAGCAGCCAGTAAAGGTCTAATGGGGGTTATGGGGAGGAGAGCAAGGAAAGTGAGATTGATATTCATCTGTCCAATCTTCAACTCAAACAAGAATTTGCAAATGTGTCCAACATTATAATAGGTCTTCTTGTCACACAGAACCCCCAAAATTTATGAGAGACCAAAAGTTATTTGTTTTTTGTTTGGGGGGGAGGTTGTTTTTTGTTTTTCTTGGGTTTTGGGTGACTTCTCTCTCTTTGCTCTGATCATTTGAAGGTTCTTCTCTCTTTTGGCTACTACAGATTCCCCCACTGAAAAAAGCTAATACTCCAAACCGTTGCCTGTTGTGTTTCTGAAACGTATGAAGACAAATGGGAATTTTACCAGGAGGCTGCCCTGTCTTCACAGGGGTCTTTGGGGAAAATGTCTATTTGCAGATGGAACGGAAGAGAGGAGGTGATGATGGTACAGAGAGCCAGGATGGTGTAGTGGTTCAGGAGTTGGACTTTGACCTGGAAGATCCAGGTTCAAATCCTCGCTCTGCCATAAAGCTTCCTAGGTGACTTGGGGCTAGTCACTCTCTCTCAGCCTCAGCTACCTGACAGGGTTGTTGTGAGGACAAAAGGAGAGGAGGAACTATGTACACCGCCCTGAGCTCCTTGGAGGAAGGGCGGTATAGAAATGTGGAAAATAAATAAATCATGGGATGACTCTCAGCTGAGAGAGTTGCTTCATTGCTGCTGCATGAAGGGCACAATGCTGGTGCATGGTTTTGGCAGTGTCCCCTTCTGATACACCTGGGCCCCCCTCTGCAGCTACCCATTGATGCGGAACCCTTGTGCTGCCAGCACCACAAGAATGAAGCAGCCACAGTGTGCTTTGCACTACTAGGATTATGGGGAAAGTGTAGAATTTGTTCCTTCCATTGTTCCCACTGGAAACTGGGGTTCCGCACTGATTAATGAGCTAGCTCTAAGCAAGGGTTTCCCCCATAAAAAACACAGTTACATATGCACTGGATACCACATTGTTGGGTGGTTGTTTTTCCAGGAGCATCCCACAAAGGCTAAAATGTGATAGGGGCGTACTTTGAACTAATTAACTGGCCCTAAGCTGAATATAAACAAGCTTTTCTGTCTACATTTAGCTGAATGCTGATAGAACCTCCACTATTAGACATTAGCAAGTTTCAGTTTACCAGATGGAAAGACAACAGCTGAATATCTGCTATTTGCTTTTCTGGTACAAGAAAAGGCATTTGTAGATCAAACTAGCAGCAGATGGAGAACAATTGGAGTATATCATTATTCAGTCTGGGCTCTTTTAGATAGGAAGGCTGGACTTTGTTTCTTTGGCTGAAAAGAGAAAGGAATTGAATAGCGCATGGTGAATAAACCTTTGCATTTTTTTTCTTAAAATAGGTCTTCTAGCAAAAATCAGTGTATTAACTCCAGCGATTAGCATTTTCTCGCCGCTGCACATAAAACCTGTCAAGTCACCATAGCGAGGATGTTGAGGGTCTGACATTCATCTATAGCAAATCTGAGCACTTGTATATTAATCAACCACGTTGATTTCAGTATGTTACCTGAGGTGTCCATCTGTTGATGCTTCTTCATTTTGCCAAGCTCATGAGAGCTCCAGCCTTTAGTGTACCTTGGTGCCAACATCTAAAATCCACCATACGGAAGTCATAACACACTGCGAAGCCCCTGTGGGTAAATGAGTAAATTAAAAGAAGTGTCATTCAAATTACCCACACCGAAAAGACATAAGCATTCTGTGAGATAGGAATCTAACAAATATCCATGCTTTATGTTTTCGGGGAAAGAACAAGTTGTTGTCAACCTGCAAAAAAAGAAGAAGAAGAAAAGAGCATCAATTGCTTCATGGATTTCTCCAGGAACAAATAAGCAATACACTTTAGTAGTGTTAAGTATGTTCCACAACTTCATTAACTGCAAACATTGGATTCGCCAACAGTATGCTTAAGCTATTTAACTCCATGCTCCCAGGTCCCCTGTGCAGGTAACTGTTTGAGCTGCAAAGGCAGGCACCACCCTTTTTGCCTGCTGTAACACCAGCATTGAGAGCAATTGCTTCTTAACTCAGATCTGTAGTTGCTTCTCTAGCCACACCTTCTGACAGCCTAACCAACTTTCCAGCACTGATGAAGCTGCAATGCAGCCCTGAAGTAAGGGAACAAATGAGGAGACCTCTATGACTGCTGCCCCCCACTTCAGAATACAGCACATGCCCCACTGGCATAGCTTCATCAACACTAGAAAGTTGGTTAGGATTGGGGTGTCTTGGTAGTCCTGTCTTTGTCATCTCTGACCAAACACTTGACCCACACTGAAGTTGTTAGTTGTGATCTATTTATTACAGTACACTCTTCCCTCATTATCTGTACCTAATGCATTCCTGAAAACGGCCCTTATAGCAAACAATCTGGATGAGTACAATTGTCAATTATTACATTATTATTACAGACGGAGACAGCAGCCATGAAATTAAAAGATGTTTACTCCTTGGAAGGAAAGCTATGGCAAACTTAGATAGCATAATAAAAAGCAGAGATATCACCATGCCAACAAAAGTTCGTATAGTCAGGGCGATGGTGTTCCCAGTAGCAATGTATGGTTGCGAGAGTTGGACCATAAGGAAGGTTGAGTGCCAAAGAATAGATGCTTTCGAACTGTGGTGCTGGAGAAGACTCCTGAGATTCCCTTGGACTGCTAGGAGATCAAATCCTAAATGAAATCAACCCTGACTGTTCCCTGGAAGGACAGGTACTGAGGCTGAAGCTCAAATATTTTGGCCACCTAATGCGAAGAGAGGACCCTCTGGAGAAGACTCTGCTGCTGGGAAAGACTGAAGGCAAAAGGAGAAGGGGAAGGCAAAGGATGAGATGGTTAGACAGCATCACCAATGCAACGAACATGAAAATGAGCGAACTCAGGAAGATAGTGGAGGACAGGAAGGCCTGGCGGGATGTGGTTCATGGGATCACGAAGGGTCGGAACGACTTAACGACTGAACAACAACACATTCATTTCAGTGGGAAAAATTCCAACTCATTCCAAAGCCATTCCAACTTTGACCCAAGATCATCCTAAATGCCTAATACTACAAGTTGTGTGGCGTGATAAACTAGAAAAAAAAAACTAACGTTACACAGCACCAATAAAGTTTTAGTCAACAATGCAGATGTTCTACCATCACATAATGAGGTTTAGTACCTCGCAAGCTTTAGTTGCAAACTATGAGCAACTTTCTTACGTTTCATCTTTTTCCACTTTTCCCATGAGTTTTTTTTTTCATCTTCTTCTGTTCTTTAGGACACAAATTCACAGTAATTTGTAGAAACACAGAACAAAAAATAGATACACGGTAAAAGGGAGCATGCCGTGAAAGTGTGGGGATGCACTACCCATCAGGCAGTGTATCTCACACGAAGGAGGGCACCTCTATGCTCTGTCCTCTGATGGTCCTGAAGAGCGCTTCCCCTAAAGCCCACAGGAACACATCCGAGAAAGGGGACCCTTCTGGACAATTCTCCTACCAGGGGAGAAATCCAAAATTCAATCCGACCTTCTGGAAACTCTTCCTGGGGTTACGCATGGCAAATTCGTCCCCTTATGTTTTTTTATGGCTCGGGACCAGGGTATTTGAGGGACCACCTTCTTTCTTATAATCTCGCTTCGTGAACTTTTTGTTGAAAAGTGGTATATAAATACTGTTAATAATAATAATCCGACATGTCATTTGAGGTCATCAGGAGGCCCCCTGTTAACCATGCTGCCATTGACAGAGGTGAGGGAGATGGCGGTGAGGAATAGGGCCTTCTCGGTGATGGCGCCCCAACTATGAACGGCTCCCACTTTAGAGACCTTTCGGTTGGGCCTCAAGACGTTTTTATTCAGGTTGGCGTTCGATGGCTGACATGGTGGGCTGGCTTTTTAAATCAAAGTAATCATAAGGTTAGGCCAGCGGGTGGTGCAGCGGGTTAAACCGCTGAACCATAAGCTGTCGATCGAAAGGTCGGCAGTTCGATTCCCGCGACGGGGTGAGCGCTCGTTGCTTGGCCAGCTCCTGCCAACCTAGCAGTTCCAAAGCATGTCAATGCGAGTAGATAAATAGGTACCACTTGCGGGAAGGTAAACAGCGCTCCGTGTTCCAGCCGCATGCTACGCAAGGCGGCAAGGAGAGTCATGCCGGCCACATGACCACGGAGGCGTCTTCGGACAACGCTGGCTCTTCGGCTTTGAAATGGAGATGAGCACCACACCCTAGAGTCGGACACGACTGGACTTAATTGTCAGGGGATACCTTTACCTTAATCATAAGGTGACCCACTGGTGTTTGTTTTAATTGTTTTATTTATCTGTTTATTTTTATTGCATTATATTATTGTATTTTAATACCTGTAAGTTTTAATTTTGTAAGCCGCCTTGATTGCCCTTATCGGGAGAAAGGTGGGATAAAAATTCTTTAAATAAATAAATAAATAAATTCTATGTTGCCACCGCTCAAAGTGGAGGGAAGGTTTACCATTAGGTAAAATGAGAGGTAGACCTTGCCTCCATTAGGGACTTGGATCCCCACCCCACCCCGTTCCAGGACATTATATTGAAATTTTGGTATGGATAAAGAGGGACAACTGAAAATCCTTATAGCAAATGTACTGATAAAGAGGGAAGAATGTATTACAAATGAATCTCAATCCTCAAAGAAATGTTGCACCCCAGACTGCAATGTAGAGTACATAGGCGAAAAACTCATGTCCACAGACAATTTGGGCCAAAGGATGAAGAAGAAAAAACTACTGGACCCTAGCAGGCACTTCTACAATGTGACAAGGGGTATGTGGGTACGTGGATGCCACTCTGGACTGCGAATGCATGAGGAAGGAGGACACTGGAAGGAGGAAACTGCCCATTGCTCATCTTTTTTTGGCCCATCTGCATGGAGTAGATCAGGGGTTCTCAACCAGTGGTACTGGTACCACCAGTGGTACTTCGGCCAGAACCCCACCGGAACCCCACTCCGATACAGTGCTTTTGGCAGTGTGTTTTCACTCCTGAGAGGTTCCTACCTTTGGCCGAACCTCTCGGGAACGCTGAGAAGGGCCTTCCCATCCGCCCAGAGCCTCCTACCTGCATTTTCTGGCTTCCAAAAACCTGAAAACCCAGAAGTAACTGGTAATGATGTCATCACCAGTCACTTCCAGTGGTACGCAGAAGAAGAGTGGCGCTGGAGGTGGTATTGACCGGGAAGGGGTTGAGAACCCCTGGAGTAGATGATGTTCTGCTTTGGGTCCTCCTCCCTCCAAGTTAGATCATATCATGCACACAGCTTAAGAAAGCACTTGCCTTGCCTCCTTTCCTACCTCCACAAACTGCTCCAGGTGCATGTGGGGAGAGAGCGTCAGAACAGGATCCTTTGAGATTTGTTGAAATGTAGCCAACTGCATAGAATGGATGCACAACAGCCCAGCACTTTGCAAAATCACAAGTTGGTCATCTATATAAATAGATAGGGAATGGTGATGAGTACAGGAAGTCCTCACTTAAAGTTGTTTCATTATAAGTCATTTTGTTTTAAAGTTGCTGAGAAAAAAAATCAATTACCAGCTGGGGCCACTGTCTGTGTGGAGTTTGAACGTCCTCTCCATGTCTGTGTGGGCTTTCTCCAGCCTAGAAAGCTCACATTTATTTCAGTGTTTTGGGTCTTTATTTAGAAGTTTGGTGATGTTTTTGTGACCAGGACTATGCCTACGTATATCAATTAGCTTACGGTAAAATTGGTTTCGTTACATGTCATTTCGCTTAAAGTTGCTGTTTCAAAGAACCTATCGACAACTTTAAGTGAAGACTTGGTGTATTAGCTTGGTACTATGTGAAATAGCAATCAACTGACTAAACAGAGACACTGTGCACGGTGTGAAATGGCCTGATACTTGGTGAAATAGCAAGTCCCCCAGCTGTGCAAACAGTATGTGGAAAAGCAAGCCAAGCAGCCTAAGCTAGGAATGGAATTAGTATGCAAAACAGTAATTTGGGAAACCCTGTCCTTGTGAAAACGACATATCCATTTTTTCAGGTAAATGTCTCACACATGTGACAACACCTTTTGTAAATCTACTACGGAAGCTTTCATGGCCAGCGATTACCTCACAGTGTCTCGGAAATACGGGTCTAGATGCCATGTCTGAAGAAACTTGAAGTTTAATTTCCTTCATTCCGTTTGCAGGTCTCCTATATTTGGCAGCCGCAAACAGATAAATACATTAAAATCCAAGGTATGCGATGTGTGCCAACGTTTCGTTCCGTAACCCGGAACCTCTTCTCTGGGCAATTAGTACAATTGCAGATGAATAACCCAAAGTTTAGCCCCCATCCTGTTTAAGACAGTGAAAGCGCGGGAAACCGCTGTTGATTGGGAACGGAAATAACCTGAGTTCACCCCATGACCGCGGTAGCTGTCAAACGCTCAGTTAAAGGGGCTGCCGCTTTTTTCCTTTTGTAAATATTTGTGGAAATAATTGGTGAAATTTACACACCCCTGTGTGGTTATGCTCACTAAGTATTCAAGATTTGGAAAGGACATATGAAAGAGCGTACATTGGACAGCAGGATTTGTGTATGTAAGGGAGGTGTTTATGTACAGCAAATCCATTAACACACTCGTAAATACTGCTGCGAAAGATGTCGAAACAAAAATAAACAGAAAAACCATTCCACCCACGCAAGTGTAATGAAAAACCTTGCCTTTCCTTTTTATTATGTACACACTGTATTCTGAATCCATATGTTCAAGCCACAAAATAATCAGATCTCTTGTCTGCAGAAGACTGGATTAAGTGTAGACGCGAAGTGCTGTAAAGAGAAGCAGAAATATTGGAATGTGCTCAGGAAAATAAAGAATTTTACTCTGTAGACTCAAATAATGAGTCTATGGCTGTAGCTGGTAGAATACTACTTCTTTTGTTTACCAAATGGATGTGTTCCCATTTCACACTGAAAAATAACAGTAATTTAAAGACTGGAGAGCATTTTAGTGTTCACTGTGGTCTTTACTATGTACCATAGAAGACAAATGTCGGCATATTAAATGGATGCAAAGTAGGAACAAGTAAAGCAATGCTGCAGTATTTTCTGAATGACCAGCTAGGTACTTTCTTACACCAATGTAACATCTGCAGGGCAGTAAGTGTGGTGAATAGCTCTCAATGATTATATTATTCCTAGAAGCAATGAAGATATTATTCCTAGAAGGTCACAGTGAAAGCCACCTAAACATGACTGCCAGTGGATGTGAAGAATGATGGGTCAGGCACTGGAATTTTCAGATGCATTCCATTGCTTGCCAGAATGGCACCTCTCCTGTCAAACCAGTAAAATAATGAATAGTTGGCAGCCCTATCATTATAGATTTCAATAAAATGAAAAATAAACAAATCCAAATATGGCTAGACTGTACAGAAGAGGAAAGGAAATGTCCCCCAAAGGAAATATTCACCAAAGGGAAGTTATAAACCTATAGAAATAAGTACTGGGTCAAAACCTTGGTCCGCTCACCTCAGTATTGTCTATACTGACTGGAAGCAACTCTAAGGCGAGGGAGCAAGGGAGGCCGGCCTCTGCGCCAGACTCCCTTGCTCCAGAGTAGTCGCGGACGTGCTTTACCTAACCCTAACCCTAACCCATTCCCTCAACCATAAAAAGCAACAAGCTTCATAATATAATTTCAAAATGGGTAGCCCTAGACCGCCCCTCTCTTGTGCATCTTGCAAGATCTTGTATTTAATTCTTGGCTTTTCCCCTTGCCAAATAAATCTTGCAATATCCTTCTGCCATTTTTGGAACGGTGCATCAGATAGGATAACTGGTATGGTTTGGAACAAAAACATCATTTTCGGTAGAATGTTCATTTTCAAGAATAGTACGTGGTTTTTTTTTGTATATACCGTATTTCTTCAATTCTAAGACGCACGGTTTTTTTTAATTTACCAATTCAAAAAAGGGGTGCGTCTTAGAATCGATGATGTTCAAATTGCACCCCCAAAATGCCACTTTCTTACTTACCGGGGCTGGTGGGGGCTTCAGGGAGGCCTGCGCGACCCTCTGCAGGCCTCCCCGATCTTCAGTTTGGCGAAAAACGGCTATTTTTGGGCACTTCCGGTTTTCGCAAAAACTGGAAATGGCCGAAAACAGCTGTTTTTCACCAAACTGAAGATCGGGGATGCCTGCAAAGGGTCACACAGGCCTCCCCGAAGCCCCCACAAGCCCCAATAATAAGTAAGAAGGTGGCATTTGGGGGGTACAATTTTCATATAAATCCTTGGGGGGGAAATTTTCCCTGCTGGTGGTAGCAAAATTAAAGGTGCGCCTTAGAATTGATGGCGCCTTAGAATGGAAGAAATACGGTATGTTTTTTTCCCCTGAAACCTATCCATAGAACCATGTTCTTTAAGTGAACCTTGTTCTTTAAGTGAATTAACAGGCATTGAAGAGAATGAGAACTGATTAGTAGTCTGGGCATTTAATGAAACGGAAATTAGTCACAATTGCTTCAAGCTATATTTCTACTCTAACTACCCTGCAACTGTGCATATACACTAATAGATTTTAATTGCTTTACCTTTTACTCCTGAAAGGGATACCTAACTTGTGAATTTGTTTGACCCCCGTAAGTATGAACATCTGCTTCTAAAATTAGCTGGAATGAGACAGTCACCCCAATCCTTCATTTCTTCTCTATTCTTGCTGCTAGCAGCAAACAACGTACCTCTCTGATGGAACTTTTGCCCATCACGATTTGTGACATGGGCTTCAGATTTAGAGCACATTGCCATGGCATGTTTTAAACCTTTTATGACTCGTGGTAGCCAAGATTCCTATGCAAACATACCTGCCCCCCAAAGTGAAACATATGCATCTTCATCTTTCAGTGAATTGCTTCAAGTGATGATGACTCACATGTATAAAAGTCTTGTCCTTGATCAAACACCAGAGACGGATTTATCTGATGCTGCAGGTCAGTGTAGCGTGGTAGATACTGCATGGAAGATGGATCAGGGAGATCTGGCTGGAGTTCCGACCCAAACACAACGCTCAGCAAATCACTTTGGCTTTGGGCTAGTTACTCTGTCTCCGCCTAGAGGCTGTTGCAAGGACAAAAAGGACAGCCTCATCTATGGCACCATGATCTTTTTGAAAAAGGAGTGGTGGGATTGGATAATGTAATAAAACATCACTTAATCACAATTCTTTTCAATCGAGTCAGTCCATACATTGTAGTGACTCATCCTCAAGACAAGTGCTAAGAAATCAAGTGATGTAAATGCAATGTGTAAACAAATTCATGGTTTCCCTGCCTACCTTGGTCATTAATCCACTGTTCCTATATTTTTTCCATAAGCAATACACTTATCTTAGGCAGAGCAAAGAAATTAGAACACATGAGATGTCTTCTTATTCTCTTGTCTGTTTCAGAATGTGGAGAGTAGGCTTTGCTTTTCCTTCACCATGTACTGTCTGACTGAGTCAGACAGTACATGGTGAAGGAAAAGTGAAGCCTATCCAGGGAGTGACCTTCCCCTCTCTCTGGTCTTGTCTCCATTTTGTTTCAAATATTTTGAAAGCTGGAAGTACAGCTGATTTTGAAGAAGAGGGGGACTATCATAGTACTAACTGAAAATTTGCTTGTCACAGGGAGTGACCAAATATCTAAGTGGGACAAACCAGATGCCAAAGTAAGACTATAATTAAGACCCGGCCTAGTGATGAACCAGCCCACATCAAAGAGGCGAAAACAACAAAGGATATATTGCAAAACTTGGGTGAAATCTATGAAAAACTGGGATGAGAGACCAGATAAATCTGTTTAGAGATCTCTGCAATTTGAAGCTAAGGACAAAGATTGACTTTGAAAAGCATCTAACAAAGCTTACCTCTATTTTTGAAGCCTTAAGATTAACTAGTTTTGTGCTTGATGAAAATCAGAAGATTGGCTTTCTGCTTGGCTCATTGTGTGAATCAAAATTTTCTGCATTTATCAGTTTGATATCAGCTCAGAGAAGCAATGATTACAGGGGAGTAATAGCAAAACTGTAGACTGATTGTATGCAATGCAGAGATTCTGTATCTTCTGGATCTAATTGCATGGCCCAGAGCAGAGGGAGAACAGAGACTGCCAAAACAATAGAAAGTAAGTACCCTTCTTTGCATGTCAAAAGAAGGGCTATGGCACCAAAGCCTGTAAATCAGATAACAGATCACACCTCTCAGCCACAGGCAGCTCTCCCCAAACTAAACAATGGAATCAAAGAAGTGTGGGCCAAAGCCCACAAAATTTTACAGGCAGAAGTCAGGAAGGCAGAGAGTGTACTTTTAAGCTAAAGGAAGAAAGAGTTTGGAAGTTTCATGAACCAATTGCACAAGCTTTTGAGCTTGGAGGTACTTATGAATTAGATTTAGCAGGTGAATGAGGCAAAGGTGCAGCATCAAAGAGTGCCTTGACCTATGGCAGAGTGTATTTGTAGCCTAAGTGCTGTAGCCTAAGTGCAGAGATACCAGTGCCATCCTGGATCTATATAGGAGGAATTTTTCAACGGGTCTGAAGGTAAAATACTGTGATAAACACACCGGCAGGCTAGTAAATTGCATCAAAGCAAAGGGTAGCAAGACCCAAAGTGAAGTGACAAGAGTAATAGCCAACCACTAGTGCTAGGTGACCCCTGTGGGCCAACCCAGGTATCCTCCCAGCCATGCCTTTTGCCTCTCAGAAACTTCTCCAATTTGGGGAGCCTTCTCAAAATTAGACTGTAAGTTTCTTGGCGGCAAGGACTTGTCTTATTTGCTTATGAAACTCTGTAATGTGCTATGCAATTCCTGTGCCATATAAATAAGAAGGGGAAAAAAAAAGATTTTCACACATGTTACTTGCAAGAAGCAAGTAGAGGTCACAATGCCTTTGAGCATGGAAAACTCTTTCTGACATCAGCCACAGTCGAGCAGCCACCGTTATCCACAGATGATCCTCTTTTGTTCCCCAAGCTAATTACAAGCCTAACATCGAGAGAGGCTCTCGTTCAACATTTATATCTGTAATACACCAGAATCTCTCCATGCTTTAACAGCTGCACTGGGATTCAGCTGGTCTCCTGTGTCCATAGACAATTTTCCAAAGGTCTGATGAGGTGCCAGTCTTCGTCAGCCCAGGAGTGAGATGGTTCTTGACACTGGGGCTTTCTCATAGATTAAATTGTCATAGTGTATTTGTAGCCTAAGTGCTGCCTTTTGGTCACTGTCCTTTCCTTCTGTGGAAAGTGACCTTTGTGAATAATTTCATGCCCCAGATGTGTCAGAGAATGAGGAGAAACCAGGCGTTCTAAGTAATAACACTTGAGGAACTATTTGTCTCTTGCGCCTAATGTAGACTTTATGAAAGATAAAAGTATCCTCAATAATTTTTGTACCAATTTGTCTTTAAGACGGAATTTGAGGTGCGCATATAAGATGTTACTGATACTTTATTTATTTATTTATTTACAGTATTTCTATCCCGCCTTCTCCCCGAAGGGACCCAAGGCAGCTTACAACAGGGGAAAAAAATACATACAAAAGACACAGTATAAAAAATATCATTTTAAAACAGTAAAAACAATTAATGAAAATTAATAAAAACAGTGTCTAAAAACAATTTAAAAGATCATGGCTTCAATCAGAGCAGGAGCATAAAAACAGCAGCACACCCACCTGTACCAGCGAGATGTTAAAAAAGGCAGAGGCTCAGAAGGCTTCTTTGAACAAGAAGGTTTTTAGGCCTCGCCGGAAAGTGTCCAAGGAGGGAGCAGTTTGTAGGTCAAAGGGGAGGGAATTCCATAAGGTTGGTGCCACTACTGAGAAGGCCCTGTTTCTAGCCTTCTTGCTTATATGCTTTTATTAGGTGGCATCTCCAACTCTTCCTTAATGCCTTAGCAGGTAATGATTGCAGTTAATGTTCCCAGCTGATTGAGAGCAGCCTTTAATCAAGTTGTGGCTATCAATGGGAATTGGCAAAAAGTAATGCCTCTTACTGAGTGGTTGTGAGGGACGCTGTAAAATCTTGGGGACGACGACAGATAAACTTCAAGATATGCTAAATTAAACCACTTGATACAACTTAATCCTTGGCACAATGTCAGAAATTAGATTTTTTTAAAAAAAGTTGCTGTACCTACACTTATGCACTTCCGACGAAAAAAAATATGTGTTGTGTTGGTGGAATAAATGATTGGCCTCAATGCAGTCCTGTTCAACTTGTGACCAACCACACCAAATGCAGCTGACCTGTCATGTATTGTTGTCCAGCTGGTGTGTGATAAAAACAGAAGTGTGTGTGTAGACCCTAGCACTGCTCACTCCGTTGCTGTCCCAGTCCCACACTGGCCGACGCAAGTTAGTGCTGCGCCGGTTGGTGCAGGGGCGTGGGGAGGGTGGACAGGGGCGGTGAGGGGGGGACCATTGGCTGGCCCGGGCTGGGAGGGGGCGGGGATATTGGCACTGGTTTGCATCGATATCCTATGCTCCATCGCAGACCAGGCCAGCCTTACACGGTCTCCCCAGAAGCACGCCAGCTTCAGAGCCGGCGTGCATCCGACCGTGCTGTTTACACCAAGGGAAGGGGACGTATGTCCCCTTCCCACAAGGTGAGCCTGGGCTGCGCCGGTTCAAGCCACAATGCTCACAGGATGCAGCAGTCGGCCATTTAGACTGGCCGCGCATACTTGCACAGGATTGCGCCATTAGTCAAGCAAACATTTAATGTAAAAAGTACTGGGAAAAGACCAAGAGGAAGTCCAAAGAAAAGATGGCTTAACAACATCCTATAGAATTTGAAATATGTAAAATGTGGTTTACCAACTGCCACAAGACTTTGCCAATCCCTTACCTCAATATCATTGAGGACATTGCTACGTTGTTTCAATGGGAACTTGTTTTATAACATGGCCGTAGAGAGAGAGAGAGAGAGAGAGAGAGAGAGAGAGAGAGAGAGAGAGAGGGAGAGAGAGAGAGAGAGAGAGAGACTCTACTTGCTCTACTATTAGCAATTCAGATATCTCTTTGAAAAGGTTGCATATATCTATATCTACCTATTTATCAATACAAATATATAAGAAAGCTAATCTAAATGATCGTTTTCAAGGAGTCACTTCAACCTGAGAAAATTTGATTTCTGAGATGAAGTAATTTGGCAGTGAAGAACAAATATATCACAGATACTTGAGAAAACACACCACATTCAGCATTACAGAGCAATGTGCTTGATTCGGCTTCTACTGTCACAAGCACGCTGAAAATTGCATGTTGGAGGCATTTACCAGGCAAAAGGCAGCTAAAAGAGATTTCAAGTACAAAAAATGTAGGTTGCAATCCAGCTCACAGTGACTTCTGTTTATGTTTCATTATTTTTGGTATGTAACTGGCACTGATGTATACAACTGTGAACTGAATTGCAGCTACAATCATTTGATACCAACAATACAACAGATTGCAAAATGCATGCAGTAGGGGAGAGGAGAGGTGGGAATGCATGACCTCACTGGCGTCACTGCAGGGGGGCGGAGCTCTAAGTTCCGCCGAGGCTCCGACCCTCCGTTACACCGGAGCACAAAGCGGCCCTGCCCCCTCGCCTTCGGAACCATTCAAGGTGGTGAAAGCGCTGCTTTCACCGCCTTGAATGCTTCCGAAGGCCACACCAGTGCATGACCTTCTCACCACTGGCTCCTTTCCCCTGGAACTCTTGTTACTGGGAGGGCTTTCTAAAGTACATGTAACATGTGCATACGAAGGTGGGGGAAACAATCACACACAGGGATCCTGTGTAGATGCTAATGGAACACCTATATAGTCCAGCAGTGAAAAGATGACTGGGGCCAACAAACTAAGGTGCACCAATCCTTTCAGAGTGCTTAGAAACTAAACAGGGTTTTAACTGGGACTCCCTGAATTATCACACTCACTCACACAGCCCAATCCTAAGCACGTTTCCAGCACTGATGCAGACACAATGCAGCCCCAGCAAGGGGACGTTTGTTCCCTTACCTTAAGGAGGCATCCGTGGCTGCCCCTTCACTGCAGGATGCAGTGTGCGCCCCATTGGCACAGCTGCATCAGTGCTGGAAAGTTGGTTAGGATTGGGCTGTTTTGCTATACAAGGGGGAAATCTAAAGCGGCAACCCAATCCTGTCTAGCTAGGCTTCAGCACGGGCATAGTGCTCGCGCTGGGTCCTATCCAGATAGGACCCAGCGCTGATGCGGCTGGAGCACTCCTCGGGGGAAGGAGGACATTCGTCCCCTTATCCCAAGTAGAGAGCCCCAGCCTCCTTTTGCATTCCACCTTTTTTAAAAACTTGCTTTGTTCTTTTGCTATTTTGTTGCTATTTTGTTTAATCCTTTTGTTTAATCTTTTCAATAAAGTTATATTTCAATCCTGGGTCTGCCTGGTCGTTAGTACGAGAGAGGGAGAAAAAGGGGAGAGAAAACAAAGTGAGTAAAGGGTGCAGAGGAAGGAAGGAAGGAAGGAAGGAAGGAAGGAAGGAAGGAAGGAAGGAAGGAAGGAAGGAAGGAAGGAAGGAGCAAGCTGAATAGAGGTACAGAAAGGGGAAGAGGGGGGGATGGAAAAAGAGAAGGAAAAACTACAGAGGGATTGGGCAAATGAATAGATAGGGAATGAAGAAGGCAACAAAAAAGCCATCCTCAATGTCCTCTGAGGTCTATTCGTTGCCTATAACTCTCCTGTTCTATATTTATCTGTAAAAAATATCAAATTTTTGTCCCATGACAGCATGTGTGAGGGCAGCACACATGACAGTATGCAGCCCGCACACATCCTCCACTTTTGACCAATGGAGCAGAAAGGATATTCCATTTGGGGAAGAGCAGCCATGGAAGGACTGGTCCCCCACACTGGCCTGCCAGCCAATCAGCTGGCTTCTTTCTCTTATCTTGCCCCCTGCAGGATGGGATGTGCGGCAAATGCACTCCCACCCAAAAAGAAGGTCGAGGAGTGATCTTTTGTGTGATCCTAGTATACATGGAAATACGGATATTTGCTCCTCATGAACACTGAATAAAAGTGTGATATGTATGACTCCCAAATTCTAGCAACACATGATGACAATGGGAAATGATCATCCGCTAACCAAAAGACTTGTATTCGTAAGACTAGACAAATAAAGAAAAGATTAACTCCACTTCCTCCTTCCTAAATAAACAGAAAAAAGAAAAGCAAAATCTCAAGGTAAGCTTGATTTAGTATCAGCCACTACACAAACACAGTTTGACACTAACTAATCATATTTTACTTTAGATATCAAGAATGAAGATTACCATATAGCCTAATTTGCCTGAATAATGAGAGAATTTCTGGAAAGGTCAAGCTATTACACCTAATTTGGTGATGATCTCTGTAATCTAATTACATCAATCTTGGCAGCAAATGGAGCAATATTTGCTCAACATTTGGAGGCAGGTTGCATACTGTCATTAAAGTGTTACTAAACAAAATGGTAGTTTGCCGATTGCCAGAGAAAACATCAGCAGACATTGTGAATTCATTTTCTACTACTTGAATTTAACGCATGCTATATCTTTGTCAAGTAGACATTAGTGCTTTGAAATGCAAAGGTCACCTGTTTGCTAAGTGATGCTGGATGCCTGGAAGTGTCTCTATTTCTTTCCCACTCCCCCCAAAAGTTGTGAATGATATTAAATCTTATGCTCTAAGACTCTGAAAATTAAATGAAACTTCTGCACCAGACGCTTGGCACTCCCTGTCCTTTGTGGAAGTCTTAAAAAAAAGAAAATCTGTTTTGTACTTATTATGTACATATGTTACGGACAGGATATTTATGGAAGGCGTACAGTAGTGCTTCATTTATAGTTTAATGCTTGCATATTTGTACCCTCAGTGCAACTGCTACTGGGCTGTGCGATAGTACTGGAGCTTGACAAATTATATTTGTCACATTTAGGGTGGAGGGCAACCTATGTTCCAGATGCCATGTGGCGTCTGTGTGTCCTTGTTATGATCAAATGTATTTTCACCAGTTGGAATGTCTATATGAGGGGTCCCTCCAGCATCCTTCCTAGATAGGAAATCTCTGATATCTCATACTGAGGTTTGCCCAATGCTCAGGAGTGATAGTTTCTTTGGGAATACCAGACCTGGGAAATAGAATAGGTTAGGTTAAATTAGGTTACAATCAACGTGTGTGGTTTATATTCCTAAAATGAATCCTTGTGTCCCCTGTTCTTTTCTGACTATTTTTCTCTCTCTCTCTCTCTCTCTCCCCCCCCCCCATGTTTTCAGCAAGTTTAACTCACCAGCAGCTTCTGTGCATTCAGCTGCTGTGAGGCGTAGCTTATAGCCCTTGTCCCTTTGTTTTGTAAAATGCCATAAGCTAAGGGTGGCCAACCTTTCAAGATGACTGCTCCTGGCCCTTTAAGGGTTGTATAGGTGAGGGCATTTCAGCTGGTGCAGCTGCTTTAGCAGCACCATCAGCAAGTGCAGCTGCCACGATTCTGTCTTCTACGCAACTCTTAAGAACGCAGAGGCTCTAATGGTGGAAGGTTGGCCACCCCTGCCATAAGTCATGGGGGGGGGGGGAGTCGTTCTTTTCCATTGAGTCAGCATTCCTGCCAGAGATAGGAATCAGTTTACTGATTGGTTCATGTTCCCACCACTTCTCTTCCAGTAGGGGGAGACAAATACCCAGGTGGGCTCCCTCCCACAATCAAGTAGACAGGTGACATCATTATAGCCACACGTAAAAACTCTCAGACCACGGGAAACTTGACGTGTGCTTGACAAGGGCACAAATTTTCCCACCAATGCCACTTCTAGCTGCTGCACAGGCCCCTGAAAAAGGACGCACAGAAGGCAGCAATCCGGCCACCTTCCCCCTTACCTCACTCCTTCCTCTTGTCGTCCCTTTATACAAATCAAGAAATGTGGAAGGGTCCAATCCTAACTGCATGCTATGCCGGCAGAATGTGCATTCCCCCGCATAGCGTGCTTTGTGGCTGTCGCAAACGCAAATCCACTGGAGAGCACGGCCTGGTTGCTGCTGGAAGGAGCAAGAAGCTAGGTCCATGCTGCAACAGACGAATGCCAGACACCTACATCTGAGGTAAGGTTATATAGGGGCTGGGAGGGAGGGAGGCAGGAAGGGGGTGGAATGGGGTGGCAACAGGGGCAAGGAGGAGGGCAGATCGGGCCCGGGAAGGGGGCGGGTTCAGCATCAACGCCTGCTGAATCTTGACCCTCTTTTGATCTGCCTTCATGGGTCAACTCGGACTTGCGCCAGCGATATCGCTGGTGCAGGTTCGAGTTGACCCGTTGGACCCACAGGGGCTTACCCTGGGGCAAGGGAACAAATGCTTCCTTACCCTGAGGAGGCCTCCCGAGGCTGAAACTCCCCTGCAGAATTCAGCAGATGCATTGCTGCATGTGGTGTTGCAGTGGATTGGGCTGGAAGTGCCCCAACACTTCCTGGTTTGTTTAAAGAGTCCGTACAAGGAAGGAGGTTGTACGCTACCTTTTGATCCGCTTCGCACTTACTTTTAGTGAGCAGGAAGCAGATCGGAGTGTCTCCATCTGTGGCTTGCTGACGAGAGGCAGTGGCAGACTCAGAGCGAAGGGCACTTGGAGTCTGTTTGCCACCCCCTGGCAATCCACCGCTTGACATGAGTCGTATCTTCTGCTTCATGGTTGGGTCAGCCCTGAGGCAACACAATCTGAAGAAAGTATAGAGGAACATGACACACAACAAAATGTCACAATGCATGTATCGCCAAATGAAAACAAACAAAGCCAAATGAAGTACTGTATCAGCAAACAAAAAAAATATTGAACTCAGTTTTGGTGCTACATAACTCATTTTTTAAACTGATTGCAAATCATGTACACAACTAGTTAATTTCTGAAGTTAGCTTGCATCACTTTTAGTCATCTCCCCCCCCCCCCCCCGCATGAACAATTTGAAATTATTGAAACAAATGGGTGGCCCAATCCTATAGAAAGCCTACAGCAGCAGATCTCCCAATAATAATAATAATAATAATAATAATAATAATAATAATTATTATAATAATAATAATAATAACCAGTATTTATATACCGCCTTTTCTTTGGTCATTGGATTTCTCCTCCGACTTTAATTCAAGGTACATGGGCAGGCTGTTCTAAACCCCAAGGGGTTTTTGCAATATAATAACGTTCTAATCTTTCGTAGAACCCTTCATTCGAGATGGTGCTTTCACAGTCAGCTCTCTCTCTCTCTCTCTCTCTCTCTCTCTCTCTCTCTCTCTCTCTCTCTCTGACGTTCGGTTCGCCTCAGCATGCTTCAGCTGACAGGCCACCTTGACTGTCACTCAAGTGCAGCTGCAGTTTCTCTCCCCCACAGAGGCTCTACAACTTATCAGCTCGGCATGCCGGCAGCTCTCTCACAGACACGGACACTTCCAGCTGTCTTGAACTGCCGTCCTTCAGATATTCAGGCATATATGAGACGGTCGCTCTACCAACTGAGCCAGACAACCTGCCTGACATAAGTCCTCTTATAGGACTTGTGGAAGGCAGGATAAGTCCTATAAGACTGCTGCCATAAGTCCAATCTGCTGCCATAAGTCCTCTTATAGCATCATAAACGGTTCGGAGTGGAATAAAAAGGTAAAGGTATCCCCTGACAATTAAGTCCAGTCGTGTCCAACTCTAGGGTGTGGTGCTCATCTCCATTTCAAAGCCGAAGAGCCAGCATTGTCCGAAGACGCCTCCGAGCTCATGTGGCCGGCATGACTCTCCTTGCAGCAGCGCGTGGCATGCGGCTGGAACACGGAGCGCTGTTTACCTTCCCGCAAGCGGTACCTATTTATCTACTCGCATTGACATGCTTTGGAACTGCTAGGTTGGCAGGAGCTGGCCAAGCAACGAGCGCTCACCCCGTCGCGGGAATCGAACTGCCGACCTTTTGATCGACAGCTTATGGTTCAGCGGTTTAACCCACTGCGCCACCCGCTGGCCTTCGGAGTGGAATATCCCCTCCCAGATCAGGAAAAATTTGGATTGTTTACCAAGTCATTTCAAGGCTTGGTAGATGCCTTTGTTAGTTCTCCCATTACTCAAATTCTTCCCCACCAACCCTCAAAGTAAGTAGCCCTTGCCAAGACTACTGTACAATCCCAACCATCCTTTATGACGGTTCTTCTTGTTTGGAGACAGGGGGGGGGGGGAACCTCATGCAGCACACTTTAATTTTGCTGTGCTGTGTGCAGAACAGCAAGGGAGGAAGAAAGCAGCACCTCCCACTTCTGCTGGAGTAAGTAAAGGGTGTGTTTGAGAATGGTGGAAGGCTGGTGGGGAGGACTAGTAAGACTGAGATACCTCAAGTTCTGGCTTGGATGTTCATCCCTCTCGGGGGGGGGGGAGGATTTAGAGTCTCCCATTAGTCTCATTTACAGTGCAATCCTACCCAGCTCTTCCACTGGCACAGCAGTGGTGGAGGGAGGAGGTTTGGGGAGGAAAAGGGAATTAATCCCCTTTCTCTCCCAAAGACTCCCGTTCTCCCTCCACCACTGCTGCACCAGTGGAAGAGCTGGGTAAGATTGCGCTGTTAGATACGTTTGCCAGACAAAACGTATGTGTGTTTTTTCTTCCTAGGTTTATTCTTCCTATGGTGTGTCTTCTCATGACATTGACTTTGTTTCTGTTGTGCAGACTGTGTATCTGGGTTACTGCTGTTGAACTCTTCCTAGCCCCAGATGGAAGAAAACACTGTTGCCTATAGACAGCATAAGCTGTGCAGCCTATTTTTGGCAAGTGCTGCTATGCTGCTATGTAATATGTGGATCTCAGTTTTTAAGAGTCTCATCCGAGTTCTCACAGAGCAGATCAATATCATTCATGCATCCATTTGAAATGATTTATTTTTTTTCCCTGGCAGAATATTAAAAGGGAGTCATTTAACTAACTCAGCACACAGTGAAAAATAAAATCATATGGGAAGACAGGGCCGTCAGTGCTGGATTGCTTACAAATGAGGATTTTGTTAAAAAAAAAGTGGGAAGAGATTAGTACTGGCTGAGACTCCAAATGAGAATGCCATGCTGTATTAATAGTTTCAAAAGCAAAAAGGAAATCCTCAGTGGCTATGCCATAACCTCTCTGGCTTCTAACTGTGACTAATGCAAGCAAAGAAGTGCCGTTTGTGCTATGACTAGGAGGTACTTGGCACACAAATAAGGGGGAGTCGATTGAATGCTCAGCACGATGTAACAATCCACATCACCTGCCATAAATGTATGTCATGTCCTAGAGGCAAGATCTTATGAACAACTTAAGAGGAAAATATCATGAAACATCAGCACATAGCATAGCTAGCAATCATTATGCTGCAAGCTGTGTTGCAAATGTATCCCCTTTTAAAATTTGGTTGTTGTTTTTTTTAGTTATATCCAAATCTTCATAGCAGTGTCATGGAATTTCATCCATTTTGAGTTTCAGGTGTACTGTGACCTGAACTGTGCAGAGTTAGAAGGTAAATGATGTGTGTGTGTGTGTGTGTGTGTGTGTGTGTGTGTGTGTGTGTGTGTGTGTGCGTGCGTGTGCGTGTGTGCACACATGCCGAGCGTGCGCCATGGGGCAGGGATTTGAGTTAGATGACCCTTGCCCCCTCTTTGTATGATTCAAGGGGCACAATATCATTTCTCAGCCTGCCCTCACAAACTTTGGATTTTGCAATGGCATTTTTTTAGATCATTCCAGGTTCAATGGTAGCACCAGATTCAGTTTAGAATGACCCAGAAATACTTTAATATCACACGGCGATCTCTCTCTCTCTCTTGCCCTCAGCAGTGTTGTGCGCATGTGCAAAAATGCCTCTTTTGGCCTAGTCAGAAGCGGCCGAGCTGCTGGCCAAAGAAAACGCATCTGTAACCCTCTCCCGGCTTGTACCAGGGCAGCAGGGGGTGACACGCGTCGACAGCGTGTCAGCGGGGGTGACGTGGCGGCAGCGGGGGTCAGCGGTTCACCTGGGGTGACATGCCATGCAACGTTGGGCACGTCACCCCCTCCCGACGCGTCACCCCCTCCTGGTGCCTCAGCTGCATCACCCCCCCAGCGGCCCCCCCAGCCACGCATCAGTGACGCTGCTGGCCACAGTCCCTAGTTCGGTACACTTGGCACATTACAGTGGGGAGTTACGGTATCTTCTCCCCTTCTCTCCCTAAAGGCCTCCCTGATTGCACTTCAGGTTTCAATAATTCAATAACCCTCAATACTTGCTATAATAACACCTTTCCTGTATACTTGGCAGGATGCTTTAACTAACATGCCCATACAGTGTACACTGTCCTTTCTCATCAAAGTATGAGTGAAATGTTAGGAATAAAAACTCTTTTTAGACTGTGGCCATCCAGCCCGGAAAATTTTAATTGTTTTATATGTGCCGGCCACAGAAGCCTTAAGAATTACTGTATATACTCATGTATAGACCCTAAAAACCGGGATTGACTTATACATGGGGCTTCTGAGAACAGCTGCTTGGTGAGGGGAGGGAGGGAGACCTGGCTGAGAAGCAGGATGCTTGGGGGTGAGTAAAAAAATGAGCCATTTTACCTTGTTCTGAAGCAGCGGAAAAATAGCTCTGCTCTAAACAGGAAGGAAGGTGAAGGAGTTTATGGGAGTTGTAGTCTTTGTGAGAACTGCTGCTATGGGAGTACAGTACTGTACTCCGCACAAAGCCTACAACTCCCACATGCTCCTTCACCTTTCTTCCTGTTTGGAGAAGAGCTCCATTTTGTGCTGCTTCAGAACAAGGTAAAATGGCTGTGTGTGTTTTTTTACACACCCCAAACCTTTGTTGCTGCCTCAGAACAATTACTGGCAAGTTGTTTTCAAACAATTCAAAGAATTTCATACACCCCTAAGTTTACCCTAGACCAGGGGTGCACAACTTGGAAGTAGGTAGGGGCCAAAATGAATAGACTAAACTTCATCGGGGCCGCACGGGGGGGCGTGTCAAGGAACCGTGATGTCACTTCAAGAAGTGACATCACAGGGGGTGTGTCCATGAGCCGGAAAATATCCAGAAAAGCAACATATTAATAAATAAATAAAGATATTTACAGAATTAAAAATTCGGATTTGCCCTCAGTGACTTCGTCCTTCTCGCTTGGCGACCCGAGCAAGAAGGCTGCACAGCTACGTAGCTGAAGACATCAGAGATCCCTCGGCGCTCTCTTCGTAAGCAACGCGCACCAAGGGATCCCCAATTTCTTCGGGGGCCACCAGAAATCCTTCGGAGGCCCGCAAGCGGCCCTGGGGCCGCATGTTGTGCACCCCTGCCCTAGACATATCCACGGGTCAGAGGAAAATCCATGATTTTTGGCGTAAAACATGCCCTTGACTTATACTCGAGTATATACAGTACTCTAGAGTCGGACACGACTGGACTTATTGTCAGGGGATACCTTTACCTTTTTTATATACAGTACATAGTGCCTTAACTCTCTGTAAAAACTGAATATGTGTCATGGCCTCGTTTCTTTCATTGCATGCAGTAAAAAAATTAGTAATCATCCATGGAATCAAATCTGATTGTTATAACGTCACACTCACTATGTGATTGGCTGGAATCACATGGTGAAGAAGCACTTTCAAAGAAACAAAATGGTGCAATGGCATCACAGATTGGAGAATTAATAGCTGCAAATTTGAGGTGAAACGTGAGCATCAAATATTTCAATGTACTCTTGCGGGTATAATAATAATTATTATTTATTATTTATTTAATAGATTTCTACCCCGCCTTTCTCCCAATAAGGGCAATCAAGGCGGCTTACAGTTAAGAACATGTTAAAATACATAATATACAATAAAACATAATTAAAAACAAGTAATTAAAACAAATAAATTACATGTGAATGTAATGTTATTTAGAAATCCATGGAGTCATTTGCAGGAGTAGTACTGTGAGTGGTGCATGTGAATCTTCTTCTCACCTGCAAGTAATGTAAAGCAGAATAACTTCATTATGGATATGAGAAGTCCTACCTCTTACTTCTGCAGGTAATGCTACCTTTCTCATGTTGTGTCATCTTGTTTGGAACATTTAGTGGATATGTGGCATTCATTGTTGTGATTTGTAATTACCCATTTCATTATTACCCATCCATGTTATTACTCACAACTGTCTTAATCACACATCAGCTTGCAAATCCAGTTGCTGCTTTCTTTTAGTTGTGGGTCCTACAATAATATTCTCAAACCTACTTCCTGTTTGGGATACTTTTTCACAGCAACAAATATGCAGTTTTCATATCAGAAGCAGAAAATGACAGTCACAACTTCCTAGTAAAAACTGTAATGGCACAATGCTATGGCTGGTTTATGCCGGTGCAGCAAATACTGCGCTGGCCTAGGATGTCACAAACGTGCCATAAACCCGTTGCGACACCTGTAAAGGAAGTGGGCGCCAGCGGAAAGGTCCTGCCGGTGCTGCATCCAGGAGCACCGTGTGTGGAAGCAGGTAAGGTTTGCTCCGAGCGGCACTGGGGCTGGGGGAGTGTAGGGTGGTGGTGGGGAGGGGAGTCAACGGGGTGGGGGAGGGCAGACATGGGGGCTGGTCAGGTCCGGGAGGGGGAGGGATCAGCGACCCTGGTGCACACCAAATCCTATCCCCCTCCCAGGCCTTTTCTGCCTGCATGGGGCTTCTCGGATCTGTGCCAGCCTTGAGGCTCATGCAGATCTGAGTAGCCCCATTGAGGAGGCTGGGGCTTTGTGGGGTAAAGGTAAGAATGTCCTCTTACCCCTTACCCTGAGACGTCCAGCCTGCTCCTCCCCAGCACTGGGTACAGCATGGGCTGTGCAATCCCGCAGATTTGGTGCTGGTTAGGATTGGACTGCCTGTTTTGTTTTAAATTATGTTGTCTGCTGCCTTGCCTCCCTCTCTAATGGAAGAGGATAGTGTGGGATATAAATCTTTTAAAATAAATAAACAAAAACCGAAATATGGGCCTGCTTGTAGTTCAGCTCTGCACAAATTGTGACCCACTAAGCTGACCAGATAACTCTAGTGATGTATTAGAGCAATTTACTGAGCCTATTGCCCATTTCCAGACTTGCCCCACCTTCTCGGGGACTCCAGCTATCTCCTCACAACCCTGGAGGGGAAGCAGCTACAGGCATCGTACAGCCAACACATGGCTGTATGTCCAGTCATACCACTGTCCCCTGGGTCATCAAGGCACAAGGTTGGCTGGTCTTTGCAGGATGAGTGTCACCCTATTTGGGGGCAATGCTGGACAGGCTACCTAAGGGCTGCCCGGTGTCTGTTCTACAGGGACTGGGGCAAGCCCAGCGAAGGAGACAGGTGGAGGAGAGGAAGAAGAAGGGTGAAGCAACCCCCTCCCCACTGCTGAACTCTGAGGCCTGGTTGGGGGATCATGATTGTTGGACCAGCAACCCCCCCTCTTTGTTTCTACCCATTTTTCCCTGGGGCTAAGAGGTACTCAGACACCAAGCAGAGCACACCTCTCTTGTAGCAGTCCTGCTGGGGTGGAGGACAGCGAATCATACACTCATCATCATGGGCTCAGTAAAGCTCCCATGTGTGTCCTTCGTTGGGCTGCAGAACTAAGGGGATTGTCAAGCATATGGCAGAGCAGAATACACAGCTGCTGACGTGGTGGGTGATTCAGGCTTCTTCCAGGTGCCCATGGCCAAACCCATGATCATAGACTATAATATCTGCATTCTTGAAAAAAATTGTTGACTATCATGTGATAAATAGAATGCAACTAATGATCATACTAAGGCCAGCGGGTGGCGCAGTGGGTTAAACCGCTGAACCATGAGCTGTTGATCGAAAGGTCGGCAATTCGAATCCGCGACGGGTGAGCTCTTGTTGCTTGGCCAGCTCCTGTCAACCTAGCAGTTCCAAAGCATGTTAATGCGAGTAGATAAATAGGTACCGCTTGCGGGAAGGTAAACAGCGCTCCGTGTTCCAGCCACATGCTACGCGCTGCGGCAAGGAGAGTCATGCCGGCCACATGACCACGGAGGCGTCTTCGGGCAACGCTGGCTCTTCGGCTTTGAAATGGGGATGAGCACCACACCCTAGAGTCGGACATGACTGGACTTAATTGTCAGGGGTCACCTTTACCTTTTTAATGATCATACTAACATTTTTAAGCTTTCACTTTTGCACTTTTTTTGTTCGTTTGGTAAAACAGGTTTGGCATCATTGCACTGCATTTGTAAAAGATGAAACATTTTATAAAATAAAATCAGTCAATAGGCATGATCTGTGCTGTGACAGTGTAAAATATTCCTAACTAGCACATAATCCTCTTTCAGCCTAATGTGCACTGAGACTGGGTAATTAACAATGTTATACAACGTTTAATAGAAGCATTATGTTTAAAAAGATATTTCATGAGAACAGAAGAGCTATTAATCTTTCTTTCTGACTCATCGAGGATGAAGGCTAATGTGTATTTTTATAGCACAAGATTAAAAAAAGCAATTAGGAATAAAGCAGAGATCTTTTAGAAAGTTTTGATTATCATACGCATTGGATCGCATAATTAAAAGAATAACATGAAACCATAAAGTTGAGAAACGTTCAATAAAACAAGAATAGTTCCCCTCCCCCAATAGTACACTTACCCTTAATTTTAAATTCAGCATTGTCCTTTTGTTTAAGACGCAACTAATTCATACCTGGACACTTTGATTTTAATGTGATCGAAATTGGAGCAAAGAAAAGGCCATGTTCTCCTTGCTGTATAGCTGACTCACCAATGGATGGACATGGATATTAAAATTGTTAAGGTACTTCCCCAAAAGTTAGATCATGAGCAGTCCAAGCCAAGAGTCAGACTGGAAGATCAGAGGTCTGACAGCTCCCAGGATTCCCTTCTCCCAGAAGGAACCGTAGCTAGCAACTGGGGTAGGGGACTGCAGGGGAAAATACCAGGGTCAGGGACTCTCCCCAATCTGCCACTATGCCCATTTAGTTGCACTCCCTTCCCACTATTTTTTGGTTGTTCACAGTCCTGGGACTGCTGTTAAACATCCAGTTTGGCCCTAAGGCAGCAGTTCCCAAACTGTATGTTGCAATGCTTTAGGGGGTGTTGCGGCACACTCACAGGGGCACCATGGAATGTCCCCAGTGGCCCCTCCTACTGGCTCTCCTGGTCTCTGCCATCTTGGATTGCACGAAAACTCGTGAGATCCAAGATGGTGGTGCCCAAATCTCATGAGATTTCATGCAATCGAAGATGGCGCCACCTGGCTGAGCTGGGAAGAAGAGGCTGCCGGGGTGCCGTGACCCTGGTAAGTTTGGTAACCATTGCGCTAAGCTGATAATCAGGAAAAAAACTGAAAATGGGACATCTGCCCATTTCTCCCTCCAGGGTGTCTGGAAGTAAACTTCAGAACGCTTAAGCTGCTCCATGCTAACTAGGTGCCTTACAATTTGGATATACTGTACACCAGTATTTCCCTGTTTCTTTCTGTGTATTTCTTCATTATTATGGGCATTTTACCCCCCCCCCCTTCCCGGTACCTTCTCTGTTGGAATGTAGTAGGCTTGAGGTTCTGTTTGTTTGTTCTACCAGGCTTGTTTTTCATTCACATTTATCATCTTTTTGCATCAGGAATGGGCCAGCTGATTGGCTCAGTTTCCGGCCAGCTCTCCTCCAGGCAGGGACAAGGCAGAGATCAGGTACCATGGTGACATCATTCCAGCCAAGTGACTAAACTTCCTGGATGGAAGCTCCAGATGGAAGCTTCCCAGAAGCTCTCTCTCTCTCTCTCTCTCTCTCTCTCTCTCTCTCTCTCTCTCTCTCTCTCATCCTCCAGCTGTCCAGAGCTCTGACAGGGCCCACTAGCCACTTGTACAGGATGTGAGGGGAGGCTGGTGGCCCAGGTAAATTAAGACAGGGGACCATTTAGCTAGAACTGTTAGAATTTACATTACTTTTGGCTGTTTATAGTTCCAGATGTTTACAAAGTGTTCAGAATTCCGATCTACTTCCAATTTAAAGCGCATGTCCCTCACCATCTGCTGGCAGCCAGTATTATTGCATCTCTCCATTGTTTTTAACCACTTTTTTGCCAAGCCGATTTTTTTTCTATTTCCCTTCCTTATCACCTCTTCTCTTTTATTAGACTTTTGATAGAGATTTTATATTTTAACCCTGAGTCTGCCTGGTTCCTGGTACAAGAAGTATAGTGGATTGTCACATCTCCTTGCTTTTCAGGTACTACTGTGAGAGTGACTTTGATAGAAGCCCCTGAAGTTCAGTATTTTCCTAGGAGGTTTTTTTTTTTTGCCCAAGTAAGCCCCTCTGGCTATCCTGATCTGGTGGCAGCGAATTCGGTCTACCAAGGCTTTCCCCCATTCAGTTGTGTGTCCAAACAGGGGAGAGAGGGGAGCAGGAAGGGAGTGAGCATACTAACCACTAGGTGCTACTGCCCTGGGTCAGCGTGCAATCGCTGACAGCCCCTCCCTCTACCCTGACAACGTATTACAAATCACTGTCATTATTAAGTATTTTAACATATGGAACATTTTTTATCTCACAGTAGAAGGCAGCACTCCAACACAAAGGAACCACATATGGGACAGGGCCCTGTTCAGATACTTGAAGATCTGCAATAGAAGCCCAAAATGTTTATCTGAACTCAAGCTGAATCTCTCTCTCTCTCTCTGCGCAATCCTACTCAAGTTACGGGCAGCGGACCTAGCGTTCCGCCGCCTGTAATAGTCGCAAATGTGCCGTAAAGCACGTTTGCGGACTACTTTAGAGCCGGCAAGGCCGGCCTTCCCAGCTCTGACGCCAGAGCCCTTGGCCCGACACCGGACCCAGGTAGGTCTGGATCCAGCGGACGGGGGGGAAGGGACGGCAGAGACGGGGGAGGGATGGCGGAGGCAGGAGGGGTGGGGGCAGGGGCATTGCGTCTGCCATATCCCAGGCCCCGCCTGGTGGCGGGGCTGTTGTACAGCCTCCTCCGACTTCTGCCAGCAAAATAACTGGCAGAAATCCGAGGAGGCCTATCAGCCCCAGCCGCTGTTACACTTGGGGAAGGGGATGAGCGTCCCCTTCCCCGAGTAGACTTTCTGCCAGGGGCTGCCTGCTGCAGGCTGCCGGTGGCGGAGCACAGGATCGGGCGGACGGCCTTGGCCGCCTGCCAGATCTTTATGCAGAATTGGGCTGTGTGTGTGTGTGTGTGTGTGTGTGTGTGTGTGTGTGTGTGTGTGTGTAATCTCATCTTACGTCTCAGAACTGTACCCAGAAATAGTATTTTTAAAGATATATATTCAAAAGTCTACAGTTTATAAGACAGAATCAGATCAACTCTTTGTCATCTTTTTTCAGGTTAATTCATATCAGATAAGTAGGGTATGTCTTTCCCGCTTTTGTCAAACTGTATGAATATTAGAAACACTGTGTGGCACTTGGCAGACCTGTGGGTATCAAAAATTAAGCTGTAACCTGTAAATAACTGATAAAACATCAAAACACTTTGAAATGCTGTGCTCTCGGTTGATAGCAATGAATGGCTGGTAAGGTCACAACATAATGATAAGACATAATGAAATAAGTATAAATTAATATTCCTGTGCTGAACTAGCAACCTGATTACTAGAATTCTAAGACCTAGTTTTGACCAGAAGCTATGTAATGAAGATTAATAGAAATGGCAGCTTTTATGCTGGCTTTTTGAAGTTTAAAATGCAAGCTGAGATTTGACAACTGACACACACACACACACACACACACACACACACACACACACACACACACACACACACAGAGGGAGGGAGAGAGAGAGAGAGAGAGAGAGAGAGAGAGAGAATAAATGAAAGGAAGGAGGAGGTAGGCAATTTCCAAGGTATGGGGCACCATGTCCCCATTTCACATCCCACTCTTTAGTGGTTGTGCCCCTGCAGGTTATGTTTGTGGCCTGGAGCAGAGGAATCGTGGTTAGGGAAAGGGTTTAACTTTCCCCCCCAAAAAATTTGTTCCCTTCTGCACCTGCTTTTCTTTAAAATAGGTGTCTCTAATACACGCATTTGACTGTAATGTGTATTTAGATGTGAACTGTTTCACAATAAGCACTATAGGCAAACTCTGGTCCATGCTCTGTACCGGGCCATGCATGCACAGCTTTCCATGTACCAGAGGGGGAATGGGTGAGGGAGTCATCCAGGGTTGGCAGAAGACCTTCTGACACCTGAGGCGTTATGCCAAATGCTGTCACTACCAGTAGCATAGCTGGCGCGAGACGGGGGGGCAACCCCCCCCCACGATATCCCAGCAGTTTTCCTCTGCCTCTGCTTGGGGAAGGTGTGTGTGCTGTGCTCGCCACTTGAAGCGGTGAGTGCCGCGAAAATGCACCCTCCTTCTCTCCCCCAGGTCCATTTGACTCCAAATAGAGCCATTCCAGAGGCGGGGGTAAGGTGCAGGTGCAGGGGGTGACATCGTGATGCGGGGGTAATGCAAGGCATTGTGATGGCATGCCGGCAACGGCCGGGCTGGGGACATTACTGGTCACCACTTACCCAATGATATGCTAGCCTCTGCTTCTCCCACTCTCCAATGTCCTAGCTCAGCACTTTCCTCCCTCCACATTTCCTCTTCATCTTTGTCTCTCTCTTCCTTTTCCAATCCAGGGAGTGGAAGGAGAAGGAAGAGTATTGGAGGCAGGTAGGCAGACAGAGATGATGAGTGCCCCCCACCAACCTGCCACCTTAGGCGACCACGTCTGTTGGCCTCATGGATGGGTTGGACCTGATTGGGGTATGTCTGTGTGTGTTACAATTCGGTGGCAAAGCACATGCTCTGCATGCAGAAGCTACCAGGCGGGCAGCCCGCTCCTGCCCAACTTTAGGCTGGTGGAGCTCTCGCTCTGCCAGCCTAGGGTGTTGTAAAGATGCCGTAAGGCATGTTTTCGACACCCTCGGAGTAAGCGGCACCAGCACAGAGGCTGGCACCACTCACTCCGATGGCCTCCACATATTGCGCCGGATGACACAGGTAAGGCCTGTGCTGTGCAGTGGGCAGTACCCCTGAAAGGGGTAGCGACAATTAATCTGGGACTGAGGCGTCGCCACACCCCAGTTTGGGAACCTCTGGCCTAAAGGCATATGTTAAATATGCTAGAGTAAGTCCTACCAAACACATGGGATTTATTTCTGAGTAAACATGCATAGACTAGCTCTCAGGCAGCCCAACTGTAACTAACACACTGCATAGTGATGCAGCGGTGCAAACACAGCTTCCACGGTATTCTGCAGGGGAGTTTTGGCATGTTGAGGCCTCCTCAAGGTAACGGAACATAAAGGAACATTTGTCCCCTTGCCCCAGGTAAGCCTCAGCAGCTGCCATGATCAACGCAGGTTGCTTTATAGATTGTGCAAGTTCATGTTGACCCGTGAAGGCAGATCAGGCATGGGAAGGAGGTTCGGGTTCAGCAGGCATCGCTGCCTCTGAATAGGCTTACCAGATCTCCAACCGTGACACAGTGGTAGACCTTTAGGAGAAGGAATGTGGGCAGGTGTAGCTTGTTAAACCTTAAGAGCACAATCCTAGGCATGTCTACTCAGAAGCAAGCCCCATTGTGTTCAGTGGGGCTTGCTTTTAAGTAGACATGCTTAGGATTGTGCTCTAAGGTTTAACAAGCTACACCTGCCCACATTCCTTCTCCTAAAGGTCTAGCACTCTGTCCCGGTTGGAGATCTGGTAAGCCTACCTCTGAAACTTCCCGTTTCCTGGGCCCAATCTGCCCTCCTTCCTGCCCCCATCACCACCCTGTTCCACTTGAAAAAGTGCCTCTTTGCACAGTTAGCAGGGATTTAAATCAAATTTAAAGTTGTTTTTTTTGTTGTTGTTCTGTAATCAGTGGGACCTGGCTTGGGGTGTGTGGCTATGGTGGCATCATGATGAACCCTGCACTTCAAAATTGACCACCACACCACTGCTCCTGCAAGTATATTTATCTCAATAGTTGCAAATGGGGTAGTTGAGGCTGCAAGCTAGTGGCTCTTCACTATGACTGAAGAGAGGTTTGAATTGTGAACTTCTTGGCTCACAGCTCACCTTCTTTTTAGTCACTATGTAACATCCTAAAATGATTGTCACAGGCCATCACAGTTAACTCTGAAGACTGCTTTCCGAATAAACACCTTTAAATGAGGGGTATGATGGGACTTGAAGAATGGGAGGTGTAGCTGGGGAGAATGCTTTGACTTGGTTTCTGTTCTCATAAGCTGCCTTTTAAAATTATTGGAATGGTCAGTACTTTCACGAAGCACTCGGAGATTGCCCAGCAGTAAGTCCCTGCCCACCCCATTTCTCTGATTCCGCTTATTTTCCTCTCCCGCTATACAATATTTAGTTATAAGTCAGCTGGAAACCTCAGTCAGTTCTGCCGATCCAAACACTGAGTATACAATAGTGGAATGCAGTTCTGCCATTATAAATGGCCATATGGCAACTGTGCAGTGGTGCCAGCTAAGCTACAACTACCAGCTAAGCTGGTGGGGGGGGTAGGCAATGGGAAGAATGGGGCAGGGAGGGAGAGGAATGGGGGGAGTTTCTGTGGAACAGGAGGGAGGGGTGGATCCCAGAGGCAACAACTTGCACTGGGATCCTATTCCCATTCCCTATACCCGTCCCTTATCATCCTTGAATGTGAGCCACCGAAATAGCTGGCATAGAACCGAGAAGACCCATTGGAAAAGTAGAGGCTTGAAGAGGCCTCTGTGACTGACCTTGCAGTACAGGATGCAGCGCACACCCTGTTGGTACGGCTGCATCGGCGATGGGGGAATCTGTTAGGATTGGGCCCTGTGTCTGTTGCCGCTCAATTTAAGCAGTGATGTCAGTAGCTAAAGCAGCAACAGCAGCAATCCCATTTTGGGTGGTCCACTGGAAGCCAGCAAGTCTACTGTGGACAACATTCTGCTCTTCCCTGTTCTATACAAACCACAACTTATTTTTAGTTTGGTGGCTAGGTTTGTTTGCTCCTTGTTAGGCAGGGAAAAGGTTAATTTCTCAGCATGTGCACTTTTAGCTGCTGGACTCTGTAAAGTCATTAGGGCCATACCACAAAGGGGAATCGTCATCTGGAGCCATGCCCCAGGCAGGCACTTAATAAAAGGAGCAAGAAAATGTTATATTTCATTGTAAGCAGAAATTGCTACTGCTGACTGAGAGGCAAGGCTCACTGTCCCCGAGAAGGGATATCTAAGAAAAAGATAGCAAAAACTCCTTGTAGTTAAAGCAAGACCTTGGATAGGTGACAAGGATTGCACAAAAGCCTGAACAGAACTGCAGGAAACTGAGCAGGTACATGCTTGAAACGTCGAAAGGCAGAGACAGGAGCAAAAGGAAAAGTTGGAATTAGCAAGAAGCTGATAGATCTTGAGATATTTATATTGAAAAGAAGCTGGGGTGTGCTGTCCTGTGCCCACTGCAAAATTTTGCTCATTTTCCTGAAATACGTACATCTGCTTCACTCAAAGGGCCCAATCCTATCCAACTTTCCAGCACTGATGCCGCCGCAATGCAGCCCTGACGTTACCTTGAGGAGGCCTCCGTGACTTCCCTCCTACCACAGGATGCAGCGCACGCCCCATTGGTACAGCTGCATCAGCGCTGGAAAGCTGGAAAGGATTGGACCCCAAATCTCTTGAGATACTCCACCTGTGGAAGAACTTCCAGATTTGATATGGATTTTGCTTTGGAGGGAATTCAGTGACAATCTAAGGGATGTATGGAACCCCTTGGAGATTTTTTGCTCATCATATCTCCACTCTTTTGAGTTCCTTAGATGTTCCTCAGAGCAGCTTCCCTGGTCACTCTCAATTTAGCTTGGCAACTCTATGAATTACATGCAGTATGGAAAACCGATGTCACTCTTGGCTCAGTGGATTCGGGGTAGATAGAAGCAAGGCAAATCTGTGACTTCAGGTTGTCAGTGTGTGTAATGTTGAACAGAGGTTTTCCAAGGCAATAGTAGTACTACAAATGTACTATTTTGCTGTCTTATGAGTTGATGCTTCGAAGTTCTCCTGTGAGAGCCTAATTGCAAAACTGTTTTGTGGGACTTCTCCCAGACAAATCATGCTTGTGTTAATGGAATTGGATCCAAAACGTTTTATGTAATATAAAACAATTGTTGTGTAACGTTTTCATGTACACATTTCCAGGATAGGCGTCCCCTGCTTATTCGACAGGCTAGGGACCGGATCACTGTTGAAACTCGGAAACCATCGAAAAGTGGAACCCAGAGACGAAGCTGCGCCCCCACGTGGGAGGGGCCGCCGGCGCTAGGTCCCCCCACGGCTACCACACGCCCCACCCCGTAACGCGCCTCCAGACATGCCCCCGGCGCTTTTTGGCTCCTTTTTGGAGCCAAACGAGTGCAAGGGATGGTGGGAGGGCCCAACTGCAGCCGTTCTCGGCTGCGAAGAGAATGAAGAAGCGACGGGGCGGCAGGTAAGACCGCCCCGTGCTCTGGGGCCCACCGCCTCAATCGCCCCCGGTGGTGCAACGCCTCTGGTGGAACCCAGTCTATTTTTAGCTTGCAAATGCAAAATGGCTGTTGAAAAATGTCAATATCACTTGCGAATGTGTGCAAAAGCCTAAATAACACACTATATATACAAAATACAGGTGGGCCCCCATATCCACTGATTCGCTATCCACGGTTTCAGTTATCCACGGATCATGGGGATCCCCCCAGGCTTTTACTTTTTTCCCAGTAAGCTTTGTTTCTTCCTTAAAGAAACAGGAGAAGCAGCCAGGCTGCTTATTACAGGCAAGTAGAACGAGACTAAGTACTAGAGAGGCTCTGCAAGGTTAACAGAAACCTTGCAGAGCCTCTCTAGGACTTAGTCTCGTTCTACTTGCCTGAAATGGAGGCTGTTTCTCTGTTTGTTTTACGGAAGAAACAACGCTTGCTGAAAGAAAAATAAGAGCTGGGGGGGGAAGCATGCCTGCCTGCAGGGGAGGCAGGGTGGGGGAGTCCTCAGGAAACCATGGAGGGGGTGTTCGCTCTTATGCACGGTTTCAAGTATCCACGGAGGGGCCTGGAACATATCCCCAGCGGATATGGGGGCCCACCTGTATAAATCAATTAATACTGTATTAGAAGTAGGTTTACCAGATTTTCAATTTTCTTAACCGGGACAACCCCCCCCCCCACACACACACACAAATAAATAAATACATAAATAAAATTAAAAGAATATGCGCATCGAAGATTTTTAATTATTTATTTGTCACTCAAAATTATTAATTAAATAGGCTTATTTGCCTGTCCCTCGTCGCGCCCTTCCTCCACTGTCGCCGCTGCCATTGCTACTGCCCACCTCTGCCGCCATTGTTGCGTGCCTTGCCTTACCGCTGTACTTGCCTTACCCGCCGTGCCGTGCCCGCCGTTTGCCTGTCTTGCCTTGTCCGCCGTACTGTGCCCTGCCTTGCTGTGTCTTGACTTGCTGCTGCCGTGTTCCCGCAGCCTCCGCCATTTTTAAAATGTAGAAACTTACCCGAGCGCCAGCATCTTGGATCGCAAAATCTCGCAAGGTCCAAGAAGTCACCACCCAAATCTCGTGAGGGTATGAGGCAGCCTCATGCCATCACGAGATTTGGGCGCCGTCATGTTGGATCTCGCAAGATTTTGCGATCCAAGTTGCTGGCACCCGGGGAAGTGTCTACATTTTAAAAATGGCGGAGGCTTGCCAATCGGCCCGGAATGTTCCAGGACCATTCCAGGACCCAAGCCCAGATTCTGGTACGGTCGTGGAAATTCTGGAATGGATGACAAGCCTAATTATAAGCACAAATCTGCACTGTATGAATACTGTGCTGTATGATAAACACAACGAACTGCACAAAAAGATGGTGCTGTGTCGATTGAGAGAGAAAAAGCAGTGTCTTAGGTCAAAATAGTGTTGAATGAATGACTTCCGGTTATAATTGAAATGCGTCGAAAGAGGGCCATTTCGTCAAAAAGAGGGCCATCGAAAAGCGGGGGATACCTTTACCTATGATATCCATTCAAAAAGAGGTTGTAAAGAAATATTATTTATTATTATTTAAATAATTTATATCCTGCCTTTCTCCCGACAGGGCAACCAAGGCGGCTTACAAAATTAAAACAATGTTAAAACAATACAGAACAATGATAAAAACAATTAAAAACAGTTGAAAACCAAACAAACACCAATGGGTCACCTAAAAATTAGAGTTGATTAAAACAGCACAAAGCACTAGGAGCGCTTAAAAAAAAAAAGCACTTGTTGGTAATTTTATACAACCAGCACAATTAAATGGTAAGACTTTTCTGGACTAAAAAAAGTTGCAGTGTTTTTTTTCTTTTGGACTCTGCCATTTCAAGCTGCAGGGGGAATGGCTGCATGTTTGTTCTTGTATGGGGGAATATAGTATTTCAGGAAGAAAGTCAAGCTGAACTGTATTTGCTGACATGCTGGGAGGTTTCTTTAATGTGCAAGGAAATAATCTTTTAGATGAGGGGAGGAACAAGTACCCCCCCCAGCCTAAAGTAGTACAGTCCAAGAAAAGCTTTGGCTCTTCGTTTTGCTGAATGTATAAAATGGCCCTCTGAGGCCTGCTGACGCTTGGGCTGTATTTCATCTTGCTGTAACGTGGTAAGTCAGTTGCAGCAGTAGAGTGATGCTTAAGTTGCCCCTATCAAAGCCAGTTCTGCTTATTGATTTTTAAACTGGAGAGGAGAGAGACTGTAGTTCAGTCAGGTAAATAGAACATTTTCTTTTTGGTCACACAAACTTTAGTACCAGGAGTCTACAGCTGTACTTGGTTGCTGTACCAATCAACGCCATCCTAATATCTACGCTTTGTTTGCTCGTTTGTGCTGCTGCTCCAGCTTCTTCTAAGAGTAAACTATGGATTCTGTGTAGGGTGAATTCCATCCATTGGTGTTGCATTGCTTTCTGTGGCATGTACATTCACATCTGAATGGGCACCCTCACATCTTATTTGTAAATAAGATGCAACACTAAGGTGTAAAAAATTGTCACCAGTAGCCCTATATCTCCATTCCATTTAATGCTGGGGAGGCTGTAGAGCCCATGGACTCCAGTGGTCTGGAGTCAGTAAAGGGCTGAATGATGACAAATAAGTGGAAATTACCAGTAAATCTGGATAAAACAGAGGTGTTGTTGGTCAGGACAGTTGCAGAGCCCAGAGTAGCAGCAGTGCCAGTAGCAGAGTTATCTTCAGATAACTAAAGCACCAATTTGTACGTGAGTGGTTTCAGTATGCACACCAACAATTTATGTGAACTGACAACAGAGTTCAATGGCTCCCTTGCAGGCTGCTGCTAGAGGAGTGGGGTGAAGGTGCCCAGCCAGTATCCAGCCAGGGTGGATAGGTCCCTTGCTCTTTTTTTGTTTTGTATTTTGAGCACCGGACGACTTCGCCTCAGTCGTTTGTCCACAACAGACGTGGCATTCGAGAACCCCTGGATATTCAGCTGCCCCTGTAGGAGGGGGAGATGACAAAATTATGTTACACTAAGGCTACAATCCTAGGCGGATTTACTTGGGAGTAAGGCCTACTGGCTCTGGGGGCTATGGAGGAAATGCTATGTTGAACTTAAATTTGCCATTACACCCAGAGGCTGCATTACTAGGGTTGGTGTCACCTGGTGCAGTAACTCATGGTGTCACCCCATTTATTTATTTTAATATGAAGTATAGCAGTACAGGAGGCCAGCGGGTGGCGCAGTGGGTTAAACCGCTGAACCATGAGCTGTCGATCGAAAGGTCGGCAGTTTGAATCCGCGACGGGGTGAGCGCTCGTTGCTTGGCCAGCTCCTGCCAACCTAGCAGTTCCAAAGCATGTTAATGCGAGTAGATAAATAGGTACCGCTTGCGGGAAGGTAAACAGCGCTCCGTGTTTCAGCCGCATGCTACGCGCTGCGGCAAGAAGAGTCATGCCAGCCACATGACCACGGAGGCGTCTTTGGACAACGCTGGCTCTTCGGCTTTGAAATGGGGATGAGCACCACACCCTAGAGTCGGACACGACTGGACTTAATTGTCAGGGGTCACCTGTATAGCACTGTATACAGGTCACCCAACAAATCAGTAAACAACAAAAAAACCAGTGACCAACTTGATGATACTCGCAAAACTGAATAACAGCCCAATTCTAACCAACGTTCCAGAACCGATGCAGCCGTGCCAATGGGTCATGTGCTGTATCTCGCGGGGGGGGGCAATCACGGGGGCCTGCTCAAGGTGAAAGAATGCTTGATTCTTTACCTTAAGGCTGCATTGCAGCTGCATCTGTGCTGGGAAGTTGGTTAGGATTGGGCTGTAAGAGTTCTAGTGTTAGTGATACATAAAAATGAGAGCTGACTCGTACTAACACCTTATTGGGTCCATGCTATGTCATAATAACACCTCATTGCCTTTTTTATTTTTTTATTTCATGTTATAAAAAGAAAACAACAAAATAAATAAATAAAATAAATATAGAATACAGATAATTCAACAGTGTTCCTTAAATTACATTCTGCATTAAATTAGCTTTCCAATGATATATAATGTCATGGAATTATTCATAAATACAAATTTTCCGAAAGGTTCCCACAATTTTGGCCACTAGTGGCGTCATCCCCATTGTGCGGTCCACCTACTCAGGCCCCACTACTGATGCCACAGATTACACCAGTGCTAATGGTTCCTGATCCACCATTTTGGAATTACTATAATTTTCAAAAGCCAACCATTTAACAGCTTGATTATTTCTAGGTACAGTGGCAATCTAGGTCTACTTTTTTTTCCCTGTTCTTTTTTCCAGTGTTGAACTGTAGTGTTTTCTTTTGAAAATCTGGAGGCTGCTGAAGCCAAGAGAAATCTGAGATAACAAAACTTTGATTCTGTTTGCAGCCTCTGTGAATTTCTTTTGAATTTTAGGTTGTATGTAAATAACCGTAACTAGTCACACTTCATTTCAAAGCTACTCATTTATTTATTGCTCTCCTATTTTGCGACACGTTTTGTGTTGCTGCATTTGATTTTAAACTGCTGTCTAACTAGAAGAAACAATTATGCAAAAGAAAAATTAGATCTTTCAACACTTCCGAAGACTGCCACACATTTAATTGCTTAAAGTGAGCACAAAGAATCGGTTTATTCCAGAATAGTTCAGCATCTGCTAACAAATTTAGGGAAAGAGGCTCTATTTATTGTAGATCTGTAAATACTCTGGAACTTGGCAGGTGGTATTTTTATGGCACAGACAGCGAGACAGAAAAAAAACAGGGAGCAAAAACTCATTTCCGTGGCCAGGAACATTGTTTCTCAACATGCAGCGAAGGTGTGATAACCTTTTATGAGTTAACTTCTTTAATTAATTCATTTATTGCTCCAGCACCTATCACTACCCCAAATCTCATTCAGGTTAATGCTGCAAGATGATCTCTTCTGTATTTGCCACCTTGGCAATTCAAGTTTTGCAATTTTGGCTTACTGGATGAAAAAGAAAAAAACACTTTCAGCCCAGTCCTAGCCACTGTGTTATGGTAGCAGAACAGAGTTCCACTGTGCTGTTGTAACAGGCCATATGGCTGCATGCACAGTGCATCTCTGGCAGCCATTTTGAAGCTGCCACCGCTACTGGTGACCTGCTCTAGAGCATGTAAGCTGGCGCAGGGGGGGGGCAGATCATGGGCCAGGAGGGGGTGGAACTGGAAGTGCCAGGGGAGGAACCAGGAGCGGGAGTGGGTGGATCTGGTGGCAATGGTGCATGCTGCATCTTATCCCCTCCCTGCCCCTTTTCCCTTCTCAGACATATGCCACCCATAGGAGGCCCCAGGACTTATGCAGAGGTAAGTAAAAATATTTTGACTTGCCTCCCATTTATTTTTGGGTTTCTCCCCACCCCCCACCATAGGATGCAGCACACATTTTTTGGCACAACTGCATTGGTGGGGATAGGATTGAGGCCTTTGTTTCAAAAAGGAGAATGTCAAAGCTTTAAAGAGGTGGAACAAAGGGTGAGAAGGACTTGTGTAGGTTACCAAACTCCATGGAGTTCAGCTTGTATTGTTGGATAGCTCTCCTTACACCTTTGCATTGGAATGTCAGCAGTGGCAATATGATTGTCAGATGTGATGACATTGCATGTTGGAGAATGTGCAAATGGGTGCAAAAGGTGATAACCAGGGAAAGCAAGCAACATTTGTTATCGTCAGATAACTAAAGTACCAATTTGTAAGTGAGTGGTTTCAGTATGCACACCAACAATTTATGTGAACTGACAACAGAGTTCAATGATAACCTTTTTTTTAATGGCAAGGGAGGACTGATCCTGGTTCACTAGGTCCTGTGACCCATCATAATCTAATGCGACCCTTCCTCTTACTTTAAATAACAAACATTTGCAAGTTCTGTACTGCGTGTTGTTTTATTATAATTAGCACTTATCCCCTGCTATGGTTCCTATGGTTCCTATCACCCCCCCCTGCAGTATTTATAGTATTTTTTAAAGAGCAAGACTTCCAATTTTTAAAAGAGACATGCACCCAATTATATGATCGACCTCATACATTAGCAGCTCAAGCCTATCCCACGCACCACATACTATGGTGGGGGTGGTGACCAGAAGGCCAACTAGAACTAACAAACTTACCTCTCGTTAGGCCTTCTGGCTGCCTATGGGTCTCCTTGGACCCACACCAGCTATGTAGCTGAAGTAAGTCTGAAGACAGGAAACTGGTCGGTTGGAATGCCCTATGCCCTTCCCCTCACCTCTCAGTCTTGTCACCACCCATCTGGTTTGGGAAAAACAAGCATGTCTACATTCAAACCATTTATTATTCCCTCCCTGCACCTTCCCCTTGCTGAGCTGAACATCCCTTGGGCTTGGAGTTTTGGCCAAGGAGGAGGAACCGCTGCGGCAGCTTCACCTTCCCTCACTCCTCCCCACCCCTCACGCTTGGAGTTGTGGCCAATGGCGAACAGACGGCAAAAAAAGGGAAAAACTCCGAGCCAGGCTTGTTTTCTCACCCCCTTGAAAACCCTCCCTCTCTGCTGCCTTCCTCCTCCAAGGTCTCCATTGCGCCTGCCTGCCTGCCTGTGTTGATGCCAGCCATTAACGGAAAATGACTCGGAAATGGCAAGTCTTTACCCCCACGAGTACAGGTCAAGTACGAGTCCCGTGGGTCACGAGTCCGAGTGCGAGTCAGTGGCTCACGAGTACAAGTATGAGTACGAGTCAGGGAAAAAGTGGCTAAGTCACACTTGCGAGTCGAGTCATTTGACTTGAGTCCCCATCACTGCTATTTGGAACTTAATTTATTACACAGTAAGACTTCTGCTTATAGTGAAATTATGTCGAGGTGGAGAGCTCCAATTTGCAAGACCTTAGAGCAATATTTCTCAAAGTGTGCTCCTAGGAGCCCTGAAGGAGACCACTTCAGGGGCTCCCCAAGCACACCATAAGTCACTGCCATCTGCTTGATGCTGTACCACTCCATGCATGCACCAGCGCTATGGGGCTCCGCGAGACTCTGAGTGTGCACAGAGCTCCAGAGACTGATAAATTTGAGAATCGTTACCTAGAGGAACGGTGACACACAAATGTGCTGCAGTGCTACAGCCTTCTGTTCCAATTAGTGGCCCTTGGTTAGCATACCTTTTCCTAAGAGAGCCTTACCTCTCCCAAGGTGAAGTTCTGGCTGGCTCATAGAAATGTTAGCTTGAGAAACCAAAATGGAGTTAGGCAAGAGTGTGCTCCTATTGGAAAGAGTCAACAATCTCCACTTTTTCTTTATAGCTAAAATCTCAGTACGGTATAACTGGCAGCCCAATCCTAATGAAATCCCTGTACGGTGATGTAGTGGCACCAGCGCAGCTTCCGCTGTATCCCGCGGGGGATATTTGGCCGCTGGAGGCCTCCTCGAGGTAAGGGAACATTAATTATCTTGCCCCAGGGTAACCCCCATCAGCTGCTATGGATCAATTCAGACCTGTACCAGCTCAGTCGCCGGCACAAGTCCAAGTGGATCCATGAAGGCGGATCAGACCCGGGAAGGAGATCAGGATTTGCTGTGCTCTGCTGCTGTCAAACCTGCCCCCTTCCCAGACCTGATCCGCTCTCCACTTCTCTCTGTCACCACCCCGTTCCGCCCCCTCCCTCATTTCACCATCTCCATGCCTTCCCCCGCCCCATCCCACCCCCTGCATGTCCTTACCTGCTCTGGCGGGTCTTCACCTGTCCATCGGAGCAGGGAAGGCCACTCCAACTTTATTTGTGACTGCTATAAAGCAGCCTCCGCCGGTGCAACATGTGTTGCACCGACACCTGGCCCAGTTAGGATTATGCCAACAGTCTCTGTATTTTTCCCCCATGCCACATATAAAGTAGTTTGATAAAGTACTGTACTGCACATTAACCAGTAGGTGAAAAATAAACTGGTAGTTGTAGGGACGGGTAGACTTTACAGCTGTAGGATTTGAGCTGAACCTCAAAACTACGGTAGCTTGTCATCCCTAATTTCATTATGAAAAATGTTTCCATCCAGAAGGTCCAGTTAGAAGGCAGCACTTGTTTCTCCGAGATTTCTTTGATTTCTCAGAAACTCTCTCCCCCATCACTGATCTGATTTGGGCTTCACATTGCTTAAGCAAACTGAGCATCAAGCTGCCCAGATGCGGCAAAGGCTGCTTTCATATATCAAACTGACATGCTAAGTGCTAGGGAGCTGTTTACACAGACCTTTATGAATATGTTTCAGAGCTTTTTCTAATGATAGTGGCTATAGGTTCATTCTGGGTCAGCCAGAGTTCGATAGTTTCCTGCAATTATGGAAGCACCCAGTGAGATGGCCACTTTGTTCCATAGTAGAAATAGCCTTTGTGCTGCTCTGAGTCGACATTGCTTGTTCGACATTGCTTGCTATGGAGGAGTTTGGCACTAACTATGTGTTAAGCTTGCACGGCTTTCCTTCTTGGTAGTAGCAAGCCATACAGGGAGACCTGAAGTTGGCACAGAAAACAACATGGGCATCGCAAACTGGCCTCCCGTTTGGACCAGTCCTGCTTAAACTCTACCTTGCAGCTGGGTGGGATCCCTCCCTGCTCAAACAGAGTTTCTGATGACTTGAAGGTGAGTGAGACAGCACCCCAGCCAACTCAAGTTGAACTTGAAACTTTGACAGGTGGGCCAGCTGTCCTCCATAATCAACAAGCCAGCTCCGAGACTTATGGGACAGTGTCTCAGCTCCTGGGTTCAGAGCAACACTATTTATGGGCCAAACGAGAAGGTGTCCCAGAAAATCTGAAGCTGCGGACTGAAATTCAGGATCACAGGGAATTAGGCTATGGAAACAACTACTCCTCACTGAGTTGTGATCTTCTCTTCCCCCCACCCCCATTATTTAGCTGGTCCCAAGGAACCTTTTTTTTTTTTTTTTGGCCCTGCATAGAAATTAACATTAAATATTTTCATACTTAGGCAAAAAGTAAATTGACAGGAATCTCACACTTCTACCAAATGTGGAAGCAAAACTTGCATCTTACCTTGGGGGATATATTCTTCATGGGGATATCTGATTTCCCCCGTTTATTCATGACCCAGATGCCACAGGAGCAGAAGCACATGTCACTCCTATTTCCTTTTCCACTGCTTTTTTGGAGTGTGCAGTGGTCCTGATGTGAAGGCTACAAGTACAAAATACCAGACCATATCTCTTCCCCAGGTGAATTTGCTTTGTGTTGCTTCGTGTTAATGCTGTCCTCAGTTGCGTAGCTAGCCTGCACCGAGGGGGGGGGGGATGATGCATTTTGCATCATTGTCCCATCCTCTGGCTTCCTTTCAAGCTTTCCAGGACCCGGGGCAGGTGGGAGGGCTCAAAAGTGCACCGTTTTTTGCGCTTTTATGCTCCATGGCTTCAAACAACCCTCCAGCTGCAAAAAAGCAGCCGCGGAGCACAAAAATCTTGATGCGGCTCTTCCTCGCGAGAAGACCATGGCTGTCACCTGGGGGCACAGCCCCCCCTTAGCTACGCCACTGGCTGTCCTGTCCCAATTTGTACTTAACGTGAGTCCTAATCTGAACATAAGGTATTTTTCAACTAGAACACATTTAGTGCATGCTAGTTAAAAATCTTTCCAAAGAACGACTTGGTTATAATTATCCTCAAGTTCACAGGAGTTTCCTTAAAAAAAAAAATCCCAAAATTATTCTCAGTGCTCAGGAAAACTTTAATTTAAGATAAAGTGCCACAGGGGGGGAAATAACAAAAACTAAACAGTTAATTATTGAGTTTTAACATTTACTTGTTCATTCTGTTATTCCTCTTCCTGAATTCATTCCATACTGATACCATTGTTGAAAACGACAATCCACTGACTTCCTTGTGCTAATTAACATTCTGAGTCATTCAGTGCAATTTTTGTAAAATGTTAGATCTCTGCATACTTAAACAGTTACACAAGCAAAATACCATTAAAACGCAGTAAGTAATGGAAACGTTTCCCTGACAATTTGATGAGACATTGAAATGTTATCTACTGGCAATAGGCATGGCCCAGATTGGGGGTAGCATCCACAGTGATCTCATGGAGGAAGTTTTACGGACCAATCCTATCCTCTGCTTTCAACAGTGGAAGCTGCCTTCCGCGAATCGAAATGGCATGGTGCCGCCACAAATGGTGTGCCACTGCTGAGTGCGAGGGAGCCAGCGGTGGAAGCAACTGGTGGCTCCCAGCTCTAGCCAGTGGCCCACCCATGCCACGCTGGAGGAGGTGTGGCAGCAGCAGGGGCGGACTGTGGGTGGGCCATGGGCAGTTCAGGGGAGGTTAAGGACAGGGAGCAGGCTGGAAGGGGTAGAGCTCAGCAGCAAAGGCACATGCTGGATCCTATCCCCTGTTTTTCAACCCACTCTGTTCCCTTCCTCTCCTTGGACATATGCCAGCAAGATAGCTGGCATGGGTCTGAGGAGACCCATAGGCAGCCAGAAGGCCTACCGAGGCGTAGTAAGCTTTTTTACTTACCTATTGTTGGCCTTCTGGTTGCTCCCCCCACCATCGCATGCAGCGCACGCTCTGTTGGCATGTCCGCATGCTATAGCATAGTGGGGGGTAGGATTGGGCTGTTAGTGATGGCAGTGTTGCGCAATGTTGCCCAACCACTAGTAGAAGAGGAACATTTCAGATTTTGCTAGAGGTGGTGAACAGCGCTTGTGCAAAATGTAGTGTGATGTGTTGCACAATGTTTCCATTAGTGCAAGAACTACTTTGGAACAAAGATAACTTTCTCTGCATCGCAATGTCCTTCTGCTCATTCCGTACCATTTCTACTAGTGGAATACTCCATCCTTGGTCCAGAAATCAGGCAGTTTTCCCCATCCATAAATCAGGAATTCAGCCCAAATTCTGTTCAGGGCAAAAGCACCACAACAGACTGCACCTGTGTGAAAGTGCCAATGCAGCCAGCTATAACTTGGGACTTCCATAAGTTGGATGTCCATAACTCAGGGACTCTCTGTATATTTGCCTCCTAAGCTGCTGTTTGCTGCAAATAGTAACTTCTGAGGTTTTGGCTGCCTCATATGCAGTTTTGACACATTAAAAGATCTTCTTTTAATCTTCTTCCATGCAATGTAAGGTCCATGTTATGGGGAAGAGAGCATGTTAGTCATCCCTGTTCTCACACCAATGTGCTCCTAAAGCTCTGCTCCACACTCCCCCCCCCCCACATATAGCATTTGCACAAACGCTGTACCTGTGGAAGGGATACTCCCCATGTGTTCTCGCAACCAGGTACAGTGGGCCCTCCTTACCCACGGGTTCCCTATCTTCAGATCTCGCCATCCATGGATTGCGTGGGGCAGTATCTGGCACTCCCAGAAGCTGCTTCCAGGTCACTCCGAGGCCCATGACCTTCTCTGTTGGCCTGGTCTCGGAGAAATGCTTCTGTGACGCATTCTTGGGCGAGACAGGGCCAACGGAGCGGGTCATGGGCTTCGATGCAACCCGGAAGCGACTTCCAGGAGCACCAGATACTGCCCCGCAAGGCTGCAGTCAGTGGTGCCCTGCAGACCAAAGGTATGGAGTTTTTAAAACTGAATTCTAGTGGGACTCCAGTATTTGCGAAATTCCTTATCCATGGGGGTTTTTGGAACCAAACCCCCGCGAATAAGGAGGGCCCACTGTAGAACATTTTCTCTGTGCAGACAAATACTTTATACATGGCAGGTGGGGTTTTGCAAGCATATTGACTTGGGACTGAGACTTGCTGGGATGAAGATCTGAATAAGGTTTCGGAGACTACGATTTCTAGGCAGGTTTTTGGAAGGGTTGGGTCCTCCATATCTTTTCTGTACAGTTCTTTTATGCCATTAAAGGTTTTTGACTTTGACTTTGTTTTTGGAAGGGACTAACACGTCTCAGTTAAGCATTGCTTGGAATAAAGGGATAATGGGAAAAGACCTAGAGCCCACCAGAATCTCATGGCTGGCACTAGGAAATTGCAGACGAAGCCTAATTTGTCATTGACCCTGGGCTTTTTCATGTTTGACATAATGTTTCAACTGAAAACCTGTTTGCTGATGATAGACTATTGCTTTTTTTTTTTGTTAGACAAAATATGCTTGCATTGATTAAATATGTGCCCTATATTGGTTACATTACAAATGTTTCCAGTGACATACTGTGAATCATTATGTATGAATGCAATATACATCTATTGGTCCAATCCTAGTAGGTCCTTACGCTGTGAGTGGCCAGGGCCGTGCACCAGCGGGCCATCCACATCTTCTAGCGCTGGTAACTCAGTGTGGGAGGAGGGGAGGAACAGGGTGGAGATTGGGGCGGGGAGAAGGGCGGATCGAGGCTGGGAAGGGGGGGTATGGGCTGCAGCAGCGCCACTGATATCTTATCCCTTTTCTCAGTCTCAATCCGCCTTCCCCGGTCTGCTCGGACTTGCAGCAGCTTATAGAGCTCAGACTTGCACCAGTTATATAGCTAGCGCAGGTCTGAGTAGAGTAGACCCATTCAGGCGGCGAGGGATTACCCCTGGGCAAAGGAACAAATGTTCTCCTACCTGGAGGAGACCTTTGGGGCTTGAAACTCCCTCGCAGGATATGGCATCGTAACCCGTTGGCTGGCTGTATGGGCAGTTACATAGAATTAGGTTGAATGTTTAATATATTTAAACCATGCATTGAAGGCTGTACAGAAGTGTAGGGCATTTTTTATTTAATATTGCCTAATTTTTGCCTAATAATTCCGTAATGTAAAAGGAAGTTGAAGCTCTTCTCCTTCAATGAGCAGGAGAAAAACAATCATCTTCAAACTGCAAAATAATCATCTTGCTCTTGTATTTAGGCTATATACTCCTTAATGGCAGAAAAACGCCACAGAATGGCTTTCAGCTCTTTGTAGTGCGTGTGTGTCTATGTGTGTGTCTCATTAATATTTATACACTATACTTGTTTTCTCTCTCTCTTTGTTATAAAAATGAAAACAGCTGTGAAAAACCTGCTTTTAACAACATCTCTTACATTCATTATATATGTCTCTGCACATGCAAACGTCCAGATAGCATCTTGGAAAACAGGAGTCTAATATTAATAATAAAAAAATGTGCTTGTCTCTTTTGATCTTTTGACTTCAAAATTGAATTAGGTTAAAAATACAAATAACCTGCAGCAGTTTGCAGAGTGCTGAAGCATGCTTCTGTTGTGTTTCTAAAGATGCTTTTTCCCCGCAAACAATGTCGATGGCAACAAAAATGGGAAGCATTTCTGATCAAAGGTTGGCAGCTTAACATGCCGAGAAAGCAAAGTGCATATGTAGCATCAAATCCTCACTAAAGGTAAGCTTTGTTGTTGGTGCAGCCATTGCTAATGGAGCCAACATGTTTTCAGAAGCTGAGCTTACATTGTGGGTTCTAAACTAAAGCGGAAAAATAACTTTACTGTCAGCTCAAGTTGAGGGGCTGGCCCTTGATTTTTTTTTTTTTAGGTCAAATGTACTGACTAAGGTTCTAATCTTCTTTTTTTTTTTGCTAGAGTTGTCTCCAAACTAGGCCAGTGGGTGGCGTAGTGGGTTAAACCGCTGAACCATAAGCTGTCGATCGAAAGGTCGGCAGTTTGATTCCCGCGACGGGGTGAGCGCTCTTTGCTTGGCCAGCTCCTGCCAACCTAGCAGTTCCAAAGCATGTCAATGTGAGTAGATAAATAGGTACCGCTTGCGGGAAGGTGAACAGCGCTCCGTGTTCCAGCTGCATGCTACGCGCTGCGGCAAGGAGAGTCATGCCGGTCACATGACCACGGAGGCGTCTTCGGACAACCCTGGCTCTTCGGCTTTGAAATGGAGATGAGCACCACACCCTAGAGTCGGACACGACTGGACTTAATTGTCAGGGGATACCTTTACCTTTAGTCTCCAAACTACTTACACACATAATTCTTTTTATTTTATTTTTCATTGCAAATATAAGGGAGGCTTCATCAAAGAAAAGTGTTTCAGAAACTCTTGCTGAACTTGGGGTGGGAGTAACTTGGCTAGCCATTTAACCTTCAAACAGAAACATTTTTTTCGCAAGGAGATGCAGACTAGCAGTCAAGTGGTATGGAACCTTTCGTACAGATGGAACCTTTGACTCTGTAATACAAAGCTGTTCTCATTTCCACCTTTTTATGTTTCCAGAAATGATACGTACAGCTGACCATTAGGGCTGCCAATCAGCCAGTGAAAATGTGTTCTGACCAGTTGTCATGTTCTTCGGTATAGTAATGTATTTGGCTCTGAAAAGCCTTTATTTTTAACATGAATTACATTGTCCATTTTCAGCCTAGTCAAGACCTCCATCTCTCACAACCAACTTGATGGTTGACCTGTGATTCGTCTGTCTGTGAGGAAACATGTATTGAGACATGGCTAGCATTGGTATCAGCCTCCTCTTGTCCAGTCCCTAACAACATGAAGACCTGCACAGCCAAATGAAAGGGATTTCATTATGAATTGGCTAATTAAAGCTGTGGTACATTGAAAAATGGCATTTGATGGGTAGCCCAATCCTGTGCAAGTATGCACAGTCGGCTTAAAGGGAGCAGCTGCTGCATCCTGCACAGTGCCTGGGCCGCACTGGCGTGGCCTGGGCTCACCTCTGTCTCCTTCCCCCAATGTAAGTGGGGCAGGGCCCAATGGGCCTCCTCGGATGCACGCCAGCTCCAGAGCTGTTGTGCGTCCGGGGAGGCCATGTAAGGCTGGCCCGGGCTGTGACGGGGCTTGGGATATTGCCACCGATATTCCTGCCCCCTTTCAGCCCGGGCTGGCCAATGGACACCCTCCCTTGCCACCCCTGCCCTCCATCTCTCTGCCCCTGCACAGGTCTTACCTGTGTCCAGCTGCAAAAGTCCTGGGGGATAGCGCAATAAGCAGTAGCGACCTCCACACTGGTGCCGCTTAGGAGCTGCAAATGTGCCTTATGGCTCATTTGCGATTCCTTAGACTGGCGCGGTGCTGGCCTAAATTACGCAGGATCGCACCGTAACTTACGATGTACCTACCTTTGGTACATGGTGTCCGAATGGTATAACCATTATATAACCCTACCTCACAAATGTTGGAAGCAAATAAATAAAAGCATTTTATTTATCGGGATCATTAGAAAATGGATTGAGAATAAAACGGCCAATATCATTATGCCTTTGTACAAATCGATGGTAAGGCCACATCTGGAGTATTGTGTCCAGTTCTGGTCACCACACCTCAAAAAGGATATAGTTGAATTGGAAAAGGTGCAGAAAAGAGCGACCAGAATGATTCGTGGGCTGGAGCACCTCCCTTATGAGGAAAGGCTACAGCGTCTGGGGCTTTTCAGCCTAGAAAAAAGGCGCCTGAGGGGGGACATGATTGAGACGTATAAAATTATGCATGGGATGGAGAGAGTGGATATAGGGAAATTCTTCTCCCTCTCGCACAACACCAGAACCAGGGGACATGTACTAAAATTGAGTGGAGGGAGAGTTAGAACAGACAAAAGAAAATATTTCTTTACCCAGCGTGTAATTCATCTGTGGAACTCCTTGCCACAGGATGTGGTGATGGCACCTGGCCTAGATGCCTTTAAAAGGGGTTTGGACAGATTCATGGAGGAAAAGACCATCACCGGTTACAAGCCATAAGCAACCTCCTGGTTTTAGAAGTGGGTTTTCTCTGTGCCAGGTGCAAGGGAGTGTCAACGGGAAACAGGTTATCTTGTTGTCTTGTGCTCCCTGAGGCATCTGGTGGGGCCACTGTGTGATACAGGAAGCTGGACTAGATGAGCTTTTGGCCTGATCTAGCAGGGCTCTTCTTATGTTCTTATGTAGCAACAACAACAAACTGGGTGTTTCAAAACATGCTATGCAATATCCAGTTGCACAGATGAACTCACAGTACCCCAAAGGTCATATTTAATTTAATACAAATTGTACAGCACCAAGTACAACCTCAACACATGTTTCATTTCCTCAGTTCTAATTGCTCTGCAGAGTAGCTGCCAGCCAAAAGGGTGTATTTTTCAGGAACAAAATACAGAGATGGTTTAGCTTTACATGTTGCATGCAGCCTGTAGTTGCAATTCCTCACTTAAAGTTGTCAATAGGTTATTGGAAACTGCGACTTTAAGCGAAACTACGTATAATGAAACCAATTTTACCATAGGCTAATTGACATTAAACTGAAACCACTTTAACATAACTTCTAAGATTTTCATGGTTGGCAGAAATAATATATTTTTTAAGTAAATAAAATATTTCCTTACCTCTCTCAGGCCTCCTGATCTCCCCACCACCACCATTGCATGCAGTGTGCACCTTCTTGATGTGGCTGCATACTATAGCGTGGAGGGGGATAAGGATTGGGCTGTCAGTCATTCAAAAATGGATTCTCTATTTGTTGTCATTCCCTGGTGCATTTGTTTTAAACAAACTGAACCAAGAGTACAATGAGCTCATTCATATCTGGTTCTATTCATTTAAAAAACGGCGTATGCCTGGAGGGCAAAGCTCAGAGGTTCTTGTTTTATTGCCGGGTCTTTGAAACTCTCTTCTCAAAAGGTTCACCTTGATAACTTTCTCCTAGCTTTTAAAAAGAATGAAAACCTCCCAGCTTTTTAGAAAAGTCTTTTGACTTTGATTGTGCATCATATTTGCATTGTGCATCATATTATTATATGCTATATGTTAATTACAGTTTTAACTCTAAGGGAAGGGGTGTCCATTAATGCAGACAGTCCATTGAATCTGAATGCACTGAAGTCAATAGAGATGTGTGTGTCCAAATCATAGGACTAATTTTTAATGGAGCAGAATATGTCCACTATTTCCGAAGTCTGTTAAATTGAGATCCGTTAGTGTTCCCTGTATATGCTATTTACAGCCCAATCCTCTGTAAGATACGGCAGCCGGCCTAAAGGGCTGGACGCCGTATCCTATCCAGCTCCCGGGCAGCCCGGATGCAAGCATCCTCCTCAAATGTACGCGAGCTCCGGAGCTCGCGTAAATTCACGTCGGCCCTGTAAGGCTGGGCCGGTCCTGGAGAGAGCTTTGGATATCGTTGTATCTCGTCGCTGATATTCCCGCCTTCTCCATACCTGGGGCGGCCAATGGCCCCCCTCACTGCCCAGTCTGCCTTCCTTCCTCCCCCCGCCCCTGTACCTGCTGGTGTAGGCCTGACCTGCTTCAGTGGGCACAGGGCCGTGTAGGAGCCAAGGTAAGGGCCGCCGGCCTCTGTGCCAGCGCTTTACACACCGGGTGTCGTAAATGTGCTTTACGACGTGTTTATGACACCCAGCGCCAGGGGAGTGCGCTCTCCCCCGGTGCTAATGTACACAGGATTGTGTCGTTAGTCTGATCTGCTTTGCTTATGTTAGCTAGTGTTAACTTAGGAGATAACTTTCCTTTTAAAACTTTATTCTTCACTTGTTTGTTAGCAAATGGTTTACTTTCATCTGCCTGGAGAACCCATTGTTGGACTAATAGTGTGGAATGTTCATTTTAGACTGACCAAACTGATGAATAAATATTCAGCAGTAATCCCACTTAGTTTAGTGGAATTTACTCCTCAGTAAGTTCAGACTTGCTCTTCTAAATCCATTAGCCTCAACCCAACACAGCCTTAAACATGAACTGTGGGATCGCGGTCTCAAACACAGAAAGAGGGCCATGAAGGGGACAGTGGCCTGGAAGGATTGAGTGCAGAGAAGCCAAGCTGCCTTTCTTGGAAGGAAGGTAGGGCGCTTGGGAGGAGAGAAGCAGTCCTCAAAGTTAGCTGGCCAGCCCTCGCTGACTCAGCAACTTTGGTAGACCTTGCACACACACACACACACACACACACACACACACACACACACACACACACACACACACAGGGGGGGGCTGTAATGGAAAGGGGATTGTGGGGTATTACTGATCCTGGATGCCAGCTGGCACAGTGGTTCTTGGATAGAGGCTGGAAAGGTGACGCAGCACCAGCAGGTTAATGCTCCACCAGGACAACAAGGAGAATAATGAACAAAGAGTGAATAGAGAACAAAGAACACGAGGATCTAAAAACAAAGGTTTGTATAGATTTTCACCCCATAGAATCCTATGGGATTCTTGGGGTGACTCAATCAGGAGGTCCCTATTGCTAGTCAGACCCATGTTGTTGTTGTTGTTGTTAAGAATATTTTAATACACCTTTTTTCTACAAAAAGTAGTTCATAGAGTCAGAGGCGTCACTAGGGCGCGCGCTGCCCCAAAGTGGGGGCGCGCGCGTCACCCTAATGACCCCCCCACACCCAGCCCCTAGTTTTTAAATTGGCGCAGCCGCTAGGCCGTGCCGCGGGTTTTTGGGGGGCAATCCGACGGGACGCTGCCCCGGGTGCCCCCCGGCTCTGCCCCCCCAGCCACTCGTTGCAGCCAGCTCCCGGGAAGTCTTCCCTGACCAGCTGTCCTGGGCCTTCATCAGAAGGCCCTGGCACGTCGGCCGGGGAGGTCGCTCCAAGGCCTTCTCCTGGCCTCGTAGCGGGGAGAAGGCCTCGGAGCGGAGCCTCCGGAGGGTGACGCGTGCAGGGGAGGTGACGCGCGTGTGGGTGCGTGCGTCAGTCACCCTCTGCGCGCGTCACCCTCTGGCAGTCTGCCCGCGCGCGTCACCCTTCGGCAGACCGCCCCCGGCGCTTCGCGATAACATAGAGTGCATAGAGTGGTTTTTGCCTGCATAGAGTGGTTAAGGATTAGAGGGGTGATTACATGACTCAAATTAGAAGTGTGGCCTTTCTGGCCTTTGAATCTGTTGCTTCCTGCCATCAGTCCTTTAAATGGTCATCATGTTGCTGGCCTGGGCCTTTGCTCTCTAGGCAGGCACTTAGTACCATGTACTGGATGTGTATCTCCTGCATGCCTTGAATAAAACAGAATTGGCAGAAATAAAATGCTGACCATCTTGAAATGTATAGGCTTGTGTTGTAAGTTCACTTAGAGCACAATCCTATGCTTATCTACTCAGAAGGTAGTCCCATTCTCTTCAGTGGGGCTTACTCTCATGAAAGTGTGCATAGGATTGCAGCCTTGGGTTATGCACTAGAGTGACTGTAGTCCTCCTCTGTTGTCATAACAGAGCACTCGGACATGAGGGAAAGCATCAGAGAGCATTAATTTATGCCACATAAAATGCTCAAAGTCAGATTTTCAAAATGTAAACATTAAAAGTATGGCAACAATCAGACTTAAATATTCCAAAGGACACACAGAAATGTTCAAGCCGAAAATATTGCAACATACCTACTTTTAAGTAGAGAATTACTGGATGTTGAAAATAAACTAAATTGAATCAAGGTTATATTTAATTAATAGGATATCCAGATGGTGTGGCTGAGGTGTTATTTTTACATATCACACACTAATGACTCAGTTTCACATATCGCAAAATGTGGTATTGTCACATGTTCCCTTATGGCTTCATCCAGATATACAGAATTTCTTTACTTTTGCAAAGAACATAAATGCACAAATGCATCTTTGAAATGCCCAAAAATGTTGGCTGGTGGTAGCAGATGTGACAGAATATTGACACCCAGTTCTCACTCAGATACTAAACCTGAGATTGGGCTATATACCACTTCAGGTTGCAGGCGGGGGTGGGTTCATATGATGTTCCTCCGTAAAAACACATTTCCTGCATATAGAAAATGAGCGTGTTCTAAGGTAGGCTAGCCTGGAACAATTCTCGTGACATCTCGTTTTCTGTGTGGAGGGTATGTTTTTTGAACGTGTGAGTGTTCAGTTCATCTTCAATTAGTATTCAAGTGACATAAATGACTGACACAGGTGCTGGTTTACCACTTCAGTGAAAACAAAGGTTGTCAGGTTTGGCAGTTGAAGATCAACTCCTGCCTTTAACTTTCCCATCCTTATAGGAGAAAAGGCAGCATCAGCAGGCACCTCTTGACCGGGTCCTAGCTTCCCCACTCCCCCTCCCATCTGCAGGGATCATTTCCAGCAAATCAGGGTGGGGTCAAACAGATAGGAGGAGCCACTGCTGCCTTTTCTCCTGTCAGAATGGAGGTGTTAAAGGCAGGATCTTCTGTTCCTGAACAGTTGATCCTGGTTACGTTAATAAAAAACTAGGCCTTAGATGTAATGGGGAGCAATTGAATTTTTTAGAAGTTCACATTAGATTGTATAACAACTTTAGGTATGCTGTGAGCTCACCTCTCAGGTCTAATCCCTCATCTGGGAGGAGTTGTACGTCTGGGTAGCTGGAGAACCACAAGTCGGCAGCTTCCAAAATGTCTAAGGGGATACAAGGAACTGCAGTGAACATGCTCTAGAATTTGACCTTGCAAACCAGTTCTCCAGTTATTATCAGTATAGAACAGGCAAGCACAATTTGCAACACACCAAATTTCAAAATGCTCCACTAGCTACTTATGGAGGCTCATCAGGGACTTAATAAACCTGTTTTTTTGTTGTAAAGGGAGGAGCAGAGCATTTTTCCTTAATAGTAAAACCCACCACCAGGCTAGGCTGCTATCAATGAACATACACAGAAGCGGAGGCTGGTTAAGGATTGCTGGGTTCTGTCTTTGTTTTCCCACTGTTCAGGGTGCAGGGTGCAGACTGTTCAGGGTGCAGTCACTAGCTAGATCGTTTCCTAAATTGGAGCTTAGACATGGGGTTTGTGAGGACTATCGGAGGTGTGAAACTTTTTCTTTGTTTTACAAATGTTGTTTTCCCCAAACTCAGGAGTCCAGGGATGGCTATAGTCACAAGACACCAATTATGCTATTCCAGCTGGATTTAGATCTATGGCTGGTGGGTTCAAGAGCAAGGGTCTTTTCAGCTTTGGCAACCATGGTGTTGGAAATAATAATAATAATGATGATGATGTGTATTTATATACCACCTTTCTGGTCATCAGATTTCTTCTCAGACTTTATTCAAGGCGTTTTACATAAGCAGGCTCTTCTAAACCCCCATAGGTGTTTTTTTTTTTTACACAATAATGTTCTATTCACATAGAACCTTTTTTCATTCTCCAGCTGTTTCCCTTCAATGGTGTGGTTATCTCTCTGGCTGCACAGCACACGCCTTCCGAGGTTGCTCAACAGCGACTCCTCTCTCTCACAGAGTGTTAAGACAGAATATCTCAGCTTGTCGGCAACTTCCAGTTGTCTCCCATCCAGGGCATGACTGAGCTGGTCTCATCTTAGCTTTCTTCAGGCAGGTGGCAGTTCAAACACCAGACCACACCTTCCCTTCCTAGGGAAGCATGCCTGGTTTCATCGTTATATACAGTATGTTCCATCAGTTGGTCAAAAGGAGACCTTTGTGGGAGGCTGATGTCTGGTTCAGATTTGTTTCTGCTATCTGGTGTGTAGCTTGTACTATTGTTAGTTTACTATGATGTGATTGTTCAACTATGTAATTGTTTACTATGATGTGATTGCTATTCTGAGCGTTCAAATGCTATTATTATCAATATCGAGGTCTCTAGTTGAAGAAAAGCAGAATATAATTTTTAAAAATATACATAATGGTATCCTGCACTTGGTTGACATACTTGCTGTGCTGAGTTACCGGCGCCAGCAGGCATCTTCTGGTTGCTGTTGCACATATCCGGCCGCTCACCACTTGCGCTGAATGCCAGACTGTGTTTTGCGACAGCCATGAAGGGCCTTATGCCGCCGGAACCCTCTTTCCGATGGCATAAGGCCGTAATAGGATTGGGCCGTAAGACCTGTGCTCTGGCAGATCATTCTCTTTGGTTCACAGTGATGCACATTGCGAGGTGTGGGGAAAAAAAAATCTAAACTGGTGACTAGTAAAGACTGCTGACATCATAAAATCCCATGTTTTCCTTTAGGCCAGGGAAAACCTATTTTCCCATGCTGTTCTGTAGGGAGGGGCAATTGAGAGGCTCTCTCCCAGGTGAAAGTGTATAAGTTTCCCCAACATAACCTATTATTTTCCTCATCCCTCTGAGATTTCTGATAGTTGCTCAACTCACTCACTGACGAAGTGGTTCAGCAGGAGATGGTTGGCAGATATATGCGCTATTTCTCCGAGAAATGGAACGTTGTTACAGAAGATGATATGGCCCTCAGGACTAAGCAAGTCGCTCACAACTGTGCTATGTGACTATCTCTTTAAAGAGAAGAATGCTTTTGGAAAGATATGAAGGCACAGCAGCAGAACACTGACTGCTGCTGAAGTTAGTTGTGTGCAAGAGAGACAAAAACCCATGTCAGAATCTGGATACCTGAAGGCAAGGTCAAAGCTACCATAGTGTCGTTAACAAGAAGCTCACAGCTTGTGGCCTCTAAGCAATGAATATTTCACTGCCAGACATCTTGCTGGTCTTCACAGCTCCTACTGATGTATTTTGTCTGCCAGATAACCTCTGGTTAGGACAGGATATTGTTTTCAGATCAGATAATAGCATCCATCTCCGTGTACACTCTGAAACCATCTCTTTCATACAAGTCCTGCACTGCTGAATAACTGTGCTGTTCGAATGTTGAACTTGGGAGCCAGCTGTGATTCCTTCCTTTGTCATTAGCTGCTTTTATACATGTTGTGTCTGAGTCAAACTAATCTATGCCACAATTCAACCTGATGAACCTGAGCTGGGAATCCTTAGGCCTGGGGTTCCACCCTGGCTATCCAGGTGAATCCTTGCAATGTGCCTCCATCTATTGAGAACAGGAAGGGCTACAGTCAGTTCTCATTATCCGCTAGGGTTAGGTTCCTGGAAAACCTAGTGGATACCGTATTAGCAGATACCGAGTCATTGAGCCTATGGGAAAAAATGGGTTAGGTTTCAGGGAACCCTCTTCGCCATGCACTATACGAACTTTGTGAACCTGAATCTTACCTTGACATCTATGGGCTGGGTGATAGTGGGGGCACCATCCAGTATACCACATTGGCTCTTTGTTATGGAACAATTACTAACTCTAGCAAATTAATTATTATTCCTTCCTAACAACATTATGCAAATATAAAAGGTATTGCACAGTATCCTGGAAGCCCAGAGAGAGCACAAATAGTTCCCATTGTGTTGCAAATGACATTCAACAGAAAACACACACTCAGTAACTCCAGAAGAGACAGATTACCCTTTACAGTGAATGCAGCAAGGCAGTGAAATTTGCTCCCAGAACAATGTGGAGACCTGCGGGGGAAAAAAAGATAAGAGAACAATGGCCCTGATGAGATAGCTGATAACAAAAAAGTCTGTGGATACGGAGAGATAGGTATTCTGCCCCTTGCAGATAGTGATAGGTATCACAGATAGGTATTCTGCCACTTGCAGATATTCTGCCCCTTGCAGATAGTGAATTCGCAGATAGCGAATTCACATATAAAGCGAACTGACTGTATATGCCACTGGTAGGAGAGAAAGGCGAGTATACCATACATTGCGTAAACAAAGACTCCACATCAAAGCTGATTAATCGAGACGTGGCAGATATCTGTTGATCCTTTATTATTTTCATGAAGTGCATCGAATCTTTTATGTATGTAGATGTTTTCCCTACAAAGGGTTGGAGCATTTTGGCCAAATGTTTGGCCACGTCATAGGTAGGGGAACCAATAGTGCTGACAATAGGTCTCAAAGGGATTGTTGGCTTATGGATCTTAGGTACCCCATAGCTTTGGAAGCAGTGCTTCTGGCACAATGTCTTCTGCACATCTGGCCCTAAGCCTGATCTTTTAATAAGCTCGTAGATCTTTCTTACCACTCGTGCTGGTGGAAAAACCTTCCTTAGTCTTCTGCTTTTGCCCGCTTACCCCGAGTAGACTTTGGAGTAGACCTGGAGTAGATCTCCAGCCAGGGCCTTACCCAGATAGGATTCAGCGTGGGTTGCACGGTCCACGCTGAAGAACCTATGCCGGGGGGAGGATAGGATTGGGCTGCCCATGTTGGCATTGTGATACATCAGATGCACTTCTTACACATATAATCTGGTCCTGTTCTGAAATGCAAGGCTGGCCAGGCCATAGAAGGGGGTTAGGATATCTGCGGAGCGCACCACCAATATCCCTGACCCCCTCCCCTGCCCTCCTGGCCCTCCCTCCCGCCACCCAGCACAGGGCTTACCTGTGTCCAGCGGCGTGGGCGCTGGAGGGCGGCAGAATGAACAGTGCTGGTCTCTGTGCTGGCGCTGCTTACTCCTGAAGTGCCGCAAAAGTGCTTTCCAGCACTTTCGCGACACTGTAGGACGGCGGAGCGAGCAGTCAACTGGCATATCTTTGTTCTGTTTTAATCTTGCCCTTTCTTGTGTGTGTGCTTTGTCCCAGTACTGATGAAGCTCCTAAAGTTTCCATCATTTCAAGTGGTAAGGGCACTCATCCTGAATGCTACCGCACATCTAGACATCTGTTTTGCCTAGAAAAAAAATGGGGATTAGGTTGGTGGCCATTTGGAGCAGGCATTTCTCACTATGGATGACTGAAGATCTTATCTACGTAAGTTTCGCAATGGTGTACTGAAAACCAGGTTGTTATTTTTAATGGCGTGAAAGGAATTTCTTGTATGCAAGAATGAAATACTGTATCATTTTCCTCCCAGAGGGCAAAGATAATGATGTGTTTGCATTGGGGATCCTTGCATACCTGGGTAATTAGAATAGTAATAAAATATAGGTTGTTAAAATGAAGAAAAAAAGGGGTTACTTTGAATGGGAAACGTGAGCTACATTCTTAGTTTGGAATGTATATGATGAATAAATTGTAAACTAATCCTTTTACAGTCCCAAACTAGTCCAATGCTATCTAACCGCCCTCCCCCCGACAATACAGCCACGCCACCAGAGCGCGTGCTACATCCTGACGGGATCCAGAAGGATTCTGGGTCTAGCCTTTGTATCGTAGCTTGCAGTGCTGGCAATTCTCCTGCCCAGTGGACCTGGTGTAAGAATCAGGGAACTGGTGTCTTATTTGGGGAAGAGGGGTTCCTTATTTGAGCCCTGAAGTGCCTGCCAGCCTGTGGACACAGCTTGTGTGGAAATGCTCCATGTGGATTAGCAGGATCAATGTGGTGAAGTGACATGGATCCCTTATGCTCAGTCCTGTCTGCTTTTGCCTCATTGGCACATAGTATTACTTAAATGTTTTGACATATACGTCATGTTGTGCTGCATGCACAGGAAGCTAATGAACAAACCAGAGAAAATAAATGGCAATATCTCCTCCCCCCCCCCCCCTCTATTCTCTGTTTCCAGGAGTATTTCTCAGAGGCTTGGATCTTCACAACAAAAAGCCTGCTTTTCTTTCATTCCAAGGTCTTCCTGTAAACAAAAAGTACTATAGACAACAGCGATGAGTCACTTCCAGAATACATATTGCAGTAAGTGGAATTAACCTTTTCACCTTCTGTGCTTTTCTGCCACAAGTTTTAGTTTAGATACCACAAAGTCTCTTTTGTAAACAAAGGCAATTATTATGGCACAACAATTCCGCACTGAAAAAAGTAACTAACCACTTCCCCATCACAGATTTGAGGCAATATGCTCCTATCCCAACCCTGGTTTTTAAAAATCCCACTGAGTGCAGTTTTAAGCGCATGATTGATCCAAAAGTGTCTTACTACTTCTACAACGCTGATAAAGACAGCATAAAGTGTGGGAAAAACATAAAGATGTAATTCAATGAAAAGCTGACAGATTTGCATAAACTCTATGAAAGTCCTTTTAGAGAAATAATAACAAATTGTAGACTACTCTTTTTAAAGATGTTTTTAAAGTTGCATGCATTAATTTGAGAAGAAAGGCGAAGACTGAAATTCAGGTTCTGAAAACTGAATACTGAAAAGTGAAACTTTTCTGGTAAGTAGATTTTAAAGCATTTTCTGAGTGTGTGTTTCTTAGTGTGTGTCTAGCCCTTACAGTGTTAGGGATAGACCCTGTTCCTGTCACATTTCACAGATGAAAGCAGGGACCCCTTTTTGTACAGGTATGCGCTGCATAACTGTGTTCTGGTCAACAACAGACTGCATATACAACAGTGGTCCCATAAGATTACAGTATAACTAGAACCCATTTTTCACCCTCCCGCCTGTTCTATGTTTTGGCAAAGTGCCTGGCAAGAAACAGGAGATTAACATTGCCTGCTGCTTTGAGCTCTGCCTGTGTCACCTTGCCTGTCTCTCATTCCCTCCTGCCGCTCTCTCAGTGTGTGTGTGTGTGTGTGTGTGTGTGTGTGTGTGTGTGTCTCTGCAAAGTGTTTGTGCTACTTCAGGGAAGGGGGGAGTTGACATATGATTGGATTGTAACCAAGACCCCACTGGAGCTCTGCCCCTGAAGCGCCTTTCAATGGGCAGCTCCCACTTGCTCAACAAGGCCTTGTTGCTTGGTAAGGAATGCCTGTCTCCTTCCTTCCATCCTAGCTAAAAAAAAAAAAAAAAGACTGGGTTCTGCACAACAATGAAATCGCATAACAATGCATTCCTCAGAACATATCCCCGTTGTTAAGCGACACATGCTTGCATACTTGTTTAGCACCACTATTCAAGCACCAGTGGTCACTTCCTGATCCCTTCCACTAGTACATATTGCGAAACGCTCTTCTCTAGCTATTTTGCATCAGCCTGATAGTTCCTGAATCAGAGCGTGCAAAGGTCAAAAAGGTTAATTACCGTATTTCTTCGAGTCTAAGGCGCATCTTAATTTCAGGAACACCAGCAGAAAAAAAACAAAAACCATCGATTGCAAGATGCACCTCCTTCCTTCAGTTTGTCTGCTCAGCACCAACTCTCCCCAGCTTGCCTGCCGCTCCATTTCACCGCTCCGATTTTTACCGCGCCATTTTGCCCCCTCTGCTCAGCGGCGAGCTCTCTCTTCCTGATCCTGAGAGCTCGCCCCAGCATGCCCCACACACTGCAGCTGACGATCTCCTCACTGCCTTTGAGCAGTGCCTTTGTGGTCTGCCAGAAAATGCAATTTCCTTACTTATCGGGTCTCTGGGGGGCTTTGGGGAGGCCTGTGCGACCCTCTGCAGGTCTCCCCAATCTTCAGTTCAGTGAAAATTGCTGTTTTTTGCTGAACTGAAGATCGGGGAGGCCTGCAGAGGGTTGCGCAGGCCTCCCTGAAGCTTCCCCAAGCCCCGGTAAGTAAGAAGATGGCATTTTGGGGTGCTTTTTGGAGACCTTCGATTCTAAGATGCACCCCATTTTTTGAAATGCTTAATTGGGAAAAAACATGTGCATTATAATCGAAGAAATACGGTATGTCTCTACGTACAGAGTCCCACCTCTATGTGTGCTTCTTCTCTTCTGAATTCTCATGCATGATCTGACTCTCTCTTTCTGTTTACCCTGCCATTTGACTGAACAACCACATCTTTGCCACTTTGCCTCCACCAAGATCATTGCATTCTTGAGCATCTCTGTATGCATTTCAACAATTGCTGTGATTAAATGTTAATTTAGATCAGAGGTTCTCAACCAGTGGTACTAGTACCACCAGTGCTACTTTGGCTGAGTGCTGGTGGTACTCGGACACTCCGACGCGGCGCTTTTGGTGGTGCATTTTTGCTCCCGAGAGGCTCCTGCCTTTGGCCAAACCTCTTGGGAATGCTGAGAAGGGCCGTCCCACCCATGCAGAGTCTCCTACTGGCATTTTCTGGCCTCTGAAAACCTGGAAGTAACTGGCAGTGATGTCATTGTCAGTCACTTCCGGTGGTACACAGCAGGAGAGTAGCACTGGAGGTGGAACTCGGCCGGGAAGGGGTTGAGAACCCCTGATTTAGATGATAGGTGATAGCCAATCCATGGGAGTCAGAAGGAATACTGACTTCAGTATGACTGAAAAATCTCACTTCTGATGAAATAATAATAATAATAATAATAATAATAATAATAATAATAATAATAATAATAATAATAATAATAAAAAGAATGGAGGTAGGGAAGAAAAAGATTTGTTTGGACCCTTAGTAACCTTAGCAAAATAGCCCTAACATTTATCTTTTAAAAAAGGAAAAACCTCAAGAATTTTCCTGTAGGTCTGATCTGATACTCCCCTCTATTTCAGTGGCAGTAAAAATGGAAGGGGGGAACTTGGTAATTGATTTGGGTGGACCCATGAAAGCTGTAGCAATTTCGGAGGGTGTGTGTGTGATGCAGGTTTATAGTGGTAATGGTACAATCTTTAAAAAAAAAAAAAACTGGAAAAGCCACTGCCTCTGAGGTGGTGGCAGAAGCCTTGAAAGCACTGCTTGTCTTCTTGTCCTGGGGTGCACCAGGGCACCACGAAGTCACAAAATGCCTCTCGTGGTAAAAAGGAAGAATTGGGCTGCACAGCATAGCACTGTGTCCTTGGAATCTAAATTCTATCCTTTCTCAAGATCCGTTTAATGGCAAAGGAGGGTTTTTAGTGTTGAGGGATCACTTTATAGCCTTGAATTTTCATAGGTATTAGCCATTGATCTGTACTGTTTCTGAACTCATAGGATCACTTGCAGTTTGTAAAAAAACAAACAAAAAACAGTCTACAGGTTACTGCCTTAAGGATGGAACTTCCCAGATGGTTTGCTTTATATTGCTAACACAAGGTACATTGCAGGTGGCATTTGCAAGAAAGAATTGGTGGTTGGAAGTGTGCTTGCTCCTTGTACCATGCACCAATTCACCCCTGCAGATACTCCCCATCCACTGTTTTTAACCTTCTTTACCCCCAGTCTGGACCAAGAATAAGCCATGTCCAGGGAAAACAGACACGCAGGACATTGTAGGGGACAATAAATTGGCACAGGAAGAATTTTAAGCAGCCCTTACCCCAATTCTGTCCTAGAATTGCCCTCTCTTCCCTATACATTCACATTACCTTGGCAAATGCAGGCATGAGAAGTTGCACTTGCTGAGATAACACATGTATTTCGAGTTCCATACAATGACATCTTTTTTTCTTCGGAAACAAAATCTGTTGAAAATAAGCTATTTGGATCCAGGAGTAGAAAAAGAAATGGTAACAGAGTCTCTCCCCATGATAACCTACTGGGTTCTGTTAAGGTCTGTCAGTGTTTAAATGAAATCTCTTTCATAGGCTACCTACCTACGTCTTTGGCCTCAGAGTTAAATAGAACCAGATGAAACAGAAAATCCAGCTCAGAGGGAATCATCACACTCCCTATGTTCTCTTTCATCTCTGACAGTAGGAATATAACAGATTCCATCTTTGTGAAGTGTAACAGGAAACTACCCACCAAGTGTTTAAAGGCTGAATTCTCTGCAACTGTTTAAAGCTAGAAGAGAATTAGATTTTAGCCTAGCAATAGCTTGCTATTTGGAGGCACATCTTATTAATTCCACATGCCAGTTGTTTGCACCGTATTATGTAACTTACAGCTGAGTATGAGATAGCATCATCCATGAGATAGCATCATCCATGCTAGTTGAGCTTCTTTCTGGTTTTGTTTCTTTTTGAGGGGAAAAAAATTAAGTTCCGAAATAAAAATATCTTCTGCGGTTTTGCTCTCAGTCTACTTTTTTCTTCTCGTCCCTCACCATTTATCCAACCAGATGTAGAAAAGATTTTCATGGAGCTTCAAAATGTGGTTAATGTTTTAAGCTGGAAAATGTGCACATTCACCCAAAATCATTTGAACAGGCCGGAGCCTGCCTGGCACAAGGGAAACTGGATAAGTATAAATCAATTGGATTTAGACATACCTTGTGAAGAATGGAGGACTTACCTTCTTCCATGCTGTTTTCAGTGACATTTCCTTTTCATCAACACAGTGGACCAGTTCGGACAATAGTCTAGTGGCTGAACCAGCCCTACATAATTAGTGATGTGTGCGCTTACCCTGCAGACAAATCCTGGCTTCTCACCAACCTTAGAATCATAGAGTTGGAAGGTACCCACAAGGTCATCTAGTCCAACCCCCTGACTGTAGCAGGAAATCCGCCTAGAACAGGGGTTCAAATAAACCTGGAAGTGGCAATGATGTCATCGCCACTCACCTCCGGTGTTACGCAGCAGGAGAGTGGCGCCGGAGGTGGTACTTGGCTGGGAAGGGGTTGAGAACCCCTGTCCTAGAGCATCTCCAGCAGGTGCCTGTCAAGCCTCTGCTTAAAGATCTTCAGTGAGGGAGAACTAACCTTCCATGTTAGTTTTTCTGATCACGTGGGGGGACCGTGTGAGTGTGCATATTGTGTGGGGTCAGTTTGGACACTAAAGTATTGTCTGAACTGGCCCAGTGAGTCTAGTGATTAGCTCATGCACTGTTGTTTAAAATTCTGAAGACTGGTGGAGGACTCCCATCCAGAATTACCCTAAATCAGGGGTTCTCAAACTTCGGAGGCCTGGGTACCCCCAATGAAGATCAAAACTTTTGGAGTACCAAAGCTAATTAGCATAATTAGCTAATTTACATAATTTGCACAAAAATACACAAAAATGCCAGGATCTCTTTTTAAAAAAAACACAGCAATAAGACACATGCACAAAATGCATGCTGAAATAGATGCTGAAATATAAATCCCAGGTACAACCCCCCCCCAACTCACCTCTTTCCTCCCCCACCCCACCCATGCACAGTTTCCAAAGTAAAAAACATAAATTCCAGGTACAAAAAAACCCCAAACTCAACTCTTCCCCCCCCCACCCCAACTAGTCTCCCCAACTAGGCCCAGTTCAGAAGCTTACCCAAATGATGTCTGTCTCTGTGTTAGCAAAGTAAGCTGCATTCATTCACCATCGGAGGAGCACAACGCCCTCTGCTGGCTGCTGAGAAGCTATGCATGCGCATAAATTAACCCCGACAATCAGCTGTAGATCGGATAGATTAGCTACAGAAGAAAGCACAACAGAGCTCTCAGGCTCTGAAAAAAATAAAAAAATAAATTAACACTTAAGTGTTAAAAAAATAAAAAATCAATTAACACGTGGACCACAGGTTGAGAACCTCTGCCCTAAATAGTTGACAAGACAGAACTATTAAGAACTTCAAGAACTAGCATTATTGTTCCCCCCCCTCTCTCTCTAAAGAAAGAGGAGGCACCTTTGCTGCATTCGATTTTGTCTTCTTCAGCTGGATGTTACAGAATCCACAATTCCAGCAGCAGCTGTGCTTGTCTCATTAGGCAAAAGCAGCTGCTGTGTGAGCAAATGACAAATGGATCCTTTCCAGGATAGCCACAACAGCTGAGGAGAGTAGGTTGGGGGGGGGAATGGTGGCAGGTCCTCCCCCTCCTCCTTCTCTGTGAGCAAGTGGTACAGTAAACCTGAAAGTTCCTGAAACCTTCCCTATGGGCTATTTGGAGCACTAGAATTTGGAAACCATTCATTCATCCTTCATCAGAATTTCCAAACAAGCAGAAAAGGACATCCACACTTTGGTTGGGAAGTGTGTATGAACTGAGTAAGTGGCTTCTGTGAGCACTGTACCAGCAACAGTAAACAGTAATCTCTCTGTCCCCATGTAATAAAAAGGGGGTTAGCCCTGCTGCCTGAAGTTAGACTTGCTATGGTTAGACTTATTATGGATAGACTTGCTATGGATTGACTTGTTGTGATTTTTTAAAATGGGTGAATGCATGCACTTGAGTGCTGAAGCAGGTAACCACAGAGCCTTTGAGGAAAACAGGGGGGGAAAAGATCATAACACAACACTTTAGAAAAAGTCTAGCAGATGTCTAACATGGTGAGAGTGGTCAATTCACAATTCACAATTGGCTTTCAACATATTCAAGAGTGAGGGCTTCACAGACAATACATTCGTGAATCAACTTTAGACCTACAGGGATTAGTAGAAGAGCAGACAATAGCTTGTGGACATTATTGTAACCACTTGCCCCCACATCAGAGAACCTGTTACAGTTGCACTATTTTGGACAAGAACCAACTGTTGACTTGCGACTGTGCCTAAAAGCACAGAATTGGAATTAATAAAATGTGACAAAGCTGTAAAACATCTAAAGTCATTTTTAGAACTCATGCCTCATTTCACAGGGATGCTTGATGGATTACAGCAAAACAAGATAAAAATCCGTAGAATACATGACAATAGAAGTGGATTTTACCTGCAGGATTCTTAAATTTTCCAGCAGAGATAATATTTTAATATTTTTCCAGGTGGCTGCATTGCAACATGGATGTTTGTGTCCGCAGAATCATCCTTGCACAGAACCGAGTAGGGGGATGGATTTGGGTCTAAACCAGAGATGCACAAGTTTTGACTCACCAAGCCTAAATACAACACACCTACTTTTTTAGTTTCTCCACAGTCTCAGGCAGGCAACCAAGCAGGAGATTTATCCAGCCCCTGATAAACTATCTTGTAGTCTACCTTTGGCTTGGTTGGTCTACAGAATTGGAACAGAAAGCAAATACATGTCACGCATGCATGTTCAGTAATTGACAGATGCAAGCTCACGTGATGACTTGCACTTAAAGTTCTATGGGCGCAATCCAAACCTACTTAGGCCGCCGTTGTAACCAGCGGCCCCGCGAAAACAGGAGGCCCCAGAACGGAAAGGGGATTAAAATCCCCTCCAAAAGGGGAATTCAAAGGGGATTTGAATCCCCTTTCCATTCTGGGAACTCCCGTTTTTTGCTGGGCCACTGGTTACAACGGCGGCCTAAGTAGATTTGGATTGCTTCCCATGAGACGTTAACGGACCAATCCTGTCAAGTCTGGCAGGCAGCGGAACATGCGTCTTGCTGCTGGCTACTGCTGAAGAAGCGCCGTAAAGCACTTTCCGGCAGCGCGCTGAGTAGCACCCTGCCAGGACGCCGGCAGGAAAATGCTTGGTTCTTCTCTGCAACATGATAAGGTAACGCAGAAGGAGTAGACGCCCTCTAGAGCTTGTGATGATCCCAAGAGTTCTCAGGAGGATCCAAGGTCAGAAGGCAGGCGCCATTCTCATTGCCCCCAGTGGCCCAGGCACCCCTAGTTCTTGGAGCTTCTGAGGGTACAGAACCACTGGCTATTCCCACTCAGTTTTCCATCGTGTGCAGGAGTTGGTCTTCCCTTCATTCTGCCCTAATCCTACACATCCCAACAGAAAAAAAAAAAAAACCAAAACTGGCCTAGTCTAGATGCACAGTGCTTTTTTATATGGAGAGGACTTGTCACTTTAGGAGAACGGAGTCCCCCATATTCATGACCTTTAGTGAGCCTGTCATGGGAAAGAAGGTGTCAGCGAGTACCCTGTCTTGTTGGCTTTGTGCATGCATAGAGATGGCTAATACAGCCATTGAGAAAGAACCACCTACGCGGGGAGCACAGCCCATTCACTCGGGGAGGGGGGATGTCAAGCCACCATTGAGGGCTGTTCTTCACTGGCAGACATCTGTAGAGAGTCTACCTGGTCTTCTGTCCATAGCTTTTCTAGATGTTATAAGGTGGACATGACTGCCTTGGTGGACGCCCCCTTGGTAGGCAAATGTTGTAGAAAGTGGTGAGTCCCTGAAAGCCTTCCGTCTCGCCTGACCCACCCAGTAGATCAGCTGTTCACTTCCCGCCGGCCACCATTGGACCCTGAGCTGGTGAGCAAGTAAGTGCTGCTCTGAGTGGTGCAGGGCCTGGGTGGATGTGGGGAGGCCGGGAGGGACGTAATGGGGTGTGGGGTGGAGAATGCCTGGGAGGGGGAGGGATCGACGGAGAAAGTTGCCGCCATATCCTATCCGCACTCCCAGGCCAGGAAGCCCTATGCGGGGCTTCCCAGACCTGCGCCAGTGATTTTGCTAGCGCAGATCCGAGTAGCCCCATTGAGGAGGCTGGGGCTCGACACAGGGTAAGAGGACAAATGTCCTCTTGCCCCGAGGAGACTTCCAGCTGTCTCAATCTCAGTGCTGGATACAGCGTGGGTCGTGTGGCCCCGCTGCGTCAGAACTGGATAGGACTGGGCTGCTAGACTCTCTTTAACTCTCACACACGATTGTGCTGTATCCAAACTATAGGCTTTCAAGGTCTGTGCAACATTCTTTTGGGTTGTTATATTTTAGTAACCTACTCGTTTTTTATTCATTGTATCACCTGATGTGAAGGACACCCTTTATAAAATATCTTTGCTCCCAGCTATCTGCTCAATCACTGCTTGGCTTTCAACATATTCAAGAGTGAGGGCTTCACAGACAATACATGTGAATCAACTTTAGACCTACAGGGATTAGTAGAAGAGGACAGTTCGCACACTGGAAATGCTCCTTTTAATATTTGAAGAAGATTGTGAATCTATACATTTTGTGTTCAAACATTCTGCTTGATGTTAGTCATGCCTCAGGTGACTGACTTGTATTTCAAACAAATCCTCTAGAGCACTCCTGATTATGTACAGTAGTTGTGACAGAGATAATCCAGTGTTGTCTGCTCATCTAACTCCCTTTCTAACTTGGGCCCTGTTACTAACTCCTTTCACAATTGGATTTTTATTCCTAAATTTTCATGTGCTTCAACGTTTCACAGATGAAAATAAGGTACTTGCATGTACTTGAAACATCCCTTTTTCACACCGATTGGTTCTTGTGGACACCGCAGACCCATCTTCATAGACAGTACTGATATTAGAGGCCCTGAGGCAAAACCTTGCAATGGCCCCTCCATGGCTTCCTCCACCGGCCCCCTGATGGTGCACTGGATGCTCTCAATACCACTGGTATTGAGTTGTTGTATTTGGGGAAAGAGGTATAGGATCACACACGTATACAGGGGCCCCCGTAGCCGCGGATTCCATAGCCGCAGATTCAATTATCTGCGGTCTACTGGGGAACACCCCCCCCCCATTACCTTAGTTAGACTTCGAGCACTGATGCCAAACCAGCATCTTTACAAAAACAGTTTGTCAGCATGCTGGCTTATAGCACAGATCAGATAAGTAGCCTGTATACTAGAGTTTTTACTCCCGAACATTAAAAGCAGGAAGCATGCTGCATGCTGACTTACAGCATTTTTGTAAAGAAAGAGATGTGCTTGCTTGGCGCCAGTGCTGGAAGTCTAACTAAGTAATGGGCACGGGGGCCCCACAGGGGATAGTGTTCCCCGCTATCTGCAGATTCCTGGTGTACGTGCAGGGGGGGAACAGTAACCTATCCCCCATAGATACGGGGGTCAAACTGTAAATACATGTATATACATACTGTATATTATGTATATAATATGTACATATTGTGTTATGTATATAATATACACATACACTCACTCTGTAAATGTTAACCTTTTCATGTGCACAATCCCACACCCTCCATGTGTTCATTTGCAAAGTGACAGTTTTCATCTGTTAACATCACACCATTACACATTGTTGAACACTATTCTCTGCCTACCAGTCTTTTATTCTGATAAATCAATCAAAATGAATTGGGGGGGGGGACTGCACAAGAGCACTAAAAGTGCTCCCCTTCATTTTCAAAACCCTTGAGCAAGAGAGTTTCCCAGTGTATTGTGAGCTCTGGAAAGAGAAAAAGAGATTGTTGACCTTTGAACTCTCTCTTTTCACACGCAAGTAGAATGAAAGGGAAGGATAATCCATTTCAGATCAAATTAGAGATCAAGTACAAAATGAATCTAAACTGCATTAGAGATTTTTATGCAGATAATTGCAATCTCTACTTCAACCCTCAGCATGAAGCTACCATTGGTCACACCGAAAAGGGCTGTTTTAGTTCTTGCAGATTCTATAGATTTTTTTTCTGAAGTTGAAATGAGTAAAAATATATTAATTGAATGGCAGATGTATACAATGTCTCTTCCCTTTTCAGGGTGGGAAGACGAGCGTAAAGGAAACCAATTTCCTTGTGCAAATAGATGGGAACTGCTTAGCTGCTGATGTTTTGGTTCATTGGTCTTGAAGTATTGTATTTGTTTTGCGTTAGTGACTATGGTCACCACCTTGTGAAAATTTATCTTTAATAGTCATCTATAAATCTATTAAATAAATAACACAAAATGCATAAGTCACATATCAACTGGGCTCAGAGAGCTCTGTCACTGCAACCACTTGGCCCAAGGGGTTTAGGCTGCTTTGAGTTGAGCTTCCCGATGGAGAACATGATGTTGATTTGATTTAATTTTAAGCAATAACTTGCATCCAAAGGGGATTATTCTGCTTAGAAACTTGGTTCCCAATGGGACACTTAACCCTGCTTTAAGGTGATGGGTACTTGTCACATGTGTTTAGCCTCCCAGTTGATGCATTAAAAAAAAGCATTTCCATTGTACATGCACAATTATTATTTGGATCTGCAGGGATTCAGACAATTCATGGATATCCACGGTCATATGGAAAAAGGTAGAAATATCAGTTGAAATTAACAGCCCAATCCTGCCTAAGATGCGGCGGCCGGCCTAAAGGGCTGGCTGCTGCATCCTAGACCAATCGCGTGGCCCGGGCTTACCTTGGGGGAAGGGGACAGTTGTCCCTTTCCCCTGGTGTAAGTGGTGTGGGCCCCAATGGGCCTCCTCAGATGCATGCCAGCTCTGGAGCTGGTGCATATCCAGGGAGGACTTGTAAGGCCGACCCAGCCTAGAATGGGGCTCAGGATATCGGTGCAAGCCAGCACCAATATCCTTGCCCCCCCCAACCTGGGCCGGCCAATGGCCCCCTCCCTCGTCACCCCTGCCCACACCCCTACACTGACCAGTGCGGGCCTTACCTACGTCTGCTGGCGGCCTCTGCGCCGGCACCACATACTTGATAGGAGCCGCAAACGTGCTTTATGGCATGTTTGCAACTCCTTGGGCCAGTGGAGTGCGCGCTCCGCCAGCTAATAATTAGGTAGAATTGCGACGCAAAGGAAGTACCCAGACCTAAATTTTGAATTACCTTTTAAAAAAGTAGTACTGCTTTGTTTACACACCTTCACACTTTTTTCTTTTGCGTACAGTAAGTCCTTGCTTACCGTTGTTTCGCTTTAATGTCATCCTCCGTGCCTGCAGCTACGTCCGGGTTGCGCCAGGCTCGTGACCCACTTCCTGATCCTATTCATGCCCCAGAATGCCTTGCAGGTAGCTTCTGCAAGGCATTCTGAGTTGAGAACAGAGCCAAGGAACACAGAAGCGGCTTTGCAGTGCAGTGCCTCCCTGAGCCCGCCGGTGAAAATGAACATAAGAACATAAGAAGAGCCCTGCTGGATCAGGCCAAAAGCCCATCTAGTCCAGCTTCCTGTATCACACAGTGGCCCCACCAGATGCCTCAGGGAGCACACAAGACAACAAGATACCTGTGTCCAGTCGCCACTCCCTTGCACCTGGCACAGAGAAAACCTACTCCTACAACCAGGAGGTTGCTTTTCCCCATCATGGCTTGTAAGCTGTGATGGACGTTTCCTCCATAAATCTGTCCAATCCCCTTTTAAAGGCATCCAGGCCACGTGCCATCACCGCATCCTGTGACAAGGAGTTCCACAGATGAATTACATGCTGGGTAAAGAAATATTTTCTTTTGTCTTTCTTTACCCAGCGTGTAATTGGTTTGTGGAACTCCTTGCCACAGGATGCGGTGATGGAACGTGGCCTGGATGCCTTTAAAAGGGGATTGGACAGATTTATGGAGGAAAAGTCCATCACAGCTTACAAGCCATGATGGGTTCGTTATACCTTGTTATGAAACACGTGGTCCATTAGCCAGCATTTTTTTTTTCATAGCAGCTGTTTGCACAACCTGTGCCAGCATAATGAATAGCGGTAACTGTATAGAAAATGATAACTAATGGTCGGAAATGCCTGTAGACCTTTTTCCAGTGACATGATGTCTCCAGGGTGAAAGGACAAGTGTTTGTCTAAGAACACAAAGTAGAATTTTTGGATTTGTGATGGATGCAGTAGCACCTTTAATGGCTTCATGGCTTGCAGTGGTTCTGTGTCCTGTCAGAGATGACACACAGCCTCCTTCACTAGAGGTGTGCAGAGGAAATTTAATGAAGTCAGCACATGCATGCCGTAACAGTGAGCGTGGGTGTCCTTTGAATTTGGGGAGGTTTTTTGCTATTGCTGCCAAAAAGATGCAATGCTCTAAATTTCCCATTAAACAGTGTCAGCCGGTGAAAGCAACCAACGCAGCAGCTAGAAAAATCAACATCCGTATCATAGTGACGTTTCTTTTTAATCAGTTCAGCAAAACGTCGCCAAACATTTACAGAGCATGCCACTCAAGGGTGGAACAGAATGTCCCTTAGAAGAAAACATCACTTTAAAAGCAAATACCATCGAGTAGGAAGACTTTACTGAAGTAATTTGGAAGCCGAATGGTTGGTGATGTAGAGAAGATTCAGAGGAGGCATAGCAACCAACATGCAATTCTAAGGGTGTTATATAAATCAGACTGAAACCTGGTAGGAAACGCAGAACCAGAACAAAGTAATGGAATTGCAGTAGGGTGTAATACAGAGTTCATCCTACTGAGAGCAGAGCAGGGGTACCTGAGTTCAAATCCCACTCAGAAATGAAGCACAGTGACCCATGAAGCACACCTAGGTTAGTCACTCTTATTCCACTTCACAAGGAAGAATATACACAAGATTTTTGGGTGAATAAAAGGGGGGGAAGACTGGACAAGTACACTGTCCCAAGCTCCTTAGTGGGAGAGCAGGATAAAAATGAAATAGATTTTAGGAAGCTTGAAACAGGGCCTGACTGACCCTGGTTACTCTGACTCTGCTAGAAACAAGTTGCTAGAATATAATCTGGACCATAGTTGGTCCAGAAATAATCAGGTTCAGCTGAAGCCCATTCAACAATACGTATGATACAGTCCTAAAGTCCTTTTTATTTTATTTTTTAAATCCTCAGCTCTTGTGGCAGTGAATTCATATTTACAAATTATGTAAAGTAGTACAGTAGGGCCCTTGTATTCACTGATTCGACATCCATGGTTTCATTTATCCGCAGATGTGGAATCCCCCACCATCACCACCCCGCGTGCGCGCTACCCCCCCTGGGAATTACCTTTTTTTGTTTTAAAGTTCGTGTCTTGCTTAGAACAAACGCGATAAGCAGCCTCCTGCTGCTTATCGCATGGAAGTAGGCAGACTAAATGCTAGAGAAGCTCAGCAAGTTTAACAAGAAGTAGGAAACTGCTTCCTGTTAACCTTGCTAAGCCTGTCTAGCATGTAGTCCTGGTCTACTTCCATCATGCGATAAGCAGCAGGAGGCTGCTTATCACGTTTGTTCTAAGCAAGACACGGACTTTAAAACAAAAAAAGGTAATTGCCCGGGGGGAGGGGTTGTGTGCAGAAGCCACAGAGAAGTGTGGATATGGGGTTCACCCATATCCACAATTTCAAGTATCCGCAGGGGCTGGAACATATCCCCGCGGATACCCGCCCCTGTATTTTTGCTGTCCTCCATCTACTGCAAATCAGTGTAATTGGGTGATTCCAGTGTGATGAGAGTGTGAAACATTTGTTTCTATTCACTCCATTCAAAAATCGTACAAGCCTCTTTCATCTTACAGACCCCAGTCCTCTTTTTTTCCCTGAATGAGAAACACCTTTCCTTATAAAGAGGACATGACTTGGCACAGTGTCTCTGTGCCTCTCTGTGACTGCTCAGTGCTGGGCAGCCCCTCCCCCTCCTTCCTAAGGAACACCAGAACACTGGTTTAAAAACTTGATATAAGTTTTTGTTATAAAACTTCCACATAAATGGGGCGAGTGGGATGGGGGGAAAATGATGCTTTGGTGTAAGGGGGAGTGTGGTGGGGAACATCCAAGGAAAATCCCCGGAATGGCGTTATGGCCTTAACACTGGCCTGGGTTCCTGGAGGGGCAGGACAGTACCCACCTTCCCTGCTCTGCCCTGTGACCACAGGGTCTTCATGGCTGCCTACTGGGTCCAGAGGGTGTAGGTGCTGGCCCAGGTGTACCCCTCCAGGATGAGATGATAGACTACAACCTGGTGGTGGCCCAGGGCCATGTCAACTGTCCATTGCAAGAGTCAAATCCTGGCCAGCACCAAGGGGGCCATTGCCAAACCTTCAGACAGGTCAGTGCAAAGTCCCCCTCGTCAGCAGCCCACCACAAGCAACATCCATGCCTGAGCAGGCGGGGCACGGGCCATCCAAGGTCCGGGTCCTGCATGGCACCGTCCAGTCCTTAACCTTTCCTTCCTAACCGTTCCTGTGGGCTGCAGTGGTCTTGTGCAGAGAGAGGACCACTGTTCAGCCTCCTGTGTCGATGCTGCACTCCTGCAAGGCAAGACGGTTCAGGTGAGAGTGTTTGGTCACAATTTGTGATTCTTGGAGATGCCTGAAGTCCCCGGGGGCGGGCGGAGGGGTCTACAGTGCTCGTTGCAGGGGCCCCTTGGCGCTGCTGGGGAATCTGTGCTGCAGGACTGCGGGATGGGTCTCCTGTGTGGTGGCTTTGCATTCCCTGTTTGGATGCCTTGTGCTTCCTTTCCCTGTTTGGGCGACTGTTGAGTTGCATGCCTGTCTGTGAGACCTTCTGGTGCCTGCAATGAGAGTTCATAGTAGACAAGTGTGAACGGACCCTCTCGCCATGTGAGAGATGTGAGATTATTTGCTCAAAAGTGTGCATGGTGCCATTCCCATCACGAACCCCTTTCGGGGTGATATAGCCCCATGCTGTTCGTCCTGGGTTCTGACAGTGTCTGTACATGATGTAATCTGTATCCTTTGCTCCATGGTGAAGGAGAGGCAGGTTGAGAGGGGTAAGAGGTGTTATGCTGTGATACTATGCATGGCTCCTTATGGGGTTTCCCTAATCCGCACCAGGTCTGCTCTTGGCATAATGATTTTTGGAAGATGGGTACATGGACGCTATGTGAAGGGGGTTAGTATCCATCTTTTGCCACCTCTGCAACGCCATGTCCATGCCCCACCCCACATTTGCCGTCTCCACCAATGGGGTTGTGCCAGCATCCTGGCTGTGCCCAGTTTATAATGGTGCTGTGCTTTTGGACCTCTGCTCCAGCGTCGAAGTTATGTCCGCCAGCAGACGTGCTTCTCTGGTGGCAGGACTGTCGTTCCTCCTGTGTCCATGGTTGGCATTTCTTGAGTATAGGATTGGGCCTTAAGACAGCTAATAAATACATAGAAATGAAGAGCACAATATGTTCACAGTTAAGCACTTATGAGACCCATTGATTTTACTGCAAGAGTGAAGCATGTGCTTAACCTTTCCTCTCTGAAATCAATGACAATAAAAACAACTTCATTTTGGCTGGATCACCCCCAAAATAAATAATGGACCACGTTAAGGCTTACATGGTGGCTCTCTTGCAGACCTAGTCTTTCACAGATTGGATTTCACACGTGCTGCCTATCATATTGCATTTTCTTTCTTTTCATTTCTAATATAAATTTATAGCGAGGCAATTATTTCATGATGCCTAATGTGATTTCACAATAAGGTTCAGTTGAGCACCCAAAAGACAATGAAATCCCGAAGCCTAACCAAAATTCACAAATTACTCCGTTATCACCAAGCGTCGTTCTGACTGTCAACTTCATAACCCAATTTATTCTTAGGACTATATGATGGGCAGCCCAATCCTGTATAGCAGGACGCAGCGGCGCACATATCCAGGATTGTGCCTGCCCTGGTGCTTGTCCCTTTACCCCGCATGACATGCCAGACGTCCCGATGAGGCTACTTGGATGTGCGCCAGCTATTGTGCTGGCATACATTCGAGAGCCCTGTGTAACGGCAGCCCCCTTCTTGGTTCTGGCCGACCAATCCCACCCCTTGAAACGGCCCGTTCTGCCCTCCCCTGCCCCTCCACTACCCTGCAGGGACTCGCCTCTCTGCTGCAGCGGCAATCCATCCCGCAGCTGTGGAGGAGCGGCACAAGCTTCTCCGCTGACAACGCTTACTCTTCGGGTGATGCTAACGTGCCTTGCGGCATGTTTGTGACACCCTAGACTGGCGGAGCGGTCACTCCACCGGTCTATACTTGGACAGGATTGCGCTGTAAGAAAGGTACATTGAAAGCACATGAGGTGACAGGAAAATGTTGACAATAGGGGAATTACTTCCATACTTTTTAAAACACAAAGTACAGAATATCCTGTCAAACTTGATGGTAGCTTTTTGGTTTTGTCAAAGAATAATAATAAAAAAATGCCAATAACTTGTGAACCAAATTGGTTTGATGCTGCGCTACTTGGGGCTGGCAGTGGGTGAACTGCTTTTTCTGTTATTCACCCCCCCAAAAAAAAACACCCAATCTGTTTTCCTAATACTGCTGGTGTTTGAGAGTTGCAAACATATTTGCAAATTGTTTTTACCCATTTTCCCATCAATAAGAGAAAATACATACCCTGTCAAGCCACGGTCTTTTCTCATTTACAAAATGGAATTTAGTATTTAGGGGGAAAAAAGTATTTAGTACTTAGGAAAAAAACGTCCTGGATTGATAAATGGTGGAGGGGAAAATGGCAAGTGTTTAGTCACAGAATAATAAACATAGCAAGCGTTTCTTGGTAGACTTGGAAGTTAGGATCAGTTCAGACGGCTGTTTGGCTGTCGGCTTTGACCATGTTTATGCACTGTGTTGAGGGCCTTTTGGATAGCTGCTACGAAAGCAATGTGTGAGAGTCATCCAGCTGGAAAGACGGACCTACAGTAATTCAGAGAACACTGCACCATTTCAGTTCTATAAATTGGGCACGATGGCCACTTCTCTGCTCTCAGCGGGACACTCTGTTTTCAGCTTCTGATCCAGTTTTGTGCGCCCTCACATTGTTTGTGCCTTGCACAGTCCCTTAAATAAAGGAGATGCGGTACCTGTTGGAAGTGCTCCCTGTGAAGGTCAGGGGCTGCATTGTTGCCTTCCATGCAATTCTTGGAGTGGCAAGATGACGGGCAGCAGGGGCTTTGAGTAGCAGCCAACCACTTTGGGCTATCCCTGACTAGCGATAGCCTTTTGGCTCATTGTTAAAACCTCTTTTTTCCTCCTCCCTATGAAAAGCCCCATGGAGGAAGGAATTTTCCAAAGGTGACTGAATTTTGAGACATCTTGGCACCAAGTGTACATGAGTTTGATGAGCAAAAAAAGACATTGTCCCAGGGAAGCCTCCAGTATTGCCAGAGCCTGTCTTTTTCTAATGGCTGCATATATTAATGCTCTACCAGTGTCTAACTTCTCCCCAGTCTACATCCCTTTGTCCTCTTTCCGAGAACCGGTAAACAAGATGAGCCAATCTGAACTTTAGAAGATTCTCAAACTAAGGCCGCAATCCAGCCTAACTATAGGCCAGTGGAGCGCATGCTCCGTCGGCGGTAGGTGGTGTGAAAATGCCATAAAGCACTTTCGCAGCACCGAGTAAGCAGTGCCAGCACAGAGGCTTGTGCTGCTCACTCAGCTGCCCAACGCCATCCCGGATGCCGGACACAGGTAGGTGCTGTGCCAGGCAGCAGGAGGGCATGGGGGGGCATTGGCCAACCAGACCTGGGAGGGGGCGGGGAGGGGAATATCAGCGTTGCACTGCGCTGATATCCTAGCCCCCTTCCCAGGCCTGGCTGGCCTTACACAGCCTCCCCGGTTTTGCGCCAGCTAAATAGCTGACACGCATCCGAGGAGGCCCATTGGGGATGCTGGGGCTTACACCATCCCCTTACAAACGTCCCTTCTCCCCGAGGTGAGCCCCGGCCCCAGACTCATCCTGAATGCTGAAAGGAACAGTAGAAAATCAGTCTTGCTACCTGTGACAAAACACTTCCACGTTGTTGTATGTGAGTTCAGCACTAGTTTGTAGAGGCAAGCATTGATTGTAGTCCCCACAATACCTGGGGGGGGGGACTCTGTAGGTCAGCACAGAACATGGCGGATGCTCAGGGGCCATGGCCCAACTAACTGGTGCGCTCCCGCTTAAAAATGTCCCAGCTCCAGAGTATCTTGGTGGAGGCTGATTCCCTGGAGGCTGATTGGGGTAGAGAGTCATCAGTATGCTGCTGACACCCAGCTGTTTCAGCCTCCAGGGAATCAGCCTCCACCCCCTGGCTGAAGTTGGGCTTCAGGCCGGGGTTTGGGGCTGAGATGATCTTGACCGCCTTGCTTGATGACCTGCACCAAGGTCTGGACAGGGGGAGTGCATCCCTGTTAATCCTGCTGGGCTCCTTGGCGGCTTTTGACACCATTGCCCGTGGTCGGTTGCCTAGGTTGGGGCTTGCAGGCACCATTTTGCAGTGGTTCCACTTCCTCCTGGCTGACAGAACCCAGAAGGTGGTACTGGGGGGATGGCTGCTCGGCATCCTGGCTTTTGAGGTGTGGATTTGATTCGATTTTTAAAAAGATTCAAAAAAAAAAAAAAGGAGGGAAGGAAATATGTATACCACTCTGAGCTCCTTGGAGGAAGGGCAGTATAAAAATGTGAAAAATAAAATAAAAATAAATAAATAAAGTCTTTCCCCACATACTTTCCCCCATACTCTCCCAGCAGTGTCATTCATATGACGCTGCTGGGAGAGATCATCTGGCGATTTAGGGTAGGGAGTCATCAGTATGCTGCTGACACCCAGCTGTTTCTCTCCTTTCCACCTGATTCCAAGGGAAAGGTTGAATCCTGGATCACTATCTGGAGGGCGACTGGCACTGCGCGGATCAGAATTCTTGGGAGTTGGACAATACAAGTGTTAAACACCACATTGGAAATTGGACATAAATAAAATCCAATCATATATTATTTTAGGATTGCTAAAATCGGTGTCCTTTTAATTAGTCTAAGTTTAATTGATCTCAATTCAATTTTAATTGAACTCAGGTTTAATTGAACTCGGGACCTTCTGCATACAAGGTGGTTCTGCTGCTGAATTACAGCCAAGTAACATACGTCATTCACCAACACTCATAGGTTGTCTGTAGCTATTTCTCTAGCCCCATAATGAGACAGGCAGTGAGAAAGCTCAAACAGAAGGATATTAATAAAAATGGAGTCTTTGGAGGAGAGCCACAGTACCTACAGCCCAATCCTATGCATGTCTACTCAGAAGTAAGTCCCATTATAGTCTTCTGGACTTACTCCCAGGTAAGTGTGTGGATAGGATTGCAGCCTTCGTCACTTCCTTTTCACATCTAGCATGCTCTGAAACAGTTAAACGGAGGCTCAGCTCATCTTTCATCTTTCAGTTTTGTTTTGTTTGCTACTTCTTTTAAATATTTCCGTCCCTATGCCATCACCCACCCATTCTTTCCAGCTGCTGTTCTTAAGGTTGGAACACAATTCATCTTGTGTGAGTATGAGTGCTTAGCTATACGAATTCTTATATTCTTTGAATAAGAAAAAATAATATTGATTATATACAGTAGCATTTAATGTAACATCTAGAACAGTGGTTCCCAAACATTTTAGCACCAGAACCCATTTTTTTAAATGACACTATCAGGACCCACCTAACTTTACTTAATAATAAAAAAGTGATCTAGAAAGAAAGCATTTTTTTAATTTATTTACGAGCAATATTTTATTTATTTGCAAAAAAACCCTCAATCCATTTCTCATAATGAGGCAGCCCTAATGAATAGCCTCAAGGCTTGAAGGGCTTAGTTATGTGACCCAGCCTTCACCTGCCCCCACTACCTGTCATTGACGGGAAAAAAACACCAGAAAAAAGACACTCAAACATTCATCTCCCTATATTTACACAGGTTTGCAAACTGCAGGAACTCGGTTCCTTGCAAACTGCAGAAACTCAAATGTGTGCAGGGCAATTAGCAGCTATCTGATTTTTGAATAGCCTCAGGGCTTGAGGGTCTTTGATCTTTCCATCATCCCTGTTTTCATTGAAGGCTCTGAAATACACCAGAAATCAGGTCGCGACCCACTAAGTGGGTCCCAACCCTCAGTTTGAGAAATGCTGATCTAGAATGTTGATTGTTGGCGTTAGCACCTGGTTGCATCACAATTACTTTATTCTTTGTTTTTTAAAAAGTGCTTACTAAGGAAAGAGTTAGAAAGTTATCAGGCCAAGAACTCCCACAAGACAATCAGGAATTCAGAACATTTATTGCAAGAGCTGAATAACTGTAAATAACGTTGAACTGGCAAAGCAGTAACAAGGATAACTGTTTAGATTATTCAGTCAAAGTCATCAAACACCCCTCACAAACTGACATAAGTACTGCAATAAGCAATGCACCCCTAGCCCATTTTATGCTCATATACTGTGGAGGAAAGAAAATGTGAACTGCTATATACAAAATAACTTCAGTTAGTTTTATTTTTTGGTAAGAACAAATTAACCATCAATATTAACTACCTTTATTTTTTGCATTTATTTTTTACGATGGATGTTTAACTGTGGCATAAGATAACTTTTGCTTTTTTTCTTTAAGGAATTCTCCCCCCTATGTTGCATGCTATTTGTTTAAATCTGTCATGCCTTAAGAAAAAACGCCTAAGAATGTTCGGATTAGGATTTATTAGACGTGCAACTGAGATCTTATTAAACATTAGGAGTCACTTCGCCAGTTTGATTCAAGTGACGTGACACTGGTACCTGCCAGGCATTGACCAAGTATGAGAACAAACAGTTAAACAGCAAGAGACTGAACCCTTTCGTTTCCCCCAACTAGCCTACCAGGAGAATGCTTGGTTACATCATGAAGGCACAACACATTAAATATTTTGTGGCTATGATCTAAAAACACTTGTGTTACTACAACATCAATGCAGATGAAGATCAACACAACCGCTGCCCTTTGAGCAATACAAACTGTCTTAGGTATAGACACACATGGCCCAATTATAAAGAAAGCATTAGTTAGATTGGGTACAATGCACCAGGTATTTCTCCTGTGCAAGCCACACTGAAATGAATGGGTTCTTGGGCAGCCCTTCATCTCAATGGAGCTCATACAGAGAACTTCTTGGCTTATCGCATTCTTGGCAAATTTTCTTCCACGTCATGCAGTGTTGATTAATATCACATTCTGTGGAGTGAATGCAGCTAACACCTCCAAATTTCATAGTAAATGCCATTCATTCAGCTGCTTTCACTGCTGGTCCTTTTTTTTTTTTTTTTTTGCTTTGCTTTGAGTCCAGCATTTTTTCTTTTTCTCAGAACTGGCAATTTACCAGAATAAGAGCAAAATAAAATACTTTCCCTTCTTTTCCTCCGTTTTTAACACAAGTGTTTTGAGTACCTTGGAACACTGTGTGTCAGACAGACTACCAACACAGAAACACCATCACCAAAAGAAAAGAAATCAAAACAAAAAACAGGAAGCCAATGAAATAAAGTAGGGGAAAAAAAAACCACCTGTGATACACAGAATTATGCTACAGTATTTTTTTTAAGTGAACGTTATAAATACACAAAAGATTAATAATAATTGATCCTATTTACAAGTACTTGAACACTGATTGACTTATAACGTGTCCACTAACGTTGTTAATAGCATAGTAGGTTTAATGTTTGTTATTTTAGTTTTCAGTAAAGATGTCAAGTATAGCAGTTCCAGCACAAGGTCAATGGCAATAAGAACACAATTTTGTAATTGGATATGCTTTTTAAAGAATTGCAATCCACCTTTTCTCTCTCACTCTTCAAATGCATCTTCCACTGTTCACAGCAGCAGTCCAGGGTCAAAAAACAAAGGAAAACAAAAACCTCCCCTCCCCTCAATAAACAGAAAAAAAAATTAAGATATTTGCAAACTGGAGATATTCTCTGTAAGAGTTTATGTCTATTTAACAAAACCACACAACTAGTAGAAATGCTCTTTTGAGTTGCAGTTCCATGGAGCTACCAAAAGTTATGCATATCTCTGCTATGTGACGCATAGTTCTAGAGGTCTACTCAGTACATAAAGCTCTGACACACACACACGCACGCACACACTATCAGCAAGTCTAACTAGGCTAAAGTCACTGTTCCAAAGAAGCTATTCCTTATAGCTGGTTCTCCTTTGGACTCTCCACTGCTCCTGAGGCCTGTTTATAGGACTTCAAGTTAGCCAAAGGAATGTCAGTCATGTGATTGCCAGAGTTGAAATGGCCTTCACCCGAGCCAAACTGCTTTCGGTCACTGAACTGGTTTCTGTTGCTATCTTCTTTCCAGGTTCTTGTCAATGTGTGTCCATTCACCAGTTTGTCTTTCTTTACCCATTCTTTCTGAGGTGCAAAAGTGGAGAGCGGAGACTTTTGCTGCTGGTATGGACCCAATGTGGGAGGCATCCAACAGTTGTCTGAGTGACCCAGAACCAGGCATTCTTGAGTACACATCTCAGTGGCTTCGGCTAATCCTCGAGGGCCAAGAGGTCCATCTGCAGTGAGGAGTGGGTTCAGGCCACAAGGGAAAAAGTGGTGGAGAAAAAAAGAAGAAGAGCTGGTTAGCATCATTAAATAATGTATACATTTATATCTCATAACATAGTAAGAACGTAAGAACATACGAAGAGCCCTGCTGGATCAGGCCAAAGGCCCATCTAGTCCAGCTTCCTGTATCACACAGTGGCCCCACCAGATGCCTCAGGGAGCACAAGACAACAAGATAACCTGTTTCCCGTTGACACTCCCTTGCACCTGGCACAAAGAAAACCTACTCCTACAACCAGGAGGTTGCTTATCCCCATCATGGCTTGTAAGCTGTGATGGACTTTTCCTCCATAAATCTGTCCAATCCCCTTTTAAAGGCATCCAGGCCAGGTGCCATCACCACCTCCTGTGGCAAGGAGTTCCACAAACCAATTACACGCTGGGTAAAGAAATATTTTCTTTTGTCTGTTTTAATACTCGCTCCACTCAATTTGAGTGGATGTCCCCTAGTTCTAGTGTTGTGTGAGAGGGAAAAGAACTTCTCTCTATCCACTCTCTCCATTCCATGCATAATTTTATACGTCTCAATCATGTCCCCCCCTCAACCGCCTTTTTTCTAGACTGAAGAGCCCCAAACACTGTAGCCTTTCCTCATAAGGGAGATGCCCCAGCCCACTAATCATTTTGGTCGCTCTCTTCTGCACCTTTTCCAGTTCCACTATATCCTTTTTGAGATGCGGCGACCAGAACTGGATGCAGTACTCCAGATGCGGCCTTACCATCGATTTGTACAGTGGCATAATAATATTGGCCGTTTTATTCTCAATCTCACCTGACTAGACTATTCAGCTCTTTATGCTGAATATTAAAACACTAATTATTATACAGGTTGAGTATCCCTTATCTGGAATGCTTGAGACGAGAAGTTGTCTGGATTTTAGATCTATCTGGATTTCGGAATATTTGCATAAATATAATGAGAGATCTTGGGGATGGGACCCAAGTCTAAACACAACATTTATGTCTCATATACACTTTATGCACATAGCTTGAAGGTAATTTTATACAACATTTTTAATAATTTTGTGCCCTAACATGCTTTGCACTATGCCAGCCAGGTGCTGGAAAAAGTTTTTTGTTTTTTGTTTAATAAAGTCATGGCCCCCAAAATGTCTGGATTTCGGATTAGTCTGGATTTCGATGTCTGGATAATAAACCTGTAATACAAATTATTATAATACAATACAGCAGTGGTTCTCAAAGTGGTGGGTCGCGACCCATCACTGGAACCAAAAGCTGTTCCCTGCCTTCTTAAGGGGCAGGTACAGCATGGCAGCGGCAACAGCAATCCCGGGGATCGCCGTCACCACAGGCTCCGCCCTCACAAGCCCTCAAAATTCTCCCCGCCTCGTAAGGAGAACTTTGAGAAACACTGCAATACAACAACGCTCCCCCAAAACAAGGAAAATCCATTTAAAAATCTTGTTTGCTTGGTGCAAATAGGGCTATTTTAGAGGTCTGCCACTGAGTTACACACCTAAATTTACCACTGAGTGTGCAAATGACAAAAACTTTCATTTCAGATCATTCAACTTTCTGCACATGGTGTGTGCATATACAAGCTATATGCTCATAGGCATGATCTGCAGGAAGTACAGTTGTACAGGCTCTATGCAGAAGGTTGGATGAATGTATGAAAGTAGGGGTCGAGCCATTGTGGAGAATCCCAACCATGGATATGTGGTCTGAACTTAGCTTGCACAAAAGCAAAAGAACTATAGGGTTAATAAAATGCTAGCTAAACAGCCTTCGGTAGATATGGGAAATGCTTTCTGGTGTTTGCTAAAACAAAGGAAAAAAAAGTCATATCATTTTCTTACCGTGCAAAACAACAAAACCACAACCACAGGAGACAATAGCGTTTTTATATTTTCATCAACTCAAGGGGAATGGTCAGCCATCAAATTCTTGTGATGAGTTTTGACACACAGCACTAACAATGCCAACTTCATGCTCTTTCTCTACATATTTTTCAGTGGAGCAAAGCTGTACATGAGTTACAGCGCAATCCTATCCAACTTACTCCACCAGTGTAACCAGTGGTGCAGTGAGAACGGGAAGCCCCAGAACGGAAAGGGGATTCAAATCCCCTTCAAAGGGGATTTAAATCTTTCTTCCCCTCCAAAGCCTCCTGCCCTGCCCTCCCCCGCTGGTTACACCGGTGGTGTAAGGTGGATAGGATTGTGCAGTTATTGATCTGATGAGCATAGGTGCAGTGTGAAAACAAGGCATTCAAAGATAGGGCTTTGTGTCAAAGTCTTTCAATGCTGTCTCAATAAACTTCTATCTGAGATTCTAAATATTTATGTTGGTAAAGTTTCAACAATAGAGGCAATTCCTTTAACCCACACCTTCCTCTTGTCTTTAAAAAGAAGACACCAGTGTTTTTTGCTGGGGGTAGATCTATGTGGCGGTACGGTGGTGAACCCAGCCAAGTTTGAATTGGGGTGCCACACTCTGCCTACGTTGTCCTGGCACTAGCACGCTGTCACTGGGAGTGTCTGTGAGATCCTATCACAGGTCCCGGCCTGACACACCCCTTGGACCTACCAAAGTAGCTGGCATGCATGGATTCAAGTAGGTCTATTGTAAAGTAAACATTTCTTTGTTTACATCTCTGCCACTAACGGGGCTCCAGCTGATTCACAGGATGCAATGGAGAACGGACACTGTTTCAGAGCTGCTGCATTGCTCAGGCCAGCCCGGAATAGGACTGGGTCATAAATATTTTTTGTGTGTGTTTGTCTGGTGGTGTTGTAGTTATCCAAAGAAAAGTGGAGACAAATATACATCTGCTTAAAATTACGTTCTCTACATCCCTGGGAATGTGTCCTCATAATGCATTTTAGCACCTAGAATAAGCATTGAAATCGGGCTTCCAACAAACAGTTCCACCGTCCCATATAAACGTTACCAACTTATCAACAAGGAAAGCTTGCACAAATCCTTCACCCAAATTAACTGCCTTAGGTCTTAGAGGCGGTGACTCAGGAAAGCAAGCTAAATGAGATAAATCTCTTAGGGACTAATTTGACATGGCTTAAAAGGGCCACAAACATAAAAGTGCCACAAACATATTTTCATTCTAACTAAAAAGAGCTTATTGCTCATTTAAAGCCCAAAGTGAAATATATACAGCTGCGTCAGTCGAGTGTGGGAGGCGCCAGCCAGCAGAAAAGCCAGTGCAAAAGGGATAATACCACCTGGAATGTAGCTGTTCATGAAAGATTGGACATTTATATATTGTAAAACCTCTCATTAGGGGGGTTAGGAAAGCCTGCCCATTTACACCGCCTTGAATTAAAGTCGGAAGAGAAATCCAGTGACCAAGAAAGGCGGTGTGTGTGTGTGTGTGTGTGTGTGTGTGTGTGTGTGTGTGTGTGCGTACTGTATATACTGTATATTATATTATTATACGTCAGCTATATTTGAACTGGACAAGGACATGAAACAGAAGACTGATGCTGAGGACTTTATGCTTATTTCATTGAAAACTGGAAGCTCAGAGATCATGCTGGCCATTTCCTGAAATGTGTCAGTCTGTATTTTACCCCCACCCTTCCTCTTCACTGTGTATAGGAAGATTCAATCCCTGCCAAAGCATCCCCCTTTGAGGCCAAGATAGGATTGTATTATTGTGCGAAAAAATGAGAAAACCCAATTAAAAGTACATTGCTGTTGTCAGCAGAAAAGAAAATAATCAGCATTTAACCTATAGATTAACCTTTGGAAATGTTAACAATATGCTGGAAATACTCCCTTTACTTGCTGTTTTTTTTTCTTCTCTTCCATGAAATACCTGCATCACTTTGATTATAGTAGCAAAGAATCTAAGGACGTGCAGAAAGGCCAGGCAAGTGCTGATTCATACAATAAAGAAACTTTTGCGTCCAATAGGACTCAAATTTTAAGTTTAGGATTTGCAGCTCTCTCTGAATAAAGCTATGAAACATCTGGCCCCAAATGCTTGTATACTTTGTATGGCATTTAATTTTATTTCTTTTAAGCTATACCCAATTCCTTCCACAGGTTGAAGGAAGGTGCTATTTTGTAGCGAGCTGCCTTCTGTCGAAGCAGCTTGTGTGACGGCAGTGCGATGGTGGATCCAGCGAAGATTGGATTGGGCCGCCAATCTGCTAACGTCCTGGGACTAGCCCACTGGCAGCACAATCCTGTGTAACCTTGCACCAGTGTAACAGCAGATGCACCGGTGTAAAGGCTGAAGCACACCGGGCGCGTTCTGCGTGCGCAGCGACAAACGCAGCAAAAGTTGAGAATAGTCCAAGGGAGGCATTAACGCAAATGCAGCTCCTGGCGGCCCGAGGCGTTCCGGCCCGAGGCAAGTCCCACTGAAACAACGCAGGAGCAGCCAGCTGCAACGTGCTGGACGCACGCAGAACACGCCCAGTGTGCTTCGGCCTTCAGTGCACTTACACTGGCATAAGTGTACTTACACCGGTGCATCTACTGTTACACCTGTGCAAGGTTACACAGGATTGTGCTGTGTAACTGGGAGTGCAAAGTAACATCTTAATTTAAAAAAAAAATACATTTAAGATACAGAAAGGAAGACTGGTGTGAAATCACCTATCAAGTGATAACTGGCATGCGTGATTCACACAGTAAAACGTTCCTGTCCCCCAATGTCACCTTAAAAAAGATGTTTTTCCTCAAGCTTACCAAGGTTTCAGCACTTTCACGATGTGATTGTGTATTCTGAGCTTCCAAAAAGCAACAGCTGGGCACTCTGAAGTGCCCCAGACTCTCAGAATTCCTTTGCAATGCTGCAGGAATTCTGTGAAAGGTAAATCCTGTTCCTCAAACAAGCCCTAATGAGACCTGCCTGCCACTGAATCAGAACTTTGGACCGATGTAGCCTATTACTCCAACTGGCTGTGCCTCTCCAAGGTCTCAAACAAGGGTCTTTCCCAAACTTAACTTACCAGAGACCTTTTAATTGGAGATAGCAGGGACCGAAACTGGGGCTTTCTGTATGCAAAAGCGTACAGCCGTATGCAAAAGCTGTACATTTGCATAGTGGTCCTTCCCACATGCGGCTAGGCCCACAAATAGGGTGGCAAGATTGCACAGTTAATTGCAATGTTTGTGTGTTCACTACACACAAAAAAACACATCAATTCCTGAGTGCTGCCTTCATCACCTCAACTTCAGAATAATTACACTCCCATTATCTATAGCTCCTTCTTTTCTTTCTATAGCCCTTTCTGGGTGGCATTGCAGAACCAAATGAAGAATTGTTATCGTGAATGGGCTGAGGTGGGAAGTATCCTTTGTAGAATACATACAGCCTTGGGTTTTCTGTTTTTGTTTTTTAAGTTGCTGGCACAGAAAGAAAGCATCATGTTGACTTACTGGTAATTATCACTTTCCCCCACCGTCACCAAACAATAGCTTTCTCTCAATTTTTAAAAGTTGTTTCATCTTTACAATGATGACACCACTTCAAAAGCTGCTCCTGCTGCTTTAATTTCATAATTGCATTAACTTGTTGCCCTTCTCTTCATAAAAACGTCACTAGGAACTCTGTATCAAGTTTTTCCCTCTCCGATGAAGTATTCTCTCCCACCCCTCCCACCCCAAAGTATTTGTTCTCCAAACAATCCAGAATAAATCTGGTTATCAGTCTTGGCTGCTTGAATACATAATGACGCAAGTGCTGATAAAAACGGTACAAGCCATCTGTCTCCAAATTTAAATATTTTGAAGGCAAACACAGTAGTACCTAAGCAAGAACTCCTTAAAACTGCCTTTGTAAATATTTATATCTGACTGTACTAAAAAAAATGCCTTTTGTTGCTGTGTTTTTATTCTGTTAATAGCTGTCAGGCAGCCACATATTTGTATTGTCTCAAAAATAGACAGGTGGAAGGCAGGAGAATAATCTATGCCTGTCAAGTGCTAGCCTTGTCCTAATGGTGGAGATTCAGAGTGGTCTTTTATCTCACGATATTCATTATTATTATTGCACTTATTATTAATATAATATTAATATTATTATATTAAACCCAGAAGCTAAACACTTATTCTGTTGAGTTGACTCACTGCTGCATTTAGCGAGTAGCTTCTGGCAAGCTGAGCAACTGCTTTTCAACTGGCTGCTTCAAATGCCTGTTGCTGAAAGGGTGGAGATTAGTCAGGATCTCAACATAAAAAAAAAAAAATCTTACTCAGAGATTGGTTTTGGTGCCAAGTATGAAGGGTTAAGCACAGTGTGGATACAGGCAACCATTTTACCACTCCTGGTACATATATAGATAGATAGATTTATTTATTTATTTACAGTATTTACAGTATTTATATCCCGCCTTTCTCCCCGAAGGGAACCAAGGCAGCTATGTACACCATTTGGCAGGATGACTCAGACAATTGAACAATCGAGAGCTTACCCTGGGGATTAGGCCAGCCATAGCCTAAATATGGAACGGGGCATTGGGCATAGCTCAGTGGTACAGCACCGGCTTTGCATGCAGAAAGTCCCAGCCTGTACCTTGGCATCTCCAGGCAGGGCTGGAGAAGATTCCTCTCTGTAATCCTGGCAAGATGCTGCCAATCAGATAATACTGACCCGGATGGATCAAGGTTCTCACAGAAGTATGGGAGCCTCTGTGCTCTCCTGGAATAGCTGCATCATTGTATGGGCTCAGAAAACTCTCATGCTAAGTGCACACTTACAGTCCAGTCCTGTCTAGAAATAGACCGGCAAAGCGGATGCTCCGCCGGTCTAGGGTGTCGTAAGTGTGCCATAAAGCATGTTTGCAGCACCCGGCTTAGGATGCGGCGGGTGCCTTATTTGCGCTGCTGCATCCTGCTAGACAGGATTGGGCTGCCCGTTTTCACTTTTTAAAATGTATATTTTATGTATACATAAAATAATTGTATAATGTGTAATGCACTCAGCACATTAAATTGATAGAGGAGTTATGTAGACCCAGAGGTGGATCTAGGGTGGAGCCAGCGGAGCACCCGAGGCCGAGCGGAGACTCGAGTCCGACTGGCCCCAGAGAGCCGGCTGGGGACGTCGTCTTCCCCGGCCGGCTGCCCGGGGCCTTCTGGAAGGCCCGCGCGCGAGAACGGTATTTATACCGTTCTTTTTGCGCATGCTCAGACTGTTACTGAGGGAAAAAGGCTGCCCTTTTTCCCTCAGTAACAGTCTGAGCATGCGCAAAAAGAACGGTATAAATACCGTTCTCGCGCGCGGGCCTTCCAGAAGGCCCCGGGCAGCCGGCCGGGGAAGACGTCCCCAGCCGACTCTCCCGATTGAGGGAGGGGGTCGCCGCCTCCCGGAGCGCGCCTCCTCCTCCTCCCGGAGCGCGACGCCGCCTCCTCCCAGAACATGATGCCCCCGCCCTCCGGAGCACGCTGCGGCAGAGCCGCGGTGATATTTCCCTAATAGGGGCGCCACCCCCTCGTTGCTCCGGGCGCCAACAGGGGTAGTGACGCCTCTGTGTAGACCTGCCTACTATTGAATCAGAACTTTGGACCCTTCCACCCCCTCTTTTTCAAAAAAATCTTGGACATCATTCTTGTTAGAGAAAATTCTTACAGTGCCTGCCCCCCGTACATATTCAGTTCCTGTTAAGACCACCACATGTTATCCACTTGACGAACACTGTTCCTCAATACAGTCTGCAAAAAGGGTATACAGGTATCCACAGGGGATACGTTCTCAGAGCTATATGTCACAATATAGTCTGCATTGGGGGCCAGGCTGGATCTAAGCAGAGCACCACAGGAGGGAAAAGTGCGGTCCTGGTACATACTTATCTGCTAGGCCTTTGAGTCTAATCCTCCTGTCTTTATTTCTTTTCTTTTACTTTCTCAATGTTTCACTGTTGATTATTAATCTTGATTCACTTGCTATATAAGTAATCATCTTGATTAATATACAGGAGGAGTGGGAGCTCCATCTTAGTTTCCACATAAAAATCTATTGCTTATTTAAAAAAAAAAAGTTTTGTTTGTGGACTGAATATTGTTGTCCCATTTTAGATGCAGACAGTCACCTTGGGAAAAAAAATGATGGAGAAACTAAGCAGGATTCCACAAAACCTTTTGTTAGCAAATAAATAGGGATTACATTTTTACACATCTCTCCCACAGATTGTATTCTTTGGTCACCGACGAAAAGTCAACATTTGGAGATGGAGATGGTCCAAACACAACAACACATGGCCAGGCAAAGCAGCAGATTCTCTCCCCAGGAGAATATGGTTATTTAGACAGACTTTATAGCTCAGAGAGAACAGATAGCAGCAAAAGCAGCACATCTTTATAAATCTGCACCTTCTATTTCATAGAATGGACCTCATCCATCTTTTTAACTGCTGAAGCTACTGCTGAGGGCAACATTACCACAACTAATTCTGCCTTTTACAAATTAGCATTTTTGCAGCATTCTCCATCTTTCCCAAATAAATTTTTAAAAATTTTATTCAGGGGATTGAAATGAACCTTCTACATTTGACATATTTGCTAATAAAATCTGAGCACCCACAGTGTTGGATTAATATCCACTTTATTAACACATATTTTGCTTTCTTTAGCTGAAATGCTTTAGCCTGCTGCTAGAGAGACAAAACGAAAAGAAATTTATTAGGCTTTCAAGTAGTTTTCACAGTGTTAAAAATGCAAAGCCAGCTACACTAAGAGCAAAACCTATGTAAGGATCCGGCGTGCGGCCCAGGGCCGCCCACCGGATCCTATCCCTGCTCCAGGCCACACTGCTGTGGCCCGGAGGTCTACTCGGGGAAGGCAACGTTTGTAACAGGTGTAAACCAGGGCAGGCCCAATCGGCCTTGGATTTCCGCCAGCTAAATAGCTATGGAGTACTTGGGTACCTTGCCTTCTGTACACCCATGTAAGATTAAGCCCAATCATTTTATTAGGCTTGCCCATGCACATTCCTATAGGAATACACTAAAACAGATTTCAACATTTCTCAAAATACATAGGCACGTTTCAGCACACACACACACAAAAACCCCCCACAAACACAGGGACTGGCAGCCCATTCCAACCCAAGTGCTAAGCAGCCCAAGTCAGACCTAAAGTCAGCCTAAGTCATTTAGGTCGAAGTTAGGTCTGGAATGCAACCATTTAGGGCGAAGTTAGGTCAAAGTTAGGTCAAAGTTACAACCAACAGACTAAGAACAGCCCATTCCAACCCAAGGGCTAAGCAGCACAAGTCAGACCTAAAGTTGACCTAAAAGTGGGCGGAACATGGGCGGACCGTGGGTGTAACGGGGGCAGCAACCAATTAACGTTGGATTCCAGACCCTGGCAAGCACAGACACGCCCCCTCCAACACAAATGCTGACACAAAATTTAGGTTGACCAAAAAGGTGGACCCAAATTCGAGGAGACCCATAGGAGCCATTTTACCTTACCTAAGCCAGCCCTCTCCTGAAAATTTCTAACACCCTACTCCTGAGTTAGGTCAGAGTTAGGACGGAGTTGGGCCTGCTAGGTCTGGAAACCGACAGAGGTATGCCTAAGATAGGGAGCCTATCAGCACCCAGCCCCACCCAGCCTCATTCCCACAAAAGCCCAGCCCCAGACCTCCAGTCACTCTCTCTCTCTGAGCACGTGGCGTGGGGTTCTGTCCCTCACAGCCACAAAGTGGGACTTTGTCGGTGGAGGGCAAAATTCACAAACACCCCACTTCTCTCTTCTCCTCTCTGCCTCCCTCTAGGGCAGAGAGGGCTGTTCTGGCTGTGGCCAACCTGTTTACAGCTGTGCCTGGGCAGCTGCCTCCATGTAAGTGTTTGCTAAGCCATGTCTTTCTCCCAGCCCCTCTTCCCCCCCCCCCACAGGCAACAACACCAGCAGGTAAGAGCAGGGTTTGTGCTGACATGTGGTCTGACTGCTGCCTCTTTGCATTTAGAAATATAGGAAGGATACATGCCTCTTTACCAATGTGTTGTCTCATAGCTGTCTGCATAGCCTGCCATGATATGCCTCTCTACCAATGTGTTGTCGCATAGCTGCCTGCTTTGCCTGCTATGATATATAGCAGGGGTGGCCAACCTTCCACCATTAGGGCTACTGTGTTCTTAAGAGTTGTGTAAAAGACAATCTTGGCAGCTGTAAGTGCTGATGGTGTTGCTAAAGCAGCTGCACCTGCTGAAATGCCCTCACCTATGCAACCATTTAAAGGGCCAGCATTCATGTTGAAAGGTTGGCCACCACTGATATATAGGATACATGCCTCTTTACCACTGTTGTGTCTGATTGTTGCCTGTAGTCATGTGAGCAGACAATGCCACAAGTGTGGAACTGTTAGCCTTATGTAGACACCAGCTGTTCCCCCCCCCTTTTCTCCACAGGGTCTACTGACAGGTCAGTATTGCTAGGTTTGCCATGGTTGTGACCCCCAAGTTGTGTTGTTGTCTCTCTCTTTGACCCTTTCCCCTTACAGGATCATGCTCTCCTTACACCCAGGTAAGCAGCTCAGACCATGCTATGTGTGTCACACCTATCAGCTGTGTTTTATTTCTCTCCCTGCAGGCTTTTGCAACTGACACACTGGCTTGTCTTCAATGGTGACTGCTTCCACATACCAGCTGACATGTAACTCCCCCTTGTTTTTTGTCTCCCCAGGAACGTCCACTATCACCTACCTTCCTGGGAGCACCCCTGGGCCTGCAGTCTGGTTGCCCCACTGTCATCTGCCTCGATGCTGCCAGAGGTCAGGAAGCCAGCCCTGCAACCCTCCTCAGCTGCTGGCGCTGCTGCTGCTCCACCTCCCTGGCTGTCGTTCTTGCTGCCCCTCCCCTTTCTATGGAGCAGGCTGTGGTTCCACAGGGGAAGAGCCTGCATGTCCAGGTCCATGGGGCAGGTGTGCTGCTGCTGCTTTCTGATTGGCTGCTGTGACTACCCCTGGCAGCCTCGCCTGGCCATCTCTGCTAACGTTCCAGAACAATAAAGATACCCCTCGGGCAGAGCCCCACTGAAACATATGTGCCCAGTGTTTACACAAGCATTGCCCCACACACACACAGACAGCCCCCAGCACTGAAGCCCCTACATGAGTCCCAGCCAGGGACTGCCACGGCCTTCCCTGGGAGAACCCAGCAGGGGCGCTGCGAGACCCCCATGGCACAGAGGGGAGGGGGGAGTCAGGGGGGCCTCTCAGGCAGGCAAACAGTGACAGCCAGGGCGTCCGCCCGTAATGAAGGCGCTTGCGTCGAAGGTCTGCCCGTAATGAAGGCGCCTCCGTCGAAGGTCTGCCCGTAATGCAGGCGCCTCCGTCGAAGGTCCGCCCGTAATGCAGCCACTTCCGCCCAAAGTCTGTCTGCATAAGAGGCGCCTGTTTATGCATCACCTTCATCTGCGGAGCGCCCCCTGTGTCCCTATCGGTCTCTGCAGACCCCTCTCTCGGAATCTGTCTCCCACCAGCCTTGTTGTCTGTCTGTCTGTCTGTCTCTGACCCACCCATGCCCCTCCCCAGCACCCCCTGCCTGCCTGCCTGCCTGCCTGTGTGTCTGCCTCCCCTCCCACTCCCTGATGATGGCTGCTGGCCACCCCCCACCCTGCTAGAGTGCCTGCCGTGAGGCGCCGTCGTCGCCCCATCTGGGGGTGTGATGAGCTGTGTGAGCCCTTCACGCTCGCAGCAGACAAGCCCAAGGCATCTCTTGGTCTTGGCCGGGGCACAGAGCAGCAGGCACGCCGGGATGCCTTCTTTGTGGGCATTGCCCCGGCCTTGGAGGCCCAGGGCTTCAGGCAGCGCACAGGTGAGTCATGTCAGAGGCAGTTCCAGTCCTCATGAGACCCTCCTTGTGTGTGACGTTCCCACCCCCTCCCCTTCCCTTCCCTCCCCCGCTCACCCCCCAGTGCAGCCTCAACGTGGCTTGGGGGTGGCATCGCCTTCTGCAGGAGGGAGGGGACGGCCACTCTCCCCTGCAGCAGGTGGCTGATGCACAGGGTGCCCTGTGGCGGCTGGGCTCAGGCACCTCGCTCACCTGTCACCTGCCCTGCGCCCACCACATGACTGGCGCAACCCCCATGCCTGCGGTCAGCCCCTTTGCGACCGGGCTGCGACAGACCCTGCGGCAGCTGCCATGGATGGACGCTGACACATGCAGACAGAGGCCTGCACATGCCTGAGCCAGACACGGAGCCTGGAGAAGAGCCTGCCTGCCTGGGAGGTAAGTGTTGCCTGGATCCTGGGGTGGTGCTGGGCCACAGAAACTGCAGCCTGCCTAACTCAGGCATAACTCTGACCTACCTCAGGCATAACTTCTGCCTAACTTAGGCTGCACTTAGGCCACACTTATGCCTGACTTGGAGAGGAGTTGGGTTGGAATGGGCTGTAAATAAGTCATTTACAGCCCAATCTTAACCAACTTTCCAGCGCCGATGCAGCCATGCCAACAGGGCATGTGCTGCATCCTGTGGTGAGGGGGGGGGGCAGTCATGGAGGCCTCCTCAAGCTAAAGGGACGTTTGTTCCCTTACCTCAGGGCCACATCGGCACTGGTTAGGATTAGGCTGTTAAACCTTTGTGTGGTAACCTTTATCTGTGCATTTTAATTCTGTGTAGACTGAAATATTATGGAGGTCCGCCAAGTGCACTTACACCGGTGGATCTGCTGTTACACCGGTGCAAGAGTTACACAGGATTGTGCTGTAAAAGAAATAAGTGTATGTTTGTCATGGTGTCTAACCTTTCTAGGTTCATACTGTGGTTTCCAGAATGCAGAGGAATGCCCCAAGTCTTATTAAGGGGAAGAATAATCTCCTCCTTGGATCTGGTACCAGGATCTCACCTCAATACCAACACTGCAGGTCTCTTTGCTGTTGGTTCTATGGGCATTGCTCTGCCTGCTCTGCAGATATATAGCTGGGCTGCAGTAGGCACACATCGCTATCAGCTGCAGCGACTGGGTAGCCCGCCTTATGTTTGGACAAAGGAAGTGATTTGCTTTTGGCATCATTGCTATTTTACAAGGTTGGGTTGTATCATAGGACGCTGCTGCTGCTGCTGCTGCTAGTTATATTGCAAACTGGTACACGTGGCATTTTAACAAATACAGGCAGCAACTGTTTAATATTTAAGACAGTTATTTGTTTGATCTCGGATACAAATTTGACACCTGTTATATGCTATTGCATATTATTCAATGCACAAGTTCATTTGAAACAGACCGCATTGTTAGTCCAATGTCCCCAATGCATAGTTTAGTAAAGGAGCTTCTATTGAACCCTTTCCTGCCAAGCACTGAATTTGGAAGTTCAGCCCCTCCATAGTCTCATCTATGGTTCTTCATGTAATAGCTGGGAAACAGGATGCTGAGCTTTTGGCCCGAGCCAGCAGGGCTTTTCTTATCTAACTCATCTTGTTAGGCATTCTTATCCAGACAGATAACCTGCACTTCGAGAACCCCTTAGAGAGTGAGATATCCACTTCAAAACATAGCGATTAGTAGACTACATGTGTAAAAAAAATTTTATTATTGACTATTAGAGACTATTATGAGTGGGTTATAATTTTCCTACATCTCAGCACAATTAGTTCTGAGGCATATACACAAAAAAAAATAATCCGAAACTCCATAACCCACTCTGAACTTGTCGAAGGTTCAAAAAAGAAATCCGACAATTTTTGTTGTTGTTGTTCAGAAACAGAAATATCTGAGCTATGCCAAACAGTACTTTCTAGGGGGAAATGGAATGCCCAATTTGGGCAGATTCACACATGCATAGTTGTCACTCAATGCCTGCAATATCAAGTGATACGATCTACAGGTGGAAACAAGCAATTGTAAATCCGACTGTAGGGATAGAACTTTTGTATCTGCTTACATAACTTCAAACACAAGGTTTTCAATGGAGCTACAGTACATATTCAGATGCCAGTCAGAATTGTCCCATTATTACCTCCTGAAGCAATTGTACTTGCAGGGCGAGCAGTCAAGTACGCTACTAGTGTGTAATGCAGACAATCCATACAGAGGCGCACGTATGCGGTTGTCCAAGTTACGGTTTTACAATCTTTTGTAATGTATCAAAAAACATGCTGAACCTATTTTACCAGAAATGACAATGCAACAAAAGAAGTGTGTATACTTGTATACACACACACACACACACACACACACACACACCAAGGATAACAATGCTTCTGCTATACCACTTTCACATGCCTGTCTCTGCCAGAATTGCAATTCAAGTATTTTATTGAGACATTGGATATACTTCAGCTATTTTCTATTTTACTGTGCTTCAAGGGAGTTAAAATCAAGTCCTTCTGAATTGATGACATTTACATCAATGTCAGGAAAGCACTATCTCCTTTGAGTTTCTCAGCGGCTCAAATTCTGCACAACACGTATGCCCATGAGTGCCTTTATGGTTATGTATAGTTCCACTGACTGGAACAGGACCGCTCATACCTTCTAAAAGTTACTTGACTGTGTGCTTATAGAACTTCAATATTAGTATACATATTTTCTCCCCTTGAAAAGTAATAAACCCACACTGCTGCTCAGAGGGGCACTCTTATCTTCATATTTTCAGTCCTCCAAGCTGCTAATGTGCAGAGGACCATGGATCTTCTGGTTGAACTCTCTATTTTCCCAACCATGAAATGTTATAACTTAAGGATTCCTTTGATGTTCTGTCTATCTTTATTTCTCACCCTTCACATTTTTTTTATTAGTTCAGGGTATTCAGTGAATATCATACAGTACACGATGGGTTCTGTGCAACTTTAGAATGGCTCTTGAGCATTCATCTATATTACACAAGAAGAACTCAGTAACTAATTTGATATATATGTTTGTGTGAGCACTCATGTGTGCCTACATGGGCAAACAAGTGCTCTGCTTTTATCAGGGCAAACAAGTGCTCTGCTTTTAAGCACATTTATGAGGAAGAAACCCCATATATTTCACTGGGGCTTGCTTCCAGGTAAGTGTGCTTAGGACTGCTAAATACAATATTTACCAATAATATGAAATTATTCTTCAAATGCTTTTTTATGGCTTGAAGAAGCCTTTCTGTGTCATAGAAATGTGCCAAACTCTGTCCTTTGTCACACACACACACACACACACACACACACACACACACACACAGAGAGAGAGAGAGAGAGAGAGAGAGAGAGAGAGAGAGAGAGAGAGGTTTATTCCATTTCTTTTTTGAGATGATACACTATGTTTCTGCACCATTACATTTTCTGAATAGATAAATGCCTCTTCTATTGAACCACCACATCAATATCTCACTTTTTTTCTTACTCAAGTTAGGCATCTGGTACATCTGTGATATGTCATTTATGTGAGATTCAGTCAGCAAAAAAGAGATTACTAGATTTTGCAGGCAGGGTAGTACATGAATATGCATGAATGCACATAGGTCCCGAGGTCAATGCATTGTTCTATCTGCACAAGGGAATTCGAAGATTCGGTCCCATGTATTTATGCATTCATTTGTTGCAATATTTATCCCCTGGCTTTCCAGCCAGCAGGATCCACAAGGTGCTAAACAAACAACAGGTAAAGCATAATTAAACAACAAAAACACCAATTCACATCAGATGCAACAATGCAATGAAAGAATTACCAAGGGCAACAACTGGCCACCTTCAAATGCAGGCGTACAAATGTTGAACAAATCGATAAGGCCAATCTGGAGTATTGCATCCAGTTCTGGTCGCCGCATCTCAAAAAGGATATAGTGGAACTAGAAAAGGTGCAGAAGAGAGTGACCAAAATGATTCATGGGCATCTCTCTTATGGGGAAAGGCTACAGCGTTTGGGGCTCTTCAGTCTAGAAAAAAGGTGCCTGAGGGGGAACATGATTGAGACATATAAAATTATGCACGGGATGGAGAGAGTGGATAGAGAGAAGTTATTTTCCTTCTCACACAACACTAGAACTCGGGGACATCCACTAACATTGAGTGGAGGGAGTATTAAAACAGACAAAATAAAATATTTATTTACCCAGCATGTAATTAGTTTGTGGAACTCCTTGCTACAGGATGTGGTGATGGCACCTGGCCTAGATGCCTTTAAAAGGGGATTGGACAGATTTATGGAGGAAAAGTCAATCACAGGTTACAAGCCATGATGGGGATAAGTAACCTCCTGGTTTTAGTAATAGGCTATCTCTTAATGCCAGATGCAAGGGAGTGGCAACAAGATACAAATATCTTGTTGCCTTGTGTGCTCCCTGGGGCATCTGGTGGGGCCACTGTGAGATACAGGAAGCTGGACGAGATGGGCCTTTGGCCTGATCCAGCAGGGCTCTTCTTATGGTCTTATATGTTAAATGTTTTTTACTGAAAAAGCATGGCTAGAAATAAATAATAAGCAAGCAAGCAGATTACACTGGACAACAAATGTCAACAAAGATCATGCCCGCAAGTCATTTCTCATAGATTTTGAGGTGCTGACCACAAATATGACAATGAAAATGCAAAATTGGCTACGGTTTGGGAGAGATCCGCAATAGATAGTTCCATAGGCATGTGCTGGTAAATGCCCGACGACACTTACAACACCTATGTACGCAGTGTAGACTGGTTCTCCTAAACTAGAGCCAATCGACAGATTTTACTGTCATTTTCGTTTTCAGCACGTCGAAATGAGTAAAGATGAACTCTTTCCACTTCAGGGCTAGTTTCGTGTTGTCCAGTGTTATCGGGTGCCCTCTGAAACACCCGCATTTTAACTTGACATCTGGATTGCAGCAGTGAGAAGTCCAAGCAAATTCTACAGTCTAGGTCTCACAGAGAAGGGTCCACTTCATGTGGCCACCTACTGCAGTTTAGATGCTGGCAGACATGAAGAGGGCCTCTAACAATGACTGACATGAACAGGAGCGTTCATTGGGGAGAAGATGGTCTTGGCATATCCTGGTACCTGACCACTAGGACTTTAAAAGTTTAAAACAAAACAAAACTTGAATTGCACCTGAAAACCAATTGGGATATAGACAGAAAATCAGAGTTATATGTTTCAAATGGTATGCTCCAGTGAATACCTTGGGCAGCTGAATTTTAGGACACCTGTAGTTTCTAAACATATTTGATGAGCAGATTGACAGGGCAGGGGTTCTCAACACCTTCCCGGCTAAGTACCACCTCCACCACTCTCCTGCTGCGTACCACCAGAAGTGACTGGCAATGACATCATCGCCAGTTACTTCTGGGTTTTCAGGTTTTTGGAGGCCAGAAAACACAAGTAGGAGGCTCTGAGCAGGTGGGAGGACCCTTCTCAGCATTCCTGAGAGGCTTAGCCAAAGGCCAAATACGCACCACCGAAAGCGCTGCTTCAGAGTGGAGTTCCAGTGGTCTGGAGGTCAGAGTGCCACCAGCAGTCGGCTGAAGTACCACTGGTGGTACGAGTACCACTGGTTGAGAACCCCTGACACAGAGCATGTTACACTTTTGGATGGCCTCCATGTCAGTGAACGGTGTGGGGAAAAAGTTGCCACCAAACTTTACCTGATGTGAAACCTACAAAAAAAATTCAGATTCCTCCTGAGGTGGAAAATCTGAAGAGTTTCAAGGAAGCAAATAATTTTGATAAAATGTAAAGTGTTCCAAGCAGGTTTAGAACCTCCTACTGTGAACCTGTCCTGGGACTACACTTTTAACATAGCTCAGAAGGCAAATACAATTGGTGCAACTGAACCATCTTATCAGGCTGTCCTGCTCTATCCCCAGCCAGTGTACCACTTAAGGTCCCATTTGGAAGTTAGAAATAGTGAACATTTACGAGTTCTGGAGTGAAATTTCAACCTTGAAACCTTAAAATTGGAAAAACAAAAGTGTGGCTTTATAGTTGAATTCTTTTTAGGCGTCTATATTTTGGTTCCCTTGCACGTTCTGATCAATAAATAACTTTTATATTTTCAGCTTCTGCTCAAGCACAATGATGTATGCTCTGGATAGAAATATCAGTGCTTGCCCTCTACTATGGTAAAAACAAAACAGCAACCAGGTTCTCTCTTTAATCTACCTGTTGATATCAAGGGGAGGGGAAGTGGCTTCAAGCAAGTAAAGGGCAGCCGAAAGGTCTTAAAAAGGTCTTAAAAGCCATCACAGCTGGAAATATAAAGTGGTGCTCTAAGCACAGAAATTATCCCTTCTACATATTACATGTGGAGTTTGTTCAATGCTAATTAACTGATTCTGAAACAATTAAGAGCAAAACATTTACAGTTTTACGAACAAGGATTACTAATGGCCCAATCCTATTCTGGGCCGGCCCTGAGCGTGCAGTGGTATTTATCTAGCCTGCTGCAGTCTAGTTCCCAATGCAATGGGCCTACTCAGATCTGCACCAGCTCTTTGGCTGACGTAAATGGGGGGGGGATATTGAGCCTGGGCCAGGGTCATAGGGTATCAGCACGACTGCTGCTGCCAATATGTACCCCCAGCCTGCCCCCGCCTGGTCCCGATTCCCTCCCGATTTTCCCGTGGAATGCCCCCTCTGCCAACCTACCTGCTTCAGGGGGGGCTCTGTACTCTATTGACATGTGCCCAGGGTCTTCAGCTGTTTGCACTAGCAGCCCCAGCCTATGAGCCATCACAGCAGCTGCCGCACCAGCAGCCCAAGCCTTATGCTGACAGAGCATGAGTTCCATCAGTGCAAGGCCCAGATAGGATTGGGCAGTAATTGGGCAGTGTGTGATATGCTTTGGAACCTCGGATAGCACCATAACTACGCTCTCAATTATCAATTATTCCTACTATTTTGTGGGCAGATAATCCATCTAAAACCAGTCAAACCATTTTAAATAATGATTGGAAGATAGGGCTTTCCCTGGAATCTTTCTTATAAATATCTTACATAAATTCTTTGCTTCAATATTTATATACCGCTAACAACAAATTCCATATAATAAGAGTGGTGACATTTGAAAGATGCTGTTATGGTTTATGAAATAACTGTAGCCGTTTGTGAGATTTCAGATTGGGGGGGCAGGGAGGGGGAAACTGGATGTGGCAAGACCTTGTGGCTGCATGTTGATCAAATGCCATAACTGGTTAAGTGAGCTGGAAGCATCAATCTGCACAGCTGCCTGCTCAGCATGTCCTGAAGCAGAGGGCAGTGCCTACCGGAGATGCTTAAACATACTGTATACTTACAAACGAGGCAAAGGGCAAAGACAGCCAGCCATTAAAAAGAAAAAAGGAGGCGCAAAGCAATACTAAAAGCCACGGCTGCAAGAAACTAGTCAATGAAATGAGTTTATGAAAACATTTGTAATATCAGGTTTTATAGAGAAGCCCACCTTGTCTGCTGCGGGGTGGCACAGTGGGTTAAACCACTGAACCATAAACTGTCGATCGAAAGGCCAGCAGTTCGAATCCACACAACAGAGTGAGCTCTCATCACTCAGCCCAGCTCCTGCCAGCCTAACAGTTCGAAAGCATGTTAATGTGAGTAGATAAATAGGCACCGCTTGCGGGAAGGTAAACGGCGTTCCGTGTTGTCATGCTGGCCACATGACCATGGAAGCGTCTTCAGACAGTGCTGGCTCTTCGGCTTTGAAACGGGGATGAGCACCCTAGAGTCAGACATGACTGGACTTAAATTTCAAGGGACATCTTTACGTTTACCCACCTTGTCTGCCTTGAGACAGAATGTCTAGAACTCCACTGAAAATTTAGCGATTCTTACAGAAATTGTTTCAGAGTCCTCAGATGCTTCTCTTGAGAAAAAAAAAACACATTAAAATTTGCTTCAAATTTAACTTGGTGGCAAATCTAATCACAACCCAGAATATGGTAGGGCTGGGAAAGACCCATCTGAAAACTGGTAGAGTCACTGCTAGTTACTATAGAAAATATTGAATAGTGTCCAATTTAGTAGAAAGCAGCTTTTTGTGTGTGTCTATTATAATGTTCAGTTCGACTCATCTTGATTTGTGGTTGTCATAGGTGTTCAAAGATATGTATCAATAATGAGCACATATCCTGTCACAACTAATGTACCATGGAGTAGTGATAATCTTTTTTAAGTGTGGGAGCTTGTCATGACACCCCTCCATAGCCACACCCCACTAAGATGGTACTTTAGATGTCTACATTACAGTGTTTTCTTCATCTGCCACTTCTGAAACGTACAGTCCAATCCAATGCAGTGCTACTGCCACCAGAACTAGTGTTCTGGTGGTGGTACCCACTTTACAGCCATCACTCTGAAACCACATGTAGCTGCACGCTTCTGGACTACCATCAGAGACGATGTGAAGGCCCCCCCCTACTCTGTGGCAGGGTGAAGAAGGACCACCGACACTAGTAAATCGGTGGAGTGGGTGTAATGGGGTGGAACAGGGGAGGGTCAAGACTGTGTTGGAGGCAGGAGGGGGTGGCACCTGGCACGGGCGACTTGTGCCAGATGCTAACCTCTCCAGTGCCAGCTGACAGACCCCTTTTGTCTCCTCAGATTTAAACCAGCTAAAGCATTGGCACAGGTCCGAGAAGACCCACTGGCAGTCACCGGGCTTACAGTGGGGTAAAGGAAAATAATTTTCCAACCCGTTTTAGCATGACTGCATGCTATGGCAGGGAAAAGCATAGGATTGAGCTGTTAGAGGAATTTTTTGCAGGGGCAAAAGGGATAAGGAAACACACACACACACACACACACACACACACACACACACACACACACACCTTCTTCTTCTTCTGCACCAAATAGCAAAGAGATGCAGATTTTTTTTTAAAGCAAGGCTGCAGTTCTTTCTTTTTCTTTTTTTTAAAGAAAGCTGGGTAATTTAACAAAAAACAGACTACTCCAGTTTAAGACCATGCTGAAGCTTTGGTTATGAGATTATCACAATATCATATCATATATAACATGGGGTTATCGGCTGCAATCCAATCCATGCTTTCCTGGGAGTAGGCCCCACTGAACCCAATGAGACTTACTTCTGAGTATGCCTAGGATTGTGCTGTGAACTGAAGCATAGACATACCATCAGACAGTTGATCTCCAGCAAGACGGAGTATAAACATAGCTCTCTATTTGCAGTTGACAATTTGAGGCCAAATCAGAAGTTTTTCTTTTCCGGTATTTAAAAAGGAGTTATCTGTAGCACACAGGCCTGACTTTGACTCATCCTATGCCACACAAGCAAATACAGAGATAAGGGGTTAGAAATTTCCGAGGCACCATGCTGTGGTTATCAACGTTAACACAGCTAACACACTCTATTTTGTTCTTGCTTGAACTCCTCAATGACAAAGAGTGAGTCCCAGGTCAAATGTGCAAAAACCCATGTGGCAATGAGCATTTTTTACAGCATAAGTGCGTGCTTGGAAGCTATACCCACATGGGTTTCATGCCGCAGGAAATCCAATATCTCTTTCCCAGTTCTCCCCCTCTTATTCCATGAGTTTACAGCCTTCCACGTAGATTTTTTAAATGTATGGTCACAAAACCCAAGTGGCTCTTGATATCTGTGAGTTTAGTATGTGAGACGGCATCCTCTTTCTTTCCTGGAGAGCCCTTCCTCACAGTAGTGTAACAAGGGTGGTGCGAAGGCAAGTAGTCCTGCAAGACTCGGTTACACCGGAGTCAGCAGCCCCTCCCCCTTGCTGTTGGAGCCATTCTGGCAGCAAAGGCAACACTCAGGACACTCCCCTGTCGCTGCCGGAATGGCTCCAACAGCAAGGGGGAGGGGCCGCTGACTCCAGTGTAACGGAGTCTTGCACAACTACTTGCCTTCGCACCACCCTTGTTACACTACTGCTTCCTCACCACAGCTCTACTCGTGTTGATTTCAGTTTTTAAAAGGCAGCTGTCTCCTTCCCCTTGCTTGTGGCAAGTAAGGGAGAAAGGTGCGAAAGAGAACCTAGTTTGAATTGCGGATCTGAGAACTTTTGCCTTTGCCATAGATTTGAAAACACCGATTTTGCATGAGAATGGAAGTAAATGTTCCTGTGGCTGAAAGTACTCAAGGCATTTCTCTCAACAGTGGAGTACTTCCTTGCCATCTGAGAATCCCTTCCTGGACCAAGGAGGAGTTGAAAGACTTAGCGACATTTGGCAGGAGGATGCAGTCCAGGTGGTTCTCGCCAAAGTTACAGAAATGTGGAGAGGTTCTACTACATTTCTGACAAAATGAGGGACATGGGTTACCACAAGGACCTGGAGGCATGCCGGAGCAAGGCAAAGGACCTCAGGAGGAACAAGATGGTCATGTCAATCTGGGCGCTCCAGGACAACCATGCCTTTCTTCAACATCCTTGACCAATTCCTCTGTGTGGACTGTGGGGTAGTCATGTCCCACATCAGTGGCTATGGGGTGATGGAGTGGGTGGAGCAGCGGTGGTGCACCAAGGAATGTGGGCGAAGAACCAGAAAGTGAGGAAGACGTGGTCCTCGACCTGCTGCCCGTCAACCCCGAGGAGTCCGTTCCCCGCTGCAAGGACCGCCTACATCGGATGAGTCATCAAATTCCCTGAGAAGAACAAACAGAAACACCTACTCCTTTTGGAAAGAAAGTGCTGCTGAGATTTCTGCAGACCCAGGAAGTCTGCCAAGGGATGACAGGCAGCACGGAAGGAAGAACTGGCACAGCTTGTGCCTCAGTGAAAGCCCTGGATTGGAACATGTGGTTGCAAATCCCACATGAGTTGACACCAGCAACTCATGAATGTGTTTTCCCATGGGATAGCTGTATGTTTGTTTTGGGCCTAAGATTGGGGGGGGGGGAGCAAGAGAGAGAGCTAGCAAGTGAGCGAGTGTGTGTGTGTGTGTGTGTATGTGTGTGTGTGTGTGTGTGTATTATACAGAGACAGAGAGAATTTTCACAAGAATGAGCAGCGCAAAGTTGTAAGGTGCTCGATTTGTATTAAAAGTAGTAGGGAGCACTGGCGTCGCTGGAGGTGGGGCGGAAAGCTAAGTTCTGCAGCTTTCCGCCCCACCGTTACTCTCCAGTATGAGGCGCCCCACCCCCTCGTCGTAGGAGCCCATCAGCGGAGAGAAAGCAACGCACAGGGACTCTCCTGCACGTTACCTTCTCTCCACTGACGGGTTCCTACGACGAGGGGGCGTGGCGCCTCGTACCGGAGAGTAACGGTGGGGCGGAAAGCTGCAGAACTTAGCTTTCCGCCCCACCTCCAGCGACGCCAGTGACAGGGAACCAAATCTTAATTTACTTTGTTTTACTTGGGGCATTGATATTTGATGGCAAATTGCACGTCTGTCTTGTAATTTGTGAAACAAACGTCTGTCAGGTGTTCCTGTAACAAACACAGAAGCAGGGCCTAATCCTAATCCTTAAAAGGATCTCTTTTAAAGGCTCACATCCCAAAACATATACACACATGTTCTTCTTGATGCTTGTTGGTTTAGAATAGTTGCCACCCAAATTTGTAGAATATAGAATTCTATAGAATGTGGAATATGTTGATAGAAAATGTATAGAATATGTTGATATAGAATAGTTGCCACCAAAATAAGAACCATTCACATGATAACTAGGCTCTCCCATATCTTGAAAATATGATCAGGATTTGCATATTTTCTGTCATTTGCAACTAATCCGTTCGCAGGTGAGAGCAAAGTGCTTATTTCTGGCCATCATCTGCTTAATGACATCACTTCCTGCTTAAAAGGTATGACTTCCAGCCCTCAGGAGGTGCCATGAATGCTATTCAGCTCACTGTATGAAATGAGTTTTAACACCCTGACCTAATGTATATGACCTGTATGAAATGAGTTTAACATTCCCTCCTACGTATGCACAGTAGCATGTGCAGCAGCAAGGAATACCCATAGGAAAGCCCCACCTCCCTGCTTCCTCTGCACAACCTTTCTAGCTCTCAGGCTCAGCCTGTATGCCAGAGCCTGGGAGAAGAACAGGTTGCTAGATTCCCAGATGACTGCAGGAAGTCACCTAGGGGGACTGCAGTGTGTTCAGCTGAGTGGCAGTACACCCTGCAGAGAACCAGTGGAGAACAGACAGGGCCAACCCATCCATGAGGCCAACTGAGGGGGTGTCACTGCAGGCAGCAGATTGGCAGAGGGTGCCCACTTCTGTCCATCCACTTGCCCCCACCGCTGCTCCTGCTCCTCTGCACAGAGCATAATAGGAGCAGAGGCTGGCACATCACTAGGAAAGAGGGGCAGTATTTGGCATGTCGTCAAAGACATTGGGAGGACTTTGGCCAGCCCTGGAGATAGAGGATGCAGAATGGCCTCTGGGGAAATTTGTGCACAGGGAAGGGGATGTATCATGGTCAGTGGCGTTCCTAGAGGGGATGCGGTACTGTACGTTGCGCGCAGGTCTACTCAGCTTTACACGGTGGTCCCACCCGTAGTTGGAGCCATTCCAAGCAGTGAAGGCAACGTATAGGGAGTCTCATGTGTGTTGCCTTCGCTGCTCGGAATGGCTCCGACAGCGAGTGGGCGGGGCCACCGTGTAACGCTGAGTAGACCTGTGCGCAACTTACAGTACCGCCTAGGAATGCCCCTGATCATGGTCCTATCTTTTGGGCAATTCCACTACAAATAAAAGCAAGCCTCAGATTGGTCACAGTTTTCCTACCCGTGCATTATATTTAGTTCATCTTGAAATAGATTCCAAGCAGCCACTACACTTGTTTGCATTTTTATGCTTTTGTAACTCTGAGAAGCACCAGAGAAGGAAACCCCAGGCAATCTAAGGCTGAAACGGATTCTATATAAATGATCTCCGCCCCAGCAGGGTGATCCACTCGCTTACTAACAGAGTCTGGGTGTTTTCTTCGCCTAGATTGAAGAAGCATCAAATTGTTACTTCTGATATAAATATTAAGGCTGTGCAAGGCTCACTGCATTTGTGTTTTCAAAGGGTAGCATCTGCAGAGTCAGCTTGCTATTAACACTCCTGCATTTACGGAGGAGACTGCTGACACATGAATGGGATGCTTTGTCAGCCTGGCACAAAATGTAGATGAAGCACTGAGAAGTGAAGCAGAGAATTCAAAGGGGCTCTTGATTGCCTTCTTTAAAATGCCAAGAACTTAAGCTGCTCTTTCTTATCTTCCTCGGCATGCATGTGACACTTTAGGAGGTCTGTCTTATTGTACTATAATTCAGTGATTGTTCACTCCATGCACTGTTCCTTTTCTTGCAAAAGGGCAGCAGGAGAGAGATAATTCTGGTAATGAACAGCTGCATAATTTAAGGTTTGTTCAACTACGAGGGCACTCTTTCCACTCTGTGTTTCCTTTGCAGATGCCAGGATTTCCCAAGCCTATTTAGGAATGCATTTAAAAAAAAAAAACTACATTCAATCTCACAATGGATAAAGCACTGGAATTTCTCAGAAAGCAAACCCAGACTTATGAGAAAAAGCTCTGCCTCTCAGAAGAGTAACACTGCCTTCCATGATACTTCTGCTGAGACTTTATAGGCACTGGAATATCTGCAAAGACAAATTTGATCAGAAGAAATATAAAAGCAAGCTATAGCTATCTCTCAATCAAAATAAGCAATGCCAGCAAACAAGAGACCAGTACACTAATAAGAGCTCCAGTGTGCTGGAGTTGTCAAGGGTACTGGTCTAGGGTTGCAGATATCTGAGGTTAAATCTCCACCATGCACTTAATTAACAGCACAACTTAATTAGCGCAACCCTAACCAAAGCCCTACGTTGGGATGAAGCAGCGCCAGGGCACACTCTGCTGTATCTAGTACAGGGCTGGAGGTCTCCTCGAGGTAAGGGAATGTTTGTCCCCTTACCCCATGTCGAGCCCCAGCAGCCTCTATGGGGCTACTCAGATGTGTGCCAGCTAAATGGCTGGTGCAAATCCTGGCAGTTCTGTGTTGGGCTTTCAAGCTCAGGAAGGAGGACAGGATTCAGTGGAGTCCTCCACTGAGTCCGCCCCCTACTGGGCCTGATCTACCCTCTTTCCCACCCTGTAGTGCGGCGGGAACCTACCTGCTCTGGCGGGGGCTTTGATGGAATCTGTCGCCGGCAGGCAGACGCAGGCCTTTCCGCTGGTGGCACAAGCCTCTGCAGTGCCACAATATGCCTTATGGCACATTTGCGACAGCGTGCATGCTCGTTCCGCCTGCAGTCGGCATAGGATTTGGGTGCTCTGAACCTAATTGACCTCACAGGGTTGTGGTGAAGGTGAAATAAGTGAAAATCATTAGCTCCTTGGAGGAAAGGCAGGATAAAAATGAAACCCTAACCTTAAACAAATAATACGCCATTTTTTCCTCCAAGCCTAATCTTTTTTGTGCCAAGTAATAGAAATACTGTAGTTCAAATTATTGATGCCTCTTTCTGTACAGGGCTAATGATGGAGCACCTGTATTTTCATCCCCACGGGTCTTTGTCCTTTGCAAGCAGAGAGGAGGAAGAACAGGAGGAGAAAGAAAGAGCCTTGTCTTCATCCTTGGCAGTAGCTCCCAGTTTTATGTAGCAGAATGCCTGCTGCCAGATTAAATTCTATTATGTGGTTATAAACAAAGATCGAGGCTGCTTCTGCCACAATTGAGAACAAGGGTCTTTCTCCATCTCTGACTGTCTCCACGTCTCTCAGAGTGCAGCGCAAGGCAGGGTAAGGAAGGCCGTTCCGCAAGCTCCTCCAATGGTGCCTGTAGTGGCTTGTGTGAGAATGAAGTCTGCTGAGTTCCCCAGCATTCCAACACAGACCAAGGACGACTATTACAGGCATGTTGCTTCATAAGGAGGATAACATATGAACTAGCTCTGAGTCGCACCAGCCTAGTCTTCCAAATATAAGGACAGACCTTCAAGGTGAAAGCTGCATCCTGAGCAACCAGCTCTCTCTTATCCTTGGAATGTGTTCACCTTCCAAATAAATGCTTTGTCCTAGATTTCATGTGTAGTAAGGGGTGGCAGGCTGCCTTGGACCCTATTCACAAAGCCTTCTGCTGTTGCATCCAGAGAGAAGGTCTTGTGTGTCCGGTTCTAAACAAGCTTCTCAAATGTCCTGAGGAGAATAAAATGAGTCAAGCACCAATTAAAACAGAGAAGAAAATGCAACCAGGAAGTAGTCTGCTCATTAATAGCATCCTAAGGCTTCCTGCTGCACTTTGAAGATTTTCTTTTCTCTGATAGGCTGTTTGCAATGTGTTCTTTTACAGACGGATCAAGTAGGTTTATGATGCATGGTGCAGTATCACACAAGTCCCCTCACAGGAACCTCTCTCCTTCAAAGACAAGCTCCTTTAATTTATGGCTCAGGTTAGCAGCACTCCATTCAGATGGTAAACAGCCAGCGTAAGAGAGACATGACAGACTGAAAAGGACCAGAAATTGTCTGCAAACTGGCAGCCACGGAATTACTTTTGGCACATCTCCATTCGTCACACTTAGACAGCTGCAGCCCACGATATTCAATTAATATTGAAAAACAGCATTTCTCCCTTTCTTTCAAGGAACAACAACAAAAATACCGCCACTTAAAATTCACAAGTACGGTGGTTATACTGGAGTTTGTGCTACAAAAAAGAATGTCAGCTACAAAGAAAGAAACCAGCAACCAAGACACAATGGCTTCACCACTTAACTTGCATCACACTCTGCTGGTCATTATTCAGCTTGGGTTATCTTCCATGCGGTGCATACAGCCACTATAATATTTATTCTATACAACGGTTGCAGGCAAGCTGAATCCCCCCAGTTGTAAATCATGCAAACAGGCACTGCACATATTATATGGCTATGAATAACACCAGAGAATGTGCTTTTGGAAATATCCATCCATTCCCCAAATACCACTGCCAAATTTTTGTGTGGGAGTGTATGCCTGCGTGCGCACACATAGTTATTTTATATAAATAAAACAAATCTACAACAAACGATTTCCCCCACTTTTGAAATTATGATGGAGGTTGGTTATTCGGAAAGCAGCTAAATCTTCATGAATCAATGTAAGTTTTTGACACCATTATATAAAGTCATCCATCACAATATAGCAATTACACACACACACACACACACACACACACACACACACACTGTATGGTTTATACATCCTGAATTACTGGTAGTATGGTTACGTAGGTCAGATTTATAAAGCTCCTCTGTTGACAAGTTTCTTCTGGAATCATAGAAATTCTCAGGAGATGTTTCTACTTTCCCTTAATGAGTTTACAACAGTCTAGTTTCAGATAAATTTGCTATTTTGATTTCAGATTCATCAGAATGTGCTGAACAAAATATTACTTCATATTCATATAAACATGTGTTAAAGCAGAAATTCAGGTGAAAAGCTCCAGGGCCAACTTCAAGGTTGTTTGGTGCTTAATACTAAACATGAAAGCTAATACCAATTTATGGATGGCTATAACATTTATTTGCTGTAGGTATCGGGGCTGGCCCAAGCCATCATGCTGCCTGAATACTTCATCCTTATACCTCATTGGTATAAAAATAGGCAACATGAGAAATATCTCCAATTCAAAGTAGGATGATACTCTAGTACAAATCAAAAGTAACAAAGTATTAAATAGCAAGCATTTGAGTTCTACAGAACTCTTAATCAGGCAGATGGTTACGGGGGGGGGGGGCGGAATGGTGTAGGACCTCCAAAAGTCTGCATTGTAAAATCTAAATGTGTAGTTTAGAAGTTTTCTTGCAGACTGGGATCAGCGTCTGGGAAATACGATACTGTTTCAAACACACACACACACACACACACACACACACACACACACACACACAGAGAGAGAGAGAGAGAGAGAGAGAGAGAGAGAGAGAGAGAGAGAGAGAGAGGTTCAGAAAATTAGTCCCTCTTCTGGGGACTAATGACTTCAAAGAGAAACAGAGAGGGTAGATAGGAAATTGTGGGCGCAATATTACCCAGCTGCTAGGACACCACACTGGCCTCTGCGGGTCGGATCTAGACAGTGTGCGGCGCAGGTAAGCTGGGTCACACGGTAAAGGGGGGAGGGAGGGTGCTCGGGGTGTTTCACGACAGGGGGAGTGTTGGAGTGGGCGGATTGCTGGCAGCAGCACACGCCACATCCTATCCCCAACCCAGCTCCGTTTCTCCCGACACGGGCCTCCTGGACTTTTTTTTTGCTGGTGTGAATCCGAGAAGGTGTGGATCCAACTAAATCCAACTAAAGAAGGTGTGGATCTAACTGCTGGTGTGGATCTAGTGTGGCACTCCAATGACAAACTAAATAGCTGGTGTGGATCCGAGAAGACCCGTTCTGGTGATTGGGGCCTTTCCCGAGGTAATGGAACAAACATTCCCTTCCCCCAAGGTGACCTCCAAGCCTGCCTCTTTGCACCCGGGATGCAGCGTTGGCTGCACCAGCCTCACAGCAGCGCCGGGCGTAAGGTTAGGCAGAATTGGGCTGTGGAAGATACAGTATTGCCATTTGATGAACTGATCTGAGGAAATGCTGACTTTTCATAGAATCTTAGAATCATAGTGGTTTTTTTATTTCTCATTTTTGTGAGAAAAAATACATTTAAGTATTGTATTGTACACAAATACAAACAGAACAAATGACTGCAAACAGAAACTGTCAAAACAACGCCGTTTACATAGTAGGACAACAAACCTTGCCCCAACTTCCATAACAATGTACATCTGAGAATACCTCATAAATGATGTTGTTTTAATTATCAAATAGGATTTTTGATCTTGTTGGTTATGCTTTCGTTAATGCAAGCTTCAACACGTAAATGCTTTTTCATAGGTTGATAGGAGATTGTTATAAACAATGGTTGAAAAAAAATGAAAAAAGTTTGCCTTTATTGAATACTTTTGATGATTTCAGTACAGCAAGTCCTCACTTAATGTTGTTTCATTATAAGTCATTTCATTTTAAAGTTGTTGAGAAAAAAAAAATTGATTACCGGCCTCTCTGTGTGGGGTTTGAATGTTCTCCGCATATCTGCGTGGGTTTTCTCGGGCCCAGAAAGTTCACATTTATTTCAATGTTTAATATTAGAAGTGTTTGGGGTCTTTATTTAGAAGTTTTGTGATGTTTTTGTGATAGGAAATATGCTGTAAACTCTTGTTTATGTATATCAGTTCCCCTACGGTAAAATGGGTTTCGTTATAAGTCATTTCGCTTAAAGTTGCTGTTTCCAAGAACCTATCAGCAACTTTAAGTGAGCACTTGCTGTATGCTACATGAACAGGCGATGGCCATCATCATCAGGCCCAGCTAATGGACTGCCATTCCGAGACAAAACGTTGGACAAAATGGACCCTTGGTGCATCTGTCCGTATGATAACTTCTACCAAGGAAGTTCAGTTGTTGAAATAAATGGGAGTTGCACAGGAGAACAACTGTGCTCTTGGCACAACCTCCGGTCATTTGTTCCATGGGGGTGTTTTTACTATTAGGTATCACACTGATTGACAAAGACACCAGTGCTCTAGGGAAGCCATTAATGTATAGCTCCCAAAAAAATGTGACGCTTTTTCCCCCAGCAGACATTGCTCCTTGTGATAGCAATGGGCTTGATTTTATTTTACCCATATTTCTGTTATTGGTAGGAAGTCATTCTACAACTGCAGTCTCAAAGTGGTGTCCTGAGGATTGGCTACTGGTTGCCTACTACTTACAACCTGTTACTTACACTGAAGGGAAGGAAAAAAGTTGTTTGTTCATAAGGTTCAATTAGTCTTAAAATGACAAATTTGAGCATTAAACATCCAGTCATTTCCACCTTCCGTTGCATAGACACAAACTGTTTTGATTTACGGTAAATCATACTCATGCAGTAAAAGTCCTGGTCTACGAAAGTACAGATCTGTTATTAATACAGTGGGGCTTGCAAAAGCACAGCCTTTTGAGAATTGGGAAATGTAACATGTTAATTTATTAGCTCCAAAAATCTAGCCCTATGGACTTAGGCTGTGCTTTGAAATTTCCTCTGTTCTTCTCTCTTTTTTTAATTCACCTTTGTGGCATGCACTCCATATTCCTCTTTCGTAGCGTCCCATCAGGATTCCACAGATTATGAGCTGTTAAAGATAATTTTGTTGAAAGGTGCCCTGTTACTTCTGGACTCTGCTTTGAGAGTATGAGGCTGGCATTTGCCACAAAGGCAGCATTGTGGTAATATGCACTGAATTTAATGTGAGAGAATTACTTTGGAGGATTGTGCTGAGGGATTAGTATCTTATCCCAGAGAAGACATTTGAACAAACTGTGCATGGAGATGAATTAAAAAGATGTTCAAATCATTTTCTTTGCCAGAGTTGTTCAAAGGTCAAACACATCCTAAACCTTAATGAAATAAAAATGCAAGGATTGTAAAAATCAGCCGTAACTTACAAGATTCTTTTGGTGTAAGTAAATACACCGAGCGGACTTAGGTGAAGAAACTGAAATACTTCTTCCAGGAATGTGTGGAACCACACTAAGCATGTGTGGTTCGTTTTCAACTCATCAGTGTTGTTGTTTTTAATAAAAACTGCAGGCCATGGATGATCAGAGAGGAAAATTAGTGCTGATTATACATTAATTTCCTATTAGTGTGTGTATAGCTAGCTGGATCAATATACAGCATTTACTACATACACAGTCAGGGCATCCTCAGATGTAGCATAATCTCCTGCACTTTTAAATGATTCTACTCTTGCAGGCCCTTATTCCCAGAACTTCTCCCACATCTGCTAGGTGATGCCCCCTTTCTTTGTTCAAATCCCATCTTTTCCATGAGTCTTTGTTTTAACTCCCTGACAGCGCAATCTTGTGCAAATCGGCCGCGGTGGAGCAAGTGCTTCGCCGCCAGAAGCCATTGCAAACATCCCGGGAAGCAAGTTTGTGATGTCTCGGGAGTTAGGGCGGCTTGCGTGTAGGCCGGCCACCCTCCGCCGCCGGATCGCCCCTGCAACCGCTGGAGAAGGTAAGTAATCCCCCGGCAGGTGCAGGGGCGGTCCGGGTGGCCATGGGTTGGTGGATCCACGGGGTGCGGGGATGGCGTCCGCCATATCTCTGTCTCCCTCCCAGGCCGGCGCGACCCTTACACGGCCTCCTCTTACTTCCGAAATCCAAGGAGGCCCATTGGGGCTTCCCTGTTTTACACCGGGGAAAGGGGACAAACGTCCCCTTTCCCCAAGTAGACCTCCGGGTCGCTCCGGAGCGGCCCTGAACGGGGATAGGGCCGCCCGCCGGATAGTTAGTCAGGATTGTGCTGTTATTCTATTCTCGTTGGAATTTGGATGCAGCATCACCTGTAGGACTCTGGAGGGCACTGTAGTGTCCAGACACCTACTGCCCGCTAGATTCTTGTAGGAGGTGTGGTTCTTAATGCTATTGCATTCCTCCCTTTCTCCACACGCTCTCCTCTTCCTTCCACACAATCGGCGGAGGATGTAATGTCTGAGGGCTCTGTCCCTACACGGCAGATAGCATCTCCCCACACTTCCACACAAAGTGGACAGCTCTAGGGTTCTCTGTTCCAATGTAGTAGGAACCTCTGACCACTCAGAAGATGTATGAAACTGAAACTATGAAATTGTGAGTAAAGTATTTCTTTTGAAACGGTAACCGGCTTTTTAATTTTTTTTATTGATAGCAACTAGTTGGGTGGTATATTTTACCATAGGAAAAGGGGGGGTGCTTTTGTTGACTGCTCTGCTTCCCCTCCTTTTTTCCAACATATCTCACATTCCTACAAAGCAAACATGTAAATTCACAAAGCCCAAGCACATGTAGCTACATTAGAAATAACACAACTGTAGATGATGAGTAAGAAGTTGTCAATAGGCTTCAAATAAAAGTTTGGTGTTCCAAGAGAAGGGTCTTAAGTTACCAAATGAATCAACAAGGGACAAATTTACTCCTACTGAATTATTAATATTATGAGCCTTAATGAGTGTTTTTTCCACCTTATGAAAGTCACTTTGAGTGGTTTTCCGATGCACCCATGTGACCTCCCCTGCCCCCTCTGCCTCCTCCCAAGGAGGAAGGTCCATGTTATAGGAGTTGGGGAGTGACACTTTTTTCATCTCCACCAAAGAATGGATCCAAATCTTGGAGAATGCTGCTCAACTCCATGCATTCATTGAGGGGCATCATGTACAGAGACAATGAAGGCGGATATACATTTTTTCACAGTTAGAGCATCTTGCTGTCTTCCTTACTAGACTGAGGGCCCGATCCTATCCAACTTTCTAACACCAATGCAGCCGCAATGCAGCCCCAAGGTAAGGGAACATTTGTTCCCTTACCTTGAAGAGACCTCTGTGACTGCCCCCCCCCGAATGCAACACACGCTCCATTGGCATCCGGGGGGGGGGCAGTCACAGAGGCCTCCTCAAGGTAAGGGAACAAATGTTCCCTTACCTTGGGGCTGCATCGGTGCTGGAATGTTGGATAGGATGGGGCCCTGACCCAGCTGGCTGTTAGACTTCATGCCAGTGGAATAGGTAAATTGTCAAATGGAGACTCTTTGGGCTATGCCTCCCCCCGAGGGATCACTGCATGGACATGTTGCTGGCTCTTACTCACTCTGGGGCAATCGGGAGATGCCGTGGATGCCTGATGATCCTCGTGGCTTAAGTCTCAGGGCTAGTGACAGGGTTCTCTTATTTTCTGCTGCTTCCTCCTTCTCCTGTTGCTGCTGTTCCTGCCCCCTTTCTTCCACTCTCCTCCTCTTCCTAGCCTCCATGCTTGAGCCTCCATGCTCTCTTCTGTCCCCTCCCTGCTTCTCCCCAGGTTCTCCTGCTGGTCCATCTCTTCTTGCCGCTATCTGCTTGCCTTGAGTCTCTTTTCTTTCCATCCACTCGTCTCCTGCCACTTCCTTTTCACGCTTCCTATCTCTTCCTCCTCAACCTTCTCTCCTTCATTTGAACCCTCCCCTCAGGATCAGGCTGATGTGTTTTGATCTCCAAGGTCTCCTAGGAATGATGTCTAGGGAAGCTCCAGCCACACCAAGCCCATGTGGATGGAGCACACATGGGTGGCTACAACTCACAAACACAATTCCTGACTGGGGCTTGAATGGGAACACAGAAACAAACTTTGATTTTGTTTTAATCAGTCAGAAACAAAGGGAAACGACCATGGAATCAGTTTAAGTCTATGAAGTAGATGTTACTTGTCAAAACTTTGTATTTTTCTTAGCTCATTTCCCAAAAAACACTAATTTGCAGGCATCCTTGAAAGATATCGTTTCATAACACTAGAAAGCTAGTCTATAGAATGCTGCATTTTCAAAATAAAATTGCTGTTGTTTTGTACCATTCCTTATGAACATTTGACAATTTATTACTGGGCCAAAGTGTTCTGAGACTCTTCAATGATTGACTATTCATTAACTAATAATTATGACCTAATATTTAGGCCAGACCAATACAAATGTATATAGGTGCTATAACACAGTTTTCCTAATGAAGGAGGATAATCCACCATTTTACAGTCTGAAAGAACTAACCAATTAAACAGGGGTAGGGTCAAATTTTATTGATTGTAGATTCAAATTAACTTTTGTATTGCTTTTCCTCCCCCTCCCCCCTTGTACTTGGAATATGATTTCCTTTTTAAAAAATTTTTTTCCAGAGGCTGTACTACTACAGCAATAGATAATGAGTGGTCTTACAACAAAATGATTCATTGACATGAGAATCAATAAGACTATCAAACCTTGGAGCCAGAAAATAAAGGGGGGGGGAGTGCATTTATGGTTAAACTGCTGCACCATTTGAAAAGGGATTTGTAATTTGCCTGCCCCTCTAGCTGCAGGTAGGTGATTTGCTGTTGAATTTTTATCTATCAGTCTCCACAAAATAAACATACAAAAAGAAATACCAAGCTCTTGGAAAAATGCCATCTGGCGCAAATTTAATAACTAGTTGGCTCAGCGTTGTGAATGGGAGGGGGGGAATCTGGCAAAAGAGAGAATCTGTTTTTTTCAAAACCAGTGGCACATCTGAAGACTGAAACAAAATATTTATCTTGGTTAATAACAATAAGGTTGCTTGCCATTTTCTCTTTTATCCTAACTCACAGATTGGCATGAACAACTGACATTTGTAGTATTTCCTGTCCACTTATAGCAACTTGTAGTCACAATTAATTAAACATATTTTTCTCGCTTGCAACTAAGAAAACAACAAAGTGTAAAATAGAAGTATATACAGTCAGCCCACATCTTACACACACATTATTTGCACGAATTCAAGTATACACTCTCAGCAAAACAGAAAAAGAGAGAGAGAAAACAGTTTAAAATAATCTGGGTGATTCTGTCTGCCATTCCACTCCCTAAAGAGAGTGACGAGTGGTGTACATATTTTCTCCCCTCCTTTTTGTCCTCACAACAACCCTGTGAGGTTAGTGGGGCTGAGAGATAGTGACTGGCCCAAGGTCACCCAGGAAGCTTCGTGGCTGAGCAGGGATCTTCTGAACCTGGATCTTCCAGGTCTAAGTCCGACTCCCAAACCACTACACCATCCTGGCTTCCTGCAAGTCTCTTACTTCACAGTCTCACTCATCTCCCCAATTGTTTGCCTGTGGTTGCACTTCTATTCACAATTGCCTGGGAGTAAATCCCATTGAAATCAGTGAGATTTTAGGGCAAATCTCCTTTTTCTGGACCCACTGTGCACATCAAACTGTGTGATGAGATGTGTGAAGCAAGTGGTGTATGGCAGGAATAAAAATCATGAGATAAATTCTGATTTATTCCACCATTGACTATGGGCATCGCTATAATTATGTGTATATTAAAAGACCAAATCCTGCAGTTGCACAAGCAGTTCCTCCTGTTTTGACACCAACATAAGTATCATCATTGCAGCACCTACTATGATGCATTATTTTTTTCAATGGGCATTCAGCAAGAACATTTTCATGATATGTACAGTAATTATAGCTGTTAGAAACACTGTTAAATAGCAGTCCATTCTTACCCTACACTGCCCATGTCCTTGTGCCAATACCAACCTCACAGCCAGGCAATCAAATCATTTAAACTTTTTCCAAGGCATTTATCAATCATATAAATCATGAGCTGACAAATGAAGGAACACTTGCAAGGTTTTCCCTCTGTTCTAGTAGGGAGCTGCATTTTTACTTTCCTTGATGTCTCGACCTCAGAATGACATGTATGAAGTATCTGGGCGTAAAATAATAGCCAGAGCAGGTAATTAATCAACACATATGCCATCACAAATATACATGAGTATGTGAATGTGTCTGTATGGCTATTAGTGCAGGTGACGACATATTAAATAACCCACCCACAAAATAGCAACCATTCACATTTAAAATCTACAACTGTGAAATCCATAGCAGTAGTAAAAATTTCCTAGCAAGACTTACGCAATTTCTCAAAGTATGTCAAAAAGGTTGCTGAGGTTTGGAAAGAAGCCATTTATGTAAATGTAATTGGTTATATTTAATTGATCAAAAGGCAAACAATTGTTCAACTATTTTTTTTTAATCTGGTGGTATGCAGCAGGAGAGTGGCGCCGGAGGTTGTACTTGGCTGGAAAGGGGTTGAGAACCCCTGATCTAGATTCTAAATGTTTCAAAAAAGAAATCTGGGAAAAAGTGGATCATTGGCCAACTCAACTCAAGACTTGGTATATGCTTTTGCCAGCTTTCTCATACTTCAAGAACCCTCCCAATCTGCCTTCCGTTCTCCCAACACATCCTTTACTTACCCCAGTGGCATTCAGGAACTCCTTTCTTCCCCCCTCGTTGGCAGAGGCAGCAGTAAGTTTAAACTGTGCAGAACGTGGACAAACCAGAAGAAAAAAGGGCAAAGGGATTGTACTCTTTACAAGAGCTACTGCAATGAAAGTAGCCCACACAAAGACGACAACTTCACACCCCTTCTTTCCTGTTTGGAGGGGGAAAAATTCCTCTGATGTACAGTATTTAAAACGGGGGGGGGGGTTTCCTCAATGTCACTGAAGGGTATGTTGGATTGAAGGCTGTTGTGGAGGCTGGATTCTCCAAGCTCTGGTTCTGAAGATTTGCCTAGTTTGCCTCTCCTTTGTCAGGTTGAATTAAGAACTCTCAGAATTTGTTTCTGGACCTAGACTCAGAGAACTTGAACACAACCTCTAGTTCCAACACTCCTAATATTTGCACACTCATTTAGCCTCATTAGAAAAAACTTCCTCTACCCCAACTGGACTAACATCATTGCTCCTTTTCTACAAAGCTTTCTTTGCATGCAACTTTCACGCCAAAAAAAAAAAAACCCAACAAAACAAATTCGCTTTGCTAGGAGTAATCACAGATACAGGACTTGGACAAATGCACTTCTTGGGGGAAAAAAACAAGTGCAGACAAAGAAAGACAAAAACTGAGCTAGAGCAAAAGAATTAGTTTCCATAATACCAGTAATCGTTTTAGCCCATGGACAGTAGGAACAGTCAAAGTTCACTCCTTTATTCAAATAGTCCAACAACCCAATCCTATCCAATTTACACCACCGGTGCAACCAGCAGTGCAGTGAGAATGGGAGGCCCCAGTACGGAAAGGGGATTCAAATCCCCTCCAAAGGGGGATTCAAAGGGGATTTGAATCCCCTTTCCATTTTGGGGCCTCCTGTTCTCACTGCACCGCTGGGTTACACCAGTGGTGTAAGTTGGATAGGATTGTGCTGCAAGTCTCATAAGAACATAAGAAGAGCCCTGCTGGATCAGGCCAAAGGCTCATCTAGTCCAGCTTCTTGTATCTCACAGTGGCCCCACCAGATGCCTCAGGGAGCACACAAGACAACAAGATACCTGTATCCTGTTGCCACTCCCTTGCACCTGGCATGCAGAGAAAACCTACTGCTAAAACCAGGAGGTTGTCTCCACAACTTGGAATCTACCAAAGTCAACAGCAGCTTTGAAGTCACCATGTGTTGTGATGTATCAGGTGCTTGGTGCCCTACCCTGCACTCCTGTTTTTGCAATCATAAGGAGAAAGCAAAAACAGAACATAGGACATTTATTGAGTTCCTCGTGGGCTTAGGCCTGAAACATAGGCCAGAAACAGCCGCAGCTATTAGGGCATGACTTCATTATTTACTTATTTATACCCCCCCCCCCTTTCTGCCTCCTTCTGCCTCTGTTGTAACTCAAGGTGGTTTACAGCATTTTAAAAGTACAATACAAAACCCTTAGGCCAATACTGGTTCTTTAGGAACTGGTGTGTGCTCCCACTGCCCTGGGTGTCTCTTTGTTTTTCTCCTCAGAGCCTGCAGGTCTTAAGTAGTCCCTGGGAAGAAGGGAGGGGCTGCCCCACCAGTCCTCTAAGGCCAGTGACGGCCCTATGGGAGCTGATGTTGTTAGCTCCCTCTGGGCCAATAATAAATAAATAAAATAAAACAGTAGCTATTGGGGCTGAGGCAGCTTGTGAAGCTCTCTTTGACTATGCATCTGTACATGATAAAGGAAACAGGAGAGTATTCCCTTGAAGATGCATGGTCTTTATTTGTTTATTTTTGTTCTGCTCAATGCACGTAGGCTCCAAATGATGTACTTGACCAACATATAAATATCTCAGTGCTTCAGCTGAAGTACATATCACATTTTTACAGTACACAAAACATTTATTTTCACCAGATACTCTTTACTGGAAGACTTGAATGGGAAAGCTCAAGAGGTCCGTAATTATATTGTCTTATGGGGATGAAGGGAAACCTATTGGTTGCATAAGCTATGAAAAAAAAAAACCCCACAACTTCCCCCCCCCCCCACACACACATTAATCAGCAGTGTGCTGGAAGTAGTACATAATTTATTGTCATTCTAATTAAAATTAAAATGCAACCTAATATAGGCAACATAATTAAACTGCTTACAAAATTAAAAGTTTAATTTTAACATTAAAGAGTGACGATAGAGCATGTTAATTTTCAGCACTACAGCTTTCAGGAACGTTCGTAACACTAATGTTAAGAACATTCATGTGGGCAAACTGCTGATTAAAGGAAAACACTGTTTAAATTAATTTGAAAAGTTGTAATCGCTGCCCATATTTTAGTACGCAGCACAAAAGCTATGCCTTAAATCTAGCTGAAAGTGTTGCAGTCCCACAAACAATTGGGACTGCAATCCTCTGCGCACATTCCTGGGAGTAAGCCCTATTGAACACACTGGGACTTACTTCAGAATAAACATCCATAGGATTGCACTATAAATGCTTTTAAGTCCTGTGGATTTTGTTGGCGTTTAGCATGCTTAACAGCGCAATCCTGTGCAGGATGCGGGCCATGCCGGAGTGACCTGGGCTCAGAAGCGGGACCAGGGCGGAATGCGTGGAGCAGCTGCTCCACTCGCGGGCGCACTTGCCGTCGCGGGTTGGGTCGCACTTACCATCGCGTTTTCGGCCCCCTGCCCTCCCTGGAGCCTGGGCTCACCTCGGGGGAAGGGGATGTTCGTCCCTTTCCCCCGGTGTAAGCACTGGAGGCCCCAATGGTGCCTCCTCAGATGTGCGCCAGCTCTTTAGCTGACTCGTGTCCAGGCAGGCCATGTACAGCTGGCCTAGCCCAGGAAGGGGCATTGGATATCGGTGCAACTCAGCCCCTCCCAGGCTGGGCTGGCCAATGGCCCCCCCTCCCCAGCCCATCATCCCAACACCCTTCCACCGACTGACCCAGGTCTTGCTGACTTACCACGCCCTCCCAGGACTCCTGACGAGCTGCAAAAGTGCTTTATGCCACTTTTGTGACTCCTTAGGCCGGCAGAGCACTCGTTCCGCCGGCCTAAAGTTAGGCAGGATTGGGCTGTAAGCGTGTGCTGGATTGTGCCCAGACTATAAACTGCAACAACTGTGCAGACTTTAAAAGAAGATAGGCAAACACCTGAAACCAATATTTAAGTAAATGTCAAATTCTGGTCTCGTTTAATTGAATCCAACAGCTATTTCTTACTTCACTGGTGCACAGGAGACTTGAATTACTTGTAGGTAAGGTTACTACATATCTACTCTTATGTTTATTCAAGCACAGAAATATGATTTGTGTAATAATCATCCTATCCTTTCACAATGTGAAATGGAGACAGAATTGCATGGATTTCAAACAGCAACTGAGTTTACTGGTTTAATCCACAGATAGAGGAAAAAAACTTTACTGGTTTAAACCACAGATAGAGGAAAACCTAGAGCTGTACACAGCCTGAACAGCTGGTAAAAATTGAAAGCTGCCCTGAGCCATGGCTCTGCCATTGGCATCCCTTGGTGTCTACACAATGAAAACCTATATACCGTATTGGTCTGAGTATAAGACTCACTTTTTTCTCCTAATTTAAGTTTTTAAACTAGGGGTGCGTTTTATAATCAGGCTGTTGCAATTTAATGCCAGAGATTTAATTATTATTTTTAATAGCACCAAACTTTAAGGGTGCGTCTTATAATCAGGTGCGTCTTATACTCGGGACAATACAGTACTTTGCACTAGGGTTAAAAGATCCAAAATTGTCTGTGACTCTGTGGTTTTTTTTGGGGGGGGGGTCTCTATGGTTTTAATAGCAACTGGCCAAACTGTTAAATATAAAACTGTAGCTAGTGAATTAAACTGTAATCAAATCAACGGTTTAATGCATCAGCATGTGTAATAGTGCAGCACTATGGCCAGGGAGTTTGTTCTCAACATTAAAATAATAATAATAATAAAAACTATGTACCAGGGCTAACCACATTTTGTATGAAGAACTGCTGAATCCTGCAACCTGTTTAATTATTGGTGGTACAAAGAATTTGGAATATATTCCATGTAGGAACATAGGGAGGGGGCAACATTTAATTCTTTAGAAGGAGACGTTGGAACATTGTATGGTTGGATGGTGCTATAATAAATCAAACTATTTGAGCAATCCATACAAACACATGACAGCCACACTTTTTTTTCCTGGGATAGAGAGGTCATCATTCATAACAGTGAAAACATCCAGAAATGTCCCTAAAAATAAAATAGAAACCCCCTTAGGTGTCTTTCTTGAACAACAATAAAAATATTGCTTGCTGTAAAATTTGTAAGAGGGTTCTGTCCTGTCAGCTCAGAAGGAATGAAGATGAATTGCATTCAAAGAGAAACATCCAGAAGACTTGCAGAAGCGACACATTGGCGGCACTCCCAAGAAGCAGGCGTTTTGCTTCTACCAACTAAACTTATGAAGTCTCTGCAGAAATGAAATGTGAAAAATTAGCAGCAGTTTCTCTCTTTTACTACTTCCTAATAAGTCTGTAGTGTAAGAAAGCCTTTGAGTGTGACAGCACAATCCTATTGACCCCCCCCCAAGCCGGCACTGCAGCCTCAGTGTGGGCGCTGAGTGTCCCAAACGTGCCATAAAGCGTGTTGTGACACCCAGCGAGTAGGTGGAACTGAGGCCTATGCCACCTGGCTGCCGGACAATGCCAGACCCAGCACCGTGGAGTGGGTTAGTCACGCCCCGAGCAGCGCAGGGGCTGTGGGAGGGGCGTAATGGGGCGGGGGAGGGCGGGGTGTGTGGATCGGGTCTAGGAGGGCAGTGAGAACAGCGTCCTCATCGTATGCTGTATCCTATCCTCCCTCCCAGGCCTTGAGTCCCGACATGGGGCTGCTCGATTCTTACCCCATTGCAGTGACTAGGGGTTGCCCACTTACCCCGAGTAAACCCCTCCCTGATGCCTCCTTCCCTGGATAGGATAACGCGTGGGGCGCATACCCCATGCTGAACAGCCTATGTGGGCGAGGGAACGGATTGGGCTGTGAGTGTGATACAATGTAATCAAAGTGATTTTCTTTTGGAACTGGCTCATACAATCATCTCGGCTTTGCATGGTGAAGGACCATCAATGTATCTCCCTTCACCACACACTTTGTGTGATGTGATGGATTTTCACATGTGGTTGTTCGGTCATTAAGTCGTGTCCAACCCTTCGTGATCCCATGAACCACATCCCGCCAGGCCTTCCTGTCCTCCACTATCTTCCTGAGTTCACTCATTTTCATGTTTGTTGCATCGGTGATGCTGTCTAACCATCTCATCCTTTGCCTTCCCCTTCTCCTTTTGCCTTCAATCTTTCCCAGCATCAGAGTCTTCTCCAGAGAGTCCTGTCTTCGCATTAGGTAGCCAAAATATTTGAGCTTCAGCCTCAGTACCTGTCCTTCCAGGGAACAGTCAGGGTTGATTTCATTTAGGATTGACTGATTTGATCTCCTAGCAGTCCAAGGGACTCTCAGGAGTCTTCTCCAGCACCACAGTTCAAAAGCATCTATTCTTCGGCGCTCAGCCTTCCTTATGGTCCAACTCTCGCAACCATACATTGCTACTGGGAACACCATCGCCCTGACTATGCGAACTTTTGTTGGCATGGTGATATCTCTGCTTTTTATTATGCTGTCTAAGTTTGCCATAGCTTTCCTTCCAAGGAGTAAGCGTCTTTTAATTTCATGGCTGCTGTCTCCGTCTGCAGTGATCTTGGAGCCCAAAAAGTAAGCATCTGTTGCTGCTTCCATTTCTGCCCCTTCTATTTGCCAGGAATTGATGGGACCAGATGCCATGATCTTAGTTTTATTAATGTTGAGTTTCAAGCCAACTTTTGCACTCTCCTCTTTCACCCTCATCAAGAGGCTCTTTAGTTCTTCTTCACTTTCTGCCATTAGGGTGGTATCGTCTGCATATCTGAGGTTGTTGATATTTCTCCCGGCAATGTTGATTCTGGCTTGCGATTCATTCAGCCCTGCATTTCTCATAATGTACTCTGCATATAAGTTAAATAGGCAGGGTGACAATATACAGCCTTGCCGTACTCCCTTCCCAATTTTGAACCAATTGGTTGTTCCATGGCCGGTTCGAATTGTTGCTTTTTGACCCGCATACAGGTTTCTCAGGAGACAGGTAAGGTGGTCTGGTACCCTCATCTCTTTAAGAATTTGCCACAGTTTGTTGTGATCCACACAATCAAAAAGGCTTTTGCGTAGTCAATGAAGCAGAAGTAGATTTATTTATTTTTTTGGAACTCTCGTGCTTTCTCCATGATCCAGCGCATGTTGGCAATTTGATCTCTAGTTCCTCTGCCTCTTCGAAACCCAGCTTGTACTTCCGGTAGTTCTCGGTCCACGTACTGCTGAAGCCTAGCTTGTAGGATTTTGAGCATAACCTTGCTAGCATGTGAAATGAGTGCAATTGTGTGGTAGTTTGAACACTCTTTGGCATTGCCCTTCTTTGGAACTGGAACGTAAACTGACCTTTTCCAATCCTTTGGCCACTGCTGAGTTTTCCAAATTTGTTGGCATATTGAGTGCAGCACTTTCACAGCATCATCATTTAGGATTTTAAGTATATTATCATCTACTTCATTATCATCATCATGGGATATTATCATCTCCGCTAGCTTTGTTGTTAGTAATGCTACCTAAGGCCCACTTGACTTCACTCTCCAAGATGTCTGGCTCTGGGTCAGTGACCACACCAGGGTGGTCATCAGGAACATTAAGATCTTTCTTGTATAGTTCTTCTGTGTATTCTTGCCATCTCTTCTTAATCTCTTCTGCTTCTGTTAGGTCTCTGCCTTTTTTGTCCTTTATTATGCCCATCTTTGCACAAAACGTTCCCTTGATATCTCCAATTTTCTTGAAGAGATCTCTAGTCCTCCCCGTTCTGTTGTTTTCCTCGATTTCCTTGCATTGTTCATTTAAGAAGGCCTTCTTATCTCTCCTTGCTATTCTCTGGAACTCTGCATTCAGTTGTTTATATCTTTCCCTTTCACTCTTGCTTTTCGCATTCCTTCTTTCCACAGCTATTTGTAAAGCCTCATCTGACAGCCACTTTGCTTTCTTGCATTTCTTTTTCTTTGGGATGGTTTTAGTTGCTGCCTCCTGTACAATGTTACGAACCTCCGTCCATAGTTCTTCAGGCACTCTGTCTACCAGGTCTAATGCTCTAAATCTATTCTTCACCTCCACTGTATACTCATAAGGGATATGATTTGGGTCGTATCTGACTGGTCTAGTGGTTTTCCCCACATTCTTCAATTTAAGCCTGAATTTTGCAATAAGAAGCTCATGATCTGTATGGCTGTACAAATGTAGGCCCAACGTGAAATTCTTTCTCCACAAGAGAGGAGTGAAGAGGCTACACAAAGTGGCTAGACATTCTAGTGTTTTTCTTCCTGGCTCGTAACAAGTAGAACTCAGGGGCCATTGAAAGGAATTGATTGACAGGATTTGTAATGAAACTGATTGGCAGAAGATTCAGGACAGACCAAAGGAAGCACTTTTTTTTCATAATGCATATATCACTGCCATAAGACATGGTGATGGCCATTAACATAGACGTTTTTAAAAGGGAGTAGACAAACTCATGTAGGAGAAATCTATCAATAGCTACTAGTCATGCTAGCTGTACAGAACTTTCAGAGTTGATATGCCACTGAATACCAGTCTCTAGGAAGCAATAGTGGGAGAGGCTGTTTGTCTTCATCTCCTGCTTGTGGACTTCCCAGATGTATGTGGTTGGCTCCTGTGAGAAACAGCATGCAAATTGGACCTTTGGTCCAATCCAGCAGGGATATTCATATGCAGGCACAGGGTGTCTTGGGACACATTCTAATCTAAGGTATATTTGCTGGTCCCATGTATGAACAGTATGCCGTCGTCCCCCAATGCTTACAAACCTTCTGGCTCACCAAAGATTTTTTCAGCAGATACCTCATTTATCGGCGTATAAGACGCACCTTCCTTTTGGCCCTGGGTTTCAAGAAAAAAAGATTTAAAGCATTTTTGGGCCACTTGGCCACTTACTGCTTGGCTGCTTAATTAGCTAATTTACATAAATTGCACAAAAATACCAGGATCTCTTTTAAAACACACAGCAATAAGACACATGAACAAAATGCACCAGAACATAAAAGTACAAAAAAAAACCCAGACTCAACTCTTTCCCCCCCAACCCACCCATGCAGTTTCCAAAGTAAAAAACATTTACTCCAAATACAAAAAACCCCCAGACTAAACTCTTTCACCCCACCCCATCCATGAACAGTTTCCAAAGTAAAAAACATAAAAGTACAAAAAAAAACCCAGACTCAACCCTTACCCCACCCCACCTATGCAAAGTTTCCAAAGCCTCCCAACTAGGCCCAGTTCAGAAGCTTACCCTTCCGAGGAGACCTGGGAAGACCACGCCCTCTGCAGCTCAGCTGAACACTTTTCCCCCACCCCAACTCTTTTTCCCCACCCCACCTAACCTAACCTAAGCACAGTTTCCAAAGCCTCCCCAACTAGGCCCAGTTCAGAAGCTTACCAAAGCTGATTCAGCATCAGAGGAAAGGCCTTCTGCAGCTCAGCTGAACTGAACTGAGCACAGCGCCATCTGCTGGCTGCTGAGAAGCTCAACTCAAGCTCGTGCATAAATTAAACCAGACAAACAGCTGTAGATCAGATAGATTAGCCAGGGAAGAAAGCACAAGGGAGCTCTCCTGCTCCGGAAAAACCCCGGTAAGCCCAAAAATGCTTTAAAACGGGCGGGGGAGGGAGGGATTTTTTTAGTATTGGCGTATAAGACGCACCCTACTATTTTGGGTGACAAATTTAGACAAAAAAGTGCGTCTTATACGCCAATAAATACGGTAAATTCATTTGGCAAGGCAGGATTCTGAGGATAGAAATTTTGAGAACCTCAGATAGACCAGTAAAAGTGAGATAGGTCTGGTTTAAGTTTATAGATACAATATACCCCATTGTTAGTGGACAACATCAAACACAGGCTTTCTAACTGTGAGAAGCGTACGCCGGGCAGTCTTTGCAAAAAGGACACCAGGAAGAATCTGTGTGTGCCATCATCAGCCTTATGCAAGCATACAAAGCAAAGCTGACCTCAAAAGGCAGATTGGTATTTTACATATGTCCTTGCTTCAGGTGCAGGAGCAGTCAAGTAATATTGATATGGGAACAAAGGGACTGGAGAGCTGGAAGGGGGTGTTTTGTAGGAAGATGATTTTAATGGCAAGTTGTTAATTCAAAACTACACCACTTATGTGCTGTCTCCACCAAGGTCATCATATGCTAAATGGATCTCTCACTCCAGATGCTGGAACCAGGAGAGTGTTTATTAAGCCAGAAATATAGATCCTCAGGAGTGAGTTATTGCCTTCAGGCGGCCTGTCAGAATACCTCATTGGCTTAACACTGCATTCAACTTGCAAAACTTTATTAATATGTATTATTACTATAATACACTATTATAGTACACTATATTATATTAATGTAGTATAGTAATAAAAATATTACTAAATTTATTATTGATTTATAATTTGGAAGGCTTATTTCCAGCCTTCAAATTTTGGTGGGTTGTGTATATGCCAAACATGTGCATTTGTCAATATATTTCAAATTGCAGCTTGCTGCAATGAGGACAAAGATTATACCAAATAAACATTAGCACAGTTCAAAATGGTTCGGTATTTGGAAAGTGGAAGAGCCAGTTCTTTGGACTAACTTCAGGCAATAGATTATGGTGATAGAAGGCATCAAGCATTTTTTTTGCATCATGTTGTATCCCAGGCAAACTCCATGCCTCTCCCAAATCTGAGTAATTCATCTCAATTCTTTAGTTTTTGCTCCTCTCTTCTTTTAGCTAATATTAATAAAATTAATATTAAGTATGATAATAATTAATAATAATAATTACTGAATTAAATGACTACAGTTTCTTCTTTCTAGCCTTCATTTCTGCAATACACCCCTTAACAAGATAACTGCACAGGAAAGCTGCACATATTAAGGGGGGATTAAGGGGAGGAAGCCACTTTAGAAAACAGAGACAAATTTGAAGTACAACAAACACTCTCAGCAGCTGAAGACACCCCTTTGCAAAAGTGCACCCCAGCAAAAGTGCATTTTGCACACACAGGACAAACAGAGACCACAAAGCTCCTCCATTTCCAAGTACTGTACAAATGTAGTAAGCACTAGCAGACAAACCTCGTTGCAAAAAGAATCCTCAGCAATCCTTTCCGCTGTGAGGGGGAGGGGCGAAGCTGGCTGTGGGCTTGCAAAAGAAAGGGCTGTGAGGTCATGCTGCTGAGGCGGAGGTAAAGAGTAAAGCTCTGTGCTTCTCCTAAGCACATGATCACAGCCAGTGAAGCCTCCTTGGCAGCCATTTTCTTTAGGGGAAAAGTTCCGGCGGCCATTTCCCCCAAAAAAAATTCGGGAAAAATCAAAATTAATTTTAAATGGACCAGGGGGGGTAATGGGGGGAGGGGCAAATCCGGGTCAAGCCCCCCAAATCCCTGACAGTTCCAGAAATTCCCGGACGAATGGTAAGCCAACTCAAATATGACATCTTATATCACCTCTTCCTGGGCATATAAAGAAAGGCCCTCCTTCTACTGTAATTCTGTATAAGAACCGCTTGAAATCTACCAAAATCACTTCTACCATCCACCTTTTTCCTCCATGTTCTACTCCAGGGGTTCTCAACCCCTTCCTGGCCGAGTACCACCTTCTGTGCCACTCTCCTACTGCGTACCACCGGAAGTGATTGGCGATGACATCATTCCCCATTACTTCTGGGGGTTTGGAGGCTAGAAAATGCAGGTAGGAGGCTCTGGGTGGGTGGCTGGGAGAGTCCTTCTCAGCATTTCCGAGAGGCTTGTCCAAAGGCAGGAGCCTCTCGGGAGCGAAAATACACTGCCGAAAGCGCCGCGACGGAGTGGGGTTCTGGTGTCTGGCAGTCCGAGTACCACCAGCAGTCGGCCAAAGTACCACTGGTTGAGAACCCCTGTTCTACTCCATGGCATGGCAAGATATCTTAACAGTTCCCTTTTTCTCCTACTGGTGCCCCTGCTTTATTTACTTCCAAGAGAGTGGGATCACACACCACTTGCACTGGAACAACAAGTTCCCATTTTTCCCCAATACAGGAACCTGCTTAGATACGTTATGATTTTATCAATTCTCTTTTTTTATTCTGCTTGCATGTTTTCAGTGAACTCACGAAGGACAATTCATCAGAGTTCTTCCATGTACTAAGACTCACAGAAGTATTAGCCTACAGAAAATATGCAATAGGCTGATGGCCTCCCATCTTGCTGTTGGATAATTTCCTGGCATAATTACAGAGGGCGATACATAGTTCCTGACTGTGGCAGATGTCAAGTGCAGGGATGTGCAGTGCAGGGGCGGCATGTGAGGCAGAACCAACCTGCCGTGGTCCATGGAAAATAGCCGCAGCCTAACCCTGAGATTGTGTGTGAGCGCCACCAGCTTACTCAGGTGAAAGCGAGTGGCATGCGTGCGCATTCACAGGGTTAAGCTACGGTTATTTTCCGCAGACCGTGGCAGGACGGTTCTGCCTCACCTGCAGCCCCGGCATCGCAGATCCCTGGTCAAGTGATAACCTTCAATTATTACATCAATAATGTAAAGCCATGTAGGAGGCCACTCTTGCCATAAGTTTTAAAAAAAACCTGTTAAAACCTGGTTTAAAAATCTCCAATTGATAGCAAATAGCCGCTTGATATAACACAGCAGCTAAAACATCCCCAGCCGATTATGAAGTTTCCACAATTCATCTGCTTTTAAATGTTGTGACTGGACAAAACCTTCCTGATTGAGCCAAATCTGTGATGTAACCTCATTGATAGAAACATGTTCTCAAGATCAAGAGCTGGGATACACTCCTCCACTCCATTTCCCATTAAGATCTCTTCTCTCCTAACCCTGGCAGTATGAGATAATTTACATAATAACAAGTCCCCATTGTGTGTTTCTGTTAAGTCAGTGGAGTACTGATTCAGTAGGAAAACAGCACCACATTGCATGGAGGGGGATGGAAACTAGAAGTCCACAATGGCTTTCTACTTTTGGCATAAAAAGCTTCTGCAATAATCATGTAATTATATTGCTAGACTCCTCCATTCATTCCAAATTTTGCCTCTTAGCAGTAAAATATGCCCAATGCTAAGCACTCTTTTCTTCTGTATTAAAATGATACATGGTGCATCAGGCTGTAATTGCTTGCTTTTAATAGGTGGATAAGGTTGAATAAAATGACTTCTCAGTAATAAGAACGGGTGATTTTCTTTTTGAGATAAAAAAAGCCTGACACATACACAGCACCTGTTCTGGAGAGATATTCATTAAGAGTTTGAAAAACCTTACACATGCTCTACAGGGACTGCCTATTAAACTTGCATCGGTGAATGAATTTGATCTCCAAACGGTAAAGCCATTAAAAGACAAAACTGCAATGAGTAGCAAATGCACATTACCTAAAGATGGCAAAGTAGTTAGGGCTTTTCCAAATGTAACTTTTTCATAATAATTACCATAAGATATGTTGCCAGGTAGTTTTGGGTTAACTCTAACTCTGTTACCATACAGAGCTTCCAGTTCAGTCTATCAGAGAAACAGAATATGAATTTTCCCTTAAGTAAAATGCTTATAAATAGGATTTCCAAAGTCTTTCAGGGCTTTAAGCACACAATGAATGTCATCAGAACATAATGTCAGTGAGGTCCATCCTTCTTACAACGTTTAGGAATGACACTAACAGCCCAATCCTACTGAAATCTCCACATGGTGATGCAGTGGTGCCGGCATGGCCTCTGCTGCATTGTGCGGGGGGAATTTTGACTGCTGGAGGTCTCCTTAGGGTAAGGGGACATTTGTCCCAGCAGCTGTAATGGGTCAACTTGGACTTGCACCAGCAATATCGCTGGCACAAGTCCACATTGACCCATGCAGGCAGATCAAGCCCAGGAAGGGGGTTTGGATATGGCAAGTGCTGCCACTGCTGCCAAACCCACCCCCCTCCTGGTCCTGATTCGCCCATCCCCTGTCCCATCTCTTCCCCATTTCACCCACCCCCGCCCTGTTCTACCCCCTCCCTATCCTCCCCGTTCCACCCCTTGCGCTGGGCTTACCTGCTCCGCTGGGCCTCCCGATGTCTGCCAGCACGCACAAGAAGGCTCCAGCCTTTCCGCCGATGCACTGCCAGCTTGCACTGCTGCAAAGCGCTTTACGGCTGCTTTGTGGCACCCTGCACTGGCGGAACACGCATTTTGCCTGTGCAGTTTAGCTAGGATTGGGCCGTAAGAACACCATTTTGAAAGTCAGCCTACCCTTCCTCTCTGGGGTCCTTGAGAGGTGTAGTTGAGAGGGACTGAAGCTTTAGGACTTCTCCTACAGAAGGAACAGTGATGTTCTCATCAGAAGCTCTCAAGTGCTGCCTTTGAAACTTTTTGCAAAGGAGCTTTGCAGAGAAAAAGGATCAGGATGAGCAGCAGGCAAGCTGAGAAATTGCTTAGGGGCATACGTTAATTTCTAGGCCATTGTCTTCCCAAGGGCAGTCTGAGGGATAGTATAGAGATGGCCAAACTTCCTTAATGTAGGAGCCACATACGATAAACTTCAGATGTTTGAGAGCCACAGGAGAGATGTTTGAGAACTACAATATTTAAGAGGCATTTGAATTCTTAAATATATTTATTCACCATGAACATTAAACTTACGTTTTAAACTGAGTGGACTCTCAGTTTATACCCAGTAAATAATTATAAAGCTTGGAAACTTTTTATTTACCTTTTATATTAATTGTGAGGCAAAAAGGAGCTCAGCCAACATATTTCTGCAAGCTGTACATTATATGTCAAAAAGCCACATTTGGCTCGTGAGCCACTGAATGAGTATCGGGCAGCCCGGTCCAGCCTAAGGCCTCAGCGGCACAATTCAGTCACAAAAGCAGCCTAAATGCCTTAGGCTGAAGTTAGGACCGAACTGTGCCGTTGAGGCCGAATTTGTGCAGCAATTGTGATGGGCGTAGGACGAATTTACGATGGACGGAGCATGCATGCGCACTATGTGCGCCGGCACAATTACGTCCTAACTTCAGCCTAAGAGTGGGCGTGCCATGGGCATGACGGGGGCGTGACGGGGGCGGTTACGAATTTGGGTCGGATTCCAGACACTGGAGAGCTCCAACACGCCCCCTCGAGCACAGCTACGGAACAAAATTTAGGTCGACAAAAAAGGTGGACTCAAATTAGAGGAGACCCATAGGAGCCATTTTACCTTACACACTCCAGCCCTCTCCTGAAAAGTTCTAACACCCTACTCCTGAGTTATGCCTGAGTTAGGACGGAATAGCTGTGGCACAACTCTGGACATGGACACAGATAGTTACCCTATCCGCAGCCAGCCGCACCCAGCCTCTTTCCCACAAAAGCCCAGCCCCAGGCCTCCATTCTCCCTCTCTCTCTCTGAGCACATGGCGTGGGGTCCTGTCCCCCAGCAGCCACAAAGTGGGACTTTGTTGGTGGAGGGCAAAATTCACAAACACCCCACTTCTCTCTTCTCCTCTCCTCTCTCCTCTCTGCCCCCCTCTAGGGCAGAGAGGGCTGTTCAGGCTGTGGCCAAACTGTTTACAGCTGTGCCTGGGCAGCTGTCTCCTTGCAAGCATTTGCTAACCCATGTCTTTCTCCCAGCCTCTCTCTCTCCCCCCCCCCCCAGGCAACAAAACCAGCAGGTAAGAGCAGGGTCTGGGATGGCATGTGTTATGACTTCTGCCTGTTCATGCCAATTGTTTGACTTTAGCCTGTTCATGCCTATATGTAGGACTGTGTAAGCCATACCGTAGGACTTCTGCCTGTGTTTGCCATAATGTTGGACTTCTGCCTGTTCATGCCAATATGTATGACTTCTGCCTGTGTTCACCTTTATGTAGTACTTCTGCCTGTCAGCACACATATATATGATAGCTGCCTCTTTACCTATGTGTCCTCTGATACATGTGATTGCCATGTGAGCAGACAAATATGTGTTTGTGTAAATGTGACTTGCCTGTTAACAAAGGTGTGTTTACTAACCCGCAGCCTTGCCCCCAAAGGGTCTACAACAGGTCAGTTATGATATGCTAGCCATGTATGTAGTTGTGCTGTATTTTCTCTCCTTCACTGTTGTCCTTTGCAGGATCATGCCCTTCTGACGTCCAGGTAAGCTTCTCACACTGTGACAAGCTTGTTATACCTAGCAGCTGTGTAATCTGATCTCTCCCTGCAGGCTTTTGCAACCGACACACTGGCTTGTCTTCAATGGCGACTGCTACCACACACCGGCTGACATGTAACTCCCCCTTGTTTTTTGTCTCCCCAGGAACGTCCACTACCACCTACCTTCCTGGGAGCACCCCTGGGGCTCCAGGCAGGGTGCCCCACTGTTGTCTGCCTCGATGCTGCCATAGGTCAGGGAGCCAGCCCTGCAACCCTCCTCAGCTGCTGCTGCTGCTCCACCTCCCTGGCTGTAGTACATGCTGTCCCTCCCCTTTCTATGTAGCAGGCTGTGGTTCCACAGGGGAAGAGACTGCGTCTCCAGGTCCCTGGGGCATGTGTGCTGCTGCTGCTGCTTTCAGATTGGCTGCTGTGACTACCCCTGGTAACCTCGCCTGGCCATCTCTGCTAACATTCCAGAACAATAAAGATGCCCCTCGGGCAGAGCCCCCTTGTGCTCAGTGTTACACAAGCATTGCCCCACACACACAGAGACAGCCCCCAGCACACAAGCCCCTGCATGAATCCCATCCAGGGACTGCCACTTCCTTCCCAGGGAGACCATAGCAGGGGGGCTGCCAGACCCTCAGGGCTCAGAGGGGAGTTGGGAGTTGGGGGGCCTCTCAGGCAGGCAAACAATGACAGGCAACATGGTGCCCATACTGGATCCTCTCGCGTCCGCCACGTCCGTGGAGAGCCCTTTCAGCAACCGGGGCTCTCACCCGCCCACGGTCCTCCCGTCAACGGCGTCCATTCCGCCCAAGGTCCGTCTGCATAAGAGGCGCCCGTTTCTGCATTGCCTTCATCTGCGGAGCGACCCCTGTGTCTCTATTGGTCTCTGCAGACCCCTCTCCCTGTATCCCTCTCCTACCAGCCTTGTTGTCTGTCTGTTTCTGACCCACCCGTGCCCCTCCCCAGCACCCCCTGTCTGCCTGTCTGTGTGTCTGCCTCCCCTCCCACTCCCTGATGATGGAAGCTGGCCACCCCCCACCCCGCCAGAGCGCCTGCCGCGGGGCGCCAACGTTGCCCCATCTGGGGGCGTGATGAGCTGCATGAGCCCTTCCCGCTTGCAGCAGACAAGCCCAAGGCATCTCTTGGTCTTGGCCGGGGCACAGAGCAGAAGGCACACCAGGATGCCTTCTTTGTGGGCATTGCCACGGCCCTGGAGGCCCAGGGCTTCAGGCAGCGTACAGGCACGTCATGTCAGAGGCGTTTCCAGACCTCATGAGACCCCCCCTTGTGTGTGATGTTCCCACCCCCCTCCTTCCCTTCCCTCCCCTGCTCACCCGCCCATGAATCCCACGTCCAGCCTCAACTTGCCTTCTGCAGGAGGGGGGGGACTGCCACTCTCCCCTGCAGCAGGTGGCTGATGCACAGGGTGCCCTGTGGCGGCTGGCACAGGCACCTCGCTCACCTGTCACCTGCCCTGCGCCCACCACATGACTGGCGCAACCCCCATGCCTGCGGTCAGCCCCTTTGCAACCGGGCTGTGACAGGCACTGCGGCAGCTGCCATGGATGGATACTGGCACATGCAAACAGAGGCCTGCACATGCACAAGCCAGACGCCGAGCCTGGAGAGCCTGCCTGCCTGGGAGGTAAGTGTTGCCTGGATCCTGGGGTGGTGTTGGCCTAATTCAGTCATAACTCAGGCCTAACTCAGGCACAAATTATGCCAAACTTAGGCCACTCTTAGGCCAGATTTGCGGAGGAGTTGGGCTGGACCGGGCCCTGAGAGTAAGTTCTGTTGAACATAGTGGCACTTACTTCTGACTAAACATGCGTAAGTTAGCACTATAATATCCTTTTTTAATATTTATTTGAGGTATCTTTTAATTCTGTTTTTCAGTTTTAATACATTTGCATCAAACTGCTGCAACCCACTCCAAGAGTTTGGGATTAAATGAGCTAGATCTTTAAAAGAGTATAATAAGTCTCAAAATATAAATAAATGACATAAGAAGAAAACACAGAAGAATGACATAAGAAGAAAACATGATTTTTTAAAAAAGCTGACATTTTTGTTATAGCTCTAATGGGGTGTGGGGTTGACATGCTTCTGTGCTTTTAGCATTTGCCATGACATCACTGCTAGGATCTGGTTCAAATGTGGAAGGATATCACTTAATTACACATGAGACAGGGAAAAATCCTTGTGAGAGTAGTATCACAAATAAACAATGTCCTTATTGACTACCGTGACTACCCCACTGCCACAGGATAAAGTGCATGTCCATTTGGCGCAGCCGCATCAGCACTGTAAAGTTGGAAAAGACTCGGCCCAAACTGTGGGCCAAGATCCGCCCAGTGCTGTACAAAAGAAAGAAGTGGCATGAGCCCCCCCCTGGGGGGGGGCAAGGCCAAACCTGGCAAAACTGGTAGTTGATCCGGAGATCACTGGTAGCTGCTGGGAAATGGAGGAGACTCCTTCCCCAGACCCAACTTTTGGACCCAACCTATCAGAGGATCAAAAAGCAGAACTGAGGACCTTATGAACCAGAGAACCCCAGAGCTTCACCTTGACACTGGGCTATAATTCATTAAAACAACATGAAATTGAAACAACTCCCATCCCCCAGAAGTAATGGGAATTGGTCAACAAAGAGGGAGATGACATGTGGAGTATGTGGAGAAGCCCAATTGTGCTGGTGCCGAAACCTGACAGGTGTATTCGCTTTTGTATAGACTTCCATGAGCTTAACACACAAGCTAAGTTTGATGCCTATCCCATGCCTTGTGCTGATGGACCATGTAGGGGAGGCCTGCTACCTGTCCACCTTATGTCTGAGAATGGGCCCCTTACGACCCCACGACAGGGAGAAAATGGTGGTTGCAATGTCTAAAGTTATTTTTATTTTATTTTTTATTTTTCACATTTTTATACCACCCTTCCTCCAAGGAGCTCAGAGTGGTGTACATATTTCATCCCCTCCTTTTTGTCCTCACAACAACCATGTGAGGTAGGTGGGGCTGAGAGATAGTGACTGGCCCAAGGTAACCCAGGAAGCTTCGTGGCTGAGCGGGGATTTGAACCTGGATCTTCCAGGTCTATATTTAGCAAATCCTGGGCTGAACACCTGTGTCATCTGCAAACAGTCCTGTCCACACTGTCACAGTTGGGGACTCCAAGCCAACCTCAAGAAGAGCATCTTGAGGGTCACCTCCCTACAACATCTTGGATATGTCCTTGGGCTAAGGCAGCTACGTTCCCAGCCCAAGAAGATAGTGGCTCTGAAGACCTTCCTGACTTCACAATTGAAGCAGCAAGTTATGGAGATTTTGGGTCCATACCCAAAATACTTCGTCCTGGACTTTGTGACCCAAGCCAGCCCGCTAACAGACTTACTATGGGAATCTTAGACCTACCAGGAACCCTTGGTGAATTGGCTGGCTGCAGCCTGTTGTTCTTGGAAGGCCCAACAACATCCCTCCTGAGTGCAGGCAAGGAGACTGGACTACAGGCATGACAAAGACAACCCAGGATGGGAGGGATCCTTCTTCTGGGAGGTGGGTGGGGTAGTTTATGGGGCTTGATGGGGCCAGCTAGACAGATAAAAGACGAAGCCTGTGATGAACAGGCTGCTGGCTCCAGTCTTGGGAGCTGAGGAGGGCTACTTGCCTGAGCAGAGGCGTCGCTCCGGTAGGGGCGGGGCTGTAAGTATCGCTGCGGTTACAGTCGCTTTACCGAGCGAGGAGGAGGCAGCCCCGCCCCCTCAATGTCCGAGCCATTCGCCTACGGAGAAAGCAGCAGGCAGGGTCTCTTGCCTGCTGCTTTCTCCGTAGGCGAATGGCTCGGACAGTGAGGGGGCGGGGCTGCCTCCTCCTCGCTCGGTAAAGCGACTGTAACCGCAGCGATACTTACAGCCCCGCCCCTACCGGAGCGACGCTTCTGTGCCTGAGGCTGAGGCCTAGGCTTAGGCACAGGACCATTCAAGGAGGCAATTCAGCCACCCCAGCTAGAGAAGGACCAGGGTGAGAGAAACCCCCTCCCTGCTGTTCCTCTGACGCCCTGTGGAGGCATCTGCCTGATTCAGCTCCAGGGAGATTGGCCCCCAGCCATACTCAACTGCATAGGGGAGGGGCAAGACACTCAACACTCTGTCTCACCATCCCCCCCCACACACACAAAGCTATGTCTGTCCCATAACCAGGTCTATAGCCAGACTGAAATGGAACTACTTGTTTGGTGAATCAGTTTGTGTGGCACAATACATTTCTCCCTACTGAATTGCTCTCTGTAGAATAGAGCAGCACTTAAGAAGAATTCAGAAGTTGGTCATGTGGATACATGACTTGCATATGACTTAAGCCTCCACCAAAAATTTGATATTCAGAAAATAGCACTTTTCCTGTTTTAGAGGTATTCCCTGAAAAACGCGGAATATTCACTTTTATTCAACTGCTGCTTTAGAGTCATCTTTTCCTTTCCTAGATTGTCCCATGGTGATTCCATTCAGTGAGGGTCACATGCTGAATGAGGCGGCATCACACTGCAAAGATAACAAAATCATATTTCTCCTGTTTCGGTGACAGAAGGCAGTTGAGAGTGAAAGAAAGAGGGCAGCGTAAATAAATAGGCAAACATCTCCCCCCAAAAAAAAAATTGCAAAGAATTTTTGCATTGAAAAGAGGAGGCGGTTATCGGCACTGTAAACGGCATCAGCTCAGCCCTACAGATGACTGTTAAACCCCTGGATCCTAGATATATATTTGAACTAACACAGAGGAAAAATGCAGGACTAGTACTCATTAATTCAGTCTATTCTTTTGCTTTATCGCGATGTTTTATAGCCTTCTCTTGGAATGTGCAAGGGATGTCAGACATCCAATTTTCTCCCTCTCACAGTACAAAATAATGGCCTATCAGCCTCCTCTTTCCTTTAACATGTATGGTGGCTGCATTTCTGACTCGTCATCAGTGGCAGTGTGACTGGCAGTTCCTATTGCCAACGTTGGAATCACTGCAGGTCCCCCCACAGCAATATTCCACTTAATGCCACACATAGTCTGGCTGATTGATGTGCCACCTCTGGAGGGGGAAAACAATCCTCAGTCATCTTCGTTTATTTGAAACTGTTGGCTCTCTCCCTTCTGATACTTGTCAATGGGTTTGGAAAGATGTTGTAACTGGCACCCCGTCAACCAATGTATCTAGACTAGTGAGGTTTACTAGCTGTGAAAGTTCTGGCTTCCCATCCCAGCAGGGCTTAAATGACTAAAAATTCAAGCAACTCTCTGAAAAAGATGCCACCTTCACAATGATAGACTCTCTTTTGTGTGTGTGTGTGTGTGTGTGTGACATATTTTAATTGCCGACCTTTGAGAGTTGTTGTGAAGGCTTACTCTTCTGGCTCTGGATATCTTTGTACATCCAAAACAGAGGTCCATTTTCAGAGACTCCTTTGATTAAAGCAGTGTTTCCCAAACTTTTTGGACCCACGGCTCCCTTGACCATTGGCAACCCTTGGCCGCGGCTCCCCATTACATTATGTTGATGCCTGCCAATTGGCATTGCACTGTTTTCTGACAGGATTCCGTGGCACTCCGCGGCTCCCCTGGCTGGTATCCGCGGCTCCCCTGGGAGCCACGCCTCCCAGTTTGGGAACCACTGGATTAAAGCATTCAGGAAGGAACAGTAGAAACATTTATGATACTGCACAGGTGGGGCAAGGACACGCTTTCTTAATACTTTCTTATTGCTAGCAATAATGGATTCATGAACTAATTATAAATTAGTTCAATTGCATATTCTGCAATGGATTTTGCTCAATTGTTCATGGATTATATCCATAGGTTTTCATGGCCAAAAGGTTCAGAGAAATAAAGTCTTTCGAGATCTGAAGCCATGTAATAATCTTTAATACTAAATTTTACAATAACATGCAAAAACCCAACGTTTCGGCTGTCAATACTGGCATCCCCAATGGTCTCATTTTGTTTCCTTGACGATGGCTGCCAGTATTGACAGCCAAAACGTTGGGTTTTTGCATGTTATTATAAAATTTAGTATTAAAGATTATTACATGGCTTCAGATCTCGAAAGATTTTATTTCTCTGTTCATGGATTAGTTCAATTGCATATTCTGGGGGCATGCCAACATCCCACTCTCACAGCCCAATTCTATCCAGCTCCAGTGCAGCATGAGCACCAGGCCCACACTGTATCCTGTACAGGAGAGGAACGGGTTGGGGGTCACCTCAGTGTAAGGGGACATTCATCCCTTCGCTATGGGACTACTCGGGTCGGTGTCACCTAATTCGGTGGCGCTGAAACGATAAGCCCCATGTGGGGCCTAGGAGGGTGGATAGGATATGGCGTCTGATAAGGATGCCAATCCAACCCCTCCCAGGCCCAATCCACCCCCACTCCACCCCCCCCCAGCCCCAGCGCCACTCAGAGCAGGACTTACCCGCTCCAAGGTGCTTTCCTGTGGCCTCTTCGGTGGGTGGTGCAGGCCTCGGTGCCAGCACCACCTACTCACTGGATGCTGCAAATGTGCTCTATGACACGTTTGCAACACCCTAAGGTGGCGCCAAGGCTGCAGCGCCGACATCGGCAAAGACTAGGATTGCACTGTCATAAGTTTTATTTATAGTGCAATCTATGCTTGTCTACTCAGAAGTAAGTCTCAATTAATTCAATGGGACTTACCCCCAGGAATTGTAGCCTTACAGCCCAATCCTATCAATCCCCCTCCCTGCCGATGCAGCAGCGCCAAAATGGTGACTGCTGCATCCTGTGGTGGTGGGGGTAGACAGGGAGGTCTCTTCTGGGCAAGAGAACAACGTTGAGGGTCAGGGGTAAGCCTCCACAGCGTGGGGGGGGGCTACTCAGACCTGTGCTAGCTAAGTAGCTAGCAGATGTCTGTGTGGACCCACGGCACAGGATCGGGTTAACTGGCATCGCTCGAGGTGGGTTGGAACGGTAAGTTCTGCACTGTGCTAACCTCCGTTGACTCCCCGGCACGAGATGGCCCTGCCCCCTCGCCGTCGGAGCCATTCAGTGCGGCAAAGGCAACGCGCAGTAGACTTAATCAGACTCTCTGCGCATTGCCTTTGCCGCACTGAATGGCTCCGACGGCGAAGGAACGGGGCCACCTCATGCTCGGGAGTAAATGGAGGTTAGCACAGTGCGGAACATACCGTTCTGACCCACCTCGAGCGATGCCACTGATCAGGTTCATGAAGGGGGATAGGATTATTGGTGCCACTGGTGCTGCTGATCTCGCCCCCTCCTGGTTCCTCCTGGGACCTTCTGCAATCAAATCAAACAAGGATAAAATTGTCTTTTCTGACACAAGATTAAACCAGAAACTGCCTGGTTGACATTTTATTATTTTCCGTTTGGAGCATGTACCGGTATTTTACAAGCCTTTTTTTTCCCCCTTCACCAGCAGTTTTCAAACCTGGCATTTGACTTTCTAGTGCTAATCTGTCTATTGACCAACCAGATAAATGCTTGTCCTTATAGGTTCTTTGCTAACAAATTAAGTAGTGAATGCCTCTGGTTATCTAAATAAGGTGTTGATTGATCTTGTGGAAATAATTAATCAGGCTCCATCTGATATTATCTCTGGCCATGTCAGAACTTTCTCCTTTCATTATGCTTACCTAGAGAAGAATTTAAATTTGCAGCCGATAGCAAAAAGGTAATGCTTTCTGAGTGATGTCTGTAAATGAATTTACAAGGAAAAAGTCAGATTCCATTGTAAAAAGCCTTTAAATGAGTCCAATTACATTTTAGTTCAAACAGCATTGTTTCAAATATACCGTAATACTATCCACCAACCAGGCTTTACAGAAACCTTATTTTTGTACAGTGGGGAATACAGTGACGTTTCCACAGTAGGGGCGGCACCGTAAGTAATGCCGCGTCGAGTACCGTGTGTAGGAACCGAAAGGAGGAGGCGCCGCCCCCTCACTGTCGCTACCATTCAGCGCGAAGAACGCGACCAGCAGGGAGACTCCCCACAATGGGAGCCCTCCCTCCCCACTCCGCCTCCCTCTCTGCCCCCTCCCCACCTTTTCCTTCCCCTTACCACTCTGCTTCTCCCATTGCCCACCCCCACTGCCACTCGCACTGGTGGACAAAGTTTTCTCCACCAGTGATTGCACTAGTGACTTTGCTGTGCTTCTCGGTGGATTTCAACTGTCCAGCTATGTTTCAAATGCAAGTTTGCGCCTGGATTCTGGTTTGATAAAAGTCGAGGCTAGGGTTTCCCTTGCCTCTATTAACTTTTGGCTCAACCTAAATCTTAATGCCCAGGGCTTAACATCTTTAATCTTACAAGACAACTTTCAATCGTCCTGGCTTAAGACCGTGCACAGGAAGCTGAGGCATTTGGGGTTTTCCCTGGAGGCCATTTTGGTAACGGATTTAGATCATACAAGGACAATTATAAGGCAGAGGCTATTAGACATCAAGCGGCAGGGAGACATTGGTAGAACTCCAAATTTCCTCGCTGTGGAGGATGTTAGATATATAGTTGCACCAGCCACCTATCTTGCACTACTTGAGTTTCCGAGGCATAGGAGGGCTATTTTCTTAGCCAGGTGGAGAGCGCTCCCCTGGGCATTTGTCGAGGGTTGCTACAGGAAGATCCCTACCCCTAAAAGGGTATGCCCTTGTGGCTCAGGTGAAGTGGAAACAATTGAACATGTCTTGTTTTGATGTTCATTCGATCAGGGTATCCGTGCTAAGTTCATTTCTCCCCTGACTGGGGAATTTTCAGACTTGCCCGACGTAGTGATGACTAACAAACGTCTTATGGGAACTAATCCACGGCTTACAATTTGGAGCGCAAGCTTCTTGACAGCTGCTTGCAATATACGCAAGGGCATTGTCGACAATGAGGAAAATTTTTTAACATCTATTCACGTCTGTTTCCCTGCTTCTTGCATCTATATGTGTTTATCTGTTAAATTTTAGCTTCGACAATTAGTGTTATATGTAATGCTTGTTTTTGTTTTTAATTCGGTTGTATTTTGTTCTTGCTGGCCTTTGACCGTATTAATAAATGATGATGATGCTTGCCGGTGGAAGTGGCATTCTGCCGGCATCCACCTTGTTCCATCGGTGGAACGTATTCCTCTGGTGGCAGTGGGGGGGGGGGATAGGATTGGGTTCTAAGTCCCGTAGAAAATGTATTTACTGAATCTGCAGTGCAGGCTGCCAAAGCCAGAACGATTAAAAATTATTATAAACGTTATGGGGAGGCATCCTGATTAGCACTTCTTCTGTCAGGATCTCCTTGTGCAAGCAGAAGGGCTCCTAGCACAAGTAGAATGCTCAACCCATTCACAGAGGAAGTTTCCATCTGCAGACGGAGCTCTCAAAGGTGGAAGCTAGTAAAGATGGCATCCTATTTCTAGTCTGTCTTCTTTCAAGTCTTCAGGCAGTTAATAACTACACTTATGATGCAATCCTAGTGATGTCATCACCAGTCACTTACGGTGGTATGCAGCAGGAGAGTGGCACCAGAGGTGGTACTTGGCCGGGAAGGGGTTGAGAACCCCTGTGCTAGACCTTTAGGAGAAGGAATGTGGGCAGGTGTAGCTTATTAAGCCCTTAGAGCTCAATCCTAGGCATGTCTACTCAGAAGCAAGCCCCATTGTGTTCACATTGCACACACACACACACACACACACACACACACACACACGATTTTTCAAGGCACAACTTCTTTGTACAACCTGATAACCTACCTATGGCATGTATAACTTTAATAATGTATTATAACAAATGTTATAATGCATTACACACAGATATGAACAATGAAAAATGTTCATTATTTTTAAAATGGCTGCATCTTGGACCTGTACATATAAATTGTCTGTATTTGGCTGAACATAGATACCAGTTTTTCTCTCTCAATTTTTGCATGCAAATGGAATTCCCTATTCTGTTTTATGTTGTTTTAGAGGAAGTGCTGGAGAATTAATTAATTCATAATTATACTGATGAAAAAAGTTAATTGTCATTTTAATGAAACCACCACTAGCACAACTGATGGGCAATTGCAGCATTAAAATCATCCACTAGACAAAGCCTATTCAGTTTAGTAATATAACAGAAACACTATAGCACCAAGCACATTCACAATTAGGATTTATTTACAAGGTCAAATTAACCATTAATGTCTTTATGTGTGATGTGAATACAAAGAACCATTTATTTTTCCTTTAAAAAAAATACCCACAAAACACTATCTTTCAAATTACCCACTTCTTAAAAATGTTCACAAAACCTAGATAATTCTGTTTTTAGGTGAGAGAAAACTTGGAAATAGTTTATTAAAACAGTGGGGTTCATATAGGATTTATCATTCTTAACAACCGGCCAAATCCTAAAGAAAGCTCCAGCTGAATACGTGTTCTGCCAGCGCTGTAAAGCGCTTCGTGGCAGTGCAGGGAGCCAGTGCACCAGCGGGAAGACTGGAAAATTCTCATGTGTACTGGTGGCGCGCCTGAGGCCTGCCAGAGGACTCGGAGCGCCTGAGGCCCACCGGAGCAGATAAGCCTGGCGCAGGGGGCAGAATGTAGTGGGGGAGGGCAGAATGGGGAGGAGATGGGGCAGGGGCAGATAGATTGGGCCAGGCTACCCCCTTCCCAGGCTGATCCACCTGCATGGATCAACATGGACTTGAACAAGCAATATTAATAATGCAGGTCCGAGTTGGCCCATTGCGGCTGCTGGGGCTTACCCCGCGGCAAGGGAACAAGTGTCCCCTTACCCCGAGGAGCCCTCCAGCAGTCAAAAATCCCCCATGGGATGCAGTGGAAGTCATGCCAGCACCGGTGCATCACTGCACAGGGGTTTAGGTAGGATTGGGTTGTGATTTTCCATGTTGTCCAGATTAGTGATTCCTTTACTGAGTTGGGCCCTAAGTAACGTGAATGGAATAAAACTTGAACAACCCAACTTTCCTGTTCCTTCCTCAGCACACTAGCCCCTTGAACCTGCCCCAAAGCCCCTGTTGGTGTTTGAGGGAACACACCTCTGCAAAGAGCTTCAGGACAAGGGGAGGATTGCCAAAAATCACACACACACACACACACACACACACACACACACACACACACACACACACACACACTTTTTGCTTAAATGGAAATTGTCACTCATGGTCCAACTCTTTAAGATTCAAGACTTATCTGTCCACATCCAACTTGTATGCCAACAAGTGAACACTAGGGGAGGCATCCTGACATGTGAACACTAGGTTCAGATAGCATATTAGTTGGGCCCCTGGTGGAAGTCGCTGTTGGCCTATCAACCTTTGCTGGAGTTTAGAGCCACTTCTAACCATGCTAGACATCCAGTCATACTAGTTCAACAGTTGAACTAGATAAACCATGAGTCAGACTCACTATAAGTGATTTATTATTTATAATAATTACATTTTTATCCTTCCTTTCCTCCAAAAAGGTCAAATCAGCAAACCTAGTTTCATTCATTCATTCATTTTATACCCTGTTTTTCCACCAGGGAAACACAGTCCCAAAGTGACTTACAAATTCAATAAGCATAAAAATATATAATACCACCAGGTAGGGATGTTCATAAGAGTCCTGTAGAGAGAAAGCAGAAGAGACTGGTCTAGATACCATAGATACCATTCCAGTCAACAGAAGCAGCCCCTCCATTGCTCTGCAGAGGTTTACTCCATTTTATCTCTATGAAGTATGTTAGGCTGAAAAATAATGACTGCTCCAAGGTCTCCCTTTTTAATCATGCATCCCTTACACATTCCACACCCAACCATATTGCTTCCCTTCCCTTTGGAGGTTGCTTCAAATGATGTTGGAGCTGACACAATTGACTACCTTGGTAGTCAGCAGCTAAGCAGAGCCATATGGTTTTGAATCACAGCTGAAGGACTGCAACAACATCAGCTCACTAAGCCCCTAACTCCAGTTCAAGCCATGACACAGGAGACAGGGTTACTAAGCATGGGAGCCCCCCCCCCCATGCACCTTAACTGCTCACTTCCATTTGCCTATGACAGAGGTTCCCAAACTGGGGCATCACGACGCCCCAGCCAGGAACAATGGGTTGCTACTCCTGTAAGGGGAGTGGGGACCTGTGGGGACGGTGATGGCACTTCTGGGATCATGCTGCCACCGCCGCTGAATAAATTAAGGGGTTTTTTGCACTTACATAGGGGTCGTGCCAGGCCTCCGGGGAGAGGGGAGAGGAAACTGGAAGTGGATTGTGAACTGGAAGTGGATTGTGATCACTTCAGGGAGCTGTTTGGGGGCATGGGGAGGCCCACAGAGGGGTCTGCGGTGCAAAACCTCCGCATAATTTGCTCGGTGGTGGCGTGATCCCAGAAGTGCTGTCGCGATCATAGACGTTGGCACACACACACACCCCGCAAATATTTATGAAAGGTAAAAAGGTTTGGGAACCTCTGGCCTGTGACTTAAGAGCTGTTCACACCCAGATACAGAACATCTGTATCCATGTATAGAAATGCCATGAGCCCTCCCGGCGCCCGGGCGAAGGGGGCGGGGCTTAAGTGGCGTGATGTCGTCGTGCCCAGCGCGACTCCAAACACGCCCCCCCCCGGTTTCGGCTCCTTTCTGGAGCCAAACTAACTCCAAGGAGGGTGGGAGGGCCGAAACAACGTTCGGGTAAGTACGCCCCCCACGTTGACTGCGCCCCCGCGCCCCCGCCTGGCGCTGCTGCGCCACGCGCTCCGTCCTACTTCCGCCTCTGTCCATGTACATATTTCTGTGTGAATAACTGTACCTGAATTTATTTTTAAAGGTCAACAATCCATGTATACCGCACACAGATTTTACCTGCATTAAATGGACCATGTGAACAACTCTACCGAGGTACAGACTGATAATACCCAGATACAGAGAGGTATCTGGGTATAGTTTAACATGTGAACAGCTGTTTAGGCTCTCAGGAGGAAGCAACTGTGATGCATAAGGCTAAACCATGATAGAGTCTGTTGCTGTTTATGCTTGGTAAGGGGGAGTAAAAGGGGCTGAGCTAGTTGGGTACTATGCCTGCACTCCATAGTATATGGTACTATGTCATTTACTATGCCTGCACTCCACTGATCAAGAAAACTTGAACCAAGAAATGTGTTCTAAAATTTGCTCTGTGCTCAAGATTTGATAACTGTATGCCGATACACTGATTTAGGCTGAAGTCAGAGACAAGCCAGTACCATTTAAATTTACTATTAATATTCATCCTTGCAATTTAGGAATTTGAGAGTCACAATAATGTGAAAAATTGCTTTGGTTGACCTGAATTTTTGATTTATTAAATCTAGTTAATGGATGCAACACAGATGTCACCATTAATACTGTTATAAATTAGGGTCCTCATTAATAATGACATGCTGTGCAACATGGAGCAAGTTCAAATTTACTTGTGCCACAATGTTTTGCTCCCCAATTCAATTTAATATAAAATCACGTAAATGGATATTTGCTGGTATTAACTAATTGTCAATTATTAATCAATCATTCTAAGCACATACACAAAAGCTGAGATTTATCTAACTTCGAGCGCAATCCTGAAAAAAAAAAAGCTGGCGACGGAACGAGTGTTCCATCGCCGGAAGACGTCACGAACGTGCCGTAAAGCACATGGGCGGCTTCCCTCACCCCGGGGCCGGATATCCACGTGGACAGCGGCAGAAGATAAGTGCTCCGTTGCTGGCCGCATGGGCGGTCCGGCTGGGCAAGGGAGGGGGCAATTTGCCTAGCCGGCCCGGGAGGGAGAGGGTAATGGCGTCAGCCATATCCCCATCTCCACCGAGTCGGCTATGCCGTTACACAGCCTCCTCTACTTCCACCAGCTAAATGGCGGAAATCCTAGGAGGTCGATAGGGCCAGCCCGGGTTAACACTCGGGGAAGGGGACAAGCGTCCCCTTCCCCGTGTAGACCTTCAGCCCGCCGGTCACTGGGCGGCCCGTGCACAGGATCCGACGTGCGGCTCTGGGCCGCCGGCCAGATCCTTAGTCAGGATTGCACTGTTCAGCTGTTGGCATGTCAAAGCAGCAGGCTTCGAAATGTGTGCACCCCTAGCATACTACACACAATTCCCTAGACATTACAGCAGCCACGGCCATGCATGTGCAGCTCTATTACTATGTTCAGAAGGGGAAGCATGGTGGATGGATCCAGTTCCTTCACACTCCCCCACCAAGCAGTTCCTCAGTGGAATTTTAGCACTTTTAATAAGGCTATACCGTATATGTGCAGCTCTGGCCGCTCTGCATATTTCCTCTTGTATTAGAGTTAGATCTGCAATGTTAACTTTTTCAAACTTTCATAACATGAGGATTGAAATATCAATTGTACAGATCATCGTCTGGTGCTCCTGGCTGGGGGACTGTTGCAAGGGCTGAGCTCGGTTGTCTGAGCAACAAGGATACATTTTTTTCCCTATTCCAGAATGAGATAGTAATTAGAAGGGCTGTGTTTACCTTCAACAATGTTTTCACTTAGTCAAATCTGATTGGCTAGGGGATTTCATGATGTCATCATTTTCAATATGTGATTCCTAACTGGCCAGAATGACACAGTCAACTCAAAATATTAGAAACATAGCATCAAAGCATCAGATGAGGGAAACAATGGTGGTGACTGTGTGAACAAATATGCAAAAGAGTGGAAGGCAGGGTTTGGTAATTTTCTACCCATGGAGCTTTCTCACCCCTTCCAAATGACAATGTGTATACAATCGGACCTTTTTATCCACGGTTTTTCCACCCACGGATTTGACTCAACATGGCTGGCAAAACTGCGGAAGAGGAAGTCCACACTACCTTTTTTTTTTCAGTGTTGTCGGGGGGCTGCCAGCTGCTTCCCGCTTCCTGCACGCGTCCACACCACTGTAAAAAGAAAAAATATGGAACCGGGAATCTGTCGGGGGCCTGCCAGCCACTTCCCGAAGTGTTTAAACTGCTGAAAAAGAAAAAGAAAAAATGCAACCGGGAGTCTCTGGCACCATCTACAGGTTGCTTCCAGTAGCGGTTTTTCTTTTTTCAATCAGTTTAAACAAATTCAGGAGGATGAAGCGGCGAAGACGCTGAAAAAAGGTAATGTGGCAACGCGCCCCACCCCCACCCTGGCTTTCCTATAACACTGTTTTTTGTATCCACAGGGGTTCCGGGAACAGAACCCCAGTGGATACGGAGAATCAACTGTATTGAAAATTACAGAACTTTATTACAGTACCCTTTTCTCAATCTGTCACTACTTTCCTCCTCCCCATACCAAATTCTCCCTTGCATATTAAGCAGTAGGTTCAATAGGGGACATTCTCCTTGCATTGACTAAGGGCAAAACATCTGGCTTCATTTCAGTTTGCTTCTGTAACTCTAAAAGAGATGGAAGCCCATCCTACAGCCATGCCCTTGGGTGATGCACAGCCTTAGAGAAACAGCCTCTGCTGTTGCTTCCATGTGTATCATCCCAATCTGAGGGAAACATAATTCAAGGCTTTGCCATCACAGCCAGAAACAGTTTATGGTTCTGCCAGTTTATGACACTTATAGATTTCATAAACAGAAGAAAAGTGTTAATTTTATTGCCTGTTCAGAGTTCCAAAACAATAAAGGCACCTCCCTGTGGTTATAACGGATTTCCAACACAAAACAACCTCAATTTTTTTGGCAATCAGTTTTGCTTGAAAAGTCACAAAACTGACACTGATTCCTTAAAAAGGTAAAGATGTTTAGGAATCCTTGACATTTATCACTTATTAAGGTCGTGGTTAATTTAATTAGCTGGCTCAGCGGACTGCATTATTTTCCTCCAATTAATTCTAATGTACTATTGTACAAAAGCATCCTGCCATGCCCTGAAAAGCATCCAATATTCATAAAAGGCAGCATATCAAGAGAGGAAGAGTGAAATGCAGATAAGAGTGTAAAACAGAAAAATGATAGCACAGTCTGCAACATTTTTCCATAGCACGGATATTGCTCACAATGTCATCTTTAAGAAAAAAAAGAGCCTGTCATAAAGCTAAACTTGTCTTTTTATTAAGCTACAGAAAAGACATATCTTCATACACCATCTGCACTGAAACAAAGCAAGAAGAGCAATTCTTTCCTGCAGTCACCAAACCATTGTTTAGTATATGCCCCCCTCCAACCCCAAAATAAATTAAAGGGCTGCTTTTTCAGCAGAATATTAAAATAAAAATCATTTTGCATCTGCATTCATTAACAAAAAGATAGGTAGGTAGGTAGGTAGGTAGGTAGGTAGGTATGAGAGATACAGGGTGTGTGCTTGAAGTCTGCAAGCATAGCTCTACATCACCGATCAGTTATGAGGAAGAAGTGGAATTTCCACTGCCTAAACTTCTACCCCAAGTGTGGCGCAGTTCTGCTGTAAAACTCTCAGTGCCAAGTGTCCCCATACATGCAGCTCTATGGAGAAAGCTTGACCACACTGACTGCTGCCACTTCCCAATGGTGATTTGCATGAGCCTGGCAAGTAAAAAAGCATTGTTCGTGTCAACATAAAAAAACTATTAGCTGTCAAATTTGACCATGCCAGGTTCCTCCATGCCGTCACACGTGCACGGAGACTTAGGTTTTAAGAGTGCTTTAATTAGCCATAACTTGGCGTGTTCTCATTGGATAGCTGATGGCTATCAAGAGACAATTGCTGATGTCTTGATGTGACTGATTAGCGGCACAATCCTGTCTAACCCTGTGCCCTGCGATGCAGCGAGGCCGGTGCAGCCTCTGCTGCATCCAGGACGCGAGACAGGCTGCTAGGAGGTCACCTCGGGGGAAGGGAACATTCATTCAGCCCCAGCCACCCTGATTTTAGTGATGCACATTCGAGCCAGCTGTGTAATGCTGGCCAGTCCCAGGAAGGGGGATAGGATATGGTGGAGGAGGCCGTTGCCAATTCCTCCCCTTTTCCTGGCCTAGCCGACCAATCCCACCCACCCCGGAATGCCCCATTCCGTCCTCCCCACGCTCCTCTGCCGCTTGGTGGGGAACTCACCTCCTCTGGATCTGGGGCGGGGAGAGAGGCGCCGGGTGACGCAAACTTGCCATTTGCAACACCCGAGACTGGAGGAGCACCACTCCGCCAGTCTAAAACGTAGACAGGATTGGGTTGTAGGTGTATTTTAAAATTTGGCCAATCAACTTGCCCATATATTGAAGGCCTGTTAATTCAATATTGTTCTCTACCTGTTGTTTGAAGTCAATCAATTTAGCTCAGTTCTATACTGGGCGCATCAGGAAAAGGTCTTCTGCCCTGACTTTTAAAAGCCCAGCGGGGTGCGCATGCATATCAATGTGGCTTATTAAGCAGCTATGAGCAGCAGAGCTTTCGACATGGTAGTGCCTGCTTTGTGGGACTCTCCTAATCAACACTTGCCGGTTCCATATTCCTTCATTCTTCAGTTTAAAAGCTTCTTGTTCCAAAACTTTTGGAAATGTGCTGGTGGTTTGCATTTAATGTTGATGTTGTTCCACTGCCGAATCTTACAAATTTTGAATCACTTTAATATTATTAGGGTTTTTTTTTAAAAAAAACTTAAGCATAGATTTACATATATTGTAATCTGCCTTGTGTGTTCTGTTATGAACAGAAAGATGGAACATTTACTGAGTTTTCAATAAATAACAGAAACCCAGCATTTCTGACTAGGATACATACACTCACTATTTGAATCCATGGTCAAGTAGCACATGTCACGTTTATGGTACTACACAATGGCTAGCTGGTTTAACATTGATAGGATGAAATATGAGAGAGTCCTGAGGTAATTTTTCGCTTTAAAAGAGTAGTCATGACATATCTACTTTTTGTACAACATGTCTCAAAAGCTAGGAGGTGTCCATATTTTATTTAGACAATTGTCTGTGATCTCAAATGAAGAAGTTTCTTTTCATTTTTTTTTTTAAGGAATGAATCCACATACATTATTGCCACTGGAGCTAGTGGTTCCCTGCAGGCAATGGACTGGTGCTATTTGGGAATTCAGCAGTGTAATGCAGAAGCAGTAAAGAATAGGTTTTGTGCGCTACATTCTCTTCCCTTAACAGATGGCTGGTTAAACTATGTACACATGGGAAATCAGTTTTAGATTTCCACTCCGGCCTCAGAAAATAAACTGCAACAGCAAAGCCTAAGGAAAAAAAAGTAATTTCTCCCTTTACCTTCATTTTTTTTCTCTGACATCATTGATAAACATTTCAGCTCTCTCTCTCTCTCTCTCCCTCTCTCTCTCTCTCTCTCTCTCTCTCTCACACACACACACACACACACACACACACACATTCAAAATTCAAAAACTCAAGGCTGATTTCTAAGGACACAACATTTTATGAATGGTATTCAAGTAAAATATTTAATTATAGCATCATGTTTGTGAGAAGGACGGTGGTGTGCTCTTGCACGCTGCCACATTTTGGCCCTGTCCTTCCCTGCTGCATGCAGGCAGAAGCTAGGGCCTTGGTGATTAGCCAATTTGTATGGGGCGGACCCGGGTGTTGTGAGGCTGTACGGCGTTTTTGCAGCCTCTCAGTCATGCTGGGCTAGCGTCTGCCCTCCCACCCAACCCCATTTTCAGTCTGAGATTAGCTGGCCGCCATTGCGCGGCCGGGAAGGCATTACCCTGATTAGCTGGTGGCTGGCAGTTTTTTTCGCCTACCCCAGACTGTTCGTGATGGTTGTTGGGCATAAGTTGTTAGGTTTTCTTTCTTTGTGGTCACTTGGCAGGTGTCATGCGGGCTGAGTAGACAAGTTGGGTCGATCCAGTGTCCACTCTGAGGTCGGCAAGTTCAGGGGGTGAGCCAGGACTGCTTTGATGATGCTTCACCAGCTCGATGAGGCTGGCTGGCTAGCCACCTGGCTGGATTTTTCAATGACAATGCCTGGCTTGGTCGGTGTGCCCAATGCAGTCCAGCTGTCTTGGCCCCTTGTGGAGTTGGCCGTGATAGGCTGGCTCGGTCTATGACCAAGTCACGCCTTGGGCCAGATGGTACGCCCATTGGTGACACGGGTGAAAACAGGTAGTCGTCACTGTTTTCCCCGCTGATAGTGCCCGCACAGCTACGGGTGGTATTAGTGCCCTGCTGCAGTTACTTGCATTTAAGTTCAATAACGTGGACCAGTCATCCAAGACTCTGGGCACAATCCTATGCATGTCTACTCAAAAGTAAGTCCTATTGTGTTCAATGGGACTTACTCTTAGGAAAGTGTGTATAGGATTGCAGTCTCTGTTTGTGTATGGTTATTTGGGAGGTGCAGGGGTAAAAATATTCACTGGACAACTTCCTCTGAAATGTCACCCATGTGTACTTTGGCCTAGAAAACAAAAGTTAAAATTTTGCACTACCCCCTCCCCCAAATCAACATGAAAAGCTGTATTCTACAACCTGTATTAATTGAGCTGATTAATAACAGTTGTGTACATTATTTTATTTTCCATAATTTACCATTTTTACTATTTTCCATAATTTAATACTGCTATCTATGAAGAGGGACAAATTATTTTTTAGGCCTCCACTCCTCTGCTTGGATCTCTGGCTCTTGGGACTGTCCTGCCGCTCTCCCACTGTCACCACCCCTTAAGGGGCCAGCAAGAAAGAGCAGTTCTGGTGGGTTGCAACCCCCCAGTCTGAGAACCTGTGCTCTAGTATATATGCCCTGAATAACCAATGGATGCATAATTCGGGATTAAATAATCCCTATATCGGTAAACAGGATTAATCTCTTTCTTCCACTCAGTATTGCGTTTCTCTCCCTTTATATTTCTGATCTTCATCTTGTTGTTTTCCATATTGATCAGAGAATGTGTTCTTCTGAATACTATAAGAACAGTGAATCCTCAGATACATCATTGTGCTCCACGACTTGGCTTGCTTCCATAGAAACAGAGATAACACTGTTCTACACAGTGGAACATTTTTGAAAAGATTATGCTTCTGCTTCTTTTTAAAGAAAAAAAAAACCCTTAATGTAAATGGACAGCCTAAGGAAATACATAAAACTGCACTTCGCTGTTCATCTTGCTGAGCAAGTCGGGCCAAACAGCCGCGTGAAACAAGAGAGGAGGGAGAGGAATCCTGAATTATTTGCACATTAAACCTCCTGCTAAAAACTAAAATAGAATTTAACAATGGAAGAGAAAGAAAGTTTTTTCCCATATGTCTCTATCTACGGATCTTCAAAATTTGCTGTCATGACATCTTTAGATGTAGTAAAGAGTAGAGAGAAAGTATATGCAATTCTACCAATCTATGCGCTAAGGAGTGGCCCTGCATTAGTTGCACAATCACAGGCCCAAACTCAGCAGTAGGGCTGCCAAGTCTTTCAGTTTGACCTGAAGTCTCACAGCTCAATCTTACACAAGTCTACTCAGAAATATGTTCCATTGTGTTCAATGGTTCTTACTCCCAGGAAAGTGCATATAGGATTACAGCCCTAGATTCCCTTTCAAGGCCTCCACACAAAAGATCAAGGTTCAAAAGGAGACAGGCTTGTTTCTCAGAATCCATCCCTATGCTCCTTCACCATTTGAAACAATGAGATAAAGTTTGTGAAAAGCACATTTTGCTCTAAAATCATGCCTGGATAGTACATGGCTTGGACTCTTGCTATTGGCGCTGTATCATTGTCCACCAGGCTCCATGCCTGCCAATCTCAGACTGCCAGTCACTACCCTCTGAGTACTGGTGTTCTGGGGGTGGTGCGGAACCGTAAATGGAGCAGGATGCCATTTCGGCCCCTCCCCTTTGCCGGAGTCATTCACAGAAGCGTGGGTGGAACAGAGCCGCCCACACTTTAACCGTCGCCTGCTGGAAATGGCTCTGACCAGCAAAGGGGAGGGGCTGTTTACACACACATAGTGGCATCCTGCTCCACTTACAGTTCCGCACCACCCTTGGAACACCAGTGCCTCTGAGCTAGTAGGTATAATCTGTAATCATCTGCCCCACAAAGTGCTCCTGTCATGGTCCCCCTCTGTAGCCTCATGCCCTGCTTCAGGATCTGAACCTTGTTATAAACACCCTCATTTTCCCAACATGGGTGCAGACTAACCTAACTTCATTTTGGTTTCTGGCTCGCATTTCTGGGAGCTAGGCAGGACTTTCTGGGAGCTAGGCAGGACTGCCATGTCATGCTGAACTCTTAGGAGATATCATACTAATTAAGGGCTGTTAGGGGAAATTAAGGGCTGTTAGGGGAAGGAAGGCTGTATCGCAGCAGGGAATATGTGTGTCTCTTTTCCTCCAAGCTCTTGCAAATTTGGGTGTCCCATCCTGGCAGTTTATTGCTGCAAGCACAAGTTCTGCTGCATAATAAAGTTTCAAATTGCCCAGTGACCAGGCCACCTGGACAGTCTTTTCAGATTCCTATACCAAGAAGTCTCTCCCATCAAGGATGGGAGCCTGGGTACAACACCCTGCCCTGCCTTTTGTCTCTCAGGAGTTTCTCTGATTGGAGAGCAATCAAGCCTTTTGTGTGCTCCTGGAAGGACACACTCAAGCCCAATCAAGTCCAGGAAACTTCGCTTGCATACCCACAGAGAAGCTGCAAACCTCCTTTGTCCACCTAGAAATGCTTTTGTTTTTCTTTGTGCAACGTCCTATAACTGACCCTGCTCTGCAAGCAGAACTTTGTCATCTCTTTCCCCAGTAAAAATGTCCATGCTGTGCTTTGAGGTTTCTTTCCCAGTAGAAACCTCCTCCATTTTAGGTCATCTGTTTCCCCAGTAGAGGTGTCCATGCTGACTATTTTTCATCTTGTCATTCACCAAGGTGCCCATGCTGCTGTGCATTTTGGTGGTCTAGACTCTAGACTCTAGATTTATGTTTCAGCATCTATTTCAGCATGCATTTTGTGCATGTGTCTTATTGCTGTGTGTTTTTTTAAAAGAGATCCTGGCATTTTTGTGTATTTTTGTGCAAATTATGTAAATTAACTAATTATGTAAATTAGCTAATTATGCTAATTAGCTGGGTACTCCAAAAAAAATTGACCTTCATTGGGGGTACCCGGGCCTCCAAAGGTTGAGAACCTCTAGACTCTAGAGAGACCCCCCATAGAGACCCCTCTTCCATTTATTACCTGCTGAAAGCCTCCACACTTTCCGCTTTGCAACACTGTCTTGCAGTCAGGTCAGTCACTCTTGCTGAACCCTCTTGCTTGGGTAGCTGCCTAACCCTCAGAGGAGCTACCTTTCTGGCCCAAAGGAACATCTTTTTGCTGTAGTTTTTTCCCTTGGAACCTGGAATAAGGTGCATGACATGTGTAGGAACACACATGTCCATGTGAATGAGCAGCGTTGGCAACAGCCTTCAAAGGTAGCACCTTAACATTCTTGCTGATGACTTCACCACTCCTGTTCTAGGGAGAAATCGTAGCGCTCCACTCCTGCCAGAAGCCCCTCGACTACACCCTTGCTGCCAGGTGTTTATACCTCCCCCCCCCCAATATTTCCACAGTACCAAATAGGCTGCAAAACCAGGAGGCTGATGACTGCATTTGGTTGGCAGGTCACAAGTGCAGGAAAGTATTATAATCTGATCGTTTTTATGGCGTCAAAGACCATAATTTCCTGGAATAGCAAATATGGAGATACCCTTTAATATGTTGTTAATAATGCTTTGTAAATCTCTTTTTGTTGAAAGTCGGTTACGTGTTGGTGCTAAAGATTCAACTGAACATGAATTCAACTGAACATGAATTCAACTGAACTGAACTGACCTCTCCAAACTGGGACAAAGGGCAGCAAAATGGCAGATGCGCTTCAATGTAAGTAAGTGCAAAGTGATGCACATTGGGGCAAGAAACCAAAATTTCACATATACGCTAATGGGTTCTGAGTTGTCTGTGACGGATCAAGAGAGAGATCTTGGGGTGCTGGTGGACTTGTCCAGTTCTGGTCACCACACCTCAAAAAGGATATAGTTGAATTGGAAAAGGTGCAGAAAAGAGCGACCAGAATGATTCGTGGGCTGGAGCACCTCCCTTATGAGGAAAGGCTACAGCGTCTGGGGCTTTTCAGCCTAGAAAAAAGGTGCCTGAGGGGGAACATGATTGAGACTTATAAAATTATGCATGGGATGGAGAGAGTGGATAGAGGGAAATTCTTCTCCCTCTCGCACAACACCAGAACCAGGGGACATGCACTAAAATTGAGTGGAGGGAGAGTTAGAACAGACAAAAGAAAATATTTCTTTACCCAGCGTGTAATTCATCTATGGAACTCCTTGCCACAGGATGTGGTGATGGCATCTGGCCTAGATGCCTTTAAAAAGGGTTTGGACAGATTCATGGAGGAAAAGACCATCACAGGTTACAAGCCATAAGCAACCACCTGGTTTTAGAAGTGGGTTTTCTCTGTGCCAGGTGCAAGGGAGTGGCGACTGGACACAGGTATCTTGTTGTCTTGTGTGCTCCCTGAGGCATCTGGTGGGGCCACTGTGTGATACAGGAAGCTGGACTAGATGGGCTTTTGGCCTGATCCAGCAGGGCTCTTCTTATGTTCTTATGTTCTTATGAACATTGAAGAATAATTACTTTTTAAAGTAGTGTAGAGCACCAAGTGCAATCACAAAATCTAGCAGTAGGGTCCCAATGTCTTACTTCACCAGGAGAGCTTACACAGAGGACACTGCTGGCTATGCTGCAACACCATCACTTCAGAGGGATGGATTGTGTTACTACTACAGGTTCTAGCCCTGGAAGGATCATGTGACACAAGGGGACAATAGGATCTTTTTGGGTCCAAGATAGCTGCTGACTCTGACCTGGCTTCTCAGTCGGGCAGCCTGATCCTGCCTAAGATGTGGCGGCCGGTCTGGCGCGGCCCGGGCTCATCTTGGGGGAAAAGGTCGAGGTAGGTGGTGGAGAAAGCGGTGCCAACCTCCGTGCCAGCACTCCGTGCCAGCGGCTCCTTAGGCCGGCGGAGCACTTACTTTGACGACCTAGTTTTAGGCAGGATTGCGCCCATAGTCACTTGTAGCTAAGAGAAAGACTGAGCTGACTACCTGCTTGCTTAACCACCTGCAAAACTATCTGTTGAACCATTTGCTTGCTCTGCTAAGTAACCTGGGAATTATGGCCGAACTGAACTGATTGCCCCCATATTCCAGTCACAAGAAATAAGTACCAGAAAATGTACTGCTGCAGCTCAGGCATATTTGTAGGATTGTATAAGGGTATAAAATAAATACAGAAGGGAAAAATAATGTTTAGAAAAGGGTGATCATTTTGCTGTTCATGTTCACGATTACTCATACTGTTAAATTAGAAGAAAACACTTTTAGTTGTATCTTCCCAGCAGGAATGAGACAGGCAGGAGCCACTGATAAGGCAAATGTGTGCATGCACCATGTTTATGTGCATAACGACAGAAACGGAAGAAGCAGTATCTTCATGAAATCATGTAATATGAGTACATAATTCCAGGGGAAATCTATTGTCAGCGTGAAAAACGAATGCTGTGGTTTGCTACTACAGCCTCAAAATTCTATCACCATGTAAATAAATTATTGCAGGGTTGTTTTAAGAGACACACAGCATTATCCACAAAACAATTCTGAAGCACTGATCCTAGCTAGAGCACGCAGCAGAATAATCAGCACTGCTGCAACTTGACATGTGTACATTTTGGTGCAACTCTGGGATAGAGCTCATGATGAACACACTGCCGGACAAATGCCCGAACAATTCTTGGAACTGATTTTAAAGATTCTCTACATGGTTTTTGTATCTGGCAACCTGGCTGCATATGCAGAGAGGCTCCCCTATTTACAAACATATAAAGTTCCAGGGGTCTGTTCATCAGTTGTTTTATTTGTAAATACGGTAACACTCTGGTCTCCATGTCAGTTTCACTTGGGATGCTGTCAGTGTCACTCTCAACATGTCAGATTCACTCTGACACGGTCATCAGTTTCGCACTCAACATTGTCCGTTTCTCTAGGGAGGGCTGTCAAAGTTGATAGTTTCACACTCCATGTTGTCAGTGTCTGTTTCACTCCTCACCCTGTCAGATGCACTCCAAGGTTGTTGTCAGGTTCACTTGGAACGTTGTCAGGTTTACTGGGGAGCTGCTGGGAATGCTCCTGAGCAATTTCTGTACTCAGCAGCATTGGCTGCAAATCGGAAGTCGGAGCTGAATGTGTTGTTTGTAAGTTGAACATTCACAAGTAGGGGAGCTTCTGCATCCACAAATATGCTAATATAGCACTTAATAAAAAAAAAAGTGCAAAATTTCCCTTAGGAGTGAAATTGGCTAGACCAGAAGCTTCTTGAAAATTGGGTCTAGCCAATTTCACAACTTAATATTGAATTGTGCTTGTGAGGGTTAAGCCTCTGGCATCAACTGGCTGAGTCAATAGTGTGCAATATTAAACATATGCTTAACTACTTGCTTAACTCAACTTCTATAGAGTAGAAGCAGTGAGGGATCTACTTTTTACACAAAAAAAGAGTTGCAAGAGGGAGGGGAGCAAAATGTTCCCCTTCCCCTGCTTTGCTTCACCATACTCAGTGGCTTCAAGTACTTTTCTCCCTGCCTGGTTCACTTTTGAACCATGTTCCCCATGGAACCGTGCATGCTCCCCATGGTGCATGCACACGCATTTGCCTTATCAGTGGCTCCTGCTTGTCTCATTCCTGCTGGGAAGATACAACTAAAAGTGTTTACTTCTAATTTAATATCCTTTGAGTATGACAGCTGGGTCAGGGATCTCTCTTTTAATATACTGTATTCCCTAATTAACATATTTAGATAAGGTCTCATCTGAAGAACATTGGCATAATTAACAGAGACTCATAACCTTTCATTTTGGCAATTATCTCCTATACGTAGGCAGAACCTAATAATCTTTAAGAGTCAATTATTATTTTGCCAGTGAAGACCATCACTTAGCATGTTACTAAGGTTAACTTTCCCATTGTAATAGGTTGATGTTAATCGTGATGTACATGGGCTAACCACAGTTTTATATGAATGTCAAGGATAGCATGTAAACAAGGATCCTTATAGATCCCATCCAGTTGATTCTTCTGATAGTACTAAAGAATGTTTACAGCTTTTCTGTGCTAATTTTGTAGGAAAATCCAACATTTTTGCATGCCATTCGCTGCTCTAGGGTCGCAAAAGATGCCCAGGCATTAAAGCCTATTTTTCACTATTAGACCAACTACCCTGCAGGAGTTTCCTCGGTCACTGACTGATTGATACTGAAGTGATGAGACTTACTTGCTTAGCTTCTTAATGCATTGCTAGCAGAATGAAACCTTAGTGAATTTTATTCAGCCTACTAACTATTAAATGAATGAGACTGAAAGGCCTCCACAAATCCTTGCTGCATATGACTGGTATGGGAATCATGCGATAGTACAATGGATATCTATAATTCATGCACCTCACCCTTGATTTCATTTTATTTATCTAAATATTTATAGGCCATCTTCCTACCCCATTATGGAGTCATCAAGGTGGCTTACAATCACCACAAAACAACGATAGAATCCAGTTAAATATCAAAACGTAACCGAGGAACAAGCATAGTGGACAAAATAACAGAGATACAACTTGAGGAAAGGCCAAACAGAACAAAACTGTTTTTACTATGTAGAGAAACCATGTCTTTCTTTTAACTTGCCATATCATATTTAAGCTAAACTGTGCCCCTCCCCCCTCACAGAGAAACAGCGACTGCCCTATTAGCAGTGGCGTCCCTAGGGGTGGGGCAGTACTGTAAGTCGCTCACAGTGACTTGACACAGTTATAAGGAATAATTCACAACCTGCAGATTGACACATACCAATCTGACTGTGCAATCCTATCATAAATTAGGGCAGTGGAACGAGCGTTCCGCCGCCCTAAGCCATCGCAAAAGTGCTATAAAGCACTTTCGCGATGACTCGAGAGCAGGGAAGGCCGGAGCCCTTGCCGGACCGCCGCCCAACCAAGGTCAGGATACAGCAACTGGAGGGAGGGGGACGGTTTGGCGGTAAACGGCGGGGGCTGATAGGCCCAGCCAATCGGGGAGGGGATCGGACTTGGCCGTATCCTGACCCCCGCCGCTCGGCTGAGCCATTACACAGCCTCCTCCGACTTCCATTCCAAGGAGGCCGATCAGCCCCAGCTGCAGTTACACCTGGGGAAGGGGACGAGCGTCTCCATCCCCGAGTAGACTCCACCAGGGGGTGTCTGCCCGCGGCAGAGCTCAGGATCCGGCGGGCGGCCTGGATCTTTACACCAGGATTGAGCTGTCAGATTATCAGCACCAACTGTCCTAGTAATGCTAAAACAACAATTAGGTACACCATTTGCAGAAGATGGTTTTGTTTCACACCACACGTAAGGATTTGCTCAGGAGCACCTATATTTCTAGTTATTCTGGGGAACTGTAACTACAACAACGGTTTGAAAACTGAACAGCTTTTTTTCTTCACCAAGTATAAATGGAGTAATCTCACTTTTTGCCCACATACACACCTGAAACAGCATTCCTGTGTTTTTGATATGTAATTATTCCACACGAGTGCCTCTATTTCTGATTATAGCAAGGATATCCAATAATGTGCTTAAAGTTAACTCTTTTTTGCAATTAAAACATGTTTTCTTCACGTTTATGACACTTTGCACACTGTTTAATTTTTGCTTTGTAAATTTAAAACACACTGAGGGACGTTTTGTACAAAATTGAAGTCTGCCCTCCTTGTTCTAAGGTGCAGACTTGGTTCCACGCAGGGCACTGGCCAGTGCAACTCTTGCCCCACATGAGCTGAATATGAACCCTAGAACACACCACATAATTCTGCAATTGTCTATTGCAGAGAATCATAGAGTTGGAAGCAACCCAGAAGATCACTCAGTCCAACTCCCTGCCTGTAGCATCTCCACCAGATGTCTGTCGAGCCTCTGCTTGAAGATCTCCAGGGAGGGAGAATCTACCACCACCTTCGGCAATCTGTTCCACTGCTGAACCACCCTTAGCATTCTGGACGACTTGATGAATGTTTGATAGTGATAGGCACTACCCAAATTGGGTCCACCATTATTGGTCTTCTCATTGAGGAGCCCCTGAGAAGTTCAGGAGGTGCCTCGGGTTCCCCAGCATAGTTTGAAACCCACCGATTCAGTCCAGTTGAGTTCTTTTCAACAGAATAAAATGATGGTACATTTCCACTCCTCAGTTGCTTCCTAGCGCAAGGTGCTGGTGTGGTAGTCCCTGGCCTGGATTGCCTGGCCTGCCTCAATTGCTTTCCAGCCGGGGGTGGGCTTCTGTGGTTCGGCTGCCTCTGCCCCCCCCCATGCGGGGTTGACAGAGATGGGGTCGGGCTACCATCTGATGCCCCTTCAGCAAGCGGCCTCTCCACACTGCATTCTGTCTGGCTGCAGGTCTCATGCTTTCCCTCAGTACCTTACTTCAATAAAAGTGGCCCATTCACCCATACCTCTGTCTCGCATGGTCATTGGGGAGTGCATGAGCAATTATATCTGCTGCTTTAGCAAACTCTGTCCTCTGATGCAAACTTGCAGTGTGACTACAAGAGCTATATCACAGCCTAATCCGCCAAGCTGGGCTACTTAATTCACAGCATTGCCAACAATCTTACAGCAGCAAGTCTTAGGTTCAAGCTAGTAGCTTGTTTACAAATGAATTTGTCAAAAGAAATGGAAGGGAACAGAGTTTGCTCAGTGATTGATCGATCATTGGTGGCATTTGGTACTCTGGAACTCAGATCCTAAAACACATTACATAAAAGCATATCTCACTGGAGCAACAGCCCTTGCTTTCAAGAAAGTAATGTTTTTATGAATGTGGTGGTGGTGGTGGTGATAATAAGAAATGTAGCAGGTGAAGCTTTTTCTGGCACTGAGACGGAGTCCTGGAAAAAGCTTTGCCTACGTAATTTCTGTGTGCCAAGTTGCTGTTAAAAGATACATGTGCAGGACTAGTAAGAAATACAAGAAACCTACTGTCAATATTAAGACAATTCTAAGAGAAAATAAGACAGTAGTTAATTTTACTGTTGCTACATGCTGCATGTCTGCTGTCTATGAGCTTCAGAGTAGTGGTATTCACAATTACTTTACAGTGGAGGATTTTGTGTATCTATTGATGAATAGGAAAGAGAGAAGAGTGATTAATCCCTGTTGGAAGATGGGGCATTTCATAGACTTTGGGCCAACTGGAATCGATGTGTATTCCATTAGCATCAGCCAGGGCGTAGGAAGCTTACAATTAAAAAAAATCTAAAAGAAAGAAAAAAATAATGGATAGAAACTAACATTCCAGAAACCTACAGGAAATAAAATACCGAACACTAAGGCCCTGCTTTCAAAAGAAACCTCAGTGATCTTGACACAAGCAGTTAATCTTCAGTTCCCACAGTTAATGATCTGTATGCGAACGTTAATGTTCTGTACCAGAGCCTAATTGGTATAACTTAGCATAGCCTGGGAAAGAATCATGTATTTAATGTAAATAATGGAGCTGGTCTACAGTCACAAGGACCTTTTTTTCCTTCTTCTTCAGCTGGTATGTTGCCTTGCACTTTTTCTTCATTCTACAAAGTACAAACCTGACACATTCTTTTGTGCAAGGGGGTGGGGGTGGGGTGGGTGGGTGAGTGAGGGTACCTGCTTGGTTTTGCAAAAACACCACAGTAGCAAATGCTTCTAAAATAGAATATGATATTTTGCCCTTCTTTGTAAACTTGGGTATAATCCCAGCCAAAGCGAAGGCATTTGAAGTTTCATTGATTAGCATTAAGCACACATTTTTCTTTTGTCATTGAAATTCAAGAGGTTTCATGGTGCTTATATTCAGCTGGATCATGCACTCTGATTACCAAACTACACTGATAGCCCAATCCTATCCCTCTCCACCACTCCCCCCCCCTGGCGTAGGGTGTTCAACATGGGCCATGCGGCCCACGCTGAATCCTATCTGACAAAGACCCTGACTGGAGATCTACTTGGGATACGTGGACAAGGTAAACCCCCAGTCGCTGCAATGGGGCTACTCGGTCTGCGCCGGCTAATCAAGCTACTCAGTGTCCTCAGTCTCCGCCAGAGAATCAAGCTGCCCTGTGCCAGCTGCAAGGGTCTAGGAGGGAGGACAGGTCACCCCCACCGGAGACCATGTGGGAGTGGAGATGGTTAAGTAAAAGACATTTTTACTTACCTCTCCACTTCTGCATGGTCTCCAGCTTCCCGTAGGATGCAGCAGAGCCTGTGCTGGTGCCACTGCACCCTACAAGCAGCATTTAGTCAGGACTAGGCTGTAAGATTTGACCATTTTGCTGTAGTGTGAGCCAGGTTGTGTCCTACTGGAGAAGAAGAGGCAAGCAGGACACTACTCTGTTTTGTTGATCTGTTTCAATTCTGTTCATACAAAATTGGAGCTTCCAAGAAAAGGTTTGAAAGACAGAATCTTTTCTCACTCCCCACTGCAGTATTGAAATCTTCACAGTAATTTGTGAAAATCAAGTTACCTTGCATCCACTGGCGTCACTGTAGCGTGGTGGGCAGGGTGGGCCGCCGGGGGGTGATGCGCGCCAAGGGGTGACGCGCGTCACCTCCGCGACGGCGCGTGTCACCCTCCGGAGGCCGGACGCTCCGAGGCCGGGGAGCGTCCGGCCCGGCCGGCACTCCAGGGCCTTCTGAAAAGAAGAGGCCCTGGAGCGCTTGCGTTAAAACGCGAACTTTGAAGATTTTCGCGCATGCGCAGACCCTCCTGAGGGCAAGAGGGCAGGCCCTTGCCCTCAGAAAAGGGTTTGCGCATGCGCGAAAATCTTCAAAGTTCGCGTTTTAACGCAAGCACTCCAGGGCCTCTTCTTTTCAGAAGGCCCTGTAGCGCTTCCCGGCCGGCTCCCGGAGGGTGACGAGCGCCGGAAAAGGTAAGTTTCTGTAGGGGGGGTGAGTCGGGGGGGTGACGCGCGTCCCCCGCTCTGGGGTGACGCGCGTCACAGTGACGCCAGTGCTTGCATCTCGCTACTAGCTAAAGGTCCATCAATATTTATGGATGGCTGAAGGGGAGGGAGGAAGGGGAGGCTGAAGGGGAGGAAGGGGAGGCTGAAGGGGAGGGTGTAATGGGGAGAAACAGGAGGGGGAATTGGGTGGCTGGGCTCAGGAAGGGGGAGTGATCCTTAACAGCATGCTCCACTGAATCCTATCCCCCTTCCCGGGCCTGGCCGGTGTCACACAAGCCTTTCAGATTTGTGCTGGCCATTTTGGTGGTGCACATCCGAGGAGACCCATTGGGGCGGCTGAACATCCCTTTACCCTGAGGAGGCCTCCACCGGCGCTGGCCTGATCCTGGATAGAATCTGGCGCAGCATGCTTTTGCACGCTGCAGCGGTCCTAGATAGGATTGGACTGTTAAGATTACCTTTTTGCTTGGTTTCCATCATTTGTTTTGCACCACTCTCCATCATTACATCCATTATTGAGGTAACCTCTTCAAACAAAGCAAGAGGTAGTGGCAAGCCTGCTCTTTAAAACCTGGACTTGCCTCCTGTCACCAGAACCAAAACCAGAAATTGTGCTTGAGGAATCCTTCCCACTCTCAAACCCAGTCCCTGGTTTGTTGACTCAGCTCCTGGGTTGAGAGAGAAATGTCAGAAATATTTTCTCCCCTCACATACAACATTAGAGCTGCCCTTAGGAGAAAGGATGTGTTTTTTCCCCATAGGTCTCCTACTGCTGGTAGCTGGATCATCAGGTCAGCAATAGCGGGCACTTAGAATGGAGGCTAAATACACTGTGTTAAAAACATCAGTTTTTAGCGTAAGAAGTATTTACATTATCCCATCAAACTAAATGGGTGTCACAGAGAATCAGCTCTTTATCGGCATAGTTCGGTTATTCTGTGTCATGTTCCATGTTCTTTAGTATGATGAACTGTTCGGAATGGGCTTATAGTTTTGCCTTGAAGAGAAGCAAAACTGGGCTGTGTGTTTTGCCTTACAGACTGCAAACATCACGCTCAGATTACTGTAACTTGCTCTAGGTGGGGCCGCCCCTAAAAATGGAGCAGAAATTGCAACTGGTTCAAAATGCGGCAGCTTGTGTGGTTACTGGGGCTCAGTGGTTTGATTCTGTCAGGCTGCTGCTCCGTCGACTGCACTGGCTGCCGATTTGTTTCGGGACCCAATTCAAGGTGCTGGCTTTGACCTACAAAGCCTTATACAGCCTGGGACCAGGGTATTGTTAGGATCACCATACAATTTGTAGAGAAGTCGGAATTATGGGTCTTTCAGCCATGTAAATTTGTTAAAGAATAAAGTTTAATACTGATACCAATTGTCTGGAGAAATTCCTTCACAACGCAAAAAGCACCTTCAAAGAAATTGAAAGAGACCGCGTCCAAGGATTATCAATAACAGACAAATAAAACTTTAGTCCCGCTAAACAGACAAAGTTTTATTTGTCTGTTACTGATAATCCTTGGACGCGGTCTCTTTCAATTTCTTTGAAGGTGCTTTTTGCGTTGTGAAGGAATTTCTCCAGACAATTGGTATCAGTATTAAACTTTATTCTTTAACAAATTTACATGGCTGAAAGACCCATAATTCCGACTTCTCTACAAATTGTAAAGAGCCATGAGAACCTCCATACTATGTACTCCCATACAGTCTGGCTCATCCCCTTAGGTCATCTGGCAGGGCCCTGCTAACAGTTCCACCACCATCTGGGGTAAAAGGGATGGCAGCGAGGAACACGGCCTTCTCTGTTGTGGCACCGCACCTCTGGGACATGCTTCCAGAAGATCTACAATCAGCTCCCACTGTGGAGCTGTTCCATCATGGGTTAAAAACATTTCTATTTCAGTTAGCTTTGGGGGGGGGGGAAGGTAGGGGCTTAATTGTGTGTGTGTGTGTGTGTGTGTGTGTGTGTGTGTGTATACACATACATACACACACACTTTATATACTTTATATTTTTATTTGTTTTTTATAATTTATATATGTATTTTAATGTTGTTGTAAGATGCCTTTGGTGCCCTTCAGAGAGAAAGGCGGGCTAATTAAACAAAAAACCAAACATGTTGCTCTGGTCAGATGTAAAGAAAGCTTTCCTCCCCTTGTTTCCTTCAGCATGAGTTGTATCTACCAGCTTTAAGATATTGTCACTTTTTCCAATGCAGTAGGATAAGAAAAAAAAATCATCTCTGTGGAGTAGACCATCACAAGGCCAACGTCCTACTTAAAGTTTAAATGGTACATTGGCCTTGTGATGGTTCTCTGCCTGAGGGATGCATTTCATCCATTACTCAGAGACATCCAGAGATTAGCTGCTTGCCTCAGTTCTACAGGCACAAATTGGGCCAACATTTTCCTTTGTATAAGAGCCTGGGAACTCTTACTGTTGGAGCTTGCGGTTTTGGCCTATCACACACTATCCTGACCGTCAAGGATAATGAATCTTCTAGACAAATTAGTGGGACTACAAGGAAGGCCAACTGAAATAATAGAGGATTATAAAGTAAGTCATATGAAGATGATTCAAAGTGATACAGTAATAGCATCTAGAAAAATGAAAACTCGAGGGACATGACGACTGCCTAGGAGCACTTTCAAGGTAACAATATAAATGAACGAAGGGATTTATTCACAGGCTCAGAATGGTAAGTGGCCTAAAGCAAAGCAAGGATAGTTAGGGAGGAAAAAAAGGTCTTCAAAGTAAGATCAATTGCTTGGTCTCTTTTGAGAGTCCTTAAGGAACTGTTAAAAGAGTCTGTCATCTTCTTTGAAGATATACCAAAAACTGTTGTATGAATCATTTGTGAATTACTGGAGCCTACGGGATTTATCGGACTGCCATGGCTGGCCAAGGTTGCCATCTCAAGAGACAGCTGCTAGTCACATTTCCATCATTCAGATGTCCTACAGCATGTGGCGACTGAAAGAAACAGAACCTCCCTATCTTTCAGCTTTCTTGCTCTCTAAAATAGCTCCACCCATTCTCCTTTGTTGGCTTCTGTGACTGGAACATTTTCCAGAACTGCCTGGAGTCCCCCCCCCCCCCGGTGCCTCAAAGCTGTTGGAAAATAGGTACAATGTCACCTACAAGACACCAGGGGGCAGTGTACTGACTCCAGAGAATTAAGAGGCCACTTGTCCTAAACCTTGACTTTATCCCTCTTTGACCTCTGGGGGATGTCCTTACCTGGGTTCCTTCCTCTCTCTCTCTCTCTCTCTCTCTCCCCCTGATCCTCCAAACATGCAGACCTCTCTCCATGAGTTCTGTCCAGCAACATGAAGTCCACCATGCCATGGAGTTTCATGCACCCATGCAAAGGTGCACCCATAGCTCTAGGATTTCCTGTTCCAAAAGTTAGAACTTGTGCAGCCAACAAAAATGTAGTGAACTGTGAGCAAAGTATTTTTTTTCTTCCACAGCAATTTAGTGGGGGTTGGTGGGTTGCTTCAAGAAAAAAAAAATCTTCCACTTTATAACTATAGATGTATAGACCTACTGTTGCCATCAAAAGCTCAGATTAAAGTTCATGTCTTCTATGAAGCTTTTGGCTTCATCTTAGCTTGGACCCCTAACTGAAATACAAGGCCAGTTCGGTCGATACTTTATCTCTTGAACCAGCTCCCTGCTTTAAAGGATATGCATGCTCTTGTAATGCATGCATCCTGGCCCATCTCCTTGCATCCAGGGAATTTCAGAGTGTTTACTGCAATTGTACGGGGAACGTGGATCATCTGAATGGCATGTGCTGATAAACCTACTTTAAATAAACCTACTTCATGAGCACCATGTCTCTTATCATGTGGAGTGTTACTAACCAAACTGACCCAGGGCACAATCCTGACGACGCGCCTGGCGCCGGAGCACTTGGGTTTACCTGCCAGAAAGCATGTTTGCGACTATTCGGGAGCAAGGGAGGCCGGTACAGAGGCCGGCCTCCCTTGCTCTGTCGCCAGAACGCCCGGGCGGCCACCGGAGATAGGTCAGGATCTAGCGGGTGCCATTTGGTGGGCAAAGGAGGGGGCCATTGGCCTAGACGGCCCAGGAAGGGGGCGGGGGATGGCTCCCGCCATATCCCCATCCCCGCTGGGCCAGCTACACCGTTACACTATTTAGCTGGTGGAAATCCGGTGAGGCCGATAGGGCCGGCCCCAGTTTACACCTGGGGAAGGGGACGAGTGTCCCCTTCCCTGAGTAGACCTATGGCCTGCCAGTCGACGGGCAGCCTGGGCACAGGATCTGGTGGGCAGCCCTGGGCCACCGGTCGGATCCTTACACAGGACTGCGCTGGCTCTGCCGTTGCGGCCCACGTCCTGCTTAGGATGCAGTGACCAGCCATTTCAGCCGGCCGCTGCATCTTAGGCAGGATCGGGCTGCGAAATGTATGCACTTCCTGTGTATTTAGAAAACTTAGGGGGATATTTTATATAAGGTCTGTTTACTAAACTCTTTGTAGTGTAGTAAAATATATTTTCTCCCATTATAAACTAATTAGATTGGCCCCAATCCAAAGGTCCTTGAGAGCAACTGCTGAATGTGAGGAATTTTCCACCAACAGATGGCTGGTTTTGTCAGCTTTGACAGTGTTAATCACCCAACGTGGGGGAGAGGGAGGAAAGGGTGCCTGTATTCAATCCCCTCTCTATATACCATGGGTTGGCCAAACTTGCTTAATGTGAGAGCCACATACGATAAACTTCAGGTCTTTGAGATTCACAAGAGAGATGTTCGAGATCCACAATATTTAAGATCCACAATATTTAAGAAGCATTTAAATTCTTAAATATATTTACTCACCGTGAACATTAAACTTAAGTTTTAATCCAGTGGACTCTCAATTTATACCTGGTAAATAATTATAAAGCTTTAAAATTTCTTATTTACCTTTTATATTAAATTGTGATGCAAAAAGGAGCTCAGCCAACATATTTCTGAGAGCCGCACATTATACGTCAAAGAGCCGTGTGTGGCTCAGGAGCCGCAGTTTGGCCACCCCTGCTATATATACTTACAGGTACTTGGCAGTCACAGCCAATAACACCAAACATCTATCTGGCAGCCCAGGGGGCCACACATGTACATCTCTCTACCTCTCCTCTCCACCCTCCCCCCCCCCAGCACTGCTTTGTGTATATCAGGCCAAATCTAGATTTCAACATATGCTCAGATTGATTATATTAATATTTCAACAACAAAATCATTACATTCTGGTAAATAGCAAGCCTTTTTGTATTAAAAATACAAGTCACACATAGTACAGGAAAAAAAACTTATTTTTTCTGCTCCCTACCATTAGTGGAGTGGTAGCCCATAAAATGTATTCATTTTCTGTATATTCATTATTTCCTTCCATTCTTCCAATCTTTATGCTCGACTATGCAGACATCAAATGTCTAGTATTGAAACCTGACATGGCTGAGCTACAGTTGCAGCAAAATTCTTTGACAGTGTCCTTCCTGAACTGTACCACTTCACACTGGTAGTGAGGAGATGGTGTTTTGTTTTTTTTAAATCCACTCTGCAGAAAACTAGGAAGCAAGCTGCTTCCCTAGATCTGCCCCTTATGTTCCAGATTTCTATTTCAGGGATGTTTCAAGGATGCTGAAGAGCATTCACACTCTTCCCCACCTCCAGTCTAAAGTGGTGCAACTGGGTTTTGATGAACGTATAAATAAGTCATTAAAGAACAAAATGGGAATGGAACCTTATCTACCAGAACTGAGATTGGTCGTTACGTCGTAAATGAATCACTGTTACTATGTCACTGCTTGCCTTCTGACCTATATCAGAAATGGACAGGAAATGATATATGCTCATATATGCTTATCTTTGTAGAATATATATACCCTGGGCTGGCACTGCCATGAAATGACTTGAAATGGTAGCATGGAGTGGGACCCTTGGAGTGATGGGCAACAGATGAGCCTACAGCCCATCTTTCTGCTACTCTCACAGCTTCCTACTCCACTGGGGGCTCTGATACAATTTGCTGAGAGCACGTTGGAAGAGGATTGTGGCAGCTTAACCCCCTTTTTCTCCTGTGCTACTGGGGTAAAAAGGGGGAAAAAGCTGCTGCAGCTCCAAATCACTTCTCCCCACCCATTCAATGCTTGACCAAGGAGGAAGAGAGAAGTGATCTGGAGCCTGCTGCCCCCTTCCCATCCCTTATGTAATGAATGACCTGCCCCCCCCCTTATTATTTACTTAGTTTTCTGTGGTTTTGACACTTTTAACTCACCAGAATTTGCTGTGCAGGTTCAGCAACCTTAAAAAAAAAACCTGCTGGGGCATCCTTTGCAAGCATCCTTTGTTTGTAAACTCCATTATTTCCCAAACATGTGCTGTTTGTGGATTAGGCTTCTCTTCTTGTCCAGGCCTGCTACCGTGTCTCCAGGATTGGCATGGACCATGGAATAGGCAGCCAAATCTATCCATCTAGGTTCAAGGGGCTGGGATAACGTGATGACACCATCAAAGCAAAGTTATATATTTCCCATCTCACAGGAAGTGTGGGTTTCTCCCTGCCAAGTGTCAGAGAAGTGCACCCACTTGCTCACCAGCGAGTGCAATGTCTGGGGATTCCTTGAGCAACGTAAGTAACTTAAGCGATGGACTACCTAGGACCTAGGTAGATTGTGATCAGGGACGTTTTGTTGCTTTGCCTGCGAAGGGACTCCAGCCAGCATGCAAAACTTCCCTGGATTTAACACAGCATTGCGATGGGGAGTGGGCTGAGAGCTTAAAGTAGCATCCCAGCTCCATCTACTGGGCGTTAATGGTTACTGCATACACTTTATGAAATCTTTTCTTTGTGCATTCCAGACAAGCATCTTCCATCAGCCTGTTTGTACGTTTACCCGACCGTGCAGCTCTAAGCTGAGCTCTGCACAGCATGGAGCTTGGCAACCTGGAAGTTCGGCAATGATGCATGATATCATCGCCAAGCATCCAGAGACAGTGTTGTGACGCAGTTGCAGTGCAGCACAGTAAAATAAGGGGTCTGCACACTAACACAGACCCTATACAGGGAACATGGATCACAGAGCTGCTATGAGCATGAAATGGGGGGTGGGAATAGGGGGAAAGAGAACCTATACACCATCTTGAGTTCCACGGAGGAAGGTTGAATGATAGCTAGATGGTGCCTACATCTTCAGAAGGAATATGGAATGGGTGAGGTAAGATGATTGCCTGTATGTCTTGCTTGTGGGTTTCCCAGAGACACCCAGCTGGGCATTGTGGGGAACAGGATACTTGGCTAGATGGACCTTTGATCTGATCTAGCAGGGCTCTTCTTGTGTGAAGAAAACAAGAATCAATGCTCTATTTTACCATGGTGGCATGCAAATTGAATTGATTCTCCTATCTATTAAAAAATAATAATAAAGTACCTGCTTATGCTAATGAGGATGAATGATGATTTATCTATTACATGACATTAAGCTAGAAAAGGAAGGCAGAAAATGCTCTGGGAGAATTTGGGAGGGTACTATGAATATCTCTTCTTTTTTGACATTTATAAGAGCATTAGCACAGTACATTCACATGAAATTAGCAGATAGATATAATTTATCTGTCTTCCAGGAGCTGTAGAGTAATCAGACATCAATAGATTTATGGACTAAGAGGCGCTGTGAGAGCTAGACAAAAAGATTCCTCTCAAATTAACTTCTCCCCATGTTCCTTATGTTCGGTATGATGGCATCATTGGCATTCTAATTATCGGAGAGATTTCATCTGCTATATAAAACTCTATATCATATTTTAAGTAGTTAAAAAATGTTACTAAGTGCCTTGTGGATGGGCAGCAGTTTATTCTGCCACCTATTCTTTATCCCAGGTTTTTCTACCAAGAACAATTAACAAGTGAGAAGTAATTTAGAATATGCTATCTTGAAATTATTCAATAATTGTATTTTGAATATATATTCAAAAAATGTGTGTATGATTGTATAACAACAGCCTTTAGAGCCCTTATTTTATATAAAAGTGGAACCTGCAACTTACAGCCCAATCCTATCGTTTCCCCCTCCACTGGTGCAGCCACGTCAAAAAGGCGCCTGCTGTATCCAGCGAGGGGGAGATTGGGAGGCTTTGGAAGGGAAAGTGGATTTAAATCCCATCGCCTCTCCTTAAGCCTCCTGCTCTGCAATGGGTCTCCTTGAATCTGCACCAGTGATTTTGCTTGTGCAAATCTGAGGAGAGAAAGGGGACGGGGAAGCTGCTGCTGGAGGGAATAGGATCAGGCATGCACCATCACCGCCGGATCCATCCCCTTCCACCGCTTCATCCCTCTCTCCACCCACCCCCGTCCCTGCTGCTGCCTTATCTTCTCCGCCAGGCATGGTGGGATCCATCAATGGCAGTGAAGTGCTGCCGCCTCCTATGGCAGCACTTGGACAATGTTCGCCAACGAAGTGCTGTGCGCTCCGTCGGCAGCCATTTTATGACAGTGGACAGTCATAAATGTCTGCGCAACAGCCCAATCTGCATAGGATTGGGCTGCTAGTTGCATAGTCTCCCAATAGGAAGGATAATTTTATGTAGGGGCAGAAAAAGACGGTGACCAATCCCAGGGGAGAGAGATGGATCAAGACAAAGACCAGTAAAGCTACTTATGCTCCATTAGGCCATTGATTTTTGGCAGGGATCAGTAACTTTAAGCAGAGTTCCTTTTAGCCCAGCTCCTGAAATGTCACTGTTTGAGCCTACCCATGACTGATGGACCTGACAATACTTTTGTTTCAATTCCTAAATTGTTTGGGTCATACTTAAAATTACTGATTAAGCCAAAAGGTCCTAGTGGGAACATTTTGTAACTAAATTCTTCTCCCAGAGCATGGATCTCTTTGAACACAATTGGAAATCTGGGATGCAACAGCATCTCAAACGGATTTACTTACCTCATTTCTGATTTATGAGGACATGTTGAGAACCCTGGGCCGTAATGTGATGCATTTCAAGTAATCTCCATTAAGCGTACAGAGCCATTCAGAAAGCCATTGAATAAGATTGTGCCACTGGCTTTTCTCAAAGCTGGCAATGCAGTACAAAGGTCTTATCATATTACATGCTTTTGAATTACATTAATTGCCTTTTTATCATATTAGCCAACTCCCTTCTTACTAATACCATGTGAAAGCCCATAATATGATAAAGTGTTTAAAGGCTTATTTGCAACCTTCAAGGGATCAGTAAGGTCATGTCCCCCCGCCCTTTGAGAAGGATAGACATGCTTACAAAATGTATGTGGTCAAATAACTTTTCATCTCATATTAGTTAACATGAACTGCATTAAGACAAAAGACAGCTCTAAATATGGCATAGAGGCACTGGCAGTCTCATCCTGTAAGCAATTTCTAAAATCACTGGCTTCACCGTAACAAAGAATGTTCCCCCCCCCCACACACACACCCTTTAATTATAATTCTCTTGCAAGGAAGAAAATACATGAGGGAATTAACCTCTCAGTGATAGTCAATCGAGCAGTCCTGATTCATCCAAGGTAACAAAACAAAACGGATGTCCCTAATCCTATACTCTTTTGCACCCAAATGCTACCAGGATTTTTTCATCTTTCATCTCCACTATTTAGACCCTAGCAAAACATTTCATGTTGGGGAGGCACAGAGGTCAAAGCTGTGGACAACATATAAGCCTTGTTGAGTTATAGTCTGAACATGTGGAAGAATGGCAGAACTTATATACAGTAGTCTCAAAGGCAAAGGAACTTATATACAGTAGTCTTAAAGGCAAACGTGTGGCCTTTTGGTCATACGTTCCTATGCAAATCATCAAGATGCTTTACTGTGGTTAATTTCCTACTGCCTGGCCACATTGTCACGTCACATGAGTCAGGATCATCATGGACAGCAAGTCCTCACTTAAAGTTGTCGATAGGTTCTTCTTGGAAACTGCAACTTTAAGCAAAACGACTTATAATGAAACCAATTTTACCATAGGCTAATTGATAAACGTAAACGTTCCTATGGCATTTTCCAATCAACTTTAAAACTAAACGACTTTAAGTGAGGACTTTCTGTAGTGAGTTTCACAAACCCAACCGGTGAATATCATTGTAAAGGTTCCGAAATGAAGAAATTTGGTGGCTTCAAGTCTCATGATGAGTTCTACCAGAAGATATAATAATTGTAAGAAATGCACTCAACCCTATGGTGAATATATCGTCCAGATCAGCTCCAAATGGAGCACACTTATGTTGTACTCTTGAACTAAAGATTGAAAACTATGACTCAACTTTCATTATAGATAAAATTATAGTCTGTGCATTAATATGATTGCAAGTATCCAACAGTCTCATAATGAGGATTCACAATCTGCCTCTTTCAGGATTAGACTAAAAAGTTCACATTATTTAATCTCCATGTGACACTATGAGGTACAATGATGCCCAAAATGAACTTGATACAGGAAACTATATATCAATAAGCTGTCGATCAAAAGGTCGGTAGTTCGATTCCCGCGACGGGGTGAGCGCTCGTTGCTTGGCCAGCTCCTGCCAACCTAGCAGTTCCAAAGCATGTCAATGCGAGTAGATAAATAGGTACCGCTTGCGGGAAGGTAAACAGCGTTCCGTGTTCCAGCTGCATGCTACGCGCTGCAGCAAGGAGAGTCATGCCAGCCACATGACCACAGAGGCGTCTTCGGACAACGCTGGCTCTTCGGCTTTGAAATGGGGATGAGCACCACACCCTAGAGTTGGACACGACTGGACTTAATTGTCAGGGGATACCTTTACCTTTTAATCTAGGGTTGCCAACTTCCAATATTGACCTGGAGTGTCCAGGAATCAGTATCTATCACCAGGTGAACAGAAATGCAATCCTGGAAATTTCAACACAGCCTTCTTGGTTAAATGACATTAGATTATGTGTGTGTGTGTGGGGGGGGGGGGGAGATCTCCAAGAATACCTTCAGTCAGAGTTGACAACTCTACCCTAACCCCAAAGTTCCTGCTATTTCTCTTTCTTTGATCGAAAGCTTTCATGGCCAGCAATTATTTTCAATGAAGTAGGATGTACGAGTAAATCAGCCATGTACAAAAATAGAAAGTCCAGCAAAGATAAAAACAATGTCCAAAACCACAAGCGTCTTATCCAAATCATTAGAGTCAACACTCGTGGACTGTGGACTGCTGATTTCTCTTTCATCCAAGGTTGGTGCAGAATACTGTATTCCTTTAAATTGCCAGAATCTGATGTTATGACTTGGGTCCCATGGAGAATAAGCCATTCTAACTTACCAGCACATTAAGAATTAATATTTACCCTTGCTGCACCTTTTGGTTTCATAGCAGAAACTTTAAGAGAAGCAGTTCAAATCCCCCAAGTGTCTTTGCCTGTAAAGATTAATAATAATTCATTTTGATAAGAATGAATTCAGTTGGCTAACTGTGGTTTCCATGGTAATCAGGTGGAAAAGCAGATTTCATCTGTTGTAAGACATCATTAGAATTGTCCTACACTTCTAATTATGACTTGTAGGGTTGGCTTTTACATACTGTAGCTCAGAGGCACACAAAGAGGCAGCTTTAAGCTGGAAAGCTTCCACCAGGAAAGAAATTAGTGTGTCCCTCTTCTAATCAAGCTGGAGGGAAGAGAGACAGACAATTCGTTACTACAGACAGTTGCCCTAGAAACAAAGCCTCAGAACCCAGAAGAGTCTCTCGTTAAACGAAAGTGACATCACAAGTGATGTCACAAGAGGCAAAAACTATAGAGAACACGTACTGGTCAGTGTGACGTGGGAAGAAAAACATTGAAAATCGCTGTCCTAAACCATAACTTCCCTAATATACAAACAGGAAGAAATTTAGGTGAAACTTAGTGGCGACTTCAGTGTTGTGTATCAACTTTTAAGAGTTTCAAAGAGCCAACAGGTGATTCAACAGCAGCAAAAACTACTTTTGCAAATGTGCACTGTAAGTATCTCAAGCACTTTTTATCTTATTGGGAAAAACAAGCTCAGGAACATCCATTAAGAGAGCTTCATCACAGTGCCCAGCTGGTTCCCAAGCAGTGGCCAACATATGATGAGCATGCCAAATCAGCACTTCATCCTTATTTCAATGGCAAATTCAAGTGGCCGTTGTTGCCTGTTTAGAACACAAATTATGCTTACAAAAAAAGAAAGCAGCTGGACATAATGATATAAAAGGCATTTTACTGAGACATGCTGTACTTCAAAGATGGTGATGTATTAACAAGAAGCAATCTAAACTATTCTTCTTCCCCTCAAGGAGAAACAAACAAACAAACAAAAAGATGGGGGAAAGAGCCAAGATATTTGGAGCTGACATTTCTTTTTAATTCAGAAAACAAACATAAATAAAAAAAGAGTTAATAGAGATTTGGTAGCAATCCAAAACAGGAGCCAACCCGTTGGCTAAACTCAACCTAGTTTTCTAACACATTTGTGCATTTGCTTCCATATATTGCTACCCACATGTCTCTAGAAGGCTGTTCATGAGAATTCGTAACAGCTAATTGTCCAACTTTTGTGTAATGCATCTGTAGGCTGAAAAGAATAACAACAATGTAAACAGCTGATTGAACACCATTCCAGGTTTTCAATTGTCTTGCTCGACACTCCTGCCGTTTGAGTTGGACATTATGGAGATCAGTGAGCCAGCAGCGTCATTGCAGGGGGGGCGGAGCTCAAAGTTCCGTCGGGCTCTGACCCTCCATTACACGACGGGAGAAAGCACTTGCTTTCGTCGGCTGGAATGGCTCCAAAGGCGAGGGGGCGGGGCTGCTTTCTCCTGTCGTGTAACGGAGGGTCAGAGCCTGACGGAACTTGGAGCTCCGCCCCCCCCTGCAGTGATGCTGCTGCAGTGAGCTTCAGGAACAAAAAATAATAATAATTGAAAAACATATTCTCCTGATCCACCCACTCAAGAAGAGAGGGAAGGGAATTACTGCTGCCTGCACCTAAAAAAATTGTGTGGGCAGTGGTGACCCATTTCACTTACCTCGCTCCTTCTTCACATGCTCCCTTTAATGTTTAAAAGGACCGCAGGAGGAAAGAGTGAGGGGTAGGGGTAGGGAAGTGGATTGCTGCTGCCCCCATGCAGTGTGGGCAACAGCAATACAGTTCACTCACCTCGCACCTTCCTTGCACAGTTCTTTTAAACTTAAAGGGACCACATGAGGAAGAAGCAAGGAAGTAGCAGCCACTTGCCTCACTCCTTCCTTGCAGCCCTTGTCGCTAAAACAAATTGTGGGACACACTGAGAGTGCCTAGCATGACTTGCACTTCCTGTTTTACAAAAAGAAAAAAAAAAGGATAATGTGGGAAGGAGCAAGGTAAATGGCTGTGTGTTTTTTCCTTTCTAGGTTTTTTTTTTGGGGGGGGGAGCATCACCGGTAATGGTACCGGTAATGGCAGCCTCAGACAGCAGATCTAGTTGGGCTGTCTCTGGGCCAAACAGTGTCCAAATAAAGGAGGAAGAGACATTCTCTTGTGACATTCCAAGAGACCTGATTGGTCTCAAACAACAGAAGTTCAACTAGGATATATACCACTAAGTAGGAAAGGAGTCATCAGGTCCAGGAGGAGGCCGCTATGGCTCACAACAGATGGAGTTGAGGAAGCTATATCCGGCAAGAACGCTTCCTTGAGAAGACGAACATCTTGTACAAAGGGGAACAAAAAAAGAACAGAAACTCCTGCAAAAGCTGACAATAAGGGAGGTGAAGAAAGAATATAAGAAGTTCATGGCAAACCATAAAAACATCTTTAAATATATTCAAAACAGGAAAATTGCAAGGGAGAAGGTTTGACCATTATATAAAGAGGGAATAAAAAGTTTGAAGAGAACATGGTGACTTGCAGAGAAGGTGAATGACAGCGCAATTCTGCGGGATGTAAGAACGGTGACGTGAGCGCTCCGCCGTTCCAAGACTTCGCGAACGTGCTTTACAGCAGTGCTTTACAGCTCAAGGCCGGCTGCCCTCACTCCACTGCCAGGATGACCCCACGGCTGCCGGAGGAAGGTAAGGCTTCCGCCGGCAGGCATAGGGGCAGGTGTGGGGGCAGTCCAGGCGGCGAGGAAGGGGGACCATTGGCTGAACCGGTCCAGGAGGGGACGGGGATGGCGTCCGCCTTATCCCCGTCCCTGCCGGGCTGGATCGGCCATTACATGGCCTCCTCTTCAGCCAGCTATTTAGCTGGCGGAAATCCAAGAAGGCTGATTGGGCCTTGCCCGGTTTACACCGGGAGAAGGGAATGAATGTCCCCTCCCCTTCCCTGAGTAGATCTCCAGGCCGCAGCAGCGTGGCCTGGAACAGGGATAGGATCTGGCGGGCGGCCCTGGGCCACCGGCCAGATCTCTACGGTGGATTGCGCTGTGAATTATGGTATTTCCATCTGTGTTTAATACAGGGAGATCCCCATTCCTGAACAGGGTGATCCCCATTCCTGAACAGCCCTTCTAAGGGAGGGTTTCCGAAGAACTTAATCAAATAGAAGGGATGAGGTTCTATAGTGTACTGAAAAAATAAAAATTAACAAATCACAGGGTCCAGGTGACATCCACTGAAGTGTTTTTAAGGAACTCAGATACAAAATTGCTGGACCACTGTGAGAAACAGGATGCTGGACTAGAAATAAAGAACGGTCTTAGTAGGAGTCATATGATCCTCTGGTCCTAGGATTCTCTTATATGTATGACTTGTTCAGTCTCTGATGCCCCTTGCATGATGTCTGTTTACTGCCTAGAGGCATTTAGGGGAGGGGAAAATACCTTTTTTGCATGTAAGAAAAATTGTGATGGTGAAATGCTGTGGGTTCATCGGATATGTGAAAATTAAATTAAGAGAACCAAACCTGAAAAGAAAATCTATATGAGTTCTCTCTCTCTCTCTCTCTCTCAATCTCTCTCTCTCTCTCTCTCTCTCTCTCTCTCTCTCTCTCTCTCTCTCTCTCTCTCTCTCTCTCTCACACACACACACACACACACACATATCTGCCAAGGGTGATAAGTACTTGCCCATCTGTAATGCACTATTAATCTTCTGAAGCCCAATTCATTAGCAATCAAAAGTCATAGCAATTTGATGGCTAGTTAGAGGTATGAATACATTGATTTTGTGGTTTCTGTTCATCTCCTCTAAGACAAATATCAGTTCCTATAAACGTGTTGCCAGCGGGTGGCGCAGTGGGTTAAACCGCTGAACCATGAGCTGTCGAAAGAAAGGTCGGCAGTTCGATTCCCGCGACGGGGTGAGCGCTCTTTGCTTGGCCAGCTCCTGCCAACCTAGCAGTTCCAAAGCATGTTAATGCGAGTAGATAAATAGGTACTGCTTGCGGGAAGGTAAACAGCGCTCCGTGTTCCAGCTGCATGCTACGCGCTGCGGCAAGGAGAGTCATGCCGGCCACATGACCACGGAGGCGTCTTCGGACAACGCTGGCTCTTCGGCTTTGAAATGGGGATGAGCACCACACCCTAGAGTCGGACACAACTGGACTTAATTGTCAGGGGTCACCTTTACCTTTTATAAATGTGTTATGGTACTCGTATTCAATATTAGGAATGAAGTTAATCTGGAGATAACTGTGATGGGATATTATTTAAAACACTGGTTTGTTTTGTTAGGTGAGAAAACAAGGTCGAGATTTTTAATAGGTTGTTCTATTAAAAAGCTCTTGTCTTCTGCCGCCGTCCGCATGGAGATCCAGAATGAGGGAGGTCGGCCTTGTGCCAGCCTCCCTTACTCCTGAGTCATTGCGAACGTGCTTTACGGCACACACACACACACACAAACACACAGAGTCGGCAAAACAGAGCCCTGAGTCATCTTTGCAAATGGTGTCTGTGTGTTTTGGAGTGGGAAAAATGCATGTTCCCTCTCCCTTAAGCTCAGCCATAACAAAACCCAAGGCCCGCTTGACCATTTGGAAAAATATAAAATGACAGTCAGTAAAATAATGCAGTTATTTTTCAGTGTAATAAGATTACTGGTATAACTGACATGGTACTGAGGAAAAAACAACAACCGAAATCCTAGAATCCTCTACTGCTTTATAAGTAGACACTGTTACCAACGTCAATCATTCCAGCGTTTTTGCACTCAATGGCCACAATACATTTGAAGGCTGGTGCACGTTTCCTTCTAATTTGGCAAATAGCAGAGTATACTGCCTGCATGTTTTCCTAATATCCAAAAGGTGTAAGCATAGGAAGCTGCTTAAACATAAGACTACTGGCACATCTAGAAGCTCTCCAGACCTTTAGATGGATATTCCCCAGCCCCACCAGGACATGACAGAGATTGACAGTGCAGTTCTATTCCCCCCCCCCCATAACGCCGGTGCTGAGGCCTGGATGTCACAAACGTGCCATAAAGCATGTTCACAGCACCCAGAGAGTAGACTGTGCCGGTGCCGCCACTCCACTGCCAAGTCCAGCGCCCTGCGCTACGGAGCTGGTAATTTCTTCACTGGGCGGTGCAGGGGCTGGGGGATGGTGGGGAGGATGAAGAGGGGGTGGACTCCATATCCTCCCTCCCAGGCCTCCAGCCCCGACACCATCGAACTAGGTGGTGCTGACCCGAGTAGTCCCATAGCGGAAGATGGGGCATTACTCGGGGTAAGGGGACGAACACCCCTTACTCCAAGGAGACCCACCCAGCCCGCTCCTCTCCAGCACTGGATACATCTGCATGCACAGTATGGGCTTAACCATCCCCCCCCCATGTTGTTTTTGTGAAAGAGAAGGGGTCTTATGACAATTGATTCTTTTCACTCCACCTATTTAACAGACAGGAAACTGCACAGGAAACAAATTCCAGACTTGCCTTGTAATTTTTAAAAGCTACATAATTAACAAATTACATTTAATGCTGCAAAGGAGCGCAGCAAAGACAGATGAAAGTGCTACACAATTATAATTGCATTAGAGCATGGAAACTAGAGATTCCGCTTCGAACCCATTATGTCAGTGGCAAAATCATTATTAATGTTGACTGTCACAAGATCGGGTGTTTGGAGAGAAATAACTGACACAATTTGTAAATATCTAAATGATGGTGAGAGTCTGTCTGAAATGTAGGCTGTTTAGATGCTGAGCCAAGAAAACAGTGTTCAAATTGAAACTCCTGCAGAATTTACTTTTCCACTGTTCTTTCTAGAGTTGCTTCTGGAGTGCACACAAAGCATTCCAACGTAAGACGGCTAACCTCCAGACTGAAGTAGCATAGTGCACCATGTGATTCAGATCTGCGTTTGTGGATCAGATTTCACAGCATCTGGCTGGCCAATGCTGAATCAGATGGACCAAGAGTCAAATCCAACAAGGCTTTTCTTCTGTACCAGAGATTCCCAACCTGTGGTACATGTACCACTAGTGGTATGTGGACTGCAGGCTGGTGGTACGCTGACACTCGGCCGGCAAGATGGCAGCCACCATTGACACTCGCACCGTGAAGCAGCCATGAAAAGGACAGTAAGTTCTGCGCCAGAGTCCTGAAAAGGATGGTAAGCTCAGGTGCGTGGGTTTCCCATGCTGGAAAAAGCCCTCCCTCCCACCCTGACCCCAGTGGCGTTCCTGCGGTAGGGGCTCGACAGTAAGTCGCGCCCCCACCAACTACCACGTTCACGAACCGGAGCGAGGAGGCCCCGCCCCTCGCCGTCGGAGCCATTCCGCGCAGCGAAGCGGAATGGCTCCGACGGCGAGGGGCAGGGCCTCCTCGCTCCGGTTTGTGAACGCGGTAGTTGGTGGGGGCGCGACTTACTGTCGAGCCCCTACCACAGGAATGCCACTGCCTGACCTCCTTACCATCCTTTTCAGGGCTTCGGCGTGGTCGAAAACCCAGAAGTAAGTGGTGATGACGTGATCGCCACTTACTTCCAGTGGTATGTGGCTTGACGGCTGCCCCGGAGGTAGTACACCACATGAAAAGGTCGGGAACCTCTGTTCTATGCATAATGTAGGGCAAGGGCCTTAAAAACTCATGATGGAAAGAGGGCTTAATGAAAGGTTACTAGAAGAAAGTGTCTAGTAAAAGTTCACTCAACTGCATAAAGTCCTTCTCACACCAGAAAACTCAGAAAATATTCACTCAGTCACGAAGAGTTGCTTTAGCTTTCTATTCACTGATGTAATAATACTACCAGATACGATACCCAGAAATATAGACATTCTTGGAGAAAAACAGGACATTATGGAGAAACAGCATAATTTATTTTGAATTCCTGGAAGTGTAAAACCTGAAGTTTTAAAACCATAGCTTTTTTTTCATAACCCAGCATGAACAGACAGTGTAATATTGAACTGTACTGCATTTGTCCAGAGATTAAGGAGAATGAGTTAGGATGACAAGTTAAAAAGCCCAAAGGTAAAAAGAAAAAAAAGTGAGAATTCCATCTATGTGTATAAGTGTATATATAGTACAGATGGAAAACCATTATCTGTTTTTTATCCATTATCCAGAGGAATTATAAATTGGACTAAATTTAAAGACACACATCTAGTTTTTTAGCCAAAGGGGAAATAAATCTTTGGCAGTAGTATTGTTGTGAAAGATATGAAGTTATTTAAGAAAGAAATTGGTACACAGGAAGTCCTATTTTTGGAAGCAGAAAGATATTACAAAGTACAAATTCCAATGTGACTTTGTTTTAATGTACTCATTCATTGCAAATATCTCAACCACCAATCTGGGCAGAGTTAATACATCTCAGCTTTAGGAAGGCACTGCTCATATGTTTATTTCCCCAAGTGCATTCAACAGTTTATATATTTGAACTGACCACAGATTTCGTTTTCGGCCATTATGGCAAGTATTTGATTTTTTGCTTTCATATTTTTAGCAAACTGGATGGAAGAGGCGAGAAGCCTAAAGGAAAAAGTTGCACGTGTTTCATTTTACGTTAAAAAAACAAGAGGGGGTTATGACCGACTGGATAAATAACATCTTACAAAAAATTTTGAGCACTCAGTGGTGTTGACCAATGGCTCTGAAGTTCAGACATTATGGACAGCCCAATCCTATCTAGCTATGCTGCAGAGCGGGCGTAGAGCCAGCACTGCATTCTATCTAGATAGGACCTAGCACTGACGCGGCTGGAGCACTCCCCTTACCCCATGTAGAGCCCCAGCCACCTCGATGGGTCTACTTGAATGTGTGCCAGCTATTTTGCTGGCACACATTTGAAAGGGCCATGTAACGGCGGCCACACCTGGCAAGGAGGATAAGATTTCGGCAGAGCCACTGCCGATCCCTCCCCCTTCCCAGGTCCGGCTGACTCAGCCGGTCTAGGATTGCGCCATAAGTGTTAATAGACAAAATACCTAGGCATTCAGTTTCTTCATTTCCTGACCTTAAATTGGATAATGTTGGATAATATTGTTTAACACAGGTTCTAAAATCACCCATAAGAAGATTAGGAACAATGGTCATCTAAAATCTAGGGAGGTTATACCATTGGATATTGCGATGAGAGTGAAAGATTTGTTTGACTAATGGGAAAATCACACACAGGGCCCAGCACAACCAAGAGTTGCATGGCTTTGGAGTCTGATGGTCATGGAGCCAAAGAAGAAGAGAAATCAAGGAGGCAGGAGGTAGATGGAGCAAACTGCACTCAGAGCTCAGAGATATGAGCAGCTGTATTTTGTTGATGGAAAGAGATTGAGAGAACTGAAGTTCATCTAGCCAGTAAAGGCAATGACAGTGCAATCCTGTGTAACCCTGCACCGGTGTAAGAGCAGATGCACTGGTGTAAGTGCACTTATGCCAGTGTAAGTGCACTTACACGGGTGCATCTGCTGTTACACTTGTGCATCTACTGTTACACCGGTGCAAGGTTACACAGGATTGCGTTGTGAATCACATCTTTAGCAGCCAGTCTCCAGTATTTCGATATTATAATCAGCCCAGAATGATTTCAGCCATATTCATAATAACCACACATCCCATAAAATGACATACGTACCTCAATCCTATCCTTGTGTTCCTCCAGCAGAGGAGGATGCTGGTGGAAGGATGCTGGTAGAAATGACATTCCATTGACAAGCGCAATGAGGCCACCAGCACAATGGCTAGTGGCCATGCGTGTGGACTGGTGGAAAGGCCACAATCCACTGGCACTGATGAGTTGGTGGTGCGTGATGGGAGGAATGGAGCAGAGAGGAGGAGGAATGGCGGGAGTGTCAGGGTGTGGCAGGGGAAGGTGGGAGATGGAACAGGGTGGTTACCGGCGCCACTTGCATGTATCCTAAGATCCTTCCCTCTACCTTACTCACCTCGGTTCTGTGCCAGAAAGATGGCTGGCGCAAGAACCGAGGAGACCCATTGGAGAAGTGGAAGCTTTCCCCAGGGTAAGGTAATGTTCCCTTACCCTGAGACCTCCCCGACTGCCCCCCACCATAAGATGCAGCACATGCTCTGTTGGCGCAGCTGCATTGGGGGTGTCAATAGGATTGGACTGTCAGTTCCCTAACAGGGCTTTTTTTTTTTTTTAACATAGAATATTTACTCAGAAAACAGTTTGTTCACTAGTTGACACAAAGGCCCACATTCATGCTCCCAGCATGAGAATTGTAATATAAAAGACAAAAAGTTTTAAAGGACAAAAGAATGTGATCTCTTTTTGTCAGTTCTGAAAAGAAGTTGAATTTATATTAACAGCATCTCCAAAACCATGGGGTGTCTGCTTATTGACAAAAAGCTGATATGTTCAAATTCTATCACACAATTGATTTTGTTTTTATAAGTAATGCACTATGGCACTACCCCTGCGACACATTACAATACCTTCCCAGGGTGCTTTCATTTCATTTCTTCTATTGTACACAGAGGATACTTTAGGCTACTGATTTGGGAACATATATTGTATTGGTATTTTCAGGCTGGAGTAGCAGTGACATTTAGAGGGGTGGGGGGAACCAGCTGGAATTTGCATCCTATGTCACACATAAAGAATCAAAATGTTGAACCGAATAAGAACTCCGAGGTCCTATCAAGTATGAAATATTCTTGCTATCGTGACTTGAGCAGTTCTAATTATAGGAAAGTAAACGTATATTTACTGGGAATATTACTCTTTGGCTACTATAAAGTCTAGTTACATTTTCCTGCGAGGGTTGATTCATTTCTCCACTTATAACTCTACCGTAAATACTATGCAATTCTATTGGATTCTAATAGGTTTGCCTATTTTGTGACCCAGTCCCCCCGAGGCTGAGGAGTCACAGGAGGTTAATCTGGTTTTGTGATTTCTGGTTTACTCAAAAGCCCCTGTATTTTTATTCTCCTAAGGATTTCCTAAGGGCTGTGCAGCGGAGTGGACACAGGAGCAGGCAATCGTCTCTCCAGGGCTCAGGCATAAACCTGAAGCAGAATGAGCTCTGGCCATTGCTTCTGTTGCGGCACCTGATAATAAAGGAATGTGATTGGGTCATAAAGACTTAAACATGAAATTGAATTGTTTTGTAGCAAATATTTACTATTTCCAAGTAATTGGAGCAGAGCAGGACATGAGTGCAGAATATTCGTTACCTGAAAGAACTAAGCTTCAGGGGAAAAAAAAAGGCTTTTTAGAAAAAGAAAAAGGAAAAAATGGGAGGGGGAAGGTTCATTTCTGTTTCGCTTCCATCCACCCTTCACTTTCAGCATTATTGAAGCTTCAGTGGAGAAGAAAGCAGAGCTAGTGTCCTGGAAAAGGCCTCTCAGATAGAAAGATGTATAAAATATATATCTACCAACGTATCTACAAATCTCCTTTCTTTTTCTTTTTAAGCAATTCATGGCCCAATCCTACGGAGGACCTATGACCCCAGATCTCACGATCCGCTGCCGTTCTGTCATGTGGCATGCAAAAGACGCACCAAAGTTGTGTGCAGCAGGACCGCCGGCGCAGACGGCTGGAGGCCCCATGCGTATGCCAGTGGCTCCCGGAAACAGCGCTGGAGCAGGTAAGGTGGCGGAGGGGAAGTTTGGGGGAGGATTGAGCGGGGATGTGCTGAACTGGGGGCAATTCAGGGGCAGGAGGGAGAGGATCTTGGTAATAGCAGTGCATGCCAAGATCCTATCCTACCTGGCCCAGATGTGAACCCAGGAGTCTCCTTAGACTTATGCCAGCAAAAGAGCCAGCCTAAGTGGTGGCCAGACAGCCTACGGAGAAGTACAAAATATTTTTACTTACCTCTGCTAAGCTGTCTGGTCACCCCACCATCATAGCATGCAGGGCACAAACTGGTGGGGGATAGGATTGGACCATCAGGCTCCTTCAATATGAGTTCTACATGAGCAGTCACAATTTTGTCCTCTAGAATAATCTACAGTGCACGAGGCTTCTGTAGTACCGTATTGTCCCGAGTATAGGACGCTCCTGATTATAAGTCGCACCCTTAAAGTTTGGTGCTATTTTTTAAAGAATTCATTTTTAACTTTTTTTTTTTAACTTAAATATACACATTAGTAGAACAGTACAGCTTTAGTACAGTTAAAGGCATAGGTACCCTGTCCCTTATTGAATCTGGGCACTCTAGTATTAGTAGCCTTCCCAGATCCAAAGGGGGACAGAGTGCCTACCTTTTAACCTTTGGAATTTGGGCAGGTGTAGCTTGTTTCACCTTTCCATGATGATGAGCTGCACCTGCCCAAATTTCAATGAACAGCACAATCCTATGCATATCTACTCAGAAGTAAGTCCCATTGCATTCAATGGGGCTTACTCCCAGGAAAGTGTGCATAGGATTGCAGCCTAAAGGTTGGCACTCTGTCCCCCTTTAGATATGGTAAGCCTATGCAGGAGCTCTTGCTCTCAACTTTCAAACTGTACTCTCAACTTTTAAACTGCAAGATCAATAAATATCTTAGTTTCCACAGAGTCCTGGGGTTGAAACTTAAGGGTTAATTTTTTCAAATGCTTCCAGAGGCTGCTGAGAGATAATGATCGCTCATGGTATTCAGCCATTTAGCAAGTGATTAAGAACTGCAAGGAAAGGCTTGAAAACACAGTGCTTTGCAGTTTAAAAAAAGAGAGAGAGAGAAAAGCCCTGTTTCACCTTTGAAAAGAGACTCGAGAGGTTTGGTTTGAAAGCGCTTTGCATAAAACACTAGGCAGAAACGCTAGGCTTTGATTGTAAGGCCCTACTTTAAAGACTTGCCTTAGGGGATAAAAGTGAGTCTTATACTCGGGCAAATACGGTATCTATTATATATACATAAAATGCATTCCTTAGCACACAAGTCTGCGTGCTGATTTTGGGAAGTGTGACTTGGAGAAAAAAGAGATCCTTGCATGTCTGTCTGTCTGTCTGTCTGTCTGTCTGTCTGTCTGTCTGTCTGTCTCTCTCTCTCTCTCTCTCTCTCTCTCACACACACACACACACACACACAGTTAAATAAGACATTTTTCACATTTAAAATTGTTTTAGTACTTTTTATTTAATTATTAATTACCTAATTAATAAATATATTAATCCAATTAATTAGCAGTTAATTAGCAGGGGGTACTTCAGAAAATTAGACCGTGATAGGGGGTATCCGGGCCTCCAAAGGTTGAGAACCCCTGACGTAGTTGATTTCCTTACAGTGGTGGAACTGTGGTGCTATGTTGTGCCATGAGATTGGGAAGGAAGGTGTGCTTAACTTTCCTAAATAAATAGGGTCACAGACTACTGTATATTCCCTATAAGGGGTCTGTGTCAGTGCACAAACCCCTTCTCTTGCAGTATTGCGACTGCGCCATGACACCATCTCCAGAAGCTCAGTGATAACATCACGCCAGTGGCATCACCAGGGGTTTGGGGGGGGGCGGACTTCCCCAGGTGACACCCTCGGGTGGGGGGTGACACCACTAGTGGCCAAAATCCTGAAAACTTTGTATTTATGAATAATACAATCATGTTATAGATCATTCAATGTGTATTTTCATGATGAATTCAATAGAACAAACCATTTTGAATTATCGGTATTCTATCAAAGGTTATGGCTAATTAACCAAAAATATATAAAAAACCAACAACTGCCTTATGTAACAAAAAGTTGATTTCCTTAACTCAAAACAGACCAATGAGACTGGTTGTTCTGAGAGCCGAGTTGGTTATTGATTTGGTGGGTGATCTCTACTGTTATATATTAAAATATATAAAGTTAATGGGGGCGACACCATGAGTTACCAGACTGGGTGACACCAACCCTAGTGACACCACTGACCAGGAGTAATCTGTAGAAATACATAATCCTGCCTGATAGGCATCTTTTGTAGAACCCAGCTCAACCCAACCTTGTTTCTCCCTATTCACCTCTGGGTCCATCATGGGGGTGATGCGCTGAGCTCTCGCAAACCCTAGTGACGCGAACCCTAGTGACATCTCTGCATCACATTTCATTACCAAACTTCAGGATTGCCACTTTCTGTGCAGTGCAGACCTCGGCTTCAAGTTGCATGGCTGCACAGCTTAGCAGGAATCCTGGTCACAGATCTGGGTATTGGCTCCAGGTATCTTGAAAGTAATCCATAATTCTTTTGATTTACCTGCTGGCAAAATATTGGAGAGGCTAAAAGTAGCAGCACAATTATTGTAACACATGTTCCTTACTTTGCGTAAGCAGAAGAAAGACAAATTTAGATATAACTTGTAAATCTCCTGAAAATTGGCAAGCATCTTAACGATGATAATTACAATGTGAAAAGTTGTTTTTAAGTAAAGCGTCTATCAAACTGACGTATCCCAGTCTGAAAACTAGTTTTTCTCCTAGGCGTTTGTATTCTTGTCAAAGTGCAGCATTTTTCTTCATGGTTATCTCATCACACTATGAATTGTTATTTTGTATTTAGTTTCTTTAAGACCCCAATCCTATACTTGCTGCGCAGTGTTGGTCTTCCTCTTCCTCTGGCGCTGAATGCTGTAAAGCAGTTAGTGCCAGTCATAAAAGACGCTCTGACCAGGCGCTACTCAGCACACTGCTGGAGGGGGCAGGGTATGGGTGGATCAGGTCCGGGATGGGGGCAGGTTCTGTGGCAGTGGCAGCTGCTGAATGCTATCCCCCTTCCTGGACCCGATCTCATAGATATGGTCCTAGTATATATACAAGCCTGGCCAATTCAAAAGTTCCCTACTGCCTGCCAATTGCAGGGGCTCATGTTGTACCGCCCCATTCCCTTCTGCGACTGAACTCTGAGCAAACATTGCTCATAATAGCTCTTAGCCTCAGATCATGAAGTTCCCAGCAAGCCACAGAACCCGTGACACAGGTCACACAAAGGAGAGGTAGCAATGGCTGAAGGATCCAATTAAGGGTCCTTTTCTCCAGTAGGAACAGGGCCTGAGAGGAAAAGTTTAATAAGATTTGAAAGCACAATGGTAGCTTCTCCCAGGTGGCCTCTAAAACAGATTTTCAACACTACAGTTTATCACTGAAAATAATGTAAGCTAATTAGTGTCACTGGGTATCACTGTAGTATTAATTTCTATAACATATACTTGCATAAGATGGTAAGCTGATGATACATAATAGCATAACAGCAAAATACAGAAACTAGATTAAAAGCCTACTTAAAAGCAATTGTAGGACTGGGAAGGCAATTCTCATTAAATACCAGCATGGAAGCTATCGGGACTAGAAGATAAATAATTGCAATTATAATAAAACATTAAAATGCATTTTCTGTCTTCACCTTTGCTTGATTACATTATGATCAAGTTCTCACAAGCAATAGATGAGGTGGTAAACCTGTGTCTTCACTGTAACACTTCAGATGAGGATCCTCATGACTGACTCTCCCTCCATTAAAGAAGGGGGGTTACAGATTCCACCAATCAAATCATGGGAATGATCTCTCCCCATGGACAGACAAACATTGTCAGACAAACATTGTCCATTGGGGAGAGTGGATGCTGAGTTATGGACTGTGGGATGGCATGACATAGCTTGCCAGCATGCTTTTGAACACTCTGTAGGGGGCTTCAGTGTTTACCATTCTCCCACTGTCCACTCTCTATACCCAACAGCATAAGCACATACTGTATACACACATGGCACTCAAATATCACCTAAAACCCAGAGTCAACTGTGACAAGCACTTTTGAGTGTTAAACTATTCAATCTACCGTCTTCCTTCCTTCCCAAATGAAATAACACAATTAAAATAAAAACAGGCTGGAGTTCCATTTAAATAATTTTTAACAAGTGGGCTAAATTACAGAAGCAAGTTTACAATTTCCTCAAGAAACCCCTAGTGCTGTTGCGCTAGATAAATATTTTAACTAATTGAACCTTCATAGCGCCACATTCATGTTGAAGGTACCATTGTATTCTTCTGAAGGGTATGGAGGCTTGAAGAAAGACTACTTTATGGGTTAGCAGTAGCATTTCATCACATGGCATTGTAAGTTTACTTTCATAAACTGATGTGACAAAGCATCTTCTTGTCCCTGTTCTCTCTGTACTCAGGAAGAGAGATGTTGCTGGCCACTATTTCATTACCATCTAACCAGATTTTATGTCTCTTGCTTAGGGACATGAACTCCACTACATGAGCTTTACTATAATTCTTACAGTGAATTGGTCCACATCGGCAAGTTTAAAATAAACAAAATAATGTGAGAATGACAGAGGACATCCTAACCCTTATGCCAAGCTAAAATATCATGCTTTCTTGACAAACCTTACGAGTAAGACCTTTATTTGCCTATGAGGTGTAATGACCAAATCAATTAACAGTGAAGAACTAAGGAGAGATGACCCCGGCCCGGTCTCAATGAGACTGAGCCCAGTACATTACCTTGTCTGGTGTGGTGTGCAGTGTTCCCTCTAAGCTCAAAACCAAGTTGCGCTGTGAGGGAGCAGGGTAAACTCAGCAACGAGCTATAGCTCATCACTGTTAATAAATACAATCCATATATCGCCATCAGTACATTGTGGTGGTTTTGCTTTTACTCAACCGAGCCAGGGAGAACCCTGCAGCATAACACAGGAGAGGCAAGTCAGGATTTAGAAGGTCTGATTCTATGCCATGGCTAGGCTTACCAGATCTCCAACCGGGACAGAGTGCTAGACCTTTAGGAGAAGAAATGTGGGCAGGTGTAGCTTGTTAAACCTTAGAGCACAATCCTAGGCATGTCTACTCAGAAGCAAGCCCCACTGTGTTCAATGGGGCTTGCTTCTGAGTAGACATGCCTATGATTGTGCTCTAAGGTTTAACAAGCTACACCTGCCCACATTCCTGCTCCTAAAGGGCTACACTCTGTCCCCGGAAGAAATCTGGTAAGTCTAGCCATAGGCCATAGTCCACCTTGCTTCTGTACTGGCTACAAACTGCCTTTTCTGGTGTCACTTGCGATATCTCAGCTACAGATTGGTCACCCATGCAATAACTACGTGTGATGCCTTGCTTGGCAGAAATAGCTAGAGAAGATCAACTATTCCAGAGAGGCATTGTTATAATCCTACGGAACGCTGATCCAAAAAAGTCAACCAAAGTGTTGGTAATGAAGGCAAGAATCGACTGCAGTTCCTGGGTTATAATCCGTTTTGCTATCAATCAAGAGCTGTATGTATTAATCAATCCGGGAGAAAGTTCAGTCCAGCTGTTCTCACTCAGGCAAAGCAGCAGGCTTTTGCAAGTGTGAGAACCAGCCACAACGATGTTCAAGGTAGTTCCTTGCAAGCTGTACCGCTGCTCCAGCAAAACCACTTTCCTGTGCTTCAAGGAGATTTAAAGCCAATGCAAATTGGCAGGTGCAGAACGTCAAGATAGCCAGCCTCTACTAACTGAATACATTTAGAAGTGCAAGCATTGACTTTTTTTTTTAACACAGTAAGGGCAGTCAGAAAGCCAAGACAACCCTGTCAATTCATTTGACATCTCTGCTGCAAATATGGATTGTATCAGACATGGAAACTGATGCTATTTTTGTTTATTTGTTTTCAGGACAGGAAATTGATGGGAAAAACTGTTTTCATTTTAATTTCATAATAGTAGAGCAAGAAAATATTTTTTAGCAATTATCAGAGCCTGAGAAGCTAAGGATTTAAAAAATAATGTATCTTGATCTTCTAAAGTTACACAAGGCCAGAAACAAGCTTATATGGGATTTTCTTATTTTTAATTGTAAATGTCTTGAGAAAAGGGAAGTTTGTAGCCATACATACCAGTAGTTGAAATGTATTATTCTCTGCTACTTTGGCAGTGGTGCACAAACCACAAACTAGAATACCTGGACTCTTAATGTAAGGGGAGTCTGCAGGCTTCCATCCAAATACTAAACCTGGCTGCTTTGTGATTGAGCCACTCATCTTGTATGTACCATGGGTCTTCACAACCAAAATCATGGGAATAAGGCCAGAATGTTTCAGTGTTTCATGGTCCAGTCCCAGTATTTACAACACAGAATATCCTACTAGCATACAATATTGAGCTCTACATGGCTGTCATGCCAATTCAACAACTAAAACTTTGAAAACTCAAAACTCTCCCCAAAACAGGTCCCTTTACTTTCCGTTATAACATTATTAAGGTAAAATAATGCCAGCCCGCGTCCGGCCCTCCACAACAGTCCCAGTTTCTCATGTGGCCCCTTAAGAAAATTAATTGCCCATTCCTGCTCTAGAGGATTACCTGCTTCAGGTACATTCCTACAATCTGCGATTCCCAAAGCTACTTCCCACATTCCATCATTCATGCAGATCAGATCATGTGAATGCTTCCTATGAACGCATCAGTAACTGCATGCTCTGGCTTGCTAATGTGATATGAACATCTACTGTATAACATCAGTAATGTGTCATGACCAATGAATGAACTAGGGTTTAGTTGTGGGGGGCTGGAATGAGGAGAGCCAATGCATGTAGCAACGGAACTGCATCTCTATTTTCTCCTAAAATTCCCCCAAATGCAGTAGATTTTTATCACTTGAGGATCCAAATATAATACAGTTGGACCTTTTTATCCGCTAGGGTTCTGCTCCTGGAACCCCAGTGGATTTGAAAAAAACAAACAAACAAAAAACACCCAGTGGATTGAAAAAAAAAGTGTTATAGGAAGGTGGGGAGCGGTGCCACATGACCTTTTTTTCCAGCATCTTTGGTGCTTCCCTCCTCCTGAATTTGTTTAAACTGGCTGGAAGAAAAACATCGCTACCGGTAGATGGTGCCAGAGACTCCCGGTTGCTTTTTTCCCCCAGCAGTTTAAACACGCCAGGAAGTACCTGGCAGCAGGCCCCTGACAGATTTCTGTTTGCGTTTTGTTTCTTTTTTCAGAGGTTTGGACAGGAGCACACCCTAAGGAGGTTTGGACAGAGGCAGGCGCGTCGCTGTTGCGAAGCACGTGGGGTGGTCCGCTGAAGGGTGATGCGCGCGGGCGGACCGCCGGAGGGCAATGCGCGCAGAGGGCAACGTGAGCGAACCCACGCGTGCGTCACCTCCCTTGCGCGCGTCGCCCTCCGGAGGCTCCGCTCCAAGGCCTTCTCCCAGCCTCAGGCCGGGAGAAGGCCTTGGAGCGACCTCCCCGGTCAACGTGCCAGGGCCTTCTGACGAAGGCCCCCTCAGGAACGGTCTGCGCATGCGCGAAAAACGTTATAAATAACGTTGTGACGCAGTGGGCCTTCATCATAAGGCCCTGGCGCGTCAGCCGGGAGGTCGCTCCAAGGCCTTCTCCTGGCCTCGGACCCTCCGAGGTCGGGAGAAGGCCTTGGAGTGGAGCCGGCTGCAACGGGGGGGCAGAGCCGGGGGTGCCCGGGGCGGCCCCGGCGGGTCGCTCCCCCAAAAAATCGGGGCGCGGCCTCATGGCCGTGCCAAGAGTCAGTAGGGTGACTTGCGTGCCCCCGCTTGGGGGTGGCGCACGCCCTAGTGACTCCACTGGACAGAGGTGCACAGGAGGCGGGAAGCAGCTGGCAGGCCCCAACATGTGGTGCGGTAATGTGGTGCGGTCTGACACCCTCTTCCACAGTTTTGACACCCGTGTTGAGTCAAATCCGTGGATGGAAAAACCGTGGATAAAAAGGTCCGACTGTAGTAATAATAATAATAATAATAATAATAATAATAATAATAATAATAGTAGTAGTAGTAGTAGTAGTAGTAGTAGTAGTATTCTTATTCGTAAGCTTAAATGGTTTTTTTTAGCTCACAAAAGCTGCTTCATCCATTTATTCCTTACTGTTTTTTTAACGGTTTTTGTTCCTCTTCCCTTTATTTCAAGCAGATGGCAGAAATGTTGTACACTTTTTAATTTAATTGAAAAGTCAATACATCCCAGCATAACCACATCAGCAAGAAGTTGGGACATTGCTTTGATCTTATCTAAATTGTTATTCTGGAGAGCCTCTATCACTGTACATAAGATGAGCTGTGACATTCAAGAAGTACATTACAAAGGCCTAGCTTAGGTGAACACAGCTGACTCAACCTTCTCAGCACTGCTCTGCAGTCCACATTTACCAGACTGACAGTACCTCTTAGATCACAGTAATGAAAATGACTGACCAATTAACCAACCAACCGGTGATCTAAACAGTATCAAATGCAAAAAAATTAATAGTGAAGAACTCTTGGATGATCTAATGTTACATTAATGCTAGTTATGCTTCCTGTCATCTAAAATATATCGTAACTGTCCAAAGTTCTATGTAGGGAGCGTTATAACAAAGATGAAACTAATGCCATCTCCTTTACTGGCTGTAGCTGAGGATGAAAAGAAGTTTATCATCATCATCATCATCATCATCATCATCATCATCATCATCATCTTTATTGCAGTCACAGACCAGCGCAAAAGTTACCAGTACAGAGCCAAAAGAAGCATCATAAACATCAATTAAGACAAGAAGTTAAAATAAAATAGATCCCCCTAACCACCAATCAACCCATACTTAATACTATAAAATCTAAGATAAAAAGTTTACTCTGAATTAGAATATTAACTATATCTATAAATCTGTAATCTATACTAATAGTAAAAATAAACAGAAATAAGAATCAACTATCTTAACAAACTATAAATTAAATACACATCCCATCAGAGATCTCAGCTCACAAATGCAGGTGTCTCCCGCAATTCACATTGAAAGAAGAAACATATAATGTCAATGCAATCCTATTGTCTTTGGGCACCGGCACTGCAACCTCAGCGTTGGCGCCGAGTGTTGCAAATGCGCTGAAAAGCACGTTGTGACACCCAGAGAGGAAGCAGTGCCGGCAGGAAGGCCTGCATCATCCTGCCAGCACTTACGCCAGGCAGCACGTGTGCTGGAGCAGGCAAGGCTTCTCCTAGTGCCGTGATGACACGGGTGACACAGGTGACACGCGAGGTCATTTTGGGTGACAGGCCAGTGTTTCCCCCAGGGCCCCGACACACCTTATATTTTCGCAAAAGTGTTACAGGCTTGTCTTAAACATTTAGGGCAGGGATTTTGGCAGACCTCTTTCAAATTATTCTCTAGTAAAACTCAGCAACAAAAAAGTCACTAATTGATTTTTTAAATAAAATGCAATGTGTTCTATAGTTGTTTTCAGTTCAGTTCAATATTACTATTAAAAGTAGCAATAGTCAAAGTACTATTAAAAGTTTGGAGGGGGGGGGAGCGTGACTCACCAGCAGAGTCAAGTTAGGCATTTTCAAAATCTTTGACACACGAAGCCCAAATGGTTCGCCATCACTGTCCTAGTGGCATGGGGACTGGGGGAGGGTGGGGAGGTGGCGTAACAGGGCTGCTTAGTTCTCCACCCGCTAAAGAGCGGGTGGAGAACCGAGGAGCCCCATTGCGGCTGGGGGGTAACCAGGGTAAGTGGGCAAATGCCTGCTTCCCCCAAGTAGACCTCAAGCCAGAGCCTTCCCTGGATAGGATTCAGCATAGGCTGTTTGGCCCATGCTGAACACCCTACGCTGCTGAGGATAGGATTGGACTGCCTGTCTCTTGACTCCTTGTGCCCAGTTCACAAATGTAAGTTCATCACTTGATGTCAGAAGGGATAGCTTGCATATGTGAATGAGCTGTCTCAGAGTGCCATGTGCAAGAACATTCATTTCACATCACACAAAGTGTTTTTCGATTGGCTCAGTTCATACATGCACAGACCAATCCTACGCATGTCTACTCAGAAGCAAGTCCTACTGAGTTTAATGGGACTTAGGTAAAGGTAAACGTATCCCTTGACAATTAAGTCCAGTCGTGTCCGACTCTAGGGAGCGGTGCTCATCTCCGTTTCAAAGCCGAAGAGACAGCGCTGTCCGAAGACGTTTCCATGGTCATGTGGCCAGCATGACTCAACACCGAGGCGCATGGAACGCTGTTACCGTCCCGCTGACCTATTAATCTACTTGCAATTTCTTGCTTTCGAACTGCTAGGTTGGCAGGAGCTGTCGCACGAATTCAAACTGCCGACCTTTCGATCAAAAGCTCATGGTTCAGTGGTTTAACCCACTGCGCCACCCGCTGGCTCTTTAATGGGACATACTCCCAGGTAAATGTGAGAAGGATTGCAGCCTCAGCTGTCTTTCACCATCACCTTCCCCCAGGTCCCTCAACTGGCAATGGCTCTCCTTGGACAGTGATGTCCTTTTTTGGTGGCATATGTCCAAAGAAAGAAAAGGGATGGGGAGGTTAAAAACGGAGGAAATAAGATCCGGCATACACCATTACCACCAGAACCACTCCCTCCCATCTTCTCTCCACCCAGTTACACCCCCATTTCTCTCACTCCCTTCTGTCACCAAGTGATGAACTTAACATTTGTGAATTGGACGCAAGAATTAACGGACACAATATATATTTCCTCTTTCAATGAGAATTATGGGAGACATCTGCATTTGCTACCATATGTTTAAAAACTCACATGGAAGGCTGTGAGCTCATGTATTAAGAGGGAAACAAGTGCAAAAAATATTTGCGGCCCAGTCCTGACTATCAGTTGCGCCAGCGGAACATGTGTTCCGCCAGTACGCGGTCACAAAAGCAACATAAATGGCCAGAGCCTTCTCGCTGGTGCTAGCGGCCACTGGGACACCCACCAAACCAGATACGTCTGGTGCATGGGCAGGGGGAAGGCGGAGAGGGGGCTGAATGGAGTGTGGGAGGGCAGCAATGGGACAGGGGGTAAGTGGATCGGGTCGGGAGTGGGAGGGATCGGTAGTGCCAGTGCGTGCTGTACCCAACCCCCCTTCCCAGGTTTGATCTACCTGCATGGATCAATGCGGACGTACGACAGTGATATCACTGGCGCAGGCCCAAGTTGACCCATTGCAGCTGCTAGGGCTTACCTAGGGGCAAGGGGACAAATGTCCCCTTATCCCAAGGAGACCTTCAGCATGCAAAAATGCCCCATGGGATGCAATGCAGCCCACACCCATGCCGCTGCATCACCACACAGGGATTTCTGCTGGATTGGGTTGCCTGATATTCCATGGCTCGGGATAAGAAAACCTACATGACTATTGCTTCCTAATGTGTGCTTATTCTGTGGAAAATGCCCACTGCCACATGGGTTTCAGCCTAAGACTGTTGACATGTATCACTGAGCAAATACAGTAACACCCCTCTATCAAATGTGTCAATTCATTGGAAGTTGATCTCAAATGACCTTAGCTGCAGCTCCATTTAATATATTTCTTGAAACGAATCTGTGAAACTCCAAAGAGCACCAAACTCTTAAATTACATCTTTTGAGGGCTCTTAAATCTAACTCACTGTACTTTTTAAATATATTATCTCCACTCGACTATTTTATATTCCCACAGATTTAGTGAAATATACACTGCAACTAGTGATGTAAAATTACGAACATTGCATATATATATTTTTAAGCAGCGTATTTTATGGAGAGCCACACATATACATTTTTAAAAAACTCAATACCTGAGTTTAATAACACCAGATTCAACTATAAACTTAAATATGAGCGGTGAGGGATGATGGAGAGAGCCAGAGAGAGGTGAACTGTCTTATAACTTATAGAAATTAATAGCAAGGAGACCATTGCAGAGGTGCATTTTCTAATTTCTGGAAACTGCTGAGAGATTTTGTCAGCCAGCAGCAATTCTAGCAGAAGCAAGTCACAGAGAAGTCTAATCTACCATCCTTTCCAGTAAGAATTGCAAGGCCAGGGGACCTCTTTAAAAGCAGTGACACCATGGTGTCAAGCATGATGGTTAAAAGAGGGATACCAAAACAACTTTGGCTATTAGGAAAGGGAATTGCAATGACAAAAGTTGAGTCAGAGTTCACAAGAAGGAAATCAGATTCTGGTGCTTCACTCCCTCAAGTAAATGGAGCAATTCTCAATCATATTGGTCATTTAAAGGAACACCAACTCCCTGCCCCACGAAAAGTGTCTCTATGAAAATCCCAGGGCCTTACATGACTTTTTCCCTCCACCTTCAATATTATCACTTGTAATAGACATGGGCAAACAGACATAAAAACACACGTGGGTGGCGGATAACGTTCTGACTGCTATATCAGAGGGGAATTCAGTAAACTTTGTTCTTTCCCCAGACTTTTCTACTGGATATTATATAAAGTAAGATATTTCATACCGGGAAGTCTTCACCTGGATTTTTGACACTGTATCTCAGTGCTTTCCATGTTTCATTGCCGAACCTTTGCTTTTCTTCAGCTAAATGAAATGGCATTTTAGCCACGGAAGCAAAATGGAGCTCCATATTCAAAGTAGGGTTGCTAACTCTGACCGAAGCTATTCTTGGGAAACTTTTTTCCCAACATATCACTTCGGAAATTCCTGAAGTCCTTGTTAACATCTCCAGAACTGTACTCAGTAGTCACCTGGAGACAGATGTTTAGAAGCTATACCAGGACTGTACAACTGGGGACTCCCAGTTTCATGAGCAGTGCCACGTCTGATCATCACTGATCGTCTCTCTAGAGTCAGTTCTAATGACAGCAAATGAGATTAATGCAGAAGATGACACGGTTCAGACATCTTTTTTACTCAGTTTCACTTACGCTTGGAAAGCAACTACTACAAGTTTTTAATTAATACTAAGAAACTGATGCAATACACACAATTATAAATATGCACACACACTAGGACTAACTGGATACTCAAAATGTAAACGGCTTAAAATAGATCTAGTCAGTGTGCATTGTAATGTTCACAAAAGTAGAGTGATCTTTTAATCCTGGGTCAGGAGCAGCATCAGAGGTCGGCCAGGTTGGGCACCAGCCCACACCTATCAGAAGGTCCATCTGGCTGGACCAACCCCTGGATCCTCAGTATGAGTGGCAGTAGCAGTGGTCAATGTGCCATCGGGGGGGCAGGGGGGTACTATGGTTTTGCCCCAGGACCCCCAGCAACCTGGTACTGACACTGTCCTGTATTATGCCACAAGACTGGATGTTATGCTTGGACTAAACATCTAATTTTTGTTGCATGTTGCAATGACAGCATGATCAAAAATATATTCCGTTCAATAAATATTGGCAAAGGTGCAACCCATTAGCCTTTTCAAAAAATGTATTGCTGTTTGTGATATGTGAACACTCAATAGAACAGCATAACACAGCATAAGCTTACTTTGCATATAATCCTGATATATGGAAAGTGAGAGTTCAGAGTAAAGTGAGTAAAAGAATGAGCAGCCTACCATTCTACACCAGTGTCTTACAAAGGACCCATACAGAGGTATCGAACAGCTACTGTGCTCTGGAGTGAAGTCTATACAGGTTTTTGGTAAGGATATGAAAAACTTTCACCCATGAACATTTTTAAAGAAGAAGATAGATCTTAGGGTGTGAAAAGCTTCATGGAAGCAAACTGATCAAAGAAGCACTTTTTAAAGCGGTGGCTTTCTTATAAGTTAGCAGGGGAAGAAGAGCTGTTCCTATTCATTCCAGCATAGCACCCCTTCCAATGGTTTCGGCATCTGGTTTTGACATCTCCTTTGTGCTTTTTAGGTTGTGAGCCCTTTGAGGACAGGAAATCATATGTTCATTTCTTTACTATGTAAACTGCTTTGAGAACTTTAATGTTATGGTACATAATCATCATCATAACTAGTGTTCTGGCAGCACAGTCCAATCTATGGCATTGCAAAATGCCTTGTCTACCTCAGCAGTGGCGTCACTGTGACGCGCGTCACCCCAGAGCGGGGGACGCGCGTCACCCCCCCGACTCACCCCCCCGACACCCCCCCCTACAGAAACTTACCTTTTCCGGCGCTCGTCACCGGCCGGGAAGCGCTCCAGGGCCTTCTGAAAAGAAGAGGCCCTGGAGCACTTGCGTTAAAACGCGAACTTTGAAGGTTTTCGCGCATGCGCAAACCCTTTTCTGAGGGCAAGGGCCTGCCCTCTTGCCCTCAGGAGGGTCTGCGCAAGTGCGAAAATCTTCAAAGTTCGCGTTTTAACACAAGCGCATTGGGCCTTCTGAAAAGAAGAGGCCCAATGCGCTTGCGTTAAAACGCGATCTTTGAAGATTTTCGCGCATGCGCAGACCCTTCTGAGGGCAAGAGGGCAGGCCCTTGCCCTCAGAAAAGGGTTTGCACATGCGCGAAAATCGTCAAACTTCGCGTTTTAACGCAAGCGCTCCAGGGACTCTTCTTTTCAGAAGGCCCTGGAGCGCCGGCCGGGCCGGACGCTCCCCAGCCTCGGAGCGTCCGGCCTCCGGAGGGTGACGCGCGTCACCCCTTGGCGCGCGTCACCCCCCCGGCGGCCCGCCCCGCCCGCCTCGCTACAGTGACGCCAGTGTACCTCAGTTACTGTATTCATTTGATCAAGGAAGATTGCAAAGGGCAGAATACTGCCTCTGTTCAGGTGAGAGACCAGTTCTAATAATTGCTTAGCCAGGAAAATTACAAGATGGCCTTGGGCAAGTTACTATACCTCAGTCTTGCCCAGTGGTTCCCAAACTTACCTGGCTCACGACTCCCCGCAGCCTCTTCTTCTTGGCTCACGACTCCCCCGGTAGCTCCTCCTACCTGTTCTCCTGGGCGCCACCATCTTGATCTCACAAAATCTTGTGAGATCCAACATGGTGGCGCCCAATTCTCACGAGATCTGGGCGCCGCCATCTTGGATCTCACGAGATTTTGTGAGATCCAACATGGCAGTGCCCAGGAGAGCAGGTAGGAGAAGCTACCGGTGACATCTCATGACGCCCCTGTGACTGTGCTGCAATGCCCTAAGACACACAGTTTGGGAACCCCTGATCTAGCCCATTTGACAAAGTTTGTTTTGCCTGAGAATAAACTCACATGAAGATATGCTGGAGCTCACGCTGAGCCGTTTGGATGGGACAGGTAGAAAATCTTCCATCACTCTTCTCTTTTTGTTCAGAAGACAAATCTAAACTATTGAATACTGCATATGTATTGTTTTACATACAGTATATGAATACATACATATTCAGAATACATTCATATGAACGCTGGATAATACATTGGTAGTACAGGATTCACACAACGTTAATATTGTGAAGAACAAGACTCCCCAAAGGAAAGCACCTATTTGAAAAAGCTTCCCTATAGCTCAATTCTTAATTCTAAATTAGATTTGACCAGTTAAGAAGCAAAACGTTAAGAGCTTAGGTATTATGGGTTCCCTAGAAACTTCAGCTGAATGCTGTGGTTTAGGAGGCAAATAGAATGTACAAATTACAACGTGCAGCCTAAATAATGACTCTACAGAAACCAATAATGCAACTATAACTTTGAATAATGTCTCCAATTCTGGTTGCTGGACTTAAGAAAGCTACCGGATATGTGAGAAACTCTTTTGATGTATAAAGATGGAAACTCCCCTTGTTTCAGAAATGCAGAGAACACTACTGTAGTTTCAGTAGATAGTGACCTGTTTCATCAGATGAGATCAATTATCCACTTTCTGCTTCAATACGTCCCCTGTAAATATGAACGGAGTCTTCCTAGTTGCTGGGACACGTTTACACAGGCCAGTAAGCAAATTCAAAATGTTTAAGTCAAGGAGTCTCTTGCTTTACAATGCAAATCAACCCATTAAGACCCAGGTAGTCACAGAGTTATGGAGCAAAGCAATTTCAAGAATAAGAACGGAAAGAGCACCTGCTGTAGTTTCAGTATGTGATCAGTGGCATTCACCTTCCTGTTTCTTCTTAAGTAGAACGCCTGCCTAACCTCCAAAATAGAAAGCTTCAGTCGCTGTTTAAAGAGTTTTTTGTTCCCTGCCCACTGGTAAAAGACATTCCTGCTGAGCACAGCTAAAGCAGTGTCCTGGAAGTAGATCTTTCCTTTGTGTTACTCCTTTCAGTATCGCAAAAATGGCTGAAAACTGGGTGTTGGGCAAGGTGGTATGTTGATTCCTTCCCCAGGGAGTCGAGTTGGGGGGGGGGACAGAAGTCAGGTAGAGGGTGAGTGTGAGATTTTCCCCTTTTGAAGTGGATCTGGGGGACGCTGGATTAATATCTTCCCAGCTGAAATAAACCAGAAATTAGAGCAGCCTGGTGCCAGTTTAAGGGAGTTACTCCCTTGTGAGCAGGGGAGTCAAGGCATCTGCCGCTTATCTGATGGGTGCACAGAGGTGCAAAGGCCAACCGTTCCTGTGTGTCAGTTCGTTGGATGCAATCCAGAACATCTGTGGGGTGTCTACATAACCTGGAGACAGTGGGCAGAATGAGTCAGCAAAATTAGAGTCCCCTTTGATTGAGTGCTTCAACTACAAATTAGGGATGGGAGAATCTGTCTTTGCCTGTTCCTGGCTTCACTTGCTGGGGGACATGCTGCCTGACTGATCAACATCCCTGCATGGCGGGGCTTTAGAACAGCCAATGTAGTAAGTAGCTTACAGCCCAATCCTATGCTTTCCCCCTCCTCTGATGCAGCCGCGCCAAAAAGACTTGTGCTGCATCTTTTTTTTGGGGGGGGGGGAGCAGATCAGACGTCTTGAGAGAGGTAAGGGAAAAGAAGCCTCTCGACTGGCAATGAGTCTCCTTGGACCTGCGTCAGCTCCTTAGCCAAGGCGAGAAAAGGGGTGATCCAGCTGCTATGTGAGGGGATAGCATCTGGCGCAACTCGCCCATGCCAGGTGCCACACCCTCCCGCCCTTGTCACGCCCCTCTCCCTCTGCCCCGTTCTGCCCCCCCATGACCTACTTGGTTCAGCGAGTGCTCCATGTGCCACAGGTGCTCCGACCTCGCCACTCTGTGTGCGCAGTTCGGGTAGTGCGCAGCTCTGCGTGCTGCCGGCAAGGCTGTTTGCGACGACGAGAAAGCACACTTTGCCACTGGAATGCTAGTTCCGGCGGCGAGGAGGGGCACAGACATCACTGGAGCGTGACGGGGAGGGCGGATCGCCTGGGGGTGATGCGCGGTCCCACGTGCACACTCGCGAGCGCACCGCACTCGTCACCTCCGCGCTCCAGGAGAAGGCCTCGGAGCGTCTGCCCTCGGCGGAGGTCCGAGGCCTTCTGACGAGGCCCAATGCGGCGATGTCATATTTATTAGGTTTTTCGCGCCTGCACAGAACGTTTGAGGGCAAAAGGGCATCCCTTTGCCCTTAGAAACGTACTGCGCATGCGCGAAAAACCTAATAAATATGACATCGCCGCATTGGGCCTCGTCAGAAGGCTCAGGACAGCCAGCCGGAGAGGATGTCTCCGGAGCCGGCAGCAGCGGAGATACGGCTGGCTGTCACGGCAGCCAGGGGGTCATTAGGGCGGCGCGCACCCTAGTGACGCTCCTGAGGAGGGGTGCTAGGATTGGGCTGTTAGAGAGTCAGAATTTATTTTCTTGTTGCCTTGAAATGTGCGTACTTTTTACTCACCTTTTTGAGGATATCCCCCCTTTTTTGGGGGGGAACCTCATTACTTACTAACTCTGGACAAGTGTAAGCAATAAAGCTTTTTTAAAATGAATCGTGTGTGTGTGTGTGTGTGTGTGTGTGTGTGTGTGTGTGTGTGTGTGTGTGTGTGTGTGTGTGTGTGGTCTGACCCCCAAATAGAGGCCAGCCTTTCTATTTGTGCTTCTGCTGTCAGGCGTTTCCTCTGTGAACGGAAGCTCCCTCCATGAACAGAAGGAGTGTTGTGCGAGTGGAAGGGATCCTTTGTCTGAGGCGAAACCCTCCTTCCATTCACAGAGGAAACTTACATTTGTGAAGGGAGCTCCAGATGGCAGAAATGTTAGTTGGGATGCTACCCAGAAACACCACTAGCTTAGCTTGACAACAGTCCAACTGCTGTGGTGCATTGTGTGAGTAACATTGTCAGGTTAGAAGACAGAGCATGTCTGTCGCTTTAAAGTCCACTGTGTAATGAAAGAAGAGGCAGCTGCAATTTCTCCTGCCCATTCCTTTGTGCATTCCATCACGTGCCCCCTTTCCCATCCTTTCCTAAAATACACAGGTCTCCTGGTATGCTCTGCAGAAAATGGAGGAGAAAGGTGGACAATGGGACCAAGGAAAGGTCAACCAGAAATGCTGCAGCTGTTTTTTTTTTCTCCCACTGCATGAAGAAATGTAAAGCTATAGACAGTATGTGCATTTTCTGTGTTGTGACTTGGCAATTTTAACGTGACGAACCATATAGTACATACTGTGACAGAACAAATCAAGTCACCACAACAGAAACACTTAGTTTTACCAAACTTACCAGTACCAAACTGTATTGCTGGGTTTGTGATTTCATACACCGAAAAATACTCAAGAGATTAATTTGAGAAGGACAGATATTTGACACTCCTGCTGAGGAGGATGGAACTGAACGGATATTCAAACTTGGAACGTGGAATTGTGTCCCAGACATGTGTATCAAGTTTCATTCTGGTATCCCACGCAACAAACAAAAACAAACGTACAGAGAATGCCAAACAGCTAACTTAAACCAAAGGCCTCACTTTCCTTGACCAATAAACTAAAAGCTGTGCGTCATTTCTAGCAGAAAATTTATTACATACTGGCACGGCATGCGGGAGAAAAGTGAGTTTCCACTGCCTTTATTAAAAGACAGAAGCCTTCAGTTTCAACAGCTGTACATATATCATTACTCTCTTAAGCACCAAGATTCCCATTAAAAGAAATAAGATGCCTCTAGGTGTAGAAGTCTGAATAATATTACCTAGAAAAAATACTGACGCCTCCAATCTCCTTCAACTTCACGCCCTCCCCCACCAAAATTGATTCATGGTGACTGAAAATGTCCAGTGACACAATTTTGAAGCCAACAAAACAGAATTGTTTAGAAAGTGTGTTGATTCAAAACTCCAAATACACATTTCTCTCTCCCCTAAATCAAGGTGGGAGTGACATATTGTTCACATAAAAAGAAGCAGGACCCACAGAAAAATGCTCCAGTGACTGGAGCTGTCAGTTCAGAGTTGAAAGTCAGCAGCACATAACTCAAATTTCTGTTTCTTGAATTAATATTACTGCAAAGAAAGGGGGGGAAAAAGATGTAGTCAAAATTTTCCAGTTCTGAAACTATTTCTGGCAAAGAGGTTTCTGGTTTAAACATACAAGATCATATCACTTGCATGGCATATAAGATAATTTTATATATGTGATGCCCTGAGTGGCAGCCATAGTTTCCCTTTCTTTGGAGCAAAATCTCTTTCTCTAGAGTAAGGAATCCTTGTTCCGGAAGAAAGGAAATGGTGGTTGCTACCCCCTCTCTATAGGGCATTTGGCAAAACTTCAGGTGTAGTTGCTATTTTCTGAATTTGAAGACCAGAAAATAGCAGCTCCACCTGAAGGTTTGCCAAATGCCCTATAGAGAGGGGGTACTAGCAACAATTTCCCTTCTTCCTAAACAAGGATTCCTTACTCTAGAGAAAGAGACTTTGCTCCAAAGAAAGGGAAACTATGGATGCTTTTGAACGAAATCACTTCTAATGTTATCTTCTGAATTTCATTTTCATTTCTTACATTATGGTATGTTAACCTTGAAGAGGAATAAGCACCTGCCATTCACGCCCCTCCCCAGTCGTGCTCCTCCCGATTTAAACGCAACTGCTTGCTGCTTTAAGAAAGCAAATACCGTATTGTCCCGAGTATAAGATGCACCTGATTATAAGACGCACCCTTAAAGTTTGGTGCTATTAAAATTTTTTAATTAAATCACTGGCATTGTTGCAACAGCCTGATTATAAGACGCACTCCTAGTTTAAAAACTTAAATTAGGAGAAAAAAGTGAGTCTTATACTCAGACCAATACGGTAATGTGGTTTTGCCACACACATATTCAGAATGATTATGTTTATTTGCCACAGTCTAGCTGTACATTTTTAGACTAACGTTGAATCTTCTTCAGCATTCTTTCTTTCAAAGATCTGGTTTGGGTTTTTTGCATTATTATTATTCATAGTGTCATTGTAATTGTTAACATATGTAGTAATCTGTTTATAAATAAACATGTGGAACATCAGAAGAAAACAAGCTACAAAAAATAATGTAATGAGATGCAATTTGCATTTGAAAGAAAATGCTGTGTAACTGCACAAGAGAGCAAGGGGAGTTTTTCATCTTGCACCCAGAAGAACATTGTTCCACAGGATCCAACCATAACATCACTCTCAACACACATTTATTCGCCCATGTAAAAGAGTGCAACTATCACAGTCGAGTTCCAAGATTGTGATAGTTGGATACTCTATCCATACACCACACACTATCTACACCACACACCTTTGGTGTCATACTATATTGTTTAACTAACTAGCTGTACATAGGCTGAACCCATTGTGTTCAGTGGGGCTTGCTTCTGAGTAGACATGCCTAGGATTGTGCTCTAAGGTTTAACAAGCTACACCTGCCCACATTCCTTCTCCTAAAGGTCTAGCACTCTGTCCCGGCTGGAGATCTGGTAAGCCTAGCTGTACAGTACATATATTTATTTAAAATATTTATATCTCGCCTTTCTCTTCCCCATCAGGAGGTGCCCAAGGTGACTTACAATATTTATTTTTTGCTACATATTAGTAGAATCACATACAGAAACATAGGTGATCCAAACCATATCATCAAAATAAAAAACAAACTTCTTATATTTAAGGCTGGAGCTAGAGATGCAAATTGTGTACCACCTACACATGGTGGACGAGCAAGATTGAATATGCTTGATCTCCAGCTCCAACTCATATTCACATGTTGAATATAATGTGTAAATAGAACCAATACGCCTAGTAGTTGGAATCAGTGCAGAAACTGGCAGGTTAGGGCTACATCATCAATTAATTAATAATAATGACCGATGCATGCCCCACCCCGCTGTCTAGCATGCCCCGCCCACGCTCCCCTGAAGATCGAAAAGGTGGTCGGCTCCCGACTGCCTTTTCCGATCATCAGGGGAGCGTGGGTGACTGCGGGGGAGGGGAGCTCCAAGAGCAGCCGGGGTCCGCAGCAGAGGCCTTCGGGGGCCGCATGCGGCCCGCGGGCCACGCATTGGACCACCATGACACATGGGCTGAATGTTGACGCCCTGCTTGTAACCAAACCTATAAAGTGTAGGTCCCAAGACATATTGGGGCCGCACCTTGCATATGCTATGAAGCTCTTGGTGTGTGCCTACAAACGCTGTGTATAACCAGTAAAGGATCTGAAAACCTCCTCCAGCTGATTTATTGTCTTTATGTGGGTAAATCGAGGCCCCAGCTCTTTGGCTGGAAGTCTCCAGGTAACACATGCACATGAAAGATGATCTATGATTCTAAAATAGCCTTCTTAGATTTATCCAACTCTCCCTTGAAACTGGCTGTTTAGTAATGCCACGTATTTAAACAAAAAAAGAGGGGAAGATAATTCATTCCCTTCCTTCCCCCCCCCCCAAACCCTCCTTTCTGGGCAAGACTGTCACAGACACACTGCCTGATCTACATCCCACTAAGACTTAGGAAATAATTTTCCTAAGCTACAACTCTTTAGAAAAATGCTGGCAAATTAAATAATTAGATATACACTTGTAGCTGACAGTTTAATTTGTTGTAATGAGGACAGTAATATACCTGTTTTCAACACAATGGAACACGGTGCTTTGACAAAACCCACACAATGTTGCCTCACAAAGAAAAAGGAGGAAGGACAATCATTGAAAGAGTAACAATAGAAACTGAAAACATGGCAAAGATCATTTTCAACTGGTATTATATTTATTTGCATTACGCAGAAGAGGCAGCTGGGGGCACAACACATTTATTGTTACCAGTTCACAAAAGAGAGGAATTATCATAATGTGGAAGGGAGGAGAAAAAAGTGTTCAAATGTTCTGCTTTTTCTTCCTCTAATGTGTGAAGAATGAAGACCTAATCCTTTTCTAGCTATTATTCTGACTGCATAAACAGTAGTACTTAACACACACATAGACACACACACATACACACACACAAACACACACACTTTTTTAACAGTTTCACTAGTTGCAAACAACAGAAGGGTGTAAATTGCTGTCTGTGGTTTGTTTCCACATTATCTGTGATGGTTGCCTAGGCAACCTATGTAAGGCCAAATTTGGCAGAGTTCAAAATCTGCACAGTTAATGCAGAGAGTATAAACTGGGGCAAAATTTGACCTAAAGGATTAGTCGGATTGGGTATAGTTAGAAGATGCTGAAACAGTGCCTCTACGGGAGACACAGTTAGCACACGAGCACTAGTTGAGCCAAAGAGAAACTCCATTTTATCTTTTCTGCAAAAAGATATTTTGTGCACAAAGCTTTACAACTGCTGGTGCTGAAGGTCAGCAATCAATGAATATATACATATATAAACTGATGCATCCATGTCCCAGGTGGGTTGTGAGCTGCCTACTGGCAAATAATAATGTGGATGATAGCCTCACCAATCTCCCAAACCACCTCAAACACTAATGCCTTATTCAGACTTTCATTAAAAACCTCTTCAGATATTATGACATCTGTGGGGAGCCAACACATGGAGGGGGAATGGAAGCATGCTGGCTAGCTATGTCCCCCCCATGGTGCCAGTAGCCACCACCACCCACAGGCACCTACATCTTTCCCACTTCTCTGTAAAGGCAAACACTGAATGCTGCATCCTGTGCAGGATGTGGGCTGCTCTGGTGCGGCCCAGGCTCACCTCGGGGGAAGAGGACATTCATCCCCTTCCCACAGTGTAAGTGTTGGAGGCCCCAATGGGCCACCTTGGATGTGTGCCAGTTCTTTAGCTGGCGCATGTCCCGGGAGAACATGTAAGACTAGCCTGACCTGGGAAGGGACATTGGATATCGGTGCAACCCAGCATCAATATCCCTGCCTCCTCCAAGGCCGGGCCAGCCAATCACCCCCTCCCTTGCCACTCCGGCCCACTCTTCCCATGCCCTTGCGCCGACCAGCGTCAGCTGGCGCGGTCCAGGTAGGTGGCGGAGTAAGTGGTGCTGGCCTCTGCGCCAGCGCCGCTTACTCCAGGAGGGCCTCAAAATTTAGGTAGGATCGAGCTGTTAGAATGCTGGCTGGCTAGCGTTCTAAAGCATGGAGAGAAAATGTCATGTCCAGCATTTTACTCTGCAGACCAGTGCTTGGACATGGGCAGACCTGGCATCCCTAATCACAGGGCAGATCTGTACAGACACACATTGCAAGCACGGTTGATGGAGCTATAGAGCACTTCAGATTCTTCTGGCAAGTTCCTGGACATTGTGCAACTGTCAAGACTCTCCTTGGTTTCAAAACACCTGAATAGAGCTTATGCCCTCATAAGTTGTAACCCAATAAGCTAAATGTAGCTTATCTAGTATTCATTTGTGCCCACCAGATGCTTTGCAATCCCCCCACTTCTGCCACCTTCCTTTTGTAGCCTTGGACAGGCAACAAAACCCAGAGGCTTATCAAGCTCCTGGAGGGAGGGAGTTGTAAGTTGTACAACCTTGCTACAGGCAACCAGTGTTGGTGCCAGCAGGTTCTTGGAGTCTCTGGAGGACAAAGTCCTGCATTGGATGTCCCTGCCACCCTGGAAGTCCCTGCCACCCCCCCCCCCCCGATTATTCACTGAGTACTGCCACTGGTACTGAGGGTTCAGGTGTGAGGAACAGTGAAAAGAGCGTAGCGTATCCCACTGGAAGAGAAGACTATGGAAATATATCTGGGAGGGTGTCTTCAAGTATCTGAAGTAAAAAGGGGGTGACTTACTCTCTGTGGCTCCTGAAGGCAGGACCAGAACCAATGGGTTGAAATGACAGGGAAGTAGATTTAGGCTAGACATGAGGAGGGATTCTGTAACGGTATGAGCTGTCTAGCACTGGAACAGTCTGCTTCATGCAGTAGGGGGCGCTCCCTTGTTGGGGGTTTTCAAGCAGATGCTGAATGACCAGGGTCAGGGATGCTGTAGGGGTTGCACTGAGCAGGGGGATGGACTAGATGACCTCCAAAGCACCTTCCAACTGCCACATTCTATGATTCTGCAAAATATTAGGAACCTGACCTTTTGATCTTGCTCGGTCAATAAAGCAGTTCCAGATTTGCCAGTTCCCAGAGTAAGTTTTCAGGTCTGTCGCTTCAAGAATTCCTCTTCAGAATTCCAAGCTGGAGAACCATCTTGCCTCGATTTTGGCATGGCTGCACATGGCTATGAACAGGCCCTGTTCCTATTTTGCCAACCAAGCATAAAACAAACAAACAAAAAAATGACTAATTAATTAGTTTGTTTGCTCTGGGGCAAGATGAGGGAAAAGCAAGGACCAACAACTGTTAAACTCCAACCTCAGATCTTCCAATACCACCTGATCCCTTCTGACAGCAGTGGTCTCCTCCAAAAGAACACAGTGCTTTGCCCTTGACCCACTGAAAAAGAGCCAGGCTGTTTATCCTGGCCCCATTCCTGGAAGTACCACACAGTCACTGCCACTGATATTCCCCAGGTACCAGAATTCTTGATTTCAGGAGTTGTTAGTGAGCCTACTAGACACAGTGAAAACAAAGCAAACAAAACCAAACCACAATCTTTTGCAACCATGTCATGAATTAATCATTTTATTTTAAACCTATCCAGTTTATGAGAAGGGTACAAACTGAAAAAAATTCAATAGCAAGAGACTATGGATCTGTACACAAGTCAACCTTTGCACTTTTAAAACAAGGCATTTTTCCATCCTAGGCCTTTATTCATTCCTAAAGTAAACTGATCAATCATTAAACTAAGTCCACCAAAGTAAATGGATCAGTCATGAAAAAGAAAGAAAAAAATAGTCAAAAACAGAAAGAGGTGAGCCAGGCAAAAGTTGCTACTGCCAATTTCTGTCCCAAGAAAAAGAGTCAATTTACCTGTGTGTTTTCTTTCTGCATGTCTCACTCTTGGGTTGCATCTGGTCATGCACAACACATATCGATTTCAATTTTAGTCTCTGGCTATTGTAAATTTGATTAATTTAATGTGAGGTTTTAATATAGTGCAATTGCTGCAGCTTGATAGATTTTATTGCTTTTTTGCACTATGAATACTTTTAGCTCTCATTTGATAAAGACACTAAGCAGAAACTGAAATATTACTATTACTACTATTATTACTACTATTACTACTTCAGGGTCTATATACAGAAAACATGGCAGGTCTTGGCTAAGAAATACAGGAATTTGGTCAAAATTTTGCACATAGGTGAATGTTTTAAATCATGAAGTCAGGTCAAAGAGCCCAACTGTATGCAGGATTGCAGCCATTATGTTGTATAGGGAGCACATTCAACATCACCACTTCACACACACAGTGGCCAGAATCCAAAAGAGTTAAGTCTGTTTAAACCCACGGGAATCAGTGGGTGGGAAGGAAGACCTCTGAAGGAAGACTTCTTGCTTCTGAGCCGAGAGTCCTTTTTCCAGTGGAAGCTTAGTGGAAAAACCTTAGGCTACAACCCAGTGGGTTTAGGGTTGTCTAACTCTGTGTTTGCCCTTTAATGTTCCCATGACATGCTTTACCATTCAAGGTACTTAGAGAACGGGCTTTTTCACTTCTTCAATTAATCTTAAACTGTGCAGTTGTAATCTGCACTAATGATTAGAGTTCACAATCAAGGGAGTGGTTATTATAATAGAGCAATAATAGTACTCAAACTGGTGGGTTGCGACCCACCAGGAGAACTTCTGGTTCTCATTTGCCCCTTAAGGGGTGGGGACAGTGGGATAGCGGTGGCAGCGATCCCGGGGAGACTGTCCTTACCTTACCGGGGGTCATCCTTACCTTACAGAGAGGCCTGCGGACCCCTCCGCGGGCTTCCCCGAGCTTTAGATCGCTGCTCTGTGGCAATTTATGACAACTTCCGGTTTTCGTCTGAACCACTCCCGGTTCCGGAACTTTCCCCACCCCTGCAAAGACTCAAGAGTTCTCTCCACCTTGCGGGGAGAACTTTGAGAACCAATTGTATAGAGCAATTAATCCAGAAAAAAGAATGGCATTGATTATATATTTTCAGTGAGGCCAGTGGACACCCATTTCTTCTCAGCTGTTCTCAACTATTTTCCTTGTCATGCTTTGTGTAAGTCTTGCAGTTCTTGTCCTTTCTTTCAGCGTTCACCCCAGTCCATAACCATGGCCTGCTCAGATGGTTGTCTGAAGCTCTAAGGTTTTTAATGCTTTAGTTTAGAATATTTTTAGAATATTTAGAATTCTTGAGAATACCTTTGCCCTCTTCTTCCACTGTTCAGGATAAATAACAAACAGCGCAATCCTATCCAACTTACACCACTGGCGTAACTCAGCTGTATCCTATCCAACTTTCACCACCGGTGTAACCCAGTGGTGCAGCGAGAACGGGAGGCCCCAGAACAGAAGGGGGATTCAAATCCCCTTTGAATCCCCCTTTGGAGAGAATTTTAATCCCCTTTCCGTTCTGGGGCTTCCCGTTCTTGCTGCACCGCTGGGTTACACCGGTCGGTGAGGCTGGCTGGCAAGCCACCTGGCTGGAGCAGGGGGAAGTACCATCAATGGCATAGCTAATATGGTCACCTGAACTGCTCCACTGTTTCAACCTTTAGGGGTTGGCTGTGATAGGCTCCCTTGGGCAGTGACCGAGGGGGCCTGGAGCCAGGGTGTTTACGCCAGTTAAGCAGGGGGAGTCAAGATGGCTAGTGCCGTTTTCCCCCGACCAGTGCCCGCACGCCTTTTGGGGGTGGGAAGAGACCCCTAGTTATTGGTTGCCTTTTGCAGGTTTTGTTGTATTAAATAAAGTGGCTAATTACTCCAAAGAGCACTGTCTGGCGTACTTATTTGGGGGTGTGTGTGTAAGGGTAATAAAACAATGCATAAAACATAATATCTGAACCATTAAAACTGCCAGGCCAAAATACTGTTAACAGCAACAACAACAACAACAACTAAACAACATTAAAATCCAGCTCCACTACCAACAACATTCCAATTCCAAAACAGCAAGTATACCTTTATCTTTGCTCATGGGATAAGCAGCACTAGTTTGTTGTATGTGATTATGCAATGCACCCTCTCAACATGGGTAAAACTGACAGACATTAACAGAAGTGGCACAGGAGTAGCCACAGAATGGCATCAAGCCCTGCACATCTGCCATGAAATCTGCAGACATTGCAGAGGATTCCGAGGCAGCACAGTGTTCCGTGTGCTGCCAGGCCTCTTGGTTTCATGATCATCCTGCGTGAACTGGTAATGTGCCCTGCAAAACACGTGGCTGCAAAACACAATCTGTCACAATTAGCAAGCTGGCTTTCTGGAAAGCTTGCTCATAGTCCCCGATCTTTTCATTGAGGAACCCCTGATAAGCTTTGATGGAACCCCAGAGTCTACTGTAAGCATGATAGCAATATCCATAAATATCACTTTTGATTTTGATGTGTTGCTAACAAAATTATAGCAACAACCTCTTAAAGAACGTATGCTGTGTTTCATTACACACACACAAAAAGGCCCAGCAATTCCACTTCAATGTTGAAACTGGGAATTGGCCTATTAGAATTCAGCCAATGGTATTCTTCAAGTATTCATCTTCATGCTACAATGTATCTTATAGTTTAGGGCTTTAGATGTGCTAAATGACAAACGACGAGTCCTTCAGATGCTTTCTGAGGATCATTAGGAATTCATTGCACATACAGTCCTACACAAAATAACTTACAATGTGTAATATCCCCATAAAAAGAAGTCCTAGCTGCAGTTATTAAAAAATCTTTACTAAAATGCAGATCTTGACTTTCCCCTTGAGAGTAGTAATGCTAATGCTCCTTTGCACAGAGCTGCCAAAAGAAAAGCAAACTTTGATTCATATATTATCCACAAAGACAGGACTTCGGTGCTCTTTTTTCCTCCTTCTGCAAAGAAGATCTATATTTGTTTGTATAAGCTTCCCTTTTAATATTACAACTGTAGTACCAGGGTCAGGTCACAACAAAAGGAAAAAAAAACACCCCATACTACAAATGAACATTTTAAAGAGCACGATCACACCAAAGCACCAAAAGGAATGTTGTTCCGACACACAGGGCAAGAGTCCTCAGGGCAAGAGAATTCTATGCTTGAATTGATGGTAAATGTTGATATATGTTAAGAAACTGGATCTCATTTATTAAGGTAGCATGACTATAACACTACTGTAGCAGCTCCTGTAAATCCCTGGTCAGCAACTAGTTTTCGTCGAGGGCAACTCTGAGAACCAAATTACGTGTACAGTAAACCCTGTCACAATGCGCCTCACAATAACGTGAATTTGGATAAAACGTGGTTGGTGATTGGCTCCCGTCCTCTGCCATGCCCCCATTTCTGACCTCTATCATAGTATTGAAGTACTGTACTTAAGTTATGGATAAATCAACTTGTAAATGGAAGGCATTTACTGTCCAAGAAAATTAAATGCTCAGGATCCATTAAAGAAAGGACGGACCGAATCACCATTTTGTTTTGTGTTAGTAAATCCGGCTGTCATAAATTGCAGCCTCTCATGACTGGGAAGTCTAAATCACCCAGATGTTTTCATCATGTTAAGATGAGAGTGTGCTCCCTTTGAGTATGCTCACAGCAAGAACTTTCAATAAAGTGACCCGTTTCATCCACTGGGGCGTACCGGAGTAAACTGGTTCCATGAATCCTTTGTTCTGGCCGTTAGAGCTAATTTCTGGAAACTAAAGCAGGAGCAAAAGGCCATCCACTTGTTAGATAACTGCCCTACCCACGCCCCATCTCAAGATCTTGTGAGTCGCAGTGGCAATATCAGTGTCTTTTCTTTCGAACAACAGAACTGCAGGAATACAGCCATTTGACCAAGGCATAATCTTTGCCTTCAAGCAAAATTATCGCCACAAATTGATAAAAAGGACGGTTACAGATGAAGACTCCAATGTGGAGAAATCACTGGTGTCACTCAGCTTGAAAGAAGTTTGTCACCTTGGTGGAAAGGTGTGGGATGCTATCTCAGCAACATGTATAGACCAATGCTGTATGAAAGGGCTTGGTGCAGCTTTTCAGACACCAACATCATGTTCTGTCAGCAATGATGAATGTACAGGATTTACTGAAGGTGACAATTCGTGTGAGGAGGTATTGGATACATTTCAATACATGCATTTTGATATTCTCAGTTACGTTTCTGATTGATGATGAGTTATGAGCATGAAACTGACAAGGAAATTGTTGCAAATGTTCAAAGACAAAGTTACAACCACAGTGTCAGAAACCAACAAAACTGATGATAATGCAGAAGATGACAAGGAAGATGATAGTCCACCCAGCCTCCTGCCAAAGGTATCTGAGGCTGTGGAACATCTCAAGAAAAATTTGAGGTGGCTAGAAAGTCAGGATGTGGACAGTGTAAAAATACTTCAGCTGCAAAGCATTCTTGACTTTGCAAAGACTCAACAGAGGGTGGCCCAAAAGCAGACAACTTTAGATAAATTTCTTTAAGAAATGATACTACAGTACATAGTGTTATATTTGTCGCATGTACGTTCTCTTAGTAATAATCGGCCTACTAGTAATATTTTCTCCTGTCACCTACTAAAAAAACATTGTTTATCATTCACTTTGCAGTATGCGACCCCGCATTTTACGCGATTGAATTTTTTGGACTCGATTTATCACGATATGGCACAGTTTCACTATATTTCTTAAGTGTAACAGTATGGCATTACAGATTTGCATTTTTCTTATGCAGCAGCTGCACAGGGCCACAATTGGGATTCGAACCACAGTGCAACAGTGGGGTACATTTAACCCTTCACCTTTGCACTCTCCCCCCGCTGAACTTTGCCTTTCTGAAGTGGCCATCAGCCAAACCCGAACCTGAACCCTGCAAGCACGTTAGCTAGAATGGTGCTTTTAGGATTTAGGGCCCAATCCTAACTAGTGCCTGCTGGCAGGGCGCAGTTACACTGACACAGACTCCGTTGCACCCTGAGGGCAGCCAGAGACCATGCAGGGACAGAGAAAGACGAAAACGTTTCATTTACTTAACTTACTCTGATCCCTCATGCACCCTTTTGGGTCTACTCAGACCTGTTCCAGCTCTTTAGCTGACATAAGTACAAGCAGAGGCAAGGGGGGTATCGGGGCCAAAATGGAGCAGAAGATATCAGCAGAGCTGCTGCCACCGATAGCTGCCCTCTGCCCACCCCCACCATGCCCCCGGAGGCCCTGAAATCCACTCCGTTCTGCTCGCCCCAGCCCCATTCCACCCCCCCCCCCGCTAGCTTACTTTTAATGGAGGCTAGTGTCTGCCTCGCTCATACTGAGCATGCTCGGGATAAGTGAGCATGCTCAGTAACAGCTGGGTCGGGCAGTGACCCTCTGGCACCACCACCATTTGTGGCAGCAGTTTCAATATGACCGCCGTATGGCCATTTATAACAGCGGAACTGTGTTCTGCTGTTGTAAATGCCTACTTAGGATTGGGCTGCCCATAGCTGATTCAGAGAAAAGATTTTCAGCAGAAAAACAATACAAAAATAAAGGGTCCCAGAATCATACCTCAGGGCTGTGGTCCCTGCATGACTGCCACAGAAAGAGTAAACATAAGCTTGTAACTACATGTTGAATCGTTTAGCATCATTTGTAGTTTGACCCCGAAGAATGGGGAATTGCGGGGCTCAACATCCACTAAAATGGGCTGCTACCAAGACCTGTTGCCAGGCACCACTTTCTTTCCATCTCTTTTGCCTCTAATTTGTTGACTACAGGGACCGGTGATGGATTTGGCCTCCAGTTGCAGATGTCTATCATAACTTCTTTAGGTTGCACCTATATCATTTTTAGAAACAAAGCCAATCCAGAAGGAATTTAGCTTATCCGAAGTTTCCCTCTCATCAACTGCCTTCAAATCTTCCTCCAAACTGCATTTTAAACTCTCTAGGGTGTTCTTGCAGAACATTAAGAGTGGCTTCAGATATGAATTGCATATGTATATGAATATAAGAAGCAATAAGGAGTTATATTTTCTGTACTCATCAATATTAACGTATACAGTGGCATTTGTACATCTCTCCTGGTGCTGGGTCAAAATGGTGAATGGCTTAGGGTCTATTCCCATCGGAGACTCCCTTCTCAACCTAGGAGTCCCAATTTTGAGTGCCATGTCCTCTGATGTCAGGCTAGGAGCAGGATAGTCCCAGTCCCAGTTGAGGAGCAGGATAGTCCCAGTGGTGGAACTCACTCCCAAGGCTTTTAGATGTGTGATTAAGACTTTTCATTTCAAAAGGTCTCTCGGTGAGCTCCGATGAAGGCTGGATCCCCCCCCTCACAGCTTTATTGCAATTTTACGGTGGCTTTACTGGTGATTTTGTAAATATTTTATTAGCTGTTTTAATTGTTCAAATATTTTTTCACATGAACGAACATGTTGATTTTATTGCATGTTATTTACTGTGAGAGCCACCTTATGGAACAGAAATTAAAGGTATAAATACATAACCTTTCACTGGTGGGTGGTGAGAAGCCAGCTCGTGTTTTGTTTTTCCCACTTGGTAGAGATCTGTGAATCCCCATTTGAGCCCCAAATATATGTGTGAATACAGAATGCATAACTTTCTCATGCTAAAGCCAAAGCCAATCTACAATCTGGATAATTGGGCAGGAGGTGTGGCCATTGAGCTGTTGCCTTGCCTGAAGAAAGCTAAGCAGGTTCAGCCCTGGTTGTCGTTTGGAAGGGGAACTGTGAGTGTGGAGTGTGTGGAATGCGTAGCAGGCAGCTGGCAAGATGGAGAACACCTTGAGGACCAACTGTGGCTGCTGCGAAAAGCTTGGAAGGCAGAAGCACAGCCAAGACGTGGCTGTACTTAATACACAATAGATTCAGATTTAAAAGGGACTTGTGTTGTGCTAGATGGCCTGAGGTTTTTCACCTATAAAAATATTCCCTCAGTTACACAAAACTCTTGATGCACACAATCATCATAGAACTTATAGCTTCCTATGTGATAAAACTGCACTATGACATGGCTTACTTGCTTATGGTAAGATTTTTTTCGAGGTTCTGTTCTCATTGATCATTCTTATCATATCAGCTAAGAAGAGTATACAGACTGTGACATAATAATAATGAACTATCCATGATATAAGATCTGTGATGATGGCTTCACGAATCACGACAAACAACCTTGCGATAGCTGCACAAGAACTTTAAGTACTGCCATATCCCGCAAATGCATGAGCTGACCCTACTTCTCAGTGATACACAGATAAAATAGTGTAATTTACAGCCAGATCCTAAGGTTCAGCCAGATGCATATAAATGCCATGTTAGAAATTGTGGAACAGCTGTGTGGGCTTGAAGAAGAAATGAAAGACAACTACATAGGGACACTACTACTGTGCCTGCATTTTGTGGAACACTCCTTGAAAATTATGTTTTTCCTTGCAGACCAGGTCACTCAAGTTTGCCACAAAGCACACTCAATTTCCAGGCGTTTGTTCACCAGTCACAAAAGGCCTCCTTCCACCTCAGTCAGCTGCCAGAAGAATCAAGCTCCAATTATAGTCCCGCTTGTACAAGTATTCCATGGCAAGGATAACAAAGAAAGGTGGACACTTGCAGACAGATTTCTGAAAAACCCCAAGAGACAGAGCCTGCAGACAGAGCCTGCCTGCAGTATAAAATTGCAAAACTTGGCTAGAAACAAATGTGTGGTGCGTCTCATTCTCCCTCTCTCCTCTGTAATGTTTAGCACTACAATACTTTGTACAATGTTATCTGTTTGCCTGCTTGCCTCTTCCGTCACTGACTGCCTCTGGCAGGGGCAGCAAAATTCTCAATATTGTAGTATCAGAACATGAGGCAAGTTGCACTAAATGTTGGAAAGGAGACAGGGAGAGACTGAAACTCGCCACTGCTGGTTTTGGTAATAAGCTGCTAGAGCCTTGAGTGCCAAGTCATTTTAGCTCTTGAGACCAGGTTTCCTTGTTGCTAAACATTTACTTATTCATGGTAGTGATTCTTTGCCACATGAGGGGCCTCCTCTGCATGATTTCAAATATTAATTTGAGCTTATTTAACTTATTCCAGACTGATACCCGACAGGCAACGTAATTGGAATGATTGCAACATGAAAGCAGTTCCTGTCACCACTCTGACTTGCATGATAACACTGTCTCAGACCGTGGAAAGATCCTGATGGCATCTACCTTGGATTGCAGGTACTATTAACAGGGCTTCAGAATGAAATGTTATCTATTTAAACATTTATAACAGTTTAAAAAAAAACACTCAGAGAAAGAGGAAATATCCTGAACTTTAAAATGTGTACATATTTATCAAGCATGAAATATACTTTATTGTGTTAAAAGATAACGTTCTGCACGACATTTCTGGCAGTGCTTACAGTGAAGGTTTATGCTGATGGTTGATGCACTAGCTTTTTTTAATCAAAGGTTGCTTCTTTTACAGTTCATCTGAGACAGAACCATTCAGTTTTGCTTCACTGTCCCCAAAGTCAGAGGCAAAACCGCTCACTTGTACAAAACAAGAAAGCTTTCCCTTAGGGTAGAGACGCAATAGAGGTGCATGGGGTGGTGCATGCAAGCCATGTACTCAGCCTTCAGAGGAATACCAGCTGCCTTCACACAAACATAAAAACATGTGCTATTGGCTTTGATTTTAGGAACGTGTCACTTGACACATTAGCTCGGTGACAGTAGTCAGACAGAATGATGGTTGCAGATTGGGAATGACTGTGCCCATGTTTCTCAAGACAGATGGGTTGGCAAGGTGATGCTATACATTACCATCAGGTACCATTCACAGGGAATGGAAGCCTCATTCCGGATGACGGTCATCAATCAGACACAACAGCTCCGAGACAACCTTTGATGACATTCCTTAAGGATAAAAGGTTATGCTTCACACATTGAGTTTTGAGTTGACAGGGCATGTTTTAATTAAAGAAGTGCTGAAGGGCCAGCCTGGTATAATCAGACAGTCTTCCCCTTAAAAAAAAAAAAAAAAAAGCAGCCCTGGCTCTGGTAAAACCCCGTTGTTCTCTCTTCTTTCTTAAGAAATTGGCCGTGTGGACAGGACTCTCTCCGAAATATGCAAGGTGGGAGGTACAACACCTTTGAAGGGGTCCTAGCTCAGTGGCATGTGCTTTGCTTTCAGAAAGCCCCAGGTTCAATTGGCGGCCTCCACGTAGGTCAGGGAAAGACCCAGACCTGAAATCCTTGAGCGCTGCTGCCTGTCAGGGAAAACAAGACTGAGTTGCATGGACCGATGGTCTGACTCCGTAGTAGGCAGCTTCCTCTGTCCCGAATTATGCACCATCATAGGGGAGATTGCTGCCAATGCTTGTAGTCCCTTGCAGAGGCAAGGTCTACCTCCCATTTTACCCAGTGGGTAGACCTTCCCTTTGCATTGAGTTCTGGAGATAGAGAAGGAGCCAAATTTGCCTTGCATGCCCAGGAAGGAGTTCCAGGAAGTTGGATCGAGTTTTGGATTTCTCCCCCTGATAGGATAGAGGTCCAGGAGGGCCCCCTTTCTTGGGTATGCTCCTGAGGGCTATAGAGGAAGTGCTCTTAAGGACCTTCAGAGAACCGAGTGCAACTGAGGAAGAGGCGCCCTCCTTCGTGTGAGATGCACTTCCTGATGGGTAGTGCATCCCCACTCTTTCAAGGCACATACATTACATCCTCCCTTTTACAGTGTATCTGTTTTTGTGCTGTTTCTACAAATTACTGTGAATTTGGGTTCTAAAGAACAAAAGCAAGATGAAAAAACTCATGGGAAAAGTGGAAAAAGGTGAAACGTACAGCAAGAGAGTTGCTCATAGTTTGCAACAGAAGCTTGAGCTGCTAAACTGGATTACGTGATGCTAGAACTGCTGAAACATTTTCATATCCAACTTTAACACTTTATTGATGTTGTATAATTGTGTTAATGATTGTTATTTATTCCGTTTTATCAAGCCCTTATGGTATTAGGCATTAAGGTTGATTTTTGGGTGAACCTGGAATGGCTATGGAACAAATTTGTTTTCCCATTGAAATTAATGTAGTAATTGTACTCATCTGGATTTTCGCTATAGAGGCCTTTTTCAGGAACAAATTAAGTACGGATAATGAGGGAAGAGTGTATGGTATATGCTGCCAAAATGCAATAGGAATTATTTACAAATTAAAAGGGGTAATCCAATAATAGAATTGGTTAGCTAAGAGCTTATAGGCAAACACAAAATGACAAAAGAGATTCTCTGTAACAGTTAGAGTTGCACTAAATATTGTTCCATTTCAATTTGGGGTCTGAAATAGCACTAAGAGGGGGTGGAAATATCCCCCCAATATCTGACCTTTTTCAATCTCATTCCCTGGCTGTTGAGTATCACTTTTCTACAGAGGCATCAACAGAATTTGTTGTTCTCTTTTTCATCTGGTTATTGCTTTTTTCTTCTTCCTAGATTGAACTCAAACAACATGTGGCATTAAATCTGTAATACAAATTAGCCCTGATGTGCTTAGCTTTTCTTTAGCCAGTAGCAGTTATGTGTGGAGGGGGATCTTAATCAGAATTGTAGCATGGGTGGGGATCTTTAACCCTTTGCCCCTCCAACCCTGAACTAGATCCTCCCACATGTGGCTGCTATTTGTCCCAGGAGGTTGCCAATGGGATCTGTTCTCCTGTGGCAAATATAGGCCAGGGAGGGGACAATTTGAATTGGAACCAAGACACAGTAAAGGGTTAAAGTCCACCTCTACGCATATGCAAACTGCCAATGCAGATCCCAGTGAAAACTGCCCCACACATGACTGCTATTTGACTAAAGAAAAACTAATCACATCAGGGCCAATGATGTGCTTAATGTCGCATATAGTCTGTTCCTTAGTCAAATAGGCAATTCCTGCCGATTGGGGTTTGTATAGTGAATGGGATGACGTCATAATGCTACATAGCCCATCAGGTTTGGTTGCATGCCATTGCTGAAGGTTAATTAAGTCGATTCAGAGAGATAGCAAGGAAGGGTAACAAAAAAAAAAAAGGTGAACATTTTTGCAGGCATTGCTATTGAAAGAGGGGAATGCTTTTTGAATCTGTGAAAACCTGTACCCCAGTTGCATTACCAGTTGCATCAGCCAGAGGGGGGCGATGATGCATTTTGCATCATCACCCGGTCCTCTGCACTCTCAGAAGACTTTATTTCACGTCTTCCAGGACACAGGACAGGCAGGAGGGCCAAAAAAACCACGCTGATTTTGGCACGTTTATGCTCCATGGCTGCAAACAATTCTGTCCCAATCTTTCTACACCTTTTAAAGGAAACATCTGGAGAAAAGAAAAGGGTTCTATGCAAATAGAACATTAGTGTAAAAATCCCAATGGTTTAGAAAAGCCTGCCTATGTAAAACCGCCTTGAATAAAGTCTGAGTCTGAGGAAATATGACGACAAGAAAGGTGGTATATTATTATTATTATTATTATTATTATTATTAATAATAATAATAATAATAATAATAATAATATACAGTATTTATATACTGCCTTTCTCGGTCATTGGATTTGTCCGCCGACTTTAATCCAAGGTGGTACATGGGCAGGCTGTCCTAACCCCCCTTGGGTTTTTTCAAAATATACATAAATGTCCAATCTCTCATGAACAGCTACTTTCCAGGTGGTATCCTTTTACAGTCTGACTTTTTTCTGCTGGCTGGCGCCTCCCACACTCAACCAACGCAGCTGGAACCTCTTATCTCTCCTCCTGGAGGCTTTCACAGCTTTTTGCCGGTGGCGTGTCTCGAACTTATCAAGTTCACCAGTCTTCGGGCTTTGAAGGCAGCAGCTCTCCCCACTAAGCCAGACTCTTCTCCCTCCTCCTCCTCCTCCTCCTCCTCATCTCCCCTGTCAACCCCACTCATACTAGTTAGTATATTAGTTAGTATATTCATACTAGTACTCGTTAGTATATTCATACTAGCCTATTCATACTAGTTAGGGCTGTCACCTTCTTTCTTACCTCTGAGTGTTTGTTGGAGGCTAAATGCCAAATATTCCTGAGATCCAGCAACAACACACCTCCTCTAAACATCATACTTTTACTCATGGCTGGAAAGTGGCCATCTCCCTCCCAACAGAAAAAAATCTAACAGTTCTCCAAGAGCAGGAGAAAAAAAGGGAGCACTGTCGGTTTATATTCCCTTCCTTTAACAGGGGTATAAAGTGTGAACCTCCACAATGAATTTTTCAAGAAATCAGCCAAGCTCTCCACCAGCGACTAATATTAAATCCTCAGGCTGGGTCTTTAACAGCAATTACAGAGAAATACCACCAGGAAGCTGTCAGCACTGCAATCTTTATACCCATTTTAACATTTAGCAGAAGATGGGCCACCAAACCAATCTGTCTTCTCCCACCCACAGCCACTGAAGCCGGGGTTGACCTCAATATAAGTTAACACTTCTATTTTGCGATGACTGCACTGTCAGATGCTAAGTGATCTACAGGCTATATATGCCAATACTTCTTAATAGTTTTAACTATGTAAATATTTTCCCATCATCATAAAGTCACCACTTGCTTGTCAGCATTAGGACTCAATCCTACTGAAAGCACCCATACGTTTGGTAGATTCAGTCACCGCAGGAGACCAACTATGCCAGCTTATTTTCTCTTAAATAGGCAGCTATGAGGCCAAGCCTTGCATAGCTGGTTTCAAAATGGAGGGATTATGCAAATGAGCTGTCCACCTCCAGCTGAGCGGAAGATCAGATTTCTCCTCTGCTTACATCTCTCCCTCATCCATGAAGTTATTTTAAACTTGTGAGAAACTACCATAATAGGTAATAGGTGGCACATTCGCTGCTTGCCAAGTTTTTGTTCAGGCTGGTAAAACTGAGGTCACTATGGGAAAATGCTCAGGTTTTGATGAATTTACAAAGGAAGGGAAGGAATGGCCACAGTTGTGGAGAAGTGGACAATAACATGCTGTATGCTCTTGTCAAACATGACAGCCTGCTCTTGCAGTTTGACACTAATGCATGGATGGCAGAGGGGGTTGAACTTAGAAATTGTAATGGGATATAACAAACAAGGCAGGTTCTATGCTACTTAGGGAGTAGGTCCTTTAGTCAAAACTAGGGGTGTTCTGATGTCCCTTCTGAGAAATTTAATTACAGCCCAGTCCTAATCAGGAGTGATGCAGTGGGCTTGCGTGGCCCACACTGCATCCTGTCCTGGGAAGCAGCAAGGTGGAGGTCTCCTTGAGGTAAGGGGACATTCATCCCCTTACTCTGGGTAAAGCCCCAGCCTGCTCAACGGGGCTACTTGGATCTGCGCCTTGTAAATCGCTGGCACAGAACCGAGAAGTCCCATGTCAGGCTTTCAAGCCTGGGAGGGGGGGGAAGGATTCACCTTCCGGGCCTGATCCACCCCCTCCCCGCCCTCCCTGCCACATTACACCCCTCCCTGCTCCTGTTCCACCCTCCCATGCCCCTCCACTGCCTGGCGGTAGCTTACCGGCACAGTTGGGTGCACCTTCGTGATGTGGCTCCGACAGGACGGCACACACCTTCCTGCCAGCGTGCCTTACTCCCAGGTTGTCACAAAGCGCTTTATGGCGCTTTTGTGACAGTCAGTGCCAGCACTGAGGTTAGGATTGTGCTGTTAGTCTTATCAAAATGATTGCTTCTCTCCTTAAAATTCCTGGAATATTTCACCCAGGTAAGAACTTGTAAGACACAAGCATCTCAAACCAGAGACTCTGGAAGCAGGCTCAGGCACCTCACTCGCAGCTACCCACCCCACCATGGTTTTGCAGAGGATGAGGTGCACACTATAATAATAATAATAATAATAATAATAATAATAATAATAATAATAATAATAATAATAATAATAAAGATCTTGCTCCTCCTTTAGGCCATGTTACACATTTAGGTGCACATCTAATTTTGCCCTTGATATTTTCTATCTGGCATGTTGTAAATTCCTTCCTACAGAAAAAGTGCCTGCTAGCAATGGCTACTTTTGCCATACTTACACAATACCAAGAAGATGGTATTGAGCACATTCATAATCAAGAGTCTTGATTATGAATGAGCTCAATCCAGAGTCACAGTAAGCTGCATCATAGCACTGCAGTGTTTAAAGAATGTTGCACCTCTTGACATACAGAAAGGGTTGTTGACATAAAAAGCTACAGCACAGCATTTCACGTGAGAAGCACTAGCTGCAGAGCAGGACCAAAAAATCTCTGTGTTCTAGTCTGACTAGAATAAATGGCGACTTGGTAGAAGGGAAGAGGGAAAGGTTGAAAATCATCATGCCTGTGGAAAGTAGCAGGATATGTAAAATGGCACAGATTAACAACCCAATCCTACCTAAATCTGCACGTGGTGATGCAGCAGCGCCAGCACAGACTGCGCCGCATCATGCGGGGGATTTTTGGCTGCTGGAGGTCTCCTCGGGGTAAGGGGACATTGGGGTAAGGGGACACATGCGTTCTACCAGTGCTTCCTTTAGTAAGGATTGGGCCGTAAAAGTGATAGGAAGAAAACAGGATAGCTAAATCTCCCAGCCAACAGGGGTAATTACAGCTCACTTGACTTGTACAAGAACAGGAACTGCATGTGCAATGATTAGGGCACTATTTATACACAAGGTATAGCAAATGCTGCAGTACAGAAATACAATTGCTATTAATTCATAAAAAATGTGTACCCTATGTAGATTCCAGGGAGCTCATAACCACCTCCATGAGGTGAGATGGTGACTTACCTAAGGCCAGTCACGGTCAGCCCAATCCAATGCAAGTCTCCGCACAGCAATGCAGCGGCACCAACAGGGTGTCTGCTGCATCCTGCAGGGGAGTTTCAGCCTCTGGAGGTCTCCTCGTGGCAAGGGAACATTTATTCACTTGCACTGGGGTAAGCCCCTGATGGGCTGGTAGGTCTACTCAGACTTGGTGCATGTCTGTGTGGACCTGTAAAGGGCAATTGAGCCCAGGAAGGGGGCTTTGATTCAGCAGACACTGCCAAACCCGCCCCCTTCCAGGTCCCGAATCGCCCTCCTCCCCGTTGCTACCCCGATCAGCCTACTCCTTCCTCCTTCCCACCCCATGCACAATTCTGCCTGGGGTGGCAGGTATCCACTATCGTGTGGAGCCAGCCGCTGCTTCTACCAGTCTACTTCTGCCTGCTGCTTCAGCCGCTGCTTCTACCAGGCTGCTTCTACCAGCCGCTGCTTCTGGCAGCGGCCAGCATGTCATGCTTTGCTTTGCAATTTCCAGAGAGCGCCAAGTGCCACCAGAGCAGGGCTCCAGGGTCCATGTCCAACACCCTGTTCTACTCTATAACAATAGTCTCATAGCCTAGGCCAAGTCAAGCAATTTCAAATTAGCTGAAGTGCCTGAGTAATTGACAAGGTTGGCAGCCTGGTTAAAGGCAATGTAAGCCTAACGTAGCCTCTGCAAGAAGGCAGTTCAACTTCAAGACCAGCGGTGGGCATGCTTTGTGATAGATACCTGCAATGACGAGGGCTGTAGAATAACAGCTTGTTTGCATACAAAAAATATATATATCAGAATATTGGGCATTAGCAAGTGACTAGAGGTGAGTTCCGTCTACATTCTTTGAAACTGCATGCAAATTACTCAACAGTATGCATTCAATTAACTAGCCCTTCAAGCCAGTTTTCTTCCAACAGTTTTACATATAATATTTAATCCGATCTCACGATATTATATTCAAGAACAAGCACCTGCCATTTGACAGTACACTTTATTATGATTTTCTTTTCATTTTGAGTTTTACAGTAAAGGAAATATAGTCTAATTTTGTTATGAAAAAAAGATTTCTAGTAGTGCTCGAGACATACCATTTTAATATGGGAAAGCATATGCCAGGAAATAGACTTTTGCATATCCTGGGGGGAACATTCGTTTTCATTAAAGATTTTTATTAACGCACCACTTGTTAGCTATATCGAGACATGCTGGGTTAGTGATCATATACAACGTAATGGCATGCCTACCATAGGGAATTTGGGTACAGCTTGTGGGAATACAAAATATCAGGAAGAATGCATAGCAATTGCTATTGCTACACCTCCAGGGTACATGCTGATAAAGAAAGAGAAGTATTTTTTTATAAAACTAAATAGACTCAATTTGTTAGCAGAATGTTTTGGGGGCTTTCTTTTTGCAACCCATATACTGGTTTGCAAAATACCGCTCTAAAAGTGTGTCAAGTGTAGCACTCAGAGGGATTTGTGTCCTTGTCCTGTTTGGCATAAATTATTGATTATCAACACTGGACATGATGGACAGCCCGATCTTGACTAACTATAGGCTGGCGGGGCGTGCGCTCCGCTGGCCTAGGGTGTTGTAAACGTGCTGTAAAGAACATCTTTGACTCCCTGAGAGTACATGGCACCGGCACAGAGGCCAGCGCCGCTCATTCCACCGTTGCCCAGGACCCGCACCAACTGATGTAGGTGAGTGCTGCGCTGGGTGGCAGGAGGGTGTGGGGAGGGTGGGCAGGGGTGGCAAGGGAGAGGGCCATTGGCTGGCCTGGGAGGGGGCCATTGGCCTGCACTATCAGTCTGTGTAATGGATGGGTCGGCCCTGGTTGAGAGACATGTTTTTAAAAATTCACTCTTGCACACCAAAATGTTTATTTTTAGAACATGTGAGACTAAAAGTTCCCTATCTACAGAGGAACTCATCCTTTGTGTGCATGTATGGGTCACTGTTCTGGGCATGCCAACTCACTGGAAATCAAAAGCAGTGACTCATACGAAGATGCAATATGGCGGGGGGGGGGAGGGAGGCTGCAAGAGGGGGTGAATCCAGCAGCGATGGCATGCTCTGAATCCTATCCTCCATTTTTACTGCCTCCCAACCCCCTTTCTCTCCTCGGTCCTGCACTAGCGAAATCACTAGCGCAGGTCCAAGGAGATCTATTGCAGGTCAGAAGGCTTACATGGGGGTAAGGAAATTTAAACCCCCTTTCCCTGCTGAAGCCTCCTGATCCCCCCCACTAGATACAGCACACCCATTTTTGGCAAGGCTGTACCAGTGGGAGGGGGGAGGATAGGACTAGGCTCTTAGATCCTGCCTTTCCTCCATAATGTGGATGCCCAAGGAAGTTAACAAAAGTATAAAAAAACAAGTCATAAAACCATACTGGATGGCCCAGTTGCAACCAATGCAGAGAAAACGGCAGAGCCACCTGTCCTCACTGACTGACTTCCTGGCCAGCAGGAGAGAAGGCATACCTAGACAAGCCTTTTCGTTGCGTAAGCCAAACCTGGAACTCTTTATTTGAAGGGTGAGACACATATCTATTGATAAATAAAGAAAATAAAGCAATTTATGCAGAGGCACAACGTACAACCTTTTTTTTTTTAGAGGAGGCAATTGTTTTCTCCCCTATTCTCTCTCGTTCTCAATCACAGCTGACTGAATGACCAAAATGCACCTAGTGCAAAAACGAGAATTACCCTCTCCACATGGAAACTGTTTGGCCAGACCAATGATTCCTGTGTAAACAGAGCAGGCAGCCTCCTTTATGGGTGGGAGGCTGGGAGCTTTGGACTCATTGGAGCTTCTAATAATTTAATTATTTCTCACAGTGCACTGGCAGTTATTTCATGTGACACACTAGTGTACCCTGACATCGTATTTGGAAATTACCGCTCTTCTTTCCTTCCGTAGGCAAGGCATACATGATGCTTTTGATTTAGAGCACAATCTCAATACTCTGCATAAAAAAAGAATAAAATCTTGGTCTCAAAATCTGATGCAGGAATAGGAAGTTAAAACGGCACCAAAAAGTACATCAATTTGATGAGACTGTTTAAAACCCATGTAAAATGCATTACATAAATTCAGCTAAATGGATTACCTCTAAAGCTGTACTGAAACCTTTTTTTTCCTCAACAGAAGGAAAAATCCATCCTTCCTGCATGCTAGAGATTACTTTCCTCAAAGGTTATTAAAACGTATCAACATTAATTCTTGCTTTATTCACCAGCTCTGCTGTCTGTTTTCTTTTTGGATTAGATGTCTTTATCCACCTTGTAAAACGTGCAAGAAGAATTTTGCTGAAACTGGCATATGCACACAGTATCCTAATTAGAGATCTCACCAGATGCTGAGTTAGAGATCCCTTAACTGTTCAAAACACTGACATAATTCTGCCACATATCAGAAACCAGATCCATTTGTTCTATGACCAGGAATTGCACAGATCTACATTTTGATGATGTCTACAACTTTTACAGCCCAATCAGGAGGCTGATTTGTGACAGCGGAACCTCCATTCCACTGTTGTAAAAGGCCCAGTAATGGTGCGAAGATTGTGCTGCTGCTGGGCCAGTTGCAGCCCCGCTGCATGGAGCCCAGGATGCACTGAATATGGTACATCAGCAGCGGGGGCGTGTCATGGGTTGGGAGGGGGAGGACAGGGGGCGTTTCAGGGCAGGGAGGGGTGGAACATGGCACCACCAGCATACGCAAGGATACTATCCCCTCTTTTCAAACCTGTCCCATCCTTTTCTCTCCTCGGTCTCTGGCAGCAAAAAAAGCAGCTGTGGAGCACAAAACTCCCACCGCGGCTCCTCCTTGCGAGGAGACCGTGGCTGTCACCCAGGGGCACTGCATCCCCCTGGCCCTGGCTGCTACACTACTGTTTGCCTGTTTAGGTCACCTGCAACAACAAATATGGATTTCACTGTAGGAGCAAAAACATCACAGATAATCACAGTATCTCCACTTAGGTGCCCCCCTTGTGAAGACATGCCTAAAGTCGCACGGTAGCCACATCGAGCTAATTAAGCCACATTCTTATCCATTAATGTGTTAGTAATTTTTTTGGGGGGGGGAGGGGAGCATAGCTATCTATTCTCGTTTCCATTTAAACTGGAAACTTCACACACTCCAGGATGAACCAGAAACCTTATGGCTTGTGGCTGGGAATGAGCAGGAGAAGCTCTCTGGGTGGGTGGGTGGTGGTAGAGACACATTCTGAAATAGGCAGTAAGATGTCGCTGTAGTGAAAACATGGCTTTCTGCCCTTGACTGATCAACAAAGTAGTTCCTTCTGCCTTTAAGCAGAAGTTCCTTGACCTCAGGTAATAGCTTCCCAACCTGGCTGACACATGGACATTCCATACTAGAACTGCAAGCTTAAGACTTGGGCCAAATGACACGTTATTTTAAATGTGTACACTCTCCCTCGTGTGTGTGTGTGTGTGTGTGTGTGTGTGTGTGTGTGTGTGTGTGTGTGTGTGTGTGTGTGTGTGAGTGAGTGAGTGAGTGAGAGAGAGAGAGAGAGAGAGAGAGATTTAAAATAGTAGTCTTAAGGGGCCTGATCTGGATCAGAGCCTTGGTGCACAGCGACAGGAGTCTTTTGTTCCCCTGCTGCAGTCTCAGTGGCAGCACAGAAATGGCTCATCCAAAGCTACTTCCTAAGGAAGGAAGTCTCCATCATTGCCAATACAAGCTTCCCTTCCAAAGCTAATAGTTTCAGCGATGTAATTTTTGTTGAAACCACAGCCTGATGGGAAAGGTGTTGCCATGCACCATGGGACCAGGACTGATCCCCCCCCAGTGGCTCCTATTTAATTTTAAAAGAAAAAAAATGCATGGCTAAACTACCTGTCTTTGACCCCAAGTTAACAGAAAGTTATCACTTGGGCCTGCAAGTCTCCTTGCTACTGCAGTGTAATATTAAAATGTCATTACAGAGTCCCCCCCTTTTTTTTTGCCTTGCTGTAATAGTATTCTCTGTTGATCGCTTGCCTGAGCTGAAATTTAAAACTGTCACCCTTTGCAGAAGTGATTCAGCTACACTTATAAGGAAAGTGAAATTAAATATTCATTCAAGGACTGCATTTCAAGTTCAAACTGCCTGACGCTCCTTAAGGCAAAAATGTATTTAAGTTGTAGCAGATTTTTTTTTTTTAAAGGAAGGAATTTAAAAATTCACTATGTCTATTTATTAGGATTGGACAAACAGTCGCAAGATGCATATTTTCAGAACATGAAAATAAAACATTTCCTCCTGGCTTTTCAGCAAGATTTTTATTGACGCTCTTGACCTAACTACAGCTTTGAACATATCAGGCATATTTTACAGCAGCAAATTTACAACCAGGAGGGTTTTTTTTTTACCCTTTATCAGACACGATTGTTAACTGACAGTTTGAATGGTTGCCCAACACCTTGGTTTACACATAAACCTGGTGCTGGGTGCCGGGTGCCAGCCAGGCAAGGATGATCAGTCTTATGGCATTTTGCTTGGGCTGATGGCAAAGAAGCATCGTGTCCCACAGGCGTTAGGGAACAGATGAAACTTTGGTTCTTCAGAGCAATTCCTAACACCAACACCACCTTTAGGTTGGCTGGCTTAGGATAGGGGTCTCCAAACTATGGCCAGCGGGTGAATCCGGCCCATGGGCTGATTTTATCCAGCCTGCAGCAGGCTGTTCAGTGCGGCCTGTGGTGGCCTTCAGCTCCCCCCCCCTGCTGGCTTCCTGTGCCTACCTGTGAAGGCTGTGGGAGGCTGTGGCGGCCAGTGAGTGGCTTCCCGCCTACTGAGGTGGCTGGCAAGTGGCTGCGGGAGGCTGCAGCAGATGGCGAGCGGCTCTCTACCGGCTGCCACTGCCGGCGAGCAGCTCCCCACTGGCCACTCGTTCTTCACTGATGTGGTCAGAAGGGGCAGACCCATGGGTCATATGGGTCTGTCAAGTCATGCCCATCTGGCCCACGGCCGGAAAACTTTGGAGACCCTTGGCTTAGGAGAAGCCTCTCCTTTCTTTCTGGGAAGTAACATCGCTAGCTGCACCTTGCTTGGTCAGCAGATGGGAAATGATAAACAAGGCACTTCCTGGGAGATTCCTGGATTTGTTTACTCCAAAGTTGTTAGTGACACTAAATAAATGCCTTCAATCAGTAGAGGACGGGAGTCACAAAAGACAGGGAGGCAAAGAATTCTGCGAATTAGGGTTCATTGTGGGGATCTTTTTACACATAAGGAGTGGGGTCCATAAGGACATTTTTACACATAAGGAAAGGGTAGAGTAGTCAAGGTCTGCCAGCTAGAGGCTGCCTTGCAGAGGCTTACACTGACCCCCACCTGGGGCCAGGAAGCCAAGGCATGGCAACACCCCTACTGGGTATCAGTCTCTGGCCTATGAAGGTTGGTGTTCTGGTGGGGGCTGGGTTGGCCCTAGATCTGCTCCTGGTTCTTCTCTCCAAGACACTCCCACTTTCACTGTCCTCCCCCTTCAACCTTCTCCACTCTCCCCTTATCTCTTCCTCCCCTCTGTCTCCCCTTTTCTCACCCTTCTGCCACCATCCTCCACCGCTCTTTGCCCCATGTCCTGCTGCTGCGTCTCTTCTCCTTGAGACCTGCAGCCTTTCCTTCCACTTTTCCTGCTCAACTCACCCTTCCTTTGCTCTCTCACTCCCCACCTTTCTCGTTCTCCTTTGTCTCCAATTCTTGCCTTTCCTCCTTCGCCCACCACCCGTGTCTGGCTTTCAGTCTCTTTTGACACTCACACCCCGCTGCTACTGCCCAATCAATTGGATTTGGGCCAGCTGCACTGCTGGCCTGTTCCCGTGGTACCTCTTTGCCCAGCGATGACATCATCATCGCAGGCAGGATATCTTCCCGCTGTGGGTGCTTGTGGTATTCCAGAGGGATGCATATCACAACATGATAAGGAAGGGGTGCAGGCAGTCATCATAGGCCTGGGGCCCTCTTCAGATTTTAGAAATATGTGTAGAAAAATAGGTGAAGGGCCCTTGCAATCACTCTGTGCTAGTCCCACCACATCAATGATACACAGGGTGAGTCCTGCCTTGCAGTAGAGGATCCACACACCCCGTGGGTGGGGGCCGCCGCCAACATGCCACACACCCCATGGCCATCACATGCCCCGTCCCTGGGGTGTGTAACGGCAGCGTAGCGCGCCCCCGCACGCGGGGACACGCCCTTGGCACTTTTGGGCTCCTTTTTGGAGCCAAATAGCGCACGGGAGGGTGGGAGGGCCGAAATGCAGCCGTTCTCGGCTGCGAAGAGGAAGCAACAGGGCGGCAGATCTGCCGCTCCGCAGGTAAGAATGGTCCGCGCCTTGGGGCCCACCGCCCCAACCGCCCCCAGTGGTGCGACGCTTCTGCTGCCTTGTTCTGTACTCACTTAATGACTGTCAGTAGCAACAAATGCCAAATACATAGAAAGCTGGCGGGGCACAGGGCCATCCCAGGGCCATCTCATGCATTCTTCTGCACTGATTTGTGACATCTGAAGAGGGCTTGCGTTGACTATTTCGACACTGGCAGCTGTTCCACATTTCTTATAGCTTAGAGTTTTGCCCTTAGAGTCCTACTCAAAGTACAACTGATATTTTCATTTTGGTTCATTTTCTAGCATCTGCTAAATAGCCAGCTTGGATACTTATAGAAGCGACGCAAACAGCCTGTTCGGAAGAAATGTCGACTAACCAGATATTCTGATAGAGAAAGGGCACACAACTGATTAGGTTTTCATGAAATTAATCAATTATTCTACCATCTGGAACAATACTAGATTAACCTCTGAGTTAAGAATTTTTACTGAAATCAGGAGGGCCTCTTTACTTCAAGAAAAAACTGACGCAAGATGCTCAGCTATCCTTGTAGACTTCTAAATTGCTTTTAACTTCTTTGGAAGCAAATCCCAAAAGATAATTAATACAATTTCAATTCACGTTGTAGTTCTGTTTTAAATTTCAACTGTGCCAGGATGTAGAGGTTAATTTACATTGGGGATTTTAAAGGGTCAGAACCCAAACATGTCAAATTCTATTCCACTCTGGCAAAACTCTGGAGTGGATTATTTATTTTATTTATTACATTTTTATACCGCCCTTCCTCCAAGGAGCTCAGAGTGGTGTACATATTTCCTCCCCTCCTTTTTGTCCTCCCAACAACCCTGTGAGGTAGGTGGGGCTGAGAGATAGTGACTGGCCCAAGGTCACCCAGGAAGCTTCGTGGCTGAGCGGGGATTTGAACCTGGATCTTCCAGGTCTAAGTCCGACTCCCAAACCACTACACCATCCTGGAATGCATCGGGCATGCAAAGCAACAATCGAATGCAGCCCAAGAACATTCCTTGGCTATCTCCCCTTTGCCATATTGGAGGACATCAGGACATGCAAGGCAGTGTCCAAGTAGAACGTGTGGACTTCCTAGAGACAGGCTAGGGTGCCATTTCACATGGAGAACCGCAATAGGGCAGTGTCTTTACTGTCCCATCGCGGTTACAGAGGCCACTGGGTCATAGTGAATTGTTACAGTGGGTCATAGTGAATGGGAGAAACCAGCAAGTGACTGAATGTCACTATTAAATATGCCCACAGCTTTAAATGCATATTTCAAGTTATAATAACTGCATGCAGAGGTCACGATAAGTCACTCCACCATGGGAGCCACTGCCATGTGGGCATGCCAAATGCAGTTGTGTGGAAACAGATACTGTCATGTGGATTATAGCTTTTATTATGAAGAAGAAATGAGTACAGTAACTTGGCATGAACGTGTGAAAATAATGAGAATACTACCGTATTCTCACAATACGGTAGTATGGTACCGTATTGAATACGGCATGTGCTACTGTATTCAATAAAATATGGTAGACTTCAAAATGGTACACATGTAGATTTTCATGGCTTGTTGCTATACATAAAGAAGTAATTTTTATGGGTTTTTCAGCCATGTGATAACAGCTCTTAATTTGAAGAAATAAAAGAGTTCTTACACTTGGTCCGTTGAGATTCCTATTTCTCTGATCCTACCGGTATTTGAAAGCGGGCGATCTGAGCGGATTCTCCAGGTCAGACGAAGTGGTGAAAAAGTCTTTTGATCTTCCCTTGCTTGACGTTTCATCCAGACACTTCGGATTTTCTCAAAAGCAGATGTGAGAACTCAGCCTACGCTGAATGGTGTTGTTAACCTTGTTCTGAGGACACAGGAAACTCTGCCGGTTTCTCTTCCTCCTGGAAAAACGCACACTGCCCCTCCTCCAGCCGGGAAATGAAGGCAGGCTTGGGAAACTCCTTTTCTTTAGTGGGAAGTGGATTTTTTTCTCTGGTTTCAGTTTTCTTCAGTTTGGTCTTATCAAATGTTTCAATTTCTGCAAAGAAAAGGAGTTTCCCAAGCCTGCCTTCATTTCCCGGCTGGAGGAGGGGCAGTGTGCGTTTTTCCAGGAGGAAGAGAAACCGGCAGAGTTTCCTGTGTCCTCAGAACAAGGTTAACAACACCATTCAGCGTAGGCTGAGTTCTCACATCTGCTTTTGAGAAAATCCGAAGTGTCTGGATGAAACGTCAAGCAAGGGAAGATCAAAAGACTTTTTCACCACTTCGTCTGACCTGGAGAATCCGCTCAGATCGCCCGCTTTCAAATACCGGTAGGATCAGAGAAATAGGAATCTCAACGGACCAAGTGTAAGAACTCTTTTATTTCTTCAAATTAAGAGCTGTTATCACATGGCTGAAAAACCCATAAAATTACTTCTTTATGTATAGACTTCAAAATGACTGCCAACATTTTTGGAGCAAATGCCCATATTGTCAGAGCTGTGATACTTATCCCCAATTCCTGCTTTTACTACAGTTTCTTTTTGAGGATTTTTCTCAGCAACCCTAAGAACTAGCAACCCTTAAAGGAAGCTCACATTCCTAAGATTCCACGGAGATGGCTGTGCAGATTTCAACTTGGCTGGAGTTTTGCAATTGTTTCTTGGGTATTTATTAAGATTTATTGTACAACTCTGGAAATAATTCTGCTCTAAACTGCTAGGCGGAGAAATTTCAGAAGGTTTTATGGAAACAATATTCTGTGGTTTGTAAAAATAAAAAGCGACTGTCAGAAGCAATGTTTTTCGTATAAACTGACAAATAAGCAGATCAAACCATGACAAATCATCAGACCAGACGGCATTAGACTGTGGTGCTCTGTCAAGACTTGCAATGACTCTCAGAGACCAAGGCACTCAATAGATGAGGCCGGAAAGGCTCTCTCAGGAAATCATGCAGTTGGTAGAAGAGGAATAAGTTCCGTCATTATCTTCTTTGCCAGGTTTTGTGTGCAGAATTTTCTCTCATCACCTCCCTTTGATCAGTATAATTCTGGTAGACTGCATGCTCTGCGATCTCCCCTACAGTGACTGATGAATCTGGGAACAAACACTGCAAACTTTTATTTTTCATATGGCTCCCCATGGTTTTCCCCTTTATTATTCTTATAGTCTGCCACAGGATCCCAAAATATAACCCAAATAATCCCACTTTTTCATGTTTTCTTTTATCTGTCTGCCCTAGAACATGGGAGGAAGAGTACCTCTAGGTGAGCCATCTATGCTTTTGTCCTCTTGTTGATACCTCTGAGTTGCAAACAAAAGATCCCTCTCATCCCTGACAGTTCAAAACCAACTCATATGGTCAAACTGCCCCGTTGTAAACATAGTTTGAATGGACTCATGCGAAGTATGCACTTGTACCGATATATCATCTACAGCCAGGATGACACTATGAGTGGCAGAAATGCCACAAGCCCTCCCGGCGCCCGGGCCAAGGGGGTGGGGCCTAAGTGGCATGACATCGTCGCGCCCAGCGCAACTCCGAACACACACACACACACACACACACACACACACACACACACACACACACACACACACACACACACGCCGGTTTCGGCACCTTTTTGGAGCCAAACGAGCTCCAGGGAGGGTGGGAGGGCCGAGCCGGCCCAGGAGGTGGCAGGGATGGCGTCGGCCATATCCCCGTCCCCGCCGGGCCGGCTCGGCCGTTACACAGCCTCTGACTTCCACCAGCTATTTAGCTGGCAGAAATCCAAGGAGGCCAATAGGGCCGGCCCCGGTTTATACTCGGGGAAGGGGACGAACATCCCCTTCCCCGAGTAGACCTCCGGCCTACCGCATGGCGGTCCAGACATCAAAACCCTGTGTAAGGATCTGCCGCCGGATCCTTACGTAGGATTTGGATTTTAATCTTCTAATATTTATATGATGATACAAACAGATATCAAACAGACAAACTGGCAAGTCGTTCCCTGCAGGGCTTTTGCACGTGCTGACTGGGCAATTCAGCCTGGGGGCGGGGGGCGGGTTGCATTCTGGCTGGGCAATTGACAATTGGTTATCACAACAGGACATTCACACCTCGTTAAGAGACATGTGGGGGGTTCACGCCCCTCTTTTCGCAAGCTGCAGAATAAAGTCAAAGAGCCGCGAGTCGTGGTTTGGACACCCCTGATGACATTGCCTTATACCTAGTCAGATCATTGGTCTACCTAGTTCAATACTGTCTACAGTGATTAGCAGCAGTTCTCCATGATCTCAGAGACAAAATTTTGCCAGCCTTGCCTGGAGTTGCCAAAGATTGAACTTGGACTGAATTGAATAGGATTTAATTTTCCTATGCCTAGGAAAATATGTGCTCTTATCACTGAGTTACAATTCCTCCCTCAGAACTGGAAAATCCTTAGGCACCATACAGCCTATCAATTATAGGGGTCAGTATTGCACATCCTATCCCGTGAGGTGTCTAAATTGGGGTATGAGTCCTGAATGCACTCAGCTCCAAATAGCCAAGAGGCTACACCCCAGGCTCAAACTGTAAGGTTTCTAATTCAAACCCCAGAGTCATTCACACAGGAAAACAGTTATACTATTTTTCTCCTAATAACTGAGAATACAACCTTACCCAAATTTAACCCATTAACATTCCTCAAGTTTGTAGTTGCATGGAAAATATTGTAAAATGTGAGATAGGCATATGTTTAAAAAGAAAATCACACAAATGCATAACCAAATGGCAGCTTTTGAACTGATTAATCCACTTTCTCAACAAATTGCTTTTTTGGGGGAGGAGGGTTCATTAAATTCTAAGGCTGAAATCCTACACATATTTAGCTGGGAGACAGTTTCATTGAACATGATGAGACTTACTTTTGAGTAGACACGCACAAGATTGTGTCATAACCCATCGTTCTAACTATAGGAGCTGGCACATCTCTCTCTCTCTCTCTCTCTCTCTCTCTCTCTCTGTGTGTGTGTGTGTGTGTGAGAGAGAGAGAGAGAGAGTGAGTGAGTGAGTGAGTGAGTGAGTGAGTGAGTGAGTGTGAGTGACACCACTAGTGGCCAACATTGCAGAAACATTTTGGAAAATTTGTATTTATGAATAATACCATAAAGTTATATATCATTGGAAAGGTAATTTAATGCAGAATTTAATGAAACAAAACGTTGAATTATACTATTATAATTCCCCTCTCCCTCCCCAAGCCTCCTTCCCCCCACCCTCGCTGGATACAGCATTTGCCTTTTTGTCACAGCTGCATTGGTGGGGGGGGGGAGGATAGGATTTTGCTCAAAGTCTGCAAACATATGTATGTTTGTAGTTGGATCAGAGCCATTTATTTTCATTGGCTTAAACATGCCTAGGTCTATTCTGGATTGTGGCCAGCAAGTTCTATGATTAAAAATATCTCAGACTTTTAGCTGTTAGATTACTGAATTCAAGATGCATAATGAATATCTATATCAAAATTTGGCTGGTGCTATAATGACTGTTCTCTTTCAAAATTCAGCATTTCAATTTAGAAACACATTTAAATTTTGTAATAAAAAGGGGTCATGGACAAGATGTTGCACGCAATGGTCCCATTACTGCCAATCACATTATTTTATTGCCAGTTCGCTGCACAAGAGAAATTATCTTGCATTCTTAAAAAAAATCTGAAACCTACTCCGTTAACCTCAAAAGTGTATATTTAAAACGTTATTTAGCTCATATCAAGGAAAGAATCCTACAGTATTTTGTTAGTCTCAAAAGTATAGCTTTAACAAGTTATTTAGTTCATATCAAAGAAATTCATAATGTCAAAAAAGTATAATGTGTAAAAATGCTAGAAATATACAGATGCTAATTATATAGACAATTTAGAAGTTCCAGAGGAATAAAAACTTCTAAGTTGTAAGTTCTTTTCTATTGAAGTTATGCATCCAGACAAATCAGCAGTGGCGGAACACACTATTTCCATCGGACACCTCATCAACTTCTCAAGAAACACAAGTGCTGGAAACGTCAAACACCTTCTTGCCAAGACTTAACAGAGAAGCAATAGAAATCTACAAACACTGATTAAATAACTTCAATAGAAAAGTAGAACTTAGAATAGTCAATAGCAACAAAAGCAGACACATTTACCAAACAAAGAAACCTTGAAATATAACAGCCTGCATTGTCTAAAATCACTGAACTTATCAACTAGGAGGGCACTGGTATCAGTTGATTCATATAAACTCTCCCTACCAGATGATTCAGGTGCTGAAGTGTTATGGAATGTTTACGAACATTTAAATGGGAGATGGTGGAAATAGCATTATCACAGTCACAGCCCAATCCTATTATAAGCCCCGTGCTCAGATGCAGGGGCACTGGGGCAGGCTCCTCTGCATCCAGCACCGGGCTGGAGGTCTCCTCGAGGGAAGGGGATGACCATCCCCCGTGTCGAGCCCCATCAGTAATACCCTATGGGGTTACCACGCTAGCGAAATGACTGACAGCTCTGAGAAGCACCGTGTCGAGCTTTCAAGCCTGGCCCCCCCTCCCTGCCCTCTCTGTCTTTTCTCTGAATTTTCCTAATAGTATATATCATACATCTAAAAGTCCATTAATACAAGATTGCCATCCACTCTATATAGAGGTCTTCTGTATGTTAAATGGGAGAATACATTTTGTAGCCTGGCAACAGATATATATACACACAACGATGTCAATTAAGACAAATGCATATGTTCATATGAGAAAACACATCCATTATTGTATTTTTATACTTTTGGTTTGCAATAACAGATGTACAGATGGAGTTAAACTAACAAGTATTTTATGTTAATTGACTCTATAAATAAGTAAATATTTTTTTGTTAGAAGGATATCATAAAGCTTTACTTCCACTTGAATCCAAATGCATACATTAAACAGCAATAACACAACATTTTTATGGCCGTTCCCTTTCATATTCTACCTGTTCTTAAATCTCCCTGTCTTATACATAAATTGGTTCTGCAATAAGCATTCCAATGCCCTTGTTCTTTGTTGTAGAGATGGGAGGGGGGGACGGGGTTGTCCCTATAAACATATGGCATATCAATCAAAAACACTGCAGTCCAGCCCTAGATATAATAATAATGAAACCCAATCATTTCCCACAGGTGTGTGTGTGTGGGGGGGGTCATCTTTTTTTTTAAAAAAATATTATTATGAAAAACTGGAGATTTCATAGTCGTTTATTCTTTTTCCTTCAATGAAAACAATAGAAAAAGTGTCAGCAAACAAATGATGACATCCTCTTTGTCTTAAAATATGCTGCAAAGGGGAGATTAACACATCACTTTGCATTGAACTAAGGTGATGACATGGAAAGCACCCTTTCCTTCACTCCAATACAAAATGATCCAAACAGCATAAGAAAAGCCTTCATGGATCAGTCAATAAGAGCCCAGTCCTATCCTCCCCCCCCCCCGTTGGTGCAGTCACGCCAAAAAACGGGCACGGTGTATCCAGCGGGGGGGGGGCAGTTCGGGAGGCTTTAGCAGGGAAAGGGGATTTAAATAACCTTACCCCTGTGTAATTCTTCTGATCCACAATGGGTCTCCTTGGACCTGCGCAAGTCTGAGGACAGAAAGGAGACAGGGAGGCAGCAAAAATAGAGGATAAGATCTGGCACAAGCCATTGCTATTGAATCCACCCCATTCCCACAGCCTCCCTGCCCTGTCACGCCCCCTCCCCGCCCATTCCGTCCCCCCCTTTCCCACTGTTTTACCTGCTCCGGCAGCAGGAGAGCTAACAACGTGAGTGGGAAGGCTCCGGCCTTCCCACTGGTATCCCAGCAGTGCGTTACTCATCATGATGTCAGTAGGCGCTTTATGAGCTGTACATCTGTTTAACTTTCTTGGTTGTTCTGAGACTTTTACTTCAGTGGTTCCAAAATTAAGTGTCACAATTCAAACAAGGGTCATTGGAGTTGTTCCTGAGGGTTGCGGGAAGCAACATTCCCTGTAAGGCCACACAGCTGTAATTGAAGCCCTGCACAGCTTCCCTGTCGGAACTCTGATACTCGGTGATGATGTGCTCCGGAGTGCTTTTTATTTTTTTTAATAACCAGGGAGGTGCGAGGGGCGGCGGCTAGAAATAGGGCCTTCTCAGTAGTGGCACCAACCTTATGGAATTCCCTCCCTTTTGATTTACGAACTGCTCCCTCCTTGGAGACTTTCCAGCGAAGCCTGAAAACATTTTTGTTTAAAGAAGCCTTCTGAGTCTTGGCCTTTTTTTAACATCTAGCGGTTACATGTGTGGTGCTGCTGTTCTTGTATTCTAGTTTTAAATTGTAATAGTGGCCTCTTTTATCGTTTTTAGATTACTGTTTATGAGTTTTTAATTAACTGTTTTATTGCTTTTAAAGGTGATTGATTTTTGTAACTGTTTTTTCTTGTTCTTGTAAGCCGCCTTGGGTCCCTTCGGGGAGAAAGGTGGGATAAAAATATTGTAAATAAATAAATAAATTTCGTTGATGATGATGATGATGATGATGATGATGATGATGATGATGATGATGATGAACTGCACTGGTTACCGGACTGAAAGAAAAATTGTATTTAAGATTGCGATCAAAAACATTTGGGAAACACTGCTTTATGACCACTGCTTTAAACGTTTGGGAAACTGCTTTAAACGTTTGCTTTTAGACCTACAGCCCAATCCTAAATAAGACAAGGCTTCCCTTTACGTAGGCTTACCAGATCTCCAACCGGGCCAGAGTGCTAGACCTTTAGGAGTAGGAATGTGGCAGGTGTAGCTTGTTAAACCTTAGAGCACAATCGTAGGCATGTCTACTCAGAAGCAAGCCCCACTGAACACCGGTTTGGGCTGCTAAAATAACTCTCTCTTGAAATTGTCATAGCACACAAAGTTTCAATCAAAGGTGGATTGAACAGAAACAACTCATGCTTTTTAGCATTTGCAATATTGTCGGCTTAAACAACTGGTAATTGGCAAACTATAACTCATTAGTGCAGTTCTTCAAATGAATCAGCAGTTTTCCATTAACCAAATTAGACCAATTGTAATTACACATGCCCACGCTAATGAAAACCAGATTGCTTTTTAAAATTATTTTTTTTCCTCCACAAGTAAATCCAATTCTCCAGACCATAAATCTGCACAGGAAAACCATGCTGGATTCACTTATCATTCTTTCTTTTAAAAAATAATAATAGAACAATTGTGCCAGAGAGATACAATAATTGTAATAAGTACATTCTCAAATTTTCACGGCTCGTCACGATCTCAAAGTTAAAAATATGCTTCTTGCCAGGAATCTCCGTAGTTTAATAATTATATTAAAATGTCTGATGCATTAAAATGTCCACAGTTCTTAACGGAATCCTTTCTTCTGAGGATGCCACCAATACAGGGGGCGAAACGTTAAGAACTATGGACATTTTAATGCATCAGACATTTTAATATAATTATTAAATGACGGAGATTCCTGGCAAGATGCATATTTTTAAATTGTAATAAGGCTCTAGCTTGTCCCCTCTCCAGATCTCAGTGCTGCTCTTTAAACAGTTAGGATGTACAATCAGACATATGGCCAATTCCTCCTTTCACCTTCCCATCCTGACCTTTTCGTTCCCCATAGAAATTACTTGAGGCATATATGGCCATCACTGTTGTCCGTCTGTGGCACGAAGAAAGAGGGTGGGTGGGTTCTGTCATACTTACAATACTATGCTAGATCAGAGTTTTGCGTTTTATAAGAATTCTCAGAGTATCCTTCTAACTAAGGAAACTTCCTCTCTTTTAAAAAGAAATAATTATCATCAAAGAGTTTTATTCTCCCTTGTTTCTCAAGTATGGCTAACCAGAAATAAAATGTAATTTTTCAGTTTAATTTATATATCCCCAAAGTAGGACAATTCAACAGATATGCAATTCAGAACTTTTTCAATTAATATTGTCTAGCTGATGACAGGAGGCAATATATGGTACAGTTACAGCATTACAACTGAGCATCAGAACTGAAAACCGAGGCATTTATGTTTGTGATCCTCATTCCTTCTAATGGACCTTAAGGACACCCTTAAGGACCCTTTTCTATATCATATGTTTCACAGCCTGAGCTGATCCTTGGGTCTGATCCTTGGGTTTCACCAGCTGGATGAGGATAAGATCACTATTAAATCCTCTTCTGAGAGCAGAACAAAATGTTATATTGGCATAACAAGTTTATGCCACTGTAGCAGCATATACCATTGTACTGGTGGAACGCTGTTCTGACAACTGATATGTTGTCATGATATGCCACTATGAAGGGTAATTGTCTGGAGTTGAACGTGCAATAAAGACAGAAGGAATTTAATCAGAATTCCTTACTTGCTCAGAGCACAGACAATGGTTGAATGTTACATACCTAAAATAGGTGGCATACATAACAATCTTTCCATTAGACTCGATGAGAGGCTCAGGTGACTGTTCCTCACCCCATGGCCTCTACAGATCTCTCTGTGCCCTTGGGTGAAAGGCGGCTTGAGTGCCCTCGGGAGAAAGGCGGGGTATAAATGCTTTAAATAAATAAATAAATAAATAAATAAATAAATAAATAAATATTTAACACACTCAGCAGTACCCAGGCATGGCACAGCACCAACATACATAAGCCCCAGCACAGGAACACAGCTCATATTTAAGTATTTATATAACACACGATGCTCCACGTTCTTCAAAAAGAAAGAAAGCGTATCAAGATCCCAGCGTATCATCACACTGATCCTGTTTCTACACGACTACTGGCACGCAAGTGGGAACCAAGGCAGAAATGCACTTTGCAGAGAAGGAGCATTTTGCATAAAAAGAACAGCCAAGGCTAATAATGAATATAGGAAAGGTAGAGGAATCACATTTGTGTTCTCAGGTTCCTTATGGGCACTTGGCTTCAGGATTCCAGACACAAACATCCACAAGTTAGCTCTGAAGCGGGGACTTTATATGTAACATAGATCTGCGAGCAACAGAGATGTGCAACCTCATCCCAAGACATTTCACTAGGCTAGAGCCGTTTGGAGTTCCTCAGGTGATTCCCTAAGCCAGTGGTTCCCAAACTGGGAGGCGTGGCTTCCAGACGAGCCGCGGAAACCAGCCAGGGGAGCCGCGGAGTGCCACAGAATCCTCTCGGAAAACAGAGCAATGCCAATTGGCAGGCATCAATATAATGTAATGGTAGCTGCAGCCAATGGTTGCCAATGGTCAAGGAAGCCACAGGTCGAAAAGGTTTGGGAAACACTGCCCTAAGCAAACACCTCCAAATTTGCCTCAACTAAGGATGTGCGTCTTATGCATCCTGCAGTACCCAGAAGTTTGACAAACCTTACTGAAACTCCTCAGATGCTTTGACTCACCAGGAACCTCCAAAATTCACTTCCAATGTCACTTGACACCACACTTGGTGTCAACTCTAGAGCGTATAAATCATGCAGATTTGCACTTAGACTACCGCTGTCTTGTCTTCTCCCTGGCGTTTGCTACTGTTAGAGATCTTAATCAGCAAAGATCCATCTAAAACAGGCCGACTGCCCAATACATCACCTATTTCAATTTATGTAAATTCCATGGGACACTTTGCTGATCTAGCTTCAAAGGGTCTCAGCCGTATGCATTAAGGTGTCTTTTGTAAGACAGAAAGAACTTTTTGTAATGTAACTGATCTGTGACAGCCCCATTAAAACAAGAGATATGCTTTCACATTATCCTGACAAGGGATTACATTAAATAAAATGCTTTTGACTGACATGAATTTCCTATTACTCAGTTTGTCCTTTGCTGCCTAAACAGTAATACAAACAGAGACAGATTAGGAAGGAAGGGCTTTGTCCCCAGGCTCCTCCAGGATATGTAGGCACATTATATTGCTCTGCTGTTCCTGAAACTTTGAACTGTTCATGATTTAGGTTGTCCTTCCTCACACAGTAACCACAGGTACACTCATCCTAACTGATAAGTGATAGATGCAATTAATATTAGGAATGCTGGTGCTGTACTTAAGACACAAATTCTGGCCTCCAGTACTTAAGGCCACATTACAGCCTCTAGAAAAATGCTTGAAAACCATGATCACAATCCAGGGGTTTCTCAACCCCTTCCCGGCCGAGTACCACCTCTGGAACCACTCTCCTGCTGCATACCACCGGAAGTGACGGTGATCCAACAAACCAGATGCCCTGTTATAACTAGTGGTTGCAATTCTCTAAAACCCCATCCAAATGGAGGGAAGGAAGCTTTCCCTACATATACCCTGTTTCCCCTAAAATAAGACCTCCCCCGAAAGTAAGACCTACTGTCATTTTTGCTGATTTTTGCTGGCACTCATCAATATAAGTCCTCCTCGAAAGTAAGACCTAGCTAGGATCTTCAGCCAGATGGAGCCCCCACAACCCCCACTGCACTTATTTTGACCGATTAAAGCTTCATTCTTTCCCGAGGGTGCAAGACCTGCACTTGAGTCCTCCACCATAGAGGCGATGTGCTAGCGAGGCCAGTAGGGCCTGCAAGGAGGCTGCAACCTTGCAGAGTCTCTCTAGCACGTTGTCTCCATGGTGGAGGACTCAAGTGCAGGCCTTCCAGGCCTTGCAGAGCCTTGCACCCTCTGGGAAGAAAGAAGCTTTAATCAGTCAAAGTAAGTCCCGGGGGGGGGGGGGGGGATGTCGCGTCGCAGGTTGGAAAAATAAGACCTCCCTGAAAATAAGACCTACTGCACTTTTGGAGCCAAAGACACTGTCTTATTTTCGGGCAAACACAGTATACATTATATTTTATATTTTACCCAATGTGTGAACTTTTTTTACCCAATTTCTGCCCGTCACCCATGGAAACTGTTTATGAAAACTGGAAATCAGCTGCTCAAAGTTTGACTGGTTATTTCAGTGTGTAAACTTTCCCCATCTCTGTACCTCCCCTCTCTGCACCCCCCCCCCCATTTGCCTCCCTCTGGCCTTATCCTCTTGCCCAAAGACTCTCTGTCTTTCCTCTGCAACATTATGTCAGCTCCGTCAGTCACTCCCAGATGCTTCACTACCACAACCAAATCTCTTACTTACTGTATTCGCAATTGACTTCTTAACATTGAACAAGTCACTCATTTTTTTTTGGTCCAGAACCCAAAATGTCTAATCAGTTTGTCAAACATGAGACAGAAAACGATTAGCACTGCCCCTTCGATTTTGCATACCCTATTAATAGTTTAGTGTAAGTGGCACCAGTGCGTTAGTCGGCACCGCTTACAAGGTCGCCATCCTGAACCCATGCTGGCCGACCCAGGTAAGTCCTGCACCCGTTAACAGGAGGCCGTGGAGAGGGTGGGCCGGGGTGGCAGGGGAGGGGGCCATTGGCCAGCCTAGCCCAGGAGGGGTGGGGATATTGGCGGCACGCTCTGCCATATCCCTGTCCCTTTCCCAGGCCGGGCCAGCCTTACACGGTCTCCCTGGTTGTGAGCCAGCTCCAGAGCTGGCGCATATCTGAGGAGGCCCATTGGGGCCTCTGGCGCTTACACCGGGGGAAGGGGATGAGCGTCCCCTTCCCCCGAGGTGAGCCCCGGCTGCGCCAGCCGCATCCTGACTAGGATACAGCAGCCAGACATTTAAGCTGGCCACCACATCTTAGGCAGGATCGGGCTGCCCGTCAGATCATTTGTCCAGCTAGTTCACAACTATCTATTATAGATAGCAGTGACCCTCCAAGGCCTCAGTCAGAAACCTTTCTCAACCTTGCTACCTTACACTCTTTCCAGGGGGAAAGAAGGATGAAAGCTGGGACCTTCTTCATTCAAAATGTGTACATTACTAGTACGCTGTGTGGCATCTTTCAGAATCTAATTAGCCGTAGTTTTAGATTTTTGGGGAGGAAGTTGTACTGAGCGAGTCCAACTAGCCCATTACTGTCTAGTCTGGCTGGCACTGTTTCTCTCCAATGTTTCAGACAGAAGGTTTTTCCAGCCCTGCTACCCAAGAGCCCTTCTAACTAGAGAACCTGGGATCTTCTTATACAAATTATGCGCTCTATGATTGAGCTGTGGTCCCAATCCCCATGGTCTCGATATGCCATCTAAATATATAATTATGTCTAGATCTGAATCATATTCAACACTTGCAACCAAATGCTACCATCTCACCATTTCAAGCTCTCTAAGAAATATCCTTTCCACTAACACTGTGTGTGTAAACATCGAAGCAAAGGCTAAATATTGTATGAAGAGAATTTAGAGGAGCCCAGCAGGGTTTGAGGTTTGCAGCCAATTACCTCCCCTGCATTTGGAAGGCAGCTTCAGGAATGATTCCAGAGATTAATGAGCAATCAGATCTAAATTAAACCAAGAACCTCCATTGAAAATCTCTTTACACTCGGAACTGACTTTGGTAGACTGGATATGAGTTACACTATACAGAGATGAAGCACAGTAGTAGACTTTTCCACGTGCTGAGGAATGCTATTAGCAATGAGAAAAATTGCTTCTGAAATGTTTCCTTCACATTTTTTCCCATCATTTGTTTTCTTGACCAATTGGAAAGGAAATGGGCCATGATGAGCATTGCAGTTTCTGAGACAGGATGCAGAATATATCTACTGGTTCTTGATACAGATACTGCACTATCCTTTTTTTAAATATCAGAACAAAAGTGTTTAGACTTGTCATGGCCAAACTAAGTGTGAGGGGAGCAGATCTGGTTGTTTAAACACAGATCAGCCACAAGAGCACTTGTGTACACAGAGCATTGATCTGTATATGTGCACAGTTATTTACACAAACACACTCTTTCAAACACACTCTACCCTCAACTGTACTTGTAGGCCCCCAGCAACAGGAGCAGCAGCAAGTCACAGGGAGGGCATTTTCTCTCCCTCTTCCATGGCCCTCCCCGCACACTAATGCTGCTCTTATTGCTGTTGCATCCACCATCACCACTGGGACTTGTAAGGAATTAGAGTGCATTTGGGGAGGTGGGTAACTTATGAGCTGGGTGGCAGGGAGAGGATGGGTCATTTTCTGAACCTCCTTGGTTTGGCTCAAAAAGTGATCCATTTCTTCCAATTTTAAAAGAAATAGGATCATTTCAAGATTGAGGCAAGCAGGGGAAAGATCATACATCTCTAGTAACAATATGTATGAATGCTGATATGTTTAGAAATCATGTTTTTCTGAATTTGTTGGATGAAAATATTTCTCTTTAGCATTGCTAAAATCTTTGTATCATTTTGCTATATATTTGTGTGTTTTAAGACATGTTAAACACTAACAGCACAATCCTGTCTACATTTTAGACCAGCGGAGCACTAGTTTTTTGATGTGGAAGGAATGTTTTCAACATTTAATCAGGTGCCCCTCTATCTGCAGGGTGAAGTGGTATAGCCCAGACTTAGGTTACCTCGTCAATGAGAACTAGGCCTATGCTACGTAGAGATTCGAACTGAGGTCTCCCAGGCTGACAGCGCAATCCTAACCAACGTTCCAGCACCGGTGCTGACGCAATGCAGCCCAGAGGTAAGGGAATAAATGTTCGCTCACCTTGAAGATGGCCCCATGACTGCCCCCACACGTACCAAAATGTTGGTACGGCTGCATCGGTGCTGGAAAGTTGGTTAGGATTGCGCTGTGAGTCACATTGTTCTATTCAAAAAACTATTGCAGTCACTTTTTAGGGCAGAATGAATAATGGCTGTCCTAATGACACATTTTGTTATTACAAGTCAACATTCCCTTTGTGAAGTGATACCAGCAAATAATTTACTCCATTATAATTCAGCACTTGGTCAGAAGAAAAATAAAGTGGAAATGAGGAGGAACATCATAAACGAGTTCTCACTGCTTTTGCCAGAATGAATGCTCATCTTATTTTATCACCATCTTGTTAGTGAAATTAGTCTGTTAAGTTCAAATAAATGAAAAAGGAGATGAGACACCCATGACATCTCCTAGGAGTTTAATAAATGCTGATGCTGCATATTGTTTATTAATTTTCTTATTTTCATCTGAGGATGTTTTTAGTGGCATGCATCAGATGGAGGATATACTTTTCATTGTAGTCTTCATTTCATGTGTGTCTAAGAGGGCGACAAAAACAATTAAGAGAAAAAGAAATTTCACTTCTCACATATACTTCTGAGACACCATTGTAAAGTCAATGTATTTGGTTGTGTGCCCGTGGCTGTACATGTTGTGACTCCCAAGGCAACCATTATATGGTGGCAGAGGAATCACTAGAGTTCACGTCACCCGGGGTGCAAGGGGTGCAAGGTCAGCACGTTACCCCCATGCACCGGGTGATGGCCAGGGAGAGGTGAAGCGTGATTGTAAGCCAATACCGGAAGTGGCTTACAATCACATCGCAGGCCTATTCTGGAGCGCGGGGCCCACTCTACAGGCCTCCCTGCGCCTCAGAACAGGCCTGAGATGCCATTTTAAGCCACTTCCGGTTTCACATGAATTGTGTACACATTTCACACATTTAACTACACATGAATTGGCTTCTTTCTAAAGGTGCTTGAAATTATATCAAATAATACTTGTTAATGAATGTAAATATCACAACTACAGTACCTGGAAGGCATGATATAATTCAGAAGTATTTACAGTCCAGCTATACTTATGCACTTAGTAACACGTTGGAATATCAACAAAGTAACAGAAGACTAATTGTTCTTTTACTTTTATCAGCACTACAACCAATATTTAGGTGAACGGTAATTACGAGAGGCTGTTACGAGAGGCTAATTATGAGAAGCACGTTTGTGGCACCCGGCGAGAAGACTGCACCGGCGCCGAGGCCAGCACCACTCTATTTACCCCAGATTTGGAGTTGCATTTGCCAGGCTGCGGAGGGGCGTGGGAAGAGCAGAACGGGGCATTCCGGGTGGGTGGGATTCGTTGACCAGGCCTGGGCTGGGGGAGGGATTGGCGGTGGCACACTCTGCCAAATCCTATCCCCCTTCCCGGGTCTGGCTGCTGTTACATGTTAAATAGCTGGCGTACATCCGAGGAGACTCGTTTGGGCGGCTATGGCTCACACCAGGGAAAGGGAGCAAATGTTCCTTTCCCCCCGAGTTGACCTCCCAGTTGCCTGCTGTGCGCTCTGGATGCAGCAGAGGCTGCACCAGCCCCACTGCATCACAGGGCGCAGAGTTAGACAGGACTGCGCTGTTAGTTATTCAGAATGAGACATTTAGAAACCCATTAACCAGAAACAGTCATTGCAAATGCAGACTGTCCCCCAAACACCCATTACAGCCTGTTTCCTTCTGTCTCCTTCCTCCCCTCCTTCTAACACTTTAATTTATCTGCATCAAGCTTTTGCAGCTTCTCTTGAGGATCCTGAAATGGGCTCTTTCTTCTGAGAGAATTTCTCCTGGCAGCTCCATCAATTCCACAATCTCCTAGCTCTCTCGGCAAGGCAAGGGATTCAAAGCTACCCTGTAGCCACTCATATTCATTCCACAGAAGAATGCCAAACTGAGCGTGGGCATGGGACGACCAAGGCTTGAGCGACATCATTCTTGCTTCAGCTAAATCAAGGTCCGGAGGGGAATGCCTGCTACCACAGAAACAGGAATTCTTCAGCTAATCTCCTCTAACTGCTGTTGACCTATTGCTGCCATCACCTCCCCACATATATAAGAAATCAAGTACTTTTTTAACATGAAAAATGAAGTAATTATTCAGTGAGTCCAAGGGCTAATTGCACTCCAAAACCTCAGGGACATATGGGACAAATCCATGTTAGGTTTTAAAACAGCAGAAAAAGGAATAATGGAGTTACTAATGTCTCAAAATGGTGACAACTTGAAGTCGCATGTTCTTTACCACCACATTTGGCCGGTAAACAACATTCACAGCACTAAACATTGTGGAAATACGTCATCATAACATCAGAACAGGAGCAGAAACAGGAGGAATTATGCAGATAGGAACTCACCTCATTTATTTCAGTGCCTAACAGTCCTATTGGGCCTCTGCGTGACGGAAATGCACGTTCCGGTAGCGCAGTGTGCTTTACGGCAGTCACAAAGTGTGACCCACCATTCCATGCAGCTGGGCTGCCTCCGCAAGTGGTGAGTGGCCATTGGCTGCATGCCACCAGCTTCCGGAGAAGCCCTGTTGCAGGTAAGTTGGTGTGGGGGGTTAGGGTTGGGTGGGAGGAACGAGGAGGGGTGGAGGAAGAATGGGGCAGAGACTGGGATGGGAAGGGGAGCGTGTCAAGGCCAGGAAGGAGACGGTATCAGCAGCAGCAATACCACCGATATCCTAACCCCGTTTACCAGCCTTGATCCGCCTACCCGGGTCCACTCGGACTTGCACCAGCAAAGTAGCTGGCACAGATCCATGTAGACCCATCAGGACAGTGGCAGCTTGCCCCAGGTCAAGACAATAAATGTTCCCTTACCTCGAAAAAAAGATCTCTGGAACTAGAAACTCCACCATGGGATGTAGCACATGCCCCGTTAGCATGGCTGCATCTGTGTGTGTGTGGGGAGACCTAGGTAGGATCGGGCTGTGAAGGCATCAGGGACCTCAGTCCCTATGGTGCTCTCAATTGCACACATTTATTTTCTCTCATAAAACTAAGTAGTTGGTCTTCATTCCTATGGGGAAAAAATTAATCAGGACCTTATTGCAGCAATGGCAAAAATTTCTCTCTGCAGTAAGACAACATGAATGTATGGAAATATAAATATTTAAAACCTGAATACAAAGTCTAGCCCTGGTGGACTATAATTAAGCACTGAGGTTGTTAATGTGGCTAACTGATGGCCTCAAATTCAGCAACTTTCTTGTCCGCTCCTTCTGAAATTTCATCATTAATGAATGAATGAATTTGTGAGGTTTTACACAAACCATTGGAAACTTCTTTTAATTTTTGGAGCACAGTAATTGCTGACAAGAAAATGCAACCATCCCAAAGGTGCTTGTAAATCACTATAAAGCAAATTGTCTTCAAAATGTCCAACATGTTTAGAGTTTTTACAGGGTCTTTCTCAGGGAATTCAAAAACTGCTACAATGAGAATCAGTTTTCTTTCTTTTTCTGAATCCTCTCTGAATGCTTTTCAGGGCAGTTTTAGAATTCTCAGAGGAAGAGCCTGTGGTACTTGCAATGCCTTGGACATTGAAAAATAAAATTTATTATAGAAATCTACAAGGACCTTTGGTACATTACCTTTCTTGTGGTATTAAAGGTTAAGACTTTTTTTTAAGAATATTTTTTTAAAGTGACCTTTCCCCCACTATGTTGTACATACCAAAGTTAACATGAGGGCCTGATCATAATAACAGCATATATTTGTGTGCGTGCATGCTTGTTTTGATATAACACAGTACTTTCTTCCTATCTCTAGGCCTAAAAGATAAGAAAGTAGATGCTTTTGTGTACTGAGCAGAGTATCATAACTACAACAGTGATTGACAGCGCAATCCGACTTAATTTTGTGCCGGTTTAACCAGCGGCGCTGCAAGAACGGAAGGCCCCAGAACAGAAAAGGGATTCAAATCCCCTTTGAATTCCTCTTTTGGAGGGGATTTGAATCCCTTTTCCGTTCTGGGGCCTCCCGTTCTCGCTGCGCCGCTGGTTAAACCGGCACAAAATTAAGTCGGATTGTGCATTGTCATCCTCAGGAGTTCACAAGCTGGGACAAGTATGAAACACAACATTATCAAAGACATCACTTACTGATTGTGATTTGAAACATTTGTGTGAAAACAGACAGTGTTATGCTGCCGTAACAGAAGATTAATTGTTCTTTAACTTTTATCAGCACCACAACCAATATTTAGGTGAACGGTACTGTAATTATGAGAGGCTGCTATGAGAGGCTATTTATGAGAAGCACATATCAGCGCTTTCTGGCTATTGCAAACACGACATTGGAGAGTGCAGCCACAAGTGGCGAGTGGCCAGGTCTGCACAGTGATGGACCGGGGTCACCCGCTGCCTGAGGTAAGGGGGGGGAGGTAGGTGGTGGAACGGGGCAAGGGGAGGGCGAAATGGAGAGGCAATGGGGGTGGTGGGAAGGTGGATTGCACCCAGGAAGGAAGTGGGTGTTCTGGCAGCGGTGCCTGCCGAATCCTGACCTGCTTCCCGGGCTCGATTTGCTTTCACCGGTCCACGCAGGCTTGCGCCAGCAATATCAACTTTCAGCTTGCGCCAGCCAGTGGTGTAACTAGACTGGAGCAGAGGCAAGTAGTTCTGCAAGACTCCGTTACACCGGAGTCAGTGGCCCCTCCCCCTTGCTATTGGAGCCATTCTGGCAGCAACAGCAACACGCAGAACACTCCCCTGTCACTGCCGGAATGGCTCCAACAGCAAAGGGGGAGGGGCCGCTGACTCCGGTGTAATGGAGTCTTGCAGAACTACTTGCCTCCGCTCCAGTCTAGTTACACCACTGGCGCCAGCAATATCAGCCCCTTGCCCCAGGCTTACCCTGGAGCAAGGGAATGAATATTACCCCAAGGAGGACTCCCAAGGCCTAAACTACCCCACAAGATGCAGCGGAGGCCGCGTTAGCACTGCTGCATCGCCATGTGGGGATTTAGGTTGGATTGGGCTGTAAGGCTTAGAATAGCTGTCTTTCTACCTTGCCCTTCGGGCCCCATAATACCACTACTTTTTAATTTACTTCATCTCTGCTTATTAACATGTAAGCTGTGTCCTGTACTCCCTTATGAAGGACATCTGAAATGAAAAACTCAAGCTTGTCTTAAGCTGAGCTCTGCACCCTTTGAACCTCCTTTGCCTTAAATTCCCACAATATTGCTGGTATTAAGCTCAGCTGGCGATAAGACACTGAGTTCAAGCAATGATAAGGCACGGAGTCTGAACCACAAAGGATAAATTGAAATTGCTGATAGAGGGCTGCTGCTCTTCTACATCCAATGAGAGGGGTAGAGAGTGCCTTTACATCTTACTGTCAGGCACCGGAAGACAAGAGGTCTTATCCTCTATTTCATCTCAGCAGGTTATCTTCTTAAGCTCTTTAAAAGTTATATATGGAAAACCTGAAATAAGCTGATTAGTAACCGTTGTTTGCAACCAGATATCACCGTTGTTTGCAAAGTCCATAATAAGGCTGAAACATCACCAAGAACAAAATGAAGGGGAAAGGAACAACAGAGATAGAGAGCTGTCAGTTTTGAAATTATCAAATACTGATCAAGCAAAGGTCAAGAAATGCTCATACACAGGCAGACACACACTCACAGACACACACCAGCTCCCCTATTTAAGTATCGGAAAAAAAAAGGTATTTATAGTACACCTACAGTACAGTACTCTATATTGTGTGGTTTTTTTTTTTTTTTATAAGTGGACTAACAGGCAGTAATGCCACTAGCCCGCCCAGCGCCCAGGCCAAGGCCTAAATGACATGACGTCGTCGCACCCAGCACGACTCCAAACATGCCCCCTGCCGGTTTCGGCACCTTTTTGGAGCCGAACGAGCTCCAGGGAAGGTGGGAGGGCCAAAACATCGCGGGGTAAGTACACCCCCCAATGCTGACTGCACCCCCGCCCCCGCCCAGAGCCGCTGCTCCGCGCGCTCCGTCCTTCTTCTGCCTCTGCTAACAGGACATGCTGGGGCTGGTTGTTGATGTGGATGCCACTGGTTCTTCATCCTCTGCTGTTTTCAGCTGGCCCTTGTGTTTCTTCTCCACTTTCTGTTAGGCTTTCCCAAGCGTTACAGGGTTGATAATGTTCTCTTCTCTATCCTAGTTCACTAATTCCAAAAACTTGCCTTTGGGCAACAGTACGACTCTTGGATGTTCACTGGGCCAAAGCGATTATTACAACACAAAAGGGTGCTGTCATAAGAACGTCCCCTTCGTCTTAATTTTTAGCCACATTCACCATAATTAAATTATAAAATTTAGACCAGCGTGTGCTCCTAGGATCCCTGGGGCTCCCCGAGACCCCTTCAGGGGTTCCACGAGCACATCACGAGCACTCCATACTACTCCACATCATATGTGGCTGCCGTCTGTTTGTCGCTGTGCCACTCTGCACGTGAGTCGGTGCTCTGGGGCTTCCCGAGACTCCACAGATGCACTGGTGGGGCTCCTCAAGACACCGTTTAGGAGTGTAAAAGGCTCTGGAGACTGGAAATTTTGAAAGACTGTAAGATTTTCTTTGCGCTTGCGTTTTAAAGAGAGTAGATGGCAGCTGTAGGGGGACTTGATATAAAACTCAGCTGTAACCTTCCCCTCCCTCCTTTCCTACACGGTAGTTGTAAAAGGTGGCTGTGTTTTGTTATTCTGTTGTTGGGGTTGCTTCCATTCAGGTCACATTTCTCATACACTTTTCTCATATTATGCCTCACAATATCTTAGCTAACCTTGTGCCCAAACAGGCTTGGCTACGCTGACTGCTTCCCTTGTACAAGTACTGATACAAGTACTGTATCTTGTGCTCCCTGAGGCATCTGGTGGGGCCACTGTGTGATACAGGAAGCTGGACTAGGTGGGCCTTTGGCCTGATCCAGCAGGGCTCTTCTTATGTTCTTATGTCCCTTTGCTTCTTTCTACCCTCAGGAATCCTCAGATTTTCAATGTCATCCAATGTTATTGAGCTGTTTTTCCCCACTGCCACAGTAAGAGGTTACTTTTTTCAAAGTTATTGAGCTACCCAGGCTGTCTCCAAGCAGCTTCCATTGTTTGTTCACCATTGCAACTGCTTCAAAGCCCCAACCAAGCACATTCGTAAGTTGGACATTCATAACTTGAAAGTCTATAAGTAGGTTAGGTTCTATATACCATACTAATTAGTCATTTTGGATTTCCTCTGTTTACACATAGTAATGTATCGCTTCTCTGTCAATTCTGAAATTGCAAACAATTAAAAACCAAGGCAGTGTAGACAATCCTCTGAAATTATAGAACAGTTGGTGAATACAGGTACCTGGTTTCAGTTTGATATTTTTTCATGTCTGATCCATATAAATGTCAAGCCTCTCTCCACTATCAAAGAGTTGTTTTAAGATGGCTTGTGTTTATTTGAAATAATTTTTGACTTAAAAAAACCCTCTCAAGATACATCACAAACTGTTACTGTAACTCCCCTCAATTTCTAAAATCTTTTTGTCAGGCAGCATGGAGGTCTCTGATGGAGAAACACAAGTCCAAAGCAAACCTTGAATACAGGGAATGAGTGGAGTGGACCTCTATATTCTGGCCAATATTGTGAATTAATTAAATACTGTTGCTTTTTTTTCTCCAGCCAGTTTACTATCTCAAAGTTAATTCCTTTATTGATGAATTGAGGAACTAAACAATTCCTCTCGACCAGATTACACAGACAATTTATTTATAGCTGAAAAGTCATCTTGATGGATTGCTCCTATTTAAAGATGCATATCAATTGTTTACAACAGGATCATTAGCACCCTCTTTGAATGATGTAGTTTTAGGTACAATACAAGAAGAATGTTATGAATGTTCTCAAGATCTACTACACAATGTTTTAAAATGTCCCCTTGCCCACCAATTTCAGACGCTGTCCCAAAATTAGTCAACGTGTTTAATTAAAAGTCATCAAAATTTGGGAGAATGCACTATGATGGATAGTATATACCAGCGGTCGCCAACCGGTGGTCTGTGGACCACTGATGGTTCGTGAGAAACATTTGGTGGTCCATGGAGGGGTGTCCTGCCGCCAAAATCGGCAGCAATTCGGCGGCAGTGCCAACGGCAAGGTTTTTCAAGCTGCTTTGGAGATGCTTTCTGAGGCAGCTGCGGCAGTGGCAAGCTTTGAAACACTGCTTCCGGAGGGCAGAAAGGTTGGTCCCCATCCCCTGCCCGCACCCTGGACCTGTTTTCGGCCACTGGCGGGCCGCTGACGTCACTTCAGGGGACGGGGCTTCTGGCTGATGACGTCACAGATGGCAGGATTCAAAATTTTGAGTTTAGTAGTCTGTGAGGTCCGAAAGGTTGGCAACTGCTGCTATATACTATATATAAAACAGTATTTTATATATAGAATGTATGAACCACTTTTACTTTTTTTAAAGCACAAACTGGTTTTTCAAAATATGAAAACACTGTTCTAAACAAGCAACATCTCCATCCTTTGGCATATGCATAATCCTTCTTGCATACATAAAAGGGTCACCATGCACTGCCAACAAATGGAACAGTTTCTTGTCAGCATTGTTTTCACACGTACACGCACGCACGCATGCACGCACGCACACACACACACACACACACACACACACACGTCTATTCCTACATGTGTACGTGCATACAATCTCAGACTTGGGTCTGCTTGAACCTGAATTAAACCAAATTGGGGAAATTAGCAATATAGAGCGAGAGGTAAAAATTGCAGTGTCTGATATTTCTGGATTGTTGACTGGATCAAAAAAAGATTTAACATTTATCTCCTTTCTCTAAATCTTACAGCAGGTGGTAGTTTTATAATAAACAAAATGTTCCACCGTCTACAACTCAATTTCCCAAAACACCGGTTGTTTTTCATCTACTGGCTACTGAAATTCTTGTAGCAACCATCACGTTTAGAATTAATTTTCTATCTTCCATATGAGTTACACTGTGTAACAAAATTCAAACAATGTTGTGTTTAGCTGAATATTATGATGTACTGTATCTTTATTAATTTTGGTGCAAGGATTTTTAAAAAAATGCCACTATTTTTGGCATAGCATCCATAGTTCGGCCACAATTTACGCTACTTTGTGGAGAGTTTACAACCTCTTGTCGTAGCCATGTTTGCCCTGGTGTAAAGGTGAATGACAGTGTTTCAATACCAACACAAAATTTAAGATAACTTAAAAAAAGTTTTGATGATACAAACAAACCGAGAGTACCACACCGAGAGGAAAACACCTCTGAATTCTATAAGAAACATTTAGAAATAAACATAAACAATTTGTGTGTTACACAGTGTTATATTTTCAATATAAACGGCACATTCCTATAAATGTACAAGGCTCAGCTCACCCTTAGCAGAGCCTACTGAAGGAGGAAACCACAACTCCATAGGTACATTGCTACTGAAAATGCTTATCCTATTGGGGCACCTTTCCTGGTCCTACCTCCACACATTCTGAAATTAAATGAAATTAAATCCAGACAAGACAGAGGTTCTCCTGGTCCGGAAATCCACAATGCAGGTACTAGAGTATCATCCTGCTCTGAAGGGGGTTGCACTCCCTCTGAAAGAGCAGGTCCACAGCTTGGGGGTCCACCTGGATCCGCAGCTGCTCCTGGATTCCCAGATGGTGGCTGTGGCCAGGGGGGCCTTTGCCCAGCTTCAGCTGGTGTGCCAGCTGCGACCGTACTTGGATCGTGCAGACCTGACTACGGTGATCCATGCCACGGTGACATCGCAACTAGATTACTGTAACGCGCTCTACGTGGGGCTGCCCTTGAAGACGGTTCTGAAACTGCAATTAGTGCAGAATGCAGCGGCCCGTGTGGTCACTGGAGGTAGGCGGTTTGACTCTGTCGGGCCACTCCTCTGACGGCTGCACTGGCTGCCAATTCGTTTCCGGGCCCAATTCAAAGTGCTGGTTTTGACCTGTAAAGCCCTATATGGCTTGGGGCCAGGATATTTGAGAGACCGCCTACTTCTATATAGTCTGGCCCATCTCCTTAGGTCATCAGAGAAGGCCCTCTTGCGGATACCGTCGCCCAGGGAGGTGCAAGGGTTGGAGGCCAGAAATAGGGCCTTCTCAGTAGTGGCACCAACTTTATGGAATTCCTTTCCTTTTGACTTACGAACTACTCCCTCCTTGGACACTTTTTGGCAAGGCCTAAAAACCTTCTTGTTCAAAGAAGCCTTCTGAGGCCTTGCCTTTTTAACATCCTGCTGGTACAGGTGGGGTGCTGCTGTTTTTATGTTCTTGTTTTAATTGTAATCTTTTTGAACTGATTTTTAGATACTGTTTTTATTTTTCGTTAATTGTTCTTACTGTTTTAAAATGTAACTATTTTTTTGTATTATACTTTTTGCACTGTATTTTCTTTTTGTGGTAAGCCGCCTTGGGTCCCTTTGGGGAGAAAGGCGGGGTAAAAATACTGTAAGTAAATAAATAAATTCTGACATGGCAGTAGCTTCAGCACAACTTTTATCTTTTTAAAGTAAATTCTAAACAGTCTGCAGCTTGCTTTGCAAGGCATATAACATTGTGATATACAGAACCCTAAGAAGTAATGTCTCTATCCAAAATAATATTGAAAATTGTAACAGCAGCAAAGAGAGAGGGGAGGAATAGCAGAGAAGCCATTTGGGAATCTAAGCCAGGATGGTGTAGTGGTTTGGGAGTCGGACTTAGACCTGGAAGATCCAGGTTCAAATCCCTGCTCAGCCATGAAGCTTCCTGGGTGACCTTGGGCCAGTCATTATCTCTCAGCCCCACCTACCTCACAGGGTTGTTGTGAGGACAAAAAGGAGGGGAGGAAATATGTACACCACTCTGAGCTCCTTGGAGGAAGGGCGGTATAAAAATGTGAAAAATAAATAGCACGTAAGCAAGTTAAACTGGAGTGCTCTCACTACAGAGGTACAGTTGACCCCTAGCTTATACTCCCTTCAGAAGAAATGCAAAAAACCTGACTTTTTTTTGTTCTGCTTTTGGAGAGGGTGATGTCTGGCAATCAGTGGTGGTGATGTTGTGTTTTTCAGTTGTGGATTTTGGATGCCTTTTTATTAGTTTAGAGCGTTTTGTTATATAAATGCAGTTGTTCTTGTTTTGATTTGATGGTAAGCAGCCTAAAATTTTAAAATGCAAAAATTAAACAAATAAAGAGTTCTGCTATTTTTCTTTGAATTTATACAACTATATATTTTTTTAAATCATCTTGTCTAAAAGTAAAAGCAGAAGATTGTCTTTAACCCTCAATTCTCCTCACTGTTTGGCCTTGGTTTCTGAAATTACAGCGCAATCCGACTTAACTTTTATGCTGGTTTAACCAGCGGCGCAGCGAGAATGGGAGGCCCCAGAACGGAAAAGGGATTCAAATCCCCTCCAAAAGAGGAATTCAAAGGGGATTTGAATCCCTTTTCCGTTCTGGGGCCTCCCGTTCTCGCTGCGCTGCTGGTTAAACCGGCTCAAAAGTTAAGTCGGATTGCACTGTTAATCTGCTAAATGACATCAAGGAGAGTAAACCAGAAAATGTTTCAGATATGTCCTAGAAAGGCAGCCAATGCAATCCTGAGAACAAGCCCTGATCATAGGCATGGACATAGGCATGGACAAGAGTCGATGGCCTTTGGCAGAATGCTGTGGACCCGTCACTCTTTGAATGGCTTGCAAGGATGCAGAAGAGAAAGATAAACTTGGCATAGTGCAATATAACGATTTAATCCCAAGTAGTGGTTTACAAATATTATTAAAAGGAAAGGGATATGGAAATTTATAATTATTAGTAAAAGATTTAGGGCGCAATACAAACCTACTTAGGCCACCATTGTAACCAGCGGCCCAGTGAAAACGGGAGGCCCCAGAACAGAAAGGGGATTCAAATCCCCTTTGAATTCCCCGTTTGGAGGGGATTTGAATCCCCTTTCCGTTCTGGGGCCTCCCGTTTTCGCTGGGCCGCTGGTTACAACGGCGGCCTAAGTAGGTTTGGATTACGCCCTTAGAGTTATTATTTAGAAATTAGAATTATTAAAGAAAAGGAAAAGGAATATGTTCCAATTTCAGCCCATTTGATAATTATGCCAATTTGTTGTCACAGCTAAGCTTGCTGTTCATGCTGGCCAGGTGTGCATGCTCTTCCTAACACAACTGAGGGGACACAAATCGAAGTATCATCTGAACTAGCCTACTGTTAGTCCTGAAAGACAAGCTTCCCTGAAAAGCAGCTTAGTCACCGCTACCAATCTTTCCCTGAAATGTGCAGGCACAGGCTCAGTGGCTGTGTGTCAAGTATGTTGTAGGTAGGGCTGGTATCAACATTTCACACAACATGAATTTGAAGTACCTAAATTGAGTTCCTCCCAAAGACAGAACATCTGAGAATTTTCAAGGAAAATGATATGATTTCCTATGAGACAAGTGAAACTTTCCAGGTTACAAAGGGACCGAACAGGCCTCATCAGCTTTAACTCTAATACTTACTCACTTTTAAAATAAAATCAATATATTAATCTTATATAATGAGTGAGTGTTTGACTTTGAAAGGGGTTCCTCATCTAAATCCATCCTTGGATCACCTGTCTCTAGTGCTGAATTGGCTGCCAGGGCTCTCCAGCTCCTTTAGGGAGAAGCCTGGGCTGTTTTAAGGCATGGTGGTGGCGCTACTGGGAGAGATGGAAGCGCTGGCGTCACTGCAGGGGGGGGACGGAGTTCTAAGTTCCGCTGCGGTACGACCCTCCGTTACATGGGAAAACGAAGTGCCCCACCCCTCGCTTTTGGAGCCATTCGGAGCGTTGCTTTCACCGACTTGAATGGCTCCGAAAGCGAGGGGCGGGGCGCTTCGTTCTCCCGTGTAATGGAGGGTCGGACCGCGGCGGAACTTAGAGCTCCGCCCCCCTGCAGTGACGCCAGTGAATGGAAGGCAAAGTCTTTGAAGTAGCATCTCAGCCCCGGTGGGAGCATTTTTAAAACACTACAGTGGCACCTAAGGAGCACAGTAGGCTCCTTAGCAGCTCAGCCCAGTAGCAGCATCCTGGCTGTATGTGTATTAAGGGAAGGATTTAGCTGAAGTGAAAGCCACCAAGCTCTTAGCTGGTAGGAGCGTTTTTAACATAACAATGGCCCCTAATGAGAACAGTAGGCACCTTTTAAATCACTTGTTAGAGAGGGAAATAGCTTCATTCTGTGGAAGAAGTCGAGGTCCTGGAATGAATTACGAAAAACAACAACACATTATTGGATTCACATTACAATATTTTCACAATACAATGGTGTCTCCAGAATAGATTACCATAGTAAAGCCGGGATCTATTGTACTGATGCCGCTATTCCTAAATAACACAGCGAGCAACACTAAGCAATGTGATAAGAAATGAGTACTTTTGGGGGGAAAGTACTCTTGCTTCCAACACTGAAGCACCTTGCTTCTCCCATTTGCTGAAAATTCAGTCCAGTGAAATTTCAGTCCATCTCTAGAGTTAAGTGTTCACCCTGTGTGGACTACAAACTGGTTTCAGAATATGCAAGAATTCCTACAGGCATGCAAGAATTCCTTGGCCTGCTTAGTTGATATAGAAAAGGTTCCCTGAATAATGTTTTACAACCACCACAATGTTTTACAACCACCATAATACGTGTTTTTTGAATAATATACTGTTCTTAGTTGTTATTTAAGCATATAAATTAGATCCATAAGTTGAAGAAAGTGACTGTCTAAAGTAGAAGGATATGAACTTAAAGTTCGTCTAAAGTGACCATGTATTACAATGAGGTTAATGCTTACAGTTTGCTCCAAGAATCAGACAGTCTATCATAAGACGAAATCCTCCCAAGAAACCACCTTTCAGTTGTCTTTACCTTCTTCTGACAGCTGGTTCCCTCTGAGACTGACAATTGTTAATCTGACTCCTTTATTCTTCTTATCCCTTTAGAAAAGGAACACATCTACAAATTAGTTTGCAATGCTCTAAAGCCCCAAGCAATGCAACAGCACCATAAAGAATCCAGAATACTATCTCTATAGGATGAAAAGAAAATCCTAGTATTTAATTTACGGCCCAATCCTAACTGGCTTTTATGTTGCTGGAACGCAACGTTCTAGCAGCGTAGCACGCTTTCTGGCTGTCCCAACGCCGGATAGGACAGCCTGGCCGCCGCTGGAAATGGAAAGTAGCCAGGTCTGCATGGTGACAGACCGCAGGTGCCCACCGCCTCAGGTAAGGCTGGGCAGGGGCAGGAGAGAGACAGGGAGGGTCGGAATGGGGTGGGCATAACTGAGAGATGGGATGGGGAGGTGGGTGGATCAGGTCCGCGAAGGGCGTAGGTTCAACAGCAGCAGCACCCTCCAAATCCCAACCCCCTTCCCCATCCTGATTCGCCTTCACGGGTCAGCACAGACTTACGCCAGCAATATTCTTGACACAGGTCTGAGTTGACCCACCGGCCCAGGCCAGCAGGGGCTTACCTCGGGGGAAGGGAATAAATGTTCCCTTTCCCCAAGGAGGCCTCCTGAGGCCAAAACTCCCCTGCGGGATTCAGTGGACACCACCTTGGCACTTCTACATCGCCGCGCGGGGAGTTAGGTAGGATTAGGCTGCCTGATCTGTTTTTAACTACTGGATGAGATGGGGCAATGAAGTCTTGTTTATGTAAAACATATGTAGTCATGTCTGGCTAACACAGCATATGGAAACAGCTGTTCTTTCATGCATACATCATGAAGTGGACCAATCAGCAAACGTCTCCTCCGCACTTACACAGAAACAAGCTCAATGACTCCATTCTCATTAAATTCAATTCAGCAGTGCACATAATTCCCTACTGAAATGTCTATCTGCAGGTCTGGATGATTTCACCATAGGAAGAGGTAATCGGACAGGAAGTTATTTTCACAGAAGAACATGTATCAGTTACAACACAGGCCTGGGCATATATAGCTTTTCAACTCTCAGTGCTGAAAACAAATAGTATCAACCTAACACTGGAGTGATGCTAAAAATGTGTCCGTACCTGCTTACCTATACAGTCAGTAAAATACTATTCTCTCTCTCTCTCTCTCTCTCTCTCTCTCTCTCTCTCTCTCTCTCTCTCTCTCTCTCTCTCTCTCGTGTGTGTGTGTGTGTGTGTGTGTGTGTGTGTGTGTGTGTGTGTGTGTGTGTGTGTGTGTGTGTGTATTTATAAAAGAATAATGACTAGAGAAGCTGCTACCTGGAGTGCCTGGTGTGCCCATATGTGCACATGGGCGAAATCTATTGCATGTGAAGGGACCAAGTTCATGTCACAATTCAATGGAATGGCATGAAATAAGGAGGGAGGCAAAGATATGGGTCCAGACACATAAAGCTTTTATGGTGGGGATAACGACACCATGGAAAAGACAATGCAATGCAAAGTACACAATCACTGAACACAGTCAATCACTCATGCAGTTAGACCCTAAGCATCAGTGCTTTCCAGGTAGGAAGAAAGAGAAAAGTGAAATCCTTACAAAGAAAAGGGACATGTAATGCAAACAGAGAAAGGAGGAGAAGCAAAGTGTTAGCATCTTTAAAAAATCAGGAGGAATAGGGACTGAAGAACCAGAGGTCATGTGGTAGCAGGAAGGAAAGGGAAAGGGGAAAAGCTGGGAGAAGAAGGAAGAAAGCATCAAAGTTCCAAAAAGAGCATGAGTTTTCTTTCCAGCCTTTCTTCTGTCTTCCCTTGAGTGCAACTACCTAGCGCTAGCTGAGCCACCTCTCAAGGAACCCTTCCCCCAGGAAAACAATCCTGGGTCTTTTGCCCTGCTTCCCTCTGTGGCAGCATCTAAGCCTTGTACAAGGGCTACAGGAAGAGTGAGCTCCTTGGTGGGCTGTGAAAACACTCTGAAGTGGGGGAAGCTTACCTCTGCCACTGTGCAATTCCTCTTAACCTGTGAAAAAACCTCTTAACCTCTTTAGAGGTGTAGTTAGGGGGGGCAGGGGCTCCCAGGCGGCAGGGGTGTCAAGCGGCGGGAGGTGTACTTTCGCTGCACTGCCACCTAAATTGGGTGGTGGTGCGGCGCAAAAGCACCCCCACCTTTTTTCGGCTGCTTGTGGCGGGAGGATTGACGCTCCCGGGCTCCATACGGTCTTAAAATGGCTGGCGGCACGGCGAAAGTGACATCACACACCCAGGGGTGGGGCTTGTGGCATCACGTGGGGGTGCTGCGTCGACAGCCCCCCACTGGGGGTGTAGCGATGCCTCTGAACCTTTTAACCTCTTAATAATTTGAGAAACTGCAGTGAAGCTTGTTGGAAAATAGGCACAACACTGTTTGCAGGGCATCTATTACAAACTGTAGACTTCAGGGCTTTCCCATTATACCCAGCTTCCCCCCCTTTTTTTGTTTACTACTTGGTGACATTTTATTTGGTCCTGTCAGAGAAAGGAACTCCTGGTAAAAGGCAGGTTGACTGTGGGGAGTAGTGCCTAGTGGTTAGCACATAGTACCCAAACCCGATGGGTCATGAGGACTCCTTCTTGCTCCCTGCTTTCCCTTTACTGGACCAGCAGCTGAATAGTGAAAAAGCCTTGGTAGTTAGTATTCACTGCCACCATCCCAGGCTACAGAGGCTAGGCAGAGGGAGGTTGCCTAGGAAAAACAACCCTCCCAAGACAGCAATGAACCCTAGGCATTCATATTAAAAAATAAACCCACAGGTGGTGGCTACTCGGGAAATGAGTTTTGATGTGTAGATTCATAGTGGGACAGTTTGAGGAGAATTTTTTTGCAGGATTGTGGTTGTTGTCATTGGATCTGTTGGGGGATTTTTGGTTGTTTGCTTACATTTGTCTGTTTTTTTGATGTGTCTATGCCAATAAAGGTATCTATTCTATTCTATTCTATTCTATTCTATTCTAAATAAACCCACAGTCTCATTCTGCAGGATGAAGAGACATGACAATCCACTGAATTACCCATGAACACAGACCAGGAAGAACAAGGGTCAAAATGTAACTAGTTTCTTGAAAGTCTAAATGAAAAGAGAATTTAACAATATGGGGAAAGGAGGCTTGTAAAAGTACAAGCAGGCTAATGGAAAATGCCTGAGCTTAGATGGAAAGCATACAGAAAAAATGTTTTAATCAAATGGATGCAGCTACCATTAACATCCAGCAGATAAAAACATAAGAACATAAGAAGAGCCCTGCTGGATCAGGCCAAAAGCTCATCTAGTCCAGCTTCCTTTATCACACAGTGGCCCCACCAGATGCTTCAGGGAGCACAAGACAACAAGATAAATCCTGCTTCCTGTTGTCACACCCTTGCACCTGGCACAGAGAAAACCTACTTCTAAAACCAGGAGGTTGCTTATGGCTTGTAACCTGTGATGGTCTTTTCCTCCATGAATCTGTCCAAACCCCTTTTAAAGGCATCTAGGTCAGGTGCCATCACCACATCCTGTGGCAAGGAGTTCCACAGATGAATTACACGCTGGGTAAAGAAATATTTTCTTTTGTCCATTCTAACTCTCCCTCCACTCAATTTTAGTGCATGTCCCCTGGTTCTGGTGTTATGCGAGAGGGAGAAGAATTTCCCTCTATCCACTCTCTCCATCCCATGCATAATTGTATACGTCTCAATCATGTCCCCCCTCAGGCGCCTTTTTCCTAGGCTGAAAAGCCCCAGACGCTGTAGCCTTTCCTCATAAGGGAGGTGCTCCAGCCCACGAATCATTCTGGTCGCTCTTTTCTGCACCTTTTCCAATTCAACTATATCCTTTTTGAGGTGTGGTGACCAAAACTGGACACAATACTCCAGATGTGGCCTTACCATCGATTTGTACAAAGGCATAATGATATTGGCCATTTTATTCTCAATCCCTTTTTTAATGATCCCGAGCATGGAATTGGCCTTCTTCACAGCCGCCGCACACTGGGTCGACACTTTCATCGACCATCTAGCTAGACGGTCCCTAGCTTAAGCTATTTACATTGCTCAAGGAATCCCCAGTCCTTGCACTTGTGGGTGAGCAAGTGGGTGTACTTCTCTGAGCTCCCGAAGAATGGGTCACTCAGGCAACTGGCCGAGAACAACCTGCACTTCCTGTGGACTTGGAAATATATAACTTTAGCTTAGAATTTTAGTCAATGTACTATTACAGACATGAAATCTCTCACGGTACAAAACTCCTCAGCGTTTGAAGGGGTGCAATCACTTTGTCTTTCACAAATAAACACACGCTGCCTTAGTTTCTAACAGCGCAATCCTGTTTCTATCCAGCGCAAAATAGCTGGCGCACATCCAAGGAGATCCGTTCAGGTGGCTGGGTCTTACACCAGGGAAGGGAACAAACATTCCCCATCCCCTGAGGTGACCTCCCAGCTACCTGCTCTGCTCTGGATGCTTCTGCTACATCGCGGGGCGCAGAGGCAGACAGGATTGCACTGTAAATAGCTTAAACTGTGGTGTTTGCAACACAAACACTGTTCATGTTTTAACATGGTATGCTGGCCAGGAGTCACAGGTTACTGGTAGAACACTGCTTTACAAACCAATGGTGCCAAATTCAGTCCCTGATATATCCAGGGGAACAGATCTCAGGGAGCAGAGCTATTGGACCTTCTGCCACAGACCTCACAGAGTCATTGTCAGTCAAGGAGACGGTTTGTGCTCACTAGATCAATGGCCTGACTCAGGATAAAGCATTTCCCCCAGCTGGTGACAGTCCGACCATTTATTCGAATTTTTCTGTTAAAAACTTAATATGCTCAACACATGGTCGGTTTTATTTAACCTACTGATATGCTGAAGAGTTCATTTTATTAATCCTCTAGGAGGAGTTAGATATTCTAAGTATTGGCTCCAAGCTATTGGATGGCTTTGAAAAAAATATATACGTTGGATCAATAATTAATCAGGGTTTTCTGGAGCAATAGGTTTTGCTGTGCCTCTTTTTCTTCTTTTTAAAATGTATTAACTTTACGTGGCCTTGGCTGATGAGGTGAGGAAACGTGCTCCAGGAAGAACATCTGACTTTTAAGCAACTGTTTACTTTCAGGTTAAATGTTCTAAACACCTGAGGACTGACAATATGATATCAATGTGGCTTTAAACAATACGTATCCAGTTCTTCCAGATATGCTTAATTCAAAGATCGGTTTGGGTTTTACTAGCTTCTAGAATGGCCAAATTATGGAGCCCCATTTACCTACAAGGTGGGCCCCCGGGCGGCAGGATCCAGCCCCAGGCAGCTGGCGGCAGGAGGGGTGTCACGGTGGAGGCATGAATCATCCCGTTCGTCGAGGCGAGCGAGGAGCGCCGGCAGCGTGTTTGGCCCGCCCCCCACCCTATACCTCGGAACGGTGCATAATGGCTGCAGCCGTTACGTCACTTCCGGCGTGGGGGGGGCGGTTGTAGAATCACCACTGGGATGGAAGAATGATACTACTCAGTGGTGTCACTAGAGTTAGTGTCACCTGGTGCAGTAACGCATGGTGTCACTGTCATTAGCTTAATTTTAATATATAAACAGTACAAATCACCCAACAAATCAATAATCAACACAAATGGGCTAACTTGATGACACTCACAAAACTGAATAAGAGTTCTAGTATTAGCTCTGATACATAGAAATGAGAGCTGATTTATACTAACACTTTATTGGTTCCATGCTGTGTCATAAGAACACCTCATTGGCTCTCAGAACAATCAGTCTTACTGGTCAGTTTTGAGTTAAGGAAATCCACTTTTTGTTACTTAAGGCAGTTGTGTTTTCTTTTTCCGATTATTTGCCCCTAATCTTTGATAGAATACAGAGGATTCAAAATGGTTTGTTTCAGTACAATCTGCATTAAATGGCCTTTCCAATGATATATAACTTGATGGTATTAGTCATAAATATAAGGTTTCCACAGTTTTCGCCACTAGCCAGTGTGGTCTGCACTCCCGACCCCCCTAGTGACGCACTGATAATACTGTAAATATAGATCCACTAACAAAGATCACATTGTTTAACCCAATTTCTCTTCTATTAGCATAACAACAGCCATTGTGACTGGCCAAAGGCCAGCAAGTACTCCCTCAGTAGTCAGTCTCTGTAGTTTTATCACAAATAAGATCAGTCAGAAACTCAATTCTGTGTTTTAAAATTCTGGGCCTTTTAACTCTCATCCAGAGGGTTAAGGTAAAGGTGACCCCTGACAATTAAGTCCAGTCGTGTCCGACTCTAGGGTGTGGTGCTCATCCCCATTTCAAAGCCGAAGAGCCAGCGTTGCCCGAAGACGCCTCCGTGGTCATGTGGCTGGCATGACTCTCCTTGCCGCAGCGTATAGCATGCAGCTGGAACACGGAGCGCTGTTTACCTTCCCACAAGCCGTACCTATTTATATACTCGCATTAACATGCTTTGGAACTGCTAGGTTGGCAGGAGCTGGCCAAGCAATGAGAGCTCACCCCGTCGCGGATTCGAACTGCCGACCTTTCGATCGACAGCTCATGGTTCAGCGGTTTAACCCACTGCGCCACCCGCTGACCCATCCAGAGGGTTACTAGAGTCCAAAAGCACAATCCTACACATGGTTACTCGGAAATGTCCTACTGTGTGTATGATTGTAGCCCAAATGTTCTACGTCTTCCTTGCTTACACGTTAAGGTTATCAATTATTCTCTTACCAGATAATCATATTGTAAAGATTAATCTGTAAGAGATTGGACCAATGATTTTAATTAAAATAAATCAATGTTTACGCCTGGATCTCTTTGACCTTTGTCTTGTTACCAAACTGAACAGCAATGAATGCTTTGATAGACCTAACAAGACCTGCTAGGATTTGTACAGCTAGCAAATGTCCAAGCTAGAGCTAAAGAGGCAGTAATCCGATGCTTTTTTGTTTTGTTTCTTTATTCTGATTATCTTCAGGGTAATGTTATCTAGCACAGTTTTACATTAAACACCATCAATAACTTCTTTTAAATCCTTTGTAGTGAATCACTACTGTCAAGGGCTAATCTTCTTCCCCTTTTGTCATTATTATTTTTTTCCGCCTGACAAAGGGGACAGGTCAACATCGTGTGACAAATGGTGCAACAAAACAGTTTGGTTGCTCTTGCTCCTTAGATTTGCCAAGCTTGTTTAGGTGAGAGACAAAGGTGTGCAAATAGAAGGCTTCCTACACTAATAGCACAATAACACTCCATAGAATAGTGTATTTTATCAGTTTCACCACTTCCTTGCTGCTCCCTCTTCAAAGGAAAGGCTGGGTGGAAGGAAACAGTGGCAAATGGCAACCTACTCATAAAGGCGTCATTTTGGAAAGTCTCTTTTACCACTGTGAGTGTTTGCCTCTGTTTTTGTGGACGCTTACATTTTCATAGCAAATACCTTGAGATTGCAAGACAATTGCTTTGTGAAATTATTCTTCAGCTGGAGGTCAGTGAGCTGTGCTTTCAGTTAAATGCAGATATAGGAACACAGATAACAGTAGAGGGTTCTGATCAGTTAAGGCACTTACCTCTGTTAACAGCTTTTTACTTTAGAAAGCAAGGCAAGTAAAGAGTAGAGAATATGGAACAGGTTCATAAATTAATGAAATGTGTGGATTAGAGAGAGAAAGGGAAAAATGTATACTGTATTAATAATCCAATTTCCTCCCAGCCCACAAATGTACGCATTTAACTGTACTATCCTATCCAAACTTACACCACTGGTGTAACCGGTGGGGGAAGGCAGGGCGGGAGGCTTTGGAGGGGAGGGGAGATTTAAATCCCCTTTGAATCCCCTTTTGGAAAGGATTTGAATCCCCTTTCTGTTCTGGTGTCTCCCATTCTTGCTGCACCACTGGTTACACCGGTGGTGTAAGTTGGATAGGATTGCGCAGCAACTCCTGTTGCGTATATACACCCTTGGGTAAAAGTGTCTTAAAAGAATACAAATATACCAAGAGAAACTGTTTTGCAAGACAGACACACAGGGTAATTCTTCAGAAAACAGAACATTGATGTCATAGAATATGTGGACGGCTTTAAAAAAAAGGCTTAGACAAATTCATGGAGGTTTGCCCATGAACAACTTGTTAGCTAATTGGAGCCTCCATTTTCAGAGGCAGTATGGCTTCAAATACTAGATGATGGGGTACACAGGAGATAGTTGGCATCTTCATGCCCACCTGCACTTCCAGAGGTATTCCACAGACTGGCTGGTACTAGGAAAAGGTTGGATGCAGTTGGCTGTACTACAGCAAGGCAATTATTTATGTTCTTGTGTGTCACATAACAATTCTTAGGGGTAATCATTTGAAAGAAAACTTTGCAGTATTCTGGAAACTTGCTAAAGGACCTTGCTATAAGGTCTTGCTAAAGAATGAACTTTATTGGGAATTAAATTTCTCTTGAAAGACGGATATCAGAGGCGAAACAAGGGTGGAGCGAAGGCAAGTAGTTTTGCAAGACTCCGTTACACTGGAGTCAGCTGCCCCTCCCCCTTGCTGTTGGAGCCATTCCAGCAGCGACAGGGGAGTGTCCTGTGTGTTGCCTTTGCTGCCAGAATGGCTCCAACAGCAAGGGGGAGGGGCCGCTGACTCCAGTGTAACGGAGTCTTGCAAAACTACTTGCCTTCGCTCCACCCTTGTTTCGCCTCTGATGGATATTAAGTGGTTTGTGAAGAAAAGCAAAGATATATGCTCAGAACCATCCAAGATATGGTGCCACATTTGTAAAATTCTTACTCCACCCTCCTCATAATTAGCCCTGAAAATTAATCATCAGTATAAAAAAATAATAAAATTCTACATTCAAGTAAAGTGATATGGCTAATAGGACCAGTCGGGAGAATACTCTCACCAGCCTGTCCTGATTGTGCATCTGATTGTGTACGGGGGGTGGGGGGGTAGTTTGCCTGAGTCACCACTACAGTCACAAAAATGCTACTTCAATGGTCCAATCCTATCCCCTGTTTACATCAGCAGATCTTTTGATTCACTGCTGTAAGTCCATTTACAATGGTGTGAAAGGTGTGCCACCATAAACTGCTCAACAGTTGCCAGCGGGGGGGGGGGGGGGAAGGACCATGGGTGTTTCAGGGGAGAACTGGGGCAGTTTGGGAGAGGAACTGGGGGCAAGGAGCAGGCTGGAGGGGTGGATCTCAGCAGCAAAAGCACACACTGGATCATATCCCCCATTTTCCAACCTGCCCCACCCCACCCCCTCCTCTCCTTAAACTTACACCAGCTACCAGCTACATAGCTGGTGTGGGTCCGAGGAGACCCATAGATGATGAGAAGGTCTACCAGGAGATAAGTGAAAACGTTATTTATGTAGCTCTCATTGGCATTCTGGCCACCCCTTCCCATAACATGTAGCAAGTAGTCTGTTTGCGCAGCTGCATACTATAGCATGGAAGGGAGTAGGATTGGGCTATAAAGTTGCAATCCTATACACACTTATCTGGACGTAAGTCCCACTAAACTCAATGGGACGTACGTCTGAGCAGATATGCATAAGATTGGCTGTTATTGTATTTCCAGTTGGTGTTATATCTAGGCATCAACCAGACTCAGTCTTGATTAGCTTTCAACAAGGTTGCTGCCTCCTATGCCTTCAAACCATGCCCTGTGACCAAAACTGACCCAGAAACACAGGGTGCTAATTTCACGATGTATAAAAATTGTAGATCAGTGGTTCCCAACCTGGGGGTCATGACCACATTACGTGTTCGGGAATTACTAACTGCTAACTGGGCAAGAGGCATTTTTTCAATTGGTGCTCCTCTTATATTTAGAAGGGGGAGAGTAACTGCCTCCCTTTCACTCCAGCGCGGTGTCTTTTCTGGTGGCTGTTTGCTGGTGGCGTTTAGATCTTTTTTAGATTGTGAGCCCTTTGGGGACAGGGAGCCATTTAATCATTTGATTTTGTCTGTAAACCGCTTTGTGAACTTTTGGTTGAAAAGCGGTATATAAATACTGTTAATAATAATAATAATGATAATAATAATTACTAGACCTTTAAGGGGGGTGGCAAACACGTCGGCGATGTCTCCACGTCACTTCCAGGTCTCCCCACTGCCGCCAGTAAGACTTTTTTTTTTTCTTACCGGGATTTGGCGGTGTGGTGGGGAGACCTGGAAGCAACGTGCAGACGTCGCCTGTGGGTCCTTTGTTGGTTCCCAACCTCTCCTTAAAGGGATAGAAGGTTGGGAACCACTGTTGTAGATACAAGGAAATTGCATGATAACGAAATGAGTAGGTGACTGAATACAGAAAATTAAAATCAGGAGTACATGTGACCACAGCCTGATTGTGACATTGATCTGCTCTTATTTCTATCATACATTTACGGGGGGGGGGGGGACAAGGTCACATTCGGGGGAAAAAATGAGCTAATTTGTTGACATAGAATGCACTCCTTTGTGGACATCAGAACACATTACTTTCTCCCCTTGAATCGTTAAAGAAGGAACTTAAATGGGATGTAGTCATAGACAGTAGCTTATACGGTTTTAATAAAAGAGTAAGATAAATTAATAGAATATAGTCTATCAACATCTGCTCGCCATGATAGAGAGGCGGAACCTCCTTGTCTAAGATGTCCTATGGACAAAAATGAGATCTTCAGGTTATGTTAACAGTGCTCTACGATATGGATCTTTGGTCTAAGCCAGCAAGGCAATTCTTATGTTCTTATATAAGAGAAAATGCAATTTGAAAACAAAGGCTGCAAATCAGGCCAAGCTCCTGTTCCTGGAAACAGAAGGAATAGATATCACGATGAATTTAAAAACACAGAATAAAACAAACGCTGTCCAACACTTATTGTCAAGAACACTGGCAGGTTAGGGCAAAATTCCTGGCAGGGCTGTTTTTGCAAAGTTGGTAATTTCAGCTTGAAATTAAATTTGACCTGAACCACAAATCGAGCTGTCAGTTCCATTCACCTAAATTAAATGTAACTTGTGCTGCCTGAACAATGAACATCAGCAAATTAGTTAGACGTTTCTTACCCAGTAACTAACAGCCCAATCCTATTCCCTGCCAACCCAAAACATGCAGGCAGCTAACAGTGCACGTAGCATGCTATGAGGGGAGGCTATCAGGGGTAACCAGATGGCCTGGGGAGAATCCTGGGGGGCGGGTTCAGGCTGGGAAGGGAGGATAGGATCTCGGTGTGCCCCACTGCTGCTGAGATCCTCCCCCTGCCACCCCTGAACTGGCCTGCTTCCCGCCCCGAAACGTTCCCACTGCTGACCCAAAACATGCAGGCAGCTAATGGTGCACGTAGCATGCTATGAGGGGAAGCTATGGGGGCAACCAGATGGCCTAAGGCATGGTGGTCCAACGCGTGGCCCGCGGGCCGCATGCGGACCCCGAAGGCCTCTGCTGCAGCCCCCGGAGCTCCCCTTCCTCCCCCGCAGTCACCCACGCTCCCCTGATGATCGGAAAGACGGTCGGGAGCCAACCGCCTTTTCGATCATTGGGGAGCGTGGGCGGGGCATGCTAGAAGCATCTGTCGGCTTCAGCATCCCCCTCCCCGGGCAGCGGCCGGCCACACACGTCCTGCCTGGCCGGCCGTCTGTATCAACTGCAAGGCTGGAGAGGCTGCGCCTGCGCAAAGTTGCTGCAGCCTCTCTAGCACCCTCAGTCTCGCTGGTTGTCAACCCGACCGCCTTTCCGATCATCAGGGGAGCGTGGGCGGGGCATGCTGGAGAGCGTTCAGGCAGTGGGAAGAAAAAGGCAAGTGGCGGCAAATCCCAGGCCAGCTACAAGGACGACGACGCAGGCAGCCGGCCAGGAGAACAGGAGGAAGCAGTGGAAAAAAGTAAAAAGCACATTTTTAGGGTGGGCAGGTGGTAAAACAAAGAAAAAGCCCATTTTCTGTGACCCTCCTGCCGCTCGGAGACCCCCCCTCCTCCAGTCCTGGCGATCGCAGCAAAGAAAGGCACTCAGCTCCTGCTAGTGATCGTCAGCTGTCCCATCCAGGCTCAGGAAGAAAGCGGGTGGGGCTGCCAGCCTCGGGAGAGCTCGCCCCAGCATGCTCCAGCTGACTATCAAAGGCACTCAGGAGCTGACTTCACATTTGTTTCTCGCTCCCTCCCCCCCTTTTAGTTCTCCTCCAGCATCTTTTTCTCCATGCACAGGCAGTAATGCTTAGCGATCCCCTTCCTCCCTCTCCTGCTGTGCACGCACTTCAGGAGCCACTTTTGCGCTTGTTTCCTCCCCCTTTCTTGTTCTCCTCCAGAGTCTTTTTCCTCCCTGCACAGGCAGTAAGGTCCTTTGCCTCTCCTGTACACGTGCTTCAGGAGCAACCCATTTACATTCCGCTCTCCCTGTTCCCTGCCAATGTGCCAGGGCGACTCTATTTTCAGGAGTTGTGTAAAAGCAAGGATGCATACATGGATGCCCAGGACTTGGGTATGGGTGGTGGTGGAGGAAAAAGGGTTTTTTAGACATTTGGGGTTGAAGAGAGAGAAATAAGGGGGAAACTGAGGGGAGCAAATTTGGGGGGTATTAAGGTAATTATGTGTGTGGGACTTAGGGCTGATATGACCCCAGAACCTGGTGTGGGGTGGGATCATGGAGAGGGGGACATGTGGGGGCTAAGACTGGGGTGGGGGATGGAAAGTTTCTTATGTTGGAAGGAGAGAGATGAGTATGTATGAGAGTAATGGGTGGAAAGGTTAATATTGGGGATGGTAGGGTTAATATTGGGGATTATTAAGTGAATTATGGTGGCAATGGGGACTTGGAATAGGAGGAGGGGATTGGAAGTTAATATGGGGTGGTAGGAAGTTTGGGAGTTGGAGGGAGAGGAATTAATAATGGGGTATCTGGAGGTTAATGTTGGGGAAGTATTATAGTAATTATGGGGTGAGGGGAGTAGAAAATGGGGGAAAATCTAGGGGTCAATATTGGGGCTATTATGAGGTAAAGGGAAGAGTTGGGTTGGAAGGGAGGTATGTTGTGGGAAATTCAGGTGGAGGTGTTGATATTGGTGGGTTGTAAAGCGACTGTGTGGGAAGGGGAGGATGCCAGGATGCTTGCCTGCTTCTCTCTGTGCATCTGCTTGCCCACCTGCCCCGCTGTGCACTTGTCCTGGCATGCCCCCAGTACTTGCAAACGTTTGGGCTTCTCCTGCTGGGTTGCGTGCGCACATCTTTTCTTCTGTGTGAGCACTGAGCGCCTGCCTCAGAATGTCCCTTTCTCAACAGGCTGTTCTTGCAAGAGGAGCAAGGCAAGGAAACAGCAAGGAATGAGAGAAGGGCCACTACAATTTTAATTTAAGTTTTATTTTATTTTATTAGTTACACAAAATAATTTTTTATTCTTATTAATAACATGTACCATGGGTCACGAGTTGACAGAAAAATTGTATTTAGGGTCATGGCCAAAAACGTTTCGAAACCACTGTGTTAAATCCTGTAGCTTGTGCATTGGTCATTATTATTACTTGTGCATCGGTCATTATTATTACTTGTGCATCGGTCATTATTATTATTTAATTAATAATTTAATTTATTGTGCGGCCCCCGGGTTTCATGTTGAAGTTCGCATGCGGCCCTCGAGGTACAAAACGTTGGACCACCCTGGCCTAAGGAGAATCCTGGGGGGGGCAGTACAGGCTGGAAAGGGAGGATAGGATCTCGGTGTGCCCCACTGCTGCTGAGATCCTCCCCCTGCCACCCCTGAACTGGCCTGCTTCCCACCCCAAAACACTCCCACTGCCAACCTACCTGCCTTGGCGATGGTTTGTCAGCCCGCCCCAGCTGACACAGGTCTTTCCAGCTCCCACACTGTTGGCACTGGTCCCAGCCTTACACTGATGGATTGTGAGATCCGTTAGCATAAAACCCTAACAGGATTTGGCCATGAAGCACTTTCAGAAAACTCTTGAGGCTAATCTTATATGGAAAGCCACTAAGGACATAGCCTAAAAGTATATTACAGTTGCATAGATGATAGTTGTCAAAAGAAGCGGCTAGAGAGCCTGAAAACTTTAACTACTTTTCACCTTGGTAATAGCAATTAATCTCTATTCCCACAGGAGCAACTAGAAAGAGAAAAAGGAACACGACTCCCTTTGAGGGTGGGGGCGAAATAACAGCAGTGTACATTAAATATGCAAAAGGCCATTAGGTGTGATTAAAGATTAATTCTTTGTCAAAAGACAGGCCTTGGGATCATTAAGGGTCATGACTTTAGCCTTAATCGTTTGGCTTATTGTTTTATTTAATTAGCTCAGCTTAATGAGTCTTTGGTTATTGATGTCTGGGTCACTGGAATATTAACCAACATGCTCATTGTCCAAGTTTTGTTCCTTGAACAATATTCCTACTAAGAAGTTGTGTGTTTGAACTAAAGAAAAAACAGAGAACTCAAACAAGGGATAATAACAGAGAGGGCAACTGATGTACAGAACGAAAAATGTTAATTTATCCCAATATAACAGTTTCAGGGATAGATTGATGCAACTGTGTTCCTTCAAAATACATGCAAGATAATTCCAGATACTTTGTGAACGTATTTTGGAAAAGGTGCGGCAGCTCCATATACCTCCTAGCGTTCCGGAAGTGCAGTCCAACCTATGGAGTCGCAAAATGTCATGCCATATAGAATGCAATCGCGCAGCTGCTAGAAACAGCAAGTGGTGCTGGCTGTGCGGCAGCAGCCTGCCTGGAGTCCCTGGTGCCAGTAAATTAGTGTCGAGGTTGGATGTGGTTGGGAGGGGTAGGAGGACTGGGAGTGTAAGTGGGAGGGGAGGGGGAAGAACTGGGGTGGGGAGGAGGCGGGTGGATCCAGCGGCAATGGGACATGCCAAAACTTATCCCATCCATTTTAAAACGCCCCAAAATAGGTGGTATATGTCTGAGGAGACACATAGGTGGCCCCAAGGCTAACCTCCCTTACTTATTCTTACTTACCTCCCATTTGCCCTTGGGTCGCCCCACCCTCAACATTGAATGCACTGTGTGCCTTTTTGGCGCGGCTGTATCAGCACTGGTGGCAGGGGATAGGATTGGTACATTAGTAAGCCAATTTTCTTCTGGACTAGATACTTCAAGCTACTTCAACATGAGCAACAGAGCATGTCTTATACTCACAATACCCTCTCTCTTCAAGGGCCTGTCTGTATTCAGTGAAGCCAAGAGTGACTTTCCAACTACGTCTGGCTGCAGTTGCCCTGGGTTAAGGGCAACAGTTAGTCCTGATTAGGCCAAAGCACAATATAAAACCAACCACTGAACAAAGGCTTTACATGCATTCATAACATATTCAAAAGGGTGTCCAAGATTATATCTGTCCTTTAATGATCTAGCTGAAGGGTTGCAAGACCACATGTTGAAAGATGTACAAAGAGATCATAGAATACAAGACACAAGTTTTATGGGTGAAGTAGCCATGTAATTAAATATAAAATACAAAAAACTCCAGGCACACACGTGTAAGATCTTCAATATCAAGACAATTTTTAAACCCACCTCCAAAATTGAACAACTGCTCCGCAACCCAAAGGACGCCAGACCATTGCTGTCCAATTCTGGAATTTATAGTATACCTTGTGATTGTGGGAGAAAATATATTGGTACTACAAAAAGAATAATCAAAACAAGGATCTTGGAACATGAACGCGCGGTTCGTCTACGACATAAGGATGTCTCAGCCCTCGCAGAACATTCAATGACAACTAACCATAGTATTTTGTTCAATGAGACTAAATGATTCGAACAATAGAACGCGCCAGAATCTGGAAGCAATTGAGATTAGTAAAAGATCACAAAATCTTATTAACCGTCAACAAGAATTAACATTTATTGACAAAATATGGTTTCCCATATTGCACAAATATACAGGGAACAATACGTGTTAATTCTGTATCCGTATAAGATTAGTGTACTGACAGATGTTTTAGATACCTTGATACCTGGTATTGTTTTAGTCTAGTAGTTGGCCATGAAAGCTTTCGTTGCAAGATTTATAAGATGTGTTTTGCCTTTTGAATCTGTCTGATGTTCCTTTAAGATCTCTGTTAAGCTCTGCCTGTTGTTTCCCTTTAAGTTCCGTTTCTGTCAGTTGGTTTTCAGTGCCATCCCAACAGCCAAGCTGTCTTGACTTAGATAATGTCTTAGGAAATAAGATGAAACGTCGGTTCCTGTAAACATCGGAGTTCTCCGCACTCATTGCTTTGCTGCTTGTTATGAGTGGCGCTTTTTGAAGATCTTACACGTGTGTGCCTGGAGTTCTTTGTATTTTATATTTAATTACGTGGCTACTTCACCCATAAAACTTGTGTCTTGTATTCTAGTAGCTGGCCATGAAAGCTTTCGTTCTAAGATCATAGAATGTTAGAGTAGGAAGAGACCTTGCAGGTCATCTAGTTCAACCCCCTGCTCAGTGCGGGCAACTACTATGGCATCTCTGACAACCTCTGCTTGAAAGCCTCTAATATGAGAGAGAGAGAGAGAGAGAGAGAGAGAGAGAGAGAGAGAGAGAGGAGAGAGAGAGAGAGAGAGAGAGAGAGAGAGAGAGAGAGAGAGAGAACACTGCTGCATGAGGAAGATTGTTCCAGTGCTTAATGTTCCAGTGCTTAAAGTTAGTTCTTTCTCATGTCTAGCCTAAATCTACTTCCCTGTAGTTTTAACCCATTAGTCCTAGTTCTGCCCTCAGGAGCTGCAGAGAGTAAGTCCTCCCCTTCGTCTGCATAAAGTCCTGCATAAAGAGCTATCGTATCTCCCCTTAGTCTTCCCCACTTCTGTCTAAACATATCAAGCTCTTTTAACTGGTCCTTATTGGACGTGGCTTCCAAACCTCTCACCATCTTTGTTGCCCTCCTCTGAACCTGTTCCAGCTTATCAATGCCCTTCTTAAAACGTGGCACCCAGAACTGGACACAGAGATCATCTGACTAGCACACAATAGAGTGGAATTATGACTTCTTGCAATTTATGCCTCTGTTAATATAGCCCACAATACATCAGCATTTTTTTTTCCAGCTGCATCACACTGTTGGCTCATGTCCAGGGCCGGATCTTTAGTTTATAAACTTAATAAACGGGATCTTTACTTTTTGTCACAGTGTCTCTTCACTGTGAAAGTTCCTTCACAGACCAACCCTATCAGCAACGGTATAGCATGCAGCTGCACCAACCGAGCATGTAGTGCATGCAATGGGGGGGGGGAGGTAAGTACTTACCTGCAGGAGGTAAGTAAAATATTTTTTACTTACTTCCTGGTAGGCTGGCCAATCATCTATGGATCTCCACAGAGCTGTGCCCGCCATTTTCCTGGCACAAGTCCGAGGAGAGCTGGGTGTATGTTGGGTTGCAAAATGGGGGACAGGATCTGGTGTAAGTCGCTGCCGCCAGATCTATCCCCTCCGGCCCTCGACATGTCCCCTGGTTACCCCCTCCCCACCCAGTTACTCCTCCTGCCCTGCCCTCCCTGCCCATGAACTGCCTCCTGCACCAGCCTACCTGCCTACCTTGCCTCCATCTGGGGCCCATAGCAGTGATGATCCGCTGCTGCAGCTGCTTTGCTGCAGCATCCTCGAGTGGCCTGGCAGCAAAGCGATCTTCGTGCTGTCACAGAGCCTGTTACACCAGCAGTACGCCAGTCCGACTGCTGTAAAAGGCCCATAGGGTTGGGCTATAGGCCTCATTCTTACTTATTTCATTTCTGAAAACATTTGCCTGCCTTTAAAATATTGCTGGTGACAAGCAAGTAACTCATGTCATTTCTTTTTATTAAAATATAAATATATCCTACTTGATGTATAATATATAAGTAATACATTATACAGCAGTTTATCTCATATTGACATCTCAGAATAAAATATCAATACCTTGGCTTGTCAGTATTTCTCAGTGTTTTTAACACTGTTTTGAAAACCAGCTTATTAAAGATAAAGTCACGAGTTCAAATAAAAATATCAAACAATTCCATTTTTATTACAGTGAGAATTGCCGAACATGGTTACACATTCATGAGGTTAGAAACTTCATAGGAATAACAACTATGAAGCTACTATTTTCTTGCTTTTTTAAAAGTATAGGATCTAAGCAACTATCTAAAACTATGGCAGTTTGCAGTATTGAGACCAAAGTTATTTTGAGGAGAAATCTCTCTCTCTCTCTCTCTCTCTCTCTCTCTCTCTCTCTCTCTCAGGCTGCAATAACTATACAGACTTACCTGGGAGTAAGTCCCAATGAAATAAGTGGAACTTACTTCTGAGTAGACATGCATAGGATTGTGATGTCAATCACATACAAGCTCAACCTGTCTGTATTACCCCATTCTGAACACGAACCATTACAACTTATTAATACAAAGGACCATATGATATATTAGCCAATTGTCCTGATTTCTATTTTTTTGCCCCAGGCAAGCAGAAACCCACCACAACGATGTACAAAATTTGAATCCTACAGCTCTGGGAATTCACTACAAAGCTTCTATTAGCAGTAATGGAAATTCCATGGCTCATTCCCCAACACAGCACTGGAACCAACCCTTATTTGCTTCTGATGCTGTTTTAATTGATAACCACATGCTGGCCAAAAGCCTTGATGAGATGCTCTTCTAATTGTTATGCAATACCAGGAGGCACTTTTCTTATGTGTTGCCTTAGTTGTTAGCATGCATTTTTCCATAAGGCAATGACAAAAAACAACCCAGATTTGTTTTATATTCATATTGTATGCTGCTGATGTGGGTAATACAATACATATTCTAGTAGTACAGAATCACCTCAGGCTAGAAGTCCATATATTTAGGAATATCACTTCCACCCACCCCCTACTTCCCTGTACCTCCCTAATTTCTTTGTCTGCCTGCTTCCCATCTCACTAACAGTACAGTACACAGTAGGGCTGTTAAGTGGTGTTGCTGGAGGGGGCATGGGCAGGGCAACAACACATTTTGTGTCATCGCCCCGGCCCCATGTCATGACATCGCTCCCGAAAAGGCTCCATTTGGAGCCTTACAGGACCAAGGGAGGGTGGGAGGGCCATTCTTTCGCCCTGAAAACTGTCTGAATAGCCTCCACAGCCACCAGTGGTGTTGCTATGCCCCCACAGGGGCCCCATCTCTGCTGACACCCCCACGTGATGTCACAAGCTATGCCCCCTGGGGGGCGTGACATCACATTTACCACAATGCTGCTGAATTTCTGCGACAAAGTATCACCCTCGCGGTTTTTGGGCCACTTTTAGGTCGTTTGCAGGGCAGAAGCCCTGCAAATAGCCTGTTGTTCACCTGTTGTGTCTATTCAAGCTGGGGGGGGGGGGTTTGCTGTGGCGCCACTGGCAGATTCGGCTGCGCTGTGGCAAAAAAATAACGGCATGAAAGCAGGGGAACAACAGCCGGGGGTCTTTTTTTTTTTTTGCCACAGCGCAGATGAATTCGGTGGCAGCGCAGCAAAAAGCACCCGCTGGGCAGATTTTAGGCCGCTTTTAGGCTGTTTGCAGGGCTCCTGCACCTAAAAGCCCCCCCCCAAAACCCGAGGTATGTGCTTTTTTTGCTGTGGCATTGCCAATTTGCCACCGAATCCAGTGACAATTTGGCACCCCCCACCGAGTGTCGCCCCTGCACCTGGGGCCCCCGTCCCCTAACAACACCTCTGGCAGCCACTGCAGTTTCGAAAGGAGCTGCCGGGGCTGTGAAAGCTACTGCCGCGGTCGCTCCTCACAAGGAGTTGGGTGCCCCCGGGGGCACAACACTGCCCTGGCCTAGTGATGCTACAGGGGCTGTTCATCTGTTACCCTGTATCCAAGTAGAGTGTTTGTATCCAGGTCTGGCTGTTTGCACAGAGGTACACATTTTCATGTGAATGACTGTACATTCATTTTTACAGATCAACAATCTGTACACATTGTACACAGTTTGTACCTGCACTGAATGGAATGTGTAAATAACTTTATTCCGGTACAGACTGACAATTATTGTATCTGGGTGCACACATGTACCCTGGTACAGTTTAATATTGAACAGGTCTAATATCTTTTGTCCTTAGCTACCACATGAGGATTTTGCTAGCCTCTCTTTCTCAGTGGCTCCTCATTTCTGCAACTTCTTCCTTCTCTGTGCCAGGTGCAGGGGAGTGGCAACAGTATACAGGTTATCTTGTTGCTGTGTGCTCCCTGAGGCATCTGGTGGGGCCACTGTGTGATACAGGAAGCTGGACTAGATGGGCCTTTGGCCTGATCCAGCGGGGCTCTTCTTATGTTCTTATGTTCCCTTACTCTTGCCCTTAGCCACCTGCTTCATCCACCCATTCTTCCCTTGGCTCCAACTTCTCAGTCCTCTTGATAAGTGTTCAGTACTGTGCCTCTTGCCATACACACCATCTCTGAGCTCCCCTGCCTATTTTCACTCACTGGCGTCACTAGACGCGCGTCACCCTGGTGCGGGGACGCACGTCACCCCCCCTAGGGGCGCGACGTTATAGGCGCAGGGGGAGGGGGCCACCCGGCTCCCCCCCCGCATCGCGTCGCCCCCCTCCGGATGCTCCGAGGCCGGCCCGGGAGCCGGCCTCGGAGCGTCCGACCCCGTCGGCGCTCCAGGGCCTTCTGAAATAAGGCCCAAGCAGCGCGTCAATCCGGGTATTTTCCGGATTTTCGCGCGTGCGCAGACCCTTTTTGAGGGCTTTTTGCCCTCAAAACGGGTCTGGGCATGCGCGAAAATCCGGAAAATACCCGGATTGACGCGCTGCCTGGGCCTTCGTTCAGAAGGCCCTGGAGCGCCGACGGGGTCGGCCGCTCCGAGGCCGGCTCCCGGGCCGGCCTCGGAGCGTCCGGAGGGCGACGCGCGTCACGGAGGTGACGCGCGAGGGGGTGCGCGCGTCACCCCATGACGCGCGTCACCCCCTGGCGGCCCGCCCCCCCACCACGCCCCAGTGACGCCCGTGTTTTCACTTACAGTCACTGCTGTCTACCACCCGTTCCTTTCAACGGTGTGAGATCACTCCTTGCTCTTGGCCCTTTATGAGGTTGCATAGAAAACCAGGTCTCCAGTATGGGAGTCTAATACTTCCCACTGGATCACCATGACATTAATTTCAATTCTAAATGAAGATTGAGAGGAGGCACACCTGACATTGCTGTATCTGGAACGAATCTTTATGTCTCTATAAACAACAAAAAGGATTTTTTATTTTCAATTATTGTGTATGAGTTATTTGCACGCAAACATGCAATCCTGTCTTTGGGGGGAAAACACACCTCTCTAATTTTATTAATTGATACTTTTATTATTCATATTGCTTAAAAGGGATAAAGACCTAATTTGTTATGCGAATTTCCTTAATCTTCCCCTAGCCTCTCCCCCCCCCCATTCCTTTTCTTCTTTTTGGTGGTTTGTGTCTATTCAAGCATCACAGTAGGGAAATAGCATTATTATACTCATGAATCTTAGGTGGCATTTTTGCAAAGCCTCATCCATTATTACCTTTCATTAACACCCAAATAATCCAGTACAATTAGCTCAACACATCCCCTCGAGAACATATTCGAAACACAGCACTTTGTCCTTACCTACCAGATCTTGTAATCTATGTAGGGGAAAATGAATTAAGTTCATTCTGAAATGATCTTAAAACACCTGGTGCCAGGTCTTATCTTGAATTTGCTGTTGGTTAAGCTCATTATTTTCCATAATTATCAGCGTTGGCTTCCAATTATACCAGGGTTCACCCAAAGATATTGTACCTGCCAAGTCTCAGTGGATTTCAAAGTTGGGGTCTCTCTACCAGCTATCTCTGTCTTTTTAAGTAAGTGTTTCATGCATTTAGCTTTCAACAGAGTGCAACAGAACGCTGAACGTACTTTTCAGGCTGTCTCTGAATTAAAATTAAAAACTTGACAAAGAGACAGAGCACAGGTGGAATATACGTAACAAATCTGTTAGACTTAACCTGAAAATTATCTTTTCAGTACTAAAATATCATTTGAAAAATAACGAAGCCTCTCTAGCTCAATACAAGATTTTTATGCAGTGGATAAGGGTGACTGAAGAGAATGAACAAACTTCAACCTGCAAACTTTCTATAGAAGATTTGAGGAAAATATACTGGAAAGAAAGGAAGATTTCTACCGTAATAAAATGGTGTTATTTTCAGAACCACTCATGTTTCTTATTAATAGTTAAGTAACAAGAATCTCAGAAAGATGTCAAGTAAGGTAACAAACAACCTGAAGTATAGTATTTAACGATAATATGTGCAAGTCTCAGGAAGAGAAGCAATATGAGGGGGGGGGGCACAGTTTCAGTTTTGCAGCCTGTGTGAATGGTTGGGCTTGTACAATCTCCCCAGGGGCCTGGACAGTATTAGGCTCAAATGGATTAGATCTGAGACTTCCTGCAGACAAATTAGGTTTGTATTTTTTTTAACCAATGTAAGGCTGCAATCCTATACACACTTATGTAGGAGTAGCAGCCCAATCCTAACTAAATCTGCCCCCGCTGATGCAGCCACACTAATGGAGCACAACAGAGCATGGGGTAAGCTTCCGCTGCCCCACTGGGTCTTCTCGGTTCTGCACAAGCTATTTTGCTAGCGCAAATCCTAGGAGAGTAAGGAAGAGGGAACAGTTTTTGGATCCAGCGCATGGCAGTGCTACTGGAATCCACCCCATTCCGCCTCTCGCCTGCCCCCTTCCTTGCCACTGACTTACCTTCTTTGCTGCTAGAAGTAGCCGGCAGCGGACCCAAAATGGCACTGTGTCCACTACTGTATGATAATTTATGACAGCAGAACTTTGTTCCACTGTCTTGAATGGCAACGTAGCCCTATGTTGGATTGGTTGTATGTCCCATTAAACATAACAGGACTTATTTTTATTTATTTATTTTTCACGTTTTTATACCGCCCTTCCTCCAAGGAGCTCAGAGTGGTGTACATATTTCCTACCCTCCGTTTTGTCCTCACAACAACCTTGTGAGGTAGGTGGGGGGCTGAGAGATAGTGACTGGCCCAAGTTTACTTACTTCTAAGTAAACATGCATAGGATTGTGCTGTAGGTTTTATGTACTTTTTTTCCCCAGTGAGTTGTTAGCAGCAAATAACTGAATTATTCGAAGATGTCTGCTCTGTACAGCTGTTATCTCATACCCAACAGCAATAATATTGTGTAGCAGGAGAAAAGTGTTATTTATTAGACTGGTATTCAGCCTTTACTCCAAAATGTTCAAAATAGCACACATGGGGGGGGGGGTTACCCCATTTTATTTTCAACATAACACTGGGATGTCTGTTAGATTAAGAGACAGTGACTGGCCTAGGGTCATTCAATGAACTTCATGGCCAAGCAGAGGTCTCCTCAGTCAGTACAACACTTCCCCCTGTACACCGCAGTGGATTTCCCCTTTTGTAAATGCACACAGAACCTCACGTTAAAGTAGCAGGTACCTCTCCAGGGTATATGAAGAGGCCAACCAAAATGGCACCAGGTGTTTTATGGCCAACCAAAATGTTTGGGTAATTGGGGAACCCTCCCTAGGAGAACAGCCTAACCTGGATAGGGAGAAATATTTCTCCATCTCTCTCACCCCTTAATGGTGGGCAACTCCTTTTCTTAGAACTCAGAGGCATCTAATAAAATAATTTGGCAAATGTTTTGGGACAAAGCACATACATACATTTATGAAATTTGTTCCCACAAGATGTAATTATGGCCACTAGTTGACTCACTTCAGCCTCCCCCAGTTCCATAACAGGAGGACTTTAGAGCCTCCTAGACGACACCCAAGAAGCAGACTTCAACCTTCTGAAGACACACAAATACTACAAGATTAGACAAAGTCATGGACGAGAAGTCTATTATTGACTAATAGTATATAATGTAATAACTATATAGAACTCCAACAATACGAGAGTGCTGTTATCTTTAAGTCCTGTTTATGGACTTCCCAAACACAACTAGCTGGCCACTGTGGGGAGCTGAATACTAGAGTAAAAGGATGTTTCATCATATTCAGTAGGACTCTATTTTCTGGCTCTTAACGTTCATCAGAAATACTGATCAAAATCAGTAAGGTCAAGATTGATACCTGTCTGATTGAAATTGTTGGCAAAGCTATCAGGGTATAATTTGTATATATTGTACTGAACTATTTTCTTAGATCTTTTCTGACACACCACTAATAATCAGTCGGTAAATTTGACAGCACTCCCATTGTTAAGGCAGTCTGAATGACAACCAGGTTCACGTGTTTTTGATTAGTTTATCATTAACTTTGCCTGTGTGACTATTCATTTGTCACCCATAATGAGAAGTGGGCAACTCCTCGTACTAAAGTTACTGCCAAGTTCTTCCTACGTTTTCTAGCCAGTGCCTAATCTTAATAATACCCATAAACTACACTGGGTGAACTAGTCTTGGCATGCCACAATTGCCAGGATGAAACTGTGGGTTTGCTAGAAAGACAAATGGCAATAATTTAATACTGTTAAGAACATTTAGCTAGGAGATAAAGACAGGCAAAATAAAATTGGGAAAAAATAGGACCTTTAAAGATTTCATATGTGTACTAACTATGCATTAGGCACAAAATAGCCTAAGAGCCAGTATGGTGTAGTGGTTTGGGAGTCGAACGTAGACCTGAAAGATCCAGGTTCAAATCCCCGCTCAGCCATGAAGCTTCCTGGGTGACCTTGGGCCAGTCACTATCTCTCAGCTCCACCTACCTCACAGGGTTGTTGTGAGGACAAAAAGGAGGGGAGGAAATATGTACACCACTCTGAGCTCCTGGGAGGAAGGGCGGTATAAAAATGTGAAAAATAAATAAATAAATAAATAAAATACCCCAAACCATGAGGGAATGAAATACACAGAGAAAACAGGCAAAACTCCACAAAAAAGGAATAGAACACACATAAAACAATAGTGATTTTATGACGTGTTCATTAATTGAGGGAGGAATACAAAGAGACAGCTACAAGGTCATGGGTGTAGCTTGAATCTCTGCAGAGACTAGAGTGTGTGTGAGAGGGAAACTTTGGCTAAAGATAAGGAAGATAGCCAGGATGGTGCAGTTGTTCTGGCGGTGGAATTAGACCTGGAAGATCCAGGTTCATATCAGCCAGGAGCTCCAGCCAGCCAGCCCCCCCCCCCATTTCTGTTCAACAACAACTGCACCATGGAAAAGTTGAAAATTTAGCAAATATTTCAAGAACTCACCTGAAATCTCCCTCCCTACATCCCATCTCCATTGCAAGGCTGAGGATAACTTGAAGCTACATGAAGCAGTTGCTTCATGAAGCAGAGTCTGGACAGCACACAGCTATGACCATGGATAGCGTCCATTTGTCTCTGTATTAAATGTGAAGATTGAGAAGATCATATGATCCATGCACGTCCGAATTATAATTCTATGGTATTATTGAGGTTATTTATTGTTCAGTAGGGTGAACAGTAATCATTTTGAACTGAAACTAGCCACAATACCATATGCCAGAGGACAGAGGGGACAGACAGCTGGGAAACAATAATCACAAAGTAAATAACCATATCTGTCATCTTTCGGAAAGTGAAGGACATGGGCATATGTGCCAGGAATAGTTGGAATATGGACAAGTCATTGCAATATGAGGCTCAAAATATACTCAATGCTTGAATACCAGGTTTATTTATTACTGAGTTGTCATTGTATTGGTGCAATACTTCCATCTGCCAAATGAAGGGTCTATGCAGCATGAACGGGGTTAGGTCTGCTGAGGCGGAGACACTCAAAATATGCAGAGGGGAAGGGGAATCACACCTGCTATCCTGGTTTCCACATGCTAATTGACACTTCCACATGTTCATTGGTGCTGTGTAAACAGACCTTATGCACTTACAGATTGCACATGTGTAAGCTATGTGCACAAAGGCACAGTCAAAGCATGGAGGGTGTGGGCCGGGGCAGCAGATTCAAACTTAATCCCTCCTTCATGCATTTTAGAGTACATACATTTCACATATGGGCTGTGCACGTAGCTCTCTGGGGGACCTGCTTCTTGCTTCCAGAAGGCTCTTGCTTGTATATTTGTAAATAAAGCAAATATTATAAGGACAGCATAAGTCTCCTGTGCTCTCTCGTCCAAAACAAACTAAATCAACAGGGCACCCAGGAATATTTCAGCACTTGAAAGTGGGGTGTGCTTAGTAATAGCATGAAGCGACCATGTCTTCTTTCTTTCCTCCTCCACAAAACGTGAGACAGAAAAGATTTTATAGCAAAATAAACAGTGATCCAGTAGGTAAACATTTTTATCAGTTATGAAGAGCAGCAAAAGCTGAAGTACACATGAGTGGGCATAAATATGAGGTCGGCCATTTTTACTACAGAAAACCCTTAATTTAACAGACCTCAATTCAACAGACTTTGGAAATAATGGACAATTTCCGAGGTCCCAGAGGCCCGTGACACCCTCTCTCGCACGGCTCCCTCATCAATGCCAAAGGAGCTCTGTAAGTAAGGCAGTTAAGGGTACTGGAGGATGATTTAGAAATGGAGATGTTTCCATTTCTGAGGCCGCTGTAGAAATGGAGAGTTCTGCAGGATGTAAGTTCCACTTTCTGAGGAACTCTCCATTTCTTGACCGCCCGACTCAAGGGCAAAATGGAGACTGGCAGCTCCAGCATCAGCCCTGGAAGGTAGCGAAGCCTGCCCCCCCCAGCCCCCAGCCAACAATACCTACTTTAGAGAGCTTCATCAGTGCCGGTGCTCCTCTCTCCACCAGTGTATTTCGGAGCAACCTGGTACGGAGCAGAGCAGAGACACTACTTTCTAAGGTAGGGGTTTAATGGGGGGGGAAGGGGCATTCAAATTTAACAGACTTTTGGAATTAACGGACATCCCTTGCCTCAAGGGTCCACTGTAATATTGTTCAGTTACCTTGCAGGGATTAAGAGGTAGACAGAAGATCAAATTCCGAAAGGTCAGTTTAAGTGACAGATCATTCACAGTTCTTACAATGTAGGTGGAACTTTTATGTGGTTCCTGAGTGCATAGTAAGTTCTGAGCCTATGATGGAATCATACCTCCAGTGAATACTTGTTAAACTGTGTGTGAAAAGCTAGAGAGATAATCTGTCAGGGTCAAGAGATAATCTGTCAGGGTCAAGCGAAGGACTTCTAGTGACCACACGCTGATCCAGGGCAGTAGTGACTAGTGATTTGCACTCTCACTCCCTTCTCTACCCCGATTGGACACGCAGCTTACTAGTGAAATGCCTTGATAAATTAAATGAGCTGCCACCAGCCCAGGAAATCAGGCTAGCCAGAGAGGCTCCCTGGGCAGGACCATACAATACTGAGCCAGGGGTCTCTATCAAAATCACTCTCACAGTAGTGCCTGCAGAGGAGATGTGACAATCTACTAGGCTTACCAGATCTCCAACCAGGACAGAGTGCTAGACCTTTAGGACAAGGAATGTGGTCAGGTGCAGTTTGTTAGCAAATAGTATTATCTATTCATAAACAAACAGTGCAATCCTATGTACGTCTACTCAGAGTAAAACCCACTGAGTTCAGTGTGGCTTACTCCTAAGTAAGTGTATGTAGGATTGTAGTGAAACAGCACAATCCTGACTAAGGATCTGGCCGGCGGCCCAGGGGCACCCGCCGGATCCTACACCCGGGCTGCCTGTCCAAAGGCGGGCCGGAGGTCTACTCGGGGAAGAGGACGGTCGTCCCCTTCCCCGGGTGTAAGCTGGGGCTGGCCGGACAGGCCTCCTTGGATTTCTGCCAGCTAAATAGCTGGCAGAAGTAGAAGAGGCCATGTAACAGCCTAGCCGGCCCGGCGGGGACAGGGATGTTGCGGGAGCCATCCCCCACCCCCTCTCGGGCCAGCTAAGCCAATGGCCCCCATCCCTCGCCCATCCCTCGCCCGCCGAACCGCCCCCACTGGATCTGCACTCACCTGGTGGCCGCTGACATTCCGACGATGGAGCGAGGGAAGCCGGCCTCTGCACCGGCCTCCCTTGCTCCCGAGTAGTCGCAAATATGCTATCTGGAACGTTTGAGACTGCTTACGGCGCCGGAGTGCTCGCTCTGCCGCCGGCAGCTTCGACTGGATTGCGCCGAAAGACTCCTGAATTAACTTTTCATTGCTACTCATTCAAAAGCATAAGCTTCTGACTCAATTGTGCATCATTCCCCATTCAAAAGCAGAGACCTAAACAGTATACATGCCAACGGGAATGTCTGTAGCACAACAGCCTTAATTGTACAAGAGGACGAAAATGCTAGAACGAGGCAGTTAGCACAGACCCAAGCCAACTTATAAAGAAAACACCAATTAATGTTGGATGTCCTATTTTTTTCCTATGAGTCTCAAAATAATAATTGCATGATTAGCACATTTAAATCAATTCTGCATAACTTATTCAGAGGTTGTATAACCCACATTTTACTTGTATACCTAGCCTGCTGCACACAGTATAAAGTTAACTAATATGATCCTGCACTTTTTCATAATGTTCAGCTCCCTGCTGTTTGCTCCCTACTCTTACACATTTATAAAACCTATTCATTGATTTTGTTTTCAGAAGGCACTTAAAGAAAAAAAATATGTGAAGAAAATAATGAAAACAGATTGTGTTTCATTCTGACCTCATAAATACATGCTCATTTCATCAAAACCAACGCCAGAAACTCCCAGAAATTTAAAACAAGCACCTCAATCATATAACTGAGAATATCCATATATTGGGCGACCTTGAAAATGTCTGTGCCATGGTTTGGTTCTTCAGTGCTAAATGGCAATTCTTAGAACTTGCCCATATTCATTCAGTCTTGTCCATATTTATTACTATATATCTCACAAACTCAATTTGGTTATTAGCCATCATTATCAATTGTTTAATTTATAAGGACATGGCACTGCCTTTATTGAATCCATTTTCAGTTGTCATAATTGATCTTTCTCCATTCACCTCCACTGAATTGTCCTAGAACTTTTAGTATAGGACTCCTTCATGAACAGCAGTGGGCAGCACCGTCACTGCAGGGGAGGGGGCGGAGCTCCAAGTTCCATTGGGCTCTGACCCTCCGTTACACGACGGGAGAAAGCGGCCCCGCCCCCTCGTCTTTGGAGCCATTCCGGCCGGAAGCTTGCTTTCGTCGGCCGGAATGGCTCCAAAGACGAGGGGGTGGGGCCACTTTCTCCCGTCGTGTAACGGAGGGTCAGAGCCCAATGGAACTTGGAGCTCCGCCCCCTCCCCTGCAGTGACGCTGCTGGCAGTGGGTTGAGATGGACCAGGAGAGGTTCAAGACTGCCAGTCTCTACCCAAGGCGAATTGCTCCAGAAGGTTCCTGAGAACTCTCAAGGATTTCCTATTTATATGGTTGGCAGTGCTGCTGAAGCCCTGGTTGTCCTCTGGAAGGGAGAACTATCTCAGGCTGTTGCTACATTTGATCATAGATGCCCTCTTTCACTGGCAAGAACCAGAAAACAGCCTTGCAATACGGTAGCAGCGCTGTGTGTGTGTGTGTGCGCCCGCGCATGTGTACACACATGATTTTAATCAGGAAAATGGTGCATAGGAAAGAACTAACCTAATCCCGATCTAGATCTGGACCCCCATCCCAACCCTGGGGCTGTTATAAGCAAAAAGATTAAAGCCTGGAAGATGCTCCGCCATATATCTCCGCCATCATGTCTATCTGCACAACTGCTTATTGTAAGGAAACAGCTTAGAAATGGACTGTTAGACTGTGCCTGGCATTTTTTCAGTTGTCTTTTCTATCCATATTTTCATCAACCCAAACTAGTCATGGGACAGGAGACTGAAAACATTTTCTGAGTGACAACAGAAAGAAAGAAAAACCATGCAGGTTTTCTTCCCAACCTTCAGCAATCATGCATGGTAAAGCTGTGTAAAAGATAAACACAGCTCTTTAATAATGATTTTTCTTTTCTTTTTTTAAAGGAATTATCTTTGAAGTGCTGCTAAATTATACAGGAAGAAGGCTCTGCTTCTGGGCAAACCCCCCCCCCCCCTTTCTCTCTGCCCCAACTTTTAACTAGCTAAAGAATTTTTAGGCTTTCAACTTGCTAAGTGCAACAAAGCTCCAGAGATTAGTGGTAAGCAAAGTCAAGAGGACATTTTCAACTCAAGAACAGTTAGCCTAGGACAAGGGAGGAAGTACACAATACGTTTGTTCCCACATTGAAGTGTACTTTAGGGCCTTAATAACCTTTCTAGTGATGTTGCACTAACTGCTAATCAATAGCAATTATTTCCTTCACCATAGGAACAAGATTTAGTTAACCCCTTGAGTGTATTATCATTCTGGAACAGAGCATGCTGTAAAAAAAAGAAAAGAAATTGCAGTCCTTCACAAGGGCATGACACAAGCCATAATACAAGCATCACCAAATACTTTTCAAGTGTTGCTGAGACAGGACAGTTAGATGGTGGCCAATCCTATGTACCTTATGGTGCATCCCAACCTGCCCCCAAGCACAACAACACAAACAGTGCTGCTGAGAGAAAACAAGTCCTCCGGCACCAAACTAGGAAATTCAAAAAAGTGAAACCTGAAGGAAATGTCAGGATTTCTCCAAAGCAGAAGAACTTGAGAATTCGGATGGAAACAAGTTTCCATTAAAGAACTGAACTTTCTCAGGGGGTTCCTGCCCATTCAATTCACATACGAAGGAAATGCAAAACCTAAAGCTAAGCAAAGAATTCTCCAGTCTGTATTCATGAGCAAATTCAGTAAGGCAGAATTCTCCACCACCCTCAAAGCTTTAAGCTTCTGAACAAAGCTTCGGCTTTCTTTTCTTTTTAATCATGATTGTCTGTTTTGGCTGCTGCAGCTTTGGGGCGATTTTTGCCCAGGCTATTGCTACTTTATCATTCCTGGTTTCAAGATGGGACAGTAACACCAAATCAGGGATCAGGTTGTAACAGGATGACATCACAATTCTGAGAAGCAATAACAGGTGGCTGGCTGCTGCTGTGCCACAGCAGGTCTGTGATTGGTGGCTATGTGCTTCCACAGCAGGGATGGCAGTAAGTGGAGGCAAGGGAGGCAGAACCGCCCCTGTTGTGGTCCTCAAAAATAGCTGCAGCTTCCCCTGTGATTGGGCATGCGTGCCACCTGGTGAAGCGTGTGCGCAATCACAGGGGAGGCTGCAGATATTTTCCGTGGACTATGACGGGGCGGTTCCCCCCCCTTCCTCGTGTGACCACACGTCTCTGCTCCACAGGGCTTGTGTCAGAAGTTGGCATCTTCAGGCAACTCTCAGAATGCTGGAAGGGCCTACCACCAACCACTAATCTGATGTTGCATAGCAGCTACCACCACCACTGCCTACAGTACACCCCTCTCTCTGGGCAGTGTCAGGATTGGCTTTCTCAGAAGGACTGAGTCTCCTCTAGCCTCTCAGCACCACACTGCCACTAGAGGTCAATGGACAGCATCATGCTGCAGTTTTCCAAAACCTGGACCCAGCCCTGCACTGATCTTACTGACAGCAAATAAGGTACACTGGGAGGGAAAGGATGTTAATTAAGGAGAGCATTTTCACAAAGAGTACTGAAAAATCACCAAAAAGGGAAGGCAGTTTTGACTCTGCCAAAACTGTTCATGGGAAATGTCAAGTAATTTTAGCTCACTTCATTATTTCATTCCAAAGTCTTGTTGCTTCAGTCCAAATTACACTATCACTGAACGTGTGTTTCTTTAATACAACAACCTCTGCATGACACCAGTAACGACGCCAGCAAATTAGTGATTAGATGGGGGAGAATGTATTTGCTACCAGAGCAGAACTGTCATAATCTATGGTATTTGTGCTGCCATTGCACAGGCCATGCTTCAGTGCCACATGTAAACATGCTTCAGCTGAAATGTTTAGATGTGGAGTGTAAAGATCAAATCAATGAGCAATCGACACCAAAGCTGTTTTACAATATTTACAAGCAGCCCAACTCCAGCATCATTATAGACTACTTCTTATGTTAGTCTTCCAACAGAGGGAAAGCAAGATGGTGTCCGCTGGCCATTCCACTTACATCAGCATGCCTTCTGGCTACATCCCATAGAAGTCATGCACTTATCAATTGACAGACCTGAATACAGGAAGTCCTCACTTAAGAACATAACATAAGAACATAAGAAGAGCCCTGCTGGATCAGGCCAAAAGCCCATCTGGTCCAGCTTCCTGTATCACACAGTGGCCCCACCAGATGCCTCAGGGAGCACAAGACAACAAGATAACCTGTTTACCGTTGTCACTCCCTTGCACCTGGCACAGAGAAAACCCACTTCTAAAACCTCTAAAACCAGGAGGTTGCTTATGGCTTGTAACCTGTGATGGTCTTTTCCTCCATGTATCTGTCCAAACCCCTTTTAACCCATTTGGTCCCGCGGTATGACTTTCCCAGACTTCCCAAATGTCAGTGTGATCCACATGTGTAACAAACCCCCATGTAGAAAGAATCACCCGCAGTAAATTTCGCCGGTGCACCTTGCACCTGGTCTACAGGCGTTGTGTTAGGGACTCAACGGGACTTAAGGTTAACTCAACTCATCCATTTACTCCTATGTAAAACATGGACCTGAAAACATCTGCAAATTTGGCCACCTCACTGCCTATCCCCAACTCCAGGTCATTTATGAATAAGTTGAAAAGCACCGGTCCCAAGACCGATCCTTGGGGCACACCGCTTTTCACCTCTCACCATTGTGAAAATTGCCCATTGACTCTCACTCGCTGTTTCCTGGTCTTCAACCAGTTCCTAATCCACAAGAGGACCTGCCCTCTTATTCCCTGACTGTGGAGTTTTCTCAGGAGCCTTTCATGAGGGACTGTGTCAAACGCCTTCTGAAAATCCAGATATATAATATCCACAGGTTCGCTCGCATCCACATGCCTGTTGACCTTTTCAAAAAATTCTAACAGGTTTGTGAGGCAAGACTTCCCCTTGCAGAAGCCATGCTGACTGTCCCTCAGCAGAGCTTGTTCTTCTATGTATTTTAAGATTTTATCCTTAATGAGACTTTCCACCATCTTCCCTGGAACAGATGTTAGGCTGACCGGCCTGTAGTTTCCCGGGTCCCCTCTCCTTCCTTTTTTAAAGATTGGCGTGACATTAGCTATCCTCCAATCCTCTGGCACAGTGGCCGTTTTAAGGGACAAGTTGCATATTTGGGTCAAGAGGTCAGCAACTTCATTCTTGAGTTCCTTCAGAACTCTTGGGTGGATGCCATCCGGGCCTGGTGATTTATTGATCTTTATTTTGTCAATTAAGTCTGAGACGTCTTCTCTTTTAACCTCTATTACACTTAATTCTTTAGTCAGGGGAGACGGTTCCGGCAGCGGTATTTGCCCGAGGTCTTCTGCCATGAAGACAGATGCAAAGAACTCGTTTAATTTCTCTGCAGTCTCCAAGTCCCCTTTTATCACCCCTTTCTCTCCCTCACCATCCAGCGGACCCACCGTTTCCCTGGCAGGTTTCCTGCTTCTAACATATTTGAAAGTTGTTTAATTAAAACAACTTAAAGTTCAAGTTAAACACTTAAAGTTGTTTCGTTATAAGTCATTTTATTTTAAAGTTGTTGAGGAAAAAAAATTCCCAGCTGGGGCCACTGTCTGTGTGGAGTCTGAATGTTCTCTCCATGTCTGCGTGGGTTTTCTCCAGCCAAGAAAGCTTACATTTCTCAATGTTTTATATTAGAAGTGTTTGGGGTCTTTATTTAGATGCTTGGTGATGTTTTTGTGACCAGTAATATGTCTACGTATATCAATTAGCCTACGATAAAATTGGTTTTGTTATAAGTCATTTCGCTTAAAGTTGCAGTTTCTAAGAACTTATCAACAACTTTAAGTGAGGACTTGCTGTACACAAAAATGTTTCCATGCATTTTGAAACCCTGATCACCTGCTAGGGTGGGGAGACCGATATAAAGAGAGGGCTTATTCGAAGCATTGTCAGCATGTGAGAACATGCTGGATGGTTAAAATGTCAAGTAACAAGGATGGTGCTTTGGAGTCTATTGTCTTATTTATCACACTGAAATTAAACATACTTTAAAACGGAGAATGATCTTTTAGAGACTTGCAGAGGTTTTTTTTTTTTCATTTGTCATTTATAGCAATATGTCACCATATGGGAATAAATTAAAGAACAAGATGTATTAATTTGATGGAAGAAAATAAAACATAATGAGGCTCTGTTTAGAACAGGAGAACTCAGAATAAAATATTTCAAAGTGATGTCAATGATGATAGTTATGAAACACGAACATTCAAACAACAGAAGCTGGAATTTTACAAAGCCACTTTTGATCATATAAATCATACAACTTTATAATGTCCTCCGAGATACAATTCTGTAATGATAGTAGACCATTATTTTTTCACACACATTCAATATTGTTCCAGTAACATGAACAAGAAAACTTGTACTAATTCCTCTGGATATTCTTCCATGGATAAATACAAAGCTTTGGTTAAACAGTTACTGATATCATGGAAAATATATGGGAACAAATTAAGCCCTGAAATTTCACCATTAGCATTAGTTATAAAGACATCAAAAGGTAGGATATTTATTCAAAGAACAAAAATACAATATTAATTTAAACAACTGATACTTAAATATATTGAATGGAAAGAGATCACGTTGAAAACACAAAGTCTATGAACATCATGATTTCAGGAAGACATTTTGTTATGCAATATTCAGGAAGGGGAGGATAGTAAAGTCTGTTTGTATGGAATTAATGGAAGACAGTAGAAAGAAGAAAGGCGTGATATCCGAAATGTATAATTTTAGAGTTAGAAATAAAAAAGTAATTCATGAAAACAGTTATGAACTGCTGTCCTCAATAGTACCTTACATAAAATGTATACTTTTATTAAGCACTTTTCTTTAATCCTCTGGGTCAAATTAGTCATTACAGTGTTTCAATATTTTTTAAAAAATAAAATACAGCCATGGAAGGCTATAATTAGAAGAAGGGAGAGAGATGCTTAAGCCTTCTCTGTTTACAACTCCCCCAGCTAATTCTCCATCCATGGTGGGAAATACATCATTTGGAAGGAAACTATGAAACTATGAAGTGGCAACTACATTACTTTTTCAAAACCTTTTAGTGGCTGCAAAGATTGCTCGCCTAGCACTAGAAATCTGGATCAACACCAATAATAATAAAATGGCTGATTAGGTTATTGGATATTGCAGAAACAAAGTGCCCTGTGATCTTGTAGAGAAATTGATTCCATTGATTTTGTATTGTAATGTTCACTGACATTTTATAAGACTGGATACAAACATATTCCTGTAATAAGTGAAAACCAATATAATATATATATTTTTAAATCCCCAAATGGCAATTCTCCCCAAAGGGGGAGTCTCTGTTATGGTCACTACAGCTCTAAAAAGATTTCAAAGTTTCTTGGCCAGCAATGATTATAGATTGTCCTGAACGGGTCGAAAGCCATGGCAAAAAGAAACTGTTATGATAACCAAAAATAAACCAAGACCACTGGCAGAGACGTAAAAGCATTTGTATTGATTTAAAAAATAATTTAAAAACAAAACAACTACACGTTAAAACACACAGTACCTTGCATTTATAATTAAAAATCATAATCTAAAATGCGACGTTTCGCTTGAATTTTACCAAGCATTTTCAAGCATGCCCTCATGTAGCGGGGAGGGGGGTAATTAGCAGAGAAACCGTCTGCTCGCTACATAAAGACTGAGCAAGCCTCATATTCAATCAATTAGGTAATTAACCTGGTATGTGGGGAGGAACTTGAAGACATCCACTGAACATGGAAAGCCCGCCTAGCCAGCTGAAGCCAACAGCAAAATAGCTGGCACACATTCAAGTAGACCCACCAAGGCGACTGGGGCTCTATGGGCTTCATTTTTGCTCCTCATTGATACTTATGTTCATGGTAGAGTTGGAAGTAACAATTTTGCCTCCAACGCTGTCTGCCGCCTCAACAGAGAGTGGAATGCTGTGGTGGTGCCTTCTGTGTAGAAATTTTGAACAGGAAGGGTGCATTATTTCAGGTTTCCTCACTTACCACTTCTAGGTGTGAAACTACCTTTGCCCAGAGTTCTGAACCAGAGCAGGATTCTGTGACCTAGATTACGTGTTACCATGACAAATTGTTGCTACAAGAAAACATACAACACTTCTGAGTTATTGGGGTTCCAAGTTCCACACATAACCTACAAAAGGGACAACCATGGGGGTCTCAAGGATCACATGATTAGTTCCCTCCACATAGAAAAATAAACATCAAGGTGAAGGGTTCTAGCCTAGCCTTCTCCACGATACCTCATTTCCTATGTGCCCGGATTTGTGTGTGCATGGAGAAGCAGCACTGAACAACATTCCCCCCCCCCCCCCCCCAGCAATCTGAAGTCATACAATCAGATCTGAAGTCATACAGAGACAGGTTTACCACCTCTTGTGAAATAGGCCTTAACTGCTGTCTTTCAATTTCAGCCCCACTTCAGCAAAGTTGCTATAGCAATACACAGCAACTTTACATAGTGGATGTAAAGATTACTGAGATAAAATATGCAAAGCACTTTGACCATTCAAAATTGCTTTGTAAAACATTGTTGTAGTTATGTGAATCATGTCAAAATTTCTTCCAGAAACAATGCAAGAATATTTTACAGGTGTGCCCCCATATCCACGGATTCGCTATCCACTGTTTCAGTTATCCACGGATCGTAGGGACCCCCCCAGGCTTTTACTTTTCCCCAGTAAACTTTGTTTCTTCCTTAAACAAACAGGAGAAGCAGCCTCTGGCTGCATATTGCAGGCAAGTAGAACGAGACTAAGTCCTAGAGAGGCTCTGCAAGGTTAACAGAAACCTTGCAGAGCCTCTCTAGGACTTAGTCTCATTCTACTTGCCTGCAATGGAGGCTGCTTCTCTGTTTGTTTTAAGGAAGAAGAAATAAAGCTTGCTGAAAGAAAAATAAGAGCTGGGGGGGGGGGCAAGCATGCCTGCCTGCAGGGGAGGCAGGGGGGGGGGCCTCAGGAAACCATGGAGGGGGTGTTCGCTCTTATCCATGGTTTCAAGTATCCACGGAGGGGCCTGGAACATATCCCCAGCGGATATGGGGGCCCACCTGTACTGTATTCACATGAACATTTTGAAGCACCAGATGAACAGGAGGTACATTTAAATGGATTTTTAAAAAATGCTTAAGTAGTTGTATTACTTTTGTTTCTGGTTTTAAGGTAGTAACCCTGACTATAAGGTAGTCTTTTACAGAGTGAATGCTTCGATACCTAGGAATGTAAAGCTATTCCTCCATCAAATTTTGATGGTGCAAAATTCAAACATACACAGCCTGGGAGATTGGAATTAAGACTGTGACATAAAACTAGAAGACATTTCTGATTGACCAAGGCTCGTAGAATGCATATGGCAGCCTTACAGAATTCCATAAAAGACCTATAACTAGAGAAAGCAGGGCAGGCAGCCTTATGGCACAATCCTAAAATTTACGGTGCCAGTAAATTAGTAGCATACGTACCCAAATTGTCTGCCAATATAATCTCATAACCCTGGATAATATCAGAATCACAGGGACATTACCAGCAAGGAAATGGTTTAGAACCAGGGTGAATGTGTTCTGATTGGTAACAAGATTTGATGTTCCTAACTTATAAATGTATGCTCTTTAGCTTGCTTAGTTATCAAGCCAAACAGCATTGAACATAATTACTAATAGATCCATTTTACAGAGTGAGTCAGAAAAAGCTCTTATGACCTATAGGGACACTCCAACTATTCCTATTTACCAAAGACTGTCCGTATATTCTGGTGCCTGTTGCTGATAAACCACTGCTTTCCTTATGTCCCTGTTTTGCCTTTGGAGGAGAAGTTGTGGATGTCTTTCTGTCATGTTGTTACAAGACTCCTTTATGATGCAGCCCCCTCTTAAGAGTCTCAAAAAAGTGATGGAGGCCATATCCATTTTGCGTTTGGACTTTTGTACATTTACATAAATGGATGTGCATGGATAAAAAATGCCAGTGTCCTGCTTCCCATCCAACTCCCCAAACTATATTCACAGCCCAATCCTATTTCCGCCATGCTATAGCATGCATCTGCACCAAGAAGGCACATGTGGTTGGGGGGAATGGAACCTGAAGACAAACTGGAGGTAAGTAAAAAACTTTTTACTTACCTCTACATAAGCCTTTAGGCACCTGTGGGTCTCCTCAGACCTATGCCAGCAATGTAAGAAGAGGCTGGGGAGGGCCAGGTGAAGGAGAGGGAATAGGATTCTGGTGCATGCTGGTGCCACCGGGTTCCACCCCTCCCTCCTCTGATCCACCCCCGAACTCCCCCTGCCCTCCCTACCCACAACATGCCCCCACAGCCAACTTACTGTGAGGAGCAGAGTCTGGGGTCTGCGGCAGTGTGGTGGCACAGCAGCATCGACTGGCCTGGTGACGGTGTAATCCCACTGTCTCATTGGGCCTTCTGCAACAGCGGAAAAATCATCCACTGTTGGGCTGATGAGATTATGCATTCTTTGTGTGTGTGTGGGGGGGGGGAATGATAGGTGTAACAACATACTGTACTTCAGAAGCCAGTGTAAATGGATACAATAGGAAGGAAACGAAGATAATTTTTCGAACTAAAAATACAAATAATGAAAAAATACAACCCAGAGAGTGATTGCTATGTATGTAACCACAAGATGAAAGATGTAGAATTGATAAAAATCACTGGCATCGCTTGAGGTGGGGCGGAAAACTAAGTTCTGCAGCTTTCCACCACACCGTTACTCTCCTGCACGAGGCGCCCTGCCCCTTCGTCTTAGGAGCCCGTCGGTGGATCGAAGGCAATGCGCAGGGACTCTCCTGCGCGTTGCTTTCTCTCCGCTGACGGGCTCATAAGACGAGGGGGCGGGGCGCCTCGTACTGGAGAGTAATGGTGGGGCGGAAAACTTAGCTTTCCGCCCACCTCGAGCGACGCCAGTGATAAAAATCCCGCCAACCTGACATAGGAAGTGTCTGTTGCCTGAGTATTTCCATTGCTATGCTAATCACAGCATGACATTTTATTGTAGAAAGGTTTGTGTGTGCATGTGTGCGCACACACATACATGCCCACTCCATTGGTATTTAAACAAAATGGATCAGATTCCAAACCCTATTTTCGGTTGGCCCTAAGGCTTGCAGGCATATAATGGGATTTTTTTTTAAAAAAAATCTCATTACATTAAGTTGCTTCCAGAGGAAGACCAACACAGCTTTGGCATAAACAAGGGCAGGGACTGCCAGCCCAACTGCTGATGCCCATGTAAGCACCAGCCTGCCTGCAATCCAATCCTTATTTTTCCAATCTGTCTGCTGGGAATGAATGTGACTGGGGTGTCAGGGCGCATTCAAGAGGCTGTGGGTCTAAGGTCAGTCAAGCCCCCAAGCTGCCTGCCAGAGGCAGGAATAGCAGACTACTCCTTGAGTGGTCTGGCCTCTGAACCTCACCCCCAATCAATGCCCCTAATGGGGGCACCCAAAAAAGCAGGGGACAAGGAAGCAAGTGCTGTCCTTTCTGACCTCTGTCATGAACTTTGACTGATGTTTCATGCCTGATACTTGAGCAAGTTGTGACAGTTACCCTGAAATCCTATGCACATTTTCCTTAGAGTAAGCCCCACTGAAGACAATGGAACTTTCTTCTGAGTAGACAAGTTACAGGCAAACGTGCAGAAAAATCAGTATTCATTGCTATGAGGAAGAAAAAACAACAACAACCCGCATCTCCCAAGGTAGAGATGAGGTTGAAATTCTTTCCCAGTCCCATTGAATGGTGACTGAATTGCCAATAGCAAGGCAGTAAAAATATAACAGCAAATAAACAGAATCAAAAGGAGGAGGGATGACGGACTGCCTGGAAACAAACTGGTTGAACACATGGAGTTTGACGCCTTTTCCAAGGGGGAATGCCCCATCTCTTGGCCACTCTGATCTGTCAGGAAATCCAACTCTCGAGTTTTCTTTGTGGCTGGATGGGCCATGAACACACCTCTGCCCAGGCAGCATCACCCTCCTCCTTTATGCCTCCCCTGCAAGTACAGTAATACAAATGATGACCATCAAATCACATCATCAAAGCCAAACACAATAATGAAACACATGTAGGCCAAGAGCCAAAGAACAGCCTAGGTAGCAATATACAATTGGACTTGTTTTCCCCCAACAACAGCCCTCCCCCACTGAACAACAGGGGGGAAATACTGTACAATACTACTCCATAAAAATACCATCCTACAAACTGTAGTTGAAATTCCCTTCAGTTTCAAAGCATTAGACACTTTTAGATGCTCATGAGGAATAAAATGAAAGCATAGGGGAAGTGGCAAAATGGTGGCAAGCTCCACCTCCTCACATATACAGGTGGGCCCCCATATCCGCTGGGGATATGTTCCAGGCCCCTCCGTGGATACTTGAAACCATGGATAAGAGCGAACACCCCCTCCATAGTTTCCTGAGGGGCCCCCCACCCTGCCTCCCCTGCAGGCAGGCATGCTTGCCCCCCCTAGCTCTTATTTTTCTTTCAGCAAGCTTTGTTTCTTCCTTAAAACACCATTGCAGGCAAGTAGAACCTTGCAGAGCCTCTCTAGTACTTAGTCTCGTTCTACTTGCCTGTAAGTACTTGCCAGAGGCTGCTTCTCCTGTTTCTTTAAGGAAGAAACGAAGCTTACTGGGAAAAAGGTAAAAGCCTGGGGGGGGGTCCCCATGATCCGTGGATAACTGAAACAGTGGATAGCGAATCTGTGGATATGGGGGCCCACCTGTATGCAATCACCAGAATGTCTGTAGTGAATGAACACAGATAGCTCATGGGAGCTTGCTACAACAGTGCATCTTCGTATGCTAAATTTACCCCATATCAACATATGAAATGTTGTCCAATCCTCCCCCTCCCCCCGTTTTATGGAGCTATGGATTATTGTCTTTGGATTTTATGATCATAAATTTTATCACTGTACTTGTTACAAAAAACAATTTCAGGTTTGTTTGTTTTTTAATAAAACTTCATGTATACAGACAATAAAAAACACAGTTGTTGTCTTATTCTCTCTATTTACCTGATCAATTCTAATGAAACTGTTGATCGCTATTGGGGGACTTGTAATTTCACTGCAATAATTAAAGACAATCCATACTAAAGATAAGGAAAAACACTTAGCGATCTGGGTGAGTTGCATTGCTGTTGCTGTTGCTTTAATTTTGGACTAGTTACTAGAGATGAAACTCTCTCAATAAGTCAAAAACCCACACGGCACCTATAGGAAAACTACAGAAAAATGGCTCAATCCTATGCTTTCCCTTCCCCCAGAGGAGTCGTCAGGGTGGGGGCGAGGGGGGTGTCGAGCTTGGAGGGGGAGCACTGCCACCATGGCACCGCCGAATTTTGGCGGCACTGCGACGGCAGTGCACCCCCTCTGGAGATCAACACCCCCACCCAAGCTCGACATGAGTCGGGTGCGAAAGCAGCCAGGGGAGGGTGCACACCAAGGGTGTGTGTTCTTCTTTCTTACCGCATTCATGCACCACCACCCCCGGGCGGCAGGCAGCCAGATGCGTCCTTCCAGGCTGGCAGTATCAAATGTGAGGCTGGAGAGGCTGCGCCTGCGCAAACTTGCTGCAGCCTCTCTAGCTCCCTCACAACGCAATCCAACTTAACTTTTGTGCCGGTGTAACCAGCAGCCCAGCGAGAATGGGAGGCCCCAGAACGGAAAGTGCTTAGCTTATCTATTGAGTTGTTAATTGTTCTTTGATGAAGATAAGCAAGGCTCTCTGCTCACTGCTGTTAAAAACAAAATGTGGTGCTGGCTGCAAACCTGAAGTCTCTTGAAGTGAACTTTGAGTGACCGATGTGAAGAGACAGGTTTTCCAGATCTTTGTTTTTGCCTAAATGTCTCTCTTGCAAGCAAGAATATATGGTAATTAAAAGACTAACGCAACACCCTGGCTGCATTCCATGACGTACTTGGGAGTCGCGCCTCCCACTTTGGAAAGCTTGAGGCTCCCTGCAAACTGAAACAAGTGCAGAAGAGAGTGACCAAAAGGATTAGTGGGCTGGGGCATCTCCCTTATGAGGAAAGGCTACAGCGATTGGGGCTCTTCAGTCTAGAAAAAAGGCGTCTGAGGGGGAACATGATTGAGACGTATAAAATTATGCATGGGATGGAGAGAGTGGATAGAGAGAAGTTCTTTTCCCTCTCACACAACACTAGAACTAGGGGACATCCACTCAAATTGAGTGGAGGGAGTATTAAAACAGACAAAAGAAAATATTTATTTACCCACCGTGTAATTAGTTTGTGGAACTCCTTGCCACAGGAGGTGGTGATGGCACCTGGCCTAGATGCCTTTAAAAGGGGATTGGACAGATTTATGGAGGAAATGTCCATCACAGGTTACAAGCCATGATGGGGATAAGTAACCTCCTGGTTTTAGTAATAGGCTATCTCTTAATGCCAGATGCAAGGGAGTGGCAACAAGACCTGGCTGTTGTCTTGTTGTCTTGTGTGCTCCCTGAGGCATCTGGTGGGACCACTGTGTGATACAGGAAGCTGGACTAGATGGGCCTTTGGCCTGATCCAGCAGGGCTCTTCTTATGTTCTTATGTACGTGCTGGAGGCAGCATTCCATTTATTGCAGGTTTGCAAATTGGTAAAATATTTTCGGCTGCTGAATGTTTTTAAGAAAGCTTTAAAGACTTTGATTTCTCACTCTGTGATTAAGAGAGGTAGAAGAGACATAAGTAAGTTGCTTGCTGTTGAGTGAGCTGTAGAAATGTCTACCTTGTTTAATTAAGCCAGAGGAAGGAGGTGGCAGCTGCTATGTTGTTTGGTTGATTAATTATTATTAGGATCTTTCTCCTTCCTCCTTTTTGATCCACCTCTAAGTTAGTTTCCCACTCTATTTGCTGGGACAACCCCCCCCCCTTGGAGTCTGCTGGGCAGTATAAGAATATTTTTTTCATCTTGCAAAGATGCTACCTAAAGGAGCTTTCTCTCATGCAACTGGGGTGGGGCATGACCAATGAAAAGAAATGACCTCCGTCCCATGCTTTGATGTTTCTCTTGCCATGAATAGAACAAACGCAGACAACATCAATGCCCTCTACCAGGTAGACGCCCCAGGCCTGCCAAGGGAGGGAGGGCAGCATCCCAACCCCACCATGTGCACTCCTGGCTTAGCTGCTGCTCAGCAGAAGCACGGAAAATCCACTTTAGGGCTCGTTTTGGGAATATACATATATATATATATTAGAAAGGGTGCCTCTGAGCATGTAAAGAGTGCCTGTTTCTTCAGTGCACTTTAATGGGGAGCCACGGCTAACAGCGAGGGAGGTCAGGGGAGGCGCAAGTCCAAAAAGTTTGGGAACCACTGGCCTAGTGACAAGCTTAAGCATACCAAATAAGCATACAATTGGAGAGAATGAGACACCAGATGAAAGTTTCAAGACTGATAAAAAAACTATATTTTGAAAGCAAAAATGGCCTCATCAAGTGAGTGATAACTAGGTTGGTGGAACATGAAAGAATGAATTTCACAGCAGCCCAAGATTTAAGTCCACCATGAACATTATGAGTGCAATGTGGAGGAAGTGCATTGCTTCTGCTGCCCCACTGTGTGAACAGGATTTTCCACCCCAGTAAACCTCTGATCTAACCCACAGAATTCTCCTTTATTAAGGAACTTCTGGGGGAGAGGGGAAGGAAGAGATACGTCTTAGAACAGAAAATGTCACTTAATGGAAAATGGTGATGACAAGGCAAACCATGGGTAAATAAAATATTGCTGCATAGTACACTGTCGATATGTCAAGCCCAACTTCATAACTACATATTTTCCCTCCTACAAAATATTGCAGATCTGAACAACTGCAGTGCATCTTCCGGTATCTACAGAAACCAAGTTATTGCCAAGGCAACCACAGTAAATGTGGTGTTTAGGGTACTCCAGTTATCAAACTTGAGTATTTGCTAAAAGGACAAATTCAGTAGTTATTATTTGATGTAGCATTTAAGGGAGGAGGAAAAAAAACAACAACCCCTCAACTGACTCTCAACAACAACTTTAAATTCAGTATTTGCTTCCCTGTTGTAAGAAGATAAAAAAAATTAAGACTTAAATATCTTGCAAGAAAGAGATGTATGCTTATAGAATATTCATAAGGGAACACATCTTCCTTATATAGGCTGAGTAAAAAATAGCATCCTCAATCTTCCAAAATGTAATGTTTTTAGGAACACTTTGACTAACGTGCTTCTACTTGAGCAAAGTAGCTAGCATGCTGCCACATGAATAGCAGTAATTGAATGACGCTATTTAACCAGAAGAAAGGTTTAAAAAAAGATTCTAGACCTTATTGAGTATAAAAAGTAATTAATTAAAGATTGCACATTTCATTTCAAGGTTATTTTAATCAATGACCTTCAGATACTGATGTTTTAACATTGATTTATTTAGAAAGACGATGGGCTAAATTGAATAAAAATATGTAGCAAAAAAAATAACACAGCTGTAAGGACAGTAATAGGCCAGCAGGTGGCACAGTGGGTTAAACCGCTGAACCATGAGCTGTCGATCGAAAGGTCGGCAGTTTGAATCCATGACGGGGTGAGCTCTCGTTGCTTGGCCAGCTCCTGCCAACCTAGCAGTTCCAAAGCAAGTTAATGTGAGTAGATAAATAGGTACCGCTTGCGGGAAGGTAAACAGCGCTCCGTGTTCCAGCCGCATGCTACGCGCTGCGGCAAGGAGAGTCATGCCAGCCACATGACCACAGAGGCGTCTTCGGACAACGCTGGCTCTTCGGCTTTGAAATGGGGATGAGCACCACACCCTAGAGTCGGACACGACTGGACTTAATTGTCAGGGGTCACCTTTACCTTTTTAAGGACAGTTATAGTCTTGGGATTATTGGCCAATGTCAGGGGAAAAAAATGTATGTCCTGAAAATTAAATGAAAAGAATGCTACATTTCACATTAATACTCCCATCCTAAAAATAAATGGAACTGATTCCATTTGAAAGTGCTCCTAATCTAAACTGACACTCATTATAAATTTGTACCAATAGTCAATAAGAAAGAAAAGTATTTTGAGTACATAGCAAGTGTCTTGCGAGTCTAATGAAAGGAATTTCAAGTGACACCATTCGAGACAACCCAGATACTTACTAGGAGGCTTTTCACTCCTCTTGAATTCTCAGTAGTTCAGGGAAGAAGAGAGGAAAGGAGAATACCCTGGAACGTTGCATTTAATCAAGTAGAATAGCAAAGGGCATACTGCCTTTTCTCCATGCTACTGTAAACCTCAGAAGTTGGGCTAACTGACCACTGAGATTGGGGTTGAAAAATAAGGGTTCTTGATCCTTGAAACAGAAAATGTGCGTTGAACAGAAAGTGTGTGTTGAATTTCAGCTAATGACCACAATTTTACTTGCTTCATTGGTATCTAAGGCCTAATTCTTAGAGGTGCAGTAAATGTGTCTGGGCTATATGACCTAGAACATGTCGTCAGGACAAGGGATTTTAGCCTAGACTTCTCTCTGACATTCTCATTCTTGACATGGAGGACATGTGAACCTCCACATGCAGGCCAGAGTGGAGCAGTCCAGAGGAAGTTTTAACACCTTAGTAAGAACTAGGCTTTAATCAGAATCAGATCATGAACACTAGGCTTACCAGATCTCCAACCGGGACAGAGTGCTAGTCCTTTAGGAGAAGGAATGTGGGCAGGTGTATCTTGTTAAACCTTAGAGCACAACCCTAGACACTGAACACAATGGGGCTTGCTTCTGAGTAGACATGCCTAGGACTGTGCTCTAAAGTTTAACAAGCTACACCTGCCCACATTCCTTCTTCTAAAGGTCTAGCACTCTGTCCTGCTTGGAGATCTGGTAAGCCTAATGAACACTGTCACTAATAATGAACACTACTGGTGTTACCTACTTGCATACTTTTCAGACGTGCATTTGTGTGCCTGTGTGAAGGTATGTGCATATACATTCTTTCATTGATTTCCTACCATAATCTTGTAACTTGTCTTGATTGATACGTTCCTCAGGCTTGGAATGGTAACAAAAAAGAATGAGCACAAGGGCGAGTAGAGAACAAATGAAGAAATAATCCATCATGAATAAATGGAAGAAGAAAAGGCATACTATTCGCAGGGGGCAGAGGACTGAAAAAAGAAGACCATGGTAGAGATGGAAACTTATTAAAGATACCAAAATGAAAAGATCAAAAATGATAGACAAGTTTCTCCGAAAGACAGCGACCCACCACTACAGTTCTTCCTTGATAGTGTGCAGCTACAGGGATTCATAGGAGTATTCTGGGGTATAGTCTCAACTCATATATGGTTATGATGAGACCCCAAAGGCTAGCCCAGCAGTTCTCAATCTTCTTACCTCCGTGACCCTCTTTGTCCTGCGCTGGGGGTTGCGACCCGACGCCTACTGTAACGCCGCAAAGCATTATGGAGCGCTACCAGAAGCCACTTTTGGGTTGCACCAGGCCCCATGACCCACTCTGTGAGCCCTGTTGTACCCCAAAACGCCTTGCGGAAGTTTTCCGCAAGGCACTGTCATGCCCCAGAATGCCTTGCACTTCCGCAAGGCATTTTGGGGCGCAACAAGGCCCATGGAGTGGCTTCTGGTACAGCCCCGTAATTCTTTGTGATGCGACAGCCAATGTCAGGACGTGGCCCACTGGTTTGAGAAACAACCCACTGGTTTCAGACCCACAGTTTGAGAAACACTGGGATAGTCATTCTCCATATACATTGAGTGTGCCCCCTAGAATGCAACCCACAATACTCTGCAACATACAGAGGGTTTTCCAGGAGACAAGTAGATAAGATATATCCAAAGGTAGAAGCTTTAAAACCACTGCTCTTTAGGAAGACTTGAGTATATACAGTTTGGGGTGAAGAGTTAATGGATTAAAAGTTATGCACTATTTGTAGTAGAATGGCAGAGAGGCATGGTGGAATAGAGAGAGTCTCGGCATGTATTTCTACTAAAGAATTGTGTAGCAGTGACATCAACTATAAAATTAATTAAATTCAACTGAAGAGGGGAAAGATGTCATATGTAAATGATTATTTACTCTCAACCTTCGAAAAGTCAGACAGAAAGACAAATAATAGGGTCAGTTTACCATTTGAGATTGCTATGATGCATATATACATAGGGCAATCACAATCCAAATTAAGATTGTTTACAGAAACACCATGGAAATCTCATTTAGAATTAGAATGGAATTCACAGTTACAGTCAGAGCATCTGCAACTCATTAACTGAAAACACTAATAGGCTCTTGCTTTCCATCATACATGTCTGTATGGCAGCAGCTAGACCAAAACTGCAAAGTAATCTGTTCTGTTTTGGAATAATAATTACATATTGACAAGTTAAGCAGTGAAACTGAAATCAGGAGGATTTAGGCCAGTGTTTCTCAAACTATGGGTCAGGACCCACTTGGTGGGTCGCAACCTGATTTCTGGTGGGTTCCAGGTGATGGAAAGATCAGATAAGTAATTGCCACAAGCCCTGAGGCTATTCAAAAATAAGATAGCTGCTAATTGCCCTTCAAAGAGCTGAGCTCCTGCAGTTTGCAAGCTTGTGTAAATATAGGGAGATAAATGTTTGAGTGTCTCGTAAAGCTAGGTGGGTCCCGATAGCGTGTCATTTTAAAACGTGGGTCCCAGTGCTAAAAAGTTTGAGAACCACTGATTTAGGCTATATGGTGAGCATTCCCGGGGGGGGGGGGGAGCTAAAGAGGCATCCATTATTTTGTCCACAATCCTTTTCAATCTCCCATTCTTCTGCTACATGATATCCTGGGAGAAAAGCAACTCCAAAATACAAAATGCATGGTTGTAATATATAGGAGCATGATCCTCCAAATCCTGCTCATGCAAAAATTGCATTTGTTCAAGAGAGCCTCTTGGGTAGAAGCAGAAGTTCATGGCAGAACCCTAAAAATTCAAGAATCATTATGAGTAACTGGGGCAGGGCGACCTGGAAAGTCTCCCGATGCTGCCTCAGGTCCGCGACGGCCAGCTATGCACTATTCAAAACAAAAACCCAGGGCCAAACACAGTGCTATTGAAACACAGTGCTATTCAAAACAAAAACACAGGGCCCAAACACAGTGCTATTCTACTGTGCTCCTCGCATGTTTTCTTTAAATGCAGAAGTATGGGACTTCTGGTTTTATTTATTGAGATCAGGTGAATGAAGGAGTTCACATGGTCCACGTGAATAAAATGGGTAGCACTGCACCTTCATATTTGAGTGCGGTAAAGAGGCTGATGATCCACTTTCTGCTAACGTTTAGCGAGCGGAAAGCAGATCAATGCAGCTCACATCCATGGTGGGCTGGAGGGACAGGGGAGAAAGGAACTCAAATATGCTACCCTCTTGCCGCCGCGCCCCCCCCCCCCACAATCCACTACTGATGCAACCTTGCCAGATGGATGGGTCACCCCTGTGAGTGATTCAATAAAAGCAGATAAGCTTCCTGAGAGAAATGGTTAACTGAATGGCATGCCCACGGACCTGAGTAGTATCTCAGACATGCACCCCAAGGAGGCAGTGTCAGGATCACACAGATTGCAAGTGGCTGGGTCCTCCTCTGCCAACAGGAGCAGATGATGTTCTTTCAGATGGAAGAGCACTTGCTGCAGGACCCTTACCCTGGCCATAGGAATGCACACTGAGTGAGCTGTTCAAGCCACAGAGGTATCCTCATACCAATGCTCAGCCAAACCCTGTGATTGCGCATGCCACCTGCTTGCACACAAGGGTGGTGCGCATGCACAATCTCAGGGTTAGGCTGCGGATTTTTTTCCAGGGACTAGAGTGGTTTTGCCTCAGCTGCTGCTGGATATGCTGTCATGCTGTCCACTCAGCCACTTGCCCCTGGAGTATCCAATATCCGTTGGGCCCAATCAGACTAAACAGACCGCGACAGGTCAACTTCTACAATTACAAAAACCACATCTTGCATTTCTCATTACTTCAAGTCTTTGATACGTTTCAATTATGATTGGTCCTATATTTTAAGTGCAATCCTGCACAGAGTTATGTGTGGGTAAAAAAAAAACCACCAATGTCGGCAAGACCTTCCCATATGTAAGAGTGTCTAGAAGTGCAGCCAAAGATAAGAGCAAATAGCACAAAATGATTGACTTGAGAAATTGCTTGCAAATAATAGGTCGTCACACATCCATTTCCGCAAGCATACACGGTGCAATAGGATCTTTCTTAATGAATCAATTTAACATGGTTCAGCTGTCACTGAGGATCGGCTCTGATGCAACATTTTCTTCCAGGCGAACGCTTCTCCAATAATTTTTCTTGTTGGCATACAGGGGCTAAAAATGTTGCAATGAAATGGAAAATCCACATGGATTTTTTTTTTCCCGGAAAGCATCTGTTAGCAGGGGATGGGATCCCAGACATTCTCGCTGGTGGTTCTTTCCTTAAAAAGTCACACAGTACGTTAATTTCAATGGAACATGTCCTACATGCTTTTCTTCATAAGCATGATTCCCAAAGTTCCCCTATGAAATAAGATATTTCACAGAAGAAATTGGAAGATTTAAATGTCATCTGAATTAGAAGGATATGGTTCATATCTGCTTAGAGAGATGCTTGAATATTAAAATGGGAAGAGGCATAATGCACAATCAAATGAAGTTCATCAAATAAAAGGTCCTTGAAGGATTAGGGCCCCAATGTCACACCGTTTTTCTCCCCCTCCATGGCATGGAGTGCATTGCTCCTTCTGCCCCACTGCAGATTCCCCACTTTCCTTTCTTCTCACCCCACTGCTTTTCTTCTTTCCACTAACACCCCACAGTTTCCCCACTTTGCTTTCTCTCCTTGTCAGTTTGCTAAGCTTAGGCTTGAGCTTGGATGGGCAGGTGGGCTGGCGAGCACACTTCCTCTGCCCATATGCAGAGAATGGGAAGGAACTGTTGCTAGACACCCTGGTTTGGCCCTGGAGTTCCTTGTGGTACTGCAAATAACCCCAAAGAGCAATCCTAATTGGCAGTGCATGGGCACTTCTTCCTCTCCCCTTCTCATTGGCCAGTAACTTGGGCTTGCTTCTAGGGGATTCTTGAATTATCACAAAAGATCCCTAGGAGTGAGTCACGGCAGCACAGAGAGATGTTGTTGTGCAGTGACTCTCTACTTTTCTGTGTATCTATATGTGACTTGCATATAAAGATATGCAAATACAGCATTACAGATAGGCTTACCATCCGTCCCGGAAAAACCGAGTCAGTCCGGACAGGACTTTTAATAAACATTTTAACCTTGAGTCTGCCTGGTTCCTGGTATGGGAAGTACAGTGGATTTTCACAATCTCCTCGCTCTGCATGCTGTACTCAGCATGCGCTACTGTGAGAATGATTTTGCAGAATGGTGGCAGTAATCACAGAAGGAACAGGTTTTGCACACCTCTGTAACATCCCGAAGCAAAGATACTGTAACTGTTTGGATTTCAATCCCAGTCACAGTTACCCCTGCATGTAACATGTACTGAAACTAATTACAACTTAAATGTTAATATCTGAGCAGAATGACAGCCTGGGCTCTTTGCACATGCATTTCAATAGCAACTAAATTTATTCCCTTCCCTATATACTTGCATAGAATTTCCTTGATCAGCACAAACTCTTATTTCATGTATTGAAACTTGCAATTCATTAAAGGTAAAGGTATCCCCTGACAATTAAGTCCAGTCGTGTCCGACTCTAGGGTGTGGTGCTCATCTCCATTACAAAGCCGAAGAGCCAGCATTGTCCAAAGACGCCTCCGTGGTCATGTGGCCGCAGTAGCGTAACGGGCTCCGTTGGCGCCCGGTTCAGGGGGGGGAATTGGCGCCCCTATATATTAAATATATATGTGGGTAGGCCGTGCCGCACTCCAGGGATGGGGGCGCCGCGCTCCGGGAGGGGGCGCCGCGCTCCGGGAGGGGGCGCCGTGCTCCGGGAGGGAGCGCCACGCTCCAGGAGGGGGCACCGCACTACGGGAGGGGGGGGCGACCCGGCGGGACCCTGCACCGGGCACCCCCCCAGCGCGGACCCGGACGGCTTACCTCCTGCCCAGCGACGGGGTGCACTGCGTTCAGTTCAGGAAGCGGAAGTGAGTGAGTGTGTGCCTCTTCTTCAATTCCCCGCCGGACTCCTTCAGCGGAAGTTCAAGCCACTGCTGGGCTCGCCCCAAAGGACCTCTCCACCATCAGTCTCCAGCCTCAGGAGGAGAGGAAGACAGCAGCAGGCTGCGCTTTGTGAGTGTGTGTGTCGTGCCGCGCGTGCCTGGTGCCCCCTCCTTCACCCCGCCCCCTCCTTCAATTCCCTGCGTAGAGTCTCCGAGTCGGACTCGAGTCGGACTCGTGTTTCCGAGTCGGACTCGAGTTTCTGAGTCCAACTCGAGTCCGGCGCCGGCACCGCGGCTTTGCCGCGGCGCCCCCGTAGCAGGTGGTGCCTGGTTCAACTGAACCACGCAAACCACCCTTGTTACGCTACTGTGTGGCCGGCATGACTCTCCTTGCCGCAGCGCGTAGCATGCAGCTGGAACACAGAGCGCTGTTCATTAGTAGTATGTAATTTCATTAGTAGTATGTAATTCATTAGTGGTATGTAATTTCAAGGTGACACTACTCTTTTAACAGTGGTTTTTATTTATTTATAGATTTAAAATTTCTAGGGTGATACCATAAAATAAAAACCTTGGCCATGTTTCACTGTTTTGAGGAGAGTGTCTACCTACAGAGCCTACAAGGCACAGTATATAACAGTTATTATCTACAACTTGTTGTTTTCCATAGCAACCGAAACAGAAAACAAAATGTAGTACTGTAAAACCAGCCATTCTGGGGGGGGGGGGGGGAGAGAGAGAGAGAGAGAGAGAGAGAGAGAGAGAGAGAGAGAGAGAGAGAGAGAGAGAGAAGCTATTAAACACTGACAGAACTGTACAGCCAGACCTCACTTAAGGAAGTGTCAGTGATCCAAAACTTTCCTACTGTTGACAATTAAGAATAATTTATGTATCATGTTTATGTCTTCTGAAGCTTGACAGATATTCTTCCACTCATTAACTGCATTCACCACTAAAATAAAATAGCCAATAATATTGTAAATATAGACAAAGCAAATTCAACCCATTACAACTAGGACACCTACCATTGTCTAGAAGCAGAGGTTCTCAAACCCTTCCCGTCTGAGTACCACCTCCAGCGGTACTCCTGCTGCGTACCACCAGAAGTGACGGGCGATGACATCATCACCAGTTACTTCTGGGTTTTCAGGTTTTCTGAGGCCAGAAAACGCAGGTAGGAGACCCGGGGCGGGTGGGAGAGCCCTTCTCAGCATTCCCAAGCCCTTCTCAGCTAATTGCTCAGGAGCAAAAACACCGCCGAAAGTTTCGCATCAAAGCAGGGTTCCAGTGGTCGGCGGTCTGAGTACCACCAGCAGTCGGCCAAAGTATCATTGGTGGTACTAAGTACCACTGGATGAGAACCCCTGGGCTAGAGCAGAGAGAAACAATTGGGTTAAACATTGAGAACTCACAGTTGTGATACTGCCTGCTGATTGTCATCTTCCATGCAAAGTTGCTAGAAGAGTTGTCCATGGACAATGCCATGATTGGTGGATAGCTGTAGAGTTACTCATTCCCTCCCTCCCAACCAATAGAGAAAGGATGAATCGTCAGGAGGGGACAGAATGTGTGCCCTGAAGATGTGTACTCATTTATCTTCAGGTGACCAGCTCAGTTGGAAGCAGTATGACTCTCTCATGGCCCAATCTTATGCCACAGGCCCTGCCAACTTCGATGTCAGCGAGGTGGGAGGATTGGAAGATCCGATGAGACCCATTGGCAATCAAGAGGCTTATGGAGGGGTAAAGGAAATATTGTCCCTTATCTCTCCCAAGACTCTTAATCAGTCCCACCACCACAGCATTGCAGTACAAACTGTTTTGGTGTGGCTGCATGCTATGGTGGGGGAAAAGATAGGATTGGGCTGTAAGTCTTCTTTTTGTCTGGCTCATGCTATGCCTTGCACAACACTGGAGTTTAGTCTGGTCACACTTCCACGTTCTGTAGGTCAGCTATTCAAGTCAGGCAAAAAGCAGCATGCAAAAGAGAAAGGTGCCTTTCAGGATGCACTCCAGTTTATGCACAGCAGTGGCAGAAGCCAAATTAAAAAAAAATTATCGCATGCCTGTTGATAAAACAGTACTGCCCTGTGAAAAGTGAAAACGTGCAAAGGCACTGCGGTGCATTCAGCTTCATGTGCCTGATCCCTCCTGGCCACCTTTCATTTCCCTCTTTGATAGTGCTACCCCACTTGTGGAAGGAGGTGGTGATAGTGAGTGGTGGTGGTGGTGGACAATGAAGGCAGCCGAGGGGCCAGAATGCACGCTGAAAGGATCAGATTTGGCTTTCAGGCTGTCAGTTGCTGAATCCTGCTTTATACAATCAGAAATACGTATCTTTATTCCGCAGTATTTTTTGTGAGGGACATCTTTCTTTGAATAAGGGGCATCATTACAGAACAGAGGGGTGATGCTGAAAAGAACATGGTTCATGAAGGAAGTGTGGGGAAACAAGATCAACTGTACTAGCCAAGTATCTTTTTTTCTGCTATACCCCTGCATACACACACATTCTTAACGTGCATGACTATTCTAAAAAGTACATCTACCAAAACACTGCTAAGTGTTTCATAATTATAGGCTAAATTTTGCCATGGTTACAAAGCATACATATCTCATCTGAATTTCATAGTAGTGACAGAACCTAAAAATAAGGGTGGGTGGGGGGAATGGATGGAAAGTATGTAGCCACAGAGTAATTAATCACACTTTATATACTGACGTGTATAGTAAATACTGTAAATGAAAGACTGTTCTAAAGCAATTAGTTTTAAATCAATAGAAGACATTTTGCTTGGGGGGAAAACCACAGATTAAACTTGGGATAGTGCATCATTATTATTAGTGTAGCATTTATATTGTTATTTATTTTCAATAAGTAACGTAGTGACATTTTTTTCCTACTAATGCTGATGTCAAACACTTTCACATATTTTAATGTCAGCACAGAAGTGCCTCTGGATGATATTTGGTTTGCTGCTATCCAGATTAATGAGATAATGTACTGCAGGTTTAATGCAAAGTTTCACAGCAGCACAAGCCTAGTACAGGATGTTAGCCTTCTGTGAATGGCTTTCAGGTTAGGCTGATATCATTCTGAGTGATTGCTCCTCTTAATAGCAAGGGAACGGTCACCTCTCTAGCTTTACTTTGTTCGTGGCAAGCCTCCAGAACTCCCGCAGTTCAATCAAAATTAAGTAGCCTTAATATGTTTGATGTTAAACATTTTCCGAAGCTACAAATTACATCTGGAGAGTGAAACTGCAAGCCTACCAATGAAGCCTTCATCCCTTATCTTTCATTCTTCTTGCAATTGCAAAATTACTGTTTAAGAGCAGATAGCTTCCTAAATTTACACCACCTGGAAAGGGTCTTCAGGGGTTTGCCAAGTTAAACCTATTTTCTTACAAGTGGTCCCCGCCCCAAACTTGCTCTGCAGTCCTTGAGCAATTACTTTTTATCTTAAATATGATGTGGTCCTAAATGGGTTTGTAAAGCAAGACAATAAATATCCTGGCAAACGTGGTAAATTAGATATATTGCAGAAGGGAAGGAAATACAGGAGATTTGCAATGTCAGAATGATGAGAGGATCAGTTGCCTCCTTGTGCTTTAAACTTTATGATTAGGAGTACCTATAGGCAGCAAGGAACAGGGCATTCTCAGTGGTGGCACCAACTTCCCTCCATAGAGGCATTCTGGCGGGGCCTAAAAACATTTCTTTTTAGACTAACCTTCTGAGGTCATGGCTTTTAGTATTAGACAGCTGAGTTTTAATATCTTGGACTTCAGGTTTTTTACCGTTTTTATATGATGCTGCTGCTGGCTTTGTTTACTATTTCTTTTTAATTGATTTTAGTGTGATTTTCATAATGTTTTCATGTTGTTATTTTTATGGTATTCTGTAAATTGTTTAAAATTGTCTTGATCTTGTAAGCCACCTTGAGTGCACTGATCTTGTAAGTTGCCCTGAGTGCCCTTCAGGGAGAAAGGCGGAATACAAATCAAGTAAGTAAGTAAACAAACAAACAAACAAAATATTGCTGGTCAGCTTGCTGATTGTATACACCTAGTGGTTATCATAAACAATTATTAACTAGATGTGGGTTAAACCACTGAACCATGAGCTGTCGATCAAAAGGTCGGCAGTTCGAATCTGTGCGACGGCTCCTGCCAACCTAGCAGTTCGAAAGCAAGAAATTGCAAGTAGATTAATAGGTACCACGTCAGCATGACGGTAACAGCGTTCCATGCGCCTCGGTGCTGAGTCATGTCGGCCACATGACCATGGAAACGTCTCCGGACAGCGCTGGCTCTTTGGCTTTGAAACGGAGATGAGCACCGCTCCCTAGAGTCGGACACGACTGGACTTAATTGTCAAGGGATACCTTTACCTATATAAGGCATGATGATTTTTCACTCAAGCATTGCTATACCACTAATACCAAAGGCATTTGGTTCTGGTTCTGACACACTGGGTGTCTGGTCCATCTGGTCTATACATTCTCATTCGGTTTTTCTTGCTGAAGCTATTGGTGGAGATTCCCATAAAATCACACATTTGCACTTTCCCAAATTAGTGTTAAATTGCATTTTTTATCTTTTTAAAAAATACAGCAGAAGTTACAAGAATCCCTGAGAAATTATCATTTGAACTGTCAGTACAGATGGTCTCAAGAAATTGGATAATGTTTCTGTTACCCCCATACAGAAACAGTTGGCTAGCGACTGCAATCTTAGCAACTACAGCATCCTCCATACTCTTATTATCCATTGCAAAGGAGCATGAGATAGTTGTTTCCTGCGCAGACGTAAGGGAAGGAATAGAAACAATGCAAGCGGGAGTCATTCTATCAGAAATAACGCAGCATGTTAATGTTAATAGAACCACAGTAGCTACTACTGAAACAGTGATCAGATGTAATAACATTAAAGAAGAAGTGAGCAGAAATTAATCCTAGTTTTGGGAGATCATATGTCAAAGCAAAAGGAGCATTGGGCACTCAGTGCAATACTTTATTTCATCCAATCAGGAGCCCTATAAACATGATCCTCATTGCATGCGAAACACTTTACTGTGTGTAGTTCTGCAAGCCAGGATAAAGTATAAAATTATCTAACCGCATGGGTGGGAGCCAATCACATGTGTCATCATGACTACAGAACTGGCAGCTTGCTGGAACAGGGTGTTGATTCCTGCTTATGAGGCTGACAGCCGAATCCTATGGTCCTGTCCCCATCCCCCCTGGCAACGCAGAGACACCAAAATGGCTATTGTTGCATCCTGCTGGGGGAAGTATTGTTGCATCCTGCTGGGTGGACCGGGAAGGCAATGGGGGCGGGGATGGGCGGATTGACTCTGGGAAGGCAGTGGGTTCGGCAGCAGTGGAGGCCACCGAATCCTAGCCTCCTTCCCAGACCTGATCCCGCAGCCCAGGTCCACATGGACCTGCACCAGCGATGTCGCTAGCACAGGTCCAAGTAGACCCCTCCTAGCGACATCGCTGGTGCAGGTCCATGTGGACCTGGGCTGCGGGATCAGGTCTGGGAAGGAGGCTAGGATTCGGTGGCCTCCACTGCTGCCGAACCCACTGCCTTCCCAGAGTCAATCCGCCCATCCCCGCCCCCATTGCCTTCCCGGTCCACCCTCCCTCTGCCCCCGTCACTGCCTTCCCCTGCCCCTCTTCTGCCTCCTCCCACCCCATCCTGCCTGCCCCGCAGCCTAGAATGGCCTTAGGATACAGCTGCCAGCCCTTTAGGCCACTTAAAGTTACGCAGGATTGTGCTGCCCTTGCGGTAATATATCTTTGGCAATCTGTGTTTAGGGAACCTTAGGTGGTTTTGCTACAAAGGACTGACATGGCTAGCCTCTGGAATTTAGAACTATAAACTTGAAATCAGATTGCAGCAAAGTGTTTGGACTTTGATAATGGTAGTCATGAAAGTAAAAGTACAGTTTTCTTATTCCAAATATACTGGTGTAAAAAAAATTCATTTTGTCCAGTGTAAGAGGCCTTTGGAAGTGTTGTTCATTGCAAGTGTCCCCATATAAACAGCAGGAGCCAAAAGGAAGCATCTGTGTAGCACCAGAGCACCTCATCTCTTTGACGGAAAAAGGAACTTGTTCCCCAGAAACAATTAGGGCTCTCTCACCAATGTAGTAATAAAGTCACAGAACTGTATATACTAAGCCTGTGAACCACCCATAACAGAAAAGTCCAAAACTGGAATTAGAGTATAAATCACGCTCACTGCTCTTTGCCAGAGGTGATAAGATACAGCAACTGAATATTTGCAACACAGAGGGCAAATATTTCCATTTGCATGCAACTGCTGTTGGCAAAGAAACTTATTTTCAACAGCAAGCATGCATATGGCTTTTGCAACTCTTCATCCCAGGCCTGTTTGGAACAGGAGCCAGAAGGATGTGATGGTGTAATAAAGAAGCGGTAAGCAGAGACTAAAGATACAACATTTCACATTTTCTCTGTTGTCAAGTGCTAGTGACTGGAAATGAAAATCACAAGTTGGTGTCTAAATTTCCTCCACTATAGACAGCAACTCATTACACGTTGACACTGGGTAGCTTAACATGTAGGTTCCTAACAGAACCCTAGAGATTCTTTGTAATTATTTATAAAACGAACACAGAGGGCCTATAAACAACCCTGCCAAGAAAACCAAGAATGGGAATGACATGGATTTGAAGAAAGCGTGCTTGTCGCTACGTTGCTATAACCAACAGCTAGTACACCACCCCAATGGAGCTGACTGATTCCGTTCACTGGACTGCAAAGTTGAATTTATGGTCCTCATATGTTGGAAGGATCACAAGGGGTTACCCTGTAATGCCAGAAGAGGGTGAGAAGATGCTCACGTGTAGGCAGAGAAGAGTTATGTCCTGCCCACACATTCATACCCACACACGCCACCATCCCCAAACCAAATAAGTAAGAATGAAACAAAAAAAAATATTTTCATGCTTGACATAATTTCCCTGTGGCATTGTGCCACCTCCACAAAGACATCCATAACTCTTCTCCTGCTTGAAACAATCTCTAACATGCCAGTCTCCTTAATGATGGAGGTACCCCCTGACGGTGCTTAACATTTAAGAGTGCTGGAGCACCACGTTTGCCCAAACAACCTTTTTCCATTTACCGTACCTCTAAGGCCTTCTAATTTTTCTTCAGAGACAGAAATCCTTTAAGCCCATTGTATCCTTGGGCTACAAATTTACTGAGATTTAGGTTTCCAATAAGAGTGTTGAGATGAATGCCACCTTCTCATTTATGAATCAATTTTTGCCCATCGGCTTTTCAGCGTTATTACTTTTTATTTTATTTTACACTCAAAGGGCCAAACCTCAGGAATATATATGCTGAAAACAACCCACAAGATGACAAACTTGAAACCTGGACTGAAGAAAATCAGTGACCCATTTTCTCCTCAGTATCGTACACGCAGACATCTTGCCAAATCTGTACTCTCCATTAGAATCGCTCTTCCTCATCTCCAGTACTCCTCTTTTATCATCAACATTTCACCTCAGCCATGAAAATGTGTTATTTCTTTGCAATGCCATGTACCATGTTTTTACATTATGCTTGTAGCTGCTTAAAAACAAAAAGAGTGTTTTCTTTATCTGTAATTCAAGCAACACAATCCAGCTGACATCTCCATCTATCTTTAGGGGTGATTCGGTTTTAATGAAGATGACTTGGCAGCTGGCAAAACCTTGTAATAATGTTGTAGACAATTTTTCTAAACACACACACACACACACACACACACACACACACACACAAACCAAACAACCAGTTGTTTGAGTGAAAAAACTACTAATCTCCATGTTCTGGAAACTATCCCTTTACAAAGCTACTTTTTCATAAGACCTTTGCAGTTTGTTTATTTAAAACCTGTATACCCCACCTTTCCAAAAGCTCAGGGCAGCTGTAGGTTTTGTAGATTTTGCAACGAACTATGAATAGAAGAATGGAGTCAAGGCTGTTTCTTAAGTTACCGTATATCTGAAAGATGTGGGTGCATTCTTAGGAGTCACACTGTTATTTAACAGTCATGAAAATCAGGACTGTTAAGCCTCCACCACCCACTATTGTACACCATTTTAATTGATTTTTCCTTTTGATTACAGGATACCTATGAAAGCATGAAAGTCAATACTAGAGTTAAAATTGAGCTCCAAAAGCAGAGCAATATTATATACAGTATGATAACTACAACATATCTATAAGTGTGAGCCATTCTGTTCTCATATATTTTCCCTTCATATTTAATCATTGACCAAAGATCCAGAATGTCTACTAATTATTAATATACTGTACTGCATTTGGCATTTAAACCAGCAGGAACTGTTAGACCAGGGGTGTCAAACATAAGGTCAGCGAGCCATATCTGGCCCCCAGAAACTCTTTATCTGGCCCGTGTGATAATTGGGCTCTCCCAGCACCACCATCAGCTGCTGAGCTGCAAAGGGATGCCTCAGCAGAAGTGGAACTGCTAAAAGGCCAGTGCTGGGAGAGCCCAATTATCATGCACGTTCTCCCAGTGCTGCCATCACCTGCTGCCAGCTTCTAAGCTGCAAAGTGACACCTCGGGAGAGCTGTCACTGCTGAAAGGGTGGCCCGTGTGATAATTGGGCTCTCCCAATTCCACCCCTTCAGCAGCACAGCTTCTGCCGAGGCACTGGGAGGGAGAGGCGGAAGGAGACCTCAGAAGGTGAGGAACAGAATGGGGGAAGGGGCAAAGCAAGAGGGTTGAGAGAGGGCAAAGGGAGATGCTGCCATGGTGCTGGAAAACGTTCATTTATCGCGCTTTCAGCAGTGCCGCTTTTGCCAAGGCTTCACTCCACAGAGCACCTCTCAGCTGCAGAGCTGTGAAGTGATACCTCGGCAGAAGCAGCGCTGCTGAGAGGCCTTCGTGATAATTGGGCTCTCCTATATTTTGAAAATATGGTCAAGATTTGCACAGTTTCTCTTCAGTCATTTGCAGCTAATGAGTTCCTAGGTGAGAACAAAGTGCTTATTTCTTGTCATCACTTGTTCAATGACATCACTTCCAGCTTAATGATGTCACTTCCAGTCCTCAGCAGGCACCATGAATGCTATTTGGCCTGCTGTCTGAAATGGGTTTTGACACCCCTGATTTAGACTAGGCCAGAAGATCCCCACCCACCTCCCGCCCCCTTCATGCAGAGAGGAATTCTGGGAGAGGAACCTGCTCTGCCAGGCAGGGATTGGCAATACATCAACAGGCTAACTCCCGCCAACCATGGGGAGATGCCCAAAGGACACCACACAAACACACAAAACCTGACACAAAGATGTCACAGTACCCTCACCTCCTACAAGAGGTGAGCAAGAGTGGTGCCAGCAGCAAAGGGAGCAAAACAAAGACCTGCAAGGAAACCTTGCACCCATGGTTAAAGTCCCCTCATCCCACCCACACAATCACACACATCCAAGGAAAACCTTTTTGACCACAGCAGAGGAAGGGAAGAAAGATGGGGGGGGTCTGTCTTCCCCTGTGGGGAGCAAGGAGAAACACAAAAAGGCAACAAGGAATTGACAATAGCATCAGTTACACTTGTTATTTGAATTGAGATGCACACTCAGTGTTTAGGAGAAAGAGTGGTGTGCGTGTCATGTTGCCCTATTGGGGGCAAGCATATGGTGGTTTGGGACATTGTGTTTCCCTCTCCTGGGCATGGGTGGGTGAAATGGAACTCTGCAGAGGACCCCTGTTCAACCTCCTGTGGCAATGGTGCAGTCCTGCAAAACCAAAGGGATTCAGATGAGTATTTCGCCAGCAGTAGCAATGGTTGGCATCCACACATTCACCAAAAGGGATTTATTTACAATATATTTTTTTTACCCCGCCTTTCTCCCCGAAGGGACCCAAGGCGGTGGAAAGGATCAGACGCTTCCTTTCCTAGTGTAGCATTTTTCCAGCACCAGGGGTGTGTCCATCATCTGAAGCGGGAAGGAGGATATGTACATTGACTTCTCCTCATTCCTCCCATGTCACACCTTGATCTCACCATGTTGGTCTCTCTGCCAGTGGAGATGTGCTGGTGTGCAAGTGATGTCCAAGTTACGTTGGCACAGCGTTTTTCTGAGTTGCACCAACAACTGTGGCTCCTCTGTTAACAGGCAGACTTCTATGGCAGTGGGGCATGACATACATGGAGATACTCTAGTGTATCTCAAAGATAGGATTGGACTGTTCCAAAGGATTCTGGGCTGGGCTCGAGTCTGATCACCTCTGGTCTAGCCAGAGTAGCCCTACTGTAACAGATTCCCATGTTCCTCTTCTTTTCTGCAGGTAACCCAGCACAAAGGGTTGCCCACTAATGGGCATCTCCTAGGCTGGGAGAAAAGCTTTAGAATGTAACCTCAACCTCACATTCCTGGTGGCAGCAAAAATCTACCTTATTTTTGTGGTTGCTTGTGAATTTAGAAGTGAGTTTAGAAGTTGTTTGACTTTAGAAGGTGTGTGGGAAGACCAGGTCATGGGACTGAGCACCTTGCTTCTTACCATCAGTTTTGCCCAGATTTTCTTCAGATCCCCACAAACCCCATATGACACAAGAAATGTGTTAGCCTTTAAAGGTGCCACAAGACGGTTTGTTGTGATTATGTATCATCGTTATATGAGTCACAAATAGAGGAGAGTTTGAATTTGAGAGTAATCCTCTCAGCATGAATGGATGCTGCTGCCCCTTATCAGCGTATAGCTGTCACGGCAGCTGTTCCATGGTGACACAATGTTCAAAATAGGATTTTACTTGGCATAATTAGGAGTGCCATTTAGGCAGCGTTATCACCACCATCTTTTCCAGTCCTGATAATTCTGGTGAAAATTGTGAGGTGGTTTATTCATTTTCATATGCAGCCCCTTGGAAATCAGCAGGGATTTTTTTTTTTGGGGGGGGAGGGTGTTATAAAAGTCCTCTTTTTCCCAACATGTGTGCAGTCTAACCTAACTCCATTTTGGTTTCTGGCAGGCATTCCTGGGAGCAGGGTTTTACTCCAGAAGAGGTGATGTCATGCTGAACTCTTAGGAAAGACCACACTCATTAAAGGGAAAGAAGGCATCTGTGGGGCATCTGTGTGTCTCCTTTCCTCCAAGATTTTGCAAATTTGGGTGCCCCCATCCTGACAGTATATTACTGCAAGCACAGGTCCTCCTGCATGATACATTAAGTTTCAAATTGCCCAGGCCACCTGGACAAATGTTTCTGATTCCTATGCCCGTCCCATCAACGACCGGAGCCTGGGTACAACACACACCCTGCCCTGCCTTTTGTCTCTCAGGAGTTTCTCTGATTGGAGAGTAAGTAATCAAGCCTTTTGTGTGCTCCTGGAAGGACACACTCAAGCCCAATCAAGTTCAGGAAATTATGCTGCAAACCCAAAGAGAAGCTCCAAACCTCCTTTGTCCACCTAGAAATGCTTTTGTTTTTCTTTGTGCAACGTCCTATAACTGACCCTGCTCTGCAAGCAGAACTTTGCCACTTCTCTATTCCTTGGAAGTGTCCACACTGAGCGCTTTTGTCACTTCTAAACCCTCTCTGAAAGTGTCCATGCTGCATGCCTGGAGGTCTCTTTCCCAGTAGAAACCTCATCCATTTTAGGTCACTTTTCTTGGGGAAGAGTCTATGCTGCTGAGCGTGTTCTTCATCTGGCCGTTTGCCAAGGTGCCCATCCTGCTGTAGGTTTTGAGGTTCCCCATAGAGACCCCCATCCATTTTGGTGGTGCTTCTTCCGTGCTGAAAGCCTCCACATTTTTTGCTTGGCAATGCTGTCCTGTGGTCAGGAAGCCTCTTGCTGAGTCCTCTTGCTCTGGAAGTTGCCCTCACTATCAAAGGAGCTACCTTCCTGACTCAAGGATCATCTTTTTGGTGTATTTTTGTCCCTTGGAAACTGGAATTGCGCTGCCCTGCTCTTGCTGGTTAGACTTGGTACTCAAAACCTGCCCAGCAGAATAGGATTGGTAATCTCTCTCCCACCCCCATGCCTTCTTTGATCCTCATAACAGTTCCTCCTTCTCTCTCCCCTAAAAGCCTCCATTTTCATGTGCCTATTTGAAAGCTTCCCACAAAATTGCCTTCTTATGTTGGCTGACTGGGGAGGAAAACCAGTTTAACCCAGACTAATTCCATTGCTTTCTCTTCTGTCTCTTTCCGGTTAACTCCACTTGTATTTCTTTCACTTGCAACCATTTACCTGATCTCCTAAGCAAAGTAACTGAAAGTAAAAGTGCCCTCTTTCTTGTTTGCTTATATTCTTTAATAAACGTTATCTCCTTTTGAAAAGCTCAGTCTTGTGGTTACTGGTAAGCTCATTTTGAAGCACTTTGAGGTTGTTTGCACCACTCACCCACGTCAATGATCCCAAAACTGAGGAACACATGCATGCATGTCAATGAGCAGTGTTGGCAACAGGAGAGTAGGGTTTACTAGTAGTGGCAGAAGGCTTCTGGTATTGCTTAAAACTGAAACACCACTACTTCTGAGCGCCGTGGTGGCTATAGTAAAACCACCAGTCCTCTGTGGACAACCGGCTGTTAGCAGGTGCCATCTTCTATACCAGAATGATAGAAGAACATCACCCAGCAGAGAAGTGGACCTTCACTGCTTCCACTATCACTCTCAGAAGTGGTGACATTTGAGTTTCAAGCAAGACAGAAGGCCACCACAATTACTGATAAGCCCTCCCCCAATCAGCCAGCATTTCTGCCAATTGGGGGGCTGTTTCCAGTTCCAGTTCTATGCAGGTAGATAAATAGGTACAACTTGAGGGAAGGTAACAGCGTTCCGTGTCCAGCCGCACGCTACGCGCTACAGCAAGGAGAGTCGTGCCCGGCCACATGACCACGGAAGCGTCTTCGGACATCGCTGGCTCTTCGCTTTCATAACGGGGATGAGCAACACACCCTAGAATCAGACCCGACTGGAATTAAATGTCAAGGGATACCTTTACCTTTACTTTCCAGTTCTTAGGAGAGCACCAATACAGGAAATGTCCCCAAAATCAGCAAAATTACTGGCTAAAAAAAGTCTACACAACTCTATTTGAGGGTCAGAGTCCCCTTCTTGGTGTTTCAAACCACATATGTCAATTATTCTTCGAGGCACCTACCGGTATATCTCTGCCAGATTGACACCCCTACACACTGAATGCCTATTGTAATAAACAATTAAATAGACCCATGGGATCACAGTGTTGGAAGTGACCATGATAATACCTGTTAGTACAAGGCTCTAATATAGCTCCAGCACTAATCCATAAAATGTTATGCCATGGCAGGACATCGTGCCTGCCATGGCATTTGTGGATCTTGGTACTAGGATCAGTTCCTTTGTATGTCCTTCAGTCCCATGAAAAGCCACAGACCCTGTAACGCCTCTTTTTTCACCCCTCTGAGTCACATGTAATCCCCTTAAAACAAGGGAGGGGATGTAAGCAGAATTCATTCACACAGAGAAAAGCATCCTCCCACTTTTCTGCTAATCCTACAACATTTGTTGCAGTTATGTTATACTGCTGAACACATTTCACTACATTCTCAGCAAACTATAAACAAACCTGTAAGGCAGGGGTGGGGAACCTATTTGCAGTGGGGGGGCATTTTCCCATAGGGAAAATTTGCTGCGGGCCGGCCGTTAGGCCGTCCGATTCCCCCCCCCGCAAATTTGACCCCCGCGCGAATTTACCACCCACCCACCCACCGCTCGCTCGCTCGCTCGCCCTCCCACCCACCCACCCACCGCTCGCTTGCCCTCCCTCCCTCCGCTCGCTCACCCTCTCTCCCACCCACCCACCGCTCGCTCACTCGCTCTCCCTCCCTCCCACCCACCCACCCATCGCTCACTCACTCCCACTCACCCACCGCTCCCTCCCTCCCTCCCTCCCACCGCTCTCCTTACCTCGGCTCCGGGCCGGGGCCGGGGCCGCCGCTGCTTTCCCGCGTCTCCTTGGTTTAAAAGCGGCCTTCGCACAGCATCGCTGAAGCCGAGATTGCCCTCTCGGCAACCTTGGCTTCAGCGGCACTGTGCGAAGGCCGCTTTTAAACCAAGGAGGCGCGGGAAAGCGGCGGCGGAGCCTCCGGTCCGGTCCCGCGCGGGCCGGGCCAGATCGTCCCGCGGTCCGGATCAGGCCCGCGGGCCGGAGGTTCCCCACCCCTGCTGTAAGGTATGTTAGGATTATTGTCCCCATAAGATAAAATAGAGCCACGCTTAGGAGGGAAGTGCTGAAATGGAAGGTCACCTGGTGAAATTATGGCTGAGTCAAGATTCAAACTGGTAACTTCATAATCTCCTAGATATACCCAACTAGCAGCTCAATCCTATCAGCACAGTATCCCAGCAGACCCTGCAGTACACTGGCGCAGCAGCCTCTCTGCCAGTCTGTGCAGCGCAGGGCAGAGGTGAAACTAGACTGGAGCGGAGGCAAGTTGTTGTATGGAGGTTTGCAGCGAGATCGGAAGTATGGGTAAGGAAGCCATGTAAGATTTTTTGTTGAAGAGACAATAAATTTACTTATTACCAAATGTCTGTTGAAATTCCTCTGGCGCAAAGACTTCAGTATACTGAAGAAGGAAGGTGCATAAGGATTATCCGGCAGACAAAAATAAAAATAAAATCCACAGTCTTCTTGCGACGTTTCTCCCCGCTCCAGGGTTTTTTTCAAGCAATTCTGGCCGTAGCCAGTAGATGTTCCGATACCTGTTCCAAGTTTGGGCTAGATTTAAACAGAGACGTGCTGTAAAAGCGCGGGAAACTTAATTGTTTGATTAGGACCGGAACTGTCAGTTTCCTCCGTGACCGCAAGTAACCTTTGCTGCGCTGTTTGTGCTTATGCTTACTAGGGACCGGAGCTGTCAGTTTCCTCCGTGTCCACAGGCAGTCTTTGTCTCGATGTTTGTGCTTGTGTTTTTCTAAGGAAGGGGTACCAAATTTTATTTACATAAATCAGTTCCTGTTGTCGGTTCAAAGGGTTCATTTTTCTCCTCTGAGTGATCGCAATCGCTTCCAAATTCCGTCTTCGTCTATTACGGGCTTCATTAAATACACCGGAGTCAGCGGCCCCTCCCCTTTGCTGTTGGAGCCATTCCAGCAGCGACAGGGGAGTGTGGAGCCAGAATGGCTCCAACAGCAAGGGGGAGGGGCCGCTGACTCCGGTGTAACGGAGTCTTGCAGAACTACTTGCCTCCGCTCCAGTCTAGCTACGCCTCTGGCGCAGGGTGACCAGATACAATGGAGGACAAAAGTGCCTATACCTTTAATCATTGTATGGAAGAGGGAATTTTGGCAGGTGAAGCTCATGATGGAAGGGTGCAAAAAGCTGCACCTGCCCAAATTCCCTCTTCTATACAATGGTTAACATAAGAACATAAGAAGAGCCCTGCTGGACCAGGCCAAAGGCCCATCTAGTCCAGCTTCCTATATCTCACAGTGGCCCCACCAGATGCCTCTGAGAGCACACAGCCAACAAGATAACCTGTTTCCTGTTGTCATTCCCTTGCACCTGGCACAGAGAAAACCAACTTCTAAAGCCAGGAGGTTGCTTATGGCTTGTAACCTGTGATGGTCTTTTCCTCCATGAATCTATCCAACCCCCTTTTAAAAGCATCTAGGCCAGATGTCATCACCACATCCTGTGGCAAGGAGTTCCACAGATGAATTACACAAAGGGTGAAGAAATATTTTCTTCTGTCCATTCTAACTCTCCCTCCACTCAATTTTAGTGCATGTCCCCTGGTTCTGGTTAAAGGTATAGGCACAGTGTCCTCCATTGTATCTGGTCTCCCTGGTGGAGCGCAGCTGCTGGTGCAAGGCCCAGAAGGCCATGCACTGCCAGTGGCGTCCCACAGACTTGCCACCAGCGGTTTTTCTGCTGGAGGTGGGGGCAGATTGGGGTGAGGATCAAGTCGAGTCAGGAGCAGGACAGGACAGGGAGCCTCCCGGCAGCAGTGGCAGCTGCCGTAGCCGAAGCTCCTGTCCCGGGCCTGACATGCCCACTACGGCAGTTCAGATCTACACCAACAAAAGAGCTAGAGTATATCTGAGGAGTCCCATAGGGGACCATCCAGATACTGACACAAAGGTAAGTGTTTTTCTTACCATTTCCGCTGGTGTGCAGGATGTAGTGGACACTACATTGGCGGCCCTGTATTCTGCGTGCAAGCAGGGGTTAGGCTTGGGGCTGCAGATGTCTCATGCAGTACTACCGGTATGCCCTTCCCCTAGATGATTTGCTCTTTGGATCAGGAATGGAAGAGTGATGGGGGAAGAGGATACTAAATCTTTCCCTTCTTGCTCTTTGTCCATTCTAATTGAGTCCCGCCGTTGCCTTTCGTTCCATGAGTGGGGAAACACTCTAAGGCAGGGGCGGGGAACCTTTTCCCTGGCGAGGGCCATTTTAAACATTAGAAATTTGCTCGAGAGCCGGCCGTAAGGCCGTGGACTATTTTTATTTATTTAATTAATTTTTGCCCCCCGCCCCCCATCGGCCTCTGGAGGCTCCGTGCTCACCGTCCGAAGTCGCCGCCAGGTCCGCGCGTCACCTCCGGCGTACTTTGCCGATGAGGGCAAGAGGGCAAGAGCTTGCCCTCATCGGCGTGGTACGCATGTGCGAAATGGCCAACGGCCTGGTGAGAAGGGGTCGAGGCAGCGGCCGGGAAGGACATGCAAAGGCCCTCTCCCGGCCTCCGGAGGTGACGTGCAGACCCGGCGGAGCCTCCAGGGGCCGGTTGGGCGGCGTCCCGGCAATCTCTCCGGGGGCCCGACCGGATGGCCTCGGGGGCCTGATCCGGCCCTGGGGCCGGAGGTTCCCCACTGCTGCTCTAGGGGGAGGGGGGATGTGGGAAGCAGTTGTGGGAGGCAATTTTGAGCAGACATATGACAAGAAGGGGAAGTTAAGCAGTTTCCCTCCTGTGTGACTCCTTCACTCTTGATCACAGCCCTCTAAAGCTGCTTTTCATTAAAGAATGTACACAACCAAAAACCCCACTAGGAGAAAGAGACATGCATCTGTATATGATGGTTAGTTTGACCCTTCACCACTATGCTACCGTAGCTGTGCAACGTAAGAATATCTCGTGCCCCCAGAGCATTCTCTAGGCCCCTTCCTCTCTTCATCAGAATGGATGTTAGTTAGATGAGCAAAAGGGAAAGGAATGAATAACAATCCTCAGGGGTGTCAGAGTTTGCATCCGAACACACGTGTTGCATAGTAAATGGAAGGAAAAGCCATTTTCAAAGGTTATCTGAAAGCATGTTAAATAGTTGACTATTCAATGAAGCGAAAAATAGATGCGGCGGATGAAATAATAAAACTCCAGGGACAACAGATCCACATGCTATTTAGCAAAGAATGAGGTTCTGCATAAAAGGCAACAGAAGCAACATTTCCTATGGTACTTATGGAAAATGATTGCATGCAAGCAAAGACTAACGAAACATTAAACTACTCAGCAACAGCTGTTTAGAGCTTTTCCTTAGAAGATGAACACAGCTGCATTTCAGGGTGGTAATGCATCTTTATTTTATTTCTTTCCTGAAGCTGTTTCCCATACAGGATTTCAGAAGAAAATACTATGCTCCCTTCAAAAATATATTAAATATATTATATTGTAAGCAGCTGTTTTGTTTAAAAAATGCGCGCTTCAATATGATTTCATGAAAACTTACACTCAATTTTGTTCAAACGTACTATACTTTGCAGGTTTAGAAATACACCACTTAATATTCAGAATGAATTTATGTATACATATATATTTTTTCCAGATAAACTGCTTAGAATGGTAATTTATTATAGACTTGTACACGGTAAATCTACAAGTTTCCCCGCCTTTCCATCAACAAAGAAGGATATTTAATTTAATCCCTCATCCACTTCTTGTCTGAAATAAGCAGATAGTAAGTCGCCTTCTCCTACAGTTACGCACTTAAAATAATGCCACTGTCAAGTGCCACCCTAGCAAGCTGGAAAATTATATGCTGCCACACTCTTCATGTAGCTTTTGACATGCTAATATTTTCATTTCATTTTATGACCATAAAGCAGACTTTTTCCCTCCTATAAAAATGTTGTTTGACAAGAACTGGAAGAAATCCTAGAAAAAATATTTTATAAAGTGGGGCTTGCTGATAAATAACCCAGCAGTATGGATCAAGTAGACATTTCCCCTTCTTTCTCAAAAGACATTTCCCCGTCTTTCTCAAAATTTGGAGAATGTACCTACTTTTAAAATGTGCAAGGAGAAGGTCACAAAATTATGTTCCGGCGGCAGTACAGCCACATAGGATTGGCCGGTACTCTCCAGACAGCAACCCAGGGGATGGAAATGTATTTTGCTGTACCAACTGAATCCCTCATGATGATCAGGGTCAAAAAGATGTATTTATCTGAGTATTTCTAGCAATACGTGCTTCACCAGTATAAAGCACATGAGCTTTGGTATTTATGCATACAGCATCCCAAGCAAACATATTACACTGCAGTATGGAATATCTCTATTTCTTAAAACATGGAAGTATTGTCACTTTCCCTATGAGTGAAACTATGATCAAGCTTTTTGCCTTACCTTGATTAAATTTGATAAAAGAAACACATTTGTTAAAATTTGTTAACAAAGAAACAGATTAAATTGCTTTTGGGGGACACGATTGTCCCATAGGCCATGAATTGGCCAACCTGCCTTTTAGGAAACAAGCTATGTCAAATGCAAATTACTTAATAAAATTATCAGCACGTAAAGAAAGTTATTTTAAAAGTTCTGAAAGCGATGATGCAGCTACCTCATTCACTGGTGTCACTGCAGGGGGGGCAGAGCTCTAAGTTCCACCGCGATCCGACCCTCCGTTACACGGGTGAACGAAGCGGCCCCACCCCCTCGGCTTCGGAACCATTCATGGCGGTGAAAACAACGCACAGGAGACTCCCTGTGCATTGTTTTCACCGCCTTGAATGGTTCTGAAGCCGAGGGGGCGGGGCCGCTTCGTTCACCCGTGTAACGGAGGGTCGGATCGCGGTGGAACTTAGAGCTCTGCCCCCCCTGCAGTGACGCCAGTGACCTCATTAACAGCGCAATCTTATGCATGTCTACTTGGAAGTAAGTCCCATTGTATTCAATGACGCTTACTCCCAAGAAAGTATGTATAGGATTGCAGTCTAAAGCTAGTAAAGTTTAAGTATAGCCAGTGCCCACATGGTTGATCTTGAGTCTTCATGTTTTAGTCACTATTTTTGTCTTCTGTTTAATAACTTTAAACCCTGCAAGAGATCCAAATTCTTTTAATTTACTCATCAACAACTATATTTTAATGGATTTTCCAGAATTAATACCAAGTCATCCACAAAGGTTCTTAAGTTGAATGTTTCTTTCTTGATCTTCACACCAATCATATGAAGATCCTCTAGTTACAAAAGGAAAAATCAAGTTTGTATCTTCAGAGCTGAGTCACAGAGAGTTTATGGGCAAAGCAATCCTGAAGCACTCTTACGTTTCAGTAATGCTCTTACATTAGGACAGAATTACTGGAGTGGAGCAATCAATGAACTGACAAGCCTAAAAGCCAAAAGACAAGCACAAAAGAATACATTAAACATGCAGGTACCTTTTAATAGGTAAAAGTCTGACAAAATCATAATGGAAGGGAGTTGCCATCAGCAAGATAGCATTATCCTTCCTGAGCAACTTCTTTTCCAGTCAAGCTTGAGTTACAGTCTTCTCTAGCATACAACGTGGGGATTCTGAAGCCTTCTAAGGACAACTGTCCCTTCAAACTCATACAGTTGGTAGAAAGATTCATGGACATATTTGAGCCAGTGGAGGCTCCCTCATAGGGAAGAAAGAAAAGGAAAGGGGGAAAATACATTTAAAGACTGAGAGCGCAATCCACCGGAAATACACGGCGACGGATCGAGTGTTCTGTCACCAGATGCCGTAAAGCACGTTTGTGATGACCCGGGAGTAAGGGAGGCCGGTGCAAGGGGGACAAACGTTCCCTTCCCTGAGTAGACCTCTGGGTCGCAGCAGCATGGCCTGGAATGGGGATAGGATCCAGCGGGCGGCCCTGGGTCACCAGCCGGATCTCTACAGTGGATTGCGCTACCACAGTTCAATCCTGTCTAGCTAGCTACCTACTCACCAGGTGCTGTAAACGTGCCTTACGGCACCCTGGTTCAGAGCAGTGCTCTGCTGGTCCAATAAGTAGATAGGAGTGTGCTGTTAAGAATGATTCTGTGTGACCTAGGCTAAATCACTGACTAATTAATCCTGGTTTTCTTCTGGTTCTCCAATCCCATTACTTCTCTCTCGTGTCTGGCCTTTTCAGGGCAAGAGGGAGGGGCCTGCAGGCTACAGACTCATATGACAAGACTACTTTACAATTTTATCAGTACAGGGAGAGCCAATTTACTTTGCTTCACTTGTTGACCCTTCTTCTCAGCTGCAATTGGCTGAAGTTTGGATAATTCCAAAACTTCCAGCCAATTGCTGCTGATGCTGGCAGCAGCTGTGGGGGAACTTTCAGCCAACCACGTAAATCCAGTGAGGCTTGAGTACGGCCACTCCTACTCAAGGTACCCCTTGGATACCACTTCCTTCCAATTGGCAGACTCAATAGAGGAACTAGTTACCATATTAGGAAGAAAAGGCACAATTCTAAAGAGCAAATTCCATCTTCTCTTTGCAACAGGTTTCTAGTCTGACAGACACAGTTGGTATTGAAAGGTAGGCCTGGCCTAACAGGCTCTTATGTTCACATTTGTCCTCGGTATCCTCTCCCTCCTACCAAGGAATTATGTTCAAATTTGAGTCCCTTCCTTCCAAGGAGCCCTAAGTGCCAGCCATGTAATTCCCTCAACCCCCTTTTATTCTCACAAAAATCCTGTGGTTAAGCTGTGAGAAGAGATTGGCCGATGTAATCTAGCCACATCTGCAGCAGTAGCGTAGCTAGAGGGGGGGGCGGAGTAAGTACTGCACAGTGCTACACAGCGGTGCAAAGTGGCCCCTCCCACTCGCCATTGGAGACATGGTTAAAACAGTTGAAATTTACGTTAAATGTTAATATTAAGGAAAATATGTATAAAATGATGTATAGATGGTATATAACCCCAAGCAAATTAGCAAAAATGTATGAGAAGGTGACGAAAGCTGTTGGAAATGTAAAAAGCAAGATGGAACTTTTTACCATATGTGGTGGACATGCCCCAAGCAAAGAAGTATTGGACTCAGATTCATAAACAGATTGAGTTGATTTTAAAGATTAAGGTTCAAATGAAACCGGAAACCTTTTTGTTGGGTATGAGGGATGATCATGTAGGCAAAAAATTTCAAACTTTGTTTTTATATATGATAGCTGCGGCAAGAATTTTATATGCACAATACTGGAAGAATTTGGAGATACCTTCACTGGAAGATTGGTGGCTGAAAGCTTTGGACTATGCTGAAATGGATAAACTTACAATTTTAATTAAGGAAAAGTCAGTTAACCTTTTCGTGAATAACTGGAAACCATTTATCGATATTTTAAGAGAGAGAGAGAGAAGAACGATATGATGATATGCGGATTTAATGAATAGAATGTGGGTGTTATTTTGGTTTAGCTGGATATTATATGTAGAAAATAGTGAATAGTATGCTAGTAGGATGTATTGCTTCGTGCTTGCTATAACTTTATGAAATATGTATTGTTTTTATGTTTTAATATATCAATAAAATATAAATATATGCAAAAAAAGAAAAGAAAATAGATACAACATACAGACACCTAGAATAATCTCTTGGATATTAATACTGATTTCTGGAGATGTTAAGAACATAAGAACATAAGAGCCCTGCTGGATCAGGCAAAAAGCTCATCTAGTCCAACTTCCTGTATCACACAGTGGCCCCACCAGATGCCCCAGGGAGCACAAGACAACAAGATAACCTGTTTCCCATTGACACTCCCTTGCACCTGGCACAGAGAAAACCCACTTCTAAAACCAGGAGGTTGCTTATGGCTTGTAACCCGTGATGGTCTTTTCCTCCATGAATCTGTCCAAACCCCTTTTAAAGGCATCTAGGCCAGGTGCCATCACCTGCCATTTAAAGGCATTTAAAGTGCCTGCCATTTAAAGGCATCTAGGCCAGATGGCATCTAGGTTCAGGCCAGTTCTGGAGGGGTGGCAATGGCAACTGCACAAATTTATATTTACTACTAATAGTATAGTAAGTACTAGTAGTATAGTAAGTATCCAACTTACAACACCGGTGTAACCAGCGGTGCAGCGAGAATGGGAGAACAGAATGGAAAGGGGATTCAAATCCCCTCCAAAGGAGGATTCAAAGGAGATTTAAATCTCCCCTCCCCTTCAAAGCTTCCCGCCCTGCCCTCCCCCGCTGGTTACACCAGTGCTGTAAGTTAGTTAGGATTGCGCAGCTATTGTGATAATGCAAGAAGTGACTGTCAGTTTTCTTCAGACGGGCAGAAGAGTCTGGCTCAGTGGGGAGAGCTGCTGCCTTCAAAGCCCGAAGACCGGTGAACTTGATAAGTTTGAGACACGCCGCTAGCAAAAAGTTGTGAAAGCCTCCAGGAGGAGAGATAAGAGCTTCCAGCTGCATCGGTCGAGTGTGGGAGGCGCCAGCCAGCAGAATCGTCAGACTGTAAAAAGGATACCACCTGCAAAGTAGCCGTTCATGAAAGATTGGACATTTATATATATATTTAAAAAAAAAACCAAGGTGGGGTTAGGACAGCCTGCCCATGTACACCGCCTTGGATTAAAGTCGGAGGAGAAATCCAATGACCGAGAAAGGCGGTATATAAATACTGTATATTATATTATATTATATTATAACCATTACAGCCAGGATGGTGTAGTGGTTTGGGAGTCGGACATAGACCTGGAAGATCCAGGTTCAAATCCCCGCTCAGCCACGAAGCTTCCTGGGTGACCTTGGGTCAGTCACTATCTCTCAGCCCCACCTACCTCACAGGGTTGCTGTGAGGACAAAAAGGAGGGGAGGAAATATGTATACCACTCTGAGCTCCTTGGAGGAAGGGTGGTATAAAAATGTGAAAAAAATAAATAAATAATAAATAAATAAATTATAGTTGTCATTTGCTAGAGCGGCAGATGAATGCTTTTGAAAAATACATTACATGGGGAAGTGTCAATGAAGGGCTTTTGTCTGGCATACAGTGGTTATCCAAAAGTGTACATACGCATAAGAAAACTGTACATGTGTATAGTACACATGAACCACAACAACTGTTGTAGTGATGCACACTATGCATGAGTAAAAGAAATTGGTCCCACCAACTCCAAACCTCACCAGCTGCCACTGACTTGAGCCATAAATAAAATAACTTTCTGACTTCCAAGCTGCACTACAGTTTTTCACTGGAGAAGCAAGAATTGCCCAGACAGCTGCCAAATCCCTTGGAGATGCAGTTTCTCTGGTTAACCCATTCCTTCCATAGGTTTCACAGTTGGAAAAAATTAACAAACCCTCTTTTGCTCATCATAGATTTATGTTTCAAAAGCAAAATCTCCCATCAAATGTGACGCTTCTGAGACGTTGTCTGTATCCACATTTGGATTCACATCACTCACGCAGACATGACCTGGTGCAGGTATTACCTGGTGCATGTAGTGGCTAAGCATGTGAGCAAGGAAGTTTCCTGCTCAAATTTCCCCTAATGGACAAGGCAGCCTTAGGCAAGCCACTGTCTCTCTCAGTCTCGAAGTGCTCCCTGTCAGCAATACGGGGATCAGAACACTGACCTATCTTATTGGTTGTTGTAAGGATTGCAGAGACAATGTACGTGAAATGCTTCGACTGTGTAAAAACACTATATAAATGTTAAGTGGTATTATTAAATGGAAGCTTGACAAGGAATAAGTTGTGATCACACCTACATTACCAAAATACTGGATTGGAAGTTACACACAGGGACATTATTTGGTGTGCATTTACTTTATCTTTTTTATTTATTGAATTCATTTGTATTCCATTCTTATATAAAAGCGGGAGTCAAAAACAAGGAGTTGAATCGTTTAAAAATGTGGGTTCCATTCCTGTTCAGGTTTATCAGTATTATTAAAGTCTCCAGTTCCAGATCAGACACTAACAGCCCAATCCTTTCTAGCAGGACGTGGTGGTGCAGATAAGGCGCCCGCCGCATCCTCCTTCAGCCAAGAAGGAGCAAAACCACTGCAAAACGGTGCCCTCCACCCCTAGCTCGGCCAACCGTTCCAGAAGGACACCATGATCAATGGTGTTGAAAGTTTTTGAGAGGTCCAAAAGGAACAGTAGGGATACACACACACAGCTGTCTAGCCCTCGGCATAGGTCATCCACCAAGAAGACCAAGGCTGTCTCTGTCCCAAAGCCCAGCCTGAAGCCAGATTGAAAGGGAACTAGACAATCTGCTTCATCCAGGATCCTCTGGAGCTGAGACGCCACTACCTGCTCAACTACCTTGCCCAGAAAGGCAAGTAATTATCCAACATGGCGGAATCCACAGAGGGCTTTTTCAGGAGGGGGCGGACCCCCCCCACTTTAATGCCATGCTTGTATATGAGCTTTGTTCCTGGAGCATAAGGCACTATTAATATTTTAGATAGCTTCTGCCTATTTAGTTTTTATCTGGTTATAAATTTATGTATTTTATTTGTTTACTTTTTTACTTGTAAATATAGTAAAGGTAAAGATGACCCCTGACAATTAAGTCCAGTCGTGTCCGACTCTAGGGTGTGGTGCTCATCCCCATTTCAAAGCCGAAGAGCCAGTGTTGTCCGAAGACGCCTCTGTGGTCATGTGGCCGGCATGACTCTCCTTGCCGCAGCACGTAGCATGCAACTGGAAGACGGAGCGCTGTTTACCTTCCCACAAGCGGTACCTATTTATCTACTCACATTAACATGCTTTGGAACTGCTAGGTTGGCAGGAGCTGGCCAAGCAACAAGAGCTCACCCCGTCGCGGATTCGAACTACCGACCTTTCGATCGACAGCTCATGGTTCAGCGGTTTAACCCACTGCGCCACCCACTGGCTTACTTGTAAATATAGGTAAAGGTAAAGGTGACCCCTGACAATTAAGTCCAGTCATGTCCGACTCTAGGGTGTGGTGCTCATCCCCATTTCAAAGCCGAAGAGCCAGCGTTGTCCGAAGACGCCTCTGTGGTCATGTGGCCGGCATGACTCTCCTTGCCGCAGCGCATAGCATGCGGCTCGAACACGGAGCGCTGTTTACCTTCCCGCAAGCGGTACCTATTTATCTACTCGCATTGACATGCTTTGGAACTATATTGGGCCTCTTTGTGTCTGGGAGAATTCAGGGCTTTTTCCTACAATTGCCCCTCTGTGCATGCTGATCATTTATTTATTTATTTATTTTATTTACAGTATTTTTATCCCGCCTTTCTCCCCAAAGGGACCCAAGGTGGCTTACAACAAAAAAGAAAAGAAAATACAATACAAAAAATACAATACAAAAATAATCACATTTTAAAACAGTAAAAAACAATTGATGAAAAGTAATAAAAACGGTATCTAAAAATCGATTAAAACGATCATCATAAAAAAGATCATTTAAAGTAAAGCATCATCCAAACAAACCTGTTTTGTTTATTGGTGCCAGGGGGCCCACCTGAGGAATGTGCGAGAGGTGGAGCGGGAAGGAGACAGGGCACAATTTATTTGTTCGTTTAGTTATGTAAACCGCCTTGTGGAAACGAGGTATATACATAATAACAACAATAACAAAAAGTCTTTCAAAATACTGGACACAATACAGCAGAAAGACCTCACGAATGAAAGGTTTGCAGACTGACGTCAAGAAAGAGAGTGGCCACTGAAATTTCACCTGATATGAAAACCGAAGCAAGTGTTTTTTTTTTCTGGTGGGGTGGGAGTTACTGCTTGGATTAAATATCTGAAGTATTTCCAGCAAAGAAGAACATGAAAAGACTGCAAATTTTTCAGTGGGTTTCTCACCGAGAAGTTCTGAAAAAGAATGACTTCCGACCGGTGGTTCCGCTTTCTGAATTGTCAGCATTAGAAGATGCATTTGCTATTTTAGTTTGAGAATCACCACTCTGTTTGAGCTTTGAGAAATGTGGAAATTTGGATAGAGGAAAGTATCCAACAAGACAGTGTGCTAGCTAATTTTTTTTTAAAAAAAAGCTGATTCAAAAATGAGTCACAAATGTGGACCAGTAAGTATTATGTTGTGACTTGCCTTAATAAACAGGTTTAATTTATTTATGTAAGTTATTGTAGGACCAGCTGCTTGCCCTTCAGCCAAAGAGTAAATAAAACATAATAATAGTAAGGCACTTTGGCAGTTACAGTGCCCCTTATTATTTATTGAAGACTTTCATTACTTAGCTAACTTGATTTTCCATACAGGAAAATGTTTCCCAGTCATCTAAAGAACTGTTATTAACAAAATGTCATGCACCAAAACAAAACTGAGATACATGATCTAATATTCTTCAACTGTAGTCCCAGCATATAGATATTAATGAATAAATATAAATATAGACCAATAATCTTTCTTGACTGAAAGAGTAACGGTCCAATCCTATCTAGGGCTGGCCTACAGCGCATGCTGCAGGCAGGCAGCCCAGGAGAGGTGAGTGAAGAAAATTTTACTAACTTCATCAGTTGCTCCCTGGTCCCCAATAGGTCTACTCAGATCTACTCAGATATTTTGCTCGCGTAAATCTGTTAGGTCCAAAGGGGCATGTTGGGCCTGAGACAGGGGCTCTGGATCTTGTGGGCGCTGCTGTTAGATCCACCACCCATCCCCACCCCAATCCGCCTCCGCCACCACTTTACCTGTTTCGGTGGCCGGTCTGCTGACTGCCACTGCCAGAGCGGGGCTTACCAGCTTCCATGCTGTCAGCAGCAAGCCGCCTCCCATTGGAGCGGCTCGGGCAATGACGGATCATGAGATCTGCCATCACTTCACAAGGATAGGATTGGGCCAAGTCACTGTACTGCTAGAGCACAACAGTCTGAGATTCATTAATCACATGCATTATTTTCTATGTGAAGTCTAAGTGTAGCCTTTAGAAGTTCCATCGATAAGAACCTCTTTGTCCCAGAGAGGGAAAAGACTGTGAGTGTTCTACTCATCCAGTAATGCTGAAATTTCAGATACATGCAAGATTGCTCCTTCTCTAGAAAATCCCAACTTGAAGATCTGTGATCTTTCCCAGTCCTACCTAGAGATGCCAGGGATCAAATCTGGGACTTTCTGCATGGAAAGCAAGAGACCTGAAGCTATAGGAGGAAAGATATTAGAACAGTGATTTGAAAGGGGGGGGGGGATGGAGACTTTAGCCCTGTTCAGGCAGACAAATCCTGGATGTCATCCACCATAACAGCATCGTGAATGTGCCATAGGCCACAAATCCTCCTCCCCCCCCCCATTCTCCACATGGCAAGTCTTTATCTGAAGAGGAAAGCTTTCCGTGAGGAGAGAATGTTAATGTATATGTGTATAACAGGGTGTGTGAAGATGGCGGTGGTGGTGGGGAATGGAGTGTGCAACAGTTATGTTTTCTGAATGCTTAATTTCCTGACCATATAACATATATTGTGACTTGACCTATAATAGGTGGCTGAATTGGCTCACTCTCTTGAGTGATATGCTCTGAACGTGTTTTGAGTTACCTGGCATAGATTCAATTATGGTCCGATCCTATGTGGGCCTTATGCTGCCAGAACAAAATGGATAACAAAATGGGCAGGACGTCTGGCTCAGTTGGTAGAGCGATCGTCTCATATATGCCCGAAGATCTGATGGATGGCAGTTCGAGACGGCCAGAAGTGTCTGTGTCTGTCAGAGAGCTGCCAGCACGCCGAGCTGATAAGTTGCAGAGCCTCTGTGGGGGAGTGGAACTACAGCTGCACTTCAGTGAGAGTCAAGATTGCCCTGTCAGCTGAAGCGTGGTGAGGCGAATGCCAGAGAGAGAGAGAGAGAGAGAGAGAGAGAGAGAGAGAGAGAGAGAGAGAGAGAGAGAGAGAGAGCTGGACTGTGAAAGAAACACCTAGGATGAAGGGTTCTGCGAAATATTCGTTATTGTATTGTAAAAACCCCTTGGAGTTTAGAAAGCCTGCCCATGTACACTGCCTTGAATTAAAGTCGGAGGAGAAATCTGATGACCAAAGAAAAGGCAGTATATAAATACTCGTTTATTTATTTATTTATTTATTTATTTATTTATTTATTTATTTATTTATTTATTTATTATAGGTGTTCTCTAGAGTGTTTCCTAAACATTTTTTTTCTAAATAAGTCACTGCTTGTATATGTGCTATTTAAGTGCAATCTGTGGTAGGGCTCACCTGCTTGTGTTATACACTGATTTTTTGCTTAGTTCTTGTAACACAGCTAAAGTTTGAATTGTTGATCTTTGCTGATCTGAGGTTGATCTTTGTTGGTCTGGTATAATGTCTGAAATATTGTTTGGTGGCAGAGGACTTGTAAGTACATGAAATACCTGTACCCATTAGGTTAACAGACAGTTTTCTGTGAGTTTAAATCCCTTCCCGCTAAACTCCCAGGGCCTCACTCAGATTAAAAAAACACTGTCTTTTAGGATAACACAATCCTACCAATAACCCGTCAGAAAATGTGTGAGTTAGTGAGTTGGAGACACAAACTCGGGCCCTTGACATCATTTGACTCACCTATAATACCTCCTTTTCACACCTATAGCTCTCCCATATCAAGACAAAGATGAAGTGGGATTATTTAATTTATATAATTTCTTACCGGAACAAACGTCACACCAAGACTTCACTACGTGGCAGATTCATTTCATTTCTGAATTTGAGCTCCTTTTCAATGTCAGATGTCCAAGGAAGCAATCAGCAACACCAAAGCTCCATAAGTTATCCAGGATGGTGTAGTGGTTTGGAAGTCAGACTTAGACCTGGAAGATCCAGGTTCAAATCCCCGCTCAGCCACGAAGCTTCCTGGGTGACCTTGGGCCAGTCACTATCTCTCAGCCCCACCTACCTCACAGGGTTGTTGTGAGGACAAAAGGAGGTGAGGAAATATGTACACCACTCTGAGCTCCTTGGAGGAAGGGCGGTATAAACATGTGAAAAAAAATAAATAAGTTATTTTTTCCTAACTTAAGCATTGTTGTGGAAGTATTAGGTTCATCCTTTTGAATTATTTTTGCCTTTTTTTGTTCTGTCAACGATACATTTGGATGAGTGCTAAGGCAAGAGCACAGCTTGACGAAGGCACTTCACACCCAAATGCTTAGTATCACAAGCTAACCTTCAAACGTCTTTAAAATGGTTCGTAACACTGAAATCCTATGAGCCACCGACACATTTTCACTGAAGCTACAATCCATTAGTTAATGACTACGCTGTACTTGCCAGGTCACATTCATGTTTCCAGAAACTGGAAAGTGGCCGGGTTTCAAGAGCTTTGCAGTCGGTAATGATCAAACCAGCCTCCTTTTGTTGCATGTTTGCAAAACCAATATGCCAAGAAGAAAAAAGAAAAAAAAACACTTGCATTTTATTGGCTTCACTATTGAAAATGCAAGACTTATCTTCTAAGGCCATTGTTTTGTCACAGTAAAGGTATTTTCTCTTGCTGAAGTGGATTGTGCGTATTACATTCAATTCACCCTCCTCAAACAAGGCTTTAACTTAGGTAGCTTAGCTAACTTAAGAATTTGTTCAAGATAAAAATCAATTAAGAGCATTCCACCAGTAGATTTATCACCTTGGCTGCTTGGCAGAAACAACTATTACTCAGGTGAAGCCTAAATGTCAAAACTAGTCAATTATTCCAAGTTACTGCAGGGATGTCTAAATCTCAGTGTCACATGTCCCTTTAATTCCTTATCTCTTTCTAACTAGATTATCAAACCACAGGTAAAAAGGGCTGCCTAGCATTCCTTTCCATGGCTTCTTCCACTGTTCTTCAACCTTGGGCCAAACTACATGAAAAGTGTAATGCTTTAATTATTAGCCCTAATGGGCATCGTTTTTTCTTTAGTCAAAAGCAGCCAGAGCAGAGCTCCCCACAGATTGGGGCTGCAGGGGGTTGTAACCCTACCCTTCACCATGTTCCTAATCTGGATCAGGGCACTACACAGCTACTACATTTACCCCACTGATTAAGACCATGGACAGTAGAGGCCTCTAACCCAGCTGCTATTGATGAAAGAAAAACTAAGCCCATCAGGGCTAATAACACTTTAAGGGCCAATCCAAACCTTCTTAGGCCGCCGTTGTAACCAGCGGCCCAGCGAAAACGGGAAGCCACAGAACGGAAAGGGGATTCAAATCCCCTCCAAAAGGGGGATTCAAAGGGGATTTCAATCCCCTTTCCGTTCTGGGGCCTCCCGTTTTCGTTGGGCCACTGGTTACAACGGTGGCTTAAGTAGGTTTGGATTGCGCCTTAAATGCCATATGCAGTTTGGTTCCATTTCAGATCCATCCCCAAAGAGGGCTCAAGACATTTTGGTGACTTGTGCATAAAGGGTGCTCCAGCAGCGTACAGAGTAGCGCGCTGCCTAAGCACTTGTGGGATCGCTAGCCATCCATCGGAGCAGGTAAGACAGTGGGGGAAGCGGAAAGGGGTGGGGAGGGTGGAATGAGGTGGGAAAGGGTTTAAACTGGGCAGGGAGGGGAAGGGGAGGCTGCAGGAGGGAGTGGATCCAGCTGCGATGGTGTGTACCAGCCTGCCCGCCCCTTTTCTCTCCTCAAACTTGTGCCAGCGAAACCACTGGCGCAAGTCCAAGGAGACCCATTGTGAAGTGGGAGGCTGACAGAGGTGTAAGATGATTTAAATTCCCTTTCCCCTCCAAAGCCTCCCAGTCTGTCCCATCCGTCCCTGGATACAGCACACTCCTTTTTGGCGCGTCTGCACCAGTGAGGCGGGGAAGGATATGATTGGGCTATAAATCATTGACAACTTCCCTTTCAACAATAATGTCAATTCTGCAACCTGGGAAAGGCTGCTTCACTCTGTACGTTGGGAGAGCTGGCCCTCTTACAACATCAGGCCTAGCATTGATTTTATACTATATCCCTATCTCAAATTCTGTCTTGAGTGACTAGAAACAAAGCAGGGCAGGGGACAGCAATAGTTGTACAGCAGTGGGGATCTGGGCACGTCCAGCTTGTCATGCTGAGATGAAATAGCTGCAGTTGCTGAAAGCTCTCTTCCACACGACTCCCAGCAAATGAGCTCTGTCCTCATTTGCTCTGTCCCTGCTCTGATCTACCTACCTAGGGTATCATATATACAGTAATTAGAAAACAGATTCATTTTCCAAAATCCTAGTCCTGATTTTTTTCTCTAATCCTTCATAATTAAAACACCCCTCCCCCAACAGACACAACTTTTATTATTATTATTATTATTATTATTATTATTATTATTATTATTATTATTATTATTATTATTATTATTGGCAACAGGCAGGTTCTTTATTTTTTGTACCCATCTGGACACAGGGTTTCATTTATGCCCGCTCACAATCCAGGAGGAATCTCTTTCCAATATCAATGCTAAAAAGGCTAGTAGGAAGCAACAGTTTTCTGCCCCAAAAGAAATCCATTCCACATTTTCGTGCTAATCTGTGTTTCCCACAACAACTCCAGGACAACTTCCCACCTTTCCTCAAGCTTCCAGATGTGAATGCAGAGGCTGAGATATGGTAAAAAACATCTGGAGTTTTGTTGCTGTTTTCTGCCTTTTCTTTCTGGGGTGGGAAGAGAGCTCAGTCAGAGGTGTGCTCTCCTGCAAGGGAAGCTCTCCACTCAGAGAAGAGTGGTGGCGTGGAAGAGGATGGAGATGGTGACAGAGAAAGAGGAAAGAAGAAAAAGCCTGAAGGTATGCATGGAGCTAGGCCAGCGGGTGGCGCAGTGGGTTAAACCGCTGAACCATGAGCTGTCGATCGATAGGTCGGCAGTTCGAATCCGCGACGGGGTGAGCTCTCGTTGCTTGGCCAGCTCCTGCCAACCTAGCAGTTCCAAAGCATGTTAATGCGAGTAGATAAATAGATACCGCTTGCGGGAAGGTAAACAGCGCTCCGTCTTCCAGCTGCATGCTACGCGCTGCGGCAAGGAGAGTCATGCCAGCCACATGACCACGGAGACGTCTTCGGACAACGCTGGCTCTTCGGCTTTGAAATGGGGATGAGCACCACACCCTAGTGTCGGACACGACTGGACTTAAATGTCAGGGGTCACCTTTACCACCTTTACCTATGCATGGAGCTAACACAGCCGCCCGAGCAAAACTTCAAAATGCCACTGCCCTCCTCCCATGCAGTCTGGTAATCAGAGAACTGAGGGGGGCAGGGCTGCAGTAGCAGAGGCTGGTCCTGCAAACTGCTACAACCAGCCCTTCGAAAGCAAAACAACAACCCACCTCTGTCGCCAAAACACAGACCGGAATATACTTTGACTACAGACTGCAACTAATTTTTACTCCCAGAGCAAAACTGTTTGCTGCCATGGCAACCCTTTTTTGTGGACTACTGCAAAAACATATGAAATAATGCTTAGAACACAAGCAGATTCCCTTGTCCTCTCCATGGGCACATTGGAGGAAAATTGCAATTCCAGCTTGTAACTTTTGCAACTGGATCCTATGCACATCTGCTTAGAAGTTAACTCTCACTGTCTTCAGTGAAGCCTCCTCCTCCCAAATAATGTTGTACAATGGCATTTGAGAAGTATTTGATGTGCATCTCCCGTGTTCAGAGCTGTCACTGGGGGTAGGGTTGCCAACTCTGCCTGAAGCTATTTCTGGAGGTTCCTTTTCCTAGCATGATGTAATGTTGGCAATTCTTGGAGGCCCTGTTAAAATCTCCAGTACTGTTTTTACTAATCACCTGGCAATTGATGCTAATTCCTGGAGAGTTCAGGCCAAACCTGTTGAGTTGACAGCCCTAAGTGGAGTGGATATGTACACTTATCATAAGACAATGCTGAACCCCAGAGCTTAAGTAGTACTTCTAAATATTACAGACCAGATGTTCACTCCCCCACAAGGAAGTCATTTGCAGTGTAATCCCTGAGCCGATATTTGTGGGTGCTCCATTCTGAGCAATGGCAACCAGCACCCACACATCTGGCATAAGGATGGGGAGAGCTACCTATTTAGATGATGTGCTTTTTAGAATACAAATATTGAGCAAATGAAAGTAGAGCAAAGTATGCCATAACCTGAAGATAAGAACATAAGAAGAGCCTTGCTGGATCAGGCCAAAGGTCCATCTAGTCCAGCTTCCTGTATCTCACAGTGGCCCATCAGGTGCCTCTGGGAACAAACAGACAACAAGATACCTGTTTCCTGTTGTCACTCCCTTGCACCTGGTATACAGAGAAAACTTCTAAAGCTAGGAGGTTGCTTATGGCTTGTAACTGGTGATGGACTTTTCCTCCATGAGTCTAACAAACACCTTTTAAAGGCATCTAGGTCAGATACCATCACCACATCCTGTGGCAAGGAGTTCCACAGATGAATTGCACATTGGGTGAATAAATATTTTCTTTTGTCCATTCTCCCGCCACTCAATTTTAGTACATGTCCCCTGGTTCTGGTGTTGTGCGAGAGGGAGAAGAACTTCCCTCTATCCACTCTCTCCATCCCATGCATAATTTTATACGTCTCAATCATGTCCCCCCTCAGGTGCCCCTCAGATGGGTCACGTAGCTAACCTGCAAATTGAACAGTTACTCGGAAAAACCACTTGCAAGGTTTAAGTTATCCATTAAGAGAAAAACCACAAGGTGTCAGGATGTATGTTAGACACTTGTTAAGCTTGTGCAAGATTCTAAGAAATCCTACAAGCGTGGCACCTATTGATAAGATCTTGTCATTGAAGTCTATAAATGGCTTGTATCTGCTTTGTTTGGGCAGATGAAGTGGGGGGCGGTCACTCCTGCCTTATCTGCTATGGCCATAGTCTGCAATAAACCTTCGGTAAAGGTCTCCGTTCCATGAGAATTTCATTTCTCTATCATTTTGGCAACAAGGCTGGGAGCACATGAATGGAGGGCAGCCTGAGGGTCTCCAGCAAACAAAAGGACAGGTAAACAATTCCTTTTACTTTCTGGAGTTTCGCTTGGTTGACTGTCTCAGCTCTTTGTCTCTCTGTGGCTTGTAATGTGAAAGTAAAGAACGTTTGCTGAAGGTTTTTGCTTTCCTGTTTTGTTGGAATTCCTAAAATCCGGTTACTGAGTCCACTGTCTTTATTCTTGTCTCCTTCCTGAGCAATGGACTGAGTGACCTTGAGAAACCTCCAGGTCTAAGAGTGGTGCTCATCCAGTATCCAAGAGATTAGTTCACTGGCCCCCGCCAAAAGGACCTTTGGTCCCCCCAGGCTGAATGACTCGGGTAACAGATCTTCTGTCTCATTTCAGGGATCGGCTCAGGATCTCTGCCTGGCTAGATTTCAGATCAGGACAAACCTCCTGTCTCATTCGGCATCATACAGACGTGGGTTTGAAACCTATTCCTGTCTTGCCAGCATTTATTCCTGGTAATCTTTAAATCCTAGGCTTATTCCAACTATCATGAATGGGAAATCCTCCATCCCAGTCCCCTCTAAGGAGACTCCTGAAAACGATATGTACAAGAATTATGGAAAATAGTTCTGTAAGCATTTCAAAGATTGGGATTTTTATACTCTAATCCAGGTGTGTCAAACATAAGATCTGTGGGTTGGATACAGCTTACGGAAGCTTTTTATCCAGCCCGTGTGATAACTGGGCTCTCCCATATCTTGAAAATATGATCAAGATGTGCATATTTTATCTTCTGTTATTTGCAGCTAATGAGTTCCTAGGTGAGAACGAAGTTCTTATTTCTGGTCATCACCTGCTTAATGATGTCGCTTCCTGCTTAATGACATCACTTCTGGCCCTCAGGAGGCACCATGAATACTATTCGGCCCACTTTATGAAATGGGCTTGACACTCCTGCTCTAAACAATCCCCAACTCCAGTTTCTGCCTGACGGAATTTTCTGGAAATTCTGGCCTCAATTTGTTCAGTCTTGATAGCTACGCTGTTGACAAGGGAACCTTGCGTTGATTCTTCCTAGTTGCAACAGGAACAACTGGTAGAAGGTTCCTGGGTCATTTTGGAGAAACATGCCTATCAAAGTGGGGCAATTTGAAGAGTACAGCCCCAGTTGTAACCAAGGTAAAAACAGGAGTGAAGTCGCCCAGAATTTCATTTCTCTATCAACTGGAAGACCAGATGGGTGGATAGTAGGTGAGTGGAGAATCCTCTTTGCAATTTATCTTTTCAACATCCTTTTCTAATATATTTACAAATTATGTATGATTTATTTAATAAAGAAGAAAAACGTAGCCTTACTGAATCTGAAGCAACAGAGAAGGAATACTACCTGGATGCCTTGACTCACCTTGAGCCTGAATTCTAGACAGCTTTAACAGGACATAAATTAGCATTAGTACTCACAATAGTGTAGCTTCACTGTTTTGTTTTGTTTTTAAATAAGGTCATTAACATGAGAAGCATAACATTCAAGTATTGGCAGCAGTAATAAAACAATATTCCTCCTCAGTGTTCCCCTTATCTTTTTGCATTCCTTGGAGTCCTGTTCTTGGTTCCCTGCTATTCTTACTTATGCCCAAAATGCTCCCATATGAATTGAAGCTGTGATGGAGACAGGGGGGTGGGTGGGAATTACTTGAAAGAAAGAAGCAACAGAAATGGTCTTCAAGTAACAAATGCTTGTTCCTTGAGTGATATGAATGGTCACAGATCAGGAATCCAACTGAGCAGACACGACCTCTTTGCTTCAACAGGGTTCCTGGTCAGAGAAGAAAACAGCATGTGGTTCCAGCTGGAACACTCAGACAGCATTCAGACTCCTTCTAGCCCAAGGAGTCAGGTGACATTAAAGGGCTAATCTACTCAGTGTCTGATAAAAAGCTCATAGCTTTCTCACAGTCTCACAGTAAATCAATCCATCAGTAAGTTCTAATGAAAGAGCACTACCATGCTTCCATTCATTTCAATATGGCTCGCATAGGAGAACTTCCTCTATCCAAAAGAACCAATACAGTACTTCTAAATCAGTGCCATTCAAAGTCCTATCAAAGCAGCTGAGGAGTTCCTGGACACAACATACATAGAACCGCTATGAACAAAGGACCTTCGTTCAGCAGTGGAATAGATTGCCGAGGGAGGTGGTGGATTCTCCCTCCTTGGAGATCTTCAAGCAGAGGCTCAACAGGCACCTGCTGGAGAGGCTCTAGAAGGATTTCCTGCTACAGGAAGGGGCTTGGACTAGATGACCTTGTGGGTCCCTTCCAACTCTATGATTCTGTGATTCCATCTTGCAAAGAAATGAACTTTTTTGTTTTTCTGGCTATTGTTTTTCTGGCTAAAGAACTTAAGGGATATTTCAAGCATTACCACCACCATAAACTTAAGCATTGATACAATTGAATCTTGACCTCAGATGAAGCAATGGAAATCATCTAGAAGCAAGAACTGCGTTTTAGTGCCTACTTTATTATACAGTCTTTCTCTAGGAAGATCGCATAAGAATGTGTCAGACTATTTAAAAATACCGCAGTTTTGCTGATATTTTTATGCTTAAAAATATCTGCTCGCAGAGATGCAGTTGTATAAGAGCTGGCAAACAACTTGTAAGGCTGCTATGGAATGGGACAGGCCACTGAGTACCTGTGTAAAATAAACTTTGCCCAGCATACCGTGGTGAGTCAGACAGATTCTAATGCTTTTGGGTTGAGTCCCTTATCCGGACTGCTTGGGACGGGAGGTTGTCTGGATTTCGAATTTGTCTGGATTTCAGAATATTTGCATAAATATGAGATGCCTTGGAGATGGGACCCAAGTCTAAACAGAAAATTCATTTATGTCTCATATACACCTTATACATAAGCCTGAAGGTAACTTTATACAATATTTTTGTGCCCCAGTATGCCTTGCACTATGCCAGCACTGGAAAAAAAAACTGGGAAAAAGTGTGTTTGTTTTTTTAAGTCATAGCTCCCAAAATGTCTGAATTTTGGAAATGTCTGGATTCTGGATGTCCAGAAAAGGGGTAATCAACCTGTAATATGATCCATCATAAGATTAATTTAGCACCTACCTGCCTTTTTTTTTGGGGGGGGGGGTGCATCTCATTGTGTCTCTGCTTATTGTATCCAGGAGTCTGAGCAACAAAACTAATGCATTTCTATAAAACCAGCTGAGCAAAATACAGGATAGTGCATTTGCTAAGTGTGAGCCAGTATGGTATAATAGCTATAGAGTGTGGGACTTGAATTGAAATCCTGGATTCAGATCCCTGCACAATCATGACGCTTGCTTGGCAGCTTCAGGCCAATTGCATCTTTCAGCCTAGCCTACTTCAAAAGGTTGCTGTGAGTATAAAACAGAATTATTCTGGGCTTAGGTTCCTGGAAGGAGAGTTGGGATAAAAATGTGGAAGATTTGTTATACTGACCATCTCGGATCGAGGAGCAAGTAACCCAATCAGCAAGCAAAATAATAAATAGAAGAAGGTACTAATTCCTTTGCATGTTGTTGGCTTAATGAGAACTCCCAGACCATGTTTCTGGAGCCCACACTGCAGTTCCTCCCCAAACCAGCATCGTTAAACAAAGCCCTTTTCAGAAGCTATATCCCCACACATTCCTGTATGCATGTGAGAGCTTCCTAGTTTAGCCCTGCTATCATCAGTAATGCACTTATGAAGACCCTTCCCACCCATGATCAGTGTTTGTCTGCAGCAACACATGCTGAACATGGGGAGAGATTCTCCCTGTGATTGCCACACTGTACAGGAATATGTGGAGCTATAACTTACGAGCAGGGCTCCAGGTTTTTTTTTTTTCAGAAATATTTTATAATACATAAAAACAAAAAGTTTAATACAAAAAGTATAATACAAAGTATAATACAAAAAAAACACACAAAAAATACAAAAAGAAAAGAAAAGAAGGGAAAAAGAAAAGTACAGAATAACAGAAAGAGTCCAGATTAGCCACTAACATTTATACTTAAATTCATTCTGATAATTACTTATACCCTGCCTAATTGCAGAGTAAACTATTCTTTTTCTATCCATATAAATCAATTAACCTAGTAATCCTACCCTTAAACAAAAACGACCTCAAATTCTTACTACTTAAATCTAAAAAAAAACAAGTCATCTTACTCAACAAAGCCACATATCATTAAATCATTCTTATTTTCCCTTAGATGCAAAAATTCTACAAACAGTTTCCATTTCTTCACAAAAGTGTCTACCGATTTCTCTTTTTTCACTAACATAGTAAGTTTATCCATTTCTGCCAGATCCAAAACTTTCAACCACCACCCCTCCAACAAAGGTATCTCCGTAGTTTTCCAGCTTTGTGCGTACAGTAACCTTGCACCAGGGCTCCAGTTTTTGAGGATTCATGCTAACATACAAAGACGCTGAAGCATGGACTCTTCCTTCATAGTCCTGGGCCTCTCATGGTCGCCTGATGGTGCGAACAGGAGGAGCACTGCTGTGGTTCCCATGTTGCCAAGATAATGCCCAGGCTTATTAGAGGATTTTAGAATTATTCCTCTCCCTTACTTGAGGGATTTAAATGAAAATTGCAGTTACGTCACCTTGAGATGGCAATTATAAGACTAGAAGATTAACGGCTCAATCCTATTAGGGCCTTATGGTCTGGTGGTGTAAACTCCTTTGCAATTGTCGCAAAATGTGTCATTCAGTGCGGCCTGGTCGCACCTGCAAATGGTGAGTGGCTGGGTCTGCGCGCCAGCGGCCATCCGCTGGTGCTGATAAAAGGGAGGAAGAAGGGAGGAAGGCAAAGGGTGGGCGGAATGAGGCAGGGAAGGGGAGGAATGGGGTGGAGACAGGGGTGGGGAGGAAGGTGGATCAAGGCCGGGAAAGGGCAGTATTGGTGGCAGCGGTGCCGCTGATATCCTGTCCTCCTACCCGAGCTTGATCTTCAAAACCCAGGTCCACTCGGACTTGCCAGCTAAATCAATGGCGCAGGTTCAAGCAACCTGTTAGGCCAGCAAGGGCTTAACCTGGGGCAAAGAAACAAATGTTTCCTTACCCCAGGGAAACCTACAGGGCCTGAAAAAACCCTGCAGGATATGGGGGATGCGCCCCGTTAGCGTGGCACGGAGGGTTCCATAGGATTGGGCTGTAAGGTAATTCAATGTACTTTTCTCTCATGTTGGGAGATTTTATATAACAACTGTGTTAAAATACACTGCTTTGCGGGTTTTCCTGCAATTCCAAGAGCAGGCCTTTGCTGTGAATCCTACCCCCCCCCCCGCCACTTAAAAAGCAAACAAACAACCTTTTCTACTCCTACTGAAACCCAAAATGACATCTCTGCAAAACAGGAAGCCAGATGTACCAATTACACACAACTCATGCCATTTCTGTGTGTAGCAATTGTGCCAGCTGGGGACCAATATACGTTTAAAGCACCTTGTCTTTGTATGCTTTAGGAAACAAAAGTGTTGGAACTTTGGATGTCCAGATTCCAGAGATAAGCAAAAACGCGGTTTTTCAGAATAAGGATGTAATAATGAGTGTCTGCATTACTACTATAATTCATGACAGAATGGTAATAATATAAAGATATTATCATTATATCATTATCGGCAAAAGGGCTGCATTGTGCATTGTGTTCCAGTTCAAAAGCAGATCAAAATAATTGTTATGCACTGCACCCACACTTGGCTTAATTGCAGAATGGCTTGCACAAAAAAATTGTTGCTTTTTGGGAAGATCTGATAATAATACCCTCAAACCTGTTTGGAACACATCTGCTTCTTTTTCCATATGGGAGTGGGAAAACAGATATGCATGGTACCCTTCTACATTATTGCTGTGTTGACATGCTTACTTTGTATCCTTCAGTGTATTCTCATACCCGGCCCACTTTGTGCGGTTGTAAAGGGCACTGAAAAATTACAAAGGGTCTAAAGGAAAAGTATCCAAGAACAAATTGTGGTTGAGAAAACATGTGTCAAAATGAAAGGCACATTCTCTTTAGCTTATCTTCCTTGCCATCTTCATCACAGTCTCTTAAGTGCTTATCTGACAAAAATTTGTGAGGCTAGAATGTATTTCCGAGCTGGTCTGGATTAAAAAAAAGATCTAGCAGGCCCCAGTGACTAGAAGAGGCAACCAACAACATTCCATTGTGACACAAAAGGAAAAATAGATGTGGTGCATTCTCCATCAGTGTATGTATTCGAAATTGGATTTCTGTCAAAACTAAAATGTTCAGTCTCAACAAAAAGTTATATAGGCATAAAAGGATTAGGAGGAAGTATCTATGGCCTGCTCTGACCCCCAGAGTTCAACAAAATCACTGTAAAATGTGACAAAATTACAGCAAATGATGTGGGTTTAGTTTGATTGGTGAAAATAGCCCACCACTAAAAGCATGGCCATTAACTTTATTATCACAACTAAAACCAAAAGATATGGCACATATCATTCGATGAAGGCTATCTCCAAATTCAGTAGTGGTGTTGTGACTAGAAGAAGTGAAATGAATGATTGAACAGTGAACCATTTCAGTTTTCGGAGGGGGACAAAATTGGGTAAGATACAAAACCCCATTCTTGAATGCATTCAGGTTTGCTGAACATATATTATTTTACAGTATGTCTCTCTAAAAACAAAAATAGTGCAAAAAAGAACAAACCAACATGAAGTGTTGTCGTTGACAAAAAGCTGCAGAAGCCCTGTGTGTGTGTGTGTGTGTGTGTGTGTGTGTGTGTGTGTGTGTGTGTGTGTGAGAGAGAGAGAGAGAGAGAGAGAGAGAGAGAGAGAGAGAGAGAGCTGCAGTCGGCACTCTGTGAGGGGGAGTTGGCTGTCAGTCAACGCATGTGAGGGGAACGCTAGAGAGAGGCCAGACCGTGAAAGGAAACACCTGGAAAGAAGCGTCCTATGAAAGACTAGGACATTTATTATATTGTAAAAACAGTTTGGTTTAGAATTGCCTGCCTATTGTTAACCGCCTTGAATTAAAGTCAAAGGAGAAATCTAATGACCAAGAAAGGCGGTATATAAATACTGGAATTATTAGTATTGACATGGGATTAAAAGCCATGCTGGATTAAAAAAAATATATAGTTTAAAAACCTGTTAAAGAGTTTGTTAGACAATTGTTAAATAATAATAATAATAATAATAATAATAATAATAATAATAATAATAATAATAATAATAAAGTGCTAAGGTTGCAATTTAATGCAATTAATTTCCTTAATAAATTTAAGGAAAGACCCTTTTGAACTCAGTAGAACTGACATCTGAATCATGCACAGTTCACTCAAATTAAAATTTACTTCATGCCTATTGTTACCAAGGTCCTCACTTCCCAAAATGTGCACAGTCTCTCTTAACTCCATCATGGTTGCTTAGCTGACCTTCTTAAGAGTCAGCCAGGACTTCGCCCTGGAGGGGCTGAGGCATGGCTCCTTCTAATCAAGTTCATGCTAATAAAAGGCCATTGATCGAAACAGAAAACTGTAGCACTGAGGGGCATCTGTGTGTCACCTTCCTCTAAAGGTCTTGCAAATTCAGGATCTCCACCTCTGCATAATCCAGGGGTGGCCAAACTGCGGCTCCTGAGTCACATGCGGCTCTTTGACATATAATGTGCAGCTCTCAGAAGTATGTTGGCTGAGCTCCTTTTTGCATCACAGTTAATATAAAAGGAAAATAAGAAATGTTCAAGCTTTATAATTATTTGCCAGGTATAAACAGAGAGTCCACTGAATTAAAACATACGTTTAATGTTCATGGTGAGTAAATATATTTAAGAATTTAAATGCTTCTTAAATATTGCAGCTCTTGAACATCTCATATGACTCCAGAACATCTGAAGTTCATCGTATGTGGCTCTTAAATTAAGGAAGTTTGGCCACCCCTGGCATAATCTCACTTGCAAGCACAAATCTTCCTGAATAATAAATTAAGCCTAACTCTACCATGGCCAGAACACTTGGACAGTCTTTCCAGACTCCTTCTCCAGGAAGCCTCTCCCGGAACCTCTACAATCAATCGAGGTGCAATTAGGCCTTTGTGCCCTCCTGGAAGACACAACTTAACGCTATCAAGCCCAGGAAACTCCTGGGTGCACACCCAGGAGATATTCCAGGTACCATTATTCACCCATGAATATATTTCTTTTCTTTGTCAAAAGTCCATTGCTCTGGGGACAGTATTTTGGCAGTTTTGATAGTCCCATAGGAAGGTTCACTCTGTCCATTTTGGTAAGGTCATCCCCACTCAGGAAAGCCTCTTGCCATAGAAACTGCTCTCATCTCTGGAAGATCTACTTTCTCTGTCCACCAAGGGGCTGCCTTCTTGGTTTCATTTTACACGGGGGAAAAAAAAAAGATAAGATCATGATGTGGGGAGAACCAGCAAGGTTAAAGCACTGGGCCACTGGGCCTAGCAATAGTAACCATGTAAACCATATCCTTCTTTGCATGGAAGGATTAGCCTCCCATTGGGACTATGTCATATGACCAAATGTAATACGAGACATTCTTGAACTTTAATCATAATTAAACCACTGCCACAGAGATATTCCTGCTTATTACTGGAAATTATATTATGATTTAACTCCCCTGACATCATTTCACTAAACCACTGTAGCATTAGGTTTATTAAAATGCAAGGTATTTATCAGCCACACTCGTATTAATAATTTTTAATGTACTGAGAGAGAAAATGCAGTCTGGAAATGACTATTTTAGACAGTCACACAGTCCTTTAACGCCACTTCCAAGAATAGAGAATTGCTGAGATTTTTTTAACACCCTAAGGAATTATAAAACCATTATCTTAACATTATGCCCAGAGATGACCTTCAAATCACCAATCTCTTTCACATCCAAGACTGTTTTTCACTATGAGGGCTACTATTGTGTTTCACCACTACATGTACATTTGTGCTACTTATTAATTCTCCATGGAAATTAGACACACATTTACTTAGCTTCATATACAAATTCTGATGGACATAAATATAATTCCACTCCCCCTTCTGGGTCTTACATCAGTAGAATTATTGCATATATTCATCTGCAATGGATACCAGGCTCTCTCCCTAAAGCAGTTCCTACACTCCTTTAAATATACACTATTCCTCTTTATCTCGTTGAAGAAGAATGAATCACATCTGCCGCTTGCAGCTATCAAAATGTAATTTCATCAAGCAGGCTCATGAATGTTCACATTTCCACAGTTCTACACTAGGAGGCAAGTTTTTCCCACATACCAATCAGACTGTAGCTGAACTGGATGAAACCAAAATATATTTTCCAACTTAACCTTGTTGTCAGACAGCTGCCCATACACAACAGTAAGAACAGAATAAGGCAGCAATCCTGCTACAGGCTGATTAAATTGTACTGAAGCCTTAAGAATATACAAGGGACTTTTTTAAAAAACACAAATGACAGCAATCAAAAGAAGGTATTTGCAAAGCTATCCAAATAAATAAAATGTTAAGATGTGTTTCTGTCTCATGGAATTTGATACCTGGGTAAATCCAATGCTCTCTGGCTGGAACTGCCTGATCAGTATCCCACAAAATCAGCACAATCCTGATGTTCGCTCCGGCGCCGGAGTGAATGCTCCGGTGCTAGAAGCCGTCGCGAATGTGCGCAAGGCCGGCCTCCCTCATTCCGATGCTGGATCTCCATGCGGACGGCGGCAGAAGGTAAGCGCAGTCCGGCCAGGCGAGAGAGGGGGGCCATTGGCCTAGCCGGCCCGGGAGTGGGCGGGGGATGGCATCGGCCATATCCCCGTCCCCGTTGGCCCTGCTACGCCGTTATACTGGTGGAAATCCGAGGAGGCCGATAGGGCTGGGCAGGATTTACACTCAGGGAAGGGGACAAGTGTCCCCTTCCCTGAGTAGACCTCCGGCCCGGTGAACGCTGGGCAGCCAGTGCACAGGATCCGGCGGGCGACCCTGGGCCACCGGTTGGATCCTTAGTCAGGATTGCGCCTACAATCTGTGAAATGGCTACATGATGCTAGCCTATGCACACTGGACTATATACAATCCTGTTCAGGAATTCAGCGAAAACCAGGTAGAAGGGAAACAGGTGTATGTCAGCTTACCATCACTCCCTGCGCTGATGTGCTCCATGGTCAAGTTTCCTAATCTCCCAACGTTCAGAGCATGTCTGCAAAGCCAAGCACTGAAGCTAGGGAAAAATATATATATCCTTGTATTTTAGAACCACAGTAGGGTGGAATTCTAGAATTTTTGGAGAAACTTTTCCTGCAGTCAACACTTGTCTTTGCAAAAAAAGTATCAAATGCTGGAAGAGCAGGGGCCATGGTGATGTGGTAGGAGGAGGCACTAGCTGCCACACTCCCATTCCACCTCTACTTAGGTTCAGGCTGGACAACCTGAAAAGGGTTCATGGATCTCTGTCCCATGTCATATGTATTCATTCATCTAACAGGCCTGGAGGTTGGATAGTTGCCTCCAATGAGAAGGAAGTGCAATCTCACTCCACCATGTATAGTCTCTATCCACGGAAAAGTTCATTTGAACTAGCCTACTATCTTCTATTTCTCTGTTCTTCAACCTTGGGGTTGGGTCCCCAATGGGGTCGTGAAGCCTCATTTGTGGGGTCACGGCAACGTTGGGGAAGCAAATCGCCGCTAGGGGGTAATGCTGGCAATGGGGAACCTGCTGGGGAGGGGGCTTTGACAGGGATTTCATCCCCCTCCTCCCCCTCATTCAATTTATTGGGGGGCAGTGGGGAACCATGATTCTATGGGGGGAAAGCAGGATATAATTTCAATAAATAATAATAAATAATAATAATAGAATGACCCCGCCACAAATGGTGCATGCCGGGCGAGCTCAGCAGGATGAGGCTGCCGGTGCTGGGGGTGGCAACAGGGGCGAGGGGGCAGATCAGGTCCCAGGAGGTGGGCAGGATCAATGGTGGGTCCTCAGCCTCATACTTTTTTCTTTCTTGGGGCCGTGGCACGAAAAAGGTTGAAGAAGACCACTGTTCTATTTCACACTAGGACAGTTTAATTCAAAATGGAATATGAGCAGACAGCAGACATATCTACGGCTCCAATTATATGTTTATTGTTGTTATCCAGAAAAAATGACTGTTTTTCGTTCAAAAATATATATAAATAGTTTTCTTGACAGCTGAACCTTGCAAACATGATAACATCACTAACTGGCAGACTTTCTTATTATTCAAATATATAAGGAATATCCTTAATCAAAGTAAATAATGTATATATCTATATCTATAATCATCTTTGGCAGTAAAACAGAGTAACTGCGTCTTCTGCATGTTAGCTCATAAACACAATATGAAGCCACAATGTAGAACAGATGCAATAAAGTCATGTTGTTGGTAAGCAATTAATCATGGGATGTCATCACATTTGCTAAGGCAGTTAATAGTTAATGCAATTTGGGGCATGCAAATTTGAGATAGTGAAAGGCAACACATGAAATTAGTCAAACTTTGCTGAACATGAGCCCTTTTAAGAGTTTAACAGCAAACACTATCAGTTATTTCTGAAACCTGTTCTGCCACTTGGCTAAACTGAAGAACTTGGTGTTCAATAAGAATACGCGTTTGCGGGTCTGTTGGGCAGGAGTTGCTTCATAGGTGGGATATGAGCCAGGGGCCCATGACCACACAAAGGCCATACTCATGTCCAGCCGATGCCCGAGACAATGAAGGTCTGCTGTCACCCCCATACAGTCAATGCTTCTTTCCCCAGTGCAGTGGTGTTGCTGGAGGGAGTGCAGCACCATCAGTGGCGCAAGGCGCTGTACCACGCCTTGAAAACCGGTGTAACATGGCCCCTCCCACTCACCCCCGGAAAGGCTCCAGTTTGCAAGGTGTGGTACAGCGCCTTGCCGCACATCCTTCAGCAACACCACTGCCCCAGTGCCATTTTACAATTTCCAGATGTCCTGTGCCCCAACTCTGTGTTGGGGGCTGGGGCATCCAAAAACTTAAATAGTGTAAGAGAAAGAGAGAGGATGGTCCACTGCTGCTGTCTGATCCCTCTGCCTCCTGGTACGTTTCCCCATTGGACCCTGGATCTCTGGCTTGCTTACTAGGACACAGGGGAGAGCAGCAGCAGCAGCAGCAACAGATCATCCTTTTCTTCCTCCAGCACCATATTACAATTCTGCTTCTGCTACTCCCACTATCGCCTGGCAAGTCAGCCAGGGCCCAATATGGAGGCTTACGAAGAGAAGATGGGGAGCAGCAGACACAAATCCTCTTGCGAGCCATAATAACCCTGAACTATAGGTGGCAAGAGTAAAGGAGGACTGTTGCCCATTCACTGCCTAATCTCTGGGCACTATTGGGAGGGAGGTGGTGGTGTGAGCTTCCAAAACATTGGGGAGGGGGGATGAGTAAGCCTCAGGACCCTCCAAACGCTGAAGCCATCCTAGCCATTGGGTTTACATGATGTGCTCTAACAATGCTGAAAATAGCTCTTGGTATGTAGCAGTTCCAAAGCATGTTAATGTGAGTAGATAAATAGGTACCGCTTGCGGGAAGGTAAACAGCGCTCCGTGTTCCAGCTGCATGCTACGCGCTGCGGCAAGGAGAGTCATGCTGGCCACATGACCACGGAGGCGTCTTCGGACAATGCTGGCTCTTCGGCTTTGAAATGGGGATGAGCACCACACCCTAGAGTCGGACACGACTGGACTTAATTGTCAGGGGTCACCTTTACTTTTACCTATGGATAGTGCTTCCAACATCACAAGCAGGTCCATGTGTAAAGTTATTTCTGCAACATACATACAGTGCAATCTTATATATGTTTACTCATAAGTAAGTCACATTGTGTTCAATGGGACTTATTTTCAGATAACTGTGTATCAGGGACATGCGGTGCAGGGGTTGCAAGTGAGGCAGAACTGCCCTGCCAGAGTGATCAGAAGATGGCCGCAGCCTAACCCAGTGATCACGCAATCGGTCCACCCTCTTACTTGGGAGCAAGCGGGTGGCACGCTTGCACAGCCCCCAGGTTAGGCTGCAGCGATCGTCTGATGACTCTGGCAGGGCAGTTCTGCCTCACCTGCCGCTCCCGCACCGCACGTCCCTGGTATGTATAGGATTGTATAGGATTGTAGCTTCAAAGTAACACAGCACTAGAAAGCTTAGCTCTGCACCACATGTATGAAGACTCTCAAGCAGTTCACACAACGAAGCAGTGTTGATGTGATGTGCAAAGTGTTTAAAAGTATGAGCTAGGAGGCAAGACGTTCCTAGTTCAAGCCACATCTCAGTCATGGACTCACTGGTACCAAGTATTCAGAAACACTATACGAAGTGGTAAACCTGTCTGGATTGTTACAGATGGATCTCACTCCCTTTTTTATTAGGCACATACCCCCTCCCCTTTATTCTTTATTTTTCTTTCCTGTTAATCCTGTTAATGTTATATGTCTTCACATTATAATAAAGGACAATAAGGACTCTGATACCAATCATAGTAGCAACCCCCCAAATTCTTAAATAGTAAGGGATTTTAACCAGCGAGCTGTCACAATTTGAAGTAAGCCTGCAGCTGTTTCCATTGTCTGTGTGGCTGGGAGAAGGGAGCAGTTGCAATGCACGCATGTGTTCAATCCACAAACATGAAGAAGCCTTGAGGCAAACACAGTCCAGCCGCAAAGTCAGTAAGCGTAGTAGAGGGAGTCACTACTACTGGCTGATTTATCATTTGTTTTAATCTTCCTATATTTTTCAGGGAAGGGGTAAGGAATATTTGCAATTTAAATTGCTAGCTGTTCTTCCCAATTAAAAAAAACCCGTCAGCAATACAATACTCTTTAATACCATACTCTTTTAGGACAATACAACCAGCTATTCCTTGTTTCTTTGACTGACCAAGGCTCTTTCTTTAGAGGGCAGAGAAAGACGAGGGTTGAACAAATTCTTCAAGCCTCTTCAGATTTCCCTGCCTGATGGGACAGTTGTGAGAGGGAGACTTCCATGTTTCTAATAAGCCACCTTCCCCTATGAGCAGGTGCAATGTGTAGCCAGGTTTTTACTTTCTGTAAGAGAGCATGGGATAGCCATTCTCAAACTGAAATGCAGGAAGGAAGACGTTTTGTGTGTCCTTATCGGGAGAAAGGCGGGGTATAAATCCATTGAATATATAAATAAAAATAGAGAATAGTGGCCTGATTCATACACTCACCACCAGCCATTTCCAGGTGGAAGAGGAGCAGAAGCCATTTCTCTTCCACCACTCACATCATGTTATAGATAAGACAATGCAGTGGCTTGTACGTGTGATTGTCTAACTCATACAAACATTTCTCCCTTAACAAAAGGCAATCGCACAAATTAGACCAACATGCATATAGGAGACTGTGTGAGCACCCACCACACACATGATTTATATGTAGGTTGAAGGGTAAGGCTCCCATCATTAAGTGTACGAGCAACAATCTCAACAGTCATGATTATAAGGTCATCAATAACATTAGAATTAAATACAGTGTATAGTAAATGTATAGTCAGCGGGTGGCGCAGTGGGTTAAACCGCTGAACCATGAGCTGCCGATCGAAAGGCAGTTTGAATCCGCGACGGGGTGAGCTCTCGTTGCTTGGCCAGCTCCTGCCAACCTAGCAGTTCCAAAGCATGTTAATGCGAGTAGATAAATAGGTACTGCTTGCGGGAAGGTAAACAGCGCTCTGTGTTCCAGCTGCATGCTACGCGCTGCGGCAAGGAGAGTCATGCCGGCCACATGACCATGGAGGCGTCTTCGGACAACGCTGGCTCTTCGGCTTTGAAATGGGGATGAGCACCACACCCTAGAGTGGGACACGACTGGACTTAATTGTCAGGGGTCACCTTTACCTTTTTGTAATCAATGTAGACCAAGCCAAGTGCTGTAGTTAGCCATGAATGTTAAAAGAGGAGTGGAGTCATTTGTAACTACTCCAGAAACAAAGGTAAGTATGAACCATACCTTAATAAGTAGGATAACAGAGACAGCGCAATCCTATTCAACTTACATCACCAGTGTAACCAGCGGGGGAGGGCAGGGCGGGAGGCTTTGGAGGGGAGATTTAAATCCTCTTTGAATCCCCCTTTGGGGGGGATTTGAATCCCCTTTCTGTTCTGGGGCCTCCCATTCTCACTGCACCGCTGGTTACTCCGGTGGTGTAAGTTGGATAGGATTGTGCTGAGAGTGTGGATAATAAACCTAATGTTGAAAATCTCTCTCATTCTCTCCCAGCATGAATGATTGCTGGCTTTAAGATTAGCTGGATGAATTTTCTGTCACTGTGCGTGCCTTTTCATTAGGCTAGGGTAATTGTATAACTCTCTTGTCTCTTTGTCTGCTAGCAACTCTTGGAAAATGTAACAATGCATCTCTGATGTGCTGGTTCATTAAGCGTGGAGAACATTTAACTCATTCTAGAACACAGTAGGCTTCTAAAACCTGAGTACTAAACTTACTTTCAGCAACAAAACACCAATATCAGGAAGCACTGGCTAGGAAACTGCATACAACAAAAACCCCATGATTTTCATGAACCTGGAAACAAACTGTCCAAATTGTTCTCGCTATGGGGCAAAATACGCAAATCAAGAAGAACATAATCAACACAATACATGAAAGTGAAGTTGCATCAAAGTGGGCATTTAAAAAGCAGACAGCAGGGCTAGTTTGGCTGCACATTTAATGTTTGCAACTGTACGATATTACATGAGATTTTGTTTTCTTTTTAAAGACTGCTTCTATTCTTTGCTTCTGAAATGAAATCACTCTTTTCATATCCATTTAAAACACATGCATGCAGGCACATAGGCACCTTGAAGCATTTGCCACAAAAATGTACAGAGTGCTTGTTTGTAAAGCAGACAAGCTGAAAAGAAATTGTCTATATATAACAAACAATGCTTAACAAAAACATGAACATCTGAGAGAAAAGCCTAAAAAAGAAAGATGGAATTTGGATACATTTGCACCCAAAAATATTTTGACACATACCAAAAAATAAATTAAATTATATGATGATAATCACTAACGTTTAGAGAGTAATAAAAACCAAAGAAAGGGTGGAAAACTGTCCCTGACCATTGAACGCTATTCCAGAGAACAGCTATATTACTCTGCTACAGTAAAAACAACAGAATACTGTATTAGGTACCTAAAAGACATTGGTTTTTATGGACTAGAACAGGGGTTCTCAACCTCTTCCTGGCTGAGTACCACCTCCGGCGGCATAGTTAGGCGGCCCACTATAGGGGGCCGCCGGTCAAAATGATGCCCCCCGGAGGACACGCCCCTGGACACACCCACACCGCATGACGTCACCCGGAAGCCACACACCCCAGGATGATGTCACGCGACTGGAAAACGGCCGAACATGGCCCCAGGTGGCGGGCGGGGAATGCCTTCCCCACATTCTGGAGCCCTTCACAAAGGCCCGGAAGGCTGAGAACGGCCGAAGAACGCGAAAAAAAGCTGCAATATTTTAAAAACAGCAAAACGGGATGGTGACCACTGGCACAGCCACCGCCCAGGATTTTTATGTCCCCCCCCCGGGCAGCAGGCCACGGGGTGATCCGCCCCCCATTCCTATGCCTCTGTCCGGCGCCACTCCCCTGCTGAGTACCACTGGAAGTGACTGGTGATGACATCATTGCCAGTTACTTCCAAGTTTTCAGGTTTTCGGAGGTCAGAAAACACAGATAGGAGGCTCTGGGCAGGTGGGAGGGCCCTTCTCAGTGTTCCCGAGAGGCTCGGCCAAAGTCAGGAACCTCTCGGGAGCAAAAACACGTCACCAAAAGTGCTGCATCAGAGTGGGGTTCCAGTGGTCCGGCGGTCCGAGTACTACCAGCAGTTGGTGGTTCTAGTACCACTGATTGAGAACTCCTGGACTAGAACCCACTATGTCAGATGCAAGGACCCATTAGCTAAACCTTAGGATCCTACAACTTTAACAATGCAGAAAGAAAACAAGGAGAGTGGAAGGAGAAGCAATGGTACTGTACAATGTACTTGGCTTTCAAAATTAACTCACAATTAAAAGAACAAAGTTTATGTAAGGAACTATAAGAACCAGTTCATACAAACAAGCAGTTCGTTATATTCTCTAATATTGTTTGGTTCATTGAAACTAGGATTTCCAACCCTGCAGGATTGGCCTGGAGTCTCTAGGAATCAGCATCAATCTCCATGTGAGTACTGAAAGCAATACTGGATATTTTAACAGGGCCTCCAGGAATATCCAACATTACATCATATTGGGGGGGGGGGGGTAATCCAGGAATAGCTTCAGTCAGAGTTTGCAACCCTAATTATAATATGAAGAAACCTTACTGAGAACCAGCTGCCCAGACAGGAACGTATGCACCCATTTCAGTGATAGTAACAGCAGTTCTTTAGCCTTATAAAACAACAACAATCTCTTTTGCATATCCATAAACACTGTCCAATGCTTTCTTTGGAGGTACCGCCTCAGGAGCACATTGCCCTCACTTTAAGTAGTGATTTGAAATTTCAGAAATGGATATTTAGCATTCCAGAATTCATCCCAATTTCAAATTTGTTTCAGCTCATTGACTTTTTCAATGTTGACATTTCCATCAAAGTCAGTATAGTTCATTACATACTTTTAAAGCTTATACTAAGAGTTTGGTTGCACAGGAATTTATTGAGACATTGATGGGCAACCCAATCCTGTATATACAGTGGTTCCCAACATTTTTAGCACCGAGACCCCCTTTTGTAGAATGACAATCTCTTGGGACCCCCTTAGGACCGGAAGTGATGTCAGTAAGCAGGAAGTGATGCCATTGTTTTAACAAGTTACACTGTTTAAAAATGTGATTTATTTTTAAAAGTGTCATTTATTAAAGTTGTACTCATAAGCAGCCCTATGGGGGGGGGGGTTTGAGCTAATATTAACAGAGATGCTAAAAGGCAAGCAGAAAGTAACACAAGGTGAGCAAACAAGTCCCAAGAGAGCATCAGACACTTATTTCTTTGCAGTGGGAGGGGGGAGGACTGAGCTGCCATCTTGGGTGTGGCCATCCAGCCAACATCCCGCAACCCCCCAGAAACCGCTTCTCGACCCCCTTTGGGGTCCCGACCCCCACGTTGGGAACCACTGCTGTATAAGGATTCGCGGTCAGCCCATAGGGCCAGCTGCAGCATCCTGCTCCGTTCCCGGGCTGCTCCAGTATAGCCCAGGAGCTCCTCAGGAGAAGGGGACGTGCATCTCTTACCTACACCAGAGGCTTCAGGGTCATCTGGGAGGTGGAGTTAGGGCTGCTGACATGCATGCTGGTGGCCCTTACTCCCCGGGTGCCAAAATGCGCTCTACAGTGTATTTAAGGCACCTGGTGCCTGTGAAGCGGGCACTTCGCAGATGTTTCTTTGCGCAGGCTTGCACAATTAGTATATGTGAGCCTTACAATCCATGCAAGTAGACACAATACTAATTTCCAGGTAGTTGCAAGGCAGACTGGGAAAATAGTGAGGACACCAAACCTGGAACATGCGAAGCTCCCATCCACTAAGGCCTAAGCCAGGTGTATTCTTATGTGATTCGAAAGCATCTGCCTACTCAGATTAGTCTCTTAGCAGAGTCTATATTAGCAAAAAAATCCATCATTTGTGATTAATATTACATGTTCTAATTCCTTTTACATGGTACATTTGGTATCTTTACAGAAGCACTTGCATTTAGTTCCTCTGCAAAATGAGTACCATAAATGGGGAGACAATTGCTTGCTTAGAACTTTTAATACTTCCCTGGATTTCTCACAGTGTTCAAGGTAATATTCACCTCTGTGTCAATGGTAAATGGCCAATGGTAATTTCATACTCAGATAACACCACTGTATGATTGTCTTTAGTGACTTTCTTAAATCTTTTTTAAAGGCTTATCTTCTCCCATATTGACTGGCTTGCTTGTCCCCTAAAATCCTCAGAGAGGGCCCTTTTTTGTGTGCCCCCTTGAATGAAGCAATGGGTAGTGGTGAGAGGAAGGGCCTTCTTGGTGGTGGCCCATCAAATGTGGAATTCTGTCCTGGGTAAATTACGATTGGCCCCCTCCCTGGACACTTTCCAACAGGGCTTGAATACCTTTTTATTCTTAATGGCTTTTGGGGAGGGGGATTTGATATGTGGATAATGAGAGGGATCTGCTGGATCTATTACTATCCACTGTTAGGGGCAGGAGAACACGGTGATGACGAAATAAAAACACATAACACCGCTTTCTGCTAAAAAAATTGAAATAAATAAATAAAATAAAACCATGTACTCATTGTTATTTATGATTTGCTGGCACTGTACAACCTATACCACCTACCTAGCATACTTTTAAAGCGGTTACAATTGATAAAAGGGGGGGGATTGAAATAAAAACACATCACACCGTTTTCTGCTACGTCATTTTGGTTAAACACTTAAATCTGAATAAAATAAAATAAAACCATTTTCTCCCACCTCTATCCATTGTGTTATGTTTTTAGCTGCTGTTTTCAGGTTTTTATTTATTTATGATGCTGTTCCGGAGCAGGTAGGATTGGGCCCTTATTCATTACTAAGTATGCTTTGAATTGTAGCCTTATGATTTTTACTTTATTCGCTTTAATTTCCCATAGGTACATCACACACCCAGAAAGACCACCCAGATGCCACATGTTCGCTTGTATCAAAGACCATACCTGTTCCTAAGTACAGGACATCTGTGTCCATCGGAACATTTGAACCCAATAGCCAAATTTTCAGAGATGGGATCCACAGCACAATAGGAGGGACTTCTATGTGTATAACAGTGGGACATCCTTCCAACCACAGTCTCACACCCCCTAACCCAGCCAACAAGCTACTCCTGAAACTAGCAGAATATTTAGAAGCAGCCCCTAATACAGAAAGAAGGAAATCTGGAAAGCACTGTGAGCGCTGAAAATGCCCAGAAGCACTGTTGGATTTCCTACAGTTTTCCTTCTATGGTACAAGCAATCAAGGTGAATGGTCAAGTCATTGTGAAGTTGTCCTTCAATTACAATACTCCCCCCCATATCTGCTGGGGATATGTCCCAGGCCTCTCCATGAATACTTGAAACCGTGGATAAGAGCGAATACCCGCTCCATGGTTTCCTGAGGTCCCCCCGCCCTGCCTCCCCTGCGGGCAGGTGTGCGCGTGCGGTGCGCCCTCAGCTCTTGTTTTTCTTTCAGCAAGCTTTGTTTCTTCCTTAAAACAAACAGAGAAGCAGCCTCCATTGCAGGCAAGTAGAATGAGACTAAGTCCTAGAGAGGCTCTGCAAGGTTTCTGTTAACCTTGCAGAGCCTCTCTAGGACTTAGTATTGTTCTACTTGCCTGCAATAAGCAGCCAGATGCTGCTTCTCCTGTTTGTTTAAGGAAGAAACAAAGCTTACTGGCAGAGGTGTAGCCAGACCATTTTTCACCGGGGGCAAAACCCTTGATGCCCCCCCATAAAACGCGCGGCCGTAACCCTTTCCGCCCCCACGGCACAGCGCCGCAAAAATTTATTGTGTGCAAAAATCAGTTTGGAAGCCCACCAAAGTCCCCCCAAAGTCCTCACCAATGTCCTTCCCCCCCCCCAGGTACTCTGGATCCTGCTTTCCTACCCTCTCAAACTCAGTGTCTCCAGAGACTAAACTGTTCATTTTCTAAACTGCTCAAAACTACCTTCAACAGCAGGCTCCAGAGTACAAAGTGGGAAAGCAGGCTCCAGAGTACAGAGTGGCAGCATTCTGGGACTTGTAGTTTGCCACTGCTGCCTGGAAACTGCAGGCAAGATGGACGCCGGAATGAAAAACACCCCGAAAATCCTGGCCCTGCGCCCCGAAAATGCAAGTTAAGTGCAGGCAAAGCACACACAAATGCCCTGGGGGGAGGCACATGCCCTGGGGGGGAAGCAGGGGGGCGGAAAAACAGAACCCCCCCAAAACCCCGAAAAAAACCAGGAAACCATTAAAAAACCTTAAAAATTCCCGGAGCACCCCCAGCCTCCGCGCCCCCCGAGGCCCTGAACCCCTGCCCCCCGCCCCCTATCTGACGATGCCTCTGCTTACTGGGAAAAAAGTAAAAGCCGGGGGGGTCCCCACAATCTGTGATAACTGAATCCGTGGATAGCGAATCCGTGGATATGGGGGCCCACCTGTACTTAAATTTTGTATACCGCTCACATATGAGCAGAGTTTTAAAACACAGTCAGGGGAACTATCTGCATTAAACAAAAACGGTCCATATTCAGCATCACAGGAGCCAAATTCATACACTGAAAAAAGCAGTCTTATGGGAACAGTGCATTCTTCCTATCACTTGCGAAAGCAGCTTTAATAACCTATAAGATGCATAACATGATTCACTTTGAATACAATGCGGATAAATGCACAACTACACCACTGACAAAGTAACGATCTTTTCCTCCTGCCTTTTCCATATGTCTGCTTGTCTAGCAGTTACCCTTGATGTTTCATGCCACGTCATATGCTCCCAATATAAGGGAGTATTTTGTACACATGAGGAAGACAAATCTATCTCCAGAGCTAAAAGAAAAACAAACAAGCAAGCAAACCACCACAGCTCTGACAGGGGGGATTGGGTGAGAAGGGCTTGAAAATGCAACTCACCAGAGTTGGGATCAGAGTTGCCATCGGCTTCGGTCCTCTTGTCCGGAGAGGCCTGGTCGTAGAATTCGTCCTGCGGCTGAACCAGAGGGAGAGGGTGTGAGATCAGGGTTCCACTACCCACAGGCTCATGATCTCCAAGACCACTGTCACTGCAGCTTTCCTGGGAGCCATCGGGGAGGTGAAACGTAACACGGCGCTGGGACTACAAAGAAGAGCACAGGACAGGCTGATTAGTGCTCTTCTTTTGTCTATTGGCACTCTCTATTAATATTAATAGGTTTATACAGGTGGATTACCTCTTATCCGTACACCTGAAATCCCAGACTATTCTGACATCCAGACATTGGGGGGCCTATGACTTTTTGTGTAAAAAAAAAAAAAAAACCTTTTCCCAACACCTGGCTGGTATAGAGCAAGGCATGCTGTGGCACAAAATTACTAAAAATATTGTATAACATTACCTTCAGGCTATGTGTGTAAGGTGTATATAAGACAAAAATGAAATTTGTGTTTATCTCATTATATTTATACAAATATTCTGAAATCCAGACAAATCCGAAATCCAGACAACTTCCCGTCCCAAGCAGTCCGGATAAGGGATACTCAACCTGTACATTTTTAATAATTTCTGAGGCATTTCCCTTCTCCCCAAGCTTCTTCTCACAAACCAAGAAAGAAGACAAGCGGGCCATCAAAGGAAGCACTAGAACCTCTTCAGGTGTAACTATTAATATTGATAGTAACTGATAATAATATTAAATATCTAATAGGATCAGTATGTTTTTCTCGCTTTGTGTACAGGGTTTGTGTACAGGGTTACTAGTGTGTACTGAATGTGAACCAATACTACTTTGTGTGCCATAGTGCCTCTATAGGTTAGTTTTTTTTTTTTTCACTTTTTCCAGCCATTGCAATGTGATGGCCTACCAAGAGATGTGACTGAGGGCCATAAGTGGCTGTTTGCTGGTGTTTCTTCTGCATCTTTTACGGCACAATCCTATCGCTGGCTTAGGCCAGCACAGTGGTGCTGTACCGGCCTAGTGTATCGCAAATGTGCCATAAGGTGCATTTGCGGCACCCAGTGAGTAGACGGTGCTGGCGCCAAGGCCTGTGCCTCCCGCCGAGCAGAAGAACCTGCGCCGTGGAGCGGGTAAGTCCCACTCGGAGTGGAGAGGGAGGGGAGGGGAGGTGTTACACAAAGATGGCAACACACGATGTATGAATATAGGATATGCACTTCAGGGAATTTCAGATATGTACTTCAAAGAATGACTATTTTGTAGTTAACCTTTCAAAAAATATTTCAAAAATTATTTAGTAGCAGACCCAACTAGACCATATTACAAACACTGTGTTTACGTAATATTTGCCTGCAATATTTTGCAAATGTTTTTGCAATATTTTGTAATATTTTGCAACAAAATATATGAAATATCCTCATGAGACTTGATGTGTACTTGGATAAATAAATAAAAGTGCCCTTACAGCCCAATCCTATGTAAGTTCCCATGCAGCAATGCAGCCATGCCAACTGTATCCCATGGGGGAGTTTCAGGTCCTGGAGGTCTCCTCTGCGTAAAGAAATATTTGTTCCCTTGCCTGGCAGTAAGCCTCCACTGCCTGAATGGGTCTACTCAGACCTGCGCCAATTATATAGCTGACAAGTCCAAGTGCACCCGGGAAGGCGTTTTGAAGTCAGGAAAGGGATAGGATATTGGTGACACCAATGCTGCCAATACCGCCCCCCTTCCCAACCTCGACTTGCCTTCTTCCCTGCCTCGATCTCCGCCCCGTTCCCATTCCATTGCAGTGGGTTGGTTCACATGATTATGTCTCACCAAGCAGCACACAAGGAGAAACAAGACATTTATACACACACACACACACACACACACACACACACACACACACACACACACACACACACACCTTCCACGCAGTAAGTACAGTTATTTAACTTGAGGCTGGAAATGATTCAGACGTTTTGCCCCAAGAATATTAGCACACCAGGTTGGAGGGAGATGTGTACGCACTTGTTCCTTATTACATGCTGGGTGGCTGGTTGGTAACAAAAGTTCAAACTGGCTCAATAACTTTCTATCTCTTTGGTACAGTTGCTTTTTAAGAATGGCAAGACATTAATGTAATGGGGTGGGTGGGGGAGGGGTGGGATCAATGGCGCTGATGCGTGCCAAATGTTACTCCCCATCCCAGGCTTGGAAACTGGACACATGGCTTCTTGGTTTTGCGCCAGCTACTTAGTTTACGCCATTGCTCAGGCTGGGGCTCTACCCAGGGAGAGGGAACAAATGTCCCCTTACCTCCTCGAGGAGACCTCCAGCCTGCTGCTTCCCCGAATAGGATGCGGTGTGCACAATGCAGCCTCGTTACATCGCACCCACTTTGGATTGGGCTGCCTGCTTGTAGTCAGGCTACTGCTACCAGTGAGTTTTGCACCTCCACCAAACTTCCAAAAATTTTCAGTTGTGTTCCCCCCCCCCATTTCCAACAACTACAAAAAAAGTGAAAAAAAGAGTAGAGGGACGCATTTTGGCTCAGCCAATAATGAATGAATTTTAAAAGTCTGGATTAGCTACTGTATAGATCAGGCATACGAAGCTACTAAACTGTAAATTCTCTCACGTGTTTCCAAATCTTAAATTAAAACTCACTAAATTCATATTCATCAAGGATATTCAGCTGGTTTAACTTTAGAGCCGAGGAAAACAAATGAGACCAGATGTCAGGTGCTTTGTGTGTATTTTTTCCTCTAAAAAACTATCATTAAAATACTAGATAAAAATAACATGTACATCTTTTTTGAACATGTCAAAAAACAACAAAAAGAGCTATTCTTTTTGGAAAATATTTCTAACCTTGTTGTTGAAGTAGAGCGCCATTATACCTTGCTTGTCACAGCATATTAAGCTGCATGAAAATACTGGCTTTTATTATTGAATATGATGAATATTTTAAAGGCGACTCTTTCACTTATCTTTTTCAACACATGCCATTTTCTTAGGGTTGTATCACTCTCATTGGCTGAATAAAGATGATAATGTACAGATCTTTTTTTAAAAAATCAATGCATAATCTCCTCCATTGTACTTGAAATCACAGAAAGTTACAGACTCAAAATCCGGTGATAACATGAATGCCTCATGCTAAGACACTGGGCTTCACTGGCGTCGCTGGAAGTGGGGCAGAAAGCTAAGTTCCGCAGCTTTCCGCCCCACCGTTACTCTCTGGTACGAGGCGCCTCGCCCCCTCGTCACAGGAGCCCATCAGCAGAGAGAAAGCAACGCGCAGGGACTCTCCTGCGCGTTGCTTTCTCTCCGCTGACGGGCTCGTATGACGAGGGGGCGGGGCGCCTCATACCGGAGAGTAACGGTGGGGCAGAAAGCTGCAGAACGTAAGTTTCCGCCCCACCTCCAGCGACGCCAGTGCTGGGCTTGAGATATTTTCCTTGTTTTTTTCTACTGGAATGATAAAAGTAATATGAGAGAGTCTATTGTAGACTCTCGGCTACATGTCACTGAGTCTGGGCCACTTCACCTTTTTAGATATCTAAAGGTATAAAGTGTAAATCTGACAAATTAACATTTGCAAACATGTGTATCATATGGGTGGATTAATCAGGGAGTCACGATTGGCAGCCTAGCAGCCCAATCCTAACCAACTTTCCAGAGATGATGCACTGCAATGCAGCCCCAATATCCCTTTACCTCGAGGAGGGCTCCGTGACTGCCCCTCCACTGCAAAAGAGAGTACATGATGCTCCATGGGCACAGCTGCATTGGTGCTAGGATGGGTCTGAAAATCTGTTAAGTTTTCACTCACTGACCAAGTGAGGTTTGATGCTGCATAATATGTGAAATGGCCCTCTGCTGAATGGCTTTGCATGCACTCATAGTACTTTGAAAGCTGCAACACCTCTTTGATCAAAGATGACAGAAGGATAAAAAATAATAATAGGTAAGTTAAATCTAACTATGGCTGCCCGCACGCTGGCTACATTACTATAATTGATTTAATGTGGGGCTACCCTTGCGGACCACGCAAAAACTCTAGTTACAGCAGAATGCTGCTGCGTGATTGTTGACTGGCCTGAGGTGCATCACGCCTCTGCTTCTGCATTGGTCACTTGTCTCTTTCAGGACCCAATTCAAGGTGCTGATCTTTGTCTTTAAAGTGCTAAATGGCTTGAGACCAGAGTACTTGAAGCGCTGCCTCCCCTCCGTATGAAACTGCCCACCTCCTGAGGTCAACTGAGAGGGCCCTCCATGCACGTCCACTCATTGGCAGAGATGTACTTGGTGATGACACGGGTGAGGACCTTCTCTACAGTCACATCCAGTCTATGGAACTCCTTGCCTCTGGACACAAGGCTGGCCCCATCACTACCAGTGCTCTGGTGGCAGCGGAAGAAGCTTTTGTTCTGTTTAGCCTTTGGGGTCCAAGTTTATATTGATCAGTTCTGTTTCGTTTTCTCCAAGTTGACTGTTTGGATATTCTGGTTACTTTGGTTGGCACCGTGTATTGTTTAATGCTATTTTTTGCTTACTGAAATTTTCCTGTCATTTCACTGTACTACTTTAGCTATTACTATGTTGCTATGTTAGCCACCTTGAGCAGCTCCCTAATGAAAAGGGAAAGACGGGATATAAATATTCTAAATTAATAATAAATGTATACGTACTCTAGGAAAAAAAAGGACTCTATCTTATCCCCCTAGCATGAGTAACTATTCTCCTGGGCTGAGGGTGGTAAAGCCCCAGAGCCATTTGTTGTACAGCTATGGGCTCTTCAAAGATGTGTTGATGAAAGCCTGAGGAACTCTCTCTCTCTCTCTCTCTCTCTCTCTCTCTCTCTCTCTCTCTCTCTCTCTCTCTCTCTTCTCTCACGCATGCACACACACACACACACACACACACACACACACACACACACAGCGCCAATGAGTCCTGTCAGATGAGGCAGGCAGGTCTCAAAACACTTCTGTTCCTATATTGTCTTGCATTAATAACCCCCTGAGAGGCTGAGGCAGAACAAATTCCTTCACACTCCAACTGGTGCCTCAGGATGCTCACCATTGTACCTTGCTCTTATCTTTTCTACGCCATAACCTGTACTGATCAGGCTAGTTGTTTCTTAGTTAACTTTGCCTCACATACACTTTTTCCCCACAAATGGCGGTCCACCTAACAGCGCAGAGTAGTGGGGAGGGGGAACTCTCCTTCCTATGGCCAATTTAGGTTAAGAGGGAGACAAACTCCTACTCAGAAACAACCACCAGCTGATCCTGCACGATACTGAAGGGGGTGAGAGATGGGGTGCTATGGTAGAGATAGCAAAAATGTTTTGGTCTATTTTTTTTAAAGTAGCCAACCTGACTAACATCACAATCCTAACCAACTTTCCAGCGCCGGTGTAGCCATGCCGACAGGGCGCACACTGCATTTTGTACTGCAGGGGCAGTCATGGAAGCCTCTTCAAGGTGAGGGAACATTTGTTCCATTACCTCGGGACTGCATTGCGGCTGCACCGGCACTGGAAAAGTTGGTTAGGATTGCGCTGTAACTCCATTGAATGGCTTGCACAAGGCACGAGTTGGTCTTTCATATGAGCCTCTCCTCACTTTCTTCTATATTGCCCACAAAGTTTCCCCCACTTCAATGCAATGCAATCCTTTTAAAAATACAGTGTCCCTTGTCATCCATGGTTTCGTCATCTGTGGATTTGACCAGCCACATATTCACCAATGCTTGAAACCACTTTAAAAACTTTTTAAAAAGTTTTAAAAGCAGTTTTTTTACCTTTGTGCAGCAAATTGCACCAGTTGCAGGCTGAAGGGCAGTCTCTGGTGCTCCCATAAGCCACTTCTGAGTCACGGCGAGGTCTATGACCCTTGGTCCTGGGTCACCCCAGAATGCATCTCGCAGGACTCAGCGCAACCAAGAAGTGGCTTCCAGGAGCACCAGAAACTGCCCTCCAGGCCTGCAGCCAGTGCGGTTTGCCACGCGAAGGTTAAAAAATGCTTTAAAAAATTATAAAGATTTTTTAAGCAGGCTTCATCATCCTCAGATTTGTGTTATATGCAGGGGGGGGGGCGGAACGACCCTCCGTGGATAGCGAGGGACAACCTGTATAACTCTAAGTATTCTTCACCAACCACTATGTTTAGCAAATGGGCAAAACGTTTAGCAGCAAAGGGCATCATTACCTACTTAAGAGTACAGGTGGGCCCCCATATCCGCTGGGGATATGTTCTAGGCCCCTCCGTGGATACTTGAAACTGTGGATAAGAGCGAACACCTCCTCCACCATGGTTTCCTGAGGCCCCCCACCCTGCCTCCCCTACAGGCAGGCATGCTTGCCCCCCCCCAGCTCTTATTTTTCTTTCAGCAAGCTTTGTTTCTTCCTTAAAACAAACAGAGAAGCAGCCTCCATGGCAGGCAAGTAGAACGAGACTAAGTCCTAGAGAGGCTCTGCAAGGTTTCTGTTAACCTTGCAGAGCCTCTCTAGTACTTAGTCTCGTTCTTCTCCTGTTTCTTTAAGGAAGAAACGAAGCTTACTGGGAAAAAAAGTAAAAGCCTGGGGGAGTCCCCACGATCCGTGGATAACTGAAACCGTGGATAGCAAATCAGTAGATATGGGGGCCCACCTGTATTCATGTTCAAAGAACAAACTTTTTTCTTTGAATTGTGAGTTATTTTAGTACGTTTGATATCAGAATTCACAATGGAAAGGTGATGCTTTGACAACAGGTGGGGTAAAATATTATTTTACTCCAGTTATTCAATTAGCAGGAAGTCATCATTTTTCCTCCTTAATAAAGCATCCACTATCTATCTATCTACACTTCTTGTCTTGACTGCAAAGTGAAATAAATTGCCCCCTAACAAGCAAATAAAGTGGTACAATTTAATCTAATCTAACTCCTTGCTTTATCTTACTCAACTGGGGAGTCAGCTAATGCTAATAATTTCCACATTTTAGCCTTTTAAAACAAGAATTAATGTGTCTGAAGCTTAGGAAATCAATTCCAGTCTTATGCTCAGGATAAAATAGCACTGGATCATTGTGGACAAGGTCCCTTCTTTTTGCATGCATAAAGGCAAACTGGAATTGTAATAGAACACCTTGATGATTCAGATTATTTGAGAGTTAAATGAATAAGTAAAATAATCCTTCAGAACTGTCAGCTAAAATGCTGATATCTGATAGAACAGAATTAACTGGGAGAAGCTGCCTTGTATTGAGTTAGATCAGCAGTTCTCAACCTGTGGGTTGCGGCCGGATTTTTGGTGGGTCGCAAAACTGACAAGCTGATAGCTGACAAGGAAAATGTTATTGAGCTCTACGGAAACTAAAACAGAGCAGCAGCACATGTGTGTTTACTTGTGAGTAGGCAACCACACCACAGCATCTAAGGTTATTCTGGACCCTATTTGTTTTGCTCCAGCCAATACGAGCCATTGAGAAGTGAGCTAGTTCCTTCTGTATAGGCCCCATTCCTTTATCTATTTATTTATGTATCACATTTTAGTGACAGTTTCCAAGCATCCTTGCAAACAATATATTGATGTATGCTGCTGTGTTCGCTCATTGACCTCACTGGCGTTGTCCATGATGAGTACAATCCAGCCAACATTACAGACTTTCCAGTCCCATTGGGAGGTTTCAGTGGAAGGGAATTAAGGATGTACTTAAACTTTCAATGGTATTGAAACCCAGCCGACTTTGGCTGGGCTGCATCCGCTCAGCTTTTCACATTCTTTCACAATAAACTAAGACATATAAAGCAGACCAGGAATTACACAACAGAAAGTCTGAAGTCTATAATATGAAACAGATATCCATTCAAATTCCACACCATCTTCCATCCTAGCTGATGGCTAATTATAGCTCATATGTCAAATAAACATACGTAGCAACTGTGTTAATAGTTTGACTTAACTGGACAGTAAAATAAAAATAACCAGCTGTTCTGCTATGATTAAGTGCTAATAGGAAACTTTTCAAAGAAAAGGGAGATGTGGACCAATTTCTCCCTCAGTGAGTATTTGCAGGACAAAAGGAACAGAAAAAGAGCAACCCATTTCTTCTTGCCAGCTGTAGGATTTGCATAATCTGGAAGTTATTTTACAAACAAATTATCATTTTCTTCTAAATGTCACAATATGGGGGAAATGTGGATTGCAGTGCTATTTGTAATGAGAGTCATATTTATCAATACAAACTGTTGCTACTACAGCACTTTAATTAGGCGCAGAGCAAAATTAGAAGCCCTGCCAGTGGACATTTACTAATTATATTGAATGTTAGCAAGAGACTCATGAAGTGTCACAAGGAGAAGGGGGTCTGACGGGAAGAGATGGATTCAGCCTTTTCCGCTTTCTCTTTCCACTCTATTCCTTTGCATAAGCTATCCCATTCCCCTCCTCTCCCACAGAAACATTTATCTGTCTGGCTTTGGGTCAAAACAAACATGACATTACATGCGTATTTCTACTGCTGTTTCATTTCTTTCTTTTACTGCTCAAGTTGTTTTTCTTGCTTTCATCAGATGCAAGATGCTTCAGTCATCTCTCTCTCTCTCTCTCTCTCTCTCTCTCTCTCTCTCTCTGAAAAGACATGTAGACAGGGATATAGGATCCACATCCATCCTTTCCTACAAAGGCGTTTTCCCCTTAAATAAAGTTATCTTTAACTTGTAAACACAAGCTTCGCGCAAAGCTTCCTATCTGGACTTTCCTGCACCTTTTGGTGCTTTATCTCTGCCAACACTATCGACACAGCCACAATCCTGGGTTCTCTTTCTAGGTCACGTAAAACTGTAACAGGAGGATGTTGGGAACTGTGACAGGATATTGGGATATAGAGAAGACACACAGAGATCTTCTGTACTGGTCTGAGTATAAGACTCATTTTTTTCTCCTAATTTAAGTTTTTAAACTAGGGGTGCGTCTTATAATCAGGCTGTTGCAATTTGGGTTTGCAGCCGCCCCTCCCCCAGGCTCAGCAGCGAAAGGGCAGCAAAATACTCACTGCTGCTGCTCAGCTGTGAAGTGAGGGCCTTTGAATGGCATGGGACATTGCTGGAAGAAGCAGCGAGGCTAAGAGGAGATTTCAGAGCATGTGTTTGTTTTTAGTGGAGATAATGGCAGAGATACAGTGGGCTCCTTCTCTGCCCTGCAGGGCTTATGGTATGTCCTTTTTCTTTGTTAAAACAAGAGCACACATACCTCTCCCCTTTCCAGGCTGTAATCAGTTGTTAATTTTCGTTCTCTGGTCTGCTGGGTTTTGTATCCTTTTGTAAAGCAAGATCACATACACTTTCATCCCCCCTCCCCAGGCAATTAATGGTTTAGGCTGCAATCCTGTGCACACTTTCCTGAGAGTAAGCTCCATTGAGAACAGTGGGACAAGCTTCTGAGTAGACATGCACATGATTGCACTGTTCCTTAAATCACTGGTATAAATTTAATGCCAGTGATTTAATTATTTTTTTTTAATAGCACCAAACTTTAAGGGTGAGTCTTATAATCAGGTGCGTCTTATACTCGGGACAATACGGTAATATCAGGAATAGTCTAGAACTTGATACGGCTTCCCTTGTGTTTTGATAATTATTCTCTTAGAAAAAAAGGCTGTGCTTATACTTTGCTGAGCATCACTCACTCCAGCTGAGAAGAAGATTCATGTGGGGATAAGGAGGCTGGAAACTTCCCATTGATTTTTAAGAAAAATCATAAAACAAAACAGGCAATAAAAACCCCTTTAGTATTCAGTTCCGTTTGCTTTCTTTAACAGAGCACATGACCTTGGCAATCTAAGAGGTCCTGGCCCTGGTGTAAAGGTAGCAGGCTTTTGTCTAATGGGGGCTCTCCTTGTACATTATGATTAACCTCGGCTTCAGACACTTGACTTACACAATTGTTCACTTTGTTGTTGTTGTTCAGTCGTTAAGTCGTGTCCGACCCTTCGTGATCCCATGAACCATATCACGCCAGGCCTTCCTGTCCTCCACTATCTTCCTGAGTTCGCTCATTTTCATGTTCATTGCATCGGTGATGCTGTCTAACCATCTCATCCTTTGCCTTCTCCTTCTCCTTTTGCCTTCAATTTTTCCCAGCATCAGAGTCTTCTCCAGAGAGTCCTCTCTTCGCATTAGGTGGCCAAAATATTTGAGTTTCAGCCTTAGTATCTGTCCTTCCAGGGAACAGTCAGGGTTGATTTCATTTAGGATTGACTGATTTGATCTCCTAGCAGTCCAAGGGACTCTCAGGAGTCTTCTCCAGCACCACAGTTCAAAAGCATCTATTCTTCGGCGCTCAGCCTTTCTTATGGTCCAACTCTCGCAACCATACATTGCTACTGGGAACACCATCGGCCTGACTATGCGAACTTTTGTTGGCATGGTGATATCTCTGCTTTTTATTATGCTGTCTAAGTTTGCCATAGCTTTCCTTCCAAGGAGTAAGCGTCTTTTAATTTCATGGCTGCTGTCTCCGTCTGCAGTGATCTTGGAGCCCAGAAAAGTAAAATCTGTGACTGCTTCCATTTCTGCCCCTTCTATTTGCCAGGAATTGATGGGACCAGATGCCATGATCTTAGTTTTATTAATGTTGAGTTTCAAGCCAACTTTTGCACTCTCCTCTTTCACCCTCATCAAGAGGCTCTTTAGTTCTTCTTCACTTTCTGCCATTAGGGTGGTATCGTCTGCATACCTGAGGTTGTTGATATTTCTCCCGGCAATCTTGATTCCGGCTTGCGATTCATTCAGCCCTGCATTTCTCATAATGTACTCTGCATATAAGTTAAATAGGCAGGGTGACAATATACAGCCTTGCCGTACTCCCTTCCCAATTTTGAACCAGTCGGTTGTTCCATGGCCGGTCCGAACTGTTGCTTCTTGACCCGCATACAGGTTTCTCAGGAGACAGGTAAGGTGGTCTGGTACCCCCATCTCTTTAAGAATTTGCCACAGTTTGTTGTGATCCACACAATCAAAGGCTTTTGCGTAGTCAATGAAGCAGAAGTAGGTGGTTTTTTGGAACTCTTGGGCTTTCTCCATGATCCACCGCATGTTGGCAATTTGATCTCTAGTTCCTCTGCCTCTTCGAAACCCAGCTTGTACGTCCGATAGTTCTCGGTCCACGTACTGCTGAAGCCTAGCTTGTAGGATTTTGAGCATAACCTTGCTAGCATGTGAAATGAGTGCAATTGTGAGATAGTTTGAGCACTCTTTGGCACTGCCCTTCTTTGGAATTGGAACGTAAACTGACCTTTTCCAATCCTTTGGCCACTGCTGAGTTTTCCAAATTTGTTGGCATATTGAGTGCAGCACTTTCACAGCATCATCATTTAGGATTTTAAGTAGCTCAGCTGGGATATTATCATCTCCACTAGCTTTGTTGTTAGTGATGCTACCTAAGGCCCACTTGACTTCACTCTCTAGGATGTCCGGCTCTGGGTCAGTGACCACACCAGTGTGGTCATCAGGAACATTAAGATCTTTCTTGTATAGTTCTTCTGTGTATTCTTGCCATCTCTTCTTAATCTCTTCTGCTTCTGTTAGGTCTCTGCCTTTTTTGTCCTTTATCATGCCCATCTTTGCACAAAAGTTCCCTTGATATCTCCAATTTTCTTGAAGAGATCTCTAGTCCTCCCCATTCTGTTGTTTTCCTCGATTTCCTTGCATTGTTCATTTAAGAAGGCATTCTTATCTCTCCTTGCTATTCTCTGGAACTCTGCATTCAGTTGTTTATATCTTTCCCTTTCACCTTTGATTTTCGCATTCCTTCTTTCCACAGCTATTTGTAAAGCCTCATCTGACAGCCACTTTGCTTTCTTGCATTTCTTTTTCTTTGGGATGGTTTTCGTTGCTGCCTCCTGTACAATGTTACGAACTTCCGTCCATAGTTCTTCAGGCACTCTGTCTACCAGGTCTAATGCCCTAAATCTATTCTTCACCTCCACTGTATACTCATAAGGGATATGGTTTAGGTCATATCTGACTGGTCTAGTGGTGTTCCCTACATTCTTCAGTTTAAGCCTGAATTTTGCAATAAGAAGCTCATGATCTGAGCCACAGTCAGCTCCAGGTCTTGTTTTTACTGACTGTATAGAGCTTCTCCATCTTTGGCTGCAAAGCACATAATCTATCTGGTTTCGGTATTGACCATCTGGTGATGTCCATGTGTAGAGTCGCCTCTTGTGTTGTTGGAAAAGAGTGTTTGCTATGACCAGCGTGTTCTCTTGACAGAACTTCGTTAGCCTTTGCCCTGCTTCATATTGCGCTCCAAGGCCAAACTTGCCTGTTGTTCCGTTTATTTCTTGATTTCCTACTTTAGCATTCCAGTCTCCTATGATGTAAAGGACATCTTTTTTGGGTGCTAGTTCTAGAAGGTGTTGTAGGTCTTCATAGAACCGGTCAACTTCATCTTCTTCGGCATCAGTGGTTGGGGCATACACTTGGATTACTGTAATGTTGAATGGTTTGCCTTGGATTCGAACTGAAATCATTCTGTCGTTTTTGAGGTTGCACCCCAGTACTGCCTTTCCCACTCTTTTATTGACTATGAGGGCTACTCCATTTCTTCTAAGGGATTCATGCCCACAGTAGTAGATATGATGGTCACCTGACTTAAATTCGCCCATGCCCGTCCATTTTAGTTCGCTGATTCCCAAGATGTCAATGTTCAATCTTATCATCTCATTTTTGACCACATCCAGCTTGCCTTGGTTCATAGACCTCACATTCCATGTTCCTAAGCAGTATTGCTCCTTGCAGCATTGGATTTTCCTTTCAACCTCAGACACATCCACAGTTGGACGTCCTATTGGCTTTGGCCCAACCGCTTCACTCTTTCTGGGTCTACTTGGAATAGTCCTCCGCTCTTCCTCAGTAGCATATTGGACACCTTCCGACCTGAGGGGCTCATCTTCCGGCGTCATATCTTTTAGCCTTTTGGTACTGTTCATGGGATTTTCTTGGCAAGGTTACTGGAGTGGGTTGCCATTTCCTTCTCCAGTGGATCACTTTTAGTCAGAACTCTCTGCTACGACCTGTCCGTCTTGGGTGTCCCTGCACGGCATAGCTCATGGCTTCATTGAGTTACGCAAGCCCCTTCGCCACGACAAGGCAATGATCCATGAAGGAGAATTGTTCACTTAGAGAGCATTTAAAATATGTGTGGGAAACTTTTTGAAGCAGGCTGGCTCAACAGAGAGCAAGATCAGAGCCAGCCAGCAAAGAGCCAGGGATGTGGATCAAGTCTCTGACTCCAAGTCTCAAGTCAAGTCCCAAGTCTCTGGGTCCAAGTCTCAAGTCAAATCCCAAGACTTTGCCCCCAAGTCCCAAGTCCTTGGTTGCGAGTTGCAAGTCCCCATCTATTTAATGGGGAAAACGGGTTTAAACTTGAATAAAATTCGACTTGTCGTAAAAGGTTCCATGTCTCGAGTTGAGTCTTTTACAATCGCCAAGTCAAGTCCGAGTCAAGTAACTGACGCAACTTGAGTCCCACTCAAGTCCGAGTCAATAGACTTAAGTCTACATCACTGCAAAAAGCCACATGACACTACCGGCAAAATACAGGCTCACTGACTAAACCAAACAGCTTAGTTCTGGACTTTCATTTTAAATAAAGAACTTGTGTCAATGATCCAACATTTCCTAGTTCCAGATAACTCCAAATGTACTGATAACTGCAATGGCTAAGAGACTGAGTAGTGAGCCAGAAACATTATAGGGCATAGCCATGAACTCATTAGGTGGCCATCACTTCTTAGCCTCAGCCTTCATTTACAATATGCAGTTAATATAGCAGAGAGCTATCCTTCAAAGTTTTGTAAGTTGTGTACATACAGAACTAATGTATGTGAAGTGCTCTAGTGCTTCAACAATGCTAAGTGTTATCTATCATATTTGTTTTCTTTCTTTCATCCAAGATGCTCAGAGCAGCATACATGGCTATCCCTAATTGTTCCCACCATCTCTTCTTAGGACGGTTTCTCAGGCTCTGCCCTTGTATAACCTAAACCAGGGGTGGCCAACCTTCTACCATTAGGGCCTCTGTGTTCTTAAGAGTTATGAAGAAGAAAGGATCTTGGCAGCTGCAAGTGCTTATGGTGCTGCTAAAGCAGCTGCACCTGCTGAAATGCCCTCACCTATACAGCCATCAAAGGGCCAGGAGCATTCATGTGGAAAGGTTGGCCACCCCTGACCTAAACCATGCACTGTGCAAGCTTTGTAAAATCTTTGTGAAACTGGGTGAGCATTTGTGAAACTGGGTGAGCATTCAGCACGCTGCAGGACGGGCTGCAGCAGCAGGGTGCTCTCCGTTTCAGAAGAGTATCTTCTCTTCACGCCGAGTAGCTCTTTCTTCCCTTCTTGGGCAGTGGGTGGGCTTTTCCCATTAAAGCTCGCAACCCAGAAGTTTGGCAGTGACGTGATGACATCATCATGTTACCACCCAACTTCCGGGTTGCCACACTGGGTGACACAACCCTAGTAACACCCCGGTGTTAGAATTCAGTGTTGACAGGCAGGTTTGAGGGAAAGACATTTGAGGAAGTTTGAGATTATTTTGCAGTGTTAACAGCTGACTTGTTAAGTATGGATTTATATTATCTCAGGCCTATGCAGTATGTACATTTTGGTTATTTTCCTTAGCATTAGAGTTTTTTGATTTATTTATTTTTATACATCAGAACAGAAACAACAACAACAACAACAACAACAATACTGGAGCAATTTAACCTCATCTCCTAGCTTTACCTGACCATGCTACCATTTTTTATTTCTTGCTACCATTCTGCTAGTTCATCCTGGAACTAGGATAGTGCTGACACTCAAGCTTCCAGGTAAGCTTTAACCTTGTGTCTACTATATAATAGGTGAACTTTTTCAGGACAAGTGGAAACAAGAATACTGTACAAACATACACAAATACAAAGCCTTGTACAAAGCACAAATATAAATATGATAAATACCACACACTCCATATTGTGTATCAGGGTTTCTTTTTTTTTTTCTATTTTTGTAAAAGCAAAGTCTCAATTGAGGGCTGCTGGAGGGGGAATTTCACATTAGAAAATTGCCTCTTGCACACAAGTACTAGCGCGTGTAATGGATATCTGTCACTGACACCTCACTGGGTTACAATTAATTCTGAATCATCAGTCATGCCTTCTCCTGAGAGTGCAAAAAAAGTAGCAGCAGCATCAGGACTGCCCTTTGAGGATAAGCTTTTGTAACGTGCTATGATTCTAGAAGGCAGCCATACATCTACTAATACCACAGACACCACAGCTGTCAGCTTAGATAAATGGAGCCAACGTGGAAAAGCAGAAAGTGGACATGGATTGTCAAAGATAATATGGTTAACTTAGTACATCATGTGCTACATATGACTTACCCAGTTAATGCAAATAGTTTAAGTCCATTACTCCAAACCACCTCCAAACCATGGATTCCAGACCTGAAACCAATTGTTTCAAGGATACCCTAATGACGCAAATTAAGTTGGCTTGAGGACTGAAGCATGAGAGTGATTTTATTCTACGGCTGGGCAAATAGTGTACAGTTAAAGAGAAGATGCGATTCTCAGGACAGGTATTCTCAGAAAATGTCTTCTCCTGGCAATAAAAGAAACCCTTTTTGTTATGGCATTCATGTCACGGAATTTTGTCCCAAGGAGGGGTGAACAAACTACTGTATATAAAAGCCACTTCCCAATATTCCCTCCTCCCCCCTAGAACGAACAATAAGCAAAACCCAGGATGGGGCTATGCAGATAAGAACATTGCTTTTTCATGGGGTGAGCTTGCCCCCCAGTGCTTCCTTTTATTTTTTATCGCCACAGCAATTAATAGCCGCCATTCCCCTTATATGGAAAACATTACAGTGCTGCATTTGCTTTACATGTCTGAAAATGGCTTGTTAAGCGGCACTACGGAGCTCAAGGGGCACTGGCTCACTGCAGAACCAGGGCTGCTGCTCAGAGAAGGGATGCTGGGATGCATACACAACGTCCCAGAATTGGGCTGGGGAGTCAGGTGACAACAGACAACCAGTCTGGTGCCAACGGCTGGTACCAAGCTTTCAGCTCTGTTGCTTTCCCCCAACTGGGCAATCTGTTGTTACAGAGGCCATTGGGTTCTCCCTCTGTGCCACCAGACAACTGCATGTTGGGTTGCCTGAGTTCTGTTGCATTCTGGCCTGTCCACCCATGGTACTTTTCCCACCATTACTTCTGAGTGCCTGGTACTGCCACATATAAACAGGTTCATAGCTGTGGATTATTCAGAACTAAGCATCATGTGTGGTTCCTTTAAGAAAGAGAGAATATGCATTAAAAAAAAAAACACCCAAAACTCTTTAGCCTGTTTGTGGGGTTAAAAAAAGCCTCCCAAGATATTTTAAAGCAGACTGCACCAACTTAACTTCAATATGATGAAATCAAATATTTCTCATATCACAAAGATTTCTAATCTGTGACATGTTTTAGTCTGACAGATGGAAGCAAATAAAAATGATGGTACTTTGGGATTTAAGGTGTTATCTCTCCATGGAATATATATCATAGAACTTAATGTTTGTAGAAGTCATCTTATCTCAGGCTTCACAGGTTTACAAAGTACAGAGAGAAGGCAGTCAGGCTCCTGGTTTGATCTTTGACAGATCACAGATATGAAAATCGGAGCGATTTTCCATGGGGCCTGCTGTAGGCAGGATGATAACTTATGATGGAAAGGAGCAGGTATCCATAACCTGCTTCAGAGGAAGCCCAAGGAGTAGGAGCTCCTTTTCTGCACGAGGCAAAGGCAGATGCTGTTCATATCTTCCAAGATGGAACTACACAATCAAGATTTATACAACTATTTTTAACTTTCCGATGGGGGGGGGGGAGAGAGCTTGAAGCACACAACGGCATGTTTACCGGTTTCTGTTTTAAAAGCAGAGACAGATGCATACACAGCCAGAAAGTCTAAACACTTTAAAATAATTGTAACATAAGGTACAGATTTACTCTTTTTGATTTTAGGGTGTTGTCTCTGGATGAGTGAAGTGATTGGAGGACAAATGTCCCTTTAGTGTCGCTAGATTCATTTGAAGCCTCTGTTGTGAACTGTTCTCTGAGATCTCGCATATCTCTTATTCATGTTCCATATTTCCTTCTCTAACAGCAGCACCATATTGTGCCTGGCAATGGTGTTGGCCATCAGTATTATGCCAGGGTTTCCTGCTGTAAAGTGTCAAGTACAAATGATAGATGTTTGTCCTTAAACACCTGTGCACACACACTAGTAAGCCACAGTCCAAATCAGGCCTCCTATTCACAGGTGTATGGGTCTTTAATGTCATACTGCTGATCTTAACTTTTCTTATTTCTTGTTAAGACAACAGGAGCTCTGTTGTCTTCCAAACACTTCTTATCAGAGGCGTTGTTAGGGGGCGGTGGGGCACCAGCCCCAGGCGACAGGGTGCCTGGGCACCAGGGGGTGCACTTACCTGTCGGCGGCAAAAAGCTTCCAGGTAACGTGTGGTTTTGGCCCAGCAGCGGGTCGGGGATTGGCCTGCACGCATGGGCCTTTTGCGCTCTAAATCGGGCAAAAAACCCCACCCCAGGTTTTTTTTTCACACTGAAAAAAACGGAAGTGGCCTGATTGGGCTGAAGGGGGCGGGGATTGGGCTGTCACATGGGGGGGGGGTCTGGCTACACCACTGCATCTTACTACAAAACAAAGGAGACTGTAAACGGAGACACAAGGTGTAATTGGAGCCTAATCAAACTTTACTGAAGTTACAACCTAACAAGATGGCCATAATTGTTATGGATTTTTCATATTTCAAGCATAAAAAAAATAGAAAATGTCTGCACATTTTTGTTGTCAATATTTATTTGCCAAAATAAATTAAAAGTTGATAGAGTAGTTTCACATGAATGGTGTCTTCAGCTGTTCATCAGCTTGATAGACTAACAGCACAGTCTTATGCATGTCTCCTCAGAAGTAAGTCTCATTGACCTCAGTTACTTCCAGGTAGGTGTGTCTTTACACATCTATGATCCCATGATCACACTGTTAATGAATCTGTATGTGTACTATCAATGAACTTTGCAATTTGCACTGCCACTGACCTGACATCACTTCAGTGTTGCTAGACAGGAACATTTCCTTTGGCTGTTAACAAATAATTACCACTAGACATTGGTGTCCGGTTTTCCAGTTTCAGTTTAATAAATGAAATAAATAAAATGTTGTGGCTAGATAGTCATCATTAGACTGGAAGGGGTTGTAACTAAGTGGCAGGGCACATGCTTTGCATGGTCCCAGTGTCAATCCCTGGCATTTCCAGATAAGGCTGGGAAAGATCCTGACTGAAACCCTGGAGAGGCAGTGTAGACAGTACTAGGCTTACCAGATCTCCAACCGGGACAGAGTGCAAGACCTTTAGGAGAAGGAATGTGGGCAGGTGTAGCTTGTTGAATCTTAGACCACAATCCTAGGCATGTCTACTCAGAAGCAAGCCCCACTGAACACAATGGAGCTTGCTTCTGAGTAGCCATGCCTAGGATTATGCTGTAAGGTTTAACAAGCTACACCTGCCTACATTCCTTCTCCTAAAGGTCTTGCACTCTGTCCCGGTTGGAGATCTGGTAAGCCTAGACAGTACTGAGCCTGACTTGGTATAAAGCAGTTTCCTATGTAACCTATGCTGCCCCACATTGCAGATCCCAGGAACAGACTCCCAGTGAATTCTGTTCTGATATCAGCATTGTTGTTGACAGTTCTCAACTCTCAAATGAACCGAATCTCTTGCCAGTCACTATAGACAATACTGAGCTAGTCATGGTTTGATTCAGGATAAGACAGCTTCCATACGTACACTGTAACTTCTTGATATTCTATTTGTTTTGCTCCACTGACAATGAATGGCTGGACTGTCCATAATTTGTCGAGGTAAAAAGAAGTGACAACCTTACAATACATACTTCACTTATTATTATTTTTTTAAAAAAATTCCAGGTTTCCAAACTTTCATTTACAATTAATTTAATCCAAATTAACTGCTTTGACAACACAGTTATTTCTATCTAAACTCCCCAGTCTGAAAACTATTCGCTTATGGTCTCTCCCCAGCAATAAGTTGGTCCAAAAACAGTCTAGACAAATAAATTAAGATTTGACTATATCATTCTAGATCAATGCAGTGTACATTTTTAATGGGTTGAACTTAGGTGACTTCCTTCAATTACATAGCCCAACAAAGAAGACCCATTGCGGGCCATGAAGCTTATGCAGGGGTAAGGGGATTAATCATCCTCTTTCCTTGCTGAAGCTGCCAGGTCCCCCCATCCCCCACACAGGATGCAGCAGCTGCCATTCTGGTGCCATTGCATTGGTGGGGTGTGGGTAGAGGATAGGATTGGGCTCCGAGTTGGTTTCCTGGCCAGGAAAAGATCATTGGAGTTTCCTCACTTTCATTTTTAAAAGCTCCACTCAGGCTCTGCTGCCGTCCCCATCCACAGTCACATGAACCAGAAAGTAAACTTACATGGGATAGAAAAAAGAGAAGCTTTTTGAAGTCAATGAAGTCAAGTCAATGAGAAAAAAAGAGAGAGACAAAAATGGGCAATAAGTACCACATATGACAGGTCAGAATCCATTATGTTTGTGCCAAAATGTATTTTATGATTTACATCCTACTTCTGTGCCCAATGTGGGTCTCAAGCACACATAACAGGCAGCACAAAGCATCAACGATGAATAGCACAAATAAAATTAAAACACTTAAAAGCAGATACAACAATTCAGAGTTTAAAATCTAAGGCAACCATTCAGCTAATAGTAACATACTATTAATACACTGTAAAACAAAATTGTATGCTTCCACATACAAATCATATGTAGCCACTTTCTTGTAAGGTAGCCCAGGGCTGTCTACTGCCTGACCATGGCTTTTTGCAGGGGCGCAGCTAGGCGCCCCTCTACCGGGGATCGCTGGCCGAGATGATGCCCCCCGGTAGGCCACGCCCCACTGCGTGACATATCCCAGAAGCCAAGCCTCCAGGATGACAGCACGCAGCCTGTCAGAGGCCTGGAAACGGACCCAGAGGTGGGCGGGAGGGCTGAAAACGCCTCCCCCGGCCTCGTGGAGCCTCAGCAGCGGCGCTATGAGGCTTGCTGCCGAGGCCCAAAAAAAGCAGCGCAAATGGAGCCGCCGCTGCCACTGAAACTGCTGCGACAGGGGGTGAGTGATGCCCCCTGTGGACTGCCCCCCACCCCACCCATTCCTACGCCTCTGGCTTTTTGAGGTCTCAAGCAGACCTCTTTCCTAGCCCTATCACCTAGAATGCTTTAAGCTTGAGATGACAGGGACTGAAGCACACAAAGTATGTGCTTTATCACTGAGCTCTGGCCCCCTCCTGCTACAATTAAAAAGGGGAAAAAATAGACATTCATACAAGAAATGCAAGTTTCCCTTTTATGCTGCATGGTGATAAAAGAAAAAAAAACACCAATTCAAATGGAAAGATCACATAGTTAATTTCATAATGAAGAAAACACATGCTTACATGTAACAGAAACAAACAAACAAACAAACAAAACAAAAACACCTGATCAAGTGTATGCCCTGAATTGACAGCTGGAAGGAAAAAGGAAGACAGATGTGCTCCAATTTCTTGACTTTTTGAGAGATGACTAGCATGCAGAGATTAAACTGCTTGCTTGGCATTGCTGTCTTAAGTTATACAGCACAGCAATAATGCAGATTTTTATTCTCTCACTCAGAATTTTACTCGCTGGTGCAGTTTGACATGGAACTCGGCAACCAGTCAAATACCCAACAGCTGGCGCCCTGCTAGGGAAGACTGGAACACCAGCCAGGTCCAGCATGTACATTCCTTGAACTAAGCAGGACCATATGGGAATGCTAGCCTGAATCTTAACAATGGAAATCAAGGGCCAGGTCAGACAAACAGCACTTTTCAAACATTTATGAAGCTGCGTTTCTAAGCTAAACTGAAAATGACAGATGAGTTAACAAAAGATGGAAGTATAAAATCTGCCCGGTTCCGTTCCCCTGCAGAGGTAAAAGTGGTTGTATGATGAAAAAGTATGAGTCAAAGAATGAAGAACCTGAGGTTACTGCCCTGGCTTAAAAAAAAACAACACAAAAAACCAGTGTTGGATGACAATAACAGCCCACTCCTATATGGACATGTTATGCCGGCAGAACATGCATTCCGCCAGCATAACGTGCTGTGGTCTGGCCACTACCACCACGTGGGGTCCATGCAAAGACGGACTGAGGAAGCCCACTGGTGCAGATTGGGAGAGAGACTGGGTGGGGGTGGAACAGGGCAGGGGTGGGCGGCGGGCAGATCGGTCCCAGGAAGGAGGCAGGTTTGGCTGAATCCTAACTCCCTTCCCAGGCCTGATCCACCTTCACAGATCAACGCAGATTTGCACCAGTGATATTGCCGCCTCAGGTCTGAGTTGACCCATAGCAGCAGCAGGGGCTTACCTAAGGGGAATGAAAACCTTTCCCCAAGGAGGCCTCCGAAGGCCAAGGCTCCCCCACAAGATACAGCAGGTGCCACACTGGCACCGCTGCAGTGTCAAGCAGAGAGGAATGGTGGATTGGGCTGTGTTTCTGTTCTAGATACATTTTGACCTTCAAAGAGATAACACCTTTTTCAAGGAGAAAACACCTCTGGACTTTGGATTACCATGCCTGTTAGCATCTGCTTTACATAGATGACATTGGAAGTCAACATCAAACTGCTTTTATTATAATATGCAAATTTCCCTTAACTAGCCATGTGCTTGCTAAGACTACTTTTCCTAGTACTACTGGCTTACACTGGCTAGAACCTGTTGTTGTTCAGTCGTTAAGTCGTGTCCAACCCTTCGTGATCCCATGAACCACATCCCGCCAGGCCTTCCTGTCCTCCACTATCTTCCTGAGTTTGCTCATTTTCATGTTCGTTGCATCGGTGATGCTGTCTAACCATCTCATCCTTTGCTTTCCCCTTCTCCTTTTGCCTTCAGTCTTTATTCTCTAATAAATCACTTCTTTCAGGGCCAAACTATCTATCTCTCTATCTATACACACACACACACACACACACACACACACACACACACACACACACACACACACACACACACCTATGTATCTTTTTTGTTCGTACCAGCCGCTATGGAGACAATAAAATAGGAATAGGCAAGAGAGGAAGATTCCTTCTCCTTGTGCATGGTTTTCATCCTGAACCACATACATCCCCAAGTGGGGAACTGCTCCTGACGCGATAATTTAAATTTGGTGGAAGACAGCAGAGTCATAGGCAGCTGACTTAAAACTGAGAGGTTTGGAAACCTATGGATTATTATTATTATTATTATTATTATTATTATTATTATTATTATTATTATTCAGAGGGCTGCCAGCGGGGCAGCCCAATAGTATTGGTCTGCCCCACACCACATTATAGGATTGCATCAGATTCTAGTTGAAGAGTACTATGGGATGTCTGGGCTAGCCAAGTGTAAGAGTGTCTTCTCCTGCAGGAAGTGAAGGGGTTGTGTGGTGACCTTCACCGGCTTCGTGGGAATAAACCATAATGTGTGTTGAGAGTGTAAGCATGCAACCTAGATCTATACAGTAACAGTGGACGTGGGTATATATGATAATCCTCACCAGTGTGTGTGTGTGTGTGTGTGTGTGTGTGTGTGTGTGTGTGTGGGGAGGCTTTTACCTATTCAGTTCTAAGTTTAAAGGTTTCTAGGTTGCTCTCTTCTACTTTGATTAGACTCCTCATTAGCTTCTTTTCCCATCTTGTTGTTTTATGTCTCCTAGCCCACATGGCTACTTGTTTCGTTTTGCAGCACATAAAGACTCTTTGTGTAACTCAGCTTTTGTGTAACTCAGTTTTACTGTGAATTTGTTTTTTTTCCTACAGTCTGCTAACAATGTGAACAATCATAGTGTGTATTAACTAATGCGAGGAAGACTCCCAAGAGAAAATGCACATGCAATTTCAGCCTATGTGTAGCAGAAGTTACACCATTAATCAATTCAACTATGCAGTTTAAGGACAATGAACCTAAAGTACATTTGTGATAATACTGTCACTTCTCCTTCCCTTCTTCAGCTTCGCCCACCCTGGCAGACATCAACATTGTTTGGGAAATGACTGGAGAACACTCAAGTCTGAAATGTAAGTTGCTTTCACAAGAAAAGAACAGTCCTTATATTTTCAATGAATTTGTAATGTAGTATAATCTCTACTGTTACCCAACCTTTCTGATTAGATACATACACCTTTAAACAAAATGAAAAATTCGCAGTGTGCTATATGAACTAAAACATTTGAGCAGATGTTCAAGGCACACACAAATGACTGCATGGATTCATGCATTCAAGATTGCATCTGCACAGCCTATGTATGCATCCGCATTGGGCTCTGTATACTCTTTGCATTTTAGAGGGCTCAAATAAGCACATGCAGTATTAATTATGTATTGGGATAGATGCACATAGTTCCTTTTGCAGGCAAGCAGAGGCAGCGTCAGCAGATGTGATCCTCACCCCAACATATGTACACATGTTCAGCTGCATATACTTTGAACATCTGCAGAGAGCAAACAAGTTCTCAGAATCAGACATTAAAGACTCTGGACCGTATTTTTGCATCTTCTAAAAAGCAATAAATGCAGAGAAGATTGAACTGAAGACAAGGGGAGCCAACGCCCCATCCTCCAGCAAGAAAACTGGTCCTTGTCAGTAGGGCAAACAGTTGTGACAAATATTTATGATGAGCATTTATTCCCTCTGATAAAAAATTCCTCAACACTGTAAATGTGGTAAGTTTTGCTGGCATCAGACATCTGACTGTGTTTCCTTGTGATCACCTTTAATTTCATATTGCAGTGATTAATCAGAGCAAATGTCTTTATTTTCTGGTGTTTTAACTACAAGAAATGATCGCTTCAGTTTTTATCCTATTATAAGGATTGTTGCAAAAATGGGAAACAATTAACACTGGGTTTAATGTGCAAGGGCTATAGAGCTGAAGTAATTGCGCTCAAGCTCTGCTAAGTTTGTAATCAGGCATTTGGTTGCAAGCTGCTCACGACTGATTCTCAGAGAGGAACTAACACACTTGGAAGAGGAAGGCAGGTGTGCCAGAAAAGCAGACATGTTGGCAAAACAAATTAAGACTCTGAAGGGGGAAAAGAAGCAGAATCCAAAGGAACATTCTCATTAGGAATCCACTGCTTAAACTCTGAGTGTTGCTGATTAAAACCAATTTGTAGCCAGGGCTATTGTGTATTGTGAGACTGCACAGACAAATGTGGGGATCTACCTTGTGCGCTGAAAAACCAGCAGTCTGAAAATCTCATCTTTCAAGCAAGCAGTAGCAAGTTTCTAGTCCTGAGGGCAAGTCTGCACAAACTGCCAAGGTAAAAACAGCCCATGAGACATGTATGGTGATCCGTGCAGAACTGATCAGCCTCCTATGTTTACTTCCTTCCAGGTGTTGTCAAGTTCCTGGCAGGCTAAAGGACATGACTGGTGGACTGGGTTCTACCAAGTGGAAATTGTGGACATAAGCTTGAAAATACAGGGACATCTCAATTTACTTGGGGGTTACATTCTCGGAAATCGGCATGTATATTGAAAATGCTGAAATTATAACTACTTTTCTCATAGGAACCAATGTAATTGGTATAAGTTAGAAGAAAATAACTGTAACTGAACACTCACATTGATGATTGGCGGCTTAAGGAGGGAAGCTACTGGAAGTGGGACAGTGAGGCTGCCGATATCAATGGCTAAGATAATTCATTGTCAAACATAGGATCGCGCAATGTTTTGGAGAAGCAGAATAGCAGAAGCAGGACAGTGACTTGCAATACAGGACTGTGCTGATGGTTTCACATACTGAAAAAATGCACCAAATATAGCACCTGTCTATGCTGCTAGCCAAACAAGCAGAGGTGCAGGAAGCTATTTCAAAAATTAGCCGACGCAAATCTGATTTCTTGGGATTAATTTGCACATTGCACTATTTCCAAAACATGCAGATCAAGACTGTGTAAATCGAGAGGTGTCTGTATGGCTCAGTTGGTAGAGCGTTCATCTCACAAATGCCTGGAGATCTGAAGGATGGCAGTTCAAGACGGCCGGAAGTTTCTGTGTCTGTCGGAGAGCAACCGGCACACCGAGATGATCAGTTGCAGAGCCTCTGTGGGGGAGTGGAACTGCAGCTCAAGCACTTGAGTGGCAGTCAAGGTTGCCTGGCAGCTGAAGCGTGCTGAGGCGAACGTCAGAGAGAGAGAGAGAGAGAGAGAGAGAGAGAGAGAGAGAGAGAGAGAGAGAGAGCTGGACTGTGAAAGCAACATCTCGAATGAAGGGTTCTACAAAAGATTAGAACATTATATTGCAAAAACCCCTTGGGGTTTAGAACAGCCTGCCCATGTATACCGCCTTGAATTAAAGTCGGAGGAGAAATCCAATGACCAGAAAGGCGGTATATAAATACTGTATATTATTGTATTATATTATGTAGACAACTCTAGCAAAACCTTAGTGAAAGAGGGAGAAAAGGCAGCTTCAGTGCCTTGACCAATTCCTTACCATTTCCAGTAGCTCAGGGAACCAGAACTGAGCAAAAATATGCAAATGTATAATTTGTATAATTTATTCAGGTCAAAGAATTCAGCTTTTCCTGGCACAGAAACTAATCTCCTTTTCACTCAGTGCCTCCAGAGCCCTGTTTATAGAACATCAGGCCAAAATGTTTTATAAATAACTGTAACAGAAGAGCCAAGCAATAATCCCTTGAGAAGCACCAAAAAAAAAGAGCAAATCAAGTTAATTAAAAGAAGAAAAGGTAAAATTTCTCTGTGTTGGATTAAATAAGATCAGCAGAGTGGGAAACTTATGTTCAGATTAGAAAAATGCCTATACTAGGGGTTTAATTCATGGCACAATCCTATTGTTTGCTAACAGTGTAGGATGTTGCGAACGTGCCATAAAGCATGTTGGCGACAGCGGGAAGGCCTGCGCCATCCTGCCAGTGCTGAATCCTGCAGACCATATGCTGAAGCAGGTACGTTCCACTCCGAGTGGCGCAGGGGCGGTGGGACGGTGGAGGCCAGGGAGGGCGGCGACAGGGGTGGACAGAGCCTGGGGGGCGGGATTGGCAGTACCGGCGCACACTATATCCTATGCCCCCTCCCAGGCCTCCACTTGCAGAGGCTGCTTGGTTCTGCGCCAGCGATTAAGCAGATGCAGATCTGAGTGGTCCAATTGTGGTGGCTGGGGGTTTACCTGGGGTAAGGGGATAAATGTCCCCTTACCCTAGGAGACCTCCAGCCTGCTCCTAGCCATCATGTATCCATATACAACATGGGCCGCGCAGCCCCGCTGCTCCAGCTCTGGACAGGATTGGGCTGCCCGTCTCAGTCAACTCACCTGGGTCAGTTTACAACTAACTGACCCAGCTGTTGAGTTGCACGTGTCTAATTTCAGACAAAGAAATTTGAACGTTCTGATTTAAGATTTTGAAAACTGAGATCTCCATCTAGTGTTTCCTAGAAATGTCTGGAGAGACAGACTACAGTGACTTTTTGTATTGAGGCTGGTACTGGTTACTGGTTACTGGTTTTCTATTGTTACTTTTTATCTAGAAACAATTCACACCATATTAAAAAAAAAAAAGCCAGACTAAAACAATAAAAAGTGCAAACAATAAAAAAGTAACTCTGACTTTGCAAAGCACTAATGACATCATAAGCAGATTCTTGATTTGCTGTGACTGCAAGATTTTAATTAACGCAATCTGCCTGGGCCACCCAAGGTTTTCACACCATTTCTAAAACCAAATGGATAGAAGAGGTGACAACTGATGACAGCCGGAGGACAGCAACGAGGAACAGTCTAATTTCGGTGCACCTGCCCGTCGCGTCTCCAGTGGCAGCTCATTGTTCCAATTGTCTCTCTTGCCTCAAACAACCAATCTGTCCCCATCATTTGTCACAGAGAGGTCAGCGATGGAACCTTGCACAACTTCAAGAATGTGGAGTGGCACAAGTTGACACATACACACACAGGCACACGTGCACACATAGTTTAACCATGTGGGATTTCCATCTCTCTCTGATGTGAAAGCAACAATACAGGCCTGAAGACCAAAGGGAGCGCAATGACTAGGCTGACAGCTAAGAATTGCCTTGGAAGCAGACTAAGACGACTGAAGTGGCTTTTGCCCGGTTAAACAAACAATGTTCCTTTAGCCATTTAACAGGACTCTAAAAGCATTTCGCACTGCATTTTACATCGTCAGAATTTTACGAGGCCTGAGATGCCAGCCTTGTGTTCCTTCACCTTGCAATGGAGCTGGCTGAAGTGATGACTAGAATGCCCCAGTGCTGAAGTACTGACAGCACACATTGGACCACGTTATTCATCTTCATATGACCCACAGAAACCAATCCACATTTCCCACTTCTGGGGAAAAAAAAAAAAGAGAGACTTTGTTTTGGGAGGAATTTGGAAAGGTATAGCCTGATGTTTCGGTCGGTGATTACATCCTAATAGCTGCAGTTCAGTTCCCAGGTTGTGTTACAAGATGAATAAGTTTATTCAAAGCACAGCTGCTACTATGCAAGAAGCACATCACAACAGAAAGCTATTCTTGATCTGCACAACTTGTGTCCCACCACCCATGTAGCGTGGCCCACCTGGGCCTCCATAAAGGGCTTTGCTGCCTGCTTGGGACTGCAAACATAGGCTGTGGTGAGGATAACACACATCTGGCAAGTCACAACATGTGGCTGCCATTAGTTTGGTGAGTCACAAGTTGTGCAGACATGTTCAACACCTACGGCGCAATCCTAACCGTATAGGTAGTAGTTTGCAACTACGCGAGAGGAGGCGGTGCCTCCCCACCGACCACTGGACCCTGAACCATGGAGCAGGTAAGTGCTGCATCGAGCGGTGCAGGACCTGAGAGAGGTGTGGGACTGTGGGGAGGGTGCATAACAGGGTGGGTGGAGAGGGGTGGGGTGGGTGGAGAGAGCCTGGGAGGGGGGAGGGGGATCGATAGAGAAGGCCTCTGCCGTATCCTATCCCCCCTTCCAGGTCGGGAAGCCCTACACAGAGTTTCTCAAGCCTGCACCAGTGACTTAGCTGGCGCAGATCCAAGTAGCTCTATTGAGCAGGCTGGGGCTCAACACAGGACAAATGACCTCTTACTTCGAGGAGACCTCCCACCTGCTCAATCCCAGCGCTGGGTACAGCGGGGGCCGTGAGGCCCCACTGCGCCAACACTGGATAGGATTGGGCTGCCTGTCATGCTTTTAGGAGAAGACAAAACCCTTCTGGTAAGGAAATATCTTAACCCAGTCATTGAGAAATCAGAAAGCCTGTGAATGAAAGTTCCACTGTGGTATGCTTAAGTAGGATTTGCTCTGAATCCAAAGCTCCAGGATTATTTACTAATTAAAACTGTTTTACCACAGAGAAATCCCTTGTGATTTACCTCCTGTTTCCAAGGGTGCAGGAGTGTGAAATTATGGATGAATAAACTATAGCACCATAATTCCCTTCTGCCAGTTTTAATGAAAAGGTTTGAAGTGAACTGGCAAAATTAGTTCCCAACACTTTTACCCACCAGTGAATACAATTTATGTTTTTGTGAATAGGTAAAAATGCATTCAAAACCATTAATCTGAAAGTGGAAGGCAGAATACAGCTACATTTTCTTATGTATGTCAGCTCCAGAGTTGGGGGGGGGGGCAATAATCAAGCTTCCAATTATATAGAACAGTGGTTCTCAAACTTTTTAGCACTGGGACCCACTTTTTAAAATGACACTCTTATCGGGTCCCACCTTGCCTATCTCTATCTATCTATCTATCTATCTATCTATCTATCTATCTATCTATCTATATCTATATCTATATCTATATCTATATCTATATCTATATCTATATCTATATCTATATCTATATCTATATATATATATATATATATATCTATATCTATATATATATATATATATATATATATATATATATATATATATATATATATATATATATATATATATATAGGCAATTATATATATAGGGCAATTAGTAGCTATCTGATTTTTGAATAGCCTCAGGGCTTCTGGCAATTACTTATCTGATCTTTCCACCACCTGGGACCCACCAGAAATCAGGTCACAACCCACCAAGTGGGTCCCGACCCACAGTTTGAGAAACACTGATTTGTAACAAGGGTTTCAGAACTTTAGTTTGAAACCTTAAAACACAACAGAACAGTAAAAAAAGAGGTTATATTATTTTTTTTGTAAATGTGCAACATATGAAATTACAGTACACCGATGTCCCTATTGCAGGCCTGCACAACTAAGCTGAACACAGTCCACCAAGGAGTTAGATAAATTTCATGTTTCTATGCACACTTTCCTGAAACTGCAGAAATTGAAGGACTGTCAAGCATAAGGCAGGCCACCAGACATGGTAAGGCTGGGTAGCTCACATGTACTTTGGTCCTCCTGCGATTTTATACATAAGGTATCCAAAGTCTGAAAAGCAGAAAGGAGTCTGGTAAACAAGCAGCGGTGCTTGGAGTAAGAGTGAATATTCTAGCTATGTCTAGATTGTTCAGGGGTAGACCCTGATGGACAAGCCAGAGGCAGTCAAGCCAGAGAAAAATAGCAGGCTGCCTTGATTCTGCCCCCTCATCTGAAGTTTGATTCTGCCCCCTCATCTGAAGTTCCTCCTGGGCAGGAGGCGAAATCCTGACATCTAATATATACATACTCATTCTATACATATACACAGAATATCAGTTCTATGTATTACAGTTAAATATTACAGTTACGACATGAATATTACGATATAGTTGATTCTGATCCTACAGCCAATCATCTTCATGGGTGACCTCATGTTCTAGCCATATAAAGGTGAGGGGGGGAAATAACTCTCCACAATATTCAGAATTTTATTACTTACTTACCTTTTACTGTTTTTCGAAGAGATCAAAGTGGTTTATAAAAACCTGATGAGAATAAATGAGTATGGTTTTCAGAATTTCTAAGCTCAGTATAAACTTGTGAAGTTGCTGGATTTATTGACAAACCAGGAAACCAAGTACTGTCTCCAAATCAAAGAGGCACTTTTGAAGAAAACTTCAGTATTAGGTACGAAGTAGATATATTTAGAAGGCCAGCGGGTGGCGCAGTGGGTTAAACCGCTGAACCATGAGCTGTCGATCGAAAGGTCGGCAGTTCGAATCCGCGACGGGGTGAGTTCTCGTTGCTTGGCCAGCTCCTGCCAACCTAGCAGTTCCAAAGCATGTTAATGTGAGTAGATATATAGGTACCGCTTGCGGGAAGGTAAACAGCGCTCCGTGTTCCAGCCGCATGCTACGCGCTGTGGCAAGGAGAGTCATGCCAGCCACATGACCACGGAGGCGTCTTCGGACAATGCTGGCTCTTCGGCTTTGAAATGGGGATGAGTACCACACCCTAGAGTCGGACACGAACAGGGGTCACCTTTACCTTTTTAGATATATTTATTAAGACTGTAATCCTATACACAGTTACCTGGAAATGTTCCATTCAACTAAATGAGTAGGCATGCATAGGATTGCACTGTAAGCAAATCACTCCTCCTATTAAATAGGTACCACTGGCAAATATGCTTTTGGTTCACAACTTGCACTATATAGCAGTTAAAAGTTTAACAGAAGCCTATCCCACAAGATATGCTGATTTGAATCTGGGTTCTACACAGCAAGTGCATGCCTGGAAGATGAGAGCCAGGTTTCCAAAGTAATTCTATAATTATATATTGCCTCATTCTATTGCCTCATTTCAGAACTTAACCCTGAACAAGCTAGCCTAGCATTGATGTCATAAAAAATATCTTTAGCTGGTGTCTGGGACCGGACTTACCCAACCCAGGAGCAGCCTGCCTGGCGGGCACTGGGCTGGGTACAGGCTTGGAAAGGCTGGAGCAGAAAAGGGGCAGCAAGGGGTGATAAGTGGTTGTAGGAGCCTTCCCACTTTCCCGGAGGGAGACTTAGGACCCAGAGGGTGACCCAGAGGGCGACCAGGCCAGAGGGACCCAGAGGGCGACCAGGCTAGATGGGTGGAACAAGGAAGGAGGGCGGGACCAGCCAAGGGAATATAAGGAGAGGGCCAGGGATAAGAAAGGGCTGACTGAAGGCTGGAAGAATGCCTCTATAACCCTGGAAGAGGCTCTGAGGTGGAGGCTACTGCAGCTAAACCCCTCCCTGCCTCTGCTCTGAGGTCCAGGAGAGGAAGCCCAGACAGCCTGGAGGCAACGAGCCATGTCATAAATAAGGGAGTTAATAAGCCACCTGGCAGGCGACAATCCGTGGCTGAAGGGCTGCATTTGGCTTGGTGGATTATACGTTGTGTAGGTCTGGAACGCACACACAAAATCAAGTGTGTGTGTGTGTGTGTGTGTGTGTGTGTGTGTGTGTGTGTGTGTGTGTGTGTGTAGATATATACATATACACACACTACAATTTTTTAAATATTCATTCTCATACAGAAATACATTGGGTAGACACTTTTTACCTTGCAAACAGGACCCCTAAAGTTAGGTGTCCAACCCTTTGTTTCTGGTGACACAAGGTAAGTCGTTAATAGCTGGTATTTTATTGGTAAGCTACATCCATGAGATGATACTGCATTGTTAATAATAATTGCCTGTTAATTGTAACACCAATTGAAAAGCTTTTTGCAGCTTACTAAATGACTCACTCCATCACCTTTTCTGCTTAGTTTGTGCCTACCAGCGACTAACAGTGTATGGGAGAGAGACTCTAATTACTGGCACACCAAAGGTCACCTAATCCCAGGCAATGCAAATACCCTAATTACATTGTTTCCTAAAGACTTTTCCGGGCAAGTGTCAATCAACAAAGGCAGCAAACAGAAGCAGACGTAGCGCTCATAACAGTAGCACAAATTCAACACTTCTCCCCAGAGCTCACACAACAGAAGTGACACCACATGAAATAGGCTGATATGGAATTTAATTACTGTGGTTTATAATGGACAAACTATAGGGTACTTGAAGAATTAAAAGGCAAACTGTTTACCTAGAGCCTTTTAGCAGTTTATTGCTTCCTAATTATGCACGCACATATACTGTAGTTATGTATAATACTACTTTGGAATCATGTTCCACTTTAAAAAAAATGGACCATACTTAGGTATAATAATGCCTTAGAATAATGGATTGCTTCCCCCCCCCCCCAAGACTGAAAAGTACAAATGGAGCCGCATTTCTTGTTGCTATTCTAAAAACACTGAAGGGGGGGGGGAGATTCCGATCACAATAACTTGCACTTGTTTTGATTTTGTATCATATTGTCGACTTTGCTGTTCATGGAATCAAATGAATGCACATGCTGATGCATTACTTCCATTTACTCCTGGCCAAGAAAATTTTATCCACAAAAAATTTCAGATAAAAAAATTGCCCCTGAATGACTCCGAAAGCTTTTCTCCACATAACTTGCATGTTCTGGGCTGTTTTGGGGGGCTGCTTTCTACTTTTTCATCCGTAGGATCACGCAGCATGCTAACCAGCTGAGGTCAGCTGATCTCTTGGCAGGCGAAAGATACTCCCCCTTCCCAGGCTAGGCAAATTATATTGTAAGACATAATATGCAGCAGCAGCAGCACAGTTCATTGAAAGTCCCATGCACAAGTTGCTGTGCTTGCAGAGAAGAGCAGGTCTTACTCTCGGGTCAGTGCACATCTAGGAAGGTAGCAGGACAGCATGAAGCTGCACAGATCTAAAACCAGGGTTAAAGTTCAAGGAGCTTAAAAAATGTGTCTTTTTAGTTTAGAAATTATTGAGAGGAATGTTAAAATTATGCCTGTTGTGGAGAAAGTGAACAGAGAGAAAGTTTTTTTTTTTTCCTCTCTGGCCACAAACAGGATATTGGACTAGATCAGGGGTTCTCAACCAGTGGTACTAGTACCACCAGTGGTACTTCGGCCGACTGCTGGTGGTACTTGGACTGCTGGAACCCTGCTCCAACGCAGCACTTTCAACGCTGCGGTTTTGCTCCCAAGAGACTCCTGACTTTGGCCGAGCCTCTCGGGAATGCTGGGAAGGGCCCTCCCACACATCCAGAGTCTCTTACCTGCATTTTCTGACCTCCAAAAACCCGAAAGTAACTGGTGATGATGTCATTGCCAGTCACGGTGGTACACAGCAGGAGAGTGGCGCCAGAGGTGTTACTTGGCTGGGAAAGGGTTGATAATTCCTGGACTAGGTGGACTGACCCAGCAGGGCTTTTCTTTTGTCCACCCAGCAGCCAAATATTGGCACAATATTGGCACAATCCCCCCATAATATTGCAGGAAGCCCCACAATATTGCTAGGAGCAATATTGAGGGGGGGGGAGGAAGACTTGTGCAGACATGTTTTTCTACCCCCTCCCATGGCCAATGGTGGTTGCTGGGGGTTGCTCCCAGGTACCCCTGTGATTGCAAGGGGACCTGAGGAGCAGGTGATTCAGGCTCTGTCCTGCAGCTAGTCAGTCACATAAGCCCAGGGAGGGGAGAAGTAGAGAAGTGGGAGATGGAAAAGATGATGGAGGGTGGGAGAGAAGGTACATGAGGAGAACAAGAAAGGAGAAGTGAAGTCATGAGGAGGGGAGAAGACACCAGGAAGGAGGGTAGGGTAGGAGTAAAGAGAAATGACACTGCAGAGAAGGGGGAGGAAAAGAAGAGAAGCTGGGGGTCTGAATGTATTTTATTATTAATTAATTAATGTATTATTATTATTATTATTAATAATAATAATAATGTTATACCATCTATCTAATTAGCAGTATTAATCCTGTATAGTGTGACCTCCAAGTTGAATACATCCCACCTGCCATGTTTTACGGTCTGCCACAAAATCGATGGTTTTTGCAGTCCCAGAAATGAAGCAAAACCTGGGAATGTAATGAGACTCCTGGGAGGCCACTAAACAAGCCTGGCAGTCTGATTTTGGTTTCACAAATCATAAGTCATGCTTGATCAGGTGAGAACTTAAAATGAGGAGGGATGATATCCCTTGCCCATCTTCATGTGTCATAAGACTTGAGCAAAGCCCTGCTATATCAGGCCAAAAGGCCTATCTAGTCCAGCATCCTATTTTCCACAGTGTTCCACCACAAACCTGTGAGAAAGTCACACATCTCTCCTGCTATTACTCCTATTGCTCCCCTACAACTGGTATTCAGAGGTATGCTGCTACTGAACCAGGAGGCAACACATACTCATGACTAGATACTGCGGAGAGAAACTGAGCACCACATCATCATCTGCAGATACAGTCAAGAAATAATGAACAAACCAGGCAGCCCAATCCTAACTAAATCCGCCCCCACCAATGCAGCTATACCACTAGAGAGTGTGAGCTGCATCCTGCAGGGGGGCAGTCCCGGAGGTCTCCAGGTAAGGGAAAAATTGTTCCCATGCCAGGGTATAAGCCCCACACTGTCCTGCTGAGTCTACTCAGATCTGTGCCAACGATTTTGCAGGTCCCTTCCCAGCCTCTATCCATACCCTCCACACCCTGGTCTCTGCCCTGTTCTTCCCCCCCCCCTTTGCCCCGTTCTTCCCACCACTGCCTCCCGTCCACCCTAGGTGCTGACTTACTGAAGTGGGGGTCTTGGCAGGCCACTGGTGCATGGCTTGCGATGGTGGCCTGGCCGCACTGAACTGCATGTTGCCATTTGCGACAGCCATAAAACTGCACTGCCAGAATACGGGTTCTGGCGGCACAGTGGCCCAATAGAATTTGGCCATTATATATAAATGTTATCCTTGAACACTACAGTGTAAAAAAGCAGATGGTGAAAGTCTTTTCCAGCACAAAAATCAGTTTAAGTACCCACAATAAAGACTCAATCCTATTCAATTTTCTAACATTGATACAGGTGCAATGCAGTCCCAAGGTAAGGGAACAAATGTTCTCATACCTTGAGGAAGCCTCCGTGACTGCACCCCCACCACAGAATGCAGCATGTGCCCTGTTGGCACAGCTGCATCAGCACTAGAAAGTTGGATAGGATTGAGCCCTAAGTAATAATACATTATAGGGGTGTGTCTGGCCCAGTACCCAACACTTCCATAGGAATTGCATCAGCTGTGATGATGACTCTATAAGACACTTCCAATTTGCTTGGAAACTCTGGCCCACCAGGCACTTGCTATCTACCAGCCTGAAACCAGTTTAGTCCAGACACAATGTCAATTTACATGGCTAAACTGACAAGTCATGCTTGTCACCAATCATTAGCTCCTGTTCTCCATGGCACTATACAATACCCCCTTGGATACACAGAGCACATGAGTGGAAGAGCAACACAGACGTACATTCCAGAGAACAAGAAGACAGGGAGAATAGTAAGTACATCAGAGAGCAATTTAAACTGCACATTGCACATAAAGCCACACACGTGGGGGCCTCTCAGAGGAGACTGGGCCAGCTAGTATAATTTTTACCCCTTGTGCCTCCATGGTTCACCCAGTACAGCGTATTTTTCCTTAATAGCAAACGGTAGTCAATTGCTTGCATGGAAGAAAATAAAATACTGTACTGTACTCAGCAACACCTACAAAATCTGTTCTCAGGGTTGTGATGACCTCCATTTCTTGGGCGAGCGAGATTTGTCTTTCCTCAAGCATCACACCCATTGGTACCTGCTTATGTTGCCCCACAGAACTCCATGAGAGCCACTGCGAATCAAGAGACCTCCTATCTGTCCTGGACCACTTTGAGCTTCACGTCTTGGACATGCTAGAACAAGCCTGCACAATTTGTGGTCCACCAAACTGAAAAGGCCTCATTAGCTGTATGGCAGCTTCACCGAACTTCGATAAACGTTCTGTTTTTGCTGCCAACCAGTGACTGCAAGAGGATTGAATGTCAAGCACCTAGCAGACCACAATACACAGACATTAGTAGACTACAGTGGGTGTCCCGGATCTCTGGCTGTGTGGGCATGTGCTAGAGCATGAGGCTAGCGCAAGGCAGAGTCAGAAACCAGAAACTTGCTTTAATTGAAACCGTTTCAAAACTGAACAGTTTCATGATTGTAGTATCCCGATGAGAAAGGGCAGGAGAAAGAATGGCTTCTGCTGTCTTTTGAAAGGAGAGCAAGTGACATACCTCATCATTCTGAATAAGTAAATGATTTCTGCCAACTTTGTATACACATTTAAACACCTGTGCAAAAGGCAAGGCAGTGGGAAATCTGAACAATTTGTGAAATGCGACTGTTATCTTCCATCCAGTGGCCTCGAAAATCAATCTTAAGAGGCATGGCAGTTAATTTCAGGAGGTGAAATTTCCATTATGTTATACAGAACAATTCTGTTTTTAATATAGTACTCTGTTGGATCAAACCATAGTGCTAGAATCTACTGAAAACATGCCTATTGACTATGAAAAAACACAATGTGTTGCAAGTACAAAATTTATTCTAGAAAACATGTTTGTCAATTAGTGTTCTCAGGCAGAAATAGGTGACTATGTGCAAGGATGATTCCTAGACGAACTGAGGCTAGAACACATGCCTGCCTTCCATGTATCAGGTGCCAGGTACCGCTAGCCAAAACCAAAATCTCAAGTCACAGCAAGGGGCTGGTTTGAACTATATGTCCAATTGGTACTGCCTACCACACAATGAAGGGTGTGAACCCACCAACCCCGTCTACAGCACTATCCTGCAGCCACACAGCCACACAGGAGTGGTTTGTCCAAACCAAACTCACTATTTAAATACTATATTAAATACCAAGCAAAGTGGGAATGGCATGCTGGGAGTGGGACATGTGCAATCACGTCTCTCATTGCCTGAGGACAGGGCCAGTGAAACAGTCCAAGAATGGAGCCCTGTTGAGCTACTACCAGCCTGTGAAGAACTACCATATTTCTTCGAGTCTAAGGCACCATCAATTCTAAGGCGCACCTTAATTTCAGGAATACCAGCAGAAAAAAAACAAAAACCATCGATTGCAAGACGCACCTCCTTCCTTCAATTTGTCTGTTCATCTCTAACTCTCCCCAGCTTGCCTGTCGCTCCATTTCGCCGATCCGATTATTACCGCACCATTTTGCCCCCTCTGCTCAGCGGCGAGCTCTCTCTTCCTGAACCTGAGAGTTTGCCCCAGCATGCCCCGCGCACTGCAGCTGACGATCACCTTGCTGCCTTTGAGCAGTGCCTTTGCAGTCCGCCAGAAAAATTCAATTTCTTTACTTATCTGGGCTTTGGGCAGGCCTGCACGACCCTCTGCAGGCCTCCCTGATCTTCATTTCAGCAAAAAACGGTGATTTTCACAGTTTTTCGCCGAACTGAAGATCGGGGAGGCCTGCAGAGGGTCATGCAGGCTTCCCTGAAGCTCCCCCAAGCCCCGGTAAGTAATAAGATGGCATTTTGGGGTGCTTTTTGGAGACCTTCGATTCTAAGACGCACCCCATTTTTTGAAATGCTTAATTGGGAAAAAAACATGTGTCTTAGAATCGAAGAAATACAGTAGACTTAGACCAATGATCTGATTCAGGATAAGGCAGTCCATTTTATTTCTTTGCAAAATCCCTACCATTAGTGCATGCATAAATGGTCCTGCTAAATCCTGACCCTTACATGGAAATTCTTCCTTTTTAGATAAATCCAAATAATAATTAATCAAAAGGGGGGGGGAAGCTTCACAATTATGTTACATCATACTGGATATATAATTGCCGTACAACCAAATTTGCAAATGTGACCTACATTCTGGAAAGATGTTGTTGTTTCTATTTTTCAGCTTACTTTGCAATACTGTTTTGTTTTCTTTATTTCTCATGGCAGCACACGTTTGTCACATTTTTCACCGGTCTTTTACTGGGTTCTTGTTATTTAACTCTGTGTACTTAGAAAAGGCAAATCCCTTTTGGTGTTCTCTTTTTAATAAAATGTTTGTTTTATGTTCTGTGCTATCATTGCTGACATCTGAAAACCAAAGACCTGTTGGAAATCATATTCCGTCTCTGGGAGTTATCATTTTCTTTGCCCTTCTTCTCCTAGAACTGAATTACATAATAAAAACAGGGTTTGCTGGGCTGTAACATTTTGCTATGCAGGTGGGGAAACCACATCACATGTTTGTCACTCTGTATAGAAAAACTTCCCTGTACATACACAACTAGTATGTTTGGAAGGTGGTTTAGTTTAGAATGTACAGAAATCTCTCTTTCTTTGACAATCATATCCTGATCATTTGGGTTGCCTTCTTTCACACATTTTCCAGTTCTGCTATATCCTTTTTGAGATGTGGCAACCAGAACTGGACACAATACTCCAGATGTGGCCTTACCATCGATTTGTACAATGGCATAACATTGGCCATTTTATTCTCAATTCCTTTTCTAATGATCCCGAGCATGGAATTAGCCTTCTTCACAGTCATCACACACTGAGTCAACACTTTCACCGAGGTGTCCAACTCCCCCCCCCCCAAGATCTCTCTCTTGATTTGTCACAGACAGTTCAGACTCATCAGTGTATATGTGACATTTGAATATTTTTGCCCCAGTGTGCATCACTGTACATTTACTTACATTGAAGTGCACCTGCCATTTTGCTGCCCATTCCCCCAGTTTAGAGACCATTTTGGAGCTCTTTATAATCCTTTCTGGACTTCACTACCCAGACAAGTGTAATGTCATACGCAAACATGGCCACCTTGCTGCTTATGTACAACTCCAGATTATTTATGAATAAGCTGATCCTTGGGCACACCACTTTTCACCGCTCTCCATGGTGAAAGCTGCCCACTTATACTCACACTCTGTTCATCAACCAGTTCCTAATCTGTAAGCGGACCTGGCCTCATTTCCTGACTGAGTTTTCTCAGGAGGCTTTGGTGAGGGACTGTGTCAAACGCCTTCTGAAAGTCCAGAAGTGAATCAACGGATTCACCCATATCCACATGCCTGTTGACCTTTTCAAAGAATTCCAGAAAGATTTGTGAAGCAAGACTTGCTCTTACAAAATCAGAGAATGCAAATATGCTGATACTCCCTCAGCAAAGCGTTTTCTTCTGTGTTTCAAGATTCTTATGTTTCAAGGTGCTCTGTTAAGGTACCATAAGGGGGCACTTTCAAGGTACCATAAGGGGGCACTGCTAAACTGATACCAAACATTGCCAGTTATTATTAATACAATGTTATTAATACATAGGGGGTACATTGTCCCCTTTTGCAATACACAAGTCTATTATGTTCCTTACTAGCATATTCACAACAGGAACTAGGCAGAATTAAAGCCAGAGTTCAAACAAAACCTAGCCCTAGCAATAAAGTGCTTATTGAAGAATGAGCTCTTCAAAGCATTCAAGAGTCCACTTTAAATAGCATGCTCAAAAATATACAGTATAGGACTTATATACGAGTTCTGCTCTACTGAGCCCTCCTTTAAGGTCACAGTATTTTGCTCAGATGTATTGAAGGTAGGCCTTTGACCACAAAAGGAGCACATAAATAAATGAACAGATACTTCCATCAAAATTTTGTAAGAATCACAGGATCTCTATCAAAGGCCAGGGAGATCAAAGGGAGGCTTTGTGTTTCTGAAACGTTTCCTACCTTGCATCTTTGAACTACTTTCACCTTCTAGTTCAGGCTGCAGTGTGGCTTCATTTGGACTGCCATGGGCTACCCCAAGGGCCATTGCTCCAGATGAAGGAGCTTGTAGGTGCAAGAGGAAGAGAATCAGAATCATAATACCACCCAAAGGTTACCAGATCTATCCACAAATATACTGTACAATGGTTAGATTCCTCTGAGTTCTGAGCAGATAGAACCAATGACAGAACTGCGTAGTAGTTCTGTCCTTCTTTCTTATTACATATCCTGCTAATTTGAGGTTTCCCTTTATTATTAATGGTGTTCCTTTACAATAAATCTTTCACCTGTTTGATTGGAAGCTCTCAGTCTCTTCAGTCTATTCCTTAAAAGGAATTGAACTCTCTGTATTGCACCAGCTTGTAACCAGTTAAAAGGTTCCTTATCAGGGAACTATCTCATTGTGCCTTAAGTATTCCCCCCTGGGACGGCAGGACTGATCACTCTGTGTCCTATTCCAGGGACCCCTTATTCAACTAACAGCGTAATCCGACTTAACTTTTGTGCCTGTGTAACCAGCGAAGCAGCCAGCGGGTGGCGCAGCGGGTTAAACCGCTGAATGTCGATCGAAAGGTCGGCAGTTCGATTCCCGCGATGGGGTGAGCGCTCGTTGCTTGGCCAGCTCCTGCCAACCTAGCAGTTCCAAAGCATGTCAATGCGAGTAGATAAATAGGTACCGCTTGCGGGAAGGTAAACAGCGCTCCGTGTTCCAGCTGCCTGCTACGCGCTGCGTCAAGGAGAGTAATGCCGGCCACATGACCACGGAGGCTTCTTCGGACAATGCTGGCTCTTTGGCTTTGAAATGGAGATGAGCACCACATCCTAGAGTCGGACAAGACTGGACTTAATTGTCAGGGGATACCTTTACCTTTAACCAGCGGCGCAGCGAGAACGGGAGGCCCCAGAATGGAAAAGGGATTCAAATCCCCTCCAAAAGAGGAATTCAAAGGGGATTTGAATCCCTTTTCCGTTCTGGGGCCTCCTGTTCTCGCTGCGCCGCTGGTTACACCGGCACAAAAGTTAAGTTGGATTGCGCTGTAAATCCCCTCACAGCTCCCCTGGTAACAGGTCCCTTCCAATGTGTCCCATTACCCATCCTCTGGATATCACTGCTGGGGGCGGTCCCAAGAAGGCGCTGGATAAATACAGGCTTATTTACCACCTTTTTTTTTTTAACCTCAAGGGCTCTTCCGTAAATGACAGCATTCCACTCAAGCTATGCACAGTGTGGTATATGTTGTTTGATGAAGTAGAAGCTATACTTAGTAAATGCAGAAGTAGGGCTTGATGGCAAAACTGTGACATCACGTTAGCCTTTTGCTTGTTGCCTGTTCATCCTTATGATTTTTGTTTTCTGGGCCTCTCTTTTGAGGGCTGGGTTTTTGTGTGTGGACAGGGCTTTGCCCATGAGGCTGCTCTGTGTCTCGTGCTACCTTTGAAACGTTCAGTTCCATGCTGGAATGATCATTGAGATGCCATACCAGATATGACACAACCGCACACTACCTTGATGATTTTGTTGTTAATGGCACCTCTTGGGTCAGGGCATTATAAATTGCTGTTGAATGCCTTTATGGACCTATGCAGGGACCTTATCACTTGGCCAAGGATAAGACTGAAGACCCCACAATCGACCTGACTTTTTTAGGTATCACGTTCGATGGCCACAGGCTGCAGTAGGCTTCCACTAGAGCAGGGGTTCTTAAAACGTTTGGTCTCCAGAGCCCTTTTACACTCCTAAAATTAGTCTTGGGGAGCTCTGCCGGCATATGTGCAGAGTCTGATGGAGCCCTGCTGAGCCCAACGTCAAATACCGGTAGAGAGCCAAAAGAGGAGGGGAATGAGAAAGAAGAGCCACGAACAGGGGAGGCAGGAGGGACGGATGAACAAACTGGGCATGGGGCAGATGGTGGCCACTTATGGTATGTTCATGGAGGCCCCAGAGCTCATAGGAGCACACTTCGAGAAATACTGTGCTACAGAAACTAGAGGCACTAGTGGACAAAATAAAGCAGAGCATTTCCTCTTGCAAGGCCATGTTGCACCAGCAGTTGCAGGAGCTGGTAGGTCATCTTAATTTTGCATGTAGGGTGATGGTATCAGGCAGGGCCTTTTTGAGGAGGTTCTGTGATGCAATGAGAGGTGCATCTGGGCCCCATCTTCGCATCGGAGTCAATATACACATATTGGGTACCTGGCTGGATTTTTTGAAGGACTTTAATTTTGTGTGCTTCTGGTGTGCTGAGAAGCTGCTGGAAGTACAGCGACAGGTACACTCAGAATCTGCAGACAGCACTGGGTTTGGGGTACATTTTGCTAAAGGGGGTCTTGTCAGATTAGCTATCTCCTCCAGAGTAGGTGACTGCACTTTGAGGGTGGAGTGCTGTGTTTCCTCTAAGGTGCATGGAGGCGCAGACATGGAACATGGCAACCCGGAAGTTCAGTGATGTGATGACATTATCACTGAACATCCAGAGGCGGCACTGCAACACCACGCAGCAACTGAAGAGTCCGAGCATTGGCACGGACCCTTTAGAGGGAATGCTGGTGACATGTCCTAGACAGGACCTGCTGCAGTCGTTAATAGACTGTTTTGTGTTAATCAATAAACATGTCCCAGTTTCATTCCAAAGTCACCTTGTCTCTCATGTCTAGTTTGGGGTACCTGGGCAATGTGAAATGTCTCTGCTTTTAGCAAGGGGGCAAAGCAAAGAGAAAAAGTGGGAACTTAATTTCTATTTAAGTGATTGGCTGAAAAGAATTACTCCAACATTAACTTCAGCTGTAAAGTCAGTTGGACCTCCCTATCTGCGGGGGATCCGTTCTGGACCCCCTGCGGATAGCAAGGATCCGCGGGTACTGGGGTCCATGTGAGAATTGCTAAAGAAAGAAAAGGTTAAAACCAGCGGGGCTTTTTACCTTTTAGAAGCAAATTGCGCCATTTCCAAGCCTCTGCAGGGTTTCTGCATGCTTAACGACCCACTTCCGGGTCGCGCCAAGGCTCTTCCCCCGTCCCAGCCTTTTCCCAGGATGTATTCTGGAACAAAGGCTGGGAGGAGGGAAGAGTCTTCGCACAACCCAGAAGTGGGTCGTTAAGTGTGCAGAAGCCCTGCAGAGGCTTGGAAACGGCACGGTTTGCTTCTAAAAGGTTAAAAAAAACCTGTGGTTTTAAAAGAAATATTTAGCGATTTTCATGTGGACCCCGTGGATCCAGGACCAAATCCATGGATCCCGAACCTGCGGTTAGAAAGGGTCCACTGTACTATAAATGACTGACATCTGGAAAGGTATCTGTAACCACACCTAAAGAGTAAGCTGCAGTGGGACAAGAAGAGAGTAGCAAAAACTGCTGGTTTCATTGGGCATGATTTGCAAACTGCATTGTTATTTATTTGGCAATCATAATTTTGACAAGATGACTTCAAGGCTGTGATAATCACAGAATGATTAGGCTGATAGACAGCAGATGGCCACATAGTCATGATACCCACAACAAAGCTAAATTATCCATGCTTCAGCACTGATGATGCACAAGAGGAATCAGGTATGTGGGGGGGAGGGAGAGATCCATTTTTTTAAAAAAAGACAGATATTCACCTTCATGTTTGCCATGCTAAATCTAAGACGAGAAAAAAAGTTTGGTCACAATCTATTGAAGCCTTGAAGATGAAATAAAATCCAGCAGTCAAAAGCATCTTTATCATCTCTGCACCAAACTATGCCGTCTTTGCCCCTTCTGAAAATATTTCACGTTCTGAAACAAAGCTAACATGATTTTTTTTTTAATTCAAAGATACCCAAATCGAGCAATTTTGTGTAAACCTGGATAGTCTACATAGACTTTAGACTGCATTTCTGCAGATTTAAAAAATGTTGCTTTGTTTTAATTGTAGAGGACTCCCAATCTTAAGCATGCTCATATTCCCCAGTGTAATTAGTGCTTAGCACCCAATCAGCAGAACTGCAAAGAGACTCATTCTGATGCATTAGGGACATGTTCAACTTGAACAGAAGTTTGCAGGCCATGAAAGACAGCTAAAGGATGCTGGGTTGACCCTCTGACTGATCATAGTATAGGTCCAGGATGATAAGCTTAAGTCTCAAAAATGGGATCTAATGATGATCCCAAAAATGGGATCTAATTTCCCAATAGGTGGAAATCTCTCTCCTTGGAATATAATACCCACAGAAGTTGGGAAGGTGATGGCCTCTAGGTAGTGGCATGGGGCAGAGAAACAGTTTGCAGTCAAGTTAGCAATCTGAATGGAGGCAGTTTGATGGAGATAAAGCTAAAAGTAAAGGTTCCCCTTGCTCGAAAGCTAGTCGTACTGACTCTAGGGGTGGTGCTCATCTCCGTTTCAAAGCCGAAGAGCCAACGATGTCCAAAGACGTTTCCATGGTCAGGTGGTTGGCATGACTCAACGCCAAGGTGCACGGAATGCTGTTACCTTCCCGCCGAGGAGGTACCTATTGATCTACTTGCTATTTCTTGCTTTCGAACTGCTAGGTTGGCAGGAGCTGGAGCCGAAGACGGTAGCTCACACCGTCACGTGGCACTCGGGTCTCAAACTGCTGTCCTGCCTACCGGTCTACAGTTCAGCATCTTAACCACAAAGCCGCTGCCTGATGGAGATAAGCTTGATGGAGATACAGATGGTCAAACTACACATTACAACTATGGAAGGTCTTTTTTCCAATTAAAATAGCACGGCAGGTGTGTGATCAGGATCACAACTGTGCTGGGGCAAAGTCCTATTCTCCCTACCCGCACCACAGTTCCACCCTGTTTTGTACCCCTCCCCCAATACACTATTTAGAAAAAAAGAAAAACACAGAGTCACATAACATTCAGTTTGACTCTAAGAGAGAGATGAGGTGGCTGAAGGTAAAGGACCTTGGTGTGGAGATTCTGGTTTTTGTTTGTTCGTTTTTTACAACTTTGCATGCTTCTTCCATAATCTGCTTCCATACTTATAGCTAATATTACAAAGACACTGCCAGCCCACTGGAAAAGTTGTTAAAGGGGCAAAGCATTCTAACATTTCTTAAACACCCAAGCAATTTGCGACAGAAATTGTACTAGGCAAGGCAAGAGATGTGAATGATATACACAACAGATGACAAAACTATTCTGTACCATAATGTGCACTTGTATAGAGCTAACCTTATTGATTATATGTTCACAGAACAAGATTCTGCCAGGAAAATAAACCCTTGCTCTATTACAGACTTCTACAGCCCTCTAGTGTTCTGAAAGGATAGGCCCCAACTGAAAACATCCTGAAACAATTCTGTTCCTTGCTGCTGGTCTCCTGCCCCTTGTGCCACGATGCCCTCATCCTAAATAAACACACCTGACACTGATAACTCACTAAAGGGTAGCTTTGGTAGGCAGAGAGAATCACTCTGTTGATAGAGAAGTTACATTTGCCTATCAGTGCCTAACGGCTACAAGTGATTCCTATTTCTGGATGGATGCACCCGGAGCACGATTGCTTCCCATCTATTCCAGGTTGAATTACCAGTGAATTTTGATTAAAGCAAAACGTTGGAAGCAAATCTGAAGGTTCCTGCTCAGGCAAAAACATCTGAGAAAAGCAAAACAAAAGTACGGGAAAGACTAGTGAAATTCGTCGTCAGGATGGTTCTGCACATATTTATGAACATGTCACAAGAGTTTTACTGGAAATTAGTTTTGAGGTGAATTTGGAGGTTCTCGCTCAGAAGAAGTATCTGATGAAGCAAAGAAACGTTTTGTGGGGGGGGGGAGGTCAGCACACCCCTAAGCGCCAGGTTTCTGAAGTCTCATTCTGGATCACATCACCAGTAGGAAAGCAAGTTGGATACATTATTCATATATTTCATTTTCTTGGGGGAAATGCTTACCCTAGAACGCGTGTATGGGAATGATCCCAAGTGGAAATATAATGCTCAGTATAGGGAATTGGCTTTGAAATATGCTACAAGCATGCAAAATAAACTTGATATCATTTTCTCCAAAAACTCAAAGAAATGCATTGCTGTTTATTCTATTAAACAGCCCACTGAATATTTTATTTGGATTAATTTCAGATCTCCAAACACACTTATAACTACCTCATCTGTTGCCTGACACAGTTTTATTTGTATTTTGTGGAGGTACATTTGTTTGTACATATTCAAGGCACTGAATGCTTGTCAGGAGATCGCAACCCAGGCCAGTCTCCTGACATTTGAACTGAGCTGATAACAAGAGACCTCAAGTCCCACAAGCTGCAAAGGCAGCATTCGGGGGCAAACGATATATTACATGGCAACCATCATGTCCAACAAAGCCTTCATAGCCACCTTCTCCTATGCAAAATTCCCTTGGGACAGGATGAGCTGCATGAGAAATGGAATAAGAGGGAAAGGAGAGCTTAACCTTTTGCATGCTGGTCTGTTTTCCACAAAACACTCCTCCCCCTCCCACACCCACAATTGATTTTATCCCTACAGAATTTCAGACTCATGTAAATATGAGTCTGGTACACAGGCAGGAGTAAAAGCTATTTGGGGTGTGTATCAGAGGGGGAAAAGTGCTGGCACAGGAAAGATAAAGCACTTCCTCTCTTCTTGTTCCTTCTCCTAGGCAAACCACACCATCCTGAGCCCTCTTTGCAAAGGGGAAAGGATGAGCAAGAGCTTGTTACATATGGCTGCAGATAATGCATTGTTTGCCCCTCGGTCCTAATAATTTACAAAGGAACTTTAGGAAAATGTAACACTAATAGACAGCTGTTCACCAGAATCTCTGGCATTTCATAAAACTCAGATTAGCTGCATTACGCCAGGATTGAAGGCTCACTGCGTGTACTGTATACATTACCACTTTGTGCAGCAGCAGACCTATCGCTGTGCAGTCTGACTGCTGAAGCACAACAGTTTATTTTGCACTCGAAATTTCTGATAACTGTTGCCTGGGGATCTCTACAGGGAGCTAACAGAAGGCCAGCTGTTATATTTACTAGGGAGGAGGTTCTTTCGGCTTCCTCTGGACAATTCAGTTTAAGTTATCAAGTTAAAATTCCAAAGCTAGGCAAGGAAGGCAACAAAAGCATGCAGCACATGCATGTGACTGGCACAAGGAAGATGGCATTTAGGCCTGAGAAACATTTTGCTTCCTTAAAAGTGAGAGCTATTCTGGGGTATATTTGGGGCACTGATTCCAAAAATGGCATCCGTTTTGCCCTATCACATCTAGCTTTGGAGGTACAGCACCACCACATCATAATGTGAGTCAAGAGCTTCCTCGTGAGGAATCAGACGCCATGGCTTCCTCATGAGGAAGCTGCTTGACTCTCATTCTGAGATGGCGATGCCTTACCCCCAAAACTAGACATGATAGGGTAAAACCGATGCCATTTTTGGAATCAGCACCAAATTCATATAAAACTACCATATGTTTTGAAAAAAAGTTGTTGTTTTTTTACCCTCAAATTTGCAGGCCTGTATTATTGCTATCGCAGAAGGCTTGGGCATTATTATTCTTCCTTATGTTGTTCCATGATTTACCACGTTGGAGGTGGTTGTCCAAGATGGGGACACTTCTTCCCACCATGAAAACATTAATGGATAAGCTGCTACTTTAGGCTGGAGGGAGAGCTCTCAAGGCTCTCCATTGGGGATGACTTTGTCCAAGTCTTAATTTTCCACAAATTAATGTTTACAGACAGAAAAAAAAAAGACACTTGAAATCTTTCAATTCAGCTGAAACAGGGAGAAAGTAGAAACTGGCCCATCAGGCATTTCTGTTTACTACTAAGATTCTTAAAAGGTTATCTAAATCTTAAACACAAAGCCAACTGGTATTATTCTTGGCATAAGTCAGAATAGCACTAGCAGTTTATGGATATTATTAATTTCTTTTATGGTACCCAAATGCATGCTAGTCGCTTGGCAAATAACACCAAAGACAGTGTCGCAGACCCTAAGAGATTCTACTGTAAGTTCTAGGACAGGAAATAATGAGTGGGTGTGATTAACATGGTGAGAATAAGAAAGCAATTACTGCAGGGCTCTGTGTTAGTGCACCTATGAAACACTCAGCTTCTGCATCTTCCACATAATTCCAATGTCACATTAATACAATCTGTTGGGTGTTTTTTTTTTTTTAAAGACAAACACCAAAAGATACAACTAGTTAAGAATGCTGTGGTGATTAAACAATATTTAAATTTCAGCACCACAAAAAATTAGGCATATTTAAGTTCCGTTGAAATTAATATTTTCCCATTAATTTCAATGGACATAAGTGCAACTCTCTGGATTGGGGGCAAAACAATCAATTTGATAACTGTACAGTAGTTTTTCTAATATATATGAAAGCCAGGATGGTGTTGTGGTTCAGGAGTTGGACTCAGACCTGGGAGATCCAGGTTTAGTTCCCCGCTCAGTCTTGAAGCTTCCTGGGTGATCTTGGGCCAGTCACTATCTCTCAGCCTCATCTACCTCACAGGGTTGTTGTGAGGACAAAAGGAGGGGAGGAACTATGTACACCACCCTGAGCTCCTTGGAGGAAAGGTGGTATAATAATAATAGTCATATAACATAAGACATTTGAACCTAACCATTTGAAATATGGTTAAATATAGCTCATCTGTCTATGTCTACCCCCACCACCACACACACCCAATCACCATTTTACTTGAGACTTCAACAAGGCAGGGAACATGGCTGCTACCACCCTGTTTATAAGTTTATGGAACTGCCAAACTGAATCATAAGGAAAAAGGACACTACTGTATATTTATGATGGTGGTATGTGTCCTTCATCTCGAGCTGAGAGCACCATTCTTATCAAGTATGCTGAGACTCAGCTATTCAATTCAGTATATGTCCTCGTATCAGCAGCGTAGCTGGGTTGGCCGGTACCCAGGGCCACCCCGCCCCCTCATTATAGCCCTGTCTGTCCTGGGTCATAGCCCCACCCAAACGGGAGCACAGGGGACGGAGGGAGGGAGGGCTGAACTTTGCTCTGCTCGCTGCTCAGAGCAGCAAGCGTTGTACGCACACCCACCCACAGAGAGTGCTTTCCGCCATCATGGGGGTGCTATCGTTACGCCCCCAGGTTGCTGCTTGGGGCGGTGGGCCCTACCACTACCCCCACCCCCATCTATACCACTGCCTCGTATCTTCTAAAGTTGAACTATTGGAATATGTTCTATATGTGATGCTTCCTGTAACGATGGAATACACTGGTCCATCTATTGATAGAGGTGGTTTGCCAAGAGATACTTAGGTCAATTTCTCATACTCTTGAAAGCAGAATCTTCATTCATGAAAGCTACGCCACAACTCTGAAATTTCCTGTTCCTGGAGACAAGTTGACTGCACTCATATTTAAGGAAATTTGTCCATAATGTGCCTTTCCTCTCAGTACTTTTTATAGTATGGTAAACAGTGACTAAGCAGTAGTCAGCTAAGGTGTTCCAATTGACTGGATTGACAGTACATATGTCTGCGGGGACAGCAAGAACACCTCATTCTCATCTTCGCTCACCTTTCTCCTCGCCAGTGTCATGGCCAGTATCTCTGCCTCTTACATGGGAGATGGGCTTGATAGTGAGGAGTGCAGCAATAGATAATGATTGTCTCCATCTTCCCCTCTCATGGGCTTCCCAGGGGCATCTGGCTGGGACTGTAGTGGTGGACTAGATCATAGGTTCCCAACCTTTGTTGCCAAGTGTACCACCTGGCATGGTCATTTTTCTTGAAGTACCACCTGCACCAATTAATTAAAATGATTTGTAAGTCAGGGCTACTTACGTATTAGCTTTACTTATGTGCTACTAATGAGCCCTGCCTGCTCCTCCCTGCCTTCACACACACACACACACACACACACACACACACACACACACTGCAGCCCTTCCAGCTCCTACCTGCCTTCCTCTTGACTCAAACGGTCCCAGAATCTGGGCTATGGTCCTGGATCTGTCCCGGGCTTTCCGGGCCCGGTGGAAGACTCAGCCGATTTTAAAGTGAGTAAAACTTACCTTTTTTCCGGGCGCCACCATCTTGGATCTCGCGAGATCCAAGACGATGGCGCCCAAATCTCATGAGGGCACAAGGCAGTACTCGCGAGATCCAAGATGGTGGCGCCTGGAATAAAGGTAAGTTTTACTCACTTTAAAATCAGCGGCGGAGGCTGCAGGGGCAATGGCGGGCGGCAGCACGACAGACGAATGGACGGCGGTACGACAGCGGCACGATGGATGGACGGTGGCATAACTGGTGGACAGCACAACGGACGGACGACGGTAATGTCGGGCAATATGGCGGTGGCAATGGCTGGCAATACAGTGGCAATGGCAGGCAATATGGCGGCGGTGTATCTAATTAATTAGTTTGCTGACAAAAAAATACATATATAATTAAAATTTTCAACTGCCCCCCGCAAGATTTATAAATTTCTTTTTTATCATTTAATTTAATTATTTAATTAATTGTTGGGGGGTCCAGGTTTATAACCGGGAACATCTGGTAAACCTATCTTTAAGCCTCCCCGCAGCTTATCTGATGTTCCTATCAGCAACCGGCAAGGCTGGCTGGGAGGCTTATCTGATAAGACTACTTAGCCTCTAACTAGTGGCTACGTCGACGCTACCCGTCGACGCTAGTGGTTGTGATTCTTCCCAAAGGTGGCTATGAATTGCTAACCATTTGAACAACAGCAATCTATGAACATCCCAATTTCACTTTCCATTTGCACTTTTATTATTTTGCCCCCCCCCCCGCCACTTCCCATCAACAACTATCAAAGTTAGGTAACAGACTTTAAAACTTAACAAAACTTGTCAACACCTGGTTCAATCAGAAAACAAATTTGTCCAGCTCCCAATGCTTGGCAAAATTCTATCCCAGCTCAGAATGTAAAATGAGACACCTGTGCAATTAGTGGATTTTCAACTGTCTTGCAAAATTTAATAGTTTTTTTTTGGGGGGGGGGCAGGACCTGGATACTAATCACAGCTTAGCAAGAGTGGTGAAAACCCCTCAAAGGTTGATTTTTTTAAGGCTTTAAGGGAACTGTGCTAAACTTGAGCTAATAGCTCAGGTTACAGAGTCAGGCCTTGGGAGCATGACAGAGCTTGTCTGACCAAGCTCAGGGAAGCTCCCTGATCCAAATGAGCTGAAGTTTAGCAGAATTCATTTATATTCTCTCTAATTCCTCCCTTAACTCTTCCCTGTGTCTTTTTGCAGCCAAGTTGGTCTGTTTCTAAAGACTGAAACTTGGACAAAAAAATAGAGGACACTATCAGCGCAATCCTATCCAACTTACACCACCGGTGTAACCAGCGGTGCAGCGAGAATGGGAGGCCCCAGAACAGGAGGACGGGAGGGCCCCCCCTTTGATCCTCCCCCTTTTGAGGGGATTTGAATCCTCTTTCCATTCTGGGGCCTCCTGTTCTTGCTGCACCGTTGGTTACACCGATGGTGTAAGTTGGATAGGATTGCGCTGTATGAAAAGAGTTGAAAACTCGTTGAAAAATGGAGCTGCTTTTTAAAGATAATAAAAACAAATGCAGAATGAAAAAGATTGCACCAGTATAACAACGCTGGAAAAGAACTGTTGGAAAACAGATCAGCCGTTTCTGAGAGTCCTCTGAGAATACTTGTAAATGCCAAATCAAATTCAAATTAAGCTGCCATGGGAAGTGGGCCAAGGGGCAGTTGCCCATTGCTAGTTGTTCCCTAAAGGTTAATATCTCTGAGATTTAAAGACTCACTGCGACGCCCCAGTTTGGGAACCCCTGCCCTAGCACAATAACTGCACAAGGAAGCATCCTGGTTATCAACAGTTTCAGGATTTCTTTGTCTTCTCAGATCCTGGAACATGATCATGTGCACATGATCTGTGTGTGCAGACATGCATGATCATCCATGCATGTGCACACACAGTTCCTCTTATCTTTCCTCAAAATACAGTGACGATGTAGTATTCTGCTGTATAAGAATAGAAAAAAGCCATCAAATCCTTATTGTTTGTCCCATTAAATTAGAGGCAGTATACTTGAAATACAATAAATATTGAGTATGAGGGGTAGTCAGATCTGTACAAGTGGAAGTGATCTATTCATTCAATGGGAATATTCCCTTGCTATAATAAGGAAGACCTAAATGTTAATGCAAAATGATAGATTGTCAACCCGTGACTTTGATGGCTATTATTCTAAATTCCTGCCCATTACAGGTTGGAGAATTTGACAAACATGTGAGCACATGCCAATATATGATATGATTTCTATAGTATTTTTTGTTTTAGCTACAGACTGTTACAATAAATTGTGTTAATAGGACAGAATGAGCTTGAATGAATATAAGTGAAACAAATAGTGTGAAAGGTGAAGAACCTTCTTAAGGAGAACAAGGATAAGAAAAACACTTACAATCATTTTACATGAACACTTCATAGTTGCCTATTCAGATGTACACAAAGGCATCAACTTGAACAATTGACTGCTGTGTTCACAGAATGACATCAACAAGATAAAAAAGGGCTTATTGTTTAGGAGCTCACAGAAACCTCAAAACATAAATGAATAAGAATTCTGTGTCCTGGATGAAGTAATCAAAGAATGCATGATCCATTGCTAAGCTGACTTGCTTGAGCGTTCATGATCATAAGGACTGGGCCATAAGAGATCGGAGTGCATCTAAGAGACATCTGGCTGTATAAAATTAATCAACGCCTCTGCTGAATCGTGATTCCATTGATACATGACACCGATGAAATCACTCCAAAATAATCAGCTCTTTACCAACAAGAGGAAACACCCAATCAAGTATAACCTAAAACAATGTGGATGATTTTTATTTTGTTTGTTATGGGTTTAATGATCTTGCCCCTTATTATTCCTTTCCTGAACAAACAAACCTGCCTTACACAGAGTTAGGCTTGGCTAGGAGTACGTTCTGAATATACTAAAATTTACTTCTGAACAAACATACATAGGATTGGGTTGTCGGGTCATTGGTCCGTCTTGTCTAGTTCAGGGCAGGGGTCAGAACAGGAGGTCTGGCTCAGTTGGTAGAACGGTCACCTCATATATCTGAATATCTGAAGGATGGCAGTTTGAGAGCTATCAGCACGCCGCTGAGAAGCTGCAGACGCCTCGGAGAGAGTACTCTGCAGCTGGCACGTCAAGCCGATGCATGGGAGGCGAATGCCAGAAAGAAGCTAGACCGTGAAGGAAACCACCTGGAATGAGCGTTCTATGAAAGATTAGAACATTTATATATGTAAAAACTGCTTTGGTTTAGATTGCCTGCCCATGTAAACCACCTTGAATTAAAGTCGGAGGAGAAATACGATGACCAGAGAAAGGTGGTACATAAATGCTGTATTATTATTATTTCTCCAAAATTTTAAGCAGTTTTCTTTCTTTACCCTCCTTGCCCTGATCCTACCTGGAACCAGCTCCTCCATTACCTTACCTGCATCTGCGGAGCATTGGGGATGTTCTGGCATGCACATGGATCCGTTTCTGCCGACAGCTCCGTAGCATGCAATGGCAGTGTGACATCTGTATCATCGCAAGTTGATTTATGGCACCAGATTGCTAGATCCACTGCTATAAGTCCCTCATTGGATTGGGGCATAAGTTATTCTATTTTATTTTCTAAAAATCCAGAATTTTTTTCCCCAGCAAAGATTTTCCAGTAGTTTGCACAGTCTATTTTAATGTACTAGGCTCTGTGATTTCTGCTACTTCCCTTGGCAGGCTATTCTATATTCTAATAGATTTTGCCATTAGAAAGCTTGCCCTCATACAGACAGGAGTCTGTCTTTGCTTAATTTCATCCCGTAGGCCAAGACATTTACCCTGAACTAACACCAATTCCTTTCGTTTGATGGTTCTCAGTGTTGAGTAGAATGAAAGCCATTGCTATGATCCATCTATCAAAGTGAACATTATTTCAGTAGAGATATCACTGAATTTGTCTCTTGCCAAAAATTGTGGCAGAACAATGGTTCCAATTCCCTCCCATTCCCCAGCAGATTGGATTTTGTATGATATGGACTTGACTATGGAATCTGTATATACCTGTATGTTTGTGAAAAAATATTTAAATGCATACTTTTCAATATTATCGCACCAGCTGTTTAGGTAGGAACTGTGTGAAAATACTTGAAAAGGAGGAAAGAAAAAATATTCAAAAGTTTCAGGGTCAAGATTGTTTTGGTGGCACTGGCAAGTGTCTCCCCCCCCCCCCAAAAAAAATATTTCCATTGCTTGTGGAGAGTGAAACTGGGGGTGGTAGCATTCAGATCAGCTCCACAAATATACAAGTTGAACAGGAGGGAAGCAGACCATGTTAGCCTGCGCAAAGCATCAATCCCCAAAGACAGCTAAATCAACTTTTCACAAATGGCAATTCAGCAACTTATACAAACGTTCATGTCTTTATTTTGCATATCAGACCATAATTGTGATAGGAGTGCTACAAATACGGCAGAAACGTTTAATCACTAGAACCTGCACCTTGAAATGCAAATTCAGCCATAAGAACATAAGATGAGCCAGAGTCCTGATCCTGCCTCTCTTTAGGGCGGCGGAGCACTCGCTCCGCCGGCCTAATGAGTTGCAAACGTGCCATAAAACACTTTGCGGCTCCTCAGGAGTAAGCGGCACCAGTGCGGAGGCTGGCACCTCTCACTCAGGCATCTACCTGGACCTGCGCTGGTCACCAAACGTGAGTCCCATTTTGGTTGGTGCAGGGGGAGGGCGGGAATGGGCTGTAAGGGAGGGGGCCATTGGCTGACCCAGGCTGGGTAGGGGCAGGGATATCGGCACTGAGTTACGCAATATCCTGAGCCCCGTAGCAGCCCGGGCCGGCCTTACATGGCCTCCCCAGATGTACACCAGCTTCAGAGTTGGCATGCATCCAAGGAAGCTCATGGGGGCCTGCACCGCTTACACTGGGGGAAGGGGACAAATGTCCACTTCCCCCGAGGTGAGCTTGGGCCATGCCGGTGTGGGCCGCAATCCGTGCAGGATGCTGCGGCTGGCCATTTAGGCTGGCCGTGCATACGTGCGCAGGATTCGGCCATTAGTCTAGCATTCCATTGCCTACAGTGTCTGACCAGATGCCTCTGGAAAGCTTACAAGCAGACCATGAAGGGAGGAAGTCTTAACCTTTTTGTTCCCAGCACCTACTTTTCAGAAGTCGATTACCTCTGAATGTGGTGCATTATATAGAAAGGGTGAAATTCAATCAGAATGTTACTGTACGTTTCTATTCTGTCCGAATACATGTTTGCTTGGAAACTCTTTTATTCTTGTTTCACATTTATCCCTCCATTTACTGTGACAGAAAATAAAGAGGTCTTAAACAAAAGAAAAAATGATAACACCCACCATTGTTCTTCCAGTACCAATGGTAAAGCGCTTATAATTGGTATATAAAAAAGTGCATATGTCTTTCTAAGCAATGGCTCTTTGATACAGTGACTGTGTGATGAGGGAAGCTATTTGACATGCACTTACCATATCAGGGCCTCGCACGTGCGCTGCGGACGCTCATCAAAGTGCCCCTTCAGAAGGGTGAAAGAACCACCATTTGTAATGCAATAATTAGCCTGGGTAGAAAGGCCTTCAAAAGAAATTCAATCTAGTCAACTCTCCACATCTGACACTGCTCTCTCGGCAGATTGTTAACATAATGAGAGAGCACCAGACAAAAGGTCCCACCAAATCCTGTCTCCTTTCCTTACTCTTGCAGTTCTTCTAACATAATTAACAGAGATGGCAGCAAGCTCCACCTTCAACCGACATGCATTCAGTCTGCAAGGGGTACACACACACACAAACACACACACACATACACACACACACACACACACACACACACACACACACACACAAACACACACAAGGTGTACAAATGTAGGGCTCTCTTTACACTGTCAGAAACCCTGTGCACGCAAACGGAAGTTGCTTCGAGTCGCATTTTTCCCTTCCAATAGGCATTTTAGACTAGTACAACATGGCGCCGGAGGGAAGGAGTGGGTGGTGGCCTGCACAGCTGTTCAATAAGGTCAAATGGCGCTGCCCCTGCCCCCAGTGGGTTCCCTCCTTCCAGGGATGGCTATCCATGGATACTTAAATCCGTGCGAAGGGCCCACTGTACACTTTCCTGGGAGTATGCCCCACTGAACACAATGGGACTTACTTCTGACTAGACATGCATAGGATTGCACTGTAAGAGAAATTTGCTATTACAGAAGTGTGTGTGTGTTATCTCCTGATTTCAAATATTAAACAACAAGCCATACAATATACAACTCTATTCTTGAATGCAGAATTTTCCAGTACTTGTTTTGCTTAATGTGTGCAGCCAGTCGCGTCGCTAGGACGCGCGTCACCCCAGAGCGGGGGCGCGCGTCACCTTTAAGGGAGCAGCTCCGCCCCCGCGCGTGACGTCACACGCAGGAGCAGAGCACCCCCCCCCGCTCCATTTTAGGCTCATTTTGGAGCCAAACGGACGCGAGGGCGGGCGGGCGGGCCCAACACCAGCAACAAACTGTAAGTACCAGGGGAACGCGCATCACCCTTGTGCGTGCGTCGCCCCCGGGCGGCCCGCCCCGCGCACTTCTCCCTGTTGACGCCCCTGCAACCCTGAGTAGTTATGGCTTTTGTTAAAGCTGCTGAGCCTTCTAAATTTGTCACCTTGCCGAAGAATATCTGCCTTTTTAGGTATTAAAATGTGTTCCCTGAAGTTTTCACTGTACTTTTCTTATACAGTTTTCATGCAAAACTTTGATCTAAACCATTATTATCTGAAAAAGTCAAGTAAAGAAAATAGCCCCCACTTCAACTCAGCTAAAACAAGACTAGTGATTTGATTTCTAAATTAACCCTCTATGGCTAAGCCTACATTGAGCTTCTGTGTCCCAGAATTCACTCAACACTTTTCAATCTATTTATAAGCAACCCCATTGCTACGGTAAAAAAGGTAAAGGTATCCCCTGACAATTAAGTCCAGTCATGTCCGACTCTAGGGTGTGGTGCTCATCCCCATTTCAAAGCCGAACAGCCAGCGTTGTCCGAAGACGCTTCCGTGGTCATGTGGCCGGCATGACTCTCCTTGCCGCAGCGCGTAGCATGCAGCTGGAACACGGAGCGCTGTTTACCTTCCCGCAAGAGCCACTAAGCATCCTGTTTTCTTTCCTCTAAAAAGATTTAGACAGAGATAAAAGAGGAATAGGAAATGCAAATGTTAGCCCTATCCAGGCCTGTGCCACTGGTGAACAGCAAACACATAAGATGGCCGATCAGGAGTGCACCGGTTACAGGCATCCTCACTTTCAACACTTGTCTGCAGGGGATAATACTGAATATGGGGAGGGTTCCTTCCTATGATTTAGCCCTGGGCAGCCAATGTTCTATATCATGGGAGGAAATCTCTCCATGTCTCCTCTGCAGACTCCCTCCATATGCCCTCCCTTCTCCACTCATCACTGATACCGGAACAAACCAGCAGAGGAGGTACCAGGATGGGAGTTTAATTCGCTATGGCAGCAGCTATCTTTCTGATTTCCTTCATGAAGAGAAAAATGGGAGCAACGATGGGGCGGGGGGGGAAGGAAAAATTCAGCTTGTGATTTGGTGATGCCATCAAAAGTTAGTTGTTGGGGTGGGCGGGGCTGGGACGACGGACCGAAGACGTGATTCCAGAGAGCTCTCTGGAGCCGCGCCGCAAAGCAGTGGAATTCCCTTGATCCAGGCTGGATCGGGGCCATCTGCATCAGGAGAGATGTAGATGAGAGATTGGGGAGCAAACTGAGGGAACTGGTCAAGGCATTGAACCAGTTTCTGCTTGGTATTCCCTTTTCTGTCCCTGCTTTGTCGCAGACACCATTTTGGTGACTGTGAAGGCTCGCGTTGCCGCTCACCCGGACAAGAGGAAAAGATTTATTTTAAAGTAGACTCCTTCAACGTACCAACCTTGGACTGGAGTAAGAGTTTCTCTGCTGATCTGGAAGAGGAGCGGTGAGTGGGAAGACAGGAAGGCTGAAATTTATAGGCATTTAAAAGAAACTAAGGGGATAGGGGTGGATTTCCCCCCCCTTACATGGATTCTGCTTCCCTCTTCTTTGCCTGAGCTGTGCTTGTTAAACTGAGACATATTGAATTACAGAGGGAGCTGCATTCCTTTGATTCACTCTGGGAAGTTAACCCTGAATGTGCCAAGATCTGGTCTGGGACTATGTACTTAGTGGAATTTGGCTTTGAATCTACTATTAGTTTTAATCTGGATTGTGAATTGTGATGCTTCGTGTGCCTTAAGTGGATAAGTTGGAAGTTGCAAGCAGGACTGAGATAAGGAAAAATGATGAAAGTAATAGAATTTTAAGTTGCTTTCCGTTACAGCAGGAGGTGCACAGGAGCTAGAGATTTATCAGATGATGGAATTTTTGCAAGATATGTGGGCCAGCATTAATCAATTAAAAGAGACTTTAAATATACTTTTGTTAAATCAAAATAAAGCCTCTGGAGAAAGACAACAGATATTGATGCAATTGAAGCAGATGCAGGATGCAAGATTTTTGAAGACACGGGCTGCAGTAATTACAGAGGAGATTGTAGAAATTCAGATCATGGAAGAAGTATACAAGACCTCTGAACAACTGGAGGTTGCAACCTTTAAACGGCAAACAGAAGAACTTACAGCAATCCAGGTTATGGAAGAATTAGACAAGTGGTCTGAACAACAGGAGGCTGCAACCTTTAAATTGCAGATGGAGAGAGCAACTTTCATGTTTAGAATACAGAATTTTTTTGCAAAGGACCGAGAAGATTTCTACTGGACTTTTATGGCGTGTTTGATAAAAGATTTGCAGATTCTGGAGGCAGAGGTGTTAGAAATTAGGAAGGGAACAGGTTAGATATAAAGTTTTGTGATAAAATAACTGACTGGGTAAAAACATTAGAAGTAACGAACAGACCACAGTGGATAATAGATTTTTATAATAGACAATATAAAGAATTGATTGTATGATAAATATGTATGAAGTTTATAATTTTTTTATTGGATTTTGAAACAGTTAAGATATTATGATATTGGGGTTATAAATTTAGGATGAGAGATTTACCTTTAAGAGTAAGATTAGATTTGGAATTTAGGTTATAAAATGGTTAAACTTCTATATAAAGGATTTTATATAAATTGTTTTATCGAGGGTGGTTAACATCAAAGAAGTTAAGTAAGATGTTGATGAAAGTGTAAAGTATTTGTTGGAAAGTTAATTTGTTTTGGAGGAGGCTTCCTCTGATTTTGGAAGAGACATTACATGGCACGCTGTTGTTCTTATAAGATTTGTTTTTATTCAATATGATGATATCAGTAATGTTTTAAAGAGATAAACATATTGTTGTATATACGGTTATTGATATATGCTCAGCAGTGAAAAGTTGAGATTGAAATTGAGATTATACTAGATATTGAAGAGTTAATGATTAAGATTTATATTTGAGGGATTTGGATGTTTAAATTTAACGTTTAGGAGATGGAAATGTAAAGAAGAGAACAGATTGGTAGTAATTATTTTATTTTGATTAGATGGAAAGGTAATGATAAAAAAGAATATTATTATTGTATGTATTGATGTCCAGGGGGTGGAAATTGAGTAAATATGGTCCTAACTTTAGTTAGTAAGAGAACAGAGTGGTAGTAATTATTTTATTTTGATTAGATGGAAAGGTAATTATAAAAAAGAATATTATCATTATATGTATTGATGTGCAGGAGGTGGAAATTGAGTAAATATGATGGTAACTTTAGTTAGTATAATTGAATAGTTGAAAGAGTCATCCTATGATAAAATGATGTCCGGCTTGTTAGTGCTCCTAATGTGTCATGTTGATATCCCCCCAGTTTGTCATTTCCTGTTGTATCATTTTTGTTGTTAGGTAGGTAGTTAGTTAGTTAGGTAGTTAGGTAGTTAGTTAGTTAGTATTTTTATTATTGTATTGTCTTGTGTTTTATTGTTGTTAAATAAAATTAAAAAAAAAGTGAAAAAAAAAAAAGTTAGTTGTTGGGACTTCGTTACTTGCTCATCATGAGTTTGTTTCTCCTATTAGAAAGACGATGCTGGTCTAGGTGAACCTTTGGTCTAACTCTGTTCCAGCAAGGATCTTCTTCAAGCAGTTCAGCTCACTTAAGTGGCTCCTGTGGCTCAAATAGCTGTTTGGTGAGCATCAGTTAGCACTGCAGACCAGGAGCACATTGCATTGGTACCATTCCTACCTGCCCTCCTCTCACATTTGGTCTTTCCCTGCAAAAACATCCTAAGAGGGCTCTTTTGCTTCCAGATTCCATACCCCTCTGTTACATCCCAAGAGGAACTTTTCACATCCCCTTCCATAGTGAAATGTGCAAGTTCCTGATGTGGAAAGCAAGTCTCTACTGATGACGTTATGGTGAAGAACCACAGGAAAACAGGATGCATGATGCATTTGCACTTCCAGTGCCCTCTGCTAACCGGATGGGCCCATGTTAACATACACGCACATGTTTTCTATATTAAAATGTGTTGGACCACTCCTATCCATTTTACTGCAATTTGTACAAAAGGATTTTCAGGTGGGTTGGTTGTGCCTATTACAGTATATGCTACCTGTCAGGCACAGAATTCACTCAGTGATACGGAGAGAATACAGATAAATATGTTTAAAGTATAAATATGTGGTTATACCTGCAGGCATCGCTCTTAGGGTGACAAGATCAAATTAGATTTAAGCTTTAGGCATGATATCCATCCAGTGGAATGAATGCAGACTTTCTCCTGTACATGGAAAGGTCTGCCTGGCAGCTAAACCCATAATGGCAAAATACTGCATGTAGGGTACATAAATATAGTGCAATCTTTATCAGGGCTGAGGGAAATGCCACAGGATTTCTGTTGCAAGCCACAAAAAGGTTTAACATCACCCTAATTCTAGACCAATTTTAAGATAAACAGATAGATATCTGCCATGCTACAGGTGCAACCAAGAATCTTGCTTGACAAGGCTCTTTACAGCTATCACAACATGTGACATGCCATTCAGTGCAGCTAAGCTGCTGCTGCAAGCATTGAACAGCCACATGCCAACAACCCATCAATGAACCCTGGTGCTGATAGGTCAGTGTGGGAGGCAGGAGGGAAGAAGGGTGGGCGAGGAAAGGGGGGGGAAAGGACGTCTGGCTCAGTTGGTAGAGCGTTCGTTTCTCACAAATGCCTGAAGGTCGGCAGGACAGCAGTTCAAGACGGCCGGAAGTCTGTCGGAGAGCTGCTGGCACGCCGAGCTGATAAGCTGCAGAGCCTCTGTGGGGGAGTGGAACTGCAAGCTGCAACATGTGACAATCAAGGTTGCCTGTCAGCTGAAGCGTGCTGAGGCGAACGTCAGAGAGAGAGAGAGAGAGAGAGAGAGAGAGAGAGAGAGAGAGAGAGAGCTGGACTGTGAAAGTAACGTCTCGAATGAAGGGTTCTATGAAAGATTAGAAAGTTATTATATTGTAAACAGCGCTCCGTGTTCCAGCCACATGCTACGCGCTGCGGCAAGGAGAGTCATGCCGGCCACATGACCACGGAGGCGTCTTCGGACAACGCTGGCTCTTCGGCTTTGAAATGGGGATGAGCACCACACCCTATAGTCGGATACGACTGGACTTACGGTAATTGTCAGGGGATACCTTTACCTTTTTATATTGTAAAAACCCTTTGGGGTTTAGAACAGCCTGCCCATGTACACCGCCTTGAATAAAGTCGGAGGAGAAATCCAATGACCAGAAAGGCGGTATATAAATACTGTATATTATTATATATATTATTATGAGACAAGGTGGGGGGATCAAGGCTGGGAATGGGGTGGTATCGGCGGCAGCACTGATATCCTATCCCCTTTCCCTGCCTCAATCTGCCTTGGGACTTGTGCCAGCTATATAGCTGGTGTAGGTCCGAGTAGACCCAGCAGGGCAGCGAGGGCTTACCCCCGGGCAAGGGAACAAATGTTCCCTAACCTGGAGGAGGCGTCCCGGACTCCCCCTGCCCACACAATGCAGCACACACTCAATGGTGTGGCTGCATCGGCGGCGGGGGGGGGAAGGATTTGATAGGACTAGACTGTTATTAAAACTTTCAGCTTCTTTTGAAAATTCTCAGATACTTTGCCCAAGAAATAACCTTCAAAATTCACTGTAAGATTCCAGAAAATCTAGTGAGACGTATGGACACCTAGGTTAGAGAAATTTCACTAGCTGTTAATCAATACTGTTTTAATGACCCTGGACATATTGGACATATTGCCTGAGAAGGAACCTCAAAATTCAATTTTCACTTTAGGCAAATTATTTTGGCCACAACAGTGCCTGCAACATTCCTTTATGCACGCATTGATCTCTATCTTTATATATACATACATAAATGGAGAAGGTGCGGCGGCCCGCTTCACGGAGCCGCCGCTCGTTGTCCTCTTCGCCCCTGCACGCCGACAGGGGCTTGTGGCAGCAGCTGATTGGCTGCTTTGTTGCCAAGGGGCGGGGCCGAGGAGGGTAGAGCACGCGCTGCGTGCTCTCCTCCTTCAGTCCCGCCCTGAATCGCCGTGCCCCGCCCGCCCTCCCTCCTTTCAGGCTGAGACTAGCTGGTTGCCCTTTACTGGGAGCCAGGTAGGAATTTTTTCCCGTCAACCTGATTGGCCCTTGGTTCTGGGTTTTTCGCCTACCCCAGCCTGTGGGTTGTGGAGGGCTATTTGTAGGTTGTCCCCTTTCATGTTTTTTGTAAGGTGGCTTAGGTAGGTGGGCGTGCTGGTACGGGTAGCCAGGGAGGGCTTAGTTGGCATACACCCTGAGGTAGCAAGGCCTGGGGGTAAGCCAGGACCGTTTGGCAGGTGCCGCACCGGATCGCTGAGGCTGGCTGGCAAACCCCCAGGCTGGAGTTGCAAAGATCAACATACGGAATCTCCGGAGGTTGGTCTGCGCTGTCCAGCTGCCTCGACCCTTATGGGTTGGCAGGGATAGGGTGCTTGGTCGTGGACCAAGCGTACCTTGAGCCAGGATGTGATGCCCGTTTAGACCTTGGGGGAGGCAGACGGCTAGGATTCTGTTTCCCCCAGCTTAGCTGCCTGCACGCCAAAAAGAGGGTTTTTTTCCCCATAGTTAGTGCCCTGCTGCATTTATTTGTTGTGTATTTAATAAAGCGGCCATAAACTCCAAGCACTTGTCTGGCGTGTTTATTTGGGGGGTACAGGGATAACTGACCCGATCAAGGTTCTCTTGGTTCATAAACCAACAGTGCAGGGATTGGACTACCAACCTGCTCTGAATAGGGTTGCACTCTCTCTACAGGAGCAAGTTCACAGACTGGGGCTCCTCCTGGATTAATCACTCCTCCTGGATCGCCAGGTGGCAACAGTGGCTGGGGTGGTGGTGTCTGCCCAGCTTAAGCTGGAGCACTGACTACAGCCATACTCAGATGGACCTAACCACAGTGGTCCACGCCTTGGTAACCTCAAGATTTGACTACTGTAACACACTTTATGTGGGGCTGCCCCTGAAGACTGTCCAAAAACTGCAGCTAGTGCAGAATGCAGCAGACCATGTGGTAGCCAGTGTTCAGTAGTTTGCTTCTGTCAAGCTGCTACTCTTTCAGCGCCACTAGCTGCCAATTTGTTTCCGAGCACATTTCAAGGTGCTGGTTTTTACTTTTAAATCCCTTTAAGGTTTGGGACTGAGGTATCTAAAAGACCACGTTCTTCCAAACTGACTGACTCATCACCCAATAAGTATTGGCAGGGGTTGTGCTGCATGTGCTGTTACTGGTTGATGGCCACAAAGAGCAGAGCCTTCTCCTTAGGGGCACCTCAACTTTGGAACTCCCTTCCTTTGGAGTTAAGATCAGCACCCTCCCTGTTAGCCTTCCAAGCAGGGGCTAAAGACCTTCCTTTTCCATTTGGCATTTCCTTCCTAGGAGGAAATGTTTGGGTTTTGTTTTGTTTTGTTTTTTGGTTGCTGCTTAATTACTGTAAACGGAGTTGCCATGTTTTTATCATCTGCTGCTGTTTTTATGGCTCTGCTGTTTTTAGTGCTTTTATTACTTTTTATTATTTTTAAGCTATTAAGGCTTTTTCTTTTTTATTGCATTTTATTACATTTTAATCTTTGTTGTCAATACCAACAGATGCTGATTTCTCAGCTATCAGCTTTCCACCATCATGATTTCAGTCTCTTAATGCATGGAGAGCAGAATGCGGCGAGCAGGTGACACTCAGGGTTCCACTCCAAGACAGACAATTGCCCACATGTGGGGTCAAAGTCTAAAATTAATTCATGGGAAAGGCATACTGAAACGATGTGACTGTGAAAACTGTTGCTTAGCTTAAATGAGCCGGAATTGACACTTTTTGTTTTCAGGTGCAATTGCTTTGTTTTATCATGATCTAACTATTTGATTTATGAATGTCAACATCTCTCTCTCTCTCTCTCTCTCTCTCTCTCTCCGGCGATCCAAAGATTGGGGAAGCCTGCAGAGGGCTGCGCAGGCCTTCCTGAAACCCCCAAGCCCCGATAAGGCCAAAAACAGTCGTTTCGGACACTTTTTCAGCTGCCATGCTGTCCCTGCCCCTTAAGGGGACAGCTTTTGTTCTCAATGGTGGCTTGCGACCCACCACTTTGAGAACCGCTGATGTAGAACACTAACAGCTCGATCCAACTTAACTTCCGGGCGGCGGACTTAGCGATCCGCCACCCGGAATAGCCCGGAGTAGTCGCAAACGTGCCGTAAAGCACATTTGCGGACTACTTTAGAGCAGGGCAGGCCGGCGCAAGGTCAGCGTGGTCTGCTCCGCTGGCTGAGGACTCGGGCAGATAATCCAGCAGTCGCCTCAGTCGGTCAGCGGACTGGGGGGGGAGGGACAGCGGAGCCGGGAGGGCGGCTATAGGCCCAGCTATCCTGGGCGGGGACATGGCGTCCGCCATATCCCGGTCTCTGCCAGGCTCCGGAGGGCGGCTGGGCCGTTACAGGGCCTCCTCCGACTTCTGCCAGCAAAATAGCTGGGAGAAATCCGAGGAGACCTACCGACCCCAGCCACCGTTACACTCGGGGAAGGGGACAAGCATCCCCTTCCTCGAGTAGACTTTCCGCTGCGGGCTGCGGGCTGCCTGCTGCAGGCAGCCCAAGGCAGAGCACTGGATCAGGCGGACGGCCTCAGCCATCTGCCCGATCTTTAAGTAGGATTGGGCTGCCCATGATGGCTACTAAAATCTTGGCTAAAAGAAAATTCCCAATGAACTTTTGAGAAATCTTCCTCAGGTGAAACTTCTCAGGAATTAAGGGAAATCACTACTTTCAATAAATAGTGAGGTGTTTTTTTTTTGGGGGGGGGGTTGTTCTGTACCTACAGCTTTCCTCCTTCCTTTTAATATGAAGAGGGTGGCCTTTTCAGTTGTGGCACCCCATATGCGAAATACTCTCCCTAGGAAGGGTTATTGACCTTGAAGCCTTTAGATAATCATCATCATCATCATCCCAGGTGAAGTTATCTTTATTTCTCTAAGCTTTCCACCATGCAATCTAATCTGGTTTTCATGTTGTTAAACCTTTTGTTGATTCTGCTGGTATTAATATAGACTGTTTTACAGCTTTCACTGCACTAGGATAAACCCTTAAATGTAAATTTACATTTTAACCTAAATTTTTGTTAGATTTTATTTTGGTATTGCTTTCAGGATAGCCATGCGTCACTGTGGGAGCTGTCAACCAGAGGGGCACCATAAAAAAATCTAAATATAAATATTAAGAGGTTGCCACTACATTTCCGCTAAAGTGACATTTGAAGCAAATTTGGAGGTCTCTCCTGTCTCTGACAATTCTCCACCTGCTTTCTGTAGCAGTATATTCCCAAGTAGACTGTGCCCTGTGTTTACACACCAAAGCTTATTTTACTTTGCCTTTTCTGCAGCGATGTCCAACTACAGAGCATTCCCTCAATATAATACCTGGATTGATCAAGATTACCACATATAAAGGTAATCCCTTAATATAAGACCTGGATTGATCAAGATTACGACATATAATTTTTTTTCCATTTTAAAATGTATCCCTTAATAATTTAATAACAAAGGTAGATTGGGAGGTAGTCTAAGGGCTTCATCTGATGTTACTCCTCCCCACACTGCTCAGTAACCTCAGAAGTCTGAGGTCCATCATGTGGAAGACGTCCACACCATCACATCTTCCTATACAGGCACAGCTCCTCCTAGAAACTGGAGCAATAATGGTAGGGGAACAAGTTGCAGCACCTCCTGCACCACTATAGGAAACGTCAGCAGGGCTCCCAATACAGTTAGTGCTCACTGGATGGACAGAAGGAGTTTTATTCAGGAGTAGTTAGTAATTGTCAAGCACTGAAATCAAAACAGATGTGTATGTTGTGGTAATATTGACATTCACAAAGGATACACATGAAAGGGTATGTTTGGACTAAATTTATCATGTGGCTCTCCTCTGTTAAGAGCAGGTGTGAATGCCACCTGCTCACAGGAACTATGTGGCATGTTAATGAAATTCACAGATGACACTCAAATTAGAAGGTGATAAAATAGCAGCAAGGGGCAAAGTCAGTCTACAAATATAAACACAATGACATAATGAGATTTGGTTAGGAAGATGCGCCCTGTTTCATCTTCGAAAAAAATGTCACAACGTAAGTTGTCACTGCTGAGCTGAAACATACAGCATTTATATTGGAACCCAATATACAAATTAGAGATGGTATTGAAATGCTCTCTACGTACTTGTTTGTGCACAAAAAAAAAAGATTCAATCTGAAGTTGTTTATTATATTAAAAATTGCCAATAAAATTTGTATCACAAAAAAGGAGATAAATGAACAGATATTTGTCAACCTTGTAAAACACAGGTACTTTCACATTATTATATATCACACATATATGACAAAATATATGGCATATATATGGCATAAAATATATCGCATATATGGCACTCAGGTATTATAAATGACCTACAAATAGGGGTTCAGGGAATTAACCATTGTAGCTATTACCACTTACGAACCTGAATCTTACCTTGAAGTCTATTGGCTGGGTGATAGTGGGGGCAGCATCCAGTATACCACATTGGCTCTTAGTTATGGAACAATTTCTAACTCTAGCAAATGTATTATTATTCCTTCCTAACAACATTATGCAAATAAAAAAGGTATTGCACAGTATCCTGGAAGCTCAGAGAGAGCACAAAAAGTTCCCATTGTGTTGCAAATGGAATTACACACACACACACACACACACACACACACACACACACACACACACACACACCAACTCTAGAAGAGATAGATTACCTTTTACAGTAAATGCAGCAAGGCAGGGAAATTTGTGAAAAAAGCTAAGTACACACCTGTGACTAGCCCCGACAAGGTCGCAGATAGCAAGCGCAGACCGCGGATACGGAGAGGTAGGTAGCAATTCTGCCCTTTGCAGATATGCAAATTCGCAGATATACAGAGAACTGACTGTATCCACAGGATCACTCCCTTACTCACTCACCCTAGCACCTGTATTCCCACAACAATCCTTTCACTCCTGGATAAACAATCTAATTTCCATACCATGTTAGTATCTTTCCCATCCCGTTTTCCATCTCTACTCTACTTGTTTTTCTCTCTTTCTCCCTATATTGTTTTGCTATCTCAGTTCTGCAATTCTGTGCACACTTTCCTGGGAGTAAGTCCCATTGAACATAATGGGACTTACTTTTGAGTAGACATACATGGGCTTGGGCTGTCGGACTTTTTCAGTGACATGGTGTTTCCCACTCCATCCTCACCTCTCCTCTTTTAGCCCTCTGCCTTTTTTATTATTGCGATATATCCTGCAATAAATGAGACTGTACTTCTGCCTCCTTCTTAATCTCTTGAATGCTGACATTCCTTTGCCAATGCTCCTTTGGCGTTCCTTTCTTTGGCCTATGGTCAAAGAAAGGTCCCTAGAACATGCATGTTACAGTAACCATGTAAGAGTAATTCTATTTGTCACTGAGTACATGTACAGCGCAATCCTGTGTAACCTTGCACCGCTGTAACAGCAGATGCACCGGTGTAAGTGCACTTACACTGGCATAAGTGCACTTACACTGGTGCATCTACTGTTACACAGGTGCAAGGCTACACAGGATTGTGCTGGTCGTGACACTGCAGTTTCAAGTCTGGGCTTTTTTCCAGACTTTTGAACCCAGTGCTCCTGCAGTTAAAATTCAGCATTCTATATCCACCATACTGACTCTCAAACAGTATGTAATTTTCTTCCCACACAGCCATGAAACATTCTAAATGGCCTTGGACAATGTCCTCCAACCTAACCGACTTTACAGCATTGATGTGAGAGAAGAGCAAGTTTACTCCACGTATTTTCTCTTGGAGAAAGAGGATGAATCTAGTTCTATAATCCTATAATAGAGATGCCAGTGAAATGAACAACTTATCTTCTTCTGCCAGCATTGGATTGAATTCTGACCTCAGCGTAGCAGCCAAGTTGTAGCATTTGTTCCAAGCCTGTTGAATATATATTTATTTATATTTAATTTTATATACTGCCTTTCAGCCAGGATGGGCTCCCAAAGTGGCTTATAATTAAAATACAAATATTTTTTTTAACAATTTACAACACAATCCTATGCATGTCGACTCAGCAATAAGCCCACTGAGTTAAAAGAAACTTACTCCAAGGCAAGTGTGTATAGGATTGCACCCTTAGTTACTGACCATTTATTTAGTTTTTTATACATGCAAGTTCTTTAAGGCGCCAGAAGCCAGGTGTGTCAAACTATCCAGCCCTCATGATAAGTAGGTTCTCCCAGCACCACCATCAGCTTCTGTCAGTTGCTGAGCTCTGAGCTGTGAAACAACACATCGGCAAAGTGGCACTGCTGAAACGGCAGCCTGTGTGTTAAATGGGCTCTCCTATACCTTGAAAATATGATTTGCATATTTGCACTTCTGTCATTTGCAGCTAATGAGTTCCTAGGTGAGAAAAAAGTGCTTATTTTTGGTAATCACCTGTTAATGACATCACTTCCTGCTTAATGACATCACTTCCAGCCCAGCAAGTGCCATGCATGCTATTCGGCCCGCTGCATGAAACAAGTTTACCACCCCTGCCATAGACTCTTGGACCAGTTCTTGGTGATAGGTCATTAATGTTCCCAAGTTATCAGTGGGGATTTAGTTGTTCTGAAATGGTGATGTATTTCTGGACGTTCAAGGAATTTGTGGAGGCTCAGCTAAGATTAGAATCCAGGAGTAACAAGTTCCACACTTTGCTCACCAGGGTACTGCTTTATGTAACAGACACCACATCAATTCACTGTTTTCACTTATAACACTTTGATTACTTCAAATTAAAACCTGTAGAACTGGCACAGCACTTAGGTGACCTCACTAGGTGATCCCACTCCCTAATTATCTGGCCTCTGGAGAGATTACCAATTTTTAATCAAGATGCTGTTATAAAAAGTTTGCCCTGAGTTTCACTCAAAGAAAATCACTGGGTATTTTTTTTTTAAGTTCCAAGAAAGATAGTTCACACTTTAGAGTTACAAAATATAGAGAAATTGATATATTGTATTGCTTCAGCAATAATGAACACATCTTGTTCCATAACTGCAAAGCCCTTACTGCTAGATGGCACAATTTTATTTAGACAGCCTGGTCATCCACAAGGAAATCAGTTTGTTTGAGAACACATCTGGCTCCTAAGTAAGTCTCCAGAGAATATAAAAGATGGCCATCAATGCTGGAGAACAAGCACTTCAACAGAAGCAAAATATATTTCCCGTCTGTCAGTAAAAGGACTTGAAAAGTGTCAAGCCACAGTTTCAAGTTGTTTGTTTCTAACTCATCTGTGATTGCAGTTATAATGCAGGTGTCCAATTAACAATTTTTACAGTACCCAGACGGACAAGATATGCAGGGGACTAGAATTAAGCAAAGCTGAGTGCAGTGTCTACTATTGATTAGGCCAGCATTTGGAATTGGTATTTGATCTCAGCTTGTGACCATACAGCAGAGATTTGATTTCAGCTAACAAAGACACATCTTCTCCTTTCAGTTTATGGCTGCCTCTTAGCTCCCAGCTTCACTATGTTTCATGATCCCTTTTCAGCTCATCAAGTCACTGGTTTTTTTTTCTTCTCATTACAACCTTCTTCATGGGTTACAGAGCATAAGTCATGATACTTTAAAAAAAGTCTCACTCATGAACTGAAATTTTTATTGTTCTGATAATTATAGCCTAAAAAGTTAAAAGGTTTGATCTAAATACAGTGTAATCTGCACCTAATTATAATCTATCTAAACCCACATATTTTCCTTCTTCATTCCAAGTCTTTATTATGCAAAGATAACTTCTCTTTGGATTGAGGTGATAATTCAGAACAAATATATTGCAGTTGCTTTTCATATTTCAGAAACAGGCCCATCGATTCTATCCAGCAGGCTAAATCTTTTTCCCTATAATCAGTTTGAGTGACAATCCCCTTACACAAGGAATATCAGGAGCAAAGTTCTCCCCTGTGACTATTAGGCCATATGTTGTCTATTCCTGAATTAATAAATGGATATATGACAAATATTTTACTTAGAAAAAAAATTTAGGTGCTTAGCTGAACATATTTGCTGTACCACAGACTGAAGGTTTAGTTCACAGTTGGTCTGTCATTGGATGGCTGCCTCTCGTTCACCTAGTCTAGGTGGGATATAAATACATTTAATTAATTAGTAAGTAAATACTAATTGGGCAGGAGTCGTTAGACTCCTCATATGCCTGAAGATCTGAGGACGGCAGTTCGAGATGCCCAGAAGAATCCGTGAGCAGTCGAAGAGCTATCGACACACCGCTGATGAGCTGCGGAGCCTCTGTGAGAGAGAAAGCTGCAGCTGGCTCTCTGTGTGGGAGACAGAGTTGCCTATCAGTCAAAGTGTGGGAGGCGAATTCCAGAGAGAGGCCAGACGGTGAAAGGAAAACACCTGGAATGAAGCATTCTATGAAAGACTAGAACATTTATTGTAAATGTAAAAACCGCTTGGTTTAGATATGCCTGCCTATGTAAACTGCCATGAATTAAAGTCAGAGAAGAAATCCAATGACTAAGAAAGGAGGTATAAAAAGGCGGTATATAAATACTATTTTATTATTATTATTATTATTATTATTATTATTATTATTATTATTATTATTAAATAGCACCTTGGAGGAGTCTGAGGCAATCATCATGTTGCACAACCTGTAAGGTCTAACTGACTGAATAGCTCATGCAAACTGGATTGTCTACTTCTATGAGTGATGCATGTTGCTGATGTGGAATCCCATGACTATTCTTATACTGCTTATCTGAGTAGAGAAGGGGGTCTCAACCAGTGGTACTAGTACCACCAGTGGTATTTCAGCCAACGTGGCGCTTTTGGCAGCGCGTTTTTGCTCCCAAGAGGCTCCTGCTTTTTCCCAAGCAGGAGCAAAAGCCATGCTTTTGCTCCTGCTTTTTATGCCCAGGTTTTCAGTTTTTTGAAGGCCAGAAAATGCAGGTAGGAGGCTTTGGGCAGGTGGGAGCAGGGGGGTAGCCAGGCGCCCCTGCTACTGGGGTGGAAAAGCCCGCCGCCCCATTATGCAAATTAAATAATTAATTTGCATAATGAGTTTCGTTTTTTAAAAAACATTTTTAAAAGGTTTTTAGCGCTAATGGGGCTTCTAACAGTGTATCTAACAGGCAGGCCGTTTCAGGAGAACGAGGGTCAGTCACAGGCAGACTGTCCCTCTTTCTGGCCCTTCTCCCATCCCTCTGACCCTTGGCGGTCTGGGCAACAGTCCCCTGAGTCTGAAACTGCTGCTTTTGAACGCCAGGTCAGTTAATAATAAAATCTGCCTAGTCCAGGATTTAATCCTGGACGAAGCTGCTGACCTGGTGTGTATTACGGAGACCTGGCTGGATGAGTCGGGAGGGGTAAGTCTCTCCCAGATGTGCCCGCCGGGTTTCCGGGTACTGCAGCAGCCACGACTACAGGGGCGGGGAGGCGGAGTTGCGATAGTCTATCGTGATACCATCCATCTCACTGGGTACCCTGTCCCGCGGTCCACTGAGTTTGAGTGCCTCCATGTCGTGTTGGAAGGGCGAGACAGAATAGGGATTCTGTTGGTGTACCGCCCACCATGCTGCCCAACAGTCTCCCTGCCTGAGCTGACCGGGGTGATCTCGGCGCTGGCGTTGGAGTGCCCTCGCCTATTGGTGCTGGGGGACTTTAATGTCCACGCTGAGGCCCCGAGGACAGTTGCGGCTCAGGACTTCATGGCCGCCATGGCAACCATGGGTCTGTCTCAGAGAATATCTGCCCCGACACACGATGCGGGACACACGCTGGACCTGGTGTTTACTGCTGGACAGGTGGATGGTGATCTGGATGTGGAGGAAATTAACATCACTCCTTTGTCATGGACAGATCACTTCCTGGTGGGATTTAGGCTTATCGCAGCCTGTCGCCTCCGCAGTGGTGGGGGACCTCATTCTATGGTCCGCCCCCGGAGGATGATGGATCCGGATGGATTCCTGAGGGCTCTGGGGGATTTTCCTGTTGACAGAGCCGGCGACTCACCCAGCGCCCTGGTTGACCTCTGGAATGGGGAAATGACCAGGGCCCTGGATCTGATCGCTCCTGAGCGTCCTCGACCTAGCCGCAGAGTCAAAGCGGCCCCTTGGTTTACTGAGGAGCTGCGGACGATGAAGCGGCAGGGCAGAGGCCTAGAGCGACGGTGGCGGAAAACTTGTGCTGACTCCGACCGGGCACGGGCTAGAGCTCACTTCAGAGCCTATTCCGTGGCGGTGGCGGCAGCTAAGAGGGCTTTCTTTTCTGCCGGCATCGCGTCTGCGGAGAACCGTCCAGCTGAGCTTTTCCGTGTAGTCCGGGGCCTGCTCCATCTGGCCCCCCCAGTAGATGGGGCGGAACACACGGTGGCTCGCTGTGACGAGTTTGCAAAGCACTTCGTGGACAAAGTCGATCGGATTCGGCATGACTTGGATGCCGCATTAGCAGTATCTAATGATGTCCCTGAGGCACCTGTCTGTTGTTCTTCCTGGGATTCTTTTCAGCTTGTAGAACCTGAGGATGTGGACAAGATTCTTTGGAGCGTGAGACCATCTGCTTGCCCACTTGACCCTTGTCCGGCATGGCTGATTAGAGCTGCCCGGGTGGGGCTGGCTGAGTGGACGGGGAGGGTGGTAAATTCATCTCTGAGGGAGGGGGTGGTGCCGCTGTCTTTGAAGCAGGCGGTGGTGCGCCCCCTCCTGAAGAAACCCTCCTTGGATCCTACGATTTTGAACAACTTCCGGCCAGTCTCAAATATCCCGTTTCTGGGCAAGGTGATCGAGCGGGTAGTGGCGTCTCAGCTTCAGAGGGTCTTGGAGGAAGCTGATTATCTGGATCCATTCCAGTCTGGCTTCAGACCGGGGTTCGGGACAGAGACGGCCTTGGTCGCCTTGGTGGATGACCTGCGCCGGGGGCTGGACAGGGGGAGTGCGTCCCTGTTGGTCCTGCTGGACCTCTCGGCGGCTTTTGACACCATTGACCATGGTGTCCTTCTGGGTCGGTTGGCTGGGTTGGGGCTTGGAGGCACCGTTCTGAGGTGGTTCCGCTCCTTCCTGGCTGATAGATCCCAGAAGGTGGTGCTGGGGGATGCTTGTTCGGCACCCTTGCCCTTGAGGTGTGGGGTGCCGCAAGGGTCAATTCTATCCCCCATGCTGTTTAATATCTATATGAAGCCGCTGGGAGAGGTCATCCGGGGATTTGGGGTAGGGAGTCATCAGTATGCGGATGACACCCAGCTCTTTCTCTCCTTTCCACCTGACTCCAAGGGGGCGGTCGATGTCCTGAATCGTTGTCTGGAGGCAGTTGGGAGCTGGATGGGGGCGAACAAGCTGAAATTAAATCCTGATAAGACAGAGGTTCTGTTGGTCCAGAAGTCTACGACTCAGGTACTGGATCATCGTCCTGCTCTGAATGGGGTTGTACTCCCTCTGAAGGAGCAGGTCCGCAGCTTGGGGGTTCTCCTGGATGCGCAGCTGCTCCTGGATTCCCAGGTGGCGGCTGTGGCCAGGGGGGCTTTTGCCCAGCTTCGGCTGGTGCGCCAGCTGCGACCGTACCTGGATCGTGCAGACCTGGCCACGGTGACCCATGCCCTAGTGACATCTAGACTAGATTACTGCAATGCGCTCTACGTGGGGCTGCCTTTGAAGACTGTTCGGAAACTGCAACTAGTGCAGAATGCGGCGGCCCGGGTGGTTGCTGGGGCCTGTCGGTTCGACTCAGTCGGACCGTTGCTTCAGCGGCTACACTGGCTGCCGGTTCGTTTCCGGGCACAATTCAAAGTGCTAGTTTTGACTTTTAAAGCCCTTTACGGCTCGGGTCCAGGGTATTTGAGGGACCGCCTCCTTCCTTATAATCCGACCCGTACTCTGAGGTCATCAGGGGGGGGCCCTGTTGACCGTGCCGCCACTGACGGAGGTGAGGGGGATGGCGGCGCGGAATAGGGCCTTCTCGGCAGTGGCGCCCCAATTATGGAATTCCCTCCCCCTGGAATTAAGAACGGCTCCCTCCTTAGAGACCTTTCGGCGGGGCCTCAAGACATTTTTATTTAGATCAGCATTTGATGTCTGACATGGTGGGCTGGCTTTTTAACAAATTGCTTTTAACAAATGTGGATGACCCACTGGGGCTGTTTGTTTTAATTGTTTTAATTGTTTTTAATTATTTTAATTCTTGATTTTAAATGTATTTATGTATTTTAATATTTTTGTTGTAAGCCGCCTTGGTTGCCCTGATGGGAGAAAGGCGGGGTAAAAATTCTATAAATAAATAAATAAATAAATAAATGTATGCTTTGTGCCTACTTATCTTGTTCTAGGACGACGTTCAGGGGTGACGAGCTCCTCCGGGGCTCCTGGGCGCTTGAATTGCAGAGTTAACGCATGCTGAGAGCGACGATGTTTCCAATCGTCGCTCTGCGCATGCGTTAACTCTGCAAGGCGCCCAGGAGCGTTTTGCAGAGTTAACGCATGCGTAGAGCGACGATTGGAAACATCATCGCTCTCAGCATGCGTTCTCTGCAATTCAAGTGCCCAGGAGCCCCGGAGGAGCTCGTCGCCCCTGAACGTCGTCCTAGAACAAGATAAGTAGGCGCAAAGCATACATACACTGTTAGAAGCCCCGTTAGCGCTAGAAACCTTTTAAGAAAACGTTTTAAAACCCCGAAAATAAGCGAAAATAAAAACGAAAGTTAAGGAGGCTCCCGCCCCCCCGGAGCCTTCCCGCCCCTACGCCCTGGGGCCCACCACCCAACCGCCCCATATCAGACGACGCCTCTGGGTGGGAGGCCCCTTCTCAGCATTCCCGGAAGGCTTGACCAAAGGCAGGAGCCTCTCAGGAGAGAAAATGAACAGCCAAAAGCGCTGCATCGGAGCAGGTTTCCAGTGGTCTGGCGATCGCCACCAGCAGTCGACTGAAGTACCACTGGTGGTACTAGTACCACTGGTTGAGAACCCCTGATCTAGAGGTCTCATATAGACACACGGTGGCAGGTAAATAAGGCTAAAATCCTATACATGCCTGTTTGGTTGTAGGCCCCATTGAACTCAGTGGGACATACTTCTAAGTATACTGTACATATAAAGTATTGGACCGCCAGTTTGCATAAGAATTCCCTACAATCTAGCCTTACCTATTTCCTGCCCCCCTCCCATTCCACCACATGCTCAGCTCAGGCCCTGGGTAAAACTTTCCCCTCACCTTTCATGTCAGGCCAGACTTCATTTCATTCATTCCTGCATGCCAGGCTATTGATGAAGTCACAGGAATGAGACCAGTAAAAAAGAAGAAAAAGAAGAGGCAGTCGCAACCCTAGAGCCAAACTAAGTTGTGTGTCTCCTTCCAATTCCAAAACGGATGCGAGTGTTTTTACTGTCTCTCCTCCTATGTCTTTAACAGGAGGCGAGAATACAGAAACTAAGTTCATGGGTTATATATAAGAACATGCATTGATAAACATCCATGTCCTGTTCCACATCTCTTTCAATCCATTTGGTTATTCATTCGAACAAAAATTATTTTAACAGATCATGAAATTGGTGGGGAAAGAGCCAAGAACATCTCCAATTATCACTATTTAAATCCAATTTATCCTTCTATAAGGATTATGGTTGAATCACACAATCAAATGCTTTAATTGCATGGCCTTGCAAACATGTGGAAACATTTCAAGATTTAAAGGTTTTCTATGCCATCAAAGTCTAAATCCTCTTAAGTCTTTATCTCTAATGATATTATTAACAGACCTAATCATCTTATTACTTGCCTTAGAATCGTGACAAAAGTCAGCTAGAAAAAGATTGGTATCTGCAGGGCATAGCACTGTGAATGTTAACATCACACACGATGAGCAAGAAGGGTTTATATAGCACAGATAAATTTGAACTCAGTTTAACCTCAGTTTCATGCAACCTCAAATCTGAATGAAAACATGACTTTCCTTCACTTTAAAAAGAAATGATCAGATCAATAAAAAGTGCAATGGGACTACAGTTCCCCACAGACCCTGCTGTGACTTGGAAAAGGTAAGGGAGGCTCTGCTGGAGGGAGGAAAGGATGTTAGAAAAAGGAAGGAATCTGAAGGACAGAGAGAGGGAGAGGGAGTTATAGCCTAGGAGTAGGCTAGGTATAGCCTGGGAGGCCAGCGGGTGGCGCAGCGGGTTAAACCGCTGAACCATAAGCTGTCGATCAAAAGGTTGGCAGTTCGATTCCCGTGACGGGGTGAGCGCTTGTTGCTTGGCCAGCTCCTGCCAACCTAGCAGTTCCAAAGCATGTCAATGCGAGTAGATAAATAGGTACCGCTTGCGGGAAAGTAAACAGCGCTCCGTGTTCCAGCCGCATGCTACGCGCTGCGGCAAGGAGAGTCATGCCTGTTCCAGCCGCATGCTACGCGCTGCGGCAAGGAGAGTCATGCCGGCCACATGACCACGGAGGCGTCTTCGGACAACGCTGGCTCTTCGGCTTTGAAATGGGGATGAGCACCACACCCTAGAGTCGGACACGACTGGACTTAATTGTCAGGGGATACCTTTACCTTTAGATCTGTGTAGGGCTGGGAAGAAGGCCCAATGAGGAACTGGAGTGCAGATCCTTGAGAAGAGAAGGAGCAAACGTAGCCCTGGATCTGTTGTTGCTCAGACTGAGCTGGAGAAGCCCTGGAGAACAGGGGCCTGATATGCTACTGCACCTATGAGGCCCTGCTGCTGAGTTGGCAGCCACAGAAGCCTGGTTGAAGATTTCGTTCACTAGCCCTTTTTGAAGCCTGTTCTTATATCCTACCCCCTGGTGATTGCAAGCTTCCATGTCCTGTCTGCTCTATTAAACCCTCGGTTAATTATTAGCCAGGTGTCAGTGTGGTTGCTGGAACCCACCACTGTTAGCACAGAGGCTGATAATCCCAAAGTGCCATTAGCATTTTCCTGCAATCTTAGCAGCCGCAGGATGCTATTAATTCATCCTCACGTTACCATTGGCTTGCCTTTTCCATGAGTGAACAATTTAGTATTACACTACAGAAAAGGGAGTAAACTTTTAACATTAGCTGGGCAAAGCTACTTCAGTTTGAACTTCAATACCACTGCAATAAAATTCATTTCTAATATTAGATGTTGAGCTTTAGTGTTGGCTTACCTTGACAGAGAGCTGCAGCAGAGGCAGCAATGCCAGGCAGGTATCGTCACCTAGCATAGGTGAGTTGAGTAGTGTGATTATTTCCAGCCAGCCCTTGAGTCTAGCTCACCTGTGTTCATTAAATGCAATGGACATGCCAAGTCCATCATTCATACTTATTCATGCATTTGTCCTTATACTTTGCTTTTGCTGGGTAAGGATCATGCATTATCAGACCATACCTGCTCTGGCGCACGTGGGGCCTGGATTCAGTGCCGGCAGGACGGCGCAGGCCTTCTTGCCAGTGCTACTTACTCACAGGGTGTTGCAACGTGCCTTATGGCACTTTGCAACACCCAGCACCAGCACTGAGGCCTCAGTACCAGCGCCCGTGGGGGATAGGCCTGTACTGTCATGCCCGACTCACACCGCACGAGATCAGGCGCGGAGGCGAGCGAGCATAGGTGCCTTGCCGCTCGCCTCCCAGCGCTGACCTCGTCTCCACAAGTGTCTTCTTGCAAATAGTCCCTCCTGTTGTCCCGCCTTCTTAGAAAGCACAGCGGTGATTGGCTAAGCACAAGTGCGGTCCGATACACGAGAGAAGAGAGAGAGGGGCAGGAAGGAGAGAAAACTAACAAAACAATTTGTGCCAGGAATAGAATTCACCTTGCTAACTTTTGTGAGAAGGAGAAATGAATGCAAGAGAAATCGGAGACTCAAGTGAGTTCCGATTGACTGACAACCCCTTTCATCCCGCCCTCTCATTCGATTGGTGGCTATAGTAGCTCCGCATCCCTGCCCCCAAAAATCATGGGCAACAAACTATCCTGCTCGCGCTGGAACTCGGGAGAGCTGTGTTCAGCTGCTCTCTTCCGGAATGGTGACCACACAGCTCGGCACAGCTCCGCACGCAACTGGGACGCGCCGGAGCTCGTGCGGTGTGGGTCGGGCTTCAGTCAAGTACTGAGGTCCCCTAGAATATTTCAAATGCCAGAGAAAGTGGTCATATAACTGTTCTTTGGCCTCTATTTTATACTTTAACTAGTTCAGAGAACTCCACCTATTTGAAACTTAAGCCAAACATTTACTGGTGTTCATGTGTGTAGCCTAATGGGCAGACTGTCTTCCCATTAAGAACTTAGCAGTGAATGGCTCAGCAACACTTCTGTATATTAGTGAACAACCCTATGTTGCCTACTGTTTGCACTTTTCATTGTTTACAGAATGAAATTCATATATTTAGGTAAACACAAATATCAGTGCTTTTGGAATAAAATCTATGGAAAGTGCACTAATTTAACTAGCTACAACATAGCATTTTTATTGGAACAGAGAATAATTCTACATTCAACTGGAGCAAGCAGAGATCTGTAGTGAAAATGCAAAAAAATAGCAATAAAACAACAGGGTGTGTCACTGCAGTGAGAAAAAAAACAGCCTCCTAAGTTTTCACTTCATGTCTCTGGCTACCCCAGGGGTGCACTTAATTAATACACATTGAAGTCTTATATAATGAGGGAAAAATATACTTAAGGGGGGGGGTGTTGGATTTTGTCATGCCCGCTTCCTTCCATTTATAGCAACAGATTTTCATAAAGTGTGACCTTTTGCCAAAGAAGCAGCTGTATGAAAATAATGACCTGCCAAAACTTTAATTAGAAAACAGCTTTTTATTTTTTAAAAAAAGTGTTGTTGTTTTTAAGTTTCGTTTGAACATAAACTACCGAACAATGGAGATGGCAAGTCTGAACACCTTCTGTTCTTCGCAGACAGCATAAAAGAGCTGCCATTTCTTTATACTCAACTCGTATATTGTTTCATATCAGTGACGTTGCAACGCCCCCGTGGGGGGGGGAGCGACACAGCCCCGCCCCCCGCATGTGAAGTCATGCGAAGCCGCAGAACACCACCACCCCCGCGCCGTTTTCGGCTCATTTCGGAGCCAAACAGCCACAAGGGAGGGAGGGAGGGCCCAACCGTTCCCGAGACATCACCGAATTTGTAAGTCTCGGCCCTCCCGATCCCGCCCCTTCAGGGGTGCGCGCGTCACCCATTTCAGCGCGTCACCCCCCGGTGGCCCTCCCTCCCCGCTGCGGGCCAGTGACGCGCCTGTTTCATATGGTTACGTTCTCATGAGGTGACTATCAAGTCATCTGGTGTTGTCTCTGCCATCACCCCAGAGACTCAGTTTGGCCACAAAGGGTACCAGGAACCCACAACTGATTCAGTAGGAGCCTGAAAAATGGGCGTTCCTTTGAGGTCAAAAATCATCCAGCTGCATTACAACCATTTTCAAGGAGGTCAGACATTGAGGCCTGTCACAGGTGGCAGGTTGCCACCAAAGATGGCAACACCAAACACTGTCCCTTCTTTGCCTCAGGGGACCTAATTAGGAATGGACATCTTATGGAGTAGGGCAGCAATTTTCAACCACTGTGCCGAGGCACACTGGTGTGCTGCGAATGATCTGCAGGTGTGCCGCAGGAGTTTGGGGGAGGGTCATTTATTAGTAGCGCCATTTAGACGCTAGTTGCTGAATTGTGTTATTGGTTGCAAAATGGGGGCTAGGTGACAGCAACAACCTCCCCCACTAAATCTTCCAATATATTTTTTCCCTATTTTAATTGTTTGATACTTATACTTATTTCTCTGTCACTTTTTTGGGTTGTGGTGAGGGCCTGGCCATTGCCGTTTTAAATGCAGTTAGCAAAGGGAGATATGGCACTGGGAGTAAAATGAACCATTATAGGATAAGGGGGAATCCGATGTTTGAGTATTATTCTTCTGCCAGTTCTTCAAGCCAGTGATATTTTAGTTCTCTTGGCAACTGCCCTTCAAGTCTCAAAGTAGTGTCACTAAATGCCAGATTGGTGAATGAAAATTCTTGACCCTGGATGAACAAGACAACCTTGAACACGATGAACTACAAGACTGCTGCTCTGTGCCATGGACTTCGGCTTGTGGTGTACTGCAGAGTTCCATCTTTGTTCCCCGTTGTTGTTTAATACCTACATGAAACAGCTGGGGGAGATCATCAGAAGATTTGGAATTGGGGGTCATCAATATGCAGGTAACACCCAGCTCTATCTCTACAGTATATGACATCTAATACTTTGGTAGCTGTTGAAATCCTGGACTGATATCTGAGATCAGTTGGGAACTGGATGAGGATTTACATACTGATTAAAATTAAATGTGGACAAAACAGAGGACCTCTTGGTCAAGAGTTCTGCAATGCAGACATTGGATCAGCAACCTGACAGGTGACAGCAGTGGCAAGGGTGCTTTTCCCCAACTTTGGTTGGTGCACCAGCACTGTCCTTACCTGAATCATTCACACAGTGGTCCATGCATTGGTGACACCTGAATTACTGTAACATGCACTATGTGGAACCTTTGAAGACTGTTCGAAACTGCAGTTAATTGAAAATGCGGTAGCCCATGTAGTGATGGGAGAAAGGTGGTCTGACTGTTGGATTACTTCCGTTCTGTGGAGCCTCTGTGAGAGGGAGAAAAAGCTGCAGCTGGGTCTTTGTGCGGGAGATGGAGTTGCCTGTCAGTCAAAGTGTGGGAGGCGAATGCCAGAAAGAAGCCATGCCATGAAAGGAAAATACCTGGAATGAAGCGTTCTTTCCTCAAAATTACAGTACTTTAATTTTTTCTGTTTATTGTTTGAGCAGGATCTTTCAAGTTCATCTTGAAAACGTTTTTCAAGTTTATCTTTAAGTGAAATTCAATGGCAACTCTATTCTGCAACTCTTATCTTTTATGTATCTTTTAATTGAAATTAGTGATACTGCTAAATTTTAAGAGTTTTAGGATTTGATCCAACTAGAAGGGCGCATTTCCAGTTCTGCCACAGAAATCTCACCTTATGTTTGATAGTAACACTGTGAATTCCAACATTATTCTTAATTTTCAGTATGCACATCTCTATCTACTTTTCAAAAGGTAATCTACACATTTTGTTTGTTTACTTGTAGGCTTACATGTTTGCAGTTTTAAACTGTGTTTAGATCCATTTGGACTATTAACTCACATGCGCACATTTTGATTGCTTTCAATTCTACCATAGCGATGGTATGGTCTATAATAATCTCTAAGATTCTACAGACCTTGGCTGTGAACCTGGGGCCCTGCAAAACAATGTTTCTAATTGGGCCCCGCAGCTCCTAAGGCCGGCCCTAACTTCACAAGGTTCCAAATGTAAGAGAGTGAGCCCTTCAGTATATTTGCATTCTACAACATTTTAGACTGGAAAGCAAAACAAATCCTAGGTAAAGCAAACACATCACATCAAGTGAATCATATCAGCCAACTTGGGAACTGGGAAACCCTTCAAGGCATTCATACAAATTGTGCTGCATATACTTCCTGACAAACTTCTTAACAGTAAGAGTAGATTAAAGTACACTTCCTACATCTTTTACTAGCTTTTGTAGGGGAAAAAAAAACAACCTTTCCTTTCTCGTATGATAAAAATATCGGTGTGCCACTGGAAATTAGAGCACCGTTAAATTAGGTCAACAAATATAAATCATGAAGTGAGGACAAATGTTCCTGGGTACTTCTAATGTATACTTTATTTCCTGACAGAGCAGCTGAAACTATGACAAGTACAGCCTCCCTCTCTACTCTATCTGGCTAGAGGCACTCCAGGAGTTAAAAGGACATTATGGCCAGAGGGCTTTGCTCCATTTTCCTTCCTCTCAAACAAGGCTTAAATTGCCTTTTAAAATGCAAAGAGCATCAGTCTGCATTTTATTTGCTTCTTTCAACATTCCAGTCTGCTTCAGAGCAACAGAATATTTCTCCTTCTTTTCCCATCATCCTTTAATGCAAAATACTAAACCTGGGTGCAGTCTCCACATTGCATATGGAGAGCCAGAATAAGGTACAGAAAATGGCATCTAAAATGCTTATTGGAATAGCTTCCCTATGAAGTCCTTATTTGGTGTTTATTAAGTTTGGGAAGTGAACAGCTAGGTGGAGAATAACATAATAATAATAATAATAATAATAATAATAATAATAATAATAATAATAATAATAATAATATACAGTATTTATATACCGCCTTTCTTGGTCATTGGATTTCTCCGACTTTAAATTTTCAAGGAGGTGTGGTGTACATGGGCAGGCTTTCTAAACCACAAGGGATTTTTACAATATAATAACGTTCTAATCTTTCATAGAACCCTTCAATCTAGATGTTTCTTTCACAGTCCATCTCTCTCTCTCTCTCTCTCTCTCTCTCTCTCTCTCTCTCTCTCTCTCTCTCTCTCTCTGGCGTTCGCCTCACCACACTTCAGCTGACAGGGCAACCTTGACTCTCACTCAACTAGTGCAGCTGCAGTTCCACTCCCCCACAGAGGCTCTGCAATTTATCAGCTTGGTGTGCCGGCAGCTCTCCAACTGACACAGACACTTTCGGCCATCTTGAACTGCCGTCCTTCAGATCTTCAGGCATTTATGAGACGATCGGTCTACCAACTGAACCAGATGTCCTTTGTGTTGCTTTTTTATTAACCATGCGCATAGCCAGACAGTGGCGTCGCTTCGGTCGGGGCGGGGCCGTAAGTATCGCTCCGTCGTAGACCCTTTACCGAGCGAGCAGGAGGCGGCCCCGCCCCCTCACTGTCAGAGCCTTTCCCCTGCGGAGAAAGCAGCAGGCAGGGTCTCTTGCCTGCTGCTTTCTCCGCACGGGAATGGCTCTGACTGTGAGGGGGCGGGGCCGCCTCCTGCTCGCTCGGTAAAGGGTCTACGACGGAGCGATACTTACGGCCCCGCCCCGACCGGAGCAACACCACTGTAGCCAGAGCCGGCCCTTCCTTGAGGCTGTTTGAAGCAGTCACCTGAAGCAGCAGATTGGCGGAGGACACCCACCGCTGGACATCATGAATAGTTTGGACAGATATTTTTTGTTTTGATTTGTTTTTAGCTATAACAGCTAAAAAGGGGTTTTGTTTTAGTGCTGAAAGGTACTCACCCTTTTTGGCAAATTTTGGAGTACACAAAAATGTTCAGAAACCATTGCTCTCACTCTGAAGACCTAAGTGACTTCTGATTGGTTAAGTTCACAAAGAAGCACTGCTTTCACTCTTACGCCGACTTGCAGCCCAATTCCATCCAAACCCCACCCCCACCCCGTCACCGGAGCGCACGCTGCATCTTGCAGGGGAGCAGTCCTGGAGGTCTCCAGGTAAGGGAACATTTGTTCCCTTGCCTGGGGTAAGCCTCTGCTGCTGTGATGGGTCTTCTCAGACCTGTGCCAGCAATTTTGCTAACACAAGTCTGAGTGTACCGGAGAAGGTGGATCAAGACTGGGAAGGGAGTTGCTGCTGCCAATACCACCCCCTTCCCAGCCTTGACGTACCCCTCCCCACCCTGGTCTCTGCCCCTTTCCTCCCCCTTTCCCGTTCTGCCCACCCACCACACCAACATGAGTTCTGACGGCGCAGCGGTCCCATAGGATTGGGCTGTTAGTGGAAGTTAGTTTGCTCTCAGCAAATCAGGACTGAGCCAATCACTCTAATTGGGTATATATCATCATGCTCACTATTTGATTGATCCTCGATTGTTTAGAACCATGCTAGGAAGGCGATAGAAACTGTAATCAGGGGGGGGGGAAGCAGAGTTGAAGCTGTAGCAGATAAGGGGGGGGAAATAGCCTCAAACCAACTTAAAAAAAAAGAGAACATTCACACATTTAGGGGTGCTTTCTGGAAATATTTCTATCCCCTCCCCAGGCTTTTTTTCCATCCTAAAAATCAAAATGGGCAAACATTTGGTGTAGCTCTACTGTTTAATCTTTGTCATAATACAAGCAGTTGGGGGTCCAGTGCTGACCTTTGATTAAACATTAGGAAGCACTTCCTGACAGTAAGAACTGTTTGGCATTGAAACAGCCTACCTCAGCAGGTGGTAGATTTGCCCTTGCTGTACGTCTTTAAGGCTGGATAGCCACCTATCAGGGATGTTGCGGATTGCCTGCATTTGCAGGGGATGGACTTGATGATCTTGTAGATCCCTTCCAACTCTGATTGTATAACTGTCAGTGTTCAGAACAAAGAAATATTCCTTCACACAAATGCATATTTAGTTTATAGAAATCACTGTCATAAGATGATAGTCTTATAGTTGAAAGTGAATAAGATGATAGGCCCTACTTTGAAGGAGTTTAAAACGAATTTGAGAAACTGATGGAGAATATGTCTATTAGCTATGATAGCAAAGTGCAGTTTCCATGTGAAAAGGAAGTATGCCTCTGACTCCAGGATCTGGTATTCAAATAATATGAGAAGATAATCATCTTCATTATCTGCTTATGAACTCACATAGGGATCTTGCTGGCCAGTCCTTGTTTGCAATAATTACTGGTATTGACTTGAGGTTTTTGTGTAAGGAAATATCTCTTCTTTATATTCGACAAAAAGATCTAAATATTCCATATGTATTCTGATCATATATCTGATCATATATCTTCCAATTGTAATCCATGTAATCAATGCTCTTGGCATGTACTCGTACTGATTGTGGTCCATCTCCAGGTGGTAAATTCCTCTCTTTGGCTCATACCTGTCTGGTTGTCTTTTTTGTGGTATCACATCATAATGTGGAGGTAAATAAACGTATTTCAAATTCTTCAGTTGTCTTAATCCTTTAAAAAACATCCTTTTTCTGGCAGGCTCGTTATTAAAAAAACAAAAAACAAAAAACCTGGAATCTGTACCACTGGCATTTTTGGCTTATCGCTGGAAATCACTCATGTCCCTTGGAATTTCCCCAAATAGTCTAGTCTTAAAATCTGAAATACAATAGGCCCTCACTTTACAATAGTAATCCATTCGAGACACCATTGTATTGTGAAAACACTGTAATGTGAACCCAACAACACATTTTTTTTTTATTAGTAATTCGTTCCAAGACCTCAGCTTCTGCCACAGAACTAACAGCCCAATCCAGAGTAACTATCCGCCTGTGGAGCGCGTGCTCCACAGGTGAGGGTGCCGTAAATGCACCGTAAAGCGTGTTTTCGGCAGCCAGCGAGTAAGGCCCGCCGGCACACACGCCAGCAGGCCTCACTCCGCCACGGACCAGACCTGCAGCCACTGGAGCAAGGTAAGGGTTGCTCCGGTGGGAGCAGGGGCAGGCGATCCAGGTGACGAGGGAGGGCAGCTGTTGGCCGAGCCAGCCTGGGTGGGGCCGGGGATGTCGACCGTGATATCCCCGTCCCCATTCCCGGCATCCCTTAAATCGCCACCTCGGATTTTCGCCAGTGGACATCCGCCAGTGGACAAGAGCCGGTGGACATCCAAGGAGACCCATCGGGGCCTTTCAGTCCTACATCTTCCCCCGAGGAGACCTCAGGCCATGCCAGAGCAGCCCAGGGGAGTTAGACTCTTTTTCTAGGGAGTTAATTTTACAGCACAATCCTAACATTACCAAAAGCCCGTAGTGTTGCAAACATGCCATAAAGCACATTTGCAACTACTCTAAAGCAGGGACCACCAGCGGAAAGGCCTGCGCTGGCCTGCTAGCGCTGTCTTCTGACCCCCAGTCACCAGTGGAGTAAGTCCAGATTCGAGCGACATGGGCAGGGGGAGGGTGGCAGGAGGGTTGGATGGAGGCGAGGAAGGGGCATTTCTGGATGGGGCGGAATGGGCTGGGACAGGCCTATAAGAAGTCGGGATCGGTGGAGGAGGCCTCCACTGTACCCTATCCTCCCCCCCAGGCCGCTGTGCCAGCATTGGTTAGGATTGGGCTGCCTGACTTGTTTTTCAAGCAGGGAGTAACTGTAAGACAAAAAGATAAAACAAAAGCAAGAGGGTGAGAAATGAATTAAAGCTCTATTTCTCATAATCAAAGCCATTTTTTCTCCCATGACCATGACAACATGAGCTCGCTCCTACCTTGCAGTCTGAATTGGTTCTGGCTAGACCCAGATTTCTCACTTCAGCAAGAAGAATACAGAGCCTTCCACTCATCACATTCCTCCCTCTAACGGTTGACTGGAACGTGATGCTTTTACATTGTTAAAGCTAGCTTTAGGTTGTCTCAACCTCTTTATGGCCTAGATGGCACAGTGCCTGGAAAGCCACATAAGTTACTCAACTTCCCGATAAGAGTAGAATTTAAGTGTAGCAAAGGATTTGGTAGCCCAAGTACCTATATGTAGTTCACACAGAGTGAAAGGGGGACGACGACCAGCATCCAACTTTTTGTAGCTCTTATTCCTCAGCTATGACGTCTTACTGTATTAGGTTACAAGGTCAATAAGGAGCAAACAACTGTGACTGGGACAATTCCATTCACTCAATAAAAACTTCATAGCGTCAACGTGCAAGAGGCTTTCAGCTTTGACTTTAGGACACGGCTAAGCAGGAATGGCATGTGTCCACCAGCTCAGTGCAATGCTAACTATTTTATGTTGAATTAACAGGAATGAAACAGGCTTGATTTCAGCAGCTGCTGGAACCAGCAGGGTTCTTTCAGCCGAGCACAAAGACACTCTGCCACCACTTCCCAGACAGATGCATTCAGATCAAGTCGTTCACACAGACATTCTGTCTACCGTACTCCAAGCCTTACATTAACAATGATTAATTATATTGATAAATAGCAGTCAACTGTTCAGTTCCCCTATACATGCATGAATTTTGTGAAGGCAAGATTCTGAAAACAGAGAAGAAAACGAATTCGTTCAGCAGAGACAAGAGTCAGGGAAGTCATCCAACACATTTGAAGGAAGAAAAGGAAGAAACGGGTTTTTAAGACAAGATCTTTGAAGCTTTGTAGTTGGAGTGAAGCCCAAGGTCTTCTAGATCAGGTTTTCGGCCCACAGTGGAATCCTGCCGTCTTGAAACAAGCCACGTTGTATTAGAAAAAAAGAAGGTGAACCATTTACCGCGGCCTCTAGGTGACTGTAGCAACAGCTGTCGAAATAGATTGCTACAGGAAATCCATTAAGCCCCCATCTACTCTCCACACAGATACACACACCACTCCCTGTCACTGTTGACTTGCTCACTCACTGACCTTCCATCAGCACTTGCCTTCTTCTGAGAGCAGAGAGAGTATTTAGATGTATTTAGTACATCTGCTGTTGGAAGAAACCAAATTTTGTTGAGGATAAGTGAGTGGGGGCAAAAGCAGGTAGCAGCACTCAGAGGGCTGGAAAAGAACACTGATGTTTACAGCTATCGGTTCTGACAGTTGTTACTGTTGTTACCTGGAGGCCCCTGAACGTGACGGTTGGTTCACAGACCGCCATATGAACTAGATCAAAGGGACTTTTTATTCTGTATTGGAAAAAACCTATATATCATTACGTGTGAAGTACAATACAAGTGTTAATTTTGCTGCAAGTGCATAGCTCGGAATTTTTACACCCAAGTAATGCTGACTTTTAACGAGTGCAGTAATCGTAGCCTACTGTTAAGTACCGAAAGGGGACAACTCCTCAATGTTGTGGTGTATGTTACAACCCAGTCCTATTTCAACTCCCTGGAGGACGGTCACATGACACCCCCACCTGACCAACCAAGCCCCGTCCCTTCAGCCCAATCGGGCTGCTTCCGGTGTTTTTGGCATGAAAAAACACCTCCCTGGGACATTTTTTTCATCCAATTTACAGTGCAAACAACCCGGGCGGGTGGGCCAATCCCCAACCTGCCGCCAGGCCAAAAATGTGCTTTTTTGCTACCGCCGCTGTCATTTTGCCACTGCCGCCAGGTAAGTTGCACCCTGGTGCCTGGGGTGCCCCCCCCCAACAACACCTCTGTCCTATTTGGCTCTACTGCTTCCAGAACTAGTGTTCTGGCAGTGGTAGGTGCTTCATGGCTGTTGCAAACGGCACTCCAGAAGTACACAAAGCCCCACGCATGGCAGCGGGGAAAGGATCACCTTTCCAACAAAGGTGAGTCAGCAGGGATCCAGGGGGAAGACCAGAGAAAGGGGGTAGAGCTGAGACTGGGACTTTCTATAAGTGAAAATACACTGAGCACCACTCAAACAGGCTACTGAAGTCAGGTGTGCATGCTCACTCTGGGATTCTCTGTATCGTGAGGACCCTAACCTCTACAACGTCGGTTTTTCCCCTTGAGAAGAAGCGCAAAGGACGGGCATGATGACTCAATAGTATATTTTTAAATTCGCCCTAGAATTCCACAAGAATAAGTCAGTAAAGTCAGCGATATTAAATATTATGTTTTCAGAAGCACGTATTATAATATAGTTAATTATGCCATAGTGCTACAGTACCTACATGTCTATGTATGAACATACTCTTATGATTTTGAATTGAAGTTGAATAAAGAGTGTCATAGGATTTCTGCCTATTTGTCACTTGAGACCCCGTCGAAACCCACTGATCTGAGAATGTAAACAATCGCAATCTGATGTGGTACATGCCTATGCAAATACAATAATAATATGGCACAAATATGTACCGGTCCCTGGCATATTGGGAAAAAAAAAAAACCTCCCGGTCCACCACGTCAGATAGTTTGAGAAGCACTGATCTAGGACAGGCAGTTCTCAAAGGATTGGGTTCCTCCCCTTCATATCCTAGTTAATTCGGTGCTCAACATCTGCTTAAGTCATTACTGTATCCTCATCAGTATAATCAGAACCCTCAGGCTGCCCTGCGATTGAAGATTCACAGTCCACATTTGACTGCTCCTTTCAGCGCTTTGGGGGCACAGACCAGCAGCTCATTCTTTTTTCTTTGATGTGCAATGCTCTGTGCCAACAACTCCAAAAGATGCGGGTCTAATGAATTGGCTTTAATGGTTCTCTTACCCACTTAAATGGCTTTTTTTTTAATTGGTTATGCTACCCTATGTCCAGAACTACATTGAAAAGTTCACAGCATACATGCTAATGGTCTCTTTCTAATTACTGCATAATGTACAAAGGTCTGACAGAGCAATTTCAGAGGTTAGGCTCCATCATTAGTAATTCTCTTTACATTTAATTCGACAAAAGCTCTACAACTTTGTGCAGTGTGTGTGTGTAAAATATAAATATACAACTACGGTTTTTACTGGTTTTGAAGGAGTTGTGTCTTCTTCATGTAGGCACAAGCAGCTGCAGACTCAGCTACTCATATGTTCCCCTAAGTGTACTTAACTTTCATGGATCACCTCTCTGGGGTTGAACTTAACTGATTTTCTACCTTCATTTACCGGATGAAAAGAGTAACGGCTGTACCATTTACTAACAAATATGCATGCAGGGTTCCATTCATGAGTAAAGAGACTAGGAAGGCAAACAAACCAGTGAACTAGAATTATTGTCTACATGAGACTTTTAAGTTTTTGCTTTTCTTCTGGCTGTAATCAATGATGCCATTCATAGCTCGTGCAGAATTCCACTGCTCACCTCCCGACAGGGATGAGCTACAGGGAGCATATTACTCCTATTCCGACTCAGATGCACTGATGCCTGTTACCTTTTGGACCCAGTTCAAAGCGCTGGTACATTCAAAGCACTAAACGCTTTGTCTGGGGCCTGTGTGCTTCTCCACACATATGTGGTTCTTTCATCAGGCTGACGCTTTATTTAAAATAAATAAATAAATAAATAAATAAACTAGAGGCTAGCTAGAGGAAGATCTGCCACATTACCTAGCTTTGATCTGGAAACTTAGCATTCCACGGGGTTCCTAATCCCATCCATTGCTGGTTCGGATGAATGGCCAGCATTCATTTTAGAAACAAACGTAAAACCCTGTTCCCAAGTCTGAATCCTGTCTTTGGCTGGAGGGTGTCACTTGCTTGTGGTCCTATTCCCTCAAGTGGCTCTGGAATCTTCCTAGGTAACAGAGAAAGGAAGAGGAATGGAGATGAGGGAGGGGAGCCAAAACAGTAAAAAGCAGGGTCAGCTGAAGACAAGTCCTCCTTCTCTGTTGGAGGGCATCCCACCCCCAGACGGGTCCTGGAGAGCTGTAACATTCCCTACCGTCTCTGTGGCACCCGGGATGCAGGTGCCTGAGACCAAGGGATTCAGTGGAAGGACATGAAAATGCCGGTGTCGGCTATGGTTGGCTCGGTGTGAAGGTCTGCCAATCTCCTTTACGCAGTAGTGCGAAAAGGGCTCTAAACTGCTGACACTGCTGTGCCAAGAGCCCTGCCAAATCCTGATCCCACCCTCTAGGGACGTGGAGGACCCTGTCCCGGTCTAGCAAATAGGGAGGGAGGGGGAAGAAGAGTAAGAATAAGGATGGAGAAAACTAAGATGAAAAAAAGAGGGAAGGAAGATGAAAGTCTTTGGGAAAAAAACACTGAGCCCAGAGCTCAGAAACGTGCAGCTAAGTCCTGGAAGAGTCCAGGCCAGTTTAGGGGTGGGATGCCCTCCAACAGAGGAGGAGATGTCCTCTTTAACTGGCCCTATCTCCTGGTGGTGGGAAGGGCATTCCCAAAGGATTAGGAATGCTCCCCTTCCTCTTCCAGAAAATAAACAAAACAACAGATACATAAGCTTACTTGCTCTTGTGGCATCTATGCCTCCTCTTTATTTTCAATCTAAAATTGACAGCTCAATCCTATTAAAAGTGCGCAGCCGGCAGAACATGTGTTCTGCCATTGGAGGTGGCATGATACAGGCGATAGTGCCTGGATCCTGTCACGCTCACCAACACCACCAGTGAGTGCAACGAGGCTAGCTGCACAGTGAAGTCACCATCTGCGGGCAGCAAAGACACGTTCCGCTGGCGCCAGGTAAAGGCAGTGGTGGGGTGGGTGGGGGTAGGGAGGGGAACAAACGGGATAATTTATGGATGAGGAAGGAGACTGAATGGAGATGGAGGGGCTGGGATTGGTGGGTGGGACCTCTCCCTTTCCACCACCATCATGCTCCTTAGTTCTGCAACAGCAAAATAGCTGGTGCAGAACTGAGGAGACCCATAGGGATACTCTTGAGGAGATTCCAAGACTTCCTCCCATAGAATGCAGCGCATGTCTCCTTGGCACACATGCATTGGCAGGGGGGATTTAGTTAGGATTGGGGCCTGAATGCTGCTACCTATCCCTCCACTCCCTCTCACCTTCCAGACTAATTCCTGCACAGAGCAGCAGGATCAATGGCTGGATGTTGAGTTCTGATTCCGATGGGGCTCAGTCCAGCAGCAACATTAGGAGTCCAAGCTTGTGCGTCTGTCAAAGGAGGTATTCCTGCCTCCAGGGCCTATTCCTGAGCCATCCAAGCACCGCGACTCTTAACATCACCATTTTTTTTTCTCCCCAACACTCATGAACTATATCCAGTAGCTCTTCTCCCTTCCTATCTTAAGAACTATTAACTACATTGCCCTCTAATGCTCTCTTAGTACATAGTCATTACTCCTGATTCCTTGACCCTTTGTTCTCCAAGATGTCCCACCTTCCCTAGTCTTAAGTTCTCTCTTTATGCTGTTTAGACAGATGAAATACCATGAATTACAGCACTGCACTTTCTAATCTGGAAAAACCTCAAACTCATTGCCAGATTCTTTGGGTCAAATTCAACAGCAACTCCAATATTTACATTTAATCTTCACACTTGGAGGGCTTGCATGCATCCCTTCTCACTCTGTATTTTGACTGCATTGTGCTGGATAATGAGCATCATCTTCATTAAGCGTCAATTGGCAATCAAACAAACAAGAACATCTTAAAACCCCATTCCCCAACCTGCAGGGTTCCAGTAAAGGAAATAATAAAGTGAAATATGAAGAATAAGCTTCTTCTTCTAGAGGAAGAGGGCTAATTAAAACAGGACTTAACGACTCCATAGATTAATTGGGAACCAGCGGAGAAAATTAGACCTTTGGGAGTAAGATTACACCCAACACAAACCCCTTTTGTTCTCAAGTACAGGTTATGTGCTTAATGCTTTGATTCTGGAGCACAAGTGAAAGCAGGGGAACATTTTACAAAAAGTATTATTATTTGATTTAGCAAGTTCCTGACACTAGTATTTTTAGAAAGTGGATTTAAATACTAATAAATATCAGATTTGTATGGGCAAGTTCAGAATATACTTAGAATATCACTTAGATTTTTAATTTTTCAACTCTAAAATGTCACGCAAAGTTAAAACAAGAAATACAATGAATCAACTGTATTCTGATATGAATTCTGATATCAAATACTATCTTACCCCAACACAGGAACTGGGAGCCCTGGTGCTTAAATCATGCTTAAATGCATCTAACTCTTTCCTGAACTAAGTGTGGGCTGGGCCAAAGAAACTATAACTCCATGCCTCCCTATCCCTGAACAATTTTGGAAGTCACCAAGGCTTTTTAAGCTTCCCTCAAAATTCCTTAGATGTTCTGCCTGAGCAGTAGCCTACAAGCCCACCTTTAAGTTTAACTTTAGGAAAATTCAGTGCCTAAACTCCCCAATAGGTTTCCTCTGACCTGAGCCAACTCTTTTCATCTCATATATTTTATTGTTTGTAACAAACACAAAAGGAAAGCTATGGCAAACTTAGACAACATAATAAAAAGCAGAGATATCACCATGCCAACATGGAAAAAAGAAAAATATTCCTCCATTATGTTTGTCATTCCATTCAATTTGAGATGTTAGAACTGTCTTGCTTTCCTTTCTCCACAGAAAAAAAGTAAGCTTATATTTCTCTTTTCAGTTATAGCCATGCAATACTATTGATGTCATTAGATTGTACTGCAAATGATGAGAACATTTGTTCCAACCGTTTTATGTCAATGCAACTCAAAACCAGCATCTATCATCTCTTCCATTGTGCATTTTTACATCCTCTGTTAAGACTGTGACAGACTCCAATAAAAAGGGTCATACACTACGAAAATAACCAGAATGATAATTTGGGAACAAAGAAGCAATAGGGATTTATGTGCAAAATTGCTGGAAATTAATCCTTCCTATTGTTTTCTGTATAGCTCTTCCCTAGAGTACCTGAGTCATCCGCCTCTCATGGAACGAAAGCTCTCTGTATATTAAGTCTATTATAGAAGCCAACATATGAATCACTGAGCCTTTACCTGGGCTATCCCAGTATGACTCATTTATCTGTGACTGCGACAAGATGAAGATGGCATACCTTTAAGCAGATGCTTACTGACATTGTGTTAGAAGAAGGGGTGAACAATACATCTAGCTTAGGGGTTCTCCCGGGTACCCCTATCACGGTCCAATTTTCTGAAGTACCCCTGCTAATTAACTGCTAATTAATTGGATTAATCAATTAATTAATTAGGTCAATCATTAAATTAAAAGTACTAAAACAATTTTAAATGTGAAAAATGTCTTATTTAACACACACACTCTCTCTCTCTTTGTGTGTGTGTGTGTGTGTGTGTGTGTGTGAGAGAGAGAGAGAGAGAGAGAGAGAGAGAGAGAGAGAGAGAGAGAGAGAGAGAGAGAGATGCATGGATCTCTTGCATATTCCAAAATCAGCTCCTCCCTCCCCCACCCCACCAAAGTACATTTTCCAAAGTACAAAAATAAGCCCAAAACCAAAATCAGAGAGACGGAAGGGCTCAGAAAAGAATTACAATTTAAAATCCATGTTAATCCACTTAATTAGCTGCTGATGGGGCAGATAAGGCGCAGTGCTTGGCGTACCCCCAGCAAGAGGTCCGCGTACCCCTAGGGGTACCAGTACCACAGGTTGAGAACCCCGGATCTAGCTCATGGAACTGAAACCCTCAAAAGTGGAGGAAGAAAATCAGCAGCAAGTTACATTCCAGACGGGCAGTCCAATTCTACCTAAACTTCCCTGTGCCGATGCAGCGGCACCGACATAGGCTACACTGCATCCCATGGGGGAATTTAAATGGGTGGAAAGTCTCATTGAGGTAAGGGGACATTTGTCCCCTTGCCATGGGGAAAACCTCAGCCTGTGCAATGGGTCAACTCAGAGTTGCTTGAGCTATACAGCTGGCACAGATCTGCGTTGATCTGTGTTGGTGGATTGGGCCTGCGAAGTGATATAGGATATGCTGATCCCATCCCATCCCTGGCACGATCTGCCCCCACTCCCATCACTGCCTGCCACTGTTTTGCCCCCTCCCCACCCACCCTCCGCCCCATTCCACCTCTATGCAGACTCATCTGCTCCGGCAGGCATCTCTGGAAGCACCGACACCAGTGAGAAGGATACGGCCTTCCCACTGGCATTGTTGCAACGTGCTTTTTGGCACGTTTGCGACAGTGCATGCTGGCAGAGCACACACTCCCCATGCGCAGCGCTAGCATAGGATTGTGCCAAAAAATATACCAAGAAATGTACTTAACCAGACAAAGATAATGCAATCGCAATTTATTTCATATTTTGAGTCACATGCTTAATATAGGAAACAGCTGTATTTATCATGTTAATCCAAATGCCAGCCACTTGGGCATTGCTCAACTCGGGGGTTATAGCACAAATCCCTTGTGGGGATGCACCAATGCACCAAGTGACGCACTGTTGTTATTGCTATAAGCACTTAAAAATGAACCATATTCAGCTGTGCCATACTCAGTGGGCCCAAATTCTGTTGTGTATAATTAGCAGCGTCTTTCCCATCCTAATACTGTGTTCATATTTACAAAATCTCTTCTCCAGCACATTGTTTAACAACACAGAGATACATTTGCAGCTGAACCTTAAATTGACTCCAAGGAAATAAAGTCCTTTTTTCTTTCCCCTTCAATAAGATGATGATGGATCTCAGTGTTTTGTTCTTCTGCATTAGGTTGGAACTAGACTTGCTACCTTGTTTTACCTACAATGAAGTCTGAGGCAAATTTTGAGGTTCCTGCTTGGCAAAAGATCTAAGTGATTTTAAAATAAATTTTAAAAGAGTTTCAACAAGAGTGTTGATATTTCTTACAGCCCAATCCAGTATAATAGTAGATCCCTCAGTGTAAGAGCACTTATACCAATGTAACTTGCCATACGCCGACGGACGCAGGACGGACACCGGCTTAACCCCCCTCGGACACATCACATTCGCAGTTCCGATGCGGAACGGATGCCAGCGCAACTCCACCGGTGCAGGGGGCATCTGAATGCCCCTGGTAAGAGGGGGGGCATCTAAATGCCCCTGGCAAGAATTACACAGAATTGTGCCCTTAGGGGGGGTTTCCAGTCCCATAGGAGAAGGTCACTCATTATAGAAATGAACCTGTCAAGGGGGTAGAACTGGGACAGCACCTGCCAGCCCAACTCTCAACTCCCAATGTTCAACTTTCCATTTGCACAACTTTCCATTTTACACTCAAAAAGCATCTGGACTCCCTACACACTATGTGTACCCTTCAAAAATTGCAAGTGTGGATGGTTCATAAAAAGGTAAAGGTGACCCCTGACAATTAAGTCCAGTCGTGTCCGACTCTAGGGTGTGGTGCTCATCCCCATTTCAAAGCCGAAGAGCCAGCGTTGTCCGAAGATGCCTCCGTGGTCATGTGGCCGGCATGACTCTCCTTGCCGCAGCGCGTAGCATGCGGCTGGAACACGGAGCGCTATTCACCTTCCCGCAAGCGGTACCTATTTATCTACTCGCATTAACATGCTTTGGAACTGCTAGGTTGGCAGGAGCTGGCCAAGCAACGAGAGCTCACCCCGTCGTGAATTCGAACTGCCGACCTTTCGATCGACAGCTCATGGTTCAGCGGTTTAACCCACTGTGCCACCTGCTGGTTCATACTCCTGTGTAAATTTGATCCCAAAGCTGAGAGGATTTCTCCTCTCCACATGTTCATTTCAATGCTATCTGACTCTGCACAGAGCTTCGGTAAAGGCTGACCATGGTTTTCACAGCTACACAACTATTCTGTTTCTATATTGGTCCCGTTTATGAATCTCATAGGAGACAGATTTTCAGAAGTGCACCATCTTTATTCTCTTATTTGAGACTTCTGGATGAAAAGTGGCCATTTGCCTACCTATCCTGTGCATATATCTCAGGTGTTAAATTATTATATAAAGTATTGCTAATTATTCAGACTTGCAAACATCTATTCCACTCTTGCTGGCAGAGGCTGTTCCTTCAAAACAGAAAGTCTTGGTGTTTACACAATGTCAGGGGTGGTGTCAGAGGTCAGTCAGGTTGGGCACTGGCCAAATATTCAAGCCCATCAGAGGGCACACCAGGCCACGGTGGTCCCTGAACCATTAATACCAGTGATAGTGTTCAATATGCCATGGGGGGGGGAGGTGGAGGTGCCATGGGAGCCCAGACAAAATATTTCCCCCATCATATGCTGATGTTTGCAATACCCACACGGTGGGATCAAAATTGAACTAAGCTGCACTCTGATGCCACCTTGCTTTCAAAAAGCTATAAAAATCATTATGCAGGTGTGGTGGTATTGGAACTCACAACCCACTTCTATGTGGATCCCATTGAGCAGTTATTCCAGATGATACCACATGACTGGGTGGTGGGATGGGGGCAAACTGATATGACTGTTTCCCATGACAAGCTTGTACATCAATGCCGTTATTGAACATACAGGGGGACCCCGGTATCCACGGGGGATACGTTCCAGCCCCCACCGTGGATACCTGAAACCAAGTACTTACTTTTAACGGAGAAAGCTCCGTGTTTTTTTTTTTCTTCAAAAGCCTTTGCTGTAGGCCTTCTTACCAACAAGTCTTCGGTGCTAGAGTGTCTCAGCAACCTTGCTGAGAGGTTGCTGAGATTTTCTAGCACTGAAGACTTGTTGGTGGTAAGGCCTACAGCAAAGGCTTTTGAAGAAAAAAAAACACGGAGCTTTCTCCGTTAAAAGTAAGTACTTGGTTTCAGGTATCCACGGTGGGGGCTGGAACGTATCCCCTGAGCAACTAGACTTAGTTAATAGCTAGAGTCTCTGCAACCTTGCTGAGACTCTAGCTATCACCTAAGTCTAGTTGCTCAGACCTAAAACAGATGGAAACTCGGAACTTTTGAAGAAAAGAACGGAGGTTTCTGCTAAAAGTAAGTGCGGAGGGGGCTGTGGAAGGTGCGGGGGGGGATTCCTCAACCGTGGATAATTGAAACCCCCTGTACTACTATTTCTGAGTCACCATTCCAACATAAAGAAGTGTTCTAACAGCCCAATCCTGTGTAACTCTTGCACCAGTTTAACAGTAGAACCACCAGTATAAGTGCACTTATGCCAGTGTAACATACCGACAGACGCAGGACAGACACCAGCGTAACCCCCCTCGGACACCGCACATGCGCAATTCAGACACGGGACAGACGTTGCTGCAACTCTGCCAGCGCAGCAGGCATTCTGGGGGGGGCATTCAGACAACTCCGGAACGCCCCCTGCGCTGGCGGAGTTGCGCTGGCATCCATCCTGCATCCGAACTGTGCATGCACAGCGTCCGAGGGTGGTTACACCGATGTCCATCCTGCATCCGTTGGCGTACGGCAAGTTACACTGGCATAAGTGCACTTACACCAGTGGATCTACTGTTACACTGGTACAAGAGTTACACAGGATTGGGCTGTGTCATACCTAAAGTATCAAACATTTCCTTGTATGAAACCTTGACATTTCCTTCCATCTAAAACAATCTTTAACACACAATGTTGGAAAACAGAATCCACAGCAACTGAGCGCCAAGGTGAACAACCACCAAGACTGGCACAGGCAGGAATAGGTACTGCACATGCTTTCTGAAGGCTTTTTAAAACCACTATTTCCCCCTCAAATATAATATTTAACTATTCAGACAATGCATCCCATCAAAAATATAGCATTTCCACTAATCTAAGATGGCATTCATGCAGGCAAGTAGCAACATGGGTATCTGCCTGAAAATTTATTTTGGCAGCTTTACATGGAAAAACCATTTCTTTAAACTGTTTCTGCCCGCAAGTGTATATACACAACAGGAGTTAAATGTGAACACCTGTGGGCTGGGAGGAAATTAGTGTGTCTCCATGCAGATTGGGTTAAATAGGGAGACTGTGTTGATGGGGCTGAATGCCATGTACAGTTTAAGCAGTTTCACACAAATTGTTTCTCAGAGTCAGCTGCCTCCACATCGTTGCATCTCAAGTCAAGTTGCTACCTATATAAAGCTCCTTATATTTATGATTTACAGCCCAATCCTAACTCCCCATGTGGTGATGCAGTGGCGTCAACACAGTGCGCACTGTATTCCGCAGGGGAGTTTCAGCCTCCAGAGGACTCCTCGGGGTAAGGGATAAGCCCATGGCATTGCCGGGTCTACTTGGACCTGCATCAGCGATATTGCTGGTGCAATTCCATGTGGACCCATGAAGCGGATCGAGCCTGGGAAGGGGGTTTGGATTCAGCGGACGCTGCTGCCACCAAACCCACCCCCTTCCTGGTTCCAACCACCCTCCTCTCTGCACCGTTGCTGCCCTGTTCTGCCCAGCCCCCACCCTGTTTCGCCCTCTCCTTGCCTCTCCCCCACGTCCTAGGCTTACTTACCAGGGCCAGTGGGCATCTGGAGGCTGCTGGTGTGTGAAGCCAGTCATCACCGCTTGCAGCAGCGGCCATCCCACATGCTCTGGCATGTTGTGTTTTGCAGCTACCAGAAAGCGCCTAGTGCTGCTTTAAACTGCTTTAGGATTGGGCTGTTAGACTTCAAAACCCAGATCAATACCAAGGACATCTAATCTATCTAATTACATCGTCCTGCTTCACTATGGATCTTCTAGCACAGAAAATAGTGGACCCCAAAGAACACGTGGGGTAATGTTATACAATTAATAATAAATCCAATAATATATTGAGTCTTGACTGGCTCCACAGAGGGAAAAAATGGTGTGCATTCACCACTGATACGATATGAAAGTTTTGTGTATGGTGATTTATCTTTGATGGTTCATTCACACATGCAACTCATCCCTAGAGTCAACAAGGAGTGAGCAAGAATGTGTGCATATTATCATTGAGGAAAAGTAAGGGGCAAACAAAATCACATGAAGCGCAAACATTTTTAAATATCTATTTTGTTGTTGTTTTTATGCTTATAGGCACAGAACGTCTGGTAAACAACAATAAGATATTAAAAAGCTGTCAGAATTACATTCACCTTGCTGTTACATTCATATATGAAATGGTATCAACACAGGAGCTGCAGCAGAAAAAAACAGCCGTAAACATGAACGTGGAGTCTTTTTAATTGGTCCTGCTTGTCACACTTAATTTTTACCTGATTTGATTTCTGTCTATTATTAAATTCAAATGAATACATTAAAAAAGAATACTGTTAACATAAGCTTGTGCATTGCATTCCATATTCAATCCTTATATGAACAACTGCTGCAGTTTTTCTGTTTCTTTCAAGGCACAGGCAAAACATGGATTACATCCAATTTTTAATCAGCTGTACAGATGGGTTTATTTCACAAATGCAGTAGACTGCACAGATGGAGGTTCCTGAATGCATGACAAGGTGTAAAAACTGTTACTGGGATTACAAAGGAACAACAAGGAAGCAGTGGAAAATTATAAATAGCAGGGACTCAACCTCTTAAGGGTATATTAGTTCAGAACTTAAATTTTGTCCTTGGTTTGCACAAAACAGTTTGCAAAGAAAAGAAAAGAAAAACACAGCTCAGATTAAGTATGAAAACTGTTTGGGAGTCCCTTAAGAGCATATGCAATCTTTCAAGTATCTAAGTCATTATGATACTTGAAATTATTCCCCCTGAAACCTGCCAAAAGCATGATACAATCAATTCAGCCATCCAATCACAGAACAAATTGTAGGGTTTCTGAAGGGATTTGAAAAGGAAGAATTAACTAAGGTTAATTTACAGGTATAAATACTGAAGGTGCTCATTAAAAGCATGGACTATGATCTCAAGGGGAGCAAGCAGCTCAAAGCTGATAACCTTCTATCCTCTCTCTCATATTATATGCACAATCTTCTTGTTGCTTTCCAAAATTAGCAAATACAGTAATTGGTTTTAGCAATCAGTTCATTCTATAGTCTCATGTTTGATATAATCAAGTTTATGATATCACATTGGACAAGAATATCACTTGAGTTCTTTGCAAATGTCAAGACTCTCTCCCCTGCATTCAGTGTTCTTGATAGCATGGAGGGATGGTAACATGTGAAAGCATGCATGTTGTAGGTGAGCCAACCTACATCATGCAAATACCTGCTGCTTTTCCTTGCCATATGTGCATTCTAGAAGAGTAGCTCAAATCTCTGAAAAATACTTTAATGTCTCATGATTACACTGCCCAGTGGCTGTGGGCATGCCTGCAGGATGGAGCTGAGCCTGGGAAACCGGCCTCAGAAGTGCCTTGGAGGAGGAACTAAAGGTCAAACCAAACCTAAGGTTAAATGAAAGTGTAACTTTCACTTCCAGTTTCATTTTCTGACTGCAACTGCATGGGGCCTCGATCTGCATCAGAGACTATGGTGCAGAGGCCGAAGGTTTTTAACCCTTTAATTCTGTACCATTTTCTCATCAAAAAAACATTCCTGCTATGGAGTCTGTGAAATGGGTTTCATCAAAAGGCACATTTGGGGCCCCATACCAAATCATTCCAGCTTTGAAGGTGCTTTTCATTGAAAAAAAAATGACACAGAATTAAGGGATTAAATATCTTCTACCTCTGCACCATGGTCCCCAATGCAGTCTTCCACATGATTGCTGTTTGAAGGATAAAGGAGGCCCCAAACTAGAGAATGATATGTATCAAGTTTAGTTTTGCCCTAAGATGATGTGGGGCTTTCACACACACACACACACACCCCGCCCCACTCACCTTGCCACTGCCTGGCTCTGAATACAAAAAAATGTATGCAGCGCGTGTCACACCACTGAGGCACTTTTGGGGCGGCACCCAGGGGCACAGCATACCCCCGCCCCCCTAGCTACGCCAGTGGGGAAAGGCACAATCTTTCCCATTCCCCCTTTATCAAAAGCCCATTTCAGATTTTTGGGTCTGCAGTAATGACTGCTGCAGGCCTGGCCCGAGCACTGCTTGAAGAGGGCTCAAATTCTGTCAGTTTCAGCACCACACTTCCCCTGGAAAATCCTCATGGAAGGTGGTGATCCAGCCATCTACCCCTTACCTCACTCTTTCCTTGTGTGGTCTCTTGTTTAAACAGGAAGTATGCTTTCGAACTGTGGTGCTGGAGAAGACTCCTGAGAGTCCCTTGGACTGATAGGAGATCAAATCAGTCAATCCTAAATGAAATCAACCCTGACTGTTCCCTGGAAGGACAGGTACTGAGGCTGAAGCTCAAATATTTTGGCCACCTAATGCGAAGAGAAGACTCTGCTGCTGGGAAAGACTGAAGGCAAAAGGAGAAGGGGAAGGCAAAGGATGAGATGGTTAGACAGCATCACCAATGGAACCAACATGAAAATGAGCAAACTCAGGAAGATAGTGGAGGACAGGAAGGCCTGGCGGGATGTGGTTCATGGGATCACGAAGGGTCGGACACGACTTAACAACTGAACAACAACATGGGACAGTAGGGAGTACTCCTAGCATTTTCCACATTCCTGTAAGGGGTAGGTGGCTGGATCACCTTTTTCCACCCAGCTTTTCAGGGGTGTGTGCATGGCAATAGCAATCTGCTTCTGTACCCACTCACCTTGTTCCTTCCTTGTGTGGTCCCTTTAAACAGAAACCAGAAGTGCAGGAACGCTCCAACCATGTCCTCCACTTCCTGTTTTGTTTTGTTTTCTTAAGGGAACCTGTGAGGAAGGATCGACATGAATAGATATGGAAGCAGATCATCAGAGTGGCTCTGCCTGCGGTCGGCTGGAGGGTGGCAGTGGCAAACTTGGGGTAAAAGGCACCCGGCAGCCCAATCCTACCTAACTCCTTGCATGGCAATACAGCAGCGCCAACATGGCATCCGTTGTATCCTGCAGGGGAGTTTCAGCATGCTTAGGCCTCCTCGGGAGAAACACATTACTGAAGTTCTATTTTCACAGGCTTCTTAAAATGCTACTGCGGTCAAACAAGTACTAGATTAAATGCTATCAGCTTTAATACTGTTTTAAGCAAAGTAATCTGCTGGAAGCGGTAATGGATTTTAAAGTAAGTATACTCATTAAATTGGTTTTTACACTATCATGGCTTCACTGTTGGGCCCTATGAATCTCTGAACCTGACACTGCTAATTGCATGTGTAATATGCACTGGATGAACACCTGATTAATTCCATGCTATGCTTAAGGTAGTAGACGTCTATGATCAAATGTAACGGGTGCTAGTAAAGTAAGTGTGTGTGTGTGTGTGTGTGTGTGTGTGTGTGTGTGTGTGAGAGAGAGAGAGAGAGAGAGAGAGAGAGAGAGAGAGAGAGAGAGAGAAATCCCTAACCAAAAGGTGGCAAATATCGACTATCACAAAAAAAATCATCTGGAACTGCCAAATTTCAGACAGTTGACGGTAGTCTGATGCCTTATACCAGCGGTTCTCAAACTGGTGGGTCGCGACCCACCAAGAGAACCGGATGCTGTCCCCTGCCACCTTAAGGGGCGGGGGCAGCAAGGCAGCGGTGGTGAACCCGGAGATAGCTGCTGCCACGAAAAAAAAGTTTTAAAAGGTGATTTGCGCACTTACCGGGGGTCCTGGAGCCCTCCAGAGGGTTTGGGGAGGCCTATGCTCCCCTCTGCAGGCTTCCCCGAGTTTCAGATTGCTGCTTCTTGGCCAGGTACCACCACAGTGCTCGGCCAGGAAAGTTTAGCAGACACATGGCAGAAGATGGGTGCAAGTTCTTCACCTCCACTGATGTAGCTGCAGTTAGTGGTATGCAGGAAGTTTCATGTCTGTCTGCTACCTGGTCTGTGGGCACTTGAGAGGGTAGCTGACATGCACACATACTTCCCAAGGCAAGGAGAACCACACCATTGGGGTCTCTCACAGGACTTGTTGCCCTGAAAGATAGAGTCACGTCACCTCTGTCTGAATGTACATATCTGTTAGAAAGATCTGCTCTCCAGGATAGCTTTGCATCTTCCCATAAATGCAGCACTGCTTGAATATTTACAGGTATCACACTAAACATGAATCTGTTTCATTAGACAAACATTTGTATCACCTGCCTTCCACTAGAAGCTAAAAAAATCAAGGATTATGGTTAAAATTGTGAGAAGAGAAGAGCTAAGAGCATTCCACCCATTCTAAGTAAATTCAAGGGCAATCTGACTTTATTTCCAATATATCAGTTATACCATAGACTTTTACTTTTCAAAATCTATCAACTGTGGCCTGCCATTAAGCAGGTTAAACCATTAAGGCTGTCACTGTAGCCTTATATTTTATAAAGTATTATTTTACACAGCAACATCTGCTCCATGTTTAAACTCTACAACACCAGCTGCTGGGAACAATACCTTTAAAAAACTTTTTGCCTATCCACAATCAAAAAGGTTTCACTAACATCTGTTTAGGTCAAACTGGGCAGGACAAAAGCAACCAGCAATTCACATCTGAACCACAGGTGACGGATATTGTTCTTATAGCAAATAGGTTGGATGGGTGAGAGGATCTATTATTTGAGGAACACCATGTGGAAGAGCATTTGTAGGTAGATGTTTCTAGTTTTCTATTTCTGAACACAGGATTTGCGTGTTGAGAGGATTGGAGTCAAAATAGGACCACCCACAAACAAAATGGGTATTCCTGTTCCAGGATATTGGGAGTGCAGCAGTTTATTTGCTGTACTAGTCCTCCTACATGCTCACAGGGTGGAGGGAGAGAGAAAATTGTGTGTGGCTACGAAGGCACCCAAGGCTTAAGTGGGGAGGGGGCACCTCTATGAATGGGCAAGCCTGACTGCAAGAGAGTGAGATGCCACCACTCAATTGCCTCTCCTCCCAGGCAGAGAAATCTCCCTATCCAGGTTGGGGCAGACTGGATTTAGAAAGCTAAAGAACAAATTTCTGAGTTGCTTCCTCACTTCCTTTTGTAGGGCAAAGGATGAAAACAATGGGCTTGCTTTAGAATTCAAGCATCTTGCCGGGAAAACTTTGTTGTAGAATATAATTTTATTATTGTAAATAAGGTGTTAAAAAACTTTACGTTTCGCGTCGGACATTTGAGGCATCCTCAGAAGTAACATGGCTACTAGCCCGCGACTACCAATAGTCGCCATGTTACTCCTGAGGACGCCTCAAATGTCTGAGGCGAAACATAACGTTTTTTAACACCTTATTTATAATAAAATTATATTCTACGACAAAGTTTTCCTGGCAAGATACTTGTTTTGAATTCTAAAATACGGACACGTCTTGAAAATCTAAGAATGTATTTAATGAGCTTGCTCTTTCAAGCCTGAGAAGAGTCAAACTACGGTTGAAGGAAAAGAGTCTGAATTCCTCGAGAGTCATCTAAAAAGACAGGACTGTATGCTGGAACTGACACTCACTGCCTGGGATCCTCCCTTAGGAAAAATAGAGTTTACTTTCCCATATCAATGTAAAAAGCACTGGGGTGCAGTGGCAGGTGCGTCAGAAATGCAATACAGAAGAGTGGTAGTGAGATTTGGATATTAGAGATGAAGAGAGAAGGGGAGGAGAAAAATGGAGCAATCCTATACACACTTACCTGGAAGCAAGTTCCATTGAACTCAGAGTAGATGTGCATAGGCTTCTGCTGAAAATCACTTGCATTCATTGATCTGAAGGAGCTCCCATGTAAAATCAAAATATATATGTAGAATACATATGTGAATAGTACCAACCACTGACTGTATGGCGTATTTCACTTCAGTCCCTTTGGCAATATGAAGGTTGGGTTTACAAATGTTTTGAAAATGCTATTGCTAACTGACTTGGAAAGCTTTCATTTGATAGTTGGAGGCAAGTGGCTTAGCAGCTGTGGATATTCATCGAGTTTCTAAGGGACATGAGGGACTATAAAGCAGACACAAACTGCAGCCGTAGGGCAAGCTAAACCACTCTTTTCCAGGAGGTGCAGATGCTCTGGCATGTCTCTCTCTCTCTCTCTCTCTCTCTCTCTCTCTCCCCCCCCCCCCCCAATATTTTGCTGGACTGATATTTATTTCTTTTTATATAGACAGAGACAGAGATACAGACACACATTACAACAACAAGCAAATAATGGGCTATCTACAGCTCACCACAATGGAAGGGGTCTAATATCTCTCATTATTCACTCTTATGTTGTTTTAATGCAAAAGGCTTGGTTATGAAATATTCCTTTTCTTTATCTGAAAAAGAAAACATCAAGCAAATTGGCTATGTGCAGAACATGCATCACGTGTGACATCTGCAACGTGGGGAAGGCTGTCTGCTCCTTCTACCTCAAAGAAACTCTTATGGGCCTGGTAAATGTTTGGCCCAGGCCTGAGACTGTACATCCTTCTGTACAAAGCCAAGTGAATTGGCCATGATGGTTGGTGTCTAGAGTGACTGACAAATGTCTCAGTGACATGGAAGAATACATGTCAACAAGTAGGATTGTGCAACAAAATGTTGCAGTATTATGCCTTCCTTGGAGTAAATTCAGTTGAACGCCATGTGGCTTACTTTGGAGTAACCACAACTTGGATCATAGTGTTAGGCTACGATCCTAAATCCTATCTAGACTTTCCTGAGAATAACTTTCATTGGACTCCACAAGGCTTATTTCTGAGTAACACGGGCATCATCACACAGTTGGCCTACCTTTCTATCTTGCTTGTTGTGCGTGTGTGAGTGTGAATGCCTGTTGCTGTGTTGCTCATTCCTAGTGACTGGAGGGGTGTCCAGCTCCTGTCCCTGCGCCCTGCTCCATTCACCCTGGTTTACTGGACACCAGTGTTGGGGCTGATTAGATGCAGCGACTTGGCTGCTTGGACATCACATCGATGACAAACAGACAATCACACCAATGGCATGCTGAAGTCACGCCAATGATGCGCAGATGTCAAATCAATGGCACACTGATGTCATGGTGATGACACACTGATGTCATGGTGACAGGATGCCACTCCATGGACCCTGGGCTGTGTTGGTGTTTCTATGGATGCTGGGGGTATTACTAGGAAGAGCGACACCAATTTTGTTTTGCCACACTGCCCTTGTTATGCCAGCATTGGTGCACCGTTGCCGCCAGGACGGGCTTAAAATATGATGGATGTCATGATGGCATCCATGCCCCATTTGTGGTGTCTGAATACAATTGGGCCCTAATAGTGGTAGGCTGCAGCCAAACATTTAGACTGGTTATTTTAATGAATTTGGAATGTGAAGTTCAACCTTCTGTGCCTCTGCAGCTTTTGGCAACATGATTGCTCCTTCATGCTCATTATTGGGATTGGGCCTTGCCGCCAGCAGAATGCACATTCTGCTGATGGCAACTGCCATCAAATGGCCCGCCATAAAGCCCGCTTGCGCTGCCCGAGGCCAGAACCATCCTGCCTGCATCAACGGACCCAAAAAGACCTGCTGAGGAAGGTAAGATGGTGGGGGAGGGTGGAACGGGGGCAGGGAGGGGGTAAAAATTGGGCAAGGAGGGAGGAGGAATGGGGCCCAGAGAGCTATGGGAGGGGTGGATCCAGTGGTGATGGTGTACGCTGGATCCTATCCCCTCCAGTAGCAGCCTCCCTGCCCCCTTTCACTCCTCAGACTTGCACTAGCGATTTCACTGAGACCCACTGCACAGCAGGAGGCTTACAGAAGGGAAAGGGAATTTAAATTCCGAAGCCTCCCACTCCCCCCCCCCCGCTGGATACAGCGTGCTCCTTTTTGGTGCAGCTGCACCAGTGGGGGTGGGGAGGATAGGGTTGGGCTGTTTGTCTCCCAATTTTCCTTTCCTTCTTAGATTCTTGGCTCCCTCCTCTTCCTCTGTACCACTGCTTATATACCAACCCTTCCTTCCTTCCTCACTCCATGATTTCTCAAACCATTCCATGACTTCCTACCCCCACCATCTCCCCATTATTATGTAGCATCTCCCCATTACACTGCAACCTGCCTTGCCTATATGAAGGCATTTTGTTAATTAAGGCAGCTTGGTTGAGCAGCACTTCCAGCTGCAGCCAGCCAGCAATGTCCCACCTGGCCCAATTCACCCCCAGTTTGAATAGGCATGGAAGAATATTCCAATACCTCTGCCAAGTCAGCCTGTACACATCATTAATGCATTTGTGCTGTTTTGAGTGGGGAAAAGAGAAAATGAAGCTGCAGTACCGTTTCTGTCAGATGTGTCAGTCTGTCACAGAGCAGAGGAGGTAATATCAATGCAATGCTCTCATTACGGGAGAAATAATACCTGGAGCCATCACTTTACTCTCTACAATTAGTGGCACTCACTTAAGACAGGACACTATAGACAACTGGCAACTTTATAAGTTGGAGCTTTCTGGCAATGAAGGAAGCTGAAACTAGCAGCACAATTGTTGCTTGATATCAAGTAATTTAGGTATCAACATGTGGCCTTCTAGCTGTACAAATCAATACCCAGATTTCATGCACACCAAGGGCCATTTCATATTATCAAACTCCATGCAATCATGTACATGAGTTCAGTCACACAGAAGAAAAGTAATGGGAACACTGGGCTGTACTTGTGGGAAGCCTGCAGCCATTTCTGTGATTGCAGTGGCTGGGAACCGAGCAGTCACAAAAATGATTGTCAGTTCCCCATGTGTTCAACTTGGTTCATACTAGCTAGGCTTACCAGATCTCCAACCGGGACAGAGTGCTAGACCTTTAGGAGAAGGAATGTGGGCAGGTGTAGCTTGTTAAACCTTAGAGCACAATCCTAGGCATATCTACGCAGAAGCAAGCCCCACTGAACACAATGGGGCTTGCTTCTGAGTAGACATGCCTAGGATTGTGCTCTAAGGGTTTAACAAGCTACACCTGTCCACATTCCTTTTCCTAAAGGTCTAGTACTCTGTCCCGGTTGGAGATCTGGTAAGCCTATGCTTATAGCACAGAGCCTGAATGATTCTAGCAAGCAGTCTCAGTGCTAGAGAGGCTCTGAACGTTAACAGGAAGCAGTGCTGCTGCTTATAGCGTCCTGTTTAAGCAAGAACTGTTTAAGCAAGACATTTATGCAAGAAATAAAGGTAAGGAGTGTGGGGGGCATGGGGATAGTGTTCCCCCTATCTGCAGGTTTCTGGTATCCGGGGTGGGGGAGAACCTATCCCCTGGGGATACCTGGGCCTCACTGTATACTGTATTTACTCAATTTGTGCAATTATCAACAAAAATAGCCATCAGCTGAGATGAATATTGGTTAAGTAAGCCCTTCATTCAACTTCCACTTTATTCCAGCGGTGAAAATATTTACCCACATAATGTACCGTATTTTACGCTCCATAGGACGCATCGGTCCATAGGACGCATGCATCCTATGGAGCATAAAATAAGAGAAAAAAAAGTTTGTACTTACCTGGGCTTGGGGGTGCTTCGGGGAGGCCTGTGGGGGCTTCTGCAGACCTCCCCGATGTTTACTTCGGCCCCAAACAGAGATTTTCGGCCATTCCGGAAATGGCCGAAAATCGCTGTTTGGGGCCGAAGTAAACATCAGGGAGGCCTGTGGGGGCTTCGGGGAGGCCTGCGCAAGCCTCTGCAGGCCTCCCCGAAGCGCCCCCAAGCCCAGGCTTCGCACCATAGGATGCATGCTTTTTTTCCCCTATGTTTTTTTTTGGGGGGGAAGTGTGTCTTATAGTGCGAAAAATACGGTACCTAGCTCCAAAAAGGGAATGGTAGTTTTGATATATCTGACACAATATTTAATATGCACAGAGACTGTAGCAAAAATCTAGGAGAATGTGTGGGAGGTAAGGTGAGAGTGAACCAAAAAACCTGAGTTTTGTAACTTAATATATTCAGTCACAAAATCTACCTTAACTATATTTGGGGAATTTAATTGGAGAGATTCTAAAATTATTCTAAATTCTAAGAGAGAATCTGGAGAGATTTCTAAAATGAGAGATACTAAAAAGACTGCAAAACATGCTAGAATATTTTAAGGGCAAAACACTTTGAAAAATCAAGTTTGAAGAAATGGACACCAGGACAAAGACACTATTTTGAACTACTGTGGATTGACATCACATATTCAAACCAAAGAAATCATTCTTGTATGAGTTAAACCCCCCTAGCAATATTCTCACAATGATGCCTTCACGAAAACATCCAACCCACCCACAATATTTTGTATAAAAACAAACACCACAACAGTACGTGTATATGTGTATACATACAATAAGAGCTCCTGGAGGGAAATCCCATTTTGTCTTCATTTTTTTTTATTTTGTCTTCATTTTTTTACACTAACTTGCCTTCTCTTAGCCTACTGGTGCATGTCTCAAGGTTCCAAACTTCTCCACATCTGAAGAACAGTCATGTGGATCATGCCACTCTTCATAATTAAGATATTATTCCCAGAAAGCAACCTGGCGCCTGCTGAAAACATAAACAACTGGGTGTGACTAACTCAGCCTCCATGGTGCGGAGGGGTCTACTCAGACCTGCACTAGTGAAAACGCTGGTGCAGTTCCATGTTGATCGGGGCGGTGGGATCGGGTCTGGGAAGGGGGGTTGTATTTGACAGCTGCTGCTGCTGCTGTCGAACCCACTCCCTTCCTGGACCCAATCCACCCGCGCTCTGCTGTGTCCTGCCTCCCCCACTATCCTACCTGGGTCAGCGGGTCCGCGCAATGCCAGAATGCCTTTTATGACTGACATATGGCAGTTAACATTGGAGGAATGCTTGTTCCGCCAGCATAAGAACCCAATAGGACTGGGCTGTTAGGCAGAGAACAATCACATAGTTTTGTGTAAACTGACGTGACACTGACGTTCTTTGCCTAACAGCCCAGTTAGGGCTAACACAAAAGCTAACACAAAGCTTGTTTTAGCTTTGCCATGGCTTCTAGTGTTAGCTTTTAGCTTTTGCTTTAATTTTTAGCTTTAGCTTTTGTTTTTGTTTTATTTATTTATTTATTTATTTATTTATTTAAAAAAATTATATCCCGCCTTATCATATGCCGAGGCAAATGCCTAAGGCGGCTTACAACAAAAATTAAAAAACATAGTTTAAAATAATACAGAAAATAAGATTAAACAATACATACTTAATTTTTTTGGTTTTTTTGGTTTAGCTTTTAATTTACACAGTCTATTCCCGAAGAACCAATGGTTGATAGCATCAATAGTTCAGTCACAATTTATGCTATTCGGGAAGAGCCAAGATGGTATAGTAGTTCTGGTGATGGACTTAGACCTGGAAGATTCAGGTTCAAATCCCCGCTCAGCCATGAAACCTTGGGTCAGTCACTATCTCTCAGCCTAACCTACCTCACAGGGTTGTTGTGAGGACAAAAAGGAGGGAAGGAACCACGTACACCACCCTGAGCTCCTTGGAGGAAGGGTGGTATAAAATATGAAAAATAAAATAAAATAAAGAGCTTACACTCTCTTGTCATGACCATGTTTACCCTGGTGTATAGGTGAATGACAGTGTTTCAATACCAACACAAAATTTAAGATTAAAAAGTTTTGATGATACAACAACAACAACAACAACAACAACAACAACAAACCTCTGAGAGTACTGTTGGAATCAGCGCCTCTGAATTTTATAAGAAACATTTAGAAATAAACATAAACCATTTTTGTGTTATGCAGTGTTATTCTTCACCTCCTGAACCAGTCCCATGCAATAACAGACATTCTGCCCCTCCCGCTTAATCTTGGATGAAACACCCTCCCCTATGCTATTAGAAAACTATCACAGAAGCAAGGGGAAAGGTCAAGGCATGCATGCACTCTGAGTGCACATATCCATTATTTGTGTTGGACTGGTTCAGGGGGGTAAGTATTATCCAAACTGGCTCTTTTAAGGATTATCTCCCACCTTATCAAAATGTATATCAAACACACATCAGTGACTAAAAAAGTGTGGAATGTTGATGTGCACTGAAAACATGTTAGCTCTACACCTAAAAAATTATTATTCATGAAGCAACCTTTACACATGAGACTAAACAAACGTAGCATAGACACAAAAACAAACCTTCCACTCACTCTGTCTGTAAAAGCAAGGGCAAGGCTGGTGTTTTATGCAAGCCTACTTGGAAGTAAGTCCACTGAACAAACATGGGACTTATTTCTGAATATGCATGTAGCGGTTTGTGCTGTAAATATCTGGTTACAGACTCACTACCATTAGGTTTTCCCTTACACTCTCTTTATGAAGTGCCATTGACCCCAAGCCAAGACTTGTGTAAGCTACAATACAATGCCAATTTGTAAAATCTCAATGAATACTAGAAGCGTGACCTTTTCAACATTCTTTTCTTTCCAAAGAGAAAAGCAGGCTGCTTGAACATTATTGCTGCTTCAAAATATCACCATTTATTTATTTCACACAAGATTTGTACGAGTTGTGCTTTTGCTGCATGGTTCACGTAGCTGTGTTTTTTTTTCTTTCCCCCTCAACAGAGACGGGTAATTGTGTGCCAATTGAATGGTTAATGAAGGCTGGTCAGCACATGGCAAGAAGCCTTCAGCCTGAAACTTTGCTTAAATGACAGATGGTTGTCAAACTATAGGGAGTTCATGGCTGGAGGTGCTTTGAAAAACAACACATTAGTGCTATGCAGGTATTAACAAACTCTGCAACTTTCAAGGCCACCTGTGGGCATCTGACCTACTTTGGACATGTCCACCTATGGGGAAGCAAGCATTTCCTTCCCTCGTTAGGTAGTAATCTTTCAGGAGGACCTGCTGAGAACTGCAGGCCTCCCTGTTTGCTGACTTCCCAAGTAGTTGCTTGGTGAGGGTGGACAATTCAGCCACATATGTAGCGCATCTGCTGTTTCTTAATCTCTCTTCCACCCCTCATTGTCTCATTTCAGCTCATTAATAGGGGGTTTCTTTCGGGGGGGGAGGGGATAATCGAGGTTAAAGACCACCTCCCCTTGGAAAATGTCATTCAAAACACACACCCCAGTTGAAATAAATTGAAGCCTTTTCTCTCCTGCACTCAAATCGCCCAGCATGGTACTGTAGCAGGGAGCCTGACAGCCTGATATTTTCAGTCATTTGGTTTTGATTCATCTTTGCTGACAGCTCTGCCACCAAGTAGCTTTGCTACAGTAGCATCTCTCAGTCATGCACAGTTCAGGCATTCTCTGTTGACCTCAAAGTCTGGTTTTTAGACGCGGAGGTTCTAAATGATCCCTTTGCAAAATGCCTAAAATGACCAGATGCAAAAGAATTCACGACTCCTGAACCTTTCATAGTTGCATAAGATAGTGGTCTTCAACCGTTTTCAGACCCAGAATGCACCTTAAAACCAATTTGTTAACATAGTTCCCACTTTTGTATTTTTTTTAGTGTGCATGTCTTTCATCTTCTGTAATGCAAAGCAGCACTCTTGAACTTTAATATTTTGTAAAAAAAAAAAAAACCTGGGAATTTTAGCAGAATTAGTTTGTCATAAGAAAAGTTGCAAAATGTTTCTATTAAAAGTAAAGAAGTTCTGTTCTCTCTTGCTTCAGATCTCCGTGTGTTTTCTTTCTCTCTGCCTTTATCCCTCTCTTACAAAAAACAAACAAACAAAAAAAAAACCCTCCTCTCCAAAAAGAAATTATGGTGGGGCAGTTTGTGTGACCCACCTTTGGTCAAGGGCACCACTACTGTCCACCACGTGGAGATAAATTGTGTAGAAGAGGGAATTTCAGTGGGTGGAGTTTTCTCATCCCTGCATAAATCAACTGCACCTATCAACATTCCCTGTCCTTCCCAGCTGTAAAGGGACTGGAGTTCCTTTAACAGGGACTGGAATCCTTGGTCCAAGAAGCTTTCCTTGGATGAAAGGAAAATGAAAGGCTGACTGACCTCTCTGAATTTTTCACCTTTAGCCAGAAACAGGTAGTGGCAAAGAGGCTGAATTCTTGCAGACTCAAGCCTTAACAAATTGTTAAAGTAAGGTAAAGGTATCCCCTGACAATTAAGCCCAGTCGTGTCCGACTCTAGGGTGTGGTGCTCATCTCCATTTCAAAGCCGAAGAGCCAGTGTTGTCAAAAGACGCCTCCGTGGTCATGTGGCCGGCATGACTCTCCTTGCCGCAGCGCGTAGCATGCAGCTGGAACACGGAGCGCTGTTTACCTTCCCGCAAGCGGTACCTATTTATCTACTCGCATTGACATGCTTTGGAACTGCTTGTTAGAGCCCTGCAAATGGATTTGATGTTCTGTGCTGTTGTTGGAAAAGTAAAGGCTAGCCACAGAAGTGAGTTCCAGTTCAGACAGGATGGCAAAAATAAGGGACACATCTTTAACTAGACTCCATGAAGTGTACCCCACTCAAATGAACACAGATCAATCTTTCCAAAATTCTCTTCCTAGCCAGATTTACTTGGAAATACATCCCACTTATTGTAATGGAACTTCTAAGAATATGTGCTTAGAATCACAGCCTCACCTCATATTGTTCAGAATCGTCTAACTTTACAAAGAGAAAGTGATTACAAGTGTGATTAAAGGCAGGACTAAACCCTGTTTTGCTGGACAATTAAGGTGAGGCTACAGGCCAGAAAGAAAAGAATGTTATAGATGTTTAGCTCAAAAACTCTTTGGGACTGATTAGTACAATTATACATAGTTACATTAGCACTGTAACAAATTTCCATCTAAAAGCAAAATGAAGTTTACAATAGCTCCAGGCACTGTGCAGATTAGCACTTTGTTGCATATTAATGAATTACTCCTTATGACCAATTGTTATGCAAATTGCTCTTGTGTCAGAATTTATAATAATATTTAGCTGAAGATAAAATACATGAACATTTAAAATGAAAAACAAAATAAAACTCCCACAACAGGGTGAATTAATCAACTGAGTTGAGCACACAGTTTACAATTATTAAATTAGTTATTTCCATTCTGAATTTGCACAGTGAGACTCTGAAATTTATAGTCTTAATAATAAAAGGAAAGAAAAGGAATTTTTTAAAAGTATAGGGATTCCTGCCACTTTCACATTATAGATCCCGTCTGCTTCTTTAATTTTTAAATTTGGACAAAAACGCTTATGTGTATCTAATCAGCACAAATCAATTTCTCATTAAAACCTGCTAACTTCTCTGTGCATTTCATTAATACAGAATGAGAACACATCATGATGGCACTACGTCCCCTACACTCTCTTTGGAGAGGGTTTCCTAGGATTCCTGACAAGCTTCTGTTCAAGGCTATATGCATGGAGACTGCAGTGCAAAGCAGGTCCTGTAAAGCTCTCACACAACCTACCGTCACCATGCTGCCTTTGTGCCTGGCACACAATTCCCAGAACATTCATGTTCAGCCAAGGCCAGGGCCAGCTCATTCATGAGGCCAACAGCCTCAGGCAGCAGATTGGTTGGGACATCTCTGTCCGCCTACTTGCCTCAATTGCTCCTCCTCCTCCTCCCACTCCCTGGATTGAAAAAGGAAGAGGGGGACAGAGAGGAAGGGGAAATGTGAAGAGCCACAGAATGCTGAGCTAGAACATCGAAGAGTAGGAGGAGCAGAAGCTGGCATATAATTGAATAAATGGGGGGAGCCGCATTTGGCATGCCGCATCAGGAGGTCTTGGATTGGCCCTGGCCAAGGCTGTCCTGCTGCACCTCACCTCTGAGCATCTGGTGCTCATTTTTCTCCAAGGTCTCTCATGCAGCTCCTGCTTCTATTGGGCATAGTTTGATGTGCAGGTGCAGGCGTTGTGTGTGTGTGTGTGTGTGTGTGTGTGTGTGAGAGAGAGAGAGAGAGAGAGAGAGAGAGAGAGAGACTGTCTACTGGCATGTGGAGGGGCCTGCCTCTGATGAAAATGGTCGAGCTTCACCATACCTGGAAGAAATTCATTGTGCTGTTGTACAGTGCTGTGGCATGGTTAAGGTAGTGATGTCACTGAACTTCATAATTACCTGGTTCAGAATATGAATTGGCCTAACTTGTACAGCTTGGATGTTTCCCTCAGATGTTCTTCTACAGCTTGGAATGTAAAACAAAGTTCTGCACATGCACATGCTTTCAATTTAAGTCTATTTTAGTTCAAACCTTGGACACTAATTTCTGCTTCAGCAGAAATAAGGAAACAGAATCTGTACCTTCCCCAGCAGGGTTGGAGGACAAGAACTCAGCCAGGGGACAGCCCGGGCAGGATGGGGTGGGTGGGAAGTGGCAGGCTGAGCTGCACCTGCACCGCAAGAAGGCCAGAAAGGAAGGGTCTGGCTGGTTGCATGCAGGAGGCAACTCCAGGGGGTGGAGTCCCAGGAAGGGGAGGAGCACTGTATACAAGGCAGGGGAAAACTTTGTTTGGGACCTCAGTCTCATCTGATGTGCCCAGAGAACTCTGGTCTCCCTGCCACTCTGTCATTCCATCAGCTCACACCCAGACAAGAGAGATCCATACTCTCCCCTCCTGACTCTCAATCACCTACTTGGGCATTGAGAGAACTGGGAGCTTGTGAGGTACAGCGGGCCCTCCTTATCCACAGATTTGCCATCTGCGGATTTGACTATCCATGGATGGTCATCCGCGAAGGGAGGAAACCCACTGGGGGGCGGCGCCACTGTACCTTATTTAAGAGCTGCACGGGCCACTGCCCACTCTTTCCCTCTGGTGCCGCATTGTAATAGTGTAAAATGCCTGTTAGAAGAAGAAAAAACACGACCAGAAGTGACTTCGAGTTGTGCGCACAACCAGAAGTCACTTCAGGTCACTTTTTTTCTTCTAACAGGCATTTTACACTATTACAACGCGGAGCCGGAGGGAAGGATCAGGATAGTAAAGAAGGTACAGTGGTGCCACCCCCTCAACCCCACCCACCCCACCACCACCTGACTGCGCACTTGAGCATCTGTGGATTTTCACATCCGCAAGGGTTCCAGAAAAAGAACCCCTGTGGATACAAAGGACCAACTGTATATGTCTTGGGAAAGACTTGGTTCTCTGTACTTTTGTCTCTCTTTTCAATAAATCCTTGTTCTCGTTGAACCATACTCCTCATTTTCAGTGTGTTCCATGCCTGCCTCCTGCTCTAAACACAGTCCTCCGTGGAACAATCCCAGAATTTGGTCAACAATATTAACTGCTGGCAAAGGCTTGAGCTTTTGTGAGCGTTTGCTTGGAATACGCACAATTTGATCCAGTTTTGAGCCAAAAACTGGGGTACTCATTGATGCCTAGACTGAAGTTCATTTCTTTTCCTCTTTACAATTACACACAGAGAAAAATATGGAAGTGCGCGCGCGCGCACACACACACACACACACACACACACACACACACACACACACACACACACACACACACAATGTTTACTTTGCAAAGTGCTGCCTGAAATACGCTGCTTCCTGGTAAGCCTGGCAGGAAAATCACATTTTGGGAAACCTGCCCTACAAAGGCTGGCTGAATTATTGAAACCAAGATCTAACTTTTAAAATCTGTTTACCACGGCAAATAGCCTGATATAGTTAACTTTGATCTCTCAGATTAGGTAAGTAAATGACTACATTTTCTTGGGGCAATTCTAATCATTTTCCTCAAAGTGGAAGTGCTGTTACATGAAGTGTCACTCCTGGTTAATGCATCTTGCTGGAATAAAAAGTGTGCTTTGCCTCTTAACTTGGCTCAGCAGTCTCTTTCAATATGTGTCTTTAAACACATCAGCTACCCAAGAGAGATAGTAAAGAATTTTAATAACTCATAGGAAATGGCAAACCTGTAATTTTTCTAATCTACTTCATAATCCAAAATTGCCCCTGGAGATCAGACCTGCTCCATTTCTGACCCACCAAGCAAAATATAGCCCACCACCTCTGTATGGGAACCCAGACGGGCTTGATAAACCTCTTGGCTTTGATGTCTGCCTGTGATTTTAAAAACTGGACAGGAGTCGAGGACCTAGCAGGCCACAATATATGATGGTGAGCTGTGCTCAACTTGGTAAGCCATACATTGTGCAGGGCTGCTCAGTAGCATAGCCAGAGTGGGGCCAGGCACTGGTGTCACTACAGGGGGGGGGCGGAGCTGTAAGTTCTTCCGTGATCAGAGCCTCCATTACACGGTAGAATGAAGCGCCCCGCCCCCGCGCCTTCCGACCCATTCAAAGCGATGAAAACAACGCGCAGGGAGTCTCCTGCGCGTTGTTTTCACTGCTTTGACTGGTTCGGAAGGCGTGGGGGTGGGGCGCTTCATTCCTCCGTGTAACGGGAGGCTCCGATCACAGAGGAACTTACAGCTCCGCCCCCCCTGCAGTGACGCCAGTGTAGACCCCTCAACGCTGCGGATGCTTACCCAGAGGAGACCTCTGCAACTGCCCTCGCACAGGATGCAGTGGTAGCCATTTTGGCATCGCTGCATTGGCGGGGGGGGGAACTATAGGATTAGGCTACTAGACCTGCACAGGTAGTCTCTTTCTTTCCTACACCCTTTCCATGGGAATTAGACAAAATCACATGCAGATCAAATATTCATCTCTTTAAAATCACTTTTGCGTTTAGGGACACAAAGAATTCTTTAATGTAACAAGACACTCATGAAGTAGAGAATCAGTTACTAATCTCATGGCATGCTTCTAGCGTTCGGGTATTATTAAGGTGAGTTATGTAGTTTTACAAATGGGATCAACTCTGAGCACAGAGCACAGCCAAGATGGAATTTCACTTCTACTAAACAAATAGATATAATTAATTATGGTGTCAACCTCTCTAGAACAGAGTACAATGCTAGCAGAGGTACAGGTGCACAATGTGTTGTTTCTCTCTTATTTTCAACCATAACTGAAATTGATTTCCTTTTAAATTCTCACCTTTCACGTAAGTGTGTGGTGACCTATATAATCAACTGCACGAATTTTTTTAAAAATAGCTTGTTTAAAAAGCCATCAAAATCAACACACACATAAACCAAACCTTTCCCACTAGAAGTTGCTTGATACTGAATCAAACCATGCAGCCATCTAACCTTGTCCTCTGATTAGCAGTTGCCCTCCCAAATGTTTCCTAGTCCTGCTATTGATGATCCTTTTTAGCTGGGGAAGCCGGCCTTGGGGTTCTTCCATATGCGAAGCATATACCTCACTATTGAACTATATGCCCTTTCCCCAATTAATTTCCCACTATGGAAATAATGCAAACTTTATTAAGTGTATATACAATATTTCTTTTATTTAAGAAATTTATACCCAGTCTTACCATCCTAACAAATAAGATGCCAAAGGTGGCACGATACACTCATTCCACCAAATCTCACTGATAAAATAGATTTTTTTTTTCCCCAATGCAAAGTTTACAGTGGATTTTCTCTGCTTTTTCATATTAGAGGACTAGTCTAGACCAGAGATTCCCAACCTGTGGTACGTGTACCACTGGTGGTATGCGGACTACAGGCTGGTGTTATGTGGGCTGCCGGCGGCTGCCATCTCGGCCTCGCAGTGCCATGTCCGAGCCCGAAAAGCGGCGCTTCGAGCTCTGCCAAGCTGGCAGAGCTTGAGCGTGCGGGCTGCAAGCGCTGGGGATGGCCCTCCTGCCCTCCCCTGCATGTTATCTGGCCTTTTCGGAATTCTGGCCATGAACTCAAAAGAAAGTGCCAATGACGTCATCGACACTTACTTCTGGTGGTACACGGATGGCTAGAGGCCCGCATAGGTGGTATGCGGGCCGAAAAAGGTTGGGAAACGCTGGTCTAGGCAATATGTTTTCTTCTCAATTGTCTCCATGTGATAATAGGAGTGTATCCTCACACTGCACATAGACACAGGATCCTCCCTTCCCTTTTTTGCTTACTTCCTCTAATCACAGGATGAAGGGGTTGTCCGAACTATCCCTCTATGCTTGCTACTAAACCGGGTTTGAAAGTAGGTTTAGCAGTGTACGTGCCTTGAATGAACCACGTCTACGCAACTGGGAAAAGAAACCAGGAAGGATGAGAAGGAGCTAAGTTGTGTGCACAGCGTGAATGTCAGTTCAAGGGAAAAATATCATGCAAATCAGCACGATGTCATTTCAGATTATAAGGAGACTTCACACACACACACACACACACACACACACACACACACACACAAGCCACTTGAACATGTTGCAGTGCCACCACCCACCCTTCCGTGCCAACTTACCAGCACTGGGCTTCTCCAGTGTGTGCTGGTGCACAGCTGCGGCCATTTCCCGCTTGTGGCAATGGCCCGGCTGTGCAGAATGGGGGGGTCGTGTTTTGCAACTGCTGTAAAGCACACTGCACCATCACAATGCGTCTTCCAGCGACAGAGAGGCCCAATAAGATTGGGCCCTAAATTAAAGAATTCACCATAGTCAAAGGATGTAATATTTCCATATTCACTGTCAATTTTTTCATACCAACACAGCAAGAGGAGGTTTTATTTTAAGCTTCCTTTGCTGCCTGACCCCATCCCCATGTATTTAAAATTTGATTACTGCAATGGTTTCTTCATGTGCATATTACAAAGGGCTGAGGGAACTGCTCAATGCAGATAATGTTACAGATTAATTTGACTCAGGGAGTATTTCCTAATGCCAGCTGGGGAAGGATGGACAAAGAGAGATTTTTTAAACACTACCTGGAAATTGTGATGTCTAATCTTTTTGTTGTGCCTTCTTGCAGTATAATTCCACACAAATGTAAATTCACTTTTCATCTCACTGGGGTGGGCATGCTGTTCAGCGATTTCAGCAATTTGCCTGATATAATGACCAGTTGTCTCTGGCTCACTGGGTACCAGGAACGTATTTCTAAAAAAAACCTATGCCTGTTGACCTGACACAGTCAGCTGAGGAGCTACAAAAATCTTTCACAAGACCACCAATTTTTCCCAGTTTAAATCAACAGACTGATGCTACAATAGGATCTTTTGGCAATAGTGCTCTTCTGCTACTATCATCTAGATCTGAAGATTTTAATGTGTCAATTTTTCTCTAAGTTTTCATCTCAAAATTGGTACATACATAGCCCAATAATCCTATACTGTATTATGGGACACTTTGTCACAAAATGACTGCCAACTGAGCAAGCAGCGCTCCATCGGAGCCCATTTTAGGAGCGCTGCCACAAGAGGTGGCAATGCTCCCTGGATGTCACTGGACCTAATTATGCCTGCCAGAGAGGTAAGGCAACGGTGGGGGCAGGGAGGGGGTGAAACTGGGTGGGGAGGGGGGAAGGAGTGGGGGTGGGGAGGCTGCGGGAGGGGGGTCATATGGCGGCAATGGCATGTGCTGAATCCTATCCCTTCAATCAGCAGCCTCCCTGCCCTCTCTCTCTCCTTGGAGTTGCGCCAGCGATATTGCTGGCACAGGTCTGAAGAGACCCATTGCAGAGCAGGAGGCTTATGGAGGGGTAAGGGGATTGGGGAGCACAGTCCAACCTAATTCCCCGTGTGGTGATGAAGAGACATCACCTGCTGGAGGTCTCCTCGGGGAAAGGGGACATTTGTCCACTTCCCTCAGAGTAATCTTCAGCAACTGCAATGGATCTACTTGAACATGCGCCAGCGATCCGCATTGGTCCATGCAGGCAGATCAGGCTCGGGAAGGGGCCTAGTATTCGGGATGTGCCGCCACCAATCCCGCTCCCCTCCCTGACCCAATCCACCCACCCCCTGCTCCGTCTTCTCCCCGTTCCACAAATGACAGTGGACTTTAACTAAAATTGCACAGTCAGTATGCAAAGTGTGTCTTGATATATTGTGCCAACATATGCCTGTCAAATTTAACATTTGGGATTTGGGAGGTGCAAATAGTACATGCAAAGCTGACTGCTCGAGGACCTACAGCTAATGGTTACTTGCATTACAGCAGCATTGGGAGCAATGACTTGGATTAAAATATGTGGTACAGGGGAAGGGGAAGTGGACTCCTCCTTCACATAAGGTACTGTCATTACCATTCAAGGATTATAGAATCATAGCATTGGAAGGAACCCACACGGTCATCTTGTCCAACCCCCTGCAAAAATCCTCCTAGAGCCTCTCCAGCAGGTGCCTGTTAAGCCTCTGCTTGAAGATCTCCAGTGAGGGAGAATCCACCATCTCCCTCGGCAATCTGTTCCACTGATGAACCGCCCTTACTGTCAAGAATTTCTTCCTGATGTCCAACCAGAATCTCCTCTCTTGCAGTTTGTACCCATTTAATCTAGTTCTACTCTCAGAGTTGAGAACAAATGTGTTCGTTCTTCCATATGACAGCCCTTCAGATATTTGAAGAGCATTATCTTAGCCCCTCTTAGCCTTCTCTTCTCCAGGCTAAACATAACAAGTTCCCTCAACCTTTCCCCGTAGGGCTTGTTCTCCAGCCCTGTGATCATTCTCGTCGCTCTTCTCTGAATCTGCACCAGTTTGGCTGCACCTTTCCTAAAGTGATGTGCTAAGACTTGGACACGGTACAACAGGTGAAGCTACCAACATGGCTTAAAGTAGAACTACTACTTCTCGCGACTTGGAAGCTACCATTCTACTAATGCAGGCTAAAATTGTGTTAGCCTTCTTTGCAGCTGCATCACACTGCTGACTCATGATCATCTTGTGAGCCACTGAAACTCCAAGCTCCCTGTCACATGATGTGCTGCTAGGCCAGGTACCCCCCATTCTATACCTGCATCTTTGGTTATTTTTGCCTACGTGCAGAACCTTGCATTTGTCCCTGTTGAACTTCATCTTGTTTCTTTCAGCCCAATACTCCATTCTGTCAAGATCTTATGTGTGAGGGGGAAACAGTTTGGAGTACTAGGCTGTCTCCCGCAGAGGCGTATCAGGAGCGGATGCTGCCTGGAACACCGCTCCTGATACGCTGCCCCCTGTAGGGGGCGGCCCGGCTTACCGGGGCGCTCCGAGGCCTTCTCCCCCGGCCTCGGAGCCGGAGAAAGCCCAGGAGCGTCCACCACGACCGGTGAACAGGGCTTTCTGAAGGCGGAGCGCTAGTTAGCCTTTTTTGCACATGCGCAAAACATTTACGTTACGTTTACGTTGCGCATGTGCAAAAAGGCTAACTAGCGCTCCGCCTTCAGAAAGCCCTGTCCACCAGTCGTGGTGGACGCTCCTGGGCTTTCTCCGGCTCCGAGGCCGGGGAGAAGGCCTTGGAGCGCCCGTCCGCGTCACCAGACGGGCGGGCGAGCGCTCGCTCGCTCAGTGGAAAGACTGGGGCGAGTGGAGCAGCGCCGCCCGGCGCTGCCTGGAACCGCTGCTCCGTTCGCTCCAGTCTTTCCATGCCTCTGGTCTCCCATTCATATTGGAGTGACAGCAGTTATGGTCTGCAGGGTGGGATGTGTGTGACTGGAGCTGGACCACCATTCTCCATAATCTGTGGTGCTCACTCAGGTAAACCGTGTCCGCTTTGTGACTCTTTATTGACAACACTCACAGGTAAGTCGAAACGCAGATAGCGTTTCTTTCTCAGCAGACATTTAGCATCCACAGGTCCATGTAACTGAATCTCCTCCTCACCTCTCCCACACCTGTCCAATCCTTAATGTCTCCTTAAGGGAGAGATTTTCATCTTGGTCCCACAGGGCTGTGTTTCTGTAGGAAGGTCAACTATTTGCCAACTGCTCAAGCTGATGTGGCTTCGCTGACCACCCAGCCCTCCAGGGTCTGAATTCTCAACTTCAGCTATCCCTCCAGAGGCAACCTGCCTCCTTTTAAAAACTGCGTCACATTGTAGCCGTCTCTTCAGGTTTTTTTTTTTTTAATTTAGTGTCACTCCCACTTATTTTTTTTCCTTTCTTTTTTCCCATTCATACAGCACTTTACATCTGTCTTTAATAAATCTTACTTTATTGCTTCCAGGCAATTCTCCAATCTATCAAGATTATCTTGATACTAATCCTATCTGCTCAAGTGATTGAAATCTCTCTACTTTCAATTGCTTTGTGTCAAGTCTGTCAACAACCTGAGCAAGCTTTTCCTTTTTCTTTTTTTGAACATTCATAATATTGAACTCAGAATATATCTGACTGCCACATTTGTTTACCCCCCCCCCTTCACCTGTACATTAGCAGCTCAATCCTAAACAATTTTCCAGTGCTTATGCAGCCGTGCCAACGGGGCACATGCTGCATCCTGTGGTGGTGGGTCAGTCATGGAGGTCTCCTCAAGGTAAGGAAATGTTTGTTCCTTTACCTCAGGGCTGCATTGCGGCTGCATCGGCTGAATACAACCCCCCTTCCTGGTCTTGATCCCCCAATCTGGATCCATGCAGATTTGCACCAGCTATCGAGCTGGTACAGGTCTGTGTAGACCCAGCAGCCCAGTATGGACTAACCCCAGAGCAAGGGAACAAATGTTTCCTTACCCTGAGGAGGTCTCCAGGGCCCGAAATTCCCCCTCAGGCTACAGCGGGCACTGTGTTGGCATCGTTTCATTGCCGCATGGCAAGTTAGTTAGGATTGGGCTGCCCAACAATCCAGCTCCTTAACACAGAAGCTTCTGAATATGTCATCTTTTGCACAGATACCATCTACGTAGAGTGTTACGACTGGCATTTCAAGTACATATTATGTTCCAAGTGCTATTAAAAGACAAGCTCATTTTAATTAGCAGAGTTTATATTATCAACATAGTTTGAAGAATGGAAGATGTAACATTTTGTTGTTGTTTTGCTCTACATGTCAATTCAATTTAGGGCTGCATCACACAGAGTGGCCATTTAGAGTGGAGATCTCTGTATTGGCTTCAGTGTGACAAAGTGAGCACATCTGCCACCCACTCACTGTACTGTTTGTGCAAACAAAGGTTTGATTATAATATTAAGAAAGATTTATGGCAGGTAAATTCAGTTCTTGCTTCCCCCCCCCTTTTTTTTGTCTTGTATCACATCATGGCTACAAGTCAGAACCTAACCAATCCTCACTAAATGGAGACAAATGTTCAGGCATCTTGGGCAGGACAGATCAGATAGCCTGGCACAAATGGTTGTTGTCTACTCTTATGGATCTCGTGAAAGCCTGTAGGGTCTTTTTTTCACAGGCACCTCAATGAAGACACTTAAAGAGTAGGTAATGTGTTGTTTTGCCCTCCCCACTTCCCATAAGCTACAGGAAGTTTCAGGACAACTCTATCCTCCCTTTTTTGTCTCTTCCCATTCCCAATATCTAAATTTGAATTGCAAACTCTTTGGATTACGTACCCAATTATCGCTTATGTTGCTATATAAAATGCTATGCCCAATGATTGTGTGATATTTTACTACAGCAACCATTAGCTATAGGAAGCTTAGAGCCTAGGGGCATCGGGATGCCCCAGTTGGGAAGAATTGGTTGCTACCTCCTTAAGGGGGTGTGTGGCAATGTGCAGTGACGTGTGACAGCACTCCCAGGTTCATGCTGCCCCGTGGGGGGGGGGCGGACCCTTCTCCAGGCCTCCCTGCACCCCAGATTAGCTTCCAAAGGTGATTTAAAGCTACTTCCGATTCAATATACATTCTTAGGCTTTCGTGGCAAAAACCGGAAGTAGTTTTAAATCACCTTTGGAAGCTAATCTAGGGTATAGGGAGGCCCACAGAGGGCTCCCCCCCCCCAGGGTCGGCATAACCCCTGGTGAGTCCCAAAAACCCTTTTTCCAGCCTGATCCTGGGAGTGCTGTTGCTGCTGTCCCGTCCCCCCCTGCAACGACACAGCGGCTCAAACTCTACACAAGAGTTTGGGAACCACTGCTGTACGGTTTTATCCCCGATATTGCAGCTGGGGCTGAGAAGGAGCAGCTTCTCTAAGACCACCTAGTGAATTCATGGCAGAAACATGATTTGAACCGGGATGACCCAATTTGCAGCTCAGTCTCTTAGCGACATTACACTACACCAACTCTCATGTACTATTTAAAACACCAAAATACATCAATATTGTGTACTGTTCATTATTATGAAAATATTTGTGGAATAAAGGAAAGATAACAGGGAAACAGTCAGTTGATAAGTAGATTGGCAGAAGCTGTTTCCTCTGGCCTAATTTTCTGTCCTGCTTAAAAATTGTTTCAAACCTTATCCAAATACAATCTGGTGTATAGGAAATATTAATGTGTGAAATCTCTGCATATAAAACCGTCTGACCAATCTACTTGAGATATGAATAACAATGTCTACATTAAAAGAATGTACATTAGGAATGAAGGATTTGATTTTGCGCCCTTGAATGTGAATCAGATAATTAAAAAATGTTCAGCATTCATTCATAATTCAAAAGACCATAAGAGGCTATTTTTAATGTTACTCTCAAAACTTGTTTATTCATAAACATTTTAGAAGGATTTTTAGGTAATGCTACTCTTCAGCTATTTACACTCTTATGGCGCAATCCTGTCTAGCTCCTCATGCTGGCGCTGGTCTTCGGTGTCAGCACTGCATGTCACAAACGTGCCATAAAGCAGGTTTGCGACTACGTGCAAGTAGGTGGCACCAGTGAAGAGGCCGGCGCTGTTCTACCTACCATAGATCCCATGGAGCACCTGCCGGGGGAGATAAGTTCCCACCGGGCAGCAGTGGGGTGGTGGGAGGGTGAAACAGAGCATTCCAGGAGGGGGGATTGGTCGGCCGGGCCCAGGAAGGGGGAAGGATTGATGGCGGTGGCTCCACCAGAATTCTATCCCCCTTGCTGGACCTGGCTGCCATTACATAGGCCACTCAAATGTGCCCCAGCAAAATAGCTGGCACACATTTGGGTAGAGCCATCTGAGAAGCTGGGGCTGTACTCTGGGTAAGGGGACTAATGTTCCCTTCTCCCGAGGAGTGCTCCAGCCGCACTAGTGCTGGGTCCTATCTGGATAGGATGCAGCGTGGGCTCTACGCCCGCACTGCAGCCTACCTAGACAGGATTGGGCTGCCCATCTACCCTATGCTAAATGTTCCAGACAGATTACAATTTGAAAACAAAATTTAAAAAATGATGAAAACAAAATTTGAAGCAAAAGATATCAATAGGCACAATCCATCCACCCACGGGAGAGCATTGCACAGAGTTCAGTTGAGCCCTCCTGCTGTCCTTCCAGCAGTGCACCAACCACTACTCAGACTGGGAAGGTGTGATTTGCAGGCTAGAGCCCTTGAGAGAAGAGAGATGGGTCAATTATATTATTATTGGTGCCAAAAGTGTTTTATTCTCTCATTTATTTACGTCATTATTTATTTATTTATTTATTTATTTATTTATTTATTTATTTTTCACATTTTTCTACCGCCCTTCCTCCCAGGAGCTCAGAGTGGTGTACATATTTCCTCCCCTCCTTTTTTGTCCTCACAACAACCCTGTGAGGTAGGTGGGGGGCTGAGAGATAGTGACTGGCCCAAGGTCACCCAGGAAGCTTCGTGGCTGAGCGGGGATTTGAACCTGGATCTTCCAGGTCTAAATCTGACTCTCGAACTACGACACTATCCTGGCTCTCTATCTGTTTGCTTTGTAATGTCTTGCTTTGCTTCAGCTTTTGGTTCCTACAAATATTTCATTTCTTCATTGGGAACTGAATTTACAGTATGGTAGGTGGTTTGTAAAAGGCTCAGTTTCTGTGAGGTTTCTGTCATGCGATGAGAAGATGAGGAGGAATAATGGTGAATAACGTGGTTACTTTTCAATGATACCCACCGGGCTGTGCAAGGCAAAACGCATTTTGTTACCTCATTTGTTTTCATGATTAAAAGATCGATTCTTTTTTTGTTGTTGTTGCTAATGCATTCATTCCGTTATTTTTGTTTTGTTATTCATTTTGTTTATTTCATTTGTCAATTTTGCTTTTGTGCCTTGGTTGCCTTGATTCTTGCTGTTCCAATGTTTGCCACCACAGCTGGCAGTAGAGACCCCCTGCACAACTGCTTCTTGCTTGGCAGCAGCTACTTTCTTTTTCCATAGTGCTCCAGATGCAGCCAAGGGCTAGCAAGGTTGGCCACTGGATGAGGGCCTATCAGAGGTCCAGTTGGCCAGACTGACCTGTGAACAGTAGTAGCACTCAATGAGTCATTAGGGGTGGGAGGGATGGAGGTGCCATGTTGGGAGGGGAGGGCAGTGTGGGTCTTTTCCTCAGAGTCCTCAGCAACCTGCAGCCACATTATATAGAGACAGCACCAGGGAGCTGGTTCACACTTGATGCTGGCCCCCTCACTAGGAACATTAGAGTATGCTGGCCTGCCACTCACCTCATAGACACACATGATATGCTTTTTCGAAGGGACATCCCTGTGTGGCAACTAGGTTCTGTTTAATCACAGTGCCTCAGAACAGTGCTGCGATAATTGCAGATATAATTAATTGTGCCCATATATACAGTCACCCTTGCAAGCACTGGTTCGCGCAGCATGTCCACATGACTAGAGCCCAATGGCCCTGTGGTGCCTCTTATGTGTTTGCCTGGGAGCTGCCTCATGTCAGAACTGGCCCTTAGCAGGATAAACATACACTTGCTTTTTTTTTTTCCTATAGGAGTCAGAGAATAAATATAAACCTTCAGTGAAAGATCCAAATTGAAAGATCAAAAATCATAATACACTTATCTACCTATCCATCTAATACTGTTCCCTCCACGCAGCCACGTAGCTCGAAGCCCTGGGAAGACGAGCTCCATGAAGCTCGGAGCTCAGCATTCCTAGAAGTCCAATGATAATGTGTGATGTCATCGCCGTGCATCCAAAAATGGCACTGAGCCACTGCACAGCAACCTAAGGGGTCTGCACGGTAGCACAGATCCCTTAGAGGGAATATTGCCTATCAAGTGAACAGTGCAATCCTGTCTGAAGAATAGACGGGTAGAGCACCACTCTGCCAGTCTAGGGTGTCGTAAACGTGCCATAAAGGCACTTTTTTTACACCTGGCAAGTAGGCCCCGCTGGTGTTGAGGTCGGTGCTGGCCTACCCACCCCACATCCAGCCCGTCAGCCGTGCCAAGCAGGTAGTAGTAGTAGTAATAATAATAATAATATACAATATTATATACCGCCTTTCTTGGTCATTGGATTTCTCCTCAGACTTTAATCCAAGGCGGTTTACATGGGCAGACATTCCCAACCCCCCTAAGTCTCTGCCAGCCGGGGTAAGTCCCCGCCAGTTGGCAGAGGGACGGGGGGAGGGTGGACCGGGGCATTCCAGGGGGTGGGATTGACCAGCCAGGCAAGGGACAGGGGAGGGATCAATGGCAGCACGCTCTGCCAAATCCTATCCCCCGTCCCAGGCCTGGCCAGGCTTACAGTGGCCCCTCAGATTTGCGACGCCCATTTTGTGCTTGGTGCGCATCTGAGGAGGCCCATTGGACCTGCTGGGGCTCTCCCTGGGGAAAAGGGACAAAGTCTCTTTCCCCTGAGGTGTGTTCTAGCTCCACTGGCATGGGCCCAATTCTGCCTAGGATGCAGTGGCCGGCGTTGTTGCGCCGGCGCTGCGCTGCATTCTAGACAGGATTGGACTGCCCATTAGATATCCTATCTCTAGTTTGCCATGCCTGAATGGTGAAGTATATACAATTTTTAATTTATTTTTAATTCAAAACACAGGCTAAACTATGTTGATCATAAATAATAATAAAGAAAATCAACAGTGGGTAATCATAACTCCTTTCAGATGGAAGTTATTCTAGCATGCGTACAGTTATGAAATACATTTTAGAACATGAATCCTTCAAATTCCACTTATGTTCCCAATATCACTTGTCTGTGTTCTAATATTCAAGGTTTAAAAAACAACATGACAGCAAGTCAAGCAACTAAAACAAAATATAGTGGATGGATGAGGAGTAATAATGGGAAGTCAAGTGTATACAAGATGGCTCTTCTCGATGTCTTAAAAAATCTCCTCTCAGCTTCAGCTTAAGATACTACGATACAATGGCGTCGCTCCCGTCAAGTGACGTTAGCGGGCCGCTACGGGGTGACGCGCGCAAGGGGACGTGACGCGTCACCTCTTGCGCGCGTCGCCCCGAAGACGTCTCCGGAGACGTCTTCCCCGGCCGACGCGCCAGGGCCTTCTGAAAAGGCCTGCAGTGCGAACGTTATTTATAACGTTCTTTTGCACATGCGCAGACTGTTGCTGAGGGAAAAGGGCAGCCCTTTTCCCTCAGCAACAGTCTGTGCATGTGCAAAAGAACGTTATAAATAACGTTCGCGCAGCAGGCCTTCCTCAGAAGGCCCTGGACAGCCGGCCAGGGAAGAAGTCCCCAAGCCGGCTGCCAAAATTAAGGGGGCGTCGGGGCCAGCTGCCCATCGGGCGCCCAGACGGCGCCTCGTCGGGCACCCCCCAAATCGCGACGCGCCCTACGGCCGCGCTGAAGATTTTTAAGGGGGGATACGGGGAGGCGTCACTAGGGTGACGCGCGCGCCCCGCTATGGGGCGACACGCGCCCTAGTGACGCCACTGCTACCATGATTTATTTACACAGGGCCTTCAGTCTACATGATGTTTAAGCTTCCTTTCTCTTGTTGCTTCTCCTCACACTAATGAAATGTGGACTGTAAGTTCCTTGGGGTAGGGACCTGTCTTTCTTTCCTTACATTACTCTGCAAACCACAGTAGCACTGAATCAACATCAAATTCATCCTCAGTATCACTGGTAGCATTGAAAGTGTTGTTCATTATCCTTGAAGCTGAGAAAAATGACCAGATTTTCTTATCAGTCTTGTTAGCAGCCACTATGAGGAATGAGAAAATTTGCCAGCATGAAGATTGGTGAGGTGTGTGGAGGAAGAACTTGCAAGGATTCTTGGGAAGTAGGGGTGGGATGCATAATATGCAATCTGTCCAGATATACATTGTACTCTCCATGAGGTAACTGTCCAGCCACTGAAAGTCAGAGGCAGAGACGTCACTAGGGCGTGCGCTGCCCCAGGGCCGGGCACGTGCGTCACCCTAGTGACCCCTCCCCCCGGACACACCCCCTTCAATAACCTTTGGCGCGGCCACAGGCCGCGTCGTGATTTGGGGGGCGCCCAATGGGCGCCCGGTCCGGGAGCCCTTCAGTCGTTGCAGCCGGCTTGGGGACATCTTCCCCGGCCGGCTGCCCGGGGCCTTCTGAGGAAGGCCCACTGCGCGAACATTATTTATAACTTTCTTTTGCACATGCGCAGACTGTTCCTGAGGGAAAAGGGCAGCGGGGGGGCTCCAAGGCGATGCGCGTATGTGCGCGCAGGAGAGGCGACGCGCACGTGTGCGCGTGCGTCACCTTTCTGCGCGCGCATGCGCGCGTTACCTGCCCCCCCCGCCCTCCTCGCCAGGGTACAGCGACGCCTCTGGTCAGAGAGCTGATTTTGCCACACCACAATAACAGTATCCCCCACCATTTTACTTTGCCATTCATTTTCTAGGGAATCCACTGACAAATAAAGAGATGCACTGGTGATACTATTGGGTTGGGGCTAAACTCCCCCCCCTCGCCGCCACTATTTTTCACCTTAGCCATTCAAAACCAAGCCTACTATTACTCCCATAACCCACCTCTTTGTGTGTTTAGTCCCATCCTGGGTTCAGTTTCTTGACCATGTAGATCATGAAGAAACCATAGGAATGGACTCTTTAACCTATACGTACAAACAACATTTCAGTTACTACAATGGCTGGGGTGTGTGTAGCCATCGCTAGAACAATGTTCCTGTGTTGCATTTCATTTTTCCCCATAGGACTGAATTGGTTATTCAACTCACTTAGTGGGACAACGTGAGTGGGTGGGCTACTCCTGGTCCCTGGTGACCCCAGACATTGAAAAACAAGCTCACTTCTATCTGTATAACCCTGCCCCTTCTCTTGCATAGCCTCACCCTAAATTCTCTTTCCTGGAAATGCTAAAGTGTTAAATAATGTTGAAAACTGGCAGATGGTAGGGAGGTAGGTAGGTAGGTAGGTAGATAATCATCTTGTTTTGAGTTGGATAGATTCTCTTCTTTAAGGAGCATGTAGTGTTTGCTGTATTCAAGGAAGACTGCATACAGTTTTATTGAAAACATTATTTCCAACAGGTTCTGATTTTAAAATATGCCCTTACATTTCTAAAATAATTATAATTAAATGTGCTGTAAAAAAAATCCTAAACACACACACACACACACACACACACACACACACACACACACACACACAAGATCAGCAATGTAGCCTAAAGGCACAGCTTGAATTTATGGCAACAATAATTCTGATTTCAATTAGACCTTACTAGTTCTCTTGTGCCTCATTTTTTTTAACAAGGGACGAAATTAAGAAAGGCATCCCTCTTATCAGCTCCTAGAGGCACCTTTTCTGAGTTGGCTGAAGTGTCTGCCACAGGGGTAAAAACAATATCTACTAATGAAGCTCCTGCAGAACAGCTTCAAGAAGGACCATTACTTACCACATTTGTTAATTTCTTTCTCTCTCAATATCAATTTGTTATCATTTGGGAAAATACTTACAAGGCTTTTTTCTTCATTGAATTGGGGGAGGGGTATTATACTTATATAACCTTAAGTATTACATTCATTGTTGTTTTACAATTCATAAATATTTCATTACGGAACTCGTACCTATTAGCAAGATGATATTGGTTTCTCTAGTCCACTGATTTTCAACCTTTTTAATCTCGCGGCACGATGACAAGGCGCTAAAATTGTCAAGGCACACCATCAGATTTTTTCATTTAAAAAATGGGTATTAAGATTGTGTTTAAAGTTCATTAATTAAATTGCACTGGTTCTGCCCTCCCTCAAACCCCCCTGTCACATGTCCTCCCCCTTGTGCCCCAGCATCGGGAGGAGGGGGAAAGACGAGTATCCAAGGACATGATTCATCCCCTTTGCTTCTGGCCCCATTGCTGGCCATCCAGGTCACCTCGTCCTCCTGTGCCACTGCAAAGATGCTTCTGTCGTAAGGAAAGCAGGAAGAGTGCAGTATTCTTCAGGTGTTTCACTTGATCAGGAAAATGCAATTTTACTTTCATACCGCAATCGTGTGCAGAACTGATGAGTAAGTAAGTGGCAGTGGAATCATCGAATCATAGAGTTAGAAGGAAACTACAAGATCATCAAGTCCAACCCCCTGCCAATAACTACAGCATCCCAACAGGTGGTTATCCAGCCGCTGCTTAAAGACTTCCAACAATGGAGCATCTACCATCTTCCAAGACAGACTGCTCAAGTGCCAAACATTTCATAACATCAGGAAGTTCAAATCTCCCTTGTTGTAATTTAAACCCATTTGTCCTGGTCATACCCACTGGACTCACCCCTGCAACATACATTGATCCCTATTATTGGAACAGAGCCTATGCATGTTCGGGGCTGCATTGCAGCTGCACCGGCAATGGAAAGTTGGTTAAGATTGTGCTGCATAGCATGCAGTGCTGCTTACAAAGCATGCGCTCCTATGGGGGGGGGTGGACAACCAGGTGGGAGATTTAGGATGAACAAAAGAAGGTACTTCTTCACACAGCACAGGAGACATGCATTTTGCAGGAGACATGCATTTGAACATATAACTGTCCCCTTTTTACTCCAGTGTAGTATATTTTCTAGTGGCGGTTGCTGGTGTTTCTTCAGTATCTTTTTTACATTGTGAGCCCTTCTGGGACAGTGAGCCATTTAGTTCTTTGATTTTCCCTGTGAACCACTTTGTGAACTGTTTTGTTATAAAGTCGTATATAAATATTCTTATTTAATTAATTGATTAATTGATTAATTGATTGATTAATAATAATAATAATAATAATAATAATAATAATAATAATAATAATAATAATAATAATAATAATAATAATAATGGCAAGACATTCAGAATCCATCAGGGGGCCTTAAGCAACAATAGAGGATTCCCTGAGTCAACCCACCTGAGAATCCCATAGGGCAAAAAAAAAAAAAAAGTTAAAAACCCTTTAGTGCCTCAACTTCTTTGTTATTTACTCCATCATTCATACCCTGCCTTGCTGAGTGTGGATCATTAACCTACTGGTGCTGCAACAAGTCTAGAACCACCATGCCAGCTGGCACCCAGGATCAGTAACCCCCTGCAACCCCCTTTCCTTTCTAGCTGTTCTTCTCTCTCCACAAGCACTACCGAACTGCTCCAAATGACCCCCTCCCACAAATGTCTGCTTGGCTCCCTTGTCCTGCTGTCTTCAAGGCTATCGCCTCTGTGTATGTTAAGGGTTTGCTTCACAGCCCTTTGTCTTTGTAACCCCTCTTTGAATCAAGGACTCACAGGGCAGACTCACGGGGCATAACAAAGGTGGAGCCTAAGGGGCAGCTACCCTGGGCACAACACCGGGGGAGGGCACAATGCTCAGGCTCCAACACCACCTCTTAGTCACTCTGAAGAACTCTTTTTCAGCCCTCTGCCTCGCTTCCTGTGAGTGCTTCCTGCAGCAGCCAAACAGTTAATCGGCACTGGGGCTTTAAAAAAGACGCACAGGACTAGATTAGATGTTTGATGTGAGTTTGCTTTTATCCATGGTTTCCAGTATCCACGGGGGGGGGGGGGCAGGAACATATCCTCCATGGATACAGGGGTTCTACTGTATGCTCACACATTCCCAAGAGGCCTACAGTGTAATGTTGCAATGCTCCTGTATATGTGGATTAGTAACATGATAATTTATCACAAACATATCACATATCACTCTTCTTTTTCTTTTCTTTTGGTTAGGGTGAACTGCAACACAAATATTCTATAGCCAGATTACATTGTCCATATGGTGGGAGCATGTGTTTACAATTTTCCACCAAACTTATGGAGGAGCCACACTAGCTCAGAGATTAAGGCCTAGCTCACTAGGCCTTGAATTCCCAACCCACTTTATCTTATTTGATCCTATTATTTTATTATTAAATTGAGTTTCACACAGCTGTTGCTTAGTCTTAACTTCACCTGTCAAAACTAAGTGAAAAAAAATGGCTACTTAACATTTGCTTTCTTTGCTCCTCAGGAAACAATGTGCTCTGTTCATGTCACACATATATTCTAAACAGCATTTCCTCCCCACACAGATGCAGAAGCATTTGGAACTAATTATATTTCTTTCTGCAGGTAGAGATAAAAACAAAATCAATCTTAAATTCAGTTGCTGTCCTCCAGATTGAAATCTGACCTTGCCATTCATTTGTGCCTGCAGTGCTTATGAGTTACAGCTGTCTATCTTTCTTCAGGCATAATTTGACATTTCACAAAAAAATCCCTGTAAAACCTCAATAGATTTTATGCCAGTATTCCGAGTTTAATATTTCCCTTCACAGTGACAAAAGAATAGCCTGAAGCCTTTCTCTTCCCCCTCCCCATCTCCAGTTCATACTTCAATAGTATACATATATATCTGATCAAAGAAAAAAGTGGCCACATATGGTTAAGAAAAAACATTACGTGCAAACATCAAGTTTATGCCCTCGCTTGATAATAAATCTCATAGTACTGTATATATATATTTTTAATCCTAAAAAAGGCAAAGGCCAACATTCTGGATTCTCAGGGGAGCGTTAAGGTTGCCAGATACCTTCTAGATTTAATTCAAAGTGACCTAGTCCTTGACCTTTAAAGCCATATAGTCTGGGCCCACAGTACTTCAAGGTATGCCATCTCCCAGATGGTTGCCCTCAGGAAATGCTCTGCTTATTGGGATCTAAGATGGCGGATGGTTTTCAAGTGTAGCCTTCTTGGTATTGGTGCCCTTATTTGGAACTTTCTGTCAAGAGACCCTAGCAGATCTTTTCCTGACATTTAGGAGGCATATTAAAATCTTCCCTTTTAAATCATATATTTTGCTTAAACCTGATTTTAAAACATGACAGACTATATTGAATTACCAGCTGCTGTTCTGATTGTTTTTAGGGTTTTTTATGGTGATTAAAGTTTTTTTTTTCCTCCGTTAGGGTATTTTATTTTTTTAACTTATTATGATCCATTATGAGAGCCTTTTGGCTAGACAGAATAGATTTAGAGACAGGAATATATAAAGGTTAAACAGTTTTAGGTTCCATTCTGATTGTTATCAAGGGGAGAAAGTTATGTGTGTGCTTAATTCTCCCATTTGGACGCACACAATGCTTCCCTTAAACTGGATTGTGCCCCAAATGAAGGGATAAGCATTTCTCATTCCACTCCAACTTCACTGAAAAACTTCATTAAAAAGTCTGACATTCTATATGTTCACCTTTGTCTCATGAGTTCTGATGTTGTTGTTTGTAATTTATTTTATAACATTCATCCTCAAGAAGATTTCAAATCAAGTTTGGTTGTTTGCAAGGAACGTATAGGGTACCATGGGTCTTCACTGGAGCTTCTGGCAGTGCAACAGATCTCTTACTATCTGTCGTTTAAATATTTGCAGGGAAGGGAGATTCTGGTCTGCTCTCTGCTGTGCTCAGGTAGAGGGTTGTAAAATAATATTACAAATACCAGCTCAGCAGGATCAGATGGCATAAATGTAGGCTTACCATTCGTCCCGGTTTTGCCGGGACAGTCCCGGAAATCGGACCCAATTCCCGGTCGGGTCCCGGGGGACGAATGGGCGCCGCCATCTTTTTTTTTAATTTCAAACTTACCGGGCAGCATCTTGGGTCACGAAATCTCGCATGATCCAAGATGTCGGCACCCAAATCTCGTGAGGGCATGATGCCCTCACGAGATTTGGGCGCCGACATCTTGGATCACGCGAGATTTCGTGACCCAAGATGCTGCCCGGGAAGTTTGAAATTTAAAAAAAAAAGATGGCGGCGCGGCGAGCGGGTGCTTCTCCCGGTCGTCAGCGCCACCGGGAGAAGCACAGTGCTTGCCCGCGTTGCGCGAGCCTGCTGGAGGCTCGCGCTGGCCGGGCAAGCAGGCTGTGCTTCTCCGGTCTCCCAGCGGCTCCATGCGGTGCCGCTGGGAGACCGGAGAAGCACAGCCTGCTTGCCCGGCCAGCGCGAGCCTCTAGCAGGCTCGAACAACGCGGGCAAGCAGGCTGTGCTTCTCTCCGTGCCGCTGGTCTCGCAGCGGCACCGGGAGAAGCACAGCCTGCTTTTTGCCCGTGTTGCGCGAGCTCCAGGGCTCGCGCAACGCGGGCGAGCAGGCTGTGCTTCTCCCGGTGCCGCTGCGAGACCAGCGGCACCAGGAGAAGCACAGCCTGCTTTTTGCCCGTGTTGCGCGAGCTCCAGGGCTCGCGCAATGCAGGCGAGCAGGCTGTGCTTCTCCCGGTGCCACTGCGAGACCAGCGGCACCGGGAGAAGCACAGCCTGCTTCTTGCCCGTGTTGCGCGAGCCTGCTAGAGGCTCGCGCTGGCCGGGCAAGCAGGCTGTGCTTCTCCGGTCTCCCAGCGGCACCGCATGGAGCCGCTGGGAGACCGGAGAAGCACAGCCTGCTTGCCCGGCCAGCGCGAGCCTCCAGCAGGCTCGCGCAACGCGGGCAAGCACTGTGCTTCTCCCGCTGCGAGACCAGCGGCACCGGGAGAAGCACAGCCTGATCGCCCGCGTTGCGCGAGCCCTGTAGCTCGCGCAACACGGGCAAAAAGCAGGCTGTGCTTCTCCCGGTGCCGCTGCGAGACCAGCGGCACCGGGAGAAGCACAGCCTGCTTCTTACCTTGTGTTCTCCAGGGCTGCGCAACACAGGCGAGCAGGCTGTGCTTCTCCCGGTGCCGCTGGTCTCGCAGCGGCACCGGGAGAAGCACAGCCTGCTCGCCTGCGTTGCGCAGGGAGAACACAAGGCAAGAAGCAGGCTGTGCTTCTCCCGGTGCCGCTGGTCTCGCAGCGGCACCGGGAGAAGCACAGCCTGCTTCTTGCCTTGCTTTGCCTTGCCGCGGCCCCAGCCTGCTTGCCGCGGCCCCAGCAGCAGCAGCAGCGACCACGGACCAGTGACCAGCAGCGACCAGGTAAGCTTATTTTTAAATTACATATTTTTAATAGAAATATTAATTATTTATTTAAAAATTTCGGCCAAGCTTCGCGCGACAGGAGGGGGCGCTTCGCGCCCCCTTTACTTAATTAATTAATTATTTTAAATTGATTATTTATTTGAAAAATTGCGGCCAAGCTTCGCGCGGCAGGAGGGGGCGCTTTGCGCCCCCTTTCTTTTAGATTTTATTCGTTAAAAGGCTTTCTTATTTGGATTAATGCTTTATTAGGAGTTTTATGGTCTTTTTTATGCTTTTTCCTTGTGCTTGAGAATGGCTTTTTCGTTCTGGATGGGACTTTGCGCTTCGTTTGGGCTGCTTAGGATTGCTTTTCGTTGTGCTTTAGAGTGGCTTTTTCGTTCTGGATGGGACTTTGGGCTTCATTTGGCCTGTTTAGGATTGCTTTTCGTTGTGCTTTAGAGTGGCTTTTTCGTTCTGGATGGGACTTTGGGCTTCGTTTGGCCTGTTTAGGATTGCTTTTTTGTTTACGATTGGTTGTGGTTCTTTGGCCTTGCTTTTTCGTTGCTTTCACATTAATTAATTAATTAATTACCTCGGGGGGGGTATGGGGGGGTGTCCCGGTTTGAAGTTTGAAAAATATGGTAAGCCTACATAAATGGCCAATAGGGTTCTATGGGCAGCCCACTCTTATCCAGGGCTAATGGCGGGGGATCATGAGATTGCTACCATACGTCCTGAACTGATGGAGCAAAAAGCAAGTCCACTGTTACGTGTGCCAGCGTTGCCAGTGCAAATGGCTGGAGGCCCCACATGCATGACAATGGCTAGCAGGCACCCTGCTGGAGCAGGCAAGAGGGGGAAGATTGGGGGCAGTTTGGGGTGGGGAGTGAGCCATGCAAGGGGTGGGAGGGGGAGGATCTCAGCAGCAGTTGTACACGCCAAGATTCTATCTATCCCCTTTTCCTTGCCCCGGACCGCCCCCGAGTCTCCCCATACTCATGCCAGCTAAATAGACCCAATGGTTTATTTAGATAAGACCCAATTGGAGGCTAGGTGGCCTAGGGGGAGGTAAGTAACAAAGATTTTTACTTACCTCTACTGGGCCACTTGGTTGCTCCTATGCATCTGGGCCTCTACTGGCCCCATAGGAGCACAAGCTCTGTAAGCAGCACTGCATGCTAGGGGCTAGCAGGGGGCAGGATTTGGGCCTTAGTCATATAAAGCCTAGCTCTGCAAGCTGAAAAATATGTCACTTAGGAAGAGATGGAGCTCTTCTGCCTGTTTCTGGCTGCTTCCTTGATAACTGGCTTGATGTTTTGACCTTCTGTCTGGACTTCCTTGTGTCCAGACTGGCACTGGCGTCACTACAGGGGGGGCGGAGCTCTAAGTGCTGCTGAAATCAGAGCCTCCTTTACACAGACGAACAAAGCGGCCCCGCCCCCTCACCCTCAGAGCCTTTCAGGGAAGCGAAAGCAAGTGCAGGAGACTCCCTGCGCGTTGCTTTCGCTTCCCTGAAAGGCTCCGAGGGTGAGGGGGCGGGGCCACTTTGTTCGTCTGTGTAAAGGAGGCTCTGATTTCAGCAGCACTTAGAGCTCCGCCCCCGCCCCCCCCTGTAGTGATACCAGTGCAGTCTGGTCTCTGTGACAAGAGAGTCTTATCAAGCTTGGTTACTGCAGGGCTGGCCAAGACCTCCTGATGCTAAATATTTACCTACACACCCCGTCCAATGATGTGCCAGCCTCTGCTCCTTCCACTCTTCAGTGTTCTAGCTATATCTGTCCCCATCTTCCTTTTCCAATTCAGGGAGTAGAAGGAGAAAGCGGAGCAGTGAAAGCAAGTATGTAGACAGAGATGGGCAACCCCCACCAATCTGCTGCCTGGTCTCATAGATGAAGTGACTGAAGTTGACTGGCCTCATAGATGAACTGGCTCCGCTCCGGGTTACTGCAGAGGTAATATGGAAGCACCTGAAGATCACTCACTTCTTGGTAAATCTAAGCTCCCACAAGCTCCTATGGATGCTTTTATATAATTACATATGTGAAATAATCATGCAAAGATATGAATATAGCATAGTCCAGATCTGCATCAGACCATGTAACTGGGTGTTCTGAAACTGGTGCAAGGAGGGGAGAGATTTCAAGAAACACTGAAACTATGAAACACAAATCAAATTGTGCACATATTTGCCCTGTCTTGGCTTCTGAATGCTTTAATAATGCTAAGAACAATTTCCTGCCTCTGCAAGACAGTTTACACTATAAGTTACAATGGCAAGTAAGCAACATTACATGCTAAGCATGCTGTGTTCGTAGGAATCAGACCTGGAAATGGTTTGGTGATGAAAAAAGGGTAAAAATTATGACATGTTAAACTTTGTTTTCTGAGGTGTCATCCTTCAATTTTGGTGGTTTATTCGTTATTGATCAGCAGTTGAGAACAATACCTCAGACACTTAAAATGGCTGAGTGAGCATCCTTATTCAGCATGGATTCATTTCATATGCAGGAAGCGCTCTGATCAATGTTTGCTTGTATGTGTCGCTTCATGTTATATAAATGCATCCGTGGTCTTTTACGTTCCAACAATGGCATGCTTTAATCACTTATTCAATTTAAATTGGGGGCAGTAAAGGGTATCACAGGAATGGGCACCTTATTGAGAAAGTCAGAGTGTTTTTAGAAATTAGACTGTTCTTAATATCCTTTTCAGAGGGCCCCCCTTCTCCTTGTCTGATATTTGCGGGATTGTAAAATGATAATGTATGGTAATTTGTGATGCTATGATAAGCATACTAATAATCTTTTCAGCCGATATTGGGTAACTTGGTTCTATGTGATCTGACTACAGGCAAGGAAACAAGAGCAACAACAACAACAACAAAAACAACAACCAAAATTACAAAGCAACAAAGCACAAAAATGGATGTCAATTTGGCATCAAATCAAAGCTGTCGACTTTTTACCAGTGCAGCTGTCTAGGCTTTGGTTAACCTCTCATTGATCTTCCCAAATAGGATTTCATCTAAAGCACCAAATTAAAAACGAGGGGGGAAAAAAAGAAAAGAAACAAGAGTGAGAGCTGGTTCTGTAAATTGAAAAGTGTAAAAATGAATTGCTGGTGTATGCCCTTGGCAGCTTTCAGCAGTTTTAAGCATATGATGTGAATCCCTAGAACTAGATTGGAGCTGGGAGGTTTTTTAGTGGTGAAAAAAAATCAGTATGGGTTTTGTTTTTTTAAACCAAATGCTTTCAGAGCCACTTCACACCAGTATTATTGGAGAGACATGGCTATGGTGTTTATTGGTCCTCAGCAAGGCAGATGTAGAATAAACAAGACACAGCAACTGTCGCAGAGAGTGGGTCCAGATCACATACTAGTTTATACAGCATTCTAGAGCCAGATAGGGGGCCCTGTTGAGCTGTAATTATCTGAACATTTTCTTGTGAGGTGATGCAGGGTCCTTTCTCAATGTTTGCTTGCTTGATTCAATTGTTTGGCACCGTCATGCATTTACACTGTGCCAGGGCTCAGCCCTGGCATCTGTTTCTAATTCTAGAGCTCAGCCTTGAAATGTATAAATTAAGATTCCCCTTAAGAAGTGGATGCAGAGCGTGCATGTTTCTCAACACTGAGTAACTATAGTAAGTCCTCACGTGTCAAGGCAGGATTTGTAAATCAGGGGAGTTTGTTACTAGCCTTTCTTTTCCTAGAAATTAAGCACTGCACCATCAGGATGTATCCATGCTTATCTCTGTATGCACACACATGTTCAGGTAAGACTATAGTAGCAAGGGGGGCTCTATGTTATTTTTTTCACCCACAGTGGGGTACGACCGAAGTGCCCCTGTGCAGGAATGCCCACTGAGTTATAGCTTACAGAAGGTCCCAGGTTCAATAGCCAGGATGGTGTAGTGGTTTGGGAGTCGGACTTAGACCTGGAAGATCCAGGTTCAAATCCTCGCTCAGCCACGAAGCTTCCTGGGTGACCTTGGGCCAGTCACTATCTCTCAGCCCCCCACCTACCTCACAGGGTTGTTGTGAGGACAAAAGGAGGAGAGGAAATATGTACACCACTCTGAGCTCCTTGGAGGAAGGGCGTATAAAAATGTGAATAAATAGATAAATAAATAAATCCCTGACACGTCCAGGTGGGGCTGGAAAAAAAGACTCCTATCTGAAACTGTGGAAAGCCAATACAGTTCAAAATAGATAATACAGATCTAGATGAGCCAATGGCCTAAATCAGTGTCAGGCAGCTGAATGAGAGTCAATTCCCTTTTCTTCTGGAATACACTATCATAAAGTAAGACGATTGCAGTAAGTTAATTTTTCTACCTCTCATGGTACGCATGGATAATGTATGTTCTCAGGTTCTCAAGGAGTTAAAGAGGGAAAGAACTAGTGCCAGTCTTAACAAGGCAACTCTTTGTAACAAATATTGAAGCTTGGCACAAACAGGGTGATAAGTGCAGCTGGTGACAAAAGATTGATTGTTTTAATGGGGCACTGAGGAAACCTTTCAGGGCATAAATCTCTTTCTCCCCTCTTCCCCTCCTTTAAAGTTCACTGACTGCCAGTCCTTGCTGTGACTGTTCCCTGTACCCATAAATCACCAAATGGCTTCTATACATAACTTATGGAACTTATACATCATATGGGTACTGGACAAAATAGACCTACTTTTACAAAATAGACATTTTGTTTGTTTGTTTGGTACATCCTTATACATTTAAAACAGAGCAGGAAAGGGGTTATTCCCCTTTTGCATTTGACAGATATGTCACAGCATTTGTTAGCAGAGCTGAGGGATGAAAGCAGTCCCATGCACATCAAACTGACTTTTGTTAAGAGCTTTACTGGAACAAAGAGAGGACTGCAGCCATTGCTACACAAGCAGAAAACAACACAGGAAAAAGTCAAAGGAGAAGGTCTAGTACAGTGGTTCACAACCCACTTAATGCTTATTAAACAGGAAGCTTCCTGTTTAATAGAGCCTCTCTAGCATGCAGGCTGTTTGCTTGCTTCGTCACTATAAGCAGCATGCTGCTTATAGCATTTTGGTTAAGCAAGAAACAGACTGACATGGCACCAGCTCTGTAAAAATAAAGATAGATAATGGGTGCAGGGGCACGGTCAACCATGGATAAGTGGATCTGCGGATATGGGGCATCGCCTGTACTAAGAAATGTCACAGTCAAGGTTATACAAAGTTATGCTGAGGCTTACATACTCTTAAGATAAATCTGTCTCCATTCTTAGACGAGTGCTATAATTATGTCCCATAGGTTGCTGTATCAATGAGAAATATAAAATATTACAAAATAGGTGCTATCTATCTAGGTTCATATTCGTGCACACAGACGTGTCTGTACACATATTCTCTATTTTCTTTTTGGGAACATACCATATATAATTAAACACTCAATATAGTGTGGGCCCTGCTTTACAATGGGTTCACTTTATGATCAAATCACTTTAACAATGGACTCTACACACTAAAACAAGGTTCGCTATACGATAAGCCATTCATCTTACAATGGGCTCACGACTGCCGTGAACAAGACCTCGTGGGTCATAGATAAGCCAACCAGCGATGCAAATGCAAGCTTTTGTTAGAGTCTTGGCCAATAACTCAGCATTTTTAACATTTCAGCTGTTTCCAATACTGGGGAAAGGATACAGCCTTGTAATTTGTGTTTTATAATTACAACATTGTCTAACCATGGAGCACAATCAGCACATTTTAAATCACCCTTTAGAGAGGGAAATAGCTTAGTTCTGTGGCAGAAACTTCAACTTCTGAGGTCTTGGAACAAGTTACACCCCCCCCCCCCAGGTGTTCACATTACAATATTTTCACTGTCTCTGGAATGGATTGCCATTGTAAAGTGGGGGTACACTGTAAATAAATAATTCGTAATTACTGTACATACATGCAAACGCATGGTTCATCATTGCTTGTTGTAGAAACACGCCTTGTAATTATTAGAACTACTTAGCCTTAATGCACTCAATACATTTTAATTTATTGAAATTAAATTCAATGAAATTCAATGAAATGAAATTCAGCTAGTGAAGATGACTACACCATGGAGGAAACCAGCTGGAATTGTAGGGTTCTATACAGAACAATATTGTAAAGATCCTTATCGGATCTAGCTAAGCCTGCCTATGTAAACTGCCTTGAATAACATCTGAAGAGCAATCTGAGGATAAGAAAGGCGGTATATAAATACAGAAATAAATATAAATAAAAAAATATATATTCATGGATATAAAAGTACAAAAGGATATAAAAGTATCCATACTACATAAATAAAAATATAAATTTTCTATTTTGGGGGGGGAAGGAGATCTACTTCATTAAAACTGAATGGATAATAGTGCAATTTTCTGAGCCTGGCCTAGTACCTACAATGCATCAGCATAGGTTCTTTTTCCCATGGCATTTCATTTACTTTGAATTATTAAAGTACCATTAATTTTAATACATTGGGCTTCGTCTCAAGCCTAATGTTTATACCAATCTGAAAAATAAATATCTTTGATTTCCCTGTATTTTATGACTAATGGGGGGAAATTACATGATCAGATTAATTGCACTCCACTAGGGACGGCTTCACATGTAATGATTTCCTGCACCAATATCACTTCCTATACAGATTTCACTTCTGAGTCGGAAAACTGCATGTACACACAAAGGAATAGACATGAGTGCACTAATTGTGGTATGTGTATTGGGATGAATGTAATTTTGCCATAATGAATGCATCATTTTTAACAAGTGGTGCTAAGCTTGATGTGTCCTAGGCATTCTAGACCTCAGGTGACTTGGCAAATTCATGATATGCACATAACTCCTCTCTCTCTCTCTCTCTCTCTCTCTCTCTCTCTCTCTCTCGCTCTCGCTCTCGCTCTCGTTGTCAAGTGGTTTTCTGTGGGAGAAAGGGAAAGGATTCTTGCTAACAGACATGTTAGTTGCAGATTGTTGTTGTATTCTTTTCAATCCCTCTCCACATCAATATGTCTTTCTACCCAAACTGGGGGTGCCAGAAATCTCTGTCATAGAAACATTATGTCATGAAGTGGTGTCATTCTGGGATGATCTTTGGGGAAAAAATGTGTTTGCCAATTGGCAGGCATGGAGATGAGTGATCCTGGTGACTTTCATCCCATCTTCAAATTCTTGCTTCCTGAAAATTAAAGGGGGGGATCAGCACCCCTTTTGCCCCCAGTTCCCAAGTTCAAAGCTGAGAGTCTCTAGTCTCAATGACAGTTACTGAACTCATGGCAGAGAACTCTAAATAGATGTAGAGCAGATAATTTATGAGCCAACTTAATGAAAGACTAGGTCAAACATACATATGCATTATTCCCATTCTCTCTCTCTCTCTCTCTCTCTCTCTCTCTCTCTCTCTCTCTCTCTCTCTCTCTCTCTCTCTCTCACTCACTCACACACACACACACACACACACACACACACGAGAGAGAGAAAGAGAGAGAGAGAGAGAGAGAGAGAGAGAGAGAGAGAGAGGGACAACCTTACCAAAACAACTCACTCACTCACTACTGACTGCAGCACTCACAGCTAGGCCAAGTGGTGTTGCTAGGGGCAGTGGCACCCAGGCCGGCGATGATATAAACATTTCACTTCCGGGTTCTTGCACCCTGCGACTCCACAGAAGAAAACAACGCAGTGAGGGAGTACAGATTAGCTTGGCCTAGAGGCCCCCCCTCCCGGCCTACGCAAGCAGCACTTCCTGGGTCAGGACATGGCAGAGGCAAGTGAGTAGGGTCCTTGCCTTCACTCTGCCTCAGGCACTCGGCCCCTTGTCCCATCCTCAGGCAATCCTCGTTGCGTCGCGGTCTGGCCAAGGCACCTGATGATGTGCAGGTGAGATGGGCGGGCAGTGGAGAGTGGTCCAGAAACTGGCCAGGGCCAGCACTGCCTCCACACCATGCTCACTGCCTGGCTCTTCAGTGCCCAGCCTGCCTTTCACATCGGACCGTCCTTCGGGCTCCAGGCCAGGTCTCACTAAGGCTGCCCCCCCCCTCACTGAATAGCTGCCTGGCTAGTGCCAGCAGACATTTTAGAGTCTTTGGCAAGCATCTGCTGGTAAGCAATGCGGTGGAGTTTAAGAGAGTCTGTGGCTTGCTTGCTCGAGACTCTTCAAAACTCTGTAGTGCATGCGTTGCCACATCGCTTGCTGGCAGACGCTTGCTGGCTGGCAGACGTTTGCTGGAGACTCTAAAGTCTGCTGGCAAGCGCTCTGGAGTTCTAAGAGACTTTAGCAAGCGTCTGCTGGCAAGCGACATTTGCTTGCTGGAGACTCTTTAAAACTCCAATGCACATGTGTTGGTGCATTGTGGCCACGTGGTGCCCCCTTCTGGCCTGGAACCCAGGGCAGACCGCCCTCCGCTTCTACGCCACTGTACTAGGCTTCTCCTCTTCATGCTTCTCAGAGACAATGGCCACCATGGTGTCACCAAGCACAGCAGCCATTTCAAATTTCACATTCAGAGCTGCACACACACACACATTGCTTCTGTCTTTCTCTGACCAATACTCAGACAAACCCAAATTGCATGGGTCTCTCTATAGATGTCCATGAATACACATGGGTCTGTGGCACACCCTGTGCTGCAATTCCACTCCCACCATGTGTATTTATTTTACCCTAGACTCCCATCTGAAAACAGCTGTTCTCTAGACCTAATGAGAAGAAACGGTAGCATACAAAACATTCACATTGGGTTTATGGAAGCAATCTCATTTGTCATACCTGCCCTACAACTCAAGGGCATCTGAACTACAAAATTAAGAATATGGATATACCTCAGGCTTTCAGCCTTGGGACTACATCTCTAGCTAGCCTCAACATAAGAAAAACTGAAGTAGGCAGTTCAGATCAGAGATCTGGGACACACTTAGAGACATCAAATTGTTACTTGTTTAATGAAAGATTATAGTTTTCACAGGGAGCAAAGTGCAACTTGGATTTTCCACCTTAAGATTCAACTTCTTTTGAAACACAATGTCTACTCAGAATTTAACTGAGTTAAATGAGACTCTTTGAGCCCAATCCTATCCTCCCTCCACCAATGCATCCATGCCAAAAAGGTGCACCCTGTATCCAGCGGGGGGGGGGGAGCGGATCGGGAGGCTTTGAGGGGATAGAAGAATTATATCCCCTTACCCCTCTGTAAGATTCCCAATCCACAATGTGATTCCTCAGACCTGAGCCAGCTCTGTACCTGGCAAAAGTCCAAAGAAAAGGGGCAGGGAGGCTTGCAAAAGAGGGCGATAGGATCTGGCACATGACATTGCCGCCAGATCCACCTCATTCTGCCACTTTCCCCACCCACCCCCTTTTCTCCCTCCTCCCTGCCCAGTTTCACCCCCTCCCTGCCCCCACCGCTGCCTTACCTGCTCTGGTGGGCACAAGAGGAACTGCTGGTGGCACTGCAGCGCTGCTGCCTGTTGCAGCAGTGTGTGCAAAATGACCGCCAAGGAAGCACTCTGCGTGCTGTCGGCAAGATGGCCACTGGCCAAACCAGGCTGGGAGAGTGCGGGGATATTGGGAGCGCACTCCGCCAATATCCTAGGCCCTTTCCCAGCCCAGTTCGGCCTTCTTACCCCGCTGCCTCGGATGTACGTCAGCTTCAGAGCTTGCGTACAACTGAGTAGGCCCATAGGCCCCGGGCAGCCCTATTAATAGTGTTTGCAATCTATCTATCTATTGAAGGGGAAACTGTTTTGCCTTTGGGGAACAACTCAGCAAACACAGCATGCATGTGCAGTTTTTATAGGTCTTCCAGCCCTCTGTCTCTGGAGAGGCAAAAGAAGTATGCCTTTTAATAGCAGTTAATATCCTGAATTATGCCTCAGGGGCCCAAGCAGCAAAAAGTTTGGATTTACCACCTTGAGCTCTTGCCAGTATCTGACAAGCTGATTTGGAAGGGATCAGAGCACAGTGGTCCTTTCAAGCACAAATGTAAGAGCAGACAACACTTTTCAGTGATGTGACACTGACAGTCTGACATCTCTGATCTGTATCTTCAGCCCTTTTTTGTTTTGTTTTAAAGGATTAGGACTACAAATAATCTAGGCCTTTAGGAATATAATATAAGTATAAAATATGTACATATTTTATTGCTGATGACAGAAATCAAAGACAGAAAAATGTCTAAGGACATTGACTCTTTTCCCCTGCCAATGAAGGCTCTAAAGCTGAGATGACAGATCTTAAGCTGATACCAATCCAAATACCAAGTTAGCAGAATAACAGCCCAATCCTAACTAAAAATACCCCCTGGCGATGCAGTTATACCAACCGAGCATGCACTGCATCTTGCGGTGGGCAGTCGTGGAGGTCTCCTCGAGGTAACGGAACATTTGTTCTCTTAACTGGGACAAGCCTCTGCTGCCTCTCCTCAGGTCTGTGCAGTCCAAGGGGAGAAAAGGGAGAGGGAATGGGATTAGGATCCAGCACAAGTCGCTGTTGCTGGGATCCATTCTTCCCTCCCTTGTTCCAACTCCCACCCTCCCTGCACAGAAAATCCCTGTTCCACCCCCTCTCCCATCGCCTTTCTCCCACAATGGCTTCCCTGCCTAAGTGCAGGCTGCCAACTGTGGCAGTGTGCCAGAGTCAATGCCACCATTTGCAGTGTCCCTGAAATGGTCACCGGCCTCACTCTGTTTGCAACGTCATAAAAGCATGTATGCTGCCATGCATACCTTTATGCTATCGCAAAGGCCAGTTAGCATTGGGCTGTAAAACAGTTGATTGTAGTTTGGGGGAGGGGGAGTGACATGAGGCTATTTTCCCTTTGGAAGAACTGATTCCAACTTTTGAACAGATACATTGCTTTACATTCATCCTGTCTGGGTAGCTGCAAAAGCACATGAGGCTTCAATGATTGAAGAATTATAAATATGTAGCGAATGGCAAAATTCCCAAATCCCTAATATGAACGAATGCATGAAATGTTGGGGTGTGCACTAATTGTCTAGACATTTTCCCCCAACTCAAAGTCACTCAATCACTGCCCATTCCTATCCTCCACCATTGGCGCTGATGCAACCGCACTGACGGAGTGCGCGCACATCCAATGGTGTGTGTGTGTGTGCGTGTGTGTGTGTGTGTGATCAGATAGCCACTAGGAGGTAAGTAAAAACACTTCCTGGTGTTACACCTCTGGTAGGCTGCCCAACCACCTATCAGTCTCCTTGGACATTTTGCTGCTGTATGTCCAAGAAGAGAAAAGGGATGGTGTGGCTTGGGAAAGAGTGGGTAACATCTGGCTCACTCTGGTGCCGCCAAGATCCACCCATTCCCTCCCCTTGTCCTCCCCCCAATCCTCCCTGAAACTCCTCCTGCCCTCCCTCTCCCTGCCCATGACATGCCTCCGCCACCAACTTATCTACAGAGCCAAAAGAGGCCTCTGGAGCCACTGCTTCACATGTTGCACTGCTACCTGTTTGTGGCAGCAGCCTGGAAATGCGTGACAACAGCCCGGCTTTTGCTCCACCGGAAAATGCCCTGTGCTGCTGGAACACGAGTTCTGGCAGTGCAGGGTGACCATAGGATTTGACCCTTAGACATTGTATCCATTCATTTATATATTGGACTGAATAAAAGGGACCTATGGCCCAATAGAAAATAAGTGTCTCTAGGTAAAAGTAATTTATTAAGGGGGGGTCTTTTTCTACTTATGTATCTTATGCAATCATAATGCAATCATAAGTATCTACTTATGATTGCAGTGAAACCCACTAACATATTGTACCTGCTGAAAAGACTACTTTCATTCCCTCAGGGTACATAGTGGGAAAACCAATCTAAGCTAAAAAGACCCAGATCATGATGACAAATGTTTGATTGATAGTTTAGTTAAACTTCAGATTAAACAAAATGTGTCATATTGTATTGTAGTGTACAATACTATAGATCAGGCCTGCATAATTTGCCACCCATGAAGTAGAATTCAACCAGCCTACCATATGCTTTGGCTTTCTAAGTACTAGATATTCCCTACCTTCCTCTGTTTAAAATAAGTGTATATCACCTTTCAACAAACAGGATGGGGGGGGGGGGAATGAAAGTTGCTTATTTGGTTGATAGTAAAGCCTCTAAGCAGTGTTGGAAAGTCCATTTCAGATTGAGGGACTGTGCACTGGGAAACCTATGTCCACTCATTTGAACATCTCCCATAGGTTGAGAGTAGGGCTTGTTTTCACTAATCCAAATAAGTGGAAATTTAGAGAGGAGCCAGCCACTGAGTGCAGACACTCTGAGCAGGATTCTACTGGAACATGAGAACTTCTGAAATGATGGTGGGTGGGTATTGATGTCAGCAAGCTTGCTGTATTGCAGCAGCTTTACCTTCCAAGAGACATAACTGCCGGCTGTCACTGCTGAAGGAGACAAGCAAGAGCCAGACATACTAGCCTCTCCTCACCTTTCTCCTTTATTCCTTTCCTCCCTCAGGTCTACACACTCCATATCAGAGAAAAAGGTTGCCTTATGCCTTTACTTATATTGGTTTTGAATGATGACTGTACACATGTGCAGCTGTATCTCATCTTATCTGTGTATCAGTTACTTGAATAAACATCCAAACGGGGACACAAAATCAAATTTCCTTTCATGGTATCAGGATATCCTTTTGTACATACCCTGTTCTGCATTCATACGGCACTCAGCTGTCTCATGGCAAACGTAAAATGGTTGAATTCACTATCAATTACAGGTTGGAACAAGTTTGATTTCAATTACAACAGGAGAGCAAAACAGCTGGGAAATCCCCAAGGGGAGGTGCGGGAACCATGGGGTTGAATGGTTCATTAAACACTACTAATTAGGGAGAGATGAACTCAAGATATAAAACACATCTTGTTGCTCTGCTTCACTAAGATAGTTTCAGGACAAAAAGAATAGCACCTACTTGGACTGAATCTATCTGAGTTTCCATATAATTGCTGCCTCATTTGTAGCTTTAACAACAGATCTAACTTTTTAAAAGCAACAACAAAGGAAATTAGTACATTTCTAGCTGCCTAAATTACATTCAGATAAAACAGCTGCTTTCAGGCCAAAGAGATTCAGAAAGCCAAGAGTCAACGTAAAAAAAATTGGGGGGAATTTTTTTATTTTATAGCTAATGATGTGGCTTGAGTTGGCAGAGCTTAAGTGGAGAAATTTCCAGAATACCTCTGTGAATTTCTTTGAAAAAGTTACTCATTTTAGTAATATTGATAAACCTTTTAGACAATGGCTGAAAAAAAATCACCAAGTCTTAAAACACCAAGGCCATCACCAATCTTAGACCCATGGAACAAATCACACTTAATAGTTACTGGTTATAGAGCCATCAATTCCTGGCAAATAGAAGGGGCAGAAATGGAATCAGTAACAGATTTTACTTTTTGGGGTTCCAAGATCACTGCAGACGGAGACAGCAGCCATGAAATTAAAAGACGCTTACTCCTTGGAAGGAAAGCTATGGCAAATTTAGATAGCATCATAAAAAGCAGAGATATCACCATGCCAACAAAAGATCATATAGTCAGGGCGATGGTGTTCCCAGTAGCAATGTATGGTTGCAAGAGTTGGACCATAAGGAAGGCTGAGCGCTGAAGAATAGATACTTTTGAACTGTGGTGCTGGAGAAGACTCCTGAGAGTCCCTTGGACTGATAGGAGATCAAATCAGTCAATCCTAAATGAAATCAACCCTGACTGTTCCCTGGAAGGACAGGTACTGAGGCTGAAGCTCAAATATTTTGGCCACCTAATGCGAAGAGAGGACTCTCTGGAGAAGACTCTGATGCTGGGAAAGATTGAAGGCAAAAGGAGAAGGGAAGGCAAAGGATGAGTTGGTTAGACAGCATCACCGATGCAACGAACATGAAAATGAGCGAACTCAGGAAGATAGTGGAGGACAGAAAGGCCTGGCGGGATATGGTTCATGGGATCACAAAGGGTCGGACACGACTTAATGACTGAACAACAACAACATAGAGCCACAACATATTCAACGAGTTCAGTAGGACCTGAATGAACACTGTAATACGGCTATTTGCATCTGTTGTGTGCACCCCAAAGATGGTTGTTCCATGTAGATGTCCCTGGATCAGCAGTGCAAGTCCTTTTTTTGCACAGCTGCCAGTTCCATCTTGATCTCCATTCATCTTCTGGCTCAACCCCCAACCTTTGTCCTCTCAACAGAAGGGAAAAACAAGATCTACCCAATATAGATCTGTATGTGTGTAGGGTTTGTTCTCACAACTGGGAACCCTGGTGCATCCGAGTTCCAAATTGTGCATTTAGCCCATTACCTCCTTCCACTGAATGCACAGAAGTTTGAGTAGGTGGGACCAAATGGTGTGATCCTTCTCCTCCACAACACACCCTGTCAATGCACTGGCAGAATATGAGAAGAGGGCTTAAATCGCTCTCATTGAAATTAGTGGGATTTAAAACTACTTCACTTGGATTGGATTGTTTCCTGGGTCTTCAGGTATTTGCTTTTGTTAAAAATGAACATCCAAATGAGTCCTTTGAGTAAACTTGCACATGGTAACTTATAGAATGTTTTAATGGAAGGATGTCTGTCTCCCATAATCCTACCTCTTAAATTAGACAATTATAAGCAACTTGTACTGCAGTGTTAGGAATTCTAGTACTTGAATCATAAACTGCAGCACCTGAACCATAAAATAACCTAGCCTCATGATATAACCAGGACTGTGTGTTCCTGGGCCACAGAGCCACCTTCTACCTTTGTCTAGTATGGTGTCTAGCCAGGATGGTGTAGTGGTTTGGGAGTTGTACTTAGACCTGGAAGATCCAGGTTCAAATCCCCACTCAGCCACAAAGCTTCCTGGGTGACCTTGGGCCAGTCACTATCTCTCAGCCCCACCTACCTCACAGGGTTGTTGTGAGGACAAAAAGGAGAGGAGGAAATATGTACACCACTCTGAGCTCCTTGGAGGAAGGGCGGTATAAAAATGTGAAAAATAAATAAATAAATAGTACAGTTCTCAAAATTTCTGGTCTCCGGAGCCCTTTACACTCCTAAACAGAGTTTTGGGGAGCCCCACCGATACATGTGTAGAGTCTCCAGAGCACTGGCTCATACGCAGAGTGGCACAGCACCAAGTAGATGGTGGCCACGTAAGGTGTGCTCATGGAGCCCCTGAAGCAGTGGTGTAACAAGGGTGGTGTGAAGGCAAGTAGTTGTGCAAGACTCTGTTACACTGGAGTCAGCGGACCCTCCCCCTTGCTGTTGGAGCCATTCCAGCAGCAACAGTGAGTGAGTGAGTGAGTGAGTGTCCTGCGTGTTGCCTTTGCTGCCAGAATGGCTCCAACAGCAAGGGGGAGGGGCCGCTGACTCCAGTGTAACAGAGTCTTGCACAACTACTTGCCTTCGCACCACCCTTGTTACACCACTGCCCTGAAGGGAGGCCCAGGGCTCCTAGGAGCACACTTTGAGAAACAGTGGTCTAGCCCCTTCAGTGTGCTGCACATCAATTGCTTCTCTAGCTCAGGACTATGGCATCACATAGCACGTGTCACTAACTTTATTAAGGGGATAAGTAATGAGCTGACAGTATCTTCAGAAAATTAGAAACCCTTATAAGCTCAACTGTTGCAATCAGGATGTTTCAAACAATCAGTAAGGAGGTGTAGTACAGTAAGTACCAACATAAGTTTGCGGGGGGCCCTGAGGCAAATATCTGCACTGGGCCCCCATGGCACCTGCTGCCCATGCCCGCTCATGAGAGTTCAGAGGTTAGCCAAATTAGCTGGGGTCTCTGATGGTCATGGGCTCTTGGTTAGTGCCTGACCTGGCCAACCCCTGACACCATCCAAGTACAGTTCTGCAGGACTGTACCACCTTAACATGTATACAGAGATTGCACTCTGATGAAAATTTGCCCGCCTATAGAAAGCGAACACACCCCAGACTTGTTGAATAGCCTCTTATTCTATTCTAGTGTCTTTTGTCTTAAGGTCAAACTACATGTCGTAAGAATGCATAGCATCGCCCAATAAAATATATATATATATAATCAATGGCTGGGAGAGTGCCTGAAATCAGGCCAATCCACAGTGTGCATAAGGGAATGTTATTCTCGCCATGCTTCTAACCCCCCTGGCATGTGATATTTTAATAGAAAAAAGGCTTCCATTGCCTTTCAAAGGAAGCTTTTGTTTGTTTTAAAAAGAGTGCATGGAGGCGGAGGCATGGTTAGGATTGGAAACATGGCAGAGGCAAAGTGCTAAACATTCTGTGGCCAACCAGCATGCCTGATGTCCAAGTCAGGGCTGTGGACTCAGCAAATGGAGAGGATTACAGGCAGGCAAGGATAAGGAGTAGAGAGGAGAGAGAAACAAAGAGGGTGGAGAAAGATGAAAGAGGGTAGTGTAGAGGAGTGGAAAGGGCTACGGGCAGTCAAGGAGGCAGAGGAGAGGACTACAGGCAAGCTGATAGCGAGGGCAGAGAGTACCAAGTAGAAAGAGACATGGGGGGCGAGGAGGGTGGAGAGGAGAACCGGCAATGAAAAGGAAAAGAGTGGAAGGGTTTGCAGGTGCCGGGAAAAGAAAAGAGAAATTGTGGGAAGGAATGGGAGGAAAGTGACCCAGCTGGAGTAGAGGTGGAAAGAGAAGAGAGGGGTTCAGAAGTCAACAAATGGTTGGGAAGGTGGCAAGTGTGAAAGAACCCAGGGAAGCAAAGGACAAGGAAAGCAGGCTTCACTCTGACCCCAACCAGGGGATGATTAATTGAAGATTGACCGACCCTACCCCACCATGAGGCTGATCCTTTGTTCATGCCAGTCATCAACCTTTCCTCAATAAACCAGATGAATGCAGAGACTCATGAACATGAAAATGAACATGAAAATGAGCGAACTCAGGAAGATAGTGGAGGACAGGAAGGCCTGGCAGGATATGGTTCATGGGATCACGAAGGGTCGGACACGACTTAACGACTGAACAACAACAACAACCTCCAACTCCAGAAATGTTGTTCCCAAGCCCTATGACATGGACCTGCTCCCTTGGCGGGAGGCAGAGGGGGTAGGGCAACCACACATCCCTACCCCATAGTGGTTTTGCCCCACATCAGGTGCTCCTCCAGGTCTATTATTTAAAAAAAAAACCGAAAAACAAACAAACATTGAGCCTTGTGTATTTCTCGTACATGTAGTTTGGCCCTTACAGAGAGACTATTTTGAGCCCTATTTTTAATCTCAGAATACCTGAAAAAAGAATTCAGTTTCATATTGTGTGCACTCCTGATTGTCTCTGAATTATTCTATTTTTGTATTGGTAAAACTTAATGGAAAACAGGTTTTTGTGGAAATTAGAGACTTATTTTCCATAAATCAAATAACTTTTCTGAACATTTTTTTATTGTCCTTTAAGCCAATGTCCATTTTTATGAGGTGGCCATATACAGAACTGATTGGGTGAACATATGTACAGATCCTGTTACATGAACACAATAATCTTTTCAATTTCATGAAAATTCTATGAAAAAGCATTATATTGGTAAAGCAGAGTGGTATACAGAACTCCCTAAGGGAACATGGACATTGATTTCAATGGGACACTGGGCCTACAATGTTTGACTTTAAAGAAAACAACAACAACTGTTGTGTGTGTGTTTTTAAACAGATCTGATATCTTACCACCCATGGTTTCTCAGGTACCCAAATCTCCCACAAGTACTTCGGCATATCTCCAAAATTCAGTGCCTAAAAAGCAAGTAATATTTGAATAAAAAGATTTGTCACTTTTACTGTACTTTAAGATAATCCTCCCCGCCCCCAACATTGGCACAGTCCAGGTTTAAGTTCAATTCATACAGTTACTGGACTTCTGAATCCTGTCTTGTGTTGTATAAGCAGCCTTGCGTACTGTCCCTTCATGATGCACATTCCATAACACATCACTGCCTTATATGATGTGATATTTCCCTACTTTTTGTAAGAACATCAGAAGAGCCCTGCTGGATCAGGCCAAAGGCCCATCTAGTCCAGCTTCCTGTATCTCACAGTGGCCCCACTATGCCTCAGGGAGCAGACAAGACAACAAGATCCAACATCTGTATCCTGTTGCCACTCCCTTGCATCTGGCATTAAGAGATAGCCTATTACTAAGACCAGGAGGTCTTACATACACAAGAACGTTCCTGCTGGATAGGAACACAGCCCTGTTCTCCATGTCATATGCCAAATTAAAAAGGTAAAGGTGACCCCTGACAATTAAGTCCAGTCGTGTCCGACTCTAGGGTGTGTTGTTGTTGTTCAGTCGTTAAGTCGTGTCCGACCCTTCGTGATCCCATGAACCATATCCCGCCAGGCCTTCCTAGGGTGTGGTCCCTCTCAAATTATGTCAGCCTAAACTTCCCTGTCATTCAAGTCTCCTTCCCACGCAAGCCACAAGCAACCACAGCACATTCTTTATCTCCCCCCCCCCACTTTGTCTGCAAATATGGACTAGCAATAAAACAACCATGTTTTGTTCCACACAGTATCTCTACCCTTCACACTATTGGTGGGAAAGGCTGATACTAATGAATGACATGCTAACTTAGCTCCTTTACCCAATTTAGCACAGGGACGTAGTACTACAAGCCTTGAAGATAATCTAGCAATTTTTATGGAGACTGATTGGGATGTCACTCACAGGTTATATACGAGGCACCTCAAAAAGTCTGCCATTCAAGAAAACATTTAATTGCAATCCTGCTATGAGCTCCAGTTGAATATGCATGTAAACAACACGATTCAGGATTTCAACAACCTTGAGAGGGGCCCTGCTAAACCGAATATGTTCCATCTAGTTTGGCATTCTATTTCCCACAGTGGCTGGATAGATGCTTCCAGGAAGCCTACATGTGCATAATGAAGGCAATGGTCCTTCCCAGTTTGTCTCCAATGTTTGGTATTCAGAGGCACATTGGCCGTTCCATTTAGTATAAATTGAATTATATTCCCCCTTTTATTTCATCATGGAATTTAAGGTGGCGTATATGAGGTTCCCAGGCATTCTCCAATCTTGGGACTTACCAGACTCAGAACTGATGATTAGCTATGGCAAAGTTGCTTCATCATGTGCCTTGGGAACTAATGGCTGTGTTCACAAAATATTCTTGCTACTTATTCTTCTACCAATTGATTTTTTTTTTTAGTTCTGCAACAACAATGGTGAGCAATCAGCAGCACCTGGGAGAAACAATCCAAGGTAATAACTTTTGCGAGGCTGATTTAGCTCCATACAAACATTAATGGAGAAAAGAAAAAAAAATAGAAAAGTTGGACTTATGATGCATTAGAACAAGGTTTCTAACCTCTGTTCTGCTGCCTCATTCTATACTTGTTCTGTCAATAAATGTCGATTGGGTTCCCAGTTATGGGGAGGAACTTGCCCTGCTTTCAATGATTGCTACTGCAAACAAGAACTGAACATAGGGGCATTTGGGGGAGTGTGGTCAGGGAGCATGTTGGCACGAAGGTATGGCTAGTTGGTGTGCTCACACTCCCTTCTCTCATTCTGTGAACACGGGGAGATTGTGAAGAGGGCTTATATACTAGCTCTCTCTATACATCTATACCAGTGGTTCCTGAACATTTTAGCACCGGGACCCACTTTTTAAAATGACACTCTATTGGGACCCACCTAGCTTTACGTGTCTTAAAAAAAGGTGATCTAGAAAGAAATATTATTTAATTTACTTACAAGTAATGTTTTATTCATTTATTAGCAAAAAAAACTCAATCCCTTTCTCGTAATGAGGCAGCCCTAACAAATAACCTCAAGGCATGAAGGGCTTAGTTATGTGACTTCACCTGCCCCCACTGTCTGTCATTGACAGACTTGGGAAAACACAAACACACACACCTGAAAAAAAAGACACTGAGGGCGCAATCCAAACTCACTTAGGCCGCTGTTGTAACCAGCGGCCCAGCGAAAACGGGAGGCCCCAGAACGGAAAGGGGATTCAAATCCCCTTTGAATTCCCCTTTTGGAGGGGATTTGAATCCCCTTTCCGTTCTGGGGCCTCCCGTTTTCGCTGGGCCGCTGGTAACAACAGCGGCCTAAGTAGGTTTGGATTGCGCCCTCAAACATTTATCTCCCTATATTTACACAAGCTTGCAAACTGCAGGAGCTCAGCTCTTTGGAGGGCAATTAGCAGCTATCTGATTTTTGAATAGCCTCAGGGCTTGAGGCAATTATCTGATCTTTCCATCACCCATGTTTTCATTGGAGGCTCTGAGGGACCCACCAGAAATTGGGTCCCAACCCACAGTTTGAGAAACACTGATCTTTCTATACAATGACAGAGAATAATTTACATACTAAAATGGATCCAATAGAACTGACAAAGTTATGCGGAAGATGCATCTCACATCTCATTAAAGTGTCAAGTGAGACCCAACGTTGGGAAGACCATAAAGAATTGGGTTGCCAGCCAGTCAATATTTAAATAGTTTATTTATTTGGCTAGTAAAATTGCACAAATTTAGATATTCATGGTAGAGATCTGGAAGGCTAATAGGCTACAGATTCTGATAGGCTCCAGTCATGATGTGTCAGATTCTCTCAAGTTCCACCCATAACTCACCAGATTCCACTGCAACCTACAAGAATGTTCCCTAGCTTTTTTTTTTCCTTTTTGGTTAAGTGGTTTTTATTTCTGTGTAGTGGGAAGAAATTAGCATTCAGTTCAGAATTGTTTACTGCTCCTTTTATCATTATTTGGTGAGCAAAGGCAGAAATATCAGAAATTTTTACATCAAACTGTGTTGTCAATCCCAATGGAAAACACAGTTTGTTCCAAAGTTCTCCAATCACATACCTCCAATATCTTACACATCTCTTGTATGGTTGTACAGTTACATCATGGTTCTTTGTTGTAGAGTTACATCACAGACCAAGGATTGGTCTTTAAAGGAACTTTAAAGAAAATATATTTACATTCATGGAAAACATTCACCTCTAATATCAAGCTGGAAGTTACTTGCTAACGTAGAAGAATTCCTTTATTTGCCAAGCAGTATCTTACTTCAAAGAGAAGCACACCTAAAATCAACAGGCACTTGATATTTGATTCTTCAGCGCGTTTGAATCAAACCTCCAAGGGTATTAGCAAATACAATTCAACAAGAAGAAAGCAAGCTTGACCCAAGAGCACATGGAGAAAAGTCAACCCTCTTAAGTCTAGTTTTACATGCATCTTACAAATCTTGCAGTATTGATGTACAAGCTGAGCTACAGAGGCGTGTTCCAAGACTCGACAAATCCCTCAGCGTTTGAATGCTATCAGCTAACCTATCGAAAATACTGATTTTTGCTTGCCCACTAACAATTTGGTCTAAATATACAAACACCACCTCTACTTATAGTCCATTTGCAATACATTATACAGTATATAAAGGGGTGAACAAGAGCAAATCTTGAACTTGCATGTCATCCACCTTATTCTGCCATGCTAACTCCAGAATACTGGTGGACGAAAGGCAAGACATTCTCAGTGTGTGTGTGTCCCACCACCACTGAAAGAACTGAAAGAGGTGGGGTGCATACACCAGATATTCCCTAATGCTTCTTCAGGAAAAGTGAGAATCGCAGCGTTGTTGAGGCAATGGGTCCTTTGGTTGTCTTGGGGCCCAAGCAAATTCCTGGTCTTGACATTTTTTTGAAGCTAGCTCTGCTATGAGCAGAACCTTGAATTGGGACCTATGCTGCAAGGAGGTTTACTTCAATGCTCCGGCTATCCTATTTTGCCTTGTACACCCTACATAGCAAAGGTCCTGTGTGAACCAGCTAACACTGTTAACACTCTCACAGCCCAATCCTAACCAATTTCCCAGTGCCGATGCAGCCGCAATGCAGTCCCAAGGTAAGGGAACAAATGTTCTCTTACCTTGAGGAGGCCTCTATGACTGCCCCTCCACCACAAGATGTAGCGCATGCCCCATTGGCACAGCTGCATCAGTGCTGGAAAATTAGTTAGGATTGGGCTGTTAGGCCCCAATCCTATCCCCCAGCACAATAGAGCATGCAGCTGTGCCAATGGAGAGTGCACTGCATGCTATGGTGGGGGATGAGGCAGCAGCTGGAGAGGTAAGTAAATTTTTCTTACCTTTCCTGGCCGGCCTGGTTCCCAGCCAGCCCACAGGACTTAGCGGATGCTGCATCAGCAGCCCTGCACCTTGCAAACCAGTGAAGGATAGGATTGGGCTGTAACTTAATTAAGATTTTTGGATGATAAAGGAAAAGTTAGTTAATCTTTTTATGAATATTGGGATACCACTTATAGATTTTTTAAGAGAGAGAGAGAGAAAAGGAGTGATAAAGTGTGAATTTAATGAATAGTATATTAGAGATATAGGCTTAGTTAGATATTAGAAGTAGAAAATATATAATAGTATACAAGTAGGATTTACTGCTTCGCGCTTGCTGTAATCTTTCGTAGTATGTTGTATTGTATTGTTTTGTTTTGTTGTTTTGTTTTGTAGTTTATTCATAAAAAATTAAATATATATAATAATAAAAAAATAAAAAAAGGATTGGGCTGTAACTTATACATGATATAAATACAGAAAATAAAAAAGAATAATAATAAAATAACTATGAGAAATGAGGATAGTAACTCACAAAAAATCAGAGCAATCGGTACCTCTAATTTTTAAAGATTATTGAAGTGAATATTGTATCAGTCTTGCAAGCTAGGCGAAGGGGGATGTAAAATCCTATATTTGAGAAATGTAGTCTGTCTTATTGCAACTCTCATAGGCTCACAGGTAAAGCATGCCTCGGACGTTTTGCCCAAGCAGGAAGCTCCAAATTAATCTCCAAGTTTTGTCTTAACCAAAATCTGGTGACAGTTCTACAAATCATCCTTAGAAAAGGTTTGCCCCTAAGTGTGCCTTTCTCACCCCTGAAATAAAATAAAAGGGAGACAATAGCCCACCCCACACATGCCACTTCCAGGACTAGCAATTGACGAAAGAGTCAAATATTTCCAATTTCTTTCCAAGCAAGGGTCTAAAAGTCAATGTAATTTAAGATATTGTAAAGCCAGCATGCCTCTAAACTGGAGTTCTGTTTGCTAATCCCTCTGTCCACCTGTGCTTTGGTTTCTGTTTCATGCATTGACACCGGCAAAACATTTCCACAGAAATACAGCTGGGCAATTCATTTCATCTAGCACTCTCAATCTAGAAACAGAAGAGGCCGTGTGAGAATTCCTCCACAGAATAACACTTGGGAAGGAGAGGAGAGAGTCACATAAAATCAGTAGGCTGGGTGATATATTGCAATTCAGCAGCAAGGGAGATAACAACTGGGAGCGCAGGCGATTGCTCTCTTCCCCAATAAAATAAAAGCAGATTGAACTACTGACCTGCACACAGTAATGGAAATGGTCTACTGTGTTGTCGGTTTCTGGAGAAAAGTAAAAGGCAGGCCAGTCTAAAAACCCCTACAATGTTTTTTTTAAGCTAATACACTAATAAATTACTAATGTATCTATTCTTTAATGGGCATGAAAAACCTGATACTTCTGAAACTAGCAAAATAATGAGAGCAATAAAGATTTCACACACATCCTAAACAAACCCACACACACACTCTACAGAATCTGAACTATCCATTCACTGTGTGGGAATGTGGTAACTGTTGGTCCAAATTCACACACCACATTCTTAAGTAGACATCTACATTTTTAGCATGTGCACCTAAATGTATAATGTGTGAATGAGACAAATGTATGTTTGGAAACATGTATCATACATACAGGAACGCTCATTAGAGAGCATGACCATCTTCAGTCCCATCAAATGTATACTAAGTCCCAAAACCAGGTTGGCTGCTGAATAATAGCTCTGCGCAAAAGTACAAAACTGGACACTGATTAAAAGGTATCATTTCCAGTGAAAATATCCACTGATGATATTCACACCCAAAAAATTATCCAAGCAATAGATGTCATATTCTAACTAAGATTTCAAACTACAACATAGCAGTTCTTTGTGTAGGATATCCGTCGAAGCGATGTAGGAAGACTCCCTGTTCAAATCCTACATATATGGCAAGGTTCTGCAGCAACCAGAGAAGGAAAAAAGATGTATTCTCAGGATTGCTTTTTCTAGAATAGTAGCAGTGACATTTCAGACTTCATGTTCACACTTAGAGTCCTGATTCAGGTATAACCACTGTGTCAAAATTGCTACAGATATAACCAAATATAATGTATGCGCAACCCAAGACAGTGGTCGGAGACACTGCGATGACAATGCAGATGAAAATGCACACCCTCCTGCATACTGTGTAGCATGAATTGGGGCCACAATAGTTGCAGATACGAAACTGGGTTTGCATCTACTTTCAGTCTGAATATTATTATTATTATTATTATTATTATTATTATTATTATTATTATTATTAACAGTATTTATATACTGCTTTTCAACAAAAAGTTCACAAAGCGGTTTACAGACAAAATCAAATGATGAAATGGCTCCCTGTCCCAAAAGGGCTCACAATCTAAACTTGGGTGTGCAGAAGCTAAGGAGCCACATGCAAATCTTCCTCGGGAAGATTTGCATGTGGGATATCACAAAAGTGATATCACAAAAAGCTGAGACTGGGATATCACAAAAGTGATGATGTGAAGTAGCATCACCAGGTCTAGCACCACTGTCACCCCTAAGCCTGTGATTCACTCCAGCATATTCTTGTCCTGTCCTGTTCTGATGGTGTAGGAAGACCTAGGCCATGAGGGAGGAGTTTACACAATGTGGGTCTTTTTCATCCTAAGAACTGGCAAAATGCTGGAATGGGAAAGATCTGCAGAGAAGAATCCTCTCAAGTGCCCTAATCTTCTGATAGAATCAGAGTCACATGGGTCACATGTTGCAGCAGCTCCCATACTGCTAAGGTAACTTTGTTGTTTAGAGGGGCCCTTTGTTGTTTAGGGCAGGGGGTCTCAACCCCTTACCGGCCAAGTACCACCTCCGGCACCACTCTCTTGCTGCGTACAACCGGACGTGACTGGCGATGATCTCATCATCGCCAGTTACTTCCAGGTTTTCAGAGGCCAGAAAACGCAGGGAGGAGGCTCTGGGTGGGTGGGAGGGCACTTCAGTGTTCCCGAGAGGCGTGGCCAAAGGCAGGAGCCTCTCTGGAGTGAAAACACGCCACCAAAAGTGCTGCATCGGAGTAGGGTTCTGGTAGTCGGGAGTTCGAGTACCAACAGGTCAGCCAAAGTACCACTGGTGGTACTAGTACCACTGGTTGAGAAACCTTGGTTTAGGGTAATACTGAGGATGGAGACAAAAGTGCCCAGTCTACAGCATTTGCATGTCAAAGGCTAGGAGGCCATAGCCTCAGGTTGTGAGGGTTACAATTCAAGGCCCATAGTTTTGGATATGCTGCTGCTGCTGCTGCTGCTGCTGCTGCTGCTGCTGCTGCTGCTGAAGTGCATCTTTAATCTGAGTGCTGTATTTAAAAACTACAACACTTGTGTAAAGACACTGAAAAATTATATCCAGAAAGAAACCCTTGTTGCTCTTAAGGACTGAAGATCTAAGTGATAGCAGCAAGAATAAATAATGGTAAATCAAGAGAGCTGAATTTAGTTTCCCACTGACATTTTCATACACATATAAAAATCCTAGCACAATAAACTCTTAATTCAGGGAAAAGCACCAGATAAGACTTTGCCAATTGCTTCTACTCCTATCTCTACCACCTGGCACTGCCTATTTTGTTTTCCTAATGCTTTTGCCTCCAGCTTGTCTTCATTTCTGGCATGGTTAAGAGCCGAATAGAACTGGAGAGTGAAATGGAAGCCGCCTACTAAAGATAAAAGCTTATTTTAATGTGCAGAAGTTCCAAACAGCATTAAAAACATGACAAGTTTCAAAGTAAAAATACAGCTAACATATGTCTTATTGTGAAAAATTGTTTAGAGCGTGCATGAGTGCAGGCTTGCATGTCTTGCAATCCAACAAGTTGAATATAGCCCAAGAGCCATATAACCACAAATATATGGCTTCATCACTCCATAATTAAAGAAGGCTTCATGCACTTGTCCCGAGATAAAAGACAAGACACTGTACCTCCCAAGTAAAAGCAAGCAGGTAGCTCAATCAAATGTCAGGGTGATGCACTCCATATACAAGTAGTTAGGATTTGCAAAATGATGAATTGTTCTTGCTAACACAAACAGCCCCAAACCTGCAGGTTCAGTTCCTAGTGATTAGCTCCTTGATAAGAAGTCTGCCCTCCTTTTCCTTGTATTACATCTGTGATCAGAGAAGTTCAGCCACTAGTCTTGACCATCTATCAATTTCCACGAAACATAAAACTTATTTTAAGACAGAAGTAATGGAAGACCCTGAGGGACACCGAGGGCTTTGAACGGACGTTTTTCCGTTTATTGAGGACCTACCTTCAAAACCCTACAATCCCTCTCAACCTCTACAAGTATTTTGCTCGGAAATCGAAAAAGGAGCTCATTCTTCAAAAATGGAAGCGACTTCAAAAGGAACCACCCTAAGCACGAAAGAAAATTGCCACAATGCGGAGAAAATCCGTTTGACTATATACCGTATTTCTTTGAGTTACGAAGGCGCCATCGATTCTAAGGCGCACCTTTACTTTCAGTACCACCAGCAGGGGAAAAAAAATCCATCAATTGTAAGACTCGCCTCCCTTCATTAAATCTATCTGCTCAGCACCAACTCTCCCTAGCATGTCTCCTGCAGCTGAGGATGATTGAGTGCACTGCCTTTGCATAGCATTTCTGGCCCTGCCAGAAAGTGCCATTTCCTTCATTACCTGGGCTTGGGGGAGCTTCAGGGAGGCCTGCGCAACCCTCTGCAGGCCTCCCTGATCTTCAGTTCGGCGAAAAACAGCGATTTTTGGCCATTTCTGGTTTTTGTGAAAACCGGAAATGGCTGAAAATCACCGGGTTTTGCCGAACTGAAGATCAGGGAGGCCTGCAGAGGGTCGCGCAGGTCTCCCTGAAGCTCCCCCAAGCCCCAGTAAGTAAGAAGATAGCATTTTGGGGTGCTTTTTGGAGACCTTTGATTCTAAGATGCACCCCAATTTTTGAAATGCTTAATTGGGAAAAAACATGCGTCTTAGAATTGAAGAAATACAGTATTGCTGAACAGGCCTGTATTGTTAAAGTGTGTATGTCAGCCATGAAAATGTAGATTTTGCAAATTCTACAGTCATGCACTCTTAGGTATGTCTACTCAGAAGTAAGCCCCATTGTATTCAATGTCCTAGTTCTCCACTCTCTTCCCCTCCACATGCCTTCTTCTCTGTCCCTCTCTTCCTTTTCCAATCCAGGGAATAGAAGGAGAAGGAGGGGCAGTAGAGACATGAAGGCAGAAACGTCGGTGCCCCACCTGGTGCCCAGAGCAAGGCGGGGTCTGCGTGGCGTCACGTCGACGCGCCCAGCCAGCGCAGCTCCGGCCATGCCCCCCGGTTTTGCTACCTTTTTGGAGCCGTCCGAGCTCCAGGGAGCGTGGGCGGGCCGAAACGAAGACGGCCGAAGCGGAGGCGACACATCGCGAGGGTAAGTACGCCCCCCCCTGCCCGTGCCGCCCGCCCGGAGCAGCTCCATGTGCTCCGACAAAGTTCCGTCGCTGCTGATGAAGGCAGACAGAGATGGGCACCCCCCACTAATCTGCTGCCTGATTTTCAACTGGCCTCATGGATGGGCTGGCCTTGTGCCTTGTAATAAACAGAAAACCCAGAGCCAGACTGATATAGTGATGATAGAGTGTTGGACCTGAGAAGACCTGGGGTTAGGTCATGCTCAGCCATGAAGTTCACTCACAGCCCAATTCTAACCAACTTTCCAGCCCCGATGCAGCCCTGCCAATGGGATATATGCTGCATTCTGTAGTGGGGGGGGGAGGCAGTCACAGAGGCCTCCTCAAGGTAAGAGAACATTTGATTCCTTATCTTGGGGGTGCATTGTGGCAATATCAGCGCTGGAAAGTTGGTTAGGATTGGGCTGTCAGTGATTTTTAACCAGGCACTAACTCTCAGCTGAACATCCCTCACAAGGTTGTTATGAGGACAAAATGGGGCAGAAGGGCAAGATATATCATACAAGGCTGAAAAGTGTGACTGTAGTACTAGTCTTCCACTAAAAAAATGATAAGTCCATCAGCCTTCTAATTCCCAGCCATGACTTTTATATTGGCTCATGCTGAATGCAGTGCTATCTCACTGGAGGTTTTGATCATGGTGCGTGTCCTAACCCTAGCACGTGAAGAAGGAACTACAACTTCCCTCCCTCCGCCTGCTCATTGCAGACTCTTATGGCACCTGGAAATCCACTACTCAGGGTTAGGGGCCTGCTGAAGAAATATGAGGTGCAGAAGGGTGCAGAAGAGGGGTGACAATATGGGGTGCAGAAGAGGCTGCCAAAGGAGGGGAAATCACTGAAAGTTGTCTCCTTCCCATCTTGCACGGACAGAAGTTCCTTCTGGTCATGCAAACTGAGATCGGAATACAACTCCACAAGTTTTTATGGTAAAGATCGATCACATCATTTTATTGTTTACTTAATGTATAACCCATTCATCATGGGCAGATAGTTGTGTACTGTATTTGTAAGATAAAATAAACACAATACACACAGACACAGACACACACAAAATTGCACCTCGTATAATGTATTTTGTATGGCCCTGAACATGAAGGTGTTCAGGGCCATACCCAACAAAACCGATTGGTTTTGTTAAGGCCGGTTAAGAACCGGCTAGAAGCCAGGCAAAAGGAAGTGCTAGTTCAAACAATGCATGGAACCTACTGCCAAAAGATCACAAGATCTTTTGTCTATCTATGTCTATGTTCCACTAACATAGGTAGACAAATTACACAACCCAACACACATTTTGGTGCCTTAAAAGTTAGACCTATTCCTGGGTATATTTGGGGCGCTGATTCCAAAAAATGGCATCAGTTTTTCCCTATCAGCTCGAGTTTTGGAAATATAACATAGCTTATATGCTGATGACCTATGCTGATTCAAGCAGCTCCCTCCTGAGGAAGTTGACGCCATGGCTTCCTCACGAGGAAGTTGTTTAAAAGCATATAAAGTGGCTATGCAGTATCTCCAAAAGTAGAGCTGATTGGGCAAAACAGATGCCATTTTTGGAATCAGAGCTCCAAATACTGTATACCCAAGAACATAGGTCTAACTTCCAAAGCACCAGGGGAAAAAATGAGGAAAAAACCTTTTGTTGTTGGGCTGTGGAGAATAGTTCTATAAACAGCTAATAACCATGACAACTCAATGAACATTTCATGTTCAGAGGTAGTATCACCCTAAATATCAGTTGCTGGGGTTAAAATTTATTTATTTATTTATTTATTTATTTATTTTTCACATTTTTATACCACCCTTCCTCCAAGGAGCTCAGAGTGGTGTACATATTTCCTCCCCTCCTTTTGTCCTCACAACAACCCTGTGAGGTAGGTGGGGCTGAGAGATAGTGACTGGCTCAAGGTCACCCAGGAAGCTTCGTGGCTGAGCGGGGATTTGAACCTGGAACTTCCAGGTCTAAGTCCAACTCCCAAACCACTACACCATCCTGTATTGTAAAACAATACAATGCCACTGTCGGGGACAGAATATTGAACCTTTTGCCATCAGGGCTGTGACTTACTGGTGCATATTGTGCATGATGAACTTGTGCAATTTTTATAGGACAGGAAGCTTCTTGATAATAGTTACTTTATGATTAGGCCCATTTTGCCCTCATCATTTCGTCTACTATGGTGGAACAAATGGGGAAAAATGTCTAACCCTAGAAACAAGTGACCCAGAATGTAGTGAAATCAAATTTGTGCTTTTCTAGTAATGAGAATCCTTGTGTGCCAGGTATTGTTCCAACTGAAATTTAATTCAAAGGAAATTTGAGGTTCCTGCTCGGGTGTGAAACATCTGAGGAATGTTAAGGGAGGCCAGGAGAGCTTTGACAAGACTCACAAAATTCCTCAGATGGGTTTCTTTCGTACTTACGATTGTCACGGGATTTTGTCTATAACGAAATTTATAGGAAATAAATGGAGGTTGCTCAACAAGTGCAACATCTGAAGATGTTGAAGGAAAGTGGTTCAATAAGACCTAGCAACATTTCCCAGGTAGGTTTCACATTTTCCTACTGGAGACTATGAGATGGCATTTCAAAGTTCTTAAAGCTTTCCTTTGCAGTTTTTCCTTATAATATAATGGGGGATTTCCCCCCCCCCACCTCAAGTTTTATTTAAAGGAGCTGAATTTGCTACAGACAGTCCTCATCAATAATTCATCCGCATTCTTTTTGGGGGTTTTTTCTGGTAAATCTTATTGAATTATTCTGTTCTTTCTAAATGCCACACGTTCTGCCCTGGCACTTGTAATGATGGTAATGTTTGACAAGAAGTATGGTGGGGGGGATTGTACTTGAGTTTTATAGGCCTCATATTTAATAATGCAGTCAATAAGGCTGGCCCACTTAATCAGTCAAATGCTTCTTCACAATGGATACTAAAGTGCTTCAGGGTCAGCTATTCAGACCCATTAAACTAGATTTACCCATTATTTCTGACCCTGTGCAGCAGATGAGGCTAACACCTTCTAGACTGCATTACCTTAAATGCTCTATTGACTGAGTCGTGGTTTCAGGACTACAAGTTGGGACCTATTCCACTTCAGAGCCCCCTTCCTCTGCCTACACTTTCTCCCAACCCCAGTCCCATATAAAGGCTCTCTATCTCCCACACACCTGTCTACAGTAACATTTACACGCTACCACACTATTAAACATCATAGCTGTTCCTTCTCATATTGGTTATGCTATTGATAGTTGAATCATCATGCCTCTGGGAAGATAGCCACTTCTTCCCTGCCAATTGATTAATTAGGCATTCAGTAGCATGAGGAATGTGAAAGGAGTTCAGAGCAGCCTAATCCACATCTCTGTGGATTCTGCGGAACTCTGTAAGCCGCTTTGGGCATTTGCCTCAGCAAGGAAAAAGCAGGTTATATATATATATATATATATAAAAATAAATAGATCTCTTTTGAAAGGCTGGACTGTACACTCCACACCTTGCCTCCACTGTAGTGCTACCCAGTCCTTTTCATTTATTTCAGGGTCAGGCTAGGCATCGCAGAGTCATGCAGACTCCATGGCAGTGGTATCAAGTACTGTACCGGTACCGGTCATACTGTAAAATACCACCAATGGTACTTGTACCACTGGCTGAAAAGCACTTGCTAAGATACTTTCAACTTCGAATAAGATACAAAATAGTTGAATTAAAAATGAAGAATTGAAAAGCCAACTACCTTTGCTGTCACAACTAGGTGGGCGGTGGGAGGGATGGGGGAGGGTGTGGGAGGAACAGGGACACTTCTGGGTGGGGAAAGGGGAGGGACTAGAGACAGGGAGGAGGCAGGAAGGGGTGGATCTGGTGGCAATGGTGCACACCAGATCCTATCCCCTCCTTTTAAAACCTCCCCGCCCCTTTCCTCTCCTCAGACATATGCCACCAAAATAGGTGCCCTCCATATAAGGCACACTGCCTGATGGGAACCATGTCCCCATGTTTTCAAGGCAGGTGAAATGTAAGAGAGTTGCTCACAGTCTGCAACTAAAGCCTGAGGTACTAATCCTCATGATGTGATGCTAGAACGTCTGAAACATTTTCAATGTCTAACACTTTATTGATGTTGTATAATGTCATTAATTGTTGTTTATTCTATTTTAGTATGCCACACAACTTATTCCTTATGATATTAGATATTCACGGTGATTTTGGGGTGAACATGGAATGGCTTTGGAATGAGTTAGAATTTTTCCCATTGAAATTAATGTTTGAAATTAATAATTGTATGCATCCTTATTTTCTCTATTAGGGCCATTTTCAGGAATTAGGTATGGATAATGAGGGAAGAGTATAGCCAGAAAATTTTGCCCTCAAAAAAAAAAATATTCAGACCACTGAAGCTGGGGCAATGAGGGAGTGATTTTAGATCACCATCAGAGCTACCAGTGACCTTCTGTCAACCCCAGGATAGTCCACTAGATTGTGGACTATTATTTATTATTACCTGGATCTTCAAATAAAAGAGGAAAAACGAGAGAGAAAAGAACCACCACTACCAGCACCAGCACCCACCACAATCATCAGTAATAGATGTCTATTATTTCCCCCTTTAGCAATGATTCTAGCCTTCAAATATCCCAATACAATATTTTCAATTTGCATACTTTTATATATTCAAGCAATTCAGGGTACTTTACAGTATAGTGAGTGCAATGATTCTAATCGCTGTTGCTGGGAAAATTCACTGAAGAGCCTGAAAAAATACAAGCTATTATATCTATAGCACTTACTTAAACACAGTCTCGGAACTGATGGAAGGAGCCCTCCTTATATCTGAATTCATTATACAAAGAGCTATTTTTTACTGAGAATATGGGATGCCAAATCTCTAAAAAGCAGGTATAGGTACCTGAGAGTCTATCTGGAAGAAAGTACTTGGCATTCCTTTTCCGAAGTTCCTTTCCAATTGTGAGTCAAGCAACATGTTTTATTTATATGGATACTTTTAGCTCTATAAAGGCTATGCATTAAATCTGTCTCAGCAATGTTCTTTGCAACTCTTAGAATCCAAGAGCAAGCATATTGTAGCAATTAAAGAATTTTAGGGTCTGTGAACATAAACTGATCCATAACAAAGGATTCATTGTTCATATTTCTCACCTTCACCATGTTACTAAATTGGAAGAGCTGTTTGGATTCCTCAGGTTATACAGCAGACCCTCACTTTACAATGGTAATCCATTCCAGAGACGCCAGTGTCCTGTACGTACAGTGTATTTGGGAAAATGTCATGTGAACCCAATAATGCATTGCTTTTTGGTAACTTGAATCTAAGACCTCAACTTCTGCCACAGAACTCAGCTATTTCCCTCTCTAAAAAGTGATTTAAATGTGCCTACTGTGCTCATTAGGGGCCATTGTTATGTTAAAAAAATTTCCTACAGGCTGAGAGCTTTGAAGCATTTTAGGGGACATTGTTGTGTTTTTAAAATGCTACTTCAAAGACTGCCTTCTGAGTCTCCTTCCCTCAAACACACAGAGCCACAATGTTAAACATGCTGATTGGAGCTACTTAAAAGGTTTTCATTTCTTTCCTTCAATCACACAAAGCAATGATGTTAAACATGCAGCTATTGGCTGAGATGCTATCAAACGCTTGCAGTCACTGATTGGCTTGCCCACTACATTCCTAAAATGAATCCATTTTACAGCAAATAACCTATTGTGTAGTGAGCCTTGTTTTGCCACATTGTGAGCCTATCATAAGGCGAGAACCTTCTGTATATTTCCATCTTGTGGAAGGTTCACTCTTGTAAGGTTCACTCTCCATTTTTTAGGGTTGTGCCCTTAAAGCATTCTGTCTTCAAGGGACATTTTTCAAATCAGCTTCTTTGCTGAAGAAATGCTGGTGATTAGGACCATATTTTAGAGAGCACATTCTGTTCATGCGTCTCACCAACTCTGTGTGAACCAAGAGTGCTCTCTATATTGCACCTAACTCTCTCTTGTGACACATACTGCAAGGTAAGATGTAGGGGTGGACAAGCTGTTGTTAGAGAATATTGTCCTCTATTATTCATCTTCTCAATGAAGAACATCTGAGAAATTTTCAAGGAACTCCAGTGTCTCCCCACATGCAAGCTACTATCCTTGGATCATTAATGCTTGTTTAAAGGTAAAGGTGACCCCTGACAATTAAGTCCAGTCGTGTCCGACTCTAGGGTGTGGTGCTCATCCCCATTTCAAAGCCGAAGAGCCAGCGTTGTCCAAAGATGCCTCCGTGGTCATGTGGCCGGCATGACTCTCCTTGCCACAGCACGTAGCATGCAGCTGGAACACGGAGCGCTGTTTACCTTCCCGCAAGCGGTACCTATTTATCTACTCGCATTGACATGCTTTGGAACTGCTAGGTTGGCAGGAGCTGGCCAAGCAATGAGAGCTCACCCCGTCGCAGATTCGAACTGCCGACCTTTCGATCGACAGCTCATGGTTTAGTGGTTTAACCCACTGCGCCACAACAATACATAGCTTGTTTACAGAACACTTAATACTTCTGTTATATAATTTCAGTGAGTCAAGGATTATTGCAATAAAACCAGTTTGATCAGCAGATTTTAAGATCCAGTTATTGTTGTTGGAGCTTCTGATATTTCTTGAACCTAAACTAAAATTTGGAGCAAATTTGGGGGTCGCCCTTAGGAGAATCATCTGAGAGATTTTGGTACAGGCATAAGAGTTTCAATGAGTCTAGCACATTTTTCCAGAAGGGATCTGCACATCCATAGGTGCACACCATTTATAGATTCTTCCCCATGTGAAACATTTGAGGAATTTCACAGGAAGTCAAAATACTATCAATACAATTAGCAACACTTCTCAGAAGGTTTGTACATTTCCAACTATTTCCACTCATCTTGAAGTGGGTTCTGCTGAAACGACTCACGCATTTCATTTTCATACGGGAAAAACAACTGTTCCGTTTTGCAGCAAGGCTTGGAAGATTCCTTGTACATGTGCATTTAGGATAGCTTGGAAACTTCACAGCTCCAAGACTGGGAAACCAACCTTCATAAAATAGCCTTGAAAACACTGATTTTTCACATTGACTGTCTCCATCATCAAAAAGTTCTACTTCATCAAAAGAGCAACTTTCACTGTGAAATCAACAGCCACCCAAAAAAAGACCTAACTTGAAGTTTAAGCTATCACAACAGAACTGAGAAATAAAATATTAGTATATAAACAATGCCAGAAACTCATCCTTTCACATACCTCTTACCAAAGAAGAGAAGAATTCAAGACAGCTTTGCAAAGCTTTAAGGCTCACGAATAGCAGGTGAATTCACAACCCTAATCCTAACTTTCAGGAGAAAAGCCCTTGAAAGTTTATCCCCCAAGCTGTTTAAATATCTTGACAGAGGTCTAGTTTTACTGGCTTTCCTTTGTGTATGTGAAAAAATGAACTTTTAGGATAAACTGCTTCATGGGAGATAAGCTGCAGTAATGCATACATAGCAAATTCTTGGACATTTCAGTTTTGTTATGGGCAAAACAGAATCACAATGGCTAAATAGCAATTTTGGAGGTAGATCCCTCCTCAGAACAGTTAGAGAACTTAATAACTTTTTTCAAACTTATATATTTCTCCTGCACTTTCTCTCTTATTTGGGCAAAATCATGATTACTTGCACCCTAAAATATAAAGGCATACTTTCAGGGACTAACCTGGAGACTGATGGTGCTTTTTCCCCCTCTTAAAATGCAGGCTTTATTTCAAAGTAGGACACAGAAGAAGGACATGATCTAGCCAAAGTTAAAAGCACATGCAACTCCCATTAATTTCCATAGGACAGATTCAAGCATTTATATCCTTTGACACACCCACTAAAATAAGTAACTTATGCCACGATCCTATTTCCCCCCCCCCCCCACTAGCACTGATACAGCCACACCATGGAAGCATATGCTGCATCCTATGTTGGGGGGCAATCAGGAGGCCTTCTCGAATTAAGGGAACTTTTGTTCTCTTACCTCTAGGTAAGCTCCCTGTTTCCCTATAGGTCTACTCAGACCTGTACCAGCCCTTTGGCTAGCACAAGTCCAAGTGGACCCAAGGGAATATGGCAAGGCTGGTTGGGGGCATAGACTAAAGGTGGTGCCTTTGCCGCCAATAACCGCACCGTGTTTTTGTTCCCAAGAGGCTTCTGGACGGGCCTCTCGGGAACTCTGAGATGGGCCCTCATACCCACCCAGAGTGGGGGCGGTGGGCCCCAAGCGGCGGGTCGCGGGTGATGTACCTTCCGGTGCTCCCTCCGCCGCTAGTCCGTCTTCATGCAGGTATTGTCGGCTGCAAGTTTTGCCCTCGCACCCACCCACCCAGGTGCCGTTTGGCTCCAAAAAGGAGCCCGAAAGTGCTGTGTGTGTGTGTGTGTGTGTGTGTGTGTGTGTGTGTGTGTGTGTGTGTTTCCGCGCCGTGGCAGCGCGCGTTGATGATGCCACACCCTCATGGGTGGGGCATATTGTATCCCATGGGGGTGTGGCGGCGGCCCCCTCCCACGGGGGGTGTAGGGCCTCTACTGCTCCTACCTACGTTTTCTGGCCTCCGACAACCCCAAAACCCAGAATTAACTGGCGATGATGTCATCGCCAGTCACTTCCGGTGGTACGCAGCAAGAGAGTGGTGCTAGAGGTGGTACTTAGCTGGGAAGGGGTTGAGAACCCCTGTTATAGACAGTAACATATATGCGGTGTGCAACAATGATTCAAAACCTCCTTATACTATTTAAAGAGATCGCTGTGTCTTTGAATAGGGAAGATGATACATGAATTGACTGACTGTGGAAGATGTTACAAGTGCCAAACAATGATTTCAATTTACATTGAAAAACTACATACAGTATCTACTTTTGCAGATAAATGTCCCGAATATGCAGTGCCAGGCAAAGCAAAAATACTTGCAGAAATAAGGGGTATCTTGATCTAGTAAATAGTTTTTGGGAAGAGAGGGGTCTCTCACATATTCTTGCACTGGCACCAGATTTTTCCCAGAGTGAAGTTCAAATGAATTTAGAGGTTCACTCCCAAGCAAACATTCAAAATAAATTCAAGGAAAGCCAAAAGAGTTTCAACAAGACAAGTGGAACTTCTCAGGATAATTCACACATTTGTATTAGAACCTTCATATACGTATTGACTACGTAAATATTGTAAAACCTTCATGTGCCAAATCCTCTAATTTTTTTCCCTCTTTTGACACCACCCTACAATGACACACACACACACACACACACACACACACACACACACACACACACACACACACACAAACCGTTTTCTGTTTCTTTTGCACAAAGCAGTGCGAGTTCCACAGCTAAGAGATCACAGAAGCTTAGCTCAAAAACATTCTCCAAAGAAGCAAAACGAGACAGCAATGTATTCCACTGAAGGAATGGGGATGATGACGACGACAACTCTCAGCATTTATACTGTGATTTATGAAAAAGATGGATGACTCAATCCTATCATCAGTTTGTTTTACAGTAGCAGGACACTGTCCGGCCGTTGTAAATTGGCTGCCAAAGACGCACAGAGCCATTTCTGAGCTGCACAGCAAAGCAGTAGCATTAGAGGCCTGCTGCCACAGCTAGCAACCTAAACCAGAGCAGGTAAGTCAGTGCAGGGGGAGGGCATGGACAGGGAGGGTAGAGTAACAGGGCATGTGGGGGGGGGGGAGGAACCAGGGACATATCAGAGGGTTGGATTCATTGGCAGTTGCACACACCAGATCCTATCCCCTCTTTTAAAAAACCTCCACACCCATTTTCTCTCCTTGGACGACCAAAATGGCTGGCGTATGTCCGAAGAGACCCATAGGTGGCCTGTAGGCTTACACAGAGGTAAGTAAAAATGTTTTTTTTTACTTACCTCTAGTTTGCCTTCAGGTTGTGCTCCCTCCACAGTATGCCGCATCATGTGCCTTTTGAACATGGCTGCATGCTGTAGTGTGTGACAGGGGATAGGATTGGGCTGTTAAAAACTCAGGCTTACGTGAATGGCTTCATCTTTTTGTGCTACTCAAATCCTCCTTTTCCAGCACATTAAAAAAAGGCACCTTTTGGTTCTGCCACCGTGTAGTATATACATGCAGAAAATAATAATAATAATAATGAAGTGAACAAAATCCCATGGAGATTTCCAACAACAGTTGCATCAACTTCATGAATGCTGATTTCATTTATTTCTTCTATCTGCCCAAAAGATATCTTCCCTCATAAACACAACTACATCAGAAAGAATTCCCTAGCCTCGCATTTGAAATGGAAAGATGACAAAAGGCAGACTTTCCTATTTATTAAGATCCTTTATTGTTTTATTGGATGACAATAACAACATATGGGCAAAACAATTTTATTTAGAAACGGCAGGTTTTGCTAGAGGAGATCCCGTTCAGGGAAATTTTTACAGTGAGAATGACACAGATATATAAATATATCCTTTACCATCACTTCCACCATTGTTTTGTTACAATGCAACTCTTCCAGGATCAAACTTCCACTCATCTATTTTGACTTTTCTGGTGCATACACATGATTGTGTGATAATACTTGGGAAACATATAAGTTATAATACTTATGAAGACTTATAATACTAGGAATTGAATGTACTGTACTGGGTGCTCCACACTTACTATGTCTAAACCTGTAACTCGTTGAATCCCAGTGAGGTATCCTACCCCAGTTTCACTATGAGCATTGATCCAGGTTGTGCCCAACATACATACAGGAGGGCAGGTCTACCAGGCAGGTAGACCTGGGCACTGTATCAGGAAGCATGGTAGACCTGGGCTCCAGAGATTTGTCTGCTGTTTCTGTCCTCCCCCTGCCCTGTCCCCCCCTTTAAGAATGAGCCCAAAATAAACTTTGTACCCCCTGATAAAATTCCTCTCAGAGACCCTGACACTGGAAGAAAAGGGAAGGAAATTGCAACAGACTGGATCAGTCCTTAAAACTGTATTGTTTCTCTGTACCCCTGCTAACTGGGCAAGAGGCACTTTTTCAATTGGTGCTCCTCTTATATTAAGCAGGGGGAGAGTAACTGCCCCCCCTTTCACCCCAGCACAGTGTCTTTCTGGTGGCTGTTTGCTGGTGTTGTTCTGCATTTTTGTTAGATTGAGAGCCCTTTTGGGACAGGGAGCCATTTAATCATTTGATTTTGTCTGTAAACTGCTTTGTGAACTTTTTGTTAAAAGTGGTATATAAATACTGTTAATAATTAATAATAATTTACATTCCTTCTTTTTACTATCATCAACATTGCTGAAATCATTCACTTTGAAGACTGATGTTAGGAAGCAGGGTTCTCTATATGTAGGATTACCAGATTGCCCCTCCCCCGATGCAAGGGGGTGTGGAAGTGCTGTCAATGGGGGCGGGGCTGGGTGTCACTGGGGGCCGGGCCGGGAATGTGACATCACTGGGGGGCAGGGACAGCCTCGCGCATGTGCACGAGGCCAGGAGCACTCGGAAAGCATCTGAATTCACTCGGACGCCTTCCGACAGTGCCTCCAGCCTCATCGTGCATGTGCGTGAGGCTAGAAGCACTCGGAAAGCGACCAAGTGAACTCGGATGCTTTACGAGTGCTCCCGGCCTCGCGCACTCAAACAGTAACAAAAAAGATGGCAGCGCCACGGGGGCAGTCCTGGACGGCCAGGACAAACGGGAGACCGTCCGGGAGACCTGGATTTGGGCTCCCAACCGGCATTGTCCCAGCCGTATCCGGGACTATGGTAAGGCTATCTATATGTAGCTCATGTGGATATACAGCCCAATTCTATATCTCCCTCCCCCAGTTATAGCATGCAGGTGCGTCAAAACAGGCTGAAGACGATTAGACTTATTGTCCATGCAACTGCCTTCCCAGTATGTATGCATATGATTACAGTTGAAATCTAAGTACTGTACTTTTAACTTAACTGAGTAGTGTTTCAGGATAAGAGAGAAGAGTTTCCATTAAAGGTGCAAAAAAAAAATAGTAACCATAAAGCAAAAAGTGGGGAGGGAACACTTGGAGCCTAATGGATTTCTTTTTTCTATTATTGCCATTGCTCACGTTGGAATATTTGCTTCTCATTTTCTTTCAGAACATCAGATAACAGCCTGATGGATAGTTAACATTTTTTTTTTAATACTAAGGATGCAAACCTATGTACATTTTCCTGGGAGTAAGCCTCACTGAACAGAATGGGACTTTCTTCTGCATCGGTTTGCACAGCTAGATAACTGCTAGTTATGTTTGCAGAACAGATGAGATGCGGGAAAGGTCTCGACACACACAGACCATAGATGCTATTGTAATATGATTAGGACCATGATGTCCCTGCATTCCCTAGGGTACATGCTGATCCCAGCCTGCTTGATGTGTCCCTGGTAATGAAATGAAATAGTATGGGCTCTGTGCCCGAAAAATAAAATGCATTCCATTATTGTTCAAGGTTTTTCTTCCTCTCTTTCATTATTAGAGACAAGGCCTGCAGACAAAAAGATCATCAGCTTCTGCAGAATTCTTTAGATTTTAAAGCCCTAATTTTCAGTGTCGAACAAAGGGGTAATCTAGTACTGCAAGGAAGCATGTAGGATAGGCAGCTGTCAGTCAAGGGGCTGAATCTGGCCCCTTGAACCTTTTCATCCATCCCCTACCATTATTCCTAATCTCAAGGCCTCCATGTATCATGATCCTCAGTTATTTACTCCCTTTGAATCTAAGTGGGGTTCCACTTCAGATTTCAGTGCAAGAGCAAACCAGATTTAAGAAAGGGAGTAAGGTTTAGTGAGACCAAAGGGTTCGGTCATGTCAACAATATGCAATATCAATACAGAACAAACAGGATCCCTTCTTTGAAATGTGTGACTTTGGCATGTATACCTAGTTACCAGTGATGTAGACTTGAGTCTAATGACTCTGACTCGAGTTGGACTCAAGTCACGTGAGTGACTTGACTCGGACTTGACTCGGCAATTGTAAAAGACTCGACTCTTGCAGCCTTTAACGACAAGTCGAATTTTATTCAGGTTTAAACCCACATTCCCCATTAAATATATAGGGACTTGCGACTCGCAACCAAAAACCCGGGACTTGGGGGCAAAGACTTGGGACTTAGACCCAGAAACTTGGGACTTGACTCGAGACTTGGAGTCAGAGACTTGATCCACATACCTGCCTAGTACATAACATAGCCCCACTCAATGATTTAGAACAAGAGCCACAAGAGATATAGGTGCTCTTGGTAATAGTGTCCTAAAACACATTATGTCCCAGGATCCTAGAAACATCAAATGACTTTTGGTTGCGGTCTCCCCAGTGTGAAAGGCCACAGAGGCTCCCCCTTATGGACCTCAAATCCTCACTCTCACAGCGCAATCCTAACCAACTTACACCACCGGTGTAACCAGCGGGGGAGGGTAGGGCAGGAGGCTTTGGAGGGAATGGGAGATTTAAATCCCTTTTCAATCCCCTTTCCGTTCTGGGGCTTCCTGTTCTCGCTGCACCGCTGGTTATACCGGTTGTGTAAGTTGGATAGGATTGCGCTGTCATTCTTTTTTCCCCTCCATCAGTCATGCTTGACAGCCTGGTTTATGAGTGAACAAGGGTTTGCAGAACCACAGCTCTAAACCATAGTTTGGAGAATTGGTCTTCACCTAAACTCAGTGCCCCATCCTATCAACATTCCAGCACTAATGCAGCCGCGTCAACGGGGTGTGCGCTGCATCCTGGGGGGGGGGGCAGTCACGGAGGCCTCCTCAAGGTAAGAGAATGTTTGTTCCCTTACCACGGGGCTGCATTGAGGCTGCACCGGTGATGAAAAGTTGGATAGCATTGGGCCCCCTTGTAATACTGACACTAATATTTGAAGTATTGTACTTGCACTAGTACTGATTGTCTGAACCAGCCCAATATGACCTTAGGCAAGCCATGCCTTATCAGCCACAGCACGTCTTGCCCATTTCTAATCTGCAGTTTGAGGATCAATGTGCCTAGTGTATCATTCTGTTGTCAGGATTGCTGAGCTAAAGTACAGTATATAAGCTGCTTTGAATAACATGTGTTGTATAATAGAGCCAGGATGGTGTGTAGAAGCTCTGAAGTTGGACTTAGAGCTGGAAGATCCAGGTTCAAATCCCTGCTCAGCCATAAAGTTTCCTGGGTGACCTTGGGCCAGTCACTATCTCTCAGCCTCACCTACCTCACAGGGTTGTTGTGAGGACAAAAGGAGGGAAGGAACCATGTACACCACCCTGAGCTCCTTGGAGGAAGGGCGGTACAAAAATGGAAACAAAACAAAACAACAACAACAATATGCAGTAGCAGCAGCAGCAGTGCTTTTGGTATGCAGAAAAGTGAGTTAAACACAGAAGTAGAATCACTAAATTTAATGAATCATTTCCTTTAAGGCTGCCCCTCTCCAATTCAATCTGCCTGTCATTTTCTACAGTCAGATCCACTGAAAGAAGTTCTCACTCGATTAAATGCAGGAGTGAAGAAGAAGGCAAGAAGTTGCATGCTGCCAATTTGGCTTTGCATGAATGCAAAGCAGGGTGGAATTAGTTGTGGGGTGGGAGAAAGGTAGGAAGAAACCTTAACACTTTCAAAAACAGAAACACATTCCAGCAAAAGGTGTTGAGGAAATTAATTGTTCTACAGGACAGGGTTAGTGACCTCATTAAAAAACCCAGTGGCAAAGAACTCGCTGAATTTTTTCCCAGTATGCACCTGCTGCCCTGTGATAACACACCCCTTGTTGGTAAATTTAACAAAAACCTTTTGGAGCTGCGGCAGAAAATCCCAACAGGTTTTTTTTTTTTTTTTGAGGCAGCAGACTAGGATTCTGACAAGGTTTAAAGCAACTCTATACAGCACCCTGCTTTCTTCTTTTGTTCTAATTTTCTATTCCTATAATTCTACACTTGGTGCTGCTTCTCACCAACAGAAACTAACAGAAACTAATAAATAAAAAATAAAAGCTAAAATACAAGCATAGCACACCAGTTACAAAGAGCTGTCCATACGTATAATTTATAGGGGGAGATGTTTCCTATCAAAATATTTTAGAGAAATTTAAAAATGGAATCTAAAATAGTAATTGGGAAAGGTTCAGGTCCCCCTTGAAGGGAAAGCCACTTATTATTGAATTTGTATTCTTTATCACTTATAATGATAACAATGTGCATTCATATATAGGCATATTGAGAATGATCAAAGCGCTTCACGTTTCTTGGAACCTTTACAGAACCTCTGTAATACTGGTCATTATTATTATTATTATTATTATTATTATTATTATTATTATTATTATTATTATTATATCAACCCCCACCCGTGGCAGATCAGGGGCTGAGGGAGAGGGGCTTCTGCAAGGTCACCTACTCAGTTCATACAAAGGCAAAATCAAAGCAGGGATTTGTTACAAAGCACAGTATTTTATATATATTTTATATATTTAAAATAGAAAGCACAGTATTTTAGTCACTATGCTACATCAGCCTGATGCAACTTGAGTGTAGTTCATACTCTGGTATTGGCACCGCATGTTATGAGAAACATCCCAAAGGTATAAAGTTATTTTAAATGGCTTACAAAAGGCTTAGATAAATTACTGAGTGATTGATATATCAATGGTTATTAGCCATGAGATCTAAATGCAACCTCTATATTCAGAGGCAATAGATCTCTGATGAGTTTATACTGCAGAGAATCAACAAGGATGGCTCTCCAACTTGCTATACTCATGAGCTTCCCAAAAGTATATAGCCACTGCTGGAGAAAGGATGGATCATAAGAACATAAGAAGAGCCCTGCTGGACCAGGCCAAAGGCCCATCTAGTCCAGCTTCCTGTATCACACAGTGGCCCCACCAGATGCGTCAGGGACCATATGTTCCTTTAGTCTGATCCAACATAGGCAGTATTAGGACTGCCTAATATTTATGAGTATTTATGAGTATTAGGACTCATAAAGAACAATGGCCACTGAAAGTGTGGATTTTGTGTGGTGGGCTGACGGCGGCCAGGCCTGGGAAGGGGGATAGGTTATGCTGGAGAAGGCTGCCGCTGATCCCTCCCCCTTCCTAGGTTCAGCCGACCAATCCCACCCACCCCCAGAATGCCCCATTCCGCCTTCCCCCTGCCCCTCCGCTGCCTGGCAGGGACTTGCCTCTCCGCTGCAGCAGCGACCCGTCCTGTGGCACCAGAGGAGCGTCACAAGCCTTTCCACTAGTGCCGCGTACTCTTCGGGTGATGCAAACATGCCTTATGGCACATTTGCGACACCCTAGACCAGTGGAGCGGTCGCTCCACCGGTCTATACTTAGACAGGATTGCACTGTAAGTCTAGGAGTCCGATGCTAACTAATTCCCCCAGTGCCAATCCACCCATGCCCATGGGGTGTGCGCTGCATCCTGCAGTGGGGGGGGGACAGTCACAGAGGCTTCTCAAGGTAAGGGAGCCTTGGGGTAAGTGTCTGCTTCCCCAATAGGTCCCCTTGGATCTACACTAGCTATTTTGCTATAGTCTGAGGAGAGTAAGGGAGAGGGAAGGGGGATAGGATAGGATGCTGGTGTAAGGTGCTGCCACTGGGATCCACCCCACTTCCTGTCCTCACCCCTCATCACCCAGAAATTCTCTATTCTTCCCCCTTCCCACCTTGTTTCTCCCACCACCCACCCCCTGCACCAGCTTACCTGTGCTCCTGTGGGTATCCAGTAGTGGCAGTGGACCACCAACACTGCCACCATTTCCAGCAGTGGCTCCAAAGTGGCCTCCGCTGGCATGCTGCGTACTACCATATAGCCATTAATGACAGTGGAACTCTGTTCCACTGTCATAAGGCAGCAGTTAGGATTGGACTGTGAATCTATAATAATGGGGTAGACTCACATGATATATCTGTTGCTAGTCTGTACCACTACAGACTGCTGGTGTGAGAATTGAAAACCTTAATGCCCCTGCAAATTAAGGGAAAAAAATCTGCATAATACAAAACTAAAATATCAGGGTGGAGGCTAGGCCAGGGAATATTTGGGGCCCAATATATATAATTTATTGTTCACTTTGAGGGAAAAGAATCATATAAATTGGACTTATGCACTGAAAGCACCACCAGATGCTATACCGTGTGCATGGGAGCGGCACATGCCCATGACTGTAAAATGAAAAAGGATCCATGCTCTATGTAAAAATGGAAATACCATGCTCAGGGTCTTCCTCTCAGCACATCATTTACAGGTGCACTGACCACAGAAAACTGATCTGGTATACCAGCAGCAACGTTCAAAATGCATTTAATTAATCTGAGCCTTTTAAAAGAAGGTTGCAGTTCATGTGTATGTGCTTTAAATCCCTGATGTGTTTCAAGTAATGCAATCTTTTCTCAAGGACAATTAAAAGAATGTTGGCTGCATTCCTATGCGCACTTACTTGGGAGAAAGCCTCACTGAACATGCTGATTTACTTGTGAGTAAATATAGGTAGGGACGGGCTGCATGAATATTTTCTTCCACTCTGTTTTTCAATGGGTCCATTTACCAATGTTTCCCATGCTGATGGCAAATTACCCGCATCCCGAAAATGAACTACCAGGAGGAGGATTGTAAACTGTGTCAAGGAAATCCAGGCTAAGTGATTCATGTTGCTGATTGCTTTCCCTCCACTTTCATGAGCTATACCGAGTCTGGAATAGTTATCAATAACTGCCGTAGCCCCCAGCCATAATCGAGTGCTGATAGTCATAAAGCACAGAAGCATTGGGCATGCAAGTGCAGTAAATACTGTGCTGAGCCTCACTGAGAAAGTCTTGATTATCACGAAGCCGAGCGGCTCCAGTCATGGGCCACCACAGCACAAGTTAGTTGCGGGATTTATTGAGTCTTGTTTAAACCAAACATATATCTCTCTCCTCACTCTTCCATTTTTATTTTTCTTCATCATTGGGCAGCCCACAATTTCAGGGGGTTTATCACCCAACTTCTGTCTGTTCCATATCCCAAGCCATTTGTCAAGCTCTTCAAGGTCACAGGGGAGGCACAGTGTGGACATATTAGTATTGACTGATTAGGTCTCCTCTGCTTATGGCTGCTCCCTTGACAGATAAACATGCTTCAGCTTTTTTCTCCCCCTTTTTTTTTTAAAGCAGTGAAGCGATGGTGGGAGAAGGTAGAGGTGAGCAGAAACCAGTATTGTGAATCCCGTTTCCAAGACTCATAAATGTCACAGAAATTTAGTACTGGAAATAAGGGCCTGTAAGTGATAATATTCCAGGATATGCCATGCCTAGCATAAATCGTTAACACTTACCATTTCTAAACAGTACTTTAGAGAGTTCAAAGCAAATTGCATACATTATTTCGGTATTCCTTATACTGTACAATCCAGTACACGTGCTCATTGGCCATGTTAGACATGATGTGAGGAAACCCATGAACAGTCTCCCATAGTTTCATTTTGGTTTTAACTGAAATTTAGCTGCAGGAGCCTCAGAATTTGATTGGAGAAATGGTGGGTGTTTAAGCAAGAGGGGGTGCTTAACCTTTCTGATCTACCGTATTTTTCGCTCCATAAGACACACTTTTTCCATAAGACGCACTAGGGGGAAATGTCTGTGCGTCTTATAGACTGAATGCTGTAAAACAATGGGTAAAATTAAAATGTCTTGCTTTAACAATAAATTTTAACGGCGCTTGGCCGCTTACCACGTTGCTGTAGCACCTCCAATCTTCGTCAGCAGCTCTAAAACACGAGGCTTCCAGGCGCTGGACGCGACCAGGGAGCCCTACACAAACATCACAGTTGCTGCGATGTTTGCGCAGCGCTCCTTGGTCGTTTCCAGCGCCTGGGAGCTTTGTGCAAACATCGCAGTTGCTGCGATGTTTGCGCAAGGCTCTCTGGTCACCTCCAGTGCCTGGGAGCCTCGCGACTTGGAGCTGCTGACGAAGATCGGAGGTGCTACAGCAACGCGGTAAGCGGCCAAGCGCTGTTAAAATTTATTGTTAAAGCAAGACATTTATTACCCTATTTTTTGCTCCAAAATACACGTGCGTCTAATGGTCCGGTGCGTGTTATGGAGCGAAAAATACGGTAAATCTCTCTCACCAAGCTGCCTTTTTCTCAGCAGGAAGAAAGGATACATGGACTCCATCAGTTTGGCCAATAATTATGTTGATAATTGTGAGACCAAGACAATGGAAAGTATTCTAACGAGCATATCAGGCTCTTTAATATGGGTCTACCCGTACTGATACTCATGTATTATTAGATAAGTCACTGTCTTAGGCTATAGGCTCAGTGCTTCCCATTATATAGGTCATCCATCTCAGTCCATTTCTCTATCTTGTGTGTTTCCTCTGATGCTTCTTATTCTGCATATGATCTGGAGAATTGGGCTTAGATGTCACTTTGGGCAATCCAAGAGCCTTCTTACTATAGCTGCCTTATTGCCCTGCTTCCTCAGATCCTGTGTCTTGCCTGACCCCTGAGTTCCAAGTCCTGTTGTCCTCTGTGCCCCTCTTTTCTGAGCATCTGATTATTCTGAAAGGATTTTTCACATCTCCAGTTTCTGCATGTATCATAATCATATTGTTCCTTTGGTGCCACAGGTCTGCTTTGGTTTTTGACATTGGTCTAGACCGGGGATGTCAAACTCATTTCATACATGGGCCGAATAGCATTCATGGCTCCTGCTGAGGGCCAGAAGTGATGTCATTAAGCAGGAAGTGACATCATTAAGCAGGAAGTGGGTTGAAAACTTTGTTTTCACCTAGGAACTCATTAGCTTCAAATAACAGAGGAGAAAATATGCAAATTTTGATGTTATAAAATACAAGTCAGCAAATTGATGATGCCTCAAAGAAGGCAAATGCTACTCTGTGATACATGATGCAACAACTTCCAGTATGGTTAGGGGAATAGAAGTACCGGTACGTACAGTACTGTTATACAACATAACTTACTAGTGCATGTGTCTGAAGATAATCCTTGAAGTTTTGTAAATTCCATCCCTTAACCTGGACTATAAATGATGGTGTGGCCACAAGGTTTGTTCTTACTTATTTTTTAAAAGCTGACTATTCTTTAAAAAGAAACACATGCATATCTAGGATGCAGGATGTGCATACTGTTTCTACAGTGATTTCATCACCCCTCATTTCCCTGCATGCTGGGAGATGTGTTTGTTCAATAGATACTCTGAAGAGCCGAATGAATACATGGGAAGAAACACCTCTCAAAATACTTCAGTCCTGCACATGCTTAGTTGACAGCTTAGAAAGCAGCACCCAGGGAGCACTTCAATCCCCTCAAACTGGATACTCTGTGTAAAAGTTACAGTATATTCTTCAACAGGAGAGATTTCAAAACATGCAGAAGTGCATTCATTCAAGATGCATCACAAAGCTGCTAAATTGGATGTCATTCACAAGTCTGACCTTGTTGACCTAATACTGAATGCACAGGCACAAGCTCACGAATTGCTGCGTACCTAGTCTTAGCCACACTCGCTTGTGAGCCAATCCCACGGACCTCGGGGGAACTTATCCCAAGGAGATCTCCCCAAGGTGGCAAGGCTACATTAAAGGGGTTGATCTGTGATATCCTGACACACGAAACTGGCTCTTGAAGAAATGACAAAAAAACTTCCATAAGACGGAAAACTCCATAATTTCTGTAAGATGGAAATTTCCGTAAGATGGAAAATTCCACATATGCTCTTCAAGGGAAGGGATTTATTTACAATAAAGTTGTTGTCACACAATTTCAAGTTGTCTGTGCCATCAATTTAGTTCCAATACAATGCCTGTGCCATTTTCCTGTCTACATTGGCTGTTTTACTTGGCACTTTGCTTCATAATTCCCACTGGTCTGCCTCTTCCAGTTACATTTCACTCTACTATCGCAGTGCTGTATAAGGAGGTAGGTAGCCCGTTCTTAGTGTATCTGTGTCACCCCCGTAGAGTCTCCCTGTTGGCTTGAGGCTCTGCAGCCAAGCATCACTGGTCCCAATCAGGACAGGCTCCTTTCCTGCCCTCCTCCCTTCGTCTCCATCAACTTCTGTCACAGTCTCCTTCTTTTTACAGGATGCTATCATTCTGCTGTCTGGCTTTCCCTCCTCCATTTTTCAAATGCCTCTCTTTCTCAGGGTCTTCCCACTTGTTCTCTGCTCCTTCTCCCCCTCCTCCCACCCCCTGGCTCAGTCTCCCCCCCCCCTTTTATGCCTCAGTCCTCTTTCCTCGGTTACAATCTGACAGCTGCCATCTTTGGTCCCCTAAGATCTCATGAGTTTCCTCGAGATCTTGGGTTCCGAAGTCTCATGAGACCTTGGAAGAGTATTATTTATTTTATTTATTTTATTTTAAAAAAATTATACCCCGCCTTTTCCTATGCCAAGGCAAGGTGCCTTGGCTGTGCAGATCTCTGCAGCAGGCTGACGAGCTTCCACAGGCTATGTGCTGCCTGCAGTCCTTTCATTTGACATCCGTGGTCTAGACGCTACCTTGTTTCTAAATAAAACACAATCCACTTTTCAAAACTCAGTCTTCATTTTCTGCTCCTTGTTTGCTGAATAATAGGTTGAACGTCAAGTCAGGCTAAAATTGTTTCAAGAGGGATTGCTTCAGCAGATGATCTTGAAAATTAGATCTTTCTTTAGATAGAAAACTAAGTTAAGAGTCAGTTCTGATGGTCAAAGTAATCTTAAATTATGTGACACCTCTCCTTCAAAGCTATGCTCATAAGATCAGTCTGCTCACATAAAAACGTGTAACTCTAGAGCTGCAAAGACAACCATGGCTACTCTACCAAGAACTGCAGATATTGCACCTTGTGGTTTTCCAGTTCAGAAAAGAGAAGGGACCATTTACGGCAGTGCACTGCTCCTGTGTTAGACTGCTCATGTCATGAGAGCAAATCCCTTGTGTGAGCAATTACTTGTGGAAATAAGAAGTTGGCTGATCAGGGTAACACACACAAACAAAAAACCTGATTATTAGTGTAATATTATTATTAATGTTATACTGTATACAGAAGGTATATAAATATATAGAACTCAAAGTTGTTTCGTTTGTTTTGTTTTAACTTTTCATTTTAAAGTTGTTGAGGAAAAAAAAATTGCGCCCCAGACGGGGCCACTGTTTGTGTGGATTTTGAGCATTCTCTCCATGTCTGCATGGGTTTTCTCCTGCCCAGAAAGCTCATATTTATTTCAATGTTTTATATTAAAAGCATTTTGTGTCTTTATTTAGAAGTTTGGTGATGTTTTTGTGACCAGAAATATGTCATGAACACTGACTTACGTATATCAATTAGCCTATGGTAAAACTGTTTCGTTATAAGTAGTTTCGCTTAAAGTTGCAGTTTCCCAAAACCTATCAACAACTTTAAGTGAGGACTTGCTGTAGAGATTTTCAACAAAAAGTAGTTCACAAAGCAGTTCCCATAGCTAAACAAATAAACAAATGGTTCTCTGCTCCCAAAAGGCTCAAAATCTAAAAAAAGTTGCAAAAGGGATTCCAGCAACAGCCACTGGATAAGACTGTTGGGGTGAAGAGGGCCGGTTGCTCTCCCCCTGCTAAATACGAGAGGAAACCGCTTTAAAAAGGTGCCTCTTTGCCCACTACAAGAGGATAAGGAATTATACACACTACTATATATATAATTCTCATATGGGAGTATTGTCTTACATGCAGATTCTCAGCAGCTTGTCCTACAGTCACAGATCAGGTTACAACAATGCCACTCCATCAGGTACTCCCAGATCACTTGTGCATACAGCGCACAGGCATCACCGTCTTTAGCCAGCAATCAATGCTAGTATTTACTAATTTACTTCAATGGGTCTATTTAGAGCAGGCCTGCACACAATGTGGGACCCACCAAGCCAAGCACAGCCCAAATACAGCAGCCAGTAGTGGTGCAAGAAACCTCTTGTTGCTACTTCCTGTCTGGGACAGCAAACACTGGGCTTGTCAATCACCTGGCAAGCCACAGGACATGGCTGGTGAGCTGTGTTTGGCTTGAGAAATCACAAGTTGTGCAGGCCTGCTCTGAAGTAAGTGGTTTGATCGCAGGCAGCATCTATATCAGATCCATTAGATTAAAAAATTATGCTGTTCCAAACAACTTTTTATTCATCTGTTAACAGACTCAATAAACAGATAGGTATGCCAAACAAACAGATTGCATCTCCTACAGCCAGAGGCAGTCTTTTAATTTTGCAGAAAGGATAGATCCGATAGCTGCTGGCTGCAGCCAATGCCAATGAGCTGTGGATTATCATATTATCTTAAAAGAGAGAGAGAGAGAGAGAGAGAGAGAGAGAGAGAGAGAGAGAGAGAGAGAGAGAGAGAGAGAGAGAGAGAGATCATAGATTAAAACAAAACAAAGCCTCAGGGAGGAAAACAAAGTAGAAGTAGATTCTTTCTTGATGTCAAATAGATAGTACTCATGAGGATGCAGCATATATTTCCAACCCCATCCCCAGGATTTAAAGTGCTTTTCAGTTTAAAAAGTGCTTTTCAGTTTAAAAAGAGTCAAATTATCCTGTTTAAATGCACTCGGAGCAAAGGAGACAAAGGTTCTTTTTTACAGTAACATCTTTGAAATGTGTTTAAGAATAATTAGAAATAAGAATAATTCTACACCAAAGAAGAAAGTGTAGAATTTTCGCTCTGTGTTGATACAGCTCTAAAAGGTGGCAAAACCAGACACACATCTGGACCCCAGACTAGGAAAGGGTCCACTACCTCAATGGTGCTTGTGATGAAGGCCTCATTTTCCCGTTTCTATTCCCGAGTCCTGAGCAGATGTGAAATAGCAGACAAGCAACTCCAAACCATGATTTACTGGTACTTCTGGCAGCTCAAATGTGGTTCTTGGCTACACATGGTTTAACATTGCCTACCTGAAAGGGTGCTTTTAGGATAAAATGGTTTAGCCCCATGTGTTTAACCTTAAGATCCTTGGAGAAAGGGTGGGACACGATAAGAGGAAGATGACTATGATGATGATCATATTAAAGTGTGCCCAGAGGTGTCACTAGGGTTTGCATCACTCAGTGCAAGAGCTCGCCATGTCACCCCCAGTGGTGTCACAAGAATTGGTGGTGTCACCCCCATTAACTTTATTTCTTTTAATATATAAACAGTACAGGTCACCCAACAAATCAGTAACCAACAAAAAGCCAGTGGCCAACTTGATGACACTCACACAACTGAATAAGAGTTCTAGTATTAGCTCCGATACATAGAAATGAGACCTGACTCGTACTAACACCTTACTGGTCCCATGCTGTGTCATAACAACACCTTATTGGCTCTTGGAACAATCAGCTTCATTGGTCAGTTTTGAGGTAAGGAAATCTACGTTTTGTTACATAAGGCAGTTGTAACTTTCGATAGAATACAGATATTTTCAACATAGTTTGTTTCAGTACATTCTGCATTAAATTACCTTTCTAATGATATATAACTTTATGGTATAATTCTAAAATTCAAATTTTCCAAAAGGTTTCCACAATTTTGGCCATTAGTGGGTGTCAACCCCCCCCTGAGGGTGTCACCCAATGCGGCCTGCACCCTCCCCCCGCATCCCCCTAGTGATGCCATTATGTGTGCTTGTAACTCACAACCCCACCAGTTAAAATATGCCAACAGATTAAAATTATCACCCACAAATTAACTAATTAAGGAGTTAGTTGATTAATCTACCATTCATACTTTTGAAAGCTTGCAGGCCTGTATTTTTCTTTTAATCTTTGCAGATTTTCTTTTATACTGCTGGTTAGAACTGTCCCTAGGATACTATGCTGGTGTGCACTAATAACAATGCAATAAAAAAAAATGAGAGCAGAAATTTTGGCATGAAACAGAAATTTAGAATTTTCTGACAGATGAAGCAGCTGTTTTCTGTGGCAAAATCTCCACCTCTAAGGCCATAATCAGTGCACATGTTTCCTAAGTGGGTACTTTCTCTCCTTTCCTTCATAGTATGAAAATCCTCTTCTCAGCTTGTCTCCAAAAACATCGGTCTACTGGATCTTACATTATTCAGGTGTGTTCCACATCATATCTTGTTCAAATGTGAGTCTCGTTTCTGGCATGCTTCCTTTTTTAAAAAAATACGTTGGCATGCAGACATCCTACTGAAAAACATTTCTATTTCTGCATTGCATCTACAGGAAATCACTGGGCCTGCATTAATCTCAAGAGCATATAGCGCTAGCATTTGTAGCAAATACTCATGAGGCAAGGCTTGCTTCCATTTCTGCGGCTCTCTCCTTCAGACTCGTTTTATGTCTACATTCTAATTCCATACATTCCGATTCCTACCTTTTCTATTTTCCTCTCTGGTTGTTTATGATCTCTCAGGACTGCTTCAATTCAAGACACTGGAACTGTCACTTGTTCTAAATCCTCCTCCTCCGCCTCCCCCATCTTCCCTCTCAATATGCCATTCTCTTCGTGAACAGTTGCATCTCAGCTGTCAGTGCGAATGGCAAAGATGTCCTTTATTGATAAGACTATGCCTGTGGCACAGAGAGTTCCTCCGAACAGCTAATTAGCAGTAGCTAGGCCACTACAAGGTTCAATGCTGTCCTTCAAGTTGGCTGCTAACACCGACACCATCAGCTGAACTGTCATATTTTGCTCCTCACTTGAAGAAATGGGTGAAGTTTTGGGGGAGCTATGGAAAGATGGTGGTACCCAAGTATAGAAGAAAAAAAATATTACAGAAGACAAGAGCAGCAGGTAACCCTCCATTCCAAGAAAACCTGTGCACCTCCTAATTATGAGAATGGCATGTAATCTTTTCTTTTCTTTTTGAGATACAGCATAGGAAAGGACCCACTTCTCCTGGTAAAAAGCTGAGTAGATATACTTTGTACAAAAAGGAGATGATTCAGCAACAGCATGTTTCATGTTGGCTCACAGGGTGGCTTCACATTTTCTAGTGGAAGAGTTACACATTAAAGAATTACAGTACAATCCTAGCATGTTTAGAATGTAAGTCCCATTTTTCTGAATGAGACTCACAGCCCAATCCTGTCTAAGATGCGGCAGCCGGTCTAAAGGGCCGGCTGCTGCATCCTAGACCCATTGCAGGCTGTGCCAGCACAGCCCGGGATCAACTCAGGGGAAGGAGATGTTTGTTCCCCTTCCCCCGGTGTAAGCGGCATAGGAGCCTCCTCGGATGTGCTCCAGCTCTTTTGCTGGCGCGTGTCTGAGGAGGCCATGTAAGGCCGGCCCGGGCTGGGACAGGGCATAGGATATTGGTGCAACTCATTGCCGATATCCCCGCCCTCTCCCAGCCTGGGCTGGCCAATATCCCCCCCCCCGCCCCTGTTCATTGCATGACCAGAGAAAGTAACTGCAGAGGCGTTCGTCTCGTGAAGCGAGGAGAGCGGGTCGCCTCTAGGTGATGCGCGCACAGAAGTGATGCATGCACGCACGCGCGTCACCTCCCCTGTGCACGTCACCTCCGATTCCAAAGACGTCCCCGGAGCTGGCTCCCGGCCTCGGAGGGGCCTTCCGAGGCCGGGAGCCGGCTCCGGAGACATCTTCCCTGTCCGACGCACCAGGGCCTTCTGAGGAAGGCTCTGCGTCACAAGGGAATTTATACCATTTTTCGCACATGCGCAGACGGTTCCTGAGGGAAAAGGGCTGCCCTTTTCCCTCAGGAACCGTCTGCGCATGCGCGAAAAATGGTATAAATTCCCTTGTGACGCAGAGCCTTCCTCAGAAGGCCCTGGCGCGTTGGCTGGGGTGGTTGCTCCAAGGCCTTCTCCCGGCCTCAGAGCCTCCGAGGCCGGGAGAAGGCCTTGGAGCGGAGCCCAGCCGGCTGCAACGGGGGGCAGCGTCGGGGGGCGCCCGGGGCAGCATCCCGTCGGGTCGCCCCCCTCGGAAAATCGCGACGTGGCCTAGCGGCCGCGCCAAATAAAAACTTAGGGGGTGGGATTAGGGTGACGCACGTTGCCCCGCCTTGGGGCAGCGCGCGTCGTAGTGACGCCGCTGAGTAACTGCTTTGGGAATCAGTTACCACTGCTGCCGGTACAAGGTTTCCTTCCTTGTGATGCCTTATAAAGAATCAATATGGGGTTACCATATTTGAAGGATGAGGAAATCAACCCTGAAAAGTTATAAAGTGATATTGGAATAATCCAGACAGAATTAATTTTCCACATGAACAATACTTTAGGTCATTCACTATCAAAGCCTACTGACTTCACCTTCCTTTTTATATCCAACACCGAAATAATTCTCTACATGTACCCAGTGTATATGTGTGGATAATGGGATTCTAGTGAATATGATTTCTGATGCTTTAATAAGAGGTCTTTTGTCTGTCCAAATCACAAATACTTCATTTATTTCTCAGCTGCATGAGCCTTTCTGTATTCACCATGACAAAGGGAGACACAAGGACAACAGTTCTGGGTACAATGAACAACAAGAGAACAGCAGTACCATGACAGCTGCCATCACTTATGAGAACAGCTCTCCTATGTCCTCATAAATCAAAAGCCAGTCACTGGAATTTGTCTACTGATTTGTATCTAGGAAGCATTTCAAGAGATCTTACAACTGTGGATTCAAACCCACAACTGCGTAACCAGGTTTGGAATGTCTCCCTAATATAATGTCTCCCCAAATAAGGTTAGAGAGATCCAATGATGGAAAATAATAGGTGAAAAAACTACTACATATCAATACACAGAGTACTGATAACTATATACAGTAAAATACAGTAAAAGCTGAGTAATCCAGCACTTGGTTAAGCAGAAAATTCGGTTAACTGGAATCTTCACCCACAGCCTCTGGTGGGCACAGATTCCAGTTAAAAGAGTGTCTTGTTTACTGTAGCACTGGTTATGCTCCTATAGCCCCCTCTCTCATTTACCTGACAGGGATCCCTCTGCGGCATCACTCATGAGAATAAGCAAGGGAGCAGAGGAAGCCCTCAGGAGGGGGGGGGGGCGCTTGTAAGTCTTGTGAAAGCTTGGTTACCTTGCATATTTGGGCAACCAGTAACCTATATCATGCCAGATAACAAAACATTTATTGTACTTATAAAATGTGGACAAACCTAATATTTTGCACTCGCAAGTTATTAAAATGGCAGTACAGTCGTGCTAACTTATCCGGTATTGGTCTAGACTAGCTAAGGTAACTAGAAGGCTTGTACGTTTGAGTATGCTCAACACATAAGTTGCAATTCACTCTCCATGGATTTCCACACTCTACATGGTCCATCAAGAATAAATCGCCAGATCTAGAGTTAGGCTTTGAGAAGCTCTTGCAAGCCCCAGTAAGTCATCCCAACTCGCACACCCTTAGGAAAAGGGTATCCTCAGCTCTGTCCCAGAGAAATGATTCTGGAACTAAACATTTATGGCAGACACAGGGCTTCCACTGTACAGACAAATGAGCATTTCATCATTCCACACCTTTGCTGTTGGTTGGACATGGCAGGTGGGAGAAGAAGACAAGATAAAAGTCCTTTCCTGTACTTTGTGTGTGTGTGTTTTTTAAAAAAAATAGCAGAGTCACCTATGCCATGTCATAGTAATGAAAAGCCAAAGGCTGCAATCCAAGGCACACTTTCCTGGGAGTAAGCCCCATTTAACACAATGGGACTTACTTCTGAATATACGTGCATAGTATTGAGCTGAACGTTGGTTTGCTATAGTGCAGGTCACCTCATTCCTTGAACTTCTATGAATTTTACTGCATATTTTACTGTGACTTTCCATTTCCAGAAATGAAATGGGAAACGGTGTCCATTTATCCCACTAAGTCCATGAACAAAATTCAAGGACAAAAGCAAAGACAGATAAGCTATATTACTAATGAAACAGGTCCATGAATGAGCAGTAAAGACAACTATAAAATCTCCTTAAGAATATTTGTCAAAATGCCTAGAGACACTGCAGGACTGACACTAAATACTCTCACCTTGGTTGCTGAGTCGTATCACAGATTGACAAACAATCAGGAAAAGCCAGCTAGTGAGCGACAAAGCCAGGTGATTATGACAAAAATAAATCCTATTTCAGCATAGCTAGAAGAAAATGTAATTCCTTCCATCCCTAGCAAATAGAAAGCATTTTTTAAGAAATGATTTTTTTCCTCCTCAAATCATGGCTGATGTTCTTCAGAAAGTTATGAGTTGTAGTTGGGTATAGAAAAGGACAGGGATTATATCCTGTCATATCCTACACTACAATTATTCCTCTAGAGCAGGAGTTCTCAACCAGTGGTACTAGTACCACCAGCACTAGTGGTACTTCGGCCGACTGCTGGTGGTACTCGGACGCCCGGGACCACCAGAACCCTGCTCCGATGAGGCGCTTTTGGCAGCACATTTTATTTTTATTTTTTTATTTATTTTTCACATTTTTATACCACCCTTCCTCCAAGGAGCTCAGAGTGGTGTACATATTTCCTCCCCTCCTTTTGTCCTCACAACAACCCTGTGAGGTAGGTGGGGCTGAGAGATAGTGACTGGCCCAAGGTCACCCAGGAAGCTTCGTGGCTGAGCAGGGATTTGAACCTGGATCGTCCAGGTCTAAGTCCGACTCCCAAACCACTACACCATCCTGGCATCCTGCCTTTGGCTGAGCCTTTCGGAAATGCTGGGAATGGCTCTCCCTCCTGTCCAGAGCCTCCTACCTGCATTTTTTTTGCCTCTGAAAATCCGGAAGTAACTGGCAATGATGTCATTGCCAGTCACTTCCAGTGGTACGCAGCAGGAGAGTGGTGCCGGAGAAGGAAGGGGTTGAGAACCCCTGTTCTAGAGCACACCTACATTTGTTCTTCTAGACTCGAGGACGGGTTATTGTATGTTGCCATCTTCTAGTAAGCAAGGGCTTTTCTATGATCTACCAACTGAATGTTTTTATAAGCCCCCCAAATTGGTTACTGTGAATACCTCTCAGTTCTGTTTTCTTTTTGCATGTGTACATGAACTGGTGTTAGCATAGTGGCTAATAGTGCAACCGCATACATTTTTACTAAGAAGTAAGCTCCACTGTGTTTAGTGATGCTTACTCTCAGGTAAGTCTATATAAGATAACTTCCATTTCCACACAGCCAGATTGCTGCCACAAGCAGAAAGCAGCCACGGCCACACACCAGCAGCCCCAGGAAACATCCTGGTGCTGGTAAGTCAGGGCAGGGCGTGAGTGGAACAAGGCAGGGAGTGGAATAGCGCAAACATCATTAGATGGGAATGGGATGTGAACTGCAAATCTGGACCTCCCCAGTTCAACTTTCACCTCTGCCATCAACTCACTAGGTAGCCTTATGCAAACAAATCCCTCAGATTCAGCTTCCCAGCTGCAATATGGACATAATAATATTTACCTTTACAGGGCTAATGTAAGGATTGCAACAAGATAAAACACACTCAAAAAGTGCTATACAAATGCTAAGTATTATTCTTATTGCCTGACATTTTTCCACTGATCAAAGGATTTCCTTTCTATTCTTTCCCCCACAAATTTATTTCTATTTTTTAAGTTATAAAAATAGGGGATTTTTTTTTCTCGCTCAGTCTTGCATTTGTAAAGTTTATTTTTATAACCTTCTGTTATAAAAAAAATTACGAATTCATGGACGAGAGCGGTACACTTGGCACATCAATCTGATGCAATGCGTTCTTTTCTTGAAAAGCATACACTTTCATCTGAAGGAACTGCTAAATGCTAACAAATGGTGTAGCTTAAAAGTCACAATAAAATATACAGCAAAAATGCCAAATTTTCTTTAATTTGTCAGTTTCTACATGGTTTTTGCTCCCTTATGATAGATATTACCTAGTACATATTTCACTGCACATTGTGAAGTCTGCAGAAGGCAATTTTCACAACATATTAAACTCAGTCAAACCTAGTTATGTTACACAAAGGAACTGTTCTCATGTAAATCAATGAGCTTGCTGTTGAAAGTAAAGAGAGTCAGATACACACTGTGACCCAACTCTTTTTTCAAACAAGCCTGTACCACTTGCGTACACCACGTTAACTACATTCCACCCACTGTTCAATTAACCTCCTGTATTTGCTGCCTTACTGGTTCTCTAAACATTGGGGGGGTTGTAGTTGTTAAGAACTTGGCAGACCACAACATATGTCAGGAGCTGCCAATCTGTAGCACGTCACGTGCCATTTTTTAATCTACATCTTGAACGTGCCACCCAACCTCCAATGTAATACCCACTCCAGAGGGATTGCATGCATGTGGTAAGAATGCATTCTTATCACTCATAGGAATGATGCATTTACAAAGTTTGGCTGTTAATGGCTGTGGCTCTGCAAAGCATTCTGAGGTGGTAACTCAGTTGCTACAAAGCATTCTGGGGGCTGCCGGTATTCTGCTGGGGCTGCCAGCAGAATAGCTTCAGAATGGCTGCGGATAGCTTCAGAATGGCTGCGGATAGCTTCAGAATGGCTTCAAAATGGCCACTGCACATTTAAAATGGCCACCATGAATGCACAGAATAGGTTTCTCTCAGCTGCTCCCAGCAAGTGGGTAGGCAGGTCGGCTTCAGGTGCCATAACAAAAATCTGCCAGTTGAATGTACAACCCAGGGACAGGAGGTCTGGAACAGATAAGTCATTTGTAAACCGCGGATAACTGAAACCTCGGATATGAGAGCCGTGGATACGGGGGATGTCTGTATTGTGGAAATTGCTACAGCCCATGGCCAGGATGGTGTAGTGGTTTGGGAGTCGGACTTAGACCTGGAAGATCCAGGTTCAAATCCCCGCTCAGCCACGAAGCTTCCTGGGTGACCTTGGGCCAGTCACTATCTCTCAGCCCCACAGGGTTGTTGTGAGGACAAAAAAAAAGGAGGGGAGGAAATATGTACACCACTCTGAGCTCCTTGGAGGAAGGGCGGTATAAAAATGTGAAAATAATAAATAAAGCCTATATAGAGTATTGCATTTCTAAATGCCATCTTGAAATAGCGGAAGAACACAGTAAATAGTTATTTACTGGCACAACAAAGTAACAAACATGACATTCATGACAGAATAAGGTGTGTCACTGGTGGCTTGGTAAACTACGGTATGTGTGGTTCTTTGTAATGACACTTTGTAATGACATAACATGACACTGCCCATTATGATCTCGGTGCTCACCCATCCAGCTTGTGAGTTCACTAAAATGTAGGCCTGCCTGAACTAGACATTTGGTAGTGGGCCCAGGTTCAGGAGCCTGAACGACCAACAAACAATTGTAGAGCAACAGAGAAGCAGGGAGCTAGTTAACCCTTTCCCTGCTTATTGCTACTGTGACTTATTGATTTATGTAGTGATTTTCATATCCTGCCTTTCCCTGTTAAAATTTGGTACAAGACAGCTTACAACAGCTAAAAACAATCAAACACAATATGTACATACATAAAATATGTACAGAACAGTAATGCAAATTAAAATACAACTTCCAAAAATATAAAAGCAACGGCCTAAAAACATACAATGCAAATAAAATAATTACACATTTTCCCCCTATGACTCTCCTTCCCCCCCCCCAAGCTTCCAATTGCATGCATGTCATATTGTGTTAAGGTAGGGAGAAGATTAAACCTCTCATCCAGTCATTCTCTGTTGCCAACTGTGCTCTCCCCTGCTGCTTGGATTCCCAGACCCAATTCTGCTGCACTCAAACGTCTCGTTTGGCTCTGGTAAGATATCACTGCTATGATTTTTTTTACCCCGTTCCTAAAACTCTAGCTCAGCTTTATCAAGAATTTTCTGTCCTTGTAACATGGTGCCACTATTTTTAAGGTTTGGCTGAAGTTCCTCCAAATGTTCTCATCAGTATTCCAGGGACAATCTGTCCTGCATACACAGCATTACCTCATCTCACCAGCTTCCAAGATCAGCTGTGTTATCTATGGAGATTTTTTTTTTTTTGGACAAAATTTCCTGTGAATTATAGATGCTGATAAGATGTCTAAGCCATGAAGCCAATATTGAAAATATATGCTATATCAGTGGGTAATAAATACCTGGCAGATTCTTGTGATGAAAGCACTTCTTTAAGGATGCTTCTTTACTGGAAATGTAAAAGCAGGTTGGTGCTGGGTTTTTTTGCTGCCGACTTCACTCTCCCCCCGCCAACATAATTAACATTGTTTTCAGTGAATCAATGGGACCATTATAAAATGTGTTTGCTATAATCAAGGTCTTATTTTTATGCTGCTAGCAATGTGAACATATGAAGCTACTACCATCAAGACTGATTAGCATTCTAGAAACTCCAGCAAACTTGTTTTACTACTGAAGCTCATGTACAGCCATTAGTTCTGGCTTGGCCTACCTCTCACCAGCCCCCCCCCCCATCCTCCGTTCTTCTTCCCCTTCATAGAAGCTTGTCTCTATTTATCAGGGATGTATGTAAGTCACTAGATCAAGAGTGCAAGTGAGAGTCATTTTTGCATGAGTGTGAGTGCGAGTCAGTGCCAAAATTTTTGGGCAAGTACAAGTCAAGTGTGAGTCATGTTTGCACGAGTGCAAGTAAGGCCAAAAACCACGAGTCACAAGTCAAGTCACTTTGGGGAAAATGGCTTTTCCCCCCTGAAAATGGTGTGTGTGTGTGTGTGTGTGCGTGCGTGCGTGCGTGCGTGTGTGTGTGTGTGTGTGTGTGCCTCTAAGGCTTCTAAAGCACCCACTTGGCTTCCCCTATGCCCTTCCCCTCACCTCTTAGCCTTGTCACCACCCATCTGGTTTGGGAAAAACAAGTGTACTCGTGTCTACATTCAAACCATTTATTATTCCCTCCCTGCCCCCTCCCCTTGCTAAGCCGAGCATCCCTTGGGCTCGGAGTTTTGGCCAATGAGGAGGAACCGCTGCGACAGCTTCGCCTTCCCTCACCCCTCCCCACCCCTTGCGCTCGGAGTTGTGGCCAATGGCGAACAGACAGCGAGAAAAAAAGGGGAAAAATTGTGAGCCGGGCTTGCTTTCCCACCCCCTTGAAAACACTCCGTCTCCGTTGCCTTCCTCCTCCGAGGTCTCCACTGCACCTGCCTGCCTGCCTGTGTTGATGCCAGCCATTAAAGGAAAAATACTTGGAAATGGCAAGTCGTTACCCCCACGAGTGCGAGTCAAGTGTGAGTCTCGTGGGTCGCAAGTGCGAGTCAGTGGGTCACGAGTCCAAGTCGAAGTCCGAGTCAGGGAAAAAATTGACTCAGTCGCACATGTGAGTCGAGTCATTTGACTCGAGTCCCCATCCCTGCTATTTATTTCCTTCTTTCCCTTTCTTTGCTATATATATATATATTTATTGGCACTTGGGGAAAAGTTGTAAGTTAAGGTGTTTAAAATGGGGTGTTGTTGATATTGTACAACAAATAAAAAAAATACAAATCTGCTGATTAAAAAGATTCCTGTACTTATACAGAATTGATAATTCAGTACTATACTGTAGATCTGTTTATTCTTTCAGGAATACTAAGTTTCAGCTGATGTTTTTTAAATGTCCTGTGCCAACAATTAATAGTCATGATCAACTCCAGAGACCAGTCAATTCTGGCTTCCTGATGAGCATGTCTGGATGACACCCATAGTTGCAAAATTGTGCTGTGTTCACACTTACGTTAAGTGGATGATTAAAATAAAGTGTGCACCTAAAAATATCTGTTCCAAAGTTTCTGGCATTTACTGGAACATGTATAAGGCAAACTCAATACAGATTATGTAACCCAAATGTTTATAATGCTTTCTTCTGTATGCTTCAGGTCATTCGCAAATAGTTAAAGGTAAAGGTATCCCCTGACAATTAAGTCCAGTCGTGTCCGACTCTAGGGTGTGGTGCTCATCCCCATTTCAAAGCCGAAGAGCCAGCGTTGTCCGAAGACGCCTCCGTGGTCATGTGGCCGGCATGACTCTCCTTGCCGCAGCGCATAGCATGCAGCTGGAACACGGAGCACTGTTTACCTTCCCGCAAGCGGTACCTATTTATCTACTCGCATTGACATGCTTTGGAACTGCTAGGTTGGCAGGAGCTGGCCAAGCAACGAGCGCTCACCCCGTCACGGGAATCGAACTCCCGACCTTTCGATCAACAACTTATGGTTCAGCGGTTTAACCCGCTGCGTTACTTGTGGAACCAAAGCAATTCTGCTTTGGAACCATACTGTTAGATTTAAAACTGCTCAAGTTAAGGGCTTTGCTTTCATTTAGCACTTCATTGCAGAAAATGATACCAAGCTAAACAATAATGAGATTTCAGGATATTTAAGATAAAGCCGCTTTGCAAGATGGGTATTAATTATGATTTATGTATGCTCACTCAGGTTTCGCTCATGTTGAATTTACTTGGAATACATCCAAGCCAAATTTAACTAAGCATTCAATTACTGAGAGAAAACACTACAAAAGATAGCATGGCAGACTGAATGAACAGCACAACTGAGAAAAATCCAAACATTTGTTCAACTCACCGAATATATACTTAGGTTAACATTGGATTTTCAAGTGAAAGGTTCACAAATGTTAGCTTCGTGTATTGTCTTGATGTTATATAATAAAACAGCACACATAAGGGTTGAAAGGAAATATGTCAAATATTTTGCAGTACCCACTGTCGCAATTTAAATTGAAAATTAGCAGCGCAAATTGTAAATTTTTCCCTCCTCAAAACAATGAGTGTTTTTCACACTTTGTATCTTTAGGTAACACTTCGTTGTTACACGCGGTAACACACTCTCATCGTTGGTTCCCATGAACTAAGAGCATGTCCAAGTTCAAACCTCAGCATCTCCAGTTAAAAGGATCTTGAAGAAAGATTGGGAAATATTTCTGCCTGATACCATGGAGAACAGGCAATACCAAGCTAGATAGACAGTATAATGGTACGGCCAGTACAAAGCAGCTTCATATGTTCATATGATTTGCTCTCAACTAGCTGCCACTTTTTCATAATTTTGATGCCTATTTGTTTGGCTTATTGCAGAACTACCATTCTCGCTGAGGCACCAGACACATGCCTTTTGGTCCAGGCTTAATGCTAGGCACAGTTACAAAGCCATGTTTCCTTTTTCTCCTCCTTTCATCCGCCCTATTCCCTGCGAAAAGCCACATGGAAGACGGAAGGTGACTGTCGCTTAAGCTAATGCCTTGTCTGAACCCAATGACCATAGCATGAACATTGGGACATCCTGCCATTAAATTTTAATCAATCTGCTTGGAACCTGGCCCCAGCTGTCCTTCCATAAATTTGAGACCCAGTATTGACACGTCATTTTCGTGACATCAATAGCCCCGCACCTGGGGCAACGTCACTTCGCGGCCTTTTCCGGCCAAAAAACGCCCCCCCGGGGCGAAAAAAGGCTACTATGAGCCCATACGACCAGGTGAGTCCTTGGCACCTACAGCGCCAAACAAGCCGCTGCCACCATTTTCGCCACCACCACCCCATTTGTCACCAGGGGCATGGGCCTCCAGCACGCCACCCGGGAGCAGACCACCCTTCCGCCCCCTTCCTACGCCACTGGTTTGGACACAGGTAGAACAGTGAGCCCAAAATTAATCAGTCTGCCCTCCCTTCCTCCCTCTCCCTCCCTCCCATTCATTCATTCATTCATTCATATCCCTATAAATACCCCAGCTCTAGAAGCAGGATGTTGTCATTTTCTTCCCCAACAATCAGTCTCTGCCCATTTCATTTCTTGTGGCAGGGAATACTTTATTTATTGATTTGCTTGTGGAATTTTAAAAGTACTCTACACATTGATGGTCCATACAGAGATAGTGCTGCAAAAATGCAACCAGTAATACTAATCAGAACACACACACACACACACACACACACACACACACACACACACACACACACACACAAGCAATAATTCTAATTTTTGAATGATGGATAATTCCTCAGAGCTGAGAATATTTCTGGACATGCACCCCACCTCTGTTCTGAGGTCGAGCATTTGTGGTGCAACTATGGAACTCCAAAGAGACATTTGGACTGTATAAAAGAAGAGGAAAATTACAATCAAGTGGCAGTGGTGGCTGCTGGGCTACTTCTTTCAACTGTACTGGATCTATGCGGTTTATATTTCCTTTCCCTGCGACTCTGGGACTTTACATTTATTAATATCAAATCTATCAGTGTTGCATGTAGCCCTCACAACTCTAATCTCTTTAGGTTGCTTTGCAGCCCGATTTCAGTCCCTTGTGTGTTTTAACAATTCTGTTGTCAGATGAAAATATTACCGCAGTAGGGTTTATTCCAAAGAATCATCCTGCAAGAATGGCTATATAAATCAGCTATGCGGAATGCCTGGGGATTGTGGTCTATTTAGTTGGAAGCTGGAAACTAAAGGGGAAAAAAAAGTCCTGAAAGATCTATGCAGGGTAGTATAGCAAAGAATGCCATGGTTTCATGAATTTCAGCACTGTGTGGAAGAAATAGCCAAAAAAAAAAAAAAAAGGTTACAAAGAAACACCATCTGGGCCACAGGTTGAGAAACATTGATCTAATATATCTGAAACAGAGGATATTAAAATGATGACTTCATTCTGCAACTTGTATCTTATAGTAAACGTCTCTGCAGATAGCCATAGATATACCCAACACATTAAAAATATTTTTTTTCTGCCCAGAAAAATTAACAATCCTCCAAATCTAGGACTCTGTTCAACTAGGAAATCTAGATTTAAGGTAACTTGGTCCTTTTGGTTTCTCCTGATATAAAAATGCAGGGACTCAATGGGGTCAAAGGTCATGCAAGAGACTTGCAGCCCAATCCTGTCTACATTTTTAGACCGGTGCAGAGCCAGTCCACCAGTCTAGGGTGTCACAAATGTACTGTAAATTACTTTGTGGCACCCAGTAAGTAGGCAGCACAAGCGCTGAGGCCGGCGCTGCTCTACTCAACACAAATCTGGAGCTGTACCTCCCGGAGAAGGTGAGTTCCCTGTCAGGCGATGGAGGGGCATGGGGAGGGTGGAACGGGGCATTCCAGGCTGGTGGGATTAGCTGGTCAGGCCTGGGAAGGGGGTGGCATTGTCAGAGGCCTTGTCCGCCGTACCCTACCCCCCTTCCCAGGCCTGGCCACGATTACACGGGCCTCCTGGATTTGCACCAGCAACAGCTGGTGCACATCCGAGGAGATCCATTTGGGCAGCTGGAGCTTACACTGAGGAAAGGGAACAAACGTTCCCTTCCCTCAAGGTGAGCTCCCAACTGGATGCAGTGGAGGCTACACTGGCACCGCTGCATCTCAGGGCACAGTGTTAGACAGGATTGTGCTGTTACACTGTGAAGGGCAACCAGCAGGCTCATAACCTGGCCAGGATTACCTGCCAACTTTATGAATCTACACCATTAAGGTGGCCTCTTTTCAAGTTGCCAAGATCACACTGATTGCAGCAGCCATGTGCCCACCCTATTCTAAAGTAGAATTGTAGAATACTTTGGTACAGAATCCAGATTTCATGCTTGTGTTCATTTTATGCAGATTGCTAATACAACACAAACAAACTTACAGTGCAACCCTAACTAAACATAGCCTGGCAGAGCGAACACTTTGCCAGCTTAAGGTGTCACAAAAATGCCTTCCGGCACTTTTGCGGCTCCTTAGGAGTAAGCGGTGCCAGTGCGGTTATCGGAGCCACCCACTCTGCTGTTGCCCAGGAACTGCGCCAACCAACCCAGGTAAGTCCTAAGCCGGTCAGCGGGAGGGAGGGCAGCGGAGACGAGGGAGGGGGTCGGTCTGGGTGGGGCAAAGATATCGGCGCTGGGTTGCGTCAATGTCCACTGTCGCCTTCCCAGGTCGGGCCGGCCTTATACAGTCTCCCTAGACACGCGACAGCTAAAGAGCTGGTGTGCATCTGAGGAGGCCCATTGGGGTCTCCGGTGCTTACACCAGGGGAAGGGGATGAATGTCCCCTTCCCCCAAGGTAAGCCCGGGCCACACTGGCGTGGCATGCATCCGACTAGCCCTTTAGGCAGCCAGCCCTTTAGGCCGGCTGCCACATCTTAGGCAGGATTGGGCTGTAAATTAAACATTAAGCATCCTTACCTGCTGCTTACACGATCTAGTGCTACTGTCACTAGCGATAGGTTCCCCAAAATAAGAAGTTGGCTTCCTCTTATTTAGATATTAGGAGCCAAATTACGTTTGACAACAGATAGACATGGATGCATCTCCAACATTTCTTTTTGCTAAAAGCAGGTATGTGGGTAATTAGGAACGAGGTACCAGTGCAGGGGAAGGAGGTTAAACTTTTCTCACCATGCCAAATTCCTAATACAAATTGCTCTCCCTGAGCGTCAATTAGCCACAAAGAGGAACGCCTATAATCTGTTGATATATTTTCCACTCTGCAGGTAATAGCAGCCAAGGGGTTGGGATCTAGACCAGGGCTCTCTGAACCATTCCTCCAATCCAAATTAACCCCACAGCTACTTGAAGCAAAAACAAACAAAAATGGGAGAGATGTATTCAATGGGAGGTGAAACTTGCCAACAATCTCAAGGATGGTTAGACTCTATAGCAAAATTGGCATCATGTAGCAGAGATGGCATTGGAACAGTACGTGATCATCCACTGGGCGAAGAGAAGACTGAGAACTGATCCATTCCCCCCGCTGATGCAGAGTCGCCAAAATGGTTACCGCTGCATCCTGCAGGGTGAGCAGTCACGGAGGTCTCCTATGGGTAAGGGAACATTTGTTCCCTTACCCAGGGGTAAGCTTTTATGGCATGGGGAGTCTACCAGACCTTGTAGCGGCTGCCAGGCCTGAGGAGGGGGATAGGATTCTGGCAAAGCCACCGATCCCTCCCCCTTAATGGGTCCAGCCGATGAATCCTACCCCCTGGAACATCCCATTCCGCCCTCCCCCCACCCCTCCGCCTCCCAGTGGGGAACCTACCAGCAAAATTGGGGATTAGGTTGCGGCAGCCGCCACTGCTGCCAAACCCACCCCCTTTGTGGACCTGATCCACCCTCCCCTGCCCTGTCACTGCCCCGTTCCTTCCTCATTCCACCAACACTAGTTCTGCCAGCGCTACGAGCCCATAGGATTGGGCTGTGACAAATTAATGTGTTTCCTGAAGGATCCCCTAATTGGACTGATTGGTAGTGGTCATTTGCCTTGCCATGATATGCATGAGATAGGACAACAATATGACATATCTAAAGAGACTCGTTGCTTTTTTTCCCCCGTAGAAGTGAAAATATAAGCAATTTTTAAAAACTGCACCATGATTAACATTTACGAGGACCAAAAGGGATAGGACAAAGTTGTTGGGGGGGCCTGATCCAACTAGCAGAACAGACTGCAATGTTAGAAACATGTGCTTATTAGCAGTTTCTCATTCCTGAAGCCACGTCTTCTGACATTCAATAATCCAGCAGTTTTACTAGTTGCATTCTGAAACACTGAAGAATAGAATTCTTGATAATTTAATTAAGAATTGAACAACAGGCCCCCTGTGTGAAACTCACACAGCAGGGCTTCCTCTGAATGTGCTGTAATAATACAAGCGTATTCTGCTGGCTACATTACAACAAAGCTTAAAGGTAGCCAAAGAAGTCTGAGGGAGGAGCAGGTGAAAAACGGTACCCTTTCTCTTAAAAGGACCCACCATTCCCCCCCCCTCAAATCCAGCCACTCAATCCATTCATATTCAATTCCTGGCCCCTATTCTAGCATAATATATTCATGCCAGATGCAATTTCAAGCCATTACTCACAGCAGGAAAGCTGGAAACCTATTTCTGATGGGGGGGGGGAACCACACATTTTGAGCAGTTTGGGGCACATTACTCGTGCTGGGCCTAAACGGTTCATGGTTGTTGAATTTGAATTTTATTCACCTGTGCCAACCTAATTGCATTATAACAAAATTCATATCAAAGTATCCTTTTAACAATGGGAAATACCGTGCTGTTTTGCCGTTTGTCCTTTTGCCTGCTTCCCCACTGTTATTGTCTTGCTGAAAAGCCATTTCATGGAACCAAAATAGAGAGAGGAATAAAACATGGAAGGGCTTTAAATTACAGAAAGGAGAACATGTTGGAGAGGCTCTCTGAATCTGCATCAAGGGTCACTGTGATTTTCTAGACTGCATGTTAACGTTATGTTTAAATAAACTGATGCAGGAAATATAAGTATTCCTAACTCCACAACCAGCTGAATACAAATGCCATTTTGAACCAGAGACTGCCCAAGGAATAATACGTAAGGCATTTTCATTAGCAGATAAAGGAATTCATTTGGTGCTGGCTGGACTGCCTCTGCAAAAGAATTCAAGTATTTTAAGTAGTGCTTATGTAGAACCAGAGGCGTTCTAACATGGGGGGAGCTGGTGTGCTCCCCCCCAAGCGGCGAGTGGGCGCGGGGGCGCGGCAGCCGGGCTCGGGGCTGCGCAGAGCGGCGCGACAGCGGAGGCCAGCTGGCGCACCCCCGCGCCGCGTCCCCGGCCTTCGGAGGCTCCGCTCTGGAGGGAGGGGACAAGCCCTCCAAAGAGACCGCCCAGTTCAGCGGTCGAGGGCTTTCTGAGAGGGATGAACACGACGCCGGCTTTTATAGGGTCTGCGCATGTGCAGAACCTTTCTGAGGGCAAACGGGCAGCCCGCACATGCGCAGACCCTATAAAAGCCGGCGTCGCGTTTATCCCTCTCAGAAAGCCCTCGACCGCCGAACTGGGCGGTCTCTTTGGAGGGCTTGTCCTCGGTTTCCGGAGCGGAGCCTCCGAAGGCCGGGGACGCGGCGCGGGGGCGCTCAGCCCCGAGCCCGGCTGCTTGTGGGGGCGCTCCAACCCCGCCCCCCCAGGCGCCGGGAGGGCTGGGAACGCCACTGTGTAGAACTACCCTTTTATTTATGATTTGGAGCCCTTTCTTCAGTGTGGCTGCACTGATTCCGTACAACCTTTCAAACTACACCGGGGGAAGGGTAAAGCCCCTGATGGGGCTACTCGGATGTGTGCCAACTATTTTGCTGATGCATATTCAAGCGGACCTTGTAGCGGCTGCCAGGCCTGGGGAGGGGGATAGGATTCTGGCAAAGCCACCGATCCCTCCCCCTTTCTGGGTTTCATCCGACCAACCCTACCCCCTGGAACGTCCCATTCTGCCCTCCCCCCGCCCCTCCGCCTCCCAGTGGGGAACCTACCTTCCCCAGCAGGTGATCTATGGGATCTGGGGCTGGGAGAGCGGCGCCGGCCTCTTCTCCTCCCCAGGTGATCCAAACAAGCCTTATGGCACTTTTGAGACACCACCAGTCTTAAATGTAGATAGGATTGTTCCGTAAGTGTTTGTAGAGACATTCTGGAATAGAGATGGAAGTGCTCTGGGAAGAAAGGGATTGGATGCACAGGGGGAACATCTAGGCCACCTCTTCGTTTCCAAGGGAGAAGTAAACCCATCAAAATTAGTTTTTCTTAATTTAGCTTAATTATAAAAATGAGATAAATTTGACATGACATTTTTCCCATAATATTGTGCTGATGCTGGCATTAATTACATTCCTGTCTCTTAAAGCTTTATTGATTAAGTCTTAAGTCTGTTTCCTGCTATTTTCGTCTGCTCTCCATGTCTGGTTAATCAGTCCGCAGACAGAAGTTTCGTCATCTTATCCTTTCCCTAGCTACTATCAAATATGATGTAAAAAACAAACACCCTATCAATTATTTTGTCCAAGTCTTCATTGATTGTTGATTTTAAAATGTTTATTCATTTTGACACAACCATAAGACGACAGGTAAGATGTCACATTGGATCAGTATAGGCAGCCAAACAGCAGATGCAGTATGTAGGTTACTGCACAAAATTTGGGGGGGGGGGGGGAGGGAAGACTCTGATGGAGTTTTTGCCAGGATAAGGTGGATGTTCTTACAATTAGACAACCAGAAGTATTTTCAAAAGAGTATTTATTTATTAAATCTACTTTGGGAGGGGTTGGAGTTGTCAACCGTAACAGGAAAAAGGAAAGAACAGGGCCAAACTGCGTGTTATATGCAAATGTGTAAAATGGTAACCTGATGATTACCCCCTTTGTGCCCAAAAAGCCACTAGGGGTGCAAGGAAGCAGAGAAGTAGGGTACGGAAGCATCACTTAATATTTTCTTCTGCTGTTTTCTCACTCCATCATCCCCTTAAGTATTCATCCCCACATAGGGTGTCCATCACATATTTGCCAATATGGATGGTGTATGGGAGTTGGACTTAGAGACTTGGAAGATCCAGGTTCAAATTCCCACTCAGCAATGAAGCTTCTTTGGTGAGAAGTCACTATCTGTCAGCCTCACCTACCTCACAGGGTTGTTGTGAGGACAGACGGAGGGAAGGAACCATGTACACCACCCTGAGCTCTTTGGAGGAAGGGCAGTATAAAAATGTGATAAATAAATATGCTCTTCCAAAGCTGCTTCTCTAGCAGCAAAGGAGGCATTGGGTTACTATTGCACACATTTCTAAACAATGTTTAGTTTGTCCTATGACGGTGGAAACTGCCACCTATGGGAACAAAACAAGCACAGTATGCAGAGCACAGCAATCCTAAGTCTAGACCACTGAAAGGATTCTCCAGTTTCCAACTTGAGGGACAAAGCAGCAGCCAGAAACAGGGTCGGCCTTAACAGATGCAGAGCACAATCGGACACACCGTAATGACATCATAACATCACAACGTGATGACATCATAGCATCACAGCCAATTGCTTTTGGATTGCCCCATTTCGGATTGCCCCATTTCGGACCAATTGGAAGCTAGGGAGGGCACTTCCAGCGCCGGTAGAGCGAGGCACCATGGCCACCCCAGCCCTGCGGGGCCCAATTGCCCCAAAGCCAGCCCTTTCCAGAAACATATTGCAGAACACATGGTGCATTGACACTCTGTATGTGCATGCAACATAGTATGAATGATATTGTACCTAGTGGGCTTGTCTTATTTTAGAATCTAACAGAAATAACCTGGCAAGTACATCAAGAGGGAAGAAATGGAGGGGAATGAACATTGTATCTCAGTTCTGTGAACAGTTTCAAGGGCATCTTTAGTATCTTACCAAATTGTGAATATGCAGTTGTAACTACAGGTGGGCCCCCATATCCGATGGGGATATGTTCTAGGCCCCTCCGTGAAACCGTGGATAAGAGCGAACACCTCCTCCATGGTTTCCTGAGCCCCCACCCCCACCCTGCCTCCCCTGCAGGCAGGCATGCTTGCCCCCCCCCCAGCTCTTATTTTTCTTTCAGCAAGCTTTGTTTCTTCCTTAAAACAAACAGAGAAGCAGCCTCCATTGCAGGCAAGTAGAATGAGACTAAGTCCTAGAGAGGCCCTGCAAGGTTTCTGATAAAGTTGCAGAGCCTCTCTAGGACTTAGTCTCGTTCTACTTGCCTGAAATAAGCAGCCAGAGGCTGCTTCTCCTGTTTATTTAAGGAAGAAACGAAGCTTACTGGGAAAAAAGTAAAAGCCTGGGGGGGGTCACCACGATCCGTGGATAACTGAAACCGTGGATAGCGAATCAGTGGATATGGGGGCCCACCTGTACAAGAAGAAAAGAGGAAAACATGGTTCTGAGCAAAACTTCAGCTTCCAGCTATTTATTCATGTTCTTCAAAATTCCATTAAGGCCAGAAGTGATATGTGTTTTGCATATATAAAGGTGGATTGAAAGTCTCCCTTCACAATTACAGGGTCTGCCCAGGTAACCAGATCTTCTTCAAAAGAGCACTAATGGATTCAACTAAGCCTTTAATGTTTCTGCCAGATGTGTGTTGATTATAAGTGTGCTTAGCCCTTCCTCCCAATCTTTTTGCAGAAAGGAGTTCAATAAGTTGTGTTTTAAAACGGCAAGAAAGGAGAGTCAGCCTGATCTCTGAAGAAAGATCCTTATCTGGTGTCAGACAGAGACCATCTTTGGCGGCAAGTAAACTCTTATTAAACAAGAATGCGTAGAAAGCCTTTGAATATAATCTCCTTTTAAAAGCTCCGTATCTCTTAAGGTACACAGTGGATCCTAAACATGTGTGAGGGACCTGTCTTTTCAAAACCACTGAGATAATCTGATCTTCTTATCGATGGCTAGGAAAACTTTTGAAAGTCAAAGAGTGTTTGAAAAAGGGCACCTGCGGATTTGGTTGTAACGAAGAAAAATATTTCAAACTTATTGCTTTGTTGGTAGAACAGAAACCTCTGTACAGCTACTTCACAGCTTATCCTTGAAATCCCAAGTTACACAGGCCTAGAACTTAGCTCATTTTCAAAAGGAATGAAATTGCTTTCCCTTCTTCCCAACAAAGTAGGCTTCACTAATGTCAGTCGTAGCTGATAAATGCCTGTGATTCTGCACTGCAGATAGCATACTGGATCTAGTCACTAGCACAGGGCATGGCTTTCTTAGAATTTTAGCTTTCAGTTTTTGAAAAAGGTTTCTAATCCTCAAGGAGAGAACATTCACCTGTGTGCAAACAATACCTTTAAGAATCCTTCAATGTTCAAGGGAATCAAATATGTGAATTGTGTATGGGTATTTGCCTCTGTGCACTACAATTGGGCAGAAGTTAAGCACTTGAGAGTTTCATTCATTTCAGTGGGAAATTTCAAAATACTGTATATATTAAAATCCCTGAAATCAGAGACTTTAAATTGCTTAAATTTCACTGGATTGTCAAACTCATTGCTTTGTATTGCATACAGATTTCCAGCATGTACATCTTCCCACAGAAATGTTCAACTCACCTCCTGCCCTCATGCCACTCCTTGCAAAAAAATTCCAAATCTATATATACACACACATAAAGGTCACAACTAACCAAAATATAAGGCTTTATTGAGTTATGACATTTATATCTGAGTTTGGGTCATGGGGATGTTATGAGAACAGCTTACAAATGGCACTGGCACATATTAGTACTACATTGCGTTGTTTTGCTTCGCCTGCATACCCCTAATAAGATAAAGTTTGGATTTCACCTGGGCCACATTGATTGAAATCAATGTCAATCAACAGACTGTGTAAACCCTGCGGGGGGGGGGGTGTCCCATCTCCAGACACTCCTCCCCCTTTTGTTCAAGCACCTATCCTGGAGAAGATGGCACCCCTTTGAATGTGTCCATTCTGACACAAAACTGTAGACTAGCTGCTGCCAATCCACGTTTCTCTATGCCAACGCCCATGGGGGTGGAGAAAGCTGAATTGCACTGCCTCCCGCAAGCCAGACAGCCTTTGAGGTTGACTTTGCAATCAAAGCCTGAAGGGTTGCCAACAAGCATCTTCAAGCCAGCCTGCCCATTGAAATTGTTTCTTGTTCCTCCCATGACTCTTGTTTATCTCAGCATGCACACCTACTCCCTTCCCAGCACTGTATCTACCAGTTGTAATCAACCTGGCTAATAACATCACAACCTTAGAACTGTCAGGATAGGCAAAAAAGCTCCTCTCCAAAGGACAAGCAGGTGAGGAACGAAGGAATCCCACCTGGCTCCACAATGGCAACCAGCTAGCTAGCCTCAGACTATTCCAATGAGAGGGTGGGAAGGGATCACCGACAGGCTCAGCCACACTGATGAGCAGCCAATTCAGTCATGGTGGCTCCGCACCCATTCCCGTCTGTGCTGTAACAAGGGAAATTAGCACCCAGGGCAAGGGAGAAAAATGACTGTCAATGCAATGAAAGCTGGAACCACTTTCTCCCAGTGTCAAGATGTGGGTGGGGCTTACCATCTGGAACTGGAACTGTCTTGTTGGGATGCGAATTTGGGCAACACAACACATTAAGTACAAAAATGGTTTAAAAATAAATTGAGGCAACGACCACCACACCCCATCTTTAAACATTTTTGCACCCAGGGCACATACCCCACTCACCCCCACCCTAACTCCATAACTGTTTTCCCCTAAACACCCAATGGGGTTTTAGGGATTTTCCGCCTTGCCCCATGGAACTCTGATGTGGCAAAAATTCCCCCGCCTTCACTTTAGGTGGCAGAAGGGTGGAAATCTGACACGGGCATATTAAATGAAAGTCATACCACAAAGCCAGTCTTTCCTGCTAGGCTCCATCATACAAGAAAAGTTGTCCTGTGTGTGTGTGTGCGTGCGTGCGTGCGTGCGTGCGTGCGTGCACAATCTCAAACTTCCACTATAATTCATAAATACAAACTACTACATAGGTCCTGCACATAATGGCCAATCTCCAAAGAAGAGGGATCAGGACTTGTCTTTCTTCAACAGTAGGCCCCCCATGCAGAGTTGCAAAAGCAATTTGTGCTATGGCATGCGAGGGGGATTGTTGCCCACTGTTCATAGAAAAAAAAAAGCCCACTTGGACACTCTAGGGCTATGCTAAAATAGCTCTTTGGATTCCATCCCGACCAATATCAAACTGCTTAGAGCCGATCTGGCCTAATTAAGAGACATTAGTAAATCAGTGCAGATTGACCAGAGTTTGAGAAAGAAGGGGGGGGGGGGAGAAACCTGGCACAGCAAGAGCTCTTCTAACATCTGGAGACATTTAGAAATCAAAAATGCCTAAACAGACCACAAAACAAGCATCTCATCCCAAAGGAAAAGGCAATGTAAACACAGACATAGAAAATCTGTTCAAACTCTTCAAGAGCGGTCTACAGTCAGAAGTGAACGAGAAAGATGTGGCACTCCAGAAGCCAGCTAAGGAGAAGAGGCAGGAAACACACTGAGCACCTGAGGTGCTTGAATTGAGACTACTTGCAGGTGAAGATCTGAGGTGGAGGAACAAGGGAAAATTGGAAATCACAGTCACAATTAATGCTTAAAGAGTCCAAAGAGTCCAGAGGAAGTGACAATCAACAATGCCTCAAGGAAGATTATGTGAAGCCTAGAGGTGGCCTATAGCTCGGGGCATGAGAATATGGTGATAACAAAATAAAAACACATAACACCACTTTCAGTGAAAAAATCTGCGAAAAAACAAGACAAAACCACATAATTTTACGTCATTCTTCATCTGCTGACACTGTAATCCTTTACCACCTATCTAGTATTGATAAAAATGGGGGAAAATGGAATAAAAACACATAACACCACTTTCCGTTATTTCATTTTGGTTCAACACCGACATCTCTGAAAAAATAAAACCATTTTCTCCCACCTCTACCTACAACAATGGAGGGCATTATAGATCAATTGGCAATATTGCTGTGGAAGGTTGCCTTGTCTGCTAAGCCACCATGATCCTCAGAGAAAGACACAAAGCATTCTGGAAACTTTATAATCTTGTGGCTTTTCTGAAACATGATAGTTAATTAGTTATTTGATTATGATAATCAGAAAATCTAATCACAGCAGTCTTGATGAAAATTCAGTGATTATCCCAAGGGGGCTGTGGTCCAGTAAATGTGTTGACAGGCTATTTATTATGATGATGGCGATTCCTCCTGATGCTGGGTAGAAGAAACAACAAAGGCAGACCAACGTTGCCAAATAGGACACCTGACTTTCAACTTAAAAAGGAGCCTTTAAATGAACAATGACCCTCCCCACAATGCAAAACAATTTATTTTCATGATTTTACTGGGGAATGTTGTCAAAGAAAATGTGGTGATCTGCCCCAGCATATGGAGGAATTTTAAACTGCAGATTTTCCCAATGACAAAACATATCCATTTCAATTTCTGGGTCTTACAAGAGAACAATGCAGCAAGAACCTTACCCCATCACCCATGAGTTTCCAGCACAATGGATAGGGACCATTTATATATTTGAAAAAGCCAGGATGGTGTAGTGGTTTGGGAGTCGGACTTAGACCTGGAAGATCCAGGTTCAAATCCCCGCTCAGCCACGAAGCTTCCTGGGTGACCTTGGGCCAGTCACTATCTCTCAGCCCCACCTACCTCACAGGGTTGTTGTGAGGACAAAAAGGAGGAGAGGAAATATGTACACCACTCTGAGCTCCTGGGAGGAAGGCCGGTATAAAAATGTGAAGAAAAAAAATATGAGACAAGTTCTAAATCTAGGGTATGAAGGCAAATACCTTCCTTCATACAAACCTTCCTGTACAGTAAAATCTTCAGAGGGTTCCCTTCTCTAAGATCCTAGACCTTCTGATATTAGGCAGATGGCTACACTAAGCAGGGTCCTTTCAGTGGTGGAGCCTAATTTATAGAAGACCTTGTGGTAGGGAAGAGAATTTTTTCCCTTCCCCAACCTCTTTCATCATACATAAAATTTTATCAGGATTTCATCATGTTCAAAGCCTGTTAGGATACGTTCCCAAACCTAGCTAACAATGACGCTTTACTATTTCTTCTCCATACTCTGTACCTTCTTCACTGAGCCTTTCAAAGACTGGAACAGAACAATTTTAATCAGAGAGATTTTATTTATTTATTTTTATTTTTCACATTTTTATACTGCCCTTCCTCCCAGGAGCTCAGAGTGGTGTACATATTTCCTCCCCTCCTTTTTGTCCTCACAACAACCCTGTGAGGTAGGTGGGGCTGAGAGATAGCGACTGGCCCAAGATCACCCAGGAAGCTTCGTGGCTGAGCGGGGATTTGAACCTGGATCTTCCAGGTCTAAGTCCGACTCCCAAACCACTACACCATCCTGGCTATATAGTGGACTCTGATATAGTAGAGCTGGCTATATAGTGACTCTGATCTAGCCGTTTCCTTCTTTTTGTGTGTCTGGTCTAGGTTTAGGTCTAGTTTCAACAATGGATTCCAGATGTGGATTCATCACTTCTCCATCTACCTCAAAAAAATACACCCAGGCAAGTCAATGGAGTCCAGATAAACATTACGGCGGGGGTGAGCACCTGAATCTGCTTTGGTTGTGCATACAGATCTCCCTTGATCTCTCTGTGTTTGGCAATTTTGGGCAATGGGGACCTACCCAATTTTGTAAGCTCCATTTGATGCACTGATGTCAAAGACACATATAATTATAAACCACTGATAAACCACAGTCAGCTGCATTTTACTGTAGTTTGTGAAATGAGAAGAGACACAGCCAAAGATCAGAGACAGTAGTGGTAAACCAAGAGGGGGCTATATCGGCAGGCTCAGGGCTGTAGGACCAAGACCAACAGCATCTTTCAGAATTGTTTTTGCTTTCACAACGCTTGCTCACTGTAGCCCACTGACATTGCAGAAAGTGGGTAATTAGCACCTTTACCTTCAGCGGCATACCTGGAGGCCTAATTGCAACTGCATATAAGAGTATTATAAATGTAGATTATACAGGTGGACCCCCATATCCGATGGGGATATGTTCCAGGCCCCTCCGTGGATACTTGAAACCGTGGATAAGAGCGAACACCCCCTTCATGGTTTCCTGAGGGCCCCCCCACCCTGCCTCCCCTACAGGGAGGCATGCTTGCCCCCCCAGCTCTTATTTTTCTTTCATCAAGCTTTTTTTCTTCCTTAAAACAAACAGAGAAGCAGCCTCCGTTGCAGGCAAGTAGAACGAGACTAAGTCCTAGAGAGGCTCTGCAAGGTTTCTGTTAACCTTGCAGAGCCTCTCTAGTACTTAGTCTCGTTCTACTTGCCTGCAACGGAGGCTGCTTCTCCTGTTTCTTTAAGGAAGAAATGAAGCTTACTGGGAAAAAAGTAAAAGCCTGGGGGGTCCCCACAATCTGTGGATAACTGAAACCGTGGATAGCGAATCAGTGGATATGGGGGCCCACCTGCACTAGTTTTATAGGAACAAAAATGGTGTGGGAAAAGAATTTGAATATAAAAATACCAGAAAGGCTATGGACACAAATTTGGAATAATCTGGCATATAGATCAGTATCAGTGAAATCTAAATAAATGACGTTGAAAATAATACATAGGTGGTATTTAACTCCTGTAAAACTTCATAAGATAAACAAAGAAATATCAAACATGTGTTGGAGAAACTGTGGAGAAAAAGGGTCATTTGAACATATGTGGTTGTCTTGTCCTAAAGTAAAGCTATTTTGGAAAGAAGTCATTAAGTGGGTTAGAAAAAAATGACAGATTAGAAAATAATTGCTAATGAAATGCTTCTAATGTTATCTTTATTTACGGAAAAAAATGAACAAGTGAATAATAATTTAATTTTTTATTGATATTATTGTTTTTATTGTTTTTAAATTATGTATTTAAACTTTTTATTTAAACTTTCTGTATTTTAAACTGTTTTTAATTTTTGTTCTAAGTCGCCTTGGGCATTTGCCTCGGCATGGGATAAGGCGGGATATAAATTTTTTAAATTAAATAAATAAATAAATAAATAAAGATCTTATTGAGCTTCTCATTGGGACAGCAAGATTAGAATAGCTAGTAACTGGAAGGATATAAAGAATCTTTCTTTCCAGAGAGAAAGGTATATTTAGGTAAAGAGAAATATTTAGGTAAAGTATGGGAAACAGCATGTATGGAGAAAATGACTATTAAAGATAGATTTTTAAGAGGAAAGACTAAAATAGATAACTTTAGTAAAACTTGGTACCCCTTGTTAAAATTGGATAGGGAAACAGATATAGAAATGAATAGAATCGATCCACTGGTATATTGGTCAATTATTTATTAGGATTATAATGATAAGCATTGTTAAATGTATTGTTATATGTATAAAGTATTTATGTTAGAATGTGATTCACGATATGGATATGGATTGTCATGAAATTATTTAATAATAATAAAAAAACATTGTGATGTCACATCTGGGTTCTCCTTTCTGAGGAGGTGCCGGCAGATTGTGGGGCGCTGTCACTGCCCCCCGTGCTGGAGCCCAGATTGTGAGACACCACTGACCCCTTGCTGGAGGCTGGAACGCAGGGTGCTGGCGCCACCTCAGTGGTGATGCCACTGCCTCCCCAGTGATGCCCTCCCTCAAGGGGCACCCATGGCATTTTGCCATAGTTGCCATACCCTAGATACACCACTGTTTACCTTTCAATTTGCTATATAATCAAACTTCTCATCTATATGAGAAGTGTTCTTCTTTCACCCTTGCAGCCCAATCCTATCCAATTTTCCAGCGCTGATGCAGCCATGCTAACGGGGCATGCGCTGCATCCTGCGGTGGGAGGGGCAGTCACAGAGGACTCCTCAAGGTACAGGAATGTGTGTTCCCTTACCGTGGAGCTGCATCGTGGCTGTATCAGCGCTGGAAAGTTGGTTAGGATTGGACTGTTAGCTCCCTAACTGCAGTAAGATAACGCTGATCTACTTTATAAGGTTGTTGCAAGGATAATTTCGGTAATTATACTTTAAAGAGCTATATAAATGCTAAGTACTATCACAAGAATCATCTTTAAAAGAGTAGACAAAACACCAAGATCATCTTAAAATTTGCCTTCATAAACAGTGACAACTCTATAAAAGCAAACTTCTTGTAAAGTGATTAAAGACATGAAACACTAAGACTAATCATTAATGTTGCCACACGATAGCAGCCTTCATTCTGTGAACTATTTAGTAATATATATCTCCCGTGAGCATTAAAAAAAAAAAAGAAGAAGAAGAAAAAAAAGATGCCATTTCGGCACAATTGCTGTTTCCCAAGAGGTTACAGTTTTGTCAACACCTACAGATGTTTTTCCCCATGCTATCAGATGCCCGAGTTTGTAATTTCTCACTTCTATTTTCAATTGAGCCAGATGCAATTTTCAAGCATGTTTCAAAGTGTTGAGAAGCCACAAATTTTGCTTTGAAATTACCGATTACTCTGACCTGTTAGAATGTGGGGTAATCACTTCCCACCATGCACCATTCTTCTTTTATTGATGCATGTATTTATCGAGGGGGGTGAGAGCAGATGTCACTAGAGTGCTATACAAACATCAATAGTAGTGTATCGTGGGGGGGGGGGAATCCTGCTCCTACTCCCCATTCTCTCTCTTGTTTTGCTTTACTTTCCCATTACCAGCAACTGCCAGACTTTGCAACTGTCAAAGCTGGCAGCTGAAAACTTTTCCCCATACCTGCCAGAGGCAGATGATTGGAAATATGCAAATCTTCTCAGAAACATTAACTGTCATGTTCCCAAACGGTCTGCAGATGAAGAAACGACATTGCCCGCTTCCCTTTGCAAAGCTACAAAAATCATTTTCCTAGGCCACCCTGTAGCAGCATAATTAGAACACAAGAGGCCACAGATGTCATTGGTTTCTCTTTCTTCCTGTAACTATTGCTCTCGAGTTCCATGTGCCATTGATTTGTAACTGTCAAGCCAAAGAATATTTTCCTTGGCTAGCTATTTTTCAGCTATGGAGGCTATGCCAGAATTTAAAACTTCAGCACTTATTCAGCAATACTTCCTTTATGCCAATCTAAGTGCCATTTGAATACTCTTTTTTTTTTAAATGCATCCTTATTAGCCACTGACCATCCAAGTGCATGCCTAGTATACATTTGCAGCGCTATCATACCCACCTGGCAAAGTATCCAATAACTAAACATAGTTTGCATTCTGTTCTATTTGTTATTTGGAAGACACTCGCCTTGCAAGTTCAGTTTGAGTCCCATGGGAACTGTGGCTATGTATCGTTTGCTAGCAATTGGTAAGAATATGACCTTGTGCCTTGAAACTGTAGGGAGCAAGGATGGAAGAAGCAAGATGAATGCTAACAATATGAAATTCTGGGGGAAATTCTTTGGGCTCCAGAAGAAATTTTAAAAAGTGAATGCAGAGAATTTGAAATGAAACAAACGATAACAAGGGCAGCAAACACATTCACTTTCTAAATGCAACGGGTCAATCTTGGGTAGAAATGTGCTGGCGGAGCAATGGCTCTGCCTGTGCTGGGGGTTGTAAACATGCTGTAAGGCATGTTTTTGACACTTGGCGAGTAGGCGGCACCAGCGGAGAGGCCGGCACTGCTCACTCTGCCTGGGGCTGCAGCCACCGCTGGCAGACACAGGTAGGCCCTGCGCCAGTCGGGGCACGGGCGTGGGGAGGGTGGACTGGGGTGGAAAGGGACAGGGCAATTGGCCAGCCAGGCCAATTTAGTTGCGCTGCCTGGCACTTTTGGCAAAGGCTGAACAAATGGAACCAAACATCAGGGCAAGTGCAGGAGAGGACATGGTTGCCATGACTGGTGTGAGGATTTCTCTTACAGTCCAATGGTGACAGAAAAGGACTGACTACATCTCACTTTCTGTCTAGCAATGCAACTTCCTTGTAGTTGTTGCTTTTAAACTCAGTTTTGGGGCCGTCGCCGTGACTCGCGGGCAAATCTTGTTGCTGCAAACGGCCTAAAAGCAGCCAAAAACCCGCCAGGAAGGTGCTTTTTTCATTGTCGCCAATTGCACCCCCCAGCTCCCCCTAACAACGCCTCTGCTTTGGGGATACCCTTTGAAGTAATAAATGCTTTGCCAGCCCTCTGCTGCTCTACAGCATTCAAAATAAACCACTACTCAGCAAAGCTTTTTCTTCTATATGTTCATTACATACAAATTATACATAAAACTATATGTTCATTCTTTGTACACATATAGCTCTAATATAATCCCATATTGCACCAGTGTCAATCTACTGCAATTTTGCCTGTACAAGTGTCCCTCGGTTAACGACGGTTCATTTAATGATGATCCACATATACGACGGCAGTCCCCTAATACAGTACCTTACAAAAGGTCACTGCCGCTTGCCGCCTGAGCCTGCTGCCGATTACAAAATGGAGGCAGAAGGCACTCACAGCCCTTTTAAAATCCTTTCTAATGTGTCTTTTTAAATCCCCAGTCCATCAGCTGTTAAGCGATAAACATCAAAGCACTAATCTAGCGCCCAACAGTTGATGGGCTGGGGATTTAAAAAGACATGTCTGGAGTACTTGCCATTCATTCCCTATTACAACTGCACTGTATTACATTGCATTATGTAGGCTATACACGCTATACCAAAATTGACCACTAGATGGTGGAAAAGACTCACTTAACAACGGATTCACTTTACAACAGAGTTTTAAGAACATATCCCCATCATCAACCAGGATACGCCTGTATGTATCAGGATTTCTTTTACTGCATACTATCCACCCTTCACATTGCACACTTTTACTAAGACTGCCCTCTTGCAAAGAATATGCTTATGTTTATCCAGCTTTGAACATTTTTCCTGACAATGTGTAATGATATTTATAAAAGGTGTAAATAAACTGAATATATTTAGTAGTGGTATTTATTGCTTGCTTCTCTACAGAAAAAAATTCTCAAGGTGATTCCTATTAAAATATCTCCCAAAAATATAAGAAAAACAAGAACACAGACAGTAAGTGCTAGAAAATATGGAGGGATATTTCATGTTCTCAAAAAGAAACCAATTCTCGGAACCACCCAAACTTGCTGCATTTTCTGGTGTGGACAAATTTGTTGGTAGATAAACACGACCGCAGCATCATGCTTGAAAAGTTTTGAATGTAATTGACTGTCAGTGATATGATGATTTATAAAGCAATCTGCTCCTACGTCTGCTGCTGGAGATAAGTCTAATTTGCTTCTATTGTATTAGATATTATGAACTTGACAATCACGCTCAATTTTCCAGTTGGGCTTTCATTTAGGTTAATGGGACAAATAAAAGCTATGTGCCATTATTCCCTACCCTGCTCCCCCCCCAAAAAAAAGTGGGGTAACAGCAAATGCTGACAGATGCTCCTGTTCAATGTCATCAGTAGAAAAAAGCATAGCTGATGTAATTTTATTATTATTAATTATATGCACTAAAATTGAGTGGAGGGAGAGTTAGAACAGACAAAAGAAAATATTTCTTTACCCAGCGTGTAATTCATCTGTGGAACTCCTTGCCACAGGATGTGGTGATGGCACCTGGCCTAGATGCCTTTAAAAGGGGGTTGGACAGATTCATGGAGGAAAAGACCATCACAGGTTACAAGCCATAAGCAACATCCTGGTTTTAGAAGTGGGTTTTCTATGTGTCAGGTGCAAGGGAGTGTCAACGGGAAACAGGTTATCTTGTTGTCTTGTGCTCCCTGAGGCATCTGGTGGGGCCACTGTGTGATACAGGAAGCTGGACTAGATGGGCTTTTGGCCTGATCCAGCAGGGCTCTTCTTATGTTCTTATGTTCTTATTTCTACTGGCATCTTCTTAGAGAGATAACCAGAAAGGCATTTTTTAAAGTAAAATACCTGAATTTAAACAAACTGGATAGAAAATTGGGTTGCAGAAGGAAAACAAAAGACACATTGGTGTAGAGGAGTCTTGCAGCCAGGGACCTGGATGGGCAGACCAATCCTATCCATGGACGCCAGGCCCATGTTGCATCCTGTGCTGGAGAGGAGCAGGCTGGGGGTTTATTCCGAGTAAGCGGAAACCTTACCCCGTCCCCCCTTACTCCAAGAAACACCCCGGGTTCCACTATGGGGCTACTCGGGTAAGTGTTGACCTGAGAAGCCCCATGTCAGGGATGGAGGCCTGGGAGGGTGGATTTGATATGGTGTCCAATGAGGACGCCGATCCCAACCCCAGGCCAGATCTGCCCCCTCTGCCCTCTCCACTCTCCTCCCGCTCCGTTACGCCCCCTCCCCACTCTCCCCCATGTCGCTCGGAGTGGGACTTACTGTACCTGCTCTATGGTGCTGACCTCTGGTGTCTTCGATGGGCAGACGGTGCAGGGGTTGAGACGGTGCCTCAGTTCTGCCTACTTGCTTGGTGCCGCAAGCGTGCTTTACGACACGTTTGTGACACCTTAGGCTGGCGCCGAGACCGCAGCGTCAGCACCAGCGAAGACTAGGATTGAGCCATAAGTTCCTACATGAATTGAACTCAACTCCATATTTCAATGTTAATTGTCTGTGCTTGGTTTTAATTTTGGCACACTGGGTTTGGTAATGATCAATGGAAGCATACTGGAACCTAGCAAATATGTGGTGTTTATGGCAATTTGGAATGTAAGGGACATCTTATCTATTTCATTCCTCCTAAGTAAGAACCCAGAGAGAAATAAAACTTCATATATACTAGTGGAAACAGTAAAAAAAATGTCTGTCTTAATTTGCACTTAGCCAACATTTGACATGAATAAAACATAAAAGATAGGTTAAAAAAACGGAACCTTTCCCTTGAGTTTTGCAACATTTAGGCAGCAATCCTAGAAGCCGAAATCCTACTTTCCTGGGAGTAAGCCCCACTGAACACAGTGGACTTACTTCCGAGTAAACATGCATAGGGTTTCACTGCTAGACCCAAAACTGTACTTGAATGACAAAAATGATTACAGTCCTGAAGCCACAGTGGGAGCCTCAAAGATTGGCCGCCTCATGTTGCGCATGCAAGGTTTCACTTTCACAACTTACCACTTCAATATTATCACTTAAATACAGGGGTTGTGTCAGTGGTAAACATCAGGTGTGGTGTTGCCTTGGCAGCTGCGTGAACAAAAACTCTGTTTGGTGGCTCTCAGCTTTCTCCGCTCCTAATGTCTCTGAAGAAGAGTAACCTCTGCTGATGCTTGATTTTTTTAAGGATGGGATGCCACTATCACTGACAGCTTACTTCTCTCAGTGGGAACCATTTTTAGAGTAAGGATTACCTTGAACAGGTTTCAGCAGATTAGGCAAGCTATAAAATGCAGCTCTGCTCATAAACAAAACAGTGGGCAATGATGGCAGATACAAACCGAGACATCAGCAGTAACCAGCATATATTTAAACCAGCATGTATTTCAACAGTTTTCTGCTCATCTAATTGCTGTGTGACCCTTTTATACATTTAGATGCAAGGAAGATGGCCCCTGAACTCTTCCAGGAGGGATAAGCTACATATTTCATAAATGCAGGCCATACTTTTTTTTTTTTTTTGCAGTCGTTAGCACTGAAAATTAATGCCTCAGTCATGAGTTAACATACCCCATGCTGCTGATCGCTGCCTTAAGAGGATAGCCAAAGTAGATGTGAAAGCAATTTGAAACATTAAAACTGAAATAAATGTTGACAAGTGAGTGAAACAGAGGCAAGCTACATGATCAGCAGAATCACATGGGGTAGCTCTCGCTGGACTGTACTACTTCAAAAGGGCAGGTGGGGGGGGAATGAATGGTTGAATGCTCCCCATATAAAGAACAGCTTGCAGATAAGTCACTGAAGTCAATTTAATGGTTACTGGCTTTTTAAGAGAAAAAAATAAGAGAAATATCACCAAGCACAACATTCCTATCGATATGAAAGCACACTGGGCCACTGGGAGAATCCTATTTATAAGAGGTATTCAAAGCAAATGCAAAATTTATATTGATTTGCTCAAACTCTCTAATGTATAGTGATACATTGATTTCGGATACCTGGATACTTTGCTTTCTTCACAGATATGGATTTTATTAGAACCAAACGCATGTGAGTAGCAAGCAAATTGCAGAGGAATATAACAGGCATAAAACTCACAGCTAAAATTTCTTGTGCCTTTCTGTGAAAATCTGTGCAGCCATTAAGCCTATCATGAAACCATTCACTAGATGCACTGCCTTTATGTTAAAAAATAGAAAATTTGCACCTTGAATTGGTTTCTCTCTCTTAATTCTGTTCAATGCTTCAGAAACCAAGGTAACTACCAGAGGTAAGTAGCCAAAATACACGTGATGGGAACGAGCATTCTCACCAGCTTATGGCGGAACTAAAGAGTGGGGAGTTGATTACACTTGAAAGTATTATTCAGCTATAATACAGAGGCTATCGGCGCAATCTTGTGTAAGATGTGGCAGCTGGCCGAAAGGGTGGTACCACCTCCGGCGCCACTCTCCTGCATACCACCGGAAGTGACCAGCAATGACATCATCGCAAGTTACTTCTGGGTTTTCAGAGGCCAGAAAATGCAGGTAAGAGGCTCTGGGTGGGTGGGAGAGCACTCCTCAACATGAGAGGCTTGGCCAAAGGCAAGGAGCCTTTCAGGAGCGAAAACGCGCCGCCAAAAGTACCATGTTGGAGCAGGGTACCATGTCCAGCTGTCTGGGTACCACAAGCAGTCACCTGAAGTACCACTGGTGGTACTAGTACCACTGGTTGAGAACCCGTCCTAGAGCACCCTGGCAATATATGGGCCTTCTGTTCTCAATGTCCTTCATGATGTTGGACATTTTTGCTCATCTTTATTAGGGCACGGGTCAGAAATGCACTCCAAGTTCCAATCAGGGCAGATGCATTTCCAGAATGGACCCAGCACCCACTGCTTTCTGGCCGGTCCCAGTTCACTCCAGGAAATACACAGGAAGCGGGTCTCATATTCCGTGCTTGATGCTCCAATTTGTCTTCCGTGTGGCAAGATGAATTCTTCCATTTGATGACACTTCAAAACATTGTTTTCCCCCCCCCTTTCTATGCAATCTGAATTCTCATTGGAAACTGTGTGCGTTTATCTTAAGTAGCAATGGTACCTTTTTTCATAATTATTATGCAGCATCATTGAAACAATAGGCCAGACACAGAAAAAAAACTGGATTATCAGGCTCCCAGGCAGGAGGCAAAGCCATGGCACTTTAAACTCGACAGGAACGAATAAAATCACACTGTCAACAGTATATATTATCAACTTATGGCTTATGTACTTTCATATGGCACTCACTGTGGTGGGAAAATGTCTTTCTATTTCGACAGCGGCAATTAAATAGATGTGCCAGATCATAGAGATCAAACCAGATTCATACTCCATATAAAATTAATGAAAACAGTATTTTGAAATATTTTCAACATACGGTATTAAATATCTTTAATCTTTTCAGAGTTAAAAACACTGTTTTTAATATTTCGTTTGTCCATTTTTAGTAGACGAAATTATTAATTAGTATTGTCACACTGTACACACAGCTCGTTATGGTCTGTAGGCCAAATTACATGTTAATGAGAAATGTCCGAATTCGTCCATTTTCCCCCTCCTTTTTCAATAGCATGCAGGAGTGTGTGTGAATTGGGGTGACACCACGGGGCAGGGCTCTCTAGCACTTTTCCCCTGTTATGCTTATGGTCCCAACAACACACCCTCCATTCCCTATTTACAGTGTTTTGGCTATTTGACTTCTGGGTGAGAGAGGTGTGCTTAACCCCTTTCCCTCTGCAGTTCATTACTCTATTGTGACCTGAGTAGGGGCCGCCCAGGGGGTAGCATAGCGTCAAAGGGGTTAGCTTTCAGTGCTCTCGTGAAATGAGGCACCCAAGGGTTGCTCTTCAAGGGAGGGTTTATTTACACACACACACACACACACACACACACACACACACACACCCCTCGTAGTCCAAGCCTAGTCCATGTCTACACTCCCAATATATAGCTCTAATCCTAACACACTCCCTCTGCCTCACTGTGACCTCGTCCCCAGTTTCTGGGTCTGCCCCTCCCCACACACAAAACCCTTAAATTGCTAATGAAAGCTTTTTTATATTGTAAATAGAAGATGGGGCCATGCCTGGGATCAGAACCAGAGTGGGGGCAAAGTGCTAAAGCTCCATTTACCCCCAACATGGTTTTTTCCCTGTTTTGTGGGTTCCTGTGTGTGCTATTTTAAAAAAAAGAAAAGAAAGTTGAAAACCCTTGGCCAATTCATGTGTTTCTTGTCATGTGTAATTTGGCCCTTAAGCAAAGATGTTTCCTTCCGTAGCCACCTGCAAATGCTTAAGCAAAAGTGCTAGAGCCCTGTGCCATGGTGTCACCCCAGTTCACATACACTCCTGCATGCTGTTGAAAAAGGAGGAGAAAAAAAAATGGACAGATTCGGACATTGCTCATTAACATGTAATTTGGCCTAAAGACCATAGAGAGCTGTGTGTACAGTGTGACAATACTACTACTACTACTACTACTACTACTACTACTACTACTAATAATAATAATAATAATAATAATAATAATAATTTCATCTACTAAAATGGATAAATATTAAAAACAATGTTTTTAAATCTGAAAATATTAAAGATATTTAATATATTGAAAATATTTCAAAATACCGTTGTTTTCATTAATTTTATATGGAGTATGAAATAAGGATGCTGAACTGGAGTTCCTGTATTGTCCTCTGAATTATGACCTCTTTTAATATCCTAGCAGTGTGGAGCTACTTCTCTGTAGTGGAATCTCACAACGTTTGAAAGTATGTGCGAGTTAAATAACCACAGAGGCAGGGAGAGTCACATGGCTCTTTCCCACTCAGTCAGAACCCAACAAGGAAGGAGGATACTGATCGTTTTGGAGAGACCTATGAAGTTATGATATTCACACATATTCCTCAATGGCATAGGATTATATCATGGACCAGTTCACAGCCTGCTGGATGTGTGAACAGACCCATATGTCATCTACCAATCTAGGAAATGCGATCAGACCACCCAAAGGCACTTACTTAGGCACTAAAGGGTACAGTCCAGAGAAAGAACAATACACAGGACTAGGATAACACGAAGAGCGCAGCTATGATTGTCTGTTTCTGTTGATCAGTTTAGTAGGTATGGACTCGTTCTTTTGAATTAGACATCTGGGATTTGCCGCTGCATTGATTGATGTAATCCAATACTACTGAACTGACTGAGCTTTTCTGCTATTGCTTCTGCAGTTTTCCATTTACAAACATTAAGGGTCCAATCCTATCCCAATTTCCAGTGCCAATGCAGCCTTGAGGAGGCCTCCGTGACTGCCCCGCCGGACACAGTGCATGCCCTATTGGCATGGCTGCATCAGCGCTGGAAAGTGGGATAGGACTGGGCCCTAAACAATGTAAATAACCACACGTGTAACGTTTGTCCTTTATTGAGCAAATTGGTTGTGGACTGCTCTTTAAGATGAACCAGGACCGCGTATGACATATGTTTGGAACACATCTTGAAATCTAACCTCCCATTCCACCACTGGCTAACACTGTCAAAGCTACAAGTACCAACAAAATTGAATTACAAGTGAGATTAGAAGCAAATTTGAGGGTTGCTCTTCAGACAACATCTGAAGTATTTTGACAGAACCCCCCCCCCCAAAAAAAAAAATTTAGATCATAGGACCAGGGTTCTCCACTTCTCAAGGTTATCACCAGACGTCACTTGAAGAGAAATTCAGAGTGAAGGCGGAGATTCCATTCTAGGTGAAACACCTGAGAGAAGCCCAGGAAGTTTTAAACAAGACTAGTGGAATTTCTCAGGAGTTCTTTTTTTCCCCACAAATTCCAAATCAAGGCATATTTCACAGGGAAAAAGGCTGCTGTTCTCTATTCTTTTAATCCTCACTCACAAGGGGTTGAGAGGAGAGAGCAGGTGAAAATAGGTCTGGCTTTGCCTATTCAACGCTTTGCCTACTTAGTTGTGAGAACAATTGTGTCAATACAACATGGTCTGTGGATGTGGAGTAGCAATGGGCTCTATAGCAGAGGTTCTCAACCTGTGGTACGGGCACCCCTGGGGGTACGCGGACCTCTTGCTGGGGGTATGCCAAGCCCTGTCCCTTATCTGCCCCATCAGCAGCTAATTAAGTGTTAATTAACATGGTTTTAAATTGTAATTGTTTTCGGAGCCCTTCTCTCCCTTTGATTTTGGTTTTGGGCTTATTTTTGTACTTTGGAAATTATGTACTTTGGTGGGGTGGCGGAGAGAAGAGCTGATTTTGGGAAGTGTGACTTGGAGAAAAAAAAGAGATCCTTGCATGTGTGTCTCTCCCTCTCTCACACTCACACACACACACAGAGTTAAATAAGACATTTTTTCACATTTAAAACGATTAATTACCTAATTAATTAATTGATTAATCCAATTAATTAGCAGTTAATTAGCAGTTAATTAGCAGGGGGTACTTCAGAAAATTGGACCGTGATAGGGGGTACCCGGGCCTCCAAAGGTTGAGAACCCCTGCTGTATAGCATATGGCAGTTTCTCCCTTTGGATTTTGATTCATAGTGCTACTGTTTTTGATGTTCAAGTGCTGATTGAGGAGAGGCAATTAATTTGCTTACATCCTGGATCCATAGGATTGGGACGCTCCTAAAACCACATTATCTAGATACAATTGTAGACTCTCACGACGTGACCATATTTTCGAGTTAAAAACCCACATATTTCCGGGTAAGACACGTTGTTTCCAAACTCTTTATTACAAAAACAAGATGTTACCAGTAACTTTACGTTTCACCCCTGACATTCGGGGCATCATCAGAAGCTTCATTATCTAGATTAGCAACTATGTGACCTGTAGCCAGAGAGAACCTATTTATGCAGACATATATACTTGCGACACGTTTTCGGGAGTTCTCAATTTGGGATACATGATGCAGGGAGTTTTAACCTGTCAAAGAGGCAACAGTGTGCTGCCTACTTACTCCACAGCAGTTCCATTCATTTTAACGGCATTGCTCTGCAGTAAGTAGGTTGCAACAAAAGCAATGAAGCATTCTGAGAACTCTGCAGGCCACCGCATACTACTATAGGTTCGTCGCAGGAAAAACAAGATAGCAGATCGCAAGAAGCTGGAAACAGATGGGAGAGAAAGCGTAGAAGATATTGATTTTTGGAACAGATGAAAAGAGTATGCATTTGAATCCATACACAACAATATCAGGTCTTGTTCAGTTTCTACAAAGATTCTTCAGACTCCAGGTTATACAATCAAGCACCAAACGTGCCAGGTGAAGCCACAATTTCACTTTTGAGAAGCTGTCCCCTTCTGCCACCACAAGATGAGCAAATTACTCCACCTGTCTCACTGATCCCCAGCATTCAGCTTGACAATGACAATGGCAGTGCACCTGTTAGTGTGATGGACAAATGATTGGCAGCCTGGTATTTGCTGCCTTCTATAAGAAGTTGGTTATTATACAACGAGGCACGACAATCTGAAAGATAGCAAATAGGAAAGTTCAGCAAGATGCAAACTTAGGAAGTGGAGGGAAGAAAGATGCAACAATGAATATTTTTATTGCAATAGTGGTTTCAGTGCATTTGATTTCTCTTTCTGTTTTCCAAAGCTTCTTTTTTTATCATTAACGTGAATTAACTGTTCAATTCCATTTCAGTCCTCCAGGGTAAATGAAAAGTTTTTTGAGCAACAACCACCATAAATTTATAGATGCACTAAAAAGCTAGTGCAGTCCAGTAAATAGGTCTAGAACTGAAGATCTGAGTTCAAATCTTCATTCTGCCATGACTCCAATGGGCAGCCTTTAGCATATTATTGTATGCAAGAAGTAAAATAGCATTTTTAAAGAAAAACTACTGTTTGGATTTGTATTTTTAAAAATTAACATTAAAATCTGAGTTAAAAAAAACATGTTTTAGGGTTTCAGCTGATGGTGCCATCAGTTCAAGAGAATAGTTCCTGATTGTTTATAAGTAAATGAAAGCTCACATTTTACTAAATGCTATCAGATACAGTCAAAACTGACTACTATTGCCTTTGTCAGCTGTCAGATAATGTCAGATATTGACTGCTGCTGTATATCAGCTGTCCAATACTGTCAAATGTGGACTGCTCCTGAAAAATCACTGGATGTCATCAGCATCAACATTTAAAAACATATTCACAGAATGGAACACACACAGATCCGAAGAGCAACCCAGGAATATTTGCTATCAAAATGTGCAGATGAGACTTGGGCGGGGAGGAATTTGTTTCAACTGTTATAAGTCCAGATTCTTTGTTAGTACACCAGAAATACTCATTAACAATGTTGTGGGGTTGGCCAAACTGCAGCTCCTGAGCCACATTTTGACGTATAATGCGCGGCTCTCGGAAATATGTTGGCTGAGCTCCTTTTTGTTATCACAATTAATATAAAAGGTAAATAAGAAATTTTCAAGCTTTATCATTATTTACCAGGCATAAACTGAGAGTTCACTGGAATAAAACATAAGTTTAATGTTGGTGGTGAGTAAATATATTTAAGAATTTAAATGCTTCTTAAATATTGCGGCTCTCAAACATCTGAAGTTTATCGGATGTGGCTCTTAAATTAAGCAAGTTTGGCCACCCCTGCTATATAAATGAATGAGTGGCAGTAGATCCACAAGGTGCTATGCTAGTTTATTCTTGCAGAAGCCTGCAGCGGGGAGGTGCAGGTACCGGTATATAGGTATAGTAAATCTCGACTTTATTTCACTCCTCCCTTCCTCTGGATCCTTAGCCCTCTATTTCAGGGGAGGGGGGAACAACACATTTACGCTATCACAGTAGCGGGACCCTGAGTGTACTGACTTGAAATTAATGAACACATCTGAGGATTCTGGAATGCATCGACATTGGAAAATGAGGCACTATGCAGCAAATTCGGGTCCCATCAATTCCTGGCAAATAGAAGGGGCAGAAATGGAAGCAGTAACAGATTTTACTTTTCTGGGTTCCAAGATCACTGCAGACGGAGACAGCAGCCATGAAATTAAAAGACGCTTACTCCTTGGAAGGAAAGCTATGGCAAACTTAGACAGCATAATAAAAAGCAGAGATATCACCATGCCAACAAAAGTTCGTATAGTCAGGGCGATGGTGTTCCCAGTAGCAATGTATGGTTGCGAGAGTTGGACCATAAGGAAGGCTGAACGCCGAAGAATAGATGCTTTTGAACTGTGGTGCTGGAGAAGACTCCTGAGAGTCCCTTGGACTGCTAGGAGATCAAATCAGTCAATTCTAAATGAAATCAACCCTGACTGTTCCCTGGAAGGACAGGTACTGAGGCTGAAACTCAAATATTTTGGCCACCTAATGCGAAGAGAGGACTCTCTGGAGAAGACTCTGATGCTGGGAAAGATTGAAGGCAAAAGGAGAAGGGGAAGGCCAAGGATGAGATGGTTAGACAGCATCACCGATGCAACAAACATGAAAATGAGCGAACTCAGGAAGATAGTGGAGGACAGGAAGGCCTGGCGGGATGTGGTTCATGGGATCACGAAGGGTCGGACACGACTTAACGACTGAACAACAACATGCAGCAAAAGGTAGTTGTGGATAATTCACAAGGGAAGCAATGGGATAGAACTTGCACTCTGATCCCTCCTATGCATGTCTATTCAGAAATAAGGTCCAGATCCTCAGAGTACAAAACTGCAGCCTGTAGCCCAAACAGACCACCTGTTTTGCCATTTGGCAAAATCACAGGTTTCCCAACTTCATGTTTGCTACTGATGTGCAAGGCAGTGATTTGGCTATTTGACTTCTGGGTGAGAGAGGTGTACTTAACCCCTTTCCCTCTGCAGTTCATTACTCTATTGTGACCTGAGTAGGGGCCGCCCAGGGGGTAGCATAGCGTCAAAGGGGTTAGCTTTCAGTGCTCTTGTGAAATGAGGCACCCAAGAGTTGCTCTTCAAGGGAGGGTTTATTTACACAGAGCTGTACGTACACACACACACACACACACACACACACACACACACACACACACACACCCCTCGTAGTCCAAGCCTAGTCCATGTCTACACTCCCAATATATAGCTCTAATCCTAACACACTCCCTCTGCCTCACTGTGACTTCGTCCCCAGTTTCTGGGTCTGCCCCTTCCCATGTCATCTCAGAACTCCTTCTATTAAAAAAAAAAACAGTTGTGGGAGGGTTTACGAGAGAAACAGCAGGTGGGAAAAGAGTTTAGCATGCGCGCACACTCCACTCACTGCTTCTCCTCTGCAATCTGTCGCAACTCATAACAGCAGCAAATACAGGATTTGGAATCCTGTGTTTTCCATCAGCTGTGCAACTGTCAATTCTGACTGCCTGAGGGAAATGAAATGGGCTTCTCATGGTTCAGGCTGTGGGTCTGGTTAGCAGATTGAGGTGAGCTAGGATGGGGTGATGAGACAGATGAGATGGAACAGGAGAGCAGAAATCAGGAACTTGAATGGAAAGTAAGAGTTGAGACACAAGGCAGAAGGCTGGGAGTTGGCTCTCTAGAAGAACTTGTGAGGTAGTGCTCTTGCACCAGGAAATATCTAGGCAAGGTTGGTTGAGGGGTTCGTAAGGATGACAGGAAGTCCCACTGTTATGGCTCCCCCCCTTTTCCTCTTAGACATGTTATGCCCCCCTTTTTTTCCTTCTCCTTTATTTTTCTTTCCCTTCCTGGTTATGTTATGCCCTCACGTTATAATAAAGAATAATATGGACTCTGATACCAGGCAGCATTACTACCAGCTCCACGTGCCAACATCAATGGAGGCCAGTGTACAAGATGAACTATTTTCCCAGAACCTCTGTGCCCAAAATGGACAGTAAAGACACTATTTCTCTGACAGTCATGTTTCTAAAGGACTCTGGTCAAGCCTCAAACTCTTGTATATGCGATTCCCCCCCCCCCCCCACACACACACACACCAACCAGTCACATATCCTGGGGAGAGAAAGATAATCTCACTTTGTGTCTCCACTGAATACAATCTTGTAATCCTTCCTATGCATCTCCTGTCTGTATTTACATTTCCTATTTGCCTTCAGTGAATGCAACCTTTCAGTAATCTCTGTATTTTGTATCAAAACACTTGCATTTTTCCTGTTGCATTCTGCACATAGCCTGTGTAAACCTCATTTCAAGATGCAAGACATCCCCCTGACATCTTTGCTTGGCAACCATTGTGCATCTGCATTTTAGCTGACACTGTTAAGCCTTTGAAACAACCCTTTGGGTAACACCCCCTGTTTATCTACATCCAGATTTGAATGAATTCCCTTGATCTGTGCCAGAAGTGGGCACATCAGCCCCCAGCTGGAGTCCATTCATACACACCGAGTTACTTATTTACGCATTATAACAGAATACCCTCTCTGCCATCCCTCCCCTCTGTCTCTCCCTTGTTCTCCCCCATCTCTAGTTGCAAAGAAGCTGGGTTGGAAGTGCAGGGACTCCTGGAACCAATTTTTCCTGATTCTTGATGTCGCTGGGTCCTGATGCCAGTTTCGGCATGCCTAACTTAAGTCTTATTGTTTACAACAGAATAATAAGGCCAACCAGACACGACATCTTTAACCATGTCATTGATTATGGCATGCTTTTTAAAATTTGTATTATTACTTTTGTCTGTAATAATAATAATAGCACGTGGAGGGGATCCACGTTGGGACCATGGGGTAGGGGGGCTTTAACTTTATTATGCCTGACATGGTCCTGCAATTTTCCTTGGGGAAAAAGCAGCTTTTCTTGGCTCGGGAGCTTTTTTTAACTATCAAGCATGGAGGGGTTGATGTAGATTGTGGTGAAGAGTAGGGATTGGGGAAAGAGTAGAGCCTCTCCACCCCGGTCCTGATCCAGATCACCGCTTCATGCAGTCTGTTAAAGGTAATAAAAGCAAGCACACGAAACTTGTGATAAAATGTACAGCTATAAACACTGTAAACACAACTTTTCATACATTTAGAACATAAGAACTCCCCCCTGCTGGGTCAAAAACAAAGGTCCATCACAGTCCAGCACCCTGTTTTCCACACTGGCGAGCAGCGATGTAGACTTGAGTCTATTGACTCGGACTCAAGTCGGAGTCAAGTTGCATCAATGACTTGACTCGGCGATTGTAAAAACCTCGAAAGACTTGAGTTGAGACTACATGGAGCCTTTTACAGAGGTGGGTGGACAGAGCCTTGGAGTCGAATTTTATTCAGATTTAAAAACGAAAAAGGTACTGTAACAAGGGTCTGTCTAAATCTTTGGTCTGTCTCCATTTTGGATTTCCTGTCTTGGTTTTTCTGCCTGCCTGCTTCGGTAGCCCAGTGATTGGCACATGGCCAGAGGCCTTGGGAGCCGTGCTTTGAGCTACCCTGTTTATTCCTTATCTGCATGGGAACACTGATACCACAACTTCTCCCAATTAACTTCCCACACCTGCGCTGGACATCACATGCTTTTCAGAGCTGGGAGGGAGAGCGAGGAGTGAGCTCATCTTCGAGAACTTTCCCTTACGTGTTACCCTTTGATTGGTCTGCTCCCCCCTGTCAATCATCTTACCCCAAAAAGTCTACTTAAGCTACTATCTGGCATCCATCTTGGGTTCTTCTATTCATTCTCTAACTGGTCTTTGTTGGAGACAGTTCTCCCTATCTGCTGTTACTCCTATGGCCTGACTTCAGCCCTGGCCTTGGGCAGGTCAGCCCTGCACCATCCTGCTTGGGATGGCTACTCTCTCTTCTCATCTTTGGTGAGTGTTTAGGGACAATGTGTTTAGCTGAGGAGTTAGTTCTTTGTTATTTTAGTGCTGTATTCTAGTCTTTGGAAGTTATGCCTTTTTGCAGCAACCTTGTTGCTTGTACCTTTTACCTGTATCACTATGCTTGGTTTTGCGTAGCCTAAAACTAAATAAACACCTATCTATTTTACCTGAGAGTGTTTCTTTGGAACCCTGGAGACTAAGTCCTGAAGCCTTGGTGCTTAGTCACGTACTACCTGTGTTGCATGTTGTATCCCTGGCTGGCTTGGTCAGTCAGACCCGGGACCAACGGTTCACTCTGCACCCCTTCCCAGTAGCCTGGGACTGGAAGGGTTAGGAGGCACCCAGTGCTGGTGGCAGATTCTACCTGAACTATCCCCTTGGACAGGGGTAGTTGCCTTAACTCCCCCCTGTGGCTCAGGAGTGCCTTCTTCTCCTTGGTCAGGAGTGGACAACAAACCGATTGGGGAACAAACCTCCTTGTGCTAAGGTGGCATGGCCTTGGTTTGTGCCAGCATCAAAGCTAGAGGGGGTAGACCTCCCCATGACAGGTACTTTTTGCACTTACCGTGGGTCCTGCAGCCCTCCGGATCGTTCGGCCTGTGCTCCCCACTGCAGGCCTCCCCAAGTTATAGATCACCACAGAATGACAATTACGACCACTTCCAGTTTTCGGACCTGTCAGGGGACAGCATCTAGTTCTCCTGGTGGGTCACGACCCACCAGTTTGAGTACCAATGCTAGACACATTTACCTGGGAATAAGTTGCATTGAACTCAGTGGAATTTACTTCTGAGTAGATACACACAGGATTGCACTGTAACAGCCCAATCCTACCCGTGACTACTCAGAAGTCACATTATACTAAATGGGGCTTACTCCCAGGTAAATCTGCACAGGATTGCACTGTAAGTAAACTTCCAACAAGATCAACCACCTATGTTGTAGCTTCATTAAACCTTCTAAATTTGGCCATATCATACATTGCAACTGCTAATGCTAAGGTTTTTCCAGATAGGTACTTCTACACCTGTTGAGCATGATAAACTTGACATGTCCGATATCCCCAAACCACTTGGGAACTGAGATAGACTGGCGAGATCAACACAGTGGTGGTAGCACCTAAGTAGTTACTGGATGACAAGCCTCGGCACTAAGTCACACCTCTTATATGATGCACTTCCTGTTCAGCGTCCTGTGCTGTTGCCACAGTGGATGGACAATGGTAAATTAAACTGAGAATGAAATTAAGTGGTTTATCAAAAGGTTGACTTTGAGACTTACCAGTTAATGTCAGAAATACTTGTGGGATGAGGCTTACTTTGGATACACGGCAACTGTGCCATGGCAAATGTTATTCATTTCCTAAAGATGACATGGGAATGAAGATGGAATTCAGACATTTCCTGAAGGTACTCAACCTAGACTTTGAGATTTACTGTCAGAATTATATTATATTTCCTTCTGATTTCCTAAAATTTTAAGAATTACTATAAATGCTACTATTCACCAAGATTCTGACATCCATCCATTCTATTTCATATAGCAAAAAAATGTATATCTATGTACTTTCTAAAAGGCATTTGAAAAGAAAAATAATAATTATGAAACAAATACAGAACATAGTAGAAATGTCACTATAGTAAACTGAATCCCAAACTTATACAGTATACAAGCTTCAATGTTTTCCCCCTTCTCATATATCTATATATAGATATAGATATATAATGAGAAGGGGGGAAGAGAGCGAGAGAGTTAATCTCAGTGTTATTTTTCAATTCATTGGGTCCCAACTTCCACAAACTGGATCAATTTGAAGCTACTCATTCAAAAGTCTTCTTAACAGCCAGTTCTAGAATTTGGCGTGACAGATGAGACAGGGAGTCAGCTTTATTCTCAGTCATAGTCAGCTGCAGGCAAAACTCTTCTTTTTTTAATATTGGGAAACTACTGCTCTGATTTAAAGGAAACACTCAAAGGAAACAAACAAAAAGCTGCCCAATATTTTTAATACATAGAACAGAACAAGGTTGCCAATGGCAATACAACTAGTTAGAGAGCATCCCTAGGTTTCTGCAGCCGCATTTTCGCCATAGTTGAATGTTTCAAGGGACTGTCCCCTTAGCCCAGATCTCAGTTCAACAGATTTCCTAAAATTTCTCATGGCTCTTTCTACTCCCCACTATTCAATTAATACTCTTGAATACACTATTCAAACCCCACTCTCCTTAATAAGCTGACGTCAAGAGTGCACAGGCTGGTGTTTGTGTGTGTCTGAGGCCGAGTGTGGATAACCACAGAACCTAATTTCAGTAAGGGGCAAGATATCTACCACCAGTAGAAGCTCCCTACACTTCCAGAAAAATAGTGAGGGGTCAGGATGGCACTGCCTTCCCTCTCAAATCTCCAAACTGGACCCAGACATAGGCTGAGCAGCATGTATGCTTCCATCAGCGGCTAATAAATATTCCCTGCAATATAAAGAAGCAGACACCTCTGCTAGCCGCAGGCCCATTGGGAGTGGGAGAGAACTCTGTTGCTTGAGCGGAAAACAAGGACAACCCACTCTCGTTCAGGCAATATAAGGACGTGCCAGGCAGAAGGACACTGTGTCCTCTTGCAATTCACAGAAAAAGGATGCTTTCAGCCATGAAAGAAATATGCCCCTTCACTACAGTAAGGAATTTGGAAGTATTTCCTTTTTGAAATACTAAAAGCATAAGATGTAATGATCAATGTAATGAATAAAAGTTACCAGTTGTCAGGAGGAAAGGCAATCTTTAGTACTTTTCCTTATTACAACACAACAGAGCCAAAACAGCCTCAACAAATAAACAAGTGTACCCAGGACTGTCCCAGGACCTCCTGATGCCTCCAGCAACATGCCAAATGCTGCCCCCCTTATGCAATGATGTGCTGACACTACTCCTCCCATTCTCCAGCATTCTAGCTCAAGCTCAGCACTATCCTCCCCTCTACATTTCCTCTCTCTCATTGTCCGCCTTCCTTTTCCAATCTAGAGAATGGAAAGAGGAAGGAAGAGCAGTGAAAGCAAGTAGGTGGACAGAGATGGGTGCCCCCACCAATCTGCTGCCTGAGGCAAATGCTTTAGTTGGCCTCATGGGTGGGCCAGCCCTGAGTGCACCCTTAATTTATTCCCCACCAGCTAAAATTGGCCCCACTGATCAATCAACTAGAGTGTTCATTAAATAATCTACTGAATAAAACTGGCAAGGCTGAATGCAAGTATTTTTCAATTGGCATGCTTTGTTTACCATCTGAGACAGTAAATTCAGGACTCAGGACTCCAAGAATGTGAAACCAGTTTAACGGCGCAATCCTATTCTCCCAGTGTGCCGGCGCCACATCTCAATGCCGGTGCCGAGTGTCGCAATCGTGATGGAAAGCCCGTTTGCGACTACTCGTGAGGCTGCGGCACCTCCCCATTGTACAGCAGAGGAACCTGTGCTGAGGAGAGGGTGAGTGCCGCTCCTAGTGGCGCAGGGCCTGAAGAGAGTGCGTGACGGAGCGTGGGGGTGGGCGGATCAGGCCTGGGAGGGTGTGGGGCCGGTGGGGAAGGCCTCTGCTGTATCGTTTTCTCCCTCCCAGGCCTCTTCCCCTGGCACAGGGCTGCTAGGTTGTACGCCAGCTAAACAGCAGCATAAAAATTGGGGAGTAGCTCTATTGCTGCAGCTGGAGTTTTACCTGCGGATGGGGGATTACCCCAAATAGACCCCTAGTCACCTACTTCCCTAGATAGGATGCAGCATGGGCTGTGCAGCCCATGCTACACAGTCCAAACCGGGGGAGGATAGGGCTGCCCAAGTGTAGAAATTCAAGAAACAGGAAAGCAGCATCCTGTGTTCCTCTACCTGCACGACTCCTCCACATCATGAAAGCAAGCCCTTTGATAGGAAGGAAAAAGGGATACTGTTCAAAACACAATGAATCGGGAAAATGAAAACCCAAGCCTCGTTGAATTCTTAAGATTGCACATTAAAAAATATCTACTTCACAAGTCATTAAAATAGTCCCTATGACCTCCTGATATCCAAGGGAGTGATGTGTTAATAGCTTTGTTACCTATTAACCTTGACTACATTCTATCATCATGAAACATCTTCTGCCGAAGCTCAATTCCAGCCTTTTCATTATTGCACTAGGAGCGATGAAGCTGGTTTGCACATTCTGATCCGTGGAGGCTGGTCTACTAACCTACATTGTCTTCAACTTAGTCATCAGCATGGTAGAATGTAGCCCAACCTATGCGCTTTCACACAGATAATGAATGGAGATGCTGTACTAGAAGTCAAGAGGAAAGTAGTCCGTGTTTTTTTTAAATAGTACTAATAGCCCGGTCCAGCCCAAGGCAACTGCGGTACAATTCAGGCACAATTGCAGCCCAAGTGCTTTAGGCCCGAGTTGTGCCTGAATTGTGCCTGAGTTGGGCTGCAATTGTGACTGAATTGCAGCCCGGTCCAGCCCAAGGCAACTGCGGTACAATTCAGGCACAATTGCACAATTCAGGCACAATTGCAGCCTAAAAGTGGGTGTGTTGGGGGCGTGTCGGGGGTGTGACGGGGGCGGTTACGAATTTTGGTCCGGTTCCAGACACTGGAGAGCCACTGACACGCCCCCTCGAGCCCAACTCAGGCCCAAAATTTGGGCCAGCAAAAAGGGTGGACCCAAATGTGAGGAGACCCATAGGAGCCATTTTACCTTACCCACACCAGCCCTCTCCTGAAAAGTTCTAACACCCTGGGCCCGAGTTGGGCCTGAGTTAGGACCGAACAGGTGTGGCCTAACTCTGGACATGGACCCAAATAGTTACCCTATCAGCACCCAGCCCCACCCAGCCTCTTTCCCACAAAAGCCCAGCCCCAGCCCTCCACTCTCTCTCTCTCTCTCTGAGCACGTGGCGAGGGGTTCTGTCCCCCAGCAGCCACAAAGTGGGACTTTGAAAACTTTTCTAACACCCCACTTCTCTCTTCTCCTCTCTCCTCTCTGCCCCCCTGTAGGGCAGAGAGGGCTGTTCTGCCTGTGGCCAAACTGTTTACTGCTGTGCCTGGGCAGCTGTCTCCATGCAAGTGTTTGCTAACCCATGTCTTTCTCCCAGCCCCTCTCTCCCCCCCCCATACAGGCAACAACACCAGCAGGTAAGTGCAGGGTTTGTGCTGACATGTGGTCTGACGTCTGCCTCTTTGCATAGAGAAATATAGGTAGGATACATGCCTCTATACCAATGTCTTGTCTCATAGCTGCCTGCATAGCCTGCCATGATATGCCTCTATACCAATGTCTTGTCTCATAGCTGCCTGCATAGCCTGCCATGATATGCCTCTATACCAATGTCTTGTCTCATAGCTGCCTGTATGAATGTGAGCACACAATGCCATGAGTGTGGAACTGTAACCCATATGTAGACACCAGCTGTTCCCCCCCCTCTTTTCTCCACAGGGTCTACCGACAGGTCAGTATTGCTAGGATTGCCATGGTTGTGACCCCCAAGTTGTGTTGTTGTCTCTCTCTTTGACCCCTTTCCCTTACAGGATCATGCTCACCGTACACCCAGGGAAGGAGCGCAGACCAGGCTATGTGTCTCACACCACTCAGCTGTGTTTGATTTCTCTCCCTGCAGACCTTTGCAACTGGCACACTGGCTCCTCTTCAATGGCGATTGCTACCACGCAGCAGCTGCCATGGAACACCCCCATGTTGTTCGTCCCCCCAGGAATGCCCACTACCACAAACCGTCCGGGGAGCACCCCTGGGCCTGCAGTCTGGTTGCCCCACGGTCACCTGCCTTGATGCTGCCAGAGAGGTCTGGGAGCCAGCCCTGCAACCCACCTCAGCTGCTGCTGCTGCCCCACCGCCCTGGCTGCCTACTTGCTGTCCCTCCCCTTTCTATGGAGCAGGCCGTGGTTCCACAGGGGAAGAGCCCGCATCTCCAGGTCCATGGGGCTCGCCTGATGCTGCTGCTGTGGTCCTAGAGGCTGCTGTGCCTACCCCTGGCAGCCACGCCCGGCCATCTCTGCCACTGTTCCAGAACAATAAAGATGCCCCTGGAAACACATGTCCCCAATGTTGCACAAGCACTGCCCCACACACCCAAACAGGCAGGCCCCAGCACACAAGCCTCTGCATGAATCCCAGCCAGGGTCCGCCACAGCCATCCCTGGGAGAACACAGCAGGGGGGCTGCCGGACCCTCTGGGACCAGAGGGGAGGGGGGAGTTGGGGGGCCTGTCAGGCAGCAAACACTGACGGGCACTGTGGCACACGTCCGCCACGTCCGTGAAGAGCCCTTTCAGCAACCGGGGCTCTCACCCACCCTCGGTCCGCCCATCACCGGCGTCCGTGTCCGCCCGTCACCGGCGTCCGTTTCCGCCCTCTGTCCGCCCGTCACCAGCGTCCGTTTCCGCCCATCAACGGCGTCCGTTTCCGCCCTCGGTCTGTCTGCATGAGAGGCGCCCGTTCCTGCATTGCCTCCATCTGCGAAGTGCCCCCTGTGCCCCTATCGGTCTCTGCAGACCCCTCTCCCTGTATCCCTCTCCCACCAGCCGTGTTGTCTGTCTGTTTCTGACCCACCCGTGCCCCTCCCCAGCACCCCCTGTCAGTGTGCCTGCCTCCCCTCCCACTCCCTGATGATGGACGCTGGCACCCCCCATGCCGCCAGAGCGCCTGCCGCAAGGTGCCGACGTTGCCCCATCTGGGGGTGTGATGAGCTGCGTGAGCCCTTCCCGCTCGCAGCAGACAAGCCCACGGCATCTCTCGGTCTTGGCCGGGGCACGGAGCAGAAGGCATGCTGGGATGCCTTCTTTGTGGGCATTGCCACGGCCCTTGAGGCCCAGGGCTTCAGGCAGCGCACGGGCATGTCATGGCGGAGGCGGTTCCAGACCTCATGAGACCCCCCCCCGTGCGTGCCGTTCCCACCCCCTCCTTCCCTTCTCTCCCCCGCTCACCCCCCCATGACTCCCACGTGCAGCCTCACCGTCGCTTGGGGGTGGCATCGCAGTCTGCAGGAGGGAGGGCAGTCGCACTCCCCCCTGCGGCAGGTGGCTGATGCCCAGGGTGCCCTGGGGCAGCTGGCACTGGCACAACCTCTGCCCTTCAGCTGACTGTCAAACGCGCAGTGCCTGCAGGCCCGCCTGTGGCTGCCCATCTGCTGCGACCGCTGCAGCAGCTGTGGTAGGTGCACGCAGACGGGCTGAGGAGGGGGCTCTTCGCTTCCACAAGACTGACAGCTCCCCACAGGAGCCTGCCTGCCTCTGCGGTAAGTTTTGCTGCGATCCTGGCCCAATGCTGTTGCCTCCAGCCTAACTCAGGCACAGTTGCAGCCTAACTCGGTCCTAGTTTGGGCCACAATTGGGCCACAATTGGGCCTCAACTGTGCCTGAGTTAGGCTGGACTGAGCCCTAAGTCTGTCTGCTTTGAAAGGATTATTCATTGAAGCACAAAAGGTGGGGCAGATCTAACTTTAAATCAGAAAGAGATGAACATCTAGGATGGAGGAGAATATTGGGTTAGAAAAAGAAACATCAAACAGTGTCCCAGTTCCTTAAAAAAGGCAAAAATTATTCAGCAAACACAGTGAAGTGTTAATGAGATGCGGCGGGACAAACAAAACACTATTATGTATTCAAACATGACCTAAAGGTCTCTCAAAATTGATGACCAAGGATAGGAGTGTGGAGAGTTTCAGTTCTTTCCTCAGCCCCACCACCTTACATATCTATTTGCACTCAAATATGGTCTGGCTGCTCTCACCAGTGTCCCACACAACTCAATGGGAGCCACCACTCAGAGGTCTATCAAGTTGGACATTGGCTAAAGGTCCAAGCCCATCACAGGACTTACTAAGCTGACTCCCAGAGCCCTGTGTACTAGAGGCAGTGCTATAGCATGATGGGGACAGATGGAGGGTACCCTGGGGACTTACCCCAGGGACCCCAGGAATTTGGCACCAGCACTGGTATTTATCTGCATTACTACACTCTGAACCCCCCCCCTCCCAGAGTGTGACAAATACAAGACAAAGGGCCCAATCCTATCCAACTTTTCAGAGCTGATACAGCTATGCCAATGGGGCGTGCACTATATCCTGCAGTGGGGAGGCAGCCACAGTCTCACGGAGGCCTTCTCAAGGTAAGGGAACATTCCCTTACCTCTGGGCTAAATTGCGATTGCATTGGCGCTGAAAAGTTGGATAGAATTGGGCCCAAAGAGATACTTAGAAGCTGGCTCTATTATACGAGATTCTGTAACTAGTTGGAGCCAGTTTTTTTTTCACAAACAAAGCATTTCAGTTTTCAGACCTGAGCCTAGGGTACCGGGTGGTGCGCAAGCGCACTTCAAAGGTTGGCTGCGGCAATTTTTGATAAAGTAGGAGGGGATGGGGTTGACTCCCCTGTGACAGAGGCACCGCTCATCCCTGTAGACTACCAATGTAAGAAACATTTTAGATCAAGTCAAAATCAAATAACAGGAAAATATCTCTTCCTCCTATTAAAAGTTACTACGGTATCCAATGTAGTCAAAGGACTTACATTACATACTAAATTATCTTGTTAACATTCAATGAATTGTAACATGAAGAATAATGTATTATAACCAAATTCTAAGAAACAATATTGAGTCCCCAAAGTGAAACTAGATGACCATAATGGGCCAGTCATATTATTTATATAAATATAATTGAATGTCAGCAAGCAAAGCAATAGATTTTTAACCAAAAATTTCCACCCACCAGCATACACACTTCAGATGAGTAACTCCACACAGCAGTGAAAACATGACATTCCCAGACAAGTCATTCATATTATGACAACTAAAATTACCCCTTCCAAATGTGTTGATGGAAAACAGATTTCTGTTTGTTCCAAGAATCACACATCTTGCTTGAGACTAGTTCAAGTTCAGTTACATTCATCAAAAAGTGAAAACGAGTGAAAGAAAAAAGGAAAAACAGAGATTTTAAATTTTACAAGAAATAGGAAATGCGGGTTTAGATGCCATGTAAAAAAGATTTTAAAGAGATTTTAAAGTTTGCTTTTAGTACAACATCCAAATAACTCTGAAGTTGAAAATTCACTTAAGGTTCACCTTGCAATATATTTGTTTTTGCCCTGATACAGTAAAATAGCCAGGATGGCATAGTGGTTTGGGAGTTGGACTTTGACCTAGAAGATCCAGGTTCACAATCCCCGCTTAGCCACGAAGCTTCCTGGGTGACCTTGGGCCAGTCACTATTTCTCAGCCTCACCTACCTCACAGGGTTGTTGTGAGGACAAAAGGAGGGAAGGAACCATGTACACCACCCTGTGCTTCTTGGAGCAAGGGTGGTATAAAAATTTGATTAAATAAAATAAAATTAAAAAAATAAAACAACATGTTGTTTTTGAATTGTATAGCAATTTAAAGAAAATGACATGATTCCTTCCTCACAGGCCTTCAATCCATTATATAAAAATCACTGTTATATTAATTTTAAATATTTTATTTCAGGAGGAATTCTTGAAAACTCCCATGGTTCACGAAAGGCGTAGGAGCACCAACCTCATATCCAGAGATGACATTCAGCACATAACAAGACAGATGTTTTGTTTTTCTGCTTAGATACATGGAATTTTAGTAGTGTTTTAAATATCCAATGATCTCTTCCTTGATTTATTTGAAAACTGTCTGTGGTTTATACCACATAGCTAGCGTGGTATAATGTAGTGGTTGAAAATGTGAACTAGGAAGTTCATGGTTTACATCTCACCTCAATCATAAATTCACTAGCAACCTATTGGGCTGTAACATCGCTGGAATGTGAATTCTGGTGGTGCAGCATGCTTTACGGATATTGCAAAATGCAACATGCCATTGAGCATAGCCTGGCCCCCGCCACAAACAGTAAGTGGAGGAGGCCGGGCGACAGCGGTGACCACGGGAGCCCCAGTGCCAGTAACTTGACATTCGGGGGGGGGGGGGGGAAGGCAGGCAGGTGAGTGTAATAGGGCAGGAAGGGGGAAGAATGGGGTGGGGATGGGGCTTTGTTGAGCATGGGAAGGGGGCAGTTATCAGGGACATCAGCTCTGCCAATATCCAATCCCCCTTCCTAGCTTTGATCCACCTACTCAGGTCCACTTGGAATTGTGCCAGCAAATTCACTGGTGCAAGTCCAAGTAGATCCATAGGGGCAGTGGAGGTTTACCCCAGGGCAAGGGAACAAATGTTCCCTTACCTGGAGGAGGCATCCGTGACTGCCTCCCCACAGGATGTAGCGCATGCTCCAGTGGCATGGCTGCATCGGCAGGGGGGATTTAGATAGGATTGGGTTGCCAAGTTAGCAGTCTTCAAATTGTCAACAGCTGGGACCCACTTCAAACTCCAGCCTATAACATGGGATCCACCTTCAAGAGCCCAGCAGGGGAGAGTGGGGACGAACGAGTGGCCAGATTGCTAGGGTTCCTTTCTTTTTTCCTTTCTTTTCTCACCTGGTAGCAACTGATCAACATGCACTGCTACGGTATTGTTCTGTCTCTTCGTTCCATCCAGACTATTTGGAGGGAGAGGCAAAGGGTGGCATGGCAACTACATGCATTCAATTTTTAATGACATAGGGTGAGAAAGAGTAAGTGAGGCGAGGCAGAGCAGAGGGAAATCATGACAGAGAGAGCAGGTGGATGGGTGGGAGACTGTGGAGGCTCACTGAGGATTGGGGTGCTTGGCCAATCGTAACACCACATCCAAAATCAATGTCTCTGAGTTTCACTTGATCTGGGACTCCTAGCCCTGGCTACTCTTCAAACTATTCAGGCCCGAACCTCAAAACAAAACAGTGGAATCTGCACCGCCATAACCTGGCAGGTTATGATGTGCATAATAGTGTTGTGACAGCAAAATGTGTGTGGACTATTTGTGTGTGTTAGTGATGGGGATACACATCACAATACATATCCCACTGAGAGTAATACAAAACAATATGGACAGACATTCAGGTAGACATGTATGCTGATAAACATTCAGCCTGTACCAGCTCACCCCCAGCACAAGAGTTTGCATATCTAACAGCCAATATTTTTCTATCCGTTAGAAAGAGTAAATCAGACAGAGTTGGACATACAGAAGGTTAAGAATAATTATCCGCACCAGTGAAACAACAATATAAACATCGGAAATTGAACTTGGTGGATTATCATGGCATCTTTAGTTAGACACAACACACCGTAATGCTCCTGTCGCATCTCAGACCAGCTTAAACCCATGTGTTCTGGTTTAACTGATTTCTCCATCGGACTGAAAACAAGTGAGATTGACAAGCATGTTGAGATACAGACAGGTAGCTCTCTGTATTTTCAAGAGCACAGCATGCTGGGTAAATCAGAATTCTTTTGAATCTATTGACCTCGTAACAAATGTTGAACTCTTCAGAAAAGCTAGAGCATACAGGGCTTGCATTGATTTTGATTTTCATTTTAAGAAACAGTTGCCTGATAGTTTTTTATTTCTTTTATTTTGAGGCATGTAAAGAACACGCGTGTGTCAGTAACGTGATGCTAGCTCCAGAACCGATAGCAAGAGGCCTCAGCTCCACAGGCCAAGAGGAAAGCCACACTTTTTATTCATCCGAACAATCCCCCGCCCCCATCTCTATCAGGCTGGCTCGGATGGTGCTTTGCTTGCTCTACAGTTCTAATGAGGCAACTGCACCTTGCTGGTGCAACACGTTTAGCCTTATGGCAAAAGCCACCTCCTAGGAGCTTCCTGACTTAGGAACAGCAAGTTGTTAACAAAACACAAGAAGGATCTCCAGCTCTATCTGTCCTCACCAACTCCATGGGTAAACTCAACCAAGGAGGCATGTTAATGGCCAACAGACCTCCTGAGCTAGCTGGTGCAACCTCAGCCAGGTGCAAAGACAAAGGATGATTAACTCACAATAGGACCATTAGGTAAAGGTGACCCCTGACAATTAAGTCAAGTCGTGTCCGACTCTAGGGTGTGGTGCTCATCCCCATTTCAAAGCCGAAGAGCTAGCGTTGTCCGAAGACGCCTCCGTGGTCATGTGGCTGGCATGACACTCCTTGCCGCAGTGCGTAGCATGTGGCTGGAACACGGAGCGCTGTTTACCTTCCCGCAAGCGGTACCTATTTATCTACTTGCATTAACATGCTTTGGAACTGCTAGGTTGGCAGGAGCTGGCCAAGCAACGAGCGCTCACCCCGTCGCGGATTCGAACTGCCGACCTTTCGATCGACAACTCATGGTTCAGCGGTTTAACCCACTGCGCCACCCATTAGCTAACAATAAAAGGTCCCATGATGAGTTCACACCCCACAAAGGATCCCATAGGATTTTACTGGGGACAAACCTATGAAATCAGGGTCAATAGACCCTCATATCTTTCATCCTGCCTTGCTGTTGGTCTGTTGTGTGTTTGAGCTGCTGGTGCTGTAGGAAGCCACTTCTATTCCATCCCCAATCCGAGGACCCAATCCACCATGCTAAGCCGGCACCCACGATCAGTAAGTCCCACTTCCACTTTCCAGCATCTCTCTCCACTTCTCTCCCTGAGCGTAACTGAAGCTGCTATGCCAATATGGGCTGGACAGCCACCCGTTGTGTTGCCAATCTTGCAACATGCCCCCTTCTCTCCAAGAAAACAGCTTTGGCTCTCTCACCCCGTTTCCCTCCCTCAACCTAAGGCCACTGCCTAGATTTTGGGGTGAACATCAAAGCTCTCTTTCTGCCTTTGTATCTTGCTTTAATCACAAGATTTGCCTGGTCTTGGCAACTTTGCCCTGCAGCTCGTGCAACGCACCACACTCAATCCAGCAAATACGAACAGGTAACGATCTTTGGCACAGGCTCATCATTAATCCACAAACCCTCCACTATCCTCATTGTCTGTTTCAAATGCAGTCAAAACGATGACATGCTTAGTGCTTGTGATTCTCCTCCATTCTGTGTGAGTGCTGGTGTGTGTGTGTGTGTGTGTGTGTGTGTGTGTGTGTGTGTGTGTGTGTGTGTGTAAGTGGAATGGATTCAATGCTTGAATTGTTTTAGGTCCCAGGCATCTAAGTGAGGGGTACACCTCTAACCAGCACTACAACCATCCCAAACTTGCACCAGTGGATTTGCACCAGGTCCAAGTTGATCCATGGTGGTCTTGGTGATGAAGTTGTTCTAGTCCGAGGGGAGAGCGCGCGTGACTCCTTTGGAAACCGGCTGCAGCCAGATTCCAAAGGAGACGCGCCGAGGGGAGAGCGCGCGGCGTGCTCACTTCGCGCGACTCCTTTGGAGCCCGGCTGTTTCTGCGCATGAGCAGAAACAGCCAGGTTCAAAAGGAGTCGCGCGAGCAGTGCGCGCGGGGCCGGCGGCGGCCGCCGCCACCTGAAAAAGGTAAGGAGAGGGGGGGGAGGTAAAAGCGGGGGGGAGGTAAAAGCAGGGGGCTGTGGGTGGGGGGGCGTAACTTTTTCCGATGGAGGGGCACACAGCCCGCGGGACATTTTCCCCATGGGAAAATGGCCCTCCATCGGAAATAGGTTCCCCACCCCTGATTTAGGGCAACTGAATAGTTCCATCCAAAAGGTGGATAAAGCTTAACAATCAATAACACTTGCTTTGGTACACAGACTTATTTCAACAGATATCAAAAAGATCTCCAATCTCAGTCAATCAAACTGGGTCACTATCGAAGCACTCTGGCTTAACCTGCTTATGGATCAGGCAAGAGAATATTCGAGTGCACCACTGTGACCTCTGAGAATATTATCACCAATTTAAGGTCTGTTCTCAACTCATTATTTAGCCCACTTTCAGGTCCCACTTGGCACTTTAATGAAACTTCCGCTCCTCTTGATTTCCACTCCAACAGGCCTTCAAGAATCAAAGCAAGGCCAATGGGAATTTTCATTTAAGGGGGACATTCAATTTGGTTTTCCATTAAATCGCTAGCAATTTTGCCAGAAGGATCAAGGCTTGTGTGTGTGTGTGTGTGTGTGTGTGTGAGAGAGAGAGAGAGAGAGAGAGAGAGAGAGAGAGAGAGAGAGCCAGGTAATCAGTCCCCAAATATATAACTTAGGGCAAGAGTGGGCAGCTAGCAACATTTAGACTTCATCCACGCCCTTAAGCAATTTACTTAGTCTGGAGACTCAGATGAAATCATGCCAATTTCAACTCTTTTTAAAAACAAGTTTCTAAACCTCACATTTGCAGGGAAAAGCTTGAGAACATGAATGCAGAGCCTGGAGGCACACAAAAATGGAAGCTGGCAATACTAGGTTCTGTCAAACCAGCTGGTGGTTGTAATGCAGCCACGAGGACCCAGTATACATCAGAGGCTGTCCTGCTGCACAAACTGTCAGCGGTTTGCAATGAACTGATAAGTGATAATTGAAAACAACAATGTTGACTTAAGGAGTCAACCACTAGCTAGGCCATTGTCAGAACTTCACTATACCCTGCTCCAGTGACTGAGGATAAAGTGGCAACCCACAATATTTGTTCCTTACCACTCCTGCACATCATTTCCTTCCCTTATTCTTGCCTACTTGGTAGTGAGGCAAAGGCCATAAAGTGACCGCTCTCATGAGGTCTGGTAGCATGCCCAACAAAACTATTTTTTCAGCAGGGTGTGCTGTATCTTTTGCTGATACTGGTGTACTGTAAGTTCACCAGTATCAGCAAAAGGAACGAGTCATGTGGCATCTCAAAAGGCCAACACATTTATTTCAGAAGTTTTGAAAATCTATCTTTAAAATATTGTCCTACGTTTACGTTTACAGAAGTGGCTTACACACATATCCATCAGCTTCCGGGAGCAGGGATTCTGATTGGGTAGATGGTGCTGGAAAAAAGGGTCATCGTCCCCTGCACCATATTCCCTCTGGGGCAGCCTGATCCTGCCTAACTATAGACTGGTGGGCCTGGCACTCCGCCTGCCTAGGGTGTCGCAAGCGTGCCGTAAAGCACATTTTCAACACTCGGAGAGTAAGCGGCGCCGATGCGGAGTCTGGCACCATTTACTCCACCACCTACCTGGACCCACATCAGCCTCCGCAGGTGAGCCCTGCGCCGCTCGGTGCAGGGGTGGCCGGAGGGCAGGCAGGCACAGGGAGGGAGGGGGGCATTGATCGGCCCTGGAGGTAGCAGGGATATCGGCACTGATAACCTGAGTCCCATCGTAGCCTGTGCCGGCCACACAGCTTCCCCAGAACCATGCCAGCTTCAGACCTGGCGTGCATCCGAGGAGTCCCATAGGCCCCAGGCTCGCCTACACCCGGGGAAGGGAACAAACATCCCCTTCTCCTGAGGTGTGCTCCAGCAGCTCCGGGGCAGCCTGCAATGGGCTTAGGATACAGCGGCCGGTCCTTTAGGACTGCTGCTTAAAGTTACACAGGATTGCACTGTAAATCACACATACATTGTAGAGGAAGGAAGAGGGGTTCCAGCGTCCACCCACTGCTTCAGGATAGTAGTGCCTAGGACTCAGAGCTCACTTCCTTCCCTTTCCCCTCTCCTTCCCTTTAGTTCAGGTACATGGCTTACTGGGGGCACCCCCTTTGGTAGTTCAAATCCGCTGCCACTAGCTCAGGGGACCAGGGTAGCCAAGGAGTTCCCCTGAGCAAGAACTCCCTCTTGGGACAATACTGGACAGCAGTCCTTATATAATCCGCTCTTTCAGTAGCGCCTGCAGAGCGAGAAGAAACTTGTTCTGATTTCTCAGAACAAGGCAACTCAGTAATTTTGAAAAGGTTTATTAAAACGCTAGTACTAATTAACAAGGATAGTAGAACTAAATGAGCAAAAAAGTACAGTAGTTACAACTGCAATGATTTTTTCTTAGCCAGTAGGTGGCAAAAAATAGTTACTACTACAATGATTTTTCTTAGCCAGTAGGTGGCACTGCAGCATTACATGACTCACATCATATGTATACTTCTAGCTCTGTGACTGTGGCGGAGGTCAATTTACATTTCAAGGCACTTTAAATGCAGGGAAGACAGACAACACACAAACTAAAGCCCGGCAATTTCTGGCTAATTTTAAGCCCTATCTTTTAATACCTTGATGATGGGGTTCCCCTTCTACAGTCCACAGTCAGGGAATAAGAGGGCAGGTCCTCTTGTGGATTAGGAACTGGTCGAAGACCAGGAAACAGCGAGTGGGAGTCAATGGGCAATTTTCACAATGGCGAGAGGTGAAAAGTGGTGTGCCCCAAGGATCGGTCTTGGGACTGGTGCTTTTCAACTTATTCATAAATGACCTGGAGTTGGGGATAGGCAGTGAGGTGGCCAAGTTTGCAGATGACACTAAACTTTTCCGGGTGGTGAAGACCAGCAGGGATTGTGAAGAGCTCCAGAAGGATCTCTCCAAACTGGGAGAATGAGCAGCAAAATGGCAGATGCGCTTCAATGTAAGTAAGTGCAAAGTGATGCACATTGGGGCAAGAAACCAAAATTTCACATATACGCTAATGGGTTCTGAGTTGTCTGTGATGGATCAAGAGAGAGATCTTGGGGTGCTGGTGGACAGGTTGATGAAAGTGTCGACCCAGTGTGCGGCGGCTGTGAAGAAGGCCAATTCCATGCTCGGGATCATTAAAAAAGGGATTGAGAATAAAACGGCCAATATCATTACGCCTTTGTACAAATCGATGGTAGGGCCACATCTGGAGTATTGTGTCCAGTTCTGGTCACCACACCTCAAAAAGGATATAGTTGAATTGGAAAAGGTGCAGAAAAGAGCGACCAGATTGATTCGTGGGCTGGAGCACCTCCCTTATGAGGAAAGGCTACAGCATCTGGGGCTTTTCAGTCTAGAAAAAAGGCCCCTGAGGGGGGACATGATTGAGACGTATAAAATTATGCATGGGATGGAGAGAGTGGATAGAGGGAAATTCTTCTCCCTCTCGCACAACACCAGAACCAGGGGACATGCACTAAAATTGAGTGGAGGGAGAGTTAGAACAGATAAAAGAAAATATTCCTTTACCAGCGTGTGGTTCATCTGTGGAACTCCTTGCCACAGGGTGTGGTGATGGCACCTGGCCTGGATGCCTTTAAAAGGGGTTTGGACTGATTCATGGAGGAAAAGACCATCACAGGTTACAAGCCATAAGCAACCTCCTGGTTTTAGAAGTGGGTTTTCTCTGTGCCAGGTGCAAGGGAGTGACAATGGGAAACAGAATTTATCTTGTTGTCTTGTGCTCCCTGAAGCATCTGGTGGGGCCACTGTGTGATACAGGAAGCTGGACTAGATGGGCTTTTGGCCTGATCCAGCAGGGCTCTTCTTATGTTCTTATGTTCTAGCCTTCTAGCGGCTCTTCCTTTTAGATGCCGGGGAGACAGAGAAAGAGGTTTGCTTTCCCTCAGGCTTCGTTCCCTCCCTGAATACATCAGAATTTCTGACTGGTCAAGGGCTGTTTCTTTAGTTGCCTAGACTAGTCCTTTGGTAACTTGATCTACCTCTTCTCGGCTCCCCCATCCTTGCATTCCAGCCAGAAATGCAATGTTAATGAAGCTTTAGAAACAAAGGATCTCTAGCCAGTGGCATCACTGCTGCGTGGCGGGGGGTTGGGATGCACGGGGTGACACGCCGGGGGGCACCTGGAGGGGTTGACGTGCCAGGGGGTTGACACACCAGGAGTCCCGGTGCGTCAACCCCCTCTTGGTACTCACCCCCATCCCAGCACATCACCCCCGGGAGCTGGCAGGCTGAGCCATGTCTTTCTCGGGGTGACGCGCCAATTTGACTGGCTCGGTCGCTTCTAAATAGGCCGTGCACAACGCCGCTCGAAGACTTGCCCTCAGACGGGCTGAACAAAGACCCGGCCTGCCGGTTCCTGGGGGTGACGTGCCGGGATGGGGTAAGTACTGGTGGGGTGATGCGGTAGTGGTGGTGGGTGACAACGGGGTGACGTGCCAAGCCGAGATGGCCAACCCCTCACATGGGGTGACGCGCTGGCTCGTGTCACCACTGTCTCTGGCAGAGGCAGAAATTTGTATCCCAGCTCTGTGAACACAGACAGGGTTGTTGATTTTTAAGCACAGACTAAAACAGACTAGGGAACACACATGAAACAGGGATTCCATGACATACCTGCATAGCTAAACTTGAAACAGGAGATCTAATCATAGATATTGACATCTTATCTAGTTAGGCCTTAAGATGTCGCCAATTTGACTGTTTTTACTGTAATTACAGCTTCGCACTCTCACAATGCTAAATGTTTTAAAATTTTAAAAGTTAGCATATATTAACAGCTGTGAGATCCCACTCCCGCTAGGGTAACCAACCAAGTAGCCCCAGCACCAGACACACCAGCAACAGTGTACCCATCAGAAGGAGGGCATGCTTACATTTCCTAAGCTTAGCTACTCTAAATACAAGTCCAACCATTTTACATTTTAGTAGTTTGTGAAACGTCCAACCTGACAGTGGCACAATGCAATAGAAACCCTTCGCGATCTTTATGCTGCCTACTTAACACCATGCTGGAATATTCATTCAATGAAGATTCAAAGTGAACAATAGTGTCAGCTATGCAAGGTTTTCAGTGACTTCTGTCCAAACACTGATCAACCCTGACCCTTTTCTGACTTTCCAAAACAAATCACAGCTATTTGGAGGCCACCAATCCTCAGACTGATGTGATTAAAATGAATACAGAGTTCTTATCTCTGCATCCTACAGCAACATGCTATTCTGAACAGCAGTATCCCTTTAGTATGCTGTGTCTCTGTGCCACCTGTCTGCCTTGATAAGCCCAGTACTGCAATCTAAATCTGTCATCAAAATATGTTTACTTCACGGCATCAAGTCTCATGCGCATCTTGCAACGATTTTTTTTAAAGTGTCAAGAGGGTTTTCAAAGTTTGTATACCAATACGAAAACAAAAACACATTAATTTACATAGTGATTCTATCCTTAAGTTACACATGCTGGGCAAGTTGGGGGGGGGGGGCTCCAAAAACCCCTTGCACCAGCGAAACACAGTGCTATGCCAATGGAAGAAAATATAGGCCACCATCGCAATACTCTTCTATAGGCTAAACACTGCCAGTGCAATCAGGGCCGGCTTTAAGCCAATTGTATCAATTGTTCCCAATTGGGCCCCACACCTAAGGGGGCCCTGCACTAGGGTAATCCACCCTAGGCTTGTCAAATACACACGAAACTCATGGCAACATACACGCGACACCACTTTGCAGATGTTTATATTGTAGGCCTATATCCAGACTAAATATCCAGAATTTAGATCCATTTGGCCCATTAACTCACATGCACTTTTTAAGCATGCATTTTGATGGCTTTGCATTTTGCCACAGGGATATAAAGTCTACAATAAATTTTATTTATATCTCTAAGATTCTGATTCTACAGACCTACAGATTCTGAAGAACCTGGAGCCCCACCCCCGAAAAAAGCTGTCTTGGGAAAAGTATGATATAAAATAAATAAATAAATAAATGTTGCCAATTGGGCCCGCAGCTCCTAAGGCAATGGGTGTGTTCCCTTGTAATCAGTCCAGAAATTGCAATGAGTGGAGAATGCCTATGTGGTTACTGGGGCTCGGCGGTTCAACGCCATCAGACTTCAGCGGCTCCATTAGCTGCTGGTTTGTTTACGGGCCCAATTCAAGGTGCTAGTTTTGACCTTTAAAGCCCTTTTCGGCTTAGGGCCAGAGTACCTGAGGGCCTGTCTTCTCCCATATAGTCGGGCCTGTCCCCCGAGATCCTCTGAGGGGGCCCTTTTGCGTGTGTCGCTCCCGATGGAGATCAGAGGGGCAACGGCAAGAAGTAGGGCCTTCTCTGCAGTGGAACCGCGAAGTTATGGAACTCCCTCCTATAGGATCAAAGAAGGGCTCCCTCTCTTGAGGTATTCCAGCAGGGGCTAAAAACTGTTTTGTTTTCTCATTATGATTTGGGTGGGGGTATGGGAGCCTGGCCTTGCTGCTGCTTATTGTCTGAATGGTTTAATGCTTATTGTCCCTACTGCTGCCTTGATTGTCATTTTATTATCATTGATTGCTTATTGTTTAGCTTTATCGTGCACACTGCTCTGCTTTTATGTGTCCACTTCTGTTTGGATGATTATTCTTATTGCTGCTCTTAATTTGCTGCTTTTTATTATTCTCCCATTATGGCTTTGTTTTACGTATTGATTTTAAAAAATAATAATTAAAAATTATATTTAAAAAAAAACGTTTTAATGAAGTTTCAGAATATTTGTTTTTTTGTTAGCTGCTTTGGGTGCCCACGCAAGTGGGGGAAAATGTGGATGAAAATTTTTATTAAATAAATAATTATTATTAGGTGTTTTTTTTAAAAAAATAATAATGTATGCACCATCTTTCTTCTCTATAAGGAGGCTCATAATGCACATACAAGGCTTATAGATGAAATGGCATCGTACAAATGCTGGTAAAGAGGCCTCCGGAAATGCCTCCTGTTTTGCCTGCTTGAGAACCCAGGATCTTTAAAGGCATTTTCCCCTGACTAAACCAAATGTAGCAGTTTAGTATTTTGCTACACTCCAATGTGCTTACTCATCAGCTAGCTGCATGAAACTCTGCTAATGATGATTCAGTTTGACCAGGCCTTCATGTCAGTGTGAAATAAAAGTACTTTGAGTTTTACTGTCCTGAAACTTGCAAAATAGATTACAGTGTGTAATCAAAACTGAACAGTGACATTTTCCCAGCGTTCTGCACTGTTGCCATACCTTATCACTCATAGCAATATCCCTGCAAGGCTTTGCTCATGTATGAAAGGAAGAACAGATTGCCTTAACACTTCATGCATTGACCGATTCGCTATTTTTTCATGTTCAGCTAAATATGAACCTGCAAAGGTTGGTGGTTGTTTTTTTTTAAAGAAAAAAGAAGAAAAAAACCTGTTCCAATGAAATGCCACTTGCTTGAGTCTCAGCATGGTTTTGGACATGACAAAGAAAGTGCCGCCAATTGAATGAGCTTGTGACGGAGAGCAGTTTCAAGACCGATTTTCACCTTTAGCAAACTGCATGAACCACCCAGAAAAATTTGTCACCTCTCAAGTCAAATGCAGACTACCAGCCATGAATTGTGGTCTGCTAGGTGCTAGCCAGCGGGTGGCGCAGTGGGTTAAACCGCTGAACCATGAGCTGTCGATCGAAAGGTCGGCAGTTCGAATCTGCGACGGGGTGAGCTCTCGTTGCTTGGCCAGCTCCTGCCAACCTAGCAGTTCCAAAGCAAGTTGATGCGAGTAGATAAATAGGTACCGCTTGCGGGAAGGTAAACAGCGCTCCGTGTTCCAGCCGCATGCTACGCGCTGCGGCAAGGAGAGTCATGCCGGCCACATAACCATGGAGGCGTCTTCGGACAACGCTGGCTCTTCGGCTTTGAAATGGGGATGAGCACCACACCCTAGAGTCGGACATGACTGGACTTAATTGTCAGGGGTTACCTTTACCTAGGTGCTTGACAACATCCTTCTCCCGCCCCCATTTTGTTTTTGGAGTCCTACACAGGCAGCAAACCAAGGACGTTTAGCAAGGCCCTGGTGGACCGCCGTACATGGCTAGCAAGCATCATTCAGATTGGTGGTGCACAGGTTGTACACACCTTTGCCCTTGTCAGATGTCATATAACTGTGTGAGGCTTCTCTACAGGACTACAACACCTGCTTTTTCAGGAGGTGTCCTGAGAAAGCAGGTGTTTTCTGGGTGGAGATAGCCCTCCGCAGATGCCCGCTGACATTGGTCTGGAGGAGCCCAGGGGGTGGGAGTGGGGCAGGGGTGGTTGAAATGGGGCAGGGGTTGGGCGGAACAGGGCAGCGATGGAGGTGGAGAGGAAGCAGATCGGAACAGGAAGGGGGTGGGTTTGGCAGTAGCGTCTTAAGACTCAAGTCTACAAGTCTTAACCCTAACCATAACCCCCTTCCCTGCTTTGATTCCCCGACATGGGTCCATATAGAGCTGTCGTATGTCCAAGTAGACCCAGTGGCCTGGCATGGACTTATCCCGGGGCAAGAGAGCAAATGTTCCCCTTACCCCTAGGAGGTCTCCAGAGACCAAAAATGTTGGTGCCACTGCATTGCTATACAGGTTGTTAGGATTCGACTGTTTGTCATAGTTGTAATACTGTCCATGTATAATATGCATCAAAGGTCCTTCGAGCGTCATAATGATGTACAAGGTGATTATGAGTGTTGCCATAATTACTGAAGAAAATTGATATGTTTTAAAATAAAAGCATTCTGCCAAGTTTTCTAATAATTTACAGGCAAAAGATCAAAAGCATGCATCAGTTTTCATTGCTTTTACAAGTGGAATTAAAACAGATGCTTTGAAATGTTAGCACTCAGTCCCCCTAGAAGCTTTATAAAGCAATTGGTGTCACCAAAAGGCCAAAAGTCAATTGCATACCGACTTAACTGCAGGCACGAGGCTCCTTAAGATTTACCTTTATGTGCAAAGCAGTAGTAGTTTAACATTATAATGTAATGCAGCCTATTATCAAAAGACCTCTAACATAACCTTCCTGGAACTTTTGTTGATACAGTTTTCCATCTTACTTTCGTCCAACAGTGCAAAATGTATGTGTAGAGACTGGTATAGCAAATACCAATAATCTCTGGTTGGGATCAAAGAGCGGTACTTGAGGCCTCCTGAAGAGGTTCTGCGCAACTAGTGAATTCCTTCATATCACAACCTGTGTTTGAAGCACATCTTCTTTTCAAAAGCACTTTGCCATGTAAGTTGCTGTTTAAGAAAAAAAAACTTAAGTCTAATGTCAATGCTAAAAGAATTAGGGGCCAATCCTATCCAGCTTTCCAGCGCTGATGCAACTGCAATGCAGCCCTGAGGTAAGGGAACAACCTTGAGGAGGCGTCCGTGACTGCCCCCCACCGCAGAATGCAGCGCATGCCCCATTGACACAGCTGCATCAGCACCAGAAAGCGAGACACTTAGTTGCTTGCTTCTTAACATATCAGCCTCTATAAAGTTTGAGTACCCTTTATCCAAAACCCCAAATGCTCCAAAATCTGAAAACTCCAAGTCCGCGTGACGGCCCGTTTGACATGTCCAAGCCTGAGCTACAACACACATGCATCGTCTAAAAACAATGAAAATATGCTTCAGAACTATTGTTCTCCTGAGTGCTGAGAGAGGGTGGGTGGGCCCGATGCCTGCAGAAACAATGCAAGGCATGCTGGGGGGCTACCTGGCCAGAGCGGCTGCCATGGATGGATGGGAGACTGCCTGGGAAGCCTAGCTAGACTGCTTTGAGTTCCAACCTAGACGAAAAGCAACATATAAGTGTGATGAATGAAAAGAGAAGGGAAAAGAATATCCAAATGGCTCCCTAGTTGCTTCTCAATCCTGACAAGGAGTTGCTGAACAGAAACAGGGCTTATTGTTACCTATTTGGGCAGAGTAATGGTAACTCCTAGTCCAGTCCTCTGGACAGGAAGGTGACCTATCCAGCTGTTTGCACAGGAGGGTGGGGGAAAGGAATATATGGGGATGGGTCTATAGCTTGGTGGTAGAGTACCTGCTTTCTATGGAAAAGGTTCAATCCTCAGCACCTCCAGGTGGGATGCAAAAGACTCCAGAAATATTGCTGCCAATCATTGTAAACACTCAGCTAGATGGATCAATGGTCTGACTCAGTATAAGGACCCAATTCTACGTACGTTTAGGCCTGCGGAGCATGTTGTCCGCCAGCCTAAGTTGTTGTGAAAGTGCTATAAGGCACCAGGAGAGTAAGTGGCACCAGCACAGAGGCTGGCATTGCTCACTCCACCATCCCCCAAACTCCGCACCCAGGTAACCTCTGCACCAGTCGGCAGGAGGGCGCGGAGAGGTTGACCGGGTGGCAGGGAGGGGGGCCTTTGGCCGACGAGGGGGGCCTTTGGAGGGCGTGGATATCGGCAGCACGCTCCGCCATATTCCCGTCTTCTTCCCGGGCTGTCCTTACACGGCCTCCCCAGTTGTGCGCCAGCTAAAGAGCCGTTGGGGCCTCTGGCGCTTACGCTGGGGAAGGGGATGTTCTAAAATGGAAAATTGATTGATCATGCATTTGCATAGATAGATAGATGCAGGTTGAGTAGCCCTTATCTGAAATGCTTGGGAACAGAAGTGTCCGGGATTTCTTCGGATTTTGGAATCCTACCCAAGTCTCTTCCCAAGCCTCCCCTGGCGCAGGTTCCCCTGGGGCTGGCCGATCCTGCACTGCCTCGTCATATGTCGTCCCACCCAGCTCTGTTGGTGCGGTCGGCCACAGTAAAGCAAAGTAAGTGACCAGTGCTTTGTAAAAATGTGTTGTGTTTTCTGCTAGGGATGTTTTCACCTTATCTGTAACACCCAGAATAAACCAAATAATAGATTGCACGAGGTAATACAACACTGTTTGCATTAGAGTATCTGGACATGGTTTACAATTAAAATCTATACTGAAAACATCCCTAACACAACAAATTTCACAAAGCTCTAGTCACTTTCATTGCTTTTCCTCCTCATTGCCATAGTACTGGATGCAGAACTTAACCCAGGATACGAAGGGATGTAAGATGTTCATTGCCTTACATGAAATAATAAAGAATCCTGTGTTGTTTCTGCTTGCTACTTAGAGAAGAATGTCATGTCTTTACGAGTAGGAAACTATGCAAAAAAGGGCAAAAGCATTGCAGATATTATTCACCTTGCAATCCTTCTCTTCTACAATACGTATCTCCTTATTGTGTCCCTAATTCATCTGACTGCTTTTTGTCAGACCTATTCAGCGCACACACTTTGTCTGACCTCACTGTCTGGAGGCTGCCTCAAGATGAGGAATGAAAACAAGGCACAGCAAGAGCATGTAGTTCCTCACTTATGTATTCCCCCCCCCCAAAAAAAAGCAGTTGTAGACTACAGCCGAACACTCCAATGCAGGACCACTCAGAGGAATTTTATCAGGGGGTACAAAGATTCCTTTGGGCCCCTTCTCTTCATGTGAATTTGACTCTTGGGCCCAACTTTTTGGCCCTGGGCCCCCTTTTTGACCCCTTTTTGGCCCTGGGCCCAGGTACAATTTACCCCCTTAACCCCCCTCTCAAAGGCCCTGCTCCAATGTACACCCTAACAGTTGCCAGAAGGCAAGAAGAGATGTGATGTTAATGATTAGGCTTACCAGATTGCCCCCCCAAGCAAGGGGGCGGAAGTGATGTCATCAGGGGCGGGTCCTGGTGTCACCGGGGGTGGGGTCGGGAATGTGACATCACTGGGGGTGAGGACTTAGCCTCGGACGCTATCCAAGTGCTCCCAGCCTCGCATAGGCGCGCGAGGCTGTCCCCGCCCCCAGTGATATTTCGGAAAGTGCTTCTAGCCTGCAGAACTTTACTCCAGCGGAACTATAGTTCCGCCAACGTAAGGTGTTGCAAGTGTGCCATAAGACACATTTGCTGCACCGAGCAAGTGACACCGGCGCCAAGACCGGCGGCACTCACTCCATCCATGGCCAGAGGCCGCGTCAGCAGATGCAGGTAAGTCCTATGCCAGGCGGCGGGAGGGCATGGGAAGGGCAGGGTGGCAGGGGAGGGGGTGATTGGCTGGCCAGGCCAGGAACAGGGGCGGAGATATTGGCAGCGCACTCCACCAATATCCAATGCCCATTCCCGGGCTTGAAGGGTGGGTGACCCCACTAGACTAACATCTAGGATGTTTCTCTCCCATTATCTCCAACAACACAAACTAACATCCCAATTCTGTCTACATTTTAGACCAGCAGAACACTGCTCCGCTGCTCTTGGGTGTCACAAACATGACGTAAAGCGTGTTTGCGGCACCTGGAGAGTAAGCATTGCCGGCAGAGAGACCGGCACTGCAGAATGGTGGAACACCGCGGCAGAGAGGTACGTCCCTGCTGGGCTGCGGAGGAGCATGGGGAGAACGGAACGTGGCGTTCCGGGGGGGGGGTGGATAAACAGGGTATAAATATACCGGTCATCAGTCAATCCCTGATCTGCTGCAGCTTTGGTGCCATTTTTACTTTACTGGAAGGTGTTTCTTCAAGCAGTGGTCCCAGTCATTCAGGGATCCTGTAGTGAGCCTGGTGGCATCACAGCCTATCATGCTGCCAGTTTTACTGAGATGGTGACATCAACGTGGGTCAATTTAGCGGCACTGCCTGCATTCATTTTTCAGTCCTGTTGTTGTGCACAGACTGCAAATACATACTTAGGTTTTAAAAAGCTGTGCACTGAAGTGCACAAATGCCTTCATTTAAAAAAAAAAACCTGGAAAATTGCCCTTCCTCCAATATGTATTTTCACAGCTTTTCAAGTGCCCCCAGAAAATTGCCAGAAATTAGAGATGGTTTTCAAGGGATGCAAAATTGTTCACGTAACTCTGCCCAACTGTTTGGCTCACCATGTAGCCTGACATTCTGTTCCGTCCCCCGTTTCCTTATTTGTCATTAAGAGAAATATTGTGAAGCTACAGATACAGGAAATGGCACCACTAAAACCACATACAATGATAGGTGTATATAGAAAAAAAATGATTCTGTCTTGCATAGGATAAATACAACTGTTATTATCAAGAAAGAGGGGAAAAATCATAACGATGACAGCAAGTGTTTTTATCGCCATGTTTCTTATTCACTCCCCCACAACCAACATAGCTATGTCAATTTCCCATCATCTGGAAGAATATACTGATCTCAAAGGCCTGTATCCTAATCTTCCTTAAGTGCCAAGCAGATTTGATGAATAGCACTAATTGCATGAAACAATACTGTCAGCACACTGTTTGCCTGCTTTTCTTTTTCTCTGAGAGCTCTTTTAGAAAAAAAAAAGAGAGAGATGAATGGACTATGAGGAGAGTCTGCCTTACAGAGCAACACATATGTAAATATCGATGCATTCATCAGCTGTATCCATCAGGGCTATGTTTTCCTGCTGATCACAGCTCTCTACACACTGCAATAAAATATACACCACCAGTTACAGAATAGGCATCTGCTCTAAATATTGACTATTGAGCTGAAATGCACCTGCCTGCTCTGGAATGCACAATCCCCGAGGACTAATCTGTGTACCGCTGAAGAACCCTGCAGTTTGTCTCCAACTGTTGTTTAAATATCCAAGAGCTTTCTGGATATTAATTTAAGAGAGAAAGAGATTAGTGATAGCAAAAAGTATTTCTCAATTGACGATTTCTCAACAAAATGGCACAGTATATTGAGAAGAGAAGATAATTTTATTAGAGGAATCTAGTGGGAAAATTGCTACAGTGATACAAGATGCAGCTCAATGGAAGCGGAGTCTTGTATCACTTGTGGAACTTTCATTTTACTTTAAGTTTTTTTCCCCCTGAAGTTCCAATTTAATTTCAAGCACCTCTTTCCTGCCTATTTCTCTTGCAGCACTTTGCCTGTCTAGTTGTAGATAGGTAAAGAGAATTAATTGCTATGTTGGTTCAGAGATGCAAAATTGGAAACTGCACTGAACTTTTAAATTCAGGAAACAGCTTGCACTAGTGTGTCACAGTGTCTGCAATTCAAAATTTTGCATATAGCAATACTTTGCACTTTCATCTGGTTAGGGACCAGAGCATGGATGAAAGTCAAAAAATGAATAAATGGCAAAGTATAACCTTATTTAGCTTGCAAATTTATTTTGGCTGGCAAAAAACGTAAATAAGTACCGTATTGTCCCGAGTATAAGACGCACCTGATTATAAGACGCACCCTTAAAGTTTGGTGCTATTAAAAAAATTTAATTAAATCACTGGCATTAACTTGCAACATCCTGATTATAAGACGCACCCCTAGTTTAAAAATTTAAATTAGGAGAAAAAAGTGAGTCCTATACTCAGACCAATACGGTAATTATATAACACATGTGAATGTGTGCAAAACCTAAATAAACAGAAATAAAAGAAAAATAAACATCAGAACGTCGACGAACTTCGTGGAAGGCTAAATGAAATCAGCTGAAAGAGAAAAGCAGGTGGACGAAATTTGAAATGTGGCTATACAAGTTGAGTAGTATCCCTTATCCAAACTTCTTGGGACGGGAAGTTGTCTGGATAATTTTGTGCCCCAGCATGCCTTGTGCTATGCTAGCCAAGTGCTGGGAAATGTGTGTGTGTGTTTTGTTTTTACATCATAGCCCCCAAAATGTCTGGATTTCGGAATAGTCTGGATTTCGGATGTACGGATAAGGGGTAACCAACCTGTACTGTAATTAAAAACAGCTGAAAGAGCAAAGCGATGAAAGTCAAGTGGATGAAAGTCAAGGTACTGCTGTACGTCCAGGCGTGGTGTCAGACACTTGCTGAGAGCCCACGTGGCCACAGATTCACCCCTGAATCCACAATAGTGGCTGCAGTGGGAGCGCCCACTTGATAAACCATCTTGATAAACCATCAAGGAGGAGGGCAGGGCACAATGGGGCATGGGCACTGCAGTATAGTCAGGAAGTCCAGTATAGATAATTCATCACAGGGTACACTTGTTGTTCCTGGACTGTGCCACATTGCCCTGAATGTTGAGAACTTCATAATTTAATGTCCCTGAGGGGAGGGGAGGTGGGAATCCTTGCAAAGAGAAAGTTAAAATGGCATGTAAACAACTAAACCAGAAATGCGAAGGCCCGCTTCGCAGGGCCGTCGCCAAGTTGCCCAGCCCCTCCTCGCTCCGACAGGCAGGGGCTGGAAGGTGGCAGCAGACGATTGGCTGCTGTGTCTCCGGGCGGGATTGAGGTTGGGTGGAGCGAGCGTGCTGTGCTCGCTCTCCTCAGTCCTGTATGGAGTTTTGAGCCAGCCCGCCCTCCCGGTCTTCAGACTGAGATTAGCTGGTTGCCCTTTAAGGGAGCCGGGTAGGAATTTTTTCCTTTAGCCTGACTGGACTTTGGCTGGAGGTTTTTCGCCTACTCCAGTCTGAGGCTGAGTGGGGGCAGCAATTTAGTTTAATGTGTTTCAATTTTAGGTCACTTGCTCAATGGTAGGTGGCGTGCGGATGGGTAGCCAGGGAGGGCTATTCGGTATACATCCTGAGGTAAGCCAGGGGGTGAGCCAGAACCGCTCAGACGATGCCGGATCGGTGAGGCAGGCTGGCACAACCCCAGGCTGGAGTAGCAAAGACCACCTTAGGGATTTTCCTGGGGGTGGTCTGCGCTGTCCAGCTGCCTCGGCCCCTTGGGGCTGGCAGGGATAGGCAGCTTGGTCATGGACCGAGTCTGGCTTGAGCCAGGATGTCATGCCCGTGTACATCAAGGGGGAGGCAGACGGTTAGGACCGTTTCCCCCATGCTAGTACCGCACGCCAGGGGTGTGTGTAGTTAGTGCCCTGCTGCAGGTTGTTTGTTAATTCAATAAAATGGCCCTTAACTCCAAGCCACTGTCTGTCGTGTTTTATTAGGGGGGGGGGTGCCTGGGTAATCTGTCTTCTTGACATCTAATTTACTAAATGTTATTTACTAAATAACTTCTTTATTATAATTGGGAGCATTCAGTCATATGCTGTACCTACAGCCAGAATACTCCATCTGGTTGTTATGGAACTCCAAAAGCCCCCATTCCCTAGATTTCAATGAAAGGGGTGGCAGTGCTGGCACCTAGCCAACACAGCTGCCAGTGGGAACACTGATAAGCTGACTCTTGTTCATAAGTCAGTGTTCTTCAACCTTGGTGTCGTGACCCCAATGGGGTTGCGAAGCCTCATTTGTGGGATCGCGGCAACTTACAGGAACCAAAATGGCCGGCAGGCTTCCATGGCTGCGGAAGCAAATTCGAAACTTGCTGATCAAAAAGTTCCCCCATCCCCAGACTCTGCAGGGAATCTCTTTGGTAGGCGTGGGTGGCGGAGGTGGGGCCTGGCATTACAAATGTGGCCCAGCCTTGCACAGCGGACACTGTGTGCTGGATTGTTTTATCAGCAGGGCCTTTTTTCGATCACCCTAGGGCAGTGTTTCCCAAACTTTTTTGACCTGCGGCTTCCTTGACCATTGGCAACCATTGGCCGTGGCTCCTCATTACTTTATGTTGATGCCTGCCAATTGGCACTGCACTATTTCCGATAGGATTCCGTGGCACTCCGCAGCTCCCCTGGGAGCCACACCTTCCAGTTTGGGAATCACTGCAGGTCCCTGGAGGGGGGTAGGATCAACGGTGGGTCCCCAGGCTATTTATTTTGGGGGGTCACAACACAAAAAAGGTTGAAGACCACTGTTATAAGTGATAAACTTATGGGTCACCTAGGGATATTACAAGTGCTATGGCATATGATTTACTTAATATCAGAGGAGGGGGAAGCAATAGAAAATCTGGTGCATCTCAGTGGTAACTATTCCAGTCTGCTCTCATTAAAACGTAATCTTTCTTACAATATCCTAACATTCCTCTTGCTTCATTTTCAGTGGACGGAGCCTCTACACCTCCTCCTTCACCAGGAAGCCGACAAAACAAGACACGGCTCAACTCATTCCCTGACACACTGAGTGATATCCCTGTAGGTCTAGATCCCCTCCCGTATGTGTTTTATTGCTAAAGCTACCTTAAGATTTAACAAACGAGTGTGTGCATGCTCGCTCGCGCACACACACACACACACACAGGCCGAAAAAGAAATAGCAAAGGTGAAAGAGATCAAGATGACAAATCACCATGAGTGACGATTTGGTTGGAACCCTAACTTCTAAAACTCATTCTTGTTTTCTTTAAATGATTGTCCCTGTCAGCGCAAACCAGGAAAAAATCTTGCACAAACTACAGTATAAACATTAGAAATGAAAACTAGTGCCTTTTCAATGTGTGTGTGTGTGTGTGTCAGGGATGCTGAGCCTGGAGCTGGGGCTTGATCAGAGACGGTTACTCAAAGAAACTGCAGCTGGTGTCGTGGATAAGCATGGGAATTGTAAAATGTAATATCCTTGCTTGAGGATGAATGCCTCAAATCTTGCTTGAGCCATGACCACACATGATGTCCTCTTAGGCAAGCTTCTGTCTCACAACCTCCCATAAAATTACTGGTTTATCTTCCAGGATTACTGAGATAATGCATGTGAAATGCTCTAACATGATAAAGCACTAATACAGCACTGCTCGATGTGCCGGCGCGACGTACTACTTCCCACGTTGCGGACCTCTTCATGTGCCACCTGAAGCAACTGGCGATGATGTCATTCAATGACAGTCATTGCCAGTTACTTCCAGGTTGGAGACCACGACGCAACTCTGCAAACGCCGGTAAGAGTCTCAGGGTAGGCAGGAGGGCTTTTCCAAGAGCGCAAAAACTGCACACTGGAGCTCTACCCGCCGAGCCTCCTACCGGCGTTTGCAAATTTACGTTGCGGCCTCCATGATGTGAGGTGAGTGTACACAGGTGCCGCACATACCACCGAAACCCACCTCGACTACCACTGGTTGAGAAACATTGCACTAATATAAAACACTAAGGATAATAATTATTGAAACACATGGATAACATCAATTACAAAGGGAGGAGAAACGCATTGCATGGGAAAGATCCACATGATTTGGCCCATCCACTTGGTTGTATCATTCACACACCATCCCCAGCCATGCAGAATCACACCAGGGAATAGCAGCTCCCATTCGGCTGTGTGTGAAAGGCTCCATACACCCACCATCTTCTGAACATCATCCCCATGGGGCATTTAGAGGCTCTCAACCACTTTGTTGCATATGCGCAAACAGGTGGCTGTCAGGGTAATCACAACCATCCAAACAAAGCAACCTAAAAAAAAGATGTAGTTGCCTGATGTGTGTAACCATCCGTGGAGAATCTTAAAATAACAGCATTTATTGATGCTAACATTCTACATTATGCAAAGTAATACACAGACACCAGCATAATATCTGCTTCTTTTAGCAGCTTAGATCTAATGCCTTATATAACCACTGTGTAAAGAGGGTGTTTTTTTCCCCTTGTTCTCACATACACATCTATTAGGTTGAAAAATGTGATTTGAATGTCTTGGTGAACCAAATGTCTCTCCTGATTTCCTTTTCAATGTGGCCTTTTAGAGGTAGACCTATTATTCGATCTATATCACCACTTGGGCATTACTATGTTCCGGTGTAGTTAGGCTAATGTGATAACTGTTTAATTGCCTAAACAACTCCATAAGGGTCTGAGAAATACACACACATACACACGAACACACACACACACTTTAGTTCTGACCTTGAACAATTGGTTTCTTCTGATGAATAGGGCCATCACCAAAGGAATGAATAAAAACAAAAGGGTTTGAAAAATAAAAGCTCCCAGGAATAATCCTGGCCTTATCTTTATAGTGTTTTCGTGATAGCATGGCTGCATCTGCATTGCAAAATCTTGCCCTAGGGCAAAATCAAAGTTGTAGTTGTAGTATAGTGCAAATATTAAGTGCAAATATTGGATCCCTATGTATGAACTTTCCATGTCTGAGATTTTGGATGCATGGGCTAAGCTCTGCATCAGTACTTTATGTCAGTGGCATTGAATACGTGGCTTGGCTATTTACTTTTGTATATGCCCTTCCTTCAAGGAGCATTTTTTTTTTAGCTCACAATGCCTCCAAGAAGTACATCATTCCAGACCTCAGTCCCTTTTCTACTAACAACAGCCATGTGAGGTAGGATAGACTAAGATATAATGACAACCTTGCTGTCATGCTGGCCCAAAGTCACTAACTGAGTTCCATATCTGAGTGGGCCTTGCAGGTGGGTTTCTGGTCTGACACTCCAACCACTACACCACACTGTGATTCAGGTCACAGGCATAGCTATCACCCACAAGGAATGAACAGTGTTCTTTCAGGCAGCCATTAGATTGTGCCAAGCTTTGCCACAAGCTGTGCCAAGATTGTGCCACTATAATTATCCCATCATGGCTCTACACCTGACCTTCTGGGTTCTGCCCTAGATCCTACCCCCTTGGTTTAATCTCTGGTTTAATCTTGATCATATTTTCAAGATATACGAGAGTCCAGTTCTCATGCTGGGAGAGCCCAGTTCTCACACAGGTCATCCGGCCTTTCAGCAGTGCTGCTTCTGCTGAGATGTCACTTTGCAGCTTAGCAATTGAGAGGTGCTCAGAGAGACCCTCTTGGTTTGCGCCTCAGTGGCGTAGCTATGCCCTGTGTGAGGGGGAGTCGGCATAAAAAAGGTTGCCCCCATGACGTCACTCGCCCCGCCCCCTGTGACATCACCGCCACAACAAAAACGTGCCTGGGAACTGGGCAGGGGCATCATTTCTCGCTGCCACCCGCAAGGATGCTTTTGATGCTTTCCGCGTCCTCCAGTCTCCTTTTTCGCACCGCTTTGCAGCACAAAATCACTTGCCGCCGCCACCATGCTGCCGCCGCCAAATTGCCACCAATACAGTGGATTTGTCACCCCCCCGCTAGTCTCCTGGGGGCGGTCCACCCCCTAGCTATGCCTCTGCTGCGCCTTCCCCCACAGCGTTCCTTGCCTTCCGAGGCCTCCTTCCTTCTCTCCCTCTGAGAGCCTCGGCAGAAGCGGTTGAAAGGGTGGCTCTGGGAGACCCCAATTATTACATGGAATGGATAAAGAGCTTCCATGCGCTGCACCCAGCCCCCTGTTGACACCCCTGTAATAAATGATAGGTTTTTAAAAGGTCACAGACAAAGATGCCTGTGTGTGCTGCCAATCACTTTTTCTCAGCCTAGTGTACCTTTCCAGGGCATTGTTGTGAGGGCATTTTTTGGGTTTACTAGGAAATCATAACACCACCAGAAATTTCAGTGGAATAACTCTCTATCCAGTTCTACATGGGATCCCACATGACAGTGATAGTATTATTGCACATCGGTATGTTTTCTTGAATATACAAATAAGAACAACATCCCCTTGAAAACAACAAACAACAAATGCCAAACCCTAAACTGTTTCCTTTTCTGTCATTGTAAACTGAATTCTATTTTCTAGCATCTAATCATCACTAATAACCTGACCTCTCAATTGACACCAATGCCCTGACATAACCTGGCATAATAGTGGACAGCTATAGCCCATGTTGAAGTTTCACAATTAATCTCATTTGGTACTTAACAACAACTACACACTAGTAGCAGACCCTGATGAATCCAGTTTGACTGCAAATGTACTGGCTTCTTATTTACAGATTATTGAATGCACTAGAATTGATTATGCAACAGCAGAAAGCATGTCAACATCAACACAAAATAATTATGGTTATGGTAATATTAAATGTGCTATGTTACATGGCTCCATCCATATATACTGTATAAGTGAATTAAAGAAAAATGAAAGATCACATACCACAATGAATTGCGGCGCAATCCTAACTAACAATCCGGCGGCGGAGTGAGCCCTTCGCTGCTAGAAGCCATTGCAAACATGCCATAAAGCATGTTTGCGATGACTCGTGAGTAAGGGCCACCGGCACGAGGTTGGCAGCCCTTACTCTGCCGCTGGATCACCCCAGCGGCCGGCAGAGGTGATAAGAGATCCCCCAGCGGGGGCGGTCTGAGCAACGAGGGAGGCCGGGGGTTGGTGGATACAGCCCGGGAGGAGGCGGGGATGGCGGCCGCCATATCCTTGTCCCCTCCCAGGCCGGTGCAGCCTTTAAACAGTCTCCTTTTATTTCCGCCAGCCAAATAGCTGGTGGAAATCTGAGGAGGCCCACTGGGGCCGGGCCGCGCTACACCGGGGAAAGGGGATGAACATAGACCTCTGGGCCGAGTAGACCCCCGGGCTGATCTCGAGCCTGAGCCGCCCGCCGAATAGTTAGGCAGGATTGTTCTGTTAATCATTTAATCAACATTTGTATCCCATCTTGCCGTTCCTTCCAGGAGCTTAGGGTAGCATTCATGAAGCTATATCATTTTATCTTCAAAACAACCCTGTGAAGTAGGCTTAGCTGCCAGATGGTGGCCTAGTACTTACTAAGGTGGTAAAATTGTGTCTGGGGGGGGGAGTATATTGAACTTCCACCTCAATATAAGTGGTGGGGGGGTATATTGAACTGGGGTATATTGAACTTCCACCTCAATATAAGTGGAAGTTCACATAACTGAATAATCCTCCATGCAAATCAACCACCACTGCACGCATGTACACACAGAAAACCAGCAGCTAGATTTCAGGGAGCAAGAAACGTTCTAGGGCAGGGGTTCCCGACCCCTTCCCAGCTGAGTACCACCTCCGGTGCCACTCTCCTTCTAAGTACCACTGGAAGTGACTGGTGATGACATCATCGCCAATTACCATACCGGGATTTCAGAGGCCAGAAAACACAGCGGGAGGAGGCTCTGGGCAGGTGGGAGGGCCCTTCTCACCGTTCCCGAGGCTCGGCCAAAGGCAGTAGCCTCTTGGGAGCAAAAATGCACCACCAAAAGCTCTGCATCGGAGCAGGATTCCACCAGTGGTCCGAGTACCACCAGAAGTCAGCCGAAGTACTACTGGTGGTACTAGTACCACAGGTTGGGAACCCCTGTTCTGGGGTATCTTTCTACCTGACATTAATTTTCTATGTATGGGGAAAGTTTTTCATGGAGGGGTATTTCATTTTGTGAGCCCTCATCTGCAGTCTGAAGAGAGGCAGTCCAGACAAACGTTTACCATGGTATGTCATTGAGAATTAGGCCAGTGACTGTGTCAAAGTCACCCGTAAGCTTAATGGTTGATCATGAACATATAGCAACATAAAGCGTTATTTGCACACGTAGCCATTTGTGCACACAGCACCACTAGCGCAGAAATGCCCTCTGTGTGACAGGCAGATACGCTGCGTGTTTTGGTGCGTGTTCAGTTTCCTCCCACATGACTGTCAGCACTAACAGAGCCACTTAGTATATCTAAAAGTGAATGAGGACTGAGTCATTCTGAAGTCGGGAGGAAATATCCTGTATTACCCAGGAGATTCCAGAAAAATGCATTGGATCATAAAGCCTCAGTGTCTGAGCCTGAGATTTATTACAAGGCTCTGCATTTCATCCACAATCAAATGAGCTGACCAGCAGATTTTCCCTTCAGCTGAATCCCCTTGGCAGGGACACTTCTTTTAGCTGTGTTCAGGGCCAACTGCAAGTTGCAACACCGTTTGGTTCCAGTCTTTTCTCATGAAAAGATGACAAGCCGTGGCCAGGGAGCTCATGCTGAAGAGTTTACACCAAGAGTCTGAGAGAACTGAGCTGAAGCTCTTTTGGGACAGGGAGCCATTTAATCATTTGATTTTGTTTGTAAACCGCTTTGTGAACTTTGTTGAAAAGTAATATAAATATAAATACTGTTATTGTTATTGTTATTGTTATTGTTGTTAATAATAATAATAATAATAGTAGTAGTAGTAGTAGTAGTAGTAGTAGTAGTAGTCACTGGGGGGCAATGCTGGTGGGTGGTGATGAGGAACCTGCTGTAGGGGTTCCACAGGGATTTCATCCCCCTTCTCCCCTCCCTCTTTTGATTTGCTGGGAGGCAGTGGGGAACCGCAGCTCAGCCCACCTGTTCCAGAACGATTCCGCCACTGGTGGTGCGGGCCGGGCGAGCTGGGCAGGACGAGGCTGCTGGTGCTGGGGTGGGTCCCCAGCCTCATACTTTATTTATTTATTGGGGTCATGGCACGAAAAAGGTTGAAGACCACTGATCTAAACCACTTGGAGCTTAGGAAAAGTGAAAATGGTAATGTCTAAAATGCATAATTAACGCATAACTATCAGAGTTCCTGCAGACTTTTAAGGGCCAGAGTAGATGTGATATTAACCATATGACCCTGTGTGCTTGACTTTTGTTTGTTAAATAGCAGCTGTGGTTGTGGAGCAGGGAGCTAGATGCACCTGGATGGCAACTGTGTGGGGGGGGAGAGAACCAGACCTTTAGTCTGATCCAGCAAGGCAATTTCTATGTTCCTCCCAAATGAAGTAATTTGTTTCTTCTCGGGATGCAAGGAAAGCATCTGCCTCCTCTGTATTCTTAAAATGGTCAAGTTCATCTTTCAAGAAGGCTACTTAATTCAGGCCATCTGCAGGCAAGAGCCTGACTTAAGCAACTTCTTCCACCCACACCTACTCCTCCTCCCTCTCTCATCTGCCATCCTATAAACCAGTTTGAAATTCTCACATCTCCCTGTGGGTAATACTTCGGCAATAATGTACGTCTCCTCCTCAAGACTGCACAGATGTTTAGATTTAATGCCTCCTAATGTCTCTCTTATTTTCCGAGTTAAAAGGAAACGTCATTTGGGGAGTTGTCAGGCTATTTGCCAGCGTTAAAATATCCATCAGCCTGCGTTACAGACCATGCGTTTTACTGCAGCATATGAATGGAGGAAACGAAACCAGCAGGGTGAGGAAACCGTGCCCAGATCACAGCTTGCATGCAACGTGAATAGGAGTTGCTAAGGCCCTACACCTGTCCTTTTCACGGAAAACATGACATGTGACTACTTCAATAACACAGTCTTCGAGATCTCACTGAATTATTACTAGAAGTGAAGGAAGGATGCTTTTGATGCCATCTGCCTGCCAGGACCCCACAGTGATTTGTCTCTGATTTCCTCAGCAAGTACCTTTTGAAATGTTTCCTCTAAATGGAGCACCAGTGGGAGAAACCAGAAAGGCCACCATTGACAATTCTCAGAACAGGCCCCAGCATCAACTTCAGCTAAACTGAAGGTCTCCCTCACAGATAATCTCAGATCTTAGTAGCAGAAACAGCATTCCTGGCAGAAATCCACCTTCCACTGACAGAAGGTTTCTGAAAATTTGCAGTTCTCTCTTAACTTGATCTCTTACCTACATCCCAATTCTACTGGCACCTCCAGCTCTGTCTCCTCACTTCCTGATCTTCATTCTCCATCTCCCTGTTACTGGTGCTTCTTCCTCTTAATTACATATTATTCCAGAAGGCAACCACTTACAGCAGGGGTGTCAAAAATATGGCCCAAAGGTCAGATATGGCCTATGGAAGCCCTTTATCCAGCCAACGTGATAACTGGGCTGTCCCAGCGCCGCCTTTTCAGCAGCACCGCTTCTGCTGAGGCTCTGGGAAGGAGAGACAGAAGGAGGCCTCAGAAGGCAGGGAACACTATGGGGGAAGGCATAGACCAAGAGAGTGAGAGGGGGAGGCCAAGGCACTGGGAGAGCCTAATTATTATGTGCAGGAGCGTCACTAGACGCTCGTCACCCTAGGGCAGGGGGGCGCGCGTCACACCCCCGCCCTAGGGTGACCCCCCCCAACACCCCCTCAACGGAACTCGGCCTCGGAGGGAGCCGGCCTCGGAGCGTCCAGCCCCGCCAGTGCTCCAGGGCCTTCTGAAGGCCCGATGGCTCAAAACGTAAAGTTTTACGTTTTTCGCGCATGTGCAGTACATTTTCTGAGGGCAAAGGGCTGCCCATTTGCGTCCGGCCTCGGAGCGTCCGGAGGGTGACGCGCGTGTGACGCGCGTCACAGAGGTGATGCGCGGGGTGCGCGCGTCACCCCTTTGCGCGCATCACGCGCGCGTCACCCCCGGGCGGTCTGCCCCCCCGCCACGCTCCAACTACGCCACTGATTATGTGAGCTGCCCTTTCATCAGCACTGCTTCTGACAAGTTGTCACTTCGCAGTGCACCTCTCAGCTGCAAAGCGACACCTTGGCAGAAGTGATGCTGCTGAAAGGGCAGCCCGCATGATAATTGGGCTCTCCCATATCTTGAAAATATGGTCAAGATTTGCATATTTTCACTTCTGTCATTTGAAGCTAATGAGTTCCTACGTGAGAACAAAGTGCTTCTTTCTGGCCATCATCTGCTTAATGGCGTCACTTCCAGCCCTCAGCAGGCACCATGAATGCTTATTCGGCTTGCTGTATGAAACAAGTTTGACACCCCTGACTTACAACGTAATCCTATGCATGTTTTCACAGAAGTAAGTTCATTGAGTTCAATGAAGTTTATTCCCTGGTAAGTGCATATAGGATTGCAGCCCTAGTGACTTTGTGGGCAAGGTAATTTTTAAGACAGAGACTTTTCAGTGATCGTACTCTTAGCCACGGCATTACACTACACGCTTGTAAACAATCTTATACTTCTTAAGGCCAATTCTTACGTCAATTTTTGTCGCCAGGTGTACCACCTGTCACAGTAAATTTTTCTGAAGTACCACCTGCACCAATAAATAAATAAATGTATTTATAATATTTAATTTAAATAAATAAGTGCACTAGATAGGTGATAGTGTCAGCAAGAACAGATATATAGGCTTCACTTCAGGAGTAGAATATCATGCATCTGCAGTTTTTAGTCTCTCTGTTTTTTGGCCTATCTTTCCCCAGGATACTTATGTTTCATTTCATTCATTTTCCCTCCCCCCCCCCCCATTCATGCCTATTGATTTGAATCTCTACAAATTGAATATTTACAAATATGAGCAGCTATTTGAGCAGCTTGCTCAAATACGGGGGGCGGGCATATCCACGGTTTCCTTTTTGGCAGTTTGCTTTCCGCGGTTGAGAATTGACCCCCTCACCCCCCGCGTGTACGCACCCATTCTTACCTCTAGTGAAGCAACCCCATGTCCCCATTGATAGCCTGCTCTCAGAGCCTAAGTAGCACGTTGTCTCGCTCTGTTGGAGGCTGCCCATCCCGTCTGATCAATGAAGAAACGAAGCCGCTCCACCAAACGCAAGAGCCTGAGGGGTTGCACACACGGGTGGGGTGGGTGGGATGCATTTGCTATGGCCCCCCGCATGCGACCCCCCCAGGCTTTTACTTTTCCTTGAAGCAGTTTCGTTTCTTCATTGATAAAAACGGGACAAGCAGCTGCCAACAGAGCGAGACAAAGTTGCCAGACAGGTTCCGATATATCTCAGAGCCTATCTAGCACGTTGTCTCGCTCCGCCAGAGGCCGCCCATCCCGCTCGATCAACGAAGAAACAAAGCTGCTTCACGGAAAAGTAAGAGCCGGGGGGGGGGGAATTGAGCACACGAGGGAGGGGAGATAGCGAATGCCTCCTGCCCAGCTCCCAGGCTCATTGCTTCATTAATCGAACAGGACAAGCAGCCCTCGGCAGAGCAAGACGACACACCAGGCTCTGAGAGTCTGTTCAATGAAGAAAGCAATGACAAGTACAGTAGAAAGAAACGAAAAGCAAGAGGGGGGCGGAGTGTGCACGCACGCGCACACGGGGGGCAGCGGGGGCTCAGAAAACCATTCGCCCCTATCCACAGTTTCAAGTATTCAAGTAGCCTGGAACGTATCCCCCGCAGATATGGCAAACCCCCCCCCGTACAGCCATAAAATAGAAATAAAAGAAAAGAAACAGGAAATAAAAGGCTTGCCTGCTTGTTCTTGCCTGTGCCACCTAGTGGTTCAATGCTGTATATTCAGGAAGCAATACTCAACAGTACAGATCGGAGATAAAGAGCAGAAGCAGCTGAGAGAGAGAGAGAGAGAGAGAGAGAGAGAGAGAGAGAGAGAGAGAGAGAGAGAGAGAGAGAGATCCAGAGAAGGGAGAAGTCCTTGCAGCTGATTACTGCCTGTTGCAGATAAGAGGCCTCGGAATCAGCATTCCATAGCCGAGACCAGAGCAACAATCAGCAACACTGAATTGCAAGACACAGGGGAGATCAGAAAACCAGATAAAGACCAGCCTGCCTTGTACCACCGGCAGTCGCTCAAAGTACCACCAGTGGTCTGCGCACCACAAGTTGGGAACCTCTGCTCTATTCCACTTTAAAATACATACCAACAGGCTCTGATCCCTACTTCATTGTGTTTTAAAATGGAATGTGGTGAAACATGCACATGTGGACTCAATGCTTGATAAGACACTTAATGCTTGACAAGACCTGCATGTGTTTTTTGGCCCAATCCTATCCAACTTTCCAGCGTTGGTGCAGCCATGCCAATGGGGCGTGTGCTGAATTCTGTGGCAGAGGGGCAGTCACGGAGGCCTCCTCAAGGCAAGGGAACATTTGTTCCCTTACCTCAGGGCTACATTGTGGTTGCATCAGTGCTGGAAAGTTGGACTGAATTGGGCCCTTTGTTTCTAAGTACAAAAAAAATCAAGTGATATTTTTTATAATTATCAAGGAAATTCTATTAAATAAAAACAAAATTGTGCCAAGTTATTGTTGGCATTACATAATGCAAGTGATATAAGGAAAGGATACATTTCAAGGAAAGATCTCACAATTTTTATGCCATTACTTAAAGGGCAAAAAAGTAAATGTTACTGAATACCATATGCCCTCTCGATCAACCATTTCAAGACCATGAATGTCAAGTATTACTGTATGTTGCCTTATGAATTCTCTCTTGCTGTTCAAAAACAATACACAATTTGGAATTTTAAAACATACAGTCCAAAATATCTTATGTGTAATATTGTTTTTTAGCTATACTAGTATTGTACCCAAACGTATTATTATTACTGATGATCCTGGGCTCAATTTGGGAGCATGGGAAAAACCAATCTTTTAAAATCTGTTTATCAGATGTCACTTCCAAAATTCAGATCCTTTTCATCCATCCAATAAAATCAACTGGGAGTTAAATGGGATCTGATGCCTCCCCCGTACATATTAATATTTGCCCTGCTACCTTTCCACTTGCTTGGCAGCAAATGTTGGTGGATAAAATGCTCACGCTGTGACTAAGTTACAATTTGGCAATTTACAAAAGTTAAATAAAATATCTCGTGAATAACTCTGCTCTGGATTGCACACTTCATGAGCTGCAACAGGTGTGCTGAACTGAGTCTATCATGCTTTTCTTTTGGCATTGCGCTCAGATTCTCCACTTCGTTATGCAGTGGCTGTTAGTTAAGGGATAGTAAGCTTATAGTTCAAAGGGCAAGATTGGTGAGTCAACAAAAATACAAAACCTCCTTGGTACAGGGCTTGGCGTACCCCTAGCAAGAGGTCTGCATACCTCTAGGGGTACCCGTACCACAGGTTGAGAACCTCTGGTCTATACAAATCAAGCATCAGTGCAAGCCTATGTCACATGCCTTCACCAAGCAAGAATGCAGGCGATGACAAGAATAATACCGTCATCACTCACACTGCCTCTTCTCCTTGAGGCCTAGTAGTAGGAAATGCAATGCATACAAGAAGTTTCCTACGTTAGGCAACCCGCTAACTTTTCTTTTGCTTGTTTGCTGCTTGCTCATCAGTTTGAGTGAAATGCTGCACATTATGTATATGTGTGAGAAACAATCCATTCTACAGAACAATGATAGTCCAACCTAGCAATAAATCCTCAACAGGTCGATAACCACTATGCCCACTGCCTTAGCTGTGAGAACGATTCAACAGAAGCGTAAATTCACTTGTGGCCCATTTTTTTAAGGGCAAGCTCCCCCACAGGCAGACACACAGTGCACTCTCCATGACAGTAGCACAAACATTTGCGCATTTCTTACTACCTGCAAGCGTTGCCTCTAGTCTGGTAGAAACAAACACAATGAAAACTGAGTTCTCCAAAATGCTGGCAGAATAAATAATTTTAGTGGCCCAAACGCTGGCCACTGAAAGCCAAGCGGGGCAGTTCAGATCTGAGGAAACTGCTATATAGAAATTTATTTATTTATTTATTTATCACATTTTTATACCACCCTTCCTCCAAGGAACTCAGAGTGGTGTACATATTTCCTCCCCTCCTTTTTGTCCTCACAACAACCCTGTGAGGTAGGTGAGGCTGAGAGATAGTGACTGGCCCAAGGTCACCCAGAGTCCAACTCAGTCAGTTCAATGGACTTGGGAAAATAATAACGGACAATTTCCAGTGTCCTCAGAGGTCTGTTATAGCCTACCTTACAGAGCTCCCTTGATTTAATGAAATAATAGGGGAGCAGAGCAGAAGGGGTATCCAGCTCAAGGGGGGGGCATGAGTGTCATCAGCTCTCAATTCGGGAAGCAATGAACAGTACAGTAGGAGGGTTCAGTAGCACCACCCCTTTCCAGAAATGCTTAATATGATGATGAGATGCAAAGGGGAGAGCCCCCCTCCCCCTTTGCACCCCAGGGTACTGTTGAGTGCTGCTACCTGTCTCTTGAGGGTGCTTGCGCTCAGACCCTTTTTAATCATGCCTGCAGAAATTCAAGAACATGCTGACAGTCGCCTGATCTGGAGCCATGCCCTTCGTGTCACAAGAACACTCTCCAAGTAGATCCGTAGGTCCTGTTGGTAAACTGTCGACAGGAAGCCAGGAGAGTGTCCAGAATGCTGATTGAATAGCTGCAGCTGCTTAGCCCCAGAGAAGGTGGGGTGCAGGTGGAGGATCTGACCCTGTTAGAGCAAGTCCTCCCTGAGGGAGAGAGTCCATGGTGCTTCCAATGCTAACTCTAGAAGCTCTGAAAACCAGGAAAGCTGTAGCCATCTCAGTGCTAGGAATATGACCTCTGGTCTCTGTCACCACCTCTTTGAGGGGTCTGAGAATCGGAGACAAAGGTAGAAAAGCAAATAGCAGCCCATGTGGCCAGTCCTGCACCAGAGCATCAATCCCTTCTGCTCTGGAGCAGGCATGACAAGACATGAATCTTAGAAGTCAGTTGTGTCCTTCAGCAGCGAACAGGTCCATCGCTGGTGAAAATTGAATTAGGGGCGGAGGCCTGGAGGGCTCTCACTGATGCTAAAAAGCCTCTCTTGAGTACCATCTCAACATGCTTGTCAAAGCGTCCTGGGGTCTCTGTTCCCTTCGGAGGGGATAACTGCAGAAGATGACGAGGCCATCCACTGTGGGCACGCCCAGCTTCTCTAAAATCAGACTAGACAATGAATACAATCTATTAACAGCGCAATCCGACCTAACTTTTGTGCCGGTTTAACCAGCAGCGCAGCGAGAACGGGAGGCCCCAGAACGGAAAAGGGATTCAAATCCCCTTTGAATTCCTCTTTTGGAGGGGATTTGAATCCCTTTTCCATTCTGGGGCCTCCCGTTTTCACTGCACCGCTGGTTAAACCAGCACAAAAGTTAAGTCGGATTGCGCTGTAAGTCACCTGTTTAGGCTTGGCTGGAGCGATTCACTATGCTTCCAAAGGTGTCATCAAGGGCTTCAAGGGTGCTTGGGGAAAAACCGCTCTGGAAACCCTGGATTGAAAGTCCTCCGTCTCTACATTGCCCTCTGCCTCTGGAGCTATGTGGAGGGTGTGTGCAGCCTTGGCCAGAAGCTTAGGAAAGAGATCAGGCGGGAAGAGGCAATTCATCAACAATTCCGCTATTCACCCAGTTCCTCTTCTGGCAATGTCCCCTCTTCCTTGAGAGCGTATGAAGAAGCATCTGACCTGGAAGATGAATGCAAGAGTGCAGGATCGATTCAATCCAAATCCCTGCCACTCATTGGCCATCGTTTGGAGGAAGAAGGACCGACGAGGCTGTCACACCCTCCCTGTGGGGAAGGAGCCCTGGGCAGGAGCAGTGTCACCGTGCATGGTGAAGGGAGTGCATGGGGAAGGGAGAAGGGGAAGTGCATGGGGAAGGGAGAAGGGCGACAAGAGCAAGCACTGTTACCCTATTGTTGTTCACTTCAGCTGGCCTCCAGGTGGGACCCACCCTGCAAGGGCCTCTCTGCTCTCAGGGTCTGCAGCATCTTCACTCTCTCACTCCTTGTGCTCCAGTGGTGCGGTGACACCCTTATGAACCCCCTGTGCCATGGTGTATATGGCAGACAGTTGCAGAGGGACAGATAGTGCAACACTTTGACAGCCATGCCGGCAGGTGCCAACCATTACGCGTGTGAGTGTGGATAGTTGGGTGGGCTGCTTCAGTATGCACCCCATGTCTCACATGCCAGCCCAGTGATTGGCCCCTGCAGTGCTCCCCCTGATAAGTCCATGTGCTATAGGCTCCCAGCCAGGTGTGCCTGTTTACTGCAATGCAGGATGCGAAATGTTCCATGAGGTGCTCGTTGCATGTCTCCTGCCGCGCATGAAGGGCTACTGAGCAACATTGTGGGCTGCCCAGTGTTCTAGACCTGCTTTCATTTCTTTTGTCCCTTCGATTAGTGTTTTGGGCTAGTCCTGCAAAAACGTGCATGCCTCGCTGGGTATGGCAAGCCCTTGGCTGGGTTTGAATCTGTCTCACCTGGCTCCCATCCTGTGTAGCTGTGCAGTGGGCTACCAGTACCCTGCCTTACATGAGTGCTGTTGAGGCCTTGTGACTTGCCCCTGGCCACTCCCCTGACAAAAGGGTTCCTTGTAGCTGGGGAAGTCAAACTCTTGCTATAATAAAGCAACGTGTGTGTGTGTGTGTGTGTGTGTGTGTGTGTGTGTGTGTGTGTGTGTGTGTGTGTGTGTTTACTTCAAATGGCTGCCCTCTTCTACAAGAGCTCTCTTTTGCTCTACTGTGGTCTAAAAGGTATTTCTGGGACATGTGTGTTTGGATGAGCGGCATACAGGGACTTGAACCCCGAGTGCTGGGATTCCAAGCAGTTCTGTGCTTTTGTCCCCTTGCAGTTTTTATACACGACAGTAACCCCTGTGGGGGGTACAGTGGCCTTTTTGCTTGGTTCACCTTGATGGTGCTTCTCTGGCCATTGGCTTTGGGGCAGGATAAGTGTGGCGATTGCACAACAGGCTGACATCGTGTTGACATCAGGATGCCACTCCATGATTGGTGGACTGTGTCGGGATTTCCATGGATGCTGGCAGGGCCTTGCCAGCCTGGTATTGTCCGATGTTTCTCCTCCCCCTTTGCGCTGGGTGGACTTTGGATATATGACCGTTGTTCTGCCAATGTTGCGGTGTCATTGCTGCATGGCCACTGCAGCATCAGCATAGGATTTGACTATTAGCCTCCCCTGCAAGACAGAATCTGCAGATGCAAATATGCAAATAATACTGACTCTAAAAACGGGGTTGTTGCAAGGATCCCTATGGTGATATATGTGAAGTGCTTGGAACACTCTAAAAGCACTAGGCAAATGCCAAGTATTCTTAATGTTTACTCGATATGAATGAGTTATTCATTTTTTTTCTGCAAATATTTTAAAGTTACTTCATCATGAGTATTTTCAGGGAAAATAGCACTATAGCTTCATAATAACCACCACACCTAAAACTATATGAATTTTCAAATCCACACTCATGCAACTGCATATCCTTTGAAGTTAACACTCAAGGGGAAAAAAATAGAACGTAGTATGACTCCTAGTGGGATTTTTCAGTCCAAACTCACTGAAAAGCATATTAACACTTGGCATCGACCCACAATCTTTCAGAAAAGTGTGGCTGACAATTAGTGTGTTTTCAAGCGATTTGCCCTATGGTAGGAGAGCAGCATTCTAAAGGATTTTAGTGCCCGCAAATTGGTGCTAAGCCTTGTTCTGTTGCACTCACGTGCGTAGAGTGTTAAGGTACTTATTTGTAATGCCTCTGTTCCTGGACAAAAGCCTGCCTGGCTTGTTAATGATACTTGAAGCTCTTAAGATTACTAAGAGGGAGAAGCTAGCAAGGTGTGTGTAAAATGTGCCACAGAGAATGCCGTATTCTGAAAATGAAAATCTTCACTTGATTTAAAGGATATGTGTCTGAGAATTTTCCAATAAGCATTTAATTGTCTGAAGGGAAAGACTACATCCTGCTACCATGCAGTGTAGTTGTAATCATTGTGAATTCGTAAAAAAGAAAGTGTTATTTCTTAAAAGGAAATGTTTGGAATGGGTCTGTCCTTCCCTTAAGTAGTCAACAACAGCTGAACTGGTTTGTTGCATCAGACCCGATCCCAAATGATCCAACACTCTCTTATCATTAGTAACTTCCTTCTGCTCCATGCCCTGGAAGCTCGGAAGCAGTGTATGAAGGTAGTCATCACCCCCTGTTGGTTAGTTGTTCAACATCTGGTATTAAGAAGTACTGTAGTGCTTCAGTAAATGGAGGATCCATTTAGCTATTGTGGCACATAACTGTGGTACATATATTTTCTATAAACCTACCTGGTACATAACCCTTTTTAAAACAATCCAAGTGGGAGGCCATCATATTATTAGTTCTGCAAAAGCATCCTCTCTTCTGTCTGCCCCAAACCGACTGAAAATCAGCTGCAGTAGTTCACTCTAACCCTCTTTATACATTATTCCCCACGTGTTCCTGTACAAGCGAGAGGAAGGAAGAGCCTGTCAACAAGCCCTGTGCCCATTGATAATGCACACACAAAGCCTCACCTCACCCACCACCCTCCCCATGATCAGTGTTTGTCTTCAGTGACAAATGCTGATCACAGGGAGAGATTGGTGGACTGTGTCGGGATTTCCATGGATGCTGGCAGGGCCTTGCCAGCCTGGTATTGTCCGATGTTTCTCCTCCCCCTTTGCGCTGGGTGGACTTTGGATATATGACCGTTGTTCTGCCAATGTTCTGCCAATGTTGCGGTGTCATTGCTGCATGCTGCCCCTTCCTGCTACCTTGGATCACTCTTGATAGCACTGTTCAGGAAGTCAAATGCTGAACACAGACTAGCAAAAATTGCTCAGAGGGACAGAGGCAGGTTCAAACATCCGCAATCCAAGAGCTGAGAAACCCAGTGAAATTATCAGGAACGTTAATTACTTATACTTTCCCCATGTTGGTTTGGAACATATGATGCTAAGCCATCACATGACCTACACACACTGTCACAAGAGATGCATGTACCGTTGTTGCATAAGCGTACCTTCGGACATTCAAAACAAGCATGGGACTAGCTCAAGCTAGTTCAGTTAACTCAACTTTCTCTCCCGTGGCTTCTCTATGGCTTCCGCTCGGTCTTTTGAGGACTGAAGTCTTAAGCTTCAGGGGGACACTAAATTCCACTATATGCCACTCTAATCTTGAGCATTATATATAACTCTCCTCTATCAAATTTTGCTTTTTTTTTTTTTCTTCAATTTCAGAACTCATTTCGGTGAATTCAGTCACAGGAACGTCCTGGTGGCAATGTGGTGTGAAAACATCATGACTTGATTAAAACTCCATGAACTCTCATCTAGAATCCTCACCATGAAATAAAGATAGCCAACCATTAGCTTTCACGACTTTGCAGTGATTATGAGGCAGTTTTCCCCCTTAGGCATTTCAAACAGCCTATTAAAAATGTCACTTGTTTTAAAAGATTATTTCACAAACATTGTTGTAAAATGGGATAATAATACACCATGTGGCTTATCAAGGAAACAAGAAGGCCCCTTATAGTCCCAACTGCTGTAATCAGGGACACTTAGGATTCCTTCTCATATTGCAGTCGAAAGATTGAAGACGACTTTTCACGTCTTTGGATAGGCCTGCAAGTGTTCTGTCAGTATGGCTAATATACATTGGGTCTTGGCCAGACCTGTGAACTGCCAAACCCTTTAATGGAATTTGGAAGCTCAACAGACTGTCTGGAAGCCAGATATATACACTATCCATTCTGACAAGACATCTGCCCTTCCTTTCAAGTTATCCCATGTCTCCAGTCTGTAATATAAGACGCAGCCATTAGTTATCCTAAATCAGGCCCCTGCCTGGTCCCAGCAACAACCTCCATATCAGCATAACCCTGTGTAAACTATTTTGCCCCACTATATCAAAAGACGAAGTCTGCCAAGTACTGCAGAAATTAAAAGTGCTATGTGAATTGCGCAGTAATAGTCTATTTTTTTTTATCTGATTTTCCACACATTTGAGGCATCCCCAGCCATTGAGATGAATGGGAATTATATGAATGAGAATGACATATAATGTATCCAACCTTCCCATTCAAACTAATTTTAGCTTGTAATTGAATGCAACCTTCCAATAGCCTGGAAGGAGTACTTTAGAAAAATACCTCGTGTATCGGTGAAGCCTCATTCATGCTGCCACTTCATGAGTATTTTCATCGCTTCACTCTCCACTCTAAGCCACAGTCCTCAGCAATAATGAGCTAAAAGCCTGCCACGTTCAAGCAGCATTTTAACTACCTAATTTTTGTGCTGAAATTTGCTTTTGTTCCAACCTTACCTCTCCAGCCCAAGACTCCCAACCAATTCTCGCATTTCACCCCCTCAGATCAATTGCAACATGTGAAAGCAGGTGTGTTCCTAGCTGGGACACGTGGGGGTGTGTGAGGACACATTTAGTGTCATCGCCCACTGCACTTCTTTGAAGCCTTCCAAGACTCAGGAAGGGTCCTGCATACGTGCTGCGGAGCTCAAAAAATCCGCTGCGTGGTTGTCACCCGGGGGTATTTGCTCCCCCCAGCCTCATTATAGCAACGCCACTGTGTGAAAGGGTTGGGAGACAAGAGTGAAAATAGATTTCTAGAGGGGGAAAAAACACATCTTGAAATGTCATGTGAAACCCATGGTTTAATTCTGGTTCTGGGCAATACCTTTGAGCCTTGGGCTTTTGTGCACTCTCTCACCATTGAGCATGAGGGGACAAAGTATATCAGGTTACGTCTGACCCTGATTTAAAACAGCTAGGTTATGTCATGATGTCTGAACTGAGCAAATTCTAACTTGTTCTAACCAGAGTTTGAACACAAGTCATTATTTTCTGGTTAGAACAAGCAGAACTTCCTATGTGTGGACATTATCACAAATCCTGCCTTGTTTTAAACCAGAATCAGAAGTAGAAATCACTCTAGTTGGCTTGCCTTTTGGGGGAAAAAAATTCATGACTAGCAACACCTTGTTGGGTCAGCAAATTTAAACCAGGCCACATCCTGGGAGCCTCCTAACTTTGACTTCAACAAAGACATTAGTGGACACAAAGGAAACCATTTCCTCACTAATTGTAAACTCAGTCAAGAGCTGTATGGTAATTGAGGCATACAAACTTCCCCAGCAATCAAGGAATCTTCTGCAGCACACTTCACAGGGTGCAAAACAAGAGAGGCACCCATCTCCAACCGGGTATGGACCATCCAGAAGCAAAAGAATGGACTTGGATAAGCTCATCCTACAATAGCCTCTAGGTTTACCTTGTGCTCCTAGTCATCCTCCCATTCTTGCTGCTGCTCGTGGACTGCATGGTGACCTACTGGTGCTTCATCAACCACCCTTTTTCTCTCCAGAAAGATTGCACCCAGGAAAGGTATCAGATCACTGTCCCAGCAAATTCCCTGTTTAAGTGCTAAGGAGCGCATGCCCACCTAAGGCTGATTAGTTACCCCAATAGCTCTTGTCTTGCAGAGTACCCCACGGGACTCTTACAATCAAATGGTTCAAAAGGCAAGCCCTTGCACTGCAAGTGAGTGAAATGATTTCACAGCCTGCCAAGAGGCTCATTCTTTGCCTGCAGTCCAGGTTCAGGCTACAGGTAACTGCAAAGCCGCCACAGTATTTTGTCATAGCCTGAACCCTGGAATCCCTCTAGTTTCTTTCCCTTTCTACCACAGCTCTTTTCTTCTCCCTCCCCTTCCTGCTACTGCAACCTCCCCCCCCCCCAGGTTTCCAGTCCCATATCCCCTAGGTAACCCTTCTGATTTCCCGAAGTCCTTTCCCCCTCCTTGATCTCCTCCTTGTCTGTGCCATTATGCACCCCTTTCTCATGTAAGGATTCCTCTTCTTTCTCTCCTCTGCCTAGAGACCACTGGCGTCACTGTAGCGTGGCGGGCGGGGCGGGCCGCCGGGGGGTGACGCGCGCCAAGGGGTGACGCGCGTCATCCTCCGGAGGCCGGACGCTCCGAGGCCGGGGAGCGTCCGGCCCGGCCGGCGCTCCAGGGCCTTCTGAAAAGAAGAGGCCCTGGAGCGATTGCGTTAAAACGCGAAGTTTGACGATTTTCGCGCATGCGCAAACCCTTTTCTGAGGGCAAGGGCCTGCCCTCTTGCCCTCAGAATGGTCTGCGCATGCGCGAAAATCTTCAAAGATCGCGTTTTAACGCAAGCGCATTGGGCCTCTTCTTTTCATTTTCAGAAGGCCCTGGAGCGCTTCCCGGCCGGTAACGAGCGCCGGAAAAGGTAAGTTTCTGTAGGGGGGGTGATTCGGGGGGGGTGACGTGCGTCCCCCGCTCTGGGGTGACGCGCGTCACAGTGACGCCACTGCTAGAGACTGCTTACATTTAAGGCCTAGTTATTAGAGTGGTTGCCGAGTACTGTACATTGATGGCTTATTATTTTGAGTCCTCCTCCCTGCTATTGTATTATTATCCCCACAATAAAGGTTCTTGTTGTTGCACCACCCTAACCGCCTACTTTCGTACATGCCGTTCCACTGTGTTGTGCCATCAGCTGCTGCACGTAGTCCCTACTTATGTAATAGATTTCCTCCATTTTATTTTTAGGGCATGCTACATGTGCCCTAAAAGCACACCTGGTAACACTTGCCTGCAGCCTTGGTTCAGGTTACAGAGAAGAGTCAGCCATGGAAACTTAGTGCTTTTCTGCTTCTTCTCTTCATTTCCCCTCCCACTACCGCTTAACCCCAATTCTTCAGCCCCTGTTCCCCCTGGGTAATCTTCTGGATTTCCCTAAGATGCTAACATCCTGCTCCCCCTCTCCTTTCTCACCTTCTTCGTTTGTGCCTCTTCTGCTAAATATTTCCTCTTTCTCTTTCTTCCTACATAGAAGCCACTGACATTAAGGTCTAGTTGTGTGTGTGATTCTTTGTGCACATTCCACTGCATTCTCTTTTTGATTCCTTTTTCCAGTTTTTTTGTTTCACCTAGATCCTTGCCTCTCTCTTCATTTCATGCCATTCCAATGAGTTGGGCTATGAGCCACCACACTTGTTCCCTGCGCACACAATAGATTTTCCTCTGTGTACACATATTCCACATGTTTTAGAGCAGGGATTCTCAGCCAGCGGTACTAGTACCACCAGTAGTACTTCGGCCAACTGCTGGTGTTATTCGGACTGCCGGATCGCCAGAACTCCACTCCGATTCGGCGCTTTCGGTGGCGGCCTCTCAGAAACACTGAGAAGGGCTCTCCCACCTACTTGTGTTTTCTGGCCTCCAAAAACCTGAAAACCCAGAAGTAACTGGCGATGATGTCATCGCCAGTCACTTCCAAGGGTACACAGCAGGAGAGTGGCGCCAGAGGTGATCCTCTGCCAGAAAGGGGTTACATGTTTTAAATTGTTTACTAGAGCAGTGCAATGGGTATATGTATTCCATTTGTATGGTGGTGATGATGATGATGATGATGATGATCATCATCATCATCATCCCATCAGTGTACTGTACATGGTGCCTTACATAATGACATAGTCCCAAGAAGCTTACAATCTAAAACAGACAATGGGGTAATGGCAGCAGGAAAAAAAAAGAGAGAAAGGAGAAAGCAGATACAAGGGTAAAGAGGAAAGAAGGTGGGCCAATTCCATTACGTGTATATAAATCTTTTAGTTATCATTTGGAATGTAGAAAAGGCCAAGTGAAAAAGGTTTATTTTGAAGAGGGATTTGGAAGAATGTTACTACTCGAAGGTAAAATCCCTGATAAAATTATCTAGGGAATTTGAAAAGGTGGCTAAGAAATCACCTATAGACGGAATTGTATCACACATATGCTAAATGCTCAGAATTCATTTTTATTCTGAATTATATTATATTGCATCATTTCAACCAGAAATCAAAGAAATGCAGACTAAATGTTCAGTGTGGACACAGCACACAGTCTTGATAACGAAGACATGCATGTAGTCAAAATAGTTTCAATAAGACTAGATCCAAGATTTTTATAAAAGTTGATAAATGTTGGGGGGTAGGGAGTTTCCGTGCATTCTGCATTTTCACTGGGGTGCACCCCCCAAAAAAACCCTCAGAAAGTCCTTGTGTGAAGTCTCTAAGGAAGCCAAAATAGTTTTGATATAAGGACACAGGTTTCCATACAATCCTACATAAATGAACAGAGAACTATTTCTGTGTAACCTGTAATAAGTTTAAACAAAGTGAGAAGATATACAGTAAATTGTGCCCTTTTACAAAATGTCTAGTGATAGGTGACAGCCTGACTAACGCAAACCCCAGAGACCAGTCTGATCATTTCCTTTTCAACCGTTTTGTAAAAATTAAGTCAAATACTGCAAATCACTAGCTTTTCTGTGGCTTTAAAATTTTTAAAGGGTTTTAGATAATTATTTTTTTTCCTAACGCAATGGCTTTTCCACTCATAGGAAAGGTAATAATCTGCATCAATCTTTTAACTGTAAGCCTGTCCTGTCACCTATCCATCCATTTTGGATATGGACTAGTGTCATATCATGCTTTCTTACTCATTTCCCAAAAAAGCTATTGCCCTGAATCTGTCCATGGCCCCTAAATGAGCTATATATCTGACTTGAAATCAAGCCTGAGCTGGTAGCTAGCAGGTGTAAATTCAATATTGCAAGACGGATCCATTAGTATCTGAACACTATTAATGGAGCCAAGAGGATAGAGCCCATTTTTCCCATTCCAGAGGACAAGGAACAGTTCTCTTGTAGCAGGAAAGCATTCCATCACTTCTGTCAGCACCAAAATGTGTTGGTAATGATGGCCCCATTTGCAGCTGAATGAAGACGAGTGCTTACCAACAGACCCCTGGTTCAATGAAGACTATCACCTTCTCTGTGTTTTTCTCTCTCTTCCTCCTCAACCCTCACCTCTCCTCAAAATTAAACATTCAACACAGAGCTGCAGAATAAGCATCACGGTGTTGCTAGAAAGCATGCTCAAACACACACACAAAAACACAAACACACAACATGGCTTTACAAGGCTACCATCTTTGGATAAAATTAATTAAGCCCAAGATAAACACTGCAACACCAAAATTCACAAACACTGAGTTGAAATAAATAATAAAGCATACCAAACTGCAATGCATGTATGAACATATATAATTGTCTTATTATTTGTTGTTCAGTCATTAAGTCGTGTCCGACCCTTCGTGATCCCATGAACCATATCCCGCCAGGCCTTCCTGTCCTCCACTATCTTCCTGAGTTCGCTCATTTTCATGTTCGTTGCATCGGTGATACTGTCTAACCATCTCATCCTTTGCCTTCCCCTTCTCCTTTTGCCTTCAATCTTTCCCAGCATCAGAGTCTTCTCCAGAGAGTCCTCTCTTCACATTAGGTGGCCAAAATATTTGAGCTTCAGCCTCAGTACCTGTCCTTCCAGGGAACAGTCAGGGTGGATTTCCTTGAGGATTGACTGATTTGATCTCCTAGCAGTCCAAGGGACTCTCAGGAGTCTTCTCCAGCACCACAGTTCGAAAGCATCTATTCTTCGGCGCTCAGCCTTCCTTATGGTCCAACTCTCGCAACCATACATTGCTACTGGGAACACCATCGCCCTGACTATGCGAACTTTTGTTGGCCTGGTGATATCTCTGCTTTTTATTATGCTGTCTAAGTTTGCCATAGCTTTCCTTCCAAGGAGTAAGCATCTTTTAATTTCATGGCTGCTGTCTCGTACCTGTAAAGCTTACAGGCTTAATTTTGACCATGTAAATGACAACAGAGGCAAGGGAGAGGCATGGGTAACAAGGGATGAAGGGGGACTTCTGAAAGGGAGCCACTTAGTTCTTCCAGCTGTTGAGGGAGTACCAAATACAAGAATTTTCATACATTAGCTCAAAGTTTATCCAGAGTCAGATTTTACCCCAATGAGCAGAGTAGAAGAAATTAGATTAGCTGTCACTTTGTGATGACTTTATAGCCCAGGATCCTGCATTAAATGGCTGCAGTCGAAGAGGAAGGAAAAAGAGAGAACAGAATGCTACAAATAGCATTGTCTGTATGTGGGTGTTTTCTCATTTGGATCCATCAATTCCATTCAAAGTTTTAATCTTAATGCTACTTTTAAAATGCAATTAAAAAAGAATTTAGGATTCTTGCTTTAAAAATGAAAGCCCAAAGCTTATTATCTTCCTTTTTTCATTCTGGAATCTTTACAGGTATTTTTAGCCTAAATGGGATCTCCTGCCCTGTTTTGAGAAACAACAAGTTACTCTTTAAACTAATAATGCAAAAGGAATAGAAGAAAACATCTAAAAAAGGGCAGGCGCACACATACACAATTCAATCCTAAGCGCACTGCTCAATGGCGGCGCGCCTCCCACCCTGGGAGGACAGCGATGTCCTCCGCGATGGGAGGACAGCGCCAGTCGCAAAAGCCTCCTCGACAGTGCGCTGAGCAACATGCTACCTGGGACACTAGTGGGAAGGCCCTGCTCCTTCCCAACCACACTGGTCACACGCCGGGAAAGGAAAGCTGACAGGAAGGCGATGGGAGGACATAACGGGGACGGGGAGGGGGCATAGGGGGCGGTGAAGCTGCGGGAGGGGGAGGATTTGTCACGGAAGGCCCACACCAGATCCTATCCCCCTTCCATGCAGCCTCCCCGCCCCTTTTCTCTCCTTGGACTTGTTAGCGTAGGTCTGAGGAGACCCATTGCGGGCCATGAGGCTTACGCAGGGGTAAGGGGATTAAACATCCCCTTTCCATGCGGAAGCCTCCCAGTCCATCCGTCCCCTCGCACAGGATGCAGTGGCTGCCATTTTGGCACTGCTGCATCAGCGGGGAGTGAAAAGGATAGGATTGGGCTCACCGTATATGTCTTGCCTCAAGCCTCATTCTGTGTATTTGTGCTCATTCTTAAGATTCACCAGTATATATAAAAAAGAAGGTAGCTAACCACATTTGTATGCATTCCCTTTTATCTTTATGTCATCTTGTCATTGTGAGATCCAACTTTTAATAAATTTGTCTTAGTTGCTGGCAGAGGGAATAGTTGTTGAATGCTCATATTTACTGTTAAAGAGCAGAAGGTTAATAGGTTCAGCATTGTCATTTTCTGCATGTCAAGGATGAAATTTAATATTGTACCTACAGTGGGCTCTCTCTCCACAATGATATTTCTGGGAAAGGTTATATGTAGGATTGCTCAATGGTTATTTAGTGTCATGTATATATACAGGTGCAGGTAAGTACATACATGATTCTAGTGCAATGCCAATAATGTGAATGTGTTTCTGCTCTTGTATTTTAATTTCAGGGTACAGTCCTAAGGACAGAAAGGAGGTGGGGGGTGAAATGGGGAGGCAATGGGGCAGGGAGGAACATGGATGAGGCCCGGAAACAGGATGTGTTCGGTGGCAGTGGCATCCACTGGTTCCTCACCACCTTCCCAGGTTTGATCCGCCTTCACAGGTCCATGTGGTCCAAACAGACTCACTAGGTCATTGTTCCCTTGCCCCACGGAGGCCTCTGGAGGCCAAATCTCTCCCGCAGGATGCAATGGATGCCACGTTGGTGCCACTGCTGCATCGCCATGTGGGGAGTTAGGTAAATTGGGTTGTTAGTCTGGTCTTTCATCAGGACTACAGTTAGTGATTAGGATGTGGGCAAAAATAGATGACATTTACAGCAATGTGGTCCATGCAACCAGCATTACCAATCAGATAAACTCTCGAGGGAAGAAAGTTCTTTTCAAGCATTCTCCAAAGGATTGCCAACCCATTTCTGTATTGAGTTGAAGGATGTTCACCCATCACTAATTGCAACTAGATTGGCAAAAGTCAAGGTAGAGCTTGAATATGTCCTAGTCACTCCCACAGCTCATTTGATAGCAACTGTTAGGTGGAAGATGCAGGATATATGTTTTAGAACAAAATACCTTATTTATACAGGACTCAGATTAGGCTTAAAGATCAATCCATTTAAAACATGCCAACAATGGGTAAAAATAAACAGTTAATGCATGAGAACACCCTTGGGAGGACTTCACGTCCAATATGCTGACAACATCTGTACAAAGAGGAGGGCTGCAGCTCTCAATTTTAAACCTTCAATGGGTGAAACTAAACATGTCACAGAATAATTTACATCCATTTTAATGTTTAGTTATACACTAGCCAGAATACTCCCTTCCATCGTCCTCCCTCCCAACAAGCAGACCCTCCAGACTCTTGTTTCAATAAATAGTTGGTGCTCTCTTGCATGTAAATAATGGTTCGAACTTCTCAAGGGCATCAGAAACCTTGAAGCATAAGACACCAGTAAATACAAAAGGCAAGAGGTGGCATTGGACAGTGATATATTCAGTGGGTGAGCCGACACTTTCTAAATGCTGAGGCTAACAAAACAAGGGCAGCGAACTCCCAAGCTGGGAATCGTAGCTGCCGCAAGAGGCTGTGCTTGAGTGCTATTGCATGAAAAGTGGCCACTACTGAGAGAGCCAGCAAAGAGAGTAGTAGGTTTATCACCCTGCTGCTACTATATTTCAGGATGTGTTTGTATGCTTAACAATTCATGAGCACTGTAAATAATTTATTTCACTCTTGCGCTTTAATTTTCCAATGCCAGAGTCAGACAGACAACACTGCAACATTGTCTCCCTCCTCTGTGTTTTCTTCCAGTATCTGCTAGGACTTCTCTTACGTTCCCTGGAGAATGGTTGCCAATATCAGTACACTATTTAGTGAGAACATGCAGCTGCAGACCCCCCCCCCCCACACACACACACACACACACACTGGACCACAGTGATGTCCAGTAAAGTTCTGGAAATTCCAAGAACTTAAGGAAGAAGAATCGATTCTACCAGAAAATCAGTGCAGGGTTTTATACCTGATAGGGAAAGGCAAGGTTTTCAAGAAATTATTGGCTTATTCCTATTATGTTGGGTGTAATTGTTTTTAACAGATTACATTTCCTCCATTTGCATTGTCGGTTTTCCTACTATCTTAGTTTTTTATTTTATTTTTAAAGCAATGGCAAAGAAGATGGTGGTGGTGGTTAGTTTTTCTTTGAAACTGGCAACAGAAAAATGGGAAGCTATAAATCCTTATGCATGTGGTATATAGGCAAGTCATTGGAGAATGTAATACAATGAAGTCCTGAATAGGTTAGACATATTCAGCCCACAAAGAAATAAAATAGGCTGCAATCCTATGACGCTTATTTGGAAGTATGTCCCACTGAACTCAGTGGGCCTTCTTTCCGAGTACACATGTGTGGGAGATCCGCACATGTGTCCGAGTACACATGTGTGGGATTCTCCCAGGTTCACCCTGGAGAGCTCTGGCATTCAAGAACTAGACAGTATTTGGAACAAAACCTTATACTTTATTTAAAAGCAACTGCTTTGATGCACACAGAACACCTCTGACCTAAGACAGCAATGAAGCCAAGTGCACACCCCACACCAGTTTCACAAGTGTATTTATAACTTTCCAGTATCTAAGCAACATCCCCCTTTTTTACATAATTACAACTGCGCAGTTTACTTGTTTTCCACAATTCTTAGAAATGTGAACGTGCATCTTACGAAGTTTCCATTCTCTTTTGACATATAGTTCAATGAATAGAACTCTGTATCTAGACACAGACATACAGTGCAATCCTGTGTAACTCTTGCACCGGTGTAACAGTAGATCCACCGGTGTAAGTGCATTTATGCCAGTGTAACTTGCCGTATGCCGATGGATGCTAGATGGACACAGCTTAACCCCTCTCAGACTCAGGACAGATGACAGCAGAACTTCACTGGTGCAGGGGGCAGAATGCCCCCTGCGCGGGCATTTGTGCTGCTGTCCGTCCTGCATCCGAACTGCTCGTGTATGGTGTCTGAGAGGCGCTACCTGGTTTCCGTTTTGCGTCCATGGGCATACAGCAAGTTACACTGGCGTAAGTGCACTTACACCCGTGGATCTACTGTTACACTGGGGCAAGAGTTACACAGGATTGCGCTGATAGTTTGATACAACTTAGGCGGGCCTGAGATGAGTGCCCAGGTTGATAAGGAAACCACATATACATATGCCAAGTGATAACTATATGTGAGAATCAGCAATATTTTCTCCATGCCTCTTTGTTCACTTAGTTCTAAAAAATAAGCTCAGTATCCTCAAGAAGAGTACAAAAAGAGAAGTTGACAAGCAACTTCGGGGAAATACCGCTGCCTGAACAGCCTCCCCTGACTAAAGAATTAAGTGTGTATTTGACTAGAGTATTAAACTAGCATGTTCAGGAGGAGGACAAACTGAACTATTCTCACTGACTTGCTGCTTTTATGCAGGTAGCTATAATTTTTAATCTACATGAAGGAGCATTCAGACATGCACTTCACTACTCGGATGGCGCAGTGGGTTAAACCACTGAACCATGACCTGTCGATCGATAGGTCGGCAGTTCAAATCCTCGACGGGGTGAGCTCTTGTTGCTTGGCCAGCTCCTGCCAACCTAGCAGTTCCAAAGCATGTTAATGCGAGTAGATAAATAGGTACCGCTTGCGGGAAGGTAAACAGCGCTCCGTGTTCCAGCCGCATGCTACGCGCTGCGGCAAGGAGAGTCATGCCGGCCACATTGGACATTAACCCTCTCCCATCTTTAGCCTAAGGTGGGGTAGTCAAGGGGAAGAAAAAAACTTTACCACATCTATCTGCTGATTATATGAACTGGCCCATACACTGCTTCAGCTAGGTTCAAGTGATTTGGAGCACAACAGACAATCCAGAAAATTATCTTGAAAAAGTCAATAGATATGAGGAGCTCCTGCACAAGGGCACACTCCAACTCACTTCAATGGGGTCAAGTGCAATACTACCTTCTGGCGGATTGGGCCCATTTCCTATAATGCAACATTTTACACACTCATAACAAGAGCAAAGTAGCAAGGAATCAAACTACTTGTAAGCATTATTTGCGGCACTACTGTTCATCATCAATTCAGAAATTCTCAAAATAGTAGGATTTGAAGATTACAGAGGTTTAGAGTGCCCGTTATGTCCTTTAGTAACCTTTCATTTTGAAGATGAAAAATTGCAATTTTCTGTCTGCTAGTACAGTGAGTAATGATGCCATACATTCATACAAAATCCTAAATTTTATTTACAAGATGACTAATTAAAATGAATTATTGTAATTAAAATAAGAAGGAATATATAAGCATTGTAACAGAATTAATTTTAAAATAAGGCTAGACAATTCCTTGTCTAAAAGGAGAGTTTATTAGGTTGCAAGGGTTTAGAAACTGAACTGGTGAGCAAACTGCTGAGGGCAATGATTATTAATAATATTAACGGCTGCAATCCGATGCATGTTTACTCAGAAATAGGTTCTACAATATTCACTTCCAGGTAAGGATAGCCTTTGTATTCTACTTTAAAGCCGATCACATTCATTCTGTCACTGATTCTCCCAATAACCCTGCAAGGTAAATTACTGTTATTATCTCCATATTGCCGAAAGTGTACTAAGAGGGGGTTATCAAAGACCATGGCTGAAATGAGATTTTAATCAGGAACTTCACCTCAGTCTCTTAGCTACCTCACTACACTTGGAGCAGCCAAAATATTTAGACGCCTTCCTTTCTACCTTAAAAAAATACAAAACAAAACCAGACCTCCTATGTGAAATGAAACATGGCGCACTCTTAAACTTTGGACAGACCACTCAAGCCGCCTCTGTATTTATTTCTTTGATGCTTTTGTTCCTCCTCTCTTGGAAGACCTGCTGGGCAGAGTTCATCTCACTATGCATTATTCATCGAATAGCTCACGTAATGGGGCCTTCAAGACCAATTATAATACATGCACAGGCCTCGGTGTTCTCGGTATGAAAATATTAAGACCCAAAGTATCTGAACTAAAACCTACAATTCTGTGAGATACCTTGTTAAACAGGCAGTTACCAGAGTGGAGGCAACTTGTTATTCATTTCAGGAGGAGAGTCAACATTTCTTTTTCTTTTCTTTTTTTTTTAAGTTCACCAGGGAATCACCTCAGCCTTCTTAATAGGCTTTTATTTTATTTTTCTTCCCTTCTTCACTCTGGCCAATTGTCTAGCACTCCTCTTCCCACTATTTTCTCGCATTGTCTTGACACTTTCTGTGTGAAATGGCCTCTGTAGTTGCTATTTATCCATACATAAGAGTCCTCCTATGTACCTCAGCCGCTCCACTGACTAAGAGGCATCACCTAGTTTTGGTATCTCAAGAGGATATCTGCATTACATCTCAAGAGTAGTACTTAATCTCTTACTGTCTCTCACAGTCATTTTACCAAGGCTCTTCAATCTTCTATGTCCAAGTAACTCTTGATACAGCGATAGTCACTGAAATGGCAGGATGACAGAAAATAGGGAAAAAAAGTCCCCTTATGGCAATATTTTCCCACCCAAAATCATAGATTAACTTCACCTTCATTTTTACTCTGTATGCGTATAAGTGAGGGATGACTACCAGAGTCAGCCTTAGGAGCTGCGGGGTCCAGTTGGAAACATTTTTTGCAGGGCCCCAGGTTCATAGCTATGTAGGCCTACAATATATAAACGTGCTGTGTGTATGTTGCAATGTGTTGTTGTGTGATTTGACAAAACTAGATTACCCTAGCCCGGGGGGCCCTTAAGCTTGGGGCCCAGCCTGCAATGTGGTGTTACGTGTATGTTGCAATGTGTTGCTGTGTGTATTTGACTAGAGTAGATTACACTAGTGCGGGACCCTCTTAGGTGTGGGGCCCAATTGTCAGCACTGTTTGCTACTTTTCCCAAAGAGCTGTTTCATTCAGACAAATTGAAACACACCAAGTTTCACAGATAGCACTGGACAACGCAAAATTGGCCCTGAAATGGAAAGAGCTGATCTTTACTCATTTTAATGTGCTGAAAACGAAAATGACAATAAAATCTGTCGATTGGCTCTAGTTTAGGAAAAGCAGTCTGCATGGTGTACATACCGTAGGTGTTGTAAGTGCCATCGGGCATTGGAACGGAAAGCTGCAGCACTGCAAGGCATCTGTGTGTCACCTTCCTTACAGCCTTGCAAATTCGGGCTCCCTACCTTGGCAAAACCTCATCTACTGTATACACTCATGTCTTCCTGAATTACACTTAACTGCCTGATGGCCAGGCCACCTGGACAGTCTTTTCAGATTCCTTCTCCAGGAAGCCTCTCTCACCAATGACCTAAGCATGGGTGCAGCCCACACTCTGCTATACCTTTTGTCCCTCAGAACCTCTCTGATTGGGGTGCAGTTAAACTTATGTGCCCTCCTGTGCGCACCTTAATTCAATCATGTCCAGGAAACTCCTGGCTGCACACCCAGGTGATGCTCCAGATACCACCATTCATCCAGGTATGTCTTTGTATTCTTTGTCCAAAGTCCTACTACCAAACTACCCCTGCTCTGGGAGTAGAATTTTGGCATTTTCTTCCTCACTGAAGGCACCCAAACTGTCCCTGTTGGTAGTCCCTCGGAGAGAGACTTCCATTCTGTTTTTGTGAGGTTTAGAGAGCCTCTTGCCTCAGTAACTGCCCTGACCTTCAGAGGAGCAACTTTCCCTGCCCACCAAGTGGCATCTTTTGGGCTGCGTTCTTTCTTTTTCTCCGGGGTCTAAAGCTATGCAGCCCAGCATTGCTTCACAGGAGGACATTGTGCCCCAGTCTACCCAGCAAACTAAGGATAAGTAATGTCTTTTCTCCCCCCTAACTCTTGTAACAACTCCCCATCCCTTTTGAAAACCTCTTGCTATTCTCCTCCTCTCTCATTGAGTGAGTCTTCTCTGGCTAAGGAAATTCAGCCCACCAGGCAGCCAGACTCTCTCTCTCTCTCTCTCTCTCTCTCTCTCTCTCTCTCTCCACTGTGCAACTGGTCTTTCATGCAACATGCCTTTTTCTGTTTTTCTATATCTTTTAATACCTATATTATTTTGGAAAACCAGCAGTCTCATGGTTACTGTTATCCTAACTGGAGGCACTTTGAGGTTATTTGCTCAGGTGTGGCCTGGAGGTTTGAGCTGGTGCCCTGCCTGAAGAAGCTAAGCAGGGTCAACCTTGGTTCCCACTTGGATGGGAGACGGAAGCTGCTGTGGGTGGAATGCGGAGGAGTCAGCTAGATAGAGAACATCTAAGACAACCGTCCGAGGGTGAACTGCGGTGAACTGTGAAGCTTGGAAGTGCAAAGCACAAGCCAGAAGGAGGGCTGCACTTGGAAGGGAAAACATCTCGAGCATGGAAGGTTCTATATAGGAATAGAACAATATTGTAAAGACCCTTATCAGGTCTAAAGATAGCCTGCCTATGTAAGCTGCCTTGAATCAATCTGATAAGAAATCTGATGATGAGAAAGGCGGGATATAAATACAGAAAATAAAAATAATAAAAAATAACTATCCAGTCAATGGCCCCAAACAGCCATTCACTGTATTTTGGTCTCTCTATATATATACATTTCTCCAATTTTATTGTAATTCTGGGCCTGAGAATATGTATTGCACCTGTGTAGTGGTAGACGTTTGTGTGTGTGTGTCTGTGTGCGTGTGTGCATGCGCATGAGAGAGAGAGAGAGAGAGAGAGAGAGAGAGAGAGAGAGAGAGAGAGAGAGAGAGAGAGAGCAGTGTTGGAAACACATGCTTTCCAAGGTGTTTGCAAAGAGGCAGAAGCCAGGGCTGAGAGCGAATCTTGCTGTGAAGACACATGAGCCCAGTGTGCCCAGTCTCCTTTTCTTTCCCATAGCAGGCAAAACATGAAAGGTTAGCTATTGGAAGCCCAAATGACCAAGTCAAATGTTTGTTACAGTCGTCATATGTAGGCATCAGGGTATTGATTCATTTTTGACTTTCTATACTTTGGCAAAACAAATATTTCCCACAAAAGTACACATGCTCATTTGAGGTCATCAGTCACTTCTGGAGAAGAATGTCAAATACTGTACCCCAGTATTTCTCAAAGTGTGGGTCAGGACCCACTTGGTGGGTCGCAACCCAATTTTTGGTGGTTCCCACAGAGCCTCCAGTGAAAACAGGGGTGATGGAAAGATGAGATAACTAATTGCCTCAAGCCCTGAGACTATTCAAAAATCAGATAGCTGCTAATTGCCCGGCAAAGAGCTGAGCTCCTGCAGTTTGCAATATAGCTGCTAATTGCCCTGCAAAGAGCTGAGCTCTTGCAGTTTGCAAGCTTGTGTAAATATAGGGAGATAAATGTTTGAGAGGTTTTTTTATGGTGTGTGTTTTTCCCAAGTCTGTCAATGACAGGTAGTGGGGGGAGGTGAAGGCTGAGTCACATAACTAAGCCCCTCAAGCCTTGAGCCTATTCATTAGGGCTGCCTCATTATGAGAAATGCACTAGCGTCGACGGGGGGAAGCGGGGGGGGCGGGCCACCGGGGGGCGTCGCGCGTATAGGGGTGACACACGGCGCCCCTCACTTACATTTTTGTGGTGAAGGTGGGCCCGCCCGCCCTCCCCTGGGTCCGTTTGGCTCCAAAATGAGCCAAAAACGGAGCGGGGAGGGCGCTCCGCTCCTGCGCGTGACGTCACGCGCGGGGGCGGAGCCTCCCCCTTAAGGGTGACGCGCGCCCCCGCTCAGGGGTGTCGCGCGTCGTTGCGACGCCCCTGGAGAAATGGACTGAGGGTTTTTTGCAAATAAATAAATAAAATATTGTAAATAAATAAATAAAATCAGTCTCGTGGAGCTAGGTGGGTCCCAATACAGTGCCATTTTAAAAAGTGGGTCGTGGTGCTAAAAAGTTTGGGAACTACTGCTGTACCCCTAATGGTCTACTCTATCCAATTAGGTAGTATCCTAGTACAACTAGGTAATATCCAATGCAGTTCTACTTAATACTTCAAATGAATTCAAAGGAAAAATCTGTCCTGTGAATGCTTCATCAACAACCTTCCTTGGAAGATTGTGTATACCCAATTTGTTTCTGTGTACTTCAAAAGGGAGTACATGCATTCATTTGGAGTGCATTCTTGAATGACCACATTTCAAATAGGGGCTACACATACATACACACACTTCAATTGTGTATTTTAAATTAATGATTTTGGAAGGAGATTTTTACATAACCATATGCTACCATAGCACTGCACTGATGAGCAATTTTAATTGGAAAATAACCTAGGGCTTACTGGCATATTTGACAAACAACATTTTATCCCATAGAAACTACAGGGCAAATTCTGTTCTCCATTTACAGCAATTATCAAATAGCTGCTAAACTCAAACAAAACAGCTTACTTCACTACTACAAAATGGCATCATTTAATGTGTCTTGTTTTTGGTTCAGATGAAGTTCATGACTGAGCACTTTGCAAACCTTGTCTCCAAAAGACTCCTATGTGAAAGCATATTTTTTTAGAATATGTTTTATTTTGTGATAAATTAAACTATCAATTACAATTTCTACCTTTGCCCCTATCTTAGGGCCTATTTTCATTACAGTTGTCATGGAAACGTTACTCATAGCAAAATCCTGGGGGGAAAAAGTGTGGGTTTTTCTTTCAGATGAAGTTCTGAAGAATTTCGAGGGATGCCAAAAGTTCTAATAGTACTTATAAAAAAAAATCGCAAGAGGTTCCTTCACATCAGATTTGGAATTCGCTTATCAGACCAACCACCTAAGACATTTGAAGGGAAACCAAAAGAGTTCTGAAAGGAGACGCATCAACACAATTTGCTCAGAGAGCTCTTGAAGCCAGATTCCCTGACATTTTTGTAATTTATGGTATTGCAGTTGGATCACCCATTTGAAGGCAGTGTTTTACATATGCAACAATGAGAATCACTCCAGTACTCATAATCTAGGTGGTACCACTCAGCTAGGGCTGAGCCTGGCCCCCAGCAGCCTGAAGTCAGCACTGATCCAGAAACCTACTAAAGGGCAACAGGAACATTGCCTTTGGGATGTCCTGCAGACAGGAAAAGGACTGTTTGTTCTGCTTGAAAAGTCAATCTAGTTGAGATCTTTTTTTTTTCCTAACAGCCACTGCCCATATGTTTCTGGAAAGCTTACAAGCAGTGAATCAGGCAACAGCCCTGGTATGTGTCCTCAGCACCTAGAAGTGCGCTGAACATGGAAGCTCCATTAAATTACCATGGCTCATATCAATGGATAAAACTATACTCCATTAATTTGCCTAGTTCTTTTTTAGACAATTTGATAATCACAATTATGTATCAGTGGATATTCCAGGGGTGGCCAAACTTGCTTAATGTAAGAGCCACATACGATAAACATCAGTTGTTTGAGAGCCATAAGAGAGATGTTTGAGAGCCACAATATTTAAGAAACATTTAAATTCTAAATTATGTTTACTCACCATGAACATTAAACGTATGTTTTAATCCAGTGGACTCTCAGTGTATACATGGCAAATAATTATAAAGCTTGAAAAATTCTTATTTACTTTTTAATTAATTGTGATGCAAAAAGGAGCTCAGCGAACATATTTCCGAGAGCTGCACATTATACGTCAAAGAGCCACATGTGGCTCAGGAGTCGCAGTTTGGCCGCTCCTGGAATATTCCATTCATCAAGTATGCTTTATATGAAGAAATATATTTTTCTGTCTGACATTATTGCTAATCATTGTCACTAGATGACTCCAAGAGGTAGGATTTTGAACGAGGAAGGAAAATTCATGTCTACTCTCCCCACTCCATTCAATGACACCATTTATTGTCAGGGTATTAGCAATCATGCTAATAATTTATATCATTTTTTGTGTGTTTTCAAGTGCTTCACATATATTGTAATTAACTCAACCCAGTAGAATAGTGCAACCTGTTAAAATAATACTGTATCATCAATGTCACAATCTGAATCACAGGTTCCAATTTGTTGCTAATCTAGCAGATAGGCCGACAGATGAAAGTGCAAGGGAGAACTATTGAAAGCTGCCTGAGAGGCTCCAATAATAAATCTCTGATATGAACATGCTGGTTTTGATGAAAGCTCATTGTGCAATGGAGAAGAGAAAAATGCACCCATTTCTGTACTATTGTGATATAAGAGAGTGGATTTATTCCATGAATGAGAATCAGCCTCAGACAACGTTCTAAGTTTTATTTCTTTCATATATTACACCACAGTGAATTTACATTTTTGAAAAAAAATGTGGGTTACAGGCACCACTCAATGGTTGACAGATTTCTAGAAATGCTGATAAATATTTGGTGATTTCCACCCCCCCTCCAAACAACAACGCACTACATGAAACATATTCATTCTCTGTGCCACTTTATTACAAATACTTCTCTCAAGATCTATTCAAGCCACAGGCAGATACCAATTTTCAGTCCAAGCCGGCAAGAATTCCAGGCAAAGTTCTACCATTGATCCTTTGGGTTGGTTCCCAAGTGAAAAGTGGCTGCAAGATTAAGCTGTCATTTGGCTGACTATGAATTATTTTCTTTTTGCCCAGGTGCAGCTGGACGAGTTATTGCGAATCAAATAGAAATAGTTTTAAATGAATTTGCTCATTTGACAAATGCCTGTTGATAATATTTTTTCTCTCTCTCTCTCTCTTGTTGCTTTGCTCTCTACTGCCAGTAGATATCTGGAAGCTATGTGCCGAACAATTTAAGTCATGCTGTGAAATGTTTGGTTTCTTACAGAATAAACTAACTTTCATTAAGTGGGTTACCTAAGAGCTTGGGGCATGATCCAGCTCCCTGTCTGCATGCACAGGAGTCAGTGTGTATGTGTGTGTGTGTGGGGGGATACATCCACATCCACATCCAGTTCCCATGGCCTGGAAATGTGGAATGTGTCGAAAGCTCACACCATGTCATTGCCATTCCACCTAGTGGGTTCTTAAAACTCAGCCCTAGGTCCCGTACTTACCAGCCTGGATCTGAGAGCTATAATGGAAAGGAGAGGTCTATTAGAACATTCCATCCCAGGACCCTACCATGACTGGATCAATGGTAGCCAAAACATGCTCATCTGGGCAGCTTTTTTCTCCACCCTCCCAGCTCCAAAAGATGAGGCTGATAAGCACAGGGAACTTTGCAAAATCCCCCTTTTTGGTATTATCTTTCCTAGTGCCCTGGGGATGCGCCCACAGGACTCAACCTTTCCCCTGCCCCATGCAGGTCCAATCTCCCAGGTAAGAGAGAGAAAAATTCTTGTCTGAAACCTTGGAGAGCTGCTGTCAGTCAGTGCTGACAACAATACTGAGCTACATGGACCAATGGTCTGACTCAGAAGAAGAGTCTTGTCCCCAAACACAATTTTATGTCCCCAAACACAATTCAGATATAGGGCGCAATCCTGTGTAACTCTTGCACGGGTGTGACAGTAGATCCCTCGGTGTAAGAGCACTAATGCCAGTGTAACTTGCTGTTCAACAACAGATGCAGGATGGAAACCGAGGTAACCCCTCTTGGATGCCTCACATGCGCAGTTAGGATGCGGAACAGACACCGGCACAACTCCACCAGCACAGGGGGCATTCCAGGGGCCTCCGAATGCCCCCAGAATGCCCCTTCCACTGCTGGAGTTGCTTAGGTGTCCGTTCCGCGCCCGAACTGCGCGTGAGAGGCGTCAAAGAGGGATTATGCTGGTGTCCATCCTGCGTCCGTTGATGTACAGCAAGTTACACTAGCATAAGTGCTCTTACACCGGGGGATCTACTGTTACACCGGTGCAAGAGTTACATAGGATTGCAGCGATATTTTGGGATCCGCAGCAGTATGCCTCTGAATGCCAGCTGCAGAGGAGCAATAGTGGCTGAGAAATACGGTATGCTTTTCTCTCTTTCTCTCTTGCTTGTGGCTTCCCAGAGGCAGCTAGTGGGCTACTGTGGGAAAATGGACTAAACAGGCCCTTCACCTGACCCAGCAGGGCTTTTCTTGCATTCTTACAAAGAACTTCTATTGTTTTGTTTTGTTTCTTGCCTCCTAAAAGTGTCTATAAAGCAAGGTAACTAATATTGATCAAGTAATATCAATCTTTTCCACTGGGTCAGGACAGTTATTTGCCTTTATTACCTCTACCACTAATAAAACAATGTGATCTGTGTATTGTGAAGCACTCATGGAAGTCTATTTTCAAACTTGCAAACTTGATATTACAGAACGAATATATGCATTTTCCAATAATTTAAAAGGCAGCAAAACATGCATTCATCGGCACAAATGTTTATATATTATGAGGGGAAAATCCCTGTCTGGAGTGTATCAGTTGCAAACAGAGGTGCCATCTTCTCAGTAAAATCTGTGATAAGGAAGGAGTGTTTTGCTATCAGGGGTACAAAGGGCGTTTAGCTTGAGGAGTTGGTCTCAGGGTGCTCTACTAGTAATGTGTTTTATGGTGAGAGGAAGATTGCCTTTTTCAAATGACAGCCAAGGAAACTTTGTTTTGGTCCTAATTTCCCCTTTTACAAATCTGGAAGGGCAAAAGCCTGGCTAGCAGGAAAGTGGTGTGCCATCTCTTTCATTATGTCCACGTCTCATTGCAATAAAGAAGACCAATTCAAAGAGAGGAAATGTAGCATGTTTCTGGGTATGGTCTTTGGTTCTGCATCCCAAGACATCTTCTTGGATGCTCGCACCCTTCTCAGCAGAGAAGGAAGGTAGGTCTTCAAGGAAAGTGGTGCTGTGCCATACTGGATGGAGCCTCCCGGGAGCCAGGAATGCTGAAGCAGGCATTGGTTCTCTCAGGGAGAGGGTGGGGAGCACTTGAGAGAAAGAGAGAGACAGAAAGAGAGAGAGACCAAAGAGATAAGCAGACCTGGGGGACTTCAGGACATTTACATCCTAAATATAGGCTGCTTTTTCTTTTCCTGGCTACATAAACTGACTACATATATAAACATCAAATGTCAAGCCCAAACAATTTGTGACATACCAAGCTAAACTCAGCCCCCAGTCACGTATGGTGCTCTACCAGGGGCTGAAGAAACCGCCAGCTTCTCTGCTGCCTCACACTTGCTTGAGACTGCTAAAACAGAGGGATTATGAAAGTACTTGGCTGGTTGGCTGTGTTTGGTTTGGTGGGTTTCAAATTGTGTAGGCCTGTGACCTGTAAAAGCGTCTGTATGTTTCAATTTATGTTCCCGAAGTTTCAGGATAGGTTATGGCATTTCGAAAACAACGAGCAGAATTTGTATACTCTATTATGCTAAGAATCATTAAAAATTTAAACAAAAACGATACTTAAACCACGTTAATTCAAACCCATGGAACCAAACAAGGTTAAAATCCCTCCCCGATAGATCTCATAATGTTTCCAGAATATTTGCAGTATTTATATTTTTGCCCTTCTCAACAGTGTGCAACGTAAGCCAAATAGCAACTGTCACTAAAAATGTAGAATAAAATAACACATCCTATAATCATGAAATCTAAGATGACTCTAGTCCAGGCATACAGCTAAGCGAATGTTCAAGTACCACAAATACATCCCCTCGGAAATAAAAAGAAAACCCTTTAATAGTTTCCTAACCTAACCTATCACTATGCAATCAAAATAGCACACTTGCTGTGCAATCCTATCCGTGTCTACTCAGAAGTAAGCCCCATTGATTTCAATGGAACTTACTCTCAGGAAAGTGTGTATAGGATCGCAGCATTGGTGAGGGAGTTCAAAGCTGTGACACCACCACTGAAAGCACCTGTTTGGAAATTGTATATGGGGGTTGGTGGGGCCTCCATAACTTTTCTGTACAGTTCTTTTATGCCATTAAAGGTTTTTGACTTTGACTTTGAAAGCATCCTGGTCATCATCACTAGCTGAACCTCTAAAGGCAAAAGAACCTGAAGCAAGGACTCCTTAGATCAGTGATTTTCAACCTTCGTCATCTCATGGCACACTGACAAGGCACTAACATTGTCAAGGCACACCCACCAGATTTTTGACAATTGACAAGGCACACCACACTGCCGGTGGGGGGGGGCTCACATCCCCCAATGGCTCTACTAATAAATGACCCTCCCCCAAACTCCCGCAGCACACCTGTGGATCATTCACAGCGCACCAATGCGCCACAGCACACTGGTCGAAAATCGCTGCGGTAGATGATCAAAGGGGGCAGTGAGATTCATATTGTCCACTGTATATAATGCCAATAAAGGTTCTGGAATCTGATACTGTCCACTGGGGTAGGCACAGCCCAAGCTACCTGGGGCTTTAATGTTTAAAACCTGAATCGTTAGTTGGATCCAGAAATAAACTGTGTCTGACTCTAGGGTGTGGTGCTCATCCCCATTTCAAAGCCGAAGAGCCAGCATTGTCCGAAGACGCCTCCGTGGTCATGTGGCTGGCATGACTCTCCTTGCCGCAGCGCGTAGCATGCAGCTGGAACACGGAGCGCTGTTTACCTTCCCGCAAGCGGTACCTATTTATCTACTCGCATTGGCATGCTTTGGAACTGCTAGGTTGGCAGGAGCTGGCCAAGCAACGAGCGCTCACCCCGTCGCGGAATCGAACTGCCGACCTTTCGATCGACAGCTTATGGTTCAGCGGTTTAACCCGCTGCGCCACCCGCTGTTAGGAAAGCTGGGGTATAAAACAGAAATCCAGACACCAGGTGTAGTTGCAGATCCAGCAAGACATTTCAGTCATCACAGGTTCTTCCATCCGAGTGCCCAGCATGCCCTGCATCCTTACTACTAGAACCTCACCAGTCCCTACCACCATTATCAAACAGTACAACTATGCCAAGGAATAAACAGGAAAAACCAGCAGTGCTTCCTAACTGCACATCGCCATTTAATTTTTCACCAAAGTTGCTCCCAGGGAACCGGGACGTTCTCATATATCAGCAGTCCACCAGTGTGATCATAAGTGCTGACTTCATATGGAAAAAAATAATAATAATCCCCTTGCTAGGTGTAAACTAACAGCATCCTTTCCTTAGGGCTTATCTTTCCACATTTCATTCTCTTGCCTTCCTCCATGCGCTTCATAGCCTGAGGAGCTTTATGCCTCTATTTATTACCTTAAGGATTCCCCTTAGCATACTAGGAAGGACAAATTAACTAACACAACTTCTAAAGGCTCTACAAAAATGCTTGGGAGGGGAAAAAAAACTTTAAGCATTAAAAAAGCTAATGAAACACGTACATCAGGAAAGGCAAATCCCACAGGTGTTTGGCCTTTTGGAAAGCTGTGTATATGTGCGCATGCACATGTGCATGTGTCTGTCCATCCATGCACGTGCGCGCGCACACATACACATGCATACATACCCCACATGTTGTTTCTTTCAGAGATGCATTTTTAATGTTGGGGATTTTTGAGATAAAATGGCCCTAATTTTTTGAATATATGAAATTATCTAATGTGGGCTCATATTTGGTGGTATTTAACTTACACACTCTATCCCCCACCCCACCACATGAGAACACTTGTGAATTTTTATTTCGGTGAAATTTTTATCCCTGCTAACTGGACAAAGAACGATGCCTCTTTTAAAGTGGTGTCTTCTCATATTTAGCAGGGGGAAAGCAACTGTCCCTTTTCACCTTTTCATGGTGCCTTTTTCCAGAGGCTGTTGCTGGTGTCTCTTCTGTATTTTTTTTTTTTAGAAATCATTTATTGATATATTTTACTATGTAAACTGCTTTGTGAAGTTTTCTTGTTGAAAAGCGGCATATAATAATAATAATAATAATAATAATAATAATAATAATAATAATAAAGTGTCAACCCTAGTTAAGCATTACTCTCTAGAATATACTACTACTAGAGATCTGAAACAATCACTACACATCATTGATGAATGAAAGGAAAAATAAAATGCTGGGTGAAACATACCAAGCTGGCTTTATTGTAAAGCAAAGATCACTTCTGTCTTTTGTTTGTTTTACCTTTGTACCATTTCTTTGTATGTGGAAGTTTGCAGTATCCAAATTCATTATAAGCTGAAAACATTGGCAAAGTGTATGCCAATGTTGCTTGTATGACAGTGAATGCTCACAGACAACCATTTGAGTGCCCCCCCATTTTTGCCACCCCATTCACAGGTATTGGAAATAGGGGAGTCTGTTAGGCATTTTTTGTGGTAGGGATGAATTTCTTAAAGTTTTTTGAGGGAAGCTTTCCATTGGTTAGTGGCAGCGGTGGGTGTCCTTTTTTCGTGAATTTTTAAGGTGACTTTGTGGTTGGCGGCAGTAGCTCTTTGGCTCTGTCCAGTTGCCATTTCCCCCAGGAACGTAATCATGTAGTGTCATTCCTGGGGCACTCTTGCACAATAAAATAGCAGTATAATGGAGCTGGTCACCAGGAACAGCTCCAATGCTGCTGCCAATGCCTTCAGAGGCATGGTGTACAATAGTTGAGAGACAGAGAGAGAGAGAGAGAGAGAGAGAGAGAGAGAGAGAGAGAGATTACTACTCCCACAATCCAATGCTAAGCCGCTCTCCACAAAACATTAAGCATTTTGTGCCTATGCCCAAAATCTCCCTAGTTCTCCCATCTTGTCTGAACCCATTCACCAACCTCTGACACTCCAAATTTCACTGAAAATGATTTGGTAAAACTGTCTGGATCAGTACTACCATTTTACCACATACCTACATCCAACGTGTGGCAAGATTCTCCTTATCGTTTATCAAGATTAGCAACCCTGGGGTGACCAAGCCTACCGTGGGGAAGTTTGGACAACTGAGAGTGGGCTCCAGTCACTGGCAGATGCCTGCAACATTTGGCATCTCTATGTTCCATCCAATCAATCATAAAGCTTGCTTTAATTCCAACGCGAGTACATGTCGCACTGGACTTTTAACATATGTCAACTCAGGTGACCCACTGGGGTTGTTTATTTTAAATTGTTTTAATTAATTATTTTAATGTTTATATATGTATTTTAAATGTGTTGTAAGCCGCCTTCAGTGCCCTTGGGAGAAAGGCGGGGTATAAATGCTTTAAATAAATAAATTAAATAAATAAATGTCAACGATGAGTGCTCTGGAACTAATCACACTTCCACATTTCTATAGTATGTAAGTCCATGGTACTCCTGTTATATCATAGTACATTTCATTATAACAAATGAGTTTGTTTTGAAAATCAGATTTGGTTTCAAGAACTCTTCAGACTGTTTCATCCTCAATAGCTAAGTGGCAAAGTTGCACCCGAGAACCAGAAGGCTCAAGGCAGACCTAATCACAGAAACACATCTACTTATTTAATTATTTTAATTTATATCCTCCCTTTCACCAGATGGCTCTCGGGTGGCTCACAGCATTATGAACGATGATACAACAACAAAGACAATAACATCATAAATTAAAGAGCAAATTGATCCACAAAGAGCAGAAGTCATCAGCGATAGTCACAGTCCGAAAGCCTTAGTGAAACAAGTAAGTTTTCAGCAGTGTTTTCAAAATAGAGAGAGAGAGTGGATGGGGTGGTGGTGGTTTTCTTCCACCTCTCTTGTCCAAGCATTCAAAGTCCAAGGTATCCCCTGACAATTAAGTCCAGTCGTGTCCGACTCTAGGGTGTGGTTCTCATCCCCATTTCAAAGCCGTTGTCCGAAGACGCCTCCGTGGTCATGTGGCCGGCATGACTCTCCTTGCCGCAGCGCGTAGCATGCAGCTGGAACACGGAGCGTTGTTTACCTTTCCGCAAGCGGTACCTATTTATCTACTCGCATTGACATGCTTTGGAACTGCTAGGTTGGCAGGAGCTGGCCAAGCAACGAGTGCTCACCCCGTCGCAGATTCGAACTGCCGACCTTTCGATCGACAGCTTATGGTTCAGCAGTTTAACCCGCTGCGCCACCCGCTGGCCTTATTCAAAGTCCAGGGGGCATCAAAAAGACATTTTCCCGCATGCATGTCAATTGAACCCCCTTTTGCAGTGGCAGTGGAGAAAAACAAAGAGCTAAACAAAATAAGTAGGTCTTAACAAACATCATACAAATTGGCAGCCTCAGGGTCAATGGGGCTTCACAAGGGAGGGTATTCCACAACTTGATGCCACTACTGAAAAGGCCCTGTCTGGCATCCCTGCCAGCTGTCTCAGCAGGCAAAGAGACACAGACCAAGGCCTCCAATTATGAATGCAGCGTGCAAGCAGGTTAATATGTGAGGATGTGGTCCTTTAAGAACCCAGGCCCCAAGCAATATGAGGCTTTAACGTCTGGGCCCAGAAGCAAACTGCAAGCCAAAGCCAAGATAAAAAAGCACTGGTCTAATATGCTCTGACCTAACATGGCACCAAGATCACCCCAGCCATTGCATTCTGCATCAGTTATAGCTCCTTTATGGACAGCCCCAAGCAGAATGCATGACAGTAGGCCAGTTGTGATGTAACTAAAGCATGAATCAGCGCTGCCAGATATGACTTTTTCAGGAAGGGCTGCAGCTGGCACACGCGCTGAAGCTGGGTGAAAGCAATCCTGGCCACAGCCACCACCTGGAACGCCACGCACAAAACTGGATCCAGGAGAGCCCCCAAGGGCTGTAGCCTCATCCAGAACAGGTTGTAAACCCATTTCAAATTGGCTTTCTTACTGATCAACAGAACATCTGTCTTGCCTGGATTAAGTTTCAGTTTATTAGCCCAAATCCAGTCCTTCGAAGCTCCTAGGAATTGATTCAGTGTCTATAGCCTCCTTGGAAATGAGACACAGAGCTGGGTGTTATCAGCATACTGATGATACCAAATCCCCAGATTAACACACGCACGCACGCACGCACGCACACACAGCTTCATATAGATGTTAAATAGCATGGGGGACAAGATGAAACCCTGCAGGATTCCATATAAGCCAATGGCCAAGAAGTTGAGCAGTAGTCCTGTGGCATCACAAGACAGGGATGTCAAACTCATTTCATACAGCAGGCTGAATAGCATTCATGGTGCGAGGGCCAGAAGTGACATCATTAAGCCAGAAGTGATGTCATTAAGCAGATGAAAGCCAGAAGTAAGCACTTTGTTCTCATGTAGGAATTTATTAGTTGCAAATGACAGAACCGAAAATATCAAATTGTGATCATATTTTCAAGATATGGGAGAGCCCAATTATCACGTGGGCCACCCTGTCAGTCGGCGATATTGAAAGAAGGTGGTCCTTTCGATACCTTGGTCCCAAGCCATGAAGTTCAAAACCACCACCTTGAATTGTGCTGAAACGAAATGGCAGCCAGTGCAGCTGCTAGGGCAGCAGCCTGACAGAGTTAAATCACCAAGCCCCCCAGCACCACACAGGCTGCTGCATTCTGTACCAACTGCAATTGCAGTTTCTGGATAGACTTCAAGGACAGCCCCATGTAGAGCATGTTACAGTAGTCAAATCTTGATGTCACCAGGGCCTGGACTGCTATGGTTAGGTCCAATTGACTGCAGCTGGTGCGCCAACCTTATCTTGGCAAAGGCCACCCAACCACTGCCGTCACCTGCAGTGATACAGGAAGAGAGTCCAGGAGGATCTCCAAGCTTCAAATATGCTGCTTCCAGAAGGGAGTACAACTCCCTCTGGTTCATCAGAACAGGTTGATGATCCACATCCACATATTGGTTAACATCTGGCTCAAAAACTCTGTTTTGCAGCTGGCTAGTAATTATCCAACCCAGGGGAGTGCAGAGATGGCTTCCTTCAGGAGGGGGGTGAACCCCAGGCAGCTTCAACCCTGGTAGCAACACACCCTCTGTCAAATATGAAGTTATCACCCTCTTGTCCACTTGGCCAGACTCCCCAGGCAGATCTAAATCAGCCAAAAATCAGTTCATGCTACAAAGGATCCTGCCACATCCTCAGGTTATACAAGCTGAAAAGAATCCAAAACAAAAGGACCAACAGATGTCTTGGGGACCTCCATTGGACCTAGTAAAGTGGAATCCGTGTTGTGATGGATATGAGCAATCTTATCCATGAAGATAAAAAAAGCAGTATTCCTAATATTACTATTTTCCTTTCTGAGAGAATCTACTCAATGTTTTGCTCATAATCCTAAAACAAACATTTAAATTTCAAAAATATGCATTTAAAGAACCTGAAAAACAATATTATTGCCCATAAACTGCTTAATGTTGTGCTAGGTACTGTACAATGAAAACAAAGAAACAAAAAGCAGACAGGCTGCAAGTTTCTGCCAACAGCTTACAAAGAATGCTAGGCATAGTAGCCAGCGATTTGCAGGGGAGAGAAAGGGCCAAATGACACACATTACAGATTAAATGCATTTTGAAGTAGCCTCCTCCGATTGCTTCAATGAGGTCTGAGGCTCAGAGATAACAGCTTTTGTAAGGCCATCTTCTGAGTTCAAGGTCGAGATGGATTGGAACAGGTGAGTTCTTGTTCACAGCTCACTCTCTTAGCCACTAGAGTATGCTACTCTCATCTCCTAAGTGAAGAACACGATAAGGTGATCACAAGTCTGTATGCATATTATTTGCTAGAAAAAAAAGGTACTCATGTCTTGGGTGTCAAGTGCTATTATACACTCAATACTCACAGACATTTTGGCAAGAATACACCACTAATGGATTTTCATTCAGTGCCTTCCTCTCTCCCCACTTTTCGGAAGCATGAAGAGGGGAGAGCAGTAGCTGATGTTGGGGATGGAACTTGGCATTCCAACCATCACTCCTTGTTAAAATGAAAAATGTGTACCTAACACTAGTTGAGTTTTGCTGTTACCTAACACTAGTTGAGTTTTGCTGTTAAGTTACTATATCTCCTGGTGCCGCAAACTTGGTTACTCCTCCTGGTTACTTACTCGCCTGGTGCCACAAACGTGTCTTACAGCACGTTTGCAACACCTCCCTCCGGCAGGACTATAGTCCTGCCAGGGGAAACTTGCGCAGGATTGCACTGTTAATTCTCAAACTTTATTTTAGTTACTTATTGGAATCTTCTGCCAATTCTTTTTATTAGAATTGTAGGGTGTAGTAGGGTATAGTAGAGTAGTAGGGTGAATATAAATGAAAAGATATGAAATGAAATAACTGCTAACAGGTCAAGAGGCACTTTTTCAGTTGGTGCTCCTCTTATATTTAGCAGGGGGAGAGTATATTTACTCTCTGCTAAGAGTATATTTACCCCCTGCTAAGAATAAATGCCCCTCTTTTACCCCAGCACAGTGTCTTTTCTGGTGGCTGTTTGCTGGTGGTGCTCTGCATCTTTTTAGATTGTGAGCCCTTTTGGGACAGGGAGCCATTTAATCATTTGATTTTGTCTGTAAACCGCTTTGTGAACTTTTTGTTGAAAAGTGGTATATAAATACTGTTGTTGTTGTTGTTGTTGTTGTTGTTGTTGTTGTTGTTGTTGTTGTTGTTGTTGTTGTTGTTGTTAATATAATTAAAATTGAGATAAATACAATTAGAATCCAAGTGCTGAAATTCAGTCTCACCCTAAAAAAGAATGACAGCAAGGATGTCTTAAAAGAAAAGGCTATGACATTTTGTAGAAATATTGCAGAATATTTCTATAAAAATTGCATAGCATTATTTTGTCAGTCGGGCAGCCCAATCCTCCCTAGCTTTATGCCCTGCGATGCAGCGAAGCCGGTGCAGCCAGCGCTGCATCCAGGGTGCAAAGAAGTGGCCGGGAGGTCATCTCGGGGGAAGAAACTTTTGTTTTCTTGCCCCAGCCACCCGAATGGGTCTCCTCGGATCTACACCTGCCTTTTTGGCAGTGCAAATCTGGAAGCCCAGTGTAATGGAAAGAGCCAGGGAAGGGGGGGGGGTAGGATTTGGCGTGCGCAACTGCAACCAATCCCGCCTCTGTGCCAGTCCGGTCCACCCTCCCTGACCCAAGAACTCCCCTTCCCCTCCTCCCCCGCCCTTCCTCCCACACCAAGCGGCACAACACTTTCCCTCCTGGATCGTGCAGAGGCCTGGGCTGGCGCACAGAGGCCAGTGCAGGCCTCTGTGCCAGCGGAACTGCCTTTGCCTTACTGCAGCTTTTGCAATGACTCTGGGCAGATGCAGGACATGCTATGCCAGCCCAGCACTACGTTGGATTGCGCCCTGAGTCTTAAAACTTACATTTCTGAGCAGGACAGTAAGAGGATATGAGGACCACAAGGCATTAATGATCTGTTTTCTGACTCCGTATTTAATAAGTGAGTTATTACAATGTTACCAGATACTCAAACATAGTGGCAAAAAAAGCCTTCGCTATGATGTTATATCTGTTTTGACCTCTTGGGGGCCAAATTAGGTACAACAGTAATCATGTGGGTCTCCCTTGTGCATTTTTTTTCAAATGGAAAGAGCAGTTGCGGGAGAGGGGAATCAGAATTGAGACCATGATGGTGGGAAGATGGTGGGCATAATAATCTCTTCTGTATTATTATGGGTCCTGATGAAACGGCATCCACCCACCCCCTGTCATGGCTACCATGTGCCTTGGGAGAAAATTGTATCAATAGCAGCTATAGTTCAAAGGCATACAGTAGTCCCGAGAAAGACATTTTCAGCAGGGCCCACCATGCATGGGGAAAGCGTTCGAAAACTCTTCTATTCGCCATGTTCCCACAGTGTATTTACCCAAGGAATTCACTGTGTTCTCTGACAGCCCTGTGGCTGCTATTCTCACTTGAAAAAACAAACACACAAAGGTGATTAATGTCAAGTCTAACTAGGCCCCGATGCCACAAATGGCTGGGCTATCCATAATGTGCTTGGTTAAGAACTTGCATAGTGGCAAAGTGTGATCCAGGAAACTCCTGATTCAAACGTTGCCTCTGTACACTTGCTAGGTCGCCTTACGTAAGCACAGAAAAATAGGATTAACAGCAGCTGTACATCTGCACAGTAAAAAAAAACCCTGCAGAGCCGCTTGGAAGATACAAGTATGCTCTAATTCCCAATGTATTTCAATTGTTCAAGGGAATGTAAAAAGATTCCAAACAGGTTCAAAAAAACCAGAACCTCAAGTCATCCCCAAGGGGTAGTAGTGATTCTGTAGAACCTTTCCAAAAGTTTTTTTATATATATTAACTTGAAAAGTATGTTCACAATCAAAATGCTTCAAGAATTAAACTCCAATCCTACCCACAATTTTTGTGGTTTTTTTTAACCTTAGTGAAGCCAGTATTTCACAGCCTTAGGACCACATACCTCATATATGAATAATAATACTGACCTGCCTTGTGGGTTGTTGTCAGAAGAACTGAAACAATATAAAGAAGAACTTTGCATTTTCTTTGGATTACATATTTATCTATCCTTAAAGGCATTTCATGACTCTTGGGCATAAGTACACAGTGCATCTGCTTTCCTCCTACGTTACTTTGGTTGCAACAGCTGCCCCCTCCCCTGCAAGGTCTGTTTCCTTTCAGAAGCATAACTGAGTTTTCAGGGAAAATAGCAACAAAGCCCCAAAGATTCAAAACCATCAATTCATACACAATTCTACTGCATAGAGTCAGTAGAGTCCTTGTGACTTGACAGCAGTGGTCACAAATAGTTATATTGGGGGCGGCGCGTGCCGTGGCCGCCCCCCTCTGGGCTGGACAGAGGCGGGAAAATGGCAGCAGCCTATTGGCTGCTAATGCCATCAGGGCGGGGCAAGGCTGAGGGACCATTAGGGCTTTTTGGTGGTCTCTCAGTTCTCGCTGATTTCTGAAAAGATATTATAGATGACAGTAGTGGCACCAGATGCACTCCCAAGATTTCAAAGTTGTGATAATATGGTTGGAAAAAAATGTGGCGCATAATTTTATGGGCCCAGAGTAGCATTACTAGGAGATTATGACAAAAAACCTTTACCAAGTAGATCTGTATATGGGAGGAGAGGGTTTGGTTTAAGAAAGGATTCTCAGTCTCTTTCCCAAATAGGACTGCCAGCATTTTTTTAGTGGTTCTGCTACTGTGCCATAAACAGCAATTTCATATGCAGAACTGTAGCACGTATAGCTTTTTCTGTTGTGTGGGTATCGAGAATCAGATTGGGATGATTCACCAGCTGCAGCCATACCTGGAAAAATGTGACCTGGCCATAGTTATCCATACCCTGATGATGTGCTAGACTGAACTACTGCAATGTGTTCTGTGTATAGTGCTATTTTTGAAAATCGACAAGAAAGTACAATTTATGCAAACTGCATCAGTCATGTTGCTAATTGACTCAAGAACTGGAGAACGTATCTTGCCAGTTCCTGCAGAACTATACTGCATAACGATTTGTTTCTGGTCACAATTCGAAACATTTGTTTTAGCCTTTAAAGCCCTATAGCTGAAGGACCTCCTATGCCCACAACGAAAGTGCATGACAACAAGGAGCATGGCCTTCCCGGTTGTAGTGCCTTGCCTCTGCAATGCCCTTCCTCCATTTGTCTGCCAGGCTCCATCTCTGTTGTTCTTTTTAGAAAGAGATGGATATTAGAGCTGTTTTCTTCAGCTTTTAACATGATTTCTTGCTGGTTTCCGTACAGTCCAATCCTATCTAACTCCCCCCACCCTGCCAATGCATCCATGCCACCAGAGCGTGCACTGCATCCTGGGGGGGGGGAGATAAGGGATTATTTACTCCCTTGCCTGGGGGTAAACAGGGTCTACTCGGTCCTGTGTCAGCAATTTTGCTGGTGCAAGTTTGAGTGGACCCAGGAAGACGGATTGAGGCTAGGAAGGGGGAAAGGACATCAAAGGTACTGCTTCCGCCGATACCACCCCCTGCCTAGCCTGAAGACTCCTTTCCCATCCTGGTCTCCACCCCGTCCCTTGTCCCCTGCTTCAGATCTAGTTAAAAGGTTTAACTGAGAGAGGTTCCTCTCCCTGCAATGTAAGTTTAGAGGCTATCGTGGATCCATTCCTTAAGTCTGGTCTTTCTAGATTCAAATTCTGAAGTGTCAAATGAACACAATGGTGTAGGATGTGCATTGGAGAAGTCTGCAAACATTTGTGACTCATTACGCTCAACACTGTTTGCCAGCCATGTCTAGTGGTAGATCAAGGTCAAGATAAATCTGCAGTTGACTTCTTGGGACTGCAAAACAGTGGGATTGCTAGGTAACTGGTAGGCTACAAACGTGGCCAGTGAACTGCATTCCGCTTGGTAGGACATATGTTGTACAGGACTGGTGCTGGGATTAGGAATTTGGGTGATTCTGATTTAAGAGGTAGATGCATCACCTCCTCCCACTATGCCAGCTGGCCAGAAAAGAAAAGAAAAGAAAAGGAACGTGGCCTGATTCAGTGCCTTTTAACACTGAACACTAAGTTCGATATGCAGCCATCAGCAGGTGAAGCTTCTCAGGGCATGGAACTAAACATGGTCATCTGTAAATTGTGAAGGTCAAACAGCTGTTAAAAGAACAGCTACAAAGGTCATTTTAAAAGTTGAACCCCTGTTCATCGCATCGCCAAAGAAAATGCCGTTTTCTAGAAAATGCTCTTACACTTTCTCCTCTTAGCAAGTTAGCTAACTTAAAAAAAAAACACCTTCAAATAGCAGGGCACGGGTGTGTGTCTATCAAGCTGTGAAGGAAAACTCCATTACCTTTATTAATAAAACCCAAAATACCCCCCCCCAAGAACATTCAGACCAAACTCTTCACTAGAATGTTAAAGACCCTAACCAGCATCTAATGACAGCACAGAATAAATAACCAAAATCCTCCTATCAGGGTAAGTATCTTATAGATTTCTATTAAAAAAAACACATTGATTCAAGGAGGCGGCTACAAAGAGCCTCTCTCTAGCTAAGTATGCTTATCCATGATGTTTCAAGCAACAAACTGCATTGAGAAACAGAGACAATTCCCAAAGACAGCCGGCAAAACAAAAATTTGTCATCAGTCTTAATAGAGTGCAAGCTGTAATGCAATTTTGGTTCTATAATTGCCAATAGCCATTTTTTCCCTTTAAGAAGCTAGCACTGCTGTTTTATTTCTCTGTTGCTGTTTGTTTTATATTGTTGTTTCTATCTTTTATGCCTATTTTAAATCACCTTCAGAGTCCTTGAACAGAAAGGCAATAAAGTAAGTTTTATAATGAATAAATCCTTGAGATGTTGCCTTGTTTCACATTCTCCCATTTGCAGAGGTGAGATGGGGGGAGGGAGACATTCAAACAGGGTTTTTTTTTCCCCCCTTCAGTGACACATACCTTATGGAACACTCTGCCCAGGAAAATCCACCAGGAGACACCTTTGCTTTCCTTTCATCAGCAGGTAAAAACTTCTTTCTTATAAAAATCCCAACCACTGGTTTATGCAGTTCTCCACTGTTATTTGCAGCTTTTTTAGTCAAGTTTTCTTTTCAAAGGTTTTTATATTAATAGGGAATTATATGTTATAAGCCAGCTGAAGCCTTAAGAAATATCATTTTGTGTGTGGTTCCCCACATCCTCCAGTGGTAGGACATTCGAGGGATAGTTGCTACAGGGTCCATTTCCTCCAAAGGACTGCACACTGGAGGCTTATTACAGTGTCTCTGAATAATCTATTTATTTAAAAATACAGTCACTCTCGCTAGCCGCTAGGATTGGGTTCCTGAAAAACCCTGTGGTTCTGGAAACTGCAGTTACTGAATCATTGATCCTAGGGGGAGAAATTTGGTTTGGTTCCCACAGACCTTCTTTGCTATACACTATATGAACCAGCGGGTGGCGCAGTGGGTTAAACCGCTGAACCATGAGCTGTCGATCGAAAGGTCGGCAGTTCAAATCCGCGACGGGGTGAGCTCTGGTTGCTTGGTCAGCTCCTGCCAACCTAGCAGTTCCAAAGCATGTTAATGCGAGTAGATAAATAGGTACCGCTTGCAGGAAGGTAAACAGCGCTCCGTGTTCCAGCTGCATGCTACGCGCTGCGGCAAGGAGCGTCATGCCGGCCACATGACCACAGAGGCGTCTTCGGACAACGCTGGCTCTTCGGCTTTGAAATGGGGATGAGCACCACACCCTAGAGTCGGACACGACTGGACTTAATTGTCAGGGGTCACCTTTACTTTTACCTTACCTATAGGAACTTTATGAACCTGAATCTTACCTTGAACTCTATGGGCTGGGTGATAAGCTGGCGAGAACTAATGAGAGCATGTGGAGACTTTTTAAACCAGCAAGAAGAACCACCGAGAATACGTTGAGCCATGAGAACAACAGAAGCCGAGAGAACCGCACGATACGTGAAAAGTCCCTCTCAGAATTGTTATTTTGCCCGTGAATGGGCGCGATGAGACCGTGTGTCTGGCGACATAGGTAAAAATTTTACTGATGCAGATAAGCAAATCCACGGGATCAGAGTCCACTGTTAACGAGAATTGACTGTATACACGCTGGGAATGGAAGAGCAGACAGGCACCCTGCCAGACAGTACAAGTAGCATCCTTTCCCCAAAGCAGACAGCATGTTCTTGAAGCTCTGCATTACTACAGCTCATTCTTGCAAGCCAACTGCAGAACTGGGGCTGAAGACAATATTTCAGGCATTCTCCCAGTATACCTTCAACAACTGCCAGACAGGCATACGAGCACATTGAATGCTGGTTCAAGCACATTGGCCTTGCCTTTCCGATTTGCTTGCTCATTCCCACCAGCTTTTTTTCACTGGGGAAAGTTACTAACGCGGGTGGAAGGACGATACTTTGCTTCATCTCAGGCACCCAGCCATGGGGCACTTTGTCCACTGTCCCTGAGGAATCAGTGATGAAAAGACTGACATGTTTAAACCAGCACTCAATTTGCTAGTATGCCTGGCTGACAGTTCAGTTGTGAAAACAGATTCGCAACACTGATGAAGATGGCACTTGGTGCTCTCTTTTTTTTAGATCTATCATTGGCCTCAGACGTATTTCTCTTTCACTACTATATTGCAACCCTATAATTGTTTCTCTCCAGCCTCCAGCCAGCCCCAGCATGTGGACTGTGTCTTAACCTAGCAGTCACCAATCATCTAAAGGCCACTAGACAACCCCCTTCATCTGGCTCTAGAAACATCACTGACCATCAGTGCCCATTAGCAAGAAATCAACGTATACAACAGATGGAAATGTCTTCACTTGACACAAAAGAACAATATTTATGTTACAACATAAAGCAGCACTCTAATATTTATTTGCCCCAAGCCTTCATGAACAAATCCTTGCATCGGAGAGATCACATATTAGTAAGTGTGTTGTGCTGTCCAGATGCTCTCCAACAAGCCTGAGCATTGCCTTCTCCTGCCCTCATTTGCAAGAGCATGGACTTAAACTACCAGCACATCTGTAGGCACTGAGTTTTTCTCAGGCTACAAATAAAGAGGAAGGGTTCAGCCTGAACTATCATAGCAAAGCAAACCCAGGAGAATATGTAGAAAAGGGGTGGGAGCTTATCTGAAAGCCCACCCTTGTTTAGCCTGACAAACAGCAAAGATGAATGCAAAAAGCATGAGTTTTATTTCCATGTAGTCATAATCACACATCCAACCTGTCCCCCCCCCCCTCCTGCCCTGTTGCATCATATGTTTTGAATTAACAGAGTATAATTTACAACACGCTGGAAAAAAGATCACTTTATACTTCCAGCTTCCAGTCATATTTAATAAAGGTAAACTTCTTTTGGTGAATGAGCAGCAGGCTCTGGACTCGTTTGAAAGAGTCAATAGCGAACAGCTGCAGCATTCTCTGTTTTGTCCAGGAAACAAGCAAACAACAGCTCCCCAACACGCACACACTATTCAATAATAATAATAATAATAATAATAATAATAATAATAATAATAATAATAATAATAATAATGAGCTAAGGCAATACTGTAAGGATTTTAAAAAAACTTGGGGGGGCATAATTATTGTCAATGGCAAAAAGATTGCTTAAGACTGGCTGTATCAGGATTGTGGATACTGAGTGTGACAAAATCTGCAGGTGTACAGTGCTTTTGCCTATTGATACAAATTGAATCTGAAAATAGCAATTTATTCACCGAATCAAACCAATCGCTGCACTGCAGTTTTCCCCTTTCAATTCTCATTTCCCAGATCACTATTCTTAACCACTCTGCTGCTTTTGGCTTTGCAGCACACTTTTTTGTTGGCTGCTGCCACCAGGGTTGCTGAGAGGAGGATGGTGTGCTTGGAAGAAGAGAGTACAGTCTCTGCAAGCTTTTCACAAAAAAAGGAAAGAAAGAAAATAGACGCTACAAACATCCAACTTATAAGGATTTTGCAAGCACTGAAAGGTCAGCTATTGTGTAAGGGCTGTCTTGTGCATGCATATTCGTTTTTTTATGAGTGTAATAGTGGGCAAATCTACGCTTTACATTGGCCAGTTTCATAACAATGTACAGGTCAGGCCTTCTCATCCGCGAATTAGCCATCCACGGATTTGACTCACCACGGATTACATTATCCGCGGATTTTGGCATCTGCAGGGGTTCCGGGAACAGAGCCCATGCGGATAAAAAGGTTGAATCTATATACCAGTCACAACTCCCTACATGTGAAATCCAGGGAATTATAGATTGAGGAGGGGATGCTGAGCATTCCATTAGAGCCCCCTAGCCCCAATGCCAGAACTGCAATTGCCAGTCGAGTTGACTCTGATCAAACACAATATAGGCCGTTGGGGCAGAGGGGTCTGGCTCAGTCCATAGAACTGCCGCCTTGCAAGCCCGAAGACTGATGAATGGCAAGTTCGAGACACGCCGCCAACAAAAAGCTGTGAAAAGTCTCTGTGAGGAGAGGCTCACAGAACTGCCAGCTGCGTCGGTCAAGTGTGGGAGGAGACGGCCAGCGGAGAGGCCAGACTGCAAAAGGATACCATCTGAAATGTAGTTGTTCATTAAAGATTGGACATTTATATATTGTAAAAAAAACCATTAGGGGTAGGGGGTAGGAAAGCCTGCCTATGTACACAGCCTTGGATTAAAGTCAAAGGAGAAATCCAATGGCCAAGAAAGGCGATATATAAATACTGTATTATTATTATTATTATTATTATTATTATTATTATTATTATTATTATTATTATTATATTTATACCAATGTCCAAGACTGTCTGAACTAGAAATGTGGGATACAAGATGATGATCTGCAAGTTTTTTGTGACCATTTGGATATGCTGCATGAAGGTACTGTATGTCTGAGTGACATCTTTGACTATCTGGGAGATAGCACTGGTTTCTTAAAGTGATCTACCACATTAACGTATCTAACAGCGCAATCCTATTGTAAAATCGGGTGGCGGAACAAGTGTTCCACCACCCACAGTAGTAGCAAACGTGCCGTAAAGCATGTTTGTGACTACTTTCAAGTCAGGAAGGACGGCGCAAGGCCGGCCTTCCCAGCTCTGCCAGGTAAGTTAGGATCCAGCGGGCAGGGGGGAGGGTCTGCGGATGGGGGGAGGGTCGGCGGAGCCGGGAGGGCGGCCATAGGGCCAGCTGCCCTGGGCGGGGGCATGACTCCTGCCATATCCAGGCCCCTGCCGGGTGGCTAGGCCTTTACACGGCCTCCTCCAACTTCCGCCAGCAAAATAGCTGTAAAAGTGTTCAAAGGCCATGGAAAGACATGTATGCAAAAAAAAAGTCATGAAAATGTAATTAGGGCACCAACAGTGTTTCCATTTACGGTACTTATCAAGAATTAACATTCCCCCCCCCCTCTGGCAAATTAACAGCTTTGGAGCTCACAATTCTGTGTTTTTTTTTCAAATGTGCTCACCTCTGCTTAGATGCTACAATTATGGTGGCTAAAGAGAAACCCCTTTTGTGTGCATGTGCTTAAGATCTCTCTGCAAGCTTCACTCCCCTTATGAATTAGAAACCTTTGTACTTGCTTGGGTGGCTGCATTTTTCTCCTGTATTGATAGATGAAACCCTGCAGCCTTTTGCCCTTTAAATAGTGTGTCAGGCCAGCAATGCCAATTCTAAATAGAATTACTTATCTCCAGCAGTTTGTCCTGAGGACTATAATAACTTAAACAAACCATTTTAATCACTTGAAGTGACTGGCATCATACTGATGGAACCCTGGGGAACTGAAGGGAAGCAAAAGAAAGTTCAGTCCTCAAATATACGAGTGGGGGGGGGGGTTCAAACCTAATGAAGAATTATAGTTTATCAACTTTTTTTTTCCTGGCAAAACTCATTAATACCAAAGAACCTACACTGATGGGAGCTACCCCTTTTTTCATGGTGAGTCAGATTGCTGCCCACAGGCTTCCCAGTGACAGAGCCAGGAGTTGGTCCAGAAAGCCAAGAACACTTTACACAAAGACTACATTTGGCTCTCCAATCCTCGGCTTCCCAAGGGTGCTTTCAATAAGCCACCGCTAGATCAAGGCTCTACAGGTCTCTTATCTCACAAGACTGCCCCATCCCAGAAATGGGACCTTCACAGAAAGCAATGCAGTGTAATCTGCCTGCCTAGATGTCATCCACACCCTAGGGTGCATGTTTCAGTGAGTATTCCAACGTATGCGGTATGCCCATCTCCTTTACGTTCCCCATTCGGCAAGTAATATGCACGTGAAGATCTTTTTAACTGAAGTGTTAGCTGGGAAATTCCATGGCAGCTTTCAGGCACCCAACTGCCCTTCCTCCATTTTCTGTTGCTGATGCTAGCATGTGGAACCTTTTGGAGAGTAAGTAGCTGTCTTCAGATATGCACTACACTGTAGGAAAAAAAAAATACAGTTCAGCACTTCTGGGGTTTTTTTTTTCCATCAGGCACAGTTTTTCATTTTTATCTTTTCCTGCCAGTGCTCTAGCAAGACTGTGCTCGGGGAAAAAAAAAGGATGAGGCATTGTGATAAGATAATATGGAACACACACTGATTCCTAAAACACACGCACACAACCCTGAACTTCATCGCACTGCATTCTGATAGCAAAGCAAGTAAAGAGCAATAATCACCCCTACTCTTGCATACATGCCTCCTGCTATCTCTCGGGGACAGTGCCTTGTGAAGTCCTTTCTTCCTTGCCATACTGCTCAGTTGGGTGTAGATACCATGATATCTGAAGCACAGAGTACAAATCCAACCATTCAGTTCTTAAAACACATTTGCTCTTGAGCATCTTATTTTTGGGTCATTGATTTTTTTTTTAAAGAAAGCTAAAACATCAGCTGACTTTTCCAGTATATAAACCTATATAGTCTAAAGAACTAATAATCCACCCTTTAAAGTTCTGGTTGCAACTCAGAAGAGGATCAAGTCCCGACTTGTGGACATTTGTATTATTTCAGGCTGCAGATAAGTAATCATCAAACATATGTATGCTGCTCCCAATCTTATACATTTTCTGTGCATGAAAAGAGATGTCAGGTAGCACACCAGGCAGAAGGCTAGGCTGAAATCTGACATATTTTACCATGTGCAGGAAATGTATTAGATGGGGGAACATTCACACATATGATCACCCACTAGGTTGTGATGCTGGAGAAGACTCCTGAGAGTCCCTTGGACTGCTAGGAGATCACATCAGTCAATCCTAAATGAAATCAACCTTGACTGTTCCCTAGAAGGACAGGTACTGAGGCTGAAGCTCAAATATTTTGGCCACCTAATGTGAAGAGAGGACTCTCTGGAGAAGACTCTGATGCTGGGAAAGACTGAAGGCAAAAGGAGAAGGGGAAGGCAAAGGATGAGATGGTTAGACAGCATCACCGAGGCAAAGAACATGAAAATGAGCAAACTCAGGAAGATAGTGGAGGACAGGAAGGCCTGGCGGGATGTGGTTCATGGGATCACGAAGGGTCGGACACGACTTAACGACTGAACAACAACAACAAGCAGTATGGAGTGGAACCGTTCAGTAAAGGAGATCATTTGAAAAGAGCAGTAGGGGGCAGTTGGTGTGTGTGTGTGTATGTGTGTGTGTCTGTGTCTGTGTCTGTGTCTTCTTATGTCTTTATTCTTCAGGAACATCAATACTACAGGCCAATTCAATGGTTCCACATAGCAAATGACTATCACTCAGTAGCGTAGCTGAGCCACTTGGTACCCAAGGTCGCCCCACTCCCTGCGTCATTGCTCTACCCCCTGCTTCTGGAATGTCTTCGATTTAGAACCAAACAGAAACTAAGGATGGGTGGGAAAGCCAAACTGCTTGGAGCGGCAAGTGCTGGTGTACCCCCCCCCTCAGACAGCGTGTCACGCGCCCCCCGGCTTGCCGCCCACTGCAAGCTATTAAATGTATTACTGTGTGTTGGTGTTTTTTTTTTCCCCCAAGCGTAAATAGCAGCCATGAAAGACCCAATCCACATTGGGATTGAAGTGGAGAAAGGGTTAATCCCCCTCCCTTCATGCCATGTTGCTGATCCTTTTTGGGTCCCCTCTCAAGCCTGCTATTTAAGCTTAAAAAACAAACATGCAGCACCAAACTATGCAAATGTGTAGTTGGACCCTTAGGCATTAATGACAAGGTACTAATCCTATTGCTTAAAAAAAATCCAAACAAAATAATAGTCTTAAAATTTACTTTACTTTTTTGCAATTTTACCTTTACTTTGACAGCAAAGTTTGAAGCCTATCAGTCTTACCTCACTTATAATGCAAACCTGTGCATATCTCTTGTTGTTGTTGTTCAGTCGTTAAGTCGTGTCCGACCCTTCCTGATCCCATGAACCATATCCCGCCAGGCCTTCCTGTCCTCCACTATCTTCCTGAGTTTGCTCATTTTCATGTTGATTGCATCGGTGATGCTGTCTAACCATCTCATCCTTTACCTTCCCCTTCTCCTTTTGCCTTCAGTCTTTCCCAGCATCACTGGCATCGACGGGGGGAAGCAGGGGGGGCGGGCCGCCGGGGGGAATCGTGGGTATAGGGGTGACGCGCAATCACCCCCCACTTACAGTTTAGAGCTTGAGCTGGGCCCGCCCTCCCTCCCCTGTGTCCGTTTGGCTCCAAAATGAGCCGAAAATGGAGCGGGGAGGGCGCTCTGCTCCTGCGCGTGACATCACGCGCGGGGGCGGAGCCTCCCCTTAAGGGCGACGCGCGCCCCCGCTCTGGGGTGACGCGCATCGTGGCGACGCGACTGCCCAGCATCAGAGTCTTCTCCAGAGAGTCCTCTCTTCGCATTAGGTGGCCAAAATATTTGAGCTTCAGCCTCAGTACCTGTCCTTCCAGGGAACAGTCAGGGTTGATTTCATTTCGGATTGACTGATTTGATCTCCTAGCAGTCCAAGGGACTCTCAGGAGTCTTCTCCAGCACCACAATTCGAAAGCATCTATTCTTCGGTGGTCAGTCTTCCTTATGGTCCAACTCTCGCAACCATACATTGCTACTGGGAACACCATCGCCCTGACTATACGAACTTTTGTTGGCACGGTGATATCTCTGCTTTTATACTCATATCTCTACTCAGAAGTAAATCCCATTGCGATTGACAGAGCTTACTCCTGGGAAAGTGTGTATAAGACTGCGGCCTAATTCTCTCCTCCCCGCCAGTTCAAATTGGCACCCCTAAAAAAAAAGCTTTACTACTTTCCTCGGCGAGTGTATAAACTGGCCTTTTTGTTCTTTGTTGATTTAAAGCAAAAAAAAGTGAAACTTGTCCTTCCAGGTTTCCTGTACACAGAAAGCCATGACTTGGGCCATGGAGTTTTCAGGAGCTGATTGTTTTGCTAAAATTGCTTCGTCACTGGAAAGCTGCTGCATCAGTGAGAAAATCATTTCTTTCAATTAGAGAATTCGTACACGTAGCTTTTTAACAATATACTTGGGATGTAATAGAATTGTCATTCAGCTTCCTGGCTGCTTTTCCTGCTGCCTTACCAAAAGCCCTTAGAGAATAAAGTCACATGCATCCTTACAAACTTTAAACCACCTTTATTCCCCCCCCCCCCAAATCATTTTCTTGCAGGCTACCTGTCACCATACCAAAGTAACCATAGCAACAAACTCAGGTAGCAGTCAGCCTGGGATGCCCAGTATGAACATCCTCATACTTGATCCCTGACAAGGTGAGCTATTAATCCACCACTGTATATTGGCTCACCACAGTAGCTCCTCAAATCTCTCCCTTTTGGTGGTTGCCAAGCTGCTGCTTTTCTTGAAATGGTGACTTCCCCCCCTCCCTTCGCCCCATGTGCATTTCTGTCAGGCAGCCCAGAGTCTCTTTTCAGCTTTCTGATTTCCAATTTGGCTGTGGTTATTTTGGGAAGTACTTTGTTATAGTAGTACAGGCACTTTTTTAAAGGCATAAAAAGAGAGAAGGGAAACACAGGAAGTTAAAGGGTACTAGGATATGCTCTTCATAAAGCACAGCATTCCTGAAATTTTCAAATTGCTTTGCACACCATAGTCGAGCAATTATTATTCAGTCAAAGAACTCAGAAGAGAGGGATTTATTTATATAAAGCAGTTGGTACCTAGACACTACTAACTTTTTAGTCCATATATAACACTGATTATTTGCCATCAAACAGGGATGGCAACAAAGATTGCCCACGTCAGGCACTGGGCAAGAACCCACGTCCATCAAAAGGCACATCTGGCTAGACACCTAAACCCTCAGTACCAGTGGCAGTGAAAGCACCCAACTACGCCACCAGGTGGCACTGCGCACCACAGGGGCTTTATCTCAGAACCTCCAGCAAACTGGTGCCAACACTGCCATCAAGCTTCACTGACAGTGAAATCTTAAGGCCATTTTGAGAGAGGTGGTCTCAGGTAAAGCATTTAAATAATTTTGCATATCAGGCCTCGGACGGGGGGGATAGGATTTGGTGGCTGCCAGTACAGCTGAGATTCGCCCCCAATCCACCCCCAGCCGGGCCCAATTCCTGACCCAATTTGCCCCCACTGTGGATCACGTCAATAGCTGGACTGCACAGTGTCACTGCCGGCATGTGGTCTTCTTGCCTTTGCACTGGCAACAGCACTCAGCAGACTGACAGAGAGGCTGTTGCACCAGCAGACCTTGTGTTACTCTGGCAGACCTCGCATACTGCAAGGATAGGATTGAGCCCCAAGCTTAGCCTACCCTCACAGAAGGCTGCTCTGTGTTTCTAGACATATGAATGCTAGACACAGCGTTCTAAACATAGGAACTTAAGAAGCTGTAATCTGTTTGTCTGTCTAGGTCAGTATTGTCTACAGCAGAGGTTCTCAACCTGTGATCCTTGTCTCTCTCACTCACTCACACAGAGAGAGTTAAATAAGGCATTTTTTCACATTTAAAATTGTTTTAGTACTTTTTTCTTTAACAATTAATTACCTAATTAATTGATTAATCAGCAGTTAATTAGCAGGGGGTACTTCAGAAAATTGGACCGTGATGGGGGGTACCCGGGCCTCCAAAGGTTGAGAACCCCTGGACTACAGTACACTGACTGATACTAACTAACTGTCCAGGGATTCAGACAGGGATCTTTTTCAGCCCTGCCTAGAGATGCCAGAGATTGAATGTGGTACCTTCCCACAGGCAAAACAAGTGCTCTGCCACTGAACTATGGCCCATCTCTTTCCCCGCATTACCTTCTTATTGGAAGCCGCCTTGGGCATTTGCCTTTGGCATAGGATAAGGCGGGAAACGTTGGCTTGAAACTCAACATTAATAAAACTAAGATCATGGCATCTGGGCCCATCAATTCCTGGCAAATAGAAGGGGCAGAAATGGAAGCAGTAACAGATTTTACTTTTCTGGGCTCCAAGATCACTGCAGACGGAGACAGCAGCCATGAAATTAAAAGACGCTTACTCCTTGGAAGGAAAGCTATGGCAAACTTAGACAGTATAATAAAAAGCAGAGATATCACCATGCCAACAAAAGTTCGCATAGTCAGGGCGATGGTGTTCCCAGTAGCAATGTATGGTTGCTAGAGTTGGACCATAAGGAAGGCTGAGTGCCGAAGAATAGATGCTTTCGAATTGTGGTGCTGGAGAAGACTCCTGAGAGTTCCTTGGACTGCTAGGAGATCAAATCAGTCAATCCTAAAGGAAATCAACCCTGACTGTTCCCTGGAAGGACAGGTACTGAGGCTGAAGCTCAAATATTTTGGCCACCTAATGAGAAGAGAGGACTCTCTGGAGAAGACTCTAATGCTGGGAAAGACTGAAGGCAAAAGGAGAAGGGGAAGGCAAAGGATGAGATGGTTAGACAGATGGTTAGACAGATGGTTAGATGCAACGAACATGAAAATGAGCCAACTCAGGAAGATAGTGGAGGACAGGAAGGCCTGGCGGGATATGGTTCATGGGATCACGAAGGGTCGGACACGACTTAACGACTGAACAACAACAAAGGCGGGATATAAATTTTTAAAATAAATAAATAAATAAATAAATAAATAAATAAGGAAGGAAGTCCAAAGCAGTGACTCGGGCAGAGGCACAGTGGGCAGAATAGGCAACTCTGTTGCATCTCTATATTCACTGTGGAACTCCTTGCCACAGGATGTTGTGATGGCACCTGGCCTGGATACTTTTAAAAGGGGATTGGATAGATTCATGGAGGAAAAGTCCATCACAAATTACAAGCCATAAGCAACCTCCTGGTTTTAGAAGTAGGTTTTCTCTGTGTGCCAGGTGCAAGGGAGTGGCGACTGGACACAGGTATCTTGTTGGCTGTGTGCTCCCTGAGGCATCTGGTGGGGCCACTGTGTGGCACAGGAAGCTGGACTAGATGGGCCTTTGGCCTGATCCAGCAGGGCTCTTCTTATGTTCTATATCAACTGACTGAATACTTTAGTCACACCTGATGGAGAGATGGAATTATCCTTACCCAGTGGAGACTGATCAAAGGAGAGGCAAAGTCAGCTGTCCAGAGCCATGATTATTTTAAACAAAGCAGGAAGGCTCCGCTATGGGTAATTTCCTTGGGCGAACAGGAGTCTTCCATGCAGCACACAAGCAGTTGTCTTGTGGCACGCTAGTGTGTCCTGCCACACAGTTTGGGTACACCTGGTATATGCAATTTAATTTCAGCACAACGAAAAACTTTCAGCACAACGTAAAAAGTCAAACCAAGCCTAGTAATTGGCTTCAGCTAAATGAGTTTCCATTTGTTTCCCAGCCAGACAAAGCTATGCAGCTTATGAACCTGCTAATCGGATAGTCTGACCCCTGATAAGTCAACTTTATAATCAATAGCCAGCTGCCTTTTTTGGTTCAGCTCTTAGTGGCACCTTCTGATTAATATCTGCCTTCCAGGAGAGGGATATGAAAATGATATCATGCGTAAACTGCCAAGCTAATACGGGACACTGAACTACCTGGGGGGAAAGGCGAAAATCAACTAGAGTAAATAAATGTCAATTCTGTGTGTGTGAGGCCCTGAGGGCAGAAGGTTTCAACATTATATTTAAATTAAAAGGGAACATTATTTTGATTCCTTCCCTTGCTCTGAACCTGCTCGGTCTCCCCCCCCTCCCCCTGCAAAAGATTCTGATAAAATATGTGATCGCTCTCTGCCAAGCCTCTCAATTCCTCTTCGGTGCAGACGGCAGGGTTTATATGATAAAATTTTAATGACCATGGACCTGCATATCAATGCGAGGCACCAGAATACTTTCAATAATGCTCCCACGTCTGTGAAGACTGGCACCGGGTGATATTCCTATAACAGAATCCTACAAGTCCTGAGAGGCAAGCTTAGTGGAGATAGTGGCAGCTCCAGTGAAAGCTCCATTATCATGCAGCTGTTGTAAGGATGAAATGGAGATTTATGAATCTCCCTGCCAAGGAAACTATATTATAGGCTTTAAATTAAAAATAGGGGGCTTAACTCATACCAAACTACATCTCAGAGAGGCCTGGTCCCAGCTTACCCCATTCTGCTTCAGGAGAGACTACACTACAAGGTCCCCCTCCCCCGATCAGAGACGTCTTTGCACAGTCTCAGATTCAGACAACTTTCCTGAAATAAAAATACAAATGTTAACTGCTATTAAGTTTTAAATCAAAACTGACACACATATAATCTAGACTGTCATGAACAGGTGAACACCTACACCTACATTAAACTACGGTAGTTGATATGTATTAAGCAGAAACACATTTGCTTGGGAGTTTCCTACTTTTTTATACAATTGTTCAAGTAAAAAACAGTTCCCTTAATTACAACAACAGAATAAATATGAGACACCCACACCCACCCACCCACACATACAATTACCCTCGCGGTTGTTAATTTGTTCATATACATCAACAGTTCCCAAGTTCTTGTGTAGAGTTTAGGCCGCTGTAAGTCATTACAGGGGGGGCCAACAGCAGCAACGGCACTCCTAGGATCGCACTGGGGGAAAATGTGTGGTTTTTTGTGTGTTTTTATTTTAACTTACCAAGGATCGTGCCAGCCCTCCAGAGTTTCAGACTTTTTGCAAATTCCAGCTGGGTTAGGAGCACCTAAATTAGTACCTATTGTTTCTCGTATATAGAATTTTATCTTGCCAGACAATTCCCTTGGATGAAAAAGGTGCCTTCAGTCAGATTTGCTGCCTTACCCTCATTGTCAGGTTGTTGGGGAAACAGGAGTCAAACATCAAACATCAACAGCAAACTATCATCAAAGCAGTGCTGGAAAACACATAAATTCCTGAGTGAATTACTCCTCAAACAATTCCTTGATTCCATATTATATGATTCCATTATGAATCAATTCTGTGACAAAAATCACCCTTCAAAAAGACTTACTTAATCTTTGCCATTAACATTGGAATCAAATAAATACCAGTAATAGGCTGGTTTGGACAATACTCTTCTTATTGAATGAGCCCCGGGTTAAAGCTGTGTGTGTTCATAGCACAATACATATCCTGGCCTTTCCCCCACATTTCTAAGCATTCCTTCAATCACAAATTGGCCCACTAATAAAAGTATGTTTACCTCACTGATGTTTTCCCATACCAGCATGTGCAAGATAAAACCAAATACCAAATGCAATACAAGTTGTAACAAGTACTAAATCAAATAAATTATCTTCCCAGTCAGATTGTATCCTCCTCACTAAAAGCTCAATTGCTCTTGGGCTCAGACATTAGGCCCAGTCCTACAAGTTGTGGGACTACACCTCAGGAAGTTTATTTTGGGCCTCTTCCTTTCTCCATTAGTCATTCTGTTTTTATCCACTACTACGGTTTTATTCCATGAGCTGTGGTCTGTAAGGTCAATGCTAGTCTTCACACAATATATGCAAAACATTTTCTGAGATCCCAGGAAATTTCCTGCTCCTTTCCTTTGGCTCCCCAGGCCCCCTTTTTGACCCCAGGCCCATGTACAATATACCTCCTGCATCCCCCTCTCAGAGGCCCTGTCACCATCCACAATTGGGATGACTGATGTAAGGATCACCACTGGATGATCACCACTGGATACTGGATGAATCACTACCTCACATGTGACAACACCCACATATTCCTGAAGTCCAATCTGACTCTCCACTATGTATAGGACTGTGGCACTTGAGACTTCCTCACTGAGGCAGTATTATGGGGACACTTTTCAGTGGAAATTGGGACGCATGAAGACTATTTCATGTATAGAGGAGATGAAACCAAAGATCAAACTTCTCTCTCCTACCCATTGTGCTGAATTACAAATATCACCCATCGATGATATTAACTGTGGTAATTTGTGCAATAATAATAATAATAATAATAATAATAATAATAATAATAAACAACTGTGGCTACAAAAATTACCTCAGGAGTCGGAACAGTCAGAAGATGCCTTTACCTAGAGAGAATCTGGTTGGTTCCATACCAACCATTCTGTAGTTGTCTAAAGTGTAAAATTGCTTCTTTTTTTGCGTTGCAGTCGGCATGGGAGGCTAAGCAGCATCTCATTTAGCACTTTAGGCCCCTGAATGTCATGCCCGAAAGGCATGCCAGAGGCCTTACCTCATGAGCTGAGCCAGTATTTTCAATGGTGCATTTGAAGTGGAGCATCAGGCAGCAGAATACAGCTTAGGGTCTGGGGAGTAATACAGCTGTGGCAGTAATTAAGAGATTTAAGCAGTCTGGGGGACACTGCTCAAAATGCAAATGAACATGATGGTAGTATCAGAGTTTGCTGCTTAACCAACTTTCTGAAAATGACATTCTCAGTTTTAATGAGCAAGATATATAAATAAGATACAGGCTACCAATGCACTGTTCACATGTTGTTACCTTGCTGAAACTGTTATCTACCCACTTCATATTACTTAGCAAAGACTAAGTAAGGGTTTGGTAACTTTCTACTTTTCCAACCGTCAGTACCACTCTAAATTTGTGCTAAAATATCTGGACATGATTCAGAGCCCAATCCTTTCCTTTAAACCCTCCACTGATGCAGCGGCACCAAAATGGCAGCCTCTGCATCCTGTGCAGGGGGCGGAACCGGGAGGCTTCTGCAGGGAAAGGGGATGTTTAATCCCCTTACCTCTGTGTAAGCCTCATGACCCACAATGGGTCTCCTTGGACGTACGCTAGCAATTTTGCTAGTGTAAATCCAAGGAGAGAAAAGGGGTGGGGAAGCCACAGGGAAGGGGGATACGTTCCGGCACTGGCCTTCCGTGACGGATCCTCCCCCGGCCTCCCCCCCGTCATGCCCCTTCCCCGCTCCCCGTTCCACCGTCCACCCACCTCCCGGCCTTCCCGGTGCATGTCCAGATGTCCCCGACATGGCTTGGAAGGCAGAGGCCTTCCCGCCGGCATCCCTGGCAGCGCGCTAATCAGCGCACTTCCAGGGAGGCTTTTGCGACTAGGACTGACTGCTTTACGGCAGTCAGCATCAGCGTGGGAGGCGCACCACCATTGGGCAGCACACTTAAGATTGGGCCGTCAGCCAATGTTAAGCACTTTTTAAAGAATAAGTCTGGCTGGATTATTCTCTGTTTTTAATTTTTTAATCTTTTAATAAAATCCCAAATCCAATACTGATACTAAATAAAATATGAACAACTTGAAAATACTAGATAGAATTAAAATGAACCCCTGCCAGATTAACTTCAAGGATTAATAGTCAGCCCATGGTACAAGAATTCAAGAAAAAGCTCATATCTTAGATGTTGGCAAATTGCTAAATGACAGAAATTGTGCAATTGCAAGGCTCGTGATGTTCCATTATGCTACAAATTGTGTGTACAAATTGCAGTGTCAAGTGGGTATTTGCATCTGATCTTAAAGATCACAATGGAGCAGAAGGCAGGTGCTCCATGTTTTTCACGGTTTTCAAGCGTTCAACTTTCAAGGACCCTTTTACATGCTGACCTGTCTGCCGAGTGACCCCTGCATATCAGCTTCAGAATTCTTGTCTGTTGCACAGTCAGTTCACATGAGGTAATGGGCAGGTCTGTTGGGCCTCACTGACTCATCTTGTGAATTGGCTATAACACACCTGTCACTCACCTGCACATTGGAGAAGGTTATTACTAGCAAGACTAGCAAGCTGTCTTTCGTGCCTTTCATTACCTTGTCACTGAGGAACACCTGAGGAAACCCAGGACCAGAGATCGTGTTAGGGGTCAGCCAGGTTGGGCACTGGCTAAGGGCCAGTAAGGCTACTCAGTGCCACCAGTACTCCGTGAACTCTCAGTACTGGTAGCAATGGTTGCATCTAATGTGCCACCCAGGAGCAAGTCGGGGATGCCATAGGAGGCCCAGTGCATGGCTTTGCCCCAGAGCCTCCAGCAACCTGGCACTGACCAGGGTTCTCACTAGGGGGGGGCAAGGGGTAGACTGCCCTGGGTGTCACCCCAGGAAGGGATGACACCAAAATGACTTTCTATTCTACATATGTTACTGGTGATGCAAAAACACACCACTGGTAGAAAATGGGTTTTAAATTTTTTTCTCGATCCCCACTGAAACTCGCACAAGGATCACATTTCCCAGGAGGCCTCCGCATCGTGTGGTCTGGTATGGGAGGAGGTGCATGGGAACGACACCATGAGATCTTCCCCCAGGAGTCGCCAACCCTAGTGACACCCCTGGCACTGATACTGCCCAGGGTGCTCATTTAAAAAACAAACAGTGGCATAAAGGGACAAACTAATGCATGCAGTAATATACAGCAAGTATATTATGCAGGGTTCAATCTACCAAGTACTGCTCTTGAGCAATAAGAAACCTGTAACAAATGTGCCCTAAAGAGAATGGTTAATTCATTATAACTGGATCTTCCCTTGGGCATCTTTTTTGTTATACTTTTTTGTTGCTTGCATTATTTTTGTCAGTGTAAGCCACCAACCCTCCAACTATCTAATACAGTATTCTCTTCTAGTCACAATCTTGCTTGAGACTTGTTGGATCATACTAGGAGCCAGTACATTGTGTATCAAAATTCGAACAATTTTGTGTTTGGCTGAATATTTTGATGTATCTTTTGGTTCAAAGATTTTAAAAATGCCACTATAGCATCATCCACGCATAATGCCACGCATAGCATCAATGCCACGCAAAAATGCCACGCATAGCATCAATAGTTCAGCCACAATTTACACTACTTGGGGAGAGCTTACAACAACCTCTTGTCATGGCCATGTTTACCCTGGTGTAAAGATGAATGACAATGTTTCAATATCAACACATATTTTAAGATCATTAAAAACGTTTTGATGATACAAAAAAAAAAAGTCCAAGAGTACCGTTGGAATTAGCGCCTCTGAATTGTATAAGAAACATTATGTTTATTTCTATTGTGTGTTACACTTTGTTATTCTGCATTAGTACTGCATTGATTGCGCAATCCTATCCAGCTACACCAGCGGTGTAGCGAGAACGGGAGGCCCCAGAATGGAAAGGGGATTCAAATCCCCTCCAAATGGGGATTCAAGGGGGATTTAAATCCCTTCCAAAGCCTCCCGCCCTGCCCTCCCCCGCTGGTTACACCGGTGGTGTAAGTTGGATAGGATTGCGCTGTGAGAGACCCTGGATTCTCATGTGCTTTTGTACAAGGACACAAAGCATCATGTACTTTGTATGCAGGTCCTTGATCCTCCAGGTGGGAAGGTGTGACTCTTTTCAGCCACAAGCCTGACCTCAGATGCACCCAGAGCCAGGTCTCACTAGATGCCTTGAGCACACAGAGGAGTCTCATATGAAAGGGGGGGGGAAAGGTGGTCCCTTACCATGCCCTGAACCCAAACTGTGTAGGGATTTAAATGTCAAAAACTAGCACTTTTGAATTTTACCCAGAAACCACCTAGAAGTCAGTGGAAGTGCTTCAAAAGAAAAAGCTAGTTTTGCTGTCTTGAATTCTGTTCTGATAGTTTTATGGAATGTGCAAAAGAAGATAAGAAGTATTCCACAGAGCATAGTCTTTCCTATCAGTACTGACAAAGCATGGATTACTTTATGTTGGTGAATGGAGATTTTTATGGTAACGATCTTACTTCATATCTCCACAGTGGCTTGTGCCTGGCAGCATACTATACTGTTAAAGCGGAAGAGACATGTGAGGAGGAGTGATAATCTTTGAACCTGTCCTTCTCCAGCAGTATTAAGAACAATTCTCTCAAGATCCCTAGCTACATTCCAGCATGCTTTCACGCCCAGTTCATGTGCAGACACTCTCGAACGGCAGGTCTAACTCTTTTTTGCTAACTATATGCTCATATTAAGTAATAGGCTACAAGGGACCTTCGTTAGGAGGGTTATCATCATGCATATTATTCGTTTTCAGCCTCTAGAGAACACTTCTACTGAGGTTTTGCATGCAGTGTCTATGTACTACCACGCCAGTCCACTAATGAGACCCAGTGTGAGATCATGGTCACAGACCTGCAGCTGCTGACAAAGCCACCCTTGTCGTTGTGTCATCGTCCCCCCCCCCCTTGGCTCCCTGGTTACCCTGAAAAATGCAAGAGGAAGGGAGAGACAAGACTAGAGCAGCTCTTCACTCTCCTCATTTCCTGCCCTTTGCCTTTTTAAATGACAGGAGGAGGAGCAATGGCAGAAACAGTATGGTGGTGAAGGAGGAGGCACTGCTACCACAGTCATTGCTGTCTTCCTCCTCCTAGCTCCCTGCCTGTCATTTCAAATGGCAGAGAGGGCAGGGGAGCGAGGCAGGAGGTGCTCGCTGCCATTTCAACGGGCAGAGAGGGTGCAGAAGGGAGAAAGGGGAGAGAGGACCTGAAACCTGACTTCAATCTCAGGTACCAAAGGAGCGTGGACCAGACCTGCATACAACAGCCATTTGCACCGAAGATGGGTGAAATGCCTGTATTAGAACAGACAAAAGAAAATATTTCTTGACCTGGTGTGTAGTTAATCTGTGAAACTCCTTGCCGCAGGACATGGTGATGGCACCTGGCCTGGAAGCCTTTAAAAAGGGATTGGACAGATTCATGGAGAAAAAGTCCATCACAGGTTACAAGCCACGATGGGTATATGCAACTTCCTGGTTTTAGTAATAGGCTATCTCTTAATGCCAGATGCAAGGAAGTGGCAACAGGATACAGGTATCTTGTTGTCTTGCATGCTCCCTGAGGCATCTGGTGGGCCACTGTGAGATACAAGAAGCTGGACTAGATGGGCCTTTTGCCTGATCCAGCAGGGCTCTTATGTTCTTAAATGGGCAGCTATGGCAGAAAATCTACACACCCAAATTTGGGCACCAGATTTGCATGGAATCTTGAGAATCTGTCCAGAACTGAGAGTTCTCTGGACTTAGGCTTTTGATGGCCTACCTTTAGGCAATAATGCACACCGAGGTACTACTACTGGTTGCCAGAGGGGCTGCTGTGACCAGGAAAATAAAATGGCCTCAACAGCCATTTTTCCTTTCACACCAGTTACTAGAAAAATAAGGGGCAGTAAGGCCATTTTTCCCCACTTCTACTATATTCATGCTATTCATCTTGGACAAACTGATAGCATTTGTGCAGGATTCCATCTCCAGGCACACGACCAGCTGGATTCCATGCACCCTGTCTCTACCAGGGATGTGCGGTGCGGGGGCAAGAGGGGAGGCAACTCCGCCCCTCCTATTCTACCGAAAATCGCTGCGGCTGACCTTTGAAGTGTGCTAGCGCACCATCCGCTGCGCTCGAGTAGCGGGCAGCTTGCACTTCAAAGGTTCGCCACAGCGATTTTCAGTAGAGTAGGGGGTGGCGTTGCCTCCCCTGTGACAGAGGCACCGCATGTCCCTGGTCTCTACCCCGTGAATCTTCCAGGTACTAGAATAATGTCCGTTTGTAAAATGCTGGCAACATAGTGTGCTGAGAAGTATTTTTCTAGGCCTTGAAATGCCGGCAAATGGCATGACCCAGCTGGAACCCACTGTGGTTTCCAGAAGGTACATCTGAAAATCTGTCGTTTCATCTCGTTGGAACTCAACCACTAAAGTTCTGCTTTAGACAAAATTGAGTGGTTATTCTAGTTTTGACCTATGAAGCCTGAATAATTTGGACTGCTCCACAGCTCAGTAACTGCCATCTCCTAAAAGGGCCCATCTGGTGGTAAATAGAAAGGAACATACACGGAAGTTCTTGCTGGTATTGACAGCTTCCTTCCTTCAATAGCCAAAGCAGTGTAGTCTCTGTTTTTATGATATTGCACGGCAGCTGTATTTGATTAGCCTCATCCTGAGCACTGAATTGGTAGTTCAGCAAGAGTTCTATCTGTGATGACTCATTCGTTTGATTTGTAGCCAGTTCTTTCCTTTCTTTCAGGGAACAATCGATGACTGAGGAACACGCATGTCCAAATCAGCCCTGAGATTCTCTGTAACTAGGCTTACCAGATCTCCAAGCGGGACAAAGTGCTAGACCTTTAGGAGAAGGAATGTGGGCAGGTGTAGCTTGTTAAACCTTAGAGCACAATCCTAGGCATGTCTACTCAGAAGTAAGACCCATTGTGTTCAGTGTCTAGGGTTGTGCTCTATGGTTTAACAAGCTACTCCTGCCCACATTCTTTCTCCTAAAGGTCTAGCACTCTGTCCCTCTTGGAGATCTGGTAAGCCTGTCTGTAACCCAAATTCTTCTTCTGCCAGTGCCTATGTATTTGCTGTGCATGACATGAAAGATGAACAATCATAGACCTTCCCACTCTGCAAAAGACTGAATGCTAAAAGTTCAATAATAGCATGGGACTTTTTTTTGCCTGTGCTTCTGAAAACGCTTATTTTAATTTTCCATTACTACTGCTGAGACTGCTTATACAGGGGTACTTTGCAGTGTACACATTTCTACAAGTGCCATGTAAACAACATCAGCAAACGAAAGGCTTTGACATTCTTTCTCTTGATCATAAACAATTCCTAAAGGTTAAATTATTCCGCTGCTACACTCACCTATAAGAATGGCTTTTTTTTTTCTTCCCATCCAATTACTGTGTTGTTGCTTGTGTCTTTTAATCCCATCCTGATTCTCCTGCCTACTGTTTCAAGTGGGAGAAAAGGCTGCAACTTGTGGCAACTCATTTACATCTGCTGATAGCTCTGCCAGCTGATGAGAGGCCTGGTGTGGAATTCCAGAGGAGTGAGCTGAACTGTATGACAAATTGTTCTAACAAAACCAGACAGGGCCTAAAAGCATTTCAAAAAGGCTTGTGCACTACGGCATTTTCCCATTTGAACAAGTGTCAGCATTCTACTTCCTAGGGTCAGACAAAATGTGAATAATGCCAGCGAGGGAAGAAAAAATAAAATAAAATAAATCTCTGACTTGCACAGTTATGTACACAGCTTTCTGGATTGACAAAAGCTACAGCAGACAAAAAGTAGGGCTCTTTCCACATGGGTGACAGTGCAAAAATGAATGCTAATTGCTTACAACTTGCTTTATTTCTTCAGGAAGAAGTTCATTAATGACTTTTCTTTATCTAATTCACCCTCACAACAGTCCTGCAAAGCGTAAGGATCCTCCTAATCCTGTTTTACAGATAGACTCATGAGACTAGAGTTGCAATCCCATGCACACTTACCTAGGAGTAAGTTCCACTGAAGCCAATGAGACTTACAGCGCAATCCTAACCAACGTTCCAGCACCGGTGTAGTCATGCCAACAGGACGCACACTGCATTTTGCAGTGCAGGGGCAGTCATGGAGGCTTCTTCAAGGTGAGGGATCATTTGTTCCCTTACCTCGGGGCTGCACTGCGGCTGCACCAGCGCTGGAAAGTTGGTTAGGATTGCACTGTTATTTCTGAGTAGATATGCTTTGGCTTAAGCTGTAGAAGTTATTATTGTTACAGCGCAATCCGAGTTAACTTTTGTGCCGGTGTAACCAGCGGCACAACGAGAACGGGAGGCCCCAGATTGGAAAAGGGATTCAAATCCCCTCCCAAAAAGGAATTCAAAGGGGATTTGAATCCCTTTTCCATTCAGGGGCCTCCTGTTCTCGCTGCGCCGCTGGTTACACCTTGCACAAAAGTTAAGTCGGATTGCACTGTTATTCATTTTTACATATAGGTCTACTGAGATATGGTAATAGCCACTAGATTAGAAAGCTTTAAAAAATGAGATAAATTCATGGAGGATAAGTCTATCCATGGCTATTAGGCAAACGTAAATGGAATGGCTGTCTCCACCAGATATACACCTCTGATTACCCAACATTGGGCACAATGGGAAAGTACCCAGAGGTGGTCCAGCAGGTTGCTTTTCGAAACAAAATGCTGAAGGACAGCTCAATCCTATCTGAGATTGGGCTGTTGTTCGCAGACATTTATGACAGTGGAACTGAGTTCCACTGTTGTAAAATGACTACCGACGGAGTGCATAGCGCTCCATTGGCAGCCATTTTTGGAGCGTTGCTGCAAGAGACGGTAGCGCTCCCCGTCTGTAGCCGAACCTGCTTGGACTTGCCGGAGCAGGTAAGGCAGTGATGAGGGCAGGAAGGGGGTGAAACGGAACGGGGTAGAAATGGAGCAGGAAGGGGGAGGAATGGGGACAGGGAGGCTGCAGGAGGGGGTGGATCCAGCAGCAATGGCGTGCTCCAAATCCTATCCTCCTTTTTCGCATTCTCCCTGCCCCCTCTCTCTCCTCGGACTTGTGCCAGCTAAAGAGATGGATTCTCCACACACCTTCCATGGTGCCCAATTTACTACCTGATGTGGCACATTTAGGCTTCAAACCTGCGTACACACACCTGGAAGTAAGCCACATTGACAGCGCAATCCTATCTAACTTACACCACTGGTGTAACCAACGGTGCAGCGAGAACAGGAGGCCCCAGAACGGAAAGGGGATTCAAATTCCCTCCAAAGGGGGATTCAAAGGTGATTTAAATCTCCAATCTAAAGCTTCCCGCCCTGCCCTCCCCCGCTGGTTACACCAGTGGTGTAAATTGGATAGGATTGCGCTGTGAATATAGTAGGAGTTACTTCCGAGTAAACATGCATAGCATTGTGTTGACAGTCTGCATCAGAAGAACTCTCCGAGTTTTTTCATCAGCTATAGGAGCTTGTTTCGAAGAACTCCCCTCTAAATTTTTGTAAAGTCACGTTAAATGTTGAATGGATCTGAAAACAAATGCTGGTTGAAATATTTAACTTTGCTCTCAAACTTTTGAATTTGTTTACAAATTGGAAATCTCAGTGTCATCTGTGAAATCTTCGGTGAGCTGAGAAATTTCTCTCCTGAACACAAGGGAGGAAACAAAGAATGTTCTCCATCTGAAACCTATACCTAATGAAGAGCAAGCTGAGCTGCAGATTTTTAAATCATGCAAATGTCTACCATTTATTATTGAGTTTATGCCAAACAACCCAAATATACAATCTGCAACCTGAAAGCTGAGACACTGCTTTCACTGAAACAAAGCATTTCCAGTGCAGACCAAGCCTATGCATGTTTATTTGAACTGATTTAAACAAAGCTTATTCCCAAGTATGCCAACATAGTAAGCTTGCACAACATATAGGTGTTGCAACTTTTGAAGAGACATAACATACCACTGATTGGTAATGATTGGTATGTGGAGTCAGGAGGGCATGAACCAAAGGATATAAAAAGGAAATCGTAAGATCTCAGATTTTTTAAAAAGTGTAGTTTGGCAATGCCATGTACTATAACTGACACTGACCTACTTATCCAAGTCATCTCTGAATTTTGATTAACCATGTTCTAAAGCAGGGGTGTCAAACATCAGGCCCACAGGCCAGATACGGGCCACGGAAGCTCTTTATCCGGCCCATGTAATAATTGGGCTCTCTCAGCACCGCTTCTAACAAGACTTTGGGAGGGAAACAAGGAACACTATGGGGGAAGATACAGACCAAGAGGGGTGAGAGAGGGAGATGCTGCAGAGGCACTGGGAGAGCCCAATTATCACGCGGATCACACTTTCAGCAGTGCCGCTTCTGCCGAGGCATCACTTTGCAGAGCACCTCTCAGTTGCTGAGCTGCAAAGTGACACATCAGCGGAAGCACGCTGCTGAAAGGGCAGCCCACGTGATAATTGGGCTCTCCCATATCTTGAAAATATGACCAAGATTTTCATATTTTCTCTTCTGTCATTTGCAGCTAATGAGTTCCTACGTGAGAACAAGGTACATATTTCTGGCCATCATCTGCTTGATGAGACCACTTCCCACTCAACATTACTTTCGGCCCTCAGCTGGCACCATGAATGCTATTCGGCCCACTGTATGAAATGACTTTGGCATCCCTGTTCTAAAGGTTCCCCAGCCCTGTATAACTATGAGGACTAGAAGCTTGGTGTTCGCATTGGTTTCAAACAAGAAAGTTACTTTCTCAGCAAAAGCTCCAATTCTGTGCCAGAAATCAAGATTCCGACTCAGCTGAATAGCAAAGGTTGAATGACTTCATATTTTCCTATTTCTCTAAGTACAATTCTCCCTCCTAACAACTGAGCAGGCAGATTGCCAGGTGTATATGTTCAGACTACTCTGGCCAATTTTTGTCACTATTTTTTTTAATGATGTCTAGTGGGAAATATTTATCTTGCATACATTTAAATAAACTAGCATATAGACATGCAATGTACTTAACTGGCAATTACAGCAGCTGTTATCATCATCCATAGCCCTAGTCTCATCACACTGAAACCATGGTTGGCTTTTACCTTTTTGCTGTTTTGAATGATGCCCCCAGGATTATTTCCCATGAGCACCTGGAGCTCTGTACATGCAGAGAGACATCAGAGATATGGCAGATGTAAAGAGAAATCACTGTTAAATGTCATTGAGGATTTGACAGAGAGAGGGGAAGGTTGTAGGATATATTTAAAATGAGAAAAAGCGGCAGGGATGAAAAGAGACCATCGAACCATTCCCCTATCAAGTGGCTCAAGCATCCTTCGTTTATTCAGATGGTTTGGAAAAATATGTCTATCCACCTGTCAGCATCCCTCTAATGTACCCTCAGGCGATCTTTACTGAAAGTAATGGAAAGATTCCCCTGTGCTTGCATATGGGGCAGCACAAACTGAATGTGCAACAGCTGGAGGGATCAAAGAAACAGGACAGCATCCTTGCCTTTACAGAGCCATCACTTTATTTTGTTCTTGACCTGGGCAGCACATGGTGGAGATAAATCTGGCTGCATATTTTTTAAAATGTGACAGTAAGGTGCCATCACTGTATGCCAAGGGTAATGACAACACAAAAAAAGGGGCTCATGAATAAGTATTATTTAAACCAGCACTGCTCAGATAAGGAGCTTTCAAATTTCTGAGGGCTTCCATTCTTAACTAGCCTGAAAATGCTCCAGAAGGAAACTACACTATAGGACTGAAGACAGGGGCAAATGGGTGGAGAGTCTGACAAAAAGGATGGGTCGATATTTTTCAGAGTATTATAATTGTTACTCGAATACGTATATATAATGCTTTTCAACAACAACAAAAGTTCACAAAGTGGTTTGCGGAGAAAATCAAATCAATCAATAAATAAATGGCTCCCCGTCCCCAAAGGGCTCAAAATCTAAAAAGATGCAGAAGAAACACCAGCAAACAGCCACTAGAAAAGACACTGTGCTGGGGTGAAGCGGGACAGTTACTCTCTGCTAAGTATAGGAGGAGCACCATTAGGAAGTGTACCTCTTTGCCCCGTTAGCACGGGTATGTTCTTGGCATGAACGGAGGATCACGTTTCCCCAGGTCTTCATGATTTGTATATTGATTTAAGCATTTATGTCAGTGTTTCTCAAGTTCTCCCCCTGAGTAGGGGGAGTCATAAGTATTGGCAGGGTCGGGCAGGGGGCAGCGGCACTCCTGGGATCACGGCACTGCTGCCAGGGAAAGGTTTAAACTTACTGAGGGTAACTTCCGCTCTCTGGAGGGTGCGGGAAGGCCTGTGGCCCCCTATGCGGACCTCCCCGCACTTCAGATCATCACTCAGAAATGTTTCTTTGAAGTAAGTCACTGATGTAGTTTGCTAAAAGACAGTTCCATGAATCACAATTGTACAGAAATTGGACTTTGGACGAAAAAAAAATCCCAGGAATGACATAAGGTTCTCAAACAGGTTTACATGTACGCATCTGTGGGATAGATGCATTTATAAATGTTTACACAGCTGTCTCACTACCTTCAAGATAACATTAGGAACAATAAAAACGGGGGGGGGGGGGAATCAAACTAGAATATCATGGATTCAAAATGCTATGGTCACAACTGGCAATGCTTCAGCCTAATTCATGCACCTTACCCCATCATGGTAATTAAATGCTTCTGCCTAATAGATCAAAGGATTTGCTTATTTCATAATTTAGGCAAAGGCATTGCTGCTTTTATAATTGGGCAAGACATTTTGCTTAATCCATGAACTGGGCAGAAGTGTTGCCAATTTCATGAATTAGGTAGGCATTGTGCTTAATTTGTAAATTGGGCAGAGGCATTGTGGATTTTCCCCTTCATGGATCATTGCCTTGTCGTGGCGAAGGGGCTTGCGTAACTCAATGAAGCCATGAGCTATGCCGTGCAGGGACACCCAAGACAGACAGGTCGTATCAGCGAGTTCTGACTAAAAGTGATCCACTGGAGAAGGAAATGGCAACCCACTCCAGTAACCTTGCCAAGAAAATCCCATGAACAGTACCAAAAGGCTAAAAGATATGACGCCGGAAGATGAGACCCGCAGGTCGGAAGGTGTCCAATATGCTACTGAGGAAGAGCGGAGGACTATTCCAAGTAGACCCAGAAAGAATGAAGCGGTTGGGCCAAAGCCAATAGGACGTCCAGCTGTGGATGTGTCTGAGGTTGAAAAGAAAATCCAATGCTGCAAGGAGCAATACTGCTTAGGAACATGGAATGTGAGGTCTATGAATCAAGGCAAGCTGGATGTGGTCAAAAATGAGATGATAAGATTGAACATTGACATCTTGGGAATCAGCGAACTAAAATGGACGGGAATGAGCGAATTTAATTCAGGTGACCATTATATCTACTACTGTGGGCATGAATCCCTTAGAAGAAATGGAGTAGCCCTCATAGTCAATAAAAGAGTGGGAAAGGCAGTACTGAGGTGCAACCTCAAAAACGAAAGAATGATTTCAGTTCGAATCCAAGGCAAACCATTCAACATTACAGTAATCCAAGTGTATGCCCCAACCACTGATGCCGAAGAAGATGAAGTTGACCGGTTTTATGAAGACCTACAACACCTTCTAGAACTAGCACCCAAAAAAGATGTCCTTTACATCATAGGAGACTGGAATGCTAAAGTAGGAAATCAAGAAATAAACGGAACAACAGGCAAGTTTGGCCCTGGAGCGCAAAACGAAGCAGGGCAAAGGCTAACGGAGTTCTGTCAAGAGAACACGCTGGTCATAGCAAACACTCTTTTCCAACAACACAAGAGGCGACTCTACACATGGACATCACCAGATGGTCAATACCGAAACCAGATAGATTATGTGCTTTGCAGCCAAAGATGGAGAAGCTCTATACAGTCAGTAAAAACAAGACCTGGAGCTGACTGTGGCTCAGATCATGAGCTTCTTATTGCAAAATTCAGGCTTAAACTGAAGAATGTAGGGAACACCACTAGACCAGTCAGATATGACCTAAACCATATCCCTTATGAGTATACAGTGGAGGTGAAGAATAGATTTAGGGCATTAGACCTGGTAGACAGAGTGCCTGAAGAACTATGGACGGAAGTTCGTAACATTGTACAGGAGGCAGCAACGAAAACCATCCCAAAGAAAAAGAAATGCAAGAAAGCAAAGTGGCTGTCAGATGAGGCTTTACAAATAGCTGTGGAAAGAAGGAATGTGAAAAGCAAGGGTGAAAGGGAAAGATATAAACAACTGAATGCAGAGTTCCAGAGAATAGCAAGGAGAGATAAGAAGGCCTTCTTAAATGAACAATGCAAGGAAATCGAGGAAAACAACAGAATGGGGAGGACTAGAGATCTCTTCAAGAAAATTGGAGATATCAAGGGAACGTTTTGTGCAAAGATGGGCATGATAAAGGACAAAAAAGGCAGGGACCTAACAGAAGCAGAAGAGATTAAGAAGAGATGGCAAGAATACACAGAAGAACTATACAAGAAAGATCTTAATGTTCCTGATGACCACGCTGGTGTGGTCAATGACCCAAAGCCGGACATCCTAGAGAGTGAAGTCAGGTGGGCCTTAGGTAGCATTACTAACAACAAAGCTAACGGAGATGATAATATCCCAGCTGAGCTACTTAAAATCCTAAATGATGATGCTGTTAAAGTGCTGCACTCAGTATGCCAACAAATTTGGAAAACTCAGCAGTGGCCAAAGGATTGGAAAAGGTCAGTTTACGTTCCAACTCCAAAGTAGGGCAGTGCCAAAGAGTGTTCAAACTATCGCACAATTGCACTCATTTCACATGCTAGCAAGGTTATGCTCAAAATCCTACAAGCTAGGCTTCAGCAGTACGTGGACCGAGAACTACCGGAAGTACAAGCTGGGTTTCGAAGAGGCAGAGGAACTAGAGATCAAATTGCCAACATGCGCTGGATCATGGAGAAAGCACGAGAGTTCCAAAAAAACACCTACTTCTGCTTCATTGACTACGCAAAAGCCTTTGATTGTGTGGATCACAACAAACTGTGGCAAATTCTTAAAGAGATGGGGGTACCAGACCATCTTACCTGTCTCCTGAGAAACCTGTATGCGGGTCAAGAAGCAACAGTTTGAACCAGCCATGGAACAACTGATTGGTTCAAAATTGGGAAGGGAGTACGGCAAGGCTGTATATTGTCACCCTGCTTATTTAACTTATACGCAGAGTACATTATGAGAAATGCAGGGCTGAATGAATCGCAAGCCGGAATCAAGATTGCTGGGAGAAACATCAACAACCTCAGATATGCAGACGATACCACCCTAATGGCAGAAAGTGAAGAAGAACTAAAGGGCCTCTTGATGAGAGTGAAAGAGGAGAGTGCCAAAGTTGGCTTGAAACTCAACATTAATAAAACTAAGATCATGGCATCTGGTCCCATCAATTCCTGGCAAATAGAAGGGGCAGAAATGGAAGCAGTAACAGATTTTACTTTTTTGGGTTCCAAGATCACTGCAGATGGAGACAGCAGCCATGAAATTAAAAGACGCTTACTCCTTGGAAGGAAAGCTATGGCAAATTTAGATAGCATAATAAAAAGCAGAGATATCACCATACCAACAAAAGTTTGTATAGTCAGGGCGATGGTGTTTCCAGTAGCAATGTATGGTTGCGAGAGTTGGACCATAAGGAAGGCTGAGCGCCGAAGAATAGATGCTTTTGAACTGTGGTGCTGGAGAAGACTCCTGAGAGTCCCTTGGACTGCTAGGAGATCAAATCAGTCAATCCTAAATGAAATCAACCCTGACTGTTCCCTGGAAGGACAGGTACTAAGGCTGAAACTCAAATATTTTGGCCACCTAATGCGAAGAGAGGACTCTCTGGAGAAGACCCTGATGCTGGGAAAGATTGAAGGCAAAAGGAGAAGGGGAAGGCAAAGGATGAGATGGTTAGACAGCATCACCGATGCAACGAACATGAAAATGAGCAAACTCAGGAAGATAGTGGAGGATAGGAAGGCCTGGCGGGATATGGTTCATGGGATCACGAAGGGTCGAACACGACTTAACGACTGAACAACAACAAAATTGTGGATTTTATGAACAAAGTAATAATCTTTTTTTTTTAATGAAGAAATTTCATAGGTATGGCATGAAATCCGCAGTGAGAGTTCCTAAGTGAACATGCACATGACTTTATGCCAATGTAACGGTACATAAGCCATAAACTGATCTTGCCCAATTATTGCTTGCTCATGTGTGTGAGATTTCTAGGCTAGCCAATAAACTAGTATTATACATAATATTAACAATGAGCGAGTTACCTTGATTAGTTTGTCTTTATCCCTTTTTTCTTTTTTGAAGGTCAATCCTATCTCCCTCCAGCCCAGAGCGTGCAGTGCTACTGACAGAGTGTGCGCTGCATGCTACGGGCCAGCAGGAGACCAGACAGCCCAGGAGAGGTAAGGAACATTTTACTCTCCTTAGGCTGACTGGTACCCAAGGAGTCTCCTCAGACCTACCCCAGTTCTTTAGTTGGCATATGTCTGAGGAGACTCAGAGGGAGGGTTTAGGCTGGGAAGAGGGTATAGGATCGGGCATGGCTGCCGCCGAGATCCTCCCCCCTCCTGCCCCTGAACTTCCCCCAGCTTGGCCCCACTCCCCACCTTGACCTTCCTGACCAACCAGAGGCGTCGCTCCAGTAGGGGCGGGGCCGTAAGTATCGCTCCGTCCTAGACCCTTTACCGAGCGAGCAGGAGACGGCCCCGCCCCCTCACTGTCAGAGCCATCCCGTGCGGAGAAAGCAGCAGGCAGCCTGCTGCTTTCTCCGCACGGGATGGCTCCGACAGTGAGGGGGCGGGGCCGTCTCCTGCTCGCTCGGTAAAGGGTCTAGGACGGAGCGATACTTACGGCCCCGCCCCTACCGGAGCGACGCCTCTGTGACCAACTTACCAGCGGCAGTGGAGGTTCTGCTGGCCGGTGTCGCTTGCAGAACAGTGGAGCTCTTTCTGCACCAGTGGCCTGGGCCTTATAGTGGCAGACCATGTGATAGGATTGGGTCTTTATTGTGGGCATTAGTGGGACAAAGACAGTACAGTTGGACCTTTTTATCCACTGGGGTTCTGTTCCCGAAACTCCAGTGGATTAAAAAAAATCATTGTTATATGAAAACTGGGGTGGGAGTGGGGAGTAGTGCCACATTACCTTTTTACCAGCATCTTCGGCACTTCCCTCCTCCTGAGTTTGTTTAAACTGACTGAAGAAAAAAGAAAGAAAAACCGCTACCAGAAGCAACCTGTAGATGGTGCCAGAGACTCCCAGTTGCATCTTTTTTCCCCCAGCAGTTTAAGCAGCAGCTGGGAGATTCCCAGTAGGCTCCCGACAGATTCCCGGTTGCGGTTTTTTTTTTTTTTTTCAGTGGTTTGGAGGCACGCAGGAGGCGGGAAGCAGCTGGCAGGCCCCAGACAATGCTGAAAAAAGAGGTAATGTGGTGCGGTCAGACTTCCTCTTCCACAGTTTTGCCACTCGTGTTGAATCAAATCCATGGATGGAAAAAACGTGGATAAAAATGTCCGATTGTATAAGACTTTGTTTATAAACAGGTTTGTGAGTATAGAAACTGAAACCAGTATTGCTCCCAAAGCACAAGCAAAGGAGTGGAAGAAATTCCTGAAAAACAGGATGGGGGTTGTCATTTTGTGTGTGTGGGGGGGGGATTTTCACAGAACATACCACCTAATTTGAGACCAGCACTACCCTGGATCTTGGAAAGTGGGACATTGTCTGGTGGATACATCCCTCGCAAAAACCTAGCTTTGCTATCTAGATCACTTGTATCTATCTAGATTGTGTGGTTGAATTAAGGTATTGAACCTTGTAGGTGCAGAAAAAAAATCCCCTTGAATGCTTACTGCTAGGTGTATATATAGATCTAATTTGCCAACCCGATGAGGTGTACTCGGCTTGTCACAGTTCAAAGAAATTTCCAGGTTTCGCAATGTAAACATATTGTTCCTCCCCACAAGAGAAGACTGCTTTAATTCAAACCTAGGCAGCTGTAGCAAGATTCCAAAGCAGGTAATCGTAGCCACTCATTAGAGATGTGCAAGCAATTTATTACTCGTCTAATTCTAATTTGCCCATTTTTTCCTCTTGAATAAAGCTTCCCCCCAATGGAGGCTCAGTCATCTATCCCATGTAACCCTGCAGTGCCTTTATTTTAACATGTGCAAACTTTCACAGTCACAAGATGACTCTCCCTCTTTTTTTGTTATAATCTCCACTGGGAATTCATGTGTGTGTTGGGGGGGGGGGTGTCAGGCCTGTGGCAAGCTGGTGAAAATTAATACTCTCTCTCCAAAGAAAGATAAAATGAAGATAGTGTAAGTGTGGGAAAAGACAAAGTGAGAGTGAGGGAATATGTAACAACAGTTATCAAGTTTACTTCGTTGTAAGCAGGATCGCTTTAAGCCAATTGGTCTAATTGTTCCCAATTGGGCCCCGTGCCTAAGGGGGCCCAGTGCTAGGGTGGCTTTGTAACCATTTACTTTTATAGATTAAAAGGTAATCTACATATTTTGTTTGTTTACTTGTAGGCTTACATGAATGCAATTTTATATTAAAATGTGCATATAGATCCATTTGGTCCATTAACTCGCATGCACTTTTTAAGCTCACGTTTTGATTGCTTTCCATTCTACAATAGAGATATAAAGTCTGTAATAAATTTTATTTCTATCTCTAAGATTCCACAGACCTTGGCTGTGAACCTGGGGCCCCACAATGTTTCCAGTTGGGCCCCGCAGCTCCTAAGGCCAGCTCTGCTTGTAAGCAAAGGGTAGCTACATGTCATCACCTTACAGAACGTTTCTAGGCAATGGTGACATTCTGGCTCACACTTAATGAAAGTTCAGGATGGGCATTTTAATTATTTGAAGAGTTGTATCCAGAGGAAGACACAGAAGTAATGAAATCGGCAAGTTGTCTCCTTCAAGAGAGCAAATGAAATGGCTCATGAAACCCAGCCTCCATGACAGGCGAGAAGGGAGCACTTTTCACAGAAGGGATTACAACAGTATCAGTATGCTCGCTCTCTCTCTCTCTCTCTCTCTCTCTCTCTCTCTCTCTCTCTCTCTCTCTCTCTCTCTCTCCTCTCCCCCGCCCCTCCCTTACCCCCAACATTTCACAAATGAAAATAAGGATGCACTCGTAAGACATTTCTATCCCAGCATTCCTCCAAAGCCTCGCCCTCCCTTTTATCTGCACAACAATCCTGTGACAGAAACTAGGCTGAGAAAGAGACTTACAATCCATCCCGGAAAACCCGGGACCGTCCCGGGTTCCGGTCCTCGGTCAGTCCTGGGCTTTCTGGGCCTGGTGAAGCCGCTGCTGCTTTTAAAAATTAAAAAAAACTTACCTTTTTCCGGTGGCGCCATCTTGGATCTTGCAAGATTTTGCAAGATCCAAGATGGCACTGCCAGAAAAAAGGTAAGTTTTAAAAGCGGCAGCGGTGGCTTAAGGGGGTAGGAGTCCTGGCCGGCTCGGATGCAACCGGCTAGGCTCCAGCGGCGGCAGCAACAACGAAGATGATGAAGAAGAAGAGACTATGGCGGTCAGTGGCAGCAGTGATGGCAGAATGGCGGCAATGGCGGGGGGCAGCAAAATTCTGGGCAGGTGCGGCGGCAGTGGCTTTTGCGCTATTAAAAAATTCCGCGCTTTTTTTGGACGTTTTCGGCCTTGCGTGGCTTCTTCTGGGCCTTGAAAAGTCCTCCGGAGAGTGGGGACGGTACTCCCCGCCCTCCCCCTGGGGTCATTTTTGCCCAATTACAGGCCGTGTGAAGTCACCCGGGGCGTGGCTTTCGGGTGATGTCACACGGTGGGGGCGTGGCTTCCTCTGGGGCATCAAAGCGGCACACGGCCCTCTACTCTGCCTCTGAGTGGATAGAGGGAAGTTCTTTTCCCTCTCGCACAACACCAGAACCAGGAGACATGCACTAAAATTGAGTGGAGGGAGAGTTAGAACAGACAAAATAAAATATTTCTTCATCCAGCATGTAATTAATCTGTGGAATTCCTTGCGACAGGATGTGGTAATGATGGCACCTGGCTTAGATGCCATTAAAAGGGGATTGGATAGATTCATGGAGGAAAAGTCCATCAAAAGTTGCCATAAGCAACCTCCTGGTTTTATAAGTAGGTTTTCTATGTATGACAGGTGCGAGGGAGTGGCAACAGGATACAGGTTATCTTGTTGTCTTGTGTGCTCTCTGAGGCATCTGGTGAGTCAGATGTTGTGCAGGCCTGCTTCACTATGTGGGGGTTATGTCGCTATTCATAATGTCCAGTGTTCTGTGGTGATTACACTCATTATGAGCTACTCCCACTGTGTGACAAACATCAGTATCGGAGGTACTATATTGTGATCTCTAAGACATTTTAAGCTTAGAAAAAGTAAAATAGTAACCGAAGATGACAAGCAAAGTATAATTGTACAAATTATATACATTTCTCTTATAAATAAATCCACAAAAGTGCCGCTACACCAGTCTTTTATGGCACATCAACAGCCAGAAAGAATGAACTACATTTCTTTTTTTAAAGCCTTCTGGATCTTAACCTTCTTGAAGGAAAGAAAATAAAAAACATAAGACTTGCATTGTTGGATCTGGTTAGGATTAATCAAGTTTGGCATGTTGCAATAGCAAGCTAGTTGCTTCTGGAACTAACAAATGGGGCATGATGATGAAAGTGATGGCCACCTTCTTTTTTTGTTACTGGCATCCTGTCCTCTATGGCAGTACCTCTCCAATTGTGGTACTCAAAGGAGTATGGTATGGGGTGAGAATGACAGTGGGGAAGAGAGAAAGAAAAGACCTGGCACAGACGGGATAATAGAGGAATACAGAGACAACAGGTTCGGCGTGGGGAGGAGAAAGTCAGGAGGAGAAAGCGACTGCTGTCCCTGTCCCTAACTCATACTTAGAGTTCTCCCCACCTCGCAGAGATAACTTAGAGAAATTATGCTCAGTGGTATGGTGCCCTTGAACATGTAAGTTTCCATTATGGTGTAAGGACAGGTGAGTGAACTTAGGGAGTACTGGCTAACGATCATGGAAAGTTATTGTTCCTTTCATAAATCTGCCCAGCTTGGCTAGCAGAGTATTTGGCATAGTCTTGTCTGATAGCAGTACTCTGGCAGATCTTTGACCTTGTACAAGAAGCTATGTAAAAGTCTATTTCATCACTTCATTGCAAAGCTGCATATATGCTACCTGCCTTCTTGGAACCAATGAAAAATGTGAATCACTATAAAGAAGTGGGACACAGAAACTACCAAAATGCCACATGTCTGCTGGGAAAGTACAACCAAAGTAAAAAAAACCAAAAACCAACAGTACGTATGTACGTACGTATGTACGTACACACACACACACACACACACACACACACACACACACACACACACACACACACACACACACTACAGCTTTCCACTTGTTCTGGTTTACTTTTGCTGTACATCCCAGATGACTGAAATAAATAATTAAAAAGGTACTGAATGGGTTTCTTGCCTTTTTTTTCCTTTAAGGAGGCAGGTATTTGATCTTCATTATATTGAGAGCAGGCCCTGTATTCAGTATCGCTATGTATGATGATTTACAGATATTTATTCCAAAGTAGGTTTAATAAATTATCCAACGGGAAAGAGAAAGGAGCAGGGGGAGTGGGAAGGAAACTTGTTAAATATATTACAAACATTGGGAAACAGCACTTGTGTGGGTTGTGGGGAGAGTGCAATCAGTAGGAAATTGAATCTGAAAAAGGGGGATAAGAAATATGCAAGAGCAAAGCAACCCCCCCAAAACACACACACACACACACACACACACACACACACACACACACATGAGTGAGATAAATGGGATGGGATCTTCCACATGAACAGAATCTCCTTGTCTTTTAACCGTCAATCAAAAAAAAAAAAAAAGGTCAATTTCATATAGCTTTCAGGGAGAATCACAGTTCAGGAGACCTGTGTGTAAAACAAGGGCAGTAGCATCGTTAGATAGGGGGGGCGCCAAAAGGTCTGGGTTTTTTTGTTTTCACCCCCTTTTCACCCTTTCAATGGCCACACAGCAGCGCCCCCGGGCGGCAGCTGCTTCGTGCGCCATTGAAAGGGCGAAAAGGGGGCGAAGCAGCTGCCTGGGGGGGTGATCGGCCGGAGCAGACGCAGGGCCGGCCAGCGAAACTAAAACAACAAGCAGCGATAACTCCTATGAGAGGGCGACTCACTTACTCGTCGGGCGACTCGGAAGAGGAAGTGCTTCTCTAGGCGCCTCCCCAGTCTCACTTGTGAGTCACCATCAAGACTGGGGAGGCGCCTAGAGAGGCACTTCCTCTTCCTCCGAGTTGCCCGACGAGTGAGTGAGTTGTCCTCTCATCGGAGTCATCGCTGCTTGTTGTTTTAGTTCATGTGGATTTTCGAAGGATTTTCAATGTTTTCGCCCCTGAAGCAGCTGCTGCCCGGGGGGCGCTGCTGCCTCCTGGGGTCATAGACTGTAAAAAAGTGCGGGAATATACCCGGGGAGTATAAGGGGGGGGAAATAATAAAACACGATTTTTACACCCCCCAAAATTTTTTGTGCCCAGGAGTGTAGAAGGGTGAAAAAGAGGGGGGGAACGGGGGCACCATTTCGAGGGTGCCCCCCTAGATTTTGGGCGAGCAACACTACTGAACAAGGGGGAGAGAAAGTATCATCTTTGAGGGAGGAAAGGATCCATTGTGAAGCACAATCTTGCAAGACTGTAGTTTGATTTTTTTTTTCTTAAAGACACAGATTTAAAACAGCATAGTTTGAGGGGACTTTCTTGATGTATGAGCTTCAACAATAATATGATTGTTCGATCTTTTTTTTTCCCTTTTAAGGAGTTTGGTTGCTACTCCAACACCTCCCAAATAAAAAATACGATAGGCCAAGGTGTAGTTAAGCAGTTCATTGGCATTTGGTATTCAGAGAACCAAGTAATCATCAATTTAGCCATAACCTGGGTCTGATCATGTGAATTAAAATCATGAGTGAACAGTCTCCATTTCCCCACAATAACCTGTGCCAAATGTTCAAATCTCAGCTGTGGATTTAAATTAAATCTAGTTTTCTGTTTCTATTCCACTGCCTGAGAACTGATTGACTGAGCTGCTTGTGCCAGGAAAAAAAAAACAGTGGATGAGGCGTAAGAGATCAATAAACTGTGTACTTGGAAAAGAATGTCCTTATTCCTCCCTGTCTAGCATTATACCATCAGATCCAACAAGTATTTCAACAAAATAAGCATAGGTTTAAAAGAAGGTAGTAATCTGCCACAAAACTGTAGCTTTATATATTTAACACAAAATTGGAAGAATTAACCATTTACAGTGAATGTTTTCATGCTATTCTATTGTATATTTGCAGTCAGAAAACTGACTGAAGTTAGGATAGTACAAGGAGGGAACCTAGAAGCGTGAAGCAAAATAGAACTCTTTGTACTTCAAACAATTGCCTAGCATATTTTAACAGTTTCCCCCTCACCTTGCATGACAAACTGCACTTGTCAAAGTTCCCTAACTGTACAAGCAGTTTCACATATATTATGAGCAGAGAGTCAAAATATTACGAGCAGAGAGTCAAAACTAATTTGCATGCATTAGTTGCATGTCCATAACATGATCTGCATTTTATTTTCCAAGGGAAATACCAAACTTGAGAGAGGCAGAACCTAACAGAAGGCCAAAGACTATGGGCCGCCATATCCACTGATCCGTTATCCACGGTTTCAGTTATCCATGGATCGTGGGGACACTCCCCCCCCCAGGCTTTTACTTTTTTCCCAGTAAGTTTTGTTTCTTCCTTAAACAAACAGGAGAAGCAGCCTCTGGCTGCTTATTGCAGGCAAGTAGAACGAGACTAAGTACTAGAGAGGCTCTGCAAGGTTAACTGAAACCTTGCAGAGCCTCTCTAGGACTTAGTCTCGTTCTACTTGCCTGCAATGGAGGCTGCTTCTCTGTTTGTTTTAAGGAAGAAACAATGCTTGCTGAAAGAAAAATAAGAGCTGGGGGGGGGGGGCGCGAACGCCTGCCTGCACGGGAGGCAGGGCGGGGGCCCCTCAGGAAACCATGGAGGAGGGGTTCACTCCTATCCACAGTTTCAAGTATCCACGGAGAGGCCTGGAACATATCCCTAGTGGTTATGGGGGGAATACTGTACTGTGGTGATGAGAGCAAAGTCTATCCTTCATCTTTGACATCTGGTACCCTGGCCTTCACTGGCAGGAATTCCACAGAAGGGTGCAGCTCATCTCTACGCAGAGTGCACAGAGATGCCCTGGGCCACACTGGAGTCCTCCTTTGCTCATACATCACCTGCCATAATAATGACACACATTTTGCTACTCTCTCGTAAGTGCACATAAACAGGAAAAAGGCCCACTGTAGCTGATTACTGGAAATGGACTGCAAACCAATGTTACATCGTAAATCTGACAATGAAGTGCAAATAAACAAATCAATTGCTGCCATTTCACATAGAATTTGCATGGGAAAATTAAACAAGCCCAATAATCTCAAGGAAAAGTATGGAGGGTATGTGGAGACAGAAGCTAGACACAGAAAATATGAGCTCTGCCTAACACTGAGGCTCTGAATTCCATGTGACCAGAAACAAAACAAGACTGATATATGACCAAGTCTGAAGATATGATGCTGTTGATGCATTGTTAAATTAACTTGGCTAAATACGAGAATGCCTGAGCCCCATGTAAGCCACTCTGAGCCTCCCAAAGGAAAAGCAAGACATGTGAGCAAACAAATGATGATGTTCAAAGGGGCAAGGTAATTTCTGTTGAGTAATTCAGGTCTGTTCCACATATGGCACTGGTGCCACTGCCCCTGAAAACTGTACCATTCCATGGAATGGGGGATTCCAATGTGGCCACAGTTTATCAGTGGGGTAATTCCACATGGATTAACCCAATCATTAACCGAGAACCACTGCCACACCTTCCTTCCCATCCCAAAGGTGAGTCTATTTTGTAAGCTTTTGCAGAGCAGGCTATTTTGTAGTTTGAGGAAAGGAATGACTTTTCAATGTGTCTTTTACAGAGCCGGATCATTTCTACTGCATGAAGTTTTGCAACCAGCACAGGGTGCGTGAGGGGATGAAGAGAGATGAAGCCAAAGCTACCTGGTCCATAGTTCATAAATTACATATGACAGGCGGCTTAACCAAGATTCCCCTGATGATAGTCCTCTTGTGTGGTGTCTAGTTTACAGATCTAGATCATTTATTTCATTTTATTTTAAGCCTTTTTTGCTCTTCAGCTGATAAGGGTCCCAGACAGATTTACATAACATTAACAAAAAAAAAAACCCACAGCAAACACTGACTAAAGCAATAAAAGATGGTTCCTCTCCTCCTACACTGATGGCTTCATCTCCTCCTCACAGGACAGTTTAGTAGCTGGTTCTACTGGTCTCTGAGAGTGGAAGTGAGGTCAGTCCCAGCTTAATAAGCAGCAGCCACAGGTGGAGACAGCTGGCAATGGTGTCACTTCAACACCCGGGCTTCTTATTTATTATGATCCACGTTAGGTTCTGGATAGTCACAGAGGTATTTTGCACCTTTATGTTTTCTCTAAACACACACACACACACACACACACACAGAGAGAGAGAGAGAGAGAGAGAGAGAGAGAGAGAGAGAGAGAGAGAGAGAGAGCGCTACAATGTAGGATATAGTACAGGTTGAGTATCCCTTATCCGGACTGCTTGGGACGGAAAGTTGTCTGGATTTTGAAATATTTGCATAAATATAATGAAATATCTTGGGAATGGGACCCAAGTCTAAACAGAAAATTAATCTGTCTCTTATACACATAGCCGGAAGGTAATTTTATACAATATTTTAAATAATTTTGTGCCCCAGCATGCCTTGCGTTATGCCAGCCAGGTGCTGGATTTTTATCAGTATATCTGTATATCAGTACCACTAGCCTGATATACAGAAGACAGGCAAATGAGGCTTTTCTTAGTGTGGAGATAAAGTGATGGGGAAAGCCTTCCTAGTTTAATTTCATCACTTCAGGCCACTGTTAAAAGGGCTGGTAAAAAAGATGAGAATCTTAAGAACCCAATATAGAGCGGCCTATGGCCCAATCACAGGCTTTTAGCTTACAGCATTTTCTTTCCTGAAAGTTGACTTTGAACCTCTCTCATGCTATTAATGTGAACCTCCAATCATTGTTAGAACAGAAAATAGAGCAGGAGCCAAAGGCAATACAAATGGGCATTCTGGTCAATGTAGGTTTCCCATTCACATTAGGAACCAACGTGAATCACGTTAGGATTTTAAGCTTCATATCTGAAAAGGCCTACAGAAGAGCTGTTTGGCACTTCACTCCCTCATTGCAAAAAATAAAAATACACACCCCATTAATTCTATTTTTAACCCAAATGAACAAAAACATATTTTTTTTTCAAAAGCATATGCATGGGAATATAACAGATAATCACACATTCCTTGATCGATAGATTAAAATGCCTACTCTGGCCCGGCTTCTAGGTTACCCCCCAACCCCCCCTCTCATTAATTCTCTTTGTGATGTTACATTGCAGACCATTATGACCCCTACAGATCACGGTAATGTTAGATGGTAATCTAAAATTCCTTTCCAGCCCTGTTCTTTGCATGCAGGAAAAGAGTTGGTATAACCCCTGCATCCCTGCAATTCATACCCTAAGAAAAAGAGTTGTTCATTACTAGAACAGAAAACATCTCCTGGTGAAAGAGGGAACCGGCACCTGTGATTCATCTGTAATAACCAAGAGAATAGCATTAAAAAGGGTAGGAGGCTGCAGGGAAGATGGCAAATTGACATCATTTGCTGTTGCCCACAGGAGGCCTCCAAACTAGACATTGGGGCTGGGGGGTGGGAGGGAAGCAACACAAAAAAGGCGAATATATATTTCCCCTATAAGAACAAGAGACAACTGCACACACTGTCTCAACTTCTCTTTGTCTCTCTTCTCTGCATGCCTAGCACTCCCTGCCTAGTGTTAACCTCAGAAAACAGATCCATCTTGTCCTGACCGTTAAATGCGCCGAAGCCTCCCTTCAACCGTCTCTTCTTCAAAATTGCAAAGTGCTTTAACTCCTCTAGATTAGAAAACAGTAGAGTGGAAAATTGCAGGAGATTGCTTTCCATAGACTCCCTGTTTACAGCGGTAGCCTGTAACAAGACAGCTATGACTAGCCTTGCCTGTGGCAAGTGCCAAGCTAGGAGTGTCAGAAGATCTCCTGCTTATCCATCCACGCCTGTGTAGAAAAAAAAGAAATGTCTGAAACAGTCACACAAGCCACTCTTGCTTTCACCACCTGCCTTCTTTCCAAAATCATTACAACTTTCCCTCATAGTCAACAATGAAAAACAGTGACTGTATGTCTTTAAAAAAAAATAGGAGGAAGGGGAAATGATCCCATCCAAATTAAGGAGTTAAAAGGGAAGACTCCACCCCCATAATCAGATGTTGCTGTTATTGCATCAAATCTCTTTTCTCAACTGATGTCCTTTTCATCCTAATGTACTAAATAAAATATCTGCTCCTTGTAGAATGTGATTAATCTATACTAGATTAAAATCAAATCATGCACAAAATCAATTTCACTTAAAGTACAATAATCTAAGCCCACCGAGGTTGCTTTCTAATAATCACGATAAAGACGATCAGCCCACCCTCCCACCTTTCTTATACTGTTTTGGTCTTTCGATTTTTAGTTGAATGCTTGATTTTCATATCCTGTTATGAATTATGATTGTGTGTGTGTGTGTGTGTGTGTGTGTGTGTGTGTGTGTGTGTGTGTGTGTGTGTGTGTGTGTGTGTTATTACAGAAACTTTGCTACAAAGCTGGAGGCGAGACAAACTTGTTCAAATATTCCTCTGGGGGTTTTCAGGTCAAGTCGTGTGTGTGTGTGTGTGTGTGTGTGTGTGTGTGTGTGTGTGTGTGTGTGTGTGTGTGTGTGTGTGTGTGTGTGTTGAGATTGGTATAAACCTCAAGGGATTTCTTGATTTAAGAAAGAACTACAAATATTTAAGCTGTCTTGGGGGGGATTATGCTGACATTGGATCATGGGATTACCTCTTGCATAGAAGTCAGAGGATTTGGACTGGTTTGTCCTCTCGTCAGAAAATAAATTGGGCAAAAAGAGGTCTTATACAATGTTAATCACATATTCAATCATTCCTTACCGTAAACATGTCAAAAGGTATAACACAACATAGGGGAAAACTGAAAGAAAAAGGAAACCTATTCACTTGAGGACCAGAGTATGGTTATGATCTTAGGCTGTGAATGGGTCTACCATTATGGCTTTGACTAAACTACAGTATCACCTAATTGGGAGGGGGGCAGGGATTTGACAAAGAAGACTAATGATCCTTGATGGCCCTGGCCTTCAGATATAACATTCACCAGAGTTTTGGAGGAGGAGCACAGAGACAACTAACAGCGCAATTCAACTTAAATTCCGGGCGGCAGACCTAGTGTCCGCCGCCCGGAATAGTTGCAAACGTGCCGTAACGTTTGATGACTACTTTAGAGCCTTCCCCGGACCCCAGAAAGGTAGGATCTGGTGGACATCTCCAAGGCTCAGCAGACGGGGGAGGGACGGCGGAGCCGGGAGGGCGGCCATAGGCCCAGCCGTCCCGGGCGGGGGCGGGACATGGCGTCCATTGCAGGCAGCTGCAGGCAGCCCGTGGCGGGGCACTGGATCGGGCGGACGGCCTCAGCCGGCCACCGGATCTTTAAGTATGATTGGGCTGTAAGAATGGTTTTGCAGTTTGAGCGAGCATCCTGAATCAGCTAAAAGTGAAGTGGTGCAGGAGTTGTCTCTGAAACATGATGCAAGATTAGTGGGATTTGTGGCCTGCTGTAGGCTATGGGCTCCCAATTTGTTCCCTTTGTAGGAATTGAAACGAACATAACATGACAAATGCATCCAAAAGGTGTAATAGAAGACAGGCTTATGTTTAGAAGTTTCCTGGTGTGTTTCAAGTTTGTGGCTTTTTCAAGTGTACTAAAATGGCAAACTTGTAAAAGCATCCCATGAGCTGAAACAGCCAATCAGATGAAACAACGAGGGCAGAAGAGGGACTTATCAACGAGGGCAAAAAAGGAGGAAGAAAATAGCATACAGAATAACAGAATCAAAACAAAGATAATATGTATCAATACTGATTATTATTATATTAATAATAATAATAATAATAGTAATAACCCCGTCATTTTGACACTCATGAAACCAAACACAAAAGGAAGAAAGCAGATTGCACTCAATTCTATGATTTTCAGTTCTAGTACAGTCTTCTCCATTCAGTATTATGATAGAATGTACATTCTTAAGAATTAAAGGAGGAATATTGGATGAAGGGTTAATCCTCCTGATCACTCTTGGCGTCAAGCCCAGAAATAGCAGCTCTTCACCTCCTCTTTCCCACATCATAGTGAAAATGCACAGCTCTTTTAAGAGGGCAAACACGTACAGCTTTAAGAAATTTTAAGACATGAATCTGCTTGCACGTACTGTATGGTACACTTATGGCTAAGGATTCATTCTTAACCTTTCTTTCCCTCCAAGGATCATGCATGATCATTTTGTCATGCAGTGAAAAACCACAGTGTGGCAAAGAAAAAAATTATATCATCATGCCTGGCAAAGTGATAAGGAAAAGGGGGGGGGGGGAAATATGTACAAGAAATTTAAGCTAACTCCTGCTTTCTAATAGAAGTTGCCATCACAACCGTAACAGATTTTGCAGCATAAAAGACATATTTCACTTTTCCCCTTCACCCAACCATATCATTTTTCCCTACAGCTGCAAATTGGCAGCATTCCTCCCTCTTCTCTGTCACCTGTATAGTTCCACACATCTCCTGTATTATGCATTTTCACAAAGACTTAAAGGCCATGCTCAAGCTGCAGAGGGTAAAAGATAAGGGCAGATCAGGCAACTACGAGAATTTCATTCATGTGGCCCCACCATGACACTTCTAAGTGACTGGGGAATCTACTCCGTCCTTCATGCACTGAAATTTCTACCAGGGAATCTCCCCATGGTGGCTTTGCTAACCCATGGTTTGATCTATTTATAGCTGCCTAAGGATTAAAGAACAATTGAAATTCATGCTGGGCTAAGAAGAAGGGCTACACTGGAAGAGTAATTACATTTGCAACCAAAAAAATACTTTGTATTCCCTTCGGAACAAAGTTCTAGATGTGACTGATTCCAAGGCCCTGTGTGACTACTAGAGTCAGTCAAGGGTGACTGATCCTTACTGACCTCAATCAAAGTCTCATATATAAAGGGCACGGAAGGCAGGAGTATGGGGGAGAGCTAAATCAGCATTCACACTAATAATTACACTGCATGGGAAATAGAGGAATCTTACAGTCTATTAATTTGCTACATCTGTATCCTGCCCTTCCACCACTTCAGAGCAGCACATTGGCTTTACAACAACATTGTTAACTGGTTTAGGCCAAGAATGGCAACAGCCATTACATAATTGGGGGAGTGGTGGTGGACAGCAAGTGTTAATGACTCATGTTTCAAGTGCCATCGCTAGCCCCCTCCCCCGCTGCCCAGGGCCGGGTGACATCACGCCTCGTGGTGCCGCCTCCTGCAGGCGCGCCGGCCCCTCCTCGCTTCCATAGAGGCTCCATTTGGAGCTCAACAGAAGCAAGGGTGGGCGGAAGGGCCTGGCTCACTCTGAGAAATGCCGCCACGGCCTCTCCTCGTGAGACCACGCATGGTCCCTCTGCCCTATGGCAGCTACGCTACTCCATGTTTCCATCCTGCTGAAGTGTGAAAAATCTCAAAACAGAGGTTAACATTTCACTGCAGTAGGGAAGAGACGAAGACCATGAAAAAAGAAAAAGCACAGGTCACCAGCACCACATCCTGCTGCAGCGCATCCATCATGCTCCAAAACCCACGTTGAGAGAAAGTGATTTGCCCAAAGTCACATATGGTGGTTTGTAGCTAAACCTGGATTTCAGGTTCAGTTAGCTCCCTGCTAACTTTGCAAGAGGCACTTTTTCAATTTGTGCTCCTCTTATATCTAGCAGGGGGAGAGTAACTGCCCCCCTTTCACCCCAGGCAGCACAGTGTTTTTATGGTGGCTGTTTGCTGGTGGTGTTCTGCATATTTTTGGATTTGAGATTTATTCTGATCAGAACACAGTAACCAACAAAACACTAGGAAGCATGCAGAGGTCGCCACCACCCGCCCCCCTCGCCTGGAGCGACCCACACTGGCCACTCCACGTAAACTACGCTACTGTCAGAACATGCAATTAAATGTTGGCATGGACCCATCTATTCTACTGGACTTGGTTATATAGTCCCTGAACCTACACTATCATGTGTAGGCATAAATCAGGGAAGCTTGGCCTCAAGGGAGTTACGTAGTCCTGGAGCTTATAGAAAATTATTATTATTATTATTATTATTATTATTGAATTTATATCCTGCTTCCCCCTCCCCCTTGGGAAAAAAAATATATGGAAAGCTCCCAAACCCACCAGAGAAAGGGCTGCGGAAATGTGCAAAAAATCTCCTGAAAATTTCACTTGTGTTATTGAATTTTGTTTGGCTTCCCTTGAAAATATTTAGGTAGATCTTCCTCTTTGGAAGATATGAAATTGGCTTCAAATTTCCTGTTTTTTTGAAAGGTTAGCATCAACCCAAACGCAAACTAAGTCTCCTTGTGGAACTGGGTTTAACACAACACGTACACATTTTTGTGTTCACAATTGATTATGCACCCCTTGATAACTAGCCGCTGAGTGTGTGCCCTGCTTCCACTGTGTATGTGACACTGGTTTTTATGAGTGTTCTTCCTGTGGCATGAGGCCTGTTATGGATCACTGATTCATGCAAGTTGTCATATGACTGCACTCATCAAATAAAATACATGCATGAGTGAACTGGCCCCACTTAGTGACCCATATAGGAGGGCTCAATAAACCACACACAACTGCCCGTCATCCCATTGGCAACCTGAAGAAATTGTTTTCCACTCTGAAGAATGTCTGTACAATCTGTTCTTTTCCAATGGATGAAGCAAGCTTTACTTGCACCACAATTTTAACTTTGAATGTCTCGGTAGTTTTATGAGCACATCTGCCTTAACAAATGCATTATGAACGCTAAGCACCCTCTGCCTCACTGTTTACTCTCACAAAAGAAGAAAGAAAAATGGCAATGGAAAGTGTAGCATGTTTAACTAACACAGAGATGAAAGTTCATTGTTAATGCTGGTTGTAGATATTTGCTTCCACAGAGAGAAAGGGGCAGCTTCTGCCTCAGAGTCTGCACCCTGGAATTCAAATAAACATGTTAATGGGTTTTCTTGTTGTTGTAACTGCTGAAAATGCAAATCCACACACTTCTTCAACAACAAGTAAATCAAACACCTTAGAAACAGAAATTATTGGTTCTTGAAAACGAAAAACAAGTTTCCTAGAAAGAAGAGGGTTTAAAAAAAAAAAAATCTTCAATATATCAGTATTCCAGCCCCTTATCATCTTACACAGTTTTAGGCTCCAATCCTATGTACAACTAACTACCTTGGAGTAAATCCAACTGAATTCAATGGGACTTACTTCTGAGTAGACATGCCTAGGATTGCCCTGAAGAAATAGCAGCATCTGGTGAGTTACTGTTCACTGCTGGATGGAACCTCATACAAACATCAGATGAGATGGTTATTCTGTTCTTGGACCATACTACTTCGGACAGGAGGAGGGACATTATGCTACCCCTCTCTATAAAAAAACGAAAAACTTCTCCCACATAGAAAACTACAGGAGCAGGTTTCTAAACAAGCCTTTGCCTTGAAAAGCTATTTTCTCATGTGCTATCCATTTGTTTTTCTTTCTTTTTTTAAATGGGAAATCACTTAATTGTGTGATCGTCCACCAACCCTATGAATTGGTACAGTCAGTGCCAACCCATCCATGATGTGGCTCATCATGTCCAGCAGCAGATGGTGAAGGCAGGGCTGCCTTAACAACATTATGCACCCCCCGGGCAAAGCAGTGCACCCCCAGGGAGTGACGTCATCCCCCGGAAGTGACATCACTCCCAAGACGCCGAGACAGAATTGGCCCTTGCGCATGCGCAGGCTCGCACAGGCACAGATGAGTTCCCCGGTCACCTGAAGTATTTGCAATCGCTGCACTCGGTCGGATGGTGTATTCCGAAGCTTCCAGCCTGCCGCGTTGTGCGCCTGCACGACTGGTTGGAAGCTTCGGAATACTCCGACCAAGTGCAGCGATTTGCAAATACTCCAGCTGGCTGGGACTCACTCAGGCAGGGACTTTTCTGCACATGCGCAAACTTCATCCGAGTGCAGCGACTGCGAATACTCCGGCCGGCCAGGACTCACTTAGGGGACTCTTCTGCGCCTGCGAGATGGCCAATTCCATTCCATGTTCCCTCGATTGTCAATCTTGTTAAGCAAGTGCAGCAACTGCTGAAGTGCCGTGAGTCAGACGCTTCTGGAGCCGATGGGGCAGTGCGGCTTGGGGTCCCCTATGCTTGTGGGGGGCCCGGGCAACTGCCCACTATACCCATATGTAAAGACGGCCCTGGGTGGAGGAAGTGGCTGACTCAGCATGCCCTTCATCCTCCTTTCTCACACAGTTCTTTTCCAAAAACAGGAAGTGCAGGACTTTGTTTAATTTAAAGGAACCACACAAGGAAGGCATGAGATGAGAGCAGTGGATCACCGCTTCCCTACCCTCTCACCTGGCTCCTTCCTCACACAGTCCCTTTAAATAAAATAGGAAGTCCTGCACTTCTGGGTTTTTAAAAAAAAAAAAAACATAGGAGGAAGGAGTGTGCTGAAGAGATAAGGTCTTTTTGGGGAGGGTGTGTGTGTGTGTCAGGGGTGTGCAGAGTGGGGGCAGCAGGTGAGACAGAACCACTCCATCGTAGTCCATGGAAAAACTCCACAGCCTAACCCTGTGATTGCGCACGCTACCCACCTGAGTAAGCTGGTAGTGCACGCACAATCACTGGGTTAGGCTGTGGCTTTTTTCCATGGACTACCACAGGGTGGTTCAGTCTCACCTGCTGCCCCCGCACCGCACGTCCCTGGTGTGTGCGCGTATGTGCTTGTGGGTCAGGGGGTGGCGCCCGGCCAGGCAGGTATTTCCATGTACAGCTTTACCCCTTCAGACACTGTTCATGAGAACTAGACCTGACAACTGGTAAGACACGATACTAAGCGCTCTGAAATGTCTCTTGTTTGAAAGGTGATCTCTTTTGTCCTGACATTTCCTGTATTCTTTAAGCACATTTCCAGAAAGAAGTCTCTCTGATCACAGACTGTAGCAATCTGCAGTTAATTTCCCCAACCCTTTGTTAGCACGTTACAAGTTGAGCTTCTTTGATGTTGTGCTCTTTATGATCCTGCATAGTATAGAGCTGTTTCTTTCACACTTAACACCCACTTTGGAAGGCATATAATCCCATTAGCTGGCAGCAAATTTGATTTTGATTGTTACAGTTGCATTTGCAAAGTCCTGCTAATCATTTTGACAATATTTTCTTTTTATACTGTGGTTGTTTACAAAGCGGAAAAAACAAAAACAAAAAAGGTTGATCTCTAGAAAGAGCAGCACTGTTCCTTTCCCTGCCATAGGAGATGGTTCCGTTTCTGTCCACAATTCCTTGTCAATACAAATGTACAACATTTGTGTATACCAGTTACAAAACAGAGGGATCTTTCTGAAGGCTATGGTTACCACCAGCCCTACGTGTGAGCAGACATTTCTTCAGCACGCAAAAGGAAGAGGGGCAGTGATTTTTCCCCTTCATGGTCATCTGGGGGTGGGTGGGCAAGCTGACATAGCTCACTGTTCTGCTGCGGTGGCACCCAATTGGCAGAATTTCATCTCTGGGAGGGAGGCTGGGGATTCGGAGAATATTCAGCTTCAGAGGATCTGTGGGAAGGGGGTGGTTGAGGCTGCACCCTCATCCTCCCCCACAATGGGGCTTCAGGTACTTCCTGGTTGCTAAGGAGGGTGTTCCCGTCTGAGGCTGGCCAGCCTGCAATGGCCCTCAGCTTCTGGCTACTCCCCTCATCATGCGCTCATCAGGGCATTTAAACCTTGCCGCCTACTGCACATGCTCCCCAGGGTGGGTCTACTTTATCTCTCCCTCCTTCCCGATACCCAGCAGTAGCACATCTGTTTCCTTGATGATGAAGGTGCTAGTGGGTGGTGCCAAGAGTCATGTGGGTTGTCCCAGCATGCCTTCCATTGCCTCAGACATGGCTGGTGAGGTGCTGCTCAGGTGAGTTCAGGGTGGCGGTGTGCCATCCAGGATTGATCAGTGGGCCCAATCCTGGACAATGGGGAATCATTTGGGGAAGATTTTTTTTTTCTGGGGAGATATCCAGGATGCGTGCAGTTGCTGCTGGAAGGAGGGAGTTGAAAAGCCCCCATGTGTAAACAGAACACTGCCTGTGATGCTTTGGATCCTGTGTTATGGATCAACATTTTATCATTATTTCTTTTCAATGGGTGCCTATGCCATGCCCTTATAAATGCCAGTATAAATGTTGCTGCCAGGTAACACAAGTACCAGCTTTATTTGCCAACATATATGGATGACAGCCTGGGATGATGAACTATTTTATCCAGAACTCATACAAAAAAAAAATGGGCACCAGCACACTGCCTTTCTGAGCCACAGGCTAAGCTGCTGAAGAACTCTGGTCCAGCCTGGTCCACCCTGGAAGGAAGAAGACAATCCAATTTGTGTGACCTCCTGTCTGTATTGTCCCCATTGAATGTAACCTCCTTTGTTTCCCTGTATCACCTCCTGTTTGTATTTGCATCTCCCCCCATGCCATCTCCGTATTTTGCCTGTCATACTGTAAAAGACAATGAAAATTCAAAATTGACAGAAGAAACTCACCAGAATCCTGAACCTTAATTCCTGGAATTTAAATGACTAAGAACATAAGAAGAGCCCTGTTGGATCAGGCCAAAAGCCCATCTAGTCCAGCTTCCTGTATCTCACAGTAGCCCCACCAGATGCCTCAGGGAGTACACAGCCAACAAGATAACCTGTTTCCTGTTGTCACTCCCTTACACCTGAAACAGAGGAAACCTCCTTCTAAAGCCAGGAGGTTGCTTATGGCTTGTAACCTGTGATGGTCTTTTCCTCCATGAATCTGTCCAAACCCCTTTTAAAGGCATCTAGGCCAGGTGCCATCACCACATCCTGTGGCAAGGAGTTCCACACTGGGTAAAGAATTTTTTTCTTTTGTCCGTTCTAACTCTCACTCCACCAGGCGCGTCGCTGTTGCGAAGCGCGCGGGGCGGTCCGCCGAAGGGTGACGCGCGCGGGCAGACCACCGGAGGGCGACGCGCGCAGAGGGTGACGTGCGCGAACCCACACGTGCCGCCCGTCACCTCCCTTGCACGCGTTGCCCTCCGGAGGTTCCGCTCCAAGGCCTTCTCCCAGCCTCGGGCCAGGAGAAGGCCTTGGAGCGCGGCGCGCCAGGGCCTTCTGATGAAGGCCCGCTGCATCACAACGTTATTTATAACGTTTTTCGCGCATGCGCAGACCGTTCCTGAGGGAAAAGGGCTGCCCTTTTAAACTAGGCAGTGACAAAGCTTATCGCAATTTTTTTATCCTGCCTTTCCTCTATAGCACTCAGAGCGGTATGCATGGTCTTCTTCATTTTAATCGACACAACCACCCTATGAGGTGGAAGATTATGCTGAGAAAGACGCAAGCCATGATCTCTGTGCTTCATGTCTCCATTCGCAGTATGGGAATAATGTACGTTGACCTCTCATAAAGGATTGTTGCAAGGGTTACCAAGGCCCAAACTAAATATGACCTGAGCATAAGTAAAACATTTACCTGCACCAAATCCCAGGTACCTGCTGTCTCATCTATTTACTTAAGGAATTTATTAGTCACCCTTCAGTGTAAATCTCCCAAGGTGGCATGCAATTTGAAATGAAAATGACAATAAAACAACAACATAACAACATAAAACTGATAATAACAGTGATAAAAGGCACAGAAGCAGCAGCCATAAAAACAGTAAAATCCATCTATATCAAGTCATCTCACCTCCAAGATCACACACCAGGGATTTGCAGCTGAGACAAGTGCAAGTGCCAGCAACCTGCTAAGTTGTGACATCAGGTGCATGGGTCTTTGCACAGGTATGTTTTCTATGAACATCTGGTGTCTCGCTCAAATGAAGTGTACCATAATGTATACAAAGAGCTTTAAACACCACAAATATGTTATTTCAATACTTATTGCTGGAGAACTTTAAATCCAGTTCAAAAGGCCCAATGTTATCAACGTAGTCAATTAATATTGATTTTAAATTTAGAATAAATTGTATGAATTAGCACTTAAATCGAACCCTCATATCCCCACAACAGCCCTGTGAGGTAGGTTAGGCTAAAGATAGCAACTGACCATATCACCAGTTGGCGACATCAACACAGGTCACCCCATCCCAAGTTGAATATTCTGTTCATTGTACCACACCAACAGGAGGAGAGTAGGAGAAACAGTCCATTTACCCCGTCCCCTCCATTTAGATCAGGGGTGGCCACCCTTCCACCATTAGGGCCTCTGCATTCTTAAGAGCTGTGTAGAAGACAGAATCTTGGCAGCTGCAATTGTTGATGGTGCTGCTAAAGCAGCTGCACCTGCTAAAATGCCCTCACCTATTCAATCATTAAAGGGCTAGCAGCATTCATGTTGAAAGGTTGGCCACCCCTGTTTTAGATGATCTGGTGGTATAAGCCTGAAATCTGAGCTACACCACAGGAATCTGAGCTAATGTTATGTATTCTTATGCCAGATGCTGGTTTAATAAAAAGATATCAATTTACCTAGTTTGTATCTCGTACTCTGGAACCAATATAGTAGCAACAACCACAACCCCAAACAGTCTTTCACAAGTCGTTTGTTTAATCCTTAGTCAATTCAGATTCCATTACGGGGAATCGGTTACAGCAGAAACAGAAGGTTTTAACTTTAAATATGATTTCCGCGTCGTCCTCCAAATTCCAAAATCTCCAATTAAGTTAAAGCTTTTGCTGGTCAGAGCCCTGTCAGATCAAGATCAAATTCCTTTGTTCTTCAGAGGATCAGTCTAATAGTCTAATCTGTTCACTAGGATTGAAATGGAAGAAAATGAAAAGCAGAGTCTGGAGGAAATAAAGGCAAAGGGCACAATCTCACTAGGCAATTCTCCTATACACTGAAAGTAATGGGAACTCATTTTAATAGAGATTGTGCAGGAGAATTTCCTGGTGGACTGTACCCAATGGCTAGTGCCTTGCTGATTTATTTATTCTGCTGTCTATCCCCCTAGATAATTCCAAGTTGTTGGAATTATCTCCCCTTATCTTCATGGAATTATTTTATTTTTATTTTATTTTTCACATGTTTATACCGCCCTTCCTCCAAGAAGCTCAAAGTGGTGTACATATTTCCTCCCCTCCTTTTTGTCCTCACAACAACCCTGTGAGGTAGGTGGGGCTGAGAGATAGTGACTGGCCCAAGATCACTCAGGAAGCTTCGTGGCTGAGCGGGGATTTGAACCTGGATCTTCCAGGTCTAAGTCTAACTCCCAAACCACTACCCCATCCTGGCTATCCCACTCTATCCTTGCTCTGTCTCTGTGAAGTAGGCTATGCTAAGTGATAGTGACTGATCCAAGGTTATCTGGTAAGCTTTATGGCCAGTTAGGAGTTTGGTACCAGGTATCCCCACCGCTGAACCTTAAGCTGTTGATCGAAAGGTCGGCAGTTCAAATCCGCGACGGGGTGAGCTCTGGTTGCTTGGTCAGCTCCTGCCAACCTAGCAGTTCCAAAGCATGTTAATGCAAGTAGATAAATAGGTACCGCTTGCGGGAAGGTAAACAGCGCTCCGTGTTCCAGCTGCATGCTATGCGCTGCGGCAAGGAGAGTCATGCCGGCCACATGACCATGGAGGCGTCTTCGGACAACGCTGGCTCTTCAGCTTTGAAATGGGGATGAGCACCACACCCTAGAGTCGGACACGACTGAACTTAATTGTCAGGGGATACCTTTACCTTTTTATCCCCACAAGCAAATGTCCTCCTGCCCTGTTTTTAGTATGTTCCAATAGTGTGGAAAATGGCAGGGGCCATACCACAGTCCAGAGGGGGTAGAGTCTGTCAGTGTATGGTGTGGATCAGAAATGGAGCCTAACGGACAAAAGATTGAGCTAATAGCAAAAGTGCTACAATAAATGCATAAGTGGGCTTTTTATGCAACCCTTATAAAATTCTTTAGCACGGTGAAAAAGAATAGGGATGGGTCTTGAGGAAAATAGCTTGTATCTTTGCTTTTGGGACTCTCATCCCAAGACTTTTGTCCTTTGCCCGCAGACCCCAGGAAGGAGTCTGAAATTGAAACATGCCTTAAGGCCTTGCAATGCTACTTACACAGCTTGTGGAAGATGCTCAAAATTGAACTCTGGCAACTCTGCACAGACAGGGTATTACGCAGCTTCGGAGACAATCACTGAGAAAAACTCTATGAGCATTGTTCTTCTGGGCCTCTTCTTCTGAAGTGTATTTCTTCATCACTGGGTCATTAAGAGGCATTGTTTTAATGTATCTTAGAGGTTGGGATGGTTCATAGCAGTTGAAGCAGCCTCTGAAGTACTGTATTAACATAAACTCAGGCTGTTTGGGGTTCAGAAGTGACAGAACCAGAACCATAAAAGACAATAGGGAACCACAGATTCCCACTGTTGGGTAGAACGCGAAACTAACCTCATGCAATGGAGATCTATGTTTACTTTGGTAGTGTGTCAGAAATGAAAAGCCTTGACATGATCAACTGGAAGAAATGCAAGAGCCAGGATGGTGTAGTGGTTTGGGAGTTAGACTTAGACCTGGAAGATCCAGGTTCAAATCCCCGCTCAGCCACGAAGCTTCCTGAGTGACCTTGGGCCAGTCACTATCTCTCAGCCCCACCTACCTCACAGGGTTGTTGTGAGGACAAAAAGGAGGGGAGGAAATATGTACATCACTCTGAGCTCCTTGGAGGAAGGATGGTATAAAAATGTGAAAAATAAATAAATAAATTTTACCTTATTCGAATTTACCTAAATTTCGAAGTATGTGAAGCCTGGCATTGCATATCATGTCCAGTGTCCCAGTCCTTGTACATGTTACCCCTGGACAAGGATATGTATTATGTAAAAAGTAAGCATGATCTGTAATATGACCCTTCAGGTGCCAAAGGGATGTCCTCTGGTAGATTTGGTAAGACTGAATACGTTTTCAATAGCTGGTGGTAAAAATAAAACCAGTTTTTAGTTGCCAAACCATTTTTTAACACAAGTTGTAGCTAGGCCTTAGGAAGATGCTTTTCATCCATTATTCAATGAATGAATGCCCCCCCCCCAACGCTTTAAATGTAAAAGGCTACTGCTATATGACTTTGTCAGTGGCAGGGTTAACAATTTCAAGAGCCTAATCACAACTGTTAGCTGCTGATTCAAATAGGTGGTTTTTGGCAGCATGAATGCTTCCCTTTGAAGTGGAGTAGGTCTCTCGCTTAAATTGATGTGCGGTGCTATATGCACAGCAGCCCTTCACAACAGGTGGAGGTTAACTACACTAATTGGTAGCTTTCCCCCTTTTTCTATTTAGAGATAGGCTTGTAAGAGCTGATATTAAAAAGCACATGATGCTCAACTGGGAGTACATTAGAACATTACTATATTTCCTAAAAGATATTCATTTCAGCAGCCCTGGTTACCATAGTACCACATATAGGAATGTGAGAAACTTCCCCTAGTATTTCTGCAAAGATTTCTCATCGAAATGTGGCACTGCATGCTGGGACTCATGTGCAAAATGGGATATATACAATTTATGCAAGAGTAGCATTTCCCAAACGGTTTTCCTTATTCACACTGAGTACAGATCCTACCACTGTTACAACCATTTAAATCACAGAAACAAAAAGCATGGATATTTGCTTCATTGCTGCCAATGTAATATGGAGGTACATTTTATATATCGTTTATACCAGGGATGTGTGGTGCGGGTGAGGCAGCCCCCCCCCCGTCATAGTCGTTGGAATGAAGCCGCAGCCGAACCCGGCGAGTACGATCTCCGGGAGCAGCTGATTAATGGAAGTTGGAAAGTTCTTGATCGGTACAACTAACAAGACAATATTTCACACTCAGCAGCATAGGCACAATTGTTACTTCCAGGCAGATTCGACTACTGTACTGGGTAGGATGGACTTGAAGCTGGCCTCATAGAATGGAGATCTATGTTTACTTTGGTAGAGTCAGAAGCTGCTTGAAATTGTGCTATTCTTTGCTGAAGAGTTTAGAAGATCTGGGCTTAGAATCGAGTCGTTTCCAGGGCTCTGAACTGTTACCTTTAAAGCAATACTACAAAGCTGCAGCTGGCTCTCTCACCACACTAGCAATGTACCAAACAACTTCCAGATGAGATTTAGGAACTAGAAGTGGGGGAACCCATTTGTTCCCCAATGACCACTCGCAGTGCTACGTACAAAATGTCCCAGAGGCGCACCATTTTCTTAGGTTAGGGCAGGCACCAATCTTGTTCTCCCTGTGGATCCATGGCCTGTGGATCGATAAGGCATTGGAGCTGTTGAACCCTGCTCAGGGCATATAAAAGCAGCAGGCAATCTCAGAGCACTGTTCCCCATAGATCCCTAAAGGCCTTGTGAATTTTATCCTTGCCAATCATCATGCCTCCAGCAACCACCCACCAGTCATGGACTTTAGAAGACAGTCATAGATCTTTTTCAGTGTTTGTGGTATACAATACACCATCAAGATGCAGTTTTGGGAGCTACAAAGCAGAACAAAGTAAACTTCTCTCCCCTTCTCTCTGGAATGGATTTTTACTCAGCTATAAAAAAGTAACAGTGTGTGTGTGTGTGTGTGTGTGTGTGCGTGCGTGCGTGCGCGCGTGCGTGAGAAAGAGAGAGAGAGAGAGACCGACCCTCTGCATATTTGCAACCCCAAGAAACTGCCTACTTTAATAGCAGATGAATGTATAAGTATGTTTCCTTCAACTCATTCATTTTCCTTCCTTTTTGGTACTTCCAAAGAGACAACAGATATTACAGACATCAGTTAGGAGAGGAAAAAAAGGAATAAGCAACGTTTTCAAAATACATTCCCAGTGCAAACTGCCTTCACCTTATGATTTAAGAGCCAGCATTTAATTTTCTTTTAGCCTTTAGTGGTGAACCCCTTTCTTACTGGAATCAATTTACTCTCTCCCCCTCTCTCTGTTCTTCTTAGCAACAACTTATTGGTGCCTCAGGAAAAGTTAAGCTTGGTACACTGGTGCTTTCTCAAGCAAAAACTGAAGTTATTTCATACTGCAAGATTGGGATTTGAAAGGGATTTTACCCCCAAAGCAGTGCACCATCAGATTTTCTAACAGTGCTGTATTGTGGGTTCTACAGTATTCATAGTGTGTGACAAATCCTACACTCATTCTTTATATGAGATTTTGAGAAAAAAGAAGGAAAGACTAGTTTTCAACCAAGAGCTGTAGAATTCCCACAGAATTCTTCTCTGAAGTAAAATTTGAGATGAATTTAGAGGATCCTACACAGGGTGGCGCATCGAGTTAAACTGCTGAACCATAAGCTGTCGATCGAAAGGTCGGCAGTTCGATTCCCGCGACGGGGTGAGCGCTCGTTGCTTGGCCAGCTCCTGCCAACCTAGCAGTTCCAAAGCATGTCAATGCAGGTAGATAAATAGGTACCGCTTGCGGGAAGGTAAACAGCGCTCCGTGTTCCAGCCGCATGCTACGCGCTGCAGCAAGGAGAGTCATGCCGGCCACATGACCACGGAGGCGTCTTCGGACAACGCTGGCTCTTCGGCTTTGAAATGGGGATGAGCACCACACCCTAGAGTCGGACACGACTGGACTTAATTGTCAGGGGATACCTTTACCTTTACACAGGTGAACATCTGCAAGAATTCTAATGAAAGCTAAAAGGATTCCAATATGATTAGTGAAAGAGGATTAAACAGTTCTAAATTGCCATCACTTTTTTTTTTTTTGCTAAAGCAGAATTTGGAGATAAAATTTGGAGGGTGAAAAATATCTGTAGGAATCAACATGTCTCCCCCCAAAACAACAACAACAACAACAACAACAACACATCAAATCTAGCTTTGGACAGTCTTTTAGGCTGCAATCCTATGCACACTTAACACACCAGAAAGTCCTATTGAAGTCAGTGGGACCTACGGCTGTGTAGACATGCATAAGATTGAGCTGTTAGAGCAGTTAGTATGGTATAGGGATACCAGTGAATGATCAGATTAAAGCTCGGAATACATAGATTAGCAAAAAAAAAAGTGGTTGAATAAATGAAACTCCTCCCACTCTCCGTACACACACCCCAACCTGAGGTAATACAATTTTTGAAATCTCCATCAGTCATCGCTATTGGCAAAAAGCTCTGTCTTCAGCATACTGAAGTGTCTTAGATATTGGCTCAGCAGATGGTGTTATAGAATGTTTATGAACATTACAACTGCTCAGAAGTTTTGAAAAGTAGTTGTCAAGATCTTGTGAGGACTGCAAAAGCTTGGAGGCTGCCACAAAAGCTCTGCTCATACCTGCATGATCGGAAAAGAGTCTGGGTTGGGATTGGAATCCTCTAAAACTGCATGTACCTAGCCGATGTTGCCCTCCCCCCTCATTTTAACTTGCTTTCTCCTGCCTCCTCATAATTTTTTTAAATTGTCCTTCTCAGTTCCAATTTATTCACTTGTGAGAAAAGTCTAAGCATGACTTCCTCATGTTGGAATTGGGAGTCTGACAGCGCAATCCTATGTTACCTTGCACCGGTGTAAGTGCACTTACGCCAGTGCATCTACTGTTACACCGGTGCAAGGTTACACAGGATTGCGCTGTGAGACAGCAATCCTATATACATGCTTACCTAGGAGTAAGCCCCATTGAACATGGCAAGACTTACTTCTTTGTAAACATGCATAGGATTGTGGTGTTAATGCTTTCAGGTATTGAAATAGAAGTCACTTACACAAGTATAAATCATTGGAATTTAATTCACCAGAGAAGAAATAGCCATGTGGACTCTTGGCACGGAAGAGAGAAAACTCAGAAATGCCGTGTTGACCGAGAGACTGGGGTCTTCAGTGTGCATTGGTTTATTCACACAGTTCAAGCCAAGAGAATCCTCCTGGCACCTGCTCTGGCCCTGTGCTGTGAACCTCTCGGAAGCAGAATTTGCTTTTTGAAAGCACAGGCATTTTGTAGGTACCATGTGTGGTCTCTATGGGGGATGAATCAGTTGTCATGGGTACTTTCTGTTTACAATCCCATGGAGTGGAGCTGGCATCTGATACAAAGAGACAGCCTTGTCCGTAAGCAAAATGCTAGGGAGCAGTTATTGTCTGGAGGTTGACCGAGCTGCAAGTGGAAAAACCAGCTGAGGGGAAGGAATGTAGGTAATAGCATGCAGAAAGCAATGTGAAAGGGGGAAGAGACGAGGCTTTGATCCAACTGAAACAGTCAGATGTTTTGATGACCATTATGCCTGCATCCCTAACAACAAACATGGTGGGTGAGTAGTTTGCTGGAGTTGGGTGGGGAAGACCCAGAATCAAAAGTATGTTGATTGCTGACTCCCCCATATTTATGAATTCCAACCCCCAGAAGAACGACAATTCTATGTACCTTTGCTGAATGGTTTGTAAGATCATCATGCATGAGCGTTTCCTGCCATTTCCAATGCAGAAAATTGGAAAGTGGCTTTCTGCCAGTTAGGGTCATTCCTGCTGTGGCTTCCCATAACAACTTTGGAATCAATAACTACAACAGGTGCATGGAGGCTTTGGTACATGTGGTGTCATACTGAGAGGCTATGGTGCCCAAGGGCCTGAGGATCATGTAAAAATGATATAACATTTCACAATGGGGAATGTTGGAGATTGAGCTAGTTGCCAGGAACCTGAATGAACCTCTCAGAAAATTGTATCTTAAGTGTCACTAGGGAGGGTGACACCCAGTGCGGTGTCTACCCAGAAGAGGAAGGTTGGGGGTTATGCAACAGCGTATCGCATCACCCCAGTCTACTGGGCCTTCCACACTGTATGTGGAAAGCCTGCCTTCACTTGGCAGGCTTCAGCCCATCCTGGAACCCGTCAGCACTTTGCACTCTTGCCGACCAGCTGCGAAACTCTCGTTGGCAGGAGCGCATGATTTAGCTGGGCCTAAAGTGGACCGGGGCCACCGACCGGAGTCACGGGCTGCTTGGTAGCACCCCCCCTCCAAGGATGGCACCCGTTTTTGCCTGCCCGCACCCCTTAGTCATGCCCAAGTCTAAGGCCCATAGGCAACAATTTTATCACAATTATAGATAACATCTTTCTCCTAGGACAGGGTAAGTTTTGAAAATTACACGATATGCATACAATGAGGAGAGAGGGCTTAATCCTATGAAACATGAGAAGGAAAGAAGAGAAGGTTCTATAGCCTGCCTCAACCCATTGCTCTGACTGAGGGAACTGAGGAGAGCACATATATCATGCCCCTGAAATTCCAGAAAGAGGGTCTGTTGCAATAGTTGCCCAATTGCAAGCTGTATCTTTAGAGCCATCAATTAAGTGGGTGACAAAGCAGCCACGGCTTCTCCCACTTGTTTTTCCCCTTGGTCCTTTTGTCCATCCCCCTCCCCATCTGATGCAACAAAGTTAACTCCATAAATGCTGCACAACGGAGGGGACACACACAGAGATATAAGGACAGGGAGAAAAAACAGGCAGCACAAAGCATGTCTGCTGCATCTCTCACTTAAAAATATACTGCTAGTTGCCACCTAGCAACCCTACTGGTCACCTAAGAGCAAAATGCACTTAGTAATGATCAGCAACTCTGGAAAAGGACATAGAAGGGCAAAAGGGCATGATGATCGCCATATGAAAGTACAATTTGATTTCTGAAGGAAGCACAACAAAGAGCAAAGCCAATTACTGGGGGGGAGGGGTTACGGGACAGAAAGGTAAGGTGGGCATTGTGGAAATGTGTTGCTCTTCTAATTTTTAGATTAGGTAACCCTCCCCCTGACACCCCACCCCCAAATGCTTTATTCTGTTTAATGATTCACTAAGGTTCTTCATCTCAGACTTGAGTTTGTGTTCCAGGCTGAAGCTGGGATATCTTGGCGTAACATCAATGCATTTGTACAGAGAAACCAAACAGCAGTAGCATCCAGGACACTTCACTTTGCATTGCAATTTTAATTTTATGGTTAGGCAGACTGGATGAATTCCATTCAGTAGTTGCTAGGGAGACTGAGAGAGAACGGGGGGGGGGGGGAGGAGGAGTGTACAATGGTCAGGCTTCAGTCTGCCAAAAATACCCGATGCTTTCCAGGAGACATAAAACCCAGAAGACCACAGATGTGATTAAAAAAGAGAGAAATTGGTCAATGGTAAGGGGAAAGTAAAAACCTAACAAAAACACAACACTTTCCCATAATATCATGTTCTATATCTATCGTTGCCCACTTGACCTCAGACCACAAAGTTCATGTGATGCATCCATCACATCTCCAACAGAAAAACTAGGAAGCAAACTGAAACTCTGCCTTACAAAAAGGCACCTACTGCAATCTAGCCTCCAGCAGTGAGCCAGGATACTCCCAACAATCAGCTGCATTAACCCCTTCCCCCTCCAAGTTAAGCCAGGTGATAGGAGGGAATAAAGCATATGTCAAAATGAGGAAACAAACATAATTCAAGGAACAGTTTAGCAAAATATTCCAGAAAGTCATGATGAACTAAAAACTTTCAATTCAGGGAGTGAGAGAATGTGCAGTGTAGTGGTTAAAAGAAAATGAGCTGTGAACCAGATATCCCCCAGTTCAGATCTCAATTTGGCTATGAACTCACTGGGAGGCTCAACAGTAAGAATCAGTCTCAACTTCCACATTTGCAATAATATGAGAACAACAACTTTGGCCAACCTTACATGCCTTAGGGCAATGCTACATGCAAAAGTGTGCAATGAAGCCTTGATGATTGCTTTTGGTAAAGAAAAATCACTTCCAAGAGGTGGTATTTCGTAGAGCCTAATCCTATCCAACTTTCCAGAGCCAATGCAGTCACAATGCAGCCCCGAGGTAAGGGAACAAATGTTCTCTTACCTTGAGGAGGTCTCAGTAACTGCCCCTCCAACACAGAATGCAGTGCATGCCCTGTTGGCATGGCTGCATCAGTGCTGGAAAGTTGGATAGGATTGGGCCCTTAGTGAAGAAGTTGTGGGAGGAGGAGGAGGAGGTGCTTAATTCTTTCCTTGCCAGCTCATGTACCACTTTCCAAGTAGCTGCCTCTCTAAAAGCATGTTTGTAATGGTATGCTTACCATCAGTCCTGGAACACCCGGGACCGTCCCGGGTTCCGGGCTCTGGACCCGTGTCGGTCCCAGGCTTTCCGGGCCCTGTGGAAGCCTCCGCCACCGCCTCCAAAGGTCCAAAACAAACTTTTTATCTGTTGGCAGCCATCTTGGATCACAAGAAATCTCGCGAGAGCTAAGATGGTGGTGCCCAAATCACGTGAGGGCACCTAACGTACGGTAGGTGGTACATCAGGGTGGGGGGGTTTGAGAACCCTTTTCCTAGACTATACCACTTCAAACTGCTGGTAGAGGATTGCATTATTGATTGCTTCCACATTTTTTTTTAAAAAAAATCCCATACATATAGAAAAAGAGATAATGGAGGATAGATTCTAGACTTTCTAGACTTAGACCTTCTCCCTGACATATTTGTTTTCCATATATTTATTTATTTAAAAAAAATTATATCCCGCCTTATCCTATGCCGAAAGGCAAATGCCCAAGGCGGCTTACAACAAAAATTAAAATACATAGTTTAAAATAATACAGAAAATAAGTTTAAACAATACATAACTAAATTTAAAAACAATAAAATCCACTGGGGGGGGGCGACAGTATGGAGCAGAGAAGCAGCATGGCAGAGCATCTTGAGACACAGGAGGCAGACCACAACCCATCACCCAAACGCTAGACGAAACAAAAACGTTTTGAGCCCTCCCCGAAAAGTCATGAGGGAGGGGGTGGTTCTCAGATCCCCTGGCAGGGAGTTCCACAGTTGTGGCGCCACAGCAGAGAAGGCTCGCCCACATGTTGCCACTCCCCTAAGTTGCCGTGGCCGTTCGGGAGCGATCTGATCCAAGGCTCTAGCTGCCTCCCCATACCACAGGGAAGCCAGAGCAGCACATGATGCAGATATATAGTCCTGTCCCCTCCATAGAGAAGATTTCAACAATGGAATCTCCAACTGGCCTCTGAAATGTCACAGCACCAGAACAGTTTTGCCATGTGATAAACTAGTCTATCACTATTATTCAAAAAAACACTTGCGGTTTTTGCTTTCTTATACAGCAAAACCAGGGGTGTTTTCAGGCCGTTGGCCAACCACAATACATGGTGGCCATCATTTGGCTTGGTGGGTCACAAGCTGTGCAGCTCTGCAGTAAACATGGCAACATCATTGACACAGAGGGCAAATCAACTTTAGCCAAGCTAAGACAGATAATTGGAAATCTTACATTAACACGAAGTGTGGGTCTTAATTGCACCCCACTGTTCATGGTGCAATTGCTTTGAGCTGGACCAGAGAGTAGTACTCTGAATTTCCTTCAAATAAAAAAGATGTCTGGGCCTTATCATTCTCATCTTTCCACTAAGGACCTCAGGGTAACACAAAATGGTTCTCCCATTTTATCCTCAGAATGCCCATGAGATGGTGACTTGCCCAAGGCCACACAGTAAGCTTTCTGGCTGAATAGGGATTTGAACCTAGATCTCCTTAGTCCAAACCTAGTACACTATCTACTACACCAGTGGTCCCCAATCTCTCCCCCTTCGCGACTCACCTGGTTCTCTTGCGCCAGGCCTGGGACACATTCCCTGGGCCTCTGAGGTCTACGGACCTCAGAACTCAGACTTCCAGAAGCGACCGGAAGTCACTTTCGCGAAATGGGAAGTAAACCGGAATTTACTTCCAGTCGCTTCCACAGGTGTTCCGAGGCCTATGGAGGCTCAGGGAGTGCGTCCCGGGACCAGTGCAACCCAGGAACGACCTCCAATTGCATCTGGAGGGCTCTAATTTGGAGCCAAACGGATGCAAGGATGGTTTGGTGGGCCAAATGCTGTGCCCCACCAAGTGGGTCGCAACCCATAGTTTGGGAAGTGCTATACTACACTACTGTAGCTCTTAAATATCCCGTATTTGCCAAGGCTGCATTGTACAGAATACAACTGTTAGGTACCTGTAGTAGACCCTATAGTAGTCACTTTAATGTAGCACATTAATGTTTAATGGCTTGGCAAACAGCCCAAACCAGGATGCTCAGAGTGAAACCCCAATGTCTGTCTAAGGAGCTACTGCCTTTTTCAAAGATGGAAAATGGTTCTGCTGGCATGAATACAATGGTCGACACATCTGTATGGAGCCAGAATTGAGCGATACGGTCTGTGAACAGGCAGGCTCTGTCATCTTGCATGAAACCACATTTAACACATTTAACAATCATATGTTCCTGCTAACCTATAATCTGGGTAAGAACCAGACTAGGAAGTACTGTAATTGCAAACACCTCCAAAGCCAGTAAGAGAGGGCAAACACTGAATCAATTTTGCATGCTAAAGTCAATGAGACAGCACAGGAATTAAAAAAAGGTAGGTCCTTTGCTATTACAGAAAGAAACCCACATGATTATCTGTGCTTTGCAGATTACAGCGCAAGTACTCAGAGGTTGGAGTTGTTATTCAGAACTAGGGATTTTACACAAGGACATTTGCATTTAATTCTGCAGAAGCATCACTGTCTAACCCACGATGACAATATTGGGCTGCTGCTCTGTAGGGTTAACAAGGTTCCAAATCCTCAGAAAAGGACTGCAGGATCTCATCTTCTTCTTGCTGTTATTTATAGTTAGGGGAGAGGGAACCGAAAAAGTTAAAATAAAAAAAAACAACCTCCAGCATAAAACTACTTTGCCCCAGACCTGCCAAAACATTCAGCAGCCAGCCAGATTGTTTCATTTTCTGTTATAGAATTCTCTCCACAGTTTAATACCACAAACCAAACAGTGAATATAAAATTTTGCAACATCACTTTGAAACAGCAGTTCCCAAACGATGGGTCATAAACAGCCCAGTGCCTGGGCCTCTGCTCAGCAGTCTTCGGCCCACTCCTGGCCTCGTCACGTTGTGTTCATGCTGACAAACGTGTTTTCGTCACTTGTCAACAAGAACATGACACAATGAGGCCCAGAACAGCAGAAGCCCACCGAGCAGAGGCTCAGGTGGCGGGCTGTTTGCATAAAAAAAAATAAAATAAAATGCGGAAGCTTGGCAACCCGGAAGTTTTAGCAGTGACATGACATTATCACATCACCGTCAAACATCCGGGTTGCTGAACTCCGCGCTGAAAGTGGGTTGTGGGGTGAAAAAAAAACGGGAACCACTGTTCTACAACAAATAGCAACAAATAGCCTTCTACAACAAATAAAGGTAAAGGTATCCCCTGATAATTAAGTCCAGTCGTGTCCCACTCTAGGGTGTGGTGCTCATCCCCATTTCAAAGCCGAAGAGCCAGCGTGGTCCGAAGACGCCTCCGTGGTCATGTGGCCGGCATGACTCTCCTTGCCGCAGCGCGTAGCATGCGGCTGGAACACGGAGCGCTGTTTAACTTCCCGCAAGCGGTACCTATTTATCTACTCGCATTAACATGCTTTGGAACTGCTAGGTTGGCCGGAGCTGGCCAAGCAACCAGAGCTCACCCCGTCGCGGGAATCGAACTGCCGACCTTTCAATCGACAGCTTATGGTTCAGCGGTTTATTTCATAATTCAGAAATTGAACCGTTTCAGCAGCATTTTTTCCGTTGGATTTCTTTGGTGAATCGGGTACCTCTTCAATTTGCTTTCATGCCTTGATCACACTGTAGCAGACCAAGAAATGGATTCCAAGGCAGTACTGTGTACAAAGGAGCAGAATTGGTTCACCATAGAGCTAACTGACTTCTAGATGTGCAGCTCCCTCTCTGGATTTGTTTTAATTAACGTGTCCATTATTTTTTTTAACACAGTGGACCAGTTTGCTTGATACTTGTCCGACTGACCCCTCTTTCCACGATTAAAGACATGAACGGGCCTGGCCTGCCCCACCTGTTACACTAGGGCTCCATCACCACATTGGGAGGCTAGTTTGTCCAAACTGCCCCTTCATGTGCAATTTAAATACTAGTTTAAACCAGTAGTGTTAGGCAGTGATGTCTTTTTTGCAACCTCGTTAGGAGAATAGTAAACTTAACATTACAACTCAAAGGAGGTTAATGCCTTTATTAGGGCCAACCAAATGGTAACAAGCTATCAAACAGAAAGCATTTAAATCCTACATGATTCTTCATCAGTCTAGATGGTAAATAAAAGGAAAGGTGGAAGTGGAGACATATAGTAGCTTCCCCAACGGTCTGCATCTTATAAAAGCAAAAGATGGATTTCAGGAAGTTTCCATGCAGACTTGAGCCAGCCTCTGGAGGGTGTACTGTACAACAATTTCAGTATGCACACAGGGCTGCTTAGACGCAGGAAGCAAATAAACATTGACCCTTCCACCCCCATTTACTGGAACTATAAAGTCTGTAAGTTTTAACTCGGCCCAGTTCTCAGTGCTAACTTGCAACACACTAGTTCTTTCCAAAGCAGATGAGGGGGGAAAAAACAGCAACAAGGCAAAGTCTTGTCTCAGTCTCAAAGCAGGAAACAAATTTAAAGGGTTCCACTAGACTGGAAGTCAACTGCAGCCAAATTGGTAGTGTTACCTAGTATTGGAGGGCATTTCACCCTTCAAATGTAGAGTTCCATTGTCTAGTGGTAAACACATCCTTGTCCTTAGTTCACAAGTCTCTTGGGTGGCCTGATGCTTGCTCTTTGCCTTGCTGCCTTTTGGTTGGTCTTCATAAAGGCATTACCCTATTTGGATTGTGGATTTTTCATTTAATGGACAAACGCTCCTACCTAACAATTTTTGTGGTTTTTAAAAACAACAAATTACACGTGCCTCTAGTTTCCAATACATCTCTTGATTTGTAGTCTCTTTGAGTTTCAAGGAAAAAAAGATAGTGTTTCCTCTGTCATGCCTGGATTGTTAGTGCACAAACACGTAGTTTAAAAACACCATTCAGGGTGTTTTTCACGGTGTAGAACTCAAAAGAAGCCTACATTTATCTTTTTGTTACATTCAAACTAGTCCCTTTTTCAGGCTTATCAGTGCTTTTCAGAAGCGATCCAATCACTTGATGAACATACCAGCTCCTACCTTCTTTCCGTTGTAGGTGGAATACACTAATAATAGGTGGAATACACTAATAATACACTCCTTGCCTTGTCAAGCTTCAGACAGTATTTTTATTTAATTTATTTATTTATTACAAGTATTTATATGCTACACTTCAATGTAAATCTCTAGGGCAGCTTGTAAAATTGCAGAAACATCTAAAATCAACAATAAATCAATAATCATAAAACAGAGCAAACAGTGTCAGGTTGGCCCCCACCCACTTAGCACAGTGATGTCCCAGCTTGCTCATTCACCCACTTGGGGAGAAACATGGACTGCTACTCAAAGAGTTCCCACCGCACTAACTCATCTGTTGAAGTACTCCATTGGCTGACATCATGGCAAGGCAAACTTCACCATGATTCAGGGGCATACCAAGGGTGGACCCTGAGGGTAAGCTGCTCTGGGCACAACACCGGGGGGGGCGCGCGCGCAACCCTCAGGCTCCGCAATGGCTGCCATTACATTTCTCTCGGAACACCGAGCCAAATGCAAGGGCAACCATTTGCCTACTGCCTTCTTGCGCCGCTCCTTCTCAGGATTGTGAAGAAAAGGGATGGGCACGTAGATGCAGCAGGCAATCGGTAGCCATCGCGTTCAACTCGGAACAGTCTCGAGTGATGGCTCCCGCCTCTGCGCGCCCCCTTCTCTTCACAATTGTAAAGAGAAGCAGTGCTGTGTGGAGGCAGCAGGTAATCGGTGGCCCTCACATTCTGCTTGCACCGAGCGGAACACGAGGGCTGACAATAGCTAGCCTTACTATATGTCCCGGGAAAACAGGGACGCGTCCCAGTTTCCAGGACCATCCTGGCCGCTGTCCTGACCGACTCTGGTGGCCCTGACAAAGAAATTATTTATTTTAAATCACCTGAAAAAAAGGTCCAGAAAAAAAAAATGGGGCTTGCACATGTTTTTCAAACCAGAAAAAGTTGGGGCTCGTCTGGGCCTGGCCGGTTGCATGCCAGCCAGCCAGGACTCCTCGTGAGACTGTGCAAGCTTCGCACAGGCGCATGAGGAATCCTGGCCAGCCGGGACACAGCCGGTCAGGCCCAGAAGAGCCCCGGCCAGGATGAAGACGACGCAGCGGCGGTGGCGGCAGCTTCAACAGTAAGAGAGTGGCGCGTTATTTAAACAAAATAATAAAAATGGGGCAAAAATAATTAAAAATTTAATAATTAAAAAATTCATAGAATAAAATAGAATATCTGTAGATCCCATGGTAGTTTTAGTGTAATATTGAGTACCAGAAAAGTGGTATCTAAAACAAACAAACAAACAAACAAAACAAATAAATATAAACTTTAATGTTTTGGCAAGCAGACCATTCTAATAAATTAGGTAAACTCATCATAAATAGCACCAGGCCAAAAGTCACATACTTACTGCACAATCCTGTGTAGAAATGAGCCGGCAGAGTAATGGCTTTGCCAGCACTGGTGTTGTAAACGTGCTATAAGGCACGTTTGACACCCAGCAAGTAAGTAGCGCTGATGGAGAAGCCGGCGCTGCTCACTCTGCCCGGAGCCGCAGTCGCTGCCAGCAGACACAGGTAGGTCCTGCGCTGGTAGGGGCAGCGGCATGGCAAGGGTGGACTGCAGTGAAAAGGGACAGGGTGATTGACCAGCCAGGCCAGGGATGGGGGGGGGAGGGATCATCGGCGGCGCTCCACCAATTCCTATCCCCCATCCCAGGCCTGGCTGGCCTTACACCAGCTCCTTGGATTTGCGCTGGCCATTTTGCTGGCGCACATCGAAGAAGGCCCAGCACTAGATTGAGTTGTTAATTTTTAAGCTATGCAATGAAGCACACACTTTGTAACACACACTACCTTTAACACAATGTATTCTTCTTTAGGCCACGAAATTTCACTGTACAACCCGCTGCTGCCGCCACCATCACCACACACACAGAAAAACACAGCAGTCTGCATCTTTATTCAAATGACAAGTATACAGATTAATAACGTATATATTATTAAAATGCTCTTATTTCCTCTTCTGTAGCTAGTTATTTAGCTGGATGCATAATTAATGGCCTTTAACAGCAGCAGCAGCTTCACAAAGGCATCGCACAACCGGGTAACCAAGAGAGTCTAAAGGGAACCATTTCCATGTACATTATCAGCAAATAGAAAGATTTACAAGCAATGCTGTCATCTGCATAGTCAAGGTAAAGCATTTCTTACATGTTATCCCACAATGACTTGCAGATGAATGAGTAAACAGCTTCCACTGAGAAGCACTGTGTCTGAGGCACGGCGAGGTGATAAAACTCCATCTGTGGTCTGTGTTTGATATGAGATGGTCCGCTCATTTACACATGCAACTCATCACCCGGTTGAACATGCAAGCATTTTGTCCTCTGAAGGACTTTCACCCATTATTCTTCAATATAGCTCCCACAACACAAGAAGCGAATGAAAAACCACTACTGCTTTCGTCAATCCTTTCTATAAGGCCTAGAGTCTCTGCAAGCTTGTTCCATACACGCATACACATGCTCAACAACTGATGACTCGCACATTTTTCTCTAAATATGTGAACCAGATGCTGAACATGCTCACCAACGCACCTGAAAATGTTGCATTGAGATAAAGTGGCAGCATTTGATCTGTAATGGATCATTCACGCATGCAAGCCAAGTCACACCACCCCGTGATTCGGTCAAGTGGTGAAAGCAAATGTGTACATGTGTCCTTAAATACTCCGTGGCCTTTGTTCATGTCTCCTCAAGTACTTGCAGCATGAACGAAAAATTCAGCCCCATCAGAAAAATGGTCAGCTGAAATGGCAGTGGGGAGAAAAGCAGGAAGAGCCATAGACACTTCGCATGTACTCTGTACCTACAAACAACTAGGATGTTTGCCAGGATGGTGTAGTGGTTTGGGAGTCAGGACTTAGACCTGGAAGATCCAGGTTCAAATCCCCGCTCAGCCACGAAGCTTCCTGGGTGACCTTGGGCCAGTCATTCTCTCTCAGCCCCACCTACCTCACAGGGTTGTTGTGAGGACAAAAAGGAGGGGAGGAAATATGTACACCACTCTGAGCTCCTGGGAGGAAGGGCGGTATAAAAATGTGAAAAATAAATAAACTAGAAGCGTAACCCCCATGATCCATTGCTTTTCCTCATTTTTCACAATAATTAGCAACACTGCATCCAGTAGAGAAGCTTTCTAGTAAGTGTTACCGATGGTTGAAGCTGGATGGTGTTTAATAAGCGTTTTGTGTATAATTTGGAATTGGAAGTCCAGGAACTCTGGATTACTCAGGAGTAAGTTGCATTCATTTCAATGGGATTTATGTCCAAGGAAGTATGATTGGGACTGAAGTCTTTACATGCGCCTTCCTGGGTGTTGCACTGCATCCAAAACATAAAAATAGGCACAAAATATTTCAATTGCATCTCTGTCTAAGGCTGAAACCATGTATCCCAGATTTTACCCCAGGTTTATCTGATAAATGATTTAAAAAACCTGAGTAATGTCTGGGATATATAAATAAATCTGTTTAGAATCCATTATATCAATGCTGTGTGTCAGAGAACCTTCCAAAGATTAATACCTGCTGATGGTTTAAACATTCTAATCTTCTTAAAGGAACAGATATTTAATACAATGGGACAAGCCTCAAGCAATATAAGGAAAGTCTACTTATAAAGGCTGATTTTGTATAAGCTTCTGTATTTTATACACTTCAATGACTTCTTACAAATGAAATATATATAGACCAAAAAAAGAAGGAGAAGAAGATGACTATGACACTAATCAAAGGATGTTGCTCTCTGGTCCTTTCTTCATCATCTGCAGTTCAAGAATGGCAAAACCAGCATGTTGTCGTCTACGGAAAATAGCCGCAACCTAACCCTGTGATTGCATATGCGCGCCAACTGCTTTCACCTGAGAAAATGGGTGGCCCGCATGTGCAATCTCAGGGTTAGGCTGCAGCTATTTTCCGTGGACGATGACAGGGCGGTTCAGCCTCACCTGCCGCCCCCACACTGTACCTCTGATCGTCTGTTATCATTCCTATTAGAATATTCTTATCATGTGATGAAGCCAAGATAGCCAAACTTGTTATTATCACAGATTTGTTAGTCATAGTATGACAGAACACCAGAGTTTGAAGGTGTCCTGGAGGTCATCTAGTCCAACCCCCTGCTCAGTGCAGGCAACTGCTACAGTGTCCCTGACAGATGGCTGTCTGTGTCCCAGATGATAATGCACCTTTAAAACAATCCAAGACCCATCCTCTTGCCAAATCTCAGATCAATAGCCAACTTTAGGAGTTCTGAGTGAGATGCTGACTAAACAACAGGTGTAGATTATGGTCCTGGGTGTTTGATCCTGGATGTTACTGCTTCAGATCTCATATCTGCCATGAACATATTAGGGTAGCTGTAGGCAAGCCACTGGCTGCCCAGCCTCTGTCCCCATCTGTAGTATGAGAATAAAGCCTGGTCTACACTGTACACGTTCGCGTTCCGTGTGCGTCTGGTGTCCCGCCCCCAGGTCAAACAACGGGCTCTGATTGGCCGAACGTAACGCAAACACAGCAAATGTTGAGCCCAGCTCGACTTTTGCTGCATTTGCATTACGTTCGGCCAATCAGAGCCCGTTGTTTCACCTGAGGGCAGGACACCAGACGCACACGGAACGCGAACGCGTACAGTGTAGACCAGGCTTAATAATCCTGATCTCTGTGTTACAAGGTTATTCTAAGAATTGCTGAGACAAATTGTATGAAGTACTCAGAATGCTCTGAAGTGCTACCTAATGGCCAAATACGATTGGTGGGCTCATATTAGATAAAGGTACCAATGAATGAGAAATTGTAGGTTGGTGTTCAAAGATTCCTTCCCTCAAATGGAAGGAGTCCTTCCTCTGCAGAAAGGAGGACCTTTCCCTCATCAAAACCAGAGAATACCATATTTCAATATAAGCCATAGACCACTGTTGCCTTCAACAGATACAAATCAATAAATCAAGATCAGGCTTACAGAACATGTGGTCAACCCAGTCAAATGTAGCCCTGTTAGTCATATGCTTTTGAGGTGCTTTAAGGCAAGCACCGAAAACAGCTTATCCAGCTTCTGGTGATACATGGCTGGTAGGCCACACTCAGTTTGATGCATCACAAATAGTGCAGGTGGTCTGATTGATACTTAGGTACAAGTAGGTTGCCTACCCCGCCTCCAACTATCCAGGCTCAGGAAGCTATCCTGTACATGCATGTTTATCATTCATTGACAGTAGCTTTGTGATGACCTCCACATATGTGAATATGCCATCACCATATATAGGACTTTCATATCCGGCACCAAATCAATCACAATACTTTTGAGTGAAGACAATTTGCACATGTAGCTGAGATGCAGCCAGTTTAGGTTTACACATGCACATTCATTGCTTGATTTGTCTGCACTCGAATACTGTCTAGTGTTCTTGATAACATGGCAGATGAATGAACGAAACGACTCAGCTGACAAACATCACAGTTGAAGTGATGTGGAGAGAGAGAGAGAGAGTTTTATCTGTGATTTTTTACCTGTGATGGTCCATAATTATGTGCCTTGGCATCTTACAAAGATTAGAGAGATTTGCACTGGCACACATCAAGGGATCCCGGCTCATAGAGTTATGCAGAATTTCAGAGTCTTCCATTTCACTTTCCATAGACCTCCGCCTTTCTCCCACTCCCACTATAGCCTATAAGTATCAAAGTAAAGCTAAGTCTTCTGACGAATTAATTCCTAACTAATCTCAGACTGTGCAAAAGGTTGCTGTAACAATCAACTGATCAGGGAATTTTATTCAATTGGCTGACTTTAAAAGGGGAATGGACACATTCGAACAGGTCCCTCCATGGTTACTTATGTGCTCAGGTTCAGCAGCAGTTTGCCTCCGAATACCCTTTGCAGGGGAGCAGTGGTACGAGAGAAGTCTTCCCAGGGTGCCACCTGCTTTGCCTCTATGAGAAATGACACTATGAGTCCTCTGCTGGACTAGAGGACTGCTTTGACCTGATCCAGCAGGGCTTTTCTTAGATTAACTTACCTCAATAATAGGTAAAGGTGACCCCTGACAATTAAGTCCAGTCGTGTCCGACTCTAGGGTGTGGTGCTCATCCCCATTTCAAAGCCGAAGAGCCAGCGTTGTCCGAAGACGCCTCCGTGGTCATGTGGCCGGCGTGACTCTCCTTGCCGCAGCGCGTAGCATGCAGCTGGAAGACGGAGCGCTGTTTACCTTCCCGCAAGTGGTACCTATTTATCTACTCGCATTAACATGCTTTGGAACTGCTAGGTTGGCAGGAGCTGGCCAAGCAACGAGAGCTCACCCCGTCGCGGATTCGAACCGCTGACCTTTCGATCGAGAGCTCATGGTTCAGCGGTTTAACCCACTGCGCCACCCGCTGGCCTAAATCATAGCAAAAGGCAATTCTTTACAGAAACCAGACCATGTTTCTCCATTTTAAAAAAAAAAAATCAAAATCAAAATTGTTCTTATATTATCTTTACCAACCTTTCAGGATTCAAATCTCACCTTTACCATGAACACACCAAGGTAGCTGCTGTCAGCAAGGCAACCCTCTCTCAGCCTCTACAATATGGAAATAATATTGTCCACCTTTACAGGGCTTTTGTAAGGATTGTCTAGATAACGTTTGTGAAATGCTTCCATGGCTTGAAATAGTTTCTCCATGTGTTCACATTGGGCTCATTCATGAGGCCCCAGGCATGAGAGCACACTACAAAACCCATCTACATTGTAGCAATGTCATCTACAGTATGAATTCTAAACATGAAAAACAATGCTCTTATGTGCCACCATAAGACAAGCGCGACACCTCCTCCTGTAGCCCAGTGGTTCCCAAACTGGGAGGCGCAGATCCTATGGGAGCCGCGGAAACCAGCCTGGGGAGCCGCAGAGTGCTGCGGAATCCTCTTGGAAAACAGTGCAATGCCAATTGGCAGGCATCAACATGACGTAATGGGGAGCCGCAGCCAGTGGTTTTCAATGGACAAGGGATCCGCAGGTCGAAAATGTTTGGGAAACACTGCTGTAGCCTCTGATGTGTGTACTCTTCTGACATCCATCATCTGTACTTATTTCGCCTTGAACTGCACACACACACACACACACACACACACACACACACACACACACACACACACAGAACGCTCAGACTCTGCTAAACTGGTATTTTATACCTGGTTTGCCTTGGACAGGGATCATTTTCATATGTGCGTTGCAAACATGATAAAAATAAAATAGGGGCACTTGCTGACTTTTAACGTGATATATACTGCCTAGAAGTTACCCTAATCAAAATGAAGTCTACGGTATGTAAATGACATAAGCAATTTCTTTTTGGTTTGGAGAAACTGTTATTAACTCTCTCTCTCTCTCTCTCTCTCTCTCTCTCTCTCTCTCTCTCTCCTTGCTTATTCTTCTTTTGCTGTCCTTTGAAAAGTTGCTAACCTCAGCTGCTTCTTTGTGGATTTCTCTTTTTGCTTGGTTGCCTACAAATTGCTCTAAGCTTTCCATTCCCCCTGAACCTGTTTAAGCTGGGCAACAGCTGCACTTCTCTGGGAAAAATGTTTGGGTGCACTGGACATTGCTAACAAGCAGAACAGTCAAAGGTTGTCTTATCTTTTGGGGTCATATGTACAGTATTATGCTGCTGTATTCAAAAATCGTGTTGAGAAGGAAAAATCGTCATTCAGAAAATGAGCATTCTCCTGAAAATAGCTCAAAAAGTTCAATCCACGCTTTGATATGCCCCAAGTTGTTCAGGGAGGCTAACTATGCCCATTGGACTGAAAAAAGCCTCCTACGTGTCAGTACAGCAAGGTTTCATCAATATAACACTTTCCCCCTTCTTTTTCCAGTTCCCTAGTTCTATCACTTTGTGTCCCTTGCGTTGTTCATTTCTCCAGGAAACAAAGACATGTCCAATGAACCAGCCCATAGGCCTCCAATTATGTACAGCATCAGGAAAATATCAGATAAGTCTCATCCTTTTAGGGCTGAAATCACAAAACAGGCATTTTAGGTCTAACCATTCACACATTTCAAAACACACGCTTTCCCCAGTACACATTATTAATACTTGATTTGGTGAAAGTAACACGTGGAGCAGTCTTTCATTGTTTGGGATCTGTAGGCTCAACAATCTTCAGATATCCAGGTTTCTCTGATAGCTATTCATATATTTCCCAAAGGAACAATTCCAAGTTCCATGACCACTGATCTCTTATTTATACATACTTTGCCCTTCCTGCCAAGCCAGGCTTTCCTGAAACATTCCACTGTCACCACTCGTTTCTTTAAAGCAAATGAATAAAAACTCCAGAATTTTCAGCTGCACCAGGTCAGTTCATTGGCTAACAGCCCAATCCTATCCCCCACCAGCCTGTGCAATGGAGCAGCGCCAATAGAGCGTGTGCTGCATGAAATGGTGAGGGTCTGAATCATTCTTACTTACCTTCCTGTAAACCGCCTGGCCACCAATCGACCAATGCCAGCTTCTTAATTGGCGTAAGTCCAAGGGGACTCAGGGGGCATGTTGGGCTAGGAAAAGGGATCTAGGAACTTGGCATTTGCTGCTGACCCTGAGATCCTCCCCCCCCTCCAGTCCCCGATTTGGCCCAGTCTCCACCCCGATCCTCCCCAGAACTGCCCCAGCCATCACCTACCTGCTCCAGTGGGGCATTTGGGAGCATTGGGTGAGCCTCCAGACATTTGTGTTGGTGGCTCCGAAACACATGACACTGGCGTGGTTTTCACACTGCCAGAATGGGGCTTAGGTCAGGAGATTGTGAGAGCTGCTGCCATAGACCATGAATAGGATTGGGCCATAAATAACTCATTCTGACACAGCATCTGCCAACTGGAAAAGGGGCTCAGATTTAGTCCCCTTGTCTCAAAGAGATAACTCTCTCTTTCTGAGTTCTTGTATAGACTGCTTGTTAAAGAAGAGCAATGTGCTCCCTTCAATGACTACTACACCCATCTTTACCAAAACACCCGCTGCAGAAGGCAACCTGAAGCGTTTCTGTCCTGAAGGGTGAGAGCTGAAAGGAACAGTTCGCAAAGCTTTTAATTTGTGCAGAGACAGAAAGCAATTGAATGTTCAGTTTGCTGACAAGAAGCAACCTTGGGGTACAAGTCTACTATTATCCAAGGAGACTGATGTTGTCAGTCTGTGTGCTTACTGGCTTTCCACTGACTCTCAGTTGATAATAAACTGATATTACCCAAATGCCACAAATCTCTATCACTCCTCCCTCTCCGGGATACTGACCCTGGAAATCTGCCCCCGAAAATTCATAGCACTTGAGAAAGTGAGTTTGGAAAAAAAAAATATGGCTCTCCTTATTACAGTGATTTGAGTAAACATAAGAACATAAGGAAAACCACACTGGATCTATACTGTCTCCAGTATACTGGAGCATACTGTCTCCCACAGCCCCCCCCCCCAGCTGCCTCTGGAAAGCCCTCAAAGCAACCGAGAAAGGCATACTGCACTTCTCTTCCATTATTGCTTCCCACAACTGGTCTTTATAGGCGTGCTGCCACTGACCCTGGAGGTAGTGCACAGCCATCATGACTAGTAGCTATCGAGAGACCTATCCTCCATGTGATGGTCCAATACCTTTTTAAAAACCGTTTAAGCTAATGGTCATCACCACATCTTTTGGCTACGGATTCCAGACTATTTGTTTTGTGAAGCATATCTTCTTGTCTATTTCAATCTCTGGACAATCCAGAGAAAACCTTCTCCTCCACACCATGCATAATTTTATAAAACTCACAGCCCAATCCTATTCTCCCTCCACCCCGCCGATGCAGCAATGCCAAAATGGCTACCACTGCATCCTGTGTGTGTGTGGGGGGGTAGTTGTGGAGGTCTCCTCTGGGTTCTCTTGCTCAGGTGTAATCCACCGCAGCGAGGAGGGGTCGGACCTGCGCTAGCTAATTCACTATGGGATCGGGTCTAGGAAGGGGCTAGGATTTGGAAGCCACTGCTGCCGTTGAACCCACCCCTTCCCAGACCCGATCCACTCATTCCCCGCCCTGTTGCCTCCCCATTTAACCTTCCCACTGTCCCCGTTGCTGCCTCGTTCCACCCTGCACCATTCCGCCCTCCACCACCCTGTCCTGCCTCCCCACCACCTTACCTACCTCAGTGGATCCAGGGTGATCCGCCAGCACAGGCGGGAAGGCTCCAGCGTTCTCACCAGTGCTCTGGCAGCACATCCCTCCACACAGTTGAGTTTTGCTTACAACTGCAGTAAGGCAGTGCTGGCGCCAGCGGGGTAGCCCAATAGGATTGGGCTGCCTGTCATGCCCCCTCCCCATCACCTGTTTTCCAAGCTAGCAAGCCCCCAAAGTTGTAACCTTTCCTCATAAGCTGCTCCAGCCCTCTGGTTATTTTGGTCGTTCTCTTTTGCACCTTTTCCAGATCTACAATATCCTTTCTTTATCCAAAATTCTTCTCCAGCTCAATATGTCTTGAGGACTTATACAAGACTTGATTGATCAAACAGTTTGAACTAGAATTGCACATCAGTTTGCGTAGACACAGGGTAGTTTTTCCTCAGATATTTTGCACTCAGTTTTAAAATGAGGAACATTCTAGACAGCAATTTGCTATCTTTACACACATTATCATTATTACCCAGCTTGGGCCTTTGGTTTTGGGTAGTGTATGCATTTGAATAAATAAATCATAAACATAAATATTACATAGAGAAAAAAAGCAAGCATCTGAAAATCAAAACGGGTAATCAGCATCAACTCCCACCTACCTTAACCCTAATAAATCACTAGCTAGCAACTCCTGGTTGGCTCATTAACTTACAAGGTGTGCAAACATTAGCTCTTAGCAGACCACCATGCACTGAGAAAGGCACCAGGCTTGAGATGATTCTGTCAGTGACAGAAAAGCAACTTCTAAAAGTACAGTGTCTCTCAGAGCCCAATCCAAGCTGGGTTTACAGTGGCAGATCTCATGATCTGCCATTGTAAGTCTCGGGTTGGTGATGTGGCAGCCGCTCCACTGTTCAGCAGACCATGGCCACCAACGCAAATAGCCAGAGGCCACACATGGTGATAGCCACCCACTGAACCTCTGCTATCCTCTACTGTTGCTGGTGAGTTGGTGGAAGGGGCGGTTTGGTAGAGGACTGAGGGTGGTTCGGGGCAGGCCAGGCTGGGAGTGGTTTGGGAGAAGATCTCAGCGGCAGTGGCATGTGCCAAGATCCTATCCCCCCTTCCTGACCTGGACCCACCCCCAGGAGTCTACTCAGACTTATGCCAGCAAAAGACCTGGTGTAGGTCTGAAGAAACCCATTGGAAGCCAGGTGGCCAATGGGAAGCTAAGTAAAAAAAGATTTACTTACTTCTCCTGGCCCATCTGGTTCCCCCCCCCCCCATAGCATGCAGTGCATGCTCCATCAGTGGCGCTACATGCTATTGCCTGGCAGGGGATAGGATTGGGCTGCCAGTCAATTTTTTTTTAAGTGGTGCCCATTGTTGAACAGCCCAATCCTTTCCCCCACCACAGTATGCAGCTGTACCAAAATGGGCTGCGCTGCATGCTATGGTGGAGGGGAAGATCTGGAGGCTTGGGAGAGGTAAGAGAAAATATTTTCTGTGGTGGGAGAGGTGGTGGACACAGTTCCTCCACCATGCACATAACGGCAATTTACCGAGAAGTATGTGCACATACTGTGGCAAAGATAGTCACACATGTACCCTTATGTACAATGGTTCACAATGTCTCCTCTCTCCAAAATGGACGTAGAAGAGATGATTCAAAGTAGGCCTCCATACGGAATGCCAGCATCAAATATGACGTTGTGGGGGATAGGTCTGCCTGCTCTTCTGATATAGGAAAAAGATCACTGTTGAATTAGGCTAAGGAGACTACTGTCCTGTAAAATGGATATTATCTGTCTAGTATTCTGCTATATTCATCAAACAGGTACTAAGTGGAAGATTTGAGATTGTAATCAGTCACGGGGGCAGAACTCTGTGAGTAAACGTTTCATTCTGCTTGTTCATTAATACCGTATATACTGAATACAGGTGGGCCCCCATATCCACTGATTCGCTATCCACGGTTTCAGTTATCCACAGATCGTGGGGACCCCCCCAGGCTTTTACTTTTTTCCCAGTAAGCTTCATTTCTTCCTTAAAGAAATAGGAGAAGCAGCTTATTACAGGCAAGTAGAACGAGACTAAGTACTAGGGAGGCTCTGCAAGGTTAACAGAAACCTTGCAGAGCCTCTCTAGGACTTAGTCTCGTTCTACTTGCCTGCAATGGAGGCTGCTTCTCTGTTTGCTTTAAGGAAGAAACAAAGCTTGCTGAAAGAAAAATAAGAGCGGGGGGGGGCAAGCATGCCTGCCTGCAGGGGAGGCATGGTGGGGGCCCCTCAAAAAACTATGGAGGGGGTGTTTGCTCTTATCCACGGTTTCAAGTATCCACGGAGGGGCCTGGAACATATCCCCAGCGGATATGGGGGTCCACCTGTACTGAACCAAGATCTGAGTGATTGACATATCACTACAGATGATTAATTGCTATCAAAACTGTGATATGAATGCTTGAAAGCAAAGAAGAATCCTAATGTATGACAGATGTTTAGTGTCCTTTTGTTACTTGCCCATCATTTGGATAGCCTTACAATTTCTCTTCCTTTGATTCCACATGAGTCCACATGTACATTATCTATAAGAAATCAGTGAATGTGCCTCAAGGAGGGATGATATTACCAATTAAGTGCATTATAAGGTCAGCTCCTACTCTAATAAATGGCCACCTGCCTATGGAACTTAATGGGGAAGGATAAAGTCTTTGGCATAAGTTTTAATTGGCACACTGAATCAGTATCAGCCAGAATGAATGACTTCAATCTCACAGCTCCTGAAGGAAAATGGTTAACTATTCCATGGCCTTTGTTCTATTCAGCTACTATGGAACCGTTTCTGTCCAACAATAGTGACTCTATTCTATACACAAAAGTAGTGGTGATCTCTTACATCATTATCTTAAGAATAGAAACAAGTCATGTCCCCCACACCTCTATGTTCAACAGAATTTACTCCCTGGCAAGTGTGCTTAGGATTTGTACAATATTGACTTGTGACCATAAATTGTAACAAGGAAAAAAATAGATTTATGGCCCAATCCTATCCAACTTTCCAGCGCTGATGTAGCTGTGCCAACAGGGCATACGCTGCATCCTGTGGTGGGGGTACAGTCACCTCCTCAAGATAAGGGAACATTTGTTCTTTTACCTCAGGTCTGCATTGCGGCTGCATCAGCGCTGGGAAGTTGGATAGGATTGGGCCCTCAGTTAAGGTTACTTTAGGAATGAAAAAGTCAAAATGAACACCATATTCCAGGTAGCAAAAGTTATCATTTATCCAACATCTCATTCGCAATCTATTGGTGTGACTTTCAATAGGCTGTTAGCAGAACCAAAAAGAGAGGCTGAGACCGCCTCAGCCTAAGACATTTTGCTGTCCGAGACAAAGAACAAAATGGTGTGTGTGTCCGTGTGTGTCCGTGTGTGTCCGTCCCACCTTAGTGGGATTTATTACAGGATAGAGGGTTGCTGCAGAGTGAATGGACACATGATGTAGGCTCATGTTGGGCTTGGATGGGAGGGAGTGGCCATGGCAAGATGTGGGCTGGAGCTCAAAGCAGCAGAGCAAAGACTGTTGGTGAGACAGGCTGACTTCACAGGGAAACCCTCCTTAGGACTCACGCTGTCGCTACTGTCTCCACACATGCACAGTCTGCCTGCAGGCACTGCACAGGTTCGCAAGTGCTCCAAGCTCAGTGCAGCTCATGAGGATGGGGCAGCACTGGCAGGGTGCCCAGCCGCTCAGAGCTTTGCCAGCTGGCTGGGGCAACAAGAAGGGTGGTGGGGCAGCAGCAGCTTTTGCCACCTGGGACAATCCACTGCCTAAATCATCCACTTCATCATGTCTCACGACTAGCAGGCCAGCACTGAGTTGAGTTGCCACTACATTTTGCTTCAAGGGGAATTTGCAGACAAAGCACCCAAGAAATTTCAAGGGAACCCAAAAACGCTCCCTTAAATAAGACAAGATCTCAGGTAGGGTTGATATGTCCCTAAGGTTGCCACTGAAATTCGCCTAATGAAATTTCCTGCTTTGGGAAAACGTCTGAAAAACGTCAAGGAAGTAAAAAAAAAAAAAACCAAAACGTAGGAAGTCTAGTAATATGTGTTGTACAGATTTTGCACATCCCTACAAAATACTGATTTTTATCAGGGCAATGTTTCAGCCTCTTCAGCCCACTACTCAATTTTGCTGATGTTCAAAAGCAACATTTCTGAATTGTTTTGATAAATATATAGACATTTTTGATGTTATTTGATGAAGATATGACAAAAAACGCGAAGAGTCATTGTAGCTGCACATTCCTCCACTACTGCTATCATCATCTTTGGGAGATTCATTTCAATGCCTTACAAAACACAGGGCTGTGATGAATTAGTATCAGACACATATGAAATGTACCCATGTGAAGCTAACAACTGTCAGCTGCCCGAGGTTGCAAGAGCACTCAGTTTAGTCTGTTGCCTCTGGCAAGATGGCTTCTGTAAGCACCTGATCAAGCAGCTGTGTGCTTTTCATGAGATTAAATCAAAATTAAATGGATTAAATTAAGAAATGACTCAATATACTGGCAGTAACGACATACTCCATAGGTACTGCTGAATGGTAACCTGAATCTTCCTTTTGCATTAAGGCTGCAATCCTATGCACAGGTTCGACACTGGAATTACCGCCTGTGGTGTCACACCCATGGTAGAGCCAGAGGGCCTGCATGCCGCAGACCTCCGGCAACTTGGACAAGCAGGTTCCCCTTGACTCTGAGCAGCAACACAGAGATACTGCCCGCCAGTGCTTTGCGCCCCGCCAGGACAAGGCCCACACAGGCTGGTGCAATGAGACCCAGGAGAGGGAGGCGGGGATGAAAGGGGGAGGGACAGGGTGGCTCCAATGACAGTCAAAGGAGAGGACGACGGCCAGGCAGAGCAGAGGCATTTTGACAGTTCAGGAAAGGGCTCAGGATCAGGAAGGGGGGGGGGTCAGACCTTGGAAGGGGAGGAGGTTGTTGAATGGCATATAGCCAGCAAAAGGCCCATGATGAGGAGGCAACAGTCCAGGATATTAAGGTTACTGGGAGCCTATGGTTGTCCGGACCAATGTCCAAGGCTGGCCGCACCTTACCCTGGGAAAGACCCCCCTTAGGAAGGAGGGTGCAGCAATTTCCTCCCCGCATGCCCTTCTAAGGCGCCACCAGGCTCCACACCGCCTGGAACCTATCCCAAATGGTCCCCAACAGTGATGCATGCAGCTTCTGGGAAGGACCAGGGATCCACCCCAACTGGTTCGACCCCTCTGCGTAGGAGCCCTAGACACCCAGGCCCCACCCTTCGAACTAACCAGTGGGCTGGGCACTCCTACAGCACACTTACCTGGGAGAAAGCACCGTTGAACACAGTAGGACTACTTCTGAGCAAGCATCCATAGGATTGTGCTGCACACAATCATAAATTTAACACCACTTAACATAAAATTGCTATTGAACAACTATATGAAGAAGCCTCCGGGAGAAACATGACTCTTATGGTGCTGGCACCCAGTTCTGTCTCTCCTTTCCACCTGGTAGCAGGAAGGTGGTAGAAGTTCTGTAGCAATGCCTTGCTTCAGAAAACAGCCCTTGTATCACAGTGGAGTGTTGTTTATTATACCGGTATTTATTTCAAATACTTGTATCCCACCTTTTCCCTGCTGCAAGGGAGACGTTCAAGGTGGTTCACAATGTGTATTTATAGATTTATATCCTGTCTTTTGATCAAAATGATATCTGGGGGAGACTTCACGGCTTCTCCAGTCTGTGGGCAACTGGCAGTTGGAACCGAGATCTTTTCAGGCAGGTAGGGGGAGAAGAGCCGATGGTGGAGACCAGAATGACCATCCCCTTGCTGCAACCTCCCAAAGGCCCTTAGTCCTCTGGCCAATGGTAGGGGACAGAAGAAGCCTCCATTTACTTCTCTAGTCCTCAGGTTACTGTTAAGTACTTTGACAGTTCATTCATAATCAAGATTGCACTGAAGTAGGGCTTCTACTGGATTAAAAAAAAATCTCATGTTGGATAATTGTATGAGCTTTAATTGATTAAACTTGTGTCAATTAGTATATGGATAAAGAGTCTTGGGGAAAAACATTTCAGTGTGTGTGTGTGTGTGTGTGTGTGTGTGTGTGTGTGTGTGTGTGTGTGTGTGTAGAAGAGGCATTCCCTCCATTAGAGAGACAGAAGGAGAAATGCTTTTTCTCTGATGGTGCCTGCCATCTGTGGCTTTTGTCAGTACTAATACGAGTTGCTTTAACATTTTGAAAAATGTTGCCTGATTAATCAGAGACACCTGTTTAGCTGATAAACATTTTTTGAACCGATTCATCTAATGAATTAATTGATTAATTGCTGCAGCCCTACAGTGAATGGCTTTTTCTCCTTCACTGCATTTAAGCTGAAAGACTATGAAGGCCGAGCTACATTGTCCGCGTTCGCGTCCCGTGCGCGTCTGGTGTCCCGCCCCCAGGTCAAACAACAGGCTCTGATTAGCCGGACGCAGTGCGATCACAGCAAAAGTCGAAGTGGCCTCGACTTTTGCTGCATCCGCGCTACGTCCGGCCACTCAGAGCCTGTTGTTTGACCTGGGGGCGGGACACCAGACGCGCACGGGACGCAGACGCAGACAATGTAGCTCGGGCTTAAAGGTAAAACTGCCACAATCTTGAATGGCAACAAACCAGGTATGCTCCCACAAGACAAAAATGACTCATTCTCCTACTATTGTTCAGAAAGGAATTACTGCACCGTTCTTTTGAATAGTGGCCTTGGCCAGCTTCTGCTCTCATTCCACAAACTCTGTTACCTATTTAGTATCCCACAGGTAGCACTTTCATGGCTTCCTTGTATTTTTTGCCCTATCCAATGGCACCCCTTCCTACTGAACTCCTTTTGATCACTCTTTCTCCTCCTTTCACATCTCTGGGATTAATCTTCTCACCAATCCCACTTGCTAGTTCTGTCAGGGATCTGTGTTCATTTCCTTCTGCAACTCCTTATCACTCCCTCCCACTTCCTATCAGGATAGCCTCTTTTGTGTCTGCAGCTGAACACACGTGTGTGTGTGTGTGTGTGTGTGTGTGTGTGTGTGTGTGTGTGTGTGTGCACGCATGTGCGCTCTCTCTCCCCCCCTTCTGTGTATTGCCTCATTTAAATGATATGCCTGTGGGAAGGGCATGCATTTTGTTTCTTTTCTATAGTATCTAGCTAATCATAGGTGTTTCATAAAAATAGTTTTGATAATAATTATAAATAATTATGAGTGATGACCCACTCTAGGGATTGCAAACTCTGCAGATTCCTCAGCTTGCCTGGTGAGCTACATAGCTGCTACATTATCATTTTTATATATTAATTTATACAGCACAATCTATCTACATGGATACTTCACAGTGCTGTAAACAAACAAACAAACTCAAGGACAGATCCCTGCCCCCAAGGAGATTACAATATAAGGAGAAGAGGGCAGTTGCCTTTCTGCCATGGAGTTTTCTGCAGTGACTTCAGAAAAGTGTAACATGGTCCCTTAGAAATCCTTACCACTGGAATGTTCCTGAACAGTAGCTTCTTGCTTTCTGTTTAACATTGGGAGCCTCTCTAGTATGCAGGCTGCTTGCCTGCTCAGTCAGTGCAAGGAGCTGGTTCGCCGTTTGCTTAAAGAAAGAGATGTGCTGGTTTCGCATCAGCGCTGGACACTTAATTAAGGTACTGGGAGCGGAGTGTGTGGATAGCGTTCCCCCCGTCTGTGGATTCCAGTATCCGCGGAGGAGGCAGGAAACTATCTCCACGGATATGGAGGGCCCCCTGTATCTCTACACCAGGCATCCAAGGTGCTCTCACCATAGCTACTACTGCAAAAACATCTTGTGCAATAGCTTTCATCCTAAACAGGCTATGCTGGCTTGAGAGGCCTCTTGGGAAGATAACTCAAACCATGAGGCTAACCCCACAAAACTAAGACTAGCCGCTCTCTTCCAGCTCTCCCTGTGCATCACACCATCATTACATTTAGCATTATAAATTGCTTGAGCATAATGACAAAACACATTTGTCACCCAAACCAGTTCTCCCATGTGCCAAAGCCCATCAAATTAATGCCCGCTACATGAAATATAGTGACAGTCGAACCTCCTGCATGTGCAAGGTTGGCAAATGAATTTATTCTGTTTTGCAGCCGATTTACATCAATATAGCACTGGGCTGTGTTCCTCCTAGTCAGATACCTGAAAAATGATTCTGTTAAAAGAAGCAATTGAGTATGCAGCAAGTCTATGAACAGTTTTCCATTGCATTTGTCACCACAATAAATTAAAAATAATAGATCTTTCAGATTCCAATATTCCCACACCAGTCAGCATGAAACTTGAACTGCAACATTTTATAATATTGAAAGTTACTCCAGATAAACAGCAAGCATTCTAATTGCCTTGCCTTGCCTCGCCTCTCAGACTCGGTAATTACTTTTTGTTCCATATGGCAACAAGCTGAACGCCTTGTATTTGTTTGCATGTAGCCAAATAGTTTGATCTCCTAATACCTAACCTGCTATCTTTGTCGACATTTTTAAAAAAGCATTTGAATTATAAACAGAAGTGCTCTCTCACAAATTGGCCATCAAAAGTTCAGTTCCCATCAAATGTCTAAGGATAGGATCATATGGCTGAAACTGTATCCTAACCACAAACCACCGAATTATCCTAACCACCGAAACCACTGGATTTAAATAAGCAAGTCCCCTTAATCAGGCCATGAGTATCCCACACTGGATTTTTGTGCCACATGGATAGAAATAGCGTGGGAATAGGAGCAGGGAAGAGAAATACTGTATAACACGGATTACGATCACTAAGTATAAGCAAACACCTCATTTCAAACCCAAAAATATTTAAAATGTGCACGTTACCCAGTTGTTTTCTTTTAAACAAACTTTGCAGCTTTGTCCTTCAATATCCTGTTACTCACACTGTATCCAGAAACCTACAGTTTGTACATCTAGAATTTTAAAGTTTATGAGCTTCCACCGTGGATATCAATTCGAGCCTTCTGAATCTTTCCTGGATGGCGCTATACATCTATATATGGCTTATGATTTTCATTTTAAATATTGTGACGGACTGTAGCAGCTGGTGCTTTGCAGAGGAACTGGGGGAGAAAAGGAGGCGGTGAGAGAAACCGGAAGGGAGCGAGGGAAACTAGAAGGACGTCAAAGGGGTGTGGAGAATGAGGAGTAAATGCAAGTCAGGAAGGAGGGGGTGGACAGAACCAAGCTAGAAGGGTCCATAGAAGGCTAGCTAGCCAAAGGAGGAAAGGAGGGACGAGAGCTGGAAGAACAGAGGAATAAAGGCTGACCTTGGGAAATACTTGGACTGGTCTAGAGGAGCCCTGGCAGGGGAAGTGGCAGAGCCAGCTGGGTCCAGGAAGCCAGTCCCCAGGACTATTCTCAACTCTGGGGTGGGCCAATTGGCACCCCGAAGGCATAGTCGGACAGACCCGTCCAACCATGGACCTGGGAGAGACAATATGACACCAGATTGCTTCGGTGCTTTGCTATCACCACAGAGCTTTTCCTGGGCTATTCTCTGTGCAAAGAGCCTCCACCTGATTGGCAAGACCTAGATGACCAGGGAAAAGTACCGTATTTTTCGCTCCATAGGACGCATCGCACCATAGGACGCATGCATCCTATGGAGCTAAAAATAGGGGGGAAACGTTTTCACTTACCGGGGCTTCTGGTCTCTTCTGGGGGCTTCGGGGAGGCCTGCGCGACCCTCTGCAGGCCTCCCCGATCTTCGTTTCGGCGTTAAATGGCCATTTTCGGTTTTCGGAAAACCGGAAATGGCCGAAAATGGCCATTTAGCGCCAAAACGAAGATCGGGGAGCCCTGCAGAGGGTCGCGCAGGCCTCCCCCGAAGCCCCGGTAAGTATTTTTTTACTTTTTTTAATATTCGCTCCATAAGACGCATGCTTTTCCCCCTATTTTTTTGGGGGGGGGAAGTGAGTCTTACGGAGCGAAAAATACGGTAACTCAAGAGAAGAAGCTCCTGCCATTTTCATTTCTGCCACAGTTCAATAACCCCTAAGTTGTCCCACAATAAGCTTGTGTGGTCTCTGAGTGGAGCCCCTTCATGGCCTTCCAAAATCCCCTTGAGGTGAAATGGCCCTCATGGAAGGAGGATGGGGAGATGACAGAGCCCTTTAGAGCAGCGGCAGCGACTGTTTGCTTATACTGTACATCATTTTATTCCAACGTAGCCCCGCTAACTGAACTAAGAGGCACCTTTTAAGTTCTGGCTTTCTTATATTTCGCAACTGTCCCTATTCACCACAACATGGCATCATTTCCAGTAGTTCTTTGCTGGGATTTTGTTTAGATTATGAGCCCTTTGGGGACATATCTTTTCATTGCTTTTTGCTATGTAAACTGCCCCTCTCCCCACTCTGCTTTTCTTACAGTGCTTTGCAGGAGATGAATCTTGTCATTTCTTTTTGGGTTTGCCTTGTATATTCGGTTCCCATGCAGTGAATACCCAGCAAAATTATGACAGGATAAGTAAATCACTGTGAGGAATCTCTTCACAAATATTGCACCCAACCTTATTCACTACTACTTTAAGAGGTTCATTTCCAGAGCAGAGTTTGCTTGCTAAACGTGGTCCTACAATTTTTTTCTGCATAGGAGGTGTGTGAAAGTATATTATTATAATGAAGAGGGATCTTTACAACTTTGGCTTGGTGTGGAGGCAACACTGCCAACTTCTTAACTACGTTTAAGAGACTGGGAGTGAGCCATGGATTTGCATCTTCCCTCCTTATCTCTCTCAAGATGTTTCCTCCCTTCATCGCCATAGATAATGTTAACATTTCACATGCTCAAATGCAAACTATGGTTAATTCCAACCGTGTAAATTACAGACTGTTACAATAGTTAAAAGTAGGCTTGCAAACCATGCGGGACCCTCGAAAACAAGGTTTGCATTGGTGCATACAGGACTGGCCTTAAGCAGCATGGGGCCCAACTTGGGCGGGGCTTACCAGGGTATGTGTGATGCAAAAAACAGCATCATGTCACCGTCAAACAGCTGGAGATTTGCGATTGTGGCTCAATTTGAGACAATCGGAGCCAAGCTCGGGTGGGCCCAACGCAAGCTCAAAATTGCTCAAACCACCAAGTCCGTACTGCCTGGATCTCCAGGTAAGCACTGCTGGGAAGCAGGCTGCCCAGCATGGGGGGCCAGCACCAGCCGCGGGGGGCCCTGGTGCCAGTCACGGGGCGGGACCTGATTTGGCCAAATGGGCTCAATCAGGATAAAGCCTGCCCTAGGTACATATATTACATGAAACCATGGCTAGCAGCAAGAAGCAAATTGAGGGGGGAGATCACTCCACAGAAGGGAGGAGGGGAAGAGTGTGCATCCTTCCAGTTTGCAAATTACGGTTTGCAGTGAGCTGCTGTGCTTCATAGGTCCTGGAAAAATCAGCTACTCTAATCTTCTCTCTCCCCATCTATGGAGGGGAAAAAAAAACTACAGCCAATAATGAAAACCATTACATTCATAATGGGGAAAAAGAGGTTAATTCAACATCCCATGGTCGGTTAAACCCAATATCCATACTTCCCCCAAAGCAACAACAACAAATGCACCAAGGAAATGCAATCAAAGCATCGTACCCTCTCTAGCAAACATGTTATGCCAACCCATTATTAATGTTGCCTCTCAGCAAGATTCTAGCTCAACACAAGCTTGACCAAACTGTTGTTCCCAAGTCTCATATTATCTGACTTCCTTTACATTATGCACTCACACAAGGGCAAATTAAGAAAGGATGCAGTCTGGTGACACAAGAAGAGATCTGAAGAGCAAAGCAACTGGACCACATTTGTAGAAGGCTTATTATACTGACACTAATTGGTGGGAAATTTGACAAGTTATAGATAAGCGAGTTGTCTTTGCAAAGAAGAGCTCATTTTCCTGTATTCCTTTCCATGCCAATCACAGACTGAGGAGTGAAATACTGGTGAACAAGCCTTGTTGAATTAAACCATTCAGCAATGAAACAAGGAGCTTAATTTTGTTTCCTTGCATCTTTTCGTGCTGCCAAAGAAAAGACCCCATTGTCCTTGCTCTAGGCTTCCCTTTTACGCCTCCAGGTTCTCTGCCAACTTAATTGTGAAATCACGCTGCATACCCAAGTGAAAGTGAGGTGAAGGGAGGGGGGAAATCTTATGTCTGATTTCTTCCTTTTTTTTTTTTTGGCAGTAGCTTTTGAATTTAATAAGCATCAACGAGCACACATTTGAAGTTTATTCAGCAAAGTAACAGCACAAGAAAGCGTAATTTTAATGGGTTGAAAGCAAACCAAGGCGGAATGTTGTCTGAGCATGCATACAACAAAATTACACTTGATAAATGCATCACAGACTCTGGACCAAGCAGGAAATCTTACTGGAATATAAACAAGCAGTTCTATAGGCCACTGGTTATGGTTGGGAGAAAGCAAACACGCTTGCTTGTTAATGTGATCTAATCATGCACACACATTATGAGAGGGTGTTTCATATGGATATGAATGCTCACTGAACTTTTTTGTCTTTTTAAAAATCTGGCTGGCCTCCCACCTCATATTCTACCTGTCTTTGGACTCGTATGCTGATATGTTCTCTGTACCCCCTTTTCCACTTGCTCTCTGTAGCATGGGTTCAGTGAGTTACTGAACTGGAAAAATCCTTTATTTAATTCAGTTTCTCTCTTGTTCCCTTCCAAGAACTTGGAAAAACAAACACACAATAGAAAACTAAATATGTACAGTAGGGCCCCGATATCCGTGGGGGATATGTTCCTGGTCCCCTGTGGATACCGGAAGCCTCAGATAAAAGGGAGCACCCATCGCACCCTCCCCACTGTGCAAATGACTTACCAGCTAGTGATTGCAGCCTTCCTGGGCCTCAGAGGCTCATTGCCGATTACAAAATGGAGGTGTTTTTCAGCCCTCTGTCTGGCTTCCTACGAGTGCTTCCTGCTTCCCTTTTGTAATCAGCAATAAGCCCGAGGCCCAGGAAGGCTGCAATCACAAGATGGTAAGTCATTTGCACGATGGGGGGGGGGCATTTTTTCAACCGTGGATAAGTAAATCCACGGATAGCAGATCTGCAGATACAGGGCCCTACTGTATAACTATTCAACCCCTGCTTATTTCTGGCCCTTAAACACCAGTTGAAAAGAATAAAGTTTTCAGCTGTCATGGCAAGTAGTCATGTTCGGACTTTGACAAACGTCTAGGAAAAGGAACAATTTGTGGAGCCCATCATGAACACCTCAATATGCTCCTTTACAGTTCAAATTTGAGAAGGAAAAATGTGATTTTCCTCTGATCACATGAGATAAAACTCACTGGTGCCAAGACTAGTAGTAGAGGGAATGCATAAGCTTGAAGCCTTCTACCATTTTCACCATAAATTGAATCCCAAACTGAACTCTAAGATACAAGAATATTATAAAGGCAAAATACAACTGTGATAGTGTAAAAGTTGAGTGGTGCGGGAGCTGAGCTGGAACACATTAAACAGTTCACCGCATAGTCCAGCTACTACATCACAGCTGTTTCAAGTGGCCTCAAGGTGACACATCTCATGTGAAGTGGTTCTAATATACGACAGGAGAAAAGAAAGATTAAAAAAGGGAAGCCTTGAATTACCATAGCAATTTCAGCTGTGGATGGAGTGCAAGTTATAATGCAGTAAAAATTGGACAATGCACAGGGTTCACTACTCCATTGCAGTCCTAAGCACACGTACAAGGAACTGAACTGAGTGGGACTTGTTTCCAACTAAACATCCCTACCCTTGGGAATAATTCTTGAATTTACTTAAGCAAACGGGTATAGAACCATGGCAAAAAAAATTTTTTAATGGTATCAATAAAAAATGAGGCAAACGTAAGTGCAGCTTAAAAAATAGTTTAAAATATAAACATATTAAAAGCATAAACACAACACACAAAATAACACGTTAAAAATTAAAACCATCAAACATTGCAACGTTTCGCTCGTCTGCTACGAGCATTATCAAGCAAAAAACCCTCATGTAGTGGGAAGATGTTAGCAAGCCTAAGCTATTAGTCCTACTACATAAGGGTGAAGAAAGTCTCATTTTCAAGCTGCTACAAGAATCAGCTGTGTGGGAAATAATTGAAAGCATCCCTACCATCCAGCTGACCATCCAGCTGAGCTAATTAGGTCCACATGTGTATTGGTTGGTCAGCTTTAATGCATGAAACCAACATAAACATATTCACAATTTCTTAGTCTTAACTGCTGAAACTCCATTTAGGTGGAATTCTCCAGCAGAGGCTAATAATGTACCACAGAGACAATACAACTTCTCCACCAGACTGTGGCTTCAACACCTTCACATTACGCATGATCCAACATGTGGTAGAACAGTCAGACATCGGATAACAAGAAACCTTCATTGCTGTGATTCAGCCAAAGTATAAAATGTTTGCTTTTAATAGGAAGGAAATAATCATGCATGTAACTTTCCTTTGAAATAAGTAGTGCTTATTGTGGGCCGGATTTGTTTCTTTGTTTTACTAGAGACGTAATGCCAACTCTCTACAAACCATGCTTTGCAAATTGGGAATCAGCCTTAGGAATGTGGATTAGGATTGGCCCATCAGTCTCCCAGGTATCAGAATAGTTGAAGTCACTGGTTTCAAATCCTGGCTAAATCGGTACCCTGCTGAGCATCAGCATAGACAGAATGCTAAAATGTAACTAAAACTGGAAAGGAAAGGAAGGGGAAAATGTACCAATAAAAAGGAGGGGAGGACAGAGGGTAAGACTGCAAAGTAATTGAAGTCATTACACCAGTCTTACATCTACACTAGGCCAAACTGACTAGGCTGAGCAAATGTTTCTGCTAGATGTAGAACACAACTGTTCCATATTGTCACAGTTTTATTCTTAAGTCTTTACAAGCATAACAATTAACTCCATGGGCAACCTATGCACAGAATACAATAATTAAAATGCTGTTCACAAAATATGCACCTAATCTAAAAGTGCAATATTCTTTCCAAGTGTAATGCCATTTGGGTATTAAAAATAAAAAGTGGCAAAACACTTATTTTCAAACCCATTTTATACAAAAATTGCATATTCCCATCCATAGCTATTTAAAATACTTGCAGCCCAATCCTATCCTTGATATATGCCAGCGCATGTCTATGTATGCCAGCTCATGGTGTTGCCACCAGGACCCACCCCCTCCAGCCCCTGAACCGCACACTGATTTCCCTGCTCCATGCCCCGAACCACCCATAACTCACCCATGCCAGCACCTTATCTACTCCAACACAGGCTAGGTCCACGTGTGGCAGGCATGCGGAGCCGCTGGCCATTTCCGCTGGCAGCTGATTGGGCACAATGGCAGCGTGACATTACGCCGCCATTAGAGGACCTACAGCAGCGGACTGGGAGATCCACTGCTGTAGGCTCTCTATAGGATTGGCCCATCAGTCTCCCAACAGATATCAGAATAGTTGAAGTCCCACGTTACTACTGACACATGTCTCCTTGTAACATCTGTAACTTGTTTCAGGAAAGCATCCACATCCTATCCTTGGTCTGGGGGTCTGTAGTAGATTTCAACCAAAATGCTATTTTTATTTGTTTTTCCTCTTGACGTTTACTCAGATACCCTATCCATTCTGTAGGATTTCTGTGCAGATGTATACATTTTTGACATATTTCTACCTCCCCTTTTATCACATCAGGTTTTTTTTGAAAAAGCGATAGCCTTCCATTCCTACATTCCAACTGAGAGACTCATCCCAAGTGGAACTTACCTTCATGAACTAGTCGTTCAAGCTAGTTCTGATTATTTTCCATACTCCATGCATTAGTGTATACGCAACGTATATATTTATTATTAAGAATAATAAATAAAGTGCAGATATTGAGTGCTCAGAGTACTTCAAACATATATTATCAGCACAGCTATTACAACAAATCTGAAAGGCATTAATAACAGAGTTTAGATTTGAATCAGGGATTTCTTCTCATAGCTGATGTTCTTAACCACTGCGTCATAGCAACTGTCAACTCACTTAATAAATACATGCCTGTTTCTTCCAGAAATCCTAACAGCATTATAATAATAAGCTCCATTGCAGGCTGTGCACCTGCTATGGTATTTCCTATGTTATTCCTATTTTTTTCTCCAAACTTAGTAATGGTTGAGCAGAGCCAGGAAATCCAATTAAAGTTCCACGGGCAGCCCAATCCTGCCTAAGGATCTGGTGGGCGGCCTCGTCCGCCCGCCAGATCCCATGCACCACCACGGGCAGGCACCCATGCAGCAGTAAGTCTACTCGGGGAAGGGGACGCTTGTCCCTTTCCCCGAGTGTAACAGGGGCTGGGGCTGATTGGCCTCCTCGGAATTACGCCAGCTATTTTGCTGGCGGAAGTTGGGGAGGCCGTGTAATGGCTCAGCTGCCCGGCAGAGGCCGGGATATAGCGGAAGCCATGCCCCCGCCCGGGGTAGCTGGGCCTATGGCCGCCCTCCCGGCTCCTCCAAACCTTCCCCCTGTCTGCCGGATCCTATCTTACCTGGGTCCGGCGGCTGGGTGAGGGAGCAGGGAAGGCTGGCTCGAAAAGTAGTCGCAAACGTGCTTTACGGCACGTTTGCGACTAATTCGGGCGGAGGAACACTCATTCTGTCGCCCGACCGAAGAATAGAATTGCGCCGTTAATCTCCCCCACATCTCTAGCAGCTGAGCTAGAACTGAAGCATAGCTACTTATTCCGACTAACTGTATAACCAAGGCTGACCCCATTCTTAGGTTTGACATGTAAAAATCTATGCTTTTCTGTGTATGTGATGATATTGAACGACCTTCAATGGTGTGTGGGTGGACGGGAAATTACCAAAAATAATTTCAAACTTGCACGTGTACACAGGTGACTTAGTATGCTACACATAGATTAGTGCTGCTTCCAATGAGGAGATAACAACAATTGCATTGTTGCCCTTAAAGGCAGCGTGTGGACTCTGTCATAAAACCAGAAACAATCTACTCAACCATGCAGCAAGCTTCTGTAGCAGATAGCAGAAGTTGCAATCTACCCAAATAATGTTTTGGTGTGTAAGATTTAAGCTGCCTTTGAATGACTCCCACACTGTTTAAGAGAACATTTAATTGTTGTTATTGTGGAAGAGAAAGTGAATGAATATTCTGACCAAAGGTTTAGCACTTAAATCCCACAGATCTTAAGGAGCATATTCTTCAGTCTCGTCCACTGAAGGCAATGAAGGGTGCAATCCTCCATAGCGCTAGGCTGGCACAGCACGTCGTGCGCCAGCCCAAAGCCATTGCAACAGTTGCCGTATGAGGCTTACGCCGGCCCCAGAGCGCTGGATCCGCGTGGCAGATGGCTAGGCAAAGGTAAGTCTGAGCCACGGTGTGGAGGCGTTCCGGGGTGGGAGAAGGGCAGCGAAGGCGGGGAGGGGGTGTTCCACGGTGGGGACGGTGACGGGATGGATCGGGCCGGGCAAGCGGCAGGATTGACAGAGGCGCACACAGAATCTTACCCCTGGTCCCTGGCGCAGATCCAAGGAGACCTGTTCGGGTGGCTGGGGCTTTATCCGGGGTAATGGAACGAATGTCTCTTCCCCTGAGGTGACCTCGAAACCCGCCTCTTTGCACCTCAGGGGACGCAGCATTGGCTGCACTGGACTCGCTGCAGCGCCAGGCATAAAGTTAGGCAGGATTGGGCTGGAAGTCACTTTAAAGTACTTACATTAATCTGAATCATGCGCTGTGTTTTTCAACATTACATGTTGTAATAATTTTACTATTTATACATTGGAATGAAGCAGAGCATTTTCACTTTATGAGAAGCTCCGCCACCTTCCTTGAAATTGGTTTTATAAAGGTGCTGGGGTCCAGTGCGATACTGACCTCAATTTTGTTCCTCTGCTTTAAAACACACACATACACAACAGATTGGCAACAAGTGTGCATCTACAAGTAGAAGACAGAAAGTTAAACACAACACTATAGAGGGTGTTTGTGCAGAGGCTGAGATGCACATGTATGTCGGCATATTTGAAAACAGATTAACAATACTGGAAATGAACAATACATGTGCCTGTTTGCTTGCAGTTTCATCTCTAAACTTGATAAAGTCCATTGTTAGCAAGGCCGGCCTCCCTCACTCTGTCGCCGGACCAGGGCGTGGCTGCCGGAGGAGTGCTCCCGCCGCTGGCCACTTGGGCGATTTGACGGGCGAGGAAGGGGGGCCATTGGTCTAGCCGGCCCAGGAGGGGGCGGGGATGGCGTTGGCCATATCCCCATCCCCGCCAAGCTGGCTACGCCATTACACAGCCTCCTCTACTTCCGCCAGCTTTTTAGTTGGCAGAAATCTGATGAGGCCGATAGGGCCGGCCCCAGTTTACACCCAGGGAAGGGGACGAGCGTCCCCTTCCCCGAGTAGACCTCCGGCTGGCCCGGCACCTGAACAGCAGCCTGGGCTCAGGATCCGGCAGGTGGCCTTGGGCCGCCGGCCTGATCCTTAGTCAGGACAGTGCTGCATATCTGTTATTTCTCATCTGAATGGACTTAGTTCAGACAGACTGTATGTGTGGCCCTCATTTATTCTTGAACACTGCCTATGCATGGAAGAAAGTATTTGTACATTATGCAACCCTTAGCTTCTTTCCTGGCACATTCGGTACTGCTGAAAATCTATCTGCGAAAACTGGGACACTTCTGAACAATGAAACAATAAACCTCAATTATCCGAGACAGTATTTCTTTTACTTAAATGGAACCCTTGGATTAGAAATCAGCTTACTGTGTAATACAGACTTAGAAACATCACTGTTCCAGGGCATCGTATTTATTACGTAATGAAACTTTTTTTCCAGAAATATCCCCTAATAACTTTTGTATCGCTTCCTAAAACTAACAAAAAGCCTCTGAAAGAAGAAATGGGACTTCCTCTTTTCTAATGTTAGCCTTTTCACAAGCCTTAAGACTTTGAAACCAGATGGCCTAGCCCCTTTATTATGATTACTAAGCAGCTAAAGATTAGCAAGGCCATCCCTTTCCAAGTAAGTTATCCAGCGATGTTGCACTTTAAAATATCTACAAACTGGTCAGACTTGCATACTTCAGCATGTTTTGTAAATCAGAGCTATTTTGAAAGCTTCATCTAGTACTTGTGGGCCAAGCTAGTCCATATTAAATCAACAATATATTGGCAATAGAAGTCAGATAATATTGGAGTTTTGTTCTCAATAATTAGGTTGCAGTACAAATTGACCATGCAACATATATGAGGTTTATTAGCAGAAACGTTAACTCTTCCCTACCCAGCTCCAAAGAAACATAAGACGCTATTCTAACAGAAAGATTTTCTTGTGGTGCTTCTTTTAAGTAGTGAAATGAAGAAGTATCAGAACATTATCATCATCATAATGGGATGGGGGAGGCAAAGATTCAAAGATAAAAGGTAGCAGTAAGGGAAGAGACCTCAAAATCAGAAAGGGGGCAGTAGGGTACACTGAAAATTCTTCCCCCCCCCACTCCAGACATGTCAATCAAAGTGAAGACAATACAAGAATATCTGAGTGACAGTTCAAGCTGCATTCATAAGCAACCTGCCTCATTCAAAGTCAATGAAGAGACAGAACTTACAAGCCCATGCCGAAAAGTTATTGAAATGTGACTGACATCTCAAAAGAAGGATGTCAACAGGATAGCATGACCCCATGCTGAAACACTGCAAGGTTAATCAAAGTTATTGCAGTTGGGAGCGTTTAAGATCTCCCTAAGATTGAATTTTTCTTATTCCCATCACTCCATGAGCTCTTTTCTTCCTTTTACCGGCATTCGCTCCCACTCATATTGTGTGTTGTCAAGTTGTTGTTTGGCTACAGTTTAGAAAAAGAAGGTGGTTGAGTTTATGTATTACCGTATGTACAAAATGACCATTTTGTTTGAGAAGAAATTTGTAAATTGCCAGAAATATTCGAATTAGAAATCCACATATTTCCGGTTAAAACTACGTCGTTTAGATGCCCCTAATGAATGGGGTGAAACGTAAAGTTGTCTTAACATCTGGTTTATGTAAATAAAGAGCTTGTAAACGACGTAGTTTTAACCGGAAATATGTGGATTTCTAATTCGAAAATTTGGTCACGTCGTGAGAGTCTACAAATGTACTTGCCAGAAATAGTTCCACATGTGAACACTAAACATAGTAAGCCGAACATATGTGGCTTACTTTTTTTTTTCTTAGTTCCGTTCCAAGCCTGGTTGAGGAATGGTTCACCCAACAACACTACCTATAACTCCTCTAACCAAAGGAACACCAGTACATGGAAAACGTGTGCTGGAAAATGTTTAGGATCTTGAAACTGCCTTGGGCAGGAAAGTAAGGGTAGACTTTTTAAAAATAAATAAAGTAGTTGTTCCTCATTATAAAGATCCAAGAGAGAGTAAGCTGGAAACGTTAATTAAGAGGCATCTGTACAGAAATGCCCCTAGAGTACAATAGACCACTTATAACCAGCAATGACTTTCCTTTTTTTTCTCTTCCTAATGGATAAACTATGGCACAATGTTAAATTCTGTTAATTTCTGAATTTATGCAAAGGCAGAGAAAAGTATGTTTTATAATGCATACAATTAAATATTAAAAACCCAAGTACCTATTTGAGTTCACATTCTCTTATTATGAAGAGGTTTGGGGTGTGTGTGTGTGTGTGTGTGTGTGTGTGTGTGTGTGTGTGTGTGTGTGTGTGTGTGTGTGTCCTTTATTCACTTTCCACACAAAGCCTCACTCTTATAAAATAATTTTCAAAGGAGCTTGGTGCTACTGAGGGAAGCCCAAAATCAGGGGAAGGAAAAATATAAATATATGTCTTGTTTTTATGGCACATGCAAGATTCAAATGTTAAACCAGAAAGACTGTAGAGAGTAATCTCAGAAGAACAAATAATGCTATGTGACTGAGAAGAGCAATCGCAGATGAAATTTAATGTAGAAAAGTGCAGCATAATTGTATGCTGGAGCAAACAATTTGAAACACTCATAGACAATCATAGGTCTTAAATTAACTGCAACAACTCAGAAAACAAAGCCAGAACTGTATCGTTGACGATTCACTGAAGCAGCACTTCAGTGTTGAGGAGTGAATGAGATGGCAAATTATTTTAAAGGAAGGAACAGATAGTTGCTGAAAGCCAAGTATAACTGAAAAAGAAAATACTTGAGGAATTGCGATTCTATCCGAAATAGGAAAGAGAGTAATCTTTTGGATGCAATGAAATATTGTTCTTTTTACCTGGGCACCCCTCCCCCCTCAAAAAAATAAGTACAACAGACAGAGGCTTGAGTTTAGGGTCACAATAACAATAACAGCATAAAAATATCTGCAGTACGAACCTAACGTGGTAAAAACCCTGCCCCAGCGTGTGGCCATCTAGGTTGGGGAAAACGGTCCTAGCCATCTGCCTCCCCCCAGATCTAAACAGGCATGATATCCTGGCTCAAGCCATGCTCGGTCCACGACTGAAGCAGTCTATCACCGCCAACCCCAAAAGGTCAAGGCAGCTGGACAGCGCAGACTCTCCCAGGACAAGCTTTAAGGCCGTCTTTGCTATTCCAGCCTGGGGAGTTGCAAGCCAGCCTCGCTGATCCGGGCCAGCATTGTCTGAGTGGTTCTAGCTCATCCCCTGGCCTTGCTCACCTCAGGATGTATGCCAATATTACTTCCCTGTCTACCCTGCTCGCACGCCACCTGCCTAAAATGACCAAATAATAAGGGAACTGGACAACTCTACCCCCCTCACCTGTCTCATTCTGTGGTAGGCAAGGCCAATCAAGCTGCAGGAAAAAAAAATCCTACCCACCCCCCATAAAGAGCAACCAGCTTATCTCAGACTGAAAACAGGGAGGGAGGGTGGGAGGGAGGGGCTGGAAACGCCAGATGGAACTGAGGGAAATGAACACTGTGCGCTCGCTCACCCCCCCCTCCTCAGCCATGCCCCGGCAACAAGGCAGCCAATTGGCTATCCTGCATTTCCCGCCCCTGGCTGGCATGCGGGGAAGGGGCAAGGCAACCCTGCAAAGACGGCCGCCGAATATTTCATACCATCAACACATGTCATACTTTATTAACACAACAGGAAGGGATAAAGGTAAAGGCAAGGGTAAATAGGGAAAGAATGGGAAAGATTCAGTCTATTTACATTACATTCAAGGATAGTTTTGGTAGGGAATTAAGTCACATACAATATAGTCAAATATAGACACAGAAATATTTCATTTGGATGAAATATTTTGATGGATTTGATTTTAAAAAGTCATGAGTATACACAACAGTTGCTGTGAATGTCGCATTTTCAGTTTGTGTGAAATAACTCAAGACTTTGGAGGAAATCTGGTGATTGGATAACTGAAACAACATAAGATAACTTTAGCTCCTTTACCATATATAGGTATCAAGAGACACATTTCAGTATTCAAAAATTGAATACCTCATACTCACAAAATTGCAGGCTCGGCATTTGCTCTCAGGTCACCCCGAATCTAGAGAAGACCCATTTCAAGCCTCCACCTCAGGCTGACTATTTTTTTGTCAATGTCAGCCATTTAATTTCCATCATTATGAAAAAACTTGTTCTGAAGAGAAAGGCAGAGAATATATTATCTTTCTCTTTTGCCTGTGTGTGGCTGTGACTTTTCTAGTTTAGATTCAATTTAAATAAAACACAGAAGGAGTCCTACATCCCCACCAGCATAATTCAATCTTCTTCCTTTGTCTGTCTCCTACCTGAAATAACTCAAAAAAAAAAATCAGAACTTAAATCTGTTATATCCAGCATCAAGCATGACAACTAACATGGTGATACACAACCTAGCAGTAGAACTTCATATAATAAATTCCTTAAACTACCCTGTTTCCCTGAAAATAAGACCTCCCCCGAAAGTAAGACCTACCGTCATTTTTGCATGATTTTTGCTGGCACTCATAAATATAAGACCTCCCCTGAAAATAAGACCTAGCTAGGATCATCAGATGGACGCGACCCCCCATGACCCCCCCCGGCACTTACTTTGACCGATTTAAGTTTTGTTCTTTCTCAAGGCTGCACGGCTCTGCAAGACCTGGAAGGCCTGCACTTGAGTCCTCCACCATAGAGACGACATGCTAGAGAGGCCAGCAAGGTGGCTGCAACCTTGCAGTCTCTCTAGCATGTTGTCTCCATGGTGGAGGACTTGAGTACAGGCTGTGCAGGCCTTGCAGAGCCTTGCAGCCTCAGGAAAAAATGAAGCTTTAATCAGTCAAAGTAAGTGCCGGGGGGGGGGGGGTCATGCCACAGCTTGGGAAAATAAGACCTCCCTGAAAATAAGACCTGCTGCATTTTTGGGAGCCAGAATAAATATAAGACACTGTCTTATTTTCGGGGAAACTCGGTATATAGTTCTCGCCTGTCACTGGAGAAAGGGTGTGACTATTAAATATACTGAAGTCTGATGTCTAGGTATGCAAAAGTGGGGGTGGGGTGGGGGCAGCGCACTATGGAAACACAATTTCCAGTGGCCTGCTGGGAAAATGTCACATTGGCGATTAAAAATAAATAAAACAAGTACATTTTAAGGTGAAAACATGAGACTTTTAGCAACATTCAGTGAAAAAGATACGTCCTGCTGGATTGCACACATGCAGTTAAAAACGCTATTATCATTCCAGATTTAAGAAAAAAAAATAATTGTTTTATTGTACGGACTCTCTGGGACTGAAGGAAATGTATACAATTTAGAAAATTGGGCTGCCTAGCCTGGAAATTATCATTACCAAAAATTTCCATAAAAAAGAAAATGAAAACCCAAGCAAGCCTTGGATATTATTGCCAATGAAAGGAAATTTAGAAATTCTTCACCTCCCAAGGGCAAGAAAATGAGTTGGGTGACTGAGTTCCTGTTAAATTTGCTCAGTTACAGCTTTCAAAGAAGTAAATAAATAAAACAGAACCACGTGAACCAGAGCTGTACCCATGATGTACTGCTGTATCTTTGCACTAAGCCAGTCAGTTTTAAAACTTTCTGCCTTCAGGGAATCCTTTCCACATTGAACTGTCCGTGTAGGAAACTATGTAAGTATGTTGTAGAAACCCAGTGCATTGCAGAAGGTTATAGAGCAGCAATTTTCAACCTTTTTCACCTCACGGCACACTGACAAGGCACTAACATTGTCAAGGCACACCATCAGTTTTTTGACAATTGACAAGGCACACTGTGTCATTCAGACACCAGAAAAGTCATAAACTTGGAGGTTGGCCCTTATCTTATTAAAGTGAAAAGCAGAAGTGTCACTAGCTTTGATTTGTGTAACCAATTTTGTGTAATCTATCTCAGTTTTGTATTTGTTGTCTAATTGGACAGCACAGTTACTATTGTTGTTGTTCAGTCGTTAAGTTGTGTCCAACCCTTCGTGACCCTATGACAGCTGATCTAAATTATTTGGAATACCATAGTTTAGTTGGATATATTTGGCAATAAGATTTCTATATGTATTATGAAAATGAAAATAGATAAGAAAGGCATCAAGGTTTATTTTATTGTTTCCTGTGATTATCGATTATTCTGCGCTCAGAAGCCCACTAGATTCTTCAAATGGATAGCCTTGCATCTTAATTAAACTGTATTCAATTAAAGTCTTAATAACTGCCCCCAAAAGACTAAATTGGATGAGAAATACATCAGTACTCTTTTTATTTGCCTGATAAGCCATTGATCGAAGAATACTTTCAACAAGAAATAATTCATGTAAAAGGTTTGTAACAAAATATTCTCCACTAACTGCCACTGGCCAGATTTACAGTGCAAACTTATACACACATACTTGGGAGTAAGTCCCACTGAAAACCATCGGGCTTACTTCAGACTGTACATATAGGATTGTGCTGTTACACACAGGGGTTCATTCTAATGTCATCTGCAGCTACTAACAGTGCTGAAAGTAAGTAATGCAGAACTGAGAATAGCACATACGGTTTATTCCTCCCCACCTCTCCATTTGTGATTCTTACGGATTGTTAATATTTTGGCAGCTTCCCATAAACAGAAAACTTATTATAGGCAGAGTTTGGCCTTATTTGTTATTGCTGTGGAGTTATACCTCAGAATGAAACTCTCATGAACAAGAGTGACTTTCACATGAATCGCTTTCATAGACCAAATTAATCAATAAGTCCTCTATTGATGAATAATGCAATCTACATAACCAACAAACTCATGTCACTTCAACACAGCGCTGCCAGAGAAGAAAACTTTCTCTGAACAGAGATTTTGAGCGCCGATTTGTACAAAAGGAGAAGAAATCCCAGTTCCAGGGAAAATTGAGATTGCCAGTTGTAGGAGCCTGAGTGCGCATGCCACTAGGTTTGCACTATTAAAGAAGGGGTCATAGCTTTGTGGTAGAGTACATGCTTTCTATACAAATAGTCCTAAGTGGTATCACCAGTTAAATACTCAGGTAGTAGGGCTGGAAAAGATAGCTATCCAAGACTAGTTAGAGCTGTTGGCAAGAATAGACAACACTAGGTTACATGGGACCAGTGGAGGCTCATTCATAGGGGCAAATGGGGCTTAGCCCCTCCAAGAAAAAAAAAAGGAAAGAAAAGCACACTCTGCGAAAAAAAAATTGTTTATTTTAACAGGGTTTTTTGAAAACTTTTTTTAACATGGCCATGATTCCCGAAAGAACTATTGCAGAAGTACATACGGGCCATGAAAGCCTCATTAAACAGCAAATCTTGACTGTTTCCAGTTTTCAAATCTTATAATGTGGATTTTGAATTTAAAATTTGACATCAGAATTCAATTGTTTGGATTTTTTTACCCATTTAAGGGGGATGTTTCCCGGTTGGTTCAATGAAGGAAGGTAGTACAGAATTTTCTAAATGATATTTCATGTAAGTTGTCATTCTGTCAAATGATGAGTGCTGCTGCTGCTGCTGCTACAAAAATCATTGGACTGGCTGATATTCACAGAATATTTGCACATCCAGAATATTCCCTATCAAGATATGCAGAGGAGAACCTGGGGGGGGGGGGGAATTAATTTCAGCTCTAGTTTGCCAGTAGCAATCACTGCTGAACAGCAGCAATGAGTAACATGAAACAAGGTACTTCTGGACTGTGCTTCATTCTTGCATGATTAAGCAGATGCAGATGAAGCAAAACACAAAACAAACCACCAGACTGGTTACAGCCTTCTTTATCAGTGGAATGAATGTTAAGGGTACACTGTATTAATATTAACAACATAATGACACTTGTTTTTATTCATATGCTACATTCATGTTGCGCACTATAACAGCTGCAGCCTCATATGCCTGAAGATCAAGGTCGGCAGTTCGAGATTCCGTTGCCACTGACAAAAGCTGCAGAAGCCCTCTATGAGAGAGAGAAGAAGCTGCAGCAGGCACTCTGTGAGGGGGATTTGCCCGTCAATCAACGCGTAGGAGGTGAATGCCAGAGAGAAGCCAGATCATGAAAGGAAACACCTGGAAAGAAGCGTCCTATGAAAGACTAGGACATTTATTGTATTGTAAAAACCGTTTAGTTTAGAATTTTCTGCCTGGGTAAATCGCCTTGAATTAAAGTCAGAGGAGAAATTAATTTACCAAGAAAGGAGGTATATAAATACTGGAATTAATTAATAATACTATAGTGGGCCCTTGCTATCCACAGGGATCCATTCCAGACCCCCTGTGGATAGCAAGGATCTGCAGATACTGAGGTCCACCTTCTTAAACTCTGTAAAAAGGGAAAAAAAAGCCCCCCCCATCGCCGTTTGTACCTTTAAACGTTGAAACTGCGCTGTTTTCAAGCCTCTGCAGGGCTTCTACAAGCTTAACAACCCAATTCTGGGTAACACAAAGGCTCTTCCCTCCTCTCAGCCTTCTCCCAAGATGCATCCTGGGGCAAGTCTGGGAGGAGAGAAGAGCCTTCGAGCAACCTGGAAGTGGGTTATTAAGCTTGCAGAAGTTCTGTGGAGGCTTGAAAACAGCACGGTTTCAACATTTAAAGGTAGAAACGGCGATTGAGGGGGGGGGATTTTTTCCTTTTTACAGAGTTTAGAAGGTGGACCCCACGGATCCAGGATCTGCAGTAAATCAAATCCGCAGATCCCAAATCTGCGGATAGAAAGTGTCCACTGTACTACCATTATAAGGACCCATCACAAGACACTTTAAATTGGATCAGATTTTTTAAAACATGAAATTTTCTGATGCTTTAAATACTGCTATAGAATATTGTCTTTTTCATATTTGTGGCATCTATGACTTTGTGTGTTTGATAGGATGACTTCCCAATACAGTTTTTCATTAACATTTTTTTTTGCAGTTACCATATCTCTGAAAAACAAAAGGGAACTATATCTTTTATAATCCTTTTGTCCCAATCCACCCAAGGGATCCAACATACAGGCTCTTTTGTAGTGGACTTCCATGCACATACCCATAGCAGGATGGGGAAATCACACATACAAATTGGTGCTGTCAAGTGCTGACAGGTGCATACAAATTAGTGCTGTCACTAGGAGGTGTGTGCCACACCGGGCGATGCCCATTAAAGGGGTGACGCCATGGCGGAGAAGCCTGCGGCAACCTGCCATGCCACCCAAGCTTAGTTGTCTTTGGCCACACAAACCTGAGAACAGAAAGAAGCGACTCGGCTTTGTGCGGCTGCAGACAGCCAAGCAAGGGTGTCACCCTTGCTCAGCTCGCCCTCAGCCGTCTTCACCTGCTCCGTCCATCCGCTCAGCCAGGAGCAGCCAAGCCCGGCTGAATCAACCGAGCCTCTTCTTCGTTTCTTGCTTTGCTCGGTGACCCGGAAGTACTTGGCAGTGATGTCATAGCGTCACTACCAGTTACTTCCGGGCCACCAAGCGATGGATGGCGGCTGCACCGGGTGACGCCATTGGGTGATGTATGTGCGATTCCCCAGCTTGATACTGAATCTGGGGTTGTGCACAGGTAGCCCTGTAAAGGAAGTATGTCTCCAGTGAAACAACAGGGGAGATTGTAGCTCAGTGCTAGAACACATGCCTTCCACGCAGAAGGGCCCAGTTTCACTCCCCAACAATTCCAGGTGGGAGAGAAAAATTCCTCTCTGAAGCCCTGGAGAGTTGCTGCCAGTCAGTGTTGACAAGACTGGGCTAGCTGGACCAACGGTCTGACTCAGTATAAGGCAGATCCCTAGGCAGTTTGACATTCAGTAGGCGCAGAGATTATTTTACTGGGGTACATGTACACAACTTTGGCTGCTGTATGCATGCCATCTTGGACCAAGGCTCAATAACCCTTCTAATGCATATGAAATGCAGTAGAAGAACATCACACAAAATCAGACAAATGTTTTATGAGTATCCAGTTTATCTGTTAAAAGAGAATTGTCAGTAACACTTCTGTCCAATTAACTTACTAATTAAATACTTAGATTACTTCCCTATTGTTATTCTCATTAATTGCAAGCACATGTAACACAGTTCTATAAGAATACTGTATACAGTATTTACTTTTGAATGGAATACCCCCTTTTGATGCTCAATGTGCTGTATTGGACAGTGTGTCAGACAAGAAGCTCACCTTGACTTGGTGACCCTGGACCAGACTCAGGGCTTACCTACTGCAGTGCTGCTATGAGAATAAAATGAGGAGGGTACAATGTGTACTGCCTTGAATTCCTTGGAGGAAGAGCGGGCTAAATATACTAATTAATATATCATCATCATGATGTACCTTAAAGCCTCACTTATTTCAATGGGATGGCGTTTAAACATGTACTTACCTCTGCCACCTGAAAGTGCTTAATTTTGTTTGGATTATGACACAGAATGAATTTGTCTAGACTCAGGCCACTATGCTCTGATGAGTATCATCCTCTATTTTTAGACAAATTGCACAGATTCTCTCTTGTTCTCCATTGTGCTCAAGATGCCTTGCATGAAAAATAAGGTGCAGAAGCCACTTTGTATCCAGATGCTTCTGAAGGTTATAAATACTGGTTATTCCTCATGTTATCTTGCCTTCCTCTTGTTAATGATAACAAAAAAAAAATGATGGAGTGCTGTGAGTTCTTTTATGGGTTAACAAGCATGATGGGGATGATAAAGGATTTTAGTACTCATCAATTAAGGTGGTAAAAGCTGAAGAATTTTAATTAAGACAAAACACTTTAAGTACCTTAACAGCTAGCAATGAACTGTCATCCTTAATAAGAACAGACTCTCATACTTTCTAAAGCAAATGAGACTCAGGCGCATAGAAGCGGGTGCCTCACCAACAACCTTCCAAATGACTTTGACATGGACCTGATGGACTTCTCTAACAACCCAAATAAAAATTTCTGCTGCACATTGTAGAGGCATAAATCCGGAGTGTGTTGACCGTGAGGCTCTAATACAATAGATGGCACAATGCCGGAGCATTACATCAGTTTTATCACAGCTGTAGGAGCCCTCAGGTAACAGTGCTCTGAAAATTCAGAACTCTATTGCCAAATTTACCTATGCTAAGTTCCAAAGCAAGTTAATGCAAGTAGATAAATAGGTACCGTTTGCGGGAAGGTAAACAGCGCTCCGTGTTCCAGCCGCATGCTACGTGCTGCGGCAAGGAGAGTCATGCCGGCCACATGACCACGGAGGCATCTTCGGACAACGCTGGCTCTTCGGCTTTGAAATGGGGATGAGCACCACACCCTAGAGTCTGACACGACTGGACTTAATTGTCAGGGGTCACCTTTACCTTTTTTTATTCTTTTGCACCTGACCCACACGGCAATGATCTGCCAATATTTCAAAGCAATACAGCAGATCACGGCATGTATTTACTGCTCTGTCACCCTGCCCCCTCCCAGAAATCTGCGGAAATTTTTCTTCAGAAGTATTACGGGGACAGAGGAGACCACAAACATCTGATTTGCTTTGAAATTCTGTGATTGGCAAAATGGAAAACCCCACCCAGAGAAATACACTAATTGTAATTTCCCCCCTATACTTCTTGCAAATATACTACCAATATTTTGCCTGAGGAGGACCTTTCAAGTTCTCCTACCACTCTAATTTGAATAGCTATTGAAAAGTTGCCATGCCAATCAGACTTGAATGATGGTTGGCTACCAAGGGCAGGGCTTTTTTCAGTGGTGACACCACAATACATCCACTAGCTCCCTGGAGAGATCTAACAAACACCTTCTCTTTAGACAGTGTTTGAAAACGTTTTTATTCTGGAAAGCATTGTATGATACTCTGCTATTTTTGTTATTCTGCTGGTTTTTAATACTGCCATTTATTTCTAGAATTTTGTTTCAGTTTTAAGTCGTGGTTTATTGTTGTTTATAAACATGCTCCTTTTCATGTAAACCACTGTGGAAGATTTGCTTGAAAAATGGAGGTATGCACAACATTAAATAAATGAATTAATTCAATGGTATACAAGATCCATGGGCCAGCGGGTGGCGCAGCGGGTTAAACCGCTGAACCGTAAGCTGTCGATCGAAAGGTCGGCAATTCGATTCCCGCGACGGGGTGAGCGCTCGTTGCTTGGCCAGCTCCTGCCAACCTAGCAGTTCCAAAGCAAGTTAATGCAAGTAGATAAATAGGTACCGTTTGCGGGAAGGTAAACAGCGCTCCGTGTTCCAGCCGCATGCTACGCGCTGCAGCAAGGAGAGTCATACCGGCCACATGACCACGGAGGCGTCTTCGGACAACGCTGGCTCTTCGGCTTTGAAATGGGGATGAGCACCACACCCTCGAGTGGGACACGACTGGACTTAATTGTCAGGGGTCACCTTTACCTTATACAAGATCCAGTTCCATGTTCTGGGTTTTCTACACATTCCTCACCTGCATCCTCTGAACAACTGCTGGATAATTTTATGAGGAAAAATAAGCTGCCTGGAGGAATTTTTAGAAAGGGGATAGAAAAGATAAGATCTGGCATGCGCCATTGCCCCCGGATCCACCCCTCCTGCTTTCTCTCTGCCCCCTCCCTGGGAACACCAAATTTCACCCCCTCCTTGCTGATCAGTCCCCCACACCAGCTTACCTGCTCCAGAGCAGGTCACTGGCAGCGGCAGTGTGGGCCAGTGCCGTTTACGGCGACAGCTCCAAAACCGCTGCTGGCGGCATGCTATGCCCACTGCTGTATGGCCTGTTATGGCAGCGGAACTCTGTTCCACTGTTGTAAATATCCTGTTGGGCTGTAAGTGAGTTTCTGGATAGAAGCCCTCAGTATGCAAGGATGCTGCACAGTTCTCAGGAGCAGGTGATGAAGGGAATACAATTCCTTAGGGCTCCTCCTTTCTCTTCATTTGTGAACATTTCCACAAGGGTCTGTGTGTTTTGATGGCTGCTTCCCAAGATGGTCTGCAGAGAGGGAGTCTGCCCGAGAACTTCTCTTCCGACACAGAAGTTTGCGAGCCTGAGTCCAGGGACCTCACATAACCGGAAGAAATCTCTGTGCTCGTGTAGTTGAGCTTCTGTAAACAGAAGCCTTAATGGAACACATCCCAGTTGGATTAAAGCATGTGTTTTAGAAAAAATGCCAAGTCTTTACTCAGATTCCAGCAACACATTTGAGACTATTTGTCTCCACTGGGAAGGAGTTCCTGGGAAGAGTTAATTATCTAGGCTGCTAGAAGGTATCATCTTATTTTCAAGGCCAAATGGTTTGAAGTTTTATTGCTTCAATCTTTTCAAGAGTCTTTGAAAAGTCCCATTATTTCAAGGGGGCATTCCTTCTATTAAAGAATTGTCCTCTCTCTATAAAATCACATCACTACAAGTCTATACCTTACAAGTTATCACTAGGGGCCAGTTGGAAAGGGCACTAGCTCAGTGGCAGAGCATCTGCTTTGCATGAAGTAGGTCCCAGGTTCAATTCCTTGTATCTTCAAGTAGGGCAGAGGAAAATAATAATAATCCCTGTTTGAAACCTTGGAGAGCTGTTCCCAGTCTGCGTTGACAATACTGACCTGGATGGACCAATGGTCTAACTGAGTATAAGGCAGATTCCTATGACCATCTGGATAGGAGGCAAGCTGTAAGTTTGTCAAAAAACACATTACAAAAATAGATTTGAGTGTTTTCTCCTTTCAAGGTACATTGTCCTGGACATTCCTACTTCTGGAATATAAAATATCTTTACAAAATATGTAAAAACAGGAATACTTAAAAAAAATGGAACATAAAAGAGCAAGTCAGGCCAGAACTAAGCGTTACTCTGCAAACACACACACACACACACACACACACACACACACACACACACACACACACACACACACACACACAGTAGACCCATGTCTCCTCTTGTTTCTCTCTGGTAACATCTATTACAAAAACACTTGATGTGTGATGTCATTGCATTTCACTGGAGTTTCCATTCTTATGGGAGTAGGAAACATGCAAACAGCATGTGTTGCATCACAAGTTTTATTTCTAGATGTTACCAAGGGAGAGAAGAGGGTGAGGAGACACAAGGCTGCTACTTTTAGTGACAGTCTACATCCCCTGTAACATGTAGTTTCAAACTCAAACATGAGAGAGAGAATTTCTTCTCTTAATTAGCAAGTGATGACATTTGAATCTGCTCTGTGATTAATGACTGGAATACAACAAAGTGGGAAACTCTTCCCACTGCTTTACTTTTCTGTATACATGTATAACTGTCAACATATAACTAACATAAGTTGGTCAAAGAGCTACCGTAGTTTGCTTTTTCCAATTTTTCACACATAATTCCATATTTACTGTAGACCCTGAGTCTCAAGATAATGGACTAAATCCAAAGACCTGCACAACTAATTCTGCACACCAAAGGGAGATTTGGACTTGTGTTGAACATCAGTCCCCCCTGAGCCCTCCATGCTGTATAGCAAACCTCTTATGAAACCAACAGATGAACCCTATGGGTTTGTAGCACTGGAAGAACAAGGAATGGGGGCGGGGGAGGATTTGGTGAATTCACTACCACAGGTCTGAGTAGATCCCTTCGTGCTGTGGAAACGTACCCCTGAGTAAGGGAATCAATATTCCCTTACCCAGAGGTAGGCATACCATATACAAAGGGTACAAAGTGCCTATACCTTTACTTTAACCATTGTATAGAAGAGGGAATTTTGGCAGGTGCAGCTTTTTGCACCCTTCCATGATGAGCTGTACCTGCCCAAATTCCTTCTTCTATACAATGGTTAAAGGTATAGGCACTTTGTCCCCCTTTGTATATGATACGCCTACCCAGAGGAGACCTCTGCAACTGTTCACCTGTCCTTTCGAGTGATCCGGGTAAGGTTGTGGTCAGTGCAAGCCCAAGGCCCTGAATGCCACGGGCTGGTTCGTCGAGCTCCAGGCCATCTATGAGGGAGTCCCAAGGTGGACGGCTTTGGACAGGCCTCAGATGTAGCCAGGGGAAGGGGGTTGCCTCACCCAATATCCTTCTACCTGGCCGGGTTGGAGGGTCACTGGCTTCTGACAAGCAGAGTCAGAGAGCCTACAACTCTACCCCCCCTCACTGGCCAGCCGGTCTTTTATGCAGCCAGACCCCTTTGGACTCCTCCCCTGTGGGACTCCTACCCCTCCCTTCCTGCTCCTGTCAGCCTGTCAGCACTTCTGACGGAGACTTCTTGGTGGAGGCTCTGGTTCTGACAAGCTCCTCTGTCTGCCGGCCTTCCCTTGCTAGCCAGCAATGTTTGACCTCCCTTGTATGTTTCCCTCTCCAGCAAGACCGGGGCTGCCGGCGAGGCCAGGGGAGGGGCCAAGGCCACCCTGTTGCTTGTTGGCGTGCCGATGCCGTTGGAGGCACAGTTGGGGGTGTCACAGTTGGGGCTACTGTGGCCCGGGGAGACAAGGCCAGGGCTCTCGGGCTGCCTGGAAGAGCCCTGCAACCCGTGAAGCTGGCGGAGCAGTGGAGCAGCTGGCTTGACCAGCGATGTCTTGTAGGGTAAGGCCATGAAAACCCGGACAGCAACTGTACCCCCACATGATGCAGCGGTAGCCATTTTGACATTGCTGCATTGGCGGGGATGGGAGAATAGATATGATTGGGCTCCGAGGGAAATTTGAAAAGCCGTTTGTGATATAGTACAAGAATGTGCATCTTGACATTTATCTATAATATTTTACCGTGCCCTTTCCCTCCCAACAGAAGGAGCTCGAGGCAGCTTACAACACAAAAATCAACAAAAAATGAACAATGAATCAAATAAAGTCATAACCAAATCATAAAAGCAGCATAAACAAAAATTATCAGCAACAGGACAAAACAAAAGCAGCCTCAAGAAAGTATAATGAAACTAAGCCCCACATGCCAGAGAGAATCAAGGAAAAAAGTCAAAAATTCAACTGGATATGCCCAAGCCCTTGGGTATGCTCTTTGGATCCAAGTCACTATCACCTAAATCACCACCACCACCAAAAGAACATGTTCTTGGAAGGAAGAAAAAGATGAAAGGAACTGAATAGCTACGCATTTTCACACCATATCTAACCATTGTGTTTCTTTATGCCAGTAGTTCCCAAACTGGGAGGCGTGGCTCCCAGGGGAGCCGCGGAAACCAGCCTGGGGAGCCGCAGAGTACCATGGAATCCTCTTGGAGAACAGTGCAATGCCAATTGGCAGGCATCAACATAATGTCATGGGGAGCCGCGGCCAAGGGTCGCCAAGGGTCAAGGGAGCTGCAGGTTGAAAATGTTTGGGAAAGACTGCTTTATGCCATCCAGCAAGGCTTAGAACGTGCTGACTGAGGTTTTTAAAATACTTAAAACCGGCGGGGGGGGGGGGTGTACCAGAAATGAAAGTCACACAGTCCAAAAGGAAATAGAGCAAAATTATCACCCACCAGACTACTTAAATAGGTGTTTGCTAACATGCCGGTGATCTGCTGTGAAGTCAAGCTATAAATAGATTATTTTGTATTTCACTTGTAGGTGCCAAATGTTACTCTGCTTTTGAGGCACAACCATTTAGGTGCTTTGTAATTACAATAAAAAAAGCTCTCCGACATTGTTTAAAATGAGAAAAGATTTCTGTATAAAAATTGTGGCAGGTGTATGCACGCTCAGCTCTCACGTCAGGAATTCAAGCCTGTGTAGATCTATGCATGTTGGGGGGCTGTACATGTAGGGTGCCTGGAAGGACAAACACCCCTGGCAGAGGAAGAAAGGCACAATCTTGCTCCCCAACACAGCATGTAGGAAGATCAAGGGGAAATAATCTGATCTGAGCTCTTGCTGATTTTATAGAGGCTGCAAAGAACTAAACTTTTACTCCTCTTAACATGGGGCAATTCATCCTTTGAGTCAGGCTTCGTCATCGACTGTGAAAAAGTTGGCCTCTTCCCATTCCTTCTCAGGGGTACACATCTCCTCAAAACAAATGACTTTTCCAAACACTGCTTACATCTATAATGACTTCATGGTTTTGCTCATTGTGGCCTTTTCTACTGACAGACTTTCTAGTGGTCCCCAGAGAGAAGTTGAGATCAGAACCCACATGCAGGCCTACCAGTTAGCCAATAGCTCACAAGAATGGTTAGAACTTTATACAGTTATTCATTTCAAGTCCAGGAGAGTGGGGCGAGACCTGAAGAGTGTTGGGTGCACTTCAGCTCACATTTTAAAAGGCTTCCCCTGCCATCTCCCCAAAGAGCAAAATAGAAATAAAATACAGACACTGTGTTACCTGAGGCAGGTACCAGAAAACAAGGATAGCGAACTGTATGAGGTGCCAAATAGCAGAAATATCTCCCACATGTAATACTGTATATGTTTTCCCCAGACAGTTAAAGGCCAATTAGAGAAATTTCTTGTCTCCTATGAATTTTTACAGCTGAGGTGCTTTCTTACCTGTCCCAGATAACAAACCCCTGCTGTGGATGCATTGTAGGCTCACAGCAATCAAAGGTGTTTGTATCTGTTCTAGCTCAGTACAAGGAATCTTTGTAGTGTTAAAAAGCAATAATGTATATTTTGTTATATGTTTTTCAGAGAAATAAAAGTTCTCCTACTCCTTTCTTAAAAAAAAAATCAGCAAAATGCACAAGCAATGTATATTAATTAATTCCAATACCAACCAGGGGCACCTTTCCAATCTTTTAACTTTCACCCTCTTTGGACAGGTCTTCTTTACACACTACATTTTGTCCGTGTACTGTATACTTAAAAGATTTTTCACCTATACACTTGAAGTACAAATGTTACAAAAAAGCACTGGAAAGCATGCAGTATAAAGTAATTGAAGAGCCAGATTTGGCTTAATCTCTCTGTTGGTTTTATTACTTTATACATTGGGAAGCAGCCCTTTAGACGCCTGTCCGGAACAAGCAGCTCTTCCCTGAAGAATCCACCTTTCCCTCAAACAACAGTGGTCTGTCGACACTGAGGCTGACCTTGGAATCATCCTGTCACATTCTCCATTCTGTCCAGAGGTCTAACTGCGAATCCTACCTAACTTCCTAGCGTCCGCCACCCAGAATAGTCGCAAACGTGCTGTAAAGCACATTTGGCGACTACTTTAGAGCCGGGAAGGCCAGCGCAAGGCCGGCCTTCCCAGCTCCGCTGGCTGAGGACTCGGGCGGCTGCCGGACCCAAGAAAGGTAGGATCCAGCGGACGCCTTGGTCGGTCGGTGGACGGGGGGAGGGACGGCGGAGCCAGGAGGGCGGCTATAGGCCCAGCCGTCCCGGGCGGGGGCGGGGACATGGCGTCCACCATATCTCGGTCTCCAGCAGGCTCCAGAGGGCGGCTGGACTGTTACATGGCCTCCTCCGACTTCCGCCAGCAAAATAGCTAGCGGAAATCCGAGGAGACCTACCGGCCCCAGCCGCCGTTACACTCAGGGAAGGGGACGAGCCGAGTATCCCCTTCCTCGAGTAGACTTTCCGCTGCAGGCTGCCTGCAGGCAGCCCGCGGCGGTGCACTGGATCGGGCGGACGGCCTTAGCCGCCTGCCCGATCTTTAAGTAGTATCACACACAGCATTAATTTTTAATGTATCACACATAGCATTCGCCCCTCAAATGTTTACTGAACTCCTGTGACTGTCTGGTATTGTCAGGAATAGGATAGCCTTGACTGAAAACTCCCTGGATCTCTGATGGGTTTAAAGCTCACATCTGGCCATTGGTCCAATGGGAAATTTGAAGGTCTGTTAATTTCAAATCAGCCTATCAGAGCAGGGGGCAGGGTAGCCTCCCCTGAATGGAATAAAAAAGAGCTGACCAGGCGGGTTAAATTGTGAGATTTCAGCCAAGCCACAATGAAAGCTAGGATAGTGTCTATCCAGGACAGGGTTAAGTCCTAATATGATTTTTCTCTCTGGTGCCAGGAGTATGCTGATTGTAAGGGGGAATATTTAAGTCAGCAAACGTTTTAGTTAGAAACTGTTCTATTTAAATTCCTTTTTAACTTTTTGTCTTGATTTCAAATATAGAATTTGAGAATCTGGTTTTCCCCTTAGATGTCCCAATAAACACAAAAAAACAAGTGACGGTATAAAAATCGGGCCACATTTTTGTATAAAGCCAATCATAAATCCTAACAAATCATCAGCAGGTCCAGTCTTACACTCCTACCCTCTTAAGTGGGAGCATCTAACCTAAATGAGACAAAAGCCTTTGCCTCTTCCCTTTGGGGCATTTCCATCCCGTCCATTGACAGCCTGAGCTTATCTATACCAAACGCAAAGGGCCAAGGAGGCCAAACTGCACTGCCTCCCCCATGCAGGAAAGCACGAGAGGTAGATTTCCTAATCCATGTCTGGGGGACATGGACCAGTCAGCCTCTCTGAGCCATAGTCTAGGGATCAGTACCTGTGGAGCTGGTGCAACTGATCCTGCTTACCTCGAAGGGTGCACCAACAAACCTAGTACTACTCCTTGGCCAGCACCATCCCTGCCAGCTGTGACCACAATGGCTAAAGGAAACTTTACCAAAGATTGGGGGTACGCAACAAATAAACAAATAAACAAATAAACAAAATTGCTCACCAAGGCCAATCAGGTTAACAGCAAGAAATTCCTACCTGGCTCCAAAAAGACAACCAGCTGGTCTCAGACTGCCCAATGGGAGGTGTGGTAGGGGCAAAAACACTGAATACTGCAGAAAGGAAAGGGTGAGCCGATGCAACGGCTTGCAAGTCCTGCCCCCTCACACGAAATACCCAATACGGTGTGAGATTGGCTCGCCTCGCCTCGTGCAACCATGGGGCAGGGCGAAAACGGACTGCCATCAAACACGGGCGGCAGCAGCAGCAGCATTCCCTTGTCCCCTTGGAATTCTCAATAACTTGTTTCTGTTTTTGCTTCTTTACCTCAAAGCAATGTGTCTCCCTACCTCCTACAACAGGGGTGGCCAACCTTCCACCATTAAAGCAGCTGCACCTGCTGAAAGGCCCTCACCTATTCAACCTATACAACCATTAAAGGGCCAGGAGCATTCATGATGAAAGGTTGGCCACCCGTTTTCTTTCATTAGGTAGCTCTGTGGATTAGTAAGGTCATAGGACCTACAACGTTACTAATCCACAGAGTTACCTAATGAAAGAAAAAAGATAGAGTGCACGTGCCTACGTGCCAGAAGAGAAAGCAGCAGCAAGGAGATGTCGGTCCCAGGCACCCACGGATGTCGCTGGAGTGTGGCCGGGGGGCGGGCCGCCAGAGGGTGACGTGCGCACCCCCGCGTGCGTCACCTCCGTGACACGCGTCGCCCTCCGGACGCTCCGAATCCGGCCCGGGAGCCGGGCTTGGAGCGTCCGGCCCCGCCGGCGCTCAAGGGCCTTCTGAAAGAAAGCCCAGTGCGTCAATACGGGTACTTTAACGGTTTTCATGCATGCGCAGACCGTTTTGAGGGCAAGAGGGCAGGCCCTTGCCCTCAAAACGGTCTCTGCGCATGCGTGAAAATTGTAAAAGTACCCGTATTTACGCAGTGCATGGGCCTTCTTTCAGAAGGCCCTGGAGCCCCGGCCAAGCTGGACGCTCCGAGGAAGGCGTCCTGGAAGGCGTCCTGGAAGGCGACGCGGGGTGGGGGGCACCCGGGGTGGGGGGCACCTGGGGCAGGGTGCAGCCGGGTCGCCCCCCCAAATCACCTAAAACAATTTTTCTAAACCGATTTTTCTAAACCAATAAACCTAAACCGATTTTTCCTTTACTGGAACATACTCGGGGGGGGGACTAGGGTCTCAGATGCGCGCCCCCCACCTTGGGGTGACGCGCATCCTAGTGACGCCTCTGCAGGCACCTGCTTCTTTTCAAACCCTACAACCTCACGTAACTCAGCGTGAGGGCTTTCATTTGACTGACAGATCCCCCCCCCCAAAAAAGCTGGGAGTAGTAGTAAAGTGACTCTGTCCCCGTTTTACTGAAAGTGGCTTGAATCTATCACTTACATGTATTACAGTGGTGTGCAGTATGTGCGGTTAAATGTGATCTAAGGAGAAGAAGCAGCACAAATTCACAGAGGTGAAGCTAGCCCTCAACGCTACCCTGGGATCACAACACCTATTACTGAACTTCTCCAGGCAAACAAATGGGCCTCTTCTTACTGTTGTGGAGTTTACTGATTACATCATTTTAACCCAAAGTGATTTTTTTCAAGGTTTTTATTTATTTATTTTCTCATTGTAAAAGGTTTACAGGTCACCAGACCTGAAAATACGGTTTCTTTTCTAACTTTGTGATGTAAAAGGGCTGTCTTAAATCAATCTCCATCCTACCTCAGCTCAAGCAAGCTAACGGATAGGGAGAGCATTCATTCTTTTGGAAGCCATGACTTGCAGTCTTGCCTCCCACTGTGGCTCTGAGACAATATACAGTATGCTACAAGTTTGACCCTGTCAGACCTCATCAAGCTCTGGAAGTAAAGATTACCATTCTCAACCCAAGCCCAGTCACACCTTTGAATTCTCCACTTCTGAAACTCTACATTCCTTACTTGGAAAAGCTTTTTTATTCCCTGAAGATGTAAAAAATTCCATAACGAACCCTATGGGGGGGGGGGGAGAATTTTGAACTTTAAAACCTAAGCATTGTCATAGAGCTGCAAGATTTTCCTTTCTAGGATTCTCCCTCCCAGGATGTCACGTAGATTTTTTGATTAATTAACTTTTATGGCATTTTCTCTAAAAGCTCAAAGCAGCTAGGAAAATAATAATCAAGAGACAGAATATACCCAACATTTTAATTATTACCATAAAAAGAGGCAGTCAAAAATAAAAGACTGAATTAATTGTGCTCTCTTCTGCACTTTGGCCACAAATAAATAAATAAATGGCCATTTTGCCGCCCGCTGCTGCCACTTACCTGTCCCGCCGCCATTGCCGCCGCCGTCCTCCTCCTTGTCCGCCGCCCTCCTCTCTGCTGGAGCCTGGCCGGCTACATCTGGGCCAGCCAGGACTACTGCCGCCGCAGCAGCCGCTTTTAAAAGGTTTTTAAAACATACCTTTTTTCCTGTCGGCCATCTTGGATCTCACAAAATTTTGCGAGATCCACGTGTGCCCTCACGAGATTTGGGTGCCGCCATCTTGGATCTCGCGAAATTTCACGAGATCCAAGTTGGCCGAAAGAAAAAAAGGTAAGTTTTAAAAACCTTTTAAAAGCTGTGGCGTCGGCAGCAGCGAGGGCTTCACCGGGCTCGGAAAGCCCCGGACGGATCCGGGACCGGAGCCCGGAACTGTCCCAGGTTTTCCGGGACGGATGGCAAGCCTAGCCTTGGTGATTGTTTATCTTTCTGCCTATCTATTAATATATTCATCCACAGGAAAATTAACAAAAAAATACCAATAGCAGATAAATATTAAGAACAGATTCTTATTATGACATTCTGCAGTGAGAATAAACATATTTTATTAGCTTTAATGGTCATGAGCAATAAAGAAAACTTAAGGAACAGTCCAACAGTGAAATCTTCCACCTGCACAGGAAGCCAGTCTGTCTCACCCCTGATGGGAACTGCTCTCTGCCAAGCAGGGAACTAATGAATTAGTGTCTTCCGGAGCTCCATGTCTGATCTGATTCTCTTTAAATTTATAAAATTAGCAATCCACTGCTCACGGAAAAACTGCCATGATCCAAAGTCAGCCTGCGCCACATAGTCAGCAAAAACGCTTCATTCCTAGGATCCAGATTTGCTTTTGTCAATAAAACAAAGCAATCAGCTGAGTGTCTCTTTCACTAACATAGATCTGCAATATTTCTGGTTTAATTTTACAGTGGCAACACAATATCAGTCAAAAAAGAGGGCCTCTGGGTTCAGCTAAAAGGGTGTTTTTCAAATCTCTGATTAAATCAAGCTTCCCTCAATATGAAAAGACCTGAACATCTTGCAGAAAAAATATCACCAGCTTCAAAATGATTGATGGTCCCTGTTGTATGGGGAAGACGAGAAAGCAATGAACAAGCAGGAAGTTTGCAGGTAGTGTTAACCCAAGAAAGAACAATAGAAAAGAAAGGACAATAAAATAATAACCAACATTATTCCTTAAACGTATGCATTAATCTTCTCTAAATACTTTCACCTTTGAGTTGTTTGTTTCAAGGTCAGATAGCAATGTTAAACTGAAGCTGACCAAGATAGCAAAGGAATAATGAGCAATAGATTTTATTCACATGGTTACAACTTCGCTTCCACAGGAAAATGAAGAAAGGAAGAATGGCAGGGTGCCCCCCACTCCACCACTAATATCAAATGAATCAAAAGAGGATCATCCGAGTTAGATCAGGCAATTACAGCCCACTCCTATGCATAGCTCATGGTGGTCCAACGCGCGGCCCGCGGGCCGCATGCAGCCCCTGGCGGCCTCTGCTGCGGCCCCCGGCTGCACTTGGAGCTCCCCTCCCCTGCAGTCACCCAAGCTCCCCTGATGATCAGAAAGGCGGTCGGGAGCTGACCGCCTTTTCAATCTTCAGGGGAGCGTGGGCGGGGCATGCTAGACAGCGGGGCAGGGCATGCATCAGTCATTATTATTAATAATTTAATTTATTGTGCGGCCCCTGAGTTTCATGTCGAAGTTCGCATGTGGCCCTCGAGGTACGAAACGTTGGACCACCCTGGCATAGCTACTCAAAAGGAGGTCACATTATAGTCAATTGGGCTTACTCAGGTAAATGTGCATAGGACTGCAGCCATATGGCCCAATCCTATGCGCTGCTTACGCCGCTGTAACAAGCATTCCGGCAGCTTAAATGGCTTTAATACTGTTGCAAACACAACAACAACGGTGAGTGTGGCCTGGCTGTCGTGGTAAGCGGCCAGGTCGTTGCAACGATAGACACTGAATGCCTGCTGCCAACAGTAAGACTGTACAGGGGTCGGGAGGGAGGGGTTTTTGCAGCTATTTTTCGTGGATGATGGCAGGGCAGTTCTGCCTCACCTGCTGCCCCTGTACCACACGTCCCTGGTGTGTGTGTGTGTGTGTGTGTGTGTGTGTGTGTGTGTGTGTGTGTGTGTGTGTGTGTGTGTGTGTGTGTGTGTGTGTGATTAATTTCTTTTTAATTTTCATTTAAACTTCTACACAATACACATAAACCTGCTCATGGTTGTAATTAACAGCATGTTGACACCATTCCAAGAATATGCACAGGTGCTAATGCTTCAAAGACTTGAAGGAGGCACAGAAGAACAATAATTTCCCTTCATTTATATGTTTGCTTTCTATGTGATGTGTGCTAAACTGGCTTTTTGAGGTACTTCAGACTATCTCAGGGATGTTGAGCTTAGCCCAGGCATGGCCAGCATGTAGATGTATGTATGTCACTTTTAATGCAACTTTCATAAGCACCTATTGGATGGTGACATCAATGGATCACATACAGTACTGTCCATGTAAAAAGCAACACTTTCAGTGTTAGGACCATTTTGTCCTAAAACATGAAAATGCACGGATTCAACTTCCAATCCAAAGATTCAGGACAACAAGGGCAAAAGCTTGGTTGTACATGCTACTGCTCTTGCTTCCCAAACAGAAAGAATTTGGTTGGATTAAGGCTTCCCGAGTTGTTTTTAACAGAGAGCGGTGTGTATGAGTGTGTGTTGTGAACGCACGAACTCCTACCCAACTTCCCCCACTGGTGCAACCAGCGGGGGAGGGCAGGGCGGGAGGCTTTGGAGGGGAGGGGGATTTAAATCCCCTTTGAATCCCCCTTTGGAGGGGATTTGAATCTCCTTTCTGTTCCAGGGCTTCTCGTTCTGCCCTCCCCCACTGGCTGCACCAATGCGGGAAGTAGGATAGGATTGCGCTCTCTCTCTCTCTCTCTCTCTCTCTCTCTGTGTGTGTGTGTGTGTGTGTGTATGTGTGTGTGTGTGTGTGGAGGGACAGTGGGAATACCCACTGGAAACTAGCCACCAAAAGTCTGGCTAGATTTAAAATCCCACTGGCTTTGTTTAAGACTCCCTGTTAATTAGAATTAATCTCAATTAGAGTTAATGAGGATAGTTATGCATTGCCTGGGATAGGTGGATTTCTTAATCATTGCTATATGTCTGAGAATCCAATTAACATCCATGAAGCCAATTTTAGACAACTGAAAAAACACTTTGCCAACCTCCCCCCCCCACACACACACAAGTATGCTTAGCTGTATAAAAGGACAATGCCTGCATGTGACAAATTGCCAAGCCACATGAAAAATTAATTTATCATGCATCTTTGGCTGCATCTGTTGACCTTTGGTGACTAATGTACCACTTTGGGATTTAGTGTAACACTCCAAGTCCCTGAACAGCTTCAGAGCTGTGGCTTCTATAAAACAAAAGGGTTGAAGGATGCTTTTTCTTCCCTCTTCCAGCAGTAAAGCTATTCACCTAGTAAAACTGTTAGTTGATTAATCACCTGCCTTTTAACCAACTAGCTGATGAAATGCAAATGCATTTGCGTATCACCAAAGCCTCAAGATGCCTTTTTGACAATGCTGAAAGTAGTAAGAGATCATTTACAATTTCATACACAAAAGTTACCATTCAGTGCTAAAAGAAAAAGACAATCTTTAATAATCAAGTTCTAGTTGATTAATCTGCTGATGAGACCGATTAAGGTGTGCTACTCTATCAGAATGAAAATAGATCCTGACTTATCCAAAATACCCACATGTAAAATATCCAGCTCACATACCAATCCTTCCACAAACTAGACGGAAGGATTGATAAGTGAACTGGGTATTTTAGGTAAGAGAATAAAGAAAAAATAATGTGATTTTCAATTCAAAGGTGGTTTGATCCTTTTATGACCAGCCAGTGATCCTAAGGATACTTTTTGTGGGGTGGGTGGGTGGGAGGCATTCACACAACCCGGATCCATTGAAATCAGATTTCATGGAATCTTCATTCAAATTCACGTTTTGGGCTGGGGCAATAATCACAGACTTTCTGAGACAGGGTTAACAATTGGTTCTTGCCTCCTACTTTTGCCTTTACCTTACTGAACCATTAGCTGTCGATCGAAAGGTCGGCGGTTCGAATCCCGCGACGGGGTGAGCTCTCGTTGCTTGGCCAGCTCCTGCCAACCTAGCAGTTCCAAAGCATGTTAATGTGAGTAGATAAATAGGTACGGCTTGCGGGAAGGTAAACAGCGCTCCGTGTTCCAGCTGCATGCTACGCGCTGCAGCAAGGAGAGTCATGCCAGCCACATGACCACGGAGGCGACTTTGGACAACGCTGGCTCTTCGGCTTTGAAATGGGGATGAGCACCACACCCTAGAGTCTGACACGACTGGACTTAATTGCCAGGGGTCACCTTTACCTTTTTACAATGTACTTGGATAGTTCCTCTCTCAGAATATTCATTCATTCAAGCAGAGGCGTAACTAGGGCAGAGCCTGAGGGGCACCTGCCCCAGGCGCTACGCCAAGGGGGTGCAAATAAAGAGAAAAAACTGGTCAGCTGCTCAGAGCGGCTCAAAACCTGAGCGGCGGCAGGGTCGGCTGCAGCGAAAGGGTAGGTCATCCCACCCACCCAGGCGGCCCCATCAGCTCCAGCCTCCCTCCTCAGAGCCTCCTTGCCACCGCCACTCGGGTTTCAAGCCACTCTGACTGGACGACCACTCTTTTTTCTCTCTTTTTTTTCTCTTCAATTTTTTGTGTGTGTGTTCAGAGGAAATTTGTGTTCAGAAGAGCACCTGATGTGTCTTAGCACATGTGCCAGTTTGGGACTAGACTGTTTCTTTTAAAAAATTAATTGGACTGAAGAAACCCAAAAGAGTTAGTTCCCAATCTCTTCCAAGTACTACTGCAGTTTTTGGAAAATGTATTTTTTTTTAATCAAAACGTGTTTTGTTTTGTTTTGTGAACCAGTGGTTCTCACTGCATTGGCCAAATACCTGATGCCTCTTGTCTCTTTCAATTGCTAGATTTTCTGCTCACACTGCAGCAATCAGTCATCATTGCTACCATGTACGCAAAAAATAAGGTTGGAAGGTCCACCTGACCTAGATTCTAGTCCATAGGAGCCAATGTAAAAACATAAAAATTGGTCTTACTGCATTGTGCTTGACTAAAAAACTGCACATCAGAGTGATACTATAGAGCTGTTGGCACCTTTTCATATTTTGCAGGACGGCGGGAATGAAAACTTTTCCCAGATTCCTTTGTCATAACTGTTTTTTTGATAGTAACATATTTTTGATGGAAGAGAAAGTATTGTGTTAATAAACTGCTCCTGTTTGCAGAGAAAATAGCTGCTTATGGCCAATGAGAAAGAAAATCTTCATTAAGTGTACTATTACATTTTAATAGCAAAATCTGGAAATATTAACCAGAAAATCTATGCAAGCATATTTTCATACAAACATTTATTGGTGGTTCATCTTCCCATTCACAATTTTGGGGTGAGTCCTGTTTCAAGATGTTACCAAATTGCTTTTCATTGCAAAATTTGCAATGGTTCTGGAGTCCTCCTGCTTCCCAGCCGATCAGATTTTATATGATAGTGACATGTTTATGGATTCTATGTATTATGTACATTTGTGGAAGGAATACATATTTAAATGCATACTTTGTAATATATCATCACACCAGCTGTTAGTGTAGGAAATATGTGAGAAAAATGCATATTAAAGAAAATACTTAAATGCAATTTCCCCCCCCCCCCAGAAAAAAACACAATACAGTACTCCCCCCATATCCGATGGGGATATGTTCCAGGCCCCTCCATGGATACTTGAAACCGTGGATAAGAGCGAACCCCCTTCCATGGTTTCCTGAGGGGCCCCCGCCCTGCCTCCCCTGCGGGCAGGTGTGCGTGCGCCCCCAGCTCTTGTTTTTCATTCAGCAAGCTTTGTTTCTTCCTTAAAACATAGAAGCAGCCTCCATTGCAGGCAAGTAGAACAAGACTAAGTCCTAGAGAGGCTCTGCAAGGTTTCTGTTAACCTTGCAGAGCCTCTCTAGGACTTAGTCTCATTCTACTTGCCTGCAATAAGCAGCCAGAGGCTGCTTCTCCTGTTTGTTTAAGGAAGAAATGAAGCTTACTGGGAAAAAAGTAAAAGACTGGGGGGGGGGGGCTGCGATCCATGGATTACTGAAACCGTGGATAGCGAATCCGTGGATATGGGGGCCCACCTGTACAAGGATTTTTAATTGAACAAGAATCAAAGGAAATGACCTGATATGGAATGGAAAATGGAACGGAAACACAGAGCTTTCCATCCCTTCCTGTATTTGTTGCACAGGAACCAGCATTTAGGCAAATTTACATGGTCTATTACATTGCCTCAGTGCTTCCCAGAATTACCAGTTATGCGATGCCCACCACCACAGATGTGGAGCTCAGCACCCGGAAGTGACAGCGATGACAAAGAAGCAATCCTGAAAATCATGGAAAGAGCCTCAGGGCAGGAGGGTGGGATTTTTTAGGTGACAGAAATGTCGCCCACAGAGCTCTGTCCACCAAGTCAAGCCTCTGTTCTGTGATTTTCATGATCACATCACATTCCCACTGCTGAGTGGCTTAGGTGGTGAGCATCCCATGACGCCCCTAGAAGCCATGACTCACACTTTGGGAAGCACTACCATAAGTAATTAACATCCTGGCCATGACAGCACATTATGCCGCTGGAACAACCATTTGGGCGGCACAATGTGCTTTCCAGCTGTCAGAAAAGATGACATGGGCTGCAGCCAGAAGTGGCAAGCGGCTGGCTCTGCATGGTGATGGATACCAGACACCCACTCCCCCAGGGGCAGGAGGGAGACAGAGAGGGGGTGGAATGGGGCAGGGTGGAACGGGAGGTTACAGGGGTGGGAGGAGGGCCCAGGAAGGTGGAGATTTGGTGGCAGCGGTGTCTGCTGAATCCTCACCCCCTTCCCGGGCCCAATCCACCTTCATAGATCCACTCAGATGTGCACAGGCAGGCACAGGCCTGATTAGACCCACCAGGCTGACAGGGGCCTTCCCCGGGGCAAGGGAGCAAATGTTCCCTTGCCTCAGAGAGGCCTCCGGAGGCCCAAACCATGTTGCATCGCCACGGGGTGAGTTAGGTAGGACTGGGCTGTAAAATTCATATATCACCACATCAGAAAAGAAAAGGATAAAGCGCTGCTGCAGGTGGGGCGCTGCTGTTTTTTATGATCTGTTTTAATTGTAATAATTTTTTTAATCAATTTTTAGATGTTTTTTATTAGTTTTTGTTAACTGTTTTTTATTGTTTTGAAAGTAACTATTTATGTATGCACTTTTTTGGTATTGTATTTTTTTTCTGTTGTAAGCCGCCTTGGGGTCCCTTCGGGGAGAAAGGCGGGATAAAAATATTTTAAATAAATAAATAAATAAATAAGCACAAAAATGCAACTTCTACAATAGGCAGTATAACTATCAGAATGTAACTCACAGGCGGATCTTATGCATGCCACCCATAAAGCAGTCCACGCCAGTTGGAAACATCCCCCCTGTGCAGGATGCAGAGGCGCCGCTGGATCGGCGGGGGGAGATGAATAGGATTGGGCTCACAGTTAGATCTAAGATAGCAGCAGTAACACAGCAGTAAAGCAAGCAAGTGCACACACACAAACACACAACCACCTAAAGGGGAAAAAAATCAACGGAACAGTCAGTCCTCCTGAAAAGCCAACTTCCCTTAAAGGTCATCGAATAATACTAAACATATGCAGGTCACTACCAAGTCATAACTAATCCAACCCTTATATAGAAAATGAATAAGCAAGGTGGATTTAAATTATTGTATGAAAAAATTGCAATATTTACCAGATGTACATGTATGAAAAAGTGTAGCCCATTTTGCTCAATCACAGTAATAAACCATCTGCTTGTGCTCAGGTTATAATTCAAGTCTATTAAAAATTATTATCTGTGATTACCCAACACTTGTAGAGTATGAATCATACTATCAACAATTTCTATACTCATTCAACCTCCAGATAACTTTTCATAAAACAAATATGTAATTCTGCCAACAGAACATCTTGAAAGTACCGGGTAATTTATCCTCCAACCAACAGGTGCTTGACAGTGGTAAATGATATGAAGTTGAAATTCATTAGAATTGACAATAAAAGAGATGGTGGATTTCATTCAGACTTACCTCAAGCAGTTAAAAGACTTACAGCGCAATCCTACCCAACTTACACCACCGTTGTAACCAGCAGTGCATCGAGAACGGGAGGCTCCAGAACAGAAAAGGGATTCAAATCCCCTTTCAATCCCCCTTTAGAGGGGATTTGAATCCCCTTTCCATTCTGGGACTTCCCGTTCTCGCTGCACCGCTGGTTACACTGGTGGTGTATTGGATAGGACTGTGCTGATAGTCAAATAGTAAGCTCATAGCTTGACTAACTTCAGCTGTTCAGACTGCATGGCTGATCTCATTTTATGTAGAATTGGCAAGCATGGGGAGCTAATCAGCAAAGGATGATGTCTACTTGTGGGACAGAAGGATGAGACTTATTTCCCTTCAAATGTACTGCTGGAATACCCAGATAATTCTGATGTCCTGATTTGTAAAGAAAAAAAGAAAAAAATTCTGGAAATGCATTAGGGTATTAGCTACGCCTCCCAGTTTGGTGTTATCTGCAAATTTGATGAGCATCCCACGTTTGAAAAACACAAGTTTGAGAAACACTGGGCCCAAGTCAGAGCCCTGAGGCAATATACCTGTTAATTCCCTCCAGGTTGACGAGGAGCTGTTGACAAGTACTCACTGAGTTTGGTTTGTCAGCCAGTCACAGATCCACCTGACCCAACAGTAGCATCATCTTTCTAGCTCACACCCAACAACCAGGGTATCGTGGGGAACCTTGTCAAACGTCTTACTGAAATCCAGATATATTATGTCCACAGAATCCCCTGATCTACCGAGCTAGTAAATCTTATCATAGACTTACCATTCATCCCGGAAAAACTGGGACGGTTCCGGAAATGGCCCTCCATTCCTGGAATCATCCCGGAACGGTTTTCCAGGCCGATCGGTAAGCTCCTCTGCCGCCTCCTTCTCCTCCATTTTGAAAATTAAAGAACTTACCCGGGCGACGCCATCTTGACTCGCGAAATCATGATGCCCTCACGAGATTTGGGCACCGACATGTTGCATCTCACGAGATTTCGCAAGTCAAGATGCCAGCACGAGGTAAGTAGTCCGTTCACCCGCTCTCTCGCTGGCACGGAGCCAGCGAGAGAGCAGGCGAACCCTCTGGCTCAGTAGCACGACGAGGAGCAGCACGGCCGGACCAGCAACACGGCGACGATGTGGTAAGTAAATTTAATTATTTATTTAAATAAATAAATAAATAAAAATTACAGGAGTGCTTTGCGCGGCAATAGAGGGCCGATTTTTAAACATAAATTGATTTCTTTAATTATTTATTTATTTCGGCCGTAGATTAAATAAATAATTAAAAATTACGGATGCGCTTTGCACCCCCTTCAGTTTTTAAATTTACATTGATTTTTTTTATTTTGTTAATTAATTAATTAGTTGTGGGGGGTGTCCTGGTTTGAGGGGGGGGGAAATATGGTAAGCCTAATCATAGAAGGAGATACATGGTGCAATCCTAATTAAAGCCCTGCACTGGGATGCAGTGGCACCAGGGTAGGTTCTGCTGTATCCAGCACAAGGCTGGGGGCTGCTGGTTTTCTCCTCAAGGTAAGGGTTCATTTGTCTCCTTACCCCTTGTCAAGCCCCAGCAGCCTCTATGGGGCTACTCATATGTGTGCTAGCTAAATGGCTGGCATAAATCCAGGCAGCTCCGTGGCGGGCTTTCAAGCCCAGGAAGGGGGATAGGATTTGACGGAGGCCCCCTTTTCAAACCTGATCTATCCTCCTCCCCACCCTCGAATGCACCCTCCCCACCCCCATTCCACCCTCCCCTCGCCTCTTCACAGCCCAGCAGGAGCCTACCTACTCCAGCGGGGGGCTCCACTGGGATCTGGTGCCAGCAGGCCAGCACAGGCCTTTCTGCTGGTGCCACAAGCCTCTGCGCTGCCACAATGTGCCTTACGGCTTCTTTTGCCAGCGGAATTATTCTTAAGAAAACCATGCTGGTTCTTGGCAATCACAACCCTCCTTTCTAAGATCTATGATGACTCATTCACACATGCAAGTCATCACTTCTTGTTCATTATATTGATGACTGAGATATGCACGTGTGAGCTGTATCAGTTTGTATGAGACTAAGTGGGAAAACAATCATTCCTATGTTAAATTTGGCTCTCTCTCTCTCTCTCTCTCTCTCTCTCTCTCTCTCCCCCCCCCCCCCTAGTTATACATGATCAATGGAGAGAGATATGCACATTGCTTGTAATAGGTGCATAAATTTAGTAACTTACAGATTGTACAAAGTTGCCCGGCATTGTCACATTATAATTGAATAAAAGCATCCTGATTTGGACACTTGTTCTTGTGTCCCAACAGAATGTTCTTCTTGTTCCCTGTTAGAACAATAAATTTAGAGCAAGGAGTGTAATGGTATGCTTTTTTTTGTCCAAACTGATGGAGTGAAGTAATTGCTTTTGGGGTGAGCACAACAATATCTTCTGCTTAGATGACTTTACAAGCAAAGCACTTTAGCCTAAGAAGAAACGTATGAATATGTAGTAGGCATTTGCATTACACTTAACATCCCCACTACTCAAAAATCAACTTTGGCATAACATGGTGAGCAAATAACCCACCAACTATCATGTCAAGCGGAGAGCTATCATTTGAGGTGACAGAATGACACCCCCACCTCTTGACTTCAGTTGGCAGGCTTATCACCAAAGTCATTTGCGAGTTAGAAAAACCAAGGGGTGTCACTTGTGTACTTTACATGACAGACCAAAGACTAAGGTAGTCGGTCATCCATTTCGGTTTGGTTCTCCCCCCCCCCACTATTCACTTTATACCTCATTCACAGGGCATAATATTAGGCTTGCTGACACTAACATTTTCTTTTTTATATTCTTGATGATAGCTGCTAACGTGTCATCAGTAAGGCTTTCAGCAGCAAACTACCCATTAAGAAGCTGCTGTTCCTTAGATGGCTGGTATTTTGGGAAAACAAGTCAAGAAATTTGGCATTGGGCCCATTTGCCATCTTCAACAAACCAATACGGTCTGGCTTCATCCAAAGGCTGATTCTCATAATCAATGTACTTGTTCAACCTTAATACAGTCACCACTGAATTGCACCCGAAGCAAAATTTGAGACAATTTTGGAGGTCTTGCTCAAGCAAACATCTGTAGGAATACTGAGATACGGTAAAAGGATTTGGACAAGATCAGCGACATTTTCAATGGTTTATTTCTACACCTCCATTTTTTTTCTCCTCATGTGAAAATCATGTGACTGACTGTTTGTACAAGGCTGTTATCATGGATGCCTGTTTATGGGTCATTTGTTGTAAGATGAGCTCACCACCAGGATGGCAAAGACTTTATTAAGATTATGTGAAGGTGTTTTATCCACAGTCAGATCATTAGCCCATCTCCCCCAGTAGATCTATACTGTCAGTCTATCCTTATGGACAGACAGCAGCTCAAGGCGAGATCTTTCCCAGCTCAGCCATCTAAAAGCTTGTTCCAGAAATGTCTGAAACTGAACACAGGATCTTCTGCATGCAAAGCATGTGTTATACTACTGAGATATCCCTCCCCAAAAAAAAAAATAAGGAAGTCCACAGTGGTGAACCTTAGTAGCAACTAAATGGGAAATCCAGATATTTTATGTAGAAAATTATAAGCTACAATAAGTTAAACAATTACGGTTGCAATTCTATATGCACATACCTGAGAGAGTAAGCCCCACTGAATACAATGGGACTTCTGAGTAAACATGTATAGGATTGTGCTTTATGTGAATCAGTCTGAAGTTACCACTTAGACCTGGAAGATCCCGGATCAAATTCCCATTCAGCCATGAAACTTCCTAGGTGACCTTGGGCCAGTCACTATCTCTCACCTACCTCACAAGGTTGTTGTGAGGACAAAAGGAGGGGAAGAACTAAGTACACCACCCTGAGCTCCTTGGTGGAAGGGTTGTATAAAAATGTAGGAAAAAAATAAATGAAAGATAAAATATGTACCGGTACTGTATATATAAAGATTAAGATTTCCTCATAACAGTATCAGGAAACAGGGAAACATGCATCATTAGTTTAAGATTACACACACACAGAACCACACACACGATTCCTGCTTCTAACATGAGTATGCATGCTTTGAAGTACAGCAATAGATAACGAATACTAGTAAGAAAAATATAACTGTACTTTAACACAGTTAAAGAACACAAACTGATAAACCAATATGTGGGATTACCATTGCAGGATATCATTTTATCATCCTATGGTATACTACGAAGTAATCCATCTGTGACAAGTCAAGGCAAATCCTTTATTCTTACCGATTCCTTCTATTTTAAGATATCTTAGGAATCATTTCAATACATAATCCCCTTGCTAAGCCTCTGAATGATAGCAGTATCTGGCACAGCTCAAGTGCAACAACAGAGATTCAGACAGCTGATACAGTCTTGATCTCATCTATGGGGAAACAAAGAGCAGACAGAAAAGCTAAGCGATGAACAGGCTGTAGTGTAAATAGCAAGTGAGATACAACTACAATCATAGCACTACAGAAAATGTGGGATGACATCATGACGTGATAGGAATTCAAAACCACATCATGTTTGGGTTTTTTTTTCCCTAGCATTCCCTAGAGGGAGGGCAAGAAGCACTTCTCTCACTCAGAATGATTTCTGCCCTCTTCTAGGAAAAGCCAGAAGCAAAGACAGCAACTATGATTCTCCAAGACTTTGAAACAGGAGGTGGCAAAAACAACAACACAGTAACCTGAGGCAGTTTCAAGAAAAGTGACACTCCCTCCTACAAGTGCCAAATTTCTTTTAAAATAATTTTTGGCTTAGCCACCCTATGTCCAAACCAATTTATCAATACGGATGGATTGGAGCTGCAGAGCCTGTAGACCTGCTTGCGGCCTGAGATAATTTCTCTCTCTCTTTCTCTCTCTCTCCCTCCCTCCCCCCCCCAATGTGAACCAAATGGAGCTGATGAATTGAGAGCTCTTCCTTCTCTCCCACCCCAAGCTCCCAAATTTTGGCTTTTAAAAGAACTGCTTCATGATGGGACCAAAAAATGGTACATCTGTTGAACACAGAGACTTTTGGGAACATTGGTGAAAGCAAATTCTCTGCTGGCTTCACCCCTTTTCACTAGCCCCCTGAAATTTGCTGAGATGCCACCACCCCCCCCAAAGCACCATGCAAAAAGCATAGCGTTGCTGGAGAAGGGCTCTGTCATACCTGGGCACCCATGTTATAGATCTAGTTCTCACTGAGCTGGTAAATGTGTGTCTTGTCTGTACTGCTTAAGACTGATGGTGCAGGCTCATTAGACGGAACGCCAAAAAGAAAAAGAAATCCCTAATAGAGAGAAAACTTCTCAAGTGGAAGGCTAGGTTAGAATCCTTTCCATCAACACATTTTCTATGTGGAAGGTGGAGGAGGATTATATGAAGGAACATGCAATCATGTGAACTACCACCTCCAGTCTGAAGTGAAGAATAGCCCCTTCACACATTATGGCTACAATCCTATCCACACTTACCTGGGAGTAAGTCCCATTGACTAGAACAATGGGACATGAGTAGGATTGGGCTCTATATCTGCAGGCAACACTAAAGATAGGCTCACCAGATTTCTTCCCGGGACAGAGTGTAGCCCTTTAGGAGAAGGGATGTGGGCAGGTGTAGCTTGTTAAACCTTAGAGCACAATCCTAGCCATGTCTACTCAGAAGCAAACCCCACTGAACACAATGGGGCTTGCTTCTGAGTAGACATGCCTAGGATTGTGCTCTAAGGTTTAACAAGCTACACCTGCCCACATTCCTCCTCCTAAAGGGCTACACTCTGTCCCGGGAAGAAATCTGGTAAACCTAACAAAAGACATTTTAAGATTACAACTAAAAATGCAAAGTGTGAATGCAGCAAACGCATGTGAAAGCCTGTGGATTCAACAGGGACACTCAACAGGGAGTTCTGGCTGCAGAGCGGGCTGCAACGCCCTTCCTCCCGGTGGCAAAGTGCGGTAATGTTTGAATCAGGGAGTTGCAGGTTCTTTTCGAGTTAAAATAATCTGGGAAGGGAGTCCTAGAGCCCAATTCTATGCATGTCTACTCAGAAGTAAGTTCCATTATCGTCAGTGGGGCTTACTCCCAGATAAGTGTATATATAGGATTGCAGCCTCCGGCTCTTTAGAAATCATTCTCATCCCTTGTATATCTGGAAGGGTGTTACACATATTACACTTCTTCATAATGCAAAAGCATGCTATTTCTGACGTTATCTGTAGCACCGAGGGGCTGAGTCAGGATTTCACTGTCACAGTGTCCATCCCCCCCCCCACGATATTGTTTCTACAGCACAATCTACACATATTTTCAACTATGAGAACCACTGGCATAGAACAGAATTGTCGCATAGCAGCACACGTACAGTTTGTCCCTCTTCACTGTTGTGACATAAACCGAGGCAGCCTTTTCTTCACAGGCTTGCTTTGTGTGCTTTTCGTCCTTGTCTATTGCTGCTGTGATTCTTTTTCTGTACACCTTGTCATCAGATATGCTGTGGTTCACAAAGAAATGCTCCAGTACTTTTTGCTACTTCAAAAGACAGACAGAACTTTCTTCAACAAATGACGACAACAACAACCAGGTATAGTACTAACTAGCAATTCCTTATTCCTTCTCTTCTTGTCTTCAAACCAACAGCAACACTTTCTAAGCATAACTCTACATAGAAGCATAACTCTACATAGAACATAATACAAGCACTGAACGGCAAAGAAACTCAAAGAAACCTGCAGAACTTTTACCCAGTCAGCAACCCAGTGAACAGAAGCATCACTAGGATTTGCGTCACCTGGTTCGAGAGCTCATCACGTCACCCCAGTGATGTCACTAGGGTTGGTGTCACCTGGCGCAGTAACCCCCATTAACTTTAATGGGACCCTGGCAGACCAGATTTTGACCCGGTTCTACTTTTGACCTTGCAGGTCCCACCCTGATTCTTCATCCTACTCAATTAACCTTCCTTGGACTGAAATGCTGAACTCAGGACACAAACTGCCATGGCCAAACTTTGGTCTTGGAAATTCTGAAATTAATATTGGTTGAAACCAATTTCACGAAACTAGCATTGTAATAATTCTCTCCTCCCTCCACCAAGGATAGATAATTATTGCAACAAACTTATTTTGTTAAGGAGACACAGCAGGAGACCCTTGGGATGATCTTGTAAACCATAAAGAGTAAACCAGAAGGATTCTATTACCTGCTGTAAAAGTCAAATTATATATGATTTTTAGTATCAATAAAAGTGCCACAATTTTATGACAGTTGTTTCATGACATTGGCGGAGGAAAGTGCCTTTTATGATCAAATCCCTAAAGTATAAATGTGCTCCTTAAATACAGATTAATGCAAGAAAACGAGAATTCCTAATATTTTGCAAGCACAAGCAAGTTGTGGCAGCTTTGCATATTAAGGTGTAGTCCTTTTTCTAAACAAATTCTGACATTAAGTAACAAATTTATTAAATGGACAGCACAGGATAAAAGTCAGAAATTGTGTCAAATCTACATCAAACAAGTCATTTTACCAACGCAAAGCCCCAAACCTATCTTTGAGATACACCAATGTATCTCCATCATCCATGTATGCTGGCGCAACAACAGTCCCGCTATGGGCGCTGGCGCAATGTTGGAAAAACACCGCGCTGACGTAACTCAGATATCAGTTGGACACCAGCACAACTCCACCGGTGGAGTGGCCAAAACAGGGAGGAGATTGGGACATGAGAATTGTGATTGGGACATAAGAGGCACAGGGGAGGGACAAAGGAGTCGACATGCACCACAACCTGACCTCACTTCAGACACCACCCCTGATACAATAAAAACATGACACCAATGATAGAGGTAGGAGTAACACCTTAATGAACAATGGGAAGGGAGGAAAAACATGGGGAAATCTCACTTCCTGCTACCCCCTGCCTTGCCCACTTTCGTACCACGGAGCATGGGATACAGACTACATATGGCAGCCAATCACAGCACACATACCTCATGTACTAAATGGCAGCCAATCACAGCACACGTACCACACATACTAAAGCTCTTGCCAGGGAGACTGCAGTTCAGATTATTAGATGCACAACATAGGGCTACACCTCTCTGATCTCTAGGGAAACTTTGGTAATGTGGCGCAGTGGGTTAAACCGCTGAACCATAAGCTGTTGATCGAAAGGTCGGCAGTTCGATTCCCGCGACGGGGTGAGCGCTCGTTGCTTGGCCAGCTCCTGCCAACCTAGCAGTTCCAAAGCGTGTCAATGCGAGTAGATAAATAGGTACCGCTTGCGGGAAGGTAAACAGCGCTCCGTGTTCCAGCCGCATGCTATGCGCTGCGGCAAGGAGAGTCATGCCGGCCACATGACCACGGAGGCGTCTTCGGACAACGCTGGCTCTTCGGCTTTGAAATGGGGATGAGCACCACACCCTAGAGTCGGACACAACTGGACTTAATTGTCAGGGGTCACCTTTACCTTTACCTTAGGCTTACCAGATTTCTTGCCGGGACAGACCTTTAGGAGAAGGAATGTGGGCAGGTGTAGCTTGTTAAGCCCTTAGAGCACAATCCTAGGCATGCCTACTCAGAAGCAAGCCCCACTGAACACAATGGAGCTTGCTTCTGAGTAGCCATGCCTAGGATTATGCTGTAAGGTTTAACAAGCTACACCTGCCTACATTCCTTCTCCTAAAGGTCTAGCACTCTGTCCCGGTTGGAGATGTGGTAAGCCTAGTGATGGGAACCATGGTGAAAGGGCACTTGATGCACAATGGAAGCACTGCTCACAAACAATCTCTTCTCCCTCACAACGTATGGCAAAATATTTGGTTAACACTTCTCAGAATTTTTATTGCAGGAACTTTGCCCCAGGAGGACTCCAGCACAAACACTCAACTGAAACCTCCACTTCACCACTCCAACAGGGAAAGCAAGCACAATACACCCCACAGAGGTAAGCAAAGGGGAGGAGGGAATTCCATGCGACAATGTATTCATGCGGCATCTCTGTCTCATGTCTTTAGCCCTTGCCTCCTGACCCTTCAGGAGTATTACATATGTCTCTGCTATCAACTGTGTTGCCTAACCATCCGTTACTTTCGCAATAGCTAAGAGCAGGGAGTGTCTGCTTCCATTTGGAGAATGCCAGGAATGCTGAGAATGCTCCAACCATTGCTACTGCAGGCCAAACACGCATCAGAACCCCTTTCTTTTTCAAGACGGCACCATTGCTACAGAGGGCTGAGCAGTTGCAAAGTTCCACTGCAGCCCCCCCCCCACGGAGAGGGAAAGGTAATGTTCCATCCCAAACCATTATGATCTCACCTGCTACAGGTGGACCAGGTGGCACTACTCTCCCTCATCATAAATGCCGAGCATTTATCTCCAGCCAAAGAACAGGTGTGACTGATGCTGTTGTCAAGCTCTTGTTACTCTGTCTGTGATTTACCTTGATCCCCAGAGGCAGCTGTCCCATAGCTGAATACACTGTGTAGAACCCAAGGGAAGTGGAATTCCCTACCTGAAGTGACTGGTGTGAACCCAGCTGCTGCTCTGTGAGATGGCGGACCTTCCAGTCAGGCCCCTGTGATTTTGCAAACTCCATGGAACCAACTGGTGCACCCAGACCTCACTGTTATTATTTAACTGTCTGTTGGATAATGATGGCACAATAGCCTTGCTGGGAGGAGATGGTTGGCAACCCCACCGGCGTGTTTCTCTTTCAGATGGTGCTCTGTCACTAATGCAGTTCAATAAAAACCCTTGGCTGGATCACCCTTTGTTAGCAGATATGGATCCCTTGTACCCCCCCCCACACCTAGTTATTCCTTACCACAGCTGGCTTCAGGGTGGGACTCTGCAGGGAGGAGGGTTCAAATGACATTAGTGGAATTACTATTTTGATCAACATTGGCTGGATCATATACCAACATTTCTTCCTGCTGCTGTTGTCGCTAAATACCCACTACCTTTTAGAAATACTTTTGCATAGTGCTATGTATAAAGCAGACACATTACATTTAATTTGCACAATAAATAGTTACAGTATTAAGTGAAACAAAATATTAAAGTTTAAGAGGAAAATGACCTCAGAGATTCATGAAATTAGCAGTAATTACTGTAACTTAGCAGCCTGCTTGGTATATAATATAAATCCCCCAAAAAAGAATGGAAAAAGAAATGCAATTTTTTTACTATATTACATGCTTTTCTAATTGCATTGCATTGGATGCTTATTTTAATTTGGCACAAATTAGGTTTTCAGTAAAGCTCAAAGCACAGTTAGATCTCTGTGTACTTAAAAGGAACATATATGTGTATTTATATGAAAAGGTATAACCTAGATCTAAGGCTATATATTTTATATTTATTATTCTATCACTGCTGCATTGCCTCCTAAGTTTCTATTTCATGTGGTTTCCCCAAAGAAATGAACAATTCAGAAACTCTGTTTATACTAACAGTTTATTAGAGTTTATAAAGCAATTATATAGCAAAGCAAAAACATATAGGATTAAGTATTAATATGACTTAAAATGAAAAAAGTAATTTCTATCCTGTCTTTCTACTATAAGAATACCCAAGACTGCTGACTAAATTTTCTAAAGAACAAACTAACAGCCCAGTCCTATCCCCCACCACTGTATAGCGTGCATCCCTGCTGCTGGAGCATACACTGCATGCTATAGGGGTACGACGACAATCAGATTGCCAGTAAAAAAAATTTTTTACTTACGTCCTGGTAGGCTGCCTGAGAAGCTGCCTGAGGTTATCCTCAGACCCATGCCAGCTATTTTGTTGTCATATGTATGAGGAGAGGAAGGGGTCAGGGCAGGATGGAAAATTGGGGATAGGATCCGGCATGCGCTTTTGCCGCTAAGATCTACCTCCTCCAGCCCTCTCATCTCCTTCTCCTGGCCCTAGTAATCATGCAAAGCAAAGGCAGCTACTAACATACCCTGGACCAGTCCCCAACTGGAGTAAGCCACAACGGGTAGGCCAATTCCCACCAAGGTAGGCAGCCTGAGGAGCTGGACCCCTAACCAACAGAGGGTTGTGATCCAAGCTGTGAGAATTGTTGCATGAAAGCAAACAACAGCAGATCCTTCAACTCGATCCATACCTGAGCCTCTATGTAAATATTCCCTTCAATAAAACCATACTGTTAGGATTGAACTTGAACCTCTGACAGCAAAATCCTGTGTAGAGATCCTTCTCTTTTCAACCTCTTTCTAAATGACCTTGCTCCATCATTAAATCTGGTGGATGCTCATAGTCCAAAACTTAACGTATCAAGTATTCCCATTCTCCTATATGCAGATGATATGATTCTACTTTCACGGACAAGAATAGGCTTAAAACGCTTGGTAAGTGCCTGTATCGACTATCTGTCCAGAATGAAATTGTGTATGAACTTTGATAAAAGTAAAATAATGTTTTTTGGGAATTCACGTAAGAGCTATAGTTGGGTATTTGGTGGGAAACCCATCCAGCAGGTATTTGAATTCAACTACCTGGGGATCACATTCCACCATAGGCTTCTGTGGTCTTCGCACCGCGCAGCAGTGGTGAATGCCAGTAAGTTGTCAATGCAGGCCATAATGCGCTTCTTTGTAATAAGAGGTAATTTACATATCCCTTCTGCCCTTAAGGTCTTCAACGCCAAAGTTATAGCTCAATTGCTCTATGAAATTCCAGCTTGGATGTCAGGGTTTACCCAGTTGGTAGAACGAGTGCAGGCAGCTTTTCTATTTAAGATATTTGCTGTCCCACGCTGTGTATCCTATGCAGCCTTGCGTTTAGAGGTAGGTCAATACAAGGTAGAGACAGTTGCCTGGGTGAGATCTCTTTTATGGTGGCTAAACATCTGCTTTTTAGCAGACAAAGATCCTTTCCTTAGCGAACTTTTGTCAGACCCCTTCTCTGCCCCAGGGCTACAACAATTCCACACAAAGATACAGCAACTTGGGCTGTCAGTGGATCATCTGGGTTCTGTGTCCTTACCATCCACCAAGGCTATGCTAAAAACTAGGCTGTGGGATATTGAACGCCAGGAGCTAAGTGTAGCAGCAGAGAAAATATGTTCCCCTCTCTGTTTTCAACTTTCTTGGGCACATGAAATTAAAAACAATTATTTACAATTTTTGTTCAACCCACAAGAAGGGCATTTTCGCTGGCTAGATTCAATTCAAACCCATCAAACCTCCTTTGGGGTAGGTTCGCGGGTATGGTAGAAGGAGATAGAATTTGCCCATGTGATGATCACGTGGTGGAAACCCTAGCACATGGTTCTTAAATGTAAACTATATGATGATCTCCGCCAACAATTCCTAAATCAATTCTGTATTCCCGCTTGGAAACCAGAGATGGAGGCCATACGTCTTTTATTACAGGGGAAAGATCAGGAGCTCACCAAGATAGTGGCTAAATATCTTTATTTGGTTTTCTGCCGTGGAAGTGTATTACAGACATCTAGCCTAACTATTGACACAGAGATGTAAAATGTTTTCTCTTCTTTTCTGTTGGACAGTGACTATTGCGATTGGAGAGAGGGTGACTGTGTATTGATGTATTTGTTTTTGGATGTTTGTTTGTGATGCCAATAAAGGTTTGATGATGATGATGATGGTGTAGAGATCCGGCCGGTGGCCCAGGGCCGCCCACTGGATCCTATCCTTGCTCCGTGCCGTGCTGCTGCGGCCCAGAGATCTACTCGGGGGAGGGGACGTTCGTCCCCTTCCCCGGGTGTAAACCGGGGTAGGCCCAATCAGTCTCCTCGAATTTCCGCCAGCTAAGTCGGGGACATGTCCGACGTCATCCCCACCCCCTCCAGGGCCGGCTCAGCCAATGGCCCCCCTTCCTCGCTGTCCAGACCATCAATGCGGCCAGAGCCTTACCTTCCTCCGCTGACCGCATGGACATCCCGGCGACAGAGTGAGGGCAGCCGGCCAGCCGGCCTTGTGCCGGCCTCCCTTACTCCCGAGTAGCTTACTTCCAAGTAACGCTTGTTCTGTTGCTGGATCCGTAGTCAGGATCTGGCTGCCCGTCTCTGTGCTGTGTTACCCATCCCTTTGCCATGCCATTTCCCTCACCTTAGGATGTAGAGCTTCCCCCCCCCCCCCCATGATAGGGCAAACATGGTTAAAGCTTAAGCAGGTGTCAGCCTGATCAGAGCCTGGAGGAAACGGCATTCTCTCTCTCAAAGAAAGTGCAGCTAAGTCTTACATTTATGCTGTAGTGCTCTTAACATATAACAGACCTGTGCAACCTATTACCCACTAAGCTGAATGTAGACCACTAAGCATTTTCCCATCCCCCCTCTTGTCCAATGCAGACTGCAAAGAGGAATGGAGTTGTCAAGCACCTGGCAGTGTGCCATACAAGTCTGGTGGGCTGCTTTCAACTTGGTGGGTCTCAAGTTGTATAGGCCTCACATATGAGTTCAAGTTGCATTTACGAAAGCCAGCAGACCTAATGAGCAATTTGGGGTTGAACAAATCCAAAGTGTAAAACCATAGTAAGTAAATGTAATGGTAATGCATGTAATTACAATTCTAAAAATTGGAATGTGTGTATTTTGTTTTGTATTTTCCTCCCAGGAAATTGTTTCCTGCTGAAAATGGAATAAACCACATAATCCAATGTCAAAATTATATGAGCAAGACTATAATGCGATATAAAATCAAGAAAGCTGTGTTTTTGAGCTACACAAGGAGCAGGGAGGTCAACGTGCAGTTTTCAATTGGTGCTCCTCTTATATTTAGCAGGGGGAGAGTAAACGGCCCCCCTTTCACCCCAGCACAGTGTCTTTTCTGGTGGCTGTTTGCTGGTAGTCTTCTGCATCTTTTTTAGATTGTGAGCCCTTTGGGGACAGGGAGCCATTTAATCATTTGATTTTGTCTGTAAACTGCTTTGTGAACTTTTTGTTGAAAAGCGATATATAAATACTGTTAATAGTAATATTATAAAAATAATAGACATATTAAGACTGCAATCCCATGCATATTTACCTGGAAGAAAGTCCCACTGAATAAAATTAGGCTTACTTTTGAGTAAATATGCCTAGGACTTCCGAACTATAACATATATCCAATATTTGAAAATAATATGTACTGTACTTACTTTCTCAACAATGAAACAGGTACCAATGATATAGTATCTGGCCAGTGTTATTACTATATGCTACTGGCAGGTTAAACCGCTGAACCATGAGCTGTCGACCGAAAGGTCGGCAGTTCGAATCCACGACGGGGTGAGCTCCCGTTGCTTGGCCAGCTCCTTCCAACCTAGCAGTTCCAAAGCAAGTTAATGTAAGTAGATAAATAGGTACCACTTGTGGGAAGGTAAACAGCGCTCTGTGTTCCAGCCGCATGCTACGCGCTGTGGCAAGGAGAGTCATGCCGGCCACATGACCACGGAGGCGTCTTCGGCCAACGCTGGCTCTTCGGCTTTGAAATGGGGATGAGCACCACACCCTAGAGTCGGACTTAATTGTCAGGGGTCACCTTTACCTTTTTACTGACAGGAAAGGGGGGCAGTTTAGATCTTGGCTGGCCCCAAGGCCACCCAGTAAGTTCATTGTTGATGAGCGTTTTCAAGGAGGGATTTCCTGGTACACACTTCGGTTTCTCAACTACTTCAACAGCAACCTATTGCAGTCAATTCTTGGTATCTGTGGGGGTTAGGTTCCTGGAAAACCCAGCAGATACCGAATCCGTGGATACCAAATCATTGATCCTATGGGATCAATGGGGTTAGGGGGAGGGGTAGCTAACCTATCAGGAATACCAGCAGCCAATTCCTTCATTATGGCACAGATAGCTTCAGGATGGCTGCAGAGAGCTCCTAAATGGCCGCCAATAGCTTCAAGATGGCTGTGGAGGGCTCCTAAATGGCACAGAGAGCTTCAGAATGGTGCTGAGAGCTTTAACAAGGCATTCAGGAGCACTACTAGTGAAACTGACTGCCCCTATACAGGCCGTGACCCCATCAAAAAGTAGGAGCCTAAGACACATACCCCTTCCCAGGGCCCCTGATGTTATTAATAACAAGGGGCAGGAGAAAATTGTGATAATGAAATAAAAACAGATAATACCACTTTCTGCTAAAAAATCTGTGAAAAAATAATAAAAATGGGGAACATTTGGAATAAGCACACATAACAATGCTTTCTGCTATTTTAATTTTGGGTAGACACCATTATCCGCGAAAAAATAAAACCATTTTCTTCCACCTCTGTTAATAACTTTACTTGTCTAAATTCATAATAGAATCTTCATTATCTGGATCTTATTCCCCCACAACACACACACACACACAACTCACAAAATTAGCCAGTTAGAAAATCAGATTAAAGAGGGCAAACTTTAAAACCACAGCATCTCAAGTAATGACAAGTGCTTGTTTACTGAGCTTCTCAATAACAGCAGCAACTTCAAAGTAACATTGGTCCCATTTAAAATAAAATGCCATGGCCAGAATGGCATGTTACAGAAAATACATGGTTGCAGCTGAAAGAACCAGCCATGTACCGCCACCTCGCTCTCTCTTCTTCGTAACATGGAATGCTACAACACACAGTGCGCAATCCTGTCTAACTCTTGCACCAGTGTAACCATAGATCCCCCGGTGTAAGAGTACTAATGCCAATGTAACTTGCCGGACACCGGCGTAACCCCTCTTGGACGCCTCACATGCGCAGTTAGGACATGGAATGGACACCAGCACAACTCCGTCAGCACAGGGGACATTCCAGGGGCATCTGAATGCCCCCTGCGCCAGCGGAATTGCGTCTGTTCCGTTCTGCGTCCGAACTGTGCATGTGAGGCGTCCGAGAGGGGTTATGCCGGTGTCCATCCTGCGTCTGTCGGTGTACGGCAAGTTCACTGGCATAAGTGCTCTTACACCGGGTGATCTACTGTTACACCGATGCAAGAGTTACACAGGATTGCGGCAACAATGTGGTGTCATTGTGGTTGGGGTTTCCTTGCCTTAACCTCATTTCACTGATCTTCATTTGTGGTGGCAGGCCAACTAAAAGCACACTGGGGTCACCTCACATGTTTAAGAGCACTACTCATTACAGGATAGCAGGGAGATGGAGATGCTGCTGATTTTAGCCACGTCCAAGTGTCTGTAACATGTAGGTTTGCCCCAATACTAATTATACCTATATAAAATACTATGACTATTTTACTATGGAGAAGAACCATTCTGCAGCAGCTATGCACATGGTTTTCACACAGGAGGTCTTGACTTCACCCTCAGTTAAAAGGATCTCAGGTTGCAGAACCCAAAAAGATTTTTATTTGAGACATTAGAGCGCCTCTGTTAATTGGAAAAGAGCCAGATTGAGCCAGATGGACCAACAGCATGACTCAGTATAAGTCAACTTTGTGTGTTCAACTGATATAGAATAGAGTTCAGCAATTGGCAGGCACGGTTCCATATCTAGTCTTCTGACAAGGCAATCTGTCTGTTCCCCCTGCCCTCCAAGATGCCAAGGGGGATGGATTTTTTTGCAGCATTTCTAATGAGTGGGCAGCAGCCCATTTGGAGGTTTCTCAAAGTGGCCCTCCAGTAAAACTAGTTGCCAACCAGCAAATGTAATCGTTGTTGATTTTATTTCAAAGCATTTTTATATAATTTTTTTTTAAAACATTTCTATACTGCCTTTCCTTCGGCAACCAGGACATCCAAGGTGGCTCATCACAATACGTTAAAAATAATCAACACATTAAAAAAATAAATGCAATCAATATAAACAAGCAACAAATACAACAATCATAACAATAAAAGCAATCAATCCAATTGAAAAGCATAACGGGCAGCCTGATCCAACGTAATTCTCACCCCGTCGATGCAGCTGCGCCAGCATGTATTCCGTGGGGGAGTTTCAGGTCCCAGAGGCACCCTCGAGGCAAGGGAACATTTGATCTACTCGGACCTTAGCCAGCTACTTTGCTGGCACAAGTCTGAGTCGATCTGGGTACTTTTATCAGGATTGAGACTGGGAAGGGGATATTGGTGGTACTGCTGCTGCCAATTCTACCCCCTTCCTGGCCACTACGCATCTCCCTCCCTGCCCCAGTGTCCTCCCCATTCTTCCCCCTCCTCTCTCCATTCTGCCCACCCCCTGCCCATTGCCCACCCCCTGTGCTGACGTACCGGTGCCAGGGCTCCTGCAGTGGCCACCAGAGGCAGAGATTTTTGTGGGGTGGAGGCGGTCCTGCCCCCACGCCCCGCCCCGACGTAGTGCGCCTCCGTGGCATGGAAATGCCCCCCAGGCACTTTTTGGCTCCTTTTTTTGAGCCAAACAGCACAAGGGAGGGCGGGAGGGCGGGAGGGCCGAAACCGCAGCCGTTCTCGGCTGCGAGGAGGACACGACAGGGCAGGTAAAAGCGGCCCGCGCCTTGGGGCCCACTGCCCCAATCGCCCCCAGTGGTGTGACGCCTCTGGTGGCCACTATTGCGAGGGAATGGGCACTTGCCTCTTGCAGCGTTGGCCAGTCTGCGCTCTGTGGCGTGTTGCCATTTGTAAAGCATGCTGCGCCGCTAGAATGTGCTGTAACTCGCATAAGAAACAAAAAGGTTTTGGAAAGAAATACCCTTGCATTCTATCAGCTAGATTCCACCTAAGAGTTCTGTAGCTTAGTACTCATCTTTCTTGTGAAATAGTGATTGTCAGATTCTCTTATCATTTCATTACTGCAGGGATCTGACTTTGCCCCTGGCTTGGACCCTATTCAAAATGTTGTCTTTTTTTCACATTTTCTTTTCTTTTCATTTCATCACAGGTACTTTGAAATGAAGAAATGAAGACCATCTATATCACAGGTACAGCTAGTATCTGTCAAAAGAAGAAGGATTTTTGTATGTCCAGCTGAGTAGCAGCCTTTCAGAGGCCCTGCAGAACTACTCCACTGATACAAAGGGTCCTCTTCTGGTCTTGTTCTTTGGGAGTCAATTACATCATGCTTTCAGGGTGTCTACACACTTTCGAAGGACCCTTAAGTTCAGTTTCTGTTGCAATTTATCTCTTTGCCTGTTTTCAATTTGTTTCTTTTTTTTAAAGAGACTCATTCCTCAAAATTGGCTGACCCTTAAATTAACTTTTTGTACTGATCAAGTCCTCTTTTAGTAAAATCTACATTGTCCCAGGGTAGCTTCTTAACAGCAAAGTTTCTTTAAGACTTCAGCAATATCCATCATGGATGTCCAGCCAAAAGTACTGTTGCAGTCACTTTCACCTGGAACAAAGAATCTGGGGAATTCTGAGGGAAGCCAAAAGACTTATCTTACAGCCCAATCCTAACTAAATTCCCATGTGGCAATGGAACAGCGCCGATGCGGGCTGCACTGCATCCTGTGGGGGCATTTAACATGCTGGAAGTCTCCTTGGAGTAAGGGGATATTTGTTCCCTTGCCCTGCAGTAAGACCCAGCAGCAGCAATGGGTCAACTTGGACCCAAGCCAGCAATATCTCTGGTGCAAGTCTGCGATGATCTGTCTTGATGGATCAGGCCTGGGAAGGGGTATAGGATACAGCATGCATTGGCACCACCAATCCCGCCCCCTCCCGGGCCCGATCTGCCCACCTCCACCCCAGTCACCACACTCACCACGTTCCATTCTGTGCCCTCCCTCAGCCCTCCCCCACCCTGTTCCATCCTCTGCACAGGCTTACCTGCTCTGGTGGGTGTTCATGCGGCCGCAGGTGCCAATGTTAAGGCTCTGGAATTCCTGCCAGTGCAGCAAGGCCCTGCACTATCGCAAAGCTCTTTATGGCACTTTTGCGACAGTGCACACTGGCGGAACTAGCATTCCGCCAGCACTACCTAGGGGATAGGATTGTACCAATAAATTCTCCAGGGGGGTGTTTCACACATCCTTTCCCAAGGGTCTTCCAGGTAATTCCCATGCCTTAGCTCCACTAAAGTCAAATCTTCACAGACAGATACTCATGTAACTGATTTAGAAGAATCATTGTACAGGCGTCCCCCATATCCTCAGCTCAGGCCCTGTATCCACGGTTTTCAAATCCCCCCCCCGCCCCCGCTCATGACTCACCTGTCTTCATCTGCAAACTCTGTGCAAAAGGCAGCATTATCTTCCTTTTGATTTGGAACAGGAAGCAAAGAGCGAGAACCTAGACTCATACACTACATAGACTCAATCGCTACAGGAGGCAATTGTGAGAACACTAACAGGAAATAGACAGCAGAGAACTTATTATTATTATTATTATTAACATTAATAATAATAATAATAACAATAACAACAACAACAACAACAATAACTTCCTGTTAGCATTCTCCCAATCGCCCCTGTAGCGATTGAGTTTTTATGTAGCGTATGAGTCTAGGTTCTTGCTCTTTGCTTCCTGTTCCAAATCAAAAAGGAATAAAATGCTGCCTTTTGCACAGCATTCGCAAATGAAGAGAGGTGGGTCATGAGCGGAATTGGGGGGGGGGGACTTGAGTAGGGTTAAATTGGTTCTCTGCAATTTAAGGTAACCATGGTAGCGGCAGGAACGTATCCCCGCGGATACGGGGGGGATGCCTATACAGTAGATTCTTGATCATCCAACCTCTGGTTATCTGACATTCCGCTTTATTTGACATACATAGCTATACGACGTTCTATTTACAGTGTTGTGCTGCATGGACATGCATGCTGTTTTGCCCACTCCCACTGCTGCTTTGTCTGCCAGCACTCCGACAAAACAGAGGGGATGAGTCAAAGGGGTCAAGGCTCTCAAGGCAGCACTGGCTTACATTGAACAAGAAAGGGATGCAACCGCTCCTGATGTCATGTTATTGAGAAGCTGGTGCAACCTTGCCAGAAGGAAGAGAAGCAAAGCTGGGAAACAAACTTCAATCACTCTTTTTTTTTAAAAAAAAAAATTACTTTTGTGTTTTGCCATACTGTATACTAAATGTTGCATTTAATTAACTTAAAATCCAAGTTTACTTACTTGTAATTTATTTCTTCAAATACAGTAAAAGTTCTGTACTCTCTGTCAGCTGTACTGTAGAATAATTATTAATAAACCTGGTTTCATACTTATGCTGCGCTTCCATTTAACTTGCGATTTGTTTCCCCACCACTGCCGCCTGTTTCCACATTATCCAACATTTTTGGTAATCCAACCACCTATTGATCCCATTTAGGTCCGATAATCGGGACTCTACTGTACTTGTAAGAGTCCTTGAGATCATCCATGAGAAAAGGCAGTAGGGTGTATATTCCAGAAAGAAATGGGCAGCCCAATCTTACCTTACCTAACTTCCCCTTGCACCAATGCAGCTGCTCTGCTGTCGTAAATGCCTCCATGCGCTGAAATGTTGTCCATGTACAGAACCTTCAACAATGTCCCGAGTATGAATTTCTCTTCTTCATCCACTCCAGCCATTTGGCTAGGCCTCTGAAATTTCAGAACTGTTCTATTGATTCAAAAAGCTGGTAGCAGCAGAATGTTTAAACACATTTTGTTTTGTAAGCAAAAGGGCAAAGCAGCTTCTTTCTAATCCGCAGAATTCCTAGAGGAACTCCTGCTTCTCAACTGCCATTCTTTTAGAGGGTATTGCATATTGTTCTCTTTGAACAGGGCTAATGACCTATCATTTCAAGGACTGCTTTTTATCTCTTCAGGAACACCGGCTAGACTGAAGCCACCTCTCCCAATATAACTATTCTAAGCTTCTATTATCTCAGAGAGGAGTCACGGCAACTCATTGTGGGCTTGGAGGGTTCCTCACTGTTCCTGATGATTTTGCTGCTCTTGGAAAATGTATCGGAATGAATTGTTTTCTTGTGATAAAATAGATGATAGAATAACTTCTGTCAAACTCACAATACAAATATTTGCTTGGTCACACTGAGCAACTGAAGGATGATGACTACATTACCTTTTGGATTTGGTTACTGCTTTGGTGCAGTGGAGTCCCATGTTACACAAGTAATATTTGGAATAGGATGTCCCCAAAGGATAAAACATCGGGTACCATAGTTACTTCAACACCAGTACTACCTTCCTGCAAAGAGATATGGCGCTGGTATGGGAAGAAACTACATCATCCACATTATTCAAGTGGTTTCCCTTTTTCTTATGTTACTGAATCCAGCCATGAATCATACCTGGAAGGTAACTTGAGGAGTCATTCTGAAAGCTAATCCAGATGAAAGGCTCGAATCCTGAGCCTTTATTTTAATGTGAAAAGAAACAAGCTTCCATTCATCATTGCTAAACAATTTGTAAAATATATCGTATTGTCCCGAGTATAAGACAAATCTGATTATAAGTCGCACCCTTAAAGTTTGGTGCTATTAAAAAACTTTAATTAAATCACTGGTATTAAATATATGCCAGTGGTTTAAACGAACAGTGCAATTCTGTGCATGTCTACTCAGAAGCAAGTCCCACCAGGGGCACCACTGGTGCGTGGCGGGGGGGCGGGCCACCGGGGGGGTTGACACGTGCCAGAGGGTGACGCGCATCACCCCCACTGCTGTCAGCGCCGGCGTGTCCTCTTCGGCCGGCGGCTTGGCCTCTTCAAACAAGGCCCTCAGCGGCGTTTTTCTGCATTTTCGCGCATGTGCACAACGCCGCTGAGGGCAAGAGGGCAGCCTCTTGCCCTCAGTGGCGTTGTGCACATGTGCGAAAATGTGAAAAAACGCCGCTGAGGGCCATGTTTGAAGAGGCTGAGCCGCCGTCCTCGGAGGGTGACGTGCAGCGCCAGTGGCAGCAGGGGTGAGTCCTTGGCGCCGGCGAAGGCGGCGCTGCAAATTTTTTTGGGGGGGTGCACGGGGGGTCATGGTGAGTGGGTAACATGTGCTGGCAGGGGGGTGACATGCGCCCCCGCCCTAGGGTGACGCACACCCTAGTGACGCCCCTGATGTCCCACTGTTCTCAATGGAGCTTACTCTCAGGAAAGTGTGCACAGGATTGCAGCCTAAACCATTCATTGCCTGGGGAGGGGGGATAAAAGTGTATGTGATCTGACTTTACAAGAGGATACAAAACCCAGCAGAGCAGAGAATGAAAATTAACAACTTATTGCAGCCTGGAAAGGGTTACAGCCTGTACAGGGGAAATGGGAGAAGTGTGTGTGTACGCGCTGCAGAGAAGGAGCCCGCTCGCTTTATACTCGGGACAATACGGTATTTCATTGTTTGATAAGTATTACAAAGACAGTATTACACAGAGTATTATCCCCTCGCCAGCCGTGCCAATGCAGCTGTGCCAAAAAGGCGCATGCTGCATCCAGAGGTGGGGAAGGCGACCCAAGGGTAAATGGGAGGTAATTGTAAATGTTTTATACTTACTCAGGTAAGCCCTGGGGCTGCCTATGGGTCTCCTTGGACATACGGCACCACTTTTGGTTATGGCGACGGAGCTGCGGCGTTGCCACCAATTGCGGCAGTTCGCACAGAATGGCTGCTGATGGCGCACTGCGCACACTATTTGCAGCCATTTTATGACAGTGGAAGTGACTTCTGCTGTCGTAACTTGCTCTGCCTGGCAGGTTATTAGTCCTGGCAGGCTATTAGTCAGGTTATTAGTCCATCTGGCCCACTACTACATGACAGCAGCTCTTCAAGATCAAAGGCAGAGATCTTCCAGCCCTACAGTCTGAGATCCATTATCCAGAGATGCCAGATACTGAAACTTTGGTTTAATCCTCCAGTCCCTCAATCCTTCCTCAACCTTATTCATCATTTATGCATCCCTGCTCTAGGTCATACATTCACCAAGTCAGATATTCAGAGCACAATCCTGCCTAAGTTTAAAATGGTGGAGCAAGCGCCCCGCCATTTGTCGCAAACGTTGTGTAAAGCACATTTGCGATATCTTTCAAGTAAGGGCGGCTGGCGCAGAGGTCAGCCACCCTCACTCTGCCACCGGATCATCCCTGCGACCGCTGGAGAAGGTACGTGCAGCACCGGCAGACACGGGGGCGGTCCGGGCAGTGAGGGAGGGGGCCATTGGCTGAGCCGGCCCGTGGAGGGGGATGGCGGTCGCCATATCCCCAACCTGTTCCTGGGCCAGTGCGGCCTTTACACGGCCTCTTCAGACCTGCGCCAGCTAAATAGCTGACGGAAATCCAAGGAGGCCCATTGGGGTCTCCCCACGTTACACCGGGGAAAGGGGATGAACGTCCCCTTCCCCCGAGTAGACCTTCGGGTCGGTCACGGAACAGGGATAGGATCAGGCGGGCAGTCTGGGCCGCCTGCTGGATACGTAGGCAGGATTGCGCTGTCAGTAGATGCTGGCACATGGGAGGGCCAATCTTACCATGTGTACAAGAATGTGCAAGATGGGCACTTTCCATGTAGAGAAGGTTCATACAAATCAAACCTACATGCAGGTATCTTTACCGAATCAGTGCCAGCGTCACAGCACCCTGCAATGCATGGGGTGCAGCATATTGGCAACCCCATCATTCATTTATATTCCTGGGCCAAGTAAGTATGGGAACCAGCCTGCAAAAGTTTATCTCACCACCAGAACATTACAGATGTATGACTCTGTAGCCATTTTCTGAACTGCTTGCGTTCTAAGAATACAAGAATTTGGGACTCAGACCAAAAAACATGTGATGTTACCTGTGCTGATTTTCCTCAAATTATTTTATTTTCATTGGAACTATGCACACGTATGCAATCATGGACTATATGTCTTGATGCCAGGCAGCACTACTCAAGCCAAACCCTCCTGCCCATACCAATCCTGCACTGCATTCTTGACTATTTCATTCACATTCCCCCCAAATCCCGTAAATATTGGCCACCTGCCCAAGTGATTTTGTGATCTGAGTGTGAGGCAAAGGCTACCTATGTCATTGCATCATTCTTGGGTCTCCAAAATGCTGCACAGAACCTTACATCAAGTCTTGGCAAGCTCTCTTCAAGAAGGTAGTTATAATCATGCTTTGAAACTTTACTTCCCCTTCATAACTTCTTTTCCCTCTGTCTCACTCCTACTTTCTCCCGCTCGAGCTTAAGGATAGGAACAAAAGTGTAGGGGGGGGGTGTCCTAAAACCTCCTAACCTCAAAATAATTCCTTTCCTATTAGTGCACCAATTACAAGAGCACACATGCTGTATGAGAAATGTTCACACCACAACCTAGTAATATTTCACACAAATATACCAGTTAGGACTGTTGTGTTTTGTTTTGGGATTTTTATCTTTGCAATTACATGTTCCTTTAATAATAAATCTCTTGTAACTTTGAAGACGCTCCCTTGCCTGTCTCTTGAATTGATTCTCGTTAATACTGGTCTTTGCACCTAGCCCCAAAGATACCTTGTTTTATTGGCTGATCTGTCAGGGAAGGAAAAGGCTGGAGAAGGCTTAGCTACTCCAATCCTCCTGAAGTCAACCCTGCACTCTTTAATTAATTCCCCAAATAAATAATTTGAGGCCCTGTGATAACAATGATGCACAACAGGAACAGAACCTACACATTCCAAGTTGCAGGTGAGAAATAACTGCTTAGATCTGCCAGAAAACATGCAGCGAGTAGAGGCAGCAGATATAAGGTGCAAAAAAGGAGCAGAGGACGACAATATAAAGAAAAAGAGGATAAGAAGCCCAGCACAAATCCAAGAGACCGGAGGTGTTTGAAGAGTAAATAAATGTGGAGCAATACCAAGCAGTCACATGGAGAAATTGCAGAGAATTTAGGCTTTGGAGAAACGCTTTTTGTGTTCCTTGGATAAAAACCCAAAATATAGTGCTTAGCCTTGAGCACAAAATTATTGTGAATGTGTCTACTGCTTGTCTTCTCTGGCATTAATGGTTATAGCTTGGCTCAGTTCCATGGAAGTGCTTCAGTTTATTTACACAAGCCTTTAATCTTCTGGAATAGTTTTTTTTTTAGGTTACCACAAATATAGCTTATGATCATCATGCCATTGCTTGAAGACATATGAAAAAGGAGCCCTGAAACCAATGGAATATTTTGTACCTTGCCTTTCATTCCTTGTTCACAAATTGTAGGGATCCTGGATACTCAATTTTACATATGGTCAAATTGTGAGCTTTACATTTAAGTTACTCAAATGTATTTAGCATATATATTTCAAACTGAACATTTGAGCTTCCCCTTACCAGATCGTCGACCGGGACGGAGCGATCTCCCCTTATGGGGGCGGGGCGCAGGGGGGCCAGAACGCGTTGCGTTCTGGGGGCCCCCGCGCCCCGCCCCCTTAAGGGGAGATCGCTCCGTCCCGGTCGACGATCTGGTAAGCCTAGCTTCCCTGTATGATTGTTCAAGCAACTTCTGCACAGCTTCTGTTTTCCCCCTCTTCCAACTGTCAGGGACTCCAGTCTTGAACCAGGAACCTCCTGGTGTGAAGCTGGGACCTAGCCTAGCAAACAACTGTGGACTCTTGTGTCTGTCTGCTCAGGTGTCAAACCCTCTTTTCAGGTGTGGAAGGGAACAGGGTGTGCAACATCTGTCTCCGGAATTGGTAGGCAACATGAAATCGTTGAATTGTTACAAATGCTTGGAACCTGACCTTCTGCCCTTCCCTGAGGAATAGAGTAGTAACTAACTTCTAAATGCTGCATTTCATGTTCCAGCTTATATAGTCCTCTAGCTGGCCTTCAGAGATCTTGGGCTAGAGAACACTCCTTCCAGGTGGTCTACATTTAGATATGGCCACCCACAGTCCAACACAGCTCTGCAATTCCTTGTAGTATGTTAGGTGGCACTCGAACTTTAAAAATCAGCACTTGAGGTTGCACAAATTGATGAAGCTGTGAGGACTCTGAAGTCCTGAAAGTTCTGGCATAGCCCTTTGGATCCCGACCATGAAAGTTATTTTAACTTTAAGTGGCCGATAGTAGTTAATGGACAAGTTAATTAAAATGTAAGTTTAAATACCACAACTGCAAGTCTATGCCTGTTTGCTTGGTATGAAGCCCCCATTGAATAAAGTAGTAAGACTTCTCAGAATGGGCAAACAAGCATAGAATTGCACTGTAAAAAGAGATTAAAAATGAAATAGATCAAACTTAAGCAAAGGCCTGAAAGTGTCTTGAAGATAAAAAAAATCCAACTACCTGCTGGAAAGCCCAATCCTATTCTTCCCCGGCGAAGACCGTGCAGCGTGGGCCATGCGGCCTAGACTGTATCCTATCTGGGGAAGGAGGAGGCTGGATGTCTGCTTGAGGTAAGCGGACATTTGTCCGCTTACCCTGGGTAACCCCCCAGCCGCTGCAATGGGGCTACTTGATTCCCCACCGACTCATTAGTTGGCGGAGAAGAGGCCTGGGAGAGGGGATAGGATACAGTGCATGGAAGCATCATTGATCCCTCCCCCTCCTGGGCCCGATCCACCCTCCCCCACTTCATTACGCGCCCTTCCCCAGTCCCCGCACCGCTCGGTCTTACTGTCCTTATCAGTAAGCGGTATTACTGTCCTTATCGGTAAGTGCAGGGGGCCTAGATTCCGTGCTGGCAGAACGGCGCAGACCTTCCTGCCAGTGCTTGCTACTCGCAGAATATTACAGCATGCTTTACGGCGCATTTGCAAAACTCTAGGTTGGCGAAGCACATGCTGCGCCAGTCTAGAGGGCGCATAGGATTTCATCATTAATTTAAGATCTTCCATAGACTGATCTAAATCAATACCATAGAACAACTCTTTCTCCTTATTAATTCTCTTGCATGAATATCACCAGAATGTACAGTGAATAATCAGGATATCTAATGCTAGAGATATATAGCCATTACAAAAAAATGCTTCAGTAAAACAGTCCAGATGGTTCAAGTAACTGAACCAAGCCATATGGACATGGAAGTGTGGGAATTCACCCCCTCCCCACACCAAGCTAGTCACACAGACAAAGGAGAACATTATTCCTTAAACAAAAATAAGCAATTATTCAAATCTTTCTGCTGAGAAAGTATAAGGGAGATCCTACTATAATCACTGCCTAGCTGCTTGCTGTGGACAGGTAGGAAAACATCTTCAGCCAAATTGAGACAGAAGACAAAAACAAACGGGACTTGTGTTCAGTGTCATTTTTCGGCACACAGAAGGTCTGCCAACCTAAATCTAAGCAGAAACCCTAAAAGCAGTTTCAGTACAAGTCCAGTAATACCTCCAATAATGCCAGGGATGCATTCCCGGAAAGTCGAGCACAGTCTAAAATAGCGCTATAGTAGATGTCATTGAAGAAAACTGGCACTGATTTGCCAGAATGTGCTGCTCTCATTGGCAACAATAGCGGTCAATCAATCTAGGACAAAGAGCACTATAGTGAAACAATACTAAAGGAAGATGTGTGATCATATTATTGTATATATGTTTAATTTCTCGGATCTCCATTATCATTCAGACTAATAATATTTACTATTTATATGTCTGAGTGATCAACACACTTCACAGTCACATATGTTAATGCAGTGATCCTTTCAAGAAGCCTGTAACGTAAGTCACTATTACCATTCCCAAATTGCAAATGGGGCGGTGGCGGTTTATTGTGTGAATTTATGGCTCAGGAATTAGAGCCCAATTCCATGCATGTCTACTCAGAAGTAAGTCCCATTATAGTCAGTATAGCTTACTCCCAGGTAAGCATGAATAGGATTGTAGCCTGAAGGCCCAATCCTATATCCCGTCAGCCCATAGCATGCAATGCTGCTGACGGAGTGTACACTGCATGCTGTGGGGGGTGGGGGGCAACCAGACAGCCAAAGAGAGGCAAGTAAAAATCTTTGTTAATTACCGTACTTCCCTATAGGCCGACTGGCCTCCAAGGGGTCTCTTCAGACCCACACTAGTTATTTGGCCAGCGTAGCTCTGAGGAGACTCAGGGGGCAGTTCAGGGCAGGGAAAGGGGGATAACTCCTTGGCATACACAGGTGCCACTAAGGTATCCCGTCCCCCCCAGTGTTCCTACTGCTGACCAGGGACATGCAGTGTGGGCGTGGCAGGTGAGGCTCTGCACATCCTTGCTGCTGACCTACCTGAGTAAGCTTACCAGATCTCCAACCGGGACAGAGTGCTAGACCTTTAGGAGAAGGAATGTGGGCAGGTGTAGCTTGTTAAACAGCCCCAGCTGAACACAGTGGGGCTTGCTTCTGAGTACCATAGACAAGCTTAGGATTGTGCTCTAAGGGTTTAACAAGCTACATCTGCCCACGTTCCTTCTCCTAAAGGTCTAGCACTCTGTCCCAGTTGGAGATCTGGTAAGCCTATACCTGAGCAGTTTGTACTGGGGCCCTGGTGTGCACAACAGCGGCGTGGCTTTTGTGCTGTTGGTCTGGGATTTACGGTAGCAGATTGCAAGATCTGCCACCATAATCCCCAGATAAGATTGGGTTGCCTGAGACCTCTCAATTCAAAGTTCACACCTTTTAGCATTTATATTAGATAGGGAACCACAAGCGCAGTAATCAACAGCATATCTTTCAATCCGATAATAAGCACAAAATGAGGAAGGAGAGGGAATCATCTTTGACCTTATAATGGGTTTCACAGATATTACTCTCTCTCTCTCTCTCTCTCTCTCTCTCTCTCTCTCTCTCACACACACACACACACACACACTTATCCAAAGTTTGAGAGAAGCTTTCCCATCGACAGTACAATCCTAGGCATATTTACTTGGAAGAAAATCACCAACCGGACTTACTCCCAGGCAAATACATTAGACTGCAGTCTGAATGCCTCTCAACCCCAGAAAGATCTCAATGAACGCCCTGCTTGAGACAAGTGAGAGACAGGATTGGTGGCAACCACAAATTGTTCTGACTACCAAGGCCAGTCAAGATTTGTGGACCCCAAATGCCTGGTACACAGGCTGGGGGACGGACAGCATCCCATTGTAAATACTGAATCAAAATAATTAACTGGTTTTTTTAAAAAAAATACATTTTTATTTATTTACTGTATTATTTACTGGTACCGTCGCCCAGGAAGGTGCGAGGGGCGGCGGCCAGAAATAGGGCCTTCTCAATAATGGCACCAACCCTATGGAATTCCCTCCCTCTTGACTTACGTACTGCTCCCTCCCTGGACACCTTCTGGCGAGGCCTGAAAACTTTCCTGTTTAAGGAAGCCTTCTGAGTCCTTGCCTTTTTTAACATCCTGCTGGTAGAGGTGGAGTGCTGCTGTTTTTTATGCTCTTGTTTTAATTGTAATTTGATGTGTTTTTATTAATTTTTAGATGATGTTTTTTACTAGTTTTTGTGAATTGTTTTTATTGTTTTAAATGTGATTATTTTTTGTATTGTATTGTATTCCTTTCCCATGTTGTAAGCCGCCTTGGGTCCCTTCGGGGAGAAAGGCGGGATAAAAATACTGTAAATAAATAAATAAATAAAAATACTGTAAATAAATAAATAAATAAATATACCCCACTTTTTCTCCCCGAAGAGCACTCAAAGTGGCTTACAAGGCATAAAAACATTTTAAAAACTGTAAACATTAATACATTTTCCAAGCTGTTAGATGAAGAATAGATTCTGAGGTGATGCTAGTTTATGGGAAAGTGTTTACCTGCCTGATGATGAGCTGCTACTGTCCACTGGGAACACACACACCCCAAGACATATATTCTGCCTACTGGTGCCTGGTCCTAGCTTATTTCAATGATTTACCAGCTTCGTTTGGGACAGATACCTTGATCTGTTTGGCCTGAAGCTAATGAACACTCCAGAAGAGCTTCGGTAAGCCTGAAAGTTAACCATTCTATGAATCAAAGAGAACTTGGCAGGAGCTTTCAAAAGCTACTGTTAGGTGACATAACAACCCACATGGAATTGCTGCTGTCCTCCCAACAGTGCCTTGGTCTTTTCCACATAGAATTCAGCAGCGCAGCTGATCAGTGTAAACACGTTTCCTCCCAACGGCCGCCCTGGGCCTTTGGTTTTCACCTATCCCCAGTTGGCATCTCTGTCTGATGCTGAAGGCAGACACACTGGCCATGCTGTTCACTGCACAATGACAGGCGAACAAAAGAACAAACAAGCTGGAGAGATTTAAAACACGGGAGCTTGGGGACCTGTGTGAGTTTCACCGTGCCTCCGTGAACCTCCCACTAAATACAAAAGCTGTTCTTTTCAGCGAAGGAAGCCAATAACAAACGGCTTTCCTTATGTCTCTCCGGAAACCCTCAGGGAGTCAGGCAATAGCAGAGCGTGGAGCTCAACAGGCACACACAAAAAGATGTCACTGGACAGATTTGATATACATATTGCCAGGTGTTATAAGCTCTGTTGAGGACAGGTGATGCCTGGTTAGCATTTTGAATGAGAAAAAGGGGGGGGGTTGCTGCATATTGTACTTCAAAGGACTACTACTGTTGAAATTTCAGCACCATTATTTCCTTGTTGAGGCGTCTCAGAAAACTTGTTGGTACCTATGTGTGAAATTCTGTAACCCACGTTTACTTCCAAGCTGTTGAAATCGACCTGCATTATTTGAACACAATTTGGTTTGGTTATTCCAAGAATCATTTCACTCTCTTTTGACATGAGAGGAGGTTGGATGATGCAATATAGTTGGCTGAGTGTTCTAGAAAGGAAAGGAGAAAAAGAGGTGAACCTCAATCTGTTGTCAAATGAAGAATTAACTGAGATAAATAAAATTCCCAACACTCATCTTCAGGAGCAATCGTTTTATAATGTCTCCTCTTTAAGATAAGTACTGAAAGACAGGGTTGTTACCAAATTCCTTTCTTGACAAAATTGCAATGGAATGCATGGTTCTGGGAGCCCCTTCCCCTCCACAGATTTTTAAGCATGCAGAGATGTACAGGTGTCCCCCTGTATCCGCAGGGGATAGGTTCCTGCTGCTACCATGTAACTGCGGGTAGCAGCGAACCCTATACTTACTGTTATGCAGGAAGCAAACAGTGAGACCTCTCTGTTGTTTCCCCTAACTCTGTGTTGTAGCAGCACACTGTTAAAGGCTGTGGCTCTGCAAAGCATTCTGGGGTGATAACTCAGAAGCTGCAAGGCATCTGGGGGCTGCAAGTACTTCACTGGTTGCAGAATAGCTTTAGTATCGCTGTGGATATATTTAGAATGGCTGTCAATAGGTTTGGGATAGCCTCTTCAAAATGGCCTCCGCCAATGCAAAATAGTCCCCTAATTCAAGCAGGCCAGCTTCAGTGAGGACAGCTGGAAACAGAGGCAGGTAAGTCATTTGTGCATCGGGTGGGGTGATTTGTGAACAGCAGATAAATGAAACCGCAGAGATGGGACCTGTGGATGGGGGGGGGGGGGGGGCTGTATACGGATTCTATGCATTCCATGCATTTCAGCATATGAACTGTTTAGTTAGAAAATACTACCATGTATGAACACTTGGGGAAAAAGCTTTTTCTGGTGACAGGAAAAAAGATCTGGGGATTATGTTTGAAGAAAATGAAATGGAAATCAAAGGGAATTGTGTGAGGTTGGGATGAAATGGAAACAGAGATCCACCCATCCTTACCAAAACACTGATTTCTAAATAGGAAGTCCGAGTATTCTATCAACCAAAGATCACCAGAGTGAAGGAGCCCTTATTAGATTGGTTCAACACGGACCAAATGAGGTGCACCCGTAACAGATCATTTCAGCCCACCTCTTGAATTACCAAAAGGATCGTCTTAATGTCGATTGATGAGAGAGACATCATTTTGTACTACATGACTAATTGGAAATATCTCCACTGTAGAACTGATGATAAGTTTACTGAAGTTACTTCAAGGGAAGCAGTACTGCAACTATGCTACTTTAGTCCAGTGTTATTAGGTAGCATAGTGAGTAGTGTGTTGAGCCAGCGAGATAAATTGCTGCTCAGCCATGAAGCTCCTTAACTGATTTGATCCTACCATTGACTCTCAGCCTAACCTACCTCGCAGGGTTGTTGTGATGGTAAAATCAAATGGGACTACTACGTATTCACCAGCCTGAACTCCTGTCCTTGGACAAAAGATAAATAAAATTATGTTCTGAAAGACCTTCACAAATAGGTGACAGAAATAAATTAAGGTGTTGGATGAAATGGTTTTACTGTGGTATTCTTAATAAATGTCAGTTGCTGTTTCTTAAAACAAAAATGATACTAAAAGCCTCTTGCTTTATCAAGCCAACAAAGCATTTAGTAGGTTGTGACATACTGCAAAAGACTCTTTTTTGAAATACTGGTTAGGGGCTAATGCTTTTTCCATTCGCACAGTACAGTAGTTTCATTTCACTCTAGTACTCATGAATAATAAAGCCAGCATATACTGATAAAAATAAATCTAATGATTCAGGAAAGAGAAACGGCTGACTGAGACAGGCAGGTAGGGTGAAGAGAGGCAAATATGTGGTTCACAAAATTATCTATAATATAGCAACAACCATAGTCACTGACCAATGGAATTTAATTATAAATTTCCCACAGATATTTCACCAGAACATATTGTTTTTGAATTATTGTACACTCTGTTCACTTAAAAGTACATGACAAGAGGAAAGGAATGAATCTTCAGCTTCTTATAGTAATCTGAATTTATGCATTTAATAACCTGAATCCAAAGATCTCTGGATTTCCTCTTTTAACTGCTGCTCCTTATATTGCATCACAGGTAACTTAGGAAGGACAATTGCCTTTCCAGGTGGGCTTTTGGAGGGAGGGACAGTGTAAAAATTGGAATGAAACGGGCCATTAATAAATGAAACAAATGCAAAAAAATCCAGCAGGGTGTGTTAGAGACACTCAAGAGTCATATTTTAGACCTGAAACCATCCCCCAATGGCATGCTTTTATTAACCCAACCAGAACAGCACAGAACAAACTGGAACTGACATTTTCTAATTCAGTATCCTGCAAAATACAGCAGCATATATTGACACATGAGAACAATATTCTGGAAATGACACCCATGCAGAATTGAAACTGTATTAGCCCCTTCTTAGCCAAAACCTGTTTTCAACAAATCATTGTTGAATAACTGATTTTCAGGCACCAAACAAAGCAAGACTAGCATACAATAACACAGAGTTTACAAAACTGTGGGTCATGACCCACCAGGGGGTCACGAACCGTTTTTTGGTGAATTGTGAAAAGTTGGCACCAAGGCAGGCAGGCGAGCCGCGCATGGCTGATTTCACCCCTGAGCAGGCTATGGGAGAGGGTGGGGTGTGGGAACAGAGAGATGGCGAGGCAGGAGGAGGTAGAGGAGAGGCCCCTTTTGAGACATGTGGGTTGCAATAGATTGTCATTTTAAAGTTTCAGTCACGTTGCTAAAAGGTTTGGGAAGCACTGCAATAACACATTAGGTGGGAGTGATAAAATGAGATCCCAAATTCCACATTGGGAATGTGATCTGGGCAATAAACAGTTCTCAGGAAAAGGAACAGGATCACCAATTTCCAACACAGACTCATTGGAATAAATGGGACTGATATAGCAAGACAGACCTCTCTCTCTCTCTCTCTCTCTCTCTCTCTCTCTCTCTCTCTCTCTCTCTCTCTCTCTCTCTCTCTCTCCCCTGGGCTATAAATACATTTCTGGAAAAGGGGCCAGAACACTGATATAATAAGCTACAAAATTCCAACAAACTCCATGTTCCAGTATCCATTCCGGCTATAAACATGTAATCAAAGGTCCCGTTGGACTAAATGGAAATGATAAAGAAACCACTGAACTCTTAAAATAGTTCTTCATGGCTCATTACATCACTCCCAAGTATTGCAATGCAACCTACGATTTTGGTTGGTCCACCTGTCTAAGAAGATGGTTTTCCAAAACTTTCTTTCTGGAAAACAGTTTCAACATCTGGGGATGTCATTATGTCAGTCATTTATCATTACATCATTATATATATCATTATTTCAGAAGGTGTTCTGTTAAGTTTTCAAAAAAAAAATCATAAACCGAATTGTATATAGTGCAACATGGAATTTGTGCAACTTTTGTGGCTTCCTGAGAATGAGAAGTAAATGTGATTTACGGTCAAACTGCACATGATGCTAGGTGTGTAATTAGGGCTCCTGTTTTTTGTTTAATGAAAACAGGTACACAAGGGGGCCTAATTGGGGTCACAGCATGGAGAATTTAACCCCTTTCAACCACACTGCTATACAACCCCCTCCCCCCCCACGCACACACCTACTACTAGCTCCAGGAGGAAAGTTCCACTGGGAGCTTCACTCCCAGTACTTATAGCAGCTTCATGGGGGTAATTTTCTTTGGAATCTCAGTCTGGAAGGATAAAAGATATCTCCCTGCTCACTGTGGTCCCAATCCTGTGATTAGAGACTCTATAGTTGCTATTTTTTTTTACTAAAATATAGAGATGGAAACCCTAATTTAGGCTGAATACAGACAGACACAGGAGGTTAACTGGTATATGGGTGACTTTCCCCCATTTTAATTCTTTATCCTCCTCTTCCTCTTGTACTGTTTTCTTGTACTCAACACTGCCTCCTTTTTCCTTTTTGCATTCGATACCCTGTGTCCAGGGTTCCCTTGAATCTCACTAGTTCCACGATGTACTGATCAGCTCAGTTATTTGAAACAAAAAAAAAACCAAGACGTGAAAGAGCCAAAAACTGATGGTCAAAAGGAATAATTTATTGTTACATGTAAGCTGCCCAGTGTGGTTTGGTAAGGATCTTCCCCAGGGATACTAATTGAATACCATATAGGAAATAGACATTAAAAATGAATGTAAAATGCTAAAACACCTCAATAAGTGTCCTCAGACAGATGATATGATATTATACATACAACTCCAAAGATCAACCAGCATGCATCACCATATGTCTTGTACAATCCACATTTAAATTAAAAAGAACTACAGGATAAACAGTGATAAAAATATAACGAACAACTTTAATTAGAGATATGTCATCTCAGTTATGGCGGTGCTAAATGCCTCCCTCTCATTCAAAAGCAATACAGTTTTTAAAAAAATCAAATAGCATTATTGTTAAGAAGCAAACAACCAGCACCAACTAGAATAAAAAAAATCCAAAAAGCAGGTCTCAAGGTATCTTAAATGAGAATGAGTCATGGGATAAAAAAACACACACAGCAGTGTGATAGATAGAATATAAAGATAGATATAAAGAATTCATATAGAGTACCAACAAGCAACAGTCCCAGAGATACCTTAACAAAAACCTAAACCCAGAGTGTTAGTAAGGAACAGATATAGGCAACAGCAAAGGCATACACCATGTAAATGGAAGGAATCTTAAGGAACATGTTAAAAATCCCAACTAGAAATGAAAAAGGGAGGAAATATTAATATTTATATTGCAATACAGTAAAGTAAGACATGGCAAAACACTTAAATATCATTTGCCTTAAAGCTACCATCTCTAAGTGGAAAAGAAAAAAAGAAGAGTCTTTGATACTTACAATGGTCTTCATGTAGCATGTTGCTCAATCCAATGCATGTTTACTTGGGTGTGAATCCCATTGTGTTCAATAGGCCTAAGGCTACAGTGCTATGCACACTTACCAAGGAGTATGTCCCAGTGAACAAAGTGGGATTTCATCTAAACATACACAGGCATGTACTATATTTCTAGTTCCTATGAAAATTTAAGGTATAAAAAGCAGTGGCATAGCTAGCGTGCCCCAGGGGGCAGGGCGATGATGCGTTTTGCATTATTGCCCCACCCCCTGCACTCTGGAAGGCTTCAAATTAAGCTTTCTAGGGACAAGGGCGGGCAGGCGGCTTGCTTGGACCTGGCAACCTAACCCTGCAATTCCTGCAATGCCTCAAGCTCAAATCAGCAGATACAAATAGATAACCTTGGTCTTTGGCAAAGCTAGCCATTGACTCACAAAATCCCTTCTATCTTCTTGTCTCGTGTGCAGTCGAGGTGATGACATGCTTAGTATTTCTAACATTTCCTTCTTAATGTGAGTGCCAAGTGTTTTGTGAGTCCAGGACTCTTGCTCTGCTTTTGAGATGCTTTAGGGGGAAGCCTGAGATTTCTCCTGCCTGATCCATCAGCCACTCCAGAACAAGAAAGGTCCTCAGTGTTCTCCTCTCAAAAACTCCTAATCACCAGTTAGGAGCAGTCAGATGTTGGGAGAGACTGGCCCTCCCACTGCAAGTGAGTGAAATGACTTCATGGCCCACTGAAGGGTTTACTCTGAGGGGCATGCCCAGGAGAGTGCAGGGGTGCAGGCTGCACCGGGGCCACCCCCCCAGGGGCGGTGCAACTGTGCACTGCTTGAGCCCATGCTTGGAAATCTTTGGCCCACTCCGGACGCAGCCACCTCCTGCTCTCGCCAAACAGCATGTTTTTGCCATGCTTTAGCGAGAGCGAGAGTGAGGCTACACCCAGAAAGGGGCAGTCCAGAGGTGGGCTTTCGCATAAAAGCAATGCAAAAGCCCATAAGATCAGGGGCCACATCACCTCCAAACTTCCGGAATGCCAGGATCCGCAGGTAAACCCTGCACGGGGTGGCTTCTGCCCCAGGTATGCCGCTACTGGCGCTCATATTGACTCCTTGACTGTAGCCCTGGTTCAGGCTATAGAGAACTGCACCCTGGCTCCAGTCTTTCGATGCAGTCAGAATCTTGGTATTCCCCTGCTCCTTTCTGTTTTCCTCCCACAGCTCTACCCCTGTCCTCCCGCCACCACAAATCCCCATTTTTCAGCTTCAGTTCACCCAGGTAACTCTCTTGATTTCTCTATGTCCTGCTCCCCTTTTTCTTCTTGTTTGTGCCATTATGTGTCCCTTTTCATCCTAAGGATTCATCCTACTTTCTTCTACCTAGAAACCGCTTACGTTTAGAATTGGCATAAGGTCACACATGTGTAAGTGATAGTTGAATAAAGTGCTTGACAGGGAGAAAGAAAGCAAAACCATGAGGTTATAAAGCCCTCGTTGGGGGGGGCCTGCCTTAGATGACTAGTTGCCTTGATTCAGTGTGTTGGGTCACAAGTTGTGCAAGCCTGCATTTATTTTCATTGTTAAGATTTCTTTTTTGTGTCTTCCAGGCTCAAGAAACACAGTGCTGGACTCCTCCTTCCAGAAGCTAGATGCTCCAATCTTTCCTCCCGTTACAGCAGAAAAAAAAACCACTAAATCATTTGGAACATGAAGATAACACATACATGGTCTGGCTTTTAGTTTAAAACTTGCTGACGACTGCCTTGAAGACCTATCTGTGCATGTTAATTTTTTCTCAGCAGCTGACACTCCGTTACTGAAATCCAGGTATTACCCTTGAATTATATAATAGAAAGTAAGGACACCTGTAGTTGAGCAGGTTATGGAGGGCAAATGCAAGGTAAATTTCTAGTGAACTAGATGTTGTGAGGTGAAGTGCAAGGTCTTGCTAAACTATTAAGCTTAAAGTGACACCATATAATTCTGTTAAATGAATTGACAGTATCATTGAGTTTGCACAAACAATATGAGTACATGTGTGTGTCTGTGTGTGTATTGGTGGTTGGCTATTAGGGTGAAGAAACAACCATTTCAGGGTTTATTTTTTTTCTGTTTATTGGCTCCCCCAATAATCTTCTTGATAGATGTTTAAATATGATATGATGCTCATATTCTGGATCATTAATTGTGAAAATAGAATATAGGAATCTGCCCAATTCTGAGACATACTGTGGATCAGTCTAGCTCAGTACCATATTTCTTCGAGTCTAAGGCGCCATCGATTCTAAGGCGCACCTTTACTTTCAGTACCACCAGCAGGGAAAAAAAAATCCATCAATTGTAAGACTCGCCTCCCTTCATTAAATCTATCTGCTCAGCACCAACTCTTCCCAGCATGTCTCCTGCAGCTGAGGATGACTGAGTGCACTGCCTTTGCATAGCATTTCTGGCCCCGTCAGAAAGTGCCATTTCCTTCGTTAGCTGGGCTTGGGGGAGCTTCAGGGAGGCCTGTGCAACCCTCTGCAGGCCTCCCTGATCTGCAGTTTGGCGAAAAACAGCAATTTTTGGCCATTTCTGGTTTTCGCGAAAACCGGAAATGGCTGAAAATCACCGTTTTTTGCCGAACTGAAGATCAGGGAGGCCTGCAGAGGGTTGTGCAGGCCTCCCTGAAGCTCCAGCAAGCCCCAGTAAGTAAGAAGATAGCATTTTGGGGTGCTTTTTGGAGACCTTCGATTCTAAGACGCACCCCATTTTTTAAAATGCTTAATTGGGAAAAAACATGCGTCTTAGAATTGAAGAAATACAGTATTTGTCAAAACCTGCCCTATGTTACATTCTAGCATCACAACAATTGGAACCTAGACTTTTGTTGTTCAGTCGTTAAGTCGTGTCCGGCCCTTCGTGATCCCATGAACCATATCCCGCCAGGCCTTCCTCTCCTCCACTATCTTCCTGAGTTCACTCATTTTCATGTTCGTTGCATCGGCGATGCTGTCTAACCATCTCTGCCTTCCCCTTCTCCTTTTGCCTTCAATCTTTCCCAGCATCAGAGTCTTCTCCAGAGAGTCCTCTCTTCACATTAGGTGGCCAAAATATTTGAGCTTTAGCCCTGTCCTTCCAGGGAACAGTCAGGGTTGATTTCATTTAGGATTGACTCATTTGATCTCCTAGCAGTCCAAGGGACTCTCAGGAGTCTTCTCCAGCACCACAGTTCGAAGACATCTATTCTTCGGCGCTCAGCCTTCCTTATGGTCCAACTCTCGCAACCATACATTGCTACTGGGAACACCATCGCCCTGACTATACGAACTTTTGTTGGCATGGTGATATCTCTGCTTTTTATTATGCTATCTAAATTTGCCATAGCTTTCCTTCCAAGGAGTAAGCGTCTTTTAATTTCTGGCACTATGCAAATTAAAGGGACAGGGATATGCAAAGAACAACAGACCTCTGGCCTACTATTCCCCCCCCCCCCCGGGCTGGTGCAGCCATGCTGAAAAGGCACATGCTGTATCCAATGGGGGGGGGGGCAGAGTGGAGCAGGAGGCTTTAGAAGGGAAAGGGAATTTAAATCCCCCTTCCCCTCTGTAAGCCTCCTACACCAGTGATTTTGCTGGCGTAGGTCAGAGGAGAGAAAGGGGGTGGGTAGGCTGTGGGTAAGGAGGATAGGATCCAGTGTGTGCCATTGCCGCTGGATCCGCTCCCTCCCTGTCCTCCGTTCTTTCCCCTCTCCATCCAGTTTTGCTCCCTCCCCGTTCTACCCTCCCTCCTCCCACACTGGCTTACCTGCTCTGGTGGGCAGCCAGCGCAGCGATGGTGAGCATGGGAAGCATCCGGCCTTCCACTGGTGCTTTGGCAGTTCTTGCTGCCAGAGTGCGCTTTACAGCTGCCTTAAGGCAGCCAGCCCTGGCAGAACTAGTGTTCTACCAGTGTAGCAGCCCAATAGGATTGGGCTGTTCACAGTGGCATCGCTGGAGGTGGGGCGGAACGCTAAGTTGCGCACCACGCTGACCACCATTACTCACTGGCACGAGGCGGCCCTACCCCCTCGCCTTCGGAGCCATTCAGTGGGGCGAAGGCAACCACTCCGAAGGTGAGGGGGCGGGGCCGCTTCATGCCGGTGAGTAACGGAGGTCAGCACGGTGCGCAACTTAGCGTTCCGCCCCACCTCCAGCGATGCCACTGGCTGTTCATTCTCAAAGGCACTGATTACATTCTATAGGACAGAGTAAATGGGTTCCAATTTGAGATACAGTTGAGATGAGGCTAAACCTGTTTCTTGTCCATGACATAGAGAAGGGGCTGGTGTCACTAAGTGTATCTTTTTACTTTTTCTCATATAATTAAATGCATTGCCACTAACACTTACTAAGAATACATGTCTTGCATGTCTCCATCCAACTGACGTCTTTTATTTTTTCCTATATACTGTAATCCTGTGGTTGCCATTCTCTCACATGGGAAAAGGCAAAACAACATTTCAATGGGAGCAAACCAGTTACACTACCCATATTAGGGGGTGGTATATGCGGGTGGCGCAGTGGGTTAAACCGCTGAACCATGAGCTGTCGATCGAAAGGTCGGCAGTTCGAATCCGCGACAGGATGAGCTCTTGTTGCTTGACCAGCTCCTGCCAACCTAGCAGTTCCAAAACATGTTAATGTGAGTAGATAGGTACCGCTTGCGGGAAGGTAAACAGCGCTCCGTGTTCCAGCTGCATGCTACGCGCTGCGGCAAGGAGAGTCATGCCAGCCACATGACCACGGAGGCGTCTTCGGACAACGCTGGCTCTTCGACTTTGAAATGGGGATGAGCACCACACCCTAGAGTCGGATACGACTGGACTTATTTATTTTTCACATTTTTCTACCGCCGTTCCTCCCAGGAACTCAGAGTGGTGTACATATTTCCTCCCCTCCTTTTGTCCTCACAACAACCCTGTGAGGTAGGTGGGGCTAAGAGATAGTGACTGGCCCAAGGTCACCCAGGAAGCTTCGTGGCTGAGTGGGGATTTGAACCTGGATCTTCCAGGTCTAAGTCCGACTCCCAAACCACTACACCATCCTGGCTCTTAATTGTCAGGGGTCACCTTTACCTTTATATGGGTGGGGTGATGTGTCTTTTTGCACAGAGACACCATGGAACGGGGGCTGCCAGTTAGCAAAACATGACCCTATTTCTCCAGGTTGTCGTCTTCTTTCTCAGGTGGGCAGGCTACAAGGTTAATCTTGAGTCATGTTTGGACTGCCCCTGGCTCCGCCTCTTTGTCACTAGACCCTGCCTTGGTAACCAGATTTTTTTCCTCAAGGTTTTTAGGGGTTGGCAGTCTTGTGACATCACCAGGCCCAACCTTGTGACGCCACTAGATGCTGCCTCAGAAATCTCAGGGTTTGGGATGCATCAATCCTGGTAACCCTGACTGGAACCCTTTCAAAAGTCCTCCTCCCTCCACACATCCCACAAGTCATAATGATGGGAATTTTACTAGTAAGTAATAAACTACAGAATACATTTAAAATTCCTTCTTGATAAAGTTATGATTGACATGATTACTGTACCACTGACATTTTAACACTCAGCCCTGTCATCACAAAAAGAAATGACAGAATATTTTTCTTTTGATGCTTTCCTTATGCCCTAAATATTTTACTGTCGTACGTCCATTTCTAAAAATGTCAATCTAAGACAACCTTTAATCTGGCCTTTCCATGGATAGATTCATCAGTTATGCATCCTTAACACCATTAAAAGCAACAGAATGGCATCACTGAGTTCAAGATTGAAGTCATAGAGTGTGTCCAAGGTTTTGTTTATAAACCTGTTTTTTTTCCTTTTCTGCTTTAAAAACCATTAAAAACAAAACTGCTTCATTATCAATTATCTCTCCTACCAACAATCATATGAGTTATCCCTGCTAACTGGGCAAGAGGCACTTTTTCAATTGGTGCTCCTCTTATATTTAGCAGGGGGAGAGTAACTGCCCCCCTCTCACCCCAGTGTCTTTCCCATCTTTTCCCATCACCCCATCTTTTCTGGTGGCTGTTTGCTGGTGGTGTTCTGCATCTTTTTTAGATTGTGAGCCCTTTTGGGACAGGGAGCCATTTAATCATTTGATTTTGTCTGTAAACCGGTTTGTGAACTTTTGGTTGAAAAGCGGTATATAAATACTTAATAATAATAATAATAATAATAATAATAAATTGACTCATCTCAAAATGAGTTCAAATGAGTCCATTATTTGAGTTTTTGGGAACATGTTTCTGGGGACATGAGTCCCCAAAACCTCATTTTGGGGTTTAATCTTCCCAATGCTTATGGAAATCATAGTAGTTATGATGATGTCATGACATTTACCCATGTCTTTTTTTTAAATTATTATTAGCATCCATGTGGATGAAAACAGCTGCATAAACTGAATGTATAATTTGAGTGGGAAGGGGAAGTTTAAAGTAGTAGACAAAAAACCCACACACAACTAAGACAGCTACATGATGCTACATGATGATTGAACATAGATTTATTTGTTTGTTTATTTTCACATTTTTATACCGCCCTTCCTCCAAGGAGCTCAGGGTGATGTACATGATTCCTCCCCTCCTTTTGTTTCACTCAGGGTGGTGTACTTCACATAGTTCCTCCATATAGGGGAGGAACTATAGAGGGGAGAAACTCCATAGACTCCTACCTCTCTGAGGCTGAGAGAGAGAGTGACTGGCCCAAGGTCACCCAGGAAGCTTCATGGCTGAGCAGGGATTTGAACCTGGATCTTCCAGATCTGTGGCCATTCAACCCAGAAAACTGGGCTGAGAGGCAGAAAGAGAGGCAGAAAGATGATGTCAGAGAAGGAAAAAACCTCACCCATTTGTGTACATCATATTAATTGGCTATCGCACCCAGTTTCCATTTTGCCGCACAACACTCTCAGAGAGTAGGCGTATTACTTTAGAGGTATTACTCCAGAAAACCTTGATTGAAACGGACACATTCATTCAGTTTGAGTGACTCCACTGAAGTTTCTGTGGAAGTTTTCAGGGGCTGGTTACCTACCCTCTTCTTCACTTGTACACTTAGGTGCTTTTTAAGGTTGCTAGGAGCCTTGTGGCGAAGCTCTGCACTTGACCTTCCATGGTATCCTCTGCCTACCCTTGATGGTGCATTGGCTGCTACCACTGCCACCAATGCTGAGGGTTCAGGGGTCTGCACAGCCATTGGGCATGAACCCTTGGCCAATGTTCAACTTGACCAACACTTCATGTCACCCCTGATGCTTTTCTTCTCTGCAACCACAATGCAGCTCCTCTTCCATGCATACGGGGGAGGGGCTTCTCTTGGATGTTCTCTTCTACCCCCACACATGTCAGTGAAATACAGAGCAGCAATTCGGGAGGGGGGCAAGAGGAGCCTGGCTAGGCCAGTGGCGTTTCCACGGTAGGGGCGGCACCGTAAGTAATGCCACGTCGAGTACCGTGTTTAGGAACCGAAACGAGGAGGCGCCGCCCCCTCGCTGTCGCTACCATTCCGCACGAAGAATGCGACCGGCAGGGACGCAGCGCTACTTACGGTGCTACCCCTACCGTGGAAACGCCACTGGGCTAGGCTCCACTGCCCCTCAGCACCATTTGTAGCAACCAACCCAACCTATTGTGCTCAGTCCAATGTCTTGTTGGTTGCCTGTTGTGGGGGCAGGCTAGGAATTCTTTCCTTTACCCCTGATTGGCCTACGGAGTGGAGTTTTTTCACCTACCCTGGACTGAAATGTGGGGTGGAATAGTGGTGAGGAGGCCATGCCTGGCAGGTCATATAGGGAAAATAGGGAGGAAATGGTGTCTGTCTTTAGGTAAGCAAGAGGTGTGAAGGAGCAACCAAAACTAGTATCCAGAGGCTTTCCAGCATGGGGATGCAGGCTGGTAAGCCCTTAGGCTCGAATTGTAATGCCAGCCTTAGAGACTGCCCGGTTCAGGAATGGCAGAACAATTCAGCTTCCTTGACCCCCCCCCCCCTTTTCACAGGGGTTGGCTGTGAGGAAGCTGGATGAGTCGTAAGGTGATCCTGGGCTTGGAGCCAGGGCTGGAATGCCCAAAGGAGGGCTCAGGCCTGCAACAATCTCCTCCAAGTTAGAGGCCCACACTTGAGGGTGGTCATAGAGTAGCCAGGACCCGCTGCATTTACCAATTTGCTGTCAAACAATCATTCAATAAACATGGCTCTTTTCTTCCCAATGGTTATCGTGTCCATTCTGTGAAGGGATACCTGAGCAACAGAGACTTCTGGGAAGCATATACTGCAGTATAACAGTCAACCTTAATGTTTGCACTCTCCCTCCCTTTCTCTTTCTGTATCTACAGGCTTAGAGGATTAATATCACTGGAATGATTACTTTCTCCTCAGGGAAGAATTGTGGGCGGGGGGGGGGGGTTGTCTGTGAAAGAAATTCTCCACACCTTTACATAATTTCAGTTCCCTAGATTCTTGGGGAAAGCTGTAACACTCATACTGGCTTTATATCCGTTGGAGCGTATAGTACAGAGCTGCTCAAATTATTTTAAATTTAATAAGAGTTATGCAATAACCTTTGAACAAAGAAAAGTCTCAGTTAATTTTTGACAATATCCTTGTTATCTCTTTTATAATCCTTATTTTATCCTTCCCCACCCACACCTACCCTACCCCAAGTCACATCTTCCCTGTCTTATTACACTTCAAATACTTCTAATGGTTCGTTGAGATCATGTGATGCTACACACATCATTTTCTTTTGCTCTTTTTTTGTCTATGTAAATGAGCCGCTGTGAGGCCCTTATCTGAATCAGGACTATGGCACCTGGAAAGGGAGGGCAACAGAAACACACAGGCATCAAAGAGCTCCATCACCAGCAAACTTAGCAAAATATCAGCTTTATTATTATATACACTCACATCCCTTGCAGGAAGAGATCTCTCTAGTTTTAAAATAACACATTTTCTATGGTTTTTACTTTAAAGACACCAATTTGATTTGTAAGTTTAGAGCAAATTTCATTGTTTAAGAGCAGGGCGTTTTCAAAGGCAGGCTCTTTTCAAAAATTATAGTTTGATACTTCTTGTTTCCATGGAAATGACCTTTTACTATTCTATGGAAATGGAAGTAGTTTTATATGTTTCTCTTCTTCCGGGCTTTATTATACTAGCAAAGCTATAATTCAGCATACAGTCCTCATGGCACAGCTGCCCACTCGCCTAAGAGAAAATGGTGAAACAACTCTGGGGCTTTCTGGGTATATTAAATTTCTGTACATCTTTTTGACACCCCAAGAGTGCCAGGAGATCACTTGGTAGTGTGTGCTGTCAGTAGAGGGAATGTAATTTTTACTCATTGATCGGTTCCTAAGGGAGTCTTTGGATTTTGATTTTTTATTTCTTTACTCCTCTCCTTTCCAAGTCACTCTCTTGCACCTTTAAAGTTGGAGAACTATAGAACAGCTTTTTAAAAGGGAAGGGCGTACAAGGCAGTTCATCTCATATGGCAATGGAAGTGCAGGCTTCTCATTCAATATCAAAATTGAGATTTTTTTTTCTCCCCCTCCTGGTTCTCTTTCTGTCTTTCATGTTCTCTCTCTTTTCTCAGAGTAAAATTCCTTAGTAGTGGATTCTTGCCTGGAACACTGCAGGAGATCATTCCCACAGTGGAGTTATCTTCCTAGACAAATGTAAAACATCACCCACCATTCTGTCCAATTTGCAACTTCTACTGGCATTCAGCATTACATCCATGTGCAGGGAACACCGTTCATGTTAATACTGAGAAACTCACCACCGCACATCCCCATGTTTAAATTATTGTGTGGATTGCATGGTGGCCAAAATACTACTCCAGATTAGGACTGAGCCAAAACTACTTGCCCATTTTCATGTTCATTTTAGTACCTTATTTTCTCTCTCCCCCCAGCAATCCCCTGTCTCCCAGCAGTGGAGGAGGGAGCTAGTGTTTTAAAAACACAGGCAGAGAAGGGACTACTAGACAATTTATCGTATCAGAGGGATCAAAAGAAACAAGCACAAACCCTACCTTTTATAAGCCTTCCAGCATTTCAGAAGACTACACGGGTCTTTTACTTGCATCCAATCTTTTAAACAATTGGAGCTCACCTTCATCCACTTTCTGGCTACTTGCCAACTTGTGCTTCTAAAACTAAGGGAAATTTAACACTAGGCCTCAAGCATCCTAATATACGCCAGATCTACTTTCTTGTCACATCTCCTTCACAGTCTCTGACTTAATTGTCTTTCACATTGTAAAGTGCGGTAATGTGATTAATCCAGCATTCTGGATCATTACTGTATGAATTATGAAAATATTTCTTCTTAAGAGTTGCACTTTTTTCTCTCCCTTCTGGGAAGCTGACAGTTGTGCCACACACACAAAAAAAGCAAAGAGAGTGTAGGTCTATATGAGAACATTAATTACAGAAAATATGAAACAATCTCTTTCTTGGTGGTTCTGCAGAGCCCACGTCACATCAGTGCAAATTACAAATAAGTGAAATAAGAAACAGAGACAAAAGGTGAAATAATATTATGAATAAAACATTAAACCCACAAAGAATCATGCAGAGTTAACACACTGAGCCGCTCTTAATTCTTCACAAGGCCATAAGCCTTCCTCTAATATTGGACACAGCACTGCAGAAATGATGGTTTTGAAAGAAAAATGTCTATAAATGCAAGTCGAGATGGTTTCTCCGAGTGCCTGTGGTCCCACAGCATCTCTTGATCCTGACCTCTCTGCATGCACAGTGTTTTTTAAATAGCTGACTCAAAAGTATCACCCAGTTTCAGTTTCGCTATTAAAAAAAAAACCCTTTTGTTTTTCAAAGTGTTTTTGAGACCCTTCTCAACACTTTGACTCTTTTACATCCAACAAAGGCTGTTCCTGAGAAAAGGACAGATCTCCCCAAAACTGTTTTTAAGGCTGCCGAGAGCTGTGTAGTCCCTGAGCATCTCCGCAAGGACCAACAAGCTCAAGGAAGCTCCCTGTGTAAACCCTCCCCAGTCCAAGTAAGGGATAACTAGCTCCACCTACAGTCACATGGGCTGGGGCAGGCTTGCACAGCATCTTGTAGGCAGTGCACTTTATGCACAGCATCTTGTAGGCAGTGCACTGAGCCCATGCCTTGGATGGGGGGGGAGCTAAATAGTTTAGAGTGTCACATGATTTGATTATCTGTTTTACATTCTTCATGCTGAAAATGTAAATTTTGGCTCCAAAATCAAAACGTGCAGATTCAGTTCAGTTCTACATTAAACATTGAATTTGTTTGTTATTCCTAGGGGGGGGGGAGCGTTTTTCGGCCGGAAAAGGCCAGAAAGTGATGTTGTCCCTGGAGTGGGCGGGGCTAGTGATGTCATGACACGTCATGTGACGCATTACGGGGGATACTTCTCCACTGGCATAGGATATCAGCGCTGCCACTGATATCCACCCCCAATCCACCTTCAGCATGTCCCCAGCCCAGCATGATTCCTGCCTCGATCCTCCCCAGAAATGCCCTCTTCACTGAGCTACCTGTTCTGGCAGGGGCTTGGCATTCCATTGGATCAAGCACAGGGCCACAAGCTGTTTGTGCTATCGGCCCCGGCCTGCGCGCCATCACAGCGGGTGCCAAGCCAGCAACCTGGGCCTTGTACTGACAGAGTGGGTCATAATGTCCCTTGCAGACCCTTATAGCTCAGGCCTACCCAAGTGGGATGAGGTGGGGTAGGAAGAGGAGATGACGGGGGAACAGGTTCTATTTTCACCCAGTAAATCCTTGGAAGAATAATCTTTGTGGAAGAAGTTTATATCTGTCCTGGCTTTCAGCAAGCAAAAGGAATGTTACATTTTGATACAACCTCCCTCATTTGCTTTTCCAGTGACACAACCCAAGTGGGGAACATTTGTGGGGGCTCATCGAGATACTTCTTGGGGTCTTTGGAATAATCTTTTCAGTTCATATAGAGTAAGAGAGAACGTAAAAAACAGTTGCGTTAATTTTTTTTTTAATAAGTTTCCTAGTGAATGATGGTAAAACCTTAGCCTGGGTTGTACCATCAAAATATTTCTCAAAACTTTCTGGGTCTGTGGAGTGGGCCAAAGTTTTGAGAAAAGCATTATGGAACATTCTGCAGTCCCACTCAGAGGTTATCCTATGCCACAAATTACGTCTTTGGAAACACGAGTTACAAGACTTTGCGAGGGGAATGTTCGCACAAGGTTGGATGGAGCATATTACATACATTGGCAGGTTTTTGAGATGGAGAAAAGAAAGCGACTTATGGAAAGTCTTAGAGGTCCCACATTGGATGATTTCTGTACCCTGTGCACTAGCGATCCTGCAGGTAACAGGAGTGGTTTAAAGGTAAAGGTGACCCCTGACAATTAAGTCCAGTCGTGTCCGACTCTAGGGTGTGGTGCTCATCCCCATTTCAAAACCGAAGAGCCAGCATTGTCCAAAGACGCCTCCGTGGTCATGTGGCCGGCATGACTCTCCTTGCTGCAGCGCGTAGCATGCGGCTGGAACACGGAGCGCTGTTTACCTTCCCACAAGCAGTACCTATTTATCTACTCACATTAACATGCTTTGGAACTGCTAGGTTGGCAGGAGCTGGCCACGCAACGAGAGCTCACCCCATCGCGGATTCGAACTGCCGACCTTTTGATCGACAGCTCATGGTTCAGCAGTTTAACCCACTGTGCCACCCGCTGGCCTAACAGGAGTGGTTTAATGCCTTACAAAACCCAACTGGTAATATGAGTGATGCTGAAGACGTTTATTATTATTTTCAAATTTTACTAAACAACAACTTGAGGAGAAACTTTCAATTTACAGTATATAGAAAAGTTGGAAAGTTGTTACAGCTAGTTGCGAAGAAAGTGGGGTGAAACAATCCTATGGCACTTCAACCTGGGAGCTTGTGCTTCATTTCCCCATCTGTTGAACCTGACCAATTTGCTATCCCAGAGTCACGGGGAAAGTGGGACCATACTAGTATGGAATGAAGGATGTCCAAATGTAACTTCTCAGCAATGGAACCTACAACTGCATTTAGGTATGTGTCTAAAATTCTTCCCATCTACATTTCTCCTCAAATTTTAATGTTCTGAATTGCCAAGTCTTATTTCCAAAGTGGAACCAATGCATTAAGAATCCTTCATTATTCCATTTTCTGTTTTGTGCAGAATGCTGTGTATGGCATAGTTTATCAGAGCTTTCATTTCTTGCAATTAATTCATTTCTTTCATCCTGCTCGTCCTTACTGTCCATTGATACAACACTGCAAAAAGCAACCTGTATGAGATAGCATGTACTGTTGCAGCAAGTTTTATTTTCCTGTGGTATTTTGCCACTGAGCATGACTGTATGTGTGCATCAGTAAAATGCCATTCAGAAAGCGTCTTGATGTAGTCACACTGAGGGTCGTGTCAATATTGCTTTTTATGAGTGTTTTATCACTCTGTTTGGACACATCAAGTAACACAGAGGAGGAAAAGAATGCAAAGGAATGGAAGGCTCTGAAAGCTGTGGCAAGCTGCACATGCTCCAATCCCACTATTTATTTTAGAATTGCTCCTAATTAAACCAGAATTCAGGAGGAGTGGAACGTAGAACTGAGCAAAATCACACACGAATAAAGGAACAGACTAGGGGTGGGGGTGGGAGGTCTACTTGAACCAAGACTGGAAGAACATTTCAGTTGCAAGAGCCATCAAGAATTTCTATGAGGGCAGAACAATGCAGAGAACCAGCTTCACAGCACATATATAATACTGTGGAGTATCAAAAATATTACTGGATTGCCACCTAAAGATTTCTGAACTCCACCTAAGAAATGTTGCTGATTTGTCCATCCTTCTTTTGGCCCTCTTCCAAGCTTTCTACAGCTGTTTCACCTGGTCAGTGCTTTACAAGTTCACCTCAAATGCCACTTTAGGCACCATTGTAAGACTTGAGATGCATGAATCCCTTTGCCACACTAAGAAATGTTTATCTTTTAACTTCTTTTAACCTTCCCTACACATGAGTTTGCACATACTCCTTCAAATTTGCCTCAGATTAGGAGAAGTTTGATGTCTGCTCTACTGCCATCTCATTCTCTGTTTTGCTGCTACAGCCAACACAGATCTCCTTTTGTGTGTGTGTGTGTGTGTGTGTGTGTGTGAGAGAGAGAGAGAGAGAGAGAGAGAGAGAGAGATGATACCAAAATGGCAGGCAGCAGCATTAGAGATGATGGGGGTGGAGGGGAGGCAGTTCTAAAGCACCTTGCTGAAACGTCTTGGCTCGCTATTGAACTACCTTCAGTCACGTTAATCTCCACATGTAGCCTAATGTGGTACAGCCCAGTAACAAGTTTGGATTATACAGTAATAAGTCCAGAACCAGCCTCACACAGTAACAGCCATGCGTGCTCAATGGTCTACACACATTCTGCCCCCTCCCCATGATTCCGGCTTAATTCTGTTAATCTTGGGGGGCAGGAGGTTCAAGCAACCTCTGCTATACACAAATAGTGAAAATAATCAGGAAGTAACAGGAGTGGGAAGTACGTGTATGCACTGCAAGTGTGCACATTTGTAATCACATGGGGCCAGTTCAGGGGCAAAGTATCACCCAAACCGACCCAGCCCCGGGGTGAGCTGTAAACCAAGAAATCTCCCTTCAGCTGTGAACTCACTGAATGGCCTTAAACAAGCCACTATATTGACAGGAGGTGCGGCCTGGAAGTTGAGCTGTTGCCCTGTCTGAAGAAAGCTAAGCAGGTTCAGTCCTGGTCATCGCTTGGAAGGGAGACCACTGCAGCTGATGGATCTTGCGAAGGCACTGTGAGAGAGTGTGGAGTGTGTGGACTATGGAGGAGTCAGCTGGCAAGATGGATCACACCTTGAGAACTGACTGAGGGAGACCTACGGCTGCTGCAAAAAACTTGGAAGGAAGAAACACAGCCAGGACGTGGCTGCACTTTGAAAGGAAACATCTGGGAATTGGGGGTTCTCATAGAACAATACTTGGGGGGGTTGTTTGTTTTTTAAACCATTTTAAAAAAGGGGGGAAGTTTAGGATTGCCTGCCTTGAGTCTGTAAAAAAAAGTGGTATATAAATACTGCAAATAAATAAATAATTTACATACATGACATTACCGAGATCATGTATGTAAAATGTTTCAACATTCAAACACACTACAGTATATGTGCATTTAAAGTGGTAATTCAGTTAGGGCATTTTTAGACATCTTAGACAGCGGGGGCTCTCACACCGATTTGCAATTAACATACATTCAGGATAAAGGATTTTGTTTCTGCACTAACATGAGAATTGAAATGCATCATTAAAATACTGGTCTGGCTTTACAGAAGGGATGATATGGCAGGTCTGGAATTGGATTCTACATTTGTCATAATCTTTCTCCAATATATTTTCTGATCCATCTAAACTGCTTTGTCACTGAGTAAAATCAACCCCATACTTACTTACTCACTCTACAAGCTGGCAGAGCCATTTGGATTCAGAAAAAGGATTATGTTCATCTCGATTTTTAATTACCATATTTCTGGCCACAGTCAAAACAGCGCAGAGAAGTTTCCATTTAGCATTTCTCATGCAACTGAATCTTAATCCACCCACTCTTTTTGATAAGGCAGTGAATTATAACCTAAAAAGAAAAAAAAATCTAGCAGGAAAAAAAAGTATAATGGAAAATACTTGTATTTTAAATGTAGCACTGAAAATATCATTAGACGTTGGTTACTAATTTAAATGGCTTATTAATATAAATATTTTTCTTCTTTCCTCAAAGGATGCTGCAAAAAGAAAACAAAAGGACATTGTGTTTGAATGGCTGGTTCTGATCTTGTAGATGGGGATTGGTATTTTCAAAATGCTTCCATTAAACAAAAACAAAGGCACCAAACCATGCTGTTGATATCTGTCATGATGATACGTACGAGTGGCTCCTAATTCATGAACTGCCTAATAACGTTCTGAAGATATATAGGGTAAGTTTGCAGATGTAAATTAGAACTGTATGTGTATTCATAGATTCCTACAGAGATCCCATTCCCATCAGGACACTATTTGGGATGGAATAGGATAATTGTACATTAGGCCTGGAACTTCTCCTGTCGCTTCTGATCATGCCCTCCCCCCCCCCCGCAGCAGTTTGGAAGCTTTGGAAGGCGTGGGAAGCAGCTGGTGGGCCACAGCAAAGCTTAAAAATAAGGGATTGTGGCACTGCCCCCCGCCTCCAGTGGGACTCCCTCTTCCGCGGTGTCATCCGCAGATATTCTAATCCGCAGATGGGGAAGGCCCACTGTACATGTTTTTACTAGGCTTAGACAGTAAACTGCTATTGTGGAAAGATTGCTACATTTTTACATAGTCATGAAGGATGATTGGTCTATTACTGATTCTTACTATGCTTGCTGAATGGAATATCTAAGTTTAGAGGGAGTATTGCCAGCTCTCTATTCCTGGGGATTTTTTTCCCCAAGGTGACTCGCAGCCCAATCCTATGGGCACCTTTTGCTGATGGAACAAGCATTCCATCAGCAGAAGGCCCATTCCGTTGGCGCTGCAGCAACAATGCATGCAGCGAACCATGGCAACTTTGCATGTGCAAAACCAGAGCATCCAGCCACTGCCAGAGGAGGTGAGTTGGTGCATTATGTAGAAATGTAGGGCTGTGGGTGGGGAGAGGGAGGATTGGGTGGGAATTGGGGCCATCAGGAGGTGTGCCGAGGGAGGGGAGGGAAGTTATTGGCAGCAACAGTGCTGTCAATATCCTATGCCCCCCCTGCCCGGCCTTGCCACACCCCCTTGGGTCCACTCAGACTTGTGCCAGCCAAAGGGCTGGTGCAGTTCTGAATAGACCCATTGAGGATCATGGCATGGCAGAGTACGTAATTTCAAAGGACCAGGTGCTCAGGATAAATGCTAAGTGATAGCCATCACCTTCATACTCTGCCTGTGTGCTTCTAGAGCAGAGATGGTCAACTTCCTGTTTCTCAAAGACCATGTATTTCATCATCTGGGGAGGGATGACAACAATTTCTTGTAAGAAAACTTTCTTCCCAAAAGATTTCTTACAAGAGGTACATTGACAATAGTCTTTTGCCTTTCCAGAATCTTTAGAAGATAATATTACTATAAAATTGATATGTATTCATTGTTTCTTTCCCTTACAAGTCAAACCATATGCAAATATTCATCACATCACAACTTGTTTAAAATTTGGAAGGGTCACTGGGAGTTGGATACGGTTGCCGTGGGAGCCACTTGTTTGCCAGTGTTCTGGAAGCATCTAGCTAAAATTGTCTGGCTAATGCTGGAGTAAATAGACGTTTTGTCATGTTCTTGTGTTCCAGCTATCTATCACATAGTCCCAAACGTATGTATACATTGATAAAAGCAGGGCTTGGCATCATGGCCCAAGTCTTCTTATTAACTACCCATTTCACAAGGTTCGACCCTTGTTTCCATATACAAGTGTGGCACATATTCACCCAGCGTCGGACGTAACCTTGTATCTTTAAATCAAAACATAAGGATGGTGAACGTACACAAAGCACAAGACAGAAAAACACATTTCCTGGGTACCTGTGGCAACGAACACACGAATAGCTGTGAAACTCTATAATGTGATATGACATCCAGTTTCCCTGTAAATTTCTATTTAAAAGTTCTAATGTATGTATCTTGTCAGGGGCTGCCAAGGCACATTCTGTTTTCCCTTCTGCCATACTGTGACAAAAGTCTGCTTCATGTTGCCTGCAAGAAGAAAAAAAAACCTTTCCTTTCTTATGAAATGCAAAGTGAGCAAGCGAGAACGAAGAGGATCATTTTCCTGTTGCAAATCCTCTCCCTGTACCCAGTCTAGGAGAAGCTGTTTTCAAAGATGAAAACTTTTGACTTCTACTCTTATAAAGCACTTCCCGTCAAGGCAACCATCACTGGCAAGTTCACTTGTGTTTCAGACTGTTCCTATCACACACACTCCTGCACGTAGACGCAAAAGCACTCTCAAGGGCAAAAGAATGTGTGCGGCTTTGTTTCCTCTTAAAAAATAATACAAATCATGCATATATAGACAAAACTGCCTGAAGAGTTCAGTATTTTGTTGGCATCTCATTTGATGGATGGGTAACTGTCTTCCAGCGTAGAAGAACGTGCACCATCGACAGCTTGCAAGTTAACAACATGGCTGTCGTTTAAAAGGTCAGAGAAATGTTTGATTTAGAGTTCTGTGCTTCTGTAAAATATAGTTACTCAAGATCACATGCCAACTGGATACAGACATCATCTTTTTGTTTGTTTGTTTGTTTCTTGATTTCATGGGCCTTCCTCTTCTTAACAAAAGCAAGGTTGTCCCTTGGATTCTGTTCTCCTTGCTCTTAGCCATGTTCCTGCCACGTAAATTCTGTTGAAATAATTGAGGGAGTGTGTGGAATGAACTCCCTGTTTGTACAGAAGAATGTACAGGATTGTGACGGTTCGATTCTGATTTTCACCTCACCTGTCAAGTTAAATCCAAAAATGAAGCCCAGTCTGTATTAAGGCAATACCAAGCTCCGTGTAGATGAAACAAAAGGGTGAAATAGTACAATTGCTGGAAACGGCATTACAGTTTCCATAATTCCATGTCCTTCTATTATATTCTATATAATTTCATTATATGCTCCATAACTCCAACAAGGTTGAGTTTGCAAGCCTTGAAAATGAAATCAAGCCAGGGTGAATAAAAAAGGATAACTGTTCAGATTTTGAAAACTGTTAATTTCAAATATCTGTTTTTAAAAATAAGTTGATTAAAAATGAATTCTGGATTTAATACAGATAAATGTTCTTAGATCCGCACTTACAGTTTCTTAAAACTGACTGCATGACCCAATTATTATACACCTGATTTACTATGTAAAATAAATAACCATGGGCAGTAGTGTACTAAGGGGGGCAGTTGTGCGGGCCGCCCCAGAGTGACACACCACCTAGCTGGAGGGGGGGGTTGACAAAGAGCTGCTGGAGGTCTCCTCGGTGTAAGGGGGGACATTTGTCCCCTTACCCAGGGGTAAGCCCCAGCAACTGCTATGGGGCAACTTGGACCTGTACCAGGTCAATTGGTGGCGCAAGTTCGAGTTGATCCATGCAGGTGGATCAGGCCCAGGAAGGGGCTCAGGATTTGGCTTACACTGCCACCATGCAGTCCTCCCACCCCTCCCCCATTCCGCCCACCCCTGCCCCATTCAACCTCCTTCCCGCCAACCTCCAAACCCCTGCTCTGGCGGGTGCCCGTAGGTCCACCGACATGTGGAAAGCGACTCTGGCCTCCCCGCTGGTGGGCCTGCAGTGCGCATCAGTAGAGGCTGTCGCTAGTTATGCTGGTGTGGGAAGAGTTAGGATTGGGGCAACATTGTACTGGGATGTGTCAATATGATCAAATCAGCTCATATTTCCTCCATGTGACTGCATCCTCTGCATGGAGTATTTTAGAGTACATGAATCAGCTTCCAAATGTTAAGAAAACAAATGCTATGGAGGTATATGTGAACTAGCCTTTCAACATGTATTTCCTTGGGTTGTACCCATTATGATCTGTATGAGAAGCCCAGCATGACTTTATTTTGTATTATGATTGACAACAATTGACTTATACTGATTGAAGAGCTTTTTTGATCCTTTTAAGTACTCCGTGTATCACAACCTATGCATAGTGAACTCTAAGGAATTCTAGACTACCACCTTTTACCACTCTCTAAAGTGCTACAGGAGTTGTCTAGTTCAGCCTGGCAGGTTTCCATACATAAACTGAGACAGAGCACTTGACTGAATAGTCATTCATTATACGACACACCAGATTTATATCATTTTGACATCAAGGTTATTTATGCATGCAGCTCAAAAAAAGGGCGGCTAGATTTCTCCAGTGTACCACTTCAACTCAATTTCCACAAGAAAATTCAAGACAAAGCCTCAACATTGTACAAAACAACTTCTGAAACTTTATTGTGAATTTTTTTTTTACCAAAGTACATATAGTAAATGACCATATTCTTAAAATCATCAATTAAAAATGTAATTGAATTTGAAAGAAGTCCACATAGTAGTTTAAGCAAGGTTCAGTTTCAGTACAGACTTTTGAAGTCACAGAATATAAATATATACACAGTTATATGAGTGCAGCAAACTTGCAGTTACATTAGGTATATATATATATATTTGTAATTAAACAGTAAGGGTTTTGATTTGACAGGCATGAAAGGCATTCTGCTTTACATTTAAACTGTTTAACAAAATAAAGTGAAAAAACTGAATGTTGTACAGTTTGTAAATACAGCCATTTTTAATATGTTATCTTTTCTTTTTTTGCAGTCAGCATTTAATTTGTAATATACAAAGATCAATTTAGCTTTCACCAGCCTTGCAAATAAGTCCAGAAAAGTTACTAGTCCACGTAAATTTTTCACTAACCCAACTATCCGCTTATACTCATTTGCAGCATAAAAGGGAAAAACAAACAACTTTTGTACAACTGTTCTGCCCAATTGCCACATGTGACTAGGAAACTGGGTGTTTGCGAGCCTGGTTTTCACCAATCTGCAGCACTGATCCAACTGATGCACTATTTGCTATACAGGTACTCAGTGGATTTTCAATCAAAAGCATAGTTGATATAAAATAGACAATGTGTCTCAAAGAAATGCATAGAACCTTTGCATCTACTCTACAGTAAACTAGATGATAAATACCTAGCAACAGGACTGAAATAGAATACAGTATCTGAATTTGCAGCTTTTTCTTGTGTCAAGAAAGTGTATACCTTAACCAGCACTGTGAATATGTACACAGCTTAGTAAAACACTGTCTACCCCATACGTGGGAGGAGGACATCTCCCCACATGGATTGCTATTATCTATGCAACATTTTGAAACCATATTATTGATCCATAGTGTCGTCATACACATATAACAGGAATAATATAATATAACTGTGCCTATTAACTACTGAGGAATACTAACTGCTGAGTAGTAATTGTATGGGAAACATTCACACCAATTGGCTAATACTGTGTACTTTTTTTTTTACACTAAATAACACCGTGGCATTCAAAATGCAAGTCATGGGCTGCCATCAAGGGAGATGCAAGTTCCAATTCTCTGATTATTGATCAGGCAAAACAGGTTGAATCATGTCTCACCCTATCCTAATCACAATGCTGATCTGGGCTCTATTGAACTGACTGGATGCATCTTTTTTGATTTCATATTCCTATCCTGGGCCACAATCTGTTACATATGACTAGAACGGGATCAAGGCCGTTAGGTTTGTTTGTGGTACTGCCTGAGTGCCAGTGGGGGCAACAAGCTTCTGCTTTGATATGCCTTTTTCTTCTCAAGATTCCCACCTGAACCTTTAATGAACACTTCTGGGCCAAGGCCATCCCAATTCTTACATGCACTCTTTGTTTCAGAGCATGGCCAGACAGCTTTCCAATGCTCTGTCTGAGTTCACAAGTGATTCTAGATTGACTTTCTTACAACATCTATATGTTACTGGCAGTGTGTGAGACGCAGGCATTGTCAAATGCTTAGGTATTCCATAGAATGTGTCACCCCTCCCGACGAAGTGTGAAATGAGGTCATCTGTATACATTTCCTAGGGATTCTGCAGATTACAGAGTTTTGGTCCCAGCATCCTGTGAAACTGAAGTGTTGCGTAGAATGCCCAAGTATTCCATAGAATCCCTAAAACCTCCAGACACGGTGTAAAATGAAGTAATCTGTATGTTTCCTAGGTATTCTGCAGATTGCCAAGCATCGTTCCCGGCATTGTGCAAACATATTGTTACCGCCACTGTATGAAACGCAGGTACTATGTGGAATGCCTAAAACCTCTGGACACAGTCTGAAATGAAGTCATCTGTACACATTTTCTAGGTGTTGTGCAGATTGCCAAGTTTCGTTTCCGGTGTTGTGTGAAACTACGGTATTGCATAGAATGCCTATATAGAACACCTAGGCATTCTATTAAAATCCCTAGGCGAAGTACATAAGGTCAGAAGGAAAGAAGCTCATCGCATACTTTGCCAAGAGATGCAACACATTCTACGGAATACCTAGCCATTCTACACAATGCCTGCGTTTCACACAATGACGGTAACACACACACACACACACACACACACACACACACACTGAATGAAAGAGGCAATTTGATCAGAAGGTACATTCTGGTTTAAAAATTATTATTTTTCTTTTTTATCTCATTAATAATATCAACAATTTTTACACTCCAGATCAAAAGGGTCACTTGTGAAAGCACCCAGAGAAACTATCTTCAGTGAGGAATTGCATAATGGAATAATCCCCTCCATGTTGAAAATTCTCTGCATGTTCCAGATAATAGGAAAGAAAGAAAATCCCCTGAATGTATAAAATGGCTCATCAATGAATAAGGGTACTAGCCTCTCCCTGAGGTACTAGATTTCTACATGTGGGGAATGTATTTACATGAGGTAAAATTCAATCATGAAATTTGTTGTTCAGTACTTCAAAGTAGCACTGCACAATTTTACTGAATGTGTAGATCTGTCCTCAGTTTTAGTCTTGACTAAGGGTTGCACAGTCATTCATCTTTGTGACTTCAACTTGAGTAACAAGGTCTGCCTTTCAGTCTAAGCTGAAGTGTGAACACAGCAGTTTCAATGGCAGCTGACACAGTTAATATTTAAGTATTCTAGCCTGGACCAATTTACCTCAGGGGAGTTGAATGACCAACACAAGCACAAGACATCATTAAGTGACAATCCTGTGTGAAAGAGCCATATGGCAAAGCTGGAGATGAGTCAGACTTGTTTCTGAGGCAGAAGGAACTTCCATTTCTGCAAGACTTTTTTGTAACGTTCAGTATAGATATGGGCGTCTACAATATCATGGCAAAATATTGCTTCGGAAACAGGAGGTTTTTGTTATACACACACACACACACACACACACACACACACACACACACACACACACACACACACAAGTGAACATAAAATGTTGTGAATGTCTGACACAGATGTAATTTTTTTGGTAGTGTAATCTCTTCTCTTAAAACACAAATATGCTGCTTGTAGACTGGGGTGAGCTTGGCAAAACCTGTTTTGTACATTTTCAGAATAGTTCAGACTGAGCTGGGGAAAGGTTGGCTCTGGCAGGGGCCAATTGGCTTCTGCTGGTGCCATCACTAACACACCTCATTCCCTCATCCTTGCAACTATTTTAAATACCGTATTGGTCTGAGTATAAGACTCACTTTTTTCTCCTAATTTAAGTTTTTAAACTAGGGGTGCGTCTTATAATCAGGTGCGTCTTATACTCGGGACAATACGGTATTTATATTTCTTGTAAGAGTACGGATGAATGCACCATAATATGCATGCCTATTTAAAAGTGAAAGAAAGAAAAGGCTTGCAGCCCACTTAATACACAAGGGGAGGGGCAAAACCAACTTTTGTCACAGGGAAGCAGGGAAGCAATTTGCATCCAACATTCGACTCACTGCTACATACAGTATGTTTTTACCACAAATTGTGAAGTCAAGTTTACAGTAAGTGAAGAATCCACTGAGTCTGCTTTTAGAATACTAGGCCTGACTTTACCTTTGCAAAACTTAAATCAGTTTGAGAAGAGTTTTAATATTTTCTTTGCAGTGTTCTGGGTGGGTGAGTGGTAGAATTATCCACAGGACTAATGGCCCAATCCTATCCCCCACCATCTTCTCTGATGCAGTCGCGATGACAAAGCACATGATGCTTGCAATGTGTGTGTGTGTGTGTGTGTGTGTGTGTGTGTGTGTGTGTGTGTGTGTGTGTGTGTGTGTCTGCGATCAGAAGGCCAACGAGAGGTAGGTAAAAATATTCTTTACTTTTCTCCTGGTAGGCCGCCTATTCACCAATGGGTCTCATCGGACATATGCCAGTTATTTGGCTGGTGTACGTCTGAGGAGAGGAAAGTGGGTCTGGGCCACTGGGTCTGGGCCAGGAAAGGGGAATAGGATCTGGCTTGCATGACTGCCACCAAGATCCACCTTCTCCAACCCCCTTGTTTGGTCCACTCCCCCCCCCGATCCTCCTCCGAACCTCCCATGAACCACCTTACCTGCACCGTGTCCAGGTGGTTCTGGCATATGCACAGAGCCTCCAACCATTTCCGCTGACCGCTCTGTAGTGCAGATGGCAGTGCGATATTTGCACAGTTGAAAAGTGACTTACGGCAACGGATTGCCAGTTCTGCTGCCGTAAGTGGCCCCATAGGATTGGGCCGGGTGGAAACATGCTGAGAAACTGGTCATTTAGTGAAGAAGTTAATGAATGAAAAGTTGTGTTGTGCATTCAGTGTGCTCAGGGAAGGTTATTTCATGGATGTCTTGCAACCCGATTGTGCACATTACCCTTTGAAACTGGAAAAGCAGGCACGATTTAGCTAAGCAAAACACTAACTTTTCTGTGGAGTTCGTTTAAGGTTCAAAAATGCCACCAGTGCATTCATACAATACTGAGGATAGGGTACTTCTGTCAACCGGATTTATTCCAATTGTCTTATCTGGTTGGTGGATTGCAGAAAATCTGTTTTTGAATTAAATGTTTCAAGAAGACAACTGCATGAATGACCCCACTGAGGCTAAACACTGTGTCCTTCTCCAGAGATTGACTATTGCAATGTATCTACTCCAGAGATCCCTATTACTAGCCACTTTGGGTCCCTTTATGAGTAAGAAAAGCAGGATAAAAATCTAATAAATAAAAATTACAAATCACAGTAACTCAGTTATTTATGACTTATAACATTCAATTAATATAAAAATCTCTATTATCTACCTCTCTGTCACTTTCACAAAGCTCTGCATTTGACTGGGACATTATCCTTGGCAAACCCCACTGAAATGAATGGGAGCTACTGTGCAGCTCCAATTGCCCTTGTTCACCAATAGTTCTTTAAACTACAGCTTAGGGAGTACCATAGTCATTGAGATGGCAAGGAAAACAACAAAGGAAAACACTAAAGAACAGGAGATTTTTTTTAAGTTGGAAGTGTAACTAGAAGAGCAGCTTCTCTTTTCAGCAATGCAAGGAGCTGTAGTGAATATGTCAAGGAAAACCTTTACTATGCGCAAAGTTTCGGGGGGGCCCCCCTCAGAACACAGACATCGTGAGAGAATTGAGGCCACAGTGAACATGTGACAACTCAATTTTAGTTCAGAAGGCTTTGGAGCACCATCCCATGTGGTTGCTGTAAGGAGCATAAACATAGGTCACTGTGCACATTCAAATGAAGGCATGCACAATGTATGTAAATTGAGAACATCAGTAGGAAATTTCATACATTGGCTGTATGATCACATAAATGATCAACTATCTCCACATAAATTCCAGATATTACCTAGGTAATATGCACACCAGAAGCTAAAATATGAGTGATGTCAATATTTACTTGAGTGATGTATAATATTAACTATAGTAAATTTAATGACAGATTTGATTGTTTTCAGTCACTCAAAACTGAGGTTTATAACTACAAAAGGTAGGCTTACCATAGTCCCGGACCCGGCCGGGACAATCCCGGTTCGGGAGCCCAAATCCCGGTCTCCCGGCCGGTCTCCTATTTGTCCTGGCCGTCCAGGACTGTGGCGCTCTTTATTGTTCCAGCCTCGCGCACCTGTGCAAGGCTAGAAGCACTCGGAAAGTGTACAAGTTCACTCGGATGCTTTCCAAGACCTTCCAGCCTCATACACTTGCGCCAGGCTAGAAGCACTTTCTGAGTGCTTCTAGCCTCGCACATACTTTCCGAGACCTTTCAGCCTCGCACGCACGTCTCGGAAAATCCGGCCCCGGTGATGTCAGGATTCCTGCCCTCGTCCGCCCGGTGAAGTCACTGCCACCCCCCCCCGCATCGGGGGAAATCTAGTAAGCCTAACAAAAGGAATCTTAATATTGTTGCTCCTCAATCTCTGAATTAAGAATTACAGCTGGGGGACTACGAAGGATATATTCTTTTTATCCTTGGACTGGGCTCACTCACCTCTTCACACGATATATACCTGGCACACTGCAAATGTTTACTTCCAAAGACAGGCAGAATGGAATTCTACAGTTAGTCTGGTAGGGGGTCTGGCTCAGTTGGTAAAGCGGCCGCCTCATATACCTGAAGATCTGAGGACGACAGTTTGAGACCCATCGAGAGCTGTCAACACGTCACTGACACGCTGCAGAAGCCTCGGTGAGAGAGAGAATTCTGCAGCTGGCACACTGAGTGGAACGCAGTGTTGCAGTCAAGTCGATGCGTGGGAGGCAAATGCCAGAGAGAGGCCAGACCGTGAAGGAAGCCACCTGGAATGAGCGTTCTGTGCAAGATTAGAACATTTGTAATATGTAAAAACCGTTTTGGTTAAGATAGCCTGCCTATGTAAATCACCGCCTTGAACTAAAGTCGGAGGAGAAATCCGATGAGCAGAGAAAGGTGGTATATAAATAGTGGTATTTATTATTATTATTTAGATGGCACTGCTAGGAAAGGCCTGTACTTTGGAGAGGGTCCTTGGTCAGATGGATACTTTGAGAACGGAGTTGCTGTGAGTCAATAATCAGGATCATCACATTTTCTGCAAATCCAGAAAAAAAACTCACTCAGTGAAGCATTCTCTTCCACAGAATGGTGTTCAGATTGCTGATCCTCGCCTGTATAGACAACTTGTGCTTCAGTGGCACCCTGTGTGGTTTCCAGGGGACACGACATGCTATACCAACATACAAGTGCTTACATCACAATGTATTGCAACTAGCAAAAAGCCAAAAACAATGTTCCAGTGATGTCACAAGGATGTTGCTGCATTACTAGGACCTGGGTATTTTGGGTGCCAAATGAAATATTCTGGGTGATGATAGATGTTAAAAAGATAATGCAGCCACTTTTATTTTTTTAAAGTAATCAACGAATTGCAATTTGCTTGAGCAAAAACTCTATGAGATTTTTTTTTTTAAGCAATGGAGGGAAAGCTGAAAAGAACCAACACATGAACACTGATCACCCTGTCTGTAGTCTTTACAGACTACACTTAAATAAGTGTTTTTGGTGCTGTGTTGACTGAAGGTCATGTTGTTTTTTAGGCTTCTTTTTCCTTGTGGGCCAGCAAGCAATTTATTAATTCCATTAACTATCCTCTCCACAGGCTGCAAAGTGCAGATGTAATTACCAATAATGTCTACCATATACTTAAGCCATCATGGCTATACTTACCTTGCTTGGGAATGAAGCAGGGGGGAGATGGGGTCTTATGATACGTCTTGATTAAAATAAGTCCTGTGCTGTGCTAAGAGAAAATACTTAAGACTTCAACTTTATTGCTCAATAAAAGTAGTAGGAAGCTAAATGTAGATAGGGATGGGATCTGCTTCATGATTAATATTTTAAAAGTGAGAGAACATTTTGTTATTCATCATTGGGTTACTTTACTTTTAGATTGTGAGCCCTTTGGGGACAGAGAATCATTTATTGATTTATTTTACTACGTAAACCACTTTGTGAACTTCTCTTGTTGAAAAGTGGTATAAGTAGTCTTAACAACAACTTTGCTTTGGAGAAAGGGGAACTAGGACGGTGCAGTGCCACAGCTACAGGTGCTTTGCATTTCAACCTTTTTGAGCAACTGGATTGCTAAGAAAACTCTTAAGCGTTTAAGCTTAAACAGCCAGTGTACCTAAGTGTGACACGTTTTTCCCTTGGTGGCCATTCACCAGACTTGGCATTAGGGGTTGGCCAAATCAGGCATTGGCTAGGCCCTGGGATCCAGGCCTCAGCCAAGCTCTGAGGGACAGGCACACCACCAGCACAGCCACTGTGAAGCCTTCCAAACTACTGCAATCCACGCGGCTTACCTAGTCCCCCACTAGGGATTGGGAGGCCCGAGAAAATCACTTGACCAAGGGCCGCTGGATCATGGAGCCAGTCCACTTGTTCACTTATAAATATGGGAGAAAAGAAAGGTGTATCCTCAGGGACACCATTAGTGTGATGATAACTAAGCCTGTTCCCTGTACAAAGTGACTTGAGGGCTCCCCAACCATCATGATAATTGCCTGATCACTGTGTCCCATAGAATTTCATAAGAGCCAGTGAGCTCACCTCATCTGCATATCTTTGCCTCTTCATCTGTTCCCTGTTCATTTTTTGGGTTATGCTCTTGAGTGCGATGTTAAGGTAAAGGTAGGCAGTTGGTAGTCCCTGGCTTGAATCTAATCCCTAAGAGCTTCCCATCAAACCCCTCAGCACAAGCCTTGATCCAGTGACCCCATTTGCAGTTTGGCTCCATAGAACTCATTAGGAGTGACTGAGAACAAAACCAGCCCCTAACCTAATTTTCACTTCTTGGTCACATTAGAGCAGGGGTGTCAAACTTGTTTTATACAGCATGCCAAACAGCATTTATGGTGCCTGCTGAGGGCTGGAACTTAAGCTGATTATGGCCAGAAATAAGCACTTTGTTCTCACATAGGAACTCATTAGCTGCAAATGACAGAAGAGAAAATATGCAAATCTTGACCATATTTTCAAGATATGGGAGAGCCTGTTTATCATGCTAGGAGAGCTCAGTTATCACATGTGCCGAAATCTGCGAAATGACACCTCGGCAGAAAGGTGTCACGTGATAATTGGTCTCTCTCAGCAACTCAGCAGTGTCTCCCTCTCTCACCACTCTTGGTCTGCGCCTTCTGAGGCCTCCTTCCATATCTCCTTCCCAGAGCCTCAGTAGAAGTGACGCTACTGAGCTACTGAACGGGCGGTCCTGGGAGAGCCCAATTATCATGTGGGCCGGATAATGAGCTTCCAAGGGCCGTATCCGGCCTGCGGTCCTCATGTTCGACACCCCTGCTATAAGAGGTCAGGGCAGAGCATAAGATTATTTAGTCCTGTGTCTCCACAATCCAGTGATGGTTAGTGTACTGGATTGGTGAAATACTTAAAATAGCATTAAGCGATTCGTGCATTTCATGACATAAGCAGCTGTGACAGGCAGCTCCACAGTAGCATCCCACTTAACTTTGACACTTTCTTTGAAGACATGCATGTGTAAAGATCAGTATCAATTGCCAATTTGCCGGCTCTACCACATTACCATAGAGCTACTGCTACAGACAATTCCCCCTTAGGTGCAGTTTTGTCATACTCCATTAATCCTCTCAATCCTCCCCCAATCCTGCGGACTTGTTACGTAGTAATCCCCGACTGTTGTGCTGCAGGAACATTGGAAAATCTCCATTGTCCTCCAGGCAGAAAATTACAATAGTAAGTCTATTAAATTTGGCTCCTACAATGTCCACTCGGATCATTCCTGTTTGCTGCAGTCATAACCCATAGCCACAGTGTCAGAACAAATTTGTCGCCGGCCTCCAGAACGCCAATGCAAAATTAATTTGGTGCCTCCCACAGCCTCGTTGGTTCATTCCCCAGATGGTGGCAGAAATCTAGCTGCGTTTTTAAAAGGATGTTTAGAAACTGAATCAACACATTGTGAAGGCTGGCTTAATTCATTTATGCATGTCAGGTTTTCGGTTTTTCAACTCCCACTGGGGGCCTCTATCACATGATAGCAACCTATTGAGTAACTAAACTTGTTGGCATACTTCCACCTGAATCTGTTCAAGGGAGATTACCAGGTTGTTCCCTTTGAGGACTGACTGTAACAGCATTCAGAAACGGAATTCTTCCTTTTCTCTTGTCAGTATTTTTAAACCCATCTGAAGTACCAACTCTCTCTCTCTCTCTCTCTCTCTCTCTCTCTCTCTCTCTCTCTCTCTCTCTCTCTCTCTCTCTCTCTCTCTCTCTCTCTCTCTCTCTCTCACACACACACACACACACACACACACAGAGGAAAACACATACACGCATGCATTCACACTAAATAAACAAGGTCGTTCTATCTGTTACATCTCAGTACTCCTATCACTAATGCATCTTTTCTTTCACAATAGCCCCCTCCCCTACAAAACAAAACAAAACACAAAAACCCCAGCATGGCATGCGGATTTTCTACTTGAACGACTTGACAAAATAAAACCAGTAAATCTTCGTTTTATTTCAGTGACATTCAGCATTAGCAGTTGGGATCATCATAGGGTGTGTTAATGCTGGGTGTTGGTTTATTTTTTTTTTTATCGTGCCTTAAACTGTAGCTCTTTTCTACTTTAAAAGTCCTTCCATTTTAAGGGAATGAAGCTCACAGAGAGGAGCAGCCAATAATGCTTCCACATGTGGCCACAAAGACATATTCAACGTCTGGTTTACATATACATCTGAAATATTTGACGAGCGTGGCATGGACTATAATTTAAAAGTGCCTCTAACCATATACAGAGTGCCTTTTCTCTCAATTGCAGCCTAACTTGCAGACTTCACCTAAGCGTTTAGATTTTAAGGAGCAGCATTTCTTTCCTGGACATAAAGCAAGGCTCCCATTGAGGCCTCATCCCTCATCAAGGATGCTGAGATGTGTGCTCTTCCAGAAGTGTTCATTTCATGCACTTTAAGTGTTTACATTGTACCCTGGGTACTTTATATCAAAGCAATTTATTTTCAACAGTCTTGGGTGATGCTAAATGGTTATAAAGTGTTTTAAACACTGCAGTGAGGATGAACGATTACCATAGGAGGGCTGTAAAGGTTGGGAGTGGGGAAATTTCTGTGTGTGTGTGCGTGTGTGTATGTGCGAGTGCGCAGAAGTGAGATTTAAAATATTTTAAAGATTAAACTGCAAAAGAACTGTGCATTTCAAGAGCATTTGTTGTGGTTACTATTTTGCACCGCAATCAGAAATATAGGCAGTCCCAAGAAACAACTGCATGCAATCAAAAACACTTTGCGGGATGCAAATGCCCTCTGCAATTCTTTAAATAGTACCTCTATGATTACAGGTGATGCTATACCTCTGTTAGCCATTTGAATTATTGTAAATACTGTGAGTGCACCTATAGATTCATGGATCTGTAAGGTCAGTGCTAGCACCAGGTTGTAGGGGTCCTCAGACAAAGGTCTTCATTGGACCCTCTATGGCAGTGGTTCCCAAACTGGGAAGCGTGGCTCCCAGGGGAGCCGCGGATACCAGCCAGAGGAGCTGCAGAGTGCCACGGAATCCTCTCGGAATACAGTGCAATGCCAATTGGCAGACATCAACATAATGTAATGGGGAGCCACGGCCAATGGTCGCCAATGGTCAAGGGAGCCGCCGCGGGTTGAAAAAGTTTGGGAAACACTGCTCTATGGCTTTGTGGCCCTGATGGTGCACAGGGTGGTATGGGTGCCACAAATACTGAGGATTTAGGGCCCTTTGATGGACATGAGCCCTCAGGCAGTGCCCTACCTAGTTTATCCCTGACATTGCAGTTGTGTAAGACATGTCATATGCAAACATTTTAACATCTAATCTCACAAAACCAAACATAGACTATTAACCATATCAGGGGTGGTGTCAGGAGTCAGTCATGCTGGGCATACCCATCAAAATGGCCTACGCGACCAGCCAACCTCTGGACCCTTAGTACTAGAGGCAGTGGTAGCACCCAATATGCCATTAGAAGATGTGCAGAGGGCATCATTGGGGGCCCAGTGCAGGCTTTGCCCCCAGGCCACAACAACCTGTTGCCAGCACTGAACCATATTGTAATGCCTTGTAAAGAACCAATCAAGTACCCCACATCCAGTCATGTAGGCAAAATAACAAATTTATAAAACCAACTCACATACAAGATAGAAAATGGTAAAAAAAAAAAATCTGCATAGGAGAACCACACTATCTGCCATGAGAAAAATTATTCCTTGATCCTTAATATGAATAATGTGCAATTGAATAACTGCAAACACAGCCCATCTGTCATCCCTACTCTCCATCCCTGGGGTGGGGGGAAAAAGATCTTAGCACTTTAAGCCTGTAAATCCAGTTTTATTCCAGTGGTATGATGAATTTGCAGCTGAGGCAACTATCTAAAATCTATGATTGATCATCTGGTGAACTCTTTAAAAAGAAAATGCTTGTTTGCTAATTAACTTCACTAAAGGTCGACTGTCAGTGACATGCTCGACAGTGCTCTTCAATTAAGCAAAAAAGCTTTTTCCCTACACACTGCAGATCTCAGTAGGAATTCCAGTCCTAAAACAAACAAAATAAATGAAAATGCAAGGGGAAAATGTACTAGTGTACAAAAACCCCTTCCAAAAGTAAAACCAACACAATTACTTCCCTCCTTCCTTTTTGCTATACTTGCATCTCAATATCAGACCATGTCTACAGTACCGACTTAAATGGGCTTGACAGTCATGCCCTTTCCTCCTCAGGGAGCAATGAGAATTGAAGTCATGTGGGGAGAGCATGGCTTCTCTAAAAGAGAACGTTCAGCATCTTTAGCAATCAACAATCTCAGCTCTTTGGGGAAACTATGACAGTTAAACAAATTTAAAAAATATGCTTTATTGCAATTTTAATGTTTCCAACATTGAAATGTACAGGAGGGCCCCTGTATCCATGTATCAGAGAGCAGACTGAGAAGAGTCAATCCAAATCACGGAACATAATTCTCAAACACCACCAAAGCCCATGTAGAGAGAGGACCAATTGAATGTTGGAAAAGAGTGCCACATATGAGGCACCCCAGTGGAGGAACTCCTCCCCCATGTTGCCTCCAACCAAACATATGATAACTGCAGCACCTGTAGGAGGGCTTCTCCAGCTGACCCTAGGCCATTTCATATGGGAGGAGGCAGTTATTTTGTACCCTGGCCCCTATGCCACATAACAGACTTCAAAGGTCATCCCCAGCACCTTGAATTGCACCTGGAAATGAACCAGCAGACAGCTGGTCCAACAGTAACATGACTGAGATCTGCTAGCTACATTTGTAATTTGAACAGTGGACACAAATGCGTTCGTTGACTCCTTTGCCTCAATGGTATCATAACCTACTGAACAAGATAAACCCTCTTAAGTTGACATCTCAGTGTAGAATGAATTGGGTGGTGGTGGTATTGGATTCAAGCCAGCTGACCCATCTGTAATTTCCATGCATTCATAAGAACCTATACATTTGTGCATGCATAGTTTCTATGTAGAATTTCTGATCAGTGGCATTCCTAGAAAGGGGGGGGGGTACTGTAAGTTGCTCACAGGTCTACTCAGCGTTCCACGGTCAGGTCAGTGCCTGGACAGGTGATCCTTGAGAACACCAGACTGCCGGCACCAGTCCCCTTTCCCCGATGTAAGCCCCAGAAGCCCCAATGGGCTTCCTTGGATGTGACGTGAGCGGGGGCGCACGTCACCCTTAAGGGGGAGGCTCCGCCCCCATGCGTGACGTCACGCGCAGGAGCGGAGCGCCCTCCCCGCTCCGTTTTCGGCTCATTTTGGAGCCAAACGGAGGCGAGGGAGGGAGGGCGGGCCCACCTGCACCGCAAAATTGTAAGTAAGGGGCATCGCGCGTCACCCCTATACGCGCGACGCCCCCTGGCGGCCCGCCCCCCCGCTTCCTCCCGTCGACGCCAGTGAGCTGGCGTACATCTGGGGAGGCCGTGTAAGGCCGGCCCGGCCTGGGAAGGGACTTGGGATATCGGGCACAGCCCGGTGTCGATATCCACGCCCCCTCCCAGGCTGAGCCAGCCAATGGCCCCCTCCCCCACCAGTCCGGCCAGCCCTTACCACGCCTTCCCACTGTCTGGCGCAGGGCTTACTACCAGCGTCATGGAGGACGACATTGTAAGCGGTGCCAGCCTCTGTGCCGGCGTCGCTTACACGCAAGGTGGCACAGAAGTGCCTTGCGGCACTTTCGCAACACCTAAGGCTGGCAGAGTGCACGCTCTGCTGACCTAAAGATAGACAGCATTGGGCCTTGAGTCATACAGTACATGAAATTACTGTATATAATCAAAGTGGTTCTAAGCAGGTCTGCCTCCTAGAAGACATGGGCAGACTCCCATACTGGAATAATAAGAGGAAAGTGAACTTCTACACTGCACTGGAAATATGCAGGTTATTGGGCTCAACAACCAACATATTTCCAGTGCACTTGTGACACCAGTGGGGTCTTTCCAGTACAAGCCTGAGCTCTGCCATCTCTCTCTTTGGAAATATTTCCCTTGACAGTGTTCAGAATACGGAGACCCAAAAATGTACTGTAACTTTTAAAGACGATATTTCATGGTGGTATTCCTGGGCTGCTGCTAAATGTTATGCTACAACTCTGCAGCAGCTTCAACACTGCGTAGATCACCAACTCTAGAAAGAACATGAAGAAAATATTTTCAACTCCAGGGGAAAAAAAAACACCACCCTAAACCCTGTGGTGTCATTGGCAATGGTTCACAACACAACAGTTCTGCCAGTTTGTAACATTTGCAAACATGGCAGAACACTTGCTACCTAAGAGAAACTGTGTTTTGCAATTAGTGTAAATAACATCCTGATAAAATGGGCTTCCACATTAACACAAGCATGGCTTCCAAGAGAAAAAGGCTTGGAGGAAAGATTTGAAGAGATCTGCCATGGCAGTAGGAGATGGAGGTCAAATTACTGGGCTTGCTTCCACACATCTTCCCTGTTCCTGCTGCACTCTGCCCAGAATTTGGTCTACAGCAGAAAAGAAACAGATTGTTTACTCCTTTCCTCTTTTAGCAACCCTTCCCATCCCTGTTAATCCTTCCAACTTCCCTCCCTGGTTGATGTTAGATTTTGACTAATTTTCAGTGGCAAAACCCTGGATAGACTACTCTCTTAACTGGGCCATTGATATTTCTGGTTTAAGAGGAAGTTATCAAATCAGTCAATCCTAAATGAAATCAACCCTGACTGTTCCCTGGAAGGACAGGTACTGAGGCTGAAGCTCAAATATTTTGGCCACCTAATGCGAAGAGAGGACTCTCTGGAGAAGACTCTGATGCTGGGAAAGATTGAAGGCAAAAGGAGAAGGGGAAGGCCAAGGATGAGATGGTTAGACAGCATCACCGATGCAACGAACATGAAAATGAGCGAACTCAGGAAGATAGTGGAGGACAGGAAGGCCTGGCGGGATATGGTTCATGGGATCACGAAGGGTCGGACACGACTTAACGACTGAACAACAACAACATATAAAATTGTGCATCCTCACAAGTCAAGTTATTCATCTTGAAAGTGGTATTATTTGCAATTTGACAAAGAAATTGGATCGTAAATACAGCTGGGCCCCTGTATCCACAAGGGATACGTTCCAGGCAACCCTGCAGATATGTGAAAACCATGGATGGGACGAACGCCATATCCACGGTTCTCTGCTCCCCCCCCCACTCTTTTATCTTTGACCAAGACTAAATGCTAGAGGCTCAGAAAGGTTAACAGGAAGCAAGAAACTGCTTCCTGTTAACCTTGCTGAGCCTCTCTAGCATTTAGTCTCTGTCTACTTCCATGTGATAAGCAGTAGGAGGCTGCTTATCATGTTTGTTCTAAGCAAGACACCAATGTTAAAACATCAAAGGTAACAGCCTGGGGGGTGTGTGTCACGCGAGGGGGTGCAGGGGATTCGGCATCCTCGGATGCCGAATCAGTGGATACGGGGGGGGGACCCCCTGTACTCAGTTTCCAACATGAAATTTCCTGTGAAGGATCCTAAAGTGTTTTCTTAATAAGGAAAGTCATTTATTGTTAGAAATTGGATTCTAGGCATCACTAAGATAAGAACTCTGAGCTACTCTACTTCGTCTTCTGTACACACAGTAGGGCCCCGTATCCACTTCCTGCTTCCTATTAATGGAGCCTCTCTGGCATCAGGCTGTTTGCCTGCTTCATCGCTATTATAGCATTTTTTCAAGCAAGAAACATGCTGACTTGGTACCAGCTCTATGAAGATAAACAAAGGTAATAAGGCGCAGGGACAGGGATAGGGTTTGCTCTTTTCCACGGTTTCATTTAACCACAGTGAGAGCTGGAACCTATCCCTCGCAGATACGGGGGTACAGCTGTACTTGAAGACATCAGAAATGCAAGTTAAAGTCAAACCACATCTCATAATCTTCCTCACGGCGCAATCCTGAACTAAAGTTGGTCGGCGGAACGAGCGTTCCGCAGGCCGAAGATGTCGCGAAAGTGCCATAAAGCACTTTTGCGACGACTCAAGAGCAGGGAAGGCCGGCACAAGGCCGGTCTGATCTGCTCCGCTGCCCTTATTAGGTCTTCCGCCTGCCACCAGACCCAGGTAAGGATCCAGTGAAGGGGGGGGGCGGTTCAGGAGCAAATGGCGGGGGCGATAGGCCCAGCCAATCAGGGAGGCGATAGGCCCAGCCGTTACACAGCCTCCTCCGACTTGCGCCTTTTGCTGATGGAATTCTGAGGAGGTCGATTGGCCCCAGCCGCAGTTACACCCAGGGAAGGGGACGAGTGTCCCCTTCCCCAGGTAGACTTTCCGCCATGAGCTGCCTGCCCGCGGCAGAGCTTGGGAACCTCAGAATCCGGTGGGCGGCCCTGGGCTGTCCACCGGATCTTTATGTTAGGATTGGGCTGTCCATGTCAGGGAGAATTCTAAATTCACCCAGACAGGCTAGTTTTCTATACGCAGGGACTTAGATTTTGTTTTTTGCTTTTGCTTTTATGTGCTTTATTTTACATTGGGGAGTATTCAAATTAGGAATGGACAGATTTTTCAGTTTCTGATTCATCTGAACTTTGCATAGCTTTCTTTGATACCTGTTCTGCTCTCTTTCACAAAAAAATCCAGGATTCTCCCATCATAAAAACTAACAACACAAACAACAGACACACAGTTTCAAGTAATTTCATGTATTTCTTATATAAACAACTGGTGCAATGCTTAAGTTGCAAAGTTAGCATTTAAACAAGTGTTTTATGCAAACATATAGAATGCATTGAATCTGTAGACATATGCACATCTTCTACAATTAGCGACACAATCCTACCTAGCGCTGGGCCAGCATAGCGCGTCCTGTGCTGGTTCAGTGCCATTGCAAAAGCTGCCATAAAGCAGTTGCGCTGGCTGCAGGCCAGTGCAGAGGCCTGCCCTCGGCCCAAAGCGCAGGATCCGCGTAATGGGCGGCGAAGAGCAGGTAAGTTCATGTCACTCAGCACAGAGGTGTTCCGGGGAGGAGGAAGGTGGGGAGGGGGCGTTCTGGAGTGGGGGAGGGCGGTAACAGGGTCAGACGGGACTGGGGAGGGGCGAAATCGGCAGCAGCGGTGCACACCAAATCCTGTCCCCCTTCCCCAGCTGGTTTGTCTAACACGGGGCTCCCGGGTTTGCGCCAGTGAAATAAGCTGGTGCAGATGTGAGGAGACCCATTCAGGTGGTTGGGGCTTTACCCGGGGAAAGGGAACTAATATTCCCTTCCCCCGATGTGACCTCCTGCATGCTTCTTTCCGCCCGGGATGCAGCATTGGATGTACCAGCCTCGCTGCAACACTGGGGTTAAAGTTAGGCAGGATTGGGCTGTTGATCTGCTGGGGAGTTGAAGGACTCCCGTGAATGTTAGCAAGAGAGGTATCAGTAACATCTGCAATTCAAACATACAATCTTCCAGGATAATCCATTTCGGTTGCCCGCATTTGTATTCATCGCGGTAGGAACAAGAAAAGGAATTTCTACAGACAAGTGTAAGAATACTCTTTATTTCTTCAAGAGCTGTCACACATGGCTGGAAATCCCATAAACATTGTCTCCTTGTGTATACAATCTTCCACCTGTAGCCTTGAAGTGGTAAAATCCAGGAACATCTTTACCACTTGGTTTTGGTAAGTGTATAAACTGGCCCAGTATAAGTGTATAGATACCATTTGTATTGAAGCCAGTGAGACTGCCCCATGAATCAAAGTTATTCGGACTGAATAAGACTTGTGAAATCAGGTCTTGGCATCATTCGGCCTTAAGCACATTAAGAAGAACATTAGAAAATAGCATTGAGCTAAACTTAGACTGAAAAAGGGGCAAGCCAATGCAGAGAGCAATTTAATTTTCACGTTTCACAACAGGAGGACTTTGGCTTCTTGCTGCTTCCACGTTTAATTGGCCATTTTTTATATAGTGAGTGAAAGCCAGCCAATTTTCTCCTGAGAAGTTGTACTATAATCTTGATTCAGTAAGAGCTATATGCTTCTTATTTGTCTATAGCACCATGGGGAATGAGATGAAACATCCGAACATGGTTTTCTTTTTTCTTTCTAATCTGCAAAATTAACTGTTCAACTCAAAAGGGGGCATTTATATACCACCAATTTAGTTTTGAACCAGAACAAACAGACTTCTCAGGAAAGAAAAGGGACCAAAGGGAATGCAGAATGGTACCTGAATTAATTCTAGGAAGCTTCCCCTAATAGTAGATGAGCTCTCTTTTATGCTACAGTGGTTTATGAGATTCATTCTTCAATAAGCAAATGGATTGGTGCATTAATATCATAGCACTTAACCTCAAAATGTAAAATATAAAGTTTGATCTTCTTTTCCAATATAGTACAACTAACAGCCCAATCCTATCCAGGGTTTATGGTGGCGGATCTCATGATCCACCACTGTAAGCCCCAGACCAGCGGTACCAAAAGCCACGCCGCCACGGTGTGATTTGGAGCTGCTGATGCAAATAGCTGGAGGCCCTGCATGTGCAACAGCAGCTCCCAGATGCCCCAGCATAGCAGACAGGTCGGCAGCAGGGGCAATTTGGGGGATGATCATGGGCAGTTCGGTGCAGGGAATGGGCTGGGCAGGGGCCAGAAAGGGGAGGATTACGGTAGCAGTGGCGCACACTGAGATCCTATCCTCTGCCCCAAACTGCCCCTGAGTCTCCTCTGACTTACACCAGCAAAATAGCTGGCATAGGTCCAAGGACACCCATTGGAGGCCAGATAGCCTACAGGGAGGTGAACCAGAGCCCAACCTTATCCAACGTTCTAGCACTGATGCAGCTGCAATCCAGCACTGATAAAGTTGGCAATCTAGCAACGTTTGCAATCTAGCAACGTTCCAGCACTGATGCAGCCCCAAGGTAAGGGAACGTTTGTTCCCTTACCTTGAGGAGGCCTCTGTAGCTGCCACCGCAGGATGCGTCACGCGCCCAGTTGGCACAGCTGCATCAGTGTTGGAAAGTTGGATAGGAGTGGGCCCTAAGAAAACGTTTTATGTACCTTTCCTGGGCTATCTGGTCACCTCCCCCATAGCATGCAGTGTGTATTCTGTCAGCAGCACTGCATCCTATTGGCTGATGGGGGATAGGATCGGGCCCTAAATGTAGCGATTACAAAATAATAATTATGGACTATCCTGACTCAGCTGAGCTACATGATCAGAAGAATCATTTACTTAAGCTCTGGTTGGATTGTACCAGGATGCAAGATCACTTATTTTCTGTGCATCATGTGCACAGAAAATGGTGCTAACCTAAATGTTTAGCTACTGGTACATCTTTCATAGGTGTTTTTTTTTTTTTAAGGTGCATTAGAACTCCCCACCTTATGTCTGCAGTGGTATAATCCAGCATTACAGCACTATTTTGACTCTGATTTAAACTGATGCAGGATGCGATCCATTTTATTTTCTGGCTTAATTTTGACTACATGCATTTCCAGGACTATGATTTAAACAGAATGAAATGCACCCAAGACAATTTTTGTTTGCTTCACATTATTATTGTCATAAAGAATCCCATCTGGAATCATAGAATTGTTCGTGCTGCCAGAAACAACTAGCTAGTTATCCACGTTTCCAAACCACCCACCCCCCGCCGCCCAAATATTCTGCTTGAAAAGTGCCTTGGAAACGATCATCTTGCACTCGAGAATCCATAAACATTTGATTTCAAATCTGATTGCTAGCAGACATAACATCCTTGCATTGTTACAATAGAGAACTGATTTGATTAATCAGACAGTTTTGATTTCTCTCCATAATCGGTGTCCCTGATAATGCCATCCAAACTTTGCTGATGCAATTGCCGACACTAGCATGTTCATCCGCCTTTTTTAAATTTACCTCTCTGAAAACATCAATTTACATTCCAGTCAACCCCATTATTCTACATTCCATGCCATGTATGAACTCTGCATGTATTTTAATAGAAATCTGTATTGGGTTCATGGCTCTAAATGGGTTGGCTCTGTAGTGAGACATTCGTGTACTCTCTTGTTACTCTGTGCAAGATGGACATAATAAGATACTTAAGGCCCAATCCGAACTAAACCACCGTGCTGATGCAGCCACGCCAATGGAGCAAGCACTACATCCTATGGTGGGGGGGGCAGTCATGGAGGCCCCCTCAAGGTAAGCATTCACTTCCCCAATGGGTCTCCTCAGATCTACGCCAGCTATTTCCCTGGCATAAGTCCGAGGAGAATAAGGGTGAAGGAAGGGGAGAAAGAATGGGGATAGGATCCCGCATATGCTGGCACAACCGGGAAGCACCCCCTCCATTCCTGATCTGTCTCCCCCCCTCCCTCCCCATTCTGCCCATCATCTGCCCCATTTTTTTCCCACATTTTTTTATACCGCCCTTCCTCCAAGAAGCTCGGAGTGTACGTATTTCCTCCCCTCCTTTTGTCCTCACAACAACCATGTTAGGTAGGTGGGGCTGAGAGATAGTGACTGGCCCAAGGTCACCCAGGAAGCTTCCTGCCTGTCGGCCAATGGCGGCCATTACCTGCCTCCCGCACCACCTAACCTACATACCTTTATGGCAGCGTGTGCAAACCCTGGAGCAAAACTCTAAGCTGGGTCCACCATGGCATTCTCTGCCCACCCTCTAATGGCCCATTAGTTGCGATTACTGCTACGAGTATTGAAAGTTTAGGGTTTTCCTGCCCACGTGGGCCCTTGGCCAGTGTTTGACCTGGCCAATCTGTCCGACACCAGCTGTGCTCTAGAAGTCTACATTCTGATAATAAGGGAATTCTGCCAGTTGTGTCTTCTACTGTGTCACTGAAGCATTGATTAGGATAAGATCAGATCCTTAAGGATAAGGGGATAAGGAGAATCAAAAAGCAATGAGGGGGGACGAGGAGTTGAGTTTCACATATTACCGTAATTTGGACTACTCAGCTAATTCTTTGGCTGAACAAAGTGCATTCTTATGTCGTATGCTGGCCAGAGGGACGAGGGTACCCAGTAGAAGGGACAGAAGCAGATTTTGGTCTCACTATTATAGTGTACCCAAGTGCAGTGCTTTACTTTTCCACATAGAACTGAATGGCAACCATTAACATCTATGGAAAAAAGTAAAGTGCTCTACTCAGGAGTCCCACTGGAATAGGGACAAAACGTTTTCCCTGTCTCTGGTGATCACAAGGTGAAGGATAGTTTTGCTTGCCTCTCAACTGTGACCTAGATTGATGTCCACTTACTTTGTCCCATATGATTCTACTGGAGCAACTGAACATTGATCCTGGTTCTATTGCTGTGGCCTTATCTGCATAGCCCAAGTCTGGCTTTTCTTCCAAGATTTGATGGTCACGTGTGACTGGGCCCATAGATGCCTAATAGATATATAGATAATAAATGACCAAGGAAAATGATTACTTTCTACTAAAATATCCAATGCCTGTTTTAGGAGAACAGTTGAAGACTCTTACTATAACAAAAAAGGATGAATTATATTAGATTATTTTTCTCTTCTTGTTATCTTTTTCATTTGATGATTCATGGAATCACAAAAAATGACACAAAAATTCTGGTGTGATCTCAGCCATAGCCTTCCTCTATTGCATTAACAATTCCATTTTTAAAAACATTACCAGTATGTCAGGCCTTTAAAAATAATTTTTCAGTCATATGTGGATCTGTTTCCAAGCATTTTGCATTCAGGCAACCAGTAATAATTTATTACCTAACCAGAATAAAAACCAAAGCATGTATCAGATTACTGAAATGTGGTTTGCAATCAATATGCATTAACCAAGGAGTACTATTAGCTTTTGCATTGCTTATTTGTTTGCAGTCTGAGTAGATTTTGCTATCTCTTCTTTATATTCATGGTGTTTGGAACCATGACGTGTACTCCATGATAATAGCTTAAAGAACTACCAAACAGTTGGAAGCATTTATTCATAGAATTGGCATTGCCACAAATGTAAGAGATTCATCATCAGTCTCAGTGTGAGGAGGAAAAACACATACCATGGTTCTCATGGAAAAAAGGAAGGGAACTGATTCTTTTTGTCTTCTAACAGTATTGTAAGCACTGTGTCCTATTTTCATCTGTATAATACTGGAGGGCTTGTTTAGTTCCAGTTTTTTCCCCGGACCACTATAGCCCTGTTTATTCAACAGGTCTGTAGTTACTAACAGGGGTGGGTGGTGGGTGGGAGGAGACCATACTTATTTCCACATGTTACTCTAACCCTATGTACACATACAGACTACATACAATTTCGGAGGAAGGTACAGATCATGCATGTGAAGCTTATGCAAATATAATTTGCATATACGTTGCATGCACACATCAGGTGTTCGCTCCTCCGTATATCCGTGACCCAGGATATATCACATAACATAAACAGCACTGATGGGTGTGTTTGCCACATATTTCTGCATATCTTAAGCCTAGGCTTACCAGATCTCCAACCGGGACAGAGTGCTAGACCTTTAGGAGAAGGAATGTGGGCAGATGTAGCTTGGTAAGCCCTTAGAGCACAATCCTAGGCATGTCTACTCAGAAGCAAGCCCCACTGAACACAATGGGTCTTACTTCTGAGTAGACATGCCTAGGATTGTGCTCTAAGGTTTAACAAGCTACACCTGCCCACATTGATTCTCCTAAAGGTCTAGCACTCTGTCCCGGTTGGAGATCTGGTAAGCCTACTTAAGCCTAGACTGTATATTCCTTCTCCCATAGAGATTCCCCACCTCCACCAGTCTCTGACAATGACTGGGTGAAGGTACAGACAGACCCAGTGGTACAGACATACCCAGTGATACGTGTATATTAAACTCACCATGGGGGATGGTGTTCTTCATTGCCCGTTAAATGTCTGGCCCAGGCCGAAAAGGCAGCATGCTTGCACATCTTTTCTGTTTGCCTTTGTTTTATGCCACACCATTTCATACCATAGCTGCCTTCATGGCAGCTTAAACAGTATATGAATAATAATAAAATCAACCCCCACCCCAATATGAATGTTACAGCCAATGGAACCTATCAAACAAAAGTCCTTTAAAAAATGTAGGAGGATTAATATACTATTCAGTGCTTCAAACGCTGTCCAAAATAAAAATGTTTGAGCCAGCTGTCTAAAAGCAATGTGAGAGGTTGCTTGGCAAGGCTTTATCTCACATACAAAGCTGAAAATGGCCTCCACGTGACTGCTTTCCTCACCACCTGCCACCTGGCATGGAGAGTTTCCATGCTGGTGGCCAGCTGCCGACACAAACTTGCTATGCAGTGTGGAAGGACCTCATGCCAACCGCTGCCACATATTCTGGATGGAGAAAACATCGTAATTCCAGCTCTCTCCAAATCGAGGAAATGTGGGATAGACCTTGGATCATGGCCTTGCTGTTAACTGTCCAAGATCAAACAAAAGTCAAGAGACACTGAAGTGTGATCGTGTGTCTCAGAAACACGTTCCAAAAGGTATCACATAGGGACTTACTTTCAAGCATTTGTGAACAGGATTGCACTGCAGTCTGAGATTCTTTTCCTCACTTTTATTTCAATGTTAGCAATAATAACTTTGCTACGCCATTATTCTGGATCCATTATACTTATAATGGATTATCATCACTAAGTTCAAAATGTGCCTCACTCACCAACATGTGAAATGGCAGGATTTTGCTGCACGGTGCCTTGGTCCTCATAGACATGCACGTGTACTAGAGACAAGATGCATCCATTTCCCTAGCAGTGACTGAGCTGCTAGAGGCTGAGGGAAGGGGCTGAACCGTGATGTCTTCATCATACAAACAAGGCAGCCCCAAAAGGCAAACACAGAGCCAGTGGTTTACTAGGAATAGTCCTGATCCCTATCCCAAATGGCGACAAAAGTCCCCCCCCCCCAGAAGTGATGTCACCCCCTTTAAATGTGTATTTTATGTTAGGGGTTTCAACTATTTACTGTAGCGACAGCAAGCATATGTGGAAGGGGAAATTATTATCTACCGGTAGTTGCTATGTCGACCCTGTGCCCTCCTGCCATCTTTTCTGGCAGGCTGTTCATCTTTTTAAAGCTTACTTTCCAAAGCTATTTTAGCAATCAAAAGTTTACCTGATGCATTATTTTGGGGAGGAGATGTCCAAATTAAGTTTTAAGATGTTGCAAAAGTGGCGGGGGGGGGTTTTTTGAGGCTGGGCAATCCTGATGTCACAATACAATAGCCAATCAGTGCTGGACACAGCCATCTTTTGCTGTCACTGGCGGAACCAGTTTCCCCCAATCGTGTCTCTAGAGAGGGTTAAGTACATGGGACAGGAACATGGACAGACAGTATACTTCCACAGTGCAGAAACTCTTCTTTTGATATATATCTGTACACATTCTTATTTACCACATTTTTATCTAGTGCCCAGTATGGTGTTTTTTAAAAGTCAATGTTGTGGATGATGCTTACTACAGCCTAAGCTTTAAATAATATCTTCTGACTCAAGCAAAATACCTTGGGAAAAAAATGCTGTGTTTCCTTTCCCAGCTCAGCTTTTATTTCATGTTCCAGCTGAAGGAGCTTTCTGTTCTTTATGGGATCGGAGGCAGACTCAAAACCGCTTGTCCATAAAATTCACAGATTATCAACTATTACTATTGTTCTTCCTCTGGCATCTCCCTTTTAAAATCAGGGAAAGTTTTGCCCAAGGAAAGACAGTGCCCTTCTGTCTTCATCTGAAGGAAGATACCTAAGTTTCAGAAAACGTATCCTAATCCAAAAAGGGGGGACATGATTAAAAAAAAAGAGAGTTTCTTTGCTGATCCTCTTAAATGTCTGGTACTACAATTCAAAAGGTAGTTAAGTGCATCATGTCTCTGCATGCTGTGATCCCAGTCTCCACGGAAGCCACAGGATCTGGCATCAGGCTAGAAGCAGCATCCAGCTGGACTGGACCACCAGACACATCCACCAGTCCAATGCTCTGTCTCCAACAGTGACCAACCTCCAGGCAGCACACAAGCAGGGTTTCTTTCTTTGTTTCTCTGCTTAGATCCCTCTTTACAACCTACAATACCTGTTTCAAATCTGATGCAGAGGGAAGGAAGACACCCTTGCTGATGATGGTTGGTGTACATGTGCACACAGTCATAGTATATATGAGTGAGATAAGGCTATACTTGTAGTGTGTGGTGTACACGGACTGCACGGTGAAAGCTGTGTCAGAGAATGTCTTTATTGGGGGGGGGGGAACCTCTTTCCCTGGGGTGAAAGGAACTCTACACACATCTGGAAAGACAAGGCCTGAAGTGCCAGTCTCGTTGGAAATATTGTCTTTATCATATTTTTGTTTTCATCCATTCTCCATGATGATTTCATAATTAGCTCTCATTCAGGCCCAGAGGAAATGTGCAAAAACTCACGTAGCAATGGGCATTTTCCATGGAATAAGCGCACGTTAAGAAGCAATGCCCATGAGTTGCTATATCTGTTTCTTGCCACAGAATATCCCTTTCCCACTTTTACAGCGCAATCCTACCTAACTATCCGGCGGGCTGCTCAGGGCCGCCCACCAGAACCTATCCCTGTTCCGGGCCACTCTGGAGCGTCCTGGAGATCTACTTGGGGAAAGGGGACGAACGTCCCCTTTCCCTGGTGTAAATCAGGGAAGGCCCAATGGGCCTCCTCAGATTTTGGCCAGCTATTTAGCTGGCGAAGTAGGAGGAGGCCATGTAAAGACTGCACCGGCCGGGAGGGAGATGGGGATATGGCAGCCACCATCCCTGCTCCTCCTGGACCAGCTCGGTCAATGGTCCCCCTCCCTCGCTGCCTGGACTGCCCCCACCAGAACTGGACTTACCTCCTCTGGTGGCTGCAGGGACGATCTGGCGCCGGAGTGAGGGCGTCCGGCATCCACGCCAGCCACCTTTACTCCCGAGTCATCGCAAACGTGCAAAAGCTTGCGAGAACACAAAGGAACCCGGAGCAGCTGAAAATGGCCAAGCCTTGGCTCATTTGGCGGCTCACCTGCTCTCTGCGAGCCGAAGCTGTGCAAGTCAGAAGTGAGTTGCGAGGCTTCAGTTTGCAGGTGAGAGCTGCGAAAAAAGTGGAAGCGAAAGGGTGACACCCCCTTGGCTGCCTTAGCCTTCGGCTCCCTTCAGCGGGTCCACCTGCAAGTCGAAGCCATGCGACTTGCATCCAACTTGTGCCTTTGGCTCGCAGGCAGGATCCACGAAAAAAGTCAAAGGCATCCAAAGGACTGTCACCCCTTCCAGCCGCCTCTTGCTTCGCTCCACTCTGAATTACTTCCGGCTCTTGACTGGCACGCCACACCAGATGCGCAAAAGGTAAGCTACGTCGCTGCCTCGAAGAAAGCCCTGGATTGCACTGAATGTATGGTTGCAAATCCCACAAGTGTGTTGAAACCCACAGATGTATTTTCCCACGGAATAGCTGCACGTTTAGCCTGAGCCTCAGAAACAGAAATACGGTACACGCAGTATATAATGATTACTGAGGGAAGCAAACAGATGTGGGCCCTTTGGGGGCATGGCAACAAACAGGAAGGTAGTCACCTATTCTTATTCATCTGTTCTTATTCACTGCAGTCTGGTCAGGAAAGAGGCAAGGCCAAGATATGCTGTTAGCATCTGAACTCGCCGGATTCGTCACTGAACTCCTTTTACTTCAACATTTGTGCTTCCAGCACAAGGCATAATTGGAAGCAGCAGCCAACAGTATCAAATATAAGAAGGAAATGACTCCTGCTGTGTAAGTACTGACTGCAAATCAGATTTGCTGTCTTGTAGGCAGTTTTGTTTAAAAGAAGATGTTATAGAGGAGACGATCCTCAACTGGATGGAGCTTCCGTGGCAGATAAAGAGGCAGGCAAATTAGTTTGGAAAAGTGGAGCAATGTTAAAAATGGCTGTGACAGAGATCAAAAGTGAAGAGAGGGGTATTATAAAGGAAATTATCAAAGAGATAAAAAGGAAGATGAAAGAAAAAGCTTCTTCACAAGGTGGAAAAACAACTAATGTGTCTAACTTGCTTGCTTTTCTCACCGTATAACTGTGGAAATAGCCTTATTATTTGCTCGCAGTGTGAAGCCAAAGAGTCTTTTTTGATATTGACACTGAAGCTGGAACCGTTAATGCAGACAGCTATCTTCTGAAGACGCTTAGTTCTGTGTCCAAGGAACATAGAAGTCTTTTACCTTCAGTGGAACCGAGAACATGACTTTGCTAAACAAGACAGCTTAAAGAATAGGAACCAACACTTAAAATTGGTGAATATCTTCACCAACACTTAAAATTGGTTTAATAGTCATTCCATCTCTCCAGAGAACATTAGTTAGGTTAGGGTATCTAAATAGATAATTCTGAGCACCATCAGCAAACTACTCTTTTCAGGATCCTTTGAGAGAATCCATGCTAATCAGACTGGTGTAAAACTGGTATATATTTGTTGTATAGCTATAGCCACAGCCCATGACGGAAAAATATATTGATGGAATCATGAGCCATGCTTCCATGAATTCCCATTCCAAGGTACAGGATTAATGATAGGTAAATTTTTGTAATATTGCACATATAAAATCAAATTGATTGTATTATGTAGTGGAAACAAGCTACTTAACAAGGGCTGCAGCTTAAAACAGAACATGTAAATAAATTGTATTAACTGATATAGTGCAAACTACTGTAATTCTGTGATGAGTTGCAACTAGTTAAGGAAGAGTTAAGATGGAGTACAGGTGTGACAGCCCAATCCTATCTGAACCGTCCTGCTGGCGGAACGTGCGTTCTGCTGGCGGGAGCATCAGAATTCAGGTGGAAATGCACATTGTGTGCGACATTGTCATTTTCGATATCGTTACCATTTTCTATACCTTTTCCAGTTTTATGATAGCCTTTTTGATACTGGATGACAAGAAATGTGCACAGTATTCCAAATTCTAAAATCCAATTTATTGTACAATATACTGGAAACAAATTCTTTAAAATACTGTTGTGTCCCTGTATTTTGAAAGAGAACCCTCTACATTGGGGGGGGGGAAGTTAAACAAGGAGAAGTATCATCTTTTTAAGGAGCTTATTTTATAGTAAGTTGGATTTTGGCCCAACAACAGTGCACACGCAGCCCACACGCAGCACTTACTGGCTATGCCTCTGTTGTTGTTGTTGTTGTTTACTTGGGTGCTGCCCTGTTCTTTGTGGAAAAGCCACTGTGTCGAGGCTCTGCACTTCTTCTGCCGGTCTGCTTAACCCTTCTTTGCAGCCATCAGACAACTGTGTGCTTTGGAAAACTTGTTATCACAGATCTGCTGTCATAGTTCACACGTTGCACATAACAACCAGTCTCTTGTCATTAGGCAATGAACGTGTGTGTGTGTGTGTGTGTGTGTGTGTGTGTGTGTGTGTGTGAGAGAGAGAGAGAGAGAGAGAGAGAGAATGTGTGTCAGTAATGTGACGAAGAACCTGTGATTGACCTCTCACACCAACAAATTAATAGCTGCCTCCTATCTTATCACATTTCCAGACCAGATGAGTTCACTTTCAGTATCCTGTAGTTCACCCACCTGTACTACATTTTTGTTTACTGTAGTTACAGTGCAGCTGAGCTGATGACATGTTTTTGTATCTCCCCCTCCCTTTTTTTTTTTCATCCTAATCTGCCTTGTAAAATGCCAATGAACTATAATGAGCTGTAAATTCAAAAGCTCTACTTTGACATTATGTGGGGATTTGGCTGTAGGTTTGTAGGGAATCAATCCTCAATCATAAATCTCAGCAAGACATCACTCCTGTTATGGATTGCCAATGGATTATGCCCTTTGTCAGAAAGGTATGAGGAACGATTTCTCAAAACTCATCACGGTAATGTTTTTTTTTTTGTAGGCTTTTCATAAATATGACAAATAGATCCTAGCAAAAAAAATATAAGAACGTGAATAAGAACCCTGCTAGAGAAGACCTTCAAGGATCCATCTAGTTCAGCATTCCTGTTTCCAACAGCGACAAGACAAGTGCCATTTGGAAGCTTAAAAGCCGGACATGAGGACAAAAGCCATATCCCTGTGGGCACCTGATATTCCGAGGTACTGTATAATGCACCTATTTATTTATTGTACACATTTTTATACAGCCCTTCCTCCAAGGAGCGCAGGGTGGTGTACATAGTTTACTCCATTTCTCCTCACAACAACCCTGTGAGATAGGTGAGGCTGACAGATAGTGACTGGCCCAAGGTCACCCAGGAAGCTTCGTGGCTGAGCGGGGATTTGAACCTGGATCTTCCAGGTCTAAGTCCGACTCCCAAGCCACTACTACGCTATCCTGGCTCTTATCTAGGCATTAATGTTATATTTAGCTGTCATGACTAATAGGCATGTGTAAGCCTGTTCTTCATAAATTTGCTTAACCCTATTTTAAGGCCAAACTAGACAAGGCATCCAAGATCCATGATTGGATCTCCCAGTTCTTTACATTTTAGCAAACAGCAGCCAGGGGACGGAGAATTTGGATCAAAACTGCAGTGAGGATGAAGGGGTTAACTGGTTGTGAGTCATAACTTTTGACCATAGCACAGGTGCAGAACCAGTGAGCCAAAGTATACTTCAGATAAATAATTAGGCATGGTGGTATGAAACATGGGCCGGGAGGGGATGGGGTTGGCTGCCTTCTCTACCTTCTTGAAAAGATGCCTGTGGCATTTTGGCATATATTTTGATAGCACAATTGTTATCCCAACGTGCTTGTTACCATGCAAACAGCCTATTTCCTATTCATTTTTATTCCAAAGTGAGTCCTATTGATGTTAATGGAATTTACTTGCTAGTATGCGCGTATGTTATAATAATAATAATACTTAGCATTTTTATAGCACTTGCCCTAATTGCTCAAGAAGCTACCCATACGTATTCTCAATAATTTTTCAAACAACCGTGTACAGTTAGCCAACATTATGATCACCCCCATAGTACAGGTGGGAGGATAAGGGTGACAAAAGTGGTTTGCATAGGACTATTTACAGTACTAAATTCAGGGCTGATGTAAGATTTGAGTCAGGCTTTTTTTTGGCTCACAACTCATTCTTTTAACTTCTGAGGTATGCTAGGACTGCTGCCAAAAGCATTTAGTTTTTCAGCTGGTTGGTGTACAGATTTTTATTTATTTTTTGCTTCCTGTTTAGGGATTTCTACCAATAAAATCGGCAGTGGAGCCGATTAGCTTATATTGAAGGAAACATGTGTATAATTGGCGTGTGTGTGTGTTCACAGTGATGAAGCCTCTTAACCCTGAGCTACATTGTCCACAGCCGCGTCGCGTCCGCGTTCCGTGCGTGTCTGGTGTCCCGCCACCAGGTCAAACAACAGGCTCTGATTGGCCGGACATAGCTGGGCTCGACTTTTGCTGTGTCCGCGCTACATCTGGCCAATCAGAACCTGTTGTTTGACCTGGGGGCGGGACACCAGACACGCACGGAACGTGGACGTGACGCGGCCGTGGACAATGTAGCTCGGGCTTTGTTGTGTGAACCCATGAACATTCTAAATGCTGAGAAAAAAAAAAGGGAAATCTCCTGATACTATTACAAGAAAAGTCATACACAGTAAGAATCACGGTCTTTCTTCCCACGTATGAAGCAAGCCCAGCATCATCCCATTTTCAAAAGGTGCCTCTTCAGTTTTGACCATTATTACACTACACCTTCCTAAAGCCTTTATCTTGGATCCATTCCCCCGTTTGAAACCCCTTTGATTTCAATGTGTGTCTTGTCAGAATAAACACTGCATGCCCTTATGCCTGTTCCACATGCCTTTGATATAATCCTTATTGAACCAAATTTACTGTGCCGAAAAATGTAAGCCAGGCTTGTTATCGTAGGCCATAGAAAACCTTTTCCCCCAAACAATTTCTACAGAAACATTTGTCCAATTGCTCTCTGCTGTTTGAAATATAAAGAGATCACTTGGCTTGTTTTAATACTGATCCGCTGCAGACAATGCTCTGTATTTATAGCGCTCAGCTGTGTGCTATACGAGATCCTACACAAGCCGTCTCAGTCCTTTTCTGCTCTGTGATAATATTTACTAGGGTGGAAATCCCAGATTTCCGATATGCAGCACACGCACTTCTTACTGAGAATAAATACACTGGAGGAAATGAAGTGGGAGGTTATCAAGAGAGGCAAGTGGTGGGGGGGAGCGGATAGAGGAAGTGGCAGCATCTATTTAAAGGAGAAATGTATTTAAACATCAGCCAAATGACATCATTTTCATACCCTCCACAACGGAAGCTTAAACACCCAAATACTCCACAAGCCATTAGTTTCTCAGTGCCCTGAAAGGGATTAAAGTATCTTAATCAACTGCTAAAGCAGAAAGGAAGGCCAGATCCTAGATATTAGCAAAGCTTCGTAACAGTGGAATTTGTAGGGGCTCGGCTTTTACTGCAATCTCATCAATGAAAACTGATTGTTCACCACCACAGCCAGGCAATGTCTGTGGACATTGTGCAATTCTGTGCCCAAACCTTTGGGGAAACACAGGCATAAAATACTGTGTTTTAGCATCTGCTAGCGGAGTTCACATATGGCTGTCTATACACACCTGGATAGTGATTTTATTTCAGTCTCCCTGTGACTGATCAGGGTACAAAGAGAGAATCAAGGATATTATTATGAAATATATTTACGATGCTTTTCCAAAGCCATCCCATATGCCTTTGCTATATTTCATACCAGTGTCATCATTTTTATGCCCAGGGCAGACTCTCAATTCTATGCCCTTTCTCTCCTGCCCTAAAGTGAGTTAAGAATGGTTGGGGACAATGTTCCCTCTAAATCCCCCCCCACACACACACACACACTGTGCAGAACAGCTAATGACCTGAGCAGACTATAACCACTGTCATCTTAAAATGAGCAATTTCCAGTCTGACCACTAGGCAGTAAGTTAGGTACTGCCCATGCATCGCAACTAAGGCAAGCAGGTGCCATGTCTATCAAGCATGATAAAGAACTATGTAACCCATATGCAGTTAGCTTTTTAAAATAAAACATTAACAGAACTCCGAGAATAGTCCCAACTCCCATGGCATTGCAATATATACCACATTCCACCATATATGAGGAATGCGTTCACTAGAAACAATTATTATTTCTAGTAATGCCTACAATATGCAGGTGCTTATGTAACACAAGACAATAGTATAGCCCAGGGCTTCTCAAACTGTGGGTCATCACGAGTTGGGCCCTCCTGCCTGCCCTTGCCTCCATTGGGTTCCAAATTGGAGCCAAACCAAAGCAACTGGAGGCCACACCCAGGTCACAACTCACCTCCTACAGCTGCTCCCAGTGCAGGCCTCAGAAGACCTGGTTTTGCCTACACAACTTCGGGTCACACCAGGAGGCCTCTCTGGGCCTGCAGAGGCCATCCAGGACCAGAAGCAGCTGCAGGAAGTGGGTTGCAACACCACCACGCCAGGATTGAGAACCCTTGGTATACTATACCAATCTTCTATGCCCATCTTCTGAGGAAGTCATGTTTGGAGGAATTCAGATAGAAACACAATTTACAGCACAATCCTATCCATGTCTACTCAGAAGTCCTATTGTGTTCAATGGGACTTACTCCCAGGAAAATGTGTATAGGATTACAGCCTTAGACTTTAAATCAGGGTCTGTTACCAGAAATTCCAGCCCTACCTGGGCATGCCAAGGATTGAAGCTGGGAATAAGACTCTGTCCTTATTAAACTTCCTTAAGATGTTGTGTCCTTCTGGGTGGTATTTTTTGATGTTCTTTCTTTCTGTTTCCAAATCCAAACCATATCTGATTTCATAAACCTCTATCTTCTTCCCTACCCAACCCCAACTTCCTCACCCTTTCTTTCCCCATTAAAAAGCCCCTGATAATTTTGGTAGCCCTTCTTTATACACAATTTAGGGTTCTTTGTACCTTTTTCCCCACAATATCCTTTCGGAGGTGGTGCAAACATAGCCTGTAGTATCCTTTTATCAGTGATCTGCACAGCATGCACACCTGGCTTCCCTCCTTATTGATCGCGTCTATCAGTGAACTGCACTCATGTCTGGTTTCCAAGCATCACTTCTATCAGCAATCTGCACACATTGCCTGGCTTCCCTCCAGCAGGTGCCACAGGCATGAGGGAGATTAGAGAACAAAGAGAATGGTGTGTGTGGCAACTTCTTTCAGCTGCAGAGGGGCTTCTATTACAGCTGAGTGGCCACAGGGAACACTGGGTGTGGATCTTTAAGAGTTTTGGTGGATGAACTTCCAAGTTCTCTTTGCTTGCATAATTGAACCTGCTCAGAAGCTTTTATGCAAGAAAAAAAATGGATGGCTTCTATTGTCCATTGTTACATGTCTCCCATTTTTTTTCCTTATCCACCAGCAGTATCCCATGGCTGAATGTGGTTTACTAGGTTAGGCTGCAAGTACAGGGTCAATGAGAAACTGCAATAGTGCCGCTCTGTCTGGCCTGCTGCCCTCACTAAGCCTCTGAGCAAGCTGATGCTCTTGAACTCCTCTCTTGAAAACAGGCTTGAAAACAGGCCTAAATATTCTTAACCGAAAAGAAAAATTACATGATTTAATACCAGTTTAATACATTCCATGATCTCTGACATCTATTTTGCAACGCATTGCAAACTTTGCAGACAACCATTGTATAGGAAAAGTGATTTTTCAAATTTTCTATCTCCATACAATCATTCCACAATGACTTGTTAGCCTTCCATGTCTGCCACGGAACTCACGTGTGTTGGAGAAAATTCTGAGATATATTTTGTGGTGCATAGTCAATTCATGTAGACTAGTGGCTATGTCTATTGGGCCTTACCGCTGCCCCCAGATAAACTGAGAAGTCACCCTTTTTTCACCGTGTTCTGTTCATTATTTGGCTAAATATTTGGCCTGTATCTTCCTTATACTTCTGTCCACCATCACCGGACCGAGCCACCTTGACAAGTTTCTAAGGAACCCCAGGGTTCTCTAGAACAGGAGTTCTCAACCAGTGGTACTTGTGCCACCAGTAGTACTTCAGCCAACTGCTGGTGGTACTGGGACCGCTGGGCTGCCAGAACCCTGCTTCGATGCGGCACTTTCAGCGCTGTGTTTTTACTCCAGCATGGCTCCTGCCTTTGACTGAGCCTCTCGGGAATGCTGAGAAGGGAACTCCCACCCAAAGCCTCCTACCTACGTTTTCTGGCTTCCGAAAACCTGAAAACCCAGAAGTAACTGGCGATGATGTCATCGCCAGTCACGCCCAGACGGTGATACACAGCAGGAGAGTGGTGCCAGAGGAGGTACTTGGCCAGGAAGGGGTTGAGAAACCCTGCTCTAGAACACAGTTTGAAAATCCCTAGTATAGTAGATAAAAGCAATTCAGACATTAGATTATGAGATGGGTTGAGGTTCAGGATCATGGACATCCAAACTCCACCCCATGTCCATAATAAGATCTAAAAAATCACCCCTCATTTGTACATCTGTGATGTTTGTTCAGAACCATCCACTGCACACAAAAGCCCTACCTGTGTATGGTTATATACTGTACATGAATGCTCTTTTGCAAACTTATTGTGAACATGTGGTGTTCAGGCGCATGCAATCACACCCCCTTCCCCACCTCCACAGGTTCATACTGATGACTGAATTTCAGTCAAAAGGTACTGTTTGTTTTAAACCAATCCCAGTTACTGCAATGGGGTGGGGTGAGGGTGGCGGCGGCTGTAGCGTATATATAAGGAAAATACCTGAATGCTTCATGCATCTCACCTCATTTGCATTTCTGGTGACTGACAGCCTGCTGCTTTTGCAGCATACAAATGGTGAGAGGACAAGTGGGGAAGGGGGGGGAAGAGGAGTGTTCATTTCAAACTGAAATGTTTGACAGACTTAACCATATTTTTTTTTCAAAATAAAACCTGATGAAATCTCAAATAGAAAAAAAACCCCTATTTCCACAGTACAAGAGAGATTACATTTCAGCATGCCAGGTTTACTATTCTTAAACAGATGCAGATACAGGTTTGTTTATTTCTTTCTCTGCCACTTGTTTTTCTTACAAAACAACACACACACACACACACACACACACACACACACACAGAGAGAGGTACTATGGCTACAGCTTTTTTATTGACAGCTCATCTACCTCCTGCTGCTCTGAATGCTGATGGTTTGAATACGAGACCAGTTGTCACAACCCGAAAGCAATTTCAAAGCCTGTTACTGGAAAGTCCTCTACCAACATTTCACTTAGCTTCTTGCCTTGCCTTTCTCCAACAGTAGCATTTAAAACAAAGTAAGAAGAGGGTCTGGAAATCCACCCTTCTGTAGAAACTGAGGGCCAGTTCACACATACGTGTTCATCATCTGAGGACGGCAGCATCAAATGGTGATTTGGACATGTGAATGAGCGATTAAACACTAGAGACCAAAGTCATCTCACATGACCTCATGTGGCCCACTATGCCCCATTCCTATCTCCCACCATACTATGTGCTGCTTCCTATGGTGGAGTGGGCGAGAGGCAATGAGACAGCTCGGAAGCGATAAGGAAAAATATTAGATACTTATTAAAGTAAGTAAAAATATTACTTATAAAAACTTACCATGGGGTAAGTAAAAATATTTTTACTTAGGCTACCTGGTTGCCAATGGGTCTCCTCAGACCCATTTAGCTGGCATAAGTCTGAGAAGCCTCCTCAGGGGCAGGTCCAGGCTGGAAAAGGGGGATAGAATCCCAGCGAGTGCTGCCACTACAGAGATCCACCCCCTCCCGCCGCCACTACAGAGATCCACCCCCTCCCGCCCCCCGGGTTGACCCGATCCCTGCCTCGATTCTCCCCCAAACCACCTCTTTACCTGCTCCGGCAGGGCGTCTGGGAGCTGCAGGTGTGTACATGGAGCCTCTGGCTGTTTGCATTGGTTGCTCCATACCACACTGCAATGCTGCAAGATGCTTTTGCTATGCTGTAAGAGGACTTATAGCAGCGAATCACAAGATCCACCACCAGCATAAGCTCTCTATTGGATCAGGCTGCCCGTTGGGTGGCAACAGTGTGCGTGTGCGTGTGTGTGGTCATGTCTTACCTCTCCACCACATACCTAATGTAATGTATGGTGTGAGCATTCCAGACAGAGGTCTGCGTGCATGAAAGCCTGATTTGCAGAGCTTTTCACCTGCATTTTTGAGGAAAGATAACACAAACCAAGCAGCTGAATAGCTCAATGCTGGCCTCTTTATGGAGTTGTGTGCTGCTACTTGGCATACACTAGTGTTGCAGAGGGGTGTTGAGTGTGCACCCACTCTTCCAACATGCAAACTTTGTAAGTTTCTGAGCCAGGCCAGTGTTTTGCAAGGTAGTCAGCTTATGGGCACAGGTTGGAGAAAGTAAGGGAAATTGCTGAGAAATCATGCATTTTCCCATCTTAGTTATATCAGTTCACCCTTTATATTATACTTCCAGACACAGGACTATTGAGAAGAACTGATCAGTCACAGCTTCTTCTTCAGTTTTTCACAGAACCTTTGAAACTGCTGTTAAAAAAAAAACCCAACAAATAAAGTTATAGTAGCTTCAGTGCAAGAACTAGCCGTTATATTCATTGTACAAATAACACAGATCCAGCCAGCCTTCCTTGCAAACACTGCTGGCTATTTGCATTTGGCCACAGTTGTGCATAGCATAAGTGGAAATTTGCTCAACAGCGCATGAGTGGTTTTGCTCATTTCTTGTTGGTTTCCCTTTTGCTGAGCCAGATATCTAACGTTAGGCTTACCAGATCCCCAACCGGGACAGAATGCTAGACCTTTAGGAGAAGGAATGTGGGCAGGTGTAGCTTGTTAAACCTTAGAGCACAATCTTAGGCATGTCTACTCAGAAGCAAGTCCCATTGTGTTCAGTGGGGCTTGCTTCTGTGATGCCTAGGATTGTGCTCTAAGGTTTAACAAGCCACACCTGCCCACATTCCTTCTCCTAAAGGTCTAGCACTCTGTCCCGGTTGGGGATCTGGTAAGCCTATCCAACATGCAGTTGTGAGGAATTCACAAAGCCCATTATTTTCAGTAGTGCTGCACCCTGACAAAATTATTACTGAAGTCTGTAGTAGACATTGGAGCTCTCGGTCCTCAGTTCTGGGGATAGGACATTCTGTGAACCCTGTGAGTGCTGCATTCTGAGTCTTTGAGGGAAGAACAGCCTCGCTCTTGAATGACCCAGCTGAGCAATGGGTGAGCAGTTCTAGGGAAAACCCCTTGTGATCCTGTCATCATATGGCGCTTTGATTGTCTGGTGTTTCTCAGATTTTTATCAACAAATTTAAAATAAATTTAAAAATTTTAAATACATTAAAATTTTATTTTTAATAAAATCTATTTTTTTTCTAAAGCAAAACGTTGTGGTAGCAGATTGATTGCAGGAAGAAAGAGCCATGAGCTGGGGGAAGGGTAAATCTGAGGAAAAGGAGCAATTAATTGCAGGGAGCAATGAGGTGGAGAACAGTCAATTGAGGGGATTACTACGTATTAATTTGTGGGGGGGGGGATCCGGGGAAAATGCAATTAAAACAGGTGAATTTGAAATAAAGGGAGAATTGGGGAAACGAGTTGTTAATTCTGAGAGGGAAGAACGAGCAATGAATATATGAAGGCGGAACTGGAAAAAGGATGAAGAAAAGAAGCAGTGAATTGAGAGTGTATGTGTGGGGGGAGGAATCAGGTGGGGCAGCAGAGCAGGATAGAAGAACTTACCAGAATAATACTATGCATGGGACAACCCAATCCTCTGTAAGATATAGTAGCCGGTCTAAAGGGCTGGCTGCCGTATCCTATCCAGGCCCCTGGCTGCCCTGGGGCAGCCCGGGTGCACCTCGAGGGAAGGGGACAATCGTCCCCTTCCCGGGTGTAAGCAGCAGGAGGCCCAACAGGCCTCCTCGAATGTACACGAGCTCCGCAGCTCGTGTACATTTGCGTCTGCCGTTTAAGGCTGCGCTGGGCCTGGAGAGGGCTTTGGATATTGGAGTGTCTCACCGTCGATATCCCCGCCCTCTCCAGGCCTCTCTCTCACAGCCCGGTCTACCCTCTCACCCGTATAGGCCTTACCTGCTCCACTGGGTATAGGGATGGCAGGGATGCAGGGTGAGGGCCGCCAGCCTCTGTGCCAGCGGTCCTTACTCACCATGTGCCGTAAACACTCTTTACGGTGCGTTTACGACACCCTGCGCCAGTGGAGTGCGTGCTCCCCTTGCGCACCATTGCACAGGATTGCGCTGTTACTTAGAAGTAAGTCCTATTGAATTGAATGGGGTTTACTCCCAGGAAAGTGTGCATAGGACTGTGGCCTAAGTCCCACTGATTGTAATTGGTGAGATGTGTTAAGGTCTCTACTGCAATCAATGGGACATATAAGTGCTTCAGTTTGGCTGGATTGCATTCTGTGTCACTATTAACTCCAGTGAGGCTTGAGCTTCACTCACTGCTGGACAGGCAGAAAATATGAACAGCCTGCCTTAACAATGCACTGTTGTACTACAGGGAGAAGAAAGAATGTAGGACACAGTAGTTGCATGAGGGGTAACTTGAGCTGGTCAGCTCTTTCCTCTGCTGAGGTCCTGACCTCAAAACCTCCATATTACTGTTGTTTGCACTGCAGCCTAACAAAGATTTATTTCACCTCCCTGCAGGCGCACATGCCAAAGGAAACAATATCCCAAATTAGCAGTGCTTTGGTGCACTTTTGAATCTAAGACCACACCTATAGGGTGATATTTCAAGCAAAACCAAAAAGATGTGAAATGCATGGCAGCATTTGTAGATCTGACCAGCAGTGACACATTTTGCCTATTTTGGGGGCTGCTGCTGCTGAAGCACAGAACAGGAGAACAGGATAGCTAGAATACTATTCTTGAAAATATGAGTAGTTGTTGCTCACAGTAGCACAGATTGATTGATTGAGTCTATCTAGGTCAAAATGCTATGGAATCCTGCAGGTGTTAAAACAGACACTGGCTGTCCCTTTAAACTCTAGGATCCAATGCAGTAAACGGTGTGCATAAAAGTTCCTTTGAAAACAATATGATTGAAGTGCACAATTCAGAGTTTAAAGCCCCAATTCTATCCCCCGCCACCAGTGCTGATGCAGTCACACCAAAAAAGAGTGTGCTGCATCCTATGGTATGTGTACCTGGGGTGACTGGAAGGCAAATGGGAGGTATGTAGGCTGCCTATGGGTCTCCTCAGTGACAAGCTGCCTATTTTGGTATGTCTGAGGAGTATTTTGACATATCTCTGAGAAGGGAAAAGGGGCAGGGAGATGTTTGAAAGGGGGTTTAAGATCTGGCATGCACCAGATCCACCCCTCCTGCCCCCTTCCTGTCCACGATCTGCCCCACCTGCATCAGCTTACCTGTTCTGCAGCTGCTTGTCAGTTGTGGCAGCGGGCTGCTGCCCCTGCCACCATTTATGCCGGCAGCTCCAAAACAGCCACCAGCTGCGCACCATGTGCCCTGCATGTGGCCCTATTACAATAGCAGAACTCTGTTCCACTGTTGTTACCTGCCTGATAAGATTGGGCTGTAAGTTCCATAAATTTCCATGGGAATCAGGGGTTAACTAACCACTATGGGCAGACACATGTAAGAAAGCTCCTAAATCAGTATGTTCTTTGTTTGTACTGTCATAGAGAATTCCGTGAAGAAGTAGCAAGGAGGCTTTTCCGTTTCCATGCCTGCAACTAAAAAGGTAAAGGTGACCCCTGACAATTAAGTCTAGTCGTGTCCAACTCTAGGGTGTGGTGCTCATCCCCATTTCAAAGCCGAAGAGCCAGCGTTGTCCGAAGACGCCTCCGTGGTCATGTGGCCGGCATGACTCTCCTTGCCGCAGCACATAGCATGCGGCTGGAACACAGAGCGCTGTTTACCTTCCCGCAAGTGGTACCTATTTATCTACTCACATTAACATGCTTTGGAACTCCTAGGTTGGCAGGAGCTGGCCAAGCAACGAGAGCTCACCCCGTCGCGGATTCGAACTGCCGACCTTTCGATCGACAGCTCATGGTTCAGCGGTTTAACCCACTGTAGTGGAAGAAGATCCAGAAGACTGGCAGGAGCCAAGTGTGGTGTCAGCAGTGGACCCTTGTTGACAGATCCGGGCAGCAAGGAGTTAACAGATGAAGACTTGGACTTTGACAGGACTGGGCAGCAAGGGGTCAACGCCCAGGACTGCATGGGTGGAAGCACACCTGAAAGCAATTGGGTGTGGCCCACAGGTGTTGTTACTAAGTAGGAAGAAGCTGGGACTTTGAGTGCAATGGGTGTGGCTCGCAGCTGCACCCAATTAGCACTAATTGGAACTTAAGGATATAAAAGCAGAAAGATTGCAGCAGGACTCTCATGTTGCTGAGGACTCTCTCTCGCTGGGGTATGATCCTAGCTTGCTGAAGGACTTCGCCAGAGGATGGGACGCTGCTGCCATGCCAGAGGAAGGAGCTGGAGACGCTGTTGGATCCTCTGCGAAGCCGAAGGACTGGTAACCTTGGACCAGAGACTGGAGAAATCTGACGGAGAAAGGAGAAAGCTCTGCTGCCCAAGAGCCCGGTTTGAGGGAGACATGTTGGGATTTTGCTGGGGAGAAGGAAGACAGCTGTGGCTGTTTTATTTCTGTTGGAGAGACTGTTTCTGTTGTGTGGACTGAGTAGCAGAAGGGTTTCTGCTTTAGGAGATTTATGGTGTTAGGGTTGCTGTAAAGCAATACATTTTGGTTAACTGTCCATCTGAGTTCAGATTTTTTTTTTTTTACACACAGCGTTAACTATTTGAGGTGCTATCAGTTGAAGCGGACATTTAAGGGAGTATTTCAGATTGAAATTATTTAAAGGAAACAAACTTAAAGGGAACAAACCTTCTCCTGGAAGGAGAAGTTGGGTCAAAACAATTTGGTCCCAGGAGTGGGGTGATTTCCAAGCAAGACACCCACTCTGCTCCAATTGCGCATGCTAGATCCTATCCCCTCCTTTCCAAGGCTGCCCGCCCCTTTCTTCTCCTTGTCCTTGCCCTAGCTCATTAGCTGGCACAAGTCCGAGGAGACCTATAGGTGAGTGGGAAGCTTGTGGAGGGGTAAGGGAAAATGTCCCCCTTCCCCCTCCCAATCTGTGCCTCCCCACTAGATACAGCATGTGCCTTTTTGGCATGGCTGCATCAGCTGTGGGGGCGGGGGAAGGATAGGATTAGGCTCTTAGTCATGGTCTCTTACTACAACTGGAATCTCAGCATTTCTTCACTTCTTTCCCCTCTTTCACTGGGTCCATTTTCTTTCCCCCTCTCCTCCCGCCACCACAAAATTCCTGGTTCGTCCGCCTCGATTCTCCTAGTTAACCCTCCTGATTTTCCTATATCCAGCTCCCCCTCCTTTCCCCCCTCTTTTGCTTGCACCATTATGTATCTTCTCCTTGTGAAAATTTCCTCTCTCTTCTACCTAGAAACTGCTTGTTTAGTTGTAGTGGACTGATTGCTGAATATATTGCATTGCATTTTATTATTGATTTCCCCTCTTCCCCCCCCCCCCGTTATGGTATTATTATCCTCACACAAAAAGGTACGAATTGTTGCATCTTTAACCTGGTCTCCCTCCTCTTTTATGCCATTCTACTGGGTTCTGCCATTGGCCACTGAACGTGGTCCCTATACACATAACAGATTTCCCCCGTGTGCACATGTTATACAGTGCATGTCTTAAAATCATACTCAGTAACAAGTTCACCCAAATAGTCCCCAATGTGAAGTTTAAAGACAACATTAAATTAGTATTCAAATTGTGCTTTTGAGGAGTGGTTTGGATTCTCCCTACAATTAGAAGTTGTTGGCATGGGGCACTGGGGAAGAAGGCATGAGTGCCCACACTCCTCCCCCATGTGTTTAAGAGAAATCGTTGGAGTATAGTCCAAATCAGCCCATGTTTGCAAGATACTGAGTGCTGATAAGCAAGATTGAAAAATTTGGGGGTAAGGTGACTAACAGCGCAATCCTAACCAACTTTCCAGCACCGGTACAGCTCCAACGCAGCCCTGAGGTACCCTGAAGGCGCCTCCATGGCTGCCCCTGCTCCGCAAAATGCAGTGTGCACCCTGTTGACACAGCTACACCAGCACGGGAAAGTTGGTTAGGATTGCGCTGTAAGAGGCTGTCCAAACAATAAATGATAATACATTGGTGTAATTTAACCAAGAAAAGCTGTTATGTTCATTAAGGACACTTAAATTACGTATTGCAGTATCTCTTTTGGTTGGCTAATCATTTTTAAAAAGGGAGTTTATTCACTGATTCACTACTCAATCCACTGAATACTGTTGTGTAACACTGAAGGAAAAGCTATGAATTCATTTTCCTAACAATCACTGAGACATGATGGTTGAATTTAAGATGGTGCTCAACAATATATATGTCATAGCAATTGAAAGAAAACAACCATGGACCCCATTGTTCTTGGCATATGTTCGCTCTGATCCAGATGTAGTCATGTGCAAGCCCAAGGCAGTGTTTGAAGATATGCATTCCAATCCACATTGCAAGTACAGGTGAAAATGCTTGCTCCCATCCACACTATGAAATGTGCCAATCTGCTGCCTTATATCTAAATGTACATTGCAGTGTAGATGAGCCTCTTGATGCTGATCTCATGCATACGTCTTCCTTGCTAGATTGGAGCAGTTGGGTGTAGACATTTTCAACTCAATGCATACTTTCTCTTATCCAAAGCATGCACTCCTTGTTTATGGAGAGCAGATGGTTATAAACAATCAGAAGCGTCGCTGGGGGGGGGGGGGCGGGCGACAAGCAGGGTGTGTGTGACAAAGCAGCGGGGGAGGCGACAACTGTGCTGTTTTGGCAGCGGGCGGTGGAGAAGGCAATGGGTTTGGCCCATCCTCCTGCCCTGCATCTCTGAAGGGAGTTGCAGCGGTGGTAATGTCACTTCTGGTGACGTCATGGGGGGGGGACACTAAACAATGGCTTTAAGGCCCCCACTGAAGACTTATTCACAAGCAAAAATGTGTTCAGGGTAGACCATACTGAGACAATGACATCACTGCAACATCACAAAACATGACAGTATGCCAGCACCACATGGACGTTGCAGATAATCATCCAGAAAATCACACAGGCAATGAATTCCTAGGAGAAATCAAGGTAGCATCAGGAAGAAATATTGGTGAACTACAACTGGTGATGCTTACATGTTTTGTAATTGTATGCCCATTCATGCACTGCCTCCATGCCTTTATCCATGTCAGCAAATTAGTGTGTGGGTCAGAAATTAACCAACACTAACTGAGTCAACCTCTGTGACCTTTTAACAATATCACATGTAACTCTGAGATTGTAGAAGTTGCTGCAGTGGATCCCTGGGAGCTACCAGCTCAAACTTCATCAACTGCTGCAGAAACCGACCCAGTCAGTGTAATACGAGAAGCAGTGTGGGAAGCCTCTTCTCTTCCTATATTACAAATTGTTATTAAGAATATGTATATATCGCTTTTTAACCAAAGGTTGTCCACAAAGTGGTTTATATAGCAAAATAAATTGTTCCCTTCCCCAAGGGCTCACAATCTAAAAAAACAAAAACAAAACCACACACACAGAGAACAAAAAAGTCACCAGCAATAGCTACTGGAAAAACAGCATACTGGGGTGAAAGGACGGTTGCTCTCCCCCCATGAAATATAAGAGGACACTACTTTAGAAGGTGCCTCTTTGCCCAGGTAGCAGGGGTAACATTGCACTGTAGCGGCCCCCTGATGGCTCAATAAAGTTCTTGATCTTGCTGCCGTTCCAGAACTGTGAAAATCTGGCAAACGACCATTCATGCCTGCTGGGATGCAATTTGATCCGATGGGTCACAAATTGTGCAGGCCTGGCTTACGCGAAGACTACCCTCAGGTTACGAAAACACTGGGAAGGTCCCAATTCAATTACAGTTAGTCATGACAAAGGGTCAAAGTTACACCTTATATGAAACTTGTAGTTTGGCCCTGCATGCGTCGGGGTGTGTGTGTGTATGTGTGTGAGAAATAGCAGCTGCGGAGGAAGGGTGATCAGGACTGGAACCACGCTGTACATGGAGGAGGGGGTTTAACCCTTTCTCTTATACCATATTCCCAATGAAAATCACACCCTGCTATTAGATATTTTCCTTCCAGGGCTAATAGCAGCTTTGGAGGATGCAAATTCAGTTTACTTAACTTTAATTTATTTAACATACTTTCAGGCCACCTTTTTCTGAAGGGAGCACCAAGGCAACTTACAACATAGCAGTGAACCATTTTAAAACAATGATCAAAACAATCACAACAGAATAGCAAGCCACAAAACATGTGAAGCACAAAGGAACAAGCAGACTTAAGAAGCATCCAGAAGGCTAAATGAAACAAAAAGGTTTTAACTGCCCTCTTAAAAGTGGACAGTGTCAAAGCCAGTCAGATCTCCAGAGGAAAGGAATTTCACATTTGTTGGGACTGATGTGAGAAAGGGTTGTCATGACCCCAACCCTGATCTCTTGTGACTACAATTTAAATTAAAAAAAGAAACATGTAGGACGAAGCAATGTATTTAAGGTAGCATGTAGTTTGGTCCTTAGGACTTAGTTACAACTAGCTTAACTTGTCCGATTGGTATTACTGGTAATAGACAAGCAGCCCAATTCTATGCACATTTACTTAGAAGTAAGTCTCACTGGGGAGGTTACTCCCAAGTAAGTGTGCATAGGAATACAATCACATCTACTCTAGCTGGATTGGGGCCAAATACTGTAATGTATAAAGCAGTGTAATGTATTAGATATACCACAAATACTACAGTATTTCCATTGTGAATGTATGAGTTAGGTAGGCTTACCAGATCTCCAACCAGGACAGAGTGCTAGACCTTTAGGAGAAGGAATGTGGGCAGCAGGTGTAGCGTGTTAACCTTAGAGCACAATCCTAAGCATGTCTACTCAGAAGCAAGCCCCACTGAACACAATGGGACTTGCTTCTGAGTAGACATGCCTAAGATTGTGCTCTAAGGTTTAACAAGCTACACCTGCCCACATTCCTTCTCCTAAAGGTCTAGCACTTTGTCCCGGTTGGAGATCTGGTAAGCATAGAGTTAGGTAATTGTGCTTTTATATATTTGCTGCCTTTTATGGATAACAGGAAAAACAAAACTGATGCCACATTTTGCACATCACAAAATTGAACATGCTTTATAACATGCAGATTCCTCTGACATGCTGTATTTCTAAATTGGAAATGCTAGCACACTATAAAAGTGATCCTTAGTGTTATCCTTCCCCACTGAGACGTCACTGAATCAACAATTGTGCTGGAGAGAGCACAGGGATCTTTGCATTTGTGCAGGATGATTGAGGACACATCTACTGAGGTACAAAAAGATATTTGGGGGATAATAGATGCTACATCAAATATAGATTACTATGGTAGCTCTATGTACCCAGTGTGTGTGTGGGGGTTGTTGTGTTGTGCGCAGGCTGCAATGTACATAAGGAATATATAGAGCTAAGGTTTGACACACACAATGATCAGCGATATAGTCATCATTGCTACTATGGAAGATGGGTATGGGCATCCATGCCCTATATTATTATTTATTATTCACATTGCACCGTCTGCATACATGGTGCTTTACAGAATTGTGTATAAGCGAAACATTGACAAGTCTCTGATCCTGAGGAGGTTATAATCTAAAATTGGCAAGGGAGAAGACAACAGAGAGAAAAGTAGTAGCACCTGCCTGTTTTTCTTTTCTAGTAAATATGAGCAAACCCAACCCCCCCCCCCAAATCACTCTATATAAAGACATTAAAACTTAGAATTATTGTACTGTTCAGCAGGACAGTCCATCACATGAGATCTTGTGTATGTCGGTCTTTTTCTGCCTCAAACCAAATCTCAGCGTAATTTTAAGGAAAGCAGAATTGTGTGCTTAAAAAGTTGTCAAATGTAAATGGGTCACTGTTTTCATATCTTAAACATCTGTTGTTTATACCCAAGAAAGCACACTGGGGGCAAGGAAATTAATTCCCCAATTGCTGTCAACTGAGTTAGGGAACAGCAATAAACAGCTTACTGTAAAGCCGCTAGCTACAATAAAACTGCTGTCAATAAAGTGTGGCTGATATGGTTTTGCTGTGCCAGAAAAATGCATCCTTTGAAAATGAAAATCTGAAATGGTAACTAGAAGAGCCTTCCTTGTCCCTATACACAAAGGAACTATATCACAAAACTCTGATAGCACCGAACGCTTCGCATTTTCTTTTTTTGCCTCCCTGTGTGGTGCAATTTAAGAAAGTTATACATCACACTTCAATGGGAAAACAAACCCTAATGATTCATACACACAAACCCCCACACATGCACACCCCCCCCCCCGGTGAATTAAAGAAAAGGAAAGGGGGAAGATTCCTGAGGCTTTAACTGGATGTTTCTGTATACAGAAATATGTCTCTGCATTTCTGCTGCAGCTATTGAAAACTGTATTATTGCTTGAGGTTATATTCCAATTTCCATTACAAGCCCCTGTTTTCACATGCTTTCCACTCCCCCCTCCCTCCTCAAAATCTTCTTTTCAGCTGAAGTTTTCCATGCTTGGTCTCAGCTCAAAGATGAATTTCTTTAGACAGTTGAACAAAACCTGCTAACCTTTTTTTTTTTTAAAGATATATAAGGGTGAGGGAATGTACTGTACTGTATTTTCACAGTATTTCTAAGACTTTAAGCCTTTACTTGTTGTTCCATGCATATATGGATATACTGTATAACTAAAAACCAGACACACTTTAGAAACATTTTTTAGCCAGTTGCCACTGAGCTAATTGCCACTATTTTCATGGATAAATAAAATCATAACAAAATCAAAACAAAAACATTTTACTCAATGTAATGTATAATCCAAGTTGTTTTGTTCATACAGTGCTATTCTGCAATTTTCCCACAACAGTTGATTCTACATATAAGCTTATTTTTATGAGGATGTTTCAAAAATGTATTTGGTGGTGTTCTGTTTATCTCCTTTATATAGTAAATATAAGGAAATAAAACCCAGGACAACAAGACACCTGCAATGGGCCAGTGCCTTCATAATTTAGTTAATTGCAACGCTGCAAAACCTATGCTACTATTTAAAATTCTGCCCCGTAAGAATTTAAGGCAGACAACACCAGTGGCATTCCTGGGGGGGGGGGGGCACAAGGTACTGTACGTTGTGCATAGGTCTACTCAGCGTTACATGGTAGCCCCACCCACTCGCCATCAGAACCATTCCACGCAGCAAAGGTAATGTGCAGGGATTCTCCTGCGTGTTGCCATCGCTGCTCGGAATGGCTCCATGAATGGGCGTGGCCAATGTGTAACGTTGTGCGCAACTTACAGTACCCCCCCTCTAGGAATTCCACTGGACAACACTTCTTGCCTGTTTTGTTGCCCAGGTGTCAGCAACAATGACTGAGAACATGGGAATAATGCAGTTCATAGGAATTGTAGCTCCATGCTGGAGCAAAGCTTGCAACCTAACAGATGTAGGATTCTAGCACCAGCATTTTCAGTCAGTGTTTCTCATGTAGAAAGGCAAGGAAAATTCCCCACCCAAGACCTGAGATGTTGTACAGTAAGTCCTCACTTAAAGTCGTGTTTTTTTTAATAAAGTAGCTTTGTTTTAAAGTCGATGGGAAAATGTCATAGGAACATTTCCATTTATTAATTAGCCTATGATGAAATTGGTTTCATTATAAGTCGTTTCACTTAAAGTTGCAGTTTCCAAGAAGAACCCATCAACAACTTTTTAAGTGAGGACTTGCTGTACATATACGACAGAACAGGAGTCCCTTCAGATTTCAAGACATAGGTCTTATCCGGCAGAGGAGGGCCTGTATAAATGGGCCAAACAGATCTTGAAAATGGTGGCAATCATTTATTTTAAAAAGAACACAACCTAATAATTAACACCAACAATGGTAACAAAATATGACACCACACAACAGAGCTTAACATGTAGACACCTTGCGCACACAAGGCCACTCAAAAGCTCTGACTCACTGCAGCTGAACCCTCCTACAGCCAAGTCTTCAGTGGCAGTGAATCAATGTTAAGCTATGCCGTGCGATGTCTGAGCTTTAGTTCTAGGATTAGGCCAATGTTGTTTTAGGAGAAACATAACAATTTGCATGCTTAATACTGCATATAGAGTTTTGATGATGATGTTCATTTTTGTCACATGTGGATATCTTTAAATATGCTTTTTTTTAAAATGGTCTTCAGCACAATCCTATGCATGTCTACTCAGACGTAAGCCCCATTAAACTCAATGTGGCCTATATCTAGGTAAGTGCATATAGGATCGCAGGCTTACCGACTTATTCAATGTTTTGCATACAACTTTATTTTTAGACAGACCCTGAAGAAGAATTGCAGACCCAATTCTGCACTGGACTCAAAGAAGTACGACTTGGTGCAACTTTGAATGTCCTTCTCTTGTCCTAAACTTGGGGCCCAATCCTATCCAACTTTCCAGCGCAGATGCAGCTATTCCAGTGGGGTGTGTGCTGCAGCCATCCTGAAGTGGGGGGGGGGAGTCAGGGAGGCCTCCCAATGTAAGGGAAATGTTTGTTTTCTTACCTCGGGGCTGCACTGCAGCTGCATCAGCACTGGAAATTTGGATAGGATTTTTCCCTTGGTCTATTATTTCTTGCTATTTGTAGGATTTCCTCAGCTCTGACAAGCTCCCAGTCTGGATGGCTGGAAACCATGTATAACCTCAGTGCTAAACATGATTTTGCAACCAATAACTAACCAACAAGGGGCATTTGCTGATGTCCAGTGGATTTGCCCAGGAACAGCACTCCTTCCCTGTCCCCCCCTTTATTTGATTTTGTCTGTAAACCGCTTTGTGAACTTTTTTTGTTGAAAAGGGGTATATAAATACTATTAATATTATTAATAATAATAATAATAGATGGTCCCTTTGCATTCTGACAACTACTACCACCTGCCTGACCTCTGGAGACTGCTTAAACCTGAGTAGAGAGTACCAGATCAAAACTCACCACTGGAACAGGGGAAATCCCCTCCTATTAGCTGAGAGAGGGCAGGGTTTGGCACTCATTGTTAATGTTGTTGACACTGCAGGAATGTGTCCGCTGGTATGGCTTGGTCTAAGGCAATCATTTATATCCTTCAATATTTGCTCTAATCAAAAGGTCCCATCTTCTGATTCCCAACAATGGTACAGTTTGCAATGTCCATGTTACATCCATGCAGATCGGTTTGATAGGATTTTGTACACTTACTCATTTCCAAGATATGCAAGGTTGGCATCTAAGATATCACAGGCACCGAGATCCCAATCCACAAACCCTTTTAAGCACAAGTACTTGCATTTAAGTATCAGTATGCTAATCCTAAATACTTGCTAGTGTACGTATTTGCTAGCAACCTCAGAGTAACAATGGTGAAACATAGTAGTTTGTGAGGCTGCATTACTGCAGTGGTAATACTCCTTATCCTAAGGGTCATGCTTTATCCTAAGCATTGCTAGCATTCCCTAGCAAACCTTGCACCAATTATTTCAATTTATATTAGCAAGGGTTGTGGAGCAGGTCTGTTATAAGAAGGTTATTGTTTCTCAATAACAATCCAGTGGCCCAAAAAAGCCACAGGGGAAACGGTGAACAACCTGAGCATCAGCTGCTGCAAGGCAAGTCTTGTTTAAAGGAACATAAAATATAAAACCCATGGCTGTCAAACACACTCTTCACCAGACATAAACACAATACAGACAATCTTGAAATGTTAACGTGTTCAGACCAAACAGATTGCATTGTCAACACCGTACTCAGATTCTGGTGATTATATTCAAGGCTGTGCTATTGAACTTATTCTACCGAAGCATTTTGTTGATTCTTACATATTCCTAAAGAAGCAACTTTTTAAAAATCCGATTTTGTCACTGTTCTATTATTTTATAGATTATAAATATATTATGTATAGATTATAGATATTTTACAGAGCCAAGAGAATGCAAAAGTAGTTCGACAGAAAGCTCTTCTGCACAAGTCCCACTTGAAATGAATGGGCAGCTTCCGTTTACAGTACTTCAAAAGGACTTGCTTGGAAGAATGTTGCACAGGAGTAAGATGGCAATTATGAAGAGTATTTATGAATATGAGATTATGAACCATATTTAGCTAACAAGGGCCAAAATGGAAACTGTTCAAATACTATCAGAAAGATATTTCCTCCAAATACTCCGAGACGTTCAATTTTTTTTTTTTACTGAGCACACTCCATATCAAGTACTCCTGCACAAGCCTGATTGAATTAAATGAGATTTGTGCAAAAGAAGCTGGATTTTTTCAATGAAGCTTGTGCAGGAGAACTTCCCAGTGGATTGTGCTTTCTCTGTGTATCTTAATTAAGCCTTTAGAGGATGGATGTTTCACCGCAATTTTTTCACCCTAACTATGCAATTATCTTTACACCCTGACCCTAAACAGTTTACTTGCAAATGCTGCCTTCTAGAGAATGTACTGTATTTCCTAGTAAACATGTTTAGGTTTGCAGCGTTAATCACCTTGCCTTAATTCTTAGGGAAGAACATAATGTAAATGTGCCACTTTCTCACACACCCTGCCACTAATGGCTGTACAACTTCACCAGAAACTGTGGTATTGACAAGCAATATAATCTTTATAAAACAAGAACTGATATCTAACCTGTATTTTTTTTAGTATTTTAAGTTTTTTTTTAAAAAAGCAGAAAAACTGAGTTTTTTTTTAACCAAACCTTGTCACATGAACCAGGATCTACTTAATAATTGTTGGTAGCCGATGTGCAATAGAAATTAGAATACTGTACAACTTTCTCTATAGGCATTTCAAAATTAGGCTGTAACCAATCTCTATACTCATGTTTTCGTTGGTTACAAAAGTGACCATCCTCTTGTTATCAAAGAAAAACATATAGGATCACAATGGCTCGGACGATACATTTATTTTGGACCAACTTTATTGGTGAGGCAAGAATTCTGTGCCACACCTATCTGTCCTATCCATCCTTCAGCTGGCTTCAACGTAATCTGAATACGATGCATCTTTAAAAAAGCACATCCACATTAACAGTTGTGAAGCTATGAAACCTATAGATCATTTTTTTTAACAGTAATGAAAAAGAAGATACAAGGAAACTGTGGCCTTTGTTTCCCCCACCCTCAAGCACCAAGTCTCTTGAGCGGTGCTTATATGCTCTGCCAGGTAAATTGTTTTGTATTTGTGATTTTAATTCCCATTTGACTCCTCAAAGGAGTTAAGATTAATTCTTGTAACGGAGCCCAGGAACTGAGAATTAAAGTGGAACAGAATCACAGCATCAAAGGAATGCGAGATATCTGTGTCACACAAACAGAAGAGATGGAGCGCAAAAGAACATCATCTCACCTACCATACTATTGGTTAAACAGAGGTGCAATGGTCACTGAGGTTTTCCTTTCGTGTTTTTAAATTGTCTGGTCAGAAGTGTACGAATCGCTGTGAATGTTATTTTGAGAGCCTGAAGTGCTTCAAAATACTTATAAAGGAGAGCTGTGTCTGATGATGTTCCCCCCCCCCCCATGCTTTTTAACAAGTTTGTTGAGCGTTCTGGGGGTAGTTACTTCAACAAGATCTCTCCTAAGTGTGGTCTTTAAATACAGTGCCTGGTTATCAAAGATATGTCCAGAAGTCAAGATACACTTGTGAGAAACATAACGTACAGCTTGGGAGATGACTCAAGCTAGAGAATGGTCACTGTCCATCTCTAATGACACAAGCCTATTAAAATGTGCCTTGCCCAGTTCCCTGGCTATGACCCTATGATCAATCCGAACAATCGACCATCACTCCAGAGGGTAGAATGCCAACAGTAATATGTGCTTGATAGCTCAAGCCTTACACAAGTGATGATGCAATGAAAACTCAGCACTAAGGTGCTACTGCAAAACACACCAGCTTAACTACTGGTCGCTTCAGTGCGACTGTCATTAAATAAAAAGGCTTCTTTGGCTGTAGTACCAGTTTGAACCTTCCCTCCCCCATTTCTTATCTACTGCAGGATTGGCAGCCAGCCAGGCTAAGCCTCGTAGTACCTTAGCGCCATCTACAGGTCCATTCTGACATTCTAATTTAGTGGCAAAAGACAAGCACCAGTGAAATGAATTAGACAGCACCACATTTAAATCTTTATTAGCAAGGAATTATTTGACCTAAAAAAATAAAAACCCACACTAATGCTGGATTTGGTTGAAATATGAGTTCCCCAACTTCCTAATCCTTCTTCACATGGCATTTTTCACAGCTTTAAAATGAATTATGACAGATCACTTATGCACTATTAATATGAAAAAAAATATTTACAATGGGGTGATTTTTTTTCTGCATAATTAATTTTTTTATTCAAAGCAAATGCATTCCTTTTGAAAGTGTACTTTGGCCATTTTTCTTAAAAAAAGAAACACGCAAAGAAAGAAAAACAAAAGTCCCTCTTCTCTAACAGACACGCAAACTTTACTATGGTACAACAAAAATCATTGTAATTCAAAACAGAGGAAGACTTCCTGATCGCTTAGTTATATCCTTCCAACAAACACTGTGCAACACAAGCTGTAACGCCTTGGAAATCCTCGAACCTTTCTGAGGACAAAAATGAACCCTCTGAACAACAACAACTTAACAAAAGTTCCAAATCAGTTTAAAACAAACGGACAAAGCAAAACACGCATTTAAGCCAGCCTCATTTGAAACATCCATTTGTTTTATCAGAAATAACACATTTTCCCATGAAACAGTCAATAATTTGTTTTCTTTTGACTTGAATTTGGCAGACTGAGAAACATTTTTTCTTCTTCAGTAAACTTCTCTACTAAGATGTTCCTGACAAACTTTACACAACTGCTTTTTACCTGTGAGTAGCTGTATGAATGCGTGCATGTGTGCGAGTGTACTTGTGCATGAGTGTGTGCATTTAGTCCTTTTCTAAAATAAAACTTAAAAAAACAAAAACAAACTGGTGACTTATACAACTTTGGACCATCATATTCATTCTACAAATGCACAGTCCTGCCCCAGAACGACAGTAAAAGGGGACAAGGTTTTTTTTTCACCCCGTCTCTATCCATAACTAAGCTAAAATTACAGTGAAAGAAAAGACAACCTGGCACTTTTAATACTGGTTGATTGGGCACTTGTATGCAGTACTTATAGACCAGTAAAAGTGCTCGTTTACCTGTCTGGTGTGCAAGGGGCCTTTTGTCTTGAAGCCTCCTTGGGAACTGCACTCTGAGGCACTGAAGTGATCTGAACTAGTGGAAGAGCGTTTGGAAAGGGTGTCACAACCCCCAACAAAGGTGTTGTCCAAAGGGAGTTCCTGAATCACGTGATGTTTTTTCACCGAGACGGGAGTGTCAGGCTTAAGATGGAAAGCAGACTGTGGAGATGCAGATTTGTAATGCTTAGCAAGATCAGGGCTGTTAGGCTTAAAGGTGGTTGGGGGTGCAGTGCCCCAGTCAAATCTTCCTATACTTTGCTCCTCCAGCTCAGCTGGAAGGCTAATTGTCCCGTTGATAGGTTCGTGAACAGCATCCTCAGGTTTGGATTCCTCAATGGTAACAAAATTCAACAAGGAACTCTTAGGAGACTTCCTTTTCTTCCGCTTCTTTTTCTTGTTCTGTTTGTTCTCCTGATTGGGAGACATCCACTCGGCACCTTGCTTGCTCCTCTGGGCAGCTTTGAACCTGGACGCGTGGCGGCAGCGGACCAGGACAGTGACAAATATCACCACAATGACAACCATGGCACCTGCCACAATAGCAATCATGATTGTAAGATAGTCCTCATTCTGATAGGGCTGGCTGCTGTCCCCAATGTTCCTATCCAAAGGTGTTTCCATAGTCCTACGGATTAAGTCATAAATATAAGATGCATTTCCAGCCGTATCATTGACATACAAAAACACAAGGACAAGGGTATGCAAGGATTTAGGATAGCCCAGATCGCTAATGTTGACCACTAACCGATGCAGCCCCACATCAGTAGGAGTAGGTTTCTCCTCCAGGGTAATATTACCCGTCACTGGATCAATACGGAATAAACCTTTGTTGTTTCCACTGACGATGGTATATTTAAGTTCAGCATTCATTCCTGTATCAATGTCAACAGCAAACACTTCCGCGACTACGGAGCCGGGGATAGCTGAGAGAGGCACCAGTTTGAAAGAAGTGTTAGAAGGTGGGTAGATGACCACAGGGCTGTTGTCATTAACATCCATGACATTAATGGTGACCTTTGCGGTAGAAGAGCGGGGTGGTTGCCCTCCGTCAATGGCCTTGACATCAAAGGTGTAGGAACTCTGCTGCTCTCGATCAAAAGAAACATTTGACTTTATAACTCCAGAGTAAGGATCCAGGACAAAGTTTTCATTGTCATTCAGGATGGAGAGGGTCACAGCCTTATTCTCACCTGCATCTGCATCCGTCACTGTGATTACTCCAACCGTGCTATACTTTGGTAAGTTCTCCGACACAAAAAACTGAAAATGATTATGAGTAAATTTGGGACTGTTGTCATTCTCATCCAGTACCGTAACGATTACAGCAGCTTGACTCTGCAGTGGAGGGGTACCATTGTCTCGGGCCGTAACAGTAAAAATGAACTTTTCCTGCTCTTCTCTGTCAAAGACCCGGGAGGCTGTCAAAACCCCTGTTTTTCGATCCAGATCAAAAAAGGAGGCGTTGGGGCCAAGCTGATAAACAATGTCTGCATTTTTCCCACTGTCCTCGTCCGTGGCACTAATAGTCGTTAAGTACAGACCACGGCGGTTGTTTTCGGAAACCGACAGCTCAATTACAGGCTGGCTGAAAATTGGAGGGTTGTCATTTTCATCCTCCAGCTTAACTCTTACCAGGGCAGTCTGGTTCAAACTGGGTTTGCCAGAATCGGAGGCAACTATTTTAAAGCTGAATTCTTTGGTGCCCTCATAGTCCAGCAAGGAAGAGGTCTCTAACAAGTACTGGTTGTCGTAAACGGCCTTCAAGTGAAAAGGCACCTCTCTCTCAATGAAACAGATCACTTTGCCATTCACGTCAGTGTCCTTATCTGAGACGGTAATTAGGGCAATCTTGGTATTGACAGGATCTTTCTCAGATAAGTACACTGTGCCATTGATGGGACTTATAATGTACCTGAGGTCTATGTTAGGGGGGTTATCATTAACATCAGTCACATTGATGGTAACAGTTGCCCGGGCAGGTGTAGAGCTACCATCACTGGCCAGCACTGTCACCTTGTGAATAGCAGTCTCCTCTCGGTCTAAGGCCCTCTGAACCGTAATTAGCCCAGTTGCGTTGTTTAAAGTAAAGAGTCTTTTAGTTGCAGGAGCAACCTGGGCACCAAAAATGTATCTGATTTCTGCATTGCTTCCTATATCTGCATCTGTGGCATGAAGCTGAATGACCGAGGTACCTACAGGGGCATTCTCTGGTATGTGGACCTCCACCTGACTCTCTTTAAAAACCGGTCTGTTGTCATTGACATCACTTACTGTGACCTGGAGGATAGCTGTGCTGGATTTCTGGGGGGTTCCTCCATCCTCGACTTTAATTTTCATCACATAGGTGTCTTTCTGCTCCCTGTCCAAGTTCTGCTGCACAATCAGCTGAGGCCACTTCTCACCTTCTGGAGTTTCCACAATATCCAGCCCAAAGACGCTTTGCCCATTCAAAAGTTCGTAGTGCTGCACCCCGTTGAAACCGGTGTCGGGATCTGTGGCGGAAGGGATTGGAAAGCGGCTGTTGATCAGAGTATTTTCAGGTATAGAGATGTTGATGACAGGGGATGGAAACATGGGGGCATTGTCATTGGTATCCTTCACAATGATTTTGATCTTGATCAGTCGAAAAAAGTCGTTGGGGAGAATCACCACCTCCAGTTCAAAGAAGCACTCATTTTCTTCAGCATAGGCAGCTCCAGCACAGAGTCTCTCTCGGTCAATTCGGTTGGAAGTGGTAAAGATCTCCCCTGTGGTGCTGGAGACTTTGACCAAAGGGGCATCCCCTGCTTTGGAGACCAGTCTATAGACAAGACTTGCGCTGGTTCCTGTGGCAGCATTGATGTGAGAAATGTTCAAATCCTTTGGTATGTTCCCGATGGGGACGTTTTCTGGCAGCTCCTCTCGGATCGTGTAAATAAGTTCTTGAGCTACAGCAGAATCCAGCCTTAAACAGGCAATCAGGGCGGCCAACAGGTAAAAATCCCTCAGGTCCATGATAATGTGCTTATAGATCCTTCTTGGGATTTTAGGGTTTCAGGGTTTCCGTGAAAGGATGCTGTCTGGCCCGCAAGAGAAGGACTGCAGAATGCATCGCATCAGAGCTCTTACTTCCAGACAGCCACTGTCAACACAATCACAACAACAACAAAAACAAATGTTATTGTCTCATTTCAACCAACATCAGATGTTACTGCCAAGTCTTGGTCCACACGCACACACACACGCGCACACACACACACGCAAATGAGCAACACCCACCACCTGCTTCCTTTCTTGCTTGCTTGTTTTGTGTGCGTGCGTGTGTGCAAGCAGTTCATCTCCATGAATGTAGCAGTATACTGCCACTAGCATTTGCACACATTGAGAATGAAATTAAGTGGTTGTGGGGGTGATGCAGTTCCCAAATACACATTCACCCAAATTACTCTTCCGTGCACCAAGCATATCACACACAATGCTCCTTCCACGCATAAATGTAATGCAAGGTGTTGGGGTTGTGTTTTTTTAAGATCCCTTAGCATGAATTGTATGGTAACTGCAATTTAAAATGTTTTGCATCCTGGTCTCTCTCAGTTAAACTGACTAGCTGGATTTTTCTTTCTTCTCGCGTATGTGTTTTATCCCATGCCAGTGCGACTAGATGGTTTCAGATATATACGGCTCCAGGCAAGCTGCTGGTGCTGCTGCTGGTACTGCTGCTGCTTCTGCAGCAGCTCTCACTGGCTACTTCCCATTTTACTAACCAAAGAGACAATAACAGGACTTCTAGTTTCTTCCCCAGAGCCAACCAAAATGTCACCTTCTCCAGATGTTGCAGTGTGTGTGTGTGTGACTTGTGCTTCTGCCTGAGAATGTTTAACTTCAAAGATTTGGAAGGAGGCATTCAGAACCAACTCAGAAGCAGCAAGCCAGATGTTTACAAAGAAAATGCAGGATGCTTTTTTGGGGGGGCTCCATGATAATTTAAGGTGGGGGGCGATGCAGTCAGTGACACTCAGCTGCCCCTCCGGATGTGTTATTAGCAAGCAGCTGCCACACATAAATACTGCAGCCTAATAGTGCTGGTTAAGAAAAAGCGAGACTTCTGCTCAGATGCCCTTATGGGAGCAAATACAGCTCTAGCGTCCTTATAGATTGGGGGGCGGGGAGAGTTTGGTCAGAAGCACTGATCTTACATCTGCATTAAAAGCTACGCGGTGATGTCTGTGATCATTTCCATTACACTGATGCAGGCAGGTAGGGGCTGCAGAGACAGCAACCTCAACCCTAAGGCAAAAGCAGAGATTCCCCTTCCTTCCGTCTGGATGTATCCTGAAATCAATTAACGCAAAAAAAAAAAAAATCCCCTTCCCCCCAAGCGTGTGTAACTTTGCACTTACATTGCCGCTCTACCTTGTGCCGATCAACTGCAGCAGCTGGGGAAGGATCCGGTCTTCCAAGACACAGAAAAATCACCACACAATGCATCTGGTACAAGCCATCAAATTCGGAATCGAGGGTGGGGGGGGGAAGGGGGAGAACTCAGCCAGCAATCAGCAAGGCGGACGCTTCCTCCTTAAGCCCAGAGGTGTTGCTTCGGGGTGGCAAATTAACAACTCCAGAGAACAAATTCACAGTTCGGTCCGGGTTAGTCATCCTCTTTCTCTCTCTCCACCTCTCCCTTTATGTATTTCTATTATTATTGTTAATAGCAAAGTGCTACCGATCCCTCTCGGGCGTCTGGAACGTGGCGCAGGCGACACCACCAGCTAAACAAACCCAAGGAAGCCCGCCAGCCAGCCAGCCAGCCAGCCCGGCGTACTTCGTGTTCAGATCAGGGGCATGGCACGCTCTGCACCGCACGTTAATTCCCATTCTTCTCTCCTCATCATCATCATCATCATCATCAGCGTCTGGAACCGGAGGAGGACACTGAGCCGCCCGCAACTTCTTATTGAAGGCAAAGAAAGATCCGCGAGTTAGGCTGCTGACGGAGAATGCTTCTGTCTTGGCTTTGATCTCCTCGTGGGGTGACGGCTGCAAATCATACAAATCCGAATCGGTTTATTGCTTAGCTGGAAGGAAGCCGTACAAGCTTCCCTCCCCTTCTCCCTCCTGGTCGGTCGGTCGGTCGGTCGGTCTGTCTCTCTCTCTCTCTCTCGCTCTTATACTCTCTCTTCTCTTTCTCTCTGAACTGAATTTCTTGATATAACTCTCAATAAGCCAGAGGGAGGGAGGGAGCCAGGCTAAGCGACGCCCCTTCGTGGCGCCGGATTGGCCCCCAACGAGGTAGGCGGGCACTAAAAGTAAGCGAGACCATTGACAGGCGGTCCGTCGCGTCGTTCAGGTCCTGGAGGCGGAGTAGCGGCGAGCGCTCAGCCTGCTGCTGTGCAGAATGGTTAATAAGGCTGCAGGCAGCGGTGAAGGAGACATCGAGTGCGGGAGGAGGTGGGGGGGGGTATGCCTCGGGTTCGACTGAATGGCATGGATGGGTAGAGCCCCGGAATATATTTACAGTGTCAGTACGCCTCGCTCCTGTATCCTATGCTGCAATTGAGATGTTGTTCTTGTATCTCATCCTTCTAGTTCTACAGAAGAGTGGAAACTGCTGCTCTGAGCATGTGCAGAGTGTGAGCGTCTGCGTTTCCGCCTCCGCTACAGGCCTTCCCCGGTCGAATCTGAACTCCAGCAGCACCTCTGCTTCTTTGACAAAGCGAGCATTGAGCATGTTTGGCGGCGAGTTGCGATGACCGATAGCTGCTTGCCAACTAAGTGGCTGGTTGTAGGTTTTTGGACGGGACTCTGTCCTCCTGAGTTACACCCCCAACGAGTAGGATTCAATCAGTCCTTAAGGCCTCATCCTAAACTCAAGGAGAAAGGAAAGTACAGCCCATTGAACTCGGTGGGGATTTACATCGATGTAAACACGTTCAGGGTCAGGCTGGAAACTGTCCGCTTCTGGTAAGCTAAGCAAGCCTGGCACCTCAGATCCTGCGGGAGGCTCTGGTGCTGAGTCCTGATTAACTGCTGCTGTGTGAGGAACAGTAGCTATCACTACCTGTGGGAAGGCTGCAAGAGCAGCAGTCTCTCTGCTCACTCCCTCACCAGGCCCAGATGGTGGGTCCTGCTGGGGATAACAAGGATGGGGCCCACCAAGGTCCTGTTGCTGAGAGCCTTCTCCAAGCCTGGAATCGGCTCTGCTTTTGGAGTGCAACGGAGAGAAATTCTGAGGGACTAGGCTCACAAATTGGCTCTCTCCTTCCATTCTGCATTCATTAGGGCAAGCCTGCACAACTTGTGACTCGCCAAACTGAACGCAGACCATCGAGCATGTGCTTTGTCTGTCAAGCACTTGCCAGCCTTCCTGTTTTCCCCATCTAAGTTCCACACTACCCATTTCAGCGCACTGGCTCTCATTCTGGTCAGGGCAGGTCAAGATAATACTATTTATAGGGCCCACTGGTTGATGGAAAATGCAAAACAAGCGAGCTTTTGGTTTTTGACAGCAATACCCTGAACATGACATTCCCATGTGTCAGCTGGAGAAATGCAGGTTAAAAGGTGGTGGAATAGATTAGGTGTACAAATGGCTGAAAAGGAGCACTCAAGAAGTAACAGTTAATGGATTGCTCTCTGGGTTAGAGAAGATAAGGAGTTGAAATTCCACAGAGATTTGTCATGGGTTTAGTAGTGGGATTTTTTGGTTAATGGTTAGTCAGGGCAAGAGACTAGAGAAAGCATGGATGGCAAATTTGCCACTGACCTGAAACACAACTGGTTCTGAAAGATGACAGAATTGTGAAAGGGCATTCTGCATTAAATGATCCTGCTTAGGGATGCTGACAGTGATCTGCCATGCCTTCTCCATGCCCGCCAACATGTCACAGGTGAAATGTGTACATATAGTACCCCTATTTTTATACCAACACCTGCGGTCTCTCCTATTCAACACTGTTGAAGACTTTTCTTTGTTACTGAATGCGGCATTCGTTTATAATAGCCTGCCCTGGACTGATTTAAAAGGAAAGAGGGTTTTAAAAACATCATTAGAGTGATACCAAAAAACTTCTTACAGGACAATTGTATTTTATCAGCTGTTCAGAACCTCTCTGACCGCAGGGTGTAAATGCACTATAGACTGCCTTAGTGTTCATATATACTATATAGTGTCACACACGTACACGTGCACATGCATGCACGTGTTGTTAGACTGAATTGCTGGAAAAAAAACTGCACACACATGCACATGTGTACACATCCGCATGTGAATTTTAATTTTAGAGGACCCAGGGAAGGAGGTTGAAACCTAAAGAATGGCAATTCAGTCTAACAACATTTTTAAAAAGCATTCTTCAAATTACATCAAAAAAACAAAATAGAAACAGTGATTTATTAAGGATGGGTACCAGAAAATTGGGACCAAACCCAGTAAATAGGAACCATGCCAGCATGCGCCTTCTCTGTTTCCCACTTTTTCCTGTCATACTTTAGTCATTCAATTTCTGCCTGATCTTTCGGGGGGGGGGGGCGCTGGCGGCCTTGGTGGGCTACAAAACACAGTCCCAAAAAGTGTGTTGATGGTAAACAAACACTAAAATATTTCCTAATGTTGCTTTGTAAACCTTCTGAAACAGACAATGGTTTTTTTTTTGTCAGTCTCTGGAAGCTTCTGAGCAATCTCAAGTCTGGTGATAGTAGCAAGATGGTATCCCCAGAATATCTATGGAGTCAGGGAAGAACATGTGGAAGCAGGGGCTCAAGCTGTTTACTCCTTGTAGAAAGGTAGCTACTAACAGCGATTGATGACAACAGTGTGGAGTCTTTCATTCTTCCCTCTCTGGGTGCATGGTTAGATTTGGAGTGGTAGTTTAAAGGATCAGAACCTCTCTAGTGCTTAGTCCAGTGGTTCCCAAACTGGGAGGCGTGGCTCTCAGGGGAGCCATGGAAACCAGCCAGGGGAGCCATGGAGTACCATGGAATCCTCTCGGAAGACAGTGCAATGCCAATTGGCAGACATCAACATAATGTCATGGGGAGCCGTGACCAATGGTCAAGGGAGCCACAGATCGAAAAAGTTTAGGAAACATTGGCTTAGTCCATATTAATAGGATTGTGATTACTTGTTAAGTAATCTAGAACAGGAGTTCTCAACCATTGGTACTTGTACCACCAGTGGTGCTGGGGCCGACTGCTAATGGTACTCAGACTGCCGACCTGCCGGAACCCCGCTCCGACGCAGCGCTTTGGGCCCTGCGTTTTTGCTCCTGAGAGGTTCCTGCCCTTGTCCAAGCCTCTCAGGAACTCTGAGAAGGCCCCTCCCACCCACCCACCCAGAGCCTCCTACCTGCGTTTTCTGGTCTCTGAAAACCCAAGAGTAACTGGTGATGATGTCATCGCCAGTCATTTCCGGTGGTACGCAGCAGGAGAGTGGCACCAGAGGTGGTACTCTGCTGGAAAAGGGTTGAGAACCCCTGACCTAGAACAAAGAACCCCAGATTAATGAAGGTATGCAGATGTGATCTTTTTCTGGCAGAAGTGGTTTCCATCAAAGTACTTTGTAGGGAAAGGGGAGCAGGACTTTCCAGTGCTCAAAGTATAGGAGGGCCGAGGGAGCCTAGTTCCTTTATCTTTCTTGGGAGGACAGTGCACCTAGCTATTGTTTTTAGAAGCTTTATGGGGCCATGACTTAAAACTAGGGGAGTAAGGGTATGGGGCTTGCGGATTTCATTAAGGGCCCACTACCCTTTTGCCCATAATTTAAGCACTGGCTGAGGAGGGACATGTGTTCCCTTTGAATATGTACATCTTTCTAGCATTCAGTACAGTTTTGCTTGGTTCTCAGATGGTTGCTTTTAGTTTGGAAGAGAATCTCTGCTACCTACCCAACATGACTTTCAACCTTCAGTAGCAGGCCCAACACTGTAAGAGCCCCAAGGACTGAGGCAAAAGCTGTGTACTAGGCAATACGTCAGGCATCCTCCTAAGAGCTGCTGGAGGGGCTCTCCTCTGACCACCCTTGTATAAAATATTGTTCTCTTGCCCTCCAACTTGTTTCAACTTTATATTTAATACATGCCTCTTCATCTATAATTCATATTTTTCTGACTCCAGCTGCAGTCTGGGTTCCCATTGACTCTTGCACACCTCTCTCATTTTCCTCCCTTAAGGGTCAGATGAGAATTCGCTTTTCTTAAGAATTGGGACTTATTATTTATTTTTTACCGTCTCAAGTATGGAACTGAATAAAACATTCTTCATCATTGTTTGCTACAATCCCTATTTATGCTTTATATACTTGCTTTTATTCTCTAAAGGAGCCAGGTAAATTATGCATTACACACAAACCGTTGTTTTGTGTAATTTGATCATGTTTGATAATGTATTTTGATAAACATTTGATAATGTTACGATGCACAAAACATTATCAATTATTTGCCTCCCACAAAGATGGTGACAGAATAAAATCACACCGTGATCTCTCTTAAACTTTGTCACAAGAAGAAAATCAGAACGTACTGTTTCTCCCAGGATGCAAATGATGATGATTACAATGATTTACCGTATTTCTTCGATTCTAAGACGCATGTTTTTTCCCAATTAAGCATTGCAAAAAATGGGGTGCGTCTTAGAATCGAAGGTCTCTCCCAAGCCCCCCAAAATGCCATGTTCTTACTTACCGGGGCTTGGGGGAGCTTCTGGGAGGCCTGCGAGACCCTCTGCAGGCTTCCCCGATCTTCAGTTCTGTGAAAAATGGCGATTTTTGTCCATTTCCGGTTTTCGCAAAAACCGGAAATGGTAGAAAATTGCCGGTTTTCGCCGAACTGAAGATCGGGGAAGCCTGCAGAGGGTCGCGCAGGCCTCCCTGAAGCTCCCCCAAGCCCTGGTAGCTCCCCCAAGCTCTGTCATATCGGATCGGCGAAATGGCAGCTGGGGAGAGTTTGAAGGAAGGAGGTGCGTCTTGCAATTGATTTTTTTTTCTCCTGCTGGTGTTCCTGAAATTAAGGTGCGCCTTAGAATTGATGGCGCCTTAGACTCGAAGAAATACGGTATTATTATTTCTGGACCCGAGTTTGGAGGGATAGCTTGCATATCATGCATAACAGGGTAGCAATGGTTAATTTCTAATTTAAAATATTTCTGGGAGTCCAACCTGACCTGAGGCTGGTGAGGTCCCTTAATCTCTGATGTGTGGTGCCAAGTTGTGATTACTCAGTGAAAAGAAAAATGCACTCTGCACATGTTCACAAATACACAGAACTTTGTTATTTCTACAGATGCTGTTTCTACAAAGACCACATAATGTGACATGTTTGTTTCCTTCTGTTCTCTATTAGGTTTGTGGCACACTACGGACACCTTCATACAATTCTTTGCATATATCAGGATATGCATCAATTCAGTTCAGTCTGCAGTTGGGTGTGTGGTGAAGCATTCTTTTGATGGATTTGACATGTGACCAGTTCAACTGTCAACCATTGTTGGACTAACTGATGATTGAAGTTTGTGTGGAGGAAATGGTAGAATGATGGGATTTTATTTTCAGTTCCCCTCCGTTCCTAGATTGTTTGTTCTTGTTTGCACTGGGGGCGTTTTTACTGAAATTTTGAAAAGATATTGGCTGTGCTCCAATGTGTACATGTGGGCTTTTTTCATCCCCCTTTCTAGCACTCCCCATGCTCCCCAAAAGACCCATTGTAAGGTTAAGGGCCCTCTAGAACAGCATCCCATGAGGTGTGAGAGACTGCAGAGGTTTGTGCAAGCATCCCTGGATCTGAGCCAATTTTATATATAATTGATATGTTACTTCAAAATCAAAATTACAAAAATAGATTCTTCTCTAACCTTAAATAACGACATTATATACCAGTATGGAATAAATGGAGTCCATTTTTCAACAAGTTTGACTGGGGGCATCAATCCATATTTTTTGCTAATTATGTTAGTTATCCATTTCAGCAAGATCCAAAAGTTTAATTAGCCATTCTTTGACCCAAGAAACTTAAGGTCTTTTCCAATATCGAACCCATATCATTTCAGTTGCCAGCAGTAAATTCATTTTTAGAACTCTTGAAGTAGACAAAATATTTTCATCACAAAAGATTAAATAATATGATCATTGAACCCAGCTTCACACTAATCCTAATTATCTTCAAAATAACCACTGATAATCAAGATCAATGAACTCAGCCAATATTTTTTTATCAGAATCACATGTACTACAAAACATGTATTGGGATCGCAGTGGCGGAGCGCCGACCGCTCCCTCCCTGCGCCGGAAGTGACGTAACGGCTGCAGCCATTAAGGACACTACCAAGGCGCAGGGTGGGAGGGCCAAACCGGCCGCCGCTGCTCCTCGCTCGCACCGACAAACAGTGCGAGTTGCGCTGCCACCGCCAGCCGTCCTGACATCCCCGGCCTCCTGCTGCCCAGGGACCCGATCCCTCTGCCTGGGGGTCCGCCGCCCCAGGCCCCCCCCCCCCGACAACACCTCTGTGGAATCGGGCAGTCAGGAGTAACCAGTTCCAGAATTAATATTTCGGAGAGCTATTATACTTTTGTAATGTGTAACTTTATTCATTCCTCTTGGAAGCCATATGCACTCAAGCTAGCTACCCATGAAGGTTCTGGATGGCCCTAGAGTTGCTGTGAGGATAAAGTGGGAAGGACGGACTACATGTAAGCTAGCAGAAGGTCATTGGAGGAAGGACAGATACCAACATGATAAAGAATATACAGTATACAGAAGCTCTACCCTCACCTTCTAAAGTGCATTCACTGAATGCATAGAGTGGGAAATGGGACCTGTTGGCTTTATGAGTGGTGAACTGTACAGTCGTAGGTTCCTCCATGTGATCAGGAAACCTGCAGGAACTGAAACCCCAATCATGCATACAGAGCTTCCATGTGTAGACACATAGAGCCCTGTTTGTACCTTATGCTTAATGTGTGGAGATTGGGGGGGGGGGGGAGAAGCCAATGGTTGAGATCCTGCTCCCTTCTCCATTCATTGAGTGAATGCAGTTGAGAAGGTGAGAACCCCTGGCCTAAGATATTCAGATGATAGATCCCTGTCCTCTTATTCTGAATCTGGAGATCCCTCTGAATCTCGGGATGCCCAGGTGCAGCATCTACAGATACACACCCTGCTGCACTGATGTATACGTTGAAGCCCCGCTCTCTTCCCATCTGGTATCTGAAGCGACAAGCCCTGAATGTTGGGAGGGCAAGGGGGCAAGGGTTCAACGCCTGCTTTGTGTACCTGGATTCATATGAGTGAGCAAGGTTTTAATCACCTGCAGATGTTATGCAGGCATTCAAGGTACACAGAACTGTACTTGATAAAGAGCTATGTGTAACATGAAACATTGCATACTTTGATGCTCATAGAGGTAATCCAGTAAAAAAATATCCTCTGGAATATTGCAGAGTGAACTGCAGAGGCCAGGGTGGATGAGCACATCAACATCCAAAAGCAGGCTGTGTGTCTGTCTGTCTGTCTGTCTGTCTGTCTATGCATGCCCAAAGAGTCTGCATTCTCTTTCTGACCTATTTTTCTTACATTATATTACACTCCAATTATATTTCTTATCAGTGATTACAGTGTTGGAGCCACAACCATTTTCAAGCACATACTGTCTCTTAGAAATTATGTCTTTCTAGGCATTAAGAATGTCATTTTTCCCCAATGCTGGGAATGTCAAGGAGCTTTGGCATAATTCTTTTCCAGTATCATAACAGATGCATAACATTCCGATTCTAATCACATCCCAGTCATTTCAAAGTCACATTGTAGTCACATCACATAGCTCGGTAATAATTATTTAACTTTATTGCTATGCTGAATAGTTTTCTGTTTGCTTAAGGATAACTTTAACTTGTAGTCAGAACTGATTACCCTATGCTCACAAATGAGCTCCTTCCAGGTACACAAGGTTAACCTCGCTAAAGTTTGCGGAGAGAAATAATAATCAAATTGGATTAAACTAACAGCTGCTGGACTTAAATTCAACACGTTCCAAAGTAGAGAACTGTAAAACATGTCCTTGCTCTTTATAGAGGCTGCATATGTTAGAGAGGCAAAGCTGGGTCTGCTTGAAATGCAATCGATCATGTTAATGTTTGCATGCTTGCTGCATTCTTGCTAACCTCTCAGAAAAGACAGGCTCGGAACTAAGCCCTTTGCATGCTCCTAACACAATAACTTGCAGAATCATGCCTTTTGGCACCAAAAGGGTTAGATGGGTCATGCTGGCTTTATTAATTTTCTTGAAGGACACTTGGATACTCAGTTGCCAGGTCCATAGAACGTCATCAGGGCCTAGTCTGAGAGGAATTTTATGGGGGGGGGGGTTTACAAAGTTTATTTTGGGCCCCTTCTCAAAGGGGGAGGAGGGTAAAACAGGGCAGGGGAGGGCAACAACGGCTGGAAAACTCTCTGGAGCCCAGGTCTACCAGATTTCCCGACACAGCACCCAGGCCTACCCGCCTGGTAGACCTGGCCTTTGGTTGGCCCAGCCTCTGTCTTACATAGTGCAATCCAGTAGGGGATTACATAGTGTAACCAGTAGGGGAGGGCAGGGTGGAAAGCTCTGGAGGGGAGGGGAGATTTAAATCCTCTTTGAATCCCCCTTTGGGGATTCAAAGGGGATTTAAAAATTCAAATCCCCTTTCTGTTCTGGGGCCTCCCGTTCTCGCTGCACTGCTAATTACACTGGTGGTGTGAGTTGGATAGGATTGCGCTGCCACTCTCCATGAGGCCAGCTGAGATCCCAGAGAATTTCTGAGCCCCCTCCTTTGGCTCCTGGGCCCCCTTTTTGACTCTGGGTCTGGGTACAATTTACCCCCTTTACCCCCCCCCCCCCATGGGCCCTGCTTCTCACATGCTGCTCTGGAAGGGTCCTGTGTGATCTCTGCAGAGCCAGGCTGAAGGTAGGGTTGCAAAGCCTTCAGGATTGCCCTGGACTCTCCAGGAATCGGCCTCAATCTCCGGGTGAATACTAAAAACAATCTTAGCAGGGTCTCTAGGAATTTCCAACATTGCATCAGGTTGGGGGGAAAATAAATCTTCAGGAATAACTTGTCGGAGTTGGCAACTCTAGCTGAGGTGCCAGACTGGACTCAAGCAAAATTGTTGGTCAGATTGTGGCCAGTGCCCAGAAGGGATGTGAGGCCGGTGTGGAGATGGCAGATAGTAATGCGCTTATCGAAGAAGGAGAAAATGGCAGGATCAGGAAAAATATAACAGGACCAGGCAGGGGCAGAATGAGGGCTTAAGACTGGGAGCTTCCCACAGAGGCTTTTGTTGTAAAGGGAGAGTCAACTGACAGGAAAGGGCAGAGGTCACTCATAATGTGGTGTGTAAAGAGCTTGTAAAGATCCTTATGGCCAAGAAGGGCCAAGATTTTCCAAAGCACATCAGTGAGACAAGGAACAGGGCTCTAGCCACAACTCCTGGACAGCCTCTGGTTGGAATCTGCCTCGGACCAATGATCCTGATAAGGACAGAATCTAATGGCGCAATACTTTCCCCCTTATTGTCAGCAAAGTGTGTGCTGTGCCGGCGCTAGCTGTTGCAAAACTGCTGTGAAGCACTTTGCAACAGTGTGCCTGTTTGCAGCACTAGTGGGAAGAATATCCCCTCCCCCCCATCGAGGTAATTTGTCCCCTTACCCCAACGAGACTTTCTGCCTGCTAAATCCCCCCACGGGATGCAGCGTAGCCCATGCTGATGCCCCTGCATTGACACGGGGGGATTTAGGTAGGATTGGGCTGTAACACTCTGAAGAGCACCACGGATCTGACCCTCTCCCCTATTTAAGTATGACAGATCCTCCTTAACATAAGCCTTTTTGTAGAAAAAGACCCAGTAAGCTGGCCAGCGGGTGGCGCAGCAGGTTAAACCGCTGAACCATGAGCTGTCGATCGAAAGGGCGGCAGTTCGATTCCCGCAACGGGGTGAGCGCTCGTTGCTTGGCCAGCTCCTGCCAACCTAGCAGTTCCAAAGCATGTTAATGCGAGTAGATAAATAGGTACCGCTTGCAGGAAGGTAAACAGCGCTCCGTGTTCCAGCTGCATGCTACGCGCTGCAGCAAGGAGAGTCATGCCGGCCACATGACCACGGAGGCGTCTTCGGACAACGCTGGCTCTTCGGCTTTGAAATGGAGATGAGCACCACACCCTAGAGTCAGACATGACTGGACTTAATTGTCAAGGGATACCTTTACCTTTTAAAGCTGATTTTACCTAGGAAACTTGGTTCAGTGCTCAATAAACCCAATCCACAAATTACCCACTAAACACGAAGTATGTTAGCTAACTCTGTGCAGGTCTGATCATCATGTGGTAACACTGTTCCTAGATTGTACCACTTCACATTGCAGGCGAGGGTGGAGGTGGGGGGGAAATTTCATGATGTAATGTTTCCTCATTTATTTTATTTTTATTACAACTATTTTTTATTGTTGTAGACCAGGGGTTCTCAACCAGTGGTACTTCGGCCAACTGCTGGTGGTACTTGGACCGCCAGACCACCAGAATCCAGCTCTGATGTGGTGCTTTCAGTGGACCATTTTAGCTTTCATGAGGCTCCTGCCTTTGGCCTAGCCTCTCGGGAATGCTGAGAAGGGCCCTCCCACCTGCTCAAAGCCTCCTACCTGAGTTTTCTGGCCTCTGAAAACCCGGAAGAAACTGGCAATGATGTCATCGCCAGTCACTTCCGGTGGTACACAACCGGAGAGTGGCGCCGGAGGTGGTACTTGGCTGGGAAAGTGTTGAGAACCCCTGATCTAGAACATTGGTCTAGAACGGGTTCTCAATCGGTGGTACGCATACCACTAGTGGTATGCGGACTGCTGGCTGGTGGTACACAGCTCCCTGGCTGCCAAGATGATGATCGCCAGGAAGCCCGCCCCACGCCAGAGCTCTGGAACCTGCGCCTCGAGCTCTGCAGTTTGCAGAACTTGAGCACGTGGGTTTCCTGACTCTGGAAAGACCCTCCCACCCACCCCCTTTGCTTACCTCTGCAGGGCTCCAGTACAGCGAAAACCTGAAAGTAAGTGCCAATGACATCATCGGCACTTACTTCCAGTGGTACACAGCGGGACAGCGGTGCTGGAGGTGGTACACAGCAGGTAAAGTGGTGGAGGTGGTACACAGCAGGTATCTCCCTTTAGAAAACAAGGTGTAAGCCCCTAGAATCAGGGAGCCCGCTTTATTTTAGTGCTGTTTATGGGGTGATCTTTTAATAGTTCTCTATTTTCATATGAAGTATTTTCTCTGCATATCATAGTATTAGTACAGTACTACCACATTCTAATCTACTATTTCACTTTACTAGGCTATAGAACATCAGCTATTAATCCGTATCGCTGCATGCTATTGTCATCTCCAAATTATTATGCATTATGTTCTTTTCCCATATAATATTTGATGTGATAATATTTGATGGACTTCAGAATGCTAAATAAGTCCCATCCTCTAATTAGTCTGTCCCAGCACATGTCAAATTGCTCTAAAGGGAACTGCTTACATTTTATCATACAGGCTCAAATGGTATAAATACATAATACATGAAAATGAGTCATGTTATGCTTTAATCATGGAATTTTGAATATGAAGTGTTATAATGCACTCCAGAACTAGTTATAGACACCTACTCGTTTTTCACCTTGTGTTGCCCTGATTTCTCTCGAAATACTCAAAATTTGGATCGGATTCTAAAATGTGGTTTTGCATTTGATACAGGGATGATTCAGATAGGCATGCATGGTATATCACTTGATTCTTCATCGGGGGTGGTTCACATATGCATGTCCATTACAAGCTTGCTTGTTTTTGATTACTGTGCAGTTGATAACTGGCAGCCTCTGTGAGGATCCTTAAAGGGGCAGCCTCTGGCATGAAATCAAGCCCTCTGCTGTGTCTGTCATCATCTCTCACCTGAGGCATTCTGTGCATTGCCTGGCAGGCAGCGAAGGGTGAGAGTTTGCTGACTGGGCCAGATCCAGCCCCTTGGGGGAATCTGACCCAAGTGGGCGCATTTTCAGGGGGTCATATTCAAGCTCCCGGAGTTCTTCACTGCTCAGTCAGGGGTGCTCTTAGGGACTGAGTCCGCCACAGCAACGGGTACCAGCACTCCCCTCTCCAAATCCAAGCCTTAGCCCTGGCTGTTTTGGGGGATCAGGATCATGAGATGATGGCCCATTTGCCTATGCAGGTTATCGCCCGGTGTTGCATTTATCAAGTGATGAACAAACATATATGAAGCATGTCGTTTGTAGCTGAATAAATAAACTTATAATGCACAACATTGTGTTTTAGGTGATGTGAGATAATAATACAAGGTAATAGGAAAGTTCTGTCTTCTGGTGTTTGGTCCATGATAACTAACTGTGTTGAATCCCTGTGTTTCCCCAAGTTGTCCTGTTTTTTCCCCCTGTGTATTTTCTGTATATTTCCCCACGGTTTGAGCCTTTTAACTCACCAGCAGTAGTTCAGCTGCTGGGATTCACAGGTCGCTTGATTGTTGTTCCTTTGTTTTGTAAAACACCATAAGCCAAGGGGGGGGGGGAGCCCTTCTCTTCCAACCAGAGACCAGAATGAGCCTGCCAGCTCTCCTTCAGGAGGGGGGAAAACTGTAACAGCTCAATCCTATCCAACTTCCCCCACCGGTGTAACCAGCAGGGGAGGGCAGGGCAGGAGACTTTGGAGGGGAGGGGGATTTAAATCCCCCTTGAATCCCCTTTTGGAGGGGATTTGAATCCCCTTTTCCATTCTGGGGACTCCCGTTCTTGCTGCACCGCTGGCTGCACCGGTGGGGGAAGTTGGATAGGATTGCGCTGTAAGGTGGGCCCCCCCCTCCAGGTGGGCTCCCTCCTCCAATCAGGCAGACAGGTGATATTCTATCCAAAGGTAAAAACTCAAGCTTACTGGAAAGGGGGTGGACTTCATTTCAGCTACTGGTGCGCTCACACTGAGAACCGCCAAGAAAAACACCCAATCACAGGCCATGAATGAAAAGAGCTGAAGATGCTGAGTTACAAAACTTCCCAACCCTGGCAGGTTGGTAGCTGGCTGCTGGCAGGGCTGTGGATCAAGTCTCGTGACTCCAAGTCTCGAGTCAAGTCCCAAGTCTCTGGGTCCCCCGAGTCCTGAGTCTTTGGTTGTGGGTTGCCCCCTCTTTGCCCCCTCTTTGCCCCCGAGTCCTGAGTCTTTGGTTGTGGGTTGCAAGTCCCTATCTATTTAATGGGGAAACAGGTTGAAACCTGAATAAAATTCGACTTGTCATAAAAGGCTCCAAGTCTCGAGTCAAGTCTTTCAAGTCTTTTACAATCGCCGAGTCAAGTCATCGATGCGACTTGAGTCCGACTCAAGTTCGAGTCAGTAGACTTAAGTCTACATCACTGGTAGCTGGAGCTCCATTTGTTGGCCATCAATGGTAATTTCAACCCCATAGCAGTAACTCTATTAACCCTTTGCACCGCACCTTTTTTCAACTTGCCTTGTTCTTTTGCTATTTTGTTTAATTCTTTTGTTTAACCTCTTCAATAAATTGGTTATTTAATGTTAGCCCTGGGTCTACCTGGTTCCTGGTATGGGAAGTACAGCGGACGGTCACTTTTCTTCGCTCTGCAGACGCTACTATGAGAGTGATTATGATAGTAACCCCTGAGGCTCAGTATTTTCCTGGGAGGGATGTTTTCCCCAGAAGGCCTCCCTCTGCGCGGCTTGGGCTGGTGGCAGCGGATACATAGTACCAAGTCTTTCCCCCATTTCTCTGCATGTCCAGAGAGGGGAGCAGGAAGGGAGTGAGCATGCTAACAGCTAGGCACTACTGCCCTGGATCAGCCAGCAAACTCTGAGAGCCCCCTCCCTCTACCTTTACACTAATTCACACATGAAAGTCACCACTGGCTGCTACAGTTATCAATTGATGAATGCACATAGTGCCACCTTCATGGTTGGTTAGGGTCTGTAGTAAAGTGACTAATACTATTGAGGACTTCACTTTCATGGAGCATATGATTGAACAGGGCCGCCACATTGTGCACAAAAGCCAGATGGAACACTAAGGGCCCAAGCCCTTACTGTACATCTGCACAGTATGCTGGCAGATCATGAGGTCCACCAGAGTACTGCGTGGGCCACTGGCGTGGCAGCCTCTCCACTATTCTGTGGAGAGCTGCCGCTGGTGCAAAGGCCCAGAGACCACACACCGGCAGCGGCACTGCGCAGTTCCCCTCCCCCCGCCCCGCCCCTTAAGGGCAAAATGGAGCGTCCCGGTCGGCGATATGGTAAGCCTAGGTTTAGTAGCCAAACGCACATCATCAATTGATGAATGCACATAGTGCCACCTTCATGGTTGGTTAAGGTCTGTAGTAAAGTGACTAATACTATTGACCAGTCACCAGTGGAGGTCTGTTGGCAGATTGGGGCGGGAATCAGGCTGGGCCAGGGATGGATTTCAGCAGCAGCAATGTCCATGGGATCCAGAGCCCCTGTTCCAGGCCTGACGTGCCCCCTGCGGTGGAGCAAAACTAAGGACAAAGGCCCAGGCAGTGGCAAGAGGTACATAAAACATCCCTCTCCTGGCTGGCCTGGTCCTCTGCTGGCACACAGGATATAGCGGAGGCTGCACTGGCAGTCCTAAATCCTGTGCATCAGCGGGGCAAAGATGTGGGTACACATTTTGCCACACCTTGATTAAAGTTTGTGGTAGTGTCACGAAGGGCCTGACAAAATGACTTCATTTGATCTCCAGGCCATTCCTGCACTCTTAAGAGCCTCCCCAAGACCTAAACTCATTAGGCCCTGCTCTCTGATCCACCACAAATATGATTGGCAGGGACTAGGACAGGGCCTTCTTTGTAATGGCACGAAGACTGGAACTTTCTACCAAAGGAAGTCTGACAGGCTCCCACACTCACTGTTTTTAAGCAGCCCTTGAAGATGTTTTTATTCCATATATTGTATTTTTTAATTAATTTTAGTTTTAATATCTTTTGCTGATTTTGTAGTTTAGCTGGCAATGGATTTTTATACTGCTGTTTTATGTTGTTTTCTGTATTTAAATAATTGGGCTTCTTCTTGTTGTTTTTACTTATAAACCACTTTTGGTAAAGTGAATTTTGAAAAGTGGCATATACTGTAAATATATTCAATAAATAATCCCTATCCTTTTATTGAATAGTCTTACAGAACATAAACACGTATAAGTAGGTAGTGATGATCACATATTGATGAATGAACTTTTAAAATACATGTCTTTATGCTGCTGGGTCATGGACTATCCTCTTGTCTGCCTCTCTGTTATGCCTCCTAGCTACTGACATTTCTCCCCACACCAATGTAGGCATTATTTCTGCAATTTTGCATAAAGCTTAACCATTAGAATCTAATTTTATGGTTAAAAGACCTGCTTTCCAGTTTTTCAAAGGCCTGGAAAGAAGGGTGAAATTATTTAGAGTTTTGCCCTGAACTTTTAAAAGATATATTCAGATTTAATCATTTTAGCACTGAACATGATTTTACCTTTTTAATCAATGTTGTTATTCACCCTGAGCCTGAGGGGCTTTCACACAGTCTGGGGCAGTTAAGTGGCTAATAAAGACAGAATTGTATTAGCTCCTTGCTGATTCATAGTGAGCCTGAGACAGCTCACCTCTGATTTAGGAAACACCCATGATTTTCTGTTACAGAAGCAAAAATGGCATATCTGCTATTTATAAATACATGTCCTGGACAAGCTAGAGGTTTGTAAAATGTTATTATTAGATCCCTAGAAAAAGCAGCGGCTTCTGTGTGCAAGTTGTCATGGAGGGTGTGATGATTCACATCTGAATCAACTTCTACTGCTGTCTGAGCTTTTGAATGAAGTACATGGTGTACATCAAGATCATTGGATGTGCAGCAGTGATCCCCAATGGTCCTGCTTTCTGTGCTTTTAAAAGAGGAACATGATACACAATTGCAAATAATATGCGTATTATGATGTGCAACAATGATTTTGATTTGCTTTGAAAAAAAAATAGAATTTCTGCTTTTGCAAGTAAGTGTCCCGAACATGCAGTTCTAGCATGCAGGGAGGCAGAAATAGACGGGCAGCCCAATCCTAACTAATTTTCCATGCACCGGTGCAGTGAGGCCATTGCAGGCTATGCTGCGTCCTGCACAGAAAGTGGGAGGTCACCTCGGGGGAAGAGAATTTTTGTTCCCTTACCCTGGCTAAAAGCCCCAGCCTCCGCAATGGGGTCTCCTTGGATCCGTGCTGGCTATTTAGCTGGCGGAAGTCCGGGAGGCCCGTGTAAGAACATAAGAAGAGCCTTGCTGGAGCAGGCCAAAGGCCCATCTAGTCCAGCTTCCTGTATCTCACAGTGGCCCCACCAGATGCCTCAGGGAGCACACTGCCAACAAGATAACCTGTTTCCTGTTGCCACTCCCTTGCACCTGGCGTACAGAGTGAAAACCTAATTCTAAAACCAAGAGACCAAAACCAAACCTTCTCTTTGTAAGAAACGATGTCCCAGCAAGAGGGATAGGATTCAGCGTACACCAGCATGCCGATCCCGCCCCCTCCTGGCCTTGATCCACTCCCGTCGCCACCCTTCCCCCACCCCTATACCCCTCCCCCAGCCCTCCCCACATCCCTGAGCTGCCCAATGGGCACTTACTTGCTCCGGTGCATATGGCAGCCTGTACTGGTGCCAGCAGGATTGTGCAGGCCTTCCCACGGGCACAGCTTTCTTCTAGGCTGTCTCAACCTGCTTTACAGCAGTTTTGCACCGGCCTGCGCTGAAACAGCAAACGCTATGCCGGCACTGAAGACCAGTGGGCAATGGGACTTAAACTAGCTTCACTTGGATGTGCGATATGTTTATTAACACTTTCACAAATATATTTCTGCCTGACTCTCCTTTAATTATTTCAAAGAAAGAGTGTTGGGACTCAAGCTTGTTGGGACCCACAACTTAAGAGTTGGTTTTCTTAATTCTAAATGTCTCATGTCTGGTTAGGGCTATTAACTGAGGCTGCCATTTTGCCCAATGCCTTTAAGAGCAACAGGCAAAAATATACAGGTGATAGTTTTCCCATTGCCACACTTCCATGTCCCAAAGGCTTTATCTGTCCATTTCTGCCCACTCTTCATTTTGAAAAGGCACAGAGCTTTTGCAAACAAACCCACTGCTTGGAGTATGCTAGCTGGTTTAGTTAGACTTACCATATCGCCGACCGGGACGCTCCGTTTTGCCCTTAAGGGAGGGGACGGGGGGAGGGGAACGAGAGCGCACCCGGGCGCTCTCTCGTTCCCCTCCCCCCGCCCCGCCCCTTAAGGGCAAAACGGAGCGTCCCGGTCGGCGATATGGTAAGCCTAGGTTTAGTAGCCAATCTGTCTTGCGTGGAAATTATAATGCTGTGAAAGTGTTCAGCATTTCACCAAGTGACCAGTTCGAAGATTCTTTGAGGGATGATGGCAGTTGAAATGGTGTACGTTTGCAGTATGGGTCAGTGTGCACTCAGAGGTAGTCTCTTTCTTACTGTTGCTGCTTGTTTTCTAGGGCAGAATCCTGGCACTGAAAACCAATTACAGGACACCTATTCCAGTGCATGTTTACTTGGAATTAAGATCCACTGGGTTTAATGTGTCTTACATTCCAGTAATATGCATAGAGCTGCAACCTTTGTTGAAGGTAAGCGCTGGTTCCCTTATTATTTAGTCAGCATAACTATAATTTTGACCATATAGTGCAGAACTGGGAGATCATTAATGAATGTTCTGGCCCAACCCATCTATGTATGGAGTGGACATCTCTATAACAACTGTATTACTGTATTGTCCTGAGTATAAAACGCTCTTCCCCCCTAATTTAACTTTTTAAACTAGGGGTGCGTCGTATACACGCACTGTTGCAAAAATTAAAAATTAAAAAGTGGTGAGAACAACGTGAGACATTGCTGGAAGAAGCGGAGGCTAAGAGGAGACGCGTTGTCTTCAAAGCAGCTAATTGAAGTGATTATTGGGTGATTATTGCTGCTGGCTGAGATGTCTTTGCAGCGCCTACTTGCTCCGTTTGCAGCTCCGAGATGCAGCGGGCTCCTTCTCTGCCCTTTTCTTTGTAAATACAAGAGCACACACACACACACACACACACACACACACCTCCCCTTTACAGGCTGTAACTGTAACCCTTTCCAGGCTTCAATAAGTTGTTAATTTTCGATCTCTGCTCTGCTGGGTTTTGTATCCTTTTGTAAAGCAAGATCACATACACTTTCATCCCCCCTCCCCAGGCAATGAATGGTTTAGGCTGCAATCCTGTGCACATTTTCCTGAGAGTAAGCTCCATTGAGATCAGTGGGACTTGCTTCTGAGTATACATGCACAGGATTGCACTGTTCGTTTAAATCACTGGCATATATTTAATGCCAGTGATTTAATTAAAAAATTTTAATAGCACCAAACGTTCAGGGTGAGTCTTATAATCAGGTGTGTCTTATGCTCGGGACAATACGGTTGTGCCTGTATAGTTCAGGTGAGTGGATATTTCAGCATTCAACAGACACCTTAACTTCCAATGTCTATGTTTTTGGGTGCATAAATGAATGTATAAGCATACTCTTAATTAATGCTTTTAACAAATGTAAATGTGGATGACCCACTGGGGCTGTTTGTTTTAAATGTTTTAATTGTTTTTAATTATTTTAATTCTTGATTTTAAATGTATTCATGTATTTTAATATTTTTGTTGTAAGCCGCCTTGGTTGCCCTGGTGGGAGAAAGGCGGGGTAAAAATTCTATAAATAAATAAATAAATAAATGGAGTGAGTTGTTTTTTGTTATTTTTTTAAATTCTAAAATGTTCTATACAGCAAGTCCTCACTTAAAGTTGTTGAAAGATTCTTGGAAACTGCCACTTTAAGCAAAACGGCTTATAACGAAACCAGTTTTACCATAGGATAACTGATAAACATAAACAAGAGTTTACGGTATATTTCTGGTCATAAAAACGTCACCAAACTTCTAAATAAAGATTCAAAACACTTCTCATATTACACACTGAAATAAATGTGAGTTTTCTGGGCCAGAGAAAACCCACACAGACATGGGGAGAACGTTCAAACTCCACACAGACAGTGACCCCAGCCGGGAATCGATATTTTTTCTCAAGAACTTTAAACAAAATGGCTTTTAATGAAACAACTTTAAGCGAGGACTTAAGCTGATTATGTACATTCCAGTCGGCTGAAGAGTACCCAGTCTTTGTCTATAGTTCACCAGTTAAGTTTTGGTTCCTCTTCAATGTTGTGCAGGATGTTCTTTTCAATATGTGCCTTTTTGCTCCTGAGTTTCAGGCTAAAAAGCACTTACCCACCAAGGACAATGTCCATTCCAGTCACTGCGAGATATATTGTGCACTATTAACCACAATAAATTACATGACTTCTAAGAGGGCAGATAATTGCATTATAACTATACAACTTGCTTATTTGTGTCTTTTTTTTTCATTTCAGCATTGATTTTCAGTGTTTTACTAAATGGCTGCGTGCTGGGCAGCAGGGTTGAAGGGGAAGGACGCGCACGCACTTAAACAAACAATATTCCAGTCTTTGTTATTAATCTGTACTTCTAAATAAGCAGCACTAATGAAGTCAATGAGTGATGAATAATTGAAGTCCACAGGACTGGTCAGCTGAATAATGGCTGCAGGATCATAAAATGTCATCAGTCCCTGTCTGTAAGAAAATTATCTCACTCCTGATCAACACCACAAGAGGGGTGCTTCTGATGATTTTCAGAATGACAAATATGGGGATGCCGTACAGTCGATTCCCGCTACCCGCGAATGTGTGACTCACGAATTTGCTTATTCACGAGCCATTCACGGGGTGTGTCTCACTTTCCGCGATCCCTCCTGCTTCTGGAAAGTCTCTGCTAGTGACCAGTGTGGAGCCCAACATGGAGGACAGAAAAAGGTATCTCCTCAATCCCCTGCACATAACCTCATTGATCAATGGTTTGTTATGTGCAAATTTGCTACCCACGGGGATTTCTAGGAACCTAACCCCTTGGATACCGAAAACTGACTGTAAATCCATAAGGTTTGTTTTCTTTGCTGTACTTATTTGCAGAGATATGCTGAGAACTTTGTTTTTAAAATACAGAGACAAGCAAATTTTGCACGATTTAGTACCGCAGAATCAAATGTACTCATTCTTTAATTTCACTTAACAACCTACTCCATCTCAAGGTCTTGTAACTATATATGTTCTTTATTTTACCCTGTCCCTGGCCACCAAAATTCATTTTAAACAATTAAAAACATATTTTTCCTGTTCCAGAAGATGCAGAAGCTCAGATTTTAGTGAGTCTTCAGGAGGGGCAGCCACTGAGAAAATCTCTCTGCATGCCCTTACAGACCTGATAAGACACAGATGATAAACCTAAGAAGGGAGCATTTTCCATTTATCTTAAAGGCTTGGTGATAGGACATCGGAGTGGAGATGATAATTTAGATATGCTGTTTTTCCATTCTTTGAGATCCCCTGGGCGAATACTGGAGATGAAACTTCAGGGGACAAGTTATAGGCAATGTTCACTCTAATCCCCCCCCCCACTGTGCGGAATAGTTAATGACCCGAGCAGTATATAACCACTGTAATCTTAAAATGGGCAATGGCCGGACTGACCACTAGGCAGTAAATGAGTCATAACTTTGAGTAAACAACAGTGAGTTTACTGCTCATGCATCACAACTAAGGTGAGCAGGTAGCATGTAAGAACTATGTAATCAGTATGTACCGTATTTTTCGCTCCGTAAGACGCACTTCCCCCCCCCAAAAAAATAGGGGGGGGAAAGTGTGCGTCTTATGGAGAGAAAAAATTTTTTAAAAGTAAAAAAATATTATAAATTTTTAATCTGAAACCATTATTTTGGCGAAGCCCCCAGAAGCCCAGGTAAGTGAATACTCCCCCCCCCCTATTTTTAGCTCCATAGGATGCATGCGTCCTATATGGTGCGATGCGTCCTATGGAGCGAAAAATACGGTAGTTAGCTATAATCTCAATGTACTACTTCTAAAGGTTAATCTAAAAGTGGTTCAACGCTACTGCAGGGTGCCTGCATAGAGAGCTGCTGTGACCTGGAATAACCTTTAGAAGTAGCACATTGAGATTATAGGTCCAACGCTGCTGCAGGGCCACTAGAGGGCACTGGTGCGTAGCTGCAGCTTCCGGTGGTAATTGGTTGTCTAAGGAGACCATAGGTATATAAGATCAAATACAGGGTGCTCCGGAGTTAACATCATTGCAGCCGGTTAGGCTCTGTACATCTGATGACGTTCATGGGAATGAACGAAACTGTTATGTAGTTTTAAAAGTGAATTTTATTGTTTTTAAACAGTGGTTTTAATTTTACATGATTTTAACGGCAGTTTTTACTTTAAATACATTGATTTTATGGTCATTAAAATCCCGTTGAAGATGTTTCGTTCTGTATATATTAATTATTTCTAGTAATGCCTGAAATGTGCAGGTGCTTATGAAACAAGAGGAAAGTAGTACAGTCCATACCCTGATGAACTTGTGTTTAGAGGAATTCAGATAGAAACCTAGTACTATAGGTACTATCTATGTCAAAATAGATTCTTGCAAGAAAATCCTTTACATATCAGACCCCAATTCTGTCACATTACAGGTTAATACAATTTAGCATTTCTAGAAGAATTTATTTACCAGCGATTATTGCTGTTGTGACTTGGCATTGTGCTGATCTTATATACATTTAACCTTTACATAGAATTGTCATATGTGACATACAGTACAATATTTCACGACCATTTGGCTCCACTACTTACTTTTTTAAATCTACACCTGTGTGAATTGGGGAGTGAATAATTGTGATATCCCCACCCGCTTGGACACCCTCTTCCGGGGGAAGGTGGGAATCTAGGGGGCCGCGCAAGGACATGGCTTTCTCTATCCACCCAGTGTTTCCCAAACTTTTTTTTACTTGCGGCTCCCTCGACCATTGGTGACTACTGACTGCGGCTCCCCATTACATTATGCTGATGCCTGCAAATTGGCATTGCACTGTTTTCTGAGAGGATTCCGTGGCACTCCACGGCTCCCCTGGCTGGTTTCCGTGCCTCCCGTGGGAGCCGTGCCTCCCAGTTTGGGAACCACTAACCTATGCGAAAGTTGACCAGTCAGACTAGAAATAGGCTTCTGTTCATTTATTCCATGTGAACCTTTTACATTCATGGGTGGACATGTTCCCTCACAGTCCGTCTTGCCATGGTTCTCTTAACAGGATTGTCTTCTTTGTTTCTCGGTAGGTGGGGCAGTGGGTCTCCTCAGAATCAGACCGGCGGGTGGACACACTCCTTCGGTGTCTCTCAGGTAAGTCGGGCCTGGGTTGTTCCTTGGATGGTCTTTAGGAGCCGTGGCCCTGGTCCCCTGGGAGAGGTATGACCCTTGGTTTGGGTGCCCTGTCCCTGGGCGGAACTGACACCACTGGGTCTGGCCCCAGCGCCACAGATCATGCATCTCTCGTCCCTGCCTCTGCGGTCCTCACGTCTCTTAGGCTCTCTGGTTACGCTCTGCCTTGCTGCCGCAAACCTGCTGCCTCCAACCCCCATCATTTCATCGTTTAAAGAGCCGGGCTTCCTTCCTGGCAGCCAATCAGCATCAGGCTGGTACCTCAGTACTTTCTGAGCCTCTTTGGGCTGTTGCGACCTCCCATGCTACGGTGCCCCTTCCAGCCCCTTCGGAGATTCGTCAGGCCACTTCCGCAAGTTGTGTCATTGCTGGAGTTGTGCAGCAGCTGCTTTTGGGCCTCATGTGGCAGACTGCTGGCGAGGGCCTTACAATGATACAAATTAAAAATATCCTCCGTCTAATGCAGGGGTGGCCAACCCTCCACCATTAGGGCTGCATTGTGGCTGCATCGGCACTGGAAAGTTGGATAGGGTTGGGCCCTGAGTGTAACTAGTGTAGGTTCACGGCAGAGATGAGGTTTGACTTGGGATTTCCTGGTTCATCCTTTAAGAGGCAAGCTTAACTAACACTATGCAGGAGATTCATGATTAGGATCAACCGTGATTCAGAAAAGAAAGCCACTGCAGGGGAAGTTAGTCAGATCAGGATCACAATGCCGTTTGTCTGATTAAAAAATCATAGTGATCTGATTAAAAAATCATACCCCCCCAGCGAGTGTAGGAGATGTGACTTTAATCAGGAAAACAGCATGTGGGAAAAAGGCTATGGCCTCTTCCAATTCCAGTCTGATTCACACACACACACACACACACACACACACACACACACACACACACACACACACACACACACGGCTGCTATTAATTTTGTTTATGAAAGCTGCAAGTGATTTCAGGGATCTCCTGTGTCACATCTGGTTGTGCCCTTAGTCTCTATGCCAGTGGTTCCCTAACTGGGGCGTCGCGACGCCCCAGCCGGGAACAAAGGGTTGCTACACCCTTAAGGGGCGTGGCAACCCGCAGTGACGACGATGGCGCGCCGGGATCGCGCCGCCACCGCCACGGCCGAAAACGTCCGTTTTACCTGCATTGGTGGGCAGTGGATGTCCGGTGGGGTGTGTGGGGAGACTGGGGACCCCTCCGCAGGCCTCCCAAGTGGTCGGAGCAGCGCTCCGATGCGATCGCAACCCACTTCCGGTTTCATCGTAAAATCGCTTGGGGAGGCCTGTGGAGGTGTCCCCAGGCTCCACACACACACACCGCCGGACATCCACTGCCCACCAATGCAGGTAAAACGGATGTTTTCGGCCGCGGCGGTGGGATCCCGGGCGCGTCGTCGCGACCCCTGGGAAGGCCCCGCTGCCACTTAGAGCAGCGAAGGGCCTTCCCAGGAGTTAGGGAACCACTGCCCTATGCTCTCAAAGAAGACAGCCACAAGCTGCTGAGCTGACATGCCTTCCTACTTGCTTGCTGAGTCGCACAGATGAATGTTGTACAGAGTAAAATGGTTTTGTTTCCTCTTTTGTAGGCTGGGACAACTATTCAGTAGGGGCAGGAGAAACTGGTGATAATGAAATGAAAACACATAACACCGCTTTCTGCTAAAAAAAAACCTGCGATAAAATAAAATAAAAACATGTAATTTTGTATCATTCTTCATCTGCTGACATTGTAAACCTACACCACCTACCGAGTACACTTTTAAAGCGGTTACAATTGATTAAAAAATGAGAATTTTGGAATAAAAACACGTAACACCGCTTTCTGCTATTTCATTTTGATTAAACACTGAAATCTGCAAAAAAATAAACCATTTTCTCCCACCTCTACTATTCAGCATAACAATGGAAATTAATTCCAAAATGGGAGGGGGGTATCAGTGTCTCAGTGCAATCCTTGTGCCATCTTGTGGCCCTTATGCCAAGATCTTATGCCATCTTCGTTCTAGTCTGGAAAAAGTAGCTGTTGGTTTAGTAGCACTTATTTTAGGATAGAAGAAGCTGCCTTATACTGTCAGACTGGTAGTCCATCAAACACTGTCTACTCTGACAGTCAATGGCTCTGCAGAGTCTCAGGCAGGGGGTCTCAGCCTGGCTGCTGCAGAACCTCAGAATTGAACCAGGGTTTTTTGAAATGCGTAGTGTATGCTCTGCTACGGAGCGGTGCCCCCGCCCCAATTGAATATGGAAGAAATGCTCCAAGACTCAGAATTCCTCTATATTGCTTACACATTTTCTACATTTACAAAGGAAGAAAAGATAAGTGATTCAGTGGTAACAGCCAATGATTTTTTTTTTTACTAATAGAAACCACTAGCTACCATTGCAGGACAATTGAGGAAGGAGGGAAATTCCTCTCTTTTCTAGAAAGTGGTGGGAGGCGACAGTGAAACAGAGGATTCAAGTGTGTCGTTGTTAATTGGCTGCCCCCCCCCCCATGCAAGTCTGTGCTGCTGATGTCGACAAGGGCAGCTAGCCAGTCTGCAACCATGCCATGCATAGTGCTGATTGATCCACACCCGACCTCCAAACCGGCCTCCCACCAATTTCTAGGAAGGGTAGGAATTCCTCCATCTGCTCAATTGTCCTACGTTGGTGGCCACTGGTTCCTACTAGTGAACTGCTTTGCTGGCCTCCATTGATTTACAGTTGGAACAAAGCTCAGCTGAATGAAGAGTAACATAAACCTGGCATGAGGACCAAAGCTGGATGCACCTGCTTAAGCCAAGTTGTTTCTACTTTTAGCCAGGGCTGTGGATCAAGTCTCTGGGTCCAAGTCTCAAGTCAAGTCCCAAGTCTTTGCCCCCAAGTCTTGAGTCCTTGGTTGCGCGTTGCGAGTCCCTATCTATTTAATGAGGAAAACAGGTTTAAACCTGAATAAAATTCAACTTGTCATAAAAGGCTCCAAGTCTCGAGTCAAGTCTTTCGAGTCTTTTACAATCGCCAAGTCAAGTCTGAGTCAAGTCATTGACGCGACTCGAGTCCGAGTCAATAGACTCAAGTCTACATCACTGCTTTTAGCCTTGTCCTTGCTTACAATCCACATATATTTACTGGTCAAGCCACACATTATTTTAACCATACAGTGACACTTGTGCATTTGGATGTTGCTTTTTGCAAAATAATGGGGGTCCCAATCAGGATCAGGACCAGAGGTTGGGGACTTTAGCCATATTTCCCTGCCATGGTCCCAATTCAGACCCTTATGAGTTTTATTCACCCCCTTCTCCCCCAAAAGCAAGCAGACAAGGGGCCAATCACATGCTTTTAATAATTTGTAACTGACAACTCTGTTTTAGAACTGCAATTTATTTCTTAGCCACATGTATTTAGCAAGTGTTATAAATTGAGCAACTTTGCTGAATTTGCCAGCCAGGAAGGTCGTCACATTCTTTCAGCCTCACCTACGTACCTTATGTGAGGATTGGTGAGGCAAATGGATTGCAATTTATACACTGAAAAGTGTTGTAGAAAATATCTGTAATAGTAAACTTGATTGGGCATAAGACTCTGAAATCCAGTTTTAAACCAATGTGTTTTATTCCCCCCCCCCCACAAGGTCTTCATAAAACTGTCTCCCACCTAAACATTTGCTTGCCTGTGTTTGGTTATAATGATGTTTACTTTTTATAAAAAGGTGAAATAATCTCAATTCTCCTTAGTATTACCATACAGATTTTCAAAGATGCAGTGCAAAGTTAGACAGAGAATTCTCCCTCCTGTGGAGAGCTGAATTGTTCCTGGACAATTGTTCCATAATGGAGCTGTGTTTGAAGTTGTGTTGGAGTTGTGTTTGAGGGGCAGAATGCAGTTCCCTAAAAATTTTTAAAGAGATTCCCCCCAATGCAAAACTCTGCTCCATGCCCGAATGTTGTTTTTGCCCAATTTCTAGCTCTGCGTATGAACCAATAGCCGGAAAGTTTCAACTTCTTACAGATGGTTCTCTAATAAAGATTTTTGCAAGGTGCAGGGTTTGTGGAGAACCCAGTCACAAGATTTCAAATCCAAAACAAAGATCCCCCTAATCCCAGCACTGCCCAGTTCAGCCATTTACTGGCCAAATTCCTTAGAGAGGCATCCGTTATCTGAAGCTCTCAGATAACTGTCTTGGTAAACAGTGAATTATGAGATCTTTGACAAAGACGAACAAAGTCCACAGTAAAGACTCAGTGCAAATAGTTTGTGTTGCTGGGAAGCTCAATCTAGATAAAGGATTTTCTTAGCTGTGTCCAGCTTCTACTGATTACTCACCAAACGTCCCTAGAAAGGACACCAGATATTTCAACAGACATTCAATAAAAGGTAGTCATTGTGTCTTTCTCTGTTATCAGATCATCCTTTGCTCTGAGGACTATGTGTTTTGGGAGAGTCATAAAACAAACCTGCTGGGGAGAACAGTAAGTTTTGCACTGGTGAGTAAGACAGTGGGATGAACAATTAACGTTCTTATCAAATTTGATAAGAAGATCAAATCAAATGTCACAAAAGAGAGAAACTATCTTCAGGTGCATTGCAGTGCTCTTCAATGTGTGCTAAGACAGAGGAAGATAACCTACACTGCAAACGTAGGCGCTGTCTTGAGGGACACCAAAGAAGTAAGAAAATGGCTTCAAAATTTTGTATAGGTATGCAGTGAGAAATTGAACATGGGATTTGGATAAAAAACTGTGGTTCCACCAATATACAAACTTGCCTTGACATATGGTCATCACTCTGGAGTTTGCCCTGCTTTTGTGAGTCTATGACATATTCACCTGGATCAGAAAGCAAACACACAAACTGCTGTTGGCTGCAGTTGTCAATCTGTTCCTGTACTATATCATTTTAGATCGCAGGAAGGGAGGGGAGGTCTCATGACTAAAAACTGTTCTATTGAAGAAGGAAAAAAAAAACCTCCCAGCATAGGAAGAACAGCTTGTCAGGCAGAAGACTAGACAAAAAAAAATCTGCCTGACATCTGCTTTTCTATATACAGGGATTTAAAAAAAAAAAATTGGAGGTGTATTCAGTCATGCAGTCTCCTCACTTGCAGTCTGAAGTCATACAGTCCAAGAAACATTTTACCAGCCCACCTTCTGTTTATATGAACATGTTTTTTGGTCTCAGCGCATGTGTAACAGGAGAGGCACCTATCTCCATTAGTCCTTTTCTAAAATAAGAGGGGGGAAGGTGGGGGGGGGGGAAGAGGGAGATGTCACAGAGTTGTTAATCCTAATTTTAAGGCATTTACAACTAAATAGCAGCAATTGATCTAATGAACACAAAATAGCAGTAACTGATCTATTTACAGTGTTTTCATACTTGAGTCTCCAATTGCTTATGAGTCTTTCTCCTGCTATTTATGTTAAGGTATGATCATTATGATGACTATGGAAGAGAGTTATTCTTAATGTGAATGAGCAGTCTTAGTCTAGTCCCTGACCATAAGTCTCATAGGTGTTTTGAGGTGGACAAATTCTGGGCATTGTACGGCCCCAGGGCCACATCCGGCCCTTTGGCTGTCCCTGACCAGCCCGCGGGAGCTCTAGGAGAAATATATTTCCTGCCTCAGGTGCACAACAGCACCAACGGTTGGGCGCCTTCAAGCAAGAGCTTATACTTGCCAGCCATGTCCCTCTCCAGATACAACAAACCGAGAGCTAAACAAGCTCAGGAGCAACACAAACGGCCTCGGCAGGGAGGGGAAAGTGGCGGCTGAGTGTTTTCCAGGTTTGGGTGACTGGCTGGCTGGCTGTGCAGTTTCTGTCAGTTTGCTGCAAGTCGCAAGAGAAACCCCTTTTCTGAGAGATCTCTGGCTGTTCTTCAACCTTGGCGTCACCAAGCCTCAGACTCCTTCAGTAGGTGCCCCCGCCAGGCTTTTTCCCCCTCTCCAAACATGAAGAATGAAAAGGATTGTAGTCTTTGTGAGGGCTACTTCAATGGAAGTAGTGCTCACAAAGACTTCAATTCCCATAAGCCCATTCACTCTTCTATCCTCCTGTTTGGAGGGGGAGGAGGTCCTGCGGCAGCAGTGGCTGAAGGAGCCTGAGGGGAAAAAAGAGGAAAAAGCCCCCCGCGTAGGAGTTTAAACTTGCTGCTGCCTCTGCCCAAGGGTGTGAGGTGGGGATGGGAAGGAGCTCCCTTGGGGTAAGCAAAGGGAGGCCCTGCTATTCCCAACGCTGGTGAGTCTCAGGGCGGGGGGAGGAGGAGAGAGACTTCAGGTGTGGATTGCTTCCAAACCCAGGATTTTGCAGTTAAGGAAAAGTAGCTTAGGGAGGGCAATTTTTTGGAATGCTCCGAGGCATGTACAGAAACAAAGTTTTTGCAGCATCAACATCGTCTTGTATGACAGCTTTTGCAAGTACAAAAACTAAAGGGCGTCCTGTAAAACTTGTGCCCAGGTTGCCAGATGTCTACCCAAGGTTTTACACTTCCTTTAGGCATGCCCTAACACAGGGTCTGAAGAGAGAAGAACGTGTCCATTTAAAAATTTCTACAAGACATTTCTATGGTCAGGGTCTGTAACATCTGTCCAAAGTAGGTTTTCCATTTGCAGGACAAATGGAGTGAAGCATGAGCTGCTTGAAGCCTCCAGTGTGAGCAAAAGGCCTGGTTCGTCTTTGGCTAAAAGCTCTTTAGTATTCTGTGCTGCAATGTAGATGATTCATAAAACAAAAGTATGTTAGGACAAAATAATAGAAAATTTTGCTGTGTAATGAAGCCAGTCAGAACAGTCAGTTTGAAATTGAGCTCCTTAGGGACACTAGTATGGAAGATGCCAGAGTTTAAGACCATAGGTGGGACGTTTTATTTTTGTGTTTTAGAGTTTGCTTTTTTTTTCTGTTGCAAGGGGAAAAAACAATTCAAGAAGCAAGTGGAAAATACAATATCCTGTTTCTTCAGGAGCCTTTGAGAATCTGTTTGTTGACATAAATTTAAGACAGGATTAGACTGTGACAGTACCTTGTCAACTGCATTTCAGTTCACACTCATCCTTCTTATGAGGGCCGCCAAGTCTTCTAAGCACAGTAAACATTGCCATCTAGAGGACATTATGGAATGCTGCATGCCATTGGCAAGCTCTCAGCTCTCAATTTGACCAGCAACATGAAATCATTCTATAAACCAGTGTACAGTGGCAGGTTGCCTCCAAAATTATGCTTGTAGAGAACATGAACGCAAACTTGGGGGTGGTTCCTCCTCTGGCAGAATATCTGAGGAAATATCAAGAGAAGCAGAAAACGATTTCAGCCAGACCACAAAAATGGTTCAGGTTGGCGTTGCACATCCTTTTAACTATATAGATATAGATATAGATATAGATATAGATATAGATAGATAGATAGATAGATAGATAGATAGATAGATAGATAGATAGATAGTGGCCCTTTTTTCTGAACACCAGTAAGCCTTATAAATGACCAGGAATATCAAGAAGAGCTTGGATTCTGTAATTTGGGGACTTATAACAAAAATCCTGTATTTCTGTGATAGGTCACTCCAAGTCATGTAAGAAAGGGGGGAAATTACAAAATGACATGCTTTGAAATATTTTACACTTTAGAGACGATGGCCACAATCCAGATAAAGAGAAGAGTAAGCAAGATTCTGTGTCCATATCAGTAGCTGGCTCAGATATAGCAGCACACATCGGATGCCCATCCAAATACGCATCTAGTTCCCAACCTAGGTGTCGACACTGTGCATGAAAATGTGCATTTGGGTGCACAAAAGCCGCACATCCATATCCATGTTCCGACGCAACTTGTCATATATTCCGATCTTTTCAAAGCACGGCTAGAGCTGGATCAGGGTGATTGACTGTTCAGAGTTAGCATTGCTTATTTGCTTTAATAATATCCACACGCTGCACTGGAAAGTGTATTGTGTTTGAGATAACTCATTAATTAACTGAATTTAAGAAACACATGATGAAATGTTCATATAATAATTAAGGGGCCTAAGTGAGAGTCAGTAAGCATTCTAGAAGTTCCTTTTTACTTCAACTACAGTACATTCTTTGTTTCTAAAATCTCAGTGGTATGATGATAAACAGCAGCCTCTTCTGTGATTTTCAGACATATTTGCATATGAAACAAGTAAATTACTAGCTATGGAGCCCTGATCATCCATTCCTTTTGTAGTTTTATCACAAACATTCGCTCTCCTAATGATCAATTAAGGGCTGCTTCATCACTGAGAGACTAGGAGCTGAATGTGTGAAATGCATCCCTGAACTGTATTGTGTTTGTCTCTGTTCTCACATGCATGCTCTGCAGTTACTTGATGGCAGTGAATTTCAGGAATTTTCAATGGGGCGGGGGTGGGGGGACAAACAGCCACAGTCTCCTCACGATGAGACCATGGCTGTCACTCTGGGCATTTGCTCCCCCCCCCGCCCCATTGTAGCTACGCAAGTGCCCACATCGAACAATTTGTGATGCGCATGTGAAACTTGGACAGTTTTTCTGTCTTTTTGTATCATGACGGTTGTGGTATGTCAGTTCATTTAAGAATAAATCAGCTTTACTTTTGCACCGTCCTTTTTTGAATAACCCTGTACTATGACTAGAACATTTGGATCACGCAGTGTCAGTTCTAACACACGGGGTCGGGTCAGACAAGACCGTCTGAGCCGCCTCATGTGATTAAGGGCAGGGGCATGCACTTCCCACCCCCCCTCCCAGAGCCATTCCCATACTAATGAAGGGGGGTGGTCGTGGTTTGAAGACCCTCCACACAATTAGGAGAATGGAGTGAGGGGGGAGGCACCTAAACCAATCCAGTTCCTTTATATGGAAGAGAGTTCACACATTCAGCTTGGTGTTATATCAGATGACATGAAAGCTCTGTGGTGTTCGACCCACGGTTGCTATTTCACACATACGATCATCATTTGATGTTGCAATCACTGAGTAGTAACAGTTGCACATTTGTGAACTCACACTCACATGGTGAGCACAGTTCTTGTCAACAGATCATGATATTATTGTTGTTGTTGTTCAGTCGTTAAGTCGTGTCCGACCCTTTATGATCCCATGAACCACATCCCGCCAGGCCTTCCTGTCCTCCACTATCTTCCTGAGTTCGCTCATTTTCATGTTCATTGCATCAGTGATGCTGTCTAACCATCTCATCCTTTGCCTTCCCCTTCTCCTTTTGCCTTCAATCTTTCCCAGCATCAGAGTCTTCTCCAGAGAGTCCTCTCTTCGCATTAGGTGGCCAAAATATTTGAGTTTCAGCCTCACAGCACCACAGTTAGGCACTCTCAAAATATTTTAAAATTTCTATAAATATTCTCAAAATATTCCTATATTTCTCTTCAGAAAGCTCTCGTGAAGACATGTCAGTCGTTCAGCTGTCACAAGATTCTTTCTCTTCTTCACTGCCACAGACAAAAATTATTATTATTATTATTATTATTATTATTATTATTTATTAACAGTATTTAAATACCGCTTTTCAACAAAAAGTTCACAAAGCGGTTTACAGACAAAATCAAATGATTAAATGGCTCCCTGTCCCAAAATGAAATACATGTTCTGAAATATCACATAGGAGAGCTTTGCAGGATTGTACCACTTTGACCGCAGGGTGGGATTGCATGTGTGAATGCTCCTCCCTTGTCTACAGCTCCCTGATGCAGAAGTATTTCCTGACATGGAAATGAGCAATGGGACTCGCTTTCCTCTGTTAAAGTTGGCGACACTACACTTGAACTTGGGTTCAGTCCTTGCTATGCCTCTGAATCTCCAAAATTAGGAGGAGTCCTTTGGGTTAGGCAGAACGTATGCCAAACATGCTGGATGCTGAACTAGTGCTCAGTGTCCTGGATCCTCGTTTCCCTACTAGCTGATCTCCCTCAACCCCTGAGGAGCTGGCCGTCTCACTCCCAGAACCTCCCTTTTCCCCCAGAATTTGAATTAAACTCCTGCAATTTACTGTAATTTATTTATTTTAATTATTTGATTGATTTGAACACCTGCTGCCAGGGAGCAATTGTGCATTTAACTTGACTGGTTTCCTCTCCTCCTTCCCTTAAGTGCCTCCAGGTGCTTCACACACAAATATTGAGGGTTTGATGTGGTCATTGAACCCAAAAGGGTTTGAAACTGTTGATCCAATTACTTCTTTCCTGCTCCATAACAAGACATTTAGATGTCTAGGGCAGGCTTCCAATTCTACATCCCTCCCTCTCCACTCTAGACTTATAACCACACACATATTTTTTCTAAAAAAAAAGTCTGCAAGCTTACATGGAATAGGTGAAGACAGAACCCTGAAACAGGAGTTACCCCTGTAGCAGAACCTGTGGGAATGACTAGTAAAATCTTGAGCAAGGTTCCTTAGATTTCTGGAAATGGAGGAACTCTATTCCGAATTAAAACTGAAGGCACACTTGGCTTTCACGGTGTGTAAGAGTACAAATTCTCTCTGTCTCTGGGCATAATGCTGGGCATCTCTGCAACAGGGGTGAGTGAATGAACCAATCACATCCAGTCTAGAGACATGGGAAAATCCCCCCAATTGGCTGCTGATCGGAAGGAGGCTAGCAAATCACACAGAAAGGCAGCAGACAGCCTCTTCTGGCACAAGGACTTTGGGTCTACTACGGCAGCCACTAATTAAAACCATTTTTTACCCAAGGGTGTATATATGCAACAGGAGTTAAATGCGTACACCTGTGGGCTCGGAGGAAATTGGTTGAATGGAACTAGTTTTCCTAGCACACAAGCTGTTCTCTCTTGGCAGACTACTCTGCACGAGCACATGCCTTGGAAATTGCCGAATCTAAGAGGAAACATAGGTTTTTAGTTTAGTGTTAACAAGAGTAGCAAGTCTGTCACAGAACACCTGAGGAATCCACTCACTTGGCTCCAGTAAAACAGTATAAAATTCTGGCTACTGCTACCACAAAAATGGAACCTAACTTGTGACATGGATACAGCATTCTGCTTACAATTATCAGGAAGTGTGTGTTCTTCTGTGTTACACGTACAGCGGATGATTGACTTGATTAAGGAGATCAATAACTGTAGACTTACCAGATCTCCAACCGGGACAGAGTGCTAGACCTTTAGGAGAAGGAATGTGGGCAGGTGTAGCTTGTTAAACCTTAGAGCACAATCCCGCTGAACACAATAGGGCTTGCTTCTGAGTAGACATGCCTAGGATTGTACTCCAAGGTTTAACAAGCTACACCTGCCCACATTCCTTCTCCTAAAGGTCTAGCACTCTGTCCCGGTTGGAGATCTGGTAAGCCTAAATAACTGTGACCTTGACATTTTTTACAGGTTGTGTGCCAGTACGTAGTAGAGGAGATCTGTTAGGCTATAGATTTAGTGATTAGCTGCAATTGAGTCAGTCTCCCAGCCTGGTGCCCTCACTAAGCCTCTTCCACCTGCCACCTAAAAATAGCTTATTACGCAATGTACTGGTGTCCCCTGCTTAACGACGGGGATACGTTCTGAAATCCCCGTCGTGAAGTGAAGCCGTCATTAAGCGGGTCTTATTGTGCTTTGAAGTTTAGTACTGTGCTTAAAGCCCCAGGGTTAAACATCCAAGCTCTTATCTTGCCCATTAGCTGTTTGGCTTTAGATAAGGGCTTTGAAGTTCAGCGCTGTGCTTAAAGCCCCAGTGCTGAACTTCAAAGCCCTTATTTAAAGCCAAACAGCTGATGAGCTGGGGCTTTAAAAAGACACGTCTTTTTAAATCCTTTGCTCTTTTTTACTGGGGATCTCCGTCATATATCCGGATCATCGTTAAGCAATCCGTCATTAAGTGGGGGACACCTGTATTGCTATTGAACAACTGTCAACATATTACATGACCGTTGGTGCACATCTGCTCCCCTGTCTAGGTTGTGTCCAGTGCAAGTACATCTAATTTCTCACCCTAGTTACCTGTTTCTTTTTATTTTGTTGCCAGAAGTCCTCATAACTGAGTAGATTAGAACTTTTTTTTAAAAAAAAAATCTGAGTTCACATTGGAGACACATTTCATTATTGCATGTCAAACAATTGACTGTTGGGGCGTAAGAGTCAGGCATGCCACCAGTTTTACTCAGTAATGAAACAGTATGATCATTCATCCCCCCCGCCCTCTGCATAACTCCTCCCCCGCCAGCTTGCTGGCGCACAAGCCACTTATCCTATAAGTGCATTTTAGATTTTTGATCATTTTTCTGTGTTGTTTATCCTTTCACCTCATCCCAGAAATGATATTGTAGATTTGGAGAAAGTGCAGAAATGTTTACAATGACCAGCGGATTAAAACATCTTCTCTACGAGGTTGGGGCTTTCTTTTTCATTTAGAAAAAAGGTAACTGAGGGGTAAACGATAGATGTGTTGTATCGTGCATGATAGGGAGAGAGCGAAGAGACAGCTTGCTTTTTCTTCCGTAATACTGTACTAGACCTTGGGGTCATTGACAGTACAATTTGGTGCATATCTACTCAGAAGTGAGTCCCATAGAGTTCAGTGTTACTCTCACAGCTCAATCGTAAGCACACCGCCCGATGACAGCGAGCCTCCCGCACTGGCGCTGAATGCCATAAAACAGTCAGTGCCAGTCACAAAAGCCTCCCCAGTGCGCTGCCGGGGACGCTGGCGGAAAGGCCGGAGGACCTCTGGATGCACACCTGGAAAGGTAAGCTGGTGGGGAGGGGTGTAACGGGGTTGGGGAGGCCGCGGGACGGGGAGGATCCATTACGGAAGGCCCGCGCTGTAATGAATCTGAGGCTGTTGCTAACTCCCAGATAAATCAACATTTTTTAATTAACAGGCAGCAAGAACTTTCTTTTATTAACAAGATCTGGCATCCGATCTTAAAGAGAGCACTGCATTTTCCAGCTTCTCGGCACACAACCGGTTAATGCGGTGATTGACACTTCCATTCTTTTCTGTTAAACTTCTGTTAAAAGTCTGCTTTGTTCTATGTGGTCAGTGTCATCTAGCAGCCCAGTCCTGCTGCTTTCGCTTTGATAATGTCCCGTGGGAGGGAGGAAACGTCAACAAGGGTTTAAAAGTTTTTGTGCCTATTGGTTTGATACCTTTAAATTGTATACTTTTAAAGAATTTTTGAACCATTTGGTACATTTTAAAGCTTTTATTTCTTCTTCAATAAATTTTACATGGCTTCTGAACCCAAGGAGGTGCGAGGGGCGGCGGCCAGAAACAGGGCCTTCTGAGTAGTGGCACCAACCTTATGGAATTCCCTCCCCTTTAACCTACAAACTGCTCCCTCCTTGGACACTTTCCAGCGAGGCCTAAAAACCTTCTTGATCAAAGAAGCCTTCTGAGTCCCTGCCTTTTTTAACATCTGCTGGTACAGGTGGGGGTGCTGCTGTTTTTATGCTCCTGTTCTGATTGTAGCTATGATCTTTTTAATTGTTTTAGACACTGTTTTTATTAATTTCCATTAATTGTTTTTACTGTTTTAAAATGTGATATTTTTTATACTGTGTTTTTTGTATGTATTTTTGTTGTTGTTGTAAGCCGCCTTGGGTCCCTTCGGGGAGAAAGGCGGGATAAAAATACTGTAAATAAATAAATATACCCGATCTCTTTGAATATTGTTTCTTGCCATGAAAACTTCCATGCTACATTAAACCCCTGTATTAGATAGATACATGGAGGAGGATGCTTCTCTCAAGAACTATTGACTACGACAGCCAAGTAGAAGCTTCATGTTGAGAGGCTGATAACCATGGGGCAGGGTCAAGAAACACAGGATGATTATCTCCATCTTGTTCTGTTTGCAAGCTTCTCAGGAGCATTTGTTTGGCCGCTGTTGGGAACAGAGTGCTGGACTAGCCATTCCATCTTAAGCATTCTTAGAGTTTTAAAAAAACAAATTACATCATTTTCCAACATTTTATTTATTTTATTTTTATTTTTCACATTTTTATACCACCCTTCCTCCAAGGAACTCAGAATGGTGTACATATTTCCTCCCCTCGTTTTTGTCCTCACAACAACCCTGTGAGGTAGGTGGGGCTGAGAGATAGTGACTGGCCCAAGGTCACCCAGGAAGCTTCGTGGCTGAGCGGGGATTTGAACCTGGATCTTCCAGGTCTAAGTCCGACTCCCAAACCACTACACCATCCTGGACCCATATTATCCCAACATGGTCCCATATTATCCGTTTTGTGCTGTACTGATCTTTGTGCGGAGTGATTGATATTGCTGGCCTCCACTTGTTTGGGTGGGGAATTCTGCCACATCTCTGCTTTGGGTGTAATCTCTCTCACTGGATCAGGAACCACATCAAAAGCTGCAGACAAGCTTCCCCCATTGCTGTGCATGTAGCTCTGGTTAGAAAACCTGTTCAGGAGTGGAAGCAGGACATAGGTGGACGCTGGAATCTGCCTTACCAGACCATTCATCTATCTGGTTCAGCTTTGTCCAGGCTGACTGGCAGTGACTCTCCAAGTTTGCAGGCAGGGGTCTAACCCAACCTGACCTGAATGTGCCATGAGACCATTGTTATGCAAAGCATATGCTCATCCATCTCTGGCTCAACCCCCATTGATTTCACACACACACCCCTTCTCTGATCAGTCTTATCACCAGTGGTGTCACTAGGATCCTGGCTGCACACCCAGACCCCACTGTGAGCACATACGGCCTGACCAGGGCTTTTGGGAATGATGACTTTCACTGCTGGCTCAGTACATTATTTTTGTAATGTGAAATATTATACTGGTTTCATTGATGTTAATTGTTCTTGCTGTTATGAATTGTGTTAAGCAAGTGGTCATGATAGCATGGAAATTGGTCAATATAAACAGACAAATAAATAATGTGCTAAATGTGAGACAGTCCTAATATTGGCAATGGCCCCATAAAGAATGTTATTCAGACATCCTGATTAAAACATCCTATTATCTTGTTTAGCTATGACCTGCCCGAAAACCCACTCCAGTGGCTAATGAGTCCATAATGCCAATTAAATTATTTTTCCTGTTTAAAAAGTGGTATAAAATAATATCAAACAAGACAGCTACATGCTACAGGAATTTAATTATCCAAGTTTCAGTAAATCTGTCAAGTTAACTAGTCCAACATGAAATCTCTGACAAGATAATACTGGCTAAAAGCAATTTTCTTTCCATATTTTTTTTAATAATTACAGTGACCATCCATTATGAGGCCCGACATCACCTACTTTCAACAGGAAGTTTGCATTGATAGGAGTACAAATTGCTGGGGCAGCGAGAATAATAAGTGTGGGGCCGCAGAAATTATCAGCAATGTTGCATCTAACACACACGGTGTTCTCAATATACCCAAAATAGTCACAACATAAAATGACTGCAGAGATTAAACATCTAGCCTGCAATGTGTGAGGGTGGTATTCAGCTCACATGAAGCAGCTTGGAGCGGCCGAGGATGGCCGAGCAAGGGTGTCGGCCGAGCAAGGTTCAGGAAGGGGTGACACCCTTGCTCGGCCAACTTCGGCCATTCTGAGCTGCTTCGTGTTCTCGTAAGCTATACCAAGTTGCTCTGAGCCTAGTCGCTCTGAGCCGAGTTGCTGAGTTGGAGCAACCGGAGACAGCTGAGCAAGGGTGACACCCCTCAGGGAGGGGTTGACACCCTTGCTCAGCCGTCTTCTGCCACTCTGAGCTGCTAGGTGTTCTTGCGAGCTATGTTGACAAGAACAGGAAGCATCTCTGAGTGGCCGAAGACCACTGAGCCTGGGTGGCGTGGTGGGTTTCTCCTGTGGTGTCATTCCCTCAATGGATGTTACCCAGTGCAGCCCACACCCACCGCACCCCGCCCATTGATGCCCCTGGTGAGTTTGGGTATGGTCATTCCTAGACCATACCCAAATAAATTCAGTGGAGATAATCCATCCAATCTGAACATAGGGGTGATCTTAAATCAGTTGTTTAAGCATAGCCAATCAATATCCAAAACAGCCCAATCCTACCTAAATCACTGTGCGGCAATATTAAGGTGCCAGCATGGGCTACGCTGTATCCCAAGGAGTATTTTTGGCTGCTGGAGGTCTCCTTGGGGTAAGGGGACATTTGTCCCCTTGCCCCGGGGTAAGCCCCAGCAGTGGCAATGGGTCAACTCGGACATGCACCAGCAATGTCACTAGCGCAAGTCCAAGTTGATCCGTGCAGGTGGGTCAGGCCTGGGAAGGGGGTTTTGGTTCGGCGCGCACCTTCGTCACCAAACCTCCCCCCCCTCAGGCCCAATCCACCCACCCTGCCCCAACTCCTCATTCCGCCCTCCCCCTGCCCTGTTCAACCCCGCCTGCCTTCTAGCCCCGTTCCATCCCCTGTGCAGGGCTTACCTGCTCCAGAGGGCCTCCGTTGCTCTGTTGGAGTGCGGGAGAAGGCTCCAATTTTCCCGCTGGCATACCAGCTCCCTGCTCTGCCGCAAAGCGCTTTATGCCACTTTTGTGGCAGCCACCGCTGGCAGAACACGTGTTCCACTGGTTCTTCTTTTAGTCAGGATTGGGCTAACTTGGTCCAGTTGAAACAAGGGACTTTCCATTGTTTTTTCTCTTTGGTAATCAGGAAACTTAAGTGGTTACCTCATTTGAGGGCATTCAAGAACAAATAAGAAACTATTCAAGAACAAATAAGACATGTACATTGCAGGACTGGAGAACTCAAAAAACTGTTTGCTGTGCCTCAGTAAACAGGCCCATTAGTGACATACAGTTGTCAGTCCTCCCTAAATTGGTCTTTGGGGGATTTCCACAGTAACAAATTCTATCTGGCTGTTTGGTATCTGGGACTTGTCAAAGAAAAGCAATAGAAAAGCCAGAAAAAAGAGGGAATTTTTTTTTGAAGAAAGGAAATGGGATTCCATGACACGAGTGTTGAAATATGGCTTCTTTGTGGTTCGATTTTGTAGTCCGATATGGAAGCTTAGAACGTATTGGGGGATGAACATCCAGTGATGGGAGGAATGTCTCTACTGTTTGTCTTCCAGGCTCTCTGATCTCTAAAACCTCCCATTTTGGAATTTAGGCACTGAGCATGCAAGCAGACTTATGTGCTCTGGTTTGGTGTGTGTGTGTGTGTGTGTGTGTGTGTGTGTGTGTGTGTGTGTGTGTGTGTGTGTGTGTGTGTGTGTATTAAAACAGCATGCCTCCAATCCGTCTCCAAATATGAACTAGATAGGATTTTAATATCTCCACAGAGGCAAGTATTTCAATTCATTTAGGGAGCCTTTGGACTGCTTGTAAAACTCTGCATTTTATGAAACCTGGAATTATTGCAGCTTTAAGTTGCAACGTAATGTCTAAATGCCAGAAGGAAATATCAGACAGAAATTTGCTTTAGAAATGAGATAAGATTCAAGTTTTGAAACAAGGGACTGCCACAATTTGAATTCTGGTTAGAACAAATGGGTTGGCACCGAAGGAGACAAACTATTTACATATTTCGTTATTTAAAATACGTATATCCTGCTTCTCTGTGTGCTGGACGTAGCTTAAAGAACAGCAAAGCGTTGCTGGAACATAGCAAAGGTTCACTGAATCCAGCATTCTGGTTCCATCCATGGTAAACTGGATACTTCCAGAAAGCCAACAAGCTGTACATGAAAGCAAGAGTCCTCTTCCACTGAGCTACCTTCCTCTTCTTTTTAGGTACCATGGCTAATAGCCACCTATAGAAATATCTTACATGAATTTGTCCAATCCTTTTGGAAAGCTATCAAAGCTAAAGTCTACACATTTGCAACCTGAAGGAAGAAACATGTACATCTACCTGTACATCAACCTACCTGTGCACTGCAGTCATCTTCAGAGGTAGGGCTGAATTAAAAGTTCTCAAGCAAGAACTTTAGGTTCAGAATTGGAAGCAGTGGCGTCACTAGGGGGCGGGGTGGGGCGGATCGCCCGGGGTGTTTGGGTGACACCACTAGTGGCCAAAATTGTGAAAAAATTGTATGTATGAATAATACCATCGAAGTGTACGTTTCAAATAACATTCAAAGTGTACGTTTATGCTGAATGCAATGAAACACATCGTTTGAATTATCTGTATTCTATCAAAAGATAGAACCAGAAACAGGAAACAGAACTGCGTATGTTACAAAAAGTGCATTTCCTTAACTCAAAACAGACAATGAGACTGATTGTTCCGAGAGCCGAGTTGGTTACTGATTTGTTGGATGACCTGTACTGTTATACATTAAAATAAATAAAGTTAATGGGGGTGACACCATGAGTTACCAAATTGGGGGTGAAGGGAGTGACACTATGAGTCACACCAACCCTAGTGATACCACTGACCATTAGTAATCTGTAGAAATACATAGTCCTGCCTGATGGGCGTCTTTTGTAGAACCAGCTCTGCCCAACCTTGTTTCTCCCTATTCACTTCTGGGGTCCATCATGGAGGTGACACGCTGAGCTCTTGCACCTGGTGACGCAAACCCTAGTGACGCCTCTGATTGGAACGTTGGTGGAGCTCAATTCAGGGAGCTGAAACTGGCGGCAATATGGGTGGTAGTCCTAGTGGCTGCCCGCTGTCTCCATTTATTCCCACAGATGTAGGTTGCATTTGTTTTTTCAGCTAGTAGTGCTAGAGGAGTGTATGTTAATCTCCTCCTAGCACACTAGGGTCTCGTATATTTTTCAGCTTCCAGCACTCTCACTCTCACCAGTTTCCTTCTTACTCGAAGCTATTAAACATGGTGGCCTCCATACAATGTGTGGAGATAAATAAGGTGGCAAGATGGCGATGCCCAGCAAGTAGTGGGTGGAAATAAAATGTGGCAAGATGACGGCGCCCATCTTGTTTGTTAATGAGTCGAGCCAGAAGCATGCTAGAGGCATGCTAGCAAAGTCAGTTCCTGCTGATTTGTAGCTGAAAAACAAACGCAGCCATAGTTCATTTCTGGGAAAAATGGTGGCCTACAGCTACTAAGGAAAGCTTCACTTCATCTCCCCGCAATAGTGGCACTCAAAGAAAGTAAAAAAAGATAAAAGGGCTGCCACCACAAATAGTACCCCCCTAAACATTTAGAAGTGTCCACTCCCTGAAAAACCACCCTTCAAAACTAGCCATCCAAATTCTCTACCTATGAATGGGCAGCAATTCTGGGGAAGGAGAGCTTTTGCACTGAGCCCTTTTTAGAGATTCTTCTTTGGTGGATTTCCCATCTGAGTTGAGGTAGGTGGTGACCAGTAATATGGCACCCTATGAACGTTATTCTTGGGGTGGTTTCTTGGAAGCCATTTTGATGTTGAAAAACATCGTGTGATGCCCATTATCCCTAGACTTTTAACTTGTGAGATGATTGTTGTACTGGTGCCGTTTTTAATCTGCTGTTTTGTCTTCATATTCTTTTACTGTCATATTTATTATGGTGTTCTTATTTTTATAATGACAGCTGCTCTGGAAATATCCATATTGAAGAGCGGCATATAAATAAGCAAGCAAAGAAGTTTCATCATTTCATCTTGTGGCCATGAATTCCATGTTAACAAACCAAGTGGGTTAAAATAGTACTTGCCCTTTATTTTTTTCCTATCCTCAGTCGACCGTCAGTCCATTTCCTTGGGCCACTCTGAGTTCAACAACCACGAGCAAAGGACAAAAATGTTTCTGCTCTTTCTCTCCCCAGCATACATAATTTTATTTTATTTTTAAATTGCCATGTCCTCTGGAGTTAGCAAATCTGCAAAGAAAAACTTACATTCATTAAAATAACAAAAGAAACAAAGCTATTATTTATTTATTTATTTATTTATTTATTTATTTATTTATTTATTAAATTAACATACTTCAGAATATTTAGGCTGAAGTCATATACAGTAGGCCTAAGGCCAGCCTGGTGATAAAGGGAAGCAGCTTCCTCAGCAATAAGTAGTCCAGTCTGTCTGAGGGAAGGTAGCAGTCTTGGGAGCTTTGTATCAACCAATGGTAGCTGATTGGCCTGGCCATTGTTTCCTGACCTCCCAGTTCAAGATGATTCTGAGGTGTTTTTTCTTTTTCTTTTTCTGAGTGTCCCAGCGGAATTGGCTGCAGCTCCTTTCTCTGGTCATCAGCTGTTGTGGGACAAGGAGCAGGGAACCAGTGCCTGATCCACAGGGGCCTGGTTTTAGCCTCGTGGTCATGGCATGCAACACAAATCACATGCTTTGTAGTGTTGTTTGTTATAGAAAAAGGGGAAGGAGGAGACACGGGGCAGCAATTGTGTGGTCTTCCTAACATATAGTTCCAGTCTCATTAAAAATAACTGTAAGGCTGTTGAGTGCTATCGTCCACTTTGAGGCAGGCGCACCTGTTCCTAAGTCAACTCTGACATTTATTTGTGTGTAGGGATGCTTCAGAAATCCCAGAAGAAACAGCAAAGTATGCACAGGAAACATTACTTTTATTGTTACAAAATGAGAAGCAAAATAAGTACACAGCGGAGGCCATCCTTTACTGCTGCCAGACCAGGTCTCTGTTTCAAACCTCTGTGTAGACACTCTCTGGGTTGGACTTCATCTGGATTTTGGCAAGCTACCATTACTTACAAAACATGGAATGGATCCCTCACAGCCAAATCCTATGCAGCCCGTACACTGCCGGAACTTGTGACCTGGAGGCTTAAGGCGCTTTGCGACATTTATTTATGTATCTTCTTTTTATACCGCCCTTCCTCCAAGGATGGAGTTCCTCCCCTCCTTTTGTCATCACAACAACCCTGTGAGGTAGGTGAGGCTGAGAAATAGTGACTGTGCCACTGTGGGTTTTCTCTGTGCCAGGTGCAAGGGAGTGTCAACAGGAAACAGGTTATCTTGTTGTCTTGTGCTCCCTGAGGCATCTGGTGGGGCCACTGTGTGATACAGGAAGCTGGACTAGATGGGCTTTTGGCCTGATCCAGCAGGGCTCTTCTTATGTTCTTATGTTCTTATGACTGGCCCAAGGTCACCCAGGAAGCTTTATGGCTGAGCGGGGATTTGAACCTGGATCTTCCACGACTCGCTGTTGGGAGGAGCTGGGCTGCTGCAAGTTGTGAGCAGTTGCGGCAGCCCAGTGGTAGAGCCGTCAAATCCCCCAACAGTAGTAAATAAGCGCAGGGGCAGGAGGGAGGCGGGGAAAAAACAGGGCGGGGAGTGGGTGGAACATGGAGAACGGGGTGGAATGCGGGCAGAACAAGGGCTGGAAGGGGATGGTATCAGCATCAGTAGTGTCGTCAATATCCTACCTCTCTTCCAGGCCTTGATCCACCTTCCTGGGTCCATGCGGACTTAGCCAGCAATATCGCTGGTGTAGGTTCAATTGGCCCCAACTCGGTGCTGGAGGCTTACTCCCGGGTAAAGGAACAAATGTTCCCTTACCCAGAGGAGACCTCCTGGACTGCCCGTCCCGCAGATTGCCACGTATGCTCCAGCGCTGTGGCTGCATCAGTGGGGACGTGGATAGGATTGAAGTCTCTTAGCTGTATACACCGGGAAAGAACCTCCAGGAATGGTTTTTCCTTTATTTATTCACTGAAGTAATGAGATAATATCCTGCTTCTGTGTTAACCCTAAGCTGAAAACAAGTTTTCTTCTTTCTCCAGCTACCTAGTATTAATTGTTAAGGGCATTTGGGGTAATCATTTGTTTGTTCCATAATTTATAGACTTTACAGAGCCAATGATAAGGCTTTGGGGTTATAAATTCTTTCTAAAGATCCAGTCGCGTCGCGACGACGCGCGTCACCCCAGAGCGGGGGCGCGCGTCGCCCTTAAGGGGGAGGCACCGCCCCCGCGCGTGACGTCACGTGCAGGAGCAGAGCGCCCTCCCCGCTCCGTTTTCGGCTCATTTTGGAGCCGAATGGACACAGGGGAGGGTGGGCGGGCCCACCATCAGCTCGGAACTGTAAGTGGGGGGTGATCGCGCGTCACCCCTAGACGCGCGACGCCCCCCCGGCGGCCCGCCCCCCCCGCTTCCCCCCGTCGACGCCAGTGTAAAGATCATTGTTTCATTTTGATAATTTTATTTTTAGAATGGTCTATGTCCTACAATGTGTGGCTGTTTTTGGATGTTTAATGGGTTTTACCATACTTTGAGTGAATACTGTGTTTGATTTGATTTATTTTTGTATCTCACATATGAACTGCTGTGTAGCAGTTAAACAGCCTATAAATGGAATACACAAACAAACAAATAATTGTCCCAATGCCCATAACAATTAATTCTGGATAACTAGAAAGAGAAGAAATGTTATTTCCAGCTATCTTTTAATTGTTAAGCTCTTCAGAGCATGGAGACTTTTCTTTTAACCACCAATAATGTCACAGTGCCAAAGTTAAAACACACAAGGTATAGCCCAAAGTTAAAAGATTTTTAAGTCCCATTGATTTCAGTGGGAGAGAGTTCAGCATATCTGAACTCTCCTCCACTGAAATCAATGGGGCTTAAAAATGTGTTTAAACTTAACTGGACGATGAGCACAGATGTTTATTATTCTTTGGGACTGTTGAAGCTGCACATAAAAGGATCATCTTATGTATGCTTAGGCGTTCAGCAATTGGGCCAGTACATGCTATCTCTGGAGAGTGATCCCCTAATAACAATGACAGTTTGGCTAACACTTCTTAGAAGAGGGGTGTGGCCTGAAACAGGTTAGCAATTAAATGTTCAGAATGTACTCGGACAGATATTACTGCTTGGCATTAATATAATGCATTGATTGTGGTCATACTTTTAATGTTCTTACTAATATAGAATAGGACCCTCTGATGAGGAAAGCCAAACCTATTTTAGAAGAAAGCTGGAAGTTGCTTAGTATATCCACCTAATCTTCCTCCCCCCCCCCTATACATACACACACGGCGGTTTTGGGCAGTTTTGCAGCGGTGGCGATCCCCTGGATCACTGCTGCCACCATGCTGTCCCCGCCCCTTAAGGGGGCAGGGGACAACTAAGGTTCTCAATGGTGGGTCGCGACCCACAGTTTGAGAACTACTGTGTTAGACCAAGAACAAAAGAGACTCTTGGGTCATGTTACTACCGCCAATGACAAAAATGTAAGATTTTTGTTAAAAATATGTATTTGTCTTCTGTCATGCTCAAGGCCAAGTAACATTTTATGCCAAAGGGCACACAAAATGTAAAGGGGAGATATGTGTCTCTAAACATAAAGTGCATTGCCTGACAGAAGGCTGCAGATGGTCTCCTAATATTGGAGAGTTGTTTACTTGGGTGTGTGTTTTTAGTTAGTGCAGACTTCATTGGTTGTTAGCAGTCTCCCTAAATGTGGCTTAGCTTGATCATTCATGGGGGTACAATGAACATTAATGTGCAACTACCTCTTCCTAGAATCTGGAATGCAAGTCACACCCACTTGTAGGGGTCTAAAACTGATCCATTAATAGGGCCAAGTCACACATTACATGGCAGACATGTTTACTGCATGTACATCAATGTTTGCCACATTGAACAACCTAAAGCATAAAAAGATATGTATTTGTAAATATACAGTGGAGACATGCCAGAAAATCATAGCTAATCATGGATTTCCAGAGTATCTCTTTTGTATTCCTCTTTCTATATTTACAGACAAGTGTTTGTTCTTCACACTTTTTGTATGGTACACTTGGCAAACATGTCTACCACTTTAAGTAATTATTGGTCTTTGGCCTGGAGAACTATCTGGATTTTGTTGGCCAAAGGGTGGTTGGGTTGCTTGGAAATAGCACAGTACCTGCCTGTGGTGCTTGTTTCTGTACCCCATGCTATGTTGCTCAACTTTTGCATTATAAAATCTTGTTATGTTACTTTATAACAATGGAAATTTACCCTGTAAAGGCATGCTAAACTCCCCACCTCATAGAAAAAGGGAGTGTGGAACTCTGTCTGCATTTTCAAGTGCATTAGAATAATGGTGGCTCCATGTGACTTGCGGATCACATATGGTTCTTGTGGCACTGGTTTTGGTCCATGGACTTCTAGTGGAATCTTGATCGCCACTGGCATAATGTTAACAAAATGTTGCATGTTTTATAGTGTTAATCGTAATTTTGAATATTTCAGGAGAGTACTACCAAGGGCCTTAAATACATTGTTGGAGCTGATGGGGAAGATTACCAAAATTGACTTACGGCCCAATCCTAACAAGGGCTCACTGAGAACACACAGGGCCCAATCCTATCCAACTTTCCAGCACTGATACATGGGCCAACAGGGTGTATGCTGCATCCGGGGGGGGGGGCTGTCACGGAGGCCTCCTCATGGTAAGGGAACAAACGTTCCCTTACCTTGGGGCTGCATTGTAGCTGTATTGATGTTGGAAAATGGGATAGGATTGGTCCCACAGTCTGTAGCCAGATTACTTGCTGAGTATACGCAATAGTTGCATCCTCAGGATTCATGGTATGTATCCCTTGTGGTCAAATGAATTCCCCCTTGCAAGGGAGTCTCTTTCTCTCTCTTGTTAACTACAGATCCTGATCAGCGTGTAAAGAATGTTTCAAGGCCTGTTGCTAACAAATGAGTGGATTGTTCTTTCTCCTATGTTCATAGGAATTTTCATTTGCAATGAGAACATAATAGAGCAGATAATGTTGAAATGCTGATTTTTTATCTTGCCTGAGTCACAATTTGACTGGTCATAAAAGGCCAAAAAAACTCCTTTGTAGCTGGAAGCCAGCCACTGCAGCTGCTTACCCCTTATATTAAAATAGCCAATATTTCCTTAATGAGATTGACATATAAATGACCACTGCCTCTCATTGTTTCCAAGCCACAGACCGCCCTCATGGAAACTGGCCACCATTTAACGAATGCTTTTGTCACAAAACCTTTCATCCATTGCATCTGCTAATGTGTGATATGGCCTCTTGAAATGTGTGAAAAATTAGAAAATGGCAGAACACCTATGGCACGCTTGCCAGCAATTCACAAATGACAATGTCATTAAACTCTAAAGTGTGTTTCAAAAGATGTTTATTCCTTGCCATGGGAGTTTTATTCATTTTGATTAACTCAGAAAGCAGCATGGCTATTAGGACTGAGGCAAAAAAAAAAAAAAGGAATCTTTTTTTGCAGACTTTTTGGGCAGCATAACACTCCCCCCCCCTCAATGATTTCTGGGGAATATATCAAAAGGGAGCAAAAATGTCTACACAGTGTGGCACTAGATTTGTTTGGCTGGAGTCTCCCATGTGACTGACACAAGAAGCCTTGCCCTCATTCTCAGTTGCCTTTATTTGCATGCAGTAACATCACAATATCTCACTGACTCACTCAGTAGCGTTGTGTCATCAGCATGACTTTTAGGTGATTCCTGATTAACTGGGATCGGATCACTATTGTTGGGAGACAGAAAGAAGCCCGAGCTGAAAATAAAAATGGTTATTAAAGCATTAGCAGAGAGGAAATGCAGTGGAAGTAAACAGAAGAGACCTGAGAAAAACTGAACATGAAGGTTTTTTCAGGAAATATCCTCCCCCTACAAAACGTCTAATTTTGGTCAGAAAATTTGAAACAGGCAAACAATCTGTGTAGTAATTCAAAGCTACTTAAGAGCATTTTTTTAAAGTTTCTTGTCAGCATAACAATGGGCCCAATCCTATCCAACTTTCTAGCACCGATGCAGCCACAATGCAGCCCCGAGGGAAGGGAACAAACGTTCCTTTACCTTGAAGAGACCTCTGTGACTGCCCCCCCCCACCGCAGGGTGCAGCACATGTCCCGTTGTGGCACGGCTGCTTCAGTGTTGGAAAGTTGGATAAGATTGAGCCCAAAGGTAGCAGAGTTGAAAAGCCTGACAAACATTTTTTGTGAGACCTATTTGCAACTGTTGCTTTGTTTCCACACAGAATGTTTTCCCAGAAGTACAGGAAGTTGGCATGACTTCCCTCTTACTTCCCAAATGGTTCATCAAACCCAGAACTTTCTATCTTGAGCCCATATTTTTACAGTTTCAGATAAGGAAACAATGTTTTCACTAGCAAATCAGGCTTCGTAGATACATTTAGACTAGTTAATATCTCATCATGTGATAACTGACAACTGAGATCTGCTCAGATTGGATTGGGTCACTTCAGTTTGGTGGCAGGGAATACAATTTTTGATGTTCCTCCGTTTTAAAAACATACTTTACTAGAAGAAAACTAGCATAGCACATCAGAGTGAAAAGTTCTTGCCTAGTCTGTTCCTTCCTGTGCTAGTTTTCTACTTGCAGAACGTTTTTTTTTTTTAACGTAAGGAAGCATTCAAAGATGTGTTCCCACAGTCTGAACTGATACAATCCATTCTGCCACCTCAGGACTCCGTGTAGAGATCTTATCTGAATGTGTAAACTATTACTGCAGAAAAGTATTGTGTTTGAGGACAACACCGGGTGATATCAAAGTTCATATCTGTGGTGGATCATATCTGTCACATATCTGTGGTGTGATGATCAGCGATGGCCCACTCAAACATATCAGTTATCCCTTGATGTTGTAGTCATCAGGTAATGATCATTCTTGTGTGAAGCAGCCTGTAGATCATGGTCAGTTTTTACATCTCTTATGATATCCCTCCAATATGTAAAATAAATAAGGCAAGAAGAAGTCAAGAAAATGTAATACCATACTGCTTGACGTTTTTTCATAGTGGTGTGGATACCAAGGGAACACACACACAAACAACCTTTAAATTCCTTTTGGTACGTATTGGCTTTCACACTATGCCATTGGTCTTGTGATAGATGGTCTCCTCTTTTGGTTTTACGCCTTTTTTACGCCCTAGACCCATATAAAATCTGCCTGCAAAGCCTATGAAGGAATGATGGGAAAATAAAATGAATTGTACTTCAACTCTGCAATAATCTAGGGTTTAATTGACCTCACTGCTGCAAAATTTCTTTTTCTAAAATAGAGAAAAAGTGAAAAGTCAGGGATCTTAAATTTCGTAGTAATAATTCTTAGTAAAAGAAATGACCCCTCCCCCCCAAAAAAACTTGGATATCAAAGAAGAAATGTAGCTATTTTAGTCTACCAGTTTTATATATTTTCTGTAAAAGGCTGATGAGTTTCCTCAAGATGGCAAAAAGTTATATTTCATACGCAAATAACTGATTCTCAGAACCTTTTCTTAGATTAGCTACTAGCTCAGTCCAGTTCATCCATTCCCATGGCATCATGGAAGCAACTTCCTTGTGGTTCTCTTCCAGGCCACTCCAGTAATGCGTCTAGAGAGGAACAATGTGAGCCAGTGAAATGATGTGGTTCCTTCCCATTACTAGCACCCAGAATGGATGATACTTCCTGGCATGAGAAAGAGCCACATATTGTGACTGACCCACATGGTTCCTCTCTCCAGATGTTACTGACTACAATGTTGTTGTTGTTGTTGTTCAGTCGTTAAGTCATGTCTGACCCTTCGTGATCCCATGAACCATATCCCGCCAGGCCTTCCTGTCCTCCACTATCTTCCTGAGTTCGCTCATTTTCATGTTTGTTGCATCGGTGATGCTGTCTACCCATCTCATCCTTTGCCTTCCCCTTCTCCTTTTGCCTTCAATCTTTCCCAGCATCAGAGTCTTCTCCAGAGAGTCCTCTCTTCGCATTAGGTGGCCAAAATATTTGAGTTTCAGCCTTAGTACCTGTCCTTCCAGGGAACAGTCAGGCTTGATTTCATTTAGAATTGACTGATTTGATCTCCTAGCAGTCCAAGGGACTCTCAGGAGTCTTCTCCAGCACCACAGTTCAAAAGCATCTCTTCTTCGGCGCTCAGCCTTCCTTATGGTCCAACTCTCACAACCATACATTGCTACTGGGAACACCATCGCCCTGACTATGCGAACTTTTGTTGGCATGGTGATATCTCTGCTTTTTATTATGCTATCTAAATTAGCCATAGCTTTCCTTCCAAGGAGTAAGCGTCTTTTAATTTCATGGCTGCTGTCTCCGTCTGCAGTGATCTTGGAGCCCAGAAAAGTAAAAACTGTGACTGCTTCTGACTACCATACTGACTACCATAGGATTGGGCAATGAGAGAAGCAGTTTTCACACTACTTTGGTAGTCTGAATGAGGCCTCAGAGTTGATACCTGAAAGACATAGTTTTCAGGAAAAGAAGGTGCTAAATCCTCCTGAAACATTCTGCTTAGACTAATAACAAATCTTTGGGCTTCCCTCAACATTCTTTTGACGTTTTGCATGAGCAGGAACCTCCAAATCTACTTTAAATTTGGCTTAAGTGACAGATCTCACAATTGTGATTCATTCCTTAATGAAACTCTTCTAGGTTCCTTTGAAATGGGTGAGGGACAGCTTCAGTGAGGATTCGGATTTCTGACCCAGAGTGATTCCACAGATTTCCCTGTCTCCCATGTCTTAAAAGGAGACAAACGGTGCGATTCTGCATAACTGTAGTGTGGTAGAGAGAATGCTCCACTGCTCTAAAGTGTTGCAAAAGTGCTGTAAGGCACATTTTCAACGACTCGGGTGTAAGCGGCACCGGTACAGAGGCTGGCACTGCTCACACCGCCATGTAACTTACCCGACTCCAGCCGCCACAGGTAAGTCCCACGCTGGTCGGTGGGAGGGCAGGACAGGGCGGCAAGGGAGGGGGGCCATTGGCTGGCCTAGGCTAGGAGGGGGCGGGGATATCAGCCGTGCGCGCGGTCGATATCCTAGGCTCCTTCCCAGCTTGGGTCAGCCTTACTCCGCCTCCCCGAATGTACACCAGGTCTGGACCAGGTCCATAGGACCCGGGCTCACTTATACCCGGGGAGAACATTCCCTTCTCCCAAGGTGCAGCCAGTCTGCAATCCGCTTAGGATACAGCAGCCGACCCTTTAGGCCGACTGCATATACTTACACAGGATTGCGCTGAAAGCTAGGCCAAACCAGGCGTGACTTTAACCATGTTGTTGGCCTTGGTGTGTTTGCTTCCCACACCTGTGAAAATAGCACCCCTGGCAGGCCTGATCCCAATTGGAACTGCTGCAACATTAGAGTTAAAGCCTCCAGTCTGGTGTTTTTGATCCAGCTTGCCCTCCCCTGCTGCAGCGCATACTAGGAAGCACGCCAGGACCAATGACAGGTTTAACCTGCTTCAAAATGCTAAACTGAGAAGTGTGAAGTTAGCACATCATCACTGATTACAACCGGGGCAATAAATATGTACCAGCTGCTGTGGAGGTATATAAAGCTAAAATCATTCCACAAGTTTTGTATGGTATCCCAGTGTGGTATACTAATTTCGATCAATCTGTTGAAATAATCCAAGCAATGTTCCTACGGAAAATCCTGGGGTTACCTACCTGTGTACCATACTCAGTCCTATGTTTAGAAACTGGCCTTATTCGATTGAAGACCTTAAAATGGTTGAGGTTGGTGAAATTCTGGCTTAGACTCTATTATAATTGTAATCAAGATAGTCTGCTGTTCCAACTTTTTTCAGAACCTGTTCCACCTATTGGGGCAATAGAATTGCAACAGAAATTAAACTCCTTGGGCCTCAATGTGGAGAGGTTGGGTATGTTGAGCCAGGCGGCAGCCTACCGCGAAATTAAGGCCAGAATTCTAGATATTGAAAATCAGGAGTTGCATAGTGCGATGCGTACGACCTGTTCCCCACTACAATTTCACATCCCTATCAGCTTTGGGAAGATGGCACCTTATCTTTGTAATCTTAAGTGCCCCCAGTCACGCAGAGCCCTTTCTTTAGCTAGGTGTAACTCTCTCCCGTCTGTTTTGTTACTTGGCAGATATAGTGGAATCCCAGTCTCTGAGAGGTATTGTCCTTGTGGAGTGGGTTGTGTAGAAACATTACTACATATGTTTTTGTATTGCCCACTCCATGAGGGCCCTCGTAAGCAGAGGCGTAACTAGCACGGAGTGCGCTAAGTAGCTGCTCCGGGCGCAGGCGCACGCGGCGTCGGGGTGTACTTACCCTCGCGATGCGTCGCCTTCGCTTCGGCCGTCTTCTTTTCGGCCCACCATCCCTCCCTGGAGCCCGAACGACTCCAAAATGGTACCGAAACCGGCGGGGGTGGTGGTGTTTGGAGCCGCGCTGGGCGTGTCGACGTCACATCACTTAGGCCCCGCACTTGATCCGGGCGCCGGGAGGGCTACTGACATTACTGCTCGTAAGCAACATTTAGGCCCTATATTAGTCAAGCTCCAGGGCTGGGCAGATCAGGAGGTAGTACGTTACCTTTTATTGACGGAGATGGATGACGTAATGGAAAGATCGGCAGCCTTTGTTGATACAATCATTATAGCACGTAAAGCTGATAGTATTCCCTATGATGTTTAAGCTGTAATTTTGTTGTGCTTGTAGATGTTTGTAATATAAATATTATGTGTTGAGGGATATGTTTGTTTGTTTTTGTTTTGATTTTATGCCATTAAAGGTTCCTTATTATCTTATTATATCACTGATTACTCTTGGAACTATAACTGAAAGTTTGCCAAAGGTTGGATGAAGTTGCAATTAAGCAAAGGTATTGTACTTGTCTGTTAAATTTGATTTACTTACCACAGGGGTTCGAACATTCCAGGGAAATCTGCAGATATCTCTTGTATTCATAGCAACAGTTTCTGCCCTTGTCAGGGTCAACAGGAGGAGCGATCAACAGCTGCAGGCTGATACAGGTCAGTAGTGCCTAGTGGTTAGCACGTTCACTCCATTCCTATTCCCCTCTTTCCCATTTGGACATGCAGGTGAATGGGGAAAAACCTTGGTAGAATGGATCCACTGCCACCAGCCCAAGAGATCAGGCTAACCAAAGGGGCTCCCTCTGTAGACGCCTCCTACAGAAATACTGATCCTCAGGGGTTCCTATTGAAATCACTCTCACAGTACATCAAAATAAAAGCAAGAAACACAATTGGTCATGGCTGCTTGGGCAGGGAGACATAAAACAAGAAGACAGGAAAAGAAGCTAATGAGAAAGTCTAATTAAAGCCGGAGAGAGCAGCCCAAACTAGGAAATGAGTAGGTAACTGCTCTCTCCCTACTGGTGAGGATCAATAAATATACATACGGTATCTACGCCCACTGCCATACAAATCTAGCTCGCATGCTATTGCTCTTTCAATATTTTAATGGTTACAGTACAGATGCTATAAACATTTTCTTGTTAATGTAGTGATTAGTGTTGGAGCTGAGTTTAAATCCCTGCTCAGCTATGAAATTTAGTATGTGACTTTGGGTCATTCATCTGTTAGCCTACCTTACCTCAGGGTTATTGTGAGGATAAAATGAGGTAACCCATTCCAGGAGTACATGTAGTTTCCATGGTGCTGGATATTCATACCAGTTGCCTTGGAGACCTACAGTCCTCAGAGTCCCTAGCGCTAGAGACACTGCTATTTCAGAGTTCAAGATATCAGGGAAGAAGGGAAATCTCACAGACAGGCCGCGTGTGAGACCTCCCTATTGTTGACACCTCCGCTAGGTAAGTTGTAGGGGCAGCAGGGCAGGGTTCAGAAGCTTGCACAGGATTGGAATGAATTTGGGGGGGGGGATTCATGCCCCTGATAACACACATCTGCGCGCATTTTGCTTTCTTAAAAGTGAGACCTATTCTTGGGTATATTTGGGGCACTGATTCCACAAATGGCATCGTTTTTGCCCTATCACGTCCGGTTCTGGGGACATGGTATCACATCGCCACGTCATAATGCAAGTCAAACAGCTTCTTCACGAGGAATCCGACACCATAGCTTCCTCATGAGGAAGCTGCTTGACTCATATTCGGAGGTGGCGATGCTGTACCCCCAAAACTGGATGTGATAGGGCAAAACCAATGCCATTTGTGGAATCAGCATCCCAAATGCATATAAAACCACCATACATTTTGGAAAAAAACTTTTTTTAACTCTCAAATTTGCAGGCTTGTTTAATGTCACCAGGAGCATTACTGTGTCTAAACTCTGGAATTGGGCTTGCATAGTAGTTTTTTTTTTTTGGAAAATAATATTTCTTTTTGCCAAGACCATTTCAAATGGAAGGTGAGGTGACTATTCCCAACACTAGCTACTAGCAGAGTATGACAGAGGCTGCATCAGAAGTGCACCAGGTTGGGCACTGGCCAAGGGCCATGCCAGGGCCCATGAGTGGGGGGTACAGGAGGTAAATGGTACCCATGCCCGGAGCCAAAAAGAGGACCCAGGAACCAATAGTGGGGGCCCAGAACATTTTCCAATGTCACCCGGACTCAACCTGGACCTGTGGATGAAAAGGAAGGCAGACTCCAACTGGTAGACCAGGTCTACCAGGCGGGTAGATCTGGGCTCTGCATCAGGAAGCCTAGTAGACCTGGGCTCTGAAACTTCGTACCCCCTGATAAAATTATTCTCAGAGGCCCTGGAGGCCTGAACCCTCACTATTAGTGGCAGCGGTAGCATGGAGTGCACCATCAGGGGACAGGCAGGGGTGTTACAGAGGAGTCCAGTGTGCAGGGCTTTACCGCAGGGCTCCCAGTAATCTGGTGGCAGCTCTGGAGTACACAATGGTCTCTGACTGAGTAGAAGAAAACTTTGCAAGCTCAAAGCAAACCTGAGCCTGACTTGCACTGTTTGCGGTCTTGTGGCTCCCATGGGAGGAACAGCCACATCGGAGCCATGGAAAGTCTGACCCTGACTCTCTGCCCCATTTGCAGTTGCTAGTCCCACTTTCTCACAATGATGAGTTTCTGTTTTGGTGCCCTATACGCTGTGTCCTGCCTCCTTCGGTAATGGCCTCTCCTTGAAATATATGGTGATTTTCTAACTCAAGCTGCAGATAATTACAGCGAGGGAGGTTTTAAGAGGCGGCTTGGCTCTCAATATGCAAACGAAGTTGGAATTTGTTTGGTGAGAAAATAGGTGGATCTCAATCCTTTAATGTGTAATTGAGGGTTTGCGATGATATTCATAGCATTTTATTATCTTGAATAGAAATCTTTGGGAGCAACCTGCCTCAAACGTGGAAACTGTTTTTAAACTGATATAATTAGGCTGCTCAATATTAACACTTAATTATCACATTAATAAACAGCTATTACTCTCTTTTGACTCCCAACCATGCCAAAGTGGTATGATTATGCATGCATTGCTTTTGGGCAACATAATTGTCCTTAAAGAAAATCATTACAATTTAAATGAAATGGGGAGATACTGGTTAGGGAAGGCTAGAGGGCATGCATAGCATAGACTAAACAAGGAAATGTAATTTCCCCAAATCACATCTTTCCAGTAATTTCACATCACAGGGCTATATCTGTTTTGTTATAGTGGGAAAACTGTTCTTACCCAAGGACACAAAAGCAAATGTCATTTAACTGCATCCAATTGCTTCAGCTGGACTGGCAAACTGTTACCAAGGTTTATTGCTCTTAAAGTTTAGAACGACGGCCAGTCCATGTTTCCGAGTCCATAAGAACATACTGTTATGAGCCGCTGTCCTGTTGAAACTTTGGTTGCTAACACTGAATGCTAATTCAGGGGCAGTTGGTACAGCAGATGACACTGGCAATTTGCACAGGGCTGGTGGAGCCCGTGAAACCGGTCTGTCTGCTCTGAATGCGAGTGGCATGCCAAAAGACCTGAACAAGGCAACAGTGCGGGTTTAGGAGAGAAACATAACTGGAGGTGATGTGCCTATGGATCCTTGGATGCTCTTATTGGGCTTGTTAAAAGATTCGGTGCGGGAGATTGATCTGGGATTGGTTTGGAATGTATTCATATTGGTTAAGATTGAAATGGTACTTTGTTGCTGGGAGGTGCCAACAACTCCTACAGAAATAGAACGTCTGTGGAAAGTTTGGAACTTCACAGGGATGACTAAATTAACCAATCTGTTCCACATTCCGAATGATTGATCAAGGGGGAATATGCTTGATTCTGAATGCTTACAGCTTCTTCATTACAGGTTGGTTACCCCTTATCTGGACATCCGAAATCCAGACATTTTGGGGGCTACGACTTAAAAAAAAACCCAAACTTTTTCCAGCTTCTGGCTGGCATAGCACAAGGCATGCTGGGGCACAAAATTATTAAAAAATATTTATAAAATTACCTTCAGGCTATGTGTATAAGGTGTATATGAGACATAAATGAATTTTGTGTTTAGACTTGGGTCCCATCCGCAAGATATATAATTATATTTATGCAAATATTCCGAAATCCAGACAGATCCGAAATCCAGACAACTTCCTGTCCCAAGCAGTCTGGATAAGGGATACTCAACCTGTATCAGAAAAGAATTCATAGACTTCAACAGATTATGATGGATATATTTAGTACTCCATTGCCAGGAAGGATTTTCACTGTCTAGAAGCTTTCGTTCTAATGTCAACCTTAAGGCCAAATCAGATGCAATATAGAAGATCTGAGATTGGCTCTCCCTATTCAATTTTAAAAAAAAATGGGGAGCTCCAAGGGCCCAATCCTGACAAACATTCCAGCGCTGATGCAGCCGCAATGCAGCCCAGAGGTAAGGGAACAAACATTCCTTTACCTTGAGGAGATCTCCGTGACTCCCCCCCCCCCACACACACACTCCATAGGATGCAGCACATGCCTCTCCAGCATGGCTGCATCAGTGCTTGAAAGTAGGATAGGACTGGACCCCAAATGTGATCAGAGCAGCGGCAATGGGGCAGCGGGGGGAGGAAGGAAAACTCTTCTGCCTTGTGCCATTTTTCCAATCAGAATTGCCCTGCTCTCATATCTGCTATTAGCCCTGCTGGGGGAAAAGGAGAGGGACTTGTACAGAGGCGTTCTTTAATGGGGGGAGCTGGTGTGCTCCACCCCAGGCGCCAAGTGGGCGTGGGGGCGCGGCAGCCGGGCTCGGGGCTGCGCAGAGCGGCGTGGCACCAGAGCCCGGCTGGCGCGACCCCCGGAGCAGCGCGCCCACTCGGCGCGTCCCCGGCCTCCGGAGGCTCCGCTCCGAAGGCCAGGGATAAGCCCTCCTCAAAACATATAAAAGCATGCGCAAAACATATAAAAGCCGGCGACGCGTTCGGCTTTCTCATAAAGCCCTCGACCACCGAACTGGGCGGTCGTTTTGAGGAGGGCTTGTCCCCTGCCTTCGGAGCGGAGCCTCCGGAGGCCGGGGATGCGCCGAGTGGGCGCTCAGCCCCGAGCCCGGCTGCTTGGGGGGGGCGCTCCAACCCCCGCCCCCCCCAGACGCCGGAAGGGCTGGGAACGCCACTGGACTTGTACTGTGCCTGTTTCTACCCCTGCCCCCAGCACAGGTAATAGTATACTATTAGCAATGTTGAGGGCCATTTTGAGTAGGAAAATCATGGGGGGAGGGTTAAATACCCTCTCCCACAGCACTGCTGTTCTGCACCCTGCATCTGCTTCAAAGGTTTGTTCTTTCTAGGTCAGGAGATCTGATTATTCATCTGCCACATCACATCTGTTCTGGGCTTTCGTTTTTGTGTTTTGTATTACTTGTCAGGGAAATGTCTTGTTCAACTGGTTGAAAGCTGATGTTCTAATTTGTGATATAAAATAGATACATTAATTTTTTTGTAAAAAAAAAAATGTGGCTGGCTACAGCATCTTGCTTGCTTATTGATTGATTGCACTTTACACCCATCCTCTTCAGAGAAAAGAATCACTGCAGCATATACTGTATATAGTTTCTAAGCAGGTGTCCATCCAGGCAGATTGCAGACCAGATGTGCTTTGGCTTAGCTTTGAGGGTTTAAAACTGCTGATGCTGCTTTGGGCATGGGATTTTCTGCTGTGTGTTTGCTTTTGCACCCCTGGAATACCCGGTCAATTGTATCAAGTCAAGTTTATTAGGTTAACAGCCCATTCCAACCCAAGTGCTAAGCAGCCCAAGTCAGACCTAAAGTCAGCCTAAGTCATTTAAGTCAAAGTTAGGTCTGGAATGCAACCATTTAGGGCGAAGTTAGGTCAATGTTAGGTCGAAGTTACGACCAACGGACTAAGAACAGCCTATTCCAACCCAAGGGCTAAGCACCACAAGTCAGACCTAAAGTTGACCTAAAAGTGGGCGGAACATGGGCGGACCGTGGGTGTAACGGGGGCGGCAACCAATTAACGTTGGATTCCAGACCCTGGCAAGCACAGACACGCCCCCTCCAACACAAATGCTGACACAAAATTTAGGTCGACCAAAAAGGTGGACCCAAATTCGAGGAGACCCATAGGAGCCATTTTACCTTACCTAAGCCAGCCCTCTCCTGAAAATTTCTAACACCCTACTCCTGAGTTAGGTCAGAGTTAGGACGGAGTTGGGCCTGCTAGGTCTGGAAACCGACAGAGGTATGCCTAAGATAGGGAGCCTATCAGCACCCAGCCCCACCCAGCCTCATTCCCACAAAAGCCCAGCCCCAGACCTCCAGTCACTCTCTCTCTCTCTGAGCACGTGGCGTGGGGTTCTGTCCCTCACAGCCACAAAGTGGGACTTTGTCGGTGGAGGGCAAAATTCACAAACACCCCACTTCTCTCTTCTCCTCTCTGCCTCCCTCTAGGGCAGAGAGGGCTGTTCTGGCTGTGGCCAACCTGTTTACAGCTGTGCCTGGGCAGCTGCCTCCATGCAAGTGTTTGCTAACCTATGTCTTTCTCCTAGCCCCTCTTCCCCCCCCCCACAGGCAACAACACCAGCAGGTAAGAGCAGGGTTTGTGCTGACATGTGGTCTGACTGCTGCCTCTTTGCATTTAGAAATATAGGAAGGATACATGCCTCTTTACCAATGTGTTGTCTCATAGCTGTCTGCATAGCCTGCCATGACATGCCTCTCTACCAATGTGTTGTCTCATAGCTGTCTGCATAGCCTGCCATGATATGCCTCTCTACCAATGTCTTGTCTCATAGCTGCCTGCATAGCCTGCCATGACATGCCTCTCTACCAATGTGTTGTCTCATAGCTGCCTGCATAGCCTGCTATGATATGCCTCTTTACCAATGTGTTGTCTCATAGCTGCCTGCTTTGCCTGCTATGATATATAGGATACATGCCTCTTTACCACTGTTGTGTCTGATTGCTGCCTGTAGTCATGTGAGCACACAATGCCACAAGTGTGGAACTGTTAGCCTTATGTAGACACCAGCTGTTCCCCCCCCCCTTTTCTCCAGAGTCTACTGACAGGTCAGTATTGCTAGGTTTGCCATGGTTGTGACCCCCAAGTTGTGTTGTCTCTCTCTTTGACCCTTTCCCCTTACAGGATCATGCTCTCCTTACACCCAGGTAAGCAGCTCAGACCATGCTATGTGTGTCACACCTATCAGCTGTGTTTTATTTCTCTCCCTGCAGGCTTTTGCAACCGACACACTGGCTTGTCCTCAATGGTGACTGCTTCCACATACCAGCTGACATGCAACTCCCCCTTGTTTTTTGTCTCCCCAGGAACGTCCACTATTACCTACCTTCCTGGGAGCACCCCTGGGCCTGCAGTCTGGTTGCCCCACTGTCGTCTGCCTCGATGCTGCCAGAGGTCAGGGAGCCAGCCCTGCAACCCTCCTCAGCCGCCGGTGCTGCTGCTGCTCCACCTCCCTGGCTGTCCTACTTGCTGCCCCTCCCCTTTCTATGGAGCAGGCTGTGGTTCCACAGGGGAAGAGCCTGCATCTCCAGGTCCATGGGGCAGGTGTGCTGCTGCTGCTTTCTGATTGGCTGCTGTGACTACCCCTGGCAGCCTCGCCTGGCCATCTCTGCTAACGTTCCAGAACAATAAAGATGCCCCTCGGGCAGAGCCCCAGTGAAACATATGTGCCCAGTGTTTACACAAGCATTGCCCCCCACACACACAGACAGCCCCCAGCACTGAAGCCCCTACATGAGTCCCATCCAGGGACTGCCATGGCCTTCCCTGGGAGAACCCAGCAGGGGCGCTGCGAGACCCCCATGGCACAGAGGGGAGGGGGGAGTCAGGGGGGCCTCTCAGGCAGGCAAACAGTGACAGCCAGGGCGTCTGCCCGTAATGCAGGCGCCTCTGTCGAAGGTCCGCCCGTAATGAAGGCGCTTCCGTCGAAGGTCTGCCTGTAATGAAGGCGCTTCCGTCGAAGGTCCGCCCGTAATGAAGGCGCTTCCGTCGAAGGCTGCCCGTAATGAAGGCGCTTCCGTCGAAGGTCCGCCCGTAATGAAGGCGCTTCCGTCGAAGGTCCGCCCGTAATACAGGTGCCTCCGTCGAAGGTCCGCCCGTAATGCAGCCACTTCCGCCCAAAGTCTGTCTGCATAAGAGGCGCCTGTTTATGCATCACCTTCATCTGCGGAGCGCCCCCTGTGTCCCTATCGGTCTCTGCAGACCCCTCTCTCGGAATCTGTCTCCCACCAGCCTTGTTGTCTGTCTGTCTGTCTCTGACCCACCCATGCCCCTCCCCAGCAGCCCCTGTCTGCCTGCCTGTATGTCTGCCTCTCCTCCCACTCCCTGATGATGGCTGCTGGCCACCCCCCACCCTGCTAGAGCGCCTGCCGTGAGGAGGCGTCGTCGCCCCATCTGGGGGTGTGATGAGCTGTGTGAGCCCTTCACGCTCGCAGCAGACAAGCCCAAGGCATCTCTTGGTCTTGGCCGGGGCACAGAGCAGCAGGCACGCCGGGATGCCTTCTTTGTGGGCATTGCCCCAGCCTTGGAGGCCCAGGGCTTCAGGCAGCGCACGGGCGAGTCATGTCAGAGGCAGTTCCAGTCCTCATGAGACCCCCCTTGTGTGTGATGTTCCCACCCCCTCCCTTTCCCTTCCCTCCCCCGCTCACCCCCCAGTGCAGCCTCAACGTGGCTTGGGGGTGGCATCGCCTTCTGCAGGAGGGAGGGGACGGCCACTCTCCCCTGCAGCAGGTGGCTGATGCACAGGGTGCCCTGTGGTGGCTGGGCTCAGGCACCTCGCTCACCTGTCACCTGCCCTGCGCCCACCACATGACTGGCGCAACCCCCCTGCCTGCGGTCAGCCCCTTTGTGACCGGGCTGCGACAGACCCTGCGGCAGCTGCCATGGATGGACGCTGACACATGCAGACAGAGGCCTGCACATGCCTGAGCCAGACACGGAGCCTGGAGAAGAGCTTGCCTGCCTGGGAGGTAAGTGTTGCCTGGATCCTGGGATGGCGCTGGGCCACAGAAACTGCAGCCTGCCTAACTCAGGCATAACTCTGACCTACCTCAGGCATAACTTCTGCCTAACTTAGGCTGCACTTAGGCCACACTTATGCCTGACTTGGAGAGGAGTTGGGTTGGAATGGGCTGTAAATAGCACATTGCCATACACCTGTAGAATTAAAATTTAAAAACACATTAAAACAAAATTTGCCATACACCTATGAAGTTGAACTTATACACACAATAAAACAGAAATTTGCCACATCTACCACACATTATTTACAAAAACTACTTAAAAAATATTTTCAGCCTTAAAGAATCAGAGAACGTTGAATATCTTTGCAACCATTTCCGTAAAAAACGTTCTCTAGCTGTTTCATATTTAGGACAATAGAAAAAAACATGTAGCAATGAATCTAATTCGTTCAAAGAACAATCACAATATCGTTGGTCAGATGGTATCTTTTGAAAACGACCTTTCATCTGCGCAGTTGGTAATGCGTTACAATGTGCAATCATATAAGCCCGCCTAAATTTAGGCACTGTAAGCATATTGAAGTATAAAGGTAGAGTAAATTCTACCGGAGACCTTATTCCTGAATAAGATGGAGAACATGTCCGCTTAGCCTCTAATTGGAGACAATCCCAATCCAAAGTGGTTAATTTTCCCACTAATGATGACCGTTTTCTTTCGTTCAGATCTCCTATTCTCAGTAGACCCAACTCATGTAGTTTTTTATCAGTCTCGTTGTTCCATTTTGTCCAACAACGCTCTTGTGCAGCTAATTTAGTAAAAATAGGGAGATCATCTGCATTGGCTAATCGACATTTAAAATTAATGATGACTTTCCATATCAATGTAAGGATCTTTGGAAGCCCTAATTCAAGCCGTAATACTGCAGAGGCTATACATGGAGGTGTGGCCAGCACTTTCCGAAAGAAAGCGTGTTGAAGTCTTTCGAGATTTTCTATTGGTCCTAAGAACCAAATTTGAGAGCCATATAATATCCGCGGCAGTATAATGGCTTTATAAACTTTTAAGAGCGCTGGTATATATTGTCCTCCTTTAATATAGAAAAATTTCTTCAATGCCAATAAAGCTAGTTCTGTTTTGTTCTTAAGATACTGGACGTGTTTAGTCCATGTAAGATTAGATTGAAATACAACTCCCAAATATCTAAATTCATTGACCTGCTGAAAACTATATGGACCAATTTTCCACTTTTTATTTACCCTCCTTGTTGACCTTTCAAACACCATTATTTTAGACTTATCCTCATTAATTTCCAACAGTTCTTCCTTACAATATGCGATGAATGCTTTCATAGCACATTTAAGTCCGACTGGAGTTCTTGACAGTAAGACAAGATCATCAGCATATAGTAAAGCTGGCACTGGCCTATTTCCCAGACATGGTGCATGTGTGGGGAGGCCAAGTAATTTTGGGACAAAGTCATTTAAATATAGGTTAAACAAATGGGGTGCAAGTATGCACCCTTGTCTAACACCTCTTTGAACAGTGATTGAGTTGGAAATGGCTCCCTTGTTATTTAACTTAACATATAAACAATTCCCAGAATATAAGGTCTATTAGATGTAACAATCTTTCAGGCATTCCCGCAGCCCCCCCCCCCCCCCCCGCTTCCCCCTGTCGACACCAGTGACCAGACCTCTCTCTGGTAACACTGATTACCTCGTCCCATGCAGACTGAATCGACAGGTGTTTCTTGGTTTTTAAAATTGTTTTATATTTCCTTCTAGCCTGCACTAACGAAGTTTGTGTAGTCAAAGTGTTATTTTCTTTAAAGGCTTTATGTAATTGTTTGACTTGTTTTTTTGCGATCCTACAGTCCTTATCAAACCAGTTCTTTGTTTGGTGATAGGGTTTCTTAGACACCTTCTTTTCCCCTTCTTGTATTAATAGGATCGGGTCAAACAATTGAAGGAGTAGTTGCATCTTTTCCACAGTGGTAGTTGTAGTCGTTCCTTCTATGATATCCTTTTTTTGTTTTTGTACTTCTGCTGTACCTAGTTTTACTTTGACGGTTTCAGCAACTTCAGTAGTCCATTTTCGTCTAGTAGGCAGCATTGTGGTCTCTATTTGATAGAAATTGGAATCGAATGATTCTTCAAGTTGCAGTCTAATATAAATAGGAGAATGATCACTCACTGCTTGGTTGAGTGTTGTAAATCCCAGGATTTTAGAGAATTTTGTATCTTTGATCAGAAAATAGTCAATAACGCTAGTTCCTTGTGATGAAATAAAGGTATAGTCTCCATGCGGATCTACAAGGCTATTTCCATTTACAATGGCCAATGAAAGTCTAGAAGCCATATTGACCAGTCTGGCTCCTGACCAATTAATGGTATTGTCCTTGGAGTGTCGAGTTCCTGCTGTGATGTTATATTAAAGGAACTCTCTTCTCCAGTGGTTGGAAAGTAGCAGTTGATTATCTCTTGATCCAATTCTGGAATTGGTCAATTGTATATGCTCCACTAATATGCTTAGCCTCAGTTTGAGAAGCAAAAGTGTGTTTACACTACATCTGGCCATGAGAGGGAGTGTACCTCACTGGGCCCCAAATGTGATCAGAGCAGCGGTAATGGGGTAGTGAGGCGAGGAGGGAAAGCTCTTCTGCCTTGTGCCAAATCTCCAATCAGAATTCCGAACCCGTGCTATTAGCACAGAGTTCAGGCTTTGGTTGGCCTTCCTGGTAGCGTGAGGTGAGGGGGTGGCTATTTAAGCCCCCTCATCCAGATTGGTTGCCAGGCAGGGGGCGTGGCGTCCAGGGCCTTACCTGGTCGCCCCGCAGCCCTCGTGGCCATTCTGCATGTTCCTGCTGGTGAGCATTAAGGAAATAGTCATTTGATGATGCTCTTCAAATTCAGTGGGATCTGTCAGATTTAGAGATGGAAATGAACAGTGGAATAGCCAGAGGGGGTGCGGTACTGTAAGTAGCACAAGATGCTGCAACACGCGTGTAAGTGACCCCTCCCACTTGCTGTTGGAACCATTCTGGGGAGCAATGGCAACACACAGCACACTCCCCGCAGTGCAGCGCAGCGTCGCTCCCCGAATGGCTCCGGTGGCAAGTGGCCGCCTACACACATGTTGCAGTGTCTTGCGCTACTTACAACACTGCACCCCCTCTGGTTATGCTGCTGCCAGTGAAGTTTGTCAGGCCTGGACCCAGAAAAAAAGCTTCAGATGCTCATAATTAGAGTTGTCAGGTTCTCAGCCAGTGATTGGCCATTGTGTTTAAGACTCTCATTAAGATGAGGAAAAAAGGCTGGTATACACACTGGTCATGCCCTGACACTCAGTGACGTACCTACGCCCTGCGGGAGGGGGGCCACAAACAAAAATGTGGCCCCCCACGGACATGCCGCCCACCGCCACCACTGCCGCCGCCACTGCTGCTGTTCAAATCTGTACCAAAGCTCCAGGTGGGCAGGCAGGCCAAACTGCTTGTGCCTTTTTCACCACCGCCTGCTCGCACCTCTTTCACCGTCACCACGGCATGGTTGTCACCCACCCGCGTGCTCATAAGCACTGTAATGAGCCCCCCACCTCCGACACTTCTGCTGACACTCACCCTCCTTCTGATCCTGAAACTGCTTTCAATATTTGTAATTCCTGTGGCAACATACCCATCTTCAGCCACTGCAGGGTGACTGCAGTGGCCTTGGAACGGTTCAGGAGCAGGGAGTGATGCTGTTGGGCGCATGGTTGCTAAATGGAACAGGTTGAGTCTTTTCCTTGGGGTGGGGATTACAAGGCCATCGTGATCACCCCACTGCAGTTGGAGACAGACATGTCAATGCAGGGGTTACAAACACTGTAAATAGTTTCGGGATTAGGAGGAGTGGGTGCCCGGGCATGTCTGGAGTAGCCACACCAGCTGTTTCTCTCATCTTAATGAGGCTTTTCGATGGCTGACAACATGGCAACCCTACAGTAGTTATGATGCTTGCTTCACAGGAGAAGGTGCATCGTGAACACCAGATTTAGAGCCCAATCCTAGGCGTATCTACTCAGAAGTAAGTTCCATTATAGTCAATGGGATTCACTCTCAGGTAAGTGTGGATAGGATTGTAGCCTTATTCTCCAACTTGGATTTAAAATCTGACCCGGATAATAATAATTCCATGTTTACCCACCTATTTCAACTCCCCAATCCCATCTCTCCTGTTCAAGCACAACTCAGTTTAGGGCAGGGGACAGAGATGACCATGGTAGCACCATTCTGACTGTCAGAAGAAATGAGACCTGATCTCTCTCTTTTTCCCTCCACTGATGTACTTTTTGTGTCATAGGAAGAAAAGTCCTGGTGGTGCTTGGGTAATGTAGTTTTCCCAAGGGATACTGCCATGTATTTTAACCTTTGTTGTAAGCCCCCTTGGGCATTTGCCTTTCGGCATAGGAAAAGGCGGGATATTTTTTAAATAAATAAATAAATTATCCTACCACTTTATCCAAGCACCACCAGCACTCTTCTTACAACACATCAGAAGGGAGAGTTGAGAGCTTCCTTCTTTCCACAGCTGTTACTAGAGGTAACCGAGACAGGTCAGTTTTGCTTAAAAGGAAAGAGAGATGATGGCATTTAGCAAAGTGAGTGAGGGCTGGGGAGCAACCTCAGATTTGCCTCAGAAATTGGTCAAGCTTATTTTTCTGATTCTTTTTTAATACCTCCACTTATTTGTAAGGCAACTCGACACAAGCCAGGGTAGCTCACTATCTCTAGTCATATTGGATAAAACCTTAATCCAACTACACTAGCTGGTTAGTCACTCCCTTGGACTGCTAGGAGATCAAATCAGTCCATCCTAAATGAAATCAACCCTGACTGTTCCCTGCAAGGACAGGTACTGAGGCTGAAGCTTAAATACTTTGGCCACCTAATGCGAAGAGAGGACTCTCTGGAGAAGACTCTGATGCTGGGAAAGATTGAAGGCAAAAGGAGAAGGGGAAGGTAAAGGATGAGATGGTTAGACAGCATCACCGATGCAACGAACATGAAAATGAGCGAACTCAGGAAGACAGTGGAGGACAGGAAGGCCTGGCGGGATATGGTTCATGGGGTCATGAAGGGTCGGACATGACTTAACGACTGAACAACAACATGAATGAAGTGGCGTGTTTTGGGTTTTTTTTTAATTCCAGCTCTCATTCTTGTTCTCTGTATTTATGGATCCAAGAAACATTACACTCTCTACATATTATCACACATAAGTGCAAAAAGCTTTTTTCCCTTCTGCATCATATTTTCATACCTTTAAAATGATTTCGGTTGGTTCATTTGGTTTAATCTCCTTGCTTTCAGTTGAACTACAGTGTTTGAAATCTGTAGCCTTTTCTTTGATTGAGAATTAACGAGTGCTTTACGCAGCCTTAAATTGCTTTTTAGTTTAAGTGACTGACTCATGTTAAAACCATCTTTTTTTTTAAAAGGGAAAAAAGGATGTGTGGGTGTTCAGCATTTTCAAATTAATTGGTCTACAGCTGAGGGTTAATTTTATTAATGGATGGTTTTGTAGCCAATCTGTAATATCCAGTGGTTTAAAAACACACACACACACACACACACACACACAAAGCAAAAGCAAAATGTGGTACGGCTTACTGTTTGCTACAATGAAATAAGATTATAATAAAACATTAGACAAATGTCCCAAGCAAGTTAGCTCTGTCTGTGGAATGGAATATTTTATTTGAGAGCAAGGTTCTCTACAGCCGGATTGGGCTGCCCCGCTGGTGGAACAAGCATTCCGCCAGTGCTGACTGCCTTGGTAATAAAGCACTCTGGCAGCGCGTGGAAGTGCATGCAGCTTGGAGCACCGGCAGGACGGCTGGAGTCTTCCCGCATGTGCTGACGGATCCAGGAGGACCCGCTGAGGCAGATGTTGGTGGGGGAGGCAGGATGGGGTAGGGGAAGGAAGAATGAGGTGGTGATGGGGCGGGGGGGGAGGTGGAAAAGGTCCAGGAAGGGTGCGGGTTTGGCAGCAATGGCCGCCGAATCCTAACGCCCTTCCCTGGCCCAATCCACCCTCCTGGGTCGATGTGGACCCATGCCAGCAAATTCGATGGTGCATGTCCAAGTAGACCCCCCCATGCCATGGAGGCTTACCCAGAGGAGACCTCTGCAACTGCCCCACCCCTCAGGATGCAACAGTAGCCTTCTTGGCACCAGTGCATTGGCGGGGGGGGGGGAAAGGATAGGCTTGGGCTCTTCGGACTTGTTCTGGATATTATGTGTGTGCAAAGGCTGCTTGAAAATGTATGTGTGTGGGCAGGAGTGCCAACCAACCAACCTCCCCACATTTTTAAATGATGATAATATCCAGTTGCCAGAAAAGAAAGTGGGGGAGTCTTATTTCCCCGTTAGCTTTTTTAAAAAGGTGCACATCTTGGATTAATAGACCGATTAAACAACCCAACACACATATTGGTACCTTAAAAGTTAGAACTATTCTTGGGTATATTTGGGGTGCTGATTCCAAAAATGGCATCAGTTTTGCCCTGTTTACTCTAGTTTTGGAGATACGGCATAGTCACCTTATATGCTGATTCAAGCAGCTCCCTCGTGAGGAAGCTGACACCATGGCTTCCTTATGAGAAAGCTGCTTGAATCAGCATATAAGGTGCCTATGCTGTATCTTCAAAGCTAGAGCTCATAGGGCAAAACCGATGCCATTTTTGGAATCAGCGCCGCAAATATACCCCAAAACAGGTCTAACTTCTGAAGCACCAGAAAAAAAAAAAGTTTTCTGTTGGACTGTGCTGGATTCCACCTTCGCTCCTTTTAAAATCTGCTGGGCTGAGCTTCTGGGTCACCAGCAGTCTGGGCTCTGCTTTCATGCACTGCCCGAGTACCAGAATTTTGTCAACTGTTGGTAACCTGATGAAAGATGGTAATCTTTCCGGTGGCACGCTCCAAACGTGCAACACCACTCTCCATGTTCTGAATCTGACTCGTCAAATGGGAAGTGTTCACATTGTGGCTGCCTGTGCTTCAGAATGAAGAAGAGAGAAGCACCACCTTGTTATAGGGACGGTGTAGAGAAGGTACAGCAGGCCCAGAGCTTACAATACTAAAGTCCTTTTCAAATGTTGTATAACTGTATGGACACTGTCCACAGTTACAGACATCCAGGAGGATGACAGCAAGTCCCTGCCCCTTTGCAGAATTTGCCTGAAGTGAGGAATATTGTACTTGGGGAGAAAATTCTTTTCACAATTAGAGATGCTGTGAACTAGGCTTACCAGATCTCCAACCGGGACAGAGTGCTAGACCTTTAGGAGAAGGAATGTGGGCTGGTGTAGCTTGTTAAACCTTACAGCACAATCCCGCTGAACACAATGGGGCTTGCTTCTGAGTTGACATGCCTAGGAGTGTGCTCTAAGGTTTAACACGCTACACCTGCCCACATTCCTTCTCCTAAAGGTCTAGCACTCTGTCCCGGTTGGAGATCTGGTAAGCCTACTGTGAACCCAGTGTCTCTAATCATGGGGATAATCTCTCCCCAGGTACAGCCTTTGTCTCTTCAGAGAAATACTTTAAGCGAGAGGGTGGAGCTACTGAGCGTGATGGAGCTTGCCATGCTTTCCCTTTCCAAAGAGACATAGAAACATCTGCATCGGGCTTGAAACGAAAATGATTTAATAAACTATAAAAACAAAAATATATCCGGTTTAAATTATTAGCAACGGTACAATAAGCAGTGTGAAAAGAAAGAACTAGCAGTACCCCTGATTGTTGGAGAGATGTTTATGATGAAGACCAACAAGAACCAACTCACAGGTTTCATAAGAGAGACCTTCTTCAAGCCAAGTGCCACTGTCAAGGAAGCCATACTCCTGGATCCCATCCTGATTTCTTATGAGAGCATCTGAGGCAGGGCATAACCTATATGAGAGGAAGTCATTCGCTGGGGTGCTCTGAAAGCAAACCACTCCAGGCTATCATTTGAATTAAACCCAGAAACGAACTAGCAACCTGAATAATTCACTTAACGCTTGTGTAGTATGATCTGTGACTGATGCAAATTAATAGTGATGCTGCTGCTTTCTGGACTAATTGACATTTCCAAATTGTCTTCAAGAGCATCCTCATGATAGCCATAAAATGTGGACTGGTCCTTTGAGAACCATTGTTAGTAAGAAACACCTTGCCTATATTCATCAAGGTAGGATGTTGCCCTTTGGATTCAGCTTTGCCTTGTGATTCCTGATCTAATGATGACTTACTGTATACTGGAAGTGTTTCCGTTATTATTTGCCTGATCAAGTAAAAACCACTCCAGCCTTTTTTTCCCCCCCATGAAATGCTAGGATGGGCAGCTGTTTGCAGTGAAGCAGCGGATGCTGAGATCACTGGGGGATATATTGCTGGCCTGGAGCCAGCGTGGGCGGGAGGAGGAGCTGGATTGGAGAGGAATTTTATTTGGGATAGGGAGGCTCTGTCATTCTGAATGTTGAGAGGTGTTATGTAATATATGTAATCCAATCCAATCTAACAGACTCCAATCCTGTCCCATTTTGCACCCTTGTTTTTTTAAGTGTGTGTGTGTGTGTGTGTGTGTGTGTGTGTGTGTGTGTGTGTGTGTGTGTGTGTGTGTGTGTGTGTGTGTGTGTATTAAACAAATACACCCTTCAGTCCAAAGATATCAGAGGATCCATTCAAAGATCTGGAGAGGCCCTTTTGCATCTTGGTTCATTTAACCTCTGGTTCATTTAACAGGAATGCAGGATAAAACCTTTTCTGACCCAGGTTCTGAACTCTTTTTCCCCCCAATAGGCCTGTTTTGCTCCCTCCCTGGTGCCTTTTGGATGCTGTGTTAAGACATTTTTATTTAGGCAACCTTTTACCCTGCTGCTTGAATATGATCTCTTCTGTTCGTATCTGCTGCTGAAGTGATTTGACTGCTCTATTCTCTTTTTTATTGTCTTTCTCAACTTGTTTTGTTTTTCATTGTAGTTATATTGTTTTATTGCTCTTTGTTGTAAATCACCTTGGGGGTTATTTTAATAGAGAAATGGAATATAATTTTTTACCCATATAAAATCGAAGAAAAAAAATGAGTACACTGACGTATCTTCAAATTGTAGGCTCACACTGCTGCTCCTCCATTTAAAAAAAAAAACTGCCTTTTGTGTCTTCTTGCTTGGCCTGCTTGACTGACTTATTTCTTCTTGTGCACTTTTCAGTTAGAGCCAACTGCCAAACCTTCTTTCACACAATCAATATTCTGATATACCAAATACACCTGTCAGCCCATTCCAACCCAACTCCTCTCCAAGTCAGGCATAAGTGTGGCCTAAGTGCAGCCTAAGTTAGGCAGAAGTTATGCCTGAGGTAGATCAGAGTTATGCCTGAGTTAGGCAGGCTGCAGTTTCTGTGGCCCAGCACCACCCCAGGATCCAGGCAACACTTACCTCCCAGGCAGGCAGGCTCTTCTCCAGGCTCCGTGTCTGGCTCAGGCATGTGCAGGCCTCTGTCTGCATGTGTCAGCGTCCATCCATGGCAGCTGCCACAGAGTCTGTCACAGCCCGGTCGCAAAGGGGCTGACCGCAGGCAGGGGGTTTGCGCCAGTCATGTGGTGGGCGCAGGGCAGGTGACAGGTGAGCAAGGTGCCTGAGCCCAGCCGCCACAGGGCACCCTGTGCATCAGCCACCTGCTGCAGGGGAGAGTGGCCGTCCCCTCCCTCCTGCAGAAGGCGATGCCACCCCAAGCCACGTTGAGGCTGCACTGGGGGGTGAGCGGGGGAGGGAAGGGAAGGGGGGTGGGAACGTCACACACAAGGGGGGTCTCAGGAGGACTGGAACTGCCTCTGACATGACTCGCCCGTGCGTTGCCTGAAGCCCTGGGCCTCCAAGGCCGGGGCAATGCCCACAAAGAAGGCATCCCGGCGTGCCTGCTGCTCTGTGCCCCGGCCAAGACCAAGAGATGCCTTGGGCTTGTCTGCTGCGAGCGTGAAGGGCTCACACAGCTCATCACACCCCCAGATGGGGCGACGACGGCGCCTCACGGCAGGCGCTCTAGCAGGGTGGGGGGTGGCCAGCAGCCATCATCAGGGAGTGGGAGGGGAGGCAGACACACAGGCAGGCAGACAGGGGGTGCTGGGGAGGGGCATGGGTGGGTCAGAGACAGACAGACAGACAACAAGGCTGGTGGGAGACAGATTCCGAGAGAGGGGTCTGCAGAGACCGATAGGGACACAGGGGTTGCTCCGCAGAATAAGGCAATGCAGAAACAGGCGCCTCTTATGCAGACAGACTTTGGGTGGAAGTGGCTGCATTACGGGCGGACCTTCGACGGAGGCGCCTGCATTACGGGCGGACCTTCGACGGAAGCGCCTTCATTACGGGCAGACCTTCGAGGGAGGCGCCTGCATTACGGGCAGACCTTCGAGGGAGGCGCCTGCATTACGGGCGGACGCCCTGGCTCTCACTGTTTGCCTGCCTGAGAGGCCCCCCCAACTCCCCCCTCCCCTCTGTGCCATGGGGGTCTCGCAGCGCCCCTGCTGGGTTCTCCCAGGGAAGGCTGTGGCAGTCCCTGGATGGGACTCATGTAGGGGCTTCAGTGCTGGGGGCTGTCTGTGTGTGTGTGTGTGTGTGTGTGTGTGTGTGGGGCAATGCGTGTGTAAACACTGGGCACATATTTTTCACTGGGGCTCTGCGCGAGGGGCATCTTTATTGTTCTGGAACGTTAGCAGAGATGGCGAGGCTGCCAGGGGTAGTCACAGCAGCCAATCAGAAAGCAGCAGCAGCACACCTGCCCCATGGACCTGGACATGCAGGCTCTTCCCCTGTGGAACCACAGCCTGCTCCATAGAAAGGGGAGGGACAGCAAGTATGACAGCCAGGGAGGTGGAGCAGCAGCAGCGCCGGCAGCTGAGGAGGGTTGCAGGGCAGGCTCCCAGACCTCTGGCAGCATCGAGGCAGACGACAGTGGGGCAACCAGACTGCAGGCCCAGGGGTGCTCCCAGGAAGGTAGGTGGTAGTGGACGTTCCTGGGGAGACAAAAAACAAGGGGGAGTTACATGTCAGCTGGTATGTGGAAGCAGTCACCATTGAAGACAAGCCAGTGTGTCAGTTGCAAAAGCCTGCAGGGAGAGAAATAAAACACAGCTGATAGGTGTGACACACATAGCATGGTCTGAGCTGCTTACCTGGGTGTAAGGAGAGCATGATCCTGTAAGGGGAAAGGGTCAAAGAGAGAGACAACACAACTTGGGGGTCACAACCATGGCAAACCTAGCAATACTGACCTGTCAGTAGACCCTGTGGAGAAAAGGGGGAGGGGACAGCTGGTGTCTACATAAGGCTAACAGTTCCACACTTGTGGCATTGTCTGCTCACATGACTACAGGCAGCAATCAGACACAACAGTGGTACAGAGGCATGTATCCTATATATCATAGCAGGCAAAGTAGGTAGCTATGAGACAACATATTGGTAAAGAGGCATATCATAGCAGGCTAAGCAGGCAGTTATCAGACAAGACACTGGTAAAGAGGCATGTCATGGCAGGCTATGCAGGCAGCTATGAGACAACACATTGGTAGAGAGGCATGTATCCTTCCTATATTTCTAAATGCAAAGAGGCAGCAGTCAGACCACATGTCAGCACAAACCCTGCTCTTATCTGCTCTTACCTGCTGGTGTTGTTGCCTGTGGGGGGGGAAGAGGGGCTGGGAGAAAGACATGGGTTAGCAAACACTTGCATGGAGGCAGCTGCCCAGGCACAGCTGTAAACAGGTTGGCCACAGCCAGAACAGCCCTCTCTGCCCTAGAGGGAGGCAGAGAGGAGAAGAGAGAAGTGGGGTGTTTGTGAATTTTGCCCTCCACCGACAAAGTCCCACTTTGTGGCTGTGAGGGACAGAACCCCACGCCACGTGCTCAGAAAGAGAGTGACTGGAGGTCTGGGGCTGGGCTTTTGTTGGAATGAGGCTGGGTGGGGCTGGGTGCTGATAGGCTCCCTATCTTAGTCATAACTCTGTCGGTTTCCAGACCTAGCAGGCCCAACTCCGTCCTAATTCTGACCTAACTCAGGAGTAGGGTGTTAGAATTTTTCAGGAGAGGGCTGGCTTAGGTAAGGTAAAATGGCTCCTATGGGTCTCCTCAAATTTGGGTCCACCTTTTTGGTCGACCTAAATTTTGTGTCAGCATTTGTGTTGGAGGGGGCGTGTCTGTGCTTGCCAGGGTCTGGAATCCAATGTTAATTGGTTGCCGCCCCCGTTACACCCACGGTCCGCCCATGTTCCGCCCACTTTTAGGTCAACTTTAGGTCTGACTTGTGCTGCTTAGCCCTTGGGTTGGAATGGGCTGTTCTTAGTCTGTTGGTCGTAACTTTGACCTAACTTTGACCTAACTTTGCCCTAAATGGTTGCATTCCAGACCTAACTTCTACCTAAATGACTTAGGCTGACTTTAGGTCTGACTTGGGCTGCTTAGCACTTGGGTTGGAATGGGCTGTGTGTCTGTTAGGAATTGGTGAGGCACTGGGACTGGCTCTGTCAATTGTTAGGAAGGGTAGTTGGGTTGGGAAGCACCTGGGGTGCTGTGATATCGCAGCTTGTCAGATAGGCTTCCTTCACAGAAGTATGTGCCTCAACAAACAACAAACCAGGCAATGTAGGTGTCATTTCCTGCAGATTCCTTTCATCAAATGCTTACAGCCTGTAACGGTGCAATCCTGTTGAACTTTCTCCCAGTGGGACTATCCCACCGGGGGGAGGTGTCACAAACATGACGTAAGGCATGTTTCCGGCACTAGGCGAGTAAGTGGTGCTGGCACCGCTCTACTCAGCCCATGGTCACAGCCACTGCCGGCAGAGGAAGGTAAGTCCTGAAGGTAAGAAAGTGATGGGAGGGTGTGGGGAGGGCGGGCTAGGCTGGCAGGTGAGGGGGCGATTGGCTGACCAGGCCAGGGACGGGGCGGGGATATTGGTGGCATGTTCTGCTGATATCCTAAGCCCCTCCCTGGGTCTGGCTGGCCTTACACGTCCTCCTCAGATTTGAGCCAGCCATTTTGCCAGCGCACATCTGAAGAGGTCCATAAGAGCCGCTGGAGCTCTCCCTGGGGGAAAGGGACGATTGTCCTTTTCTCCTGTGGTGTGTGCCCCAGCTCCACTGGCACTGGCCCGATCCTAGCTAGGATCAGGCACAGCGTGCATTTCCATACTGCAGGATTGGGCTGTAAAACATTAACTTGCAACCCCCAAAACAAAATTCTGGTTGCACTTAAATTGCCTATAAGATATCTTGATTTCTTATCCTTCCATCCCATTTTAACTAGTAATTTTCTCCAATGCCTCTGCACATCCATGGGATCCCAACATAAAGAGTTTCACATTAGTATGAAATGCTATGCTGTTGAAGTTTAATGGTCCAGAACCTTTTGGGTGTGTATAATTTGACTGTTGTTATACCCTTCTTTAAAAAATAATAATATGGGAGGTTAAGTTGCAACTGGAATTTTGTCGGTTTTTAAGGTGGAAATTAATTTAAAATGATTTTTTTCATTTATTGGTTACAATTTGTATTGATTTTTTCAACGATACAGGTTTGGTGAATGTATTGACCGTTTTTGAAGCTCTAATGGGCTTAAGCTGCTGCAGGTGGAGAGATTTCAGGTGGATATCAGGGAGAATTCGTAACAGTGAAAGCAGTTTGACACTGGAACTGATTACCTAGGGAAGAATCGGACTTTCCCTTGCTGAAGGTCTTCAGGCAGAGGCTCAACAGGCAACGTTTGGAGATGCTGTAGATAGGATTCTCCAGCTTAAAGCAGGGGATTGATGGCCCTGAAGACCCCTTCCAAATCTATGATTCTAACAGCCCAATCCTAATGGGCTTCTCTGCTGCTGGAACAGCAGATCCTGCCTTACAGCTATTTTAAAAGCTGCATTCACAGCACGCAAAGCCATGTGCTGCTGGAATGCCAGTGGAGAAGCCACAGAGGCCCCGTGCATGACATGCTGGTGGGAGACGGAGTGCCTGCCAACAGAGGCAAAACTAGGGCGGAGCAAGCGGAGCACTGGCTCCGGGCGCCATGCCCCGCCCGCGAGTCGAACTCAGACTCGAGTCCGAGTCCCACTCGGAGACTCGAGTCTCGAAGACTCGAGTCTCCGAGTCTGACTCGAGTCTCCGGCCCCCTCAATCGGGAGAGCCGGCTTGGGGACGTCTTCCCCGGCCGGCTGCCCGGGGCCTTCTGAAGGCCCGCGCGAGAACGGTATTTATACCGTTCTTTTTGAGCATGCTCAAAACTGTTACTGAGGGAAAAAGGCTGCCCTTTTCCCCTCAGTAACAGTCTGAGCATGCGCAAAAAGAACGGTATAAATACCGTTCTCGCGCGGGCCTTCAGAAGGCCCCGGGCAGCCAGCCGGGGAAGACGTCCCCAGCCGGCTCTCCCGATTGAGGGGGGGGTCGCCCCTTCCTGGAGCGCGCTGCCGCCCCCTCCTGGAGCGCGCCACCCCCCCTCCGGAGCGCGCCGTGGCCTGTTGGCCGCGGCGATATTGAATTATAGGGGTGCCAACCCCCCCTTGCTCCGGGCGCCAACAGGGGCAGCGACGCCTCTGCCTGCCGAGCTAGGTTGGCCAGTGAGGAGGTGGAATGGGGCAGAATGGGGGAGGGCTGGGGGCATGACGGAGGCAGGAGGGGGGTGGCATCCGGTGCAGGCGACTTGTCACACATCCCCTTTCTCTCCTCGAATTTGCATCAGCTAAAGAGCTGGCGCAGGTCCGAGGAGACGCATTGGTGAGCAGGAGGTTTATGGGATGTAAGGGGAAATATTTTTCCTTGACTCTCCCAAGCCTCCTGATCTCTCTCTCTCCCCCCCCCCCCCCGGCCTTTTTGGTGTGACTGCATCGGCGGAGGGGTGGAGGATAAGATTGGGCTGTTAGGTATTAATGAATGGAAGGGAATGAAGAGGGTTTGCTTAACATTTGCCTTCTGGTTGACAGGAAAGATCAGTAAAATGTGCATGTATCTGTCTACACATATATCACAGTGGCACTGTCAGTGACATCCATTATCCCTAGCTATTATTGGTATTTGCAAACCTATGATTTCCTGCTAGCATTAGTAACTTTAAACTTACCTCATGCTCTGTACGTTTTTTTGTAAGGGTGATAATCAAGGCTGGTGCTGGGGGGCTGTGCCACTTGCAGTTGGCACAAGCTGAAGAGGGATCAATAACTTGTGATTAGAGGGCTGCTCTTGCCAAGGAAGAATGTCAGCTGCACAGAGTTCAGATTATCCCTTTCAAACAGAAAACAGGTCCCTGATTCTACAGTGGCAATCAGAGCAATTTCACATCGTGTTTCTCAAATGATACAGTGTTTGATGCCTATGGAGATGGACAACATGGTCACAGGGCTTTGAACAGAGTGCAAGGGTACCATTGCAGAGTTCAGATTTCAGCAAAGCAGAGCAAAATGATTTCAGACTGTGGAAGAGGGGCAAGATTATCAACACAGGTTGAAGGTTTCCTGTTGAATGTATGCAGGATTAGCACCCACTTCTCCTCTCCACCCCTCACTCAGCTTTTAACGTGCGTTATGGGTACTAATTTTTAAGCAAAAGGATGTGTGCCTTTGACATGCATTTCTTAGTTCATTAAAAAAAATCCTTAAAAATAATAACTGTCGTTTAATTGTGTAGGACCTGTGAATTGACCAGGGAAATATAGGTCTTTCTGAGAAATAATCATATCTAGTCTAATCACATAGGAGGGGAGGTGGCAACCGACCTGATGCCCCTAACAGAATGGTACATGCTTCAATGAATTAATCTGAAAACGGCAAGATCATGTGCGATTATTTTGCTTTACAGTTTACAGGGATATATGTAATTTGCAACAATATAGTTCCCAATAGCAATTTGTTGATTCAGCTGCTATAAATTGCATAGCTCAATGGGAGGCTGGTCAGGTAGCCTATTTCATTATCCGCTTAATCATCAGCTAAAACATAGTACAGTACTCAACTACAGCCTGCAGTTGTTGGCACAGGAGGCCTCCGCCGAATCCTATCCCACATCCTGTGCCTGAAAGCCTGGCACGGGGCTTCTCAGAGCTGCGCCAGCCTTTGTGCTGGCACACCTCCGAGTAGCCCCATAGGGACTTCTGGGGCTCGACACGATTGTCCCCTTCCCTCGAGGAGACCTCCGGCCCCACGCTAAATGCAACGGAGCCTGCCGCGGCAACGCTGCATCCAAGCACGGGGCTTTGAATAGGTTTGGGTTGTCAGTGAGGAAGTAGCATTGCAAGAGAGCGTGTGAGTAGCATAGCAAAAGAACATGGACAAAAGGAAATGGCACGCACTGGTTGATAAGTGCCATGACATTCGTGATGGATGCCCATGCTTTCCATGTAAACTATCCCAGGCTCAATTTCTAGCATCAGTTAAATAGCTCAGAAAGCAGGGCTGGAAAATGCTTTACCTAAGACCCTGGAGACCTGCTGTCAGTTAAGGTCAACAATGATGAGTGGATGCACCGTTAGTATATATGGTAAGTCCTTCCTGTCCATATATTGGCATACTCAGCATTTAGTTCAGGGATGTCCAGCTTAAATGGACTGGAGAGCTAAAGTCTCCAGAGGCCATGTCCATCATAGAAGAATATCAACTCCATTTGAATTAGTTATCAAACCATCTTTTTCTTTCTCCATTAGACACTAAAATTGGAAAGAAATTAGTAATTGTTACTGCAACTATAACAAGACATTTGTTTGTAAATGTTTAGAGTTTGTATTGTAATCAAAAGGTTACATGCAGAAATGCCTTTGCCTTACGTATTCTACGTAACATAACACGGGAACGATCAGAACTCACCTTAGGAGCTGCGGGGCCCAGTTGGAAACATTTTTTGCAGGGCCTCAGGTTCACAGCCAAGGTCTGTAAAATCTTAGAGATAGAAATAAAATTTATTACAGACTTTATATCTCTATGGTAGAATGGAAAGCAATCAAAATGTGCGCTTAAAAAGTGCATGCGAGTTAATGGACCAAATGGATCTAAGCACATGTTAATCTAAAATTGTATACATGTACGCCTACATGTATGCATGTATACATGTACGGGTGGCACAGTGGGTTAAACCGCTGAACCATGAGCTGTCGATCGAAAGGTCAGCAGTTCGAATCCGCGACGGGGTGAGCTCTCATTGCTTGGCCAGCCCCTGCCAACCTAGCAGTTCCAAAGCATGTTAATGCGAGTAGATAAATAGGTACCGCTTGCGGGAAGGTAAACAGCGCTCCGTGTTTCAGCTGCATGCTATGAGCTGCGGCAAGGAGAGTCATACCGGCCACATGACCACAGAGGCGTCTTCGGACAATGCTGGCTCTTCGGCTTTGAAATGGGGATGAGCACCACACCCTAGAGTCGGACACGACTGGACTTAATTGTCAGGGGTCACCTTTACCTTTTTACGCCTACAAGTAAACAAACAAAATGTGTAGATGACTTTGAAAAGTAAATACGGTAGTTACAAAAACAGCCTAGCGTGGTGGGCCCTTAGGCATGGGACCCAATTGGGAGCAATTGGTCCAATTGGCTTAAAGCCGGCCCTGGGCAGGATTCCCATCCCCCAAGAGCCAGCTACTAAATCAGGAAACATGACTCAAAACTCTGCACTGGCTGAGTATACACTGAGTGTGGCATACAGTAGCAATTGTTCATAGGTCTGCTCCGTTGCCTTACAAAGGATATTAGCATACTAGTTGAGGCAGTGGTTCACTAATTTGTTCAATGTATTGTGGAGGGGGGGGATATGGGCAACAATGGGCAATTCTAAAGGGTGTGATCGAGCCCCCGAGCATTATTTTTGAACTAGTTCAATGGAGGTATGATAGAATAGTATCTGAAGTGGGAATATTCAATTTTCAATATTTGTATTTTAAACTTTTATGATGTTTTTATCAAGAAAGGAAATGTAACTATATATTTCTATATACAGATGGCGAAAGCACACATATAACAATATAAATAGCAAAACACGTTATTACTTATGCAGTGACTGAATAGATTGAAAGTCAGTACAGTAGCTAACATGAACAAAATTAGAAGGAATTATCTTCTCTTGTTCAGCCTAGCAAGGAGCGTGCACAAGAAATAAAGCCCTTTTTACCTCACAAGGTACACACCTAGCGAGACAAACAGGAATCCATTTGTCTATGGGCCCTGCATGCAAGAGATGAGAATATTCTTATTTTAGAGAGATTCGCTCAGCCATCTTGTGAGTCAGAACAGTGGTCTCCACCTAGTTTCCTCCAGGCTCTCTTTGCGGGTTTAAGTAGATGTTACGAGAAGCACGGAGCAGCCACTGCTCTGTGTCTCTTTGCCCCCTCTGTCTTTTGCAACATCTAGGTCAATGGTTCCCAACCTTTTTAGCACTGGGACCCCCTTTTGTAGAATGACAATCTGTCTGGAACCCCCCCCCCCCCAAGACTGAATGATGTCAGTAAGTAGGAAGTGATGTCATTGTTTTAATAAATTACACTGTTTAAGAAATCACACTTTTAAAAATAAATCACATTTTTAAAGTTGTATTCATAAGCACCCCCATTTTGGGGGGGGGATGCTAAAAGGCAAGCAGAAAGTAATACAAGGTGAGCAAACAAGGCTCAAGAGAGCACCAAACATTTCTTTCTCTACATTGGGGTGGCTATCCAGCCAACATCCCGCGACCCCCCAGAAACTGCTTCGAAACCCCCTTGGGGGACCCGACCCCCAGGTTGGGAACCACTGATCTAGGTAAACATAACGTGCAATGTGATGTCATCATGCTGAGCATTGCAGTGTCCCACAGCTGATAGCTAGTGATGGAAAGTCAGGATGGGGCAACACACAGTACAGTGATGTCACAAGCAGAACTAGTGCTTTGTGCTTTGTGTGCTTGGTTGTTTTTAACCTTTAACCAAGGACTGTTTTTTACTGTGCCTATACATTTTAAACATTGTTTGGATCTTATCTGTTTTTAACTTAAATATATTTTTGTCTGTACACATGGCTTTTAATCCCGTACCTATTCAGTCTATGTTCATAACTAATAACTGTTGATAGTAATGACAGGCATGCTTAGTTACCTAGCATCGCTAGGCCAGTGCGGCGGGTAGAGAACATAAGAACATAAGAAGAGCCCTGCTGGATCAGGCCAAAGGCCCATCTAGTCCAGCTTCCTGTATCACACAGTGGCCCCACCAGATGCCTCAGGGAGCACACAGCCAACAAGACAACCTGTTTCCTGCTGCCACTCCCCTGCACCTGGCACAGAGAAAATCTACTCCTACAACCAGGAGGTTGCTTATGGCTTGTAACCTGTGATGGTCTTTTCCTCCATGAATCTGTCCAAACCCCTTTTAAAGGCATCTAGGCCAGGTGCCATCACCACATCCTGTGGCAAGGAATTCCACAGATGAATTACACGCTGGGTAAAGACATATTTTCTTTTGTCCGTTCTAACTCTCCCTCCACTCAATTTTAGTGCATGTCCCCTGGTTCTGGTGTTGTGCAAGAGGGAGAAAAATTTCCTTCTATCCACTCTCTCCATTTCATGCATAATTTTATAAGTCTCAATCATGTCCCCCCTCAGGCGCCTTTTTTCTAGACCGAAAAGCCCCAAACACTGTAGCCTTTCCTCATAAGGGAGGTGCTCCAGCCCACGAATCATTCTGATCGCTCTTTTCTGCACCTTTTCCAATTCAACTATATCCTTTTTGAGGTGTGGTGACCAGAGCACTTATGGTAAGTGGTGTGTGTGTGTGTGTGTGTGTGTGTGTGTGTGTGTGTGTGTGACATCAGGACACGTGGGGTGACACGATGTGGTGGGGGTGCGCGTGCGGCATCACATCATCCCCGCACTGGGTGTCGACCGGCCCTGTGACGCCTCTGTAGTTACCCATGCTGTAAGATGGAACTCTGCTGTTAAAGGAAGAGGAGAACAGAATTCCTCCTCCAGTACCCAAGACAGATCACACAGCAGCAACCGGTCATGGAACAGAGGCAGAAAAGAAGGGAGGAAGATCTAGGTACCTTCCAATGTGCAGACTGTGTTCTCCGACAGAAATTGATTTCTGAAACACCAGTCAACAAATGGTGACATTATAAGTTGACCCTAAGCCTCACCACTCAGTTCTCTTTCTTGGACAATATGCTTTGTCCTCTCTGAGTTTCCAAGAAGTAAACAGGCACCTCAAGCATTCATGTTCTGCTTCTGTATTGGGCTCCCTTTTGCCCCAAACAATCTTTTTTTCCAGTAGATTTCATTATGTTTTTAAAGCTAGTGCTTTAAAATAATATGCAGCATCTATGAACTGAAAATAGAGGTTGAAAGTACCTATAATGCCTGTCGCTTTTCACCAGGATTTGAAATCTATAATAACATTTATATTAATAGAAGTGGTTTGAAAAGGATGTGTCATACTGATTACATAGGAAAGAGAAATATTTTTAAGCATAATGCATCAAAGCACTTTTATAACAAAATATATGCATGGTGGACAATCGACAGTCATTTCAAGAACATTTTTAAAGTTGTATTCATAAGCACTTTGCACATCAGATCTTTGCACATCAGAGGCCAGATTTTTGAAAGATATGTGACTTCCATCCAGGCACAGAATTCAAAAGTAAATGACAGATTGATGAGTCCTCTGATGTACCCAATGTCTCACCTTTGGCTTGATTTTTCCAATGAATTCGACGGGCTGGATAAATTGGAGATCAACTCTTTTGTAAATCTGTCTAGGTGTGACCTCCATTGTTCTTGGTGTCTGTCTGAATAATATGATATAAAGTTTGTCCTAAGTGAACAAACTTATTAACTATCCTTTTTAAAGGCAAAGGAAAGGAATTCCAACACAAAGTGAGGGTATATAACCTGTAATGCACATTGGCCAGTGGCGTAGCTGGCGTTTTTCCAAGGGGGCCGTGGGCGGGATGACACGTCTTCGCCCCGCCCCCCCGCCACTGGAATGGAACGGAACCTTTTGGCTCTGGTACAGCTCCATTCCGGTGGGGAGGGGGAGGGCCGTGGTCATCCCGCCCACGGCCTCCCTGGAAAAACGCCAGCTACGCCACTGACATTGGCACCGCAGCTGCATATGGTGCTGTTTGGATACTGTAATACATCATTGGAAGACCAGGTGGAGTCTGTGAAAGTGCCCTCTGAGATCCCCTACTCAGATCTCAGGAAGGTGGTCATTTAGACTGCAAGGTCATTCCGGGCTAGCAATTGTCTCCATGGGGAGACAAGCCAGGTTCTATCATTCTGTCAGCCAGGTCCTATCATTGGCTGGAGCCCCAAGCAGACTACAGAGATGGAAAGTTCGGCATGATTACAAGCAACTCCCAAGAGATGAGTTGTAGCCCAGCTTTCTTCCTTGGTTTAAAGCCAACCCTGGTGATCCTTCTTCTGTAATCCCAAGTGACACAGCCTAGGAACAGCTTTACCACTTTATTTGCTCTTTGGGTGAACTCAACTATGCCTAACAACGCAATCCTAACCAACTTCCCAGCGCCGGTGCAGCCGGAATGCAGCCCTGGGGTAAGGGAACAAATGTTCCCTCACCTTGAAGAGACCTCCATGACTGCCCCCCGCACCGCAAAATGTAGCGTGCACCCTGTTTGCACGGCTGCATTGGCTCTGGAAAGTTGGTTAGGATTGCGCTGTAAATGTCACTTCAGTGAGTTCGGTCAACAACAGTGTGGTGAAGAAGCGAACACATGGATGCTTATGCATTCACTGTTTCACTCCACAGGCCTAGGCTTCACGGAAGGCCACAAGTGCTGTAAAATTTTGTTAATGCTGACTTCGATCATTCCTGATGAATTGTCTGCAGCACAAAGGAAATGTCATAGGCTCTGACACATGCTCTCGCACGTTGAGGTATTGCTGATATTCTTGCTGTTCATTTTGTAAACAGTTTACGAGGGACTCTGACAAGAAGCAGTCACTTTTTTTATTAAGAGAGAGAGAGAGAAAGAGAGAGCGAGAGAGAGAAGGAAGGAGACCAAATTACACTTTCCGATCAGTGTTTCGAGGCCTTGGCCTTGGCTCGCTCCAAGGGTGAGGATGACCTCTAAAATGATATGGACAGATTCTCACAGTAGATAAAGTTGCTCTGCTGAGTCCCTAGCCAAGCTCCTTTTTGAGAAAGAGAGACATCTACAAATACAGGAGAGATAAAATGAGATTGGAAGTGAGAGTAATACTAAGAACAGCCCCTCACCTAAAGAAAGGAGCGGTTCCTTCTTTTAACCTCTCAATTTCTTATCAGGGCTGCTTTTGAGACACCTAAATTGCATAAAGGGACCGTTTAGACCCTTTATTTTTAATTTGTAAAGGAGACATGCTGAATTTATTGAACGTGCCTTTCATCTTTCAAATGAAATTTTAAGAACAGACTTTTCACAGGGGCACAAGCTCTGGTTTGCAGCATGCAAATTTCTTAGTGCTGAGGGTAGAAATGTGCGGCAAACTGGAGATACTTCTGCCGCTAAATTTTTTGCATAAACCAACATTGAATGTGAATGGCAAGGTTAGGGTTTGGAGGAATCCTTTGGAGAATTATAACGGTTCCAGAAGAGTCCCCCCCCCCAAAAAAAAATTACCAACATTTCAGGGCACTTTGGAAATTGCTCAGTTGGCTCCAAATCTGGAGTGAGGCAGCGGTTTCCAAACTTACCCTGGTCATGGTGCCCTTAGTCACGTGTCTCAGTCAGTAATTATTTCACATTACCCCTACAGTTCTGTTACTGTAGGGCCTGCACTGCAGCTGGAACTTCTGGAAAAATCCCATGATGCCCCTGTGAGCTTGCTGCGGCAACCAGGGTGCACAGTTTGGTAACTGCTGGACTAAGGTGAAATTCAAGTAAATGTGGAAGTTAACTCTTAGGCAAATCACCTGAGGAATTATAAAGAAAGTCAATACTTTTCAACAAAACTACTGGTATTTGTCTGGTGGCCTTAGTTGAAAGGCCACAAATTTGGGCGAGAGAGCTTCCTTATGCTGTGTTTGGTCAGATACAGGGCGCATTCCGCCGGACAGTGCTGGCAACGGAACGGGTGTTCCACTTCCGTCGGTGGAAGCCGTTGCGAACGTGCCATAAAGCACATTCGCAACAACTCTGGAGTAAGGGAGGCCTCCCTCACTCCGACGCCGGACCTGGACGTGGCTGCCGGCGGAAGGTAAGAGCTCACGCCGGTGTGGCTGTGTGAGCGGTTCGGTGGACGAGGGAGGGGGGCCGTTGGCCTAGCCAGTCCAGGAGGGGGCGGGGGATGGCATCGGCCATATCCCCATCCCCACCGGGCCGGCTACGCCTTACATGGCCTCTACTTCTGCCAGCTCTTTAGCTGGTGGAAATCCAAGGAGGCCGATAGGGCCTGAATGCTGGGTCAAGATTGTTACAATTAAATGAATGTGTGCATTATATAACTATTCAAATTAAATGCTAGTTAGTGAGCAGACTGTAAAGTTTGAATATAGACTGGACATACAGTATTTCTATCCTTACTCAGTAGGAATACATATTTTTTTATCCTCCATATTAGAAAATGATTCTGTGAAGTGTGGAAACGGTTGTATCATCAGTAATTGAAGAACAGAGTTGCTATGTCCGGTTGTCAGGTGGGATACCTGCCTAACAGCCCAATCCTGTTTATACGGCGGCCGGGCGAAATGACCAGCCGCTGCATCGTAAGCAGGATGCGGCTCACACCAGCGTGGCCAGGGCTCACTTCGAGGGAAGGGGATGTTCCCAATGGGCCTCCTCAGATGTGCACCAGCTCTTTAGCTGACACACATCCGGAGAGGCCGTGTAAGGCCGGCAGGCCCGGGATGGGGATATGGCAGAGTGCCCCACCGATATCCCTGCCTCCCTCCCGGGCTGGGCTGCCCAATTGCCCCCTTCCCTGCCACCCCGGCCTGCCCTCCCCATGCCCTCCTGCAGACTTGTGCAGGACTTACCTGTGTCCGGTGAAGTGGGTCATGAAGGATGGCCTAGTAAGCGGTGCCAGCGTTCGCGACAGCACCACTTGCTCTTTCAGTGCCGCGAAAGTGTTTTACGGCACTATCAGTCCTAACAGATAGGTTGTGATAGAACGTGGAGCCCAATATCATAACTTATCATAATAAGTTAATATTGTTCGAAAGCTTTCATGGCCCGCGACTACTGTGGAATGTTTTAAATGTACGGGAAAGGACGCCATGTAATAAATTAAAAGGCTTGTACTTTAATCGCATCCAGTGCCTAGACGGATCTCCTAATGGCAGCCGACATAGGCACACCAAAATAACTAAAATCCAAGGGTATTAGCCCAACGTTTCATTCCGGTCTCGGAACCTCTTCCTGGGGCGAAATCAAATAGAACATCATCTCAATCTATTTGATTTTGCCCCAGGAAGAGGTTCCGAGACCGGAATGAAACGTTGGGCTAATACCCTTGGATTTTAGTTATTTTTGTGTGCCTATGTCGGCTGCCGTTAGGAGATCCGTCTAGGCACTGGATGTGATTAAAGTACAAGCCTTTTAATTTATTACATGGCGTCCTTTCCCGTACATTTAAAACATTCCACATAATAAGTTAGTTTGAATTCCTGGGACATGGGACATAACACTTCCTTTTTAAAGAACCTCCAAGTATGGTAAACCAAATGTGGGAGGCCATAGATTTTCCTTGGTTTTGAATCGTGGTACTATCTTTTCATTAAAGCAGAAGACTTAGGCTTTCCCTCACACCATACTGTAATACCACAATCCTCTCTACTTATAGGTACATTAAAGTGGCTCATTATTTACAGGCTGGGGAAGAAAAGTATTTCCTTTGGACAGGAAATTGAGTCCCTCTTTACAGGGAAAAGTGTTTAATGCATCCCAGGTGTGCAGGAAAAGTGACGAACTGGAGCTCATCTGATATAGTACTTATGACCTACTGTGGTTATGTTCCTTGAATGAAGAGACCAGCACTACCTCAGGTTAATTTAATGAAGAGAGAGAGAGAGAGAGAGAGAGAGAGAGAGAGAGAGAGAAATCAAATGTATTAGATGACTCCTGCCAAGCAGTTAAAAGAAAGGAATTTAATATTTTATATATCTTTCAAATGGTATGTAATTGTAAGCAATTTCAATTTCTCCTGCTAACTTTACTTTTCCCTTATCTGATTTTTCACTGCCATCTGCTTCTATGTGCAGAAGAGAGAGTTGTAAGTGAAAACTCGAGCTAATTTTTTGTGTCAGCTTCACAAATTAAACTTGCATGCCATGGATAGCAATCATTTAAAGGGATCTATCATAAGACATTGATCTGAAATAGGTTTTCTTTGTCAATATTTTGATGGGAGATGGTAATTAGGATTGTTTGAAGAGAGATAAATGTTAATCTGGAATGAGGCCTGCTGTATTGATTTAGTAGCATAGTTAACAGACACATGCACACCTGCCTTTTAAATCACATTTCTCTCGTTGATCATGGAGTTGTTCCTCTTAGCTGAAAATAACTAGTATTTGAATAAAAACTTTTATTTATCTTAAAAAAAAATAGTGTTGTGGCCGGGTACTACGACTGTAGCACACTATGCTACAATTTAAGAATAACTGGTGGGAGCTGATGATGTGATTGCTTAAGGCCGCTGCAGACCACACGAATTTCGGCGCGTCCCGGATGCCCGAGGAGCTTTGTCGAGCTGTGCTGAGGTGTCTGGTTATCATAGCGGAAGCAAGCGGAGGAAATGCGATCTCCTGATTTCCTGCACGATCGAAAATGTTCCTGGCCTTAAACTGAGACATATTGAATTACAGAGGGAGCTGCATTCCTTTGATTCAGTCTGGGAAGTTAACCCTGAATGTGCCAAGATCTGGTCTGGGACTATGTACTTACTGGAATTTGGCTTTGAATCTACTATTAGTTTTAATCTGGATTGTGAACTGTGATGCTTCGTGTGCCTTAAGTGGATAAGTTGGAAGTTGCAAGCAGGACTGAGATAAGGAAAAATGATGAAAGTAATAGAATTTTAAGTTGCTTTCCGTTGTAGCAGGAGGTGCACAGGAGCTAGAGATTTATCAGATGATGGAATTTTTGCAAGATATGTGGGCCAGCATTAATCAATTAAAAGAGACTCTAAATATACTTTTGTTAAATCAAAATAAAGCCTCTGGAGAAAGACAACAGATATTGATGCAATTGAAGCAGATGCAGGATGCAAGACTTTTGAAGACACGGGCTGCAGTAATTACAGAGGAGATTGTAGAAATTCAGATCATGGAAGAAGTATACAAGACCTCTGAACAACTGGAGGCTGCAACCTTTAAACGGCAAACAGAAGAACTTACAGCAATCCAGGTTATGGAAGAATTAGACAAGTGGTCTGAACAACAGGAGGCTGCAACCTTTAAATTGCAGATGGAGAGAGCAAGTTTCATGTTTAGAATACAGAATTTTTTTGCAAAGGACCGAGAAGATTTCTACTGGACTTTTATGGCGTGTTTGATAAAAGATTTGCAGATTCTGGAGGCAGAGGTGTTAGAAATTAGGAAGGGAACAGGTTAGATATAAAGTTTTGTGATAAAATAACTGACTGGGTAAAAACATTAGAAGTAACGAACAGACCACAGTGGATAATAGATTTTCATAATAGACAATATAAAGAATTGATTGTATGATAAATATGTATGAAGTTTATAATTTTTCTATTGGATTTTGAAATAGTTAAGATATTATGATATTGGGGTTATAAATTTAGGATGAGAGATTTACCTATAAGAGTAAGATTAGATTTGGAACTTAGGTTATAAAATGGTTAAACTTCCATATAAAGGATTTTATATAAATTGTTTTATCGAGGGTGGTTAACATCAAAGAAGTTAAGTAAGATGTTGATGAAAGTGTAAAGTATTTGTTGGAAAGTTAATATGCTTTGGAGGAGGCTTCCTCTGATTTTGGAAGAGATATTATATGGCACGCTGTTGTTTTTATAAGATTTGTTTTTATTCAATATGATGATATCAGTAATGTTTTAAAGAGATAAACATATTGTTGTATATACGGTTATTGATATATGCTCAGCAGTGAAAAGTTGAGATTGAAATTGAGATTATACTAGATATTGAAGAGTTAATGATTAAGATTTATATTTGAGGGATTTGGATGTTTAAATTTAACGTTTAGGAGATGGAAATGTAAAGAAGAGAACAGACTGGTAGTAATTATTTTATTTTGATTAGATGGAAAGGTAATGATAAAAAAGAATATTATTATTGTATGTATTGATGTCCAGGGGGTGGAAATTGAGTAAATATGGTCCTAACTTTAGTTAGTAAGAGAACAGAGTGGTAGTAATTATTTTATTTTGATTAGATGGAAAGGTAATTATAAAAAAGAATATTATCATTATATGTATTGATGTGCAGGAGGTGGAAATTGAGTAAATATGACGGTAACTTTAGTTAGTATAATTGAATAGTTGAAAGAGTCATCCTATGATAAAATGATGTCCGGCTTGTTAGTGCTCCTAATGTGTCATGTTGATATCCCCCCAGTTTGTCATTCCCTGTTGTATCATTTTTGTTGTTAGGTAGGTAGTTAGTTAGTTAGGTAGTTAGGTAGTTAGTTAGTTAGTATTTTTATTATTGTATTGTCTTGTGTTTTATTGTTGTTAAATAAAATAAAAATATATTTAAAAAAAAAAAAAAAGAAAAGAAAATGTTCCTGGCCCATGTTTGAGGGGGCTGCTTCGCGGAGCTACTGCAGCCACCAATCAGATGAGAGGGGGAGGAGTGTTAGCCAATCACTGTGGAGGTTTCTTCTGAGAAGGCGGGACAAAAGGAGGGACTATTTGCGGGAAGACACTCCTACAGACAAGCTCAGAGCGCGGAGGAGAGCGGCCAGCCTCTCTTGCTCGCCTTGGGGCTCGCTCGCTCGCACCAGCGTGCGGTCTGTCATGGCCTTTAGGGCAGTGCATTGTATTGTAATGCATTAAGGGCATTTGCGCATTGGCGAACCCTCTGTTGGTGACTGGCGGAACTGCCCTACAAAGGACAGTGGAAGCCAGACAGTCTCAGGCTGTCAATAACTGGGCTGCTCAGAGAGCCCAGGGAGAGAAGGAGCAGGCAGAAGGGCAAAAGACAGAGGGTTTAAAGGGCCTAGGAGAGGAATAGGCAGAGGACCAAGAAGAATACTCTCCCAGGGAAGCATGGTGGGGGTGGTAGGAAGGAGGTTTGGAACAGGGAATAGTTCAGAGGAAGGAAGGAAGGAAGGAAGGAAGGAAGGAAGGAAGGAAGGAAAGAAGGAAGGAAGGAAGGAACCAACCAACCAACCAACCAACCAACCAACCATGCTCCATGCTCATAAAATCGTGGTTCCATGCTCATCCTGTTCTTAGTAACATGTGTAAAGTAACATGCCATCAAAAGCAGCTGCTTCAAGCATGCACGTGCATGCATGGCTAGGGAGCTACACTTTGACAAATCCATGAATTTTAGGCTGGCAAGACTCAGGAGTCACCCATATTGCAAAAGGGCTGCATTGCCATTAAAACGATGCCACTGTGTTTTCTGTGTTGATTAACATAAAAATGAAGCATCATACACATGATACTGTACAGCCAGGGTGGCATAATACCAGTAAATAGTGTATTGGACCAGAAAGTCGCCCTCTCATCAGCAGCTCATTAGATTTGGTCTGGTTCATATCTCTCAGCCTAACTGACCTCACAAGATTCTTGTGATGGTAAGAAACATGAATAACCCCTTCATTTTCAGATGTTGTCCCACTGTAACACAAGGCAGCATGCATGATTTTTCCTCCCTCCATCATTTTACTCTCACAACAACTCTGTGAGGTCCGTTAGACAGAGAGAGAATGATGGGCCCAAGGCCACTCTATGAGCTTTGTGGCTGAGCAGGGATTTGAACCCAGTCCTCCCAATCTGAGTTCAACATTCTTCATAAGAACACAAGAAGAGCCCTGCTGGATCAGGCCAAAGGCCCATCTAGTCCAGCTTCCTGTATCTCTCAGTGACCCCACCAGATGCCTCAGGGAGCACACAAGACAACAAGATACCTGTATCCTGTTGCCAGTCCTTTGCATCTGACATTCAGAGATAGCCTATTACTAAGACCAGGAGGTTACTTATCCCCATCATGGCTTGTAACCTGTGATGGACTTTTCCTCTATCAATCTGTCCAATCCCCTTTTAAAGGCATCTAGGTCAGATGCCATCACTACATCCTGAGGCAAGGAGTTCCACAGATTAATTACACCCCTCACATCACAACGATTTTCCTGATAAAATGATACAAATGTGATAAAGAAAATAATAAAGAAATATACCAACTGGAGCATAAAACTATAGATAGCTTAAACAAAAAAAACTACCTTCTTCATCTAGACCTTCCTGAACTCTTCCTTTGAAGGAATGGACCTGCGTAGAGATAAGCCTGCATGCATCTTATTCCTTAAAAACAAGAGCTTGAGGAAGAAAGCACCCACTGTACATATTGAAAAGTGATTCCCATAAGCTTTAAACATCCTACTTGACTATGAGATGAATCTCAAGTTATCCTTTATAAATCTGTATTCTGACAATAGAGATGCTGCATCTGTGTCGAGAATCAAGAGAGAGTTTCTCATTCGTTGCTGTAATAATGTAAAAATCAGTTGTAATTGATGCTCTAATGCTAAATCTTCATGTATAATTTATTCATTCCACACTCTTGTTGCTAAATCATTTAAGAATGAAAAAAATCTTTGTAAAAGGAGTGTCATTTTTGTTTGATCATTACTGAATTTCCAAGAAAATGTGGTAGGCCAGGGACAAGATAATATTTTTAGTTTCTCAGGGTCTCATTTTCTTCCCCTATTCACCTGTTGTCATTATCCTCTTATTTTCTTTTTTTCCTTTTGTGTATAGTTTCAGCAAAACATTTGAAAAGCATCTACTGCTGTTCCATTAAAGTCAATCAAATGACCATAGGCAGAGGGTTAAAAATAAGCACACATATATTCATGCTTCATTTTATGAGCAGCATCCAGAGTAAGGTCTCCATGAACAGAAGCTCCCTCCCAACAACGAAAGGGGTGTTTTATTCATGCAAAGGGCCCCTTCCACGAGGACCATTTGAATGAGCGGAATTCTCCTTCTCTTCTTGGGAGGGAGCTTGTATTCACAGAAGTGTTACTCTGGTTGCCCCCCAACATTTGCTAAATTGACAGCCCAATCATATGTAACTACTAGAGTGGTGGAGTGCACGCTCTGCCGCTCTAGGCTGTAGCAAACATGCCGTAAAGCACGTTTCCGATGACTCTGGAGTAAGGGCCGCCGACGCGGAGGCCGGCAACCCTTATTCTGCCGCTCTCCGGAACGGGCACCCACTAGTGGAGGTACGTTCTGCACCAGTTGGTGCAGGGGCGGGGGGAGGGCGGGGGGGGCGGTGAAGGCGCGAGGCCATTGGCTGAACTGGGCTGGGAGAGGGCGGGGATATCGGTGGTGCGTTCCGCCAATATCCTTTCCCAGCCCAGTTCGGCCTTACCCCGCCACCTCGGATGTACATCAGCTTCAGAGCTGGCATACATCTGAGGAGGCCCATAGGCTCCAGGCAGCCCTATACTCGGGGAAGGGGACGAAATTCCCTTCCCACCGCTGGAAAGGGAAAGAAGAGGCAGAGGAGGTGGCAGGGACAGCCAAATTCAATTGCTTTATATTGCCTGTTTATTGGTGGGGATGAGTCAATGACAATGGTATCACTAGGGTTGGTGTCACCTGGTGTCACCCTTGCTAACTGGGCAAGAGGGACTTTTCAATTGGTGCTCCTCTTATATTTAGCAGGGGGAGAGTAACTTCCCCCCTTTCACCCCAGCACAGTGTTTTTCTGGTGGCTGTTTGCTGGTGGTGTTCTGCATCTTTTTTAGATTGTGAGCCCTTTTGGGACAGGGAGCCATTTAATCATTTGATTTTGTCTGTAAACCGCTTTGTGAACTTTTTTTGTTGAAAAGCGGTATATAAATACTGTTAATAATTAATAATAATAATGGTGTCACCCCCATTAGCTTTATTTTAATATATAACAGTACAGGTCACCCAACAAGTCACTAACCAACAAAAAAACAGTGGCCAACTTGATTACACTCACACAACTGAATAAGAGTTCTAGTATTAGCTCTGATATATAGAAATGAGAGCTGACTCATACCAACACCTCATTGGTTCCATGCTGTGTCATAACAACACCTCATTGGCTCTTGGAACAGTCAGTCTCATTGGTCAGTTTTGAGTTAAGGAAATCCACTTTTATTTACATAAGGCAGTTGTATCTTCTTTTTCCGGTTATTTACCCATAACGTTTGATAGAATACTGATAATTCAAGACAGGTTGTTTCATCACCCCCTCCTCTGAGAGTGTCACCCAGTGTGGTCCACACACCCCGCACCCCTGCTAGTGATGCCACTGGCTAATGAAACCACATTAAGTCTGTGCTGATCTGCTCTGGTTCTCAGTTTGTTTCTGCTTCTAATTCAAAATGTTCTTAACATTTAGAGCCCTACATAACTTGGGTATAGGATATCTCAGGGTGCGGAACCACCTTTTCCTATTTGAGCATCATTGTGCATTAAGCTCCTCTTAGGGCTCTTGTCAGAGTCCCTTCTGTGAGAGGTTGGGTGTTAGGGACAATGCCTTGAAAGTGGTGGCAAACTTACTGGGGAATTCCCTTATTTGGGTAAACAAATGGACATGTCGCTTGTATGAGGATACGGCGGGCTTCATGGTCTATCTACAGATAGACCTTTGTTCCATTCCTAGTGCAAGATGGGTTGCGCTTTGTTTCACAGCTAGGCCATGGTGGTTGAGCACACTGGGGCATAACAAACAGGAAGCTTATATTTAAAAGGCAGGTACTTTAGCCCCTCTAATTAGGCTTTGATAAGAAAACAGAGAGCGGCTAGCCGTTTGCATCAGAACTGTGGCAGAACTCATGCCATTGTGAACTGCGAACTGCAGGGGTCAGGTGCAATCACTCCTCTTGCGTTCCTGTTGCTAATTAAATGAGTGTTTCAGCATCTTGAAACATTGTCAATGTAATTATAACAGTAGATCACATATTTAGGAGGTGCCCATGGAAACTGGACTGTCTGAATAATAAAGCATGACAAGAAAACCCGTTATGTAATGTTCCTTGTATAATAATACACTTTGAAGTGATCTCTGCTTCTAATGGGCTGACGCCTGTAATTGATTTTCTACTCTGGAGAAATGAGAGAGTGTGGGCTCGTTCACACATGCAGACACATCACTTGAGTTCTCATCCAATCTTTTGATGGGATGGGGTGAAGTTCTGCCTCAGCCAGTATCCAAGCCAGAATTAGAGGTTCTGAGTGAGACAAAACCATTTACAGAATTTGCCAAAGCTGGATGCTTTTCATGCCAGAACTGTCTGGGACTATTGGCCTAGTCCAGTGGTGGCCAACCTTTCAACATGAATGGTGACCCTTTAAATAGCTGCATAGGTGAGGGCATTTCAGCAGGTGCAGCTACTTTAGCAGCACCATCAGCACTTTCAGCTGCCAAGATTCTGTCTTCTACACAACTCTTAAGATCACAGTAGCCCTAATGGTGGAAGGTTGGCCACCCCTGGCCTAGTCCATCCCAGGAATGTCTCTGAGTCACATTTGGCCTTGCCCTGCACATTGCTACGCCAGAGGCTTCTGGGTAGTCGAGACATGACTTAACACAGTCTGAAGACATCCCTGTGCCATGTTAGCCTTGCTTTACATGAAAAGTGACTTCCAGTGCACTTGTGTGTGTGCATATCTAGACAACTATAGTGTACAAAGCCAGCAACACAGAGATTTCACCCCCACTCATTTTTAAATATAGGCACATGAGCTCCATGTTCTGCAATGGTGCAAGCCCCCCCCCCCCGGTATACAAATATGCTAGAGCAGAGGTTTCCAACCTTTTGGCATGGCGTACAACCTCCGGGGCTGCTGCCCCGCCACATACCACCAGAAGTAAGTGGCAATGAAGTCTTTTCATGGCTCCGGCACAGCATGGCCGCAATGGTGACTGCCATCTTGCTGGGTGAGTGCCGGTGTACCACCGACCAGCAGTGCACGTACCAATAGTTGTACATATATTGCAGGTTGGGAAACTCTGTGCTAGAGACTCCCTTATCTACGAAACATGTGTAAAATATAACCTGTAAGTAATCTCTTAATACAATATTTGGGATGGAATCAAGAAAAGAACACCTTCCATTTTCTACTAAGAAAATAACTGAAAATAATGATTAGTTTCTAAACATTGGACATAAGAAGAACACAACTGCATGAAGTGTGAAAGAAAAGGCGGAAATGTTCAATATCGGAGGAAAGAATGATGTGCATCTCTATCCCACCGCACTATTTCTCCTGCCATCGATCATGGGTCTGGAAGAAGGTCTGGGAAACAACAACAACAACAACAACAACAACAACCCCCTGATGTTAATAACATGAAATTCAACATACTTCATGAAATATTAATGCCTTTTATAACATTATAGTTTAAAAATATGTTTCTAAATAATTGAATAGTCTATAAAATCTGATACATAGCACAGCAGCAGCAAAGTTGCTTCCTTCCTTGTTGGAAAAACTAGAATGGCCATAGTGGGCCTAACGTGATGTGAAGGAGCTTGACAGTTTTGAAACTCTTTCCTAATACTATTAGTTCCCTCCCTCCTTCTTTCCAGTTTATATAATATAGAGCGCAATCCAAACCTACTTAGGCCGCCGTTATAACCAGCGGCCCAGCGAAAACGGGAGGCCCCAGAACAGAAAGGGGATTCAAATCCCCTTTGAATTCCCCTTTTGGAGGGGATTTGAATCCCCTTTCCGTTCTGGGGCCTCCCGTTTTCGCTGGGCCACTGGTTACACCGGCAGCCTAAGTAGGTTTGGATTGCGCCCATAATCCATGTTGAATTCTTATTTGACTGTTACTAATGGTTAATAAGCTGTCAATTGAAAGGTCGGCAGTTCCATTCCCGCGACGGGGTGAGCGCTCGTTGCTTGGCCAGCTCCTGCCAACCTAGCAGTTCCAAAGCATGTCAATGCGAGTAGATAAATAGGTACCGCTTGCGGGAAGGTAAACAGCACTCCGTGTTCCAGCCGCATGCTACGCGCTGCGGCAAGGAGAGTCATGCCGGCCACATGACCACGGAGGCGTCTTTGGACAACGCTGGCTCTTCGGCTTTGAAAATGGGGATGAGCACCACACCCTAGTGTCGGACACGACTGGACTTAATTGTCAGTGGATACCTTTACCTTTTTAATGGGCCTTCCAGGAAGGCCTAGTTGTTCTCACTGATGCCCTCTGCAAGTTGCACAGACACAGAAAATGAGCATGTCAGGGGGAAGGCTAGGCCAGAGCCCTTCTCCCTGACCTCACCTGGGAGTTTATGCCTGCAAAACATGTGCCCGGGCGGGGCTGGCAAGGACTTATAGAACCTGCCTTGCCACATATGTCACACCCATCCTGTGGATGAGAGGCAAATAAATAGGAAAACCTTGTGTTCTGAAATGCTGAACAGCAGCCTCTTCAAGCCATGTTCATGGTGGGACTTGGAAGCACCAGTTCCTTGTCGAGTGGCTGACTTTTTAGTGTCAGTGAAACCAAATTTGCTACCCCTTAAGTTGCTCCTGATCTTTTGCTAATAGAAACCCCCCATTGAAAAAATCAGCACAATGTGCTGTGACATTAAAAATGACAACAACAACAACAACAACAACAACAACAACAACAACAACAACACAATGCAAATTCAAGGCTTGGAATTATTGGGAAAGAGATTTAAAATAAAGCTGCAAGTATCATAATGTCCTAAAGCAGTGGTCTTCAAGCTTTTTCGTGCTATGACCCCAACGAATAAATAAATAAAGTATGAGGCTGAGGACCCACCATTGAACTCACCCCCTTCCTGGGACCTGATCCACCCAGCCCCAGTTGCCATCCCCCACACCGGCATCAGCAGTCTCGTCCTGCCGAGCTCGTCCGGCACACACCACCAGTGGTGGGGTCATTCTGGAACAGGAGAACCAAGTCACAGTTCCCCATCAAAAGAGAAAGGGGGAGAAGGGGGATGAAATCCCTGTGGAACCCCAACCCCTCCAGGCAGTTTCCCCACCCCCCCAGCATTACCCCACAGCAGCCATTTGGGTTCCTATAAGTTGCTGCGATTCCACAAATGAGGCTTCAGGACCCCATTGGGGTCCCGACTCCAAGGCTGAAGAACAGTGCCTTAAATTAAACATAATGTGCATCTTTGGAATACAAATACAATTCCGGTCACCCTATCCGAAAACCGTATTGGCAATGTACTCTCCCCTCTCACCCAGCTTACCAGGAGCCTAGTAAGAAGACATCCCAGAAGCACCAGAGATCTAGCAACAGTGAGCTGCCTCTCGACAATATGTTCTTTGTCCTGATAAGTGGTTGGAGACACCTGTCCCCTTCACAGTTTCCCAAATGTCACATTCTCCCCCCCCCCCGTCTTTTTAATGTAGAGTTGCACATTATAATGTAGAGCTGCACAAAATACAGGTGGAATTTCAACACAGTGTGGTCAGTAGTTGGCCTGAAAAAAATGGCATTTCCAGTACACAGGGTCAATGGAAGCAACACTGGGAAAGATCAAATATCTGTGAATGCAGAGTTCCATGAATTGAATGACTTTTGCCCAATCCTGTGCTGGCCTTATGCTGATGGAGCTGTATGTAGCCAGGCGGTCCTGGAGGCCAAATTTAGGTTGCTAGGTAGGAAGCTCAAATCCAGGACCCCAAAGGTAGCATTCTCAGAAGTGCTACCTGTTCCACGCGCAGGGCCAGCTAGGCAGGCGGAGCTCAGGGGTCTCAATGTGTGGATGAGACACTGGTGTCAGGAGGAGGGGTTTAGGTTTGTTAGGCACTGGGCAACGTTTTGGGACAAGCCGGGCCTGTACAAGAGGGACGGGCTTCACTTGAACCAAAACGGAACCAGACTGCTGGCGCGTAACATTAAGAAGGTGGAAGAGCAGCTTTTAAACTGACTCCTGGGGGAAAGCCGACAGGAGCCGAGGGGCATCCGGTTCGGGACTCCTCATCCCTAGGGAATGAGGGTGCAGAGGATGGGGAACAGTCAAGTAATAGCAGAGTAAGAATTGGGAGTGGTAGCGTGATGGGACATGACAGCCAGTCTAGCAGGACAGAAGGCTGCAGGAATAAAGGTGCAAACATGCAGCCCTTCTTGGGGGACCAGGTATATAAGTGCTTTTATGCAAATGCCCGAAGTCTACAGGCAAAGATGGGAGAACTGGAATGTTTGGTGGCTAGGGATAACATTGACATAGTAGGTATAACAGAAACCTAGTGGAATGCGGAGAACCAGTGGGATACTGCAATTCCAGGATATAAACTCTATAGGAGGGACAGAGAGGGGCGTGTGGAGGTGGGGTGGCCATCTATGTCAAAGAGGGGGGTAGAATCCACCAGAGTAGAGCTGGAGGGTGGCTCTGACTCCTCCGTAGAATCACTGTGGGTTAGATTACCAGGCTCAAAGAGTGATGTAATAGTAGGGCATACTACCGTCCTCCAGATCAAAAACCTGAAGGGGATCTTGAAATGAGGAAGCAAATCAGGGAGGTGTCAACGAAAATGAGGAGACTAGTTAAAAAAAAGCTGAAAGGGAAGGTAAAAAGAGTCCAATCACTCCAGAGTGCATGGAGGCTGTTTAAAACAACAGTCATAGAGGCCCAGTGGGAGTGTATCCCACAAAGGAGGAAGGGCTCGACCAAGTCCAGGAGGGTGCCGGCATGGCTAACAAGCACAGTTAAGGAGGCTATAAAAGGCAAGGAAGCTTCCTTCCGTAAATGGAAGTCTTGCCCTAATGAGGAAAATAAACAGGAGCACAAACTGTGGCAAAAGAAATGTAAAAAGATGATACGGGAGGCCAAGCAAGACTTTGAGGAACGTATGGCAGGCAACATAAAAAGGAATAATAAAACTTCTTCAAATATGTTAGAAGCAGGAAACCTGCCAGGGAAACGGTTGGTCCGCTGGATGGTGAGGGAGAGAAAGGGGTGATAAAAGAGGACTTGGAGACTGCAGAGAAATTAAATGAGTTCTTTGCATCTGTCTTCACGGCAGAAGACCTCGGGCAAATACCGCTGCCGGAACGGTCTCCCCTGACTAAAGAATTAAGTCAAATAGAGGTTAAAAGAGAAGATGTCTCAGACTTAATTGACAAAATAAAGATCAATAAATCACCAGGCCCGGATGGCATCCACCCAAGAGTTCTGAAGGAACTCAAGAATGAAGTTGCTGACCTATTGACCAAAATATGCAACTTGTCCCTTAAAACGGCCACTGTGCCAGAGGATTGGAGGATAGCTAATGTCACACCAATCTTTAAAAAAGGAAGGAGGGGGGACCCGGGAAACTACAGGCCGGTCAGCCTAACATCTGTTCCAGGGAAGATGGTGGAAAGTCTCATTAAGGATAAAATCTTAAAATACATAGAAGAACAAGCTCTGCTGAGGGAGAGTCAGCATGGCTTCTGCAAGGGGAAGTCTTGCCTCACAAACCTGTTAGAATTTTTTGAAAAGGTCAACAGGCATGTGGATGCGAGCGAACCCGTGGATATTATATATCTGGATTTTCAGAAGGCGTTTGACATAGTCCCTCATGAAAGGCTCCTGAGAAAACTCCACAGTCAGGGAATAAGAGGGCAGGTCCTCTTGTGGATTAGGAACTGGTTGAAGACCAGGAAACAGCGAGTGGGAGTCAATGGGCAATTTTCACAATGGCGAGAGGTGAAAAGCGGTGTGCCCCAAGGATCGGTCTTGGGACCGGTGCTTTTCAACTTATTCATAAATGACCTGGAGTCGGGGATAGGCAGTGAGGTGGCCACGTTTGCAGAGGACACTAAACTTTTCCGGGTGGTGAAGACCAGCAGGGATTGTGAAGAGCTCCAGAAGGATCTCTCCAAACTGGGAGAATGGGCAGCAAAATGGCAGATGCGCTTCAATGTAAGTAAGTGCAAAGTGATGCACATTGGGGCAAGAAACCAAAATTTCACATATACGCTAATGGGTTCTGAGTTGTCTGTGACGGATCAAGAGAGAGATCTTGGGGTCCTGGTGGACAGGTCGATGAAAGTGTCGACCCAGTGTGCGGCAGCTGTGAAGAAGGCCAATTCCATGCTCGGGATCATTAAAAAGGGGATTGAGAATAAAACGGCCAATATCATTCTGCCTTTGTACAAATCGATGGTAAGGCCACATCTGGAGTATTGCGTCCAATTCTGGTCACCACACCTCAAAAAGGATATAGTTGAATTGGAAAAGGTGCAGAAAAGAGCGACCAGAATGATTCGTGGGCTGGAGCACATCCCTTATGAGGAAAGGCTACAGCGTCTGGGGCTTTTCAGCCTAGAAAAAAGGCACCTGAGGGGGACCATGATTGAGACGTATAAAATTATGCATGGGATGGAGAGAGTGGATAGAGGGAAATTCTTCTCCCTCTTGCACAACACCAGAACCAGGGGACATGCACTAAAATTGAGTGGAGGGAGAGTTAGAACGGACAAAAGAAAATATTTCTTTACCCAGCGTGTAATTCATCTGTGGAACTCCTTGCCACAGGATGTGGTGATGGCACCTGGCCTAGATGCCTTTAAAGGGGTTTGGACAGATTCATGGAGGAAAAGACCATCACAGGTTACAAGCCATAAGCAACCTCCTGGTTTTAGAAGTGGGTTTTCTCTGTGCCAGGTGCAAGGGAGTGTCAAAGGGAAACGGGTTATCTTGTTGTCTTGTGCTCCCTGAGGCATCTGGTGGGGCCACTGTGTGACACAGGAAGCTGGACTAGATGGGCTTTTGGCCTGATCCAGCAGGGCTCTTCTTATGTTCTTATGAGCTCACGATCCGTCAGTGTAGTGCCTCGACTGCCATCATCATGCGAGCCGCTCCGACAGTAGGCAGCTCGCTAAGGGAGTAGGGAAGCCCTGTGCCAACAGCAGCAGGTCACTGAACCCATGCCAGAATAGGTAGGTCGGGTTGGGTCAGGGGCGGATCTTGGGTGGTTCGAGGGCAGGGACCAGGCCAGGCCGGGTGTGGTTTGGGGACAGTTTGGGGGATGAAATTGGTGGCAGCAGAACACGACCAGATCCTACATCCCCTTCCCGGCCTGGATCTGCCCCTGATTCTCTCAGACGTACGCCAGCTAAATGGGTGGCGTAGGTCCGAGGAGACCCATTGGAGGCCAGGCGGCCTACAGGGAGGAACGTCAAAAAGAGATTTTACTTGCCTCTCCAGGGCCATCTGCTCACCTCCCACCATAGCATGCAGTGCGGTGCTGCATGCTATGGGCTGGCAGGGGATAGGATTGGGCTGATAGTCTGTCAAGCCAGAAATAGAAAAATAGCAAAAGAAGCCCGGTTCTGGAGCTAACAGGTTAATTGCTTTAAGACTGCAATTTTATGATGTATGAAAAAGGTCGGTTTTATAAAATACAGGCCTTCCAGGTTGCAAGTGCCTGCCCAGAGGCTTGATGGAAAAATATCATTTAGATGATAAAATGAATTGCATGCAAATAACAAGTAAAGCTCAGGGTGCATGGAAAACATTCAACTGACAGTGACCTGTGATCGTAAATTACTGGCATGGTGCATCAGATCCTAGACTTGTAATTTCATCAAGATCAACAAGATGCAATCTTGAAAGCTGTTTGCTTGGTGTGAGGACAAATTGATGCCCTTGTCCTTCCAGGCTGCTCAGTTTTGATGCTCCTGAGTCTGTCTCTAAGTAGCAGCAAAGAAGGGCCATTGTAAATAATTAAGTAGAAATTTGTTACCCTTTTGTCAAATGTATTTCTGATGTTGCTCTTCCTTAGCCTCCATTAAGAAATCCCTTGATTAAAATTTAAAGTCTCAAACCATTTGGAAAGGCTGAGAGCCCAGGACACAAACTACAATGTGAATGTGTGTGTGTGTGTGTGTGTGTGTGTGTGTGTGTTTAAACACAGGAAAGTCATATTCTCTTTGGGAGTAAAGAAAAAAGAACATCAAGTATTTAGTATGCATTCCTATGATTCCCTTTCAAGGCACGATGGTATAGATTTGATTACTGATCCTGGTGCTGCTGCTTGTAGGTCATTAATTTCCTCAGCTCCTTCAACTTTTGGAGCTTTGGAAATCTTGCCTGGGAATATGTTTACAAATCTCCCTGTTGAAAACAGAATGGGCAGCTGCAAATTTGATCTGGTGCAATCATATAAACAGAGCACAGAATACAGAGAGGGGAAAAACTCCAAACAAATGCTCTCATTTGGAACTTAGATTCTGTGATCTAGTATGTGATAATTGTGGCTGATTTCAAAATGGGAAATGGGGGGGGGAGTGACTGAGGTTAGAAGAGTAGTGAATGTAGACTGGAAAGATGCATTGCTCTTGTCTTGTTTTTTGCATAAAAATGGCATGAATAGTGGATTTGTTTTGCAGTGATATCCTTCCTAAAAGGCATATAAATTCATAACAGAAATGTATGATTATGTAGGGCTTGAGGCAGTTATATAGCTTATGTCCCAGGACAAAGCTATATACTGTAAATTGAACAAGAAATGCAATCTCTTCTCAGGGTGGGTGGAGGCAAAGGGAGACATACCTTAACAAGTCTATAACATTGGAGCCCAGAGCCAACGTTCTGGTGCTGTGCAACAGACACAATTAATGCTGGCACCAGGTTGTTGCACCAATGCAAATAAATTATTGAATGCTCCCTTTTGACTCTTTGCTTTGCTTTAATCATCAACTGCTCCGTTACCATTGGCAATCTTTCTGCATCTCCCCTATTCGGAAAGCAGTAGAAAGTAGAACAATCTCAATGCTCTGCAGCATATCAAAAGCACTCCTTCCTGTGACTGACAGCTTCCCCATCAATGGACTGCATTTACACTCCCCAGGAACAAATTTATGAAAAAGAACAACTCCCTGGTTACATTTTGATTATAGAAATAACATACCTCCAGGAGCCTCAGGAATTCTATATAGACCTCAGCAGTCATTACTTTTACATCTTGTAGGCTCTGCTCGTTTTAGATTATTTTCTGTGAATCAGGGCATTGCAGCGGAGAGACTTCAACCAGGGAGATCTGGGTTCGGATTCCTGCTCGACCAGGAAATTTCCTGGGTGGTCTTGGGCACGGGCGTCGACAGGGGGAAGCGCGGGGGCAGGCCGCCGGGGGGCGTCACGCATATAGGGGCGACGCGCGACCCCCCCACTTACAGTTTTTCGTTGGAGGTGGGCCCGCCCGCCAGGTGTGTCCGTTTGGCTGTAAAATGAGCCGAAAACGGAGCGGGGAGGGTGCTCTGCTCCTGCGCGTGATGTCACGCGCGGGGGTGGAGCCTCTCCCTTAAGGGCGACACGCCCCCCCGCTCTGGGGTGTCGCGCGTCGTAGCGACGCGACTGGTCTTGGGCAATTCCATTTTCTTTCTGCTGTACTTACCTCACATGGCTGCAGGGTTACAAAAAACTTGGGCTGGCCCAAGTCCTTCTGGTGCCTGAGATAGCATATTAAATGCTGCCCCCTGCTTACCTGAAAATACGGTTCCCAAACTTACCTCACGGTGTCACGGTTCCCCTGCAGCCTTTGCTTTCTGGCCCAGCTGGGCGCTGCCATCTTGGATCAAGTGAAATCTTGCAAGATCCAAGATGGTGATGCCCAAATCTTGTGAGATCTTGCAAGATTCAAGATGGCGGGTGGGACCAGCAGATTTGGCCTCCGCCTTATCCTATCCTCCCTCCCAGGCCTGTTTCCCTCCCAGGCCTGGTACAGCCTGTTTCCAGGCTGGTGTGAATCCGAGGAGACCTGTTCGGGAGGCTGTGGATTTATCCAAGGTAAGGGAAAAAACATTCCCTTCCTCAAAGATGCCCCCCCCCCAGCTGCCTGCTTTGCACCCTGGATGCGGCAGAGGCTGTACCGGCCTTGCTGCATCGCAGTACGCAAAGTTAGACAGGATTGGGCTGCCCATTTCATATGACTTTCATACAAAATTGCTGCAATTCAGGTCAGTTCAATATGGGCTGCTGTCAGTTTGGGTGATATGGAGCTGATGTCAAATGTTTTCTGCCCGACCCCCACCCCCCGTATTCCCTCAAAGGACGGGCCACCTTAGCCATTTCACAGTCACATTTTTCTGGGCTGCATCTTGAAGGGGTTAATGATACTGTATGATGCATCCCCGATTTTGAATATGAAGCTTTCACTGACCTAATAAAATGGAGAGTTGCCTGTTTAAAATAACAAATGTGTCCTATTCTTAATTCTGAGTTTCTGTCCTCAGTTAAAGTAATTTATATTGTCATCTTTTATGAACAATACACATTTCCCAGAAGAACCTTAAGTGATTTTGTTGATCTGATTTGCTTGCATTAATTTTTAATCTGACAGAATTTCAAGTTGCTTGGCAGTTCCAGCCATAGAATACACTATCAAATACCCACAAAAAGATGGAGGCACAGAGCTGAAACCCTAACCATGTGTGGTCACTAAAAAGCCACACTATTCCCAGATGGCTGCAGTATAGCAAGGTCCAGAGTCCAAACAAAGGCGGCAATCCTATACATGCTCACCTGGGAGTAAGTCCCATTGAACTAAATGGGGCTTAGTTCTGAGTAGACGTTTATAGGATTGTGCTGAATATTACATTAACAGTGGCCCTAGTCTCCCTGCAGTTTTTCCTGAATACTTCATGCTTCCAAGTGTTTCCATCTCTGTTTCAGGAAGCAAAAACCTTACTGAGCCTTTACTTGTGCAACCTCTCTCCCCTGAATAAATACATGAGGCAAGGTTTAGATTAAAACTGGGCCACATTTATTGAAATTAATGAAGTGTGTGTGTGTGTGTGTGTGTGTGTGTGTGTGTGTGTGTGTGTGTGTAACCGGAAGTCGCTTCAGGTCACTTTTTTTCTTCTAACAGGCATTTTAGACTAGTACAATGCGGTGCCAGAGGGAAGGAACAGGCAGCGGGCCTGTACAGCTCTTCAATAAGGTAAAATGGTGCCGCCTCTGCCCCCCCTCGACCCACCCCACCTCCACCCAAACGTGGACTTGAGCATCCGTGTTTTTTTGCATCTGCGGGGGTTCCGGGAACGGAACCCCTGCGGATAGCAAGGGCGAACTGTATATATGATGTAAACAGTTTGATGTAATCTCTGTATGTAGTTACATAAATAATGGTGAAGCAATTTAAAATACAAGCAGTTTGATCAGAGTGATGTGTGAATGAAAATATTTATGAATCCATCCCTGCAAACAACCGTTGTGATTTTATATCCAAGGTTGTGGTTTTATAGCCCAGGGAAAGGAATTGCAACTGAACCGGTTGGGGACTTTCATAGGCCATAAAATTATCAGCTCACTGCAGCGAAGGGCATACTGCCAATGTACGGAGTGAGGTTCCAGCTAACTTTCCTCAAAGCAGACTCCAAACTACACTTAACAGAGGAAATAGGGTGACTTGTTTAAGAACCTGGTCTTGGGGGCAGACTTCCCAGGCAGTATATAAATGATTCAAACGTAAGTCCCAACAAAGAAACATTTGGTTGGTTTTGTCCTCTGAGAGTCAACATACTGAGTTGCCATCGGTACCCCGGGACATGTTGGACGGAGCCAGAAGAGCTCTTGAGTGTGAAGACTAATCTTACATGGCTTTGCCATTATGCATTGCATTTGTGGTAGGTTCTTTTTTCCCCACTCTTGCTTTTTGGCACCATGCCTGAAAACAGGCTGGCCTGGCTGAGGAGGATTTTTCTCATTTAGACCCAGCAAAATCACAGACAATCTCGTTTGGAAAGCCAACACATTTCCAAAGGCTAGAACAAACTACAGATTCCTACTCTTAGCCCTACTTCATGCAGTTCTAGAGCAGTGTATCTTGGACTCCAGAGAGACTGGAGGGTGCAACAGGTACATTGTATGGGAACGTTTGCTGATCTTAGTTCAGTGTTTTAGGGTTAAGCCAGGGCTGTGCAATGTGTGACCCACCAAACCAAATACAGTCTACCAGCTGTGTATGGTAGTCTACCAAATGCTCCATAGACCTATTGATTGTACTGCTTGCTGGTACTGTAAAAAAAATTGAGGGGTTATCAAGTATCTGGCAGGCCCTACCCATTTGGGGAAGCTACATTCAATTTAGTAGGTCACAAATTATACAGGCTTGTGATAAACTAAAAGTACATGAACAATGCAATCACATGCTCATTGGTGTAGCTAAAGGAGGGCCGGGGGGGGGTTGCTCAGCCTCGGGTACCACGCCTCCAGGTACCACGCTATCACTAGGTACCACGCTATCCATTCTTATCACTGAGTGCATCAAGCAGGATTCTGCCAGGACTTTACTCCTATCACAATAATTATACTTCTCCACGCCGAATGGTCAATAACATTAGAAATTCTATTCGAGCTAATGATATCCAAAAGGAAGAGAGTTGGACTTGGACCAGGAGGAGTTGAGTTCATACGCTGGGTGACTCCAGGGGGGTGTAGAGGTGGGGAGGTGGAGTTTTCTAGCCTCAGAATGTGCAATCTTGGTACAAGCCCAACAAGTAATCCTGAGAAATCTACCTGGTCTTGAGATAAGGAGTCTCTAAGCCAGCTCTAAAAGGAAAGGTCTATGGCAGTGGTTCCCAAACTGGGAGGAGCGGCTCCCAAGGGAGCCACGGAAATCAACCAGGGAAGCCGCCGAGTGCCATGGAATCCTCTCGGAAAATAGTGCAATGCCAATTGGCAAGCATAAACATAATGTAATGGGGAGCCGCAGCCCATTGTCACCAATGGTCAAGGGAGCTGCAAGTCGAAAAAGTTTGGGAAACACTGGTCTATGGCCTTTTCCTGTGTTATACCATTTCAGACTGCAGGTAGGGTTTCTAAGACTGAATGTTCTTCAGTGAAAAATAAATCCCTGCACATAGAAAGCAGGTTGGAACCCTTCTTCCTGACTTCTACATTTCTGTGTGGGGTGAACTTTTTTTTTTTTTTGTCTGAAGGGGCATTAAGTTGTATGAGTCCTGAGCTGGAGTATGAAGTAGCACAATTCAGACACAGGCTTATCGTCTCAGCAGGAACTTGGCCTTTATCCCAGGAACTACCAGGGCATCTCTCTTTAGCACCTGCTTGGGATTGTACAGCTTTGAGACTGGGTAGTTTCCTCAGGCACATTCCTGCAAGTTCTGCTTGGGAGATTGCATAGCCTTGTGGGAGCAATAACAAAACAAATTAAAAAATATTAACAATGTGCCACAAACTGATGTGCAGTTTTATTTTTTTTTAATCCACATAAAACAATATCCAAACTTCCTTGATGATTTTGGCCCTATCCCTTATTCAAAGACCTAGTTATGTATAGGAAATGAAAGATAGGACTGATCACCAGAGAGGTGTACAGACAGGTAGCCCAGACGTTTAGAGTGAGTGTCAGGAATGCTGAGGTATGAGCTGAGGCTGGCCAGGGATGTCAAGAGCAGCAAAAAGGGTTCTTTTAGGTATGTCCAAAGGAAAAGGAAGAGAAATGAGAGGGTGGGAGTGCTGCTCAATAAGGATGGCTCTCTCTCTCTCTCTCTCTCTCTCTCTCTCTCTCTCTCTCTCTCTCTCTGGCATTCGCCTTACCACGCTTCAGCTGACGAGGCAACCTCGACTCTCACTCAAGTAGTGCAACTGCAGTTCCACTCCCCCACAGAGGCTCTGCAACTTATCAGCTCGGCATGCCGGCAGCTCTCCGACAGACACAGACACTTCTAGCCATCTTGAACTGCCATCCTTCAGATCTTCAGGCATATATGAGACGATCGCTCTACCAACTGAGCCAGACGTCCTGTCAATTATCTTTGAAAAATCCTGGAAGATGGGGGAGGTGCCCTAGACTTGAAGTGGCTGATGTAGTCCCACTCTTTAAAACTTTAAAAATGGGGAAAAGGAAGACCCAGGAAATTACAGACCCACCAGTTTGACTTCAATACTGGAGAAGATACTATAACAAATTATGAAACATATAGTCTGCACCCATCTGGATAACAACTTGGTGATTAATAGAAGCCAACATGGATTTGTCAAAAATAAATCTTGCCAGACAACTCTCTTCTTCTTTTTTGATTGGGTTACTAGCTTACTAGACAGTGGGAATGCTGTGGATGTAATTTATCTTGACTTCAGTTAGGCATTTGACAAGGTTCCCCACAACATCTTAATCAGCAAGTTTGTAAAATATAGGCTAGAGGATACGATCGTTAGGTGAATTCACAACTGGTTGGACAGCTGTACACAAAGGGTGACCTTGTGGGTCCTTTCCAACTCTATGATTCTATGATTAATGAGATGACTTAAAACTGGTGTGTGCTATTTGCTTACCAAAACAGACGTCTAAAAACCCTTCAGAAAAGAAGAGTTGTGCAGCTACAGCATCCCTTTTGTGTTCAAAGTGAAGAGTCTCAGGTGTGGACTTGGAGATGTTCTCCTCTCCTACTGTTTGTATTTGTATGTTTGAAAAGAGTGGGGGGGGGGGAAAAATGAACATCCGACTTGGCTTTGTTCACTTATGTTGGCCAAAACCACATATTCAGTTGGGACAGCTGACCATTGTGTCCGTAGTTGTGCCTACCACTGATTGCTGGCTTTTTTGCTTCTTATTCTTCCTCAATGTCTCAGTTTTTAATATCTCAGCCAAATGCTTCTTCTCTTAAACGATACATTTGCTCTGTTGGATACTGTTCATCTTGCCCATCAGGGAGAAAAGTGCCCCTTTCACAGAAGCACCTAGGTATATAGCACTTCTCGGCAGAAAGGAGAGGTAGCATTAGGCTCTTTGTGTTGTTTTGTTTTTACTTATTTTGAACGAAAAGAACATATGCAGGCGTGTTGTATTTTCTGTCGTTGCAAAGCAAATGCAAGGAGATATTTTGCATTGTATAAAAATATAGATGTGGTTTTTTTTAACAAATGTCAAAATATCAGTGTACCCAGACGTGTGGTCAAATGGCTGTTATCCCAAACTTATTTCAATTGCCACTGATTGTAATGAAGCGATGGCAAATTATACCACGTAATGGCCTGGCAACGTTTAACCATCCTGTGACTGCAACTCAAGAATAAGCAAGCCAGACTTCAAGGGTTGTTTCGTTTTGTTTTTGCTTCACCCACTCTCTGGGGTATTAGATGGCAAAACTTCAAGGCTTTTAAAGTCTTTTTATTTATACTTTTCAAGATTTTATAAACTCAAAAACTAAATTTATAAGAAGCTAACGTCACGTAAAAAAATCCTTTCTCGTTGTTGTCACATATTATACTACAAATCGCATCATTACTGAAAAAGCTGGTGAGAAAAACAGAAGTGAAGAACCAGCTTCAAGGGTATGTTTAAATGAAGGCTGCACTGGTCATCAGCATACCTGATACCAGACCTCAGAGGAATCTTCTCTCTGCCTGATAATCTGATCTAATGGGTATTCTTTTTTCTATAGCAGGAACATCTCAGATCCTAGAGAATCATTTAGTTTGAGAGAGAGGCTTTGCTTTATGTCATTACCTTCATCCTTGCAGCTATCAATAAAAATAAAACAGTCTTCATGTAAGGCATCTGACTAGTTTTATCCGCAGCATTTAAAAGGTGAAGCAGTGAATCATCTGGGTTATCCACACTCACAATTCCCCCAATACATCCAGCCAGCACCAGAGCGACTGCATTAATGGGCATTCCCACCAAAGGTGGTAGTAGGTTCCCACCACTCTACATGCCTTCCAGCATAATCCTTGACTAGGGTTCTGAACCCTCATACCTGGTGATGCATCAACCTCTACTTCTCTTATCCCCTGGAGATTCCAATCACTGTGAATTAGCCCTTGTTGAACAATCGTATAACAAATAGCCAAATAGAAGAGCTCATGCTCCTTAAATCAGTCAGAACACGGAGGAAATAAAAAGTGCTGGAGTGGCAACAGTATGTGAACAGTGCCACCCAGTGTATACATTCAGCACGTGTGCACATGTTGACTTCCACCAGTAGGGGGAGCTGATCCCTCGCTTAATGGATTGTGGGTTGCTGTCTCCTACTTTGTTGAGACTTCTGTTTGGGTTCTTTTCCTGTCTTGTTATCTTCTGCATGTGTGTTAGAACTGCCACGGTTCTTTCTTTAGTCCTAGTAAATCTCCCCACAAAAGTCATTTTGCTGTGTGAGCAGAGTGTAAGGTCCCAAAAAGTGTTAGCAAACAAAAAGGAGGTCAAGGACTAGACTTTGGTCTGGCAAAGAAACTGGGAACAGGGCAGGAGCCAATGGGCTCATTGCATGAAAATATATGAGTTAGCTGGCATGCACAATCAGAAAATGATGATAGGAGACACCACTGTTGACAAGGTGACAGTGAGGCATGGATTTTTTGTGGGAAGTCGCAGCTACTTGCAAGCCAGGTAATGGAAACAGACAGGGGAAGAAGTTTGGAGCCAAAGGCCCCCCTCCCTCGCCGCCCGGACTGCCCATGCGGCCGCTGGGGGATCTTTTACCTTCTTTTGGCAGCCGTATGGACGTACCAGCAGCTGAGTGAGGGCAGTCGGCCTTGCGCCGGCCGCCCTTACTCCCGAGTTGTCACAAACATGCCTTATGGCACGTTTGCGACAGCTTCCAGTGGCGGAGCACTCGCTCCGCTGCTGGTTTTTTGTGCAGGATTGCACTGTCAGTAGCATAGCTAGTGTTTTGTCAAGGAGGCTCTGGGCAGAACGATGCATCATTGCCCCGCCCCTGGAATGGAGCGGGACCAGAGCCAAACAGTTTGGCTCCATTCCAGTGGCGGGGGACGGGCCAATGATGCTTCATTCCATCCAGGGCCCCCTTGGCAAAACGCCAGCTATGCTACTAACTTTAGCTGAATTGGGACTACACATTTATATATTTAATGAATGTATATCCTGCCTTTCCCAAGCCGAAGCAAATGCCCAAGGCAGCTTACAAAGTTCCATAATAAAATGTACAAACATATACAAACAATGAGAAAAATCAGAAGCGTCATCTGGGGGGGGCTTGGGGGGTCTTCAGGGGAGGGGTGCAATTTCGAGTGTCACTCAACTTTTCCCGGTCGTTTCTTCGCAGTCATCTCGGCTGCGTTTCGGCCCGCCTGCCCTGGTGCCGTTTGGCTCCGAAATGGAAGCCAAACGGCGGGGGGGGGCGATCGCAGCCGTGCGCTGATGTCACAGCCCTGCATCACATGGGCGCCATCGCATCGGTGGCCCCCACCATGTGGGGGTGCAAATACACCTCTGAGTAAAATCATTAATAAAAAACATTGGGGGAGGGGCAGCTATTTGGTCCAGAAAGAGGCAGCAGAACCACAACACTATTACAGAGACACAGAGGGCAGAGATCATCCGATCACCCAAATGTCAGACGAAACAGAAACGTTTTGAGCCCTCACGGAAAAGCCATCAAATATCAAAGAACATGCTGGCACCCTTAAGATCATATTCTTTTTTTAAAAAAAAACAGAACTAAGTGGGATGTGAAAATGGTTTCTGAGCCTTGGATGGACTCAGGTGGTTACTTGGATTGATCATAAGCTGATGTCACCATATTACCAATTCCAACGTTGGGATTGCAGCTACAGTTAATGTTTCTGTGGGTTCCACTGTTTGGTTAACCTGTAAAGAATTAAAATGTCAACGTGCGTTTTACCTTTTACCAGGGCCACCAGGCCATGACATATGCCTATTCTAGTGAGTGGGAAAAAAAGGTTCACAAATCAATATTTTGTGTAGTAAATTAATTATGTGATTGAATGCTGAATAAGCAGTAGCCTGAAAATGTGGGTTCTGCCAAAATGAACAAAACGTAGCTAATTTAAATTCTGTTTTGTGAAAGTATCCATTCTTATCACTGAGTGGATCAAGCAGGATTCTGCCAGGACTTTACTCCTATCACAATAATTATACTTCTCCACTCTGAATGGTCAATGACATTAGAAATTCTAGTCGAGCTAATGATATCCAAAAGGAAGAGAGTTGGACTTGGACCAGGAGGAGTTGAGTTCATACTCTGGGTGACTTTGGGTAAGGCCTGGTCTACACATGCAGCTGGATGAGGTAGCAGTGTGGACTGTATCACTTCAGGTAGCAGGGAGTATTTTTCCACATGCGTAAAAAAATTCCCTGAAAGTTAAAACTAGCACATCAAGGAGAAAGGGTCTTCTTCAGCCTGTTTCCTGTTATGCCAATGTTCTGCTTGCAAGGTCTTTTTTTAAATGTAGGAGAGCATGTAAAAATATAATTCCCTTCAAAAAGTGGTACAGTACTCATTCTGTTGGATGTATAATAGATCAAGCCTAATTCATCCACTCTTAGGTTACCATTTTAAGCAAAATTAAGGCTACAATCCTATACTGTATACTGTATACACCTTTTTTGGGAGTAAGCCCCATTGGACATAAAGGGACTTACTTCTGAGTAGACATGCATAGGATTGTGCTATGCACAAGCAACCAGCAACAACCATACGGGTTACAATACACGTAAAAGGTAGTCTCACCTGTTACATATACTGTAATCCAGTGGTTCCCAGTCTTTATTGCCCCGTGATCCACTTTTGATGTGGATCTCTGCAACCCAGACATTTTGGCAGTGACATCACGTCACCACCAAAATTTCCAGGTTGCCGAGCTTTCACATTTTTTTTTTAATGCAAACATCTGGCCACACATTTGCTTACAGGCAGATATCAGATAACATTTCAGCACAGACCCCCCTGCTCTTACCTGCTGGTGTTGTGGCCATAGCCAGGGGTTGCCTGTGGGGGGGGGGAAGAAGTTGGGAGAGAGACATTGGTTAGCAAGAGCTTGCATGGAGACAGCTTCCCAGGCACAGCTGTTAACAGTTTGGCCGCAGCGAGAGAAGCTCTCTCTGCCCTTGAGGGGAGCAGAGAAGAGAAGTCCAGAGAAAACAGAGAAGAGAAGTGAGGTGTTTGTGAATTTTGGAGCCAAGTGCTCCCCTCCACCACCAAAGTCCCACTTTGTGGCTGTGGAGGACAGAGCCCCACACCATGTGCTCTGAGAGAGAGGGAGAATAGAGGCCTGGGGCTGGGCTTTTGTGGGAAAGAGGCTGGGTGCTGCTGGGTGCTGATTGGGTGCCTATCTTCAGCTGTAAAGAGACATTGCTGCTGCTATTCCGGCCTAACTGTGGCCCAACTCGGGAGTGGGGTGTTTGAAATTTTCTGGAGAGGGCTGGAGTGTGTAAGGTAAAATGGCACCTATGGGTCTCCTCAAATTTAGGACCACCTTTTTGGTCGACCTAAACTTTAGGTCCGTTTCGGAGCTCGAGGGGGCGTGTTGGAGCTCACCAATGTCTGGATACGGACCTAAAATCAGGAACGCCCCCGACACGCCCACTCTTAGACCGAACTTAGGACGGAATAGCGCGCGGCGCCCGTTGTGTGCATGCGTGACGGTTTTTGGTCCACCCGTCCTAAACTCGTCCTACGTCCGTCACAAACTCAGCGTAAATTCGGCCTAAACGGCGCTATTCCGTCCTAAATCGCCCTAGGCTGATTTTAAGATGGAATAGCGCCGTTTAGGCTGGAATAAGACTTAGGTTGGATTGGGCTGTTACACTGCAATCCTATGCACACTTACCTGAAAAGGAACGCCATTTGAACACATTGGAACTTACTTCTGAGTAAGCATGTATAGCTTTGCATTATTGGTGCATATTTTGGAATATACAAGCTGGTACTATACATGTTTACTGGTACTAATCTAACTAATTTCAACTGTATTTTCTCCAAAATATGCCAAAGGTTGCAAACTTACTGTGGATTGCTATATCCTTGACTAGTTGCATCTGTTCCTTTTCTTGCTGGTATTTTGTGAGTGTCTTTTATGCTTTTTACACAGTTTGTTTTCCCTGTCTTCTTTGCTACTCTGTCAACCCAGAATGCCTCATCCTTGAATTAGGAGGATTTCTGGATGTCCCCTGCCTGTTGCAGAGCTCACTTTCTATTTTCTTCTGAGTGTAGTCGTGCTTGGCTGTTGCTTATTGGAATAGGACCTGATGAAGTATGTATGGCAAAAGCTGGAAATGACACAGCACGATGGAAGGTAGTAAAATTAGGATAAAATAAGAATAAAAGAATGTTGTGCATGTTTAGGGCACCATTCTACAGTTGAAGTTTGAACCCCAGCTCAAACCCTGCACGCATTTTTAAGGGTCCAAGGAACAATGTAGAATAACCACAACTTCTGTCTTAAAGGCTAACAGCATAATCCTATGCATGTCTAAGAAGTAAATTGTGTTCTATAGGGCTTATTCTCAGGAAAATGTGTATAGGATTGCAGCCTGAGATATCAACATGAAAATTCACCAGAGTCTTAGAGCAGCGGTTCTCAAAGTTCTCCCCGCGAGTAGGGGAAGCTGTCAGACTTTGCAGGGGTGGGCTGATGGCAGCGGCAGCGCTCCTGGGATCGTGCCACTGCCATGGAAAAAGTTTGTTTACATACTACAGGTTGTGGATGAAAGCCAGAAGTGGGTCTCGATTGTGACCCCCAGTAAGTGAAAAAAATCTTTTTTCCCCCGGCGGTAGCGGGAGGTCACTAAAGTCACTGCACATCACCATGCCCCTTAAGGGGGTAGTGACTGCTTCCGGTTCTCATGATGGGTCGCGCAACCCACCAGTTTGAGAACCACTGTCTTAGAGGATTTTAGTTTTCATAAAAAATTATATAGAGTGATGGCACCAAACATTTTAAGACTGAAGATCTTAGGCCAAATGAGTAGTCACATTAAATTAATTAATCACATTAATGCAGTCACATTAAAAAGAACACCAACACTTTTATTAACACTTTTATTAAGTGACAAAATAACATCACATCAATTTCAGCAAATAAATTCAGATTAAAAAGTGACAGGCCTTGAATGATCTTCCAGTTGGCTCTCATTTTGACGATCAGGAACATTGTTTCCCCCAGCTCAGTCCCTGCAGCTCAGATTTGTGAGATTACTTAGATGGCACTGTCACTATTCCTTTTAAGAAAAAAAAATGTTAGCTAGGATGTCCAAGGGAAGACAAAGGCATCTGGTTGACTTGGTTTGGGTGGTCCTACCTCTTTGAATGAATGCTCAGATAGGGGAAAAGTCTGGCGATGTGCGTGCCTGAGAAGAATATGACTTTCCATAGGAATTCCATGTCCATTGATTGGCTTTCGTTTACACATCACTTACATTTTTAGACCCACTCAGCAATCTCAAATCTAACCTTCTTTCCCTTTCCTGTGAGGATGCATGCTAGATCAAAGAGCACAAGCAGTATCTAGCCCTACAGTTAAGTGTTTGTTTAGATCTTCTTTTGAAACCGATCTTTAACTGCTTCAACTTGCACTCAAGATACCATTTTAGAAAGACGTTTGTATTTTGTCTCAGAGGAGAAACTGTCAGAGAGAAGTCTGACAGAAGCAATTATCAGCCAATAATCATGGATAAAGTTACCAAATAGGCAAGTGCTACTAAAATGCTTTTCTTCCCCTCCAAGCAAAATAGTAATATACTGTTCTGTGTTGTTTTTTTTCCTCTTGCTGAAATCTGAGCATTTTGTGGGGCTAGCCCTCAGAGTCCTAGTTACCAAGGCTACAAATTATAGCCATCTTTTTTCCCTACAACCATAGAAACAGGACTAAAACCAACACAAATTGCCTATAATTTTCTTATTCCCATAATTCACCATTCTTGCTCCTGAGGCTGTGGAGGATGAGTAAAGAAAAATGAGATTTATATAGTGTTCGAAGAAAGGGATGACTCAGACCTTGAATGAAAACTGCTTATCATTCAAGGCAAAAAACTAAACTAACATCTTTGATCCAGAGACTCAGAGAGCAACTTTCAACAGTGCTGATTACCTGAATGCAGTAGCTAGTAAAGTGTTGATTTAGCATTGTGCATTAGCAGCTCCAGGTTGCAGCTCTTCTGTCCCGCCCCCTGCCCCCCCCAATAACTTTTCATGTGGAAGTAATTATGGTCAGTCTCCAAAGAGCTGGAGATTAATGATCGGAGAGTGACCGAGATGGAGAAATGCAACAAGGACACACTGCAGATTGAAAGACCTGGTATAAAATGCTGGCTGACAAGGCAAGCTGAGAAGTCTCCGGTTGACAACTTAGACTAGCCATTAATTCACTCAGGAATACACTATTCTCTCATCTCATCCTCCCCCCCCCCCCCCCGGCACCATTTAGACAGCACAAGGGTGCATTCCGCTCTGTGTTATAGAGCAGGGGTTCTCAACCAGTGGTACTAGTACCACCAGTGGTACTTCGGCCGACTGCTGGTGGTACTTGGCCCGCCAGCCCACACACGTAATAGTACCTGAGGAGCACTGAGATTTTCGACCAACTCCCTGCTTCTACACACTGAATGAGTATTGATACGATTAAATGGATCTGTGTACTAGATCATCCTAATCCTGCATTCCAGTCCAGCCCTTTCTTTTACTCAGTAAGTGATGACTAAGAGCCTGATCCTATTCTTCCCCTCTTGCTGGTGCAGCTGTGCCAAAAAGAAGTGTGCTGTATCCAGGATTGGGGAGAGGGGAATTATTTCCCTTTACCCCTCCATAAACCTTCCGCACTGCAATGATTCTCCTTGGACCTGCGCCAGCTCTGTAACTGGTGGAAGTCTAAGGAGAAGAAAGGTGCAGGGAGGGATAGGATCTGGCGTGCACCATCGCCGCCAGATTCAGCCCCTCCTGCAGCCTCCCCGCCCCGGTTCCTCTCTCCTCCCAGCCCAGTTTTGCCCCCTCCACTCCCACCGCTGCCTTACCTTCTCTGGTGGCCACAGCAAGGTCCAGCGACAGCTGGGGAATGCTGCCGTCTCTTTCTTCAGTACTCCTAAAATGGCCACTGATGGAGCGCTGCATGCTCCCTTGGCAGCCATTTTACAACAGCGGAAAGCTCTTCCACTTTCGTAATGCCCTGCCCCTGACAGCCCAATCTGGAATAGGATTGGGCTGTAAGTAATTTACACTCATGCATTGAGCTGCATGGGAGAAGAGGGGACAACAGGACTCTGTTGAAGCCAAGCATGGCACCCCCATAAAGATGGATTGTGTCCTAGGTATTTCTGCCAAAGACACCTTCCTTTTTTTTTAAAAAAAAAAACTGCTTTAAAAAGTGATAGTTATAGCTATTATTCTCTTAAAACATGCCATTTTTTTTAATGCAGGTTAATCATGATTATGTTTTAAAGCAGAATGTGAGGTCTTCCCCCCCCCAAAAAAAATCTAAAATGCTCCCCTAGGTTCTTGCCATCTTCAGTATAGTAGAATAATAGTGACCTACCTTACAAGCAATGTGAAATTGGCATTAGAAAATGCATGAAGAATCCAGAATGCAGGAAGAGGAGGAGGAATTATGGTGGTGATGGCTGGCATGCTGCCAGGTACGGGGCGTGGCCATTGGCATACTGTCTGAGGTCTTGGCTGACCCTGCAGTCAATGGAAATGAAGACCTGATAGGACTGTTCGCATATTATGCTGTACCCAAATACGCATGTACTTCCGTGTGTTCAGTCAGGGTCAGTTTTTATAGATTAACAGTCCATGTGCACAGATGGTATATGCATTAAATGCAATGTGTGAGTAACTGTACCTAGATATACCCAATTACAGTTTAACATGTGAATAGCCCTTCTATGAAGAAATGGGGCAGGCAGGTGATCACTGATCAGACAGAGGCTGGCAGGCACCTCCTGCCAATCTGTCGGAGGCAACCTCCTCACAGCCCAATCCGATCCAACACCGGTGCAGTGTGGGTGCCAGGTCCTTATTGTATGTTCTGGAGAAGAGTGGGCTGGGGGTCTCCTCAGAGTAAGGAGACATTCATCCCCTTGCCGCAAGTAAAGCCCCAGCCTCTGCATTTGGGCTACTGGGGTCTGCACCAGCTATTTTGCGTTTGTGTGAGACAGGCCTGAGAGAGAGCATAGGATTTGTCATTCGCCGGCGATGCCGATCCCACCCCTCCCAAGCCCAATCTGCCCACCCCTGCCCCATTGCCCTTTCCTGCCCTCCCCCAGCCCCCGCGCAGCTCGGAGAGGCCTTACCTGTTCCAGTGCGCAGGGCTTCTGAATGCAGCGTCAGCAGGATGGTGCAGGCCTTCCCGCTGGCACCGCCTACTCACAGAGTGCCACAAACGTGCTTTATGGCACGTTTGCGACACCCTAGGCCGGCACTGAGGCTGCAGCACCGGTGTCAGCTGAAAGTAGTATTGCACCGTCAATCAGCCTCATGGATGGGCTCCAGGCCAAAGAACCTTTTAGGTTGTATGTGTTCATAATGTGAAATGTGCTTAACAGAGCAATCCTACTTAAAGATTGGGTGGCTGGCCAAAGCTGTCCCCCCGATCCAGTGCTCTGCAGGCAGCCCGCAGCGGAAAGTCTACTCGCGGAAGGGGATGCTAATCTCCTTCCCCGAGTGTACCGGCTGGGGCCGGTAGGTCTCCTCAGATTTCTGCCAGCTATTTTGCTAGTGGAAGTCGGAGGAGGCCGTGTAATGGACCAGCCACCCTATGGAGCCCAGCGGGGACCGGGATATGGCGGACGCCATGTCCCCGCCCCCCCAGGATGGCTGGGCCTATGGCCACCCTCCCGGCTCCACCGTCCCTCCCCCCTATCCGCCAACCGTCCCATACTACCTTCCTTGAGTCCGGTGGCGGGCCGAGTCCTCGGCTGGCAGAGCAGGGTAGGCTGGCCTTGCGCCAGTCTGCCCTACTCTAAAGTAGTCCACAAATGTGCTTTACGGCACGTTTGCGACTACTCCGGGCAGCGGATCACTAGGTTCGCTGCCCGCAAATTAAGCTGGATTGCGCTCTAAGTCTGACAATGAAGAGACACTTCAGAGGTGAATAGCAATGGGGTGGGGCATTTCCCGTAGAACAATGGTGGACATCATGCCTTCCCTTCCCCACATCATGTCTTATAGACTCCTTTCTGGAACAAGGCCCTTGTGACTGTTTGGGGGTAAGTTGTTAGACGTAAGCATGCATTTATTGCATTCTTACGATGCATTCTACATAATAAAAAGGTAAAGGTGACCCCTGACAATTAAGTCCAGTCGTATGGCTGGAAGTGCTCTAGGGTGTGGTGCTCATCCCCATTTCAAAGCCGAAGAGCCAGCGTTGTCCGAAGACGCCTCCGTGGTCATGTGGCCGGCATGACTCTCCTTGCCGCAGCGCCTAGCATGCGGCTGGAACACGGAGCGCTGTTTACCTTCCCACAAGCGGTACCTATTTATCTACTCGCATTAACATGCTTTGGAACTGCTAGGTTGGCAGGAGCTGGCCAAGCAACCAGAGCTCACCCCGTCGCAGATTCGATCTGCCGACCTTTCGATCAACAGCTCATGGTTCAGTGGTTTAACCCACTGCGCCACCCGCTGGCCTATTCTACATAATAGGTAGATGGTAATACACACCACTGCACCGTATTAATAAACATGTGATTGTTGGAATAAATGTGGGAAAAGAGGAACTTACAGCCACATGTGGTGGGCATGTAGCAAGTCAGAAGATCATGGGCATAGGTACTTCAGTATAGTAAATTGGTTATGGAATATGCTATTCCTTGGGATTCTGTAGCGGTTTTTCTTGGCGAGGTATATACCTATACTGAATTAAACGGGCACTAATAATGCTGCTGCTGCAAAAATCTAATTAGCATTACAATGGAAATGTAAGCATCTATCATGTAGTAATGTCTTGGTAAGTCTTGGAAAATGTTAGATGTGGATAAAATTCAACTCTGATTGGCAAGCCAATTTTACATTGATTATTTTCTAGAAAGGCAGTCACCATTTCTTACATATGTTGACCGGAAAAAATATATATATATACAAGAGACTGCTGAGACTTGGTTCAATATTTATTTTGTGAAATGAAAATGTGGCTGCAATGGAATATTGTCTGTAATCTGAAATCCAGTGGAAAAAAAAAGGTTGGTTTCTGGTTTTTGTTTGTAAAATGAAAATTCTTTCATATAGAACTTAGAAAAAAACCATTGAATAGTCAGGTTCTCAAACCCCTTTGGGCAAAACAAGAGCATTTTATTTTAAGGGTATATTCTCTGGTTCCTAGTGCGTTCACTCAGATTCCTAGCTGCTCTGATTGCGTCCATACAACAAAGACTGATTTAATTTTGGCAACTGGATCAGTAATAATCTCCAAGAGTCCGCCTCCCTGCAGGACAGAACCCACGCAGTCTTTGGAATCCTTAGCTTGCATCATTATTTCCCAAAGAGTGAGCCTAAGCAGAAAGAAAGAGCTGCATTTTCAATTGTTCTCCTCCTGAGTTACTCTCGCTTTTATGCTCTGTTTTGTCTAAGTCAGCTTATATTTACCACTCCAGGAACAAAAAGCTTCCTGTAATCCCCTAAGAAAGGAAAAGCTGTTAATTACCTATTCTCATTTTCAATTAACTGTGGTTCATCTAGGCCAAGGCCAAACGAATGTTTGTTTCTAGTTCTTGTTAACCACAGCGCAAATACCGTGTCCTCTCTCTCTCTCTCTCTCTCTCTCTCTCTCTCTCTCTCTCTCTCTCTCTCTCTCGCCTCACTTCCTTTTTGGACAAGATATAAAGAGGCAGGATAATGTTGTTTACATGTGAAAAGTTAAGTTTCCAGTTTGCTAAGTCCGTACAGTACCTTGAGAGAACTCCTTTGCCTTTAAAAGCTGCACCATCAGCATTTATCTAGTCTTACAGTGCAGTCCTATCCAACTTACAGCACCGGTGTAACCAGCAGTGCAGCGAGAACGGGAGGCCCCAGAACGGAAAGGGGATTCAAATCCCCTCCAGAGGGGGATTCCCGTTCTCGTTGCACCGCTGGTTACACCGGTGGTGTAAGTTGGATAGGATTGAGCTGATAGAGTGTTCAAAATATTTCATGTACAGTACCCTAACCCTGCAACAGCCCTGTAAGGCAAGCCAGCATTATTATTATTCCCATATTGCTGATATGTCTGATATGCATGCACTGAGGCTGAAAAAATAGTACCTTCTCTAAGGCTTAAACTTTGTGCAGAATTCTGTGACTTTTACCTCCACATTTTTTAACCCAAAGCAGCCTGGGGCAGACTGAGCCAAAGTGGAAGAAAGGTGGGACGGTAGAAAGCTTTGAGAAGCCACTCAAAATTGCCCTCTCGAAGCTGCTTTTTCACCTGTGTGAGTGTAGGGGGGAGAAATTGGGGGAAACAAAGGGAACCTGTATCTTCCTCTGTCAGGTGCGTGTGTCTGTGTGCACTTGTTCTCCTCCTCCTCTACCTGTCCTCCTCCTGCTCAGACACAGCGGGGCAGGCTGAGTTATTAGAAAACAAAACATGGAAGAAAGAATGACAGAAGCTTGTCTGACATGTAATTTGAGACTGAGAACCTACAGCCCGATCTAGGGTAGAGTTAGGGGCCTAAGGAATCATTAAGCATGTTTGCGACTCCTTGTGAGTAAGTGGCACCGGCACGGAGGCCCAGCACTGCTTACTGTGCCATCTACCACAACCTGCGCCAGCTGCTGCAGGTTAGTCCTGCAGGAGGACGGCGGTGAGGGCGACAAGGAGAGACAAGATGACGATGAGGGTCAAGATGGCGATGGCGATGGCGGCAGCAAGATGGCAGCAGCGAGGATGGAGGCGGTGAGGAAGGATGGCGGTGGCAATGGTGGCAGGACAGGTAAGTGGCAGCGGTGGCAAAACGGCCATTTTCATGGCCAAAAATAAATAAATAAAAATTTCGGGCGCCCTTTGGGTGGTGAGTGGGCACTTTGCGCCCACCCCCCCAAATTTATTTATTCATTTAATTGATTGATTGATTAATTAATTAAAAATGGGGGAGTCCCAGTTGGAAAATGGGAAAATATGGTAAGCCTATGTATACATTGAATAAATAAATCTCCACAATTGCTTCCAGTAGTCACCTGGAGATCGATGCTGATCCTTGGAGACTTCAGACCGATCCTGGAGGGGTGGCAACCCTATGAGCAGCATTGTTCCATTTGCATTCAGCTCCTTTCTTCTTTTGAAGAGACTTATTATGACAACAATTTGGGAACTGCTTCTTCTTCTTTTTTAATTTAAAAGATTTATATCCCGCCTTTCAAGTTAAAAGTCTCACGAGGCAGCTTACAACACATTTTAAAACAAAAGATAAAACAACAACGAATTAACCAGCAGTAAAATAAAATTAAGAATGATGGTTAAAAAGTCAGCAATATAGCAGGGTAACTAGACAGTTATTCAAAAGGTAATTAACTAGTTAGTTAAAAAAAAAAAACCAGCAACATACCTTTTCATACTCTGTGTATGTGCCTTGAAATTCATTATATCAGGAAGAAGATAGGCCTTGGTCCACATGTGGGAAGTTTTCAAGCGTCGCCCTTTGCCTTACCGTGTGGCGTCTTTTGTCTCTGAAGGTCTCTTTAGTGAGAGAAAATATGAAAGAAGGGCAAAAAGCTTGACAGCTGAAAGGATTGCAGGGCAAGTTTCAAACGTGTTTATTAAAGCAGAATCCTAACATTCTGCCACTGAAATACCAAGCAATTAACACTTAAAACCTTTTCTAAACACTGTGGCTTATGTAAACAGAAGTATCCATCTGTGTAGTTTCTCAAAATTGCTTTGTTTACTTGGTTAAGAATTGCGATTCATGTTTTTCAAAGTGCACCAGAAACCTGGCTCCTTTTCTGATAGAAGCACAAAGGGGCAGCGCAATCCTGCCTAAGTATCCGGCGGGTGGCCCAGGCCAACCGCCGGATTCTATCCCCATTCCGGGGGTTGGCCAAGGAGGTCTACTCGGGGTGTAACGCAGAGAGGCCCCAATGGGCCTCCTCGGATTTCCGCCAGCTATTTAGCTGGTGCTAGTCTGAGGACGCTCTGTAAAGGCCGCACTGGCCCGGGAAGGAGACGGGGATATGGAGGCCGCCATCCCCGCCCCCTGGGCCGGCTCGGCCAATGGCCCCCTCCCTCGCTGCCCGGACCACCCCCACGCCCACCAGTACTGCACTTACCTGTATCCGGTGGCCGCAGGGACGATCCGGCAGCGGAGTGAGGGCGGCTGGCCTCTGTGCCGGCCGCCCTTACTCAAAAGTCATCGCAAATGTGCTTTACGGTGTGCAAATAGATGTGCAAATCTATTCTGTTTAATAGATGTGCAAATCTATTCTGTCTCCCATGCTTTTTAACATCTACATAAAACCGTTGGGGGAGATCATCCGGGAATTTTGAGTTGGGTGTCACCAGTATGCTGATGACACCCAGCTCTATCTCTCCTTGCCATCTCATTCTGGGGAGGCTGTGGAAGTGCTGGAGCGCTGTCTGGAGGCGGTTGGGGTCTGGATGAGGGCTAACAGGCTGAGATTGAATCCAGAAAAGACAGAGATCCTACTGGTCAGGAAAGCCTCAATGCAAGTACTGAGTCATCTGCCCACTCTGAATGGTGTTGCACTCCCCCTGCAGGAACAGGTGCGCAGTTTGGGAGTACTTCTTGATTCACAGCTCTCCCTGGAAAGCCAGGTGGCAGCTGTGGCCAGGGGTGCATTTGCCCAGCTTCGGCTAGTGTACCAGCTGCGGCCGTACTTGAGTCGATTGGACCTGACCATGGTGGTCCATGCCTTAGTGACATCAAGGCTGGATTACTGTAACACGCTCTACGTGGGGCTGCCCTTGAAGACAGTTCAGAAGCTGCAATTAGTGCAGAATGCGGTGGCCCAGGTGGTCACTGGAGCTAGGCGGTTTGACTCTGTTGAACCGCTGCTTCAGCGGCTGCACTGGCTGCCTATTCGGTTCCTAGCCCAATTCAAGGTGCTGGTAATGACCTTTAAAGCCCTTCATGGTTTGGGTCCAGGATATCTCAGGGACCGCCTTCTCCCATACATTCTGCCCGCTCTCTTAGGTCATCTGAGGGGGCTCTCCTGCGCACTGGCATCACTGCAGGCGGGCGGAGCTCTAAGTTCTGCCACGATCCGACCCTCCATTACACAGGTGAATGAAGCGGCCCCACCCCCTCACCTTCGGAACCATTCAAGGCAGTGAAAACAATGCACAGGAGACTCCCTGTGCGTTGCTTTCGCTGCCCTGAAAGGCTCCGATGGCGAGAGGGCGGGGCCTCTTTGTTCACCCGTATAATGGAGGGTCGGATTGCGGTGGAACTTAGAGCTCTGCCCCCCTGCAGTGACGCCAGTTCTCCTGCGAGTTCCACTTCTATCTCAAGTTAGGGGAATGGCAGCATGTGGGCGAGCCTTCTCTGTTGTGGCGCCATAATTGTGGAACTCCTTGCCAGGGAACTTGAGAACTACCCCTCTCCCTCATGACATTTCGGCAAGGGCTCAAAACGTTTCTGATTCGTCTAGCGTTTGGGTGATGGGTTGTTGTCTGACTCCTGTGTCTCAAGATGTTCTGCCTTGCTGCTTCTCTGCTCCATATTGTTGCCCCCCCATGGATTTTATTGTTTTTAAGTTATTTTATGTATTGTTTTAAATTATGTATTTTAATCCTTGTTGTAAGCCACCTTGATTTGGTACTGCTTGTCATAGGATAAGGCAGGGTATTTTTAAATAAATAAATAAATAAATTTCATACTTGAAAATAGACCTCAATTCTAAATCCATACCCTGGTAAGCTGTCAATAGTTATAGTGAGCTGCAAGCCTGGTGGTTGTGTTCAGTTTGGTGAGTAGCAGCTTATGAGGTTTCATTCCATAGAAAGGCTTTAAAGGAAAAGTTTTCTTTGTACGAAAAGAACATCTGAATGTATTTGTCTCCACGGACGATTTTTATCCAAATGTATTGGACTTTTTACATTCATTCTGGAATAAATCACCCTATATGGTAACAGCTAAAGCTTAGTTCAATGCCTAAAGAACCCCTAATCGTAAAAGCATGTCAGGCTCATTTATCAAACACAGAATAGCTTATGGGATGCAGAATAGTGGCCTGGGACGCTGCTTCCCAAAAAGAAGAAGCTCCACAGAAGCACCACTGTCTGCACTGTGCTTGCTTTTGGGTCCTTCGGATTAGGGTCTACATTTGTCCCCAAATTTGCGTTCCAGAGTGAAAACTCAATGTCTTTTTCATCACTGATACAATGACAGGAAGTTATTAAGAAGCAGAGAAAGATTATGTGCAAATCAACACCATAAAAAAACACACACACACACACCGAACTCCTTTGGTATAACCCTATCTAAATTGTTAATGGTTTCAGTGGAAAAAAAGAGATGAAATTTCAGCTGAAACTGCACCAACGGTGTCTTAAGTTATTCAACTCACAGGCACCTACACAAAGATAAGTATGAATAACTGTGTCTGCATTCCAAGTTCCTAGCTCCTCAGGGCCTGTAATAATAAATGTAAAAGTCAATAAGTCAGCTATTCTTAGATAACTCTATATTTAAATGCTAGCAATAGAATCATTTTTCTTCCCTTTCCTGTCTCTTGTCCCATGTAATTTTCATAGCAAAACACTTTCGAGGCCAACCTGTAAAGCAGAATTTGCCTGCAGCAGCGGCCCCACGTTGGGCAGAGCCCACCCTTTGATGGATCCTGATTACGTACAGGTTTAATAAGCCTGGAGATCCACTTCAGGCAGCGGTTGGCTAACTTCCCCACTGAATTTGGTACTGCTTGTCAAGAAAAGGCTATAAACACCATCAAGGGGACAGACTGCTAGTTAGCAGTTTGCATGGGTGTCAGCGGTAATGACTTAAGGATGCATAATCAATTTTTTTTCCTTTTCAGCTTACAGAATGCTACCTCTAAAAGCATCACTCCATCACACCATCTTTTTTTTTGTGTGTGTGCTTTTATCATCACTTTATATATCCTGGGAACTGTAGTTCTGGGAAGGAAGCTAAGGCTTCAATCTTATATGCACCTTCCTGGGAGTAAGTGCCAAATGGGACTTACTTCTGAGTAGACAAACATAGGATTGTAGTGTAAGGATCTGTAATGAAGAATTCTTTCCACACTCACAGAACTAGTTCCCAGGATTTCTTAGAAGAAGCCAAAACAGTTCAAGCATTATGGAACCAGTTTAAATATCAAGTCTAGATGTTACCTATACAACATGTACTTGGCTTACCATGATGTGAACCATGTTTATTTAGATGTATCATGGGTTTCAGTGGAGCTTCCTAGGACTCTCTGCGGGGAAGCCCTGAGAGTTTACTGCAGTGTTTCCCAAACATTTTTGACCCGCGGCTCCGTTGACCACTGGCAACCATTGGCCGTGGCTCCCCATTACATGATGTTGATGCATGCCAATTGCCATTGCACTGTAATCCAAGTGGATTCCATGGCACTCTGCTGCTCCCCTGGCTGGTATCCGTGGCTCCCCTGGGAGCCACGCCTCCCAGTTTGGGAACCACTGGTTTACTGGTATAAAACTAATGGAAAGAGAGAGAGAGAGAGAGAGAGAGAGAGAGAGAGAGAGAGAGAGAGAAACCAATAACAATAAGTGTGTGTGTAGCCTTCAGAAAGGTGTGATCATTTAAAATTATATTGTATCATATCAGTTATTTCATACAATTATTTCTTTACCAGTAAATGCCCAGCATCGTAATGGGAAGAAGGAACAAAGGTCTATATTGTGCAAATGCTGGAGAGAGGGGAGAGGGAGGAATGCTGACAGTGGACCGACTCTGATATGGGAGGAGCCACATCATGGACTTCTCCCATGTGACTGTGGACTTCTGACATTCCCAGAGAAGTGCAGGAGACACACCCTGCAGTACAGTAGCTCCATGCCATATATATTGTAATGGTCACATCAGAAAATGGAAGCATACTTGTAACTTTCTGCTACCTGCTTTGAAGCACAAACTTACAGAAAAGGTCCAAAGGTCCTTGCATATCTCTGCCTTCACTGCATGACTTGATTTCCTCCTGTAGGGAATTAACTGGGGACCCTAAGCTAAAACTGGTCTTGAAATAAAACTGAACGCCTGGATAAATTGCAAAAACCTCTTGTTCTAGTGAATCTATTAAGTATCAGCCTCAAGGTGGACACATTTCTAGCTCATATTATTCATCTTTTGCTTCTTCAGGCTAGATTGTATCAACTGTGTTATTATCAGAGTGGAGTCAGGTCCAGTGTTTTATTTCAGCTAACTCACAAGCAAAGCTATCCCTTTCTGATGATATCCAGGTGGATAGGAGGATAACTCATTCTATTACATTAACTCCCCTTTCTCTGTAATCTTTTTTCAGACACTCAATCCAGGTAGAACAAACAGGCTTCACTCCCAACCTATGCACAGTCAGGTCAATGTCTGGTCAGGGATCGTGTTATCTGGTGAATCTTTTATTTCCTTTTATTTCAAGGCATGTAGGAACACACATATATATATACACAGATACTTGGTGCCAGACGGTCTAAGCACAGGGGACCACTACAGAGAAGGGTTCTAGTATTAGCTCTGATACATAGAAATGGTGTAGTGGTTTGGGAGTCGAACTTAGACCTGGAAGATCCAGGTTCAAATCCCCGCTCAGCCACGAAGCTTCCTGGGTGACCTTGGGCCAGTCACTATCTCTCAGCCCCACCTACCTCACAGGGTTGTTGTGAGGACAAAAAGGAGGGGAGGAAATATGTACACCACTCTGAGCTCCTTGGAGGAAGGGCGGTATAAAAATGTGAAAAATAAAAATAAATAAATAAATAACTGACTCATACTAACACCTAATTGGTTCCATGCTATGTCATAACAACACTTCATTGGCTCTCTGGACAATCAGTCTCATTGGTCAGTTTTGAGTTAAGGAAATCTTCTTTATGTTACTTAAGGCAGTTGTTCCTCCCCCCAGTTATTTGGCCATATCTTTTGATACAATACAGATACTTCAATATAGTTTATTTCATTACATTCTGCATTATATTACCTTTCCAATGATATACTGTATAACGTTATGGTATTATTCATAAATACACATTTTCCAAAAGGTTCCACAACTTTGGTCACTAGTGGTGCCACCCTTGAGGGTGTCACCCAGTGCGGTCCACACACCCTGCAGCCCCCGTAGTGATGCCACTGGGTGGGTATATAGGATGTTTGCCTGGAAGAGGATGTTTTACACCCAAGCACAACCCATATGGACACGACTTAAAGAGGAAACTGTCTTGTAACACAGTGTGAAAGGGTCTGCTTTATCTGTAACATCTAACAGTACAATTTGTGCATGTCTACTAAGAAGCAGGAGGTGGCCAAGCAACGAGAGCTCACCCCGTCGCAGATTCGAACTGCCGACCTTTCGATCGACAGCTCATGGTTCAGTGGTTTAACCCACTGCGCCACCCGCTGGGTCACATTCGTTGCTTGGCCAGCTCCTGCCAACCTAGCAGTTCCAAAGCATGTTCATACGAGTAGATAAATAGGTACCGCTTGCGGGAAGGTAAACAGCGCTCCGTGTTCCAGCAGCATGCTATGCGCTGCGGCAAGGAGAGTCATGCCAGCCACATGACCACGGAGGCGTCTTCGGACAACGCTGGCTCTTCGGCTTTGAAATGGGGATGAGCACCACACCCTAGAGTCGGACACGACTGGACTTAATTGTCAGGGGTCACCTTTACCTTTTTGACTAAGAAGCAAGCCCCAATGAGTTTAATGGAACTTACTTCCAGGTGTGTGCATAGGACTGTAACTCAAGTTTAGGAAAAGCGGAGCATTTGAACACCCAGAATTTTAACCTTTACTCAGAGTGTGTAAAATAGAAGTATTTTTCTCAATTATCTTTTGGGCTTTTGATATCACCTGGTATTCAGTCAATGGTCATCCACATTCAAGGGGAAAAAACTGCTGTTTTTGGTTTCTGGAACCTGAATGTACCTGTTGATTCTATGATTAAAAAAAAGAGACAAAGCATATCTTTGTTGTGTTTTTATTTCTTTATTTCTTGTAATTGTTTAAGTCCAATGGGACTCCTAGAAACTGGATCCTTGCCCTGTCCACAATTGCACGGTATCCTATACACACCTGGTGCAGTCGAGGGAGGTCTGGAGTCCTTAAAAGCTGTAATTTTTTGTGTGTGGGTTTAAAAATAGTTCTAATGTTGTATTTCCCCATAACCCTCCCAATTTTATCTGTGGTGCCCTTAATAAACGGTAAACATACAGATGCCCTTGGTATGTTTGTATGTTTGAAAGAAAGGAAGAAAGCATGATTGATTTCTCTATCCACGCTTTGGAACTCTTTTTGACCTAATTCTGCTTTTTGATAGCCTAGTAGCTGTGATTGCTTGGAGTGCATTTAATTAGCTTAATTTCTTTTGTAAACTCTGCTCCTTTATGGACAGAGCTACTCTTGCTATGCTGATGCACATTTTTGTAACCTCCAGGCTGGACTACTGTAATGTGAGCTACGTGAGACTGCCCTTGAAGATGACATGCAATTTTCAGCAAATACAGAATGCAGCTGCCCTTCTCTTTGTGGGTTTGACAAGATGTGTTCAACTTGTGTCACATTAAGTGAATTGGCTGCCATCATGCTTCCAGATGTTTCGTGGCGTCCTAGTCCCGTTTACCAAGCCGGCAGAAGGCGGCCCCGCCCCCTCACTGTCGGAGCCATTCTGTGCGGAGAAAGCAGCAGGCAAGAGACTCCCTGCCCGTTGCTTTCTCCGCACGGGAATGGCTTCAACATGCTGTTTTTGATCTTCAAAGTTCTTTACAACTTGGGACCCGCATATCGTAACGCCCTTACGCCAGTTGCATTCTTCTAACCAGGCCTGCTTTGTATTCCTGTAGTCAGTGTGAGGTGCGAACTGTAGCTGGATCCTTTACCTTGATCTCATGGAGGTGGTAGAAGTTAGAACAACCTTTCTCCTGAAATTTGGAGCTCCATTTTCTTTCTCACATTTTGAAAAGTGCATCTTTTTTTTAACCTGGCTTTTGTAGGGAGAGGCTAGGTACTAACTAATTCAATAAGTAATTTGATGCTGTTGTTTTTGTTTTGCTTTAATGGCATATAATATCTGTTTTTACTTTTTTAAGCTTCTTTGAGCTGGGGGAAAACAGCACAAACAAATATGAAGTGACCATGGAAGAACTAGTCGGTCTTGTGGGTATGAAATCAGTGGGTGAAGTGCAGCTTGGATAATGTACGTTTACCTTTAAATGCAGGGTAGCTGTTCCCCCTCTCCTTCCCTAGTCTTTTCATTCCCCCGTATTCCTCACACTACTGCAGAAAGATAAACTTAATCTTTATTTCAGACATGAGGAGAGGGATTGTCCTCTGAGAGTTTCAACATGGGAATCCTATGCATACTGCGGCATAAAGAAGGCAACCAGGATGTATGTGCTACGTTACACAAATTATCTCTGACCCAGAATCAAAGACCTATACAATATGCTTTCATAAAGAACACTTCTCCTGGCACATTCACACCCCATAAATGACCAATCTCTGGGCAACCCTACTTCTGTATCAGAAGCAGTAGTTCAGAAAAAGATGTTATCTTGTCAATGTTCCCCAGATCAAAAGGTGATGTCTGTTGGCTTTTGCAAAATAGTATAAACTCAGCTCTAATTTTTTATGATGATTAGAACATTTAGGGGAAAACCAGGAGGCACAGGGCTGGCCCATCCATGAGGCCAACTAAAACATTTGCCTCAGGCAGCAGATTGGCGGAGGTTCATCTCTGTCAACCTTCTTGCCTCCACTACTCCTGTATTCCAAGTGGATTCCACTACTCAGAGTGACGCCTCTGGGGACAGGAAATGTGGAGGGGACTGGAATGTGTATATGTATTTTAATAAAGAAATATAAACATAAAACATGTACATACATATGAACAGAACCTAGAAAAAGAGTCGATAAAATACGACAATTCTTCTGTTTCTCCAGGTTTTTCCTGGTTTCAGCCCTTCTTCTACGAACTTCAGGGAGATATCACCCCTATCACAAGAAAGTAAACGGGGTGGGGAAGGGGGGGGAGAGAATGAATGAAAACATGTCAATACCGCATGCTTTAGAAGCTGCATATAACATTGCCGCTTTTCACTCCTACGCATCTTTCACATTGTATCCACCCTTCTCCAAAGGGTCTCAAGTTTTGGCATATACGTGTATCAGATCACCCCAGTCTAACTTCACTCCAGTTTAACCTGAAGCATGTTTGTCAAAAAAGGAGAGCAGCTGTCCCAGTGTCACCCTGTGGGTTTCACGGCTGAGAGGAATAATCACTCCTATCCACTATGATACACTAGCATTTTCAAGGGTCAAGAAAGAAACAATCCAGATATTTTATTAATAAAGATGTTTGCAAATGCAAAGTTGTTTCTGTATCCAAAATGCTGTGAAATTGTGTAATTTATTGCCATTTTGGATGCAGTTCTCAATAAGTTGTGGGGGAAACGCATGTTTTGAAGTAACAATATTTATGGCGTGTCTTCTGAATGTGAAGATACCCGGGAAATTTGATTAATGTATAAAATATTTTAACAACATGTTATAAAAATAGAAGCAACCAGATTTTTTTTAATCTTAAAATGCTACGTTTGACTATTAATGTGTTGGGGACAAATGAAAGCTGATTCCCTCAGCACCTCTGAGCACATAATTAGAGACAAAAGATCTAAGAGATGACAATCGCCCAAAATATATTTTATATCAGAAGGCCCATCACTAGCAGACTTATAGCCCAATCCTATTGAAAGCTGCCTGCCAGCGGAACGCGGAAAGTGTCAGGATCCAGGCAGAAGTGCCTGGATCCGTTGCACATAACACAGCATAGTTGTGCTAGGAAGTACAACGAAGCCACCAGTGAAATTGCTGGTGGTCGTGTGAATGTGCCAGTGGCGAGATGGTGGGAGGGACAGGGAGGACTAGTGAGTTTCTGGGCAGGGATGGAGCCGACGTCAGCAGGCTAATTAACTAATGTGGCTAAATCACGTTGATTGCATTTCTCATATTCCTCAATAGCATGTTGTCCAGCACCTAGAATTCATTCTGCAGGTGATCAATAAACTTACTTGAAACGACTTCTGTAAACGCAGAATACGCAGAAGATGCCGAGCATCAAGGCGATGATTGTTAATACAGTTAAACAGGCAACGAGTTGACCTTTATTGGCCTTGGCAGGTCTCTCTAGCACTTGAATGCCAGTCTCTGGCTCATCTGAAACGGAAAAGAAAAACAATGCTTTTAAACGACTCCAACGAAAATATTTAGATTGGGGCCACTGGTCCTTTGGGACCTTAGCCAAGCAGTAGACTCATCTGTTGCGATGGGGCATTTAGAAAGAAATTTGCTTTCTTCAATTTATCCTGCATATTTCGGGGATCTTGGAGCCACGTAAAGGATCAGCAGCCACTACCTGTGTCTGGGGCTCACCGTTTCAGATTGCGGGTGGAGGATCAGAGATTCAAAAGTGACTGCATATAAAAAACTCCCCATCCATACAAAACCTGCACAGCAGGGAGAGGATTCCAGATAAGCTTTTGCGTGCTAATTTGCATGTGCCTGCCTCCCGGAGGACAGCCATGCCCACCACCACAGTCAGCACTGTGGCCAATTTCCCAGGCTGGGAACCCAGTCGTGATGCCAATGAGGCGGTTTTGCTCCCCCAGTAAGGCAGTCCGTTCTCGGAGCAGCGCCAGTGCCCACTCCCGCCACTCTGCAGCCTCCTGAGCCCCTGCCACAGCTACCAGGAGGGCTTTGTGCAGTCGGTCAAAGCACTGACAACCCACTCAACCCAGCCCAGACCCCCTGTTACCCTCCCTGACAACCCCTGCTGCCGTCCCTGTCCCCCTGTTACCAAAAGCGTGGCAAGGGGAGGAATTAATATACAGTAGACCCCCACTTTACAATGGGTTCACTTTACAGTCAAAGCACTTTAAAATGGACTTTCCGTAGTAAAACAAGGTTCGCTGCATGATAAGCTATTCATTTCATGATGGGCTCATGAATGCCGCCATCCGGGCATCGTGGGTGACAGGAAAGCCAATCAGCGATGTGAATGCAAGCGTTTGGTAGTGCCTCAGCCAATAGCACTATTGTTAACATTGCGGCTGTGCTGTTTGTATGGAGAGAAGGATCTAGCCGCTGCAAACGCTGATGCAAACATGATCCTTCTAGGTAGCGCCTCAGCAGGAAGCAGCGTTTTTAACATTGTGGTTGTGTTTATTGAGGGAAGGACACAGCCTGGTAATTGGTGTTTTAAACTTACAACATTGTGCAAACTGACAGCCATGCCCCCTAAAGAGTGCAGGAGGCTCTTTTCAAGGAGGGATATAGCATCCGAGCTACACCGGTGCAGCGTCCACCTGCCTTTGGTAAGAGTTCTGTGCTGATGGGGCCGTCGTTGCACCAGTGTACTTGGAGCTCTACAAGGGTATCTCGAGGATCCTATCGCCTCTTCTTTGCCCGGTCCCGCCCCTTCTCTCTCCTATATAGCTGGCACATGTCCGAGAAGACCCACAGGCCATCAGGAAGCCTACAGAGAGGTAAGGAGAAGCCTTTGGAGATAAGAATAAGAATATGAGAGGGAGAACCATGGGCCTCTCTTTAGAACATATAATTCTGCTTCCAGAGAAGGAAGCGTTTGGGAAGCTCAGCTGAAACAATTGAATTCCAGACTCTTCATTCCTCTGCTCGTACAGTTTATTCTCCTGTTTTCTTTAATTTCCCTTTTTTTTACCGGGTCAATTATCTCCTTACCTTTCTTTTCTAAAATCTCCAGAGGCCTTTGGAGAGGAAAGCCTCCTTGGCCCAGCTCCATTTTATAAAATGGTGAGGAATAGAGTTCGGCTGTGAAAAATACAAAAGTAATTTGTGAACACCAGACCATGGTAACTGCATTTTAGTTTACACAGTTCTGAGTATCAAGAGCCACGTGGGCCTCCAATGGAAGGGAAGTCCAAGTCTTGGGTCTACCACAGAAAAAGCCTTGCTCCTAGTGGATGCCTGCCTTACTTCCAAACCCATGCCTGCAAGGAAGGGCTGGTAAGGACGTCCCTTCCCTTAGGGCTATTGTACTTAAAGGGAACACTGGAGAATGCTGATTAGAACGAAAAGATGGAGAATTAGAATTACTGACACATTTGGTGCTGCTTCTCTCTATTCAGGTTAGGTGCTGAAGCAGCAGTTTCAAAACGGGCCTCGATCCAGATGTATTTGTATGTACTAACAGGTGCAGAGCCCAAGGATGTGACTGGGAATTTCCCTCCTTACGGCTAAGCCTGTGTAAACGCACACCTCCCAAGGACACTTTGCCATGTGAGTGGGGGCCACATTGCATGCCTCAAGGGCAAAAGCTCATCTGGGCAAAAGGGCAAAAGCTCAGGGGAAAAGCCATCTACGCATAGGATTCCCCATCGAACAAGGGAATCCATTTGCAGAAGCCAATTTAGGGCAAGTGCGTTCCTTGATCCTTTGAAGCCATGCTTATGAACCAAAATGAATGGGTGCATAAACACAATGGAGCAAGTTCTCTTAAAAGAAGATCCGAAACAATTGCTAATAATAAAGGAAGCAGTGCAAAATAATAGCTAGAAAGCAGAAAAATATGAGACTTTGGGCTCAATCCTATCCAACATTCCAGTGCTGATGGAGCCGTGCCAACGGGGCAGGCGCTGCATCCTGAGGGGGGGGGCAGTCACGGAGGCCTCCTCAAGGAAAGGGAACGTTTGTTCTCTTACCTCGGGCTGCATTGGTGCTGGAAAGTTGGATAGGATTGGGCCCTTACTGCCCAATCCCATCCCCCACCATGTGAAAGCATGCAGCCTTGTCAAAGGAGGCTGCGATGCATATTATTGTGGTGGGTGGGTGAGGGTACAGTCAGACAGCCTGCAGGAAGTTAAAAAAACAACACCACCACATGGTGAATATATTTTACTTACCTCCCCCCCCCCCTTAGTTGGCTGCCGAATCATTCCGGTCAGCCATGAAACAAGTTTGACACCCTGTTCCAAACCCTTCTTGTCTTCCCTTTCTAAGCACACGACTGGCGTAAAAGCTTAGACTTGTCCTGTGCGTGTCCGTCTCTTCAAGCCGTGTTTTTACTTCTTTCTCCCCAGGGATGCCCCATAAATATATGTTCATACGGAAGCATCGTCAGGCAAACAAGTCACACGTGTCAGAAAGACACACGGTCTGGCATCCAAGACATATGTGTCATCACATGTTTACAGGTATTTTTGGCATTTGTTCATTTTCTGAATAAATCTACATCCTTTGATAGGAAGCACCTTCTCTTCCAGTTTGTTTTTTGCAAAGGGGTTCCCTTTCATTTTTAACCCAAACAGCTTCTGCAAGAAAAACAGCCCTAACAGGGAGTAGATGAAGGGCAGCCCAATCCTGTCTAGGGCCTCGTGGGTAGCAGTGGTTCTCAAACCTTTTAGCACCAGGACCCACTTTTTATCAGGACCCACCTAGTTTTACGAGACTTTTAATAAATGTAGACTTTTAATAAATGCTTGTAGGGTAATTAGCAGCTAGCTTACAAACTGCAAGAGCTCAGCTCTTTGCAGGGCAATTAGTAGCTATCTGATTTTTGAATAGCCTCAGGGCTTGTGGCAATTACTCATTTGATCTTTCCATCACCTGGGATCCACCAGAAATCAGGTCGCGACCCACCAAGTGGGTCCCGACCCACTGTTTGAGAAACACTGCTGGGTAGGATTGTGCCCACACCGGTACAGCTAGAGCACTCCTGGGGAGAAAGGCCTTATTGCCAGCTGAGCAACAACACGCAGAGTGTTGAAAACGTGCCTTGCAGGAAGTTGACGACACCCAGCCCCGGTGGAGCCATCTCTCCACTGGCACTTCTCTGCTCTGGATTGCGCCCTAACTTACCATCCAGTGGTTCATCAGCTGTTCTCTCATCTGGAGTCACTTTCATGCTGGCCTCGACTGAAAAATCACAGAAATATTTCTTTTAATACGTTTATCCTGCCTTTCTCCTTACAGTAAGGAACCAAGATGGCTCACAATCAACCACAATTAAAACAAAGAGATGCTTGGAAGGCCAATCTAATGACAACTTTGTGAAGTGACTCAGGCAGCTCAGTCTGATGTCTGCTGTAGCCAATTTTTTGAGGTGTCACTGAGGTTGGTGTCACCCAGTGAGATATGTATGGTGTCACCTCTCCTGGCCCCGCCCCACACCTTTTGGACCTCGGTGGACTAAAATTTTCTATACCGTACAGTTGGCGGGATGATACTAAAATGACTGTTGTGAGACCCAAAACATGGGGGGTGGGGTTGGGGTTGAGGATTGATACTCCTACTCCAGCAGGAGTGGGGGGGCTGACAGATGTCTGTAGCTTTGTTGTTGGGGGCTGAGGACTTGAGACGGGTGTTGCGGAGGGAAGAAGGGTCTCCTATGTTTCCCTTGGCTTCACTGGCGCCTCCTCCCGCTCACTTTCGCAGCTTTGCCCGTACAGTCCTTTTGGCCTCCGGGGGCCTCCATGCCTCTGCCTTGGTTTTCGGTTGCCGCTCAGCCCAGGAAAGGGTTTGCTGCTGGGCTTAAGGCTTGGCCTATCTTAGGGCTTAGCTGCCTTCTGCCTCCTCTCGCCCCAAGGATTTTGCTGGCTGACTCAGCCCACGCTTCATTGTCTGCTGGCCGGCTTGGCAAGCCCAAGGGAATAGCCACCTTTCCCTCCCTCCCGCCCGCCTGTGTAGGTAGACTTGGATCGTTGCTCGTCTCCGCGGCATTCGCCTATCGGCTAGCTTTCATGGCACTTCACTCTGCTCAGCGGCTGACCATTCGGAGCTTCATAACTACCCCTTTCCACCGCTTGCCCGTAGCCATGCCTTTCAATGGTGCTTCTGCGACTTGCCGCCTGCCACCTCCCGTCGCTTCCCGGTGACGTTGTAAAGGACAAATTTGCTCCCAAATACTGGCAAGCAGTGGATAGCGGTGGGCAAATGGTGGGTACAAAGTTCCGAATGGCCAACCGCGATGAAGCGCCAAGGAAGCTAGCTGAAAGGGAATGCTGCTGAGACAGAGAAAAGACCAGAGTCTACTTGGTCTGGGCAGTGGGCGGCTTGTCCCCTGGGCTTGCCAAGCATGCCAGGTAGCCAATGTAACCCGGGCTGAGTTGGGCAGCAAAAACGGTGGGGAGAGAAGCGGGGAAAGGCAGCTAAGCCTCAAGCCAGGCAAAATCTTGAGCCTGTCTGCAAACCCTTCACTGGGATGAGCAGCAACTGAAAGCTGAGGTGTAGGCACAGAGGCCAAATGGACCCAGTAGGTGAAACCATGAGGACTGGCGATGGGGGGAGATGGCAGTGCAGCCACAGGCAAACATAGAAGACCCTTCTTCCCTCCCCAAGTCCTCAGCCTCCAATCACAAAGTCCCTCCCCAAAGGCCTCATCATCTTCAGGGTCCACATGCGCCCCTCTCCTTTGGCTCAACTTGTATCCCCTTCCACTCCACTCAGGACCGGGCATTTTGGTATCTGAAGGTGACATCCGGGGCGGACCATACCCTAGTACCCCTAGCAATGCCCCTGTTTGTGAAAACAGTGGATGAGAGAGAAAACAACATTCTTTGTCTGACAAAGAAAAACACCTGACTCATGTATGTTTTAGAAACACAGATGTCAAAAACTGCATATCTAGGTCTGGCTGAATGGCCTTTGAGAAAGTGGTGTTCAAGGTTTCAAGAAACCCTGTGGCTTCTCTAAAGCTGATCCGGTGCCCTCCAGTAAGACGAGTCATAGCGGACAAGCTTTCCTGAAAGGAAACTTTCCATCTTCTCAGGTAGGGTTGCTACTACAGGATGGTTTGGACTGCACTGTCAGTTCACAGGAGGCAATAATAAACCCAAGACAGGCACCATTTGGTGGTAAATACACCAAGTAAATAAAACCGGCATGTCGTTCAAAACCCATTCAACGTTTTATCAGCTTCCCCACCCCCTTAGAGTGCAATGGTTGCTACTTACTGGCCTGATGTTGAAAATTGAATCCATATTTGAATTCATCAATGACTAAAAGTGGAGAGAAAAAAATAAGAGAACACATTGAAGACGAAATATTTTCTGGTGATAGGACATATTACACAAAACAGCGTTTGGGAGTACTATAAACTGTGTCAGCCCGCCACGCCGCTCGCGCCGGGGTGGGGCTTCTCGCAGCGGCCGGAGGGGCCACTGAGCTGGACAGCGGCTCACCCTCAACAGCCAGGCACCAAGACGCTGGGAAGATCCCGGGGCTTGGAGACCCGGCTGTGTCTTCCCCGATGTGCTGGTGGACTCCCCCTGGCTAGTTCCCAGCTGCGAGACTTCGCGATGTGTCTTGCAAGAGCCAAGCCCGATGAGAGGCACATGCCTGGAAGTGGCAAGCTGGCCCGCCCACCCAAATGGCTCATAAGGGAGAAAGAGGGAGGCCGGTCTGGAGGGCTCCCAAGGAAGACAGGAGCAGAGCGTGGGAATGTCCTGCTGCCTGGTGGGAGTCCCAGCCTCTGGGGTGGACAAGCCTCCTTGCTCCCCCGCAAGAGCAGGAGAGGGGGCCTGGCCACGAGGACAAACCTGGGAGGCCATTAAAGCCCCAGAAACAGCCTGGGGAGGCAGCCCAGGACAATCCCAAACATCCCACCCTTGGAGCATCAGGGCTCCAGCGCAAACACTCCCCCACCTTCCAGCTGGGCACCTCTGGGAGTGTGGCAAAACACGCCTGTGGGCACCAGGAACGCTGCCAGCCCCGAGCACCTCAGCCAGTAATTCCATCCCAGCCCCTCAAGGTTGAGAGAGTGTGGTTTTTCACACACACACACACACACAAGAACACACACACTCACTCGCAACAGCACATGAGATTGCACCATGTGCATGCACCTCCCATCAGGGACATGCAGTATGGGGGCAGCTGGTGAGGCAGAACCTGCTTTCCTGAAACTTGCCATCTTCTCAGGTAGGGTTGCTACTACAGGATGGTCTGGGGTTGCGGCGCTGTCAGTTCACAGGAGGCAATAGCAAACCCGAGACCGGCACCATGTTCTGGGGCCCTGGGACAATGTCTACTCATAGAGCTGGATTGGTGGTAAATACACCAAGTAAATAAGCTGCATGTGATTCAAACCCCATGAAGTATTTTATCAGTGATATGTTTTTTATTCCTTAGAATGTAACGTTTTCGCACGCACGCATATTCTCTACAGCACATGGGATCACTCCGTGTGCAAGCACCTCCCAAATGCCTTAGATCCTGTGCTGCATAGTATCCAGATAGGACACACATTTGCGTGGCTGGTGCTCTCCTCGTGGGAAGGGAACGTTTGTCCCCTTACCCTAAGGAGAGCCCCAGACGCCCCAATGGGTCTACTTGAATGTGCTCCAGCTATTTTCCTGGGACACATTCAAGAGCACTGTGTAATGGCAGCCAGGCCCAGGAAAGAGGATAGAATTCTCCCTCCTCCAATGATCCCTCCCCCTTCCTGGGCCCGACTGACCAATCTCTCCCCTCCGGAACACCCCCTTCTGCCATCCCCATGCCCCTCCGTCGCCCAGTGGAGAACTCATCTTCCCCGGCGGGCGCAGCTCTGGATCTGCAACGAGTATAGCGGCACCCGGTCTTGGCGCTGGCGCTGCCTACTTGCTAGGTGCTGCAAACGTGCTTTACGGCACCCTAGACAAGCGGAGTGTGTGCTCTGCCAGTCTTTTTCTAGGAAGGATTGAGATGTAACTTACCTTGTTGAGAATCATGCAGCTCGTCACCACTGAAGCTGAAATCCTCCAAGATTATATGCACTGAAAGATCATAGAAATATTTCTTTTAAAACATGGCAGCAGCCGGCTGCTAGATGCAAGGGGCCAAAGGCGGGGTCTTGGCCTGACTGGACTGCCTGTCCCGTGAGCCAAGCAATGAGGGAAGGGACAGGCAGCTGCACAGATACCTCTCAGTCATGCCCATTTGGCCCCAAGCCCGCCTCGGTGGGGACCTCTCGTGGCGCTGCTTACCAGGCAGTCCAGCGAGGACGATATTGGCGAGGCATTGTTGCTTAACTCAGGACTAGCCTCAGCCAGTCGTTGCCCCATGAAATAGAGGAAGCACGGCTGGCAAATCTCGCAAAGTGGGGCGGCATCAGCCAAAATAGAAGAGCAAGGCCTGCAGCCGGGTCAGGAATGAAAGGCCTAAAGCAGAAAGCTTTGGGCTGAAAACAATGTGCTAAAGGCCCGCCAGCAAGCTGAAGCGGATGGCAAGAGCATTCTTTTTCTGACAAAGAAAAACACCTGACTCATGTACGTTCTAGAAATACAGATGTCAATGACTGCATGTTTAGGTCTGGTGGTCGGTGCCCTCCAGTGAGACAAGTTATAGCGGAAAACCTTTCCTGAAAGGAAACTTGCCATCTTCTCAGGTAGGGTGGTATTGGGTTCTGGGGGCCCTGGGACAAAGTCTACCCAGCTGGCTCAGTGGTAAGTACACCAAGTAAATAAGCTCATGTAAAACCAATTAAATGGGTTCAAAACCCATGTCATTCAAAACCCATTAAATGGTTTATTAGCTTTTCTTCTTTTTTTAACTCCTTAGAATGCAATGTTGGCTACTTACTGTTTGTGTCCACTGCCCGCAGACTTTCTTTTATTTGTTCTTCAGTCACTAAAAATGGAGCGAAATAAGAAGAGAACAGTTCAACATTTTCTGGTGAGATCTTAGGTCATATTATAGAAAAACTGCTATTGGGAGTGCTATGAACTGATAAATTATACGCTGCAGAATAAGTTGCGCGCGCACACACGCACACTCACAAATACTCTACAGCACATGGGATAGCACCATGTGCAAGCACCTCCCACATGGCTTAGGGCACTTGAGAAGGGGGTCTTATTCTGCAGAGATCTTGTTCCTCAAATTCTTATATGCTCGTTTTAAATACATGTCACATAAGTTTCCATCCTCTTCACTTGTTTAAAAGAAACAAATGCTCAAAGAGCCATACCTTCTGAAGAAATAACTGAAGAAACATACAAAACGATGACTAGAAACAGCTCCATACTGTTTATAGCTCCAGATACAGCCTCTGGAATAGCTCCAATCACATTTCTGGTGACATGAACATGTAGCTCACTGTGACATCACTATGGCTGTCAGACCTGAAAGGGACCAATCAGAGAAGAGCAGAATGCTGGGCTGGCTTGACCTCTGCTCTGCTTTCCTGCTGGAAATGGCCTCTCTGAAGCAGCACATGGCACTTCTAGGGTCAAGTAGCTGCTTCAGAGAGGTGATCTTAAATAACCCCTCCTTCCATGTTTGGTCCCAACCCAAATGGCAGCTCTATGCAGCTGCCACATAAGAGTAACCCTAAACACGATCTCTGACTAAACACTGGCATGTATAGCATCATGCAACCATAAAGCTTGAATGTGCTGTGTAAGTGCTAAATTGTGGGTCTCTCAGGAGGCAAAAGGTGGAGTAGAAATTCTTAGAATTATAAACAAAGCAAAATAAGCTGTTATTATGAATGATGTACCAAGGCAGCTCGGGAGGAGAGAGACAGAGACCTGAACGGTGCGCAGAGACAGCCAGTGGCATTTGTCCTCCCGCTAACTGAGTAAAGGGCACCTGTCACGCGGCGGCTGTCTTATAATGAGAAGGGGAAGGGGACAGAGCTTGTTTTCTCTCTCTCCTGTTACTGAGTTCTGTTAAAAAAAAAACCTGTTTCAGCAAAGGAAAAGAGCATAGCTGCTCAACAAAGTCAGCCAACACCAGCCAGACCAGAGGCGTCGCTCCGGTAGGGGCGGGGCCGTACGTTTCGCTCCTTCCTAGTCCTGTTTACCAAGCGAGCAGGAGGAGGCCCCGCCCCCTCACTGTCGGCTGACCCTTCGTCTGTGCTATGAAGCAGCAGCAGCATGCTACTTATAGCCTTTGTTGAAAGCAAGACACGGACACAATTTTAAGTAAAAGAATCGCCAGGGGAGCATGGGGGGTGAGGGGGTTCCTGCCATCCGTGGATAAGTGAATCTGTGGATACCGGATCCATGGATAGCCCGGGGGGAGGGATGTACATATATATTTCGTAAGGTTATAGCAAGCGTGAAGCAATACATCCTACTAGCATACTGTTCACTATTTTCTACATTATACTGTATATACACATACCCGGTATAGTATATTATATATACACATGCAGGATGTGGCTTTTGTTCTGAGGACCAGGTGTGCTGTGCAAGCAAGGTGGGGCTGGCTGCACCCATGGAATTTCCCAACAAATTAGAGGCAGGCAAAGCTTCTTCCAAGCCAGCCTGCTAGAGTGGGGTCGTGGTGGTGAAGGACAAATAAAAAGTGTGGCCTTCCATGTGGCTGGAGGGATCTGAGCCCTCTTGCCATCAGTCTAGTTTCAAAGTCACAGTACTGGCCTGGGTTATGCTATCTTGGCAGGCACCCAGTATCACATACACATCACACAGAAAATAAAAGAAGTATAAAAGGTTGTCAGGTTACAGAGTGAGCAGGTGCAATGAGGAGGACAGGGCTCCTGTTTCTTTAAGAGTTCCATAGAAGAGGAAATGTGAGCAGGTACACTTTAACTGTGACCTGTGCACCCTTTCCTGGGAGTTAGCCCCATTGAACTCCATGGAACTTACCTCTGAGTAGACATGCACATAGGGTTGGGCTGTTAGGCTTACCAGATCGCCAACCGGGACGCAGAATGCGTCGCGTTCTGCCCCCCCGCGCCCCGCCCCTTAAGGGCAAGCTGCTGCGTCCCGGTCGGCGATCTGGTAAGTCTACTGTTAGTCATATAAGCAGAGGTGTCGTCTGATAGGGGTGGGGGGCAGGGGGCCCCAGGGCGGAGGGCTCAGGGGGTGGGGCGGGGCTCCTCCGGTTTCGTTTTTTTTGTATTTTTCAGCATTTTTTTAAACACTTTTTGTGGTTTTTTTTTAAGTCTTAACAGGGCATCTGTATGTATATGTATGCTTTTGCCCACTTATCTTGTGAATGTAAGGCTTCCAGCGACGATCTTCTTCCAGCTCCCGGGCGCATCTTCTCCCTGCAACTGGGCGCGAGCTCCGTAAAGGCACAGAAGGTCGGCTGGAATAGCTTTGTTGTTCTGCGCATGCGCGAACTGTGGAAGACAGTATGCGAAAGCATACATATACATACAGATGCCCCGTTAAGACTTAAAAAACCATGAAAATATTTTTAAAAAACGCTGAAAAAAATGAAAAAAAGTTAAAAAAAATAAGGGGGGCGCCGGGCGGGCGGGGTGGGGCGGCGACCCCCGCCCCCTTTCAGGCGACGCCTCTGCATATAAGAGTGAGAAAAGCTACACTTGTTTGCCCCAATTCTTCTCCTACACGAAAAGAAAGATTCCAGAACCCTGTCTTCTTTTACACCTAGTCAGCCTTGAGATAGTTCTTCAAGAAACGAATGACACAGGAAGGTTGGACTTGGGATCAGGGCTGAAACTAAATCAGGCATGTGCGAATCCTTAAGGGCAAAGTTGCCTGAGAAGAACCCAGAAGGGTGCACCTATAATATGAGATCACTGGAAGGAGCAGGCAACGAGCTATAAATGTGATCCACACCAATGCTGCATCAAAAGGAAGCCAATTAACCTACAGTGCAGACATGACCCTTATTTACTGTGGAGATGATCTTTGGCTTTATCTCTCTTGGTGCAGCGTTTGCCTGAGCTAATTAAAGAGGCCAGGTGAATGACATTAAAGGAACTCAGCCAAAGGAGGAGAGAGAGAGCAGAGAAAACAGCTTTGCTAAAGCAGAAAGGAAGATTGGATCAAGGTAGGAGAACGTTTCAAAGTGAAGCACAACTGGAGGTGTTTCAAATATAGTTTGGGGAAAAAGTGGAGGGTTTTTTTGCGGGGGGGGGGATGCAGCTCTGAATTACTGGTAGCACATATTGTATTGAAGGCACAGAAGTGGTAGTTCACAGTTATTGACAGAGCAGACCTGGACTGAACAGCTTGCGATCCGCTATGCAAAACATTGTATTCTACCCCAGTTGCTTTGCCTACTGTGTCTGTAATAACTGCTTCCCCCTGTTTTTGTAGGCAGGCAAAAGGCCTTGCACTGCACATGAGGAAATGTGGAGAGGAAGAATGTGCTGAGCTAGAACTACTGTGCATAGACTAGTTACTAGGCCATGCTTGGTTTGGTGGGCTACATTTTGTGCAAGTCTGGGGCAGAGCATGGAGATAGCAAACATTAGAGCTTGACACCCTGCCATGGCTTCTGCTTGTCCAGGCTTCCTGTAGGGAGATGAGCCACTGGTAGGTAGGGTGAGGCAACAGAATAAAGGCTGGGCTACATTGTCCACGGCTGCGTCGTGGCTGCGTTCCATGTGCGTCTGTTGTCCCGCCCCCAGGTCAAACAAAGGCTCTGATTGGCCAGATGTAGCGCGGATGCAGCAAAAGTCGAGCCCGGCTCGACTTTTGCTGCGTCCGCGCTACGTCCGGCCAATCAGAGCCTTTGTTTGACCTGGGGGCGGGACAACAGACGCACACGGAACACAGCCGCGACGCAGCCGTGGACAATGTAGCTCGGGCTTTCGAGGTCAAAGAAAGAACTGCACGAGTGAAGAAGGGGGTGGGGCACACAGAACCATCACGAAAGGCTCCAAAGGTACTCGAGTGTGTGCTTTTCTCCTGTCTGTCATTGTCTCACAATGTGCCTAAGAACATCTATTGTGTTTTGGACAAAATAGATAATTGTTTGCTGGCTGTGGAACTGCTGATATTTCATATGCTTTGGAATATTTTTCCTAGAAATCTTGTGATACCTGTCATGACTTTGAATTGCAGTAATGTCTGAGACCTCTACAAGTCATCAATTAGTAGAAGACTTTATAAAAAGTGCTACTTTTCATGTTTCCCATGTGTAAATGAAACCAGCTAAATGGCATTTTGTTGTTTGTTCTCTACCCTGATTGAAGGGCAAAGCGCCAGACAACCACCCACAGCGAAAGGTTGGAGTTTTGCTGCTGTGCAAGGTGTTTGTGTCTTGTGTCTTGTGTGCAAAGGTGTGCCAAGGGGGCCATGGGGTGATGGTTGCCACTTCAGTCCTCCAGAAGAACCAGAGACAGGCAGGGTGTGTCTGGGCTAGCAAAAGGAACACAACAGCACCACACGCTAATAAGAGGACTGGGGGTGGATGAAGAAGGGAGGGAGTTAAGATAATAATAAACAAGTGTGAGAGCTGTTTCTGCTTTTATTATGGGGTCAGAATCTCCAGCTAATGTGAGAAATGCTTATGCAAAAAGGAAGCCGCAAAACCAGGGAACATGGTTCTATTCTCCCCCCGCCCCCTTGTCTGAGGCACTCTGCAATGAGACACCTGTGGGGAAAAGAAGCTTAGCTGTTTGGGCAGCTGGGCTGGCTTTTGTTTTCCCCGCCCTCACCAAAGATCCTGGAATTTGACAAGCCAGCCAATTAGGAAGTTTCAAGTCTCTGTGGCTATTGGGCTCCAGAGTTTTTTGTCTTCCACCACTTCCCCCCCCCCCACACACAATCTCACCATTGGTATGTTGTGGGTGCACAGGCCAACACAGGGTTATGAATGCTTATGCCCATTTATTTTCAGTGACATAGCTCTCTATGGATTGTGGCCATACACACCGTCTCCAGAATATTCCTATTTACTGAAGTAAGACCACTTCAGAGCATGTTGGTGAAACTCAATGTTTTTCAACACAAATTCTTCTTAAAATGTAATATCATTGGTTTAGCTTACTCGTGTGCTTATGAGTAAGAACAGTGCTGAATAAGTCCACCCATAGCCACTAACAACTTAAGCTATGTAATAAGATCGTATCATCTTCAGGATTATGGTAATAAAATACTTAAAAATGTATCTGCAGATAGTAACTTTATAAGTCTCTTAAAATATACCAATGTGCAATAAAATACTTTAAAAGTTTTCCTTAAAATACACATTTAAAATGCACATTTTTAAATCACATTTTTAAACATTTTTTTTAGTATTGTATGACCATAATCCCGAAGATGATACGCTCTTATTACATTGTTGCTGGTCATAATTTCTGATCTATTTTAACTTAAGCTATGTGCGTGAAAATAACACACATACATGCGTATATTATATATGCCACACACAGGGATGTCAAGCATATGACATTACAAACGAACAAAATTGAATCGGTATATGGCACTATATGAGTATAGGTGGAAATAGCCTTAAGTTACAGTGCCTATGAATAGTGCTTACCCACTCCAGTGGCGTCACTAGGGTCGTGTCACCCTGGGGGTGAGGGGGAGCCATCTCACCTCTCTCACCCCCTGCCACCGCGTCACCCCCCCCTGTTGCCGTGCATCACCCACTGGGGTCTCCTCCTGCTCCACGTCGCCCACCGGGTCTCCAGAGGCTCTGAGCGTCGCCCTCCGAGGCCAAAGCTGACTCCGCGTCACCCCCTGAGGTTGCCCAGCAAGCAGAGGCGTATCAGCAGCGAGTGCTGCCTGGAGCACTCGCTGCTGCACCGCCCCAAAGGGGTGGTGCCGCCCGTTGCATAAATAACAGTCTCCCATGAGTTGACTTCCGTTCATGTTTAGGATGGGATTGTTCGTGTGAAATGCAACTTTCTTTTTCTTTTAGAAACCCAGCAAGGGGGGGACGACAAGGTTTGCCCTCCCAAGAAATGGACCTTGTCCCTTCTGTGCCCCCCCTCCCCATATATCATTTTTCTAGTGCTACTGATGCCATACCTTTTCAGCCACTCAGAACAGGGACAAATTCACAAACACAACATATCCAGAATCAAAGCATAATAGCTGCTTTACAATTTTTAATTCTTTCTTTAGTTAAAACAGCGCCTCACTGCTCCATCCGTGGTGGAACGGGAGAGTATATAAATGGTATAATAAATAAATAAACTTGCTCCAGTCGGGCCGACGCGGGGCAGCAGAAACGGGACGGATGCTCCTCTCCTTGCCTGTGCTGTGACAGTGACGTCGTACGGGGTGCGCGCGGCGGGGTGGCCGGGCGCGCCACCGAAGCCTTTTTTTGAATGGCCTGGGAGATGCTTCTGTTGGAATGGGTTTTAAAAAGGACCAGCAGACCAAAACAAAATGAATCGGCTAAGAGCTAGTGTGGAGCGGGAGGGGGGTCACCATGGCGGAAGACTGTTCCTTCCTCCTGCCTCCCCTTTCGAAGATCTTCAACTCCTTTTGTTTGATTCTTTTGTGTTTTGCCGATTTTATTCGTTTGGTAATGGGGGGGAGGGGGTTAGAGGTGAGTGGCGTTACAGAACAGAGAGTCTGGCCGGCTGGGGCAGGCGCATCAGGGCGGGCACATCAGGGTGCCCTGCGCCCATGGAGCAGCTGTGCAAACTGGCGCCTGGAGCTCTGCCCACAGAACAGTTCGGGCGAGCTGCCGCCTGGAGCATGTGCTCCACGTACTCCGCCCAAGATATGCCTCTGCCACCAAGCCTTCAGCGGTGTTGTTAGCATGTACGAAAACACTGCTGAGGGCCTAGTCAGAAGAGGCCGAGCCGCCAGCCAAAGAGGATGCATCGAGGCCCTCTCCCGGCTCGTACAGGGCGGCCTCGGGGTGATGCGTGGAGCCTCCAGAGGCCTCGTGGGTGTGTGATGTGGGGGTGACACAGCCCTTGGCGCGCATCACCGTCTTGGCATGTGTCGCCCCCCCGCCACAGCCCAACGACACCACTGACCCACTCTGCTAGTTGTACAGCGCAATCCTATCCAACTTACACCACCGGTGTAATCAGCAGGGGAGGGCAGGGCGGGAGGCTTGGGAGGGGAGAAAGTCCCTTTGAATCCCCATTTGGAGGGGGTTTGAATCCCCTTTCTGTTCTCGGGCCTTCCGTTCTCGCTGCACTGCTAGTTACACCGGTGGTGTAAGTTGGATAGGATTGCACTGATAGTTTCTGTAGTACAAAACTGGCCCACAGCAGGCACTGTGAATCCTATCTGGCCCAATATATGAAGTTTGACACCCCTTCTCTGAATAATAAGTTGGATAGGGACCATGGGAGCAGAGGGGGCCCTAATCTTGGCTGTCTTGTAGTGTAAATGGCAAAAACAACAACAACAACCTCTTCTCCCACCATGGGTGATTAGACCAGACTGATCTTTAAACTTGTAATGTAGCAAAACAGCCGCAGCATTGTCTACAAAATCAGAGTAACTTTATAGAAGTTGAGTGCATGTTTTGTTTTTGGTAGGATTATTATACCAATTTAACAGACGGTGTAGAAGAACTGGTATATATGAAGGTTGGAGTCCTGTTCTTTAAATATAATTCCCCCCCTTCAGATTCTTTTTTTTAAATACCTCAACCTCAAGAAACTACTCTTATCATCATCCTCGTGCCATAATGTTCTAGCTGTCTATACCTCAGCAAGTACTTTCTGGAAATTATTGATTTTTTTCTAAAAATGTATTTTAGCATAAGGATTTTGACGTTTTGCTTTGTTTTAATAAAAAAATTAAAGTTTAATTGCCATCGCCGGGAATTATTCCTATTTTTAGTGTAGTGACCACTTCCAAAACGCTACTCTGTTACATGCATGTGGCATTTACATAACTCCTTCAAGCTGAAGTGGAAAAGTGGTGCTTAAATTAAGATTGCTCCCATTTTGCACATCTCAGCAAAAGGTGCGTAGTGTTCAGGGGAGTGTCTGAAGCTTAACATGATGTCTGTAGTTCTCAATTACCATTGCAAGTGCTGCTCAATGGACCACACTGGCCCCTCTGCTATTCTATATAATTTCTTAAACTAAACCTGGACAGTGCTAACACTAAATGCTAACTATTAAGCAATGGCTGAGTTCTTATGCCCAGTTACAGTGCATACTTAGAAGTTCATTTGGGACTTGAATGGGTAACAAGTAAACGGGTTGGCAACTAATAATGGTAATGATCTTTGGAATTCTTAGAACTTGTGACAAAATGAAGCATTTTTAATTTGGGAATAAAGTCACGGGGTATATCTGTATGACCCGCTGTGGTATCTCAGAGATGTCTCAAGCCCCTCCACCATATTATGCACACCCAAGCAGGGTTATTGGTATTTGTTACAACTGTATGGCCTAAAACACACGGTTTTTTAAAAATGCCAATATTAGTTTCTTCTAAAAGGATTCATATCAATCTTGTGAGACTAGCAGCCTAATCCGATCCTTTCCCCCACCATAGTATGCAGTTGTGCAAAAATGCAGAAAAATATTTTCTTTTACCTTCCCATAAGCCTCCTGCTCACCAATGGGTCTCCTCGGACCTGTGCCAGCTCCTTAGCTGGCACAAGTCTGAGGAGAGAGAGGGTGTGTGTGACGGGAGACGAGGAAGAGGATGGCGTCCAGCGCAAATCACCTATGCTGGTTGCCACCCTTTCCCGCCTCCTGCCCTCCCCTGTTCTAACCTGTTCCGCCCCTACCACTGACTCACCTACCACTGACTCACTAGTGTCACTGGGTGCTCCTCTGGGTGATGGCATGTGCTGGGCCTCTCTGGCAGTGGGCTGGATGCGGGTGGCTCTACACACTTCTGGAGCACCTTCTGCGATGCCAGAAAGTGCATCCCACCACTGGAACATCACATCTATTGAGGGATTGTTGCAGGAATATTCTTGGCTAGTCATGTTGTTAATATCAACTAAATGGTCTCCTAATTATTAGAAATAACTTTTTTTTAACTGCTACAGGGCATGGTAGGAGTGGAATTAATTAAGATTGTGTAATGAGAGAACAATATTTGCTATCCCTTAATAGAAACTCTTATGACAGCACAAGGATGAAAAACGGTTTTCATTGGAGGAAAAGTGGTTTTCAAAGATGAGAATTGAGAGGATCACAATCCAGAAGGCACTTAATTATTTTATTAACGGAGAATAGGGGTGTAACAATCCTAACCAGGAGGTAGTTTCATGTGCTACCTCCAGGTTCAGCAGCAACATGTCCCTGAATACACGTTGTAGGAGAGTAGTGGCAGGGGAGAAGCATGCCTGAGAGTAGTGGCAGGGGAGAAGTATGCCTGAGAGTAGTGGCAGGGGAGAAGTATGCCTGAGAGTAGTGGCAGGGGAGAAGCATGCCTGAGAGTAGTGGCAGGGGAGAAGCATGCCTGCCTCTCCAACTAGAGCCCCCTGGCAGGCCACTGTGGGAAATAGGATGCTGGACTAGATGGGCCCTTGACCTGATCCAGCAGTAGACTTGCCATACATCCTGGAATGGCTGGGACCGTCCCGGATTTCGGACTCGGGTCCTGGCATCCCGGGAGGTATGGCGCCTTCCCGGATTGCCGCCGCTGCCATTTTAGCCAAGGATTATTGTCGCGCACAAGCAGCCCGGCAGTCCTTCCGATGAAGGGCTCCCAGGTCGCCTGGAAGCCATTCATCCAGAAGGGCTCCTGGGCCGCTTGTGCATATGCGAGCGACTCGCAAAATTTGCGAGCTGCACGCATGCGCACAAGCGGCCTGGAAGCCCTTCATTTGGAAGGGCACCCGAGCCGCTTGTGCACGGCAGTCCTTGGCTAAAATGGTGGCGGTGGTCATGGCCACAGTAAGGGGGTAAATACTTTTTTAAAAAATTAAAAAATCCATTGAAAGAAAACAAAACCCCAAAACAAAAGTATTCAAAAAAATTTGGAGCCCCCCCCCCAACAATCGGAGGAGTGGTGTTTCTGGTCTGGGTCCAGAAAAAATATGATAAGCCTATCCAGCAGGGATCTTCTTGTGCATTAGAAGTTGGCACAGTGTGTATACTATTGTACCCTGTGACTGTTACAAGTGTCGTAGCTCCTTGGAGGTATGTAGCTTTGAAATTGGACCCAAGTTTTGTTGCTTCTCTCAGAACTGCTCTTTTTCTGAGAGAAATTGTGTAACGCAGCGGCAATGAGCTGGGAAGTTCTTGGTTCAAGTCTATATGCTTAAGGAAGGCTGCAAGCCTATCCACACATTCCTGGGAGTAAGCCCCATTGAACACAGTGGGATTTACTTCGGAGTAGATGTACATAGGATTGTGCTGTAAATGAGTTTCTCCTGTACACCTTGCACCAAAGAGGAAATAAACAGAAATAAAATACTGATCACGTAACACTGCCTCTTCTCTGTCTTGTAATAAGTTGGAACTTTATAAAACAGCATTCTTCTCCCTCCCCCCCCCTTTTTTTTTAAAAGTTTGCTATCTCGAAAATTGTTTCTGTGTTTAGCTTGGGGTTAATAACATTTTTCTTTTTAGGGTGACTGAATCATACTGACATTTGGAAGTTATATTGTGAAAGTCCACTATTTTAGTTGTTCACATGGAAAAAAGTATTGGCTTTGTCAGTCCTGATGTGACACTTAAACTAACAAGGTTGTGATGAGGAGGGAATTGCTCAGGCTTTCACCCTAGAAAGAACTCATCACAATCTTCTTTTATGACTACTCATGTGTTGAACTTTAAACACGTGCTTAGTCGTACCAAAGAAGAGGTGTTCATCATTTTGTAGATTTCTGCTGATGTATTGAAACAGACAGAGATTTGTGGCTACAGGGAAAGAGGTAAATGGCCCATGTAGGAATAAGTTACTAGGTTTTATTTCTTGAATTTAGATGGGATTTTATTTTCTCCCCCAAATCAATTCAGTGCGTGGTAAGTGTTTCATTGTGTTCCAAGGATGAGCGTCTTAAATCTTTGCTCAAGACTGAGTTGAAATCCTACCAAAGAGAACGTATGCTGAGATTACTGGTGGTTGAAACCACTACAGATGTCATGCTTACTTGTATTGGAGCATAATGTTTTCTGTCACATACTGTAGGTAATCTACTAAGTTGCCATGATCAAATACATTGTCACGCATATTGTAATCTGTCAGTGTGATTTGTACTTTCCACCCATAGAAAGGAACTACGTAGTCTTTGGGGGAATTTTTGAACATCTGCTGCAAAGACCCTGCATGTTGTAGAAGATTCTGCAGAGCATTGCAGGATTCATGCCCAGTTTATATTACATGCTAGCTGGACCTGTCTGCCTCGGTGTTGTTCCTCCTAAACAGACAGTGTATCCTCAAACATACATATCCAATGCTCCTCTGTGGCTACACGTAGCAGAGGAAGATTGGTATAGGTCAGGGGTAGCCAACCTTCCACCATTAGGGCCTCTGTGTTCTTAAGAGTTGTGTAGATTAGAAGACAGAATCTTGGCAGCTGCACTTGCTGATGGTGCTGTTAAAGCAGCTGCACCTGCTGAAATGCTCTCACCTATACAACCATTAAAGGGCCAGAAGCATTCAGGTTGAAAGGTTGGCCACCCCTAGTATAGGTAGACGTGTTGCATATCAGGAAAACCTCTCTGCCATTGTTGATCTTCTCACTGAGGAGTGGCTTCTGAGGAACCCTCGAGTTTTCCCCAACACTGGTTATCTCTTCTAATAGGCCAGAGGCTCCATATTCATTGCCCTGCAGGAGCCAGAATAGCAATCCTGTTCTTTTCTGCTAAGCGTTTCTGTTTCTTCCTAATTTGATTGTGGGAGTGAATAATAGTGAAAATAAGAAGCTCCTAAGAAGAGTGGCAGTTTCATTCTTCAGTGCAAAAGACACAGAATTCCAGTATGGAGCTCAAGAGATTAAAAAAAAAATCATTTTAAAGTTACTTTTATAACCATTACAATAACTTCTTTAGAACTTTGCTTTTCTAGACATTTCGATTTTTGAATAAAGCTTGGTTGACATCTGTAGAACGTTGCACCCCCCCCCCCCACAGGCCACTTTAGTAAAAATATTATTCCACAAAGGTTTTTAAAATAACTTCTAATAGCACTATCCTACATATAGTATGTGTACCTGGAAATAAATGCCATCGATTCCCAAAGGACTGTTTCCCAGGTATGTGTATAGGATTGCAGTCTTTGACTATATCTAATAAATTAATACTTTAAAAGACTGATCCAGGTGTGACATCTGGATCACAGTCAATCTGCTTTAAATTCAAGGACTATGTGTTTGAATATTTTGGTTTACATGGGTTGTATCTGTGCAGTATAAATCTAGCCTATTTACCGGGTCCTCTTATGTCTTGGCCTTGTGCCTTTCCTACTTCAGATAACTTTGCTTTACAAGCAACTCCTGTGACTTAGTCTTGGTACATTTCTTATGCCACATCCTCTGAGTTTCATAGATGGATAAATGAAAATGCTGAGAACACCACCTGGTTGGAATGTTGCTGAACATTTTCTGCAGGGGCGTCGCGACGACGCGTGACACCCCTGAGCGGGGGCGCGCGTCACCCTTAAGGGGGAGGCTCCGCCCCCGCGCGTGACGTCACGCGCAGGAGCGGAGCGCCCTCCCCGCTCCGTTTTTGGCTCATTTTAGAGCCAAACGGACCCAGGGGAGGGCGGGCGGGCCCACCTCCACCGCAAAAATGTAAGTGAGGGGCATCGCGCATCACCCCTATACGCGCGACGCCCCCCGGCGGCCCGCCCCCCCGCTTCCCCCCGTCGACGCTAGTGATTTTCTGTTTCCCTCCTCAACCTGAGAACACTGAAGGAAATATACAGTATAATTAGAAGGCTAACAATGGCAAAGGTGATCAAGAGTGACCATTAAGAAATCAAACCTCAACAGTAAGCGCAAACTCCTCATCCTTGACTTCTTAAAGCTCTCTGTGCTGTGTTTCTGCTCTTATCTCCTGACATGCCCCTGACTTTCACTCAGATTCCTCAACCTTCAGCTGCCAAGCTGGAACTTCCAGGTTCAGAAACAAACGGTACGATTTATAAAAACAGTGGCTGGCAGAGGCATAGGAATTGGGGGGGGGGCGGTGTCCGGCCTTGGGCAGCAGGGTCTGGGTGCAGCAGAGGGGCAGCACTTGCCCTGCGGCGGCGATTTCGGCAGCGGTGTCGTGGCGGCAGCGGCGTTTGCACCGCTTTTTCAGATTTCTTTGGGCTTCTGAGGCTTCTGAAGGCCTCTGGAGACTTCCGGAGGGTGGGGAATGTGCTTCCCGCCAGCCCGGCTCCTAGGGTATGATTTTGGCATCTCGGAGGCTGATGATGTCACCTGGTGGGGGCGGGACTTCTGGGTGATATCACCTCCCGGGGGCGTGGCTTCCATCACCTCCCGGGGGCGTGGCTTCCTGGAGAGTCCAGCAAATTGGTTTGTTGCCCTCAGTACGGGGCCGCGTTCCTACGCCATTGGTTGTTGGTCAGCAAAATTATGGGAAATAGCTATTGCTGTCATGCTTAGCTTGAAGATCATCCTGGAAGTATTGAGCTGGCTGCTGTGCTTGATTGAAGATTTGGTCTCATCCAGCTCATCTTATGTTCTTAAAGTTTCCTCTTGCTCCCTTAACAGCTGAGTCTTTCTCCCTTTCTACTGCTTATGTGCCTACAGCTATGTGATACCACTTCTCTTTCGGACCCATTCTCAAATGAGTCTTTTTCCATAGAGACTTTAACTTTGATCTTAGTCCTCACCCCTACTGCAAGGAACCTGAAGCACGTGTAACTGGAGGTGTTCAGCATCATCCCTTGTCTCTCTCTTTCTCTGTATTTCACCACTGTCCAAGTTTAATTGCAAGCTCCTTGGGGCAGGGACCTGCTCTTCTTATTTATGTTGGTTTGTAAAGTGCCATGTACATTGCTACAATATAAGAAATAACTATTATCAATTCAGCTGACATATTGGCTGAATAAAGGTTTGCTGAAACAACTTGTTTTAAAATTGGTATTATGAAAGTGGAAATAAATGCACACTATTTGTGCTCTTGCCCCTGTTTACCCAATCCTTCCAACCTCTGAAAGCCATAATTTTCCCTCTTGTGTTGGGATAGCGTTTCTCTATAGAGGACCACTAAATCTTACTGTCCCATAAATATGTGAACATAAATCTGTGATTTATTACAATTTAGCTCCTGTTTCAGTGAAGGAGGTTTACAGCACTGAGACTACTCATTAATCTCATTCATAACCCATAGTATAAACATAACCTTTTCAATACATAACAGCAAGAATTATGGGTATGTATGATTTACGGCTGCATTTTGGAAGAAGAATGAACCGCAAACATTCCCCCTCTTGTAGTCTGAATGCTCATTGATAAACTGGCAGAATTCATAGAATGTTTAATGCGCATTTCAACGTGTTTTTTTAAAGACTAGTTTTATCTGCTTCTTGTAATACTAATACTATATTCTAAACACATTTACAGTCATACCTGTCATAAAGCTGCTTCCGTTAGTACTGATTCATTAAATGTTATTTGACTCAGCATGATTGACAGCTATTCTAGCCAATGGGAGCAGAGCATTCTGGGAGTCGCACAGCCAATTGACACCAATTTCCTATCTCCTAGACATCATTGAACTCCTGTGGTGCTCTTTCACGCAGATCCCCTGCATTATGAGAAGTATTGCTGTATTTGAAAGTTCCATTGAATCTAATGGAAATTATTGCTAAGTAGTTCATATTTCGCAGGACTGTAGCCACAGGATGGGGAGAAGATGACCTATGGCTGTCAGGTCCCTTTCCAGACTTTGCTGCTTTCATACTTTATTTTTTGTCCCTGGTTATTTCTAAGCAAAGTAAGGAGGGAAAATGTTGAATGTTCTAAAAGTGCGCCTTCCTGTTTTCTGGTACTTGTTCCTGGTCGATCACTGTCTCTATTTTGCCTTTTGGGGGGGGTGCCTTTATAAGAACTTCACTAGTTTGTACATTTAGCTTCTATTCTGTCGCCATATCCTATAACTGCCTATTCAGATTTGTAACTGCTGCTGAATGATTGAGTTGTAGCTTTTCGAAGTTCAAATAGATCATGGGTTCTCAACCCGGGGGTACGCGTACCCCCGGGTTGAGAACCCATGATCTATTTGAACTTCGAAAAGCTACAACTCAATCATTCAGCAGCAGTTACAAATCTGAATAGGCAAATCTGAAAGTCAAGCTCAAGTCAGGCTGGAGGTTCGCGAAACATTGCCCGTTATCAGCTGCTGCGGTCAAACTTTTCAAAAGTTGAGATCAAAGGTTCTCAAACGTTTTGGCACCGGGACCCACTTTTTAAAATGACACTCTATTGGAACCCACCTAGCTTTATGAGACTTAAAAAAAGTGATCTAGAAGTAAATGTTGTTTATTTACAAGTAATATTTGATTTATTTATTTGCAAAAAACCTCTATCCATTTCCCATAATGAGGCCATCCTAATGAATAGCCTCAAGGCTTGAGGGGCTTAGTTATGTGACCTAGCCTTCTCTTGCCCCCACTACCTGTCATTGACAGACTTGGACAAAAAACACCAGAAAAAAGATCTCCAACATTTATCTCCCTACATTTACACAAGCTTGCAAACTGCAGGAGCTCAGCTCCTTGCAAACTCCAGGAGCTCAGCTGTTTTCAGGGCAATTGGCCACTGTCTGATTTTTGAATAGCCTCAGGGCTTGAGGCAATTATCTGATCTTTCCATCACCCGTGTTTTCATTGGAGGCTCTGAGGGATCCACCAGAAATTGGGTCCCAACCCACAGTTTGAGAAACACTGCCATAACCTATACAATTTATATAGATTCCTATGGGAAAATTTTTACTTGAAAATTGCTTGCTGCCATAAATATAAAAACATTTAAAGTATCCTGTGAGTCTAAAGCACATGTCTATAGATGATGCCACAGGACCAATTGGTTGTGTTTGCTGTTACTGAATAACATGGCTATCCCTCTGGAAGTTGTTACAGAAGATGTTGCATTTTTGTGTGATTCAATACACTGGCCATTTCCTTCTTCCAACCAGTGAGTTGGAAAGGCAACAGTATATAAGCAAAGCCAGATGTGAACAGTCTGCCCCAAGAGTAGGTGCAGCTGTAACTTGTCTGGTTGGTTGGTTAGAGCTTGACTATTTCTCACTTCTGAACAGAGCATCTTTTCCAGTCTCCAGTAGGTATGCGTTGGAAAGGCTCAAAAAAAGACCTCGCTTACCACTTGCAGAGGGAGTTGTTATGCAGAATTTAAAGGGATGTGCAATGGGCGTTTCTACTGTGGGGGAAAAATGATTTAAATAAAACTAAAAAATAATTAAATACGCCTCTGACCAAGTTGTTGAGATCCAAATATCTATGCCATTAACTGATCGCAGTGTGGCAAGGGAGGTAGAGTGGTAGAATAAAAGCAGGGAGACCTAGGTTTAAAGTCTTACTTAGCCTCTTACTTAACCCACTTGACAAGATTAGTGTGAGGGTGGAATGGGGAGGGGGATAACCATGTACACCAGCCGAAGCTCCTTAATGTTCAACAATTTTGTACTGATACGGGTAAAGATGCCATGAATTAAAAATCTGTTCTTTATTGTTCTTACAACCGCAGCGGGTCTCCTTAATGTTGGTGGGATAAAAAATCTCGTACGTGTACACTCAGGTTTTTTAATTGGCCTGTCATTGAGGAATTCTAAGGCTGCAATCCTATCCACACTTTCTTGGGAGTAAGCCCCATGGAATGCAATGAGGCTTACTTCTGTGTAGACACACACAGGTTTGTGCTGTAAATTGAGTACATTATTATGAGATGCATTATTTAAAAATAGGTGTTTTAATGGAGAACTCACCCTATTTGGATTGTCTGACATACCCACATTTGGAAAGCTGCAAGGAACATTCCCTGTTGTTTTTTGTATGAGGGAGGGATAGATGAATGAATGCTTAGTAGCCTTCTCCACCATGGGTCCTAGGACATTGTGACTAATGATTCTTTAAAAGAATCTGAGTTTGCCACTTATTCCTGTGCTTGTGAAAGGAGTAGTCTCTCCCTTTCCTCCCTCAACTATGCCACAGATAGTGCCTAAGGATAGGCAATACTCTTGCCTCTTGTTCAATGTGCAGCCTTAACTTTGCTAGGGAAGGCAGTGGCTATGGTGAGACACCCAACTGATGAGATACAAAGCCCAGCGAGAATATCCCCAACATTTCATTCAAAGCAGAATTTGAAGGAAGCTTATGTGAGTGGCAGCTCAGGTCAGTCAGAATTGTATTATTTGTTTTAAAATTTTATACCCTGCTTTCCCCTCACAAAAGGCCCTAAGCAGCTTACGAAGCAATTAAATCAGTCTGTAAATAAAATGACAAAGTGTTGTGTCCCCAATTCTTGCAAAGCACAGAGAACACTAAACCTTAAAGGAAATTAGCAAATGCCTGCTGGAACATAATGTCCCCAGCCTTCAATGAAATATTGTATAGGCAAAGAGGCAATCTCCTATTGCACAGCAGGGAGTTCCACATAGTGAGTGTCGCCACAGAAAAGGTGCTCTCGTGTCACCAGTGACCGAACCCCAGATGACAATGGAACTCGCAAGAGAGGCTTGCCAGGAGATCTTTTGAGGTACAAAAAAATATGATTGTGCAAGTATTAGGCATTATTAAAAGCCCATTCATTTAGTTATTTACTTACTAATTCTGTAGCTTTCTTTGTTTTCATAACTTCCATTCATTTCCAGTTGCTTTGAATGAGAAACTGGGCTTCAGGGGCAAGAAGTTGTTGTATAGCAGGGGTTCCCAACCTGTGGTATGTGTACCACTGGTGGTATGCGGACCACAGGCTGGTGGTACGTGGGCTGCTGGTGGCCAAAATGACTGAACAACTCCTGGATTGTCATGAGTTACCTATTTGTTGTTCATTCAGTGCCATGGTCATTTTTTCCAAAATCAATGTGTGTCCTGTTAAAAATGTTTTTATAAGATTAGTGAAATGTTGCTAGGGTGAGGGGTGTGCCTCTTTAAATGTTTACTGGCTCATTTTGCCCAAACTAAAATTTAGAGGTATTTCATTGCAGCAAAGCTTAAAATGTTTAAGCAATGTTACTCGAGCAATGTTTTAAATTATGACAGATTTAAAAACATTCATAATTTCCGGGAATTCCGTCGTTTAATAAATAATGCTAATATTTATTCGTCGTTATGCTAATAAAAACTAAAGCATAAAAGCTGTAAAATGCCTGACGTTTCGTGACTCAAATTGGTAGCATCTTCGGAGCAAACTCACAGAACAAGCTTTAAATTATATTTTAAAAACTTAAAATATCAGTAGGAATTTTGGCATTTTTTAAAGTTAGTTTTGCACATCTCTAAGCAGAAAAAAAGTACCAGCCAGCTATGAAATCTCCTGCCCTGAGAGAGAGAAAGAGAGAGAGAGAGATCAAATCTCTTCCTTTAAAAAACAAAACAGTTTGAAGCCGTGTTCATGGATTACCTGCTAGTTTCTCATCCTGGTACTAGCCAAATCCAGATCTGAACCGCTTGAGATGTGGAAAACTATCCGGAGCCTTCAGATCACTTTACAGGTCTAAAATGAATAACCTTTTTTTGTGTGTGGATTTTTAAAGCTATTTTATTGTGGGTTTTTAACTTTATGGAAAAACAATTTGAACATGGCTTTTATTAAACTTGTGAATATTAAACATATGAAGACTATAGCTGGCCATGAAAGCTTCCGTTCAATTTTGAATATAAAAGAAATCAAACCAAGTTTAATGTCTGGACAGGCCACCCCAGTCTCTCTCTCTCTCTCTCTCTCTCACACACACACACACACACACACACACACACACACACACACACACACACACACACACACACACACACACACACACACACACACACACACACACACACACACACACACACGGGAGTGCATGCCTCTTGATGTAAACCACGCAAGTCATTGTCAGATATACAATACTTAACTATATAAGCCCCATTTGACTAATGCAGCATGCATATGTTATGCTCTCATCTCTCTATTTTGCAGAGACTTTTGCAAGAAAATCTTCAATGCTAGGTTAGAATAATAGGATGTTCCCACTTTCAAAATACATTTATTTAAATAGACTGAATTAATTACGTAGCCTTGAGACACTTTAATTTTCCCAAGTGAAGGGAAGAGAAAAGCATATTTTTTTATTCCACATACCATTATATATTGAAATAAAGTAATAGGAATATGGAGCGGATTGTTCATGGTGATGACTCTCAAATTCTAACAGATACAAAATAGGTGTTGATTGATTTTAAACAAGAACAGATTACATATAGGTATGACTTGAATTGTCTGGGGAATCTTTATTGCATTGGGACTTTTGCTACAGATATGAGTACAGGAATCCAGGTGTAGAGTAGCCACTGAGCCTTGTGACTGTCTTCTGGGTTGCTGAAGAGGATAGGAAGCATTTTCCCCCTCCCCCGCCTCCTGGGGCCTACTGTTGGTAGGATCTGGCTCATGTTAGCTTGGTCCCCACTTTGTTCCTTCCCCAGTTTACTTAGCTCCTCTCATTCATCTGGCCTTCTAGAAGCAGCACTAAGACGAATGTAATGCAGAAGCAGATACTCAGTGTGAAAGAAGTGGTAGCATCCTAGAGATTTAAGGAGACCCAAAGCTTGCGCCGGACCTTAACAACAAGGATGCGAATCTGCACCTACACGGGCAAGATTATCACTTCTGTTGTGAGAACCCTCATCTAATATTTCACTTGTCTCATTTATGTTCCTTCAAAATTCCTCAAAGATCTTACTTAAGGAGATCTCCCCACCGCCCACCCCACCCCCCAAAAATTACTTGGCATGTTGCTCTAGACTAGAGGAAATGTAAATCTTCAAGAGTCACTATAGGAAAGACACATTAGGGATACCAGATGTATAAAATCAATATGTAGTAGATCTGGGAGAGGAGTCAAGCTGGGACACATGTGATATAGGTTGCTTCAAGACTACCTGTCTACAAAGGCTAGGTCAAAAATAACGGAGGGATTGACAGTTAACCAATCACCAGTTTTGTGTTTCTTACTAGCTCCTGAAGAAAAAAAACTCCTGGATTGTTGGTATGCAGGCAGGCAAGTTGGTCTTGAGCTTTGAGTTGGTCTAGAAGTTACTTATACCATGGGAGTTAGTATCTCCTTGACTAAAGGCAGTGACAGACCAAGGACATCGTCCGTGCGGTGCACACGTCGCTCCAGCTGCGTTGCCGCACCGGACACACGTTAGGGGGCTGGATGGGACGTTACCATGTCCCACCAGATTGCTGCCGCAGCGAAGATCGAGCAGCGAGCGAGGGAGAGGGTGGGGAGAGAAGGGGGGAGAGAAGAAGGAACTTCCCTCTTCTCTCCCCCTTCTCTCCCCCCCTCTCTTTCGCTCGCTCGCTGCTCAATCCTCGCTGCGGATCTTCCCTCAGGGAAGAGAAGAGGTCAGGACTAGTGGGGACTGCACAGAAGAGAAATGCATTTGTTTTGTGTGTGTGTTGTGTGTGTGTTTACTAAAGCCACAATATAAATGGCAGTAACTACAACATAAAACGGGGGGGGGGGAATCAGCAAATGACAACACACACAGCTAGACGCATTGGAGAAAAGGATGGAGCTTGCTGGCTGCCCCAGGCACATGTTTCAACACTGTACTTCTCCTGGATTATCAAAAAGTTAAAACCCTTCCAAGTGACGAAAGCTTGAAAAAACAAAACCGCGTTCGCTCGTAGTTACCCCAAGCGAGGAGAAAAATGGCTGCTTTACCAAAACATTCTGCCCCTCTTTCCCTTTGATTGACTTTGGCTTCCTTCCCTTTGATTGGCTCTGGCTGCTCTGTGTCCTGCCCCTAGGGGGCTGGGACACGGACGGAACACGGCAAACGTTCCCAGAGCTGGGATTTGGGCAGCTGAGGCGTCGACGTGCCCGTGGCTGACAATGTCTGCCGGCGGCTGCAACGACGGTATGGCATACTGACAAACCACGCGCGCAGCACGGGCGCACCTCCGTGCCGGACGGAAGACGTCCTTGGTCTGTCACCGCCTTAATTCTCTTTCCCTGGTCCCATATCTTTAGGAGTTGCCATTGATCTCCATGGAAAATATAACCTCTAGACCAGGTCTTTGGTAGTGTCACTGCAGGCAGACTTCTGGGCCTAACTATATCACCTGGAGTGATATTTCTTGCATTCTGATCACTACGGTCCTCTGTTAGGCTTGCTCCTGACAACCTGAGGATGCAAGGGAGACCTGCCGTGCTTTTGCAAGTTGGTGAAGGCATTGCAACGTAAGCAAAGTAACCTGCATTATTTTATTTTCACCGCGAGCTTCATGCTGCTTTAAAGTGAATGTTGCGCTGAGAGTTTTGGGAAGTTTCATCTGTCCGTTCCATGCCATCTGTTTTTGTGGGCATCTTCTCCCTTTGTCCTTCAATAGTCAACTCCCATGAAGTGAGATGCCCCTTCATCACTTTTAGTTCATGTTTATTTTTTTCCCCATGTGCAGATGGTGGCACCACCTGCAGCTATGCCCTTTCCATGCATTTGTCAATTTTTGTATTCTGTTTAATATTCAACACGCAGGTAACAGGGTGGCCTGCTGTGGAAACGGCTCGTTCCGACATGGCCCAGACTCCAATCAAGCAAATGACCTACAGACACTAAGGCTCAATTATTATTAAGTATTTCCATGATTGTAATTACAAGGAGAATGTTTCACTATAATACAGCTGTTGAGGCTTTACTGCATATCCCTGTACTGTGCCTTATTAATACAGTGTGTAGAATTGCTGACTTCACAATTTTCTCCATTATATTTATGATAACAAAAAAGGTTATGAAAATGGATTCACTCCAGGACCCCCTGCTGAGTTAGTTACTATGATTCACCAGTTTATTATGGCAATAAAGCAACATGAGACAATAATGCTGGGACCTGAAATGTGCTAATGATGTTTCATATTGTTCTGAAAAGATTGTGCAGAAATTGGAAAATGCTACGAGTCCCTGATAATCCAATAGAGCAGATGTCTTGCTACGAGCTAAAAATGATCAAGAGATACCACCCTCTTTCTTTGCTTAAGTTGATTCTAACTGTGTAGCATTGAAATGCAATTCTGTACTGAAAATTCATTTTCAGAATTCAATGCAGAAAATTTGAAGCTTGACTGCACAAAAACGAGTATCGCAGATTATATGCCTGTAGGATTTGTGTAATGACTACTATTCATGGACAATGAGCATAATGTTTTAAGTGTAATATTAAGGATGGTTCAGTTCAAAGGGAATTTAAAAGGGAAGTCTACTCGTGTGACTTACGAAGCCAAATATGCATGGCTGGTAGTTTCCAGTAGCCCACCAGGGGACTGGTGAACTCTTGTTCTACTGCCTGCTTGTGAATAACCAAATCAGCAGCTGATGGGCTGTGTTCAGCTTAATGCCGTGGTCCTCAATCTCTCTCCCCCACCCACTTGAAACATGGTGCTAAAAGTTTTGTTTTAAACATTGCAAGGTTCAAATAAGTAGGTAGGGAAGGAGATGGAGTTACTAGAACTTTGCATCCACAAGGTCTGAGGCATAACCCCTGGGAATTCTAGGTAAGGCAGGAAAGACCCCTGTTGAAACCCTGGAGAACTGCTGCTAGTCGGTATAAGACATTCCTGAGCTAGAAGGACCAATTTTCTGACTTGAGGTAAGGCAGCTGTCTATATACTGGAGTGATGCTGCTTATCATTCTTCAACAGCAAAAGAGAAATATTTGCTGTGAAAGAAATAATACATGTAGTAATAAATTCCCTAACCCTTTCAAGCAAATTGATGTCAACCAAGTAGCCATCACTAACCATGATGTTTTGAATTAAAACATCATGATCAGCTGTTGGTTTGCCAGCATAGGCACACAGCATGAAGCTCTTAAAGTAAAGGTATGCAACTAATTAAAGGTAAAGGTTCCCCTTGCTCGAAAGCCAGTTGTTATTGATTCTAGGGGCGGTGCTCATCTCCGTTTCAAAGCCGAAGAGCCAGCGATGTCCAAAGACACTTCCGTGGTCATGCGTCTGGCATGACTCAACGACAAGGCGCAAGGAACGCTGGAACCTTCTCACCGAGGTGGTACCTATTAATCTACTTGCAATTTCTGGCTTTCAAACTGCTAGGTTGGGTAAATATAAAATCAGGTGATCACTGAAATGCCCCGCCCCCAAGCCAGAAACGTCTGGTTTTTTTTCCAAGGGAAGCCAGACAAGTGAAATTCTTCCGGGGGGGAGGGGGGGTTGTATATCCCTAAAGTGATAGAGAGAAAAGGTATATCTTGGAACATAATGAAATCCCTTTAAATGGAAGAGTCCCTGACAGGGCCCAATCCTATCCTACTTTCCAGCACTGATGCAGTTGTGCCAACAGGGCGTATACTGCATCCTGTGGTGTAGGGGCAGTCACGGAGGCCTCCTCAAGGTAAGGGAACATTTGCACCCTTACCTCAGGGCTGTATTGTGGCGGCATCAGTGCTGGAACATTGGATAGGATTGGGCCCTGAAATGGATGTCAGACTTGTTGTGCTGAAGAAGTCTGAATCAGCTGGATTTATCTGGTTTGTGTCACAGAAGCTACTGGAGCAGGTATGCCTTATGACAGTCAACGAAGGCATATTGTTATTTAAAGGAGAGGATGTGACTCCTCCAAGGTATAAGTTATTTACAGGACTGCACAATTACATTTTGACCCTGTGCACTGCAAAACAACCTTCTGCCCATAGTGCACGCATGTGGGATGCTAAGTTACATTCCTAGAATTACCATGGCTTTCATTTACGCAACATTTCTGAGAAACCAATTTAAGTTTGAAATGAACTGTTGTACCAGCAGAAGGATCCCAGAAGTCTCTGCTTTTTTTTTTAACTTTAAAAAAAGCCTAGTTTGTACACATGCATTTTCGCTTGTTATCTTAATCAATAATATTGAAATTTCATTGCGGGGAGAGAACGCTCCGTGATTGCTGCATGCTGTTTGTCGGTCTCGGCTAATTCTCCCTATCAAAAATGTAAACAGGCAGATTACATTGCTTAGGTATTCTTGACTTGCCAACTAGTGTGGTCAGGAGGAGGATGACACAGTGATGGTTGCTGGAAATAAAGATCCTCTGGAGAGGCCTGTGTCATTTTTAAGACTATGCTGTCAACTTGTGTATTTGTGAAAACACTGGTAAACTCGGCTTACAGGTGGCAACAATTCCTGGCAGCTGCTGCAATCAGCACGGCTAGCAGATTGTGTGCTGATTTGGACAGGGGTTCCAGAACTCCATTACAAGCCCCCATTCCACCCTGTATGTAGTTTTGCTTGCTCTGTGCAGGGGTGTTGCCCTCTGCTTTGACATAAACATCTTGTTTTGACATCAGCATCTTAAAAACGTTTCCTTTTTCAGACAGTTATAGTAATTGGCGTGTCTTGGGTTGTCTTGACAATTTCTCAAGTTAGCTAGTGTAGGAATACCATAATCATTTTGGGGTGCATTTTGTTTCTTCTTGTGAAGCAGAAATGTCACTCAGTTGCCTGATGCATTTGTTTTACACATGCATGTGGTGCTGGGTGCATGTTGGGTAAGTGTGACCCAGTCTAGGCTCATGGCATTTTGCTTGGGCTGATAGCAAGGAAGCAGCAGATTCCACATACCTTTAGGGAAAAATGCCAAGCTCTGGTTCTTCAAAGCAAGTTCCTCCTCGCAAGTAGCTGGCTGGCTTCGGAGAAGCATGGCCATTCTTTTTGGGAAATTCCATGACCAGCTGCATCTTGCTTTTGTCAGCAGATTTAGACCTGTAAACAAGCCACATCCTGGGCACCTCCTGACTTTGGAGTAAACAAGACTGTTGGTGATCACAACAGAAGTGCCTTCAATCTTGGCTTCTTCACCAACTTCCTTCACTGTAAATTGAATGAGAAGTTGTACGGTAACTGAGGCACAGGTCCATTGAGCAATGAAGGAACCCCCTGCTGCATCCTCTTCAGGGTGCAGATAGATAGAAGGTACCCATCTCTGACTGGGGACGGACCATCAAGACACCCCCAAAAACCCAGTCCTTGATGAGCTCCTCCTACAATTGCCTTGATGCATCCCTATGAGAATTTTGGTTATAAGAAGTGAGGTAACAGAGACCTAATTGGTGCTGTTGCGTGTGTTCGCCTGTTGTTTCTCCAATTGCTTGCAAATTGCTCGGCTACCTGCTGGTGCTGCATCAATCACCCCCACTCCCACAGAAACACTGTGCCAGTTGGCACCCAGGATAGTTGTCAGACCTTCCCTTTCCAGCCTTCTCTTTCTAGCAATATTGCCTTGCTTCCCTCCCTGGATCTGGCTAAGGTTACTGCCTAGGCTGCCTGCCTGCCTGGATTTGCCTTTCAAACACTTTTCTGCCTCTTTCTCCACCTTGGAACCAGGAGATGGTTGTGCCTTGGCAACCTAGCCCTGCTATTCCTTCAATGGCACGAGCTTCAACCCTGCAGACACAGATAGGTAACCTTGGCCTTTGACACCCCTGAACATTGGCCCACGACACACACACACCCATGCCTGTGCTTTGTGCGCAGTCAATTGATGACACACTTTCTGTTTCTATCCTTTGCTCCTTTGGTGCGAGTGTGTTGGGAGTCCCGGACCCTGCATTGCATTAGCTTTTTAATCCCCCTTCCCAGTTATTGTATTTATGTCCCCACAATAAGCTATCAATGATGATCAGACCTATAACTTGCTTCCCATTTCATTGAGAGTTGTGCCACTTGGTCCCTGCACGCAGAATACTTCCCCTGTTTGCACATGTTGCAAACAGCCTCTTTCCATTGTTCCTAGAAAGCTGGCCACCTTTGGCCACATATTGACAAAAGTTAGCTTTCTGTGTACTGTGGAAGCATGTTACGTTTGCAGTTGGCAGCATGCTCTTCCTTTTCACTGTACTTCATTTTCAGATATTTTTTAGTCTTCAAGATGTCTGGGAGCATGGTTGATACTGAATTTCGGTTCTCTGGAAGAGAGAAGTGGGGCATTCGAACGATGGGTAGCCCCTCCCATCCGGAAGACAGGGTCGGACTTGAAGCTTGCTTCCTCTCCTTGGGAGGGCGCTCTCCTCAACCCAGTCCGACTCTGTCTTCTCTGGAGCTCGGTCGTGCACTTGGAGCTGCGAGATTAGTTTCGTGTGATCTGCCTAAGTCTTCCTCAATTCCTTCATCTCCTCTAGTTTGTTTTTTATTCAGTTGCGTGTGGTTGTTTTTTCCACCCATTCTCCTTCACCTTAGTGTGATTTTTTACCTCAGTTTCTGGTTTTTTCCTCCTTCACCTCATCCTGATTTTTTTACCTCAGCCTTATGATTTTGCTCCTTGTCTGGTCTTCTCAGCCTTTTTCCGTCTCTCTACCTCTGTGTTGCCTGCCTGATTTGCCTTTCTGCTCTATCGCCCAGGCATAATCTCGGAGCATTTGTTCGGCCGTTTCTCCTAACGTGCCGCTCTTCGCTTCCTTTGCGCTGCTGGCATAGGAACCAGCGCGTTCGCCGCTAATAGCCTCTGGCTCGGGCGGTCGATCGCGGCGCACTATCGGCCAGCTTGGGCCTTGCCTATCTCCGCGGAGGAGCGGACCTGACGCAGGCCGCCGCCGCGTGAGTGAGTGATTTCCCCTCAGGCATCGGACACTTCGGCTTCGGCTCGTTGCGTCCGGCCTTGTCATTTGTTGCTCGGCAACCACAAGGGGAGAACATTGACCTGCCCAGGCGGCTGGGAGGTCGTTCCAGCACGTCCGTTGCCGCAGTACTACACAGGGAGGCAACCTGCGTCTGCCTTACCGCCCTTGTTTTCCCGCCATTTGTCATCTGCTCTGTAAGTATCGGGCGGGATGGCGGAACAGGCCGCCGCTGCGGGCGGGAACGTGGGGCAGGAGGTGCAGGGGGCGACTAATCAATCCAGCACTCCTATATCCTCTGAGCTCAGAGAGGAAATCGGCAAAATGATAGCCCTGGCGCTCAAGGGCCTGCCGCCAACCATAGCAACTAAGCCATTGCCCTCACTAAAGAGACGTGCTGGGAAGCGTCACTCTCCATCTTCCCTGTCATCCTCTGATTATGGTGGCTCTTCTGAGGAGTCTTTCTCTCCCCCCCCCCAAGAAGGCCAAGAGAAAGTCTAAACACATTGAGCTGACCAGCAGGAGCTCTGTTAAAGGAGCCGGCCGCAAACATGCAACCCATGGCTGTGAGTCTTCTTTATTGTCACCTTCGGAACACTCCCTCTCTGATAAGGAGGAAGGGGAGTTGTCTGCAGAGGGTGAGGAGTTTGAGGAGCAAGGGGGCCAAACCACCAGGCTTTTCCCAGCGGAACTTTTTCCACGTCTGCTTACCAAAGTGGTGAATGCCTTGGGATTGCCCAAGGACCAACAACCAGAGTCACAACCACCTCGGGGGGGCATACCTGCTGTTTTTCCCCAGGGGGCGCCTAAGGCTAATGTAATCCCCTTCCCATCAGCCTTTCAGACAGTAATTGATGAGGAATGGCACAAGCCGGCTGCTAATCGCCAACAGGGGCGATGGTTCAATAAGTTTTATTCGTTCTCAGATCAACTTATGAATTCATTAAAGGTTCCCGTAGTGGACTCGCCAGTGGCAGCCCTCTCTTCTTCGGCGGTTATCCCCACCGAAGGAGAGGGGGGGCCGAAGGACCCGTGCGACAAAAGGGTTGAGGCTGCTCTTCGTCGCGGGTTCGAATCCTCCTCTCAGGCCTTGCGTGCTTCCGTCGCTTCCTCGGTAATGTCGAGGGCGGCTTTTCTGTGGGCGGAGGAATTAGCCACCACAGAACCTGGTTTGTCAAAACACGCAAAAAACTGTTTAAAGAAAATCGAGCTAGCTTCTGCCTTTGCTGCAGATGCATCCTATGATGCCTTACGTTTAAACTCTAGATCCTTAGCCGCAGGGGTGGTGGCCCGCAGAAACATTTGGCTTCGCTCCTGGGAAGTCGACGCAGGGTCACAATCCCGTTTGGTTGGTGTTCCCTTCCAGGGAGAAAAATTGTTCGGTCAGGCGCTGGACCCGATCTTGATTGAAAACAGGGACAAGCGTAAAGTCTTGCCGGCTAGCAAGAAAGATCGGGCCAAGCCCAAATCCACGCAGTCCTTTCGCCCCTTTCGGAACGACACAAAATTCAGAGACGCCGGCAGGTTCAAGAGAGGATGGAATAAGTCCCGACCCTTTCAAAAGTCTAGACAGCAGGCTCGTAATGTCACAGGGGGTCCCAAGGGTGGTAGGGATCCTAGACCGCAATGACTCTCTCCCAGGTCCTTTAAAGGTCCCGGTTGGTGGGAGACTTTCCAACTTTTCTTCCCACTGGCCACTGATTACAAACGACTCTTGGGTGTTGGAACTAGTCTCAAAGGGTTATGCCCTAGAGTTCGAACGCAGACCCAAAGACAAGGTCATAACGATTCCGAAGTCCAGAGACCCCTTCAAACATCGTCTCCGGCTTCAGGCCATCAGGCACCTTCTGCAAATAAATGCCATAGAACCTGTTCCGCGCCTCGAGCGCAATACGGGAGTATACTCAATTTGGTTCCTGGTTCCGAAGAAAAATGGGGATTGGAGGGCCATTTTGGATTTGAAATGGCTCAACAGATTCCTGCGCAGGCGCCGTTTTCGGATGGAGACTTGGAGGTCGATTACAATGGCTCTGCAGGAACAGGATTTTCTAACATCAATCGATTTGACAGAAGCCTACCTCCACATCCCCATCCGACCGGGTCACCGCAGGTTCCTGCGCTTCTCCTACGGGGGTCGCCATTTCCAATACCGGGCTCTGCCCTTCGGTCTCACGGCGGCTCCGAGGGTCTTCACCAAGACCCTCGTGGCCCCCGTGGCTTTCCTGAGACAACAGGGCATCCACATTTTCCCTTATCTGGACGATATCCTCCTCAGATCATCGTCCAGAGAGGGGGCAGTGAAGGACCTTCGTCACACCATGAACCTCTTAGAGAATTTGGGTTTCATAATAAACAAGTCCAAGAGTTCCTTAGTCCCCTCCCAGAGAATGGAACATCTCGGCTTGATGATAGATACCGGAACCTTTCGGGTCAGCATCTCGACCGAACGTCGGGCGGCCCTGCTCAATTCTCTGTCCACCCTAAAATCTGTGCAGAGGGCAAGTGTGATGTCCTTGGCCTCGGCATTAGGTCAGATGGTGTCTTGCCAGGACCTGGTGCCGTGGGCCAGGTTCCACATGCGTCCTCTCCAGGGCCTATTGCGCCCGTTCCAGTTGGACATCGAACGCAGGATTCCAACTCTAATTTGCATTCCCCAGTCGGTCAAAGAGAGTTTCGATTGGTGGCTGAACCCGGTCCGGTTGAGTCGGGGTGTAAGTCTGTCAGTGCCCGAACCCCTGATAGTGACCACGGACGCCAGCCTTCTGGGATGGGGAGCGCACATGCAGGGCCACCTCATTCAGGGACACTGGTCTCCGGAGGAAGCAAAGTTCTCTATAAATCGCCTGGAACTCAGGGCGATCCGTTTGGCCCTGGAACAGCTACAGTCGGTCCTGAAGGGTCGCCACGTGAAGGTCCGAACGGACAACACGACGGCGAAGGCATACGTCAACAGGCAAGGGGGGACAAGGTCTCGTACCTTACTAAAGGAGGCTTCGCTGCTCATGATGTGGGCGGAGAGGCATTTGCTTTCTCTGCAGGCGGAGCATCTGGCGGGGCTGAGCAACGTCACTGCGGACTGGCTCAGCAGGAGATCGCTGATGGAGTCCGAGTGGCGCCTCAACCCGGCAGTCTTCCAGTCTATAGCGGACAAGTTCGGGGAGCCGGTGATGGATCTCTTCGCTTCACGGGCCACAACACAACTGGAACGGTATCTAGCTCTTCCGCCAGACGAAGGGGCAGAGGGGTTCGACGCTCTCACGGTAGGATGGCCCTCGGGTCTGCTCTACGCCTTTCCTCCTGTCCCTCTCATTCCACGGGTTCTGCGCAGAGTCAGGCACCTGCGGGCGGAGGTAGTCCTCGTCGCACCGTATTGGCCACGGAGACCATGGTTCCCGACTCTCCTGGAGCTGTCGGTTCAGCCCCAGTGGCCCCTGCCCCACAGGGACGATCTGTTACTGCAGGGTCCCCTACTCCATCCACAACCAGGCCTGTTCCGCTTAGCTGCATGGCGGTTGAGCGGGAAGCGCTAGTTAAATGTGGGTATTCGCAGGAGGTGGTGGACACTCTTTTGGCGTCCAGGCGGATTTCTACAAAACAGAGCTACGCTTCCACCTGGAAGCGTTTCACACTGTGGTGCCGCAGGGCGCATGTCAATGCTTTGCATCCTGCGGTCCGACATGTCCTCGATTTCTTGCAGGCCGGCCTGGCATTGGGTCTTAGCACTAACACTATTAAACGACAGTTGGCCGCCATCAGTGCCATCCTCAGTGCTGGTTCAGGTTCTGCTATCTCCCATCACCCTCATGTCAAGCGTTTTATTCGAGGAGTTTCTCTTCTAAACCCTCCCACCATACACAGGTGTCCCTCTTGGGATTTGACTCTGGTTTTGACGTATCTGACAGGTGCTCCGTTCGAACCTCTTGCAACCGTCCCCTTGAGGGAGTTAACCCTGAAGGTGTTGTTCCTGGTGGCGGTCACCTCGGCACGCAGGGTGTCTGAATTGGGTGCTCTGTCAGTAAATGCCAATCTCTGCATTTTTCACGCCGATAAGGTTGTGCTGAGGCCCGATCCGGGTTTCTTGCCCAAAATTAATTCGGTCTTTCACAGATCACAGGATCTGATCCTTCCAAATTTTTGTCCCTCGCCCTCTTCTAGACAGGAGAGAATTTGGCATACCTTGGACGTTCGTCGAGCCCTGAGTTATTACACCAAACGCACAGCTGCCTTCCGTAAAACGGATGCGATGTTTGTCCTTTACCAGGGTTCCAGGTTGGGTAAAAAAGCTTCGAAAGCTTCACTGGCAAGGTGGTTGAAGGAGGCCATTATGGTTGCTTATCAGGCGGCTGGGAAGCCCCCGCCGGCGGGTATAACCGCTCATTCTGTCAGGGGAGCATCCACCTCAGCGGCTTTTGAAGGGGTGGGCTCTCTGGAGGACATTTGTAGGGCAGCAACTTGGTCCTCTATTCATACTTTCGCCCGACACTACAGAATTGACAAGGCGGCTTCTGCGGAGGCTTCTTTGGGCAGGAGGGTACTGGGGAAGGTGGTTCCGCCTTGAGCGTGACTGTCTATCTCCCTCCCTATGTTTGGTTGTACTGCTCCTCTATATCACCCATCGTTCGAATGCCCCACTTCTCTCTTCCAGAGAAAAACGGAATTCCTACCTGGGAATCTCCTGTTCTGGGAAGGAGAAGTGGGGCATTCGACCCCGCCACTTTATAGAAGTCAGTCACGTCAATTCTGTATGCTGGTTGGAACGCGAGGGTGTAGTAATCTCCTTGCCTATAGGAAACTATACTGTCTGATCTGGGTTTCCTGTTCCCTTCTTGTCTAGCGCCGCCTTTTCCTGTCTGCCTACCTAGTTCCTGTCATTTGTTACCTCGTTTTCGTCTTCCTGGTCTTTTCTGCCTGGAAGTTTGTTTTCTGTTCATGAGTTTGTTAACCTACACCAGTTGTTTTTCTGGTGCTGTGGGTACGGTTGTTGGGAGGCGTTTTTTCTTTGACTCGTCAGCTTCTGGACTGGGTTGAGGAGAGCGCCCTCCCAAGGAGAGGAAGCAAGCTTCAAGTCCGACCCTGTCTTCCGGATGGGAGGGGCTACCCATCGTTCGAATGCCCCACTTCTCCTTCCCAGAACAGGAGATTCCCAGGTAGGAATTCCGTTTTTTTACACCATGAGGAATTATACTTAACCATGTTGGTGTTTTGACAATGATATGAGCATGTCAGTGTCCCAGTTCAGATGGTCCAACAAACTGTGCTTCGTTGGATTGAGAATGAGGTGTGTGTGCACAACCTCCCTTGCACAGAGCTGAATTCAAAGCTTCCATCTTGGCTTGTTAAGCCAGTTTCCTTTGGCATCTGAACTGGGGGACTGTGACTGGCAGGGGCTCCCCAGGGTTTCAGAGAGAGGTCTGTTCTCAGTCCTATCTGGAGATGCCAGAGATTGAACCTGGGACCTTCTGTAAGCAAGGCATGAGCTCATCCACAGAGTTACGGTGGCTCCCCGTTTGCTCTGGATAATTTCCAGAATACAATTAGTTGAGTCTCTAGCTAATCACGCGTCAACTATAATGTCTTGTCAGATTCATGTGCCAAGGATCAAATATTGAAATCAAATTTTTGGTAAGTATTTGCCAAGGAAGCATTCAGGAGAATATAAGAGAGCAAGTTTGTATCCTCTCTAATGACCACTGTGTTGTGAATCAGTGAATGCCATTCTTATGCAATGTAAGTGCCCAATCAAGTCAAGTTTATTATTATTTTAGTCAATACATTAGAAATGCAGAGGAGCTTTGCTTGCTGTTTTTGAACCTCATTTCTGGAAAGGGGGTGGTGCGTCTTGCCGCGTTGCCTGCTGTTACCTGGCCCCGTCCGGCAGCAACAGGCGGAGGCTTGCTATCCCGGTCCCATCTGGGAACGTTCGGGTGGGAGGGGCCGACTGCGTGCTCGGGAGCGTCACGCTGCCCGGGCACGTTCAGTCGCCGCCTTCTTGAGCCCCGCCCACTAATCACTAATTTCATCTAATCTGAGATTAGCTGGTTGCTGATTTGCAGAGCCGGGTAGGATTTTTTTTGCCATTAACCATATTGGGCCTGGTTAGTGGTTTTTTCGCCTACCCCAGGCTGGATGTTGGGACGGGTGGTTTATTGCTAGGTATTTCCCCTGGGGGGATGGCAGGTCACATGCAGGCCGGGTAGATAAGGAAAGCAATTGGTGTACATTTGGAGGTAAGCAAGTTCTAGGGGTGAGCCAGGGCCGCTCAGATGGTGCCGGACAGGATCGGTGAGGCTGGCTGGCAAGCCCCTTGATTGGATCAGCAAAGGCAACCATACGGCTTGGCCTGGGGGAGTCTGCGCAGTCCAGCTGCCTCGACCCATCGGGTCGGCTGTGATAGGCTTTCTCAGTCTTCGACTGAGGATAGCTTGGAGTCAGAATGTTACGCCCAAGGGTAACTCAGGGGGAGGCAGATGGCTAGATGCCGTTTCCCCCCAATTTTAGGGCCTGCACGTTGTTTGGGGGTTGTTATAGTCCCTGCTGCCGTTTATCGCATGTTGTTCAGTTAATAAAGTTACCCTTAATCCAAGTCTCTGTCTGTTGTGATCATTGGGGGGGGGGGGTGCTCAGGTAACAGTTTATTTGTTTGTTGGAAACATCCTACATACGAAGCACAAGCCATTCAAACCTCTATGTTGAATGAGATCATCTCGGGATGCGTTGATTGGTCTCGAGAGAATGGTTAGAGTTGAAGATTTCAGTGCCATTAGTATCATCGTGCCAAACTTGATTCAGGAAAGGCAAAGTCAAAATGCTATGAGTCATTACTGAAATACTGCCTATTGGGTTGGGATGGTGTTTAAGTTTTCAGGTAACACAGATACCTATTCATGTTAAAGACATTCTAGTCTTGCAGACTCTGTACATGTTATGTAGACAACAGGTTTTACTATCCATTATTATGACATGCAGTATTTTGAAAATAAAAAAGAGCCATGATGATTGGTGGGCACAGAGGAATCGAGTAAGGGTATCAAGGAATCTAGAAGCAGTCTCTATTAAGAAGGTCCTTGTTATGACTGTGATTACTCAACAGATACCTTATCTCTCTCTGTCTCTCTCAGACAGACAGACAGACAGGACTATGATTCTAAAGACAATTTTGCTTACAGAATTGCGACGTCTTATAGGCAACAGTCACTGTACAACACCGTAGAACAACTGCTGCGAGCAGGGCCAGCCCAGCCATGAGGCGAGTCGAAATCTTCATCTCAAGTAGTGAGATGGGGGAGGCAGCAAGCTGGTGGTAGGTGACCCGTAGCCATGCCTGTGCACTGCGTTGCCCAGCCTGTTGCCTGCCTAGTGTCCGGTCCCATCCTCTAATCCAGCGCTGCTGCCACTGCCACTTCCTCTAGTGGCCAGCAGAGGTGGTGGCAGCACTGGATGGAGGAGGGAGGTGAGCTTTCCTCCTGTACCTTGCATGCAAAGAGTGCAAGAGTATTGGGGTCACCAGGCAAGTGAGTGAGTTGACCCTCTCCAATGTGCATCATTGTCCAAATGCACGCTGGCGGGGGTATGGAGATGGGTGGCAGAATTTGGGGTGGGATTCAAGTGGTGGTTTGGTGTGAACCATCCCTGGCTGTAACATAGATATGTTTTGATCTTTTGAACAGCTACTGAGAGATTGCAGTCTTATTCCTTATATATTTATCCTGATCTGATAGGAGGTAATAGACTTTATCAAAAATGGACATATTGACATGTTCAGGATATATGTACCATAAAGTCTCAAAAGAAATTAGCTCTAGGAGCATTGTACACATGGCCAGTGCAAAATGATGTGGACAATATCTTCCATTGCCTTCTGATGACAGATGTGAAGGCATTAGTTTAACAGAGTCAAAGTACAGTTGTACCTCTGTATTCATGGGGGTTCTGTTCCGGATCCTCCTCCCCGCGGATACTGAAATCCGTGTAAAGTGAAATCATTTTAGTGTGGATATGGGGGGTCACTGTAAAAACTTGAAGAAAAAAAGGTTGAAATAGTGTTTCTTACCTTTTTCTGGCAAACCACTTCATTTTCAGGGCTGTATAAAGTGAAATCGTGCTCCTACAGCCTCTTCCGGGTCGCTCGACTTTCCCCCTTCCTTCCCTAGGCTTACCCCAATGCATTCTGGGTTGACCTTGGGGAAGGGAGGGGGAAGTCAAGCAACCCGGAAGAGGCTGTAGGAGCACGATTTTGCTCTCTTTAGTAAGGCTAACAACCCAAGTCTTGCGAGGTCAAAAATGGGAAATGCCATTATGGACTCCTGGCCATTGGAAAAAATCTGCTGACGCCAAGGCCAGGTTTGGTGGAATGCAACATTGCACAGAAGGGGATGCAACATCGCACAGATGCTGACATGGGAGGAAAGACCTCTCTCTACATGTCTTGCATCTGTTCTTGGGGACCGGCAGGAGCACAGCCACTGTTCGTAACCAACCAATGTTTAAATATGACCTTCAGTGTCTCCAGTGGATTTAGGCTCCTCAGAACTGATGAGCAGAGTCAGAAATATTGGCACCCAACTCCACTGAAATTGCAAATTGATGAAGTGTTGCTACAATTTCATATATAAAATTTAATCCTGAAATCAGATATGTCTGTCCTCGTGCTTCTGTTGCAATGGAGAAAATAAAAGGGAAGATCTTCATTAGATATAAAACGTCTGTTTTGATTTGGAAGTTGTGTTTCCGTGACTTTATTAGTTACAATATGCTGGGTGCCTTTTTTTTTTTAATCAGATAGCAGCAAATTGAATTTATCATCATTTTAAGATAAACATAGTTTCCCTCAGCTGTCTTAATTCTCTTCAATTTTTTTGTTTTAATTTTCTCCTCAAAGTCATCTGCTGAAAGACATTGTCTGTCCCTTGTCTCTGCATGACAGGCAAATTCCCTCTAGTTCATAAAGCTTTAGTGATATTTGGGGGAGTGGGCATAATTGTACGTGGAGAATATAAGGTAATGAAAGTCTTATTTGAATAATTTCAGTGTTCTCCACCTGAGAGGTGTTCAAGAACCTTTATTACAATTCATATTTGGGAATACAACTTTGGGGGCTGGTTAGCCCTGTGGCTGAGCTAAGTCAGGCCTTTACAGCTTTTGACTCATTGAGCTGAGCACAGACCTCCAGCCATAGTAACCCACCATTATTTTCGCTGTTTGCCTGATTTTAACCTGAACTGGAGGAGAATTCCACTTTCTCCCCACCAGTCAACCCCCAACACGCACCCATGACCATCAAACTCCATCAACTCTACTTCTTTGAGTGCTGCTGCTGCTGCGACAACAGTGGGGATGGCAAGTGGGAGAGTGAAGAAAATAAAATAAAATAATAGTATACAGTATTTATATACTGCCTTTCTCGGTCATTGGATTTCTCCTCCGACTTTAATCCAAGGCGTACATGGGCAGTACACAAAAAAACCCTTGGGGTTTTTTTACAATACCCCGTATTGTCCTGAGTATAAGACACACCTGATTATAAGATGCACCCTTAAAGTTTGGTACTATTAAAAAAATTAATTAAATCACTGGCATTAAATTGCAACAGCCTGATTATAAGACGCACCCCTAGTTTAAAAACTTAAATTAGGAGAAAAAAGTGAGTCTTATACTCAGACCAATACGGTATATAAATGTCCAATCTTTCATGAACGGCTACTTTCGAGGTGGTATCCTTTTTACAGTCTGACAATTCTGTTGGCTGGCGCCTCCAACACTTGACCGATGCAGCTGGGAGCTCTTATCTCTCCTCTTGGAGGCTTTCATAGCTTTTTGCCGGCGGTGTGTCTCGAACTTATCAAGTTCACCGGTCTTCAGACTTTGAAGGCAGCAGCTCTCCCAACTGAGCCAGACTCTCCTATTGGTTCTTATGATAGTGATGTAAGAACCAAACTGGGGATGTCCTGACTTGCAATGCCATTTCTTAGCCACTACTTCTTAGCGCTATTACTTAGCCAGTACAGAGCACCAGCTCTGTAGCTGAAATACTTTTAAAAACAGTTTATAACAGGCCTAGGCTTGTCCTGTACAGACCAATGATGGAGATGCGACCAGAAAAAAAACACACTTGGTGGGTCATAACCTGGTTTCTGATGGGTCCCGGGTGATGGAGAGATCAGATAAGGCTATTCAAATATCCTGAGGCTATTCAAAAATCAGATAGCTGCTAAATGCCCTGCAAACAGCTGAGCTCCTGTAGTTTTCAAGCTTGTGTAAATATAGGGAGATAAATGTTTGCGCATCTTTTTGGGGGTGTTTTTTTTTCCCCAGTCTGTCAATGACCGGTAATGGGAGCAGGTGAAGGCTGGGTCACATAACTAAGTCCCTCAAGCCTTGAGGCTATTCATCAGTCCTCATTACAAGAAATGGATTTAGTTTTTGCAAATAACTAAATAAAATATTACCTGTAAATAAAAATATGTTTTTCTTATTAGATCACCTTTTTATTAAAGTCTCGTAAAGCTAGGCTTACCATATTTTTTCTCCCTTAATCCGGGACACACCCCCTCACACACAATCAATAAAATAAATAAATAAATAGATAAATGAAGAAAAAATCAAATGTAAAAATAAAAAGGGGGTGCGAAGTGCGGCTTAAATTTTTATTTATTTTACAAGTAAATAAATAATTTAACCCAAATTGCGATAGCCTTCTGTATAGTCTCCTGGAGGTTTCACTACCCTCAGTAGGATCTGCAAATATTTTTTATAAGATCTGATTGATTGGCATTGATATTGACACTTTGGGTTCATTGCCCTCTATGGCCGATTTTCAGATATTTAAAAGGAGGCTTTTGGATATTCAGGCCCAGGAGTTACAGGGTGCAGTGAGTAAGCATTGCTCTCCGTTATGTTTCCAGATTTTGTCCAGTGCTGGTCACCTCTCTGAGTATCTTGCCCGGCTGACGTGTCCTATTGAATGAAGGGCTTACACTCTGGCCAGGTGTAATGTTTTCCCTTCGGCTGTGTTATATGGGAGATATAATAGGATACCCTATCGGGAGAGATGCTGTTCATGTGAGCCAGGTATGACTGAGTCTTTGACTCACATGATCTTACATTGCAGACTCCACCTGGTTCTCCGTAAGAAAATTTTAGCTCCCCTGCTGAGTAAGTGGGAAAGTTGTCCAGATTGTACTGTACTAAGGATCATCTTGTCATCTGAGGATTCTGGTATAGTTGAGTCAGTGGGAACTTTTCTAAAATATCTTCTGTTGCATCGGAGCCGTGAATATGGACTAAGCTTGGCAGTTAACTAAGACTCATGTATGTATGTTGGTCGGTTTTCTCTTGTTGTGGTGGTGTTATTGTATTGTGTTCTTTTAAGCCAATAAAGGTTGATTATTATTTATTTATTAATTATTCATTTTACTTACCCCATCGTCGCTGCTGCTCCTCCAGTGCTTCTGCTCCTCTGCATTGCCGATTTGAGGGAGCCAGCGAGAGAGCGGGCAAGCCGGTGAAAGCCTGCCTGGGCCGTACAAGCCTTGCTGAGGCTCTCGCCAGCCTACTCACCTGCTCGTCGCTGCCGCCGCCGCCGCCATGAAGAGAAGAAGCTTACGTGGGCATCTTTTGGCTTGCGAAATCTTGCAAGTTCCAAGATGTCGGCGTTTCGCGAGCCAAGAGATGTCAGTGCCCAGGTAAGATTCTTCTCTTCATGGCAGTGGAGGCTTCGATCCGGCCCGGATAGTTCCAGGACTTTTCTGGAAACCAAGGCCGCTTTCCGGGACTGTCCTGGAAATTCTGGGATGAATGGTAAGCCTACATAAAGCTAGGTGGGTCCCGGTGGAGTGTCATTTTAAAAAGTGGGTCCCGGTGCTAACAGGTTTGAGACCACTGGGGTTGTGCATTCAGCAGAACATTTCCATGAACGCAGGTGCCCTCCAAAAATGGAAGGAGTGTTCTACTTGTGCAAGGACCCTTTGCATGAGCAGATTCCTACTTCTGTTCTCGGAGGGAGCTTGTCTTCCCAGAAGCAGTTCCCTGGATGCTACTCGTAGAAAAGGGTTTAGAAAAGGAAAAAGCCCTACCTACGGTATATTAAACAAATCAATTATTTGATTGATCAAATTAATTACTAATTTTTAAAATCCCTCTGAATGCTATTAATATTGTGCTTGGGTTCTTATATGGATTGATTGAGATTTACTTTGGTGTCCTCTTAGCAGCAGCAAGAAATGGTGGTTGCTATTAAGTGGCACATACCCACAGCACCTTCAGTAAAGGAGCAGCTGTGGAAGAACATTGAAATGGCAAGATTTAATAGAATAAGAATGTATGAATGAGAGAAGCTAGGAAGCACTTTAATGTTTTGAAAGGACACGGTCTCCCTTAATTAAATAGTTTGAATTGAAGTAAAATGTAGCTATAAATGCATACAAGCATACAGATGCTTCTGTGTTAGGGTGATAAACATTGTAAAATGGTTAGTAATTTTGTATAGTGCATAATGTTTTTTATATTATTCATTTGTGCACAGCTAAACATATAAATAGAGCCAGCGGGTGGGGCGGTAGGTTAAACCACTGAACCATGAGCTGTCGATCGAGAGGTCGGCAGTTCAAATCGGTGCAACGGCTCCTGCCAACCTAGCAGTTCGAAAGCAAGAAATTGCAAGTAGATTAATAGGTACTGCGTCAGCGGGACGGTAACAGCGTTCCATGCGACTTGGTGTTGAGTCATGCCGGCCACATGACCATGGAAACGTCTTCGGACAGCGCTGGCTCTTCGGCTTTGAAACGGAGATGAGCACCGCTCCCTAGAGTCGGACACGACTGGACTTAATTGTCAAGGGACACCTTTACCTTTTAAAACATATATAGATAAGGATAACAAATAGGCCTGGCTTTAGCTGATGCCTCCACAACATGTGTGGTTGGGCAGGGGTGTGCCACAACCAGGGCAAAACTGCTTTTCTTACCAATGTTTGGGGATTGCTTCATACACTTACATGGGTTAATAAATGAAAATATTAAGTACCTTCCCCCTACCACTGATGTAATCCCTCAGCTCTGCTAATTACATGTGCTTCATTAGGGCTCCTGCTTGGAGCTGTCACTAGACAGAAGCTGCTTTTAAGACCAGATGCCCCTTCTGCAGATATCCTAGGCAAAATGTTGCTCTGATTTTAAGAAGAGCCCTGCTGGATCAGGCCAAAGACCCGTCTCATCCAGCTTCCTGTATCTCACAGTGGCCCCACCAGATGCCTCAGTGAGCACACAAAACAACAAGATACCTGTATCCTGTTGCCATTCCCTTGCATCTGGCATTCAGGGATGGCCTAAATGAGGAGGCTGCATATACCCGTCATGGCTTTTAACCTGTGATAGACTTTTCCTCCATCAATCAGTCCAATCTCCTTTTTAAAGGCATCCAGGCCAGGTAACATCACCACATCCTGTGGCAAGGAGGAGCAAATATAAGAGACTTAAAGCGCAATCCTATCCAACTTACACCACCGGTGTAACCAGCGAAGCAGCGAGAACGGGAGGCCCCAGAACGGAAAGGGGATTTAAATCCCCTCCAAGTGGGGATTCAAAGGGAATTTAAATCTCCGCTCCTCTCCAATGCCTCCTGCTCTGTCCTCCCCTGCTGGTTACAACAGTAGTGTAAGTTGGATAGGATTGCGCTGTTAAAGTAATGTAGAACTGACTGAGCATTGTGTTCCAGAACAGGAACAAGTGAGGGGGGGGCTACTGGCCCCAAACGTGGTGGTTTTTCCTGCTATGTGCGTGGTGAATTTTAATTGGTTGTTGAGACACGATGCATATCTCAACCTGATGGTGAGAGCAGACAGTCTTGTTGAGTCCTGGTAAGGTAGAGCCTAAAAAGGTTGGGGGATGCAAATGTGCAGGAGGTGATGAGTTAATGGTAAGAAATTCGGTATGCAGTGGCTGGGTTCAGACCAAGATCGGGAACCATGAACTGATGAACAAGGCCAATTAGAGGCAGATCCTTCAGGATCTTGGATCTATTCCAGGGAGCAAGGAAGTTGTTCCAATTGTTTGAGCCATTATATCTTTCCTGAGGTTATCTATACCCTCCTCCCAAACCTTAGCGAATGATTTCCTGAGGAGTGGAGAATCTTAAAGCACAATCCTATCCATATCTGCTCAAGAGGTAAGTCCCACTGAGTTCAATGGAATTTACTCCCAGGTAAGTGTGTATAGGAACACAGTTACTATAGGTTGGCTTTAGGCCTGGTGTCTGTTCTCCAGCACCTAGGGCCAGCATGTCCATAAAGTGGGCTGAGTGGTCACCACAGGTGGTAGCTTGGCAGGAGCACCTGCCAAGCCTCCACCTGGGCCTCCATTCACACTCTCACTCTCTGTGGATTTGAAAAGCATCAGTTTGCCGATTTCACTGCCCGTTGACAGAGAGAAATCAAGTACCCAGTCATTAGTCCTTTGATAAACCGTCAAATCTGTTGAGTCGGAGGCCTTGAAGTCCAGGAAGGGTGATCGGGACCAGTGAAGATCTATTTCAGGGGAGATTCTCTCTTCTGTGTATGTGTACGTGCACTCATTCCATTGAAGATGCAGGAATTGTATACTTCAAAGTATAATTTGCCATTTATAAGAAGCTGTAGATGTTCATACACCTATATGTTGCTCTTCTTTTGTCTTGAGTATTTTGAAGAAAGCTTTATAAAGCTGTCTGGATAATCTGAAATGCAACTTGATTAGTCTCTTTTACAGTCTGCTCACATCTCCTGTTTAAAACATATCAAAGAGAATTTTTGCATTTTTAAAAGACTTAAATCTCTTTGTAAATGAAATGGGCTTTTTCAATGGATAGTTCCCCTCCCTAATGGCTATTCATACAAAAAAGTGAAAATTCATCTGTAGGTTGAATGTGAAGTCTTTTTACCAACACTTATCCAGAAGCAAGTCCCATTAACTTCATGCATGCTCAGGAGTACATTTCAGTGCTCGAACCATTATGATTTTATGTGTATTTGCAATGCAATGCAATTAAAAATTAAAAGTTAAATCTAAAGTTTTAAATGGAGCTTTTAAAAATAGGCATTAGGCGAGCCTAGGTGTGTCTAAAGTAAAGGTGACCCCTGACAATTAAGTCCAGTCGTGTCCGACTCTAGGGTGTGGTGCTCATCCCCATTTCAAAGCCGAAGAGCCAGCGTTGTCCGAAGACGCCTCTGTGGTCATGTGGCCGGCATAACTCTCCTTGCCGCAGCGCGTAGCATGCGGCTGGAACACGGAGCGCTGTTTACCTTCCCGCAAGCGGTACCTATTTATCTACTCACATTAACATGCTTTGGAACTGCTAGGTTGGCAGGAGCTGGCCAAGCAACGAGAGCTCATCCCATCGCGGATTCGAACTGCTGACCTTTCGATCGACAGCTCATGGTTCAGCGGTTTACTTATTGCTAGGTAAGTGAATATGATTGAAGCCCTAGTTTGTGTGGGTACTGTTTCTATAGGGCATTGGTTCTCAAAGTTCTCCCCGCAAGGCGGGGAGAATGCTACGTCTTTGTGGAGGTGGGGACAGTGGCGGCAGCAATCACAGGGATCACGCTGCTGCTGGCGAAAAAAAAGTGGTCGTCCTTACCTCACCAGTGGTCCTGACGGCTTCTGAAGGATGTGGGGAGGCCTGCAGACCCCTCTGCAGGCCTCCCTGAGCTTCAGATCGCCACAGAACGCCAGTTTTCACGAAAGCCGGACGTGGTTGTAAATCACCGCTCCGTGGCAATCTGAAGCTCGGGTAGGCCTGCAGAGGGGTCTGATGGCCTCCCCGCACCCCCCGGAAGCTGTCAGGACCCCCGGTAAGTGTTTAAGATGCATTTTAAACACTTTTCATGGCGGTGGCGATCCCCGGGATTACTGCCTCTGCCCCTTAAGATGGCAGGGGACAACATTTGGTTCTAATGATGGGTTGCAATCCACCATGTTGAGAACCGCTGCTATAGGGAGTCTGTAGAAATTTCCCATAGCTGCATGCACATTGGACTAGGTGCATTGCAGTGCTCCTAGCCAGTTGCATGAATGTGAAGGTCTTCTATGCCTCACACAGGGTTATCAGTCTATTCTTCTCTAGAGTCCCAGCATGCAGGCTAATCTTGATGCATGAAACCCAGAGGGGAGCAGAGCCGTCCATGTGAAGTAGGGGAACATCTTACTTTACCGGATCTAGCCAGGAACACACATTAGGATTGTCATTCTTTTAGTTGCATATTTTTAGTTATTAAATACCGCACATTTCATTATTCTTACTTCTGTTGACAAACGCTTACTCTTTGTCTATTTTTCATCGACTCCAGGTAGTGAACACGCCACAGGTGATCAAGTAGTGCATCTATCCCTAAAAGCTGTAACATCGTACAAAGCACTGCTAGGAATTTTGAATGCCCATCAAAACAAAATAATTAAGGTTATATCAGAAAAGCTTTTTTTTTTTAAAATGCATGCTGACCTTTCTAATTGAAGGCTGAAAGACTTGGTTTTAGAAAATAGCCTTTTTATAGAACATTTAGGTGAACTATGGATGGAGTGCCAGGTAGGGGCTTTTTATCACTGACTTCTCTGGGTCTCATTCAGATTCTTAATTATATCTTAACAGTTTGTGCTGTTTAATGTAAGTGACCTTGAGAAAGAGAGATAATTTGCCTATGTCGTTAGACTGAGAGGAAGTGGATGTTTTTTTTTAAAAGAAAGAACAAATAAGCGAAGCCCTAGGTCTCAGAGACTGTCTTGAGACTCTCGCAGGTGCGAGAGCATATGATTCAGTATTCCTTGGTACCCCCCTCCCAATCCTTCTAGACAGAAAACAAGTATGTCAGACATAAGGTTAGACCAGAGCCCTTTCCCCTGATATCTGGTGTTCTATGTGCAGGAAAATGTTTGTATGGAGGGACATTCAATCACCTGACCTCCCCATTGCAGTCTGGTGCAGTTTTGGCGCAGGTTTACCATCTCTGTGAGAATTGTACTTGGGCAGATAAATCGAAGTACCAAGTTGCCCATAAAAGCAATACGTCTTAGGAGCATACATATGTTTGAGGGAATGTTTTGGAGAAAGGCAGGCATAGTCGACAGTTGCCAAGGTTTGCCTAAGAAAGATGTGCGGTCCTGGGCATTCACGCATATCTGCAAAGCATCACAGGTTCTGCCATGGCCTGCCTGGCCATTGGGCTTTCAGCACCCTTTGCCTGTCACAAATAAAACTGAATGCAAATTTGACCTCAGTTCAAGAGACAAGAGACCATTAGTGGTCTGCTCTACCCACCGGGGTTTTGCTGGTTGAGGCCTGTGAACAGAAAGCACACCCAAGAGTCTTCTACCCAAATGTCTTGTATGAGAAAGTTCAAGACACATGCACAGGTTTGTTTTGTTTTTAATCTAATCTTCCAGCTCTTGGTGGTGTAACTAGAGGGCCAAACTAGATGATGTATCAAATGTGTCATTGTCTGACTAGGAACAAGGAGAGGATGGGGCAAGGAGGAGGGCGGATCAGGACCAGGAAGGGGGCAGGTTCGGTGGCAGCGGCACCTGCTGAATCCTAATCCCCTCGGGCCCGATCCACCTTCACGGGTCATTGCAAATATGCACCAGCTATAGAGCTGGCGTAGATCCAAGTTGACCCATGGCAGCTGCAGGGGCTTACCTCGGGGCAAGGGAACAAATATTCCCTTACCCCAAGAAGGCTTCAACATGCCAAAGCTCCCCCATGGGATACAGTGTTGTTGTGTTGGCGCTGCTGCATTGCCACATGGGGAGTTACATAGGATTGGGCTGTAAGTGTTAAGAACCAACTTGCTTTTATTTTATATTTTTATGTTCAGGTGCTGCAATAACATTGACCAGAGAATTTTTTTTTTTTGCTTGTTCATATATTTTCATTTTAATCTTTCAACTATTCAGTAAATTCCATTCGAATGTGGCGTGTTTTGAATTACAAGCTGTATTTGATGGGTGTGAAGCCTACTGTGTTTGGCTTAGCAACAGAAGAAAACAATACAGATGTGCTGCATTTCAACAGTGCAATGCAGGATTGCTTCAGTTGGCAGCTGAAATAATAAAACGGGACAGTGCATGTATGCAAGATGTCAGCATGATCTCTTATCTGTCAAGTTCTGAACTGGGCAAAGCACTTGGATGAAAAGGGAAATGACAGGTAATAAGTAACCTGGCAATTTATCTGCAATTTTGAGAGTTCAGAATAGAAATCAACCTTATAATGCCATCATCTCCGGTAATATAAGCAGCAAGATAAATGTGCATTTTGCAAACATGGCACAGAACATGGCCTTTAATACTGAACAGTGTTGATTTCCACATGCACTCTTTATTTACAGCTTTTTTGCCCTGTGTGAAATAATATCTCTCTCCCAGAAATAAAAGAACCAAATATACGTGTGTGTGTGTGTGTGTGTGTGTGTGTGTGTGTGTGTGTGTGTGTGTATATATGTGGCGCAGTGGGTTAAACCGCTGAACCATGAGCTGTTGATCGAAAGGTCAGCAGTTCGAATCCGCGACGGGGTGAGCTCTCGTTGCTTGGCCAGCTCCTGCCAACCTAGCAGTTCCAAAGCATGTTAATGTGAGTAGATAAATAGGTACTGCTTGCAGGAAGGTAAACAGCGCTCCGTGTTCCAGCTGCATGCTACGTGCTGCGGCAAGGAGAGTCATGCCAGCCACATGACCACGGAGGCGTCTTCGGACAACACTGGCTCTTTGGGTTTGAAATGGGGATGAGCACCACACCCTAGAGTCGGACACAACTGGACTTAATTGTCAGGGGATACCTTTACCTTTATATAACCACATAATAGTTCTTCACAGTAGCATGTACATGATGATTTCCTGAACATAAAAGCCAGATATATGATACCTCTGCAGTTGATTGAATGTTGTTTTCTTATATCTTGAGCATATACCTACATAATTTGTGACCCACCAAACCAAATGTACTGTTGCCCACCAGTCCTCAATGCTAGCCTACTGGGGGTTGCTGATTGCCCAATACAGCAAAAATGGGGTGGGGGTTGTCAAGCACTTGGTTGCAAGTCACAGTATGGTGGACTGTATTTGACTTCAAGGGTCATGTGTAGAGCAAATATACCTGTTGAATATAACACGCTTGATGAATTGCTCCTTTAGCAACAGGAACACTTTCCCCCATTTTCAGCCATTTACTAATGGGTCAAGCTGTTTCAAATGCTTTGTGTCAGGGCATATATAATGTCTTGGTCTGCTTTGTCTAGTCCATATGGGCATTTTCTACTTTGGCAACTTTTACTGTTCCATTGTCCGAAAATTACAGCAGTATTTAATCTGGCTAAAATGTACATGACAAACTGCTCTCCTTAGCAGCTGTTCTGAATTTTAAGTTAAGAAATGTTTTAAGATATTTTAAAATTGTGAATGTGACAGATTTACAATAAGCTTTCCATTTTCTTTCTTGGTATGGGAACTGAGTCACCCTCATTCATCTCCTTAAGTATAGGTTTTAATAAATGTAATGCTGTTCAGCCACTCATAAATCTGGAATGAGTTCTTACTGTATCCCAAAATAATTCTTGGACATTTTGCTTTGACTCATTCACTCACTCTGGTGCTCTGACTCGAGAATGGAGACCTGCATGCAGAAGCAAGCTTTTGTGCATATTATAGCCCCTGTGGATGAATGTACATATCTGCATTGCAATGCTCATTGGTCCCTGACTGGATATGTTTTTTTTTTTTATGCAGCTGTGCCACATCCTCCTCTTGAGCCACTTATTGTAGCTGGTTGCATGTGAGCAGAGAAAGCGCTATCCAACTTTCCAGCACTGATGCAGCCGTACCAACAGGGCATGAGCTGCATCCTCAAGGTAAGGGAACATCTGTTCCTTTACCTCCGGGCTGCATCAGTGCTGGAAAATTGGATAGGATTGGTCCCTTGGTCTCTTAAATTGCCCCTTTCCAGCGGGAAGAGCCATGCCAGTTTGGGGATAAGCCTCAACAAGGATTTCGGAGGCTTCTTCACATTACGCTGGCAAGTGAGGGATGTTGCTGTGTTAAGGAGACTTCCATGTTGACAGTATAAGAAAATGGGACTTTAGTAGATCCGTTAGGCAATAAGAACTAGGTTCTTTTTGCTTTTCTGCATTAGGGTGTTTTAATTGTATTTCTACTCCTTCTGTGTCTAGGGAACTCTTCTTTTACATATATTTACAATCTTCTTGAGAAATGGGTACGGCCATTCAGAAAACTCTGTACAAAATTCAGGGATAATGAAAGTTGGCATCTGTAGCTTTGTCTGCACATCATTCACCTGCATATTGTGCAGGCTGACTTTCAACCACCAAATAGAATCCACTTCTGAAGGTACAACCAGTGTTATGCCGTTTCCTTGCTGCTGAGCACACGTATGTTCACTTGGATCATTATATTTCCCTTGGTAAAAGGTCACTCATATATCTCCAGAAATAAATGCATCTGGTATTGAGTTGAATTTTCCAGTTTCCTTTGCCACAAATTACTGAAAGTTTCTAGACCCTCTTGTATTACCAGAGATGATCAGTTTTCCCTTCAGTGTAGGTTGGCATTGGATTATAGCCTTCTAATACTGTTCCACATCTTTAACCCCATAGAAAACAGCAGGATCATATTAGTATATTCTTCCAATATACATCAACTCTTGTGACCATCTGAAATATACCGTAATTTGTATATTTGTCTCTGAGCCATGTTCTGTTGCTCTGAGATCTTTCTCTAATATGGTCTCCACCCAAATGATCTACTATTTCTCCTCCAAAGTTGAACAAACTTCCTCCTTGACTGTAAGGCTGCAATCCATGCATGTGATCATCCCTTTGAAAATTATCTAAGCCAGTGACTGTGGTCCCATCTCGTGGTAGCCAGACCCATAGCTAAGTACGTGTGGTGTGAAGAACGATTTCTGTTTGCCTCTCCTGAGTCTATTGCAAATCCAGTTTCATCAGGTGACTCTGAGAATTTGTATTAGGGAAAAGAGAGAAAAAAGTTCTCTCTAGTCACCTTCTCCATCCCATGTATAATTTTATAAACCTCTATCATGTCAACCTCCTCTTTAGTTTGCCTCCCCCCCCCCAGAAGCTAATGCTTCTCTGTGTCAAGGGTGACTGAATGATGCATTGGAAAGATGCTGCAGAACTCCCACTTCCACGTGGAGACTGATTGGGGGGGGGGCAGAGCAGTGAACCATACAGAAACACAGCAGTCACACTCCCTCTGTGGGTGGGTACTTAGGGTCACAGGAACTTTTTCAATTAATTTTTTGCAGTACACTAGTAGTTCTCTCACAGTATACCAGCACAGTATGCCCCAGCTCAGTAGGTTTACTGTAATGAATCCTTGCCAGTTTGGAAAAATTATCTTGTAGAGAGGGTCAACCCAAATATAAACCAGAGTTAGAGTAGCCACTGAAATGTCAATGTTCAAAGCAAGCTTTAGGGGTGTGTATGTGGTCTGAAACTAATGAGAGTTGCAATGAAAAAAAATCATTTTTATTCTGTGCTGAATAGGCTACACAATCTTCTGGAATTCACTTGCCAGGTAGCAACTAAGTGTGATGCCTTAATTCCCATCACATAAAGGTGGCTGTGTTGATATTAAAAGTTGCTTAACAGGTTCAGGAGACTCTGCAGGGGCACACTTCCACATTGTTCTCCCAGCATAAGTTAGACAAGAGGGTGACTGTGGGCACAATCCAAACCTACTTAGGCCGCTGTTGTAACCAGCAGCCCAGCGAAAACAGGAGGCCCCAGAACGGAAAGTGGATTCAAAACCCCTTTGAATTCCCCTTTTGGAGGGGATTTGAATCCCCTTTCCGTTCTGGGGCCTCCCGTTTTCGCTGGGCCGCTGGTTACAACAGTGGCCTAAGTAGGTTTGGATTGCGCCCTAAAACTGTTTCTTTCTCAAAGCTGAGCTGGGGACCAGCTGGAAATGGATCCAGCACATCAAATGTAGGTTGTGGTGGTCCATTCGCTTTACAAGTTGTGAGCTTTCCTTCAAATTCAGACAGTATCTCATATCTTATCTATCTATCAAACTCATATCGTATCACCCCGGTATGACTACAGGAACTGACATGATCCTTTCCTAGATGAGCACAGTGCCAATGCATGGCATAATTCCCATAGGGTTAAATAGGATCCTGTTTCTCATCTTTGTTCTGTGGCACCCAGGCAGTTCTCCAAGGCAGTCTGAGAAATTGGAAAACTTTGTGTACCTCCCAGTTAGATTGTGGGTCCTCCTGGGACAGGTAACCACCGTTTCCCATTTTTCCTTAATCCCTTTGGCTATGTCAACAGCGATGAAAGCACTGTTGTAGAAAAACTGTTGTAGAAAAGCAGTATATAAATATCCCAAATAACAATATAAGTACAAACCCTCCCTCTTTTGATCAAGCCGTGTAAGCTTGGAAATGGTGCACATGATGCACAGTGTCCTAATTCCCCCAGTACATCAAGAAGAAGAGGGAAAAACTGGGCTGCTTTGAGTCTTACAAGATTACTTCTATGTAAATTCATTGCATCTGCTTTGAAGTATTGTACTCTCATTTATTAAGGAGCATCGTTATCTCTGTCACACATGCGTGTTTGCATAGGGCAGAGGTTCCCAAACTGGGCGTCGTGACATCTCAGCCTAGCGGGAACTAGTCGCTACCCCCTTTAAAGGGGTGGTGATATCACGATGGCGGTGATGACACTTCTGGAATCTCACTGCTGCCAGTAAAAAATCGGTGTGTCTACTTCCCGGGGGGTTGCGCTGGTTGTCGAGAGGGTGTGGGGGGCCCAAACTGGAAGTGGGTCATGATTACACGAGGGAGCTATTCTGAGGCACGGGGAGGCCTGCAGAGGGAGCCGTGCCCCCAACACCTTCCAGAGAGCCAGCATGACCCCAGGGAAGTAGAACCCCCCTTTTTTCTCAGTGGCGGTGTGATCCCAGAAGTGTCATTGCCACCGTCCGTGCCCCCCCACTACTTACAGTGGTCCCAACTTCCAAGTAAAGTTTGGGAACAACTGGCATAGGGCCTTTTTTTTTTTTCTTTCAGAGATTTTATGTCCCCTCTAAACATGAGACTTAAAGACCCAATTCAACATCTATGCAGAGGCTGCTTTATTAGAGGCAGCTCAGGATTTCATGACACCCATGAGACTGACCCAGAATCACATCAGCCCAATGCATTAAGTGAGTCGCATTCTTGATCTAGTATGCTTAATTGAGCAGGATGGTGGTGATCTGAAACTGGGGGAATTTTATGCCAACTCCCTGTTTCCAGTCAGATAATTTCTTGGTGAGGATGAATCTGATGGTAGCATTGTTGATCTGCAGGGGTGGTAGACTGGTTATGATGTTCCACTTCCAGAGGTTAATGGATCTTGGTAATTGTTAGGAAATGTTGTTTTCCCAAAGGCTATATGAATGAAAAGGCTTTTATTTGTTGATGACTTTCAGATTGTGCTATATTTCTGCGGAAGGATGGAACTGCTTTCTGCTACTGTTTAGTTGTCTGTTTTACTTCTGTAGTTTATTTGATTGCACTCTTAATATTGTGATTTTGTGAGTCACCTTGGAAATATCTAATTGAAAGGTGAGGCAAGAGGTGTTTTGTTAAATGAAAATAGAACTACGTCTCTAACTATATACTGGTAAATCTGTTCTCCTTTTGATTCATTTCAAGTATATTTTTTATTACTTTCCTTGACTGTGAGACCCTTGTCTCTAATTTCTTTAGGGCTTCAGAATAACTCTGGTAAAAGAAATTCCACTGGTGTTACCTGCAGACTTTACAACATGACATTTTCTCCTTTTAAGAGTACTTTGCAAGAGATGTAAATAATCTCTACAAGAAAAGCTTCCTTTTCTCCCTTTCTGAAAAAACATAGGATCACCGCTTCAGATTAGCAAAGGGGATAATGCTTGTTAGAAACTCTGGAAATAACTGCTTATGTTTTCAAAGTTCATAATGTCAGAGTGGGGGGGGGGGGAAGCAGAGAATGAAGTCATTTGCAAGAACGGGGGTGGGGAGAAACCACTTTAGCACTTCTTCTGATTTTTTTTTTTCAAAAGATGAGAGGAACTTTTAGCATTTAGAAACTTTCACTCGCATATAGACTAGCCCAGAGGTTCTCAACCTGTGGTACGGGTACCCCTAGGGGTACGTGGACCTCTTGTTGGGGGTATGCCAAGCCCTGTCCCTTATCTGCCCTATCAACAGCTAATTCAGTGTTGTGGTGAACAGGCCTATATCTTCTGGTTTAACTCCATTTCGATTTCTCAGTCTTTTGGATTCTCTGCCTGCTTGCTGCAGTGCCTTGGAGATTGGCAGGTGTCCAGCGACCATGAGGTTGCAGTTTTGGTTTTGCCCTGCCTTGGGAGTTTTATCTACATGGGAACCGTGCTAGTTAGTCTTTCCCTCATTATAACCACCTGTGTTAAACATCATGTGATTCTTGCAGTTGGGAGGGGGATGAGGAGTTTGAATGTGTGTCATCTTTTGATTGGTCAATTGCCTTTGTCCATCCCCTGATCCCCAAAAGTGTATTTAAACTGTCTTTTGAGGATCCATTTGGGAGCATCTCATTTTCACTTACTTGCCTGTGTGCTATGGCATTTTGTGGAGTTGGCTTCCTGGGCTGAACTGCCCTGATGCCTCCCAGCCAAGCCTGGCTGGGTGGGCTCCTCACAGCATCCCTGCCTGGGGATGGCTGGAAACCTATTACATCTTTGGTGAGTGTTTAGGGAAATGTATTTAGCTTAGGAGTTATCTCTTTTTTGTGTTATGTTCTGTTATTTTGTATGTTGTCTGTATGCCTTATGTATTCAGCAGTTTACTGCCTTATTTATTCCTGTGTCTCTTCTATACCTCTTGCATAGTCTAACTTAAATAAACAACTCTATTTTATACATTGTGTGTTCTTTGAACCAACCCAAGCTAAATCCAAAAGCCTACGCTGGCCACACGCTACCCTGTTCTCTTTCACGTTGGGTCATTTTGACTGCTCTTGTTCAGGGAGTTCACTTGACCAATGGTCCTGTACTCTGTAGCCCCCCTGGAGGCTGGGTCTGGGGGGAGTTAGGAGGCCCCAGCTGGTGGCATCAACAACTACCGTTGTTGTTCCCCTTGTTTTGGGGTGCCCCCCTCCTTGTCCAGGTAGGGGGAAAAAAGCAAGGGGGGAGTGGCGCATGCCGGTTTGCTGGCCTTGTTCTGTGCTGGACTCAGGGTGGCCATAACCCCTTCTCTACAAGTGTTAATTAACATGGATCTTAAATTGTAATTATTTTTGAAGTCCTTCTGTCTCTCTGATTTTGGTTTTGGTCTTATTTTTGTACTTTGGAAAATGTACTTTGGTGGGGTGGGGGAGGGAGGAGCTGATCTTGAGAAGTGTGACTTGGAGAAAAAAAGAGATCCTTGCATGTGTGTCTCTCTCCCCACACACACTGTTAAATAAGACATTTTTTCACATTTAAAATTGTTTTAGTACTTTTTATTTAATTATTAATTACCTAATTAATTGATTAATTCAATTAATTAGCAATTAATTAGCAGGGGGTACTTCAGAAAATTGTACTGCGATAGGGGGTACCCAGGCCTCCAAAGGTTGAGAACCCCTGGACTAGACTAATATTGACATTCTTGTAACTTGGTGCTATACATTTTTAGTTAATGCTGCAATGTAGCTTTAATCCCCTGTCATTCTGGAAGCTCTTGCCCTGAGTAACTTTGTTCTGTCATGCCAAAGAAAAGGGGATTGTGTTCTACAAAAATGAATAGATCTGAATGAAGAAAACTTACCGGGGACGGGACACACGTGTAACACTGGGGGGGGGGGGGAACCATTTCTTGAATGCTTCCTCATTTGGACAGAACGAGCATATGGCGGTATTCTGGGAAAGTGGGAGACATGTGGCTCGGATCTTCGGATCTTATGAAAAGTGCCGGAAGTGTAGACTAGCACAAGTCCATCTGGAAGGGCAAGGTGAGACTGGAGTAGGAAGCAACCCTGGAAGAAACACTGTAAAAGATGAGCAGGGAGACTGACATGGCCATTAATGACGGGATGAGCCACTAAGGGCCTAATCCTATGGGTGCCTTCAGATGGTGGAACTAACGTTCCATTAGCAGAAGGCCTTCTCCTTTGGTGCTGCGGATGCAACGTTGTGCACAATGCAACCACCAGTGTGAATGGGTGGCGACTGCCCATGTGCCACTGGAGCACCCAGCCACTGCTGAAGGAGGTACATTGGTGGGAGGGTGGGCAGTGGACGGGAAGGAGGAGTAACAGGGTGTTTTGGGGGGAGGAACTGGAATGTGTGTCGGGAGGGACAGGGTAGATCCGGTCAGGGGCGTAACAAGCTCCCGTGACGCCCAGGGCACAGGAGCTTGCTGCATCCCGGAAGTGTCCTCACATCTGCCGAATTTCAGATAGGGAGGATAAAGAGGCTTAAAGCATATAGACCAGTGGTTCTCAACGTTGTCCCCATGAGTCGGGGGGAACTGTGAGTACCTGTGAGGGCAGGGCCATGGCAGCGGCGCTCCCAGGATCAAAGTGCTGCCGTTTGCAAATGGGGTTATTTTTACATTACAGTGGTCATGCCGGCCCTCCAGAGGGTGTGGGGAGGCCCTCAGCCCCCTCTGCAGGCCTCTCCAAGCTGCCGATCAGCTCTCTCTTTCATTTTCAGATGAAAACTGGAAATGGGTCGCAATCACCGCGTAGAGCCAATCGGCAGCTTGGAGAAGCCCGCAGAGTGTTCCGTGGGCCTCTCCGCACCCTCCGAAAGGGCCGATATGATCATTGTAATGTAAAAATAACCCCTATTGCCACCAGCAGCAGTGCCATCCCGGGCACACCACCGCCGCCTTGGCCATGGTTGCCACACCCCATAAGGGGCTGGCGGCTGGTTCCGGTTCTCCTGGTGGGTTGCGATCCACCAGTTTGAGAACCGCTGATGTAGCCCATTTTAAAAGTGGTGTCAATTTCACTGTTCTTTCTGTCCTCACTCCAGCGAACCTTCTGAGACTTGTAGATGCAGGCTGACCAAGGGGAGAAGGGCATAGTGGTTAGCGTGCGCTCCCTGCTTTCCCTTTTTCCTGAGTCGGCAGCTCAGAGAATGTCAGATTTCATTTAAAAGAACCATTTTTGAGCCCCTATGAGTGCAAAGGCATGCCTGAAAGTGTGTGGGCCTGCTGGGATCTCAGAAATTGGTGACATGAATGAATAAGATGCCTGGGGGTTGCAGACGGGGGCTTAAGTGTTGTAGAGCAAAAAGCCTACCTCATGATAAGCAAAATGACATTATCATCCAAAATCTATGATAATTGGTTATAGGATTTGTATAATTTATTCAGATTGAAGGACTCAATTTTTCTGGATATAGAAGCTGAATTGCCTGCTTTTTTGTTTGTTTATAGTGCAGAAGACTCTGAACCCTGAATATCTCGGGTTCAACTGGCAGAGCTTTCTCTCTCTCCCCCCCCTTGTCTTCCAGTATTACATTTCCTTTGACAACATCATGTAGTAAGAAAATGCAATTTCATCTTCACTGTCTCTACACTGAATGCTTTATTCATTTGCCATGGAACCTTGGCACACGTTCCGCTGTCTTTTAAACACATTTTCCTTTTGAACACATAACTGTGGGGTCCTTTTAGTGATGGCTGGTATAAGTAGTCTTTATGAATGTTATGATAATGGGAAGCAAAATTCAGATGTAGTATGTGAAGCTGAAGGATGCCTGTTAAATAAGATACAATTTAGGAAAGGTTTTTAAAAAAATAAAAAGCACTTTCTAAAATAATGAAGAATGGTTTGAAATGCTCAAAGTCACCAAAATAGAGTCTGACACACAATAGATAATGGTAATTTGGAGAGAATTCAGACACTGAAGCTTTTCGTAATACTTTAGAACTGACACATTCTTCTGCCCCATAATGGCTTCTATTGCCTAGTGAATGGGCTCTTTATAAATACATGTCATGAGATTCTTGAATTCTGTCACGATCAGGCTTCTGGAAAGAGTCTGCATACTGGACCAATCATTTCAATTTGCATGGGGAGACAAGAGTAGGGCTAAGGAACTCGTTTCACAGCCCCATTGTAGTTACAGAATATGGAATAAGCATAAATAGAGAGAAGACAATACTGTCCCATTGAATTAGGTCTCACTCACACTGAAGTTGCGGTCACAACAGAGCTGACTGGTCATTGGTAGTCTCAGGCAAAATGTTTGTCCTTCACAAACACAATGTATTTCCTCCCTATGGGGGGGGGGGGAAAGCAGGATATAAATTCAATAAATAAATAATAATATGCGGTGATGATAGCTTCTAGCTTAGTTTATTTTAAGGGACTACTAGAATCATGGGACGATTCAGCGATGGCATCATGACACCTTTATGTTCAGAAGCAGTATTCCTCAATATCGGAGACTGGGGGCGATCAAAAGGGAAGGTTGTTACTTCATGTCTTGGTTGTGAGCTTCCAGAATCCCCTGGCTGGTTGCTGTTAGAAACAGAATACTTTGCTTATGCTCTTGTATTACTGCTAGCAGCATAGGAGTCACCACTTCCATGGCTTCCTATACTGCAATGATAAGCATTTGGGTACAAGAACATAAGAAGAGCCCTGCTGGATCAGGCCAAAAAGGCCCATCTAGTCCAGCTTCCTGTATCTCACAATGGCCCACCAGATGCCTCAGGGAGCACACAGCCAACAAGATAACCTGTATCCTGTCGCCACTCCCTTGCACCTGGCATTCAGAGATAGGCTACCTCTAAAATCCGGAGGTTGCATACAGTCATCATGACTGGTAACCTACCTGTGAGGATCTTTCCTCCATAAATCTGTCCAATCCCCTTTTAAAAGCATCCAGACTAGGTGCCATCCCCACATCCTGTGGCAAGGAGTTCCACAGATAAAAACTGCACACGGGGTTAAAAAAAAAACATTTCCTTCTGTCAGGTCTAACTCTCCCACTAGTCAACTTTAGTGGATGTCCTCTGGTTCTGGTGTTGTGCGGGAACCAGAAGTGTGGTGTAATTTCATTGTTCCTTCCCATGTGATTGTTGCCTTGCCAGTCAAGTGATGATTCAGGTAAGAAGGAACCATACAATCAACCTGGCCCGGGTGGATTGCTTCTACATTTAGCCTGTTTTCTCTGGAATGTTCCTTGTGTTTAAATCCTACCCATTTTATTATTTCCTGTTGATTGCAGTGTGGGGATTGGTGATAAATTGTCACTTGAATATTAATTGTAATATTAGTTTCTGTTGAGGGGGGAAGAGTAATCAATTACTGAATTCTTCTCATTTTTTTCTTTTTTCATAGTGAAATACTGTTATTTCTCTATAACAAACTGAGAATCAATTATTGTGCACAAAAATCAGAAATTCAGCACATCTTACCTTTTTCTCTTACCTCCTCCTTCCCCCATAGAAGCCAAGCACACTTCTTCTCCTCCTCCTCCTCTCTCTGTTCTAAATATTAAACTTTGTTTGGATAATTCTTTGGGTTAAAACATGTGCATGCGTTCATGCACGTGGACCACATTCTGAGTAGGATTCGCTCATCTATTTTGCCTCTTGTTTGTATCATTGTTTGTCTTTCATATGTTGCCTCTCATTTGGTTATTTTGCCTCCTGCACTGCATTGATTTTGATTCCCGCAATTGTACTGAATCTTTAATAAACAATGAATTATGAGTTGCATCCTTTTGACTCTCTCTTCTTTCCTCTTTCCAAAACACCAACACAACCACAACCAGGAGTTGACGATCCTTTAACACACTTTGGGGGGGTACATGTGTGAGCCCGTTTCTGTGCAGATGTGGTAACAGCATAGTGCTCCAGTGTGTTGTGGCATCTCCACCGCAGAGACTCTAGATAAGACTGATTATCTTGATCTATTTCAGAATAGCTTTGGGACTGAAACAGTGCTGGTTTTTCTAACACATGATCTATGCTGAGTATTAGACAAGGAGAGTGTATCTCTGATATTCTTCTGGACTTGACCCTGGTATCTTTCTCGACCATCTGGCCAGGATGGATGTAAGAGGTAGTACTGTGAGGTGGCTTGGGTTCTTTTTAAAGGGCAGGTTTCAGAAGGTTCTTCTTGGAGGGCAAGATGGAAGGCCGGTTTTACACTTGACCTTTGACTTGTGATTTTTCTGCAGTTTATCTCCTATATGTTGTGATGCTGAAGTCTATCTCCTATGCAAGTTTAACATCTACATGAAAACACTGGGGGGGGGGGAGGAGAAATAATCTGGCATGAGGTGTCCTCAATATGAACGGGCCCCCTAACTTTACATCTCTGCCATCCTCAGCTGGAGAAACTGAGATATCTTGAATCGGTGAAGGGCTGAATGGAGGCAAACAAGCTGAAATTAAATCTGGGCAAATTGGAGGCTCACCTAGTCAGGAGATCTGTTCACTCATAGATGGTATGTGTCCTTGCACCGGCCGGCCCCTTCAGCATCGTTGGTCTGGTGGGGAGGGGCTCAGCAGAATGGCTACTGCCGCCAGAACAGCCATAACCCCCCCCCACACACACACACACACTCTGAGGCTCCAAGAAGCAGAATGGTGCCAATCCCACCGAAGCCGCGCCAATGCCAGAAGGAGCAGCCTGGTGTCCCCACGGGCGTGGGGTGTGTGGCCAGAGCTCGGAGCCAACTCAGGCCAGAAGCGAGGCGCTGGGCCGGGGCTAGTGGGCTCAAGGGGCAGGACTGCGGTCCGGGGAAAAGATCGGATTGGGTTTGTTTACACAGGGAGGGAACCGGAGGACAGGCCCAGGACAGGTGAGGGGGTTAAGGGGAGAGGAGCGACCAGAAGGGGAAAGGAGCCCAAGGCCCCTGGGGAAGGCTCTTAAAGTGTCTGCTGGTTGGTGATGAGGGTCGCCACTGGTGCTTCTGAGGGCTTGCCCCAGGGAAAGACTGTGACCAGAGAGGGAGAGAGCACAGTACGGTAACCACCCTCCTCTCTATGAACTCCGAGACCCCAAACACTCCACGCTCGGACCCCTGGGTCTGCCACCGGCCAGGAGCCAACTGGGACAACGGGGAGACCCCACAGTATGTTTACCTGGATGGGGATGCACTGCCCTTGAAAGATCAAGAAAGTTCTTCTTGACTCGGGGGCCCAATCCTACTCAACTTTCCAGCGCTGATGAAGCCATGCCAACGAGGCATGTGCTGCATCCTGCAATGGGGGAGGGGGCAGTCACAGACGCCTCCTCAAGGTAAGGGAACACATGTTCCCTTATCTCGGGGCTGCATTATAAGAACATAAGAACATAAGAAGAGCCCTGCTGGATCAGGCCAAAAGCCCATCTAGTCCAGCTTCCTATATCACACAGTGGCCCCACCAGATGCCTCAGGGAGCACACAAGACAATCTGTTTCCCGTTGACACTCCCTTGCACCTGGCACAGAGAAAACTCACTTCTAAAACTAGGAGGTTGCTTATGGCTTGTAACCTGTGATGGTCTTTTCCTCCATGAATCTGTCCAAACCCCTTTTAAAGGCATCTAGGCCAGGTGCCATCACCACATCCTGTGGCAAGGAGTTCCACAGATGAATTACACGCTGGGTAAAGAAATATTTTCTTTTGTCTGTTCTAACTCTCCCTCCACTCAATTTTAGTGCATGTCCCCTGGTTCTGGTGTTGTGCAAGAGGGAGAAGAATTTCCCTCTATCCACTCTCTCCATCCCATGCATAATTTTATACGTCTCAATCATGTCCCCCCTCAGGCGCCTTTTTTCTAGGCTGAAAAGCCCCAGACGCTGTAGCCTTTCCTCATAAGGGAGGTGCTCCAGCCCACAAATCATTCTGGTCGCTCTTTTCTGCACCTTTTCCAATTCAACTATATCCTTATTGAGGTGTGGTGACCAGAATTGGACACAATACTCCAGATGTGGCGTTACCATCGATTTGTACAAAGGCATAATGATATTGGCCGTTTTATTCTCAATCCCTTTTTTAATGATCCCGAGCATGGAATTGGCCTTCTTCACAGCCGCCGCACACTGGGTCGACACTTTCATCGACCTATCCACCAGAACCCCAAGATCTCTCTCTTGATCCGTCACAGACAACTCAGAACCCATTAGCGTATATGTGAAATTTTGGTTTCTTGCCCCAATGTGCATCACTTTGCACTTACTTACATTGAAGCGCATCTGCCATTTTGCTGCCCATTCTTCCAGTTTGGAGAGATCCTTCTGGAGCTCTTCACAATCCCTGCTGGTCTTCACCACCCGGAAAAGTTTAGTGTCATCTGCAAACTTGGCCACCTCACTGCCTATCCCCGACTCCAGGTCATTTATGAATAAGTTGAAAAGCACCGGTCCCAAGACCGATCCTTGGGGCACACCGCTTTTCACCTCTCGCCATTGTGAAAATTGCCCATTGACTCCCACTCGCTGTTTCCTGGTCTTCGACCAGTTCCTAATTCACAAGAGGACCTGCCCTCTTATTCCCTGACTGTGGAGTTTTCTCAGGAGCCTTTCATTACGGCTGCGTTGGCCCTGGAAAGTTGGGTAGGATTGGGCCCTCAGTCTTGTAACTGGATCTCCAGGTAACAGCTGTGGCCTGGGCTGATTTTCTCCAGCTTTGTCTGGTGTGCCAGCTGTTTCTGTCTCGGTCAGAGCCAGCTTCAGTTGGCTATACCCTGGTCACCTCTCATTTGCACTTCACATGAGGCTACCCTTGAAGAATTTTTGGAGGCTTCAACTGGTGAAGAATACAGGTGCAGAACTATTAATGGGGCAAGATTTATGCCTTTGTTGTTCTGGCTACACTGTTTATCTGTTTGCTTCTGGGCACAGTTTGTGATGTTCTGCATGATACATTTAAGCCTTAAGCAACTTGGGATGAAGGTACCTGAAAGACCATGAGTCTCCTTATTCTCTAAGCTCTTCTGGGGAGACCCTCCTGCGTGTTCCCCCACTGTCTGAAATTTGTCTTGCTGCAGGGGCACGCAAGGATGCTCTCTCTGTTGCGGGTCTCTCCCTGTGGACCGCCCTCCTGTCAGAAGTCTTGTGTTCTACCCTCTCTCCTGCTTTTTAGGAGAATTATTTATTGCAGCTCACTTTCCTTGATCATTACTGATTAATTCCTGACTGAGCTGCTATTCAGAACAAATTGTAAGTAGAACAGAACATGCCAACTCCAGTGAGCTTCCTTGGATAACATGGATGATTAGACAAGAGTCTCTGAATTCAGGTGGCTGCTATTTTGCGTAGAATGCTTCCGGTTTACAGCCTTCATTTCTTCAGACTTGCAGCACAAGGCATGTCTACTTGGAAGTAAACTGAGTTTAATGGGACTTACTCCCAGGTAAGCGTGCATAGAATTGTAGCATTTTTTTCACCCCCTCCGTGAAAGCAATTTCCAAATCTCTCACATATAGTGACTTTATTTCTGAAGAGCCAAAGCAACCACTGTCTAAATCTGCAGTTCTGCTGTTTTACCACCGCTGTCACTAGAACTCCACATAATCTGTCTCACTAATGTCTTTTTTTAGATCTTGTCCCACAAACCCGATTTGCTGCAGGGATTTTGATGCCTTTATCTGTCTGCTTTATACCACTGGGTCTGGGACTGTCTTTCTCTACTAGGAAGGCAGGGAAGCATTATAATTTTCACCTGCCATGCCCATTCCAGTCTAGAGCTGTTGGTTCACCGTTAAGTTTCTGGGTAAAACCTTCCCCCTCCCAATGTTTTTATTTATTTATTTATTTATTTATTTATTTATTATTATTATTATTATCCTTTATTGAAGTTATCCACTGAAAGTAATTGGAAACTCAGTAATTGGCAACATGATGAATGTACTTTGGTACAGCACTATCAATGCACATGACACTTTTCAGTTGCTGTCCAAAGGCTCATGCCATTAGAGTGCCCACCCATCCAGGGTCACCCCTGACCTCTCGGTACTGGTGCTAGCAGTAGCGCCCTGTGTGCCATCAGGGGATGGGTGAGGGGTGCCTTGGGGGAGGCAGTGCAGAGCCTTGTTCCAGGGCCCCCAGCAGTCTACCACCAGCACTAGAGGGAAGGCAAGTATATCTCATTTCTTGTCTAGGGTGTGTATATTGATGGCTGGTATGGTACAGGAAGCCCTCTCTTAACGTCGCAGATACGTTCCTTTAAACTGTGACGTTAAGTGAAAACAACATATAATAAAGCAAACACCAGTGGTTCAGTGATGCTCCGGGGGACTCTGACAGGCTGCAGAAGCCGCTTCTGGGACCGTGACTAACTTCCTAGGCTTTCTTCTCACCTCAGAATGCCTTGCAAGTTATTCTGGGGCAATAATAAGACCAGGAAGTGGGTTGAGACCCAGAAGCAGCTTCAGCGATGACGTTAAAACAAAACGACGCAAAACGACAGATACTGAAACGATGGTAAGTGAGGACTAAAAAGGTAAAGGTGACCCCTGACAATTAAGTCCAGTCGTGTCCGACTCTAGGGTGTGGTGCTCATCCCCATTTCAAAGCCAAAGAGCCAGCGTTGTCTGAACATGCCTCCGTGGTCATGTGGCCAGCATGACTCTCCTTGCTGCAGCGCGTAGCATGCAGCTGGAACACGGAGCGCTGTTTACCTTCCCGCAAGCGGTACCTATTTATCTACTTGCATTGACATGCTTTGGAACTGCTAGGTTGGCAGGAGCTGGCCAAGCAACGAGCGCTCACCCCGTCGCGGGAATCGAACTGCCGACCTTTCGATCGACAGCTTATGGTTCAGCGGTTTAACCCGCTGCGCCACCCGCTGGCCTGGTAGTGAGGACTACCTCCTGTATATTGGAAAGTCAATGTGATGTAGTGGATAGATGCTGGAAAAATGGGAAACCTGGGTTCAAATCCTGAATTAGTCATGGTACTCATGGGATGATCAGGGCCAGTTACCATAGTGCCATGTAACCTACCTCACAGGGTTGTTGGGAGGGTAAAATGGGCAAACCATGTGCACTAACCTTTGGAGGAGGGACAAGATCCAGAAAGCTTTGCCCCCACTTGGATTAGCTTCATGATGCTAATCATGATGCTAATCATGATGCTTGGATTAGCATGATAATGATGATTTCATGAACTCAGTCTGATGGAAGGCTGTGTTGCTGACCTTATTCTACAGCCTGCTAGGATAAAAATGGTGCCTGTCGGCTACCATAACTTCTAGGTATATTATCTCTGCTGGTAAATTCATGGCATGCTTTGCCCATTTTTGTTCCACTGGCCCCCTGGTTGCCTAAATGTTCTCCCATTTCACAGCATACAAAAAGGATGGTGAAGCTGGGGAATGCATTTTGGCTCAACCCGATTTGTGACCATTCCAATGAGCTAGAACGACATCAGTGGTTCCTGCACATCAGCTGAACTCTGCAGTCGCTGAACCCACATATCCCTAGAGTTTGTCAGGGCTTAGCACAGACTTAACTTCACGAATTGTCAGCGCAATCCCAATCAACTTTCCAGCACCGGTGCAGCCGCAATGCAGTCCCAAGATAAGGGAACAAATTTTCCTTGCCTTGAAGAGGCCTTCATGACTGCCCCCGGACTGCAAAATGCAGTGTGCACCTTGTTGGCACGGCTGCATCGGCGCTGGAAAGTTGGTTAGGATTGTGCTGTGTGCCTTAATTGACAACTACTAAACCTATCGGAAGAGATGAAAAAAACATCTTCAGCTCTCGGAACATTTTTCAAACTGCAGAGCTTTAGAACAAGTCATCTGTCTGCCTGGTAAAATGGCATGCACCATCCACTTTGTAATCGTGGCGATTATATACGATTCTATTATACATCAGTAGAAGTTTAGTGAACATTTTAGGGCTTTTTCTTCAGTTAAGTTTTAAAGCACGAGGAAGCCCTGGTTTGGTTTTTATATTATCTGTCTGAACTCATTTGCCTGTTCTGCTTCTTTGCATCAAGAAATAATTTTCTTACGAAATGAAATGGTTGAGCGACATGGAAATTTGGAACATTTCCGTGTTCGGGGCTGCCTGGAAGGGTTGATGGTTTAAAAAAACCCTAAAAGAATAAATATTCTCATTAAAATAACCCATTGTGATAAATTCTGCTTGATCAAAACCAAAATTTACAATATATCTACAAACAGCACGAGTGGGCAGATGGATATCTTCCTGTGCTTGTATAAATTGATATTCCAAAGTCAAGAGCTCCATTTAAGTACCTGATGCTTAGTGATAGTAGTCAAGCAACAGCAGTAAGGGAAAATGATTTCAAATGCATTCATGATAATTTATTTTTATGATGATCAAACCGTGAAGAAAAAGAATAATTTTGAAAGGGTCATCACACCTACATGTCATCCACATACATATATTAATTAACTAATGCTTGTAGGGCATTTTCAAGATGAAAGGAACTGTTTTAAAGCTAAGTTTGATTATTAGATTCAGCAGTATACCTGGTCTTCCAAACCCACCTATCTTGCTTTCCTTGTCGTATCTGTTGTCAACAGTACTGAAGATCATAACACTAAAATAAGTGTCTGGGACTGAACTTGCCCGACCCAGAGAGAAGCCTGTCTGGTGGGCACAGGGCCGGGTGCAGGCTGGAAGAGGCCAGAAAGGCCTCAGGTGGGCTGTGCGTGGGCCATTGGCCCACTGAGTGGACTGTGCCTGCGTGTGATGAAGCAGCCGAGGAGCATCAAGGCATGGCAAATATCCACTGGAGTTTTCCCGCCTCCCAGTAGAGGAGATTTAGAACCCAGAAGGTAACCAGGTGGGATGGGTGGAACCAGAAAGCAGGAAGGGGACCAGCCAAGGTCAGGAGAATATGAAGAAAGGGCCAGGGGTGAGAAAGTGCTAGCAGCGGCGGAACAACGGTGGAGCACATGGAGCAGGAGCTCGGGCGGGCGGGGGCACGCGTGGAGCACTTACCAGAGCGCTGCATCGGTCCCCCCCCTCCCTGGAGCCCGTTCGGCTCCAAAGTGAGCTGAAAACGGGCGGGGGAGGGCGCAAATCGGGCGTGGGGGCCCTGCCCATGCACCGGGCGCCAGGAGGGCGCCCATCATTTCTGAGTGCTAGCTTAGGACTGGATACTAGTTGGGAGGCTCCAGTGCCTTGGGAGGGTGGACAAAGCCCTGAGGCGGCTGAGGAGTAGGGTGCTGTAAACCCCCTCCTTGCCTCTGCTCTGCTGTGAGGTCCATGGGGGGGGGGGAGACAGTCCCAAGGAGACAAGCCAGGTGGTGAGGGCCCTGGAGGCCTTACCTCGGCTGCTGCTGCTATATGGCTGCCGTCCCAGGCCTGCCTGGCGTTACATGGGTCTTTGTACCGGCCGTTTTGCCGGCGCACATCCGAGGAGACCCATTGGGGTAGCGGGGCTGTTACTTGGGGTAAAGGAACAAAGGTACCTTTACCCCGAGGAGGACTCTGCTGACCCTATCCGTGATAGGATCCGGCGCTGCGTGCGTTTGCACGCTGTGGCAGTCCTAGACAGGATTGGACTGTAAGTGTCCTCTGAATTTTAAGCAGGAATCAGTTTTATCAATTTTAAGCAGGAATCTAGTGCCACGTAAGTCTACATAGCCTAAAGTCTTTATGGAAGACAAGCATCAGATGTAGGCCTAACATCTAAAGAAGTGCAGAGTAGGCCTTGGGTCCCTTCAGGGAGAAAGGCGGGATAAAAATACTGTAAATAAATAGCGATTTGGCGAGCCTCCTGAAGAAGAACTTTCCACAGTGTTGGCACCACTGCTGAGAAAGCCCTGGTTGTCATAGACTGCTGCCAAATCTCATTTGGCAGGGGCACCTGGAGCTGAGCCTCTGACATTGGAATATGTGGGAGAAAGTGGTCTTTAAGGTAACTTGGCTCTGGGCCATTTAGGACTTTAAACATTAAGGTTAGCATCTTGAACTTGACCCGGAAACAAACAAGTCAGATAACTAGTGCGGCTGAAATAATACTGGTGAAGGAATACTCTGAGTAGCTACTCCCAGTCAGCAACCATTTTGTACCAGTGAATGTGGAGGCACTACCAATGGTGAGAGGAGAGGATGATGATGAAATGGGAAGGATCCAACCCATATCCTCCCACAACACTAGACAGTGGTACGTGAGAATGAGGTCTTAGAAGGGCTGAGAACAAAAGTTACCAGTTGCAAGAACAAATACATCATGGTCAATATTCACCCGTCTTGTTCTTAGAGTCTGACATGGTGGGAAAAATACAAGTATTTAGCTTTGATCACATGAGCAGTGGTTCCCTCACTGTATTTTGTGAATTAGCTGAAGCAGAACTTCCTTCTATTTAAAAGACCTCTTAGACTCTGACATTTGTTTTATAACACAGGGTGCCTCTATGGACCTCGACTCTAGGAGCTCAAGTTCGATTACTACTTGAAAGTACTTAAAAGATTCCACTATTATTAGACAGGTACCCTGTAGAGCTGTTATGGAAAGGTTAAGGGACCTCAGTACAAAGTACATCGTCATACTATCATTCTAGACGTTAAGATCATTTTTGTGAAACCCTAGTGCATATACAATATATGTTTTCCTTTTAAGGGGAAACTAGGAGTCCTTTATTAAACATATTGAAATGGACAGATAGCATCTGCTATGATTAATTAAACCATCCCCTAATGAGATCTCATTTGAGTATAACAAACACCACTGATAGCAGCTAGGGGAGAAGGAGAGAGAGGGGTGAGTACATGACCAATAACTACGTGGTAACTTGAGAGCCAAGTTGGTGTAGTGGTTCTGGTGTTTGATTTAGACCTGGAAGATCCAAGTTCGAATCTCCACTCAGCCACAAAGCTTCCTGGGTGACCTTGTGCAAGTCACTATCTCTCAGCCTAACCTACCTCACAGGGTTGTTGTGAGGAGAAAAAGAGGGAAGGAACCATGTACACCACTCTTAGTTTCTTGGAGGAAGGGTGGTATAATAATGTGAAAAATAAACTTACCGCAGTGGGTGTGTGCTGCTGGGTGGTAACCCAGCCATTTGAGCCTATACCGATTGACATTTTTACCATACATTCTATCTCATATTGTATGACGTATCGCTCTCTGACATGTGGGAAAAATTCTACACACCGCTAGGAAGAATGATGCAGGGGTGCAACAAACTACCTTCGTTGGGGTACTTTATTTGTCTCTGTGGCAATGGTGTAGTGTAATGTTTCCCAAACTTACCTACAGCGCAACGCCCTTTTCCTGCTGGTGCCAGTTGTGGAATCTGGATGTAAGTGCCAGTGATGCATGGGCTGTACCCTCCTAGCACCATGTGCATGTTCATGTTCCCTGCATGCATCAATATAAAAGAAATGAGAGCTATCGACAGCGGTGTCGTTAGATGGGGGGCCGTGTGGCACAAGGCCCCTGTCGCCAGCTTGGGGGGGGCGCCGAGTCCGAGTCTCCCGACTCGCCAGCCGACCAGAGGCTCCCGCGGCCCCGCGCGTGCTCACCTCGGCTTTCAACTTGAAAAGGAGTCGTGCGCGGCTGAGGTGAGCATTTCAACCCGGCTGGCTGTATCTGCACATGTGCAGAAACAGCCAGCCGGGTTGAAAAGAGTCGCGTGAGGTGAGCGTGCACACCCACCCCCCATCACGTGTGCTCACCTTGGCACGACTCGGGGCGTCCTGGTTGTGTTCCGAAGTTGAACTTCCTCCTCCAAGGCAGCCAACAACTTCCTCCTCCAAGGCAAAACAAGGTAAGAGAGCGGCACGGGGGGGGGGGGGGAGAATTCTAGTGGCGCGGGGGGGGGGATTCTAGCTCCCGGGGGGAATTCTAGCACCCGGGGGTGGGAAATAAATAAATAATTCATGGAATTTGAGCCCCCCAAAATTGCAGCACCGCCTTCGGTGGCGCCAGGGAGTGAAGAGGAGGAGAAAGGGAGGGGGCGCGAATTCCAGGATGTGCCCCCTATAGATTTAGGGGTAGGAACGCCACTGGCTATCGAGCAACAGTGCATGTAAACGGAACCCTCAAATTTCTGATTCTGTGCAGAAGTGTGGTAAAATCCTTCTTACTGCTTGGCAGGAAGATACAGACAACCAGGTTACCATGTACTTACATGCAGACTGTTGCAAATTGCTGCCTGGTAGATGATCGTCTGTATTCACCATGATGGCGGGTGCTGGATTGGCTGCACCCTTCTCTTAACAACCTGTTGAGCAATACAAACTGCTGAGCCTTAACTCTACTATTGGGGGAGAGGGCAGAGCACAGTGGCAGATAACATTATTTTCAAGCAGAAAGTCCCAAGTTTTAATCCTACTTATTTCAAGGTAGGACTGGGACCTACTGCCAGTTGTTGTAGACATTACTAAGCTACATGGATCAGGGGTCTGATTTTGCCCAAGGCAGCTTGCTATGCTCATCTACCACCAAAGTAGAAGTCCAAATGTATCGCTAGATCTGAGTAGCAAAAAACGAAAGCGGAATTTTCTCCTGAGCTTTTAGAGTTAGTTTTTGACTCAACATACAACTGAAGCTCTTACAACCCACTAGACAATGTCATTTAGTAACCTAACAAACTCCTTTTTTTGACTAAATAAACTCCAGCAACATGCTGAAAAATAGATTAATATCAAACATGTGCAATAGTGATTTTTCCCCCTGAGCTGTGATCAAGTTGCATATCCATCTGAGATTAAATTCTAGCTTTAATGTCTGCATGCTAAAATGAAATTTTTATTTACAGAATAATTGAGCATGCAGAGCAGATGATTCAGAAGCCTCGATAATTTACTTTTTTTTTCTTTCAAGAAAAGGCAAAAATCCCATTAGCAATATTGAAGATTGATAACAGTGTACTAAATAGTGTTCTTAAATATTTAAGGAAGTTACTTCAAGGAAAGTACTTCAAAGGCCTTGTCTGTGTCCCACTTCCTTGTACTATGGGCACTTTCACTTCAAGTCATGGTTTTTAATGCCTGGCAAAATAGGGAGAGGATGGCAAAATGTTTAACACCTTTAATGTATTGCCGTTAGCAGAACGCCTCTTGAATAAGTAATGTCAAGATTGCAGTCATTACTCATGTCTTAGATCTCTAGGACCAGAGTCTAGGCAGAATAGATACAGTCTTTTCCAGTGCTCCGCGACCAGACTAGAGAATAGCTGTCTCCAGATGATTCCCTTCTGGGAATTTTGGGAAGTACACCTTCCCAAAATCAAGCATCCTGTTGGCTGAGACTTGATGCTCCTCATGCACCTTTCCAAAAGCCATTCCACTGTTTTGACGGTGATCGGATGTCTATCTGAAACAGTGGCGTAGCTAGGTCTTCTGGTTCCCAGGGTGGTGTTTTGTGACGTCAACCCCACAACTTTAGTTGCCCCCCCCAGCACCAGAAGACCCAGAACTAATTGAAGGTGACCTGATGTCACCGCAAATTACTTCCGGGTTGCAGGCTGGTGGGAGCAGCCGACAACTTTTCCCCCTTTGCTACAAAGAAAAAAAAAGAGGAAAGGGGTCAGCTGCTCCGAGCGGTGTGCAACCTCAGCAGCAGCAAAAGAGTAGGTCATCTTCCATCGCCTCCAACCTCCCCCAACTCCAACTCCACCCCCTCTACTTTCTTTGCTGAGCAAAGTGCTAATCTAATGTCGATCAGCTGATCGGCTCTGGGTTTTAAATCCCCAACGCCGATCAGCTGTTCGGAGCTAGAGTAGCGCTTTGATAGCGTTGTTTAGCATTAGAGCAGAGGTGGTAGCTGGAGACAGGTACGTTCTCCCCCCCCCCAGCTCCAGCTGCCACCTTTAGTGCTGAACAGCACTATACTGTTCATCAAAGCTCTAATCTAGTGCCGAACAGCTGATCGGTGCTAGATTAGTACTTTGCTCAGCAAAGAAAGTAGAGGGGGTAGCTGGAGCTGGGGTTACCACTGCTGGCTTAAAAGTTTCCCGCTGCCACAGTGGCCTTTGTTCACCCCCCCCTCCCAGCTGGTTCGCCCCTGCCCCCCCCCAACTAAACCGTTGATCTGAACCTATGAAGTTTATAGTTTTATAAACCTATGGTTTATAGTATATTGAACTCCCAACATCCCAGTCCTGGTGACTTCTTTGTTCCTGTTGCAACAACTGATAGCCCCACATTGGCAAGACTCCCTTGCAGCCTCAGATGAGCTGCTGATTTCCTGACTTTCACTCTTTTTGTGCTCACAGGAGCTGGTCTGCTAAGCAAAAGAACTATCATCCCAAACTTGGAAGTGGCTGGTCAGTTGTTTCACATTTATAAGGCTCTTCTAGCCTATTAAGTATTATATATCCAGAGGAAATCTTTAGAAGCTTTCGTGGTAATCCTCCTGGGACGCATTTAGCATCCCGGGAGTGCTTGCCCTGCTCCGGGAGGGGAACGCCAGCGACGCTTGCCCCATCCGTGATTCCGGCCAGCTGATTGGCTAGCTGGGTCACATGATCCCGGACGCCGACACGAGGGAGCTGCGCGTTATTGCAGCTCCCTCAGTCGGCGTTCGGGAAGCGACTGGAGCGGACGTGTCGGGCGGAGCTCTTGAGATCGGCCTAGCGCGTCCACTCCAGGGGGGCTTCCAAGCGGCTAGGCCGCTTTAACGAACCCGGCATCGGGCGACTAGCGCCCCAACGGCGAGCTCGTCGTCGCTCCCCAGGGGGCGTACGAGCCAACGAGGGACTGTGAACGCGGTCGAAACTCGAGAGGGAGGTCAACGACGGGGGAAACCTGCCCCCCTCGGTTCTCTGAGTTGGGGGCTTGGCCCGAACGGGCAGGCGCCCTTTGATTGGGGGCAGCAAGGACCCCCCGCCTCTTTAGCCCACAGCCTCGTGGGCCTGACGTCGCGGGAGCATCAGTTGTGGGGAGTGGGGCGTGCAGCCCTCCCCACTGGGTATACTGGTTTGAAGCAAGACACACACTAATTCCCCAAAGCTTCTGAGGGCATCATGGCCAAAAGGAAGCAAAAGCGTGGGGGAAAGGCGCCTAAACGGCCTGCCCGCCAGCCAACCCCAGAGCCCTCCTCCTCCTCTGAGGAGGATGAGGCAGTCACCAGATATAACTCTGTAATTGCACGCCTGGAAGCATTAGAAAGGGAAAAGGCTGAGAGGGAGGCTGGTCGGGGTGATGGAGGAAGCATGTCTGGGGCACCTGAGCCCGCCCGGCGCTCCACCCGTAAAGGGAGGGGATCCAAAATGATGCTGTCCTCTGTTTCTAGGAATGGGGCCCCCACCCCCCAGGGGGCTGGTGTGGCCCGGGCGCCTCCTGTTACAATAGCTCCCACCTCCGCTAGCTCCTGGGAACATGATGATACGCCCTTTGATGTAGACTCCGCAGTTGCAGATGAGGCTTCCCCGCTCCCCCCCCACCGGCTTCGTAGACGTCTGGGGTAGTTTAACAGGGTCCGACGGGGCTAACAACGCTGCATGGGTTGCCCTTTTTGCGAGTCTACTGACTCTCATGAGCGGCCAAGAAGCAGGGGCTCAGCCGATGGCTCCGCCAGCAGACTCCGGGCAAGGGGCCGGTACGGCTCCCCCATGAGTCTGCCACCCATTCCCCATGGCGCCCTTGGACACAGCCCGCCGGGACATCCGGTGGACTGCAAGGGTCAGCCAGCTGGTCTCAGGCTCTTCCCCCGGCTTCGGGATTCTCCCCGGAGCCGGAGGATGACCTGCCACGTAGGGCTTACGGCGATATGGGCATGCCCCTTGGCTGGCACCTCGCCCTCTCTGTTAAGGAGAAGATATGGCGGGGTGGGTACGTGGACATCTTCAGCCTCTTGCAAACGGAGGCTGAACCTGTCCAATGTGTGGGGGAACCGCTGAGGGATCAGGAAGTGATCTGACGGCGCAAGGTGGACCGGAACTGGGCGAACTGGTTGTCGGGGTACTCAATATATATGGCGGTGGTGCTCCAGATGCACCCCAAGAAGGCTCAGGCCCTGATCAAACATTTAGACACTGTCCACAAGGCCTCCCGCGAGTATGGTGGGGCCGGCTGGTTAGCTTATGATGAGGGCCTACGCCTGCGCTCAGCTCACGACCCCGCCCTTGATTGGCGCACTCCCCAATGGGAGATCTGGAACCACACGGTGGTCCCAGGGGGGGCCACTAAGGGTGACCGTTCGGACAGTGGGCATTTGATTGTGCGCGCTCAGGGCAGCCAGGCTAAAGCGAGCACTGGCAACCAGTGGGTTCAACCCCCACGGCCGTGTTTTGAGTACAACATGGCCGGGCGCTGTGGCAGGCAGGGGTGCTCATTTACGCACGCCTGCGCGCTCTGTGGAGCCAAGCACGCTCTCAAGGGCTGCGCCCGGCTGTCCGGGCAGAGGCCCGGCGGCCGGGGGCAACCAGGGGATAAAAGGGGTGGGGGCTCCAGCTCAGGCAGCGGCCAGCAGGGTAAAGGGGCCAACGCCGATTAGGCTTGGCCCTTTGCTGAAGATCCTGCGGCATTACCCAGACCGGAGGGTGGCACACCTTCTGGCCGCTGGCTTCTCGGAAGGATTTAGAATCCCGTCCCCCCATCCGACGTCCCCATCATGGGCTAAGAACCTCAGATCCGTGACGGGTATGGAGGATATTGTGCGGGCTAAATTGGGTAAAGAACTGGCTGCGGGGAGAATAGCTGGTCCCTTTGAGACTCTCCCCGTACCCAACCTGAGGGTGTCCCCGCTCGGCATCGTGCCTAAAAAAGCTCGGGGTGAATACAGACTGATTCACCACCTGTCTTTTCCACACGGTGCCTCTGTCAACGATGGGATACCGGAGGAACTTGCTTCCGTGAAGTATATGTCCTTGGATGAGGCTATCGCAATTTTATGAGCCTGTGGGAGAGGGGCAATGATGGCTAAGGCGGACATCGAGTCCGCCTTTCGCCTGTTGCCAATCCACCCGGATGACTTTTGTCTGTTGGGCATCCAATTTGAGGGCAAATATTACTTCGACCGGAATCTTCCGATGGGCCTATCTCTGTCGTGTTCGCTCTTTGAATCATTCTCCACAATGCTGGAACATGTAACTAAAGAGCGAGCAGGGATTTGATCGGCCGCCCATTACCTGGATGACTTTCTTTTTATGGGAAGAAAGGGGTCTAGGGAATGTCAGGAGCTCCTGGACACGTTCATATCGCTCTGCCAGGAGCTGGGTGTCCCTTTGGGCCAGAACAAGATGGAAGGGCCCACCAGTAAGCTGACCTTTCTGGGAGTCGAGTTGGACTCTGAGGAGGAATGCTGTCACCTCCCCGCAGACAAGCTGCACAGGCTGACGGGGCTGCTTGAGCAGGCCGTTTGGGCACGCAGACTGTCCCTGTGGGAGCTGCAAGTTTTGGTGGGCCATCTGAATTTCGCCTGTCGGGTGGTTGCCCCGGGCTGGGCCTTCCTACGGCGCCTATGTGACGCCATGGGGGGGGCACGGCGGCCGCATTTTAAAATTCGGGTGACCAGCTCTATGCGTGAGGATTTACGCATGTGGTTGGCTTTCCTGCAGGGGTTCAATGGGATTTCCTTCTGGCGCGCAGAACGTGTGCTGAACGCCACGCTGGAAGTTCACTCAGACGCGGCCGGGGGCGCTGGTTTTGGTTTGTATTTCAAGGGCCACTGGTGCGCGGCCCCTTGGCCAATGGCCTGGGCTGAGAGCTCGCTGGTGCGGGATCTGACCTTCCTGGAACTGTTTCCCATTGTGGTGGCCGCGCACATATGGGCTGACGAATTCAGGAATGCCACGATTCGTTTCTGGTGTGACAACCAAGCGGTGGTCTTTGTTGTCAACCAGCAAACGTCGCGCTCGCACCGGGTTATGCGGCTGGTCAGGGCCTTTGTCCTTCAGTGCCTGCGGATAAACGCCCTGTTCTGTGCGCAACACATCGCAGGCCTGGCCAACTCTGTAGCGGATGCCTTGTCTCGTTTCCAGGTGGAGCGCTTCCGGGAGTTGGTGCCCGACGCCTGCCTGGAACCGGAGGTGATGCCTCAGTGGCTATGGCAGCTGGGCTTGCCAGAGCCAACCAGTTGATGTGGTCTGCCCTGGCCCCGTCTTCCCGCATCAGTTATGCCGGTAAGGTCAGGGCCTTTCGGGATTTCAGGTTAGATTTTCCCTTGCCAGATTTATGGCCGGTGCCATCGGATCATCTCATCTGCTTTATTCTGCACCTGTGGGATTGCGGCCTGGCGGTGAGATCGATCGCGGTATATGTGGCCGCCATTGGATTTTACTCCAAGGCATCCGGATTTGGGGACCTCACTGGGGACTTCCGGGTCCGCAAAACCCTTGAGGGCCTACAAAGGGCGGCACCGTCAGCTCCTGATTGGCGGCGCCCGATCACCCCGACGATCCTGGGGGGTTTGAGCAGTGCCTTTGCTACCTGTTGCGGGTCGGTTTACGAGGCGGCCCTCTTTAGAGCAGTGGCTTTTGTCATGTTCTTTGGCGCCTTCCGTCCTAGCGAAGTCTTGGCGTGTTCCAAGCATGACACGTCGGGGAGGGCGTTACAATTTCAAGATCTGAGGTTCGCGCCATCCGGGGCCAGGCTTTCCCTCCGCCGGTCCAAGATGGACCAGCGGGCCAAGGGGCAGGTGATTTAACTGCGCAGGGTGCCGGGGCTCCTCCTCTGCCCAGTGGCTGCGCTCGACGCTTACGTACAGCTTCGAGGCAGCCAGCTGGGATGGCTGTTCCAACATGCCGACGCCTCCCCATTGACCCTATTCCAATTTAGGGCAATTTTGTACAGGGCTTTGTCCCTGTTGGGCCTGGAGCGAGGGGAGTTCGGTCTCCACTCCTTCAGGATTGGCGCGGCTTCGGCCGCGGCCTCCCTGGGGCTCCCGGCGTCAGCCATTCAGCGGATCGGCCGATGGCGGTCTGGGGCCTTCAAGGGCTACATTAGACACTGAGGGTAGGGCGGTGGAGCCCTACTTTTGGCCGCAGTGTTGGCCCCTCCCCCCGCTTAGTGCCTGGGGGCTCAGTGGGGGCCTACAACCCAGAGTGGGGGAGGTTATAGCGCTGAAGGCGCTCGGCCTGTTTGCCCGTGTGGCTTTATGTTGTTTGTTTGTTTGGTGGGGACGGTTGGGGACTCACCTTGTTTTGTTGTTTTAGATGTTTACAGTCCGGCCCCCGCGAGGATCCTGCTGCTGGGACACTCCATCTTGTTCTGGGCCAGGAAGAGGGCCGCTGCATCCACCTTTGGCGATCAGCTGGGGCTGGGCAGCATTGCATCGGTGTGGTGGGCCGCTAGACAAGGATTGCTCTGTGGCCAACTCCTGCCCCTTTTGCTGCAGTTCTTGGACGTTCATCCCCCGCCCCAGGTTCTACTGCTGCACCTTGGTGAGAATGATCTGGGCCAGAGGTCCTCCAAGGCCTTGAGGCTACAGATCTGCAGGGACATGCACACTATCAGGGGTTGGATACCGGGAGTTCGCCTCCTGTGGTCCAACATGTTACCTCGTAGGGTGTGGCGGGGGGCATTACGTCCTAGGGCGGTGGATTTAACCCGCCGCAAGGTGAATGCGTACCTGGGGCGGGTGGTGCTTAAGTTGGAGGGAGCGATTGTTCCTCACCCACGCATCCGGTTCGACACCGTTTGGTTGTTCCGTGGTGATGGCGTCCACCTTTCCCCTTTAGGGGCGGACTTATTCTTAGAAGACCTGCAGAGGGTTTTGTTTAATTGCCTGGTCCGGTGGGGCTGGGTGATCAAGCGCTAGGCTGATCACCCGATGTGGCAGGTGGCGTGCGGATAGGGGTAGGCAGGTGGCTAGGGACTCGGCGTGCATCTGGAGTTCGGCAAGGTCAGGTGGTAAGCCAGGACCGCTCATCACGACACTGTTACCCTCGGGTCGGTGAGGCTGGCTGGCAAACCACCTGGCTGGTGCAGGGAGGTACCATCAATGGCGTAGCTAGTATGGTCACCTGCACTGCCCAGCTGTCTTCACCTTTAGGGGTGGGCCATGATAGGCCCCATCGGACAGAGACCGAAGGGGCCTGGAGCCTGGGTGCTGACGTCAGATGAGTAGGGGGAGGTAAATGGCCAGCGCCATTTTCCCCTGACCAGTATCCGCACGGCAAAGGGGGGATGGTTAGATGCCCCTAGTTAACTGTTACCTTTGCAGGTCTTATTATTATTCAAATAAAGTGACCATTTAATCCAAAGTAGCGTTGTCTGGCGTGTTTATTTCCGGGGTGTAAGGGTAATGCTATTGACTCTACTTGGAAACCTTGGACAAAAATTTAACCTTAAGCTACAAGCTTGGTTAAAGTGTCTGTAAGAAATATCAAAAGTGGAAAATGGTGACACAATACGTGGAAGCTTCAAACCTGAAACCAAGATAACAAAATTCAAGTATGCAATCAACAACAGACTTTAAAATGTTAAGCATATATGCTTGATTCTTCTGATGCCATTTTGTTCATTGACTGGAGGGCTGTAGCCTTCATACCTTGCTCTATTACTAGCTACCGAAAGATAAATTTTTGAAGTTGTCACAATAGGAATGTAGGAAGCTTTACATAAGAACATAAGAAGAGCCCTGCTGGATCAGGCCAAAAGCCCATCTAGTCCAGCTTCCTGTATCACACAGTGGCCCCACCAGATGCCTCAAGGAGCACACAAGACAACAAGACAACCCGTTTCCCGTTGACACTCCCTTGCACCTGGCACAGAGAAAACCCACTTCTAAAACCAGGAGGTTGCTTATGGCTTGTAACCTGTGATGGTCTTTTCCTCCATGAATCTGTCCAAACCCCTTTTAAAGGCATCTAGGCCAGGTGCCATCACCACATCCTGTGGCAAGGAGTTCCACAGATTAATTACACGCTGGGTAAATAAATTACCTTTCCAGCTTTTAGAAGGGCTGCTTGTTGTTGGTGGTGATGTTGTTAAATAATATAATAAATACTAATGGCCGCAAAAGGAGATCAAGGGAAGGCTGCTCAGTTTTAACTCTTGTTTCCAGTGCCATTATTTGGACCTTGTTTGATGCTACTTATGTACAGTAGGTTTTTTTTTAACCTTTATTACTTTTGCTCTGTAGTTGTTTTTTTAGTTGACACAAAGAATGGCTTGAAGGCATTTGATGCCTTTGGCATGAAACGGGTCTGGTCCTGGTCACAGTGCCTGGATGGGAGACAGCTCAAAAACTGCATGCATACTGGATTAATCTTCCTGGAAGACAGATGTGATATAAATGTAATATATTATATATACGTTCTATTTTATATTTGTGTTTTGTGTCATCTTAGGGAAAAGAATTCTGTGAAGTGGGCATTGCAACTGAAAAAAAGAAAAGAAAAGAAAACACCCTGCAAAACTAAATGCATGATGAAATCCAAAAAGCAAAAGACTGAACTGGTTCAGATGATTTGGGTTGTTTTTTTTTTTAACCCAAAGCAATTATGTACATTAATTGCCTTTATTTTAAAATAGCCTTACTTTAAACCACCCCGCCTCCCTTGCATCCTCTGCAATTATAGGGAAAGCCCCAAATTCTCCTAGACGCAAGGGGAGGGGCCAGGACCACTGTGGGGGCTGGTTCAGGTAATATTGTCTGAACTGGCCTGAAGTTACGTATGTTCCATGAGCTCATTTTGGTATTTTTAAGCAGCAGTGTTGGGGGAATGGACAGATAGATGGAGGGCTGCTGTTTAAGAAATGTACTGTAAATCTAAAGCTCCCTTAGCCACATGGGTCTAGTTGAACTTTGTTGTAACGAGAGAGAGAGAGAGAGAGAGAGAGAGAGAGAGATTCCTTATTGCAGGGGAAAAGTTGATTAACCCCAAATCCACCTCACATTGTCAAGTTGATCAAAGTGATGGCAATGAGAACAACAATCTTACTTGGAAAAAGATTGAACTCTTTCGTGCAAAGCTACTTTAATTAGAAAGTTTCTGGGGTTTTGCTTTGTAAAATATTCACTGCTTAACTAGAAAATTTACAAAATAAATTAGGAGTGTGATTAGGGAGCAAAAGAGTATGAAAATCCACACCAAAAAAATAGTTTTCAAAGCAGAAGTTTTTTCATGGTCTATTAAAGTCAGTGGGAAGAATTTAAGCAACCAGACAGCATATGTCGCCTTTCTGCTCACTGCCATGGCAAGAGGTCATTCAGAAAAGGACAGCACAAGGATTAAACTTCTTTTCTGACTTGTCGGACTAATGGTATGCTCATTGTTCAGATTGTGAGAGGTCCTGGGTTCAGGTCATTGATGACACTAGCTCAGGAGATCAGGCTGGCTGTATCTTTTGAGAGCTGAGAGTGCATGCGGTGAACCAGGATGTCCCCGATTTTATAGCAGACCAGAAAAAGCTACATTTTCCTTTTGTGGACTCTGCCTCCCAGAGTCCTTGGAGATTCCCAGGATCAACACAAGTGTCAGTCCTTCTGTGAAGCAGACAATGCAGCTCGCACCAAGTGGCGGATTGCAGGGAGTGGCAAGCAGACTCGGGGTGCCCCTTCATCCTGAATCTGCCGCTGCCTCCCTCTAGATCGCCATGGATCATGGAGCCTCTCCAAACCCCTTCCTACTTGCTAAAAGGGAGTGGGATTGGAAGTGCACTTCCTGCTTTGTTGAATAAAGAGATTACCATATTTCTTCGAGTCTAAGGCGCCATCGATTCTAAGGTGCACCTTTACCTTCAGTACCACCAGCAATGGAAAAAAAAAATCAATTGATTGTAAGACTCACCTCCCTTCATTGAATCTACCTGCTCAGCACCAACTCTCCCCAGCATGTCTCCTACCGCTGAGGATGACTGAGTGCACTGCCTTTGCATAGCATTTCTGGCCCTGCCAGAAAGTGCCATTTCCTTCATTACCTGGGCTTGGGGGAGCTTCAGGGAGGCCTGCGCATGATCTGATCTTCAGTTTGGCGAAAAACAGCGATTTTTGGCCATTTCTGGTTTTTGCGAAAACCGGAAATGGCTGAAAATCACCGGGTTTTGCCGAACTGAAGATCGGGGAGGCCTGCAGAGGGTCGTGCAGGTCTCCCTGAAGCTCCCCCAAGCCCCAGTAAGTACGAAGATAGCATTTTGGGGTGCTTTTTGGAGACCTTCGATTCTAAGACGCACCCCATTTTTTGAAATGCTTAATTGGGAAAAAACATGCATCTTAGAATTGAAGAAATACAGTATGTGAGGAAGGAGCAAGGTCAGGGGGTAGGAAAGTGGATGGTGGTTGTTGCTGCATAAAGGTAAAGGTGATCCCTGATAATTAAGTCCAGTCGTGTCCGACTCTAGGGTGTGGTGCTCATCCCCATTTCAAAGCCGAAGAGCCAGCGCTGTCCGAAGACGCCTCTGTGGTCATGTGGCCGGCATGACTCTCCTTGCCGCAGCACGTAGCATGCAGCTGGAATACGGAGCGCTGTTTACCCCCACCCCAAAAACTGCATACCCCCACCCCAAAAACCACCACCACATATGTGGACGGTGTCCTCTGTGTCCTGCACTTCCTCTTTTGTTCAAAAGGTCTGCAGGAGAAAGAAGCATGGTGAGGAGGGAGGGGGCTGGATTGTCACCTTCCATGTGATTTTTTTGGGGGGGTGCATGGCAGTGTTGGCGGGTGCTTTGCATTGGGTGGGTAGATCATTTTGGGTTATCCCCGTGAAGCCTGGTGAGTATGGATTGGTTTGAGTGAGGGCAAAGCAGGCTTGGCAACTCACAGGATGGGGCACATGAGCATAGTGGATCAGCATTTTGAGACCATCAAAAACAATTTAACCCCCTTGCTTCAGATATTCAACCAATTAACTGTTTGTTTGTTTTTACCTTGAGGCGAAAATACTGAAGCAGCAGGTAAGAACCTGAATGTTGGCAGCATCTTTGAGAGGGACTATTTAAACCTTAGGGGGAAAAAATGTGCTATTGAGACAAAGTCCTTTGTGACAAAGATCTGAAATTGACATTTGCACTGGATGTTCTAAACATATAAATTAAAGCATATGAAAAATCAGGAAGATGACCAAGACAGATCCCTTTAGAAAAAAGTCAGCCTAGTGAGAAATATAAATGAGTTGAGAAGGAAGATTTTGACATTCAAAAACATTGTATCCCACAGCCAGTCCCTGCATATTATCAGGGCAATTTTATCAGTTCAGGAGGTAGATCTCAGGAACTGGCCTTTCTGAAGTTACAGGCTGGTGAAGTATCACTAAACCAATATTGGAAATGAACTGGCGGGATTATGGGGCATAGGGAAAAAAAAAGAACAGCTCTGTCTTTAAACTTGTTTCGTCTGTGTCTGTGGCTTCACAGTCACAGGAGGGATGAGTCATAGTGCAGTACTGGAAGAGAGGAAGAGTTATCTGATTGCATAGGCAACCTCCTATTAGAGTATATGAATTGTATGATGAATGCAAGCGGATAGAAGGAAGTTCTTTTCCCTCTTGCACAATACCAGTACCAGAAGGCATCCACCAAAATTAACTGGCAGGAGAGTCAGAACAGACATGAAATACTGTGTTTCTTTACCCAGCATGTAATTAATCTGTGGTACTCCTTGCCACAGGATGTTGTGATGGCACCTGTGTAGTATGCAAATAACCCCCCTGAAATATTTTTATCTCGTCGGCCACCCTCTCCTGAGCCCCCACCTTTTTTCCCCGTCCAAATCCGTCAAGGAATCGCTAAGATACAGCCATTTTAAAACAACTACTTTCAAATTCGGCTTCTTTCCCGGTTTGCGCATATTCTGACAGCGGACACGCGCCACTCAAGGCAAAAGTTCACAGGCACGCGCCTCGCACGCGCCTCCGGCACCCCCAAGAGAAGCGGCAGCAGCAAAAGTTCATCCTGTGCCTATCTAATCCTATTACAACTCCATTAACCCACCGAACCGTTAAATCCTATTACACGCTTCACCGATTTCTGGGCGTTCAGCCAACTCCGGGAGACCGGCGTGTGCCGCTCATTACTCGGCGCGAGCAGCCGGCTTTTTGACCGTTTCACCCCTCTAGCTCTGCTTTTTGACAGATTTAAAGGGCCAGCCATTCATTTCAGGAAAAATGCATTTATGGGGAGATTTGCTGGGTATTTTGGATTCCCTTGGGAGTTATGGGCCGGATCCTTATTGTGGATCATCGGGGTCACCCCAGGGATGGGTCCCAACACGGAAGGGTCCCCATCCTCTCGCTCTACTGAGAGTAATCCTAGTTTGAGTGGAGAGGCTCCTGGAAGCAGGGCAATAGGTTTGCGGCCAGAAAAGCTGAGTTAAAGTCTCAGCATCCTCACTGGGATTGCCTGGGAAGTCAGGGGTTGCGCAAGGGTTAGAGTCCCGTCTCCCCTCTTCGCCAGGACTCAGGAAGGTTTAACGAAGGTTGGCACTAAGGGTGCACCTCCCGCCAGAATCTGCACTGCAGGGAGTAGGGGAGCGACCATTTTGAGAACATAACTCTGCCAGCAAACAGCGGCTCCAATTCTGTGTTGTTCCCACATGGCTGCCTCTACCCAGGCGCCAGCTGGGGGCAAGGACAAAGGGGAATCCCAGACGCACAGCAAAGATTCAGATTGCTGCATTTCCTGAATGTCAAAAAGCTGATCTCCTTGTGCACTTTTCCCCCAACCCAATCACCCCCACCCCTTTCTCTGTCTCTCTTGGCTACAATTATGCAAACACCTCTCAGTGATTTCTATTGTTCATTTCACCTTCCTTGGCTACAAGTGTTTCAGATGCTAATCCAGCTATCTACCTTGTTCCTGCCTGACTGACAGCAATCACTCAACCCTCCTTAAACTGTATGGTGCCATGGGCAGGGGCCTATTGTATGGCATGTTTTGGCTCACTCATTGGAAATGTTGCCTTTTGTGTCAAGCAGGCTTCACAAAAGGACTCATTCACAAAGATCCGGAAAACTTCGCTTCCCCTGAAGTGGGGGGCTTAATCCTATTATCTCCTGCCACCCAGTAACCCCCACCCACCACACCATTGGTTCACCAGTCGCACAAAGCACAACACTTCTCATTGGTTCTTTTAATAAAGTTTGTCTTTTATTGGCTGAATATTTCACATCTGCTGCTGCTGTTCTCATTGGTGCAAAGTTTCAATCCAACTTCCCATTGGCTGTATCAAAGTGCAACTTTTGGATCCTTCCTCCTGTTGGTCCCTCTTTATTATGTATTTCCCCAAGACAATGAATTCCATGATTCTGTATGTAAATAATGAAATGTATAAAAGCTTCTGTATTAATCATATATGTTACACTCTCTGTCTTATGATTGTGTCCTGGGCTAGCCTAGTAAAAGCTTTCTTTTTACCAACGTTGGTCTTTGGAGCTCTATTTTGGCGCCTCTGCATCCTGCAGAAATCTCTCTCTCCTTCTCTCACTCTTTCTATTTTTTTGGGTTAACCTTCTCCACTCGCGGAGTTAGGTGTCCGCTCACCGGGTCCCACGAGCTGAAATCACTAGCACCCTTGGGTGCTTACTACACCTGGGCTAGATGGCTTTAAAAGGGGTTGGACATATTAATGGAGGAAAGGCCCGTCACAGGTTACAAGCCATGATGACTGTATGCTGATTTTAGAGGTAGCCTATCTCTGAATGCCAGATGCAAGGGAGTGGCGACAGGATATAGGTGTCTTGTCTTGTGTGCTCCCTGAGGCATCTGGTGGGTCACTGTGAGATATAGGAAGCTGGACTAGATGGACCTTTGGCCTGATCCAGCAGGGCTCTTCTTATGTTTTTATATTTCTGTGTATTTTTTGTCGCTGTGCTGAGGTGACTCACTGGTTGCAACAGAGAACCAGCAGAGAAGAGTATGTCCACATTGCGTAGGAATTCCATCTGTCCCCAGTTAAACTGGCAAAACTTCATCCACCTTTGACACCCTCCAGGCATCATAAAAAGGCATCATACTGAGACATCAAATCAGTATCTGCCCAATAGCCATATCTAGAAAGCCACTAGGACTCTTTTGGTTTTGCTGCCTGCTTGGGGCTGCAAAAGCAGATGGGGATGTCAAGCTTCTGTCATGCTACAATAATACATGGCTGGTGAGCTGCATTCAGCTTGATGGCTGGTTTTAGGGTACTGATGCTGTGGAAGTTCTGAATTGAAGGGGTTCAGAAATGAACTCCTCCAGTTTGGAAACCCTGAGCTTATATATAACAAAATAAGCTCAAACCCGCCCCCCCCCGAACTCTGGGCCTGGTTCATAATGGGTTCACCTGGGGTCAGCTATCTTTTCTGTTAGCATGCCATAACTGCCATCAGGTCCCACACTGATGGGTAAAGAACTGGTGGCAAGAAGTACTAGTGGCAGAGGTCGTGTCTTTAAGATCTGGACACTTGTATGGACTATACGTTAATACCAGGGACCATGGAAAACTGTATTTCCTATACTAGAGATACTCTATATCAGCATTTCTCAAAGTCCTACAGGGAAGTTTACCCCCCTGTAAGTATTTGCGGGGTCGGGGCGATGTTGGAGGCAGCACTCCAGGATCACGCCCGCCCCAACCCCAAAATGCTTTTTTCAACGTACCTGATTGTCCTGCCAGCTCCCCGAATCGTCGGGGGGGGGGGCTGCTGCGGAGGCGTATGGAGGTGGCAACAGCCCCCCCACACAGGACCCTGGAGATGTCTATCCAAGAATTCTGAACAAAAACTAAGAATACTGCAGCTCTGAGATGAGGATTTCAAATTGATAGTCTAGCATCACTGCTTTCCCTAGATTTGGCATAATTGGAGGCTGTTATGGAGCTACTTGGGAGAACAAGAGAAGGTGTAGTCAGTAAGGTTGGATCAGAGAAGGCGCATGGGGTGGTGTGGATGGGGAGAGCTGCCCATGAAATGACTTCAGAAAAGGTAATATATTAAGAGAGAGAGAGAAAAAATGGAATGCCTTTGAAAAATAATAGTTTGTTTTCTGTAACTTTTGCAGCTGTATAAAATATTAAAAGGAACTTGTCCCAACCAAAGTCAATTTGTCATTTACCCGAGCAAAACACCAAGAAGTCCAGGACAATTAATTTATAGTGATTTTCTCTCTGTCACACGCTTTCATGTACACGCAGAGTCTCTTTACTATTCATGAGCTACATTTTCAAATCAAGAAGTAGCAAAACAAACTGACAGATAGTACTTTATGTTTTCTGAGGTCAAAATCTGGAGCTTCCACAAAACAACATTTTTACATGTTAGAACTGTTTCATCGAAACAAACTGAGTGGAACAACAAACTGAAATAAGCCTAAGGCAATGAAGAGTTTCCGTTAATACGCTGCCTTAGCTTCTCTCTCTTCTTTATTGTCTGTCAAAGAATTCCCTAGAGGAGAACAATTCTGAATCTAAATAAGAGGCTAGTGCTGAAAATGTCCCCTTGTCAGGGGTGGGCAATATCTTCAGGAAATCAAGGCTCACAACATGTGAGTGAGCTGTCCATAGTCAGTCTGCGTATTTTATTTACATAAGGGCTGTACAAGGGAGCTTCAGATAAGATGACATCGGGCCATATTGTGGACTAATTAACACCTCCAAACAGCTTTGTATCTCCAGGCACCACTTCCGATTTCAGTGGGAGGGATCCAAGAAAGACAGCAAACACTGACAGTTTCCTTGGGCTGCTCTTAAGCTTCGATAGTACACAAAAATGCAGTGTGTATCTTTAGAACATTTGTTGTGGTGACTTTGTCAAACCTCCCAACTGCTAGGAAAAGGTTATCAACATAGTTCAAACACTTTTGTTTTTCTGTCCTTAAAGGGTTTGTATCTTTTGGCATGCATTCTTAGTACATAGGCTCATTAGATATTTTTGGACCAATACTCATTCTGTCTACCCACTGAATGAGTGAAACGGGGACTGTACAGGAATAATCGTGTAGGTTTTGAAGTATGGTGGTAATTTAGGTCTAAATTTGGCCCATGTTTGCACTTGATATTTTCAAGTCAAGAAGCAGCAAAACAAGTTGGAAGATTTACATAGTCCTATGCCTGTTTGCTCAAACATGAGCCCAACTGAATTCAGTGGGGATTTACAGTTGGCCCTTGCTATTCATGGGGGAATCTGTTCCAGACATGGTGGGGTCCGTGTTAAAAACTGTAGAAAAAGAAAAAAAGGAGGGGGAGTGGGTTTTTACAACATTTTAACCAGAATGCAGTGCAATGCATTCTGGGCCGACCTTGAGAGAGGGGAGGGGGGAGTCGCATGACCCGGAAGAGGCTTCTGGAGCACGATTTCAGTGTGTTTAAGCAAGAATACACAGTGTTTTCACTCTAAAGGGTAAAAAAAAGCCTGCTACCCCTTTTTCTTTTTCTTACAGTTTTTAACGTGGACCCTCGTGGGTCTGGGATGCATGGTGAGACAAATCCGAGGATCCCGAACCCGTGGTTAGAAAGGGTCCACTGTATTCTTAGGCCCAGACCAAATGTGCAAAAACCTACATGGAAATGGGCATTTCCCCGCAGACTAGCAGCACGTTTGGAAGCAAAACCTTCATCAAACAAAATGGCAGTGTGACCCCGCCCTGGCCAGAGAAGGCAACTTTCAGCTCCTTCCCCCAGTATAGAAAGAAGGGAGCAGAAGGGGTGGGTAGAGGCAGGGAAAGCTGTGGATGGGGGAGAGAAGCCCTGTCACTTCTTCCCTAAAATATCTGTTCAGGATGGATAGGGGAGAGAAGTGAGCTGTGAGCAAGGCCATCCCTGGGTGCTTCTTTCATTGAGTTCAGTGGGGCTTACTTCCAGGAAAGTGTGTATAGAATGGCAGCCTAGGCAGAGAGAGGCCACACCGGGCCATTTTTTTTTCCCAAGGGGACAGAGGCATCTCTCCACATTATGCATTCAATAACACAATCCTATGCGTGCCTACGCAGAAGTAAGTCCCATTCTGTTCCAGAAGTAAGTCCTCCTGAGATTCCAATCAGATTCACAGAGCAAGAGAGAGGTGAGGCTAGGGAAAGGGGCCTTCTCACACAATCCTATGCATGCCAATTCAGAAGTAAGTTCCAGTACAGTAGCATAGCCAGGGTTGGGGTAGGGTTTGCTGTGCCCCGGGTGACAGCTGCTGTCTCCTCACAAGGAGGAGCTGTGGTGGCAGTTTTTTTTTTTTGCTCCGTGGCTACTTTTTTGCATTGTGCAGGTGGGACAGGTCAGTGTTGAGATGGTATGGTCTCTTGCAATGTTTGATGGTGAGCATGTAGGGAGAAGGGAAAGGTACCAGCATGAAATCTGTGCGTTGTGGCCTGCATCCTGTGTATCCAACTGAAGGGGACCAAATAATACACTCCCTATGCATGATGTCGCCCACATAAATATGTAAATAGTGAAATAATATTGTAATGTTGTCACAGCCCACTTTAACCACTAAGAGCCATTTAATCATTTGATTTTGTCTGTAAACCGCTTTGAACTTTTTGTTGAAAAGCGGTATATACAGTAAATACTGTTAATAATGATAATAAGGCTTCTTGTTCTATGTTGGGATAATGTTCTTGTTCTGTGGTGGGATAATGCTGTTCAGTAGGCTGTAGCTTCCAGCTCAAGAATAGGACAGGGCTCTTGACTGTTGTTCACCTGGGCCAGCATGGTGGTGGATCCACTGTAATGCAAAAGGGTGGTCAAAATCAGGGCTCTTTAGGACAGGGTCTCCCACCAAGGGGGGTGTAGTTTACAGAAAGATCTGTCACTGGCCTTGGTCCATCAAAAGGTTCATTCTTTGGTTCTACTAAGCAAATCCAACAAGGGACTGGCTCAGGTCACAAATTTAGGGAGGTAGCAGCAGTAGCAGCTGATCATCCCAAGAAAGCAGTGGAATTGTTTTTTTGATGTGTGGATGGGGGAAAATTCCCAGTGTGTCTATTTTCTCTGGCTGGGTTTGCATAACCCTGTGCCTAACACATACCCCAGGTAATGCAGCATCATGGTACCAAGGAGGCCTTTCTTGGATTCAGGCTGGCTTGTTCTAGTGCTGCGAGAACAGTTTATAAGTAGGCTTTCCATTCATCTTGGAAAACCCGGGACTGTCCCGGTTTCCGGGCTCCAGTCCCAGGTCAGTCCCGGGCTTTCCGGGCTCCGCCATGGGCCGTTACCGCTGCTTGCAAAAGGTACTTTTCTCATGAGAAAAGTCACGAAATCTCACAAGATCCAAGATGGTGGCACCCAAATCTCGTGAGGGCACATGATTGATTATTGGGGGGAGGGGTTTCCCCCTGTTTGGATCCAGGAAAATATGGCAAGCCTATAATTTATAATTGTTGTAGATGATCGGCCCAGGTCTGACTGATAATTATGATATTGTCAATGTAGGCTAAAGTGAAGGCACAACAGGACCCCAATACATGGTCCACAATCCACTGGAAGGTGGCGGCGGCCCCATGCAGGCCAAAGGGCATCATGTTGAATTGAAAAAGGCCGATGGGTGTCGCAAATGGTTTCTTTTCCTTGTCTTGCAATCGTAAGGGTACTTACGTAAGTACCCTCGACTTTCAAAGGTAGACAGGCATTGGGCTTCGCTAGTTTGGTTGATCGTTGATTGTTTGCACAAGACAGCAGGCAGGCATCAATTCTGGCTTTTTGATTGATCTCCTGGAAGTTGATGCAGAACTGAAAAGATCCATCCAGCTTTGGCTTTTAGGCTCTGCTCCCCCACACCTTTACTCCTCCGCGGACATATTTATCCGTGAGCCCTTAGATCAAATGCTGTCATATTTGATCCTCCCCCTATGCTTCTGGTGGGCTGTCTTTCTGTTTTCCTTTACAAGGACCTTGTATTTTTTATCTGCTCAGAGGTTTGGCCAGTGCTCTAATTAAAATATATACGTTTAAGAGTAAACATTGTTCCAACTAATTGGAGGAGGTGGTTCCTTGACTAAAGGGAGTGCTGATCAATTACAGCCCCACTATTAGAAGAGGGGAGGTAGCTTTCTGATTGACACAAGGCCAGCCAATCAGCTTAAATTATGCATATCTCTACATAACCTTCAATGTCTCTATTTGTGAATTAACATAGGCAGAAATGTCAAAATTTAATGAGTGATTATTTTTAAATTCAGGAGTATTTACATATCCTTGGACACTTGGCACATCATTAGAATAAAGGAGTAGGTCTTCTGGAGGTCTCCCCTTGCCAAATTGGATAATGAGGTATGGGGCAGCGATTACCTCCATGTGTCCAATGAGGGACTTCTGCCAATGGGTGTTCAAGCCATTTGGTTCTTGCCTAGTGAAGAGAGTGAAGCTCTATCCGAGTCAAGACGCAATCCTTCCTTCGATGCCACAGCCTCCTTACTAGCCGCTCATATACTTACTAGCCTCACTAGCCGCTGTATATATGTGTGGGTTTTGTGCGGCCAACAATTAAAGTCTCCTTGTTTTAAGCTGTAATTAGGATTGAATATTACCAAAGCTACTAGATACGTTTTTCAGGCACAAAAGCTATGCTTATCCCAAGCACATGGTATAGAGATGATGATGATATTATTCAAAAGATGAACCAAACACTGTCTTTTAAACCTGTAGCGGAGCTTGCAATGTGATATTGCTATATTATTATCCCGTTTTTCTTCTAAATGGGAGGATTGGAGTAGTTAACCCAGTTTAATAGCCAGTCTTTTAAAAAAATGGTTATAATACAGTATTACAGTTTGATGTTTGGAACAACAAATCTTCCTCCTGTTCAGCAGAATATTTAAATTAATTCTGGATAGTTTATTATCCCAAATGGAATTTATTATTATGCTTTAAATGAAATGCAATGTGTTTTTAGCTATAATAGTTGGGATATTCTGGTTTAGAAAATTAAGCTGTGGTATTGTAACAATTCTGTTCGGCTGTGAAAAGGAAAGAGCAGACCCCTTATCTATATAGCTTGATAACTAAAGATGTTTGTTCAATGTCCTTTAATGGGCTGGTAAAATTTGTGTCACACTACACTTACCTGGTTGGGGGCAGAAGAAAATAGTTTTGCTGTTTTTGAATTTGGAAAAAGTCTGAATTTTTGAAGCTGGTTGCCAAGAAACAGCCTTTGGCTGATGCAAGAATATGCTGCTGTTTTGGGGGGACTGATGCTATTTCAAAATGTGAAAAATAAATAAACAAACCATAAAGTTTGCAGACTGGCTTGGAGTGAAAAGAGAAAACAAAACAAAATGAACTCCTTAAATGCATCCAGCTAGAAATATAGTCACTATTGCTAGCTACTTAAACAGTCCAAGGAATCCCAGTCTCTCCACGTATTGGAGAGTAAGTGGGTGTGCCTTCCACAAACCAACACTGGATTTCATGGAAGATCAGGCAGAAAACACACATGAGCACCCATCCCACCCCTTTACCTAGATGGGCAGGTTTGGCAGGCTGCCCAATTGGTAGGCGCATGCTAATCTCAGTAGGAGGCTTGGCTGACATGAAGGACATCGGTATACTGCTGTGATAAATGGCATTTCAAAAGACAACGACTGCTGCATGAGAATGTCCCAGCAGTTTTTGGGCTGCTGAGCCAGCCGGAAACTTCTGTTGGGATTAGAAGTATTCACAAATAAGCAAAAAAAAATGGGGAGGGAACAGGGCATTTCTTACAGGAGGAATGTATAATTCAGGAATAATTGAATGAGAAGGAATGTGTTGATTTAGAGAATACACTAAAACTTCATGTTGCTCCAGGGCAACTCAGGCAGAACAAAGAAAATAGCTTGTACGTTTTCTGGTTTTCATAGTTCCCTCCCAAAAATTGCATTGATTGGAAGAGGAAGGAGAGGAAGCTCCAATTTGCAGCTTTCATTCAGCTGCTCTGTGCCTCCCTGATAGCTCAGAGCTGTCAGTCACGTTGCCCCTTGCCAGGCCTCCTCCTAACTGTTTAGAACCCACCATCCCTATATGGAGGAAAAGGTTCCAGACAGTCCGAGGCAGACAAGAAGAGGGAGAAAAGCTAAATGAAGCAGCCAGCCATTCAGAGCTTCTTCCAATGACTTTGCTTCAGTTCAGAGTGCCTCAGAGGGACCTTGCTTTATTTAGGGCTCTCTCTGACATGAGCTTGGATGATTTGATTTGGAGTATGATTCTTTCTAAATCAAATGCAAATCCCTAATCAACACCCCTGTACCACCTTTTGGTCTTGGCATATGTCCATGCTTCTCACTGGAAGGCAACCATACAACGGGGTGGGGCTGCGTCACCCCCCATGACCGCGCTTGCACGTCCCTGCCATGCCTAATCTTTCAGTTAGGCGTGATGCCAATTGATTTCCACCCCTGCCATCTATAGCCATCTGGACGTGCCCTCAAAACATCCAGAGGCCTCATATTTCTTTCCTGGAGGCAAACCCTCACTCCTAATGTTACTACTTCCCCCTGTCATTTTTTATGTAGTTCTACTTGGGGCCTTATTTTCAACCTCAAATTTTATCCTAACAGTGTGGGTGGAGTCATCTGAATGACTAGAAGGTTCAAACCTATTCATAATAGGTTTAAAGAAGTGATTAAGACAGTCTTAAAATGGTTTAATACCCAGGTAGAGAATGTAATCGCATACACACAGCCTGTTCTTGTTACTTTATAATCCAAGAGCTGTAAAATTGAAATCCTTGCATTGCTATGAGAAAACTATTTAAAGTAATTAGGCCAACGCTTTTGTAGGATTGTGTTAGACAGAAAGTTTCCAGGATTAAAAAGATTACATTTTCACAAAAAATGTCTTTTAAAAAAGTTATACCAACTTTCCAAAAGCCAAGGGACTGCTTTTGAGTATTGCAAGTCTCTTCTCCAACCTTTTTAAGGCCTGCTCACAAGACCATCCTAGGCTATGCCCATAGTGTTCATGTGAAGCCTGACAACAGAAATTAGCACACATCGCGTTTTTATCACTTCATCCTATTGAATGTCTAGACCAGGTCTTAGTAAATTCACAACAGTTTAATTAAAAACAAAAAAAACAAACCTGAATGTTTAATCTCAAAGTGGATCTAGTAGTACTTACACAATAGCTGCAACTCGAGAATTTCCTAACTGTAAGCACTGTCTGGCACTGGAGCATTCTGCCTTGTACAGTACTGGGCACTCCTTTGTTGGAAGTTTTCAAGTTGGAGGTTTTCAACCAAATTCAGAAACAGCAAGACTGTTTTCTTCTGCCCCCAACCAGGTAAGTGTGGTGTGACACAGATTTTTACCAGCCCGTTAAAGGACATTGAGCAAGCAACTTGTCAGGGATGCTATTGCTGTTGCCTGCACTGAGCAGGGGGGGGGGACTAGATGACCTCCAAGTTCCCTTCCAACTGTAACATTCTATGACTCTATGAAAACATTTGCAATGTGTCCTATGTGGATGGGCAGTTATTATGGGGGCATGGAAGGGAAGTGGTGCATTGACATTTTGTGGCTATGCATATACATGTAAATGCATGTTAATGAGAATTAAGTTGCATCCTTTTCCCTTTGAAACTTTTTAATTTCTACCAGGGAGGGGGCAGAAACCTGAAGAATGGGTAGCTCTAATAATCAACCCTAACAAAAATTGGGGAAAAAAGCATCTACAATGTTTTCAAACTGATAAACAAGGGATAAAATAGAGGTCCTACCAGAGGCCAGGTACCAGATATCTTTAAAAATAATAATAATGGCAAATTCTCTAATAAATAGGGATAATTGATATGCATAGCTTAGGCCCAATTTCAGCCATACTCTAAGCAGTTTAAGCCCACTGCAAAATCATAATTGCAGCCTAGATGGGCACTTAAAAAAGATCCTCGCCATTGTTAGAAAGTAGGACTGATTGAATATTGCTGATACTGTGCTAGTGATGGAGAATCCATGCAGTTAGGATATTGAGGAAGGGAACGGCAACGTCTCTGTATGAAACCTCTCAACCCAAAGTCAGAGTTCAAGAGAGAGAAGGCATCTTTGTATTACATGTTGCGTAATTAAATTGCTGGGATTGATTCCTTGGTGAGTTTCACATCGGTAAAGTGCACTTGAAGCTTTATTAAAATATAGCAGGAACTAGTCGGTTGTAACGATATATGAGCATGTGCAATTTAGGGGAAAAAGGCATAGCGCAATTTAGGGGAAAACCAGACCAGAAATAGAATTCCATTCATTTAATGATACAATAAAAGGCCATTGACACTGTACAGAGATGTTCTGTTTGCAAAGGCTAGAAGATTCAAGCTTCTCCAATGACTGTTGTCAGTGCTGAATATCCAGATTTGCAATCTGTGTTACAAGACTAGGAATTGTGTGGCATAGTAGAAAAACAACAACAAAATGGTTGAATTTTTTTAATGGTTAATTTACCAAGCATAAGTGCTAGATGAAGGAAAATGGAGCGAGGTCAACTCAACAATGCCACTTTAGTCTTGACTTAATTTTTCACATTTCTACTTGGTTATTCTTAATAACTTGGAAAAAAATAACCTTAAAAAACACTTAAACAAAAAGTCTCTCCGGTTCTAGAAGGAAATCTAAGTTGCAACATGTGTTTTGATTTAAATCATGCCCACCAATCTGAACAGCCCACCAGCTTTGTATTGTGATCTTACAGGAATTTGACAACCTCTTTGTCTTTGCACTTGTAGCTCAACATACATGAGTGGTAGGCTACATTCATCTTGGTGATGTACAGGTTGTGCAGGACTGTGGCAGTTTGAGAATGGCTACAAAGCAATAGCCTGAGAGTGATGGGAAATCAGAAATGGCTGCAGTTCTATGGACAATGTAATCTGGGTGTATACCAATGATGTAGACTTGAGTCTATTGACTCGGAGTCAAGGCACGTCAATGACTTAACTCGGACTTGACTCAGCGATCGTAAAAGACTTAACTTGAGACTTGGAGCCTTTTACAACGAGTTGAATTTTAAGTACCTGAACATTGCCATATTGGCCGCTGTAAACCAGGAAGAAGGCATCTGTGACGCCGAAGACGAGGAAGGCAGGCCCAAACACAGCGGACAATCAGATCTAAATGAATGTTCATGAGAATTACAGAGGGAGGGGAACATCAGGGGGGAGTATACAGCCCTACCACTGCCATCCCCCCACACCCCAGAACAGCACCCACCAGTTTTCCCCATTAAATAGATTGGGTCTTGTGACTCACAACCAAAGACTCGGGACTTGGACGCAGAGACTTGGGACTTGACTTGAGACTTGGAGTCAGAGACCTGTTCCACATCCTTGGTGTATACTGAAGGTTTGGCAATGATTGCATGGTATCATTATGAAGCTTTTTGGCCTGCTGCTCGGATGTATTGAGTTCTTGAGTTGCTCGGGTGGTTGTTGTTGTTGTTGTTCAGTCGTTAAGTCGTGTCCGACCCTTCGTGATCCCATGAACCATATCCCGCCAGGCCTTCCTATCCTCCACTATCTTCCTGAGTTTGCTCATTTTCATGTTCGTTGCATCGGTGGTGGGTGGTAGACCCTGCTAAAAGTGCAAAGTGGGTGCTCCTTTTATATTTAGCAGGGTGAGTCTAACTGACTCTATTCACCCCAGCAAACTGGTTGTTTGCTGGTGTTTCTTCTGCATCTTTTTAGATTGTGAACCCTTTTGCGACACAGAACCATTGAGTTATTTGATTTTCTCACTAAAACGTTTTGAACTTTTTTGTTGAAAATTAGTATAGAAATATACTTAATAATATATTAAGTTCCAAAGCATGTTAATGTGAGTAGATAAATAGGTACTGCTTGCGGGAAGGTAAACAGCGGTCCGTGTTCCAGCCGCATGCTACGCGCTGCGGCAAGGAGAGTCATGCCGGCCACATGACCACGGAGGCGTCTTCGGACAACCCTGGCTCTTCGGCTTTGAAATGGGGATGAGCACCACACCCTAGAGTCGGACACGACTGGACTTAATTGTCAGGGGTCACCTTTACCTTTACCTTAGACAGATCTCATCTTGCTCATAAATTGTGACCGAATCTCTGTGTGTTTAAAAAAACTTTTACCATGTATTTGTACATGTATCTGATGTATTAATGTATTAACTTTTCTGATGTATTAACTTTTCAACTTTGATGTTCATTTTGTCAAACTGTTCATTTAAATACTAATGATACTATCAAAATGTGCTCAAAATACAACACATCCAATTGGGGTTTTTTGGATGAGGGTGCTTATATTCAGTAGGGCCTTAGGCTTTGTGGATCAAAGTCACAGATGGTTAATTTATAAAACATTTTAGGTTCAATCAGGGGAAAAAACCCTCTCACTTTTTAATATGCATAAAGAAGTTGTTTTCTTACTTGTCAGAACTTGTTTCAAAAATCATAGTTTCATTCATTTGAACTTCCTTCTCTTTTGATCCATTTACATCTTGAAATGTGCATTACGTGGAGTCTTCAAGGAGAGTGTAGAACAAATCGATGCCACTAGAAATGTGTGTTGTCCAATTATGCTAATGTTCATTCATATTGAATGGCAGCCTACTTGGCGTATAGACCCATTGATTATCCTTGGGCAAAAGGCCTGATTCATAAATAGCATTCATTCCTGTAATTTTGGTAGCTTTGGCACACTTTCCCTTCTGGCCAGTTCTGGACTTTGATCTGAGCACCAAAAGGTCTCTGTTCTTGAGCTGCACTGAATTTTTACCTATATTTTATTTTATTTTTTCACATTTTTATACCGCCCTTCCTCCAAGGAGCTCAGAGTGGTGTACAGATTTCCTCCCCTCCTTTTGTCCTCACAACAACCCTGTGAGGTAGGTGGGGCTGAGAGATAGTGATTGGCCCAAGGTCACCCAGGAAGTTTCGTGGCTGAGCGGGGATTTGAACCTGGATCTTCCAGGTCTAATTCCGACTCCCAAACCACTACACCATCCTATATGAACATTTGAAATGAATTTGAATGTTCCTCCTCCTCTGAGGAAATCTGAAGGAAGCCAAAAGAGTCCTAGTAAGAGTAGTAATAGGATTACTAGCAGAACCTCTATCTTGTCTGGATTAAGCTTTACTTTATTGGCAATCATTCAGCCCACTCTTGATCTCAGACACAGATTCAGCAACTTCGTTGACTTAACTGAATCTGATGAAAAGGAGAAATAAAGCTATGTGTCTTGAATGTGCTGATATAGCGCCTCACTCCAAATCCCTAAATGACCCCACTGGGTAGTCTTATACAGTAAACATTAAAAAGCATGGGAGATGAGATGGAATTTTGCGGGACCCCAAAGATTAAATGCCTTGGATCTAAGCAGTAGTTTCCCAGCCCTACCTTCTGGAATTAGTAAACCAAGTAGGATCAGAACCATTGAAGAATAGTACACCCCAAAACCAACTTGGGATTTGGGTGCCCTATACTTCAGTCTATCCAGACCATGGTTGATGATATTGAAGCTAATGAGCAGAGGCGGAACTAGGGCGGAGTAAGCGGAGCACCGGCTCCGGGCGCCATCGCCCAAAGGGCGCCCCGCCGCTCCGCCTGCGAGTCGGACTCGGACTCGAGTCTCTATTTATCTATAGGGGCGCCTACCCCCCCCGGCGCCTACCCCCCCGTGATCCGGGCGCCAAGTGAGGCGGTTACGCCTCTGTTAATGAGCAGTCCAACAGAATTAACAGAGTTCCATTTCCTCCTGTCCTTCTCCCAGCATATGTCATCCCTTTGGACAATGAAATCAGTTTTAGTACCAATGTTAGGCCTGACACTAGACTGAAATGGATCCAGAGAATCCATTTCATACAAGAGTGACTGGAGTTGCATTGTACCCTACCCACTTAAGCTCCTTGCATGAGAAGGGAATATCAGTGGTAGAGCAATCGCTGGTCCAGTCTTTGGGTTCCAAAGATACTTTTTTGAGGGATGAACTTGCAACTGCCTCCTCCAAGGTGGTTGGGTCTGCCTCTGCACTGAAGAGGGCATTTTATTTATTTAGTGAAAGATATTAATTTATTTATCCCACCTATCCTTTTAACCAAGGCGCCTGCAACTTTCCCCTCCTGTTTTAATTAGTGCTTTTTGTAAGCTAGTTGTGGAGTTTACAAACACAAAACAGTTATAACAACAACAAAAAAACATAATAGCAGCAGCAGCAGCAAAAAAAAAAAAAAAAGGCAACAGGGAAAGCGAATACATGCAACAGAAATCATAAGCCAAAAGCTAAGTGGAGCAGAAAAGTCTTCAGCCAGCACTGATATATATATATTTATTTAAAAAATGTATACCCCGCCTTTTCCTATGCCAAGGCAAATGCCCAAGGCGGCTTCCTATTCAGCTAAGGAAGGTGCCACTGCCAATTTCCATAATTTGGGTGTTGCCCCAAAGAAGGCCCTTTCACATGTCACTGCTAATGGAATCAACTGGCGGTGGGACTAGCAAAAGAGCCCCCTCAGAAGATCTTAAGCGACAGGCTGATGTTTGGGAGAGTGGACCTTCAGATACTCCTGCTCCCAAAACTGTTTTGGGCTTCAAAGGTTAAAATCAGCATCTTGAATTGCATTTGGAAACACACTGGCAATCAGTGCAGATGACAAAACACTGGTGCGATATGATCTGTACATCTAGTTCCCGTAAGCAATCATGCAGCAGCATTTTGAGCTAGTTGAAGTTTTCAAATGGTCTTCAAGGGCAGGCTCATGTAGAATGCATTACACTAATTCAGGCGAGATGTTAGCAATGTATGGATAACTGGTGAGGCTTGATCAGACCAGGAAAGGATGTAGATGATGCACCAGCCGGGCAAAGGCCTCTTGGGTCATGTCTAGAACCTGGGCATCCAAATTGCCATTTGGATCCAGCTACTCTTTTCCTACTGGGTAGATGTAATAAGCCATTAAGGGCAAAGTTTGAGCAAACAAGTAATCAGCTGCACCTTATGAAGCACCCATTCATTTCCTCAGGCTGTAGCAACTGAAATTCATCCAAAGAAGGAGGACCAGATAGGTGTGAAGAAGTAGTAGCATCTAGACGGAGGTGGTTGCAAGCAACACTGTCCTTCAAGAGCTTAGCAAATAAATCACAGTAGGCTCTCAAGGTGATGCAAAGGTGATGTTAACGACCAAGCTGGAGAAGACCTCAAACCCTTCAGAATAGCTCTACTAGACAGCACTGTAGTAATGGACTGGGAGTGGAACACATTTGGCCCTTGTTATCCATGGCGGTTTGTTTCCATCCAAACTGCGAACTGCGGAATTTGAACTCCATCCAAACTGCGAACAATAATGCAAACTGAGGATACTGGGGTCCAGCACCCAATGTCTGCATTACTCACTGAGGTGGAGGCTCCGGAGGCCCCTGGAGAGTATGTAGACATCGGATGCTGGACTCCTGTACTGTTATTCACGGGCTGCTTCTGCGGATACTGAGATCTACGGAGCAGAACCCATGAATAACGAGAGATACCTGTATTGTTTCTTTGCTGCCATCACCACAACAGAGTAGACGGGTAGCCCAATCCTGCGTAGGTCCGCCTCAGTGTTGAAGGGCATGCTGTGCTGGATCCAAGGAAGGATTGGGCCCGTGCTGGCAGGGCTGGAGGTCGCCTCGGGGGGGGGGGAAGGACATTTGTCCCTTTCCCCTGGGGAGAGCCCCAGTGGCCCCATGGGCCTTCTCAGATGTGCGCCGGCGAAATGGCTGGTGCAAATCCAAGGAGTCCATGTAAGGGTTGACAGGCCAGGGAAGGGGCTTAGGATATTGGCGGAGTGCACCGCCTATATCCCTGCCCCTCTTTCGGGCCTGGCAGCCCAATCACCCCTCCCCTGTCACCCCGGTCTTCCCTCCCCCGCCCCTCCACCATGCCAGAGTCACTAACCTGCTTGGTATGGTGGACGCTCCTTACGACATGTTTGCAACACCTTTCCCCAGCGTAACTATAGTCCCGCTGGGGGAAAGTTAAGGAGGGTTGTGCCATAAATCATGAGCTCTCCTTAGGCCTCAGCCTCCTTAGTCCTACCCCACCAACTGACTTTCAGAAGTCACCTGATAGTGATGACTTTTTTTTTTTTTTAGTCCCTGTGAAGCACTCCCCCTGACATTGTGACATTTTGTCACAACAAACGGTTGCAGTACACATTTGGTAAGTGTTGTGTAAACAGGTGACTTCATGTGTCTGGCTTTGCTTGCAATAGACTTTTTCACCAAATTTGGGCCTGAAGTTAAATGTTTAGGCAAATGTGAATGTTCTTACTCAGTGGAAAACATTCTAAGGAACTTTTTAAGTAAGCATAATGAGGTTTGAAAAGGTTAGCAAATTTCTCAGGGAGTGATTGGGAGCATCCCTAAATTGCCTCGGAGTTTCACCTAAAGCAGAATTTTAAGGCCAATCTGCAAGTCTCTGCTCAGGAAAAATGTCCAAGGAGTTTTGAGGGGAGGAAAAAGCCTTTATGTAAGATTAGCAAAATTTCTCAAGGGATTCCTCTCATCCCTTGGCTGCACTTAATTCAGGTATAACTATCTGAAGATCATACACTATGTAGTAAAATTTCCTTGACATTTTGCAGTGCTTAGAGTTGCCTGTGAAAGTGTCCAATCTTTGCACTTTCCCCCTTGACCTTCTTTCATGATGACATCTTAAAAATGTGAATGTGGAAAAATAGCACATATTTAGGGTCTTAAAACCATGGGATTATTTTTTACAGTACCTGTTCCATTACTGATGAATATTCAAGCTTAAAGGATATATAGGTTGTTGTTTTGAAAACAGCAAAATTTAGGGGTTGGCTTAGGATGCAAGAAATCTCGAATGGCATCTAATGTGATGTTGGAACAGATGCATGGTTTATCCCGTCAACATAGAAAGGAAAGCCTTTTCCCCCCAAAGTTGTTACATATACAGATGTAAGTGTGCCTATGAGTGATGCACCTGGAAGTCTTTGGTTCAAATCTAATCGCAGTCAAAGATTTAGCAGAATTCAGCAGACTTTGGTGGGTTCTGTTTTTAAACAAGATTTTGATGGCTGCTGCCTGATCTTGTCTTCATTTTTATATTGTTTAATAATATAATTTTAATCTGATAATTTGGTTTTTCTTGAAACGTGTGTGTGCGTGTGTGTGTGCGTGTGTGTGTGCGCGCGCGTGCGCACAGTCCTAACCCTCTTTCTAGCGCCGGTGCAACCGCAATGCAGACCTGAGGTAAGGGAACATTTCATCTTGAAGAGTCCTCCATGACTGCCCTTGCACCGCAAAATGCAGTGTGCCCCTCTTGGCACGGCTGCATCGGCACTGGAAAGTTGGTTAGATTTGGGCTGTGTGTGTACTACCTTAGCTTATGGAATGGGATAAAATTGGAGGAATGAATTCAAAACGCACCCCCTGATTTTCTTATTGCTCTCTCATCTCCTCACTGTATTTGAATCCTTGTTAGTGAATCCTCACTAACCCATTTGAATCCCCTCTAGGCTTTTTAACCCTTAAACCACAGTTTCTGGCACATATTCCCCTTTTGCCTAAACTGCGTAGTTTCCTCTTCCTCACACAGGACAATTCGCCTCGCTCATGAGCATCGGCATTTTTTTTTTGATGCCTCGTCTGGAAATATTGCAGCTTCCTAGTGAGCAAGGCTGACTGGCCTTCCATTTTCCTGTAATAAGTAAATGCTTTTGAACTTAGTGGGACTTACTTTCAAGAAAACACATAATTAAAGGATGTGCAAGTGCACCCATAGGAGTTAGCACCTCATAACTGTTGCTTCTACTTCCTGCCATGTTTGTTCTACTTCCTGCCACACCAGAGATCCAGGAACAGCAAAGACAGTCATAAACCTAAGTATCAAAGCTCTAATAGGAGTCAGAGTCATTGAAAATGACCAGGAATTCATCAGGGTAGTGGTACTTGAGGAATTGTTAGCCTCCACCTGAGCTCTCTCTGATTGCTGCTAGTGCACTGGGAGTTCACAGCTAAAGGAAGGATGAAAGGGATATAGAATAACAAAGTCTCTGGCTGTCACAATCCACCCAAAATAAAACGAAAATTGAAATGGTAACTTAATGCACAAGGAAGGTGACTTTCAGAGTCTGATGCAGATGTTTTATTGTCCTCCAGCAGGAGTCACACACCATGTTGGTTTATTTATAACAGCAGTGCCATGTTCTCTGGTAATGTAAATTCTTATATGAGAGAGAGAGAGAGAGAGAGAGAGAGAGAGAGAGAGAGAGAGAGAGAGAGAGAGAGAGAGAGCACAACAGGGTTGGCTCCACGTTTCCACACATTTGTTTTGATAAGGCCTGGGCCTGTGGAAGCTGTGACAACTCAAATGGCAGTGACTGTTGTCAGGGCACACTGAGGAGCACACTTTTTCCAAATGTTCTTAATCAGTGACATCAGTAAAAGTATAATGGGGGGAGCAATACTGATTAAGTAGAGCAAAAGGACATTGAGGAGGATACCATCTTGTAATATTTGCAAGTTCTCCTTTTGTAGAGGTTAATACAGTATATAAGGGGGGGGGGGTCCTCCATGCTTTGTTTGCAATTCAGAGAGAAGAGAACATTCACAAGGGTAAACTTCTGATAAATATGACAAGGCTTGTGTGATTGAGACCTCCAGGACAAACTCTTTTGTTTTTGAACTAGTGTACTTTCAAAAAACCAATGTTTTAATAATGCCTGGTAAGGTCATGGTAATTGGTAAGGACATTCAAGGGTCAAAATCTACTTGTAGATTCTGGTACTAAAGCAAGCATTTGACCTTACTATTCTGAATGTACTTATGGGGAGAGAGGGAAAGAATCCCCTACAGCAGGGGTGGGGAACCTCCGGCCCGCAGGCCGATCCGGTCTGGCCCGCACTGGACCGTCCCAATCCGGCCCGCGACCGGAGGCTCCGCCACCACCCACTGCTGCCGCCGCCTTCCTGCACCGCTTCGTTTTAAAATCGCCCTTCCTGGACCTGTGCAGAGCGCGATGCCGGCCAAGAGGGCAATCTTGGCCTCAGCTGCGCTCTGCGTAGGTCCAGGAAGGCCAATTTTAAAAGGAGGAGGCGCCAGCGGCGATCTGCGCATGTACAGAAAGGCCGTTTTGAAAAGGACGCGGCGCGGGAAGGCTGTGGTGGCGGTGGCCGGCCCGCAGCCAATTTTCCCCATGGGAAAATGGCCCCCCACCCCAAAAAGGTTCCCCACCCCTGCCCTACAGGATTGATGCCTCTGGACATTTCAAGTTCACATTTATGTCATAGTGTTCAGCGATTGGAGGTCATTGTCAGGGATAGTTACTTTGCAGACAATATAAGCAGCTGAGTCAGTTTTGTACCACTGACATGGAGATGTGGTTCACATCATGCAAATAAGTTTCAGGCACTCCATGTAAATGCTCAGTCATGAGGAGACCCTATGCAAACTGTCTCTTAGAGGGAAGAATCGCATAAAGCAGAGCTTTGATCAGACGGAACTTCTGGCTCACAAGTTACTTTATCTGTGAGGTGAAAGACAGTAGCACACAAAATGTAAATAATATGCTTAAGCCATTTATATATATATAAAAACTTTATATGAGCAAAATGCATGTTAAATCTTATACAACTCAATATAGGGCAAAGATCTTATATATCATCCAGACTAACTGCTCATACAGTTTAAGTTCTTGCTAGGAACTGTTGGGTTTGCACCTGGATAATTGTATTATGTACTATGGTCTTCTTCAAAGTTTGGTGCCCACATTCCTGGAGGATTAATGGTGGAGAAATCGAACAGGTTAAAAGATTTAAATATTTAGGTGTGACCTTCCAATATAACCTCTATTGGACTGGCCATCGTCAGTGGGCATTGAACCTGGCAAATTTAACATCGCAAACTACCGTATTGTCCCGAGTATAGGATGCTCCTGATTATAAGTCGCCCCCTTAAAGTTTGGTGCTATTTTTAAAAAAATACATTTTTAACTTAACTTAAAGAAAATATACACATTAGTAGAACAGTAAAACAGTAAAGCTTTAGTACAGTTAAAGGCATAGGCACCCTGTCCCTTATTGAATCTGGGCACCCTAGTATAAGTAGCCTTCCCAGATCCAAAGGGGACAGAGTGCCTACCTTTAACATTTTGGAATTTGGGCAGGTGGAGCTTGTTGCACCCTTCCATGATGATGAACTGCACCTGCTAAAATTCAATGGTTAACAGCACAATCCTATGCATGTCTACTCAGAAGTAAGTCGCATTCAATGGGGCTTACTACCAGGAAAGTGTGCATAGGATTGCAGCCTAAAGGTTGGCACTCTGTCCTCCTTTGGATATGGTAAGCCTTATGCAGGAGCTCTTGCTCTCAACTTTCAAACTGCAGGATCAATAAATATCTTAGTTTCCACAGAGTCCTGGGGCTGGAACTTAAGGGTTAATTTTTTCAAATGCTTCCATCCTGAGGCTAGAGGTTGCTAGAGAGATCATTGTTTGGCCATTTAGCAAGTGATTAAGCGCTTTGCAGTTTATAAAAAGAAAAAAAAGCCCCGTTTTACCTTTTGAAGGAGACTTGGAGAGACTTGAAAACAGAACGCTTTGCAGAAAACTCTAGCAGAAAATGCTAGGCTTTGATTGTAGGCCGCAACCCTACTTTAAAGACTTGCTTTAGGGGAAAAAACTGAGTCTTATACTCAGGTCAATACGGTATTATTTGATTCTTCTTTAGACAGGGAAATAGTTATGTACCAGTGGCCATCAAGGTGTTTACTGCCAAGGTGATACCACAGCTCCTATATGGTGTCCCTTTGTGGGTAGGTGCTTTTGACCAATCCTTGGAGTGTACCCAAGCCAAATTTCTTAGGGCAATAATGGGAGTACCAAATAGTGTTCCTTGTGCGCTCTTGTGTCTGGAGACAGGTCTAACGCTAATTGAAACTAGAGCTTGGTTGAAAGGTAAAGGTGACGCCTGACAATTAAGTCCAGTCGTGTCCGACTCTAGGGTGTGGTGCTCATCCCCATTTCAAAGCCGAAGAGCCAGCATTGTCTGAAGACGCCTCTGTGGTCATGTGGCCGGCATAACTCTCCTTGCCGCAGCGCGTAGCATGCAGCTGGAACACAGAGCACTGTTTACCTTCCTGCAAGCGGTACCTATTTATCTATTTGCATTAATGTGCTTTGGAACTGCTAGGTTGGCAGGAGCTGGCCAAGCAATGAGAGCTCACCCCGTCGCGGATTCGAACTGCCGACCTTTCAATCAACAGCTCATGGTTTAGTGGTTTAACCCACTGCGCCACCCGCTGGCCTTAGAGCTTGGTTAGCGACATTTAAATACTGGCTACGCCTCCATTTTCATTTCAATCCTGATTCTCTTCTTGGACACATGCTAGCAGAGGTTGATTTGTCTAAATGGTGCTCCCTACTCCAAAAGAAAATTGCTGTCATTGGCTTCTCTTCGAACATCTTGATCCCTTACTCTGAGGACCAAATTTATAGGATGCTGAGGCAGCGTCTCCGCGATATTGAGTTTCAAAATTTACAACAGATGGCACTGAAGGTCTGTTCTCCACTGTATTTTAACATACCACTACCCTATGGGCAGATGGTGCCTTACTTGTACTTATTGACTACCACTATTGAATGCCATGCCAGCACCCTGGCAAGATTTAACATTATGCCATCCGAAGTTGTGAGAGGAAGATTCAGTAAGACTCCTTATAATGATCGTGTTTGCCCATGTAATTCGGCTCTGGTTGAGTCTTTCACCCACATACTATTTTACTGTCCTGTCCACTTATCTTGATCCCTTTCTGTCTAATATGACTGGTCTTCCTGACTGTGCAAAAGTGAAGCACTTACTTAATGACTGTACCCAAGAAGTCATACAGAGGGTTGCACAGTTTCTGTCCGTGGTGGTGGAGAGGTTTAGGGTAAGAGCAGCAGCTGTTGATTAGTGTTTTTATGCTAATTGTGGTAAACTGTGGATTATCTATGTGTGTATTGTCTTATGTGTGTATGCCAATAAAGGTAATTGTATTGTATTGTATTGTATTATCTACTACTATATTTATGTAAATTTTTATTATCTACTACTATTTATTTATGTAAACTACTATGTAAATTGTAGTAAAAGTGAACAATTTGACTAGTGTTTTAATTCTTTTCATTTCTTTGCATTAACCTTTATTAGGCATTAAGCTACAATAATAATTTGAAAGAAAGCAATCAATTAAAACAAAATAGTTTTCAATCAATAGGCCCACTCTAAATAAATAAATAAACAATGAAGAAAAATCAAATAAATTCCCCCAAACTCAATCAACAAATTTGCTCTAAGAAACAGTAAGTTTAGCTCTGCATCTTAAAATAACAGTGTAGAGAAAAATTGCCAGTAGTAAAATAGTTGGCTTATCTTGGGAAGATAAGAGAGAACGCAGCATTTCATCCTCTTGGAATCCTGCATAATAATACAATAATGGGTTCAAAGAGTCCATGCACAAGTCTTCATACCAGGAACAATGGAAAACAATATGGGCCAAAGATTCTGTGACCCCCTGCCCACAATCACAACTGCTATTAGGAGTCAGTCGCCGACAAAATCTATCAGACAGCTCTTTGAACAGGAATACGTTGCAAAGAGCCAATGTAAAGGCTCGACAAGCTTGAGGATCTTTATTAAAGAGAGATAGCAAAGACCAAGAATAGTGGGGAGCTGCAAAGAAAGGGGGGACAGGCCTTGGCTGCTGCTGCATAAATTTCTTGGCTTTCAACATCCGGTAGTCTAAGCATAATAGAGCCCCCCCCCCCCGTATCCACGGGGGATACGTTCCAGCCTCCCTTGCGGATACATGAAACCATGGATAGGGGCAAACACCCCCTCAATGGCTGTCTGAGGGCCCCCTGCCCCCTGCGTGTGGGCGCACGAACCCCAGTCTCTTTTCCTCCAGCAAGTTTCATTTTTTTTTCTTAAAACAAATGGAGAAGCAGCCTCCCTTGCAGTCCTAGAGAGGCCCTGCAAGGTTTGAGTCTCTCTAGGACTTGGTCTCGTTCTACTTGCCAGCAATGGAGGCTGCTTCTCCATTTCTTTTAATGAAGAAATGAAGCTTGCTGGAGGAAAAGTAAGCCGGGTTGGTGGTTGTGCGCACATGCAGGTGGCAAGTCCCCCCATGATCTGTGGATAATTGAATCCGTGGATAGCAGATCAGCAGATATGGGAGAGGGCCTGTACTTCTAAACATGATATTTCTAGTAACTGCACCCAGTTGGTCCGCTGAAAGTCCAATAGTGCAAATTTTAGAGATAAATAAGGAAAAGACCATAGAGTGCATGGCATCAGATAGCATTGCTTGAAAAAAAGGTGAGTGCCCAGCTTCAAAACAAACCTTCATCCAGACTTGAAAAATCTGGCCCATGTTTGGTACTCTAATCTTACTTGTCTAGACTCCAGGTGCATAGGGACACAGCAGGCAACTTCTTAAACATTCTTTTTGCTTAAAATGCAGTGATCATAGAAGCAGTAGTGTTGCTAGGCCAGTGCGGGGTGTGTGTGCGGGTCAAGTAGTCGGAGCGGCAAGCGGAGCGCTGTTTGCCGAAGGGCCCTCCCGCCCGCCCTCACCTCCATTTTGTCTCCAAATCGGAGCTATTCTGGAAGCCGTGTGTGTGTGTGTGTGTGTGTGTGTGTGTGTGTGTGTGAGAGGTGTGTGCACAGCATCATCATGTCATCTCTGCACTGGGTGTCGGCCAGACAAGCAACGCCTCTGTACAGGAAAAGTGCCTGAAGAAGTGGTTTGTTCTTGAAACAGGAGGGTTACAGGCAGACGTTCAGATTTTATAATTGATATAATCTCTTGGCAATTGTTTATACTTGTTGGCAAGTTCCAGTTGTAAATACCTTTTTATATGAATGCGGTGGTTCCCTTCTGGAGGTTGCTGGGGATGGCCTGGCTCCTCCCCCGCACTCAGGCAGAGGCGGGAAAAATAAGGCAGCCAATTGGCTGCCTTGTTGTCGGGGTGGGACTGAGGGGGATAGAGGGAGTGTGCAGCGTTCTTTTACCTTGGTCCCATACGGCGATCGCAGCCACGCCCTCCCCTCCCTGCTCTTAGTCTGAGATTAGCTGGTTGCCCTTTATGGGGGCCAGGTAGGGATTTTTTTTTTTTCCCTTCAGCCTGATTGGCCTTTGGCTAGGTTTTATTTTTCACCTACCCGAGACTGCAGCAGGTGAGGTGGTTTAGTTCGGCCCATTCTTTTGGTAGAGTGCAGGCAGGGTAGACATGTAGATGTATATTGGCATACATCCTGAGGTTAGCAAGGCCAGGAGGTGAGCCAGAACCGCTCAGATGATTAATAAAGTGGCCCTTAACCCAAGCCTCTGTGTGGCATGCTTATTTTTTTTGGGGGGGGGGGTGCCCAGGTAAACCTATGCTAATAATAATACCTAGCATTTGTACAGTGCATGTTGATGTTGTGCTTACCTTACAGGGTTGTTGTAACATTTGAAGAAAATGTGGAGGTTCTTTCACAGCAGAAACACCTAATAAATGTCAAAGTCCAGAAAATGTTTTGAATAAGGCCATCAAAATTCCTCAGAGGAATTTTGCATATTCCATAAAGTTTCAAAACAAATGTGGACAGCTATCTTCGGACATGGAATTTCAAGAGAAGGAAAATGCTTCTGTAAGATTAGCATGGTTTTTTTGGGGAGAGGGTTATTCACACTCCTTATTAACCTAACTCATTAATGAAAACAACATAAAATTGAACACTAAAGGGTACTTTACACATGATTTAACATTGATTGCTGGAACTGCGTCTGCAAGAAGCCAAACTGTTTCAATAGGGGTTAACAACTGTGTACCAAAGGTTCAGCAGCCAAAACTAAATGTTACGAGTATCTGGAATGTTAAGTTTGAAATTAGTAATAATAATGAATTGCATAAATAAATCATTATTCATAATATCCGTAATTCAAGTATTAGCATGCTTGATTTGAGTGCTGAAACAGAAGAGGAGGTGATGTCTCAATATTGGATTCTCTGATACGATATGATTTGGAATGTCCGTACATTCCAAACTGTACAGACTGTACATTCACTGCCACATTTGTAAAATATAGGTTGTTGTGCCTGCTTGGTTTTGAATGGCATTTGTGGGGTGAGAGGTACACGTTCCATACCTTTATGGTATATTGCATATATTGCAAAGATAGTCTTAGCTGTCATCAGTTTCTTAAATGCAAAGCATCTCACATTTGTATTGTGAGCTTTGAAATTACAGTACAGGGTTTTTAATGCTCCTCACACCATTTCAAGACTTGCAATACAGCTGTGAGAATTTGTAACCCTATGTTGCCTATTTTATAACGGCGGACGTGGCTTCTCTTAGATGTATGATGACGTTGATTTTCAAAAGTGCGACTAGTGGTGAATGAAAATGGGGTTTAACGTGGTTTAGGGTTAGAATTTGCTTTTGAAGTGGAGCCCAAGATTTTGGATTATTCCTGCTGAATGCTGTTTAGGGAATTTCTGGTAGGAAACATCATTTCCAGGACTTAAGGGAAAGAAATACGTAGTCTTTCTTGAATACAGCACAAAGGAACAGAGTACTTTGCTAATCGGATCCACTGGCCTGCATATGTAGTTAAAAGTAGACAAATCACTGAAGTGACTGGTGGTTCTCTAAGGGTTAGACCAGATGTGACTTAAATGACATAATTGACCCTGGTATGCCTGCCTTTTGTTGTAACTAGCATGCACAGGAGATCTGGACTGCAAGGGGATGTTGGGGAATTTCACTCTATTCCCCTGCCATAGTCCTGGGCAGAACAGGGGCTCTATCATGAGCAAGAACCTCTCTCTTGAGAAAATGCCTTTTTCCCTAAAAGACGGCTCTCTGTGTACACTGAAGTTCATCTAGGAAGCAGCCTATCGGATTCTCCATTCTGACCAAAGATCTAGTCACGTATAGCTTTCCTCTTTCAGATGTAAATTGGTGTCCCATGACTGCTTGGTATCGCCAGATTTCCCAGAGGGAAATAGTTCTTCTTGGCTTTGGCAGTGTCTCACAGGCCACACACACCTTTGGCAGTGTCACACAGCCCCCCCCCCCCAAGTCTGCTATTTACAGGAAAAAGCAAGTGCACCACAGTCAGTGACATGCTTAAGGTCACATCTAGGTTGACCCCAAGAATCTCCAAAATTGATTCATGCAGAGAGCTGGGGCCTACCACAACTGAGTGAAGTGGTGTAGTGGTTTGGGAGTCAGACTTAGACCTGGAAGATCCAGGTTCAAATCCCCGCTCAGCCACGAAGCTTCCTGGGTGACCTTGGGCCAGTCACTATCTCTCAGCCCCACCTACCTCACAGGGTTGTTGTGAGGACAAAAGGAGGAGAGGAAATCTGTACACCACTCTGAGCTCCTTGGAGGAAGGGCGGTATAAAAATGTGAAAAAATAAAAAAATAAAATAAAAAGTTATTTCATGGACATGGTCCACCGAGGGGTTGAAGCTCCGGGAGAAGGCCTCGGAGCGTCCGAAGATCCGGCCGGCGGTCCGGCCGCTTCTGCCGAGGCCCTGTGCATGCCCACAAGGTGCACAGGGGTGCACAGGGGTCAGTAGGGTGACACGCACCGATGACGTGTCACCCTAGGGCAGGAGGTGACACACGCACCCCTGCTATTGGGTGACGCGCGCGCAGCGACGCTTCTTCATTGCACTGTTCTCTGAGAGGAGTCCGTGTCAGGGGAGCCGTGTCTCCCAGTTTGGGAACCACTGGCCTATGTTTATGTTTTATTTTGTGTGTAGAGAATCTTGGGGGGGGGGCCCTTGGTTGCATTTAGTCAGAAGGTTTCTATTGGTTCATTTCAGAGTAATTATGGATGCAGTATAGCCTAAGCAGACATATGATCGTTTGACAGACATGTTTCAATGTGGAAGAATGCTACTAATACTTAGCCATAGCTCTTTGGAGGTAGAGCGTGCATTAGAAGTGTTGCTGAATGGAAGAGAAATTGCAGTGCCAGACACCACTAAGAAAACCAGCTTCTCGGGTAGCTTCTATAGCTCTCTTTTGTGCAATGACCTTCCATGCTGATTAATTGAAAAGTCCTGTCATTGTCTGTTTGTGGCCCAGAGTGCAACATGATGCTATTTAATAAGATGGATAACCTTCTTGCCTGCTTGTTCTCATTGACACTGCTGCATGTGTTACACATTGTCACAATGGTGGAGGGAGATCTGGTTTGAACCAGCTAGGCGTTCCCAAAATTTTGTCACAAGATAAACCTAGTGTCACTGGAACAGTATTTAAAGACAAATGTATGCGGGAGAACTGGGTTTCCGGAAGAACTATAAGAAATGCTTCCATAGCTCCGTTCCCACTTTCCAGCATTCCCGATCGCATGGTTATTCTCTCCTCTAGAGTTTTCTGTCTTCAGGCAAACAGCTTCCCCAAGAAGAGTGTGGGGAGATGTGGAGCTATGGAGTGGAGCTATAGAGCTGTGGAGATATGCGCAGCATGATGGGCAGGCTTCCAATATGGTCCTCTACTGCCCCTGACCACACATTGCCTCCACAAGCTGGAGATAATGCATGAATAAAGCTTATCACGCAGAGAACTGTGGGACAGTTCTCAGGAATGCACCTCAGTCCTGCTCATTAGAGAGACCTCTCTCAGTTCTGCCGCTGCTGGAAGATTTTGAAAGTGAGCTAGGATTTATTCTTTCCTACTCAGGAGAGATGTATGAAACCCCTCTCAGAAATTCCTCTCACCTTATTCGAAATATTTGCCTTCTCTTGAAATGCCTAAGCTGTTCTGTTGGAGGAACAGCCTCTACATACAGGTTGAATTTAATTTTAGGCAAAATCTGGTGTGCTCTAGTGTGTGGAAACCTCCCTAAGGAATTTTTGAAATTAGCTTTGCTAAAACTCTTTTGAATTTCCTTGAAATTCCTCAGGATGAATTTTGTTTAAGGACATTCTCAAATGTGCTTTCCGTTTTTGTTTTAGGGAAATTTCGTTGGCACCTCCACCATGGTTGCTTGTACTTGTGGCAGTGACTGGACAGAAGACTTGTGCACAGGTATGTACTGCTACGTGTACAGGAACTGCACTGACGGCGCAATGCAACCTCAAAGCGCCGTAAAGTGCATTGGAACAACACGTGAGGCAGCAGCGCCGGTGGGAAGGTCTGTGCCGTCCCGCTGGCGCTGAATCCCATCACCAGCGCCATGGAGCAGGACTTAGCTGCTCCAAGTGGCACAGGGGCAGGGGGATGGCGGGGATGGGCGGATTGGGCCCAGGTGGGTGGAGGGATTGGTGACACCGTGGCGTGCCCTTTCTGCCGACATGGGGCTGCTTGGTTCTGTGCCAGCTAAAGAGCTGGCGGAGAGCTGAGTAGCCCATTGTGGTGGCTGGGGGTTTACCTGGGGTAAGCGGGGACATGTCCGCTTACTCAAAGGAGACCTCCAGCCAGGCCCTTCCCTGGATAAGATGCACATTGCATGGCCCAGGCTGGGCTGGGGGATAGGATTGCACTGTGAATTCTGAAAATGATACATTTTGTCTACATTAAAGTGAGACCACCATCAAAGGCATATAAAAACAATGACCTTAAATTTTAAAAAAACAAAAACAATACACCAGACAATAATTCATCAGTCTAACTGAAAATGTTCACATCCTTATTATTCACAGTAGACAAGACAGATCCTGTGCAAACTCCTACGGGCTTATTAGCTGCAACAAGTCTGATATGAAAGAACAGGGATGTAGGGGTATTTTTAGACGCTTTGTTTATGCTGACCACTAGTTACTATATCCTCAGATTAAACTGTAGGAGGAAAAAAGTCTCCTATTGTGTCTCTTGCTCTTTGCTCACTGCTCATTTGCAAAAAACAAACATTTGCCATGAAGACATAACTGCCAATTTATCCTAACGAAGACAAATGGGATAATGAGTCGGATGGCAGCTCAGAGTTGAGAAATCCATCAGAATGCCCAGTGCTAAGTGGAATGCTTCCTTGCCAGAAGGTCTGTATGCTAATGCTGACTTGATTTGCCAACCTTGGCCCTACAATGTTCGACAGAATAGCAGAGCATCCCAGAGTATTACTGATGTGACAGTAATATGGATGCAAACCAGAGCTAGATCCAAAGATCTAGTTTTGTGGAGCACAGTTTGAATTAGAATAGAAAATGAATTCATGTTTTTCAAAATCGATCCAGAGTGCATGGAGGCTGTTTAAAACAACAGTAATAGAGGCCCAGCGGGAGTGTATCGCACAAAGGAGGAAGGGCTTGACTAAGTCCAGGAGGGTGCCAGCATGGCTAATAAATGGCTAAGAGGCTCTAAAAGGCAAGGAAGCTTCCTTCCGTAAATGGAAGTCTTGCCCTAATGAGGAAAATAAACAGGAGCACAAACTGTGGCAAAAGAAATGTAAAAAGATGATACGGGAGGCCAAGCAAGACTTTGAGGAGCATATGGCCAGAAACATTAAAGGGAATAATAAAAGCTTCTTCAAATATGTTAGAAGCAGGAAACCTGCCAGAGAAATGGTTGGCCCACTGGACAGTGAGGGAGGGAAAGGGGTGATAAAAGGGGACTTGGAGGTTGCAGAGAAATTAAATGAGTTCTTTGCATCTGTCTTCACGGCAGAAGACCTCGGACAGATACCGCTGCCCAAACGGCCACTCCTGACTAAAGAATTAAGTAAAATACAGGTTAAAAGAGAAGACATCTTAGACTTAATTGACAAAGATGAATAAGTCACCGGGCCCGGATGGCATTCACCCAAGAGTTCTGAAGGAACTCAAGAATGAAGTTGCTGACCTCTTGACCAAAATATGCAACTTGTCCCTTAAAATGGCCACTGTGCCAGAGGATTGGAGGATAGCTAATGTCACACCAATCTTTAAAAAAGGAAGGAGAGGGGACCCGGGAAACTACAGGCCGGTCAGCCTAACATCTGTTCCAAGGAAGATGGTGGAAAGCCTCATCAAGGATAAAATCGGAAACCATATAGAAGAACATGCTTTGCTGAGGCGTCTTGCCTCACAAACCTTTTATAATTCTTTGAAAAAGTCAACAGGCATGTGGATGCGGGAGAACCCGTGGATATTATATATCTGGATTTTCAGAAGGCGTTTGACATGGTCCTTCATCCTGAAAAAACTCCACAGTCAGGAAATAAGGGGGAAGATCCTCCTATGGATTAGGAACTGGTTGAAGACCAGGAAACAGCGAGTTGGTGTCAATGGGCAATTTTCACAATGGCGAGAGGTGAAAAGCAGTGTGCCCCAAGGATTGGTCTTGGGACCGGTGCTTTTCAACTTCTTCATAAATGACCTGGAGTTGGGGATAAGCAGCGAGGTGGCCAAGTTTGCGGACGACACTAAACTTTTCTGGGTGGTGAAGACCAGCAGGGATTGTGTAGAGCTTCAGAAGGATCTCTCCAAACTGGGAGAATGGGCAGCAAAATGGCAGATGCACTTCAATGTAACTAAGTGCAAAGTGATGCACATTGGGGCAAGAAATCAAAACTTCACATACACGCTAATGGGTTCTGAGCTGTCTATGACGGATCAAGAGAGAGATCTTGGGGTACTGGTGGAAAGGTTGATGAAAGTGTCGACCCAGTGTGCGACGGCTGTGAAGAAGGCCAATTCCATGCTTGGGATCATTAAAAAAGGGATTGAGAATAAAACGGCCAATATTATTATGCCTTTGTACAAATCGATGGTAAGGCCACATCTGGAGTATTGCGTCTGGTTCTGGTCGCCGCATCTCAAAAAAGATATACTGGAACTGGAAAAGGTGCATAAGAGAGCGACCAAAATGATTAGTGGGCTGGGGCATCTCCCTTATGAGGAAAGGCTACAGCGTTTGGGGCTCTTCAGTCTAGAAAAAAGGCAGTTGAGGGGGGACATGATTGAGACATATAAAATTATGCATGGGATGGAGAAAGTGGATAGAGAAAAGTTCTTTTCCCTCTCACACGACACTAGAACTAGGGGACATCCACTCAAATTGAGTGGAGGGAGTATTAAAACAGACAAAAGAATTTTTTTTTTACCCAGCGTGTAATTGGTTTGTGGAACTCCTTGCCACAGGAGGTGGTGATGGCACCTGGCCTGGATGCCTTTAAAAGGGGATTGGACAGATTTATGGAGGAAAAGTCCATCACAGCTTACAAGCCATGATGGGGATAAGCAACCTCCTGGTTGTAGGAGTAGGTTTTCTTTGTGCCAGGTGCAAGGGAGTGGCAACAGGATACAGTTTCTTGTCATCTTGTGTGCTCCCAGAGGCATCTGGTGGACCACTGTGTGATACAGGAAGCTGGACTAGATGGGCCTTTGGCCTGATCCAGCAGGGCTCTTCTTATGTTCTTATGTAAAATCCCATTAGGGCATGGGAACATGATTCAGTGAGGTTCCTAAACAAACATGGACTACAGCTGTGTGCGTGTGCCCTTTTTGTTGCCCCAGTGGTGCCCCCCCCCATTCTTTGCCATGCATCCAATTGCTAATTGAATGTAAAAAATCCCATTTGGCTTTTTATTTTAGTGGGATGGAAAAAAGCTGGACTGGAGTATATGGCCACAGTTTTTCCAGCACTCATGCAAAGACATGATATGACCTGGCTTAGGGGCATAACAAAAACAAAGAAATAGTAGAAAAATACCAATCTGTCTCATGCTTAACTTTACACATATTCCAAACTCACACTAATATGATATATACACACGCACACACGCACCCTTTCTTACATCTGTTTTTGCGAGTGTTTGTGAAGGTTTTTGTCTTTGCTGATCATCTTACTTTATCCAGGATAATATAGTAGGTAGACAGCATAAGCAATTTCTTGAAAAATATCTTGTGGTGGTAAAGCCTGTGGTAGAGGTTGCCGGAGCTGCCCTAGTGTCCTAGAGAAGTGAAGGAACTTTCATCTGATATTCCAGCTGAATAGGAAAATTCAGGAATTTTTGGTGACAACTTAGAGATGAATGAAACCTTGAAAAGCTTGTCATGGTTACCCTTGTGGTTTCCATTGAAATAGATTGGCTGTTTTGTCAGGGAAGAAACTCGCTTATGATTAGGGTTGGCATCAACATTCTGGGAAAAAAAATGAAACAAATTTCAGGATTCCTTCCAAGGAGAATCATCTGAAGATGTTCAGGGAAAGCCAAGGAGTTTCTATAGAGCAAGTTAAATTTCTCAGGGGGTTCTGCACTTCCCTAGATGGTGCAGTGTGGAAAGCCCCCTGATACATTTTACTAATGTTATTGGAATTATTTTATTTTCCCTTAATATCCCTACAGATATGGGCAGCCCAATCCAACGTAAGTCGCCGGCGACGGAACGAACATTCTGTCGCTGGAAGAGGTCGCAAATGTGCCGTAAGGCACGTTTGCGCCTTCTCGGGAGTAAGGGCAGCCGGTGCAAGGCCGGCCTCCCTCACTCCAGTGACGGACCATATCCTAGCCCCTGCTGGGCGCCGGAGCGTTACACGGCCTCTTACTTCTGCCTGCAAAATAGCTGGTGGAAATCCAAGGAGGCCGATCTGGGTGGCCACCATTTATACTCGGGGAAGGAGACGGCCGGATCTTAGGTAGGATTGAGCTGTTACTCTGAGATGGAACGTCCAGCTTCATCTTCTTAATTACCTTGAATTTCAGTTTGGGAAAATTTTGCAGCCATGGCAGTGAAAATAAGGGCTTGAAATTGTTAAGAATGAGTGATGTCATAGGCTATGAAGTTTGCCTGTTCTCACAAGCTATTCTAGAACACGTGCATGTTTGATGCTACTGCACCAACAGCATACACCAAACCAGGTGCTAGTATAGCTGGTGTTCAGCATTTAGGCAAAACTTGAATTGATCTCAGAATAAATTAAACCAGCCTGAACATGACAAATGTAATATGCTTAATGTCTTAGCAACCCAGATGAGCCAAGGCAAGTCTGGGGGTGTAAGTGAGGAAGCTGAAAAGGACTCTACCCCTATCATCGTCAGACCCTGTCCCCCAGAAATCCCTGACATACGTAAGTTTAGGACAGGGGTATTAGATTCCTGCTGGAATTCACCCTGTACATTCTGCTCCTAATTACAGAATAGAAAAAAAACAAAGCAATGAGAGAAAGTCAAATTGAAACCCTGGACGTTAATATGTATCAGGATACTCTTCTGATTTACAGCTCTTTGACTGTAATTGAAAGATCACATGCTGGTATTTTCATACACCGTAATATAACCCACAGATTGATTTAATGCAACTTGTCTTGTGAGACAAGATTGTAGTCAATGGTTATATGGTTAACTCTGCAACAGAAAAAAAAAATCACTAAGACAGTTGCCAATCAAATATACCCTCCTCCCCAGCACTGTATTTACTTATTTATTATAAACATCATCTTCAGTCAGACATGTTAATTACTGTATTACTTGAGAAGATTATTGAGACCCCTTGAGACATGAGCCCTGTTCAGACATTTGCTCCCCATGGAGAACAAATGAAGGGCTTGGGGTTTGTTCTTGGGGTTTGTCCTTGGGGTTGTTCTGCTTAACCCCACTCCCTGCTGATGACGTGCATGTTGGACCCAGCCTCACTTTCCCCATTTTCAGTGTTTGGCTGTTTCAGGATTCCTACCATTCAGGATTCCTGGCAGATTCTTCTGCCATTCACTGTTTCTGCCTGCAAATGCTGAACGCAGGGATGAGGGTGGGTGGGATTGGGCTAGCATTTGCAGGGAGCAGGCTGCCCCCCATCAGAGGGACCCAAGCTGCCACTGCTGTGTTTGTCCTGCACAGAAAACAAACATCTGAAGAGGGATTTACAGTCTAGAGCAGCGTTTCTCAAACTGTGGGTCACGACTCGATTTCTGGTGGGTCCCGCAGAGCCTCCAATGAAAACACAAGTGATGGAAAGATCAGATCAGATAAGTAATTGCCTCAAGCCCTGAGGCTATTCAAAAATCAGATAGTTGCTAATTGCCCTGTAAAGAGCTGAGCTCCTGCAGTTTGCAAGGAGCTGAGCTCCTTGGGAAATACTAAATCGGTATTCGTTATTTTAGGAGGACATGTGCTTCAAAGATATATGTGGAGAAAAGCATTTCGTGGAGCTTTAAAGGGCAAAACTAAATTTTGGTGTTTAAAAAAATCGTATTATGACACTCTTGCATGAAAGAGGATAGGGTAATAATGGCACACTGCTCTTTATGACCTTTAAAATATAGGTCGTGTTCTGCATTCAGGCAAAACTGGAATTGATTTCAGGACAAAGTGAAGCATAAAGTATATTTGGTAGTAGCATTTTACTCCAGAAAATAGTAGTAGCTGTTGCCACTTAGGGCTCGGTCCAGCTCCACAGAAATGAGCTGGGGAGGTGCCAAACACGGTTTTGAAACAGGAGTAGCACCTTGAGCTAGACTCCATGCTGTGTCCTTGATTGCCTATTGCGTGTGAGAAAATGTACACTTAGATAGCTACAGACTGAATAAATAACGCTCCTGGCAATGGGTACGGTCTCTTTGAAAGCAAATTGTCACTTTCAAAGGATGACAGAAAAGGAATTCCATAATGAGTACATTAGTTAAAATGAAAAAGAAAAGAGTTACAGAAATAGAAGGGTTGTGTTATTTTTTTTTCCTTTAAGGTTGTTTCCATAGAGCATAGATAAAGAATTAATTTGTGTTACTGTCCAGATGGATACTATATTATTGGCATATGTTACCTTGTTGGAGAAAATACTACTGCAATGCAACCGATGTGGCTTTTGATTCCCCCAAAGTCATGGGAGTATAACATATCATAACGTATTTGTAACAGTGAACTGGACCAGAGTGTATGGCCTTTGTTCTGCTTACTGTACGTACCTCTCGTACCACTGGGATCCGCAGAATAATGCTAGTAGTCTCCTGTGCCCAGGGGGAAGCTTGAGGCTTCCATTTCATAACAGCAGTCCTCTCTCTACTGCATAGGCAAATTGCCTTTTGGAATGGGAGGAGTTTTTTTTAAAGTATTTTGTTGATTTGACAGGAGGGTCTACCATTCAAAGAAAAATGTCAAAAAAAAAAAAAACCCGGTGAGCACACCTAATGTAGCTCTTTGGATCCTGGTCTGTGCCTTTTGTTAAGAAGAAATCAGAAAATTCTGTGGATGGTAGCGACATGAGGATCAGATGGAAATGTTTCGAAGGCTTAACAAATGAGAATAGAGTGAAGGAATGTTTAGCTCGAGGGGGGGAAGATAAAGGAGAAATGGAAATGTTTGTCTACTCAGAGGATTAAGGCAGCTCATATGTGGAGAAAAAAGAGACAGTCAATGACTTGCTTCAATTTCTAAATTCAGCATAACTTTATAGTTTTGCCTACTTTGAACTATATCCTCTGAGACATGCTGGACAATTGAACAAGTGGTGAAATATTCTCTGTGAGTATTTAGGGAGAGGGTACGGATGCAGGCTAAACAATTGTTTGGGTGAATAATGCAAAGGGATGGACTTGATAATGATGGAGGCCATTTCTCAGACTAGGGCCAGTTGATATCCCTCATTGCAGTCTTATGATTTATCCAACCCAAATCATTGAAACATCTGTTAGGCCAACTTGTCATGGAGATGGAAAACCTATGTCAGGTCAATATCAGACATGCTCCTCCATATAACAATTATTTCTATATGCTCCTCCATATAACAATGATTTCCATGCAGATCACTAGCATGTCAGGGGGAGGCATTCTAAGCCTAGCCATCTCCCTGACATACTTGGGCTATGTATGCAGTGAATTTTGTTTTGGTATGGAAGAGCATTCAATCCCCTGCCTACAGGTTGAAGTGGTACAGTCCAGACACAGGTTTTACCATCTCTGTGAGAATTGGGCCATAGAATGTCTGAAGTATAGGGGGAAAGGATGCTTCCTCAAACAGAGGTCCATGCTTATATCAAATTCCTGTAAACAGGGATGGACAACCTGCTCAACTCTGGAAAGCATGTCCAGAGATATGCAGAATTCTCCTTGGACGTCGGGTACGTTCCGCGGTAGTGTGTCGCTCTTCTCTGAACCCACACCAGTTTGGCTGTGTCTTTCCTAAAGTGAAGTGCCCAGAATTGGACACAGTACTCTAGGTGGGATCTGACCAATGTGGAGTAAAGTGGAACCATTACTTATTGTGTCTTGGAAGCTAAGGTTCTATGAATGCAGGCTAAAATTGTGTTAGCCTGCAACTCCAAGATCTCTCTCACATGTTGTGCTGCCAAGCCAGGTATCTCCAATTCTGTAACTGCATCTTTGGTTATTTTTGTCTAAGTGCAGAACCTTGCATTTGTTCCTTTTGAACTTCATCTTGTTCATTTCAGCCCTCTATTACAGTGGTTCCCAAACTGGGAGGCGCGGCTCCTAGGGAAGCCGCGGAAACCAGCCAGGGGAGCTGCGGAATGCTATGGAATGTTCTCGGAATACAGTGTAATGCCAATTGGCAGGCATCAACATAATGTAATGGGGAGCCGCGGCCAATGGTCAAGGGAGCCGCAGGTTGGAAAAGTTTGGGAAACACTGCTCTATTCCATTCTGTCAAGGTCTTCCTGAATGCTTCTGCTGTCTTCTATTGTGTTTGCTACTCCTCCCAGCTTGGTGTCATCTGCAAATTTATTAATGAGGCCTCCTTGTATCCTTTCATCCAAGTCATTGATGAAGATGTTAAAGAGAACCAGGCCCAAGACAATGCCCTGTGGAGCTCCACTCAAAACTTCCTCCAGGTTGACTTAAAGCCATTGACGAGCACCCTTTGTTTACAGTCATCTAACCAGTTGTGAATCCACCTAATGATTGTATTATAATATCTAGCCCAGGGATGTCAAACATACGGCCCACGAAAGCTCTTTATCCTGCCCCCATGATAATTGGGCTGTCCCAGCAGCACCAGCAGCTGCTTTCAGCTGCTGAGCTGCGAAGTAACGCATTGGCAGAAGCGCCACGGCACTACTGAAAGGGTGGCATTAGGGGAGCCCAGTTATCATGTGGACCACCCTTCAGTGGCACTGCTTCTGCTGAGGTGCTGGAAGGGAGAGATGAAAGGAGGTCTCAGGTGAGGAATGGTACAGGGGAAGGGGAAAACCAAAAGGGGTGAGAAAGAGAGAAGGGAGATGCTGCTATGACACTGGGGAAGAGCTCACTTAATATGCAGACTGCCCTTTCAGCAGCACTGCTTCTGCTGTAGCATCACTTCCCAGAGTAACTCTTAACTGCTGAGCTGGGAAGTGACACCTCAGCAGAAGCAGCACTGCTGAAAGGGCAGCCTATGTGATAATAGGGACATAAAAATATGAGCAATATTTGCATATTTTCTCTTCTGTCATTTGGAGCTAATGAATTCCTATGTGAGAACAAAGTGTTTATTTCTGGTCATCACCTGCATAGTGATGTCACCTCCTTCTTAATGATGTCGTTTCTGGTCCACACCAGGTGCCATGAATGCTATTTGGCCTGCTGTATGAAATGACTTTGACACCCCTGATCTTGCCAATATTTTAACAATTTCCTGATTAAGATGTCAGGGGACCTTGTCAAATGCTTTACCGAAGTCGAGATAAATTACATCCACTGCATTCCCACTGTCCAGTAAGCTATCACTGAATATGTTGACATCCAATGCTTGTCCTGTAATAAATCAATCATCAGAATAATAATACTGATGGGAAGGGATTGGAGAGGAGAGGAAAACATTTGAAGATGGAAATATCTGACCCCAAAAAAAATGGTTAAGCGCTTTTGTTAAATGACAGACGGGAAGAGGTAGCCATACAAATATAGTTTGGGGAACAGTTCCATTTTAAAAAGTTTTATGAGAGAACGGGTGCAGGCAGCTAATAGAACTAGAGACTTTCAGTTTGGGATGTAGTGATGAGCGACTGGAACAACTATCTCAAGAGTGGGCAAAGAGAGAAGAAGGGAGGTTGTAGAGGGAAGAGGCAGTGAGTTTGTCTTGGTATTAAATGGTTATGTTTGGCTATAGGATAATTAATTAATTATCTGTCATCACAAGATTTACTAATGTGTATAGATTGGAGATCAGGGGGTGGGAACTTCCTTTCCTGATCTGCATGTGTTCAGTCTTCATCTGAACTCCTTCACAGGGCTCATATCTTACATCAATGGTTCCGAAACTCACCAGAGTCATGGCACCCCTGTAGTCTCTTCTTCCCGGCTCAGACAGGTGCTGCCATCTTGGATCACGTGAAACCTCACGTGATCCAAGATGGTGGTGCCCAAATCTCATGATATCTCACTGATTCAAGATGGTGGCATGGAGATCTCATGAGATCCAAAATGGCTGTGCCCAAATCTCATGAGATCTCACAAGATCCAAGATGGCTGTGCCCGGGAAAGCTGGTAGAAGGGGCCTCCAGGGACATCTTACAACGTCCTGATGAGCTCGTCGTGATGCCCTCAGGCTTTGCAACACCCACTTTGGGAACCACTGTCCTACCTACTTAGCAATCATGGACCACTTTTACCTTGTTGGGCAATGTGTCCAACAATGGAGACTAAGCTAGGAATTAATCCATCTCCTCCATATCCCATTTCACATGTAGGCTACGATTTAAAACAAAAGTGTTACCTTACGGAAGGTTTGAATTATATACCTTACAGTTTGAAATGTAATTATTTGTATGAATTCAGCACATAAGATTTCTTCTTCAAACACTACAGCTCAGACCTATCATCTTTTTTTGGGGGGGCCTAAGTCCTCAAAAACGTGGATGAAATATGTCTGATCTTTACAGGCTGAAGACAGGCAAAGCTGGAGACAGACAATATTTATTTCAGAAATTGGGATGAAAGAAGCCATGTTGTCATGGCATGTACACATCTCACTGTCATCTCTGAGAAGCACGCTTTTCTACTGCTTTAGAAGCCTGGAAAACCTGTTTTGAAAAGAGGTGACTGTGGGCAAGGAAAATCTGTGAGCGAAGAAAAACAGGCATGGTTACACCACATGTAACCATGCCTGTGCCATCAACTTCCATCTCTCTTAAACAGGGCCGGCTTTAAGCCAACTTCAGCTACTAAGGCCAGCTCTGCTCTTAAAAATTATCTACTCTGACCCACAACATCTGTTACAGACAGCATGGCCCAGCCATAAGATTGGCTGAACATTTCACTTCAGGCAGTGGACTGGGGGAGGAGGCAAGTGGAGGGGATATGCCCTGCATACTGTGCCCACCTGCCACCTCCCTTCTAGACTGCTTTCAGTCTAAAACAGGGGTACTCAACCCCTTCCCAGCTGAGTAAAACCTCCAGCGCTACTCTCCTGCTGCATGCCACCAGATGTGACTGGTGATGACATAATCACCAGTTACTCCTGGGTTTTCGAAGACCAGAAAATGCAGATAGGAGGCTCTGTACCGGTGGGAGGGTCCTTCTCAGCATTCCCGAGAGGCTCAGCCAAAGGCAGGAGCCTCTCAGGAGCTAAAATGCGGTGCCAAAAGCACCACATTGGAGTGGGGTTCTGGCGGTCTGAGTACAGGTTGAGTATCCCTTATGGATGGGAAGTTGTCTGGATTTCAGATTTGTCTGGATTTCAGAATATTTGCATAAATACAATGAGATATCTTGGGGATAGGACCCAAGTCTAAACATGAAATTCATTTCTGTCTCATATACTGTACACCTTATACACATAGCCTGAAGGTAACTTTATACAATCTTTTTAATAATTTTGTACCCCAGCATGCCTTGCGCTATGCCAGCCATGTGCTGGAAAACGTTGTTTTTGTTGTTTTTAAAGTCATAGCCCCCCAAATGTCTGGATTCCAGAATAGTTTGGATTTTGGATGTCCAAATAAGGGGTAATCAACGTGTACCACCAGCAGTTGGCAAAAGTACCACTGGTCGTACAAGTACCACTGATTGAGAACGCTTGGTCTAAAAGATACAGAAGGGAAAAAGGAGCAAAGGGAGAACAGTAGAGGAGGGAGATCAACTTGAAAATGCCAGGCAAGAGTTAGGGTTTAAACAAGTATCTGAAACCATCTGGTGCTATACTGACATTCCCCTTGCCAGTGTTGTTGCTGGGAGAAAGGAAGTGCAAATAACCTAGCAGTCCTTCTTCCTTTAGCTGGGTGACTGAGGGCAGACTGTCCTTCCATTTGCCTCTGCCTCTTCAGAGGGAAGCTGACAGTTAACATAAGAAGAGAGCCCTGCTGGATCAGGCCAAAGGCCCATCTAGTCCAGCTTCCTGTATCACACAGTGGCCCCACCGGATGCCTCAGGGAGCACACAAGACAACAAGATACCTGTGTCCAGTCGCCACTCCCTTGCACCTGGCACAGAGAAAACCTACTCTTACAACCAGGAGGTTGCTTTTCCCCATCATGGCTTGTAAGCTGTGATGGACTTTTCCTCCATAAATCTGTCCAATCCCCTTTTAAAGGCATCCAGGCCAGGTGCCATCACCACCTCCTGTGGCAAGGAGTTCCACAACCCAATTACACGCTGGGTAAAGAAATATTTTCTTTTGTCTGTTTTAATCCTCCCTCCACTCAATTTGAGTGGATGTCCCCTAGTTCTAGTGTTGTGTGAGAGGGAAAAGAACTTTTCTCTATCCACTCTCTCCATCCCATGCATAATTTTGTACGTCTCAATCATGTCCCCCCTCAGGCGCCTTTTTTCTAGACTGAAGAGCCCCAAACGCTGTAGCCTTTCCTCATAAGGGAGGTGCTCCAGCCCACTAATCAATCTGGTCGCTCTTTTCTGCACCTTTTCCAATTCAACTATATCCTTTTTGAGGTGTGGTGACCAGAACTGGACGCAATACTCCAGCTGCGGCCTTACCATCGATTTGTACAACGGCATAATAATATTGGCCGTTTTATTCTCAATCCCTTTTTTAATGATCCCAAGCATGGAATTGGCCTTCTTCACAGTCGTCGCACACTGGGTCGACACTTTCATCGACTGGTCCACCAGCACCAGTTGCTGCAGATTTTTCTCTTTTGAGGGATGCAGAAGCAGCCTTCCAGCAGCCAGACTGACTGTGAGGACACGTTTGCATTTGATCGCCTTTGGTGCTACTGTAACAGTGTATAAGGCAGCTGCCAGAGTCGATCCAAAGCACAGCTGTGCTCTCAGCACTTCGTTGTGGTCTGTGCCGCCACAGTCTTTAGCAAACAACCGTAAACTGTTCCGATGTTTCTGATATTGCAAGTGTAATCTGTATTTAACAAAATCCGAGTTTTCTTCTGGCATAACATATGCTTCATACGCCTGTAAAACATGCCACCATCCTGCTCTCCAATATTCTTACGTTTTGTGAGGTTTCTGCTTCAGGGAAACTGAATGATCACGTTTTTATGGATGCCCATATTGGGAAGCTGTTGCAGCTGGGATTCTGTGAAAGAGAGCTCACCATAGCAGACTTGCCTTATTAGAGCAGCAAGGCTTAATTGGCGGGTTAATCAAACAAACAGCTTTCAGTGAGGGCAAAATTTAACTGCTGAGGCTGAGGGTCAAATGAGACTGACAAGGCAGGACAACTATGTGGTCGACCTGCTCACATATAAAATGGAGGGGGGAGAGTGTCGATACACTTTTCTGAAAATGGAGCAGAGCTGGGGAAGGGAATGAAATCCTCTCCTCTCCCTCCTTACGTTATTGCACTCCATTACTTAAAGCAATTTCATCCCAGAAAACCAATACTAGAAGTGAGCAAGGCTGAAAGAAAATTGCAACTATGCACAGCAAAGGAATGTTTATGTTTCCATGCAAAGAATAGACCCCCCACACACACACACACACACTTTATATGTGAGTGGGTCAGACAAATAGATAAAGCACAGATGGTTACCCTGTCATGTCTAATTGGGCCCCCAAAGGAAGGACACACCGTTTTGTTTGTCAAAGGGTCAGCTCAGATGATACATCCATTGGCCCTCTCAAATGTATGGGGGAGAAATGTGGGCGCACATGTTGCCCTTCCATCTGGCACACCATGTCACCGGCACCGAATTGCTAGACTTGACACTTCAAGGGCAGCAGGGAACAGGGGCCTCATGATCACTGAAGAGCATCCCCCCCCCCTCAGAGGCCAAAACGTTGCAAAGTGAGAATGCTGCATACCTTGAGAGCAGAGATGTCCCTCCCCCTGCAGTATCGCTGGTGCAAGTCCAAGTTGCCCCATAGCGGTTGTCCCCTTTCCCCAAGAAGACCCCCAGCAGCTGAAAATTCCCCACTGAATGCAGCGTATTCCACACTGGCGCCTCTGCATCACCGCATGGGGATTTAGTTAGGATTTGGCTGTTAGTTTCATAACACAAATGATCTAAATCCAAATGGAAAATGTCAGAATCTCCAAAGGCTGATGGTAGAAATTACAATAACTTTTCCATACAGAAGTGATAAGGAGGGATGTGTGTTTCTTTGTTGATAAAGGGCATGCTGGTTATTTTAATTACTTAGCATATTTGTATTTTGATGTTATGTTTCTTTTAATGATTGTTTTGGGCAGAACACATTATTATATCCAAGCCAAAGCATGGCAATGGTGGGTGTTTAGCTCATATGGCAGATAAAGAAAATAAACTCTGGCATCCAAACAGTTAAACTGGTTTGTATAGTGTGGAAGAAGCATTGAAAAGTGCTTAAATAAAACATCAGCATTGTCTTTTTTAATTATCTCCCTACTTTGATCAAACCATGTGGAGACTTTTTATCTGAGTAGAAAAAAAAAGTCACACAAAGCCTGAACTGTAGACTTTGTGCAAAATAAATATGAATATTTTAAAACAGCTTTGTATGATGCTACCTTCGGATTGGCTGTTGTGATTCTGAAAGTATAAATTAATTTTAGTAAATATCTTTCCTAGAGCAATCTGAAGTGTCAGTTCACACTGATCCAAGTTATTTGCTGTAAATAATTTATCTGCATGTAATGCTGGCATAAAGTTTAGACTAGCAATTAGCATGGCAGGATTGTAGTAATGAAATACTACCATTGTTGGTGGCGTTGGATATGCTCACTTGAGAGCTGTGCCTCCCTGGAGCAGGCACACAGACTAGTCCCAGTGGTTCACTGATTGCTGTACACCTGAGCCAGGTTCAGACAACCGTATTCATGACTTGATGACTGCATCATCCAGCGATGACATTGCAGATAGGATACCGCGGATAGAACCTTGTATCTCTTCACATAATCTCAAATGCAGTATTTTAGAAACGTGTCTCTATGGATTCAGCTGCCTTCCTGCCCTGAACAGTTATAATCTTAACATTGATACTGGGGAAGGAAACAAAGTGGGGGACAGCAGCGTCACTAGGGCGCGCGCCGCACTAAAGCGAGGGTGCGCGCGCCGCCCTAATGACCGCGCCGTCGCGACAGCCGGCCAGAGAGGATGTCTCCGGAGCTGGCAGCAGTGGAGTCTCCGCTGCTGCCAGCTCCAGAGACATCCTCTCCGGCCGGCTGTCCTGGGCCTTCTGACGAGGCCCAATGCAGCGACGTCATATTTATTAGGTTTTTCACACATGCGCAGTACGTTTCTGAGGGCAAAGGGCTGCCCTTTTGCCCTCAAACGTTCTGCGCAGGCACGAAAAACCTAATAAATATGACGTCGCCGCATTGGGCCTCGTCAGAAGGCCTCGGAGCTCCGCCGAGGGCGGTAGCTCCAAGGCCTGCTCCTGGAGCGGAGGGTGACGCGTGCGGCGCGCGGGTTTGCGCATGAGTGTACGCACGGGACCGCGCGTTACCCTTTGCGCGTGTCACCCTCAGGGCAGTCCGACCTCCCCGCCTCGCTCCAGTGACACCGCTGGTGGGGGAGATGGTACTGTGATTCATGTAATGCAAAAGCAGTTACATGTATGTACTTAGGCTTTGTTTCATTTGGGAAGACAGGCTATGGCAGTGTTTCCCAAACATTTTCACCCACGGGCCATTGGCAACCTTTGGCTGCAGCTCCCCATTACATTATGTTGATGCCTGCCAATTGGCATTGCACTGTTTTCCAAGTGCCAGGGGGCACTCCACAGCTCCCCTGGCTGGTTTCCATGGCTCCCCTGGGAACCATGCCTCCCAGTTTGGAAACCACTGGTAAGGGGTTGGCAAGAAAGAGCAAGCTTAAGGGCAGTGGCATTCCTCGAGGGGTGCGGCACCTTAAGTGGTGCAAGGCTTACACCACGCCTTGCAAACCAGTGTAACTCAGCCCCTCCCACTTGCCCCCAGAGCCATTATGGCAGTGAGTGGGAGGGGCCACGTTACACCAGTTTGCAAGACGCGGTGTAACTTAAGCCTTGCACCACTTACTGTACCGCACCCTCTGCAGGAGCACCACAGCTTAAGGGTCGGCAAGGAAAGTCTTTGGACATCTGAAAGTGACAGAATTGGAGCAAGTCTCATATTCATGGAAGCATGCTGGGATATGAGGGCAGATAGGTGAAAGCAGGCCGGGGGAGGCCATGGCAGGCTTTATAGATGAGGGAAATATATTTGTGCTGAATACAGAATCGGACAGGAAGCTAAGCTAGGAATTGAAGAAGGGGCATCATATTGTGAGAGAGGTAAATGCATCATTTTGGCAGCAGAGTTTCAGAAATATTCCCTTTTATATCTACAAGTAGGCACAGTCAAAGAATTAAAGTGTGGTTTCCTTCTTAGTCCAATCCAGACCCATGAAAACTGGCTTCTGAGACCAGCCCCCCACTGCCTTACATTCAGATTCAGATTTCCAAAAGCTCCAAACAGTCACATGCAAATAGTGTCTAACACTGCATAACTGATTTGTGTGCAAGATACCAATTAGAGACTGTAGCTTCAGAATTTCTCCCCTTCACTACATTAGCTAGAGACTACAGCAGAAGTTTATGGTGTTATTCAGATCAGTTGGCTAATGACACCCTTTCAAGCGTTTATTGCATTAGCACCAAAATTCATTATCCCCCCCCCCCGTCCTCATTCCCCACACTCTTCTGTTTCTTTAACACTTCTAATTTGATCTGAGAGGGAAAAATGTGTTGTAAATGATTGTCCCATGGAATCATGTACGTTCAAACCGTGCACCCCTCTTACAAGTGCGATCCATTTGGTCACTAGGGGGATGCCAGCAGCAGCAGCCAAAATAATTGCCATTTTGGCACCTGCTTTCCAGTTTTTGTTTGTTCAATGTATTTTATTTATAGAATTACTAGAACACCTTTTTACCACCCACAGCCTACTGAAGATGGTTTAGAAATAATATAAATATAAAAATAGCATCATTTCATATCACTCCATTACAAACATTAAAAGTACCATATTAAAAATTCAGAATCAAAGTTTATAGTATGAAGGATCCAATTTTACTATAGGCCAGCAATGTTCTAAAGGGAAAAATAATAATTGATTGAAAACATATCTCTTGAACAGGCTTCCTTGTATGGTAAACTCCCCAAATATAGTAGAACTTTTTTTTAACTGTTCACTTTTGAATGTTTCATTTTATACAGATGACACAATAACCAGCACACTCCAATCAGTTACACAATACAGAAGGGTGGGCCAAAAGTAGGTACAGCAATACATACCTGCACTTTCGTCTGGTTAGGGACCAGTGCATGGATAAAAAGTAAAAAAAAATATGGATCAATGTCAAAGCATAGCCTTATTTAACTTGCAAATTTATTTCGGCCAGTGAAAAACATAAACAACTAACTATATAACACATGCAAAACCTAAATAAACAAAAATAAAAGAAAAAGAAACATCAGAACATCGATGAACGTCGTGGAAGGTTGGATGAAATCGGACGAAAGAGAAAAGCACGTGGATGAAATTTGAAATGTGGTTATAATTTAAAACAGCTGAAAGAGCAAAGTGATAAAGTCAAGGTATTACTTACAGGCTAGAATCGGTAGCAAGTGCAGCTACTGTAGTTAACCCACGCTCATCTGCCAATACTCCTCTACAAAAACGTTTCCAACATACTTCCCAGCTAGAAGCATGTGCAGATTTTGAACCCGGTTGGGAAAAAAATTAAAACTCCTGACTGGTGGACTTTGCATGGGGAAGGGCTAAGCATCCCAAATCTCCTGTGAATTCTTCCCTGAAAATGCTCTGCCATTTCCAAAATAGCATCATGTGTAGACTTACCAGATTGCCCCCCAATGCAGGGGGGCAGAAGTGATGTCATCGGGGGCAGGTCCAGGGGTCCAGGTGGGGACTTAGCCTCGCGCATGCACACGGGGCTGGGAACACTCGGAAAGCGCATGTGCAACTAGAAGCACTCAGAAAGCGCATGCTCAACAAGGTTAGAAGCACTTCCAGCCTCGCTTCCTCACAAGTGTGCGCGAGGCTCGAACAAGGAAGATGAAGGCGCTGCGGGGGCAGTCCTGGATGGCGGGGACAAACAGGAGACCTGCCGGGAGCCCAGGATTGGGCTCCCGAACAGGGATTGTCCCGGTCATATCCGGGACTATGGTAAACCTAATCATGTGCATAATATGTGGTTGGAAATCCCATTCCCCCCTCCCCACACCTAACATCTAGATTAGGCCTAATCCGGAACTGAAAACAGTGCTGGTCAAGCAAGCAAGAGCAGAAATTGGACAGCTGTGTTTCTAATTCGTCCCATTTTGTCTCTTTCCTTTTCCTTTGGCATGAACAGCCATGGAAATTTGGCCAAAAACAGTGCCTGGAGAGAATCGTGGGAAGGAGAGTAACCCTTTTCTCTCTTGCAAATAGCCTTATTTGCTCTCTGCCCTGGAACCTAATCAAGCATGCATGGTGTACACTACAGCGCTGGTGTAGCTGTGCCAACAGGAAGCACACTGCATTTAACAGTGCAGGGGCAGTCATGGAGGCCTTTTCAAGGTGAGAGAGCATTTGTTCCCTTACCTCGGGGCTGCATTGCGGCTGCACCGACCCTGGAAAGTTGGTTAGGATTGCACTGTTGGTCTCTGCCTGTGAATACCCTTTTGGACCTGAGCTTGGATCTAAACTTGGCCTCTGATGCTGTCGTGAAGCAAAAGCAATGATTATCTTGTGAGCCTCTCAAGGACACCTGATTTGCTACCCTTGGAGAAAATGACGGCTTGGCTAGATGAACCTCTGCTGTGATCCTGTAAAAATTTATCTTACTACAATTGCATAGCAATTGTGGAAAGCATTGTCCAAATACTGTGTTTATGGGTGGAATTTTATTGCTTCAATTATTTATTTTATTGATTTTTATTTGTTGTAAGCAGCCCTAAGGGCTTTTTTAAAAGCCACGTGGCAGGGGTATACATTTATTAATTAATGTATTGAATTTCTGAATGTACCATGAGTGCAAATCTGATGCATAGCTGATTTGGGCTCCTAGGCTCTGCTGGAGAGTAGTAACATCAGTATAATTCAGCTTCTTCAAAGGGAGACCTATTTAAATGCTCATTTTCAGAACAGGAGGAGCTGGGATGTGGCAAAAGGGTTAAATTCTGTCCAAACAGAGACAGCTTGTGATATAGTTACATAGCCTTACATGGTAAGCTACATTGATACCCAGTGTCCTTTTAAAATGAAAATTGTTTGGTGCCATGAGACTTTTTGAAAAGGATTGAGAGCAAAACTGAAACATGTGCATGACCAGGACTGTAACAAGGAAGGGCGTGATGTCCATGCCACGTTTGTATTCCTGCACCAGGAGCCATGCTGTAAGGACTTCCCCAAGGCCAGAAGGTGAACCAGAGGGAAGGCATACCTGAGCAGCAGACTCCATTTTAACATGTCTCCAAGCTGAAAAACCTGAGCAGCCACCATGTGTCCAAAAAAGCTCTCACAGAATCTACTCTGCATTCCCCCCCCCCACTGTGATGCTAAATATCTTCCAAGACAAGACAATACAGTGCTACCTGAGATGAATCATTCTAGCCTTTGCTTTTGTCTCTTAAGTAGCGGACCATCAAGACAGATCTCCTCACCCTCCCCCCCCCCACTTATCTGTTTTACCCAAGGTGCACTGAGGTGTCCCTTCTAGGAACTCTCTTTCCTGTTTGTCTGTGTACATGGGGATCCTCTTGGACATGTGCTCAGGTCCCTATAAAAGGTCGGGACAGACTGGGAAGCCTCCCCTTCTTACTCCTGCCCTTCGGACTGGTACTGGTGAGCTCCCTCTGCTTTATCTTGTTTTCCCTTCCCCCCTCCTCTTCCCCCTCTCTCTTGCAACACCCCATCCCTTCTCTTTGCATTACCCCTCAGTTAGTCACTGATTTGGTTCCTGAACCCAGCTTGTTCAGAACCTTAGAATCATTTTATTTCCCCCCCTTCTCCTCCTATCCCCCACTCTTAATTTGACTTCTCAGTCATTCCTACAGACTGCTAGTCCTACTTTTCTTTCAATGCTACAGCATTGCAAGCCAAGGTGAACTCTATCAAGAACCCTGCTAAATCTCTGTACCTAAGTTCCTAGATCTTTTATGCTTTGGGAGTATGATTGAAGTGATGCATATTGAACTGTATTTTCTTTTTGTATGATTCTTGCCTGAACTATTTAGTAAATATTGGAAAGCAACCACGTGTGTTCTCAATATTATTTAAAACGGAATTCTGTGAAGCTGGACTCTGGTATACACAGGTAAAGATCCCAGAACATGCCAAATTGCTATATTTAAAGCTATTCCCCAGAGTAACTGGCATTTTGGCTAACAACATTCCCTTCTATCCTATTTCTCCCAGGATTGCTGTTCACCCTTTTTTTATATCTCTCCAGATTCACCTGTGGGCACACAGGATAAGCAACACTCAGATTGACCCCATTACTGGCACAATATTAAATCACCACTTTATTTGCGCTATCTGCTTTTTAACACAATGCAACAGGGCAGGAAGCGAAACATTTTGGATTAACTATCTGTCAACCCCTTCCACTGCCCTGTGGGACAACGTTGGAGTTTTCGTTTTGCTCCCGTCATGAAAGCAGAGCTAGAATGAGGACATGGAACTGAACTGCGGTAGCACTATGGGGCAGAAAGGCTTTTCTTTAGTAGCGTTTTTAAATGGGGCAGGCAAACGGGGTGGTTCTTCTGGTACAGAAGGAGCATGGTTGCCTCTTTCCTGTGGATCCATCTCATGGTGCACTGTTAAGGTAGCATGGTAGCAATCGCATGCAAGCACCATGAGAAGAGTCATAACAGCATTTGAGGCCAGCTCAGGAGAAGGTTGCTAGTGGAATTCTTCTCATATAATCTTAACCCTCCCACAGTGATGGCAATAGGGTGCAGGGGGGTGGACTACCCCGGGTGTCACCCCAGGGAGGGATGACACCAAAATCACTTTCTATTCCATTTGTTATCGGTGGTATGAAAATATACCACTGGTAGAAAATCACAATGTACAAGAGGCCTCCCTTTAGATATAACATGTGACACTTGCTTTTACAGCTTTCCTCTCACTCTTAAAAAAAAGGGATGCAGAGGCCAAGCTGCTGTTTGTTTCAAATGAAAGGTTCTGTGATAAGCATGACACATTTTCACTGAGCGATTTCAATCTTCAATATTGTATGCATTACAATGGGTTTTGTGCTCTCCCCTGCCCCCCTCAGAGAAATTGAACATGGGGATTGTAGACGTGTCTTGAATATCTTGTCTCTCGACCCAGGTTTTGGTATTGGACTTAGACCTGGAAGATCCAGGTTCAAATCCCCACTCAACTACAAAGCTTCCTGGGTGACCTTGGGCCAGTCACGATCTCTCAGCCTCACCTACCTCACAGGGCTGTTGTGAGGACAAAAGGAGGAAGGAATCATGTACTCTACCCTGAACTCCTTGGAGGAAGGGCAATATAAAACATTTGAAAAATAAATATGCATGCAAATGAAACATTAATGCTGCTATCAAACTCTTCAAGGCAGATATTGCATTACAATATAGCATTCATTGTTTTCCCATTTCACAAAAGGTGCAGCGTTTGAGTTGGTGTTTGAACTTCGAATGTAGAATTCTGTCTTGAACACATGTACCAAAATTCCATTTCACAGTCTCAAATTTCAAGGGAGATGATTATGTTGTAAACCAGCATTGTCAGATAGGCCAGTGAAACCCAAGGCCTCGCTTGTCTTGGCTAATTACCATAACAACTCTGGAGGAAGCAGGAGGGGAAATGGCAACCAGGCCTTTCCTCTACCAGCTCAAACTATCCAGATGAGTCACTGGCTGCCAAAACAGAACATGCTAGTCGTTCTTCCAACCTCCAGCAAGCATCTGCAGTCGCGTTGCTAGGACGCGCAACACCCCAGAGCGGGGGCGCGCGTCACCTTTAAGGGAGAGGCTCCGCCCCCACGCGTGACGTCACACGCAGGAGCAGAGCACCCTCCCCGCTCCGTTTTCGGCTCATTTTGGAGCCAAACGGACACAGGGGAGGGAGGGCCGGCCCAGCTCCACCGCCAAACTGTAAGTGGGGGGGTTGCGCGTCACCCCTATGCGCGCGACACCCCCCGGCGGCCCACCCCCCGCGCTTCCCCCTGTCGACGCCCGTGAGCATCTGTACTATTGTCCTTGACATTTTCACTTACAGAGTAGCGCTTCTGGGTTTACTTTACTTAGCATCTTAGACAACAAAAAGGGAAGGCAGCTGTTTCATACAGAGGGGAGGAAGAATCATTCATAATTAACTACTTCGCATTATTTGTGTGTCACGTACAATGTACGGCGAAGTGCCACATATGCAATTCTCTGTCTATGACTTTGGGCAGTAAGCAACAGACGCTGTTCAAAAGGAGTGGTTTCCTCCTTTACTGCTTATGTAAATGGAGGCTGCCGAGTCTATAACTTTTAAATTTCATTTCTCTCCCCCCCCCCCCCACCGTTCGTTTTTGCATAACAAAACTCTGGAAAATACTGAGTACTTTGATCACACGTTTTTGACAGGCAGCTTTTGTTTCTGTTTCCCTCGGAGCGAACATATTCTGTTGTGATATGTCACTACTGGTTGCGTCAATCAGAAGGCTTTGCTGTGCCATAAAAGCAAAATTGGGGGTGTGGGGGGGAGCAACAACAATAGCCTAAAAGTTCAGGGTAAAACGGGATACTTTATTCTGCAGAACAATGGCAGGTTAATGCTGTGCAACCCAGATGGGTTGAGTGATTTGAATACCTCTTTGCATATATAGCAGCACTGAATTTAAAATTCAAATTCCATTGTTATCACCCATTAGTGGAGGCAGATGTTGTGAGCACAACTTCACAGCTACATCTGCCCTGTTCAGTTTGGGTCAAGGTGCTGGATTATTTTATTTATTTTGCAGAGGTCCCAGAATACATGTTTCAACTAAACAACATGCTACAGCTATGCCCACCAGTATGGAAGTAAGAACTATGCGTACACACACTTGGCATGAAATTAACACACACACACACACATACATGAACGCGCGCGCGCGCGCACACACACACACACACGCACACACACACGCACACACACACGCACACACACACTCACTGCAGTATTTTCATGAGAACCACTTTTGCAGATAATGAAAAATTATCCAAATCTTATGTGCAGGGGTTGATTAGCACAAGGGTTTACCAAGTGGGGGAGGGAAGCACCTCAGTAGTAGGGGAACCCAAAATGTTTACCAAGTACTAACCAAACAAAATCTGGGAATTTAGGAAGGAGGGGAAAGAAGGTGAATACACTGGTTGCAGGACTCAGGAGGCAGGAGTAAACATTGTAGCTGGTTCCTCCTCCTTCCCAACCCCCCAGACCTGGTTGGGAAGTATAGGGGTCCCAATAAGTAGGCTTACCAGATTTTCCCGGTTCTAAACCAGGATGCCACCCAATAAATAAATAAATAAATAAATAAATAAATAAATAAATAAGTAAGTAATTAAAATAAATTTAAAAAATCTTTTTCTTTTTTGGGTGTGTGTGTGTGAAAAGTTTTAATTTATTTATTTTTAGTTAGCCAGTTAATTAATTAATTGACTTACCTGTCTCGTCGCCGCCATTGCTGCCGCCCACCACCACCACCTGTCCCCGCTGCCCGTCGCCGCCATTGCTGCCAGTCGTGCCACTGCCACCGCCATTGCTGCTTCAAAAGTACCTTTTTACGGGCGCTGCCATATTTCGCGAGATCCAAGATGGCGGCGCCCAAATCTCGTGAGGGCACATGAGGCATTACTGTACTGTTTCATGCCCTCACAAGATTTGGGCGCCACCATCTTGGATCTTGTGCAATTTCCAAGATGGTGGCACCCTAAGAAGGTACTTTTTACCTTTTTTGAAGTGGCGGTGGTGGAGGCTTTATCCGGGCCTGGAAAGCCCAGGACCTACCCGGGACCAGAGCCCGGGACGGTCCCGGACATTCTGGGACGGATGGTAAATCTACCAGTAAGGACTTCAACTACCATAGACCTGATCCAGCCATGAACAACCTTAATACTTGCACTGCCTATGTCTCAAAAGTCTGGGCACCCTGTTTAGTTAAAGACATAGAGGTATTGACCCTGGCACCCCAGAGGTTCAATGCAGGTGTGAATGGCAGGTCACTGGGTTTCCAGGTGTCTACTTCTCCAGGTTTGTTTACATGCACAGACTCTTCTGTACCTTGCTCTGGATTTTGCCCATCAGGCTACTATGCAAAATGTCTATCAATATTCTGCAAATGACCTTTGAGGTGTGAGCAAGACACTAAATGCAATAATAGACAAATAGACGGCATGACATTGAGACTTAGCCTCCAAGAAAACTATATCATGAATATGGCTGCCCACAGGGCCACTCAGAAGAATTTTATCAGGGGGGTACAAAGTTTCTTTCGGGCCCCTTCCCTTCATATGAATTTGAATCCTTTTTGACCCATTTTGGCCCTGGGCCTGGGCATGACTGTACCCCCACCCCCTTAACCCCCCTCTCAGATATCCTGGCTGCCCAAAATAAGGAAAACTGCTGTAAAAACACATCGGGCAGTCTGTACATATTAATAAATTATTACTTTGGACCCCAGCTTGAGGCCCCACCTCTCTTTCTTCTTTCTTCTTTGCCTGTGCATCCAACATTACCCTTAGTCCCAGAAAACAAGCTACCACTGTATTCTGCCCAATGCAGTTTTCCATATAACTTGACAGCTTCTTGCACGCAGCAGATCTCTTACACATTCCACTGACGTTAAAGGAGCAGAACGTTGTAAAAGTTCTGGTATTAAATAAAAATGACTTGCTTCGGCTGCAATCGTATGCAGACTTACCCGGGAGTCAGTTCAGCTGAAATAAATGGGACTGACGTTGGAGTAGACATACATAGACTTGAGCTATTAATCTCCTTCTCTTTCAGTTTTTTTTTTTAGACTCCCCAACCTTGAGGGTGCCCCAAGTAACTCATCCTGCATTGATTTACTTTAAACCGGAATGAGATGGCAGTAAACTTTTGAATTGTCTCTGCAGTGCATTTTCTTCTTTTGGGGCGGGTGAATGGAATTCATGCAGTAGCTGTAGTACATCATCAGAATTAGTTTCTTGGGATTAGCATAATGTTATTCTATGAATTCTCTTTTCCTTTTTACTGTTTTCCTTTTTACTGTTTTACTGTGTGGCTGTTTGCTTATAGAAAACCCGATCAATCATCCGGGTTCATTAAAGGACTGCCTAAACAGCAGAGCTCTGTATAATTTTTTTTTTAGCATTGTTTTTAAAACTGTTCATGGGAAAACCTGACCCAGTGCAATTTTTTATTCTGTATAACGCTCTTCTTTGAGAGGTAGACTAGATTTACACCAAGACTGATTATACCAAGTTATAATCCAATGGTCATAAAAATGTGGAGAAACATCGATGCTTTTCATTAGAAAGGCTCGTTTTGATACAGAAGAGTTGCTTTGGTATAGGACAGCAAGACAATATTTTGCCAAAGTGATGTCAATTTAATGATATTCAAGCACTGCTTAACAACCCATTTCAATATGAACCTCCGGAAGGGTAATATATCAGGAAAGCTGACTCCTTTATCTACAGTGTTAACAGGGCAATACCAGGCTGTTCCGAATAAAACAGAACCTATTGAAGAAAGCAGTCTCTCCATCAAAGTAATCGAATTCATGGTTTTCACCTGTTGTGCACCAGTTCCCATTAAATTCTGGCCTCTTACTAAAGCTATTCAGTTATCTCTTTGATTTATAAATTATCATGTCTTTGTGGTTCAGGTTACTTTTTAAAAAAGTTGTTGAAAACTACTCAGTTTTAGCACTCAGCTGTTAACGTTGTCACTGAGTTTGTGTGGAGAAATATGACTGTTCATTAGCCCCTCATACTCGCTGTCGGAGCCAGTCTCGTGATGGCAAGTGGGAGGGGCTACTTTGCACCTCCATGTAATGTCGTGTAGCACTTACCGCGCCGCTCCCCCCTCTGGCTACGCTACTGTATTACAATTCAGAATAACTGGCTTTTTCTGGAGGCAACAGGGCCTACTCTAAAGGGCCCCAATATCCAGTGTTGACAGTCATGCCCCACTGAACTGAGCCTCAAGCAAAATGCCAAGGTGAATTTGGAGATTCCGACGTGAGTGAAAGGTCAGATAAATGTTGAAGAAAGCAAAACGTTTCCGTAAGACTAATGCTGTATCTCGGGAGCTTGTCCACGAATCCCTGGCTGCAAATCAAATAAAGGATGAATTCAGGTTGTTAGCCAACCTGTACAAGAGATGTCATCTGTTTCTCACCAGTGTTGGATGACTGGTTGGACATCTGGAGTTGGCTAAGAAACCCATGGTGAAGTCGGCAAAGACCTAGAACTAAACGATCATCACATTTCATCTAAATTTGAGGCAAATTTGGGGGCTCCTCTCCAGGAAAAAACATCCAGGGGATTTTGAGATAAGCAAAGAGTTTGGATAGGAATAATAACACTTCTAATGGGGATTCTGCATGTCCCTACTATTACTGTCTCTTTTCAGGTTTGGTCAGTTTGCCATTTAGGGGTAAGAAATTGGTATACAGTTGTCAGTAGGAAGCCTGGGGATCAACAATCTAAAGAAGCTAAAAGAGTAGGAAGAATAGCAACATTTCTTAGGTACGTTTTGCACATCACTGAGCTACCACTGAATTTCACTTAAATTAGGCAAATTTGAAAGTTCCTGCTTAGGGAAAATCTCTGAGGAGGTTCAAGGGAAGCGGACAGACTTTCAATGACTAGCAAAATTTATCAGGTGGGTTTCAGACAGCCCAGCTTTGGGGGAATAAAGTATCCCAGAAACTGTAAACAAAAGGATACTTTCTGTTTCTGTTAATGTTTGAGATATATTTAAACTGCTCGGTGGAGGCAGGTAACCAATACAGTTTGCACTAATGGTGCAACCTGTATTGAAAGTGTGCTGACATTGCCACTTTGTCTGTTGTATCCTAACCCTGTCCAGCACAAAAGGGTAAGGGAAAACAAGGACCCAGCAAACTCCACATTTGCATAGCCCTTCTGGTAATGCTGCCAGCATCCATGGAAACTGACACACAGCCCACCAATCACGGAGTTGTAGCCTGACTTCAGTATGATGTCAGCCCAATGTGCAAGGAGCCAATCACTGCACCAACCCAGCCCCAACACTGTTGGCCAGAGAAGCACTGCCTGGGTGAACCAAGCAGGGGGAGGGGTGGGTTTGATGAATGGCCACTGTTGGGTTGATGCACCCCCAGTGGCCCCTAGAAAGGAATAACACAGCGACAGTCACCATCAACAACCATGGGAAGTTACCTCAGTGACACAGAAACCACACAAGAATGTTACAGAATCCCCAACCCCTACAGGAGCTACTATGGCACAGACAGCAAGGAAGCAAAAGCAGAGAATGGCTTGGGATCAGAAGCGTCGCAGGGGTTGGTGCGGTGGGCCCCAGGGCATATGACTTGCCTGCTGTAGTCCCATCGCTGTCTCCTCCACTTTCGCCGAGCGGAGGTTGGCCCCTCCCACCCTCCCTGGCGCTGTACGGCTCTGAAATGGCCTGGAAAATGGCACCGGGGGTGCGTGGTCGGGGCCGCGTGACGTCACGCCCGCGGTCACGTGGGGGTGTAGCGTCGGCGGCCCCCCCACATGGTGGCGCAGCCGCGTCTCTGCTCGGGATCCCGGCACCTAGAGTTCCAGTCCCTGTATTTTACCTACACGGATAAATGCACAATTCATACAGTATGTGGGGTACCTTTACATATTGCTCAGAAACCAAAAGTGGTTTAGAATCCAACAGCTAGATTGTTGACTGGGTCTGTTTGATTGCAACACATCCTGCCAATTTTAAATCTGCTTCAGTGGATTCTTGAGTTTTCTTGTTGCTAATCATTCAAAGTGTTAGTAATCACTTTTCAGGCCTTCCACCGCTCGAGACTGGAGTATCTAAGGATCAGCCACAGTGCTCCCATGTGAGCTGGGTGGCAACCTGAAAAAGGTCCCTTGGTCTGGCACCTGGTATGATAGTCTTTATGCTCAAGGCCTTTCTCTGTAACCAGCTTTTTAAAGATTAGTTGGTCTTTGAAGTTTCATTTATTATTTTTCGTGTTGTGACTGCGCTTTTGTTGTTTATCTTTTAGGAATGACTGTATTTTAAATTATTTTTTAATACAAAAATTGCTGTCGAAATGGTACATTTCCTAAATACGGCTCAGCTGATGTATGAGACACCTCAAGGAAACACAGTCCAAATCTTAACACCCTCCAGTCTCTGGTAGTAACTTGTGTCTGCCTATGAAGATAGGCCAGGGAATGGAAAGAAAAGTCATAGCAAATCTTGCCCCTGTCTCTGCTTCCTCTGATTCCTTTGCAATGGGAAGTGAGTCTTGGGAGGAAAATCCTTCCTTTTCTTTTTAACATGAATTATGGCAACTATTATTTTCTGCTTAGTTGTTTTTGTTGCTAAATCGACACCATTCCTGTGTGAAGATTTATTGCATGTGAATTTTTTTTTTGTGCTTTTGTTTCTTATAAGCTCTATTACTGGTGAGCTTGAGTTCTTCGTCTCATCTTATTGATTGTAAAAAGAGATTTAAATGACTACTCTGCTGGCCAAAATCTTTAGTGTTGACTATAATTTGCTAGCACAATATACTATAAAGGCAGTCAGACTGAAAATCCTAAACAAGTATTAAAAGGCCACTGACTGAATGAGAAAGATTAAGAGTGAAAAGATGTTTTCATAGCTAGAGAAAACATCCCCTTTGAAACGTAGCTTCCGCCTACCTAGCAGCTCCATTGCATCTGGTGCACTTTACTGGGGTTTTGCGTAGCAACAAAATAGCTTTGGACAATGCTCTTTGTACAAAAAAGCTTGTTCATGTGGCAGCCACATAATAAGTTCATGTCTCCAGTATTTCACCTGACTAAGAAAAGAGCAATTGTAACTGCAGTTGTAACTAGCACAGCTGGGAGAACTGGAGACGAAGCACAGATCCAAATATGTGTGCAACTAGTCCAATACACCCAAAGGGGTTTGGGCTCTTCTTCCTCAGACATCCCCATGGCAGTAATTCCTCCAGGCATCAGAGCAGCTGTTTGCGGAGTGTTTCAAAACAAATTCTGTTAAGGCATGGCATCTTAGGATTCCACGGGATGGACACTTGGCTGATGCTAAGTGAGGACAGCAAAGTTGGCTGCATGTGCTTTTGGGTGTCGATCTGATTGACTTATTAGAGTTGGAGGGGACTGTTGGGTAGGGCAATAAGTTGGAGAGGTAGGTTACAAAAGAATCTCCAGGAACAAGAGGCTTGACTGAAGTAGAATAGGTAGGCTTACCAGATCTCCAACCGGGACAGAGTGCTAGACCTTTAGGAGAAGGAGTATGGGCAGGTGTAGCTTGTTAAACCTTAGAGCACAATCGTAGGCATTCACCTCTGATGCTGTAAATGCTGTAATTCTGGCACAACAGTGAGCATTGGATGAAAAGAGGATGAAGCAATTGGGTTTGAACTGGTCAGACTAGCAGTCTAGAATGACTGAGCTGTAGAATGACTGAGAAGTCAAATTAAGAGTGGGGGGTATTGGGAGAAGGGGGAGAAATAAAATGATTCCCAGGTTCTGAACAAGCTGGGTTCAGGAACCAAATCAGTGACTAACTGAGGAGAGAAGGGAGGGAGGGTTGCAAGAGATAGGGAAGAGGAGGGGGGAAAGGGAAAACCAGATGGAGCAGAGGAATCTCACCAGTACCAGTCCAGGAGGAAAATGAAGAGAGGGTTTCCAGTCTGTTCCTGCCTTTTATAGGGACCTGAGCACATGTCCAGGAGGATCCCCAGGTACACAGACAAACAGGAAGCAGGTCCTAGAAGGGACACCTCAGTGCATCTCTGGGTAAAACAAACAAGTGGGAGGAGGGTAGAGGAGACAGGGGGAGGCTGTCTTGATAGTCGGTACTTAAGAGACAAAAGCAAAGGCTGGGTGGAGTCATCTCAGGTGTTCCTCTATTGTTTCTTCTAGGAACATCACAGTGGGGGGGGAATGCAGAGTAAATTCTGTGAGAGCTTTTTTTTGACACATGGCGAAAATGGTGTCAGGCAGCTGGTCAGGTTTTTCCCTCATGCTTCTTGGGGAGACCTTTCTTCAGTATTGCTCATGGCAGGAACACAAGCGGCATTGTGTCATAACAGAGTCCAGTCTGGCACATGTTTCATCCAAAGTCATAGCTCACAGGTCATTAGCATTCAGAGTCTCTTTGGCACATTCTCATTTTAAGCCACTGGGTATCAGGGGGCATCGTATTGGGTCGTATGTGAAAACTAATTGTTTTTATCTGTAAGCCACCTTGATTGCCCTTGTTGCGAGAAAGGCGGGGTATAAATTCTTTAAATAAATAAATAAATAATTTAAGGTGCACTTAGGCACATTCAATATACATAACACGTTCATGTTATCAGGGATTATTTTACAAGATCTTTTTTTTTATACTATGACATTTATATCATTTAGATTGAGATTGCATGCAACAACACCATTTTTCTTCCATAGCAGTATATGTGAATGCCAGTGACTAATCTTGTGGAGACTGTCTAGGTGTAAAATCTCTATGGTTTTCCTTTGGAGTACTGACTGCCTTTGACTACCTGTGCAGTGTGTGCAAAGGTGCCATTTTGAAATAGGACAGAGTACTTCCTGCTAGCATCAAGCTAGCATTATGGCAGTAGCCTTCAACCTTTTTTGTACCAATAAATAAAGTATGAGACTTGGGACCCACCATTGATCCCGCCCCCCTCCTGGGACCTGATCCCCCCATTGACACCCCCACCCCAGCACTGGCAGCCTCGTCTTGCCAAGCTTGCCCGGGCCGCACCACCTGTGGTAGGGTCATTCCAGAACAGGAGAGCTGAGCCGTGGTTCCCCACCGCCCCCCCCCAGCAAATTGAAAGAAGGAGGGAGAGGAGGCAGATGAAATCCCTGTGGAAGCCCCCCCCCCGCAGGTTCCTCACCACCACCCCAGCATTAGTCCCCAGCAGCCATTTTGGTTGCCGTAAGTTGCTGCGACCCCACAAATTAAGCTTTGCAAACCCATTGGGGTCCTGACCCCAAAGTTGGTACATTATGGGAAATCTTCCAAGGAACAAGAGCAAACAAAAAAGTGGCTCAGAACATTTGTCTAAACACATGTTGTTTAGAACGAACTCATGTCATAGCAATTCACCTCAGTTGCCATGGCTGCTGATAGATTTGTGGTATGTGTTATATTTAGACCAGGTCCTAGTCAGGAGAGGATTCAATTACCTTCTCCAAGGTTTATATCTCTTGATGTAAAATTGCAGAAGGGATGTTTGTGTAAATGGTCAGAAAATGACTGAAGGTAGATGTTTGAAGGGCCATCTGCAAGTTCTGTATTTCTGTACGTCTCATGAACACATGTCTAACTTTACAAATGCACTCATTTTTGGCCAACCACACACTTTTTCTACATTCCTTAAAAAAATTTATGACTAGGAAATTGTAATGTCCAAAGTGACTTTAATTGCAGTCAACAGCCCAATCCAACACTGGTGCAAATGCTGTGCTGCTGCCACGTGCTTCAGAGTCACTCGTGCAAATGACCGGGCGTATGTGTGCAAGCAACTCCTGGCCACCCCACCAGAGCAGGTGGTGTGGTGGTGGTGGCAGTTCAGGGGCAGTTGCGGGGAGTATTGGGCTGAACTGAAGCCAGGTTCAGGGGCAGAAAGGAGAGGATCAGTGACGGCAGCATGTGCCAAGATCTTGACCCCCTTTCCCCAGCCTGACATGCCCTATTAGGGTCCTTGGACTTATGCCAGCTAAATAGCTGGTGTTGTACTGAGGAGACCCATTGGCCAGGCAGCCTACGGGGAGGTAAGTAAAAAAGGATGACTGCTGTCTTATATCCAGTTGGTTGTTGATCAGAACGACGCTAAGCGGAGGATAGTTGTAGATACAATAGAAAAATAGATCCAGCTACTAATGGCCCAACCCTATTGATTTTTTACTTACCACTTCTGGGCTGTCTAGTCGCCACTCCCATAGCATGCAGTGGTGCTGCATGCTGTGGGCTAGCAGGGGATAAGATTGGGCCATGAGCCTGTTTGCTGACAGTTCTGTATTTAGTCCACAGGAAACTAGCTAGCATGGAACACACACTGATATCATTTCATAGATGTCTATTGGCAGATATTTAACATTGACTGTTTTTCCAGATTAAGCAGGTAATGTTTTCTTCGTTGCTGTGCTACTGTTTGTTGTGGTGAATTGCTTTTGATCTTTTTTTTTCATTCAAAAGTAATGCAACATGCATCAACATAGTGTTTAATTCTTGGATTGTTTTTATTGACACTTTCAACAAGATAAACAAAGATACAGGTAAAATACACAAATTAACAGAGATAGCACATCCAGTTTTGAGACAGAGATATACCCTGTTTCCCCAAAAATAAGGCATGTCTTTATTTTTTTTCACCAACAAATGCAGCATATCTTATTTTCAGGGGATGTCTTATATATATTTTTCATTTATAACAGTTTGCTGGTACATTTATTCAAATACAATCATGTCATCTTCTTCTGGAACATCGTCATAACTCTCCAAACCCCGCATTGCAAGGCCAATTCTTGAATATCAGCCCTGCGCACAACCAAAGTCTTTGCTCTCCTGTCAGCAATCCATTCATAGATGGGGGCAGTTTCGACTGGCCACAAAGAGCAGCCGGCCGGGACAAAGAGTGAGGGGATGTCTTATTTTCAGGGGATGTCTTATTATCAGGGAAACAGGGTATAGTGTAAATATAAGGTAAATGTTCCCCTCGCTTGAAAGCTAGTCATTACCGACTCTAGGGGAAGTGATCATCTCCGTTTCAAAGCCGAAGAGCCAGCGCTGTCCAAAGATGCTTCTGTGGTCATGTGGCTGGCATGACTCAATGTCAAGGTGCACAGAACACTGTTACCTTCGCGCTGAAGAGGTACCTGTTAATCTACTTGCAATTTCTTGCTTTCGAACTGCTAGGTTGGCAGGAGCTAGGGCCGAAGACAGTAGTTCACACCGTCACACGGCACTCGGGTCTCAAATTGCTGTCCTGCCTACCTTCCAGTCTGTGTCTCCGCGGTCTGCGGTGAATTCAGCGTCTTAACCACTAAGCCACTGCGGTGCCCCAGTGTAAATATACAGAGTCTATAAAATATGCAGCAATAAAGGTTGCTACTTAAAATAGACATGGAGGTATAGACACATACACATATGTTTACCCAAATGTGTCTTTCCAAGGGGTAATGGGGGGCTCCTTAGGAAGATATGGTTCATGGTTAAGACATGCTATACACTTAGAGATGCCAAATAGTTAGCATAGAAGGTTTCAGGTTTGGCCAATTACCCCACCACAGATCACATGAGACAAGGTGACTTGGAATGAAATTGGGCCATGTTCTTGTATTACAACAAGAACAATCAGTTAAGAACTACAGCAGGTACTATGTAGGATACCCCACCTTCTTAATTTGTAACCATAAGCCTGCCACAACAAAAACTGTTTGTTAAACAATAGAATAAACCTACAGTTTAATGCAACCAACACCAGGGCTTGGCAGACCTCCTCTAGCAATGCATTCCACTGCAGTGCCTCTATAAGAAAGACCTAATTGTCACCCTGTTACTTTTTGGTTGGTCTTAATAAAGGCATTTCCCTACCTTGGATTTGCATTAAGCAAGGAGCACATGTGAGTCAATGTAGTTACTGTAGATGTACTTAGGGTTTATTTTAGCTGGGAATGAGGACTGTAGGTTACACCAAGGGAAGAGCAAACAGGTTTCCGTAAGAAAAATATATTTTCTCAGGCCTCAAGGGGTTACTGTGTCATCTTGAGTATTTTAAAGATAGGAATAAAGAGTTTGTGCTGGGATGGGAAGCTACTACAATCATACCTTGGATAACGCAGCTTCCTTTAGCAATTATTCATTACAGTGTTCTTTGTCCTGGCATAATTGACAGCCATGGGAGCAGTGCATTCTGAGCCAATCAGCACCCATTTCCTGCCTATTACAGGTGTCCCCTGCTTAACAACGGGTTCTGAAATCCCTGTCGTAAAGTGAAGCCATCATTAAGCAGTTCTTGCTGTGCTTCGAAGTTTAGCACCGTCATATATCCGGATCGTCGTTAAGCGATATGTCATTAAGCGGGGGACACCTGTATTTCAACAACGTCCCCTATAGTGCTGTTTAATGTGTAGCACGCAACGTTTGGGGAATGTATTCCCTGTGCTATCTGGGGTATTACTTTATAGGGTATGAGGAAGATATAAATGCAAATAGGATTATTACAGTATATGAAAATTATTGATATGCACTACTATAAAGAAATTCAGAAAGCTGGGGGAAGACAAAAGTTCAAAGACAAAAGACAAAAGTCAAAGACAAAAGTTCCCTTTTCCAACTTTGCTCTTTAATTTCAATCTCTGTAGCTCCTCAAAATCAACTCGTTTACAATCAAATTGTACCTGTTCCAGTTGCATTTCTAGTTAAAGCAAACTCGATTATTTCATGATCACTTGTTGCAAGATAATTTCCACCCATCTTTTGTTGATCATATTCTCCTATGTAGCAAAATGAAAACTTATAAAGTATTGTCTCTGGCGAGTTCTGTGACAATTTGATGAAATAATTTATCATTTTGTGCATTGAGTAATTTGAGTTCCACTGTGGCTGGCAGCACCTTCTTTTCCAAGTTATGCAGAAGAAGGAAATGGAATTTGTCTATGGTTATGGGTGCAATCCTGTGTAACTCTTGCACCGGTGTAACAGTAGATCCCTCGATGTAAGAGCACTAATGCCAGTGTAACTTGCTGTATGCCAATGGACGCAGGATGGACACCAGCGTAATCCCTCTTTGACGCCTCTCACGCGCAGTTAGGACATGGAATGGACAGCGGTGCTACTCCATCAGCACAGTCAGAATGTCCCCAGTATGCCCCCTGCACCAGTGGAGTTGCGCAAGAGTTACACAGGATTGCGGCATATGTGACATCCAGTAGTTTTAAAAAGACCTGTATCAGAGTGTCACAAAACCTGCCATATCCAGTGGAACTTCTACCATTCTTAAATTGTTCCTTCCCTACTCTCATTCTGCTGTGTTCATCAAAACATTGTTTTACCTTATCACTAGAAATTCAATAGTGCATACGTAACGCTGCCTCTTTTTTGCCATCAATTATATCTATATATCAATATCTATATTATACTGTATATACACCATGTATATATTTATATATTCCTCTCTCTCTCTCTCTGACAGCCCAATCCAGCGTAACATCCGCCGCAATGCGCAGAATGTGCTGTGCTGGATCCTGTGCGGGATTAGGGCCGTGCCGTGCAGAGCTGGGCACACCTCAGGGGGAGGGAAGGGACGTTCGTCCCTTTCCCTCGGTGTCAGCCCCAGTGGCCCCAATGGACCTCCTTGGATGTGTGCCGGCAAAATGGCTGGTGCAAATCCAGGGAGACTGTGTAAGGCTACCCTGGCCCGGGAAGGGACTTTGGATATTGGCAGAGCGCGCCTCCAATATCCCTGACCCTCTCCAGGGCCCAGCAGTCCAATTACCTCCTCCCCCACCACCCCGGCCTGCCCTCCCCACGCTCTCCCGCTGCCCGGCGCAGGACTTAGCTGTGTCCAGCGGCACAGCCTTCCGCTGGCGTCAGAATGAGCAGTGCTTACTCTGCAGGTGCCTCAAACATGCCTTATGACCTGTTTGCGACACCTAACACCGTTGCAGCACTTGCTCCACCAACTTAATGTTGTGCAGGATTGCTCTCTCTCTCTCTCTCTCTCTCTCTCTCTCTCTCTCTCTCTCTCTCTCTCTTTCTGTGTGTGTGTGTGTGTGTGTGTGTGTGTGTGTGTGTGTGTGTGTTTGTGTGTGTGTGTGTGTGTGTGTGTGTAGGCAGAGTATAAGCAGAATATAAATACCTAAGAGATATAAAATAATGTTGTTGTTCCAGTTGTGGCTCCTATTTGTGACCCGTTTCTGTTTTTACATTTTGAATCAGTGTTTTTGAGTCCTTTTTCATTACTTAAATGTCTTACATTAGAAGACAACTTAAAAAGAAAGCAAATTGTTTTCTTCCAACATGATTATTCATAGTTTTATAATATTTTTGTTACATATGGTGAGTGCCACAGAGAGAGAGAGAGAGAGAGAGAGAGAGAGAGAGAGAGAGAGAGAGAGAGAGCTGCCTCTCTTCTCACCAAAGTCTCTCCCCAAAAGCCATTCTTTAAGATTAGGGGATCCTGCAGAGTGACATTTTGGTCCACCAGTTTTTCCAAAATATATTTCCCCAACTTTAATCCATTGGAGTAGAAATATAAATCAACGAAGGCTACAATCCTATAAGCACTTGCTCAGAAATAAGCCCAATTGATTGCAATGGGACTTACTTCTGAGTAAACTTGCATAAGACCATGCTGTGAGTGCAGCTTTCTAAAATCAATGGGATGGATTGAAAGAGCAGATGGAAAATAGCTTTTAGTGTTGTTCCCTAGACATGTCAAGAGAGTTGACACAATGCTGTAATGGAAAGGTTTTCTATCAATTATTATGTTTCCACTGCTGCAAGGTCAATTGCAACTGCCTCTGCAACTGTGGATTTTCTTCACCTATGCAAGGTGGTAAACACCCTTCTGTGAGACGGAAGCACTTTCCACATGCAGAAGGGCCCGTTCGGATCCAAGTCCATTCTTCCAAAAATGGTGTAGAAAAGTTTGCAATAGATTTTAAACTTCCATTATCTGAGTATGCTATGTTGAGCTGATGAACTTCTGAGAACCGGGTACTTTGAGCATGGAACACACACTGGAGGGCACACAGCAGAAGCAGTGTACATAAATAAAAAGGTGCTGAGTGCTTAAGAATTTTTAAAACCAATAATAAAAATGTAAAACTGGATCCTTTGTCTTGAAGGCGACTGGTGAAAATGAATAAAAAAATGCAATGATGGGGAAAAGCTGAAATATGAAAACGCTTGTAAAAGGAAGATGGAAGAATCCAAGATTCCAGAAAAGGGGGGGGGGGAATGCCCATGGTGACACTCAGAAGAAATGACTACATTTTTAATCAGGATGTTAGCAAAAGAAACGCTGTATGAATGATAATGCATTGAACGAGCAGGTTGACTTCTCAGAACAGCAAAACTGTTATAGGAATGAAAAGCAAAATGGCACTTTCCAAAGAAGATTATTATAAACCCACAGATTATTTATATGCCATTACTGAGGCCAGTTTCCAAAGAACTGTTCAACTTGTTCTGTGTAAACCCAGTGGGGATTTGGACTTGGGTTTCTAGAAGAGCAGCTCTTCTCCCCAGGCTACAGAGAAAAAGACTTTGAAACTGTTGAGAGCTGCGAAAACAATTTGTGGCATGACTGTAGTAATTTATAAGTAACAACAGCAACAAAAAAGTTGAAAATCCCCTGGGGCCTAGTACAGACTTATGGTTGGGTTCTGAACTAGCTGTGACAACCCCAAAAAGAAGTGTTGGGGTCGTGAGGGCTCAATGAACATGTCAAGTCAAGTTAGGGTGCTGTGGCAATTTCAAAGGTAAGCACTGTGTTCAGTCAGTGCTGGCATAAGATCGCAGGGGGGGGGGCTGGGCAAAGGCCTGCACTGGACCCTTGGGTGATGCTGCCCATGCTTGGGGGCTTGATGGGCTCTAACACAGCCATCAGTACAGTTTAGGGCTTGGCTGCTACCTGATTGGGTCAACTCCTGACGTCATTTCTGTCTGTGTTGGGAAGCATTAGCAAAAAAGATTAAAATAAGACATCACAGGCAACATAAGCATGTGTTGTTATTGGTGAACATATTTCTTTGTATCATCTTGTGTGGAATTGGCACAGCTTCTCCCATAGTGAAGTCTGAGGGTGCATACCCTCCAATACTTCATCGAGGATAGTAAGGTTCCCCCTGTGTATTTGTCACATTATTTTTCTCTCAGCAAGGATCACTGTCTGAGGGCCAAACCAGACATGTGGGGCAACTGTGTATATGTTAAACATGTGTTTGCTGCACTTGCATATAAAGGGGGGGGGAACCTTATACAAAAAGGAGCATGAGAGGGAGAAAAACCCACCTTTTCTCCTGCCTTACCTCACTATGTTTCATTGTTTTTAAACAGTATTTTCCCAGTCTAACCATTATTCCAGAAGTAAGCTGGGTGGGAAGAAAATCACAGCACAATCCTGTATAGGATACGTGGCTGGCTTAATTGGCCGGCTGCTATATCATAACTAGGTCCCGGGCTGTGCACCTCAAGGGAAGGGACAATCATCCCCTTCCCCGGGTGCAAGGCAGCCCAGGCCCAATGGGTCTACTCAGATGTACGCCAGCTCCCAAGCTGGCGTGCGTCCAAGGCCTCCGTGTAAGGAGAGGGTTTTGGATATCGGCCGCCTTCCCTCACCACCCGATCCGCCCGCCCCTGCCCCAGTCGGCGCTGTACTTACTGAGATTGCGCCGGCGGCCCTTACTCTCCAGGTTCCGCAAAAGTGCTTTACGGTACTTTTGCGACACCCAGCGCAGTCCTACACAGGATTGCGCTGTTAAAGGTACAGAGCGGAACGAAGTAAAGCAGGTTTTACTGCTACATCTACATCTTTTTTAGAATGCTACATCACATCTACATCTTTTTATATATATAATGAATAGGGACTCCTCTCTCCCCCAACGTAGGTTAGGCTGAGGGGTGGTTAATTGCTCAGTGCTACCCAGTGAGCAGGAGGTACAAGGGGGGATTTGAATCAGCGTCTGTCAAGTAGAATCTGCTTCTCTAACCACTATACCATTCTGCTTTTCTAGAGCAGAACTGAACATTCTCTCATTGCTTTTTCGATCCAAAACTAGTTATTTCAGAACTTCAGAAATATTTCTCCATAAATTATGTGATGGCCAGGCCAAAGCACTCTAAGCATTGTGTGATGCCATTGTTTCCCCTATCTGCTTATTATACTGTGCCATTTTGGGGGGCTGCTACTTTTTTTCTTCTTCCTAGATTGCTCGCAATCTGATTTGAGGGAGTGCTGATGCCATCACTTAGGTTAAACAAAGCCCATTAGGAGTGAATACAAGAAAACACATTGTAAAATTAATAGGCAAACGATTTTGTTAGTGTTGCTGAAAAATCATCAAAAGGGGGTGAGGGGGGTTGCTTTTTGACACTGCCAAAAATGTTCCTGAAACACGGAGTAGTTTTGACTTAGCTCTAACTTCTTTCCATATTTAAACAAAAGTCTGTTTTCCTTCGTTTGTATATATTGCCATATTATTATTGGTTTTTTTTGTTATTATTACAATTATGGCTTTTTTCATTTCAGAAACAAAATCATATATACGAAATGTTCTGCAGATAAACTCTTTCATATATTTCTCTGACAGATCATAGTAAAATACTAAAAACACCCTCCAACCGTGTCCCCCCCCCCATTCTTTCTATACATCTCTGCCTCTACTCACACATGCTCTCCTTTTCTCTGGCAAGAGGCTCCTGGGGATTTTAAATGATATCTACAGTGGTGTTTGTTAGGATCATCTTCATTCCTGTCGGTTTATGACATGATATAATGTCCCTCAGCTCCTCTTCTGTTTTTGCTGACTTTTGAAGGAGTGCCATTGGGGGGGGGGGAGTGCAATTAGAAGCATTGACAAAAAGAAATAATTAGATGCTCAGTAACTCCTAAACCTAAATGTGCTCCTGTCACTCACGTGACACTATCCAGAGGTCGCAGTTCAGCCCAGTGACTCCAGAATACCTCAGCAATTACCTTTTACCATGCACTTATTTTTAAATATCACACTGCTGTATGACTTATGGATCAGGCATCACTTTTGATGACTTATTATTTTCTGCTAGTGCAACTGGAGACTTCTTTTCACCCAAGGAGTCCAATAAACATTGTTTACAGAGCCACAAGCAGCCCTATAAACCGGATAATAGGAAGAAGATTCACACCATTAGAAAATGTGAAATGGGGGTTGCTGCAAACAAACAAACAAACAAACATCTTATCTATTGTGCCTCCATCAACATTATGGAGAAGTGTATTGCGGTATATTCAAATGGCATGCCACTGAGTATTCTGCATGAGATGGCCAAGGTAAAGGCTCTCCATTCTTGACAATAGATTCGCCCTCACAAACTGTTCACATTTTTTAAAAAGTTTTCTAGTCTACATGATTGCTGGGTATCCTTGAAACTGTGAATAATGAAATCTTAGAAGCTAGAAAAAGGGCTGAAGAAGATTTTCAGTGGTGGGGGCTTCTGTGCTCTAGACTGGGGGGTTTCAACTCCTTCCCGGTCAAGTACCACTTCCAGCATCACTCTCCTGCTCTGTACAACAGGAAGTGACTGGCGATGACCTCATCACCAGTTACTTCCAGGTTTTCAGATTTTTGGAGGCCAAAAAAACGCAGGTAGGAGGCTCTGGGTGGGTGGGAGGGCCCTTCTCAGCATTCCTGAGAGACTAGACCAAAGGCAGGAGCCTATTGGGAGTGGAAACGCACTGCCGGAAGCACCACATCAGAGTGGGGTTCCAGTGCTTCAAGTACCACCAGCAGTTGGCCGAAGTACCACTGGTGGTACTAGTACCACTGGTTGAGAAACTCTGCTCTAGACCCTTGATGTTCTTTGTCTAATTAGACCTGAAGGGCAGCCCAATCCTGTGTAAGTATCCGGCGGGCGGCCCAGGCTGCCTGCTGGATCCTATCCCCGTGATCTACTCGGTCACCTCAGGGGAAGGGGAAATTCGTAGCACGGGGAGGCCCCAATTTCACTGGTGGAAGTCAGAGAAGGTTGTGTAATACCGGATCCGGCCCGGGAAGGGGGCGGGGATATGGTGTATACCATCCCCGCCCCCTAGGCCAGCGTGTCCAACAGCCAGCCTCCCTCGCCGCTTGGACTGCCTTGCACCTGCTGGAGCTGCACTTACCTTCTCCGGCAGCCACATGAACAATCTGGCGGCAGAGTGAGGGCAGCCCTTACTCTATAGTCGTTGCGAATGTGCTTTACGGCACATTCGTGACTGCTTGGAATGGCGGAGTGCTCACTCTGCCGTTCCATAGTTCCGGTGGATTGCGCCCATTCATTTGGCTAGTACCAAGGGCTGGGGTTTTGTTTGTCCTCTTCAGACGTTCGCTCTCTGTAGAGAGTAAAGGTGTTATTTAGCTCCACCCACCTCTGCTGCTGATGCTTGCGAACCTGCTCAGCTTCCCATTTGCAGCTGCATCAGTGCTGGCAAGTTGGTTAGGATTGGGCCCTGAGTGTGTCCCTTTTCTTTCTCCCAGTTAAGTGAATAGTTGCCATTCACTCCTAATGGGAAAAATGAAGGACAACACCCATGGGATGCTGTTGTTGTAAAGACAAAACTTAGTCTTCATCCCTTATGGTGGGTATCCTAGCCTAGCTATCACGGACAGAAATTTCACAAGTGGTGGAAGGGCAGATAAATATTGAACCTTCCTTGGGCCCTTCCAGTAGGCAAACCACCACCTGTCCACAGACAAAGTGTCCTTGTAATGGACATGTTGTTTGTATGAATATAATGGAGAATTCAAATGTCTTATACTGTAGTGTCCTAACAACTAAAGCTCAAAATTCACCGACGATAATCGAACCTATGTGGCCATAATCACAGAGAGTGTTCCAGTGAGGTTCTCCTGATTGCTGTGGGCTCTTGTTGATGATTTTTTGTACTTTAATTTAATGGCGTGGTTTTATTCTTTCTGGATTCTGCCACTCTTGGAGCAATCCATTAACAGATCATCAGTTCATGATGACCACTAATGATGTATTGCTCCAGTGTCATTTGTTCTGTCACACAGGTGGCTTCTCTGATTAATTTCACCAGAGCAGCGGCCTAAGGTGATAATGTATTACTCAGAAGGAGGTAATTATTTTTAAATAGAAGAATGGGCTTCAGTCAGGTTTTATAATCAAATGTTTAATTAGATATTCTGCAGCTTCATATAAGAATTCTGTGGGGGGAGGAAAGTTGCCTGATAAAGGTGAACTTGTGGAAGGAAATCCAAAACAAACATGAATACTTCTTAAATTGCACATCACGCATAATGTCATGAGCAGTATGGAGATTTTTTTTTCTAGTATGCCATCAGTTCTAATTATTTAATTTGTTTCCCTTAAGGGCACATGTGTATGTGCTGTTTTTCAAGGACTGGATGAACACACAGTCCTTGATGTCTATACTGTACCTTCACTACAGCACAATCCTGTGTAAGTATAAGCAGCCGGCCTAAAGGGCTGACCGCTGTGTCCTATCCAAATTGCGGGCTGCCCCAGGGCTGCTAGGCCATACCTCGAGAGAGGGGATGTTCATCCCCTTCCCCAGGTGTAAGCGAGCCCGGTGTCTATAGGCCTCCTTGAATGCACTCCAGGTCCATTCAACTTACTGTAGCCCTCCCCTCCCAATGCACTCTCAAAGCCCCACCCTTCCCATGTTCAACACTTGTGTGCAGCATGGAGAGAGAGAACATTTGTGTGCAGCATGAACATGGAGAGAGATCCCCCCCCCCATTTTCACTCTCGAACAGGGAAACACTAATATTTTAAATATATTGTCTACATTGGTGGTTAGCCACCATGATAGTTTCTGAAATGGGATGGAAAGCTGTAGAGTATAAATATTTTAAATAAAATGTATGTGATTGGCTGACATGATGGCCAAAGATGGTCTGCATATACATATGTATATAGCAGCTCCTCAAACTCGCCCTTCCGACAGAAGGCTATTCGTCAGTGGGATGGGGTGGGGATGATGATGATGATGATGATGACCTGACTGCTGCACCTAGTGTCCAATGGGAATCATTTTTTACAGTATTTATATACCGCCTTTCTCCTAGACTCATATGGGGTGGTCTCTGAGACACAATCAGTATGGGTGGTTGCAGGCCCATGTGCCATGGGGAGCAGCTCTCAGTCCTGTTCCAGGGCATAGAAGAATCTAGAACTGGACCTGCAGCCATTAGAGCACAACCTACGGCACAATCCTGTCTACTTTTAAGATGTGCCGTAAGGCACGTTTGCAGCACCTGGAGAGTAAGTAGTGCCGGCGGAGAGGCTTGTACCACTCCTCCAGCGCCGCAGAATGGTGCAGCGCCATGACAGGAAGGTAAGTTCTCAATGGGTGGCGGTGGGGCAGGGGGAGGGCGGAACGGGGGCATTCCAGGAGGGGGGATTGGTGGATCTGGCCTGGGGAGGGATCGGCAAAGGAGACCTCTGCCAATATCCTATCCCCCTTCCCGGGCCTGTTGGGCCTTACACAGGCCTCTCGAATATATGCCAGTAAAATTGCTGGAATGCATTTGAGGAGACCCATCAGGGCGGCTGGCATGTTACAAATGTCCCCTTACCCCGAGGAGGTACTTCCCTTTACCCCAATCCTGCACTGGATGCAGCGGCCGCCTTATGTACACCGCTGCATACTGCTAGATAGTATTGGTCTGCCCATCACAGTTTACTGGATTAGATCAGAGTTCATCTAGGTCAACATTGTTGTTTTTAATTTCTTAACTGACATAATCCTAATTTTGTGGATCAAGTGGAGTTTAGATTTTGAGGTTCTTGAAGCCCAAACCTAACTAGGGCTGCACTGCTCTTTATAACAGCAGAACTCAGCTCCACTGTCATAAATAGTCGCACAGTGGCACGTGCAACGTGCCGCCAACAGCCATTTTGGGGCCGCCACTACAAATGGCAGTGGTGCCTGAGGCCTGCTGCTGCTGCCAGCTACCTCGGGCAGTGAAGGTAAGCTGGCGGGGGTAGGCGGAATGGGTTGGGGGAGGGTGAGAAAAGGGGAGTTTCTGGGCGGGAAGGGGTAAGGGTCTCGGTGACACCGCCATGCACAGGATCCTAACCCCGTTCCCTCTCCCTTTCCTTCTCCCTTACTCTCCTCAGATTTGTGCCAGCAAAATAATAATAATAATAATAATAATAATAATAATAATAATAATAATAATAATAATAATAATATGCAGTATGTATTTTTATACCACCTTTCTGACATCAGGTTTCTCCTCGGACTTTATTCAAAGCGGTTTACACAGGCAGGCTTTTCTAGATAAATGTTCTATTTGCATAGAACCCATGTTCTCCAGTTGTTTCCTTTCTACGGTGTGGTATCTCACTGGCTGCACACGGTTTCAAGCTCGAGCTTATCTGACAGCGACTCCTCCCTCCCACAGAGGGTCAGTCAGTGCAGGCTATCTCGACTTGTCAGCTGAGATAGCTTGTCGGCACCCTCCAGTTGTCTCAAACGATCCCGTCCTAGTTCTTCAGGCAAGGCGGCAGTTCAACCACTAGACCCCCTGTCAGTTGCAGATCTGAGGAGACCCATTGGTGCAGCCCTACAGACTGCCCATCCCCCTTTGCAGGATACAGCGCCTGTTCCATTGGTGTGGCTGCATCTGCAGAAGGAGATTTCGTTAGGATTGGACTGTTAGACTTGTATTACAGAGAATTGTTTTAGTATTTTGAAGACCAGAACATGAGTATGTGCTTTCGTTTGCCCCTATTTACATTGTTGTGTAGTGGCATGCCCACTTCTCCCAAAGACAGTTCTGGGGCCTCTTTACCTTTCACTTCCATGAGTAAATCTGATGAGAATAACGGTATTGTCTCTGGAGAGTTGTTCGTAGGAGTATCTGAATAGAAATTAATAAAACCATCATTAATAAAACGTTGAAGACAAAGTGAAGAATCTCAGGCACCTGCTACTTCAGTTTTGTCAGACGAAGTGAACAATCTTACAAAGGTAATCAAGCAAGGACAATGAGCATGCTTAGAGAGGGTGAAATGATATTTTATCATTATCATTTGCATAAAAATTGTAGTAAGGGTGAATTTTCCATATTCGCTCACCAAGCAAAGACCCGTAGCCCTAGGTTCTCTCAGAATCAACCCAGGGAGTCCTTATGACTTGCACTCCAGTAATTGCTATCTGACATTTTGGTCAGTGAGAGGTTCCACAGATACAGCATCACAAATTCAAAGAAGACTGCTTTCCTGCCTTTTTACTTGAATGGGTTTGGAGGACAACCTGTCTTTTGATTTCTGAGTTCTACTATGTATTTCCTATCATCACATAAAAAAGAAAATAATAATTGTTGCCACCTTTGCTCATGACACCATCCTTTTCCTACATGAAAAAAGGTAACGGTACGTAATACAAACAGCAATTGCTACATATGTAGTCCCCTTATGTAGGTTGCAGTTCATGATAAAAGTATACACGGTGGCAACCCAATCCTGCGTATCTCTTGCACTTATGCCAGTGTAACTTGCCATACACCAACGGATGCTAGATGGACACTGGCTTCACCCCACATGCACAGTTTGGATGCGGAACGGATGCCGGCACAACTCCGCCGGCGCAGGGGGCATTCCGGGGGCATCTGAATGCATAAGTGCTGGCATAAGTGCTCTTACACCGGGGGATCTACTGTTTCACCAGTTCAACAGTTACACAGGATTGCGCCCTTAGTGAGGACAACTGAATGTGTGATCTATCAAAAGCCATTGTATTTATGTATGTATGTGGTGGTAAGCATGCATGCAAGTTTAGTGCTCAAATTAGGAGCCTTACAGCCCAGTCCTAGCCAACCTTCCAGCCCCGATGCAGCCATGCCAATGGGGCATACACTGCATTATGTGGTGAGGGGGCAGTCATGGAGGCTTTTCAAGGTAAGTGAATGTTTGTTCCCTTTACCTCAGGGCTGCATTGTGGCTGCATCAGTGCTGGAAAGTTGGTTAGGACTGGGCTGTTAAAACAATTCAAAAGCTCCATCCTCTGACTCCATCAATGTTAGCCCCCCACACACACACACACAAACATCCTTCAAAAATAGAAGCCAGAGTATCACAAAACATGAATTCAATACACAGAGTGAAGTGATAAGCTGAGAGAATGGTAAGGATTTTGGATTGTACCACTTTAGATTGCAGAGATAACAGATAAGGGTCATTTTTAAAAAATGTTTGCCTGCCCCCCCAAAAAAACTCTGTTCATGTACTAAATGAGCATCATGGAGGAAAGGTTTTGCATAGATCTCACCTTGATTTCCCTGATTTGCTACATCCTACATGCAGGATTTTTGTGCATAAAGGAGGACTCAAAAATGTGCTTTCCCACTTGTAATCTGAAGGGGTATCATCCAGAACGCTACCATCGCAGTCTACCACCTCATTCTGTGTAATGTGTAGAGTGGGTCTGAGTCACTGCTAACAGGCAAGGGAGGAATTGGCATATCAACTAGGACTTAAGCCCCTTACTCTTTTTTTGGGGGGGTCTTTTTTAACTTAAATGAATGGGATTTCAATAGTCTCAGTTTTCACTGGTTTCAATCTTTGACTTTGTTCTAGAGTTCTGAGTCCAAAATGTTACAACAAGGCTCCCTAACCCCCTTTTCCCCAGTGTCCCCACCAGGAAAAGACACTCCTGAGGGTCAAGGAGTGGTGTAGCATATGATGTGGGGGCTGCAGTGGGAGGGGTGACTTCCTGGAAATCCCCAGACGGTGCCTCTGGGCAATTCCTTCTGACCCTCTTCTCATCACATCTCCCAGTTCCACAACCCACAGCAGGCCACAGTTTACCCCAATCTTCAGGAGCAGCTTTTCAATCTTCATGAGCAGCTTTTCAGAGGATGGCATGGCTAGACGGCAACAAGAAACTCATATTGCAAAAGCAGCACACATGCAACTCTAGAGCCAAACCTTTTCTTCCAAATACTCATAAAGCAGTTGTTCCCAAAATGGGAGATGTGGCTCCCAGGGGAGCCACGGAATCCTCTCGGAAAACGGTGCAATGCCGATTAGCAGGCATCAACATAATGTAATGGGGATCCGTGGCCAGTAGTCGCCAATGGTCAAGGGAGCCGCGGGTTGAAAAAGTTTGGGAAACACTGCCATAAAATAAAGGAATCTGAGTGTTCTCGCAGCGCAGGGCCATTTGCAATGGTGCGAAAGTCGGGCCACTTTTGTAAGTAAAATATCTTTACTTTCTCTTTGAGCGAAAACTTTCTTGACCGGCAACAATGTTTAGAGAAAGAGGTAATACGGGTGATCCAGTCATAGTTAAAACCAAAGAATAGCGATCCAGCTATTTTCGATATTGTTTTTATCAGCTGGATCGCTATTCTTTGGTTTTAACTATGACTGGATCACCCGTATTACCTCTTTCTCTAAACAAAATCTTTACTTTCCTTGGCAGGCCTTCTGATCCCCCCCCCCCCACACACACACACACCACTGAATGCAGTACGTCCTCCGTCAGTGCAGTTGCATTGGTGCCCATGACGGAGGATGGAATTGGGCAGTTCCACAAATGTAATGTGGGTTTCTTGTTCAGATTGCACCTGTCTAAAATGTGGTCGCTTCTTCGTTTGTGTTTGGTGCGTTTTCTGAGACTCAGATCCACAATTCTGTACGTTGCACACAGTGCTGACTTTCAGCTGTGATTAAATTAAGATTTTCAGTAAAAGAGGATAGTAGAGAAAAATAGATATTATGCTCTTCATAAATCAAGATTAACTGTGCAATGCATTTCAGTTAAATATCTTAGATGTCATGAACTTTCAGTGGGGTGAAGGTGGGCAGAAACTGCAGAAACACTTTGCTTTCTGAATTTGCCTTGGATGTCTAAGGACCATCCGTGTTCCTCTTCTAGATGCTTATTAAATTGATTCATAGAAACGTTTCAGTAGTGTTTTTTTTAAAACCGGCCCTGTCTAATTATTTGTATTACTAGCAAAACATTATTCTCCAAGACTGGCAATTACATATATTACTGAAGCGATTACAGTCTTTGTCCTTTGAGCTACCTGACACGTAGCTTTTGTAGCCAGTGTGACTCCAACCCCATATTCACCAAGGAATAATTGTTAACTGTCAAGAACACAATGTATTTCTAATCGTATTCCATCAATGACATATGGTTTAGATTGTTAAATCATTTTGGCTGGGGAAAAAAAAATACAGAAGTCAGAATGGAATATAAAAAGCGCATTCTTTCCGTTCCTTTGCATTATTCATAAGCGCAGTACCTTGTCAGCACTTAGAGTGTAATCAAACTATAAATGATGTAAGAATATTTTGTGTTCAAACTTCAGTTAAGATGTTCCAGGGCTACATAATATACTGTGGCGTGTGTGTTTTTAAAAAATATATATATTATCATTTTGGTGGGACGGTATCAAATCTTAAGCCCGCATGCCACAGCTTCTGTTAGGGTGAAACATTAAAAAAACTCCCACCTTGTTTTCTGATCAGAGGCAATCACTCAACTTTGTGTGTGTGTGTATGTAAAGATAAATGCTCTATTATTTACTGTCTGTCTAATTTCCAATGTTATTCCTGTAAATGTTGTGCCTTGGTATCATTTCCAAACTCATGTTGTTACTTAGTAATGTGACAAAGTATTTTGAGGCATTTAGAGATAAATAACATTATGAATAAATACATAGCTGCATCTACATGGCAAGATGTTTTTTCTCCTCGAGAAAAAATGAAAGGATTATAAAACGTGACTTCTGGCATGCATCAGCTCAGAATCTCTGCCTGAGTTAGACAAAGCAATAAAACAAATTGCAAATGCAGCAGAAAATAGGAGCAAGTAAGGTTAAGCAAGATTACAAGTAGGGATGTGTATCACTCCACTGAGCAATTGTACTACTCTTATCAAAATTAGGTATGCGTGAAACCTATCAGAAACCTCTAGTCTTAAACCATTGGCTAACTTGTTTGTGCTTTCAGCCCCAATATTTTTTCCCCAAAAGAAAGTAAATCCAAATGAATCGGAATGAAGAAAGGAGTGGGATAATGGTCCACACCAGCAGAACTAGAATAGTCTCTTTGGAAATCAAACTTGCTGTTTTCCCATAGTATCCCTAATTAACTTTTGCTTTAGGTGAAATCCAGTGGCAACTTGGGAGAAAATATATTGCCCACTCAGAAATATTGCTAGAAAATAATATAAATCAGCTTCCCTTGATAGTCTTCAGATATTTTACCAAATTATTTTTAAAATGTTGATGGTACCTTTAATTGGAAGTAAGAACAGTTAAGTCGCATCATGTGCCCCCTGTGTATTTTTTTATAGTCAAGAAAACAAGCTTCTATTGACTTTCAGTAGAACCTTTTTAAAGTTATAGCTAGCGCACTGTCAGGTGGGGCATGATTGCGCTAGGAAACAGAGCAGGGACCAGGCTGGCCCAGCCATGAAGCTTACTGAAAAAGCAGCTTTGAGTTGTAGGCCTGAAGGAGGGTAGCAAACTGGCGTTTGCTCATGTTTGCACCCCATCTATGCCCACTACCCCCCTCCATCATGCCGCCTACCATCCATTTCAATCTGTGGTTCAGTCCTCTTTGCGTGCTCTGAGAGTGAGCAGGAAGTGGGCTGGGGAAGTGGCAGCTCCGCTCTTCCTCCAGCCCCACCACAATGAGCAATCATGGTGGCGGTGCAGCAGGAAGAAGTAGCATGGTGATCCTGTGATCCGGGAGGACAAGGAGGCGGCAGAGGCAGAAGGACCACTCCACTCCCCTTGCGTTCCAGGAGGCCCCCTTGCTGCTTCCCACCTGGCTGCTGCTTCAAACATACAGGCAGGCAGGGCAGGGCATGCTGGGATCAGGATTCCGCTTCCAGCATGCTCCACTCAGCTTGTGTACTTGAAGAAGCAGCAGGGTGGGAAGCAGGAATCAGTGGAGCTCAAGATAAGAAGAAAAAGAATCATGAATTAAAAACGTATATTTGCACGCAAAAGTAGTTTGATCCTGCATGTCTCAAACAGGAAGCAGGTTTGTAAACAGTATTGTCTGATCAGTGGGGAAAGAGTGGTAAAATAATGTGCAAAGAAGTCAATTGCACATGTGATGCACAACAGTGTTTCAGATCTACATTGTTTTATCGTGCAGGCTGCCCTTGTGAATGGGGAACATGATTCACAATTAAGCCACATGCATGTGCAATGTGCAACAATGCTTCAGACTGAAGTTCTACCTACACCTATCTGGGAGCACGTTTCATTGAACTCAACAGGATTTACTTCTGAGTAGACATGCATAGGGATTGCGCTGTCAGTGACTTGTAACGCTGAATGTGCATTACAGAATGGGGAATTTAACATAACATAGCCCCTGTACAGGACCTGACACCTTAGATGGCTTGCCAAATGCTGCCTTCGCTTGCCCGATGATGTGCCAGCCAGGTGTGTCACTAGCGTTGGTGACACTCAGGGTGAGATCTCATGGTGTCACCTCCATGGACCTCTTCCCATACCAGACCACATGATGTGGAGGCCTCCTGGGAAATGCAATCCCTGCGCGAGTTGCAGTGGGGATCAGGAAATATTTAAAACTCATTTTCTACTAGTGGTGCGTTTTCACACCACCGGTAACAAATATAATAGAAAGTCATGTTGGTGTCACCCCTCCCTGGGGTGACACCGAGAGCAGTCTGACCCCCTCCCCCCAGTGACGCCCCTGGTACCAGCCTCTGTTCCTCCCACTCTCCAGTGTTCTAGCTTGGCACTCTCCTCTACATTTCCTCTCCCTCCTTGTCTTCCTCTTCCTTTTCCAATTCAGGTAGTGGAAGGAAAAGGAGGAGCAGTGGAACAAGTCGGTGGACAGAGATGGGCACCCCCCCACACACACACACACCAATCTGCTGCCTGAGGTAACTGCATCGTTTGGCCTCATGGATGGCCTTGCCTTGCCCCTGTATGTGATATGATATCATGCAACAGTGATTTGGATTCACTATCTGTGAATCACATATCTATTTTTGCAGATGAGTATTCTGAATGTGAGATGTCAATATGTAGAAAGTTGTAGATAGCTGTAAAATAGACAAGATCTACATGTGTCAAAAGCTAGAGTGCAGAGAAGAACAGTGGAAAGCCCAGAGGTGTCACTACAGTGGGGGCGGTACTGTATGTTCTGTGCCATCCTAGTCCCTGTTTACTCCCTGGTACAAGGTGGCCCCGCCCCCTCGCTGTCTGAGCCATTCAGTGCGGTGAAGCACTGAATGGCTCCGACGGCGAGGGGGCGGGGCCCCCTCGTACCGGGGAGTAAATGGGGACTAGGACGGCGCAGAACGTATAGTACCATCCCCCACCGTAGCACCGCCTCTGGGAAAACCAGAGCTGAGGCCTAGTTCCAATAAGTTCCAGGCCGTTTCCTTTTTCACTAAACTCACTTTGTTTGCAAAGATTGTAAAGTATAGAGTTAGATTCTCTCTTTTCTTTGATTTTTTTTTCTTCCCTGAGTGAGCATCCACTAATACTTTGCTTCCACTTAAAAATCTGGAAAGAAATAAGTGTGGGAGTCAGTACTGCCCTTCAAATGACAATTAGATACAAATTCAACTTCTCTACAGGAAGCCTGAAAGTAAAATTTGGACAAATTAGGTGGGCAAAGAGGATTACAACTAATTACAGAATTAGAAGACTAAGAAGAGAGAGAGGGAGAGAGAGAAAAGATGTGTCTTGCCACATTGCAAACTAATTTCAGTTGAGGAAAAGTACAAATATTTAATTAGATACTATTGCAGTATACTTGAGACCCAGATGCTAACTAGAAGGTTTCAGAATGCTATATTTGCAGAGAGAAAGAGATGATGGTGTATTTTTAGTCTTTTGGAAGCAACAGTGAAACAAGTGTATGCATTAAACATGTAAAATTTTCAAGAACTCCAATACAATTATAGAATAAACAGGGAACACCTTTTCAAAAGGACCTTTCCCTCAAGACCTTGGTATTGACAGTTTCTTTTCCTATATTAGTCTGAGGAAACAAAGAAAAGAAACCTTCCCATTTTGGCAAAGGCTTAGAGCCAAACTACACATTATGTCAAGTATATCATTGGCTCTTGCATGTTTTTTTTTAACTAAATAGCAGCTGCAGGGTGGTTGATCCAGATTGGGACCATGGGGTGGGGGAGGGGGTCTATAACCCCTTTCCCTGTCACGATCCTGATCTGGACTTGGGTCCCCATGGCTGCTGCTAGCCCCAGGAAGGAAGCTTCCATTGGTGCAAATAGCAGCTTGCAAGAATATTATTATTATTATTATTATTATTATTATTATTATTATTAACAGTATTTATATACCGCTTTTCAACAAAAGTTCACAAAGCGGTTTACAGACAAAATCAAATGATTAACTGGCTCCCTGTCCCAAAAGGTATGTTTTGATCCAGATCAGAACCTTAACTGGGGCAAAGGTTTAAAAACCTCTCCCATGCTATCCCAATCCAGATTGTAGCCCCACACAGCTGCTATTTTTACATTTTCAAAAAACAAATACGCAGGTCCAACTCATGGTTGAGTCTACTTTGATCCAAAGTCTGGTTTGGTCCTAGCGAGAGACCTTGGGAGATAGTTTCAGAGTGACACCTGTGCAAGTAGTTGGGCTTGCACCTTATGATCTCCTCAGGAGCCCATATAGTTCTACACCCTGATGGACTAGAAGCTGGAGACAGTTAAGTGGTACTTTTTTGTTTAAAAAAATGTAAGGCAACAATACTTGTTACCAAAAGAGCTGGTTCTTAGGGGAAATTAGCACAGCCCAATTTGGAACAAGGGATCTTGTATACTGGATAACAAATCAGCGTAATGCAGGGCTTCCCTTTTAACTTAGCAAAGAGAGAGACTGAGAGAAATAACTTCCAATAAAAGTTTATGGATTTATTAAAAAAGGACAAAGGTAAAATTATTGCATACAATTATTATCAACAATAATAATATGCCCATGGTTGGACACCAATAATGGAAAAATACGTTTCTATTGTCTTAAACATAGTGTAAGTGTTCCTGTCTTGATGATGGTGGTTGCTTGTAATGCAGAGTGTATTTGGTGCAAAGGAAAGGGGGGGTCAGGGAGAGAATTCTGGGTGTCCCTGCTTCTTACAACCCAATTCCTAACAGCTAAGAATAGGGAGAGAAGGGGGGGGAGGGAGGTTTCAGAGGTCTTTCATACTACCTGTCTTGTAGAGGAGAGCCTTGCCAGCGTAGCTGTTGGTGGTTTGGAAACTCAGAAGAGTTACAAATTGTAAGGGAAAAAGCTTTCCTTTTTAAGGAGTTTTTAGGGATGGTGCTACGTGCAGGCTAGCTTATTCAGGATAAATGTGTAACTTTGGGGAGCTATGTTTGATGTGTAAATTGATAACTTGGGATGAGAATAGAAAGGAACTTCCCTAATCCTTGCAGGATGTAGGTAATCTTTTGTTGCTTCATGTGTCAGCTAACATGCAAATAGAGTAAAACACTGGTGCCAGAGAGATGTCTCGCACCCAACACTGGAGTTTACCCAAGTTAATGCAAACATACAGGTCTAATAATCATTTTGTTACAAAGTTACAACTTACTGAAATTGCATTCAGAAAAGTAAACATAGATGCAGAAACAAAGGATGAGTAAAGGATTAAAAGTTGCAGTCCACGAGACATGATGGGTTTAGCTTTTCTTCTTCCAGGATGTGTGTTTGTGGGGTAAAAGTTCATTCCAGGCCTGAACCAAAGTTTTGAGAAAAACATGGCCTGTAACAGTTCAGTTCATTTGGTGCATAGGTTCTGGAAAACAGTTCATTTTGCACCTTAATATTCCTTGGTGTTGTCCTATGAAATATCATGTTGCTTGATATCAGAGTTCATAAAACAGTATGATGAGGAATGAAACAGGGGGTAAATGATCCAGTAGTAACATACTATGCACACTTACCTGGGAGGAAATCATGAAGTAGTTCCAAGTAGACACCCAGAAATCAGGAATGTGGATCAAGTCTCTGACTCCAAGTCAAGAGTCAAGTCCCAAGTCTTTGTCCCCAAGTCCCGAGTCTTTCATTACAAGTTGTAAGTCCCTATCTACCGGTATTTAATGGGGACAATGGGTTTGAACCTGAATAAAATTCAACTTGTCGTAAAAGGCTCCATATCTCGAGTCGAGTCTTTCGAGTCTTTTACAATTGCCCAGTCAAGTCCGAGTCAAGTCATTGACGTGACTTGAGTCCGACTCGTCCGAGTCATTAGACTCAAGTCTACATCAATGACAGAAATGCCCCGTTCCTCCCATTCCCTCCAACTGACCACCCCCACTGCTGCCTTACCTGGTGCTGGCAGACAGTGTCTTCACCACTAGCAAGCACGCGTGGTTGTCAGCAACTGTGTTGGTGGCATCTTTGCGCTTGCTGGTAGTATTATTGGTGAGCACAATGACATTGCATGATGTGTACCAGATCCAGGCACTTCCACCTGGATCCTGAGGCTTCTGTTAGCGGAATGCACATTCCACTGGCTGGGCCTTTCAGATAGGACTGGGCCATTATTTTCATATTCTGGCTAATTCTCTGCTTATAATGAACTGGGATTTGCTGAAATCAAATGTCACAGCAAATCCCACTTTGTTCCACCCTAGAACTGAAAGTTTAAAACTTGTTTCACATAGCACACAAGGAGGGTGTGTGTGTGTGGAGTTTATGAACATAATTCATGAACATAATGTGGATTAAACTTCTAGGTGATTATCTGAACTGGGCCAAACCAACAACAAAACTGAACTTAGCCAACTATAATAGATATGGGGGTAGGTATATCACTCCAGTCCTTGGGTCTGTAAAATGTATGTATCTCCTACCATATCCTGTGAGAACATTATGAAAAAATGGACTTATCTGACAGCCAGTTAACACATGCACATTTATAACATTTTTAGTAAAGCATTTTGAGCATGACTTGCCTTTGTGAATTGTTCTGGAATTGTTTTGGGCATGCATCTATTTTGACAGCCCTGCTAAGGATGCTGGAAATTGTTCGTGAAAGAATCTCTTGGATAATGAAGGGCTTTGGAACATTAGCAGTGTGACCAGACAGTCACTCTTTCAAAGCAGTAGAGCCTTTTCTGTAGTGGCACCATGCCTCTGGAACGTCCACCCCCAAAAGATTTGCCAGATGACCACTCTGGTGATTTTAAATTGACAATAAATATTCTTCTGTTTTGTCAGACTTTTAATGGGTGAATTATTATTATTATTATTATTATTATTATTATTATTATTATTATTATTTTATACTGCTTTTCAACAAAAAAAGTTCACAAAGTGGTTTACAGAAATCAAATAACTGAAGGGCTCCCTGTCCCAAAAGGGCTCAAAATCTAAAAAAAAAGTGCAGAACACCACCAGCAAAAAGTCACTAGGAAAGACATAGTGCTGGGGTGAAGAGGGACTGTTACTCTCCCCCTGCTAAATATAGAAAGAGCACCAATTGAAAAAGTGCCTCTTTGCCCAGTTTGCCCAAATCAGCCCAGTTATTGCTGATTTGTCTGCTGTTTTAGAACCCTGCTGCTTACTGTTCCAACTGCAGCTTTACTTGATTCGTTTTATTCTATTTGTTCTCCCTTTTTAAAATCCTTGTGGGGTTTTACATTGGAAAGATGGGTTAAAATAGTTAAGTACAATACAAAGTAAGGCACCCAGAATTACAAACCCATTTTCAGCATTTCAGAGCTCTTAATGTTGGCTGGATCATGCTTACAATAAACAAATTAGAAGAGAATACGAATGAGGCTAGCATTATATGACTGTTTTTATAAATGCAAAATGATGCAATAAACTTACAGGGATACATTTGTATTTTTGCCCATTAGTCTTCTTGATTTGTTCCAGACTTTAACGACCACCTGTGCCTTCTGCTGTCTGTCAAATAGCTTTCTGCCTCTTTGAAAATAAAGCGGTGAATTTGAAAATTACTTGCCAGTCTCTCTGATAATTAACAGAAGAAATAGGGGCTCTAATCCAGTTATAGTCAGATGTGAATCCATTTGCACATCTGCACCTGATCTTCGTAAGAGGTTCCTGATCCATGACAAGTACATGTGGAATCCTTTTCTTGCATGCTGATCTCCCTTGCTGAACTGGGTTAGAAAAAACCAAACACAATGTCCAGGAGTAACTTTGCATGCTTAAGCAATGGGTTCTTCCTTATGCATTTATTTCCCAAGTTTATGCTGTCTGGCCCTTTAGGGAGATTTTATTTTATTAAGTCTAACAGCCATTCAGCACTGAAACAATCTGCCTAGGGCAGTGGTACTCAACCTTTTTCACACCAGGACCCCCTTTTGTAGAATGAAAATCTGTCGGAAAACACACACCCCCAATACCTAGGACCGGAAGTGATGTCATTGAGCAGGAAGTGATGTCATTGTTTTTAATAAATCACACTATTTAATAAATCACACTTTTAAAAATAAATCACATTTTTAAAGTTGTACGCATAAGCAGCCTCATGGGGGTGGAAGGAGTGAGCCGCCATCTCAGGTGTGGCCATCCAGCTGACATCCCGCGACCCCCCAGAAACAGCGTCGTGACCCCCTTGGGTTTGTAAAGATTGGCATTGATACATAGGTATCCTTTACAACGCTCCATGGGAAACCTGTATGGAGAGGTGCCTCTGTGATCTTTTATATATATATATATATATATATATATATATATATATATATATATATATATATATATATATATATATATATATATATATATTATTGATATATTAAAACATAAAAACAATACATATTTCATAAAGTTATAGCAAGCGCGAAGCAATACATCCTACTAGCATACTATTCACTATTTTCTACATACAATTTCCAACTAAGCCAAAACAACACCCACATTCTATTCATTAAATCCGCATATCATCACATCATTCCTCTCTCTCTCTCTCTTAAAAAGTCAATAAATGGTTTCCAATTATTCACGAAAAAGTTAACTGACTTTTCCTTAATTAAAATTGTAAGTTTATCCATTTCAGCATAATCCAAAACTTTCAGCCACCAATCTTCCAGCGAAGGTATCTCCAAATTCTTCCAATATTGTGCATATAAAATTCTTGCCGCAGCTATCATATATAAAAACAAAGTTTGAAATTTTTCGCCTACATGATCCTCCCACATACCCAACAAAAATGTTTCCGGTTTCATTTGGATCTTAATCTTTAAAATCAACTCAATCTGTTTGTGAATCTGAGTCCAATACTTCTTTGCTTGAGGGCATGTCCACCACATATGGTAAAAAGTTCCTTCTTGCATTTTACATTTCCAACATCTATTCGTCACCTTCTCATACATTTTTGCTAATTTGCTTGGGGTTATATACCATCTATATATCATTTTATACATATTTTCTTTAATATTAACATTTAACGTAAATTTCAACTGTTTTAACCATAGTTGTTCCCATTGGTCCATTAAAATAACATGACCTACATTTTTCGCCCAATGAATTGTACATTCTTTAACCTGTTCTTCTTCTGTTTCAAACTTCAAAAGCAATTTATACATTTTTGAAATTATCTGGTCTTCAGATTTTAATTGTGCCTCCAATATTGATTCTTCTTCTACAAATCCATATGCCTTCTTGTCCACTTTAAATCTCTCTGTGATCTGTGTCCACTTTAAGTGCCTCTGTGATCTTTATGCTGTGTAGCCACTAAAGAGGCATGTGGTCAGTAACCAACATAAATCAGTAGTTTACTAGTGGCTTCCTCATGAGGAAGCTGTTTGAATCAGCATATAAGGTGGCTATGCCATATCTCCAAAACTAGAGATGATAGGGCAAAACTGATGCCATTGTTAGAATCAGCACCCCAAATAAACCCAAGAATAGGTCTAACTTCCAAAGCACCAGAAAGAATAATCATGTTGGGCTGTGTAATAATTGGCTATCTCCAAGAACCAACATAGTTGTATTTTTATTCTGAGGCCATGGAAATGTTTTATGAAGATAATCTCCAGCAATGGTTGAAGAGTAACCTGTCCCACTGTGTACTCCAAGTAGTTGTTCTCAACTGCCTCTGAGGGTAGAACTAGGTCAAATGGATTCAAGCTGCAAGAGAGGAGATTCTGGTTGGATATCAGGAAGAAATTCTTAACAGTAAGGGCGGTTCAGCAGTAGAACCAATGACCAAGGGAGGTGGTGGATTCTCCCTCACTGGAGATCTTCAGGCAGATGTTTGACAGGCATCCGCTGGAGGTGCTCTAGTAGGAGGGTTTCCTGCTACAGGCAGGGGATTGGACTAGATGACCTTGTGGGTACTTTCCAACTCTATGGTTCTGATGCAACTCTTTGGTGGCTAAGACACCTTTTCTGGAGTTTGCACAAAGGGCAGCCCCCTCAAGGCAAGGAACATGGAATGAAGATACTATATGTGTTCTTCCCAGGTATGACTGAGCACAATGGTATCAGCTATATATGCTAGCGTGTAAGCCCTAGTAGGACCCAACACCTGATCTGCTAGACATTGAAACATGATGGCTGCTCTGTGTAGTCTGAAGAGTGTTGCTTCGAACCAAAAAAACAACAACAAAAAACCTTGAGGCATAGTGAAAGCTGTTTTCTGCCAGTTTTGCAAATAGGCGAATACCTGCCAATACCCCTTGGTAAGATTTAACTCTGACAAATATTGGCTTCCCCTATTTAATCCACCAATATTTCTACCCACTGCATTGGATATATGTCAAACAGATACTTTATTTACCTCCCAAAAGTCAATACAAAAGTGGATTGAGCCATTCAGTTTTGGTGCTAGAACTACTGGACTTGCTTCAAGGCAGCTCCCAGGAGATTTGTGGCTTTCAGCTCTTGGTTAGTATCCCCCCATCTTTTCCATGGTATGGGTCTGGCATGATATGGGATGCCAGACAGCTGTGACTACGGCTCCTTGAGGTGTTTTGATCATATGTTAGATTATGTTGGTATGGCCTGGAACCTTGGAAAGACAGTCAGCAAAGCTTTACCTGGAGGGCCTCTGGGGTACCAATAAGCCTGGGCCAACAAATAGGTCACCTTGAGTCTGGTTCTGGGATTCTCAAACGGGTTCATCTGTTTCTGAGTTAACTATTACCTGAGCCATGACTTGTTGCTCATGGTGGCTTTGATGTGCGTGTGCGTGCGTGTGTGTGTGTCAGTTTATGTCTAGTAATGGCAGTTTATGTCATCCATCCTAAGGAAAACTTCTGCAATGACATTGCTTGCATTCATTTAGTAATTCCAATGCCTTGGGCTGATTTCTTGTCAGTTCTTGAATAGCTTATCCTTTTCCATGAAGAAGTAAGCCCTATGGTGTCGCTTTCACTTTTCCCCTTTCTTCAGCAGAACAGTAGAAACATAGCTTTAAATACGCTTTCTGCTATAATGAAAAAAAGTACAGTTGTGGTTAGCCTGGAAAATATTTGGAGGGGGGGGGAGGCAGCTATTGAAGATAAAGATCTCTGTCATTGCTTGGACTTTGGTGCCACCAATTTTATAATCTTCCACTTAACAATGTTTGTATTGAATGTACAATAAATCTGTGTCATCTTAATTGGAGGCTACGAAAAAAAAATCTAAATTACTTTCTTAGGCAAAGTTTTATTATTAGCATTATATAGATATTTTTCCTTTTACAGTACATTTTCCCATGATACATCTTTCTCAGAAGAACTAGCTTCATTTTCATGAATTGCGTTGGTTGTTCCCTCCAACTAATGAAATCAGGTACATTATAAACTATGAGATCACTAATAGTAGCAACTCATCCCACCCATTATATCTTCAAATTCTCTCGCATTTAAAATTATTGCTTTAATATTTTGCCAGTTGCATTCGGTTTTTGGTCTCCACCATAGTTGGCTAATAAGGATCAGACCTGTTCTGCATTTTCAGGTTTTAGGGGTCATGAATCAGGAGCCATATTGATAGAGCACTGTTTCCCTATGAGTGGTGGTCAAAAATGTTTTTCCTGCTTAGTCAAATTATTCTCATGCCTCAAAAAAACGCTTGCCTTTTCTATTGATATTTTGTCAGTGTTTTGATTGGAAACAAAAGCTATCAAAATGCCTTCTGCTTTGCATTCTCTCATTCTTTCACATGGTGGAAATAACAATGTAAAGAGATTTTTAAATCCCCAACATACATGTGTATATCGACACACACACACAAAAGACACATGCTTAGCTAGACCACCACCTTAGCCCATCCACCATCTGAGGTGGCTGCCTTAGCCACCCTGATGGGCATGACATCCGGCCCTGAGTCCTGTGATGGGGGCCAGGTGAGGGAGCAGGTGGGGGTCAGGCAGGTGTGGGGCATGCGTTGGGCATCCCTTGCTAGTCCACCACCTACGTCGCCAAACAGGCCTCATGGGCATGCTACCGGCTCCAGTACCTGCAGAGCAGCCAAAAAAGGAGGCAGTGGCAGCTTTGCAGCTATGGTACCTGTGGACTCTTCAGCAGCAATGGCTTCAGCTGCCACCACTTCCTCAATTGCCACTGCTTCCTGGAAACAGACGCACCAGCTGGGGCCAGTTGAAGCTGGATGAACAGCCAGGCAGGTGTGTGGTGGGTAGGTATGGTGGATTGTGCCCAGTGCACCTATGCCGCAGTCCAACTCGCAAAGCAGTTGCTTCCCCCAACCTCATAGGCGTATTTATTTATTTATTTATTTATTTATTTTTCACATTTATATACCGCCCTTCCTCCAAGGAGCTCAGAGTGGTGTACATATTTCCTCCCCTCCTTTTGTCCTCACAACAACCCTGTGAGGTAGGTGGGGCTGAGAGATAGTGACTGGCCCAAGGTCACCCAGGAAGCTTCGTGGCTGAGCAGGGATCTTCTGAACCTGGATCTTCCAGGTCTAAGTCCGACTCCCAAACCACTACACCATCCTGGCCCAGCCCCAGGGTCTGTGAGCTGCAAAAGGACATGGCAGCTCTGCAACCGCTACCACTGCCAACTCATAGCCAGCAGAGTCTTCAGCCGCCACCACTTCCTCATTTCACTCATTCCCAATGAGTGGAAAAAGGAGGCGACAGCTGAGGCCAGCTGAGGCTCAGTGAGTGAGCTGTCATGGACGCAGCAGACAGACATGGAGCATGTGCAGGGCACGCCCAGTAGGTCCACTGCCTACCCCAGCTTGCCACCTGGGATCATGGCTGCCTTACCTGGCCTCATGGGCATGCTGAGCTGCCACAGAGCCTGTGAATTAACCAGAAAAGGAGACAGTGGCTCAACATGATTCTTTTCCCCCACTTTTTTTTTTTTTTTTTTACGGAGTGGGGTATATTCTCTCCCCCTCAAGTTCTGTATCCTAATATATTTCTGAACTTTTTTCTTTTACTCATTTTATCTGCGACAGCAAGAGCAGCCGCTGCCGGGTAACGACACATCAGTGTGGTAGGCCTTCTAGTTGCTAGGCATAACTGCCATCAGTTGGATTAGAAGAGACGAAATGTGAAAATGAAAAACATGGTTGAAAGCAATTGGATAGGGTGGATTTTCTACAAAGTTTTTGTCAAAGTCAGAACTTTGAAATTATGTCAAATTTTCTTCAACGTGAAAATTTTGTGCTGTCACTATTCCCTAATTTTCATTCCATTGGAGCTGTAGGCAGTTCAAAACAGGACACTAATTCTACTGACTAGAATCCCTCTCACCCTGGGAATGTAATGATCCCAGAGAGCAAATCTGAAACTACTGCCTGTTGTCAGTGGCATCACTAGGAGGGTGCTCGTGGGTGGACCACACCGGGTGACACCCTCAGGGGGGTGGGGGTTGACACCACTAGTGGCCAAAATGGTGAAAACTTTGTATTTATGAATAATACCATCATGTTGTATATCATTCGATGCATAATTCCATGACGAATGCAATGTAACACATTGTTTTGGATTATCTGTATTCTACCAAACGTTATGGAGAAACAACCGGAAACACAAAATACAACTGCCTTATGTAACAAAAAGTGAATTTCCTTAACTCAAAACAGAACAGTGAGAATGATTGTTCTGAGAGCCGAGTTGGTTACTGATTTGTTGGGTGACCTGTACTGTTATATATTAAAATAAATAAAGTGAATGGGGGTGACACCATGAGCTACCGGACTGGGTGACACCAACCCTAGTGACACCACTGACTAGGAGTAATCTGTAGAAATACACAGTCCTGCCTGATGGGCATCTTTTGTAGAACTCAGTTCGAACCAACCTTTATTCTCCTCTGGGGTCTATTATGGGGGTGACGAGCTGAGCTCTCGCTCCAGATGATGCAAACCCTAGTGACACCTCTGCCTGTATAGGCACAAGTTCTGCTGTATTCCCTCAGTTTGGGTTTTTTTGTGTTTGAGTGAGGCTACCTTTTCTATTTCCTGACTGCCAGTTAATTAATCATTGTGAAACTCAATTGATTTTGATGAGACACACACTTGTATTCCTGAATGGTAGCTGTGTAACTCTGTAAATAATATTCCACCTCACATGCATGGGGTTTGGTTCACCACTCTCTTGCAACAGGGTTATAATCATACAAACCTGTTGAAGAGAATAGGTTTGTATTTCAAAAAGAGTTATAGGACATGTGGACTGAATTAGCATCTGAAATCTGGCGGTGTGCAGTTTTACATCTATTTGAAATATGAAATGTGAAATCTCATTTTCGCATCATCTCTTTGTAATTTCGGGGCTGGATTGTCCATTAGGCTAATAGTCTATATAGTATAGGGCTCCAGCCAGACTGGATCTCTAGCTGTAACATAATTGCCTGTCTCTAGAAAGTATCTTCACACTATAGCCTAACCGCCCTTTTGCCATTAAATCTTTAAACTGCTGCTATTCCTATAGAAACCGGGCCCGAGATAACCTTGCCTTGCCCTCCTTTAAGATTTCCCTCAGCTCAGAATGAGGTGGCTCATTTTTCATTGACGAACAGACAAACAGGATTCAATGAATGGTGTCTGAACCATTCTTTGTAGCATTGTCGAAGCGAAGCACGTGTAGACCTGACCGGTAGTCTGAATAGGAGACCAGTGGGTGTCCTAGCATTTATGGACAATTATTTTAGAAGATTAAATAACATTAAACAAACAATCCCACTCACATTTATGATGACCTGACCCACCCTGACCTCTACACACTCTGTTTCAACAGATCCTATGTGTGCTGCCTCTCTGCAATCTGTACCTTGCATAATGGTCTATTCATAATAGAATGCATCAGTGAATTCCATTATTTAGTATTTGCATCAATGCACCTGGGACCTTACAAAATGTGAGAGGACACACCCTGCCCCAAGTGTCTTAAAACTGGGAAACAGACATAAGGGAGACAGTAGAGGAAGGGGAGGGAAACAAGGGAGGACATATTCCATTATTTCACTTCTACATACGTAGGCTTAGGCACAATAGGATATAAAGACCAGGTGTTTGTGCCAAAAATGTCAAGGAAAAGGTGGAATTTGAAGAATGTATCAGGGGCAGCATCACAGAAGCATTTTGAAAGACAGGCACAAAGGACAGCAAGGCAGAAAGAGTGCAGTCATTTGAGGGAGCAGGCAGTGGCATTGCTTGTGTGCCCTGGGGGAGGGACGGTGGAGAGATGATGTGTTTTGCGTCATTGCCCCGCCCCTGCACTCTTGGAAGGCTTCCTTTTTAAGCCTTCTAACAGCCAGGGTAGGCGAATGGGGCCGTCCAAAGCGCCGAAAACGGCATGAAAACACCCCATGGTGGCAGACGCAGCCACTCCAGCTACAAAAAAGCAGCTGCAGGGCAGAAATCTGCTGCTGCGGCTCCTCCTCATGAGGAGACTGCGGCTAACACCTGGAACTACCCCCCTGGCCTGGATACGCTACAGGGAACAGGATGTCTTTCGATGGCTGAGGTGGTGGAGCTGGACGACTGAAGATCACAGACGGGATGTTTTGGGAAAATACGAATGAGGACTTGAGGGGGCAAGGCCATGGGGGCATGGGAAATGCAGCCAAGATGCTTGTGCAGAAATCAGAAAGCCACTCTAGGGATTTAAAGAGGGACAACATCTAATCAGAGTACAGGTGCCCCCCGGTTACAACGGGTTCACTTAACAACGATCCACATATACAATGGCGGTCCCCCAATACAGTACCTTATAAAAAGTCACTGTCGCTTGCCACCTGAGCCTGGTGCTGATTACAAAATGGAGGCAGGAAGCACTCACAGTCCTTTTAAAATCCTTTTTAATCCCCAGCCCATCAGCTGTTAGACGCTAAACATTGAAGTACTAACCTAGTGCAAAACAGCTAATGGGTTGGGGATTGAAAAAGACTCATCTGGAGCACTTGCCATTCATTCCCTATTGCAACTGCACTGTATTACATAGGCTATACGTGCTATACCAAAATCCACCACTAGAAGGGGATGAAGACTCAATGCTGGATTCACTTTACAACCGAGTTTTAAGAAGTATCCTGTTGTTAACTGGGGGATGCCTGTAATTGCAGATATGATTGATTTTGGCAGCAATTGCAGTAGGGCGGGGGCATGATGACACGGTGGAAGGCCAGGGCGGAGGAGATGGCAGTCTCTTTTGCAGTAGGCAAGAGACAGCCAAAGTGTGAACAGGAGGTTTTGCCACGGTGACTGTTAGGAAGAGCTGTATTCTTGCAATGCCATTAAGGGAGAAGAGACATCGTTTGGAAACAATCTGAATATAAAGAACAAAAAAGAGACGAGTGAGAAAACCAAGGCTATGTGTTTGCTCAACACCTTGCCAGTGGATACATTGGAGGCAATGAAAGAAGGACTTGGAAAGAAAGATGAGAGGTTTGGTCTTGAATGTAGTAAGTTTCAGGGCCAAACTAGGCATGACATGGATAGACATTGTGTTTTACATCAGGGGAAATGACAGGTCCTTGTAGATACCAGAGGGGGGGGCAAAGGAAGGGAATGGAGATTCTACATGTTAGTATAGTAGTGTTGTTTGGCCAGGTAGCTGCTAGATTATAACGAGGAGAGAATGAACATTGAAAATTCTCTGTTCTCAGACATTCTTACAAGGAAACCTGACATTCAGTTCAGGTTTTGTTTTTTTGAAAAATTTGGTGCCAACTCTAAACAGGATTGTTGTAAGCAATGCCTTAGATCAGTGGTTCCCAACCTTTTTAGCACCAGGACCCCCTTTGTAGAATGACAATCTGTCAGGACCCCCCTAAGATCTAGGGCCGGAAGTGATGTCATTAAGGAGGAAGTGCCTGCAGGGCCGGAAGTATCTCAGAAGCATCTGGTGGGGCCACTGTAAGATACAGGAAGCTGGACTAGATGGGCTTTTGGCCTGATCCAGCGGGCTCTTCTTATGTTCTTATGTTAAGTGATGTCAGTAAGCAGGAAGTGATGTTATTGTTCTCTGCAGTGGGGGGGGGAGTGAGCCGCCATCTTGGGTGTGGCCTTCCAGCCAATATCCCGCGACCCCCCCCAGAAACAGCTTTGCGACCCCCTTGGGGGTCCTGACCCCCAGGTTGTAAACCACTGCCTTAGATCATGTGAAGCACTTTGAATATTTATGGCAAACACTACAGAAATACCAGGTGTTGTTGTATGTCAGTATAGGGCCTCTATTTCATTTAATAGTGTTGCAAAATATCTAACATAGGATCATTTAAAGAGACCTCTACGTAAACACACAGCGAACAAGACTTCTTACGGAAATTCCTAGAGGTAATACTGTATATGTTTTACCGGTATGTTTTCCTATTTAAAGTCTGTCTACTTGGATTCATCTGCCTCTAAGAAATGAAAGGATCCTGAACCATTTTTTTTTTACCTTGGTTTCTCCCTGGGATTAAATTTTCCCCTCGAGTTATACTAGTTTATGCATTTATTCACAGCCAATACTATGCTAGGGGGGATGAGGGGGTGAGGAATGAATTTGTTTCAATCCAGATGTGTCTGTCAGGATGCTTTGGACAATACCTTTGGATCTCAGGCTTCCCTGAGGTTTGGCAAGAAAGCAGCGAACTTGGAACCTTTTACAAGTAAAGGTATATAGAATCACCCAATGAAACTGGCAGGTAGCAATTTGAGGAGAGACAACAGAAGGCACGATTAACTCATGGAATTCACTGCCACATGATGTGGTGATAGTCACCAGCTCAGATGATTTTAAAAGAGGACTAGGGAAATTCCATGGTTCTATCAGTGACTAATGATAGATTAGCTAATGCTTTAATATGCAAATAGGGTGTTCATGTTCACGGAAAAATACCACTTGCTAGGGGACAAACAGCGGAGAAAGGGTCTCACCTTTATGTCTTCTTGGAAGGATCTTGCTGCTGGGCTAAATGGACTTTTGGTCTGATCCAGCAGGCCTTCGTCTTCTGTTCCTATTCTTCTTCCTGTTGGCAAACATACAGCAGCATTATTCAACTGAACCTGGGTGCCTTCCAGATTCGATGGATTATTTCTGTAAGAAAAATGCTGATCCTCCTCATGCCTTGGCGCAGCTACCTGTCAACTCTGAACCTCACAAATGTTTTCAAACTCAAGCTGCCTTGCCGTGTACTTCCATATCTTTCCATTCAGGGTCGTTGAACACAAATATGCTAAAAGCTGAATGTCATTATATTTGTACACGATCAGCTCAAGACAGCCTGATTCCTTCTCCTAATATTGCAGGAGTCAAATGCTGTTTATAGGAAGAAAAAAAAAGTATTGGCCTGTTTTCCTGTCACTTCCAACTTGATAACTGCTAATGATTAGATGCGGTATTAAACAACATCAGGCATTAAACACCTCCCTACCAGTTTCTGCTTATATTTCTTTATAACACAATAAGTAATACAGTGAGAAGTAAAATATGGTAGGTTTTGCCCCTAACGCAGCACAATCCTATGCATATCCTCATTGTGTTCAATGAAGCTTACTCTCAGGAAAGGATTGCAGCCTTGGTCTTTACATTATAGGATTGCAGCCCTGGTCTTTACATGAAGTCATCTCTAAACCTTTTCCTCCAAATAACATGAATAGGACTGTCAGAAATGATATTATAATCCTGAATGGATTTTAAAAAAGGTGGAAGTTGTGGATACAGTGCCCATGTGTGGCAAGCTCCCCATAAGATGATAACAGAGTCCTGTGGGATGATTCAGTGAGGCTGCCACAGCCCACCATGTGTACCTCACAGAGTGACTGTGACAGACACAGACAGCCCACAAGGGATATGTAGCTGTGACCAGGAGGAAAACCCTCCAAAAGTGGACACTGACTCTCCCATGCCCTTGTTCCTGTCTAGGATAAGCCCAACTACTGGGTTTCCTCAGAGTGGAAGCTTGTTGCTAAATAATCATCCAGGGAGTCACCCAGGTGTTGGGGGCCATACTCGGCAGGGGTGTGTGTGCTAAATTGCCACCGGAGGCTGCGGCGCCATGGCAAAAAAGCACCTCCCCGTGGGGTTTTTTGATCGCTTTTAGGCCGTTTGCAGCACACCCCCTGCAAACAGCCTAAAAGCGGGCTAAAGACAGAGTGCACCCCCCTAAAAGCAGCCTAAAAACTGCCAGGGGGTGCTTTTTTGCCGCGGTGCCTCCACCTCCAGAAAGGGCGATGCCACGGCAAAAAAGCACACCTCCAGCGGTTCTTTCTGCCGCTTTTAGGGGGGTGCACTCTGTCTCCATCCAGTGGCTGGGAAGTACTCACTCCGTTTACCCGGGCCCCGGAGTGACTACCTACCGCCAGCTCTGTCCCACACCTTTTTGTCTTCCCTCATACGCACTGGTATGTGTGGATATATCAACACAAGCGCAAAGTACGTACCAGTGTGCATGTGGGAAGACAAAAAGGTGTGGGGCAGAGCTGGCGGTACGTACATTAGAACTTCTAGTCACTCCATGCCCAGGCGAATGAAGTGAGTACTTCCCGGCTGCAAGACGGAGACGGAGTGCACCCCCCTAAAAGCGGCAGAAAAACACCCCTTTTTGGGTGCTTTTTTGCCGCGCCGCCGAATTTCAGCGGAGGGGGGTTTATGATGTCACGCCCCCAGGGGCGGGGCTCGTTACGTCACATGGTGGTGTGCCACGTCATGGGGGGGTTGTCAAGCCGCCACCCCCAGTGATGGCTGGGTACACCTCTGCAAACAGCCCTGTGTAGTAGACTGAGACATAGTGAATGGCCCAAGGTCACCCAGGAAGCTTCATTGCCACCAGAACCACCATCGTGGCTGATTTTGAGGAATTTTTTTTGAGGAATTGATATTCTCTTTTTCCTGTTGGTTACCGCAGCAGTGGGAAACAACGATGCAACCCCCAGGGTCTCCCCTCAGTCACAGTCAGGTGGATGGACTTAACCGATGGACAAGTGTGAGCACAATCTAGTGGGATGCTCTGTTTTTCTCTTAGCCCATTGTTCTACCAGAACCAGATGCCAGCCACTCTGGCACTGTCAATATGAATCTGAGCTCCAGCCTTTCTAGTGGAATATGCAGGTTATAGAGGTGATGATGGTGGGCTGTACAAGCTGAATAAGCCAAGCCAATTCTATAGCCTACGAACGGGGTGCGCGCACACGTCTAGTGGCACAGCTGGTGCTTGGTGTGTGATGCATTTGTGTGTTATTTGATGTATTTGTGTGTCAGTCCTGAAACTGCATGAGTGGGACCATTTCCAGTGGTAAATTTTTCAGTGCACGACCTCATCGTAACACCTCCCATAGCCACAACCCACTAAAACTATGTAACAAAAGAAATTGTCAAATTTCTTCATGAGAGTGTTTTTCTGTCCTCCCACTTATTTCTTCTTTGAAACTTATTAAATTTCATTTAAAGATCTAGGATGGTCATTTGATCCCAGATTCTTGGAATGGTTTGCAGTAGTGTACAACAAATGTATAAAACTGGAAAACGGAATTTAAAAATGTTGCCGATAATAAATATAAACGGTATGTTAGAGTGCTAGCCTATGCATGTCAACTCAGAAGTACATCCTACTGTGTTCCATAGAACATTTACCTCCCTGGTAAATTTGCATAGGCTTGTAGCCTTAATGTATTATGAGCTATATACCAGCTCAGGTTGTCCTTTGAAAAGACAATGGGCTATACATTAACATATGCCCCTGGGCAAATTCAGTTTGCCTTCTGCTGAGCCTGATGCTTCTCAGCTACAGTCCTTTGAAAATCATTTCAGAGTCAGCAGCTGATTGTTCTTGCTGGTGACATTGCTGCTTCTGCTGTAGGAGAAGTCCTGGAGTTCTGCTCCCCCCCCCCAGTGGCGTAACAAGAGTTTTTTGCGCCTGGTTCGGGGGGGGATTTGGCGCCCCTAGGGAACTCGCTTTTTACACCAAAAATCGGCGCTCCTCCGGGGGAGCGACCTGGCGGGACCCTGCACCGTTGCCATAGCGTTAAACAGCTCCAAAAGTTCTGATCTCTCCCACCGCCGCTCTCACTGCATGCAAGTCCGAGGAAATCCGCTTGCACCGCACCGAGCCTCCGCTGCCAGCAGCCCTTCGAGCGACGGCTCCAAAGTTCCCAGCCCCTTAACCTCCTTTGCAGACACTGTTTGGGGGAGCTTATAGAAACTCCCAAGCCCGCCGGTGGCGCAAAGTTCCGCTGAAGGAGTCCGGCGGCGGTGGGGAATTGAAGGCACACACACTCACTCACTCACTCCCGCCGCCGCCGGACTCCTTCAGCGGAACTTCGCGCTGCCGGCGGGCTCACCTCACCCCAAAGGACCTCTCTCTCTCTGAGAGAGAGGTTCTTTGGGGTGAGGTGAGCCTTCTCTCCCAGTAATGTAACGACGGTGGAGCGCCCCGCAGCAGGCAGCGCCTGGTTCAGCTGAACCACGCGCTCCACCGTAGTTACATTATTGCCCCCCCCCGTCCCTCCACCACACCCTGTTGCTGGATATGCTCTTCAGAACAGATGTATGTGCATATGGGGAAAACCTATTGCCTGTGCAGAGGCAACAGCTCAGCTCAATGCTTCGGCATGTAAGCAAAAGGGAGGTGAGAGGGAAGGTTCAAAAACAAGGATGTTATCTTGGGGAAAAGAACACAATTGCAGGGAAGGGGCAGAGGCATCATCTTGGTGTCACCCCGGGGTTGTCATCGTGGTGTCGCCCCCTTCAGGACACAGGTGCAGAAGTAATTAGCGGTGATGCGATGATGTCACTGCATCACCACCAATTACTTCCGCGACATGGCCGAAGGGAGGGACGAAGGCCACGCTTGGCTGACTCGGCTGAGATTGGAGTGGCAGAGTAGCCGCTTCTTCGCTTTCTTGTGAGCATAGCATAGCTTACAAGAACAGGAAGCAGCCTGGGCAGCGGGACGGGCTTTTGTTACCCCCTCAATGGGTGTCACCTGGGGTGAGCCTCAGTTACACAGAGGAACGAAGCGCCCCGCGCCTTCTGAACCAGTCAAAGCAGTGAAAACAATGTGCAGGAGACTCCCTGCACGTTGTTTTCACCGCTTTGAATGGTTTGGAAGGTACAGGGGGGGCGAGGCGCTTCATTCCTCCGTGTAACTGAGGCTCGGATCACGGAGGAACTTAGAGCTCTGCCCCCCTGCAGTGACGCCAGTGGAAAAGGGGCATATGATATGATGGCACAAACAAGGAGGAAGGAGGGGATAGGGGCATAGGGAAGTCAAGAGTCAGAGGAAGTCAGAGGAACTAGGGATGGAAAATGGGTTTTTCTGAAAACGGGAAGAGAGAAGGAGAGCTGGGAGCGAAGGGAAAGAGAGGTTTCCAAGGTTCTGGTTGTGGCAAACAACCATAGCTGAATTGCAGTTCTCTGTAGTCTGAACCAAGTGAGCCTCTTGGCAGGCTGTGAAATAATTTCACTCACTTGAGGAGGAAGGCTAGCCTCTTCCACCAAACAATCACTCTTAACCGATGCCTCAAGCCTCCAAGTGGGAAACAACAGACATTGGTGTGAAGCATTGCAGGAATTGTGGTGCTAGGTTGCCAAGACCAAGACCAAGAGATCTCCTGGGTTAAAAGCATGGTGCACAGGCAGAAAAGGCTTGAAAAGCGAACTAAGCTTATACCCATAGCTACTTGTCGGGAGAGCAGCAGGGCAAGGCAACTGAAGCTGTTTTCCTGCAAGAAGGGGCACATTGTGAGATGGCTCAGAAAAGGATAGATGCCCAGCGCATGCTGGTGCAACAACTTTGTGCTCAGCAGGAGTTTCTTGGTTGCGCTGAAGGAAGTGAAAGGAGGAGAAAACGTTTCTTAAGAGAAGGGAGCGGTCGGATACCAGTTCTGGGTACTGGCTTGGCACAGGAGTTCTTGGGTGGCGGCTGGAATGGGGGTACATCACACAGCACCAGTGACTCAATGAATGACAATATCAACATGGAATTATAGGCACCGGCGTCGCTCGAAGTGGGGTGGAACGGTAAGTTCTGCACTGTGCTAACCTCCGTTTACTCCCCGGCACGAGGCGGCCCCGCCTCCTCGCCGTCGGAGCCATTCAGTGCGGCAAAAGCAACGCACAGTTGACTCCCTGTGCATTGCCTTTGCCGCACTGAATGGCTCTGACGGCAAGGGGGCGGGGCCGCCTCGTGCCGGGGAATAAACGGAGGTTAGCACAGTGCGGAACTTACCATTCCGCCCCACCTTGAGCGACGCCACTGATTATAAGAACAAAGGCATGTAGGGCCCTGTGACTATGCTTTTTATATCTTTTTTTTTACCCACAAAGCACTATGGGATCTTTTGTGGGGTGAGCTGATCAAGAACCTTCCTTTGTCAGTTCATGGCTCTTGATTGCTCATCTCTGGCCCTAAGTGGGTGCTTCATTTTTTTTATTTTATTTTTTGCATCCTATCAAGTGTGCAGCAGCTAGTTCTAGAGGCCAGTGGTTCAATTAACATGAGCTCCTGTAGAGGTTGTATTTTGGGACATCATTGTAATCACTAGGAGTTATGAAGCCTTCACAATTTGCCCTGTCTGCCCAGTGGGGTAGCTGGCATTTTTCTAAGGGGGCTGAGGGCGGGATGACGCATCTTCGCCCCTCCCCCTGCCACTGAACCTTTTGGCTCTGGTCCCACTCCATTCCGGTGGTGGGGCGAAGATGCGTCGTCCCACCCACAGCCCCCCTTGGAAAAATGCCAGCTACGCTACTGTGTCTGCCCACTCAGTGAAGCCTGGGATTCAGGTGAATTTTTCCAGTTGGTCTGCCTGCTCATTTAAACCATGCCTGAGAATGATAGGCTCACAGCTGCTGTTTTCCTAAAAGAATGGAGCTGTGCCTGGCACCAGTTACCTGACTGCATAGTTTAGATCAGGGGTGGGGAACCTCCGGCCCGCGGTCCGGATCTGGCCCGCGGGTCGGGCCGGGCCGCACTGGACCAGCCCGATCCGGCCCGCGACCGGAGGCTCCGCCGCCGCCCGCCGCTGCCGCCGCCTTCCCGCACCACTTCCTTTTAAAATCGGCCTTCCTGGACCTGCGCAGAGCGCAATGCCGGCCAAGAGGGCAATCTTGGCCTCAGCTGCGCTCTGTGCAGGTCCAGGAAGGCCGATTTTAAAAGGAGGAGGCGCAGGAAGGCGGCGGTGGCGGCAGCCCAGAGCCTGGTAAGTTGGAGAGTGGAGGGAGGGGGCTCGGAGAGGCGTGGGAGGGAGCTGAGCACAAGCGAATGGTGGGTGGGTGGGTGGGAGCTGAGTGAGAGGTGGGTGGGTGGGTCCTGTAAATTCGCAGGGGGGTCAAATTTGCAGGGGGGCAAAAATTTCAGCCGGCATGACGGCCAGCCCGCAGCCAATTTTCCCCATTGGAAAATGGCCCCCCCACCCCAAATAGGTTCCCCACCCCTAGTTTAGATAGAGCAAGGCCCAGATCAGGGGAGACCTGTCTGCGTGAGAAAGACAGTATGAGCTTTTTGTATTAGAACCAAGCTTCCAGCGGCTTCCCTGAGAGGAGGTCTATTGTCCCCAGAAATGCCAACATCTTTCCACTGGTGGATGAGGAACTGCACAGGCATGCCCCAGAACATGCCCCAGAACATGCCCAATTAGAGTCTGTCTGCTGCTGTTCAAGAATCTCCAGCAAGCTGAAGGCACGAGGTTGTAAGCTTTCATTTGCCAATATTGTATGTGCTTTCTTGTACCTATTGAGTTTTCTGCATATCAGCTCTCTCTTGCTTCTGTAGATCAATAAATCTTACTCTTTCTAACATATATGTGGTCTGGCTCTCCTTGGCTACCATCTGAACCTGGAAGAAAACGGAAGACAGCTCTTGAATTGAGTTTAGCCATGGAGTTGGTGAGGGTAGCTAAGGTTGGGGGGGGTCCTTCTTTTATGTTGCTCATGACTTTGTTTCCTGCAAGTTAGGAAGCTCCCAGGATATGGCTTTTGTTCACAGGTTTCAATGTGCTGTACAAGCAAGTGCGGCTATTCTTGCCATTTTCCAAGAAATGAAAGCCATGCGAGGCTTATCCCAGTGATGTAGACTTGAGTCTATTGACTCGGACTTGAGTCAGATTCAAGTCACAGCAACAACTTGACTCAGCACTTGTAAAAGACTCGACAGACTCGACTCGAGACATGGAGCCTTTTACGACAAGTCCAATTTTATTCAGGTTTAAACCCACATTCCCCATTAAATAGATTTTCTGAAAACGGGAAGAAAGAAGGAGAGCTGGGAGCTTACAACTTGTAATCAAACACTCGGGACTTGGGGGCAAAGACATGGGACTTGACTTGAGACTTGGACCCAGAGACTTGGGACTTGACCTCGAGACTTGGAGTCAGAGACTTGATCCACATCCCTGGCTTCTCCTAAGTCAGCTCGTTGGGGGAGGGGGGTTATTGCTCTGCCAACAGGGCCAACTTTAAGCCAATTGAACCAGTTGCTCCCAATTGGGCCCCTAGATGTAATCTACCCTAGCCTTGTCAAATACACATGACAATGCATTGCAACATACACATAACACCACATTGCAGGTTTATATATTGTAGGCCTATATTCAGACTAAAGTATTTAAATTTTACAGACATAAATCTAGATAATTAGGACCTACAATACAGACATATTAGATGTATACCCTGCATTCACAAAACCTTGTACCTGGGGCCCTGCAAAAAAATGTTTCCAATTGGGGCCCCGCAGCTCCAAAGGCTAGCTTTGTCTGACAAATTAAAAGTATGGGATCTGAGATCTCTTGTCATTGGTCCAGCTCCAAAGTCATGTTACTGGGCAAGGTCATGCTCTCCTGGCAAGCACCCAGCCTCATGTGCTATCAGTGGCGTCGCTCTAGGTGGGGCGGAATTCTAAGTTTCGCCCCACTCTGAACCCTTCCTTACCCCCTGGCACAAGGCGGCCCTGCCCCCTCACCGTCGGAGCCATTCAGTGGGGCGAAGGCAACATGCAGGAGACTCCCTGCACGTTGCCTTCACCCCACTGAATGGCTCTGTCGGCGAGGGGACTGGGCCGCCTCGTGCCAGGGAGTAAGGAAGGGTTCAGAGCGGGGCGGAACTTAGCATTCCGCCCCACCTAGAGCGAGGCCATTGTGTGCTATTCAACTGTGTCACACATCACGCTGTCAAATAAAAGGAAGAAAAAGGTTGTTAGGCAACAACTTCCGTGTATAAGTCCTTCTCAACCAACCATCAGACCTGACTTCTGTGAGGTTGGGGACGGGGCAAGGCAAATCATGAGGAAAAGCAAAGTGAGGGTAAGCTACAGCTAGCAAGAAAAGATCTTCCACGCCCTTAGTCCCAAAAGCACGTCTGACCCAGATCAGGAAGTCCCACCTGACCTGCTGTGTTCTATTGTTTTAAAGAGACTTTTGCTGGCATGACCGATCTACCTGCAGTTCCCTCAGTTGGCCAAACCTAGATGCTAGTGTGCAAGATGAATCCCTGATCTTCCTCAGGTCACTAGCCCAAGTTCACCTGTGTGCTTGAATTTTCCAAAGGCAAAAATCAGTTGGGAAAGACCCTGAGAATTGGTCCTGCCCAATTGCCCACATGCTGTAGCAGTATGGGGGCTGTACCATGAACAGATAGTTCCAGTGTCAATGGAGGCTTTTTCTTACTTTCATTTTTAAAAGTCATCTCCTTTCAAATAATCGAGCTCTTCCTTGTCGCTGCCACACAAGTCATGATAATTTGAAGAGTTGCCATGAACAAGGAAAAATAAAACACTGCAAAATTCATTAAATACGTTGCATGGATTTAGATAAATCCTCCAAGAGAGAGAAAGAGAGGGAGAGAGAGAGAGAGAGAGAGAGAGAGAGAGAGAGAGAGAGAGAGAGAGAGAGAGCTGGACTGTGAAAGTAACATCTCGAATGAAGCGTTCTATGAAAGATTAGAACGTTATTATATTGTAAAAACCCTTTGTGGTTTAGAACAGCCTGCCCATATACACCACCTTGAATAAAGTCAGAGGAGAAATCCAATGACCAGAAAGGCGGTATATAAATACTGTATATTATATTATATTATTATGTATTATCCCTATTCACCTGAAGGACAGCTGCATTGTAACCATGCGATTTATCTATTTGCGCATCGAAAGGTGACTTCTGACATCTTGTTTAGGCCACATCTGTGGGCCACTTCACACGTTACAATTATAGGTGTCTGGGCTGGTCTTTGACCATAATAAAGATATTGATTGAATTATAGGTGTACGTTTAAGAGGTTTTAAGTGTACAGATAAAAATATAATGTGGAGGAAGCCTGGGAAGGAACAGGATTCAAAGGCAGCATTGTGTATTAACAGAACCTCTGGTTATTGGTTAATGTAGAGCTGGTGGAGCCTGCAAGGCTGGAGAAGCCAGTGGAGGCCTGAGGACTAAGGAACCAATCTACCTTGGGTTGTTGTCTATACTTATTGTAATCCAGTTTGGGGATCATTTTGATTGAAAGGTGGGGTGTAAATCTACAGATAAATTTTAAAAATGCAATGTATGTCCACTTTTCCTCCATTGTTAGTTACCAGTGACTTTCATACTTTTTTTTCTGTTTTCATTGTGGCTTTGTTTTCCTTCTAAAGTCAGTGTCTCTTCCTTATTAATATGTCATGAAAGCACAGCAAAGGGAGAGCAGGTCAATAAAATGTGACATTTGCTCATTCTGTCCTATGGTTTGAATAGTTTTTTTCTTAAGGAAAAGATGCACCCTTCTCTGTTGGCATTTGAGAGTCTTTGTAAACATGCACTCTTTCTTGCATGAACATTGAGCAGGTTTCCACAGGTTCAATGTATTAAATCACCTTAGGATTTGTTTTTTGTTGTCAGATATGGTTCGCCTATACCAAATATAGGATAGATTATATTCACATTATTAGTCCATCTGGATCCTCACCTCAAAAATCTCCTCCGCCATAGACTTCTCTCTCCAACTGTCACTTCTCCTACTTTTATTCCAACAGTGTTCTAAACTCTTGGTCCCTCCCATGGGGTTGAACTCAACAAGCAAGTCCACTTTATGTATGTTTAAAACAGTATGAGTGATGGTAAGTGATGGGTGATGGTCCACTACTATGAAACAAAAATTGATGCTAAATTGTAGAACATGCTTGAGGGCCCAGTCCTATCTTACTTTTCAGCACTGATGCAGCCATGCCAAAGGGACATGCTCTGCATCCTTGGGGGGAGGGGTGCAGTCATGAAAGCCTCCTCAAGGTAAGAGAACACTTGTTACCTTACCCCAAGGCTGCATTGCGGCTTCATTGGCACTGGACAATTGGATAGGATCGGGCCCTCAGATTCCTTATGCAAGCTTGTCCCCTCTGTATTGCAGGATTTTGTGTGATTTGCTGGAGCCAGTATATGCCAGTGGGCATATATATATGCCCACTGGCGTCACTGGAGGTGGGGCAGAAAGCTAAGTTCTACAGCTTTCCGCCCCACAGCTTTCCGCCCCACTGTTACTCTCCGGTACAAGGCGCCCCGCCCCCTCGTCGTAGGAGCCCATCCGCGGAGAGAAAGCAACGTGCAGGAGAGTCCCTGTGCATTGCTTTCTCTCCGCTGACGGTTCCTACGACGAGGGGGCAGGGCGCCTCGTACCGGAGAGTAACGGTGGAGCGGAAAGCTGCAGTACTTAGCTTTCCGCCCCACCTCCAGAGACGCCAGTGTATCTGCCTTGTAGCTTGAGAGTGCTCTTCCCCTGCATCACAACCTCTCCTAAGAACTACAAATCTCACAGTTCCTGGTTCATTTCCTTTGCACATATAGGAGTAGCCATGAAGGTGTGGCAACAGAGGGGAAGGGAAATTACCACAGTAATCAAGGCATTGAAATCCTTGGAACCATGGAAACCACTGGGGCTGATGGGATTTATGTGAATTTAGTGAGTTTCCTTTGGTCTCCCGAGTGCACTGACATTCTGACATTAGAGACAGGACATTTGTCACTTGTGTATAATGGCATTACATACTTGCCCTACTGCAATGTCTGGCTAAACAAGCTGAGGAGCTAAAAATGTAAGGCACTTAAATAAAGGAAGCTTAAAGAAGCCAAAGGACACTAATCTGTCCACCAATTTTTCAAAACGGTCAAGGCCTTTCGTGTGTGTTGGGGGCGAATGGAGAGAGGAAAGAGGACCCATGTTGCAAATTTGTTTAGGGTCCAAGGAATGATGCTGCGGAACTGGTTAAAAAAAAAGCTGTCTCCCATAATGCATGAATCACTCCTCTATTGATTCTTTGTTATCCTTTCCTTATGTTGAAAATGTCCAGCCCGCCTTGCTGCAGCCAGAGAAACTCAGCTTACTGCATGCTGTGCCATGGCAAGCGCTCAGTGGGTTCTGAGAGCCAACACATATTAATAATTAATTTGGCCTTTATAACAATGCCAGCCATGATACTGGGAAGTGCTTTGAGAGCCCTAGCAGTTTATGAGGCGGCGCAGCACAAGTAATTAAGGAGACGTCACTTCTGTTTGCTCTCCTTACCCACAGCCGTTGGCAGTAAAGCTTTTCCTTTGCTTGTGTTTGACTTTGGTTGGAATCAGTTCAAACCTTTCTGCACTCAAAGTAAGTTATACGAGGTGTGATGATAAGGTATGAAACATGTAGAGGTACAATCTGTTTTGCATGGACTGCAAAGATGTGGCAAGGAAATGGATCCAGGTTTTAGAGCACTGATATAAACTGGAGCCCCATTCCACAATTGTCTGATGGTTATCATTTTTTTCCTGGATTAAAATTGGAGGCATGCTTCCATCTTACACGTTTAGAAGAGTTTAATAGCACAATCCTATGCATGTCTACTCAGAAGTAAGTTACATTTAGTTAAATGGAACTTACTCCCAGGTAAGTTGAATAGAACTGCAGCCTAAAAGACAGGCAGAGCAATCCTGTGTAACATTATGCTGACTGAGCGATGGCTCTGCTGGCAGTGGGTGTCGTAAACATGCTGTCAGGCACATTTTCGACACCCGGTGAGTAAGCGCTGCCGGTGGATAGGCTGGCGTTGCTCTCTCCGCCCCAGACTGGGAGCTACATTTGCCGGGGAAGGTAGGTTTTCCACCTGCAGGAGCGTGGGGAGGGCAGACCAGGGTGGAATGGGAGAGGGTAATTGGCCAGCCAGGCCAGGGACGGGGGGGGGGTGAGGATCATCGGCAGCATGCGCTACTGAATCCTATCCCCTGTCCCAAGCCTGGCCAGCCTTACAAGCAGACACTGAGAACAGAAAGTGGAGTCTAGCATTCTTCCTGTCTGCCTGCTTCCTCAGCTGTTTGCTTCCTGTTAGTTCTCCCTGTCGCCTCCTGTAGCATTAGTCTAGCAGTTCTAACTCTTGTGTTCTCAGTGTCTGCTTTTGTTTTCACAGCATTCTGTAGCAAAGGAAAAAAGCTGCCTTTTTGCAAAACATTTGTAAATGGTGAGTCATGAGATTGACGGGGGGGGGGATTTCACTTGAGTAGGGTTTGCTACAGTTTCCAGTATCCGCAGTGAGACTGGGAACTTATCTGCCACAGATACCAGTGGATTCCTGTACTAAATGCTTAAAAATAAATAAATAAAAATAAATGTGCATGCATGTTTACAACAGCCCCCAGTAGGCAATTATTAGGAGAAAGCAGAAAGACACTCTTCATTTCCATGCTACAGTTCACTGGTGTTGCTAGAGGTGGGGCGGTAAGTCTTGTGCAGCGGTAACCACTCCGTTCGATGGTGGCCCCGGCCACTCGCCGTTGGAACCAGTCAAGCAGCAAAGGAAACGTGCAGGAGACTCCCTGCGTACTGCCTTCACTGCTCGACTGGTTCTGACAGTGAGTGGGCGGGGCCACCATGGAACGGAGCGGTTAGCGCTGTGCAAGACTTACCGTTCCACCCCACCTCTAGCAACACCAGTGCTAAAAGTTGAAAAGTATGGTAGATCTTGCTCATTACAGTAAAATGAGCAGTAGCTATGATGACAATCAGGTGCAATTGAATTTCCTTACATTGGACTGAGTAATTAGTCACATCACCAGCTTGTGAGCTAATTTATCTCTCAAATAAAGAAATACAATTCACCCATCATAGCAGAAAACTTAACATTATTTATTTGAACTATTAATTATGTGCCAACTTCAAAGCTAGGTCAAAGAGGCAATCCCTTTAATGAGCTAGCCTATCTTTCTACCATACTTTAAATGAGAGGCATTCTTTTGGGGGCCATCAAGAAGCCTGCTTGCTTTTTCTTTGAAGAAGACAAGGTCCTTCACCTCCTCAGGCAGGAAGTTGTCTTATGTCCAGGTCCCTGTATATTACTGAAAGCATAAATATGATGTGTCTTCACCAGTCTGTAGATAGCTCTTCTGTTATCGGAAGCTATCTGTCTTAGTAGGTGATGAGATTTATTCATATCTGTTGCTGATATAGAAAGATGGGTGTCTGCAAAGACAGATAAAGGACTCATCAAGCTCATTGGAAGGAAGAGAGAGGGGGGAAGAGGGAGTCACATGAATTTATTATCAGGAAAACTGTGGCTGTCATATGAAAGTAAAGGAAGAGGTGAACTTAATATGGGAAAGAAGGGGGAAAGGTTGAAATATGGACTATACTACTGTATATTTTCTTATCTATGCACCAGCCAGGAAAGGATATTTTTAAATTTCTTGTAGTTCATCATTCTGGTAAAAGTGAGTGTGTGTGTGTGTGTGTGTGTGTGTGTGTGTGTGTGTGTGTGTGTGAGAGAGAGAGAGAGAGAGAGAGAGAGAGAGAGAGTAAACTCCAGTACCTGCCACAGTTTTGCTTCCTTCATGCCTCCCCCAGCCACTATTTTTTCTTTGTTTAAAAACACACACACACCAGACTGTGTTGCATATTTAGGGTAATGTATAATTTGGCCCTAAGCTAGCCCTGTAGCAATTTTGGCTGGTTTTATGACACAGCCTATGCTAGCTTTACCATAATCACAGTAATACAAAACTATAACCAGGACCACATATATTTCGGGATGTATAATTATATTCTGAAATAAGAAAAACTGAATTAAGAGCAAATTCCATAGATATTCTTATTTTGCATAATTTATTCTGATTTTGATAGGACTGGTATTTATGCACGCTATTGGAGCCCTACCACTAACCCGTGTGTGTGTGTGTGTGTGTGTGTGTGTGTGTGTGTGTGTGTGTGTGTGTGTGCATATATGCTCACGCATGCCCTCCTACAGAATTAAGACACAGACCATAACTCAGCCAAATAAAGATTTTTAGAACTGTCTTTCCTCCCCCCCCCCAATAGATCCTTAGGTGTTGATTCACATCTGTAATGACAATAATACCATTTCTTATGGGTAAAAGGAATATAATTAGCACTTCATTATACTTTGCACTGTGGTGTACATAGCTCCTTAGTTCTACATATATGGATAGTGTCTAAAAGGCAAAATTATACATAAAGTAAGAGATAATGGCTACTCAAAGGTTAATGATAATAATTATAGAAATGAAGTGAATTGATGCAGAACGTTCCAGGAAATCCTGAACTGCAATTCAATTAATTGTCCCATTTTGGTACAAAAGAGAAAAACCCAGTCCATGCCATATGCTATCTATTTTGAGATAAGTAAGTAAAAGTACGTTCAGAAAGGAAAGCACATACAGGCAATTATGATGACTTGGCAAATAGCTGGGGGTGGCTGGCATGGGCAATAGTGGTTCATGCAGAGGCGTCGCTATGGTAGGGGCAGTACCGTAAGTTGCACCCCGTCCAAGTCCCGTTTACAAGCCAGCAGGAGGCGGCCCCGCCCCCTCACCGTTGGAGCCATTCTGTGCAGAGAAGACAGCGGGCAGGAGACTCCCTGTCCGCTGCGTTCTCCGCACGGAATGGCTCTGACGGCGAGGGGGCGGGGCCGCCTCCTGCCAGCTTGTAAACGGGACTAGGACGGGGCGCAACTTACGGTACGGCCCCTACTGTAGCGACGTCTCTGGGTTCATGTCAAATGGAAAAATTCGGTAAAATCACATTACTTAAAAAGAAATAAGCATCCGATTAGAGGATATTCAGTTTTACAATGTTATGAAATCTTCAAACAGGTAGATAAACACGACAATTGTGCTGTGCAGCTTTGTTGCTCTTTTCTTTCCACTTGACGAAGTTCATAGAATTGGATGAAACATAGTGATCTTCGATTGTTTTATGTTTTTGAACTTGTTTTTAAAACATACTTGTTTTTAACTTTTTTATTGGTTTTTAACCAGTTTTTTAAAAAAAAAAATATTTTTTTCTGGGGTTTTTACATGGCTTTTGATCCTGTATATAAACTGCGATCTTTCTATACACACTGATATGAGAGAGAGGCTGCAATCCTATGCACACTTTCCTGGGAGTAAGTCCCAATGAATGCAGTGGGACCTACTTCTGAGTAGACTTGTATAGGATTGTGCTATGAGTCGCATTGAGTTGAATAGGATTTACTTCTGCGTAAGCATGCGTAGAATTGCACTGTAAGATAATGCATTGAGAAATGGAAGGGGTGCTTAACCATTTCCCCAAAAGCTGTGATTCTGTTCAAAATCTTGCCATCATAGACATACACTTGGAAACCTGTGCAATGGAAGTGAGAAGCAGCTTTGGGATGATTTTGAGTGGGAAAATAACTGACAGGGAAAGGGTTAAGCACCACCTGACCTCCCACTGCTCTCTCACTCAAAGTTGTGGACTCCTGAAATGACTTTTTACAATAAATCGAGACATCATTGCTTGTGTTAGCATATAACATGTATGCCCCTCAAAGTATCGGTAGATCCCACCCTGACATAGAATTGGAAGCAAATTCAAAGTAACCATAGCCCACAGAAGTGTTTAGAAGAGAGTATGTATACACCATGTATAAGTATACATCAAAATGTATACACCATGGATAAGTAAGCAGAGGGGTAGAGGAATGGGTGTGTGTGTGTGCCTAGGGTGCTTCCTTTGCCTTGGAATACATTTCATTTGGATGATGAATGCGCAGTCTGTCTCCTGCTTCCATTCAGGTAGAAAATTCATCTTCCACCGTTGCTCCTTCTTCAGTGGGCAGCTGGATAACAGGTCAGATTAACAAAGTCATTCTCATTCAAGGAGTACACGGCATCCTTTCTGAGTTTGGCTTGTCTTGACTTGGTCTGGCTATATGTTGAAAATTCAGAAGAGCTTTTTTCCCTATCACTCTTGGAATATATACATATTTCAGTAAATGTATTCATAATATACAGAGTGAAAATGTACACACATTTTATAGTGTTAAATGTATTATGCTGCAATTCACACATGTACTGCAGATGGTGTGCACAGAAGCCTTGAGCCAGTTAATTAATTAGTTAATGAGTTAGACGAAGTGCTTGAAATGTTCCCCTATTGGCGTCACTACACACACGACTGCTGGCATTGAATTGAATAGAATAGAATAGAATAGATACCTTTATTGGCATAAACACATCAAAAAACAGACAAACATAAACTAACAACCAAAAATCCCCCAAGAGATCCAATGACAACAACCACAATCCTGCAGAAAATTTCTCCCCAAACTGTCCCACTATAAATCTATACATCAAAACTCATTTCCCGGGTAGCCACCACCACAGAAGCAAAAGTTGCAACATCATCAAGTCTCCCATCATCTTCTGTTGACAGAAGGGCTCGGAGAATATCTGCCTCCATCCAGCCCTGAAAACACGTCAGTATCGAGTTAAGGTGTTTCTGACGGCAAGACTCGTGCAGAGAGCATGTTAAAAAGATACGTTCAGATGTCTCTACACACTTCATGCCACATGAACAGAGCCTTGCTGAAACAGGTATTCCTTTGTACTGCCCCCATAAAAGGGCAGGAAGGGAGAGCGTTGCACCTTGCCTGCTGGCATTGTTGACTAAAGAATCTGCAGACATCCAGCAAAGTGTGTGCCATCACATAACAGTTTCTGTTCCCCTTCTGCCTTTGGATCCCTGATCCACAACCCCAAGTTGAATAATCTTTCAAGAAATGAATATAGATGCAGGCCAAAGGACCTGACCAGACTCCCTGGTATTGTAAGCCAGTCCTTACTTTGCGTGTTTAGCGCATGCGCAGACCGTTCCTGAGGGAAAAGGGCAGCCCTTTTCCCTCAGGAACGGTCTGCGCATGCGCGAAAAACGTTATAAATAACGTTCGACGCAGTGGGCCTCGCCAGAAGGCCCCGGGCAGCCGACCGGGGAAGACGTCCCCGGAGTCGGCTCCCGGCCTTGCCGGCCTGGTGAGGCGCGCAGGGGAGGCGACACGCGCGTCACCTGGATGCCCCCCGCCCGTCTCGCCATGCAACAGCGACGCCTCTGAAGCCAGTCCTTACTTTGCCCCAGACGTCTTATAGGATGGTCAGCAATCTTAACTTGCTCCTCTGAGACCCACACTGTCTCTGCCAGTTGTGATCAACATGATATGTCCTAATGACTCAGCAACTTCACAGTATGGATTAGGTGTGTGTGTGGGGGGGGAATCCTCACCTCAGCCAATTTAGTAAAAGGGCAAAAATAAATAAATAAATCCTATCAACCCCAAAGCACCCAGCAAATCCCACACCGTGAATACTGGAAGGGTAGGTGTGTGCCACATCTTCCACCAAACTGAAGGTGTTTGCTAGTGTTTGTGGGATGTAGAGTTAGCAAAGACATCTACCGAGCCTTGAAATGGCTCAGGAAATGGTCCATTTTTTTTCCTGATTCTTTAGGGAAAGGATCAGACATTTCAAATCATTTAGAAGCGAAGCTTAACCAGTTTACTCATCTTGAATCTTGACTGCTGTTTATTTGTTTTGCTAATTCCTTGTCATGTTTTTTAAAATGTTTTACATCCTAGCTATCATTCATTCATTCATTCATTCAGGGCGCAATCCAAACCTACCTAGGCCACCGTTGTAACCAGTGGCCCAGCGAAAATGGGAGGCCCCAGAACGGAAAGGGGATTCAAATCCCCTTTGAATTCCCCTTTTGGAGGGGATTTGAATCCCCTTTCCGTTCTGGGAATTTTTATATATATAAATTGTGAGTTGCCTTGGGTATGGTTGTTTGAGGAAAGGCAACCGATAAACCTATTATTATTATTATTATTATTATTATTATTATTATTATTATTATTAGGTAGCTTAGCTGAGTGGTAAATTGATTGTTTTCTTTTTTCTTATTTAAATATTTTTACACCACATTCTCTGCAGTTTACCTAGCATCTGAAAGTGGCTCACAGCCAAAGCTAAAATGTACATCTCACAATAAAATCATGACCATTCTGCAACAGCAGTAATAAAACGGCCAGCTGAAAATTCCTCAGTTAAAAACAACGCAGCCATTGAACACCATTTCTGAGGCCATTTGGGTTTTGATGTGTTGATAATAGGGTTATTTTAATGAGAAAATGTGGAAGATGGCCTTTTCTTCTGACTGGTAGGTTTTGTTTCTCCACTTGAAGGTTATCTTTCTTCAGTATCTCAAAAATATGATATGTTATCATTTTTCAGAGCCAACCCCCCCCCCCCGAAAGAGTTCAGGGATCTTAAAATCACTTACTTTTCCAAACAGTGGGTGGAACGTAGCACTAAATGCAGTAAATAGTCGCTTCACATGCAGTCAGACAATGTAAAGGAAGCCCGAACCGCTTTGCTTAAATCAATAACTTAGAGTTAGCACAGAATGTTAAATGAGTAGCGTTTCCCTTAATATAAACCTATGAGTGGGAGCAAGTCTCTGTGTATGTAAATGCACAAAAGCAAGATGATAGGGAAAGTACAGAGGATACTTTATTTGAATGCATGTCTGAAACATGTTTTGTAAGCCTAGTTACTGCTTTGGGCTTTGAAAAACATTTGTAGACAACCCAATCCTATTGGGCTAATCCGCTGGCGGAACAAGCATTCCATCAGTAGAGATTGCCTTATGGCAGTTGCAACAGCCTCTCTGGCAGTATGCGTGGCGATAGATCACTGAAGGCCCGCCAACCCGGGTAAGCCAGCGGGGGAGGCGGAATGGGGTGGAGGATGAAACGGGAACAGCGGATGGGTGGGATGGTGGTAGCAAAGAGGGCAGGGAGGAGGGCAGATTGAGTCTGGGAAGGGATTGAGTAAGGGAAGGGAGTCTGGGATTGAGTTTAACAGCAGCAGCGTTACTAGCAGGCCAACCCATCAGCAATTTCGCTGGCACAGGTCCAAGTAGACCCATCCGGGACTTGGAGGCTTACCCTCGGGTAAGGGAACAAATGTTTCCTCACACAGAGGAGACCTCTTGTATTGGTTCCCCCCCCCCAGGATGCAGCACAAGCCTTTCTGGCATGGCTGCATGGGGGGGGAGGGAAGGATAGGATTGTGCTGTACATCAATAACTTACGATGCTTTGTTTTGTGCTAGTTACAGTAGTTTCAACTAGTTGATTTGGGCTCAGTTCGGATTGGATCCAATTCACTTGCTTAGGTTTGGATTCTCTCTGAGTGGAGACTTCACTGTGCTCCTGATGTTGTTATTGGGTCATGATGGGGTCTGGATGCCTCCCCACCCAAACCCTCTGTGCTTGCAACTCTCTTCTCTAACAGCCCAATCCTAATGTTCCAATGCTGATGCAGCTGTGCCAGTGGGGATGCGCTGCATCCTGCGGTGGGGGCAGAGGTGAAACTAGACTGGAGCGGAGGCAAGTAGTTCTGCAAGACTCCGTTACACCGGAGTCAGTGGCCCCTCCCCTTTGCTGTTGGAGCCATTCCGGCAGCGACAGGGGAGTGTCCTGCGTGTTGCCATTGCCGCCAGAATGGCTCCAACAGCAAGGGGGAGGGGCCGTTGACTCCAGTGTAACAGAGTCTTGCAGAACTACTTGCCTCCGCTCCAGTCTAGCTACGCCACTGGGTGGGTGGGTGGGGGTGTCAATCGCAGAGGCTCCTCAAGTTAAGGGAATGTTTGTTCTCTTATTTCAGGGCTGCATTGCGGCTGTCTTGGCGCTGGGAAGTTGGTTAGGATTGGGCTGTAATGCTGCTTCTTTCCCAAACTTACCTTGACAGGTAAGATGGGTGGGAGCTGTTATTGAGGAAGTCTCCTGGCAGCAGACACCTCAGGCTTAATCAGTGGCGTCTGGAGGGGGTGCAGCACCGTACGTAGTGAGAGGCTCTGCACCGATGAAACCTTGCAAACCGGTGTAACCGTAGCCTTCGCCAGCAGAATGGCTCCAGGGTCGAGTGGGCCACATTACACCGGTTTGCAAGGCGTGGTGCAGCGCCTTGCACCACTTGTGCCACACACCTTCCAGCAACGCCACTGAACTTAATGCCTACATGCTCCCACATTGCTGCAATACATTGAACCAGGAACCATTGATGACTACATTCCCATTAGCAATGAACCGCCAATGGCTGATGAACCGCCAATTAGCAATGAACCGCCAATTCTCAGGAATTATGAGAACTACAATTCCTGCCGTTTCTGGTGGCCTTGGAGCTTATGTGGCAGTTCAGTTTGCATTCTGAGCTGCCAAAGAACTTCAGATGCAAGGGAGTGGCGACAGGATACAGGTATCTTGCTGTCTCGTGTGCTCCCTGAGGCATCTGGTGGGGCCACTGTGAGATATAGGAAGCTGAACTAGATGGGCCTTTGGCCTGATCCAGCAGGACTCTTCTTATGTTCTTATGTTCAGGGGGATTGTTGATGGTGCACAGCTTCCAAATAGCTTGTAAATTATAAACGGCACAAATTTGCATAATGAGCTTTAGAATGAATGAAATTTGGTACCATCACTGATTTAAACTAAGCAGCGGGGGAAAAAAATTGTACCTAGATTCAGGTAACCAATTGCAGAAACCTTACCTATTTATCAAATGATAAACCCATCTTGAGACAAAGAAGGAAGAATTCTGATTGGTTTACCCACAGCAAATCTCAAAATTAAGATGTTCACTCTACCTGTCCCTGAACTAGTCTCAAAAATAGTGACAGGTGGATGTATTAGCAATGGTATGATGTATTTTTATGATTTCCACGATAATGATATAGGTATATTTTACAACAGTTGCAATCCATTTAAGTATTCCTTTCTTGGTCATCACATCCTGCTATTTTTGCTAAGAGCAAATAACTTGCCCATAAGCCTGTCAAATGAACAGACATGTCAAAATTCTACCCTTCGCTGTTTAGGCTTGAATGACATTATGAAGTCATTAACGTCTGCCTGACACTGCTTGTCAAGAGATTAATAGGAATAAAAATGAGCAGACACCATGACCAGATGGTATTCACCTACAGGTTAGGAAATGATTTTATGAAATCACTCCGCTAGTAACTGTGTCGTCTGACCAAAAGGATATTTGCATGCAGGAGTGGCACGCACACAAGCAGGAGTGTGTCTCCGTAGATTGGTCCTGGTGTGGGGGCATGTGCTCACACCCATGCTCAGTGAAAGCCTGAGCGAATGTGTCGATTGCGGCTGCTATGCTCCACTGATTCCCAGGAACAGGTAGATTCCCTTTAACAGGTAGGGCAGGAATAAAAAAAAGTTTTGTCTTAAACCTTAAGCCTTACTTAAATCTTACGAAGTTGCTCCCAGACAGTGTCAACAATATAGCAAGTCCTCACTTAAAGTTGTCAATAGGTTCTTGGAAACTGCAATTTTAAGCAGGATGACTTATAACAGACCCAATTTTACCGTAGGCTAATTGATGTACGTAAACAAAGTTTATGGCATATTTCTCGTCACAAAAACATCACCAAATTTCTAAATAAAGACCCCAAACACTTCCAGTATTAAACATAGAAATAAATGTGAGCTTTCTGGGTTAGAGAAAACTCACGCAGACATGGGGAGAACGTTCAAATTCCACACTGACAGGCCGGGAATCGATTTTTTTTTCCTCAATAACTTCAAAACGAAACGATTCATAACGAAAAACTTTAAGCGAGGACTTGCTGTACTGAACTAGGATGGACTAGTGGTCTGACTCAGTATAAAGTTGTTTCGTATGTTCCTATAGAAGTTAGGGCCCATGGGGATGCTTACTGGATGGCTGTGAAATATAATGGGCATCTGCGGGAGAGCAGCAGCAGTGGACTATCTTCTTTTCCCCTCAGTGCCATTTTGCAATTTCCTGATATCCTATCCCCCCCAATGGTTGAGGGCTAGGAGAAGAAAAACAAGAGTCTACTGCTAGGGAAGAAAGTGGGCAGCCCATTGCTTCCACCTGCTCCCCACCTCCTGGTAAGCCTCCCCATTGGGTGCCCCTGCTGGGAAATCAGGAAGTGGGCAGTGGACACTTGAGAGTCCTCCTTTGCCACCACCATTGTGGCTGCAGGTGGTGGCATGAAGGAGGAAAGGAGGACTTAAGTCTGCCTGCTGCTCAGTTCTCAGGCACCAGGGAGGGGGTAGGTTGTGTAGAAACATGCTTTCCAAAACATGGAGAGGTTACTGGGGGGGGGGGGAGGAGCTCCAGGGCTTTTGCCTCAGGGTTCCTGTGGAGCGGCACTGGACTGCTGCAATAATGGTGCATCATCCCATTCTGATCTCTCAGTGATGATGACATCGCTGAGTGATGGGCAAGGGCAACAGCCTCACAAGAGCTTAGCCAGAACCTGTAGCCAGGAGGGAAGGAGCCAAGAAAGCAGGGTGTTTATTTTATTTATTTATTTATTCACATTTTTATACCGCCCTTCCTCCCAGGAGCTCAGAGTGGTGTACATATTTCCTCCCCTCCTTTTTGTCCTCACAACAACCCTGTGAGGTAGGTGGGGCTGAGAGATAGTGACTGGCCCAAGGTCACCCAGGAAGCTTCGTGGCTGAGCGGGGATTTGAACCTGGATCTTCCAGGTCTACGTCTGACTCCCAAACCACTACACCATCCTGGAAAGGGCAGGAATGAGCAGGGGGGAAAGAAGCAGAGACAATGGACAGGGCGGCAGACTGAGAAAGGGAGGAAGCAAGGAGGTGAGCAGTATGAGGGAAGGGACAAGAAAGTTAGAGGGAGAAGGTGCGACCAGAGGCAGCAAGGGGATAAGCAGAGGAGGAGGAGGAGGAGTGGTGGAGGGAAGGCTGCCAGAGTTGGAACAGCTCAAGGAAAAGGACACAAAGCATGACAGAATGAGGCAAGAAGGGGAGAAGCAGAGGGCCCGGGGCAGAGTATATGGCAGAGGATGCTGGTTGAGTGAGGGGAGAAATGGAGCCAGCCAAGGAACATTCAAGAATGCACCCCTCCTCCCAGGCTACAGCTGGGAGGGTATAGGGGGACGAATGGCATGCCGGAGGGACTCCCTCCATAACTGCCATAACTCCCAACCTATTAAGTATGGCCTACCTTACAGGCCAGCAGGTGGCGCAGTGGGTTAAACCACTGAACCATGAGCTGTCGATCGAAAGGTCGGCAGTTCGAATCCGCGACGGGGTGAGCTCTCGTTGCTTGGCCAGCTCCTGCCAACCTTGCAGTTCCGAAGCATGTTAATGAGAGTAGATAAATAGGTACCGCTTGCGGGAAGGTAAACAGCGCTCCGTGTTCCAGCTGCATGCTACGCGCTGCGGCAAGGAGAGTCATGCCGGCCACATGACCACGGAGGCGTCTTCGGACAACGCTGGCTCTTCGGCTTTGAAATGGGGATGAGCACCACACCCTAGAGTCGGACACAACTGGACTTAATTGTCAGGGGTCACCTTTCCCTTACCTTACAGCGTTGTTTTGAGGATGAGCACAATACAGATGGTAAAGCAATTTGCTAATTCAATTACTAAATAAATTATCAGTGCTAACTCCTGGACCTGGACATTTTAGGAGACAAAACAAAAATATTGAGATAGATGCCAAGTGTGATCAGACTTGCTGAGAACGTAAGAATTTAAGATGATTCAGACAGACAGGTGGGTAGACAGACTGACCAACCAACCAACCTACAGGAATCTTGATGAATACTTGATTCTACATTGTGATCTGATCAATCAGGAAAACAAAATGGCTACATAGACCGGTGGAGCGCCTCTCTGTTTCTCTAGGGTTTTGCAAACATTCCACAAAGCACGTTTGCAGCACCCCGTGAGTAGGCAGTGCTGGTGTCGAGGTTGGCACCACTCTGCTCGCCCCAGAGGAAGTGGACTGCCCACTGGGGAAAGTAAGTTCCCTGCCGGGTGAGGGCGGAATGGGGTGTTCTGGGAGGGGGGATTGGTCGGTCAGGCCCATGAAGGGGGGGAGGGATTGGCGGTAGCTCTGCCAAAATCCTATCCTATCCCCCTTCCTGGGCCTGGCTGCCGTTACACAGCCCACTCAAATGTGCACCAGCAAAATAGCTGGCACACATTCTAGTAGACCCATTGGGGCGGCTGGGACTCTACTCGGGATAAGGGGACACATGTCCCCTTCCCCCGGAGGAGTGCTCAAGCTGTGCCAGTACTGGAACTTATCTAGATAGGAGGCAGAGCGGGGGGTCTATGTCCACGCTGCAGCCTAGCTTGACTGGGTTAGACTGTTCTTTTTTTTTCTTGGTACTTAGAAATGATGCTTTATGTTGTTCTTTGTAGCAGTATCTTTTAGCATGACTGATTTTCTAGGAGAAGAGTGTAGGATGATGCTTTACCCCTACTAACTGGGCAAGAGGCACCTTTTCATTTGGTGTTCCTCCTATATTTAGCAGGGAGAGAGTAACTGCTCCCCTTTCACCCCAGCACAGTGTCTTTTCTGGTGGCTGTTTGCTGTTGGTGTTCTGCATCTTTTTTAGATTGTGAGCCCTTTGGGGACAGGGAGCCATTTACTCATTTGATTTTGTCTGTAAACCGCTTTGTGAACTTTTTGTTGAAAAGCGGTATATAAATAATAATAATAATAATAATAATAATAATAAATAATAATAATAATAATAATGCTTTACACATTCATAAGAAAAGTACATAGGAAGCTGCGGCAGAGGAGCAGTTTTCTGCTTTACTTTACAGAGGAGGTTTTTTTTCTGCTTTACTACCTCATCTTCAGGAGACAGCATTTTGCTGATCATTCAGTGCTGCTGATGTTCTGCCAAAACTGCTAAAATCAGATTATGTTTTTTAGCCCAAGGAAACTCATGTGTATATGAGAGAGAGAATGTATATACTGTACAATGAACCTTTAAAAAAAACTACCAAGTAATTAACCAAACTATGTCCAGGTGGAGAGGTATACTGCAGAAGTATACTGAATTTTTAACAACGTGTTTCTAATGACATACTGTGGACCATGCTAGTAATTCTGTGATGGAAACAACCGTATGACAACACTATAGACTGTCTGTGTTTGCTTGTTTGTTTCCATTTTTAAAGTAACAAGAATCTTATCTGTATCATTTGTATCGCTTTTGCCGCCCAGAATCCATGCTCTTTGTCTGTTTCTTTTTTGTTTTGTATGCTACACAAATTCTGGGAACATTTGCTGCAGTGTTACGGCTAAAATTCTCGCATTTATGGTAAGCTTATAGTTTGAGCAGTTCTGTAGCCTCCTACAAAATGGATAACTAAGTCATAGCGTGTTGGAATTCATTTTGTTCTTGTCCTGAGCTGACAAGATATACAGTAGTTCAGATCTCAGAGAAAAGGAATAGACTCTGTCGAAGGGGCCTCTAACCGTTGCAACAGCGTGAAGGTCTACTCTAGACAAAGAGACAAATCCAGGAGTTTCACAGTGCAATGGCTCTGAGCGATCAGGAGTTAGAGAGCTGATGTAGAGTAGCAGTGACGAAAATGAGCTGCAAGTCAGGAAGCCACTAGATTGTACCTTGTCTTTGCTGTGAAGTAACTAGGTGGCCTGAATCAAACCACTGTCTCTTGGTTCCAGTCCTTGCCACACAAAAGTAAGACTGGCCTACCTTACAAGGCTGTTGTACAGTTGAGAAGATGATATATGTGACATGTGTTAAACACTTGAAAGTGCTATACGGATGCTGAAATCACCATCGCTATTTAGCATCACCATCAAATACCTTTAAGCGAAACAACTTATAATGGATGGCGTAGTGGTTCTAGTGATGGACTCAGACCTGGAAGATCCAGGTTCAAATCCTCACTCAGCCATGAAGTTTCCTGGGTGACCTTGGGCCAGTTCTCTCAGCCTCACCTACCTCACAGGGTTGTTGTGAGGACAAAAGGAGGGAAGGAACCATGTACACCACCCTGAGCTCCTTGGAGGAAGGGTGGTATAAAAATGTGAAAAATAAATAAACCAATTTTACATAGGCTAATTAATAAATGTAAACATTCCTATGGCATTTTTCCATCAACTTGAAAACAAAACAACTTTAAACAAAACTACCTTAAGTAAGGACTTACTATATTAACAGCGCAATCCTGTGTAACTCTTGCACCAGTGTAACATTAGATCCACCGGTGTAAGTGCACTTATGCCAGTGTAACTTGCCATACGCCAATGTATACAGGACAGACACCAGCGTAACGCCCCTTGGATGCCGTACATGCGCAGTTCGGACGCAGGACGGATGCCAGAGCAACTGCGCCGGTGCAGGGGGTATTCTGGGAATGCCCCCTGCACTGGTGGAGTTGCGCTGGAGTCCATCCTATGTCCGAACTGCGCATGCGCGGCGTCCAAGGGGGGTTACGCTGGAGTCCGTCCTTGTACGTCGGTGTACGGCAAGTTACACTGGCATAAGTGCACTTACACTGGTGGATCAATTGTTACACCGGTGCAAGAGTTATGCAGGATTGTGGTGTAAGAATATTTATATATCACTTTTCAACAAAGCAGTTTACACAGCTAAATAGACAGATGAATAAATGGCATTCTGTCCCAAAAGGACTCACAATCTAAAATGATTCAGGAGAAACCCCAGCAAACAGTCACTGGAAAAAGACACTATACTGGGTGAAGAAGGATACTTACTCTCCCCTGTTAAATATATGAGGAGCACCACTTACAACCCAATCCTGACCAACTTTCCAGTGCCGATGCAGCCTCAGTGCATCCCTGAGTTAAGGGAACAACGTTTCCGTAGTTTGAGGAGGCCTCCGTGACTGCCCCCCACCATAGAATGCAGCGCGCAGCCTGTTGGCACAGCTGCATCAGTGCTGGAAAGTTGGGTTAGGGCAGGCAATCCTAACTGTTAGCCAGTTAGCTGGGGTTGATGCTTCCCTCCTTTAAATGCATAGAGTTGACATCTCCTTTCCTTATAGATGCCTGCCTCCTTTCAGGTCAGCCATTTAGTGTGACGGTATTGCCTCTGTTCTAATTCATGTAGTTCTCAAGTTAGAAGTTCAGTAAGTGTAGTAGGCAGCAGGCTGTCTTCCCATACACCTCGTGTGCAGAGTTATATGCGACCTTGGATGTACACATGTTCCTGACTTTCAAAAGCCACCCTGCTTCACACACACACATGCAATACATTTTACAGTGCACATATAGGCAGTTCTCCTACTTTATAGGATTTTCAATCCGTGATATTACGAAACAATCCGTAGATCATCCTGGATCGAGTTTCAATCACCTCACTAACATGTTGTCTTGAACCATGGCCAGACATTACGTAAGGACATAGGTTGCCAGATCCTGGGCAGACAAGAAGGCACATAATTGCAGACTTGACTTCTGTTTCAGTGAAAGCAGCACATTATGTCCTTTCTCTTCTCTGAACGCCAATTCATGGCACCAATCCCTTTCCTACTTTTATTCTAATTTTCGATAAATGTATGCTCTGATGAATAAAAGATTGTGATAACATAATCACACCTTCTTCCCACAGAGATCTATTATTCCCCCTTTCCACTTCACAGTCTCATCATCATTTTAACCTCCAAAAGACTCAGAGAGCTTAAATGAAAATGAAATATGTTTTCTATCTTTTTAACCAATGCGCTGTCTGAAGACAATTGATACCAGCATGTCAGCAATGGTCAAAGCCGCAGATAAAGGACGAAGCAGACGGAAGTGCATTTCATGTCAGCCTTTAGAGAAAGTGCAATTGATTTGGAGGGTGAAGGAGAGGCAAAATAAACCTGTGGCTATGCTAGTATTAATAGGTACTAAGAGGAGATGCTTCATTTAGCTCAGCGATAATAACTTTGCCTCTTTGGATTAGCATACATTGTCTGAATTCTCACATCTTCAAGAAGGCTAGATTACTGATGAGAGGGAAATGGACTGATCCTTAGGTAGCTGAAATTACACTATGGTGCTCAAACGCCATTGCAACACACAAGCAATGTGTTATTTATTAGGGCTTTGGTGACTGATCCTGAGCTGACACATCTGATATCAGCTCAGCCACTTCATACCATTTTAAGGCATCAGCCAAAAGATAGAGATTTCTGAGCCGGTTGGCAATTTGCCAGGGCCGGCTTTATTTTCTTTTTAGTGTTTTACAGGTATTTAAATTCTCCTACACAGGCAGCTTGGGGTGGGGAGAATGCGGGGGAGGGAGAGAGAGAGAGAGAGAGAGAGAGAGAGAGTCTCATTTACATAGCTAAACGTCATGTCTTTCTCAATAGCTTTGTTACATATTAGCCCTGGTTTTTTTATGTGTCATTTTTTTTTCTTCTTCAGCAGCTATCAAAATATTTATAGCCTTTCTCATTATTTCTTCATTGCGCCCAAAAGCAAGGATGGCAGACAGGCCCTCGCTATTCTTCTTTTACAGATAAGATATGGATTGGTTGAACCATTCAGCCCTTAGAGCTGAAAGCTGGAGATTCACACTTAAATTTTCCATAGATGCTCCTGCTGTTCTAGTTACCAAAAAAACAGTCCCTGTTTCTGGTACCTGTCCTTGGCAAATCACTCTTCTCTGACCTCATTCTGCCTTTAGGGAGATTTTTGGGGTGCCATACAAATTATTATGAATTATTACAGTTCCCTTCTTGGAGTTTCAACCTCCTTCTCTGAGGCTCGACCAGTAACATTTCTGAGGCTGCATAATGTGAGAGATTTGTGAGGTTTGTAAATAATAATAATAATAATAATAATGATGATGATGATGGTAGATCTATGGGAGCCTACATTTGGTTGGGGCCGCAATACCGAAAGGGGAAGATTGGGAGAGGAGAGGTTAATCTGAAGCCAGGAAGTCTGTAGTGGTTTGGGAGTTGGACTTAGACCTGGAAGATCCAGGTTCAAATCCCTGCTCAGTCATGAAGCTTTCTGGGTGACCTTGGGCCAGTCACTCTCAGCCTCACAGGGTTGTTGAGAGGACAAAAGGAGGGGAGGAACTATGTACACCACCCTGAGCTCCTTGGAGGAAGGATGGTATAAAATATGAAAAAGAAACAAACCCCAATCCTTAAGATGCAGTTCTATTGATTAACACCCCCCTGCACATACTGTCACACTGGTCCGGGGGGGGGGCAGGTAAGGATCAGTGCAATGGGGCACTTTCTTTCCCCAGCAACCACTGTCCGCCTCTCAAACGGCCACCCGATCTTTCCAGCCCACTTCCACTGTGGTCTGCTTAGCTGCATGCATTTCCAAACAGCTCCCGTGCATTACCCATAAACGAGGGGCCCCCCTTTCTGCCACCGTGCCTCCAAGCACCTCAGGAGCTCCCGCGGCTGGCAAAAGGGGAATAAGGGGAGTAAATGATAGCTTCCCTGCTGATAGTCCGCCATCACCCCTTCAATGTAGCACCCCAAGATAACTATGCTCCCCATTTCTGAAGGGGCAGAACAGGGAGCCCCTTCTTCAGTGATCTGGCTCGGTAGCTTAAAAGCGAGCAGCCAAGGATGGTTTTAGTAGAGCACTGGTTTCTCTGAATCCAAAGCAAATGCACACACATTATAAGTTCATTATAAGACAGCTTTATTGCTTATCCAACTCTTGCAGGGAGTGCGATCCCAGGTTGTTCTGGGGTTTGATGATCCCTCAGGCTGGGTGCCTGGGGTGCTCTGTGGGTGTAGCCTGGGCGGGGTTGGGGTGTGTGCCCAGTGGACTGGCCTCAGATATAGCCAGGGGAGGACTGCAGCACCTGTGATCATCCTCCCAGGTCTGTACTCCTTCTTTGGGTCACTGGTGGTAGGCTTCTTCAGCTTGGCTGCCTCCCCTCTCTGGAGACTCCTCACTGGCCTGCAGTGGTCCCCCCCACCAGCCCCTTTCGGCCTCTAGTTGCCCCAAAACAGGCCCCATCTTCCTCTTCCCCGTTATCCCCCTGTACCCACACCCCCGCTGTCCCCACCAGCTGTTCTGAGAACAGACCTTCCATGCTCAGCCACCTCCATGCTGTCTCGATGAGTTGGGTGATCCTGCCCAGCACTGGGGTCTGCAGACCTCAGTCGGCACAGCCAATTTGGGTCTCCCACCAGTTCTGGAGTCCACGGAACACCTGCACGGGAGATTTTGCAGCCCAACCCAGGACCAGGTAAGGGTCCTGCCAGACATTGCTTACACTTGTCCCAAACGTTAGTAAGTAAGGGGGTCCAAAAAAGAGGAGGGAAGCCCTGGAAAAGTGAGTGAAAGTACAAGCATTTGAGGGCAACAAGAAAATAACTTCTAACTCTCTAAATTATTTACTATATATTATAACTGTTCTAAAGGCCGGCCGTGCAGGGCTGTTGTCCAGTTGGGCAACATATTCCCCAGCAAGTGAGGCCAAGGGCAGGCCAAGATGGACTCTCTTGTCCCTAATTTATAGTTGGATCCTCCACTCAACGGGACTCTAGTTTTTTGCTGGGTCATTTTCTGCCCCTTTGTCAAAGTCACGCATTCATCCAACTGTCATCTCGAAAAATGATATCCTTCGCACCTCTACATTCCCATCACTTAAGTGACCATCTGCCCGGACTTTCCTCCGCTCATGAGAGAATACTGCCATATACTGGCACCAGGCTGCTCTTAATTTCTGGTTTATTTTGCTGGGAAGATAGAACATTCAGGGCTTATGATGGTTGAATGCTGCTTTTTCCACCTCACCTTAATAATTCAGACACACCTGTGCCTGAATAATTATGCCTCAATGCATGAACCAAACAGAGGAACAAACAACTAGCTGAAGGCATAGTTTCTGGAACAAGACTGTCTTCACAGTCCACAGGTGTTAATGAACCCATTATGTCACCACCACCTGTGTGGAGACTGAAGCAGGTTCAACAGAACACACAGGTGGGCCACAACTTGTGCAGACCTCCAACAAAGGAAGTACACATGCACACACAGCTATAATCCCTTTGGACTAGAATTCACTGCAGATGTTTCATTATTTTCCTCTTTCTTTGCTTCGTCTATTGTTCCTGTTCTCCCGATCAAGTTTCTTATTCCTACCTTATCGCTTTTCCCACTCTGGCCTCTGTTCTTCCTATCTCTGCTTTAGGCAGCAGTTCTATAGTAGATATTAAGTTGGGATTAAGCCACGTTGAACTCAATGGGTTTAATAATGTATGAGTACACATACATAGGACTGTCCTCATCCCTGCACTGGAACTTTCTTTCCTGCTTTCCAACCTGTTACCCTGATTCCTTCCTCCCTTTCCCCTCTTTTAATTCTGATTGTTTGACTGTTAAGTAAACTACGCTTGACGTCTAATGTAGAATGGTAGTTTTGGGTTTTGTCTTAAGTGGCCTGAGAGATGCAAAATGGGGTGGCAGGGAAGCAGAATAGGGAGGCAGGCTAAGAAGTCCCAGAGCCTGCGTATCCCCCCCCCTTCATGGTTCCAGTCCATTTTCTGGGGCTCTCCCAGCCACTTTAAAACAAAAACAGCAACTCCTACGTTATGTCTTATTTGACCCCAAGATATTATAATGTTTCGGGACATTTTTATTTTAAAAATTTGAGCAAACATGCTTAAAAATGGGATTAAAAATGAACCAGCTAATATTGTTCAGAAAAGGAAGCTTTCTTTGTGCCCCCCTCCCTCAATCCCAGAAATAACATTCAGGAATTTTCTGTTGAAATAAGGATATTTCTCTTACAATTCAATCCTATGCTTCCTGCCCTACCGATCAGCCATGCCGAAATAGCTTATGCTTCATCTTTTGTGTGTGGGGGTGGGGGGGGGGGAGAATCCCGGTAGTCTCCTCTAAGTAATGAAACATTTGCTTCCTTACCCAGGGGTAAGCCTTCACAGAGTGGAAGAGTCTACTCCAACCTGCGCCAGCGGATCAGGTCCTGGAAGAGGGTTTGGATTCAACAGCCATCACTTCCGCCGAACTTTCCCTTTTGTGGACCCGATCTGCACTCCTCCTTGTCCCATCCCACTCTCCCCCTACCCGGTCCCACTTTCCCCATTGACTTACCTGCATCGGTGGGCTGGTCCAGTGAGTGCTGTTGCCATGTGTGAGGCAGCTGCGACCTCCCCACCAGCAGCACTCCAGCAGCATGAAACTTTGTGCATACTGGAGGTTCTTTTGGACTGCTGTGAGGTAGTCGTCACTGGCAGAACCCTCAATCCACCAGTATTAGTGCCCAATAGGATTGGTCTGTTAAATTACCAACATCTAGGTAGCAAAAGAGAGCCCACAGATCGGCAGCCCAATTCTGCCTAAGATGTGGTGGCCAGCTGCAATGGCCAGCCGCTGCATCCTAAGCAGGATGCAGGCCACGCTGGCGTGGCCAGAGCTCACAGGGGAAGGGGACATTTATCCCCTTCCCCCAGTGTAAGCCCTGGTGGCCCCAATGGGCCTCCTTGGATGTGTGTCAGCTATTGAGCTGGTGCAGATCCAGGGAGGCCATGTAAGGCCGGTCTGGGAAGGGACTTGGGATATTGGTGCAGTCCAGCGCCAATATCCCTGCCCTCTCCCAGGCCTGGCTAGCCAATGGCCCCCTCTGGCCTGGAAAGCTCACATTTCTTTCAATGCTTAATATTAGAAGTGTTTGGGGTCTTTATTTAGAAGTTTGGTGATGTTTTTGTGACCAGAAATATGCCGTGAACTCTTGTTTACGTATATCAATTAGCCTACAGTAAAATTGGTTTCGTTATAAGTCGTTTCGCTTAAAGTTGCAGTTTCCAAGAACCTATTAACTTAACTGAGGACTTGCTGTACCTTAGGCCCCCTGGGGATTCTGAGTCCATATTGTAATTTTATTTATAAATCCCACATGCAGGGCCACATTATGACTTCCATGGGCCGTAGACAATTGTGCCTTTATGGCCCCCTGCCACCATAATAATATCAATATTAAAATTATTTTTGGTATAGCTTTAAAGACTTCAACGCCCCCCCCCCCGTAAATATTAGGCAAAAATTAATAGATTTTCGTGGGCCCTAAAAGTTTTGTGTTTTTTCTGATTTGAGAAAGAAAATAAAATATTTTCTTCAACCCTAGAAGTTCCTTTTCTTTCTTCTGATTTAAAAGAAATTAAACATTTTCGTGGACCCTTAAAAGTATTGTGGGCCCTAGGCACAGTGCCTACTTTGCCTAATGTATGTCAGCCCTGCCCGCATGCAGTGAATGGTTGTCAGCTAGATTCAAAAAAGTTTTTTATTTCATTGGCTAATTTCAGAGGAACAATATTATAACAGATCTTCCAGCATCTCCATGTGTCAAACTGAAGTACTATCACAATAAAACTCTCAAATGTGATCCCTAGTAGAAACAGGAATTAGAAAAAAGTAGAAATTATGAAAAACAATAAATTGGAGGAATACCTGCATTTCAAAGACTTTAGATCTAATATTAGAAAGCTGAGCATAAATATAATCAGATTATCCTGTTGTAATTCTTTTCAGGATCCTTTGAAAAGTACCTTTTTAGGCCTTTTAGGCTCCCTTAAAATGGTAGTTAAGAAAAATTATATAGAATTGGTTGCTAATATACCATTTCCTGTAAATATTATAATTACTAGCAGCTGGGCAAGTAAAGCTGTTCCTTCATTTAATGAATTGTGGACTCTGGGGTGATTCAGTCATTACTGGCAATAATGTAGGAGCTGCTTCTCAGTGGCTCCTGTTCACACTGCTCCAATAGATTTTGTATCCCGGACCCACATGGGCAGGTGCAATTACATGTTTCCTTAACACCTTGCCAATGAGTCAGAAAGAAAAACAACACTTGGATGATAAAGAACGATACAAATGGCTCCACTCTGGATTGAAACATTACCAGAATACAGTAGCATTACCACTGTGCAGGCGGCACCAGACTCCAGGCAAGGGGGGAGCCTCCGCATGCTTCCTAGTGTTTTCGGTGGTGATCACTGCCAAAAACGCTGCAAGGGAGGCGTGAAAGTGTGCCCTCCTTCCCGGCCTCAGTGCCGTTTGGCTCCGAAATGGAGCCATTTGTCAGCAAGGGGGGCATAATGTGCTGATACTGGGGCGTCAGCGTCATTCCATCATGCACCCTGCCCTGGGGGAAGGGCGTGCATGCGCTACGGTACTGTACCACACTGCCATTAGAGGAAACCATGAGGAACAACACAGCATTTTATAGAACTGAGCTGAAAATTCTTTAAAAATAATCTATGGTTCCTATTCAGGATGTGGAGGGCTGGGCTGTGGTTGGGAAATTCATCAGTCTCAGCTTATCACTGGCTGGTGGTGTCAGGTGTCCACTTTCCATTTGTTAAATTTATTTTGCTGCTCTTGTGCTGGTGGCAGATGCAGCAGCAGTTCTAGAAACCCTAGGGCTCTTCCCAGTAGCCAACTCGGTCCAGCTGCCATTTTTTCCCCAGAATGCCTAGGGAATTATGCTACATTGTGAAATAGGAAGCTTCTGAAGTGGGGAGTCTGGTGGCCCCAATAGGGAGTGTTATTGTAGTAGCAACAATAATTGTGTACAGTGTGCATGGTACAGAATGGATAAATAGGGTGACTGGAAAAGTGGTGGAAGTTTGGGGGTGATACATCTACAAGCAATTCTAGAGGCTTTTTACCCACTAGAAAACTATATATTTTTTGCATGACGCTACAGTCACATGATGCAGCAGCCGTACTGGACATAAGTACGCTTGCCATAAATCCTGGAATGCCCGGGACGATCCCAAATTTCAGGCTAGGAGGTATGGGCACGATCCCGGATCGCCGCCACCGCCACCATGTTTAAAATAAGTTACTTACCCGGGCGTCGGAATGTTGGCTTGTGAAATCTCGCGAGAGCCAAGATGTCGGTGCCCAAATCCCATGAGGGCATGATTCCCTCATGGGACTTGGGCACCTACATCTTGGCTCTCACGAGATTTTGCGAGCCGCTGACATCTTGGCTCTCGCGAGATTTTGCGAGCCAACATGCCAGCGCCCGGGTAAGTAACTTATTTTAAACATGGCAGCGGCGAGCGAGCAGGTGAGTAGGCTGTTCGCCCACTGTCTCACTGACTTGGAGCCAGTGAGACAGCGGACGAACAAGAGACTGCCCGGGGCCAGGCAGTCTCCAGATCGCTCGCTGTCTCACTGGATCAGAGCCAGTGAGACAACGAGCGATCTCCGGAGACAGACTGCACGGGGCCAGCTTGCCCGGGCCCGTGCAGTCTCCGGATTGCTCACTGTCTCGGATCGCTCGCTGTCTCACTGGCTCTGAGCCAGTGAGACAGCGAGCGATCCGGAGACTGCCCATGCGAGCCGGCCCCGGATCAGCAGCACAACGAGGATGCAGCAGCAGCAGCACGGATCTCAGCAGCACGACTGCCAGATCAGCACTGCCGACGATGGTGGCGTAACTAAATTTAATTAATTATTTAACTTAATCAATAAATAATTAATAATGCAAGCTAGAAATGTACTAAATAAAATACTGATGTAGCTTATTAGAATAGGATTGCAATTGTTACTGGCAGTACTTTTAAAAACACACGTAACGTGTGTACACAGAGGCGGGGAGCAATTATATGCAGGGACCCTGCGTAGTGGACAGTGGCACTTCCGTATAATTCAGAACGGGAAAGAAAATAGAGGCAAAGGTGAAAAGTGCACAAGATTTATTTTAGGGCCCAAAAACCAAAAAAAGAGGGATACAACTGGGGTCTAACTAAAATAGCTCACTTTTACTTAACTCTAGACAGGGGAATTTTACGGCTGACATACACACTCGTAGAATTGAGCCCTAAGGAAAGCAGTTAGGGGGAGGAGAGAGGAACTCTTTATGAGGAGGGACACAGCAGAGTGGAGGAAAACGTGAGGGGAGAAGGAATGTAGGAATATTAAATGGGCTCCCCAGAGAAATCCAGAAGAAGGAAATGGAGTGTTTGGGGTCAGGGGTGTATTAACCCATGGGCGGGCCCCTAGGCTTTCAGGTATTTAGGGCCCCCTCCAGCACTTCAATATTTTACCCCACTACAGCTAACAAATTATTTTCAAATAGAAAATGTAACAATATGGAAAATGTAACAGTGAAAGGACATTACTGATTACATATTGATAAAGTATAGTCAATTTTAAAATTATTTTCATGATGAGCTCATACAAAAAAACAACCTTCAATTAAAGTTTAATTAAAGGGATACGGGCCCCTGTCCAAACCGGGACACCCCCCCCCCCAGAATAATTAATAATTAATTAATTGATCCAGAAGTTTTATTTATTTATTTGTGACCATGAAAATGGCCATTTTGCTGCCACTGCCACTTGCCTGTCTCGCAGCCATTGCCATTGCTGCCGTAGTAGCCACTGCCATTGCTGCCGCCATTGCCGCCGCCATTGCTGCCATCGCCGCCACCGCCGCCCATTCTGGAGCCTGGCCGGCTACATCCAGGCTGGCCAGGACTCCTGCCCCCTCAAGCCACCGCTGCTGCTTTCAAAACATATCCTTTTTTGGGGCGATGCCATCTTGGATCTCGCGAGATCCAAGATGGCGCAGCTGAGAAAATGATACGTTTTGAAAGCGGCGGTGGTGGAGCCCGGAAAAACCGGGACTGACCCTGTTCCAGGCCCGGCTGGCTGGGACCGGGCTCTGGAAACCGGGACAATCCCGTTTTTTCCGGGACAAATGGTAAAATTTATTTATTTATTTACAGTATTTCTATCCCACCTTTCTCCCCGAAGGGACCCAACCTGTCCGTCCCTGTATGGCCCCTAGGCTGAAGCCTAGTCAGGCTTATGGATAATACATCCTTGTTGGGGTACAGAAGAAGAGAGAGAATGGAGGTAAAGGGGGAACAGTAGGAGAGAAAAGGCAGTTCAAGCTGAAGTAAAAAGCCTGAGGTGGAGGGTGGGTCTCTGCATCCTGAACTGGAAGCTACAGGTAAGGGGGTGAGCTCCGAAACAGGCCATGAGAGCACTTCACCCACTTGCCTGACACCCGAAGCCTCCAATTTTGGAGTCCCTGGTGGGTCGGTCAAGCCGGGAGTTTGTTTGTGAAGGAGGGCTGAGGCTGCACTCAGGCCTCTAACAACACGTCAAACAACAGGAAAAACATGCACGCACCAGTCATGCACAGCACTCACAAACAGAGAAGTAACAAACACTAAGTGTGCAGTCAACATGACTTCACGTGAGACAAAGATAAGGAACGATAGTGGGGATTGGGTCGGTGAATCTTTGGTGAGGCTGCACTGCGAACCAAGGCTACTGTTCCTGTTTTTGCTTGGCTTCAGAGCAGTGAGTTGCAGGGGCTAAGGTGACAACAGTGCAAGTGGGGTCTCACAAATACCAGGGCTATGAAGCAAGTCTTTTAGTATGCAAGGGAGGCAGTAGTCTTAAAGGGAGCAAGGCAAGGAGCCAAGATGTAATTCTTGGAGGGAAGGAGAAAAGGACAATGCATTTGGGGGGGGGGGGGAGAGGTGGCTCAAAAGCTGGCTAGCCTGCTCGGACTCTACTGCTTTGGTAGTAGCGTTAGGAGAGACAGAAGGTGAAAAGCTCGAAAGAAAAGAGGGTTGTGGGGTATTATTGTTCTTGGGTGCCATGTGGCACCATGATTCTTGGGTGGAGGCTGGAATGGGGGTGACTTAAAGCAACACCAGTGGGTTAATGCTCCGTAGACTGATAGCAAGGCAATGGGCAAGCAAAGAGAATGAATAACACAAAGGTTTTTATACCCCTTTTTCCCATAGAATCCTGTCCTACCTTTGTTTTCCCGCCCAATTGAGGGTACAGTAGCTACTTTGGATGGTTCATGGGCTCATTAGCTTATCTCTTTGATTGAGCTTAATCCTAGGGTTGGTGAGGACTATTGGAGGAGTGATACTTTCCCCTTTACTTTCCCCTTCATTTTACAACAGATTTCCCCCAAATCCAGGAGTCCATGGAAGTGGCCAGGGTCACAAGACACCAAATATGCTGGTCCAGAAGAGACTGGAGCTGGAGCGCTTTGTTAAAATTTTGGAGGCATGAGAATTCCATTTGAATTCAAGGAGTAAACAAGCTCCATTCAAACTTGGAGCATTGAGCACCATAGATCAATTAAGAAAAGGGGATGTTGATTACATGGCCTTTGAATCAAAAGTGTGGTCTTCCTGGCCTGTGGATCTGTGGCCTCTTGCCATCAATCCTGGGAATAGTCATATTGCTGGTCTAGCCCTTTGCTCTCCCGGTAGGCATCTAGCACCAAGTACATGTGTTTAGATGTGTGTCTCCTGCACGCCTTGAATAAACAGGAAAAATAATATTCACCATAGGCAGCCAGGTAACAGAAATGTCTTTGCTCAACTCCCTCATTTAGAATTGCTGCTGTAGGTCACTTCATTCACCATCACAGCTGGGCAGATTTATAGGTTCAAGGTACTAGCATCTGTGGTCAGTTCACAAAGCCATCTTGATGAGTTTCAATTGTTTTCATTTGGATACTTGCTTATGGTATTTGGCAACGGAATATCAATATATCCTTTAGAACAAGTGCAACAATAAGATATTAATTGCTTCACCCTGAGAATCTAAATTATACTTGAGAACTGGGCTGTATTCAACATTTTTTAATAAACAAACTTCAATCAATGTGAGTTTTTCAAATAGATTAAAGTTGATGGCGACAAAAAAGCAAGAGAATTTCTTCAAAAGGAACATTGACCTTGAAATCCTTCCAACTTTTATAGACTCAACATAACTAATTGGTATTTTAAAAGAGCGATACATTTAAATGGGTATGTAGCAAGATTATCTTCAAGTGTAAATATTCATAGCAACTTTCCCATATGCAAATTACTTCATATCCACCCATGTCCTCGTTCTAAAATTTGATTGCCTAATCAGCAATATTCATGATTTTGGACACAGTAAGAACAGACTTGGTGGGCTTGCATATGGTTGATCAGCTAGATCAGCTGTTCTCAAAGTTCTCCCCACGAGTTGGGGAAGTTGTAAGTCCTTGTAGGGGTGGGTCGACGTCGGAGTGATTGCGCTGCAGGCAAGAAAAAGTTTTTTTTAACTTACTGGGGGTCGCGCCAGCCCTCCAGAGGGCAAGGGGGACATGGCCCCCTCTGAGGGCCTCCACATACTTCAGATTGGCTCCCTGAAGTGATCGAGACCCACTTCCGGTTTACATCCAAAGCCGGAAGTGGGTCTCAATCACTTCAGGGAGCTGATCTGAAGTGCGGGGAGGCCCGCAGAGGGGAATGCGCCCCCGTACCCTCCGGAGGTCCAACGCAACCCCCAGTAAGTTTAAAAAAACTTTTTCCCAGCGGCAGAAGGGTGTTGCTGATGTTACTGCACATCGCCGCCCCCCTTTAGGGGCTAGTGACTGCATCCTGTTTTCGTGGTGAGTCGCGACCCACCATTTTGAGAACCACTGAGCTAGATATTTCAGAGAGAGAGAGAGAGAGAGAGAGAGAGAGAGAATAACTTTCCTTTCAGTGTTGTCCACATGGTCCCAAACAATTGGCCCAGGAAACTAAGAACATGGACAATCAGTGTGTGCGTACGCGTTTTTCAAGTTTTCTACGGGATCTTGGGGCAACAAGATCTCAACAGGTAGGGACAAGATTCACAGCAAGGAAAGTCCTGAACTCTGGGGACTATTCAAGTTTAAGAGTAAAAAACAAAACTGCATTTAAAGAGCATTTGTTGTGTTACCCTTTTTATAACTCAACAACCAGAAAAGTATAGTCTGAAGCATAGGCTGGGGAAAAGAACTCCCCATGCACACTAAACCCCTGAAGCAGTGAACCCAGGGTTTAAAGTTATGATCATCTGGATACACCCTTGGGCAAAGCACACCTGCTTTGTGCCATGAGAGTTAGTATCATCTTGAGACAGTCTGAGATAGGGAGCCATTATCTCCATCATTCATTCATACAAACAAACTATTTCCAGAGTCACGACTTCTAGTGCTGCAATGTTATCCTTACTGCATTTTGAAGTTATCACCATGAAGAATTACATGTGGATAATATAGCCACATTAATCATCCATGTGGATTTTTCAGGGACGATCCATGACCAGATGGTAGAATTCTAGTATTCTCCTCTCATACTGTCTGGGATACTTTATGTAGATTATGTAGACACGTGACTTAGGCCCAGGTAGAAATGACTGTGCAGTGAGCTCCATGCACACAGGGAGAGTTCTCATCTTTGGCAACTGGAACATTCCTGAAAACTGGGGAAATGGTTTAATCTACCTCTGGCTGGGGAACTGCTGCCTGTTGAAGGAAAAAAGAGAAGTTCTAGAGTGCTGACACACAAGCTCTTATGGAAGCCTGAAGGGTAATTTGAATCACAGCCATTATATTTTCCAAATATCTGTTGCTATCTTTGTCAGTCTCCTACACCCACCTGAAATACCATCATTATCACAGTAAAAGGGCAACATGAAATTAAGACTAAATGTTCCTGAGAATTATTATTTATTTTATTTTTCACAGTTGTATACTGCCCTTCCTCTAAGGAATGCAGGGTGGCATATATAGCTCCTCCCCTTATTTTTTCCTCACAACAACCCTGTGAGGTTGGTGAGGCTGAGAGATAGTGACTGGCCCAAGGTCACCCAGGAAGCTTCATGGCTGAGCAGGGATTTGAACCTGGAACTTCCAGGTCTAAGTCTGACTCCCAAACCACTACACCATCCTGGCTCTAATGCATAACTTAACCCACTGAGTTTGGTGGTTTGCTTTAAAAATACCTGAGGGGGCAGTGGAATGGAATTGAACTATGGTGGAGGAGCTGGGGAGGGGGGCTTAGGTCTTTGATTCTGCCATGGTTCCACTCCAGATCATGCCCTCTGGAGATCATGCAGACAAATTCAAACGAGATCAGTCTGTGAATGGATATTGGTCATGAGAAGCTACATAGAGTTACAGCACAATCCTGTGTAAGGTTCCAGCTGTGTCTTGACCCAACTTCTCCTTCTAGGAGCAGGTTTGTTCCCTTTAAATACAATTTCTATCTGAAATGCTCCCTTAAATGCCCACTTCAACTGACAAACACCTCTCCTCAAATAGTTAGGATGCTATGTGCAAAAACAGAAGCTGAACTCCAATGGACAATTAACAAAATTTATTGTTTTACAGCAACCCTAACTAGTCACATCGCTAGGGGCACGCGTCACCTTTAAGGAAGTGGCTCCACCCCCACACATGATGTCACACGCAGGAGCAGAGCACCCCCCCACACCATTATCAGCTCCTTTTGGAGCCAAACAGACACAACGGCAGGCCCAACTTCAGCATCAAAATGTAAGTTCCGGGGAGACACACATCACCCTTGTGCGCATGTCACCCCTGGGCAGCCCACCCCACACACTTCCCTTTGTCATCACCCCTGACCCTAACACCATAAGTTATCCCCAAAGCAGAAACCCTTCTGCTTAGCACTGTCTTGCAAACAGAAACAGTCCCTTCAACAAAAATCCCCCCAAACCAGTCTCTTTCAGCTGGCATCCAGGCAGGAAGCAGGCTGGTTTCTTAAGTCCTTCCTCCAGTCTAGCAGAGCATCCAGCCACACATCCTGTAGAGGATCTGGTCCTTCTGGCAAAGTCCTTCAGCTTAGCAGCATAAGACCAGAGAGGGAGAGCCAAGTCCACAGCAAGCTTGCTCTTTTTATACTAAAAGCCCATTAGTCCATTATGGATCACAGCTGGGGGCTGCAATCCAAAGTCCTAATTATTGGTAACACCTGTGGGGCACACCCTGCGTGGGCGGTAGGTGTGCCTCCACCCACAGCAGTCCTGGGTGTTGACCCCTTGCTGCCCAGTCCTGTCAAAGTCCTGTCAAAGTCCAAGTCTTCATCTGTTAACTCCTTGCTGCCCGGATCTGTCAACAAGGGTCCACTGCTGACACCACACTTGGCTCTTGCCAGTCTGCTGGATCTTCTTCCACCACAGGCTGGCAGCCCAGGGCTACCCGCCAGATCTTGAGCCCGAGGCTGCCCGTCACATGGTGGGCCGGAGTTTTACCTGGGGGAAGGGGATGCTCATCCCCATCCCCGGGTGTAAACCGGGGCCGGCCTGATGGGCCTCCTCGGATTTCCGCCAGCTAAATAGCGGGTGCCATCCCCCTCCCTATCCCGGGCTGGCTAGGCCAATGCCCCCCCTCCCTTGCCCACTGGACTGCTCATGCGGCCGCCGGCAGGAAAGCTGACGCTCCTCCGGCGTCCGCGTTCTCAGTCTGGCGGTGGAGTGAGGGAGACTGGCCTTGCACTGGCCTCCCTTACTCCTGAGTAGTTGCAAATGTGCCTTACGGCATGTTTGTGACACTTTTGAACGGTGTAGAGCGCGCGCTCCGCCATTCTAACGTTCCCCAGGATTGCGCTCTTACTGTGTGCCTGAGTGCTGGATGATGGCTGAAAGCAACATGGCAAAGATACTGTATTTCTTCAATTCTAAGACGCATGTTTTTTCCCAATTAAGCATTTCAAAAAATGGGGTGCGTCTTAGAATCGAAGGTCTCCAAAAAGCACCCCAAAATGCTATCTTCTTACTTACTGGGGCTTGGGGGAGCTTCAGGGAGACCTGCGCGACCCTCTGCAGGCCTCCCCGATCTTCAGTTCGGCAAAACCCGGTGATTTTCAGCCATTTCCGGTTTTCGCGAAAACCAGAAATGGCCAAAAATCGCTGTTTTTCGCTGAACTGAAGATCAGGGAGGCCTGCAGAGGGTTGCGCAGGCCTCCCTGAAGCTCCCCCAAGCCCAGGTAACGAAGGAAATGGCACTTTCTGACGGGGCCAGAAATGCTATGCAAAGGCAGTGCACTCAATCATCCTCAGCTGCAGGAGACATGCTGGGGAGAGTTGGTGCTGAGCGGGTAGATTTAATGAAGGGAGGTGAGTCTTACAATCCATGGATTTTTTTTTCCCCTGCTGGTGGTACTGAAAGTAAAGGTGCACCTTAGAATCGATGGCGCCTTAGACTCGAAGAAATACGGTATTTCATCTTGCTCTCCCATGAGACTTTGGCTGACCACTGCTGGAAACCGAATACTGAGCTAGATATGCCCTTGGTCTGTTCCAGCAAGGCAGTTCTTATGACCCTAAAATAAGATGCTATTTGGACATAGTAAACTGTGAGCTCAATCCTATCCAAAATGGCAGACGCTGCATCCTGTGCAGAGGGCGGGATGGGACTGGGAGGCTTCCGCAGGGCAAGGGAATGTTTAATCCCCTTACCCCTGTGTAAGCCTTTTGACCCACAATGGGTCTTCTTGGACCTACGCTAGCAATTTCGCTCGCATAAATCCAAGGAGAGAAAAGGGGTGGGGAGGCTGCAGGGAAGGGGGATAGGATCCGGTGCTGGACTTCAGCAATGGATCCTTCCCTTCTCATGGCCTCCCTGTCCCCTGATACTCCCCCTCCCAGCCCCCATTCCTCCCTCTTGTGCCCCCTCCCACCATCTCCTCCATCCTATCTGCTCCGGCAAGCGTCCAGGGAGCCTCCAATGCAGGCGGGATGGCATAGACCTTCCTGCCATCATCCCTGGCAGCACACTGACCAACGCGCTTTCAGGAAGGCATTTGTGACTGGCGCTGACCACTTTATGGCAGTCAGTGCCAGTGCAGTAGGCGCACCGCCATTGGTCAGCGTGCATAGGATTGGGCTCTGAATGTCATATGCACATTTTTAAAAAAAACATAAATTCTATTATGTAACTTCTGCTACCCCAATAAAAATTCCTGATTGTGCAAAACAAAGAAGACTTGTGGAAAGCATGCAAGGTAATTGCTTGTTACTATAATGTTGATAATATGTTAACGTTTGCAAACACTTCTCTTAATGTTGTGTTTTCTTAATTTTCTCCTCATTATACTACTCACATCAGTAACAGAATATTTATCAGGAGAATTTTCCCTTTTTACAATTCCCATAAAAGGTACTTTGCATGATCTCTGATGTAGAGTTTCTACAATATCTAATTCATGAATATTTCAAATGACAGGTTACCCTTGAACATCAAATAAATGTCTAGTGAGAGTCTGGAATTAGAAACAGAAGAATGATTAAAGATACGCCCAAATAGTGTTCTCTCTCTCTCGCTCTCTCTCTCTCTCTCTCTCTCTCTGTATGTATGTATGTATGTATGTATGTATGTATGTATGTATGTATGTGTATGTATGTATACACATACACACACACTGTATATACACATGTGTATATATACATACAATAGTATTTTAGCATTTTTTTCATAGGGAAAACATCTCTCTCTCTCTCTCTCTCTCTCTCTCTCTCTCTCTCTCTCTCTCGTGTGTGTGTGTGTGTGTGTGTGTGTGTGTGTGTGTGTGTGTGTGTTGTTTTCCCTCTGAAAGATGCTAATATATTTGCATTTGGGGAGAGAGAAATTAAAGCTGAAAGACTTCTTATTGGAATCATATCATATGCTCTTAAAATGTTATTTGTTCTAACAGTTTTACATCTTGGAAACAATGGAAAGTATTGGCTGAAACCCTGACATCTTGTTCACACACAGTATAAATATTCTGAACCCCTCAGTTCATATGCATTTTAGAACTGTGAAAATCCAAGAATTCACACACATTAGCAACCCAGAGATCCAAAGTATAAATGAGTGACCCTTGCTCCTGATGCAGGTCTAAGTATGCCAAGCAGTGGCTGCCCTTGCAAGGCTGCCCATTGTACTATTTGTATTTATTTAAAATATGTATACCCCACCTTTCCAACCTCCCTAGAATTTTACAGCTGTGATCTTCCGACATCTATTCATATTAAAGGGCCTAGTGCTCACCGCTTTAGTCGAGCTAACCCCCTCTTCATGGAGACTGGTACTAGATCCTGCCCCCTCATTCCTCTACCCTGAATAAATATAAGTGATCATTGCTGACAATATTAACTATCAGATCTGGGCTCCGCTTTTCCCTATTCCCTTGTGTTTTTCCAGTTCATCAAAATGGGGGCTGAAGCATTGTGTGCAGACCTTTGTATACCCAAAGATCCAGGTTCAATCTTTGGCATCCCCAAGTAGGGCTGGAAAAGACCCTTGTCTGAAACCCTGGAGAGCTGCTGCCAGTTAGAGAAGAAAAAGCTTCACTTCTAAAAGGTGCAGCGATATTTTAATAAAAATGAATAATGGTCCCAATGCATTTTGAGCTGTAGCTTGAAATGTATTGGGACTGTTATTCAATTTTGTTAAAATATCCCTTCTCCTTTTAGAATGTATTTTTGTTCACTTTTGGTGGTGGTGGTGGTGGTGGTGGTGTTGCCCCTCTCTTTCCTGAAACAGGCCAGTTCACAATAGGCAATACTAAGTCTGCATATGTCAGCTTCTTAGGTTCATGTTCAAAGAGGAGCCACACCTGAATTGACAGCTCCAATGTTGCTTTGCTCACAAAAGTAGGCCACATACGTGAACAAGGGTGGGTGGGTTTGATGTGTGCTTTTTGCTAAAGTCATCTGCTGATGTCCTACTGAGGCCAGCTCACCGTCCAACATCAACATTTAATGGGGAAAAAAAAGCACTGCCACACACTGGTACGTTGCATGGTAGGAGACGTTACTGGATTGCTGAAGGGTCTTAAAAAAAACAAACCTAGATGTTAATTTCTCAAGGAGTTTTCAGCCCTGTGCTATTTTCTCAGATAAACAAACCAGGCAGTTGACTTAATTAGGAAGCACTCTGAAGAGAATAACTTGATGACTATTAGTTTTTGAACAACAAGTCGTGTCATGGAGACTAAAGCTCTTCCTTAATGCAATTATGAACTTGGCGGGGGGAAAAAGAGAAGAGCGACGTAGTTGAGAAGGAACTGTTAATGTCACGTTAACTTGCTTAATACTTCACATTGCAGGAGACACTTTCAAAGCATTTTAGAGTTTGAGTCAGAAGAGAGAATCTAATGGGAGAAAATATATTACATTGTGGGAGACTATGCTGCCGCATGCAAGTCGTAAAGCACAACCAACCTAAACTCGCGCCTCACCTAATTTCTGGGTGCTTTATTTGGAAATATAGAAAATGGTTTTGCATTATAGCAACTGCTATCATTTAGCATTAGCATAATTCATCTTAAAACACCCCCCTCCCCAGCATAGTTTGTATGTCCTTGTCAAATTGCTACTTGTTTAGAATTAATCTGCTGCTGGAAATTGTAAGAAACTTATTTCTTCGGCCATGCCCATAAAATGAATGCTTAGAGGAGGTGATCACCCACTAGAAACCCTTGCTAACTGGGCAAAGAGACACCTTTCAAAGTGGTGTCCTCTTATATTTAGCAGGGGGAGAGCAACTGTCCCACTTTACCCTAGCATGGTGTCTTTTTCCAGTGGCTGTGGCTGGAGTCTCTTCTGTGTTGTTGTTGTTGTTGTTGTTGTTGTTGTTGTTGTTGTTTTAGATTGTGAGCCCTTTGGGGACAGGGAACCATTTATTGATTTTATTTTACTGTGTAAACCGCTTTGTGAACTCATGTTGAAAAGCGGTATATTATTATTATTATTATTATTATTATTATTATTATTATTATTATTATTATTATTATTATTATACCTCTGGGCAAAATCTCTGTCACAGAGGGATGCTGGCTGGACTTTCACTTGCCCATAGGTAAAAGAGAGCTACAGCGCAATCCTATACATGTTTACTCAGAAGTACCACTATGTCCAGTGGGTCTTATTCCCAGGTAAGCATGTCGAGGACTGCAGCCATAATATTGGAGGAAAACAAAGTGCTTATTGACTCTCTGATAAGCCATATCTAGTGACTATTCTCATCTTGCACAAGCATTTTCACTATGGAGATATCTCTCTCTCTCTCTCTCTCTCTCTCTCTCTCTCTCTCTCTCTCCATATATATATATATATATATATATATATATATATATATATATATATATATATATATATATATATATATATATATATACACTCTACATTTTGTTGTTGCTCTGTTGTTTATCTCTTTGCTCCATTTTCTCTATCCAGTGGAGAAAAAGAAAATGTTAAATTTGATATTCACAGTCACTGTGAATCAAGAGTAACAAGTGTTAAATTGGCACTCCGGTGTCAGAGTGGCAGGGGGGAAAAAAAAGAGGAAATCCACATGCACTCCCTCACAGTGTGGACACTGAAATGTAGAAAGAAATCTGACTTGACGTGTGGGATAACTGCAGCTGGCACATGATTGATTGATTACACCCTGTCACGGAAATGGCCCTGAGAGCATAGAAATTAATTTAGATAAATATAAGGTAATAATACACTTAGGGAAATATGATACTGAGCTGGAGTACAAAATTGGCTAATGCTGGTTCAAGAGCAGGAATACACAAGATGGTTAACAGGAAAGCAGGCAGCGCAGCGTGATGCTGTTATAAAAATGTGGCTGCTATATTGGTAGCTATATAAATAGAGACTGTGTGCATGAGGACAAAAAATATTCATAGCTTTTTGTTTGGCTTTTTTAAGGCCAAAAGGAGAGGTATGATCAGTTTTGATTGACTGAATATATCCTTGTGTATGTCACTAGGGCGCGCGCTGCCCCAAAGCGGGGCTTGTGCACCGCCCTAGTGACCCCCCATTCCCCCCGTCAAAATACCCCCCCACTGCTGCCGGCTCCAAACATCTGAGCTGGCCAGCTGTCCGAGGCCTTCTGACGAGGCCCAATGCATTAATACATGATTTATTACGTTTTTCGTGCATGCGCGCAACGAGAAACGTTGTGCGCATGCTCAAACAACATAATAAATAACGTATCGCCACATTGGGCCTCGTCAGAAGGCCCCGGACAGCCAGACGGGGCAGACGCTCCGAGGCCTTCTCCCGGCCTCGGAGCCTCCGGAGGGCAACACGTGCAGCGGAGGTGATGCGCGCGTGGGTGCGCGCGTCACCCTCTGTGCACGTCACCCTCCCACGGTCCGCCCCCCCCGCCACGCTAAAGTGACGTCCTTGTGTAGAACCCAGTGTAGAATCATGTGTGTAATCAGTGTTTTTCATTATACAGCCAGAAAAAGTGTGGCAAAAAGAATGGTAGAGTGAGGGAGGGAAAAATAGAGGACACTGAATAAGGAGCCTTTTTGCTGAAGGGTCATTCTGGGCAACCCGAATCAGCCCATACATGCCAGCCCATGTATATTTCCTGTTCCTTCCTCTCCCTTCTGGGTGAATCAGGGCTAGTTTCCTTTGTTGAATGTGGGGAAGTGGTTCGTCCAAACTACCCCCTACACATGCTGCTAAACCTAATTTTAAAGTAAGTTTAGTAGCATGCATAGAAGGATGGTTTGAAGACCCCCCCCCATGTAATTAGATAAAGCAAGGAGGGAGGGGGAACCAGAACATAAACACAAACCTGCTTTCATGAGGGGGCAGTTCAGGGGGGGGAATATTATCTACACTAGTCCTTTGAGGAACCCAGTTGGAGTGGTGAGTCAAGAGCCCACTCCCCACTCCCAAAGTAGCTTGCTAGAATGTCCTAATGCCGCACACACCGCTTTATTCCCCCCAGTTTTGTTTCTTCATTGACAGCTGTGGGAACGCAGCATTCCTCCGGAGCCAGACTTGGTCCAGAGTCGTCCAGTTACTGATACCTGGTATCACACATTAGTACATATGTATTTATTGAAAACTCTTGTTCTGCCTTTCCACAAATTGTGTAGAAGGTGTTTTATAAAACCTAACTCTTTTAAATTTAAAAATATAGCGACATATGAAAAAGATAAAAACATCACATTACAACATTAGCAGCCAAATCCTAATGGGCAACTGCACCACCAGAACTCGCATTCTGGTGGTGCTGCATACTTTATGGCTGTTGCAAAATATGACACACTATGCAGAACAGCATGGCTGCTGCCGCCGCCGCCGCAAACAACAAGTGGCCAGGTCCACATGCCAGCAGCTTCCCAATGAGCCACAGCGTAGGTATGTCAGTGTGGGCAGGAGGCAGGGGATGGGCAGAATGGGAGGAGTAGGCTTCGCTAGGGAGGAGGTAGGGCTAAGACTGCGGTAGGGAGGAGGCAGCAGCACCACCAATAACCTATCCTCCTTCCTGGCCTCAATCTGCCTTCTCGGGGTCCACTGAGACTTGTGCCAGCTATATAGCTGTAGACCAAGTAGACGCAGTGGGGCAGTGAGGACTTACCCCAGGGAAAGGGAATAAATGCTGCCTTGCTTTGAAGAGGCCTTTGTGGCTTGAAACCACCCTCCACAGGATGCAGTGTGCATCCCATTGGTGTGGCTGCATCAGCATGTGGGGAGCTACATAGGATTGGACTGCCCATCTCTCCTCAATGCCAGCCTTTTTCCATGGCTTTTTGTGTTAATACCATAGTTCCAGTCCCTACAGAAAACAAAAATCCCACACATGTGTAACTGGACCGAAGACTAAGCACACGTAACTGCATATGTGCATATTTATTTCTTGTTACCTATGCAGACGGAGACAGCAGCCATGAAATTTAAAGACGCTTACTCCTTGGAAGGAAAGCTATGGCAAACTTAGATAGCATAATAAAAAGCAGAGATATCACCATGCCAACACAAGTTCGTATAGTCAGGGTGATGGTGTTCCCAGTAGCAATGTATGGTTGCGAGAGTTGGACCATAAGGAAGGCTGAGCGCCGAAGAATAGATGCTTTCAAACTGTGGTGCTGGAGAAGACTCCTGAGAGTCCCTTGGACTGCTAGGAGATCAAATCAGTCAATCCTAAAGGAAATCAACCCTGACTGTTACCTGGAAGGACAGGTACTGAGACTGAAGCTCAAATATTTTGGCCACCCAATGCGAAGAGAGGACTCTCTGGAGAAGACTCTGATACTGGGAAAGATTGAAGGCAAAAGGAGAAGGGAAAGGCCAAGGATGAGATGGTTAGACAGCATCACCGATGCAACGAACATGAAAATGAACGAACTCAGGAAGATAGTGGAGGACAGGAAGGCCTGGCGGGATGTAGTTCATGGGATCATGAAGGGTCGGACATGACTTAACGACTGAACAACAACAACCTATGCCATGATGATCTTGAGTTTGCTTGCCATAGCTGGTGCCATTTTGCAATGACCAAAATCCACGTTCAAAGCAAACCTTCCCAAGCAATCGATACTTACAAAATACAATATTTTTATATTGTGGCATTTCCTTTGTTTAATCCTATCTGCCGCATACAGGGCTAAATTGTACATTTCTTTGTCAGCTGCATAACAACTGGAGGGAACTTGTCAGACAATTCTTGTTGTTCAGTCGTTAAGTCATGTCCGACCCTTCGTGATCCCATAAACCATGTCCCGCCAGGCCTTCCTATCCTCCACTATGTTCCTGAGTTCGCTCATTTTCATGTTCGTTGCATCGGTGATGCTGTCTAACCATCTCATCCTTTGCCTTTCCCTTCTCCTTTTGCCTTCAATCTTTCCCAGCATCAGAGTCTTCTCCAGAGAGTCTTCTCTTCGCATTATGTGGCCAAAATATTTGAGTTTCAGCCTTAGTACCTGTCCTTCCAGGGAACAGTCAGGGTTGATTTCCTTTAGGATTGACTGATTTGATCTCCTAGCAGTCCAAGGGACTCTCAGGAGTCTTCTCCAGCACCACAGTTCAAAAGCATCTATTCTTTGGCGCTCAGCCTTCCTTATGGTCCAACGCTCGCAACCATACATTGCTACTGGGAACACCATCGCCCTGACTATACGAACTTTTGTTGATATGGCAATATCTCTGCTTTTTATTATGCTGTCTAAGTTTGCCGTAGCTTTCCTTCCAAGGAGTAAGCGTCTTTTAATTTCATGGCTGCTGTCTCCGTCTGCAGTGATCTTGGAACCCAAAAAAGTAAAATCTGTTACTGCTTCCATTTCTGCCCCTTCTATTTGCCAGGAATTGATGGGACCAGTTGCCATGATCTTAGTTTTATTAATGTTGAGTTTCAAGCTGACTTTTGCACTCTCCTCTTTCACCCTCATCAAGAGGCTCTTGCGTTCTTCTTCACTGACAACTCTAGGAAGGTGCAAATTAGACGCTCTATGCTTCCTGTATTAGCTGGTGGCTTAACGCTTATTGGTTAACAGTCCAATCCTGTCTAGCTAGGCTGCAGTGCGGGCATAGAGCCCACACTGCATCATATCCAGATAGGACCCAGCACCAGCGTGGCTGGAGCACTCCTCGGAGGAAGGTGATGTTTGTCCCCTTACCCTGAGTAGAGCCCCAGCCACCACAGGGGTCTACTCAAATGTGCACCAGCAATTTTGCTCGCAAACATTCAGGTCAACTGTGTAATGGTGGCCAGGCCTGGGAAGGAGGATAGGATTTTGGCAGAGCCGCCGCCAATTCCTCCTCCTTCCTGCGCCCAGCCAACCAATCCTCCCTCCCAGAATGCCCCATTCCACCCTTCCCCGCCCCACCGCCATCAAGTGGGGAACGTACCTTCCCCGGTATGAATGAATGAATGAATGCTCCACTTCATGTGCTGCGGATAGAGTGATGCTGATGCCACCTACTCGCGCGTAGTCACAAACATGCTTTACGGCACATTTGCGACCCGCGGCACTGTGTTGAGGCTCAGTGCTGGTGCATGGTACTAGACAGGATTGTTCCATAAGCAAAATCTAGCATGGGCAATAGAAACCTTATCTTAGAGTCAGTGTATCTGATTGGGTTTTTAAGTGTATCAGATTGGCTACAAAAGTTGAGAAGTTGCCCTTCATTCCATAAATTCTTTTTTCGTATTAAATTGTGGGACTAGTTTCCTGGGATATTGAGTTCTCTCTTCTTTCATTTAGTTCTCTACCTGATGGGACATAAGACCTAAATGGGGTAGCTGGAGCTGTTCTATTCCAGAGATGGTCTGAACGCTGTCACCTTATACTTCTAAGTGCATTTGTATGGGAAGAGCCTCTTGATGAGAGTGAAAGAGGAGAGTGCAAAAGTTGGCTTGAAACTCAACATTAATAAAACTAAGATCATGGCATCTGTTCCCATCAATTCCTGGCAAATAGAAGGGGCAGAAATGGAAGCAGTAACAGATTTTACTTTTTGGGGCTTCAAGATCACTGCAGACGGAGACAGCAGCCATGAAATTAAAAGACGCTTACTCCTTGGAAGGAAAGCTATGGCAAACTTAAACAGCATAATAAAAAGCAGAGATATCACCATGCCAACAAAAGTTCGTATAGTCAGGGCGATGGTGTTCCCAGTAGCAATGTATGGTTGCTAGAGTTGGACCATAAGGAAGGCTGAGTGCCGAAGAATAGATGCTTTCGAATTGTGGTGCTGGAGAAGACTCCTGAGAGTCCCTTGGACTGCTAGGAGATCAAATCAGTCAATCCTAAAGGAAATCAACCCTGACTGTTCCCTGGAAGGACAGGTACTGAGGCTGAAGCTCAAATATTTTGGCCACATAATGCGAAGAGAGGACTCTCTGGAGAAGACTCTAATGCTGGGAAAGACTGAAGGCAAAGGATGAGATGGTTAGACAGATGGTTAGACAGATGGTTAGATGCAACGAACATGAAAATGAGCCAACTCAGGAAGATAGTGGAGGACAGGAAGGCTTGGCGGGATGTGGTTCATGGGATCACGAAGGGTCAGACACAACGACTGAACAACAACAATAAGGCTCTGTTCAGACTTTGATCAAACGTGCATAGTTTGAGAACAGAGCCTGCTGCAGCGATGCAGTTCCCACCACATTTATCTCCCCATTTTATCATCCAAAAATGGCTCTAGCATTGCATAATCAAATGATGGCAAGAAATCAAGAGAGATACATGCACATGCGGCCCTGTACTGGAATTAAAAAACAAACAAACATCCTGTAGATCTGAATAGTTTTGAAGGCACATGGAATGGCTCACAAATCCACAACTACCTATATGAGGAGAATAGAGCAAGTGCACTCTTTGATACTGCCTGTCATTTGCAATCTCATTTGACTATTTACCATGCAACTAGCATCTAGCATGATGGTAATATACAGTATGACTCCTGTATCTGCAGTGGATAGGTTCCTGGCCCCACGCGGATATCGAGAATCTGTGGATAGGGGGGAACGCTATCCCTGCGGCCCCCACACTATTTTTTGACTCCTAGACTCCAGCACTTGGCACCAGCGCTAGACTCCTAATGAAGGTAATGGTACCTTCATTAGGAGTCTAGCGCTGGCACCGAGCAAGTATATCTCTTCCTTAAACAAAACGCTATAAGTCAGTGTGCTGGCTTATAGTACAGAGCAGGAAAGCGGCCTGCATACCAGAGAGGCTTCTGAACGTGAAGCAGGAAGCATGCTGGCTTATAGCGTTTTGTTTAAGGAAAAGGTGCACTTGCTTGGCGCCAGTGCTAGACTCCTAACAAAGATAATGGACATGGGGGGGGTGAGGGGAGCCCTGCAAACTGCGGATAAGTATAAGTGAGTCCGCAGATAGCAAATCCACGGATACGGGGGGGGGGGCTGTACTAGTGATAGCTGAAAAAGCTCAATGAAGCCATGTGCATGAACTGTCTTCTGTCTGCCCTCCATACCATCTCTGGTGTGCCTTCTTTCCTCTCATTTCAAAACTCATTAGGCTGCATCTAACAATGGCAGTCATTGCCACAGCAGCATTATTGTCCAATGCTTCATAACAAGCTTTGACATTTTCACTAGTTCAGTAGTGCTCTTTTACACTTATTCATTATTGTAATCTCTCATTAGACAGGAATTTAAATGATCTGCTGAATCAGAAAGAGGCTTGGGTCATCCCCAACTATGTCACCTTTATAGCTCACATGAATAGTGGCAGGATTCATGACTTATAGCCCAATTCTTTCCGCCCCGTCCCCTGCTGATGTAGCCATGTCAAAAAAGCTTCCACTGCATCCTGCAGAGGGGGGGGGGAATCAGGAGTCTTGGAGAGAGGTAAGGAAAATATTTCCCTTACCTCTGGGTAAGCTTCCCGCCTGCCAATTGCTCTCCTCATACCTGCGCCAGCTTTTGAGCTGGCACAAGTCCAAGGAGAGAAAGGGGGGGGTGTTGGGAGGCGAGGAGAGAGATAGCATACTGGCACAGGTCACACATGCCAGTACACACCCCCTCCCACCTCTATCACGCCCCACCCTTTCCCCATTCCGTCCTCCGCCCCCATTGCAACCTTACCTGGTCCAGTGCGTGCGGTGGGGTCCATTGGCAGAATTGCAGCACTGCTGGCTGTTGCAGCAGCTCTCACAAAGGCCACCAATGAAGTGCTACGCATTCTGTCGGCATCCATTTTACGACGGTGGAAGTGTCTTCTGCTGTCATAACCCCCTCCATGCAAAAAATAAAAAAATAAAAAAATAAAAAGCCTGGGGTTTTTTTACGCAAAAAAGTAAGCTGTTATGCTAGTTGCAGGAGTTATTCAGATTTAACAGAATAATTACCAAATGGTCTTCAGGGCTGAGGTGTGTATTATCTCATAAGATGAATTATGAATTATGACAATCAGTTTATTTGAGATCCATCAAGAATTTGGGGAGCAAAACTCAGCAGTTTTCTTCCCGCTCCCCACTAGTTTTTTTTCCAGAACTTTTAAGTATTTCTAGCTTATAGTAATTAGAAACTACGCTGCAAACTGAAACTCTTGAGTGGGCAATCTAAATAAACTTCAAAGCAAATTTCACCAAGCCCACTCCAGGTCTCAAGCTTATTTTTAGCATTAGTAATTGCATTCAGGGCTTGCACATTTTGTGTACCTCTCAGCTCTCTCCGGATGTTTAATAACTATGTACAGGTACTTTCTCATTTTCTTTGTTTGGAAGCTGACTCAAGTTTGACCTTCAGCAACTATTAAGAGGGAAAATTTCCCAGTTTTCTCTCCTGGAACATTTTTGGGTCAGCAGACAAAATACTTAACTAGTGTGATTTGAAAGTCTACGTTAGGTATTATTTTAATTCTCAACTTGGTGGTTCCTTTTCAAACCAAAACCCCTACATTCAGGTTATGACCTAAATTCAAGTTATGCCCATCACTCTTCATTCACTTCTTCCTTTTATTTAAATTCCAGCATGTGAAATATTTGAAGGCTCGTATACCCCACCCTCTCCAGAAATGACTGGATTTCGCATCAGTCTGCTAGAGAGAACCAAGACACCAGGATGAACCACTACATGGATAAGTGAATCAGCGGATACCGGATCAGTAGATACGCTCTCTCTCTCTCTCTCTCTCTCTCTCTCTCTCTCTCTCTCTCTCTCTCTCTCTCTCTGTCTATGTGGAAACTATGAATGGGGCAATGTATTCCTTGGATAACTAATCAAGAAAAAACAGAGAGTAGCGTGACCCTTATTTTTTATGTGAATTGTGAAGCATTCCGTTTCTCAGTTTCCTCTAATATTAATGTGATTTACAATGTGTTCTTTATCACCAGTTGTGTTTCCTGATACCAGTAGTTTGCACATATTTGCCCTGGTGTCCGCCCCCCCCCCCCTCAAATCACCAGGAGGCAGATAATAAACTTGTATGTGAGATAATGAAGTTGTTAAGTGAGAGGAAAATGCACATAGACAGATTGGATCACAGTTATACAGGTGTGAGTCTAGAACAGCACAGTTGAACTTAATGTGAGGAAATACTGCCATTTTAATCAACACTTGATGTATGCTATTATTATTATTCAAATCTTTCACTCTCTCTTTTTCCCCAGAAGTAAGCTTGCAAAATTATGCTCCTGCAAGGGCTAGTTATACGATATCTTCCAAATTCTGTTTGTGACTTTAGGGCTTTAACCAGCAATCTCAAAATCTGAAGCTGGGACCCACCCTAGTGAACCTTTTGGGCTCTTTGTGCTCAGCCACCAGAACCCCCTGCAGTCTCATAAGAGAGTAGATCTGTGTAATATGAGGCCCTGTGATTGGCAGGCAGTACAAAGGTTCTTGATTGGCTAGGTTTGATATAAAAACTTGGAACCTGTCCTTCTGCCCCTCCAGTACCTTGTGTCTGCTGAGCTTCAGTTCCAGCAAGTAGTTTTGGGTACCCTGAGTTAGTGGATACACATAAAAGTAGAGTGGTTGGTTTTTTTTAAACGACAGCTGTCTTCTTAGCTACAATGTACAAAGGAAGGGATGTTCTTTGGTACTGTTTATATATGATAATATACTGATATTCATTATATCGTGAAATATGATGCCTAACTTTCTGGCTGTTCACCACCAATTCCCATCACTTGATGACTCGCAGCTGAATGTGTGAACTAATTACATTGGAAAAACATGCTGGGTTGAAATGATGTAGGGACACTCCATTCATTCATTCGTTCATAACCTTTATTGGCATATAAATAACAGAAAGCAATAATATAAGAACAATACACAGTAATAGGTGCCAAACAGGATAGAATAAAATAAAAATAACCAACGAACACATAAAAATACAGACAAACCTGGATAAACCATGTTTAACCCCAAAGGCCTGGATTGGAAGCCAATCTTGTGTGTCGCCGCTTAATAATTAAACTAAGATACTTGGCCACCCTGCAAGTAAGCACCACAATAATGCTGCCTATTTAGGATTAAAACAATTTTAATTGCTTTGTGCTTTGTGTTTAAACACACAAAATTCTGCCTTCTTAGGATTAAAACGATGACGTTTGGATCAACCGTGATATTGCAATCCTTGAGCAAAGTACTTGTTTGTGTGAACCAACAGGGACAACGCTACCTTAAAAAGGAAAAATGATTCTCCCCTCTGGGAGAAAGGTGTGCCATTAAACATTTGAAACGCTTACACAGTATCTGTTGCAAAAGGAAAGCAAATACCAACAGCCCAATCCTATCCAGCACCGGCTAGGAGCAGGCTGGAGGTTTCCTTGGGGCGACGGGACAATTTTCCCCTTACCCCGAGTAAACCTGCGCAATGGGGCTACTCGGATCTCCATCAGCTCAATCGCTGGCACAGATCCAAGAAGCCCTGTGTCAGGCATCGGATTTGGTGTGTGCTGAGGCTGCTGATCCCATCCCTCTCCTGGGTCCAATCCACCCCCGTCTCTGCCCTGCCCTTGCCCATTAACCCTCTCCCCACCCTCCCCAGCACCTGTGTTGCTCGGAGAGGTACACACCCGCTCTGTAGCGCAGTCTGGTGGATGGTGCAGGATGGTGCAGGATGGACCAGCAGGATGGTGCAGGTCTTCCTTCCAGTGCTGACTATTCTCTGGATGTCACTTAACAGCACATGTGTGACACCCAACGTTGGTCCACAGCACACAAAATATATTTGTGTGCTGTGGTATAACACCATCATTTTTCTTAATTATTCCTGACATTTCACCTATTATTCCATGAGCTCCCTCAGAGCACGGGGGGGGGGGGGGGGGAATGCCAGTGCTTTTCAGAACAAAATGCGAAATAGATTTTTGCAGCATCGGTCCTTACGGTGAGATCCTGCCCTTTGATATGCAACCCAACAGTGCCACCTAACTTGTCAAATTAGCAAATTACCCTGGGAGAGAGCTATGCAGAAATTGGCTTTACAGTTCGGGAGTCACAAGGGGAGGGCAATACTGTATCGTCTTAGTCTTCCTTTCATAAGATGGTAAAACCACCCAGTCTTTTCCCTTTCAGTATGGATTTACAGCGCAATCCTGTGTAACCTTGCACCGGTGTAACAGCAGATGCACCAGTGTAAGTGCAATTACACTGGCATAAGTGCCCTTACACCGGTGCATCTACTGTTACACCGGTGCAAGGTTACACAGGATTGCGCTGTTAAAAAGAGGCCACTTTGTGTGTGGGTTAGGTAGTCAAAAAGGAATATTGTGTGCCTGCCTCTCTTCCCATGGAACTAATACATCCAATTAAATTACCGAGTCAGAGGTTTGCAAAAAGTCTTCTGCCTTCCTGTTTAACTTCTTGAATTCAACAGAAAGAGCTTACATTAATTTCTACAGACACTCTGGGGGGCTGCTGTAAAACAAAGTGTGAACAAGGATTAAGAGTCTGTTCAGCTAGGCGGTGAAAGGGGAAAATAGATGGCCATGATAAGGCTCCTAAAGGAAGAAAAAAAGCCCAGCAGTGGAGTAGAAAAGTTATCTTCTTAATAAGGATGCCTTCACTCCACTGCCTTTTATATTTCTATACTTCAGTGACCCATGAATTATGTTCAGGGAAGCAAGCTGCTAGCCAAGAAAGTTGAACAGGAATTGACAATTACTTGCTTTGATTAATGGAATACATTTTCCTGCAGACAGAGGATTAAACACAGTCTCTCTTCCTCCTTAACAGTGCAATCCTATGCATGTCTACTCAGAAGAGTAGGATGGTGTAGTGGTTTGGGAGTCGGACTTAGACCTGGAAGATCCAGGTTCAAATCCCCGCTCAGCCACGAAGCTTCCTGGGTGACCTTGGGCCAGTCACTATCTCTCAGCCCCACCTACCTCACAGGGTTGTTGTGAGGACAAGAAGGAGGGGAGGAAATATGTACACCACTCTGAGCTCCTGGGAGGAAGGGCGGTATAAAAATGTGAAAAATAAGTAAGTAAGTAAGCCCCATTGTGTTCAATGGGGCTTACTCCCAGGAGTGTATAGGATTGTAGCCCAAAACATGTGCGTGCGCGCGCGCGCGCACGCGCGCGCGCGCGCACACACACACACACACACATGTGCACACATCCGCATTGTATGGATGGTGTGCATGGAGGACAACAGAACAACTTTGCGTATCAATCAGCACCAAGAAAATTCCTTTCATAGCAGCAGTGGACCGTGTTAGCCTTAAACTACACATTGCAACCCTTCACGCAAGTCCTACTCAAGTGCTTGCTCTCCTGTGGAGAATAAGCGCACGAGGGCTTCCCAGGAGCATGCCCACTTAGCTGCACCTGCTCTGCTGATGTCCATGTTCAGCCCTGCCCCTGCATTCCCAATGGTCAGCGTTTGTCACTGCAAACATGCCACGTCCTGATTGCAGCACTGAAGAATAACTGTGTCCTGAGTAGTTCTAAGCTTCCCTCTGTTTAGAAGCAATTCAGTAGAAGAAAGTCAGAATCTACCAAGATAGCAACCTGCTGTGACATAGCAAGGATTCAGCATGGTTAAGGGAAGATGTCTACTACCTGCAGCTAAAGTGCACACAGGTAGTAAGTGAATCTACTGTATATCAGTGTCAGATGGACAAAGCACTCCATACATTGGTTAATTCATCCCTAACAGAGAGGAAAATTACTTCAACTGGATTTCTTTCTCTCGTTTCAAAATACATTCCTACTATACCCTTTTGCTCCTTGGAATTGACCCGTTTCATGCTGGGATCTTTGCAGTGTGCAGGATTTTACGGGCGCTTAATACACAGAGGTTTGCCATTACTTTGGAGCCACGGATGGTAGTTGGCCACTTCCCTTCTCACAATAATTGTGCTTGTGCATACGTGACTAGGCTTGTGCGTCTCAGGTCAGACTACTCGGATGCTACGTTAGCAATCACTTGCAAAGTTAAACAAGCGGTGAGAACCGAGAAAGGAGGATGCTTCAAGTGGAAGAATTTAGATGTGCGCTGCTTCTGCTCTGTGGAAAAAGGAAAGTGGCTTTTGCAGCTTGTTCTTTGTGTCCCTCAAAAGGAAAATATCCTGACAGTGATAGTTTTAAAATGCAGGGCTTGAAATGTACAGTTGCCATCCTGTACTCGATTCATTTCCATTCTGATTAATTTTTAAATTAACAGGTCCTTTTTCTTTTCTTTCTCGGTAACAAAGTCTTCCAACTTAAGGGCTTTTTTTTTGCCCTAGGCAAAGTGCTCCCGGTTTGATTTATCTTCTGCACTTGTCTTGCTTTTAACAATATACACTTCTTTTCAGAGAAGTGCAAATCTGTGTTTGACCCTACAGGGAAAAGTTTTCTTTTTGAAGAAATGTGTACAAAGTACTTAATAAGTTGTGTCGCTCAGAGTTTTCCTGTAGATTATATTCTCAGCGACCACGGTTAACTTTCCTCCCGTCCCCCAGATGCCAACATTTTAATAAAAACAAGACATTTTCAACAAAATGTCAGCAGCAGAATGATCAAAGTGCTAGGGGAGCCGTTTGGCAACAGTCTGAGCTTTGAATTTCCTCTTCGCTTTCCAAAACATTCACTTAAAAAAGCATTTATTGAAGCTGAACTGCCTTTATCAGCCTGATCAGAGCCCCATAAAGAACATGCATGATTCAACTGCTTTCCCAAGCTTGGAAAAATATAACTTTGATATATGCTTCACAAGTGCCGCACAATAGTTTTCATGCTCACGTTTGTTAAGATTTAGTGCAGCCATTAAAGAACAGAAGGGCTCTTTGGTGGCAATCCTCAGACATACCAAATATCCCAAAGCACAACCTTCTACAAATCAGAGATTAAGGCGCTGACAAAAATTTCCACTTGATTGCAGTTTTTCGCCTTAAACCTTATATCAGGAGTGACTATCTTTTCGATCAAATCTCTCGAGCAGGTGAATAGCAAGGGTTGTGTTCCCTCTCGGAGAAAAATATCAACCAAAAGATAAAAAGTGACATTTTATGTGCTTTGTCTAGGAGCTAGTCAATTCCCCCTCCCCCCCCCACGAATAATGGAAAAAAAAAAAAACGAAACACAACCCTTGGTCTGTGGTTTGACCAGTACATGAGATGTGTGACATATCTCTTGTCAAGTATTGATCATGTTAAGACTTTACTGTTTGCCTGCTGCAATGTAGCTAATAATCGTCATTTGGGTTTGTGTCTTTGAATTCTTATCATGGCCTGGCTTGATTTCTCCGGGACCTATTAGATCTCGCTTTTGCTGTGTAAATGGGCTATGGAAATGAAACCCGCTGAAGCACTCAGTCTGGGCAAACAGTCTTTGTTTTCTATCAGTTCATGTGTCAAGTGTTTTGCATGCAGATGGAAGGAGTGTGTGCTATCCATCTTCATGACTTTCTGAGACACACTGGCTCACCTCTACCTGATTCAGTGGGAGACCGGAGGATATGGCTGAGCAACCAAGCTATTCCTCCTGACGGGCATCCGGCTTTCTCATCCAGCGCTTTGGAGTACTGCTGGTACACAGGGAAGATGTGCTTTCAACACTACCCTGCTCGCCTATTTCAGCTTGCATATTTGCAACGCACCGTAGCATCTATTCTCTAAACATAAATGAAATAACACACCGCATCGTTCAGTACTTTCTTAACACAGTCTTATGTACTAAACGTGAAAAGTGAATTTTGCTAAACTTCAAGAGACTCACTTCCAGCTTCAACCTCTTTAAGATTAGCACATAAGATTGTGGCTGTCATCCGAAGCAACCTTATGCAGAAGTGTTAAGGAAATCAACACGAACCTCACAGCTAGGAACTAGTCCACTGAGATAGCCAGGACTGTGTGTTCCTGTGTTCAGATTGTTAGCAGAGCTAACTCATTCGCAATGGAGCTGACTTAGACAAAGTGTTTCTATATACTGCCAGGATGGTGTAGTGGTTTGGGAGTCGGACTTAGACCTGGAAGATCCAGGTTCAAATCCCCGCTCAGCCACGAAGCTTCCTGGGTGACCTTGGGCCAGTCACTATCTCTCAGCCCCACCTACCTCACAGGGTTGTTGTGAGGACAAAAAGGAGGGGAGGAAATATGTACACCACTCTGAGCTCCTTGGAGGAAGGGCAGTATAAAAATGTGAAAAATAAATAAATAAATAAATAAATAAATAAATAAAATAAGCAACTGGTCATTAGGCAGGGAGACATAAGACAACAAGATAGGAAGAGAAACTAATGAAAAGTCTAGTCAAAACAGGAGAGAGCAATCTGCAAACATTTAAACTAGGAACTAAACTGGTGGGGATGAACACACACATACCCACACCCACTGTTGTTGAACAAACCTAGCTTGTATTCCATCACTCTTCCAGCACAGATCTCATGGCCCTTTTCATGCACATAAAAGAACAAGGATGAGATACAGTTGTCCCCCAGTTAACAATGGGGATAATTTCTTAAAACTCTGTTATAAAATGAATCTGTTGTTAAGCGAGTCTTCACCACCATCTAGTGGTCGGTTTTGGTATAGCATGTATAGCCTATGTAATACAGTGCAGTTGTAATAGGGAATGAATGACAGGTACTCCAGACCTGTCTTTTTAAATCCCCAGCCCATCAGCTGTTTGGCGCTGGATTAGTGCTTTGATGTTTAGCACCTAACAGCTGATGGGCTGGGGATTTTAAAAGACACCTTAAAAAGGATTTTAAAAGGGCAGTGAGTGCTTCCTGCCTCCATTTTGTAATCAGCAACAGGCTTAGGCCGCAAGCAGCAGTGACTTTTTGTAAGGTACTGTACTAGGGGACCCCGTCGTATATGCAGATCATCGTTAAACGAACCGTCATAACGTCGTTAACTGGGGGACATATGTACATACATCACATTCTGGTGTGAGGCCATGGATTAGCCAGGTTAGGTGTAATACTAGGGGGCTCCCCTTCTGTCCTTCCCCAAGGAACAAAATAGAACTTCCTGCCTGCTGCAATCCAGGCTCCAGCACCTGTTCTGTTCCAGCTCCAGTCATTAATTAAGTACAGTTGCAGGTAGTCCTGCTCCACCCTGAAAGCTGACCACTTTTTAGGGCCCAATCCTATCCAACTTTCCAGTGCTAATGCAGCCTTGCCAATAGGGTGTGCGCTGCTTTCTGCAGTGTGGGGGCAGTCATGGAGGCCTCCTCAGGGTAAGGGAACAAATGTTCTCTGGAGGGAGGAAGGGTTGCATTCGTTGACTCTTGGGTATGCTCCTCCCACTCCACGATTCAGAGTCGGATTGGACGAAAAACTCCCCCTTGTGGGAGGGCATCCTCTCGTCACCCAGTCCGGCTCTGAATCACTCCAGAGAACGGTCGTGACGAATTTACAGCGCTGATTCAGCTTTCATATTTTTCAGCCTTTCATCTATTCCTCCTTGTACTTTTATTCCGCCTTCTCCTACTATTTGTTCAACGTTTTCTCTTCATCTGTAGTTTCCTCTCACCCCTCCTCCCTTCTTAGCCAGTCCCCTCACTTTGCCCAGGCCCTGAGGGCGGGAAAGATCGTTGGAGCCAGTGAGGGAGATTAAGATCAAAGCCCCACAGCGACGCGACACAGCGCGCGTGGCTGGCTCGCCTGCCTGTCAGTAGCTTGCAGCCTCTCCTTCTCCCAGCAGCGAACAGACGAAGGTCTCCCTAGAGACTACCGCTGTTTTTGTGCCGTCACACGGCCCCTGTACCGCTTTTGGGCGTGGCGTTTTCAACACTCTGAACACCACAGAGACTGCGGCCTTAAGACGCCCGGAGGGGGAGTTTTCTCAGCGGTATTTTCAGCAGGAAAGAGGCTTTCTCATAGCGTGACGCCAGCGTTTTCGGCGGGGCGCCGCTACAAGTGTTTTTTCACCTCAGCTTAACGCAGGCAAGTTATGGCAGCTAACCCAGGGTCGGGAGAGCCGCCCACGGCCCAGAGGGAGGGGCCTTCGCTACCCATCGATCCTCAATTGGAAGCTAGACTATTAGAGATGGTGAGAGCCTCGGTGGAAGGGGCTTTTCGAGTCCATTTGGCACAAGCAGGGGGGACTCGTTCACAGCCTTTGCCTAAAGGACGGAAACGTAGATCTCTCAGCCCCGCTCTCTCATCTGCCAGGGAGCATGAATCCTCATCTGAGGAGTACGTGCAGGCCCCTAAAAAGCGCGCAAAAAAGCCCACAGACAAGTCCGTTGGAGGTTCTAAGCTTCTCAAAGAAAAACGGCGCACCAGCCAGAGGAAGCAGGAGACGGCTCTCAGTCCCTGGTCTTCTCAGGATTCAGAACCTTCCCTATCACCTGAATCTGAGAGGGAGGAGGGGGAGCTGTCAGATCAGGGCAAAGATAAGCAAAATGTGACTAGACTTTTCCCAGCGGATCTTTTTCCACGTATACTTCAGAAAGCCCTTAAAACTTTGGATTTGGCCCCAACTGCTGACCAGGATCAGGGCCCTTCTACTAGTAAAGCTGTCTCTTCTAAATTTTTCCCTAAATTTCAGACCAACCAGAATATCATTCCCTTTCCGGAATCATTCAAACGGGTGCTGGATATGGAATGGGAGACGCCCATACATCCTAAACATTCGGCCAGGCTAGTGAATAAATTTTATTCGTTGCCCGACTCAATTCTAACCTTGCTAAAAATTCCCACTATCGATGGGCCTATCGCTTCGCTTTCCTCGGCAGCTACCTTGCCGTCCGAAGGCGAAGGAGGTCCGAGGGATCCAACAGATAGAAAGATTGAGGCGTCGCTGAAAAGGGGTTTTGAGGCCTCTGCGCACGCTCTTCGTGCCTCCTCGGCCAACTCTATCCTGAGTAGGGCCGCATATTCCTGGATCACGGATCTGGAAAAATCTGAGTCGGGTCTCTCTAAGGTTGCAAAAACTTCGTTGAGGAAAGTGGCCTTGGCCTTGGCATATTCTGCGGATGCGTCACTGGACGCCCTTCAGTTTAGCGCCCGCGCTATCGCTTCTAACGTGGCGGCCCGCAGAAATGTGTGGCTCAGATCCTGGGACAGTGATTCCAGTTCTGTAACAAGATTGGTGGGCATTCCATTTCAGGGGGGTAAACTCTTTGGGCAGGCCCTTGAACCTCTCCTTGTAGAAAACAGGGACAAGCGAAAGGTGCTCCCAACCACTAGGAAAGAAGTTCCCAAGGCTAAGCCATACGTGCAACGGCCCTTTCGTCAATACCCCCGCCCCAATGACGGGGCAAGACCCAGGAGCAGGTGGAACAAATCTAGGGTTTTCCCTAAGGGACGTCCACAGCGGGGGAATCCCGTCGCCAATGCCAAGCCCCATAAGGATCACAGGCATGTCTGACGCCAGGTCAGACATATCATCCTCCGTTATAGGAGGACGCCTGTTGAACTTCGCTCACCGATGGGCAGCCATTACAGGCGATGCATGGGTTCAACAAACGGTTTTACGAGGTTATTCTTTAGAGTTTACCCAAAAACCCCGGGACAGGTACTGGAAGGTCCCGCAATCCAAATTTCCGCAGAAACACCAGCTGAAGATGCATGCCATCCAGCATTTGTTGGACATCAGGGCTGTCGAGGTGGTACCGCGGGAGCAGAGGGGGAAGGGAGTTTACTCCACTCTTTTTCTGGTACCCAAGCGGAACGGCGATTGGAGGGCCATCTTGGACCTAAAGTGGCTGAACCGTTTTATACGCAGCCGAAGGTTCAAGATGGAGACCTGGAAATCAATCGTATTAGCCCTCGACCAGGAGGATTTCCTGTCCTCGATAGACCTGACCGAGGCGTACCTTCACGTGCCCATATTGCCACGTCATCGCAGGTTTCTCCGTTTTTGTTACGGGCCCCTACATCTCCAGTACCGCGCTCTCCCCTTCGGGCTCAAATCATCTCCGAGGGTATTTACCAAACTGCTCATAGCGCCGATATCGTTCCTCAGGCAGGGGGGCATTACATTGTTCCCTTACCTCGACGATATACTGATCAAATCAGAGAGCAGAGAGCGGGCGCTGGTGGATGTAGCCCAGACTCTGGATTGTCTCCAGAGTCTAGGTTTCGTGATCAATCGGGAGAAGAGTGCCCTGACCCCTTCACAACGGGTGGAACACCTGGGTCTTCTTATAGACACTCGCCAGTTCAGGATATCACTCTCTCTGGGCAGACAGCAGAAATTCCGAGAGCTGCTGCAAAACACTCTGCAGTCTCCTCGAGTGGACCTAATGTCTCTGGCATCGATTCAGGGAATGATGGTTTCCTGTCTGGATGTCGTCCATTGGGCCAGGGCCAGAATGCGGCCTCTTCAACGCATTCTGCTCCCGTTCCAGGACGAGATAGAGAGTCAGAGACATCTTCAGCTTCCACTGACCTCGCCTATCAGGAGTGCTCTGCTCTGGTGGGCGGCGGAAGGAAGGCTGTCGCAGGGGGTGAGCCTAGTCCTTCCGGAGAGAGTGGTGGTCACCACGGACGCCAGTCTCTTGGGCTGGGGGGCCCACATGTCGGGCTCCCTGGCACAGGGCACCTGATCCCACTCAGAGTCCAAGCTCAGCATCAACCTTCTGGAGCTGCGGGCAGTTCGTCTGGCCCTCGCTCACTTTTTGGATCAGGTCCGGGGGCGTCATGTCCTCATCCAGACGGACAACACTACAGCCAAGGCTTATGTGAACAGGCAGGGGGGCACTCGATCACTTCGTCTGGCCCGCGAGGCAGAGAGTTTGATGACCTGGGCGGAGGTTCACATTGCGTCAATAAGGGCGGAACATCTGGCAGGGGTGTCCAATGTATCTGCAGATTGGCTAAGCAGAAGAGTTCTGCAGGAGGCGGAGTGGCGTCTCCACCCAGACGTTTTCTCTCTGATCACTCTTACTTTCGGCGAGCCGGTAGTGGACTTGTTTGCCACAGGCGAAAACTCCCATCTCCCTCGGTTCTTCTCGAGAGTGCAGGAACAGGGGGCAGACGGGGTGGACGCTCTCCACTCCCCATGGCCGACCGGCCTGCTGTACGCTTTTCCCCCAATAGCGTTATTGGCCCGAGTTCTCCGCAAAGTAAAGGACTGTCAAGCCGAGATCGTGCTAGTGGCTCCCCGGTGGCCCAGGAGACCTTGGTATCCCTCTCTATTGAATCTGTCTGTGCAGGAGGCGCTACCATTGCCTCCAAGGGTGGATCTACTCACGCAGGGTCCAGTTCGACACCCGCAGCCTCAACTGTTCAAATTGACTGCGTGGAGGTTGAGCGGGAGGCGTTGATTAATTTGGGTTATTCGGGTACGGTGGTCGATACCTTGCTAGCCTCTAAAAAGGACTCTACGCACCGTGTCTATGGAACAACCTGGAAGAAGTTTGTCGGGTGGTGTCGGGGAGAAGGGGTAGATCCCATGAAACCCAAGGTGCGTAACATCTTGGCTTTCTTACAGAGTGGCCTAGAGTTGGGGCTTAGTTCCAATACTCTTAGAAAACAGGTGGCGGCCTTAAACAGCACTTTGGGCACGGGGATGGGACATAAAGTAGTCACGCACCCTCATGTCAAACGTTTTCTGCGTGGGGTGGGACTGTTAAATCCTCCCCCTGTTCACAGGATTCCGAACTGGGACCTGAATCAGGTCTTAGGGGCCCTTACGGGTAAACCCTTCGAGCCTCTGGCCTCGACGTCCCTCAAGGAGCTGACCTTGAAAACGTTGTTCCTGGTGGCGGTGACGTCGGCTAGACGCGTATCAGAGCTTGGTTCACTTTCCGTTAACTCCCAGCTCTGTATTTTTCATCCAGATAGAGTGATCCTTCGCCCGGATCCCGCATTCGTGCCCAAGGTTAATTCAGCTTTCCATAGGGCTCAGGAGTTAGTGCTACCTTCCTTTTACCCACACCCATCTCATCCTCAAGAGAGAATCTGGCATACTTTAGATGTACGCAGGGCTCTGAAGTATTACCTGGATAGAACAGCATCCATTCGGAAAACTGAGGCACTGTTTGTGACATTCCGGGGTGGTAATTTGGGAAAGCGGGCTTCGTCCTCCTCCTTAGCCAGATGGCTGAAGGACGCAATTGAGGCTGCCTATCGGGCCTCGGGTGCGGACCCGCCTGTGGGAATTACCGCCCATTCAATCCGGGGTGCGGCTACATCGGCTGCATTTGAGGGGGCCACTTCTATTGCCGACATTTGTAGGGCGGCGACGTGGTCCTCGATACACACCTTCGTACGTCATTACAGAGTAGATTTGGCGGGGATTACTGGTTCCTCCTTCGGGAGGCGGGTTTTGCAGAAGGTGGTTGCACATCAGTAGACCGCCGCTTCCTCCCGCCCTCTCAATTACTGCTCTGTGAGATCCCAAGAGTCAACGAATGCAACCCTTCCTCCCTCCAGAGAAAAACGGAATTCCTACCTGGGAATGTCCTGTTCTGGGAGGAGGAAGGGTTGCATTCGTCCCGCCCTTTGACGCGGCGACTCGAGGGGTACGTAACGACCATCTCCTTCATGCGATGACGGTGGGGGTTGTTCTGTCCCCGCTAGGGGTGATGGTGTGGTGGACGGGTATCTCCGTTCGACCACCTTGGCTATGTCTCAGTATTCTCGCCTTTCTGGGCTTATTGTCTAGTGTTAGTTCTATCAGTCTGGTTTGGTGGCCTTAGATTGTTTCTGGTCTGCCAGGTTTTACCTTGTTTTTACTGTTTTTTCTCACTGTTTACTCGTTTTATTCGCACCTTGGGCTAGTTATCTTTGTTAGTCTATCCAGCCAGGTGCCCGTGGAGGGTTCTTTCTTTCGTTCTTACAGCTCTGGACTGGGTGACGAGAGGATGCCCACCCACAAGGGGGAGTTTTTCGTCCAATCCGACTCTGAATCGTGGAGTGGGAGGAGCATACCCAAGAGTCAACGAATGCAACCCTTCCTCCTCCCAGAACAGGACATTCCCAGGTAGGAATTCCGTTTTTCCCTTACCTGAAGGCTGCATCATGGCTGCATTGGTACTGGAAAGTGCAGGGCTGCATTGCGGCTGCATCGGTGCTAGAAACACAGTCCCCAATATATACTGCAGCCTGCCATGTCTTTGACAATCTCTTTGTTTTTGCAGCCTCAAGAAAGGGCAGCAAAAACAGGAACTACAGTATTTCAAGTATTTGGGGAGCAGGATCACAAGTTGAGCAGGCCTGGTGAAAAGAATGTAATTGACAGGAATACCATGCATTCTCCGTGACTTTAGACTAGTTCACAGTAGCATGTCACTTGATTTCTGGACATTTCATGACTAGGGGTAGAATATGGCAAGAGACCAAGGGTGGAGAAATTGTGGCTCACGAGCCACATGTGGCTCTTTGACATATAATGTGCAGCTCACGGAAATATGTTGGCTGAGCTCCTTTTTGCATCACAATTAATATACGTAAAAAGGTAATTTTTTTTCCAAGCTTTATAATTATTTGCCGGGTATAAACCGAGAATCCACTGGATTAATATGTACATTTAATGTTCATGGTGAGTAAATATAGTTTACTCACTAAATAAATATAGTTTACTCACTAAATAAATTCTTAACTAAATATAGTTAAGAATTTAAATGTTTCTTAAATATTGCAGCTCTCAAACATCTGAAGTTTATCATATGTGGCTCTTACGTTAAGCATGTTTGGCCTCCCCTGCAACAGACTATTAAAAAACATTGTGTCTGAGATTATATCAAAATTTGATCTGCGGTGTGATGAGTCCTGTGATGACTCGTTCACACATGCAAATTTAAGAAAATGAGTGTGTGAACTAGTCCTAAGCAGAGGCATCACTAGAGTTTGCATAACCAAGAGTTCATCCTGTCACCGACTCCTAAATACTATAAGTATTTCTTTGTGTCATAGTCTGGAACTATTGTATTAGGACATCTGGGCTAAAAGGTGACCTAATAAAACGTCCAGCGGAAACAAAAGCCACGTTCAGACATTATTAAAATGGTACAGCATGTGTGAGAGTGCCTGCTTTAAGACCCAACCCTGTGCCTTAATGCTTGTAAGCTTGTCCCCCGCATCAGCCACTGCACCAGTGTATGTCTGCAGTGACAAACACTGTACTCAGGGAGAGTCCTCCCCGTCACTGGGAATACACTGGGTGGTATGTGCGTCTGTGATCAGAACCCTGTGATCAGATGCATGAAGTGGTCACATAATTTTGTGTGTGTGTGTGTGTGTGTGTGTGTGTGTGTGTGTGTGTGTGTGTGTGTGTGTGTGTGTGTGTACCTTGAGTCTAAAGAGAGGAAAATAACGTATTGTTTTTCTACAAGCTGTAGAAGGTCAAGCAATGCAAGAGATAGTAGGTGGCGTTCACAGTGCTATGCAGAGCACCATTTATACAGACTCCAGTCAATTGAATATGAGATCCATTCAGCCCATTCAGATCGATTCGGCCCAGACCTGACTTGAAGTCACTGATGGTCACTGTAAACATATACGTAGTGTTTCCTCCCTCTGTTCCTAGGGTATAGATGCTCACCGATTTAACTGCCCACTTTATGCATGTGGCGAAGTGGGCACTAGCCCAGAAAGCTGATGCCACAATACTTTTGTTAGTCTTTAAGGTGCCATTAGGTTCTTTCTTGTTACACAGCAAAGAGGGTTTTGAAGTACGAACAAGTGTTGAAAATAGAACTGTCTCCAAACTCAAACACTTTGCTTCCTGGCTGGCTCTTGATGTCTGACATCTGACTATTGCTTTCCTGATGCTTGAAACTTAACTCCTCACTTTTGCTGCCTTTCCTTTGGCTTCTGATATTGGAAGTGAAGCCTTTCACTCCACTGTTGAGATCCAAGCTTTAATCTACTGACACCTTAACCTAGAGATGAGTATTTCCCCCCAGCCAAGGGAAGGTGAAAGGAGAGACGTTAACCTTTTATGAGACTGAAAATGCATAAGCTCCAGCTAGTCCCTAACTCAAAGAATGTGGTTATCTGCTGAGGCTATAGCTGAGGCTATAGAAGATGAATACTCCTCCCCGCGACTGTTATTTGCCTTGTGAAGCAAAAGCCTATTCTCATTTGATAGTAGCTCTAGGGTGAGAGATTCAGATCAGAAAAAAAAACAGAGTGAGAGGGAAGTCTTGCAACTTCCTTCTCCCAGTTCTGCAGCCTAGATCCAAACTGACCCCCCTCCATAGCTGCCTTAAAAAAAACCCATGAGATATCTGATCAGGGATCTCCCACCATCTCATCTATGACACAATTGTGTCACACAACTATACTTAGGAGTACTTAGGAGTCGGTGATGCGATGAGCTCTTGCACTGATTAACACAAACTCTAGTGATTGCTCTGCAGGAGGTCTGGCTCAGTTGGTAGAGCGACCGTCTCATATGCCTGAAGATCTGAAGGACGGCAGTTCAAGATGGCCCGAAGTGTCTGTGTCTGTTGGAGAGCTGCCGGCACGCCAAGCTGATAAGTTTGCAGAGCCTCTGTGGGGGAGGGAAACTGCAGCTGCACTTGAGTGAGAGTCAAGGTTGCCTGTCAAGCTGAAGCATGGTGAGGCGACCATGTAATGAAGGGTTCTACAAAAGATTAGAACATTATTGTAAAAACCCCTTGGGGTTTAGAAAGCCTGCCCATGTAAACCGCCTTTGAATTAAAGTCAGAGGAGAAATCCGATGACCAAAGAAAAGGCGGTATATAAATACTGGTTGTTGTTGTTGTTGTTGTTGTTGTTGTTGTTGTTGTTGTTGTTGTTGTTGTTGTTGTTGTTGTTAGTATTTATTAGTATTAGTATGAGTATTATCTGTTATTCCCTGAGGGCCAAATTACATGTTAGGTTAAATGCATGGTTTGACCCTGCATTATTTTTTAATTAAAATGCAGCCACATTGGAGGGAGGGGGGTCAGGATGCGACTGTGGCATATGTGAAGGGGTATTTAACCTTTTCCTGCTGAGGTCCCAACAAAAACTGCCCCCAAGTCTACTTTTAGATCCAGGAGGGAAGCTTCCATTGGAAGCCTGCGTTCCTACATGTATGGAATCACCTTTGTCAAACCTGTACCATGAACCTGAAAAATGCATATACATTTTTTCATTATTTATAACTTTGTCACTGTGATTATTTATTTATTTATTTATTTATTTATTTAAATAATTTATATCCCACCTTTCTCCCAGCGAGGGCACTCAAGGAGGCTTACAACATTAAAATACATGTACATTAAAAATTAAAACAGTAATTAAAAACAATTAAAACAAATAACTAAAAACAACAACCCCAGTGGGTCAACCTGCATGTACTTTGTTAAAAAGCCATTTGTTAAAACGCCAGTCCACCATGTCAGACATCGAATGCTTCTCTAAATAAAAGTGTCTTAGGATTATTTCAACTTCTCTATACTATTTCTTCCACAGGCTCCTACCACATTACATTCATTTTAAGTTTCTCCTACTTGCCTTTAAGTGTCTCCATTGTCTTGTTCCTTTCTCTCCCCCCCCCCCCGGTGGTGTCTGCGACCTTGCCTATGGCATGGTGTCACCACTTGGGGCCAACCCTTGGAGAGAGACCAGCTTTTTCTAATTCTTCGGTCTTTTCACTCTTCTCCCACCAACATTTTCTCTAAGCTCAGGACTACTTCCATCTCTGTCTCCGGCCTGAAAACAGATTCTTTAGAAAGCCCTTACCAACAGACTGCCTTTCCCCTTGATATCAGTCTCATCTCATTCATCATCATCTTCAGATAAGTTGCCAATAGTTTTATCAGTTGTTGCGTCTGTGCCTGTAACAGAAGCTTGAACTGTAGCTGTTAAAGATGATCATGTTTAACTTGTGCTGTGAAAACGCCCACCTGCTGTCGGTATCTGCAGATGAAACTGCTGCTAAATGTGTCAGGCATAGACTAGGGAGACAGGTTCAAATTCCCACTTGGCCATGGAATTCAGGCATAGACCATGGTCAATTGCCATCTCTCTGTCTCCCTACCTCACACAGTTGTTAAGAACATAAGAACATAAGAAAAGTCCTGCTGGATCAGGCCAAAAGCCCATCTAGTTCAGCTTCCTGTATCACAGAGTGGCCCCACCAGATGCCTCAGGGAGCACACAAGACAACAAGATAACCTGTTTCCCGTTGACACTCCCTTGCACCTGGCACAGAGAAAACCCACTTCTAAAACCAGGAGGTTGCTTATGGCTTGTAACCTGTGATGGTCTTTTCCTCCATGAATCTGTCCAAACCCCTTTTAGCTCGGGGGTCGCATAACTTGTTGTGAAGGCAAAGGGCCCCCGCATGTACAGAGAAGAACAGTGTACAACATTCTGAACTCCTTGGAAGAGGGCTGAGTTGAAAATGTAATAATAATGGCACAGCAGCAGACCAGACTGTTTTCTTTCTGGTCACTTGACAGCCCTACTTCAAGAAGTGCTTAAAGACTCATCTCTTTGATCAGGTCTTCCCCATATAATCTGCTGGCTCTAACCCTGCCATTTTCCAGGTCCTTTCTTTGTATGTTGTCTCTATCCTTAAATGATAAGCCTGTGTGGAGAGACTATCCCTTTCCCAATCGCTGAAAGGCAGCTAGCCTATTTTTAGGCACTTAATGAAAATGGAAGAGGTAGCAGAAGCAGTACGTGGTAATAATTCACTCGCAAAAGTACTTGCCAAGTCGGGAACTTTTTCTACTTATAAAATGTCTACCTGGAGAATAAAGAAAGCTTTCTTTTGTTCCAAAGCCATGGAATGATGTGCCAACGAGAATAAGATAATAGAGATATGACCTAGGAAAAGAGAGATTTTTGTTTACTGAATGAAGATTAGGCTCAGTGGGTGCTGAGCTGAAATCAAATTTCTGTTAAATAGGCCCCCAAGAAATCAATTGCAACCAGCGGTTAATGACGAGCTTGAAAACAGCTTGAGGAAAAGCCAAGGGCAGTTGAAACTCTGACAAATTAGTTGTTAACTGTGCTAATGACTGATTTTGGGGGGATTATTGCTATTATAAACAGTAATCAATCCAGGTTTGCCACTGTGTCTCAGAAGATGTTTGCAGCCAAAAATATGCAGCTTTGCACTTCAAATTCTAGTTAATATGATAATCTGAATATTACACACTGCTCAATTCCCCTCTTAACTCTCCCAAACACAGGTTATATGGAAATTGGGCATACAGAGTTATCGTTATTAATTCAAAATATAGTGTGGTCTAACAAGTCCCAAAGCCCAGAGACTTGTCAATATGATGTTACAATATATAAGATGCTGTCTGCAGCCCATTGACTTCATAACAGACTTGTTAAATCAAAAGGCACTACTTGGAATAAGTTGGTGGAAGATTACGGATTTGCAGCGCAATCCTGTGTAAACTTGCACCACCCGCCTTCCCCCACCTTCATTCTGCCTCCTCGACACCGTCCCGCCTTTCCCACTGTCTTACCTGTTGGGTCCTCTCCGCTACCCTGGTGCGCACGGGAAGGCTCTGGTAGCGCGTGAGTCTGTGTACTGCCAGAAGTGTTTTCATGACTGCCATAAGGCTGCCAGTTCCACCAGCACTATGAGCCCATAGGATTGGGCTTTCAATCATCCCCCCCCCCTCAGGTGCCTTCTTGTATGTATGAAACAGCACAATATATCCTTATGTGCTTCCTGTATTGCAAGAGCTTACAGATGGTACGAATTTGAATATGGATACTTAGGATAAAATATTCATGTCTTTATGTTTAGGGGGAAGCAGAGCATTAGTATTCCTCTTAATGGCAAGAATATGTACAAAAGATTTTGTGCAAGGTGATCCCAAATTAACGTGATTAGAAGCTCTCTCTCTCTCTCTCTCTCTCTCTCTCTCTCTCTCTCTCTCTCTCTCTCTCTCTCTCTCTCTCTCTGTATTTTTAAACATTAAAATTTTTTGGGATATATTCGGTCTATGAATTACACAGACTGAGTGGCAACATGGCATGTACAGGGAACATGTGAGGGAGCAGGATTCCACCCTCTACTCCCTTTTCCAATTTCTGCCAATTCAGTATTTTGGATTTTTCAGCATAAGATTTCAGACCATACCACTTCAGAAGGCACGTCACATTTTAATGCTTTCTCATGTAAAAAGTTCCTGGGATGTAGTAAGCCAGGAACGTAGTGAGCCAGTGCAGAGTGACAGGTTTAGTGTGCTTCACCTTGATGTGCTTGCTTACTACATGCAGGGAGTTTTTTGTTTTTACACGGGAGAGCACGCAGAATAGGATCACTGCCCTCTTGGAGTCTGAAGTGATACTGTTCAGAATGTTACAAACTCATTCTGTGTCACAAATGGTAGAACTGCTCCTAGCTAATACTTTGTGGAGAGTGCAGTATACAATATGCAAGCAGCAGTAAAACAAATCAGTGCCTTGATTTTGCATTCCTGGACTGGGATTTTTCTGAATGAGTCTATCAGCACAATCCTAACCAACTTTCCAGCACTGATGTAAGTCAAGCCAACAGGGTGCACACTGCATTTTGCAGTGCAGGGGCAGTCATGGAGGCCTCTTCAAGGTGAGGGAACATTTGTCCCCTTACCTCAGGGCTGCATTGCAGCTGCACCGGAACTGGAAAGTTGGTAAGGATTGCGCTGTGTATGTAATAAATTAACATATTTTGACACAACTACGGACTTCTTCATGTGCCAAATGTTCTGTGAAGTACAGAGAAGAAGAGTGGCACCATCTCTGTTCACACACACGCACGCACGCACCGACTCTTCAAGAATGGAAGAGCAAGAGTTGTCTGACACCCAGTTCCTCTTTGTCCTCCTCCCCCTGAGCACAAACACCTGCCCAATGCTTCCTCATTCCCTAATGGTCTTGCATTCTCACAAAATTGACCTTCCAACACCACCGGATTTGGTATTATGTCTCAGCCTGGGTAGCCGCTATGGGCGCAGGACACTGTCAACCCCCCCTCTCTCTGCCACTAGTTGGTGATGCAGAACTTTCCCCTTCTCCCCCCCACCTGCACCCTGAAGTAAGTCAGAAGAACAATATGTATGCAGAATATGACAAATGAAAACCCTGCAAATTTATGTCACAAAAATGGGAACAGTGGCAACAAAGCAAGTACACACACACACACACACACACACACACACACACACACACACACACACACACACACACACACACACACACACACAAAAGGGTTGGCAGCCCTCTTCCTTTCCCTCCACCTCCCACTCCAAATGAAAATATTCTACTATGGTTCCTGCACTTGAAGAGTGTTATCTCAAGGAGTCCTAATGATACGTTTCAAAAGCATTGCAGCTGGATATCAGTTAAAATATTGTTTACTCTTCTCCCCTCTTGTTCCTCTTATATCTTATCATTTCTGCAGGATGTACATATGTTGTTTTCTCCATGCTCTCACCCCCCCCCCCCAGTCCTCACCCCAGCTGCATTGTGTTTTTCAAGAGAGTAGAACTCTATAATTCCCAGGATAATGGTTTGATGTGTAATATCAGAATAAGTTTCTCTTTCATTCCATAAATTATATTACATGTCTATTGTCTGGGCTAACAGCATATGCTGTAGAATGTACTTCTTTCCTACCATTCATCCATCATGGGAACAACTCAACGTCGCTTGGATGGTCACCCATTCAGTTACTCGCTACACGTAGACCTGCTTAGTGTCAGCAAGGTGAGTGTACCGTGTGCCCTCAGGGCATGCCCTTTTGTAAGCTTTGAGACATCATGTTTCCTACATTTCTGATAGCCAAGGCACATTTTTTTTCTGAATTAAAATTGGAAGCACACTTTACACTTACACCCAAAAAGGTTTAGCATGTGTATGAGTATGAACTACGTGCCCTCCAAGGAGCCCCCCTGGTATTTCTGCATGAGTCACTTTTCTGGATGTGCCTCTTCTAAGGTCATTTCTGCACCAGGAAAGATCCAATCATACTCAGTGCAGAAATATATCAGGATCAAAAAGGTAGAGATTTATAGGTTTAAAAAGTCATGTAAAAAGTTTTTTTTATAAATATTAAACAAGTAGGAGGAATTCCAAAAACTTAAAATATATAAAATATATAAACTCATCAGAAAAAACCACACATTGTAAAATATTGATCCAACGTTTCATCTACTCTGGACATTCTCAAGGAAACCACAGGCAAACTGTGTAGAATGGAATTAACTGCTGGAGAAAAAACACAGGCTAAATCAATTAGCATAGGAAACAAGGAGCCTAAGGAGCCTGGTCATGAGAATATCCATGATATATCAGGATCACCCATATTTTCTCTCAGACAGAGAACGGGGCAGGAGGGAGAGCGGGGGAGTTTGAGGCTTTATAGCTTGACCGTTTTTTTCTAAATGCACTCTTGGCAGGTTGTCAGGTATGCAAAAATTATGTGTGGGGGTGGAGGAAGTACTTGATGATCGGTCACCAGTATTGTCAGTCAACATATCACCAGGTAGGGGATTTGAGAAGGAGACATTTCCCACCATGCAAACTACTCGAGGAGAACTGGTTAGAAAAGGGAAAGCTGACACTCCAGTTCTTTCCAGACCCAATCGAGACACAAGCAATATTCAATCATTATCCTACTGTGTACGGCCAAAGCGTGAGGGCGGCAAATGGAAGCCTGCTGTCTAAGCAGTGGGTCAGTCAGTCCTCTGCAAAGGGCAGTGCCATACCCAGGGAGTGCGCCTCCATGCAATGCGGAACCATGTGGTTCCGGCTTCCCCTACCTCTAGTGTGGCGTTATAAGAGACCCAGCTCAGCTGTCAAAAAAAAAAAAAACTGGAAGTGGACCAAAAATTCAGTTCTACTTAGTGATGATCTTTTCCAAGAACCACGTCTAAAATCTCTCTGGCTGGGCAGTCATCATACCTCCTAGTTACAATATTCATATGCAGTTGAAGAGAGAGCTTTAATTTTTAATCTATGTCTCCTGGAACACGAGCCGCAGTCTTGCAGCGCACTAGGTGCTCTGGTGCACACTTTGGAAATCACCTATTTAGGCGCTATTAATTATTAAGCAAAGCATAGGTATTACCATTAGATTCTGTTTTAGTCCTGGTTTTCCTTAATAAGATGAATAGGAGCTGGAGGTTCCTGAGTGCACTGGCTGGGTCTTAATATAATATGTAATAGATCAAGGGTTTTAAAATGTTGTCACAGAGTCTCTTCAGGCTAAGGAGGAAAAAAAAAACCACTGAGCCTTAGTAGGCAAAGCAAAGACAGACAGCTGGGCTGAAAGCACTAGTCATTATTCACGGCTCCCGGAGCTGGAGGCTTCATGGAACCCCCCCTTTCATGACAGGTATTGTATTTCAGTCCCATTCTCAGGTTCAACAAGTGGGAACACTCTGTTGCTGTCTTTGTCACTGGCAGCAAGTGAATGAAGCCAAATAGAAACCATGTCAGCATTCCAGCCCTTTAAGGAACACAGAGCCCAACACAGTTACTCCATTGACATTTGTATGTTTGGACTAGGGTTGCCAAGCCCTCAGAATTGGTCTGGCATCTCCAGGAATCCACCTCAATCTCCAGGTGACTACCAAAAGCAATCCTGGAGATTTTAACATGGACTCCAGGAATTTCCAACACTGCATCATGCTTTCTTTGCCGGGCGAGGGGAGGAGTTTTTGGGCCGGCCCTCACTGGGTCTGGCTGTTCCAGTTGCTGGCATGGGCTGGGACATCCTGTGTCCACGTCAACTGCACCAAGTGGTGGACTTGACTGCCATAATGGTTTGTCCGGGGCCCATTCCGACGGAGCCAGCAGGCTGGGCCCCAGACACAGGATCCAGCCACTCATTCAAAAACCAGTCTCTTTTTCATTGTAACTCTTTGAGCCTCGACTCCAAACATGGTGCATGAACAAGGTGCATGAGAAGTCCTACTTGCACAGGAAAGAGAGCATGGATGCAGCTGGAATGCACGTTGGGATGTGTATCCCCTTCAAAGCACCAATGTGTGTATAGACCTCATCCTTGCAGGGATGAGCACTTGGATGCACTTCACAACACACTACACAATCTAAGTTGGTCGTTCCCAGTCTCGCAAGTGCTACATATCATATGTAGAGAGGTTCACTTCTGCATACAGACCTCATTGTCCTCCTGCTCATTGACTGTCATTAACCCTTTTCGTAGCTCTAAGGTGCGCGCTGGCCCGCCCTTTGCAAGGAGTTCTTTGTTGCTGGAAAGCTTCAACCTTTGTTGAATTTCTCTCTTTTATTTTGCAGCGTGAGCTTGTTTGTTAGCTTATTTGGGTCATCAGAGCTAAAAATTTTCCATACGGTTCCTTTGTGCTCCTGTTTTGGATAGCATCCAAAGTCTTTTATCTGGTACTAATTCAAGCATCCAGAGCGTTAAGTAATCTCAGCTTCCGAGACTGGCTACATAATTACCTGCAGCACTTTCATTCCAAATGCAAAGATTCACTCTGGATTTCTTCTTCTGGGGGTTACCTTTAGGGTATTAAATATTTGGATGGCTCTTTTAATTATAATAGTGCAGCGGTTTTATATTTACATAGTAAAGTACCTGAACAATGTCTCCCCTTTTCTTTCTCGGTTTATTCCCTGTACACGTGATACATGATGTACACTTCACTGGCTCACACCCTGGCAGTATGGGAGGCATTTGGGACACTGAAATCTAAACTAGATGGAAGACTGAGTAAAATTATACTTTTAATTCATCCTGTCCATGTGAATAATCTTTTCAGACAATAAACAAACAAAGGGGTTGATTGTTCTGTGGTGTTTCAATTCCCCTCCTCCCACTGTCTTTTTTCTTCTTCTTCTTCTTAATTTGAAGATTGCACTTAAAGGACATTGAGGTCAGACCCCAATTAAAGTGAACAGGATGACAATGAAACACTGCATGGCAAAAGTACTGGAGATCTATATAACCCCAAGGGGAAGAAAAGAAATGGTAGATCTATCTCTCGATCTCTCTCTCTCTCTCTCTCTCTCTCTCTCTCTCTCTCTCTCTCTCTCTCTGTGTGTGTGTGTGTGTGTGTGTGTGTGTGTGTGTGTGTGTGTGTGTAAAAAAAAAAATTGATCCGAAAGCCAGGCTGTGAAAACTGAGAAAACGTCTGTCTATAAATTTATTATGTATATCCTTAAGCAGATAGTAGCTTGATCAAATGAATAATGTACTTAAGCCAAATAGCTGGATTATCTGTCTTCAGAAAGGTAATTTGAAGAGCAACTCAAAGCAACATTGCTACTCCCCCATCCATGTCTTGCTCTAATTCAAAGAGTTTGTATGAGGATAAAGTAATCGCTGTAGTGTAGAAAAAGATTACACACACATGTTGATATATTTTGCAAACAGGCTGGTTGACGGATATGAGATCCCGATTCTTATTTATATCTGGGAGCAGCAGCGCCATTGGGGGGGGTAACCCCCTCATATTTATGGCCTCATAATTCCTCAGGAGCACTTGTATCCCTTACCAACACACAGATTCTATACATTGAGTGACTATTGTTATAGAAAAGCAATGAAAAGGGCCAATGTACTAGCGATGCATAGAGTTGGGAGAAACGGTTTTATTTTTTTCCGCAGACAGTGATGTTTACCCAAAATGAAAATAGCAAAAAGTGGTGTTATGTGTTTTTATTCCAAATTCCCATTTTTATCATTTCTAACTGCTTTAAAAGTTTACTAGATAGGTGATATAGCCAATACCAGTTATACAGTATAACATTTCAAAGGCACAAATCGCTTTACTTACAAAAGGGGTGTGTGTATATGTATGTGGCATATCTGTGCTGAAAACATTTCTATAATTATAACTGCAAAAAAGAATATGACTGCAAGGGTATTCTTAAATTGCAAATCTGAAATCCAGATGGTGTCTATTTGGGAGTCCTCCTGTACATATGAAAAACCATATTTTCCCAGGAGCTAATCCAGAATGCTCTAAATCAGGGGTTCCCAACCTTTGGAGGCCCGGGTACCCCCCTATCACGGTCCAATTTTCTGAAGTACCCCCTGCTAATTAACTGCTAATTAATTGGATTACTCAATTAATTAATTAGGTAATACATAATTAATCATCAAATAAAAAAGTACTAAAACAATTTTAAATGTGAAAAATGTCTTATTTAACTCGTGTGTGTGTGTGTGTGTGTGTGTGTGTGTGTGTGTGTGTGTGTGACAGAGAGAGAGGGGGGGCAAGGATCTCTTTTTTTCCCTTCCAAGTCACACTTCCCAAAATCAGCTCCTCCCTCTCCCACCCCACCAAAGTACATTTTCCAAAGTACAAAAATAAGCCTAAAACCAAAATCAGAGAGACAGAAAGGCTCCAAAAATAAAAAAAATTAAAATCCATGTTAATTAACACTTAATTAGCTACTGATGGGGCAGATAAGGGGCAGGACTTGGCGTACCCCCAGCAAGATGTCCACGTACCCCTAGGGGTACCCGTACCACAGGTTGAGAACCCCTGCTCTAAATGAAGCTTATACAACTGGTGACCCCACCAAGCCTGCATCAGATGCTTGACATTCACCCTTTTTCTACAGTTCTAGGCAGGTACAGTTGCCAGTGATTGAGTTAAAATAATCCTGATAGTTAAGTTGAACCAGAGATGGAACCAGAGGCAGGTTAGGGTGGAGCTTGGTAAACTCCACTGGGAGTTCACTGCTAATTGCAAAAAAATCCTTTCTGCTCCTGTGTCTGTTGCCGGCAGGTAGGGTTGACTGAGCCTATGCTTGTATCCATGCAAGGTGAAAGAGCTGCCGGGTAAGCGCTGTGAGAGCAATTTCCATAGCTGCAACTAACAAGGTGACTCATTGCTGTGCCACCACCCACTCTGCCTGTCTTGTGTTACTGGGTGTGCTTTTCAGGACATGCGTTAACTGTTAACATGTGCCTCTGGGGGAAAATCTATTTCATGTGCTGAGACCCTGTGGAGTGGCCAATGGCCCAGCTGAATGACTTGGTAGGAAGGAAGAGGGAGACGAGGGTGAAAGTGCAACAAGAACTATATTGTGGGATAATTTTACAATTATAGCAAAGAAGCATCAAAAGTAAAAGGCAGTGCAATGTTCCTTAGACATTCATATAACTAGGCCTTACACATACATTGTTACTTTATACAAGGAAAAAGGGATAGAGGAAATCCTTAACAGGGAAAATGGGTGCAAGCTAGGAGGAAAGAAAGGAGGGGAGACGGTATATTGAGACATCGGGAGGGTCACCTAGGGGAACTGTGCCTGGAAAACCAGGTTTTTATGGTAGAGAGAAGGGGGAGGGAGAGGAGGACAGCTGGAGGAGAGAAAAAAAAGCAAGACCAAAGGAAACTAGGGACTACAGCTTGACAGCCACGGGGAAAGGAGATGTGCGAATCTGATGTATGTTTATTTAAGTGTAACAGTTACCATTTCATTCCAGTGTCACTTGCAGGATTAGCCACTGGTGAAGTTGCCTTGGTGTAACAGGTCCATGACAAAGTATATAGGAGCAAAGTGCCTTTGTGTTTCCACCATCTACCAATCCTTGGATTGCTCTGGAAAATGTTCCTGCATTAAGGAACGAAACGTTGGGATCTTCTTGTATGCTCAGCTGTGGATTTTAACATTTCTGTCCATTCGTAGTGATCCTTGTTTGGGATAGACACGAGTGGTTTTGGACTTTGTTTTTATTTCTGCTGGATTTTCTTTTACATGGCTATTTTACCTGTATATCCTACCTCGCTAAAAAAGCAAGATGCTCAAAGTTTTGGCCATGGCAAAAGGCCATGGCTGAATTACAGTTCTCTGTAGCCTGAACCAAGGGCTACAGGAAATGACTAAGTTCCTTGGTTGGCCATGAAACCACTTCTCTTACTTGTGGTGGAAGATTGGCAGTGCAATCCTATGCATGTCTACTCAGAAGTAAGTCTCATTATGTTCAATAGGGCTTACTCCCAGGAAAGTGTGTATAGGATTGCAGCCCTAGTCTCTCCCATTGAATGATCACTCTTATGTCTCAAGCTCTGAGACAGTGAGAGACCATGGAAAAGATGTGAGCTCCCCCTTATTTTGGGGAGTTCTTGATAGATTGGTTAAGGGGAATCATTCACTGGCAACCTGAGAGTTAGGCTTACCAGATCTCCACTGAAAACAATGGGGCTTGTTTCTGAGTAGACACGCCTAGGATTGTGCTCTAAGGTTTAACAAGCTACACCTGCCCACATTCCTTCTCCTAAAGGTCTAGCACTCTGTCCCGGTTGAAGATCTGGGAAGCCTACTGAGATTCATCTTGGATGCCCTCTAAAACAGTTTAAAAATCCTAAATGATGATGCTGTTAAAGTGCTAGACTCAATATGCCAACAAATTTGGAAAACTCAGCAGTGGCCAAAGGATTGGAAAAGGTCAGTTTGCATTCCAATTCCAAAGAAGGGCAATGCCAAAGAGTGTTCAAACTATCGTATAATTGCACTCATTTCACATGCTAGCAAGGTTATGTCAAAATCCTACAAGCTAGGCTTCAGCAGTACATGAACCGAGAACTACCGAAAGTACAAGCTGAGTTTCGAACCAGAGATCAAATTGCCAACATGCGTTGGATCATGGAGAAAGCACAAGGGTTCCCAAAAAAATCTACTTCTGCTTCATTGACTATGCAAAAGCCTTTGATTGTGAAGCCTTTGAAAGCCTAGCGGCCACACCAACAAACATTAGAGTAACACGCGCGCCCCCGCTTTGGGGCGGCGCATGCCCTAGTGACTCCACTGCCGGGGAAGGCTCTGCTGTATCCAGCGTGGGGCTGGAGGTCTCCCTGAAAGAAGGGGATTGTCCCCTTCCCCCTTGTTGAGCCCCAGAAGCTCCTATGGGGCTACTTGATGCAGCTAAATGGCCGGCGCAACTCTGAGCAGCACCATAATGGGCTTTTAAGCCGGGAAGGGGGATAGGATTCGGAGGAGGAGGAGGTCTCTGCCAAGTCCACTTCCCTCCCAGGCCTGATCCTCCCTCTTTCCCGCCCTCCCCTGCCCTGGAATACCCCCTCCCCACCCACCCTCACCCCGCCTCCCCACTGCCCAGTGCGAAGCTCATCTGACACGGCAGGTGCTGTTCCTTCACTGGCGGAAGCCTGCCGGTGCTGGCCGCCACATCGGCAGGCCTGGCCTGCCTCCACGCCATCTCAACGTGCTTTACAGCACGTTTGCGATAGCGCGGAGCCCAGTACTGCCAGCAGAGGCTGGCATAGGATTGGGCTGTAAGTGCTATTTCTCTTTATTTATGAGAACATTTTACGTTCATAAGAAATAAGAAGTCGGTGAATGTCATTTGTACATAAGGAGGGCTGTTAGTGTGATCTACCAACTAATTAAGCTCACCCATTTGCATTTTAAACTGTCCAACATGATTTATTATTATTTTTTTTAAATCAAGGTACTGATTTCTGGATCCCTCATCTCATCAGCAAATATGAAAACTATTAGGCTGATGTGTTCACTGATGCATACTAAGAAATATTTTTAAAGGAATACAAGTGTGTGTTGTGATTTTTTTTTCCACAGACATCCATCCAAAGCCATGACGATGGCATTAAAAAATAAAAAAAAGACTGAGCATGAGAGTTCTCTTTGTAACTGGCCCAGATTTTGCATGGCCGCATAATAATTCAGATTGTAAGAAATTTGTTTTGCTATCAAATGCTGTAAGAAAAATTAAAAATTTATCATCTTGCTAGTTATCTAACAGTCCAATCCTAACTGAATCCCCCTGCTTTTTCTTTGGGGGGGGGTAGTCCACAGTAGGTAATCCCCCTACTTTTTCTTTGGGGGGGGTAGTCCACAGGCCCCCTTGAAGTAAGGGAACGTTTTTTGTCTTACCCCGGGGCATGGCTCTGCTCCCCCAATGGGTCTTCTTGGATCTGCACCAGCTAATTTGCTGGTGCAAGCCTGAGGAGAGTTAAGGAGAGGAAAGGGGCTTTTCGTGAGATCCAAGATGGCAGCGCCATGAAAAAAATAAACTTTAAAAGCGGCGGCGGCTCTGGAGGGGGCAGGAGTTCTAGCCGGCCCGGATGCAGCCGGTCAGGCTCCAGGCAGCGACGGCGGCAATATGGCTGCAAGGACGGTGGCGGCAATATGGTGGTGGCGGCAATATGGTGGTGGCGGCAAGGGCGGCGGCAATGTGGCTGCACTGAGGACGTCAGCAATATGGCTGCAGTGAGGACGTCGGCAGCAGCAAGGACAATGGCGGCGGCAGTGGCAATGGCGGTGGGACAGGCAAGTGGCAGCAGCGGCAGAATGGCCCTTTTCATGGCCATAAATAAATAAATACATAAATATTCCAGCCAAAATTATTTATTTATTTATTTACTTATTTATTTAGTTAGTTAGTTAGGTCAGGGTGTGTGTCCCGGTTTGGAACCAGGAAAATATGGTAAGCCTACTTATAAGAGTTCTTAAACCAGAGAAGGAACCTTCACATGCACACTTGTGAGATCTCTGCTGACCACCCAGAGGTCAGGGGATGACACCAGTTCTGTTTCCCTCCAAATGTATGAATGGGAGAGGGGATCACACTTGCTGAGTGGCTACTACTAATCTGAGGAATAATTGGGGTTATCATGAATGCCACGGTTTGCTATAACAAGCGAGTCTCTTTCCAATAAAGTAGTTTTGTTCTTTCTCAATTATTACCTCATACTCACAAAGGGAAACATTTTAATTGCTCGGGTTTTTTTTTTTTTTGTACACCCTCTCGACAATGGCTGTTCACAATATCATGCATTTAGACCATCAGTTAAGTGCTGCTTTACTCCCCGAGAGGTCTTTGTAAATGCAGAATTCCAAACTGCTGCCTAATTTGGACTCTTTATTAATCTTTTTGCACTTCTGGCTACTCTAGAAGTGTTTCCCCCTTGGATACAAAATGATTTGGATAAAATTAAACAATCGCTTGTTAGGAACACATGACTTAAATACCAGAGAAATGGCTGTTTTCATGTCTCGCATTGTTCAGCAATTTTTGCGAGGGCAAGGATACGATTGGGAGCCCAGGTAGCAAATTAGATTGATGTGTTGTCCTCGATATACTGGCATTTTCATTTCTGGGGCCTACCGAGTCCAAAACAAAACCATTTTTTATAGTTGTGCAAGATCCCGAGAGAAATGAGTTCAGGTGGTCTCAGCCCAGCTTCCTGCGTACAGGAGGACACATCAAAAAGCTGTCCTGGGTTGACAGTAATTTATCACTCTCCATCTTGAAAAGCCATTGGATTATAAGCGGGGGCGGGGGGAGTACTGCTAACAGCATTTTTTTTCCCAGCAGCTCGATCTCTATAACCTAAGTTACATGTACATATGAGTAGGCATATCCAAGGAGGAAATGAAGAGCAAGTCTCCGTGATTATCAGGCACTGGCTGCAATTGACCTTCCCTTCTCTATCCCATCCAATGACAGATCCTCAATATAATGCAACCAGATGACAGATGAAGTGCCAAAACCAGAGAACAAGGCATACAAACAATGGAAACAACAAGTACAAAAACAGCAGCTACTGGAAAAATAATAATTTAATCTGCTGGAACAATACCCATGGATCGTTCAAAAATTGTAATAAGGCAGCCTGTGTCACAGTTTCCTGAAATGTCTTCAGAAAAAAAATAGGACTCTTGAAAATGTCGAATCCTCGATATTATTTCTCTCTCTCTCTCTCTCTCTCTCTCTCTCTCTCTCTCTCTCTCTCTCTCTCTCTCTCGTCTAACTAGGGAGGCAGAAAAGAGATTACTGATTTAATTAAATTCACATTAAAAAAGATTTCTCAAAGGAGCAGCTATATTAAGACATGTATTCAGGTTTTAACAGAGGTGGAGAGGCACTTCTGGAGACACAACAGTGAATGCCATGCTATGCAAAAAACGTAGCCATGGGTCCAGTGCTTGTCGTGTTCAAAATACTTCATACACTTTCACCTTCAAAACAACAGCTCTGGGTTGGAAATCACGGTTAGGCTCATTGACAGGAACGGAAGCTGGGTGAGCACTCAGACTTTTTACAGAATGCCTGTGGGGTGAATGCAATGGGTAGTGCTAATGGGGCACAACCCAGAGCTGTTGTGATAATGCCAACACATTAGCTAATTCAGTTACTACTAGAGCAGAGGTTCTCAACCTCTTACCTGCCTCGTACCATCTCCAGCAACAATCTTCCTCCATTTACCACCGGAAGTAAGTGCCGATGACGCCATCGACACTTCTGGTTTTTGCCTCGCCAGAGCCATGCAAAGGTAAGCTAAGGGGCTCAGGCGGGTTGGAGAGTCCTTCCCGAGCCTGAAAACCTATGCAGAGCTCAGTGGCGTCACTCTAGGTGGGGCGGAGCGCTAAGTCCCGCTGGGCTCCGACCCACCGTTAACGCCTGCACAAGGCGGCCCCTCCCCCTCGCCTTCAGAGCCTTTCAGGGCAGTGAAGGCAATGCACAGGATACTCCTTGTGCGTTACCTTTGCTGCCCTGAAAGGCTCCGAAGGTGAGGGGGCGGGACCGCCTTGTGAGGGTGTGTAACAGTGGGTTGCAGCGCAGTGGGACTTAGAGCTCCTCCCCACCTAGAGCAATGCCACTGGCAGAGCTCGAGGTGCCGGTTCCAGGACTCCAGCACCGGGTGGTGCAGGCTTTCTGATGGCCGCCATCTTGGTGGCTGGGGAGCCATGTACCACCAGTCGGCAGTCCACATACCACTAGTGGTACACGTACCACTGGTTGAGAACCCTTGTACTAAAGGATTCCTTGACCAATCCAAGGCAGAGTTCCTACTGAAATATCACCTAATGCAGAGCTTCAAGTGAATCTGTGGGCTGTTCCTCAGGACATACACCTGAGGCATTTCAAGGGAAGCAAAAAGAGGTTTGATATGACAAGTGAAATGTCTCAGGGAGTTCTCTACATTAATTTATTTTATGACGTTTATATACTGCCTTTCCTCCAGAGTAGTGCACATAGCACCTCCTCCATTTATGTTTACAACATTCCTGTAAGGTAGGCTAGGTTGAGAGACAGTGCCTGACACAAGGTCACCTGGTGAGCTTCATGGGTGAGCAAGGACATAAACCCAAGTCTTCCACAACCAAGCCCAAGACACTAGCTACTATGTCCCTGAAAATTCACACAGACCAAAATTAATGACTAGTTTGAAAGTTCCTCCCAAGGCAAAACACACTGAAGAGCATTGAGGGAAGCACAAAAGGACAATCAGAATTGCGGCATGGGTAAGAGGAGTCTTTAAGACCCTCCACAATGGTCCTGCTCCAAATAGCAGAAGCGTAACAAGGGTGGAGCGAAGGCAAGTAGTTCTGCAAGACTCCGTTACACTGGAGTTAGCAGCCCCTCCCCCTTGCTGTTGGAGCCATTCTGGCGGCAATGGCAACACGCAGGACACGCCCCTGTTGCTGCTGGAATGGCTCCAACAGCAAGGGGAGGGGCCGCTGACTCTGGTGTAACGGAGTCTTGCAGAACTACTTGCCTCCGCTCCACCCTTGTTTCACCTCTGCCAAATAGGGCCCCCTTTGGCTGCTATTTGACTTGGGAGATAAGCTGTGGACACCAGAGGAAGAGTCCCTCTTGGAGGGGGGTATTCCAGGTGAGGGCCATGGGGGAGGAAAAAGGTTAACACCTCCCTCCACCCCTGTCAAGTTTCTAGTGATTACCCTGCCCAATGACTTGCTATTTAACAAATATCTAACTTGCAGGGCCAGATTATGCAATGAATGCCACTGACTTTCAGTTTGCTACTTGATATTGCAGGCTTGAGTACATGATTACAAGTTGACCCTTTACTGGTTCCTGTGTTCCACTCTCATTTCAAGAAGCATGGTGGGATGCTTATTTGCAAGAATATATATGTGCTAGTAGGAAGGGGTCCATCCGCCTGATAGGCTGACACAATAAGCTGAACTGCTTGCTTGGAGGCAATTCCTGTTCTGCTACTGGTGGACATGAACCACAGGGTACTAGGAATGTACTGAAACAGGGAGAAATTCCTGATTGAAACCATCTCTAGATTCCCCCAATCTAAATGATTATCGACCGGTTTCCAATCTTTTTATTTATTTTTTATTTATTTTTCACATTTTTATACCGCCCTTCCTCCAAGGAGCTCAGAGTGGTGTACATATTTCCTCCCCTCCTTTTTTTTTTGTCCTCACAACAACCCTGTGAGGTAGGTGGGGCTGAGAAATAGTGACTGGCCCAAGGTCACCCAGGAAGCTTCGTGGCTGAGCGGGGATTTGAACCTGGATCTTCCAGGTCTAAGTCCGACTCCCAAACCACTACACCATCCTGGCTTCCTTTCTTGGATAAGGTGATTGAGTGGGTGGCGGTTTCTCAGCTCTAGGGAAACCTAGATGAGACAGATTATCTGGACCCTTTTCAGTCCAGCTTCAGGCCAGGCTTTGGGACGGATACAGCACCAGGACCCACTTTTTAAAATGACACTCTGTTGAGACTCATCTAGCTTTACGAGACTGAAAGAAAGTTTCACTTTACTCCCTGTGTGTTGCCTTCGCCCCACTGAATGGCTCCGAAGGTGAGGGGGGGGGCGCATTGTGCCGGTGAGTAACAGAAGTCAGGGCGGTACGGAACTTAGCGCTCCGCCCCACCTCCAGCGACGCCACTGCACTTAAGCCTCTGTTTTTATCCTTTTTATTATGGTGGGGGGGACCTCCTTTCCACGTTTTTCGGGTCCGGACCATTCTGGTGGCCTTGCATTCTCCTTCCTCCTGGACTTTGCTAAGAGCCGAGGCACCTTTGCTTACTCGTGAGTAAACAAGCACGTGTAGCTTAATTTCGCTTTCCATTGGACTCAATACCGTTTTCTTGTCAGCTTGGAGGGGGGGGGACTTCCTTCTTGACAGTTTGTTGGGGCCTGCGTTCATTGGGTCGAGACCAATCTGATGTTGTTGCATTTCACTCGGCCTACCCTTCCAAATGTATGGAGGCACGTTCACCTATTCATGAGTAAACACACACATGCTGATCCGTTTCCGTTTCCATAGGGCTCAATACATTTTCCTTGTCAGCTTTCAGCTTGTCAGTTTCGCAACCCACCAAAAATCAGGTCAGGACCCACAACCCATCCACAGTTTGAGAACTGCTGCTCTAGGCTATTCACGAAAAAGCACAACATAACTTAAGTATTAACAATATCATCACAATGATTGTTGTATATTTGAAGCCAATACACCAAGTAAAAACTATAATTATAAATATATATTTGTATTATATACATGATATATACATTGAATATACATTGAAAATAATTTTAAAATTACAAATATAATAATTTCTTGGAGACCTGATCATGCTGGTAGAGTACCATCAGCTTCAGTCTCCAAAAAATCTGGGTGACTGAGTCAAGGAAACGTTATTTGCTTCAGCTGCTGCAAAAAAGAAAAAAAAAGGCAACTGAACAGAGTGGCTAGGGTGAGGAATGTAAACTGGAAGGAAGAATTAATTGCACATTAGGCTGAAAACATGCTCCATTCCACTGAGAACATCATGAGCTGTAAAGGGTCGTAACAATTAGTCTCTGTTAACAAATACTGAAACAGATATGGTTTCAATAGCAATTTATTATGGAATCTGCTAGAGAAGAATGAACTCGGTGACTAACATAATGAACATTTAATAGAAAAAACAGAACCCTACAGTCAGCCCTTGAAAGTGCCTATTGTGTCAGTGTGTGTAATATTAAGAAACAGAAGTACAATATCATTTCTGAAATATTTGAACATATTCAAAATGAAGTAATTAATATCCTGTTCACCAAACAGCTTTTCCAATAAACACAAGTTATTATTTTGAATCTTGCACTTAATTTAAAGCACACACACACACACACACACACACACACACACACACACACACACACACACACACACACAGAGAGGGAGGGAGGGAGGGAGGGAGGGAGAGCTTATCAGCAAGTTGGCCTTTTCCTATTATGTGGAATGTAAAAGTCACAGAATTATTTTTGCAAATAGGTCTTGGGGAAAAAGTAATTTTCACTCACAAACGCTTGACTTGGGGCATGTAACAATTTGCAGCGTCAAACATATACGGATGCCTCCTGAGAGACCAGATTGTCTCATTCTCAGTAGTTTAGATATACGGCAGTGATACATTTTTCATCCCTCCCTCCCCCCTTTTTCCTTTTCAAAGCATTTGGCGATTTCCTTTTTGGATGTCACACAAATGTTTTTTTTTTTTCATTCACTGAATTACTTCAGGAGCCCTGGGGCAATATTGCCTACTGGTTTTTGGTTCATTTATTCTGGTCTTTCGTCTATTTTCTGTGGTTTTAATCTGATCTAGATCTAACTAAGATGTCTATGTCTGTGGAAGTTCTGGGCATTGTATACATGCTTGACTATGATCTGTGCACATGGAGCCCTTTTCAAAAGCTAAAATCCCTTCAATCAACTCTACTGACAGAGGGACTAGATTTAACCCCTCCTCCCTCCCTTCTCTGCCAAACACCTAACAGGTGGGATGTTAGCTTTTTAAAATGTGCTACATGCACTTAGCACTGGTTACTCCATGCGTGCTGTGTTGGATTAGAACTACCATATTTATATGATTCTTTCACTTATGGAGTTGAGTTCCAACTTCTGCTCCCTCCAACCGCTAGTGAAACCTTCTTGATCCTTGCAACTGCCACCTTCTTGAAGGGGAACGGCGCAGACAGTAGCCACCACCACTTCTGTATATGCACTCAGAAGGACTGAATAGGATGGCGATAATAATACAGGTGGGCCCCCATATCCGCTGGGGATATGTTCCAGGCCCCTCTGTGGATACTTGAAACCGTGGATAAGAGCGAACACCCCCTCCATGGTTTCCTGAGGGCCCCCCCCCACCCTGCCTCCCCTGCACACAGGCATGCTTGCCCCCCCCAGCTCTTATTTTTCTTTCAGCAAGCTTTGTTTCTTCCTTAAAACAAACAGAGAAGCAGCCTCCATTGCATGCAAGTAGAACGAGACTAAGTCCTAGAGAGGCTCTGCAAGGTTTCTGTTAACCTTGCAGAGCCTCTCTAGTACTTAGTCTCATTCTACTTGCCTGTAATAAGCAGGTAAAGGCTGCTTCTCCTGTTTCTTTAAGGAAGAAACGAAGCTTACTGGGAAAAAGTAAAAGCCTGGGGGCTCCCCACGATCCGTGGATAACTGAAACCGTGGATAGTGAATCAGTGGATATGGGGGCCCACCTGTAATCTTTATTTATATACCGCCCTTCTTGTCATCGGATTTCTCCTCAGACTTTATTCAAGGTGATTTACACAGGCAGGCTTTTCTAACCCCCCCCCCCCCCCCGGTAGGGATTTTTACAATAATGTTGTATTTACATAGTACCCTTTTTGTTTCTCCAGATGTTTCCCTTCAACGGTGTGGTATCTCTCTAGCTGCGCACACACACCTTCCAAACCTGCCCGACAGTGACTCCTCTCTCTCACAGAGGGTTAACTCAGGTTATCTCAGCTTGCTGGCAGCTTCCGGTTGTCTTGAGCTGGTGTCGTATTAGCTTTTCTTCAGGCAAGGTGGCAGCTCACTACCACTAGACCACACACTCCTGATGGTAATGACTATCAAAGGATCCTTTTGGAGTTATGTTGTACTCTGGGAGCTCAGAGTTTTTGCGATGATTGAGGACAGTCCTGTTAAGTGGGGGGCAAGGTGGGAGAGAAAAAAAAAGAATCTCCTTTCTTTACCCCTCTCCACTCACTCCCTGTGAATTATCACTGGTCTCCACATTCATTTACTATGGGCGCAATCCTGTGTAACTCTTGTACCGGTGTAACAGTAGATCCCCCGGTGTAAGAGCACTTATGCCAGTGTAACTTGCCGTACGCCAACAGACGCAGACGCTTAACCCCCCTTAGACACCTCACATGCGCAGTTTGGATGCAGAACGGACGCCAGCGCAACTCCGCCAGTGCAGGGGGCATTCTGGGGGAATTCAGACACCCCCAGAATGCCCCCTGCGCTGGCGGAGTTGTGCCAGCATCTGCTCCGCATCTGAACTGCACACGTGAGGTGTCCGAGGGGGGTTAAGCTGTGTCCATCTAGCATCCATCGGCATACGGCAAGTTACACTGGCATAAGTGCTCTTACACCGGGGGATCTACTGTTACACCGGTGCAAGAGTTACACAGGATTGGGCTGTATAACAGTGCAATTCTAGGCACATTTACTCATAAGTAAATCCCATTTTGTTCAGTGGGGCTTACTCTCTGGTAAATGTGCATAGGACTGCAGGTTTAAGAGTTTGCAGTATGAGTTAAACCAACGTTCATTCAACACTGTGCTTTATACTGTATATGCTATTTTATTACTTTTAATTCATTAAGGTCTTCAGGATCTAGTGAATCTTGACCCCAAACTGAGGGCTTTTTCCCAGGTGATTGAAAAATCCCTCAAATATTATTCTTGGCATTATATTTGTGCTAGCTGTGCTCCAGTATCAGCAGTGCGATACCCACCCCCCAAAATGGGCGGTAGTCTTCTAAATGCTAGTTTGACTATTCTCAAATTTCCTTAGATGTTCCATTTGAGGAGGAAACTCAATATTCTCTTTGCATTTTGCTGTCATTGAAATCTGGAAACAAATTGAAGATCTGAATAATTTCTGTAGTCTTATTACTGAAACTTTCTTGGCTTCCTTTGATATTCTTCAGAAGTTTCATTGAGGTAGAGTCTGTAAATTCACTTTAAATTTCCACTCAGCCTGAATTTCAGCAGTAAGTCTGCTGTTCACTTAATTGAATAGGTTCTGCATCAGCCCCAGATATGGGAACACACAAGAAAAAAAAATTAAAGAGAAAAAACCCTGTACTTCAGGAATACAGTGGGGAAATGCAGAGACTCTCAAGAATTATATGATGATAAAATAAATATTTTGAATTGTTCATAAAATAGTTCAAGCCTAGGGTTGTATAGCTAATGATCAGTGATGTCACTGGCACTATCCAGAAGATGCCTGCGACACTTGAACAACCATATGACAAGCAACGCAGGAGACAATATGTACAGGATTGTCATTTTCTCCCATTGTAAAAGAGCTCCCTGAAAGGGTGTGTTGCCAATAATCTCCTTTTCCAAACATGCACATTATCTCCTCACTCCATCTTGGTTCCTTAGCATCCATTCCAGATGGGGTGGAGGGGGTGAGGTATGGCTTCTCCTAATCACCTAATCATGCTATCTAAGGGCCATTGATCAGAATAGAAGACAAGGCATATGTGTGTCACCCTTTTCTAAGATCATGCAAATTCGGGCATCCCACCTTGACATGATCTCATTCAAAAGAACATGTCTTCTTGAAAAATAAATTAACTGCTCAGTGGCCAGATTAGCTGGACAGAATTTCAAGCTCCTTTACTGGAATGTCTCTCCTACCAAACACCTAAGCACATACCTTTTAACCCCTCAAGAATGTTCTTGATTGGGGTACAGTCAAGCCTTTTTTGCCATCCTGGAAAGACACAACTTAACTCAATCAAGCTCAGAAAATTCCTGGCTGCACACCCAGGAGATACTCCAGAAACTGGTTTTTTGCCCAAGAATGCTTTTGTATTCTTTGTTTAGACCCCTATAACTACCCCAGCTCTGGAAGCAGAATTTTGGCTTTTTCTTCCCCACTGAAAGCATCCACACAACCCATTTCGGTAACTTCCACTCTGTTTTCAGGGAGGTTTTTTCCCAATTGGAAAGCCTCTAGCCACAGTAGTTGCCCTCACCTCTGAAGGACGTGCTTTCCTGACCCACCATTTTTTTGACTGTATTTTTCCATTTCTTCCCTGACTTGAAGCCATGCCATCCATTCTCGCTTTGCAGAAAGCCAGCATACCCACCTCTACCCTGCAGACAAAGGACTGGTAATTTCCCTTCCCCTCCACTTCCTAAAATCTCTTCCCGAACTCCCTCCCTTCTAAACTACTAAAAATATTCTAATTTGTGCAACTCTCCCCTTTCACTAAAAATCCTCTTTGCATCCCAATTCTCGTCCTTCCTCTACCTCTCTTACTCTGCTTTCTGCTTTTAAATTTCCTGTTCTCCCCTCCCATTGGGTCATCTTGGGCAGAGGAAACTCAACCCAGGTGGTAGTCTCTCTCTCTCTCTCTCTCTCTCTCTCTCCCTCCTTATTTAACCCATATTTTCAAATATCCTCCACCCACAGCTTCTAAAATTCTAGGCAACTGGTCTTATAAGTTAAAAATAAAACATGCCTTTTCCTTTGTTCTCTACATCTTTTCAATAAAACCTATTTTCTTTTGGAAACTCTGTTTTATGTTTTAAGAGTTAAGAATTCATCTGAACTCTGGGGCAGAAAGACCTAGACCCAAGAATGTAGATTTCCCTATGCAGTAGCAGACGTGTGTGTGTGTGTGTGTGTGTGTGTGTGTGTGTGTGTGTGAGATGGGGGAGGTGTGTTGGCAACATGTGAAAAATGATGAGCGGCCCTCCCTGTTTCATCAACCAAAAGACGGTCATGTATGGATTCTTTTAGACACCTGCTTCCGTCTGCTTCCCCGTGTGATAGCGAGTCATATGTTCTTCCCCACGTTGACCATTGGTTATTACTTTTAATTAGTTGGATGCTTTAATTGTTTTTTTTTTAACTTTTTCAACATTATGAACTGTAAGCCACCTTGGCAGTCATATCATTAGAACTCAAAAGTGGCGTAACACAAAATTTAAAATAAATAAATATCTGGTAGAATCCCTGTACCACTCGGTAGGTTAGTACTCTGATCACCTGAAGGCTCTTACCTCCATGAGAATGCCTTTCACCCAAGGACAAAGTCTGTGGAAGACCTTTGGCTCAGAGATTCACAGCCTGTAGTTACAGAGGGTTCAATTTATTTCGGGTTTAAGACTTTACAATCTTAAACCCAAAATAAATGGAACCATCTGCGGGAGATGTTGGATTGACCTGGAGTGGAACAGACTGCTAAGCAGTTTCGGGGTCATGTCAGTATTTGTGATGCTGTTCTTTTCCTCTTCTGTTTTTCTCCCGCTTATTTCCATGTTGTTGTTTTTCACTGTAATGTTTGAAAGTGACCATTTTAAACATGTGTATAATGTTAAATCAGCTGGCAAATGCTACTTTGTGGATACTAGCACCTGCCAGCATTCTTCTCGGAGACTGTTGTTGGCAATGACAACACCGAATATTGAGCCTTGGACTCAAGCACACATCTGCCAGTTTCATTCATCAGTCCCCATGGTCACTATTATCACACAGCCTTTAACAGCAAAACAATATAAAATTGCATACACATCCTTAAACAATATGGGTAAACAAGAGTATGAGTTTCCCCACAATCTTCATTTCTATGGGGAATGAGATTACAACTGGATAGGAAAAAGTGTTTGGGAGAAGTGCTGCTGAAATGAGCAATTGTTTTTGTGTTGGCTCCTACATTGAACAAGAGATAAGGAATAAAGCTCTGGAGAGGGATTTTATCAGGTTTCCAGATTCCCCCCCCTCTTAGATCTACTTCAGCTTTAAACAAAAAGATTCTTTCTCACTTACTAACAAGTTAAGCCTCACTTTCTCCTCTTTTATACAAAGAAAAAGAGCAATGGCTACATCATTCAACGCTACAGTGAAATGAATTTTAGCAATCCTTTGCCTGTCTGGGCACAATCCTATAGTGCCTCCTTCAGAAGCAAGTCTGGAGAAGGATTCTGAAACCAATCTCAAAGGCTGCTTGGCATGGGGGGGCCTTGCAATCCAGAACTTCCATGATCTCCCTTCTAGGGCTTGTTCTAGAAAAGCATAGTCTGATTGTCACTGAGCTGCTGTTTGGCATCAGGGTGGTGGGAACACACTTGAATGCGGGAATAGACAGTAGCTGGCTGCCTCCTCCAAGAAAGGTGCCAGCAAGAAAAGTGAGCAGGAGTTCAGGAGAGTTGGGTCCATTGCAAGTTATCCGTACTGAAACAAATCTGCAGCCCATTTGTAATCCAAACTGCTTGTCTTATGTCTTACTTGGGGGTATATGAGCAAGGGATGATAGCCCTTCCAAAACCACTGTGCGTCTGATCAGTGGTGTTCCTAGAGGGGGGTGGTATTGTAAGTTGTGCACAGATCTACTCACCATTACACATTGGCCCCACCCACTCGCCATCAGAGCCATTCCGAGCTGCTTAGGCAACATGCAGGAGACACTACCCATTGCCTTCGCTGCTCAGAATGGCTCCAACGGCGAGTGGGCCACAGTGTAACGCTGAGTAGACCTGTGCATAACTTACAGTACTGACCCCCCCACCTCTAGGGATGCAACTGCATCTGATGGCCTAATTCTAATGCTGATCCACCCCTCCCGTGTGACTCACTCACACTACCTGACTGACAGTCGGCCTGGGTGCGAACGCAGCCTTTCTGGAAACAGGGATGCGAGCATCGCATGGGTACAGAGGAAAAAGAGAGGCCCACTGAAAAAATGGGGAGATCTGAGAAAGAAGAGAAAGTGCACTATGGGATACAGAGAGAAAAGGGGGTGAACAATTGGTTACAACAGAAAACATTAGATTGAAGATATAGAAAAATGTATTTCTGCTGTTAATAGAACTATGCAGTTATTGTAGACAGATAGTTTTCAAGATCACAGCCAGTAACCCCTTACCACCATTTTATGGTGAATACAATAACCTCCAGGGTATCTGAGTTCTCCACCTCTATCAAAGATACATGCATCAGGCCAGCGGCAGCAGGCCTTCTCCTGCCTTGGCAAGAATGGAATATTGTGCAGCTCCCTTTCAACCCCTTTAATCGGGGAAGGGAGGGAAGAGGAAGAGCTATCAGTAGGCAGGCATTGCATTCCCCGGCTGAAATGCGGGCTGCAAGCACCCAAGTCATGCATTGTTGGCCTTATTGTCCCAAACCGTCCTCCAGAATGTGCTCACACGGCTGCATATGGCTTTTATTCCAGGATTCCTGATAGAAAATCTGTCAAGAAACTCGTACCCCCCCCCAAAAAAAAAACAGGCTCATTGATTTAGGAGGAAACAATGAGAACTGAAAGAACTTAACTTTGGTTTTATCATGCCAAATCTCTATTTCTTGACCTCTGGTTTTATTGAAGTGCAACATAGGATGTAAAAACATCAACAACTTTGTCTAAGAAAAGAAGCTCCTCACCTCCCGCTTTCTAGCTTCAGTGCAAACTATTTTGTTTATCTTACTGCTTTTGATGCCCTTTGTTCATTGCATACTATTAATATCCGTAATTCTTAGGAGACAAAATATGCCAGTCATTTAGTTCAAGGAAATTGTAATTAATTTCTGTTGACTTTCATATAGCCTGCAAAATACCTCTGTAAATCTGTCCCTTTTTACTCGTGTTTGTTTAATTAAGGAAGATATTAGTGTAAGTAGGAAACAACTTCTGCCTTAAAAATAAGTGTTCTTATTGGGTCTGGATCTTTCTGATGCCAACAGTTTATAGACACCAAAATATACAATCAGGGCTGGTGTCACTATACACATGGCTCAATATTGATACCTACCATGACCTCCAAAGGTAGGAGTGGGCCACAGTAGTGGCGGGGGCAGGGTGAGTTCCCTTCCCTTTCTCTCATCAATGAATGAATGAGGTTTTTTAAACCTTACCAGATTTTCCCAGTTCTAAACGGGGGCACCCCCATCAATTATTTAATTAATTACATAATTAATAATTGATCAATTAAATAAAACTAAAATAAAATGCTTACAATTTTTTGGGGAAGCACAGAGCCCATTTGCATCCTGAAGGTGGCAAATTAATTAACTGGCCTGTCCCGCCACCACCACTGCCACCATTTTGCCGCTGCTGCCATTGCCACCGTCTTGTCGTCATCCGCCACCAGTGCCGCCATCTTCGGACCCTGGCCAGCTGCATCCGAGACGGTCAGGACTCCTGCTTCCCCCTCAGTGCCCCCTCAGAGCCTCCGCCGCCGCTGCTTGCAAAGTGCCAAAAGGCACTTTTTTCCTGTCGGCAGCCATCTTCGATCTCGTGAAATCTTGCGAGATCCAAGATGGCTGCTGAAAAGAAAAAAGTGCCTTTTGGCACTTTGCAGATGGCAGCAGCAGCTTCTACCGGGCCCGGAAATCCCGAGACCAACCCAGGACTGGAGCCTGGAACCCGGGACAGTCCCGGGCATTCCAGGACGGATGGTAAGCCTAGGTTTTTTGTTCTTTTGCAGCAGCAGAAACAACACTATTCTAACCAGCAGGCGCTTGCTGGAGCCAAATACCGTACGGATTGGTAACCTTGGCCTTTGAACCATTTTTTCTATCTTCCTGTCACACATACAGTCAAATTGGTGGTGACTTATTTGTCACTCCATTCTGTATGTGTGTGTGTGTGTGTGTGTGTGTGTGTGTGTGTGTGAGAGAGAGAGAGAGAGAGAGAGAGAGAGAGAGAGAGAGGGAGAGGGAGAGAGAGAGAGGGAGGGAGGGAGGAAGGGAGGGAGGGAAGGAGGGAGGCTGGGCAGTTCTAAGCTTCCTTGTAGTGGCACGCAGCCCGGGATGTTCTGAAGAAGGAAAGGAAAACACTACACCAGCCTGGCTCTAACTTCCAGTTCTATTGAAATAATTTACTATATTTTAATAAATTTATTTGAAGCCCTATCTGAAAGTGTGGCAGTCCCACCTTATGAGGAGGTGCATGTGTGAATGAGGCCTACATCTGTTAAAGGTGTAAGTACACATCATAAAAGAAAGTGACTTCAGTCGTATAGATTGGCTTGGGTTGCAGTGGCACAAACAATGGTTCTACAGCTGTAGCCTAAACACAATCTTATTACCCGTATTGTCCCGAGTATAAGACGCACCTGATTATAAGACGCACCCTTAAAGTTTGGTGCTATTAAATAAATTTAATTAAATCACTGGCATTAAACTGCAACAGCCTGATTATAAGACGCACCCCTAGTTTAAAAACTTAAATTAGGAGAAAAAAGTGAGTCTTATACTCAGACCAATACGGTATTTATTATCCTATTATTAATTACATTTGCATCTCTAATAACACAGACAAGGAAGACATGGCGTTTTCCCCATTTTCACAAGTAAGTCCTTTGTGAGGTAGGCTAGGTTACAAGAAACTGACTGTTCCCAGGTCACCCAGCCGCTCCAGGCAATGTCTGGCACCACATTGGGAAGGGGCAAGAACTGGGCGTGTTGATGCTCAATTATGCATTCTTCTTTATCGTTGCTTGATATATTGCTTGATATATATACTTGATTTATATGTGGGGTTGCCAGTTTCCCTGGGGTTCAGCAGAGGCGTTCCTATGGTGGGGGGCAGTACTGTAAGTTGTGCCCCATCCTAGTTCCCGTTTACAAGTCGGCACGAGGAGGCCCTGCCCCCTCGCCATTGGAGCCATTCAGTGCAGCGAAGGCAACAGACAGGAGACTCCCCGCCTGTTGCCTTCGCCGCACTGAATGGCTCCGACGGCGACGGGGCGGGGCCGCCTTGTGCCAACTTGTAAATGGGGACTAGGACAGGGCACAACTTACAGTACCGCCCCCACCGTAGGAACGCCTCTGGGGTTCAGATCCAGAGATGGGGAGTAGAGCCCCGGAGCTTCAGTGGTACCTTCCTGGCAGATTAATGGGCGCCTAACAAATTGAGGAACAGAGTCTGGCAGTGTGTGATGGGTAAGAAGTGCAGCATGACATGCAAAAGGCAGCGAAGACCCTGCTCTTCACTGTTCCCATTCTAATCTGAAGCAAAGATGGAACAGGAAGTAAGGAGCCAGCACAATTGATTGTCATTGGCAGGTGGGCTGGTCTAGGGTTTCCTCGCTTTACTTGGGTTTCCTCATTGATTGTTAAGGTTGAAGCACACCAGCTGCGTTCTGCGTGCTGCGTGGGAAACGCAGCCAAGGTTGAGAATTCTCCAGGGGAAGCGTCAAACACAAACGGACCTCTCTGCGACTCCTGGCGGTTCTCGGCATTCAGTGGGACTTGCCTCCAGCCGGAAAGAACGCAGACGCAGCCGGCCGCAACGGGCTGCACGCACGGAGAACGCAGCCGGTGTGCTTCAGCCTTGAGTCTTGGTGATCGCACATGAAAAATTCTCAAACCCATGACTCTAGTGGACAGAAAAGCTGCTTTTGAAGCCTGGTTGTGTTTTTGGAGAGATGTATAATTGATTGTGTTCTGCTTCTCTCTATCTGCATATCTCCTTGTTCTCTTGTTTGTGCCGGAGGGGCTAAACACATGTTTTGCACAGTTGAGTGTATTAGAGCTCGGGCACCTTTTCTTAGAGAAAATAAAAGCGGCTTCTGGAGAAGGTGATTGAATGTGGTGAAGTGATGGGGGCAGAAAGAGTGAAGCTTCACACGCAAAGTATAGTTATCCTTTTACTCAACCCTGACTCTTGGCTTCTTCCTACTGAGGAACGTCAGCTTCTACCTCACATGTGTTTTTCCCACAGAGACTGTGAAGACACACCAAAGTGCTAAATTGCACTGCTGCTCTCGGCAACACATTTCATGCTTCAGGGCTGAGTTTAATTCCAGAAGAAAACTGCTTGCTGATAAAGCAGATGGACATGCAAGTAAACACAGAAATGAAAACACCAATTGGAAAAATAGAGGATAAATAGGTAAATCACCTCAAACAAACAATCCTGGATAGGCAAATTACTTTTCAGGGTCCTGAACCACCTGTATGAAGAAACCAAGTGAGCAAATACAGCACAGGGGAAAAAGAAAAAGAAAACAACCAAGGACTTACAAGCTCCTATGTTCTATTCCTACAGTGAATTTATCGGTATCAGATTATTTCAAAAGGGGCACTCAGGTTAGAATTTAGTAGAAACAGAGTCAAGATCTGGCCATCTGTCAGCTACCTTGTAAAGTAAAAGTATATTCTGACAATGTTCTTTGACACTTGCTTTATTTTTAGGAAAGAGAAGGCATACTTGTGACCAAATGAAAAGCACTTTTCTCTTGGGTGTCAGCGCAATGAATAGGCTTGGCTTTGCTTAGACAAGGGGTGTCAAACATAAGGCCCGCATACAACCCGCCAGATACAACCCGCAGAAGCTCTTTATCCAACCCACATGATAATTCGGCTCTCCTGGCATCACCATCAGATACTTTCAGCTGCTAAGCTACAAAGTGATGCATCAGCAGAAGCGGAACTGATGAAAGGGTGTCGCTGGGAGACTCCAATTATTATGCGGGCCACCCTTTCAGCAGCACCTCTTCTGCTGAGGTGTCACTGCTGAAAGGCTGGTCCACTTGACAACTGGGCTTTCCCAGAGCCGCTTTTTCAGCAGCACCACTTCTGCCGAGGCGCTGGAAGGGAGAGATGGAAGGAGGCCTCAGAAGACGAGGAACGGTACAGGAGAAGAGGTGGACCAAGAGGGGTGAAAAAGAGAGGCACTGCCGAGGAGCTGGGAGAGCTCAATTATCATGCAGACCTCCCTTTCAGCAGCACCGCTTCTGCTAAGGCATCACTTTGCAAAGCCCCTCTCAGCTGCTACGCTGCAAAGTGATGCCTTGGCAGAAGTGGTCCTCCCATATCTTGAAAATATGATCAAGATTTGAATATTTTGTGTTCTGGCACTTGCAGCTAATGAGTTGGTAAGTGAGAAAAAAGTGCTTATTTCTGGTCATCACCTGCTTAACGACATCACTTCCTGCTTAATAATGTCACTTCTGGCCCTTAGAAGGTGCCATGAATGCTATTTGGCCCACTGTATGAGATGAATTTGACACCCCTGGCTTAGAGGCTCTGGATGGACATTTCCTTTGCTTACCTTACAGTGCAATCTTGTGCAGGTTTACCCAGAAGCAAGTCCCACTGTGTTCAAAACAGAAGCGTCGCTCCGGTAGGGGCGGGGCTGTAAGTATCGCTGCGGTCATAGTCTCTTTACCGAGCGAGGAGGAGGCAGCCCCGCCCCCTCACTGTCCGAGCCAGTCCCGTGCGGAGAAAGTAGCTTGCCTGCTACTTTCTCCGCACGGAAATGGCTCGGACAGTGAGGGGGCGGGGCTGCCTCCTCCTCGCTCGGTAAAGAGACTATGACCGCAGCGATACTTACAGCCCCGCCCCTACCGGAGCGACGCCTCTGGTTCAAAAGGTCTTACAGGTATGTGTATATCAGATTGCACTGTTAGTGGATTTTCCTCAGACAGACAGGAGTGGGTTAGTATAGCAAATCTATAGTAACACTTTGGTGATTTATTCCTTTCCTCAGTTTGGTTTACTGTTGCCATGTATTCATTTCATTAATCCCATTCTCCAAATCAGTATGGTATCTCTTTACATCCTAGTAAATTGTTTATTGTATCAATGAAGATTGTAAATCCATTACGGGTCTATTATATGTTAGTTCTTTGACTATACAAAGAAGAGCTAAGTTAAAGAACTCAGAGTTACAATAAGGTTGGAAGAGACTAGAGATCATTGACTCCAACCTTCAAGCCAAATGGGAGGGCCAATTACCCATCAATCCACTGGATCCAGACCACAATGTGCCATAAACAGGGAGCAGACAAACTGTAAAAAGGCATCTGCAGAGCAAATTGTTGTGGATTAAAGAAATGAGAGAACCAAGCCAGACATTGTTAAACTTCTGGCCCGTTCATTTTTCATCAAATGAAAAATGGGCTGCAAACCTATGCACACTTACTTAGGAGCAAGTCCTATGGACCTTAGTGGTGTTTACTTTTGAGTAACCATATGAAAGGATTCATTCACTTTTAAAACATTTAGCCCCCCCCCCCCAAGTCTTAAAAGGTAAAGATGACCCCTGACAATTAAGTCCAGTCGTGTCCGACTCTAGGGTGTGGTGCTCATCCCCATTTCAAAGCCGAAGAGCCAGCATTGTCCGAAGACGCCTCTGTGGTCATGTGGCCGGCATGACTCTTCTTGCCGCAGCGCGTAGCATGCAACTGGAACATGGAGGGCTGTTTACCTTTCCGCAAGCGGTACCTATTTATCTACTCGCATTAACATGCTTTGGAACTGCTAGGTTGGCAGGAGCTGGCCAAGCAACGAGAGCTCACCCCGTCGCGGATTCGAACTGCTGACCTTTCGATTGACAGCTCATGATTCAGCGGTTTAACCCACTGCGCCACCCGCTGGCCCCAAGTCTTACTGACATACAATTTCTTCCTTCAATCCTTTCAGTTAGAATAATGCAATATACACAAGGACGCAGGTGTCACTTGTACTGAGAGCCAAGCGACACATTATAAGTACAATTCTTGCATTTTTCCCCCTCTGTAGCAGCTGACGGGGCTGGATTGGGATCATGCTATGGAAGGAGGATTTTTTTAAAAACCTTTTGCACCTGTCATGGTTCCAATGTGGATTGCCCTCTTCTGGAGTTTGCCCCAGAATGGAAGCTCTCTTTGCTGACAATGGTGCTTCTGATGTCTGGTTTGGCCTGATGCTTAGGTGGAATTATTGTGACAACCATCCTTTCCTTGAAGGTTTATGGTTTTCCATTTTTTTCTGGTAGGTGTTGTTAAGTCCACATCACTCAGCTTCCTTCTCAGTTTCCTCATTGTGTACCACTGAGTAATAGTCTTTATTCCCTCCAAATGTCGCCAAAATAGCTGCACATTTACATGAAAGGGCATTTTCACAGCGGCTTCTCATTCAATATCCTAGGGGATAAGGACCTTGATATTTCTTTATAGACTACATTTTAATTTGTTAGCTTCTGCTATAGTTAATAGATGCTAGTAATGCTTTAATGCATTTGCACATCATTTCCTTTTTGTAGATGTACTTTTCGTGTCTGAAATTCTCATCCCCCAACCCAGCTTGGCTGTGTACCAAAATGTATGTTGCAAACCCATTATTATTTTCTTTCTCTCTTTAGTTCCCAAAACCAGTTGGCAAAAGTAGATGTTATGTTATTTAATGAGTATGTAATTTATGATGAACATCATTCCCTCCAGTTCTATCATTAAAATTATCCGGGTATCATGACCATGGTCTGTTGTTAAAAGATCTAGCTCCTAACGTTTTACCATAACTTTGACTGGCTTTTTCAAAGGATTAGGAGGGCTGAAATGCTTTAAAAACATCTAAATCCTAAAAACTTTCAGTTAAAAGACTAAGCGCTAAAACGTCTAAAATCCTCAGACTCACTAGGAATCCAGAAAACTAAAAGTCTAAAATATAAAGTCCTAAAACTCCCTAGTTAAAAGGTTAAACGATCCAACATCTCAGATTCTCCAGTCTCTCCAGCAAAGCAGAATCCACGGTGCAGTGACATGTGGTGAGGTTGGAGGCTGGTGAGGCACAGTGCCACGGAACTCTGTAACCCGGAAGTATAGTGGTGACCTGATGATGTCACCATCAAACTTCTGGGTTATGAACTTGCGTGTTTGTTTAACCCAGGGAAAGGCGCTGGGTCGGAGTGTCAGAAAGTGAAATGCGGCAGGTGTTGTGAGAAACAGCAGCTTGTAGCATAACTAGAACAGACTCTGTGAACACCTGTGCTGGAAAATATCTTAATAAAAACAACGAAGAATATGGAGCAGCACTATCATTGTGTCCTTTAACCCTACATTTGCTGCTCTCTGCCTGCCTATCTCCCTCTAACAAGCATCAAGAAAAGCAACACAACTTAGAGATCCCCTGTAAAATCCAAGATGCTATCATCCAAAAAGCACTTCTTGCAGAGTGGGGAGAGAAACAGGAAGAAGTAGAGATCATGGACACAATGGCAAGAGGCTACATTATGCCCCGACACACGACCAAATTGCTGAAACTCAAACGTTTCCCTACCGGCTGCATGTGAGAGGCAACGACTTGGGAGTACAGTCTGACCCTGACTAGAACGAGGTGGCTTGCTTCGTTCAGTGAAACTATGAGTAATTCAGAACACAGGACTGGTCCCATTTACCAATCCCATCTTTACTACATACACACACACACACACACACACACACACACACACACACACACACACAACACCACCCTGCTGAAATGAGAGATTATTTGATTGATCATCTGTCACACACCTCCCTCCAAAGACCTCTTTTTGGAATTTACTTTTTACAATGACCTATACACAGCAAAATATATTGTGTTTATCCAATGTATTCTGCAACAAATTTATCTGCAAGCTAACTTCTGATTTGTCTCCTGAACCAATCTGATTAATCTTGACGTGCAATGCATTCTATTACTTCTATATCATTCTTTCTTAAACTATATTCAGACTACTAATACCCCAGACTTTAAGAATTTAATAGGTCAGTTTGTGGGTTACCAGTCTCCTGAGATTTCAACTTAAAATTTTTAGGTTCAAATACAGAGGAATCTCATGTATACAGAACATAAAGAAGAATAACTAAACGTTAAGCCTGCAGCCAGTTGTGTCATCCCTAATATCAACTCACCCACAGCCTATAATCTTCTGGCCTGGGAAGTCGGATGACAATTGGATCAATCTGATGCCATTGGCTGATATAAAGACTTCCCGTTCTGCCTTTTTCATTCCAGGTTGCTAGAGGGAGCCTACCAGATCTCCACCACTACCCTACCACCTTCAGCCAGCCTCCCACTTGCTAGCCTGTTGCTCATAGTACTTGCCCACTCTTAGGCCTGAGCGCATAGCACACTTATTTCAATTCCTTTCCACACTGGAAACCAGGGATGTGGATCAAGTCTCTGTCTACAAGTCTCGAGTCAAGTCTCAAGTTTCTGGGTCCAAGTCTCAAGTTTTTGCCACCAAGTCCTGAGTCTTTGGTTGCAAGTTGCGATTCCTATTTTTTAATGGGGAAAACGGGTTTAAACCTGGATAAAATTGGCAGTCTCGAGTCGAGTCTCGAGTCGAGTCTCGAGTCGAGTCTTTCGAGTCCTTTCTAATCACCAAGTCAAGTCCAAGTCAAGTCACTGATGTGACTTGAGTCTGACTCATGTCCAAGTCAATAGACTCGAGCCTACATCACTGCTGGAAACTTTCTTTCTCATCTGCACCCTTCCCTAAAAGAAGCTACCCAATCGTTCTTGACGATGAAAACGTTAATCCCTTCCTGCCTTTTGCTGGTTTTCTCCAGTGCTCTGATCGTCCGTGGAAGATTAAATCAAATGAATAAATAAACGCTTTAAAATGCATGGAGACCTGTGCCAACAAAATTTTTAATTACTTGTACTTACATAGTTTCCATGTTATAATTAACACATTGGAATTCATTCTATCTGTGATAGCACTACTACTAGCCACTAATTGGATTCCAAAAGTCTCCACTGGTCAATTACTTCTTTTTTATGTCAAGTTTCAAATGCTGAAGACAAGTTATTTTCCTACCTCTTACATCCTCTGCTGATCTATCAGGCCAACTGTGGTTCCCTGAGCTGCCATTGCAGTGAGAGAGTAATCTTTGTGGGGAGATAGAGCGTTGGCTTAATATATTGATGAAAAACTGCAGAATATTCCTTCTCCTTCGGTTTGTTTCTTATGGCATCAACAAAGTTCCTTGCATTTTGATGGCTTCTGCATACTTCTCCATTTGGAGTAAGATTTGAAGCTTGCATGTGAAAAATTAGTTGATATCAAAAACAAAGACTTAGCTGAACAGTTAATCCAGTCACATTCAATGGAGCAAAGTATGCGACGGAATAGGCTTCCAATCCAGTTGGGGCCCCTTCTACAGTCAAGAGGCATCATTTGCGGGAAAAGTGGGCCTATAAATTTTCCTCTGATGGACTCCTTTACAATTCCCAGCAGCTCAGAACAATGTGGAGCTTATTGAACTTCCAGCAGTTCCCGACAGCAATCCTTTGGACTAGATTAAAAACAAATCTCAATTCAAGTTATTTGTTTAAAAGCAATGGTCATCGTGAAGTTAAAAAATTATCAGACATCCTATAAGTCTATCAGCCAAGAATCTAAACATTAATTTAGGGCAGGTGATCTCTAGAGCAGGGTTTCTCAAAGTTCTTCCCATGAGTAGGAGAGAACTTTGAGTCTTTGCGGGGGCAGGAACAGTGGCGGTAGTGCTCCCTGGGATCGCACCACTGCTGGGGGGAAATTGATATTTTAAAACTTACTTGGGATCCTGTCGGCCTTTTGGATCCTGTGCACACTCCAAAGGACTGCCAAGGGCCCCAGTAAGTAAAAAAAGATCTCCCCCCTCCCGCCGGTGGCATGATCCCTGGGAGCACCGCCACCACTGTCCCCGCCCCTTAAGATGGCAGGGGACAGCTTCCCGTTCTCTCGGTGGGTCATTTTCTTTGTCCCATAGAACTCTGTTAGGGCCATGATGAAGAATTAAGCAGCCCCGTCTTGGTTTTATGCTAGCCTATGAGACAACCCTGAGAAATGTCCCTTATATGGAAACAGAGGACCTTTTTTTTTTCATTTTGCTTTTTGAACTTTTTGGTTGAAAAGCAGTACATCACTATGTTTTTACTGATAACAGTCATCAATATGTCCTCAGAATGGTCAGTGTATGTCCGCATGCTGAGATGGCTTGTATTTTGCCTGGATACTTTGAGTGTATTGCAAAGAGACATTTTGCATCCTGCCCCCCCCCCCAAGCATTAGTGAGAAATCTTGTATGTTGGAGGGAGGCACGGTTTTGCCCATCCCTCAGGTACATCCTCACTGTAAGTGCTTGATGTTATCCCATGGGAATGAATGGCAACCTTTCACGTATATTGGCAAAACTAAAATTTGGGCCTCTTCCCTACATATGAATTTGGGTCCTGGGCCCCCTTTTTTTGCTCCAGGGCCCCATTTTTGACCCAGGTTTCGCCCTGGGCCCGGGTACAAATTACTGCCTTAACCTCCCTCTCAGAGGCCCTGGTCTCATCCCAGGTTCTCTTTCTTTATCAGGCTAGAATGCGATTCTAGAGCAAGGAGGGGCAACTCCAGGTGCTGGAAAACCCCTGCGTTGCTATCGCAACGCGGGGAAAATTATCCTGTCCCTCCCAGACCTTGGTAGGGACCGGCGTGCATCGTGGGCTCAGCAAGGTCAGGGAGTGAGCCAAGACCGCTCATAATGATGCTCCAGCGGCTTGGTGAGGCAGGTTGGCAAACTTCCGGGCTGGAGCAGGCGAAGCCCAACATTGGCGTGCCAGCATGGGGTTTCAAAGCCTGCTCCGCTGTCTCAGCCCCTTTGGTGGTTGGCAATGAGAGGCTCCCCAGGTAGCTGGCCTGGGGGGCCTGGAGCCAGGGTGTGGACGCCAAAACAAGCAGGGGGAGAAAATGGCGTGGCCCATTTCCCCCGACCAGATCACGCACGTTATCTCTGCAGGTCTTCTTCTCCATCATAAACAAAATAAAGTGACCATCTCTCCATAAGCAGCTTGTCCTGTGTCTTCTTTGGGGGGGGGGGTGTAAGGATAAGTGTGTTTTGCCACAGAAACCAAACCTCTCATGAGCATTTATTAAGCTTCCTAGCAAAGTTGGCGTCATCTATCACAAAGGGGTTCAGAGTCCTGGAGCACAAATATTCTGGGGGATAGCATTGCACAGACATGTGGACATTTAAGATGTTGCATTCACCTTCCCATTCTCTTTGTTCTATTTTGTAAGTAACCAACCAAGTGTGGATTCTCTTTTTCTTTTTATACATCAAGAAAACTTTTTTTTCTTCTTTTCCTTCCCAGTGAAACAGTGGGCAATCTTTTTACCATATCTTGATTCAACTTTGTTTAGGGGTGTCAGGGGCCAGGTACAAAAATACGCTCAGGGGCTGGATACAGTCCCTGGGCTGCCAGTTGGTCTTCTCTGCTTGAGACAGAACCTTCAGGACTGGCTTTTACAGATATTGATTGATGATACTCAGGATGGCAATAGAATGATTTTTGTCCTTTTTCAGATATCACATTGATCATGAAACTTCTTATAAAAGACAGGACTTTGTGCTGGCAAATGCTTCACTACTTGGATAATAACAAAGCTGATCAGCTACAAGTGATACAAGACAATTCTTCAGAAAAGTCTTTTTACCAGCTTTTGGAAGGTAGCCAAATAGCATTCAGTATAGCATTCCATTGATTCCTACAGTGGTTTATGGGATAAATGGACTGAAACACTGAAAAAAAATGTATATCTGGTGCTATGGAGACGTGTGCTTCTCAAAATGATTCTTATATAAAACTCTTTTGACGGGCGTCTCTTTTTTGGTTTATATCTTTTGATTTAACTTTACATTGAAAGAAAACCTTGCATTGCACACATGCACTTAATTAAACTCATTTGATTGACAAAATATATGTTTACAATAGCTAAACATATTTATTGACGTAATGAATGATACATCAATGGGAAAACATGGAAAAGCTTCACTTACAACACTGAAAAGCATTTTTATAAATGTATGCCAATACCATATCTAGTGTTCTAATTTTGAATAAAAGGGCACCAGGTCTTTGCAAGCTTCTCTGTGCTCTTTTTACTTGCTCATCACTTTGTAAACTCTTTGAGCTTTGATGTCCTATCAGATGCCCACCTTCAGAACTCTAGCCTTTTACAGTTGGAATGATGGGGTTCTGCCAGTTCTTTGCTCGTACAGTTCTTGCAACTGTCAAAAGTCGATGCATGTTTCCATTTAATCTAAAAAAAACACACATATTGCAAGATTTCAAAAATGGAAAAGTGTGATGAGTACATTTATGTTTTAATACAGTATAAAGGGGTTTCACCGAAGAAAGCTATCTTTCAAATATTTCCATTTTATAATATTAATGGATTCCAATATACATTGACATTGTTCTAGAAAAGGTCAAGCTTTTTACATAAGGGGCATATTCATACACTTGGGACACTCCTCTGAAATCCTATCCTGCAGCTGTTTGTGGAAGAGACTGTGCCACCTTCTTCCTCTCAGGTTACTATTGAAGAGAACTTCAACTTTCTAGTAAATTTGCTAGTTCAGAATACATGGTGTAATCTTCATATCCTACACCAGCATTTCTCAAAGTGTGCTCCTAGGAGCTCTGGGGCTCCCTGAGACCCCTTCAGGGACTCCACAAGCACACCATAAGTGACCACATCAGCACTGCACCACTCCGCACATGCGCTGGCGCACCCTAAGACTCCCTTTAGAAGTGTAAATGGCTCCAGAGACCAAACCGTTTGAGAACCACTGTCCTACACATAGGGCTAGTTCACAGACGAATGTTTATCACTTGATAGCGACAGCATTTAGTGATGACTTGCATGTGTGAATGAGCATCACAGATACACCACTGTAGGTACAAATTTCATGCCAACACAATACCAACTGCTGTCAAGGCAATCAAACCTCAGTCCAACCAAGGACTAAGGTGCTTGGATCTTGGTGCCAGATCCCTTGGGTCAAGTCCAGGGATGCTTTACACATTTCTTATGAGCCAATCCAAACATGCAGCAGCAGTTGACACTTCATGGCATTGTGAATGATGCTCCAGAAGCATGTGGAGCCATGTGCTTATGGGCTGCCGCAGACAGCAGGGAGGATCCCACGTGTGGTGGTGGTGGAGCCCGCCAATGCTGGTAAATCAGCTGGGTGGGGGGGTGGGAGGATTGAGGCAGAATGATATTGGAGACAGGAGGAGTGGCACTAGGTGTGGGCGACTTGCGCCGGATGCTATCCTCTCCAGAGCCAGCTGACATACCCCCTTTGTCTCATTGGATGTGCACCAGCTAAAGAGTTGTCACAGGTCTGAGGAGACCCATTGGCAATCAGGCTGTGAAGGAGTAAGGGAAAATATTTTCCCTTTCCCCTCCCATGCCTCCGGATCACCTCCCCCACCATAGTATGTAGTGCAGCTGTTTTGGTGTGGCTGCATGCTATGGTGGGGAAAAGGATAGAATTGGGCTGTTATTCTCTTGCAGTGACCCCTGCATTTGGGACATGAGTGACCCCAGCCATGTAAGGAGTGCTGTGCTTTGTTCTCCCAATCTGGCTCAGGGGTGGGAGGTACAGTAGTAACTGGAACTCAGTAACTCAGATTTACACCAGCTAAATAGCTAGCGTAGGTATAAGGAGGCCCATTGGAGGCCAGGTGGCCTAAGAAAGCTTACATCTTCCAGGCTGTCTGGTCACCCCCCTCCCTCCACCATAGCATGCAGAGCACACTCCGTCAGCAATGCTGTACTCTATGGGCTGGCGGGGGACAGGATTGGGCCATAATAGTACTAAAATGCATGACTGCTATTATTGTTTTATTTGATAAGCAGATTTTTATGGGCTATATTGAGAAGAAATTATAATTGACATTGAACGCATATAAACAATTGTCGACAGAGACATGTACTCTACATTAAAATAGTGCCACAACTTTGGATTCGATGGGAGGAATAAGTGATTAAAATGTAATTTTTCCTTTGTTTTATGCCTACTGTGTCTTTGCTAGTTCATCTGCAGAGGGTTTATATCTTGTTAATAAGGATTTAACTGGGAAAAGTGCATGTGATCAACTGTAAGTCATCATCTTCTTTGACTTCTGTATGAAAGTCTCTGTATGACTCCATGAAAGTCTTATGTAATCTTCATCACATTCACAAGGTGATAGAAATCTTTGAAGGCAGACAGACACACAAACAGTCTTGCATATTTCCAGTAAGACTGTTTAGTGTAACTACTGTATATTTATTTTAGATGAGAGACCATTTGCTTGAGAGAAAATGCAGAGATAATTTGTTTAGCTGACCAATAATCACACACTGATTCATGGGCAAAAATAGTTCCAATGACAATGCTGAATGAATGTCTAAGCTTGCATTGAATTTTTTTGTTATCCTTGGTGGCATATCTTTCCAACCCTACACAAACTAGCCATACTCCAACACAAACTGAAGCCTGCATAACTTGCTTTATTTCAGTGGGCTTAACTAAGCATGCTTAACTCTACGTGGGGCTGCCCTTGAGGACGGTTCAGAAGCTGCAATTAGTGCAGAATGCGGCGGCCCGGGTAGTTGCTGGAGCTAGGCGGTTTGACTCTGTTGAACCGCTGCTTCAGCGGCTGCACTGGCTGCCCATTCGCTTCCAGGCCCAATTCAAGGTGCTGGTAATGACCTTTAAAGCCCTTCACGGTTTGGGTCCAGGATATCTGAGGGACCGCCTTCTCCCATACATTCCGGCCTGCTCTCCTATGTCATCTGAGGGGGCTCTCCTGTGAGTACCACCCCTGTCTCAAGTTAGGGGAATGGCAGCTCGTGGGCGAGCCTTCTCTGCTGTGGTGCCACAATTGTGGAACTCCTTGCCAGGGCATTTGAGAACAACGCCCTCCCTCATGACTTTTCAGCGGGGGCTCAAAACATTTCTGTTTCGTCTTGCATTTGGGTGGTTGTCTACCTCCAGTGCCTCAGTATGTTCTGCCTTGCTGTTTTTCTGCTTCACATTGTTACCCCCCCCCCAGTGGATTTTATTGTTTTTTTAATTTATTTTATGTACTGTTTTTAAATTATGTATTTTAACTGTTGTAAGCCCCCTTGGTCATTTGCCTCGGCATAGAAAAAGGCAGGGTATAAATAAATAAATAAATAAATAAATAAATAAATAAATAAATAAACAAACTCAATGTTGGACTGTAGCTACCATTTATCCAGTACACCTCAAATATTTATCTATCTAGAAAGGTCCCATGTTAAATTACACACACACACACACACACACACACACACACACACACACACACACACACGAGAGCCCTTACTTTTTTTAGTAGATGTGAGGAAGAAAAGTGATTTTTACAACTGCTTCCATTTATACTTGCAACAGTCCTCATAAAGAATGCTGAGAGCATGCATTCACTGATGGAAATGACAATGCTAGGATATATAGTCCTTTCATGCTCATGTTGGTTCTCATGAACAGTGCCTCTGTGTAAATGGAAACAGTCACAAACCCAATAATGACCTACACACACACACACACACACACACATATGTGGACTCTCGCCATGCAGTTATCAGCAGGAATGTGGAACAAGTCTCTGACTTCAAGTCTCGAGTCAATTCCCAAGTCTTTGCCCCCAAGTCCTGAGTATTTGGTTGTGAGTTGTGAGTCCCTATCTATTTAATGGGGAAAATGGGTTTAAACCTGAGTAAAATTCAACTTGTCGAAAAAGGCTCCAAGTCTCGAGTTGTCTTTCGAGTCTTTTACAATTGCCGAGTCAAGTCTGAGTCGAGTCATTAACGTGACTTGAGTCCGAGTCAATGAAAAAGCTTTGTGCACACGAAGAAAGCGAGAGAAAACACACACACACACACATACACACACACACACACACACACACACACACAAACACTCTTGCTATTTTGCAAAGAAAACAGCTTCCAAATAGAGTGTGAGTGTCCACTACAGATCAAGACTACAGCCAGGAGCAAAATGTTTAAGCCCCCACTCTGCTGCTGAGGTATATATCTAGATACACCCTCACACACTTGCTCTTTTTACACAGAAAGCTGCGAGTGAACTTAAAGTACTATGAGAGGGGAATCTGGGTTGTCGTGATGTTTGGTTATTCATATTATGCTGTATTGATTTTATCCATTATGCTGTATTGATTTTAGCTTGTTAGAGTTAGTGTTAGTGACAGGGCCTCCTTCTCTCTCCTCTTCTCCTTCGTAATCCCCTTCTCTTAGAATACTGTTATCATTGAAAGGCAGGAAATTAGACAAAGAAAAGGTTGTGCAAGGCGTGTGGATGTAGGGCTGCCTAGGCAGAAATACTGGGCAGTGATAGGGGCTGATGGAAGATAGAACCAGGTCAGCATAGCTGATGGATTTTAACACGCACAGACTCTTAACTTGTTAACAACCTCCTTGAGGAGAGAGAGGGCCCCTGATGAAACGAAGGAGCCCCAGATGTTTCCAGTTAGCAATGGCTCATCAGAACTGTGTGAAAGGGGAAGCAGTGGAGGAACTCTGTACCTCCCCCTAAAAGAGGCAGGCCAAGCTGGACTTTTCCAATCCAGAAGACCACCCTGTCCAGATGATGGGTGATGTACAGGAAGAGGCCATCCCAGAAGGGGACCCATTCCAGGAAGAATGGCCTGGGGGGGGGGTGTTAAAAGAAGAACCTTGAAGGAGACCTGGGCAAAACTCTGCCACTGTGTTCTCCCAATGTAGTTTGCATCATTTCAGCACTGCAATGTGCCTGTACGAACATGGGTAAGAAAGGGGTGTGAGTGCGTGTGTAAATGTGGTTCACTAGGAAAGTAGGAATAAGTGGGGCCTGTGGGTCTGATCTGCCCGTGCCCCATTCCTTTCCTGGCCTCCATTTTGGGTTTTGTGAATTGGCATCCAATGTGCCCTTAAGGCAGCCCTTTTCGGCTTGCCCCTTTTTGACCTCTGAGGGCCTAATCCTATCCTCTTCCAACCCATAGCATGCAACACAGGCTGTTTTGGCATGGCTGCATGCTATGGTGGGGGAAAAGTTAAGATTGGGCCCTAAGAAGTAGATTTGGGTTTCCAGATATAAGGCAGCCTGGACTATCCACCTTACAGTGTCTGTCACATGGGAATCAATCCAGATGCTGGTTTCTATTTTCTGGTGTGAACAAAATGTTATGTTGTCCCATTGTATGCTGGGTAAAAGTGAGGTACCTACAGGTCAATAAGATTCACAACAAGGAGAATCTGATGCATGCTTTTGGAGGGAGGGATTTAAAAAAAAACAATGGGAGATTTCTGCTTTCATGCTGGAGAGAGGGGAGCACATAGCTAAGTATTAAATTTAAAGAGAAGGAAAAGAAAACATGAAAGCCAAACATGTAGTGTTATAGAAAATTGTAATACTACAGCTTATTTGCTCCCTCAAAATAATGAATCTTGGCCACTGAATGAGGCAAAATGCAATCTTGCTCTTATAAAATTTTCATAAGACAGAATAATTTAAGGCTGGCACTTTCATTTTCCACAACAACTGCACTCTAGCCAACTGCCATCTATTGGAGTATTAGAATATGTACAAGTATTCCATGGTTTTGCAACATTTATCATGCTAGTTTCATTTCACAGCCAGTGTCACAGATGCAATTTCTGTGCTGAAGTATTAAGATATGTACTAAGGTTGCCAGTGTTTGATTAAAAAAATTCTGGTACCTGGGTGGGACCGGGGTGGGTGGGGAGGGGAGAGGAGGGTGCAGCTGGAGCCCTGCAGAGGACAGAGCTAATAGCCAGAGCATCCTCTTCTCTCCGACAATGGCAGAGTGGGATCAAGCTGTGTTTGCATTCTAGCATTCAGGGAGGCATGGGAAAGCAGTGCAAGGAAGTTAGTGTGCGAGTAATCCTGTTCATCTTTTCAGAATAAAACATAGGGTAATAATATGTACAGAGTTGAGACAGTGTGGAAATCATACCATGGGATGTCTTTGTCTACAGTGCTGTAATACCTTCCTATGAGCGCAGGCTTTTCATTCTTACGGATAGTTTTCTCAGCCTTTACTCACAGCAATGCAAACACTGGATACGTGTTGCAAAATGACAGCATATGCTTTTCACGTGCTATCTTTTTGCACAAAGATGAACTTTAGGTAAGAAAGAAATGTCCCGCGTGAACCCTTGAAATCACACCGCGCAATTAGCAAATTGATCCGACCAACAGACTGTCGTGTCAGTTGATTTGCTGCCCAATTGAAATAGGCCTCCCAAACCCACAAGAATGTCTCCATTCACTCTAGTTGGAAACTTCAGTGTGCATGGAGTAGTCCACTCAACTGGAAAGAGCAGAGGAGGAGTGCCAAAGACTCTGGATCTGTGTGCACATGCATAATCTAGGGTTACATGCATAGATTTTAGATTTGCATTTTTAAGGTTGCTAAAATTACAAATTACTCTAATAGATATCTCTTTTTCCTATGCTCCAACTCCAAACCCTCATCCTTGCCCCCAACTGAAGTCTTTGCAGCCTTCCAGGTGCCCATAGCTATTAAGTTTTGGCAGGGTAGAACCTTCATTAAATTTTAGAGGTATTTATTTATTTATCGCATTTTTATACTGCCCTTCCTCCAAGGAGCTCAGGGTCCCTTTCATCCTCACAACACCCTGTGAGATAGGTTAGGCTGAGAGATAGTGACCGGCCAGGAAGGTCATCCAGGAAGGTTCATGGTTGATCAGGGATTTGAACCTGTATCTTCCAGGTCTAAGTCCAACACCACAACCATTACACCATCCCGGTGACACCATTACATAGGCTTACCATAGTCCCGGAATCGAGTGCTGCCATGGCCTGCAAAAGACATGAGCCTCTTCTAGAAGTGCACCGTGGAGGGCCAATGCAAGCCGCGGCTTCCGGCACTTCCGGTAAACGAGATGACCATGTTGCCCCCCCCCCCCCGTGGTGCACTTCTGGGAGAGATTCATGTTTTTTGCAGGCCGCAGCGGCGCTCGATTCCGGGATATGGTAAGCCTACCATTACACCATCCAGGTAGTGGACCTGGCAGTGGTCTGGAGCAGATAGAAAGAACTAGTAGCAGGAATTGCATATCTGCTCAAAGTCTAAGGAGTTGGAATTAGGAAGCAAGGATGGATGGCCAAGGACATGCCTCTGCCTACTCCCTGGGAGTAGAAGACTTGTTCCAATTTGTGGTTGCTGTTAATTGAGCCCTTATGTTCTCTGGGCCTGCACTAACTGTACCACTCAGGCTCCTCCTTGCTTAGGAAGGCGGAATCTTAAAGGGGCAGCCCTTCTTCTTGAAGCCTGGCATTCTATCACCTGTATTACTAGCATCTTGTTGTGCTGTGCTGTGCTGACAAGCAGGTTCCGTGGAGACTGAGACCCTTGGGTGTGTGAATGCTGGCTCCTCTGTGGTATCTGGCTCAGAGGTAAATGTATCTGGAGAACCTGGCTCAGGAAGTTGTTAGACATGGCCTCATCATCAGGGCTATGAGGCAGTCTCTGCTACTGATCCGTCTTCCTGAAGGTCGGTCTCTGGTCTATGGTGTCAGTCTATGATGCTGGTATGTCAAGGATCGTTGAAAATATTTACACACGCTGGTAGGTGTGTTGTCATGACTCATGATGACTCACGACCCTGATGCTGTGCAAACCCATTCACATCACAATGCACCTCTGAACCCTGTTGAGCTGGCAGAATGCATCTTTTTGATGCTGACTGAGATGTGCATCTTCCTTCAGAAACATTAATCGTGATGGAGAACCAATTGCTTTAGACTAGAGGTGGATCAGGGTCCCGGCATTTCAAAGCTGCAATCCTATGTGTGAAAATACAGGCAAATTTGGGGCTTCGGTTTGGCTCTGTTCTCCTGTGATTTTATGACTATCTTGGAACCAGCTGGAGAGAATCAGCTTGATTAGCTGGAAGGAAAAGAAGGTTCAGCTGATTGGCTGTTAGTTACATGATGGTATAAAGGAGTTCTTGAGTTGGGAGGGGTGTCTTTCTTTTCATTCCTTTATGGGTGCTTAGATGAGTAAGTGTGGGGGGGAAAAGAAATCTCTTTTTCCTTTCTTGTTTTAAATTGTATGTATCTTGTATATTCTCTGACAAATGCCTAATAGCCCTTTTCTTAATAGTGTTTAGCCTTGTCTTAATCTTTTAAAAAAACCAACATACAGCTGTATCTGCAGGGATAGGTTTTGGTTCTCACTTAGAGTGAACCCTATCCCTGAGGGCCCCCTGTGCCCCCACCCACACCATTACCTTTGTTTATCTCCATAGATAAACAAGTCAGCTTGTTTCTTGCTTGAGCAAAATGCTATGTAGGAAGTATATATACAAAATGCTATGTAGGAAGCTTCCTGCTAATGGAGCCTCTCTAGCATTCAAGCTGCTTGCCTGCTTTGTTGTTGTAAGTAGCATGCTGCTTATAGTGTTTTGTTCAAGCAAGAAACATGCTAACTTGGTGCCAGCTCTATGAAGATAAACATATCTTTATCATGGCATGGGGGGGGGGGCTGTAGTGAACTGCACATAAGTGGATCTGTGGATAGAGGAGGGGTACAGCTGTATTTATAGACCTGTGTTTGGTTTTGTGAAGGAACTGAATGTTCACTTAAATCCAGCCTAGCTACTCAGCCTGTTATTGTGAATGAATTAGAGTTCTGAGACTCAGAGGTGTTCCTACACCCCTATACATTTGGAGCCAAATGGCTCCTGTGCGGGTGGGAGGGCCAAACTTGCGGCGATCAAGTGGCAGTGATCGAGAAGAGCAGTGGAGGGGGCAACCTGGTGGCAAGGCTGGTGGCAAGTACACCCCCTCGCCATGTGGCACCCTGCCACCCTGGGGCCCACCTCCCCCCCCCTTTTGACACCTCTGCTGAGACTTGGGTCCCTGAAGCAAGAGAAAGCCTAAGGTCAGAAAAGAATTGGGAAAATGCCTAGACTAGAGGGCCTGGTGGCATCCTACCTACTATGGATAGAACAACGTGGGGAAGTGTATCCCTGTCTTGCTTGGTGTGTTTGGACAGTGAGCAGGGGTAGGTAAGATCTGTCAGCCTGCCTTGTGTTTGGGAACATGACTGTGACACTATGCACACTAATTTTGAAGTAAATACTGTATGCCTAAGTATGGGTTCAAACTGTGCTTTGAGGGGAAGTCAAATGGATTAAAAAAATAATGCAAATAAGATCTCAAATATTGCAGTTCTAAATTTTGACCTAATTCCACCATGTTTTTGTTTTTTCTCAATGTACAACACAATATTATGCATCTGCATTTGAGGAGCAAATGGCTTTTTGCTATTTGCTTTGCTAAGCGAATGCCAGTGACAATTGAGTTAATTCTTTTGACTTTTCCACTGAGAGATCTCTGGTGGCTCCTTTCGGAAGAAGTGCAGTCTGTGAATGTAGTGGTAAATACCAGGTCATCTGGGAATAATACTTGCATACTTTTGCCAAACGGGTGGTCATAGATTTGTTGAAAAGTCTGAGGAAGGCAGAGACTTTGGAATATTTCACTGATGACTGACATAATTCAGTCACTGAGCCAGGAAAAAAAAAATCTGCTTTTAGGGCCAGACTCCAACAGTGCCATTAGGTAATGAGAGACCATTTGCTTGAGAGAAAATACAGAGATAATTGGTTTAGCTGACCAATAATCACACACTGATTCATAGGCAAAATTAGTTTCAATGACAATGCTGAATGAATGGCTAAGCTTGCACTGAAGAAAATTGTGTGGCTGTCCTTGGTGGTATACGGTATCTTTCCAACCTCCTGCGAACAAGCTACACTCCCAACACAGACTGAAGCCTGAATAACTCAAATTATTTCAATGGGTTAAGCATGCCTAACTCAATGTTGGATATAGCCACGCTTTATTCAATATACTTCAAATTTAAGTATTTATCTACCTGGGTTCCCCCCTCAACTGTGCAAGTATCAGTGGCTTTAACAGCATTCTAAAATCACAAAATAACAATTCTAAGAACCAATTTGAAACCACAACAGCAGAGTCAATTATTTTATCTCAGAAAACAGAGCAATACCGCCACTCTGCCAAGAGCCTGGAGGAGGGGGTGTCCTTTGCGCAATCCCACCCCTGCACAAGGCAAGCTTGGCACTCTGTTGGGTGCCTGTGTCCCCTGGGGGTGGGGCTTGGCCAGCTGTACTGCCAGGAGCCTCACCTCCAGCATTCTGCATCTGGGAGAGCTTTCGACCCCATCCCACTCATCAGTTAGGATAGTCGGAGATTGGCTGGTTGTCCTTGGGGGCCAGGTAGGATTTTTTTTTACTTTTTGCCTGATTCGTCACTGGTTGGGAAGTTGTTGTTGTTTTTGTCCATCTCAGACTGTTAATGTGTGGTGTTTAGCAAAGCACCCAGCGATGGCCACAACTGGCACGTATATGTTGGGACAGAATAGGAATTTAGTATGCTCCCTGATGTAAGCAAGAGTCATGGGGGAACCAGAACCAATCCCAACAGCTGTTTGTCTTTCAGATGCAGACTAGTGACCCTCTTTCCAGGAGGCAAAGCAATTTGGCTTCCTTGAGCCCCTTCCCAGCGGTTGATGCCAAACAGCTGGGATCATCAAAAGAGAAGTCACCCAAGGAAGAAGTGAGTTACATGCGATCTCCTCCAGGATAGGTGCCTGCGCACAAGGGAGGAGGAGTGTTTAGGGGATAGGACTCTCTGCAGAGTGATGTATATAGCAGGGGTGGCCAAATTGCGACTCCTGAACCACATGCGGCTCTTTGACGTATAATATCCGGCTTTTGGAAATACTGTATGTTCTGAGCTCCTTTTTTGCAACACAATTAATATAAAAGGTACCGTAAATAAAAAAAAATCAAGCTTTATTTACTAGGTATAAACTGAGAGTCCACTGGATTAAAACAGAAGTTTAATGTTCATGGTGAGTAAATACTATGTTTAAGAATTTAAATGCTTCTTGATTATTGCGGTTCTCAGAAATCTGAAGTTTATCGTATGTGGCTCTTATATTAAGCGAGTTTGGCCATCCCTGGTATATAGTATTGATTAATGTTAACAAAGATGGCCTAATATAGAGGAACAAGGACAAAAGCTGACAGACAGTAACCAAAGGACGTTTGAAGCAAGCAAGTATTCAAATCTTTTCTGCAGAAGAGGAAGGAGAGAACACTATAATGTACTCTATCTGGGGCTGCCCTGGAATCTACAGTTGGTGCACAAATCAGCAGTGAGATTGCTGATGGGAACCTGGTCATATTACACTGGTGTGATATTGGCTGCATTGGCTTCCAATAATTTGCCAGGTCCAATTCAAGGTGTGTGTGTTCTTACCTTACAAGGTTCTAAATGGTTTGGAACCTTGTATCTCAGAGATGGTCTCCAGCATGAATTTACCTGCACATTATCATTAAGATTGTCAGGAGAGGCCATTCTATCTATGTGTCCTTTGCCATGTGGTGTGTAGAGGACACAGGAGCGAGTTCAGACCTTTTCAGTGGCAGCACTCGTACTGTGGAACTCATTGCCTTGGGAGGGTTCAGCTCCACTTTTTTTTTTCAAATAGTGGGTAAGTTTTAAAGAGTCATCAACCTGCTTTCTGCAACCATGCTTTCTGTGGCCATTTTTAATAGTTTTCTATTAAACAGTCTGCCCTGTTTTCTATAGAAACAGTCTGCCCTGTTTTCACTCAGGGCTTTTGATTTTTTTTTTGACCCGGCATAAGTACTCCTCTGACTTATGCCAACTGTGTAGCTGGTATAGGTTCAAGGAGGCCCATAGGCCAGACACCGGGAGGCCCGTCAGAGCAGGTAAGCCCAATGCAAGGGTTCCCCCCCCCCAGGGTGGAAATGCATCTAAAGCCCAAAGCAGGGGGGGGGGAATGGGAAGGAAATGGGGTGGTGGATGGGTGGATCAGGCCCAGGAGGGGGACAGGTTTGGTGTCGGTGACGCATGCCGAATTCAAACCCCCTTCCTGGGCCTGATCCACCTACATGGAGCAATGCATTGCCGTGTAGGGATTAGGTAGGATTGGGCTGTTAGTCATCTTTCCTGAACCTAGCCTATCTTTCCTGAACCTAGCCTATCTTTCCTGAACCTAGCCTATCTCACAAGGTTGCTGTGAGAATAAAAGGTGGGGGTTTGAACTGTGTGTCATGTACCTCACCATGAGCTCCTTGGAGGACAAGGATCGTTGAAAATATTTACACACTGCTTTTCAACAAAAGAATTCACAGTTTACACTGTAAGACAGTAAGTAAATTACCTAAATTATAATAAGGAGACATCAAGGAAAATTAAAAAGGAAAAAGTGAGGAACAATGGTGACTAAGATAAAGGAAAGATATTCTCAGATAAATAAACTTAATAACAATATTCAAGTAAATATATAATCCTGTCTAATCATATGCGTCTAAATATGTATAGATAAAATTCAACAGCTAACCATTGCTCTATTTTTAAATTATCAGCCACTTTCCATTTCATGAATATAATTCTGTTTCCAAGTAGTATTACTCACCGGATCTGGCTACCCATATCCTGGTGTGGGGCGTTTGTTCAAATAGATGCTCAGAATGAGTTTTAATTCCATAATGTCTAGGACGGAAATCTGTAGCACCATGTTGATCAGTAACATGGCGGTTTATGTGGCTGCACAACAAGAGAATGACACCAAGTCAATGGAGATCACAAAAGAATTTGTGCTTATTGAAAAGAACAAGAAAGCCAAGGCATTTGGAGGGAAGAATAAGCTTTTCATCAGAGAAAACTTAATTCAAAAGAAGTTCCCACTTAAAAGCATGGCAGTATTCAAAAGGTCCTGCAAAGTGCCCTTTTGAAGAGGCGCTTCTTTTGAACTAAAGTTTCCCCTGATGAATAGCTTATTTTACGTCAAAATACATTGGGATACTTGTTTTTTTCAATAAACTCCTTTTAGCATCTATTACTGTTGTGATCTCCAGTTCATCTTTGGCTATTGGGAGTATCCTAATATAACAGAAGCTCTGCTGGATCAAACCAAAAGACTATCTAATTCAGGGCGCAATCCAAACCTACTTAGGCTGCCGTTGTAACCAGCGGCCCAGCGAAAATGGGAGGCCCCAGAACGGAAAGGGGATTCAAATCCCCTCCAAAAGGTGAATTCAAAGGGGATTTGAATCCCCTTTCCGTTCTGGGGCCTCCCGTTTTTGCTGGGCTGCTGGTTACAACGGCGGCCTAAGTAGGTTTGGATTGCGCCCTCAGCATTCTAATTTCCACTGTGGCTAGCAAGATGTTTCCAAGAAGCCCGAAAGCAGTGGATGAAGGCTTGTATGTACCCCAGCAAATAGCATTCGGGGTACCCTGCACCTGATCTCATGGCAGACAGACATGGATTGACCTGTCCTCCATGCTCTGTAACAACAATTATATATTCAACTGGAAACCTAATTCACACCAACAGGGAATGATCATTCATGGGTTTTGCTTGGCAATATCATCAGAACACAGGGCAAGAATCTGCACCGCCAATTCCTTGTTCCCCATTGCTGCTCATTAACTGCCAGCTTTATTCTTCAAATGCATGACAATGAGATGAAAGGTAGGACATTTCCAATGTTATGGCAGTGAACTTTCAGCCAAAATGACAGCAAAACTGGCTGCCCAAATAATTACAGCCCAAACTTCCTGCCAGTTTTTCTAGCCTACCCAAACCTGAAATCCTGCCCCTTGTTTTGATGCAGCTTACTATATGCATCATATACTAAAGTCAACAGATAAAGTTTTTGGATCCATCTGCTAAGGTTCAGACCTGGAACTTGGGGCAGAGCTTGGGAGCTCAAGGATAGCACAGCCTGGTGGAATCTGTGAATATTTAAAATAGAGAGATCTTAAGGCGCTCCTCCAGTGCAGGACGACTAGTCCCTTTATCAAGTGTTTTCGAAATACAGTATATTATGCCTTTATTAGTATCTGCCTGTCTTTCTATCCTATATATAGAGAAGGCTGTTAAGACTATGCTGGAAAAAGGGGTTTAAATTTTGAATAAGAGAAGAACTGGGGAGGGTCCTGAGGAAAATGGCTTCCCTAGGTGACTTCTGATTCCTCATTTTGAGATATGTACTGTAAACGTTGGAAAAGGGGGTCTAATCAAGCAGAGTGGAAGACTTTTTCCATTTGTCCTTCACCAATTCCTGCTAGTTTGATACTAACAGTAAAACGGGAGCAGTAAAAAAAGTTTCAAAAGAAAAATACTTACAATTCACACGCATGTACATTTCTGTTGGCTGTACAGGTCCTCTACTTTGGAACAGGGAATCCTAGAGCTATTCCCTTTGCCTGAGTGTGTGAGACCTCATGGCATGGTGGACTCCATGCGGCTGGTCATGGAGTTCATGAAGAGGTCTAGATGCTTGGAGGGTCAGGAGGGGGAGAAGAGAAGAGAGGAATGAACTCAGGTAGGGACACTACCCCCCCCCCCAGAGGCCAAAGTAATGGTCTAAGACAGGTAGCCCGTCTGCCTCCTGGATAATATACTGCCCCTCCTCCCAGTGTCCTGCAGCAGCATTGTGCTTGCTTTCCAAAAATAAATCAATTCTCTGGAGACCCTGAGGAAGAGGTTAGAAATCCTGAAATGTTGGGTCAATCCCTGAGATTTGGCAATCCTATAGATCAGTGGTTCCCAAACTGGGAGGTGCGGCTCCCCCAGCCAGGGGAGCCACGGAGTGCCACGGAATCATCTCAGAAAACAGTGCAGTGCCAATTGGCAGGCATCAACATGTTGTAATGAGGAGCCGCAGTCAATGGTTGCCAATGGGCAAGGGAGCCTCTGGTCAAAAAAGTTTGGGAAACACTGCTATAGATTGTGGGCCCAATTCAGTAGGATTGCTTTTACTCCATTTGTGGTAGTGGATGAAGCCTCCGTTAAGTATTACCTCTCGGGTTCAAATTTCTAGATGATGTCTTCATGAGTAAACACTAGAAATTTATTTGCATTTGATATGTATTAACAGCTCCATATTTGAACACACTGGGAATGCATATAGGAGATCTAATTTAAACACTGTGACTGGAGTAGTGTTTGTGGTGTGTGTGATAGGATACTATTTCATGTGATTGGCTCTGCCAATGGGAACTTGTACATGCAAGATGATGAGGCTGCTATGCTGACTGATCAACAAAGCAGCTTGTTTCAATCTTGCATGAATCTTTCCTGTGATAGTCATAGTACAAATACATCCATTCTGTCTGACAGTCAACTTGCCCCCCTGTCTTGTACTGTAATTTATGGAATAAGTAATGCTGGTTCAAGCAGAAAAGATAATTATAGTATTTGTAAACAGGTAAGAAAGTAAATGTTATCTCTTGAAGATACATTTTTAGAGCTTAGTTAATCGTTTTCTTGAACGCATTCAATGCAATAATAATATTTAACATTTATATAATAATATATATTTTCAAATACATTATCGGCAGTTCTTAAAATGGTCCTGTAAGGTAGCACAAAGATAGGGGAGGGAGGGGATGAACAGCTGTGTAAGACAAGACAGCATCCTTTATTCTATGCTAACCTACATTTTACGTATACTTTTTCTCAAGGAATGAGATGATGATAATAATAATAATAGTTAAGACAGTTGAGCTGCTCCCTCTCTCAAAGGCCAGAAAAAAAAGCCCTCTGTTGAAATGCTTCTGAAGTGAAGGTGGTAGATCTTCACAGCCTCACTTAAAAAAATGTTAGTGATGACTGAAAGTGACAGTGCTCAGGGTCACCTAGTGATTTTGTGGTCAAAGTGAAATTTGAACTGAGATCTTCCCAGCGCATACTCATTTATATTCCTTTTCAGACCTTCAAATTCACTACCAAATTCACTACATGGAAGAGAACTGGAAGTGCACTCGCTGTCCTCACCCATCTCTGCAGTTCATACATTGATTGACTCGGTAAGCAAAGAGTTGTATGCGTAGGCAACTTGCATGCATGTAGACTCTCCATGCTATCGGGAAGTTTGCTTTTGCAGAAGTGATCAGTGCAGGATGTCGGGGACAAGGACAGTGGGTAGAACTATCTCGCTTTTGATATGTTGATTCAACATCCATTTTGAAGGAATGAAAAGTCTGTAAAGTACTCATGTTATTCTAACGGTGGTGACACCCCCCCCCCCAGCGTGAGTAGTTAAGGATGGGGAAAAGTATTCAGCTGTCCTTTACAGATATTTTATTTTTTATCTTTTTGCTTATCTTCTAAGCTCTGTGCCAACTAACCATCTTAATCAGTCCTGTATTATTTTTTGATATGTGTCTTGCTGACCTTCTGCATCAACTTTATTTAATTATTTAATACATTCTTTTTCCTGACTATCCACCTGGCACTTAAACTGTGTGTCACCTAGTGCGAAGTCTTTGCTGTCACCCCTTCCAGTGCGCAGACATGGAAGTAATTGGCAGTGATGTGGTGATGTAACCGCCAATTACTTCCGGGTCATCCCAACCCAAAGACTCGCTGCTTTGAATGTTGTGCCATGCTACTCGCTGCAAACGCGACATTCAAAGTGGCACAGGCTGCAAGGCATTTAAAACACGGGGATGGGTGAGTGCAGCTGAAGGCTGGCTGAGCAAAGTTTGCGTCCTCATGAGCAGAGCTCACGGAAACAGGAAGCTGCTTGGAGCTGCCTGGGCAGTGCGGGGGGGGGGGCTGCATCACCTGGTGTGGCCTGCACACCCCTAGCGAAGCCAGTGCATCTGGCCTTAGTTTACTAGTGAAAGAGCAGGTTTTCATGCTTCCTAGACTACCCCAGCCAGCGGGTGGCACAGTGGGTTAAACCGCTGAACCATGAGCTGTCGATCGAAAGGTCGGCAGTTCGAATCCGCAACGGGGTGAGCTCTCGTTGCTTGGCCAGCTCCTGCCAACCTAGGAGTTCCAAAGCATGTTAATGTGAGTAGATAAATGGGTACCACTTGCGGGAAGGTAAACAGCGCTCTGTGTTTCAGCCGCATGCTATGTGCTGCGGCAAGGAGAGCCATGCCGGCCACGTGACCACGGAGGCGTCTTTGGACAACGCTGGCTCTTCGGCTTTGAAATGGGGATGAGCACCACACCCTAGAGTCGGACACGACTGGACGTAATTGTCAGGGGTCACCTTTACCTTTAGACTACCCCAGTCTTGCTACTGTTTGGGCTTTTGTTTAAATCCCTTGGGTTTTAGTGACCTCACCAGGGAGAGAGATTTTCCAGGGCAGCTGCTTTCTGTCTGAGCCTCCTAACCATGGTGGTGGAAAATCCCCACTACACCCAAACCAACCAGTGGAGGGGGGGGGAGCAGTGGTGGGAGGGCTGTCACTAACCATCTGGGCAGTCTGCCCGTTTGTCCCTCCTTTGCTCCTCCTTCACCATTCCAACATTAATCTGTTGTTCAGAAAACCCATTCGAGAATAACGGAACGCTGTTTGCTGCATCTAAAATATATTTTAAAATCAAAATTCATTCAGGGTGTTTCAGAAACCTTGCTGAGAAATCTGCTAGTTTACTCAAGTCCCTAAGGTTTCCTTCAGAATTTCACAGGAGTTTTGCCAAACCAAGGAACAGCCTAAACTCACCTTGAACATTGCTTTCTCTGAGACATATATAATATGTTAAAAAGCCAAATTAATACATATATTGTGGAAAAGTGCACAGGGGGCACCCTGTACTTACTGCTCATCATGTTGAGGATCAACCTTCGACAATTACAACCACCTTACTGTTCCTGTTCTAATGGTGGAATGAAGTATGCCATTTCTAAATAGATGATGGAGGACTTGTCCTTTGATGCTTTCAAACACAGACAAAATATCATGAGATTGTACTGTTGGGAATGATAGTTTATGACCAGCAAGATGGTTTATATGCTCTAAATAGACTGTTTCTCTTTATAGCATCAGTGATTCTATGAAAAGAGTTTGCAGACCTCCAAATAACCTTTCCCTGTTAGCTTAGGAGGAAAGGTTTTTCTGTGGCTAAAAAATGTTAATAATATAATATAGCTTTGCAGGCAGCGTCAAAAATCAGCCAGGAACAAGCAACAATAGATCTTTTTTTGATGTTAACCTCTGTCTGTACAGTGCTCTCTGCTAATTTTAATGTTGTGCTCTAGACAGAAATGCCTAACACCACTTGATAGAAATGGGAACATAATTATTTCATTAAGATTGGACAAATGATAGCAAAGTCATGAAAGAGTGGATAGGTGAAAATCATACAGAGATGGGAAAGAGCTGCGGTTTGTGAAAAACAAGGCTTTTTCTGAGTGTAGCCCAGTGCTTCACTGCCATCTTGTGAAGCAGGGATTACAGATGAGAGGAAAGGAATTAGTTGGCTTTTTGTCAGGGACATGCAAAATCCTCATGAGAAATCTGAAAAAAAAAACACGTCTCCATGAAACTCTTTTGGCATCCCTAGAAACTTGTCAGATGTTTTGCCTGAGGACCCAACTCAAATTTTGTATGTAACATATTTAGAAAAAAAATCCAGCAAAACTTAGCAATGTGGGTCACACTCCTGAGAATTTTCACTAGTCTGACTGCCATTATTTAGACCAGCCTCAAAATTCCTCTGTTTTCATAACCAGTACTATTATTGGTATTGTTGTTGTTAAATTACTGAAGCTAGTATTGTCATTATTATAGTTACTATTATGATTTATGATTTATAAATTACCTTAGGGCCCTATCCTCCCCCCCCCCCCCGGACTGGTGCAGCTGCACCAAAAAGGGGCACATTGTATCCGGGGGGGGGGGAGATTGTGAGGCTTTGGAGGGGAATGAAATTTACATTCTCTTACCCCTCTGTAATCCTCCCGCTCCGCATTGAGTCTCCTTGGCCCTGCACCAGCTCTTTAGCTGGTGCACGTTCGAGGAGAAAGAGGGGGTGGAGAGACTGTTGATGGAGGGGATATGATCCAATGGAGCACTCTGCACTCACAGCCCAATCTTTTGGCACGCCTCCCTTGCTGGCGTGGACTGTTAAGCAGTCCGTGCCAGTCATAAAAGGCTCCCTGACAGTGTGCTGACCAGCGCGTTGCTGGGGGTGTTGGTGGGAAGGCCTCTGCCTTCCTGGATGCGCTGGAGGACACCCGGACACATGCTGAAAACAGTGAGCCAGCGGGGAGGTGGGGGGAGGGTGGAACGGGAAGAGGAAGAGTGTAATGGAGGGTGGGGAGGCCATGTGAGGGGGAGTATCTGCCATTGATGGCCTGCGCCAGGTCTCCCTTCCCTGCAGCCTCCCCCCCCCGTTTCCTCTCCTCTGAGTTACGCTAGCTAAATTGCTAGCGTAGCCCCAAGAAGACCCATTGCAGGATGTGAGCCTTACACAGAGATTGAACGTCCCCTTGCCCTGCGGAAGCCTCCCAGTCCGCCCCCCCTGCACAGGATGCAGTGGCTGCATCGGGAGGGGGGAGGAGAGTAGGATTGGGCTCTCAATCAGTAGCCATTTTATGTCAGTGGAACTCGCAGCCCAGTCCAGTGTAGGGTTGGACTGCTGGATAGGTAAGCACTTTACAAAAATAAAATTCACTTACTTGGACATTGGGAATCTTTTTTAATGGTTCCTTCGTGGGCTCAGATAAAATCAAATGTGGATGAATTTGGGAAGTTCTAGTGGTTCTACCAAGCACTGCCAAACCTTAGGCATTTGCAATCTTCTCTCTTGGAAATTAAATTTTCAATATGCAGTATAAAGAAGTTATTTTCCTCAAGTCTAAACATAAAAGCCATTTACAACTTAAGAAAAACCTTGACGTAAAACCTATGCTTAGTCATACACTTAACATTCTGCTTCTGTACAGTTTGTGCAACTGCCACAGCAAAAGAAGCAGACTTTGTTTTTTCAGTGTTCTTTAGAAAGGTACCTTCATTAAAAAATAAAAATAAAAGTAAAAGAAAAGAGTAAAAGTGAAAAAAAACAAGAGGTTTTAAAAAAACCCACAAAGAAATCAAGGACACTGTTACAGCTCAGTCCTATTCCAGATTGGAGTGTTGGTGGGGGGGGGGGGTTTCGAGGGATTTACAACAGTGGAAGAGGGGGGAAAGGATAGGATTGGGCTCCTATTTTACCTTCAAAACTGATGTAATTTGAAACAGTTTATACATTTTAGGACAGTGTGCCACAGAAGGCAAAGTTGAAAATGGACTGTCAAAAAGTCCTGGCCCGTGCAGTCCCCAATAAACATGCCAGACAGATATTTGGATTAAGCTGGGGCATTTTATTGAAAATCTATAACTAAGAAAATACCTGCAGCGACCTAAAAACTCCTTCCCCCCAGAGCGCTGGCAACTAATGTAGGGGAGACAGTAAATGGCCGTTTATTCCTCAAAACAGGTGTTTTCACCCTGACTCAATGCTGCGATCTGTCAGTAGGCGGCCCGAGCTTCTCTACGCCAACCCTGAAGGGTCGAGGCAGCTGAACTGTTCTAACACCCCCAAGAGAAACAAAAATTAACCACCACAATCGAATGCCAATCTGGGGTAGGCGAAAAAACTGCCAGCTAATGCCATTCAAACTGATAGCAAAAAAGTCCTACCTGGGCCCCATAACCTCAGACTGTACAAAGGGAAGGGTGGGTTGCGGTTGCAAGCCAGAGCCAGCCTGAGGGAAGACCCTAAGGGCGCAATCCAAACCTACTTAGGCCGCCGTTGTAACCAGTGGCCCAGCGAAAATGGGAGGCCCCAGAACAGAAAGGGGATTCAAATCCTCTTTGAATTCCCCTTTTGGAGGGGATTTGAATCCCCTTTCCGTTCTGGGGCCTCCCGTTTTCGCTGGGCCGCTGGTTACAATGGTGGCCTAAGTAGGTTTGGATTGCGCCCTTAGAACACTGATTAACGGTCAGTGAGGCTCCACTCCCAGGTTAAAGGCACCAATCAGATGCCTGGGACATCATCGAGCGAGACAGTGGTGTGGAGAGGGCTGGGCAAGGTAAGTTGTTAGGGGCTTGAGCAGAACAATTCTCTCATTGCTAGTTCCTTTGAGAAATCCCATAGAACATACTGCCCTAGTATCAAATTTCTCAGGGTTCTTATCTCATTGACCTCATCTCTTAAAACACACACCCTTGAGCTCAATTCCAGATTTACTAATGCTACTTGCTGCTGTTAATCACTGAAGGAAATGCATGCTGTTCATGCTCAGAGGGCCTAGATTCAGGGCTGAGAGTTCTCCCGTGCATTCCGCAGCTGTTTCAGTTTTGCTATCCCCTGACCATAGTCCCTTAAGTCTCCGCATACCTTCCCAGTGGAATCGTGAGAGGGTGTCGAGCCGAGTGCTTGACAGGAGTTAAAATAGTATTGCCATGATGCTTTCTAGGAAGGCTGTAGGGCCTTTTGTGACTGCATACAAACAGGCGTTTTGGATTTTGATATTTTTCTATGAAAAAAAAATGACCTACCTGCTGCTGCCACAAACTATTGTATGGATGTCAACACTTGTTTTCCCCCCCCCCCATCATTTCCATCATTATAATTGTACAGATCTTTTTAATTAGTGGCTAATAGAGTGTGCAAAACTTTACAGGGGAATTCACCAAGTCTTTTAACTTTCATCAACATTTGCTGGCTGTTTCCTCGGAAAAGAACCATCCAATTTCACTTTGAATTCCAATTTAGCAGAAACCAAAACCAAACTCTATGATAATAATGTTAAAAAAAGAGAGAGAGAGAGAGAGAGAAGTTAGCATCTAAATACTATTGTGTGGGGAAAAATGCGGAAGATTTCCCCCGAGGAGATAGGAGGTAGTGTCAGCAGTGGTGGTGTCAGCAGTGGTTCCTCATCTTGATAGGCCCAGAAAACATAGGGCCTGTGCTTGCCACAGGACACAGATGTAGCTGGGGAGGATCATGAGGGCTCTAAGGATAAAAATGAGGGAATCGGCACCAGGTGGTGTGGGTTGCAGAAAGGAGAAGGACTGACTGACTTCTGGACTGGCTCGTGAATTTACCTTGATTGACTTCTGGACTGGCTTGTGGATTTACTGTGACTTACTCCTGGACTGGCTTGAGGACCCTGACTGGCTTTCTGACCTCGGATTGGCTTTTGGACTTTGATATTTGGACTTGGACTGCTAAACCTGTGAGTGGGAAAAGGGGAACTAATCAGCCCAGTGCGGGACTAGGCCTCTTAAAGGGACCAGATCAGGGATTTTCCTGGACAACTAGATCTCAGCAATTTGCAAATGCCTGTCAAAAACACTTGAAGAAAGCAGAGACCTTGAATGAGACCTAAAGAAACATGGATGCTTCTGAGACATTGTGCTAGTCTTATCAAAAAGATGTTTGGCTTCTTTTTGAAGTTCTTCAGATGTTTCACCTGAGGAATAGTACCCAAATTTACATGGGGCTAGTAAAAATCGGTTTCCTGTCTATGAATGTGTGGAAGAAATCTTCTTGACAAATGTTGCTGCTCTCATTCAGGAGAAAATCTAGTTGCAACTCTAAGAGCCAAATGACATGTTAGCATAATTTCTGCTTTCTGTTTGTTATATAGTGTGGACGTGCACCTTGCCGTGAAATCACAGTGGGGGTAGGGATGCATTAGTTCTCACCCCTTTTGTAATTTCTGCGCCTTCTCTCCCCTTGTGATACTTTTTTTTTAAAGCTGCAATAGTATGCAGGTGGGTGCGCACTTGTGATAGAAAGCATGGCGGAGGCTACAATCCTATCCACGCCTACCCAGGAATATGCCCTATTGAGTACACAGTAATTGGACTTCTGAGTAGACATGCATAGGATTGGGCCCAGTCAGAGCCCTTCTACCCCACCACAGTTCCACAGCATGTGCCAACAGCATGGGACAAACCTACATGTTTATAGTGACCTGTATTTTGTTTCTAAGGCCAGGTCTACATGTGCCGCAGAGTGAGGTGGCAAAGTTATGAGGTGGTACCGGTAGCGTAGCTAGAAGGGGAGGCAGTGTGGTAAGTGCTGCATGGTGCTACATGACGGTGCAAAGCACACGAGCCCCTCCCACTCACTGCCTTAAATACGAAAGGCAGTGTTGCCTTCACTACCGGAATGGGTCTGATGATGAGGGACCACTTTGCACTGTTGTGTAGTGTCGTGCAACACTTACTGTGCTGCCCCACCTTAGCTATGCTACTGGGTGGTACAGTAGATGTTCCGCTTTAGCTGGGGATCACATTTTTAAATGTTCCCCTGTGTAAAAAAAAACCACTCTACATCCTTGTAGGTAGAAAACTAGCACAGCAGAGAAAGAGGGTTTTACTGTGGTAAGTCTTTCCATTAACCCCCCCCCTCCCCTGAGTAAGGTTGGGCTCCTTACCCTCTGATATAGTAAGCCTGTCCTTGAATTCCAGGTGCTTCTTGTTGTTGTTCAGGATGGTGCACTCTGCAGATGCTCAGTCCCCTCTAATTGATTATTACTCCAAGTTATCCCTTGATGATTGTGTCCTAACAATGAAAACAGGCTGTGGAATAGAGACCAGTTTCAGAACCAAACTACACTTGCAATTTAAAATTTTATGAGCCATGATGGGTTTCGTTTAGATATTATTATTTTTAGCCAATAGAAGTTGGAATGTGGACATTAGATATGTCAGGACATATAGCATAGAAGGCTTTAATCCTGTCCATGGAGGCCCTGGTTCAGATGAAATTTACTGTAGAAAAACAGCTCCTCATGGTGCTAATAGGAACATGTTCCCAGGATATAGCATCCAGATTGGCCTCCTGAAGTGTAGGATCATGGGGAGGTTAAAGCCCCATATCTCCTGATCCACAGGGGGCCCTTGACCCAGCTGACTAAAGAAAGCTAAAGCACATCTGGGCAAATAATGCTTTAAATGTTATATATTCTTTGACCCTCAAACAGTTTGGAACAATTAGACTGTCCATGCATTGGACACCTTAATCAAATTTGGAAGGGGGGGAAGCAATTATATTATGCCAAACAAAACAGTAGTTCTAGGAAGCACACCTACCTCATGCGAAGACAGCTTGTGTATCGCATCATGGGGAAAGATACAGGAGATATGCTTTGCATGTTACGAAGAAGCCAGCAAAGCAGGACATGTGAGCTTGTGCTTCTGGTTCTGCTGGCGTTCGATAAAGATCCAAAACTGCTCAAAGACTCTAAAGTGAAATCAAGGCTGTAACTTGTAATGAATCATAGCATCTTGAAAGTCCTCTTTGCCTAAGGACCTTCAGTGCTGCAAAATTCCTTGTGAGCTGCTTAATCAGATAAAATAGCCGTAGCCAAGGTAGTTATCTTTCACCTGCATTTTTTTTCCCGAAGCGGAGCTGAAGTCAGCGACATTGTATCTCCCATAATTTAATTTTGTTGACAAGAGATTCCCATTGTGAGTGACTCAGATTGCAACATTGGCTCAGGAAGTAGGGTCAGGAATACGAAAGCCCAGGGAGTACCATGCCATTAATTTCTATAACCAACACAGCTCTCCTTTTGGCTTATGATTTTTAACTCCAGATATTCAAGCCCATGCAAAGCAGTACGGGAAGGACTGTGAAATATGATGGTCTTTTAATTTTGCCTCCACTTTTTTTTTAAAAAAGCAACCACCATGATTTTCTTTTTTTAAAAAATACTCCTAATGAATAAAAGATAAAAATGTAAAGAAATTGACTTCAGTCAATCTTCATGTATTATTCAGTGCTCCTCTGTGCGCATGCAAGTATCTAGATACTCTTTAATTAGCTACCTTGGGCAGGAAAGACCTGGTTTAGAATGTTGAGAATAATAGCTTTCAGAGTGCAATTAAAGGCAAATATGGAATTAGGTTGTCAAGTGTAAGGTGACAACCACCTGGTTTTGCTTCAGACATATTCCTATACATTATTTAATTGCCCATTGAGAACAGTCAATAACACAGCATTCAGGTGAACATTTTAAAATCCCCGTGCACTTCACTAACTCATTTACCAAAAAAAAGTTTTTAATCTCTTGTAATAAAATAATAAAAATAAAATAAATAAAAAGCATGCTTCCTTAAAACCAGTCGCCCCATACTGAAACACTAGTGATCTGCAGTCTTCGAATGTCCCAAAGCATGTTCTAAACGGATTACAATGTCCACTTAGGACACTGTATGTTTACAAACCATGGTTATGCATTTATAGCTGCACCAAGCAAACTATGGCAAGCCATGGTTCAGTTAAAGCCAGGATTAAATCTGCACTAATGGCCCAATCCTAATAGGGACGGACACTGCCAGAACAAACATTTCAGCAGCATAGGATGGAGCCAGGATGGTGTAGTGGTTTGGGAGTCGGACTTAGACCTGGAAGATCCAGGTTCAAATCCCCGCTCAGCCACGAAGCTTCCTGGGTGGCCTTGGGCCAGTCACTATCTCTCAGCCCCACCTATCTCACAGGGTTGTTGTGAGGACAAAAAGGAGGGGAGGAAATATGTACACCACTCTGAGCTCCTTGGAGGAAGGGCGGTATAAAAATGTGAATAAATAATAAATAAATAAAATAAGGCCATTTATGGCTGTTGCAAAGTGCAACATGCCATTGTGTGTAACCTGGCCTCTGCAAGCAGTGAAAGACAGTGTCCACCTGCCAGTCCACGTCCCCTGCCACTGTTAAGTCAGTATGGGGAGGGGAGAAACTGAGTGGAGATCGGGGTGGGAAGGAGGGTGATCAAGGCCAGGAAGGAGGCAGTATCGGCAGCAGCAGAACTGCTGATATGCTATTCCCCTTCCTGACCTTGATCCTGGGTCCACTTGGACCTGTGCCAGGTATAAAGCTAGTGTAGGTCTGAGTAGACCCATTCAGGCAGTGAGGGATTTCCCCCAGCCAAGGGAACAAATGTTCCCTTATCCGGAGGAGAACTTCGGGGCCTGAAACTCCCCCACGGGATACAGCACGTATGTGTCCTGTTGGCACGGCTGCATCGCCACGTTGGGATTATGTTGGACCTTGGCCCCTTAAAGGATAGCAATTCTTGTAGCATACGTTTTGTGGACTATTGTGTGTTCCAGTTTTTTTGTTCAGTTGGGCATTGTTGATAAGGTAAAGGTATTCCTTGACAATTAAGTCTAGTCATGTCCGACTCTAGAGAGAGGAGCTCACCTCCGTTTCAAAGCCGAAGATGTTTCCATGGTCATGTGGCCGGCATGACTCAACACCGAGGCGCATGGAACGCTGTTACCGTCCCGCTGACACGGTACCTATTAATCTACTTGCAATTCCTTGCTTTTGAACTGCTAGGTTGGCAGGAGCCGTCGCACGGATTCGAACTGCCGACCTTTCGTTCGACAGCTCATGGTTCAGTGGCTTAACCCACTGCGCCACCCGCTGGCTCTGAGCATTGTTGATACTATTACCCAAAAGGTGATTTTTAAAAAGATCCTTATCACAATAACCATAATACATGGAAATGTCTAACCATTTTAAATATAACTGAGTAGGCTTCTTAGCTGATGTAAACTGACACAGGTTCATTTGAATTGCATGGATTTTAACTCCGGTGGGATGCTTTTTTAATCATGCTGTAATCAATTTCAAATGGACATGAAGATTAAAGAGTGGAATCTTTTCTGGTGGTCCATGATCACTTTCACTGATAAGGAAAGCTGAACACTGAAAACACAACTAGAAATCATGAATCCTTGAATGAATTTAAAGGCAGATCTGTTTGGTGATATGATTTCAACATACCCTAGAGGCATTCACCAAGAATGTTTTAAATTGGTATTTTTGTTTTCATTTTGATATTTGTTCTCTGTCTTGTCCACTGTATGAAACAAATAAAACAATTAAAAAAAATTAAAGCTGCAATCTCATACAGACTTACATGGGAATAAAACTTTTGAGTAGATATGCAAAGATCGTACTGTAGAGATAAGAAAAAACAGAATTAAGATTGTGGCAACAAAAATACTATGAAATTCAGCGCAATCCTCCGGGTAGATCGGGCGGCATAACGAGTGTTCTGCCTTCCAAAGCTGTCGCAAACATGACGTAAAGCACGTTTGCAACGACTCGGGAGTAAGGGTGACCGGTGCGGTGGCTGGCCGCCCTCCAGCACCGGATCGCTCCTGCGGCTGCCAGAGGAGGTAAGTCCTGGCAGCTGTGGGGGTGGTCTGGGCGATGAGGAAGGGGGCCATTGGCCAAGCTGGCCTGGGAGGGGCGGGGATGGTGTCCGCCATATCCCCGTCTCCCGACACAGCCTCCTCTTACTTCCGCCTGCTATTTAGCTGGCGGAAATCCGAGGAGGCCCATTGGGCCGGCCCTGGTTTAAACCTGGGGAAGGGGACAAATGTCCCCTTCCCCGAGTAGACAACCGGGCCGCTGCTGGGCGTCCCGGAATGGGGATAGGATCCAGTGGGTGACCCTGGGCCACTGGCCGGATCCTTACGCAGGATTCAGCTGCCCATCTAGTACTGTAATGTTCATGAGATAGTGTCATGTTCATGAGATAGTGTCATATAAAGTGACAGCAGCTCAAATAGCTTATGCAAGATTTTGACATCGGGATCATTCCATGTCAAATCAACCAATGAAAAATCCATTTTGGAACTTGATGTCATGGATTTTGTTCATTTTTGATACATTTGTACCTTACCATGAGGATGTTTAAAAATTATTTTTTTAGACTTTTTTGTCCATCCATTTTTGAGATATTGAATTTTCAAAATTGCCTAAAAACGCCAAAATTCACCTGTCACCATACCTTCAAATGCCATTTACAAGAAAATTATGAAAGCTACAGACATGGGACAGGTATCATTTTAAAGCTAAGGAATAGGGAAAATTGATGATTTTATCAATGTAAATTGTAGAAAAATGGACTTGAAGCGTTTAATTCCTTGTCACTGCCAACAAGAAAAAATAATTTTTGTATGATACCATTGAGATACCACCTTAAAATTTTGACTGATTGGCTACGACATATACCTTAAGTGTGATTTTTTTTGAAAATTTTATTTGAATATTTTTGAATTTCTTGAAAATTTACAATTGTCATGTATATCAAATGAGAGCGCTATGCATTAGCTTTAAAATTTCTGTAGCTTTCATAGTTTTCTTGTAAATGGCATTTGAAGGTATGGTGACAGGTGAATGTTGCCTTTTTTAGGCAATTTTGAAAATTCAATATCTCAAAAATGGATGGACAAAAAAAATCTGAAAAAATTCTTTTAAACATATTATGGTAAGGTACAAATGTACCAAAAATGAACAAAATCCATGACATAAAGGTTTCATGCATTGGTTGATTTCACATGGAATGACCCATCAGTCAAGCTCCCCCATTCAAAAGAACGGTTTTATAAACTGTGTGAATGTGGCAAAAATCACTAATTACGTACATGTAAAAAAAAGCAAATATTTCACCTGTTTGAAATAAATAGGACACCATTTTTTTCTGTAATTTTGTGCATTTCAATGCACAATTTTGCTTCCAATTACTATGAAATCCATTGTATTCCTGAGTTATAGCAAAAAATCAAAACAGTGTGACCTGGATCCAAAGAACCAAACAAAGGTTCACATGACCAAGAAGGCAGTAGGTTATTTTCAGCCCTCCTGCTTTTGAAAATGAGAGAGCTTTCAAAATCAGTTTATAATATGGCCAGAGGGGATACCATTCAAAGAAAAGAAATTAAAAAAAAAATCTTACTGGGCATACCCAAACTCTTGATTATGTCTAAAGTCGCACTTTTGATCTTGATGTACACAGAGATGGCCCATGGTTTTCTGCTACCCAACCTGAAGCCTCCTGTCAACATTGTGTCCCCCAAAACCTATTGGAGCGTAGCGATCCAGCCTCCTATTTCCTCACATTTCTCATTCCTCATGTGGTTCTTCTAAATGAATCAAGAAGTGTAGGACATGCTCGGAGTGCTCTGTACTTCCCGATTTCCTCCTTCATGAGAGGAAGGAGCAATGGGAGGAGGTAGAGGACCAGATCTCTGATTGGAGTGGCTTCCTCTAAGACAGACTAGAGGGAGGCTGTAGCAGATTCAACATGAAAGGCGCCCTGACTCTGTTTGCTGATCTCACAACCCGCCGCTCAGTGCAAGCCAAATCAGTCACATCATGCATTGATCTCCATGGGCTGGCTGTGGATGCAGCAGAATTCCCCAGAGCCAGGCTTTGCCCCGTCTCCTCTGGGAATTCATTTCAGTGTTTGGGGCTACCAAGGGAAAGGCCCTGTTTTGCTCCAGAAGAAAATAGAGAAAGCCCTAGGTCGGAAATCCAAAAGTGTAAAACCTTTCAGGATGTCCAGGTAGGATGTATGCAAACTGCTGCAATAAAAGGTCATAAGAAAACACAGGAACGTATCAGATCCAGTTTCATATCCTGGTTTGTAAACCATAGTTAGCCACTGCTCCCAGTTCAGAGACACATGGAGCTGTAATTTAACAAACGAGGATTCTTATTTCCAAGAAGGATGTACAAGGGAAGGAAGGAAGCGTAGGGGGGAGGAGGGAGCTTGCAGGTTCAAAATCCCTTGGACGACTTGCATTCAGAATCCAACAAACCATGGATTCTGGTTTGTTGGATCATCTGAACTAGGACATTGTCATTAAACTGCTCCGTGATGAATTGTAATGAAACCTGGTAAATGTGCATTTAGAACCCAATTCCATATCTGAAGTTTAGACACCTGTTCAATCTTTATGACCATTTCTAAGAGAAGAAAAGTTGCAAAAATGCCTTGTTGTGTGGCCTCTAAAGCAAGGCACCTCAAACATTGTGATTTACTGGTTAAGGTGTTGTGAAAACATTTCCTTCTTTCCATACTAGGAAATAAGGCAGGTTTTCTTTCCTATCTGGACTTCAGTTCATACATTGATCTCCAGACTCTTTATTAGGGTTTTGAGATGGCTGACTGTAATTTAATATCTGTGCAGTGGTTATTCTCTTACCACATTGCACAATAACTATGGCGTGAGTTTTGAAACATGGGGGTTTGAAGATTTATACCGCTAGACAAAAAAAGAGTTATGAACGGAGTCTATTGATTTTCATAATATTGTTCCCTGAATGATTTGGCACTTGATATGAATTGATGTCATGATTATGAAATGCTGCATCAAGTGGTGGAAGATAGTATCATAATAAACATCTAAGTGTCATTATGGAGTTCATGGATATTTTATATCTTCCGTGAAAATGTGATGGCGATATGTCTCTCCTTGCCATTGTCATCTGTCTGTGAACATGTAAAATCCGAAAGTATTTCATTTTGCCTTCCCATCCCTTGGCATTGTCTATACCCACATCTACAAAAAGTGAGAGGTTCACAGCAGCTTTGCAGGGTCAGGGAATTCTAGTGGCCTGAACTGACCTTGCAGAAATTGTATTTGCACTTCAAATGCATACAGTGCTTTATCAGTCCCACGTCATTAATCAGACCTGTCCAACTCGGAGGCAACGCCAGTATACGCATGATGGAAGTCTACTCACTTTCAAAACCTCTGTGTGGATGAATCTTCAGGGGTATTCTGTATGACTGATCGTATTTGCCATGGAATTCACTCAAGTTTGATGTTGACACATGTTTGTTTGTTTTTTTGTTTTGCAGGCAGAAGGTTGCAATTAAAGAGTGCTGGCAAGAAAAGAATGCATTTGTAAGGCTCGCCATTTCCCAACAATGCCATATTTAAATGGTACGTAGTTGTCTTTTTTTTATAGTAATGAAAGTATTTTTGTACAATCCTTTCAGTACTGCCTGGGCCACACAATCATCACAGGCACCATCATTTAGAAAAAAAACACTTCTTTAGATTGTGTTTACAAAGAAGACAGTTTTTATTGTTTTTTTCCCCAGCTTAGAAGTGAAAACTATTTGCCTCAAAGCCCTAAAAAAGCCTCATAGGGAGTGAAACATTCTTATGAAAAGAAACCAAAAAATGTCATCTTTGTTGCCAGCAGGGTGCAAAAACATTGACAGATTATGTATTGCCAAAGTGTGGAAGCTACTGACAAAAGGCTGTCTATTTCTGAAATAATAAAGGAAGCAAACCTCTGTAATAAAGATAACTGTGGTACAAAACACAGATGGCCAACTTTCATATCTTTGGATTGTTCTGTATTCCAAACTGTGACTCAAGTGCAAACTTTGACACATGGCCAACTAGAACAGAAACGGGCTATTTGTTGAATTCCCTCCCTAAAGAGATTTCAGGTTCATTCTCTTGATCCACTGAGGCTCCAATCCTATACACACTTACCTGGGAGTAAGTCTGATTGAACTCAATGGGGCTTACTTCTGAGTAGATAAGCATTAAAATTATTGTTTGCCCCTTCCCCCGAGGTGATCCCAGGCTGCACCGGCATGGGCCACAATCTGCACAGGATGCAGCAGTCGGCCATTTAGGCTGGCCGCGCAAACTTGTGCAGGATTGCACCATTTCTTTCAGTGTTGGCTAGCTGACAAAAAAGAAGCATTTATTATTAATAATAATTAATAATAAAAAAATAAATAATGGTATTTACAGTATACTGGCTTTCTTGGTTATCGGATTTCTCCTCCGACTTTAATTCAAGGCGGTGTACATAGGCAGGCAATTCTACCCCCCCCCCACAAAGTGGGGATTTACAGTAAAAAGTTCTAATCTTTCATAGAACGTCTTCATTCCAGATGGCTACCTTCATGGTCTGGCTTATCTCTGGCATTCCACGCTCGGCTTGATGGCACTCTGCCTCTCACTTCAGAGTGTTATCTGACAGCTTTTCCCCTCGCTCTCACCGAGGGCTTCTGCAGATCATCAGAGGTGTGTCGACAGCTCTCGGATACTTCCGGTTATCTCAGCTGGCGTCCTTGGATCTCTTCAGGCATTAAAAGGCGGCAGCTCTACTACTGAGCCAGACCTCCTGCCCAAGATTTAGTGTTGGGCAATATTGAACAGCTGATAACACTCTATTTAGTACAGCATTTAGTAATTTGATACTAAATAGTATCAAATTTTAGTAATTTGAGAGATCGCATGCACTATTTTTTTAGCATTTTGAGAGCTGGCATGTAATGGCATTTGGTATCTGTGTATGATAGATAATAGCAATAGTAATAAAACCTGGCAGTGGCTTATGCTTGCTTATGAAATTGCGTCTTTGATACCTAAAGCAACGAACAGATGCAGTGGCCTAGCTAGCGTTCCTGGCACCTGGGGCCCTAGCTGCACTGTATCCCCCCAGAAGTAATGTCACTCCGGGTTTTTTTAAGCAAAAAAAGACGCATGTGGTAGCTGGACCCTAGCACCTCACGGATACTGGGGTCCAGCATCAATTACAAATTACTCACTGGGGGAGGGCATCTGGGGGTCTGTTTGCACAGACCAGCAGAAGCCTCTGCAGGCCTCTCCAATGGGATTTAAAGTGACTTCCGGTCAAACTGGAAGTCGCTTTAAATCATGTCGGAGAGGCCTGCGAGGGCCTTTGCAGGCCTGCACAAAGGACAACGGACATTTGGAGGGGCCCCCCGGGTGAGTTTTCGTGGGAACAGGGGGATTTCCAGGGGGGTGCTAGAAGAGGCTTATGGCACCCACCTGAAGCAAGGTACCCAAGGCACAGCAGCCCCCTGCCCCTTCCTTGGCTACGCTACTGAGATGCCCCAAAGGGTAAAGCACCTGAATTTTCAATGTTGAAAATGTGAAATGTGACATTCAACATGTGAATTCAGATTTCACATTCAAAATTGAAGGGGCAAACCTGGAAAATGCACAGTATATAATGTGTCAAGAGCCATTCCTTAAGTATAAAGTGTACCACATCTGCAGCTCACGTACACTTTATGCTGCATCCTGTGCGGATTGTGGCCCATGCCGGTGCAGCCTGGGATCACCTCGGGAAGGGGCAAACAATAATTTTAATGCTTATCTACTCAGAAGTAAGCCCCATTGAGTTCAATCAGGATGGTGTAGTAGTTTGGGAGTCAGACTTAGACCTGGAAGATGATCCAGGTTCAAATCCCCGCTCAGCCACGAAGCTTCCTGGGTGACCGTGGGCCAGTCACTATCTCAGCCCCACCTACCTCACTTATCAAGGAGATTTATATTTATTTATTTTATTTATTATTTATTTATTTATTTTCCACATTTTTATACCGCCCTTCCTCCAAGGAGCTCAGAGTGGTGTACATATTTCCTCCCCTCCTTTTTGTCCTCACAACAACCCTGTGAGGTAGGTGGGGCTGAGAGATAGTGACTGGCCCAAGGTCACCCAGGAAGCTTCGTGGCTGAGCGGGGATTTGAACCTGGATCATCTTCCAGGTCTAAGTCTACACCATCCTGGCCCTAAATGACATCCTAAATGTCTGTCTTATTAGCTTTGTATCAAGCCTTACTTTCCATCTTCCTTTATTGAGAGGCGTTAACAGTCTTTTTTGGGGGTAGAAATGTTGCCTCAAAAGTCACTCTTTGCTTGTGCAAAGCTCTGCATAGCAATGCTGTTTTAATCTGTTGCTATTCTGCCTGCGAGATGTGTCAAAAAAAGCAAGCTTCCCTCAAGTAGATTTAATAGGTAATTGCTGCACAAACTAAACTAATTGTTCTAAGAGAGAATCCTCTTTTATTACCATTATCCTCCCTGAATGAAAAAGTGCTGGCCATATACACAAAGCATGCAAACAAGAGAGAAGGGAAAAGCACACTCCCCTCTCCCTCCAGTGGCACAACAGAAGCAATTGGTTGTTGCGGGTAGATTGCAGATTACACAGTCCACAGCCACTGTGGTTATGGGTCCTGTCTCAATGTGAACTTTCATTTCCTTTTTTCAAATCCAAATATTAGTATTTCACAAAATATGGGCTATCTTTTCAACTGGTTCAGACAACCAGCCTCTCGCTACGAGTTTGCGGGGGGGGGGGGCGTGCCGTGACTGTGTGTGGTCCACCCATTGACTTTTGAACCAAACTATCTAATCGCTCCTCTTCATGTACTCCTAACACTGCATTTACAGTGCAACCTATACATGTTTAGGTAAGGTAAAGGTATCCCTTGACAATTAAGTCCAGTCGTGTCAGACTCTAGGGAGCGGTGCTCATCTCCATTTCAAAGCCGAAGAGCCAGCGCTGTCCGAAGACGTTTCCATGGTCATGTGGCCGGCATGGCTCCACACCGAGGCGCATGGAACGCTGTTACCGTCCTGCTGACGCGGTACCTATTAATCTACTTGCAATTTCTTGCTTTCGAACTGCTAGGTTGGCAGGAGCCGTTGCATGGATTCGAACTGCCGACCTTTCGATCGACAGCTCATGGTTCAGTGGTTTAACCCACTGGGCCACTCAGAAGTAAAGCCCATTCTGCTCAGTGAGTCTTCTTCCCAGGAAAGTGTGCATAGCACTGCAGCCTTAATGTCGCATTAGCAGCATGTGTAGGGGGGCAGTGTGAGCAAACCACCACCACCCCTTCGCACATGATTAAGTTAAAGGTCCCTAGTGTGCTGGGAATGTGCATTCCTCTCATCACCCTCTCAGCACAGGCATTCAAAGGGTGGATCCGTTTGATAAGTATTGTATGAACTGAATGTATGCAACTATAGTATTTAAATCATAGTTGCAGGAAAACCAGCAGGTCAGTGTAAATACATTCATGTTGAATGACCAAGGGCTCTTAAAATGAAATTCTGATAAGATGCGTTGGAGCATATTAAATACCTTACCATTAACAAAATTCATATAGCAATCAATGTATTAGTTAACCAGCCATCTGTGCAAAGTAGCCCGTTTGGTAAAACATAGTTGAAATGTTCCCTTTTCAGCCACAAGCTGACCGTTCTCCCCCTAGCTGGGAGCTCATGAAAAAACCCAGTTGGGCAAGAAGCCCGTTGAGAATAGGAATAATCCAATCTTGAAATGCTAAAACGTGTGAATAACTATTTCAAGGTCTACCTAAGAAAGCCATTGACACGTGCCTGAGTAGTATCAGCCTGAGGTCTGGATTTCATTCCCTAAAAGTAAGCATGTCAGGGTGTTCAGTTTTATATATGCACATGCACACACACACAAACATACTAAAACGTAGCTCTGTTTAATCAGGTGAAAATTGTTAATGAGTCTTGAAGAGTTTGCAAGTAACACAAAAAGTCTGAACCCAATTCTGAGAAGCTGCTCAGGCAGTATGTTTGGAAAGGAGCAAAGGAACAAAAAGTAAGTCGGAGAAGTTGGAATGGGGGGATCGGGACAAGGAAAAACATTCTGTCTCAGCTTATGTAGCGAACTTTAATTTATGTTTGTATAAACTGTATGCTTTTTCAGATCCAATCAATATTATAGCAAAGGGGGAGTATCTTCTGAAATATTGATTGCAGGCAAATAAAAAAAGTATGGATGCCTAAATAGAATTCCCATAATGATGGAGAGCAGCAGAATTCTAATATCTCCAGCAAAACTGTTCTGATCTAGAGCTGGCTTGCCACACTTGTGGTCAAATGCAAGCTAGCCAGTCGTGTATTGTGGTTTGCCAGGTGCTTGATGGTTCTGTGTTTTTTTGCAGTATTAGATAAGCAACAAAAGGAGCAGTCTTTATTATTTTAGTAAATATTTATCCCACCTTTCCATAAACTATCTGAGGCAGCTTACAAAAACACTCCCCCAACAACAAAATGAAGTACTGTACTCGAAATCTTCACTTAAAGTCATTTTGTTTTAAAGTTGATAGGAAAATGCCATAGGAATGTTTACATTTATCAATTAGCCTATGGTAAAATTGGGTTTCATTATAAGTCAATTTGCTTAAAGTCGCAGTTTTCCAAGAAGAATCCGTTGTCAACTTTAAGTGAGGACTTGCTGTATAAGCTGCTGGCAGTGCTGGTGCCATGTTGCTGGGGATCATAGAAGCAGAGACGGTTACGGCTCATTCCTAGCCAGGATTGGGTTGGCAGGTGGAAGGGGGTGCACCCAATCCTACCTAACTCCCCCAGCACCAATGCAGTCCTACATAACTCCCCCAGCGCCGGACCAGGAACGATGAGTCTGACAGCAATGGAGGCAGAATGGGGCCAGGAGGAGGGTGGAATGGGAGTTCCCGGGTGGTATGGGGAGGGAGGTGGACAAGGGGTGACATCAGCAGCACTCATATGTACCCATATGCACCCATATCCTAGCCCTTTCTGTCTCCCTTTCCGGTGCCTTTATATGTCATGGACTTGTGCCTGGAAAAATGGCAGGAGGAGATCTGAGGAGATCCGTGGCAGTGGTGGGGTCTTTCCCCAGGGAAGTGAACAATACCCTGAGGAGACCTTTCCAATTGCCCCCCACGCGTACAGCATGCACTCTGTTGGCGCGACTGCATTGGCAAGGGGGGGCTTAGGTAGGATTGGGCTGTTAGAGATGGAAAGGATCTTGGAAGTCATCTAGTCCAATCTCCTGCCATAGTGCTGGCAACTCCAAGTTGCCATTCAGACTATATCCTTGAAATAAGGAAATAATGCTTCCAATAAGGACCCACAACTTCATGAGACAGACTGTTCCAGTGACTTTTACAGTTAGGAAATTCTTTCTCATGTCTAGCCTTAATCTACTTCCCTGTAGTATCAAAACATTGGTTCTGGTCCTGCCCTCAAGACCACAGAGATCCAATGCTCCCCTTCTTCTGTGTGACAACTATTCAGATACTTGCAGAATGTAATCGTCTCCTATTGTAAGGGTAGTTCAGGGACTATAGAAGAAGTATACCCAATTCTTCAACCCAATTCACAGCCCATTTAATTCAACATGGATTTCAAGGGGACGAAGGCCTCAATCCTATGGAGATTTTGCGCTCTCAGAAATAGTGTTCTGGCAGCAGCAGGCCTTTTACCGCTGTCACAAAGGCAACACACTGTTTTGCGCAACCGCGGGGCCGCTGCCGTAAGTGGCAAGCAGCTGTAGCCATGTGCCTGTGGCCTGTCAATGACACCCGGTGCCGGTAAGTCTGTGCAAGGGGCAGGAGGGAGGCGGGTGTGTATGAATCAAGACCCAGAAGGGGGTGGCATTGGTTGCAGCTTCGCCGCCAATATTCTATCCCCCTTCCTGGTCTCGATGCCCCAACCTGGGTCCACTTGGACTTGCTCCAGCAAAGTAGCTGGCTCAGATCCAGCCTCCGGGACCTGAAACTCCACTGCGGGATGCAGCACGCACCCCATTGACACAGCTGTATTAGCGCTGGGGGTTAAATGGGATTGGGCTGTTAGTTAGGCATGTGCAAGTGCACTAAAATGTTATGGGACACATCCTCTTAACAACTGTTTATCATGTTGCAATTACTGAACCTGAAGAGCCACAAGCACAGCAGAAGGCTGTGTGTCCTGCCAGCTTTGTTCAAGACTGGACAGCAGGAGCCTCAAATATGAGTGAGCGCAGCATGAGGGGAAAGGGCTTGGCCTTATGCTTCTTTCTTCTGACCCTGGCTTGGTGGATCGACATTGTGAGAAGTTTAACGCGGAAGCCCATCAGAGTGGTGATTGTCTAGTGTTGTTGGGAAGACTGAGTCCTTTGAAAGCTGTGGAAGGCATGCAAGCAATATTCTACCTGTAGGAACTTTCTGTACACAGCAGTCTGTTGCAACCTTCCTGCAGTACAGCAGATCTAGCTACCATACATATGCATGCGTACACGCACAGACATATCTTTTTTTATATGTCACTTCATCAGACTGAGTAAAGGCCAAACTATAAGTTGACGTGTCCTTATTTTCTAAATTGTAAATAGCAGAACTGGGATCACACTACCCACAAAGAGAGTGTTTTGAACTTTTCCCACCACGCTGTGGTCACAAAGAAAACTGCATTGTTGTAGTTGCTATTGTCTCTGGTGGTGTGAATGGCAACTTCCTTCCAGGGGTTAGCGGCAGTTTCAGGGTCATTATTTTTGTTGGGACCATGGAACATGGTATACCCCTTTCCTGCAGAGGATCGTGGATCACGAGATCCACTGCTGTAAATCCCCAATAGCATTGGGGCATAAACCAATTACCCGTATTTATCGGTGTATAAAACGCACCGGCGTATAAGACACACCTTCCTATTGGCCCTGGGTTTCAAGAAAAAAAGATTTAAAGCATTTTTGGGCCACTTGGCCACTTACTGCTTGGCTGCTTAATTAGCTAATTTACATAAATTGCACAAAAATACCAGGATCTCTTTTAAAACACACAGCAATAAGACACATGAACAAAATGCACCAGAACATAAATCCCAAGTACAAAAAAACCCCAGACTCAACTCTTTTTCCCCCAACCCACCCAATGCACAGTTTCCAAAGTTAAAAAAAACATTTACCCCAAGTACAAAACCCCCCAGACTCAACTCTTTTCCCCCCAACCCACCCATGCACAGTTTCCAAAGTAAACATAAATCCCAAATACAAAACCCCCAGACTCAACTCTTTTTTCCCCCACCCCACCCCTGCAGTTTCCACAGTAAAAAACATAAAAGTACAAAAAAAAAAACCAGACTCAACTCTTACCACCTTACCACCCCCAGACTCAACTCTTACCAACTCTTAAACAACATAAATCCCAAATACAAAAACCCCAGACTGAACTCTTTTCGCCCACCTCACCTATGCAGTTTTCAAAGCCTCCCCACTAGGCCCAGTTCAGAAGCTTACCCATGCTGCATTCAAGAGCAGGCCCTCGGCAGCTCAGCTGAACTGAACTGAGCACAGCGCCCTCTGCTGGCTGCTGAGAAGCTCAACTCATGCACGTGCATAAATTAAACCCGACAAACAGCTGTAGATCGGATAGATTAGTTAGGGAAGAAAGCACAAGGGAGCTCTCTGTCTCCGGAAAAACGCGGTAAGCCCACAAATGCTTTAAAACGGGCAAGGGGGGAAAAGGGATTTTTTAGTATTGGCGTATAAAACACACCCTACTATTTTGGGTCACAAATGTAGACAAAAAAGTGCGTCTTCTATGCCAATAAATACGGTATCTGTGTGGACCCTCAATTCTACAGCCAAGATTTAACAGACAACACAATTTGGCAAATTACAGCCCAGTCCTATGCCAGTGCCAGCAATGCTGGATCCTGAGCAGAAGCGGCAGCGTTGGAGGTCTCCTCAGGGTAAGGGAATGAAAAGCGCCAGTCTCTGCAACAGATCTCTTTGGATCTGTGCCTGCCATTTTGGTGGCGCAAATCAAGGAGGCCTGTGTTGGTAGAAACGAACCTGGGAGGGGGATAGGATATGGATATGGCATATGCTGCTGCCGCCGATCCTGCCCTCCCTTCATCCCAGAACCCCCCCCCCCCAATCCCTGCACCATCTGGATCCAGCCCACAGCACCGGCCCAGGCTTGGCACAACTGCCTTACGGCAGCTTTTGCAACAATCCTTTGTCGCATAGTCATCCTAGTCTCCTTCCTTACCATTTCTCCTTTTTTTGGCCGCTGTTTGAGGTCACAATCCTAGATCTTCTGATCACAATCACAATCCTATAATGTGGTCATGATCCTGATAAGAGGGGCGTGGTCTTGAAGCTGATATTTACATTTAGAAAACAAACATGCAGGCCACTCTACGTGCTTAGCATAGCATGTTGTTTGCTATGAAGTGTATTCACACACAGTCTTAATACGCTTCATAAACAAAATCCATACTGTATTTGATATTTTTTCATGATGCTCAAACATTTTCCATGAGATTCTTGTTGTGTTTCTTCTGTATGATTGGGTGACTATCATGATATTGCTGAAACTATTTTTGATTCATATATTATTTTTCTTCATGGAAGTTTATCGTCTCATTTTCTTCTTATTTTCTAACATCGAAGGGAAGAGGGGGGAAAAAACTGGAACCAAAGGGAGAAAATGGGTGATTCACATTCCTAGGACTCTGATCATCTGATGTTTTTAAAGCTTCAAGTCTTTGCTTGGAATTTTAGAAGCATAACTGTTGGGCTAAGAACGCCTTTAAATATCCCCATTTCAAAATGGAAGGGAACAAATTTCACTGCCAGAACTGGTCCCATGTTGAATGCCCTGTAGGACGTTCTCAAACATGTCTTCTCTTAAACATCTCCCATCACCTGCCACAGAAGCCTTCTCAGCCAACTGAGGAGCCTGGCAATTATCACAAAATAGTTGTCTTTGCTTTTTCGTCAGTTGAGAGCCTTAAACAGTCTGCAGGAGCCCTCAGGCGCTGGCTCCTACTGGTTTTCAACAGGACATTTGAATGGACTTTTCATTCTGCAGCAGGTCACCTGCAGAGCACCTTCTTCCTCAGAGAAAAGACAGTACGGGAGCTATGTTCCTAAAACGTACACTTAAGAGCTTACACCAAACGTCTGCTGTGTGTGCTCAGTATGTGTTTTTTAATGGCTTCAATGCTATTTGTTTCATCAAGGGCACCATTTATCAGCGAGGGTTATTTTCTCTACAAATTCCTCCGCTGCTTTAGCAGAATTCCACAAGTTTTTTTTTTCCAAAATGAAAAAAAAAGAAATGCACCCCGTTTCTTTGTGTTGTTCATGACAAAAAGCCAAATAGAGAGACTATGTTCTTTCATATTAATTTTTCCCCTTAGGGTAGCAGCCAGTCATAAGAAAATAAACTGATAGGTAAATAACAAGCAAAACGGATATGAGAGAGGGATATTTGAGACTAATGCAATCAGAATTTTACTATGGAACCTAAGAGCACATTCTGATTTCCACAGCCTTTTCCCCAGATAACAATCTATTGCTTCTTGAGGGCAGCTCTCTTCACCAAGCATGAACAGACAGATACACACACAGAGAGCATATCTATACCACAGACGTGAACTGTTGTAACCTCCGTTTCTCTCTCCAGGGAGCACTGGGAATTGTAGTTCATTGAGCATGGCTAGGAACATCTTACAGAGAATTATCAGCAACCTCATATATACACACTTTCCTGGGAGTAAGGCCCATTGCACACAGTGAGACCTACTTCTGAATAAGCATGTTTAGGACTGCGCTGCAAAACACTTTAGAGGAAGCTATCAACAGCTAAGACAACTGACCTTTTTTGTGTGTGGTGGTGGTGATGTTGGGGGGATGCTCTAAGAGGTTACTACCTGCTTTTTGAAGTTTCCACATGAGATATGCAACAGCAGCGGCCCTACGACCCCCCTTTGGGAGGGGGCTACTGCCGCAACACCCCCCACAGGACGCAATACGCCCTGCCCCTGGAGGTCATGGCATCATCAATGTGTGCCACCGTGGCGCGGAAACACACACACACCCGACGCTTTTTGGAGCCAAATGGAGCCTGAGAGCGCGGGAGGGCAAAACTGGCAGCCGACAACGACTGCATGAAGACAGACCAGCGGTGGAGGGAGCACCGGAAGGTACACCTCCCGCGACCCACTGCTTAGGGCCCACCGCCAACCACCCCCACCGTAACGACGCCTCTGATATGCAAAAGTCTTTGTCCAAAATTCAAGACAGATCTAAAGATCTTGTTAAATAGAAGCCTTTATACATGTCTAAAAAAATCATTAGGAAGTGTTCCAAAAAGTAACATGAATCCCTTTCAAGTCCACACCACATTTCTCAAGGACTTAATTGTATTCTGGTATCGTGAATTAAGTACACATTATCCTTTTAAGACAATCCAGTCTCCAGATACCCCCTTTCTTCTCTTTCCTTAGATTAGGAGAACCCTGGCTGCTTCAGACCTGGGCTATGAGCTCAAGCAGGGAACTATAATATTCCTTATTAACCTGCAGCCAAATCCTATCCCCCACCAGCCTACATGATGCAGTGGCACTGACAGAGCATGCACTGCATCTTTTGGTGGGGGGTGACCAGGTGGCCTTGGAGATGTAAAAAATATTTTTTTTACATAAACCCCTTTAAGCCAACTGGCTGCCAATGGTTCTTCTTGGACCTATGCCTGCTATTTAGCTGGTTAAGCCCAAGGAGAGTCAGGGTGTGTGTCAGACTGGACAAAAGGGACAGGGTCTTGGCATGTGCAACTGCCACCAAGATCCACTTCCTCCTTCCCTTGAACCAACCCTGCCCACCTGTTCCCCTCTCCTCCCCTGCTCCTCCCAGGAACTGCCCATGAACCGCCCCCGCCACCACGTTACCTGCTCCAGTGTGGCCTGGGTGAGCCATTGGTGTGCACGTGGGCCCTCTGGCTGTTTACGCCGGTGGTCCCGCCACGGAGCACGACAGCGGCATGCCTTTTGTGGTGCCACGCTGGGATTTACGGCAGAAGTTCACGAAATTCACTGCTGCAAGTCCCAAATAGAATTGGGGCATAAATCAGTTGGCAGCACATTCCTGTGTAAAGATACGCGGCTGGCCTAAAGGGCCGGCTGCTGTATCCTAAGCCCATTGCGGGTTGCTCCGGGACTGCTAGGCCGCACCTTCCCCAGGTGTAAGCCTATGGTACCCAGGCCTATGGGCCTCCTTGGATGCATGCCAAGTCCAGACCTGGCGTACATTCGCGGAGGCTGTATAATGCTGGCGTGGGCTGAGAAGGGGCTTAGGATATCGCCACCGATATCTCCGTCCCCTCCCAGCTGGCCAATGGCCTTCTCCCTTGCTACCCCATCCCGCCCTCCCACCGACCAGCATGGGAATTACCTGTGGTAGTTGGAGTTGAGTGAGTTCCGCGGAATACCGTAGTTAGCAACTTCAGCCTCCACACCGCTTACTCCCTGGGTGTAAAAAATGTGCCTTTATGACACCCTGGAGCGGCACAATGGCAGCCGCACCACTCCAAAGTTACACAGGATTGTGCCGTAAGTTACTATCTGTGTGGACCCTAAATTCTACAGCCAAGTTTTAACAGACAACACAACTTAAATGAATCTGCTAGTCTCGTTTGGGGGGGGGGGCACTGTTTGATGCTATCTTACCACTTCTGTGCCATCATTATTTGGAAGCAATTTAAGGCCTATAGCTTACAACCCAGAAAGGAGATCACTAGCCCTGTATGGTGGCCAACCAGAGGTGGGTTCTTAGAGCCTATTTGAGATACCACAAATCCAGGGAGGTCACCAAGCATCTGGTAAGTCACAAATACATAGCTGGTAGATTGTGTTTAGTTTCGGTAACCATTAGTAGAAATGTGCAGGTTCCCCTTGAGAAATGTCACTTGTAAAAAATGTGTTTGTCTCCCTTGAAAATTCTCCGATGTTTTGCCTTGAGAGACACCATAACATTTGCTGTCAATTTCACTTTGTGTAAAAATTTCAGTACCAGCTAGGGATGCCTTCTCTAATTGAAATTATTCCTGGAGATTTTTTCCCCCAACACCTTGTAATATTGGAAGTTTATAGAGGCCCTGTTAAAAACTCCAGCATTGTTTCAGTATTCAGCTGGAGATGGATGCTAATTCCTGGTAACTCCAGACAAATCATGGATGGTTGACGACAGCCTTAGTGCCAATACAAGTTGTACAGGCCTGCAACAGGAGGAAATATGTGTGCAAAAGGTTGCTGAGTGTGCGTTTTCCGAGTCTGAAAATCTTTATCTAGGATCTGAGGCTGGACACATTTTGTTTGATTATGTTGAACAATGCCTGTCACCTCTTTGAAGAGGGGGGGGGCAGAGGGCTCAATTCAATCCTCCCTGTTTCTGTCCTCCATCAGACAAGATTTCAGAATCAAGGTTTTCTTGCTTTCAAATTTGGACAACCTTGTGCTGATTTTATTTTATTATCGTTTCAGGTTTCAGGCTCTGTTGAGTTATAAAAGTATAACAGGCCAGTAATACTGCTGATGGCAAGAATGAAAAGATGGTGGGAAAAGCCTCCAAAGAACACAAGCTCAGCCCAGTAAGTAGGGAAAAAAAAAAAGACAACGTACTCTTGCAGACTGTAAAGAAGTACTTAGAATCAATACACTGAAATGGTGAAAATAGATCAAGTCAATTTTAAACCATCAGAGAACCAAAGGCAGCAAGAAGGAATAACTCATTACAAGCCCTATTTAGCACAGCCTTGGTGCAGTGACCATGCACACAAAAACAGGCTGGAAATTTTCATCTAGCTAGTTATGGCAGGAGTGGGACAGCAGCTGTATGCTAATGATCCTTTATAGATTCCTTGCCGGGGGAAAAATTGCTATAAAATGCTAATTGGAAAAGTTTTTTGATTGCGTATTATTTAGATAATGTAATAACCAGTAAATACGCTAGACCTTAAGAAGTTTTAAGGAATGATATTGTACAGGCTCCTCTCTGGGGATCTTGTATGCCTTGGATCTTATACCTTGCCATTCAACAACTTCTGAAAATCAGAGAGAGAGAGAGAGAGAGAGAGAGAGAGAGAGAGAGAGAGAGAGAGATATTCTGCTTTCCCCTCACCTCAAACTTGATGTTATGCCTTGCTTCCATCCAATTATTTCAGATGCATTAACTCTCGACTTCAACATTCACATGAGCTCCGTTCGGACATTCGTTTGTGTACAAATAAATGCATAGAGGGAGGTGATTAGGATCCACCTGTACCTTCACATGTTTATGAACACCATTTGAACAGAGCCTGTGCATCTACACCCAACAGCATGTAGGCTCTTGTAAACACAATCGGTGACCCTTTATTTTCCAGGGTAGGCTTTGACTTTCTTCAACACTGCCCTGAAATGCAGCTCTTTAGTTTTTCTCTTCTGAATGAAGGGCAATTAGTCCTGCATACGGGTGAAAGTAAAGTAAGTGCATGTAAGTATAGCAAAGGAGTCCTTGGCTAATGGCTCAATCCTATCCAGGTGTTGCGCCGGCGACAACTGCTTTATGGCAGTAATAAAGCAGTCTTGGGGGAGGGTGGAACGGGGGAGGGGGTGGGAGGAACGAAGAGGAGACAGGGTGGGGAGAAGGGCATATTGGGGCTGGGAAGGGGGGGTGTTTTGTGGCTGTGGCACCTGTCAAATCCTAACCACCTTCCCGGGCCTGATTCGCCTTCACAGGTCAACCCGGACTTGCACCAGTTATAGAGCTGGCGCAGCCCAAATAGATCCATTGCGGCTTCTGGAGCTTACCTCGAAGAGGCCTCCAGTGGCCAGAAATCTCCTGCAGGATACAGCAGAGGCTGTGTTGGCACTGCTGCATCGCCATGCAAGGAGTTAGTTAGGATTGGGTTGCCCGTTTGTTACCTGCCACTGGTGACTCCAGCTGCTCAGAATTAAGCATGTACCTGCACAGCCACATTCCTAATTTTTGTGCAAGCTACAGAGTGATAGAATGCTGGGAACTGGCTTCTATATATTGATATATAAAAACAGGTAAATATAGATATCTGGTTCACTTTGCTTGCTCTTTCTCTTTGTGGTTGCTCTGTTGAGTCACTTTCTGGTTGTTGCTCCTTCAGACTGTGTCTGCGTCACTGCATGCAGGAACTAGTCTGGAGGTCTTTGAGGAACTTAGGTATGGTGGTTTTGAGAAATGTTCAGTCTCAGGTAGCTGAAGGGTAAAGAATATCAAGCTCCTATATGATCTCCACTCTCGATGTCTTTCTTACATTGGAGCTCTATGGTTTATATATATCTCTGCATATTCTCTTCCACACAACTGAGCAATATTTTGTACTGTATTATATACATATAATACAATAATACAATACAATACAACAATGTACTGTATTATATACATATAATACAATAATACAATACAATACAACAATGTACTGTATTATATACATATAATACAGTGGACCCTTAGTCATCCCTGGATTTGATTCAACGTGGATGTCCATGGATGGCAAGGGGACCAGGGGAAAAAAGAAAAAAAAAGTTTAAAAGGCTTGCCTTTATCTTCGTGCGCCTTTGTGCGCCAAACTGCTCCGTTTTTAGGCTTTAACAAAGCTTTAGAAGGGGTAATCATGCTCCTGAAGCCTCTTCTGGGCCATGTGACTCCCCCCCTTTCTTTGCTCATGCTCACCCAGAATGCATTGCAACACATTCTGGGCATACTTGGGAAAGTTGCGCGACCTGGAAGAGGGTTCAGAAGTGTGATTTCCCCTTCTTAAAGCCTGGAAATGGAGTGGGTTAGTGCGCGAAGGCAAACACAAGCTTTTAAACTTTGTTTTTACTTTTTAAAGGGTCAGTCTGCGGATTTAAATATCTGCGGATTTGCCTTATCCGTGGGGATCTGGGAATGGATCCTCCACGGATAAAGAGGGCCCACTGTACATAATATTGTGGTGAGGGCTCTGTAACATCTCAGCCCCCATGATAGTCATGAGGTGATATCAGAGCCCAATTTGCAGGACACTGTTGATAAAGTTGCCTGTGTCTGTTCTGTCTTGGACTTGTCTTTGAAGGTAATGCTGAGTGTGCCTGTAGCAACTGCTTGCCCTGTTCATTCCAGTTTATTCAACCTGAGGACCTGTTCGGAGCTCTGCAACCAACCATGTGCCTACTTGTTCCTTGACTATCCTGGCTGTTTAAAGCAGTCTGATTGGGGTTTGCTCTTTGGGTGCTGGAGATTGTGAATGTCCCCCTGAGGACTGCAGGAGTTTCACCATCATTAAAGGAAGCCATTGTCAGGCTTCTTCTGAAAAACAAATCCTGGATCCCACCACCCTAGATCATACTAAAAAGAAGTTCTAGGGCGAGTCTTTGCTTCTTTGGATTCTAGCCAATGTAAATATTTTTTAAAATGAAATTCTAGAAACAAAAGCGGAAATTCTTTAAAAAATAGAAGGATTTGTCAGTTGGGAAATCTGAGATGCTCTTACAGGAAGCTGGAGACTTGTTAGTCCACCAATTCATGACATAAAGAAAAGAATCTACTATGGAGTGGAGAAGGAAAACATTTTTATTGTACAGCATTGTTCATCTGAGGGTCTCAGATGACTTTAAAAGCATTAGTTAATTAAACTTCAAAAAGACCCCTATAAAATAAATACAGTCCTTTCCACGTAGATTGAGGCAAATTACAGTACTTAAACGACATGTGCATTTTAATTTGCTGAAAGGCTTGCCCGAGGTCAGAAAGCAAATTGACCTAGAAATAGAATCCAGGAGCCAGCCTCTATCAGTATAATGCCATTAACTTCCAAGAGAGATTTCTTAACTTAAAACATCCGATGATATGGCCCCAGGAGTCCAGACTCGTATTTCTAACTGTTGTGGGAGTCTCTGTATTCAATGCTGCATTACAGAAGATAATCAGATCCTAGCAAGAAAGCTAATACAGGCACTAGCATGCCTGTATAATATAGGCAGAAAAAAAGTTCTAGGGCAAGAGAAAGAAAGTAGAAATGACTATCCCTCAGCTTCGTACTGAAAAACACAGCTGCTTATATAGGCTTATGCTGGCATAATGGATGAATTCACTATGGTTGCGATGTAGGAGAGAACATTGCTGTATTTTAGGATGTGCTTTTTTATTACACCAGCTGTTCAGTGTCTCCATTGGTGACTTATTGTCTTCTGAGTTGTATTCCTGGTGATAACTCAAAGTGTGAAACGGCCTGGGCCAACATATTTAAAGGAGGCACTGCCAGCCCTGTGTTCCACTGCATCTTTCGACATCCATGGCGATCAGGTGCAGAAGGATATTGTTGCATGGTTTGTGCCTATTGAGCCAAGGGCTTCAGACCAGTTTGCTCACCAACATGACTGGAGTCCATTGGTGACTTATATGGAGTCTCATATCTATATAATGAGATGAGATGGAGTCTCAAATCACTGTTTTTGACATGAGAGCAATCCACAAAATACAGTAACACCAAACTCTTGATTCACTGTTTACAGATATGATGCCCTGTTCCCGTAGGAGAGAATATCTAACTAATATCACCTTGCTAAGGGAAATCAGAAAAAAGGAAATGTCTAATCCTGAATATGATACATACACCTCCCCCCCCCTTTTCCAAAATATTCAAGATAAATGAAACACTTTGGTTTTGATAGGATCAAGGGAGACGGATTATGCTTAAACGTAACGGCCCCAAGCTAAGCTAGTCATGCTTACATATAACGAAAGAGAATAAGCAGCCCAATCATATGCATGTCTACTCAGAAGTCAGTCCTATTAAATTCAATTGGTCTTAGTCTCAGGTAAGGGTTTATAGTATAGGATTGCAGCCTTACAGTGCAGTCCTATGAATGTGTACTTTGATGTGCATTCCATTTTGTTCAATGAAGTGTACTCCTAGATAAGTGTGCATAGGATTGCACTGAAAACCATGCACATCTTTTCCTATATTGTGGCCAATGTGTATGCAAGGTTCAGCAAATAAGAACACATTCTCCTTGCAAAACAGACCAATCACTTGTTGGAAACTTGAGACTTTGAGAATTCTCCTAAAACAAATTCATGTACGTAGCTGGCATAACAGGTCATTAATCAGAGGGAATAGAAGTTTTAAAAAAAGATAATTAAAGACACTCAAGAGTATATTGGGCTTTTGATTTGACCTAAAAATATCTAGCTGCTTTCTGGGTCATGTTATTCTGTATTGCAAATGAACCTGACCTTCTTGAAACTCACCAAAAGACAGTGGAAAAAAACCAGCTTTCAAATACACTAATTGCAAGGGGGGAAAAAAACACTGGTTTGCCATAGGATGATATACATGGAGGTTGTTAAATGTGATGAAATCAGGCAATAACCGTCCTCTCCCAGAGCCAATTCATACATTACCTGAAGGGCATAGTTACGCTTTCCATAGAGCTGAATCCTACCTCATGTTACTGGATGTGCTTTTAAACATGTGTTAACATGTGCATGGGGGGGGGGACTATCTTGTGTGCTGGGATTCTGTGTGGTGTCCAATGCACACCTCAATGGTTTAGCAGGGAATGAAAATGAAAGTATGTGTGTGGGGGGGTGGAAGGTGTGCAACACACCTTTAGGGAACACGCAATGTGCAACACAACACACAATCAGGAAAGGGAAACAAAATCAAGGAATTAGCCATGCAAAAAAGCGCCACACATGGTAGCCTTACCTGATAAGGAAGGCATTCCAGCCTTTTCATCATTGCTGCAGCCGTGCATCTATGTCAATGTACGGATTAAATTTTGATTTATTCATTTTAAGGGAATCGGGATCAGAGCACAAAACCATAAGAAGGCTATATAGCTGTGGCCTGATGCATATGTTACCAGTGTGGCATGGGTGGAAGCTGCTTCTCTATGACACACTGGTACCATCTGTAAGACGGAGCCATGTGGGTCTGCCAACGTTCCCACTCCCTAGTGACCATGTGAGATTGTGTGTGAAGAGACAATGGCATCACACTGATCCAAGTGTTTACTTCTTACAGATGTTCTCAGACTGGAGCAGGACTAGATCGCAGGGAATCCGCTCCCCTGCCACTTTGTTAATTTCTTGGCTTAGATTAGATACTTGCTTCAATGAGCTCCTTTATGGATTTCTATCAGGCCTGCAGAACTTGTAACCAATAAAGCCAAATGTCACCCTCCAGCCATGTATTGTGGTCTGCCTGGTAGCTGACAAGTCCTAACTTATGATCCTCCCAAGAAGACAGCAAAACCAGGAGTTTATTGAGCCCCCAGTGGGCTGCCATACGTGGCTGGTAGGCTGTGTTCAATTTCGTGGGTCACAAATGTTGCAGGCCTCCTTTATATCTACCAATTATCTTCACTGATGTTACTGTCCTTTCATTCTTATGCCACATGAATCAAAAAGACTAAGGACAGCTTATTTATTTAATACATTTATATCCTTCCTCTTTTCTGCCATGGAACTCAAGATGGTGTACAAGCAGTCCCCAGGTGGTTACCCATCTAGGCATTGACCATGCTAGACCTGCCCCTGGGGCCAAGGCATTGCTTGCAACAAGGCAATAAGCCACTGTTTCCCAAACTTTTTCGACCTGCGGCTCCCTTGACCATTGGTGACCATTGGCCGCGGCTTCCCACTACATTATGTTGATGCCTGCCATGACGCCTACACTGTTTTCCGAGAGGATTCCGTAGCACTCCACCGCTCCCCAGGCTGGAGCCGCGCCTCCCAGTTTGGGAACCACTGCAATAAGCTATTCAATCAATGACACCACACACAAAAAAGCAGATTTTTTTTAAAAAACTATTTTAACAGAGCCCCAGAGTCAGCTTAAAAAAAAGTCAAACAAACCCCAAGAAACTCTACCCATGATTTCCTAAAACAATTGATTTCCTCAGTTGTGTACTAACTGGTAGAATCTTTGAACAAGTAGAATCTTCCCTTCATTCCTGATGAATTTGAGTTTTGGAATCTAATTTTATTTTTAATCTAGAGCATAATCCATTGGGAAGTGCTCATGCCTAGTTCACATTCATTTTCTTGGAGACTGTGCAGGAGAACATCCCAACTGATGGTGTCCTTGGGCAGCAATCCTATACTTACTTGAGAGTAATCCCCATTGAATGCAGTGGGACTTTACCCGTGCACCGCCCCAAAAGAAGCACGCCAGACAGAGGCATGGGTAAAAGGGGCCACTTTATTTAACAAAAATTACAGAACTTGCAGCATATAACTTGCAGAACTTGCAGTATATATCTGGTGGGAGGGCCAAACGCCGACGGCGCTCCTCGCTCACCCCAGCGAACGGGGAGATCCGCCCCAGCACCCACCGCCGTTGCAACCCCTCTGCCCGCCTGCCACCTGGGGCCTGATCCCGCTGCCTGGGGACCCACCGCCTTAAGGCCCCCACCGCTGACGCCACCACTGGGTAGGGGCATGTTAGGCCTGCTTCAGATGTTTCCTTGGGTGATAGTGTGTTGGAAGAATGGGTCCCTAAAGTAGCATACGTTATGAATCCTTCACCTTAGCATACGTTATGAATACGTATATATGAGTAACATACATTATGAATCCTTCTATTCACAGACTTCTTGCACCTCAAGAATGGGAAGAAAGAATTGAGCTCTTAGATAAACAGAGCAATCCTGCCTAACTGCCGCCTGCTGGATCCTGTTCCCCGGCAGCTATGCCGCCAGCGGAGCGGAAGTCTACTCGGGGATGGGGACGCTCGTCCCCTTCCCCAAGTGTAAATCCAGGCCCGGCCGATCAGCCTCCTCGGATTTCCACCAGTGAAACCGCTGGCGGAAGTAGGAGGAGACCGTGTAAGCCATCCCCCGCCCCCTCTTGGGCTGCCTGGGCCAATTGCCCCCTTCTCTGGCCCGGCGGAACGCCCCTCCACCCACTGGACCCTGACCTACGTGGTCCAGCGGCTAAGGGGTCATCCAGGTGCCGGAGCAGGGGAGGCCGGCCTCTGCGCTGGCCTTCCCTGCTCAAGAGTAGTCTCAAATGTGCTTTACGGCATGTTTGCGACTACTTCCGACGATGGAATGCTTGTTCCGTTGCCGGCAAGTTAGTGAGGATTGCGCTGAAAAAGGGCGTAATATAAAAAAGACATCATCCCACATATGCCTTTTGGGGTGTGGTGGAGGAGAAAGACATGCGTCTCATCCTCTTAAGTGTCTGAACTGGATTTTTAAAATGAGCACACATGCTGCAGAGGAAAGTGGAGTCCTCCAGAGGAGAAGGAGGAGGATACTGTATTTGGGAAAAGTCTGAGATGCCACTGGCTTAAGAGATTTTTCTGCTTCTGTCTAAACAGCCTATGCAGCCCAAAGAAGGTTAACATGGGTTAGGTGTAATGTTCCTTGTTCTTTATAGAACAATATTTATGAGCACAGGTATGAGTCATTTCCTGGTCTTATTGCAGATTTTTATTTGTCAGGAGAAATGGAGAGTATTTGTCAAGCGAGTTCTTGCCTATAAAAAGATCAAGAGAGTCAGAGGTACCTCTGCTAGAAGGAAACCTAAGGTGAGTGAGTTTCCGTAATTCTTTCCTATTGCCAGAATCTCTTTTACAATGTCATTAATATTTGTGTGCCCTTTAGAGAGACCAGACCAGGTAGAGAAGTGAGTGGGGATTTCAGAACATTGCTACGTAATCGATTTTTGACCAGAAGTACGAGGCTTCTGGGTTTCTGGGTTGTTGTTTTTTTCTCGATTGGAATGTGTTAAAGTGCTCTCAGGGACAGTATAACAGTAACACAGAAACAAAGCCCAAAAAACAAAAATAAAAAACCAACCACTTTCTGTACTGCAAATTATCCCTGTCAGTCACTAGTATAACTTCAGTAAAGCAAATCTCTATTTAGGAAAGAAGACAGCTTGAAATGATATGGGTTTCTTTTTTAAATTAATTACTCTTAACATTCAGTTATTCAAGTTTGAGGCATTCCAATAGAATCTTTTAACACTAGCAAAGTAAATTCAGTATGTTCAAAAGCCAAGTAAGTTGCTTTAGAAAAAAAAGAAACCCTCAACTTTCTTTTCAGAATTACCAGTAGCTACTCACAGTTGTGATCTTGGAATAATTTAGGCCAGTTTCACGCAACGCCAGCTTGTGTGTTCTCCACATGTTAGTGCATAAGACGGTGTCTTTATGTTACACATAAATACAAAATATTTATCATGAACAGGACAAGAGTTTATGTATCCATGTTTGCTTGCATGTCAGTCCTGCTCATGTCGTAAAGGTAAAGGTGACCCCTGACAATTAAGTCCAGTCGTGTCCGACTCTAGGGTGTGTTGCTCATCCCCATTTCAAAGCCGAAGAGCCAGCGTTGTCCGAAGACACCTCCATGGTCATGTGGCCGGCATGACTCTCCTTGCCGCAGCGCGTAGCGTGCAGCTGGAACACGGAGCGCTGTTTATCTTCCCGCAAGCGATACCTATTTATCTACTCACCTATTTATCTACTCACATTAACATGCTTTGAAACTGCTAGGTTGGCAGGAGCTGGCCAAGCAACGAGAGCTCACCCCTTCGCAGAGTCGAACTGCTGACCTTTCGATCGACAGCTCATGGTTCAGCGGTTTAACCCACCTGCATACAAAAGAAAATAAAGTTTGGATGGATCACATGTAAGCCTGGACTGGGGACATGGGTGATTGCACCCAAGTCCAAACCTGCAGTTGCTTCCTGAGCAACTAAAGTACAAACATTGCCTTTCCCATGGTCCCCTGGGTTTTGCATCCTGGTGTATGCTACCCATTGTGACAGGTGATGGAGAGGAAAGGAGGGAGGGAGGGGATGGACCTTCTCTCCTTGCTGCCGGGGGGAGGGGGAGAGTGGAAGGACATGTGTGTGCTCTCATTAATAAAAACCTGATTCTTTGAAAAAGTCCGGTCCTCCTGATACAGGTTGGTTATCACTTATCTGGACGTCCGAAATCTAGACTATTCCAAAATCCAGGCATTTTGGGGGCTATGACTTTTTTTTTTTTTTAATCCTTTTTCCAGCACCTGACTGGCATAACGCAAGGCATGCTGGGGCAAAATTATTAAAATATATTGTATAAAATTACCTTCAGGCTATGTGTATAAGGTGTATATGAGACATAAATGAATTCTGTGTTTAGACTTGGGTCCCATCCCCAAGATGTCTCATTAGATTTATGCAAATATTTCAAAATCCAGACGAATCCAAAATCCAGACAACTTCCCATCCCAAGTAGTCCGGATAAAGGATACTCAACCTGTACTGTTTGTCCTTTCAGATCCTTTACAGTGGCACTTTGCTATCTAGAACCATGCTCTATTTGGGATGTTGCTCTTGCTGAATTGTTTGTAGGCGCTAGTAATTTGACCCCGCTCTACCTGACGGAGATCTGCCTTCTTCCCCCGCTGATGAAGATTGGCTTCAGAGTGGAAGGGTTCCTCCTAACACCTGAGCAACTCCCCCAGCGTCAAAGAGTACGGTAATTCCTCAAGAATTCATTTGGTGTCCCAGGCACACAAACCAGTAGAACCCATGTGTAAGCGACATGGGTCCAAGGATGTGTGGCAACAATCCCTGATGCCTCACAAGAAATGGGGAGGGGAGCTACAATAGGATGCTTCTTTAGTCCAGAATAGTGATCAAACACTGCTCCACATATTGCTGGATTCACAGTCTAGTCTGATATGATTGCCAAAAAGTATTTATACACAGCTAAAACTGGCCCAGAACTGGCCCGAAGCAGCGAGTCTGATTTAGCTGCGCCTAAGAATATCTGTGCTTCAGTGCCTACGAAAATCAATGCACCCAATGTAATTTTATACAGGTATAGCAACAGCACACCCATCAGCAAATGAAGTGAACCACAGAGGGCTGGATTTGTGATTCCTTAACTAGCATTGCATATGTAACTTCCCAATAAAATAGGTTTCCTAAATAACATACGTGCTGACACTTAGCAGCATGAATGAAAATGCTTCAGGGCTTTTACTGCTGCAAAGTTGTTTAGCAAAATTTGCGGGTGTTTTTTTTTTCGTGATGGGAATAATTATCACTGTACAGTAAACTTGGGGGAAAAAGAAATCACACTTGGAAATCAAAAATGCAAATTGCTGGAATTTGTTTGTTGAAATGTGATTAAAAATACAGTATGTGAAAGTCTGCATTTTGAGCCTGTGAGCTGGGAATAATTAATCTTATTTGTGAACATTTTTTGTAGCGCAAACAGACGTGTTTGGGTTTCTAATTTTTCTTCTCTAAAAGAGAATGCTGCAGAGCATGAACGCAAAGCATGTGATCCACAGATTACCGAATACAGCATTTTTGCCATTAAATTGGCTAGGACCAATTTTGAAATAACAGTATCCACTGCTTTATGTTCATAGGTGTATTCACAACTTTCCATGTGCTAACATCTGAATATTGATGAGACGTGATTCCTGGGTTCGGCCATGCATTGGGAGACTTGTACTATGAAATACTTCTGTGTGATTGACACAGTCCCTCATGAAAGGCTCCTGAGAAAACTCCACAGTCAGGGAATAAGAGGGCAGGTCCTCTTGTGGATTAGGAACTGGTTGAAGACCAGGAAACAGCGAGTGGGAGTCAATGGGCAATTTTCACAATTGGCTTAGATGCCTTTAAAAGGGGTTTGGACAGATTCATGGAGGAAAAGACCATCACAGGTTACAAGCCATAAGCAACCTCCTGGTTTTAGAAGTGGGTTTTCTCTGTGCCAGGTGCAGGGGAGTGACAGCGGGAAACAGGTTATCTTGTTGTCTTGTGCTCCCTGGGGCATCTGGTGGGGTCGCTGTGTGATACAGGAAGCTGGACTAGATGGGCTTTTGGCCTGATCCAGCAGGGCTCTTCTTATGTTCTTATGTTCTTATGTGATGCTGTTCCTGCAGCGCAATAGATTCGGCATTGGCACCCAGGTCAGCTGAAGTTTGTCACTCTAGGGGGATCTAGTAGCGTCTAGGAGATCTGCTTCAGTCACTTGATCTGGAGTATTATGGAATTTCCATGAATTTAAAGCTGCAAAATGTTACACTGGAAGGTTCATTCGTCTCTTCAATACTCTTTTGGCATCTCTCAGGTGAAGAAGAGAACCTCAAAAGTGCTTTGAATTCCATTTTAGGCATTTCAATAGGAGCTCTAGAAGTTTCTCTTTGCTTAATTGACTGCTGTGTGTGTGAAAATGAGAAGAAAAAAATGTGTGTGTGTGTGTGTGTGTGTGTGTGTGTGTGTGTGTGAGAGAGAGAGAGAGTGAGAGAGAGAGAGAGAGAGAGAGAGAGAGAGAGAGAGAGATTACATTGGTGCTCCAGTATCGTCTCCAAGGTCAACACACTAAAACACTCTTTGTTTGAGACTCACTAAAGCCTGACTCTGTGAATCTCCTGCATGTTTTCTATTTTGGCTAACAAAATTCTAACTTGACAAGTTTAAGTCGCTTGTGAATTTCTCTTCGAATATCCCATGTAACTTAAACAGCAATAGCAAAGCTGCTTCCCACTGATTTGTGACAGCTCCTTCTGAAATCCAAGATGGCTTTGGGAAGGTAGCATGGCTCCCAACAGGCATATAGTTATGTTGCATCCTTTAAGTCAGGGGTTGGCAACCTTTTTGTTTAAAGGGGATGGACATTCGGCGGTGACGTTATCACATCACCACCAAAATTCCGGGTTGCCGAGCACCCAGAAGCGGCCCACGTGGAACTCGACTTGGGAAGTGAAGCCTCCTGCCCAATTTGCCGCATGCTGGGCGGTTTGAGTCTGGCAGAGTCTGGGTAGGCGGCTCCACCATTCCCCAGCTGCCGCTCTGAAAGTAGACAGGATTGTGCTGTAAGAAACATTGCATTGCCTTTTGTTTTTTGATTCCTCCTCCCTGCAATTGTGTTACTGCCGCAATAAAGTTCTTGTTGTTGCAACTTCACCCTCACCTCCCTCTTCTTTATATGCCCAAACCAGTGAGGTATGCCATTGGCCACTGCACTCAGTCTCTGTACTCACACTAGATTTCCTCTGTTATGTGTGTTCTGAAAAGCACACCTGTTACGAGTTATTTGCACTAGAATATAAAAATTATGGGGTATGGACATCCCTGCAAATAACTTAGATCTTGAAATACGTGTTTTTACCTTGTAAGGGTTAAGGCCAGCAGTGAAATTAAGCCAGTTTCCCTCTGTCCCTAGCTTGAGTAGATGATCAGATATTGAGTCATTTATTGGCTAGAAAGCACTCTCGAAAGAGCAGACAATGTATTTAATTATTTACTTCATTGTTGATTAGAGAATGCAGAGTAAAACTTGGAATTGAGGCACTTAAGTCTTTTCAGTTTTTCTGTCGCATTGTACCACAATTATTTTTGCTGTTAAAACATTCCCATATGTGGAAGGAAGAAGTGGTTGGGTACACAGAAATATTTCAAATGAAAGACATCTGTGAATTGAATGTGATTTTAGAGTAAGAGACACTTTGGCTAATATTAATGCAGTGTCCTTTGTTCATAATAGTCTTTGTCACACATTGCTGTGTCTTTGTATTCAAACCAGGCAGTGCAATTTTTGTATTTAGTTGTGTTGTATATTAATACACATCACCAAGACTAACTAGGAATTGAAAAAACCTGAATAGAATGCAACTTTTGTGGAATAAAACTCATTAACTGCGTCAACTGGAGAGCAAAGGCGACATAATAAATTTCTCATTTGGGGTAAGTCAAAACAGTTCTATTGAGCTGACTGACTGCTGTCTGAGTATAAATACTGTAAGTGAAGCTTGGATTCTGCAGATATACAGGACGTCTCAAGAAAATGTACACACACTTTGTAGTGTCTATGCTATAATTCACACATATACTATAATTCACACATATACTGCATATGGTGACCCAGTTAATTAAGTAATTAATTAGTTAATGAATTATTAGACCAAGTGCTTGAAATGTTCCCCGTTGGTGTCTATACACTGTTGACATTCTTGGAACAGCTTGAGTTACATGGGTAAAAAGCCATGGCAGAAAAAGTCTTAAAAATGATAAGAACAGGCAACCCAAGTTCATTCATGTGAAAAAAAATAATAATATTAAAATACAATAATATCTCAGCATTAAAATCTCAAGTAAAACCTGTACAAAATCATACGTTTAAAAACGACGTTTCGCTCAAATTCCATTGAGCATCCTCAGGCAAGCCCACATGCAGCAGGAAGATGTTACCTAGACAGGTCTACAAACACACAGTGCAGGCACCGGAGGTTGTCAGGGGGCCCGCCGGACCAGTTACGTCCAGTGCAGGGGTGAGGGGAGGGTGGGGAGGGGATTAAATGGGGTAGAGAGAGGGAGGAACAGGGTGGCGATGGGGGTGGTGACATCAGCAGTGTCAGCGCGCTCTATTCCCGGGCCTGATCCAGCTGCACAGATCAACACAGACTTGCACGATATCACTGGTGCAGGTCCAAGTTGACCCTTTCTGGCTGCAAGGGCCACAAATGTCTCCTTACCCCAAGGAGACCTCCAAGAGCCAAAAATCCCTGCCGCCGCATCACTGCACAGTGTGTTACCTTGGAATAGGCTGTTACAGTCTGTTCTGCTTATCAGATTATTGTGATCTGCAAGTGTATCAGATTTTTACGTTTCAGACTGGTGTGGAAGCACTTTAAACATCTGTGGGTACTTTCTAGCCCCGAAACCCTCAACCTCCCACAATTCCATTAATTGTGTTAATCTGTGAAACAAATAAGCATTCACAAAAGATGTCGCACATTTTGGACACATTCCCACTTTTTTTTTTCACACACCAGCTCATGCTTATCAGTTGACAAGCTACGTGAAAATTAAGTGGGAGAAAGAGCTGTAGAAAAATATGTGATGACAAGCTGGAACTGGAATAATCTCCTTAAAAAAAAAACTGTTACCACTTTTCCAAGGCATGAAGAGGGCAAACAGGAGCATGCCAGCTAGTCACACACTCTGCACTGACTGATATGCTCCCTGGCCATAACCCTTTCAGGCATCTCGCAATTAAATGCTTGTCTGAGAAGGCAGATGCTGAATGCAGGAATTGTTCTCCCTGTAATTAAGAACCCTTCCTGCCTAAGGGAGTGCGGTGAGTTGGCTCATTCTTATTTGCTCTCTCCACATCTTGACCTCCAATGGAAGACTAATGCCCAAGTAGACCTTTTGAGCACTGGCGTCGCTCGAGGTGGGGCGGAACGGAAAGTTCCATACTGTGCTAACCTCCATTTACTCCCTGGCACGAGACGGCCCTGCCTTCTCGCCGTCGGAGCCATTCAGTGCGGCAAAGACAATGCGCAGTAGACTCCCCACACTGCCTTCGCCACACTGAATGGTTCCGACGGTGAGGGGGTGGGGCCGTCGCATGCCGGGGAGTAAACGGAGGTTAGCACATTGCGGAACTTACCGTTCCGCCCCACCTCGAGCGACGCCACTGCTTTTGAGTCCTCCAAATTTGTTCAGGCATTGTTCACAACTTGTTGTGCATTGTTTCTATTAAGCAATGCATCTTGAGCTACTTATGTACAACATATTACGGTCCAGTCCTATCCAGGGCCAGCCAGAACATGCAGAGCCACCATTGCAGCATTGCTATATGCTAGGGCCAGTTGGAGTCCCGGAGAGGTTAGTTAGGACAATTTTTATTTACCTGTCTGTAAGCTGTCAGGTCCCCAATGGGTGTCCTCAAACCTATGCCAGCTCCTTGGCTGATGTACGTCTGAGGAGCCTCTGGGGGGTGGATCTGGGCCAGGAAAGGGGGATAGGATCTGGTGTGTGCAGCTGCTGCCATGATCCACCCCTTCCCACTCCTGGCCTGACTCAATCCCCACCCCAATCCACCCTCACTACCTTACCTGCTCCAGCAGCCGGTCTGCTGCCACCACTGCTGGAGTGGGGCTTATCAACTTCTGCAACATCAGCAGCAAGCTGCCCGCCATCAGAACTGCTTGGGTGATGATGGCCCGCACAATGCGATGGCGGATCACAAGATTCTCCATTGCATCGCAAAGATAGGACTGGGTTGTTAGTTTTCTAGGCAATGTGGTAATAATTCCATCACATAAAAACTTTATTATTATTATTATTTTAAAGGACTTCTATTTCCATTATAAGTTCTCCCCATTTTTGTCTGACAAAGCCTAATTCCTATACTTGAAGGGTCAATACTTTTTGAACCATTAAAATGTTAATACTTGTATAGGTGCAGCTAAGAAAAGGAATTTAATTCTGAGTTTATTTTTTCAATCAGAACAACAGCAAATCTGAAGATCAATTACTCAAAATCACTGCAAATTTTGTTTTGAAATCTGTACCATCCAATAACATACCTGGCTGTTTTTCCCCCCTCAAAACTGTGGGTGTGTAATTTGCTGTCTGGTATTTGATATGTTATATGGCATATCAACCTAGTCATAATCTTTACTTTTCCAAAAGACTTCCTGCAACTGCAATGTGAGGTGCCATCAGTGTATAATGATTGATTGCCCGTCAGTCTGGCTTCTCTTTTTCTTTTTTTAAGTGAATGTTAATTTCCAGTCAGTCATCTCAGAAATATAATAGTTGCCTCTATCTGAATTGCCTCTATTACTTCAGTGCCCTAAGCCAGCTTCTATGTATGTGGAATCAAGCTTATCTGATGGGAAACTGTGTACCCAATTGAGTGCCGAATCCAATCCAGCAATGAGAGTTGCATACACATAACTCCCTGAGATAATCGGAAATATATAGACTGGATGTTTGGAGAATGGGAGAGTGAACAATGTTTCCAAATTACGGGTTTAGATGCCATGAGAAAAAGATATATACTTGCACTTTAATAATTCTCCGAAACCGTGGACGGATCTTCGTGTAGGCAGCCGGCCCAGGCACAAAAAAAACACTAAAATCCAAGGTTATTGTTGACCCAACGTTTCGTTCCGACCTCGGAACCTCTTCTTGGGGTAAAGTTCTGATGTCACTGTTCTTGGTTAGCCCCTTGTCCGAATAAATATCGGAACAGTCCTCGATTGCGGAACATGCGTTAAAAGAAAGACATTCAGTCCATTTTGAAAAGGCTAGATGCCTGCAGAAAGAGGACAACTATCAGATCCTGAGACATCTAGAAGCTCTGGAGATAAGCAAGAAAGGAATAGGGGAACTAGTGAACCGGCAACAGGACCTGTCCTTTGCAAACCGGATTTGGATGCCGATTATACGAGGCAGGCAAATGATGGGAATGGGAGCAATTGCAGAAACAATGGACAATGGAGACGCTGGAAAGGTCTGATAACTGCAACAAGTGAAAGGTCTCTAATGTTAAGTATGAGAACGTGTATTTCCTGGAAAGAAAGTGTATTACTCGAGAGAAACAAGTAGAAAGGGTATTCCTCGAGAGAAAACAGCAGCAGCTGTAGCTCGTTTCCTCTATTGATGTTTACGAGCGCTAATTGACAGCACATGCTTGAACCAGAATGGCTGCTTCCAGATTGACTCCTGCTTTTCTGCTCTCCTTCTTTGATATTTATTCAGACAAGGGGCGAACCAAGAACAGTGACATCAGAACTTTACCCCAAGAAGAGGTTCCGAGGTCGGAACGAAACGTTGGGTCAACAATAACCTTGGATTTTAGTGTTTTTTTTGTGCCTGGGCCGGCTGCCTACACGGAGATCCGTCCACGGTTTCAGAGAATTATTAAAGTGCAAGTATATATCTTTTTCTCATGGCATCTAAACCCATAATTTGGAAACATTGTACAGTAATCTCGGGCCATGAAAGCTACTGGAAAAAATGGGAGAGTGGCTAAATCTAGTCATTTACAGCCCAATCCTGCCTAAGATGCGGCGGCTGACCTAAAAGGCTGACCGCTGCATCCTAGGCCCATTGTGGGCTGCACCAGCACTGCCCGGACTCACCTCAGGGGAAGGGGACATTCATCCCCTTCCCTGGGTGTAAACGGTGCTGGCCCCAATGGGCCTCCATGGATGCACGCCAGCTCTGGAGCTGGTGTGCATCAGGGGAGGCCGTGTAAGGACAACCCGGGCCGCGACAGGGCATACGATATCAGTGCAACTCCGCGTCAATATCCCTACCCCCTCCCAGCCTGGATCAGCCAATGGCCCCCTCTCCTGCCACCCCTGCCCGCCTTCCCCTTGCTTTTGTGCCAACCAGTGTGGAATCTACCTGTGGCGGCGGACGCAGGTTCGGGTCCACGGCTAAGTGATCAGCGTTGGCCTCCATGTCAGTGCCGCTTACAAGGAGCTGCAAACGTGCTTTACAGCATGTTTGCGACTCCTTAGGCCGACGAGTGCTCGCTCCGCTGGCCTATTTGTAGGCAGGAGTGCGCCGTTAGTCCTTCCACCAAATGGCAGATCCGTGTGAGTGCTGCTTTGCTGGCAGAGCAGTGTGTGCCTACTGTAATACATGTGTAGATGTTCAAGAATTTATTGTGAAGGGACATGGGTTCTAAATACCTCATTTATTTCTCGCTTAGTTACTTCATTTGGGGTCATCAATGATGGCATCAAATCATCACCAATGCAATAAACAGATAATATTTACCAAGCACTGACTCCAGAGAATTCTGGAGAACAGGTGTTAGTTGGAAAATGACCCCTGAGCAAACCCACAATCTCCCACAGTTAATTTCATTAATTGTGGGAGATTCATTATTCATCTGTGAAATGAATAAGCATTGACAAATGATGTCACACATTTTGGACACGTTCCCACTTTTTTCACACACCAGCTCATGCTTATCAGTTGACAAGCTAAGTGAAAATTAAGTGGGAGAAAGAGCTGTAGAAAATATGTGATGACAAGCTAGAGCTGGAATAGTATTTCTAAAAGAACTGTTAACACCACCAATCTCGTAAGGAATGCATAGATAAAATAACCACAGAGATGTAGAGACAAACATCAATTTCCAGCTAAACGCTATACTTTCCAGATAACTGATTTTTAGAAGAATTACATGGATGCTGTTCTATTGCAATGTCATAAACTGTTCAGCAACAATTTTGTGTGTGTGTGTGTGTGTGCGCGCATGTGCATGTGTGTATGTGACTGAGCAGAAACAGAAGAAATGAAATTTGTGGATGTAATGCTTTTTAATGAAAACTCAAAATAAATAATTTTTAAGAAACTATTAATGTTCAGTATAGTAGAAATATTATAAAATCAATCTCCCCAGCAAATATTGAACTCTGGTTGCTCTTGAAAGGATGAGGAGCATGAAGATGGCTATAGGGAAAAGAGTGACAGAGATACAGGAGATTCCCCTTCTTTGGCCTGATGATATTGAAGTGAAGAAACTGGCCCCAGATCTTTATTGTTGGTGCTGTTACTGTTCCAAAGTCAATAAAAAAGGGACAGCAATATATTTCTTTGCACATTCCCGATTTGTTATCGGATTTTGCCTAAAGTGAACATGAACATAAGAACATAAGAAGAGCCCTGCTGGATCAGGCCAAAAGCCCATCTAGTCCAGCTTCCTGTATCACACAGTGGCCCCACCAGATGCCTCAGGGAGCACAAGACAACAAGATAACCTGTTTCCCGTTGACACTCCCTTGCACCTGGCACAGAGAAATAAGGTGAAATAAGGTAGCAAATCTGAAGATTCCTACTCAAGTAAAGCATTAGAAGCAGAACAAATATTTAATAACATTAGTGGCATTTCAATGGGGCAGTTGACAAACCTAGTTGACACTAAATTCCAGTTTGTTTATTTCAATTTGAGTACAGGCGTCATCCCCCCTATCCGCGGAACCAGTACCCACGGTTTCAGTTATCCACGGTTCAAAAAAAAAACAAACCCCACTGCCCCCCCCTCATTGCGCAAATGATCCGTGTGACGTAAAATGGAAGCAAGAAACACAGGAAGCGAGGCAGAGGGCTGAAAAGAATGTGATACTTATATAAGTTCAGATAACTTAGCATCGCATTCTTTTCAGCCCTCTACTTCGCTTCCTGTGAGTGCCTCCTGCTTCCATTTTGCAGTCAGCAAAGAGCCAGTGAGATCAAGGAACAGCGACAGGAAGGTCGCAACCACAAGTAGATAAGTCTGTTGCGGCTCCAGAGAAACAGGAAGGAGTGTGGCAGGGAGCCAGAATATAACCCACCTAGCTTCGCCCACATTTCCCCTTTTAGATGAGGGGGGCGGTACCACCCTGCCCTCATGTGTTTCAGGAGCGGCATACCAAAACCCGAGCCCTGTGCTAAAAGCACGATTTGGGGTGGGGGGTGGGGTTGAACACTCTGTAGGGTTTCCTTTTATCAACGGTTTCTGTATCCACAGGGGAGGTGGGGAATGTATTCGGGGAAACGCTTGTATTTATAGCCTGTTTTTAGTAAAAACAGCAAAGCAACTTACACAAGTTTAAAAAGATACATAAAAGTAACACTAGAAAACACTGAAGACAGAGTATGTTTCAAAAAGTGAATATCTGCTAGCACTTCTGGGGTGTGGGTGTGTGGCTGTGGTATATTCTGTGGACTGACTAGCCAGAATTCTCTTATACAGCTGTCTCACATGCACTATTTAGCTGTGGGACAGTTTCTCTGAGGAGGAGATTCAAGGCAATTTTGTCATTAACAACAGAAGCAGCCTCTTGTTGAGGCTATGAACTTCTGTGTTATTGCTAAAATCGCTGTGCTTGACTTTGGCACTAAACCTGACCCGACCACTCCTTCAGCCAGCTCCCAGAACAAAATATACACGATAGATGCTGCATTCAAAGGATGGCATCTATCGTGCAATGTAGCAGAGGATATTTCCCAACAGCATCTGTGCTATATGCCTGGATATGGTCTGACAGCCACAGATGCAGCCACCTTGCTGAAGCTAATTTGTTCTGGGTCTGGTCTGTGCCTTTATGGGAAGTTGCCTGAGAGCCCATGTGTGCTGTGTCACATTCCATCTTGGAAGAATGGCAGGATATACATGTAATAAATAAATCAAATGTCCTGACTGGGGTGTCCTTGGGCCTCACTAAGAAACAGCTTTGTAATACTAATGGCCTCTGAGAAGGCAAGCAGGCAATGAAAACAGTACCCATTTGCTGTGCTGGAAGCCTGGAGCACATAAGGTGGGGATACAGGATAGGCGGGACTAGATCCCAGCATTCCATGCTCTGAGGCCAGGCATATAAAAGAGGCTTACAGCCCAATCCTAAAGGTGCAGACGGTTGACGAAGCACCTCTTCCGCTGGTGCCGACTGCTGTAAAGCAGTCAGTGCCAGTTGTAAAAGGTGTGCCGGCAGCACGCTTAATAGTACGCTGCCAGGATGCTGGTGGGAAGGCTGGAGCCTTCCCACGCGCACCAGTGGATTCGGATCCACCTGCCGCCAAAGGTAAGATGGCAGGAAGTGTGGAGGGAGAGCGGAATGGGGGCAGGGAAAGGTGAAATGAGATGGCAGGGGTGGGGGAGGGTGGATCGGGACTGGGAAGGGGGCGGGTTTAGCGGTGACTGCCAAATTCTAACCCCCTTCCTTAACCTGATCCCATGGCATGGGTCCACACAGACCTGCGCCAGCTATTTAGCTAGTGCAGGTCCATATAGAACACCCCCCCCCCCGGGTCTGTATAGGCATTCCCCTGAGTAAGGGAACAGGTGTTCCCTTACCCAGATGATACCTCCACAACTGCCCCCACCTGCAAGATGCTGTGGTATCTATTTTGGCTCCGCTGTATAAGCGTGGGGTGGGGAGAATAGGATGGGGCTCTTAGCCATCCAAGGCTTCTTTGTGAATGCCTAGAAAGCATTGTGGAATCTATTCATTTTTTTCACAATCTGCTCTGGAAGAATGGTCAGATCCAGTCCACTCTGAATATTTTCAGAGAGTGGCTCCACCCACTCCTCCTGTACACTTATACACCGGTTCAAATGTTAGATCTCACTGAAGTCAATGGGATTTTTAAGCAGCCTAACTGCACACAGGATTGCAACTTTAGAAAAGTCCCGTAAAAGTATTATAAAAGCATCAATGGTGCTGATAAATATATCTATTTCTTATAATGTATGTGCTTTGAGAGTCACGATAAAAAGTTTTTTCCCCCATGATAGCATCCTGATAGTCATATTACATAAAGAATAATCTACATATGAATATAACCCTTAAAAGAACGTACAAGTACAGAAAATTCCCTATAGGGGTCTCAACACATACTAGAGGTATTTAAAAATGCAATTTTCAGTGACAGTATTTTGTAGAGTATGTGGGTTGGCAAGGTGATTTGTCTTTTAATTTCATATTCTTTTCTATGTATCACCCATGAAAAAGTAAAACTCAAGGTGTCGAAATCTTCTTTACATAACTCAGTCAGAGGAAACTAATGAGGTTTCTTTGGTATCTCATCTTTTGCTTTTCCTCAATTCTTTTTCTGTCAAGGATAGATTTGTGCTGGCTACATTGGGGTCACTTTTCTTCCCAAATTGGTAGTAGACCTACTGAAGGAAATGGGATCATTCTAGAATGAGTGATTTGAGGACTAAGGCCATAGCCAGTCTTGCTGAAGCCTCCCCAGATCTGATGCGGTCCCCACATTGAGCAAGAAGACTATGCCAGTGGTTCTCAAAGTGGTGGGTCGTGACCCACCATGAAAACCAGAAGCGGCCGCTACCCCCTTAAGGGGGGTGGCAACGTGCGGTGACGTCGGTGATGTCCCCCGCCGCCGCTAGGAAAAGGGCAGGGATGTGAATCAAGTCTCTGACTCCAAGTCTCGAGTCAAGTTCCAAGTCTTTGGTTGCGAGTCCCTATCTATTTAATGGGGAAAACGGGTTTAAACCTGAATAAAATCCGACTTGTCGTAAAAGGCTCCAAGTCTCGAGTCGAGTCTTTCAAGTCTTTACAATCGTCGAGTCAAGTCCGAGTCAAGTCATTGATGCGACTTGAGTCCGACTCAAGTCCGAGTCAATAGACTCAAGTCTACATCACTGGAAAAGGGTAAAGTATTGTCCACTGCCAGAAAACTAGTTCTGGCAGCGGACCCATCCCATAGGATTGGGCTGTAAGACAGGTAGCCTCTGAGTCATCTGCCTCCTGAACAATACGCTGCTCCCTGGTGTCTTGCAGGCAGCATTGTATCTACGTCCAACAGGAGCAAAACCATGCACTAGGTCCCTCATGATACTGCTGCCCACTCCCTGCCGACTGGGTGCTATCACCTCCATCAGTACTGCCGACCGAGTCAGCCTGGCTGGGTGGGCCCTTTGATGGGCACAAACCCTTAACCAATGCCCAACCTGACTATCCCCGGCTGAAGGCATTGCTGGTGCTTTCCAAAAGTTCCCCTGGCATGCCAAAAGTGTTCACCTGTGAACATTTGAATTAGCCTTAATTTAGGCATTTTTACCCAAGGGTGTATATACGCAACAGGAGTCAAATGTGTACACCTGTGGGCTTGGAGAAAACATAAACATTGTGATAAAAAAAATACCCAGGTACATTAAATGCCCATCATTCCTAATTCTTGGGTTTGGAGATTCTTGGGAAGGAATCTGGTTCTCAGATTTGTTTGCAAGACACCAAGCTATTTGATCCACCAGCCTGAACCTGTAAGAGCTGCATATTGCTCTGTGCAGCTCTTTCTTCTCCAGCTTGAACAAGATATCACACAAAGTACTTAGGACACCAAAGCTGTGGTTTGCCCTGAGGAACAGAGTGGCAAATGAACACGCAACCAAAGGGCAGGCTTAACATCCTCGGTTACATCTGTAGTTTTGCTGGCACCCAACTAGGGAGAGGAGATGCCATCTTTTGATGCTCCTGCTCATTCTCTCTTCTTTGCTTGCTTGTTTTGATGTATGAAATAATTGCCACTTCCTAATGAACTTGTTTATATTTTTAATGTTTTATTCCTTTTTTATGCATCTTTGAGATGCTTTTCAGGTCTGAAGAGGCTTCTTGGCATGCTACTGTTCAGAGGTTTCATTTGAAAGCCTTTTTTTTCAAAATTTGGAATGCATATAAATGCTTAGATTGCTTCTCAACTGCCAGGTACCTGAGATGAAGAATCTGATTTACAAAATGCTCTGCCAATGCAAAACCCAGACACTGGGCTGTAGAATATTATTGACAGACAGGAGTGCACACTAGATGACATCCTGATTCCTCTGACGTTTCTGAAAATCCATGAGAGTTTTGCATTCATTGAGTAGATGGGGAGCATTTATTGTATTCCTCTTAAAGGAGCAGATCCATAGTCTCAAAGCTGGACACAGCTTTGGTCCTGAAGAATGAGGGTGTGGCTGTGGCCAGGAATGATTTTGTACTGCTTTGGCAGGTGCACCGACTGCATACATTTTTGGGCAAAGGCCACAGATTTGCATGCCTTAGTCACATCTAGATGGGATGACTGCAACATGCTCTTCCTCAGTAGCATAGCCTAAGGGGGGGAAGTAGCGCAGTACGTGCTGCACAGCATTACATGGAGAAAGAGGCATAGCTAACCCCCCTCCATGGTGGGGGCCGCCTCCATGACATCCCCTGTGATGTCACAAGCCCCGCCCCTTTTGGCAGCAATTCGGTGACAGTGTTGCCTTCACTGCCAGACTGGCTCTGACGGCGAGTGGGAGGGGTCTCTTTGCACCTCTGTGGAATATTGTGCAGCATTTACTGCACCACCTCCCCTCTGGCTACGCTACTGCTCTTCCTGGGGCTCCCCTTAAAGACAGTACAGAGCTTCAACTGGAGCACAATACTACTGCCAGGGTACTATCCTGGGTTTACTATTTGAAGGATATTACTCCAGTGTTCAATTTAGATTGGCTGCTAATTTGCTTCTGGGCTGGCTATCTATTAAGCTGTAATGTGCCATATAAAAAAGGGACATATACACAGTAATGATGATCATAATTACGAATGGCTTTGGAGGCGGCTGCTGTCTTCTCACGTACTAGATTGCCTGCCCATCACTTTCAACAGCTGAAACCTGTTCAGTCGAAGCCATTGCTGCCTGAGGCTAGACTGGCTGAGAGGGATGCAAGACAAACTCTTTTCCGTTGCAGTGCTCTGACTGTGGCAACAGATACCTGCTACCTTTCATTGGTGATTACTCCAGATACACCGTCACCTAATATAATAATAATAATAATAATAATAATAATAATAATAATAATAATAATAATAATAATAATAATAAATATACAGTATTTATATACCGCCTTTCTCGGTCATTGGATTTCTCCTCCGACTTTAATCCAAGGCGGTGTACATGGGCAGGCTGTCCTAACCCCCCTTGTTGTTTTTTTTACAATATATATAAATGTCCAATCTTTCATGAACGGCTACTTTCCAGGTGGTATCCTTTTTACAGTCTGACAATCAGAAACATCGTCAGGGTGGGGGCGGGGGGGCCAGGGCCCCAGGGCGCAGAAGCTCCTGGGGGGGCGCGGGCCTCCTTAACTTTTTTTGCCGCTCCGATACGACGACTGCGCCTCCACAGTGGCTCCTATACAACGATTGGAACCTTCGTCGTTCTGCGCCTGCGCAAGTCTTCCACAGGTCATGCAGGCACAGAACGACGAAGGTTCCAATCGTCGTATAGGAGCTACTGTGGACCACAGTGGCTCCTATACGACGATTGGAAACATGCATGTACAGGCTTGGAAACATGCATGTGTTGCAGGGTGGGGGGTGTTGCAGGATAGGGAACATGTACATATTTCCTCCCCTCCTTTTTGTCCTCACAACAACCCTGTGAGGTAGGTGGGGCTGAGAGATAGTGACTGGCCCAAGGTCACCCAGGAAGCTTCGTGGCTGAGCGGGGATTTGAACCTGGATCTTCCAGGTCTAAGTCCGACTCCCAAACCACTACACCATCCCCAAACCCAAACCTACCCCCCCACCATTATATGTGATGCAGCCACACTGCTAGAGTGTGACTGCATTGCTCTGCATCCTTTGGTGGTGGGAGGTTAACAGATGAGCTGGGAGAGGTAAGTAATTTTTTTCAAAACAACAACAACAACAAACCAAAAACCCACCCGTAGGCAGCATGGTCACTAATGGGTCTCCACGAACCTACACCAAGCTATTTAGCTGGTGTAAATCTGAGGAGCTTCAGTGGGCGGCTCTGGACCAGGAAAGGGGGATAGGATCTTGACATGTGCTGTCGCTACCGAGATCCATCCCCTCTCATCCCTGGTTTGACCCAATCACCACCCCAATCCTCCCCTGAACTGCCGCCCTGGGCCACCTTACCTACTCCAGCAGGGTGTCTGGGTGCTGCCGGTGTGTGCATGGAACCTCCAGCTCCTTGTGCTGGCACCCCCGTAGCACATGATGGTGCTGCGGCTTTTGTGGTACCCCAATTCCTCTCTTGGATTGGGTTGTTAGTTGCAGAGGGTAAAACATACATGAAAGCCTGTATGTTTTCCCCTCTGGGGCTAATAGTAGCTCCAGAAGATTTGTAATGGGGAACTGGTGCAAGGAGAAAAGGATTAACCCCTTTCCCCCTGTACTGTTTCCAAGCTCCAATGGCTGCTTTTACCTAAAAGAACAAAAAGAATTCAGGGGATGCATTAACATATCTCTGGCATCACATCTAGTTCTTTTGCTTTAGATATTCATTTCCTTTCCATTGAATTAGTGACACTTTTTGGATCTTAATTGGTTTTCTATAGCTTATCCGATATTCCAAGCAAGTGTCTTGAACTTGTAGCTGAATAAGATTTTCATTTTGGTTTTGAAAGAAGAATTTGCAGTGCAGCATAGGCGATGGACAATGGTGTCAGAATGCTATGTCTCCTGTGAGATTGCCGGGAAAAAAATTAGTTCATGAGAAGGAGAAAAGGCTAGGCTGGGTTAATGGATATGGGATGGCAAGAAGTGTGTGCAAAACAACCTCCTAACAACAACGAAAGGTGACTAATGGATGGGAATTCAAATGCTCCTTTAGTACAGGAGATGCTAACCTGAAACAGTAACAAGAAAAGTCCATTAGTGTCACTTTTTTTGGAAGGCTTTGGAAGACTCAGAGCCACAGGCTCTGAAACAATGACTGCTCATCCTTAAAAAATAACATGAGCAAATTATGTGATGGATATTGTTCTATAACAGAGTGAGAGGAAAGAGGAGATTCCACTTCTTGAAGGGCATGCCACATGCCTCACACTCCCCACTTTCAGATTTGTGATCACGCAGCAGAATCTTGAAGTTGCCAAGGAGTAAACAGTAAACCTGCTGATCTGGACAAATCTGAACCCTAAAAGGGAAATTCGCACATATGGCTTGGACTTGTGGCAGACTAAAGGAGATCACATTGGTGCTGTTCAGATACAAGAAGTGCAAAACTATATGCAAGTGATTCAGATAATTATAAATACAGATGCTGATGCTGATGATGTTTGTTCACACAGTCAGGCAGCTGTTATCAACTGGCTTGTTTTACTCAGACATTGAGTCCTTCCCAAGGACCTGGGATGCCTGACTTTTGTCATGTCACTGATGTTATAAGTATCGTCGCAAAATGTAAGCTGTTCCCAGTAAAGCTGGGTTTTGTAGTTGATTGATGGTTGTTTCTGTGGCCCCGATGACATTACGGTGCACTTCAAGGTGTTTTGGAATTGCACCGAAGGCGCCAATCACCACTGGGATTGCTTTGGTCTTCTTCTGCCTTTCAATTTCTATTGACAAGTTCTTGTATTTTGTTATTTTTTTTCCATTTCTTTTTCTTCTACTCTAGTGTCACCTGGTATTACTATATCGATTATTTCGACTTGTTTTTCTTTCTTCTCGACTACAGTTATGTCTGGTGTATTGTGTGATAAATGTAATAATTATTATGATGATTATGTTCAAGCTTATTGATGATGGTGAGTGCTTCTTCAGCTATGGAGGGGAGACAGGGAAATCTGACGAAAGAAGACTGAAGGCCAGTTTAGATACTACTGTCCCCCAACCCCACTCACCATGTGATAAAGAGTGCAGGCCAGACCATCCAACTCATTCCTCTCATGTGGATTAAATAAGTAGCATTTAAACTACCAAAGACGGCGGATTTTGGATGGTCTAACACCCACGTGAATATGCAGAGCAGAGTGGCAGGCTGTGTGTGTGTGTGGAGGGGTAGAACGTGCATGGTCCCACTATTAGTCATGTGATGGGGGAGCAATGGACAGTATTGTCCAAACCAACCCAATTAGAAATTAATGTTGGATTAGCACTAAATTTTGCTAAATAAAGAGCCAAATTTGATGGAAACTTGGAATTCTCTTAGGAGCTCTATCTGATTGAACAATGTTAAAGCTGCAGAAAGTACATACTCTACAGTGTCACATCTTCAGGGGCTTTCAGTGCTGGAGCCATAGTTAAAAAGAAAGCAAGAAATGGTGAAATTTCTAAGTAATTCAGAGAGATGGTGCATCTCTCTCACGCTCTCTCCTGTTATGAATTCAGAGAGACAGCTGAATTCTGCTCAAAGCTTGACATTTTTCAGCAGCCCTTACTGTAGGGAAAATGTATATTTCAATGACAGAAGTGGCTGTCACCTTTGGTTTATTCACTGTTCAAGCTGAGAAGAATTTACCCCCCTAAATTTTCAAAATTCTCGCCTGCAAAATTTGATGTTCTCCATATTTTTCTCTGAATATTCATAGTAATCTTTTACATTTGTTTAGTGCTTCCTGAGTGCAGAAAGTGCTTTGCATGTATTATCTTGAGACATTTGCCCTCAGACTTGCTAGCTAGGGCACATCCCTTAGCAGGGCTCAAAGCCAGTTTTCCTGATTCCCAACTTGCGTCTTTGTGCAATGAGCTACCAGCACTTTGCTTTACCTGCATGAGGCTCCCTTTGTGACCTGTCTCAGTCCCTCCCTTGGCAAAGAGGTTCATTCCAGGTGGTGAACTCCCCAACTGGGACTCAAACCCTCACCATGGAGAGACTTGCGTGTCCATTACATAAGGTTGCCCTGTTCTGAGGGAGCGATCTTTCTGCCCTTCCTCTGCTGTGGTCAAAAAGGTATTCCTTGGATGTGTGTGTTTGTGTGGGTGGGATAAGTGGACTTGAACCCTGGGGCCAGGGGTTCCTTAGCAGGTCTTTGCTTTTGCCCCTTCTTTGCTGATGCCACTGTAGTTCCTGTAGGAGGTGGGGGTGGTGTAGCACCCTTGTGCCATGTTTGTGTGTGTGTTTGGGGTACCTCCCCATGGTTAGCAGTGGTGTCTGTTGCTGTGCTGCTCATTCTCATTGGCTGGCAGGCAGATATCCCCCCAGCGTTGGCTGTTTATTGGCCCTGTGCCTGTCCCTGCTCCATTCACCCTGGCAGTGCTTCTCTGGCTGCCACCATTGGGGCTGGGTGGATGTGGTGATTGGCTTCTTCAACATCATATTGACGACACATGGACATTACTGATGTTGCACAGACATTCTGCCAGTGTCAGGATGCTATTCCGTGGATAACAGGCCGTGTTGGGGTTTCCATGGATGCTGTTGACATGGCTGGGAAGGGCTGCACCACTGTTATGGGGAGAGCTTGTAACAGCATTACAGGGAGGGACTGCGCTGGTATGGCACTGCCTAGATGAGCTTAGGGTATTTTATATGTCACACCAGTGTCCATGCGACGTTGGCGCAGCATCCAAACAGAATTGGGCCATCAGTCTCTGAGATCTCTTTGGTAATTCTTGTATTTATTTTACTTCTTTAAATGTCAATAAAAAAGTTTTTAAAAAAAGACTGGAGATCTGTTTTGATATCATGTGATGATTGATTGCAATACAGCAAGTCCTCACTTAAAGTTGTTGATAGGTTCTTGGAAACTGCAACATTAAGCGAAACGACTTATAACGAAACCAATTTTACTGTAGGCTAATTGATATATATAAACAAGCGTTCACGGCATATTTCTGGTCACAATAACATCACCAAACTTCTAAATAACGACCCTAATATTAAACACTGAAATAAATGTGAGCTTTCTGGGCCAGAGTAAACCCAGAGACATGACATGGGCCAGAGACATGGGGGAGAACGTTCAAACTCCACACAGACAGTGGGCCCCGGTCAGGAATCAATTTTTTTTTCTCAACAACTTTAAAATGAAACGACTTATAATGAAATGATTTTTACGTGAAGATTTGCTGTATTTGATATTTGACAGTATTTGATACTTTATTGAAATGTAATTTAACATCTAATGGCATCTTGTCATTGTCATGCAAGACTATTTAGCATATGACTACTTTGGATCATTGAAATATTGTAGTATCCAACAGTATTTGGCAGATGAATTGTAATGGCGTTTTGCGCTTAACTGCATTTTGAAATTAACAATTGAAAACTAATGAGATTTCGTATTTAGTGCCTTCTAAAACAAAGAGATGTCAGCAAATCTAAAGTACTGAAATTTAGAGCTAAACGTCTACATTCAAGCATTTACATTTTGATTGGAAGATGTCATATTCAAAAATGGAATTGGCAAAATTGGAACATTCAGATTTTGAAAACGCATGAAGATCTGTTTCCGTTCTAAGTGCAGCCCTGTCATATCAGTCTGTGTATTGTGACTCTTCTTGGCTTGCATCTATCAGGGCTGTTTTTCCTCAATCTTTTTCTTCATTCTTCATTGTCTCTTAGGGGCAATCTGTTGGCAAGAGGATCCTCTCTACAGTTGGCTTGTGAAGGGAAAGGAGAGGCAGATTCCTTCATTACTTCTTCTCACTTTTCAGGTAAGTGGTTTGTTAGAGAAGGAGGCCACTCTGCTTGTGGCTCCAGTCCATTGAAGCAGATCTATATCCATTCCAAAGTTTTCTACCTCTGCTGGCACTTCTGCAGCTGTGATGCATTCAGAGTTAACACTGCAGTCCTTTCTTCTGCTCCCTACCTATGAGGAGAAGCGTGTTGGGGCATTTGCTCTGTAGCACTGTCTAATAATTTGCAAGGATTTATTGAAAAAAAAAATTGTTTCATGCATCCTCTTCCAGGAGCAGTGTGGAGAACCAGTCTTTCAGTTTTCTTTGAAAGGACTGTACTATAGTCTTATGGTACATTTGGATTAAGCTGTTTATAAGAACCTAAGAACCTAAGAAGAGCCCTGCTGGATCAGGCCAAAGGCCCATCTAGTCCAGCTTCCTGTATCTCACAGTGGCCCTACCAGATGCCTCAGGGAGCACACAAGACAACAAGATAACCTGTTTCCTGTTGTCATTCCCTTGCACCTGGCACAGAGAAAACCTACTTCTAAAACCAGGAGGTTGCTTATGGCTTGTAACCTGTGATGGTCTTTTCCTCCATGAATCTGTCCAAACCCCTTTTAAAGGCATCTAGGCCAGGTGCCATCACCACATCCTGTGGCAAGGAGTTCCACAGATGAATTACACACTGGGTAAAGAAATATTTTCTTTTATCCGTTCTAACACTCAATTTTAGTGCATGTCCCCTGGTTCTGGTGTTGTGCGAGAGGGAGAAGAATTTCCCTCTATCCACTCTCTCCATCCCATGCATAATTTTATACGTCTCAATCATGTCCCCCCTCAGGTGCCTAGACTGAAAAGCCCCAAACGCTGTAGCCTTTCCTCATTAGGGAGGTGCTCCAGCCCACGAATCAATCTGGTCGCTCTTTTCTGCACCTTTTCCAATTCAACTATATCGTTTTTGAGGTGTGGTGACCAGAACTGGACACAATACTCCAGATTTGGCCTTACCATCGATTTGTACAAAGGCATAATGATATTGGCCATTATATTCTCAATCCCTTTTTTAATGATCCCGAGTATGGAATTGGCCTTCTTCACAGCCGCCGCACACTGGGTCAACACTTTCATCGACCTGTCCACCAGCACCCCAAGATCTCTCTCTTGATCCGTCACAGACAACTCAGAACCCATTAGCGTATATGTGAAATTTTGGTTTCTTGCCCCAATGTGCTTCACTTTGCACTTACTTACATTGAAGCGCATCTGCCATTTTGCTGCCCATTCTCCCAGTTTGGAGAGATCCTTCTGGAGCACAATCCCTGCTGGTCTTCACCACCCGGAAAAGTTTAGTGCCATCCGCAAACTTGGCCACCTCGCTGCTTATCCCCGACTCCAGGTCATTTATGAATAAGTTGAAAAGCACCGGTCCCAAGACCGATTCTTGGGGCACACCGCTTTTCACCTCTCGCCATTGTGAAAATTGCCCATTGACTCCCACTCGCTGTTTCCTGGTTATATTTTTCCTGTTTTATCATTATACTTGTTGAGTAGAGTTTCAGGGAAACAGAAACAAACACACAGAATTGCAATAGTAGATACACAGCAATCCAGTTCACCAAAATCTCCAATTTTTAACGTATACACTTAAAAAATATGTAATGGCCGACATCAAAAGATCTACATTTTTTTTTATATAGTATTTTTTATTTTAAAAGACAACAAATAACAAATAACAAATAACAAATAACAAATAACAATTAACATCAAAAACCCTACAAATTGATACAATCAGGTACATCACAACCAGGATAAACTAACAAGATACAATAGGAATACTAACACCCGGACAACATTCTCCAATAATATAACTATTCAACGAATCTCTTACATAAAATAATTTTCACTATATCTTAATCTATCTCGCCCATCCTGCACATCCATATAATCATATAATCAATATTTTTTTTTTATGATTATCTTTTCATCCAATCGTAAAATGGTTGCCACCACTCTATTTTCTTTTTTACATCTCCATCTCTCAATCTTTCAGTTAAGACATCTAATTCTATCAAATCATAAATCTTAATTATTAACTCTTCCATCTCTGGTATAGTCTGAGCTTTCCACTGCTGAGCATACAACAACCTAGCAGCAATAACTATATGTATAATAATATATTTATCTTTTTGGAATATTATTGCTGACATCATATTCAATAAAAATAATTCTGGTACAAACGGCAACTTGCAACATAATATCTCTTCCAAAACCTGATGAACCATCTTCCAAAATGTTTTTGCCTTGGCACATGTCCACCACATATGAAAAAAGGAGCCTTCCAAAATGTTGCATTTCCAACAAATACTTGAAACATTCTTATACATCTTACATAACTTCTTCGGTGTTAAATACCATCTGTAAAACATTTTATATAAATTCTCTTTATATGCAACAGCTTTAACCATTTCAACACCTGAATTCCAAATCTGTTCCCACTCATGTAAATGGATCTCTCGTCTTAAATTTTGTGCCCACAATATCGTAACTTCTTTAACTGTTTCGTCTACCATCTCAAAGTCCAGTAAAAAATTATACATCTTGGTTACATATTTGTCCTCAGTATTTAAAAATACCTTATCAAATTCAGTTTCACTCAGATAAAAACCTATTTTTTGATCTTCTCGTATCCTACTTCTAATCTGGTTTTGAAACCAAGTATCCATAATAATACCTTCCATCCTTAATCGATTCTCATCTCTTAACTCTCCTTGGGAATCAAGCAAGTCTTTATATGGTCTGTTTTGAGAATCTTTTATCCAATCTGGTCTGTTAGCTATTTCTAATGGTTTTACCCATCCGGGTATTTTATCATAAATCTTATATCTGATCTGCTCCCAAACCCAAAGCAAAGATTTCCTTAAGCCATGTCTTTTAAAAAATGCATAATATTTAGCTTTATCATACATCAAAAAAGCAGGCCAGCCCACTTGTAATCCTTCTGCTTCTAAGATAACATAGTTCTCTTTACTCTTAAGCACCCAGTCACGAATCCATTGCAGGGCTGCAGCTTGATAATAACATAACCAATTGGGTATAGCCAACCCTGCTCTTTTCTTCTGATCTTGCAATAGTTTCAGACGAACTCGTGGTTTCTTGCCACTCCAAATAAATCTCGATGTCATCTTGTCCAGTTCAAGAAAAAAAGTTTTTTTCATAATTATTGGTATTGTTTGAAACAAAAATAACAATTTGGATAATACATTCATTTTAATAACTGATACCTTCCCACTTATTGACAATTGTAGATTTTTCCACCTCTCCAAATCTTGTTGAATTGCTTCCAAAACCTTGATATAATTGTCTTCCATCAAAGAACTGACTTTTTTAGATAAATTAACACCCAAATATTTAATCTTCTCCGCCACCTGAAATCCCAGTTCCTTAATCTCAGCAGCTTCTTTTTGTTTGACATTTTTTAACAAGATTTTTGTCTTCTCGTAGTTCACCACCATACCAGCCACAGCACCAAATTCTGACAAGTCCTCTTTAAGTACCGGTAAAGACTCTTTTGGATCTTCAAATACAAAAACCAAGTCATCTGCATATGCCTGTAACTTAATATAATGATTTTTAATCTTAAGTCCCCTTACTCTATCATCATTTCTAATTAAAGTGTTCAAAATCTCTATCGTTAATACAAACAAAAGAGGTGAAAGGGGGCAACCTTCTCTTGTACCTTGTTCAATCCGTATTTTCTCTGTAAGACTACCATTCACTTTTACCATAGCTTCTTGTTGTATATAAATAGCCTTGATAATTTTAATAAATTTTGGTCCCAATTTCATTACTTCCATCACTTTAAACATAAAAGCCCAATTCACATTATCAAAGGCCTTTTGAGCATCCAAAAACATCAAACCAACTTTCCTTTCTGGGTGATTTTCATAATACTCTAAGACATCAATTATAGTTCTTACATTCTTTTTCAATTGTCTCTTAGGTAGAAAGCCCGACTGATCTTCATGAATATAATTCATCAATACCTTTTTCAATCTCCAGGCTAGAATTGAAACATAAATCTTATAATCCGTATTCAATAAAGATATAGGTCTATAATTCTTGATATCAGATTTATCCAAATCTGATTTATGAATTAAGGAGATCATTGCCTGTTTCCATGTCGCCGGTACCTCTCCCCTATGAACTATCTCCTGAGCCAATGTCTGTAGTGGCACCTGTACCACATCCACCAACATTTTATAAAGTTCCGCAGGTAAACCATCTGGGCCTGGAGATTTACTACTTTTTTGTCTTAAAATTGCTTCTTTAACTTCATCTAATGTAATATCCTCTTGCAAGAAGTCAGAATCTTGTTTACTATTTTCCGGTATTTGGACTTTCCTCAAAAATTGATCCTGTAAATCCTCAATAATGTTTTTACCTTTATATAATTCAGAATAAAAATCTACTACAATCTTTTTCAGCCCTTCGTTAGAATTTATTTCTTTCTCTTTTTTATCTTTCAAACTCAATATCATTGATTTTTGAGCCTCTTTCTTCAATTTATAGGCCAGCCATCTCCCAGGTTTATTAGCATTTTCAAAAAAATTCTGCCTGGCCCATTTTATTTTCTTCTCCATCTCTTCAGTTTGGATAACTCTAATTTGATGTTGTAGATCTCGAATTTTTTTCAATATGTCTTTCACCGAGCCCTTTGATCTTTGAGAACGTTCCTCTTCCTTTTGCAATTTCTTAACCAACTCATTCATTATCTTTTCCTTTTCCTTTCTTTTTCTTACTGTGAATTCTATTATAATTCCTCGAATCACCGCTTTAAAGGCATCCCAAACCGTTGTCATCTTCATTCCATCTTGTACATTAGTTTGAAAATAAGCCATAGCCTCTTTTAAACATTTTTCTTTGAAGCTTTTATCTCTCAAAATGGATGTGTTCATCCTCCAAAACATCTTTTTATACCTCTTATTCACAGAAATCAATAATGGACTATGATCAGAAATCGTCATCGGTAAAATTTGACAATCAAAATCTAAATGAGTTATACTCGTCTTCCAACACATATCTATGCGTGACCAAGCATTATGTCTATGAGAATAAAATGTAAATTTCTTCTTTTCCGAATTCTGTGTTCTCCAACAATCAATCAATTGATATTCTTCCACCATCTCCAAAAAAACTTTTGGCAGGAGACCTGTCTTTCTCATTTTTGTTTTGGAAGATTTCCTGTCCAACTCATGATTAGTTACTGCATTAAAATCTCCCACAATCCATAAAAGATCTACATTTGATGTGTCATATGGTATGGGCATCTTGCAGTGAAAAACAGTGCACGTTTACTCAGAGGTAAGTCCCACTGGTTTCAATGCAGCTTAGAGCCCAATCCTAACAGTGCCTAGCTCCACCAGAATGAGTGTTCTTGCAGCGCTAGGCACTTTTCAGCAATCGTAAAACGTGACACACTGGAGCGTGCAGGCTGGTTACTGCTGGAAGTGGTGAGCCACTGGTTCTGTGCAGCAGAAGACTCTGATGCCCCACCATCCCAGGTAAGGTTGCTCAGGGGGTGGGAGGGAGGTGGGTTGGGCAGAAAGAGGCAGCAATGGGGGCAGGCAGGAGGGCCGATTGGGACCAGGAAGGGGCCAGTTGGCAGAAGTGGTATCCACTGAATTCAACCCTCCTTCTTGGGCTTGATCTGCCTTCATGGGTCTACGTGGACTTGTGGCAGTGATATTGCTGGTGGAGGTCTGAGTAGAACTACCGGGCTGGCAGTGGCTTGCGTCAGCGCAAGGGGACAAATGTTCTCTTGCCCCAAGGAGGCCTCCGGAGGCCAAAACTCCCCCACCGGATGCAGTGGATGCCACATTGGCGCCACTGTATTGCCGCACATGGGAGTTACGTTGGATTGGGCTGCCTGTCCCATGTAAATGTGCATAAGATTGTAGCCACAGTAATTTTTTGATTTTTGAATTGTAGACAACCATACTGTATCAGTATCAAATAGTATCAAATAGAAGGGGCAGAAATGGAAGCAGTAACAGATTTTACTTTTCTGGGTTCCAAGATCACTGCAGACGGAGACAGCAGCCATGAAATTAAAAGACGCTTACTCCTTGGAAGGAAAGCTATGGCAAACTTAGACAGCATAATAAAAAGCAGAGATATCACCATGCCAACAAGAGTTCACATAGTCAGGGCGATGGTGTTCCCAGTAGCAATGTATGGTTGCGAGAGTTGGACCATAAGGAAGGCTGAGCGCCGAAGAATAGATGCTTTTGAACTGTGGTGCTGGAGAAGACTCCTGAGAGTCCCTTGGACTGCTAGGAGATCAAATCAGTCAATTCTAAATGAAATCAAGCCTGACTGTTCCCTGGAAGGACAGGTACTAAGGCTGAAACTCAAATATTTTGGCCACCTAATGCGAAGAGAGGACTCTCTGGAGAAGACTCTGATGCTGGGAAAGATTGAAGGCAAAAGGAGAAGGGGAAGGCAAAGGATGAGATGGTTAGACAGCATCACCGATGCAACAAACATGAAAATGAGTGAACTCAGGAAGATAGTGGAGGACAGGAAGGCCTGGCGGGATATGGTTCATGGGATCACGAAGGGTCGGACACGACTTAACGACTGAACAACAACAACAATACTGTATCAGAATTGCTTTTGAAAGTCCCGTCGGTTTCAGTTATGGTTTGACATGAGGCATGTGGGGTTGTTGTTTGAGAAACTAAAGCCCATAGCCCTCATAGGTTCATGGAACTAGCTAAGAGGTCCTTTGGATCCTAGCTATTGTGTGAAATGGCCTGTAGTGATCCACATCTAGCCTAGAGGGAGACTTGGCATAATAGGAGAACATGACTCGTAACAATATATAATATGAAACTTTACTCTCTTGTGTTCTGTCAAGAGAAAATATCTGTCTGTGAAGCTTTCCAGGCAAGTCAACTGTAATTCATTTACTATGAGTTAAACTTGCACACAAAATCAAGTATATTTTATTTAACTGCTTGTCAAGAACTTATTGCCATGGCAATCATGCCCTCATGTAAGATATTTTCTTGGGAAAAGGGCTTCAAAGGGGCTTCAAAGGATTTTTTTTCAAAAGGACATTGATATGTAGTATAGCAAACAGTTGTTCCTCTGTCAATCCGGATCTTTAAAAGGTCCTGATACATACTCAGAAGTTCTCCAAGCTGTGATGTCTTGTCATTTGGCTTGCCTGCTGTACTGCAAATAATGCGATGTAGACAATTGTTGCTTTGGCTAAAAGAATAGGAGATGCAAAACTAGTAAAGTGATAATTTGTATTTTACTGCACAATCCTAAGCGCGCCATCCAATGGCGGCACACCTCCCACGCTGGCATAAAGCAATCTGCGGTAGTCACAAAAGCTTCCCAAACTGATCAGTGTGCTGGTGTGGATGCCGGCGGGAAGACCTCCACCTTCCCAGTCGCGCCGGAGGATGTCCGGACGCGCCCCAGGAAAGGTAAGCCAGGCGGAGGGCAGAACAGGGGCGGGGAGTGGTGGATCCGTCACTATCCCCCTTCCCTGCAGCCTCCCCGCCCCTTTCCTCTCCTCGGAGTTACGCTACCTAAATTGCTAGCATAGCTCCGAGGAGACCCATTGCTGGATGTGAGTCTTACACAGGGGTAAGGGGATTAAACATCCCCTTTCCCTGTGGAAACCTGATCCCGTCCACCCGCCCCCTCTGCACAGGATGCAGCGGCTGCCATTTTGGCACTGCTGTATCGGCGGGGTGTGTTTGTGCATAAAGGATAGGATTGGGCTTGTAATGTATAATATACATTTGGAATGCTTTGAAATTAATCCACTGCCTAATGATTAGATGCATTTGCACTTGAATTGTATTTGCATATAATAGTCAGTATGGTCCTATTGATAGATGGTTGTATTTGTGTATGAGATTTGGGTTAAAATTCCAGTACGCCATGGTTTTTATTGGTAGCTTTGGGCAACTAACTGTTTCTTATGAACTTTGGGAAGTCACTGCAACCAGCCTCCTCATGCTGAATAGCACTAAAACGTGGCTGTAATATATAGAGCAGGGATCTTCATATTCACCAGGCCCGGATGGCATATATTCACCAGGCCCGGATGGCATCCACCCAAGAGTTCTGAAGGAACTCAAGAATGAAGTTGCTGACCTCTTGACCAAAATATGCAACTTGTCCCTTAAAACGGCCACTGTGCCAGAGGATTGGAGGATAGCTAATGTCACACCAATCTTTAAAAAAGGAAGGAGGGGGGACCCAGGAAACTACAGGCCGGTCAGCCTAACATCTGTTCCAGGGAAGATGGTGGAAAGTCTCATTAAGGATAAAATCTTAAAATACATAGAAGAACAAGCTCTGCTGAGGGAGAGTCAGCATGGCTTCTGCAAGGGGAAGTCTTGCCTCACAAACCTGTTAGAATTTTTTGAAAAGGTCAACAGGCATGTGGATGCGAGCGAACCCGTGGATATTATATATCTGGATTTTCAGAAGGCGTTTGACACGGTCCCTCATGAAAGGCTCCTGAGAAAACTCCACAGTCAGGGAATAAGAGGGCAGGTCCTCTTGTGGATTAGGAACTGGTTGAAGACCAGGAAACAGCGAGTGGGAGTCAATGGGCAATTTTCACAATGGCGAGAGGTGAAAAGCGGTGTGCCCCAAGGATCGGTCTTGGGACCGGTGCTTTTCAACTTGTTTATCAATGACCTGGAGTCGGGGATAGGCAGTGAGGTGGCCAAGTTTGCAGATGACACTAAACTTTTCCGGGTGGTGAAGACCAGCAGGGATTGTGAAGAGCTCCAGAAGGATCTCTCCAAACTGGGAGAATGGGCAGCAAAATGGCAGATGCGCTTCAATGTAAGTAAGTGCAAAGTGATGCACATTGGGGCAAGAAACCAAAATTTCACATATACGCTAATGGGTTCTGAGTTGTCTGTGACGGATCAAGAGAGAGATCTTGGGGTGCTGGTGGACAGGTCGATGAAAGTGTCGACCCAGTGTGCGGCGGCTGTGAAGAAGGCCAATTCCATGCTCGGGATCATTAAAAAAGGGATTGAGAATAAAACGGCCAATATCATTCTGCCTTTGTACAAATCGATGGTAAGGCCACATCTGGAGTATTGTGTCCAGTTCTGGTCACCACACCTCAAAAAGGATATAGTTGAATTGGAAAAGGTGCAGAAAAGAGCGACCAGAATGATTCGTGGGCTGGAGCACCTTCCTTATGAGGAAAGGCTACAGCGTCTGGGGCTTTTCAGCCTAGAAAAAAGGCGCCTGAGGTGGGACATGATTGAGACTTATAAAATTATGCATGGGATGGAGAGAGTGGATAGAGGGAAATTCTTCTCCCTCTCGCACAACACCAGAACCAGGGGACATGCACTAAAATTGAGTGGAGGGAGAGTTAGAACAGACAAAAGAAAATATTTCTTTACCCAGCGTGTAATTCATCTGTGGAACTCCTTGCCACAGGATGTGGTGATGACATCTGGCCTAGATGCCTTTAAAAGGGGTTTGGACAGATTCATGGAGGAAAAGACCATCACAGGTTACAAGCCATAAGCAACCTCCTGGTTTTAGAAGTGGGTTTTCTCTGTGCCAGGTGCAAGGGAGTGGCGACTGGACACAGGTATCTTGTTGTCTTGTGTGCTCCCTGAGGCATCTAGTGGGGCCACTGTGTGACACAGGAAGCTGGACTAGATGGGCTTTTGGCCTGATCCAGCAGGGCTCTTCTTATGTTCTTATGTTCTTATGTTCTTATGATCTTACTGAATTCTTCTCCTGCCGAAATCCGTGTCAGAATGCATGGTTCCAAACCCCTCCCTCTCCCCAATGGATTGGATGTTATGATACAGACATGCCTATGGATTCTATGCATTCCATATATTTGCCAAAAAAAAATGCTTTTCAATGCATACTTTGCAACATTTTCTCGTGCCACCTGTTGTGAAAATCTTGTGAAAATCTTAAAAAACATGTATATGGGAAAAATAATAGATCCCCTCTATTCCCTCATCCAAGTCATTTATAAAGATATTGAACAACAAGGCAGAGCCCTCAAGCACTGCACCTGTCGCTTCCCTCCAGGTTGACGAGGAGCTATTGACAAGTATTCTCTGAGTGTGATTTGTCAGCCAGCCATGGATGCACCTGACAGTAGCATCATGGAGATCACATCCCACCAACACGTCCACCAGAACGTCATAGGGAACCTTACCAAAAATCTTACTCAAATCCAAATATACTGTAGTATGTCTACAGCACCCCCCCCCCCCCCGAACTACCGAGCTACTCATCCTGTCATAGAAATAGATCCTGTTTGTCTGGCATGACTTGTGTAAACAAAATGCACTTTTGGATTAAATGTAAAGTTTTGCAATTGGGTAGGAAAAATCAGAAGCACGTAAAGAAGATTGGAGAAACTGGAGATACTGGGCAGTAGTGCGTGTGAAAAATATCTAGGCATTTTAGTGGATGATAAGCTAAACATGAGCCAGGAGTGTGGCGTGGTGGCAAAGAAGGCTAATGTGATTCTAGGCTGCATCAACAGAAGTATAGTATCAAGATCAAGAGAAGTAATGATGCCACTGTATTCTGCTTTAGTCAGACCCCACCTGGAATATTGTGTCCAATATTAGGTGCCACAGTTTAAAAGGGATATTGACAAACAGGAGTGGGTCCAGAGGAGAGTGACTAGTGGCCCAATCCTATCCCCAGCCAGCCCACAGCATGCAGTGATATCATGCAGCATCACTAACAGACTGCACGCTGCATTGTATGAGGGAGGTGGCCAGACGGCCTGGAAGAGGTTAATAACAATCACTTTTACATCCCTGTGGCAGCCTTTTTCCCTCAGTAACAGTCTGAGCATGCGCAAAAAGAATGGTAGAAATACCGTTCTTGCGCGGGCCTTCCTTAGAAGACGTACCCGAGCCAGCTCTCCCGATTGAGGGGGCGGAGACTCTAGTCGGAGTCCGACTCGCGGGCGGGGCGCCCTTCGGGAGCTGGCGCCCGGAGCGGGTGCTCCGCCTGCTCCGCCCTAGATTCACCTCTGCCTGGATAGGATTGGTTTTCCCAATAAGGAGGGGGGGGGTTAGAGACCATGTCCTACAAACAGAGGTTGAAGGAATTGGGAATGTTTTGTTTGGAGAACAGTTAAGAGGTGACATGATAACTATATAGGGCTGTCATGTGGAAGATGTAGCAGATTTACCTTCAGTTGTTCTGGATTGTAGGGCTCAGATAAAGGTAAAGGTGACCCCTGACAATTAAGTCCAGTCGTGTCCGACTCTAGGGTGTGGTGCTCATCCCCATTTCAAAGCCGAAGAGCCAGCGTTGTCCGAAGACGCCTCCGTGGTCATGTGGCCGGCGTGACTCTCCTTGCCGCAGCGCGTAGCATGCAGCTGGAACACGGAGTGCTGTTTACCTTCCCGCAAGCGGTACCTATTTATCTACTCGCATTGACATGGTTTGGAACTGCTAGGTTGGCAGGAGCCAGCCAAGCAACGAGCGCTCACCCCGTCACGGGAATGGAACTGCCGACCTTTCGATCGACAGCTTATGGTTCAGCGGTTTAACCCGCTGCGCCACCCCATACCAGTGTTCTATTTTATTCATCTAATGACTTAAAATAAATGCCAAGACCAAGGTTAAGGCATAAATTATACCCGACTGGTTCAAATTAACCTGCCCCCTTATCTCAACTGCTTAGAAAGAATATGCAGGAGACAATTTCACTGCAGTGCATATCACAAAAAGAAAGGAAACCAGACCCTCAAATTCTGAATGGGGGCAGCCTTCATCTCTGATTAAAAGCTAACCTGCAGCCTAATTCGCCACAAGTCACAAAAGATAATAACATGCCCTCCCCTCGTTTGAAGAACTTAGGAGGGGAAGGGAGTTTGAAGGAGGCGTTTTTCAACTGGGTCCACTATAGTTGGGAGCAGTCATGTTTCACAAGTCCAGCCATACTTGGGGTCATTGCAATAGTACCATCATTGCCTAGGAGTCATTCTGGCACACGGCCCCATAAAGGTAAAGGTATCCCCTGACAATTAAGTCCAGTCGTGTCCGACTCTAGGGTGTGGTGCTCATCTCCATTTCAAAGCCGAAGAGCCAGCGTTGTCCGAAGACACCTCCGTGGTCATGTGGCCGGCATGACTCTCCTTGCCGCAGTGCGTAGCATGCAGCTGGAACACAGAGCGCTGTTTACCTTCCCGCAAGCGGTACCTATTTATCTACTCGCATTGACATGCTTTGGAACTCCTAGGTTGGCAGGAGCCAGCCAAGCAACGAACGCTAACCCCGTCGCGGGAATCGAACTGCCGACCTTTCGATCGACAGCTCATGGTTCAGCGGTTTAACCCACTGCGCCACCCGCTGGCCTAGGACTCAGATAGATGAGTGTAAATTACAACAAGGGTGATTTCGATTAAATGTTAGGAAGAACTTTCTGAAAGTATTTGGGAATGAAACAGTATGCCTCAGAAGGTTGTAGACTCTCCATTGTTGGAGATTTTTAAGCAGAGGCTGGATCGGGGATGTTGTAGCTGTAGACAACCTATATTGGCACCCCCATCGCTGCCCTTTTCCTCCCCTTCCCCACCATGTTCCCATCATCCTCCAACTCGCTACCAATTTACCGGTGCCGGCGGGTGTCAGTAGTCTGCTTGTGGTGGCGGCCAGGCTGTGACAAATGGCTTGCTGCCTTTTGTGACGACAGCCATAAAGGGCCTTTATCACCGGAATGAGCGTTCTGGTGTTGCAAGGTCCAGTTAGGAATGGGCCAAAAGTTTAAGTTGGTAAAAATAATTCAGTATTGAGCTCTGAGAGTTGGTGTTTCTTTGATGATTAATCTTGAAACTTCACTTCAAACTGTGCTTTCTACTTGTGCTACGTTCCTCCATGTTCATGCATTTCAATTTTTGGGTCAAAGGCGTGTTTCTGGGAAGAAGATGGAAATGTTTTCCCCAATACTTTTGAATATCCAAATGCTTACTTTTCCCCCAAAGCTGTTCACTACCTTTGCTTCCTATATCTGCTGCTTCTTCAGTGTCTGTTTTGTGGTAGGGGCTTCCTTCTCTTTCCTAGAGAGATCCCTAGATTGTATGAGGGAGGTGGTGTGGGACTTAACCTCAGGTAAAGTATATATGTATAGAACAGTAGCCTAATTCTTATTATTTTCTATATCTACCTCATCACATGACTTAGTGAATACTATATCAATACCTCCCTCCTTTCTCCCCCATTTAAAATTTACAAGTAAAGTCTCTTTTTAATATGCGTTGACTTGAAGATAGAAGTCAGGTCCTTCTGGAATACAGGTCTACTTACAATAACAAGTAAATTTTATGAATTAGGTTAAGCTGTTGCCAGTTTCATGACTTAACTAGGGCTGCAATCCTATACAGATTTACCTGGGAGTAAGTCCCATTGAACTCAATAGGACTTACTTCAGAGTAGAAATGCTTAGACTTGCACTGTAAGAGAATTACTTGCAGCCTAATCCTATGGGCCCACTGCGCTGCCAGAACTCGTGTTCTGGCAGCGCAGCATGCTTTACAGCGGTCGCAAAGTGTGTGACGCACCCATCCATGCAACCGGGTTGCTGCTACAAGTGGTGAGCAGCTGTGAACACCAGCAACCTCCTGAACAGCTCCGGTACTGGTAAGTCACTGCAGGGGAGTGGGCGGAGGGTAGGCAGAATGGGGAGGGGAGGAATGGAACAGAGACCGAGTCAGGGAGGGGATGTGTCGTGGCCCAGAAGGGTGGTGGCCACGATGTGTTGTGGCCAGGACGTATTGGAGGTGGTGGCTCCCACCAGTATTCTATCCCCTTTCCTGTCCTCAGTCCATCTTCCTGGTCCACTCAGAATTGTGCCAGCAAAATTGCTGAAACAGGTCTGAGTAGACCCATTGTGGCAGCAGAGGCTTAGTACCAGGAAGGAGACCTCTGGGACTCCCCCCCCCCCAAAAAAAAGATACGGCATATGCTCCGGTGGCGCGGCTGCATTGGTCGGTGTGTGTGTGTGTGTGTGTGTGTGTGTGTGTGTGTGTTTGGGCTTCTAATGTACATAATTCATGAACAGATTTTGACTCGTTTGAAAAGTACTTTGCTTTTACATATGTATTACAGCTGAGGGAATGAAAGTTCTACCTCTGGTGATTAATCAATGATGTCTATATGCAAATCAGCACTTGATAGTATAGTCAATGTGTGTTGAACATGTCTATATGATCAGGCCCAACGTGTATCTCATAGCAATAGCCAGCACTCCAGCACAGAGAAAGACAGGATACAGATGGGATGGAAGTGAGCCCAGATTTTGATGGAGGAGAGAGAATTGTAGTGACAGCCCTGAATATACATCTGACAATAAAAAATACCACAGATATTTGGGACATCCCTCTTCATAACTTTTAACAATCACTGAAATTTTGGTGAGGGGTTATTGTGCACAAATTACACATTATTATCTGAAATTGTTCCTCCTTGAAAAATCACAGAAAGCAGTACAGATCTCAAACACTGTTGCACATTGCATGCACTACTGGCTCAATATTGCATCATGCTTCCTCATTCAAAAGCATAGGCAACAATATAAGGCAATACAAATCTGAATCATTGTTGTGTATCACATGCACAATTGGCTTAATTGTGCAACAGCTGTGCGATTATGCCATCACTTTTATTGCACATCCAATGATAATATTTGCAAATCTGCTACCTATTTGGGTTATTTATCTGCCACACAGCAAACACACATTTTTCTACCTTGGGAACAGAAAAATCACATATCTTCACCACATCCTCGGACAAAATATATTTGAATAGATGAACAGCGAAAGTAGCTCATTCCCTTCCCTGACCACCTGCATCTTACTGCACCCAGTCAGGGGCCAGCCACAGTCTGTCCTTTAATTAGGTTTGAAATGTTCAAAGCAATCAGTTCGACTGCAGTTCTCCCCGAAGTTACTGAATGTAAAACAATTACTTCTCTTTGTCATTGCCAGCATGCCACTCTAGTCTTCCTAGGTCCCCTGATAGCTAATTGTTAAATTGTGCATGAACTAAGTAAGTTGCTTCCATAGCTGGTGTTTCAAATGCCTAGCTCAATAACTAATATGCAGTGCACATTAGACTTTGGCATAAGCAGATGGATCACACACTTGCTATTCCCCCCCCCCCACCGCCTTGCAACTGCCTAAATCCTCAGTAGCAGCCAAACATAGCCGTGTTGATTTGCACACAATATTATGTCAGTGTCAGGCAGTTATTTAAGTATCTGCAGAGTTTAAGCATTGTTCTCCCGTCTAGGTATTTATAGAGGAATTTCCCCAGTTTTTTGAAATTTCTGGATGTGACTTGTATTGAGAGAGAGAGAGAAAAGATACAAGTTCCACATAGGGCCCAATCCTATTCAACTTTCCAGCACTGATGCAGCTGTGCCAATGGGGCATGCTCCACATTCGGGGAGGGGGGGAGCAGTCACGGAGGCCTCCTCAAGGTAAGGAAACGTTTGTTCCCCTACCTCAGAGCTGCATTGGTATTAGAAAGTTGGATAGGAATTTGGGCCCATATTCATAGAATTAGCAAAGCCAATAGACTGTTACCCACCATATAGGTGGTTATATAGACTGTTTTACCCTCTGTATAGCACACAGAGGTGGGTGGAAAGTAGATTGTATTAATCTACCATGCCTTTATGTTTTATGTGCAGATATTTTTTATGTATTATTTATTTAAATAATTTCTATCCCCACAGGGCAACCAAGGCGGCTTACAGAATTAAAACAATGTTAAAATAGTTTTAAAAAAATACAATAAAAATAATTAACAAAACAATTAAAACCAAACAAACACCAATGGGTCACCTTAAAGTTACATTTGATTGAAAAAGTAAGCCCATCATGTCAGCAATCAAACGCCAACCTAAATAAAAACATCTTGAGACCACACCGAAAGGTCTCCAAAGAGGGAGCCGTTCTTAATTTGAAGGGGAGGGAATTCCACAATTGGGGTGCCACCACCAAAAAGGTCCTATTTCTCACGGCCATCCCCCTCACCTCCATCAGTGGTAGCATAGTTAACAGGAGCCCCCTGATGACCACAGAGGACGGGTCAGATTATAATGAAAGAGGGGTCTCTCAAATACCCTGGTCCCAAGCCGTAAAGGGCTTTAAAAGTCAAAACTAGTACTTTGAATTGTTCCCAGAAATGAACTGGGAGCCAGCGTAGCCACCAAAGCAACGGCCTGACTGAGTCAAAACAATGAGCCCCAGTAACCACACAGGTGGCTGCATTCTGCACTAGTTGCACTTTCTGGACAGTCTTCAAAGGCAGCCCCACGTAGAGCACATTGTACTAATCCCATCTAGATGTCACTAGGGCATGGGTCACTGTGGCCAGGTCTTTGGAAGATTTTGCATAATCCAAGTATGGTCACAGCTGGCTCACCAGCCGAAGCTGGACAAAAGCCCCCCTGGCCACAGCTGCCACCTGGGAATCCAGGAGCAGCTGCATATCCAGGAGAACCCCCAAGCTGTGGACCTGCTCTTCCAGAGGGAGTACAACCCCATTCAGAGCAGGGCAATAGTCCAATACCCGAATCGTATACTTCCGGACCTGAAGAACCTCGGTCTTATCAGGATTTAGTCTCAGCTTGTTTGCCCCCATCTAGCTCCGAAACTGCCTCCAGACGATGCAGGACATTGACCGCCCCCTTGGAATCAGGTGGAAAGGAGAGAAAGAGCTGGGTGTTTTCAGCATATTGATGGCTTCATACCCCAAATTTCCTGATGACCTCTCCCAATAGTTTCATATGGATCACATTAATATAATGTTAACAAACTTATGAAAAACCATACAGTTAGAAGAAAAAATGCAACTGCGGCTGGACGGACATTGGTTGTCCTTTTTGCCTGCCTTGTTCTCTCCTAGCCTTTCTGAGGTTTCTTAGATGGTGTCAGATCTCCTGCAGCCCTAGGTCATTTGGGAGAAGTCCAAGCAGGTGCTTCTTCCCATGCCAGATTAACTATTCCCAGAAGCTAGGACCCCAAGAAAAGCTGCTTTGTTGTCTTAAGTTTAAGTCATTAGATGAATAAAATAGAACACTGGTATGGGGTGGCGCAGCGGGTTAAACTGCTGAACCACAAGCTGTCGATCGAAAGGTCGGCAGTTCCATTCCCACGATGGGGTGAGCTCTCGTTGCTTGGCTGGCTCCTGCCAACCTAACAGTTCCAAAGCATGTCAATGCGAGTAGATAAATAGGTACCGCTTGCGGGAAGGTAAACAGCGCTCCGTGTTCCAGGTGCATGCTACGCACTGCGGCAAGGAGAGTCATGCCAGCCACATGACCACGGAGGCGTCTTCGGACAACGCTGGCTCTTCGGCTTTGAAATGGAGATGAGCACCACACCCTAGAGTCGGAAACGACTGGACTTAATTGTCAGGGGATACCTTTATCTTTATGGGGCCGTGTGCCAGAATGACTCCTAGGCAATGATGGTACTGTTGCAATGACCCCAAGTATGGCTGGACTTGTGAAACATGACTGCTCCCAACTATAGTGGACCCAGTTGAAAAACGCCTCCTTCAAACTCCCTTCCCCTCCTAAGTTCTTCAAACGAGGGGAGGGCATGTTATTATCTTTTGTGACTTGTGGTGAATTAGGCTGCAGGTTAGCTTTTAATCAGAGATGAAGGCTGCCCCCATTCAGAATTTGAGGGTCTGGTTTCCTTTCTTTTTGTGATATGCACTGCAGTGAAATTGTCTCCTGCATATTCTTTCTAAGCAGTTGAGATAAGGGGGCAGGTTAATTTGAACCAGTCGGGTATAATTTATGCCTTAACCTTGGTCTTGGCATTTATTTTACCACCCCTCCTCTCCTTTTACCAATCTGTTTAACCCAGTGGCCTCCGAGCAAAAAAAACAAACAAAAAGAAATAAATCTACTTCATAGTCATTATTAAAATCTTAGTTTGAATCCCTTAACAAAGTACCAGACAGCAGAGATTATTATAGTATACTCATATTACCCTATTGCCCATTTCAGTAATAATGTCTGTAATTCAGATACTTATTAGCAACATTCTGATGTCCAGACCTTTTCTGTTATGAATATAATGAACCCATCATTGACTTCCCCTTTGAGTTTTAAGCTATTTGGGGTGAAGCCCGCTGATTAATGGGAGCAATTCAAGTTAATCAAATGGACAGGTCAAGAAGGCAAAAGAATCTTCCAAATCTGTTTGACTAGCAACAGGACATTTCTTCCAGAAATAAAACATAAATAGACCACAGGATTGGTGAGGTGAAGATTGAAAAGCACTAAAAACAAAAGGTACAATCACCTGTATCAAGCAGGAAGCCAAGACCCCCCCCCCCTCTCTCCAGTATATCTATCAATCGATATAGATAATTCAAACAATGACAATCAAAATCAGAGTTATATCGGAGGAAAAAAACCCATCCATTTGTAACATGTAACTGAGCAGATTGAAAGACAAACATTCATGGGGACCACACATTCACAATAGAGATGAAACAGTCATGGTTTCAAAATCTTCCAGTATCAGAAGCATCATTTTTGGTGATAATAAGTCCAAAGCTCTCTGACAGTCTACTGGCCTGTTTAAAAAAATTCCTTCCTTCTTATATATCACATGGAAATTTTATGGGCCCCATACAGGTGTGTAAGAGACACTGCAACATACTCATTTTCATAGTAGAGTTCTCATAAGATGGGCAACCCAATCGTAACTAAATCCTCCCCGTGTTGGTGCAGGTGCGCCAGCAGAGCACACACTGCATCCTGGGGGGGTAGTCCTAGAGGTCTCCTCGAAGTAAGGGAACATTTATTCCCTTCCCTTGGGTTAAGCGTTCACCACCCAAATGGGTCTATTTGGATCTGCTCTGCACCAAGTTTGCTGGCGCACATCCTAGTAGACCCAAGAAGGTGAATCAAGGCCAAGAAGGGGGATAGGATATCGGTGGCACTGCTACTGCCACTACCAGCCTCTTCCCAGCATCAATCTGTCTCTCTTCCTGCCCCAGTCTCTGCCCAGTTTCTCCCCTGGCACTGGGGCTCCTTGGCAGGTGCACTCACTGTACGGCACGTTGCCTTTTCTGACAGCCATAAAGCAGGCTGCGTCACCAGAGCACAAGGATTGGACCTGCCCTGAAGAAACCTTTCCGTCTTCTCATTGTTCCTTTTTATATAGTTATCAGAACTGTCCAGTCTGGTATCAAATGAGTTGTAGTACTGAGCAGAAATCTTGATGGCAATTCTTGTGACATGCTTGAGAGTTAAGACAGCATCATTATGTGAGCTAGAGGCAAAGGCTATGCAAGAGGCTATCAACTTATTGAAGTCTGGGTCTTCGACAGTGTCTGTCTTGATCTTTCTTCTGACCCTCCCAGTGTTTTTGCAGTCCCTGGAATACAGCAAAAGGAAGATGCTTATCAAGTCCTTAGCAGGCTATAGTGTGTAGCTGCTTGGGGGCTCAGAACTGTGTTGGTCTGGCTTAGTCCATTACAGCATCTTAGTAACTACTTTTGAATGGTGAAACGAGGTGTGTGACAGGTCATTTGTCCTTGTGTTTGTTTCTTAATTAAAAGAACAGATTCAGGGCCCCCTGAATCAGGATTGGGACTACGGCATGCAGGAGGGGGTGCATTTAACCCTTTCCCCTTGTACTAAAAAGTTTGCATCGGCACCAATGAGTTTCATTGAGATAAGAGTGCAAAGGAAAGGGGTTAAATGCCTCTTCCTCAAAAGCTGCAGTCCTGATTTTTTTTTTAAAGAATAAAGCATGCAAGCATAAATGAAGTGTCTGGTTTTGTTCTAAAAGCTGTTGAGTTTGAAAGATTGTTAGAGGCTCTGGCACACAAGAGCTCCTGATTTGGGGGGGGGGAGTGACAGAGAGAGAGGGAGAGGGAGAGAGAGATTTCCCCATTTAGCAGCTCTCCAAACATACATCCATCGCAATCCTGAAGTTTGTCCCGGCACCGAAAGCCATCGCGACTGTGCCATAAAGCACATCTGCGATGACTTGGGAGTAAGGAAGGCTGGCGCGAGGCCAGCCTCCCTCACTCCGGCACAGGATCTCCACGTCACTTAGAAATTGAACTAAGGAGGTTGCAAATTGGCTGCAAACAAGGAGTCTGCAAACTGCAAATGAGGAGGCTGCAAACTGCAAACAACACTGATAGTAAGCAATATAGTAAGCAAGACTGGTAGCAGAGCAAATAACTAATGGAGCTAACTAAGGCTGCAAACAAGGAGGATGCAAACTGCAAATGAGAAGGCTGCAAACTGAAAATGCTGATAGTAAGCAAGGCTGATAGCAAACAACTAACAGAACTAACTAACGAGGCTGCAAACAAGGAGGCTGCAAACTGAAAACAAGAGGGCTGCTAACAGCCAAGTCCCACGAAAAGGAGGAACAAGATTTACCAATGACACTAGCCAAGGATAGCCACCCTAGACTTTAGCTGCAGATAACTCAAAATGGCTCCCGAGAGCTAGTGAAATTGACTACAGTAGTTACTTTGGGAATGGCTTCTGAGAGCTGTGGATGTAGCTAAGTTTCCTCTAAGACTCCCTGCGCGTTACCTTCGCTCCACTGAATGGCTCCGACGACGAGGGGGTGGGGCGCCTCGTGCCGGAGAGTAAACGGAGGGTCATAGTGGTGCGGAACTTAGCGTTCCACCCCACCTAGAGTGACACCACTGATACTCCTCAAAGCTAAAAAGGAAATAGGATCATTTGACACCCAGTCCTTTTAATCAAGCTGATTGTTTCCAACCATAAGCAATAATAATAAGCAAGGAGATTTTCAATAGGCACCAAATATTAGCAATCAAAGTTGTGTGATGAATACTGGTTTATTTAATTTCATCTGACTGCTTGTTTACCACATATTCCTCCCTCGACTCCTACAGTTCAGCAATGATCTTCCCACATTGTCTCATTCTTTCTTTCAAAGCAGAACCAACAAAACTCATACATATGAGAACAGGGCCTTCTCGGAACAGGGCCTTCTCGGCAGTGGCGCCCCAATTGTGGAATTCCCTCCCCCTGGAATTGAGAACGGCTCCCTCCTTAGAGACCTTTCGGCGGGGCCTTAAGACATTTTTATTTAGATCAGCTTTTGATGTCTGACATGGCGGGCTGGCTTTTTAACAGATGGCTTTTAACATGTAAATGTGGATGACCCACTGGGGTTGTTTGTTTTAATTGTTTTAACTGTTTTAATTCTTTCTAAATGTATATATGTATTTTAATGTTTTATTGTAAGCCGCCTTGGTTGCCCTTGTGGGAGAAAGGCGGGGTAGAAATTCAAAAAAATAAATAAATAATAAATAATACATATCCTATTTTATCACTTTGGCCTAAGCCTGCAGTTAGATACTTTTTATGCTTTGCACAGGCATAATTTCAGGGTGGTGGGACAGAGGTTTCAGACCATGGCAGTGTTTCCCAAGCTTCTGATGAGGCACCCTTTTATGAACTAAAATTGGAAGAACATTTTCCTCTCAAACCTGGGGAAAAAAACTTGTAAAGTTCGTAAGACTAATAAATGTCCACCCTTACAGGATCCGAACCCATGTTTCTCCATAAGAGCCCAATCCTGCCTAACCCTGTGCCCTGCTATGCAACGAGGCCAATGCAGCCTCCGCTGCATCCAGGGCATGAGACAGGCTGCCAGGAGGTCACCTCGGGGAAGGGAACATTTCTTCCCTTCCCCTGGGTAAAGCCCTCAGCCGCCCCAATGGGGCTACTCAGATGTGCGCCAGCTGTTTTGCGGTGCCCGCTATTTTGTGTAATGGCAGCCAGGCCCAGGAAGGGGGATAGGATTTCAGCGGATCCGCTGCTGCTGCTGATCCTCCTCCTTCCCAGGCCCGGCCAACCAATCCCCTCCTCCTGGAACACCCCATTCCGCCCTCCCCATGTCCCTCCACTACTTTCCCTGGCTGGTGCTCCACTCCATCTGCAGTGAGTAGAGCAGTGCCAGCCTCGGTGCCAGTGCTGCCTACTCCCCATGCCTTATGGCTCGTTTGCGACACCCTAGACTGGCGGAGCAGTTGCTCCACCGGTCTAAGCCTAGACAGGATTGCGCCATAAGTCACTGATCGACAAATCCAGAACAGAGACAGAGAGCCAGTTCAGATTATGCATTGCCTGTTTGATTGACAATAAAAGACATGGACACTCATTGACCCCTTCGCTCATGTCCATTTCACTCACATCCGCTCACATCCATGTCGGTCACATCCATTGGGGTGTGTGTGTGCTCCCTTAATTATGTGAGACAGGGTTCACCTGAAGTGCCCCTTTACAAATGCTAATTAACCTAGGCCACTGAACTAGGTTTATCAACATGTATAGAGCAATGGGTTGGATGAACTGCCTGCCCCACGCAATTAAAGGAAATGCCCCGATTCCTCTGGATGTAAGGGAAGGGACCAGGACCATGCATGCACCATGAGTGCGTATATCCTCTATATAGTGTGGACAGATGAAACATTGTCTGAACTGGCCCTCTGTTTCTGTTTTGGGCTGCCCTGACGTTCTAATTGTCAGGGTTCTAAACTGCAGAGAGAAGCCCCCCCCCCCGCCCATCAGTAGTTCCTGTTGAAGACTTGTGCTGAACCCATGGATGCCTGATGTTTGTTTGTTAGCTATCGGGCTACCTCCATCATAAGTGGTATATGTCTTCCTAACCCAATGTAAATAAATACCAATAATACCATAAATACCAATAATTACTCCTGTTCTATGTGCCATTTGTCATTTCTTGGGAACTCTGCCTTAATTACACAGTGGGTGCAAATAAACACCAAGATACAATGACTTGTAATAAAATGCTTAACCGATGAGCAATTTCTGAGGTGTAAATTAAAATGTAATGTGCTATCTCTAGCCATTGTAATTATAATACACATGTATTTAATTTCATATAGAACATTTCTTTATATTTGTTTTGGTTTTTAGAACTCAACATGAATGAACAAACGCTTCGGGTTGGAAATTGAAGTACAAATAGTTAATCGACTTCGGAAAACAAATTACCCTTGCACCCCCGAAATAAGAATGCAAGACTTTTATTGAAATTACATAACTTTATTGAAATTACATAACTGCAGCAGGGCAAATCTAAACTACAACACAAGTGTGTGGGGCACTAGGTAGGGGAAATGTCTAGGTAGGGCTAACCGTCTATTCCCCCCCCCCAGGTGATCTGGATAATCAATGGGATACCATCTGTCTCAAGGTAGCACTCAGTCGAGGACCGAGTGAGTCTGTCATGGCCAACCCTGAACGGTCGAGGCAGCTGAGCAGCGCAGGCCCACAGGGAAAGGGGGCTTGACAGCCCAACCCCAACTTGGCACTTCTAGCAACCCCACCAAGCTGGACAAGCAATGTGTGAGCGGTCCTGATTCACCCCCTGACCCAGCTGACCTCAGAATGGACACCAAAGGTTTTGTTTTAACTTTTTAATAAAGAAATATAAATATAAAACATCGACATACATAAGAACCTAGAAAAAGAGTCGATAAAATACAACAATTCTTCTGTTTCTCCAGATTTTTCCTGGTTCCAGCCCTTCTTCTACCAACTTCAGGGAGATATCACCCCTATCACAAGAAAGTAAATGGGGAGGGGAAGGGGGGGAGAGAGAATGAATGAAAACATGTCAACACCGCGTGCTTTAGAAGCTGCATATAACATTACTGCTTTTCACTCCTACGCATCTTTCACATTGTATCCACCCTTCTCCAAAGGATCTCAAGTTTTGGCATATACGTGTATCAGATCACCCCAGTCTATCCTCACTTCAGTTTAACCTGAAGCATGTTAGGCAAAAAAAGGAGAGCAGCTGTCCCAGTGTCACCCTGTGGGTTTCACGGCCGACTGAAATAATCACTCCTATCCACTATGATACACTAGCATTTTCAAGGGTCAAGAAAGAAACAATCCAGATATTTTATTAATAAAGACGTTTGCAAATGCAAAGTTGTTTCTGTATCCAAAATGCTGTGAAATTGTGTAAATTTGCCATTTTGGATGCACTTCTCAATAAGTTGTGGGGGAAACGCATGTTTTGAAGTAACAATATTTATGGCGTGTCTTCTGAATGTGAGGATACCCGGGAAATTTGATTAATGTATAAAATATTTTAATAACATGTTATAAAAATAGAAGCAACCAGTTTTTTAAAAATCTTAAAATGCTACGTTTGACTATTAATGTGTTCGGGACAAATGAAAGCTGATTCCCTCAGCACCTCTGAGCACATAATTAGAGACAAAAGATCTAAGAGATGAAGTTACAATCGCCCAAAATATATTTTATATCAGAAGGCCCACCACTAGCAGACTTACAGCCCAATCCTATTGAAAGCTGCCTGCCAGCGGAACGCGGAAAGTGTCAGGATCCAGGCAGAAGTGCCTGGATCCGTTGCACATAACACAGCATAGTTGTGCTAGGAAGTACAACGAAGCCACCAGTGAAATTGCTGGTGGTCGTGTGAATGTGCCAGTGGCGAGGTGGTGGGAGGGACGGGGAGGACTAGTGAGTTTCTGGGCAGGGATGGAGCCGACGTCAGCAGGCTAATTAACTAATGTGGCTAAATCACGTTGATTGCATTTCTCATATTCCTTAGTAGCATGTTGTCCAGCACCTAGAATTCATTCTGCAGGTGATCAATAAACTTACTTGAAACGACTTCTGTAAACACAGAATACGCAGAAGATGCCGAGCATCAAGGCGATAATTGCTAATATGGTTAAACAGGCAACGAGTTGACCTTTATTGGCCTTGGCAGGTCTCTCTAGCACTTGAATGCCAGTCTCTGGCTCATCTGAAACGGAAAAGAAAAACAATGCTTTTAAATGACTCCAACGAAAATATTTAGATTGGGGCCACTGGTCCTTTGGGACCTTAGCCAAGCAGTAGACTCATCTGTTGCGATGGGGCATTTAGAAAGAAATTTGCTTTCTTAAATTTATCCTGCATATTTGGGGGATCTTGGAGCCACGTAAAGGATCAGCAGCCACTACCTGTGTCTGGGGCTCACCGTTTCAGATTGCAGGTGGAGGATCAGAGATTCAAAAGTTACTGCATATAAAAAACTCCCCATCCATACAAAACCTGGCCAGCAGGGAGAGGATTCCAGATAAGCTTTTGCGTGCTAATTTGCATGTCCCTGCCTCCCGGAGGACGGCCATGCCCACCACCACAGTCAGCACTGTGGCCAGTGTTCCAGGCTGGGAACCCAGCCGTGATGCCAATGAGGCGGTTTTGCTCCCCCAGTAAGGCAGTCCGTTCTCGGAGCAGCGCCAGTGCCCACTCCCGCCACTCTGCAGCCTCCTGAGCCCCTGCCACAGCTACCAGGAGGGCTTTGTGCAGTCGGTCAAAGCACTGACAACCCACTCAACCCAGTCCAGACCCCCTGTTACCCTCCCTGACAACCCCTGCTGCCGTCCCTGTCCCCCTGTTACCAAAAGCGTGGCAAGGGGAGGAATTAATATACAGTAGACCCCCACTTTACAATGGGTTCACTTTACAGTCAAAGCACTTTAAAATGGACTTTCCGTAGTAAAACAAGGTTCGCTGCATGATAAGCTATTCATTTCATTTTTGCATCAGCAAACGCTGATGCAAACATGATCCTTCTAGGTAGCGTCTGAGCAGGAAGCAGCGTTTTTAACATCGTGGTTGTGTTTATTGAGGGAAGGACACGGCCTGGTAATTGGTGTTTTAAACTTACAACATTGTGCAAACTGACAGCCATGCCCCCTAAAGAGTGCAGGAGGCTCTTTTCAAGGAGGGATATAGCATCCGAGCTACACCAGTGCAGCGTCCATCTGCCTTTGGTAAGAGTTCTGTGCTGATGGGGCAGTCGTTGCACCAGTGTACTTGGAGCTCTACAAGGGTATCTCGAGGATCCTGTCGCCTCTTCTTTGCCCGGTCCCTCCCCTTCTCTCTCCTATATAGCTGGCACATGTCCGAGAAGACCCACAGGCCATCAGGAAGCCTACAGAGAGGTAAGGAGAAGCCTTTGGAGATAAGAATAAGAATATGAGAGGGAGAACCATGGGCCTCTCTTTAGAACATATAATTCTGCTTCCAGAGGAGGAAGCGTTTGGGAAGCTCAGCTGAAACACCGTCTTCTAGAGATTGAATTCCAGACTCTTCATTCCTCTGCTCATACAGTTTATTCTCCTGTTTTCTTTAATTTCCCTTTTTTTACCGGGTCAATTATCTCCTTACCTTTCCTTTCTAAAACCTCCAGAGGCCTTCGGAGAGGAAAGCCTCCTCGGCCCAGCTCCATTTTATAAAATGGCAAGGAATAGGGTTCGGCTGTGAAAAATGCAAAAAGTAATTTGTGAACACCAGACCATGGTAACTGCATTTTAGTTTACACAGTTCTGAGTATCAAGAGCCACGTGGGCCTCCAATGGAAGGGAAGTCCAAGTCTTGGGTCTACCACAGAAAAAGCCTCGCTCCTAGTGGATGCCTGCCTTACTTCCAAACCCATGCCTGCAAGGAAGGGCTGGTAAGGACGTCCCTTCCCTTAGGGCTATTGTACTTAAAGGGAACACTGGAGAATGCTGATTAGAACGAAAAGATGGAGAATTGGAATTACTGACACATTTGGTGCTGCTTCTCTCTGTTCAGGTTAGGTGCTGAAGCAGCAGTTTCAAAACGGGCCTCGATCCAGATGTATTTGTATGTACTAACAGGTACAGAGCCCAAGAATGTGACTGGGAATTTCCCTCCTTACGGCTAAGCCTGTGTAAACGCACACCTCCTAAGGACTCTGTCATATGAATGGGGGCCACATTGCATGCCTCAAGGAAGAAGCTCATCTGGGCAAAAGGGCAAAAGCTCAAGGGAAAAAGCCATCTACTCATAGGATTCCCCATCAAACAAGGGAATCCATTTGCAGAAGCCATTTTAGGGCAAGTGCATTCCTTCATCCTTTGAAGCCATGCTTATGAACCAAAATGAATGGGTGCATAAACGCAATGGAGCAAGTTCTCTTAAAAGAAGATCCGAAACAATTGCTAATAATAAAGGAAGCAGTACAAAATAATAGCTAGATAGCAGAAAAATATGAGACTTTGGGCTCAATCCTATCCAACATTCCGGTTCTGATGGAGCCGTGCCAACGGGGCAGGCGCTGCATCATGCGGGGTGGGGGCAGTCACGGAGACCTCCTCAAGGAAAGGGAATGTTTGTTCCCTTACCTCGGGCTGCATTGGTGCTGGAAAGTTGGATAGGATTGAGCCCTTACTGCCCAATCCCATCCCCCACCATGTGAAAGCATGCAGCCTTGCCAAATGAGGCTGCGATGCATATTATGGTGGTGGGTGGGTGGGGGGACAGTCAGACAGCCTGCAGGAAGTAAAAAAAAACACATGGTGAATATATTTCACTTACCTGCCCCCCCCCCTTTGGTTGGCTGCCGAATCATTCCGGTCAGCCATGAAACAAGTTTGACACCCTGTTGCAAACCCTTCTTATCTTCCCTTTCTAAGCGCACGACTGGCGTAAAAGCTTAGACTTGTCCTGTGCGTGTCCTTCAAGCCGTGTTTTTCCTTCTTTCTCCCCAGGGATGCCCCATAAATATATGTTCATACGGAAGCATCGTCAGGCAAACAAGTCACACGTGTCAGAAAGACACACGGTCAGGCATCCAAGACATATGTGTCATCACAGGTTTACAGGTATTTTTGGCATTTGTTCATTTTCTGAATAAATCTGCATCCTTTGATAGGAAGCACCTTCTCTTCCAGTTTGTTTTTTGCAAAGGGGTTTCCTTTCATTTTTAACCCAAACAGCTTCTGCAAGAAAAACAGCCCTAACAGGGAGTAGATGAAGGGCAGCCCAATCCTGTCTAGGGGCACCACAGCGTGTAAAAGCACGCTGTGCCGGATCCTGGGTAGCAGTGGTTCTCAAACCTTTTAGCACCAGGACCCACTTTTTATCAGGACCCACCTAGTTTTACGAGACTTAAAAAAAATGTGATCTATAAATAAATAAATAAATATATTTATTTATATTTATTCAGAAAATGAACAAATGAATTTATTTATTTACAAGTAAAGAGCTCAGCTCTTTGCAGGGCAATTAGTAGCTATCTGATTTTTGAATAGCCTCAGGGCTTGTGGCAATTACTCATTTGATCTTTCCATCACCTGGGATCCACCAGAAATCAGGTCATGACCCACCAAGTGGGTCCCGACCCACTGTTTGAGAAACACTGCTGGGTAGGATTGTGCCCACGCCGGTACAGCTAGAGCACTCCTGGGGAGAAAGGCCTTATTGCCAGCTGAGCAACAACACGCAGAGTGTTGAAAACGTGCCTTGCGGGAAGTTGATGACACCCAGCCCCGGTGGAGCCATCTCTCCACTGGCACTTAGCTGCTCTGGATTGCGCCCTAACTTACCATCCAGTGGTTCATCAGCTGTTCTCTCATTTGGAGTCACTTTCATGCTGGCCTCGACTGAAAAATCACAGAAATATTTCTTTTAATACGTTTATCCTGCCTTTCTCCTTACAGTAAGGAACCAAGATGGCTCACAATCAACCACAATTAAAACAAAGAGATGCTTGGAAGGCCAATCTAATGACAACTTTGTGAAGTGACTCAGGCAGCTCAGTCTGATGTCTGCTGTAGCCAATTTTTTGTGGTGTCACTGAGGTTGGTGTCACCCAGTGAGATACGTGTGGTGTCACCTCTCCTGGCCCCGCCCCACACCTTTTGGACCTCGGTGGACTAAAATTTTCTATACCGTACAGTTGGCGGGATGATACTAAAATGACTGTTGTGGGACACAAAACATGGGGGGTGGGGGTGGGGTTGAGGATTGATACTCCTACTCCAGCAGGAGTGGGGGGGCTGACAGATGTCTGTAGCTTTGTTGTTGGGGGCTGAGGACTTGAGACGGGTGTTGCGGAGGGAAGAAGGGTCTCCTATGTTTCCCTTGGCTTCACTGGCGCCTCCTCCCGCTCACTTTCGCAGCTTTGCCCATACAGTCCTTTTGGCCTCCGGGGGCCTCCGTGCCTCTGCCTCGGCTTTCAGTTGCCACTCAGCCCAGGAAAGGGTTTGCTGCTGGGCTTAAGGCTTGGCCTATTTAGGGCTTAGCTGCCTTCTGCCTCCTCTCGCCCCAAGGATTTTGCTGGCTGACTCAGCCCACGCTTCATTGTCTGCTGGCCGGCTTGGCAAGCCCAAGGAAATAGCCACCTTTCCCTCCCTCCCTCCCGCCTGTGTAGGTAGACTTGGATCGTTGCTCGTCTCCGCGGCATTCGCCTATCGGCTAGCTTTCATGGCACTTCACTCTGCTCGGCGGCTGACCATTCGGAACTTCATAACTACCCCTTTCCACCGCTTGCCCGTAGCCATGCCTTTCAATGGTGCTTCTGCGACTTGCCGCCTGCCACCTCCCGTCGCTTCCCGGTGACGTTGTAAAGGACAAATTTGCTCCCAAATACTGGCAAGCAGTGGATAGCGGTGGGCAAGTGGTGGGTACAAAGTTCCGAATGGCCAACCGCGATGAAGCGCCAAGGAAGCTAGCTGAAAGGGAATGCTGCTGAGACAGAGAAAAGATCAGAGTCCACTTGGTCTGGGCAGTGGGCGGCTTGTCCCCTGGGCTTGCCAAGCATGCCAGGTAGCCAATGTAACCCGGGCTGAGTTGGGCAGCAAAAACGGTGGGGAGAGAAGCGGGGAAAGGCAGCTAAGCCTCAAGCCAGGCAAAATCTTGAGCCTGTCTGCAAACCCTTAGCTGGGATGAGCAGCAACCGCAAGCCAAGGTGTAGGCACAGAGGCCAAATGGGCCCAGTAGGTGAAACCATGAGGACTGGCGGCGGGGGGAGATGGCAGCGCAGCCACAGGCAAACAGAGGAGACCCTTCTTCCCTCCCCAAGTTCTCAGCCCCCAATCACAAAGTCCCTCCGCAAAGGCCTCGTCATCTTCAGGCTCCACATGCGCCCCTCTCCTTTGGCTCAACTTGTATCCACTCCACTCAAGACCGGGCATTTTGGTATCTGAAGGTGACACCCGGGGCAGACCATACCCTAGTACCCCTAGCAATGCCCCTGTTTGTGAGAACAGTGGATGAGAGAGAAAACAGCATTCTGTGTCTGACAAAGAAAAACACCTGACTCATGTATGTTCTAGAAACACAGATGTCAAAAACTGCAGATCTAGGTCTGGCTGAACGGCCTTTGAGAAAGTGGTGTTCAAGGTTTCATGAAACCCTGTGGCTTCTCTAAAGCTGATCTGGTGCCCTCCAGTAAGACGAGTCATAGCGGACAAGCTTTCCTGAAAGGAAACTTTCCATCTTCTCAGGTAGGGTTGCTACTACAGGATGGTTTGGACTGCACTGTCAGTTCACAGGAGGCAATAATAAACCCAAGACAGGCACCATTTGGTGGTAAATACACCAAGTAAATAAAACCGGCATGTCGTTCAAAACCCATTCAACGTTTTATCAGCTCCCCCGCCCCCTTAGAGTGCAATGGTTGATACTTACTGGCCTGATGGAGAAAATTGAATCCATATTTGAATTCATCAGTGACTAAAAGTGGAGAGAAAAAAATAAGAGAACACATTGAAGACAAAATATTTTCTGGTGATAGGACATATTACACAAAACAGCGTTTGGGAGTACTATAAACTGTGTCAGCCCGCCACGCCGCTCGCGCCGGGGTGGTGCTTCTCGCAGCGGCCGGAGGGGCCACTGAGCTGGACAGCAGCTCACCCTCAACAGCCAGGCACCAAGACGCTGGGAAGATCCCGGGGCTTGGAGACCTGGCTGTGTCTTCCCCGATGTGCCAGTGGACTCCCCCTGGCTAGTTCCCAGCTGCGAGACTTCGCGATGTGTCTTGCAAGAGCCACGCCCGATGAGAGGCACATGCCTGGAAGTGGCAAGCTGGCCCGCCCGCCCAAATGGCTCATAAGGGAGAAAGAGGGAGGCCGGTCTGGAGGGCTCCCAAGGAAGACAGGACCAGAGCGTGGGAATATCCTGCTTCCTAGTGAGAGAGTCCCAGTCTCTGGGGTGGACAAGCCTCCTTGTTCCCCCGCAAGAGCAGGAGAGGGGGCCTGGCCACGAGGTTGACACTGGGAGGCCAGTAAAGCCCCAGAAACAGCCTGGGGAGGCAGCCCAGGACAATCCCAAACATCCCACCCTTGGAGCATCAGGGCTCCAGCGCAAACACTCCCCCCACCATCCAGCTGGGCACCTCTGGGAGTGGGGCAAAACACCCCTGTGGGCACCAGGAACGCTGCCGGCCCTGAGCACTTCAGTCAGTAATTCCATCCCAGCCCCTCAAGGTTGAGAGAGTGTGGTTTTTCACACACACACACAAGAACACACACACTCACTCGCAACAGCACATGAGATTGCACCATGTGCATGCACCTCCCATCAGGGACTTGCAGTGCGGGGGCAGCTGGTGAGGCAGAACCTGCTTTCCTGAAACTTCTTCTCAGGTAGGGTTGCTACTACAGGATGGTATGGGGTTGCGGCGCTGTCAGTTCACAGGAGGCAATAGCAAACCCGGGACTGGCACCATGTTCTGGGGCCCTGGGACAATGTCTACTCATAGAGCTGGATTGGTGGTAAATACACCAAGTAAATAAGCTGCATGTGATTCAAACCCCATGAAGTATTTTATCAGTGATATGTTTTTTTATTCCTTAGAATGTAACTTTTTCGCACACACGCATATTCTCTACAGCACATGGGATCACTCCGTGTGCAAGCACCTCCCAAATGGCTTAGATCCTGTGCTGCATAGTATCCAGATAGGACACACATTTGCGTGGCTGGTGCTCTCCTCGTGGGAAGGGAACGTTTGTCCCCTTACCCTAAGGAGAGCCCCAGACGCCCCAATCGGTCTACTTGAATGTGCTCCAGCTATTTTCCTGGCACACATTCGAGAGCACTGTGTAATGGCAGCCAGGCCCAGGAGAGAGGATAGAATTCTCCCTCCTCCAATGATCTCTCCCCCTTCCTGGGCCCGACCGACCAATCTCTCCCCTCTGGAATGCCCCATTCATCCCCATGCCCCTCCGTCGCCCAGTGGGGAACTCATCTTCCCCGGCGGGCACAGCTCTGGATCTGCAACGAGTATAGCGGCAGCCGGTCTTGGCGCTGGCGCTGCCTACTTGCTAGGTGCTGCAAACGTGCTTTACGGCACCCTAGACCAGCGGAGTGTGTGCTCTGCCAGTCTTTTTCTAGGAAGGATTGAGATGTAACTTACCTTGTTGAGAATCCTGCAGCTCTTGAGCACTGAAGCTGAAATCCTCCATGATTATATGCACTGAAAGATCATAGAAATATTTCTTTTAAAACATGGCAGCAGCCCGCTGCTAGATGCAAGGGGCCAAAGGCGGGGTCTTGGCCTGACTGGACTGCCTGTCCCGTGAGCCAAGCAATGAGGGAAGGGGCAGGCAGCTGCACAGGTACCTCTCAGTCACGCCCATTTGGCCCCAAGCCCGCCTCGGTGGGGGCCTCTCGTGGCGCTGCTTACCAGGCAGTCCAGCGAGGACGATACTGACGAGGCGTTGTTGCTTAACTCAGGACTAGCCTCAGCCAGTCGTTGCCCCATGAAATAGAGGAAGCACGGCTGGCAAATCTTGCAAAGTGGGGCGGCATCAGCCAAAATAGAAGAGCAAGGCCTGCAGCCGGGTCAGGAATGAGAGGCCTAAAGCAGAAAGCTTTGGGCTGAAAACAATGTGCTAAAGGCCCGCCAGCAAGCTGAAGGGGGTGGCAAGTGGCGTGCTGCAGCAGCGCTAGTGAAAAAGGTGGCTGCCGGCAGCCGGTGGATAGGGGGCAAGTGGCAGGTACGAAGCTATGAATGGTCAAGCTCCATGGAAGCTAGCCGCAGATGCCGAGCAACGATCAGAGTGTACTTGGGGTGGTGGTGAACAGCTAGTCCCCTGGGCTTGCCAAGCCTGCCAGAAGGCCAAGGAAGTCCAGGCTGAGTCAGGCAGCAAAATCCGTGGGGACGAGAGTCTGAGAAAGGCAGAAGTCTCAAGCCAGGCGAAGCCTTGGGACCAGCAGCAAACCCTTCCCTGCCGAAAGCCAAGGCGCAGGCACAGAGGCCCCCGGAGGCCAAACGGACTCAACGGGTGAAGCCGCAAGGGCAAGCGGCCACGTCACAGGAGAAAGTAGCAAAGCTGCGGGAAACAAGAGACCCTTCTTCCCTCCCCAAGTCACAAAGCCCCTCGCCAATGGCCTCCTCAGCCTTGGGCTCCATGTGTGCTGTTCTCCTTCGGCTCAGCTTGTATCCCCTTCCACTCCACTTGGGGCCGGGCATTTTGTTGTCTCCCTCCCTGAAGGTGACACCTGGGGCGGACTGTGCCCTATGTACAACTACCATTACCCCTGTTGGTGAAAACAGTGGAGGAGAGAGAAAACAGCATTCTTTTCCTGACAAAGAAAAACACCTGACTCATGTACGTTCTAGAAACACAGATGTCAATGACTGCATGTTTAGGTCTGGTGGTCGGTGCCCTCCAGTGAGACAAGTTATAGCGGAAAAACTTTCCTGAAAGGAAAGTTGCCATCTTCTCAGGTAGGGTGGTATTGAGTCTGGGGGCCCTGGGACAAAGTCTACTCAGCTGGCTCAGTGGTAAGTACACCAAGTAAATAAGCTCATTCAAAACCAATTAAATGGGTTCAAAACCCATGTCGTTCAAAACCCATTAAATGGTTTATTAGCTTTTCTTCTTTTTTAATCTCCATAGAATGCAACGTTGGCTACTTACTGTTTGTGTCCACTGCCCGCAGACTTCGTTTTATTTGTTCTTCAGTCACTAAAAATGGAGCGCAATAAGAAGAGAACAGTTCAACATTTTCTGGTGAGATCTTAGGTCATATTATACAAAAACTGCTATTGGGAGTGCTATGAACTGATAAATTATACGCTGCAGAATAAGTTGCGTGCGCACACACGCACACTTACAAATACTCTACAGCACATGGGATAGCACCATGTGCAAGCACCTCCCACATGGCTTAGGGCACTTGAGAAGGGGGTCTTATTCTGCATAGATCTGGTCACTCAAGTTCTTATATGCTCATTTTAAATACATGTCACATAAGTTTCCATCCTCTTCACTTGTTTAAAAGAAACATATGCTCAAAGAGCCATACCTTCTGAAGAAATAACTGAAGAAACATACAAAACGATGACTAGAAACAGCTCCATGCTGGTTATAGCTCCAGATACAGCCTCTGGAATAGCTCCAATCACATTTCTGGTGACATGAACATGTAGCTCACTGTGACATCGCTATGGCTGTCAGACCTGAAAGGGACCAATCAGAGCAGAGCAGAATGCTGGGCTGGCTTGACCTCTGCTCTGCTTTCCTGCTGGAAATGGCCTCTCTGAAGCAGCACATGGCACTTCTGGGGTCAAGTACCTGCTTCAGAGAGGTGATCTTAAATAACCCCTCCTTCCATGTTTGGTCCCAACCCAAATGGCAGCTCTGTGCAGCTGCCACATAAGAGTAACCCTAAACACGATCTCTGACTAAACACTGGCATGTACTGTATAGCATCATGAAACCGTAAAGCTTGGATGTGCTATATTGTGAGTCTCTCAGGAGGCAAAAGGTGGAGTAGAAATTCTTAGAATTATAAACAAAGCAAAATAAGCTGTTATTACGAATGATGTACCAAGGCAGCTCGGGAGGTGAGAGACAGAGACCTGGATGGTGCGCAGAGACAATCAGTGGCATTTGTCCTCCCGCTAACTGAGTCAAGGGCACCTGTCACGCGGCGGCTGTCTTATACTGAGCAGGAGAGCTATTGGTTCCCACACAGCATCTTTTCCAGTGGCTGCTTGCTGGTGTCCCCCTTGCTCTTTGTAGACCATGAGCACCTCTGGAACAGAGAACCATTTTCTCATTCCTTTACTAGTTCAACCACATTGTGATCTTTTTTTCACTCATTGGCAGCCATTTGTGCAACTTTGAAATTGTTGCATTAGTGCAGCATTGTCAGGGGACCTCCAAACAGATAAAAAATTAGGAAAATATCAAGGTGTTTCCACATATCTGAACTGAAAGTGATTCAGTTGCGCATCTGTGGTAGGAAAGGGACTGTTGTCCTGGCCAGGCCCCTGTAAAACTGGAATATTTGAATGCCATTAGAGCGAATGATAGGTCTCAGTTTGAGGCCAGAGCAGGACTAACTTCATTTTCTATTTGTCAGCCAAAGGGCCTTCAGAATGTCTTCAAGCTGACCCAGTATAACCCCTATCCTTTTAGCAGCATTTTGCCTCTGTGCCTTATCTCCTAGGCTCAGTCTGTACAGGGAACAGTCTCCTAGGCTCAGGTCTGGCTCAGTTGGTAGAGTTGCTGCCTCGTAAGCCTGAAGATCGGCGAACGGCGAGTTCAAGACACGGCACTGACAAAAAAGCTGTGAAAGCCTCTGTGAGGAGAGATAAGAGTTGCCAGCTGCGTCGGCCGAGTGTGGGAGACGACGGCGGGGAGAGGCCAGGCAGACTGCAAAGGATACCATCTGGAATGCAGCTGTTCATGAAAGATTGAACATTTATATATGATTGTAAAAAAAACACCTTTAGGGGGGTTGGGAAAGCCAGCCCATGTAAACCGCAAGGGAAGAATCCTGATTTGGGGTCAATTATAGAACTTTTCGTATCTGCTGTGTTTGTGGAGCTATAACATTCATTTTTTGCACGCATTCATTTTTGGTCTTTGTATAATCTTTAGTAACCATTTTAACGGGTGTGTTTTTAAAAAAATTCACACCTAAAGGGGTAAAAAGGGGGTAAAAGAAAAAAGTGTTGGGGAGGGGGGCAAAGAAATACACCAAGATTGCATCACCACTATGCCCAGTATGCCAGCTGCCCAGACCTGAACGAACATGGACAAAGGAGGGTGGTGTAAGCTAGCCCCCCCCCTCTAGTGTGTGAGCCATCATGAGATGATAGAAGAGAGCAACCCCCCCCCCCTTTCCAGGAACCACAGCCCAGCCCAGTGTTTCTTTTGACTGTTGTACTGGACATTGTTTTAAGAGCGGAAAGGTTAGCTCTGTACAGAGTTTCTAGTTTCTGCTGTGAGAATCTGCTGTTATCTTGTGTCCTTGGAGAAGGGGACAGAGCTTGTTTTCTCTCTCTCCTGTTACTGAGTTTTGTTAAAAATAAACTGTTTCAGCAAAGGAAAAGAGCATAGCTGCTCAACAAACAGTGGCATTCTTTGTATGGGGGAGCTGGTGTGCTGCACCCCAGGCGCTGAGTGGGCACGGTGCTTCCGGGGGGCGCGGCAGCTGGGCTTGGGGCGGCGTGGCGTGGCACCGGAGCCTGGCTGCCGCGCCCCCGGGAAGCAGCGCGCCCACTCGGCGCGTCACCAGCTTCTGGAGGCTCCGCTCCGAAGCCGGGACAAGCCCTCCTCATTGCAACCGCCCAGTTCGGCGGTCGAGGGCTTTGTGAGAAGGCCGAACGCGTCGCCGGCTTTTATTTGGGTTTTCTGCACATGCGCAGAACCTTTCTGAGGGCAAACGGGCTGCGCATGTGCAGAAAACCCAAATAAAACCGGTCGCTCTGAGGTGGGCTTCCTGTCCTCGGAGCAAAGCCTCTCCGGAAGCCGGTGACGCGCCGCTTCCGGGGGAGGGCGGCAGCCGGGCTCTGGCGGGACGGGGGCACTCCAGCCCCCGCCCCCCGGGCGCTGGAACACCTAAGAATGCCACTGCTCCACACGGATGGCGGCGGAAGGTAAGCGCTCCTTCGCTGGCCGCGTGGGCAGTCCAGCTGGGCGAGGGAGGGGGTCCATTAGCCTAGCCGGCCCAGGAGGGGGCAGAGGATGGCGTAGGCCATACCCCCATCCCCGCTGGGCAGGCTATGCCGTTACACAGCCTCCTCTACTTCCGCCAGCTACTTAGCTGGCAGAAATCCGAGGAGGCCGATAGGGCTGGCCCAGGATTACACTTGGGGAAGGGGACGAGTGTCCCCTTCTCCAAGTAGACCTCCAGCCTGGTGCGCGCCGGGCAGCTGGTGCACAGGATCCGGCGGGCAGCCCTGGGCCACCGGTTGGATCATTAGTCAGGATTGCAACCTGCTTTTGATACTCCGGAGGAGATTAAGAACTATTTAGGAATTTGGGGATACAAAGTTTTTGAATGGATAATTCTACTTGGGGTGCAATAGTGTATATGTTGTGCTTTGAACCCAACAAATGGGATAGAATGGGAACATTCTAAATGGAGTAAAATGGGATAGAATATAAATTATTGATTTATTCTGTAAGATGAGAAGCACAACAAGGTGAGCGGGTGATAGGGCTTGGGAGGAGAAAGACAGGCACATCACTGTAGCATGGCGGGCGGGGCAGGCCGTTGGGGGTGATGCGCGCAAGTCGCCCCCGTTCCTCACAGAGGCTCCGAGGCCGGAAGAAGGCCTCGGATGCGTCCACCCCGTCCAGTGGTCCGGGGCCTTCTGAGAAGGCCCAATGCGTCGACGCGTCATTTAGCTTTTTCGCGCATGCGCAGACTGTTTCTGAGGGCAAAAGGGCAGCCCTTGCCCTCAGAAACGGTCTGCGCATGTGCGAAAAAGCTAATAAATGACATGTCGACGCATTGGGCCTTCTCAGAAGGCCCCGGACCGCCGGACAGGGCGAACGCTCTGCAGCAGTGGGGGTAAGTGTCACCCTAGGGCAGGGGTGATGCGCACGCCCCCACTCCAGGGTGACTTGCCCCCTAGCAATGATAATGGAGGAAGGGCTGCTGAGCTTTCCATTTTGTCACAAAATTTAAAGATACAGCTCATCTCCAGCTTGCAACCTGGCAACCTTTTTATTCTCACATTTGACATAAACTCAGCAGTAAAGATATTCCCCAACAAGTCTTGGGTAGATGTTCTATGCACACTGACTGTCAGAGTCCGTCCCATTGAACCCGGTGAGATGTATGTCTAGTGAACATGTATAGGACTGGGCTTCAAAGCAATGACTTTTTTTTTCTGCATATTCAAAACTAGAAATCAAATTTCAAAATCTCAATTTCAAAATCTAAGCTTCTGGAAGGGTATCATGGCATATTATTATAGAATACTATTGGAATTCCTACCACGACTTCAATCCTTCCCATATTTTTCGGACACAAGCCTCAGTGTATTTAATAGGACACGAGTCGTTTGCTGTGCAAATGGAATAGCTAAACATTAAGGTGATAAGATAAAGCATGGCTTGATGTTGCTTTTGTTGCCATTGGCTGATAGAACGTAATGCCTCCTACCTTCATGCCAGCTCTGCAGCCATTATAAAAAGAGAAACAGTCCTTCATATTTGATATTCAACCTTGGATCAGGAAGAGTTCCCAAATGGCAATGTTTTAATATGCAAGAGTAAATACATAATTTACTCATGCTCCCCTTTGAAGAAAAGTATGAAATGCACAAATAACCCCAAGGAGGTAATAGCTTGATTAAATTTTGAGTTCAATATATTTCAAAGATGTGACTTAACTCCTTCTTGATTTACGTAAGGCTGTTGTATACATACTGTAACTGTGTATTTTTTCTGAATACCGTCACTTCATATCCTTTTGCAAGAAAAAAAAAATCTGAGAATTGCCAAGTGATTTTTTTTTTTTTGGTCTTGGGGAAAAACATGTACAAGTTAATCAAGTTGTCAGATGTTTATTTCATAGAACTAAAGATCAAATATACCCATCTAACTTAATAACTGCCAGAACCTTCAACCAATGAACAGTGGGTGGAATGCTGGAAAACCAAATTGATTTTTCCTTTGAATTATTCTATGCATCAGAATTGTGGGGTGCAAATATAAGATGTTCTTTTGGCCCAATCCTATTGAGGGCCTACGGCAGCAGATCTCATGATCTACTGCCATAAGCCCCTCCCCCCATTCCAGCAGCACGAAAGTCACACCACCATCATGCGCTTCAGAACCGCCAGCACAAACAGCCAGAGGCTCTGTGAGCTCGCCAGTGACTCCCAGATGCCCCGTCAGAACTGATAAGTTGGCAATGGGGGCAGTTCTGGGGAAGATCAGAGCTGAGACTGGGCAAAATTGGAGGCGGTTTGGGGGCGATTTAGTGGAGGATCTCGGTAGAAGCAGCGCACACCAAGATCCTATCCCACTTTCCCCAGCCCAGCACACCCCCTGAAGGACCCTGGGAAGCTAAATAGCTATCATAGGTCCAAGTAGACCCATTGGCGACCAGGCAGCTTATGGGGAGGTAAGTAAAAAAATATTTTACTTACTGCTTCAGGGTCATCTGGTCATTCCCCGCCCCCCTCACCATATCAAGCAGCGCATGTTCTGTTGGCAGTGCAGCATTCTATGGGCTAGCAGGGGATAGGATTGAGCTGTAAGTGAGGTAAAGCCTATTTTGGAAATTCATCTTGAATGTAGAGTCTTGACTGAAGTGTTGGTGGAAGTTATATCTGGCAGTATAAACTACCCAAGAAAGGTGGCCATGTGCGCCAGGTCAACTCTATGATCTTTCATGGAGATAGACAGCAGGTGCCCTGACGGATTGGATTTGGCTGCCAAAGGCATTTTACTTGCATCTTGATCCTGTATAGCTCTGCCAAATTTTAATTGCAATTTTTGACCACAGTTTGCACAGTGTTTTTCAAAGTGTGAGAGATCTTTCTTTAATGTCACATCTTCTTTTGAAATGTGTACAGAACAGTGGCATGCCATCACTGGTGCAGCCGGTGCAGCCCACACCAGCTGCCGCGTTGGGGGGGGGGTTGACGTGCCGCGCAGCCTGCGGGTGACAAAGTCCTAGTCTCCTTCCCGGCCTCGCCCCCATGAGTATGCCCCAACGTACTGGCCGACTGACTGCACTGTTACTATCCGCTGCTCCCGCAGCCAGGCCCCGCCCAGCAAGACTCCAGGTACCCTCTGAGCGGACTGGAGCATGTGCCTAAGCTTTCCTCTGTTCGCACACACGCGCCAGGCCACTTCGACATTACCTGAGACCTTGCAAAGCCTGTGGTACTGTGTCGGGACGGCCTGGAGCGTGCACGAATGGAAAAAGGGTCATTCAATATATTGGACTCAATGCCGAAAGTTACTGTCCGTGTGGGCAGGGTGTAGAAACTGTATTGCACATGCTTTTAGACTGCACACTTTGAGGAGGTGCGATCGAAATACTTAGGTTTGATCCAAGCTAACATGAGAGGTTGGTCGGACCAGGACAATTTGTTATATCTACAGAGGTGGTCAATATATAGTGGAACGAACGGCTGCCTTTCTATGTGAGATTTTTAAGAGTTGGGATAGTGAACATCAGTATTTGGAGGGGGGTGTTATTTGTGGGATTGAATGGAATTTATTTAGTTGTGTACTGATTATGCCAATAAAGGTTCTTCTCATTCTAATTCTAAAAAAAAATGCACAAGGTACAAAATTTTATGAAGTGGATTTATTCAATATAAAAATCTTGCTGTTTAAAACACCTTAACCATTAACAAGTATTTTAAAATGTCTATTAATAAATATTGTTGACAACTACAACAGGTCATTTAAAGTGTGGTCAACTTTAGTCTGACAAACATGATCCTACAAGGACAATGAAAGCACACACTTATCAACTATAGGTTCATAAAGATAAAATTATCCCTGGCCCTGTGGACTGTACAATATAAATTAAGACGATGGGGTTGGGGAGTTAGGAGAAGAAAACAGAAAGAGGGGAAAGATGAAGAGGAAAGAGAGACAAAAGATGAATGCAAACGAACACAGTTCCATGTGCTTGCATTTCATGTCATGTGACAATGTGGATTTAAAGGGTTAAGCAAAAGTTTCATGGAAGAGATGGCTCTGGGACTGGGGTTTGGAGAAAAAAAACATTAGATTGATCATGAAAAGTTGCAATGATATACATGGACTATTGGTGTTCAGTAACAGTTCCACCAGTTCTGGAAAACAGGAATGGCCTACCTATGTGTGTGTTTTTCCCCTTCTGTTGGACTGCCTGTTTGTATTTCAGCCAGTGCTCTTCCCATGATAGCAGTCTTGGAGGGCTATTGAATCAGCCCTACCTGCATTTATACTGCTGTTATTTTTGGAACAACGCTGGCTGGCTCAAACCATGCTACGGGAAGCCAAGAATATAAGTGGTTTGTCCTCTTGCCATCCCAATTCCGTCCACAACAGACCCCTGGATCCCATTGAGCAGAATCTTAAACAAATCAGTGCGATTGTCTCCATTCATCCCTTGTGCTGCAACTTCCAGCTTCGGTTGTGAACCTTGTTGGGTGAAGAACCCAAACCTATAACAGTCCTGGAGTTGTCAGCAAAGGGTGGACTCAAATTGTTGCCCTTTCAGGAGCTGGTCTGAAACGCGGCTCCTTGACCACCACAGGTTTTTGGAAGACCATAGATCTAACTGGGCCCAAGTAGCTTTATTGGCTCTTTCCCAGTGAGTGATGATTCCTTACTCTTTCCTGTCCACTTTCTATATAACACTCCTTGCTGTTACTTATTTATTGATTATTTATAAAATTGTGTCACTTTGTGAGCAATAAAGTGCTCAATGTGATGTATCACAATACATAAGGTAAAAGGTATCCCATGCTCGAAAGCCAGTCATGTCCGACTCTAGGGTGCGGTGCTCATCTCCATTTCTAAAGCCGAAGAGCCAGCGCTGTCCGAAGACGCCTCCATGGTCATGTGGCCGGCAAAGCTATTACCTTCTCACCACAGCGGTACCTATTTATCTACTTGCAATGTCTTGCTTTCGTACTGCTAGGTTGGCAGGAGCTGGGACAGGAGATGGGAGATCGCTCTATCACAAGGCACTCTGGTCTCAAACTGCTGTCCTACCGACCTTCCAGTCTGCAGTTCAGCATCTTAACCACTAAGCCACCATCACAATACATAAAACCAGCTAAAACACAATTATAAGGAGACATCCATTGTGTGTTTTAATTGTTTTATTGTTTATTTATTGTTGTTTCTCATTTTTAGATGATTGAAAGCCACTTTGAGTGCTCTCACTGGGAGAAAGGTGGAGTAAAAAATCCAATAAATAACCAACAGAAACCTACACCTCACCTGTGCAGAGCACAGACTGTTCTTCACTCTGCCTTCCTCCCAGCCCACAGGTGTACACATTTAACTCCTGTTGCGGATACACACCCTTGGGTAACAATGCCTTATTAATCTTTGCCCACTCTGTTTTCTGACCCTGCACACTTTTTGTTTGTTTGTCAGCTTTGCCAATCCCATTGCTTGCTCCTTGCTTGCTTGCTTTCTCTACCCCTGTCTTACTTGTCTGGAGGGTCACCTAAGAACCACAGCTTACCATTCCAACCCATGATTTTGCCTTACCCTTTGGTTAGACATCTGCTTTTTCCTTCACAGGTTAGAGACCCATAGACTTGAAGAGAGTCTGTGATAGAGGTGTTTCTGCAGCAAGCCAAACTGGAGCTGGTGCTGCATGAAACTGTGCCACTGTGTAAGTCTTAGACGCCTAGGAAGGTCACGATAATCCATCAAGTTTGATTTGCTATGTGGATACTGTTCCACTGGTGTGGATAATTATCTTGAACTTCCCTTATATTCAGTTCTCTTCTATTTACCTTCCTTTGGGGAAAATGACAGCTGGATATGCAAACGTTGGCAAAAGACTGATTTGGAAAGGGAACAATGTACATCCTGTTGCAGATGTCTGTTGGCACCAGATTACATGCAATTGCATGGGTATTCTGATGCACATTTGAATGCATTTTCCTGTCCACAACCAGATGCAACCTGTAGGACATCCATGCATCCGTCCACCATTATAAATCAGATAATTTTGCACAACGTTTTTCACTCAAAAAACACCCTCAAGCATCTCCACATCAACATAAATTGTTTGGAAATAAGGTCACACCAGCATTTAGAGCTTTGACCTCCTTTGCTGAGCTCTGCCTTCAAGTGGCACTCAATTGGTGCACTGTGGTTTTGGGGATTACCTCCATGTTTTTTGGTAGCTCCACATCTTCAAGCTCTCCATTCAGAGATCAAGCGATGCTGCACTCATCTCAAACCACCCTATTGATAGCCTGAGACTAGCTAGCTGCTTTTTTTTTTTTTTTTGCATTTCACCTGATTGGCCTTTGGTTGGGTATTTTTCACTTACTCCAGACTATTTCCTTAGGTGTGGTGTTAGCTTAGCCTGTTTGGTCACTTCTGGCAAGAATCACGTGGGGCTGGGATGAGGAGTAGGGATCTGGTGTGCATCCTAAGGTATGCAAGGGCCAGAGGGGAAGCCAGTACTAATCTCAAGAGACTGTCAGGTTCAGGGATGCTGGCTGGTGATCCTTAAGGCCTGAATTGAAAGTCCATCCTAAAAAATTTCCAACTTGGGATGAGCTAGGTAATTGGGCTGCCTTGACCCCCTTTCTAGGTGTTGGTGGGGGAAACCAGAGGTTGGTGTTAGCCGATCTCTGGTTGGAGCCAGGGTGCTAACACCCAATGGGGGAAGTGAACAGTTGCTTCTGTCTCCCTCAGCGTAGGTGCTCACACTAAAGCAGGGAGGAGTTCCCTAGCCATGATCCGCTGCCAGATTTAAGATGAACGAATTGTGTAATCCAGGGGTTCTCAACCTCTTGCCAGTAGTGTACCACCACCGCCACCGGGATCCCTTGGCATACTACCAGAAGTAATGGACGATGACATCATCACCCATCACTGCTGGGTATCAGACACCAACGGAACTCAGGAGCAGAGATTTCAGATGCTGCGGAGCTCGAGAAAGCGCTCAAGAAGGCTTGGGGTGGGCGGGAGGACCTTTTTTAGTGCACAAAACTTGTGTACTTCACCTCCACTCACCAGCCGAGACTCTTGCCGGTGTTTTCCCGAGCTCTGTGCCTCCTGAGCTCCATTGGAGGGGGGTTTCAGGGTTCAGACTGGCTGCCTACCACCAGATGTACCCCAAAGTAGCACTGGTGGTACATGTATCACTGGTTGAGAGCCCCTGGTGTAATCAATAAAATGACCCAGGTTACACCAAAACCAATCTTGTCTTGTGTGAATTGCAGTGGGTGCTCAAGCAATGTAAAGATATCCAAAACATCAGTTGACTACCTGTGGCTGAGCATCTAGGGAGACAAAACAGTCCACAGAAGAATAAAGAAACAGGTTTCACACAAATTCAAAGAAGTCCTTCTGATACACCTAAGAATCTAGCAGGCACTGCCATTTTGTAGGGTTTCAGTCATGAGACCTAGAAACATGCTGTTTTTGATACTCAGGGTTTCTTTTACAGACACAGAAGGTATGCATTTTCTATACTAAACTGATCTGTGCTATTAAACCTATGCTCCTTTTTAACCTTGTGTACATCAAAACTGTCCATGAGTCTCCCCAGTGTATTGGCTCTCCCCCCCCCCCTCAGGACTGAATCATCTATGAAGTTGATTCATGAAGTTGCCTTAGACAGTAGATTGGCAGGGGATACTCCCCTCCATTTACCCACTCACCTGCACTGCTGTTCCTCACTCCCTGGATTGGAGCAGAAGAGGAAGTGTGGAGGAGAGTGGTCAGGGCAGTATCGTAACTGGACTTGCGCCAGTGGGGCAGTGGGCGGGGCAATGCATCATTGTCCCGCCTGCCCCTCCACTGGAATGGCCCTGACCTGTTTGGCTCCAGATCAGGGCCATTCCGGTGGCAGGGCGATGGTGCTTCGTCCCACCCCCGCCCCACTGGCGCAAGTCCAGCTACACTACTGGGTTAGGGATGCTCTAGCCCACCACATTTGTCTCCTCCCCACTTCTGCATCCACTCTTCCTTTTCTAATCCACAGCGTATGAGGATCAGAGGCTGGCACATCACCAGGTAAGGGAGGGAAGCATTGGGCATACTGTCACACATGCCAGGAGGTTTTGGCACTGCTGCCCCTCCCCCCAAACATATATTCACTTTTATGCATTGCTCTCCCAGAGGCGCCAGGGCTCAAATATTTAAAGCACCATCCTTGAGCCTTCCTTCAGAATATAAGTGAATGCTGTGGAATTAGGCAATGGTTTCCAAACGTTTTTGACCAGCGGCTCCCTTGACCTACGGGGCCATGGGTCTCAGCTCCTCATTAGGGCTACAATCCTATACATTGTATAGGGTGGCGGGGCTTTCATGAGGCTTCTGCATCTCCCCTGGCTGGTTTCCATGGCTCCCTAGGGAGCCACGGCTCACAGTTTGGGAGCCACTGGAATTAGGGATAGAAACTCACCCACTTTTCCCTACAATCCATTTTCAGAGAAAAAACATTGGTCAGCATAAGTGGAGCATTGAGAGTCCATTTAGAAGAAAAATGTGTACACTATTCTACCTCTTTGAATTTAGTATACTGACATGGGAGTCGCTGATGTCTTGGGAATTTCCTTAAACTGAAAAAATAATTCAATTAAATTATGATTCTTTGTAGCCTGGGCTGTGATGCTGTTCTCCTGGTTTGCAGCCAACTGCCAGTCTCAGCTACCCCCCTCTCTCACACACACATGTTTAATAATTGACTCTGTTGAGATTTTCAGTTTAGATGGCAATGAATGAAAAATACGCTTTCAAGGTAGCCAAGGGGCAAATTCAATGACTTCAAACAAATACCCTATGAAAGGAAGAAATTACCACAATTTACAAATGAATCTAAAATGATTGGGCATAGGTCATTTTCCCTGAGGGCACTAGTCTTGGCTTGCTAGGCTTTTTTGTGATTTGAGTTATTTATTTATTTTTTCCAAAAGAAATGCAACTCCAGTGGCTTTGAAACCATATGAATGTTATTATCTTAACCAAGGGACTATATATTCTGGATCATGTGCTGAGGGAAGAGGCTTTCCTTGAGCAAACAACTTCTCATTCGTTTCCTCCTGGGTTGACTGAGTATGCAAGAAAAGGTTCTGTTTGAGTTAGCCGAACTGAGGGAATCAATTAGTCCTACACACAGGAGAGCTGAGTTTTGTTAAGAACTTCACTGTGACAACAAAAGAACTGCCACCATTGTTATACAGGCAGAACAACAGGACTGGGAAAAAGAAGCTAAAGAGAAGTCTAATCAAGGTGGGAGAGAGCAAATAGGAATTAAATAGGTAATTCCTATTTCTAAATATCTAAATAAATAATTCCTAAATAGGTACCGGTAATTCCTAATTCTTGTCGCCGGTGGGTCAGGGCTCCGCTCTGTCACAAATGTGCCATAAATGTGCCTCCACCGGGGATGGAGCTGCCTTCGCCCGAGTCAGGTAAGCTCTCCACTTGCTGATGGGGAGGGGGGAGAGGGGTTTCAGGGCAGGGAGAGGGTGAGGGTGAGGGCGGATCACGCCTGGGTGGAGGGAGGGCTCCGCAGAGGAGGCCTCCGCCAAATCCCAGCCCCCGTTCCGAGCTTGAGATCCCGACATAGAGCTTTTCAGAGCTGCGCCAGACATTTTGCTAGCGTGCCTTCCAGTAGCCCCATAGTGACTGCTGGGGCTTGACATGGGGGAAGGGGATGATTGTCCCCTTCCCTCGAGGAGACCTCCAGCCCCACGCTGGATGCAGCAGAACCTGCCTCAGTGCCGCTGCATCTGAGCGCGGAGCTTTTAATAGGATTGGGCTGTGAGTCCCCTAATGGTGAGAATAAATTCATATACCCACACCCACTGTGATTGTATAGGTCTAGCTCACATGCCAGCACTCTTCCAGCAGCTTGACTGTGAGTGAGTCTTCTGTGAGTGATTGTTCTAGTGAGTGTCTTCACATGTTGCAGGCAGTGCTAGGAAATGTAACCTTTGGGGGCCTTTGTATCTCTCTTGTGAATATATTATATATTTAAACTATGTTGAAGCTGTTTGGTGCTGTATTGCTGTCCCCATTTCAATGACAGTGGAATCAATAGGATATAATAAATGCAGCCCTGAACATGGCAAGGTTTCACTCTGCTGGATGTTAGCTTTCAATAGGTATTTCTTTCTGTTAACACTGCCCGCTAGATGAGCAAACAAGTATACTCTTGGTAATAAATAAACAGAAGGCGCTTCTTTCCAACCTTTGATGGGTAAATTTTACTTTAGAAGAAGCAGAAATACATTCAGTAGTTATCCTGTGTGGCAACTCCCATCAAAACAAAATCAACATGTAATACGAAAAATAAACAGGAGATGTTCTGTGAGAAAGGATGGAGGTGGAGGACGCCCATTTCAAAATAACCAGAATAACTTCAGAAAATGGGGACAGTGAAGCACAGTACAGTAAGTCCTCACTTAAAGTTGGCAATAGGGTCTTCTTGGAAACTACAACTGTAAGCAAAATTTCTTATAATGAAACCGATTTTACCATAGGCTAACTGAGAAATGTAAACGTTTCCATGGCATTTTCCCATCAACTTTAAATGAAACAACTTTAGACAAAACGACTTTAAGTGAGGACTTACTGTAATGCTGGGTATGTGCTTTTGAATTAGGAATGATGCACAGTTAAGCCAATGAGGCAATGCTGCACCAAACAGTGATGCATAATATTGATTGATCTGACTCAGTCAGGAGAGCTGTCGTCTTGTAAAGCCCGAAGACCGGTGAACTTGATAAGTCACCGACAAAAAGCTGTGAAAGCCTCCAGGAGGAGAGATAAGAGCTCCCAGCTGCGTTGGTCGAGTGTGGGAGGCGCCAGCCAGCAGAATTGTCAGACTGGAAAAAAGAAACCACCTGGAAAGTAGCCGTTCATGAAAGATTGGACATTTATATATTGTAAAAAAAAAAACCAAGACAGCCTGCCCATGTACACCACCTTGGATTAAAGTCGGAGGAGAAATCCAATGACCAAGAAAGGCGGTGTGTGTGTGTGTGTGTGTGTGTGTGTGTGTGTGTGTGTGTGTGTGTGTGTGTGTGTGAATTACAAAAAAAAACCACAAGTGGGTGGGAGCTGCAAACAAAATGTTGCACCTCCCCGACCTTGGTGCCTAATTGGTTCAAGGAGGTCAATTCTCAATCCCTTCCCGCTCTCACCCTCCCCTTTTTCCAATGGACACCTCAATATTGCATGACTCCTAGGGAATACTGAACATGCTCAGTCTGCAACAGTTTTTTTTTTCTTTAATTCATAAGCATATCTACTTCTGTTTACCTAGGAAATCCCTTGTGTATGTAGAAACCACCCACCTTGTCTGTGGGTAGCCTGCTTTAAGCATCCAAACCGACCACTTAAATTCAAGGCACTCAACCACTTAAATTCACAATGAATATATACAACAGATGTCAGTTTGAAAATTGCGTTTCTGGTTTTGCAGATACGTATATCCCAAACATGATGCTAGTGAATCAAACTGGTGGTGGTGGTAGCGGTGTGTGTGTGTGTGTGTGTGTGTGTGTGTGTGCGTGTGTCTGTGTTGCCCATCGCTAGCTGGAACTAAATGCAAGCAGTTGACCTTCCAGGTGCCCTGTTGCTTTTTCTCTCCCTGTGGCAGTCTGGACCACTGTCCTTGAAAGATTTGGACTCCGTCCCACGATCCCACAGTTGACAGAAGTGGAAGGATACTATAGTGGGGGGTTCAAACTGTGCTTCGTCTGGGAATGACTTCTTTCTGTTCAGTAGTTTTGTAATAAATTTGCATTTTTGCCGCAGTAAAGTTAATTTGTCAATGCAGAAGGCAGAGGAAGGGAAGGCAAACTTTTTTGCTTGCTAGAAGTGCAGCAACATCTGCTGGAGTCATAAGTGGCTTGCTGGCTGAGTTCAGCGGGGGAGAAGCTGGCAATTAATCTGAAGTGTCAGTGTATGAGATGGAAGTGGTAGCGTGGGTTTCTGGGGACAAAAAGGTAGCTTTGGCAGCCAAAGACTGCAAATGTTTCTGTAACTTAAACGGAAAAAAAAATAAGCTAAAAGGTGGCTTGTTGCAGCAACAACCTCTGTCTAAAAATGCTCCTTAACTTGTGGAGCTCAATCAAATAGACAGAAACCTACTCTGTAAAAGTAGGTATGTCATAACACCTGGTCTACTAAAAACCAGGACTGTGTTTAACAACCGTTTGAGATCTGGGTCCAAAGAACCCCTCCAGGACTCCTCACTGCATTTGTTAGTTAGGGATGCTATGAAATTTTACCCTAGCTCACAACTTGGCCACAGCCACCAGCAAGGATGAAAACATTGCTGAAGTTTATGGGAATTCCAAAAATGGCCAGAAGACTCTGGCATAGTGAGGGGTCCTGCGTGGTGGGGCACAGTAGATCGGGGTCCAGGCTATAGTAGTTCCTTGTCTCACATGCTCAAATGCCTCCAATGTAGCAAAAGGATTGTGCTGTAATTGACCCACAAAAATGGAAGCAAGAGAGCTGAAGAATATAATTAGGTTGCAAATAGAGGTGCCATATAGAAAGAACTGGTTGAATGTTCGTCCTTCCTGCCCCCTGCCCCTCCACACATACACAGAGTATTCCAGGCCACATGTGATTTTTTCTTAGGAGCCCCTATAGTTTAGATCAGCTCACTGACTCTGTACAGTACATGGTTTACATGGTTTACCTTGCAAAAACAATGTACTTAGCCATGTACTTAGCCATGCATGCCAGAGGCACAAATTCGTTTATTTAAGAAAAAGGGCAACTGATTTACCTGTGTTGATAACACTACTAGAGCTATTAATGAAGTATGAAAAGTAACTACAACAAATGCTTAAAAAAAAAAAAGAACCCTCCTTGCTGACACATTCCTCTCACTAGAATCTGAAATAGTGCCCATGATTGCGTAGTACTAGCCATACTATAAAAGTTTCAAGTTGCACCAGACTCTTCAGGGCAAATTACCAAGTGGGAAAGATACGTTTCTTCAAATAGAATCGTGTGCTGCCTATCATTTGGGTCTCATATAATTTTTGGAAAGCAGCAATTAGAAAATGTTGCAATCATTATATTAGCCAACGTAGATATTAATTTTGAAATTATACTGTACTAACTAGGTTGTCAGAGGCCAGCGGGTGGCGCAGTGGGTTAAACCGCTGAACCATGAGCTGTCGATCGAAAGGTCGGCAGTTCGAAACCGCGACGGGGTGAGCTCTCGTTGCTTGGCCAGCTCCTGCCAACCTAGCAGTTCCAAAGCATGTTAATGCAAGTAGATAAATAGGTACCGCTTGCGGGAAGGTAAACAGCGCTCCGTGTTCCAGCCGCATGCTACGCGCTGCGGCAAGGAGAGTCATGCCGGCCACATGACCACGGAGGCGTCTTCGGACAACGCTGGCTCTTCGGCTTTGAAATGGGGATGAGCACCACCCCCTAGAGTCGGACACGACTGGACTTAATTGTCAGGGGTCACCTTTACCTTTACCCAACTAGGCAGTCAGGTGAATGGGAATTATATAATGTTCCTCAGTTACTGGAGGCCTCAGAGTGGTACCACTTTTAGAACAAAGTTGTGTTCCTCCTCAGTGTTGTGGAAGATATGTATTCTGCCGCCTTCTTTCTCCTATTGAATTCCCTTAAATTCAATATCGTCCCTGGTGGTCACATCTGTCAGGGAAAACTACCAAGTTAAATCTGAGTGTCATTTTAAGCAAAATTTCTGTTGCAATTCCAGGCTGTATTTCTCAAGGAGCAGTTCAGCTCTGAGTATTCTAAGGCTAGGAGGAGGTCGCAATGGGAAACTCTCCATATGAACCACAATTTAAAGGAATAGAAAATGGGAGCATTTGAAAGGTGATCTTAAGTAAACACCATTTGTGGTATGTGTAATTCTAGAGCTGGAATAAATTTGCTCCCAAATTTGCTCCTCAAAATGATGAATCTTCCTGAAATATTCTTTGAATTATTGAATTTAACAGAATATTTGGTATTTGTGAATATTGAATATTTCATATCTGTATCTAATACCTAAGGATATTTGTTTTCAGGATTTGAGTTTTGACTGGGTTTTATGGCTGCAATGTCATTTTATTTAGCATTTGACAGCATTTTGTATCAGACATGCAATAACATTTCATATTTGACAGTGGTTTCCAGTTTTCATGCTTGAGTATTTAACTGTTGATTGTATTTGATAATTAACATGTGATGGTTATTTTCTATCTGATGTCATTTGACAGCTAATAGGCAATTGTATTTGAGAGTTCATATTGAATGCCTGCAAAAATCTAAGTGAACAACCCTGAACTTATTGAATTTTAAGGAAAAAAATGTTGCCTTAGAATGATTTCCTAAAAGCTCCAAAGGAATGAACTTGGGGGCTTTGAGGGCCTTTCTTGGCATGGTGTTCTACAAGGTTCTATGCCATCACTGAAAAGGCCCTGCTTTCATAGAAACTAGCCCAGTAGTTGAAGGAACCAGAAACAGGACCTCACATGAAGATCATCATGTGTGTGAAGACACACACACACACACACACACACACACACACACACACACAGAGAGAGAGAGAGAGAGAGAGAGAGAGAGAGAGAGAGAGAGAGAGAGAGAGAGAGAGAGGAGTCAATTCTCGTTATCCACTTGGGTTCTGTTCCTGGAAAACTCAGTGGATACTGAATCATTGGTCCTATGGGAAAAATGGGGTTAGGTTCCTACGGGCCCTCTTCGCTATACACTATATGAACTTTATGAACCTGAATCTTACCTTGAACTCCATGAGCTAGGTGATAGCAAGGGCAGCTCTAACATCTCTAACATTTTAATCTTTGTTTCTGTTGTGAATCAAGTCCAGAGTTATTTAAAACAGATGGCAGCAGGGACAACTGAGGATTTAGTCTATCTCGGGATTTATCCCAAAGACTCAGCAAGCAGACCACTTCTCAGTGGCATCACTGCAGGGGGGCGGAGCTCTAAGTTCCGCCGCGATCTGACCCTCTGTTACATGGGTTGCAACGAAAGCAACACGCAGGGAGTCTCCTGCGCATTATTTTCACCACCTTGAATGGTTCTGAAGGCGAGGGGACGGGGCCGCTTCGTTCACCCGTGTAACGGAGGGTTGGATTGTGGCGGAACTTAGAGCTCCGCCCCACTGCAGTGACGCCAGTGCCACCACTTCTGTAAGGTTTTTTTTTTCACCACAGGATATGTCCTGCTGTAAGAACAGATCCACCACAAGCATAGTGCTTAACTTTATTCAGAATCGGCTGCTTGTAGTCATAGCCCATTCCTTCCTTCTTCCTCTGGAACTGGAATACTTCCTCAAGAACTGGCTTACTGAAATGCACAGCTTCTTCTCTTTTCCCCCCTCCATTCATTGGCTGTTAACAACCTGCAGTTAATATGTAAACTTGAACAAACAGCCTTATCAGGCAGTCATTTAAGTGTCATTCTGGCCAGGAAGTGACCACCAATGGGGTGACATAAGTTACACTTTTGTTCCAGCAGACAAGCGAATCCGCATATGAGTACGCATATAACGAGGATTGCCTCTCTCTCTCTCTCTCTCTCTCTCTCTCTCTCTCTCTCTCTCTCTCTCTCTCCCCCCCCCACACACACACACACACACAGAGCCTGGGGACCAGACTATTTAGGACTTAGTCAATACCTTGAACTGTGCCTGGAATCTCAGTGGCAGTTGCTGAGCTCTTTTATGCAATGGAAAATAACAAATTGTTGGTGAGAAAAAAGGAACTTACACATTTCTGTAATCATAGATTCAGAAATTGAAAGATCAGATGGTGAGAGGTAAAAGGTACAGGAATGGAAAGGTAGTTAAGTACTTCAAGGGCAAATAATTTGAGGACCAGAAAAATGTGCAGAAGAGATGTAAATGGATCCGAGAGAGTAAAGAAGATCAAAGAGTATTTAATATTGGCACATAGGCTGCAGCAAAATAGAAGGGAGAAGAATACTTATCCAGGGGAATAGATGCAAGGAAAAGCAACTGCAGTTTTTAAAGAAGCAAGTAACTATGAACAATATAAAACTAATGAAACAAGCAAACAGAGAACAAAAGATAAGAAAAGGCACAAGGGGGATGCATTAAAAATAGTGTACAAAGGAGAGGAGAATCACAAAGGAATCGCATAACAATAACTTATTTTTAGATGAGGTTAGCCTCCCTGAAGATGCCTGCAAAAGCCTGTTTCCTATGGAAATTTAAAACATTTGTTTCTCTGGTAATTTTTTTCCCAATCTAAAGCACATAGAAAACCTGGTCCTAAACAGGTTTACCTGGAAGAAAGAGTCCTATTGATTTAGATGGCACTTACTCCCTGGTAAGTAGTAGGCTTAGACTTTAGAGCCATTTCAGGAATGACAGAAACAGAGAGAGGACCAAATGTTCCCTCTGCTTCTGTTCCTTGTACTAAATCAGTCTTTCACAGTTCTTTCCTGGCAGTGGGGTGGACAAGCTCCCAATGCAAGGACAACTTGCACATTTCCCTGCTGTGGGAAGTATACAGCATCGATTTTGAATGAGGCACACAGGAATACAGAGAAGAGGAAGTACAAGTCACCCGAGTTTCCTGTCCTTGACCCACTTACGATCACATCCGAAGTAGCATCTAGTCAGGAGTTAATCCCATTAAATGTCAGCAGAATTGACCATTGAGTGAGGGGGCTAGTTCTTACTGTTGTGGTAAGCCTGTGTCTGGGCTGTGTTGCTTCAGATAGTTTCAGTTGGTTTCACATAACTGAGTTCTAGCCTAACCTTTCATCTGACATGTTTGTTTCTATGTTCAGGGACTTTCTTTTTTGGGTGGTGGTGTTGAATCTTTTAAATTTTACTCTTTTAAGTTTTGTTAGCCAACCACAGGTGGAAGAAATGGGTACCTTGAGGCAGTTTTGAGGGACGTGGGAGTGACTAGGGGGAGTTACCAGTGCTCCTCCTGGTAGCTGTGTTTTTTTTTCCCGGATTGTTCCAGGAACAAAATTGCTCCTGATGTAGCATTGTTCTGAGGGATACTCTGGGGAACAGAAATGGTTCTGAGGGATACTCTGAGGAACAGAAATGGTGGCCACAAGCCCTGCGCTGCTGGGAAAAATAATGCCACTCCATTCTCTACTCTCTAAAATCTGAGAACATTGAGGTGATTTGACCCCCACTTTCTGAGCCCCGCCTCCCATGAAACACTGTATGCAAAACATGTGCTTTACCACTGAACTACGGTATGAGCAATCCCCAAAGGTACCACAACCCATCTCCTGTTCCATACTGTTATTCTGTTTCAGGATAGTTTTGATGTGCTGTTAACTTTATGATCAATGTAAGCCACTTGGTGGATGATTTTAATGGAAAGGCAGCATATGAGTATTTTAAAGAAAGAAAGAAAAAGACACCTGCCAAAGGCTTAATTGCACATCCTGTCCCCTACTCAAAATCACAGAGAGGCCAGTCTGAACCATTGTTGTGTCCGACAGTTTGTGCATCCCATGCAAACGTGATTAGTTTTCACATAGGCGATCCGCATAGTGATATTCATGATATGCCTCATTTTGCAATTTCAAAGTAGACCTATCCAATGATTTCATAGCAAAAGGAGTGTGAATTCTCAAAGTATTTGTGTATGTATTTATGTATGCATTTAAAATGCACAATGCCTCATGCACTCATTACAAAGAGTAATGTGTGTGGAGCAGACTGGCTTCAGGCATTCAACAACACCGGTTAAAAGTAAAGCCTGAAGCAGAACAACTATTACCACAGACCTGTTTGTTGCCTTTCTGTTTTTTTCGTTGCTAAGTTAGATACATTTCTTGCCTCCCTTTCTGTGCAAACGTTGGGTGTTTGATCTTAATATGTACCCACTAGGCACTATAAAACAGCAGCCGCAAAGCTACCTATTGCTAGCTAATCTGAATGGAGACAGTAGCAGTGGAGGCGAATCCTTCAATACTACAAAGGACATCTCAAAAGTAAATCCTGCTATCGAAATTACACTGCAGAGAGGATTCAGAGGTATTTCCGACAAGGCAGCAACCGGGTCCTGCGATCCCATTGCCGCTTGCCGTGGGTAGCTGAAGTGCTTTTTACAGGGCGTTCCACAGCAGTGCATCTTTGCATAAACCTCAATGGCTCCAACTGCTTTGGCCATTTCTGGGTCACCCTGAAGGCCACGCTGCTGGAATTGGGTTGCCCTTTGACTCAAAAACATGCTGTAGTGAGCTGCAGCCATTAAGAGCTTATAGAATGGCACTCTGGGGAGTGCTGCAAAACTACCTCCTTCACATTTCCCATGGCTGCAGAAATCTACATCCCATGTCCCTTTGTTCCAACCCAAAGGTCTTGACTTGCCTTGTCTTTTTCAAAGTATGAATACAGTATAATATCCACATTTAGAGCCGCTTCTTATAGTAATGTAATTTGAACTGGGGCATTCTGTGGTCGTGGAGCCTCTAACAGCACAATCCTACCAGAAGTGCCGGCGACGGAACGAAGCGTTCCATCGCCAGGAGACGTCGCGAACGTGCTGTAAAGCACGTTCGCGATGACTTGTGAGCAGGGAATGCTGGAGCAGAGGCTGGCCTCCCTTGTTCCGGTGCTGGGACGACCCCACGGCCACCGGACCAGGTACATTCGGCGGTAGATGGAGGGGGGCCATTGGCCCAGCCAGACCGGGAGGGACGGGGGATGGCCTCGGCCATATCCCAGTTCCTGCTGGGCGGCTGAGCCGTTACACGGCCTCCTCCTACTTCCGCCAGCAATTTCGTTGGTGGAAATCCGAGGAGGCAGGTCGGGCCGGCTGGCATTTAGCGTCCCCTTCCCCGAGTAGACCTCCGGCCCAGCGGCAGCCTGGCCACTGGTGCTCAGGATCCGGCGGGCGGCTCTGGGCCGCTGGCCGAATCCTTAGGCAGGATTGCGCTGTCAAGGAGGTTAACAATAGGCAGGCAATTCTAAACCAAATGGTTTTTACAATACAATAAATGTCTGAATCTTTCATATGACGCTTCTTTCCAGGTGTTTCCTTTCACGATCTGGCCTCTCTCTGGCATTCCCCTCACATGCGTTGACTGTATGCATTGTACAGTATATGCATACAATGTATCATATGAATAGCCCTATAGTAAATCTGCATTTCAGGGAAAAGTTCATCTAGAACAGTGAATCTTAAACTTTTTGGGGTCATAGACCACTTTGAGAATCTGATAAAAGCTATCGACCCCCTCCCCAGAAAGAAATACAGTATTTATTTTATATATTCAGTTTTTATCCCACTTTTATCCCAGCTGGACTCCAGAACGCATATAGATAAAGATAAAGGTATCCCCTGTTTGAAAGCCGGTCGTGTCCGACTCTAGGGTGCAGTGCTCATCTCCATTTCTAAGGCCGAAGAGCCAGCGCTGTCTGAAGACGCTTCCGTGGTCATGTAGCCAGCATGACTAACGGAACACTGTTACCTTCCCGCCACAGTGGCACCTATTTTATCTACTTGCAATTTCTTGCTTTCGAACTGCTACAGTAGGTTGGCAGGAGCTGGGACAGGAGACAGGAGCTCACTCTGTCACGCGGCACTCGGGTCTTGATTTTTTATTTTGGGTGCCCAGTGCATGGATTCCCTGAAGCCCATCCATGGATTGCCAGTTAAGAATCCCTGGTCTAGAACCTTCCATGGGTATGCTAACTTTAAATGGGTGGAAAGTTGGGTTCAATTTAAAACAAAACAAAACATGACAAAGCATTCAGAGATTCAGGCTGCAATCCTATATGCACTCACATAGGAATAAGTCCCATTGCACTCAGTGGACTTCACTACTGAGTAGACATGCATAGTCTTGCACTTCATTTCCCCTACATGCAATCCAAAATGGCGCAACCAGAAACAAGTCTACTACCTCAGTGAGAACTAAGCCTTTGGAGCAGTATGCTTTATAAGGCGGTGTTGTTGCCCCACCCTTCACTTTTTTCTCAGGTTGTGTCTCCGGTAAAACCAGTTGCTGACCAGAACATTTACTGCCAGTTTAGCTAATGTGGGAATTTCTACTCCAATGCTGAGATTTTTCCACAGCACTGTTTCCATGATTTAGCTTCTCTTCTGTAAATAATTTACATTAATAAAGTGAGACCATCAGGGATGTGTAGGATGGTGTTAGGTTTGGGGTCTAAAATGAGGGCCATCTCTTCTAATGAGGGGCAGTTGAGTGGTACCATATGCTCCTAAGTTTGAAATTAGCAGATCCATCTGTTAAACAATTTGTCATTTTCCTATTTTATTCATATGTGCCTGCTCATTGAACCATGAGGCTTGATTATGAAGCAGTGATCTCAGTTCTAAATTCTTTTCCCTGGTCTTTTACGCAAAGCTCTAATGGGATATTCAGCAGGTTCTGATACAAATAAAGACCTCCTTGAAAAGACTGAAGATCACAAGCTTGGCTCTCCAGGGGCTTGGCTCATTAGCAATTATCCATGGATTTATACATCATGTGGAACCTCTGGGAACCTACAGATCCCAAGCTCAACAAGAAACCTCATTCATATACCTGCGTGTGTTTTTTAAAGTCCATTATAAATATCTTTTATGTGGCAAAGAGGGAATTCAAAGTGGGGAATAGAAGCATGATGAATACCTTCCTAGTACAAATGTCATATAGTTCAAAGGGTAATATTTGAGTCCTCAGAAAGCATTATATGATGGTAGCAACCACATTTGCTTATTCATGTCTAAAACTGAGGGATGAATTCTAATTGTTTCAACAAAAGGTGTGGTCCTGGTTAGGGGAGCTGAACCCTTCTCTCACCTTTCATTCTGCTCTGTTGCTTCTTTAAGCACTTTTCCTCTCATCTCAGTTCCATGTTCCAGCCGCATGCTACGCGCTACGGCAAGGAGAGTCATGCCAGCCACATGACCAAGGAGACGTCTGCGGACAACGCTGGCTCTTCAGCTTTGAAATGGGGATGAGCACCACACCCTAGAGTCGGACACAACTGGACTTAATTGTCAGGGGTCACCTTTACCTTTACCTATTGGAAAAGGGCTGGGAAATAGATGCCATGTTAGAAAATGTATTTAACAGAACACAAAACACACAACGTGACTTGGTCTAGTCTTTCATAGAATGCTTCATTCCAGGTGGTTTCCTTTCACGGTCTGACCTCTCTCTGGCATTCGCCTCCCACGCTTTGACTGACAGGCAAACTCCGTCTCCCACACAGAGAGCCAGCTGCAGCTTCTCTCTCACACAAAGAGGCTCTGCAACTCGTCAGCGGTGTGTCAACAGCTCTTCGACTGCTCATGGATTCTTCCGGGCATCTCAAACTGCCATCTTTATATCTTCAGGCATATGAGGCTGCAGCTCTACCAACTGAGCCAGACTTCCTGCCTCCTGCACTTCAAATAAGAGTCTGAAGTGATGGAGCATGGAAAGGTGGGAACATTAAGCTCTCCTCAACTACAAGGAGCTTTTAAGAAATTAAGACCCCCACTTTATACACGAATGAAGTAAATGCATGAAGGACAATGTGGCTGCCTCTGTCACATTTTGTTTGGCATGCAAACAAGTCAAGCTGTTTGTCCTTACTGCTCTTTATTCCTGGAACAACCTTTCAGAGCATCTGGCTGGTAACCTCCTTTCTCTCACATCCCCCTTAAAATCCACTTCATCTGTGATGTGCAAAACAATACTGTACTTAACCCATGTGTGTTTATATCACTGGTCTACATTTTTTTTTTCTGGCCTGGACTTTTGCAGCTGTTTTAGACTAATTTTGGGGTGCTGATTGCAAATCTGATCTCAGATTTGCTCTATCACATCTCGTTTTTATGCTATCGGCATACCCCATTTTCATTGATTTAACCCGAAATTAACTCTTTGTCACTTATGATTGCAAGTTGTTGCGAGTCAGTGACTGCTTTAGTGTTAAAATATGGTGCTGTATTTTTAGCATAGTGTGTTTATAATATCATTTTATGTAGATTTTTTCACATTTTTTTATACCACCCTTCCTCCAAGGAGCTCAGAGTGGTGTACATATTTCCTCCCCTCCTTTTTGTCCTCACAACAACCCTGCATGGTAGGTGGGGCTGAGAGATAGTGACTGGCCCAAGGTCACCCAGGAAGCTTCAAGGCTGAGCGGGGATTTGAACCTGGATCTTCCAGGTCTAAGTCCGACTCCCAAACCACTAGATCTAACAATGGCTACAACAAGGGTTCTCAACCTGTGGTACGGGTACCCCTAGGGGTATGCGGACCTCTTGCTGGGGGTACGCCAAGCCCTGCCCCTTATCTGCCCCATCAGCAGCTAATTAAGTGTTAATTAACATGGATTTTAAATTGTAATTATTTTCGGAGCCCTTCTGTCTCTCTGATTTTGGTTTTGGGTTTATTTTTATACTTTGGAAAATGTACTTTGGTGGGGTGGGGGAGGGAGGAGCTGATTTTGGGGAGTGTGATTTGGAGAAAAAAAGAGATCCTTGCATCTCTCTCTCTCTCTCTCTCTCTCTCTCTCTCTCTCTCTCACACACACACACACACACACACACACACAGTTAAGACATTTTTTCACATTTAAATTTGTTAGTACTTTTTTACTTAACGATTAATTACCTAATTAATTAATTGATTAACCCAATTAATTAGCAGTTAATTAGCAGGGGGTACTTCAGAAAATTGGACCGTGATAGGATCAGGTTTGGCATCATGAAAATGGGGTATGCCAATAGCATAAAAATGAGATGTGACAGAGTAAATCTGAGATCAGATTTGGAATCAGCACCCTGAAATTAGTCTAAAACATCTGCAAAATTCCAGGCCGGGAAAAAAAAATGTAGACCAGCGTAAATTTGCTGTTTTTCATTGATTTTATCAAATGCAATATTTGATATCTCAAAAACCTGATGTGATAGACAAAAACTGATGCCAGATTTTGGAATCAGCGCCCCAAAATTACCTTAAAACCATTGGAATACCTTCTGCCAGAGAAAGTGTGTTGACCAGTGTATTCTGTGCTCACCACCATTCTTTAGTCACTTTTTATAGACCATCTACATGGTATGATCCAACATACCATTGTTGTCCTGTTTTCCCCCATGCTTCTTCTGTCTCTCTTTTCATTCCCCAGAAAATCAAACTTATTTTTGGAAAGTCTTCTCAAGCATGAATGCTTCAGCTCTGCTGGTCTGTTTTGGTTGTTTTTAGGGACGTGTGCATAATTTTTAAGAATGTGCATAATTTTGGCACACATTGTAGGGCCGGGTACATGATCCCTATTGCCACACCTCTTTACCTTTTACTTCTATACATAAGAGGACTTTCAGCATTACATTTCTGGTTACCATAGACTGCTATTTTGGCACAAGTGTATGTGTTAACTGATTTTTAATAAGTGCTATAATAATGCTTTCCCACCTATATATTTTCCCAGAAATTACAATATTTGTGCAATAGTGCTAAAAGTGTTATTGCCCTAATTAAAAAAAAGAATTAAAAGAAACAAGCAAGTGGTGGGGTTAGGGAAACGAGCCATTGGGCAGGGTGGGAGGAACTATTTCAGGAAATTATTAATAAAGAGTTTTTCAAAAAATTTCAACCATAGTTTCAGCATTGGGACAAGCAGGAGTTACTTTCAACAAATAGCAGACCTTCTGTAACAGAAAGCTTCAATTCTACATGGTAAGCATCTTATGTTGTAAAGCAGCATTTCCCAACCTTTTCAGCTCGCGTACCACCTACGCGGACCTCTGACTGGCTGCATACCACCAGGAGAAAGTGCCAATGATGTCATCAGCACTTTCTTCCGAGTTCATGGTCAGCCGGAGCTCAGAAAAGAACAGAAAAGGCAAGGTAATATGCAGGGGAGGGCATCTGCTGGCTTGGCAGAGCTCAAAGTGCCGCTTTTCGGCTCAGATGCAGCGCCACACAGCCGAGATAGCAGCCGCCATCTTGGCCGCCGGTAACCCGCGTACCACCAGTCTGTGGTCCGGATACCACAGGTTGGGAACCTCTGTTGTAAAGCATCATGTAGATTGATGGCATGGTGGCATAAGAATAATAACTAACTTCTATGAGACAGGTGGATTAAATGGCCGCTCCAGATTTACTACATATATCCTGCCCAATTAGCGTAGCTTTTGGAGAAGCTAAGATGTATGATGATCACCTTTTAGGGCCGAAACTATATCTGGCTGCCAGGGCCGGCTTTAAGCCAATTGGACCAATTGCTCCCAGTTGGGCCCCGCGCTAGGGTAATCTACTCTATATATTAAAATGTGCTTAGATCCATTTGGTCCATTAAAACACATGCACCTTTTTAAGGTCACATTTTGATTGCTTTCCATTTGACCATAGAGATATAAAGTCTATAATAAATTTTATTTATATCTCTAAGATTCCACAGACCTTGGCTGTGAACCTGAGGCCCTGCAAAAAAATGTTTCCAACTGGGCCCCGCACCTCTTAAGGAGGGCTCTGCTGGCTGCTACCCATGTGTTTCAATGTATTCTTGAAAACCAGCAAAAATAATATCACAAGCTAGATGCATAATTTTATTTTGCATACCTAGAATCTGAGTTGAATTTTTAAAAAAATTAAAAACAGAGAGGGAGCTGAAAATATAAAGTGAGACTCAGATAGTGGCAAAATTTAGATTGCACTGGTGAAAAAACCACCCCAAACGTGGACTCAATCCATGGGTTTTGATACTAGTGTTCGTGAAATTTTTCACAATTTTAAATGGTTTAAAACTTTCATTCAGAGCCCATAGCAACACTGGTATTAGACCAAGTCCTACAGTTATTAATACTTGGCAATTATTTCAAGCTGGGACAGCTCTGCTATAAGTTATTGAGTTGCCTTTTAGATTCTTATTGAAATTTCAAATAAAAAGCCCCTGTTGTGTTTGTGACGTTATGTTTCCCATCAGGAGCAGAAGCTGTACACAAGGTAAGTTACTTTCTGGTTATGAAGTCCTTTCTTTTGTTGCTTTAGCTAATTTCACTCTTTGATATGTACCTATATTTAACGTGTAGAATTTATGATCCATCAGCAAAAATGTTCAAGCTACCAAGCAAATGAATGTTAATGTGAACAGCTGAAGAGGTTTTGTTTGTTTTACTTGCTAGGCCAAGTCATTTAAGGAGAGATGTACAATATGAGGTTATAATTCTCATTAAAACCCAAGTTTCTGAAAGATTAAAAGGTATCCTTTACTTTGATCTGCAGAAGGAAAAGGGGGAAGGGTTTATCAGCTTCAAGGGATTTCATTTTTGCGATGGAGAATTTAACATAAGCGCAGATTTGTTTCGGTTGAGCAGCATTCTTAAAGTACAGTACACAAAATCAGACATGGAAGATGTTAGAAACATACATTTGAAAAGTGGAGGGGGGAGAGAAGAAAGGATTTACACTTCCTTAACATACTCTCAAAGGGGTTATCATAATCTGCAGTAATTGTGTCCCACAATGTCTGCAAGTCAGTCTATCGACCCATCCACCAACTTCTGTCTTACTTAGCTAGCCTGTGTGGTAGAGATACTTTTGGGGTGGTAGAGGTACTTTTGGGGAACTTCATATGGAAAGAGATCCTAAATGTAGGCTTACCAGATCTCCAACCGGGACAGAGTGCTAGACCTTTAGGAGAAGGAATGTGGGCAGCAGCTGTAGCTTGTTAAACCTTAGAGCACAATCCTAGGCATGTCTACTCAGAAGCAAGCCCCACTGTGTTCAATGGGGCTTGCTTCTGAGTAGACATGCCTAGGATTGTGCACTAGGACTTAATCTACACCTGCCCACATTCCTTCTCCTAAAGGTCTACACTCTGTCCTGGCAAGAAATCTGGTAAGCCTAAGGGAGTCATAATGACTGTGAGACATCAACTGACAGAAGCAAGAACCCCCAAGGACTGAGGGGGAGGGGGGGAGAGAAAGAGAAGTAAGGCAAAGCTAGCCAGATGTGAAATTGGGCCTGGCTCACCTGCCCATTCTGCTGCTGCAGCCCATATTCTAGCCACATTTCCATATTCATTTCTACAGATTGATTGGGACTGTGTTAATATGTTTTTAAAATGGGACCGACAGTGAAATGTTGCAGTTTATCCCTGATCTCAGCCCCTAAGGACACTCCAGCATTCAAGCTAGCCTGGAGGAGAGTTTCAAAACAGGAGAACACAGAGTAAGAGGGTTGCAAATGATTGGGTGTGTTGGTGGTTTTTTTAAAAAAATCTTTCCTGAACCCTTGAGGCATTTCCTTGCTGTGCTACATAGCACCAGACGATCAGTTTAAACTTGAGAATTTTAACTTGCTGTTTAACTTGAGTTTAAAGTTGCTGTAGAAGAGCATTGAGGTGGGGAGTAGTTCTGGAGTGTGAAAACAGGGAAAAGGTGTTCCTTTTCTTTTCTTTTCTTGAAAAATCCCTATATAATGCAAGGAGAAGAGGTTTCAACATCAAGTCACACATTTCCCCAAATTCAATTCCCCTTCAAAATACTGTAGTTACTAGGCTTACCATCCATTCTGGAAAAACCGGGACTGTCCTGGTTTCCAGAGCCTGGTCCTGGCCACTAGGCATGGAACCAGGGCAATCCCGGTTTTTCGGGGCCGCCACCACTGCTTTCACGATTTAAAATGTATTAACGTTTTCCTGTGCGGCCATCTTGGATCTCAAAAAATCTCGCGAGATCCAAGATGGCGGCTCCCAAATCTCATGAGGACACATGAGGCAGTAACGGAAGCAGCAGCAGTGGCGGTGGCAGCAGCATGAGGGGGTGGTCCACTCCAGTGAGGAGTCCTGGCTGGCCTGAGCAGCTGGCCAGCCAGGAATTGCCAGGAACAGCAGGAGCAGGAAGGAGGAAGCAAGTCAGCAAAAAAGGCAAGGAAAAAGTGGCGAAAAGGGGAAAAATGGCAGTGGAAATAATTAAATAATTGAAAAAGTATTTTGTGGGCTTTGCACCCACAAGAAAAGGGGGAGAAGCAAAGTGACATGGAAATAAACAAAATAAGAGGGGGAAAGTAGGGGGGTGTCCTGGTTTGGGCACCTCAAAATCTGGTAAGCCTAGTACTTACTATACGCAAGCCAGTTCCCTCTCTCCCCTGCACTAGAAGAGTTAGATTTCATAGGTATTGGAAGCTCTAGATCAGGGATTCTCAACCAGTGGTACTAGTACCACCAGTGGTACTACTCTTACCGTCAGACCACCGGAATTCCACTCCAACGTGGTGCTTTCGGTGGCATGTTTTTGCTCCTGAGAGGCTCCTACCTTTGGCCGAGCCTCTTGGGAATGCTGAGAAGGGCCCTCCTGCCTGCCCAGAGCCTCCTACCTGCGTTTTATGGCTTCTGAAAACCCAGAAGTAACTGACGATGATGTCATCGCCAGTCACTTCCGGTGGTACTCGGAAGGAGAGTGGCGCCGGAGGTGGTACTCGGCCGGGAAGGGGTTGAGAACCCCTGCTCTAGATCTTAGACGCATACAGGCACAGAAATTTGAACACATACATTTTTCTTCTAATTTACATATTTCTATACCTGTGTACCTAGATTACTTCTTCTAAATGTAGCTCGAGTTCTAGCTATTGTGAAACAAGATCTGTAACAAGCATTGGAATAAGATTTAAGGGGCAGGCTGGAGGTCTCCTCGGGGTAAGGGGACATTCGTTAGGCCCCAACCTCTGCAGTGGGGCTACTCAGGGCCCCAACCTCCGCAATGTTAGCCCCCCCCAGCCCAAGTTAGGTCCCCAGCTTCCGCAATGGGGCTACTCAGATGTGCGGCTAGAAACGTGCAGGTAGAAAAGGTCTGGGAGGGGTATAGGATTCAGCGTGCACCAGTGCCACTGATCCCACCCTGATCCACCCTGTCTCCTCCCTCCCAACCACCTGTTATATCCTCTCCCGGTCCCCACAACGCTTGGAGTAAACCTTTCCTTGCTCTTGGATGCAGCGCCAGCGGGACAGCGCAGGCCTTCCTGCTGGCACCCGCATAATTCTCTCCGGGTGTCGCAATGTGCTTTACGGCACATTTGTGGTACCCTAGGCCAGTGCAGTCACACCTGCGCCGGTGTAAGCCAGCCATAAGATTGTGCCATAAATTGCATCAGACCTATTTTCCAGACTGATGATTATTTTACTTGATTTGTGAGACAACATACTACAATAAGGCAGGGTAACCCGGATAGTAAAGTAAATAGCTTCCATTTTAAAATAGCAAATTAAAGCTAAAATACCTCCAATGCAGCAAAGACTAACACAACACTGACAGCTTGTCTCACAGCCTATAGCACATGCTCACAAATAATGTGTCCAGGTGGATGTTGATTTTTAGAAGCCAAAGGATTACAGCATAAATACACCAAACGTTTTCCAGTCTCAGCTGTTTCTTTAAACCCATTAAGTCAGGTTATACTGAATTAAGGTTTTGCACTCGGTTTCCAGCTCACGGTGTGGTGATAGCTTTTGTGATATATGTGCTAAACTGTGATCATGTACTATTATTAGTCCCCTGCAGTGAGTTAAAAATGGATTTAGCTAGGATGGCTTTATGTATGCTGGTTCCAGTTGCATATGGGAGGAAGGCCCCAAAGCCATAGATTATAACAGAAATGGTTTGGCATTGAGAGGCTAACAATGCAGCCTCTGCCCTCCAACATGTGGTCCTGATATGAAATCACAAGGGATGCAAAAAAGCAAAGAAAAAAAGTACCGCATTGTCCCGAGTATAAGACGCACCTGATTATAAGACCCTTAAAGTTTGGTGCTATTAAAAAAATTAATTCAATCACTGGCATTAAATTGCAACAGCCTGATTATAAGACGCACCCCTAGTTTAAAAAGTTAAATTAGGAGAAAAAAGTGAGTCTTATACTCAGACCAATACGGTATACGAATTATTTGTCTATGGGATGCTGTGCAAGTAACGGCTCAATCCGTGATACGTGGCCGGCCCATAGGGACTTCTCCCAAGCTTGGGAGAAGGACCCTGGCTTGCGAGAAGGACCCCGGAGACTCCTTGGGAGAAGGGGACATTCGTTCCCTTCCCCCGGTGTAGGGCTGCTCGGCCCCAATGGGCCTCCCTGAATGTACATCGGCTCTCGAGTCAACGTGCATCCGTGGCGGCTGGGTAAGGGTGGCCCAGGCCAGGAGAGGAATGGAGATATTGGCGGAGCTTGCCGCCGATATCCCCACCCCTTCCTGGGCTGGGCTGGTCATCAGCCATCTCTCCCTTGCTGCCCGGACCACCCTTCCCCCACCTCTGCACCGACCGGTGCAAATCCTACCTGCACCGGCAGCTGCAGGGTCGTCCGGGAGGTGGAGTAAGGGCTGCCGGCCTCGGGGCCAGTGTCCCTTACTCCCCGGGTGCCGAAAACGTGCTTTACAGCACATTTACGACACCCAGTGCCTGCGGAGCACGCGCTCCACAGGCGCAAAGTTATGGCAGATTGTGCCGTAAAACAATTGTACAATATATGAAGAATACACAATCTAGCACAAGTGCAGATCCTGAAAATTTTGATTTAAGCAAATACTGTACACTTTGTTTTTCCTTGCTTGCTCTGTTGAGAGTATGTTGTGTACTTGGTTCGTCCTCCACATCCCATGTATCCTTTTTTTCACAGTAAAACAGCATGGCTTATTTTCACTGTACAGGAGATGTGAATACGTTTTCTATGGGGCTTTTAAGTAGACTCAAGCTAGGAGCATTTTAATATATCAAGAAACTGAGTAAAATTCACTGAAGTCATCCAAACTTCATCCACTGAAGTCATACAAACTTTGAAGGAAATACATGGCTCCCTAATAGATGAGAGGAATTTCTAGCCAGATTTCAGGGTGGAGGGAAGGATTTGCAAATCCTTGCTACTTTTTTTTTCATAAGTGTAGGATTGAAAGCATGTGCTAGCTTATGTGATCACAAGGCAAAAAACATCACTGGATCAGGTGATAGTCCAGCATTCTGGTTCCTACGGTAGCCAGACACATTTGGAAGTGGACTAGTTTGGCATTAAGGTGGTGATCTTCTCTTTCTGGTATTTTGTGGTAGACTACTCTTGGATATAGAAGTTCTGTTTCGTTATCAAAGCAAATAAACATCTCTTGTACAAATTTATCTAATTAGCTTGATCTGAAGCCTTTATCATATCTTGTGACAGTAAATTGCAGAAGTTAATTACACATAGTGTAAAGGAATATTTCTCTTTATTAATTCTGAACCTTTTTTCCAGTCATCTTCATTATGTGACTCTGAGTTAAAAATCCACAAGCCCCAGTAACTACTAGGCCTCTCAAAAATCTCCTGTCGTTGGCCTTCATATGCTGCACCAGTCAGTCTTTTAAACTTCACTTTCCAAATATAACTGTAAGATACAGTGCTATTGTGTTGACCTCACTGAGCTGACACAAATTTCCTATTAGCAAAAGCTTTTAGAAATCCACCGCTGAAAGAGATGACTGACAAAACCAGACTTTGGTCTGGAGAATATTTCTGAGAAAATGCATTTCATCACACTGACACGCTGAGTATTTTCCTAGAAATGTTTGGAGATGTTTTTATTAGTTCATCTTGGGTGAACACTAAGCTAGAAGAAAAGTTGGTCTGTGAGTTATGAAAGGTGATGGGATTTGAGCACACTTCGAAATGCATTTTCCGAGCATTTACAGAGCAATGGAATGCCCATGTGGGTGCAGCTGGAATGGAAGTCTCTAGCGCTCTTCATTGGAACAGCATCCTGTGTCAGCAGATGAGTATGCAGAAAATGAGCATAATTTGGAACCAAATGAAAATTATGTCATGCTTCTTGTTAGCATTAACGGAGTTGAAGGAATCAAGCACTTAGCCACACAACAAAACTGACTTTGTTAAGAGCTTTACTTGAACATAGCGAGCTGCAGCCTTTGCTACACAGCAAAAAAACAAGAAGACAGGAAAAGGAACCCAAACAGGATGTTTGGATTCAGATGTAGGGAGAGAAACAATTCACAAGCCTTTAAGCTAGCAACAAACTCCCCCTACTGGTGAAGGCCAACATGTACACGTTTGTTGACCATATACTGGGTGGCTCAGCTTACATGGTGTCGCTCCTCCAGTGTGCAGAAAGGAAAGTAATACAATCTCAGGCCTACGCTGCCAGTCTTTCTTCTGGAGCCTGGCTGGCCGCATCCAGACCGACCAGGACTCCAATGCCCCTGCTGCCGCTGGTGCTGCCGCCGCCGCCGCCACCCCACCACTCCTGCCACCGCTGCCAGTCTTCCTTTGGGAACCTGGCCAGCCGTATCCAGGCCGGCCAGCTTTTGACCCACCTGGCCTATATTGTGGCCCTCTCTGCAACTACTGCAGCAAGTCAGCCCAGGAGATATTTCGGTGGATCATTTGAGTGGGAAATGATCCTCTATTTGTGCTTTCAGATTGTTTGGCTCACAGTGAATACAACCCAGATTCATTCTTCACAAGTTTTCTCAATCTACCAGGGTATTTGAGGGACCGCCTCCTTCTTTATAATCCGACCCGTACTCTGAGGTCATCAGGGGGGCCCTGTTAACCGTGCCGCCATTGACAGAAGTGAGGGGGATGGCGGCGTGGAATAGGGCCTTCTCGGCAGTGGCACCCCAATTATGGAATTCCCTCCCCCTGGAATTAAGAATGACTCCCTCTTTAGAGGCCTTTCGGCGGGGCCTTAAGACGTTTTTATTTAGGACTGCTTTTAATATCTGACATGGTGGGCTGACCTTTTAACAAATGGTTTTTAACATCTAAATGCAGGTGACCCACTGGGGTTGTTTATTTTAACTTAAATTGTTTTAATTAATTAATTATTTTAATGTGTTTATTAATTTTAATGTGTTCATATGTATTTTAATATGTTGTAAGCCGCCTTGAGTGCCCTCGGGAGAAAGGCGGGCTACAATTTTTTTAAATAAATAAATAAATAAATCTGAGAAACTTAATACAGGTGTCCCCCCACTGAATGACATTCTGCCTAACGACCCCCTCCTGGATATATGACGGCAGTCATTAGGCTGAATGTCGTTCGTTGTTTTCTCTACCTTTTCTGGTTTTCAGAAGCGAACCGGTAGTCTTACCGGTAGAAGCGAACCGGTAGTCTTACTGTCAGAGACTTCTGCAAGCCATTCAGAGACCCGGAGAGGCCTCATGCTTCAAAACGGTAGGATAGTTTCGCTTAACGATGCCCCCCTAATGGATGGGGTTTGGGGGCCACATCCCTGTCATTAAGGGGGACACAACTATATGTGGTTCATGCTTTGAGATCAGAAGTTGGGGAGGCTTGAAAGACTTGCAACCTGAGCCAGCTCTAACTGATACCACTGTCACTGGAAATGGGACCGTAGCTCAGTGTCAGACCATCTGCTCTGCCTGTGGACAGTCCCAGTTTCAAATCTTGACATCACTAGTAGGGCTGGGAATGTCCCCTGTCTGGAACCCTGGAGATCTGCTGCCAGACATCTTGTTGTATGTGGAGGTGGGGGGACATTTTTCCACCTTTGAAGGCCTAACCACTTTCAGGTACTCAGAGGCGTCGTTATGGTGAACGCGGTTGGGGTGGTGGGCTCCAAGCGGCAGGTCATGGGGGGTGTACCTGGCTCCGGATCCGGTGCTCCGTCCCGCGCTGACTCCTCCTCAACGGCTGCAAGTTTTGGCCCTCAAAAAGGACCCCAAAAGCGCCAGGTGTGTGTGTTTCCACGCTGCAGCAGCGCACGAGGATGACACCACGCCCCCAGGAGTGTATTGCGTTCTGTGGGGGGTGTAGCGGCAGCGGCCCTCTTCCACAGGGGGTGTAGGGCCACTACTGCAGGTATTCCATAACTGAAGTGAGAAGAAAGATCTGCAATTGGAGAAGTAAGGGGAAACGGGACACTTCTTGCTCCAGAACTATTCCAAGGTTTGCGGGTGACTCTGTCCCCTCCCTCCACCACTTTTGAAGGTTTTCCAGAATAGCCTGCATCTACTTGAATGCTAATACTCCAGACAGCTCCCTGTATTGGCTAACAGAAAGGGCTGGCTTTGCCTGCAACTACTGTGGATGGCTGCAGTATGCCAGCACTACAGGGGATGTTTTTTTTTTCCAGGATCTGACTGAAAGGAAAATGATGCTCTGGTTCTGTTATGTGTACTTTCAGATCATTTTGCTCACAGTGAATACAAAACCTCACAAGACATTCAAAATAGGGAGAATAAAACAGTCCATTTGCGACAACGTGGGGAAAAAAGAGGCACAATTTAAAATGGAAGCTAAGGTAAAACACAAACATTAAAGTTAGTTCTTTCAAGTTGCAGTAATCTGATCAACAACAAGCTTTTGTTCTTCCTGGCCTCCTTTCCACAATTGTAAGAAATGTAGACAGAGCAGCTTCCTTATTTCAACTTGAATGGAACGTTTTCTTATAACTGTGGTTAAATAATGGCCCAATCCTGACAAATGATGTTCTGGCTGAACGTGTGTTCCACAGGCGGCGGTGTTGCAAAAGCACTGCAAAGTGCTTTGCGACATCGTGAAAGGCTGGCACGCTGGTAGGAGGACCGGAGCTTTCCCCATTGCCCCTGGGTAAGCCCCAGCAGCCAAAACAGGTCATTAAGAGAGAGCCTATTACTAAAACCAGGAGATTGCTTATCCCCATGATGGCTTGTAAGCTGTGATGGACGTTTTCTCCATAAATCTGTCCAATACCCTTTTAAAGGCATCCAGGGCAGGTGCCATCACCACATCTTGTGGCAAGGAGTTTCACAGATTAATTACACACCAGGTAAAGAATTATTTTCTTTTGTCTGTTCTAATTTTCCCACCACTCAATTTTAGTGGATGTTCCCTAGTTCTAGTGTTGTGCGAGAGAGGGAAAAGAACTTCTCTCTCTTTCCACTCTCTCCATCCCATGCATAATTTTATACATCTCAATCATGTTCCCCCTCAGGCACCTTTTTTCTAGATTGAAAAGCCCCAATTGCTGTAGCCTTCCCTCATAAGGGAGATGCCCCAGCCCGCTAATCATTTTGGTCGCTCTCTTTTATCTTGCAAAATAAACTATGCAAAATTATAGACGCATCCTCAATTTGCATTTAGAAGGGGCACAAAAAGTGTCCTGTCTTGGTGAAGAATTTGAAGAGCCTGGGTTCAGGAATTATTTATTTAGCCTGGCATCCACACAACCTTTCAGTACCCTGTTCAACTTGATGTGGGATTGCTGAAAGTATCATAAACCCATTCACACCCTTGGCATGACTCCATTTCATTAGGTATTTGAAGCTGTGAATGCTGGAAAAGAAATGACAACTTGGGTAAATTATTAAAGACAACTTTAAAATCATTGTCTTTCACACATAGTAAGTGTGTCTGGAGGCCGCATCTAAGATTTTGCAAATCAAATTCTTTAAATAACAAGCAGTTGTTGGAGGAAGTGCAAATCTTTACAGCTCAATGTTTTTCTGTAGTAAATTTGTCAAATTGTAAAGTATTGTCATAAATATAATTGAGGAGGAGACAGTCTTTGTGTTTTCTATTTATTTTCACATTTCACATTTCTCATGTCAAGCTGTTTTAACTTAAACGATATAGACAGGAAACTGTAGTTAAGCGTTGATCTTAACAGTGTGGTGGTTTAGCTCTTGATTGCATGAGCTTTAACTACCTCCATCTTTAAATCTTTTTTCTCTGCATTTTCAGAGCACTTTCAATTGGTTTGCATTCTTCTGACAGTTTTATTTGTCAAGAAACTTTGATGAGATTAAATATGTAATCCTAATACACACTTTCTTGAGAGTAAGCCCCATTGAATACAGTGGGACATCCTTTTGAGTAGACATTCATAGGATTGCAATTAATTATTTCAAAATCCAAGCTCAGTTCTTCCAATAATTATGACATAGTGAATGGGCTAATTAATTCTGTGTATGTCACAAACATAAGTTTTGCTTTGTAGAATGTGAAAGATATGTTGAGTAAAAATTGAGTTAATGGGCAAAGATTCATAACTCTTAGGATGCAAAGAGACATTGTATTTTTAGACCAGTGGGATTGATTTGTAAGCACTTTCAGCATATGTGGTACATACGTATCTTTTGCTGCCCCTCCAAAACAATGGATCTGAACATTTGCAATGTGACTCATCTTGAACCGGTGGAAAATCATCCCCCCCCCATTCCTTGGTTCAGTGTTGCGATGATTTTTAACATTTGCTGTTTTTTCCCAATAAACTGGATGAACCCATAGACCAGTGTTTCCCAGACTTTTTTGACCTGTGGCTCCCTTGACCATTGGTGACCATTGGCCGTGGCTCCCCATTACAATTACGTTGATGCCTGCCAATTGGCATTGCACTGTTTTCCGAGAGGATTTCATGGCACTCCATAGCTCCCCTGACTGGTTTCCGTGGCTCCCCTGGGAGCCATGCCTCCCAGTTTGAGAACCACTGCCATAGACAAAAAGATGCACATATGTGTGCCACTTCAAAACCTTTTAAAAGGTAGATAGACAGCCCACTGGAAGCATGAGGGGATGTGCAAAATGGACAGATGAACACAGCATTCAAGTTGCTGATATGTCTGTCTGTCAGTTCTTCTCTTTGCCCGTTCTATAAATTGCAAAGCCAGTTTCACACTGTGAGCATGTGAAGAAGCACCTGCCGTGAGTGCTCTGCAAATTAGCGCAATGGCAAGGCCACGATACAAGCTAAAGCTGTGCACTTCATGATAAAAGCCTGAAACTTAGTCTAGAGAAAGGGCACTTGATGAAGCTCAAATTAAGACAGGGAGTCATTCCTAATATTCTCAGAAATAGGTCCCCCTAGTGCTTTTGGAAGCAAGTCTCACTGAGTTTATGAGCTCGTATGCTGAGTTCAAGCTTACTCACCAGGGAGAAAGCTCCATGGAACTGAACGCTTCAGGAGTTTTGGGAATGCCTCCTGATCTTCCTTTGAGTTCTGTAAGGTGCACTTTGTATATACAGGTTGGTTACCCCTTATCCGGACACCTGAAATCCAGACTATTCCGAAATCCAGACATTCTTGGGGGCTATGACTTAAAAAAAAAACTTTTTCCAGCACCTGGCTGGCATAGCACATGGCATGCTGGGGCACAAAATTATTAAAAATATTATATAAAATGACCTTCAGGCTATATGTATAAGGTGTATAGGAGACATAAATGAATTTTGTGTTTAGACTTGGGTTCCATCCCCAGGATATCTCATTATATTTATGCAAATATTTCAAAATCCAGACAACTTTCTCATCCCAAGCAGTCCGGATAAGGGATACTCAACCTGTACAAGTATCCCCCCAGTTAACGACGGGGATATGTTTTGCAATCTCCGTCATAACATAGGGGCGTCGTTCAGCAAAGCAACTTGACAAAAAAGTTTTTTTTAATCATATTGCTTACTTTATAATGAGATTTCTGCTGCCACAGAGCTCTCTCTCTCTCTCTCTCTCTCTCTCTCTCTCTCTCTCTCTGCGCAGAGGAACAATGGCGTCTTGTCAGGTCAGCCCCCCACTCCCGCCTTTTTTGCAAGGCTCCAGTTCGGCTCCGCCTTCTTCTTGCTGCTTCTTTGCAAGGAAGTTCGTCTTGCATTTGCAGAGTGCACTCTACAGCACACACACCCCGCGCTCCAGCTGATGATCGGAAAGCCACTCAAGCAGGTCTGAGCGGTTTTCCGATTGTCAGCTGGAGCGCGGGGGGCAGCGGGCCGGTTGGCTCTTCAGCCGACGTCGACAAGCTATTCGCACCATGCCTCATCCGCCCTCGCTGATGAGCTGCAAATGCAAGCCGAACTGGAACCTTGCAAAGACGCACCAGGCGGCGGGGGGTGGGGGACACGAGAACTTGATGAGCCGACCCGACAAGACGCCATTCTGTAGAGTGTGCACGCACACACTCACTCTGCAAATGCAAGCCGAACTTTCTTGCAAAGAAGCAGGAAGAAGAAGGCGGAGCCAAACTGGAGCCTTGCAAAGAGGGTGGGGGGCTGACCCAACGAGACGCCATTCTTCCTCTGCAGAGCGAGCGAGCGAGAGAGAGAGAGAGAGAGCTCTGCAGCCGTGGAAATCTCAAGCAAGATGATTTTTAAAATGTCTTTAACTTTAGAAGACCTCCGTCGTATATGTGAAATCGCGTTAATGCGAAGCCACATTATGTAGGGGATACCTGTACTAAGTTTGGTGACTTTACACCTTCATCCAGAAGAGAAGTCTGTAGGCCAGGCAGTTTCCTGTAAGCTGTAAATCACCTGCTTCATTATTTGACCTTCAATGTTTTCTTTTCCATAGAACTTAAGGGCTAATGACTCCGGGGGAATGCCAGGGTGAGAAAATTGCCACGTCTATGCAGATGGCACAGTCAGAATGCCTTCTAGCTTATGACCTGTTTTCAAGTCCTGCTCAAGTGTAGTCCTTTACACCAGTGCAGTCCTAAAGCTACTCGCGTCAGACTACTCGTGTGAGAGGCTGTGTCTGGAAATACCCTTCACGAGGATTTTAAGGAAAGGCCATCTCAAACAAAAGAGTTTGCCTTCCTAAAGCTATTGGGAGTAGCTCACAGTTTTCCTGCTGCTTTTTGGAATGTGGGGAATGCATCCTGTTTTCAGAGCAGTCAGATGTAATGGATTGCTTTTCCAGACGTTCACTGTGCTTAGGGGCCTACCATATGGCCTAGAGCAGCAGAAGATCCTGTCTTGACAGGTATAAAACCACCTGTGGAGTCCGTGGTTCCTACTCACCCATGGACTCCCATGGTAAGTCCTTGTTCACAGCTGACTTATTGGTAATTTCAGAATTTGGCAATTGCTTTATTTAAAAGCATTTTTACAGAGACTGTTTCAGGTGTACACATGAAAAATGAAAAGTGCGAACGGAACAAATACTTTTGCAAATGCCTTTGGATCATACAGCTGGGCACATTCAAGAAGGAGACAGGATTGGGTGACTCGGTGTGCAGACCCAGGTTTGCCGTGTTATATATGTGAAATAGCCTTCAAAGGTAAAGGTATCCCCTGACAATTAAGTCCAGTCGTGTCCGACTCTAGGGTGTGGTGGTGCTCATCCCCATTTCAAAGCCGAAGAGCCAGCGTTGCCCGAAGACGCCTCCGTGGTCATGTGGCCGGCATGACTCTCCTTGCCGCAGCGCGTAGCATGCAGCTGGAACACGGAGCGCTGTTTACCTTCCCGCAAGCAGTACCTGTTTATCTACTCGCATTGACATGCTTTGGAACTGCTAGCTGTCTGGAACTAGCTCTAGCTGTGACATCTTTTTTTTTTCTAGCACTGAGTAAGCTACACGTGTTACTTGGCAATTAGCAAGACCTCATCCCATTTTGTGCGTCCATTTGCTCTTTTGCTCTGTAATCCCCTTTCCCCCATCACTGCATTCTCTTGATTCCAGCCTCTCTTGGCATGCCTGCATGGCCCATCTCGCTTCTTTCCCCTTCCCTTCCTTCCCCACCCTATCTCTTATCTTCGCCTCTCTAATCTCCTTCTTTCCTTTAGATATTTCCAAAGCTGTATCAGCGCTCACCCTTTAAGCACAATGTAAGTACCACATTAAAAGTCTATTACTGGTAATGGAGTTAATGTAAAAGTGCAGATTACCTATAATTAATGGCAAAGTAATTCCATGTCTGATCCGATGTAATGAAACACCATTTTAATTTAAATATATTGGACTTCCACTAAGCCGTCAAAAGTGATGCTGTGTCTCGGGTCACTTAGAAATGCATTCAGTCAGTATGAAGTCTTCAGATCTTGGCCCAGATCACCTTTGAAACTTGGCAGCTACTGCAGGACACTACTATATCCTGGCTGCCTGCTGACCCTCAGGTAGGGAAAGGCTCTGGCAGATTGTAACTTAGATTTATGTCAGCCATTGTGATAGAAATCCTGGACACCATCTCCGCAAGCAGGCAATTTTATTTTCATTCTTGAGTTACGAGTCTGAGAGGGGATCGAGGCGTAATTATGCTAGACATACAGAATATCAATCTCGACTGTAGTATATATGCCCAGAATGCTGCTTTCAACAGGAAAGTGTAAATTATGGGTGTCGGACAGGTATGTCAGCCATTCAGGCTACATGACCTCCAGTGTGAACAGTGATGGGTTACAGTAAGTTCAAACAGAAATTTCACCACAGCTTTCTCCTTCTGGTCAGCGTTCTCTCAGCCTGACTTTTCCAGGCTCCAAACAAAGTTGAGTTCGTTCTCTTGATATTTCATTTTAATATATTATTATTATTATTATTATTATTATTATTATTATTATTATTATATTTCATTTTAAAAAATTTCCAACCATACAGTGGATAGCCTATTTTATTTATTTATTTCTGTATTTATACAGATGGTGTATAGTGGTTTGGTGTAGTGGTTTGGGAGTCGGACTTAGACCTGGAAGATCCAGGTTCAAATCTCCGCTCAGCCACGAAGCTTCCTGGGTGACCTTGGGCCAGTCACTATCTCTCAGCCCTACCTACCTCACAGGGTTGTTGTGAGGACAAAAAGGAGGGGAGGAAATATGTACACCACTTTGAGCTCCTTGGAGGAAGGGTGGTATAAAAATGTGAAAAATAAATAAATATACCACCTTTCTCATCCTCAGATTGCTCTTCAGATATTATTCAAGGCGGTTTACATAGGCAGGCTTATCTAGATCCGATAAGGATCTTTACAATATTGTTCTGTATAGAACCCTACAATTCCAGCTGGTTCTTCCATGGTGTAGTCATCTTCACTAGCTGCTGAAAACAAGCTTCGAGCTCTCCATAGGACGCCACAGATCATGCTGAACAGGGAAACATTTTTCCAGTTGTCATCGCTCTGTCACTCTCAGCATTCCAGTCTGTTCTCTCACCGCACCACACAACAGCGACTCCTCTCTGCCACTGAGGGTCATGACAGCTTATCAGTGACTTTCTGATCTCCCTTCCAGCATGAAAATGGGCTGTTCCTGCTTAGCTTCCGGCACAGATTATGAACTGGCTGGGGGAGAAGCACTTGCAGGCAGAGGTGCCTGGGCTTTTTTTTTTTTTTAATTGCCCTCAATGAACAGGATGAACAGGAAAACTATGCTACCATGGCTTTCCCGTTCAGCTGATTGGCTGAAATAAAAGCATTCAAAATGCCTCTGCTGTTGGCCCAAGCTTCTCCTCCACTTGGCTGTCTCAGATTGCGGCCTGTAATTTAGGATTGCAGCATCTTCCAATAAGGAAGTTCTAATCTGTGAATTGTTTGTACATTCGTCCCTCATTATCCGTACCTACTTCATTCCTGAAAATGGCCCTTATAGCGAAAATCCAGATAATGAGTGCAATCAGTGCTTACATTAATTTCAATGGGAAAAATTCTAAGGCAGGGGTGACCAACCTTTCAACATGAATGCTCTGTCCTGGCCCTTTAATGGTTGTATAGGTGAGGGCATTTCAGCAGGTGCAGCTGCTTGAGCAGCACCATCAGCACTTGCAGCTGCCAAGATTCTGTCTTCTACACAGCTCTGAAGAATGCAGAGGCCCTAATGGTGGAAGGTTGGCCACCCCTGGATTAACTGATTGATTTATGGCAAGTAGGATTACCCCCCCCCCTTGTTCTAAGGCAACTGCACGAGCAACAGGTATCAAGATCCAGAAAACAAGCATTGGTCTGGGCACTAACACAGAGGGCCAGATGAGTTAGGTGGGGCAGTGCCACAAGCTGGCAACATGCTCGGTAAGAGGTAGCAGAGAGAAAACAGAGCACTTGGCTCTAGGCAGTGATGTAGACTCTATTGACTCGGACTCGAGTCAGACTCAATACACGTCAATGACTTGACTCGGCGATTGCAAAGGACTTGAAAGACTCGACTCGAGACTTGGAGCCTTTTATGACAAGTTGAAGTTTATTCAGGTTTAAACTTGCATCTCGCAACCAAAGACTCGGAACTTGGGGGCAAAGACTTGGGACTTGACTCAAGACTTGGAGTCAGAGACTTGATTCACATCCCTGGCTCTAGGCCAGGGTCTTATGTCTTTAAGGCTCTCTCCTTGTCAAGGGGGCAGAGTCTGAGAGGGCATAGGTTTGGTGAGAATACATGGGCTCAAAACCAAGCGCTTCAAAATTAGGCTAGTCACCGCCATCATCATAGTTCTATTTCCCCTGCATTTGCAAACAGCAAAGATGTGTTCCTGGAGATGTAGTTAATAAATCTGAGCATATGACCTATGTAAGCACAAGGAAGTCAAAATCAGACCAGCAGTTAAATTCTCTCCTTTTAATCGCTGTCTTATATATATATTTTTCCCCTGGATTCAATTCGAAGTTCTTGTTAACCGCACTCCGCTATAAATTATTAATACTAGAATTAATAGAGATCTGTTGCCAAGGGAGGAGCGGAATAAAATGGGTTTATATTGCACTCATTTGCACTCAGCAATGTCTTCTCAACCCCCATTCTATTTTTAGTCAACTGTTCCCTCCTTATCCATGTTGAAATGTGCTACCGACTCATGTTGTGGATGACTTGATTTTTTTTTCCCTTCGCATGACGCTAACACGCTAGTAAATGCATTATCTGAAAATGTTCATGTTTTCATAACGATTATGCCCAATAAGTATGCATTACATGCTGTTAGCCCCAGCCAGGTAGTCTAATCTAGCGGTTCTATACCACGTTCACATTAATATGCAAATGGAACAGGGAATATGAAATTAAATGGAAATGAAAGTTGGAAGTTAATTGACATTTTTGTCACAAAAGCACTGAGAAACACTTTTTTATGGTTTAATGGCAAAGTGCTAATGTATCATCCAAGGGAGGGCTCCATCAATCTAAGCTAAGGCGATTTTACCGAGATGGAGTGCAAAGAACTGTTTGGTATGCCAGTGCCAACTCTTCCCCAATGCAGGTGGTCCCATCACCGTAAACCTGCATTAAATTGCTGCCATCCATTATACACAGTAGCTGCCTGGATTGCTGCCTAGGACAGGCTTACATAGGCCATCTATTCCTGTCAGAAATATGATATGTCAATGACAAAAGCTTAATTACACCATTAATTAATAAGACAATTTTCAAACTGCCTTGCAATGCAGTTTGACACTCATTAGTGCCATTTTTGAATAATTTCTCCCAGGGTGCAATACTCAACAAAGTATATTTTAAAGGAAATGTAGGACTTTAAAAAAAAATCAGCCAAAATAATGCATGGATTACATTATAGAATTATCACTCTCTCTAAAAAAAAGATCACCCTAACGTAAAAGTGCAAAAGCATTTTATGCTGCACCATCTTGCTATTAAACTATCTTTGGTATTCTACAAATACCAAAGTAACACAATTATGCCAAGATTTGAAATTGGATGAATCTGCAGCAATCTGGAGCACAAATTTACACAAGTCATTTTGAGAATTAAGAAATCTGACATGTTGGGTGATAGACTCATTTTGTAATGTTCAAATACAGTATTTGACAATGTGCGGAATGCTAGAATAGCATTTTTTCCTAATTGTTTTAGAAAATCGTAATTTGAATTGTGATTTTTGAATGAAAATCTGTTTGCAGATAATGTATCACTTGAGCAGCATTTCTAATTTCACATTCTTGTACTGTACACTCATTTTCTTTAGGCCCAATTTTATCTTGGGCCGACTGCAGTGGATCTCACAATCTGTTGCTGTCCAGTTTCGGCAGCCCGAAAGTCATGCCACCGTTGGGTGCTCCAGAGCTACTGGCGCAAATAGGTGGAGGCACCATGTACCCACCAATGGCACACCTAGGCCACATCAGAGAAAGTACGGTTGCAATGGAGGGGCACATTGTGGGCAGTTTGGGGAGGATCAGGGAAGTTCGGGGGTGGATCTCGGTGGCAGCAGCGTGTGCCAGATCCTATCCCCCTTTCCTGGCTTGGAAACACACCCTGCCTCTCCTCAGACTTGCAAAAGAGTACTTGTCATTATTATTATTTTTTGCACATTTGCATATATTCGTTCGCAATACTTTAATATATATCTGGAAGCAAATTATATCCCAGAAAAGGAAATATTTATTCATGTAGACATAAATTTAATTAAAAATCTACGAGCATGGATCAGTGTCCTTACCTAGCATGGTTTTGGCCCCTTTCCAACTCATCATACCAGTCCTCTACTTTTCTGTTTTGCTATACACTTCAGGGACCCACCAGTTCTTTGGTGAGCTGTGTCAAAAATGCTTGTTCTCAATGTACCGTGAATATAGAATTTGTCCCTGCTTTCACTACGTCAAGTTCTATTTAACTGTATATATGGCCAATACTGTGTATTATGTACTTGATATAATATGGACACTATACATAAGAACTTAAGAAAAGTGTTGTAGGATCAGACCAAATGTCTATCCAGTCCAGCATTTTGTTTTAAATAGTGTCCAGCCAGATGCTCTTAGAAAGTTTACAAGCAATGCACGAAGACAACACTCTTCTTCTGTTGTTTGTCCCCAGCACTGATGTTCAGTAAGTGTACTGCTTCTGCATATGGAAGCTCCATTTAGCTATCACTATCATGATAGAACTATCCTCAATGAATTTCTCTCACCTTTTTGAAAAGCCATCTTAAGACAGGGGTTCTCAACCTGTGGTATGCGTATCACCAATGGTACTCTGGCTGACTGGAGGTGGTACATGGTCCGCTGAAACCCCGCTCTGAATTTTTCACTCCCGTGTTTTCACTCCCAAGAAGCGCCTGCCATTGGCTGAGCCTCACAGGAGTGCTGAGAAGGGCTCTCCCGCCCACCCTGATCCTCCTACCTGCCCTTCTGGGCTCTGAAAATGGCAAAACCCCAGAAGTAACGGGTGATTACGTCATCACCCATTACTTCCTGTGGTACGTCGAGGAAGAGTGGCACTGGAGGTGGTACATGAAGGGGGGAGGAGGGTTGAGAACCCCTTATCTAAGATAAATAACCATCACAATTCTTGTGGCTGCAAAGTTAATGATGCATTTGTGGAGAACTTCCTTTTGTCACTCGCAAACCTATCCGCTCAATCCATTCCATCGGGTGACCTCAAATTCTCATGTTACAGACAGCACGAAGATGCCGAACCTGCCTGCTTACGTGCCTCATGCCACTTTCTTACAGTGGCTGCATCGCACATCTGTCGGCTTCCACAGTCCACAGCCGCCATGCTGCCCAGCTTAGCCTGACTCATCACGATATTTGCCTAGAGACTATTAAGTACCAGAGAGCTCCTGAGTGGGTCAGATTCACAAGATTCAATGCGAGTGTCAATTTTTTATGCGAATTTGGTTCATCCCTACAAATTACTCCCTGCAGGAGAGTTGGCTTCAGACTGTTAAATTACTTTCCCCAGTGAGAACTCTGAGTTTAGCATAAGCTCCTCACAGGGCATGCTTTAATCATTCAACACAAGGAAAATTAGCATAGACTCCAGCCTGAACACTATAATCCCCTTTTATCCCATAGGGACCTAAGAGGAGTTTTTCACGTGAGCTGCTCTTTCTAGGGGCCTTCCTTCAGTCTCTCATTCCTCTCTTTGGAAATGCCATTTTTCTAGACAAATTGTTTTCTAATCCCCCCTTCCCACAGCCTTTATTTAGATTACAATGACCCTATCCCAGACAAGGTGATAAAGATCACCATTAGCCAGCTCATCACATGCCCTTTTCGCAGAACTGACCTGCCAAAGTCGACATTTAAAGCTTTGGGCAATAAAACTTCAGAAACATAAAACACCCTGAAACTTCCCACCACCATCATGCTAGAGGAGCAAAATAGCAGGACACAGGATGATTTACTTGCATTGCTCAATACAGGCTGGCAGAGCCTCCTCTGGCTGCTGGCCTTTTCTGATGATAGGAGGTATAGTGACTGAAATTCTTGACTATTGGAACCCTATGAAATATGGCAGCTGGCAGCTATTCTTAAGTGCGTGTGGGAAGAAGTAGACATGTTATTTTGAACTGTGAAAAAGCAACAGGACACAGTTATTTAGCATAAGACTGTGGAACATAACCTGTGGAACTCCTTGCCATGGGATGTGGTGATGGCACCTGGCTTGGATGCCTTTAAAAGGGGATTGGACAGATTGATGGAGGAAAAGTCCATCACAGTTTACAAGCCATGATGGGTATATGCAGCCTCCTCGTTTAGGAAATCTCTGAATGCCAGATGCAAGGGAATGGCAACAGGATACAGGTATTTTGTTCTCTTGTGTGGTCCCTGAGGCGTCTGGTGGGGCCACTGTGAGATACAGGAAGCTGGACGAGATGGGCCTTTGGCCTGATCCAGCAGGGCTCTTCTTATGTTCTTAGGTTATGTTCTTATGACCGAGTACCAGCATAAGAGTTGATAACACTGGTCTACAAAAAATATTTTTTTCTGACCTGGACTTTTGCAGCTGTTTTAGACTAATTTCAGGGTGCTGATTCCAAATCTGATCTCAGATTTGCTCTATCACATCTCGTTTTTATGCTATCGGCATACCCCATTTTCATTGATTTTACCCGAAATTAACTCTTTATCACTTATGATTGCAAGTTGTTGTAAGTCAGTGACTGCTTTAGTGTTAAAATATGGTGTTGCACTATGCCAGCCAGGTGCTGGAAAAAGTTTTTTTGAAAAAAGTCATAGCCCCAAAAATGTCTGGATTTCGGAATAGTCTGGATTTTGGATGTCCGGATAAGGGGTAATCAACCTGTATGTTTTTTTCTTTGTTTCTGTTTTTGTATGACTGCTTGCTGCATTTATTGGGTAAAAACATTTCGCTCCTCTTTTGCAGTTCCTGTGCTTCCTTTTATCGCCCTAATGTGTATTTTTATTACGGCCATTGTTTTATTATATTATATTTTAATTGCGTTGTCCTGATACGAGAGGAGAGGCAAGATTAGGATTTTTAAATAAAAATAAAGAATGGGCATAAACAGGAAGGATGGGACTGGAAGACCAACCATACCTGTAAGCAGTACTGGGACCGGGCTGCCAGGGGCCATGCCCCTCATAGTGCCCCTGTCTCCTAATGTTCATTGGGTGCTACCACTGTCACTGGCCTGGGTTGGTCTTGCTTGCCAGGTAGGCCTTCTGATGGACATGGGCCCTCTCTCAGGCTGGCCCTTGACCTGGCCAACCCCTGATGTCTCCATGCACAGCACTCCATTGGCAGCCATTCTGTGAGCTATGCTGCAAGAGGCAGCAATGCCACAGCTTCGCTGCCGGACAAAGTAAGTCATTGGTGGGGGCAAGGGGTGGAGAGGGAGTGGGAGGACTGGGGGCGTAACTGTGTTGGGATGGGGTGGAACCGGGGTGGGAGGAAGCGGGAAGGGTGGTTCGGGCAGCAATGGCGCACACTGGATCTTATCCCCTCCATTTAAAACCTCCCACCCCTTTTTCTCTCCTTGGTCATGTTGTTGTTGTTCAGTCGTTAAGTCGTGTCCGACCCTTCGTGATCCCATGAACCATATCCCGCCAGGCCTTCCTGTCCTCCACTATCTTCCTGAGTTCGCTCATTTTCATGTTCGTTGCATCGGTGATGCTGTCTAACCATCTCATCCTTTGCCTTCCCCTTCTCCTTTAGCCTTCAATCTTTCCCAGCATCAGAGTCTTCTCCAGAGACTCCTCTCTTCGCATTAGGTGGCCAAAATATTTGAGTTTCAGCCTCAGTATCTGTCCTTCCAGGGAGCAGTCAGGGTTGATTTCCTTTAGGATTGACTGATTTGATCTCCCAGCAGTCCAAGGGACTCTCAGGAGTCTTCTCCAGCACCACAGTTCGAAAGCAGTGGCGTATGTCCGAGGAGACCCATAGGTGGCCCCAGGGTTTACATGGAGGTAAGTATAAATTGTTCCTATGTCTACTCACACCTTCTTAAGCTAGAGAAGCTTGGAATTTTGAAGAAGTTAAGATTTGGCATGCAATAACAAATTCTAGATGGTGAAGCATCTCCAATGTAACATTAAACGAAGCCTTATTAAAACAATGAGAAATAACTCTCTGCACCACAAATGTTCTGCCAGAATGACAGTAATGGGAAAGTCCTTATGCACAGGGGTATTTAGTAGCTAAGTAATATCAAGGGCATGTTTAGGGGATTAAAAAATGATAGAGTGTTTTATCAGATTCCAGACAGAAAACTGTGCTCTTTGGCGTCAAGCTATATTAGTTAATATATATTGGTCTATCCCTTGTTTTTGGGCATAATCACAAGCCACAGAAATTTTTTAAAAGAGATATACACTGTACTTAGTTATATTTTGGAATCTGGCATGTTTACTGTGCATTAGTTTCTTATTCAAAGCAGATATTAATGAGTCTGTGCTGAGGTAAAAGCCTCTTCGGCTGTTAGCGTGGATTTGAGGGATATCAAAAGTCCAGAAGTGGCCAAGAGTGAGAGATTTCAAGAGCAAGAACTGCCTGAAGGTAGGTCTGCCAAGGAGGATGCTCTTTAAGACCTCTCTCCAACTCCTGCTCCAGTCTCCGGATAGGTGGAGATCTGTGAAGACTGGATGCTCAATTTTCTCAGCTGGAATCAAAGCACTGTGTAAAATTCTAGAACTAATGCCCTGCTTCCATAGCACCAGGGGAAACTAATGGACTGCTTACAGAGGCATCAGGCCAGTGAACACATGAGCATATACGTCATTTGATTACTCAGCACTCAGAGCTGAAAGTCTGAACCAACGCCATTCAAAAATATTGTCTTTTGAGCTGATACAAACTTTAGGGTTGGCATTTTAGATGTGATGGCTCATGCGTGCATGCAAGTCACCATCCTGTGGCCATCAAGGGATGAGTGTGTGGGTGGGTGGGTAAATCAACTCATTTTTAAACTGAAAACTTCCTGCACAACTAAAAATGGCTCAGCATGGTGCAGGGCTATATGATTTGTGACCCACCAAACTAAAGACAGCACATCAGCTGTACGGGTACACCTGTACGAGTGATGGTACCACCAGTGGCTCAGTAAACCTCCTGCCTTTGCTGCCTGCTTGGGACTGCAAAAAAAAAAAAAAGTTGCGACTACAAAAAATGTCAAGCACCTGGCAGCCACAATGCATGGTAGGACAGTCTTGCCATTAGTTGTGGCAAGCTGTGCCGTTTGTTAATATTTTAACTTCCCAATCCTATCCATTTCTTAATTACAGAATGCAGCCACACCAAAACAGGCTACGCTGCATGCCGTGAGGGAGGGTGGATTGGGAGGCTTGGGGGGAAAGGGAAAATATTTTCACCCCTTAACCACCAATGGGTCTCCTCGGATCTGCACCAGCTCTCTAGCTAGTGCAAATCCGAGGAAACAAAGGGTGCATGTCGGCTTGCTCTGGAGGGGATAGTATCCAGCACAAGCCCCCCACACTGGGTGCCACTCCCTCCTGCCTCCGTCAAGCCCCCAGCCCTCCCCCCATTCCATCCGATTCTCCCAACTCCCACCCTGTTACGCCCACCCCACCGACCTACCAAAGTCAGAAGGCCTCCTCACTGCTGTCACACATGGGGTCCTCCCTGCCATCTGTAGTGGCGGCCCAGAAATTCCACACGCTTCTGGATAACCTTTTGTGATGGCTGTAAAACATTAACCACCCCCAGAACGCTAGTTCCAGCGGCAGTAGGGCCCTATAGGATTGGGCTGTGACTCTCTTTGATGAGGTCCAAATTGAGCCCTAAGCTACACATGATGAATGGATTCGTTTTCATAAGGTCCTCTTAGCTATCAGCTCTCACATTACCTCTCCCTCCCTGCATGATACATGACACCATAACAAAGCATTGGTGGAAAGCAAAGACTGACTGAGTACAGTAACAGATTGGAGCAAGATCCTCTTTGCACGTGTATTCTTAAAACCAAAGGTGTTTAGGAGATCCAGCTTATGCCATTCCTCATGCAAGGGGCTACTTTGCTAGTGAACCAGAGGACAACTCTAAATATCATCACACCACGGTTTATTGACAGTGTTATATATTACCGTGAGATATATGAATCTGTAAGAGGATAAAGTGCTACAGGCTGTCCAGGGCTGGACTTACCAGTCTCAGGACCAAGTGCATGCCGGGAGAGGCTGGGAAGTCTCAGCTGGGCAGGGTGTGGGCTATTGGTCAGTTGAGCAGAGCGCACCTGCCCACACTGCAAGTATCTGCAGGAGCCTTCCCTTCCTCTGGAAAAGGAGGCTTAGGACCCAGAGGGAAACTAGGCAGGGAGGGTGGAACCAGGAAGGGGAGGAGGGACCAGCCAAGGCCAGGAGAATAGGAGGAGTGGGGCAGGGATGAGAAGGGCTGGGAGAGGACTGCTTGCAAGAGAGACGCCAGAGCCCTGGGCTGCTGGAGAAAGCCATGAGGTTGAGTGGGGTGCTGTCAACCCCCCTCTCTGCCTTTGCTCTGAGGCTCAAGAGAGGAAGATCAGCTTAGTGGGCGTGCCCCAGGAAGCCGTATGTAGTTGACTGAGCCTATACCGGCTGGGACTTCAATGACAGGTAGGTGCCCAAGACCCCCCTTCTTGGGCCCCTGACACAGGCAGAAATATGTTTAGATATAGAAAAGCAGGTCCCTATTGCTGCATGTTGCGGGGGGGATAGAGCAGAGGAAGGAAGGAAATTAGGCCTGCAGTTTTATACGCACTTACCTAGGAATGTCCCACTGAACTCAGTGGGACTTCTTTATTCTGAGTAGACCTGTATAGGATTGTGTTGCAACTCTCCCTTCCTTGCCCTCTCTTTCCCTCCTCATTTGTCTTGCCCAGACATAAGTGTCTTTAGGGGGCAAACACCCCAGATTATTGGCCCACTCCCATTGCTGAAGGGGTATTTGAAGGAGAGACATTTTTCATGCATTCAGAGTGTGTTTCTTTCTTTTCACCAATTGTTATGTAAAGTGAGTGCATAAAGAGCAGTAGCCCACAGCCTCACTTTCATTTGTGTTTCAGATGGGAGTGTTTATGTCGAATACATTGTTGTTCCTCTTTCAGAAATCTAACATATGGGACAGAACTACCCCCCCCCCCAACGTTGTCCCTTTCTGTGTCTCCCTATTATTTTGTCTGATGCTGTCATGATGCCCAGGAGGCTCATCTGCTGCTGAGGGAGCTGACAGTTTGGCCCACCAATATCAGTGCTGCAGGTCTCACCCACATGATTTGTTAACTTCAGACCTTTCTGCCTATGTAACCCACCAAGCCAAATGTCCACTAGCCATCTTTTTTGGCCTGCCATTATGTGCTTGATTAATACCCCTCGTCCTCCACCTCCATTTTAATAATCTCAGCAGGCTGCGGAAATGGGAAGGATCTCCGGTCTCTCATGGGCTATCGAACGGGCCGTGTTTTGGCGTGATAGGTCATCATTGTTCAGGCTTGGCTTGCTTCACGTGTTCCAAGCGTCCCATGGAAGGAGCCACACACTACAGCCAGTATTGTATGGCTTACCTTGAACTAGATTGCATCCATATTCCAAAACTAAGAATGTAGCACTGAGATTAAAAATTACTAAGGCGTGTTTTCATTTTGGGGGTGCTGAGGGACTCTGCGGGGAGGAACAAAGCAGGGCATTATTGACGGGGGTGATAAATTCTTGTAGTTTTGAGGGCAGTAACTTATTGCACTTTCTCAGCGACATCTGCAAATTAGGCTACTAATTAGCTTGATAAAAGTGAAGTGGCACAGAGATGTCAAATAATGATAAAAACATATTGCGCTTTTTTTTTTCCTCCTTAGTGTACTTTGGCTTTTGAGTATCATGCTTTGGAACTGGTTCTTTTCTCACTCTGGGGATCATTTTTAAAGCTGTAAACAGGTATCTGAAAGACCACCTTCTTGCACACCAGCCTGACCAAACCTTACATTCCTGTTGAGAGGAAGCCCTCCTTCAGGTCCTCCTGCCCTATGAACTTAGGCAGATGCAGCGATGTTGTGTGTGGGGGGGGGGGGAAAGAAGTGCAGCACTGGGACTTCTAGAGCAGGAGCCATGATGTCATCAGAAGGAGTGCTCAGATGTGGCCTTTGAAACATTTTGAAAGGATATTAGCTGAGAAGCATCAGGAGGCAAATTGGGAAATTTGCCTAAGGTCATATGTTAATGTCTAGGTCATCTTCCCTAAGGACTACCTAAGAGACAGTATGCACAATCCTATGCAGATTTACCTGGGAGTAGGTTCTATTAAACACAGTGGAATTTACTTCTGAGTAAGCATGCACACTTACTCACGCAGGAGTCTTCTGCGTGTTGCCTTTATCGCTCGGAACGGCTCCAATGGCAAGTGGACAGGGTCACTGTGTAATGGTGAGTAGACCTTTGCACAACTTACAGTACCACCCTTCTCCTCCAGAAAAACTGAGTCTTAGTTTTTCTTAGTTTATGGTTTAATGTGTGAAAGTTCTCAGATCCAGTGCAAATTCCTTGCCCTTACCTTTAAGTCCTTCATGGCCTCGTCACTCCTGGAGAATTGCTGCCAATCTGTGTTGTCAATATTGACCTAGATGCACCAGATGTGCATTTCAACATAGGTAGTATGCATGGGGAAGAACTCATTTCCTGTGTAGTGACCAGAGGTGAAACTAGACTCCGGCAGCGACAGGGGAGTGTCCTGCGTGTTGCCATTGCCGCCAGAATGGCTCCAACAGCAAGGGGGAGGGGCCGTTGACTCTGGTGTAATGGAGTCTTGCAGAACTACTTGTCTCCGCTCCAGTCTAGCAGAACTACTTGTCTCCGCTCCAGTCTAGCTACGCCACTGGTAGTGACCAAGGATCCTGTGTAGTGACCAATAATAGGAAAAGGGAAATCAAAATAAAGCAATGCTATGTTGTCTTGTGGCCATTCATTCACAACTAGATCTTCTGAGGAAAAGGGGGGAGAAGAAAGGGAAGAATGGATGTAGGGAAATTACGTGGGTTTCTGAGAGACCTGGGGTTAGGGAAGTGGGGATTTTAAGGTGTAGGGAAGGGAGGAGAGTTGGGGAGAGGAGTTTTGAAAGGAGGTTTGAGGATGGTTGCAAGTCACCAGTAAAACAATTACGCTTGCGGCAGCGCTCCCAAAATGGAGTTCCGCTGTCGCAAAGCGCTACGGCCAGCAGCCCAGTCTGGCATAGGAGTGGGCTGTTAGTGTTTTCCTAAGATGCTCAGACTCCAACTCTTAGGTGTTACTATTGCTGTTCCATGGTGGTCACAGGGTCTCCCCCAGAGTGTGCCACCTAGCAGCCAGACCAGGTAGCACCAGATGTTCTTGTCCCTGGGGGTGAAGCTGTCCTCATACAGGCAGCTGGATAGCCCATGGCTCTTGTCTGTTCCTGGCAGCAGATGTTATGAATAAGTGTTTGGTGAGGGGGAATGTGTTTGTGTGGAATGTTATAACGCATGCACGCACACGCGGCTTTAGAAGTTACTGCTTAGGTGCCATTTTTTTTCACAATAAGTGAAAAAAGACCGTGAATATGGTGGTGGTGTAAAGGAAATGTGGATGAAAGCCCTTGGACTCTCCGCTAATTCTTTTATCCTTCCTCTTCCCCTTTAAGATTAAAAAGGTAAAGGTATCCCCTGACAATTGCTCATCTCCATTTCAAAGCCGAAGAGCCAGCGTTGTCCGAAGACGCCTCTGTGGTCATGTGGCCGGCATGACTCTCCTGCCGCAGCGCGTAGCATGCAGCTGGAACACGGAGCGCTGTTTACCTTCCCGCAAGCGGTACCTATTAATCTACTCACATTAACATGCTTTGGAACTGCTAGGTTGGCAGGAGCTGGCCAAGCAACGAGAGCTCACCCCGTCGCGGATTCGAACTGCCGACCTTTCGATCGACAGCTCATGGTTCAGCGGTTTAACCCGCTGCGCCACATGTATAGGGTTGTGCTATAAATGTGTCAGATGTGGACCAAGTGACTTTTATAGGTTAAGAGGAAAGATAATTTATTTAGCAATTTTGAGTGCACTACAATTACTTCCTCTATCCCGAAAACAATTCTCTATAAGAGAAGATAGTTTTTCTCCCAATTTAGCAGTTGGGGGCTAAAAACATGAAACATCTGTGTCTTAAAAATACTGCACTCCAGCCACAGGACTACACAGCATCATATTTATGATTCATCCCAGCTATATCGGCAAAACATACGATTGCATTGCAGGAATGATTCCCCCCCCCCCATTTCCTTCCCATTCCCTAAGCTGATATTTAATATTCTTTACAACATTTTGAAAACTTCTTTATGGGCATGATACTGATTTTCAATAGCAGCTGATTAAGCCTGTAAAATTCATTGCAGTAAAACTGGAATGTGTCTACGTATGCCCACCCCCACACACTTCATATCATATTTGCTTCACAGACTAACAAAACCTTATTTTCTTCTTATGTTTCAAGCCTCTTTGATCCGTTGTCAAACTGTGTTGATTCTAATTCTTCATGTAACTGGATCTGCAATCACACTTTCTCATTATGGCTGTATTGATCATCCTTTTCTTGTATTTGTACCGTCACTTGTTACAATGAATATATTTAAAGAAGCCTATTATTTCAAATTTATCCAGGCAGCTATGACAATGAATACTGGTTTGTGTTTTTTTAATTCACTTTGCATGCCACTTTTTAAACATAGCTCATTTTTGTATCTTGTTCCTTGGGAGATTCATTTCCTTGGCATTCATGGCCTATTGTTGACATTATGTAATTAGGGAAAGAAAACTAATTTAAGCTAAATGAGCAATGAAAATGCTTCAAAACCCTGGAGAATACACAAAGCATGAAGATTTCATAGGTTGGTACGTTACTGAATGTTGTGCTGTTCTCTGATTCTTATCCAACAGTGTATGTTGAGCATCCAAAGCTACATTTGTACAGCCTTTTTGGGAAAAAACAACACCACCACCATGTACCTTAAACCCCATTCATTGATTAGCTGATGGAAAAGAAAAGGGAACGGGGGAGTGAATCCTCTTCCCTATCAAACAGTTGAGTGGTGGGATTACAGCTTTTTTGTTTAAAAAAAGGCTAAGCTCAGCCACAGTTAATGGTTTGAGGATGGGACTATAGCCCTATTAAACTTCCAGGAATGTGGATCAAGTCTTTGACTCCAAGTTTGAAGTCAAGTCCCAAGTCTCTGGGTCCAAGTCCCGACACTTTGGTCACAAGTCCCGAGTTCCTATCTATTTAATGGGGAAAATGGGTGGGTGCTGTGCTGGGGTGTGTGGGTGGGTGGCACTGGCAGGGCTGTAAACTCCCCCGTGATGTCCCCCTCCCTCTGTTCTTCTCATGAACACTCATTTAGATCCGATTGTCTCAGCATGAGTCTTTCGAGTCTTTTACGATCACCGAGTCAAGTCATTGATGTGACTTGAGTCTGACTCGAGTCCGAGTCAATAGACTCAAGTCTACATCGCTGCAAGCTTCTCACCTACAGTGGCAGCAACTGTAACAGTGCCGATGCAGTGCTGTTTTGGGGCACTGTGGGAAAAGCAAGGTCGTAACTCCAGGCTGCTAAGAACTCTGCTTTTCTTTGTCCGGAGGTGGTCCTGCCCCCGCACCAGGTTGCACCCCGAGGCCCGAACGGGCAACGCGCCAGTCCCCGGTCGGGGACGGACCCGCCTCCGGACTCGCTTTCTCCGGCCAGGAGGAGCAATGGCAGGCAGGGCGGGGTGCAACGGACTCACCCGAGGACGGTGGGAGACAGCTGGAGGATGCAGGCGCCTTAGGTGGGAGAACGACGGCAGGGGATGGCGTCCGCCCACGCCCCAGCTCGCCTGACTGCAGGGACGGTCCGGGAGATGCGAGCCCGGTCGACTGCCTCCTTCTCCTCCCCCCGGAGAGGCCCGAGGCCCGCTCATCTCCGGGAGACGAGGACGGGGGCGGGGGATCCGCTGAAGGAGCCCCACGTGACGTACGAAGTAGAGCCACTGACGGCGTCCCAGCCGATAGGCCGGCCGGCCTGTCAGAGCCAAGCCTGTCCTGATGGGATTGGCTCCAGGCGTGGGGGAAGGGCCCAGGGGGGCAGGGACAGGGGATATCCAGTGATATAAAGCCAAAGCAGGCCGGTGATGAGGAGGCTGGGGAGCGGGCTGGTACTCCGGAGTGACAGCCCGACTCCACTCGGACCGGCCAGCTGGGGTGTGAGGAACTGGGTGAAGCTAACCCCCTCCTCCCCAGTCACGTCTGAGGCCTTACGTTACCTTCCCACGAAGGAAGGACGGCTGGTCCTGGGTTGACCTGTACCCCGAGGAACCCTCCGGCACTGAAACGCTCGACCTTGGGTAGACCTGTCCTCCGTGAGCGGGTAGACCTGTACTCCGGACACCACTCTGGAAGCTAAGTCACCAAACGGTGGGTTGACCTGTCCCCTGGGGAGGTATCTAAGGAGGGACTGCCGGCCTGGAGGTTGACCTGTCCCCCGGGGAGCCCTTCGGGGCAGAAGCAGCCCTGACCACCCCCTTGCCGGGGTCCCCCACAAGCGCACACCTACATTCTTATTCTCATCATCTATGTTTTAAAAGGCAACATAGCACTGAAAGGAGCATCAGATAGCGGGCACTCTGGGACCCTGCAAAACCACTGGGGCATTGACCCAAGTGTTCTGTGTGCCGAGATTGGGCTTGCTTGCCACTCACATTTTGTGCACACGACGACTACATTATCCCCTTGGTCTTCAGTATCATCACCTAATTAAGCATTTTGGATAAGTAGTGCTGAAAAGATGACAGCGTTGATCCAATTAAAGCAATTGAGTTTGACAGTACTATGGTTTCAAACAGCAAGTTTTAGGAAGCCAGCACTGTTGGGGTCACGTGTAAGCTGTTAGTGACCATGTTTATCTTGTTACAGATCCCTTAGCTTAGAATAATGTTGCGGCTCTTTGTTAATCCCATAACTATCTATCACATGTTTTCATTCTGGGTTGAGGGGGGAAATTCCCCTACACAAAACGGAAGAAATGTAAAACAAATCAGAAAACCTAAGATGTTTTCAGTTGCAAGATGCAAAGAGCCTTGACTCTGGACTAAGTTTCAAATCCATGTACTGTCAGTACTGTCAAGAGACAATATTCCTCTGAATATAATTGCACGGGAGCAATGGATATTACAAGCAACTCAAATGTTAAGAGGCTATAATGAAATAATCATGTTTAGAAGAGCTTGGGGCAAAAAGCAGGGTACACTCATCACCTTGAGACCCCGTTTTTAAGCTGCTGAGGGACATGTGGCTGGACATGCTTGGGATAGTATGCCGGACTAGATGAACGCTTGCAGGCTTGCACTAATTTTGCAAGGCCCTCAAGGCTCTGCATGAGAACATGTCTCCTGGCCAGTAGCAGTCCTACACCCCCCGTGGGAGGGGGCTGCGGCCGCGACACCCTCCCCACAGGACACCACACTGGTCCCTGGGGGCGTGACATCATCCTCGCGCGCCATTGCCATGCGGAAACGGCCCCTTTTTGGAGCCAAACGGCGCCTGGGGAGGGGAGGGCCAAACTTGCAGCCAACAAAGGCTGCACAAAGAGGAGCCAATGCGGGATGGAGCAACGGATCTGGCATTGCCCTAACATGGTACCTCATTGCTCAATCAAATGAATCCATGGTTTGAGAGGCTTCACCCACTAAAATTGAGTGTTGGGAGAGTTAGAATGGACAAAAGAAAATATTTCTTTACCCAGTGTGTAATTAATCTGTGGGACTCCTTGCCACAAGATGTAGTGATGGCACCTAGCCTGGATGCCTTTAAAGGGGGATTGGACAGATATATGGAAGCCATGATTTTTAAAGTTTGATTTTTAAAGTTTTTAAAAGCCATGATTTTAAAAGTTGCACCTCTGAATGTCAGGTGCAAGGGAGAGGCAAAAGGGTACAGATATCTTGTTTGCTCCTTGAGACATCTGGTGGTACCACTGTGAGATACTGGAAGTTGGACTAGATGGGCCTTTGGCCTGATCCAACGAGGCTCTTATGTTCCTATGACTGGAATTGCTTCCTCATACGCGGGAAAGTAATGTGAGAATCAACACTTCCCCAAAATGATGTTTGGGGTTGATTTGAAAATGATCAAATGGCGTTGCAGAAATTCCCATCCGCTTTATTTGATATGTAAGAGATCTGTAATAGGTTTAGAGAATCAGATCTATATGACTGCTTTTCAATGTTTCATACATTTCTATTCGGCCGAGAATTCAAAAGCATCATTGACGGTGAAATATCAACATCTTCCTTAACAAACCACACAATAAAAAGGAAAGTTTAATGTGGGTTCAAAAGTGACCTTGACAATTATCTGAAGGCTTTACACTAACAACATGACCGTTCCCAAATTATTCTGCTGGTTGAAGTTATTTTCATTCTTTTCCATTTAGTATTATGAACCGCAGTGCAATGCTGTATTATTTTACCCTTTTTCCAAGTATGCATTCGGATCATTTAATATAATTGTATGTTTTACGTGCACTGAGGTGTTATAAAGCACTGAGATGAAAAAAAAAAAGATGGCCTTATTATCGCACAGAACTCTAGCACAGTTCAACAATTATATGGAAGCTTTCTTGTTAGCTCTTTCTTTCCAGCGGTATACATAAGTAACAATGACAAACAGCAGTGCTTACCTTATTAATACTTCACTACTAATGCATCAGCTTTAACTAAGTCTCAGGTGACCTAAAACACTCTAGATTTCAGTACGGCCCTTGCCTTAACTTGCATGCTTCAACAGTTTTATTATGTTAGCTTTCTTTCGACATACATAATGCACAGATAAACTGATCCATTGGGTATCTGGGTCCTCATTGGTATTCAGCAGATTAAGTGAAATTTTATTCAGAGTGAAATAAAAAAAAAGGAAGTTAACAATGGCAGGAATGTACATAACATTGTACGTGGCGCTTAATCAAATGTGGCTTCAGTGGTTGATGATTTCCTGAATGCTTAAATGGGTATAAATGCATCTTTGATTAAAAGCACTTTTCAAAAATTGTTAGGCCCCTAGAAGATGCTGAAAAACACATTATCATTTCCAGGAACCTGGCATCTTGCATAATGACAGTCCAAACTACATCCCTGCTGGCACTTGGCAGGACAGAATTGGCCTCAAAGTAACTTAATCTGGCTTTTGTTTGTTGTTCAGTCGTTAAGTCGTGTCCAACCCTTCGTGATCCCATGAACCATATCCCGCCAGGCCTTCCTGTCCTCCGCTATCTTCCTGAGTTCGCTCATTTTCATGTTCGTTGCATCGGTGATGCTGTCTAACCATCTCATCCTTTGCCTTCCCCTTCTCCTTTAGCCTTCAATCTTTCCCAGCATCAGAGTCTTCTCCAGAGAGTCCTCTCTTCTCATTAGGTGGCCAAAATATTTGAGCTTCAGCCTCAGTACCTGTCCTTCCAGGGAACAGTCAGGGTTGATTTCATTTAGGATTGACTAATTTGATCTCCTAGCAGTCCAAGGAACTCTCAGGCTTTTGTTAGCCTACCAAATTTAAGGTGTTATTAAAAACAACAACAACAAACCCAACGGTTTCATTTTTAAGGAAAAAGACGCAACAGGTTTTTGAGCATATTTTACTTAAAATTTATCGTATGGTTATGAAGAACACAAGTGCATTGTAGAAAGCCACTGGGCCACCTCTTGAAAGACCTCATTTGCTGCTCAGTATCTTCTGCTGAGTAACTCGCACAGTCCAAGAGCGCATGCTGTGTACCCAGGACTGGCCCCAAACGTCCTGGTGCCTGAGGCAGTGTGCCAAATACCGGCACCCCCTAACTGGTGACGTGTTCCTCCCACACTCTGGATTGGAAAAGGAAGACTGATGGAGTAGAAGAGGAAGTGTGGACAAGAGGAAAGTGGTTGGCTAGAACAACTTCCTTTTCCAGTCCAGGAAGTGGGAAGAGGAGCAGGAGCAGTGGAGACAAATGGGTGGATGGAGGTGGACATTCCCTACCCAGTTGCTATCTGAAGCGACCACTTCAGTCAACTTCATGGATGGGCTGGCCTTATGTGTACCTTTTTGAAACCAGTATTTCTAGGTTTGGTCATCTTTAGAGCCTGGCTATCCATGAGGAAGTTTGATTTATTCCAATTCCTGAGCAGTGTTTGAAATACAGGTGTCCCCCGGTTAAGGATGGGGTATACCTTCTTGAAACTCTGTTGTAAAGTGAATCTGTCGTTAAGTGAGTTTTCAACACCATCTAGTGGTCTTTTTTGGTATAGCGTGTACAGCCTACATAATGCAATGCAATACAGTGCAGTTGTAGTAGAAAATGAATGGCAAGAACTTCAGACGCATCTTTTTAAATCCCCAGCCCATCAGCTGTTTGGTGCTAGATTAGTGCTTTGGTGCTAAACATCAAACAGCTGATGGGCTGGAGATTTAAAAAGATGCATCTGGAGTTCTTGCCATTCATTCTGTATTACACCAGCGCTGTATTACATTGACATAATTGTGCTTTTAAAGCAGCAGTGACTTTTTGTAAGGTACTGTACTGGGTGACCGACGCCATCGTATATGCCAGAGGTGACCAAACTGCGGCTTGTAAGCCACATGCTGCTGTTTGACATACAATCAGAAATATGTTGATTAAGGCTCTTTTTGCATCACAATTAATATAAAAGGTAAATATGAAATTTTCATGTTTTATAATTATGTACCAGGTATAAACTGAGAGTCCACTGGATTAAAGCATAAGTTTAATGTTCATGGTAAATACAGGTGGGCCCCCATTTGCACTGGGGATATGTTCCAGGCCCCTCCATGGATACTTGAAACCGTGGATAAGAGCGAACACCCCCTCCATGGTTTCCTGAGGGCCCCCCACCCTTGCCTCCCCTGCAGGCAGGCATGCTTGCCTCCCCCAGCTCTTATTTTTCTTTCAGCAAGCTTTGTTTCTTCCTTAAAACAGCCTCCATTGCAGGCAAGTAGAACGAGACTAAGTCCTAGAGAGGCTCTGCAAGGTTTCTGTTAACCTTACAGAGCCTCTCTAGTACTTAGTCTCGTTCTACTTGCCTGCAATAAGCAGCTGCTTCTCCTGTTTCTTTAAGGAAGAAACGAAGCTTACTAGGAAAAAAGTAAAAGCCTGGGGGGGGGGGGTCCCCACAATCCGTGGATAACTGAAACTGTGGATAGCGAATCAGTGGATATGGGGGCCCACCTGTATATTTAAGAATTTGAACACTTCTTAAATATTGTGGCTCTCAAACATCTGAAGTTTATTGTATGTGGCTCTTTCATTAAGCAAGTTTGGCCACCCCTGCTGTATAAACGAACCGTCATTAACCGGGGGGCACCTGTACATAGTGTCCTCCAAGTATATGGAAATTGCCATCTCTGATCAAGATGTTCACCTTGCCAATAGCAGTGCCCTGAGACACTCTTGGATTTTTCTATTTGGTCTTCCTCATCCACAGTTAAGAGCTGGTAACAAGAGAGAATTAAAGGTTATGAAGAACTCACAGGCCATTTTTTGATCTGCTTCCCATGCAAATGGATAAACTTATTTCCACTTCCTTTTCTGGTGTTAAAACAGATTTCATGTGGTATATACATAGCGAATGGCAATGCACACAACTAATCCAAGGTATTTTGATGCCTCAGACAAACAACGTTAAATGGTATATCCGCATCCCCACAACGAGATGATAAAAAATGTAACCGTAAATACAACAAAAATAGAAGTTTGGTCCCCTTTGCTGGTATCTCAAAATCTGTCATTTGGGGCACCTCCCTGCCTAACAAGAGGTCCAGCCCTGACAGGGCCTAAAGATCACTAGTTTAGGGAATGCATGTTTTCTAACTTCTTTTTGTTGTGAAGTGTCAAAGGAACTAGTGGCAAGTCTAGGAGGTCTTAGGATGAGAGAGGCCATGTGAGAGAAATGGGTGAAGAGATTTATGGCACAATCCTAACCTCTTTGGGTGCCGGGTGTTGCAAACGCACTGTAAAGCGCGTTGCGGCACTCCGAGAGGAAGCAGCGCCGACAGGAAGGCCTCTGCTGTCCTGCCGGTGTTGAATCCAGGCTCCTCGCACAACGAAGCAGGTTCTGAGCAATGCGGAGGCTGAGAGTGGGCAGGGAGGGGCATAAGAGGGTGGGGGTGGGCGGATCAAGCCTGGGAGGGGGTGGGACTGACATCCTCATTGGACACTATCATATCCTCCCTCCCAGGCTTCAAGCCCGACATGGGGATGCTCGGTTCTATGCCAGCTAAAGAGCTGGCAAGAACCGAGTAGCCCCATTGTGGTGGCTGGGGGTTTACCCGGGGTAAGCGGGCAAATGTCTGCTTACACTGAATAGACCTCCAACCAGGCCCTTCCCTGTATAAAATTCAGCATGGGCCGTGTAGCCCACACTAAACAGCCTACCCCGGGGGGGGGGGGAATAGGATTGGGCTGCCTGTTGTGCAACAGAAGCTTATGTGAGTGGTTGGGTCTGTATGATCTCCTCGGGGGCCTGAATAGCACTAGTCCCAGATGGACTAGAAACCAGTCCTCAGAGGGATAATGCTTTTTAATTCCAAAGCTTTATGCTTTGGGACTCTCCAATAAGATGTTAGCAATAAGCAGTGGAGTTGTTATTATTAGAAACCTGCTGTGTGTTGTGTTTCTCTCACATATTCAGTGGTTTTGCTCCTCTTGCTTAAGCATTCATCTAGTGCCATTCTCAAAAGCCGTGTTCTCAAGAATAAGTAAGTCTTGCAGTCCCTTGATCTCATCTTCTGCTCAAATACTCTAGAGACGGTGTGATGCTGATGACATTTCACAGACCAAAATAGAGATACTCCTAGGTACTTGTAACACTCTATTATCAGTGCCTGAGTGGGCCCCTCCCAACTGTTATTGCACTAGTGCTGAAACTACTATAGGAAGGATTTGTTTTCTCTGATATAGCCTGGTCTGCCCAGACTTCTGAAGCAGGTGGTGTTCAGAAAGCAACCATACAGTTTTCTTTAAAAACAACAACAAGCAGCGAACTTGAGACTGTTTAATAGATTGTTTAATCTCACAGCAGATCTGGTTGCGCTTATTTCAGGATAGCTGCAATTGACACATTCAGCAGCATCTAACATTTGGATTGTCGGATTGTAGCTAAAAGGAAAGTGTTGCACTGCCATTTTTTGTCGAGGTATGTTCGTTTTTACATACATATGTTCCAGAATCAAGGTATATCTGCCAAGTGCTTAGACAGACTGAAGAGGATGGCTAGTTTGGCCAGAGGAGGGGCAGAGATAGTAAATGCCATCTTGGATGCACCAACGATGGCTACCGGATCAGGGCAATTGAGGGACAGTGAGCCAGAGGCAGATGAAGAAGAGAGTCAGAGATAAAAGATGCAGTCGGAGCCAAACAGGTTCAGAAGAGATGAAGTCTGGGAGTCTGCGTTGCAACAGGCTACCGGGCAATCTGATGAGTCTGATGTTTCCTCATTGGCCAAGGGTTCAGCTGCCCACATTCAAGGTAATGGTCAGCTGACAGTGCTCTGTCCACTACAGCACCCTAGAGGGCAACCTTAATCCATGGGGCTTTTTTTTGTTTGTTTGTTTTATCTATTTGTCTAGCTGAAGGGTCGGAAAATAAATGGTGCAGGAGGAAGTACAGCTGCCGACACTGATCGAAGCTCTTCCTGGAGATTTTTTTTCCCCAATATGGTGTGGTGTTAGAAATTCTGGAGGCCCTGTGAAATTCTCCAGGATTGCTTTCAGTAGTCATCTGGACATTGATGCTGTTTTCTGGCGACTCCAGGCCAGCTCTTGGAACAAGGTTGTAACAAAAGGATTTGGGGGATCCCTCTAGCAGCTGGTTGTCTTCACTTGAATCAGACAGGAAATATACTCTTTTTTATTGATTTCATGGTTCTTATTCTATATCTTTCAAATTTTGTACTTTTCTATTTTTTCAATTAAAAAAGAACATAGACTGTGAAAGTGTGAGTGCAAAACCCTTCCAGAAAACGTATTCATCATCATCATCAATAATAAAAAATAATAAAAAACAATCACATTAATAACGGGTCCTAATACTCTTGCCTCAAGTGAACAAAACCAAACATTATGTTCTTTGAGATGTCTAAGTATGGAAAAATCTGCCATACAATGTTAGTCTTGGGACTTCTGTGTGTGCTCTGAACCTGAGGCTTTTTCTCACACTTAAAAAAGTCCATTACACACAGGCTCTCCTGTTAAAACAGGTGGCTACTTTTTTTTCTGACATTCACAGCTTTATGTAACATCTTATAAGTGTAATGCAGTAATTAATTTAAACATTGCCACCTCTTCCTCTATTTTAACCTTTTGGTGTGTTCCATTTTAGAATTTATGATCACAATACCTGTGCCAGCCATTAACAAAATTAACATTTTTTTCTTTAAATGCCACCTCTACAAACTCTGCCATGTTTGCAAGATTACATTTAGGTTACATAAGTACCCTCCTTAGTCCTAAACAGAAGTAGACTGTACAAATATCCAAATGAATACCTTACTTGGAAGTAAATCTCATTGGTTTCCATGCCTTGTAGTGATTTCCTCATCCAAAGGGATTGTATAACTCCTTTAATGCTACTAACTCAAATGCTAAAAATACTGTATTTAAAAATGTATAGTGTGCGTGTGCGATTGGTCCAATCAATTTCTGTAAGTTTTGTGTCCAGGCAAAATAGTTGTATCGTTGTTGCTGTGTTCTTTTTATGGGTCAGTCCTTTATTTAGCACCTATAACCAAATCACAAATCCAGCAAAATCAAATTCTTCTCCTCTAGTTGCATTTTTTATTCCTCAGGTCTGCTATTCACATTGAAAAAGGGGGGATTGCTAATCCTTGTTGAAAAGGATGGAATTGCTAATGCAGTTAAGTACTACTTGACATGCTAAGTACTTTCTTTCTGAATGCAGAAATTAAGCAGTATATGATAAAGGGTATTTTTTCCCTCTCATTTCAGGATGGTGCAAAATCCTCAGAACAGTCCCCCCCCCTTATTTATAGCCCAGAAATAGACATCCAAGTCTCATTTCATGTTGCATCTAGAATCCCACTGCTTTCTAGCCGATCCTGTCCCCCTCCTGTGCCTGATCCGTCATGCCCTGCCCCGCCCCATTCCACCCCTCCCTCTGCCCCATTCCACCCCCCCCATTCCACACCCCCATTCCACCCCCATTCCACCCCCTATCCCCTAGCAGGATTTACCTGCTCCGGCAGGTGTCTGGCTGGATGCCAGCACCAGCAGGAAGACTCTGACCTTCCCACCGGCACGGCAAGGCCCTGTGTTGTTGCAAAGCACTTTATGGTGCTTTTGCAATTAGTGTGCGCACCAGTGGAACTAGTATTCTGCCAGCTCAGCAATACGGTAGGATTGGGCCATAAGTCACACAAAACATAACTTTGGTTGGTGTCTCTCAAGACTTCGGCCTGGCTGACTCCTATATCCATGAGCTACTAATTCGTAGCAGCTAACTAATTTTCTGGGTGTGATTTAAGGTGCACTAAAGTCCTAACTGTCTTAGAACCCAAATATCTCAAGGACTGCTCCCCTCAATGTGAGTCTGCCCATCTTATAAGATTTTGGGGAAGTCCTCTTGAGGTATCCACTTCATTCTGGTTAGCAGTGACTTGTTCTCTGTGGTGGTCTCCACCTCATGGAACTCCCTGTCCTGTGAAGTATGGCAGGCATTTTCTCTGCCGATTTTCTGTAACTGCTGAAAGACTTGCCTCTTTCGATGGCCTGTTGTAAGTGTGATCTAATATGTGGTTTTGTTTCTCTCCTCCTGCTTTGAGGTTTCCATCCTTTCTGCCGATTGTCTTGTTTTTTAATTGGGATTTTTATGCTTTTTAACTTTGACTATTGTAAACCACTCTTAATCTGGGGAGAAAGTGGAAGTATACATTTTTACACTAACTAAATAAGCTCTACTGGAAAGCAGCATCTATAGCAGGGGTGACCAAACTGCGGCTCCTGAGCCACATGCGGCTCTTTGACGTATAATGTGCGGCTCTCGGAAATACGTTGGCTGAGCTCCATTTTGCATCACAATTAATATAAAAGGTAAATAGGAAAATTTCAAGCTTTGTAATTATTGACCAGGTATAAACTGAGAGTCCACTGGATTAAATCATAAATTTAATGTTCACTGGTGAATAAAAATATTTAAGAACCTGAAGCCTTTCGTATGTGGCTCCTACATGAAGCAAGTTTGGCCACTCCTGATCTATAGAACTGAAGTGCTACAAAGACCCAGATTTCACCTCTACACATTCCTCAATACCTTATCATTGCATTACAGATTATACCATTACCAAAATGGCATGGGACTGGGCCACAAAGAAGTGGTTCCCATGCTACCATGGTAATCTGATTCAGGTCTCTTAATTATACTCGGAGAGGAAGCAAGAGAACAGTCTTCTGCTGCCTGGGGTGATGACTCCTGACATCACCCCACCGAGCACGCAGAAGCAAAAGTAATTGGCAATGATGTGATGACATCGCCATGTCACTGCCATTACTTCTGGGTTTTTTGCTGCTCCCTCATCGTCACGATGGGCTGCCCTCACCTTTTGGCTCAGAATGCAGCGGAAAAAGCAGCCGCTTTTTTTTTTTTTTGCTGCGTTCCAAACCGAAGGCGAGGGCAGCCCATCGCAACAATGAGGGCGTCGCGTTTTTTTTTTTTTTTTTACTGTGTAGTAAATTCTGGAGGGATGAGGCAATTTTCAGATAGTAAGAATGGAGGAGTTTTACCCAGCATTCCTGCTTGTGAAAGTATATCAGCTTTTTTCTTTTTGGCCATTTCCTCTTTTGCATTCTCATTTGTTGTGTAGCATTTCAGTGAGTGAATTCAACTTCACTTTGTTATGCATTCCTATGTAAAGAGCAGTATCAAGTGGTAAAGCTTTTCCTGGACTAAACCACTTTTGGCAGCAGGTAGTTGGGTGCTTCTTGTTTTAAAAGACACACACACACAATTAGCATGCCATGAAGAGGGATTCTTCTTAGTCTCCTCTGGGCATGTTCTGTTCCTTGCTTCTGTGTTCTGGACAGGTTTGTTTGGTTCTTTTTTTCCTTTTCTTTCTTTGGTAGGGGAGCGTTCTAACTTGTAACTCTCTCTTTAACTTCTGTTGAACTAGTATAGTCCAGAAAATGCTTTGCACCTTGATTCTGTTTATGTAAAACTGGCCTAAAGATCAACTGTAGGCAGCCATAATGAATAACATTGTTTCATCCCATCTTCCAAATTCCTTGCCACTCATTATAACTTGCAAATAACATTATAACATCTTATTATGCCATGAATGACATTATGCTACAACTTGCTAACCACATCCCTCATTATATTTATATAAGTTGCCTATAGTAGATAAGATATCTTCTCAGCTGGATGCACAGAATGTTACATTGAAAAAGGAATTTAAAGAAGTTTCCCTCCTGCCAAAACAATTGGAAGTTTAAGAGTTACCGTTACATAAGTTTCTCCTCCAAGGTTCTTCCAGGGCAGCAAATGCCTGGATTTGCTCCAGAACATCACAATTCATTCCTTTATTTTTCACCATTAGCAGAAATAAAACTGAATGTTTCTTCCCCTAAAGAAATTAGAGTCTTTTGGAATATAAAATGACTGGAACCAGACCTGAACTAAATGTAACATCTAGAGTTACAAGATGACCTCAAATCCTGAAAGTGTTCAGATAAAACAGGAAGGAATATGACATCATCACCACCCAGCAAATAAATAAAACAATCCCCAGTATTTATAGTCTAGTCATAGTTCTTGGACCGGCACAAGTTTAAGTGCAGTCACTATGTTTTCTACTGGGTGGATATGTCTTGAGGACTGATGTCCAAGAGGTTTGTAATATTACTTTTCCTACTGATAGACACATCAGTGAAGAGTTGCACAGCTGGCTGGCTATTGCTGTTCTTTAATGGGAAGTAGGGATGCTGTGGATATTTGTGATTTCTTGCCCCCCAAAGTAAAGACTACATACTAAGGCTGAAGATAAGAATCTCAAAGAAACAAGTTTGCAAAACTATCATTGGATTCTTAAGCAAAAAAAAAAAAAGAAAAGAAAAGAAAAAAAGATGAGTGAGCCTACTATGAAAAGCTGCCTTGGGTGTCCTTCAGGGAGAATGGCGGGATATAAATTGAGTAAACAAAAAGCTGTTTGTCTTATCGTACTAGTGCAGTGTTTCACAAACTTTTTCGACCTGAGACTCCCTTGACCATTGGCAGTAGTGTCACTAGGACGCGCATCACTCTGGGGCAGGGGGCGCGCGTCACCCTAGTGACGCTCTGACATCGCAGCGTGGGGGTGCGACCCGGCGGTGCCTCCCCCCTGCGTCGCCCTCTGGACGCTCCGAGGCCGGCCCGGGAGCCAGCTTCAGAGCGTCCTACCCTGTATTTTTTGGATTTTCGCGCATGCGCAGAGACCGTTTTGAGGGCCTTTTGCCTGAAGTTTCTCTCATCCACTCCTGTTGCATCGATAGAAGACCACCCGACAGAACTTTTCCAGGTAGCCAAACAGCTATCAGTCTTTTGTCCCACATGCCTGGAAGTGTTTGTAGCCTGCTCTGACACATTTTCAAGATATGTTTTGACTAAAATTGCTCCCATCTCGGCACTACTAGATCTGCCAACACTTGGTTGATTTCTTCAAATCCTTAGTAAAGGAATTCTGAATTTTGCATCTAGAAAAGGTAAACAAAGGGGGGGGGCAGAGGAAATCAAATAGATTGATGGATATAACTGTTTGACCCACCATTTTGAGTTACTTATTTATTGCTGACACTTTTCACTATTGGTTCCTCTCTTTACTACTTTCCATATGCCTAGAGTATGAATTGGATAAACGTGTGGGCATATTTCCTACCCATCACCTTCATGCTCATGTTACCAAGGGACCTTTTAATAAAGGCTTCCCTTGTGACGGAGGCAGAGTCCACCCCTGCCTGCCTTGCCTGCCTGCCGAGAGGGAGAGAGTGCTTAGTCAAAGGCAATGTACTGTATTTATTGTAAAGAAAAGACATCAGAAATACAGCACAGCAAAATATCAGTTCATCAATCAAATAATAAAACATCAATTAATCCTAACAGGTGTGTGAACGTGCCTAGTTTTATGCTGATTGCAGGTTGTGCAATGTGTATTTGGTGCACCAAGGAAATAAAAGATGAAAATGGTCAGGGAAGGAGTTTAAGGGAAGCCTTGCTCTTTTACCCTAGATGGAGAAGAGAGGGAAAGATAGTGGGACAGAATACTGGAGAGGAAAGTGAAAAGGTTTGAAGTGCAATGATAGTTACCATTCCTACAGACAGCCTGCCAAGCCAGATATGCTGGCAAGCTGTCTGCAGCATTTGGAGACCCAAAAGTGACACACAGACACAAGTGGTGGCCTTTCCAGCACATGTGGATCACACAATTGCTCTGGCAGACTTCCAATTTTGACGAGGGTTTGGGAGAAACATTGACATGCTTGCAGGGGCATTGCCAGAGGAAGAGCCTTCATCAAATTATTGTCTTGCTGGGATTGTGATTGCCTTTGTTAGCACTTGGGGATGTGTTGCTTTGTGTGGGAGTGGCTCCCTGTTTGCCTACCTTTGCCACTGTCACTGGTAAGCTGGATGTGATTTGTGTATGGATACCACTGAGCAAGCAGGATAATATTCCAATACAATTAAAATGCATATATCCAAAAGAGGTAGTCACATGTACAGTTACGCAATGTCACAAGCACAAGCAGTTTACAATCGTATCCCCACTTCCCAGAGTACGAGACATGCATGGCTTGGATTTTAGGAGCTAGCAGAGGTCAAGGTGGACTTCTGGTGATCTTGACCTTAGTTCTGAGTGTCTGTAGTTCTTATTATGGTCCATTGATGTATATACAGTAGAGACTTCAGGAAAATAGTCTAGATGCAGTGCTGATAACAATTGGTGTTGGCAGGCAGAGTTGACTTTGTGTTGTGCATGTGGCATGATATTTGAGATCATAGCCGTAGTAATCTATTAATCGATCTCATAGATAAAAGCTGAGGGCAAGTTTTGAACCAAAGAACTTTGCTATGACCCATGGATAAGTCAAGTGTAAAACTTAGGGATGGTTATTCATACATGTCAAATGACTTAACAGTAATTGTTACCTAAGAACTCTACAGTTGAATTTATTGAATTCTGGCTGCCCAGGTAGTCTAAAAGGGGCTCTACCCCTGCCTTGCTACTTCCTCTTGCCCGCCTGCTCATCTGCCCTACCCCTGTCCAACAACCTGCTGGGTGTGCAGGTTCCCTGTGGTGGGATCATCCGCCTGGCTCCATGCCGCAGCCAGGGCGATGGGCATCACCTCTTTTGTTGCCTGGTATCAGGGCCAGCGGGTGGCGCAGCGGGTTAAACCGCTGAACCATGAGCTGTCGATCGAAAGGGCGGCAGTTCGATTCCCGCAACAGGGTGAGCGCTCGTTGCTTGGCCAGCTCCTGCCAACCTAGCAGTTCCAAAGCATGTCAATGCGAGTAGATAAATAGGTACCGCTTGCGGGAAGGTAAACAGCGCTCCATGTTCCAGCCGCATGCTACGCGCTGCGGCAAGGAGAGTCATGCCGGCCACATGACCACGGAGGCGTCTTCGGACAACGCTGGCTCTTCGCTGGGAGATGAGCACCACACCCTAGAGTCGGACACGACTGGACTTAATTGTCAGGGGATACCTTTACCTTTATCAGGGCTCACAGTGGCATGGTGTGGTTGGTCTCCTCAGCAGCTGCGCTGGCCAGGGAGTGACCCAGCAGGCCTTGCGCTGCACCAGAGGTGGGCGGGGCTGGCACGGTTGGCTTGGATCAGCCTGAGCCCATTGACCCTTGGATATGTTGACCCAGGTTTTCAGGATACACTTTAAAACTTAAATGTCTTGACTTATACACGAGTATCTATGGCAGGTTACACTAATATAAGAAAATAAATCACAAAGAATACAAAGTAATAAAAGAAAAGCCTCACTAGTAACACTGTCTTTCTATATCGTATCTTCCTGAGTAGTCACCCTTCAGCATAGTGTCCAGGTACTGTGAGCTAATGAGCCTTCATTACTTTCCCTAAGGAGATTACTGTAAAAGCTAATGGATTTCATTGTCAGGAAGCATTCCGATATTCAGACTAAATGTTACCTTTATGTAATTCATCCTATTACTCTTTATTATTAGCCGTATTTCAGCGTGCTCCATGAGCTTTTACATTTTGGCCATTTTTATCCTTTACATATGCTGCAGGTAGTTAAGCTGTCTGTCCTACAGCACTTTCTGAAAGCTTGTGGACACACTGACCTTGATCCACTAACTCCAGTGAGTGTGCAAGTAGAGGAACTCCTTTATTTCTATGTCAAACAGATTAAGCTGCTCATCTGCAGTGGGGATGGGTGCAACAAGCTTTTTCTGACACTGCAATGAATGGAGCAGCCCCTGCTCCCAAGGAAGAGTGAGTGAGTGAGTGAGTGAGTGAGTGAGTGAGTGAGTGAGTGAGTGAGTGAGTGAGTGAGAGTTCTACTAGCAGCTCAATCCTATTCACTACCCCCCCCCCCCGGTCAATGAAGCGGTACCAAAATGGTGACCGCTGCATCCTGTGAGGGGGGGGGACGGGTCTACTTAGACTTGTGGCAGCTAAATTGCTGGCACAGGTCTGCATGGACCCGCACCGCTGAATCAGGTCCTTGAAGGGGATAGGATATCGGTGGCACTGGTGCTGCCGATCCTGCCTCCTCCCATCCCTGATCCGCTCATTCCCGCCCCATGATCACTCTCCCCTGCCCCATTTTGCCCCTCCTCACTGCCATTCTGCCCTCCCCTGCCCCATTCCGCTCTCCCGCCGTCCTCTCCTGTTGACTCGCCTTCGTCGGTGATTGGCAAGAGACATGTCTTTGTGAGCGGGAAGGTGCAGGCCTTCCCTCTGTCACTGCCAGCAGCACGCTAAGTAGCACACTGTCGCAGCGCCTTATGTGACTGCTGCTGACCGTCTTACAGCAGTCAGCATAGGGGAAAGAATAAGAATGTGCGATAAGTAGAGGTGTGTGTTTCCGGTGAGTAGGATAGGATTACAGCCCAAGTCTTACTGAACGCAATGGGCTTACTTCTGAGCAAAGTAAATAACACCATTTTCAAACACCTCTGGCGATAAGTATTGGATTGGGCCCTAAGTTTTGCTTCACAGAACAGATGTTAGTGGAGCACCAGATACTGCAAAAACAATGCACTTCTGACTTCCCAATATGTATTGTTGGTGGAAGTTGAATGCACACGGAAGCTGTGCAAATCAAACATTCTCTCACAGAGTCTAGATGGAGCAGGTAAGACCCAATAGAGTCAATGGGATAAATGATAAATTTATTTGCATAATTGCATCTTTAGGGTAAAAGGCTCATCACACTTGGGACATTTATCAAAACATATTTTCAAAGGATCTTTTCACAGGCTAGACAGATCCCATCACCGATGGCATTATTTTCATAGGCACCACATATGGCATTGTAGACATCCCCTTCGAATAATAATACACAAACACTCAACCAAGTCAACTTTGTCTTCACCAAGACCAGAGGTGAATATGAGAGGGTTTTTTCCCCCCAATCAGTACTGTTCAAGCTCATGTCTCCAAATCCAGGCTCTTCTAGGACATGCTTCATCGACACATTTGACAAGGTGGGATAACCTGAAGGCCAGATCTGTAGGACTGATATTAACCTGTGAGCATTTGGGGGATGAAAGAGATGCTAGAGGCAGAAGTGGGAGGAGAGTGGAGCACATGGAGCAGCTGCTCCAGGCGCAGGCAGACCTACCGGTCTCGTCCTGGCGCCGTGTTCGTCGTTGTGTGGTGTTCGTCGGTTTTCTGGCCCTCCCGCCCTCCCTGGAGCCCGTACGGCTCCGAAATAGGTAGGAAACCGGCGGGGGCGGTGACGCGCTGGGCGCATCACGTCACCTAGGCCCCGCCCCTTCCTCCGGGCGCCGGGAGGCCTGGTTACGCCTCTGGTAGAGGGAACCAAAATGTTCCCCCAAAAGCTTTGGGAACATTTGCATTGTTCACAGCCATTTTTTCCCTTAATCTGATGCTTCAGCCATGCCATTTTTTTCAACTTCTTCTTTAAGGTTTCCGTCTCCTTCCCTGATGATCAAAGTTAACGTGATGATGCTAGTCTAGCCACTTCCACAGCCTTGCCCCCTTAATCTATTTCTCCGTGCTCTTCAGCTCTAGGTTTTGAAATAGAGTGGTAGAAGGGAGAAGCCTGGAGATGTTCTGCCTCACTTTTGCTCCTCTGGACTTCCTTGTTCCAGTCCACTTGACTGCTTTGTTTCAAAGCATAGAGCGAGGAGGAGGAAAACAGGTAAGCTGGGAGAGTTGGGGGAACTATCTCTAGAGCCACTGGGCAGAGTGGGAGGTAGCAGTGGCGGAAATCCTGTTTTCTTTCCCTGACTGAAGTGAGGACCACTTCCACTGTTGCCTTTCCTCCTTTGCTTCAAAGCTGAGCAGGGGAGGAAGAGGTGGTGGCCCATGCACGGGGTGGCAGCAGAGATGGAGAGGGTAGCAGAATTTCTATTGTGCTTCAGGTTCCAATTCCCCTTGGGTCAGGTCCGGCTATAACTAGGGGTGTTTGGAAAAAAAATTGTTTAATTAAAATGCAAAATGTGGTGTTTTGTGTTTTTATTCACAGGTAGGAATTCTTAAGCATCAATACTAGGTTTACAGCGCAATCCTGTGTAACCTTGCACCGGTGTAACAGTAGATGCACCGGTGTAAGTGCACTTATGCCAGTGTAATTGCACTTACACCGGTGCATCTGCTGTTACACCGGCGCAAGGTTGCATAGGATTGCGCTGTAAATATCATTACTTTGCAGTCTTAATATTTAGAAAACCCCAAACCGTATTATGGTGTTTTATGTCTGTATTCGGTTATCAACAAAAAAACCAAACGCCACTAGTTATGGCACTTTGTAGGCAATATGTTTGGCCATGTGACAATGTCACTGAGTGCAATTGCATTCGGAATGGATGTGCAAAGGGGAGGAAGACTGACTGTGTTGCCAAAGTAACAAGAGCAATGCTCCCTGTTTTGTTGCACTATGACAGTTTCATTGCATGCCTCTGTTGTTGTCACCATACTGCACAGTGCAGCAAAACGGGAAGTGCCTTGCCTCCCCACATCCGTTCAGAGTAAGGACTGCCCCCATGTCATGTGTCAATATTTTTGCACCTTTTGGAGTCCTCCCAAATTTCTCAAGAGACATGCTTTTCATTGGAGGCAAGAGTATTCACAAAAAGCATGCACGCATACATGCACACCATTGCAGTTCAGCTGCAGTGGCATCTAACCTCAAGTTTATTGATTTCGGCAGGAATTAAGGCCGCAATGCTAGGCGTACTTACTAGAGCAATGTTCCCTCTATTCTTTTTGTTGACTGCACGGGAGCAGTATGGTGGCTATGTTGGCGCAGCTGTCTGCATCCAGAGCGCTTGGTGGTGATGTCCTCCATCATTAAGTCATAGCACGAAGAAGTTACAGAAAGGCATAATTTCTTAGTTATATATATTTATATGTACAGTATATGATGATGTCCTCATAATTGCCAAGCTTTGTAGCCATGGAAATGTGAGCTAGGCAGGGCTTTGATTCCAGTTGCGTGGCCATGCTGCCGCACGGCTTACAAGGAAGGCTGCTTGGAAGTAAGCTCCATTGAACTCAATGGGACTTACTTCTGAGTAGAGATGCATAGGATTACACTGTAACAACGCAATCCTACTTAGCTCCTCCGCTCCTCCACTGGTGCAGCCAGTGACAGAGGGCAGAACAGGAGGCTTTGGAAGGGAAAGGGGATTTAAATCCCTTTTACATCCCCCTTTAAAGGGGATTTAAATCCCTTTTCCCTTCCAAAGCCTCCTGTTCTGCCCTCCGCCACTGGCTGCACCAGTGGAGGAGCTTGATAGGATTGGGCTGTAAGAGTGACATCGGGCCCAATCCTATCTTCTGCCAGCCCATAGCATACAGTGCCACTGACAGAACATGCAGTGTATGATATGGGCGGAGGGGGGGGGAAACAGGCAGCCCAGGAGAAGTTTTTAAAAAAACCTTTTCTTACCTCCCCAAAGGCCACCTGGCTTCCATTGGGTCTGCTCAGAGCTGTGCCTTTTGCTAGTGTAAGTCTGAGGAGACTCGGGGGCAATTTGAGGTGGGAAAAAGTGTGTGTGAGATCCTCCCCTGAACAACCCCTGTCCCACTCTGAACCGCCTATGATTTTCCCCCAAGCCACCCCGCCACAGACCTACCTGCTCTGGCGGAGTGTCTGGGAGCCGCTGTTTTGTGCGCAGGGCCTCTGGCCATTTGCAACAGCGACTCCAAAGCGCATGACGGCGATGTGGTTCTCACGCTGAGGATTATGGTGGCAGATCATGAGATCGGACACCGTAAACCCTGGATAGGATTGTGTTGAAAGTTTCTCTGAGTTGCAGCAATGTTATTTTACTATGGAGGTATAAAACAAAATATGTATAAAAGCTTACTTTTCCAGTCAACATCCTCAAGAATGGCCATATTTAAAATGGGCAGCGTCAGAGCTGGGCAAAATATTCAACTAAAGCATATTTCAAATATGAAATAAAAGAAGTACTTTAACTGAAAAGCACTCAAGTACAAAATGCAAATGAATTTACATAAATCCCTAATGTATTTCCAAAGTAAAATATGTTAATTCAATAATGTCTTTGAGTAACACTGGAACAACTTGGACATGTTTAATTAAGTCATAGCACTAAGAAGTTAGAGAAAGGCGTAATTTCTTAGATACATGTATTTATATATATATATAATAGTTGTGGAAGAAAGTAACACTATTGAAACTATCCGGAGCCTGAACTTGACCCAGCCTTCAGTATAACTTTTCTCAGAAGAAAAGGTACCAAACTTGTCTTTCTGATTGATAATTCATTGGAATGACGGTGAGGTGCTTTAACGCCTTGACCCGTTTGCCCTGCCTCCCTCTGCGCACCAGTACAGTACACCAGTACGTGGAGATAGATTGGCATATCTTGAGGATAGGATTGGGCTGTTAGATACGTCCTATTGCATAAAATCCATCAAGGAGTGGCTTGCCTTTCACTGAATAATAATAATAATACATTGTGGGCAGCATTTAAACATTACTGCGGCAACAGACACATATGATGTAAATTGGCCCTTAGGGTTCTATTATGGAACAATAATTCTGGTATTACCTAAAACGTTACCTCATGCCTTGCTACTAGGGTTGCCAGTCTGCAGTCCAGAGACTCCCCCTTTACCACTGAATCCGCTGCTGAATCAAAAGACTTCCCCATGTTTCTGCTAAACAACATTACTTTTTTTTGTCAGATTGCTTTGTATTGTAACTATAAATCATAAACAACTCAACAAGAGTACTAATAAGAAGTGGCTCCTCTCAACCATTTTGCTATGTACGGTAATTGGTTTGCGAACTTTGATGATGATAATGATGAAAAGAAGTATATAATAGCAACAATAATAATTTTGCCCTGGTCTTTAGTTTACCCTGTATACACTATCTAAACAGGACTCCAAGAGCGCCACCCAGCAAGCATGATAAATGGAAAGAGAAAACAACTGGAAAAAGTGGAAAGAAGGGCAAGAGAACTGATTCTGATTCGGTGTCTCCTGATTCTGAAGCAGATTCAAAGGTAAATGGGTAAATATCTGGATTGTAACCTGACAGCTGGTTTGCTACAATTGGTGTAAACTGTGGTGCAGGGGATGCAGTGTTGACTTTGAGGTCAGATAAGCTCAAAACTCGGTTTCTTGCTAGTATCCTAGATATCATCTAAGCGAGTCTTAAGTCCTTTTCATCTTAACTTACTGTACAACGTTGTGACTATGACATGAGATACTCCTGTGCACAATGCAAGATCATCTTGGAAGAAGTTGAGATACAAATGTGATAAATAAAAGACACAGTGATGAAATTTTGTACACGTAGTGGGGGTTTTTTTTGTCTGTATTTCGTCTTCATTTATATTTGGCCTGGTTTTCCTATCCTCTCCTGAACTCATGCTTTATTTGGAGACGACAGTTTTTCCTTTCCTAGCTTATGCAGCATAAAATAAAATTAATCTTAGCTACTTGGAATGGACAGTCTTTTGAGATAAATGTCAACAACTGGCTCTGTGGGATGGAAGCACGGCATCCTCTCTCTCTCCCCCCTCCCCTTTTTGGAAATTCTGTTTCTTAGGCTTGGTGACCATGAAAGACTGATTTATACTGCCACGGTAGAGTGGTTTATGCTGTGCCTGATTCCAGACAAAAGTAACAACAACAAAAAGACAGCATGTTTGCAGTATGCAGCAGAACTAATTCAAAAAAATTGCAAACCTTGAAGCTGAGACGGAAGTAGTTAGTCTTGAGAAAGTCAGTAGTTCCAGCAAAAGGAATTTGTCCGTAGCTCATAAGAAAATAAGGTTGTCTACCAGGATATGGTATCAATGTGGTTGGAACCAGTGAGTTAAGAAAACAGACAAAAGGGCGCCTGCCCTCCCCCTCATGACACTGGGGGAGGGCAGGCGCAGATTGAGGGGGCTGTAATGAACCTGATCTTTAGTCATCTGTTTAACGTGACCAGCACCCATTTTTAAAAGGTCAGTACTCCATTTTGGGGTATCGGCAATACTGATCTGAAAAGTATGAATTAAAGTTAACATGGCCAGCAATAACAGAGATCGAATGAGGAGTAACAACGGGATTAGTAGCCATGCTTAGGAGGGAAGAAGCCTTTATTGTTAAAGGTCACATTAAAACAGTCAACACTGGCTTCAAAGGTTGACGTTTCGTCCAATTTCTTTGGACTTTTTCAAGAAAGGGGGCAGAGAGGCTGCGAAGGTGTTAACTGAGCTAACTTATGTTAGTTACATTGGCTGCTTTGCTCAGTTAACACCTTCACAGCCTCTCTGTCCCCTTTCTTGAAAAAGTCCAAAGAAATTGGACGAAACGTCGACCTTTGAAGCCAGTGTTGACTGTTTTAATGTAACCTTTAACAATAAAGGTTTCTTCCCTCCTAAGAATGGCTATTAATCCCATTGTTACTCCTCATTCAATACTGATCTGCTCTTTTTCATCTGTGGATTCTTTTGTCTGTTGCTCATACTGCAAACCCTCTCCCCCAGGATCTTTCTATCCACTCTCTAAAGTCAATTAAGGGCTCTGAATTGCTCCACAAGATTCCACAACTCCTGGTCAGCCTACTAAGAACATAAGAAGAGCCCTGCTGGATCAGGCCAAAGGCCCATCTAGTCCAGCTCCCTGTATCACACAGTGGCCCCACCAGATGCCTCAAGGAGCACAAGACAACAAGATAACCTGTTTCCCGTTGTCACTCCCTTGCACCTGGCACAGAGAAAACCCACTTCTAAAACCAGGAGGTTGCTTATGGCTTGTAACCTGTGATGGTCTTTTCCTCCATGAATCTGTCCAAACCCCTTTTAAAGGCATCTAGGCCAGGTGCCATCACCACATCCTGTGGCGTTCCACAGATGAATCACACGCTGGGTAAAGAAATATTTTCTTTTGTCTGTTCTAACTCTCCCTCCACTCAATTTTAGTGCATGTCCCCTGGTTCTGGTGTTGTGCGAGAGGGAGAAGAATTTCCCTACTGTATCTTAAGTATCAAGGTGAAATGCCACTCTTCCTGGTGTATAGATTCAAATTACCCTTCATTATTGTGGAGACTAGACCCACCTAATTAGCATAAACTTCTCTCATCTACTTTTCACAAGCATTGCCTTTTGCCATCTTGTGTAAGATATTTATTGGTTCATGTCATGGGGCAGAGATCTATTTATGTTAAAAAAATTAGGCAGCCTTTCAGTCCCATTAAAGGGGTATCGCGGCGGCGCACAGTTTGGGAACCGTGGGTTTAGGGGATTGTACCCTTGTCGGTCTACAAGTCAGGGTCTACACCAAGTTGTATCTGGTCAACCACCATAGTTGTGGAAATTAAAGGATGCAAGTTGGGATTAGGGAAACTGTATCAGTCTAACAAATAAGGACATGTGAAAACGCTCTAGGAATTTTGTTAGCCCTTTCAAAATTATTTTGCTCCCATTGGAATCCCTAGAGTCGGACACGACTGGACTTACTTGTCAGGGGTCACCTTTACCTTATACAGCACTAGTGGAAAAACTGATTATTCCCACAGTAAGCCTTGAGTAACAACCTGCATGATTGATTGACTTGTAGATTTCAAGTAAGGATCTGTGAAACCCCCTTCAGAAATTTCACTATATTTACTTTCTTTGAAATAGAGTCCACCAGCCAGGGGTGCAGTTTGCCCTTGGTATTTAGGTGGTAAAGCCTAGTGGAAGTTTTTCTTTTGTTCATATAAAACTTCAAATATTTCTACTTAGGACACATTTATTTCCTCAGCACCATAGGCCACAAAACAGTGGCTTGTTCTGTTTGTGCTTACCTTCTAGAAAGCTTACGAGTCTGAATAGGTGAATTGTATCTTCTTGTAGGTGTGCGCTCTGCACAGAGAAGGTGATGATAACAGAACCTGGAGGAGGTGGGGGAAGGAGAAAGAGAAACAAGTGTAGTGGAAAGAACTGGATAAAAATAGAGGGATGTGTGAGCAGAGTGAGAAACAAAGGCGGGGATATAGAATGCAGGAGCTGAGACAATGGGGAAAGTTGCCAGTGGAAAAAAGGCATAAAACATTCAGGTTCTTTTCAGACATTCACTAAAGTCTTTTCATTATCACTTCAGGATTAGGCAGAATGAGCAAAATGGTCGTCGGTGCGGGGCCATGAGTGGAAATTTATATTGCAGGCAGTTTTGAGGAAGTACAAAGCATATTTGTGTGGTCTGTGCACAAAAAAGAATATTGAGTCTTATCCAGAGAGCATTAGTCATGATGACTAAGCACCACTGCAAATCAATGGGAAACATATCTTGACTAACATAAATCCTATTAATTTTGAAGGGATTTTGGAATCTTAACTTTTTAAGGACACAACGCTTCCCAACAGGGAAGAAGGGTCATATATAAATGGGATAAGGGTAAAGGTAAAGGTGACCCCTGACAATTAAGTCCAGTCGTGTCCGACTCTAGGGTGTGGTGCTCATCTCCATTTCAAAGCCGAAGAGCCAGCGTTGTCCGAAGACGCCTCCATGGTCATGTGGCCAGCATGACTCTCCTTGCCGCAGCGCGTAGCATGCGGCTGGAACACGGAGCGCTATTTACCTTCCCGCAAGCGGTACCTATTTATCTACTTGCATTAACATGCTTTGGAACTGCTAGGTTGGCAGGAGCTGGCCAAGCAATGAGCGCTCACCCCGTCGCGGGAATCGAACTGTCGACCTTTCGATCGACAGCTCATGGTTCAGCGGTTTAACCCACTGCGCCACCCGCTGGCCTTAAATGGGATAAACAAACATCTTAAAAGAATGCTTCTGAACATGTGCAGAATGCATTTCCTTCAATGCTGAGTAACTAGCCCACCCACTTCTGGGCAGAATTGGACTTCAGTGCATCTCTTTAAAAAAAAAAAAGATCAGGACTTCTCTTTAAGTTAGTGATCCAGTATCTCCAAACACTCTTGACAGTATATTATTCCTTTTACCTCTATACCCCCCCCCCCAAATAACCACACACAGAGTCTTGGATGTCTGGGCCACTTTATTGAATTTAATTACAAAAAAACTGCAGCAGGGCACTAACACCACCCCAGCCGTGCGGGCGCTATCGGCAGTGAAAATGGTAATAACCGTCTGTTTCCCCCCATGTAAACCAACGAGCGTACCATCTGGCTCAAGACATGACTTGGTCATAGACCGAGCCAGCCTATTACGGCCAACTTCACAAGGGATCGAGGCAGCTGGACCGCATTGGGCACACCATTCAAGCTAGGCATTACCGTTGCAAAATCCAGCCTGGGGTCTAGCCATCCAGCCTCATCAAGCCGGTGAAATATCATCAGAGCTGTCCAGTATCTCCCAACACTCTTGATGGTATATTATTTTTTTTCTCTACTTATCACTGCTACGTTTTCCTTTTTTTATGTGTGGGGGTGGAAGTCAGGCACACAGTACAGAATCTGAATATAGTTTCTGCATCTAGCATCTTGAGAACTTCGTTTTTACTGAGAAAAAAATATGCACGTGTCTAGCCCTCATAGGTTTGAGAGAGTTTCCACATACCTCCACAATTCCCTTTCAAACAAAAGACAAGGCATGGAAGAAGAAAAAAAAAACCCTCTATGAGCACAGATTTCAGGTGAATGTAAAAGAACATTAATAGAATCCATCCATCATTTACTCGGCTAAACATTTTTTTTAGATTGGTAAGAACAAACATGTCTGAACAGACCAAACACAAGATAAGAAGAAAGAAAACAGTACTGTTAGTCTACCCCAACAGATTATTTCCTCCCAATGCAATCAGTTAGATTTTTATCCCACAAGTCAAAAAGAATTGTGAATACAATGAACAAGATAATAAAATACTTTACATTTATATAGTACATTTCACACTGAAAACACAGCAATCTGTACACAGTATTTTGTCGAGGGTGAAAAATTCTATCATAAAGCAGTTCCTTTCCAAGATGCCTTAAACTTTTGAAAATACATTTTTGGTTCTGGGGTTGATGTCTGAAAATCTGTTGTGTAGTTTTGCATTTCAACCTTTTCAGACAACACCTCACTGAAGTTCATTTTTAAAAAATCAACTTCTTGTATATTCTGTACAATCATTTCTATAGTTTGCAGCAGGAGACATCTGGAATTTAAAAGTGTCTCTTTTTATCAATAGGAATTTTGTGGAATAGACAATCTCTGAGAATCTGATGAACAACATGAGAAGAGCTTTGCTGGATCAACAAATGGTCATCCTGTTTCCAACACTGTCCAACCAGGTGCCCCCCGCGTTGCTCAGAAGCAGAGCATGAGAGGCAACAGCCTTCTCACTGTTTTTCCCAATTCGATTGTCTTCAAATATAGTTTCTATTGAGCAATTGTGGCGAATTGTCATTGATACACCTATAAGACAATGGGCCAAATCCTATTCAACTTTCCAGCGCTGATGCAGACATGCCAACAGGGCATGCGCTGCATCCTGCGGTGGGGAGACAATCACAGAGGCCTTCTCAAGGTAAGGGAATTTGTGTTCCCTTTTCCTTGGGGCTGCATTGGCGCTGGAAAGTTGGATAGGATTGGGCCCATTGTCTAACATTTTTTTAAACCCATTGGGCAGCCCAATCCTACCTAACTCCCTGTCTGGTGATGTGGCTGCACCAATGGGGCACATGCTGAATCCCGTGGGGGGGAGTAGGGCTGCGAAGTACTCCTGGAGGTAAGAGAATATTCATTCCCTTGCCTTGGGGTAAACCCTTGCTGTCCCACTGGGACTATTTGGACCTGTGCCAGCTGTATAGCTAGCGCAAGACTGAGTGGGGCTGGGAAGGGGGTAGAATGGCAAGTGCTGCTGCCGCCAATACCACCCCCTTCCTGGTCTCGAACCGCTCTTCTCCCGGCACTCATCTCTGCTCCATTCCTCTCCTGCCCCATTCCACCCCCACCTCCCTCTCCCCCCCCCCATGGTGCCTAACTGGTTCCAACGGGGGCAGTGGTAGTCATAAGAACATAAGAAGAGCCCTGCTGGATCAGGCCAAAAGCCCATCTAGTCCAGCTTCCTGTGTCACACAGTGGCCCCACCAGATGCCTCAGGGAGCACACAAGACAACAAGATAACCTGTGTCCAGTCGCCACTCCCTTGCACCTGGCACAGAGAAAACCCACTTCTAAAAACCAGGAGGTTGCTTATGGCTTGTAACCTGTGATGGTCTTTTCCTCCATGAATCTGTCCAAACCCCTTTTAAAGGCATCTAGGCCAGATGCCATCACCACATCCTGTGGCAAGGAGTTCCACAGATGAATTACACGCTGGGTAAAGAAATATTTTCTTTTGTCCGTTCTAACTCTCCCTCCACTCAATTTTAGTGCATGTCCCCTGGTTCTGGTGTTGTGCGAGAGGGATAAGAATTTCCCTCTATCCACTCTCTCCATCCCATGCATAATTTTATAAGTCTCAATCGTGTCCCCTCTCAGGCGCCTTTTTTCTAGGCTGAAAAGCCCCAGACGCTGTAGCCTTTCCTCATAAGGGAGGTGCTCCAGCCCACGAATCATTCTGGTCGCTCTTTGCTGCACCTTTTCCAATTCAACTATATCCTTTTTGAGGTGTGGTGACCAGAACTGGACACAATACTCCAGATGTGGCCTTACCATCGATTTGTACAAAGGCATAATGTGCACCATCAACACCCATTTTACCAGTGCAGAACATTGTTCCACTGTCATAAAACACCCCTTGTGCCGGCCCATTCTTATGTACAATTGGGCCCTAAGCTAATGGTTTTCACTATATCTTATGTTAGTGAACTCCATAACTTCATGCTGAATTTAATATTGTAGGAAAGAAGTACTTTCTATTGTCAGTCCTGAACTTAGGCCAATCAGTTTCATTGGGTGATCTTGAATTCCAGAGTTATGGAGAAAATTTGTCTAAATCCATTTTCTCTGCATATTCATAATGTCATAAACTTCTGTCATATCTTCCTTTTGTTCTGAACTAAAAATCCCTGCATGCTTTTTTTGTTTCATTGTAGGGAAGGTACAAAAACACCATTTATGTTTCCCCTTTTTTTGCACCCTGTCCATTTTGAGATGGTATAATCAGAACCACATACAGTATTCAAAATATGGGCACACCATATACTTATGCAAAGACTTTAATGCATGCTTATTTTAATACTTAGTCCGTTGCCTAATAATTCCTAATGTGGTATTTGTCTTTGTGTGCATGCATGCATGTGCTTGTACAGCTTCTGTACACCAAATTGGTATTTTCAGTGACACTTCACGAAAACACCAAGTTCTATTTCCTGGATTACCCAAAAGTATGTGTGAATTGAGGGGGAGGTGTTGCATTTAGGAAAAAAAAATACCAGTATCTTGTTTGACTTTTGGGTTTTCTTGCATCATGTGGACCAAAATGGGGCGGGTGGGAGGCAGAATAGGATGGATCTCTGAGGCACTGGCGTACGCCAGATTCTAACCCTGTTCACTCTCCCTTACTCTTGTTGGGTTAGCAATAGCAAAATAGCTGGTGCATATCCAAGGAGACCCATTGGGGCAGCGGAGGCTTGCCCTGGGGTAAGGGAATGAAAGTTCTCTTACCTCAAGGAGCCCTTGCAGGATACAGTGTGTGCTACATTGGTATGGCTGCATTGGTGAGTGGGTTTTAGTTAGGATTGGGCTGTGAATGTCACACAATGAGCTGGAGAGCATGGTGAACTGTTGAGGGGTGCCCAGCACCCCACATCTGCATGTTTCCCCCCTCCAGCCCGCCACTATCAGTTAGAAACACCCCAGTTAGCACTCTGATCTACTTCCTGCTTGCTGAAAAAGCATCTGGGCAGCGACCGTCTCCTTCCTCCAGGAGCCCAGCATTCCTCGCTCTTCCTGATCATTTGAAAGAGGACCTGTACAGTGCAAGGAGGCTGTGCTGAGAATAGGAGACAAGGAAGGGGACAGGGATTCTGCCTCAGCTTGGCTCTGATCCCCTCGTCGTAGCCACCTGGGGCAGGTGAACATGTGCATTAATAGGCACATTAGATTTGAGGGGGGTAGAAATGTGGCAATTTTGGGCTGGCTCAGGTGATGTGCAAACACCCACTGGGCCTTGCTCTAACTTAAGACACTGAGTTTTTAGACGAGAATCTAACACCACCATCCAATTTGGCTTGATCAGCTTTAAATTTTGTTTGTCAGTAGGCAATGCAGAGCACATTTCCTTTGAATTCTTGTGGCGTTGCTTCTTTGCATATTAGGTGACACCTTTTGGTGAGCGGGTTAAAAATGGGATGGGAATGAAATATAGAAAATTAGACTAAAACGACTGTTTTTCTTTCCAAACAGGCTTCTAAACATTGCCTTCTATATTGACTTTTTGCTTTTCACTAGCCAAGGGTGAAGTTTTCTGCTGCAGCATTATGGAAACAACTTAATGCTGAGGTTTGTGGTGGAAATGCTGACAGCCCTTGAAATGGAGTACAACACTGTGTGGCACCAGAATAATTGAACAATATCAATAATTTCCACACCAAATGTCCCATGGAGGCCAGTCACGAATTTAGCAATTATATCTCCCCAGGTTACATTTTACACTGAAAATTATTTTTTCCCTCCTTACTGACAGGTAAATAACCAGTTTCCCTTAATTAGGCTCGATTATAGGAAATGAAAATGTTATTGAAAACAGCCATAATGTAGAACACTACCTTTCATCAAGAGCAGCTCCATGTAATTGTTTTAAGATTGTCTAGTTGCCACAGTACATAAGAACATAAGAAGAGCCCTGCTGGATCAGGCCAAAAGCCCATCTAGTCCAGCTTCCTGTGTCACACAGTGGCCCCACCAGATGCCTCAGGGAGCACACAAGACAACAAGATACCTGTGTCCAGTCGCCACTCCCTTGCACCTGGCACAGAGAAAACCCAAATAGGTTGTGGTACATGCTTTTTTATTATTATTATTGCTACCAGCAAAATCCAGTGAAATTTAAGCTTTGCTCTTGGTAAAAACTCCTAATGCGGAAATGACCCACTTACTAGTGACCTGTGGTATCAGAACTATGGATTTAAATTGGTAATTAATAAAAGTCTGTTTCTGAAAATGCTTACATGAGGAGCTCAATAAAAATGCTAACTAGGCCTCAAATGCCGCAGACAGTTTATTGACATTTTAATACATATTACTTATGCTAAAGACTTCTGTAGTCTTAAAACTGAGGATGAAGGAATTACAATGGTCTTGTTTCTCAGCTAGGCAGTTTGAAGATCAGTGGTAAACGTAGTGGACTAGTTCATTTTTGCAGTTTTTAATCCTACTTATAATGGAGAAACACAGTGTGATATCTTTTTTGAAGCTGTATTATACCAAATGAACTCTCTTTAAAAAAAAAACCCAAAAAGAAAAACCTCTTCAGGCTTTAGAGGACAAGAATTCTGACAGAACAAAAAAATAAAAAAGGAAAGTTGCTCTTGCAGGAAAATATTTTAATGTCCAATATACAGTATACTATGGGAAAGGAAGGGGGGGGGGTTTCTTCTTTTAAAAAAAGAAAACAGGTATAGATAACCTAACTGACTGCTTTAGGAGTTCAGAGAGACCTCCTTTATTCTCTTTTAGAAATATTAAATATTGTGCACCTGCCACACAAATGGAATTAAACTGTGATCCTCAGGAAAGCTGCCTACAGGCTACAACACAAGGGGGGTCAGAGTGGACAATTGACTTGGACCTTGCCCATGGTAGGGTAATAAACAGTACTATACATCACTGTTTCACGACACAATCCTGTGTATCTATAGGCCGGAGGAATGAGTGCTCCACCGGCCTAAGGAGTCGCAAACATGCTGGAAATCACGTTTGTGGCTTCTCGCGTGTAAACGGTGCCAGCGTTGAGGCCGGCTCCGCTTACACTGTCAGCATCCCGGACGTATGCTGGCCGCTGCAGGCGGGTCCCTTGCCATTCGACGCAGGGGTGGCGAGGGAAGGGGCCATTAGCTGGCCCGGGCTGGGAGGGGGTGGGGATATCAGCGCTGACTTACACAGCCTCCCCAGACGTGCGCCAGCTAAAGACCTGGCACGCATCCGAGGAGGCCCAGGGTCCTGCGCCCCTTACCCCGGGGGATAGGGACGAATGTCCTCTTCCCCCAAGGTGAGCCCGGGCTGCAGCAGCCGGTCCTTTAGGCCAGCCGCTGCACGTTAGGCAGGATTGGGCTGCTTGCGTCCTTTTCATTCCAAGGTAGTAACATCGGTCAATGAATATGTAACCATAGGACCAGAGGTAATGTCAGTACTTTCGGTTTGCCATGCACTCCATTTGCTGGGACATTGACTTCAGTGGAATAAATTACCCTTATTGTCCTTTTCTTTGACCTGCAAATTATATGAACATACTGTATAGATTATTAAGAGCCCACTCCTATCCCCCCCCCGTCAGTGCAGCTGTTGTGAAACACCCCCCCCCAGGGGTGTCTCTTGGGACCTGCTCGTTGTCCAGCCATAAGCAACAACACAAAGGGAATAAAGCTAACTGCAGTTTATTTGTTAGCAAAGGCTGAGTCTGCTCACCTTCAGACAGCAGCCCCCCAAACTGAACAAACAGGTTCTTCTATACTTTTAAGTATGCACACACAGATAATACCCTGGGGAAATTATGCTAAGAAATGCACAGGAAACTTTCTGACTGTCCAGGGTTAGGGTTTTCCCCCCAATATAGCTTGTGACTCTCTTTCAGATGGTTAAAGTCACTCATGTGTGTGATTCACCTGCAAACCCTTCTAACTTTAGCGTGGCAATAACATCAAGCAATAGAGTGTGTGTTTTGATTAGTTTCAACCAAGCAATATGTGTACTGTGGTGTTAGAACTAGCCAGCCCTTGAGCTTTAAGGTATGCTCAGGACACACCTGTGAAACTTCTGCGTCTAACTTTACCTTAAGCAGTTTCATCATGTCTGCCGAGTGTGTCAACAAGCCTTATAACGAACATGCTGCCTTTTCGTAGCCAAGCAGCAAGCTTTGCAGTGATTATCATGGAGTTTGTTTTGTTAAGCCGTGGCATTACAGCTAGCTTCCCCAACCCTTCCATATCACAGCTGTGCCAAAAAGGAGCACAATCCAGTGGGGGGTGGGGGTGGGAGATCAGGAGGTTTTGGAGGGGAAAGGGGAATTATTTCCCCTTACCCCTCCATAATCCTTCAGCTCTGCAATGAGACTCCTCGGACGTGTAACAGCTTTGTAGCTGGTGCAAGTCTAAGGAGAGTAACGGGGCGGGGAAGCTTGCAAAAGAGGGGATAGGAGTTGGCACGTGCCATTGCTGCTGGATCCACCCCCTCCCACAGCCACCCTGCCCCTGTTCCTCCCCCACCCACCCAGTTTCACACCACCCCATCCCCGCCCCTGCCGCTGCCTTACCTTCTCTGCTGTAAGATCTGGCAGTAAGATCTGGCGAGGCAGGCAGAAAATGGCCACTGTTGGAGCACTGTGTACTCCCTCAGCAGCTATTTTACAATAGCGAAAGGCTCTTTCACTGTTGTAAAGCCCTGCCCTCAACAGCCCAATCCAGCAGAGGATTGGGCTGTAAATCCTTTCTTCTGCCCAGGGGCGGAACCTGCGCGAAGCGTGTGGAGCAGCAGCTCCAGGCGTGGGGGCGGGGGCGCACTTGGTGCAGGGGGAGCACTTACCGTCGCGATGCGCCACGTCGTTTTGGCCCTCCCGCCCTCCCTGGAGCTTGTTCGGCTCCGAAATGACTGCAAAACCGGCAAGGGGGCGTCGACGTGACGCGACGCAGGCCCTGCCCTCTCGCGCCGGGCGCCGGGAGGGCGTCCGTCATTTCGGCTTCTGCCTCTCCCTCCTACCCATATTTTGTATGCTAGAATGGGTGGAGGGTAGAGCAGTAGAGCTGCCACTCTAGCCAACAGCAACAAGGACAACCTATCAGTACAATTCAAGTTCTAGAGCTGCAACATTACCATTTTTTTCCCCAGCATGCAACTCTGTCACAAAAGTGTTGTGCATTGCAGAGTATTCTGGGGTATCTCCTTCCCCCTGTTCCGGTATTATAAGCATGGATGCTGTCCATTGAATGGGGGGTGCGACGGGCAAGCCCTACCCCTGTGCCAACATGTTCCCAAAGTCCCAGCGTCAACCAAGGCAGCATTTGGCTTCAGCAGCAAGAACTGTGCTTGCGGAGAGCTTCTCCCGATGAGAGCCAGCCTGGAATGTTCCAGGGGCAGGGCTTGCTGCCATGTTCTTGCTTCCCCATCGTGTGGTCAGCAGCCACACTTACAACTTTTTATCTAGATGGGATTTTGATAAAGATATTCCTTGTCTGCTGTGCTACCGCTTAACTGTGATTTACCGCAACCTTCCTTGTATTCTAAATGTGTTTACCCTCATTTGGTCTCATTATTTACCCACCCCTGCTCCCACTTCTGTGCTGCCATTTGTGAGTGAAAAGTGATCAACACTGTTTATCCAAATATGTATTGTGTACCATCCATTATTTGCTGAGCTTTCCTATCAAGGGCTGCTTTCTAGAAGCACAGACTGAATGATAATAAATGGCTCCTGTGGCATACTGTAAGCTCAAGGGGGAGAGTGCCAAAAACTAATGTGCGCAAACAGAATAACATTTTGCACTGTTCCCAATGTAAAGTGTGTTTTGATGAGAGCGAGAGACTCGCATACTTTCAAGGGATTTATCGGTGGTGGCAAAGCCTCTTGCAATAATTGGCCAAGCCGCCCTTGTATCATAGAGAGTTGGGGCAGGCTGTTGACTGAAACAACTCAGATCCTAGCAAGAAGCGTAGGTGGTAGAAGGGCCCTGGAAAAGAAGGTATGGAAAGTGCGTGGGCCTAAGAAAGCAGGAATCAGGATTGTAAGTCGGCAGCAGGCCAAGAGGGCAGGATATTTAAAAAGTGAGAGGGAAGTATTATAGAAGAAAATGAAAACTGGAAAAAATAGCCAGGGAGGAGGAGAGCAACATGGCCCAATGATGTACAGTGGAGGGACCACGTATTGAGTTTAAATGTCTGAAAACCCCTAAGTCTTCAATCCTATACACATTTACTTGAGAGTAAGCCCGATTGTTGAATCAAGTTGAAATTACTTCCAATAAACATGCATGAGGTTGTGCTACATTTTATAGGAAATGCAACCACATTGGATGCAGGATGAAAATTGTGGGAGAAAAAAATACGCATAAATGTGAAGTAAAGAAACAGTGATTGGAGATGAACGTTACATAATGTGTAATGATAAGTGCTAAGTGCTAATAGCCCAATCCTATCCTTCCCCCCCCCCCATCGATGTGGTGGTGCCAAACCCCTATGGTGGGGGGTCGGTCCCGGAGGCCTCCTCTGGGTATTGGTACATTTGTTTCTGTACCCAGGGGTATGCCTCCGTGGCACAGAGGGGTCTACTTGGACCTGTGACAACTAAATAGCTGGCGGAGGTCCGCATGGACTTCTTGCACCACAGGATCAGGTCCAGGAGGGGAATAGGATATTGGCGGTGCTGGTGGTGCTGATCCCGCCCCCTCCCAGGCCCAGTCTTCCCATTCCCCTCCCCCACCTCTCCCGCTGATTTATCGTCATTGGCAATCGGCAGGAGAAGTGTCCTCACGGGTGGGAAGATGTAGGCCTTCCTGCTGGCGCTGCTGGCTGTGCGCTAAGGAGCGTGCTGTTGGAGCGCCTTTTGTGACTGGTGCTGACTGCTTATGGTATGTGAGGATGTGCAGTAAGTGTAGGATTGGGCATTTTCTAATGTAAGATTCTATTTTTATTTTTTATGTTTAATTGTAGTTTTGAGGAGCTGCTAAATTTGCAAGTCTTTTCTGGATAAAGAACAACAGCGAGCAACAACCTGCCTTGCAGAAGGCCCTTGCACAGGTGAAAAAGTATGTCTTTAACAGCTGCATGATTATAATTCAACAGGAGAACTTTTTTTTTTTCCAACATGAAGACAGCGACAGAAATAATTGCCTGTTGATACCCTGCTCATTACTGTATGCTGACTGTAAAGATGCTGGAGCCCTGGCAGAAAAATATGTGGCAAGCACCTCTTGTGTCAGAGTTGTGAAACAACTTGACAAAAGAATCCAGATATCTTACGTAAGCGAGCCAAACAGCATACCTCAAAACATTGGGACCCTTGAGATTATTAGGAAACCTATAACCAAAACAGCCAATTCAGGGGGAAAAGGAGACAGTGCTGAGGGGAAGAGAATGGATAGAAGAGGGTGATGAGAGTGTTTTGGGCATACCGAAAATAGCTCATTCGATCTTGAAGGCTTGTATGCTTACTATTGTAAATAGACTGAATGTGAAATTCTACATTGCCTGGATACTGGCTTTCAGAATTTAATTCCAAACCTTGCATTTCACTTAAATATAACAATAACAATCTTAGCTTTTTTGAAACCAGGAATAATTCATCCTCAAAAAGCTAAACCAACCCCCCCCCCCCCGATGACAAAGTACACTAGTTCAAGTCTCAAATCTTTGCTTTTTACAGAACCAATATTTCTTCCACTGATGGCTGTTGTGTCTTGCATTCATGTGTGTAACTAGGCAGTTTGTCTTTTTAATGGCAACTGAAAACAGAGGACTGATAGTTTCAGGTATTTTTACACAATAATGTTCAAATCTTTTCTGTGAGCCTGCTGTATGACTTCACTTGTGCACATTTTTCAAAGCTGGGTTTTCTGTTTGTTGTCTTAAAGCTACATATACCAGCCAAGTTGAAGAAGAGGCACAATATGAGAAGGAGAGCTCACAACACTCCGAACCAACCTTTTAGTAACATCTGTCTCTAGCATACCAGTGAAACCAAAGCTATTAAGTCAGTCTTGCCCCTCTTCACTCACTCACCTGCTTGGTTGTTGCTATGGCCATCTTTTTTGACTGAGAAACAGGAAGCCCTGCACAGTCGTGTCACTGGGGTTGTTGTTGATGAGTGTGCTGCGCAGAGCATAGCACCCCCAGAAGTAGGTAGGTGGTGTCATGTCATGCTGGTTGCATGGGACTGGTAAGTGAGCAGGGAAGCCAAGAATTATATGTCTGAATGGGTGGCACCAACCCTATGGAATTCCTTCCCTCTTGACTTACGTACTGCTCCCTCCCTGGAGACCTTCCGGCGAGGCCTGAAAACTTTCCTGTTTAAGGAAGCCTTCTGAGTCCTTGCCTTTTTTAACATCCCGCTGGTACAGGTGGAGTGCTGCTGTTTTTTATGCTCCTGTTTTAATTGTAATTTGATCTGTTTTTATTAATTTTTAGATGATGTTTTTTACTAGTTTTTGTGAATTGTTTTTATTGTTTTAAATGTGATTATTTTTTGTATTGTATTGTGTTCCTTTCCCATGTTGTAAGCTGCCTTGGGTCCCTTCGGGGAGAAAGGCGGGGTAAAAATACTGTAAATAAAAAATAAAAATAAAATGTTGGAATAGAATTCTCTGTTATGTTAGAGATAGATCTTAATAGTTTAATAGTCATCAACGTGAGTGCTTATTGAATTTTCCCCTAGCCCATACCAATCCCATTGGTTCCTATGGGAAAAGTTGTTTTAATGTATGCATTTTCAAGATATGCGCCAGTTTCCAAGAACATAACCCCTGCATATGTCAAGAACTACCTTTATTTATTCATTATGGCAGTGTTTCCCAAACATTTTTTTTAACTGCGGCTCCCTTGACCATTGGCAACACTTGGCTGTGGCTCCCCATGACATTATGTAGATGCCTGCCAATTGGCATTGCACTGTTTTCCAAGATGTTTCCATGGCACTTTGCGGCTTCCCTGGCTGGTATCTGCGGCTCCCCTGGGAACCACGCCTCCAGTTTGGGAACCATTGCATTATGGTAATTTGTATCTCACCATTCTACAATAAATTAATTCAAGGTGATGTACAATTCATAAAGCAAAATAAGACTCATAAGAATACAACAGAAATAAAATAATATCAAAACATATTGTAGCTGCAATGAAAAACATTCACATAAGACAGAATTGAGTTAAAAGCATGCTAAAATAAAGTGATGTTCACTGCCTGAAAAAGTCTTCCAGATTGATTTGAACTCATTGCCCTCACAGTGGCGTAGCTAGCCTGCCAGAGTGGTGGTGGCACCCCCGTGACACCCACGTGATGTCACAAACCCTGCCTCTTGCTTGTGACGTCACCCTCTGGTGGGTTTTTCGGTGAAAAAACGCCCTCCGGCATTTTTTTTTTTTTTGCCAGAAAATGGCCATGAAGCTTACTGGGTGATCATGGGCCAGTCACTATCTCTCCAACTAACCTACCTCCCAAGCACATTGTGATGATAAAATGGATGGGGGAGACCGTACAGCTGTACAGAGAGAGAGAGCGCACAGCTGCTGCTATGGAAGTGTTATCTCCACCAAGTCACTATTGTTTCAGCCCTGATAAAGAGCTTCTTGTCTTGAAACATGTTGGGACTGCAATTGATGTTGTCCTTACTAAATGGTTTCCTGCCCCTATCAGAGCCTTGTTTTTGCTTCATGCTAGAGTCTTGCGAATGGATGACAATGTCACTTTACAGCAACTCGGTTAACAGATAGTTCTGTAGAAATTGAGATCTTTCCGAAAGTATTAGAATAAATTAACTACAGCCAAATAGAATCGCAGTGTAGGAATGTCTAACAAAGTATTGCCATCTTTGTGCTACATTGTTTCCTCTGTTGTATCATTATTGTTGCAGCCGTCATTGTTTCAAGCCATTAGCACCCTTCTTAAGTGCTAATATATTCAGCAGTTCAGTGGCCTTTTCAAATGTGACCTTTCTGGATTTCTTTCCGGAGGCTATGGGGTAAAAATCATTTCACCACCTGCTTCTGTCTGTCGGCAACAGGAAATAATTGTATGGGAGTATAGAGTTAACCTTTGCTCTTTATCAAATGGCTTGATTCACCTTGACAGAAACCTGTTTAACCCCATTGTTTCATACAAGTACACCAAAGGTCAGTTTTTCCTATAAGTTGATACAAGAATTTTCTCATTAACAACTGTAAACTAATCTGGTTTCAAAATAAGTATATGACATATGGAAATAACAAATGACTAAGATATGTGTTTCCAAATAGGCTTTCAATTGTTTTCTAACATGTGTCATAGAGGTGAAAAGTCAAGCTAGCTTGTCATGTGAGTGAATATTACAAGAATAGAAAATTCTGTATAAAAGCTCCATTATGATAGATCAAGGTTCAGGATGAAGAAAAAAAATCCTGGTACAATAGAGTATGTTCTCAAAGAAACCCATTTAGCAAGAGACTTTGATAGTGCTTAATGATATTCATGAACTGGAAATATGTTCCCATTCATTTCAGCTTTAAATACAACTATTAACATCCTATTGCTGTTTTAATGTTTCAATTGTGGCTCAGTTCTTAAAAATGTAATATGTTCTCATAATTTGTTTCTAATTAGACATGAACAGCTTTGTGATCAAACATTTCTCATTACCCCACCATTTTCGCAGAATCTTCTGGTCGACCTGAGTGAATGCTAAATATTTTGCACTGACCCAAAAAAATCGAGAATGGGTAGCTTCTGTATTTTCAGGACCACTCAGTTCTTCAGGCCAAGGGCAGACACATATGTTGCTGCACAGTCCGATCCCCTCCAGAATTCCCTAGGTAGCTTAGCACATACAAGATTTCACAGAAGTCTTTCATGTATATAAGGAGAGCTGCAATAGTTTGATGGGCTTCTCCTTATGGAGAAGGTTTAGCACTCTCAGACCCATGGACCACTAGTCTATTACAGCTCTCTTGTGACAAAATCACCCTGTGCACATCAGCTAATGACCGTGTGTCCATCTCTCAATTTAATTGATTCTTGTGCTACTAAATTGCATGGTTTCTTAAGTGATAGTGAACTGTGTTTAGCCCTTGCAAAATGTTTACTTGTCTGACCTGCTTTAACCATAATAACCATTTTGGCCTATTTAAACGTTTTTCAACTTGCCTTTGCATATGAAAGACAAGGAAGCAAACATTAATGTAAAACTGTTCTAGTGACATTATATAAAATAATTATACAAAAATAAAAGGAACAGCAGTCAAGAAATGTCATTGCAGCAATAAACTGCACAGGGGTAGTTCTAAGCAGCTATCACCTTATGTTTGTCCCTGAAGTTCTCCAAAATAGCTACTTTTTAACCATTCCTTGAAAAGTCAGCAGTATTGGGGCCAGGTAGGGCTCCCTGAGAGGGTATTCTAAAGCCTAGGCACCATGACTGAAAAGGCCCTGCTTCTTTGTCTCACTCGCCATGCTTCATGGCTGCTGATGTTAATTCGAGTGCTCGAATAGGTTCATATGGTAGGGAGGAGTCCTTAAGATATCCCGGCCCCAAATTACTTAAGTCTTTAAAGGTAAACAAAAAACAAAAAACCCAGCACTTCAAATTAGACTCAGAAACAAATAGGCAACCAAGGAAGATGGAAAAATACCAGAGTTCTACGCAAGGCAGGCTCAGGCAGGAAGGGAATAATGCAGCTCATATCATGGCGGGTGGTGGGATGAGCAGTAGATTTGGGGTGCCCTTCACCCTAAGTCTACCGCTGCCGTCTCTCTCCAGCCTACTGCAGATACGAGACACGTTGATCTCCTCGATCATATGCTTCCTTACCATGCTCTATTGCATTCAGCACATTCCCAGGTGTGCTTGGAGGGGGAAAAAAATCCCCATACTTTGCTCCATCGCATTCTCAAGCCAGGTAGTGTGGGACTTCCCATCTAAAGGGGCTGCATGACTGAAGGAGCTCCTTCATTTGCATGGCCCCTTTAGATAAAACAAGAAGTTCCATGTCTCCTGGTTTGGGACCATGACAGAGCACAATAAGGGACTTTTTTCCCCCTGAGCATGTCATGGCGGAGGTGGCAGCAATGGACCTGGGGTAGCATCGAGTGGCGAGCCCAGTTGCACCACCCCTGGTTGTATGTGCCAATGACAAGCCCCAATCAATATTCCAGCAGCTGCATTTAGAACCACCTGCCATTTCTGATTACTCTTTCGAGGCAGCTGTATGTAGATGACATTACTATCCTCTGATAAGATTTGGTGTACATCAAGTCCTCACTTAAAATCGTTTCGTTATAAGTCGTTTTGTTTTAAAGTTGTTGAGAAAAAAATCGATTCCCAGCCGGGACCACTGTCTGTGTGGAGCTTGAGCATTCTCCCCATGTATGTGTGGGTTTTCTTTGGCCCAGGAAGCTCACATTTATTTCAGTGTGTAATATTAAAAGTGTTTTGGATCTTTATTTACAAGTTTGGTGATGTTTTTGTGACCAAACTACGCCATAAACTCTTGTTGATGCATATCAATTAGCTGATGATAAAAATTGGTTACGTTATAAGTCATTTCGTTTAAAGTTGCAGTTTCCAAAAACCTATCGACAACTTTAAGTGAGGACTTGCTATACGTGCCTGTTTCTGAACATTTCTTTCTATGTTTGGGGTTTCACAATTTAGCTCATCAAGCTAAATCAAGCTAAATCAAGCTAAATCAATTTAGCTACATCAAGCCAGATGTTTAAGCAAAGTTTTCCTAACCATACTCCTCTCATATTGTCTGTCATTCCTTCATTACCTGATCCCAACAGAGTTCAAATGAAGAAAGTGATCTCTTCCATCTCAGATTCAGCCTGAAGCTGAACAAAATAAATCGCCTTCCTAAATAACCTTCCTTTCCTTGTATAGATGAGCAGCCTATTTATGACACATAATTCTAAAATGTCATAGCCAGTAGTCAAGTCGCATTTGACACTATGCAGAGTTCATTTTACAAGAAAGCGAAAATGTATTACAAAACACTTTGCAAGGGCTTTCTCAACTCCTCTGCTAAGGTCTTCCGAGTAAATCACTGGCACTAATGTCTCATAATGCTGCATACTCTTTCAAGTCTTCATTCAACACTTGAAGCTGATGGATCAAGACAAGGTCGGGGTAATGCTGCTTTCTCTGTTGCATGATTGCAATCCCATTTTTCACAGAACACCATTGCACTGACTTGATGTCCCACACATTTGATAAGAGGAAAGGAAGTCTCTCAGTTTTCCCGTAGCACAACTTACCAAGATTTCTCTGAGCATGACAGCATGCCTTGCTCAGAAACCACATATTATAATTCTTGCATCTGGCTGCTCAGGAGTGAGCACACGCCACTCTGATTTGGCTATGCTTTGATTTGGGTTACTAGAAAAGTTGCATCCTTGGGTGCCCATCTCCCCTTCCTCAAAGGAGGCTGCCTGCATGATTCACTACTCTGGATTTACTTTCTTCCAATCAGTTTCTAGTGGGGGACAATTCAGTTTTGTGTCTGTAGCGAGTGTGATTGGATCACTGAATCATTTGTGCAGGTAAAACAGGCAAACAAGACAGGGAAAGTCTAGACAGAAACGCGTCAGGAAATTATTTTTATTTGCAGATTGCAAATCCTTCCCCTGAGTTACAAATGCATCCAAAATGGTGGCAGATTGGTAGTAGAGCTCCATCGGCTGGCCATTAGTGGTAATTTCACCCCATATCAGTTTAACAATTAACCCTTTGCATCCCATATTTTCTAAACTTGCCTTGTTCTTTTGCTATTTTGTTTAATCCAGGGGTTCTCAATCCCTTCCCAGCTAAGTACCACTTCCGGTGCCACTCTCCTGCTGCGAACCACTGGAAGAGACTGGCAATGACATCATAGTCAGTTACTTTCAGGTTTTCAGAGGCCAGAAAATGCAGGTAGGAGGTTATGGGGGTTGGGGGTGGGAGGGCCCTTCTCATTGTTCCTGAGAGGCTCGGCCAAAGGCAGAAGCCTCTCGAGAGCAAAAATGTGCCGCTGATAGAGCCACATTGAAGTGGGGTTCCAGTGATCCAGCGGTCTGAGTACCACCAGAAGTCGGCCAAATTACCACTGATGGTACTAGTACCACTGGTTGAGAACCCCTGGTTTAATCATCAATAAAACTGATTATATTTTAACCTTTGCTCTACCTAGTCCCTGGTATGGGAAGTACAGTGGATTGTCACATCTCCTCACTCTTCAGATGCTACTGTGAGAGTGATTTTAATAGAAACCCCTGAAGTTCAGTGTTTTCCTGGGAGGGAGGGGGGGTTGCCATCTGCCAGATAGCTCCCCTCTGCCTTGTCTGATTGCTTGGGCTGGTGGCAGCAGATACATCCTACAAAGGCTTTTCCCCATTCAGCTGTGCATCCAAACAGGGGAGAGAGGGGAAGAGGGAGTGGAGTATACTAACCACTAGGTCAGCCTGCAAACTCTGAGAGTACCCTCCCTCTAATTTGACATGGTAGGCAGTGGTAGGATTCAAGACCCATCACTGATGAACTGTGGCAGGGTATTCTTGTTTTGACGTTTGCATTTTGACTTAGGGAGAAAAGTTGTGGAACTGTAGAAGAGCAGCATAATCAGAATCTAATGGCACAGCTATGCAATTTGTGTGATGCTTGCAAAATTGAGTATGCGTGTCCTAAATGGTTCCAGAATCTGCCATTCTTAGGTACAACATTCTGGAACTTGATTGAAACATCTGTAAAAACCTTAAACATTTCTCTTTGAACAAGGTCAGATTTACACTGCAGCAGATTTAGCTACATTCAACAACAACAAAAATTAAGCTGCTTTAAGAAGTGATGAAATGTAAATCGGGCTGCACGGTGGCATCTTCATAAGAGAGGTTAATAGGAAAATAAGAGGTTAATATAGATGAGACTTCATGAGTTTTTCAGTCAGTTTGGCTGCATTAGTCCTTTATTTCCCAGATGACTCTAAGGTCTCAGTCATGGTCGTTTTCCCCTGATTTTTTTTCTTCCAAACCATAGCTGTGTAGGCAGAGATTGGCAGAGATCTGCCATATGGGGCAAGGCTGAAAAGCAGAGGAGATCCCTAACCTTTTCTTCTCCAATGGTGGTTCTGCTAAATGTAGAATCTTTCCCCAACCCTGGCTGCTGTCTCCCTTGTGATACCTCTCCCCCCCCCCCCCCCCGAGTAAGCAGCTTGTGAGACTTCTTTTTTGTAGGAAAATTGAGGTTAAGAAACTGGTCCTTCTACATTGCAGATTGCAGCCTCTGCGGATCTGTCTCCTTAAAATGCTTTGTTGAATAAAAACTACATGTGACTGAGGGCGCAATCCTGGAAACTCTGACGGTGATGGAACGCTCGTTCTGTCGCCGGATGACGTCGCGTAAAGCACGTTTGCGATGCCTCGGGAGTAAGGGAGGCCGACGCAAAGCCGGCCTCCTTCACTCCGGCGCCGGACCAGGACACGGACGGCGGCGGAAGGTAACAGCTCCATCACCGGCCGCGTGGGCAGTCCGGCTGGGCGAGGGAGGGGGGCCATTGGCCTAGCCGGCCTGGGAGAGGGAGTAGGATGGTGTTGGCCATATCTCTGCCCCCCGCCGGGCCAGCCACGCTGTTACACGGCCTCCTCTACTTCCGCCAGCTATTTAGCTGGTGGAAATCCAAGGAGGCCGATCGGGCTGGCCTGGATTTATACCTGGGGAAGGGGACGAGCATCCCCTTCCTTGAGTAGACCTCCAGCCTGGCGCGCGTCGGGCAGCCCGTGCACAGGATCTGGTGGGTGCCCCTGGGCTGCCGGCCAGATCCTTACGGTGGATTGTGCTGTGGGTGCCGTGTATAGTTTGGTCCTAAAGCAAAAAGCACTTGGAATAAAATGGAAAGATCAGGGACTTGGCTGTTCCTTCTGCTTTTCACCTCTCAGACTTTTAGATACTCCTGCAGCCACTCCCCCCCCCCATTTTACTCACCAGTCTGCCACAGGCACCTTGCTCTAGCTAAGAGGATCTCTTCTTTTCTTATTAGGGTTGTCTTATATTTGACATTTTCTTCATGAAGTTTTGAGTCGTGTATGCAGGCAAATCTGGCACCTGAAACCATGGCAGCAGGATGCCACCCCCCCCTCTGGGTGCACTGAATGTGTCCTGACTCACATACCTCTCAAGGACTTCATTCCTTCCCACCCCAGTTAGCGCTCTCACTCGCACTCACACTTCTTGCGTTGGTGGCACTGGTGGCCACCAATGCCCCTCTTACTCCTCCTCCAGCCCTTCTCAGCCTTTTGAGAAAGCAAAAGGTTAGACAGAAGAAGGAAGTGAGCAGCAATAGAGACTAGTGTGGTGGGCGAAAGCGGATCTGTCGCTACTTCCATTCCAACCGCTGCCTTTTCGAAAGGGTGGCTACTTAACTTAGGCTTACCAGATCTCCAACCGGGACAGAGTGCTAGACGTTAGGAGAAGGAATGTGGGCAGGTGTAACTTGTTAAACCTTAGAGCACAATCCTAGGCATGTCTACTCAGAAGCAAGCCCCATTGTGCTCAGTGGGACTTGCTTCTGAGTAGACATGCCTAGGATTGTGCTCTAGGACTTAACAAGCTACACCTGCCCACATTCCCTCTCCTAAAGGTCTAGCACTCTGTCCCGGTTGGAGATCTGGTAAGCCTAACTTAACTTCAGCAATGTTTTATTTTCTAGGGCATTATACATGAGGCCATAAAGGTTTATCCTCACAACCCTCCTGTCAGGTATGTTAGGTTGAAAAATAGTGACTGGCCCAAAGTCATTAAGGGCCCAATCCTATCCCCCCACCAGCCCAGACCATGCAGCATTGCTGACAGAGCACACACTGCCTTATGGGCTGTCGGATTATGGAAAACAGACAGCCCAGGAACGGTTAAAAAACTTCCTTACACTGTATGTGTGTGGAGGGGGGTGGGGTCCAGGCCAGAAAGGTGGGTTAGGATCTTGATGTACACGGCTGCTGCCAAGATCCTCCACCTCTCATCCCTAAACGTACCCTGGCCTGGCCCACTCCCTGCCCCCATCCTCCCCCAAACCAACCCCCACTGCCAACCTACCTGCTGCAGTGGTGATTCGGTGGCCCTGCTGCTGCCAATATGGGGCTTACCAGCTCCCACACCATCGGTAACGAGCCACAGAATGATGGAGTGGCTGTGGTGCCAGCAGCCCCAGCCTTACGCTGGTGGATCGCGAGACCTGTCAGCGTAAGGCCAGCCTAAGATTGGGTCGTAAAAGTGTTTCATGTGTTCAGGTTCCCCCCCCCCCATTCTGTACACTATGCGCTCTACTCCCGCTTCAATACTCTGGTGCATTACACTGATGCAATTGTACTACATGACTTCAGACTATTCACAGAGGCTGGAAACTATGTAGATTGTTGCTAGGAAACTACTATTCAGTCCCCTTACATTATTACCTGTCATGTACAGTACTTCCTCTGGCTTCCCCTATTTGAATTGAATATCAAATACAGTACTAAGAAGGTGGACTTGTATACTGCAAGGATCCCTCAGGATTGCCTTTCCATGATAGATCCATCCCTCAATGACGTTCAGGCCACCCAAAGTTTGCCCTTGCTCTGACTGCATAAAAGCACAGCCCTTTACTTTTTCCGATAGGAGTAAATGGCAACACCCACTTTTAGGGGAGAAGGAAAAGCAATTCGCTTGGGAACACCATTAAGGAGAGAGCCTCTGGTGAACTTGGTCATTGAGAATCAAGCCTGCTCCTAGCTGCAAATGGGAGGCTTTGGAAGGGAAAGGGGATTTCTCCCCCACTGGCTGCACCAGTGGAGGAGCTGGGTAGGATTGCGCTGTTACTTCTGAGTAGACATGCCTAGGATTGCACTGAGTGGGAAACAGGATGCTGGACTCCATGGGCCTTTGGTCTGACTTTTTCTTATCTTCTTAGTACGTCATTTGCCCTTGGAAATGGTTTCTTAAAAAAATAGCCAGTCAAAAGATAAATAGAATTAAAATCTTTGTAGAATAAGCCTCCTCTTGCTGTCAGCTAACTTGCTCCCCCCCCCCTTCTTCCTTTCAGAAGACAGTAAACAGAAACAAAGCCTGCAGCAATACAAAGGATGCGAGCACATTAAAGAGGGATTAGCTTCAGGAGGCTATGACAGATGTAAAGTGCTTTGCACACGTTGCTGTGTGATGTTCAACATATGTTGTCAATTAAAAATTGCTTAAGAAATATTTAACAAGGCAAATCTTACATAGCCCTGGTTTGTAAGAATATACTGCATTTCCGCTTCATTGCATTTCATTTCATCTGAGTGTTTTACGGTGAGTGAAAGAAAAGGGGGGAAAAAACACCTTTTACACCATGGTTGCTACTCTAATTTACTTCCCAGAGTGGTGTTTTAATTATGTGCCTTGGAAACTAACATTGATCTGTCTCTTTAGGAAAGTAAAGAGGCTGGTGTATCGCACCATTGATCCACATGACCAAGTATTGTCACTGCTGATTGGAAGTGACTGTCTAGGGTCTGAGGCAAGAATCTTCCCTCCCATGCTCCCTGAGGTCCTTTTAAATGGAGACGCCATGTTCAGCCTTGGACTTGTGGCCCCTTTCTTGGAGGGGAAAGCTGAGAAATGCCATTTCTTGGCCTGCTTCATTGATACTAATCTTGTCAATCCCAGTGGGTCATCACTGAATGGGCCTTCTTTCCACTTGGAGGAGAAAGAACTCAAAAGCTCACATGCCCCTGAAATGCCTTTAACACTATGTAAGGCCAGAGGGTGGCGCAGCGGGTTAAACCGCTGAACCGTAAGCTGTCGATCGAAAGGTCGGCAGTTCGATTCCCGCGACAGGGTGAGCGCTCGTTGCTTGGCCAGCTCCTGCCAACCTAGCAGTTCCAAAGCATGTTAATGTGAGTAGATAAATAGGTACCGCTTGTGGGAAGGTAAACAGTGCTCCGTGTTCCAGCTGCATGCTACGCGCTGCAGCAAGGAGAGTCATGCCGGCCACATGACCACGGAGGCGTCTTCGGACAACGCTGGCTCTTTGGCTTTGAAATGGGGATGAGCACCACACCCTAGAGTCGGACACGACTGGACTTAATTGTCAGGGGATACCTTTACCTTTACCTTTAAGGCACCAGGAGGCGTGGTTTGGAGGCTGAGAGGCCACCTTGCTTGAAGAAGCTGGGTCAGCCCCGGTCTCGCTTTAGAAGAGCGACGAATGCTGCTGATGGATTGTCGGAGCTGGCGGAGCTTCGTGAAGGAATGCAGAGGAGTGTAGACTGTGGAGGTATCAGCTGGCAAGAAATGGATAACAGCTTGTTAACCCATCTGAGGTTTGATTGTGGTTGCCTGTGGAAGCTTGGAAGGCAAGAGCCCTGTGGTCAGAATGACAACTGCACTATGAAGGGAAACATCTTGAGAAATGGAGTTTATCTCATAGAATAACATTGTGAAAACCCAATTTGAAAAAAAACATGGGGTTTATGATCGGCCTGCCTATGTAAACCGCCTTGAGTCTATGAGAAAGGCGGTATATATAAATACTGTAATAAATAAATAAATGTATGATGTGACCATACATGCATGCAATTTGTGCAATATTTTCCTTTCAAAAGGGAGGTGGGGGCAAATTGTGTGAATCAACTTGAATCTCCCTTGCATTGGCTTGGAAAATGTGTCTTCATGGAAAGCTAAGAGGCTGGCAGTGTAGCAAAAATGTCCTCTATCCCCAGTGCATTTCAAGGGCAAATTCGTTCTCCAGGGGATATCAGCTTTGCAATTAAACACGAGGCAGTTGGAGCCTGCACATCTCCTACCATCCATTCGAAAATTATGATTGAAAGTCATCATTTTCTTTCTCAGATTCCCTTGGATATTTTATAGCTGTTTGAGCCCTCTTGTCGCCTTGCATCTGTCTTCACTTCCAGTGTCAACTGATTACCTCCTATCCCATCTTCAGGACCCATTTATCAATCCCCAAATGCTGCTTCTACCATTCCCTTTTCTGTAGATTGCTGTAACCTATTTTCTGTAGGGGCCACTATCAGTTCTGTGATCTTTACCGTGCCCGAGACATTGCTGGCATTATACATGTAGCACTGATAGTAACTGAAGTTTTAAGCAAGGGAAATGAAACATGAAAGTTGGTGACCACTTGGAAGGTTGACAGCGCCTGCTTCGATCTCCCCACACACCACAGTCTAGGAAGTCCAGGACCATGAAGCCCACCTGTTTTTGAATAGCAGGAAACACACGGAGACTTCCCCCTCCCCATTCCATCCCACAGGTTCTAAAAAAGGGGTCATACACACCCCTTTGCGCAGTTGCCCGGGTCACGCATCAGAAGCATTTGATGTGTCACAAGGGCTCTTGCCTTGTGCTGCTGCATGTGTGGGTGCTAGGACCAGGATCTTGGACAATGCGAGCAGACCAGGTAGGGAAAGTACCTGGAGAGATTGTGTCAGGGTTTTTGTTGTAGTTTCCCTTGCCTTTTAGCATCATTGCTCACCTTTGCTGCTGCCCTGCTTTTTTCCTTTTGCAAATGGATCTGTGCTTTTCTCCTGTGCATCTTTCCCTCTACTGTTTTGATTTTAGGACCATTGATAAACCATTTTTCTTTTTATGACTTACCTGTCTGGTCTCAGTTCACTCAGGTGGGAGTGAATTGTCTGGCCCAGGCCACCCACATTCTGCTACTGGTTGGTTTTAAGGATTGGGTTTTGGGGCATTCTGTGGAGAGAGGCATTCTCAGAGGGGGGCCCTTCTCTATGTTTTGCCTTCATCCTTCCTTTACACCTCTCTCTCTCTCTCTCTCTCTCTCTCTCTCTCTCTCTCTCTCTCTCTCTCTCTCTCTCTCTCTCTCTCTCTCTCTCTCTCTCTCTCTCTCTCCCTCCCTCCCTCCCCCCCCCTGGCTCTGGCCTCAGCAGCCTGCTCCTTCCTGGGAGCTAGCCCATCAACTTAGATATCTCTCATCCTTTGCATTTTGCCTCCAATTGCTCAATAGCTCCCAGCATTCTGTGCATGTACAAGTGTTGGCTTCCCCTTCTTTGAATAGGAGTTTGATCTGTGGGAGGATTCAGTATCTCTATTGCCGTGTCAACATAACCTGCCCACTGGAACCTATCCCCCTGCCCACTGGAACCTTTCTCCTGTGCATCTTTCCCTCTACTGTTTTGATTTTAGGACCATTGATAAACCATTTTTCTTTTTATGACTTACCTGTCTGGTCTCAGTTCACTCAGGTGGGAGTGAATTGTCTGGCCCAGGCCACCCACATTCTGCTACTGGTTGGTTTTAAGGATTGGGTTTTGGGGCACTCTGTGGAGAGAGGCATTCTCAGAGGGGGGCCCTTCTCTATGTTTTGCCTTCATCCTTCCTTTACACCTCTCTCTCTCTCTCTCTCTCTCTCTCTCTCTCTCTCTCTCTCTCTCTCTCTCCCTCCCTCCCCCCCCCCCTGGTTCTGGCCTCAGCAGCCTGCTCCTTCCTGGGAGCTAGCCCATCAACTTAGATATCTCTCATCCTTTGCATTTTGCCTCCAATTGCTCAATAGCTCCCAGCATTCTGTGCATGTACAAGTGTTGGCTTCCCCTTCTTTGAATAGGAGTTTGATCTGTGGGAGGATTCAGTATCTCTATTGCCGTGTCAACATAACCTGCCCACTGGAACCTATCCCCCTGCCCACTGGAACCTTTCTCCTGACCTCACTAGGGCTTCCGCTCTGCAGCTTCTGGGTTGCCTTGGTCATTTTCATCTCGATCTTCCACCCCATATGAGGCTGTTTGCCAAGTGGGACTTTGTCTGGGTTGGTCCAAAAAGTTACGACTTTCAGGCACTGAAATGAGGACCCTCAGGGACTGAGGTTTGACCCTCCCCTAATAAGCTACCACCAACTGAGTATGCTCATACCTCAGATAACACTTCAGGTACCAAAGTGAGTAGGGGGAAGGGGTGTACCATTAGTCCATGCAGTTGGCAGGAAATATGAACCATCTGGATTGGTTAGGGATGGTAGAAATACCAGGAGTCTGGCAATTGCATTTGTCTGGTCAAGAGAACAATGCCTTCTACTTGTTACACTTCAGGCTTCAATTTCCAGATCAATCCACTGTCTTCAGGGACTTTAACAGCCCAATCCTATAAGCTTGTAGCACTGGCGGAACAAGCATTCTGCCAGCGCTACCTACCTTACAGCAATTGCAAAATTGCTTCCGGAAGCGCATGAAGTAGCACACTGCAGGAGTGCTGGTGGGAAGGCCAGAGCCTTCCTGCACGTGTGGGGGGATCGCCGGCCACCCGATGAGGCAGGTAATCCACTGGGGGAGGCAGGTGGGGATGGGGGAGGCAGAATGAGATGGTAGTGGGGATTGGGAGGGCGGAACGAGGTGGCGATGGGGTGGGGAAAGAGTGGATTGGGCCAGGAAAGGGGGAGGGTTTGGTGGCAGTTGTGGCCACCAAATCCTAGCCCCCTTCCTGGATCTGAACCTGAGGTTCAGACCTGCACCAGTGAATTCACTAGTGAGTAGACCACTCCACGCTGCAGAGGCTTATCCCCAGGTTGTTTCATTACCGGGGGGGGGGGGGCTTCCGCAACTAGCCCCCTGCATGATGCAGTGGTAGCCCCGGTAGCCGGGGCGGGAGGGAAATAGATAGGATTGGGCTCTAAGCTTCAGTACACACCCTCTCTGAGAAAACAAAGAGATGCAGATTATGATTGGGTGAGTTTCCTCTGGATTATGATTCAGCTTCCATACAGACATTGTGCCATTCTGAGGTAACTTTCATTACACACAAAAAGGTACTGTTTCTTTTTACATTTCATTTGTATACAGCATACATCAGTATTACATTTCTTAGGGAAAAAAATCCATTCAAATCTGAAGAAAGTCATTTGAGGATAAGATGTCCCTCTTGAAACTTTTTTAAAATTTGACAGCTGTGACACAAATTCTTAGCAGCACTGATACACATATACCTCTAACCCGTTTTACTAGAAAAGACAATCTAATGTATTGATTGTGAGCTGGAAGCTTCCTTAACTTCCATCTCTATGTAGACCTGTGGCAAATCAATCTTGTGGAATCATTTTCCACCTACCCATGTAGCCAATCTGTCTTCTGTTTGTCACAAGGCACACTGTTTGACTTTCAGGAATGAGTTTATAATAACCCTGAAATCTTCCTACAAATCTAGTGCACAACTGTTGTTCTCTTTTAAATGAATTGGAAACACAGAATTTCCCCAATCACATTTTGTTTCAAATATACCCTGTTTTTCCAGGTGCCCCTACTTACGCATCTATCTTTGGACAGATGCCACAAGGAACAAGTCTGACTAGGATGTGAGTTATCAACAAGCAATAGTATTCCTTTGTGTGCTTTTGGGCTTATATGCTTCAGGTTCAATAGTGGGTGCCATAAAGCAGGAAGGATCTAATTTAAGATGCTTTTTATGGCTCACTTTCCAGACAGACAGACAGACAGACACACAGACACAGACACACACACACACACACACACACACACACACACACACACACACGTGTTTTTAAGAGAGAACTCATGAACCATTTCACTTCATCCAGAACAACTTCTGAAGAACTCCAATGTACCAGAGGTAATGCTAAGAGCAAGTTCACTCATATAGGTAGGTTACTTGATTTCTGATCAGTGATTATTTAGCTTTTGATAATCTTTGAAGTGTTTGAAGTGCATGGGTGAAGTGTTCCCAATGGAAAAATAAACTTTTGAATTTTGTTCAAATTCAAAGATACTTTAATACTAAGGATGCTATGAATACCAGAGATTTTATTTCTGGAAGCAAAACAAAACAAAACAAAAAAAACTACTGTCTAGTAAATTGGCATAGGACTGTAACTTTAATGCAATCAAGCAGACCATGGGAAGGACAATGGCCTAAAGCAGTGGTTCACAAACCATGGGCTGTGGCACCACAGTGAACTCACAGGGGCACCACGGGAGTCTTCTGGAAAAAAAAATCTTCCCAGATTCCCCCAGGCACCGCCATCTTTGCCGGGCAAAAATTGTGTGAGGTCTTGTGAGAACCATGTGAGACCTCAGCCCAGCCAAGATGGCTGTGCGGCGCTGCCATGGCAGGGTGTTGTGGAAGTAGTACTGGGACACTGAGGGCACCATGACTGGGGCAGGTTTGGCCTAAAGTTTTAGACATAATCACATTGCCCCTATACAAATTTCTTAGTTTGCTTCCTTCTGAGTCTGATGCTTCTTCTCAGCTAAAGTCCTTTGAAAAAAGGTTTCACGGGTAGCACCTACTAATGACATTGCCACTCCTGCTGTAAGAGAAGTCGCAGTAATCTGCTCCACTCCAACCACTCTTGACGACATCCCTTCTTTTGATGTGTAAATGCATTTCTTTCTTTTGACCAGTTACTAGAGTAAAATGACCCCAAAAAATGTGTGTGGCAAAATAAATGACCGTTTCAACCATTATGCAAGGGCCAGTTTACATACTAGCATATAGATTGAAAATGTGGTATAGCATGTGATCAAGTCTGAGGTTTATTTGTGCCCCAATGGAGGAAAGAAAGGAAGGCACCAAATGCAGGGACAAAAGGGCAACCTCAAAGTTTCACAGAAGACGACGTTTTGTCCAATGCGTTTCAAGTATAAAACTCTCCCTCACGGGTGACTCTGACTCAGTTCTTTCAAAGAGAAATCAAAATTGTCTTGTCTTCCACACCATTTTGATATAACTCATGCCCCACCAATCCTCTCCAATACATAAAATATCCCATGTCATTGCATACACAAAAAGGATGGATCGGTCATATGCGTAAAAAGTGTACATGTTGGGTTACACATTACTTTGTGCACATGTTGGGGGGGGGGAGGGATGATGAGCCCAAGAACTCTCTTGTGCCCCCTTGTGTCAATAATGTGAACTGATGCTGAATATAGAATGCATTGCCTGCTTGTTGCCCTTTTGATCTCATTAAACATTTTCTTTCGGTTTCAGTACAGGACAACGCTGGATCGTATTACTGCCCCTTTTGTTTCATTATTAGGTAAGTCAGTGGGGTTATGAGGGTGCAAGTAGAAGGTAAAGTGGTTTCTTTTTACTTGTTCTTTCCTCCTCCTGGAGCCACGGTTCCTTTCCTACGCCTTCCATTTCTCCTCTCATTTTTTCTCTTTTATAAATAATGATCCATTTTTTCTCTCTGCCGGCCACAGCTGGGTCCCTCGTCTCTTTGTTCTACTACACTCCGCCTTTTCTTTTGTTCTCTCTGCCTGCTAGTCACCTCTGCATTTCATCCTTGTTGTCTGTTGAATTTTTTGCTCCCTCCCCATCACAAGAAAGTTGAGGATTGTTCAGAAGGATCAAAAGCCATCGCAAATGGAGAAGAGCTGGGTTCTCACTAAGCATCTTCAGATCCAAAGGTGAAGAGCGCTTTCTCAGAAATGGGGGGGGGGGAAATGAGGCATTATATGTATTCCTCCAAAACAAAGCAATTGATTGATACTGTATAGTTATGCAACATAAAGAGAGGGACGGAAAATATTTTGGAAACAAACTTTATTGGGGATTTCGGGTTACAGACCACCTGCTAGCTGGGCAAAGAGGCTTTTAGATTTAGCAGTGGGCAAGCAACTGTCCCTATTCAACCCAACTTAGCATCTTTGCTGGTGCCTGCTGCTGGTCTCTCCCTTCTACCCTTTTCTAAATGGTGCGCTCCTATGGGACAAGGATTGATCTCCTGCTGCGGCTGAGTGATTAGAGAGTTGCTCTGTAGACTTGCCAGTGTGGACTTGAGAACTGCCTGCTCCTCCTCTTTGTGCTGGAGGCCATAATTCAGTGGGTAAAGCGCCTGCTTTGCATGCAGAAGGACCCAGACCCTTGACATCTCCAGGTACAGCTGGGAAATACCCACCCAACTCCCTAGAGAGCCACTACCAATCAATACTGGCAGACAATACTGAGCTAGATGGACTAATGGTCTGACTCAACAGAAGGCACCTTTCAGTCTAAGGCAGCAGTTCCCAAACTTACCGGCGTCACGACTCCTTCCACGGCATCCTCTTTCTGGACGATCCCATCTCAGATCGCGCTATTCTCGTGAGACCTCACGCTATTCTTGTGAGATCTTGCACTATTCTCACAAGATCTCACAAGATCCAAGATGGCAGCACCCGGGAAGAGGGTCCCCAGGACATCCCGTGGCTCCCTTGTGAATATGCCTCACAGTTTGGAAGCCACTGGTGTAAGGAATCATCACATTCTTTTTTGCTCTGTAAACAGATTTGCTAATGTAGTATGGAAACGTTCATGGCTTGGTACAATTTGTAACGAAGCAGGCATTATGGGTTTTATTATTGACTCAAATAATAAACATGGCTAGAAAACCCATAATGCCTGCTTCGTTACAGATTTGCTAATGTTTCCTTTTTGTTGAAAAGTGGTATATAAATATTTTAAATAAAAATAATAGTCTACTCTAGGGATAATAGTCCCAATCTACTTTGCAGGATTTTGGTAAAGCTTCCCAAGGCACGGTTTCTGAATGCATTGAGCACTTTGAGATGCCGATAGAAATCCTAAGTGTTATGACTCTACTAAAACTGAGCTCTGAGAAGTGTGCCATCCATGGCATTCGTTGACTAGTGATTTAACACCGAGGACAGGTCTTCTTTTTTCATGTTCAGAAGCATGATGTACACTTTTGTGAGTACCTGATGCTGGGGACAAAGAATAGATTATGGTCATCACATTCATACTCTGTTTTTGGGCTTCTGGAGGTATCTAGCTGGTCACTGTGTTGTAACAGAAGGCTGAAGTAGAAGGACCTTTGATTTGATTCAGTGGAGCTCTTTTGTATTTCTAAAATTTGACAACATTCTCTATAGCAGCACTCAGGTAGACTGCAAATAAAATAGTACCGGCATGTTCTAACCAAAGTGAAGAACTTTTCAGTCCTACTGAGTTCCATCATAGTTCAAGGGCATGCTGACCTCTCTTCAGGTTGGTTAGATTGTGTTGCATGTTCTTCTCATGTACAGCAAGTCCATTTTGGTCCATATCAAAATAACATTTTGTTATATGTTGTCTCGTTTTAAAGTTGTTGATTCCCGGCCGGGGCCACTGTCTGGGTGGAGTTTGAATGTTCTCCCCATGTCTGTGTGGGTTTTCTCTGGCCCGGAAAGCTCACATTTATGTTGTGAGCTGAAATCTAATAAATCTAATATTAAAATCTAATATCTATTAAATCTAATATATTTAATATTAGAAGTGTTTTGGGTCTTTATTTAGAAGTTTGGTGATGTTTTTTGTGACTAAAAATATGCTGTAAACTCTTGTTTACATATATCAATCAGCCTATGGTAAAATTGGTTTCATTATAAGTCATTTCACTTAAAGTTGCAGTTTCCAAGAACCTATTGACAACTTTAAGTGAGGACTTGCTCTACTATACTGCAAAATATAGCTGCAGAATTTGCAAATTTAGACTTGATTTGATGACTCAAAAGTATTCACAGCCTTCGTAATGAAGTCTGATGTTAGTTGATTAAGAGCAGGATTAATGGAAAGCAGCGACATTAAAGATAATTGTTCCTTTATTATTGGCAGACAATGTCACATCATAATATCCGACAAAACGTTTAGAATGGGAAGCTGAGCCATCTGGAAGTAAACCTGATTTAAACAAAAATGTGTTATTACTCTGTGTGTTCCCATTTGGGACTGCTTGTGGCAGAGGCAACATGAACCAACAAATAAATATTGGAATGTACTGTATAATGCACAGCACCAGGCACTGTTATTACTTCAAGTCTGTATATTCACAACCAATTAGAGTTGACTTATTCTGAGGGCCAAATTACATGTGTTGTTGGTTGGCTTCTTAGGTAAGAGGATTAGGCAGCCCCTCCTCTCTTCCTGTGACAAAAGCAGCCATGGGGAGGCAACATCCCGGCTGGGACTGTGTAGTATGGAAAGAGGAGGGCCATCACCAAACTTCTAAAGAAAGACCCAAAACACTTCTAACAGTGAAATAAATGTGAGCTTTCTGGAATCCAGGCCAGAGAAAACCCATGCAAACATGGGCACAATGTTCAAACTCCACCCAGACAGTGGCCCTGGCCAGGAATCAGGTTTTTTGCTCAACAATTTTAAAATGAAATGACTTATAGTGAAACAACTTTTGCGGCGCAATCCTGGGTAGGCCTGCACTGGGGGAGCGCATGCTCCCCCTTGCAGTGTGTCGTAAACGCGCTGTAAAGCATGTTTACAGCACCCGGCAAGTAAGGACTGCCGGCGCAGCAGCCGGTGGCCCTTACCCGGGCTCCTGCCTGGCCCTGCGCCCACTGGAGCAGGTAAGGCCTACACCGGGGAGGGCGGACCGGGTGGTGAGGGAGGGCGGCCATAGGCCGTGCCGGGCCTGGAGAGGGCAGAGATATCGGCGGTGAGATATGCCAATATCCAAAGTTCTCTCCAGGCCTGGCCTGGCCTTACACGGCCTGCGCGAATGTACGCGAGCACCAGAGCTCGCTTACATTTGAGGAGGCCCAGGACCTCCCGCCACTTACACCCAGGGAAGGGGATGATCGTCTCATTCCCTCGAGGTGCACCAGGGCTGCCCTGGAGCAGCACGGAACCTGCGTAGGAAACAGCGGCCAGCCCTTTAGGCCGGCTACCGTATCTTACACAGGATTTGGCTGTAAGTGAGGTCTTGCTGTACTCCAATTAACAGCTAAGAGGCAGCTTATATTTCATTACAAAACCAGGTAATTTTATAAGGAGCACGTTTTTAAAATTAAGTCACAACCTGTCCGTTAATTTTTGTTTTCAACCTGAAAAGGTTATAAGTAATATCAACCATTTTTGTACCAATATTAAATTTAATCTGTGCCAATAATGGAAGGGAAAGATAGCTGATGTCATGTAAGGAAGTTGCCACCATCCAACGAGCGTCCCCTTCCCCGAGTAGACCTCCAGCCCGGCGGCAGCCTGGCCACCGGTGCACAGGATCCGGCGGGTAGCCCTGGGCCGCCGGCCGGATCCTTATGCAGGATTGCACTGTCAGTGTGTTACCTGGACTAACTTGGCAAAAAAAAAGTCATCTAATTTCTCACACTTTTTTAGAGGTTGATGAGCAGTTATCACAGCAGTTATCACAGCTCTTTCTAAAAAGGAAAACATTCACTCCAGCAATCAGCGAATAGCAACATCACAGAAGCTGATATTAACAGCTGTCTTCCAGCTTTTAATGTAATGACAACTGTCATTAAAACTGCATTTTCATTAAATTATAAAAACACTATGTAAAAATTTTAAAAAATGCTTCCGCTCAATGAAACTTAGAAAGAGGCAATAGCAATAATTAGTGGATTAGAAGAAAACTCCTGTAAGGTTATGATGGCTTTCTTTAATACCACCCTGTTGTCCACAAGGAGCAATATATCTTCATTTACTTCTTCAGCATCCTATTCTCCAATGACCTTAAGGTAGCATACATGGGTTTTCCAATTTTTCCTCCCATCAGCCCTGTCAGGAAGGTTAATTTTGCAAGATTGTGGAAAGATTATGGCCACTTCGTAGCTTTTATAACTGAGCAGGAATTTGAATGTGGGTCTCTCTGATCAACACTTTATCCACTACACCAAGCGGTTCTCAAACTGGAGGGTTGTGACCCACCAGGAGAACCAGATGCTTCCCCTGCCACCTTAAGTGGCGGGGAAAGCATGGCGGCAGCGATCCTGGGGATCACCACCACCGCCAGGGGAAAAACGTCCCAAGAAGGGGGTTTCATACTTATCTCTGGATGTGCAGGGAGGCCTGTGGAGGGGTTCTAAGGCCTCCCCGAACCCCCTGGAGGCCCCGGTAAGTACAATACCCCTTTTTTTGACATTTACACGCAGTCTCTTTGTGCCCATTCGCTGCCCAAAAAATTATTGCGGCTTCGATTGTTTTCATGACTTAACGTGTTCTCAGTCATTCTCACCAGCTTAACAAGCCTCCATGTGCTCCTTTCCCCATAATATTAATGATTCCGGAACCATGGTTTCCATAACCGCAGGGTTTTCCAGGATCCTAACCCCATTGTTGATGGTATAAAGTATAAATCTTAAGTTTTGGTTAGTGGCTTTCGCCTTGGGGTGGAAGGGGAAAAACTGGGGAAACAAATGGTAGGAATTGGGAAACATGACTTACATTACAACAAGCAGCCATGGGGAGGCAACATCTATGGCCTGGTTATTTAATTGAAGTGTACAATTATGTTAAAATGTGGAAAATAAAATCAGAAATGTTGAAAGAAGAAAAACCTATAGTAAAACTAATGAAGAAAAAAGTTTACAATTATATTTTAGAAACTTGTTATGTAAAACCAGAACTAGAAAGGAAGAAAAAAAAAACACTTTGTCCACATTAAAAAAACCACTTTGTCCACTTTTCCCATCGAGACTTTTAAAGACAGTAGAGTTCCATTCCACTTATGGGACCTCAGATGGCGACCATCATCAGATCTATGGAGTACAAGCAGCTCGTCCATGGTTAGCGGAACAAGATCAACGATGTGTCAGAATTGCTTGCCTTCGAGAGATGGAGGAGATGGGACACACCTATAAAGAAACAATAGAACATTTTGTAAGTACCTGTACTCCAGTAAAGGTAACTTGGAACAGCTTAACAAAAAAGCTGGACTGGCCCCACTTAGCCAAACAACCATGGGAGCAAATAGGGGGCAATAACAGAACAGACTTTGTCAAAGGCCCCAGAAAAAGAACAGCAAAAAAAAAAGAGGAAGAATGAAGATCGACAGCCGTCTGTCATGGATTGGTGGAGCGTTCCCTGGTCAACACTTCGTTTGATAAATTTATTAGTTATATCTGTTTTGGCCATACAAAGAAGCAGGGAAATTAGAACTGGAAAAGAAACAACGGTAAACAATTCGGTAGAATTTATTTTGACAAAAATTAACAATTTTAAATGATATGAAAAAGAGAGGATGTCTAGAGCAAAATGGGCCACGTTTTGGCCCTGGAACGTGACAACAACTCCACCAATTACATGAAAGCGACCAAGTGTTAAAATTTTGACTACAAATCTTAGAGCTAGCTATAATTTCTGTATGAGTGGTTTAAGTAAGTTAGAAAACACAATGTATTAGTAAGTACTGAAAAAAAATTGTGAATTGTAACGGACTTTCGCGCACGGTTTGTAAAAACAGTAGTAGTGTGAGATATTTGAAAAATAAAAAATATATATTCCTTAAAAAAATTATATATCTAACCCCGTTGTTGAATGAGAGTTGACTGTATCACTATATGAACTTCAGCAGCTTCTTCCTCCATTGTTTCCTTGATTTTCCTTCCTCATCTCAGTCTATGAAGCTCTTGTCCCCTCAGTTCAAGTCACAGTACCGAGTTCACCCTCCTTGATCCTGTGTGAAGTTGTCTCTTTCCCTTTCTCTTTAGATACTTCTTGAGTCAATAGAAGCATGAAGACAAGAAATTTATTTGCTGTTTTCACCAAACAAGCTTCTGACATCTATCATTACGCTAAATCGTATCTGTAGTCTCCAGAGTAATCTCATTACATTATGACAAAAAACACTTATTGCCATACTCATAAATACAGATAAGGAGAAATGTATACATGTTTCAGCAGCACCATTACTTCCAATTTGAAATGACTGGAATCTGAGCCAACATCCCAGGGCTAAGCTCCACAGACTGCTGGGAGTTTGGTGGGGTTTATGACCTTTTACAAGACTGTTCCACTATCAGTGTCTCTGTGCAGAAGCATCCAGAGAAACGTTGCTGCTGCACATTTTTTGGATATTTTCTGTTGAGCATTTCCTTCCCATTTGGCAGGGCAGTTTTGTCTGGCTACATAGACAAGTTTGATGCATGGACCTTCTTTCCCAGCCCTGGATATCCAATGCTGCCAAGAGTAGAATGACAAACCATAGCGCACAGCCTACCTTACACACATAGCTCCTACCTCCTGCATAGTGTCCTTTCTAGTGGCTGTTTACTAGAATTTCTTCTGCATCTTTTTATACTATGAGTCCGTTCGGGACAGGTAACCATTTATTTATTTGGTTATGGAAACTGCTTTGTGAAATGAAATATATCGATATTTATAATCGATTAATGCTTTTATGTTGGCTTCTGGTAGAGCCTTTGAAAATGGAAGCAGAGATTCCATGACACATGGCACCATTGCAACATGGGAGTTGGATGCATGATCCAATCCCTAGAGCTGAATTAGATTATGAAGCATTTTGTTTATTTGATTTATTTATTTACAGTATTTATATCCTGCCTTTCTCCCTGAAGGGACGTTTACTGTCGTTTACTGTCAACGTTTACTGTCAACGTTGGTGAGAGCTCATGTAATTTACAGCCCGATCCTTATGCAGTGATGTCCAGTGCCATGCGTCCAACACATTGATGTCAGAGGGGTGGGAAGGGGGGAAACGTACCTGTCAGCCACTGTATGGTCCCCTATGGGAGACCTCAGAGCAATGTCAGCTCTGAGGACCTCTGGGAGCATGTTTAGCCTAGGATGGGGCTTGAGATCTGGTGGCCACCAGCTCTGCCTCGTCACGCCCTGTCCAACCCTACTCCCCACCCCTTTGACACCTCTCCACTGATGGTGTTGTGCTGGTGGTCAGTCTGCACCATGCTGCCAGTGGTGGCATTGTTAAAAGCTACTGAACCAGAGGATGTGCACCAGCTTCCTGTGAAGGGGCTGCTGCAACAGTCTTTGCACTGGCATACCTCAAAGTGCTTCTGGATGATAGGATTGGGCCATTTGTGTCTTTCAGAGTGGGAAAAAAAACTAGATGCATGCTGTTGCTTCATGTCTCTCTGTTCTGCCTTCCTCACAACAACTACTCCAAACACAACCTGCACAGTGACATCATCTTGCTGTGTGCCTCTCCCCACCCATGTCTTACATCATTGGCAGGCAGGGTGTGAAAATGACTGATGTCGTGAGGAAGAGAGAGCAAAATAGCACAAAACGATGAAAACGCCATGTCTGTTATAATTCCTACTTCCATCCAGGGAGACCTTGAATTTCCTTCAGTCGTGACGATTGCTGGTTGACCTTGAGCCAGTTGCAATCCCTTAGCCTAATACCTCACAAAGGTGTCATGACCATTCAAGAGAGGATTTTCCTGCTTCAAATAGGATTGTGTGGCCCTGAAGGCCCCTTCCGACTCTATGATTCCTATGAAGGAAAAAATGAGATAGCCCTCACCTATGCCACACTGAGTTTCTTGCTGAAAGGGTGAAATTCAAATTGTGATACCATCTCCTGTTAATCAGAACACATATTTCTGTCTTAATTAGGAAGGAAGGAAACCACCTGGAATGAGTGTCCTATGAAAGATTAGACATTTGAAATATGTAAAAACCACTTCTGTTTAGATTGCCTGCCCATGTAAACCGCCTTGAATTAAAGTCAGAGGAGAAATCTGATGACCAGAGAAAGGCGGTATATAGATACTGTATTATTATTATTATTATTATTATTATTATTATTATTATTATTATTAATAATAATAATAATAATAATAATAATAATAACCACGAAGCGTGAAACAAAATTCATAGTACAAATCTTTGCTTTCAATTCCCTTTACATCTTTGCTCTTTTGCTTTACAAATCTTTGCTCTCAATTCCCTGCAGCATCATAAATTCGGTTGTGATCAACAAGATAAAAAAGGGAGAATGCTAACAGCTCAATCGGACTTAACTTTTGTGCTGGTTTAACCAGTGGTGCAGCGAGAACGGGAGGCCCCAGAACAGAAAAGGGATTCAAATCCCCTCCAAAAGAGGAATTCAAAGGGGATTTGAATTCCTTTTCCGTTCTGGGGCCTCCCATTCTCGTTGCGCCGCTGGTTAAACCGGCACAAAAGTTAAGTCGGATTGCGCTGTAAAGCATATACTTCAGCAGCACCCATTATGAACTCTGGTGAAATTCCCTGATTTTCTCCTCTCTTTTGACCTTTTTTGGACCTTCAGAACAACTCAGAGGCTCCTGTGATGCCTCAGCCTCCTGACGGGGCTGCTGAGTCATACAGACACCATAACCATGTTGTTTACCTTACCATTGTTGTTGCTTATTCTTCCTCCCCAAACTGACCGATAACAAAGACCTTTGCACTGAGTCAGTTCACTGGACCGTGAAGTCCATTTGATTGCCAAGAGTGAGAAAGTCGAATGGTCAACCAACCCACCAGTTTTTAAGCCTGCACGTAAAACCTGGGTAATGCTCCCTGTTTTGCACATTTGCCCTGGTCTCTCATCCAAACATTTGGATACCTGGCTAAATGCGGCTGTAAGAATCAAGATATCAGACTAGTGTGAGCACCTGGAGTGGGGAAGGTACAGGGTAAGCTGGGTTAGTGTTTTGTTTTGTTTTCAATTTGCCTTTCAGCCTTTGCTCTAACCTTTTGCCCAAACCTTCTTCCCCCTTGTTGCTCCTGCAGTTGCTTCATCCTTACAAGTGCTTGTTCTCTTCTTTTCATTCTCTTTCCATTGTCTTGCATATTTTTAACCACTCTTCTTTATTCTATTGTGTTTTACCTGGAGAGTTGGTTTCATCCCAGACTTCCAGCCTTTGCTACTTTTCAGCTTTTAAGGGGGCTCCCAAGAATTTGAGGGCTTCAATTTTTCAGGGGGAAAAGTTTCCCCTAGTTTATATCTTTCCGTCTGGTTTTCCCTGGCCCTCGAAAGTGGCAGCAAGAACCCAGCTTAAGCCCAGTTTCAGACCAAGGCAGGCTGAGTGTGGGTATCAGTTGCTGGGTGCTGTGCCCCTCGCCAATCTGCCTACTACCACAGACACGCATACATAGTTGGTATTCTTTTTTTGTAGCTGGCTTGAGAGTTTGTACTCCTTAGTCATTCTGTGACTAACCTTCTGTATCTTTTAAAGACTCTGCAGTCAAACTTCCTGGACCAATTACAGGACTACTTTAAAAGAGCTGCCTTTTGATTATAAGATTGCACCAGGGTTTCAGGAAAATTAAAGCTGTCAAAAATGTACACAATTAAAATTTGTAAAATTAATGGGCTGCAAAAGAGTAAAGGGTTTGCAGTAGGCAGTCCAGATGATCTGGTCAACAGGAGATGCTATTAAAGTGATCATGATAAATGGTGACAGGCAAAGATTTTCTAGCTGAAAATCACATCTATTGAAAATACCAAGGGCAGTCCGGAAAGAATACTGTAGCTGAAAAGTGACATTCTTAAATGTTCTGCCCATTTCTAGCCAACAGTGTAACGGGAAAGTGAACTACTTGTACTGGCGAATAAATGTAGTGCCAGAGATTCTGAGGCCTGGATCAGGAATCCTGCAAGTGGATTCTGGGACATGCCCCAATCCTATCCCCCACCATGTTATAGTACACAGCCATGTCAACGGAGGCTGCAGTGCATGCTATGGTGGGGGGATTGAACAGCCTGCAGGAGGTAAGTCAATTTTTTTCTTACGCCCCAGTAGGCAGCTCGGTCACCTATGGGCCTCCTCAGACATACACCAACCATTTTGGTGGCATATGTCCAAGAAGAGAAAAGGAGCAGGGAGGTTTCCAAAACAGGGGATAAGATATGGCATGCACAACTGCCTCCAAATCCACCCCCTTCCTCCCCGATATGCCCCTGGTTCCTCCACAACGCGTCCCATTACTCCCCCTCCCCACCCACCGCCCCCTGCACCAGCTTACCTGCTCTGGTGCAGGCCACCGGGCACCACAGTGGGCGCCATATGCTGCTGCTGCTTTGCAGTGTTGGCTTGGAAAAAAGCACTTTATGGCATCGGGACACCCAAGATTGGGCAGTTAGTGGGTTACATTGGACTGTGTGTGCTGAGGTGTCAGAGATCATTTTAGGCACAGTAGAGAACAGGAGTATGAAACATCAACCTCTGTGACTGGCAGGTAGTATGAAGTCTCTAGATTGGTCTCAGACCTGTTGTACATGTCTTCAGTCCTGCTCATGTTAACAGAACAGTACCTTCTGCCAAATTCACCTTTGGCCCTAGTATAATGTCCCCCATTCCAATTCCAGTAAAGGACAGCAGGAAAAGTACACTGGAAAATGCCTACCCCGAATCTGGATTCAGACTACCCATTACTTGACACGGAATAATGGTCCAATTCAACGCCACAGGGACAAGTGTTTCGGCGTCATAAAGAGCTTTCTTTACTGCTGTCTCAAATGCAACTACACCAGCGAGTGTGACCTGGCTGCCACTGCATGTCTGCATGACGATGGACACTGGATGACTGCCACCAATGGTAAGACTGTGCAGGGCTCAGAAGGGAGGTGCAGAGGGGGTGGAATGGGGTGGTGGTGGAATGGGGAGGCAATGGGGCAGGGAGGAGTGAGGTTTGGGCCCAGGAAGGGGGTGGGTTTGGCGGCTGTGATGTCCGCCAAGTCCTAACCCCTTTCTGGATCCCAATCTGCCTTCACAGGTTAACATGGATTTATGCCAGAGATTTTGCTGGCACAGTTCTGAGTTGACCCATGGCGGCAGCAGCGGGAACGTACCCCAGGGGAAGGGAACAAATGTTCCCCTGAGGAGGCCTCCAGATGCCGAAACTCCCCCCGCAACATACAGTTGACGCCGCTGCATCGTCGCATGGGGCTGTTAGTGTACAATTTAAGTTATTTGAATGGAGTCGAATGGGCACTAGTATTCCATTTATTTATGTATTATACCATATGGTTTGTTCTTAAGATTTTTTTTAAATTGAATCTATAAATCATTTCAAACTACAGGAGAGGTGAGGCATACATATTTTAAACAAATAAATGATTAAAAGGCACATAAGAAGGCTCCAAATAGACGGTACCCAAATTACTGACTGAAACAAAGAAATCAGAAAGAACCTCATTTGATCAATAACAATTAAGTTTCCTGGAAAAGGATAGTAATTCTGAGACTACATAGTTGTTCTTTTTTGTCTCAGTCAAAATGGGAATTTAGAATGATGGCACTGCCAAGGAAATGAATACATAAAACGCATAATACTGGATTTATGCATTTATTTGTTTTTTTGTTCTGTGGATATACAGTATCTATCTGGCCCCACTGACTACGCAGTGAGGGGCCTAAGTGAGCACATTTTCCCTCCCAGTGTGCTGTTCCCTTCATGTAATCAAACGGAGGCTACATTACTGCTTTAATGTAGCATTTAAATCAAATTTAAAGCGTTGTTCGGGTAAACCAACCCACCACACAATTATGAGGCTGTAGAATGGCGCATCTGAAGGTGGAACAAGATGTGTGCACTCGCATCTGTCATCATCCACATCTAGTCAGGGATATCACCCAAACTGGCTCAAAGTGATCCATTAGTGTGGAGGGAGCACGAATATCACATATTCTTAAAAGCTTGACCGTCGCTACTGGCCAAATCAAATACTTAGGTTTTGACAAATAGCTAGCGGTCAGGAAGGGATTCCCCCGAGTTTCATGCAAATAGCTAGCATCATCATTATGGACTAGTTGCAACAATGTATGTTTGTATATATGTCATTGGGACAAATGTGTGTGTATGTATATGTGGAAGACCTTTATATTGCAGGGATCCAGGTAGGAGGACAATGTGCTTATGATGTGAGCTATGCACACATCATATTGGACCTGTAAGGGGTATCTGGCAATGGATACCAGACTACCCTGGTGTCAAATTGGTAAATAGGTTTTTCTTCTATTGTCATGTCATTCGTAAGCATAGTGCTTTTCAGCCCAATCCTATCCCCCATGGCCACCGGTGTAAATAGTGTTCTGCCGCAGAGGCTGCTTTACAGCAGTCACAAAGCAGCCTCTACTGGTTTGCAGCAGTGAGGCGGGAGCAGCCTCCTGCATGTTGGTGGACAGCTGAAGATCTGCCAGCCCAGGTAAGCCAGCGCATGGGCGTTGGAGGGAGGAGGGAAGGGGGTTGAACAGGGCAGGGGATAGGGGTGATGGGGGCAGGGGAGAGGGTGGATCGAGCCTGGAAGGGGGGCAGGTTCAGCAGTGGCAGCGCATGCCAAATCCCAACCCCCTTCCTGGCCTTGATCTGCCTTCACAGATCAATACAGACTTGCACCAGCGATATCACTGGCGCAAGTCCAAGTTGCCCCATAGCAGCAACCATAGGAGACCTCCAGCAGCCAAGAATCCCCTGTGGAGTACAGTGGTAGCTGCGCCAGCACCACTACATCGCCACACCACTACATCGCCACACGGGGATTTGGGTAGGATTGGGCTGTTAGTTTTCCATAGAGAACAGACTGACAGCAATTCACTTATGAGACACAACTGGAGCAGATATTGACTTTTCAACTGCGCCCTGACTTATTTACAACACATTTACTTTGTCCCATGGAATATCATGGGAGCCATTGAGAAGTAAGCCAATTCTTGTATAGTTCCTTCCAGGCAGTCATCAGCATGGCTTCTTCTGGGTTTCTTTTTGTTTTCATCCTGAAATGCAACAGAACTCAGGAGTTGGATTTCCTCCCTCAAAATACTGATGCCTGATCACTGGTGCAAAAAAAACTTAAACAGGTGCAAATTCCTGCCAAACCTTGTTTTGAATTATCTTTTGAAAGGCACACTGTATCTGCATGTGGATTGCATTTAGAAAACAAAACGCTCAAGGGTGGAACAAGATGCTAGAAGATACAGTCACAGCTCCGAGTCTCTTTCTCTCCTCTTCCTAGAACATCTAAAGGCTGAGCTACATTACACGCGTCGCGGAGCTTCTGACATCATTTTTGAAGCAAGCGGAGCCGCTGCGACCTCCACACTGCTGGCGCGTACCTCAAGCTGGAATCCTACTTTTGAGGGGGCGGGCTCGCAGAGCTAGGGGGCGTATCGCGGAGCTACTGCAGCCTACCAATCGTAGGAGAGGGGGGGAGGGTGGCTGCATGCCAATCTGAACTACCTCCAATCACCTTCTTAAGAAGCGGGACAACAGGAGGGACAACAGGCGGGAAGACACTCCCCCGCTCCAAGTGCGTAGGCAGAGGCGGCGGCGGCGGCGGCGGCAGAGCCTCTGCCTGTAATTTAGCTTAGCCTTAATTTGACAGTACATACCGGTAGGATCTCAACATGCTGTGCATTTCCTTGCTCTGCTCTGCCAGTTAGAAGTGGTGGGGATGGGGGAGGAGAAATGTTCAGTGTGATAGAGTCGCATCAGGTTGTGCTATGCTAGGCATTAGCAGAAAGAGGGCCCAAAGGGCTATGAAGCCCTGTCTCCTGTAACATCTAGATCTGCCCTAACAAGGATGGTGTAAAGGCAAAGCCACTGCAGAATGTAAGCTGCCAAGAGTCTAGAATTAGGAAGCTAAACCGCAAACAGCTTGGCTTTTTCCTAGTGTAACTATTTAAGACTCTCTGCATTGTGAAGAAAACAGTTAGCACAAATATGTGACAAATTAATTAGCATGGTCTGCAATTCATTTATCTTTTATGACTGGAGACCTGCTTTGGCAGAAGAGGCTCACTAGGGGGCTGCAAGCTAAACAACAAATTTACCTTAAAATTAATAGTTATTTCCCAATTAGGCTACTACACCAATTGCCCAAAGCTACTACAGGACAGTAAGAGGAAACGCCGTCAGTTACATGGTTTGATGTAGTCAGAAGGTACTTCCAGTTTTGGTGCCTTTGCTTTTGTAACTTGTAGCAGCAGCACACACCCCCCCCCTTAAATAATTTAATTAATTCTTAAATATATCGTTATTTTACTCTGGCAAATTTGAATCTACTGTGAACCAATAAGCAAATACATGGCAGTTTTTTTTCCCCAGTGATCAACAGTGTTGAGTGGATATATTTTGTATACAGTATGTCTAGGCCCCAAAGGAAGCACATTCTCAGTATACTGAGATTTAGGAGACTCTATAAACCACATATTTCTAAACAAGATATTGGTGAATGAGGAGGCTGTGGTGTTGGTTATTCCCATCTACTGGTTCATTGGTTTTATTCCTGCCGATTTGAGGAGTCAGTTTTATATTTCTGTGTTTGGATGTAATGTTCTCAGAGAATGGCTTTATAGATTTTATGTTAGGTCACATTTCAGCTAAAGTTAAGCCTTACTGGTTTCAGGGAGAGAGTTAAGCAAGTGTCTGAACTCCCTCACCTTGAAGTATGCTGTTCCTTTAGTTTCTAACATTGTTTGTAAACTGCCTCAAAGTATGGGAAAGGTGGGATAGAAATGTGTGAAGTAAATAAATAATCTATTAGTCAGAAATAAAAAGTGGCATAAATTATACAAGTGCTGGTCAGCAACTCTCTCAGGATATATTCTGTATAGCTCAAAAACACAAACAAAACAGAAAGCCCCATTGGACATGCAACTAGTGGATTTGTAATGCATCTTCTGTTAATTTCCACACAAACAAACTGTTGGCAAGCATAACAAGGCATTGAACATCTCTGGTGATTAGAAATAGAACGGTATTGAGATGGAAGCCACAGGATGGGCTTTGGAATTTTGACAAATCGAATAAATGTGGTCCTTAGCTAGGAAATCTGCTAAACTAACCCAGTTTTGGCCCACATGGATATACTGTAGCTTGTCATGTTTTTCACCTTCATCCAGGCCCAGCCTGAGCCAAAGCTCTGCCTGAAGTGACACCCAAATCCTGCCCCTCTTTTTTATATTTAGGTACAAATGAACCACCTCCACCACAGAGGTGTCGTGTCACTAGAGTTTGTGCCACCCAGTGCGAGAGCTCATTGCATCACACCATCTCATCTGCGTGCCAAAATTGACCAGGCAGGGAGGATCTTGGGAGTTCTGCTCCCAAGATTCTTCCCACCTTGTAAGTGAAAATGGGGCGAAAGAAGAGAGGAGAAAGGTGGTGATCCACTTCTTAATTGCTGGAGAGGCCAATACCTGTATCTCCTCTTCCAGCTCTGTTGCCACCTTCTTTAGCAGTAAGCAGTAAGCTCCATCCCCTCCTTCATTCTACAAGGAGACCAAGCAAAGAGAGGAGGGGGCAGTGGCCAAGCAGGCAGCAGGCCAGAGGAGGTGATGGGTGGGGCATGGGTTGCCCCCAACATCCTCACTTCCATCACTTCCTCACTTCTTCCCATGAACACTCAAAGCAGACACCTCATTCCAACTCATGGGTGGAACAGCTCTGTTTGCATCTCCCATATTCTCCCCTGTGTTAGTGGTACCATTTGTTCCATGTTCAAGTTACCATCCTCTCTTGAGGATTAGCCAGGATAGGCAACATTGCTCCTCTCCGTTTCTCCAAAAATGCCCCTTCCACAGAGGTCCAGAGGTGCCGAGCAAGGGATGCCTAAGCAGCCTTCTTTTCTATCTTCTCTATCCACAAATGAGCTTCCTCAGAGGTTCCTGCGCTGTATCGATATCCTAAACCAGAGGTTCTCAACCTGTGGTACGGGTACCCCTAGGGGCAGGATTTGGCTGTAAGTAGAGTTAATTGTACTTGAACAAAAATTCAGACTTTCCTTGAAGGATCTGATTGAGCTTTGAGAACTGTTGTGGTGCTCTAAATTGTAATGCTATTACGAAAGAATCTATTTTCAGGCTACAAGATAAGTTTTCTCAACCAAGACAATAGCATAATGGTAGTAAAGATTAGGATAATGATGCAGATGTATCCCCATTGCACATTTTTATCTAGAGCACCGTGTTAATTCATCTAATCCAAGCATTTGCCATGATGTGTCTGCTGATGTGGCTGTAAGGTAGCATCCTTCCCAAAAGGTGGTGTAATGTTAATGACATATATTTCAACAGTCTCTATTAGAAGCCGTCCCACTTTTCTGGTATGCACCCCTAAGAAATCACCATCTCAATGCTTTCCTTTTTGTGTGTGTGTTTGGGGATTTGGTGGCTGCTTTTACAAAATTTTGTGTTGGTGCAAGTGGTTTGGGTTGCCATTCTTTACACTGAGAACGTTTTAGGCTTTTTTTTTTTGTCCTTTCATGGCTTCTGCTGCCTTTAGATTTCTTAATTGCCCTCTTATGGGGAGGAAGGGAACTTATCTCAGATGAGGAGATGGAAACTCCTGAAGATGAAAGGAGGAAACACCGTCAGTGACATGGTTTAATGTAGTCAGAAGGTACTTCCAGTTATGAACCCAGAGTCTCTCCAGACGACCTGAGCAGGCAGGCAGATTCATATGGACTAAGAGAGTCCTTCAGGTACTTCCTTAAAGCCCACTGAAAGAAGAAATGCCTCTTTGCTTTTAAATCAGTGCGGTACAGAGTGTTTTGTACAGCAAGTGAAGATCCCTCAACAACATGTAAGAGTGCGTATGTGGGAAACTCCGGCAATAATCTTTGAAGTGAAAATAAAGGTTTTCACAAGGGCATCCCTATTTTCATCTGTGAGATGTTGAGGGGTATATAATGAGACTGATATGGTCCATTAGTCAGTATGCCTTATCCAATGTGCTTATTTGCGCCTGCTTTTGGGCTAAATGTTTATCACCAATTAACATCTACCCTTTAAAGAAATCAGTTAATGAAGGGGGGAAATATGTAACTTGTTACCTGAATGAGCACTCCACTTTCCAACGTACTGTCCTTCAGCAAGAACCAAACCCTTCAATTAGAAATAGATACTTGACCTCCTAAAGCGATTTCTACAGCATTTCAACACCACAATTCCACAAGGAATAGGTTAGACTCCTTGTTTCAAGTCCTGGGGAATAGATTAGATAATTAGAACGAATTCAAAGCAATCTTCCTTCATCAGCAAGTTAATAATCTTCCTGACATACTAAACAAGTGTAAAAGTCAGGTTACCTGTGACTATTATTACATTTAAAATTACAATGACGATATAACACCTACAGTAAATGCTTTTTGTGGACAAAAGGCAATAGAAAATAATGGTGAGAGAAAGAAAATGTAGCTTTGTTTTAAGTGATAAGTTTTTCTTTCTTTCAGGTATGTTTTTGTATTGCAACAAATGAACTGCCTCTCCATTTTATTACACATTGCAATTGAAGATATTTCATATGTGAGTGAGAAACAGAAGAAAGAAGGTGGTATCTTTAATGTTATTAGATGGGGATTTTCAGAAAGTAGAAATACATAAGAGTAATCTTTTTGGATCAGAAACAAGGTGTCAAAATTCATTTTCTGATTTTTCAATGATGTAGCTTGGAAGTCCAAACATATAAACTTAGTTACTTACAGTGTTACTCAGTGTGCTTTTAACATGTGTTAACATACACTCACAGGGGCTGGGATTCTGTTGGCCAACGGCACAGTTCAATGGTTCGGCAGCGAACGGGGAGGGAGATGAGAGTGAAAGATGCAGCAAGCAAACTTTTATTGTATAACAATTAGAGGGAAGACGACTCAAAATAGCCTAAACATCCTCACATGTGCATGCACATATACACACACACAATGGAAAAAGTGATAGAAGCACTAAGCATGTTGCACTAAGCATGTCATCAATTTTACTGTGCATGAAATAAACAAGGAAGATCGAGAGGAGTTTGTGGGTTCATGATGAGGCTGCACCAAGGACCAAGATTATCAGTCCATTTCTGCTGGGTTGAGTGTGATGCATTGAAGGAGGGCTGAGACTGGGCAGGTCTCCTGCTACAGTAGCCTTTGTTGACTCAAGGGAGGGGAGGAGGGTAAGAGAGTTGGGTTTTTTTCCCAGAGGAAGGGTGCATGTTTGCAAGGTGGCCCACATGGATGACTGTTCAGCCTGTGCTGGCACAGCAGCCTTGGTTGCGCTTGGGAAGCAGGGAAAAGGGTTGGAAGGAGAATGGAGAGGAGGTTACTGATCATGGGTGTCATTTTGACACGGTGGCCCTTCAATTTTGGTTGGCATGGGGTGGCTCAACATAGCACCAGCAGGCCAATGCACAAAAAAACCAAACAGAAACAAACACACAAAAACAACAATGCAGCAACAAGACAAATGAAGGGGTAAATGACCCAGTTTTTTATATGATTTTCTCTCATAGGGTTCTATGGAATCTTTTGTGGAGTGAGCTCATCAAGGAACCTTCTTTTGTGATTTGATGGCCCTTGATGACTTATCTCCTAAATGGGTCCTTCCATTCTTGCAACTTGCTGAGCTAACTTAGGAGGCTGGTTGCTTCATTAGCATGGCTCCTTGGTTGAATTTGGCCATGGAATTAGTGAGGATTCTTCTTTGGTTTTGCGAACAACCTCAGTGCTCCAAGTCAGGAAGCTCCTAAGAGGTGGCTTTTGTTCATAGGGTCAAATGTGCTGTGCCAGCAAGGTGCAGTCACCCATGGAATTTTCCAAGGATCAGTCAAAGCTTCTTCCAAGCCAGCCTGATGGGGTGGTAGTGGTGGTGACTGTACTGACAATAGAAAGTGTGGTCTTCTTCTTGACCTGTGGGTGTGGAGCCTCTTGCCATCAGTCCAACTTCCGAATCACGCTTTATTGACCTGTATTGTGCTCTCTTGGCAGGCATCCAGAGACATTCCTCTGCACACATCAAATACTGTATAATGCAAGTCCCTTGGCATGCAGAATGCAAGGCTCAGGCTAAACTGCACTTGCAGATAAGAAGTAGCAAATAGTGTTCCCTTTTCCTTGGCCTCTTTTCCAAGCTTGGCCTCTTTTCCAAGCTCCTGCTTCTCTTCAGGATTCACACTACACTTTTCCAGGCGCCGATGCCCCTGCCCCAGCTGCCCCAGAGCTGGCCGGAAGCCCTCCTGCTGTCCCGCCTTCTTATGAAGGTGATTGGAGGTAGTTCTGATTGGCATGCAGCCACTCTCCCCCCCTCTCATCCGATTGGTAGGCTGCAGTAGCTCCGCGAACCCGCCCAACTCCGCGAAGCCCGCCCCCTCCAAAGATGAGGGGAAGCCATTTTTCCAGCTTCTGCATTGCGGAGCTTGCAGCTGCTCCGCTTGCATCCGAAATGCTGTCGAAGAGCTCCGCGCATCTGCGTAACACGCCTGGATTTGTGTAGTGTGAATCAGCCTTTAGCGTGCAAAGCACCCTTTTTATGTTACCTCTGTGTCATGGGAGCAACTGCGCTGTAGCTCCTTCCCCTGCTGCTTGGATAACATTAGAAACTTTGGGTCATGTGGGAAGAGACAATGCTATCGTTCCTCCCCATGCCAGCATGTCCTTCCAGAACATGAGGAAACACTTTTATCCACTGGGGTTCTGTTCCTGGAACCCCAGTGGATTAAAAAAAAAAAAAGTGTTATAGGAAAACTGGGGTGGAGTTGGAGAGCAGTGCCACATTACCTCTTTTCCAGTATCTTGGGCGCTTCCCTCCTCCTGAATTTGAATTTGACATGGGTGACTGACTGAAAAAAAAGAAAAAAATGCTACTGGAAACAAACTGTAGATGGTGCCAGAGACTCCCGGTTGCATTTTTTTTTCTTTTTTCAGCAGTTTAAAGACGCCAGGAAGCAGCTGGCCGGCCCCCGGAAGATTCCCAATTGCGTTTTTTTTTCTCAGCGGTTTGGACGCATGTAGGGCGGGTTACAGGTGCTGAAGGAAAGGGGAGGGAACCTGGAAATGTGAGAACAGCAGCACACAGTAGACTTCTAATATCACGTATGTATTGCTTATAACTCACTGGAACCCAGGGCAGAAAAACTTAGCCTGGTACTGTTGATCTCAGGACTGTCTCTGATTCCTGGCTCGATGACTATTCGGGCCCCTGAGGCAATCATATAGTCTCAACCATTCACCCAGATCTCTTCTTCCAAAGGGAAACTTTTAGCCAGTTCTTTCACATGGCCTGTCTCATCCTGAGACTTTCTAGCCTTGCTTCTTAAAGAGGCAGTACAACAGGGCTTCTTACTGCAGCACTGTTCAGTGAAGGTGGCTTCAGATGCGACACTGGTGTGGGGAGAGCAGATTCATGAGTGACTCATCATCTACTATCGCATCAGAAGGGGGAGGTCAAGCATATCTCCACGACAAGATGCTGGTGCAGTTCACTCACCCACCCATTTCCACCAAGGAGGGAAAATTCTTTGACCTCTGCTTTGGATGTTATACCAGGAACACAAAAATGGATCCATGAGTACTTGATCTCTGCTTCCCTTGCTCTATCATTGTCCTATAGATTTGGTAGGAAACTGAAGGGGAAAACTAGTGTGGGGAAGACTTTAAGAGAATCCAGACCAGAGGATGTTAAATTAGGCATCAGTTAAAATGCACTAATCTTGCATCTAATGTTTTCCTTACTATTTGTTTCTTGGTGTTTCATTGGAGATCCACTAATGGTCCCTTTTCCTTGCTCTTCAGCCACTTAAAGGTCCTTTGCCTTTAAGAGTAGAGCACATACTTAAGCAAACCTGTTCGTGTCTGTTCCTCTCCCTAAAGGCCTTGCCTGGCAGTGATGCTTTTTCTAATTTGGGGTTTATACATCAATTTGCAGTTAATTGCTTGACATCTTTGGGTCATATCATCATTTAAAAACCACTTCCTTCTACATTTCCTTATATTATTTGAATGTGGTTAAGTTTTCCACAAGTGTATTTAATTCTGTCATGATACCATAGCTTTTTAAAAAATGCTTTTTCCCCCCTGGTGGACGTTTAAGCCGCTAATCTCTGCAATTTGTTGTTTTTCTGTTTTATATTGCCAAGCTACATACAAATCCACACAGAGCATCCTTCATAGAACAAAAAGACTGATACCTGAAAAGGCAGTATAAGCAGTGGTTTCACTGTTACTTTGGAAGTCCATTCCATGCTGCTTGGGTAATATGAGTAGGCTTACCATAGTCCCGGAATCGAGTCACGCTGCGGCCTAGAAAAGACACGAGTTGCTCCCAAGCGTGCACCGCGGCAGGCCAATGCAAGCCGCAGCTTCCGCAGCTTTCGGTAAACGAGGTGACCATGTTGGCCAGCTGCGGTGCACTCTTGGGAGCGGCTCGTGTCTTTTCTAGGCTGCAGCGTGACTCGATTCCGGGACTATGGTAAGCCTGATATGATAATTTGAGAAACCTCCTTCTGTGGGAGGAGGCAACGCTGTAGCTCTGCCCCATGCAGCCCTGGATTAACCATTAAGCAAAATAGGCACATGCTTAGGGCATCAAGGAAAGGGGGGGCACCACAGAGGTTTTTCAAGTGCCAGATTCACCATGGATCATGGTTAGGCTTACCAGATCTCCAACCATGACAGAGTGCTAGACCAGGGGTTCTCAACCTGTGGTACGGGTACCCCTAGGGGTACGTGGACCTCTTGCTGGTGGTACGCCAAGCCCTGCCCCTTATCTGCCCCATCAGCAGATAATTAAGTGTTAATTAACATAGATTTTAAATTTTAATTATTTTCGGAGCCCTTCTGTCTCTCTGATTTTAGTCTTGCGTTAATTTTTGTACTTTGGAAAATGTACTTTAGTGGGGTGGGGGAGGGAGGAGCCAGTTTTGGAAAGTATGACTTGGAGAAAAAAAAAAGAGATCCTTGCATCTCTCTCTCTCTCTCTCTCTCTCTCTCTCTCTCTCTCTCTCTCATGCGCGCGCGCGCGCACACACACACACACACACACGAGTTAAATAAGACATTTTTCACATTTAAATTGTTTTAGTACTTTTTTATTTAATGATTAATTACCTAATTAATTAATTCATTGATTGATTAATCCAGTTAATTAGCAGTTAATTAGCAGGGGGTACTTCAGACAATTGGACTGTGATAGGGGGTACCCGGGCCTCCAAAGGTTGAGAACCCCTGTGCTAGACCTTAAGGAGAAGGAATGTTGGCAGGTGTAGCTTGTTAAACCTTAGAGCACAATCCTAGGTATGTGTACTCAGAAGCAAGCCCCATTGTGTTTAGTGGGGCTTGCTTCATAGTAGACATGCCTAGGATTGTAAAAAAAAACCCAGTTTGGAAAAAGAAGGGAGAATTATTGAACCACTGGCGTCGCTGGAGGTGGGGCGGAAAGCTAAGTTCTGCAGCTTTCCGCCCCACCGTTACTCTCCGGTACGAGGCGCCCCGCCCCGTCGTCATAAGAGCCCGTCAGCGGAGAGAAAGCAACACGCAGGGACTCTCCTGCACGTTGCTTTCTCTCCGCTGACGGTTCCTACGACGAGGGGGCAGGGCGCCTCGTGCAGGAGAGTAACGGTGGGGTGGAAAGCTGCAGAACTTAGCTTTCCGCCCCACCTCCAGCGACGCCAGTGCAGTGAACCCAAAATATATTAATTCAAAATATATTTTATTGATTTTTTTACTTTATTTTATTTTGCTAAATTATAATTTATAATTATTTTTTATAATTATAATTTATAATTATAATTACTAACTAATAAATGTATATGGGGCACCATAATCGTTTCAGTGCTTCGGCTTCTAAAGGTCTTAATCCGGCCCTGGCCCCATGACAGCACTTCCCCTTGTTGCTTAAACACATGTAGCATGCACATACAGAGGAAAAACCATCATGGGCAGGGATCTTATATAGTGGTCAATGGCACAGCTTTGTAATTCAGTGGGAAAGGAAAACAGAGATATGGATGAAGGTGCAAGAGAATTTACTTTCATGCTCAAAAACCAAAAAGTGGATTCAAATGGGGCTTAACTGAAATAGCACCAGTAATGTCCCCAGCCCAGCTGCTGCTGCCTGAGGTGGGGGTGTTATCACGATGCTTTGTATCAAACCACCCCATGTCGGGAAGTCACACCCTGCACCTGCACGTTACCCCCCCCCCCCCCGCCTCCGGAATGGCTCCATTTGGAGCCAAATGGAGCCGAGGGCAGGCTGGAGGGTGCATTTTCGCAGCACTCGATGCTTGCAGCATGCCCCCCTCCCCAAGCACAGATGGTGGGAAACTGCTGGAATGCTTAAAGGGGGGGGGGAGACAGATCACCCTCTGCCTCGCGCCAGCTATGTTACTGAATAGCACACTCACATTTTATTCTAGAAGGGAAATTCTATGGCTAACATTCTCAACAATGCCCTGGAAAGCAGTTACAAGGAGGAGAAATATATAGAGGAGGAGAGAGGGGGTAGATGGGGTTCTCCTTAGAAGGAGATGGGGCAGAGCAACATGGGGGAGGAGAAGCAAGGTGGGCTTCCCAGAGGAACGTAAGGGCAGGAAGTAACATTTGGGGTACAGGAAAGGAGGGAGAAAGGCCCTAAAGTGGGGAGATTAGTGGGAAAGGAGAAGGGTTTCAGAGATTCAGGCCTAGGCAAAAGAATGTGGCTAGGAATGGCCTTCTGTAGCTGAAGTGTCTTCAGGAGCATCTCCACTCCACAGGAACCTTCCTGTTCCCTGAGAGAGGAGGTTTAAGAGGACCCAAAGGATGACCAGGCAGGGAGGGTGGAATCAGGAAGGGGAGGAGGGACCAGCCAAGACCAGGAGGATATAAGGAGTGGGCCAGGGCTGAGAAAGGGCTGGCTAAGGGCTGGAGACTGTCTACAAAAGAGACTCCAGAGCCCTGGAAGGCTGGAGAAGGCCCTCAGGCAGGTGCTCTCAGCCCTCTCCCTGCTTTTGCTCTGAGGTTCAAGGGATGAAGAGGGGAGACAAGCCTGGAGGGTGTGGCCCAGGAAGCTCTTTGGAGATGGCTGAGCCTGGACTGGTGGGGACCCCAGGGGCAGGTAGGCACCCAAGACCCCCCCTCCCCAGTTCAGGACCTCTGACACACTACATTACTTTTATTTTGATTTCCCCTCCCTATTATTGTATTATCTCCACAATGAAAGTTATTTTTTGTTGCATCTTTACCCTTTTCTCTGTCTTTTTTATATACCACTCCTCCGCATTGTGCCATTGGCCAATCCACTCAAGCCCCACACATGCAATAGATGTTGCTCTCTGTGCTCCTGTTAAAGGTAAAGGTATCCCCTGACAATTAAGTCCAGTCGTGTCCGACTCTAGGGTGTGGTGCTCATCTCCTTTTCAAAGCCGAAGAGCCAGCGTTGTCCGAAGACGCCTCCATGGTCATGTGACCAGCATGACTCTCCTTGCTGTAGCGCATAGCATGCAGCTGGAACACGGAGCGCTGTTTACCTTCCCGCAAGCGGTACCTATTTATCTACTCACATTAACATGCTTTGGAACTGCTAGGTTGGCAGGAGCTGGCCAAGCAATGAGCGCTCACCCCGTCGCGGGAATCGAACTGCCGACCTTTCGATCGACAGCTTACGGTTCAGCGGTTTAACCCGCTGCGCCACCCGCTGGCCTGTGCTCCTGTTAGCTGTGTCCTAAAAAGCATGTACCCTACAAGACAATTAGGTCACTCCCTAGTGAACAGAGACCAGGCAGGTAAACAGTACAACCAGGGGTGTAAGGATGGTGGATGGTGACACCCACTTCAAAATCATTTGCGGAGAATGCAGCCCATGAGATCAGCTGAAGGCGCAGGCTGCCCAGTCTTGAATTGGGAAAAGGGTTGTGAGCTGTTAGGTCGTACCCAGTTAATCCAATGGGACATGTAATTTTGGTTGACCCACCTAGATCAGGAGTCAGCATTCCAGCCTCTTTTTCTGGAAAACCATTTTTTTGCTCAGAACGGGTACCAGACTGTAAGGAACAGGAGAAAGTTTTGCAACTTGCCATTTGACGTCCAGCTAGATTACTTGTGAATTTGTTTGGTGTACCTTGGTGGGAAGTTGATGTACTGGACCCTTTTTTCTGAAAAACCATTTATCACCCAGAACAGACACCAGAATGAGGAATTTAGGAGAGCTTTGTGGCTTGTTACATCATTAGCAGATCAGTTTTGATGGAAGATAAGACCTGAAGTTGGAACCAAAGTAGCTTAATATGTGTTTGTCTTTCCTCATTCCAACTTCTTATAAGAAAGAAAAAGCTTCGTACTGTTTTTAAAGAGATTTTATTTTCTTGCAAATATTCAAATGGCTGATGAGCTAAATCATTTGAATTAGTTAAATCAACTTATTTCACAGCTGTCTTGTGGTTGCAAATGTCTGGGTAATTTACTTAACATTTTAGCTAATCATATTATTGCCTTAAGTTTATGTAACTGTAACTTTAGTCATTAAAATTAAATTGATTACAGAATAACTGATATTGAAAAGTTATGAAGAACACTCAGCTCTGTTATTACTTAACCTGGGTCAAATGTATTTCATTGTGAAAGGATCCCTAATGTTATCAAGCAAGAACATTAAAGAAAGAAAAATTGTTACAAAGTAAAAAGATTAAAAGAACGTAATTGTAGAAGGTCACATATGAAACAATGCATTTGTTTAGCTTCACTTAATCCATTTGAAGTAGAAGCTAAATGAAAAATGCAGAGATCTTTTGGGCCTTCCTCTGATCCTTTTGGTGGGACTGTGCTGGATTTTTCCAGGCTAAAACTAAAATCTCAGTGGCAGGTTGAGGATAAGGAGAAGAATCCAAATAGAAGTGTCGGACATAGTGTATCTTGGTGTGAGCACCAAGGAGCACAGCCACCATGCGAGTAGGTAAAGGAATGGCATGGCAGTCACCCAAACACTGTGGTGCCTGGCTATGATGTCACCACTGGGTACCAATCAGGCGGGTGGTGTGGGTGGGCTCAGGAGCAGTGAGGAACCTGTAACTGTTGGCGTTTAGCCAAGAGAGGGGTGGGGCTGGATGAGTCTGCCCATAAAAAGGGTTAAGAGGAGGCCAAGAGGATGGAGGGAGCAGGAAGTGTGAGAGCAAAAGTGAGAGGGTGAGGAGGGAGCCAGGATAGATAAAAGAGCAGACACTGAGATGAGTTGGAAAAGCAGGGAGCAGGAGCCCCAGGAAGAGGGAGGAGGATACCGGCAGTGGCAGTGGATGGGCAGGGAAAGCCAAGCCAGGAATGGCGGAGATGGAGGGAGGACCAAACAAGGAGAGACAGGGCCAGGCTAAAGAGGCAGAAGAAGGAACAGGCAGGAAAGGGGCCGAGATGAGCAGGGTAGAAGACCTGTCAAAGTACTGGGAGAGACCCCAGGACCCCACCCCAGGCTTCGGGCCAGTGGAGCTGCCACCGGCTACTCTATGTTTGGGAGGATCCAGGATTCACCTGCTCCTGCAGGTGGTACAGCCCCTTCAGTAGTACCCCCACAGGCCCTTGCCTGCATGGGGTTGCCAGGCTTCCACTTAGGTGCAACCTCCTTAAATAATATGCAAAAGTGAAGCAACCTACCAGGACTGGGAAAGTCTCACCCTGTCTTCTGTTATATGAGCTGACTCCCCACCCCCCACCCCAGAGAGGGTTGCAATAAATAACACTTGAGAAGCATACCCATGTGCTTGGTTTGCTTATTCCTTCCCTGTCCCACCCCCACGATGTCACTCCACAACCCCTTTGATGCAGATCTACCTGTCTTGGGAAGATGAGACAACACCCCCCCCCCCACCCATGGTTACACTTGGGTTTCTTGGAATTATTTGGACAGATTTCTCCTGATTTGTTCCTCCATTTACTAGGTGTTAGAGGGAAAAGAACTGGAAACTAAAACCTTGGTTTAAAAGGAGATTTTCAGCGCAATCCTGTGTAACCTTGCACCGGTGTAAGTGTACTTATGCCAGTGTAAGTGCACTTACACCGGTGTATCTACTGTTACACCGGTGCAAGGTTACACAGGACTGCGCTGCCAATAACTTAAAGTCATTTCTGAAGAACTCCTCTGGCATGTATCGGCTGGGTTGGAAAACTGCTCTCTTTCTCTCTGATATCAAATTGTCTATGCCCTGTGAGTTATATACAGTATAGGGGGGGGCATTCCATCATATGAAATGCCCCCCACCTGAAGTCTGAAATGATGCAATCCAGGCACAGTTTTAGCAGCTCATCAGCCATTTAATGAACTAGACCTCAGTGGCCTGGGGTTTGGGGCTGAGGCAGGGAAAATACTTTTTGATGACCTTCAGCCAACGGTCCCACGTGCAAAATGGCTGTGTGAACGTTGATGGCAAGCACAGAACTCTTTGTGAGTTGATGTTGAGCACAGCAGACTCGGAGCAGCTTTTCACATGCTTTCAATCTTCACACAGCCACTTCTGCACATGGCACAAGCACCTGGCGCTCAGCAAGCACAGCAGTTTTTGTGTCAGAAGTGGTCAGGAGAAGTGGTCCTTACTTTCAGTGACTGTAAATGAGGTATTGATAAAAACAAGTGGAGCTTGTCAAGGGGGATCTTTTAAACCCTGCTAGAGCAAGGTGAATTGTACTTCTGTAGTTGTAAGAACCAGTGCTGTTAATATGAACAGTCATTCCAGGAAGAAAAACATCCACATTTTTTGAATGAACAAAATGTTATCTGATTTTCTCTGTATTGTTTTGTTTGAATGAACAAAAATGAAATCTGATTTTCTCTGTATCGTTCATCTTTTTGTACATACTTCTAATGGGGCAGCAAACTACAAAGATGGGGAGGGTTCGACCCTGGATTTTTGGAGTACTGTATATACTTGTGCATAAGTTGGAAAAATATGTGCTAAAATTGACCCTGAAAACCTGGGTTGACTTATACACGGGGCTTCTAAGAACAGCTACCTGGTGAGGCGGGGGATGACGACGACCGGACTGAGAAGCAGGACGCACTGGAGTTGGTAAAAAAATATGGAGCTATTTTACCATTCTGAAGCAGCACAGAAACGGAGCTCTTCTCCAAACAGGAAGGAAGGAAGGAAGGTGAAGGAGCTTATGGGTGCTGAAGGCTTTGTGAAGAGTACAATACTTCCATTAGCAGCAGCCCTCACAAAGATTATAGCTCCCATAAGCTCCTTCACCTTTCTTCCTGTTTGGAGAAGAGCTCCGTTCTGTGCTGCTTCATAACAAGCTAAAATGGCTCCGGTGTTTTTATCCACCCTAAACTTTTGTTGCTGCCTCAGAACAATTACTGGTAAGTCATTCTCAAAGAATTTCATACACCCCTAAGTTTTACCCTCGACCTATCCACAGGTCAGAGGAAATTCCATGCTTTTTGGCCTTAAAACATGCCCTTGACTTATCCATGAGATTGACTTATACCCAAGTATATATGGTATATCTCTTTCCCCAGTGACATACAGGTTCAAAATGGATCTATTTTGGCATAGACCCTGAACTAGAATCTTGCCTGCCTTCGCGGCCAAAAAAAAGAAAAAAGTGCAGCAGCTACGCGGTCAGAACCTTTTTAAAAAAATGGTGGGGGGAATAGGGAGGGTGTCCTGGTTTGGGTACCTCAAAATATGGTAACCCTAGTTTCTTTTTCTCAAATAGCACTGTGGAGTGTCTGAAACTAGACACAAATTTTGCAGGGGGTAGGGGGTCCTTACCATTTTACCCCTCCACCTTGGTTCCCATCTATTTTAATTAGAAAACAACTTCCATTGGCTGTCAATGGAAGCTTGTTTCCTAATTTAAAATAACAGGTAGGGAGAGCATGTGATCAAAATGGTAACTGTGGCAGGGACAACCACCATGTTTTTGTCCTGATCTAAGCTCCTCCTGCCCAGTGCTATAAAAAAGTAGGGGAACCCCCCCCCCCAAGCTAAACTAATGCATTTTGTGTAAAGTGCAGTTTGGTTCTAAGACTTTAATTAAGAGATATTCCACAAGTTCTGCAGAATGAGGTGGTTGGAATACAATGTGGGGGTGAATTCTGAGCTATACCGCTTCAGATATTTTTGGATACTGCCTTATAGAAAAACCCTCCTGTATATAGTAAACTGCCAGTGGGTGGCGCAGTGGGTTAAACCGCTGAACCATGAGCTGTCGATTGAAAGGTTGGCAGTTCGAATCTGCGACGGGGTGAGCTCTTGTTGCTTGGCCAGCTCCTGCCAACCTAGCAGTTCCAAAGCATGTTAATGTGAGTAGATAAATAGGTACCGCTTGCGGGAAGGTAAACAGTGCTCCGTGTTCCAGCTGCATGCTACGCGCTGCGGCAAGGAGAGTCATGCCGGCCACATGACCATGGAGCCTCTCGGGAATACTGAGAAGGGCCCTCCCACCCGCCCAGAGCCTCCTACTTGCATTTTCTGGCCTTAGAAAACCTGAAATCTTGCAAGTAATTGGCAATGATGTCATTGCCAGTCATATCCAGTGGTACGCAGCAGGAGAGTGGCGCCAGAGGTGGTACTTGGCTGGAAAAGGGTTGCGAACCCCTGGTCTAGAATGTTGTTAAACCTGCTCAGAGGAGAGAAATGACCAAAGAGGATAGCATGAAGCTGTACTTAGGAGGAAAAAGAAATCAAAAACTGAAAACAAATACCTGAAAGCAAAACACAGGGAGTGAAAAGAAGTAAAAGCCTACGCAAAGTGTTTTTATGATCATATGCATGTCAAGGAGGGGAGAAGCACATATGAGAATAAAATAAAATGTTGGTAGATTGTGTTTGAAAACGAAGCGGCTGAGAAAAATGGGTGGAGGAGGGTGATGAGGGACACAGTTAACTGCTTATAAAGGGTTACAAAATGCCTACCGCTGCCCCTGAACACTACCCATTTTCTCATAAAGAGCAGTGACCTCTGTTCACTCTGCAAATAGTCCACTTTGCCAGGTATAAATGGCTCCCTGAGCATTCTGGATGCTGCTGACAAAGGTTATAATCGGAGACATAGAAGTTCATAGTCTGCCAAGCATGAGTTATTGCTGCCTAGGGCTGCCCTAACTGGAAGTGCCCCCCCCCCGGTAATAGGTCATGCTGGTTTTACAGGCCGTCACAGACAGCATTTATCGATTTCCCTGACACCCTTCAGCTTCTCACAAACCACCTTCTCCATTCATTGTTTTCTATTCAGTTGTGCATAACTGGTTTTTTTGCCCCTTAACTAGCATTGTGGAGTGAAACCTGAAACCACACACAACTTTGGCAGGGGGTCTTTCAGCCCATGGTTTGGGCTGAAATGCAGCGTGGCCCCATGGCAGGTTGTGTAAATCCCAAACAGACTTTCAGTAGTTGTGTTTAAAAACTCTGGTTTTGTGCTCTAGGTGTGCTAATCCTGGAGGATACATGGCCCATGGCTGGGAGATGTCTTTAAGTCATTTGGCAGAAGCCTACAGATGTGTCTATTTCTAAAGCTGCAATCCTATACACACTTTCCTGGGAGTAAGCCCCATTGAACTCAATGGAACTTACTTCTGAGTAGACATGCATACGATTGTGCTCTCAATACAAAAGAGCAGCCAGAGAATATATTTTTTAAAAAAGGCCCTAGTAAGAGAATAGAGGTCTTCATTCTTACAAGGTATTAAAAATAATCATTAAAGATGTTCTTAATGCACTTTTTATATTTTTTTAGCAATTTAATCCTGAATGTATCTAAAAGCAGAGCTTCAAACCATACTAAGAATAGTAGTCTTCAAATGTTATAGCTTTAGGAAGATTTTCCTTAACCGTTTGTCTCCCATAGAACTCCTGCATGTTGCTGTGCATTTTGGGACACATTCGATGACACACTTTTGTTTCAGAAGAAGCATCCAACAATACACCCACACCTAGTGACTGTCTTTCTGCTTCTTATACATATCTACCCCTCATCAGAATGACACAGGTAACCTTGCAATTATGTACCAACTTAGGGTATTAACGTATGGTCCAGTTTTTCCCCATTTTAAAAAGTAAATCCAACTTACCTGTAATTGACCTTAGAAGTATACCCACGTTTAGATATAAAGGCAATCCAGCTGGCACCATGGCATGTGGAGAAGGGAAATGAACCATGGTCCCAATCCTAATTTCCCCATGGCTGCTATTTGCCATGGGACAGAAGGTGCAATGGACCCAAATGGATCCCCCCTTCTCCATGGTGGGTATTAAAAAAAAAAAAGATGGTGCTACACTTATTACATGGCATTAAATGAGTGTTTAGTCACAGACAGACCTGGTGACAGAATTCTGCTCTTTGTCAGCAAATGTGTAAAGATGACAGTTGTGTTGTTGTGCACTTGCGTGGAGAGATGTGAATCTTTGTGCAGATATAACACATTTGTGGTCTGAAAACAGACCATGTTAAATCAGTCCACAGTAGGTCCCACTTAAAATAAACAGTTGGTCAATCTTTTTGAAAAAAAAGATGGAAATTTGGGACACAGGCATGGAAATTTCTACAAAATAGGGGGAAGCAAGAGTGTGCCAGCAGGTTCTGCCCAAGCACCAGTGGCGTCGCAAGAGGTGGGGCGGAACGATAAGTTCCGCACTGTGCTAACCTCCGTTTACTCCCCATCATGAGGCAGCCCTGCCCCCTCACCATTGGAGCCATTCAGTGTGGCGAAGGCAAGGTGCAGGGAGTCTACTGCACGTTGCATTCGCCGTACTGAATGGCTCCGCCGGCGAGGCCGCTTCGTGCCGGGGAGTGAACGGAGGTTAGCACAGTGTGGAACTTACCGTTCCGCCCCACCTCGAGCGATGCCAGTGCCAAGCACTGACCCACTCTCAAAGCTCTGCCCACATGTACAGTGTTTGTCGGCACTGATCTGGAATGCCGCATGATCTGGAATGCTGCTTGCCCAGAATTCCAGATCATGGGACAAAAGGTTCCTTGTGTGCATTTCTCAGTGCAGACAAATGCACTCTGTGTGTGTGTGTGTGTGTGTGTGTGTGTGTGTGTGTGTGTGTGTGAGAGAGAGAGAGAGAGAGGGGGGGGAGCAGGGCTTCAGTGGTGTATCAGTGTGGGGGTGGAGCTTGCCCAGATGCTTTTACTCTCCCTCATCATGTGGATCTTTCCATGTGCTTAGAGTGCCTGAATAGAGCTATAATAATGTACCATGCATTGTGTTCCTTTTTCAGTCTATAAGCGATTATTATAAACAATTAAATGGGCCTAATGACTAAGGTATGCATTACCAAAAAGAAAACAACATACATTCCCTTGAATTCAAAGACGACGACAAAATTGCAAAGTTGATCTGTGTGGATGGCATTACTCTAGTTCAGTGATTTTCAATGGATGACCTGGATGACCCTGGTTCTGTGAAAATTTATCAAGCGTTCTTCACTGAGAAGATCAATACTGGCAGACCCCTGAAAGACAGCTTGCCCACCAACCTTCCCCTGCAATGTGCAGACACGAGGAAGTATTGAGTACGTGTGTACACTTACATACACACAAAATTATATACAGTATATCAGCATTACACTTCCTGAAAATCTCTTGACTCTCAAAATTGAGTCTCTGGTTCTAAATTATTTTGTCTTCAGCAGTAGCCCACTGGGTTTAATATCTCCTAGAATATCTACAAAGTGACCCATACAGGCACTCTAGAGAAGCAAAGAGACAGCAAAATAGCAAGGCAAAGATATAACAGTAGAAGAAAATCTTTAGAGGCCTCAATCAATGCTGCAATAGTTAGAAGTCCTAAAACACACAACACTCTGCCTGTGAGCTAGATAGAACTTGATGGCTTTGTTTTACGTTGTCTAGAGGAAGCTAAACACACATCCAAGAAGAAGGTGAGTTTCTCTCTGCCAGACAATAATCTGAGATGTCCTTCCTTTACCAAACACATAGTGATGATTTTGGTGCATGCTGGTTGCCATGGTAGTTTTACTGTCTGTGTTAGAGTGTTTAAAACATACAGCTTGGGAACTCATACCTTTTTACAACCATGGGCGTCAGAACGGGGGGGGGGGGTGACCAGTGTGACCTGAACCAGGTGTCCCCTTCGGGGGGGGGGATAACATCAAAAGCCTCAGCTCGGTGGCCCCCAGCCCACTCCAGGCCCAGTCACCTCGCACTCCCGCCGACAAGCCGCGAAAACACAGCAAAAACGCGAAGCGACAACTCGGTCCAGAGTGGACCAGGGGAGCTCGGCAACCCAGAAGTTTTCGGTGGTGCCTGATGATCATTATTTCACCACTGAAAACTTCCGGGTTGCCACACTGGCCGACACCCACCCCAGTGAGCCACTGTGTACCCAAGGATTTTATTCAAAAATTTAGCTGGAAAACGCCTATTTTTTTAACAGTTGATTAAAGCTCCCTTCATTAGGGTTGCTGACTCTTGAAATTCTGGTACCAGAGAAGAGCCTTGGGGAGGAACTGAGTCAGAGATATACTTGCAGTGGGTCTGGGCTTGCCATTCTGTCCAGGAACCCAGGCTCGGGTCCCGGATCGTTTTGGGCCAGTAGAAGCCTCTGCCGCTGCTTTTCCGAGGCTTGAAATGTTAAAACGTACCTTTTTTTTTTCCTTTGGTGGCCATCTTGAATCTCACGAAATCTCACGAGATCCAAGATGGCGGCAACCAAATCTCGTGAGGGCAAGAGGCAGTACTGCCTCATGTGCCCTTAGGAGATTTGGGCGCTGCCATCTTGGATCTCGCGAGATTTCGTGAGATCCAAGATGGCTGCAAAAGGAAAAAAAGGTACGTTTTAACATTTCAAGCCTCGGAAAAGCGGTGGCGGCTGCAGCAGGACTCCCTCCCCCAGGAGGTAGGATTGGTGCCACCTTTATTGTCATGGCTATATGCTTGCTTTGATCATTGCGATATTTAATAAATGTGCTTTTGGAACTGAATGGAAATCATGCTGTTTAAGCAAGCCATAAGCGAGCCCTGAGAGGCAGAGGTGGGGAAAATGGCCAGTTTTCCCATCCCTCTGATTGCAAGTAGAAAAGGGTTAGAGTTAAAGTGGGACATTGTGAGGAAATGGCATGGTTAATCCCCCCCCCCCCGCCGCCAGTGGTTCTTTCTTCTAAACATAATCTCCACTTGCTTGCCCATCTCCTTGGCCCTGGGAGGAGAGTGGATGGGCGGAGGGGTTCCGTCTCTCCTTTCTGGTGACCCATCTGTTCTCTCAGCATCCACTAACCAGCCCCCTCCCACCTTGCTGCTGCTTTGATACCCTTCTTTGTCAGCTTCCTGGATCACCAACTGTTTTCATTTGTGGTTGTCTGCACCTGGTTTTCAATTTCTCTCAGGGGAGGGGGAATCATAGGATTCCCCAGCACGAGAAAATCTTCCAGGTTTCCTCCTAAGATTATTTAGCAAATTGAAAGGAGAGAGTAGGGCCTGGATTCCTTTCTGCGGATTTATGGCCTCAAATGAAGGAATCAGTCTCCCCTCCCCCTTTAAAATGGGGCCTTTTAAATGAGCTGTTTTGAAGGTGAAAGAGTAAGAACCATCTTCTTGGCCACATAATCTCCTCTTTTCTGTCGTCCTGAGTGGCTCAGGGTGACCCATTCTTCAGTGAGAGTCTGTACAGTATTTCTTTTGTCTGTTTCACTGCAACAGGGTAGTCTCTTAGAGCCTCCGGACTGCCCAGAGATGCTGGCACTGCAGGACTTTCTTCTGCTGTGCCTTCCATGCCGCTCTGGATTTCTGAATTGTTTTTAAGTTCAGGGCTGCAGCCCTGTTTGGGGACGGCTGAAAGTGATGGGGGTGGGGGAGAGACTGGATGCACCTTTGCCAGCCTTTTGATCTCGGTTTTTCCCTTTCCTGTCTGCTCCAACAGTTAAAGGTTCCTGCCTTGCTGTTCATCTCCCCCCCCCCCCACACACACAGGCTCACCCCAGAATAGAACAGGAGCTTGTCAGATATATTTGCGAGGTGCTGATGACGGCCAAATAATACTTTTGTTTCTTCCATGTTCCTTTGTGGTTGGGGGGGAAAGGCCCTGTGAGTTGGAAGCAGCTGCTGGGCATTGCTCAGTGTGACCAAAGCACACTCTGCACATGCACAGAAGCCCTTTCTGGAATTTATAATATATTCAAAAGTTGAGCTGGAGTTTTCAGCATAAGGTCTGCGGCTGACCTTGAGACTGGGAAAAGCAGCCACCGTGGCAATAAGTCCCTCCTCTTGTTTTGTCCTGGCAACTATTCTCTGATATGCCACCAGTATGCCTGTGTTAAAGGCAGAGAAAAATGAGAGCAGAAAGGGACCTAGACAGTAGATCTCCTATCGGTCCACCTTCGAGCTTTTGAACTGATTTTGGACCTGATCTGGTGGCCCCCTCCAGATCTCCCATTTCTGGCGTGCAGAGACCAGGAATGGTGAGTTCTAAACTATAAACCTTTGTTTCCTCCCCTTCCTTTCCAAAATCCTTATTAGCAGAAGTTCAGGAATGAGGATCCAAGAGTCTGGAAGGACCAAGGCAGGATGGCTGGAAAGCGCTTCAGAGAAAGGGCAGGTGCTAATAGCCGACTATTATATAAATTGCCATTTTGGGACCAGCTAAAGACCTTTGCATTCTGCTTCGCTTTTGGCTTTTTGGATGTCTTTCTGGGCTTTTGCCTTGTTGCGGTGCCGTTTGTTTCTGCTCCTGTGATTGTTTTTTTTTTTTTTATCTTGTTATGTATCTTATTTTTTGTAAGCTGCCTTGCCTGATGAGGGTGGAAAAAAGTGAAGGGGTAGACCTCTTTTAAATGGCTCTGGTAAAGAAAAGTCTGGTGGAATGGGTTTGAACGTACATGTTTTGGCTCTTTCCCACATTTCTCTGTTTAAGCTCACTTTCCCCACATGCCAGGTAGTGGACATAATAAAGCCAGCAAGCGTGAGCAAGCCACTTCTGCCCATGGTTCTGCCCATGACTAGGTAAAGGGGCTGTAGGATGGTGAAACTGGGGTCATTCTAGAAAGCGAGGTTTATTTACATATTTTACATGGGTTGAGGAGAGCTTAAAGCCTCAATGCCTCCCCTTACACGTGTTCATCGGAAAGGGTGCATTTTTTATGAACAGGTCACTAAGTTCTAGGGATACTAGCATTCTTTCAGTTCAGTCATGCAAAGTTTCTAGAAGTTATCTCTCTGAGGGAAGATACGTACCTTGATATGTATACATCAGGGGTGGCCATACATATAATATGCGGCTTGTGGAAATTCCATCACAATTAATATAAAAGGAAAACAAAACAAATTGTCAAGCTTACCGGGTATAAATTGAGAGTCCACTGGACTAAAACCTAAGTTTAATGTTCATGGTGAGTAAAATATATTTAAGAATTTAAATGCTTCTTAAATATTGTGACTCTCAAACATATGAAGTTTATTGTATGTGGCTCTTGCGTTAAGCAAGTTTGGCCACTCTGGTATAAATCAAATGCCCAAGCATGTCATTGCATGCACCACATAGGCCCAAAATGCTAACTCACTACTTTCCTACCATTCTCCACCCTCATAACTCAGATAGTAAATCTACTGAATATGCTCTGGTTGCAACCACTCTATAAGTGGTTTACAAGTACAGTGGTGACATATAATATTTTATTAAACACTGAGACGTTTTAAAGAAGGAAACCTGCTATGATCAATTTACTAACACTGCCTGCTTCGAAAGCTACATGCATGCTAAATATAGTATAAAGCAAGCAAAGACTATCTTTAACATGTGAAATGGGTTGAGGGGAAAACAGCCATCCTTTGTTTGACAATAGGGGTGTTAAAATACAATTGTGTCTTTATTTTAATCCGTGAAATGTTGAACAGTATATTTAAGTATTTGTAAAGTTTGCTTGAACTATGTCATTTTTTGGCATTGCACACATTTTTAGTGTGCTAAAACTTCAATCCTTACTATAGAAAGCCTCCTGTAGAAAAAGAGTGCAATCAGGGGCCTTAGGGGCCCAATTGGAAACATTGTTTTGCAGGGCCCCAGGTTCACAGCCAAGGTCTGTAGAATCTTAGAGATGTAAATAAAATTTATTATAGACTTTATATCTCTATGGTAGAATGGAAAGCAATCAAAATGTGACCTTAAAAAGTGCATGTGAGTTAATGGACCAAATGAATCTAAGCACATTTTAATATAAAATTGCATTCACGTAAGCCTACAAATAAACAAACAAAATGTGTAGATTACCTTTGAAAAGAAAATAGTTACAAAACCACCCTAGTGCAGGACTAGGGGTGTCTACCTGGTAGAGGGCACTGATGTCATCTGCGTTAGTCCTATTTAGGCTTACCAGATCGTCGACCGGGACGGAGCGATCTCCCCTTAAGGGTAGGCTTACCAGATCGACGACCGGGACGGAGCGATCTACCCTTAAGGGGCGGGGCGCAGGGGGGCCAGAACGCGTGCGTTCTGGCCCCCCCGCACCCCGCCCCTTAAGGGTAGATCGCTCCGTCCCGGTCGTCGATCTGGTAAGCCTACCCTTAAGGGGGCGGAGCGCGGGGGGCCAGAATGTGTCACGTTCTGGCCCCCCCCCACGCTCCGCCCCCTTAAGGGGAGATCGCTCCGTCCCGGTCGACAATCTGGTAAGCCTAGTCCTATTCATGGCAAGAGAAACATCAAAGCATGGGAGGGAGGTCATTTCTTTTCATTGGTCATGCCCCACCCCAGTTGCATGAGAGAAAGCTCCTTTAGGTAGCATCTTTGCAAGATGAAAGAAAGATTCTTATACTGCCCAGCAGTCTCCAATGGGGGGGGGGGAATTGTCCCAGCAAATAGAGTGGGAAACTAACTTAGAGGTGGATCAAAAAGGAGGAAGGAGAAAGATCCTAATAATTAATCAACCAAACAAACATAGCAGCTGCCGCCTCCTTCCTCTGGCTTAATTAAACAAGGTAGACATTTCTACAGCTCACTCAACAGCAAGCAACTTACCTGTACTTATGCCTCTTCTACCTCTCTTAATCACAGAGTGAGAAATCAAAGTCTTTAAAGCTTTTTTAAAAACATTCAGCAGCAAGAAAATAGTTTACCAATTTGCAAACCTGCAATAAATGGAATGCTGCCCCCAGCACTTGTTTCAGTTTGCAGGGAGCCTCAAGCTGCAGCGAATCTCAGAGTGCTTAGCTTATCTATTGAGTTGTTAATTGTTCTTTGATGAAGATAAGCAAGGCTCTCTGCTCACTGCTGTTAAAAACAAAATGTGGTGCTGGCTGCAAACCTGAAGTCTCTTGAAGTGAACTTTGAGTGACCGATGTGAAGAGACAGGTTTTCCAGGTCTTTGTTTTTGCCTAAATGTCTCTCTTGCAAGCAAGAATATATGGTAATTAAAAGACTAATGCAATACCCTGGCTGCATTCCATGCCGCACTTGGGAGTCGCGCCTCCCACTTTGGGAACCGCTGCACTATAGAAAGCCAAGTAGCTCCTGGTTTGGTTTATAGTACTTTTCTTTCACATAAAATATAGTTAACTTTATTTCCTATATTTTCTCCTTTTTCTCCCTGTAGTGCATTTAGCTCTTTTTCCCCATCTGAGCTGATAAATATGTTGTTCTAATGTTTGTATTTTATTAAATAAAAATTCCGCTCAGCCTCTTAGGACTTTTTCCAATATTTCAGTCATATATTCCCCTTCCCCCCTATTTTATGGCCATTTCTCTTTCACTTTTTATTCTTAGGCTTCTGTTTTTCAGAGGTATAAGTTATACATATATATTTTTTTCTCTCTCTCTCTATATATATATATATATATATTTTGCAATGCTGGTAGAATGGGGGACAAATCTAAAATAAATATCATCTCTCTATTGCTTGTGAGCACAGAATCTTTTTTTTAACATGTTCCTGGTAGTAAGTCTTTTCACTGTTACTGAAAACAAATTTGTATCATGCTTTGTATCTCTAGGCTTACCAGATTTTCTCGGTTCTAAACCGGGGCAACCCCTATCAATCATTTGATTGATTGAGTGATTGATGAAATAAAACTAAAATAAAATGTTTTTAAAATGTTTTTTGGGCGCGAAGCGCTCATTTGCCGCCTGAAGGGCACCTGAAAATGTTATCTATTTATTTACTTACCAGTACTTGAAATAATTAACTGGCCTGGTTTGTTGTTTGTTTGTTATGGTATTTCTATACCGCCTTTTCTTTACAGACTCAAGGTGGTTTACATAGACAGGCAATCCTAAACCCCATTTTTTCAAATAGGGTTTTTACAAGTATTGTTCTATGAGTATTGTTCTAATCCTCAGTTCCCAGATGTTTCCTTTCAAAGTGCAGCCATGTCCTCGCTGTGCTTCTGCCTTCCAAGGTTTTTGTAGCAGCCGCAGGTCTCCCTCAGTTGGTTCTCAAGGTGTGATCCATCTTGCCAGCAGACTCCTCTGCATTCCACACACTCCACACTCTCTCACAGTGCCTGCACAAGATATGGCAGCGGTCTCCCTTCCAAGTGACAACCAGGGCTGAACCTGCTTAGCTTTCTTCAGGCAGGCAGGGCAACAGCTCAACCTCCAGGCCACATCTCCTGCCCTAGTTTGAAAATAGTTTAACATACAGACTCCTGAGACAGTAGAATAAGAACTAAAAATTGAAGATTTTACAGTTACCGTAAGTTGTGAGAATAATATTTCCAATAGAATTCCAAAATACTTGCAATTTTCCCAAGTTATTTCCAAATAAGGGAACTTTTCCATAGAGGCCTGCACCAAAATGGAATTACATCTTCAAAAGGTGTCTAAGTAAATGTAAAGTTTCCTGATTGTTCAAAACGTTCCAAACTTTAAACCCTTTGGAAAATCCTCCTAATGCAGACATGCATATGAAACTGTAATCCTCTGTGGGTTTTTTTTAAAATTATTAATATTTAAAGCAACCACCACAAGGAAAAAAAAATAGGCAAAAGGCTTTAACAGGTATAAGCACTAATCCTTAAAAATCAATATATATTAAATGAGATTGAAATTAGTTGTTTCATTTGTACCCTGTTTGTGCTGCTCCTCTGAGACTTTATTAAGGCTCTTAATGTAAAAAAAATATTAAAATCTTTTAGAAAAATGCAATAATGGCTATTGCTATTTATATACTTCCATTAAGAAGGAAATGAGTGGAAATGTTTTCAATTGAAATGCTAATAGAAAGGGGGAAAAAACCCTTAATTTTCCATGAAGGAAAAGTCATTTATGCTTATATTAAGTATCTCTTTGAAACATTATTCTTCACATCCAGAGATTTTTTTTTCTAATTAAATAAATCCATATTTGCCTCTTTTACTTATCAGCATGGTTTTCATAGACACTGTCAGCTGTCAAGAATACTTGTAACTTCTTTTGAATTTCCTCCATAAAAGCATGCATATCATATACGTTGACTGAGACAGGAGTTAGCAATAATGGCGAGGATGTTCTTTTTCAAGGGTTCTCAAAGCGGACGGTAAGCAGCAGGACATTGTGTAGAGAGTAAAAAACTGCCGTGCTTCAAAGCTCAAAGGGCTTGGTATTATTAGCCCTTTCGTACTCAGTCTGCCCAACAATAATAGTCGGAGTAGGAGAGTCACTGGTTAGCACAACCTTTCCCTAGTTGCTATGGCCTTTAAATACTGTATATGATGCTGCCTAACAGCCCAATCCAAAGCCCCACGATGGGATGCAGCGGTGCCGAGGCAGGCCCTGATGTATCCAGCGCGGGGCTGGAGGTCTTCTCAAGGGAAGGGGATAATTCTCCCCTTCCCCAGTGTTGATCCCCAGCAGCCCCTATGGGGCTACGCGGAGATGCACCAGCTAAATGACTGGCACAGCTCCGAGCAACCCGGTGCTGGGCTTTCAAGCCCGGGACGGGGGATAGGATTCGGCAAAGGCCTCCGCTGAGCCCACCCCCCTCCCAGGCCTGATATGCCCTCTACCCCACTCCGAAATGCCCCTTCCCCGCCTCCCTTCCCCTGCTGGCCGGCGTGGAACTCACCTGTCTCTGGCGGGCGCTGCTCCTTTGCTGATGGTGGCCACCACGCTGGCGGGACTGGCCTCCACACCGTCACAGCGTGCTTTATTGCACATTTGTGACAGTGAAGAGCCCAGTACGAAGGCCACTGGCCAGCATAGCATTGGGCTGTTTAACTCGTCCATCTGACTCTGGATAGTCTTTGCCAACTGACAGCAGCTCTCCAAAATCCCAGGCAGTGGTCTTTCCCAGCCTCACTGCCTGCAATCCTATTGACTGTCCATGCCAAAGATCAAAGCTAGGACACTCATACGCTCTGCCACCGAGTTATAGGTGGTCTTCACTATGATGCAGTCGTCCTAATTTGGAGCAAAACAAACTGCCACACAGTTCTTCCTGCATCATGTCATTAGCCGGGCCAAGTAAAGTTATATGTGTGTAACTGATAGCGGCGCACGTTTTAATCAGTGTAATTGGTAGTTTAATCAACTAAAAGCTTAATTGCTGATTAAAATTTGCCACCCAATTTATTTATTAATATTTATTTAAAATGTTTTTATCGTGCCTTTCCGGAATGCTCACGGTAGCTGATATTTTAAAAAAGAGAGAGGTTAACCTAATACTCCACACCAAATATATAAACACGCTACAATATAATTAAAAGGTTAAAGTTAATAAAACATAGTCATTGATAATGATGAGCAATGGCCAAATAGCAGCAGCAGGCCCAAACTTCACAGCAATTGAGTCCTTTATGAAGAGGTTGACCTTGCACAACCTTCTGAATGCCATGCAGGTCATTCTAGAACCCTGGAACCACCACCCACAAATCCCTGCTCCACCCAAAGCAGATTTCTTTGCTTCCTAGTTTGGGAGAATCTGAAACAGTCCTTGAAAAGGGTTTCAGCAGGTAGGTGGGATTGTTTAGGAAGAGACCCTTTGTAATGTATGTAGCTCTCAGGCAGTGGGAAAAGGTTCAGACTAAAGGGCACATTATTGCATTGGTTCATTTCATTTCTGGGCATAATTCAAAATGCTAATCCTGATCTTGGAAGCCTTAAATGAATTGGGCCTTTGGTTATCTGAAGACATGCCGTTACTATTCCCCACACCACCCACTTTCCTATAAGCTAAGATGATCTGAGGAGACACTGCTTGACGGTTCAGCCGCCATCTGAAGTTTGACCAGCCATTTAAGTGGTGACTCCAGACTTTTCAGACTTCCTGTCAAGAAAGGATCATCTTGTGAGCTCACTATTGCTATCAAGCACTGGCAAAGACCATCCCGTTCAAGAGGTCTTTTGCCTCCCTGGTATTGAAAATATTGATATTGTTGGTATTATGATTCTTGGCTGTTTATTTTTATTAGATGCGACTTAATATTGCTTAGTTTTTCAATTAATTTAACTGTATTTATATAGATTTTATTTCGGAAGCATTTCTGGAGTAAATGCAAATCAGTTGCGTCACCCTAAGAGTAAGCGGCACTGGTGGCGAACTTTCAGGCGATGGAGGAGTGTGGGGAAGGTGGAACGGGGCATTTGGGGGTGGGTGGGATTGGTCAGCTGGGCCTGGAAAAGGGGAGGGATCGGCGGTGATCTTCTCCTCCAAATCCTATCGCCCTTCCCAGGCTTGGCCCCCATTATGCGGCCAGCTAGAATGTGCGCCAGCAAAATTCTGGGGCAACTGGGGCTCTACTCGGGGTAAGGGGACAAACGTCCCTTTTCCCCGAGGAGAGCTTCTGCCGTGCCAGCGCTGGGTCCTATCTAGATAGGATGCAGCGTGGGCTCTATAGAGGATTGGGCTGCAACATTGCAAAATAACCAACAAACAGAAATTAAGCTTATTCATCTTTTGAAGCCAATCTGTCTATGGTATTTCACTTTAGGTAAAGTCTGACACTGCTAGATGTTGTTTCACTTCAGCTGAGCCTTCCAAATTTGCCTGGAATTTCACTTGAGGGAAAATTTGGGAAAGAATGTGAAAAGCTCCAAAAGCATCTCTTTAAACTGTGTGGATGAGCAGCTGTAATAGCAGATGTGATTAAGCAGAAGGTGATACATTGTTTAGGATTAAAAACAAATGAACCCTACTCTTGCATATATGGTAATGGGGCATACATTGGCTACACGCAGAAGCGTAGCTCGAGGGGAGGTGGCACGATAAGTGCTGCATGGCGCTACAGGGTGATGTAAAGTGGCCCCTCCCACTTGCCATCAGAGCCATTCTGGCAGGAAAGGCAAAGGCAGCGTTGCCCTGCACACTCCCCCCCCCCCCAAGTGATTAGCAAGTGCTCCACTGCAAGCAGCAGCAAGCAATGGAGAAGAGTCTCTAAACCAAGCTACATTAGTTATGGAGGGGAAAAAAGTCAGAGAAAGGAGAATTGACAAGGGAGAACCTGAGCAATAGGGAGAAAGTTCAGTGGTCCCAATTGCTGTGCTTAAGTGATTTAGGCTTTTGGTTTAAAGCTGTTTTCCCCTTGGGCAGCTGCAGCCTGTACCAGAGACATATTTAGAAGGCACCAGCACTTGGCACCTCCAGTTAAAGGGGTCACAGGCAGCAAAGCTGGGAAAGTCCTCTGTCTGAGACTGGCAAAATTGCTGCCAGCTGGAATATACAGTCTGCCAGAGACTCTGAACCTAATATTTCTGAATATCCTCCATGAACTGCTCTTTGAAACAATTGGGATAGGCATGATAAGACATGTTCTTTTTGGGCTTACAGAAACAATCCACCATGATTCTCTGATGGATTAAAAGAATATCGGGAGAACTGCAAAGTAATCCTATAAATCTCAATCACATGCAGTGTTGTTCTAAAGGATTTGGCAGGGACTAAAAAGTGTTATATTGTAAGGTCTGTAAAGCTTCCTTTAGGAACAATAAGAGATACGGTATGTGTTTGTCCCAGTAGAAATTTAGTTCTGTACTTTATCAGGAACCTTGGAAGAGAGAGTGATTATACGTGTACATGCATGTGCGCTATAGTTAGTTGTCAATTAGGGTTCATTCACGACATATACATTGTTCTACTAAAAGGTTATGTTCAGGACATATGTTTTATGCAATAGTGAGATGTAATTTTAGCAATGTAAATAATCTGAATCACTGTTGTGTATCATATGCTGTACATATTATATATGATGATGCAGATATGATTTAATAATTACAGACAGTCAGGAAGGTGTAGTGGTTCTGGTGTTGGACTTAGACCTGGGCGTTCCAGGTTCAAATCCCCGCTCAGCCATGAAGCTGCCTGGGTGACCTTGGGCCAGTCACTATCAGCCTCACCTACCTCACAGAGTTGTTGTGAGGACAAAAAGGAGGAAAGGAACCATGTACACCACCCTGAGCTCCTTGGAGGAAGGGCGGTATAGAAATGTGAAAAATAAATAAATAGATAATCTGACGCTGGGATACTTACGCCATGTTCCTGATAAGAAGCACATGCAATGCTATAGTACAGATTTGAATTTTTCTTGTGCAGTGCATAGCCAAGTGGCATGGTTTCATAGTACCTTCCATATATGTTCACTGCTTCCTTCCCCAATCCTGCCCCAGATCTGGTAGAATTTCGAAACCTATTTTTATGTAGCTATATATATAATAGCACCGTTGCCACAAACATTTTACAGAAAACAAAGCTGAAACAAATTTGGTAGTTCCTCTTCAGGTGAAACGCTACATTCAATTGTGAACTTTATCTTAAATATTCATTAGTATATACAGGCTACAGAGGTTCTCTAAGTGTGAGGCACAAGCAGCCAGGGGCGTCGCGTTAGTCTTTTAATTAACACATATTCTTGCTTGCAAGAGAGAGAGAGAGAGCAAAAACAAAGACCCGGGAAAAGCTGCCTCTTCACATCGGGTCACTCAAAGTTAATTTCAAAACACTTCAGGTTTGTAGGCAGTTTCCACGTCTTGTTTTTAACCACAGAGTGAGGGAAGCCCTTGCTTATCTTATGTTAAAGAACAATTGATAAGCCGCTAAGTACTCAAGCTGAGCTCCTGGAGACAGCAAGCTCCTGGAGACAAGACAGCATCCCGTTTCCTCTCATTGTAGGTTTGCAGATAAGGTATTTTCATTCAGGTTTCATTCAGACATTGCAGGTTTGCAAATAAAGTATTCTCTTTCGGTTGAATGTTTTTAATAAAGCAAACACAAAACAAATGCAAGAACTGCAATTGAAAATGGTGCAGAGCAGGTTCTGCTTTACATACAGTCTTTGATTTCTATGTTTAGTTTGGTTGATTAATTATTAGGATTTCTCTTTCTCCTTCCTTTCTGATCCACCTCTAAGTTAGTTCCCCACTCTATTTGCTGGGACAACCCCCCCCCCCACCGGAAACTGCCAGGCAGTATAAGAATCTGTTTTTCATCTTGCAAAGATGCTACCAAAAGGAGCTAGCTTTCTCTCTCTTTCTCTCTCGTGCAACTGGGGTGGGGGTTGCATCGTGCAACCAATGCTTCCCTCCCATGCTTTGATGTTTCTCTTGCCATGAATAGGACTAACACAGACAACATCAGTGCCCTCTACCCAGGCCTGCCAATGGAGGGAGGGCAGCATCCCAACCCCACCCTGCACACTCCTGGCTTAGCTGCTGCTCAGCATAAGCATGGAAAATCAACTTTAGGGCTCGTTTTGGGAATATACACATACATATAAGAAAGGGTGCCTCTGAGCATTTAAAGAGTGCCTGTTTCTTCCATGCACTGTAATGGGGAGTCACAGCTAACAGTGAGGGAGGTCAAGGGAGCCGCGAGTCAAAAAAGTTTGGGAACCACTGGGCTACGTTTTAAATTCTCAGTATCATATCAGAGATCTGGCTGCTTGCTTTTTGAATCAGCCCATGAAATCAGCACTGGCTACGCTGCATCCCATAGAGGAATTTAGCAGGCAGGAGGTCTCCTTGCCCCAGGGGAAGTTCCAGCTGCCACCATGGGTCAACTCGGACCTGTGTCAAATCTGAGTTCATCTGTGTTTGTGGATCAGGCCTGGGAAGGGGAATAGGATATGGCATGCTGGTGCAGCTGATCCAGCCCCCTCATGAGCCCGATCCACCTACCACACCCCATTCCGCCCCCTCCCTTCCCTTTGTCAGACTTATGGCACAATCCTGCCTAATTTTAGGCCGGTGGAGCAAGTGCTCCGCCGGCCTAAAGAGTCTCAAAAATGCCTTATGGCACCCTTGCTTCTCCTCAGGAGTAAGCGGTGGAGGCCGGAGCCACTCACTCCACCATCTCACCAGGACCTGCTCCAACTGACCCACATAAGTCCTAGGTCGGTCAGTGGGAGGGTGTGGGGAGGGCAGGGAGGGGGCCATTGGCCAGCCTAACCTGGGAGGGGGCGTAGATATCAGTGCTGGGCCGATATCCCAAGCCACCTTCCAGGGCTGGGCCAGCCTTATACAGCCTCCCTGGATGTGCGCCAGCTCCAGAGGGCCTCTGGCGCTTACGCTGGGGGGCCTCCGGCGCTTACACTGGGGGAAGGGAACAAATGTCCCCTTCCCCTGAGGTGAGCCGTGGCCACACTGATGCGGGCTGCATCCTGACTAGGCCCTGGCTGCATCCTGACTAGGATGCCCTTTAAGCCATATGCCTTGTCTTATGCAGGATCGGGCTGTTGCGGGCTGCATCCTGACTAGGCCCTGGCTGCATCCTGACTAGGATGCCCTTTAAGCCATATGCCTTGTCTTATGCTATCTCTCTGGCAGCCAGCACCAGTGGGAATGCTCCGGCCTTCCTGCTGGCATTGTTAGTATAGACACTATCACAAAGTGCTTTACGGCGCTTTTACGACAGCGTGTGCTGGCAGAGCGCTTGCTCCGCCCATGCAAGCCTACCATAGGATTGTGGAACTCCTTGCCACAGGATGTGGTGATGGCACCTGGCCTAGATGCCTTTAAAAGGGGTTTGGACAGATTCATGGAGGAAAAGACCATCACAGGTTACAAGCCATAAGCAACCTCCTGGTTTTAGAAGTGGGTTTTCTCTGTGCCAGGTGCAGGGGAGTGGCAGTAGGAAACAGGTTATCTTGTTGGCTGTGTGCTCCCTGAGGTATCTGGTGGGGCCACTGTGTGACACAGGAAGCTGGACTAGATGGGCTTTTGGCCTGATCCAGCAGGGCTCTTCTTATGTTAAATAGTCTATAATTTCCCCTAGACACCAACTGCATTGATATTCATCATCACTCTTGTCAAGCAATTAGAATGTATATGAACGTTCTGTGGCATCACAGCCAATGACCAGTGAGACTCACATTGGTATCAACCAGTTTTGGATCTATTACATACGGTATACATTATATTACACGTAGTATATACATATATACAGGACAAAAGATGTTGTAATTAATGTATCCAGTGTGCATCCAGATGTAGTACCCCTCCCCCAGTAAAAATCTTTTTTTTTTTAACAAATTGCTTTGGAACACTAGATTAATGGCTACAAATTATAGAATAAATAAAAGGAAACTGATGAAATGACTTATGTAAGCCTCCGCGTTAATTGCTAAAAAGGCAATGACAAGAAGGTTCATTGGGGACACTGCATGTCCTTTAAAATGATGGAAGACTTTTAAATTATTATTATTCATTTGCTGATTGCCAACAGAGTGTAGTGCAGCTGGCTGCATAGGAGAAGACACTATTGCCTTGAGGAGCTTCCTATCTATTGTGAGACCTTCATTTACATTTTGAATGCATATGGGAACAGTGGAATATCAGCTGAGAAAAAAAAGAAACAATCAACTAGTTTTAAGCCCTCCTGCTTAGAATGGTCTTCAGTTAGGTTGAGAAACAAATAACAGTTTGCTTTTTTTTTTAAAGACTGTCAGATCACAGAGCTTATAGGAATAAGGAGTATCTGTTATTCCCTAGTGGTGCAGCCGAATTGTCCAGATTATTTAACAAATGATAAAACAAAGCGAAATTGCCTTGAAAACAGTTTTATCTTCTTGCCCTAGTTCTGAACATTTTCTATAGGAATTGGGATACAGCAACTGAATTTTAACGAAGGGTAGCTTTGAGGGTTTTTTTTTCTTTTTCTTAACCAAAGCCTCTTTGTTCCTTTTATAATTTGATTGCAGCACAATACAGCAGAGCACACTTCAGAATAGCCACATCGCTTGCATGACCTCTTCCGTGGTAACCATCCCAGAGGATAATTTATGAGAAAGGAAGAAAGGGTCATTCACCCCTTAACTACCTTCTTACTCCCCGCCTTGTGGAAGTTTGAACAGACTAGAAGTTAAATTAAGGACCCAATCCTATGCTTACCTTACACCGGCAGAGCACACGCTCTGCCAGCGCGTGCTGTCGCAAACGTGCCGTAAAGCACATTGCGGCAGCACGCCTTCAAGAGGCGCTGGCGGGAAGGCCAGAGCCGCCTTGTCAGCATCACCGGATGAGGCAGCACCTGCCGGAGTGCACATAAGTTATAAACTTATGTGATGCACAGCAGGGGAGGGCAGGGAGGGGGTGGAATGGGGCGGGGTGGCGAAGGGAGCGGAGGTGGACTGATTGGGTGGGATCAGCGGCGCCAGCATGCGCCGTATCCTATCCCACTTCCTGGGTCTGATCCACTGACATGGATCAACTCAGACTTGTGCCAGCAATAACTTGGGAGGACAAGATTGATATTTATAAAACTCTGCATGATTCAGAGATATATTTTTTTTCTCCCATTCTCTCTCTCCCCCCCCCCCCCTTTCAGAATAGTTAAACTAAGGATCAATCAAGGGAACCGATTGGAGGAAGATTTAGGATGGACAAAAGGAGATACTTCACACAGTGTATAATTAGTCTCTGGAATTGGTTGCCCCAAGATGTGGTGATGGCCAAGAGCTTGGATGGCTTTAAATGGGATTGGACAAATTCATGAAAGTCTATTAGGCATGATGGCTATGCACTACCTCCAGGTAGGCTTACCAGATCCATACCGGGACTTAGGAGAGGGAATGTGGGCAGGTGTAGCTTGTTAAACCCTTAGAGCACAATCCTAGGCAATGGGGCTTGCTTCTGAGTAGACATGCCTAGGATTGTGCTCGTAAGGATTTAACAAGCCACACCTGCCCACATTCCTTCTAAAGGTCTAGCACTCTGTCCCGGTATGGATCTGGTAAGCCTACCTCCAGGTTCAATGGCTGTATGCCTCTGAATTCCAAAGCGGCAGTGACGGGGGAGAAGCATGCCTTTCTCTCCTGTTTATGGGCTTTCTGGAGGCAGCTGGTGGGCCACTGTGGGAAACACAATGCTGGACTAAGTGGGCCTTTGGCTTGATCCAGCAGGGACTTTTTCATGTTCTTATGTAATAAAAAATCATTATAAATTGCAATCATTTATTGCAATTGTTGGAAACTGGTCTTAGTTCTGATGTCTGGATGGGGGAAAGTGATACACAAGTTTGGAAAATAAAAGCAACAGCAGAGAGCTGGTCTATTTGTCATGATTAGAGGTGGGAGAAAATGGTTTTCTTTTTTCGTAGATTTCATTGTTTAACCAAAATGAAATAGCAGAAAGTGGTGTTATATGGTTTTGTTCCAAAATTTTCCAATTTTTATCAATTGTAACCACTTTAAAAGTGTACTAAGTAGGTGGTATAGGTTGTACAGTATAAGCAGATGAAGAATGACCCCAAATTACATAACTTTATTTTGTTTTATATTTTTCGCAGAAAGTAGTGTTATGTGTTTTTGTTTTGTTATCACCATTTGCTCCTGCCCCTAGTCATGATTATTACTGGGAAGTATTTAGTTCAGTTCTTACTACAGACCATACGCTATATGGCAGGGGTGGCCAACCTTTCAACATGAATGCTTCCGGCCCTTTAATGATAGGGTTACCATATTTTGAGTTACCCAAACCGGGACCCCCTATTTTTTTTCTCCCCACCAACTTTTTTTTTTAAATTTTCTGGCTGCTGTCTTTTTTTTTTTTTGGCATTTCTGCGCCATTTCTGCTTGCCTTTTTTGCTGCTCCTCCCGCGGCACTGCTGCTACTGCCGCTGTCGTCCTCGACTGCCACGCCTGCTGCCGGTCAGGGCTCCTCGTGGGCTGGACGTTTCAGCTGGGAACCTGGCTAGTCTGAAGCGTCCAGCTGCGCTGTGCGCATGCACAGCTGGGCGCTTTGAACTCACCTAGTTCCTGGCTGCGACTGGGCCTCTTCACAAAGACGCCCAGTCGCGGCAGCAAGACTCCGGGACGGCTGCCATACGCCCTGGGATAGGATCCCAAAATCCGGGACTGTCCCGGCTATTCCAGGACGCATGGTGACCCTATTTAATGGTCGTACAGGTGAGGGTATTTCAGCAGGTCGTACAGGTGAGGGCATTTTCAGCAGGTGCAGCTGCTTTAGTAGCACCACCAGCAATTTCAGCTGCCAAGATTCTGTCTTCCACACAACTCTTAAGAATGAAGAGCACTTAACTCCTAAGAATGATGGAAGGTTGCCCCCCCCTGCTATATGGTCTCTTAGACAACCTCTATCTCTCCATCTCAGTACTGCTCCCCCCCCCCCCGTTAATTAGATTGATTTAAGGGCTTATTGTAAGGATTACTAAAATAATGCATGCAATCTGAAACACTGTGAACACAGGAAAAGTGCTTTAAATGCAGTTATTCTACTAATAAATGAAATATCACTTCTAGATGACTCTGATGTTTTTCTTTGCATTAACGCTGATCATTTCTTGGAAGATTTGATCTCACAAATGCCAGTCAAAATGCAGAGACAGACTCAGTTCTGGCCTCAGATTCACATGATTGGATTTGCATTGCAACATACCTATGTGCTACTAACTTTACAGACAGATAGAAAGACAGTGGGTCAGATATTAATGTGACCCCAAGCCCCTGCCCCAAAGAGCTGACAATCTGAAGAGACAGCATGCAAATGAAGAGCGCAATACAGCATGCAACTACAACAAAAAAATCAGTGAAGCGGGAAGCATGTTGGAATTGTTTTGGTTCGAACTCTGTTTTTTGTTAACTTTCATTGTGTCTGATGATTTAACCCTATCCTGAAATACAGCATCTTTGTGATGGATGGAAATCACACTTCTCCTTCTGAAGCATTCCTTTCCAGCAAGTTTGACTATGGATGGCTGTACAGTTGGATGACTGAATTGAACAATCAAAGGACATAACCACCCAGTTTCCAGGACCAGGGGTGTCTCTAGGGTTGGTGTCATTGGGAGCTAGATCTCATGGTGTCACCCCCATGGACCACCTCCCATATCAGACCACAAGATGTGGAGGACTCCTGGGAAATGTGATCCCCGCATGAATTGCAGCAGGGATCGGAAAAAAACAAAACCATTTTCTACCAGTAGGGCATTTTTGCACCACAGGTAACTAATAGAAAAGAAAGTCATTGGTATCACCCCACCCTGGAGTGACACCCGGGGTGGTCTGCCCCCGACCCCCCTAGTGATGCCCCTGTCCAGGGCTGCTATGACAGTTCAAGGCACATGTGCCACCAGGTAGGAGGGTTATTTGGCACAGTAAGGTGCTGCACATGCAGGGTAGCACCTGCCTGTGCTGCCTCTGATTTTGAGTGGGGGCTCAAGCGGGCTTTGGTAAAGGGTGGATACATTTATAAGCATGAGACTGTTAAAAAAGGCCTTAGTTTGACTGCCTATTTTAGAGCACTGCAATAAGATATACCTGAGTATTTCTGTTTTTCAACATGGATTTGGGAATAGAATAGATATGATGCAATACAGAAATGTATGTGTTGGCCAGGCAATGGGAACGTGTGTGTGTGTGTGTGTGTGTGTGTGTGTGTGAGAGAGAGAGAGAGAGAGAGAGAGATTGCAGGAAGGACCTTACAACCTATGCATAAACCAGGGGTGGCCAACCTTTCAACATGTCTGCTCCTGGCCCTTTAATGGTTGTATAGGTGAGGGCATTTCAGCAGGTGCAGCTGCTTTAGCAGCACCATCAGCAATTGCAGCTGCCACGATTCTGTCTTCTACGCAACTCTTAAGAACGCAGAGGCCCTAATGGTGGAAGGTTGGCCACCCCAGGCATAACAGAAGAAGCAAAATAATCCCCCCCCCCCAAATGCTATAGGGCAGTTACAGAGAGGAGCTAGAGAAGAGCAAGGCCCCTTAATTGTTTTAAAGACAGACTGCAGTAAGGTCTTTGTTGCTTTATTTGTTTACATGTTTCAATTATTGATAACTTGCGTTTCACAACCGCGTTTCTTCTCAACCACGTAGAGAACTCTCTTGCTTTAGTTGCGGGGGGGGGGGGGGATGGATTGATGTATAACGTTCTGTGTTATGTTAAACATGTCAATTCCCTGCCAAAGTGTACAGCAGCTTCAGGGCGATACAATGAAAGGCTATACAATGTTCTGTGCAGCCAGTTTCTGAACTAGAAATGGTTGGAACTCTGTATACTGATGCCACTACTTTCAAAAAGATACCCAATAAAATTAATCATATAACTGTAATTACTCTATCAGTTCATTTGCTTGTTTGGCAGTAGGGAGCAGTGACAGGCATGCTGTGAATCTTTAGGAGATGCTCTTTATAATTCATGTCATGTACACTTACAGTAGTAATCAGGACTGTGTGTACTGAGTGCACATGCATAATAATAATAATAATAATAATAATAATGTACCCAATCATAGTAATAATAATAATGTACCTAATCAATCAGCTTATCCAAATTCCAACATAAGAAAATGCTAAATTCTGCAACGTGTATACCTTATGCAAATTAAAATTTGCATATTCCTGTGTTTTGCATAATTTATTCTGCAAGTGTTACTATATTGCCATGTTCCACTCTGATTTGCTAGTTATGGTGAGAGACAAAGTGCTATGCAGGACACTGACGTCCCACCCTCTAGCCACCTCAGCTACTCTGGCATCAGAGAATTCAGCGGGGATTGTACCCCACAAACATACCATACCTTTGCAACCAAAGGTCTAAATCAGTGGTGGCCAACCTTTCAATATGAATGCTGGTCCTTTCAATGGTTGCATAGGTGAGGGCCTTTCAGCAGGTGCAGCTGCTTTAGCAGCGCCATCATCAGCACTTGCAGCTGTCAAGATTCTGTCTTCTACACTACTCTTAAGAACACAGTAGCCCTAATGGTGGAAGGTTGGCCACCCCTGGTCTAAATAGAAAGCCAAGGCATGGGTTCTGAAGGCCATGATACAATTGGCATGGGAGGGCACCTCCTGGGAACACCATGTATGTGTCCTAAGTTCTATAATGGAGGAAAAGCAAGATATAAATGTAATAAATAAATATGAGAACATTAATACCATCAGAAAGCTGAATTTTTCAGCCAGTAACATATCCTGTGATGTTTCGGTACTCCCACATAATTGCTGCTCTGTATACAGTAAGGTAAAGGTGACCCCTGACAATTAAGTCCAATCGTGTCCGACTCTAGGGTGTGGTGCTCATCCCCATTTCCAAGCCAAAGAGCCAGCGTTGTCCGAAGACGCCTCCGTGGTCATGTGGCTGGCATAGCATGCGGCTGGAACACGGAGCGCTGTTTACCTTCCTGCAAGCGGTACCTATTTATCTACTCGCATTAACATGCTTTGAAACTGCTAGGTTGGCAGGAGTTGGCCAAGCAACGAGCGCTCACCCCATCGCGGATTCGAACTGCCGACTTTTCGATCGACAGCTCATGGTTCAGCGGTTTAACCCACTGCGCCACATATATACATATGATTCGCATATGCCGATTTATTTTCAACAAATATTAGCAGTGTCATGAAGGTAATTTCTTCACCGATGTAAGTAGTATTGGGCTTCCGTGGAAGCAAGAGAGACAAGAAAATCCTGCTGCCCACAAACAGAGGATAAGTGGACACATAAGATTTTTGAGCAAATAGCATTTAAGGGGTTATAAAGAAGGGTGCAAACCGAGCTTAGCCATGACCCTGTCACCATTACTATGCACAATTATTCAGATATGTACATGTGTGTTTGTTCCCAGCTGTCAGACCAGAAGGGAAAAAAAGGAGGAGGATCTACATTGCTTGTGTAGTTTTTGAGAGCCAGTTCAGGGGAGGCCACATACTGGCTGTAGTTGTCTGCTGGACTGCAATGTCCAGACGTTTTGAGGTATGGCATCCCACTAAGGGACAAAGGCTTAGAGATCCCAATGTGATTTTTTTACTTCCGTTCTGCTTGACAACCTGTTCCTGAGCTGAGCTGAGCTTATATATATTAGCTCAGCAATTTTTATTTATTTATTTAACAAACACACACTTGGAGACTGTGTAAGGGACTCAAACAGAGTTTAAAATCAGTTAATGGGATTGAAACTGAGAAATACAGTGGTGCCTCACAAGACAAAATTAATTCGTTCCGTGAGTCATGTTGTCTTGCGAATAATTTTGTCTTGCGAGTCACCTCCCCTGCCGTGCTATTTACTTTTAAGTATTTACAGTACTCACAGTTCCCAGAGCTCCGCTCTAGTAATGCACACCGTTTCTGGAAGGGAAGGGAAGTTTTATCTCTGCTGGTGTTAGCTATTTGTCGGGTGATAATCGGTGTGGCCTCGGGCTGTACTGTTTGAAGTCTGCTAACCCTCTTGAATACTTTATTCAAATGGCAAGTGTAGCTGTCGCCTACAGTATCCTCCTGCCGCGGTGCTGGCCAGGCTAAGGGGCGGAGCAGGCACCACTAAATGCACCATTACCTCTCGGCCGTGCAACAGCTGAAGAGGCTTTCCTCGGCGTGAGGGCGGCTCCTGTGTGAGTCAGTAAGAGACTTGAAGCAGGCAGGCAGACAGCCTGTGCCGAGTTGCTGCTGCCACTTCTGGGCCAAAACGAAGAATGGGTAGGGTCTTAATCAGTACACCTACTAGGATGGGAAGTTTTTCAGGATGGTAGTTTTATCTCTGCTTTGCCTTTATCTCTGCTGGTGTTAGCTATTTGTCGGGTGATAATCGGTGTGGCCTCGGGCTGTACTGTTTGCAGTCTGCTAACCCTCTTGAATACTTTAACATTTGAATAGATTGTGGCTTTAGGAGCTGAGTGTTCCACAAGACGAAATTGTTTTTGCAAGAAAATTTGTCTTGCGAGTCACCAAAAAATTTGCAAAATGCTTTTGTCTTGTGAGTTTTTTGTTGTGCGAGGCATTTGTCTTGTGAGGCATCACTGTAGTAGCTTCAGGCAGTTCACAAGCCAATAATACTGATGTAGAAGCATGAAGATGAACACTTGAAGGTGTTACCCTAGAAACAAAGAGGTGCTCCGTAGTGTGAAGTCTAGATGTCTTGAATGGTTCAAATGACCTGGGATGAGCTCAGGAAGAACTTAGGAGAGGAGTGTCTTCAGGCTTCCCTCCAGCCTCCTGTACAGACTTAGGAGTTATCTTAGACCCGAATTTTAGCAATGGCCTGAAGCTCTGAGCCCAGGTGATGATTGTCCATTGGAGGGAAGTGTGATTGTCCATAATGGGAAGTGTGATTTCACACCATACCAGTAGCATCACGAGTCACCCCAGGCGAGGGGGTTGGCCGGCTCAGCGTGTCACCCCCACTACCCTAGCCGTGTGTCATCACCATCACCCCCCACTGCCGCGTCACCCCCCCAGTACTCACCATCTTACCCCACGCGCCAGGAGAGGGTGATGTGCTGGCAGGCCGGGCCGTATCCTCCATCCTTGCGCCGGCAAGCCGAGCCATGTCTTCTTCGGCAGCTCGGCCGCTTCCAAGTAAGCCAGGCAAGGCTGAAAGCGGCGCATGCGTACAGCGCCGCTTGAAGCCTTGCCCTCAGAAGCCTTGCCCTCCACCTCCCGCCGCATCACACCCCGGGGTCCCACACACCCCGCCACGAGGTAGTGACGCCCCTGCACCATGCTGCACCACTCTGGTTGAGGAACAGGTGGGCCTGCACATAAGAATTGGAGGTTACAAAGTCATATCATTAACGCTACAGAACTTTTAAGTAAGTTGTGGCCTTCACCCTTTTCTTTCTTTCAGGTCTGTAGGCAATACAACCATAAGTTATTCATTCTTTTCTTTAAGAGACTGTCAGCCCATTCCAACCCAACTCCTCTCCAAGTCAGGCATAAGTGTGGCCTAAGTGCAGCCTAAGTTAGGCAGAAGTTATGTCTGAGTTAGGTCAGAGGTATGCCTGAGTTAGGCAGGCTGCAGTTTCTGTGGCCCAGCACCACCCTAGGATCCAGGCAACACTTACCTCCCAGGCAGGCAGGCTCTCCAGGCTCGGTGTCTGGCTCGGGCATGTGCAGGCCTGTGTGTCTGCACGTGTCGGCGTCCATCCATGGCAGCTGCTGCAGTGTCTGTCTCAGCCTGGTCGCAAAGGGGCTGACCGCAGGCAGGGGGGTTGCGCCAGTCATGTGGTGGACACAGGGCAGGTGACAGGTGAGCGAGGTGCCCGAGCCAGCTGCCACAGGGCACCCTGTGCATCAGCCACCTGCTGCAGGGGAGAGTGGCCGTCCCCCCTCCTGCAGAAGGCGATGCCACCCCCATGCCACGTTGAGGCTACACGTGGGAGTCATGGGGGGGAGCGGGGTAGGGAAGCGGGGTAGGGAAGGGAAGGACGGGGTGGGAACGTCACACACAAGGGGGGGGCTCATGATGTCTGGAACTGCCTCTGACATGACTTGCCCGTGCGCTGCCTGAAGCCCTGGACCTCCAGGGCCGGGGCAGTGCCCACAAAGAAGGCATCCCGGCGTGCGTTCTGCTCTGTGCCCTGGCCAAGACCGAGAGATGCCTTGGGCTTGTCTGCTGCGAGCGTGAAGGGCTCACGCAGCTCATCACGCCCCCAGATGGGGCGACGACAGTGCCTCTCGGCAGGCGCTCTGGCAGGGTGGGGGGTGGCCATCAGCCATCATCAGGGAGTGGGAGGGGAGGCAGACACACAGGCAGGCAGACAGTGGGTTCTGGGGAGGGGCACGGGTGGGTCAGAGACAGACAGACAACAAGGCTGGTGGGAGAGAGATTCCGAGAGAGGGGTCTGCAGAGACCAATAGGGACACGGGTTGCTCCGCAGATGAAGGCAATGCAGAAACAGGCGCCTCTTATGCAGACGGACTGTGGGCGGAAGCGGCTGCATTACGGGCGGACCTTCGACGGAAGCGGCTGCATTACAGGCGGACCTTCGACGGAAGTGGCTGCATTATGGGCGGACCTTCGACAGAAGCGGCTGCATTACGGGCGGACTGTCGACGGAAGCGGCTGCATTACGGGTGGACCCCCTGGCTGGCGAGATCCCCGGTTGCTGAGCGGCCACTACACAGATGCAGCAGCCACAAGCAGCCCCGCTATGGGCTCCCTGGCGCCTGTCACTGTTTGCCTGCCTGAGAGGCCCCCCCAACGCCCCCTCCTCTCTGTCCCATGGGGGTCTGGCAGCCTCCCTGCTGTGTTCTCCCTGGGAAGGAAGTGGCAGTCCCTGTAAGGGATTCATGCAGGGGCTTCAGTGTTGGGGGCTGTCTGTGTGTGGAGGGCAATGCTTGTGTAACACTGGGCACATATGTTTCAAGGAGGCTCTGCCCAAGGGGCATCTTTATTGTTCTGGAACGTTAGCAGAGATGGCCAGGCGAGGATGCCAGGGGTAGTCACAGCAGCCAATCTGAAAGCAGCAGCAGCAGCAGCACACATACCCCATGGACCTGGAGACGCAGGCTCTCCCCCTGTGGAACCACAGCCTGCTCCATAGAAAGGGGAGGGACAGCAAGAACGACAGCCAGGGAGGTGGAGCAGCAGCAGCAGCGCTGGCCGCTGAGGAGGGTTGCAGGGCTGGCTCTCTGACCTCTGGCAGCAGCGAGGCAGAGGATCGTGGGGCAACCAGACTGCGGGCCCAGGGGTGCTCCCAGGAAGGTAGGTGGTAGTGGACATTCCTGGGGAGACAAAAAACAAGGGGGTGTTACATGGCAGCTGGTGTGTGGTAGCAATCGCCATTGAAGACAAGCCAGTGTGCCGGTTGCAAAAGCCTGCAGGGAGAGAAATAAAACAGCTGATAGGTGTGACACACATAGCATGGTCTGAGCTGCTTACCCGGGTGTAAAGCGAGCATGATCCTGTAAGGGAAAAGGGTCAAAGAGAGAGAAGACAACACATATATTGGGTCACAACCATGGCAATCCTAGCAATACTGACCTGTCAGTTGACCCTGTGGAGAAAAAGGGGGGGGGGACAGCTGGTGTCTACAGACAGTTAACAGCACCACCACACTCGTGGTGTTGTATGCTCACATGACAACAGGCGGCAATCCGACACAATAGTGGTAAAGCGGCATGTATCCTATATATCATAGCAGGCATTGCAGGCAGGCATCTGACTACTCATTGGTAAAGAAGCATTTCAGAGAAGGCATTGCAGGCAGACATGAGAGGGCACATTGGTAAAGAGGCCATTTCAGAGAAGGCATTGCAGGCAGACATGAGAGGTCACATTGGTAAAGAGGCATATCATGGCAGGCTATGCAGGCAGACATGAGAGGGCACATTGGTAAAGAGGCATATCATGGCAGGCTATGCAGGCAGCTATGAGACAAGACATTGGTAAAGAGGCATATCATGGCAGGCTATGTAGGCAGCTATGAGACAATACATTGGTAAAGAGGCATATCATGGCAGGCTATGCAGGCAGCTATGAGACAAGACATTGGTATAGAGGCATGTATCCTACCTATATTTCTATATGCAAAGAGGCAGATGTCAGAACACATGTCAGCACAACCCCTGCTCTTACCTGCACTTACCTGCTGGTGTTGTTGCCTGTGTATGTGTGGGGGGGAGAGGCTGGGAGAAAGACATGGGTTAGCAAATGGTAGCATGGAGACAGCTGCCCAGGCACAGCTGTAAACAGTTTGGCCAAAGCCAGAACAGCCCTCTCTGCCCTTGAGGGCGGCAGAGAGGAGGAGAGAAGAGAGAAGTGGGGTGTTTGTGAATTTTGCCCTCCACCGACAAAGTCCCACTTTGTGGCTGTGGGGGACAGAACCCCACGCCACGTGCTCAGAGAGACAGAGACAGAGAGACTGGGGGCCTGGGGCTGGGCTTTTGTGGGAAAGAAGCTGGGTGGGGCTGGGTGCTGATAGGCTCCCTATCTTAGGCATAACTCTGTCGGTTTCCAGACCTAGCAGGCCCAACTCCGTCCTAACTCTGACCTAACTCAGGAGTAGGGTGTTAGAAATTTTCAGGAGAGGGCTGGCTTGGTTAAGGTAAAATGGCTCCTATGGGTCTCCTCGAATTTGGGTCCACCTTTTTGGTCGACCTAAAATTTGTGTCAGCATTTGTGTTGGAGGGGGCGTGTCTGTGCTTGCCAGGGTCTGGAATCCAACGTTAATTGGTTGCCGCCCCTGTTACACCCACGGTCTGCCCATGTTCCGCCCACTTTTAGGTCAACTTTAGGTCTGACTTGTGCTGCTTAGCCCTTGGGTTGGAATGGGCTGTTCTTTGTCCGTCGGTTGTAACTTCGACCTAACTTTGACCTAACTTCGCCCTAAATGGTTGCGTTCCAGACCTAAAGTTGCCCTAAACGACTTAGGCTGACTTTAGGTCTGACTTGGGCTGCTTGGCCCTTGGGTTGGAATGGGCTGTGTGTTAGATAGTAAGCTGGTTGCAGAAGTGCCTTTATCTGCTCTCTGTGTTTGTCATGCAACCTTGAAACTGAAATGTGACCATTTATTTTTACTCCCGTTCCCTGGTTTAGGGCCAGTTATTGATCCTTGACAATATTTTACCTCCTGACCCTTAGCTACTTAGGTTTTTTTCTTTTTGGCTTGGGAGCAGCCCCTTGTAAAAGAGCTTTCCGAAGGCCTTTTCAAACTTTAAATACATTTTAATCAGCCAGTGCTCCTGTATCCAATACTTTATTGACACATTCAAACTATATTGCTGAAAGTATTTTAAGCTCCATTATGATGGTAATTTGAAAATATTGACTCTATTGTATCTTTCTGTTCCTCCACCCTTTAGAAGTCTTTAATTCACTCGCTTTCTGAACCTTTCCATTTCTGCACAGTGGAGAATTCTTCCAAAAGATAAGGCAAGCAACCCTCAGATATCTGACATAGCAGAAGGTGCCGAATATACTACGATCCTGATTCAATAGATAGGAGCAACCCCTTTACAATAGTGCAGTCCTTTTATCAAGCCTGTAGGCTGCAATATATAGCAGGAAGACTGAAGGGTACACTACAAGGATGTGGGGAGGGGATGATATAAGTCAATGTACATTCTGGTATGTTGCTTTAATTGAACATGGTTTCTACGGTAAAATGATTAATAATAATTAAACTAAATGTTGAACAGCAAAAACATAAAACACAAGTAGTCTAATCCACTTAAAGCTATTTAGTATACCAAATCACTTTAATGACACTTAATTAAATGTTAATAACTTTAAAAAGTAAGTGCCAAATGCTTGTCAGTCATTTGCACCCAGTGGCCATAACACTGCAACCTGGGAGTTTGCTTGCTATCCAAGCAACTGAACAGAATACTCCCTGCATGCTTTTCCTTATAACACCATCCATTGTAATTCTAAGGGTTAGAGGCTATGGGCACAAGTGGTACTTCTTCTTGTAGCACAAGTACTCTGGGTGAGTAGCCCTAGGGACATGTGAGCCAGTATCTTTAGCATCTCTCATGGCTGGTAATGGCTGGTGCATTGTGGTGCATGCGCATGCATGCGTGTGTTTGGCCAAGGGATGAATTAAGTTCAACGAATCATACTGCCTAATTGAAGGGAAGATGACTGAAGGGGGAAGGACTCCGTTGAGCTTCATGGGGACTCCTTTCCGTGGGGTCTAGTGGCAAGTATTACGTAAGATCAATCATGCTTGTACTTTTTTGTTTTTTAAGGGTTAATTACAGCCCAATCCAATCGAGGGCCTGCTCCGACAAAACACATGTTTCACTGGTGCGCGCTGCTGCAAAAGTGCAGTAAAGCACTTTGCAGCAGCACAAGGTCCAGGCTCGCTGGCGGGAAGGCCAGAGGTTTCCTGCTGGCGCTGGCAGAGCAACAGATGCCTGCCAGAGCAGGTTGGTCCAACTCAGGGGGAGGAGGTTGAATGGGACAGGGGGAGGAGATGGTGTAGGAGTGGGCAGATCGGGCCCGGAAGGGGGGGTAGAATCAGTGGCACCAGCATGCGCTGAATCCCGAGGCCCTTCCCAGGCCTGATCTGCCTGTATGGATCAACTCAGACTTGTGCCAGCGATATCAGTGGCACAGGTCCGAGTTGACCCATTGCAGCTTCTGGGGCTTACAAATATTCCACTGCAGCCTGCATCAGCATGGCCTGGGCTCATCTCAGGGGAAGGGGACGCCCGTCCCCTTTCCCCGGTGTATACTGCACAGGCTGCAATGGGACTCCTTGGATGTATGTGCACCAGCTCTTCAGCTGGCGCACAACTGGGGAGTCCGTGTAAGGCCGGCCTGGGCTGCGACGGTGCATAGGATATTGGCGCAACTCAGTGCCGATATCCCCTTCCAGCCCAGGCCGGCCAATGTCGCCCTCCCTCACCATCCCTGCCCACCCTTCCCCCACCCCTCCGCTGACCAGCACGGGACTCACCTGCAGCAGCCTGGCGTAGGTCTGGGACCCTGGCGATGTGAGCGGTGCCGGCCTCTGTGCCGGCACCGCTCACACGCGAAGAGCCATAAACATGCTTTCCGGCATGTTTGTGACTCCTTATGCCGGCGGAGCGCTTGCTCTGCCAACCATAGATACACAGGATTGCACCCTAAGTCTATGTCTTAACACTATAAGCTGTATGCTATTTATAGTATTTTGTTAAAGCAAGACACAGGCTTACTTGGCAGTAGCGCAATGAAAATAAACAAAGGTGCAAGGGGGCACGGATTAGCTGATCTGCAGATGGGGGACACACACACACCTGTATTTATCTACCCATGCAGACAACTAGTTGTTACTCCAGTATACTCCCTACAACACAACAAACTATACAGCTGCTAAGTGAGCAAGTTTTGAAGTTAGTCAATACTGTGCATTTTGCTTAATTGAGAGCTTGTTCAGAGTAGTCGCTAAGGAACTCATATTGCGTCCTTCTTTATGCACATGTACTTGAGAGTGAGCCTCATTGCACTCAGTTTGACTTACTTACACATGACATGACACCTTAACCTCAGAGGCTGGTCGCCTATGTGTCGCACAGGTTTGAAGGAGAACCAAAGAGAACCAGAGAGGTATGTGTATTAGAAAGAATAAGATTTACTGATCTACTGAAGACGTAAAAGCAAATATATATGTCAGTGAATTAGGCAAGAGGATGGTTATGTATACAGGTGATGCACTGTCAAAAGAAAGCTCACCAACAATATCCATTCATCCATTTTGAACAAATAAAATTTACGGGTTTAAAAGCCATGTCTTTGGTTAAAAACAATTAAAAACTACAAACTGAAGTTTAAATTTTAAAAAATATTTTTAAAATGCAACGTTTCATCTAGGTTATACTAGATATTATCAAACTGGCAAGTCTGAGAAACCTAGACCACGCCAGTGTGGCTAAACACTACAAACAGGAAGCCCTTATTTTGAAACTTGCCTCTGCCACAAAGCTGGCTAGATGGTCTTAGGGAAGCCACTTTCCATCTCTTAGCCTCAGTCCCCTTGTCTGCAGTATGGGGATAATCAGAAATGACGGGCGCCCTCCCGGCACCCGGCGCGTGTGGGCGGGGTCTGAGTCGCGTCACATCGACGCACCCCCCCCCGTGCCGGTTTTGAAGGCATTTCGGAGCCATACGGGCTCCAGGGCGGGCGGGCCAAAACGACGTGACGGTAAGTACCCCCGCCCGCCCGAGCACCTGGAGCTGCTGCTCCATGCTCTCCGCCCAAGTTCCGCCGCTGGGGATAATAATGCATAACTTCCATTAACTTGCACACTTGTAAAGATTATCTTATTCATTCTTTGTGTTTCAGCCATTGCCATCTTGCTTTTCTATTGGGATACTCGAGACAGCGGTCCCAACAGGCTTCAGCATTGTGAAGCCATTGTTTGGAGTGGACATGTGAAACCAATAGAATGGTAGAATCTGAGAGCCAATTCATACTGTAAGGAAACTGTAAAATCCTGCTGTTTGACTCCATCAGGAATCCATCTTGGAGAAAAACCTGTGCCTCTCTGTGTTAAGTGGATAGCTGTTAATTGGAAGAGTTCTCATGAAAAGGCACCTGTGTTATAAAAAAAAATCCCCCAGCTAGACTCAAGGTTGAGAGCTGAGTCTGTTACTTGGAAATTGGCATCAGCTGCAGCTGTGTGTTTCAAGAAGCTAGGGAGCAGTTGCTCCTAGACAAGTCTTTGGCATGCAACCATTTAGAATATTCAGTGGTCAGAGGCCTCTGATTGGCCCAGAGCCTTTGAGTAGCTACCTGGTGCAATCTGGGTGCATTGCATCATCCTTCTAGTGCTTTGGGGGAGGGGGGGAACCCTGAGTCTCTGATTGGTTAGAAGCCTCTTTGATTTAAAGGTAGAATCTCAGGTATAAAAACCCTTCCTGGGATATGACTTGTTGCTGCCTGTTGCCAGACGCAGCAAAGCAGCTAGACTTGCTGGGAGAGTACGGTGGTAACTTCCTGCACATGCTCAGAAGCCATACTCCCAGGTGAGGTTAACCTGTGTTATGTTAGCTGCTTAGCTTTGTTATTTTCTGGTTCTGTATAATTCTCTTAAGAGTATTATAAGAGTCTTATGGTTAAGTTTTAAATCTTTACAGCGGTGTGTGGAAATCTATACATAAACCTATACATACGGTAAATGTCTAAATACTTCCAAATGACCAAAATTGTATTCGTATGTAGTTGTCATACATATCAAATGTTGGTAAAGTTAAAAAGTCCTTAGTCCATTGAGCAATGGTAGGGGGGCACTTATCCTTTCAGTGTTTTAGTGGGTAGAAGGACCATAGCTCAGTTGTAGAGCACACTAAGATCCCAGATTTAATTCTTGACTTCTCCAGGTAGGATTTGGAAAGATCATATCTGAAATCCTGGAGAGCTGCTTCTAGTCAATGAAGACAATCTCCTTCTAAGGTTTTCCCCTTTATTTTTACTGCCTAGCTGTTAATGCCATTTAGGGCTTAGCTGTGCATGTGTATTTCGTTGCATGTGTTCTGATTCCCCTCTTTTTGAACATTTATTTCACTGACAAATTGTATTGTCTTGCACCTATATCTTTGACTCGCTCATCCTTGGCTAAATGTCAATCCATTGAGCTGTGTCACGAGCCATTGCACTGACGGCCCTCCGCACATGCTGAAATCCCCTGTGTGGACGTTACATGTGTATCGGAGCATGCCTGGTAACAGGATGATCAAAGAGGACAAACAGAGCAGATACATATCCAGGCAGGTTTCGGGCAGAGCAAAAGAGACATCAAGATGAATAAGCAGGTTCAAAGCGAGAGGGCTCACCAAAGAGAGCAAGACAGTCCAAGGGGGCTTGCGTGAACTTCCGTTCCTGGACACGGATTGATTTCCATGTACAGTAGCTAAGAGGATAGTGCTGAAAAACTGGTTACCAGGAATGTACGCATATTTTTCACCCATCGGTGGTGCTGGTGGTGGTGGGGCTCTTTAGTGTAAAATCTCCTGGAGGGGAAAGGGCTAAGAAGCCGCTCCCCCTGCCCTGTCTTCTGACCCAGACTGCAGTCTCCACAGCTGTATTTAAAAGAAAAACAATGGAGGAAAAACTACATGTATGCATCTGAAAGGCACTTGCAGTTTGACCTACTCATGTCAATGCAGGAAGCCTACTCAAGATGTCACCTTTCCCTTCCACGTTATTCATGCCTCATTCTGCTTCCTAATTGTGGAAAATAAAAATGCATCTACCTGATCACAGAAAACCATTTCCAAATTCATTTTCTTCTTCAATAGACTTAAATGAGTGCTATTCTTTAGTGACTGTTCTCTGGCAGGAGTAAGGGGGGCATTCCGGACCAATGGGATGTCCTCCTGCTCCTGAATAGGCAGGGTCGCTTGAAAAAGAGTCTCCTCCCACGCAGGAGGGCGCCCCGCCCCCAGTTTCTGGCCCTGCCTTCTCTTGAAGCAGGTCGCTTTTTGGCAAGCTCCACAGCTCAAGCCGATTTTTGTCTTCTCTCACAGCCTTTTTTCTTCTTTTCCTTTTTCTAACCCTTTCCCCTCACCTGCTCTCCCTCCTTCTCCTCCTTTTGACTCGGAGCAGGCAGGGATTGTTTCTCCTCAGCCCGCTTTTTCGATCGTCCCTCAGTGGGCCGGGTGTAGGCCGCTCCGCCTCTCAGATTACCTCAGAGTGGCGTTCGAGCGGGCCTCTCCCAGGAGACGGGGATAGCCTTGCCCAGGCGGGAGCAGAAGAGCGGCTCCCCAAGGGACCGTCGCCGCCCTCGCCCGTCAGTGCCACCGGCAGTTCTGCGCGGCGCAGGCCCGGAACGGCATTTTCGCCTACCAGAGGAGCGGTGGAGCACAGACGTTGGGCCGGAGACATCCTCTGGCTCGTCCCGCGCGGCGCAGTCCCGGGACTCTGCGCGTCTCTCTAAGGACGCGGAGCCGCTTCGGTAGCCCTGAAGGGGAGAGGATTGTTCTCTTCAGCGCTCGTCTAGGGACGTGCGCAAACCGCGGGCGGTGGACGGACCGCAGCGTCTCTCCTCTCTTCCCGCCAAATTGGGTCGGCACCCCCGGAGTTCCAGGTATGTCCCAGGATGGGACCAGGGAGGGCGAAGCCCAACTGGAGGGGCGGGAGGAGCCAGCGGGCACATCTTCTCAGGCCACCCCCCTCCCCGAGGATATGCAACGGCAGATTTTGGAACTGGTGAAGGGAGCGGTGGCTGGTGCTGTTAAAGCCTCTCAGGCACAGCATCGTCCTGGCTTCCAGCGACGCTCTCAAAAGCGACGCAGATCCCCTACTCCAGAGTATCTTGTCTCTTCGGAGGAGCTTGGTTCTTCAGTTGACTCTGAGCCTCCGGTGCGAAAGAGGCGCCGCAGGACGCATGCCTTGGGGGCTCGCAGTTCAAAGCACGCCAGGCATGATTACAGGAGGAGAGCCCCCTCCCCTGGGTCTTCTCAATACTCCTCAGCATCAGCCCCTTCTGGTTCGGAACGGGAAGAGGGGGAGCTATCAGGGGATCAGGAGGATCAGCCTGAGCAGAAGCTAGACAGGCTGTTTCCTATGGATCTTTTTCCAAGACTGTTGGCCAAGGCGGTACAAGCCCTAGACCTGGGATCGGAGGCTGCCACTACACCGGCACCCTCGGGGAGTAAGGTGTCTGCAAGGAGGCTTTTTCCCCAGGGGCCCCCCAAGCCTCAACTAGTACCTTTTCCCGAACCCTTCCAGAATGTTTTAGACACGGAATGGTCTGCCCCCACTTCGACCAGACATCCTCCGCGTTTAATCAATAAGCTGTACTCTTTTCAGGATCAAGTCATGGAGAACCTGAAGGTACCGGCGGTGGATGCCCCGGTGGCAGCGCTCTCGTCCTCCACGGTATTGCCATCTGAAGGGGAGGGGGCCCCGAGGGACCAGTGCGATAAGAAGGTGGAGGTCTCCCTTAGGCGTAACTTTGAGACCACCTCGTTCGCCTTCAGGGCCGCGGCAGCCAATTCTATTTTGGCTCGGGCCGCCTACCTTTGGTCTGAGCAGCTCGCCGAGGCGGAGTCTGGATTGCCTAAATCTGTTAAAAATACCTTAAAAAAGATTGCACTGGCGTCCGCTTTCTCGGCTGATGCCTCTCTGGACGCGATGCACTTCTCGGCGAGGGCTATGGCTTCTAATGTGGTGGCGCGGCGCAACATTTGGTTGCGTCATTGGGAAGTTGATGCCGGGTCCCAGGCCAGATTGGTGGCGGTGCCCTTTAAAGGAACTAAGTTATTTGGGGAAGCCTTAGAACCCCTTCTTATTGAAAATAAGGAGAAACAGAAGGTCCTTCCTTCTAGCCGTAAGGAACCTGTCAAGGCTAAAGCTCATTCCTTTCGTTCTTCCCGCAGTGACCGCAGGCCCCGTGATGGACAGAAACCCCGCAGCAAGTGGAACAGATCGAGAGTGTTCCCCAGGGGTCGCTCACACTCGGGGGGCTCCTCTTCCACGGCCGGTAAGACCAACAAGGACCAGAGACCAGCGTGACGTTATTCTATCCGCTGGTTCCAGGGCAATTGGGGGCCGTCTCCTCGACTTCGCGCATCGCTGGCGACGCGTCACCGGCGATGCGTGGATTCTGGAGACGGTGACCAAGGGTTATGCCCTCGAGTTCGAGTCCAGACCGAGATGCAGGTTCTGGAAGGTCCCTCAGTTTCCGAACCCTGTAAAGCATCTCCAACAGCTCCAAGCGATCACACACCTTTTGGAGATAGGAGCCATAGAACCCGTTCCCACTTGTCAGCGGGGGATGGGAATTTATTCCACCCTCTTCCTGATCCCCAAAAAGGACGGGACCCAGAGGGCCATCCTGGATCTCAAACGTCTCAACCGCTGGATCCGGAAGAGGCGTTTTCGGATGGAGACGTGGAGATCCATAGTCGCCTGCCTAGAGCAAGGGGACTATCTCACGTCGTTGGATCTAACGGAGGCATATCTCCACGTCCCCATCCGACCCAGTCACCGACAGTTTCTACGATTCTGCTATGGCAGGGGCCACTATCAATATCGTGCGCTCCCGTTTGGCCTCTCCTCCGCGCCCCGCGTGTTCAGCAAGCTGCTGATCGCGCCGATAGCGTTTCTCCGGGAAAAGGGGATCCGGATATATCCGTACCTCGACGACATCCTGTTGAGGTCGCGTTCCCAGGAGTTGGCCAGGCAAGACTTAGACCAAACCATCCACCTCTTGTCATCCCTGGGGTTTGTGGTAAATTACGACAAGAGTTCCTTAATCCCCGGTCGCCAGATAGAACACCTGGGCTTACACTTGGACACGGAGCGTTTTCAAGTGGCCCTGTCGGGGGAGAGACAGGTCAAGATCAGAACGTCCTTGGAGACGGTCATTTCGTCCAAGAAGGTGGGCTTAATGACCCTAGCCTCTCTCCAGGGTCTCATGGTTTCGTGCCTAGACATCATAGATTGGGCACGGTTTCACATGCGGGTCCTGCAACGTTTCCTCAGGCCGTATCAGGGTCTGATAGAGTCCCAGCGGGACCTTCTCCTTGCCATCCCATCGGCATTGAAGGAGAACCTGCGCTGGTGGCTACAGGAGGGCAGGCTCTCACGGGGCAAGAGCCTCAGTCACACCGACCCTCTGGTTGTCACGACAGATGCCAGCCTCTCGGGCTGGGGGGCGCATGTGGGGTCCAGAGTGGCTCAGGGCCTCTGGTCACCACGGGAGGCCTCATGCAGCATAAACCTTCTGGAGCTGAGGGCGATCCGCCTGGCTCTCCTTCAGTTCCAGGACACTCTACGGGGGGCCCACGTGTTGGTGCGCACAGACAACACGTCGGCCAAGGCGTACATAAACCGCCAAGGGGGGACACGGGCCTCGGCTCTTCACAAGGAGGCCATGGTCATCATGACTTGGGCAGAGGCTCATCTTTCTTCCCTCAGGGCCGAACATCTTGCCGGGGTATTCAACACCAGGGCGGATTGGCTCAGTCGTCGAACTCTGGGGGAGGCAGAATGGCAGCTCCACCCGCAGGTGTTTTGGCAGGTGATCGGTCGGTTCGGGGTACCCCTGGTAGACCTGTTTGCCTCCAGCGCAAACAAGCAGCTCAAAAGATTCTTCTCAGGGCGGTCAGAGCCAGAGGCAGAACGAGTGGACGCGCTGAGAGGGGATTGGCCGACAGGTCTTTTGTATGCCTTTCCCCCGATACCGTTGATTCCACGGGTCCTTCGCAAACTCCGGCTGCAGAAGGCGCAGCTGATTCTCTGGAGTGAGGAAGAGGGCATTCCGGACTTGTGGGGTAGTCCCTCCCACTCGCAGAGGCAGGATCGGCTTTAGCTGGATTTCTCCTCCCCGTGGGAGGGGCTTCCCGTTCCCCAGTTTCCGATCCTGCCTCCTTGCAGACGGTCGCATTTTTTAGCTGGCTAAAAGGAGCTTTTTCAACTTAGGCTTTTTCCCTTTATTTAGGTTTTTTCTTCTCCTTCCTTTCGTTTTTACCTACAGTTTCTTGCCTCTCCTCCCTCCCTCCCTCCCTCCCTTCCTTTACTCTACTCCCCTCCAATCGCTTCTCCCTTTCCACCGGCAGCGAGGAGCGGCAGGGGGTCTCTGCGCGCTGCGGGCAAGCGGCCTCGCCGGTCCGGGAGGCCGCGGCCCGCGCTTTGAAGAGGCGGCGCCATTTTTAAAATTCTTCAGCCGTTTAGGGAGGCTTGAGTTCGGCAGCTGAGGCGGCGGCCGCATCGGCACCGCTCAGCAAAGCACCAGCAACGGCAAAGCACCGGTGAGCGGACCTCGTGGAGGCCGTCGCCGGGAGCAACCGCAGCAGCCGAGACCACGTGGACCCAGCTGGCGTTTACAGCTCGGCGCGGCTGCGCAGAGGGAGCAACGCGCGTTCAGAGAGCACAGCTGAACGATCGACTTCACGCCGGAAGGGGTAAGAACAGCTTCTCCTCGGAGCCCAGCGCCTAAATTGCATCCGAATCGTTGTTTTTGGGGCGCACGATGGCGGAAAGTTCACAGGATGGGGTGGAGATGGGAGATTCGGCCTCCAATACCGGGGAGGGGCCCTCCAGCCAGCCGCAACAGCTAGACGAAGCCATTCAAGCACAGATCCGGAAGGCTGTGCAGGAAGCCATACAGGGGATCCTCCATCCTACCCCAAAGCCCAGCAATCAGGAGCAGGGTAGGGTGCCCATAAAAAGGAAGCGCAGGAGGTCGCCCAGTCCTCTGTCTTTGGCATCCTCATTGTCCTCCGAGGAGGAAGTAGTAGTGCGCGCAAAACGCCCCAGAAAGAGAACCAAAGCCAGAAGTTCCAGGCGACACGTTCCCCTCAAGGCACCTCGCAAGCGCAGGAGGCACGTGTTGGTTGAGGTGTCCTCCTCACACTCTTCCTATGATTCGGCCTCATCATGCTCCAGCAAGGAGGAGGGTGAGCTGTCCGGGGAAGAATCTTCTTCCCAGGACAGCAGGGTGGATCGCTTGTTCCCTCACGACCTCTTCCCAAGAATGCTCACAAAAGTGGTCCAGGCTTTAAACTTAGCTCCAGCCACTGAAGCTGCGGCTATTACAGACCAAACCAGACCAGCCTCTAGGGCCCTTTTTCCACAGGGCCCATCCAAACCTGAATCTGTCCCGTTTCCCGAGGCTTTTCAGAGGGTGCTAGATGCCGAATGGGGGAACCCTACAGCGGCACGGCACCCCCCCAAGCTTTTCACAAAGCTTTACTCCCTCTCCGAGGATGTCTCCACTTCCCTTAAGGTGCCCTCGGTGGATGCCCCCGTGGCCGCGCTGGCCACTTCGGCAGTGATCCCCTCGGAGGGAGAAGGGGGACCCCGCGATCCATGCGATAAGAGGGTGGAAGCCGCGCTTAAGAAAAATTTCGATTCCTCATCCAACGCAATTCGAGCTGCAGCCGTTAATTCAATTTTTGCCCGGGCAGCTTACCTATGGTCAGAGGAACTCGCTGCCACTGACCAGGGACTATCGAAGGCAACCAAGAACACATTAAGAAAAATTACACTAGCAGCGGCTTTCTCCGCTGACGCCTCATTCGATGCCCTACAGATGGACGCCAGGGCCCTGGCGTCCAACGTGGTGGCACGCCGCAACTTGTGGCTGAGACAGTGGGAAGTAGACCCAGGCTCTCAGTCCAGGTTGGTGGGAGTACCCTTCCAGGGGGCCAAGCTATTTGGGCAGGCCCTGGACCCTATCCTGGTGGAGACTCGGGATAAAAAGAAGGTGCTCCCCTCGGGTAAGAAGGAGCAGCCCAAACCCAGATCCCAAACTTCTCAGTCCTTTCGGCCCTTTCGTACAGAATCTTTTCGCCCAAGGGAGTCCCACAGGGCCCGCAGCAGATGGAACAAGGCCAGAGTTTTCCCCAAGAGCAAGTCCCACGGGAGCTCCAGTGGGGGAAGCTCCAAAAACCACAAGGAGCAGCGTACCGCATGACTCGTCGTGCGGCGCGTTGCCCGACGCAGTAGGAGGCCGTCTACTGTTCTTCGCGCAGCGCTGGAACGTTATCTCCAGCGATGCGTGGATACGGGAGACGGTGGAGCGGGGGTATGCAATAGAGTTTGCGCGCAGACCCAGAGAAAGGTTCATCAGGGTACCGGCCTACAAAGATCAAAGCAAACATCTAAGCATGCTGAGGGCCATTCAGCACCTATTAGAAATCCAAGCAGTGGAGCCGGTCCCTACAGCCCAGAAGGGGAGGGGGGTGTACTCCATCCTGTTCCTAGTACCCAAAAAGAATGGGGAACTGCGCCCCATATTGGATCTAAAGAGACTGAACAGGTATCTACGCAAACGCCCCTTCAGAATGGAAACATGGAGGACGATTGTGGCGGCCCTGGACCAGGGCGACTTTTTGACCTCAATCGACCTCACGGAGGCATACCTCCATGTCCCAATTCTGCCTCGCCACAGGGCCTATCTCCGGTTCTGTTACGGGGGGAGGCACCTTCAATTCCGGGCTTTACCCTTCGGCTTAACCTCGGCCCCCCGCGTGTTCACGAAACTCCTCGTGGCACCAGTAGCATTTTTACGACAGAAGGGGATCTACCTCTTCCCCTATCTCGACGACATATTAGTGAAATCACCGTCTTGCGAGAAAGCGCGGGCGGACCTCCAGCAGACAACGGACCTCCTCCAGCACCTGGGCTTCCGGATAAACTGGAAGAAGAGCTCGTTGGAACCCTCCCAACGACTGGAACACCTGGGCCTGGCCCTGGATACGGCGGCCTTCACGGTCGCGTTATCCAAGGACAGACAAACATCTCTGCAAGCGTTGGTGCACCGGGGGATAGCGGCAGGGTCGATGGACGTTATGACTCTGGCATCTCTATTGGGGATGCTAGTCTCATGTCAGGACGTCATAAACTGGGCGAGACTCCATATGAGGCCCCTGCAGCGTTTCCTGAGACCATATCAACATCACATAGAGTGCCAGACACGCCTCCTAGTGGCCCTGCCCTCGGAGCTCAGGAAAGATCTGTCCTGGTGGGTCACGGGGGGACGGCCAGGCCAGGGCCTGAGTCTGCACCATCCTCAGCGCAAGGTCCTGACAACCGACGCGAGTCTGATGGGGTGGGGAGCCCACCTTCAGGGGGAATTTGCACAGGGTATCTGGTCTCCAGGGGAGTCCAAGTACAGCATAAATCGCCTCGAATTGAGAGCCATCCGATTAGCTCTCCGCCAGTTTCAACAACAAGTGCAGGGAGCGCACATCTTAATACGAACCGACAACACGTCGGCGAAGGCTTACGTAAACCGTCAGGGAGGGACCAGATCCTCCGGTCTATTCAAGGAGGCGATGATGCTATTCGCCTGGGCGGAAAGCAACATTGCCTCAATCAAGGCCGAACACCTGGCAGGGGTAAACAACGTCACGGCCGATTGGCTCAGCAGACAGATACTGAGGGAGGAAGAGTGGCAGCTTCACCCTCAGGTTTTTCAGCAGGTGGTCCGCAGGTTCGGTCACCCAAGCATAGACCTTTTTGCGTCAAAAGAAAACGCGCAGCTACCGAAATTCTTCGCCAGGCAGCAAGGGGTGGGGGCAGCAGGGGTGGACGCGTTGCAATGCCAGTGGCCACCCGACCTGCTTTACGCGTTCCCGCCCATTCCCCTACTTCCCCTAGTGCTACGCAGGATCCGGAGGACTGCGGCAGAGGTGATTTTGATCGCTCCCTCCTGGCCCAGGAGAGCCTGGTTCCCAGACCTCGTAAATCTATCCGCGGGGGCACCTTGGCGCCTCCCCCAACGGGAGGACTTACTGCGCCAAGGGCCCCTGGTCCATCCACAGCCCCACCTATTCCGCCTCACAGCCTGGAGGTTGAGAGGGAAGCTTTGAGAGGCCGGGGGTACTCGGCCAGAGTGATTGGGACCCTACTGGCCTCCAGGAAGGCTTCCACTAAGAGGTCCTATGGCGCTACCTGGCGGAAATTTGTGGAATGGTGTAGGGGAGCAAATGTTTCGCCCACCAGGCCCAAGATCAAGCAGATTCTGGAGTTTCTCCAGGATGGCTTGGAGTTAGGCCTAAGCACCAACACACTGCGTAGACAGGTGGCGGCCCTGAACAGTATCTTAGGGGCGGCCACTCTTTCCAATATATCAACACACCCGCATATTAAGCGTTTCCTTAGGGGGGTATCACTGATCAACCCTCCCCCTGTTCACAGGTGTCCCACCTGGGATCTGAATCGGGTGCTTTCCGCGCTAACGGGTCGTCCTTTTGAGCCAATGGCCACAGCCCAGATGCAGGAGCTCACTTATAAGACACTGTTCCTGGTGGCGGTGACAAGTGCCAGGCGGGTGTCAGAGTTGGGAGCATTGTCCATTAATCCAAAGCTGTGTATCTTCCACAGGGACAGGGTGGTCCTCCGCACCGACCCAAAGTTCATCCCAAAGGTGAATTCCGTCTTCCATAGGTCGCAGGACCTGAATCTCCCGTCCTTCTGCCCTGAACCCAAACACCCCAGGGAGAAGGCCTGGCATACATTAGACGTCCGCAGGGCGTTGCGATTCTACATTGAGCGTACAAGGGAGCTCAGACGGACGGAGTCCCTCTTCGTATATTTTAAGGGGCCACGTAGGGGGATGAGAGCGTCCTCGGTATCACTGGCCAAATGGCTAAGGGCATCCATAGACTCGTCCTACACAGCCCTGGGTCTGCAACCCCCTCTGGGCATCACAGCACACTCCATCAGGGGAGCCGCCACCTCTGCTGCTTACGAGGGCGCTACCTCTTTGGAGGATATTTGCCGGGCAGCGACGTGGTCCTCATCCCACACCTTTTTCCGTCACTACAAAATAGACGGCATGGCGGCTGCTGAAGCATCCTTCGGGAGAAGGGTGCTCCAGAAAGTCCTGCCTCAATAGTACAAGGGCCCGCGGCTGCCCACCCGGGAGGTACTGCTCTGGTACATCCCACAAGTCCGGAATGCCCTCTTCCTCACTCCAGAGAAACGGAATTCTTACCTTGTGAATATCCTATTCTGGGTAGAGGAAGAGGGCATTCCGCCCCACCTCTTCACAGCGCGGTGCCTACACACTGAATTGGGACACGAGATTATGTTCAGCGGCACAGGGCCCTCAATCGCTCTTCAAGTTGCTGGTCCTTTGACGTTTCTGATGTCATGCCCAATGGGCCTGTGTACTCTAACTTTTCTTCTTTTGCACCCCCTGATGCGTTCTGACGCAAGGTTCCCGGATGAGGGAAACGAGCGGAGTATGGGAGTGTCTTTCAGCTCTTCAGTACGGAACCTGGGGAACGGGAAGCCCCTCCCACGGGGAGGAGAAATCCAGCTAAAGCCGATCCTGCCTCTGCGAGTGGGAGGGACTACCCCACAAGTCCGGAATGCCCTCTTCCTCTACCCAGAATAGGATATTCACAAGGTAAGAATTCCGTTTCTCATAGCCCCCCGGTGGCCCAGACGCCCATGGTTCCCCGAGCTTCTGGCAATGTCAACCCGCGCACATTGGCCGCTTCCTCTGCGGGAAGATCTTTTGATTCAGGGGCCCGTGTCTCATCCTCGTCCTCAGTTGTTCCGCTTAGCTGCTTGGAGGTTGAGCGGCGTACACTCAACAGACAGGGATACTCAGGGCGGGTGGTTGACACATTGTTAGCCTCAAGGAAGCCCTCCACTAGACGCTCCTACAGTTCCACTTGGCGAACCTTTTCGCATTGGTGCAGGAATAAGGGTGTGAGACCCACCAGACCCAAGGTCGCCACTGTCCTTGAGTTCTTACAGGATGGGCTGGACAAGGGTCTCAGCACTAACACCCTGCGCAGACAGCTGTCTGCCCTTAACAGCATTTTGGCGTCTGATGCGGAGGTTAGTTTTTCAGATCACCCTCACGTCAAACGTTTTCTACGGGGGGTGTCATTGATTAACCCTCCAGTGGTCCACCGCTGCCCCACATGGGATCTTCATTTGGACCAGAACGCCCTCACTGTGCGGCCCTTTGAGCCTATGGCCACAGTTCCCATTCAAGAGGTAACTTTGAAGACGCTCTTGCTGGTCGCAATCACCTCTGCCAGGAGGGTCTCCGAATTGGGGTCGCTTTCGGTGAACCCCAATCTCTGTATTTTTCATAAGGAAAAGGTGGTTCTCCGTCCTGACCCATCTTTTGTCCCCAAAGTAAACACGTTATTTCACCGCCAGCAGGAGATAGTTCTCCCCTCCTTCTGTCCACAGCCAACTCACCCGAGGGAAAAGAGTTGGCATATGTTGGACGTACGTCGTGCCCTTAAGTTTTACACGTCCAGAACTAGAGAGTTCCGTAAGACGGACTCGTTGTTTTTGAAGTTCCGGGGGAGGGCGATAGGGACCAAGGCTTCGGCATCTTCCCTATCTAGGTGGATTAGGGATGCCATTGCACTGGCTTACCGGTCTTCTGCACGAGAACCTCCGGCCGGCATTACCGCTCACTCGTTCCACAGTGCTGCCACTTCTGCGGCGTACGAGGGCTATGTTTCCTTGGTGGATATCTGCAAGGCCGCCACCTGGTCATCCATGCATACGTTCATTCGTCATTACAAGGTTGATCAGGCCGCCTCGGGGGACGCATCCTTTGCCAGGAGGGTTCTGCAAAAAGTCCTTCCGCGCTAACTTGGACGCCAGTCTGCCCGCCCTCATAGTTCAGCTCTTGTATGTCCCATTGGTCCGGAATGCCCCCCTTACTCCTGCCAGAGAAAACGGAATTTCTTACCTATCGGAGAATTCCTATTCTGGGAAGAGTAAGGGGGGCATTCCGACCCGCCTCTGCACAGACATGGCTGGGGATGGCCTATGGCGCAGAACCGGGGTGGAGTTTCTTCCTGCCGCTCCTGGCTCTATTTAGTTTGGTGCATTGCATGTTGTTTCCACCTCTCTCTTGGGGAGGTCGATTTCTCTCCTTCCGACTCAGTCTATGTTGGTATCCTGTTCTGTCCTGTTTGGCCCACTTTGTCTTTGGGCCTGTTTTTTCACTTACCTGTTTGTTCAGGAGGGGGACTAACGAGGTTTCCGAGTCGTCGCTGGTCTTCAGGTCAAGGCTTCGCGTCTGGTCCGGTCCCGTCCACCGGGATCCAGGAGGGGGCTTCAGCTCGTCGGTCCAGTCCAAAACTGGGGGCGGGGCGCCCTCCTGCGTGGGAGGAGACTCTTTTTCAAGCGACCCTGCCTATTCAGGAGCAGGAGGACATCCCATTGGTCCGGAATGCCCCCCTTACTCTTCCCAGAATAGGAATTCTCCGAAAGGTAAGAAATTCCGTTATCCTGAAGAACTTCTTAGATGTCCAGTCAGTCGCACATTATGACAAGAGGTCAGAATCTGGCATTGACTTGAGACTTTTATGGAAATCCTTGTTTCAGCAACAAAGGTTGCCATTATCTGAGTCTTGGGGAGTCCAATTCCATACATATTTACTCAAACACAAGGTCTAATGGGACTTCAAGGAGAATTATAGGGCTGGTTCACCCTTATTTATTACAAATATTTATTGTTGGCCATTCTCCTCCTCATTGGGATGTGCCCAAGGTAACTTACAGTAATTTTTTTTCTACATAGTAGTAGAATACAAAAGTGGGGGAAAATGCCTTTGAGGTCTTCTCTTCATCCTCACAGGGCAGTTGGTGTTTCTCTAAGAGGGGGAAGAGGCACAGTTCAGCTTAAAGCCTGTGGCACACTGCCTGCACGTGGCGGCGCAGCACATAGACAAGCATCGGCAAACGTTGCAAAGAGTTCATCGTGTCTTGCCTTCTCGTACTTCGACTGGCAACTTACAAGAGTTGTACTGCCGTGTGACAGAAGATGGAAAAATTGAATCAATCAGATTCACTGCTGTGGGGCAGGATGCGAAAGGAAGTGAACAGCCAATCAGAATCGAGTATGAAAAGACTCGATTCTGATTGGCTAGCAGAGAGGCGGCAGGGAAGGACGTCTTTCACTTCTCGCTGCGGCCTCTTTTGCTTCGCTTCTCTATACTCCTCTATACTCAGTGCAAAACAAAGCAAAGGCTGGCTTCCCTTCGCCTTGATTTGTGCTGCTGCACCACCACGCAGGCAGTGTGTCACAGACTTTAAAAGGCACCTGCAGATGGAGGTGTCGATGGTGACTCTTCTCCTTGCTGTTTTTCCTACTTCTATGGACGGCTCCTTATTTCTCTGCACGTGATCCCATACTCTTGATTACCAGCAGCTGAATGTATGAACTGAGGCCATTGAAAAATGTGTGTGAGACCATTCAAAAGAGTCTGTCTGATGTTATAACAGTGGTGGCCCATTCACAGGTGCATCAACTTTGTATACTACAGTCCTACAATAACCATGCATGTGTGAAGCAGGCTTTACATACAGATAAATGGGCACAGAGTTACAGCTTTAGATTGCCACTTTAACAACATTACCTTGGAAGCAAATCTCCTGAAATCTGTAGAATATATTTCTGAATACAGATGCCTAGGATCAGGCTGTCAGACTAATATAGTAAACCTCTGTGTTAGGTGTGCAGTGTATGCTAATAAAATTAGAAAATTATAGTGATAGTGAAACACTGTTCATAAAATTAATGCAAATGCTCATTGGTTTAGTTTAATTGTTGTCAAATATTTGGCTTAATCACACACGTGCCTATTGGGGCTCTTAAACAAAAAGTTGTTCATATCTTTAACAAATCGCATTACTTCTTTGGGCACAGGGAGATAATTGACAGTAAAACAATTAAATATTATTTACAGTACAACTTGAAGAATGTCAATAGTGGTCTCATCTGTAAGTGGCTGTGTTGATGTGCTGCTCCTTGTTTTGCCCTAATGAAAATATCTCTGTTCATCTCGTACTGTATTCCCCTTGCTTTTGCATGAGTAAAGTAGTCATTAATATTCATTATCTAACACATACTAATAAGGGTGCTTATACATGAATATTTATAAATGTAGCTTGCACAAAACCATTAAAAGGCATTATTCAATCATGCGATTTTGACGGAGAGATGCTGGAGATACTGCAATATCAAAGCACACATAATAAGTTAAGACTTTCTTATTATTTAGATTTGCTGAAACGCGAAGACCTTCTTTATATAATAAAAAAAATACAGATGCTAGGCTGTTAACGTAGTTGGGAACTTAAGAGGCTCTCTTTGTCTTTGAAACAGCCTTATCAAATGCTGCTCACTTGCTTTCTCGGGGTGACTAGCTTTGGCCTGTGGGCGAGCACACGAGTGGCAAGCAGCCTACCAAAACCAGGGCTTGCTTTCTCTGGGTAGTTCTGCACTTGTACCCTGATCCAATGGATCTTGCACAGAGCCCTTTTGTAAAAAAGCTAAAACCTGCCTTATTGGCTGTTTGATGAAGAGGACCAAACGTAGCCCCTCTACTGGACAGCTGGAGCGGGCCTGGTAGGCCTAGCTGCACATTGGAGAGGGAGAACTGCAGTCTCTAGTTCTGCACATGGTTCCCCATCCCTCTAGGATACATGTGTGGATTGGATTCTTTCCTTCCAGGGAATCCTAGGATGTTTAGGATACAATCGTAGCCCCCTCCCCCTGGACCGGCGTAGGACGTCCTGGGCTGGCCTGGAGCTGTTGCCAAAGAAGCCATAAGGCAATTGTGCCAGCTCTAGGCCGGCGCAGTGGCCTCTGTATGCCAGATCTCGCCAGCATGCAGCCCATGAGGGTGAGTTTTGCACTGGTGGGCGTGAGGGAGGGGCGGGGGGCATAATGGGGTGGGTGAAGGACGGTGACAAGGGTGGGGCAGACCAGGAAAGGATGGGATCAGTGGCAGCGGCACATGTCAAATCGTATCCCCCTTTGCTGGTTTCCTTTACACAGGCTTCTAAAAATAGCTGGTGCAGATCTGAGGAGACCCATAGCGGAGGCTGGGGCTTTACCTGGGGTAAGGGAATGAAAGCTATTAGCTCCCATTTCCTGCTCAGGATACAGCACTGCCTGCACCGGCCTTGCTGGATCCCTGGGCACAAAGTTAGGCAGGATTGGGGTGTTAGTTCTGTAATTGGGATAGGAATTCCTAATACAATACTCCATACTCTCACCAAACTACAGCTCCCAGAATTGTTTGGAATACATTACAACTGAACTGGTTTAAAACAAAATTAACATTTGTAGTGTAGACATGCTCAATCTCTAAGTACCACCTCCGGTGCCACTCTCCTTCTATGTACCACCGGAAGTGACTAGCGATGACATCACCAGTTACTTCTGGGTTTTCACGTTTTTCAGGCCAGAAAATGCAGGTAGGAGGCTCTGGGTGGATGGGAGGGCCCTTCTCAACAGGCTTGGCCAAAGGCAGGAGCCTCTCGTAAGCGAAAACACACTGTTGAAAGCGCTGCGTCATAGCGGGGTTCCGGCAGGCCATGTACCATCAGCAGTTGGCCAAACTACCACTGGTGGTACTAGTACCACTGGTTGAGAACCCCTGTTCTAAAGCATTTTTGTCTCCTAACCTTTCCATAACACTACATTGTTTACAAAAACCTATGAAAGTTCAATTTCTTCCATTAATATGTTAAATCAGCGTTTCTGGCCCCTGGGGCGATCTGGTCTGGCCCGCGCGAGACCAGACCAGAAGCTCCGGAGGCCCCGTGCTCACCTCGGCGACTCCTTCTGAAACCGCAGTTGTGTACATACGCAGAACACCACTAAGATTGCCCTCTCTTGGCCTCTTAGCGGCGTTCTGCGCATGTACACAACCGCGGTTTCAGAAGGAGGAGTCGAGTCGTCGAGGTGAGCGCGGGGGCGGCCCGCAGCCTGAAGGTAAGGAGAGCGATGGGGGGGTGCGTGCACGAAGGGGTGTGTGTGTGCGTGATGGGGGGCAAGTTTGCGGTGGCCCGCGACACATTTTCCCCATGGGAAAATGGCCCGCCACTGCAAATAGGTTCCCCACCCTTGTGTTAAATGTTGGAGCTATTAGGGCAATATCATACATTACTCTATATGTGTAACATGATTTGGTTGTTTTGTTTTTTTTAAAAGCTGTCATGCAGGGCCATAAAAGGGAGTGGAACTGTGGCTGTGAGCTGGCTTTTTTAAGGCCCCCCTACAGTATCTGCTTCCAATTGTGTTGCCTATGTTATTTTAAAAAGAAAAAAAGCTTCCATTGAAAGGTAGTAGAGATTTTCTTTTTAAAATATAGAGGGGGGGGGGCGCAATCAGGACTGGAAACAAAGTAGGGACGAGATCAAAAAGGCCCCCAACCCTGTTGCATTTCTACTTTTTGTGGTACCCCCAGGCTGCTAGTTTTAAAAAAAAACTCATTAGGCCACATTACATGTTTAGGGTAATGTACGATTTGGCCCCTAGTGAGGGGAGTCTCCCTCGGACAATAATCCTGCGATGGGGAAGAGTTGGAATGTCACACTGGTATGACAGAGTGACTCTGTTTTCATCTGCAGAGGGTTGGAGGGTATGAAATCCAACGCGTGCTTAAATGTTGACTTGAACTGGTTGTGAGTTAAACCTGTGCTTTTTAAAGCTGTTCTTGAAATAGGGTCTGACTGAACAACTTCACCAAATTACTTTGCTTGATAAGATGACACTGAAGGAACAACCAATAAAATCCAAACAACATCATTACTGAAACACCTGCTACTTTTTCAGAGGAAGGCAATGCCACTTGTTCCAAATAAACAGCTCTGTATATATTTGTTAAATTATACTGTACGAGGCACAATGTAATAGTACTTGTGATTTGTATCTTTCTGGAATGAACCATAAAATGTCATGTTTTACTAACTACTAGACCCAATAATTCCTCTTGCTGATTGTACTGCTGTATTACAGAGACTTCTGAAATAAACATAAAGTGCTATACATTTTTCTAGTTATCAGATTTATTAGTAACAAACACATCAAATGAATATTTAGAATATTCCTCTTATAAGTATGCTAATTTTTAGAAAGTGAGAACTTCCAGAAAGCTACAGTTCTCAAAACAGAACTTCTTGGGGGTGGGGGTGGGTGGGAGCCCCTGATTGTAGCCTTTGTACGACAAGATTAATAACACAGCAATCTAGCTTTTGATCTACAATCATATTATCAGTAGTTAATTTAACTCTAATTCACATCATTTATTCTCATTATCTAAGTTATTTTTAATGCTAGTCTAAGCATTTTCATTGTTTAACATGGTATTTTAACATTATTAGGATTTGAATTTCAATCATGATTTCTCTTATAATGTAACTTGCTTGTACCCTAAATGGGAATCATTTTGCAAGGCTGGCTTTTTAAAAAAACAACCAAAATAAAACCCTTAGGGTCTGTTTCACTAAATACAAATTCATGCTCATGCATAATTAAAGTAACTTTTCCCATTGTGAAATGCAACTCCATTTTATATCTGCGAAATGCATGCACACATGCCACAAAACCAGCCCTGGGCCAGCCTGTCATAGGGACTCCCAAAGCCAGTTTCGTGACATTTGAATGCTGTCAAGATAGGGGACAGCTGGCAGTAGTCTGGACTGAAATAGATATCCCACCAATATGAAATGAGCCATATTGCTTTTGTGCATTATAAAATGAACCTTGCAATCCCAAATCTTGGATTCAGCTCCTAGGTTTGCACCAAGGGAAACCCTAAGTATACTTGAACCTTCTCTTGTGGCACAGCTGTGCCCACCTCCGTACTGGTTGAAATAGCCCTTTGTGGTTTTGTCCTAGGATTTGCCCCAAGAGCATATCCATAGGGAGGCAGCCATTCGAATTCTACTTCAGGGTTTTGTTTCTGGTTTAAACAAATAAAAGAGCTGGTGTAGCACAGTAGATAAGAACTACAAATCAGGAGTTCCTTGGTTCAAATCTCACCTTTGCCACAAAGTTGTGTAGCACCCCTATTGGCTCCAGCGCCCCCTATGGGGGAAGTTCAACATCACTGGGATCAGGGAAGGACAGTACATCACCGGGATCTCTGAAGGTTACAGTCAGTAAAAGCTGTGTCCCCCTGCGCCTTTACAAATTAATAACTCCCTTCACCAGCTCTTTTGGTAACATGGGGTGCTTACTTATTCTGAGATCCTTTCATAGGTCCATGCGCAGGTTTGCAGTCTCAAGTTGACATGCCTACCTGTCGCGCAGGTTAACTTGTACATAGCTTCATTGATGACTTAGTCATTTGATGACTTGATTGAGCATCATTTGATGGGCCCAACCCTACCCAACTTTCCAGCGCTGATGCAGCCATGCCAACGGGGCGTGCGCCGCATCCTGTGGTGAGGGGGCAGTTGTGGAGGCTTCCTCAAGGTAACAGAACATTTGTTCTCTTAACTCAATGCTGCATTGCAGCTGGAGAGTTGGATAGGATTGGGCCCTTAGTGTTTGATCCTTCAGCTAATTGTGTGAGCTGACGTCCCTGAAAAGCATTGGCTTCAAAAAGTAGGGTGTGGTACAATACATTTCATCCACAGTTCATCTGAGATTATTCTTGTTCTTGAGGGTAGTTTAAACCAGACTCTCAGGTTTGATTTGGCTAGGTGACAGCATCTCAGTAAGAGCAGAGAGGATGGTTATATAGACATGAAAATTATATCTCCAGCCTTTGGTTAGAGGTCTAGATAGCAGGTACATAAGGAATGACCACCAAAGCTCATGAAAATTACTGGCTTTTACTGTGTGATACCAATGACTGACAATGATCTTTGTCTAGAGTGGAGGGTGCAAGGTGCCCCTAGACATGCCAAGATCCATCCAGCCCATGGATGTGACCAAAAGGAGACAGATTTGGCAACTCCTACAATAACCTGTTCTATTTTCACCATAGCAAGCAATTTAGCAGTTACGGAGAGAGAGAAAGAGGATTCAATTATATCACCTTTAATTTCTTCTGTGAAAAGATAGTGAGCAATTAGAAATCTGTTTCTCCTCACTATTTCTGAATTTTTAAATTATTCTTGGAGTACATTTGCTTTAATTATGTTTCTGTTTTACTGTGTTGTCTGAAGTCGTCATACCGAGGTGCAGGGCATTTGTTAGGGGAAGCAAATCTTCTCGTTTGCAGATTCGCACACTGTGCATCCTGATTGGACCTGCAGGCAAAGGATGTGCTCACCCGTCTACCCACACCCCATTTCTGTCAGTGCACCATGGGTAGTGAATACTCTCCCACATATGATTGTTACCCATGTTGAATGGGGGAGGGGAGCTCTTTAATGAATATTTTTCATCTGTTCCTGGTTTATTCATGGTTCATAAGGCTAAGGCACAGGTCTTTTCTCCAGTTGCGTCGCTAGCAGGCCACATGGGGGGTGAGGCAATGACGCGTTTTGCATCATCACCCTGCCCCTTTCGCTCCTGGAAGACTTCATTTGAAGCCTTCTAAGACCCAGTTTTTGGCGCATTTCAGCTCCGTGGCTGCAAACACAGCTCTCCGGCTGCAAAAAAAAGCAGTCACCAAGCAAAAAAGTCCTGCCATGGCTTCTCCATACGGGGAGACGGCAGTTGTCACCTGGGGGCATTGCATCCCCTCAGCCCCCTCATAGCGATGCCACTGCTTTTCTCTCCCTTTTCTTTTCACCCAATTTCCTTTTGGTCTCAGAAGAAGAGTCACCACTGCAATTGCTAGTTTGTGCCGTTTTGTTTGTGCCAGTTATTCCTTCCAGAGAAACTGTGTCTTTCTTAACTTGCAGCATGAGCTGCCAAACCATTAAACCGTAGAAGTAATTACAGCTCCAGAGCTGTGCTGCCTTTGTTGTTGGCAGGGCTTATCAACCAGGCATATCAACATTGTTAAAAATCTTAAGGCTGGTTCACACATGTCTGTTCCTTTTCAAATAACTACAGCATCCAGTGATAACTTGCCTGTGTGAAAAGGTCATTGCTGGTCAAACACCACAGAAAACGTTTTTATATCAACTTAGATCACCACAAACACAATGATTTTCAACTGAGTCCACTCACACAGTCAGTTGTGAGTGATCAAGCAAGGCTTCAGTCAATTTGGGTTGAAAAAGTTGAAAAGGTGGTGTTTTGTGTTTTTATGTGGTTACCAACACACCCCTACCCATAGGGATCAAGGAGCCTACTGGGGGCTAAGTAAAAAAAAAATATTTTACTAGCAGGAGGTAAATAAAATATTTTTACTTAACTTCTCAAGCTGTCTGATCGCTGCCCTCTCCACTGGCTCGGCTGCATGCTATAATGTGGTGGGAGATAGGATTGGGAAGTGATACATGTGCATACTAAGGTCCCTTGAGTTCTTTTCCAAGGGAGACTGTTGATGTTTGCGGTTGGGAAGGAGCTCACCTTCACCATCTCAGAGGGCCCAATCCTGACCTAGCGTCTGCTCTCTGAGTGCCCATATCCCTGCCTCCAAATTTGAGTGTAGGGCACAGGGAGCTCTTAAATGCTATTCCACTGTGATATTGACAGCACAATCCTGTGTAAGATGTAGCGGCTGGTCTATAATTTTATGAAATATGTATTGTTTTTATGTTAATATATCAATAAAATATAAATATACACGAAAAAAAGATGTAGCGGCTGGTCTAAAGGGCCGGCTACCGCATCCTGTGCAGTCCCCGAGCTGCCCTGGGGCAGCCTGGGAGCACCTCAGGAGAAGGGGACATTCGTCCCCTTCCCTGGGTGCAAGCCAGCTGGGGGCCATATGGGCCTCCTCGGATGTACGCCAGCTATGAAGCAGACGTACATCTAAGGTAGGGGAGTAAGGCTGGCCCGGCCCGGGAACGGGCTGAGGATATCAGCGGAGTGCGCTGTCGATATCCCCACCCTCTCCCACCCTGGTCCAGCCAATGGCCACCCCATGGGCTGCCCTGTGCCACCCTCCCCCTCTGCACTGACCGGTGCAGGACTTACCTCCACCAGTAGGTGCAAGTGCAATAGGCAGTGGAGTGAGGGCTGCCGGCACATTTGAAATGGCCACATTTAAGGCACATTTGCAATGGCCAGAGCGGCAGAGCGCGCACTCTGCTGCTCTAGAGTTAGAGAGGATCGGGCTGTGTGTGTGTTTGGGGGGGGGCTGACTTACTGTTTCTTATTTCCTGACATCCTTTGCATGACTAGTGACAATGCTTAAAGAAAAAGCAATGAAACCATGAATTGAACAGGAAAAACAGAACTCCCACTCTTGCCCTGAATAAAAAGTACTTGGGTTGTTCTGAACTAAGCAGGATCAAGCAGTTTGAAATGTTCATGATTGAAAGGCTTGAGAATCTCCAATTGAAAGCAGTAGCCTCTAAAAAAAACAAAGAGACTGCAAAAATCACTTTATATGCATTGCCATAAAGAGAGTTGTTTTAAAAGAACATGCAAGCTTCAAAGCCCTAACCCTACAGACAAGTCAATAAATCAATCTTTTCTAGCCTCTGACTATGAAATTAATATCTGTGCTAATTATCTCCTGCTAGGGAATCTTTGATCTTCTCTGGGCCAAGCTTAAGTTAAGGCGGGTCAGAGCAGCAAATAATTTTTCTTAACTGATGACAAAAATCCATCTGAGTCATTGGAAAATTAGATTTTTCCGTTTGCCAGCTGGACCACTTTCCTTTTTGCACCAGGTATAAGCAACTCCTTTTTTTTCTTTTTTCCCCTTTTGAACATCCATTTCTAAAGCTTACAAAATGAGATCCTGTCAGACTCTCTCAAAAGATATTATATTTTCTCCCCAGTTGTAATGATGTACGCAATGCACAGGCCATTTGATAAATGGGATTTGTGTTTGCAGAAACTTGAGCATTTGTTTAATGCAAAAGGCAAGCAAAAAACCTTAACTACTATGAGGCACACACTACAGTCTTTTTTTCCCCCTTCCTCTCTTCACCTCATGTAAGCCACCAAGTGAATGTAAAGTAGAAGAGATGTGCAGGCCATAATAGGATGCACTCAGTAAATATGTAGGGACATTCCAATCATCTAGCAACGAGAACACACTTTTCAGCTTGTGTGTACATTTGTAGATATCTTGGCACTGCTGCTCTAGACCAGGGGTCTCCAAACTATGGTCTGCGGGCCAATTTTATCCAGCCTCCAGCTGCGCCCTGCTGGCTCCCTGCACCTACCGTGAAGGCCACGGGAGGCTCCGGCAAGTGGCTGCAGGAAGCTGCGGTGGTCAGCGAGCAGCTCTCCACCGGATACCGTGGCCGGTGAATGCCCCCCCTGAAGCGGCTGGTAGGGGTGGGGCTGCGGGCTGGATGGGCCTGTCAATCATGCCCATCTGGCCCGTGGCCAGAAAACTTTGGAGACCCCTGCTGTAGACCAATTAATTGTGCATGCACACAAACAACTGTTTCTTGGATGATAACTTTCCTCATTTTTTAACGTACTCTCAGCGACTTTCCATACCATCAACCATGGCATCCTTCTGCGTCACCTAAGAAGGACAGGCATTGAGGTATTGTTTTATGGTGGTTCCAGTAATTCCTGGAAGGCAAGATTCAAAGTGGTATTGGGGGACTGTTGTTTGTCTCCATGGCCTTTTATTCTGCAGAAGTCCAACATGTCCCCCATATTTACCATCTACGTGAAACTACTCTGGTAATCATCAATATTGGAAATGTCTGTCCTAGAACAGGCATTTTTCAATGTTTGGACATTATGTTGAAAAACCTCTGAATGATTGTTGAGAAAATAGTAGAAATAACAGTCTGTGTTGTCTTTTTTTACACCAAATGTGGGTCTTGCCATTTGTGAGATGTGGTTAAAGAGGAGGATATAGAATTAACACTTAGCATATCCCTAACTAGCTGGACTCAGAATTATTTTTTAAGGGTCCAATTCCATCCAACTTTCCAGCACTGATGCAGCCTTGCCAACGGGGCGTGCACTGCATCCAGCGGTGGGGAGGGGCAGTAACGGAGGCCTCCTCAAGGTAACGGTTCCCTTTCCTCAAGACTGCATTGCAGTTGCATCGGCACAGGAAAGTTGGATAGGATTGGGTTGGTTCTCTTATATTTAGCAGAGGAAGAGCAACTGTCTTTAATCATTCAAGTGCATGTTCTTCCCCGTGGCTGTTGCTGGTGTTTATTTTTAGATTGTAAATCCCTTTAATATTCTCATTTATTTCATTTTCTGAACTTTTTTTTTCGTTGAAATGTAGCATATATTTTTGTGAACAATTTTCTTATAATGATAGCAGCAAGAATTTCATCGCTACCTTTACAACGTACTCCTAATACATTGCTACTAATTTACATATGACACCAAACTATTTAGGGTGCTAAAAACCAAAGCTGGTTATGAAGAGCTCCAAAAGAACCTCTCCAAAATGGATGAATGGGCAACCAAATGACAAATACAGTTCAATGCCAATTAGTGTAAAGTGATGAACACTGGGGCAAAAACTTCCAACTTCATATTGATGAGCTCTGAAATGTCAGGGATGTGCCGGGAAAGATATCTTGGGGTTGTGGTGGATTGCCTTTTCCAGAGGGCTGGAACACCTTCATGATGAAATGCTATAACATTTGGGGCTTTTTAGCTTGGAAAAAAGGTGAGGAGGGTGATATGATTGACAGCGCAATCCTGTGTAACCTTGCACCGGTGTAACAGTAGATGCACTGGTGTAAGTGCACTTATGTCAGTGTAAGTGCACTTACACCGGTGCATCTACTGTTACACCGGTGCAAGGTTACACAGGATTGCGCTGTGTGACTTACAAAATTAAGTATGGCGTAGAGAGAGACAGGTTTTTCTACCTCTCTCACAATGCTACAACCGAGAGTCATCCAATGAAAGTAATTAGTGGAAGATTTAGGATGGACAAAAGGAGGCACTTCACACGGCATATCATTAGTCTGGGAATTTAATTGCCACAAGATGTTGCGATGTTCAACCAACACTTTAAAAGAGAGTTGGACAAATTGATGGAGCAGAGGTCAATGGCTACTAGTCATGATGAATGAATGTGCATTCCGACGGCCATATGCAGTAAGCATCTGAAGGCCAGTTGCAAAAGAGCAATAAGAAGTATGTTTTGCTGTCCTACTGTTGGGCTTCCCTGGTGCCCTGGTGGGCCACTATGGGAAACAGGATACTGAACTAGATACGCCTTTGGCCTAGTCCTAAAGCGAGGTGCCCAGAACTGGACACAATACTCCAGGTGAGGTCTGAACAGTGCGGAGTAAAACTTCTGAATAGGCAGGTGGTAGCTGTGACTAGGAACACCTTTGCTCTGATTCAGCTGCTGCAACAGCTACAGTATTATCTTGCCTGGGGAAGGTCTATCTCAACAATACCGTATTTAGATATGCTTTTGTTCCTTCCAGCTTAGGAACACTGTAACATGCTCTACACTGTCCTTGAAACGTGTCTGGAAACTGCAATTCATACAAAATATAGCAACTAGATTACTGATTGAAGCCCAGTTGTCTGATCACATCACACTGATCATACAGCCATTGCACTGATTCCTAATTAAAGCCCTGTGCAATGCAAACCATAGAGCGTTCTTGTCCCTGGAACCCATCCTGTGAAACACTGCCCTGGTAGCCTGGGCTGACCACCTCAGGGTGTCGTTCATCCAAGGCATTTTTCAGTCAACACATTTTTGTATAGCTATGAGCCATATTGAGGCCAGCGGGTGGCGCAGCAGGTTAAACCGCTGAACCATAAGCTGTCGATCGAAAGGTCGGCAGTTCGATTCCCGCGACGGGGTGAGCGCTCGTTGCTTGGCCAGCTCCTGCCAACCTAGCAGTTCCAAAGCATGTCAATGCGAGTACATAAATAGGTACCGCTTGCGGGAAGGTAAACAGCGCTCCGTGTTCCAGCTGCATGCTACGCGCTGTGGCAAGGAGAGTCACGCCGGACACATGACCATGGAGGCGTCTTCGGGCAACGCTGGCTCTTCGGCTTTGAAATGGGGATGAGCACCACACCCTAGAGTCAGGGGTCACCTTTACCTTCTGAGCCTTGTTATGGAAATGCTTGAGGACTTTGACGGCCCTGTTCTTTTCAATCCACTGCTGTTTTGACTCTTTGTTACTTCTGCTGGTGCTTGATGGTTTATTAAGTTCTTGTCATTGTTTTGATGGCTTTGTTGTTTGCTATCTGAATTGTAAGCCACCCTGATGGCAGGTGTAGGATAGCGTGTTTTGAAGGATGGATGAATGAATAATTAATAAATAAAATACAGAATGCAAGAGTGGTTGGAAACAACCAGCAAATATTGCATTCTGTGTGAGGATGTAAATACGAACTTGAATACCACATGACGTTCTGGCTGAACCCCGAACAAAGAATTGTTAATAGTAAACAACAAACCATTTCTACAGGGCTAACAAAAGCCTTCTGTGCTTTCTAAGCACCTTTTAGTATCCTTGCCATGTGCTACACATAATGTGTACAGCAGACCGACTTGTACGGTTTCTTGCAAACCAGAATTAATTATATTACTTGGGGGGGGGTTGGGGGGGGGAGAATCATGTGAGCTATTCCTCAATTCTTTGTTCATTTCTTTTTTAAATTCTTCCTTGAGGAAGGAAGGCATCAGAGCTATTTCAGGACTAGTCTCTTAAAGGGTTTGTATAGTGCAGGAGTGGCCAAACTTGCTTTTAATGTAAGAGCCACATATGATAATAAACTTCAGATGTCTGAGAGCCGTATGAGAGCCACAATATTTAAGAAGCATTTAAATTCTTAAATATATATACTCATCATGAACATTAAACTTATGTTTTAATCCAGTGGACTCTCAGTTTATACCTGGTAAATAATTATAAAGCTTGACATTTTCTCATTTACCTTTTATATTAATTGTAATGCAAAAAGGAGATCAGCCAAGATATGTCAAAATCCACATGTGGCTCAGGAGCCGCAGTTTGGCCACCCCTGGTATAGTGTAAACAGGAGCATGTACTATTTGCTTCAGAGTTACCAATTTTTGATTAGATTATTTACTCCTGACTTGCTAAATGGAGAAAAAGTAGGCAAGTCATTTCTACAGTCACAGATTTTACATTACTGCTCACCTGATTTTCACCATTTACAACTTTTGCTTCTCCGTTATTAAACAGGCATTGACATAAGTGTAAAAATATTTGGGGAGGCTGCTGAAACAAATAGTTATATTTCTGACACTGTGTGAGACACGTTTTTGCTCCTTTTTGAAAAAAAAAAAGGAGAGGTAACAATAAGATTTATTGGTTCATTTTTCCTCCACTGACAAAGCCTTATGTGGTTTAAATACAGATAAAACATCCTTATACATACCAATATAAAGCAAGGTTCAATAAATAAAACAAAAGCTCCACCAAGAGTATGAATGTAGCAGTCTAAAATTCTAAAAGAAAAAGTCCCATTAACAACTGCAAGTTGATGAATGTTCATTAAAATAATGTTCTGCTATAATAAGTCTGAGAGACACAGGCAAAGGGGAAGATTGCTATATATTGTCTCAAATACAGGAGCTCTGTGCGCAAGATCCTTCTGCAGCAAATGAGGCTGCAAATGATATTTTGGAATAATGACAAAGAAATAGCTCTGAACTGCTGTCCCGATCAAAGATAACAGAGACAACAGCACGTGCGCCATAGGCGGGGATTTTGCATGCTCGTCCAGGGCAAGTATCACACAAATTCTGGTCATTACTTATATACTCAAGAAGTCAACATGCATGTGGTTGAGACAAGCAAGGAAGAGTAAAGTCAGCGACAGCAAGAACTGAGTTCAGGCCACAGAGCAAGGGCCAAATTAAACTCTACATGGGAGATTTGTGATTGATTGAATTTCACCCCGTGCAATTGTCTTCTTTTAAAATCAGCTGGGGGGGGGGAGATTTGGATCAGGAGTGTGTCTATGGGAAGGGGGGGGTCTAACCATCCCTCCACACACATACACTGTGGATGCCCAGATCCAAATTGCTCCTCTAGAGCTGCTATTAGGCTTACCAGATCTCCAACCAGGACAGAGTGCTAGACCTTTAGGAGAAGGAATGTGGGCAGGGCAGGTGTAGCTTGTTAAACCCTTAGAGCACAATCCTAGGCATGTCTACTCAGAAGCTACTTGTGTTCAGTGGGGCTTGCTTCTGAGTAGACATGCCTAGGATTGTGCTCTAAGGGTTTAACAAGCTACACCTGCCCACATCCCTTATCCTAAAGGTCTAGCACTCTGTACTGGTTGGAGATCTGGTAAGCCTAGCTATTAGTAGGCTTACCATATCCAAAGGGGGACAGGGTGCCTACACCTTTAACCATTGTAAAAAGTGGGAATTTGGGCAGGTGCAGCTTGTTGCACCCTTCCATTATGAGCTGCACCTGCCCAAATTCCCTCTTTTTACAATGGTTAAAGGTGTAGGCACCCTGTCCCCCTTTGGATATGGTAAGCCTAGCTATTAGCCATGGAGGAGAAAACATACAGTACAGGCACTCTAATAGTGTGCTAATAGCAAGTCCATGGGGAACATTTAGATGAGCCTTCACAGTGTGGGGTGGTGGTGGTTAGGCTCCCCTTACACATGTGTCACAGCCTGATCCTAATTTCCTCCACCCCTGCCTATGTCTAGCCTTCAGATAACAAAATTGTGTGATAATCCCCACACAATGTCTAGTCTGGCCTCAAGTCCAATTCAGAAGTTTTTCAAAGGACAAGCATCATACAACCTGCTCTGGCCTATTGACATAAGGAGGAGAAAAGAAGGGAAAGAAGAGAGACTCTTCCGGGAGACTGTGATACCCCATTAACACCACTTTGTGAATCAGACACAAAGAAAGAAAAGAAAAAAAAATGGAAAAGGTCACTTTAAACACCAGTGTTGTGACCACTTAACTTTGTTAACACCTGTTAGCACTTGGATAGTATCTCACAGCTTTAAATAGAAGTTCAAATGGCTGGGAGAGTTCCACAGTATCCAGTAGCTGTGTCTATCCTTTGAAGATGCCAGAAATGTTGTCTGGTGAAACATTGGGACTGTTTTTAATACATCCTTTTTAATAAACGACCAGGAAACCTGGCAAATGTGATTGTTTTTTAATTCTGAAATTTGGACCGGTCGTGAAAATTTGAAAACCTATATAAGGAGGAGGCTTTCTTGGCTGCAGTTAGTTCCTTTGGCCACAGTTGGATGCTCGTACATAGGCAGACTCCTTGTCTAACATAGATCAAGACCCCTGTAGACTCAGAGCCTGATATCCAGTAACTCTGAAGACACTGCACTCGGGTTGGAAGTGTCAAAATCTGACCTGCGTTCATATTAGCAAAGCAATAACCAGGTGAAATGCTGAGTGACAGGGAAATAGCAGAATTAGGGAACAGCTATCATAAAAGATAAAGGAATGAATCAAACGCAATGATGACGGAGGCCCCATTTCATTCCCCCCTCCCCCCAAAATTGTTGGAATCAGAAATGTTTACGTATCATACATAGACACAATGTTGGTGTCGAAATGGCTTGTTACAAGCTAAAGCATTGCCTTATTTTGAAATCTCATTTGATCTCTGCCAAGTGTTTACCTACTCGTCTTACAATAGGAGTGAGTTTGAATTGATTGGCTACATTACTCACTTTATAAATTGTAATTCATAAACAACAAATTTTCACCATATCAACCTAATGGCCCAACAGTTTGGAATGAAACTTTGATCTCGGTCACACGGAGAGAAGGCGACCAATACACATTCCACCCATGCTGATTCTTAGATACTATTATTCTTTATTAGATTTCTATCCTCCTTTCTCCCCCCCCCATAGGGGGGGACTCCTGTGCATGCCTTGTTCAAGTTATTTGATACGTAAGGCATGCATAGATACAGTTGCATGCATGGAGAAGTCGTATGACTTGAGTCATCTGGGCCCCTGTGGGTGGGGCAATCTATTTTCACACTTACTGAGCTCATCAGAGTCTGTCCGCTTACTGAGCTCATCTGATGAGGCCCTGCTTCATGTGTCACCATCATCAAAGATGTGGTTGATGGGTACTCAAGACAGCACCATATCAGTATCTTCAACAAGTTATTTAACCCCTCCCCCCCACTGAGCTCAGCAGACCTCATTGATCACCAGTGTTAGAAAGACTGCAGTTTGCAAAGACCACTTGTCCCTTTTATTGAATCTTTCGTTTGGCTTAATGGTTTTGGGGTGGCACCTGTTGACTTTGTTCCCTGCTCTGCTGTTGATTGTGCTTATCCCTTGTTCATTTATTGAATGTTATTATCTTGCTTTGTGTTTTTGTCTATTAATTGGTTTTATATTGTATTGACTGTGCTGGTTTTGTCATGTTGTTATTAAATGCCTTGGATATCATATGGATAGAAAGCCAGTCTATACATTTTAAGATAAATGAATACATGAGGACCCAATCTTATTCAACTTTCCAGTGCGGATGCAGCCATGCCAATGGGGCGTGTGCTGCATCCTGCGTTGGGTAGGCAATCACGGAGGACTCCTCAAGGGAAGGGAATTGTTCCCTTCCCTTGGGGCTGCATTGTGGCTGCATCAGCACTGGAAAGTTGGATAGGATTGGTCCCTGAACGTGACAAGCAGTTACAGACCCAGAAGCAGTCATACAAGTTTCTTAGCTTGTGTGAAGTCATTGGGGTCTGAGCTGCGTTTGGTGGCAGTCTCATTGAGGGAGCTGCGGGACTGAGACCTTTGGCAAAGGTCAAGATGTATTTTCATGCATAGTGTCTTTGTCCTCACAGAAACCTTCCTGGGCCCACTTTAAGATACTCAAATGCATTAGTACCTCAAATGCTTTTTAAAGCAAGCGATTTGGGTTAATTTGACAGATAAATCAGTAGTGACTAACTACAGTTGAGTATCCCTTATCTAAAATGCTTGGGACCAGAAGTGTTTTGGATTATTATTATTTTTGGATTTTTGAATTTCTCTGCAATTTATTCCTACCTTACATTAAAACAACAACAACCCTTTACTGCCCACGTGTGAAGGGGGGATGGAGAAAGAGAGCGGTTCTTGCTCTTCATTGGTCACTTTGGACAGCGCCCTCCCATGTGCATCTGCTGATTGGCCTGTCAACACAGAGACACATCTCCTATGGCTCAACTCATTCCAGGAGCTGGAAAGCAAGTGGTTGCTTAGCGACTGCATAACCACTGAGAAGGGAGTGAGGGGGAATTTCTGCGGTGCCCGCACATGCTGGGTGCAGAGAAGTTACTATTATGGGTCAGTAGACACTCAAAGACAGAGAATCGATGTGAGGCTTGATATTTGGTAGGAGAAACACAATTTGAGCTCAGAAATAGTAGCAACGGTTTCACTTGTGGCGTCATGTCGGCGCTCAAAAAGTTTTGGATTTTGGAGTTTGGGCTAAGGGATACTCAACCTGTATACCCTCTCATTCTTGTTTTTCCCATAGTCATAGCTCACTTTATCAATGGGCACTTGAACATGAAAAAGATCCTAATTGCTTAACTTGGAGGCAACTTCATGGTATCTGGAAAGTTTCATTGGATTCCATCAATTTATTGAAATGTGCGCAGTCTTCAGAGTAAGAAATCAACTTGAGAATATGTGTGTTGTTGAGGTCTCCAGGACTGTATCACTACTAATGAGTACATAAATATTTTAGCTCTTTTTTTCAGATAGCAATAATCTAATCTCTTTTGTGTTCTAATATTTGTTATAGAGAATATGGGAGAATCTTCCTTTTACCAGAGATGAATAAAATACTAGTTATTTCATTCCTATGCTATTATGACTAACTTCTATTAAAGATTTCCTTGTTAACACTCAAGTTTATCAAACCATGTATAAGAAATCTACATGTAATTATTGTAAAAACATAAACCAAGGTTCAAAGCTTGGGTGAGTTCCTAATTAATACTAATATTATCTATGATCCGTTATAGGAAATTAGGGAATCCTGAGATAGAAAATTATCTATAGACCGTTCACTGGAGACTCTCTTTACCTTTTTGAGAAACAAGGGATTGTGCAATTGTGTGCATCTAGAGTGGGCTCTAAATTTAAATGAATGAACCACCCAAAATATTTTCAAAGTGCCTTCCCTGTTTCCAAATACTGACATATGGCTGCTAAAGGCTTCATAAAACAAAAATGATTGTTTTTTCAAGTCAAATGCAGTCTACTAGCTACGTATGGTCCACTGAGATTGTACACAATATGTGGCTGGTTAACTGTGTTCATCTTGTCTAGTCCCAAGTTGTGCAAATCTTCCTTAATGATCCATGATGGCATGAAAACAGTCTACAACGTATTAAAAGGTTCCTGACACCCAGGGAATGAATGATTCAACTTGAACCAGGAACGCGAAGTACTGGTCTCAATATCTGCTGAGTGATGAAAGATCTGAGCAGCAACAGGCAAGTCTCACTGTATGTGTTTATAAAATGTTGTGTTGCCATCCTTTGTAAACAGGTGACACCATTTATTTCCATCCCGTGAGAAGCATCACATGCTAATCTTTACGAATATATATATATATATATATATATATATATATATATATATATATATATATATATATATATATATATATATATATATAAAGGTTGCAGCGCAATCCTGGCCATTCCGGGCTGCCCTGGCACTGCTAAACTGCACCTCGGGAGAAGGGGACGTTTGTCCACTTCCCTGAATGGAGGCAAGCCTGGGGCCTATGGGCCTCCTCTGATGCATGCCAGCTCCAGAACTGGCGTACATCCAGAGAGGTGGTGTAAGGTCGGCACGGGCTTGGAAGGGGCTTAAGATATTGGCACTGATATCCCTGCCCCCTTCCAGCCCGGGCCGGCCAATGGCCCCCCTTCCTTGCCACCCCTGCCTGCCCTCCCTCCAACCGGCATAGGACTTACCTGCGGTGACCGCCGTGGACTCAGTTCCTTGGCCTAGTAAGCGGTGCCGGCCTCCGCGCCAGCACCGCTTAATCTTGAGTCGTCGCAAACATGCTTTACGTCATGTTTGTGACACTTTAGGCAGAGCAGGAGCTCCGCCATTCTAAAGTTACGCAGGCTTGTGCTGCCCATCTTGCATAACTATATATTAATTGCACAAGAAAGTATATTCACGTATAGAGAGAGATCTATAACACCATGGTTCAAATAAATCAACCTCTTGCGCTGTCTGCTATTACTTTGCTACCAATAGCTCTTGGAAGTTTAAAGGCAAATGAACAATATAAAAGTTTTGGAGAAAAAAATGGAAGAAACACATCAAAGAAGTATCCAGTTTGAATGACTTCTGGATCATGTTCTAGATGTGAGGACTTCAATTTTGGATAGTAGCGCAGTGTACTCACATATGCATGGGCTTATGTGTTTGTATATATACATACGCACCCGCAAGCTGTGCTGAGAGCCCAGTCTGGGAACATTCAACTTAGACTGTTCAAAAGCTTAGATCGAAAATCTCATCCATCATGCAGACTTTGAGCGAGGCTCTAAGGCGAGACAAGCACATCAAGGGGCTGAAACTCTAAGGCTATGTACAGTCATCAGAGAAAGTAGTCTGCGTGGCTAGACACATACATCAAAGGTTTTTGATAGTCTCAGGATAACGGCAACAACTGCATTTGAAATGCGAGGCATACCTAAAGTAAAGTGTGTGCTCCCCTCGCTGTCAATTATTCTATCAGTGGGCATAGACAGGATCCACTTTTTTTTTTAAAGTACTTCTCTTCCTATGCATGTTTACTCTGCAGTAAGTCTCACTCTGTTCAAGGGGGCTTAAGTACACGTAAGTGCAACCTTTACACTGAAGGCTGCAACCTTTCTTTAGCCAAAAGGAGTACCAATATATAAAGGTCAATATTACCCTATATACTCATGTATAAGTCTAAAGATTTATGCCTTAAAATTGACCCTGAAAACCTGGGTCAACATATATGAAGCTTCTAAGAACAGCTGCTTGGGGGGGGGGGCTGGGCTGGGCTGGGCTGAGAAGCAGGACGATGGGAGTGTGTTAAAAAAAAGAGCTATTTTGCCTTGTTTTGAAGCAGCACAGAAACGGAGCTATTCTCCAAACAGGAAGAACGGTGAAGGAGCTTATGGGAGTTGTTGTCTTTGTGAGGGCTGCTGCTATGGAAGTACACTACTATACTCCTCACGAAGTCTACAACTTCCATAAGCTCCTTTATCTTTCTTTTTTTCCTATTTGGAGAATACAGTAGCTCCTTTTCTGTGTTGATTCAGAACAAGGTAAAATAACTTCCTTTCTTACTATACTACAAGAAATAGGTTGTCTGGGTGAACAATAGGTTGTCTGTCCTTTCTTACTGTTTGAAGAATTTCTGTTGCTGCCTCAGAACAAACACTGGTCATTTTTCAAGAATTCAAAGAATTTCATACACCCCTACATTTTACCCTTGAAACCCATGCATGGGTCATAGCAAATTCCATAATTTTTAGCTTAAAATGTGCCCTTGACTTATCCATGAGATCAACTTATACTCAAGTATATACGGTTTATCACCTTTAACAATTTGATTTCATGACAACATAGAAGAGAATTATCTTCTGTTTAACCACATAAAATGCATGGATGTATTTTACTTCTCCAGAATGGTTTGGATTTCAATGGGCAACGCAATCCTGTGTAACTTTCAAAGTAGTGTTATAGCCAGCCTTCCTTGCTAGGTGGGGCCACCATATTTATAGGACTGGCCATGACTGGCCCACTGGTGGTGAAATCATCACCTCGGGCAGAATATAGGCAAGTGGAAAAGGATTGGTGGGGGTGCCCCCTGTGTCTTCCCACAGGCTCTGCTAGCCACCACCTCTCTTTCTGCCCCACCATCTTGCCTTGAAGGTGGCAAGAAGAGAGTGACCAAAATGCTTAGTAGGTTGGGACACCTCCCTTATGAGAAAAGGCTACACCAGCGTTTGGGACTCTTCAGTCTAGAAAAAAAGGCGCCTGAGGGGGGACATGATTGAGACATATAAAATTATGCATGGGATGGAGAAAGTGGATAGAGGGAAGTTCTTTTCCCTCTTGCACAACATCCGAACTAGGGGACATCCACTAAAACTGAATGGCGGTAGAATTAGAACAGAAAAAAGAAAATATTTATTTACCCATTCATCCATTAATTACAGGGTAATTAATCGGTGGAACTCCTTGTCACAGGATGTGGTGATGGCACCTGACCTAGATGCCCTTTAAAAAGGGGATTGGACAGATTTATGGAGGAAAGGTCCATCACAGGTTACAAGCCACGATGGGTATATGCAACCTCCTGGTTTTAGTAGTAGGCCATCTCTTAATGCCCAATACAAGGAAGTGGCGACAGGATACAGGTATCTTGTAGTCTTGTGTGCTCCCTGAGGCATCTGGTGTGTCACTGTGAGATACAGGAAGCTGGAGTAGATGGGTCTTTGGCCTGATCCAGCAGCAGGGCTCTTATGTTCTTGCCTGGCCCTGCTCTGTGCCAGTTGTAGCCACTGCTTCACGTCTGCCCCATGCCTATGATTTTTAAAAGACAGAGAGGAGAGTAAGTGAATATGGGGAGAAAAAGATTCCTGCAAGAGCCACTGCTAAAGTTTCAACACTGCAGTACAGTAAAGAAGTTCTCTCGGTTGTATCTAAGTGCATGCCTATTAGCTTTGCTCGCAGTGTTTTGAGTCAGGATACATCTATTCCTTTTAAAATAAACAGAATCACCACTGAAATTCTGCTTGGCTGCATTGTGCTTAATTGTGCAAAATTAAGGACAGTGTTACATTTGGATATGCACCATCTACACGTAGTTAATTTACCAGCTACAAACTCTTCAGCAAGTTCCCAGGGATAGTAGCTTATTAAGTGTACAAGAGAAACATAATTGGTTTTTTTTTTTTTGACTGGGGAAAGACTGAAAGGCATTTAGAAGTATACTCAGCATGGGTGGACTTCTTGCTGCGAGACAACTAAAGGTCAATTCCAATGCCACCATTGTGTGCTTTGTACCCAGGGAAACTGGTAGCAGAACAAACACAGAGTTTGAAGTCACTACATTCTTTGGGGATGTGCATTTTTCACTACCACTATAGCATCTCTCTCTCTCTCTCTCTCTCTCTCTCTCTCTCTCTCTCTCACTCACGCACACGCAGACACGCAGACAGACAGAGTAGTATTGTCTTGTAAGTTCATAAGTGCTATATATTTTCCACATGCTAACAGCCCAATCACTGGCCATCTTCTCTTTGGGCCCTCCTGCCCACCCTGGAGCCGTTTGGCTCGAAAAGTAAGCAAAACGGTGGGTGTATGTGTGTGTGATTCAGGCTGCGCCACTGCCGAAATTTGGTGGCAGCGTGTGAAAATGTCACTCCCCAGGGGGTGTGGCTAGTGGCGTCACATGGGGGTGATGTCGGCGCCCCCCACAGGGTGTGTGGGAACGCCTCTGCGTGGCTCCCCATTACATTATGTTGATGCCTACCAATTGGCATTGCACTGTTTTCCGAGAGGATTCCGTGGCACTCAACGGCTCCCCTGGCTGGCTTCTGCAGCTCCCCTGGGAGATGCGACTCCCAGTTTGGGAACCACTTCCTTAGAGGGAAGGAGATGCACAGATGCCGCACAGGCTCGGACCTTGGGCCTTATTTAGCATGACCTCACCTAAGAGTTCAGCCTGACCTCACTCTTTGCAGAGTGAAGTCCTGCCTGGCTCCCAGGAATGCCACCCAGGGACCAAAATGGAGTTAGGTTAGACTGCACACATGTTGGGGAAAAAGAGGGCGTTTATAACGGCTCGGGTCCAGGGTATTTGAGGGACCGCCTCCTTCCTTATAATCTGACCCGTACTCTGAGGTCATCGGGGGGGCCTGTTAACCGTGCCGCCACTGAAGGAGGTGAGGGGGATGGCGGTGCGGAATAGGGCCTTCTTGGCAGTGGCGCCCCAATTGTGGAATTCCCTCCCCCTGGAATTGAGAACGGCTCCCTCCTTAGAGACCTTTCGGCAGGGCCTTAAGACATTTTTATTTAGATCAGCAAATGATGTCTGACATGGCGGGCTGGCTTTTTGATAGATGGCTTTTGACAGATGTAAATGTGGATGACCCACTGGGGCTGTTTGTTTTAATTATTTTAATTGTTTTAATTCTTGATTATAAATGTATATATGTATTTTAATGTTTTTATTGTAAGCCGCCTTGGTTGCCCTTGTGGGAGAAAGGCGGGGTATAAATTATATAAATAAATAAATATTATAACGAGGTCCAATAGGATTGGGCTGTTAGCTGCAATCCTATATATGCTTAACTGGGAGTAAGTTCCATTAACCTCAATAAGACTTATTTCTGAGTAGACATGCATAGGATTGTGATTTTAGTTTACAGTAGTAGCGTGTTGGGATTTGACTCCAGACTACCAGCCTGGAAGCACTTCCTGTATGAACCCAACCATGGCTTGCGTCTTTGCACCCACTACTTTCCACCATTTTAAGTTTCAAGAAGAAGATTTACATTTTCATTTTTTTTCTAGAAGGCTTTTCTATAAGGTAATTAATTAATTAACATGTGCTAGTTTTAAAAAATCTGGTTCATTAATTAAAGCTTCACTCTGTAGCACAATTCTTTGGTCAAGAATGGATTATAACAAATTGCATGAACAGAAATGAGAGAAAAAGGAATTTGTAGGGTCTTTCCCTCATACAACAAAATGAAAAATGCAGAAAAAAATAGCTGCCGAATAGTCCTTCTCTCTCTTTCCTAGTTCCCCAGCCCACGATCACCCCATGAAATGATCAGTAGCTTACACTGCAATCCTGTGCACGTTTACTTAAAAGCAAGGCCCATTGTGTTCAGTGGGTCTTACTCTCAGGAAAGTGTGTGTAGAATTGCAGCCTTAAGGACAGAGAAAAGAAAGTACCACTTTACAGAACAAATAATTATCATATGAAATTCACAGTCAGGTTTGTAAACCACTGCGCATAGTGGTTTGAGAGAGAAACCACCAGAACGTGGGAAAACATAACCTGGCGTTCAATGAAATATTCAATGTCTCAACACTTCTAGATGGTGACATCATAGTTTTAAATGCATGCTATAGAAAATAGTATGCGGAAAGGACTGGGCATTCAAGAAGTTTGTTGGTCTGTTTAGGCAGATGGCCATTACTATGGGGAATGGACTGCAAACTCTGAAATGGAATCTCCTACTGTGATTATGTTTATAAAACTGCAAGACAAGCACTTACTTGGAAAGAGAAATTATATGGTAGAAACAGCACATTGATGTAGATTACATCATTACCTTGATATAAATGAAACACATGGCCTTCTCATAGCCTGCAATGTACTGTGGCAATGGGAACATTTTTCTACTGCATCTAAATTAGCCACTGCTATATAATTTATTTCCAAGCAAGCTTCTCAAGAAGGGAAATTACTTTAAAACTCCAGTTGCCACAAAGTTGAAGGGAAAAAGACCTAATTCATTGCTGTGTTTTGTCTCTCCTCTGTCCTTCCCACCCCTGCCTGAGCTGTGCTAACATCCCGCAGTTTGTGACTTGTGATGTTGTCAAGTTTCAGAGGGGTGTGTGGAAATAAGCTTTTTAACAATCTCTTTAAACGCGTGTATCTTTGACTAGATGTGGGTCAAGCTTTCATGTTTAGGAGAAAGGAGTGTTTATTGTTTCCCCCAGCCATGGTTCCAATCAGGATCACACTCCCCCCCCCCCTATTTACCACAGGAAAAATGCATCCTTTGGCTTTCAGTTGAAGCTATTTTCCCTCTCATAACTAGCATTAGAGGGGGGGGGGGAATGATTCTACCTGGAACCATGTTGAGACAAAGTTTTAAAGCCTCTTTACCCATGTCAACGTTTTGCCACCTTCCCAGCACAATACTTAATAAACCAGGGGAGAAAAGGCCAAAGCACACATTAACATAAGGAAACATCCCAAGATGTGTCTTCCCTTTCCTCTCTACAACAGTGTTTCCCAAACCTTTTCGACCTGCGGCTCCCTTGGCCATTGGCGACCATTGGCCGCGGATCCCCATTACATGTTGATGCCTGCCAATTGACATTGCACTGTTTTCCGAGATGATTCTGTGGCATTCCGCGGCTCCCCTGGGTGCCACGCCTCCCAGTTTGGAAACCACTGCCCTACACTGATGTTTCAGCAGTGAAGGTGATAGAAGTACACTGTAAATGCTCTCGAGGCCCTCATCAAAAGTTCTGTCCAGTCCCCTTCCCCCCCACCCCCTGCAGCTTAAGTTGAGAGGCAGTGACTTCCCTAAGATCACCTAGGGAGTTCATGGCAGAGGCAAGATTGAAGCCAGGAAAGTCCTGATTTGCAGCTCAGGCACTTGGCCACTATGCAACACCAGCTTACAATTAGCTCTCACAATTAGCTTACTTAATGTTGCCTATTTAAGCGTTTATTGTTCAACACAGATGCTTGCTTTCTCTGAGTTTCTCTCAACTTACGGGTATTGTAATAGAGTTTGTAAGCATCTAATTACCGTAATATTCACTTCTAATATTCCCTAAGACACTAAGGATATGCCTCACACTTACCTAAGTGTAAATATCTCCATCCAGTGGAGATAACATGTGGGGCAAGATTTGCTTTTGAATTAACTCAATTGACTTTTGAAAGAGGGATAAATATTTGTTTCTCTCTATCTCTTTTTTGCTTGATGTTTTGGATGGTTACTTTCAAGCTTGTTAATTGTGTTATATGTATCTGCTTCTGAGGAGTTCTAACAAGTTAATTATCCCCCAAACTTCAGGTTTCTTTGTTTGCTAATTGAGTCAATCACTCAACATCCTTAGCCTAGGATTGTCACAGGGAAACAAAGAAGCGTAGTATGTTTAGGGATAACATATTCAAGAAAAAAAAATACTTCCTCTTTAGGAGTTTGGCCTAATATTCTTCCTCTGTTTGAAATCTAATTAATCATCCTGTTTTTGAAGAAGCAGAGTTGATTGTTCCAGGAAAGTTAATTGAGAAAGTTTATGCAGGAATTGAAGCTTCTATGAGTTGCTTTTCTTTGTCTTTTAAAAAAAAAATATTTACAGGCCTTTGCCTAATCTTTTTGCATTTCATGCATTTCAGCCTTCTGAAAACGAAAGAGTAAAAAACATCAACCAACAACAAAAAGAATTATCATCATCAACCATTCTGCAAGCTCTTTATTTCGTTTGACATTTTTAATGCAGGAATGTTTCATACCATTCCGAGCTCCAAACGGTAGCTTGCTAAACTCTCAGTTGCACGATTGGGGTAAGCAGATTTCTGACAACCATCTGCTTTGCCATTACTACTTCCGCCTCATCAGGCCATTGGAAATTAAAATACTGAGGCAAGCAGAGGAGTTAAGATGATAATTGTGGAGCTGTTTTGGATGGAGCTGCTGTTTTCTCCGATAGTTTGGTACAAATAATTGTTGCTGAGTTCGTTCCATAGAATGAGCGCTGCAAAATGGTGAGGTGCCTAACCTATTTTATGTTTCTGTGAGCCTCTGTTGCCATTGGCATCGCTATATTTTTTGCTGATCTGGCAGGAAGTGGTATTAGAATGCAGTATTGTTGGAAAAGAATTGTGCATAGGTTGTATATGTAACAGTGGGATATTTACAGCTGATGTTAATACGTTCCCTCATCATCCATATGCAACTCTTTACATCTCTGTTCAAGTCTTAAACGAGTTGTATAAATTCTTACTTCGACAGAGGAGCAAGTGCCGAGAAATCTCATGGTGCAGAAGCCCAGTCTAAGCACAATGCTAATACAAAAGACATAAGAAAAGCCCTGCTGGGTCAGACCAAAGGCACATCTAGTCCAGCATCCTGTTTCCCGCAGTGGCCCACCAGATGCCTCTGGGAAGTCCATAAGCAGGAGAGAAAGGTATACTTCTCCAAGCCATTGCTTCCTTGCAATTGGTCTTCAGAGGCATACCTAGGGTGCCCAGATTCAATAAAAGACAGGGTGCCTATATCTTTAACCATTGGAATTTGGGCAGGTGCATCATGGAAGGCTGCAACAAGCTACACCTGCCCAAATTCCCTCTTCTTACAATGGTTAAAGGCATAAGCACCCTGTCCTTCATTGAATCTGGACACCCTAGGCATACCGCCAATGAACTTGGAAGAATTGCATATTTGTCATGACTACTAGCCAATCATAGACGTGACTTTAATGACTTTGGCCAATCCATTTTTAAAGCGATTCAAGCTAGTGGCCATCCTCAAATCTTGTGGCAATGAATTCCACAGCCTAATTATGCGCTGTGCGAAGAAGTACCTCCTGTTGTCTCTCCTAAATCTTCCTTCAGTCAATTTCCTTGGAAGACGCTTTGTTCTAGTATTGTGAGAGAGGGAGAACAACTTCTCTCTATCGACTCTTTCAACACAAGGCATTATTTCATGTTTCAATCATGTCTCCCCTTCGTGACCTTTTTTCCAAGCTAAAAAGCCCCAAACATTGTAACCTTTTCTCATAAAGAAAATGAGAACACCTTATGATTTTGCTTGCTCACATTTGCACCTGTTACAGCTCTACCATATCCTCTTGAGATGTGATGACCAGAACTGTACACTGGATTCCAAATGTAGTTGGGGACTATAACATTGAGCCGTGGTGGCTTAATGGTTAAGACGCTGAACTGCAGACCAGAAGGTGCCGAGTGCCACGTGACGGTGTGAGCTACCATCTTCGGCTCCACCTCCTGCCAACCTAGCAGTTAGAAAGCAAGAAATTGCAAGTAGATTAATAGGTACCACCTTGGCGGGAAGATAACAGCGTTCCATACAACTTGGTGTTGAGTAATGTCGGCCACATGACCAGGGAAGCGTCTTTGGACATTGCTGGCTCAACGGAGATGACCACCACCCCTAGAGTCAGTAACAACTGGCTTTCGAGCAAGGCACTTACTTTTTACTATAATATTAGCAGCCTTATTTTATTGACCTTTTACTATAATATTAGCAGCCTTATTTTAAGCCCTACACTGGAATCTCCCTTGTTCTCTGGAAGGAGTAAGGGGGGATTCCTGACCAATGGGATGTCCTCCTACTCTAGGAAGGCAGGGTTGCTTTAAGACTAAGTCTCCTCCCATGTAGGAGGGCGCCCCGCCCCCAGTTTGGCCCTGCCTTCGCTAGTGGGTCACCAACTAAGCGTGGATTCTGGAGAAAGTATCACAGGGTTACGCATTGCAGTTCTTGTCCAAACCCAGGGACAGGTTCTGGCCAGTACCAGTTTCCAAGAATCGACTCAAGCACAGATAGAGGCTCCAAGCGATAAAACATCTGCTGGAGATACAGGCCATAGAGGCCATGCCCAGGGGTCAACAGGGAACAGGGGTGTATTCGACACTGTTCCTAGTCCCAAAGAAGAATGGAGAGTTCAGTCATCTTGGACCTCAAGGGCCTGAACAGATGGCTGAGGAAGAAACATTTCTGAATGGAGACATGGAGGTCAATTGTGGAGTCTCTTGAGCAGGGAGACTTCCTGACCTCTATAGACCTGAAGGAGGCTTACCTCCATGTCCCCGTTCACCCCAGGAGTTCTCTAGTGCCGAGTCAGCAAATCGAGCACCTGGGTCTCCAGATAGACACAGACATGTTCCGGATCACTTTCTCTGCAGAAAGACAATCAAAGGTCACATGTGCTCTGCGGCAGGTGATGGAGGCCACAGCTTTGGAGGTCATGACGCTGGCATCGATCCAAGGTCTCCTTGTATCTTGTCAGGACATAGTGGCCTGGGCGAGGGCTCATATGAGACCTCTGCAACAATTTCTGAGGCCTTTCCAAAAGGAGATTGAGAGGCAGAGTGCCCTTCTGCTCCCCATTCCAGTGAACCTCAAAACCAGTTTGGGCTGGTGGCTGCAGGACGGCAGGCTCCCCCAGGGCATGAGCCTACTACAGAGTGACCCAGGGTAGTGACCACAGATGTGAGCCTGTTGGGCTGGGGGGCTCATCTAGAGGACACTGTAACCCAGGGGCTATGGTTGTCAGATGAGTCAAATCTCAGCATAAATTTGCTAGAGTTGCAGGCGATCCGCTTAGCCCTGCTAAGCTTTCAGGACCAACTAAGAAATGCCCACTTCCTAATTCGCATAGACAACGTAACAGCGAAAGTGTACGTAAACTGGGAGGGGGGAACCCGGTCTTCCAGATTGAATCAGGAGGCCATGCAGTTAGTGGAGTGGGCGGAATCACACCTGGCCTCGATCAAGGCCGTGCATCTGGTGGGAGTCAAAAACGTTACAGCGGATTGGCTGAGCCGCCGGACAATCAGGGAAGCAGAGTGGCAGCTGCATCCCCAGGTGTTCCATCTAGTAGTTCAGCGGTTCGAAAAGCCCCAGGTAGATCTATTCGCCTCCAGCGCCAACAGGCAGCTGCCACGGTTCTTCGCAAGGCAGCCAGACACAGGTGCCGAGGCAGTGGACGCGCTGCAGATTCCGTGGCCCAGCGGTCTGCTATATGCCTTTCCCCCGGTGGCGCTCATCCCAAGAGTTATCCGCAGGACTCGACATCTTGCGGCAATCAGCAGTGTTTTGGGGGCGGGAGGAGATCAGTCCTTTTCTAGTAACCTGCATATAAAACGTTTCCTCAGAGGGGTCTCATTGATTAACCCTGCCACCTCAACTTTTGCTGCGTCCGTGCTACGTCCGGCCAATCAGAGCCTGTTGTTTGACCACGGAACGCGGACGTGGACAATGTAGCTCGGGCTTAAATCCTGTTCTTTAAGCAGTTAACAATCCACAAAATGACCTGCCTTCTTATTCCATGACTGCTAAGTTTTCTCAATAGTCTTTGGTGAGGAATGTTTGTCACAAGCTTTTACAAGTCCAAGGATAGACAACTAGGCACCTTCTAAAGTGCTATCCTCTTGTATTTAGTAAGCGAGAGCAACTGTCCCCCTTGACTCCAGCATGGTGTCTTTTCCAGTGGGTGTGTGTGTGGTTTAACCAGTGGCGCAGCGAGAACGGGAGGCCCCAGAATGGAAAAGGGATCCTTTGAATTCCTCTTTTGGAGGGGATTTGAATCCCTTTTCCATTCTGGGGCCTCCCATTCTCGCTGCACCGCTGGTTAAACCGTCACAAAAGTTAAGTCAGATTGCGCTGTTATTATGGTGCTGTTAAAATATTAGTTGTGGCCTAACTTAGCCCAGTTCCATTGTCCTGACTCTCATTTCCATGTATGGGCGCAAAACTGCCCCTCCCCCATGCTTTAGTTCAAAGCTCAGGCTTCCTCATATTTGCCTTTAAAAAAAAATATGCCTCCGTTATAAAGATGGAGGCACAGTGATGTTTGCAGTCTCACTTATCTAGCGTGTAAATTATATACCAGTTTATACTGATGACAACGATCAGCTCCATCCTGACCTGTGAATTCCGCACCATGGTTGACATTCTGTTAAAAGAGTGTGTTGGAGTATTAGATATTTGTCTTTGCCTGGGGACTTCCCATGCTTCTAACTATGTGCTCCAGTCCCAAATCCAGAGTTTACGATGCTGCCACCCAGATGCTCCTTTCTTGGTCATTTAACATCTTCACGTTGTAACACTGTGTGTATTTTCAGAATAACCAGCCAGAAGTAGCACGCAGAAGAGAGAAACTGTCAAAGCAAACCAGCTCTTAAACAATATGCATATGTTTTTGTGAACTTATATCAATGAATAAAAAACACAGCACCACAGAGAGAGTGAAAAATAAAATAAAATATAGGCAATATCAGCAGAACGGCCGGAAAATAATGTGAGGGGTTTTTTTTCTTCTTCATTTCATCAAAGTTTTTAATGCCATGTCAGCAAATGTTGAGTATTATAGAAGTTATTCCAGAAACTGCTACAGCATGAAAAATTAATGGCCTGTTTGTAAAACTGGTCAGTAAAGTGGAGGGGGAAAAAAAAAACCTCTTACCATATGCCAATGGAGATAGTACACAGGTTACTCCCCGTGGCGCTGTAGCATACCACTTTTGGATGATCCGCAGTGGATTTGCAGGCAAACGGAAAAGCATTTCCAGTTCATAATTAACTGAAGTCAAATGACCATAAGTGCTGATTTGCACAAGTTATATATATATATATAACATATATTAATGTTTGTTATTACATTCTCGAAAAGCAGGCATGGTTGCTACCTCCTGAGAAACTCTAATGCCTCCTCCAAGACCCATGTAGCAAACTCATGCAGGAAGCAAAAGTAGCTAAATATGCATATTTTTGAATCTTCCTATGACATGCTGTGCATCATGCTGTTATATACTGCAAGTTAGCAAGAAGAGTTATATCACATTGCTGGAGAAAAAAAACTATGCGGCACTTCTGAAAGGAAGGTGAAAAGTTTTTTTTAAAACAGTCAAAATGTATACATTTTGTGTATAGACAGAAAAACAGAAGACGCTAGGAAGCTAACAGTTTATGATGTTCAGGTGTGGGCTCCAGATATTTGAAGGAGTGCCTCCTCCCATACATCAGTCCGCCTCCCTGTCCCAGTGTCTTGTGGCCATCAGGAGAGGTCCTGTTGTCATCTGAAATTTGGCAGGTTAAGTATCAGTTAAGTATCAGTAGCTGGGCAGCTTGCTTATGCTTGGATTGTCTACAGTTATGCCATTTCTTGATTGCCTCGTATAATTAATACAGAGTGGAAGTATAGCTTCAAAAAAAAGCACAAACATAAATGTGTATAGAATTTATGGAATGCTTCATAGGTTGGTTCTACGCTCATGCGTAGATAAATAAAATGTTTTGATGATTTGTTTCTATTCCTTTACATGAGTTACCTACAGCCCTTTGCCATTAAGGAATCATCTTTCCTCCCGATGGTCTCAGAGCATCTGTCAATCAGGTTGCAACGTACCAACTATTTGCTTCATTACAGTCCCCATTGAAGTCAATGGAGTTTCAACACAGGGCTCCAATTCAAGGACCAGGATATATTCTGAAGGAGGTCGATTCAACAGCATGAATGGATTTGACAGGGTGGCCCCTTTCGTAACGTGAATACTCTGAGCTGGCTAACGCTTCCTACACTTTCTTTAAACATGCAGTTTTAAAATGGATACTATACTGTTGATACTGAACGTAGTGGCCTCGCATTATCCGCGGGTTAGGCATCTGCGGATTTGACCAACCATGGATGGCCTCCCCGCGCCTCAGTACACCTCCTGGATGCGACAGGAAGTCACGTTCACGAGCCAGAAGTAGCTTCTGGTTGTGTCCGGGAGGTGTTCTGAGGTGCGGGGAGGCCCATAGAGTGGGCCACAGGTCCCACACAACCTCCGGAGGGCTTGGTGCAGCTGCAGAGTTAGTATTTGCAGCACCGTGACCCAGACCCCAGCGTTCATGGATTCGCGGTATCCGCGGGGTGGACCCAACCACCACCCCCTGGTAGATACCGAGGGACCACTGTGTTTGCTACTTGAATTGTTTTGGCAGCTAGTATGATTTCAAGGCATCTCAAAGGCAAAAGGAGCTCAGTCTTTCCACTGCCACTGTTTACCTACACACCTCTGTCCATCTCCACACCACGTGTGAAATGGGTGGAACAGCCCTGAAACTTTATCCATGATCCTGCTTCTTACAGTGAGAAGCCCTTGGCTTTTCAAATTTAGTCATGCATATCTCCTGTGTCACCAGATAAGGAGCAGTTGCCATATTGTTAAGATGTATAGCATTGTAAAGTAGCCCATTGAAGGGCAGATGCATTTTCCATTGATCAGCAGTGGCATTTTCATGGCATTGTTTCATCCAAGCTGGGATTCTACGGCTCAGTCAGCTAAATGGTTTGAAATAGCACGGCAGAAAAGACTTCCTGCAAACTCTGTCCAGCACAAACTATCCCAGCTGGATGTGATGGGAAAACATGAACATCAAGAGGTGGCAGATTCACATACACAACCACTACCTCTGTAAAAAGAATAGAACTAGGGAGGAGGAGCATTCCTCAAATGGGGAAACGGAATTCTTACCTTGTGAATCTCCTGTTCTGGGATGAGGAAGAGGGCATTCCTGACTGTGGGTTGTCCCTCCCACTTAGAAGGCAGGATCGGCTTGGCTGAAATTGTCTCCTCCCCGTGGGAGGGGCCTCCCAGAACCCAGTCCAGACTGAAGAGCCGAAGAGACACCTCTCCCAAGAAAACGCGCGCCGAAGGGCGCTCAAACTGAGTGTAAAACAGGTAAAACTGGAAACAAAACCGTGTTAAACGTGGCCAAAAACAGATAGGCAACGGGAAAACACAGATAAAAGAGAACGGACATGAAAAGAACCTCATTCTAGCCCAGGAGAAGAGGAACCTCAGAAGATGCGCCACCTCCGCCCATAGAAAGGGAGAACTGACACCGGCCCCAATCCCCAAGCTGTGAAGAGGCGGGACGGAATGCCCTCTTCCTCATCCCAGAACAGGAGATTCACAAGGTAAGAATTCCGTTTCTCTGGATCGAGGAAGAGGGCATTCCTGACTGTGGGATTTACCAGAGCCGTAAAACCAGGGTGGGCAGCGAAGGGCGTGAGATCATTGTGGCAAAACTTTCTGGAGAACCCTCCTACCAAAGGAGGCCTCAGCAGAAGCCATACGGTCGACCTTATAGTGTTTAAAAAAGGTATGGGTAGAAGACCAGGTGGCCGCCTTGCAAATGTCTTCCAGCGAGACAAAACCTTCATACGCTGCCGAAGTAGCAGCTCCCCTAACGGAATGTGCCGTGATACCCAGAGGGGGATGCTTTCCAACCATCCTGTAGGCGGAAGCGATAGATGCCTTCAGCCATGAGGAAATGGCAACCGAGGATGCCCTAGAGCCCATCCGAGGGCCTTCGAAATAGAGAAAGAGGGCCGAGGAGTTACGGAAACCCTTAGTACGTTCGATATAAAAACGAAGCGCCCTCCGAACATCCAGGGTGTGCCATAATTTTTCCTTGGGATGCTTAGGATTAGGACAGAATGAAGGTAAGCACAGCTCCTGGGTACGATGGAACAACGAATTGACTTTGGGCACAAATTTGGGGTCCAGCCTGAGCACAACCTTGTCCCTGTGGAAGATACAGAGAGTAGGGTCTGTGGAAAGTGCCCCCAGCTCAGAGACCCTCCTGGCGCTGGTAACCGCCACCAAAAACAGGGTCTTATACGTGAGTTCCCTCAGCGGGGCAGTCGCCATAGGTTCAAAAGGAAGGTGAGGTAATGCCGAAAGTACCGTATTCAGATCCCAGGAGGGACATCTATGTACAGGTGGCGGATTGAGTAGAGACACCCCCCTCAAAAAACGTTTGACGTGTGGGTGGGATGAGATATTTATGCGAAGGGATGCACCCAGAATGCCCTGAAGCGCCGCCACCTGCCTCCGCAAGGTATTAGTTGCGAGCCCCAACTCCAGACCATCCTGAAGAAACTCAAGGATGTGCTTAATCTTAGGCTTTGTGGGAGACACCTTCCCCTTTTTACACCACTCCACAAACCTCCTCCAGGTCACACAGTAAGCTCGACTAGTGGACACTCTGCGAGAAGCCAAAAGTGTGGAAACCACCCTTGAAGAGTAACCATGCCCGGTTAGGGCCGACCTTTCAACTTCCAGGCCGTGAGTCTGTAAAGAGTGGGACGTGGATGCAGGAGGGGACCCTGACGAAGGAGATCTTCCCGTGCGGGAAGGGGCCAGGGAGGTTCGACGGACAGATTGATCAGATCGGGGAACCAAGGTCTCCTGGGCCAGGAGGGCGCGATCAAAATCACCACAGATAACCCCTCCCGAATCCTGCGAAGAACCCGGGGTAGGAGAGGAATTGGGGGAAAAGCATACAGGAGACCCGGAGGCCATTGGCACTGTAACGCGTCCGTCCCCTCTGCTCCGCCTTCTAGCTGCCTTGAGTAAAACCTGGGCAGTTGAGAGTTTACCTTTGTGGCGAAGAGATCCATAACTGGATGCCCGAAGCGCTGTGTTACCATTAGGAAGACTTCCGGATGCAGCTGCCACTCTTCCTCCCGGAGGGTCTGCCGGCTTAGCCAATCCGCCGTCACATTCCTTACCCCTGCCAGATGTTCGGCCCGGATCGACGCCAGGTTCTGTTCCGCCCAGGAGAGTAATAGCACAGCCTCCTTGTGCAATCCGGAGGATCGGGTTCCGCCCTGGCGATTTATGTAGGCCTTCGCCGAGGTGTTGTCGGTGCGGATGAGGACATGGGTGTTCAGCACCTGCTGGCGGAAAAACACTAGGGCCAACCTCACGGCCCGTAACTCCAATCTGTTCATACTGTACTGAACCTCCACCTGGGACCACGTCCCCTGCGCAAACTGCCCCAAGAGGTGCGCCCCCCAACCCCACAGACTCGCATCGGACGTGAGCACGGTCCGCTGGGGATGCAATAAAGACATGCCCTGAGCCGGGCGACCTCCCGTCACCCACCACGAAAGGGAGTCCTTGATCGAATCCGGAACCAGAACCTGCTCGTGACACTGCTGTTCTATCTGAGATTGGTAGGGCATGAGGAAACGCTGGAGCGGGCGCATGTGGAGGCGTGCCCAGGCAACCACGTCCTGGCAAGACACTAGGACCCCCAGGAGCGATGCCAGAAACATGATGTCCGCAGTCTGAGAACCCCTGACCCTGTTCACCATAGAGCAGAGAGTGGCTTGTCTGTCCCGGGACAGTGACACGCTGAATTGTGCCGTGTCCATAATCAGCCCCAGGAGTTCTATGCACTGCGAGGGGGTTCGGGAGCTCTTGGCCCAGTTTATCACAAACCCCAGTGATTGTAGGAGGTCCGTTGTGACCGAGAGGTCCGACAGAGCCTGGGACCGAGACGGAGATTTGACTAAGATGTCGTCCAGATAAGGATACACGTAGATCCCCTTTTGGCGCAGGAATGAGACTGGTGCTATTAGGAGTTTCGTAAAAACTCGGGGGGCTGCCGTGACCCCGAACGGCAGAGCTCGGAACTGGAGGTGGTTCCCTCCATAGCAGAAGCGAAGGAAGGCCCGATGACGCGGAAGAATGGGGACGTGGAGATATGCCTCTTGGAGATCGATAGATGTTAAGAAGTCGCCCTTGTCCAGGGCTGCCACGATTGATCTCCACGTTTCCATCCTGAAGCGTCGTTTCCGGAGAGACCTGTTCAGGGATTTCAGATCCAGGATGGGTCTGAGATCCCCATTCTTTTTTGGGACTAGAAAAAGGATGGAGTAGACCCCCCTCCCCCTCTGGGATGGGGGGACCGGTTCTATCGCCCCTATCTCTAGGAGATGACGGATAGAGTTCAGCATGTTCTGATGCCTGATAGGGTCCTTTGACCTTGCCACCTTCACAAACCGGGGACGAGGCCTGCGGAGAAACTCCAGAGCATATCCCTTGGAGACCGTCTCCTGAATCCACGCATCGCTGGAAATTTCCTTCCAGCGATGGGCGAAGAGCAGGAGACGGCCACCGACAGCGGCGGAGGACGTCTCTGGAGAAGAGTCATGTGGCTCGCTGTTCCTTATGTGCTTTGGCGTGGGCATTTGAGGAGGAAGCCTGGGGCTTGCTTTTGGGGAACACACGAGACTTGTTCCACCTGCTACGTTGTCTATGAGAGTCCCTGTTACGCTGGTCAGTCCTGGAGGGACGAAAAAATTGGTTCTTACTTTTCGGCGGTTCCTTAGAAACCGAGGGTAAGACTTTCCGCTTGTCCTTGTTTTCCACAAGGATATTATCCAAAGCGGAGCCAAACAGTTTCGTACCCTGGAAAGGGATACCTGCCAGTCTGACCTGCGAACCTGGATCCACAGACCACTGCCGAAGCCAAATGTTGCGGCGAGCCACAACATTGGAAGCTAGGGCCCTGGCATCCATTTGAAGGGCGTCAAAAGAAGCGTCGGCCGAAAAGGCCGCAGCAAGAGAAATCTTTTTAAGCGTATTCTTGGCCGTTTTAGACAGGCCATGCTCAGTGGCAGCGAGGTCCTCAGCCCATAAAAAGGAGGCACGTGCGAAGATGGAATTTACTGCTGAAGCACGTGCCGCCACTGAGGAGGCGTCAAAATTCCTCTTCAGGGCCGCCTCCACCCTCTTATCACAGGGGTCGCGAGGCCCCCCCTCACCTTCTGAGGGGATCACAGAGGCAGTGGCCAGGGCCGCCACCGGCGCGTCCACCACCGGAAACTTAAAGGACGCCATCACAGAATCAGAGAAGGAATAGAACTTGCTAACGAGGCGAGAGGGGTGTCTGGTTGCAGTAGGGGTACCCCACTCCGTATCGAGCACCCTCTGGAAAGCCTCAGGCAGAGGGACCGTTTCAGGTTTGATTGGTCCCTGAGGGAAAAGAACTCTGGATGACGAGCGAGCTTGTTCAGGCAGGGCCTCAAAGTTGGGGGGTGGGGCCAGGTTCAAAGATGTCACCACTTTGCTCAACATTCTGGGGAAGAGTTCGTGAGGGAAAAGGCGATCAAGTTTGGATTCCTGCGAAACATTGTCGTCCTCCCCCGACAGTTCCCCCTCCTCCTTACTGGAGTCAGGAGAAGAATAGTCCTCTGAAGAAGGAGAAGGAGACAGTTCAATAACTACATGTCTCCTGCGTTTCCTCATTGCCTTAGTCTTGGAGCCCCTCACAACTTTGCCCCTGGAAACCCTGCGTGGACGTTTGGGTAACAGTGTTTCCTCAGCTGAGGAGGCTGAAGACAGTAAAGAGAGGGGACTAGGGGACCTCCTGCGCTTGTGGCGCTGGGAGGACCTAGGCATAGCCCTTGAAACAGGTTTCAAAGCTCCCTGGACTGCCTCCTGGACAGCCCGCGCGATTTGGGCTTGAATGGCAGCGTCCAGGGGTTGCGGTTGGTTGGAGGGGCCCTCCCCCGATGCGAGAGCCTCATCCCCCCGGGGGCAGTCGCCTGGGCTACCTCAGTCATTGTCCAAAGGATCCCCCCGTCGAAATCAGCAAAGAACGCTCTTACCAGATGATCCAAACGACGGGGAGATCAATGCGCTCCCCCACAGCGCGCCGCCTCGGGGCTAAGGCCAACCGAGTGAAGGAGAAAAATCTCCGGGCCGCAGCCGCTCGGAGATCGGGGGCGAAAAAGCAAGCTGTATGCGCGCGTAGAAACGGCCTCCTAGAGGTCCGCTCTACCTCCGCGTCAGCTGCCGCTCAGCGGGAGACGAAGGGCGACGCCGGCTCGGCCGCCGCCTTAGCGCCTCAGCGCGAGGTTCCTCCCTCCTGCACAAGCGCCCGAGGACGCCAACGAAAAGCGCGGGCTACGGCCTCCCGGTGCGGCGAGGCCGAGCTCTGAAGCGCTGAGGCGATTCACCCAGTTCTCCCAGCCTGACAGGAAAAGGCGGGAAAGGGTGAGAGGAGGGGAAAGAGCAAAAACAGCGAGGAGAAAGGAGAAAAAACACGGAGAAAAAGGAGAGAAGACTAGGAAAAAAGGAAAGGTAATAGAGAAACTGGAAAATAAACGATTAATTTCCTATTGAAGTGTAGAGCCAGAAAAGCCTGCGACCTGTCTCTAGGAAGGCAGGATCGGACTGGGTTCTGGGAGGCCCCTCCCACGGGGAGGAGACAATTTCAGCCAAGCCGATCCTGCCTTCTAAGTGGGAGGGACAACCCACAGTCAGGAATGCCCTCTTCCTCGATCCAGAGAAGCTCATTGACAGAAGCTCTCAACCACCTCAGCCCAAGACTACATGGATGTGGGTTTCTTTCTGTTCTCCCTCAGAAAGGACTGGCTCATCCAAGAGACCAACTGAAGCAGCTGCCTCAGGCCGCATTGGTGGGGGAGTGCTTGGTTCGATCTGCCAACTTCCCTTCACTGCTCCTCCTCCTTCCCCCATTTCCTGGAAGAAATAGTTGGGATGGAGTAGAAGAAGAAGTATGGAGAGGATGTATTCCATGCTCTAGCCCACCACTCTCCTCCACATTTCCTCTACTACTCCACCTCTTCTTCATTTTCCAATCCAGTGAGTGGGAGGAGGAGAGGCTGGCACACTACCAGGTAACCAAATAGCTGCATGCTAGCGGAGACCAAAACAGCCCTGGTGCCAGTAAGTCAGGGCAGGAGGTGGGCAGAACTATATATATATATAGGGTGGGTGGGGTGGGTTAGATAGGACTGGGCTGTGAGTGTGATTGTTCATTGCTAGATTTAGGAGAGGTCAAGAGAGGTCAAGAAACAATTGCAGAAATGAATGGCATCATTTCTAAAAACCACACATCAAGTTTTTAAATTGATTCTTATAACTGCTAAAACTTCCAGCCCTGCTCCTTTTTGTATGTTTGTATTTTGTATTGCTACATTTGTGCAGTGTAATGGCTAAACAATTGAGGTGTCTATCAGGACTTCCCTGGTTTGAACCTTGCCTCTACTGTGAATTCTCAGTAGGTGGCCTTAGGCAAGCAGCTCCACCTCAGCTCTCCAGCTGCAATATGGGAATAATGATACTGACTCACCTTACAGGGTTGTTGTAATAATAATGCATGTGAAGCACTTTGCAAACTGATAAAGTGCTATACAGTCGCCTCCCGTATCTGTGGGCCCCGTATCCGTGGTTCTCCAGCAAGCTCTCCATGCCATTCTGAAGCTAACCTACCATTGCTATCCACACCATTCTGAGGTTCTCCACAGCCATCCTCAAGTTATCTGCTCCTGCAATTCCTGACCAGGTTAGAAAAGGACTTATACTGGGCAGTACATATAGGGTTCGCTACTGTCCACTGTTTAAGCACCCACAATAGGTCTTGGAACCTATCCCCTGCAGATATGGGGGGGACTGTATAAGTGTTAGATACTACTGTTAGCCACCGTGCCCCCCCCACAGAGAGAGAGAGAGAGAGAGAGAGAGAGAGAGAGAGAGTATATGTATATATCTATGAACCTTCACCTTTATATACTACTTTCCCCATGTGCTCAAAGCACTTCCCAAGCCAGGTCACGTGAAGTCTGAAAGACCAGCACGGATATTTCCACATTGTAGATGGGAAGCTGAGCAATAGCAACTTCCCTTAGGCCGGCAAGTACGTTCATGGCTAAGGTGAGAATTGAGCCAGAGATCCTTTTTTATACATTCCTTTATAAAACCATTCCTTTTTATACCTTATCATACTTATTTCCCATCTTTCCATCAACCTGTTTCCCAAGATGGCTTACAAAAGTGAAAACTATCAAGGACAATTTAAAATCCAATTAGCAACAACATTTTGATCAAAACTAAAGTCACTGTTTATATTTTTCCTTCCCTATATGCATTGGTTGGTGGCAACAATCTCATTTGCATAATCCTCCAGTTATTTCTCACAAGTTCGGTCTGTTCAGTAGGAACTTGATGTCACATCAGCTGTTTTCCTTTTTCATTTTAAGTACAGGAGACGAACGGGGAGGGGGAAAGAGAGAGTCCATGCCAAAGTGATCATTCTAATAACCGTACTAGTTCCCAGTCAGTAGCGTTGCTCAAACACTGAAAAATCCCTGGACTCCTACTTTCCATGCTCCAAACATGCATGGTCAAACATAGCAACCATGTTCTGTTCAGTAAGTACATTCAAAATGGTTGTGTTTGGCTGGGCTAGTTGTCCCAGAAGCAAGTTGGAAAGCAGTCGGTATATACACATCTGATCTGTGCCAGATCCACATTACTCTGACCGAAGTCCAGGTGAGATGTGGTGTGTGTGCTGTTTGTGTATGTTGCATAGGATATAACATGTTGCATAGCAAATCATTTTTTAAAGAGTGCATTTTAATCATTCTATGATGGTCATGGTTTGGGTTTTTTTCCCTAACTTCTTTGAGGAATTGTGGATGTTTGCCCTTACCTGAGGCATAGGGCACCCCTTTCACTCAATTTTAAGTTTGCAAGCCCTACCTTTCCAGTTTGTAAGGGTTTTTTTTTTTTTCCTTCCATGGTTACTATGGGACTTTTTTTTAAATTATGCTGCACACAACTTGCTGTGGTTTTTTTTAATTGCATTAAGTTAATTAGGTTTATGGGCTGTGATCACAATGCAATCTGTTGAACATGTCCTTACATTATTCCATTGCAATAAAAAAAAAATCCCTAAGACTCAGAGTTGAGCATAGGCAAGCAATTCAAATGTCCTGATCAAGAGAAAGAGAACCAATGTAAAAGGAGACTTCATATGTATAACTCTTGCTAGATCAGAAACCACAGACAAAATTGTGGATGCTGTCTCACTGCATTGTATAGCTTTCAGTGGTTTTATGCTTGAATGTGCATACAAATATGTATCCCCACCCACATTCTAGCATGACTAGTCATGTGCACATGCTATTTTTATGCATAGCTAGAGCTGCATCAAGGCATACATGGCAATAATTTGGGAGGTGTATTCCTGATATACTGTAACTATTACTAGAAAAGGTGGAGATACCTTTGCTAACTAGGCTAACTGCCCAATCCTACCCCCCTCCGCAAAAAGGCGCACGCTGTATCCAGTGGTGTGTGTGTCCAGCGGGGGGGGGGACAGCTTAGGAGAGGAAAGGGGAATTACTTCCCCCTTACCCCTCCATAAGCCCCTCGACTGCCAATGAATCTCCTCAGACCTGTGCCAGCTCATTAGCTCAGCTAATTTGCTCATTTGCTGGCACATGTCCGAGGAAAAGAAAGGGGCGGGCAGCCTCGAAAAGGAGCAGATAGTATCTTGCATGTGTCATTGCTGCCAGATCCACCTCCTCCTGCTGCCTCCTTGCCCTGCTCGTCCCCCCTCCACCCCACTTTTGCCCCCTCCCCGTCCCCACTGCTTACTTACTGTACCAGCGGCAGTGGCTGCCACAGATCCTGTGGTTGCGTTTGATGGCTCTGTGGCCTCTCCGGAGGCAGGATGGACATAAAGCAAACCCCGCTGCCGGAACACTAGGGAGATAGAATTGGGCCATACAGCTCTCAGGTTCAGTGGTTGTTGTCTTACCTTTAGCATTGCAACTTCTTATAGGAAGATACAATTGTAGACTCTCACGACTGACCATATTTTTGAGTTAAAAACCCACATATTTCTGGGTAAGACTTCCTATAGGGAGTTTGTGCCTGGTGCACATGTTATGGCAGCGTTTTGTGGGGTTGGTTTTTTAGGCAGCATTGGAGCACTGGCCAGGCTTGATTCATAGGTATTGCTACAATATAACAAGTAGTGCATCAGTCTGTAGTCTTTTGTCTTTTGGCGGCAAATGTCAAAGGGATCTATGGACCTTATCTTCAAACTCAAAGTGCTGATTGTGACCTGAGATATGTTTTGCCCAACATGCTTAAGAACTGGCTTACCCCTTATATTCCACTGCAATCTTTACCAAGAGCAGCCTCAATAAGGCATCACCCATGCCCTAAATCAGGGGTCTCCAAAGTTTTCTAGCCACAGGCTGGATGGGCATGATTGACAGGCCCATCCGGCCCACAACCCCGCCCCTTCCAGCCATGTCAGTGGGGAGTGGTTTGTCGGCCGCGGCAGAAGGTGGAGAGCTGCTCGCTGACTGCCACAGCCTCCCACAGCTGATAGCTGGCCGCTGTAGCTGCTTGCCGGCCACCACAGCCTCCCGCGGCCTTCACGGTGGGCATAGGGAGCCGCAGGGGGGAGCTGGAGGCCGCCTCAGGCTGTACTGACTGGCCTGCCATGGGTCGGATAAACTTGGCCTGTACGTAGTTTGGAGACCCCTGCCCTAAATGATGAGAAAATGCAGAGCCACATGCCTGTTGGTTTCTCAAGAGATATACAACTCAAATTTCCCTGGATGTTGTATTTATTATTTAATTCATGTATAAAACATATTAGCTGCTTTTCCTTTTAAAAAAGTCAACAAGATGTACAAAAACAACCCTCCAATTCCGAACAAGTAACAAACTAACAGCCTGAAACCATTACACACAGCTAGTGTACATCAGAATTGAGGATCATAATTAAATAAAAAGAAAGACTGGGACCTAAATATTCCTGACCTGGTGAAGATAATGAGCAAGAATATTGTCTCATGTTGCTGAGGCACCAGAATGAGAAGATCCTTCCCTGAGCACCCACAGATTATCTCCCCAATGGATAGCCCCTGGAACTCAGCCTAGCCAGCTATTTCCCCAGAGAATGTGAAAGCACACATGGGCGAGGGTATCCCCAGCGGTGCCTAGGCTTATGCGTCTGGATGTATACTTTTCATTTGAATTGGTATTTGGTGGCAGCTTTTTAGATACCTTAATAAGCTCACAGACTTAATAAGCTCACAGACTTAAATGCAACAAGCCACATGCATAGTAGGCTGCTGTGGTGTGTGTGAGATCCTTATCCAGAATCACTAACTATAGATCTTGAAATGCTAGTGTCTCTTTATAGATTCATGAGAGAATCAGCAAATAAAGTCAGCTAGAGATGCTGAGCGCCACCAGTGTTAGGCCATATCTGCTTTACATTTTGCTTGTTTGATGTGTGCACAAAGCAGTGCAGTAGGGCCCCGGTATCCGTAGGGGATAGGTTCCTTTCCCCCCCCCCCCCCGCATACCGTGGATGGGGGAACGCTATTCCTGCACACACACGGCACACCCATTACCTTTTTTTTCTTTATAGAGCTGCTTATAGTGTTTTGGTTAATCAAGAAACGCAGGGGCTTTGATAAAGGTAATGGGTGATGGGGGGTAGCCAACCACAGATAGAGGATACGGGGGGGCCCTTGTGTATATACAAAAAAAACCCACCCCTAGATCATGGGGCAGGAGCTTGGTATGCCAGTGGCAGTATTTCTTTCATGTGGGCTGTATAGACTGTACAAATCCATAATTCAGGGCCCAATCCAATTCAACTTTCTAGTGCCAATGGGGTGCTGCATCCGGCAGTGGTGGTGGGCAGTCACGGAAGTCTCTCCTTACCTCGGGACTGCATTGCGGCTGCATCAGCAGTGGAAAGTTGGATAGGATTTGGGCCACAGTGTGGCAGCTGTGAAGGCAGGCAAAGGGGTTGGAGGAACATGTGTGGATTGCAAAGGTCAGGGTCTCTGAAGATGGTCTATAATTTTTAAATGCACCAGGACAATGAACAAATCAGCAGCTGCTGCACATTGCATCCTGTTTCCCCAAAAGTCTTTTTATGCAAACTCCTCCCCTCACTGCTATGGCTCGGAAAGATAATGCTTGGTTGCTTCCCTAGCATGCAAGTGAATGAGAGGACCAATTGTGAAACATGGCAGAAGGCCTCGCTGTTGTTGTTGTTGTTGTTGTTGTTAAGAATACAGTATTTACATAACAGCTGTTAACAACAAAAGTTCACAAAGTGGTTTACGTAGCAAAAGGACTGAGGAGATGGTTGGCTGCCAGGTCCGTCACAAGGGGGGCTGGGTGACACCCCAGGGAGGGGTGACACCAAAATGACTTCCTATTCTATTTGTTACCGGTGGTGCGCAAACGCACCACTGGTAGAAAATGGATGTTTCCAGATCCCCACCGCGACTCGTGCAAGGACCACATTTTCCAAGAGGCCTCCGTATCATTGTTAAAATTGTGTGGTCTGGTATGGGAGGAGGTCCAGGGGGGTGACACCATGAGATCTCACACCTGGGTGTCACCAACCCTAGTGACACCCCTGGTTGGCTCCCTATTCCAAAGGGTGCACAATCTAAAAAGAAATATAAGAGTAACATCAGCAGTCATTGGGATTACAGCCCAATCTTTATGAAATCCTCCCTGCTGATGCAGCTGTGCCAATGGAGTGAGCGCTGTATCCTGTGGGTGGGGGGGCGGTCCGGAGGCCTCCACTGCCCCAATGGGTCTCCTTGGATCTGCACCAGCTATTTTGCTGGTGCAAGTACAAGGAGAGGGAAGGGGGACAGGGAATAGGGCTAGGATCTGGTACACACCAGTGCCGCCAAGATCCACCCCTCCCTCTCCCATTCCACCTTCCGCCTGCCTCCTCCCACACAGAAACTACCCTGTTGCTCCCTCCCAGCCCCATCCTGCCCACCCTGTGCTACCCCAGTTCCTGCCACTGGCTTACCTTTGCTGCCATTGAGGCAGCAGGCCTCCAGCACCACCACCACCACCATTTGCAGTGGCAGACCCAAAATGGCTGCTGGCAGTGTGCATAGTGCACTGCAGTATGACCGTCAACGACAGCAGAACTATGTTCTGTGGTCATAAAAGTCAGTGCAATCCTAGTTAGGAGAGGGCTGCCCATGCCTCTTTTCATTTCAAAATATATAGGTACTGGTTCTGGGAAGCATACCACAGAAGGCTATATGGCTGGTATCTCAGCGACAGAAGATTGGTAGTTGGTTCTCAGTTTGTTTTCCCACTAGCATATTCACTGAATACATGAAATGTGTGCCAGCAGAGGATAGGAGCCTGTACGTCAGCAGGGTTTTGCATGAGCAGTGCAGAATGAGCTCCCCGCTCTGCCTTTTTAAAAACACTGGAATCAGATTATCTTGCAATTAGCCTCTGCGATTTGCAAAATAAACTGCATTGGTAAAAAAAAAAAAAACACCTCTTCTTCTTTGACTTTATGGAATGCAGCCATATGTCTTGTTCCCCTAGGGAATTTTTTCCTTGAGATTTTTTTTTTAATTTGGTGAGAAGCACAACATCATAAAGTTGAAATATAAACACTCTGTAATTAAGACATGTAAAACATCCTTGGCTACTTAGCAATCTACATTCTCATGACGCTCTTCAGCTGACTGACTCACAAGTATCATGCAAAAAAAGTGTGTGTGTGTGTGTGTGTGTGTGTGTGTGTGTGTTTCTGTTTGGTGATTGGCTTGAATTCTCTGCAGGAAGCAAACAGATATGCTAATATGCTAGAGAGGATCTAGAAGATGATTAGCAGTGTCTAACCTCACTCTTCCCTTTCATGTACAGTATCTACCCTGTTGACATCTTTCTGGCTATCTGTGCTTATCTGTGCTGGGCCAAAAAGGATTCAATCTTCAACCATACAAATGTAATCCCACTTTGCCTGTGACACTTGGATAGCAAATGGGTTGGGATTTATTTATGGGTAGAAGCAGCACAAGCCCCCAATCTTAAAGTGTGTTAGGGTTTTTTTTCAGAATGCCCTTTTCTCACATTCACTTCAAAAGTTCAGATAAAATACCAGTACTGATCGAATAAAAAAAGAAAAAACTGTAGACTTTTCCTTTGGAATAACCTAATAAGAGATGGTTTTAATTATCAAATGTAAGAAATACATTACAACTTAATAAAATGATAACCTATCTAAACAAATTAGATACCCATTTAAACAAATTATAATAGTCACACAAGTCTTTTCCTTCCCCGAGAGAAAAAAAAATAGTCCAAGAGCAGTAAGAAATTATACCCACTGAAATGTATAATATTTATTTAAGTGTTGAAAATTTAAACACTAGCCTTTTCCCATGGGACTGTTTACAACACAACAACTAATACAAATATAACAGTAATAAAATCATCATAAAACAATCAGTCAAAGCAAATTCAAAGCAGCAACCGAATCAGCAAAGAAAAAGTGAGATAAAATCAATGAGATGTGACTCAATAGAATCAATATCAGTCAGCTCCACAGGCCATATCAAGCAGCGATGTCTTGTCCAAATGCCTAATGGGGTATGTCCAGGGTTCTCCTTACCTGCCACCGCGAGGCTCCCGCGGTGCAAACCCCTAGTCCGTTTCCCCAGCTGCTGGCCCTCCTGACGGAGTGAGGGCCTTGTTGTCAGCCGGAGCGGCTGGAGCCTGGGTCATGCCAGGCAGGGAGGAGCCGCGGCCATCATGGGGTCTTCTGGGGCAAGCCACAGCGGGCGGGGCTGGTCCTACGCTGAACGCTGGTGTCTCTTGGCCCCAGTGGGGACTGGATGCACTGGCTGAAGGCTTGTCTCGGCTGGTCGCCACAGCCACCCACGTCGGCAGAGCCAGGGGGACCTTCCCCTTCTAGGGGTTGGGAAGTGGGAAAGGCCGGAATGCCGCAGCTGGCAGGGAGTGGACAGGGGTAGGGAGAAACCTGGGCAGCAAAAAATGTGGTAACAAGGGGGCAGGTCATCTTGAATGTCCAGGGCGGGAAGGGGCTGGCCTTGATGGGGGGAAGATTGTGTATAAGCCATCCAAGGGCCCATGATGAGTGCTCGGAACACAAGTACAGACTGGCTGCCCATGACCTGCAAGAGCAAGAGACCTGGGAGTAAGAAGCCGGAACGTCCTTCCCCAGTCCTATCTGAGGCCACCTCCTTCCTGGATGGGACTGGCGACCCTGCGCTCTTGCTGGAATCCAGGTCAGGGTGGCTCAACACCCGATGCAAGGTGAGCAGCCAGCCCCCGGGGTAGGCGCAGAGGACAGGGCATAGCATTGGTGCCAATCTGGCCTGTAGAGGGAGGGCATTCCAAGGGGCCAGCATCACTACTGAAAAGGCCCTGCTACTTTTGGATGCCCATGGAGCACCTGACAACCCAGACACCCAAAATAGGGCCTCTGATGATGATCTGAGTGTCCAGGGGAGGCATATCTGGGAGAAGGCAGTTCTCCAAGTAACCTGGTTCCAAGCTATTTAGGGCTTTAAAGGTTAAGATCAGTCCCTTGAATTGAGACGGGAAGCCTGTGCAATCTACTCAGCACAAGTGTTGCGTGCTGCCAGCAAGCTGTTCCCCATTAATGGCTAGACAGCCACATTCTGCAGCAGCTCAATCCATAAGTTATATCCGCTGGGAAATCACCACCCCCACTGTAAATTCCTTAGAGGAAAGCTGTAGCAAAATGTAGCATTACCTTTGCTTGCTGAGAGCCAGGGCAGATAAAACTTCTTCCACAGAGATTATTTATTTACTTAAAATATTTACCTACCATCTTTCCCCTCCAACAAGGCGGCTTACAACAGGCTTTAAACCCATAAAAAAACCCCAGTTAAACACAAAAGTGGCACTGTGCCAATAGAACCACCACCGTACAACAAAAATAAAACTGGTGAACTTTACAAACAAAACAAAAAACCACACACACCACAAAAGCAACTGAAGCAGAACTCTTGATGGCGGAAGCACCCATAAAATGCCCCCCTCCTGCTGACTTCATGGTATGGACCATTTCATAAGGGAGGAGATAGTCCTTCAGGTATCACTAGTCTAGAAAAATCTAGTGGCCTAGAAATAGACCTGGGCAAACCACTTGGACTGGGTCAGCTGAAATGGCTGAGTGGTCTTCAAAGGCAGCATCACACAGAGTGCATTGTAGTCATCTAAATCGTGATGTCGGGGTGGCATCAGAGGTTGACTAGGTGAGGTGCCCACATTCATAACAGGGCCTTACTGGCCAGGCTGACCCCTGAAACCTCAGTACAGTGATAGAAATGTTATAAGTGTCCTCTTTTTCTCCAACACGTGTGCGGTCTAACCTAACTCCTAACTCTAGTTGCCCTCACCCTAGGAGGAGCTACCTTCCTGCTTCAAAGGAGCACCGACCTTTTTGCTGTATTTTTCTCCCCTGAAACTGTGCAGCCCTGCCCTTGCTGCCTAGACAGATTTTTAAGAATCCTGCAGCAGTGGCATTGCTTGTGTGTGTGTGTGTGTGTGTGTGTGTGTGTGTGTGTGTGTGTGTGTGTGTGTGAGAGAGAGAGAGAGAGAGAGAGAGAGAGAGAGAGAGAGAGAGAGAGAGAGAGAGAGAGAGAGAGAGAGAGATGTGTTTCGCATTATCGCCCTGCTCTCTGCACTGCTGGAAGGCTTCAAATGAAGCCTTCTAGCAACAAGGGCGGGTGGGTGGGCACATCATTGCACTGAAAATGGCATGAAACCTCTCTGTGGCTGCAGACGCAGCCACTCCGGCTGCAAAAAAAGCAGCTGCGGAGCAAAAAGCTGCCGCCACTGCTCCACCTCATGCAGAGACCACAGCTGTCACCCAGGGCACAGAAACCCCCGGCCATGGTCTGGCTATGCTACTACTGTCCTGCAGAATAGGATTGGTATTCTCTCTCTCTCTCCCCCACACACACTTTGAACCTCATAATTGTTCCTCCTCCCTCTCTCTCTGTATATTTCAAAGCTTCCTGCTAAATTGCCTTCTTCTGCTGGTTGACTGGGGAGGAAACCCAGTGGCATTCAGCCACTTTCTCCTCTCTCATTCCAATTAACTCTCGCTTGTCCAAAAGCAGCTATTTATTATTATTAATAATAATAATAATAATAATTCCAGTATTTGCATACCGCCTTTCTTGGTCATTGGATTTCTCCTTTGACTTTAACCCATAAAGTCCCGTTGAGTCCTTAGAGGTACGGCCGAAAAGTAAAAAATAGTTAAAAAAAAATGGCTTGCCCCAATGTTTCTGGAATTTTTTTGTGGAAAGTAGACAGATGGACCTATGTTTTAAAACAATTGTCAGAGTTCTAGGGTCACCCCACTGACCCCCCCAGAGGAGCAAAGATCATTGTTTTTAGGGAAAATGATGCCCCGGAATTGTGGGGCTGGCCCCCCCTCCTCGCTGAAATTAAAAATGAAACTCTGGCTTTGTTTTCATGGCCAGGGCCCTGGCTTTTGAATCCACCTTGTTTGGAGCACCTCAGGTGCAGGGGAGCAGCTGTACACAGCTGTACACACGCGCAACATTAGGAGTACCTCAAAGGACTCAACGGGACTTAATGGGTGGCAGAATTGGCCTATATAGATCTGCACTCACAACTAAAGCTGCAGGATTTCAAGGATTTAAAGGGCCATTAAAAAAAACCCTTGAAGGTAGGGACTTGAAACTTGAGGTACACTTAGGTGAGACATCCCCCTAAACACCCCTAAAGCCCTGGAGCTGTGTGTTAAACACAACTATGTTTTTGTTTGAAATCTTGTGTTTTCAGGTCCATGCTTTACATAGAAGTAAATGGATGAGTTGAGTTGACCTTAAGTCCCGTTGAGTCCCTAAAGCACTGCCTGTAGACCAGGTGCAAGGTGCACCTGCGAAATTTACTGCAGGTGATTCTTTCTACATGGGGGTTCATTACACATGTGGATCACACTGACATGTGGGAAGTCTGGGAAAGTCATACCGTGGGACCAGATGGGTTTTAATTCAAGGCAGTTTACAACAGGCAGGCAATTCTAAACCAAATGGTTTGTACATTCAATAAATGTCCTAATCTTTCTTAGGACGCTTCTTTCCAGGTGTTTCCTTTTATGGTCTGACCTCTTTGCTGGCATCCGCCTCCCACGTGTTGACTGACTGGCAACTCCCTCTCACACAGCACCGGCTGCAGCTTTCTCTCTCTCATACAGAGGGCTTCTGCAGCTTTGTCGGCAGCAACAGAGTCTGGAACTGCCATCCTTGATCTTCAGGCATGTAAGGCTGCAGCTCTCCCAACTGAGCCAGACCTCCTGTTTACAAGTACCGTATTGTCCCGAGTATAAGACGCACCCTTAAAGTTTGGTGCTATTAAAAAAAATTTAATTAAATCACTGGCATTATATTGCAACAGCCTGATTATAAGACACACCCCTAGTTTAAAAACTTAAATTAGGAGAAACAAGTGAGTCTTATACTCAGACCAATACGGTATATCTTTCAGTTGCATCCATGTAAGTTCTGTAACTGATCTATTCAGCTAAGTAACTGACAGCCCAATCCTATTCAAAGCACTGCGCTCAGATGCAGTGGCACTGGGGCAGGATCCGCTGCATCCTGCGGAGGTCTCCTCGAGGGAAGGGGACGACAGTGAAAGTAAATGGGTGAGATTGTGATGGGTGAAAGTAAAACCTGTTCTACCCCCACCCCCTCTCTCCCTCTCCAACTATCATTCCACCAACAATGACTCCAATTGCACTTTACCAACATTCTACAGTCTTAGCCTGTCCTATCAGGTTCTCTCAATACTCTGCAGACTTTTAATGCCACTTTACAGTAATGAGTTCAGTGCCAGGTTTCTGGGGGCCCTGCGGCAAAACCCTGTATTGAGCCAGCCACTGTACCCCCGTCCACCCCGTGATCTGACATTGGACATTCCTTTTGCCACATGTACTAAGACTTCAGGAGTCAGGCTAGCCAAGCGGGCGCTCTGATGGGCAGAGTGGTCACTTGCGCCATCCCTGAATAAGATGGTTACTGCTCCCACCAACCATCAGCTCCTTCTTGATCAGTTCTGGAGTTTATTTTTATTTATTTATTTAAATAATTTATGCCCCACCTTTCTCCCGACAGGGCAACCAAGTTGTGACTGAAGTTCAGCTACAGTGAATTACAAGACAGTTGTTAGTTTGTATTATGACCAATGAAAACTCAAGTGAAATTGGGGCTCATTCAGATCCATTTTTATCTGTTACAAAATGAATGCCTATAGAACCCATATGAACCATTCCATTTATTAATTACCAGATTCACAGCCCAATCCAATGCAATTCCCCATGCGGCAACACAGCGGTGCCAATGTGGCAGCCGGCAGCCGCTATACCCCACAGGGGTGTTTTGGCATGTGGAGGCCTCCTTGGTGTAAGGGAACATTTGCTCTTTTGCCCCGGGGTAAGCCTGTGCCAGGCCACTGGATCTACTTGGCCCCATTTGTCCGCTTAGAACTGTGTTAGGAAGGGTGTTAAGAGTTGGCAGGTGCTGCTGTTGCTGAAGCTGCCCCCTTCCTGATCCCGATCCGTCCACCTTTGCTGTGTTCTGCCCACCCCCGCCTCCTTCTCAACCCCTGTGCACACTTACCGGGTCCGGTGGGTGGCTGTCGTCTGCTGGTGTGCGGAGCAGGTCTCTCGCTCTGGCGTGTCGCCTTTTGCAACAGTCAGAAAGCGCCTAATGCCACTGGAGCACTTGTTCTGGCAGCATTAGATGCCCATAGTATTGGGCCATTATTTTCATAATGAAGAGGCTAGGAGGGAGGATGCCTTGTAATGTGCCAAAATGCTATGCTTTTTTTTTTTCCTCTTGCACCCCTCATTCAATCTTTTAATTAATGTCATTCCTCTCAGGAATCAAAAACCTGTGACCTCCTATATTGAATCCACAAATCGTTAGAAAATAAGGTCTCCCTTTTGAAAGTGACCAGTGAGACCAGTCGGTATCCCATGAGTGGTTGTTTTTTTACTGCCCTTAGAAGTGCAAAACATGGTTGGTGTGAGAGTGGTGACTGCTTGATTGTTCAGAGAAAGTCTACCTCTAAATAACAGATGCTGGGGACAAAGAGAAGAGGAAGTTATTTTGTCTGACTGGCCACTGTGGGACAGAATGCAGAACCAGAATGCAGGACTGGACCCTTGGTGGTGGCCTTGGTGGGCCTAGGGCTCTTCTCACACTCCCTGATTTGTGCATGATTCAATCACCCCATAGCCAAAAACTTCTCAAAATAGGTAGAGAAATAGTATCACCTGCATGATGACGCACACAATTTCACGGAAGGTTTAGCACTGACCATGAACATAGTAACTCGCATCCTCCTGGCACCCTTTAAAATAGCAGAAGCTATTACTGGTTTCAAGTAAGAAAGGGATTATATCTCCCACATGTTTTTGCCTTTCAGCGATAAAGAATACCTATAGATTTTAATGCTAATTTATTCTTTTGATCTTCAAAACAATGCTTTGTAGAATACCCCAGGAGAGGGAAATTGGTCATATATGCAAATTCCTTGGAGAATAGCTCTCAATTTGCTTTGCATTCTTCTGCTTGTTAATTACTTAATATCTTTGTTCCGTACTGTAGTTTTGATCTATATCAGACATTACAGATGTTATTATATTTGGATTTTAATTAAATGATGTCCTTTTATAATGCTTGTCAGACACTTTTTCATGAATCACTGATGCCAATGCTGAATTTTGGGCCAAAACATTTTCACGCATTACACTTTGCCTCCCCCCCTTTATTTTTGCAGTACTTGGGCATCTCCCACTTGCTGTCTGAAGTGTCTGTCTGTTCCGGGGAAGATGGTGGAAAGTCTCATTAAAGATAAAATCTTAAAACACATAGAAGAACAAGCTCTGCTGAGGGAGAGTCAGCATGGCTTCTGCAAGGGGAAGTCTTGCCTCACAAACCTTTTAGAATTTTTTGAAAAGGTCAACAGGCATGTGGATGCGGGAGAATCCAAGGATATTATATATCTGGATTTTCAGAAGGCGTTTGACACGGTCCCTCATGAAAGGCTCCTGAGAAAACTCCACAGTCAGGGAATGAGGCATCTTGTGGGGCCACTGTGTGATACAGGAAGCTGGACTAGATGGGCCTTTGACCTGATCCAGCAGGGCTCTTCTTATGTTCTTAAGTGGTATAGTCCAGGGGTTCTCAACTAGTGGTACTCATACCACCAGTGGTACTTTGGCCGACTACTGGTGGTACTCGAACTACGGACCACTGGAACCCCGCTTCGACACGGCACTTTTTGGCGCTGTGTTTTCACTCCTGAGAGGCTCCTGCCTTTGGCTGAGCCTCTCGGGAGCGATGAGAAGGGCACTCCCACCCACTCAGAGCCTCCTACCTGTGTTATCTGGCCTCCGAAAACCCAGAAGTAACTGGCAATGATGTCATTGCCAGTCACTTCCGGTGGTACGCAGCAGGAGAGTGGCGCTGGAGGCGGTACTTGGCAGGGAAGGGGTTGAGAACCCCTGGTATAGTCCCAAGAGAGCTATGCCATGTACTTTTTCTGAATGTCTATTTTGGCTCTAATCCAGGTGTATTTAAAATTGAAATTAACAGGTTTTAAATTTTGGGTGGTTTTTTGGGGTGGTGGTGGTGGTGGTGGTGGTGGAATGGAACCTTATATGTGGAAAATTAGAGAGAATGGCATCAGTACCTCCTTTTAGTTTGAAATCTGTTGTTCCTTGAAACACAGCAGACTTGGATATAATGTTTGTTTATGCATCTCACAAAGCTTTCTAATGGCCAAGGAAATAAAGGCAACTGAATAGCAACAGATATACAAACAAATCAGTCCTCTTAAAAGTAATTCAGTTCCTTATAAGTTTTGCAAGCCGTGTGTGTGTGTGTGTGTGTGTGTGTGTGTGTGTGTGTGTTTAAATAACTGGGTCATGTTGCTTAAAAAATACAACTGTAACTGGGAAAGTTTTTTTTTTAATTGCCAGAAAGTACACTGGTTATGCTGAAAGGAAAAGTAGGACATTTAATTTTTTTTTCTACAGCTCACTGCATTAACTGTATGGTATACCTTATTTAGTCCCATAGTCCCGTCCCCCCCAATGTATGCTGATAGGAACTTGTTGCTAGTTGTGTGGGGCACTGAGCATGGCTTTTTCAGTGGGTTAGGTGCTGAACTGAAAGTTACCCCCAGCATTGTTTTTTTTTTCCTTCATCTCCCATTCTTGATGTATGTGATAAACTCCTTCATTACAGTCGTCTGCACTCCTCTGCTTATTGGGGTCAAAACAAAGAGGCTGTGGAGCAGTGCTACTTCCAAGCTTTGGTGGGACTCCCTCATGTAGGAGACTGGACTGGCTCTGTTTATCTAGAATTTTTGTTCTCGGGTGAAAACCTTGCTGTGGAGTCTGTGGAGCTCCCTGCTGTATTTCGATTCAAGTATGTGCACTAGAATACAAAAGGACACTTGGCCGGGCTCATAGATGCACATTCCTGGTTGGGGGGGGGGAGACAGGCCTTGAAGCTGACAGACGTATTCATTTCAGGCAGTGGCCTGGGGGAGGAAAGCAACCTGGCATCTGCCCAGCCTGCCACCTGCCCTGTTGCACAATGTGGTTGCTGACCCATTGTCTTCTTGTGAGTGCACCTAGCCTAGATGACTTTCAAAGGGGGTTGGATAGATTCATGGAGGAAAAGACCATCACAGGTTACAAGCCATAAGCAACCTCCTGGTTTTAGAAGTAGGTTTTCTCTGTGCCAGGTGCAGGGGAGTGACAACAGGAAAGAGGTATCTTGCTGTCTTGTGTGCTCCCTGAGGTATCTGGTGGGGCCACTGTGAAACACAAGAACTAGATGGACTAGATGGGCCTTTGGCTTGATCCAGCAGGGCAGTTCTTATGAAAGTGAGTGAGATGGTCTGTGAGTGAGTGAGTGAGTGAGTGAGTGAGTGAGTGAGTGAGTGAGTGAGTGAGTGAGTGAGTGAGTGAGTGAGTGAGTGAGTGAGTGAAAAAAGCATTACCAGAACAGGATTTTACAGTAAAAGAAAAAATCCCATTTTTATGTTAATGAACACATTAAGGCACTTCTTTCCTATTTTGTGTCTGGAAATGCTATTTGCTCAATACATCTTTCCGTTCTAGGCTTGAGAGTGTGCGTGGAGAATAGGCCAAACATAGTCTGCTCAGGTCGTTAACTGTTCTGCACAGTGGGTGGGTGGGTGTGGCCTCTTCTGACACAGTTGGCAAGGAACTGAGGGAGAAGGTCTTGGCCACTGGAATCCTGTTCCTGATGGCTGTCTTAAGAAGAGAATCATCAGGAAGAAGATCGTCCCCTCCTTCTCTCTCACCGACACGTCTACTATTTCCCCTGGGAGAGAAGCTCCTATTGGCACCAATATGTATTTGTTTAATCTCCCCTCAAGAAGCCTGATCCAAATTGGGACCAGTGCAGGGACAAAGATTAAAAAAACCACTCTTGCCCCATGGTCCTGATCCAGATCAGCCCTCGGTAACTATTTTCTAAACAAAAATTAAGTGCATCAGGACAGTGTTTAATGTAACATGTAGTTTGGCCTTTGGTTATCTAGTAGAGTAGACAAACTCTTCAGCACCCTGAAACTTATTCTCTGTTGCAAGCGGATAGTATGTAATCCTTTTCATGGCATTCAGGTGTAAATCTCCTGCTAGCCAGTATTTTGAAAAGCTTTGAATACTGGTACTTAAGGTATAATCAGTGCAATTCATGTTATCTTCAGCCCCTTTATTTTTTGTCACCTATAATAATACTTCTCCGCAAGCAAACTCCAAATATTTGGTTTGCGCTCCCCTACCAGCCATTGCTAAAAGAATCTCTATAAAATGTTTTAGAAGATAAACAAAACCCTCATTCAAAGCTTAGTGAATTTACAGATCTAGAAACAGTGAGGATAAAAACACGTTTGAAGCCAAAGGAAATTGTGCACCTGATATCCCAGCTTTTATAAAAGAATTGGTTGGATACACATTGTTTGCCTCTTTTCTATGATCCTGCATGATAAGGTGGGATCAGACATCTCTGTGATCTTGTCTACCCACCTGCTCCTGAGTCATTTTGATGGCCTAGGCAGGAGATGTGCCATTATAAAACTGAGTGGGACACAAATGAAATGGGCTATGTTTGGGGAAATAGTGACCGTTCTCTACCCCACCAAGCCCTTTCCTCCAGAACTGGAGCAAGGGACACCAGCAGAAGCGGTGTTGCAGGAACAGGGAGTTTAGCACCTTTGTGACATCAGAAGCCTGTAGACCAGTGCTTCCCAACCTTTACACAAAGGTTGGGGAACCTGTAGGTTTTAGCGGCTCTATGCAATGAGGCAGTGTCGTCAGGAGGGGGCGACGGCTCTTCTGGGTTGCAGCCGACACCGAAAAAAGGGGGGTTGAACGTACCTGTCTTAGGTGTGGTGAGACCCTGGTTTTGGTGGTGTCTCCAGTCACTGCAGACAGGTAAGTCGGGTCCAAACCCCTTTATTCTTCGTCGTTGGCAGCGGCGGTAACCCAGAAGAGCCGTCACCACCTCCGCATGACGCCACCTTGTCACCACATCGATTAAGGGGGCAGATGGTGGTTTTTGCTGGCCTGGGGGGTTGCAACCAGGTTAGGAACCACTGCTATAGAACAATACCGTCTCTACTCTCTTCACACTTTTGTCAAAGCACACTTCCCCTGTCTGGATACCTCTGTGCTGGGAGGGTTGTCAGGAAAATCACACCCAGCAGTGCCCTGTCTGATTCGATAAATATTTGGCAGATTACTTTTATACGGAGTGGCAAAGCTTCTTGAGCATCAGCCTTACCTAGGTTAAAACTCCTTTTGACAGTCATTGATCTTTGTTTGAATTCCTCTTAAACGTGGAGCCAGTTTCAGTCTTAAAATATATATGAAATGAAATCAGATGTAAACAAATTCAGAAACCTTTCAGATAAAGCCCTGAAATCAGTCTATTGTCATGCAGAAGCATAAGAAATAAGAATTAATAGACATTACTTACAGGGAAAAAGAATTCTTGCCTGCTACATAATTTAAAAATTAAAAATACATTAGGCTACTTGAATGTAGGTATAGCAGTCTAACGGCACAATCCTATTCAAAGCCCCGCATTGCGATCTAGCAGCCCCGGGGCAGGCTCTTCTGCATCCAGTGCAGGGCTGGAGGCTGCTGGAGGTCTCCATGATGTAAGGTGTCTCCTTGATGACCCCTTATCCTGTGTAGAGCCCCAGCAGCCTCTATAGGGCTACTTGGATGTGCACCAGTTAACCAGATAGGATTCAGTGAAAGCCTGCTCCACTGAGCCTGCCCCCTCCCAGGCTTGATACGCCCTCCTCCCCACCCTCCACCACCCTCCCCCCACCCGGAAACGCCCCTTCCCCACCCCCATTCCACCCTCCTCCCACCTCCCCGCTGCCCAGCGTGGAGCTCACCTGCCCTGGCGGGCGCAGCTCCTGTGCCGCCAAAGGCCTTCTGGTGCTGACCTCTCTGCTGGTGGGCCTCCACACTGGCACAACGTGCGTTACAGAGGCAGGCTTAGAATTGGACTGCCCTTCTTTTCACTCACCCTGTTCAACCTGTGATTTGGAAAGTTTTTAATAAATTGATGAAAAATGAAATCCATTTTTGTCGAACAAAAAAAAAATAGTATTACAAAATGTATCATTCGCACATGGCTTAAAAATATAATTTGTTGTGTTCATGTTTTGATTCCAAAGTTTGGAACTAAACTCTAAAATAAATTATTGAACAGACATGAACACAACAGTTATGCACTTTTAAACACATTGCTTTCCACGAGGAAGTTTTAATTATCCGTTTCAAACCAATGAGACTGACGGCACAATCCTGTGTAAAACAGCGCCGGGGGAGCATACGCTCCTGTGGCGCTGGATGTAGTTAACGTGCAATAAAGCATGTTTACGGCACCCAAAGAGTAAGGGCCGCCAGCGCAGAAGCCGGTGGCCCTCTATCCCCCGTCACACCATCCCTGTGTCTGCTAGACCAGGTAAGCCCTGCACCAGCCAGTGCAGGGGCGGGGGGAGGGCGGACCAGTTGGCGAGGGTGGGCGGGAATATCGGCAGCGAGCTCCGCCTATATACAAAGCGCTCTCCCAGCCCGGTACGGCCTTACACATCAGGCTCGAATATATGCCAGCTCCTGAGCTGGTGTACATTCGAGTAGGCCCCTAGGGCCTCAGGCCGCTTGCACCGAGGGAAGGGGACGATAGTCTTTAAGTCGTCCGCCGTATCTAACACAGGATTGAGCTGTTAAAAGTCTTTAACTTCAGCTGGATCATGCCCGTTGTCTCCTGCCAGCTCTGCAAATAACATCTCTGCCATGGCTGTTTTTGTTGCCAATGAATCTTTGTCTCCCATTCCCAAATGCAGCCTTATTTCCTTCTTGTTGAATGCTGTACAAAGCTTGACATCTGACCTGTTGTGGACAGACTATGGATATCTCCTGAAGACTGCTGGGTGAAGATATGTTTGTTTATTAGCTGATTTTCTTTTCTTTTTCCAATGAGTTACTCAAGGTGATGTGCTTGATATGAAAATATATGATTACCATAGCGGTATGGTTGCATTAGAGGGGAGGGGATTTGTTTGTATTATTACAGCCCAATCCTGTGTAAAGATAGGTGATCGCTCTAAAGGGCCGGCTGCTGTATCCTAAGCCCATTGCGGGCCGCCTCTGGCCTGCTAGACCACACACTGGGAGAAGGGAATGTTCGTCCCCTTTCCTGGGTGTAAGCCTATGGGCCTACTCAAATGCATGGCAGGTCTAGACCTGGCGTACATTCACGGATGCGGTAGCAGGGCAGCGCGGGCCAGAAAGGGGCTTAGGTTATCGCCGCCAATATCCATGCCTCTACCAGCCCAAGCCAACCAATGCCCCCCCTCTCGCTGCCCCATCCCACCCTCCCACCGACTGGTGAAGGACTTACCTACAGCGACCAAAGACAGGTGTGTTAAGTGGCAGAGTAAACTGTGCCAGCCTTCGCACCAGCGCCGCTTCAAATGTGCCTTACGGCATGTTTACGACACCCTAGATTGGCAGAGTGCTAGGCCCGCTAGTCTATAGTTAGGCAGGATTTTGCCGTTAGTCTCTACAGTTATAGGCCAGGAGCCAAAGCGCTACTTTAGTTTTCTCAAAGGGCTCATCTGCACCCAATGAAATTGTTGACATTTTCCCTCTTTGAACAGCTGGCGATCATATACTATAACCTTGTTTTGGAGACTCCCTGCAATTTGGAAAGTGCTTTGCCATGTGGCCGTTTGAGGAAGAAAAACAAAACAAAACAAAACACCAGTCTAAACCTCCCTGGGGAATAGGCAAGTAGTTTGAGGTTCTTTGGATTCTGGTCCCAAAAAGTCTTTAAAAATTATCCTGTTGGGTTGTCTTTGTGGAACATGGGAAATAGTTTTACTCCTTTCTAACAATGAACGTATATGCTTCACACCAGAGCTAAATTAAAGTAATAGAGTTCCTCCGATTAGGAGAATGCATACCTCCCTATTCTCAGTATTTGCTTTGGCTGCACATGCAGCAAAAACATGCACAGCCATTTTCCACTACCCCTGTGGTTGATGGAGGCTGGGATCCCTATGACAACCAGAGCACCCCAGCTCCGTCTAACTGTTGTTCGGTCACACGCCTGACCCACTGAATTAACAACACCTGTTCAATGGGTATGGTATGCAGCTCCTAACAGCGATACCACATAGTCCCCTCTCAAGCCTTTACTATTAACTAGAGAGACAGCCTACTGTTCTTTTAGATGTTTTCTTGCCAACCCTAACTACTATCTCAAGAGCTCATACACTACAGACAGTGAGGCACAGTTCTTGCGCCAAACAGACCATATCCGTGAGTACAGGTTTTCTGACACAGGTCCAACTGATTAGCTTCCAAACTATGACTAACAGTTGGTCCTGAGTTTCTTAGGGAAAAGCCTTTGCTAGTAGTAGCGGCCACCACCCTGTAATGCCAGTCCCACAACTTCAGGGAAAGCTGGGTCCTCTAGGCCGGATCTCCGTTCCTGCAGCTCTGGTCTAGTAGAGACGAGCCTCCATCTTGGAATGGAAAAGCACAACAGCAAGGAAGCCCTCCAAAGAGAGTGCCTGAGAGAGACAGGCAGACTTCTAACCTCAGGGGTATCTTACGCTGGAGTTGAGATTAAACTAGGATTTTGAAACCCGCCGAACCTTCAGGGCATGATGTAACCACCTCAAGTCACTCACTCCAACCCCTCCCAACTGCAAACCACAGGTGCAGCCAATTTGTGCTTAGAACATCCTTGGCATAGGAATTCACTAGCACGCAGCTGCCCTGGCCAGGCTAATCAGTTCTGTGATAAGATAATGCTTTCCCTGCTCGCTAACAAGTTCAGGGTGCAAAAGAGAAACTGCTTTTCAAATGTTAGCTTGTTGCTTCAAAATGGAGTCCAGCAAAGGCCTAGCTTTTGACAACCCCGCACCTGAATGTTGCCACACCTGAATAGCTTATTTAAGTCTGCTCCTGATGGCCACCGTACTACTCACTATTAGGAATACATTAGGAATATTATAGCTACTTCTACATTACGATAGCCACTATGTTGTCCTAAGTTGTGGCACATTTTTCAGTCCAATCCTATGCATGTCTGCTCAGAAGTAAGTCCCATTATAGTCTAACGGAGCTTAGTCCCAGGTAAGTTTGGATAGGATTGCAGCCCTAATATGATACAATGGTTGATATGTTTGGGATAGGACTGGGGAGAGCTGGTTCAAATCCCCATTCAACCATGAAGCTACCTTGGGCAATTCACTATCTCTCAATCTAATGTAACTCACAGGATAGATGCCAGGATAAAATAGTGTTGGTCCATCCATAGGCTTACCAGATCTCCAACCGGGACAGAGTGCTAGACCTTTAGGAGAAGGAATGTGGGCAGGTGTAGCTTGTTAAACTATAGAGCACAATCTTAGGGCTGATTCACACTACACTTTTCCAGGCGCGGATGCCCCTGCCACAGCGCCCAAAGCTGGCCGGAAGCCCTCCTGCTGTCCTGCCTTCTTATGAAGGTGATCGGAGGTAGTTCTGATTGGCATGCAGCCACTCTCCCCCCCCCTCATCCGATTGGTAGACTGCAGTAGCTCCGCGAACCCGCCCAGCTCCACGACGCCCACCCCCTCAAAAGATATGGGGAAGCCATTTTTCCAGCCTCTGCATTGCGGAGCTCGCAGCTGCTCCGCTTGCATCCGAAATGCTGTCAAAGAGCTCTGTGCATCTCCGTAACACGCCTGGAGTACTGTAGTGTGAATCAGCCTTTAGGCATGTCTACTCAGAAGCAAGCCCCATTGTGTTCAGTGGGGCTTGCTTCTGAGTAGACATACCTAGGATTGTGCTCTAAGGTTTAACAAGCTACACCTGCCCACATTCCCTCTCCTAAAGGTCTAGCACTCTGTCCCCGTTGGAGATCTGGTAAGTCTATCCATCCATGAGGACAACTGAGGCAGTTTCCTCAGGCAGAAGCTTGGAGGGGGGCACCCATCTCTGTCAGCCTATTTGCTGCTGCCGCTGCTCCTCCTCCTGCTCCCTGGATTGGAAAAGGGAGAGGGGGGCAGAATGGAAGAGAAGGTGTGGAGCAGAGGAGAGTGGTAGGTTAGAGTGGCCTAAAGTGGTATCGTCCATTTTACCACTTCAGAATTCTGCCATTCTCATTCTGCTGCATGTGTAAATCTGGCCTAAACTGCACATGACTAAATTGTATACCAATTACAAAAGGCTTGGTTTGAGCACTATCAATGCTTTTCAGAATGAACCAATAAGCCAAAGATGCAGTGTTGTTTGAAACGAACCCATACTGCTTTGGATGCTCTTGTTGAATAGAAGTTGGCAACTTTTGAACTTTAGCTTGAAATTATCCTTGATAATTATAGTGTATCACTATCAATCATTATTTAATCAGATACGGGTTCCCTATTTTATATGTTTGTTGCTTGGCTAAACAGCAACCCTTTGAATTAAGAAAAAAAAATCTTATGGGAAGAGATGCTTTAATTTAAATAAAAATTATCACAAAGCACCAGTGCCCTGCTGGGAAACTGAAAGCACAAATCTGAGTCATATATTTAATTAATTTAAAACACCCAAATAGAACATATGATTTTTTTTTTTTAAAAATCCACCATAGGATGAAATTACTGGGTCAACTCCAGCATTCAGGTGATAGAAAATGAGATACACCAGTAGGAATTTTCACATTAAATAATGGTGAGATTAGTTCATTGTTAGTAGCACGTCTATTAGTCTGAGAACATAAAAGGAGCTAACATACACTCCAAAGAAATAGGTTTTCTCTTCTTCACACTCTGCAAGTCTCTGTAGAGAAAGAAAAGTTCATATTTGGTAAGGAAGGAAAATGCCTCCTTCCCATCTTCCTGTTACAAGAGAGAAAGAAATACCACCAGAAATAGAGCAAAGGAAAGAAAGGCAATGGGTAGACAATAGTAGGATAGAAAACAGGGTCAGTGATTATTTCTATGATGTGAAAAAGGTCTGTAAAACAATGAAATAGTATTTTAAATGTTTTTTTTAAATTAAAAATTCATGGAAGAATTAACTTACACTTAAGTTTGTTGTTGTTGAGTGGGAAATCTGGGTCAAGGGGTTCCTGGGCAGGACGTCTGGCTCAGTTGGTAGAGTGTTCGTCTGACAAATGCCTGAAGATCTGCAGGACAGCAGTTCAAGACGGCTGGAAGTCTGTCGGAGAGCTGCTGGTACACCGAGCTGATAAGCTGCGGAGCCTCTGTGGGGGAGTGGAGCAGCTGAAGCTGAAGCGTGCTGAGGCGAACGCCAGAGAGAGAGAGAGAGAGAGAGAGAGAGAGAGCTGGGCTATGAAAGCAACATCTCGAATGAAGGGTTCTATGAAAGTTTAGAATGTTATTATATTGTAAAAACCCTTTGGGGTTTAGAACAGCCTGCCCATGTACACCGCCTTGAATAAAGTCGGAGGAGAAATCCAATGACCAGAAAGGCGGTATATAAATATTGTACTGTATATTATATTATTATATTATATATTTGCAAAAAGGAAAGCGAAGGTTTTTTAAAGTATTGTTAACAGAATATTGTAACATAACATCCTGTGACAAGATGTAACATCAATACACTGAAGACTGTGTGTGTGTGTGTGTGTGTGTGTGAGAGAGAGAGAGAGAGAGAGAGAGAGAGAGAGAGAGAGAGAGAGAGAGAGAGAGAGAGAGTTATCATATGTAACTTTCATAAAGCTTTACAAAAATAAAGTTTAAGCAAGTGTTTATACAACTGCTTTCAGTGCCCACCATGGAATAATCTTCTATCTTGCCCAGGTTTTGATTGATACAATTAGAGAAGAGATTTAATTGGCACACCTATGCTGCATCAGCCATATATTTGGACAGTACCCCAACCAAGGTGGCACTATTTCCATTGTCCAGCTTAGCTTAGGCTTCTTGAACTTGACACATTAAAAAAGAGTGGAGATGGACTGAGAATTGAGGTTGCTGAAAAGAGTTAGGAATCATCCTTATGAAATTAGTCCCATTCTTAATTTTACAAATCACATATCATCTACATAGGATTGTGTTGCCTAAATGGGATGATATTAGCTAGAAATATTAGGGGTATACACAACATTAATAACCTCTAGAAATCAGGTTAGCTTTTTGTGGTCATAATAGAGTATTGTTATTTTTTACTGGATCCATTTCAAACCTCATTTAAGAACTCTGAAGTCTTGCTGAACTCAACAGAACATAAGCACTTTTGACTTTTATTTAACTTTTTGCTGGATTTGCTATGGTAGGGCATAATTCAGCTGAAGTGAAGCACTTAAAACCCTACTGACGGCAGCACATGTTATACAGCGAAATCCTGTGTAAGGATCTGGCACGTGCCCCAGGGCCGCTCGTCAGATCCCATTCTCACTGCAGACCGCCATATGTGCGGCCCGGAGGTCTACTTGGGGAAGGGGATGAACGTGTAAACCAGGGCAGGCCCTATCGACCTCCTCGTATTTCCGCCAGCTAAATAGAAGTAGGAGGCTGTGTAACTGCCAAGCTGACGCCATCCCCACCCCCTCCCGGGCTGGCTCGCCCAATGGCCCCCCTCCCTCGCTGCCTGGACCACCCATGCGGCCAGCGCCGGAGACTCACCATATGCCGCCGGCCGCATGGACGTTCCAGCGCCAGAGTGAGGGAGGCTGGCCTTACGGCATGTTTGCAATGACTTCTGGCGCCGGAGCGCTTGCTCCAGCCCCGGAAGTTATAACTTGAGTTGAATCATGCCAATTATTATATCAGAACATTGTGGAATGACACTAACAAATGGGATATGTAATACTAAAGTAAAGGTTATACAGAAAGAACAGAGTAGAATATATAGAATATGAGGGTATAGAAACACATGGATTCCAAAAGAGCTCACCAGGAGCTGAGGTCAAATGCTGTACTAAGCAATACTAAACAGTACTTATTTCCTTTTAACCATGTTCTTTTTGGTAGAGAAAAAGTATTAATAGCAAGTATAAACCTTTCCACCAGAGTTGGGGAGGTCTGTTTTAACTGGCTTCAGATCAAAGTCTGTGGGAAATCCATACACTCTGAAAAGAGGCTGAAAGGGGGCCAAAAGCACGTCAATACCATTTCCAAGACAGCGCGTTCTCCTCCACTTCCATGTTTAATGCTACTTACTGGAGATGGAGGGCAGAGGATTTGGACACTGTCATGCATGAGTAGTAGTAGTAGTAGTAGTAGTAGTAGTAGTAGTAGTAGTAGTAGTAGTAATCTGTATTTATATACCGCCTTTCTTGTCATCAGATTCCTCCTCAGACATTATCCAAGGCGGTTTACATAGACAGGCTTTTCTAAACCCTTGTAGGTGTTTTTACAATAATGTTCTATTCACATAGAACATTTGCCATTCTCCAGATGTTTCCCTTCAATGGTGTGTTCTCTGGCATCACAGCACACGCCTTTCTGAGCTTGCTCGACAGCGGCTCCTCTCTCACACAGAGGGTTAACAGGTTGTCTTGGTGGCATCTTCCGGTTGACTTGAACTGGTCTCGTCTTATCTTTTTCTTCGGGCGGTGGCAGCTCAACCACTAGACCACACCTCCTGCCCTCCTGTGAGTAGCACATCACTGGTGCCTGAACATAATTGGAAAGTGTATTTCCCATGATGTCCAAGCACTGACATGCTGTGCATGTACAGCAATATCCAAGGCTTTGTTAAGCATAGCACCATTCTTGGGATGGAGGGGTCTCCCCCGCCATCACCACACTGCTTGATACTACTTAGGCCCAGCGCCGGGCACTATGAAACTGAGAGGGGGTGGATGTGAGTGGGAATGGTCATTCATCTTGGTAATGCCTATGTACCTAATAAGGCCTTGGTAGCATCTGTGCACATGGGGCACATTAATACTTGGATGGCATGGGGACTGCACTTGTCATGATGTCAAAACATTTTGCAACTGCACTATGCATTTAAGTTGATGTGAGACCCACCCACATTAATTTTGGGGTGGATGGGCTCTCCCTCTAGTCATGCATCTCCAAAACGTAGCACAAAGTAGAAGGTAGCAGAGGGTCACCATCCAAGGTAGCATCTTCTGGGCCTATGGAGGTTTCTGGGTTCTATTGCATTACTGGGAATGGAGCCTAGAGGCCTCATCACTTTGGAATGGACTCTTTAAAAATGGATTCGCGTCAGACATCTGGTGGTAGAACATATACTGCACCTTGCATGAAGAAAGTGGCAGGTTCAAGCCTTGATACCTCCAAATAAAACATTCCTGTCTGAAACTCTGGAGAGCCTTTACCAGTTGGTGCTGATGATAATATTGACCTAGATGGGCCAATAGTCTGCTTTATTATATGGCAGCTTTCTATGAATTAATCTGTTTTTAGAGGATCCATTCTGAATCGGGCATGGTGAGGTCCATCCATTACTGCCTAAAGTTTCATATTGCACCATGCCTAGTGATGTGGTTAGCAAAATGTATAATATGATCTCAATTATATAGGGACTTTCATGGAGGTCCGTTCCAAAGGGTCAGTTGAGAGACAGGGATGCTTTCAGGCACAACTAACCCTGCCAATCTTTTGTGGCCACAAAAGAAACCATTTTTCTTCCCTAGACAAATGATTGTAAGAGAGAAGGAGCCAGATTATACCTATGAGATGCTAAGAATACCTGCACTACAAATTCAGCACTTTTATACCAGTTGAACTGTCAGGGGAATTGTAATATGGTAAAGGTGTGGACTGAAGAATGTTCTATTATTGATCCGTAATGTCTCAGAACTACAGTTCCCAAGGTTCCCTGGGGAGATGGACTGATTATTAAACCAGTTCAAGTCCATAATGTGGATTTGCCTGATGTTTCATGATGACAGGACAGTGACAATATTACAGGACAGAAAGCATTGGTATGATGACTTGAACAATTCTCCGCCGTTCCCTGCTAGGCATTTGCAATTATTAAAGATAGGAACCTATTTTCAGTGGTGGATTTTTCAAAATAGAGGGAGCATTCAAGGGAAGTGTGTGCGTGTGTGTGTGTGTGTGTGTGTGTGTGTGTGTGTGTGTGTGTATGTGTGTGTGTGTGTGTGTGTGTGCGTGTGCGTGCATGCGTGCGTGCGTGCGCACACACACACAAGTGATGAATGCACATTATAGTGAGGATTTGATGTTTTTGTAACCTAGATCCTTTTTGCGATATACTGTGCATTTAAAGATACATAGTTACATACTTATACGTTCAAGGACTGTGTGTATTTTGAGATGTATTTTATTATGGTTAATGGGCAATTTCTGCATACAGATTTACTATGCCTACATATTTTGAAGTGTTTTCCTTAGCGCCACCATTTTCATATGTGTAAATCAGCATGCAGAAACAGCCAGTGTTATTCACAGTTCTGTCCCAGGATAATGCCAGTGCCATACTTAGCGTGAACCCAATTACTGCTAGTAGTTTATCACAGTTTCCATATGACATGCTAGCACCTGGGTACCATTTACTATTGCAGAAGGAGATCTAAAACCGCACCATATATTATGCCACCTCAAATAAATGTGTAAAGAAGTGCGGTTAGAATACAGAGTTTAAACCAATGTCCATGATATAAATATTGTAGACTTTATTTCTGCTGTGAGATTTGCAGCATGAGCCTAATCATATTTACTCAGAAGTAAGTCCTGTTGATCTGGAGGCTGCATATTCCATTGCCCATGCAGCAAACCGAACAGCCCTTCTTGTGTAAAAAGATCCAAGTAATTCTGTGCCAGATAAAGACTAATCTTGCTTCTGCTGGTTGCAATTTTTTTTATTAAAAAAATCTTGTGTTGTTTATCAGAGGATGAGTAAGAAAGATTAGCAGCTTGAAATAAACACTGTGGTTTGTTTTTGTTTTTTAAATCCCAGACAGTAGAAATAGATAACTCTTTCTTTCCCTCTTGCCAGGAATTCACAATGTTTGGCTGGCCTTTGTTGCCAAGACAAAATTGTGATCATCCACCCCTCCCCTTATTGGTTTGCTGCTGCAAGTGCTGAGTGGACTGAAATGGCCTTGGTCACTCTAGTGGATTACCTATGCTAGGAGCTAGACAGGGGAAGTGCAACCCTGTTGGTTCTGCTGGCCCTCTCATTGGCCTTTGATACAATTGATCATGGTATTCTTCAGGATCACTGTGCTACATTGGGTTGGGGGACACTGTTTTGTGCTGGCTCCATTCCTTCCTGGAGGTAGGCCTCAGAAGGTGGTACTGGGAGACTACTGTTCAACCCGCTGGCCTTTGAGCTATGGGGTTCTTCAGGGCTGTCGCCTATGCTATTTAACATCTAGTATACATGAAATGGCTGGGAAAGGTTATCTGGAAGTTTGGGGCTGGTGTGCCAGCAATATACTGATGACAGCCAGCTCTACCTCCCCCCCCATCTGATCCTAGGGAAGCAGTGGAGATTCTAAGCCAGTGTCTGAACTCAGTGATAGACTGGATGTGGCCTAATAAGCTGAGACTGAATCCAGACAAGATGGAGGTATTGCTGGTCAGCAGGACAGGCGACTTGGATGTAGAAGTTCAACCTGTTGTAGATGGGGTAGTACTCCTCCTGAAATATCCAGTTCACAGTTCAGGAGTGTTCTTGGCTCTGGCCTTGTTACTGGAAGATCAGGGGCCAGAAGTACTTTTTGCCAAGCTTCAGCTTGTGGGCCAACAATACCCTTTTCTGAGGAAGGCAGATCTGGTCAGCAGAGGCCTTTGTCACAGCTAGGCTGGACTGACACAACGTGCTCTCCATGAGGCTACCCGGCCTTGAAAAACATCCAGAAGCTTCAGCAGGTAGAAAATGCTACAGCGTGGATTCTAGTTGGGCCCATGCACAGGAGCATATTATCCTCCTTTTATTTCATGTACTGTATATTGGCTACCAGTGTGTTTCTGGGTTCAATTCAAGGTGTTGGTTATATACTTTAAAGCCCTTAACAGCCTGGGACCAGGATATCTAAAGAACCCTCTGTTGCCATATGAATCTGCCCATCCCCTTTATTCCAATATCTGGGACCCTGCTTCATGTCACAACTTTCTCTGAGGCCTGATTCTTTGAGGGGGGGACGACGACTGTCGATAGGGCCTTTGCGGTCATAGTGCTCAAGTTCTAGAACACCTTCCCTTGGAGGCCCACTTGGGCCCCCTCTGCTGGTCTTTCATAATCTAGTGTAACCTTCCTTCTTTGGACTGGCATCTGATTAGTTTTCACTTAGTACACTTGTTTTTCTGTTCCCATTGCAGAGACTTTTATTATTATTATTATTATTATTATTATTATTATTATTATTATTAGGTTGATCAGGTTGGTGTTTTCTTTGTATACTTTATTGTATGGTTGTTTTGAATTGTGTCGTGAGCTACCTTGGGAGCTTCTTTGGATAGGATATAATACATCCATAGATAAATAAATACAAATTAATCATGACGAGAATCCTTTCTGTATTCAGTGCGTGCCCTCTGCAGACAAACACTGAATGCAGGGATGTTTGGGAGTGGAGTGTCTCCCCAGGGAGCATCTCACGAGGGAGTTGGTGTATGGTGTGTTGTCAGCCAGTGTGCTCCCATTTGCTGTCTCCATGTATTGGTCCTCCATGGAGGATGACTACCTGAAAATGACCTGCGGCTCCCTTGACCATTGGCGACCATTGACCATGGCTCCCCATTACATTATGCTGATATTTGCCAATAGGCATTGCACTGTTTTCTGAAAGGATTCCGTGGCACTCCGTGGCTCTCCTGGCTGGTTTCCATGGCTCCCCTGGGAGCCGCAACTCCAAGTTTGGGAACCAATTGGGAGAGAATCTCTGGGCAGCCAGGCAGGCATTTCATTGCCAGATCTGAAGCCCAGTCCAGACTTTGCATTGCCATTGTTGTCTTGAGGGCACTGGAGGGGACCCCAAGGCTGGAACTGGTGTCTAAATGGGGGCACTAGATCCCCCAAATTCCCTGGGTCCTCAGAAGGGGAGCGGCAAGCTCCAATTTCTCGTGAGCTATGGTTCCTGTCAGTCCTGGGAAACCCTGCTTGGCAGCACAATCCTATCCAATTTACACCACCAGGGTAACCAGCGGGGGAGGGCGGGGCGGGAGGCTTTGGAGGGGAGGGGAGATTTAAATCCCCTTTGAATCCCCTTTGGAGGAGATTTGAATCCCCTTTCCATTCTGGGGCCTCCCGTTCTCGCTACACCGCTGATTACACCGGTGGTGTAAGTTGGATAGGATTGCGCTATGGATCTACTCCATCTTCTCTTCAGGCCTCATCACGGCTCCAAATCTGAATGGATCCTGACACATGTTGATGGATCCATACAGACTGACTACATCTTGGTTTTGCTTCCATTCCAAATCCCAGTTGACAAAACACACGAGCAGCCTGCTCTACAGAAGACAAAAACACAAATAGAGAGGTTATTGACAGGATGCTTATTTATAACTCTGGACCCACCAGTGTAATTGAAGGAGGACACCTCAAACAAGGAGACTGATGCTCAATAACACACGTTTCAGAAATATATCATTGGCGCTGCTTCCCAGGAGTGGATGCCCTCATGTTATACCAACAGACCACACCAAATCAAAGTCATCCTAGCTCTCTGAAGTGCCTGTAGTGCTGAAAACATCACAGAACACAGCAGTTTTTCAGCGTGCTCCAAGGGTAGAGTTGTTTATTATTATTATTATTATTATTATTATTATTATTATTATTATTATTATTTGAGATCCTGAATTTCAATCAGATTTTCAGCTACCTGCTAAGCCTGGAAACATATCTAATTTCACATTGAACCACCTGACTGCCTATTCTGTAAGAAACATTTCCCCTCCGTTATTTGCCACTGACCTAGCAAAGGTTAGCTATAAATCTCTTTCCGCAGCAAGGGTGCTGATAGTTCAAGAGCCTCCCTGATAAGCAGTGCTGTGTTCCTCAGCTCATAGCCAAACAGCCTGAACTGTCATATCCTTTCTCAACAATATTTAGATAAGGTTATGGAAGTCCAACAAGTTACTTTGTATGTATCCAGAAGTTCAGCACCAGTTGTGCCTGCTGCAATATTTTGTCTCCTCAGTTACAGCCAACTGTTTGCGAATGGCTTAAGCGTCCAATAGTATTACCTGTTGATTAGCCCTATTTCAATGCTATTACTTCAGTCCAAACGTTCTGGACTTAGGGGGTGATGCACGAGGTGCAAAACTGGGAAAGTGTTTACTCATGCAGCATTCTGGCGGAGAGTGGACTGATAGTACCGAGGCAACTCTCTAAAGTCGGAGTTTAATGGACTAATGGTGAGCAGGGGTGTCTGGATTTATCAGACTTTGGGCATTTATTCATTTTCCACATTTTTATACCACCCTTCCTCCAAGGAGCTCAGGGACCTCCAAGGACCTGCCCTCCTCTTGTCCTCACAACAACCCAGTGAGGTAGGTGAGGCTGAGAGAGAGTGACTGGCCCAAAGTCACCTAGGAAGCTTCATGGCTGAGCAGGGATTTGAACCTGGATCTTCCAGGTATAAGTCCAACTCCTGAACCACTACACTACCCTGGCTCTCAACCATCTCTGGCATTCCTGGACACCCCTTCCTCTCATTCATCCATGGGGAGCATGGACCTAAGATGCACCGGTTGGCCTGATGCAGGATGCAGCCCCAGCTGGTGGGGCTGGGGTTCCCCTCACATTTATCACGTTCCCCCCAATGTAAGCCCCGGCGGCCCCAGTGGGCCTTCTCGGATGTGTGCCAGCTATTTAGCTGGTGCACAACCAGGGAGGCCGTGTAAGGCCGGCCAGGCCCAGGAAAGGAACCCACTGATATCCCCACCCCCTCCTGGGCCTTGCCAGCCAATTGCCCTCTCCCCTGCCACCCAGACCGCCCCCCATGCCCTTCTGCTGCCCGGCGCAGCTCTTACCTGTGTCCAGCAGCACGTAGTTGGGAGGGCTGTGTAGTGAGCGGTGCTGGCTTCTGCGCTGGCGCTACTTACTCTCTAGGTGCTGTGAAAGTGCTTTACAGCACTTTTGTGACACCCAATGCTGGCAGAGCACCCGCTCCACCAGCACAAAGTTAGGATTGTACTGTAAACAGGATTATACGTACCTTATGGCAGGATTGTACCGTAAAAGGAAGAGGTCACTACATCATGCTTTATGTTTGTTTCATTAATATGTTTTGCTATAAACAAAACAAAACCATCCAAATATATATATATTTTTCTGTATGAAAACAGAACCCCTTGAACTTTACCAAAGGGTATGAGCAAAGTGCCTCTACCTAAACAGCAGTGATGTAGACTTGAGTCTATTGACTCGGACTTGAGTTGGACTCAAGTCGCGTCAATGACTTGACTCGGACTTGGGACTTGACTCGAGACTTGGAGTCAGAGACTTGATCCACATCCCTGTTAAACAGGTAAGGGGGCAGTAGGGCAGTGGAATGAGGACCATTCCCTCAAGGCAACTGAGGATGGAGTCATATGTAAGCAACATAATTTCCTACCAGTAAAGGAAGTGTGTTAAACCCCATTTTTTTGTAACAATATCTTTCTGATTTGTGGATATGCTTTGCCATCAATTTTTCTCCCGATCCCCACAAATATGAAAAATCTGTCCGAATAGATAGCTGTCATGCAATAGAATTATTATACGGAGATCATGTCCTAGTGGTTGCAAACTGTAATTCATCAGACCAGCAGGATGCCTGCAAAGTTCATGAACACTTAGAGTGGAAGGTCTGGATAATGAAGCAACCTCGTACTTAAAAAGGTGAAAACATAAATCCTGCGTCTTGCTATGTTAATTATCGAAGCAAATGCTGACTGCCTGCTTAAACACATGTACAATTAGAACCTAATGATGGGAAAATAAAATGACTTTGTCACCAACTTTCCTGATAGTATCAGGGAGGTTGTAATAAAATCCTAATCCCGCTCTTGCTTCAGGACTTGCCAATTCCCAATTGGCCTCAGTCTGAGTTGTATCTTTTTCCCAGTCCACAGGTGTACGCATTTACTGTAACTCCTGTTGCATATATACACCCTTGGCTAAAAATTGTTTAAGGTTTAGACAAGTGGAAAGAACTGGACGTGTTTTTTTTTCTTTCCGTCTTCAAGGTTGATCTCATTGTAGTATTTGCCACTCCTTTGATGATGAATAATAACTCTGATTCAGCAGTACCTAAAGCAACAAGCATCCCTGATTGTGTACACAAGCCCTGTGAGATACCCAAGAAACGACCAGATCACTCTGGATGATCAAGAAGGTCATCTTTCCAGCAGTCAACCTTGCACGACATGGTAATCAAAGCAATCCGCCTGTGACAAAATTGGTAAATGAAAATTGATTAAGGTCTTAGAAAAACGAGAAGTAAACAGTTAGGGATGTGCAAAGCATCCCTCAGATATTTTGTTAGTCTTCTTTAAACTGGCTTTTCTCAGATTCCCTCAGATGTTTTGCCTGAGGAGAAGCCCCCTTCTCTCCCCCCCCCCCATTCACTTTTTATTTTGCTTGAGGCAAAATTTCAGTGGCTACTCTAAGTAATGAATTCTGGAGAAGAATACCAGGAATTATGCCCTGTGGAGGTCTGGAAGATTTCTGTTTACTTTTGCTTTTTCAGTTTATCAGTTGATGAGCCAAATATAGACAGTGGTACCATAAGCTGTCGATCTAAAGGTTGGCAGTTCGATTCCCACGACGGGGTGAGCGCTCGTTGCTTGGCCAGCTCCTGCCAACCTAGCAGTTCCAAAGCATGTCAATGCGAGTAGATAAATAGGTACCGCTTGCGGGAAGGTAAACAGCGCTCTGTGTTCCAGCTGCATGCTACGCGCTGCGGCAAGCAGAGTCATGCCGGCCACATGACCACAGAGGCGTCTTCGGACAACGCTGGCTCTTCGGCTTTGAAATGGGGATGAGCACCACACCCTAAGAGTTGGACACGACTGGACTTAATTGTCAGGGGATACCTTTACCTTAAATGCACTAGAATTAGCATTATGAACCCATGTACACATCCATAGTGCTTATCTTGCACAGTTCATATACAGCACCCCCACCTCAATTTAATTTTTGAACAATATTTTTTTGTGCACAGATTCCTTGGCTGGATCACTGGTACAAATGGGGGTGTTCATGAACATCGGGATGTGTATCCACATTGTGCTGGCCATCCAGATAAGAAACATCCAATCCAATCCCCCTACCTGTCCTACAAGATGTGGATGAAGATGCAAGTCTTCTCCTGTCTCGCAATGAGCATACAAACATTCACACCCAATCAGTCTCTCTGACTACTCCACAGTTGCACAGTCGGTCTCTGAGTTGGGCTTTTCTTCAGTTATCCACACTAATAATGACTAGAATCCTGTGAAACTGATCGGCTAGTTCAAATCAGTATGTGAGATTTACCCCCTCCCCATCATCCTATTTCTTGGCTCTCATTGGCCGCTTAGATTTCAGGTCACAATGCTTCAGTGACAGTAGAAGCCACAAATGACACAATTCCTTTTCTATACAACTCCTTTAAAAGTACAGCTGCACTGCTGGAAAGGGTGTCTATGTCCCCTTATCTATGATCTCCCCCAAAGATCTATGTCCCCTTATGTCCCTAGACTCCTGTCCCCCATCCCTAATCCTCCAAATCGCTCTTATTTCCACCCCCTGTCCTTGGACCTCTCTGCCTCCTGGGATCACTTCCTATCCCTCGGTCTATAAAGCTACTCCTGTCCCAAGGGTCTGTGTCTGTCATTTTAACCCTAGTTGAAGGGTGACAACTTTCTTTCACAGAAGCAAGACAGAAAATATTCCAATATAAGACTGAAAATGTTTGTTCATAGAACTGTTGGAGTTTTTGTGATCACTGTTAAATATTTTTTTTCCAGGCCCACAGGTGTACACATTTAACTCCTGTTGCACACATACACCCGTAGGCAGAAATGGTTTAAACACTCCTCTGTTACAAGTACAGCACAAAAAAGATATCACTGACAAGAACAAATATGTTAGCCCTTACTTTCCAAAAATCTCCTTCCAACTTGCCCAGAGAAGCAGTGCTATTTTTTAAAGGAACTCATTTGATCAGTGTGTGTCAAACCCGTTATTGTCTGGACTCAGTTTTCATTGTGGGGTTCTCCGTAGCATGGACAGTTCAAAGTGAGGCAACATCGTTCAAGGTGAGGCAACATTCAGTGTCTGAATCCACCCCCTGAATTCTGCTGTCCATCCCCCTGGCAGTGCATGCTTGCTACATGTGTGCACCCCCAGTGTGCACTGTATTGCATGCTCACAGACAATGCACCTCCCAGAGGTCACAACATTGATGGTATGCATTCGCCTGCCGCCTGCCTGGTGGCCCTATCTTTCCACATGCTTCCAGGGTGCACAAGAGGAATGAGAAGGGCCTACCCCCTCCTCTGATGTCTAGCATGTCGGGGGGAGTGAAAGCTCCCAGCATTCTCTGTGCTGGTCACAAGTGGAAGTGGTGGCAGCCGATGTTGCAAGACATGTTCAACGCTGGAACCCTTCAGTTCTGCTGACCTTCTCCCATGCCCAGTGCCGCCCCGGCTGCTGCTGCTGCTTCTAGTGGCCAGCAGAAAGAATGCTAAGAGTGTAAGTCCCCCTGCATTCTCTCCTCCAGCCACTAGAAGGCGCAGCAGTAGTGTCACTGGACATCTGTAGAGGAAAGCTGTCCTCCTCTCATGAGCTCAAGAGGATGGGGACTGTCTGCCACGCAGGTGAAGGGCCAGTGAGGTGCTGGGCACCATGCTAGCCCAGCACTTCACTGGCCCATCACCTACCTGGCAGACTGTCCCCATCCTCTTGAGCTCATGAGAGGAGTAGTATATCATAGGTTACCTTGTGCCAGTTTTCTGCCTGGTCCAACCATTGCCTGCGGCAGTGGTTTGAACCAGCATCCTGTCTGGGCCAGCCCTGCTCACTGGTCAGTGTAAATAACAACAAATAACTGCTGGGTTTGTTATAATCTAATTTTGATTTCATATCATCCAGAAAACATCTCTTACTATCCACCATGAGTCATGCCCCTTTGCGCTAGGTGTGCTTTCCATAAACCTGAGACCAGCAAAAAGATGTAAACAAACTCAAATGACATTCAAATTTCTTATACTTTAAAAAACTGAAAATCTTAACAGCATAAGCGGCTTTAGCCTTAAAAAGCAGGAGGCTTAAAACTTGAAATCAGTATGAATTCTCTGAGCCAGTCTTTGTCTATTGGAAAAAAAAATTGAACAGAGGCACAAACTAGATAACAGCCTTTTATGGGGTACAGAAATTAAAGTAACAGAATTACCTTTCAAAGAGATCCCCAGGGCTTTAATGTAAAAATAGCTATTATTTTATTAGACAAGACTCTAATCCACAAGCTGCTCAGTAGTACTCCAGACTTGCAAAAGATAATCAATGCCTCCTCTGCAAGACTAGATAGGGTGGGGAAACAATGAATAGGAAACTGAAAGCTGCTGGGGAGCCATCTTGTGGTGAGTGTATTTAATCCTTCGGAACGGTTGTTAAATGGAAGGGAAACCAAGAGTTCTTGTGCCCACTGTGGAGAACGAAGGAGGAAAACCCAGGAGTCCAAACATTGAGCTGGGGAGAAGGAGAAGCCTCGGCTGTGTTGAATAAACCAAGTTCTAGCAGTTTGGCAAAAAAAGAGAGCAGGGATGTTAATGTTGTAGCAATCCACTTGTAGGCTCGGTCACCAATGCTCAGTACGTTATCTGGCCCGTCTGCTGGCAGCCATGGGATGTAGCCACACCACGGAGGCATTCTCCCAGAGGCATCTCCTTCTGTAACCCTGGGCAGACTAGAGGGGAAATATCTGAGCTGGTATCATTAAGCTGACACTTGGGAAGGAAATGGCAGGAGTGTGGGGTGTGAAATGCCTCCTGGACAGGATGGTCTGGTCAGGCAGCTGGAGAAAGCCACCTACCATTAAAGTTCCCATTGCTTCCTCTCAGGCCCTGATGGCCAACCCACTCTCTATGGTATGTACAGGTTGAGTATCCCTTATCCAGGCTGCTTGGGACGGGAAGTTGTCTGGATTTCGTATTTGTCTGGATTTCATAATATTTGCATAAATATAATGAGATATCTTGGGGATGGAACCCAAATCTAAACCCAAAATCCACTTATGTTTCATATACACATAGCCTGAAGGTAATTTTATAAAATATTTTAATCGTTCGTTTGTTCGTTCATAAATTTTTATTCGCATAACATGCAAACGTTGACATAACATACAAACACAATACATCAGACAATACAAAACCTATCAGCCATCCCCCTGTGCAAAATTAGAGAAGTTTTGTGCCCCAGCATGCCTTGTGCTATGTCAGCCAGGTGCTGGAGAAGTATAGCCCCCAAAATGTCTGGATTTCGGAATAGTCTGGATTTTGGATGTCCAGGTAAGGGGTAATCAACCTATACTTAAATCCCAGTGGTGATGAAATTGCTGCCTGCCACTGCAGGGCAATTGAGGGAGATGGGGAATCTGTCTTTACATTTAGGTGATGGAGAAGCTAGCAGGACCCGGGGTGCCTGTCCACTCTGCAGCCATGCTGCAGCTGCAGCTCCCTGCGGCTGCATGGGCAGGGATCCCCCACAGAGCGTGATTGGCCTGCACTGGCAGACAGCTGCCTCAAGGATTTTGAACATTATTTTTTCTTTTAAATATTCATATCTTGCAACCTTCCATCCCCCTTAAGGACCATCAGGACAGCTGACAACGAATGCAAACCATACATTAAACATGCAGTATCGCCAAAACCCCTCCACACAAACATACCGTTAATGATGGAAAAAGTAAGCCTAGGCATCTATATTAAACAGAGTATAAAGTAGAAGATCCTCTTTCCTGAAGCAGCACACCAACCCCTGCTAGATTGCTGCTGAGAATAAAATAGGAACAGAGGCAGGAAAAGATTTCAAAGTACTTTACAAACAGTTCAAGAGCACATACATCTTTGATGGCTGTACAGTCAGATCCTAAATTTTGGAACAGGGAATCCTAGAGCGATTCCCTTTGCACAGGTGTGTGAGACCTCATGGCATGGTGGACTCCATGTGGCTGGTTAGGGCTTACGGAGAGGTCTGTATGCTTGGAGGATCAGAGCTGTTGCAGACCGCATGTCGAGGCGAACGAGTGAGCGCCGAGACAAGCAAGCGCGAGAGGAGTAGGAGTGGCTTCCCGCAAATAGTCCCTCCTTTTGTCCCGCCTTCTTGGAAGAAACCTCCACGGTGATTGGCTAACACACCCGATTTGCAGATAGCCACTCTCCTCCCCCTTGGTGGCTGCAGTAGCTCCGCTGTGCGGCCCCCTCAAACATGGCCCAGGAGGATTTTCGATCGTGCCAGAAATCGGGAGACCGCTCGCTTCCGCTGTGGTAACCAGACACCCCAGCATGCCTCGACTAAGCTCCTCAGGCGTCCGGGACGAGCCGAGATTTGTGTGGTCTGCAGCGGCCTTCAGGAGGAAAGAGAGGAAGGAAACCAGGTAGAAACACACTCTCACAGGTCAAAGAAGGACACAATAAAAGTCTGGGACAAGTAACCCTTAGTCCTCTGGGCAGTACACTCGAGCAGCTGCTGGGGCTTACCCTGAGGCAAGGGAATAAATGTTCCTTGCCCCAAGGAGGCCTCCAGAGGCCAAACGTCTCCCATGGGATACAGCGGTAGCCATGTTGGCACCGCTGCTCTGCCCTGCAGGCAGTTAGGATTGGGTTGCACATGAGTTAATTAGTTAGCAGCTCAGTTGCACAGCATTTTAAGAATTCTTGTTCAAAATAAAAAGAAATGATTAATTGCTGACATGAACCAGATTTGTTAGTCATAGGAATTCTGAATGTTCACATTTTTTGGATCACTGTTTACAAAGAGATAGCAATATCTCTGGCGCAAGTCCACGTTGACCAGTGAAGGCAGATTGGACCTGGGAAGGGGGTTAGAATTTAGCAGGCACTGCTGCCACTGATCGTGCCCCCTTCCTAGGACTCATCTGCCTTCCTCCCCCCCCCCGTGGCCTCCCCATTCCACCCACCCCTGCCTTGTTCCACCCCTCCCTGCCTCCCTCCTGATCCCTGTGTGGCCTTACCTGCTCCGGTGGGTGTCTGTGGCACACCATTGCACAGACCCAGCCGCTTGCACCATTGCACGGGCCAGGCCGCGCACACTGGTACTGTCATGTTTGCGGCAGCCATAAAGGGGTTTGCACCGCCCAAATGCTTGTTCCGGCAGTGTAAAGGCCCTTTAGGATAGGTCCGTAAGACAATATTTTCCTATCAACACTTCTGGTCTCAGGCGATGTACTTTAACATGAGCAGTCATGAACAGTTCATTAAGATCTATCTGTCACTGATGTCGAATGCTGAGATTGGTCTTGAAACCCAAGGGGAAGCCTTTCCTGTTCCTCCCAAACAGTTTGAGCCCAGAAAGGAAATTCTGGCTTAGGGCTCAATACTGTCTGGTTTTCTTAATGGACTATATTTTGTCGCTGTGAGGAGAGAGACTCGGTTTATCTGTATTCATGATGTGGCATTGGATCTATGGCCTCGAGGCAGCCATTTCACACCACAATGTCTGGACTGTGAAACTGTAACCTCTTATACAAAATACAAATGTAAGTCTTAAAAGGCTTTAGCTTACAATGACCACTGGTAACTATGCAGAAGTTAGTCATCAGCCAGCTTGCATATGCTTATTTTTATTTTATGCTTATGTCCCTCTTTTTCTTTATTAAACTAGACATTTTGTATGATAGCTCTTTTGCTAATTTTCTCAGCTTTTGTAGTATATACTACATTTTCTAAGCATTAAAATAGTACCCCCGCTCATAAACTGTCCAAGTGGTTTAAAATGCTTAAGAGTGGGTAAGAGGAAATGAACGGGTCTCAGGGCTTTTGTTGATAAAAAACAAAATTGACCCTAAACCCTTCATTTTAACATCCAATTGTGGCCCCTCTCCTACTGTAATAGAGGCCTTGTGACAGCTATTCTGAATATAAAGAGCTGTATAGATGTTACCCCTCCTCGTATAATCCACTCATCTGGAAGGTTGCCACCTGCCAGCTCCAGTCTCTGCTTATGTACTTGTGTGCCCAACCAGTTCCACCCCAACATCCACCTTTTTGACCAGGGTAAGTGGTCTCTATGCTTATACAATTGTATGCATGTTGACCTTCCATGTGCCCAAGATCTCTGACTGCACAGGGTTCCTGGGAGTGTGGTAAGTCTATGATAGAAGTGCCTTTAATGCATGTGGTGGATGCATTAATGCTGGGTGCAAGGCCAGCAGACATAGTTCCATTCCCCCTTCCATGCATTGGTGCAGGGGTGGCATCAGGATTTGGTCAGGTTGGGCACTGGTTGGGGGCCAACACCCATCAGAGGGCCTGCCCTCCTGGGCCTGCCCCTGAACCCTCAGTACTAGAGGCAGCAGTAGCACCCAATATGCCACCAAGCAGCGGCGGAACTACGGTGGAGCGGGTGGAGCAGGCGCTCCAGGCGCTCCACCGCAGGGGGGCGGCCAGAACGGGGTCGGGAGAACTCACCTTCTCCCGAAGCAGCGTCGCGTTTTGGCCCGCCCTCCCTCCCTGTAGCTTGTTTGGCTCCGAAATAGGAGCAAAATGGGTGGGGGGCGCGTCGACGCGACGCTGGCCCCGCCCCCACGTGCCGGGCGCCCTCCCGGCGCCTGGCGCCTCTGCCACCAAGGACCAGACGGGCACCAGTGCAGGGCTTTGACACAGGTCCCCAGCAATCTGGTGCCAGTAGTGGTTCTGTGGATGTGAGGAGGGGGGATGTCTGTAGAATTCTTAAGTGTTCTGTGTCATCGCTATTTAATGATTCCACTGTTTCCATCACATCCAGAGTGTGAAGGCAGGATGAGATAACTTCTCAAGACCAGTATCCCAGACTGGCACAAATAGCAGCATGAATAAGGTGGAAAGCAAAGCAATAGTTAGAAACTGAAGAAGGACCTTGTCTTGGAAGACAAAGCACAGGGATCAGGCTCTGAACAATCGGCACCACCCCTGGGGTGGCACCCCACAACCCTTGATTCACCCTTTGAACTAGTATTTGAACTGGATTGGTACTTGCTGCCACCACCCAAGACAAGGGAAAATCCAGACCAGTGGCATAGCAAACACGGTGCAGGGGAGGCGGATCTCTCCAGGTGCCACTTGTGGGAGGGGGCAACAATCTCGCTGCCTGTGTCTTCAGCCCACAACGTGCTTCCGTGAGGGGGGTTGGAGCAGCTGAGGACCAGCAAGGAGGGCTCCTTTTCAGTATGTGTTTTTCACTAAATGGCTCGCCCACCCCCTGGCTCTGATTGGCTCCAAATCCCCTCAATCTGGAAGCAATTGGTGGCGACGTGATGCCGTCATCGCGTCACTGCCAAACTACATCCATGTTGCCAGTCTCCGCGCCTGTGCACCAGGTGCCACAGACACTAGGGACATCACTGATCCAGGCCCCTGATTATTTTGTGTAGAAACAGGAAGGACAAAATATGCTAAAAACTAGAAAGCGGCAGATAAACAGAGGTAATAATAATGGAAACAATATAAATCCAGGTTCAGAATGCAAAATATGGACAAGCTTGTGGTCCTGTGCTCTTCTTGGTGATTGCGCAATATTTTTTAACATGCACTGTGGAAAGGAATCAAGCTGCTGTTGTTCTGACAGCTTGTTTTTACATGGAGTGAACATGTTCTGAACATGGAGACTTGCCCAGCTTTCCTTGCCACACAACAGTTCAGCACATGGTCATTTGTGATCTTTGCCTGAGGCTTCATTTAAGATCACTGAACCTTTTGAAAGTTGAGGAGAAATTCACTTGTTCTCTTCAAAGATTGCTGTGTGAGTTGTCCGTAAGAAGAGACACATATGAAGAAACAAAACAGTACACCATGTTGAGAGAAAATGCAACAAAGCGCATGATTCCTTTTAAGGAAACCTCAGAAACAACAACAACAAAAAATGCCCTCTTCACTTTTGATTGACATATCTATTGTGCTTTGCTTTCAGAGGCTTTCATCCCCCTAAGTCATTAACAGCTACCATAGATTTATTTGGGGAGGCCTATAGTTCTTCCCTAAGGACTTAGTTTCTGATTAATTTCTCTTATTGAGTATGCAGTGCTGATGGTTACGTATAGTCCTTTGGGTGAGAATTGTCCTCACTGCAAATCTGTAGCACAGAAGATTATATTTTGGAATGGGTGTCAAATGTCATTTACAAAAAGCCCAACAGAAGAGCAAGTGTGTTTTTCGGGTCAGGCAAAGCTGAATAGGCTTAGGGTGTAAAAAATTAGCATTTGCTTCTTCACCCAGTGCAAATGAAAATGTGCAACCCCATACATGTGTCCAGTCTGTCTGTGGTGTTCCCATTCCTGCAAGGTAATCTATGCACAGAAGTGGATTAAGAGCAGAAGAAGGCTCTTGCTGAGTCAGTTCAAAGATCCGCCTTGTCTAGCAACCTGTTTCTAGCTGTATGAAAACCACTGTCATCTATGGGTGACTATATTTGGACAGTAGCGTGCACTCATAACAAGAACATAAGAAGAGCCCTGCTGGATCAGGCCAAAGGCCCATCTAGTCCAGCTTCCTGTATCTCACAATGGCCCACCAGATGCCTCAGGGAGCGCACAAGACAACAAGATACCTGTGTCCAGTCGCCACTCCCTTGCATCCAGCATCCGGAGAGCCTACAAGTGATCTTAGCCAGAAGGCTCAGTATACAAAGAGAATTCGGATGAACCCTGCATTCGGTCAATATTGGCTGCAGAATCCTGCATTTTTGCTAGTCATATTGCCGAGTATCTCCTGTTAGTTGTCCAGTGACAACAAATTGCATTTAATATTTCGCCTACAACTTTAAGAAAACATTGATTGCTGGGGCAGAAGGATCTGTTAATCTATACTATGCTGATTTATTTGTGAATTGTTTATTTGTATAAGCAATGTAGTAGGGTGATGTCTTTGTAATTACTTTGCTCCATTTCTTTGTTTTGTTCGTTTGTCTGTGTATGCCAATGTATGTCTGTGTATGCCAATAAGGGTTTATGTATGTATGTATGTATGCATTCAGAGATAGCCTACTACTAAAACCAGGAGGTTGCATATACCCATCATGGCTTGTAACCTGTAATGGACTTTTCCTCCATCAATCTGTCCAATCCCCTTTTAAAGGCATCCAGGCCAGGTGCCATCACCACATCCTGTGGTAAGGAGTTCCACAGATTAATTACATGCTGGTTAAAGAAATATTTTATTTTGTCTGTTCTATTTCTCCCGCCACTCAATTTTAGTGCATGTCCCCTAGTTCTGGTGTTGTGCGAGAAGGTTCCCTTTATCCACTCTCTCCATCCCATGCATAATTTTATATGCCACATTCATGTCCCCCCTCAGTTGCCTTTTTTCTAGACTGAAGAGCCCCCAAAGCTGTATCTTTTCCTCATAAGGGATGTGCCCCAGCCCACTAATCATTTTGGTTGCTCTCTTCTGCTGCACCTTTTTCAGTTCCACTATATCCTTTTTGAGATGTGATGACCAGAACTGGACGCAATACTCCAGATGTCTTGAGAGACACTATAAAACGGCATTGCTTGATAGTTTAGATTTGAGGTGGCCGAGCTGTGGAACCATTTGGCCACCACTGGTATAACAAATCTACCCTCAATCATAGCAACCACAAAAACTCCCCTGGCAAGCCAAGCCCAGAGTGGAAGGAAAGCAGCCCTGAGTGTGTGTTTTTGTTGGAAGTAATTGGCGGTGACGCAATGACATCATCACATCACTGCCAATTACTTCCACTTCTGCGCCTGGGGTGTGTGTGATGCGACAGGCCCACACCAGGCACCTGAAAGCTAAGTGATGCCCCTGGGGCAGAGGCGAAACAAGGGTGGAGCGAAGGCAAGTAGTTCTGCAAGACTCCGTTACACCGGAGTCAGCGGCTCCTCCCCCTTGCTGTTGGAGCCATTCTGGCAGCAAAGGCAACACGCAGGACACTCCCCTGTTGCTGCTGGAATGGCTCCAACAGCAAGGGGGAGGGGCCGCTGACTCTGGTGTAACGGAGTCTTGCAGAACTACTTGCCTTCGCTCCACCCTTGTTTCGCCTCTGCCCTGGGGGTGGGGCTTGCTGGCCATGCCATCTTAATAGGGCTTTTGTTCATCATTGTTACTGCTACTGTCTCCTCCCAGTCCACTAAGTACACAACAATGCTAGTTAAAATAGGGTGGTTGTAACCAATTTATTTCAAGACCCTTTGATCTCTGGAAGAATTACTGGCAGCCTTCTGTAGGAAAGGGAGGAGGGGGGAAGGAATTAAACTTTTTACAATATCTTTGAGGAAAACGACACAAGGCTGAGAACAAGGGATTAAGGAGATGGATCACTGCAAAAATCTCACTTCCTAAATTTCCCTTGAGAAGCCAGTTCTTACATTATATAAAATGAAATGAACATGACAAAAGAACATAGGGTGGGCTTTTTTCCCCAGGAATTAATATTACTTTTAAAAGGTAATCTGTCTAAAACCTTGCTCATTATGACTGTTTCCGTTCTCCTTGTGTGTCATCATTAACACCTTGTGCCATCAGTGTGAGATGAAAAGTTCTCTTTAATGCAATGTAATAAAAATGAAATTTTGAAAAAAAAAAAAAGATGGATAACAAGTGGGTGAAAACATCAGCAAAGAGCAGGGACGGGGAAAACTCATGGGATTCCATTTTGAATCTGAATGATTGTTTTCTAAGAGTGGTTCACACATGTGCATTCATCACGCAGCAACTGCAACAAGTATTGAGTTTAATGTGTGAATGAGCCATCACAGATGTAACTTTCATGCAATTAATCTGTGGAACTCCTTGCCACAGGATGTGGTGATGGCACCTGGCCTAGATGCCTTTAAAAGGGGATTGGACAGATTGATGGAGGAAAAGTCCATTACAGGTTAGAAGCCAAGATGGGTGTTAGCCTAACCACTAAAACCAGGAGGTTGTATATCTCTTAATACCAGATGCAAAGGAGTGGAGACAGGATACAGGTAGGCTTACCAGATCTCCAACCAGGACAGAGTGCTAGACCTTTAGGAGAAGGAATGTGGGCAGGTGTAGCTTGTTAAACCTTAGAGCACAATCCTAGGCATATCTACGCAGAAGCAAGCCCCACTGAACACAATGGTGCTTGCTTCTGAGTAGACATGCCTAAGATTGTGCTCTAAGGTTTAACAAGCTACACCTGCCCACATTCCTTCTCCTAAAGGTCTAGCACTCTGTCCCGGTTGGAGATCTGGTAAGCCTAGATACAGGTATCTTGTGGTCTTGTGTGCTCCCTGCGGCATCTGGTGGGCCACTGTGAGATGCAGGAAGCTGGACTAGATGGGCCTTTGACCTGATCCAACAGGGCTCTTATTATGTTCTTATATCACTTCAAGTCTTGTTTTTCAGATTCCATTCACACATTCATTTGCCAGTCATCAGCCATGGTTCATTAGTTACCACTACTACTGCTGGAAGAGTAGGCTCACTCTCTGTTGTATGAGCCAGTGGTCCATGCTGATGCCTGACTGTCTGTGAGAAGGTTGTGCTTGCAGAGTTTCTCCCTCCCCTCTTTTGAGATAAATAAATCGCATAAGTAGAACTTCTGTGTGTTACGGTATTGATGTGGAGCACTCGCCCTGTCATATCATCTATATGGTGGTGGAAGGAAGAGGAGAGAGACGTGCCCGCTCCATCACAAGAAAATAAATATCGTTGCCAGTAACATATGAAGAGAGGTCAAATGTTAAACAACAAGAGGTCACCAAGTGCTTGACAATCCTCCTGGTTTTATGGTTCCAGGCAGGCAGCAAAACCAGGGAGTTTATTGAATTGCAGGTGAGCTGTATTTGTTTTGTAGGATCACAAGTTGTGCGACTTAACTTAGGCCTTTGTTGTGACTACTTGAATCTGATTGACTTGAGTTCATTGTCTCTCTGACATTGACTGACATTGATCTCAACTGCCTCATGTGGAGTTCACTGAGCTCAGTGTTATTGTTGTTTTTCTTTCAGTGAGTGGATTTGGAATCTTGGTCAATGTATTTGATCCTTCACATTTATATCTCACCCTTCCTCCAAGATACGCAAAGCAATGTACATCACTTCTTCGCCCCACTCGATCCTCACAACAGCCCTGTGACATAGGTAAGGCTAAGAGATAATGACTGACCCAAGGTTACCCAAAACGCTTCATGGCTGAGTGGGGATTTGAACCCAGGTTTTCCTATTCCAAGTAGTCCAACACTCAAACCACTATACCTCTCGTAACTGGGAGTAACTGAGTAATTACTGAGTAATCGGGAGTGTGCCATCCTCTTATAGTTTAATCTTGTATAAACAGATTATCAGCACAATCCTGTCCAATTTACAGCAGCGGTGCAGTGAGAACGGGAGGCCCCAGACCAGAAAGGGGATTCGAATCCACTCCAAAGGGGGATTCAAAGGGGATTTGAATCCCCTTTCCGTTCTGGGGCCTCTCGTTCTCGCTGCACCGCTGGTTACACCGGTGGTGTAAATTGGATAGGATTGCACTGTATGTCTATTCTTATATATGTTTCATTCAAGAAATAGAACCTATATCACGCGTCCTCTCATGCAAATTTATGGATCAATCATTAACATTATAAATATAGTAAACATGATGAACCCATTGATGTGACATGAGTCCAAGGCAGTCTAAGGCTATTGGAGAAACCAAATACAAATTCATGTGATCATTATTAGCCTTTAGCCGTGATTCATTTTGCACGTCAAGATTTCCTAATTTATATAAAAAAGAACACTATATTCCCAGAGCTCTGCTTCTTTGCTGGATCTGCTTCATGTCCACGAGACTAGAGCTTCTGCAATGTGGTGTGTGAATCCAATTTTTTTAAAGTAGCATTTTAAGTATTCACTATTCATCAAAGGCTGGTTTTAGGATGGAAATAAAATACCATCTTTTTAAACTACCTTAATTTAAAGCAATATAAACCTGATACCCTATATATACTTCTCTAAGAGTAACTCCCTTGAACTCAGGAGGACTTCCCTCCGAATAAACACACATAGGATCAGGCTCTAGATATATACCACCTGCATGTGTAAGCAGGTATTTTCCGTTCTGCCTTCTCTGCAAGGCAATGCATAGGGTCAATTGGCCTGGGGCCAGTAAGCACTGTCAGTTATCCCTGCCGTTAATGCTAGTGCTACAGTGGTAATTACCGTGTAACATTTATCAAAATTATAGCATGAAAGCAATTTCATACTGAGTTGATTACCACCTGGACTCTTCCGACTGTAATTGGTTAAGTAGTAGGCAGTTTGAAGGGAGTAGGAAAGAAAAAAATACTTTCATCCCACTAGAGACTGGTCTGAAAAAAATGGTTGCGTTGGAAAAGTACAAAGGATTTGAGCAATCTTGACAGTGTATCTTTCTATGTCTGTCTCTGTTCTATAACACAAAAGGAAAAGAAGGGCAGGGGACACCAGAACTTGGATACAGGTAGGCTTACCAGGCCACTGAACACAATGGGGCTTGCTTCTGAGTAGACATGCCTAGGATTGTGCTCTAAGGTTTAACAAGCGACACCTGCCCACATTCTTCCTCCTAAAGGTCTAGCACTCTGTCCCGGTTGGAGATCTGGTAAGCCTAGATATATAGGAAGTAACAATGGAAAGAGGGGGGAATGACTGGGAGGGCTGTGGCTCAGTGGCTCACATGTTTTACATCCCAAAAGTCCCAGGTTCGATCCTTGGCCTCTCTAGGTAAAGAAAAAACAAAATCTGAATGAAACCCTGGGGAGCTACTGGAAGTCTGTGTTGACAATACTACTGACCTAGATGAGCCAACAACGGTCTGATGGGCCAATAGGATGGTTTCCTAAGGACAGAAGCATCCTATGTTTTGGAGTGGGCAGACAGGAAAAAAAAAAGTGGGAGGCAGAAAGCTGAAATGCAAGGACTGGAAGAAAATTATTTATTTATAGAATTTATACCCCGCCTTTCTCCCACAAGGGCAACCAAGGCGGCAAAATGGTGGCTGGCGGGGGGGGGGACGGGACTGTGTCCAAGAATCAGCAGACAAGGAAGGAAGTCGGGCTAGTACCCAAACCTGGGGCCTGTGGAGAGGACTGATGGCAGGATTGTAATGGTCAAGCTTGAGTATTACAGGCAAGAGAAGCAAGGGAGTATAGATTTGTCATGACCCGAGCCTGAAGGATCCTGTACCTTTTCGTAGAAGAAATTGAGTCTGGGTATGACCTTCCTTCAGAGCAGCTCAGTGACCTGGAATCTTGAAAAGGGCAGCAAGACCTGAAATTTAGAGGTTGATTGAAGAAACCAGCCCTTTCTTGATTGCAGGCCTCGAATATAACGATGTATCGAGCAACCACACTCTATTTTTGTCCTGATTTGCATAATTCCCTTCAATTTGACGTTGTAGTATTGTATTTCATCTGATTTGTTGCATTTCCCTCTATTTGATTTTGGAGTATTTCTCCCTGTTTGAATTTGTGATATCTGTATAAGTCTAAGAGAGGGAGAAAAATTGGCTAGAAAAATATTACGAGCAGAGAGTCAAAACTAATTTCCATGCATTAGTTGCATGTCCATAACATGATCTGCATTTTATTTTCCAAGGGAAATACCAAACTTGAGAGAGGCAGAACCTAACAGAAGACCAAAGACTATACAGGTGGGCCCCCATATCCACGAATTCGCTATCCACGGTTTCAGTTATCCACGGATCGCGGGGACCCCCCCCCCCCAGCTTTTACTTTTTCTCCAGTAAGCTTTGTTTCTTCCTTAAACAAACAGGAGAAGCAGCCTCTGGCTGCTTATTGCAGGTAAGTAGAACGAGACTAAGTCCTTGGGAGGCTCTGCAAGGTTTCTGTTAACCTTGCAGAGCCTCTCTAGGGCTTAGTCTCGTTCTACTTCCCTGCAATGAAGGATGCTTCTCTGTTTGTTTTAAAGAAGAAACAAAGCTTGCTGAAAGAAAAATTAGAGCTGGTGGGGGGGGGACGCGCGGATGCCTGCCCGTAGGGGAGGCAGGGCGGGGGGCCCTCAGGAAACCTTGGAGGGAGTGTTCGCTCCTATCCACGATTTCAAGTATCCATGGAGGGGCCTGGAACATATCCCCAGCGGATATGGGGGGAGTACTGTATAAAGGTCATTGCTCCTTCCTTTGTTACTTCTAAATATTTCCATATTGCTTTTCTCTTAAAAATATTCAAAGTGAATATATAAATATAAATAAATAAATATTTACTTACAATAAATATTTATTTACTTACAATAAATATAAAAAACATCAACATTGCCCCCCCCCCAATAACATAAAACAGGCAACCGTAAACCTTGATTTAAATTTAAATACAGTGGGCCCTCCTCATCTGCAGGTTAGCCACCTGTGGATTTGACTCAATGCGGATGGCTAACCCCGGAAGTAGATTACCCCGGGGGGCGGTGTCACAGTACCTTATTTTTCAGCCCGCCACCCACTTCTTGACTCCCACGTATCTTCTGAGTACTCCAAACTGCTGCAAACAGTTTTTTTTAAAAAACGGTCAAAAGCAACTTCTGGTTACGATGCAAAACTGGGAGTCACTTTTGACCACTTTTTTTTAAAACTGCTTGCAGCAGTTTGGAGTACTTAGAAGGCACACAGGAGTCAAGAGGTGGCCCGGCACAGCTAAAAAATAAGGTACTGTGGCACCACCCCCATTGTGGATTTCATTTAACCCGGTTTTGGGTATCTTCAGGGGTTGTGGGAACTGTACAAACTTGTAACTCAACATTTTAAATCAAGGGCAGCCAAATGGCAAATGCTGTTCGTTGTCAATAAGTGTAAAGTGATGCACAACCCATTGGATTAAAAAAAAATCCACATATACACTGATGGGGGTCTGAGCTGTTGGTGACAAACCAGGGAAGATATCTTGGGATCACTGTGTATACTCATTCAAAATGTTGAGCCAATGTGTAAACAGCACTGAAGAAATCAAATTCCATGGTAGGGACAATAGGAAAGGGATCAAGAATTAGACTGCTATTATTATATCATCCCTATATAAATCTAAGCTGTGGCCAGTTCTGGTAGCCACAAAGCCACATTTGTAGAGCTGAAAAAGGTGCAAATGGGGGCAACCAAAATGATCAGAGGGCTGGAACATCTTCCTTATGTGGTAAGGCTACAGTGTTTGGGCCTTTTTAGCTTGGGGGGAAAAGGCAATTAAAGGGGAACATGACTGAGGGCCCAATCCTATCCAACTTTCCAGCACTGATGCAGCCGTGCTAACGGGGCGTGCGCTGCATCCTGTAGTGGAGGGGCAGTCATGGAGGCCTCCTCAAGGTAAGGAAACATCTGTCCTCTTACCTCAGGGCTGCATTGCGGTATCATTGGCACTGGAATGTTGGATAGGATTTGGCCCTGATGGAAGTATGCATGGCATAGAGAGAGCAGTTACAAAGAGAAGTTTTGTGTGTTTTTTTTCCCCTCTTTCTCATAATACTAGAACCTGGGGCCATTCAATGAAACTGATTGGTGGGAGATTTAGGATGAACAAAAGGAGGTACTTCTTCCCACAGCATATAATTAGTCTGTGGAATTCATTGCCACAAGACGTGGTGATAACGGCTAGACAGCTTTAAAGGAGATTAAACAAATTCATGAAGGACAGGCCTGTTAAAGGCCACTAGTCATGATGGCTATGCATGACCTCCAGGATGCCTCTGAATTACTAAAGGGTGAGCAGTGGTGGGAGAGAATGATTGTGGGCTTCGCGGAGGCAGCTGGTAGGCCACTGTGGGAAACAGGATGCTGGCTGGACCTTTGGCCTGATCCAGCAGGGCTTTTCTCATGCAGGGGCGTCGACAAAGAGAAGCACGCGGGGCGGGCTGCCCCGGGGTGATGCGCGCACAAGGGTGACGCGCGTCCCCCCGGCACTTACATTTTGTCACTGGAGCTGGGCCCGCCTGCCCGCCCTCACGTCCGTTTGGCTCCAAAATGAGCCAAAAACGGCGCCGGGGGGTGCTCTGCTCCTGCGCGTGATGTCACGCACGGGGGCAGAGCCGCGTCCTTAAAGGTGACGCGCGCGCCCCGCTCTGGGGTGACGCACGTCCTTGTGACGTGACTGTTCTTATGTAAAACAGAATAGAATTACTAAAACAAAGGCTTAAAAACTACAGGAAGCTTTCAAACTGAGCTGTGCTTTCAGTTTGAACTGGCCAAGGGCAAAAGAGGGGAGCCTGGCTTATCTTTTTGCCCACTCTCCTTTTCTCACTGCCAGGCCTAGTTTTGCCATTGCCACCCACAGAACAGCCCACTGACTAACAGCATTTCCATCTTGCCTGAATTGAGTTTCAGTTAATTAGCCTTTGCCCAGCCTGTCACCAGTTCTAGGCACTGGTTCAACACTTCTGCTGTCTCTCCTGGTTGTGATGTGAGGAAGAAACAGAGCCGTGTGCCAGGAAAACTGGATTTGTGTTAAAGGACATTACAGTTCCTAAAGCATTTGAAGATAAAATGCAGAAAGATATTTCTGAAACTAGCAAAATATTGCTATTATTTTATTTTATATTTTATAATATTTTATAATATTATATTTTATAATATGTTATAATATTGATATTTCTGAAACTAGCATGCGATGTAGAAAAAAAAAACGCAAGAATCCTTAGGTGCCTGCCTTTCTACTGTCTTGCAGAAAACGTTGTGCCCGGCAGGGTCTGTGAAACTTACATGCTTCCAAGAGTCTGTTGTTTTCAAGCCATTTCAAAGAGGAATGCGCACTCCACACACACACACACACACACACACACACACACACACACACACACACACACCCCGCCGCCAACATAGAGAGTGAGTGGAAGGAAGCAGGACCTTGTGTCCGCTAGCTATGCCTATGATGCGGACATGCCTGCTGGCCACACCCCCAGCACTGCAGCTCAGCATTGGCGTGAAAGAGATCCTGTCAGTGTACAGTTGTACATGGCATGACCAAATGTTAATACTCTGACCAATGTAGTTCATTTCAGTCAACCTGTGTTCAAAGGTAACAAACATGCAACGATGCTCTCCATACAGTCTGAGCATCCCTAATCCAGAAATCCGACATGCTCCAAAATCTGAAAACGTTTTGGGCACCAAGTTGACACTCAGTCAGTCCTTTATTACAGTCATTGACCAGCATAAAAGTAAAGAACAGATATAAATATAAATTTAAAATATCTTACAGCCATTCATTATAATTAAAATTAAAGCATTAATATTAATCTCAAATAATCTCAAATACTGAATCTAATTCATACACCTCCCTCAACCTTCTTCCTCCTGATGTTTATTGCAGCAGCCAGAAACGTAGCCACCCCAAGGGTGACTACTCAAAAGTGACCTGGCCGGCTGCTTCTCTGTGTGGAGCCAGGATGGTGTAGTGGTTTGGGAGTCGGACTTAGACCTGGAAGATCCAGGTTCAAATCCCCGCTCAGCCACGAAGCTTCCTGGGTGACCTTGGGCCAGTCACTATCTCTCAGCCCCACCTACCTCACAGGGTTGTTGTGAGGACAAAAAGGAGGGGAGGAAATGTGTACACCACTCTGAGCTCCTTGGAGGAAGGGCGGTATAAAAATGTGAAATAAAAATAAAAAATACCAACTGGTCTTCGTTCAGAACTGCAGAAAGGCAGTAGCAGGGACCTGGCAGCTTCCTTCCCGCCACCACTTACCGCTGGATTCGGGGTCGTCGCAGCGCTTGTATTCTGCAAAACAGCAATCCAGCGCCCAGCTAGCCTGGCAGGAAGGCAGCAGCTGGGGGCAGAGGAGCAGGGAGAGGAACAGAAGCACGAGTCACAGCCATGTTTCGTAATGAGCAAGCCTGCCTGCCTGCCTGCCTGCCTGACTGGCTGGCTACAACGGGGAGGAGGTAGTGGAGCTGAGCAGACATTGTAGGAATTAGGGGGAGGGGTAGCTATTCATCGCTCCATTCTCCTCTCCCTACTCTGTTACTCCCCACCCACATGGCAGACTTGCTTAGCTTACTTGGCTAGATAAAACACACTAGGCATAGTTGATTGAAGTTGCAAAAAGAAGTTTACTCACAGTTTCATTCATATGTACAACGTCTGATTCAGGATCAGAGGATACACTAAATTTGAAGGACAGAACCCTCCTAAATGCTAGGGCTCTCTGGGTGAAGGCATGCTGGAAGATGGCGCTGGGCTGCTGGAGGCAGCTTGCCACGTCTCCCCTGGTCAGTAGTCGGAAACAGAAGAGAGTGAGAGAAGGGTGAAAAAGAAGGAAACTGGGTCTGGGGCCACGCCCCTTCCTTAAGACAATGAGGGGTCAAAGACAAGAGGTACACTTAGGTGATTACATGATACAACCCCCCCCCCCCAGTGTCCAGCAGACGGAAGTTGCCCACTTCCAACAGACATTATGTACAGTTTATGCAAATGCAGGTATTCCAAAATCCAGAAAACACACTCCAAAGCCCGAAACGCTTCTAGTCCCAAGCATTTCGGACAAGGGATACTCAATCTGTATTTACTTTGGAAATAGAGCAAATAATCAGGAGTGAGGAAGAAAACAATGCTTCATTTCTTCCAGAACAGGCTATTCAAGAAGAACCTGTAGGAAACCTATGGAGATGACAAGGCTGCAATGTTTAATTTGCTATTGCATCTGAAGTGAAATTTGCCTAAATTTCACCAAAGTAACCATTTTTCCTACAGTGAAATTCAAAACATTTGAGGGAGGAGGTTATCTAACGTTTTAGGTGGAACACATCATTAATTCCAAGAGAAGCAACATAAGCTTTGTTTTAGTTTAGTGATATTTTTCAGGGTTTTGTAAAAATAAATAAATCATTTTTGCACATCTCTAATTGCATCCAAAATGAGCACATAACAACAACACGGCCCCTGCTGCAATGGCTCATTGGAGGGACCAGCAGCAGCTGATAAAACTGAAACAGCTCTCAGAGTACAGGTGTCATTAGAAAATAGCACGTTATAATCAAAACATTTGTTCCACTCAAAGTCCATTTTTAGTTTATTCTGGAATGCAATTTACAAGCTTACGGCACAATCCTGTGTAAAGATACACGGCCGGCCTAAAGGGTTGGCTGCTGTATCCTATGCTATTCCCGGACTGCCCCGAGGGAGCCCGGGAGTACCTCAGGAGAAGGGGACATTCGTCCCCTTCCCAGGGTGTTTGCAAGTCTGGGGACTATGAGCCTCCTTGGATGTATGCCAGCTCTGAAGTCGGACTGGGAAGTGGCTTTGGATATTTATTTTATTTTTATTTATTTTTCACATTTTTATACCACCCTTCCTCCAAGGAGCTCAGAGTGGTGTACATATTTCCTCCCCTCCTTTTGTCCTCACAACAACCCTGTGAGGTAGGTGGGGCTGAGAGATAGTGACTGGCCCAAGGTCACCCAGGAAGCTTCGTGGCTGAGCGGGGATTTGAACCTGGATCTTCCAGGTCTAAGTCCGACTCCCAAACCACTACACCATCCTGGCGGAGTGTGCCGCCGATATCCCCACCCTTTCCCAGCCCAGGCCGGCCAATAGCCACCCCTCTGGCTGCCCCTGCCCTCCCTCCCCCTGCCCCAACCAGTGCAGGATTTACTGTCATCAGCAGGCACAGGGTCTGGAGAGTCGGCGGCAGAGCTGCCTTACTCCCAAGTCGTTGCAAATATGCTTTACGGCACGTTTGCGAAGCTTTGGAGAGGCGGAGCACGCGCTCCATTGCTCCAAAGTTAGAGAAGATTGCATTGTTAGTTATGCATCCCTGAATGGGCTATTGATCGATCACAACTGCATCCTGCCTTCTTCCAAGGAACAAACTGCCCAATCTTATCACCCTCATATTATAGCATGCAGCCACGCCACCGGAGACTGCACTGCATGTTATGCTGGGGGAAGGCGATTGGACAGTCTGCAGAAGGTAACTAAAACTATTTTAACATACCTCCCAGCAGGCTGCACAATCGACTATGGCCCATATCCTTGAACCTACATCAGCCATTTTGCTGGTGTAAGTTCAAAGAGAGCAAGGTGGTGTTCTGGGGAGGGGTTTCAGGGATAGGATCTGTGTGCACGTCACTGCCACCAGATCCACCCCCTCCATCCCCTGACTTGCCCCTGGTTCCTCCCCAACATACCCTGATACTCCCCCTCCCCGCCCACGGCCTGCCCCTGCTGCCAACTTACTATGGAGTCTATGGAGTCTCCTGGAGTAGCTGCCATGCGCGCTGCTCCCTATGCTGCCGGAATGCTAGTTTGGGCAGCACAAGGCCTCAATAGGATTGAGGCCTCAGTACAATGTACATAGGGTTCTCCTTTTGTATCTTCATACCATCTTGGTAATCAAGCAAAGACAGAGCCACAGAAATTTCTCAAGGGTTACCTCCCCCGCCCCATGCGCTTCATCACTGGGCAGGCATTTGAAGTGAATGGAACATCGCAACATTCTCTCCACTACCTGCACCACACAGCTTTTGTGTTCCTTGAAGATTTCTTGGCAATCCCACCATTCCTTCCACTTAGAAATGACAGATGTCAATTTTACAACCCAAGCAATTTCCTCAGTTTATGCACCCCTGTTTTTAAAATGTGTGAGAGCAGGCATGGTCTTCTGGATGTTCTCTCTAGAAGTACGAGCCAAACTATACATGACCAAGAATATGTCATGTCCAAGGGTTTTCCTATTTATTTGTTAAGTAGCATGGGTGAAACCGTAGTGGGGGAAGGGGGTGGAAGGAACTTTGCCCCTATTCTGGCTGCAATCACACTATAGGAGAGAGAGAAAAAACTTCCAATGGCAGCCTCTTCTTACTTCTGCTAGCTTCTGTTTTCGTAGGTACAACTGAAAGTCAGTCACAAGGGACAATATGTACCTCAGCTAAGGTTTCACTATGATGCCATTGCAGAGGGCGTACCAAAACAATCATGTGATACCATTACATAGGCTTACCATTTGTCCTGGAAAAACCGGGACTGCCCTGGTTTCTGGGTCTGCCGCCGCTGCTTCCACAATGTGATTTTTTTCAACACCACCATCTCACAAGATCCAAGATGGTGGTGCCCAAATCTCGTGAGGGCACATGAGGCAGTAGTACTCCCTTTTTTTTTCGGTTTTCCAGCACTGAAAAAAATTACATTGTGGAAGCGGCGGCGGCGGCGGAGCAGCGAGGGCAGTTGGAGTCCTGGCCAGCCTGGATGCAGCCGGCCAGGCTCCAGAATTGCTCCAGGCTCCAGAATTGCGGCGGCAATGGTGACGCAACAGTGGCGGCAGCGGCAATGGCGGCGGCGGGACAGCAAGGCAAGTGGCAGTGGCGGCAAAAAGCCCAAAAATAAATAAATAAATAAATAAACAAACAAACAAACAAACCGCCCTTCAGGAGCCAAGTGGGTGCTTTGCACCCACCCAAAAAAACCAGGATAATTAATTAATTATTCCAGGAGGGGTTGTCCCAGTTTGGAACTAGGAAAATATAGTAACCCTACATCACGTACAGTGCAAGCCTTTGTGTGCTTACTCAGAAGTAAGTCCTATTGTGGACAGTGGGGCTTACTCCCAGGTAAGTGTGTATAGGATTGCAGTCTTCAAAGCATTCCACACATTGCCCAGCAACTAACCTGGTTTTTCCATTGAGCGTATACTTGGCAGGCAGTCGTCGCCACTCCCAGCTGTCTGATGAGTGCACCTCCAAGATGTGTTTGTTCTCAAATACTGTACTTCTTTGTCACATCCTCGGTTTAAATTTTGGTCTACAGCTGAAAAATATAATGGGTGAAGTGTCGTGCCACAGTGTCATGGGTTTGGTGGACAGGAAGTGGGTTGAACTGACAGATATTTCTTAAGGGTTAAGGAAAAGTATGTAATGTGCAGGCATGTATTTCTAATCTACTTCTGCGGAAATCTGAATACAACCCCATCCAATGGGTCCAGCTACTTTATCAGTAAAACAACTGTTTGTTCTATTTTAAGGTTTAACTCAACAAGGTCACTCATTTCTCCTACGACTCAGTTGTTACCCTGCAGCCAATAATAGGAATGTTTGATGGCAAGCAGCTTAATGATACTCATCTCTTGATCTGTCTAAAAAGCTATCCCATTCCTTATTTATAGTACTCTGGGATTTTGTTATCGTAGGATGTTTTCACTCACCCTGTGCATCCAGGGAGTCTCCTTGTTAAAGTCATAGGGCACAGTGCTGTTTGAGAATGTTTGTCATTGTGGGTTTTTCCTCCCCTTCCAGTTCTTTGGGGCTCAAGTTGCACTCTCTAATGTGAATTAGCAGGAGGGCTGTGGTTAGCAAAGGGGCAGGGGTTTAAGGTTACCTCCAAATGGCTCTGTGAGGGGGAGCAATTCGACTGCTCCTCTGTCCAATCAGACGATCCTAGGAGAAAGATCTCTGTTAGATGATATTGGTATGTCATTCCAACTTTTAATTTCCTTTCAAAGCTGGTGCTGTTGTGCATTTAAAGGTCAAGTCGTTTTTGCCCTTTGGAGAGCTTTCAGGGAATTGAGCAGCATCACCTTACGTCTTTGTCAAACTATGCTTTGGAACTGGGAGGCCTTCCAAGTCAAGCAAAAATTGGTTTGGGCCTCCCCCAAGTGTACCTATAATAAAATAGTTTAGCTGTCAGTGTTTGCTCTGGGAGAGTATTAGGCAGACTGATAGCAAAAAAAGGGACTCATGTCTACAGTATGCTGTGGTCTGGAGCCTCCAAAGCATAAGCAGCAGGAAGGCAAAACCAATAAAAGGGCATAAAAATGAAGGCTGCAAGGTTTGATTGGTACAATAGTCAGTTAACACTTCAGCTTACTGATGGTGTGTCCCATTTGACTGGGTTGGGGCAAAATACTGTATAATCAGAGGGACTCAAAGGAATTCCCTGGCTGGATCAGGCCGTGCCACATCTAGTTCAGCATTGCCTGGTTCAGCCAATGCCCAGGGCCAGTGAGGGAGGGGGGAAGAAGGGGGTAAATTGTACCCATGCCCAGAGTCAAAAAGGGTCCCCAGGATCCAAAGGAGGGCCCCCAGAAGATTCTTGGGATCTCAGCTGGCCTCATGGAGAGTGAAAGACAGAGGCCGGACCAACCAGGAGGCCAGGTCTACTGGGTGTGTAGACCTGGGCGCCACATCGAGAATCCTGGTAGACCTGAACTCCGAAGACTTTTCCAGCTATTGCTGCCCTCCCCCATCCTGTGTTGCCCCCTCCTCCTTTGAGAAGGGGCCCAAAAGAAACTTTGTACCCCCTGATAAAATTCTTCTCAGAGGTCCTGCCAATGCCTTTTTGAGCTAACTGCCCATCACATGAGGAGGAGTGGGTGCATGCATGCCACCCCCTCCCCACATGCTCGTTGGGCCCCACATAGACACATTAGGAGGGATGAGACATCCAGACCACTCTCAATCATGCAGTTCATTTAAAAGCACAATTAGGGAGCAGTTCAGACATTCTGTCCCCTCCCCCCTCCCCACATGACTATGTGAGGATGGAACAGCACGCCAGGGTTGTGTGTCTTGGAGAGATGTGTGCACTGTCTTCCCTCATCATGCACTAGGTGGCCAGTTGAATAACTGTCATCCAACTGGTGCATTTTATTTTGAACAAAGGCCAGCCAGAAGGTTTTTTTGAGATCCTCTCCCCCCCTGCTCCTGTGGACATGTAGAAGGTGATTCTGCTTTCAGCAGCCCCCACCTTTAAGGGAGTGAGTAGATAGGGGGTGATATAGTATAGGTGTGGCCTATAGTATAGGAGTAGATAGGGAGTGATATAGCATAGGTGATATAGCAGCCCCCACCTTTAAGGGAGTGAGTAGATAGGGGGTCTATAGTGTAGGCTTCCGCAAAGAGAAGATTTCCTGACCAAAGGAGAAGATTCAAATCTCTTTGCAATTACAGTATCTCATTTATTCCTTGCCTAGCCGAGATCAAATTGCCGAGATCAAATTGCCAACATGCGCTGGATCATGGAGAAAGCACGAGAGTTCCAAAAAAACACCTACTTCTGCTTCATTGACTATGCAAAAGCCTTTGATTGTGTGGATCACAACAAACTGTGGCAAATTCTTAAAGAGATGGGGGTACCAGACCACCTTACCTGTCTCCTGAGAAACCTGTATGCGGGTCAAGAAGCAACAGTTCGAACCGGCCATGGAACAACTGATTGGTTCAAAATTGGGAAGGGAGTACGGCAAGGCTGTATATTGTCACCCTGCTTATTTAACTTATATGCAGAGTACATTATGAGAAATGCAGGGCTGAATGAATCACAAGCCGGAATCAAGATTGCCGGGAGAAATATCAACAACCTCAGATATGCAGACGATACCACCCTAATGGCAGAAAGTGAAGAAGAACTAAAGAGCCTCTTGATGAGGGTGAAAGAGGAGAGTGCAAAAGTTGGCTTGAAACTCAACATTAATAAAACTAAGATCATGGCATCGGGTCCCATCAATTCCTGGCAAATAGAAGGAGCAGAAATGGAAGCAGTAACAGATTTTACTTTTCTGGGTTCCAAGATCACTGCAGACGGAGACAGCAGCCATGAAATTAAAAGACGCTTACTCCTTGGAAGGAAAGCTATGGCAAACTTAGACAGCATAATAAAAAGCAGAGATATCACCATGCCAACAAAAGTTCGTATAGTCAGGGCGATGGTGTTCCCAGTAGCAATGTATGGTTGCGAGAGTTGGACCATAAGGAAGGCTGAGCGCCGAAGAATAGATGCTTTTGAACTGTGGTGCTGGAGAAGACTCCTGAGAGTCCCTTGGACTGCTAGGAGATCAAATCAGTCAATTCTAAATGAAATCAAGCCTGACTGTTCCCTGGAAGGACAGGTACTAAGGCTGAAACTCAAATATTTTGGCCACCTAATGCGAAGAGAGGACTCTCTGGAGAAGACTCTGATGCTGGGAAAGATTGAAGGCAAAAGGAGAAGGGGAAGGCCAAGGATGAGATGGTTAGACAGCATCACCGATGCAACGAACATGAAAATGAGCGAACTCAGGAAGATAGTGGAGGACAGGAAGGCCTGGCGGGATATGGTTCATGGGATCACGAAGGGTCGGACACGACTTAACGACTGAACAACAACAACAACAGCCAGTAGGTGGGAGCAGAGGACAACAAAAGGCACATTTGGTGACCTTGCCCCAGGGTGTCTTCACCATCCCTGGGGTCACGCTACCTATGCTTCTCTTCATACCAGGGAGTTCTTATTGCTCCTCCCTCTTTTGCATGCACAGCAGGGAGCCCCAGCTCTAACCGTTAGTTTTCTGCTCTACTTCAGCTTGCAGTAGGCCACTCATGGACTCTTCCTAGCTTCATTCTGCTTCTCTTTCTGAGCAGGTGGCGGTCTCCTCCCCCACCTTCTTCTCAGCGATGTCTCTTTAGAGTTGATGCCCTCTTTCCTCTCGGAGCAGCACTCTTTCCCCGCCGTGCCTCCTGAGATAACACTATGGCAGCCCTCTCCCCTCCCCCCACTCATGCTACAGAGAACCTCACAAACTGCTAGCTAAGCACTCTGGTGCAGAGCCTCATTGCTAGAGGCTTTTGAAAAGACTTTGCTAACATCTCCCCACTACATGAGGGCTATTGCTTGATAATGCTCCTGGCAGACGAGCAAAGCGTTGCAATGTTTATTTGATGGTTTTAATTTTGAACGTGTTATTTTAGGTGTTAATGTGTGTGTGTGTGTATGTGTGTGTGTGTGTGTGTGTGTGTGTGTGTGTGTGTTTAATGTTTTATATTTTAAACTATTACTTTCAAGTTGCACTTAAGTTTTCCTCGTTTTTTATTAGTACCATTTTAGAACTTTTTTTGCCATGGCTCTATACCCGTTTGCTCCAGTAAATTCAAGAATTATTGCGGGCCATGAAAACTTAAAATCGTTTTTGCTAGAGGCTTCTTCAAAGGCTCAGCGGGTTGCTGCTGGAAGGGGAGACTCCCCTTGCGTGAGCAGAACACCATGAACGGTTCTTCCTCAAAGACCCTCAAGGTGATGCACACGGTGTTATCCCACTTAATCCTTACAACAACCCTGTGAGGCAGGTTAGGTTGAGAGTATTGATGAGCAAACTTAGGATCATGTGAACCTGCCTTACACCGAGTCAGACCATTGGTCCATCTAGATCAGTCTTTTCAACAGCGATTGGCAGCAACCCTCCAGGCCTTCAGGTAGGAAGCTTTCTCTACCCTACCTGAAAATGCCAAACATTGACCTTCTGCATGAAAAGCAGGTGCTCAGCCACCCTCCCTGCCCAAGGCTTGCTTTGGATAAATTTGGAAAGGAACTGAATTATTTCCCATTTATTACAAGTTTGGGAGAAATGGCACACACAACTGTGTGTTACATGTAGTTTTGCCCTTAGTCTCACAGTCTGTCTGCTGCACAAAGGCTATAATCTGGTTTAAGTGGGCAAATTTTGCCAAGCCTTCTTCTGGAAGTTAAGTTTGATTACTGCCATGTCCTGAAGTTCTATGTCCAGTGGGCAAAATTGAATTCATCATGGGTACAAATCAAGTACAGAGCTAGTTCGCAAATGTACATTCATCACTTGATGACTGCAGTTTTGCATGCGGTGTTGTCCTGCATGTGTGAATGGGTCATCATCACAGACATAACTGCCTACAGAACATGTCTTTCACTTCATATCACCTCCAATGCAATGCTTTTTAATGGAGTCAGTTCACAAATTCAGCTGCCAATCATCGACTAGTCATCAACTTAGGCTGCACACTTTCCTTGGAGTAAGCCCCACTAAACACAATGGGACTTTCTTCTGAGTAGACATACATAGGCGTGCTCTATTAATCAAGGGTACAAAAATCAAAGTGATGCCCAGATATGTATGCAACAGTCTACATTTTTTCCAAAAAGGACATTGGCTTGGATACAAACATCCTTCTGTGTAAATGGAAGGCACTTCACTCAAGTAGGTGGTCCATCTATTCTTACTTTCCTCTGCAGCCAACCAGATCCTCAAGACTAACCCCAGTGGATCAGGGAACCCTTCAAAGCAGGTTTTCAGGGCCGTGGCGGCTGTAGAAAGAGAGATTGGCAAAAAAGCAAACCCCAACAAACAAAAACAAACAAACCCCCCTGACACATGAGCAGAAACGCCTTCAGATTTGAGTCTAGATCCACCCACTGTGCTTACTTTCTATCATGCAAGATCAAGTATTCCATTGGGAATCTGGAATAAGATGTTTCACGTTGCCAAAACATGTAGTACTGTTTTGTGTCTCTCCAATGGAGAGGAAAATATTTGCAATCAGGAGGAAACAGTTTTGAAAAGTGCCTTTTGTTTTCAGTTGTCACTTCTCTTGCTATACTGAATGATGCAAAGGAGGGGGAGAAAAGCCTTGCAATCAAGAAAGAGCTCAAAACACAACGGTGGGAGGCATCAGCAAATAGGTGTAGCTTTAGAAAAAAAACTGTGAACAAAAGATATCCTCACAGAAACACTATAAGGATTAGAAAGGTGAGCTGGAAGAATTCATGTGATCGTGGAGCTATGAAAAATAAAATCAATAAGCAGTGTGATTAAAACGTCACAAAAAGCATATTGCAACTTAACAATCATTGTCAGAAAGCCTATACAGTACTGTGCCTTTCCCCAAATATCTGGGGAGAGGTTTTCTTCTGTTCATTGTTTAAACTACAGCAAGTCCTCACTTAAAGTTGTCGATAGGTTCTTGGAAACTGCAACTTTAAGCGAAACGATTCATAACGAAACCAATTTTACTGTAGACTAATTGATATACAAAAACAAGTGTTTATGGCATATTTCTGGTCACAAAAACATCACCAAACTTCTAAATAAAGACACAAAAAGTTTCTAATATTAAACATTGAAATAAATGTGAGCTTCCTGGGCCAGAGAAAACCCACGCAGACATGGAGAGAATGTTCAAACTCCACACAGACAGTGGCCCTGGCCGGGAATCCCCCTTTCCCCCCCACTCAACAACTTTAAAATGAAAAGACTTATAACGAAATAACTTTAAGTGAGGACTTGTTATACTATTGTTGAATGATAACAGCTGTGAAAGAACAGAGCTATTGCTACATTGATGAATGCAAGTATGAACATCAATTTTGCCATGAAAAAGGGTAACCCAACAACAAAAACAATTGTGTTTATGTGTGTGGGCACACATGCACACAAAAGGCTAATAATAGCACCTCCATGTTAACAGAAATCCATAAGCAATATAAAGAAGTGACCTCTGCAGGTCACCAGCACACTTACCTGGGGATAATTGCCATTTAACATAGTGAGGCTTAAAGTAAAGGTAAAGGTATCCCTTGACAATTAAGTCCAGTCGTGTCCGACTCTAGAGAGAGGTGCTCATCTCCTTTTCAAAGCCGAAGAGCCAGCGCTGTCCGAAGACGTTTCCATGGTCATGTGGCCGGCATGACTCAACACCGAGGCGCATGGAACGCTGTTACCGTCCCGGTGACGCGGTACCTATTAATCTACTTGCAATTTCTTGCTTTCGAACTGCTAGGTTGGCAGGAGCCGTTGCACGGATTCGAACTGCCGACCTTTCGATCGACAGCTCATGGTTCAGTGGTTTAACCCACTGCTCCACCCACTGGCTCATAGTGAGGCTTACTTCTGAGTAAATAAGCGTAGGGTTAGGCTGCACATGGTGTAGTCAAGAGTACCTCTATAAATGTCCACTGATGCCAACCAGTCTCATGTTTCAGCATTTGCCTTATTCAAGGAGCTTCAATCAATCATAGACAGCTAAACATGGTACAGTATATATTTCAGGGCTAAGCCTAAACTCTGTAGTGTTTCTGCCCCATTTCCAAGTAGGAAAAATTGGAGGAAAATTTTGATGATGTGGGTAAATAGGGGACTTGCTGGTTCTAGCAGTGCCCCCCCCCCCCCCATGGCTAGGAGCCACCGTAATTTTTCTACACAATTCCCGTAGGAATGGTATTATGTCACCTGATATAATATTGTTGTTGTTCAGTCGTTAAGTCGTGTCCGACCCTTCATGATCCCATGAACCATATCCCGCCAGGCCTTCCTGTCCTCCACTATCTTCCTGAGTTCGCTCATTTTCATGTTCGTTGCTGTCTAACCATCTCATCCTTTGCCTTCCCCTTCTCCTTTTGCCTTCAATCTTTCCCAGCATCAGAGTCTTCTCTCTTCGCATTAGGTGGCCAAAATATTTGAGTTTCAGCCTTAGTACCTGTCCTTCCAGGGAACAGTCAGGGTTGATTTCATTTAGGATTGACTGATTTGATCTCCTAGCAGTCCAAGGGACTCTCAGGAGTCTTCTCCAGCATCACAGTTCAAAAGCATCTATTCTTCGGCGCTCAGCCTTCCTTATGGTCCAACTCTCGTAACCATACATTGCTACTGGGAACACCATCGCCCTGACTATACGAACTTTTGTTGGCATGGTGATATCTCTGCTTTTTATTATGCTGTCTAAGTTTGCCATAGCTTTCCTTAATATAATATTAGGTAATATAATATGAGGTAGCACTAAAGATGGGACTTTAGAACAAGCGTTCTCAAAGTGGTGGCTCGCGATCCACCACAACAGGCGGGAGCTGTCACTCCCCTTTAAGGGGCGTTGTGATCTCCGATGGTGGTGAATCCAGGATTGCATCGCCACCAGGGACAAAAGGGACATTTTTAGCCTTACCAGAGGTTGTGCTGCCCTCTGGAGGGTGCGGGCCTCCCCAAGGCTCCAAATAGCTCCTGGAGGTGATGAAAGCCCACTTCTGGTTTTCTGGGAAACCAGGAAGTAAACTGGAAGTGGGCTTTAATTGGAGGAAATGGGAAGGAAAAAATTAAAGGCCTACAGGGTGGTGCATCCCCTGGTAAGTCTAAAAATACCCCTTTTGTCCCCAGAGGCTGCCCGACCCCAGGAACGTTGCCGCCGCCGCCGCCGCCACCATCGCCCCATACCCACAAGTACTCAAAGTTCTTTGCTACTCACAGGGAGAGCTTGAGAAATGCTGTAATGTAGGGCATGTGCTGGGGGGGCGACACTCACACAAGACACTCACAACAGCCACCCAGGCCGTTGACTGAGTTGAAGGAGGCCACTTGGGGGGACAAATTATGCAGGTTGTGATGGCTGCAGTGAGCACCCCTGTTGCCACAGCTTCAGGGACGCTACATCTGAAGGTCCCATGGGCGAGGGGAGGGCAAGGGGGAGGATCGGCACAGCACGCAGCAGGGCCTCACAACTAGAGGAAAATATTGTGACTGTTCTAGAAGAAAAAGCCTTTGTTGTACAGAGTGATAAGGAGGTACCACCAGATAGTTGATACTCCTGTTGGCTGGTTGCCTGCATCATTGCAGGCTGATTCAGAGAAGCTCATTGTAGAGATAGAGCACATGCCTTGGTTGTAGAAGCTCCCTGGTTCAATCCTCAGCATCTCCAATTTATTAAAACACACACACACCATCACAAAGCTCAAGGTCAGGAAAGACCTTCGAGAGCTGTTGGCGTTCAGAGTGAGCTAGATGTGTTGGAAGGGAGGGGGGATAGCAGAGTAACCAGCAAAGGTACCCCCTTCCTATGGTAAGGTATCCTACCTGAGGCTAGTTGCTATCAATAAAACATACATCCACAGCAGCGGAGGCTTGGTTAAGGTTTCATAAGAAATACTTTACTCACAGCTCATAGTTGATTACATGCATCTTCTGATTGTAATCAGAATCTGAATTGAATCAGATTTGTAATCTGAATTGAATCAGAGACTCTAATACTTGGGAGCAGGGAACCCTAGATAGCTGTCCCCTTTGTGTGCAAGTGTGGTGAGGGTGGCTTGCGGGCAGGGAGCCCCAGCAAGGGAGCCCCTTCTCCTTGGATGTCTGGAGAGGAAGAGAGACTGTGAAGAAGGAGGGGAGGAAGGAAATAGTGTAAGGACCACACCTCCCACATGAACCATAGAGAGGGACAGGTAGATGGTCTCAGGTGACCAGACAGTACACTGTCCTCCAGAGTCCTGCAGGCAGCGTTGCATCCAGATTCCAACAAGATGAACCCATGGTCTGACTCGGTATAATGCAAACTCAAATGTTCATATTTGTGGGTGATAATTAAAGTGTTTTTTCAAGTTGCTTGCAAAAACACTCTAATTCTCTAAACAATATATAGAGTAATTAAAAAAAAGAAAACTGTGGAGTTGTGTGCGTGTGTGAACATAATGGGAAAACTTTATTCATGGAGCTTGACAATAGTTGGCATGAAATATACAGCAGACTGAAAGCTCTGCGTATAAAAGAACAAAACTATAAGAACCGTAAACATGCCCTCATTAGAATCCTATAGCTACATTTTGCTTGGTAACAACATGCTGGAACTAATAATACATTACTCCTCAGAGGTGTTATTATTAATGTTATTAATAATCCCTTCACACTCTCCAATTTCAGAACAAGAAAGAAGCAAGTTCAAACAGTCTTCTACTTTAAAGCCAAACATATTGCCTTGGAAGTTGGTCCCATTGATGGCTATGGGGCATAGATGGAAGAACAAGCCTGTCCAGCTTGTGACTCACCAAGCCAAACACAGCACATCAGCCATGCATTTGATCAATTATTTGACATGGTACATGCACTCCAATTGTCCCTATTTACCAGGGACATTCTCTATTTTCTGGTACTTATCCATGGCAAATCATAGTTCCTGTTTTGTCTTTTGGAGAGATTTTGAGAATCCCTTTTCATTCATTCATTTACAGCACAATCCTATCCAACTTACACCACCGGTGTAACCAACCGGTTGGATAGGCAGGGCAGGAGTCTTGGAGGGGAGGAGCCGATTGGATAGGCAGGGCAGGAGGCTTTGAATCCCCCTTTAGAGGGGATTTGAATCTCCTTTCCGTTCTGGGGCCTCCCATTCTCGCTGTACCACTGGTTACACCGGTGGTGTAAATTGGATAGGATTGCGCTGATATTATGGTATTTATATACTGCTTTTCTCATATACTCAAGTTGGTTTACATAGGCAGACTGCACGCATACCACCAGTGGTACGCAGCAAAGCAGGATGTGGATCTGCGAATTCTACTGTTGGGGGGGGGAACCCCACAGTGACTTAATTGCTGCATTTGCGGACACTACCACCTATCTAGTGCACATATTTATTTAAATTAAATATTATAAATAAATTTATTTATTGTCACAGGTTGTACTTCAGAAAATTTGAATGTGACAGGTGGTAACAGTGGTAACCTGGCGACAAAGGTTGGAATCCTCTGCTCTAGATGTTTTCCTTCAGAGTGCAGTCGTCATCCTGGCTGGCCAATTCTTGCATTCCAAGCACTTGCAGGCAGCTATTCAAGCTTCGGAACGGTTTCAAGGTTGTGATCCTTTCTTATCAGCTGACTCCTCCACACTCCACTCCTCTACAGAGGTACATCGCCTGATCCTGCCCAACGTTAGGCCGGTGCAGCACTTGCTCCACCAGCACTTTTGTGGCACCAGGAGAGTAAGCGGTGCCGAGGTCGGCACTGCTTACTGGGCCGTCCTGCACTGCTGGACAGAAGTAGATCCTGCGCCGGTCAGCAGGAGGGCTTGGGGAGGGTGGGCCGGGGTGGCAGGGGAGGGGGACATTGGTCAGCCAGGTCCAGGAGGGGGGCAGGGATATTGGTGGTGCGCTCGGCCATATCCCCTTCCCGGGCCGGCCTTACATGGCCTTCCCAGTTGTGCACCAGCTAAAGAGCTGGCGCGCATCCAATGAGGCCGTTTGGGGCCTCCGGGGCTTACACCGGGGGAAGGGGACAAACGTCCCCTTCCCCCTAGGTGAGCCCCGGCTGTGCCGACGTCGGCCGCATCCTGACTAGGATCAACCCATGGGGAAAGGGATCACAGTCACAGGCCCTGACCCCAACCTCCACACATTGATTGGTTCTTCTCCACAGACCCTATGCACAAATGCAGGATGCAGATGATGTAGTAAGAGTGATGGTTGGGTGGTAGTTTGGGTGGTGGGTGCAATCTTGCTCCCTTCATGCATTAGATATCCTGAGAATTTTCATCTGCACAAGGATCCACACACAGTCCCACTTGCATTCAGTGAATTTGGTATTCACCCAGGACACACACACACGCGCGCGCGCGCGCGTGTGTGTGTGTGTAAAAGAGAGAAAAAGAGGTGTGTATCTTAGTCTTTAGAGATGCTTAATACAGGCTAATATACAAAGCAGCAACTATACAAAACAACAACACTTTAATAACCTCATAAGCGACCTAACCTTTCTTTGCAAACTAACCATGAGATCTGACATCAACATGATAATATTGAGCTGTCATTACTATAACAAAACAAGACCAAAGATCCTTTTATATTAGCATTTGAATTCTCTGTTAGATAATGTTTCCCCCTCTAGACCTTGAAAAACAGTAGCTTGACATACCAACTCAATTCATGCTTAAAGAGATGCTCCTTGTTATATGAAGCACTGCAGGTGAATATTGTTCATTGTCCCATAAGGTTTACCAACTTTTTCTCTACAATGTCATTTTGCACAATAGAAGGACAGCTATCATGCAATGAATTCTGATATCTCACAATAGTCATCAAAATTGTATTCCAGACCAAACCTATCCTGGAGATATCTCCATGTACTCCAGTGCAACAGCTGCTGCTCCAATGTAGAAGTTTCCACTAATGGATGCACCATGGACTCGACTCATGAAAAACATCACACCAATGTAGCTCACTCACAGACACAAGCACAACTCCACTGGTGGAGGCCAAAACAAGAACGAGATTGTGGCATGATGTGGGAGGGACAAGAAGGAGTCTTGACATATCCCAATTCCTGTTCAAACAATAGACATACCTGGAATGCCAGAAAAATAACAAAAATGCACCAATAACAGAGCTGACGTGGGTAGGAGGAACCCCATAGGGAATAATGGGGAATGGAAAAACAGCTGAAAATTGTGATCTGGGTCATGCTCACCTGGCATGCTCACCATACACCAGTGATATGGACTTGAGTCTATTGACTCGGACTCGAGTCAGACTCAAGTCGCATCAATTACTTGACATGGACTTAACTTGGCAATTGTAAAAAGCTCAAAAGACTCGACTCAAGACTTGGGCCCTTTTATGACAAGTTGAATTTTATTCAAGTTAAAACCCATTTTCCCCATTAAATATATAGGGACTTGCAACTCGCAACCAAAGACTCGGGACTTGGGGCAAACACTTGGGACTTGACTCGAGACTTGGAGTCAGAGACTTGATCCACATCCATGCCGTACACATGTCCAAAACATATCAGGCAACTGCTTGTTATTTTCTTATAATCCCCCACCATTTCAACAGGGGAGTGCTACAGTATCTGATCTGCGTCCTCAAATAATGTTCAATGGCATCCCAATTCTTATGTAGACCATCTATTCACTAACTGGGTCCACAAGGGCAGGCAGAAAGGTGTCCTTGGAATTCTTCTGACCTGGAGACTCACCAGTTCTTGAGCCTGTGCGCGTTCCTGGAAGTGGTGTAAGATGTTTTTATTCAAGCAGGTTTTTGATGGCCAGGGATAACAAAAGTGTAATGTAGAATAATTAGTATAGTATTACTCCCCCTAACGCTTTGGCATGGAGTGAGGTATAAGCCTAATTAAAAATCCTTAGTAATAACAGCAATGACTCCTAAATCAAGGCAGAAGGAAGGAAAATAATGTAGTTGTAACTGATGGAAATTGGAGTGAAACTTGCTCATGAGCCAAAAGGCGCTGCATCCTTCTTGAGATGGACTAATCTTCAAAATGTCAAGAGCCACCATTACCAATCAATGCCACCAATTACTCCCTGATTTTTTATTTAACATAACATGCAAACAAGTGCATGTTGTCTATTCCTTACATGCTGTTAATGGTATTTCAAGCTGCTCCTAGTTTTTCCCCTCTCCAGTTTTTATAATTTCGATGAAAATCAACTCATTAGTTTATTTAAAGTGTTAATTGAGTGATACAAGTTGACCCAATTTACTTATAATTGGAAGAATAATCCACCAGCATCCATGAGAAGAAATGAAATGAAGTAAAATCTCACAGTTGCTCTGTTTTTCCTTTCGCTTTCAAGAAAATGTGAATACGGGAAGATTTTGCCTGAGGGAATGAATACAAGACGGGCGGGCATCTGGTCCCTTTCCAATTCGATCTGGAGAGAGAGGGAAAGAGAGACTGGATCTGTCAGCTACTTTTGGACAATTGGCTGCTATTAGGCCCCTTCCGGCCCAGCTGTGACTAATTTAAAGAGTCACAGGTGCGGCAGTAATCAGTCAGCAGGAATGGAGACCGTGTGGGCATTCAACTGCATTAACACCCTGCAGCACAGACCTTGGCTTTCCTTCAGGCTAGTGCTCCAAAGGAGTCGAATGATGGAGATTAATGGCAAGTAGAAATCTCACCAGGTGAAGCCGGAGGTTTGGTGGTATGTAAGGAAGTTGTGGAAAATCCAATCCATGTTTATGGGCTTCTCCCCACTGTTTAACTTGGAACCGTTATTTTGTTTGTAAGCATTCGGTATTCATTCTCTGTGTGATGTTGTTGTTGCAGGGGTGAAGTATCCCTCACCACCCACATACACACCTCATCCCAGGTTCATTTCAGGTGGCCAAAAGAATTGTAATGTGACTCTATGATTCACATAGTAAACTGCATGTTAAGTATGATGTTGATTGCTGAAGCTATTATTTAAGTGGCCTTTTACAAGACCCAGGACCCATCCTCCGTTTCAGCTTGCAACATGGGACTCATACACTCAATTTTTTCTCAACGTTCCATTTTATTTTTTGCCCTTTCTATATCTATTTATATCTGTCCTTCTATCTTTTCTATTCTCTCCTTCCCCCCCCCTCCCTATCCATTTATGTCATTCGTTTTCCACAAGATGGTTGAGGCATTGCTGGGATCATAAGAAGCTGCCCTAGACTGAGTCAGGCCATTGATCTATTTAGGTCAGTGTTCTCAACCCAGACTTGGCAGCAGCTCTCCTGGGTTTCTGGCAGGAATTTCTCTCGACACTATTGAAGATGCCAGGTATTGAACCTGGCATCTCCTGCATGGGGCAGGAGGTCTGGCTCAGTTGGGAGAGCTGCAGCCTTCCATGCCTGAAGATCAAGGACAGCAGTTCGAGACTCGGTCGCTGCTGACAAAGCTGCAGAAGCCCTCTTGTGTGTGTGTGTGTGTGTGTGTGTGTGTGTGTGTGTGTGTGTGTGAGAGAGAGAGAGAGAGAGAGAGAGAGAGAGAGCTGCAATTCCAATTCCAAAACCTTTATTGACATCTTACATGTATACACATACATTAACATAGACATGACATAAACAAACATACATACATGAGAAAGCTGCAGCCGGTGCTCCGTGAGAGGGTCAGTCAATACATGGGAGGTGAATGTCAGAGAGAGGCCAGACTGTGAAAGGAAACACCTGGAAAGAAGCGTCCTATGAAAGATTAGGACGTTTATTGAATGTACAAACCGTTTGGTTTAGAATTGCCTGCCTCTTGTAAACTGCCTTGAATTAAGGTCAGAGGAGAAATCAATGACCAAGAAAGGCAGTATATAAATACTGGAATTATTATTTTATTATGTGCTTTATCACTAAGCCACAGCCTGATGATCTACCTTAAGGCCACAACACAGATATTAGTTCTCAACCAGTGGGTTCTAACCTCTGGTTTAAGCCAAGTCTCCAGAGGCCACTAGTACTATAGGGCTGTGTTTCTCAAAGTCCTACAGGGGAGTTTACTCTGAAAACCGGAAGTGGGCTTCCGACTGCGGTCGCTGCTTAGAATCTTGTGGAGGCGGCCACATCCCCCCCCCCCGGACCCTTTGGGGAGCTGGCAGGACAACCAAGTTTGTTTTAAAAAAGTGTTTTGGGGTTGGGAGCGGGTGCGATCCTGCAGCGCCGCCCCCAACGTTGGAGCTGGTCACCCCTCTTAAGGGGCTATCGGCCACTTCCGGAAAAAATAGTGGGTAGCAACCCACCATTTTGATATCCCCTGCTATAGGGTGTATGCAGCTAGAATGTACCGTTTTTCACCAAAGGGCAAATTGCTTTATCATTTTTTCACATTCACAGATGGAACGTTCCTCTAATTGATATTGTCCCCTTCCTTTCGGAAATTAGTCTCAAGTGTCTAGCATAGCCTATGCTAGGGAAACTTGGGTGATGTTTAGGCAGCAGCTACATCTCTGTCCTTATGTATGAATGCAGTTCTGACCCATCTTGGTTCGGAGCAAAATTAATTTCAAATAAGCTGTTTTATGATATGTGTGTGTTGTGGGCCGAGTGAGAGAGAATATGTGTGTTGAGTGCCCGCTTCTCTCTCTCTCTCTGGTGTTGAAATGTGGAGTGATTCAGAGTAGTCTTTTTTTCATTTCTCTATTTATAACATGATAGATGACTTCTCTAATTGCAACTTTGTATGTCAGAGGATCAAGATGACCATAACTGCTTCCTGGTAGCGACAGAGGCTGAATGAGGCTGAAACTGTGCACTTTATGGAACAGAAATTAACACAGAGAGAGAGAGAGAGAGAGAGAGAGAGAGAGAGAGAGAGAGAGAGAGAGAGCTTATGAAATATCAAAAGCCTCACTTGTTTTCAAGCATTTGAAGTTGGCAAAATTATGTCAAAATACTATCCAAACACCTTGGAAGAAAAAGCTCTTGCCTGTTAAGAGCCCGCACTCAGATTCCCAAGATGTATACAATATGAACTGATCCCTGCTGTCACATTGATGTGTTCTTGGATGCGTGCATCTGAAAGGAAAGCATAATCTCTGTATTCATCTCACACTGGGAAACAGAAAGTGTTTCTTCCACCACCCCAACCATTTGCATTCTCTTGGAATCCAGAAACTGTTGTGGTTCGTGAACCAACCTTATGCTGGCAAGCAGTGATGTAGACTTGAGTCTATTGACTCGAACTCGAGTCGGACTCAACTCACGTCAATGACTCGACTCGGACTTGACATGGCGATTGTAAAAGACTCGACTCGAGACTTGGAGCCTCTTACGACAAGTCAAATTTTATTCAGGTTTCAACTTGTTTTCCCCATTAAATAGATAGGGACTCGCAACCAAAGATTTCGGGGCAAAGTCATGGGACTTGACTTGAGACTTGGACCTGGAGACTTGGGACTTGGCTCGAGATTTGGAGTCAGAGACTTGATCCACATCCCTGCTGGCAAGGAGTGTGGTGGGAGGGGGTCAGGGTCCAAACAGGCAAAGTCCTAGTGGTTAGTAACAGCCCTTTTTCTCCTCACCGTCCCCACTGGTCAAACTGGGAGTTACTGGGGAAACAGTAACTTTCACTGCCACCACCCAAGGCTATGGAAGGCCAGACAGGAAAAGCCTTCAGTTCCTCAAACAAGGGATAACCAAACACTCCCAGGTTGCTCCATTCATACTATTGTTTGCTTTTAAATAGGAAACCCCCCCCCCCCAGATTAGGTCTCCCTTTTCTAATTAGGAGACCTAACTTCTAAAAGGGAGACCTAATCTGAGGGGGGAGGGTTGTCCTATTTAAAAGCAAACAATAGTATGAATGGAGCAACCTGGGAGTGTTTGGTTATCCCTTGTTTGAGGAACTGAGACCACGCAGGTGATAAAATGGAGTCTAGCAGAAGACTGAATAAACAGAGCAAAGTAAAAGAAATCGAGAGAGGAAAGTAGTACAAAGGATCAAAAGCAAAACCTGTCAAAAATAAAGCAGGACTGGCCAGGATGCGGAGCTAGCAGAAAGTGTGGGGGGTTGAATGAGAATTGCTGGTTACGCCCCTACCCTTAGCTACTCACCCTGTGCAGGAGAAAGGGAAGGGGAATCCATTCCTGCACTCCTGTGAGAAGTGGGTGAATCCTCTGTTAAACAATGTACATGGGACTGCACATCAGTGACATATTAGAGGCAACAACCTTGAGCATCCCTGTGAGTGAACGTAACCCCGCCCCCCAAAAAAACTAGGATTGCTGATGTCATGTGGTTCTCTGATTGGATGGTTTAGAACCTCCTGGGCATTCCATTCCACCCCTTTTCCTAACCAGATTGGTTTCATTGCCTATGGCCCTATGCCAATCACTACACATTCCAATCTTAGCAGGAGGATCGGCCAGATTCTTTGTTTCTAGAGGACCCCAGACATGAACACATAAATCTACATTCTGACAGTACTATCCAGACATGTAGCTGTTGGTAATGGCACTACATTCAAGAAGGAGAAGGGCTACTGCAAGACAATCACTGCAATCCTATAACACTTTCCTGGGAGTAAGCCCCATTGAATACAATGGGACTTACTTCAGAGTAGACATACATAGGATTGTGCTGCATGTCTCAGATGGTTTTAGGATGCTGAGACTAGGCAGAAGCCGGGGGGGGGGGGGGAGGGATAAAAGTGTCCAAAAATTGCAGGAAATGGGGAAATTAGGGACTTTTACTATAATTTCTAAAATGTATATCCCAGGAACCCAAAAAAATGGGAGAAGAGGTTATATCCACACATCTATAATAACACTACTGTATTCTCCAATTTTGCCAGCGGGTGGCGCAGCGGGTTAAACCGCTGAACCATAAGCTGTTGATCGAAAGGTTGGCAGTTCCATTCCCGGACGGGGTGAGCGGTCGTTGCTTGGCCAGCTCCTGCCAACCTAGCAGTTCCAAAGCATTTCAATGCGAGTAGATAAATAGGTACCGCTTGCGGGAAGGTAAACAGCGCTCCGTGTTCCAGCCGCATGTTCCGTGTTCCAGCCGCATGCTACGCGCTGCAGCAAGGAGAGTCATGCCAGCCACATGACCACGGAGGCGTCTTCGGACATCACTGGCTCTTCGGCTTTGAAATGGAGATGAGCACCACACCCTAGAGTCGGACATGACTGGACTTAATTGTCAGGGGTCACCTTTACCTTTATTCTCCAATTTGGAGATGAATGGGAGCACGGGAGGGCCAAACTTCGCTCCTCTCACAGCTCTGACTGCTCAGAGTGGTGAGCACTGCGCGTACACACCTGTGGAGATGGGGGGGGCTGTCTTGTTGCCCGGAGAAGTGGGCCCCACTGCCCCCTCCCCAGCTACGCCTCCCCAGCTACACCACTGGATACAAGGGCAGGTTGTCCTATTCTTAACACTCCTCTTGTCAAATAGTAAAAAAAATAGTTTTTAAAAACAATGAAATATATTGAACCATGATGTCAATTTGAATATATTAAATTGTATTAAGGATTATTATATGTAGTATTAGGGTGCAACTATACAGAGATGCTATTTGGGATATGTATTCGCTCCCCAGCGTGGCACCTAACTCAAGTATCTATTATTTAACACACAGTCTTTTGCAGGTGTGAATAAAAAAAGCATGGAATGCTTAAGAACTCCTTATCGTAATGGCAGCATCAACCTAAAGTGGATATTATGTCATTGAATGAGAGTTTTAACCATGCATGAGGCTTTTAGACCCCCTAATACCTTGAATGTGAAGTGTTTCATTTCAGTTTAATTGAGGTCTATGTGATCCCAATGCCCTTGCAGTGAAACCCGCAAATTAAAACATATACACAATACAATGGAACACAAAGAAACAAATGATCCTTTTATTGTAGGGGAATAAATGGAGTGTAAAGAACCACAGATTAGAGGGGAAAGCTTGGCATATTTTTATGACCCCAGTTATGATCTAAAAGCACAAGGGGAGAGTTAAAAGCACACTTGTGCATGGAATCAGAATTGTAATCAATGTTAGTGATTGGAGGTAGAGTTACAGGGAATGCTGACTATTTCAGATTAAACAGTAAAACTTTGTTATGTAACTTAATAAAAGCATGGATGAGCATATGTTAGGGGTTCTTTGACTAAAAAAAAATTCAAGAACATGAAACTTGGAATTGCCTCCACTCTGATGGTATGACAGATGAAGTCCACTCAATGCTTAGGACCAAAGCATAGAGTATTTGGAGACAGCCCCTATCCTTATAAGATCTGTATTTTGGAGATTAATTTCTCCTGAATTTTGGAATGTTCCATGGTTACCAGCATCTACAGCCTAACACAGCACCCACATGTGAGCCTTTTTTCCAATACGTTAAAGGAAAGGGGGTCAGTGGATGTGTTGTGTATTATAGCAGGACCTGGTCTTCTCCAGAGTCTATTAGGATCTGGGTTATGTTGTTGATTTTTGGGTTCCCCCCATTCCCCCAAACGGACTGTGGGGTGTATGTCTGCCCATCTTTATATTGTTTGCACTTGACTACAAATGTAGTGAGAAACTACTCTCAAGGATTAGATAACTATGAGGCTTTGGGCACAGGGGTGGTGCTGTCTACCCAGGTTCCTCATGGAGGAATTGAAGCACTGAGGTCATTCACATCCCTCTCCCATCCACAACTTCGGAGTTCTGAGGAGGAGGGGCTTAGGCTTCAGCCAGCTCCTTCTCTACTATGTGGACCCCTTTCAGCATCCCGGGGAGTAGTTGTAGGCTTCTCTCCTTTTGAGTAGCTACCCAATGAACACTTCAGCTCTGGGTTTCAAACCCTGCCATGCAAGGCATATGTCATCCCCATCATGCCCCACCCCTCCCACCTCTAGAATACTTGGATGTAGCACCTTCGCCGCTATGGCAACGGGGATGCTTGTTGGGAGCTGTATTGTTTGTTTCTGCATAGTTCCCATCAATCCATCTAGCAACATGGGTGAATGTTGCATCACTTGGCCCAGGTTGGGGATGGGGGGTGACCAGATTCCCTTTGCTGGGGCAAGTCTGTTCCCAGACAATAGTTTCTTTTCATGCCAATCTTAATAATCACGATCAGGATTTGTGTGTGATGAGAGGTATCGTAGTTCACAAGGAATTATGATGTCCTGGAAAGTTAGAAAAACGTGTTTACCTGAGCACTCTCGGAATACACACACCAGATAGAGGCTTGGGAAGAAGGGTCACTTCATTTAATAAACAATTTCCTGTAGCAGGCAGGAAAAGCCTAGCTCCACCCCCACCCCCCCCCAGCTTCATTGATCCAGGTAAGCATCGTCTGAACGGTCCCAACTTGCCCCTTGAGCTTGCTGACCTCGGGATATACGCCAAACATAAATTCCTGTCTATTCAGCCTACACACCATCTGCCTAAAGTGACCAAAGTAGAGAACAAAATTAAGGGGAAACTAACACCCCCACCAAACATCAGTCTGGGGTAGGCGAAAAACGCACCAGCCACAGCCAATCAGGTTGACACCAAAAAAATCCTACCAGGCTCCCAACAAAGGGTTGAAATGCAGGGGGGGGCAGGGGGGCTCATCGACGCCACAGGACTGGGCTGGAATGGAGCAACGGCTCCTGAAGCAGCCCAGTCCCCACGCCCACAGACACCCCGGCAGCCAATCAGGGGCTGCCAATCTCCTGCCTCAGCCTGGTGTGTACCGAATGGGGCCAGGCAAAGGGGGGCAAAACGCAATGGTGTTCCACCCCAATTAATTGTGTCCTTACAGCCAAAAAAAAAAAGTTTTATCCAAGATCTTTTGCAATCGCTATGTGCTAAATGCCACAAGTTATGATAATGAACTGTTTAAAACAAGATGTTTGATCTCACCTTTTTTGTATTTATGAAATATGTAATCACAAATCATATTTTGGTCATGATTAGCTTTTTTGATACATGTAGCTGGAAGGACAGAGGGGAGGTGGATTCCTTTTGAGTTCACTCAGTGTTTGGTTGGTTGGTTGTTGCTGTTGTTTTCCTAATGGTGCACTTAGAACCTGATCATAGATTTGGTTGGTCAGAGTATAAATCCTTAGGCTGGCTGTCTCAAGAGGCACATTGGCACAAAATATGACATTGCATCACAGCCCAATCCTGTGTAGCTCTTGCACCGGTGTAACCGTAGATCCACTGGTATAAGTGCACTTATGCCAGCGTAACTTGCCATACGCTGACATACCCAGGTCGGCGTCTGAACGCTCCCGGAATGCCTCCTGCGCCGGCGGAGTTGCAGCGGTGTCTGTCCCGCGTCCAAACTGCATGCGCGGCGTCCAAGGGGGGTTACGTCAGTGTTTGTCCTGTGTCCATCGGTGCACTTACACCATTGGATCTACTGTTACACAGGTGCAAGAGTTACACAGGATTAAGCTATCAATGTCATAAGAGGAATATTGTTATATTTATTTATTTATTACTGTCAATTTTTCTGACAACATAGGAGCCATCAAAGTAGGTGCCCTTGTGCTGGTGCCACCTGACAGGTATTGTCAGGCTACCTATGAACCTTGAAGTTTTTATTTTATTTACAATTTATTTTATTTACAATATTTCTATCCTGCCTTGCTCCCAAAGGGACCCAAGGCGGCTTACACAAAAATAAAATACAAATACAAAAAATACAAATAGACAATTACTTTTTTAAAAAAAGAAGTTAATAAAAACATCTAAAAATTGATTAAAAATTACATTTAAAACACCCCCACCAAACTAAAAACGAAGGATAACTAAGTGTCCTTTTAGGATTCAGGTTCAGTCTTTGGGGAGTCTGCTGGGAAAAGAATTTCTATAACTAAGGGATAATGCTAAGATACACTGATGAATTTTAAACTTTTCAAAAAGTGCTTGATAATATGGGTAAACTCATTGTCCGTAGCCTCCTAATTTATCTCCCATAGGATAAGAACAAATGTTGTAATATGATGACTGAAAGGTATCTGTTTGGTGAACCACTTGTATTGTTTTCATGTACCGTAGTTCAGCAGGGGTGGAAAAAACTCCACACCTTTCAGCACAATCACTAGACTGGCAGTAAGATATGGTGTTCTTTTCTACACAAGAAGCTGCAACATGGTAGCCCATAAAAGCTTTTACACATGATAATGACAACATACAGCATACATAATATTCCTATCTTCCTTAATGAAAAATTGAAAGACACTTCCACTACCATAAATTACATGCAAGGACAAATTTAAAAGAGTTGTCCTTGACGGCTTCAAATCCACTGGACAAAAATAAGCTTTTGTGATTTATGGAAAGGGGAATAATGACTTTATTAAAAGGCTTGTTGAAGCTCATTTTTCAAAATATATAGTACATGTGATTATTTCCATTTATTACAGTTTTTTTTAATGCTTTAGCTGTGGCAGGCAATACCCATCATTTGTTTATTTCATTATAATTCTCTACAAAAAGAAAGCATTATGTCATCAATATAAGATTACAAGTCCAGAAGGTCAAAGTTTCCAAACAATTTAAGTAAACTGACACACAATGGCAATGAAAGTGGTGATCTTCTCTCAGGTGAGAACTATGCCAAGGAAAATGCTCAGCGCTTTAAAAGTTTCAGTCACGTCGTACTCTTGAATCTTTCTCTGTTCTAAGAGGAAGTGGTGTGGCTCAGAGAGGATAGAGAGAGGATTCTTCTTTTCCGGTTCTGTTACATTTTTTCCTTCTTTAGACACATTTCCATTTCCATCCCAAACCCATTTATTTTCAATGTGTGACTTTTCAATGACTTAACAACATCTACATTTATTTATCCTATCTGACAATAGCTTTCAGATTATCTTCTGGTGAACTCAGAGAATCCTTGGAAGTCTACCAGAGTATCCTCAATAAGAGGGCTACCGCGACGGGGTGAGCTCTCGTTGCTTGGCCAGCTCCTGCCAACCTAGCAGTTCCAAAGCATGTTAATGTGAGTAAATAGGTACCGCTTGCGGGGAGGTAAACAGCGCTCCGTGTTCCAGCCACATGCTACGCACTGCGGCAAGGAGAGTCACGCCGGTCACATGACCCCGGAGGCATCTTCGGACAACGGTGGCTCTTTGGCTTTGAAATGGGATGAGCACCACACTCTAGAGTCGGACACGACTGGACTTAATTGTCAGGGGTCACCCTTAAAAAAAAAAAAAAAGGACAGAGAAGAGCTTGGCTTTTACTGATCTTCTCCTCGAGTGTGCAAATTAAGTATAGGCTGTGTTCTGGGACTTGATCTCTGTTCACAGTGATTGATGGAGAGGCTCAATGATTATGGTTCAACTGATTATGGTTCAACTGATTATGTGCCTTAGGATGTGTTCCAAAATCTTATGCAATGGTTAAGAGTTTTGTGGTTCCTTAGTAGACAAGTCAGTATGGAAAGGGCACCTTATGAATAGAAAGTTTGAAAAGCACTGCTCTATAAACACCCTAACAGCGCAATCCTGAGGATTGCAACGGCGACGGAACGAGTGTTCCATCACTGGAAGCAGTCACGAACATGCCGTAAAGCACATTCACGACTACTCTGGAGCAAGGGAGGCTGGCCTCCCTTGCTCTGTCGCCGGAACACCCGAGCGGCCGCTGGAGAAGGCAGGTAAGGATCCGGCGGGCACGGGAGCAGTTAGGTGGGCGAGGAAGGAGGGCCATTGGCCTAGCCAGCCCAGGAGGGGACGGGGGATGACCTCAGCCATATCCCTGTCCCTGCTGGGTGGCTAGGTCGTTGCACGACCTCCTCTACTTCCGCCAGCTATTTAGCTGGCAGAAATCTGAGGAGGCTGATCGGGCTGGCTTGGAGTTACACCCGGGGAAGGGGATGATCGTCCCCTTCCCTGAGTAGACCTCCAGCCCAGCAGCAAAATGGCTGCCGGAGCTCAGTATCCGGCGGGCGGCCATAGGCAGTGCTACATCTTTTCATTCCAATTAATAGCCCTTTGTAATTATCCTGATTAGAGAGAGTCTTGACTCACCCCCTCCACGGTGATGTCCTGGCTGAATCTCAGGACTGTTGGCTAAAGAACCAAGATGGAACTAGGAGAGACTGTGCACGTTTTTGAAAGGTAGGTCATTAGCAACACCATGTATGGCAGTCCTTTGGAAGCTGAATAAACCTCCTGGCTTATGGAGAAACAAGCTAAGTGCTGGCCAGCCACAATTCATGCCTGAAAGGATGTGTTTGGATCAGTCGGATAAAAGGTGTGCTCCAAGCTATATATATATTCTTTAAATCACTCTTGTTCAGGGTCCATGTAAATATCATAAAAAGAGAACTGTTCCCTGAATGAGTCGTCTGCCTCCACTTACAGACTTGCTTGCAAATGAGTCTTCCCCCCCCCCCAGCATTCAAGTATTAGTAAAATCTATACAGAAAGACAACACTGCAACAAGTGAATAGTGCACTTCTTTCTAAAGTAATGAAGCAGCAAACCTTAATGAAGCAAGATCTACACATTACGCAACTGGGGCCTTGCCAAGGCAGCTCTCTCTTCAGTTTTGAAGCTGAGAAACACAAATACAATGACCTTGGTAACACCATAGTTATGTAGTTACCACTGAAAGGGAGAATGTATGGTTGCTTTCTTTTAATGTATCCTTTCAAAAAGGAACACCATGACTGCTGTATATGGTACATTTCATTACTTCTGAAACTGAAAGGATGGATTTTTCCAGCTTTGCAAAGCTAGCTTGGCCCCAAAACCTGGTATGATTGTGTGTGTGTGTGTGTGTGTGTGTGTGTGTGTGTGTGTGTGTGTGTGTGTGTGTGTGTGTGTGTGTGTGTGTGTGTGTGTGGGAGAGAGAGAGCGAGAGAGAGCGCTAATGGCCAATTCCCAAAACAGGTAAGTCTTAACATGGATGCGGATTCAACTTCCACAAAAAGTGAACCTAAGAAGAGCCTGCTGGATCAGCCCAAAAGGCCCATCTAGTCCACCTTCCTGTATCTCACAGTGGCCCCACCAGATGCCTCAGGGAGCACACAAGACAACAAAATACCTGTATCCTGTTGCCACTCCCTTGCACCTGGCATACATAGATAACCCACTTCTAAAACCAGGAGGTTGCTTATGGCTTGTAACCTGTGATGGACCTTTCCTCCATGAATCTATCCAATACTCTTTTAAAGGCATCTAGGCCAGGTACCATCACCACATCCTGTGGCAAGGAGTTCCACAGATTAATTACACTCTGGGTGAAGAAATATTTTCTTTAGTCTGTTCTAACTCTTCCTCCACTCAATTTTAGTACATGTCCCCTGATTCTAGTGTTGTGCGAGAGGAAAAAGAACTTCCCCCTATCCACTCTCTCCATCCCATGCATAATTTTATACGTCTCAATCATTATATGCCTCAATTATATGCCTCAGGCACTTTTTTCCACATTGAAGAGCCCCAAGCACTGCAGTCTTTCCTCAGAAGGGAGGTGCCCCAGCCCACAAATCATTTTGGTCACTCTTTTCTGCATCTTTTCCAATTCAATTATATATTTTTTGAGCCAGCAGGTGGCGCAGTGGGTTAAACCACTGAACCATGAGCTCGATCGAAAGGTCGGCAGTTCGAATCCGTGCGACGGCTCCTGCCAACCCAGCAATTCGAAAGCAGGAAATTGCAAGTAGATTAATAGGTACTGCGTCAGCGGGACGGTAACAGCGTTCCATGTGCCTCGGTGTTGAGTCACGCCGGCCACATGACCATGGAAATGTCTTCGGACAGCGCTGGCTCTTCGGCTTTGAAACGGAGATGAGCACCGCTCCCTAGAGTCGGACACGACTGGACTTAATTGTCAAGGGATACCTTTACCTTTACTAACCAGAACTGTACACAATACTCCAGATGTGGCCTTACCATCGATATGTACAAGGGCATAATGGTATTGGCCATTTTATTCTTCATCCCTTTTTTAATGATCTCGAGCATTGAATTGCGTTCTTCACAGCCGCCGCACACTGGGTTGAAACTTTCATCGAACTGTCCACCAGCACCCCAAGATCTCCCGATCTGTCACAGGCAGCTCAGAACCCATTAGCTTATATTACTCATTAGCTTATAACCCAGCCTCCTTGCAGGCCTCTCTAGCATGTCATCTCTATGGTGGAGGACTCAAGTGCAGGCCTTGCAGATCCTTGCACCCTCAGGAAAGAATAAAGCTTTAATCGGTTAAAGTAAGTGCTGGGGGGGGGGGTGTCACGCCACAGGATGGGGAAAATAAGACCTCCCTGAAAATAATACCTACTGCATATTTTTTTGGAGCCAAAATTATTATAAGACACTGTCTTATTATTGGGGAAACACGGTATATATTATCCTGACATAGTGTCTAAACAGAATTTAAAAATTGGATCTGAAAGCCAGGCTGTGGATCTTTTTTTCTCCAAGTCACACTTCCCAAAATCAGCCCCTCCCTCCCCCACCCCACCAAAGTACATTTTCCAAAGTACAAAAATAAGCCCAAAACCAAAATTAGAGAGACAGAAGGGCTCCGACAATAATTACATTTTAAAATCCATGTTAATTAACACTTAATAAGCTGCTGATGGGGCAGATAAGGGGCAGGGCTTGTCGTACCTCCAGCAAGAGGTCTGCGTACCCCTAGGGCAGTGATTCCCAAACTTTTTCAACCTGCGGCTCCCTTGACCATTAGCAACCATTGGCCATGGCTCCCCATTACATTATGTTGATGCCTGCCAATTGGCAATGCATTGTTTTCCGAGAGGATTCCGGGCACTCAGCGGCTCCCCTGGCTAGTTTCCGTGGCTCCCAAGGGAGCCACGCCTCCCAGTTTGGGAACTACTGCTCTAGGGGTCACCGTACCACAGGTTGAGAACCCCTGAAATAGTGGATAGTAATTGTAGCCAGATGTGGTAAATACATTATTTGGCTTTTATTTTCTTTCTGTTACTCCAAAGCCAAATCACTTTAGCCATGTGACATGCTTTGTGTGGGGGTGGGGGGTGGTGTCTTTTTTTTTTTAGCAGCATCCTAGCTCCATTTGTTGGGCATTCCTGGTTACTGTATCAATCAATTTGGATCAAACTTTTACTTTGTGGTCATCCAGCCAAGCTCACAAACTTCCATCATCCTGCTTGTACTTTTCCCACACACACCCTTTTCCAATTTGCTTTAATTCTTTTTTCTTTTGGACTTTTAATAAACTAGCTACATCTTTTGCCTCCCTAGTCTATATTCACAAGTGATTCAGTGGGTTGTCATGTCTTTTGGAACTTGCAGATGCTATAGTGGTTTAGATTTTTTTTTTTATAAGAACCCCTGAGGTTCCGGTTTTTTCCCAAACAGCCCCCCTCTGCCTGGTATCTGCAGTTTGGGATGATAGAAAAAGTGTAGCTGGGAAAACGTCCAAAGTTTCTCCCCCTGTTCAGCTGCTGGACCAATAAAAAGGGAAAGAATCAGGAAGGGGTGTACACATACTAACCACTAGGCCCTACTTCCCTCATCAGCCCGCCTTTCCTGACACACACGTGTGTGCGCACACATTATTATTTTATTATTAATAATATTATTATAAGAGTATATACCATTTTCAACAAAAAGTACTTTACATAGTTCTCTCTCTCTCTCTCTCTCTCTCTCTCTCTCTCTCTCTCTCTCTCTCTCTCTCTCTCTCTCTCTGTGTGTGTGTGTGTGTGTGTGTGTGTGTGTGTGTGTGTTTTGATTGGACAGCGCAATCCTATACATGTTTACTTGAAAGTTAGTCCCATTGTGTTCAGTGGCACTTGTGGACAGAATTGTAGCCTCAGTATTTGACAGTGAGAATCTTCAAATGGTAGAGTATCTGTGCTCCCCCCCCCCTTATTTCCACTATGCAGATAGCATCTCATGTGACACTGGCACTCAACATAGATATCCTATTAGCAGCCCAATCCTATGTAACTCTTGCACCGGTGTAACAGTAGATCCACCGGTGTAAGTGCACTTATGCCAGTGTAAGTTGCCGTACGTCAATGAACGCAGGATGGACAGCAGCGTAACCCCTCTCAGACACAGTTCAGATGCAGGACAGACGTCAGCGCAACTCCATCGGTGCAGGAGACATTCTGCACCGACGGAGTTGCACTGGCGTCTGTCCTGCATCTGAACTGCGTCTGAGAGGGATTACGCTGCTGTCCATCCTGCGTTCATTGACGTACGGCAAGTTACACTGGCATAAGTGCACTTACACCGGTGGATCTACTGTTACACCGGTGCAAGAGTTACACAGGATTGCACTGTAGATGTCTGATGTGCAAGATTCTTCCCTTCCCAAAAAGCTGGGAGGGACGTTTCTCTGAATAGGGCACCTGTGGATTTTGGCATACATATGAAATGGTAAAAGTTGGGGCATGCCTTCTGTGTTGCCACACAAATTCTGATGGGCCCAGTTGACCTGGCCGTATGACCACCTGGTCATATTTATAGTGAAAATTGGAACACTCCTTCTATAACTGGGGTAATCCGTTGTGCCAAGAGTTTCAGAAAGAACCGAGGCAAGCCCATCTGTATGTGGTGCTATGATGGAAGTGAAGTGTGTGTGTGTGTGTGTGTGTGTGTGTGTGTGTGTGTGTGTGTGTGTGTGTGTGTGTGTGTGTGTGTGACTTTCTTAAAACCCGCACGTGCCATAGACAAGACATTTTCATCAAAAGCAAGAACAAAAGATGAAAAACAAGAACATGGAGGACTGGAACTGGAGAATAGACTGTTGATGAAAACTTGAATTTTAGGTGGTGGTTTCATACATTTCCAAGTGAATTGTGATTGCCCTTACATACTTTCTGAGCAATCTGTTTCTACATTCGTAAGTCCCCTGACGTTATATTATTCTTCAGTGATGTGCTATTGTTGGGCTTGTGAATCACAAGCCAAAGCAGTCAGTAGTAAAAGAATTGAAAGACGCAAAGAGTAAATGCTCTACTCCCATTCAAATAAAGTACCAGGCATGTTTTCTTCTTTGATTGTCTGGAAAATTGGAGAGCTTTACTACCTGCTGCACTAAAAGAAGTCCAGTACATACATTATTCCAATTTTTTTTATTTGTTCAGACATATTGAATATTCTGTTTAAAAAAGTTACAATATTTATATAAGTAATGTACTTCTTATGCCAATTCTGGACTTCTCGTTTTAAGTGGATGTTAAAATATTGGGGGAAAATTGAAAAAAGAACATAAAGTAAACGCTCCATAAACATAGTGCTTACATGATGCCTTTAAATAACATTTCTCCTGTTTTGTCTTGCTGCGAAGAAAGGACTCTCTGGAGAAGACTCTGATGCTGGGAAAGATTGAAGGCAAAAGGAGAAGGGGAAGGCAAAGGATGAGATGGTTAGACAGCATCACCGATGCAACGAACATGAAAATGAGCGAACTCAGGAAGATAGTGGAAGACAGGAAGGCCTGGCGGGATATGGTTCATGGGATCACGAAGGGTTGGACACGACTTAACGACTGAACAACAGCACCAAGCCATTTTTCTTATAGAGTTTCTGTGCCTTTCCTATTAGCATAATGGACAAAAACCAATCAACAGTAGGGGAACAGTTCCAAGAGGGCAGGGAGGATTTCTTCCTAATATTTTTGGACTGAATACATTTGTTCCTCAAGAGCAGCTGTGTCCTTGAAGGCAGGGTCGACCCATCCATGAGGCCAATTGAAGCTATCGCCTCAGGCAGCAGTTTGGCTGGTGCTCTTCTCTGTCCACCTTCTTTACCTCCACTGCTCCTCCTTCCGCTCCCTGGTTTGGAAAAAGAGGAAGGGGACAGAGAGGAAGAAGAAATGTAGAGGAGAAGAGAGTGCTGAACTAAGACATTGGAGAGTGGGAGGAGCAGAGGCTGGCACATCATCAGATAAAGAGGGGCAGCATGCCACTTCAGTTGTCAGGAAGGGCCAGCTGTGCTTGGAGGTATAAAAAGTGACCACTACAAATGTTCTTAAAATATACTTATTTTTGCAATTTGTATAGATCTTGAAATGTTTGCTGGAGCCAATTAGAAGCAGTGTTAGAGCAGAATAAGCAACATTCTGAAGGGTGAGTTACTAGCTCAGGCCCTTTCTAAGACAGAGACAGTGTACAGGTGGGCCCCCATATCCACTGATTCGCTATCCACAGTTTCAGTTATCCACGGATCGTGGGGACCCCCCCCCCAGGCTTTTACTTTTTTCCCAGTAAGCTTCATTTCTTCCTTAAAGAAACAGAAGAAGCAGCCTCTCGCTGCTTATTACAGGCAAGTAGAATGAGACTAAGTACTAGAGAGGCTCTGCAAGGTTAACAGAAACTTTGCAGAGCCTCTTTAGGACTTAGTCTCGTTCTACTTGCCTGCAAGGGAGGCTGCTTCTCTGTTTTAAGGACGAAACAAAGCTTGCTGAAAGAAAAATAAGAGCTTGGGGCGCAAGCATGCCTGCCTGCAGGGGAGGCAGGGGGGGGGCTCAGGAAACCATGGAGGGGGTGTTCGCTCTTATCCATGGTTTCAAGTATCCACGGAGGGGCCTGGAGCATATCCCCAGTGGATATGGGGGCCCACCTGTACCAATAATACCATAAATACCAATAATTACTCCTGTTCTATGTGCCATTTGTCATTTCTTGGGAACTCTGCCTTAATTACACAGTGGGTGCAAATAAACACCAAGATACAATGACTTGTAATAAAATGCTTAACCGATGAGCAATTTCTGAGGTGTAAATTAAAATGTAATGTGCTATTTCTAGCCATTGTAATTATAATACACATGTATTTAATTTCATATAGAACACTTCTTCATATTTGTTTTGGTTTTTAGAACTTAGCATGAATGAACAAACGCTTTGGGTTGGAAATAGCAGTACAAATAGTTGATTAACTATTAACTTCGGAAAACAAATTACCCTTGCACCCCCCAAATAAGAATGCAAGACTTTTATTGAAATTACAACTTTATTGAAATTACATAACTGCAGCAGGGCAAATCTAAACTACAACACAAGTGTGTGGGGCACTAGGTAGGGGAAATGGTGCTAACCGTCTATTCCCCCCCCCCCCGGTGATCTGATCAATGGGATACCATCTGTCTCAAGGTAGCACTCAGTCGAGGACCGAGTGAGTCTATCATGGCCAACCCCACAGGCGTCACTGGGGCGTGGCGGGGGGGCGGGCCGCCAGGGGGTGACGCGCGTCATGGGGTGACGCGTGTCGCCCTCCGGACGCTCCGAGGCCGGCCCGGGAAAAAAAAAGCCCTCAAAACAGGTCTGCGCATGCGCGAAAATCTGGAAAATACCCGGATTGACGCGCTGCCTGGGCCTTCTTTCAGAAGGCCCTGGAGCGCCGACGGGGTTGGACGCTCCAAGGCCGGCTCCCGGGCCGGCCTCGGAGCGTCCGGAGGGGGGCGACGCGATGCGGGGGGGAGCCGGGTTGCCCCCTCCCCCCGCGCCTATATCGTCGCGCCCCTAGGGGGGGTGACGCGCGTCCCCGCACCAGGGTGACGCGCGTCGAGTGACGCCAGTGGCCAACCCTGAAGGGTCGAGGCAGCTGAACAGCGCAGGCCCACAGGGAAAGGGGGCTTGACAGCCCAACCCCAACTTGGCACTTCTAGCAACCCCACCAAGCTGGACAAGCAACGTGTGAGCGGTCCTGATTCACCCCCTGACCCAGCTGACCTCAGAATGAACACCAAAGCATTAACTCCTACCTACCCGCCCCGCACAGCTCCTGCCACATGGGGGGGCAGCCTAGCCCTTGTCCCCCACCACCCCACCTGGAACCGGAAGGTTCAACAAACCCTGCTGCAGATCCAGGAGAAAAGTATCAGCACCTTGGGCAACAAATGGACCCTGTCACTTCTGAACAGGGCAAGCAGTGCAAACCCAATATTAGGATGTGAAATGACTGCCCCTCCCTGAAAAGAAACTACCCTCCCCAGGTAAGTTCACCGTACACCTGACAAAATCCCCTTTCCATGGGTTATGAGCCCCATCTCCAGACATTGCAGGGTAGCAAGTTGGACTGAAGGATAATTATCCCTGGATTCCAACACCTAATGAGCCCTAAATTCCTATGGACCTGGTGCCTCAAGGACAATGCAGTCTTCTGGCAAAAGTCATTTTGCCCAAGTGAATACGGAGTACCGGGTGTGTGTGTGTAGATTCAGCTCATTTGAAATAAATAAAAAGCGACCAGGGCAGGGCACAATACAGTAACAGCAGAAGAACATCAACCCAGAAGCATCAGCATGGAAAACACTATGCATTTGTGCTGCTGAGAGGAGAGTTGGACCATAAGGAAGACTGAGAGCCGAAGAATAGATGCTTTCGAATTGTGGTGCTGGAGAAGACTCCTGAGAGTCCCTTGGACTGCTAGGAGATCAAATCAGTCAATCCTAAATGAAATCAACCCTGACTGTTCCCTGGAAGGACAGGTACTAAGGCTGAAACTCAAATATTTTGGCCACCTAATGCGAAGAGAGGACTCTCTGGAGAAGACTCTGATGCTGGGAAAGACTGAAGGCAAAAGGAGAAGGGGAAGGCAGAAGATGAGATGGTTAGATAGTATCATTGATGCAACGAACATGAATTTGAGCAAACTCCAGGAGGCAGTGGAGGATTCTTATTTATTTATTTACCACCTTTCTTATCCTCAGATTGCTCTTCAGATGTTACTCAAGGCGGTTTACATAGGCAAGCTGTCTAGACCCGAGAAAGGTCTTTACAATTTTTTTCCATATAGAACCCTGCAACTCCAGGTGGTTTCCTTCTATGGTGTAGTCCTCTTCACTTAGCTGGAATCAAGAACAGCTCCCTCTTTGGAGACCTTTCAGTGGGACCTCAAGTTGTTTTTATTTAGGTTGGCATTGATTGCGGACATGGTGGGCTGACTTTTTAATCAAATGTAATCTTAAGGTGGTCCATTGGTGTTTGTTTTAATTGTTTTTAATTGTTTTCTTTTAATTATTGTGATATTTTTTGTGATATTATTATTTATTGCATTTTATTGTTTTCATTCTGGAAGCTGCCTTGGTTGTCCTGTCGGGAGAGAGGCAGGATATAAATTCCATACATAAATAAATACATATAAACAACCAGCAAATACTTTCAAAGACTCTCAGGTAAAGCTCCCATCAAATGTTGCTGTGTGTGCAATTCTTCTTTTCTGTACAGTTAAAAACTTGCCTTCAAATCCAAAGCCTGTTTGAACTCCAAGAGCCTGGTTATGATTTGTTTTAACTTTTTAATAAAGAAATATAAATATAAAACATCGACATACATAAGAACCTAGAAAAAGAGTCGATAAAATACCACAATTCTTCTGTTTCTCCAGGTTTTTCCTGGTTTCAGCCCTTCTTCTATGAACTTCAGGGAGATATCACCCCTATCACAAGAAAGTAAACGGGGCGGGGAAGGGGGGGGAGAGAATGAATGAAAACATGTCAATACCGCATGCTTTAGAAGCTGCATATAACATTGCCGCTTTTCACTCCTACGCATCTTTCACATTGTATCCACCCTTCTCCAAAGGATCTCAAGTTTTGGCATATACGTGTATCAGATCACCCCAGTCTAACTTCACTCCAGTTTAACCTGAAGCATGTTTGTCAAAAAAGGAGAGCAGCTGTCCCAGTGTCACCCTGTGGGTTTCACGGCCGAGAGGAATAATCACTCCTATCCACTATGATACACTAGCATTTTCAAGGGTCAAGAAAGAAACAATCCAGATATTTTATTAATAAAGATGTTTGCAAATGCAAAGTTGTTTCTGTATCCAAAATGCTGTGAAATTGTGTAATTTATTGCCATTTTGGATGCAGTTCTCAATAAGTTGTGGGGGAAACGCATGTTTTGAAGTAACAATATTTATGGCGTGTCTTCTGAATGTGAGGATACCCGGGAAATTTGATTAATGTATAAAATATTTTAACAACATGTTATAAAAATAGAAGCAACCAGATTTTTTTTTTTAAATGTTATGTTTCACTATCAATGTGTTGGGGACTAACAAAAGTTGATTCCCTCAGCACCTCTGAGCACATAATTAGAGACAAAAGATCTAAGAGATGAAGTTACAATCGCCCAAAATATATTTTATATCAAGAAGGCCCACCACTAGCAGACTTACAGCCCAATCCTATTGAAAGCTGCCTGCCAGCGGAACGCGGAAAGTGTCAGGATCCAGGCAGAAGTGCCTGGATCCGTTGCACATAACACAGCATAGTTGTGCTAAGAAGTACAACGAAGCCACCAGTGAAATTGCTGGTGGTCGTGTGAATGTGCCAGTGGCGAGGTGGTGGGAGGGACGGGGAGGACTAGTGAGTTTCTGGGCAGGGATGGAGCCGACGTCAGAAGGCTAATTAACTAATGTGGCTAAATCACGTTGATTGCATTTCTCATATTCCTCAGTAGCATGTTGTCCAGCACCTAGAATTCATTCTGCAGGTGATCAATAAACTTACTTGAAACGACTTCTGTAAACACAGAATACGCAGAAGATGCCGAGCATCAAGGCGATGATTGCTAATACAAATAAACAGGCAACGAGTTGACCTTTATTGGCCTTGGCAGGTCTCTCTAGCACTTGAATGCCAGTCTCTGGCTCATCTGAAACGGAAAAGAAAAACAATGCTTTTAAACGACTCCAACGAAAATATTTAGATTGGGGCCACTGGACCTTTGGGATTGGGACCTTAGCCAAGCAGTAGACTCATCTGTTGCGATGGGGCATTTAGAAAGAAATTTGCTTTCTTCAATTTATCCTGCATATTTGGGGGATCTTGGAGCCACGTAAAGGATCAGCAGCCACTACCTGTGTCTGGGGCTCACCGTTTCAGATTGCAGGTGGAGGATCAGAGATTCAAAAGTTGCTGCATATAAAAAACTTCCCATCCATACAAAACCTGCACAGCAGGGAGAGGATTCCAGATAAGCTTTTGCGTGCTAATTTGCATGTCCCTGCCTCCCGGAGGACGGCCATGCCCACCACCACAGTCAGCACTGTGGCCAATTTCCCAGGCTGGGAACCCAGCCGTGATGCCAATGAGGCGGTTTTGCTCCCCTAGTAAGGCAGTCCGTTCTCGGAGCAGCGCCAGTGCCCACTCCCACCACTCTGCAGCCTCCTGAGCCCCTGCCACAGCTACCAGGAGGGCTTTGTGCAGTCGGTCAAAGCACTGACAACCCACACAACCCAGCCCAGACCCCCTGTTACCCTCCCTGGCAACCCCTGCTGCCGTCCCTGTCCCCCTGTTACCAAAAGCGTGGCAAGGGGAGGAATTAATATACAGTAGACCCCCACTTTACAGTGGGTTCACTTTACAGTCAAAGCACTTTAAAATGGACTTTCCGTAGTAAAACAAGGTTCGCTGCATGATAAGTTATTCATTTCATGATGGGCTCATGAATGCCGCCATCAGGGCATCGTGGGTGACAGGAAAGCCAATCAGCGATGTGAATGCAAGCGTTTGATAGTGCCTCAGCCAATAGCAGCATTGTTAACATTGTGGCTGTGCTGTGTGTATGGAGAGAAGGATCTAGCCGCTGCAAACGCTGATGCAAACATGATCCTTCTAGGTAGCGCCTCAGCAGGAAGCAGCGTTTTTAACATTGTGGTTGTGTTTACTGAGGAAAGGACACAGCCTGGTAATTGGTGTTTTAAACTTACAACATTGTGCAAACTGACAGCCATGCCCCCTAAAGAGTGCAGGAGGCTCTTTTCAAGGAGGGATATAGCATCCGAGCTACACCGGTGCAGCGTCCACCTGCCTTTGGTAAGAGTTCTGTGCTGATGGGGCCGTCGTTGCACCAGTGTACTTGGAGCTCTACAAGGGTATCTCAAGGATCCTGTCACCTCTTCTTTGCCCGGTCCCTCCCCTTCTCTCTCCTATATAGCTGGCACATGTCCGAGAAGACCCACAGGCCATCAGGAAGCCTACAGAGAGGTAAGGAGAAGCCTTTGGAGGTAAGAATAAGAATATGAGAGGGAGAACCATGGGCCTCTCTTTAGAACATATAATTCTGCTTCCAGAGGAGGAAGCGTTTGGGAAGCTCAGCTGAAACACCGTCTTCTAGAGATTGAATTCCAGACTCTTCATTCCTCTGCTCATACAGTTTATTCTCCTGTTTTCTTTAATTTCCCTTTTTTTTACCGGGTCAATTATCTCCTTACCTTTCTTTTCTAAAAACTCCAGAGGCCTTTGGGGAGGAAAGCCTCCTCGGCCCAGCTCCATTTTATAAAATGGCAAGGAATAGGGTTTGGCTGTGAAAAATGCAAAAAGTAATTTGTGAACACCAGACCATGGTAACTGCATTTTAGTTTACACAGTTCTGAGTATCAAGAGCCACGTGGGCCTCCAATGGAAGGGAAGTCCAAGTCTTGGGTCTACCACAGAAAAAGCCTCGCTCCTAGTGGATGCCTGCCTTACTTCCAAACCCATGCCTGCAAAGAAGGGCTGGTAAGGACGTCCCTTCCCTTAGGGCTATTGTACTTAAAGGGAACACTGGAGAATGCTGATTAGAACGAAAAGATGGAGAATTAGAATTACTGACACATTTGGTGCTGCTTCTCTCTATTCAGGTTAGGTGCTGAAGCAGCAGTTTCAAAACGGGCCTCGATCCAGATGTATTTGTATGTGCTCTGCACTAACAGGTGCAGAGCCCAAGAATGTGACTGGGATTTTCCCTCTTTACGGCTAAGCCTGTGTAAACGCACACCTCCTAAGGACTCTTTGTCATATGAATGGGGGCCACATTGCATGCCTCAAGGGCAAAAGCTCATCTGGGCAAAAGGGCAAAAGCTCAAGGGGAAAAGCCATCTACTCATAGGATTCCCCATCGAACAAGGGAATTCATTTGCAGAAGCCAATTTAGGGCAAGTGCATTCCTTGATCCTTTGAAGCCATGCTTATGAACCAAAATGAATGGGTGCATAAACGCAATGGAGCAAGTTCTCTTAAAAGAAGATCCGAAACAATTGCTAATAATAAAGGAAGCAGTACAAAATAATAGCTAGATAGCAGAAAAATATGAGACTTTGGGCTCAATCCTATCCAACATTCTGGTTCTGATGGAGCCGTGCCAACGGGGCAGGCGCTGCATCATGCGGGGTGGGGGCAGTCACGGAGACCTCCTCAAGGAAAGGGAATGTTTGTTCCCTTACCTCGGGCTGCATTGGTGCTGGAAAGTTGGATAGGATTGAGCCCTTACTGCCCAATCCCATCCCCCACCATGTGAAAGCATGCAGCCTTGCCAAATGAGGCTGCGATGCATATTATTGTGGTGGGTGGGTGGGGGGACAGTCAGACAGCCTGCAGGAAGTAAAAAAAAAACACATGGTGAATATATTTTACGTACCTCCCCCCCCCCCCTTGGTTGGCTGCCGAATCATTCCGGTTAGCCATGAAACAAGTTTGACACCCTGTTCCAAACCCTTCTTGTCTTCCCTTTCTAAGCGCACGACTGGCGTAAAAGCTTAGACTTGTCCTGTGCGTGTCCGTCTCTTCAAGCCGTGTTTTTCCTTCTTTCTCCCCAGGGATGCCCCATAAATATATGTTCATACGGAAGCATCGTCAGGAAAACAAGTCACACGTGTCAGAAAGACACACGGTCTGGTATCCAAGACATATGTGTCATCACAAGTTTACAGGTATTTTTGGCATTTGTTCATTTTCTGAATAAATCTGCATATTTTGATAGGAAGCACCTTCTCTTCCAGTTTGTTTTTTGCAAAGGGGTTCCCTTTCATTTTTAACCCAAACAGCTTCTGTAAGAAAAACAGCCCTAATAGGGAGTAGATGACGGGCAGCCCAATCCTGTCTAGGGCCACCACAGCGTGCAAAAGCACGCTGTGCCGGATCCTGGGTAGCAGTGGTTCTCAAACGTTTTAGCACCAGGACCCACTTTTTATCAGGACCCACCTAGTTTTACGAGACTTAAAAAAATGTGATCTATAAATAAATATATTTATTTATTTACAAGTAAAGAGCTCAGCTGCTTGTAGGGTAATTAGCAGCTAGCTTACAAACTGCAAGAGCTCAGCTCTTTGCAGGGCAATTAGTAGCTATCTGATTTTTGAATAGCCTCAGGGCTTGTGGCAATTACTCATTTGATCTTTCCATCACCTGGGATCCACCAGAAATCAGGTCGCGACCCACCAAGTGGGTCCCGACCCACTGTTTGGGAAACACTGCTGGGTAGGATTGTGCCCACGCCGGTACAGCTAGAGCACTCCTGGGGAGAAAGGCCTCATTGCCAGCTGAGCAACAACACGCAGAGTGTTGAAAACGTGCCTTGCGGGAAGTTGACGACACCCAGCCCCAGTGGAGCCATCTCTCCGCTGGCACTTCTCTGCGCTGGATTGCGCCCTAACTTACCATCCAGTGGTTCATCAGCTGCTCTCTCATCTGGAGTCACTTTCATGCTGGCCTCAACTGAAAAATCACAGAAATATTTCTTTTAATACGTTTATCCTGCCTTTCTCCTTACAGTAAGGAACCAAGATGGCTCACAATCAACCACAATTAAAACAAAGAGATGCTTGGAAGGCCAATCTAATGACAACTTTGTGAAGTGACTCAGGCAGCTCAGTCTGATGTCTGCTGTAGCCAATTTTTTGTGGTGTCACTGAGGTTGGTGTCACCCAGTGAGATACGTGTGGTGTCACCTCTCCTGGCCCCGCCCCACACCTTTTGGACCTCGGCGGACTAAAATTTTCTATACCGTACAGTTGGCGGGATGATACTAAAATGACTGTTGTGGGACACAAAACATGGGGGGTGGGGGTGGAGTTGAGGATTGATACTCCTACTCCAGCAGGAGTGGGGGGGGCTGACAGATGTCTGTAGCTTTGTGGTTGGGGGCTGAGGACTTGAGATGGGTGTTGCGGAGGGAAGAAGGATCTCCTATGTTTCCCTTGGCTTCACTGGCGCCTCCTCCCGCTCACTTTCGCAGCTTTGCCCGTACAGTCCTTTTGGCCTCCGGGGGACTCCATGCCTCTGCCTCGGTTTTCGGTTGCCGCTCAGCCCAGGAAAGGGTTTGCTGCTGGGCTTAAGGCTTGGCCTATCTTAGGGCTTAGCTGCCTTCTGCCTCCTCTCGCCCCAAGGATTTTGCTGGCTGACTCAGCCCACGCTTCATTGTCTGCTGGCCGGCTTGGCAAGCCCAAGGGAATAGCCACCTTTCCCTCCCTCCCTCCCGCCTGTGTAGGTAGACTTGGATCGTTGCTCGTCTCCGCGGCATTCGCCTATCGGCTAGCTTTCATGGCACTTCACTCTACTCGGCGGCTGACCATTCGGAGCTTCATAACTACCCCTTTCCACCGCTTGCCCGTAGCCATGCCTTTCAATGGTGCTTCTGCGACTTGCCGCCTGCCACCTCCCGTCGCTTCCCGGTGACGTTGTAAAGGACAAATTTGCTCCCAAATACTGGCAAGCAGTGGATAGCGGTGGGCAAATGGTGGGTACAAAGTTCCGAATGGCCAACCGCGATGAAGCGCCAAGGAAGCTAGCTGAAAGGGAATGCTGCTGAGACAGAGAAAAGACCAGAGTCCACTTGGTCTGGGCAGTGGGCGGCTTGTCCCCTGGGCTTGCCAAGCATGCCAGGTAGCCAATGTAACCCGGGCTGAGTTGGGCAGCAAAAACGGTGGGGAGAGAAGCGGGGAAAGGCAGCTAAGCCTCAAGCCAGGCAAAATCTTGAGCCCGTCTGCAAACCCTTCGCTGGGATGAGCAGCAACCGCAAGCCGAGGTGTAGGCACAGAGGCCAAATGGACCCAGTAGGTGAGACCATGAGGACTGGCGGTGTGGGGAGAAGGCAGCGCAGCCACAGGCAAACATAGAAGACCCTTCTTTCCTCCCCAAGTCCTCAGCCCCCAATCACAAAGTCCCTCCCCAAAGGCCTCGTCATCTTCAGGCTCCACATGCGCCCCTCTCCTTTGGGTCATCTTGTATCCCCTTCCACTCCACTCAGGACCGGGCATTTTGGTATCTGAAGGTGACACCCGGGGCGGACCATACCCTAGTACCCCTAGCAATGCCCCTGTTTGTGAAAACAGTGGATGAGAGAGAAAACAACATTCTTTGTCTGACAAAGAAAAACACCTGACTCATGTATGTTTTAGAAACACAGATGTCAAAAACTGCATATCTAGGTCTGGCTGAATGGCCTTTGAGAAAGTGGTGTTCAAGGTTTCATGAAACCCTGTGGCTTCTCTAAAGCTGATCCGGTGCCCTCCAGTAAGACGAGTCATAGCGGACAAGCTTTCCTGAAAGGAAACTTTCCATCTTCTCAGGTAGGGTTGCTACTACAGAATGGTTTGGACTGCACTGTCAGTTCACAGGAGGCAATAATAAACCCAAGACAGGCACCATTTGGTGGTAAATACACCAAGTAAATAAAACCGGCATGTCGTTCAAAACCCATTCAACGTTTTATCAGCTCCCCCGCCCCCTTAGAGTGCAATGGTTGCTACTTACTGGCCTGATGGAGAAAATTGAATCCATACTTGAATTCATCAGTGACTAAAAGTGGAGAGAAAAAAATAAGAGAACACATTGAAGACGAAATATTTTCTGGTGATAGGACATATTACACAAAACAGCGTTTGGGAGTACTATAAACTGTGTCAGCCCGCCATGCCACTCGCGCCGGGGTGGGGCTTCTCGCAGCGGACGGAGGGGCCACTGAGCTGGACAGCGGCTCACCCTCAACAGCCAGGCACCAAGACGCTGGGAAGATCCCGGGGCTTGGAGACCTGGCTGTGTCTTCCCCGATGTGCCAGTGGACTCCCCCTGGCTAGTTCCCAGCTGCGAGACTTCGCGTCGTGTCTTGCAAGAGCCAAGCCCGATGAGAGGCACATGCCTGGAAGTGGCAAGCTGGCCCGCCCACCCAAATGGCTCATAAGGGAGAAAGAGGGAGGCCGGTCTGGAGGGCTCCCAAGGAAGACAGGAGCAGAGTGTGGGAATATCCTGCTTCCTAGTGAGAGAGTCCCAGCCTCTGGGGTGGACAAGCCTCCTTGCTCCCCCGCAAGAGCAGGAGAGGGGGCCTGGCCACGAGGACAAACCTGGGAGGCCAGTAAAGCCCCAGAAACAGCCTGGGGAGGCAGCCCAGGACAATCCCAAACATCCCACCCTTGGAGCATCAGGGCTCCAGCGCAAACACTCCCCCACCTTCCAGCTGGGCACCTCTGGGAGTGGGGTAAAACACGCCTGTGGGCACCAGGAACGCTGCCAGCCCCGAGCACCTCAGCCAGTAATTCCATCCCAGCCCCTCAAGGTTGAGAGAGTGTGGTTTTTCACACACACACACACACACACAAGAACACACACACTCACTCGCAACAGCACATGAGATTGCACCATGTGCATGCACCTCCCATCAGGGACATGCAGTATGGGGGCAGCTGGTGAGGCAGAACCTGCTTTCCTGAAACTTGCCATCTTCTCAGGTAGGGTTGCTACTACAGGATGGTCTGGGGTTGCGGCGCTGTCAGTTCACAGGAGGCAATAGCAAACCCGAGACCGGCACCATGTTCTGGGGCCCTGGGATAATGTCTACTCATAGAGCTGGATTGGTGGTAAATACACCAAGTAAATAAGCTGCATGTGATTCAAACCCCATGAAGTATTTTATCAGTGATATGTTTTTTTATTCCTTAGAATGTAACTTTTTCGCACGCACACATATTCTCTACAGCACATGGGATCACTCCGTGTGCAAGCACCTCCCAAATGGCTTAGATCCTGTGCTGCATAGTATCCAGATAGGACACACATTTGCGTGGCTGGTGCTCTCCTCGTGGGAAGGGAACGTTTGTCCCCTTACCCTAAGGAGAGCCCCAGACGCCCCAATGGGTCTACTTGAATGTGCTCCAGCTATTTTCCTGGCACACATTCAAGAGCACTGTGTAATGGCAGCCAGGCCCAGGAGAGAGGATAGAATTCTCCCTCCTCCAATGATCCCTCCCCCTTCCTGGGCCCGACCGACCTGTCTCTCCCCTCCGGAACGCCCCATTCATCCCCATGCCCCTCCGTCGCCCAGTGGGGAACTCATCTTCCCCGGTGGGCACAGCTCTGGATTTGCAACGAGTATAGCGGCACCTGGTCTTGGCGCTGGCGCTGCCTACTTGCTAGGTGCTGCAAACGTGCTTTACGGCACCCTAGACCAGCGGAGTGTGTGCTCTGCCAGTCTTTTTCTAGGAAGGATTGAGATGTAACTTACCTTGTTGAGAATCCTGCAGCTCTTGAGCACTGAAGCTGAAATCCTCCATGATTATATGCACTGAAAGATCATAGAAATATTTCTTTTAAAACATGGCAGCAGCCGGCTGCTAGATGCAAGGGGCCAAAGGCGGGGTCTTGGCCTGACTGGACTGCCTGTCCCGTGAGCCAAGCAATGAGGGAAGGGGCAGGCAGCTGCACAGATACCTCTCAGTCACACCCATTTGGCCCCAAGCCCGCCTCGGTGGGGGCCTCTCGTGGCGCTGCTTACCAGGCAGTCCAGCGAGGATGATACCGGCGAGGCGTTGTTGCTTAACTCAGGACTAGCCTCAGCCAGTCGTTGCCCCATGAAATAGAGGAAGCACGGCTGGCAAATCTCGCAAAGTGGGGCGGCATCAGCCAAAATAGAAGAGCAAGGCCTGCAGCCGGGTCAGGAATGAGAGGCCTAAAGCAGAAAGCTTTGGGCTGAAAACAATGTGCTAAAGGCCCGCCAGCAAGCTGAAGGGGGTGGCAAGTGGCGTGCTGCAGCAGCGCTAGTGAAAAAGGTGGCTGCCGGCAGCCGGTGGATAGGGGGCAAGTGGCAGGTACGAAGCTATGAATGGTCAAGCTCCATGGAAGCTAGCCGCAGATGCCAAGCAACGATCAGAGTGTACTTGGGGTGGTGGTGGACAGCTAGTCCCCTCGGCTTGCCAAGCCTGCCAGAAGGCCAAGGAAGTCCGGGCTGAGTCAGGCAGCAAAATCCGTGGGGATGAGAGTCTGAGAAAGGCAGAAGTCTCAAGCCAGGCGAAGCCTTGGGACCAGCAGCAAACCCTTCCCTGTCGAAAGCCAAGGCGCAGGCACAGAGGCCCCCGGAGGCCAAACGGACTCAACGGGTGAAGCCGCAACGGCAAGCGGCCACGTCACAGGAGAAAGCAGCGAAGCTGCGGAAAACAAGAGACCCTTCTTCCCTCCCCAAGTCACAAAGCCCCTCGCCAGTGGCCTCCTCAGCCTCGGGCTCCATGTGTGCTGTTCTCCTTCGGCTCAGCTTGTATCCCCTTCCACTCCACTTGGGGCCAGGCATTTTGTTGTCTCCCTCCCTGAAGGTGACACCTGGGGCGGACTGTGCCCTATGTACAACTACCATTACCCCTGTTTGTGAAAACAGTGGATGAGAGAGAAAAGAGCATTCTTTTTCTGACAAAGAAAAACACCTGACTCATGTATGTTCTAGAAATACAGATGTCAACGACTGCATGTTTAGGTCTGGTCGGTGCCCTCCAGTGAGACAAGTTATAGTGGAAAACCTTTCCTGAAAGGAAAGTTGCCATCTTCTCAGGTAGGGTGGTATTGGGTTCTGGGGGCCCTGGGACAAAGTCTACTCAGCTGGCTCAGTGGTAAGTACACCAAGTAAATAAGCTCGTTCAAAACCCATTAAATGGGTTCAAAACCCATGTCGTTCAAAACCCATTAAATGGTTTATTAGCTTTTCTTCTTTTTTTAATCTCCATAGAATGCAACGTTGGCTACTTACTGTTTGTGTCCACTGCCCGCAGACTTCGTTTTATTTGTTCTTCAGTCACTAAAAGTGGAGTGAAATAAGAAGAGAACAGTTCAACGTTTTCTGGTCAGATCTTAGGTCATATTATAACTGCTATTGGGAGTGCTATGAACTAATAAATTATACGCTGCAGAATAAGTTGCGTGCGCACACACGCACACTCACAAATACTCTACAGCACATGAGATAGCACCATGTGCAAGCACCTCCCACATGGCTTAGGGCACTTGAGAAGGGGGTCTTATTCTGCAGAGATCTTGTCCCTCAAATTCTTATATGCTCGTTTTAAATACATGACACATAAGTTTCCATCCTCTTCACTTGTTTAAAAGAAGCATATGCTCAAAGAGCCATACCTTCTGAAGAACTAACTGAAGAAACATACAAAACGATGACTAGAAACAGCTCCATACTGGTTATAGCTCCAGATACAGCCTCTGGAATAGCTCCAATCACATTTCTGGTGACATGAACATGTAGCTCACTGTGACATCACTATGGCTGTCAGACCTGAAAGGGACCAATCAGAGCAGAGCAGAATGCTGGGCTGGCTTGACCTCTGCTCTGCTTTCCTGCTGGAAATGGCCTCTCTGAAGCAGCACATGGCACTTCTGGGGTCAAATAGCTGCTTCAGAGAGGTGATCTTAAATAACCCCTCCTTCCATGTTTGGACCCAACCCAAATGGCAGCTCTGTGCAGCTGCCACATAAGAGTAACCCTAAACATGATCTCTGACTAAACACTGGCATGTATAGCAACCATAAAGCTTGAATGTGCTATATTGTGGGTCTCTCAGGAGGCAAAAGGTGGAGTAGAAATTCTTAGAATTATAAACAAAGCAAAATAAGCTGTTATTACGAATGATGTACCAAGGCAGCTCGGGAGGAGAGAGACAGAGACCTGAACGGTGCGCAGAGACAGCCAGTGGCATTTGTCCTCCCGCTAACTGAGTCAAGGGCACCTGTCAAGCGGTGGCTGTCTTATACTGAGCAGGAGAGCTATTGGTTCCCACAGAGCATCTTTTCCAGTGGCTGTTTGCTGGTGTCCCCCTTGCTCTTTGTAGACCATGAGCACCTCTGGAACAGAGAACCATTTTCTCATTCCTTTACTGGTTCAACCACATTGTGACCTTTTTTTCACTCATTGGCAGCCATGTGTGCATTCGTGCAACTTTGAAATTGTTGCATTAGCACAGCATTGTCAGGGAACCTCCAAACAGATAAAAATTGAGAAAATATCAAGGTGTTTTCCACATACCTGAACTGAAAGTGTTTCAGTTGCACATCTGTGGTAGGAAAGAGACTGTTGTCCTGGCCAGGCCCCTGTAAAACTGGAATACTTGAATGCCATTAGAGCGAATGATAGGTCTCAGTTTGAGGCCAGAGCAGGACTAACTTCATTTTCTATTTGCCAGCTAAAGGGCCTTCAGACTGTCTTCAAGCTGACCCAGTATAACCCCTATCCTTTTAGCAGCATTTTGCCTCTGTGCCTTATCTCCTAGGCTCAGTCTGTACAGGGAACAGTCTCCTAGGCTCAGACTGGGCAGGAGGTCTGGCTCAGTTGGTAGAGTTGCTGCCTCGTAAGCCTGAAGATCGGCGAACGGCGAGTTCGAGACACGGCACTGACAAAAAAGCTGTGAAAGCCTCTGTGAGGAGAGATAAGAGTTGCCAGCTGCGTCGGCCGAGTGTGGGAGACGACGGCGGGGAGAGGCCAGGCAGACTGCAAAGGATACCATCTGGAATGCAGTTGTTCATGAAAGATTGAACATTTATATATGATTGTAAAAAAAACACCTTTAGGGGGGTTGGGAAAGCCAGCCCATGTAAACCGCAAGGGAAGAATCCTGATTTGGGGTCAATTATAGAACTTTTCGTATCTGCTGTGTTTGTGGAGCTATAACATTCATTTTTTGCACGCATTCACTTTTGGTCTTTGTATAATCTTTAGTAACCATTTTAACGGGTGTTTTTTTAAAAAAATTCACACCTAAAGGGGTAAAAAGGGAGTAAAAGAAAAACATGTTGGGGAGGGGAGCAAAGAAATACACCAAGATTGCATCACCACTATGCCCAGTATGCCAGCTGCCCAGACCTGAAGGAACATGGACAAAGGAGGGTGGTGTAAGCTAGCCCCCTCCTCTAGTGTGTGAGCCATCATGAGATGATAGAAGAGAGCAACCCCCCCCCCTTTTTCCAGGAACCACAGCCCAGCCCAGTGTTTCTTTTGACTCTTGTACTGGACATTGTTTTAAAAGGGGAAAGGTTCGCTCTGTACTGAGATTCTAGTTTCTGCTGTGAGAATCTGCTGTTATCTTGTGTCCTTGGAGAAGGGGACAGAGCTTGTTTTCTCTCTCCTGTTACTGAGTTTTGTTAAAAAAAAAAAAAACCTGTTTCAGCAAAGGAAAAGAGCATAGCTGCTCAACAAAGTCAGCCAACACCAGCCAGACCAGAGGCATCACTCCGGTAGGGGCGGGGCCGTAAATTTCACTCCGTCCTAGTCCCGTTTACCAAGCGAGCAGGAGGAGGCCCCGCCCCCTCACTGTCGGAGCCATTCCCGTGCGGAGAAAGCAGCAGGCAGGGAGTCTCTTGTCTGCTGCTTTCTCCACACGGAATGGCTCCGACAGTGAGGGGGCGGGGCCGCCTCCCAGTAGCGTAGTAACGTAGGGGGACCTGATGTCCAGGGCCCCAGGCGCCTAGCTTCCGGGGGGCGCTCACCTCCCATGAGCTGTGTGAGATGACGACGCTGTCGCTCACCTCAGACTCGAAAGCTGGAGTGCCCGCCCGCAGCCATAGCGGGCGGGCGGCGCTCCAGTTTTTGAATCCGAGGTGAGCGACAGCATCGTCATCGCCAAGGCAACACGCACAGTGCGCGCCCAGACCCTGTGGCTACAGGTGTGCGTTGCCTAGACGACAATGACACTCTCTTGCTCCTCCTACTCGAAAGCTGGAGCGTAGCGCGGCACTCCAGCTTTCAAGGCCTGAGCGACAGCGTCGTTTGACGTCATGTGACGTCTGGGGGGCGCTCGGCTAGCCCCCGCCCCCTAGCCGCAGGCGTCTTGAGGGGTAAAGACGCCACTGCCGCCTCCTGCTCGCTTGGTAAACGGGACTAGGACGGAGCGAAACTTACTGCCCCGCCCCTACCGGAGCGACGCCTCTGAGCCAGACAAGGTTGGACACCTCAGCCACACCTTGAGCAATCCAAGAAACGGCTCCTGGATGCTTCAAAACCCATTTTCCCTGAGGAAGCTGACTATATTATAAGTGAAATGTACGTTGGATCTAAACAGAGAGTAGTACGTAAGAAGTAGCCTGCCTGTTACCAATTTATTTGGATTTAATAGACGGAGCATATATGACAGGACACCAAAACAACAACAATTCATTTCCAGTGAAGTGTACATAGCCCTACAGAGTTGGTTTTTTGTTTTTTTGTTTGCAAACAACCAGTGACTGTGGCAGAATTCAGCAAAATCGTACTTCCCATGGTCCTGATCTGGATTCCCCCCCACCTGTGTCCACTATTTAGCCTAAAGAGACTAAGCGTATCGGGGCCAAACATGTTATTAATATCATGTATAGTTTAGTTTGTCCCTTATATATAGTTTAGTTTGTCCCGAAACATGAGTGTTTTTCAAACTTTCTACCTCCAGAGTAGCCTTTCCACACTGTCTTGTCTGCCAAAGAAGAATCCCTGTTCATCTGCCACCGAATCCCAGCATGTTGCAGAAGTTTCTGGGGCCAGTTCTATCATGCATGCAACTTGCATGGGAGGGACTGGCCAGGACCACTGAACTGAGAGAGTGAAATTTACATGACCAGTGCTGTCCTGCAGCTGTGCATCACTGGGGAAGATAGATAATGGTGAGCAAGCTGCCTTTCAGAAAGTGTGCCCTTATGTATGTATGTATGTATGTATGTATGTATGTATGTATGTATGTATGTATGTATGTATGTATGTATGTATGTAGTTACCAAAGGGTCTCAAATACACTCGGTGTTACACTAAAAAAAAAAGTAGAGCAGGTCCTTGCCTATAAGTTCACAATTTAAAAATGAATTAGGTAACAGGAGAGGAGATTTGGGAAGGAAAAGGTTAATTAAAACTTTGCACCAGATCAGAAGAAACTAAAAGATGCAAAAAAAAAAAAAACCCACGTTAAAAAGTATACGATAATTATATCACATAATAGGTGTAGAGAAAGAATCAAAGAAGTCAAACAGAACATTAAAAAAAGAAATGTGTGTGAGAGAAGATGACTTTTTAATATATATATTTAAGTTGGGCATGGAGAAATCCAATCAAATATCTAAAGGCTGAGTCTTGGATGCATAAGGGTTTGTGAGAAAGGAAGCACAGGGAAGAGAAATAGCAAAGGGGTGTGTGTGCGCGCGTGTGCACGTGCACGTGCATGCATGTGTGCGCAGGTTTAATAATAAGAGACCAATGAGGAGAAGGAGCAAGACCATAACCAGATTTAAAGGTTAAGATCAGAAGCTGAAACTTAATACAGAACCATAGAGGAAGCCAGTGAAGGGAAACATATCAGATAATACTTAACCCCTGATCTGGCCTATTGTGTGGAGGAGAGAGTGAGCACTGCTGCACAGTCCTTCCTACTCTCTCAGATCTGCAGCCTCATCCTGCCCATCTTCCCTGTCCCTTGGTGGCCGTTAGAAATGTATTGTCCAATCTAGTCCAGAGGTATAATATAAAGTGCAAAGAGAGCAGTTTTCTATGAGCAGAAAACTGAGTACAGAGAGGTAATAGGTTTAAATGGAGAGATGAGAAAATGAAGCAGCAAAATGTTACAATCGTGTGAGATACCTGATAGTCTGAAGTTGTTAAGCAAACTTCCTGGTTTGTTTAAAGGGTCTGTACAAAGAAGAAGTGAGGTAAGGTCGTTGGAAAGTGCTACGCTACCTTTTGATCCGCTTGGCACTTACTTTTAGTGAGCAGGAAGCAGATTGGAGTGTCTCCATCTGTGGCTAGCTGAGGCAGTGGCAGACTCAGAGCGAAGGGCACTTGGAGTCTGTTTGCCACCCCCTGGCAATCCACCGCTTGACATGAGTCGTATCTTCTGCTTCATGGTTGGGTCAGCCCTGAGGCAACACAATCTGAAGAAAGTATAGAGGAACATGACACACAACAAAATGTCACAATGCATGTATCGCCAAATGAAAACAAACAAAGCCAAATGAAGTACAGCAAGTCCTCACTTCAAGTCGTTCCGTTTAAAGTAGTTTCGTTTAATGTTGATGGGGAAATGGCATGGCAATGTTTACGTGTATCAATTAGTCTATAGTAAAATTGGTTTCCTTATAAGTCGTTTCACTTAAAGTCACAGTTTCCAAGAAGAAACTATCAACAACTTGAAGTGAGGACTTGCTGTATATAAAAAGGACTCGTTTTATGCATATTCGAGAGATCTTAGGGAGAGTAGTAATGCAAGTTGGGAATGGAAGAGGAGGGTCGAAGGCAGTGCCCAAACCGTTAACGTGCTGCGCAGACTGAAGGAGTGGCCTTGCCAATAGAAAGAGAAGGTGAAGGTTTGGGGGCAAACACAATAAATTCTGTCTTCTGAATATGGAGTTTGAGATCCAACATTTCAGGCAGAAATGGCTTTGGGACAATTGGAAATACTACTAAGAACACAGGGAGGAAGCGAGGGAACAGGAAGACCATCGGATATATCATCAGCTTTGCTGTGATATTGGTAGCCAAAAGAAGAAATCGGATTACCAAGAGGAAGTCTAAAGAGCCCAAAGAAGGGGGCCGTGAACTGAGCGCTGAGGAACGCCAGCCAAAAAAAAAAAAAAAAAAAGCAAACCGAGGGGAACATTTGAGTAGTTTCTAAGGAACTCCAAAGTTTGAAAACTATTGATTAACAGAGGGGTGGCCAACCTTCCACCATGAGGGCCTCTGCATTCTTAAGAGTTGTGTGTAGAAGACAGAATCTTGGCAGCTGCATTTTCTGATGGTGCTGCTAAAGCAGCTGCACCTGCTGCTAAAAATTAGAGCTGTCACATGTTTTTTTTTACTGTCCCTGAGGGAAGCACCATGGTGGACACACCGTCACATGGTTATGCTTGGGAGAAGTTTCTGCCTGCCCTGTAGTTTGTAGAGGCACACAGGTGGCTTTACAGAAAAACAAGAAGCAAAACAAATAGACCAGTGGTCTTCAACCTTTTCTGGGCCACAACCCCCCTTCCGGGCCTAATCTGCCCTCACCCCTGACACCGCCTTCTCTCTGCCCCATTCCACCCTCCCTGGTCCCATTCTACCCCCTTCCTGCCCTCCCTCAACCCTGCACAGCCCAGCAGGGAACTCCTCCATTGGGCCAGCGCACACGCGAAGGCCTTTGCAATAGCATACCATTGCAAAGTGCTTTATGGCACTTTTGGGACACGCAGTTTAGGTAGGTAGGCTCACATAAATACAATTCCAGTCACGACCCCCATATGAAGTGTCTACAACCCATGGGGTTGCGACCCATAGGTTGAAGAACTTCTGAGTAGACAGATCACATGCCTTCCATACAGAAGGTTCCAGTTTCACTCCCAGGCATCTCCAACTAGGTCAGGGAAAGACCCCCCCCCTCTGAAACCCTGGGGAGCCGCTGCCAGTCGGAGTAGACAATACTGAACTAGATGGACCAGGGCCTGACTCAGGATAAGGCAGCTTCACACATTCAAGGTGACAGTTCTCATAGTAATAGCTCAGAAGTTAAGAAAAAGGAGATACAGTTGGCTCTTCATATCCGCGGGGGTTCCGTTCCTGGATGCTCAAGATGCAAAATCTGCTGCTGCTCAGATCCGTTGTTGGTTGTGGTGGGGGTGGGGATGGGGACGGGAGTGGCGCCACACGCTACCGGAAGTAATTTCTGATTACCTTTTTTTTCTTTTTATAGGCATTTTACAAGCTTAGAAAGTGGCACGAGAGGCAAGAAGTGGGCAGAGGTCTCGCACAGCTGTTAAACAAGGTTCTGTGGTGCCACCCCTTGCCCCCAGTAGGGTCTCTCCTCCACGGAGGGCCATCCGCGGATAGTGAAATCCATGGATAAGGAAGGCCCACTGTATTTCTATATGTATATGTTGAAAGCTATGTGCTAGAAATTTGCTCAGCAGCTTTCAATGACTTCTGCTTCAGATGTTTGCTCTCTGCAGAGAGAGATCATGTGAGGACCCCCTGGGATTGTACACTGACAGCCCAAATCTGTGCAACTCTTGCACCGGTGTAACAGTAGATCCACCGGTGTAAGTGCACTTATGCCAGTGTAACTTGCCGTACGCTGACGAATGCAGGACGGACACTGGTATAACCCCCCTCGGACACCACGCATGCGCATTTCAGATGCAAGACAGACGTCAGCGCAACTTCGCTGGTGCAGGGGGCATTCTGGGGGTGTCCGAACGCCCCTGGAATGCCCCATGTACAAGTGGAGTTGCAGTGGTGTCCCCCCACATCTGAACTGCGCTTATGTGGTGTCCGAGGCTGGTTATGTGGCGTCCGAGGCTGGAGAGTGGGATAGCCCATCCTGTATCTGTCAGCGTACGGCAAGTTACACTGACATAAGTGCACTTACACTGGTGGATCTACTGTTACACCAGTGCAATAGTTGCACAGGATTGGGCTGCTAGCCTCATCCCCACCAATATGTGTACAAGTTAGCCCTGCCCTCCCCCCCCCCATTTCAGCATTTATCTGTAGACACAAATGCTGAATGCAGGGGAAGTTTCTCCCCATAATTGCCACCCTGCAACATTACAGAGTAAATGTAGAGTAAATACTTGAATAGAGTTTGAGAGAGTTGCCATACTTGAGTGGGTAAGAAATACACATTCTCATAAGTCAAGGATTTTTTTTTGTTCCCTCAGAACAAAGGAAACTCTATGTGAGATTTTCCCTCATTTTCATTACCAATAACAAGAGTTATACAAGAAAATTCCAGATGTACTGCTAGGAGAATTATATACTGTAAGAGAAACTCATTGTTCACTTATTTAAATAGCAAAATAATAAACATTTAAGCATAATTGAAATCAGATAGTGATTTGTTCACAAACATGCGTCTAAAGGAGCTTTATCTTTAACTGTCAATTAGAGCTATTATTGCTTCTTTCTTACAAAATCTCTCTTTTTCTCTGTCATAAATATATTTTTTTTAAACAAGTAACAGAATGCTACTGTTCATGGACAATCAACGTTAAAGGCTTTGGTAAGACTCTGAACAGCAAGCAAATTAATGTGTGGAATTTCTAGACTTGAGTTTCGATGATCTATTACATTCCCTGCTTATTCACATACTGACAGCAGGAAAGCTATATTGATTTCTACCCAAATACAAGGAAAGGAATTGGAATCAAAGGAAGATAGGTAGGTGAAAAATTCTCAGTATCTGAAACTTGATCTGTCACATACCAGCACTGAACAGCAAGCTGTAATCAAACGCTGAGCTAAGGGTCAAAGTACACATTATGTTAAACATGTAGTTTGGCCTGTATGTGTGTGAGCTTAAAAAAACTTAAATAACAGTTGCAGGTGGCTCTATCAGCATTGAATCCAGAGAGTGCTGAGAGGGGATATTTAATTGTTTCCCTTCGCGCTGTGTTCTGATGACAATTGCACCCTGGAGCTTTTGACAGCACCCTTCCCAGGGCTCATTGTGTGTGTGTGTGTGTGTGTGTGTGTGTGTGTGTGTGTGTGTGTGTGTGTGTGTGTGTGTGTCCACAACAAAGGCCTTTAAGTTTGACACTTAGGAGATTGTCACCGATTTTGTACAAAGGTGGTTTCACTGAAGTTGAGAGGGTGGAAGAATGAAAAGGATAGAAGGCTAATTAGGGAAGTATCTGAGGAGTCCAATACAGGGCCCCAATCCTATCCAACTTTCCCCCCCGGAGTTCCCCCGATGGGGGGGAGAATGCGGGATAAAAATCTAAATAATAATAATAATAATAATAATTTCCAGCGCCGATGCAGCTGCAATGCAGTCCCGAGGAGGAGACATTTGAGGAGGCCTCTGTGACTGCCCCCCCCCTTACCGCAAGATGCAATGTGTGCCCTGTTGGCATGGCCGCATCAGTGCTGGAAAATTGAATAGGATTAGGCCCTAACCGCGAAATCCTGTGTTAGAAGAAGCCCCAAGGCAGCGTGCACTGCCCCGGGGCAGGGTGTCACGCAAGTGCCATAAAGCACTTGCTCGACACCTGGAGAGCAAGCAGCGCTGGCACTGCGGTCTGCGCTGCATGCTCTGCCGTCTCCATGTCCCTGTGCCCGCTGGACCGGGTACGTTCTATGCTAGCTGGGGCAGGGGTGGGGGGAGGGTGGACAAGGCGAAGAGGGAGGGCGGTCATAGGCCGCCTGGGGCCTGGAGGGGGGCGGGAATACCAGGGGCCGAGATCCCCAGTATCCAAAGCTACCTCCAGGCCCCCGTTGCGCCGACATGAGCGGCATGAATGTACGCAAGCTCTGGAGCTTCCGTACATTTGAGTAGGCCCATTGGGCCTACAGCCGCTTACACAGGGGAAAGGGGACAATCGTCAGGCAAATCATTCCAGTCAAAAAGGGCAGCCTGGGAACTCGATAGGATGCGGCAATCGGCCTTTTAGGCTGACCACTGCAGCTTACACAGGATTGCGCTGTAAGTTTGTGATGTGGTGGGAGACAATAGTGGATGACAGTCAGAAGGCAAGAAGGGAGAGGGAAAGCAGGCACATAGAGGTGTTAGAGGAAAACAATAAAGTAGCCATCTTGCCAAGAAATGCAGGGGAAGGGAGGAAGAAGAATGGAGTTAAGTGAAATAAGTAAAGGATGGGGATGGAGGTAGATAAAGTGTGAAGATTAGCATCAGTTCAGGATGCAAAATTCTAAGTGAAAAATGAGAAGCTGGAGGGACAAGCATTCATTTTGCACATTCTGAGGGCTTGACCAGATAGCCCTTTTAGCTGCTTTTGGACTGCAGTGCCTAACCCTAAAGTAGTAGCTGTGAGAAGACACCAATTTGTGTTAGTTTTAGGCATTAACACAAATACTTTGTTTGTCCCTGATTTGTCACTTGGCCCACCAGAGAGTAGTAGGTGATTAACACAACTCCCCATGTAGCTTGCAGATAGCAGATGCACAGGTGCTAGAAAAATCCTCTATCTGAAAGCAACTTGACATTGCTATCAGATGTTCTTATGTTTTGCAGTCTGGGATGCAATAAGCCCACCCCAAATTTTATGGGTTTTTTCACATTTTTATACCACGTTTGCTCAAAGGAGATCAGGGTGGTGTACATAGTTCCTTCCCTCCTTTTTTTGTCCTCACAACAACCCTGTGAGGTAGGTTAGACTGAGAGGTAGTGACTGGCCCAAGGTCTCCCAGGAAGCTTCATGGCTGACTGGGGACTTGAACCTGTATCTTCCATGTCTAAGTACAGAACTATTACACCATCCTGAAGTATGACCAAATGCCAAATAATAATACAGTTGGCCCTCTCTATCCACGGGGATCCATTCTGGACCCCCCCCCCCCGGATAGTGAGGATCCACGGATACCAGGGTCTGCTAAAAATAGCTTTTAAAAGAAAAAAGGTTAAAAAGCGGGTTTTTTTAAACCTTTTAGCAGCAAACTGCGTCATTTCCAAGCCTCCATGGGGCTTCAGCAAGATGAACGACCCACTTCTGTATCGCACAAAAGCTCTCCCCCCCCCTCCCAGCTTTGTCACAGGATGCAGTCTTGTCTTGCTCGGATAGAGTGTGGAGAGTGGCCATGGCTGCCGCAAGCACCTCCCACCCGGAAGTGACGTCATGAAGTACGTCACGACATATGTCATGACATCACTGCCCCAGGGCGCTGCAGAGGTAAGTTATACCTCTGGATATAGGAAACAGAAAAAGGCATGGTTTGCACATAAGATCAATTAACAGAGATTGAAGTGGTTGTGGGAGAAATACTTCCAAATACCCTGTTTCCCTGAAAATAAGACTTCCCCGAAAGTAAGACCTACCATCATTTTTTGTGTGATTTTTGCTGGCACTCATAAATGTAAGACCTCCCCTGAAAATAAGACCTAGCTAGGATCATCAGCCAGATGGACGTGACCCCCCGCGACCCCCCCAGCACTTACTTTGACCGATTTAAGCTTCTTTCTTTCCCGAGGGTGCAAGGCTCTGCAAGGCCTGGAAGACCTGCACTTGAGTCCTCCACCATAGAGACGACGTGCTAGAGAGGCCAGCAAGGCCTGCAAGGAGGCTGCAACCTGAAGCTTTAATCGGTCAAAGTATGTGCTGGGGGGGGGGGTCGTGCCACAGGATGGGAAAATAAGACCTCCCTGAAAATAAGACCTGCTGCATTTTTTGGAGCCAAAATTAATATGACACTGTCTTATTTTCGGGGAAACACGGTAGCTCTATTTGGACAGGCATGCATGGGTTAAGTGAAGGAGGGAGAAAGAGAGGCAGAGGCAGCCAGCCAGCCAGCCAGCCAAGATTTCCTCTGCCAAAGATGACCCAACGAGAGAGTGGGAGGGCAAATGCATGGAATGGCCTTGCTTTGATTGACTCAGGTCTCATGTTCCAATAGGAATATATCGAGTTGCTTTATACCGAGTCAAACCATTGGTCTGATTCATTTAGCTCAGTATTGCCTACGCTGATTGGCAATAGCTCTTTATAATCTCAGGCAGAGGTTTTTCCTAGCCTGTGACCCGAGAGATCTTTTTAATTGGAAATGGTGATGATTGCGTTTGGAACCTTCTGCATGCAAAACGTGTGGTCTCCCCCAAGCTATGAGGGTACTATGATTTTAGGATTATAAATGCTAACTCACTGGTGGTCTTAACACTACTTTAATATCACACTGTTGATTTTTCCCACTTTAATTTCCTTAACTTCTTTATATGTCAATGCCAAGATGGAAGCACAGTGATTGCTGAGTGCTGGGGGGGATGAAATCAGGATCCCATTAACAGATGATCAATACTACTGTCACCTTGTATTAAAGGAGAGGCCATCATATCAGTGCTGATTGGAGCCTACTGCGTTTTCTTATCACAGCTGGAAACATCTCACTCAGGGTTCCAGTTGATGAGTATAGTATCAAATGTATATCTTCAAAAATGCCAAATAAATGATGAGGAAAAGATCCAGCCAGAATTTCGTTCTTAATAATAATAATAATAATAATAATAATAATAATAATAATAATAATAATAATAATAATAAAAACCAAACATGTACTGTAGGCTTTATTTCCTGATTGTGTGTAATAATATAAAAATTCTTCAATACTGTCAATACTGTATAAAATTACTGAATAGTACAGTTTTGTACAATATTAATATGAAAATATTAAACCAGTACTTAATCCTAAACATACTTTTATTGCGCAACCGGCCCAGCAATGAGGTGTGCTGAGATGAGGGCCCCAGGTGGTAGAATGATGGCGCCAATGCTCTGCACCTTCTTTCATCCTGCCATGCCATTGGGTAGCCAGCTTCCCCGCCACTGCTGCCATTACTTCCCCTTCTCCTATCTCTCCTGCTCGGCAGAGGGAGGGGAAGGAAGTAGAGTGGTGTGTGGGGATAATTTAACAATATTAGGGATCATAATAAAGCAATGCAATATGTCTTAGATTCACCACACCCATGCACAGCACTTGTTGGAAAATAGGTACAATGGTGTCTACAGGGCACTGGGGGGGGGGAGCAATACATTATCTGGGAGGCAATCAGAGGCTACCTGTCACAGATGTTTAACAAAATAGTGTGTGTTTAAAAAAAAATCTTGGTTAAACCATTGCTAGATGTACTGTGGATTACAGCCATGAACTGCATTAGAGCTGGTTGACAGGTGGGGATTGTACCATTTCAAAATCCAGGTGAGGAATTGCATGATTGAACACTTCCCCATATATAAATAAACACCTGTCTGTGGAAAGTTGGCATGTTACAGAGAATGGCAGTAATTTAGCGCTTTCCTTTACTATTACATGAGCACCCCCCAAAATGAGCACATCAGACAATGGCTTGGGATATGAGTCACTTTATTAAAACTGGTAACGAGATAACGGCAGCAGGGATAACTAGCTTAACCCCTCCCCAATAAAAAAAAACACGTGCGGTTACTAAGTTGGGGGAAACGGTAGTAACCTTCTGCCTCCCCCAGGTATCAGATGGGTGTTACATCCTGACCCTGAGCCCTCTTCAGTCATAGACTGATCGTGCTCATCACCGTCAACCCCCAAAGGGGTTGAGGCAACTGGACAGGTCAGACCTCCCAGGCCATGCCTATCATGGTCATTGCTTATCCAGCCGGGGGGGGGGGGGGTTGTCAGCCAGCCTCACTGATCCGGGTTAGTATCATCTGATCGGTACTGGCTCATCCCCTGACCTCACTTACCTCAGAATGTACACGGATAACTCAAGCCCTGGCTACCCAGCCCGCACATTACCTGCTTAAAGTGACCAAAAGACAGGGATATATAAAAGAAAATGCCCTAAGGGGACACCATCCTCAACACCAGTCTGGGGTAGGCAAAAAAAATGTCAGCCACAAACCAATCAGGTTGATGGCACAAAAAAATCCTACCCGACTCCAATAAAGAGCACCCAGCTAATCTCAGACTGTATGAAGGGAGGGTGGTCGGGGACTTGAAATGGACTGGGTAAGCCAGAGTGCAGCTCATGAGGCTACCCAGTCCACTCCTCCTCCGGGAATTCTGGCAGCCAATGGGCTGCCCCGAAAATTGCATCATTGCCTGGCTCACTCCAGGAGGGGCCATGCAAGGGGAGGGGCGACACACCAAAGGTGTGCCACCCATATTATTTATTTATTTGTTTATTTATTTGTATGTGCAGAGAGGGGTTTTTAAATGCGTGCCCATTCAGAGCACAATCCTGTGTAACCTTGTACCGGTGTAACAGTAGATGCACCGGTGTAAGTGCACTTACACTGGCATAAGTGCACTTACACCGGTGCATCTACTGTTACACCGGTGCAAGGTTACACAGGATTGCGCTGACAGTGTCCCACTTGCATTCCAAAATGGTGCATCCAATATTGGATTGGGGCCAGAATTGTTCATCCCCCCACCCCCCTTGATGGGATCATTGTTGGTTGGATACAAAACACTCTGTGAGAGATGTAAGTTGAAGACAATATAGAGGCTTCTCTTATTCATTCAGTAGCAAATAAAATCACTCTCATGGAAAGGTATATTTTCAATCTATTTGGTAAAAATCAGACAGAGTGCAATTTGAAGCCCTTTGTTTCTAAACTGCAAGGCACCGAAAATTGAATTCTGCACAGAATGAAATATGTTGATTATGTGGAGTGGCAAGAAAGAGGTTGAGCATTTAGTTGTGCTAGGCACCTGATAATGCTGCAGTAATTTTCCCCCTCTTTTTTTGATTGCCGTTCTTGAGCTGTCCAATTGAAATAAAAACAGTCAACAATTACTATTGCTCATTTGGTTTCCATTTAATATTTGACCAGGGAAAATCTGCTCTCTGCATGCATGTTTTAAAGAGAGAGAGAGAGCGAGAGAGCGAGAGAGCGAGAGAGAGAGAGCGAGAGAGAGAGAGAGAGAGAGAGAGAGAGAGAGAGAAATAATTTGACTTTGCAAAGAAAATGCGTAAGTGCCCAAAGCCAAAGATAAACAGCAAAATGGCAACTCCTCAGTTATCACTCAATGTCATTTCTGCTTTGGCTGCAACCTCACACTAAAAGTCAGATAAATTATTGTCCAGTTTTAGTTCAGTGGCTGGAAAATAAATTACTTGTACATCTCTTGCGAATTAAGTTTTCCCTGTGCATGCATATAAATCAAACAGAAAGGAAGGAAATTACCCCCAAAATGTTCACAGGCCCATATTCTTTTTTTTTTTTTCATAATAACACACATTTCATCTAGTGGAATTTAAAATTGTAGTACAGCTAATATGTTTCCAAGTTGACCTTTATAACACTCAGAATTATTAACTGCACAAAACCCAAGCTGTGATATGAAGATACCAGGCTATATATAAAATTCTGGAATCGTATGATACATCAATTTGATGCAGAAGGAAGAACTTTCTGATATACCTGATTAGTTTTGGCAAGGCTCTGTTCTCTGTCTTCTCTACCTCTTTGCCTTGATCAAAAGCTCATAAATGAATCAGAGAAAATCCAAACAAATTTTGGTTGTCAAGAGGATCTTCAAAAATATTGATTACATTACTTCAATGGCAGATTCAATGTATCTGTTATCAGTCGGACACAGCTTACTCAAGTCAATGGAATTACACATGTAGTCCAAAGCACATTTATACTGAAGTAAATTCTACCTAGATATATTTCCACGTAGGATATTGTATGTATTCCAAATGCATGCTTTCATGAGTTACAAACATAATATGTCTGTTTTGCATTTTTTTACTGCACTATCATTACCCCCGGGGCTTACACGTGCTGAAACAGACTTGAATGCATTCTTCTGAAATTATGATACATGGTTGAAATGAGTTCACATCCTTTGCAAATATTGATGCTTGAAATTCACCAGATGGGTTCTGACTGTTCAAATATTTTATATCTATTTGATATTTTTTGATATCTGATGTTTGGTATTTGATAGCTGGCATGCAATTGTATTGTATTTGATAGTTTTCAATATATAATATGTAATGACTACCATTTGAGAACAGACAGTTTACGAGATATGATATTTGAACTTTTATCGGAAAATTGAAAATGTGATATAGACAATTTGAAATGTGAATTTGAATTTTACATGTGAAATTCTACGTTCAAATGCTTTAGATTCATTAGCATGTCTTGATTGTTTTGATTTTGCAGAAATCAAATATGAAAATTATCAGCATGTACCAACAAGTCTAAAACATGTACCAAGTCTAAAACACTTGAATTTAAATGAAAAATGTCACGTGTGAAATACAAAATTTAAAATTATATGCTGAAGTTAAAAAAATTGAAAATATAATTTGCACATGATATTTAACTTGTGTGCACGCATACTGCAACTGACGTCCTATCATGGAAATGATGCAGAAATTTCCTGTAGGAAATTTGCCATCTGTGAAATGGCCCATGATACTGATGATATTATTCATAAGAACATAAAAAGGCCTTGCTAGATTAGGCCAAAGGTCCATCCAGTCCAACGTTCTGTTTCCCACAGTGGCCCACCAGCTGCCACCAGGAAGCCCGTAAACAGGTAAGAAAGGTATACTCCTCCCCAGCCTTTGCTCCCCTGCAACACGTATTCAGAGGCATACTGCTGTTGGATTTCAAGGCAGCACATATAATTAGTATCCCTGGATAGACCTGTCCTCCATGAATTTGTCCAATCCCCTTTTAAGGCCATCCAAGCTACAGTCCATCACCCCCCCCCCCTTCTGTAGAGATAGCCCCTTCATGCCATTCTGTGCTGGACATAAGAGAACACAAAGCACAAGACCCTTCTGCTGTTTCTTCCATCTCCATTATGTCCATAACTGTATGTACCAAAGTTCTCCAGGACGAACTCAGCTGGATCAGACCAAAATGCCGTGTCATCCAGTACTCTGCTTTCAACAACCACCCAGGGCCCTTATTTATTTTTTCACATTTTTTATACCACCCTTCCTCTAAGGAGCTCAGGGTGGCGTACATGGTTCCTCTCCTCCTTTTGTCTTCACATGTTTCCTCTCCTTTTGTCTTCACAACAACCCTATGAGGTAGGTGAGACTGAGAGAGTGTGACTGGCCCAAGGTCACTCAGGAAGCTTCATGGCTGAGTGGGGATTTGAACCTGGATCTTCCAGGCCTTAAGTCCAACTCCCAAACCACTATACCATTCTGGTTCTTTAGTTCTCCCCACCAGAAACTCCAACAAATGAGTTAATAGCAGCAGTTACTTCTGCTAATATATATGTGGATGGATGGCCTTTGTTATTGTTGCATGTTGCCCATAGATGCGCCAGCGGATCTATCTACAATTAACCCTGTTATGCATATTCCTGTATGGATAATGTTTTCATACACACAAAAATCCCCACCCCCTCAAAACGTTAGTGCATAAAACAATGTGCAGCTCCCTTTCAGTCAATCTTTGCTGCATTAAACATATCTGCCCAGACCTATATGGTCTTTTCTACTTATTTGAATTCATGGGGGAAAATTTATTTGCTTCAGTGACCAGATTATTGCCTTTACCCTGATGGCTCATTAAAATGTCTGGATTTGAGTCACACACAGCTGATGAGCCAACATCGATTCTCTCTAGTTTACAACACGACTGAACATTTTTTATTTGGTAACTGATGTATTTTTAAAAGCCTGTGGATCGCACAGAGGAACAGTCTCCTCTTAAACTCTCTTCTTAATTTGGATTCACATTTACAGCATTAACAATTCAGTGCTATTTGTCTTATAGCACTAGTTCCAGGCACTTAAAATGCAGGTCGCTCTTCACAAAGAAAACTAGAAAATCCCTCCTGCGGGGACCCAGAATGCATCTCTGAGAAAGACTAAGGTAGTTTTGCCTAGTTTGGTGGTATGAATTAATCTGTCATTGAGATTTTTTAATTTATTTATTACACATTGAGCATAGTACGGAGGATAACCAAAATAATATCTCTGTGTCTCATTCTCTCATCATCATGGACTTTGTGTGTATCCCCACCCTCGCTAGTGACAGCCACTGATGCGGAGCAGGGGGAGTGCACAATGTGATGATGTCATGGCATGAGGTCACAAATTACAAGGGAAGGGGATGCTCTTATAATACCAATTACTAAAATTAATTTGAGGATTGGAGCATGTGCAGTTTGCCATAGCAGTCAGCTGCTTTAGTGCATTTGTGTTGCATCTCTCTCTCCCCCCCAAATTACCAATGCACACATGCACATTGGTAACACACTGCAAAACAAAAAAGTAGCCTTGATGTAATTGACTACATCACAATTTCCTTTGTGCAGTGTTTTAGACCCATTGGTAATCAGGAGATTTATGGAGGGGTAAGGGAAACGAATTTCTATTTCCCCCTCCCAAGGGAGCCCATTTTGGTGCAGCTGCATGCTATGGAAGAGGAAAGGACAGGATTGGGCTCCTACTTCTGAGTATACAGTACCTGCCTAGGATTGCACTGGTAAGGAGCATGCCATGCAAGGAATCGCTGAAATTGCTTCACCAGAATTCCAACAAATGTTATTGCCACCTTTTTGAGGATTAAGTACTGTCCCAATGTCAACCACAATGTGACTGAGGGGAAGGGTGTAAGGAAAGCTATGGTCAGTTTCTTCATGGCTGGGGAAAGCGTTAGTAAGATCACTAAAACGGTTCTGTGGGCTGCGTTTTCTTGTCTTGATTTGCTCCAGTTTCTGCAATCGTTCTTGCACAACTCCCATTCTGCTCCATTGTGTAATAGTGCTAAAGTGTTAAATCTCCAGAAGGTCCCTGTATGGAGGTGCAAAGCAATTAAAAAAATGAATCTTTTTGTCTACACATTTCCCTAAATTTCAAGCAACTCTCTTCTTTCAAATTATGCCGCGGACCAGTACACTTGAAGGAGGAGGAGGAGAACAATGAGCCAGAACAAGATTTGCTGAAGTCAATGGGACTTTGGGATACAGCCTCTGTGTGACTTTTTTTTCCCCATTCAGCAAATCAAGTTGACTTGCAGCACTGTCGCAATCCCCTCAAGTCACTGCACACTAGAGAATGCTGCACAAATTCAGTGCACATTAAAATAACACAGCCCACAATGTCCTGCACAGCTTGGAAACAGAGCCAAATTAATGATCAGGATCATTATGTGTTTTGCTGAATATACTAGGTTGGATTTGGAGCTGCCATTTAATCTTGCTGCTGTTGTGTTTTTATATTAAGTGTACCTTCAATGTTTATTGTGTTTTTTTTAATGGGCATAAACGTCTTCAAAATTAATACAAATACTGTAATTAAGAAGCCTACTATGCAAATGGCATGTTCAAAATTGGATTGGTGCTTTTGCAGTGGGTAAGCATTTACAAATGCATGGAATATAACCTCCATTGCTCTAGGGATGAGTAGGTGCATTCCCTTGAAATTCATAAGTGAAAAACATTGTGCTTGCAGAACAGAGCAGGGACATTGTTTTGGTGACACTGCAGTAGCAAACACGACCCATCTCATGGGTGGTCATACTCCACTTCAGGCACATATGCTGCTTGAAGTCACGCAGCAGACACCGCTAGTGTCATCTGCAACATAGACCCAGTAAGACATTGATGACATGACAGCAGTTCATGCAGGGCGTAGAAGCATTGGTACCTATGGGCCATACTAGTAAACAGATTGTATTTGAAAGTGTAAGAAGATGAGATGACAAGGCCTGCATAGCTGTGTTTGTGTAGGAAGGCTTTTAAAAAAATGGTTCACGGAATCTTTGATGCAAACACTCACTGGGAAGGATGGCTCACATTTGCACATCTAAAATCAGCATCCCTCCCCTCCCCTCCCAGTTCCTCTGCATTTGGCATCCCTGCTGCCATTTCAGTCCTGTTGCTGTATGTATCTAATAATATTGGTTGAAAATAATTTGCATGCATCCGCTTAAGCACAGGCAGCCCTGTAGAGATCTGAGGCAAGCAAAGCCCACCCTTCATTTTTTAGTGTAGAAAAACTGTGATTGAGCAGAGGCATCTACCTATGCACCAGAGTAAGACACTCCTTGACATTTGGAGCATGTAAGTCAAGTGCGAAGAGCTCATCTGAAAATTATTGCTGGGCTCTTCAGGTGCAACATGCAGGAATTTCAGACTTTGGGTGAGGTGTTTTGGCTTGAAGCTTTCATCCCCTGCCCTCGAATACAGTGTGGTTACTCATAGTACAGGCAAGATGCTTTATTGTTGCTGGATTTTGAATTGTGGTTCACAATAGTCAGGATGCATGACATTTGCTTTGGCAGAAGCGTCTTTAGGGGGATGGGGCGGTGGGCCCCTGGGTGGCGAGGATATCAAGTAGCAGGGGGGTGTCGTGTCAATGCCCCCCCTATGGGGGGTGTAGCGACGCCTCTGTGCTTTGGAACAGCACTCCACAACTGTACACTTATGACCCCAAGAGTCCATTTCCCTACCAGTGTATTTGAATGAACAAAATGTTTGAATGGCTGCTGTGACATTGTTTCCTGGAACCTTTGCTCATGCCAAATTGTCTTGGTGCCTTCAGGAACTACCACAACTGTAACTGCTCTTATTCCAGCTGTACCACAGCAACAACGGTTGAGTGGAAGAGTGCTGTGATGATGTTATGGAAAAACCCAAGGGGGAAAAAAAAAAGGATTAGCGAAAAAGTGATCCAGAAGCTGAATAGGTCATGGCAACAGACAGGCATCTTGAAAAGTGTAATGATGGCGAGGAGGACTGGACAGAAATGGCATGGGTGTAGGTCCAGCCCCAACATGCATCACTGGGCACTGTGACATAGATGGCAAATAGTACTAGAAATGATCTCGTCCAAAACAGAAAATGGCCTCAAATGAGTCCAAGGCTGGCTGACCATCTATAATGGAGGACCAAGTGCCTATACCTTTAACCATTTTATAGGAGAGGAAATTTTGTCCCTCTTGGTTCTGCTGGTCCTCTGAGCAGTGAGAAGCAGGGCCTTTTCAGTGGTGGCATCACTGTCATGGGAACTCCGTTATCATTTAAAACTGCCTCTTCCTTAGATATTCCAGTTGGGGGTTGAAGCCTTGTTTATTTAGATTAGAATGTTAGTGTGGGTAGTGTGAGTTGGTGGCTCTTACTCTCTGCTGACTGCATCTTTTATGTGATTTTTTTATTGCTGCTATTTGGCGGCCTTTATTTATGGGTTTTTTATTTAATGAATAATCTTTAGGCTATTACTTATAAATGTGAATATTTTGATGCTATGGACATGGGTGGGCTCAGTGCCATCTTAACACATGGGCATGCTGGGCAGTTGTCCGGGGCCCCCACGAGTATAGGGTCCCCATGCTAATCTATACACAGACCTGAATTTAACACTAATTTTCCGATCACCCGCCTCAACATTCACATCTCCCGCTAACTCAATAGAAGGAGAAAAATTACGACTTGTAGTGGAGAGTTGGCATATCTGCATTTGCGAGAGAAATTTTGCCGTTTTTATTGCTTGCAATGTTATGGAAGCAGAATATTGTAATGGATTCACGTGGGAGGCAATTAACGGCTGGGGACAACAATTGCTGACAGTGTGCATTTCCATTATTGGAAGCAATTGTTGTCCCCAGCCGTTAATTGCCCCCCCCCCACGCAAATCCGTTACAATATTAGCAGAGCCTCTGCTGTTTGTGGTTCAAGAATTCTGATTTTGTTGGAGGTACAAATAATAAGTTTATTTTATCGATAATGCACATTTTTATTCCTGTGAGTGGTTGAGTAGGCAAGGTCCAGTGCACTGCTTTGCCCAGGGGCCAATAATGCGGTAAAGACAGCCCTGGGTGGGCTACATACTGGTGTTTTATTCAATTAATCATTGGAGTAATTTTATTGCATTTTCATCTGAACACCTGAGCTCTGATATAAATGTTCATCCATGGAACCAAAATTCCAGGGTATTGCTTCTACTCCATCTCCCTCAAACCCATGTATCCAGATAGTAACGCTGACAGCGCAATCCTGTGTAACTCTGTTACACTTGTTACATCTGTTTACACTTGTTATGCACTGTAACAGCTGCAGAACAAACACATTCACAGCGCAATCCTGTGTAACTCTTGCACCGGTGTAACAGTAGATCTACCAGTGTAAGTGCACTTACGCCAGTGTAACTTGCCATATGCCGACAGACACAGGATGGACACCAGCGTAACCCCCCTTGGACACCGCGTATGTGCATTTCGGATGCAGGACAGACATAAGTACAAATCCACCAGTGCAGGGGGCATTTTGGGGGCGTTTGGACACCCTCGGAATGCCCCCTGTGCCGGCAGAGTTGCGCTGGCGTCCATGACGTATGGCAAGTTACACTGGCATAAGTGCACTTACACCGGAGGATCTACTGTTACACCAGAACAAGAGTTACACAGAATTGCACTGTGAATGTGTTTGTTCTGCCGCTGTTACAGTGCATAACAAGTGTAAACAGATCCAATGTTGATTAAGTATTCTTACATTTCTTTAAGAAGGGAAACTGCTAGCTATTCAGTTTAGAAATGCTCCCAACTTCAGAAACTAATGCAGAACAAACTATTGCAGACTTTTTTTTTAAATGCAAGATATAGCAGGTGGAAAACAGTCTTCAGCAATGGGGGGGGGGGTTTGGAGGTCCTGCTAGTCAGTGATTCTTGATGTAAGAATTGGTGCCACAACACACACTTTCCCTGTTTCCATCTGTGAAATGTGAGGGGCTCTGGATTGTTCAGATTCCCTGATGAGGTAAACACTGAAAACAATTGTCTGTTGCTTTTGTTAACACTGCCAGGCTGGTGTAATAGAGTGCTGGATGCTTGGAAGGGATAAAAGATACTGTAGATGGGTCAAAGTTTGGGCCCTTGGGGAAGATGGTCCTTAAAGGCTAAGGGAAACAGCTGGCTCTAATTTACAAGCTGAGAATGTTGCTATATAACTGAGCTAGGAGTTTGGCTGAGATCATTAGCCAGGGAAGCTCCAAAGGAGTTGGAGGGCTGGAATAAGGGGGTCTATTTAGTTTTTTACTGTTGTTGTTATCAGACATTTTAAACATATGGTTTTCTGTTTGGTTACTCAGCTTTGAAGAACAGAAGCTGAAGTGGAGACTCTGTGATTCTTTCGTCATGAAGCAGAGGACATTGCAAATTTCCCCACAAGCTCTCTCATAAACAGAACCTTTCCGTTTTTGATTTCTTTTGCTCCTTGCAGCCAGAAATTCAAAGCACTCAGCTGATGCAAACCCCTCTGAAATGAGCAGGGTGTCTGCTAGCCCTGCAAAGCTCAGTTTAACATGATGTGGCTTTGCTGGTTCATTAGAGAGTTAAATCAGCCATCTGCACCTACTTTACTGATCTCCTCTCCTCCCTTCTTCTGACTTGTATAACAGTTTTGGTTGGTCTTCAAATAGTATTTAATGCTGGACATCTCCCAAGAGGACGGAGGGGGGAGGAACAATGTTTCTGCCTCGTTTCTATTGGACATGAGGGAAGGTGCCACCTTCCTATTGGTGGAGGAGCTCAGTGGGAAGAGCCTATACAGCCATTAGGTCTGCTCCTCCCACATGGCGCTTCAGTGCAGGGATTGGAGGCGAAGTCATGAAGGATAATTGACTGTGTTCTGCTGCATCAGGCATCTCATTGGCAGTGGCAGCGGCGACGCTCTTTCTAACAGTTGTGATTTTAGCCACGTGTGCTGATTGAGCATTGGTGCTGGTCCAGATACTAGTTCCCTGGAGGTTTTGTTGCCATTGCCTCCTCCACTTTCTCTGAATGTTTTGGACAGGAATTGACATTATTACGTGGTGTTTGATGCAGTAGCGTCGCTGGAGGTGGGGCGGAATGCTAAGTTCCACACCGCACTGACCTCCGTTACTCACCAACACGAGGTGGCCCCACCCACTCACCTTTGGAGCCATTCAGTGGGGTGAAGGCAATGTGCAGGGAGTCTCCTGTATGTTGCCTTTGCCCCACTGAATAGCTCCGAAGGCAAGGGGGCGGGGTCGCCTCGTGCCAGTGAGTAATGGAGGTCAGCGCGGTGCAAAAGAGTTCCGCCCCACCTCCAGCGACGCTACTGGTTTGATGGAGCACCCTCCCACCCAATTCATTTCAGCCAAAGCACACCTCCAACAGTGGAAAATTACCCTTATGATTAGGTCTCCTATTTAAATGTTTAAAAAGGTAAAGGTGACCCCTGACAATTAAGTCCAGTCGTGTCCGACTCTAGGGTGTGGTGCTCATCCCCATTTCAAAGCCGAAGAGCCAGCGTTGTCCGAAGACGCCTCCGTGGTCATGTGGCCAACATGACTCTCCTTGCCGCAGCGCGTAGCATGCGGCTGGAACACGGAGCGCTGTTTACCTTCCCGCAAGCGGTACCTATTTATCTACTCGCATTAACATGCTTTGGAACTGCTAGGTTGGCAGGAGCTGGCCAAGCAACGAGAGCTCACCCCGTTGCGGATTCGAACTGCCGACCTTTCAATCGACAGCTCATGGTTCAGCGGTTTAACCCACTGCGCCACCCACTGGCCTATAAACGTTTACTGCCCAATATAATGGACAGATCTGGAGGGTGGGGGGCATATCAATAATTTTAGCTATCTGAACAAGGAGCCAAAGGAGGGTGAACTACCCTGGGCTCAGGCAATGGCCAAAAGCAGGATACTTCGGACCCGCTGCAGTTTAACATTTAATATATTATGGCCCATTTATAATCCAAAATCTTTGTCTTGTGTCTTACTTGGGTATGTGAGCAACCAGAGGCGAAACTAGGGCGGAGCAAGCGGAGCACCGGCTCCGGGCACCATCACCCGAAGGGCGCCCCGCCGCTCCGCCCGCGAGTCGGACTCGGAGACTCGAGTCCGGCTCGGACTCGGGCCGGCCCCCTCAGTCAGGAGAGCCGGCTGGGGATGTCTTCCCCGGCCGGCTGCCCGGGGCCTTCTAAGGAAGGCCCGCTGCGCAATTTTTTGCACATGCTCAGACTGTTACTGAGGGAAAAGTAACAGTCTGAGCATGCGCAAAAAATTGCGCAGCGGGCCTTCCTTAGAAGGCCCCGGGCAGCTGGTCAGGGAAGACGTCCCCAGCCGGCTCTCCCGATTGGGGGGGGTCCCGCCGGGTCGCCCCCTCCCGGAGCACGCCCCTCCCTCCCGGAACGCGCCCCTCCCTCCCGGAGCGCGTCCCCCCCTCCGGATCGTGATCCGGTGATCGTGATCGCTATTTACTTATAGGGGCGCCTACCCCCCCGTGCTCTCTGTGAGCAACACTGGCATAAAAGTAACCAATGATGAAACTTCTAGAATCTCTGCATATTGGTAGTCCCTCCCCCACAAAGTAGAAACAAAGACACATGAAAAATCCTTTTATCTATTTGCTTCTCATTTTCCTTGATGAAATATACTTAATGAACTGTTTAATACTGAGGGGTGGGGGAGAGAGAGAGAGAGAGAGAGAGAGAGAGAGAGAGAGAGAGAGAGAGAGAGAGAATGTAATTAGGTGCCCTATCAGCAATGCACTTACTAAACCTTGCCTGTTGTAATTTGTAATCACTTATGTGATTTTCTCCAAATCAGGCAAAAATGTTTCCTTTCTCGGCCATCTTTTCTATCTTGCTGCATCATGGGCCAATATTTCCCATCTTTCAATGTAGAGACAGAGAGCAAGATGCCACTTCTCAGCATCAGACCATTTTCAGTTTCCCAGCATGCTGTTTATTTGTTCTTAAGTTTGCGTACCTTACAAATTCTGCTTTCTGCTTCCATAGAGATCCTATGGTAGTTCACAGACAGGACATGATGTGATGATAGTCATGCTCTTCTGTCGTCCCCCCCCCCCCATCTACTAGAATTTCAAACCATGTTTTTCCCCACCATCTACTACTGCCTCTAACTATGGAGGTTCCGTTTGGTTTGTCATGGCTAGGATCCTTTGAAACATCTATCTCCCATCATGAATTTGGCTAATATATATATTTTTAAAAGGAACAAGCAAGCAAAACCAGCCAACAGCATCCAAGTTAGTTGCAGTCAGCACCTGTTATAGTGATGAATTAATTATGTGTTGTCTGAAGTAGTACTTCCTACTTGTCTGACCTGAATCTCCTTGGGCAGCCCAATCCTGTGTAAGTATCTGACAGGTGGCTCAGGCCACCTGCCAGATCCTATACCCGGTCCCTGAGGTCTACTCAGTCTACTCTATCTACGTTCGTCCCCTTCCCCCAGTTTAACGAGGGGAGGCCCCAATGGGCCTTCTCGGATTTCCACCAGTTATTTAGCTGGCGCAAGTCCAAGGAGGCCATGTAATGGCAGAGCCAGACCAGGAATGGGAAGGGGATATGGTGGCCGCCATCCCTCCCCCCCCGGGCCGGCTCGATCAATAGCCCCCCTCCCTCACTGTCCGGATCGCCCCCACCGGGGGATCACTTACCTTCTCTGGTGGCCGCGAGGACGATCCGGCAATGGAGTGAGGGCGGCCAGCCTCCACGCCTGCAGCCTTTATTCTCAAGTCATTGCAAACATGCTTTATGGCACGTTCGTGATGGCTTGGAACAGCGGAGTGCTTGCTCCACCATTCCAGACTTGTACAGGATTGCGCTCTCAGTCAACTTCATGGGCTGACTTCAAGTTCTAATTTTGTGTAAGCTAATGAAAACATGTTCCTATGTACCCCCTTCACACCAGTCAACCAGCACAATCCTATCCTGGGCTTGCCCAGAGTGTGCAGTGGTGCTGACGCAACCTGTGTTGCATGCTATGAGTCAGCCAGGGATCAGGCAGCCATGGAGAGGTAAGTAAAACACTTCTTTACTTACCTAATGTGCTGCTACCTTGTCCCCAATGGGTCTACTTGGATCTGTGCTAGCTCTTTCGCTGGCGTAAATCCAAGTGGGTCCAAGGGAACATGTCTGGTGGTGGGCATAGGATATTAGCACGGCCAATGTCTGCCCCCACCCTGCCCTCAATACACCCCTGGCTGGTCCCAATCCCCACCCTGATCCTTCTCCAGAATGCCCCTTCGGCCAACATACCTGCTCCAGTATGGGCTCCAGAGGTCGTTGGCACGCACCCGGGTCCACCAGCCCTTTGCGCTGGTGGTCCCAGCCCGCACACCATTGCTCATCCACCACGAGCCAGTCTGGTGAAGAGCAAAACATTCCTATTCAGACCCAAAATGATGTTCAGCTAACCTCAGTCAGACTATTTCCCAGGAGGGTGGGTGAGGTCATTTTCCTGCTGAATAGACTCCGAGTAGCAGAGTAAACTGTAGCAGTAATGGCTGCCTTACAAATTATTTAGCCCTATAAATAATTTGCCTCGTGTGAGGGGGAAAGAGTAAAGAAACTTTCTTATCAATGCCTAGGAGGATGGGCCTATTTTTGGCATCTGGCTTGCCACTATTGTACACAGGATGCTGTGCTAGATGGACCTTTCTGGCCTTATCCAATAGGGCTTGTCCTATATTCATAAGTTAGATGGCAGTAATAAAATCTGTACACAACAGAGCCACAGCAAATGTGTATATATATAACAGCATTGTAATTTTCAATCCACATCCTAATCATTTCAGATGTGAACTTTGCCTCATTCGCATTATACTGTGCTGGTATTCTGAGAAAACTACGTGTTGTGTGTTGTATCAATGTTGGTGTGGATGGGGGCAAACAAGGTGCCATTTACTCCTGCCAAGGTGGAGATACTGTTGGCCTGTGGCTTTGCGGATGTGGGATTAGGTCTATAGCCTGATTTGGATGGGGTTGCCCTCCCTGCTTTAAAACTGGGTTTTCTGCTGGGGGTGCTCATGGATCTGCCATTCTGGTCATAAGTGTACAGTAAATAGAAAAGTAAGGGACAGTACTTTGAAAACAATATAAATAAGTGACTCCCTGATTGTGGTGTGCACCCAGTCCACATTTTTACCTGCTGTAATTAGTATATGTTCTTCCTTAAAGCACAATCCTATCTACTCTTCGACCAGCAGAGTGAGTGCTCTTCCGGAGCAGGGTGTCGCAAATGTGCCATAAAGCACGTTTGCAGCACCCTGGGAGTAAGCGGTGCCAGCACCGAGGTTGGCGTCGCTCTCCCCATGCCGGAGACAACGCTGCACCTGCTGGGGAAGGTATGTTCCCTGCCAGGCAACGGAGGGGCGTGAGGAGGGCAGAACAGGGCATTTACGGTGGGGGTTGGCTGGACCCAGGAGTGGGAAGTGATCGACGGTGTTCTCCTCCGCCAAATTCTATCCCTCTTCCCAGAGCTGGCCGCCATTACACAGCCAGCTCGAATGTGCACCAGCAAAATAGCTGGCACACATTCGAGTAGACCCATCTGGGTAGCTGGGGCTCTACCCAGGGTAAGGGGAAGAATGTCTCCTTCCCCCGAGGAGAGCTACTGCTGCACCAGCGCTGGGTCCTATCTGGAAAGGATGCCGCATGGGCTCTACATCCGGGTTTCAGCTTAGCTAGACAGGATTGGGCTGCCCGTTGCCACCCAGAACCTGCAAACAGCTCCTTAAACTGAATTCAAAGACTATTTCACAGAAATCCAAACATTTATTTATTTTATTTTCTATATGGCTCTGTAGCAGTCTCTATATTTTGCTTGGGCCTAACTGATTTTTGAACATGAGGGTGTTTGGTGATGTCCACCCCTTACATCACAGCCATAGCTTTTCCTCTTTAAGAATAGTGCCTAGGTTTCTCCCGGAGTCCACATTTACAGGTTGACACAAACATTTCTCTTAACAACCTTGTCTATTGTATTTTTTCTTCAGCAGCATATAGGGCATGACACATTCAAGTCAGTAAGGCTGAACTTCAGCTTTACTGTATATTCCCAAAGGATACTCAGCTCTCACTGAGCAAGCTTCTTCTTTTTTTTTCTCTCCAAATGATGATCTGTATTTCAGTTTGGCTTAGCAGGTTGGGAAGAAATGGCTTTCTCTTCAAATCTGTTACTTTTTTTCCCAGAGTTTCAAGAATCTGTTGCTGTGTTGAGTTAGCATTTAATCACCTACAAGATAAACAGCAAGGCTCCCACCATAAATATTGCTGCAGAGCACAATATTCAGACGTTATGGTTTCCAGACGGTTCAGACGTTATGGTTTCCAGACGTTCAGACGTTATGGTTTCCAGTGACTTATAATAGGCTTCACTGCAACGTCCCTTACTCTGCTGTAACTTTGGGATTTATTTGCATATTAATCTTTTTAAATATCTAATTGCAAATATTGTAGTGGTATTAGCAAATAAAGCAATGCTGCTGCAAGAGCACAACTACCTGGAACAACCCCCACTGTGTCTTGTCATGTTCTAAACCCCTGTTCTTCAACCTTGGGGTCAGGACCCCAAAGGGGTTGTGAAGCCTCATTTGTGGGGTCGCGGCAACTTATGGGAACCAAAATGACCACAGGGGGTAATGCTGGGGGGTGGGAAACTGCTGGGAGGGTCTTCCACAGGGATTTCATCCCCCTCCTCTCCCTCCCTCTTTCGATTTGCTGGGGGAGGTGGTGGGGAACCGTAGCTCATCTCTCCTTTTCCAGAATGACCCAGCCGCTGGTGCAGGATGAGGCTGCCAGTGCCGGGGTGGTGACAGGGGCAGGGGATGAGCAGATTGGGTCCCCACCAGGACCCAGACTGGGTGAGCAGATTGGGACATGATCAATGGTGGATCCCCAGCCTCATACTGTATTTATTTATTTGGGTTGTGGCACGAGAAAGGTTGAAGGCCACTGTTCTCAAGTGAATGTTTTGCAATTAGATGACTCTTAACTTGTAAACCTTCTGGACAGGCAGGAGCGATGACTTGGAAGCCCATGTCAATGAAATCCATTCATTTGAATGGGAAGCCTATTTTGTTTGGAATGCTAGATGAGAACCAGAAGCGATAAAACCTCTCCGTTGTCCATCATTAAGAGGCACACATCGCATTTGCTTTCATTCTTAAAGGTATCCTGTTTTCCCTCCATTGACTTGGCTAAATCATAGCTCTTAATCCCTTTTCAACTTGCCAACCCTTGAAGAGCAGGTGGAACATTGCCGAGTACAAGACGCCTCTCCGCAAGGGCACTTGGAAAGCAGAGTAGCTGTAAACATTACCCTCTATTAGAAGTTGTTACCAGCTTCCAAAGGCTTTTCCCATGGAGAAAAAATGTGTTGCATTATCAGCACTGGGATATTGAATGTAGACTCACCACATTTCCTGTAATAAAAGGTAATGAATCCGTAAGAAAGTAATATAGTTACCAGCTGTACTGATTTGTCTTTATTTTCATTTTTCTATTCCATGCCAATTGCATATTTTAAACAGAAAAGTGGCCAAACCACTTCTAAGTAAAATAAAATAGTAAACCTAAAACTTTTTTCAATGTACCAAGACAAAAAAAGGGTACTGAAATTAGGTCAATAAGGAGAAAGCAGGAAACTGATGGTTGGCAATCTTGACATTTACAAACGTACGTTGTAGATGTACGTTTGTATTCAGATTAATTCATTGCAGAGAGTATGTGGGAGGAGGCAGACCTTCAGGTCACCAGGCCCAGGTCAGCACTTAGAATTGTGCCCCTAAAGAAACCAACGGAGGATTGGCCATTTAATTTTTTCGCTGCGAAAAGTTGTACTTCTTCAGCAGAGAGTGTAAGGAACCCTACCAGCGATGGAGCCAGCAGTCAGCATGGTGCACTCCCCAAGGCATAATGTCAGTACAGAGGCAGCAGCATGCCAAGGGGAAAACAGCAGGCGATCACTGCCATGGGACAAAGAGGGGAAGACAAGTGCTGTGTTTGTGTATCTGAGTGCCCAGCCGGGGTTCACGCAGCCAGATGGTAAGTAAGCATTTCATTCCATTTCCTGAAGGACTCGTATATTTTTCTCTGTTGCGCTGGGTCCTTGGCAGATTGATTAGCTATGTTTTTGTTTGGATCTTAAATAAATTCAGAGGAATTAAAATAATGAACACAGTTATTTTTGTGTTTCTTTTTAATTGTTTAGTAATTAAGTTTTATTTTCTCTGTGTTGGATTAATGTGTGCTCCCTTGCTGTTAATGTTAATGCAGATTAAATATCCACGGAACTGAGTAGGTATTTTTAGAATGATCCCGCTGTAACTAATGCTAGAATGAGGGAACTTTATGCTGAATATCACATTGTGTTATGCAATTGCTTGTTTCTACTAGGTGGATAATATGGGGACAACTATCCCTGCAATGTAAATTCAGCTGTAACAAAATGATAATGGTGTACTAAGAGGTAACTTCTCCAGAGTACCAATCAATAGAGGCCTAATGTAAAACACCTTACTGTGAGTAGCCTAGCCCTGTGGGCTCCTAACAGCCATTGAATCCAAAAGGACACAGAACTCCAGGATTAGGGCGCAGGCCCCAACAATTAAAACTCACCATCCTGATCGGTGAAAATTCCATCTTCTCATTATCCTGGAAATATCTGGGATGTTTCTAGTCCAGATCCACCTCAAAGTTTTGATTTAAGCAAAACGTGGTGGCAATTCTTGTTCCAAGTTTTTATCCACTTTGACCATTGACTGAAGAGGTTTCTCCTGAGCATTTTGACATTCAGCAATACCTTGCACTTTCATCTGGTTAGGGACCAGAGCATGGATGAAAGTAAAAAATGGATGAATGTCAAAGCCAGAGGCGTTGCTTACCGTTTTGGCATGCTGTGCAAGTGTGACATCAGGAAGCTGGAAGCTCTGCAACCCAGTAGAAGCTGCAAGTCGCTTAAGAAGCGAGTCGCGACTTTGGCTCACAGGCAAGGCTGCCAAACAGAACCTGCCAAAGCCAAGGGGTGACACACACACCCTTGGCTTTGGCTCTGTTTGGCATCTCCGCCTGTGAGCCAAAGAAGTGACTCGCGACTTTGGCTCGCAGGTGCGGCTGCCGAACAGAAGCCAAGGGGGTGCCACATCACGCCTTCGCTTCGGCTCTGTTCGGCGGCCCCACCTGTGAGCTGAAGCCACGAATTTCTTTCTTTGGCCTGAACTTTGGCTTGGTCATCTCATGGCTAGTGCCGCTTTGACTACCATGTCAGGCTACTCGCTGTGAATACAGCAAACAATGCAGCGCCGCTACGAGGTGAAAAACTATATAACACATGTGGATGCATGTGAAACCGAAATGTACAGAAAAAATAAATAAACATAAGAACATTGATGAACGTCATGGAAGGTTGGATGAAATCAGACGAAAGAGGAAAGCACGTGGACAAAATTTGAAATGTGGTTATAATTGATTGATTGAAAATGACTGAAAGAACAAAGTGATGAACGTCAAGGTATTGTTGTACAATAGAACATGCAGATGTTATTTTAAGACTGATAATAGCTACTATTCTGCTTGACTAACAAACCTACATTAAGGTTTTCTGTAGTTTCAAAGTAGAAATGTGTAATAGGCATGCCAATGTGTCCACACTTTGTGTGTGTGTGTGTGTGTGTGTGTGTGTGTGTGTGTGTGTGTGTGTGTGTGTGTGTGTTTTACTGTCAGAAACCCGTTCATTTTCAGGGCTTCTTTTAATTTCATTCCAGACTCATTCAGGCCCATTTCCGTTGGGTTTTTGGCACCATTCAGGGTTCATTTTCATAATGCTGTTCAGGGGGGGGGGGTTTGTTCAATAAGGCAGTTTTTCAAGCGTTAAAGAAATAAAATAGGTATATTTGGATAATAATTTCGGTGAGGATGAGAAAATGGAAGAATTAGTTGAAATTATATTTGAAAAGGCAAAATGTGTTAAGCTTAAAGTTGGATCACATTTTTGAAACAACAACATATACCAAGTGGTACAAAAATGAGACTCATAAATGCAGATTTCAAATCAACTTTTATGTTGGGTGTTGAAAAGAACCCATATAAATTTATCACTCCTAATATGAGGTATTCCAGCTAAGGTAACAACAAAGAATAAAATTAAAACGAAATTCATTCCAGAAAAGTATGGTTTAAAACCATCATTAATCTGTAGCGCTAAGCACTATTTTTAGTTTTATGACCTCGCTTTGATACTGTTTTGTACAGAACAATGTTGTGATAAGATATCATGCCTGGATGCACATTAGTTTTATTTTGTTTTGCTCTGACAACTTTGTCTAGTAAGGATCCAAACTTTGATATCCAAACAGGAAACTTAGACCAGAAGAAAGATAAGTACATGCAGGGACGGACATGCATGAAAAAAATGTTGTTTTTAAATTGAGACTTTGAATCAAAACTCTTATGTCATAATGTTGAACAACAATTGACAGGTCTACCTAGAGTGTTTTGCAAAACAGTTTCTATGTAGGCAACATAAAATTCTTATTTGGACATCTATTTTCTGACACACAAATGTCTGTGCTTTGTATAGAACTGGATTTAAAAATGGGAAAAAAAGACTTGCACAATCCTATGCATGTCTATTCAGAACTAACTGTCACTGTATTTGGGCAGGAGGTCTGGCTCAGTTGGCAGAGCGGCCGCCTCATATGCCTGAAGAACTGAGGATGGCAGTTTGGGACGGCCGGAAGTATCCGAGAGCTGTCGGCACGCCGCTGAAGAGCTGCAGAGTCTCTGTGAGAAAAAGAAAGCTGCAGCTGGCAGTTGCAGCATGGGGGGCAAATGCCAGAGAGAGGCCAGACTGTGAAGGAAACCATCTGGAGTGAAGGGTTCTATGCAAGACTAGAATATTTGTATGGTTGTAAAAAAAAACCTTGGAGTTTAGCAATGCCTACCTATGTAAACTGCCTTTGAATTAAAGTCAGAGGAGAAATCTGATGAGCAAGAAAAGGTGGTATATAAATACTGGTGGTGGTTGTTGTTGTATGGTGGGGCTTACTCCCAGTTAAGTGTGTCTAGGGTTGCAGTCTTAAAGTCTCAGTACTCCCCTTGCTTTGGATGTATGTTATACATCAGGACAGGACTGAAGCTCCATGGCTCCTTCTTCTCTGTCACACAACCTCTAGTGAAACATACCACGTGACATGACGTCATCACACCATTGAGTTTCCTCACCCCACTTCAGTCTATTGGTTGTTGCTTGTGTTGATAGGGAAACACACAATACAATGATGTCCTTTTATTTGTTGAGGATTCCTAAATCTGATTAGGAGGAGAATGCCATTTTTGGTGGCAGTTCCATGTCATTCATAATCATAACAACTAATCCTGTTCTGAATTATCATCTTGTTATCATCAGTGTGCACAGGGGTTTACGACAGCTAAACACAGTCCTGCTGTTGTAAAATGGATTGTGGCAGTACACACAGTGCATTGCCAGTGGCCATTTTGAGCTCGCTGCCGCAACCAGCAGCAGTGCAGGAGACTCGCCACCAGACCGGCACAGGTAGATGTGATGTTTGCGGGGGCAGAATGGATCAGGGAGGGGGGAGAATGAAGGCCGTTCTGGGTGGAATGGAGGGTGGAGAGGGAGGCGGACCAGGGGCAGTATCGACGCATTCACATGTACCAATATCTTATCCCCATCAGTCTCCCTTACCACCGCCGTTACATACCTCAGATTTATGCCTGCTAAACAGCAGACATAGATCCAAGGAATCCCATGGTGGCAGCAAAGTCTTTCCCCAGGGTAAGTGAACAAAAGTTCACTTACCCAAATGAGACCTTTCCAGCTCTCCCCCCCCCTTCGTGGATTCAACATTCGCTTCAACATTGACACAGCTGCACCAGCAGGTAGTATTTAGTAGGACTGGGCTGAAAACAAACAAAAAACAAAGGCTCTGTCTCCAAACATTCGTGTGAAAAGCACAAAACCTTGATATGGAATTCATTCTACATCCCCTCCAAACACTTTTGTCAGAATCAGAACTTACACACTGCAAGATATTTGCTGGAAATGTCACAAGCAACCCAAGCACGTGTGTGCCTGTGGACACACACACACACATACACAAATACACACACACACACACACACACACACACACACACACACACACACAGCTGGGTTAATAACTTTGGGCCCAATCCTATCCAACATTCCAGTGCCGACGCACTGGTGCCGAGGTAAGGTTCCCTTACATTGAGGAGGCCTCCGTGACTGCCCCCACACAGCAGGATGCATTGGCATGGCTGCATCAGCGCTGGAAAGTTGGATAGAATTTGGCCCTTGATAATCTATTGAGTAACATATAGCAATTCAACCTAGTCAGTTACTAAGTGAAACCTAACTGAAGATTCACCTAGGCACATTCAATAGGCTTCAGAGGTTTTAATTGTCACTATCAGACTTGATCTAAAAAATGACACTCTCTTATGTCTTATTTTCCTCCTCGTCATTCAGCATAAAGCAGTCTCATCTAATGAATGATAGTTTCAGCATGTTTAATGAACTTCACAGTTTCTCTTGATTAAACAACACAGACAACTCATCTCCTGTTTACAAAGTTATCTAAAAATCATTACTTGACTTAAGAGGTAAACATCATTGTGATTCCCAATAGCACTCACAACCTTTTTTTTTAATACAATGAACATCTTGAACTAAACCTAATTAAAATTCATCTATTAATATTTGATTGATGAAGAACTTGATTGATGGCACCAAGAAATCAATTCATGCTTTCAGTTTTCTGCTAATGGGGTTGAACCTCTTCATTTCAGATGTTTTGCTTCTCTTTCAGTGACTATCTGACAGAAAGAGCAGCCATTTTTGCTTAGGTCTTCTGGTGGCTTATAGATGGAAATCCTACAGCAATCTTAAAAACAAAGGTGAGTAGTTGTTCAATACGGCTAACCATTTTGGCGCCCTAGGCCACCTATTTTAAAAAGCAGGCTTCTCCCCTACTTCCCAACGAATCTTGAACTCAACTTAAGTGTGTACAAGCATATTCATTACTCGATGACTACAACTTCAAGTGATGGTTCACATTGCTCGAACACCATGTAAGAAGTTTCATATCGCTTATATCCATATATTTCAAAGGCGGCAGTTCATACTTTCATGTACAAGCGATGAGGCACTGAGTGATATCCATGCATGTGTGAAGCACATCTTCACTCGCATGGCCTTTTGGTTTGGGCGTTGCATTCTTTTTCTCTTAATGTCTCCCACATGCACACAACACAGAGCCATCCTTACAAGCAGGGTTCCCGTTAAGCTCTGTGGCTGCATGGTCACACAGCTTAAAGCCCCACAAAGCCAAGCTCTATGCACCTCGGAGCTCAGCATTCCCAGAAGTCGGGCAATAACATTTGACATCATTGTCGGGCATCCAGAAATACCAGTGAGCTGGTGCACAGCCAGTAAAGGGGTCCGTGCAGCAGTGTGGACCCCTTACAGGGAATAGCGCTTACAGGCTCTAGCTCGGTTTTTCTCCCTATGTTCATGTTCCACCCAGTGGGTCCTGTGTCCTCAGCTAACACAACGTTGCTGTTTTCCCACCTGCACACCATTCCAAAACCAGAGCACAAAACAGGGCCGGCCCATCCATGAGGCCAATTGAAGCAGTCACCTCAGGCAGCAGATTGATGGGGGGGGGTTGCTCTTCACTTTCTTGCTTCCACTGCTCCTCCTTATCCCACTACCTAGATTGGAAAAGTGGGGGGGGGGAGAGAGGAAGAGGAAATGTGGAGGTGAAGAGAATGCTGAGCTAAGACATTGGAAAGTGGGAGGAAAAGAGGCTAGCACATCATTGGATAAGGAGGGACAGAATTTGGCATGCCGTCTCAGGCGTCAGAAAGCCTTTGGTCAGCCCTGGACTCAGCACTCCTTGTCCACACACCTTCCTTCCATTGAGATACATTCCTGCCCTTTGTGACTCTGTGTGTGTGTGTGTGTGTGTGTGTGTGTGTGTGTGTGTGTGTGAGAGAGAGAGAGAGAGAGAGAGAGAGAGAGAGAGAGAGAGAGAGAGAAGCCGGAGCTACACTATACACCTTCGCATTGCGTTCGCGTTGCGTGTGCGTCTGGTGTCCCACCCCCAGGTCAAACAATGGGATCTGATTGGCCGGACATAGCGCGAACGCAGCAAACATCGAGCTGGGGGCGGGACACTAGACGCACACGGAACACGACCGCAACGCGAACGCGTACAGTGTAGCCCAGGCTAGAGAGAGTAGTGTGGTAATCACATGGCACACCTAGAATAGTTTTGAAAGCAGCCCAAGAAGTCAGCTTTGGTTATCAGCTGACGATATGGTAATGAGTTAGGACTGCAGTTCCCAAACTCTTGTGTAGAGTTTTGCCGGGGGGGGGGGGGCAGCAGCAATAGCACTCCTGGGATCATGCTGGAACCAGTGGAAAAAGGGTTTTTTTGGACTCACCAGCGGTTGTGTGTCCCTATGGAGGGAGCGGGAGGGGACAACGGACCCCTTTATAAGTCTGCCCGCACTCCAGATTAGCTTCCAAAAATGATTTAAAGGTACTTCCTATTTTTGCCGAAACCAGGAAGTAAAACGGACGTAGCTTTAAATTGCCTTTGGAAGCTAATCTGGGGTGCAAGGAGGCCCACAGTGGGGTCCGTGGGGGCCCCACACCCTTCAGAGGGCTGGTACCACCCCTGGTGAATCCAAAGAAACCCTTCCCCCCCTGGTTCCAGCGCGATCCTGGGAGTGCTGTTGCACGTCAATGCAAGTTGCCACCCCCCTGGGGGTAGCGATCAATTTTTCCCTACTAGGGCGTTGTGACGCCCCAGTTTGGGAACCTATGAGTTAGGAGATGGTTTCATTCTCAACTTATTCCTCTTTCGCTAGCTCAGCGGTGGGGAACCTCAGGCCCCAGGGCCGGATCAGGCCCCCGAGGCCATCCGGTCCGCCCCCCAGAGAGATTGCCGGGAGGCTGCCCAACCGGCCCCTGGAGGCTCCGCCGGGTCCGTGCATCACCTCCAGAGGCCGGGAGAGGGCCTTTGCATGTCCTCCCCGGCCGCCGCCTCGACCCCTTCTCACCAGGCCGTTGGCCATTTCGCACATGCGTACCACGCTGATGAGGGCAAGCTCTTGCCCTCTTGCCCTCATCGGCATGGTACGCCAGAGGTGATGCGCGGACCCGGCGGCGGCTTTGGACGGTGAGCGCCGGAGCCTCCGGAGGCCGATGGGGGGCAGGGGCAAACATTAATTAAATAAATAAAAATGATGGACGGCCTTACGGCCGGCCCTCAAGCAAATTTCTAATATTTAAAACGGCCCTCGCCAGGGAAAAGGTTCCCCACCCCTGCTCTAGCTGATAGTTAAATTCGGTTGATGATTAAGAGATTTCTATTCCCCTGTGCATTACTGAAAGATAATCCTTCAGGCAATTGACTGGAAACCTTATGTACTATTTCCCCCTTTTTATCTGTCTCAAATTCTTCTTATTACTCTCCCTTCACATGCAAATCTGCTACAAGCGCCTTTATGTGGACTTGGCTTAGTTGCATCCAGAGTGCAAAACTGTTGTTTGATCTTTCTCCAGGAGCAAGTTTCCAATTATAGATCTGAGTCTTAATGAGAAAGGCAAATAGATTGAAATGCAGTTTGTCCGCTGGTGGTGTAATCCAGGGAGACCAAACTAAAAGGATTTGCCTTTAACTACGCTTTTCATATTTCACTGACCGAGGCCTTGGTGCCACTGCCGAGACAATAAGCACATACTAAAGAGAACACAAAGCATAACAGAGTAAATCCCACATGAGTTCTTCCCCCTGCCCTGCTGGAAATGCTAACGAAGAAAGTGCATCTGACCCTGATCGTGTTTTTCATGTCACACTTCTGAAATTCCATTCTTTCCTTGAAAAGGGATCCTCTAGAGTGGCTGAGAACCTTGAACGCTGTCCTGCTCTAGACAACTTGGGGATATAAAATTGGCTTGCAATCGAGAACTGTCTGTCCCCAAGAGGAGGCAAATCCAGAATAAGTAAAGCGTTTAGATGTGCAAGAGGTTCGTATTAGGAAATGGAATATTTTAAAAATTATATGATTTCTTTATATTGCACGGTTTCATGATGTAGTTGGTTTAAAAAAAAGTTGGGATTTTTCTTATTACTGTTGTTAGCAAGACTTGGGGAGAATAGGGACCTATTCTTTAAAAGTCAGGATAGGTAACTTCTGAAAATTAAAACTTCTCGTGTGTGTGTGTGTGTGTGTGTGTGTGTGTGTGTGTGTGTGTGTGTGTGTGTTTGTGTATCAGATTAAACAATAAAATCAACTAACAGCCCAATCCTATCTAAACCCCTCCTGCTGATGAAGCGTCCCCTTCCACGAGTAGACCTACGGCCCGGCGTGCGCCAGGCAGCCGGTGGACAGAATCCAGCAGGTGGCCCTGGGCCGCCGGCCGGATGCGTAGTCAGGATTGCACTCCCAGTGATGTAGACTTTAGTCTAATGACTCAGACTCGAGTTGGACTCAAGTTGCGTCAATGACTTGACTCAGACTTGACTTGGTGATTGTAAAAGTCTCGAAAGACTTGACTCGAGACTTGGAGCCTTTTACGCCAAGTCGAATTTTATTCAGGTTTAAATCCGTTTCCCCCATTAAATAGATAGTGACTCGCAACTCGCAACCAAAGACTCGGGACTTGAGGGCAAAGACTTGAGACTTGGAGTCAGAGACTTGATCCATATTCCTGGCAAGTCCTCTCACCTAAAGTTGTTGAAAGGCTCTTGGAAACTGCAACTTTAAGCGAAGTGACTTATAATGAAACCAATTTTACTATAGGCTAATTGATATTCATAAACAAATGTTTATGGCATATTTCTGGTCACAAAAATATCACCAAACCTCTAAATAAATATCCAATACACTTCTAATATTAAAAATTGAAATAAATGTGCACTTTCCAGGCCAGAGAAAGCCCACGCAGACATGAGGAGAACATTTAAACTTCAGGCTGGGAATTTATTTATTTTTTCTCAACAACTTTAAAATGAAATGACTTCTAACGAAACAACATTAAAGTGAGGACTTGCTGTATTTTGACTTTCACGTGCTTAAACGTCAAAAGATTCTGACTTTAAAACACTGATCCCCCCCACTGTTTTCAACACACAAGTATATTTTCCTTCATTAATGCAACATTTGTAGCTTGTGCTAATGTGACCTTGTATTAGTACAGGATATCAGCAGTTCATCAAGAGATTGCAGTTTCTCTACAGTTTTTAACAGTATCATGGAAATAACATAGATGCCAACATTAGCAAAGTGAAACAGTTTAAAATGCCACCCCATTTCCACCATTTGGCGGATGGGGCATTCCTTGCTCTTCCCCACCACCACACGAGGCAAGGGCAGGAAAACTCTAGCAACTTATTGGCAGTGATGTAGACTTGAGTCTATTGACTCGGACTTTACTCGGACTCAAGTCACATCAATGACTTGACTTGGACTTGACTCGACGATTGTAAAATACTCTAAAGTAGAGATGTAAAATTTCCGGAAAAAAATGGAAATTTTCGGAAACATTAGAAAAAAATGCTACATTAGCACTTTTTTTTTCCAGATTGAAAGTCATTCTGTTACTTTAGGAACATAAACTCATGTGGAACAGACAAAAAAACCTCCACAAAACAATGTTTAAAAATCCAGAAGTAACAATTATTCATATTTCCTTTCCACAGTATTAAATAATTTTTTTAAAAAAAAAATTCTCATAAAAAGAATTGAAGAGGGGGAAGTGTATAGAAGGGAGTGGGACTAAGTTTCAATGAATGGGCATGAAATTATGGATGGAAAGTCAGTAGAGACCTGGAGAGGGCAGTGACTGAGTCAGGTGAGGCAACTGTTGTCCATTCACAGCCCATTCTGTTTCAGAGTGATAGGATTCATTTATCTGTGTCTGGAGCTGACATTTTCTTGGTGGACCTACAGCGTGGTCTGCGAGGCCACCCATGTGTGTCAGATTTTGTGTGGGCCAGGGACTGTGGCATAGGGGACTGTGGTGTACAAAAGGTAGACAGAAGTCAGAGGGTGAACTAGTACTGATCCCTAGAGTCTTGGATTGCAAAGTTGACCTCAAAGGCTTTCTGGCTTGGAGGAGGTAGTGCAATTCATCTTCCTCAACCCGTCGGGGTGGGTGTAGAGAAGCTTGGGCTGTTAATTGACAGCAGGGACGTCTCTTTCATCTGTGGAAAATAGCCGCAGCCTAACACATGCATTTGGCCACCTAATGCGAAGAGAGGACTCTCTGGAGAAGACTCTGATGCTGGGAAAGATTGAAGGCAAAAGGAGAAGGGGAAGGCAAAGGATAAGATGGTTAGACAGCATCACCGATGCAAAGAACATGAAAATGAGCAAACTCAGGAAGATAGTGGAGGACAGGAAGGCCTGGCGGGATATGGTTCATGGGATCACGAAGGGTCGGACACGACTTAACGACTGAACAACAACAAAAACACATGCATGCCACTTGCTTTCACCCAAATAAACGGGTGGCATATGTGCAATCTCAGGATCAGGCTGCAACTATTTTCCGTGGACTATGATGGGGTGGTTCTGCCTCACCTGCCACCCGCAAACCGCACGCCCCTGATTGACAGTCTGCACCTTTGAGTCAGAGTGAGAACATCAAAAAAGGGGAAGAGATGCTAGTCTGCTGCCTACGGTAGGTTAGATGCCTGCAATAAAGGGGGGGAGTTTTTGAGGCAGGGTCCGCTCCAGGGTTGTTCAAGCCTGTGATTCATATTCTTAATAAATGTGGTCCAATTTATTCTCCAAACGGCTTGTCTCATGTGTTTATTGGGAGGTGTGAGGGTAATGTCCTAGTTTACATTTTTAATAGAGTTTCCTTTTCATTATTATTATTACAGTATTTGCTCTTTTAAGGATGTGGCAAGATTCTTCCTACAGTTACAGCAGAATTGACAGCAGAACAGTGTGAATGCATTAACAGCAGTGTGAGACTTTTTCTCTTTTCCAAGTATTTGTGGTGATGGGTTTTTAAAAAAATAATATTGACAAACCCACAATTTGTCTGCAAAACTGTGTGTTTTGTATTTTGATATGACACCTCATTCATCTCTCTCCAGTTGCAGTGGGTGCCTGAACAGCTTGTCAAAAGATGAGCGTTGACAGCTAGCCTACTCCCCCAATTTCATGAAATTTCACAGGTCTCCATTTGCAAAATAATAAATCTAAAATATCGTAAATATTTAAAACATCCCCTTGTGCAACAGAATACTGCTATGCAACTCTCCGCTTAATCACAGCCACTTTGATTGCTTAGCACAATAAAAAAGACCTTGTATTTCCTCCAGAAGTTAGATAGATCTGGGTTTTGGTAGAGTTCTGGGGAAAGGGAATTGTACCTCTGAGAACAGCCATTGAGAATAATACCTACACGTCTACTCTGTGCTTGCTATGTAGTTATTATTGCATCAGGGTCACCATAGAGATTGTGGTGGGACATTTGGCAGAAGAAGACATAGCCACCAAGTTCAATGTAGGGATGGGCGAATAATGATGCAATTAAAGCAAACATACCAGGGGTGGCCAAACTGCGGCTCCTGAGCCACATGTGGCTCTTTGACGTATAATGTGCGTCTCGCGGAAATATGTTGGCTGAGCACCTTTTTACATCACAGTTAATATTAGGTAAATAAGACATTGTCAAGCTTTATAATTATTTACCAGGTATAAACTGAGAGTCCACTGGATTAAAACGTACATTTAATGTTCATGGTGAATACATATATTTAAGAATTTAAATGCTTCTTAAAGACTGCGACTATCAAACATCTCTCTTGCAGCTCTCAGACATCTGAAGTTTATCGTATGTGGCTCTTACATTAAGCAAGTTTGGCCACCCCTGAAATATACAAACACCCGTGCTTGAAAAATTGTAGGCAGCATGGGCACAATTGACTCTGAGCATGTCTCCCACCTCAATTCTGCTCTAACCCCTGCTTGCAGTTCTCTTTTCTCTTAAGTAAAACATGTTACCTTGGAGAAGAAGAAAGGGTAGGAAGTGGTATCCCTTAGATAAATGTTTCCAAAACTTTTTCGACCTTTGGCTCCCTTGACCATTGGCGACCATTGGCCACAGCTGCCAATTGCATTGCATTTTCTGAGAGGATTCAATGGTGCTCCCAGTTTGGGAACCACTGCCTCAGATGCATGGAGCATCTTTTCTATATAAAGTAAACTTCCAAAAATTAATAGTTACAAAGACCGAAAATACAGCCACACTTTGATAGAAGTTTTTTTTGTGGGTAACTACCATGCATGAGCATCTGTGTGTCTCAGACACAAACCTATAAAACATTCCAATGGACTATAGCAAATAACATCACAGTGCCACCAGCATGGAAGCTTACTGGCTATATAAAACCACATGACATTGTATACAGAAGTCCTTGCCAACTTCAGAGATGTTAAAAAAACATAAACATAAAAAGAGTCTTGCTGGATCAGGCCAAGGGCCCATCTAGTCCAGCTTCCTGTATCTCACAGTGGCCCCACCAGATGCCTCAGGGAGCACACAAGACAACAAGATAACCTGTATCCTGTTGCCACTCCCTTGCACCTGGCACAGAGAAAACCTACTTCTAAAACCAGGAGGTTGCTTATGGCTTGTAACCTGTGATGGTCTTTTCCTCCATGAATCTGTCCAAACCCCTTTTAAAGGCATCTAGGCCAGGTGCCATCACCACATCCTGTGGCAAGGAGTTCCACAGATGAATTACACACTGGATGAAGAAATATTTTCTTTTGTCTGTTCCAACTCTCCCTTTACTCAATTTTAGTGTATGCCTCCCTGGTTCCGGCGTCGTGCGAGAGGGAATAGAACTTCCCTCTATCCACTATTACCCCACAATCCACAGCCTTGTCTATTGAATTATATGAGAAAGTCCATATTGGTACAATCTCAACTGCTAATTTTAAATCTGTTAGCAATAGGAAGAATTGTACACGTAAAACTCTGTAGGAGGCGACACCTCTCAAAGTGAAGCGAACTTTGTGTAAACTCATGGAAGTTTATGGCATGCGCTCAGTGAATGAAATGGAAACAAAATACCACTCCAAACTTGTAAATAGAGGGCATCCTTGAAGAGGGTGGTGAAAGATACTGCTCTGGTGGTGCAGAACCTGGAGCACAATAAGAATCATATTGCAAAAAACAACTGCAAAAGACCAAGAACAATAATTTTAACCAAAGGCAACCATTTCAATAATAATAATAATAATAATAATAATAATAATAATAATAATAATAATAATCCCGATTTTGAAAAGGGGAACCTTGGTTGAAAATTTCAGCCCTGGTAGAAAATGGATTTTTGGATCAAAAAATTGTGAAAAGTGTTGCTTTCTTTGCCTGAGCCTCAGTCCTCCTGGCAACCCCAAAGGAGCATGATGTTATCAGTAGAAGGAATTCTGAAATGACTGGAAGGAGTTGTGCCTTGGAGAGTGACTGACCCCCACCCAGTAGCATGGTCCCAAGAAGTCCCTCAGCATGTCTATTTAGAAGAGCCCTGTTTCATTGCCTGGATAAATTTAATTACACACTCAGTTTCACTCAGTCAATCTCAATAACACTGAAGCTCCAAGACTAAACGTACCAACTCATAAGTAAGTCCTGCTGAAATCAATGACATTCTTAAATAAATGTGTTGTTGTTTTTTTGTGGTGGTTTTAATTGTAGTCAGGTTTAGTATAACTTGACCCAAATTTAAAAATGTTTTTGGGTACAAGACGCTGGGAATTTTCTTATGCAACTACTATTTCATTTCAATAGCAGTTCCAATGTGGTGCTTTTCAGACCACCTGGGTATCAAAATGAAACGTAGAGGAAAATGCTAAGCCATTTGGAGAGTGGCCATTTGAAAATGCCATTTGTAGAGTGGAGATGAATAGCAAATTAAAACTTCTACACTCCAATGCAGCTGTGCTGAATTTATGGGCTCTGAACAAGTTTATTGACTGGCAAACAGTGACATGGAGCATATGCTCAGGAAGCAAAACCTATCCTCCACCTAAAAGGGCTTCTCCTGTCCTTTCACTCTGCAAGTTCACTGCAGCTGCTACACTAGATATGATAAGGAAGAATCCATTTCTTAAAACCCAGATTTACCACAAGCATACAGAAACTAGAGAGAGGGAAGAGAATGCAATTTAAGGAGCAAAAGGGTGCAGGTCCTCTGAGAGGGGGGTTAAGGGGGTACAATCGTACCCAGGCCCGAGGTCAAAAAGGGGACCCAAGAGCAAAAAAAGGGGGCCTCAGGAACCAAATTCACATGAAGGGAAGGGTCCTAAAAGAAACTTTGTACCCCTGATGAAATTCCTCTGAGTGGCCCTGCATGTGGGTGAGAACTGCAGAACCCTCCCCCAAAGACATCTCCCTGTAATCTGTTCCCTGAAGTCTCATTTCCTTCCAATACTGGAAGTGAGTCCAGATGGGGAACAGTGCTTGGGAAGAGGAACTACTGGGAGATAAGTAGCAGGCAGAGAGACAATAGTGAACTCCTCACCCATACTCTTTCTGATCCTTAAAAATGCACCTCCCCCATCCCCACTGTCTACAATGCAACAGCTTCAGGTTTTAACACACAACACTGCCAACAACAACTCCAGTTTGGACTTCAAAAGGAGTTAAGTTTTAATTCATCATTCATAAACTTCTACAATTGGCCTCCCATGACAGCCATAACATTAAAAAAAAATTCTGTCCATAAAGACTATATAAAATGAAGGACCATACAGCACCACAAAGGTTGTTGCTGAGTCATATGGAATAAAATTTTGTTGTTAGGTTTGGTTTGTTTGTTTGTTGGTCACCCTAAGCCTTCAAAATGTTACTGTAAGACCCCCTCTTCAGAACCAAGGCAGGTGGGGCCTTACTGTGTCCAGTGGGGTCACTCCTGGCGAGGATCCCTGGAAGGTCTCAGGCTGGGTGCATTCTCTCAAATGCTGCTCCAGGAGAGGAATGGGAGGAGTGGGGCCCAGAGGATGTTGTGGGTAGGGGGTTACTCCACCTGTTGCCCTTCTCCAATGGGTTGGCTGGGGCTACTTCTCACTCACCAGAGGTAGCCTCCAAGCTATGCCCTCTGGCAGTGTCTCATCGCAGGCCTGATGGGGGGTTATATCATCTTCCCGGATCCCAGTCCCTTCTTGAGAGGCTCCCCTTGGCCCCAGCCTGGAAGCCCATAAGCCTCGCCCAGGTGACCCCCTCCCCATCTCCATTTCCTTGACTTCTGGCCACTGAGCCGATCCTCTAGCTCAGCTCGTAGGTCGGCCCTCCCCTGCCTGGTGGCACAACCCCGCCCCTCATTGCTGACACCCTGTCGTTGGGCACCACTCGGCGTTGGGCACGTCCACCTGCAGATGGAGGAAGTACATTGCTGAAGAGGAACACGCTGCCCTAGAGCAGCTCCGCATCCTCGGCCTCGTGGGAGGGCTGACGCCCCAGCTGGTCGACTGGTGAATCTGTGCCCAGGCAGTTACATTTACATAAATAATTGACCTTGCAGTCCAGCACAGGTCAGAGTTGGCCCTTGACTTTTCACTGAGCAAACAAGGCTCTATTATGTGGTTTTCCCCTTTAAATGTCTTTTATAAGAATCTTGTCACTGCAGGTAGCAACTGAAGAGTGACAAATACAGAATGCCCAGTCCCTTGAGTCATGTTTTGTGACATTTGTGTTGTTATGCATGCTCCCTTATTTAGTTGAATTTAAGGAACTGGATGAGATGAAGTTTCTTTTCACCAGAACAACGGTTGGAAATTTTGGTTTTGGGAAGCAAGAGGGTGAGCTTTTGGTTTTGGATAGCATCTGGGCTTAAAGTTGCCTCTGTAATTATTTCTAGGTGGTATTTGAGCCTGGTAAAGACTCGCCTATATTGCTGGTGCACCAGCAGTCCTCCGGCAGTATCAACAGAAAAATTACTCATTTAGTAACCCTTGGCGTGTTTATTATTAATGACCCTTTACTTAATAACCTGTTTGCATATGCTTGTATTTTACCATATACAGTATTCTATTGTTGTCCTCTTATTTGTCTACCTTGTATCTGGTTCTGAAACAAGCTATCTTGTGACTACATTATTTAAAACAGTGCACTTGCAATGTATTTTCAGTTTTTTAAAAAATCATCTCTATTAGTTTCCCTCCCCTTGTGCTTCCCAATTAAAATATTTTTCATTGTCCTTTTGTGTAATTTTATTTCCCTCTGGTTTTGTGCTGATCATTTTAAGACACTAATTACTACTCTCCAATTAGTAATTTTTGGTGGCAAATGGGGGGGGGGGACGGGACGACAACAACAACAACTATCAAATGCAAATCATTATAGTTGCTGTTTGGCATCAAACCTTCCCTCTCAGCATACTGAGGCATGGTGGGGGCACATCGTATTCTACGCATTGTCAAGAGATTATGCATTCATGCTAGTGCCACTTCTAACCTGTGAGCTTCTTTGTTTTTAGCAGAAACAATGACTTGTGTTTTTGAGGGCCGGCACAACACGGCATGGAACAAAAAGGGCACCATGTTGCAGTGGCTGAATAGATAACGCATGTCAACAGTGTAAAATACAGTGATTTACTCTAATGGAAACATGTGAAGTTGCTGAGAGTCACTTATCAGAGCCCAGCAGCCTATTTCATTAGCATTTTCATTTTTTCCCCCTGTTGTTAATTTAATCTAAGCAAACACAAAAAAGTTCATATGTGTATTTTTCCCCCTCTGTTCTCTTTTATGAGTTATACAGTCTAGGAAGGGGTGGGATCAAAACTAATTCCCTTGTCTTGGTTGGGCTGAGTTGACTCTCAGGGAATGTAAAATGAAAGTGCTAATGGTTGAGTCACTTTAACTGTAGCGTGTGTTGGGTTTTTCAAATGATATCCACGGATGTGTTGGCCCATTTGAAGGAAATGCAATTAAGCTGAAATAGCGTAGGAAGGCTGTCCCAAATTCAAAAACTGCCTTGAAAGAGGTATGGGCAAGGATAGGATGGTATGGCTGATGCTAATATATGCCCTCCAAACTTGCACATATGGTATGGGGACAGCTGCTGCTGCTATTATTATTATTGTTGATACTGATATTGATATTGATGATGATGGACCACTTTTCAACAAAGGATGCCTCTTCAAGGTAAGGGAGGCCTCCTCAAGGTTCCCTTATGTTGTGGCTGCATTGCAGCTGCATCGGTGTTGGAAAGTTGGATAGGATTGGGCCCTAAGGCTCTAATCCTATCCACATTTACCTAGGAGTAAGCTCCACTGACTATAATGGGACTTACTTCTGAGTAGACATGCATAGGATTGGGCTCTCAGGAAATCATTATTGCAACATTGAGTGTCAAACTTAGACACTCTTGAAAAACGTATTTGACAAATTCATAGAGTGTAAGCCAGGATATGAATGAAGACTACATCTTCTGAAGCAGTATAACTCAGTTCACCACATGCTGGGGCAAAATGTATTTTATAGGTATGGATTAAACTGTAGCCCAATTTGTGTAGCTATTGTAAATACAGTGGACCTTTGCTTTACAATTGGTTCAGCATACAATCACCTCACTTTACAATGGACTCTCCATAATAAAATAAGTTTCAATGTATGATAAGTTTGTTTTTTACGATTGGCACCAGTAGAACCATGTGGATGAATGTGGGAGGTAGATAAGCCAATCAGCGATATGAATGATGATGCAAATGCAAGTGTTTTGGGGAGCATATCAACCAATAGCAGCGTTTGTAACATGTTGCCCACATGTATAACCTGCATTTTTCATTTTAACCAGCAATTGTTAAAACAACATTAAAAAAGAATAAGTAAAAAAGTATACATACATTTTTATACTTTTAAATTTTTTATCATGTTTAAATATATATTTATTTACTATTCTATATGAAGCTAATATTTCAATCGTAAAAATCACTTTTTAGAAGTAGCTTAGTTCTACTAGGCAAAAATTTCAACTTCTGAGTTCTTGGAATGAATGCATTACTGGGTTCACATTATGATATTTTCATGATACAATGGGGTCTATGGAACAGATTAGTATCATAAAGTGGGGGTCTACAATATTCATTTTAGCTTAGTAAGGAACATCGTTGACAAGTAAGGCAGAGCTTTCTAGAAGGACGTAACAGATGAAAATAGTTCTTTAACAGGAGCTTGTATTGCAGTAGAGTTACTCCATAAATGATGCGTTTTTTCCTGATGATTGTGCCCTCAATGCAAAGGAATAGTCCGAGTGTCAAACTGAGATCAGCAAGACCCAGAACCAAATCCCCAACTCAGCTACGAATCTCACTGGGTGACGCTGGCCCATTCACAATCTCTTAGCCTTGTTGGAATTTTGGATGTAGTGACGCGTCTGCAGGACTCTGGAGGGTTAGGGTTAGGTGTCCAGACACCTGAGACCTTTTCCTTGCCCTCTATGATCCTTGCAGGAGGTGTGGTCCTTAATACTATTTCCTTCCTGCCCTTTCTCACACACTTTTCTTCCTTTCCACACCATCCAAGCAAGGGGGTGGCAAACTTACTGACTCCTCCCCTACACTTCCACATAAAACGAACAGCTGTAAGGTTATCTGTTCCAAAGTAGTTGGAACCTCTACTTCAGAAGATGTATATACTGTACAACTATGAAACTGTGAGTAAAATATTTCTACTGAAACCTTAACCAGCCTCTGCTTCTGTGTATGTTAACTGATAGTAGCTTAGCTGGGTGGACATTGTTGTTGTTCAGTCGTTAAGTCGTGTCCGACCCTTCGTGATCCCATGAACCATATCCTGCCAGGCCTTCCTGTCCTCCACTATCTTCCTGAATTTGCTCATTTTCATGTTTGTTGCATTGGTGATGCTGTCTAACCATCTCATCCTTTGCCTTCCCCTTCTCCTTTTGCCTTCAATCTTTCCCAGCATCAGAGTCTTCTCTAGAGAGTCCTCTCTTCACATTAGGAGGCCAAAATATTTGAGCTTCAGCCTCAGTACCTGTCCTTCCAGGGAACAGTCAGGGTTGATTTCATTTAGGATTGACTGATTTGATCTCCTAGCAGTCCAAGGGACTCTCAGTAGTCTTCTCCAGCACCACAGTTCGAAAGCATCTATTCTTCGGCGCTCAGCCTTCCTTAAGGTCCAACTCTCGCAACCATACATTGCTACTGGGAACACCATTACCATAGGAAAAAAAGGTGGACATTGCCATAGGAAAAAAGGTCATTCCACCAATTGTTCTGCTTCCCCCTTTTCCAACAAGCCTACCTTACCTCACATGCTTGTGGTGGTAAGGAGAACTTTGGGGCATTGGGGAGAATGTCACCCTGAGCTCCTTGAAGGATGGGATGAAAAACATAATAAATGAATAGAGGCCAGACCATTACTAGATTTTCCTTCTTCACCCAGACAGATTCATGGGGAAACAGGAAGAAAAGGAAAAATGCAGTAGTCAAAGGCACGTATATATGCAACATGCCTATTTTTCTCTTACTCAAGAATATTAAGGCTATTGTTATTGCTTCTAGGTTTCCACCTCTGGAAAAAGAAAATCAGTATAGGATATCTGTAACTTGAAGATATACTGTAATAGAAAACCTAGTAAACAAGCCATAATTACTATGCTGTCTCCATAGGGGGCGACTCTTTGAAGTTCAACTATACAGGCAGATTAATTCCGCATCCCTTATATTTTTTTGTAGTACTATTGGGATTGCTATAGCAACCTAACAAAATTATACATAATGTCAACATCTGAAAACATTTTTCAGGAGAGAGAGAGAGAGAGAGAGGGGGGGGGGGCTGAGGGAAAGCCACTCAAAAATGGGCAGAAGAAAAGGCAGCAATCTCAAAAAGTGTCATATATTAGAACATCAGAAATATAGCATTTGTAACATGATATTGCGGTTCTTTCACCAGTCATTCTGATGAACAGAAATGATATTTTTACATTGTCCAACAGTGGAATCCTATGTATGTCTATTCAGAAGTAAGTCCAATTGAGTTCAGTAAGTGTATATAGGATTGTGTATATAGCTTTCTAGCAGGACGTAATCCCACAGAAGTGTATATAGGACTTCAACCCAAATCAACTTTGTAAATGATCCTATGTTCTCTTCAGAATTATTATACATAGTTAATCTTCGATTTTAAAAAAGAACACACCCAATCGTCTTCCAGTTTCAATTACTTTTTGGACCAGTTTGCTGTAAGAATTTCAGTGTGTATGCTACCAATGAAATATATTTGCTAGTGCAATGCTACTCTATGTATTATGCCTAGGAAAATAGTAGCAGGTCAAAGGTTTGTGATCTCAATTATTTTATAGTGCCATCTGCAGTTCCCCCCTATTTATCTGTCACCTTTTTATGTGTACCCTTTCTCCATAAACATAATGGCATATATTCAAAGAGGTAGGGTATATGGGTTTATTAGCCACGTAAAAAAAATTTAAAAATCCAGTTTTTAACCTTTTTTTTTAAACTTTTTACATGGCTAATAAACCCATATACCCTACCTCTTTGAATATTATAGCTGGCCATGATAATTTCTTTTTTCCTGCTGTGGCATATGTAAAGCTACCCTATTTATCCTCGCAAGAACTTTGGGTGCAAGGTTAAGTGATAGGGCATATATATATCAAAGTAGTTTAACAGTCATTCCCTCTGCCCTCAGGAACCTCAGGAAATGAGAGTGAAACTGGTATAAAACCAATGTTTCTATTGTAGATAGGCCCATGGTTACATAGCTAATGACATGTGGTGAGATGCATGGCTGAATGGGAACTTGAAACTAGGTATTTCCAAGTGAGGTCTGACACTTGAGCAACTACATCATTCTGTAGGTTGCCATTAGCTCCCTTTGGTTTCATTACATGTAGTATGGATACTGCACAAATGCTGTTCCCAACTTTTCATATCAAAGGTAACCACGTTGGCTAGGCCAGCACTTCCTCTCCATGCTCTGATCTCCTTTCAACAGCTCGAGCATTGCGTTGCAGTAGGCTCAAGCTTGCCTAACATCTGAAACTCCTGCTTCACTTCACAGACTCCAGAGGTGGCCAGGTTGGTTGCACAGGATTGCTGGGAAAGCGTTTGGACTGCCCACCTTCTGCCTGGTACAGCCCTACTCCATTTTTTTACAGGTAAGATGAAATGGACTGCAGAGTTGCTCATGTTTCTCCTACACGTACTTTCTAGTTTGCTAGAGAGCCCCCCCCATTTATCTAAACCTCAAAACCTCTGCCTCCATCCAACTGTCAGAATGTTTAAATGAAAACCACGGATTAAGAAACCAAAAACAGACCCAATTGGTTACATTTGTCAAAGCAGTAGCACAGATGGGCCGAGTGTGTAACACCAAGGTACAAAATTATAAGTTTTAAAGGTAAAACTTAGTGTATTTAAAGAAATCAGCATGTATGTAGCATTAAAAGTTGGAGGGGGGAAGAGAGGCAAACATCTAAAAACAGCCCAAAGGCTGAATATAACAATGCAAGTGGGTTGCAGAAAATAATTCTTCAACATAACTCTGTATATCTTCCAAAAATAGAGATAAGTGCATTGATGTCTCACTAAGCACCAAAAAGGAGCAGGAAATTAACCCATGGTGGAACAAACCCATACCCAGCCCCTCTCTAGACAAAGAAGAAATGTCCCAGCTCTACTGTTTTAAGATGGCAGCCATTTCATAGTGATATGGGCAGGATAAACACCCTTTCTCATCTGGGCCAATTGCTGTCCTTGGTAGGCCAGGCTTGTAACAGCCAATATGAGAGAAATACTCTAAGCTCTGTCTTAATTACATGTGCTTTAAATATTGAGCAATTGAGTATATGTCATCAGGTTACACATGAAGTTCTCTCAAGGAGTGCAAATTGAATTAGGATTACCCAACTAACATAGCAACGAAGGGAGGGGATTTGCAGGTTACGGCTCCTGAGCAACAGACACTGCTGCACAAAGGAAAAAATCTCTCTCTCTCTCTCTCTCTCTCTCTCTCTCTCTCACACACACACACACACACACACACACACACACACACACACACACACGGGCTGTTTCAGAGAGGTTTTAAATCTGAGAACCATGAAACCGGTTGAGCTAGCTTAGCAAACTTAAAAAACTCACGGCCCAATCCTATTCCCCAGTTACGCCGCAAGATCACATGTTCCAGCGGCTTAATGTGCTTTCCAGCTGTTGCAAATGCGACACGCTGGAGAGCACAGCATAGCCGCCGAGGGAAGTGGCAAGTGGCCTGGTCTGCACGGTGATGGACTGTGGATGTCCATCACTGCCGGTAAGACTGCGTATGGGGGCAGAGGCATTTCTGCGGATGGGGCGGTACCGTAATTTGCACCCCATCCTAGTACCATGTTTGCAAACCGGAACGAGGAGGCCCTGCCCCCTCGCCGTCGGAGCCATTCCTTGCCCGTCACCTTTGCAGCGTGGAATGGCTCCGACGGCAAGGGGGCGGGGCCTCCTCATTCCAGTTTGTAAACATGGTACTAGGACGGGGCGCAACTTACGGTACTGCCCCTACCGCAGAAACGCCTCAGCGTGGCAAGGAGGGAGTGGAATGGTTTAGGGGTGAGGAACAGGGAAGTGATGGGGCAGGGAGGAGGGCAGATGAGGTCCAGATAGGGGGGGTTACCCTGGGGGAAGGGAACAAATGTTCTGTTCGGCTGAAGAGGCCTCCGGAGGCCAAAATTCCCCCACAGGATGCAGCAGATACCACATTGGCGCTGCTGCATTGCCATGCAGCAAGTTAGGTAGTTCATTTCTGTCAGTTCATTTCCTGCACAATCAGGTTGAATTCCCTTAATGTTCATCTTTTTCTGAAATTAACTCATAGACCAGGGGAGCAGAAGATTTCATTATGGCGGCCTGCACTCAGCAGGTCCCCAAGGGTTTATGAATATATTTGGAAATGTTAAAGGTGCCACCCAGCTAATTCCATCATGGTCCCCTGGTAGTGCCAGGGTACAGCTCATGTTCCTAGACAACTGAGATAACGTATGCCTTGAAAACTGTAAAGCCACTCTATGAATCTGAAGTGTTGTGATTATTCCACAGCCTGCTGCCCATGACACGGTTAGTAGCCATACAGCTCTGACCCAAGATAGAATCACACAAGCGAGATAGACATTCGGTGAGCAGACCATCAATAATAATAATTAAAAAACATAATTCAAATACTGGTGGGCCCCCATATCCATGGATTCGCTATCCACGGTTTCAGTTATCCACGGATCGTGGGGACCCCCCCCCAGGCTTTTACTTTTCTCCCAGTAAGTTTTGTTTAATCGTCTGTACAGAAATAGGTCGAGGGTGTTGTGTGTGTGTGTGTGTGTGTGTGTGTGTGTGTGTGTGTGTGAATAAATAAAGGAATAAATAAATAAAAATATTATAACTTAAATTTTTTTCTTTCTAGATCTTTTTTCTCATTAAGCTAGGTGGGTCCCGATAGAGTGTCATTTTAAAAAGTGGGTCCCGGTGCAAAAAGGTTTGGGAACCACTGTCCTAGTGTATTGTTTCACACTGCACCCTGTTTTCCAGGAACATATCCACAGCATTTTAGGAGGTATTAATGTATCAATTAAAAATATTACAATGGAACTGTGCCGTGAAATCTGAGTTTTCAAAATTGGCTAGACAAAGTTATAGCGTGATATATATTATAAAGCAATGTTGCATTCAGGTGATCCAGCCAGATTATTCCAGAAACTGTAGCTTTTGACACACACATAAAAAGGAAGTAAGTAGTTCACCAGGGGTGTGTTTGTCATAATATAACCATTTCCCTATAGCAGTAAAAGATATGCGATTTAACTGAGTATCTGTAATTCCCAAGGGGTGTGATTATCTCCTGACAACCGTCCTCTAGATTTGCCTTGCCGCTATCATAAAAAGTCTGCATTGTGCAAGATAATGGAGCTTAATTTTCTAGGAGATAAAGTCAGTTTGACACCAGTTTCTGTGTGCTTGCATTGTGCTGTAATGTAATCGTTTGGCCGTTTCGGCAGCCAATCGAAAGTCTTACTCCGATAGTTCCGAGCTAAAGTTGAATAAGATGGTACAACCTGTGAAATCCAAGGGCACGTTAAAATGGAAATGTGGGACAACAGAACGCATGTTTTTTTTCGTGTCTTGTCGGGCAAGTTGGGAGAGCCAAGCTGAATTGTGAAGGTTTTATGGTACAATTGTTGTATGATAGAGTTTTATTGCTGGCACCTTGCAATATTTCTCAGATTAAATAGGGACCATTTATGTACCTGTTCCATGCTGAGTCTTACACAAAGGATCACTGAAAACCACCCTTGCTTCCTATTATATTTGATTCTCATCTTAAGTTTATCCTGTACTATTCACCCTCTCTCTCTCTCTCTCTCTCTCTCTCTCTCTCTCTCTCTCTCTCTCTCTCTCTCTCTCTCTCTCTCTGTGAATTCAATCGTCATCACCTTCTTTGAATTAATTCATCTCATGAAGTAGGCTCTTGTCTCCAAAAGCCCATGCCACTGTAATCTATTTAAGGTGCCACAACACTCTTTGTTTCCCCCAGCAGGTTGTGACAAGCAGAAATAATGTTAACCTTCTGGAGAAACAGCGCTAACCATGGAAAATAGCAGAGCCTTCATGTTTTTGCTCAATATTTCATAAAGTGCATCTCATAACATGCTGAAAGTTTGCTGCTACAGAGAAATGTGAAATTAAATACGTGCTGATACTCACCGCAAAGTAGAAACTGTAATACCACAGTGTTTCCTATAACTAGGCCAGGGAATAGCTGTGATGCATCTGATATTCGAGCACGGCAACTAGTATGACATTGATGTAATTTTAATGGCACTTGGTTTTAATTATAAATATGCTGCATGACTTGGCACCATCCAGTGAGAAAAACTGGCAAACGCAGCCTTGGTTTCTCCACCTTACACTGGAAGAATGATCCAGATCATTAAATTTAAATAGCCTAGAACGGGCCACTTGTTCGCTAATTTGGCATCCACTCTGCAAATGGAGCTGTGTGCAACGATGGCCTCTCTTCGCAATGAGATGTGTTGAGCTTGGAATGTGCCAGCCTCACAGAAAAGGAGATCATTAGCAAGAGAACCCTTACTTGTGGAGGCCCAACAAACCCAACACAGTAGTTTGACAAAAAGTTACAACTGCCCTTGAATGTTGATAATTCACAACTGCTAGCTTAACTTTCTAAAGGATGGGCTATAATGCACATTGGCAAGGAGTGAATAATGGGAGTAGTGGACAGGCTTGAAATGTGTGCGGGCGTTTGCATTGACCAAGACAATCCTTCCTCCCCCTGCATTGTCTGCAGGTAAATGTGCACTGCAGTTGAGTAGTTACTCTTTGTTTGATATCCTTGACCTTCTTAGCCTTTGGCTAAAGATAGAGCCTGTTGGCACAGAATGTCAGTATATTTAGATCAGCTGCTTTCCCTAAACAATTTTGCTTCCCCCAATAGCAACTATTATTGATGAATAGAAATGCAGCTGCAGTTAAAACTTGTTATCAACATTTTCCTTTAAAGCAGAGAAGCAATGCTGTGGAATATCTCTGGAACGGTAGGACGTAATTTGAGACTGAAAAATGGATAGGCTGGCATGTTAACCATGTCACCGTGCCACGAAAGTCCCTGCCTGATTTTTACACTGCTTTGAAAAGACACAGGTGCACTCTCTCAAGAGGCACACCTGTATTTTAAGACAAAAAGGCAGTATTGGAAGAGTAATAGCATGGAGTTTACAAAAGAAGAATAGGTTTACATAATGTTTGAACTTCGAGAACTAAACCGAAAGTTGCCATTGGTTATGTCTTTCTGTGGGTGCAGACTGTAGCATCACTCATGCCTCACATCTCTATGATACAAGACTTATCCGACATTTCATATATATGAAGTGGCACCATCACCTGGCTTTCTCGGCTGTCACCATCTTGAATTGTGCAAGATCTCACACGATTCAAGATGGTGGCACCCAGGAGAGCAAATAAAAAGAGGCAACTGGGGACATCCTTCTGCACCCTGTGAGTTCGCTGTGAGGGTCTTCCCAGCCAAACCCTGAAGACCTTGAGCACCCACCTTTATATGGCAACACTTGTGTGACACGTTCATACACTAATACATTAGTGTATTGTAGTCCTTGTTCTGGGTTGCTTGTTTGCTCTCCAGAACCTTTTGTCCCTGGAGAGCCAAGGTGATTGGATGGGGGGGGGCAGGGAAATTGGGAGGACCATTGCAAGTCTTTCAATGATATTACCTCTTTCCTCCACCCCTCATCCAATCACATTGCTCTCCAGGGGCCTTGCTTCTTTGAGAGTAAGCTGATTGTCTTGACAGGACAGCGGCGCAGGGTCCCTGAGCTCGAGCTCTGCCGGATCGGCAGAGCCTGAGTGCAGGGTGCTGTTTCTCAGGCTGCGGCATGGGCGGGAGGACCCTCCCCCACCCGCTCCACAGCAGCAGGGGCTCCGTGCGTTCACGGAGCCTGTGCCACTAACCCGGAAGTGACATAATGGTATCATGTGACATCACTTCCAGGGCGCAGCAAGCTCCTTGTTACGCTCCTGACAGTATTATATTATTGTTCTCCCTTATATATTGTAAAGGGAGGGCTGATGCTGAGAGCTTAGCCTAGGGCAGGCTATCAAGTTCAGCTAGCAAGCATGATAATGTAGAGATGAGTTTTGAACTACATAAGAACATAAGAAGAGCCCTGCTGGATCAGGCCAAAGGCCCATCTAGTCCAGCTTCCTGTATCACACAGTGACCCCACCAGATGCCTCAGGGGGCACACAAGACAACAAGATACCTGTGTCCAGTCGCCACTCCCTTGCACCTGGCACAGAGAAAACCTACTCCTACAACCAGGAGGTTGCTTTTCCCCATCATGCCTTGTAAGCTGTGATGGACGTTTCCTCCATAAATCTGTCCAATCTGCTTTTAAAGGCATCCAGGCCATGTGCCATCACCACCTCCTGTGGCAAGGAGTTCCACAAACCAATAACACGCTGGGTAAAGAAATATTTTCTTTTGTCTGTTTTAATCCTCCCTCCACTCAATTTGAGTGGATGTCCCCTAGTTCTAGTGTTGTGTGACAGGGAAAAGAACTTCTCTCTATCCACTCTCTCCATCCCATGCATAATTTTATATGTCTCAATCATGTCCCCCCTCAGGCACCTTTTTTCTAGACTGAAGAGCCCCAAACGCTGTAGCCTTTCCTCATAAGGGAGATGCCCCAGCCCACTAATCATTTTGGTCGCTCTCCTCTGCACCCAGTTCCACTATATCCTTTTTGAGATGCGGCAACCAGAACTGGACGAAATACTCCAGATGCGACCTTACCATCGATTTGTACAATGGCATAATAATATTGGCCGTCTTATTATCAATCCCTTTTTTAATGATCCCAAGCATGGAATTGGCCTTCTTCACAGCCACCGCACACTGGGTTGATACTTTCATCGACCTGTCCACCAACACCCCAAGATCTCTCTCTTGATCCATCACAGACAACTCAGAACCCATGAGCGTGTATGTGAAATTTTGGTTTCTTGCCCCAATGTGCATCACTTTGCACTTACTTACATTGAAGCGCATCTGCCATTTTGCTGCCCATTCTCCCAGTTTGGAGAGATCCTCCTGGAGCTCTTCACAATCCCTGCTGGTCTTCACCACCCGGAAAGTTTAGTGTTATTCGCAAACTTGGCCACCTCGCTGCTTATCCCCAACTCCAGGTCATTTATGAACAAGTTGAAAAGCACCGGTCCCAAGACCGATCCTTGGGGCACACCGCTTTTCACCTCTCGCCATTGTGAAAACTGCCCATTGACTCCCACTCGCTGTTTCCTAGTCTTCAACCAGTTCCTTATCCATAGGAGGATCTGCCCCCTTATTCCCTGACTATGGAGTTTTTTCCAGAGCCTTTCATGAGGGACCGTGTCAAACGCCTTCTGAAAATCCAGATATATAATATCCACGGATTCTCCCGCATCCACATGCCTGTTGACCTTTTCAAATAATTCTAAAAGGTTTGTGAGGCAAGACTTACCCTTGCAGAAGCCATGCTGATTCTCCCTCAGCAAAGCTTGTTCTTCTATAGGTTTTCCAATTTTATCCTTGATGAGGGTTTCCACCAACTTCCCTGAAACAGACGTTAGGCTGACCGACCTGTACTTTCCCGGGTCCCCTCTCTTTCCTTTTTTTAAAGATTGGTGTGACATTAGCTATCCTCCAATCCTCTGGCACAGTGGCCGTTTTAAGGGACATGTTGCATATTTTTGTCAAGATATCAGCAACTTCATTCTTGAGTTCCTTCAGAACTCTTGGGTGAATGCCATCTGGGCCCAGTGACTTATTGATCTTTAATTTGTCAATTAAGTCTGAGATGTCTTCTCTTTTAACCTCTATTACACTTAATTCTTTAGTCAGGAGTGGCCGTTCGGGCAGCGGTATCTGCCCAAGGTCTTCTGCCGTGAAGACAGATGCAAAGAACTCATTTAATTTCTCTGCAACCTCCAAGTCCCCTTTTATCACCCCTTTCCCTCCCTCACCGTCCAGTGGGCCAACTGCTTCTCTGGCAGGTTTCCTGCTTCTAACATATTTAAAGAAGCTTTTATTATTCCCTTTAATGTTTCTGGCCATATGCTCCTCGAAATCTTTCTTGGCCTCCCATATCATCTTTTTATTTTTCTTTTGCCATTGTTTGTGTTCCATTTTATTTTCCTCATTAGGGCAAGACTTCCATTTGTGAAAAGAAGCTTCCTTGCCCTTTACAGCTTCTTTAACTGTGCTTGTCAGCCATGCCGGTACCCTCCTGGATTTAGAACTGGGGGCCTGCTTGTATCCTCATAGCTCTACACATAAACACACCGTTTACTTTTATATGTTCTTTTTTAAAAATGAAGTCTACAAGTAGAATTGAAAACTGTTTTTTTAATATTTTTTTAGTTGTGAATTATTTTTGTAAGTTAAAAAAATGAATGTATCTACAAAATACACATGCCGAGGAGATCATGTGGGAGCTGACAGGTTAGTATGTCTAATTGTGCAGCCCTGACCACGGTGATCCATGCCACGGTGACGTCGCGACTAGATTATTGTAACGCGCTCTACGTGGGGCTGCCTTTGAAGACGGTTCGAAAACTGCAATTAGTGCGGAATGTGGTGGCCCGTGTGGTCACTGGAGGTAGGCGGTTCGACTCCGTCGGGCTGCTCCTCTGACAGCTGCACTGGCTGCCAATTCGTTTCCGGGCCCAATTCAAAGTGCTGGTTTTGACCTTTAAAGCCCTATACGGCTTGGGGCCAGGATATTTGAGAGACCGCCTTCTTCTATATACTCCGGCTCGTCTCCTTAGATCATCAGAGAAGGCCCTTTTGCGGGTGCCGTCGCCCAAGGAGGTGCGAGGGGCGGCGGCCAGAAACAGGGCCTTCTCAGTAGTGGCACCAACCTTATGGAATTCCCTCCCCTTTGACCTACGAACTGCTCCCTCCTTGGACACTTTCCGGCGAGGCCTAAAAACCTTCTTGTTCAAAGAAGCCTTCTGAGCCCCTGCCTTTTTTTTTTTAACATCGCTGGTACAGGTGGGGGTCCTGCTGTTTTTATGCTCCTGCTCTGATTGTAGCCATGATCTTTTTTAATTGTTTTTAGACACTGTTTTTATTAATTTTTATTGATTGTTTTTACTGATTTTTATACTGTGTTTTTTTGTATGTATTTTTTTTCTGTTGTAAGCCGCGTTGGGTCCCTTCGGGGAGAAAGGCGGGATAAAAATACTGTAAATAAATAAATAAATAAATAAGTTGTGAGGTTGGATATGTCACAGTTGCAGAACCAGCTGCTCTTAAAATCTTACATCTGTCCTCTCCCTAAAGTATGTATTTACACCTTCTGCAATGCAAAGAATATAAATGCCTTGGAACTTTTTTTTTTAACTTTTTCTCAAAGCAGGAACTCTTAAAAGAGCATTTTCTGGTAAAATGAGACTTGAGTTACATTCTAGCAGAGCATAATGGGTTATAATCAGTACAGAGTCTAAATTACCCAGATGTGAGCCTTACATTATGAATCCCCAGATCTTAGCAGGGAAAGATAGCATTTGAAATAGAGAATGGAAAAGTTGGCAGGGAAACAGATAGCAAAAGAAGACACGGACAATGAAGTAGAGATTATCATCAGAACTTCATTTCTTGCAGGAGGCTTCAATATGGCTCTAGTCACTCTGTGAGAGCATGGTTTATAGGCTGTAATAATGCTTTGAAGCTTTCTACAAGCTAAGTAATATATACACCTAAATCCCAAAGATGCACTGCTGTGCATTATCCAGTTTCTATTTATTCTCAAGAAATTCTAAAATGAGGGGAGAAAGAAGAGGGTGGTTTTTTTTTTTTTTAAATCCACATTGGCTATAAACTACCATGTAAAGGTAATGAGCTACATTCAGATTGGACATGCAGCAATGTTCTAGCAGAGCTGTTCATTGAAAAGATGTCTGGAACTGCCACATGCATATAGGGATGGCTGAAGCATGCACCTCTCTGAAAGCCAACCTTCCATCCTCAAATCTCTTGTATCTCTGGACTAGTGCTTGAGGGTTGGGATGGACCAGAGGTGAAACCTCGGTGGAGCGTGTTCCGCGTGCGCGCCGGGCGCGCTGCGGCACCGACCGCACGCGCCACGCCGCTGGCCGCCCTGATGTGGCGTCTCCGCCCGAAAGACCGAGCTACACTGTTCGCGTGCGGCCAACGTGCAGCACAGCACGGGCACGCACGTCAAATAGAGCCTGCCGTCGGCAGCCGGTGCTGGCCCGTCGGCAGCCGACGTCCCCACACGGCAAGTCGACCTCGCCTCGACTTTTGCCCGTTCAGCTGTGCTCCGGCTGCGTCAGACACAGACGGAGCACGAACGTTGATACTGTAGCACGGCCTGAAGCCCGAGCTTACATTGTCCACGTCCCGCGCGTGTCTGTTGTCCCGCCCCCAGGTCAAACAACAGGTTCTAATTGGCCGGACGTTTGCTGCGTCCGTCCATGCTATGTCCTGCCAATCAGAGCCTGTTGTTTGACCTGGGGATGACAGACACGCACGGAACGCGGACGAGGACAATGTAGCTCGGGCTGCCGCTTGAATGAAGAGGAGGTAAACCGGGAGCTGGGACTGGCTGCCCCCCTCCGAGTCGCTGCCCCTCCCCATTCAAGTCGCCCCCCTCTGAGTCACCCCCCAAATTTTTGGCGCGCCAAACATTCCTTCCAGGCGCCCACAGCCCTAGCTCCGGGCGCCCAGAGCTCTAGTTACACCCCTGGGACGGACAGACAGTATTCCAAGGGTGCTGGATTTGGCCCTGGGACTTGCCACGGAGTCTTAAGTATGTAAATTGTAGTTTCTGTCTTTTGATTGTTATTGCCTATTTGATTGTTGGCCTTTGGCCAAGCCTCCCACCCTCTCAGAGCCCCCTACCTGTGTTTTCTGGCCTCCGAAAACCTAAAAACCTGGAAGTAACTGGTGATGTCATCACCAGTCACTTCCAGTGGTCCTCAGCAGAAGAGTGGTGCCAGAGGTGGAACTTGGCCGGAAAGGGGTTGAGAACCCCTCGTCTAGACCAATAGGTGGGTTACAAATCATGTTAATTAATAAAATAATACATAAAATCCCTGCCTCAGCTATTACTAGGCGAAGGCAGGGGGTGGGCCACCCCCATTGTCACCCAACTGAGGGGCTGACATGACGGGAGAAGCCCGCTGTTGCAGATGCTTTGTGCCAGCCCATCCAGAGCCCAAGCATACCTGCCCTGTGCCCCAGCTCCCAGACTTCCCATCGTGGCTACAGGTGCTTGTTGAATCGGGCACCCCACCCCCGCTGCTGTCTTACCTGCTCCAGTGAGTGCAGCAGGAACCAGTGACAGTCGTGGAGTTTTGCCGCCTTTTGCAGCAGCACTCGATGGAGCACTCCGCGTACTTCCTCAGTGGCCATTTTGCCACAACACACTCCTGCTGGCAGCCCAATCCTGGAAACGTGCTCCTTCTCCAAAATAAACGCTTGTCGGCAGAGCAATGCACTAATTGGCTAGCAGCTCCGCCAATCAATCTGAAAGGAGTGTGCACAGACCCTGGTTGAGTCACTTTTTTTCTGCCATCCAATTGGAAACAGAAACTGGGTGAACGTACGTAGCACACTAGTTGGTTGCTCAATCAGAGGAAATAGAATGGGGTGGAGAAAGAGAAGAAGGCTTGTCGTATAGAAGAAGGGGGGTGTAATATAGAAGAGTGGGTGTTAAAAATGATCCACCCCGGTTGTCAAATACACTTGATACGCCTCTGCTTATGCATGCTAAGAGAATAAGTACAGGCCCTTGTGACAGTTCCAATATGAAGTACTAGCTAATGGCTAGTCCTGAGTCACTGAGGTAATTTCATCTCTGTATTTTAAAACTATATTCCTACCCCAGTTTTTGGGTTCCTTTATACAATCATACACACAATCTCACCCTCTTCTTTATTTTCTGTCACCCCTTTCTCCTTATCTGAGCCAAGTATTTTTCTCTCAGAACACTTCTTTGCAAGCCTTCTGGTAATTTGTTACCTCAACACCACAACAAAAGTCAAGGAACTAAAGCTGTAATCTTCCAGATCTTGCAATATTTATATGCTAACCCAGTCTCAGAAGCTAAGAGCCAGCCAGTTACCACCCAATGGAGGACGGATGCCTTTTGCTATGACAGGCAGGTCCCAAACGATTTTAAGTTTGAAAAGAAAACATATTATGAGTCCGGGTTTTCTAGTAATTAGTAGTAGCGATCACACCTTCTTCCCACTCTCCACCTGTGAGAGGTCTCTGTGGGGGCTTGTGAATTTGATTAATAGAAAGTTGAGAACATTTGCTTTTTTTTCTGTGCACTAAATCTCCATCTGTGCTAAGAACCAAAGCCCTCCATTAGCAGAATGCAGTCTAGCGTTGTCGACTTTTAGTTTAAAAATGCTAGTACCTCAATGGAACCAGGGATTGGAGTCCAACAGACTATGATTAGGCAGCACAGAGAAGCCAAGAAGTGAAGCAAGTGTGATAGCAATGCCACTGCTTTGCCGCCTCACTTTCTTTTTTGTTGGGTGTTTAGCTTCCCCACTTTTACGTCGGCACCCCCTAAAGAACACGCCAGACAGAGGCTTGTGTGGATGAAATGTATTAACGAACAAGAAAACTGCATAGGGGAGACTACCTAACAACCCCCTGGGTGCAGGCGACAAGTTGGGGAAACAGTGAAACCATCTGCCTCCTCAGGTATACAGGCGTCACAAACCTGGCTCGAGGCTGCACTGGGTCTTAGACCAGGGGAACCTTTCATGGCCAATCCTGGGAGGGTGAAGGCAGCTGGACTGCAAAGGCCCCACGGCAAGCCAGTGGTGGCCCTTGCAAATTCCAGCCAGGGGGCTTACCAGCCTCACCGATCCGATCAAGCATCACGTGAGCTCAGAGGCATCACTCCGGTAGGGGCGGTACCGTAAGTTTCGCTGCGTCCTAGTACCGTTTATCAAGCCGGCAGGAGGCGGCCCCGCCCCCTCACTGTCGGAGCTATTCCATGCGGAGAAAGCAGCAGGCAAGAGACTCCCTACCCGTTGCTTTCTCCGCACGGGAATGGCTCCGACAGTGAGGGGGCGGGGCCGCCTCCTGCCGGCTTGGTAAATGGTACTACGACGCCGCAAAACTTACGGTACCGCCCCTACCGGGGCGACGCCTCTGTGTGAGCTGTCCTGGCTCACCTTCTGGCCTTACTGACATCAGGATGTACGCCAAGATTCCTTCCTACACAACCTGCACCCCTCCTGCCTAAGGAAATAACAACCACAGATAACAGGGGGAACAATGGACAAAGGCCCATGACTCAAAACCAGTCTGGGGTAGGCGAAAAAACTGCCAGCCAACAGCCAATCAGGTTGACAGCAAAAATTCCTATCCAACCCTCCAAAGAGCAGCCAGCTAATCTCAGACTGTACTAAAGGGACGGGCGGGCAGGATTTGAAGGTCTCCATGCGACTGAGGGGCTGGCAATCGCCTTGCCCCTTAGCGTACCACCCCCAAGCAGGTCCCAGCCAATCCGGCTGGAAAATGTGCAAGCCCCAGCTTGGTGCAATCGGGTGTGGTGCGACGCTGGGCTACCTAGCCCCAGCATCACCAATCTCAGTTCAAAATGTATGGAGGGAGCTACAAAAGAACAGAGGACCAATGCGTATCTATGCTTCAGTTCACACACAGGATCATGTGAAATGGCAAAAGAGGAGCAAGCCATACTACATGGCATGCCAAGAGATGTGTGGCTGATCTCCCAATGCTTGTTACTAAATGAGCCACAGGGGCACTGCTAATTTGACCAAGAAAGCAACGAAGTGCAAGCATGTTAACTTTTCCCCCATATAACTTTTTTAAACATTTAAATTGCACTGCCCCCTCCAGGAAGGGAAAAATACAGGTTTAATATAGGTCCGCATTTTTCTCCATGGAAATGGAGAAACTGTGTGGTGGGAGTGGGCAATTTAGATAAGACAAACTGAATGGGAGTGGGAATGGGTTAAACATCCCCAGTCCCTTCACCATTTTCCTTATCAGTCCTCCCATGGCTGTATATAGTTTTTAAAACGTTGGAATCCTCAGGCAGCTGTTGGAGCAGAGCCCATTGCAGCTCTCTGGTCACCTGTGTCACTGCTGTCAATGGAATGACTCTGTCAGGCAGGTGAACCACTGCATTGTGGTCTCCTCGCTCCCACTCCAACTGCAAATGGGAGCTTTCCCATGAGGTATCCGTGACAACATAGTGATCACTGCAAGAAAGTGCCCATCTGTGAATGGGGGCAGTTGGAGGAAACCCCAGACAATACTAAAGTTAGTCCCACAACAAAACATTAGTGGGGGTGTCACCCAGGTATGAAGGGGTCCCAGAGGGCACATTGCCAAAGGTTCCCTCAACCTAGAGCCTGGTATCCCCACAACAGAAACCACACCTTAGGTCAGTGGTAGACATTCCCAGGGTCAGTCCCTTGCAGCATCTGTTAAAGGTTTTCAGGGAGCAAAAGACGGGAACAGCTTCTTCCAAAAGCTTTGGTGAGTTGCTGCCAGTCAGAAGAGACACACAACCCAATCCTACCAATCTCAACCAGTTCTCAACCATTCCCCTGGGCCAATGCAGCGTTGCCAGCGTGCTCTCCGCTGCATCCCGCAGGGGAATTTAGCTGGCGGAATGCCTTGTCAAGGTAAGGGGACATTTGTTCCCTTGCCCCGGGGAAAGCTCCAGCCCACTCAATGGGTCTACGCAGACCTGTGCCAGCCATATGGCTGGCGCACGTCTGCATGGACCCATGTTGATGGATCAGGCCCGGGAAGGGGGATAGGATACGACATGCACCAGTTTTGCCCGATCCACCCACTCCCACCCCCTGCCCCATTCTGACCCCTGCGCTGGCTTATCTGGGTTGGTTCATGTCGCTCCTTGTGCTGGCGCCAGCAGGAAGGCGCAGGTTCTGGTGCTGCTTCCTGGTGCGCCATCCTGGTGCTCCCTGGTGCTGCTTCCTGGTGCGCCATCACAATGTGTTTTATGCCATGATTGTGACACTCTGCACTGGTGGAGTGCATGCTCCGCCGGCGCAGAGGCACAGTAGGATTGTACCAAAAATACTGGTCTATGTGGTCATATGTTCAGGAGGTTTCCCAAGTTGCTAATGGGCCACCATACACAATTGGTGGGCTGCATTCAGCTCAGTAGGTCAAAAAAGTGGTCACACAGCATACAGTAGTGCAGTGTATATCACAGCATACAGTAGTCAGTGGCATAAATTAAAAAAAAAAACACCCTACTACCTGATTTCCTTTCCAATATGCTGAAAACGTATAGAGCTCTTTGTCACATTTCCTTCCATCAGGATAATTGCATCTGCCAAGCTTTTGCTACACATCCCAGTTCTATTTCCCCAAGTGTGCATCTGGGAAATCATGCGAAAGTGGAAACATTATTATTAGTAAACCATTATAATACTGACACACATAAAAAAAGAAGCAAGCCCAAGTAACGGGATGATGTCATTGGAAGTAGGGGCTGTAGCACCAAATTGCCAACTGATACACAAGTCTGCCAGAAAAGGAAAGGATGTAATATACATTCCTAGTTCCATCATGTTCACCCGCAGATTCCTAAATCAAGTAAGTCAGAAAGTTATTGTTATTATTTACTAGATAAATAACCATCATTTAACAGGATGAGGAGCGACATAGAGCTCCTTGCCTGTTCCCAAATGTGGCATCTGGTGAGTGGAGGGAGGGGTGAAGCACAGGTGAAAATGTTGGTCCTCATCTGGTGGAGAAGGGGCATCCCTCTGGATCCTGATGCCATTCAATGTCAGGAGATAATGAAGAGATTCCCCCCACAATGCATCATTTTACTCTGCCCCATAGAATAAATGACAATCACTTATATGAGAGAAAGTAAAACTATGCAGTCAGGAATACTCAAGAGGTAGCTGATACATGTATGTCTACCATAGAGCATGGGTTCTCAATCAGTAGTATTAGTACCACCACTGGTACTTTGACTGTTGGTGGTACTCAGACTGCTGGACTGCTGCAACCCTGCTCCGATGCGGCGCTTTCGGTGGCACGTTTTTTGTTCCCAAAAGGCTCCTGCCTTTGGCTGAGCCTCTCAGGAGTGCTGAGAAGGCCCTCTCACCCAGAGCCTCCTACCTGCATTTTCTGGGCTCTGAAAACCTGGAAGTAACTGGTGATGATGTCATTTCCAGTCACTTTCAATGGTACACAGCAGGATAGCGGCACCAGAGATGGTACACGGCTGGGAAGTGGTTGAGAACCCCTGCCATAGAGTTTATTATAGAGCACCTGTGGAGTCTTCAAACAGGACTGACTTAGGAGCAAGTCACACTTCGAACTCTGGAGCCAGCATTTAGATTAGACATTTAAGCAGTTTTTGAAGCGATACAATAAAGACTTTGATGCCATTCACTGCAGGAGTGGTATGTCAACAGAAAACTGTTCGCACTTTTTCATGTTTTACTGATGTTTTATTTTTGTACCAGCATTTTGTACTGTTTAACAGGCAGCACTCCATACTATGTTTTATGCCAAATCTGCATCTTGTGTTCCTTGATATTTCTTTGAGTTGACTTGCTGCAGTACATACCAGATATCTCCAAACAATGCAACACCTGCTCTAAGAGAGAGCAATTTTCTAGGTGACCTCTGTAGTCATGGCATATTTCTTATTGTCCTCTTTTATGATTTGATTTGAACACCAATTCCAGAAAATGGCTTTTATTTTTAGTTTAGCTGGAGGCAAAGTATGCTAATTGTGGGAGCAATCGACTGGGACTTGAAGACCTATTTCAGTTCTGTTAGAGTGTTGCTGCGTGGCCTTCTCCAAATACCTTCAGCAACATTTTCTAATCTAGTATTCAGAATTTAAACCCTAAACAAATGCTGAGCATTGCCAAGCCAATGCATTGCCAAGCCAATCACTTTCCAATAAATGCATTGCCAAGCCAATACCTCAGAGAAACAAGGAGATTGTGAGGCTAGAACCCACCCATGCACCCCCCCAACCCTAACCCAAACCCCAAAACCCCAACTGTGCCTTTAATTCCCTTCTTCTGTGGCTCTTTGCAAAACTTTAGCCACAGAAGAAGCAAGTCATAATCCAGCCATGCTGGAAGACAGTGAGAGTCACTCAATTGCCTAGAACAGGGGTGGCCAACCGTTCAACATGTATGCTCCTGGACCTTTAATGGGTGTAGAGGTGAGGGCATTTCAGCAGGTGCAGCTGCTTTAGCAGCACCATCAGCACTGGCAGCTGCCAAGATTCTGTCTTCTACACAACTCTTAAGAACGCAGAGGCCCTAATGGGGGAAGATTGGCCACCCCTGGCCTAGAACAACCAAACGGCTCTCCCTCTCTTTCTGTAGACAAGGAAGTGTCCCTTCATGGCCTAGGCCAGGGGTTCTCAACCAGTGGTATGCATACCACTAGCCATAACCATGCTGGGACACTTGAAGCCCCACAAGAATGCGGCACTTTCTGCACCTGTTTTTGCTCCCAAGAGGCTCCTGCCTTTGGCTGAGCCTCTTGGGAGCAAAGAAAATAGTCCACCTCCCCACCCAGAGCCTCTTACTGGCCTCCGGCAGCCCCCTGCGCAGCATCCAGTGGCCTCCTGTGCCAAAAACCAGGCCAAAAACCTGGAAGTAAGCAGTGATGACATCATTGCCACTTACTTCTGGTGGTACTTGGCGTGGCAGCAGCCATGTAGGTGATACGCTGTGCAGAGTATGTTGAGAACCCCTGGCCTAGGCAACAGGGGATGCTCTTCCATTACCCCTTCAGCATGATGAGCAACCTTTACCTATCTCCAAAGCTCCTGCTCCCATAAAGCATCCATGAAAAGGGGGAACAGCTCCACATCCCTCACAAGGTCAGAGTTCTTCCAGGTCAGCAGTGTGGAGATACTCTTCCTAGAGTGTCTCCCCACCATTCACGTCTCCTCCACCTCCTCTTTCACCCTGTAACCAATATGTTCAAAAGACTATGTCTGCTGATTGAAACTGTTATTGTTCATTCCTTTTACATTTCATTACAAAATAATAATAACTGACCTGCTGGATCAGGCCAATGTTCTATCAAGTCCAGGGCTCTGTTTCCAATAGCAGCCAAAGAGATACTTCTGAACCCTTGCTAGCAGGGTGTGGCAAAATCATCCCTCCTCTGTTGTTTGTCTTCAGCAAACTAATATTATTCAGTACTGCTTCTGAATAGGTAGGTTCCATCTAACTACTAGGCCAGCAGGTGGTGCAGTGGGTTAAACCGCTGAACCATGAGCTGTCGATCGAAAGATCAGCAGTTCGAATCCGCGACGGGATGAGCTCTCGTTGCTTGGCCAGCTCCTGCCAACCTAGCAGTTCCAAAGCATGTTAATGCGAGTAGATAAATAGGTACCGCTTGCGGGAAGGTAAACAGCGCTCCGTGTTCCAGCCGCATGCTATACGCTGCGGCAAGGAGAGTCATGCCAGCCACATGACCACGGAGGCATCTTCGGACAACGCTGGCTCTTCGGCTTTGAAATGGGGATGAGCACCACACCCTAGAGTCGGACACAACTGGACTTAATTGTCAGGGGTCACCTTTACCTTATCTAACTACTAGCAGTTGATAGACCTAGATCTATCCTTTACACGGCTCTGTTTTTTTTTTCTGTCTCCCAAAGACTTCTGCAACTTTGCAAAGAAGTCGAATAAAGAATGACAACCTTGATTATCCACCCAAAATATAACCTTATTACATTATGTGAGAAGTGTTTAGAGATGTGCACAAGATAAACAATAAGAATGAAGGGTAATTACCAGATTATTATTCTGGCAGATGTGTCTATGCCCATTCTTGGCATGGTTTGGTCCCAAGAGAATATGTCAGATCTCTTGGAACTAAATTTATGACTGCCTGATTGACTGTTTGTCCTGCTGAAATGATAGCAGAGTGAAATATTCTTTGTTTTAGTTACGAGCTGTCCATCGAACGGAGCAGATTAACAGGCCCAAATGCCAATTCCAAGTTCCGTCTTATTTTGCAAATGTCACAACCAAGGTCGTCATGAGTATTTTTTTTAAGTAGGCCAACAAACTGAAAGAAACAACTGAATGAAGTGTTGTGGCTGGCAAAAGATTATTTAGGATTTTGAACCAGCACAGAATCCAACAGACGTAGGAGAATGAAATGGCCAAGTCATTCTTGTGGGTCATTTTGGCTCCTTTTCGAGACAGGGTTTGGAAGAAACTATCATTGTGACTATAACCGGTCAAGATTTTTTGTTCGCTGATGAAGAGCACATGCTTGGACCGAGTTGGGACTGTCATTTGAATCTTCTTAATGAGTGCATCTCCTGCAACTGTGGAATTCCACTTCTGAATTTGATTTGTGGTGCTGCTATTTTTCAGGTTACTTGCTACTCAGGATTTGGGGAGGCAGTTGATTATTCATGGGGAACTAAGGGGGCACTAACTATGGATGGATAGGTGAGGAGCAGTTGTAGACATTGAATAAGGCAGTGTTTGCAAAACTTCTGATTGCAGAGGCTGACATTTTTCCTGAATTTAAAGTTGGGAGCACTTCTCACTCTTGCAGCTAAAGAGGTTTACTTTTTCAACATTTAAGAATAAACTCGCCACCCCTTGCATTGGTGTATAAATTGCTAATCTAACAGCCCAATCCTATCCAAAGCACCATGCTGGGATGTAGCAGGGCTGGGGGCAGGCTCCGCTGTATCCAGCATGGGACTGGCGGCTGCTGGGGGCCTCCTTCAGGTAAGGGGACATTCATGTCGAGCCCCAGCAGCCTCTATGGGGCTATTCAGATGTGCACCAGCAAAATGACTGGCGCAAATCAGGGCAGCTCTATGTCGGACTTTCAAGCCCAGGAAGGGGGATAGGATTCTGCCGAGGCTGCCACCCTCCCAGGCCTGATCTGCCCTCCTCCCACCCTCCCACCACCTGGAACACCTCCTCCCCCATTCCACTCTCCCCCGCCCCCTCTGCAGCCTGGCGGAGCCTACCTGCTCTGGCGAGGTCTCCAATGGGATCTGGTGCTAGCAGGCCGGTGCAAGCCTTTCCACTGGTGTCATGAACCTCCACGCTGCTGCAACATGTCTTATGGCACATTTGCGACAGCATGCATACTCGTTCCACTGGCAGAAGCAGGCATAGGATTGGGCTGCCCGTGTGTTTCCTGTTTGGAAAAAGATAAGCCAAGATCTAATACAGAGAGCCAGTGGGCAACCTCATCTGAGGGTGAGTCAGCGGCATCACTGGGAGGCGCATCACCCACCTGCTGCTGACGCAGCGTCAACCCGCACCCCCACTGCCCCTGCGTCCCTCACCGCTGTTGCCGCATCAACCCCTGCTGTCGCCCAGCCCCGGTACGAGCGGGAGAGGGTGACGACGCGTCTTCTTCGGCCAGCAGCTCGGCCGCTTCTGACTAGGCCAAAAGCGGCATTTTCGCACATGCGCACAACACTGCTTGAAGCCTCTTGCCTTCAGCGGCGTTGTGCGCATGCGCAAAAATGCCACTTTTGGCCTAGTCAGAAGCGGCTGAGCTGCCAGCCGAAGAGGATGCGTCATCACCCTCTCCCGGCTCGTACTGGGCGGCAGCAGGGGGTGATGCAGCGGCAGCAGGGGGCGCGTCACACTCGGTGTGTCACCCCTCCCACCATGTCGCCCCCTGGCGGATCGCCCCCCGCCACGCATCAGTGATGCCACTGGGGTGACTAATTCTGCAGCATCTCTGCACTGAAAGTGATTGGCTGATCCAATCACATGTGATGTTGAGATGCAGCAGAATTAACCACTTGTGGTCAGCAGAGGCTGATTGAAAGGAGATAAAGCCAAAATCATAAATTAATTTGGTAAATTATGGACATGGAAGCCACTCACTGTCTCAGTGCAGCAAAATAAGTAAACAATACAGAATTCAATGCAGATTCTTGATATAAAGTTGCAGGCAGGATACAGAGATTACAGGCATACTGAAAGGTGGCATTTAGCAGGGGCAAATACAAAATGCACGTACAGGCGTCCCTCCATAACTGTGGTGCCCTTATCCACAGTTTTACTTTTCCACGCCCCCACCCCCCACGCCCATTACCTTCCCTAACCCTTTGTTAACAGGAAGCAGGAAGCTTCCTGGTTAGGACTAGAACTACCTACATGTTCCAGGATTCTCCCAGGGAAGCTTCCTGCTTCCTGTTAATACTCAGGCTCAGCCTCTCTAGCATTGAAGCTGCTTGTCTGCTTCTGTGCTACAAGCAGCATGCTGCTTATAGCGTTTTGTTAAAGCAAGACACATGGTTGCTTGGCACCACTGCTACCAACACAAAGGAAGGTAATGGGCGGGGGGGCACAGGAGCCCCACGGAGATAGGATTTACTCTTTTCTGTGGTTTCAGCTAACAGTGGTGAGAGCAGGAAACTATCCCCCGTGGGTACAGGGGGGTGGATGCCTCACAAGCAGGCAGTGCACTGAAAGGTGATTTTGGAAGCAGGAGGTTGCATAATGTGGTAGTTTTATCTTCCTAGGGTATGTGGCCTGAGCAGGCATACTGAGTCCTTGAGCTTGACCTGACTTTCAAGAAAAGCAGTGTCCAATGTTCATATTGTCCATTCTGGGGAATAGCGATACTAGTCCATGATGGCAAATCATTTGCGTGGGCAGGCAGGTTTGGCTTGAGTGGGGCTGCCTGGCATCAAGGCGTATTCAGTCCACGGTTACATGTGTGTGCTTAATGCTAATAAAATAAATAATCCAGGAAAATCACTACAGGTGATATCTTCAGTTGTATCTGTAGAGTGAGATCTTGCCACCAGGAGTTGTGGCCTGCCTGCTGGTTGTAGCCAGTACCTGAAAAATTCAGGGCGAATGCCTTTGTTTTACCTGCAGGCAGTTGCCTTCAAGTGGCAGCCAAAAGACGGAGCCTGAGGGTGTCATCTGCTGTTGGGCTATTACACACTGGCTGCAACAGAACAGATGGTGGAGTGTGAGGAGGGCTTACTTTTGTAGTATCCCCAAGCCACATTATTAGGAAGGCCCTTCCACAGAATGCTTTCCGTTTGATAGTCTTTCTAATACCAGGTGTTTTACCTAAATTGTCTCTGCATATAGTCTGAAGTTGAAAGGGGTGGAAAATGCTGTTCATGGCCTCTGTTTTTGTATACAAGCAGAGCCCTGCTGGATTAGATGAAAGGTCCATCTGTCTGGCATCCTGTTTCCAGCAATGGCCAGTCAGATGTCCCAGAAGCTTACGAGAAGAACAAGGAGGCATGAGCCTCTGAACAAAGAGGTTCCGTTTAATTATCATGGCTAATCACAGTTCATAACAGAAGACAGAGGGTGCTACGAGGTGGTGTGTGAAACTCACACAGTTTGCCAAGTGATATCCCAACGCAATGGGGCTTCGTCAGGGAATTGGCAATTCGTCCTTCCTCCAACTTGCTGAACTCTGACTTATTCCACAGTAACGTACTTGTCAAGGATGTTGCGTACAGTTTATATATTTGAGAACTGGGTCCTGAGTAATGTAACATATGAAATTATTCTGAATGGAGGAAATACAGCCTTTGAAAATGTTGGAAGAGGGCAAGCATGTGAGCAGAGCCAGTCAGTATATAGTCAGTGGTTGTGGGTGTATATGTTAATCTCCACCATTAGGGAGAGTTGTCTCCTATTCAGTTATTATTAGTAATTGAATTTCTATCCCACCTTTCTCCGCCATAGGGGGACCCAAAGTGACTGGTATGGGGCCTTGTGGGTTGCTCCCGCCTGATTTGGTTGGACTTCTCATTGGTTTCTTTTTCCTATCATGTTGTTCCTGCCAGTGTACCAATGGGTGCAGTTCTTTCTCTGCTGTAGTAAAGTTCTTAGCAAAACTCAGGGATTGATTCCCTCTGCTCTGCTCAGAAAAGACTACTAGACTGTTTTTGAACTCTAGACTCATCTACATGCAGGTCTTTTGCCATAGTGGGTACTTGAAACTGTCTGTCTGTGAGCACCTGCAGATATTATGGATAACAAGAGCCACTGGCTGACTGTGACATAAGAAGAGCTCTGCTAGATCAGACCGAAGGTCCATATAGCTCAGCATCCTTCTTTTCAACAGTGGCCAGAAAAGTGCTTCTGAGAAGCCCACAAGCAGACATCCCAGGAATTGCTATTCAGATGTAGACCATCACTTCCATAGCTGATTGGTGGCACTTCTTCATATCATGCTTTCTCAGAGCAGTGGCATTCCTACACCCCCCATGCGGGGGGAGGGCTGCCGACGTGACACCCCCCATGTGATTCCACAAGCCCTGCCCCTGAAGGCGTGACAGCATTTTTGCGCGCTACCGCTGAAATTCGGTGGCGGCATGGTGCAAAAACACCCCCAGCGCTCTTTTAAAACGTACGGAGCCTGGGCGGGTGGGCGGTTCAATCTGGTGCCCGAATACGCAGCCGTCTCCGGCCAAAGAAGACAAAAAGCGGTGGAGGGGGCAATGGATCCGGAGGCAAGTACACACCCTGCCGCTTGGCGCCCTGTCGCCTTGCCCCCCCCCCAACGACACCTCTGTCTCAGAGGTACATTGAACTGTTAAGTGAGCTATGGTGCTCACATGTAAGCCATGTAGACACCAACTCAGAAGCACCATCAGTATGACAACTAAATTTGATTTCTTCTTGTCACTGGTGCAGTGATGGAACTTCTGAATGGATATCTGGAGGCAGCAATGAACTAGATCTCAGCATGGTGGTTCTTCTGTTTGGGATCCCTTTCTCTCTGAAGGATCAGATGAGTGTTGTTGTTGGTATCTACATTGACCTTGAATGCCAGGTATGAGGCCATGGCCCAATGCACCCTTCTTCTGGTTTTCCAGCTGTTTGAGCTCCCAAAGAAGGTGATCTTAGTGATACATAGAGATGCATCATGTACAACTATTGTAATGTCCTCTATATCTTCGTGTATATACAGCAATTAGTTCAAAATGCAGCCACTAATTTGATTATAGAGTCAGCTGAAAGTGACACATCATGCCACTGCATTGCCTCACCTTTTTTTCCCCAGAGCAAAATTCAAAGAATTTTCACTTTTTTATCCCTAAGTGGTACAGGCCCTGCTGTCTCATCCATTATTAAAAACATCCTATACATGAAGCTCCACAGAAGAGTCACTGCTTTGTGTGCCTCTTTGACAGGTGGGGATGAGCAGCAGGGCTTTCTCAGTGGTTGCACCTACTCTCTTGAATCCCCTGTCTAGGAAATCCCCCAAGCAAATTATATACACTTCATCTTCTGCAAATTAGTTTCTCTCTCTCTCTCTCTCTCTCTCTCTCTCTCTCTCTCTCTCTCTCTCTCTCACACACACACACACACACACACACACACACACACACACACACACACACACACACACACACACACACACACGTTCTGTGGTAGGGTGTAAAAAATAAATGCAATTCTTTAAAAAAATCCAAAAAGGAACTTGCATCTTGTAACATACAAAGGGGAGTCTTCCCCCTAGTTCAGAGGTTCCCAAACTGGGGCGTCGCTACACCGTTAAGGGACGTGGCGACCCATGGTGACATCAACCACGGATCCAGGATTGCACCGCCGCAGACTAAAAGTGGCCATTTTACCTTCCCTGGTGGCTTTGGAGGTCCTCTGGTGGTTGTGGGGAGCCTGCAAACCCCTCTGTTGACCTCCCCAAGCATCGGAGTGGCCCTCCAACACAATCTCAATCCACTTCCAGTTTTACGATGAAACCAGAAGTGGGTTGTGATCACATTGGAGGGCCGCTCCGACACTTGGGCAGGCCTGCAGAGGGGTCTGCAGGCACCCCACACAACCCAGAGGACTTCCAAAGCCACCAGGGAAGGTAAAACAGCCACTTTTAGTCCACGACGGTGACAGTGGTGGTGCAATCCTGGACATGTTGTCGCTACTCCTGGGAAGGCCCCACTGCCACTTAGGGCAGCATAGACTCTTCCCAGGAGTTTGGGAACCTCTGTCCTAGTTGTAGGAAAAAATGCCAATCACCATGCACATCTGACCATTGTGGGAGTGGTATACGTTCCTCTTCAGACATTATGGTGAAGCCATGCCTGTGAAATGAAAACGTGACTATGCATTTGTTCTACAGTACGTATCCGCTGCATCCAAAGCTACTTTCTCTTTTCTGTTGAATGAGGGTTAATCAGAGGTATTAGATGATGGATAACTGCCATCTGCGAGCTGCAAACTGCAACAGCGAATCAAATGCCATTTGTTTTGAAGCAATATTTAGGACTCAGCAGATAGAAGTCTCCTGGGTCAATCCTGCCCACCTGAATGGAGCTGCCTTCAAATAGGAGTCTGTAGAGAGAGGTGTGGTGAAAAGCTCTCTAAAATCTTTGGTCTGTCTCCATTTTGGATTTCCTGTCTTGGTTTTTCTGCCTGCCTGCTACAGAGCCCTGGTGATTGGCGCATGGCCAGAGGCCTTGGGAGCCGTGCTTTGAGCTACCCTGTTTATTCCTTATCTGCATGGGAACAGTGATACAGCAACTTCTCCCAATTAACTTCCCACACCTGCGCTGGCCATCACGCGCTTCTTAGATCTGGGAGGGGGAGCGAGGAGTGAGCTCATCTTCGAGAACTTTCCCTTACGTGTAACCTTTTCATTGGTCTGCTCCCCCCTGTCAATCACCTTACCCCCAAAAGTCTACTTAAGCTATTCTGTGGACTCCATCTTGGGTTCTTCTTTTCATTCTCTAACTGACCTTTGTTGGAGACAGTTCTCCCTGTCTATGCTACTCCTATGGCCTGACTTTAGCCCTTGCATTGGGCGAGCCAGCCCTGCACCATCCTGCCTGGGATGGCTGACTATCCTTTCTCATCTTGGTGAGTGTGTAGGGAAATGTATTTAGCTGAGGAGTTATTCCTTTATTATTTTGTGCTGTATTTTAGTATTTGGATGTTATGCCTTTACTGTTGCAACCACAGTTGCTCTTATCTTTTACTTGTATTACTATGCTTGGTTTGCGTAGCCTAAACTTAATAAACATTTTTTCTATTTTACCTGGGAGTGTTTCCTTGAAACCATGGAGTCTAAGTCCTGAAGCCTTGGGGCTTGGTTACATACTACCTGTGTCTGCACGTTGTATCCCCTAGCTGGCTTGATCAGACAGCCTAGTGGGACCAACGGTTCACTCTGCACCCCTTCCCAGTAGCCTGGGACTGGAAGGGCTAGGAGGTACCCTGGCTGGTGGCAAATACTATTCCCTTGGTCAGGGGTAGTTGTGTTATTCTCCTGTGGCTCAGGAGTGCCTTCTCTCCCTCCTTGGTCAGGAGTGGACACCCAAAACATACAAAGAAGAGGCAAAACCCCTCTTGCTAAGGTGGCGTGGCTTTGGATTGTGCCAGCATCGAAGCTCGGGGGGCAAGCCTCTTCGTCACAAGAGGCACTTGTGGAAACAGGAATTGCCAGAAGACAACCTTGCGGTAGAGAGATTTATCTTGGCCTCCACCCATCACTGCCTCTTCAATGTGCCCCTTCAGGAAAGGTAGTCAGTGGCCAGTTTGTCAAAGAACCTGTTCTTTTGAGGATACTCACTTTTTTTGAAACAGTTCCCATTTCAGGAGAGCTGCTTTAAAATGATGTTTAGTTTTATAATTGAATATGGATTGCAGATGTGCTTGTCTTGATCTCCTGTGCACTTCAGATGTTAATCGTAAGTAAAGTAAGTTAAGCCAAATAGTCTAGTCAAAGTTTCTTTTCCTTCCACCTTGTTTTTACAAGGTGAGGTCAAGTCCGACACTGTTTTGAAGGACAGCCATTGATCTTTGCCCATCAGAACTGCACTCCTTTCCTGTAAGCGGCTTAGATGATTGACGGGCATATCTGATCCAGACTGACCTGGTCTCTAGAGAGAATACATCAGAAAGGGCCTCATGGAGGAAATTGTTTGACATGCTGCACACTGATAGAGCCATCTGCTGAGACATATGATGCCTTCCTTGCATTTGGGATGCACACCAACATTTCAATGGGGACATTTTTGAATGGTCCCTCCGCAGAGGTCAGAAAACAGCTCTAATCTCTTGATGGCGATCTCTAAAAAGAGATGCTCCAAAGTGCCCGACAGCTGCAGGGGAGGACAAAGGTAAGAAGGCAGGGGATAATTTGCCTGACTATAACTTGTAGATAAAAGAAGTTGAAAATATTACAGTGCATCCAATCCTGTGAAGTCTGTACATCCTATTCGTTTTTGCTTTGGATAGTTTGAATGTGTGTATGTCCAACTGGAGGCCCAATGGCCTGTAAAGCAATTTTATCTGGCCTCTGAAAGCCCAATCAAATTTTACTTAATAGATGGGAAACACTTTGCCTATGGTTCCGTGTATAACAACAACAATATTAAAAAACGTTATACATGTAGACATAGCAACGTGTAGAAATGAGCGGCAGCACTATCAGTGTTACGACAGGCCTGTAACGTATAGAACACTTGCTAATAGCAAGTTGCTATAGCATCAAAACTGACCCATTATGAGTTTGTTAATTAAGTGCTTGCTATTACACACTGTCACACAGACACACACCTTTGTACACTGTAAAATAGAATACAGAGAGAAAAGAAGGGAGTCTTCAATCATGCCAGACGTACCCTCCAGAAACCTGACGTGGCTCAGCTACCTTGAGGGCTTCTTTTGGTCAGCAATAGGTCAGGCACATAGTTTTGAAAATTAGCAATAAAAATAGAGGCCACGTTTATGGCTTAATTTTGTTCACCGGATGTCCTCAGATGTCTGCCCTGAGGAGGAACAGTTCACTTTCATGTGAAATTTGAGTGGCAACTCTGCAACAAACAAGGGGGGGGGGGGAAACGTATCACAATGACCTTCACCACAACAGATAGTAATGTGTGAATCATTTGCTCCATGTTCATGCACAAGAAGAACTAGATTTTTTTTTATTGTAACAAACTTGGCAAATGTACAAATGGCTGGGGGGGAGGGGGAAACACACCTCATTTTTCTCTCTCCAAGGCAAAATTCACCTTTCTGCCACAGCTAGTATGGCTAGCAGAGTGTTTGCTGCATGATATAGAATCCCTTTTTGTCTGCACTGTTATGCTGCTGTGGGGAATTGTTAAAAGTTGCTGAAGCAAAAGGAACAATACACTTGAATACTAAGTGCTGCTACACCACAAGGCACGCAGACAACCCAGACTGACAACTACAGTGCTTCTAATCATAAGAATGCTCTCTAACCTGCACTATCTTGGTCTTCATTAGTGCTATTGGAAGGAAAAACACCTTTAAAAGATTTTTGGATAGGGTTATTACAGAAATTGAACCTTAATTGAACTTAATCTCCATAATTATGCATAATTATCCATGTTTATGACTCCTACAATGAGCAGACAGGGTGGGTTTTTTTTTTGTCTCCTTCCGTTAGCTGGAAGACAAAATGACTTAAGACTTTCTAGAATCATTGGGTAATATGATCATATTCACTGCAGTGACTTTATTAAGTTGTATAGTTTTAGAATTCAATTAGAAAAGAGTGTATTTTTAGTGCTTGGCCTTTGCTCTGCAAAAGAAGATGAAGCGAACAACAGGGCCAATGAAAACTTTTGTCCATTTTTTTGTGTTCCTTGAAACAGAAATAGAAGTATTTACATCTTGGCCAATCTTGGTGGCCAAGATTCCACCACGCTTGTTTATGAACCTGGAAGCATAGCTATCAATGTGTCTCTGTATAGGGGGAGGCGTATGGACTGGTCCTCTAAATGGAGGGCCAAACAACATCTTGCCTTCCTCCTTTGTATGCCTGTTTCCGCCATTGACATTCAGGTGCTGGAAACGTTGCCCAGTATATATGGCCGGGACCGATTTCTTATTTACTTTGGCTCAAATAAAATCCCGAGCCAGCTCCTGGCTCAAGCCCCTGGGCTTGTGGGCTTTGGAATTCGACCCCAACGTCACTTCAGAGTTTCCTCAATCCAGAGGCTAATTCCTGCTCTCTCCAAGAGCAAGAAAGAAGAGGTACAGACAATTCCACCAGTAGACCTGCTGTGGAGCCCAGAAGGTCCTTCTGAGCAGTTGTGCACTCTAATGGATCATCCAGTGCCCTCAGATTTACCCTCAGCAATGGAGGTGATGAATTCGAATGCCCCTAACCCATCTGTTACTGCAGAACAGCCACGCTCCCACTTCATTAATCCTCAAACAGAGCCATTTGACTTCAACGTGGGATTAACAGAAGACGAGGCAGATGCCAAGTTACTGAATGGCTTTTCCCACCTGCCAACGAGTGAGCAAGAGTACCTGATTTCTCACCTGGAACTATTGGTTTTATCCTTTTTAGCAAAGAAACAGACATCTTCGGACAAGGAGCATCAGTGTGGGATGGGCCTCCCAGCCTGCACTACACAGAGAGAAATTCCAACGTCCATGGGAGCAGCCCCTTGTGAGGCGAATTGTTATCCACTGCTTTCATCAGTCATAATTAACAAAAAGCCAGTATTTTCCAACGTAAGTGTACCCTCTGATGCCCCTGGACTTTGCCTGATATCGGAAGGTGTTAGCCCTAATCATCATCAGGAAGCTCAAATACCAGTTTGACTGTGCAAGTCAGGTGCAACGAAATTGTTGGAAATTGCCTCTTGGAACATCGCTGGTTGGACTCGATGTAAAAGCCAGGACTATCCTTTCTTCCATCGGAACTATGATGTAATCTTATTGCAAGAAACATGGACGGCCAGTGAACTTAGGATAAATGGCTATCATGCCTATAGTATGGGGGAAGTTTCGGGGCGGGGGCGGGGAGGCTGAAGGGGGGTTTGGGCATTTTAGTTTCCACATCTCTTAACGTAAGGTGCAGAGAGTTGCACCCCTTGGCCCATCAGGCCATGGCCGTTTGTCTTGAATTCGGTGCCATAAGACTTCTGGTAGTTAACGTGTATCTCACCCCTCAACAAGCTAAGGCCCAAATAAATAAGATCTGGGATGACTTGGAACAGTACATTGAGGATCTAATGCTGGAAAATTCAGCGGATCAGGTCCTTTTGGCGGGAGATTTCAATTCTCGTATTGGCCCATTTGTTCACCCCCTGGAGGGGAGATTGGTAGGGCATATAGAGGAACAGGGTGATACCAAAGTTTCTCTTCATTACCCGCGTCTTTCCAAGGACAGTAAGGTAAACCTTGCTGGCTCCCGTATGGTAGAATCGGCTATGAGACTTAATCTCTACATTCTAAACGGGGCCACGGCGGGGGACTATCCAGGGGAATTCACTTTTTTAGCAGGAGCAAGGTGTAGCACCATTGACTATTTTCTGGTTAGCGAAAATTTATCATCCTCAGTTAGGCGGATGCAGGTGCTCCCAGACCTAGACAGTGATCACTTACCTCTCCTCTTATGGCTGGAGCTCCCATTCCAACATGCCCATCTTAAAAATTTGGCTGGAACATCTATTAAGCCCTGGAAACGCGAGGGTTGCCGCGTCAAGTGGACCCCTCAGCTTGACCAAAGGGCTAAAGAGCTCCTGGCAGAAGAGACTAACGTGGCCCTCCGTAGGGCCATTATGAGTAATCAGGAGGGAAATGTTCTCCTGTCTGCTTATAAGCAAATTATTCAGGGGTTGAAGCCTTTATTGGTGCAGGAGTCCAGCCCACAGGCCAATCAAGTACGAAGGCATTCAAAAAGGTGGTTTGATGGGGAATGCCGTGAAGCCAAGCGGATGCTTAATTCTGCCTACCAGGCATATCGAACTGCCCCTGGCTTTGACACCCCAGCCTTCTGTCAACATATTCTGGCACTTAAGAAATCTTACAAAAACATAGTGGCCAGGAAGAAGAAGACAGACATGATGGCAACCTGGGAGCAACTAATTCAATCAGCTAAAGAGAGAAATACAGCCCATTTTTGGAAATTGATAGCCATTCATTCATTCAAGGACACTTCACCTTTAGACTCACTTATTTTGGCCAATACTTGGGAACTCTATTTTCAAAAGCTTTATGCTGATTCATCCGGCAATGGTCCTCTGCAAAATTTAGACGATCTCCCTCAATGGCCCCCAGTTACTGTAAAGGAAGTCACAGTACTAATTCAACAACTTAAAAGAGGTAAAGCTCCTGGCATTGACAGCATCCCTCCTGAGCTGATAAAAAAACCATGTGGACTGGTGAGCCCCGCTTTTAGCTTCCCTTTTCACTAACATCAACACCATGGGACGGATACCGGAGGACTGGCGACAGGCTGTTATAGTCCCATTTTTTAAGAAAGGCAAGAGGGATGACCCAGCCAGTTACAGACCAATAAGCTTACTGAGTATTATCAGTAAGCTTTATGCAAGTCATCTCTTAGGTAAGCTTAAAAGTTGGTCAGAGCAGGAAAGCTTGCTGGTAGACGGGCAAGCCGGATTTAGGGAGGGCAGGAGCACACTAGGTCATTCCTTGATTATGCAACATCTGGTGGAAAAATATACAGCCAATAATCTTAGTTCCATAAATGCTACATTTATTGACCTAAAATCAGCCTTTGATTCCATCTCTAGGGTCAAACTGTGGCAGAAACTGGAGGGTATGTCCATTGATCGTAGATTATTGTGCCTGATTCGAGCCCTGTACTCCAATACATCCCTTAAGGTAAGATGCACCCAGTATGGGCATTTTACAGAACAAGTTCCAACCTGTAAAGGGGTAAAACAGGGCTGCGTCCTAGCGCCTCTTCTGTTTAACATCTATGTAAATAGCCTGGTGGAGTACTTGGATTCACCTGATTTCCATCCTCCAATGTTAGCCAACCGCAAGATACCTGTGCTGCTATATGCGGACGATACAGTCATCCTCTCACGAACACCAGTGGGACTTAGAAGGGCCTTAAAGAAGTTCAGTACTTATTGTGACAATAATCAGCTTCTCATTAACTACTCAAAAACCAAAGTTTTATCCTTTGGCAAGAGGCCAAAAATCAGGGTCTGGAGCATCAACAGCCACAAGATTGAGCAGGTTTGCACCTATAAATACTTGGGGGTAATGTTGCAAGCGACTGGAGCCAGAACTGCCCACCACGAGTACGTGGCTGAGGTAGGCCAGAAATCTGCTAGTGCAGTAGTTAAGTTTTTTTAACACCAAAGGTGGCCATTATTTGCTTGCGGCAATTAAGTTACATCAAGCAAAAACTCTGCCCCAGCTTTTATATGGGACAATTTTGGGGCCCCTTTCCTCCAGTTTCGCCCCCTTGGAATGGGTGCAATCCAAGTTTTTAAGAGCTATATTCCAAGTGTCTAGCTATTTTTCCAATGCAAGCTTGCGCTTGGACTCTGGCCTGCTCAAGGTTGAGGCTAGGGTTTCCCTAGCCTCCATTAATACTTGGCTAAATCTAAACTTTAATGCCCAGGGCCTAACATCACTAATTCTACAAGATAACTTTCAATCGTCATGGCTTATGGCAGTTCACAGGAAATTGAGACATCTGGGACTTTCCCCTGAGGTTGTGCTGGCAATGGACTTTTTTCAAGCAAGAGCAGCCATAAGGCAAAGGCTGCTAGACACAGAGCGGCAAGAGGACATCAGCAGAACCCCACACTTTTTAGCTGCAGAGGACACTAGATATAAAGTAGCACCGGCAGCTTATCTGTCACTGCTGGAGCTCCCTACGCATAGGAGGGCCTTTTTTTTGGCCAGGTGGAGAGCCATCCCTTCGGCATTTTTGGAGGGCTGTTTTAGAAGGATTCCAATATCTGAAAGGGTTTGCCTGTGTGACTCGGGAGAAGTGGAGACAGTAGAGCATGTCCTGTTTCGTTGTCCATTTTATCAGGGGCTGCGTGCTAGGTTTATCTTCCCCTTTATTAAAAAATATCCCAGTTTGACTGACGTGGAGTTGGCCAAGACGCTCCTCATGGGAAAAAGCCCCTGGTTTACTATCCAGTGTGCACATTTTTTGGCAGCTGCTTGCAGAACTCGAAAGAGTATTGTCAATATCGAGGGAAAATTTTAATGCTTATTTAAGTTCTGTTTGTTCTCTTTTGTGTAGTGCTTCTTACTTGTTTTACCTTAGGCCTGTTATTTGATGTTTTGATGATGTTGTGTTTTGCTGTTTTATGTTGCTGGTCATTGACCATAATAAACTATTGGATTGGATTGGAAACAGAAATAGAAGTATTTACATCCTCTGAATTTTGTTCTTTTTTGACCTGTCTCTTTTGAAATAGTTGGATGGATGAGTTTGCACATCTCAGTAGTAGTACCAGGTTGGATGCACCCCACAAATGGAGGTGTGAGGCAATGTTACAAGACTGCTCAGTCCTTGACAGAGAAAAAAAATGTTAGTGGGGCAGGGCCCATCAGGAAGGGCACAGAGGCCAATGGCCCTAGTTTAACATTTGCCACCCATCCACCTGAGGAAGAAAGAAAGAAAAATCTTGGCATTTGGAGCATGCTGGCAACCCAACAGCTCAGATAATGATGAGCACAGGTCAGCCAGTGTTACCACTCTTTGAATCTTAGTATGATGGGGGAATCATATTCAGTTTCCACTTGGTTCTGCATAAAAACAGAAGCTCCTTCTGCTTTTGAAACGTGACTGCGCTGTGCACATATCCTTCCTGTTACCCTTCTGCCCCATGATGAAGTTTAGATTGCAAGGATCTGTATTTCTGGTGTCACTCTGTAAAGATTCATGCAGATTATTGATGGCATTCTCTCTCTCTCTCTCCACATAATACACATTTGTTGTTCAGTCGTTAAGTCGTGTCCGACCCTTCATGATCCCATGAACCATATCCCGCCAGGCCTTCCTGTCCTCCACTATCTTCCTGAGTTCGCTCATTTTCATGTTCGTTGCATCGATGATGCTGTCTAACCATCTCATCCTTTGCCTTCCCCTTCTCCTTTTGCCTTCAATCCTTCCCAGCATCAGAGTCTTCTCCAGAGAGTCCTCTCTTCGCATTAGGTGGCCAAAATATTTGAGCTTCAGCCTCAGTACCTGTCCTTCCAGGGAACAGTCAGGGTTGATTTCATTTAGGACTGACTGATTTGATCTCCTAGCAGTCCAAGGGACTCTCAAGAGTCTTCTCCAGCACCACAGTAATAAATAGCTATATAAACATTGGACAACAAATTTTAACAAAGGTCATGCCCCCCAAGATTAAATTAGTCATTTCTTATAGATTTTGAGGAGGCTGAACACGAATATGACAATGAAAATGCAAATTTGACTATGGTTTGTGAAAGATCTGCAAAAGATAGTCCCATAGACATGTACTAGTAAATGCCCGGCAGCACTTACAACACCTATGTATGCAACGCGAACTGCTTCTCTTAAGCTAGAGCCAATCCACAGATTTTATTGTCATTTTTGTTTTCAGCATGTTGAAGTTAGTAAAGATTCGTTCTTTCCATTTCAGGGTCAATTTTGTGTTCTCCAGTGTAATAGTGTTCAATATGCACAGTCACAATAAATGCAGTCTTTACCATCTGCTTTTGAGGGGTAGTGATAGTGTATTAGCAGGTTGGCATTAGTGACATACATGCGTGTGCACTATTTTTATGCTTCCTCGATGCGTGAACCCCAAATGCATCAATCTTGATGCTCCATTACATATTAACTGTCTCCATTGTTTTGAGTGTGAATGATTAGTCGAAGCCTGCACAATTTGAGATCCATCAAGCCAAACTCAGTTAGTCAGCCATGTACTGCAGGTACTTGGTAACCCCCTTAATTTTGTAATCTCAGACAGATAGCAAAAACAAATTTTGTGTTGGTAAGGAGCTAGATATGACTGGTGGGCTGTGTTTTGCTTGGTAGGTGAAAAGTTGTACAGAGCTGGTATTGGCCTTTAGATGGGCCATCCTAAACCTTGTCTCATTGCATCAGAGGCGTTGTTAGGGGGGCGGGGGACCCCAAGGCGACGGGGCGCCAAGCTGCAGGAGGGGTGTACTTGCCTCTGGATCCGCCGCCCCCACCATTGCTTTTTGTCTTCTTTTTGTCGTCTTCGGCCACAAGATTGGCCCGCCTGCCCGGGCTCTATATGCCTCCCAAAAGCAGTCGAAAAGCGCTGTGATCGAAAAATGCCAGGGGGTGTTTTTGTGCCACCGCCGAATTTCGGCGGCGGCACATGAAAATGACATCATGCCCCCAGTGTGGCTTGTGGCGTCACATGGGGGGTGTCACGTCAGTGACCCACACAGGGGGTGTAAGAACGCCACTGCATTGCATGACTGTAGTCGAATTACACAAAACACATAATTTTCTGAACTGATTGCATTTCCTTTTCTGAAGAATATTTCCACAGAGAAGCCTAGTTGCACAATTGCATGCTATTACATGAACCAGGGCTATAGCCAGAGTGGAGCCAATGGGTGAAATGTCCACCTAGACTGCTGCTTTGCCCCACTTAGAATTTTTGGGGAAAATGTACTTTCTAACTTGTGACAGGACAGCCTCACATAAATATGAGAGCTTGTTTTAAGAACAAGAATAATTTGTAATTACACACACACACACACACACACACACACACACACACACACACACACACACACACACTGATTTGGTGCTCCCCTCAAAAGTGTTGTGGTGAGACACTCTAGAGTAGGAGTAGCCAACCTTCCACCATTAGGGCCTCTGTGTTCTTAACAGTTGTGTAGATTAGAAGACAGAATCTTGGCAGCTGCACCTGCTGAAATGCCCTCACCTATACAACCATTAAAGGTCCAGGAGCATTCATGTTGAAAGGCTGGCCACCCCTGCTCTAGCGATATCTCACTACTCTATTCTTCTCCACGTCATCTTCCACATTCACCTTCCTGGTTTTCACATTCAGCGTGAGAAAGGAAGGAGGGGGAAAGAGGAGTAGTAGTGACTGAAGCATTTGCTGAAAGTGCTGTCATGAACTCAGCAAGCTGCCTGGCCCTGTGGCAGAAGCAATGGGCAGTTGACCCACCTCACAGTGGCAGTCACAGCTGGTTAGGTTGGCTGCTCTCTTGACAGTGGGGGGGGGGGGAGAGCAGATGGCTGGCCACAGTCCTCACCACTCTAATCTACCTCCTGAGGTGGTCACTTCTGTGTGCCTCATGAATGACCTGGACCTGGAGATCACTGATTTTCCATTCCTGTATTTGAAGTACTTGTTGTTCAGTCGTTCAGTCGTGTCCGACCCTTCATGATCCCATGAACCACATCCTGCCAGGCCTTCCTGTCCTCCACTATCTTCCTGAGTTCACTCATTTTCATGTTTGTTGCATCGGTGATGCTGTCTAACCATCTCATCCTTTGCCTTCCCCTTTTCCTTTTGCGTTCAGTCTTTCCCAGCATCAGAGTCTTCTCCAAAGAGTCCTTTCTTCGCATTAGGTGGCCAAAATATTTGAGCTTCAGCCTCAGTACCTGTCCTTCTAGGGAACAGTCAGGGTTGATTTAATTTCGGATTGACTGATTTGATCTCCTAGCAGTCCAAGGGACTCTCAGGAGTCTTCTCCAGCACCACAGTTCAAAAGCATCTATTCTTCGGCGCTCAACCTTCCTTATGGTCCAACTCTCGTAACCATACATTGCTACTGGGAACACCATCGCCCTGACAACAAACGCTGCCTACAGCCATGACATGAACCAGTTGCGCAGCTATCCATTACTGTTGTGGAGGCTCCATGCGCAGCTACAGGCAGTCACATATGGGATACCAAACTTCTGAACAAGCCCCTTGTCGTACATATCCTTGGGCCAACATCGGTTCAACAATGCAAATAATATATTAATATGTTGGAGAGTACATTCTAGATGTGTAGTCAAATGGAATGACAAGTAAAGGATAACAATACAATCTGTTCCTAGTAACCTTATGGCTGCACAGAAGGGAATACTGAACCTCATGTACCAATATGCTGATTATATTATTAAAACGATTATTCATTCAGCTGAAGGGTAACGGACTGAGACAGGCATGAAAAAGACTTTTACACTTCTGCAAGGTGCAATAAATTTAGGCTTCTGCTTCGGTCAGTTAAGCTCCAGATTGTAAAAGATCACAGTACCCCAGGTAGGCTTATGCTAGCAAAGTAGAAGAGTTAAGTTGCTGGAACAGCTTCATTGAACTGTATACATGCAGACATCTTTCAAGAGGATCTTCCATAGACGCCTTATCAGTCCTGAAATTCTTATCTTTCAAAGAAGTACAGATTTCTTTTTCCCCCTCGGTCAAGATACATTGAAAAGATAAAATATGTTTAAGAACAGAACCAGTGTTATCGGTTATAGGGTTAAAAACCGTGCTCATTAAAAACGTTACTACATTCTTTACGTTTCACCCGCTATCTGTGGAGTGCTTCTTCAGAAGCGGAACACCAACTCCACCAAGTAATACCTAACCTCTCGGCCTGCTCTTACCTAGCGAACTTATATATCCATTGATAGGATGTTACAACTATTCCTCATCTCATTAACTGCTAATCAATCCAGCAGTCTACCTTAGATCTTAAAGTCCCATTCACTAGGTTATAACTCATCTCTAACAAGCTCATTGAAACACCTTCTTTATGCTTCATTTCCTACCCCAGCCCCTTTTATTCTGCCATTTCTTAAGCATTTCCTGAATATAAAGGAATTCCTCACATGTGTGCAATACCAAGGCCATATAACACCCACACACAAATCCACTTTGCTGCAACTGACAGACCATCACACCAAGGCTTTGTAAGATTTTTTTTTCTATTTAATAGTACAAATCATGAGTTCAAGGGTGAATTTAATGATGAATTCAATGCCTGTTTACTCAGATTAAGATGTTAATGGGCTTTTTAAAGCATATGGCTGTTAGGATAATCATAAAAACTGCCTTCGAGTGCAAGATCAGGAAGGAGGAAGGTTCTTAGATTTTATCATGTATTTAATACATACAGAACAATATGGAGAAGGGTAAGTAAGGGAGCATTCTAGTACATTTCCAAAGATGGTCATCACGAAGAAGGAAAGGAGGGAAGTGTTTAGTGCCTCCCGTCAAAGAGAGATGAGTCTGAAAATAGTAGGGACACACAAATTCTCTCTCTCTCTCTCTCTCTCTCTCTCTCTCTCTCTCTCTCTCTCTCTCTCTCTCTCTCTCTCTCTGGCAACCTGATGTGCACTTTTTCATGGTGCTTCCTACTGGCCCAAAGATTCAAAAACCTACAGAACATCAGTAGAGTGTCATCAAGCACCACCTGGTATTTTAGGTCAATAGAACGCCTTATATAAAGACTCCCAGTATTAAGTCTGCTAAAAAAAGGCAAAAATTAGAAGGAAAAAAAAGATATATTAGGCAATGACTTTCAAGACTGTCTGGAATGGTGACCTAGCTGGACAGAGGCCCCCCCAAACATAAATCAGAGGCGTAACTGGGTCTTCTGCCGCCCGGGGCAATGACTGATGATGGCGCATCACCCCCCCCCCGCCACCAAATACTTCCAGGTTTCGAGACGCTCTGGGCTTTGTTTTCAAGCCAAGCAACAGTTTTAATGTACTCTGTCTTCAATTGAGGGTACAGTTAAGGGGCACCAATGATCTCCATCACTTCACATCAGGATCAACACAGAAAATATACGTGAAGTATACATGTAAGCTATCTTTCTTTCAAACCTCTGCAGCCCATTGACAAGGTACTCTATCCAATTTTCCCTTGTGTGTGTCTACTCTCTGCAATCCTCTCTAAAGTGTGTGTGCCACTCTTGTGATTATTTTTTCCTGTATATTGTGCTAACGTTCCTCTCTCTCTGTCCTATTTTCCCCTTTGCTTCTTTCCCCCTTCTCTTTTGCATATATCTGCATTCCCCCCTCCTCTTTCAAGATGCTAGGCTGTTTTCTTAATCTACCTAGCAACTAAGTTATTTACTGTATTTTACTCTTGGTTTCTCCTTCCTCTTATTCTAAATATTTATCCCTACAATAACTATTACTGTATTGCACCTATATTTCTATCTACCTTGTCTTTGTTATGTGCTAAGATACTTTATGGTGCATTACAAGCCTACTGCCCAAGGTCCCTACACATGTTTCGTTCCCTGTATCCTCGAACATGTCTGGTAACCACTGTTCCCCCTAAGGTGCATGGCTGCCCACCTCATAGCCAAACTCTGTGCTGTCGGAGCTCAGCTACCTGGAAGTCGGTGATGGTGTGGGGACGCCATTGCCGAACATCTGGAGGCCTCGCCCCTCCACCACCACACATCCACAAAAGGACTCTGTGCAGTGCACACAATTCTTACAGGGAACACGGCTGATAACTCATACCTCCTTAAGCCATTTCTGGATTTTAAGCATTTGGATTCAGATACTGGACATAGATATTCAATTCCCGAATGGCCCAGGTAAAATAATGGACAGCTGGCAAGCCTCATTTTCTCATCTTTTTGGCTGCCAATTGTAAGACCTTAAGACAACTTTTATTCAATATTCTATGACTCTCTGGAGCTTCTTGCAATTCCAGAGCCTATATGTAGCTGAGTGTGCTATGATTTCCCAGCAGATATTGTGTTACAAAAAAGTGGGCAGCCCTCACAACATTCCCCTGCCTCTCCCTTCTGGGAAGCATTTTATTTATCATTCTGCATCTGAATCCAGTAATACGAGGGCCTGGAATCTAAATGAACTGGGCCATAGAATCTATACGTTGTAAAAAGCCCCCAGAAAGGGTGAATACAGATGAACAGTGCATGTGCCTACAAACGTTGACTTATCAAGCCAGGACATGACCTGCCAGGTGCTTGACAGCTCCCTGGTTTTGCAGTTCTAAGCCAGGGGCAAAAACAGGAGGCTCTCAAGAATCTTATGAGGTTTGGTGTATAGATGGAAGACTTTAGCTTGGTAGCTGAATGTTTGCAGGCTTGATTTGCTGAATGGTAACTTACTACTGTGTGAATGTAACTACATGGTAGTTGGTACACTGCTGCAAAGAGGTGAGAATGATACCAGTTCTTAGGACAACGTGGAGAGGCCATACTGACGACCAAAGTACAAGGTTAGCTTCCTTTGCCCTGGGTAGCTTGGTCACCTGTAACATCCTTACAAGTGGTAAGAAGAATTTCATCACACTTATCAAATTTAGAGAGCTGGTCGAACGGTGGCCTGTATCACCTCAAACAAAGAACTTACCAAGTGATGACATGCATGGCAAGTTGGTAAATGGATGTCTACAGTCCCTTAGAAATATGAGAAATGTCACCCCACCTCAGAGGAGTCACTATAAGGCTATGGCATGCAATGGACACAATTCCTAACATACAGGGCCTGGGGGTGGAAGGAGTGGAATAACAGATCTCCCCATCTATATTATGCTACTCTACATTGTTAGTTTTCAAAATTGCATATCACGAACTGTGACACGGCTGCAGGAGCTGGAAATTCTTGGGCAATTTTCTCTCTGCACAAGACAATATTTCAGATGATACAGTCATAGCAACAGAAGGTTCCTGTAAAATAATTTATCCAACTCACTGCCCTAAGGCATAATTATCCCCACATCAGGATTACATAGAACCATGATACTGGATTGTATCTGAAGGTCACCCAGAGCTTAAAGAAAATTAAACACTATTACACCATTACAAGCCTGGTAAGGGACTACACATGAAAAGCAACTATTACCATCACCACCAGTACTGAAAGCACACAGTAACGTGTATAACAAAACCAAGGCTGCAGCCCAAAGCACAACTGCTTATGAATAAAGTTTCATTTAACTCAGTGGGACTTATTTTCGAGTAAACATGCTTATAATTGGTGTGACCAAGCTGAAATCTGCCATTCAGTTAAATATGCATAAGTTACCTCCAGACAATATACAGTAATCAGATCCCAAAAGATCTCAAAGAAGTGCAAGGAGAAAATGTTGGGGGGGGGTGTTTGTGTGTGTGTCCAACTCCAAAAAGTGTCCTTGCTGAATCAGACCCATCTAGTCTGACACCCTGTTTCCAGCACGTGCCAACATGTTGGCTCTGGAAGCTTCCAGGAAGAGCACAAAGGCAACAGCCCTGCCCTAAATGTGTCTTCAGCACCTGGTGTTCTCGGAATATGGATATTTCATATGCTGCTGATCAATCCATCTTCCATGAATTTTTAAATTAATTGATTACATTATTAAGTAAAATTAGCGGCTTGCCATCGCTTACCGCCAATGCTGCTTGCTGTTGCCGCCACTGCCGCCGCTTGCCTCTGATGTCCTGTCCGCCACTGCTTCCTCTTAATCTTCTGAGTCGCATGGTGCGGCTCGACGCTTCAGAGTTGCCCGAATCCTGGCCGAGAATCGGGCGATTCCGAAGTTCCCAGCCATGCATGTGCATTGTGCATGGCGCGACTGGGAACTTAGGAATTGCTTGTTTCTTGGCCGGGAATTGGGTGACTCCAAAGCATCAAGCTGTGCCATGCGCATGCCTTGTGCAGGTGCACAACGCCTGGGAGCTCCATCTTTGGAATTGTCCAGCAAGTCCCAGAAAATTCTGAAGGGCTCCCAGGCGTTGTGTGCCTGCATGATGCTCACGCAGGCAGTCTTCAGACCCAGCTGACCGCGGAGGATGCATCCGTCAGGCCAGGAAAGGCCGGAGCTCCTGGTTTGGCTGGGCCAGTTTCTGGGGGCTGTAGGTCAGATACCATATGCCCCGGGACAGGACCTCAAAATCCAGGATTGTCCCAGCCATTCTGGGACATATGGTAAGCCTATTGAGTAGGGACTTGGAAAGAGTCATTAATTTATAAACGGGCAGCCCAGTCCTTTCCAGGATTGGGGCTGCCGGTGAGAACACTTTGCGACAGCAGAACAGAGAGTTCCTCTGTCACAAAATGCCCACCGACAGCATGCAGCACTCCATCAGTGTCCATTTTTGGAGCACTGCTACAAGAGGCCACAGCACTCCCTGTGCATTGCTGGACCCCACTGCAGCCACTGGAGCAGGTAAGGCAGTGGGCAGGGGTGGAAAGAGGGTGAAACTCGGTGGGGAGGGGGTGGATCCTGCAGCAATGGTGCACACCAGATCCTATCCCCTCTGCCAGCAGTCTTCCTGCCCCCTTTCTCTCCTTGGACTTGCACCAGCTAAAGAGTTAAAGAGCTGGCACAGCCCATTGCAGAAAGGGAGGCTTATGGAGAGGTAAGAGGATTTAAATCTCCTTTCCCCTCTAAAGTCTCCTGATCTTCCCCCCTCCATCAGATACAGTGCTTGTTTTTGGTGCGGCTACACCAGCGGGGGGTGGGGGGAAGCATAGGATTGGTCTCCAAGACTGCCTTTCTTTTATAAGCTATTGTGCACATTTTATTGGGCACGAAATGACATCATGGAACCCAAATTAAAGTGAGCATTTGTAAATATACTTTGAGACTAAATAAAAGCTACAAATTAACAGTTTAAATAAATCACCTGCTTCTTTTTAGTATATTAAATGAGGAGGGAAGGTAAGTGGAAAGTGACACTGAAAGTCAAATCAGTAATTCAAGTGAGACATTTGATATTTAGTTGTGCTTGTGGTGAAATGGCATCTTTGTAACATTTACTTAATTTACAAGCATACAAGTAGATCCTACAAACATGAAAGCTGAGGCAAGCAGGTTTTCCTACAATGGGCAACAGATGGCCCACCCTACCCCAGGTCCATACAATTGTTACAGAATTCCCCATGTCATATTGAGGCACTAGAAACATGTTTTTTGAACCAGGATTAATGCCAGGAAAAGTGTGAAGCCCAGGCATGATTAAAAGCCTTTTTGTTTGTTTGTTTGTTTGTTTTTCTTCTTCTCCTCCCCATCAAAAACCATATGGAGGATGGAATTTTCCAAAGGTTGCTGCAGTCTTATCTAGACCCAAGGGACATGGCACAACCATTGGGACATGCCACCATCAAAGTTAAAATATATCTGTTTGGGTAAACAGAAGAATAAAGGATCCTAATCCCAAGGTGCCCCTGCGCCCCCCACCCCCACCCCCAGTCAGTTGCAAAATGTAGGGACTTATATACAGTACAGAAATATATAGACTTATAGAATAAATTTAACCCTGCTAACTGAACAAAGAAGTACTTTTCAAAGTGGCGCTTCTCTTATATTGGGGGGGGGGATAATTGTCCCTATTCACCCCAGCATAGTGTCTTTTCTGCTGGTGCTCTTTTGTATGTTTTTAGATTCTGAGCCATTTTGGGACAGGGAGCCATTTATTTATTCATTTATTTGATTTTTTGTGTGTAAAATACTTTGTTGGGATGTAGTATATACTACTACTGCTACTTCTACTTCTACTTCTACTTCTACTATAGCCTCTACCTGTTCAATTGAAAACATATTGGGCATGAAATGACACATGAAAACATATTACATTCTATTGCCTTTGCTTGGATTTATTGCTTCCCTCCCACCTCTAATATCTCAGTAAACCAGCATTGGTTCATTTCACTTGCACTTGAATTTTCCTCGTCAGTTAACTCTTTAAGTGCCAGTACGCAGTGTGGGTGCACCATGAACCAATGGCAAAAAATTCTCACATGCATGTCTTGGGAAGCATACACATGTGTTGGCTGGAGACCAAACACTGAAGACCCAAGGATGGCCGGAGGAGGAAAAGCTTTGTTTTACTAACAGCTTTATTCGCGAGCCCGCGTCTCACAGCACAATCAAAGGAGGCTGAGAGCCAAGATGCAAGCATGGTCTTAACCTTTATACCTTCAGTACGCATGGCATACACTCGAAAAGCTTTAGTTCTTCTAATTGGCTCAGCTACCCTTATGCCCTCATGCCCTTATTTGGGTACATGCCCACTTTTCTACATTCCATTCTCGAACAAAGAAAACTCTACTGCGCAAGCGTGATTACAAAAGCGGAGACTCAGCATGTTTAAAAAACGTTTCACCTAGTACTTTCCATTCTCCAGCCTGTGCCTCAAAACTCTCCATGACTTTTATCCTACATCCTACATTTCCCCTCTCAAGAATCAAAAGATATCTTATATTGTGATTCTTCCTTATCCATAGCCGTCCCGTAAGAGGTGACCTCGTTATTTTCCTCCTCTATTTTCTCATATAGTGCTAACATTGCTAGGTTAGTCTGCTGCTGTACAATTCTAGTTACACAGCCAGTTACAAATTTCAGAATGCAAGGAATCATACAAGGCAGGATGGCAAGCAATAACAGCATTAAGAAAGCGAATATCACTAGTCCCTTGAGCCACCCGAAATTAGGTAGCCATGACGTTAGTCATGACATATCCCACCCATTCCACTTCTGATCTGGAACATAGGCCACCTTATTGATCTCCACAGCCAAATTTCGGATGGCTTCCCCATGATTAGAGATATTAAAGCAACAGGCTTCAGAGGATATATTCAGCGCCTGACACAACCCACCTTGTCGGGCTAAAACGTAGTCCATCCCCAATTTAAGCTGCAATATAGCGGTTCTTTGCTGGTCCAGCTGATCCGCAATTAACTCCAAGGCTGTGGCCGTGCGATTGGCTATTATTTGCACCACCGCCTGTAGCCGAATTATGCGGTTTAACTGATATATAGGGCCTCGTGCTCCTGCTACAAGCTCATGTTGGTCCCAGGAAGCAGGGGTGTAATGATTGATTATCCTCTCAGCTGTCCACACGTCTTCCCCCCAGTTGGTAGTCCCTCCAATGTCTATCCCATTTAGGAGTTCCGTTCCTCTTTTTCTCCTTATGTGTTGATCCTGGGGTTGAACCCACATGGGTGGTAGCAGGTACGCCAAGTAGCACGCACCTTCCCAAACTGGAGGCAGTTTTCTATATGCGGTTCTCCCACAGACCCACCAAATTGGCTTTAACATAGTGGATTGTGGGCTGGTACTGCTTAGAAACAAGTATAGCGTGGTGGAAAACACACTACAATGGCTAGTGGTGACGTTTACCTCCGTAAGGGTATAATTCCACAACTGTTTCCATATGGCCCAGAAACAAGGAAGACAGGGAATTTTTAGGGGGTTGATGAAGGTGAGGTTTCCATATAAGTAATGTGACCCGTTATACCTTACATGATAGGAGCACCGGGAGCGTCCCACCCATGTTCCCCGACCTGTGTTTCGTTCATAACAGACCCCCCCTTTTCTACCCCAAACTGCTAGGGTATCTTTCCACTGGTCTTGGCTTAGAGGGTCATGAACGTTATCCTGTGCATGTTCTATCGCATTTAGTGGGAGAGGTATTAGGGGCATTCCGGATTCGGAACTTTCTGGGCCCAAAGTACAAATCCAACAGCCCTGTTTGCCCATACTGTTGGTTATATTAGCTACTGTCTCGGCCATGAGAGTCCATTGATTATTGAATGTGTGCCCTCCCCATAGTCCCTTCCAAAGCCCTTACTAAAATTATCCACCATACACTGGAGTACCGTTTTGGAAGTTTTTCCGCCCATTATCCACCACAGACGTCACACGTTCCAAACAGACAAGACAACAGAGGGGTAGGGTACGTGCCGGCCAGTAGGGGGTCTGGCTTAGGCTGAGGACAGCAGGGTATGGACAAACAAATCAAACACTTGCTCCGTTCGTGGCTTCCCCAGTCGCCCGGGAGAAGAACCGCACTATGGGAGCTCCGCACTCAGTTTAGGTTTGCTGCTAATCAGCGCCCCATTCACATCCACCCAATGCTCACGCACACTCTTTCATACACCAACCCAACCTGGACCACGAGGTACACGGGACGTAGCCGCGTCCCACCTCTGGTCTCAGCGACAGATGGCAAGTCTGTGCTATACCTTGAGACGTCTCCCACCTTGTGCACACACCTATACTGTACCTGCCGGCAGGATGTTCCCTTTGCTGTATCAGCGGGCTCCCAGGGCGTCTCCTGCGACCGAAACTCCTAACCTGTCTCCAGAAAAGCGGAGTGGCGCCACAGGGAGGGGTCTCCGCCGCCGGAGAGTCCCTGTCGGGGCTTCGCCGAAGGACAGGTAAAGTACCACTGTAACCATCCGAGTCACGGCACCAAGAAATGTTGGCTGGAGACCAAACACTGAAGACCCAAGGATGGCCGGAGGAGGAAAAGCTTTGTTTTACTAACAGCTTTATTCGCGAGCCCGCGTCTCACAGCACAATCAAAGGAGGCTGAGAGCCAAGATGCAAGCATGGTCTTAACCTTTATACCTTCAGTACGCATGGCATACACTCGAAAAGCTTTAGTTCTTCTAATTGGCTCAGCTACCCTTATGCCCTCATGCCCTTATTTGGGTACATGCCCACTTTTCTACATTCCATTCTCGAACAAAGAAAACTCTACTGCGCAAGCGTGATTACAAAAGCGGAGACTCAGCATGTTTAAAAAACGTTTCACCTAGTACTTTCCATTCTCCAGCCTGTGCCTCAAAACTCTCCATGACTTTTATCCTACATCCTACACATGTTAATATGTGTGTCTTAGAGCAGTGTTTCTCAAACTGAGGGTCGGGAACCACTTGGTGGATTGCGACCTGATTTCTGGTGGGTCCCAGGTGATGGAAAGATCAGATAACTAATTGCCTCAAGCCCTGAGGCTATTCAAACATCAGATAGCTGCTCATTGTCCTTCAAAAGCTGATCTCCTGCAGCTTGCAAGATAACTGCTAATTGCTCTGCAAGGAGCTGAGCTCCTGCAGTTTGCAAGCTTGTGTAACTATAGGGAGATAAATGTTTGAGCATCTTGTAAAGCTAGGTGGGTCCCGATAGAGTGTCATTTTAAAAAGTGGGTCCCGGTGCTAAAAGGTTTGAGAACCACTGTCTTAGAGCATGTATGGCAACATTATCCTGTAACTAAGCCTAACGTGTACATTAAATAATTGCATACTTTCCCTCAGCCTTTCCCTATATCCATTTCCCTCCTCTTCTTCTGTTGTCTCTCATGTCTTTTTTTAAGTTGTCATAAGACACGTCTTCTCACTTCATTTGATTAATGAATTTATATTTATGTTTTTAATTAACACATTTATAGACCATCTTTCTCCGCCTTTTAAGGGGTCATCAAGGTAGTTTACAGTCTCCATAAAACAATAATATTCAATTTAAATACGAAACAACAAACAACCAATAAATAAATGCAAAATACAACTTGGGAAAAGGCCAAATGGAACAAAAACATTTTCACCACCTGTTTTAAAACTAACAGCCTGAAGGGCTGCTGGACCTCCAACACGGCACCCAGTTTCCAGTGAACTAGATCATTTTATAACAAAAGTTGAACAGCACACAGGGCCTAAAACAGAGCCCTGTGGCACTCCACCTGATCCCCCCCCTCCAGGTTGATGTGGAACCATTTAATAGAACTCACTGTGAATGGTTGTTCAATCAGCTTTAAATACTCATAACAGCTATGCCACCTAGCCCACATCTTACCATTTTATCCAAAAGGATATGATGGGAGATTTGTCAAATCTTCACTAAAATCTAAGAGTACTATATTCACAATGTTACCATCATCTACCAGACTAGTCAGTCATTCTATTGAGGAAGGAGATGAGATTCACCTGGCACAATATGTTCTTGACAAAAACCATGCTGGCTCCTAGTGAACACCCTGTTATTTTCTAAGTGCTCAGTTATGTTCTGATTAATAATCTGCTTTCCAGGATATAACGTCAGACTGACCAGTTTCCTGGATCTTCCTTTCCCCCTCTTTTTTTTAAAGATAGTAACAACATCCCTATGTTATCATGCCTAATTGTTTCTTTTACCAATTCTAGGTGGAATGTGTAAAAATTAAGATTGAATGTGTCTCCCCCACATTTCCATACAAAGGGAACAGCTTTTAGGGTTCCCTGTTCCAAAGTAGTAGGAATCTCTGATCACTTCAGAAGATGCATATATACAACTATGAACTATGAGTAAAGTATTACTATGGAACCTTAACCAAGCCTCTGCTCCTATGTATGTATTTCTTATCGATAGCAACTAGCCCGGGTGGTGGGATATATATTACCATAGGAAGGGGGTGCTTTCACTGATTGTTTAGCTTTCCCCCTCCCTTCCAACAATTTGCAGGTAGAGGGTGTAGCTACTTCATCACACCCCATACACAGATGCCCCACATCTCACTGCTTCATTTTACTTTGTCTTGCTGATATTTCTGGCATAGTGCCTTTGTGCCCTCTCCTGATCTCCTCTTTTAGCAAATGAATATCTTGGCGAATGTCGTGCTTGAGACATTGAGAAGGGTGCTTGAGAAACACCCTTCATTGCTTTGACACTGACAATGTGCTTGAGATGGGAAGATTTTGCCTTTCTATAAAGTGGATAACTAGATTTCTTTCTGGTTCCTTTTGTCTTTATGATCCTATAACTGAATATAACTTAATCCCATAACACAACTAAGGATTGGGTACCCAGTTCCGTCATGAGATCCTTTAACATGGAGTCTGTCTACATCACCAAGTGTAAGTTCAAGTTCTCAGTGTAGGATATATGTAGAGTTGCCATAATGGATCCAGAATACTGGACACGGACAACCATTTGATGCAGGTGGGAAAACAATCATGTCCTTTAATCTATGCCCTCCTTCACCTGCTGTGCTCACCAATATTTCAGGGGTGTTGTATAGGAAGTGATCAAGGTATAGTGATGGCCCAAGTTTCACTCCATTGAATGGATTGGATAAACTTTGTGCATTTGGTTTGTGCAAACCGGTCTCCTGATGATCTGTTTCAAATCTATATCTTCTTCCCCTCCAAATAATACTGGAAAAGTTCTCCACTACAACAAGATAGTGGTCCATCTTAATTTATGTAGGAAACAAACACAATAAACTTTGAATTAAGAATTGTGCATTCAACAAGGAGAGATTAATTACAGTGTGCAATAATTCATAGGTAAATCCATAGTGCCCTACAATTAATGTACACAATGTATTGGAGGGTTACAAAGGGTACAGACCATGAAATTATACTCACATACTCAATTAACACTCACATCACAGTTAATTATGGCGAGGACATTTCAAAAATGCCCTTTTCATCCACCTTGTGAAGTTTCCTTGATATGTGTGAAATAAATGATCCCCCAAGGGTGATTAAGGAAGGTCTCTCTTAAGTTTGCAGATGCTGACAACTTTTCTAATGAATGCTATCAAGCATAGAAAGCAAGCATACGTCCATTTGAGTGGAGGTAGAGCCAGCCCTTCAGAATCAATTGTCTGCTTACTAGCAATATCTAAAAAGAAGAGACATTAGTAGCAGAAGCTTTTAATGACCTGAAACGTTCTGTTCAGCTGAAAACAAGCAAGTGGGCTGAGCATGCCTGGTCCAAATTATGCTCGTGGTTAAGTGGTTACAGAAATGCATCCCCATGAGAAATAATTTCGTTGGTTTTAATGTTATTGTTGAATTTACTTTATATATTTTGTTGCGAGTTATTTTACATTAGAAGTACTGGCTCAGACGTTCATGGTCAGTATCCATCAACTCCAGCTGTTCTCAAGTCAGTTGTCCATGTCAACTATAATTGGATTGTCTTGATGTTTCACCCGCTAACTATGGCGGGCTTTACGACAGTGGAATAGGTTTCTGCTGTTGTAAAATGGCTTCCGGCAGAGTACATAGCGCTCCTTCGGTGGCCATTTTGGGAGTGCTGCCACAAGAGGCAGCAGCGTTTCCCATCTGTTGCTGGGCCCTGTTACAACTGCCGGAGAAGGGAAGGCAGTGGGGCCGGTGGGGGAAGGGAGGGGTGAAATCAGGTGGGGAGGGGGCAGGGAGGTGGTGGAACGAGGGGCGGGGAGGCTACAGGAGGGGTGGATCCGGCAGCAATGGTACGTGCTGAATCCTATCCCATCCATCATGATTGTTTTCCCACCTGCATCCATCAACAGCCTCCCTTCCCCTTATCTCTCATCAGACTTGCACCAGGTAAAGAACTGGCACAGGTCCACCATGGGGACCAATTGCGGTGCAAGAGGGTTACGGAGAGGTAAGGGGATTTCAATTTATTTTCCCTTCTGAAGCGTCCTGATCCACTGCCCCCTGCTGGATACAGTGCGTTCATCTTTCGTTTTTATATCAGTGCTACAAGTGGTTCTTCTCATATTTTACAGGACAACTGAAGCTGAAAGAATATATAACTTACTGTCTGCATGTGAACAAATATCTCAGCCAGGATATAATCACAGGTTTTAGCCAGAGACTCCCAGATCCATGTATGGCATTGTAACCACTGACTCCTGTTGCCTGACTCTCTCAAAATGGAGCCCATCTTATGTTCTCTGGACTCTTGGTAAGACTTTTCATTAAGCCAGACACACTGCAGAAAACTGCAGGAACTGAAGCCACCTGCCAAAGCCCTTAAAAAAGTCTATTTTGTCTAACAGATGCTGGAGGTGATTAATTAGCTCCCTTCCATAGCTGTCAAGTTATGCAGTTTGACTCTATGACACATGACTTGGAACCTATTCACCTGAGTATATATGCACAGCTCTGCTGTACACTTGATATATTCCTTTCCGTTTCATTCTTGCGAGGGAAAAAAAGAAGAAATGAATATTTTCATCAAGGTAATGGCTTACAGTGCATGGCTTGCTTGCTAAGGCTGCACACCTGACCTATTTTTCCAAGAAGACTAAAGGCAAATAAGATTCTTTAGCTCGTCAGCACATGGCAATCTTGCGAGAGAGTACCAAATCAATAGTAGGTATCTAATCATTTAATTTTCCATAGTTAAAGTGAGAAAAATAACTTTCCTGCCTTCCCTTATCAACATTTCATGAGAACTATTACCTTTTTGTTTTTTGTTTTAAAAACATCAATATTTTCCCTGACAAATGGAAAGCATCTGGGGCTTTTCAGCCTAGAAAAAAAGGCGCCTGAGGGGGGACATGATTGAGACTTATAAAATTATGCATGGGATGGAGAGAGTGGATAGAGGGAAATTCTTCTCCCTCTCGCACAACACCAGAACCAGGGGACATGCACTAAAATTGAGTGGAGGGAGAGTTAGAACAGACAAAAGAAAATATTTCTTTACCCAGCGTGTAATTCATTTGTGGAACTCCTTGCCACAGGATGTGGTGATGGCATCTGGCCTAGATGCCTTTAAAAGGGGTTTGGACAGATTCATGGAGGAAAAGACCATCACAGGTTACAAGCCATAAGCAACCTCCTGGTTTTTAGAAGTGGGTTTTCTCTGTGCCAGGTGCAAGGGAGTGGCGACTGGACACAGGTTATTTTGTTGTCTTGTGTGCTCCCTGAGGCATCTGGTGGGGCCACTGTGTGACACAGGAAGCTGGACTAGATGGGCTTTTGGCCTGATCCAGCAGGGCTCTTCTTATGTTCTTATGTTCTTAAATGTGTTGGGCAAACCCCCTTTGTAAGAAGAGAGAGAGATTGAGAGACTGATCATGATTGGTTTCACCACTCCTAAATAATTATCTTCACCTCTCTATATTGCTGGCATAGCTAGAGGTATGTAAAATCCATCTCTGGATGTAGGGAGAGGAGCAACAAGACTAGGGTAACTGGGATGCATATGTGGGTTTAGTATGTGAATAATTCAGGGAGGGAAAGTAAGCCACTGCCCAATCCTATGCCGGCCTCCAACGGTGATACTAGGCTCCGCACCATCGCAAACATGCCATACAGCACGTTGCGCAGGTGTGGAGGCCAGTCCCACCGCTGTGGAGGCCAGCAGGCCTATGCTGGAGCAGGCCCAGCACCCTCCAGGGCAGGTGAGCTCCACCCCAAGTGGAGGGGAGGCGGGGGAAGGTAAAACAGTGGTGGAGAAGGGGTGTTTCGGGGTGGGGAAGGGTGGGGAGGAGGGCGGATCGGTTCCAGTAGGGGGGCGGGCTTGCTGGAAGAGGCCTCCGCCAAATCCTGTCCCCCTTCCTGGGCTTGGAAGCCCAACATGGGGCTGCTCGGATTTGTGCTGGCCATTTAGCTGGCACACATCCGAGTAGCCCCATAAAGGCTGCTGAAGCTCGACATGAGGCAAGGGGACAAATGTCCCCTTACCTCAAGGAGACCTCCAGCAGCCTCCAGCCCCATGCTGGATACAGCGGAGCCTGCCCCAACGTCGCTGCATCCCAGTGCAGGGCATTGGCTAGGATTGGGCTCACAGAAAGGTTAAAAATAACTCATGATTTTTTCTTGGGTATCTTCTTGACTTTCCATAATTCACAATTTTCACATCGAAGTAGGTACAATAGGGGAAACAGTGAAGAAATTTAGTATTTAAATTTCTAATCCACTGGGAATGTGGCCCAATGCTCCCATAACATGTGACTAAGGGAATCTTTCTGGATAATTACACCCTGGCTGGGCTATGTTCCTACTTCACAGTGTACTTAGCAAATAGTTAATCCAGGCCTGATTCCTTACTGGTGAGAGGATGTGATGGTTTGGATCCCATTATTCAATCCCCCAGAAAAAGTGTACTTACTTAAAAAAAAATAAAAAACTGTTGTGATTGAGTCAAATTCCTGCTCTCTTCCAGGTTGCAAAGTATCCAGACAATTTCCCCATCTTCATAAGCATTACAGAAGTTAACCTACTGATGGTCTGCGAATTTGCATGCAAATCTGTTTTAACCATGAACTTCCAGATAGCAGTGTGCAAAGCTGTAAGAAAAGATAAACAGTTTATCCAGTTTAATGATATTTAATGCAGATGTCACCACAATGGTGGCTGGTTGGATCTGTGTCATTAGAATCAAAAGATATGCATGAAAGGTTTTTACTGCTCTCATTACGGATGCTAAGCCCAAGGAGTGTTGATATTACACTGGTACAGCACAAACTGGAAGCTAAGACCCAGGAAAATGTACATTTCAGCTAAAGCTTTAATACAAACTAAAAAAAAAAAAGCAAAAAACCACCCACCAACCATGAGCCAAGGTTAACCCTCTATCTTTTAGTCATTCCAGTGTGGCAGCCAGCAAAATTGATACTATACAAAATCCATCACTCTGGATTTTTAATTTACATTTGAAATCTAGGCAGTAGTATTAGAGCACAAAGGAGGCTAATAATTTGCATCATTCTTTTTTTCCCCCCTCCCAAATGAAGCCCTTCGACACGTGAAAAGCAGCATCAAATCCTTTGCCTTTTTGTGTTTATGTAACTGCATAATTTGTACATGAGCAATTGCCTGTACTTTCTCAAGGTCTTTCTATTTTAGAATGTTCCCTTGCTAAAGATTTGATAAATTTGTTGGAAGATGTCAAATAACTTCTTGTTTGACTCAAATGCTGGAGAGACGATTCATGGACCAAAAAAAAAAAAAGCACACATCATCATTGGATCAAGTAAGGGTGGATACAGACAGGATGCTTGACAAGGATGTTCCCCAAATTGGTCTTTAATCTATCAAAACTCCTTTTAGCTCCCCACTATCGCCCTCAGATGCTTCTCCTAACAGGAACTTCCACTTTCATCTCAACATTTTGCTTTAGGCAAAATTCAGTGGCAACTCTATTTTTATTATTGAAAAAAAAATTATCTCCAGCCTTTCCAGTCATACAAAAGCTCAAGGCAATTTACAACAAGAATTAAAAACATCTAAATGGTAGACTTAATACAGTTACAACAAAATAACTCTAGATGTGCCCTTCACTCTCACTCTTTCTGAAGTAGGAACCTCTGTATTTACTTTGACAGTTTTGCTTTAGGTGGTATTCTAGTTTCAAGCATATGACCTGGCCCAGGGGTTCTCAACCAGTGGTACTTTGGGTGACTGCTGGTGGTACTCAGATCACTGGAACCCAGCTCCTATGCAGCGCTTTCAGTTGCACATTTTTGTTCCCAAAAGGCTTTTGGCCGAGCCTCTTAGGAACACTAGAAGGGCCCTCCCTCCCACCCAGAGCCTCCTATTTGTGTTTTCTGGCCTCCAAAAACCTGGTAGTAACCACCAGTCTCTTCCAGTGGTATGTGGGAGGGGAGCAGCGCTGGAGGTGGTACTCGGCCGGGAAGGGGTTGAGACCCCTCCATCCCTCTTCCCCCCATCCCTCCATCCCTGTTCCCTCCTGCTTTCTCTTGTGTCAGTATCTAGATTGTAAATCCCTAGGCCTTGGACCTGACTTTTCATTCTATGTAGCCTTACCATAGTCCCGGTATTTGCCGGGACAGTCCCGGTTTCTGGGTCCATTCCGGCTAGTCATCCTGACTGAGCAGGCAGCTGGAGTGTTTGTGGTGGCGGGGCCAGTGGCGGTGGCGATCCTGGGGATTGCTGCCGGTGGGAAAAAAGCGTCCAAAAATTGCATTTTTCACTTACTGGGGATTTGGGGGGTTGCAGGGAGGCCTGCGGTGGGTCACACAGGCCTCCCCAACCGCAACCCCCGAAGCCCTGGCATGTCAAAAATCCCCATTTTGCGGCACTTTTATATTTATTTATTTATTTTAATTTTTCTGGGCCCGTGACATCACTGCCACCACCACCATCACCCCCGGTCCCGGTAAATCTGGTAAGCCTACCTCAATGCAAAGTGCCACATCCACATTGTGCAATACAATAATATATTTTTTTAAAAAATATGAACTACTAACCTATAACTGTAAGGGTCCGTTGTGGCTATAACCTCCAGGTGATTCCAGGCCACTTCCTTGAATTTTCAGGTTTTTTGTTTATTTGTTTTAAATAAATTGCTAAATCTTTTCGCTTGTGGAGATACTGCAGGCAGTATTGACAAAGAGTTCTCTAAGAAATAAACCTGCTTCCACCTTCCAGTATGTTGCTCAGTGAAATGAAGGCACTAAAATAAGTGACACACACTAGGGTCTTTTACATTTTCAAAATTTACTTTATTAAAAGCGCAATCTTGTCTAGAAATAGACCAGCAGTAGAGCAACCGGTCTAGGGTGTCACAAACATGCCATAAAGCATGTTTGTGGCACCCTGGGAGTAAGCAGCGCCAGCACCAAGGCCAGCACCACTCTCTCCAGCCCAGATTCGTAGCTGTACCCACCGGGGAAGGTGAGTTCCCCACTGGGCGGTGGAGGGCAGAACGGGGAACAGGGCGTTCCAAGGGGTGGGATTGGTCGGCCAGGTCCGGGCTGGAGGAGGGATCATTGGAGGCTTCCTCTACCGTATCCTATCCCCCTTCCTGGGCCTGGTCACCATTACAGAGCCAGCTCGAATGTGCACCAGCAAAATAGCTGGTGCACATTTGTGTAGACCCATTGATGTCACAACTACAGGGAATTCGGTAAATCCCAGGAGTATCCAAAGGATGTCTGGAGTTTTTTGGCATTGCGTAGAGCTTGTCCCAGTTTTTTCTTGGGTAAATAGACTGGTCTTAGATTGACATTTTGCAGAATCTTGCCAATGCGGTCAATAACCCCCTTTATATATAATACTTCACTTTGACTCAGCAATAATACCTTCCATCATGAAGGAGGCTGTGATGCACCCAATGATGAAGAAAGTTTATCTTGTTCTGAGGGGTATGAGCAATTGCTGATCTATGTCTAATGTGCAATTTTGGATATGGAATAGTCATTCAATTTCAAGCTGAATTTTGTTACCCATTAGATAGCACAGTCCTATGCATGTTTATGCTGAGTTCACTCTAGTAAGTGTGTTTAGGACTGCAGGTTCAGTCTATTTTCAAGCCAGTGTTTTTTGAGTCAGAAATGGCTTTACTGGCTGTAGTGGATAAGCTTTGTCTAGACAAGGGCAGAGGGAATGAGCTTCTGTTGATCCTCCTAAACCACTCTGCCACTTTTTTTTATATAATTCATAATCAAGATCTTATTGGAGACATTGGGAGCTGTAAGCACTGCATTGCAGTGATTACAGTCTCAACTACTGAGATTGATACTTAGCATTCTCCTCTATATCCTTCGAAAAATGTATCTTATTACACCTCCTACAATCTAAAAAAAAAATATCTCTGACTTTGTCTCAACTCTGCCTTGATGTTGGCAGGTATTACATTGATGGCACCTTTGAAAGATGTCTTCTCTCCACAACTGGCTCAGCAAGAATGTAACACTAATTAGTGGCACAGGTGACATGAATTTGGCTCCATAGATTACACATTTATTTTTCGTCTTACGAAATAACCAGGGTTGAGAAATGTCAGCAGTGATGAAAGCAAATGTGCTGGTACTACTGACAAAGTCTAGGGCGTCAACAGGCCTAACAACCCAATCCTAACCAACTTTCCAGTACCGATGCAGTTGTGCCAATGGGGCTCACACTGCATTTTGCAGTGGGGGGGGGCAGTCACAGAGGCCTTCTCAAGGTACTTTGTTCCTTTCCCTTGGGCTGCATTGTGACTGTATGGGTGCTGGAAAGTTCATTAGGATTGGGCTGTAACCATATTTAAAGCCTGCTACTTAGGCCCAGGCTGCAGAGACCAGGACTGCAATCCTATGCATACTTTCCTGGGAGTAAGCCCCATTGAACACAATGGAACTTACTTCTGAGTAGACATGCATAGGATCGTGCTGCTAGGGTACAACAAACATACGTCGTTTTCGATTCCCAAAATTTTAGATTGTGATTTTAGATTTGGGGACAGGGAACCATTTATTGATTGATTTTACTATGTGAACCGCTTTGTGAACTACTTCTGTTGAAAAGCACCATATAAATATTCTGAACAATATTCTTAATAATTGTTGTAAAGGTAAAGGTAAAGGTGACGGTGACCCCTGACAATTAAGTACAGTCGTGTCCGACTCTAGGGTGTGGTGCTCATCTCCCAGCGAAGAGCCAGCGTTGTCCGAAGATGCCTCCGTGGTCATGGGGCCGGCATGACTCTCCTTGCCGCAGCGCGTAGCATGCGGCTGGAACACGGAGCGCTGTTTACCTTCCCGCAAGCGGTACCTATTTATCTACTCGCATTAACATGCTTTGGAACTGCTAGGTTGGCAGGAGCTGGCCAAGCAACGAGCGCTCACCCCGTCGCGGATTCGACCTGCCGACCTTTCGATCGACAGCTCATGGTTCAGCGGTTTAACCCACTGCGCCACCTGCTGGCTGTTGTAGCTACAGATAAATATCCTGAATAAAATAATATATAATATATAATAATAAATATCCTGAAATATCCTGAATAAAAAACCGTTTCCAAACAGTTATCTTAGGTCTGCAAATGAAAGAAGGCGTTGTATAACTATACCAATTTTGCAATATGGAAAGGAATTATTTTGAGCAGTCCTACATTATGCTTATTAGCAACCTGATTATCTTTTTTTGACAGGAAACAACAATAAGCAATAGAGAACTAACCATTGCTTTGAATTGAGGCCAATGCACACATTTGCTACAGCCCAATCCAAACTAAAATCTCTGCTGGCGGAATGTGTGTTCCGCCAATGAAGCCAGCAAGATCCAGGCGGAAATGCCTGGATTTTGCCAGAAGTCATGTGACATTGTTGCATGGCTATTCGTGCGGGCTGGCAGCCAGTACACCACCCACCAGTGCAAGAAAAGGAAGCGGTGGGTGCAGGCGGTGCGAGGAACAGGGTGGGAGGGGGTGGAATTGATGAGTTTCTGGGTGGAGAGGGGGCAGAGAGGGAGGTGGAATGAGGGAGGGAAAGGGCAGGTTCAGCAGCACAAGCATGCAGTCGCTGTTACATGCCTGGCGGCCCAATCCTGCCTTAGATCCGCTGCAGTACGCAAATGTAGATGTCTTGGAGTCCAGGTTTGGAAACAAATTTAGGAAAACCAATGGATGCTCTAAGGAGACCAACGGATGCTTGTATCAGCTGTTTGCTCTTGTTATTCTGATGAGTACTTATGTGGCGAAATGTCGATTGTTTTTAATGTTTTAATAAATTTGTCACCTCTCTTAAACAACATATTTCCCGGAATATGGAAGTGTTTAACTCAAATTTAGGAAGTTATAAATTCCCCTCCTGCACAAAGGACAGGCAGACTCCCCAAACCCAACCTTAGTACCAGAGTTCAAAGAATCTGACTCCAGCCTCACCAGCCCTCTTGAACAGCCTTCAACCCCACCTCACACAACCCAAGCTTTACTTAGCCCAGTACAAGTAGGAACTCCCTTCTCCTTTCCCCTCATTCGCAGACACCACAGGTAGCATAGGTCTTTTTCTTTTCTTTTCTTTTCTTTTCTTCAAAGAAAATTGAAGATGCTTTTGGGAATTTCCATCTTTGTGAGGGCTACTTCCATTGCAGTAGCCCTCACAAAGACTACAGTCCCTTAAGTCCCTTCACCGTTGTTTCTTCTGTTTGGAGAAAAGAAGAAAAAAGCCTCATGCAGCACACTGTAATCTTGCTGTACTGTCTCTGCCGCAACAAGGGGGAAAGGAAGGGACACACACTGGGGTAAGTAAAAGGTATGTTCAGGGTGTGTGTGTTGAAAGATGGTGGGGAGGGTGTTTGAGGGATGGGGGATTTGGGAAAAGGCTTTAAAAAAATTACCATTTGCATTTACCAGAAATGAGACAATTAATAGTAATGTAACTAGTATTGTAACAATGTAAAATGTTTTAGTTTTTAGTGGTTCCAGTGCTTTTAAACATAAAAAATATATTTTGTACTGTTGTTGTTCAGTAATTAAGTCGTGTCTGACCCTTCATGATCCCATGAACCACATCCCGCCAGGCCTTCCTGTCATCCACTATCTTCCTGAGTTCGCTCATTTTCATGTTCGTTGCATCGGTGATGCTGTCTAACCATCTCATCCTTTGCCTTCCCCTTCTCCTTTTGCGTTCAGTCTTTCCCAGCATCAGAGTCTTCTCCAGAGAGTCCTCTGTTTGCATTAGGTAGCCAAAATATTTGAACTTCAGCCTCAGTACCTGTCCTTCCAGGGAACAGTCAGGGTTGATTTCATTTAGGATTGACTGATTTGATCTCCTAGCAGTCCAAGGGACTCTCAGGAGTCTTCTCCAGCACCACAGTTCGAAAGCATCTATTCTTCGGCGCTCAACCTTCCTTATGGTCCAACTCTCGCAACCATACATTGCCACTGGGAACACCATATACATGGCATTTAATCCTGTTTTGAAATCCTTGGACATTGTTGCTGGCCATGATAGCTTTCATGCTTTCTTAATGTAACTACCATTACAAAAAGGGGATGTCTTGTGTCTCCTAAAAACCACTTTTCTATGTGGCTCACAAGCAATGAGATTCATACCAGAACAACTTTGTAAGCTGATACCGTCTGTAATACATTAATACTCTACTTGTTACTGTTTTCCCTCGAAAGCTTGTTTAAACTCTTCCTTTATACATCAAGAAGATTACATTCTAAACATATTTTCAAAATCACAGTTAACTTCTTCAAATCACAGCTATTTGAGACGGAGGGGAGAAAATGCATACTGCATAACAATTATATGCAGATTGAAATCTGGTTCTCATAAAATTGTTAATGCTTGAAGAGAGACAAAGATTATTCTTTGGAAGAAAAAGTACTGAATCAGTCAGCTCAGTTTAGTAACAAACGTCCCTATCACCTCTTTCATTTGGAATTAAAGGTATGCAAGTGTTGAGATTAATAAAACAAATATTGTGGAAAGAATCGTTTCTGGCAGTTAGGTGATGCCAGTCAAGCAAGTCCACTCAATAAAACTTTCTAGATCTCTTCTGTAATCGCAAACCAATCCATACAGGCCCAGTGCCTGTGAAGTCAATTGATGGTACTTCCAAATTGGCCCCATCTACACATGATGTGGGATGGGAACAAGCATGTTTCAACTCTTGGTGTTCCCTTCCCTAAATAATTGCAATAGGGCAGTGGTTCCCAAACTGGGAAGCGCGGCACCCAGGGGAGCCACAGAAACCAGCCAGGGGAGCTGCGAGTTGCCATGGAATCCTCTCGGAAAAGAGTGCAAAGCCAATTGGCAGGCATCAATATAATGTAATGGGGAGCCGCGGCCAATGGTTGCCAATGGTCAAGGGAGCTGCAGGTTGAAAAAGTTTGGGAAATACTGCAATAGGGGGACCCACCCACACCCACACCCACATCCACTTACTAAAATTAAAAGAGTTCACCAAGGTAGGGATCAAGGATGTGCTATTTCACATTTTGCTTTTTGTGTAGGTGCGAAGGGCTTGGAATGAATGTCTGAACCAGCCTCATGATTGGAGACAGACTGTGGAATGGGGGGTTCCCACTCTGCATCCCCCCCCTCCGCAGAGCAAATACCCTTCTCTTGTCTTCGCTGGCTTTTCCCATTCAGGAAAATGTCAGTAGTGACATTAGCCGTACTTAAGACTAAGCAGATCTCTTGTTTAGGCAAGGCTTGATAGCAAGCTTGAAATCTGAAAATCCTGGTTGAAAGACAGTTCACCCTCAACCTTGATGCCACAGTTAAATTGAGAGGTGGGGATTTGCTTTGGGGAGGAATGAGGAAATGGTGTGATTCTGTGGTATACTCACAACTTGTGTGTTTAACTGCGCAATCCTGTGTAAAGATACACAGCCGGCCTAAAGGGCTGACCGCTGTATCCTAAGCCCATTGCAGGCTGCCCCAGGGCTGCTGGAGCACACTTTGAAAGAAGGGGATATTTGGGCCTCCTCGGATGCACACCAGGTCTGAAGCTGGTGTACATCTGGAGAGGCCGTTTAAGGCCGCCGCAGGCTACGACGGCTCAGGATATCGGCACCAATATCCATGCCCTTCCCAGCCCAGGCCACCCAATCGCCCCCTCCCTCACCACCCCATCCCACCCTCCCCCCACCCCTGCACCAAGTGGCGTGGGACTCACCTGCGGGTCCAGGTAGGTGGCGGACTAAACGGTGCTACTCTCCAGGTGTCGAAAACATGCTTTCTGGCATGTTTACGACACCCTAGGCCTGCGGGGCACTAGGCCCACCGGCCTATACTTACACAGGATTGGGTTGCCCAGGTCATAAGGCAGCCTCTTTATCAAGTAGTCTTTGACCCTCTTTCATCTAACAATTAGTGCTAAGTGAAAGCTCTTACTGTATGTCTACTCAGAAGTAGGCATCTTAGTTCCATAGAACTTACTGCAAGGTAAGTGTGTATAGGATTGCAGTCTAAAATGATTTTTTTTCCAGGCACAAAAGAAAGGCTTGGAAGCAAGATTTTCCCCACATTCACTTTTTCAGCTGCTGCCACCTGCGCATGGTTCTGCTGTGGGCGGAAGCAATCATGCTCCCTAGTGTTCCTGAATGCCACCTTGCTTCTTTGTTTTATTTCCTGCCCTCATTGGCCTTTATGGGTCACTTCCAGAGGCCTTCCGAGGCCGTCTAGGGCTGGAGTGATGGAGAAGCGGTTGGCTATGGTGAACAAGGCCCTGGATGCAGTGGCGATTCTGGGGGGGGGGCGCCGCCGACACACAACCCCACGGTCGCCACATGCCCCGCCCCTGAGGAGTGTGTCCATAGCGTAGCGCGCCTCCGTGCGCGCGGACATGCCCCCGGCACTTTTTGGAGCCAAACGAGCGCAAGGGAGGGTGGGAGGGCCCAACTGCTGCCGTTCTCGGCTGCGAAAAGAACGAAGAAGCGACGGGGCGGCAGGTAAGACCAGCCCGCACACTGGGGCCCACCAGTGCGCCAATCGCCCCCGGTGGTGTGACACTTCTGCCTGGATGTGGCTTCCGGTTGCTTCCGTTAAATTGGAGCCAAATGGAGGAAAGGGCAGGCAGGTGGGCCCAAAAGGTTACTCAACTCCATCTTGGTCCATGACCCACCAAGTGGGCAGCGACCTACACTTTGAGAAGCCCTGAACTAGAGTTTTTTTTGTCTCAGAATGTTAATGGACAGGGGGCATTTGTAGGGGAGAATGAGCAGGGAAAGTGGGATGCTTACTCCTTCCTTACTCCTTCCTAACCCACCAGTCCTTCTGGCAAATTTCATTTTTCTCAGCTGGGCTCCAGAAATGAAAGGAAGCCTGGCTGGAAGAAATACAGCCCTGGAGAGAATTATTTGCAAGTGACAACTGTAGAGAAAAAGCAAATTTGTGTCTCTGTCTTTTGATCCACAGGCCTGACAGTTTCGTTTCAGCGTTTGACCTTGAAGGAAAACACAGTCAGTTCTCAGGAGATAACCACCTGGAATATATAACAAAAGCTGTTATTGTCATGAGACGTTGGCAAGTGGTCAGCTTATTATTGCTTCCACCTGGGTTGCTTAGCCAGAGGAAAATTACCCACAAAATGCAAGTCATTGCTTGCCGAAAGTTCTGTCTCCCCCCCTCATTGGACAATACAGTATGTCCATCTCTCGAGACCCCAAAGGGTATAAGTAAGTGACCCCAAGGGGGAGTGGGCAGTCTTCTTTGTAGCCGTCTCTTTGTGAGCACCATCTGCGTGTGAGCTCTGTGCTGCATGCAACCCTTTGGAGAACATCATGCCTTAACATCATGGTTCTAGCCTACGTGCTTGTGGGGCTTGGACTTGGTCGGTTCATCCTCAGAGTATACTCTTGGGTGAGTGAGGGAAAAGTGTCTAGTGGTAGGAGCTTAGCTCTTATTTCTTTTAGACACCTTAATGTTTGTATCTGTCAATATGATATATATATGCAGTAATTCTGCCCTCTATTCTATGCTGGCATAGCTTAAATAAACACCTATATATTTTTACACCTGGTGTGTTCATTGGATTGGACGAATCTTACCCTTGCCAGAAGCTTGGCTTGTTACCTGGACGTACCCAAACAGTTGGAGCTGTTTCACTAAGTAAGACTGCCTAGCTCATGGTTGGAGCCGTGCTGCTAAGTCTAAATGAGAGCACACAGTCGGTGCTGTGTCTCTGAGCCTACGAGAGCGCACGGTTGTAGATGTGGGGCTAAGGCTAATTGGGGCACACGGTTGGTGCTGTGTTGCCAATTTACCGAGGTTGTGTTTGCTGGAACTGTTGGTGCGGGGATCCCAAAACAACTCTCTGGGAGGCACGCCAGTCCTGGGGTGGCATGGCCTACCGCTAACTTCCTCAGGTGGTGGCAGCGAGTCTACCCTCCTTTGTTGGGGACGTGTTTGGGGGTTCTGTTGGTGCAGAACTCAGTGGGTCACTGCCCTCCCTCGTGGTTGGTGCTACGGGGGTAAGGCAGCCCCCCACTACAACAACTAACAGGCAAGGGAAGGAGTAAGCACCCTCTCCCCCCCCCATCACTAATTCTCCCCTAGAAATGCCCCACCCTGCATTTGTATGCTTTCATGCAAACATAGGGGTTTGAAATGTGTGTGCGCTGAGGCAACATGCTAGTTCATCTGCAGAGACTGCACAGCTCACTAGAGCCTTATCAAATGTCCTGCACAGACTAGGGTTGGCGTGTCCCCCCCCCCCCAGAAAAGATAGAAGCAAATTTCCAAGAATAAACATCTGAGAATGTTCAAGGGAAGCATTCGGGGAGAATGTGGGTTCTGGTGTCCTTCCAAGGTCACAAATCCCTGTGGGTCATGAGAGAACTTTGTATCTGGAACTTGCATGGAAAATAGTGAGAGTTTTGGCTGGGCTGTTGAAAACAGAAGCATTTTTATTTTTTTTGACAACAACAAACCTGAAAATGGATAGATAGTTCATGTAGCTCAGCATTAGAAAAGGGTAAGGACAAATTAGAATTTATTCACTTTTAAAAAAATGGTCTGTGGCTGTCAGCTTAGCTATGCAATGATAATGATTGTGTAAAGCCTAGAATAATAGATCTGAAATAATTGACACAGAGCATTGATGCATGCATCGTTTCTGCGTTTTCAGATGTTGCTATATAAAGACTGCTACTGGTTTAGCAGAGGGGGACTGCTGGCCAATTTATGAGATCTGTAAATGCTGTCCTTGAGAAACAGAGCAGAACTGCTTCATCAGGTATGGACAAGTCATTGAGTGTACTCTTAGGGTTTTGGGGTGTGTGTGTGTGTGTGTGTGTGTGTGTGTGTGTGTGTGTTTTGCAGTTGCTGAAAGTGGCTTCAGACCATAGGAGGGGACATGCCAGGAATGGAACATCATGCTTGCCAATGAAAGAATGCTCAGGCACTTCTTTGAGCCAGCTCACTGGATTGTGAAGCCCATTTGATTCCCAAGAGAGAGAAATTCAAGTGGTCCAGGTGACTCTAAATGACCAGTTCCACAGGTACAGCTGGGTTAACACGCACAGGTGATAAACAGTGGGGTCATGCACCACCCTTTGTGCACTGGTGTCACTTCAGGGGGAGGAGCTCTAAGTTCCGCTGCGGCTCCGACCCTCCGTTACACCGGAGCATGAAACGGCCCTGCCCCCTCACCTTCGGAACCATTCAAGGTGGTGAAAGCAGTGCAGGGAGGGAGCCATTGGCCAGCCCGGACTGGGAGGGGGCGGAGATATCAGTGCTGAGTTGCACCGATATCTCGAGCCCCTTTCCAGCCTTACATGGCCTCCCCAGTTGTGTGCCAACTAAATAGCTGGAGACCCATTGGCCCCCACACTACTTATACCGGGCGAAGGGGACGAACGTCCCCTTCTCTTGAGGTGAGCCCGGCCCACACTAGCGTGGGCAGCGATCAACACAAGATGCAGTGACCGGCCATTTAGATCGGCCGCACAAACCTGCGCAGGATTGCGCTGTTAAAGGGTGTCAGCCCTGTTAGCAGAAGCATGTGTTGCTTGCTATTACCATGTTGCTATGTGTTGTCATTAATTTTAAATTGAACATCATCAAGAGGCCTATTTTGAGTCAAACTGGTGAAATAGAAACCATTCCTTTAAAAAGTAGGTAGGATCTCCTGTTTCTCCCACATTTGCAGAATCTTGCACATGAGCCAGCGGGAATGGTACAGAAAGACAGAATAAGAAAAAAAAACCTGGAGTACACATTGCTGCTAGACCTTTGTGTCAATCTATGGAAATAAGCATGGATTCCCAGGGAATTCTTCCAGTTGCAAAACACATGCAAATAGATATATTACTGAAAACAATGACATTTGTCTGTGTCACAGTCAGACTTTCAGCCTAGATATGGCAGAGTTTATCACTGTCATTGCGAGAAACACCATCTCAAACCAGACATTTTAACAACCTGGGACATACTCAGTTATTTACTGGCTTCATAAAGGCCTCTAGCCAATCCTTTTCCTTCCAACCAGAGAGCCCAGAAAACACAAGCAAGCACTCTGGTGAATACTAAATGGTTTTTTACCAGTAGCTCTCACAAGTAGTATGCAGTGAACATGAACAGGCAGTTTTGTATCTCAAGCAGAGAATTATTGAAATATAGTGTCTTCAAGAAAGAAAATGAAAAATGCTTTCGCTGTTATCTCAACAGTATTCGCGCTGATTCCAAAGAGTAAAATGCAAGGTTTTCAAGCAAAACATGAGAGTATTCCTGTGATCAAAGTTTCACTTTCAAAATACTTCCCTGCTTCCTCAGAACCAAAGTCAGCTCCAATCCCAGTAGTATTTTTCAATAAGCATGTCTATGTATTTTAATTTCCCAGACCCCAAATTCTATCTCTGTTTCAAAAGAAAATCAGCATTGCATTGTCCAAAAGACACAGGAAATGACCTTCTCTGATTGCAGGTGGGAGTAAGGATCTGATTAGTAGGAACTGCTGTTTCCATCTTCAATGGGCATTTGAGGTTACTCAGTGAGTGTCCTTCAGAGAAGAAAAGTAAAGAATGTACTTCCTTTAGCAGACATCGCCACTGATAAACATCAGCTCTTCACACAATGCATTTGGAACAATGAATATGTTCCAAATACTCCTGCAGAGGCATAACATGATATAAAGGTAGGATTTGATTCAACGCTATCAGATACTAAGGTTTAGAAATCAACCGGGGAGGGGGGATTTTGTCTTTGCTTTTTATCATTACCTACTCAGCCTCTAAATGTGCATTTCTTTATCTGAGTGAATAGGTATGAGTATTGGATGAACCATTGGGTAGAACATTAAGGATTTTTAGTCACATGTACTTCATGTGGTCTGTGAATCTGGATTAATATAATTCCTGCACTTAATGCTAAGATATTAAAATACCTTTTTAGGGATGTACAAGTCGTGTGTATGTTTCATTATTCCATTTGTTTTTTATTTTCTAAAGGCCCCATTCACATAGTTATTCATTTGTTGATCTCCATTCCCTTCAGCAGCATCAAGAGAGAGCCGCAGGAGAGAATAGCAAAGAGGAAATTGCGGAGTAGGCAGCGTCTCTCTCTCTCCCCCCCACCCGGCATGAGTCAGTGACATCATCAACTACCTGCTCAGCAGTCATGTGCCTGCACGGTGCTGTTTCCATCTCCCTCCAGCAGCTGAACGGTCAGACAGGGACTCACCTTGATCACCCTGCAGTGGCAGGAGGTGACTTAGCTGCCTTTTCTCCTGCTGCAATGACAGCATTACAAGCCATTTTGATTCTCTAGCTGACTCATCCAGGAACCTTGTATGTTTCTGACAATTCAGAATTATAAGCATCTAAGAAAAAAAAAAAGCTGGGGTATAATTATGGTCATTCTGGAACTGTACAGTGCAACTCTCCATTTCTCCACTGAGAATGGCACTCTCTCCTTCTGGACCATGGACCTTCACTGGCAGTCTCCTTGGCTGAAATGCTTGCTTAGCTGTATGTCACTTTCTGTGAGGGCTGAAGCTTAAGAGTCTTGCCTCTAATTCTGTCCTGAAGGAAGGCCAGCCAGTTCCCGTTATTCCAACCCTTCAGAGCAGTACTTTGCTTGAATTACAGATGGGGGGGCAGGGGGTTTCTGTCTCCCCCTAACCCCCACTGCTCTTTTAGAAGGCTATGGAGACATGATTTGGGGGAGGAGATCAGGGGTGGAGCTTGTAAATTTCATGAAGGACCCTCTAACCACCACCACCCCAAAAATAGAACATATTTTTTTTACCTTATCATATTGGAAAGGCAGGTGTTTGTTCCTAGATTGGGATATTTTTTTAAAAAAAAAGATCACTTAATAATATAGGCAGACCCAGGATTTGCAAGCGATTTCATTTTGCAATCATTACAGTACAGATTTTGGCATAGTGAGACTCAGGGCAAATTTCAGTCACTCTATCTTTTGTTGTCTCTGTCTTGTGTGCCATCAAATTGACAGCACACATACTGTGGCTTTCTTCCTCTCTGTGCGTGCTGTGTGGTGTGTGCGTTGGCACCCCTGCGCTCCGGAGGGGGCGGTGGCGCGCTGCGCGAGGGGCGGTGGCGCGCTCCGTGAGGGGGCGGCAGCGCGCTCCGCGAGGGGGCAACCCCCCCTCAATCGGGAGAGCCGGCTGGGGACGTCTTCCCCGGCCGGCTGCCCGGGGCCTTCTGAAGGCCCGCGCGAGAACGGTATTTATACCGTTCTTTTTGCGCATGCTCAGACTGTTACTGAGGGGAAAAGGGCAGCCTTTTTCCCTCAGTAACAGTCTGAGCATGTGCAAAAAGAACGGTATAAATACCGTTCTCGCGCGGGCCTTCAGAAGGCCCTGGGCAGCCAGCCGGGGAAGACGTCCCCGAGCCGGCTCTCCCGACTGAGGGGGCCGGAGACTCGAGTCGGACTCGGAGACTCGAGTCTCCGAGACTCGAGTCTCCGAGTGGGACTCGGACTCGAGTCTCCGAGTCCGACTCGGAGACTCGAGTCCGAGTCCGACTCGCGGGCGGGACGGAGCGGGGCGCCCTTCGGGAGATGGCGCCCGGAGCTGGTGCTCTGCTTGCTCCGCCCTAGTTTCGCCTCTGCGAATGTTTATTCAATGGAGGAAGAGACTAGCTCCCCACCACAAGTGGGTGAAGTGATTTCATGACTTGGTTCAGGCTACAGAGAACCACTCTTCAGCCATGCTCTGAACCTCAGGAAACTTTACCTTCCCCTTTCTCACTAATCTCCTCCCTTTCCTCCCTTTTCCTTCCTTCTCAATACCCTAAACTCCACTTTTTCAACCTCATGTTCCTCTGGGAAACCCTCCAAATCTCTCTACATCCCTTCTCCCCCTTCTTGTTCTACCTCTTCTCCTTCCAAGGACGTCCTTTATCCTCCTCCTTTCTCTTTCTAACACCAACTTACATGTGGCTAAGTCATGTGTGAATAGTTTTCTCTGTGTTAGTAGGTGTTAGTAGGTTTTCTCTGTGCCAGGTGCAGGGGAGTGGCAGGGGAGTGGCAGCAGTATCTTGTTGGCTGTGTGTTCCCTGAGGCATCTGTTGGGGCCACTGTGTGATACAGGAAGCTGGACTAGATGGGCCTTTGGCCTGATCCAGCAGGGCTCTTCTTATGTTCTTATGTTTAGCTGATAAGGGAGAAGCTCTCGTGTACCCCCAGCCATTGTTCCATGTATCCCTAGGGGTACGCGTACCACAGGTTGAGAACCCCTGGTTTAGAAATAGTTTTCCCTGTCTAGGTTAATGGTGAGTGAGCAAGTTCAGCTAGGCCCCAGATTTGAATTCCTTTTTTATTTAAGTTACTAAAATAAATCATTTTGTTGCACCTTTCACCCTAACCTCCCTTGTCCTTTCTCTGCCAAATTACGTAGCTGTGCCATTGGTTACTACGCAGGATCCTTGCACACAATTGTTTTTCCTTTATGTGCGCATGTTACATGTGCTGGTAAAAAATGGGACGATGTGGTGAAAGATATAGAAACATGAAGGAAGTCAAAGATATGGGATATGTATACGGCTGGGGACGGTATGCCTGGCAACCAATGGAGCACCGGAAAGTTGGGACTAGAGATTAGAATCTGATGGGGCTGCTGTTAAGAGTTAACAATTAAGAGTTGCATGGAAAGGCTCTTGTTTTGTGTAAATATTGGCATCAAAATTTGGCAACCCTTAGGAGTAAAGAAGGTCAAGGAGCAATGAGGTGGGGACTGAATTATGGTCCAGTCTTATCCTCCCCCCCCCCCAATCACTGGTGCAGCCGCGCCAAAAAGGCACATGCTGTATCCAGCAGGGATGGCCATTTGGGAGGCTTTAGAGGGGAAAGGGGATTTAAATTCCCTTACCCTTCCATAGGCCTCTCGCTTCACAATGAGTCTCCTCAGACATGCAGTAGCTGTTTAGCTGGTGCAAGTCTGAGGAGAGGAAGGGGGTAGGGAGGCTGTGAAAAAGGAGGATAGGATCCAGCACGCGCCATCACCGCTGGATCCACCCCTCCCGCAACCTCCCCCCCGTTCCTCCTCCTCCTCCCCACCCCGTCCTGCCCCCTCCCTGCTCCCGCCACTGCTCTGATGGATCCAGGCAGGCCTGGCAGCATCCTGGGAGTGCTGCTGCCTCTTGCGTTAGCACTCCCAAACTGGCCACTGACGGAGCGCTGTGCGCTCTGTCAACAACCATTTTACAACAGCGAAACTCTGTTCCACTGTTTTAAATGGCTGTGCACTACAGCCCAATCTGGAACAGAATTGTGCTGTAAATGGTATTACGTTTGACACTCCTGCGCTACGAGACTAGTCCTAGAATGTGCCTATTAGTTTGTCACATACAAACAGTAAGTAGGTTTTTGCTGATTCTCACTCACTCACTCACACTCACTCTCTCACTCTCTCTCTCTCTCTCTCTCTCTCTCTCACACACACACACACACACACACACACACACACACACACACACACACACACTGCTAGGTTTGTGTGGTGGTTTACCTGTTCTTTGAATGGACGCCTGACAACAGCTCTTTCAAGATCAGCTGTGATGACAACCTTCCTTCCTAGATTGCTTGTCACAGCACAAGCTACCAACGTGAACCTAGCTTCAGTGCAAAGTCATGCAGGGCACACATTAGTGTGCTACTAACTAGCATTTGTTTTCAGTGCAGTCTTTTGAACAAAATAAAGCACCATGGAGAAAAAAGACTAGATAGGCCTTTTTAATGAGATCATCATGATTACATTGAAAAGGTTGGGAAGTTAATTAATCAGAACAACCATAACAATGCAAAACATTCAGGAAAATCAATTAGAGATTAGGAGGACACTAAAGTAGACCCGTAAACCATTTAAAAGCCTGGATGTGAGCTGAATCCATGAAAGCATGAACTGACTTCACTTATATTGCCACCCTCAATAAAATCTACAGATTTACAAAAGTTGAATCTTCAAACACTGTAAGGGCCAGTCTGTGGGCCCCCAAAGGTGCAGTTGAACCAAATGGTATCCTTAGAGCCTACAGCAGTTTTGAGAACAATTTTGTGTGGGAAAATGGCATGGAATTAAAAGGTTCAACACCCTCTGTTTGTTGGCTTTCCCCAAACTGCTATTAGAAAATGCAAATCAGCTTCAGACTAGATGACGATGCATTTTACATCATGTTTAGCATGGCCGTATGTCTGTCTCCCATAATATTTTACACGAATCAATTTTTGCATCAAAATTCAACATTATATGCAAATGATCAAGCATCCCTTTTCCTAGAGTCAGGACCAAAGATCCAATTTTATAAAATGTTGATTGTGAGGACGACAGCAACGGGCAGAGTTTCAGTTTCAAAGTTATCACATATTGTAAGAACAATCTCAAATCTCATTGGCCATCAGACTCTCGATAACAACACTTCAAGGACTTGTGCAGTACCATTCAGGAAGTCTTGAAGTTTTCAGTCATGAAGGAATAGCTCCATCATAAGCAGTGATACTATAAGAAGTACCATCCTCAAGGATCAGCTCTTTTGTTGAATGAGGTAGAAAGGATCACAATAAAGAGTCCTCCATTCTGTAATTCATTTTTTCCAATAATTCAAGCCTAATTGTCCCCCGGGTCATCATTGTACATCTAAGGGACACTTCTGAAGGAGCTGGTCCTTGTGTGTGTATTATGCAGGGGGTGGTGGTGGTGTCTCTTACTAAGAGTTTCTTAACCAGTTAAGCAATCCTTAAACTCTACCTTAATGGGTGCTCATGTTCAGAAATGTTCTCGTGCCAGTATGGCAACAGTACTTCAGGCATCTATAAAGCAAATGCTTCTTAAATAAACAGTGACTTAGATGTATATAAATAGTGGCTGAACACATGACACACACTGTCACTAGCCAGAAGAGTACAGGATGATGGTGGGGTGTATCTCATCTGTCCCAGCAAGAAAGCTGGGCCCCAACAGTCACTCAGAGAACCAACCGAATTTCAACCAAGATGGTTTCATAGAACTCAGAAGCCCTATCAAAAAGCAACGATCAGTTCAGCCCATAGCATGTCCGATGAAAAAGACACTGGCTCGCCCCTCCGCAAGCCGGCGCAGCTTACCCGGCCCCACACACGCTCGCCGGGCCGAGGCGCGGGATCCGTGACAGCCGATTGACTGCCGGGTGGGCCAGGGTGGGAGAGGGAAGAGCCGACGAGCAACGGCTTTCCCCTCAGTCACGTCCAGGGAGCCGAAGCCCCACCCGCCCTCCCCGTTTACAGTTTGAAATTAGCTGGCTGTCCTTCACTGGAAGCTGGGTAGGAATTTTTTCTCTCTGCCTGATTGGCCATTTGGCTGGGGGTTTTTCGCCTACCCCAAGCTGTATTGTGGAGGGGTGCATAAATTTGCAATTAACCCGCTCACTTAAGACAGGTGGCGTGCGGGTAGGGTAGCCAGGGAAGGCATACATCCTGAGGTGAGCAAGGCCAGAAGGTGAGCCAGAACCGCTCAGATGATGCCGACCCGGATCGGTGAGGCTGGCTGGCAAGCCCTTGGGCTGGAGTAGCAAAGACCACCTTAAGGATTTCCTGGGGAAGTCTGCACTACTCAGCTGCCTCGACCCTTTGGGGTTGGCGGTGATAGGCCAGTTCGGTCGTGGACCGAGCAGGGCTTGAGCCAGGATGTCATGCCCATTTAGATTTCGGGGTAGGCAGAGAAGCTAGGGCCGTTTTCCCCATCCTAGAAGCCCGCATGCTGGGGAGTACCTAATTAGGTCCCTGCTGCAGAAGTTGATTGTATTTATATTAAATATTTAATAAAATAGCCCTTAAAACCAAGCCTCGGTGTGGCATGCTTTCATGCTAATCATGAATTAGCCAGGAGTGCCTCTGGAGGCCTGTTCTCTGTAGCGCAGGCCTGCAAAGCCCTGCAGAGCCCTCCGCCGACCTCCACAAGCCTCTCTCATGCAATTTAAAGTGACTTCCGGTTTGACTGGAAGTCACTTTATCACATTCGAGAGGCTTGTGGAGGCCTCTGCAGGCCTGTCTGATGGAGAACGGACCTCTGGAGGTCCCCCGAGTGAGTAATTGTGAGGTGTAGATACTGGGGTCCAGCAACTGTGCATGTTTTGTGGGGTGCACAGGGGGAGTCCAGGAGGATGCTAGAAGAGGCTTCTGGCACCCCTCTGGAGCCCCCAGGTGCTTATCTAGTGCCAAACAGCTGATTGGCGCTATGCAGTATAACCCCAATCAGCTGTTCAGTGCTAGATAAGCAGGGGGTACTAGGAGGTGCTGGAAGAGGCTTCTGACACCCCCCTGGAGCCCCCAGGCACTTATTTAGCACCAAACAGCTGATTTGCGCTATGCAATTGCATAGCACTGATCAGCTGTTCAGTGCTAGATAAGCAGGGGGGTGCCGGGGTGCTAGAAGAGGCTTATTGCATTCCTCTGGGACCCCCAGAGTCATGGTACCCAGGGCTGTGTACCCCCTGCCCCCCTTAGTTACGCCACTGAGAGAAGGAACACAATGGCAGGCCTCACATCCCAAATAGAGATGCCACATGTACAGTTGTATCCACTTAAGACTCTATCCATGCATTTGTGACCCTGTATTTTCAGGAGATCAGGAATTTGGATAGCACACACAATTCTACTTCCCTGTCCAGGCATTCATATCATGTGTGAAAAATGCTAACGTTTTGCCATTTTGAACAAAATGCGATTAATTTTATGGGAACCAAAACATCCAGAATTTGTCAGCATTGCTAATGTTCATGATCACTGGTTTGTGTTTGTACATATTTTCCCAACAACTCACATCATGCATTCCACATATAATTTTGAGACAGTGGTCACTAAGTTTAAATGGAATTTGAACAATCCAAAGTTCATTTGGTCTTCAGTAGAAGCTGCATTTTGTTTGGTTTCGATAACAAAGATAACTTTTTGCTAAATGTTGGCATGAAGAGTCATTACCTTTTGTTACTCAGAGTATGGGAAATGTAAAAATATTGAAACAAAACTATCATCTCATTTCAAGCAACTAAACACTGTGGATTATTGAACTGAATGAAAAAAAAACCTGTCAGTTTCAACAAATCATAAATCGTTTTAATAAATTGGATAGTGGGAATAACAAGTATGTGAGTGACATTTGGGAGATGCTAGCACTATACTGATGGTATTTGATTACGGAGTTGTTCTAAGAATACAAGAATGTCATCTTTTATCATTAGTTTGGGAAAAAAATACGTTTAAAGAAAAACAAAGTTGAAGATGTCTAAGCAGAAGTTAGTAATTCCCCTAATCCTCTGCTTACTTATCCATCAGTTACCCACTTAGCATTTATACAGTGCTTTAAACTATTCTAAGCACTTCATATGAGTTACCTGTTAATTATTTATTCTAGAACAGGGGTTCTCAACCAGTGGTACTAGTACCACTAGTGGTACTTTGTCCAGCTGCTGGTGGTACTCAGACTGGTGATGATGTCAGTTACTTCCAGTGGTACGCAGCAGGAGAGTGGCGCCAGAGGTGGTACTCAGCTGGGAAGGGGTTAGCCATAATGCATCTCGAAGATCTTCTAGGTTCCATTGAAATCTAAAGGAGAGGGTCTGCTTTGTGTGCTGTTGCTTGCTGAAGCTTCTTTGGCTGTGCACATGGGGCAGGGCCTTCTCAGGGGCAGCCCCCCACACTATGGAAATCCCTCCACAGGATTCTTGTATGGCTCTATCCCTCTCAGTCTGCAGGAGGAAACTAAAGACCAGGACTTTGGAATAATTTGATCGTTGCTGACTTGAAATTGGTTTTATTCTGATTTGTTTTTTTAATATGCTTTTACTAATTTATTGCATTTTGTAAATCATTTTGTTGTCCCCTGTCTGAACTGTGTGTCAGAATGCAGAGGCGTTTCTATGGTAGGGGCCGTACCATACATTGTGCCCCGTCCTAGTACCGTGTTTATAAACTGGAGCGAGGAGGCCCCGCCCCCTTGCTGTCGGAGCCATTATGCGCAACGAAGGCGAACAGGCAGTACTAGGACGGGGCGCAACTTACGGTATGGCCCCTACTGTAGAAACGCCTCTGTCAGTATGGGAGGGGTACATGCTTGTGTGTCCATCGCTTGTGGGTGAGGCCGACCAACCCAAGGCCATGGCTATTAGAAGCATGGGATGGACAATGACAAATGATATCCTCTCCCTAGTCCCAGTTGCAATGCCTGGAGAGCAAGAAGCATGGCGAGAAGGCTTGCGTGGTCTGCTGGCGCTGAATTTAGCGTACTGCGCACTGGAGCAGGTTAGAGGGTTCTGGGCCTGGGGGAAGGCACAGGGGTTACATTGTACCTGGGCCTGGGGAAGGGGGCCTGGCGGGATCCAAATGAGAGGAGCTGGAGATTTCCTGGATAAAAGCAAAATGACTAATGGATAAGGGAAAGGGCCCCAAAGAAACTTTGTACCCCCTGATAAAATACCTCTCAGAAGCCCTACTCCCTCCTATTCACCAGTGGGATCTGTTTTCATTCCATTTCCTGAGTACTATTCCAGTCATATTGGGAATACATCATAGTGTATAGAGGTGATTCTAATCTGTGTTAATGACTCTGAGAAAATATCTGAATGTTACAATTTTGTTTGGCTGACCAAAACGGGAACAGAATTTATGTAGTATTATACAATAATCTTCAGTATACTGTACAGCCAGAAATAAATCCAACATGTGCATACGTCACTACAATAGTCCCATCAGCACTGACCACCCCCAACATAATGGACAGTGCTGATCAAAAATCTGTGGCTAATGAATTCAGCAGTTAACATCTGATAAATCTCAGTGCTTTCAGTTCTACTTTAAAGTTATGAACTTTTGTGAGAAAACAGCAGGTTTTGGAAGAATCAATGTCAAGGACGAATGTCTTTCTTTATTATTTTCAGATGATTAAAGAAACACAGGCAATACATCATTTAAAACACATCCCATTTTGTCTATTATCAAGTGAGGTTTAGAGGAAATTCATTGTGCGCTTCAAAATCTCTGATCTCTCCTGAAAATTCTGTCACTGTTTTCCTGGTGTTCTGAATTAGATTGAAGCTGCAATCCTATATACACTTTCCTGGGAGTAAGCCCCATTGGATACAGTGTAACTTACTTCTGAGTAGACATGCATAGGATTGCGCTGTGAGAATTCTAGCTGCAGCATACTAGCTGCCCCAGCTAGTACATTTCATTCATTTGTGACAGAGAGACTGGGACTTGAACCAGGAGTCCTGTGGATTGAATTTAGCATACCTCATTAGCAACGTCCATGGCATGACATGAATGATGACATGAATGATGTTGTCCACATAGGGCAACAGATTGGGGTGCAGTGGCAAACGTACATCTGCCACCTCCATTCGGTTTGCCACCGATGAAGCCGGCCCCCTTACCTAGGTCCTTTCTATGCACAGACTTTTTAAAAGAAGCAGGAAATGGAGAGTGTGCTGTGACCACGCCCAGTCAGTGTGCACCACATTTCCTGCTTCCCTTTCATTTGGCTTCTTCTTCATTTAAAGAGCCCATGGAGCAGAAGAAGCCTCCACCAGACTCTTTAAACAACACCTGTTGCCATCACAAATCTTACTAACATGCATCACAAAACCTACTAATGTTCTACCTTCTACATGGGATAGGCCTCCCACCAGATAGTTATATTATTGGGAGAGAGGCTAACTGCACAATTAGAGCTCAACAGAAGATGAAGCTAATGAAAAAGTGAATCTGAAATCTTTAAGTTCTTTCTTTTAATGATTGGAGTTTATATTGTGAGAGTAACAATACTACTACTACTACTACTACTACTACTACTACTACTACTACTACTACTACTAAACTCTTGTAGTGCTCTCCTTTGATTTGTATTATTTGTCTTGAATCTAGGAAATATAATATACAACAGTTATTTCTTAATTACTATAAAATTACTACTGTGAGTCAACATTTTATTGTGTGTTTAAATGTTCAATGAAATGGTATATAATATGACCTACAGGATATTAAACCTAAATAAATAAACTTGTTAACTGTAAGATGAGGAAACTAGTAAACTAACGATGAAAGCCTATGCATTGGCTTCTCATTCTCCCCTCCTCATTGAATTCAATAGGAGTTAATCCCAGGTAAGTGTGTTACAGGATTATAGCCTAAAATTGTGATTTTCATAGTAGGCATGGAAGCTATTTGAAAACAAAGTAGTACTTAGTACCGCAAGTCCTCAATTAACATCATAGATACACTGGCGTCGCTCAAGGTGGGGCGTTGCTTTTGCCGCACTGAATGGCTCCGACGGCAAAGGGGCAGGGCCGCCTCATGCCGAGAGTAAACGGAGGTTAGCACAGTGCGGAACTTGCCGTTCCGCCCCACCTCGTAGATAGAATGACACCAGTGCGTACATAGGTTCCTGGAAACTGTGACGTTAGGTGAAACAATGTATAACGAACCAATTTTCACTGGTGATGCTCTGAGGGGTTCACTGCAAAGCCACTTCTGGGTTGCACGGGACGGTGACCCACTTCCATGGCTTTGCTGTCGTCTCAGAATGTCTTGCAGAAGCTATCTGCAAGGCATTCTGGGGTGCGAATAGGACCAGGAAGTGAGTTGCGAGCCTGGTGCGACCCGGAAGCAGCTGCAGCCATCGAGGACAATGTTAAAACAAAACAGCGGATAGCGAAACCACGGTTAAGCAAGGACTTGGTGTACTCCTACTCCAATTACTACTATTACTACTACTGCTGCTTTTTACAGAAGAGATGAAAACTAGTATATTATTTCCAGTAAATTCCTGTACTTCAGTTTAATTATAGTAATTTTCAGTTACATTTTCAGTCAGTAAAATGACAGCAAATTTTCTTAGAACTAGATGATTAAAATGTAAATTATCTGTGCATTAACAACAGATCACTAAAATGAGTCTTTGCAGAACCCATAAGAATTTATCACAACTTGTATGTTATCTATGATACCATGGTGTACAAGCCTTATGTTTCCAGAATGCCCATGAAAGGAAAATGGGATGAATAAAACACCAAATTTGTGTAGTTTCTCTTGAATGCCGGAATGATAACAATTATGAATGTCATGAGACTAGCATTCGGTCTTTTCAGTAAACATACTTGCTGACACAAAGACATGGACATTGACAGATTCTGCTATAAAAGGAGATGGCAGTGAGTGTGATTTTCCAATGCACCGGACACCCACAACTCGCCTCGAATTCGTTAAACTAGGTTGTTCGTAGCCTGCTTATGATCACAAAGAAACTCTCATTTTGGAGCTGGGAACAAAGCCCAGATTTCCCAAGTCATATCATAGCATTATAACCAAAGGGCCTTCCTATCTACTTTGCTGAAGTACTCCATCAATTTTACCCCAGTCTGCTACCTTGATAATAATACCTCCAGGAGCCATTACTGCAACTTTGCTCTTGGAAGGCTTTATTCCCTTTGTTTGTAAATGTGCTAAAAATAATAGTTTGTTGGAAGGAAAGAAATAACTATGGGCAATCTTAAAGGAGGATCTAAGATTCCATGTGGAACCATTAAAGTTGTGTAGTAGAGAACTGGGTATCTACAGGAGGAACAAACTAGCTATTTCCTGAAGAAATATTTCTTACAACAAAAAAAAGTCATAAAGATAAAATTAAATAGAAGAAGAAATATAAATAAAAGCTGTTAAAAAAAAAGAAAGCAAAAGAAAAAAATCACTGGCATTGCAATTCTATGCATGTGTCAATTTCAATTTAAACAGAAGCTGTGTGAGAATTTGACATGAACAAATGTCAGCATGCCTGGAAAGCCACCGTGTGGAACAATGACAAGAACTGCTTGTTGTTAATCTTAGCATGTAATGTAATATAACTAAAGCCATACTCTATGTTTCACAGATTGTGTGGTGCAGACTACATTGTCTGCAGCCAGTCTTCTTTCCCAGAGAAGTGGACGACAAAAAATGCATGCATTTGGTGAGATGTGTTTGTTGCTTTCACGCATTATATTGGAGGTCCATACGTACATCGCAATCCTGTCTAATCCTACGCCCTGTGATGCAGCGAGGCCAGTGCAGCCTCCGCTGTACCTAGGGGACAAGACAGGCTGCAGGGAGCGGGAGGTCACTTCGGGGGAAGGGAATATTCTTTCCCTTCCCCTGGGTAAAGCCCCAGTTGCCACAATGGTGCTACTTCGATGTGTGCCAGCTATTTTGCTGGCGCAATCCACTGGCGTCGCTGGAGGTGGGGTGGAAAGCTAAGTTCTGCAGCTTTCCGCCCCACCGTTACTCTCCGGTATGAGGCGCCCCGCCCCCTCGTCATAGGAGCCCGTCAGCGGAGAGAAAGCAACGCGCAGGGACTCTCCTGCGCGTTGCTTTCTCTCCGCTGACGGGCTTGTATGACGAGGGGGCGGGGCGCAACAGAGAGTAACAGAGGGGCGGAAAGCTGCAGAACATAGCTTTCCGACCTACCTCCAGCGACGCCAGTGGCACAATCCCAAGAGCCCAAGTTACCCGGTCTGGAAAGGGAGATAGGATGCTCCCTCCCCCTTTCCAGGCCAGGTTGACCAATCTATATACCCATATACAGACCAACCCGCAAAGTACAACAATCATTAAGATCAGTCAAAGAACCAAAACATCCATTGGATACACCCGGGGTATACTGGATTCCATGTGAATGTGGAAAGGTGTAGTTGTGTCCCAGGCTTCTCTGAGCCACTATATTCCCTTTCAAAAGTCCACTTTGGGCTAAAATTAGCACTTTCCTGCTTAAATAGTTAAAACGCTGTGTGCAGAAACAAACTCCTGAACTCAAGGCAGCAATTTACAAAGTTTAATTGCTTTCCAAGCAACCCGTATCACCTATACATTTCCCAAAGTGAAAGCAATCCCTCAGTAACCCAGTCTACTTATCTAATTCCATAAGACAGCCCCTGCTGTCTTCTCCCAACAAAAATTCCCCAAACCAGTCTCTTTAGCAAGTCCCATAGTCAGAGTCCAATTAGGGAAGCCTCTTCAACAGCTGGTCAGACAGAGTTCTTTCCCATATCCGTCACTCCAGGTAGATAGTGAATCCAGGTAAGTAGTCGGTCCGGCAGAGATTCCCCATCTGAGCAGTCGTCATCTGGCAGGAGGTCTTCACTCAGCAGTCCAACAGCATGTCCCTCTGGCGAGGTAGTAAGCCACTTTGGTGCTGTAGCTGGCCTCCTTTTATTTATCCGAGTCAAGGTGGGCACAGCTGTGGGCTGGCAAACAGTGCAGTCCAGGTCCTTCTAATTGTCCACAGCTGTGGAGCCATGCAACACCCCCTCCTGCCGCATCACCCCTGGCGTCCCGCCCCCGCCACGCCCTAGTGGCGCCACTGGTGCCAAGGGACCCCAATTATCACGTGGGCTGAATAAAGAGTTTCAGGCCTGTGGACCTTATGTTTGACACCTCCAAATTAAACTGATTAATCTTACAGCCCAATGGGGGGCATTCTGGAGAAGAATGGAAATGGGGATTGGAGTCAGCCAGGAATGTCAAGAGTTGGCTGGGGTGGATATCGGTGGCAGCAGTGCCATCAAATACCCTATGCCCCCCAGCCTGGCCTCAACATGTCTCCCTGGACCCATTCAAATTTACACCAGCCAAAGAGCTGGTGCAAAGGGCAAGTAGGCCAATTGGGAACCATGGTGTCAGTGGCATAGGAATGGTGCCCCCCTCGTGACACTGACGTCACTCACCCCAGCCCCGAGTCACGTCGGCTGCAGCCAAATGTCCCTCGGGGGCTGGGCGGGAGGGCGGGGCACACAACAAACGTGGCTCGGAGGAAGCAGGATGCTTCTGCAGGCTCCTCTGAGCCGTTCCACCGCTTGGATCGCCGCCGCTTGGATCGTCCCCGCTGCCGGTATGATGCCCCCCCCGCCCCATCCCTTCTTACACTACTGCATTGTGTGGCATAGTAGATAAGTACAAAAGCATTTTACTTAACTCTCCATCACTGCCTGGTCACCAGCCAGCTCAATAGCTTGCAGCGGAGACTGCACCAGCACCGCTACACACTCTGGGCCAGCCCAGAATTGGATTGGACTGTTAGACAGGTAACATCTCAGTTGTGAAATATGACAGTTTGAAGGGTGGGGAGAAATAGTAGAAAAATTGGATTGGCATGATTTTCTTGCTCCACTAAAATTTCAGGTCGATATTCCTAATTAACTCGTTCACCTGGGCTGCAATCCTATACACATTTACCTGGGAAGTTCCATTCAACTCAGTAGGGCTTACGTCTGAGTAGGCATGTATAGGATTGCGTTGCTTTAGTAAATGCGCATGGAAAACAAAGATAAATCTATTTTTACATGGATTAGCTTCAAAGGGCAAACAAATGTAAATGCTCGCACAGTGTATGTTTTGCTATCTGTGGTTTTGTATGCACGCAGAACTATGAAATACATATTCATGCAAACATCATTTGGAGACAATTTGCTGCAGAGGAATATCCAACTTGTAACAACAAAGTGCTTTGTATTTCAAATGCCATACATGATGCCCAAATGTTATGCCATAATTTTAAAACCAAGATTAATCCTGTGGGGTTCTATTACCTTCCTTATTAATATGATTTAGAGTGACCTTGTTTCACTGTTGTTTCCAGAGACGCTTGCTGCTCGATTTCTCCTTTGCATTTTGGCCTCCACGTTCCCTCCTCCCCCCAAACAAGAACTACAATTCCAGCTGTACCCTATTCTGTTTACCATCTGTTGAACATTTGGAGTCATTTGCCAAAACTGGCATCTTTTGTCTGCTGGGAATTTTTCCTGCCAAATGGCCAGTTTTTTCTGCACATCATCTTAAAGGTTAGATTCCTGTGTGGACAGTCAATCTATTGGAGACCATTTGTGTTCTTTACTTTAGTTCAGAAAACAAGGCTTGATATGAAGAACGATAGCCTCAACATTTATTAAGACTTCCCATGCAGATATGTCAAAACGAATGCCATTGAAAAAATATTGCTCCCCACCTCCCCTTACATAAATCGGAATTCCAGAAGCGTCACCAGAACAGTGTTAATAAGGTTTGCCTTAAAAGAGACAAAGAGCGGAGAAGCAGCTGGTTTTAAAGACTTGTTTACGTGAAGTGACAGTGACCTTTATTTGCTGCCCTTAGAAATTTGCCTCCGTTTTCGTTTTTTTCCCTTCTGTATCAGTTGTAATTCTCCGCAGTCACCCAGGTAGGAATCACACAGTGTTATTACAAATATTACAGACTATCAGAAGGAAACTAAAACAAAAACAGACCCAACCGAGCCTTATTAGCAACATAGAACTGCTGCTGAAAAGCCATGTCAGATTCCCACTCTCTTCCGTAACATGTTGTTCAATGTACCTACTGCCCTGATGGCATTAAGATGAATATCTCCTCAAACAATTCTGCAGTGTCGCTGCTGGCAGGGGTGAGAATATCGTCCGTGTAATGACGTGAGCACATGAGTACATTAAATGACATGGTGGCTTATGCAGGTGGAAGAGAACTCGACACAGAGCTGACATTTGAAGAGGTAGCATGTTTTCAGTAACATGTAGCTCTGCCCTAAGGCACACTGATTTCAGTGGGAACGTTAAGCATGCCTGATGTATCATATACCCCAGTGGTTCTCAAAGTTCTCTGAGTGTCTGCAGGGGCAGAGCCAGAGGTGGTGGCGATCCCCGGGGATTGCTGCCGGCGGCGGAAAAAACACCCCTGAAACCACTATTTTTTGCCTTACCATGGCTTGGGACAGGCATGTGCAACCCTCTGCAGGCCTCCCTGATCTTCAGATCCCCCAAAAACAATGATTTCTGGGCACTTTCGGTTTTTGCAAAAAATGAAAGTGCCCAGAAATCGCCGTTTCTCGGTGATTCGAAGATCGGGGAGGCCTGCAGAGGGTCGCACAGGCCTCCCTGAAGCCTCCCAAGTCCTGGTAAGGTCAAAAACAGTGGTTTCGGGCACTTTTTCAGCCATGGTGGCGACGAACCCCGGGATCACCGCCGCCATGCTGTCCACACCCCTTAAGGGGGCAGGGGACTGCTTTTGTTCTCAATGGTGGGTCTCGACCCACTACTTTGAGAACCACTGATATACACTGCCTCCAATCCTACCAATTAAGTGAGTTTGTTAGATTGTAGCCCAGATAGATATATTTGCATTGTGCTCCAAAATAACTTAGGGCACAATCCTATCCTTTCTAAATGCTGGTGCAACGTCCGCCAGCCTAGGGTGTTGCAAATGTGCTGTAAAACACGCTCACGACACCCTGTGAGTAGGCAGGACCAGCGGGGACGCCTGTGCTGTTCTACTGGTGCTGCATCCAGGAGCACTGCACGCTGGAGCAGGTAAGGCCACTCAGGGTGGCGTGGTGGCTGGGGGAGGGTGGGGAGGGGGTGAAACAGGGTGGGGGAGGGCAGGGTGGGTGGTTTGGGTCCAGGAGGTGGGAGGGATTGGTGATCTTGGCCTGGGCTCGAAAGCCCGACACGGGGCTTCTCGGATTTGCACCAGTGATTGAGCTGGCGCAGATCCAAGTAGACCCATTGTGCAGCTCTACGGGGTAAGGGGGAAATTGTTCCTTTACTCTGAGAAGACCTCCAGCCTGCTTCTATCCAGTGCTGGATACAGCGTGGGCCGCACAGCCCCGCTGCACCAGTACTGGATAGGACTGGGTTACCCATTCCCTGGGCCTCAGGCATGGCTTTAAGTGCAGCGTGGGGATTAGGTGGGATAGGATAGGATGGGATACAACTTTTCAGCAAACAAAACATTAGGTCAAATATATGACCGATATTGTCTAAGTCTTATAATCTTTGAAATAAAGAATATTTCAACTGCAAGAACTGCTAGAGACCTGACCTCTCCTATATAGCACTGGGTCAACTAGCAGTCCCTTTCCTTCCGCTCACAGCTCTTTGGATCCAGCCCAATCTCTTTCTTTTGGCTCTTTTTCTTTTCGCATTGAGAGTTGGAAACCTTGCTGAATTCAATTGCAAGGAAGATAGACTTGGAAGATCATGTGCATCAATTATGTAGCGAAGCCAGTGAGCGATGCAGATCCTTCAGAAAAGCCAGCACTAAATCGTGCCACGTTGTAAGCTAGGAAAATGGCGATGTATCCTCGACTAACGCAACAAAACAGCCTGACTTTAGTCAGCCAGTTTCTAAAAGAATGAATGCTTTCCAGCTCGTTACATACAGCTACGGCACGTAGACATGATGACAACTCTAGCTATTTCTTTAATTAGGGAAATTGCTATGCTATTCAAACTGTTTGCCTAGTGTTCCATTGAGCTAAGGTGACCCAGGAGGCTTAAGGAAGCAGAGAGAGAAAACATGGCACCCTTTACGCAACCACACACAGTTCTTAGTTAAATAGAAATACCTGGAATGATGTTAATGGCTTTGGAGGAGGACGATAAAAAATACATTGTACAACAAAAAGACAAATTATATTCAGTTTAGCTCTCAGCTAACAAACCTGGAATTACGCACACTGATGCCTTACCTCAAAATGAACCCATAGAAACAGCGTGTATAAAAGCAGCCAGGAACTTAAGCTATCAATTATCAAGAAGTACAAAGCACTTCAATGCAGCTTTAATACCTGGATAGGCCCATTTAGAACTGAAATGTAAGGCACAGTATGCTCGGTTTGAACAAAGTGGACTGGTAGATTTGGAAGGAAAGACACTGCCAATGATACTTTAATGATTACAAATTTAGTGGGGAAATAAAATATGTCCTTGACAACTGTACAGTTGGCTGCCGTAAGTTAGGGGAAAAAAAAACCCACATTTGAAAGCAAAGATAACACAGCGGGCCTGGAGATGGTTAAAACCATTGATGGCTGGGTCGATACGCACCAATGTAACTGTATTACATTTAAACAAGCAGTAGGTGAGGCTTATATAACCCAGTCCCCTAAAACGTGTTGCACATATACAGGCATTACTGAAGCAAATGCAGCTGCAGCTCTGGCAAATGCTTTGAAAACTGTGTTGAAAAAGAGCTATTGTTCAAATCCTGTACACTACAGAATGCACAAATCTCATCAGGATGCCTATGTGTGCTGGATGGAATCTGAGAACACACAGCAATCAGATTTCTGTAAGATCAAGCTGCACGGATAGACAAGGACGTCGCCAGAGCGTGGCGACTGGGGCGGACCGCCAGGGGGTGATGCGCGCAGAAAGGTGACGCATGCACCCACGCGCGTCACCTCCGCTGCGTGCGTCGCCCTCCAGAGGCTCCGAGGCCGGGAGAAGGCCTCAGAGTGTCCTCTTCGGTCGGCGATCCAGGGCCTTCTGACAAAGGCCCAATGCGTCAATATGTGAAGTTTTACCTTTTCGCGCATGCGCAGAAGGTTTCTGAGGGCAAAATGCCCTCAGAAAACGTGCACATGCGCGGAAAAGTTAAAACTTCACGTATTGACACATTGGGCCTTCGTCAGAAGGCCCTGGATCGCCGACCGAAGAGGATGTCATTCGAAGAGGATGCCGGCAGCAGTGGGAGGGGGGGGGTAAGACTTGCAGGGGGTCATTAGGGTGACGCACGTGCCCTCGCTTTAGGGCGGTGCGCGCCCTAGTGACGACGCTGCGAGATAGAAAAACTCTAGTTGTCAAGGCACTCTGTGTGACTACTCATAGAGACAAGGCATGTTGCTTGGACTGAGGAACCTGTGAGCATCGCTGAGGAATTAAAGCAGTCCCTGAGCAACCTGACGTTTGTTACAAACTTTACTGGGACAAAGGCAGAACTGCCGCCATTGTTATAGAGGCAGAAACAGCAAGACAGGAAAAGGAACAGGAGGTTAAACAGTCGTAGGGAGAGAAGCAACCCACATGTCTTTAAACTAGCAACAAACTCCTGCTACTGGGGGAGGCCAACATCTACACACTTGCTGACCATATACTGGGTGGCTGAACTCACAAACTGCCACTGCTCCAACAGAACCGAGCCTGAAACAACATTTATATACAGCCAGCCAGGAAGCCCCCATTGGTTCCATAGGTTGTCTGGTCTGGCTGGGCTGGGCTAATGAGCAACAGTGCCTGCTCTGGCAATCCTCTTGGTGACAGCAAAAATAAGAGCTCAATCCTATTCATTCTTTCTGCTGATGCGCTGGCACCAAAATGGCTACCACTGCAACCTACATAGGGGCAGTTGCGGAGGTCTCCTCTGGGTAAGAGAACAATCATTCCTTCACCCGGGCATAAGCCTCTGCGGCGTGGGGCTTTTTTTTTGTCAACTTGGACCTGCACTAGGTATATCTGGCATAGGTCCACGTGGACGATCTGGTACAGGAAGGGGGGTAGAATTTGGCGGCCGCTGCTGCTGAACTCGCCCTCTCCAGGTTCGGCGCAGCCTTACAAAAGCTCACGTACATTTGAGGAGGCCCGCCTCCCGCTGCTTACCCCTGGGGAAGGGGACAATCATCCCCTTCCCTCGAGGTGCACCAGGGCTGTCCCAGGGCAGCCCGGAACCTGCATAGGATATGGTGGCTGGCTCTTTAGGCCGTCCGCCATGACATAAACAGGATTGTAAGCTGCTCAAGTTGTCAATGGGTTCTTTCAACCTGCAGCTTTAAGCAAAATGACTTATAATGAAACCAATTTTACCATAGGCTAATTAATATACGTTAACAAGAGTTTACAGCATATTTCTGATCACAAAAACATTATCAAACTTCTAAATAAAACCCCAAAACACTTCTAATATTAAACACTGAAATACCAGTAAATGTGAGCTTTCCGGGCCAGAGGAAACCCACGCAGACATGGGGAGAATGTTCAAACTCCACACAGACAATGGTCCTGGCCAGGAATCGATTTTTTTTCTGAAACAACTTTAAAACGAAATGACTTATAATAAAATGACTTTAAATGAGGACTTGCTGTAATTGAAAATGGCTGAAAGAGCAAAGCAATGATAATCAAGTGGATGAAAGTCAAGGTATTGCTGTATACAGGTGTTGTGTGTGTGTGTGTGTGTGTGTGTGTGTGTGTGAGAGAGAGAGAGAGAGAGAGAGAGAGAGAGAGAGAGAGCATGTGTTGCTGCCTGCCTGCCTAAGGAATAACTATGTGATATCAGAAACCCTTGCTACAAAGGCAGCCCTGCAGATCATCCAGATTCAAGTGATTCACACACATGACTCACAGAAAAGGAAAACTTCCTTAGGAGACAGAGTACTATCTAGTTACTTCTAACAACCTGAAATGAAATAAAACAGATGGAAATCTTTGCACTGCATAGCAGTTGCAATAAGAGGCAATCTGATGTGCGAGATGAGTTCCTCAGCAACAGTGAGGATCAGCTGAGCTTCAATTAATGCACTGATTCAATTAAATAAAATTTGAAGCCCATAATGTAATCCATGCTTGAACCGTTGGGACTGAGTGGGACGAAAACTAAATAAATAGTAGTTAGTAACTCTCAGAAAGAAAAGTAATTAATTAAAATACGAAAGATTACTGCTTCCTCTCTCTGAATTCTACAACTTTCAAGATGCATTTAGTTGCATTTGAGATAAACAAATACAAATGTTACAAATTACACTGTAGAGAAGTAACAGAGAAGGTTCTTATATAGGAGTACAAGGTGATGATGGGCCTAATCTTCAAAGGTAGCATCAAGGACCAGTCAGGTTGGACTTGGCTGAGGACCACACCTATTAGAGGGCCCACTTGATTGGGCTGACCCCTGAAACCACAGTCTAGTGGAAGTGCCCAAAGCACTTCAGAGGATGGGGAGTAGTTTGGAGAACCAATGCAGGACTTTGATCCAGGGTTTTGTCTCACCGCAGATCCAGGACCCGTGAGGGTCCACTGTAAAAAGTTGAAAAAAAGGCAAAGCTTTAAAATAGTGTTTCTTACTGTTTGGCTGGCAAACCGCTCTGTTTTCAGGGCTGTAGAAAGCGAAGTCGTGCTTCTACAGCATCTTCTGGGTCGCTGAACTTCCCGCCTCCCTTCCCCAAGGTTGCCCCAGAATGTACTGGGGAAGGGATGGGGAAAGTCCAGCAATCTGGAAGAGGCTGTAGGAGCGCGATTTCATTCTCTATAGCCCTGAAAATGGAGCAATTTGCCAGCAAAAAGGTAAGAAACGCTATTTTAAAGCTTTTTTTTCAACTTTTTAAACTAACCCCCGTATCCGCACAAAAGCGATTTCGCTTTATGTGGATCCTCGCTATCCGTGTGTGTGTGTGTGTGTGTGTGTGTGTGTGTGTGTGTGTGTGTGTGTGTGTGTGTGTGTATGTGTAACAGATCCCTCAAGCATAGTGAGGGCCAACTGTAATTGGGTTAAACGGGACATCAAGCTGAAGAATGCTAATCTTGCATTCGGAACCATATGGGTCTACAACACAGAGGGGAAAAAAATAATAGTACAAAGCCAATCATTTTTTTTTAAAAAAAAATCTGGAATACAATGTTTTAAGTAAATGATTTTTTAAAAAATGTTTGTATTACAAAACTTAATGTTGAACTAGATTATAGATATCTTAAAAAAATTACAAAGGGGCAATTATTCACCCTATCAAATGAGAAATATTAATGATTTTTAAAGTATTATTAAGCTAGAAGCCACTACATCAGCTGATGGACTTCAAAAGTGCCTATTAACCTTTTGCCTTTGCTAAAAAGGCTTTTAAAGGAGTGGGAGGGGGAAGGAAAGCTGTTTTAGTGTGGAAAGTACCATATTAGACACCATCTCAAGGAAACAATTACAAGCAATAAACAGTCCGCTAGGTTGTTTTGTTTTTATTTGCATGGCAAAAGTTCACAGACTACTGCCCCCAGGTCTTTCGTTTTAAAGATATGAAATGGGGTGAACTTTAATATTCAAATCCACAAACCACTTCCTCACGACTGACCTCATCTAGGTTTCATTGACATCTGTGGGTTTACTCTGACGCCTCATAATAAGAAGGGGTTTAGGAAGTACTTGGTGGCAGCCAGAGTGTCAGTTTTTTACCTCAAGATGTCTAGCAGGATTAGGGCAAAGGCAAAAGCCTCTCGGGAGCAAAAACATGCTGCCGAAAGTGCCGCATCAGAGCAGGGTTCCGGCGGTCCGGTGGTCCGAGTACCACCAGCTGTCGGCCGAAGTACTACTGGTGGTACTAGTATCACTGGTTGAGACCCCCTGAAGTAAATCATTAGGGGGAAATACTGATCCTTACTACAAAATTCTGACTTAACTAACAAAATGAAAAGTGGACAGAAGAGAAGAAAAAAAATACTCCCTGGTCACAGAAACAACGTTTAGCTGGCTTTTGAGGTGGCAAGAGATATAGATTAGTATACTTTAGTTATATTCCAGCTGAAGAATATCTGGACCACTGAAGACCTCAAAAATATACTAAAATCTTGGAGCCAATTCACACATTTTTCTCTCAGTAGCCAGTTCTGCCTGATAGCTATTGCAGGCACCAGCTGTTTACGAGTCTCCTTCTAGCCCTTATCTTTTTCCTGTGCTATGATCAAGCAGAGAGCTGATGATGAGATAGAGGTAGAAAACAGCAAGACAGGAAAAGAAACCAAACAAGAGGTCTAGTAACAGGAGAAGAGCAAGTGACAAGCCTTAAAGCAAACAACAAATGCCCTCTACTGGTAGAAGCCAACACTCACATACTTGCTGACTATACATACCAGGGGTGTCATAAGGCCCATGGGCTGAATATGGCCTGTGAAAACTATTTATCCAGCCTGTGTGATAATTGGGCTCTCCCAGCACCACCATCAGCTGCTCTCAGCTGCTGAGCTGTGAAGGGACACATTGGCAGAAGTGGCACTGCTGAATGGATGGTGCTGGGAGAGCCCAATTATCATGCGGACTACCCTTTCAGCAGCACAGCTTCTGCTGATGTGTCGCTGCTGAAAGGGCAGTTCACGTTGGTAATTGGGCTTTCCCAGTGCTGCCCTTGCAGGAGCACTCTTCTGCTAAGGCACGGGGAGAGAGATATGGAAGGAAGGAGGCCTCAGAAGGCAAGGAATGTTATGGGGCAAGAGGCAAACCAAGAGGTGTGAGAAAGGGAAATCTGCCGAAGCACTGGTAGAGCCCAAATATCACGCAGGCTGCCTTTTCAGCAGTGTTTCTTCTGCCATGGAGTCACTTTGCCGAGCACCTCTCAGCTGCTAAGCTGTGACACCTCAACAGAAGTAGCATTGCTGAAAGGGCGACCTGCATGATAATTGGGCTCTCCCATATCTTGAAAATATGACCAATGTTACTTTTTACTAGTCAGAACTAGTAAGAACTTATTTTGTGTTTTTATTGTAACACACACACACACACACATACTTACTTACGCGCACACACGTGCGCGCGCACACACAGGCGCCATGTGATCCCATCTGTGAACCAGACAGAAAGTTACTTGTTGGAGACGCTCCAATACAGCTTGGGGTGCTGGGTAACACAGTTTCACTCTTAGGTGGAAACGTTGAGTATATTAGTAGTTTACCAGTGTTTTCTGTGATAAAAACAGAAAGTCTGAAAGCGAAGCTCACATTTTCAGAGATCCAAGGACATGGAGTAGATCGAGCTGGGTAAACTGGCCCCAGCCCCAATTCATAATTAATCTGGAAAAACTGGGTGAAGAAAATCACTGCAATTTTGATGGACACAGCATAGAAGCCCCTGGGAAGCCTGTGACACACTGAACTCAAACCCTACGTTTGCTACGTTTGCTCATCACGTGGCTTTACTTACCGGAGGCAGGAACTGGCACCTAGTTTTCCATGATGTCATGTATACATCATGTATGATGTCATGTATACATAATGATAATCTGAAAAAGGAATATTTAATCCTGATTACATATTTGCATGAATGGTGGTACTGTATGACAGTATTTATATACCACTATCCATGTATGAATTTCTCAAATTGCAGAATAATTGCCTAAGTACTTTCTTTTTTTCTTTCTGTCAAGCAGAGCCTATTATTTTTGCTGTCGGATCATTAAGAAATTCCCTCAAGTCACCCAAATCAACAAGTTACATTTTGCAAATAACAATCCCTTCCATTACCGTATTTCTTCGATTCTAAGTCGCATTTTTTTCCCAATTAAGCATTTCCAAAAATGGGGTGCATCTTAGAATCGAAGGTCTCCAAAAAGCACCCCAAAATGCAATTTCCTTACTTACCGGGGCTTGGGGGAGCTTCAGGGAGGCCTGCGCGACCCTCTGCAGGCCTCCCCGATCTTCAGTTCGGTGAAAACCAGCGATTTTCGGCCATTTCCGGTTTTCGTGAAAACCGAACTGAAGATTGGGGAGGCCTGCAGAGGGTCGCGCAGGCCTCCCTGAAGCTCCCCCAAGCCCCGGTAAGTAAGGAAATTGCATTTTCTGGCGGATCGCAAAGGCACTGCTCAAAGGCAGTGAGGAGATTGTCAGCTGCAGAATGCTGGGGCGAGCTCTCAGGTTCAGGAAGAGAGAGCTTGCCGCTGAGCAGAGGGGGCAATATGGCGCGGTAAAAATCGGATCGCCGTGGCAGGCAAGCTGGGGAGAGTTAGTGCTGAGCAGGAAGGAGGTGCGTCTTGCAATCGATGTTTTTTGTTTTTTTCTGCTGGTGTTCCTGAAATTAAGATGCGCCTTAGAATCAATGGCGCCTTAGACTCGAAGAAATACGGTAGTTTGATTTGTATGTGCACTGTAAACCAAAAGGTGCAAAAAGGTTTATTATCTTTAAGCACAGTAAAAAGTAATCCTTTTTCAGTTTTGCCAGTTGCTGAGACCAGTCTGAGGATGACATTTTGTCCAAAAGACAGAAAGGTAATTTATTTTGGAAAATGCCAAACACTTCTAACAATATTTTATATTTCTATTCACCATAGCCAGAGGGCATTATGGATTAATCATTATATGTATATTGAATAATTCCCAATCTATTATTTATCCATAAAACCATCATTCATCATTATGGCTGAGGTGAATATTTGTTTCAGAAATGTAGGCCTCAGAAATGAGTGTCCCAGGTAATTTCATCAAATTCCAGGCAGGTATTCACTCTTGTTACTTGAGGCTGCGGTTGGATACAGCAGGGTGCAAGGGAAGACAGCAGAGAGCCATGGCTTAGATGTAAGGGCGTGCAATTCATCCTAGTCTTGCCCGGGGCCCCTTTCATTATATGCTTGATTTCTGCCCATGTTGCAGTAGAAAATTCAACTGAAGTTGAGGGAGATGGGGGAAAGGAGGGAAAGCAAACAGAGTTCAAAAGCAAATTTCGCAGCATTTACATGTTCCTATCATGGATAGGTATGATTAGAAAAGTGATTTAAAAAGGATTGCAGTTCAGATACCAAAAGAGATTTGGCATCTGGTATACAAATACCTGTGTGTGTTTACACCATTTGCATGTGTTTCAATGAAAATGCTAGAACAAATCAGATAAAACGAAACCAAAGTGGATGAAATAAACCGATCAACTACATTGTCTGAAATGATAATTTCTGATTAATTGCCATTTTGATTACAGAAAATGTTTGGTGTTTGTAGGGACTAGTGCAATTTCAAGGTCCAAGGCAGGGGTTCTCAACCTTTGGAGGCCCGGGTACCCCCTTATCAGGTCCAATTTTCTGAAGTACCCCCTGCTAATTAACTGCTAATTAATTGGATTAATCAATTCATTAATTAGGTAATTAATCTTTAAGTAAAAAAGTACTAAAACTCTGTGTGTGTGTGTGTGTGTGTGTGTGTGTGTGTGTGTGTGTGTGTGTGAGAGAGAGAGAGAGAGAGAGAGAGAGAGAGAGAGAGAGAGAGAGATGCAAGGATATCTTTTTTTCTCTAAGTCACACTTGCCAAAATCAGCTCCTCCCTCCCCCACCCCACCAAAGTACATTTTCCAAAGTACAAAAATAAGCCCAAAACCAAAATCAGAGAGACAGAAGGGCACTGAAAATAATTTCAATTTAATATCCATGTTAATTAACACTTAATTAGCTGCTGATGGGGCAGATAAGGGGCAGGGCTTGACGTACCCCCAGCAAGAGGTCCGCGTACCCCTAGGGGTACCCGTACCACATGTTGAGAACCTCTGGTCTAGGGCAAGGGTGTCAAACCAGTTTCATACAATGGGCCAAAGTTAGCATTCACGGCACCTGCTGAGGGCCATAAGTGGCACCATTAAGCAGGAAATGATGCCATTAGGCAGGTGATGACCAGAAATAAGCACTTTGTTTATTTATTTATTTATTTTTAAAAAATTATACCCCGCCTTATCCTATGCCAAGGCAAATGACCAAGGCGGCTTGCTGCAAATGACAGAAGGGAAAATATGCGAATCTTGATCATTTTTATGGGAGAGCTCAATTATCAAGCAGGCTGCCCTTTCAGCAACACTGCTTCTGCCAAGTAACCACTGTCATCTTAAAATGGCCAATCTGATCTCTAGGCAAGGGCAACCCAATCCTACTAACTATCCGGCCGACGGTCCAGGCTGCCCGCTGGATCCTATTCCCGTTACCCGGGTTCTACTCGGTCACCTCGGGATAAAGGGACATTCATCCCCTTCCCCCAGGTGTAGCGTGGGAAGGCCCCAGTAGGCCTCCTCGGATTTCCGCCAGCTATTTAGCTGGCGCAAGTTTGAGGATGCTGTTTAATGGCGGATCTAGCCCGGGAAGGGGACAGGGATATGGTGGCTGCCATCCCCACACACCCCGGGCTGGATCCGCCAACCCTTGGCCTCCCTCGCTGCCCGGACCGCCCCTGCACTCGCCGGGGATCTCTTACTTCCTCCGGTGGTCGCAGGGGCAATCCGGCAGCGGAGTAAGGGCTGCCGGTCTCGCGCTCACTGGCGTTGCTGGAGGTGGGGCGGAAAGCTAAGTTCTGCAGCTTTCCGCCCCACCGTTACTCTCCAGTACGAGGCACCCCACCCCCTCGTCGTAGGAGCCCGTTAGTGGAGAGAAAGCAACGCGCAGGGTCTCCTGCTGCAGAACTTAGCTTTCCGCCCCACCTCCAGCGACGCCAGTGCTCGCGCTGGTGGCCCTTACTCCAAAGTTGTTGTGAATGTGCTTTACGGCACGTTCACGATGGCTTCCGACGGCAGAGCGCTCGCTCCACCGCCAGAACTTTCATCAGAATTGCACCGTAAGAGAGGTACTTCTCATGCTTCACAACTACAGTGGTCAGGTGGCATGTTTACATAGAATTGTCATACACAACATACAATATTTTATGACCATTTGGCTCAAACTATACCACTCGGACTTAAAATATCCTCCATCTAGTCAATGCTAGGTATTCTGCTAAAATGGTAACAGACCCTCTGAAAGCACAGATTTACAGCACAAACCTATGCATATCCACTCAAATGTAACTTCCATTGTGTTCAATGAGACTTACAGGGCAATCCTGTCTAGCGCTGGAGTAACGGAACATTTGAGTGAGAGCTGCTCACTCTCTGCCCGACAAAAGCCACCACCACCAGGTTCTTCTGTTCTTTGTACAAGGTTCTTTATACCTTTTCTATGATATATTTTTGGAGATGAGACAAACAGAAGCACACTTCTATCTGCCCAGCACACATGTCTGCATCACTTCTATAAGTGATCTGCACTCATGTCTGGCTACCGAGCATCACTTTTATCAGCAATCTGCAAGTATTGCCTTGTTTCCCTGCTACAGACTCCAGCAGGCATTCCAGAGATAAGAGAACAAAAGAAAGAGATAAGTTTAGGCAACTTCTTTCAGCTTTCCTATTACAACTTCACAGCTCAGGAGCTGAGAGCAGATGATGGCTGAATAATTGGGAGAGACCAATTATCATGAAGGCCAGATAAGGAGCTACTGTGGGCATTATGTTTGACACCCCTTGTCTAGGGAATGGAGAGGTTACCAATGAATTGTCATCCACAAGAATGGGAGCATGAAGTAGAATGGTGATATGATTTGGCGCAGGGACAGGGTTCTTCTGGGAAGGAACAGGAGTAAAGGGTAGTTGGAAAAATTGGAACTGGGGTGGATGAAATTGTCTGGAAGATGGTTGTGCTGGGGACCACTGGCGTCACTGCAGGGGTCGGAGCTCTAAGTTCCGCCGCGATCCGACCCTCCGTTACATGGGTGAATGAAGCGGCCCTGCCCCCTCGCCTTCCGAACCATTCAACGTGGTGAAAACAACACACAGGAGACTTCCTGTGCGTTGTTTTCGCCGCCTTGAATGGTTCCGAAGGTGAGGGGGCAGGGCCGCTTAGTTCACCCGTGTAACAGAGGGTCGGATCGCGGCGGAACGTAGAACTCCGCCCCCCTGCAGTGACGCCAGTGTTGGGGACTTCTAATTTTGCATCTCTGGATTCAACTTCATGCAAAAGATAGGCGCTGGCCCCCCCATCGGAGAGCTGGCGTTGATTGCTTGGCCCCGCCCAGAGCTCGCTGGGCAAGGGCTGGTGCTGCTTGCAGCCGATTGGCTGTCAAGTTGAAGGGGGCGGGACTGAGGAAGCTCGGACCTGACGCTCCGTTCAGCTCTCCTCAGTCGCGTCCCCGGCGTCAGAAGCCCTGCCCACCCTCCCGACTTTCAGTCTGAGATTAGCTGGCTGCCCTTCGGGGGGTCAGGTAAGAATTTTTTCTCACAGCCTGATTGGCCTTTGGCTGTGGGTTTTTCGCCTATCCCGGACTGTGGTTTCGGAGGGTAAAGTAATTAGGATACACCTTGGTCACTTTAGGTAGGTAGCATGCGGGGGGGGGGGGGTAGCCAGGGAGGCTGATACTCGGCATACATCCGGAGGTAAGCAAGGCCTTGGGGTGAGCCAGAACCACTCAGACGATGTTGACCTGGATCGGTGAGGCTGGCTGGCAAACCCCAGGGCTGGAAGCAAATACCACCTTTAGGCTTACCTGGGGTGGGTCTGCGCTGTCCAGCTGCCTCAACCCCTTGGGGTTGGCAGTGATAGACTGGCTTGGTCATGTGACTAATCGAGGTTTGAGCCCGGAGGTGATGCCCGTTTACATCTGGGGGAGGTAAATGGCTAGGGCCATTTTTCCCCAACCTAGATCCCGCACGCTTGGGGTTTTTTAAGTTAAGTTCAATAAAGTCTCAGTTTAATAAAACCTCCAGTCCCTGCTGCAGTCTATCCTGTGTTTATTAAATAATAAAGTGGCCCTTTAACCCAAGCCTTTGTCTAGCGTGCTTATTGGGGGGGTGCACAAGTAATGGAATGTCTGTAAACTGGATAGGTTTACAGGATAAGATGTGGTTAAAATCTAAATAAGTAACAAATGAATAATGGTCTACCATCTTAGAAAAACGAATTATGGTGTACTAAAGTGAGGGAGGAAAAAAATTGGAACATTGTCTCAGTCCATCCTTGAACTGAGCTTTCTACCATAAACAGAACACTCTGAATTACTCAGGTTAGTGACTACAAATGTTTCTTCAGTGGTTAGATGTTTGTGTAGAGGACTGTATTCTCAAGAAAACGATGCTAAGCAGATCAAGGCTGAGAATGTTGTAGCATTGTTATGTGCTTAAACCAATTAAATGCTATCCTGAAATAAAAATGCTATCCTGAAAGAAAGAAATCTGAAAACAGTCATGAATGTGATTTGACCAGATAACAAGGTCATTTGTTGGTGTTTTGAGTGGGAATGTGTAAGGTAGAGGTTCAAGAAAAATATCATATAGGCATACAAGATCAAGGCCACAATCTGATACAATTTGTTGCACATTAACCCCACTGCGATCAATAGACTTCAATGCTCGTTATTCTGTGTTGGGTTGTAGTCTAATTAATTACTGGTGTCTAGTGGTTTTTTTTTTTTATTTAGTTTGGGTATCCTTACTCTGTATCCAAAAGTATCCTTACTCTGACGGAAGAAGCTTCCTCCAATGGAAAGAGTCTTTCTGTAATGGAAGGGTGCCTTCTTCCAGAAATGTCTTCCATATGAGGAAGGAAAGAGATGGTTTTATTCAGAAAACTACTGCTTGTACATTAGTAAGCGGGAACCAGCAAAAATCAGATTCAGATTTCATCTAAGGATCAAATCTGTCACTGTAGCTTCCATGTTGTGTTTTAATTTATTAAAGACCAGGGAGAACAAAATGGTGTGAAACCACAGCAGGGAATCAGGGAGCTTTGTACTTTGTCCTCATTGCAATTTCAGTCCTGACTGCATCACCAGTACACTACTTTTAATCATAAAAAAAGTTTTTCTACAATTAAAAATAGTGTACAGAGGGGTCACGATCAGAATCAAAACTGTAGCAGGGGCAAAGTAATAATGACCCCTTCCCAAGCCACAGTTGCAGTCCATTTCATCGTTGTCACACCCTCACCACACAGTCTTTAATAATAATAAAAAAAAATCACAGAAGCTCGGGTGACATGCTTAGGGTTATGTCTAATCTGACCCTAACTTTCAAATTTCCCTTACTGTGAAATACCCAAGATTAAGGCCTAAACTTACACTTGATAAAGCTTAATTAAATTTCACTGCTCCCCTTAATAGTATTTAAGTAGGAATTTAGTGTGTTCAGAGAATAAAGAATCCAGCTTCCCAAGTATGTCAAAGCAAATGAAATGTGGTCTTTGATCTTCCAAACTTACAACGTGCTTGGGCTTATATTACGCAAACTGTTTCCTGAGTAGCTGAAACCGGCCAGTTGTACCACTGACTGCAGAGAAGATTCGTTTTACCTTTTTAATCACTTAATTATTAATTTCATGTCTATCCCATTTCTTCAAACCAACAGGACTTTTCAAAGTTGTGCGCAATAAAATATAGCAATACTGTTTACGCAATCCATTAAACCAATGAGCAGCAATCGAGTCCAGAAAAGAAGTCAGAATGTCAAGGAAGGAATAATCTCTTTTTTCTCTCTAATGATGCAAATATTTTTTAAACAAAATGATCTTGGCTAATCTTCTGAATTTCAGAAGAGATGTGGCCAAGTGCGGTTCTCTGGGCTGGTTATTTGACAGGTAGGGTGCCACAACCGAGAAAGCCTGAGATCAAACAGCCCTGTCCTGTGTCTCTTCAAGTGAGGGGATGCAAAGCAGGCCTTCCTCTAAAGATCCCAGAGCATGAGAGGAAACAAATGGAAGAGGTATTCATTAGATATTATGGGCTCAAACCATTTATCCCTTTAAAGGTTTAGCGGGCCAATCCTATTGGGCCCTGCCACCAGTGGAACATGTGTAGGAGAACATTGTTTTTGAGATATGTAACACAATACTCAAAATAGAGCAAAACTGGAGGATGGATCTTTATTTTATTTAATTTCTTTGCTTTTATTTTGTTATTTATTTATTTATTTAAAGAATTTGTATCCCGCCTTTCTCCCGGCAAGGGCACTCAAGGCGGCTGATTGAAATCATTTGAATAATATTAAATAATGAATAATAATGATTGAATAATATTTTTATTCTGATTGAAATGCAAACACTTTGTCTGCTGACTGCGACACAGAGGGATAACCCCGCATAAAAGCAATAGGTTGAAATGAATTTGTCCGAGAAGAATGGCTGTATGAATCTATACCTTATTTTTGAATCCATGTGGAGTTAATGTAGATGCCATCTAAGGGATCTGATTATATTTCTGGAGGTGCTATTGCATGCTCTCCTTTCCTCAGGGATTAGCAAGTTCTCAGCAATCTTTACAGGATCCAAAGTCCTTTGGTGGGGGAAAGATTATGGAGACTTATGATATTGCTTCCAGCGCAATCCTAGCGCTGGGGCTGCCAGCGGACCAAACGGAGCACGCTGGCCTCCCCTGCTCAGCCACCGGAGCGCCCAAAGAACCGCCAGCGGACCAAGGTAAGGATCCAGCCGGCGGGGGGGGGGGTGTCCAGCGGTAGCGGGAGGACAGCCATAGGCCCAGACAGTTGGAGAGAGGGCAGGGGATGGCTTCGGCTGAACCCTGTCTCCCGCCGATCGGCTGAGCCGTTACACGGCCTTCTCCGACTTCCGTCAGTGATTTCGCTGGCAGAATTCCGAGGAGGCCGATCAGCCCCAGTTCCGGTTGCACTCTGGGAAGGGGACGAGCATCCCCTTCCCCGAGTAGACTTACTGCCGCGTGGGTGCCTGCCCATGGCGGTGCACGGGATCCGGCAGGTGGCCTTGGCCGCCCAGCAGATCCTTAGGCGGGATTGGGCTGCCCGTTGTGTACAATATCTGTTGTGGGCAATTGTGAAGTGATGTTTCCTTCTTGAACTGAATAGTCATTTTGCTATGTCCTTTAGGGGACAAAGCAATTGTTTTAAATTTCTATTCTGTTCTAGCTATTGTTAAATTGCTGAAAAGCGCTTTAAGACTCATTGCTTTGTCTCTCTCTCTCTCTCTCTCTCTCTCTCTCTCTCTCTCTCTCTCTCTCTCTCTGTGTGTGTGTGTGTGTGTGTGTGTGTGTGTGTGTGTGTGTGTGTGTGTAAGCTTCCAAACCTTATACTGGTAATTACAGGTACCTTGCAAGATAATATTTACAAGACTGTTTATCGTTTATTGACAAATGTACAGGACAAACAGTTATTGCAGGGACACAGAAGCAAGCACACAGGTATACAGTACCAAAGTGCCAGTGATATAATTTGCCAAAACACCAAACTCACTCTTGCTCAATAAAACTGATGGCAGCTCTACCAGACCAAAATAAAAACACCCCCCGGGCCGAAACTGGCAGCCCAATTCTATCCCTCCCTATAATGTTTGGACTTTGGACTGGCAAGTTGGAAATGTTCAGAAAACAAAGCTGCAGGGCAAAAGTTTTCTGCTAAATTACAAACTATAAAATTCTTCAAAAGGGAAAGGTTTTGTGTGCAGAAATTCATGGAGGAATTTTGAACACGGTAGCAACCTGGGAATCTGATTCTAAATATTACACTGAAATAAAATGAAGAAAACCCCACTCTTTTTTCTCCCTCTTCTTCTTTTTTTGCTCACAGCTTACAAACAGAGAAAGAAGTGCAATTCACCACATAAATTATTCACCAGGAATTATTTTGCTTGGCTCTGTTGGTGAGTCATGCTTAGGCTGAGTGAAAAAAAGTTCTGAACACTCCTGGAAGCATATAAATTATTTGAGCTCAATGTAAAATTCATGGATTTATTCTCTTTCTCACCTAACTTCTCCCCCAAATCTCTGGGATTCATTGACAAGAGACTTTGGGTCTGCAGGTTAGCATACCAAATGTATGTATTAGAATTATCTTCCACATTTTTTTTGTATGTATGTGCGTACATATGTATGGGAAATGGGTGTGTGTGTGTGTGTGTGCGTGTGTGTGTGTGTGTGTGTGTGTGTGTCCTGCCAAATGTGACTACATAAAAATTATACTGTTGAAGGCGGTGGAACTTCTAATCTGACATTAATTTACAACGCACAAGGATAGACTGGAAAATTGAAGGGACCTTGCTCTGGCAACAGAGGGCAACTACTCAGCACATGTATCAGCCTTTGGCACCCAACCATAGGCCTGGCACAACTCTGCACTGTAAACATCAGTTCTGCCTAATTTGTCGCCCACCAAGCCGCAGTGGCATTCCTGGGGGTGGGAGGGGGTGGGGTGGTACTGTAAATTGCGCACAGGTCTAGTCAGCATTACACGGTGGCCCCGTCCACTCACTATCAGGGCCATTCCGAGCAGCAAAGGCAACCTCCCTGTGCGTTGCCCTCGCTGCTCGGAATCGCTCCAATGGCGAGTGGGCGGGGCCACTGTATAACACTGACTAGATCTGTGCACAACTTACAGTACCGCCTCCCCTCTAGGAACGTCATTACCAAGCCAAACACAACCCATGAGCCATGTATTGCTTCCAGGCAGCAAAACAGGAGCTTTATTGAGCCCACCGCTCAATACGCTGTTTCTCCCAACCTCTCAAATTGTTTGTTTTTTCTTCCTTGAACTAGCTCTTCATGTAACCGTACTGGAAATTCCTGAAATATCTCTCTCTCTCTCCTTTGGGGACATTCTAGTTGTTTCTCTTGTTACAGAGGTGCAGAAATAGCCATATAAATTTAAGATGAAAGAACAAGAGCTGACTTTGGTTAGTGTCAGCCCCATGCTTGCCTTGCCTATTGCAGCGACATGGACCCTTCTCCCCTACTAAAGTGGAGTTGCAGCTGGTGTTTGTGACTCACCAAGTCAACCAGTCGTATATGGTTACCCACCAGAGACTCAATAAACTTCCTGTCCTACTGCCTGGAGCTGCAAAAATGTGGAGGGGAGGTCTAAATACTCATCATCATCTGCCTTGTTTATGTTATGTGTTGTCTATTTGTTTATGCCAATAAAGGGTATGGTATGGTATGGTATGGTAATACTCATCATCAAATATGGCTGGTGGGCTATTTTGAACTTCAGATGCACCCTGTGAAGCCTTTATTAATCTTTACTAATTCACAGGGCTGTGGATCAAGTCTCTGACTCCAAGTCTCGAGTCAAGTCCCAAGTCTCTGGGTCCAAGTCTAAAGTCAAGTCCCAAGTCTTTGCCCCCAAGTCCTGAGTCTTTGGTTGCCAGTTGAGAGTCCCTGTCTATTAAACGGGGAAAATGGGTTTAAAACTGAATAAAATTCAACTTGTCTTAAAAGGCTCCAAGTCTGGAGTCAAGTCTTTCGAGTCCTTTACCAAGTCAAGTCCGAGTCAAGTCATTGATGCGACTTGAGTCCGACTCGAGTCCGAGTCAATAGACTCCAGTCATATCACTGCTAATTCACTGTGGGGGTTTCTGCTCTGCTGATCTATTTTCATATTTAAAAGAGTCCTATTGGGTGGGGTATAATAAGATGGCGGGTTATTTGTTTATCACACTTACCTGGAGCCCCCCCCCCCCAATGTTCTTTCTTATGTGTGGTGTCATTACTCCCCTTTGCCTTGTCAGGCCTTTCTCGAAAATGAAACTCTGACTCAACAACTTTGCCCTTGGTTAAATAAATAAACCGTAACTGGAGCTGTAACATCGTTATCAGAGTACAAACCTGAAGGTCTGCTTAGGATTTATTAGGGCTGCACTGCCATTACCAATGTTGCTTGAACTTTATTGCATTCACTTCGCTTCCTAACAGCAGGTGGACTGCTCCCTTGTTATTGAGAAAAGGTGCTACAACTCCTGGAGCTCACAACTCCTCCCTGCTACTCCCCCCTTTCTCAGCATTTCTGCTTTGCGGAAACACAGCTGATTTTTCCTTGTGCCTTCAAGCTCAGGAGTAGAGTGTCAGTAGTGGGACACAATCCTCTGTTAATAGAGTCCCTCCTCAAAGGTCAGGCAGCCTCTATGTTGAACGTTTGTGTTGTCTGTTTACATGCAAGATGGGCTAACAGAAGCCAGAGTATGTCCTCTTGAGTCAGGTACCTTGACAATCAACCTTAAAGCTCCATGATCTTAAAGCACATGACTGAAGTTCCAGGAGATGGAAGATACAAATAATAATATCTGTATTTATATACCGCCTTTCTATGTCATCAGATTTCTCCTCAGACTTTTTTCAAGACGGTTTACACAGGGATTTTTTTTTTTTTACAATAAATGTTCTAGTTGCATAGAACCCAACTTCTCCAGCTGTTTCCTTTCAACGGTGTGGTACCTCTTCTGGCTACACACGGCTTTGAGCTGATCTTCTCCGCCAGAGGGTCAGTGTAGGCTATCTCAGCTTGTCAGCCGAGATATTGCAGCTTGTTGGCAGCTTGTCATCAGCTTCCGGTTGTCTCGAACCGATCCCGTCCTAGTTGTTCTTCAGGCAAGGCGGCAGCTCAACCACTAGACTACACCTCCTGCCAAGTACAAACACAGGGCCTCTGAGAAGGGGGGCTAAGGGGGTAATTTGTACCCGGGCTCAGGGCAAAAAATGGGTCAAAAAGGGGGCCCTGGAGCAGAAAAGGGGGGCCTAGGAGCCAAATTCATATGTAGAGAAGGGGCCCAAAAGAAACTTTGTACCCCCTGATAAAATTCTTCTGAATGGCCCTGTATTTATTTATTTATTTAAATAATTTATACCCCGCCTTTCTCCCGAGGGCACTCAAGGCGGTACAAAGAAACAGGTTCCTGGCAGAAATAATTGTATGTTCTGGGGGCTTGTATGATTTGGGGGGAATTCTGGGGGGAGTTCTGGGGGAATTGTATGATTCTGGGGGCTCCTGTGTGCTTCTTTGCAATGAGGTCCACAATAATGTTCTTTCAGTCTTTGCTCTCCTGAGCCATCTATTTTGAATGCCCCATTTGTTTACAGGAAAACACTTTACCCAGTACCTGGATAGGTATAGCCAGGAAGACTTCCCTTCCCTTTGCCCTCCCAACTTTGTCTCTCTTGTGCCCTGATCTATCAGAATGTTCCCTTTTTGATCCTCCAGTATCCTAAAAGGATTCTTGCCTGAATTCTGTGGCGGTCTGCTGATCCTCTGTCTTTTCCCATCCTCCTATCTTGGTCTCTGTCCTATTCCTCCCCCTCCCACCTTGTTCTGCCCATCCCCCGTGCCAACGTACCTGTGCCTGGCCTTCTTTGGAGGCCACTGGCACATGGCTGCTTGCCATGCGCGGAGACAGCCCAGCTGCACAAAATGGCATGTCGCCTTTCACAACCGCTGTAAAGCACGCTGCGTCCCCAGAACATGAGTTCCGCCAATGCAGCAGACCCAGAGGATTGGGCCCTAAGATATCAGATTAGAGGAATGGAGCCCGCTTGGCCTCTTCATCCTACCCTTTTACCTAGATAGGTTTGACTGTCCGATTGGTAAGGTATCCCCTGACAATTAAGTCCAGTCGTGTCCGACTCTTGGGTGTGGTGCTCATCTCCATTTCAAAGCCGAAGAGCCAGCGTTGTCCGAAGACGCCTCTGTGGTCATGTGGCCGGCATGACTCTCCTTGCCGCAGCGCGTAGCATGCAGCTGGAACACGGAGCGCTGTTTACCTTCCCACAAGTGGTACCTATTTATCTACTCGCATTAATATGCTTTGGAACTGCTAGGTTGGCAGGAGCTGGCCAAGCAACGAGAGCTCACCCCGTTGCGGGAATCGAACTGCCGACCTTTCGATCGACAGCTTATGGTTCAGCGGTTTAACCTGCTGCGCCACCCGCTGGCCTCTGTCTGATTGGTAGACACATGCTAATCTCTTAGTGAGATTAGCATATGTCCGATTGGTAGACACATGCTAATCTCAGTAAGAGAGCAGCTACTCCAGAAGAGGGAGAAGGACCCAAATCCACAAAAGCACGTGGCTGGTTGGTCATGGCATTTCAAACACAACAAAAAGGCTGCTGCAGGAACAGATCCCAGAAGCTTTTAGGCTGCTGAGAGTCTACAGAGCTTCTGGGAGAGAAGAGGTATCCAAGAAACAGAGGGGAAAACAGAGCATTCATCACAGAGCTGAAATCACAAAACCCTTGAGCTGAAAATCACTGGCTCTCAAAATAAGCTCATTGCCTCTCTAAGTGCGGAACAATGTAAAATAAGTCAAGGAAGTGAGAAACAAATGTGCCTAAGGCTAAAGGCCTCTGAATGCATTTATGCAAGCATGAATGTTGGGATGCCCCTCCTTTTTCATCATAGCTTCACAATTGCACCTGTCCTGAGAAGGTACCAGTTTCAGAGGAATGAACCAGAGGGGGGTTATTATTCATTTGTGTGTGTGTGTGTGTGTGTGTGTGTGTGTGTGTGTGTGTGTGTGTGTGTGTGTGTGTGTGTGTTATGCAGCCCAATCCTATCCAGCACCGGCACAGTGTGTGCCACATGCTGCATCCTGTGCTGGAGACATATGTCCAATTACCCTGAGTAAAGCCTCAGCCCATGCTATGGGGCTACTTGGGTCAGCGCTGACCCAAGAAGCCCCATATTGGGCCTGGAGGCCTAGGAAGGATAGGATAAGGTGTCCAACAAGGATGCCGATCCCACCCCTCATAGGCCCTCTCTGACCCCCTCTCTGCCCACCCACTCCATGTTATGACCCCTCCCCACCATGCCCCAGCTCTGTGGCGCAGGGCACTGGTCTCGGTGACAGAGTGGCAGCGCAAAGCCTGGTGCTGCCGCCTACTCTCTGGGTGTTGCAACTGTACTTTATATCAGGTCCGTGACACCCAGCATGGCAGCGCTGGCGCTGTTGAGGGATAGGATTGCATTGTATGTTTCTCCCCAAAGGACAGTGAAGGGTCAACTCCCAGTAAAAACTACCCCAACTTTTGTGGAGCTTCTATGGGGGGCTTACAACTGTTCTCTCTGCCATTCCACACTCCTATACATGTTTACACAGAAGTAAGGCTTATTTCTGAATTTAAAGGGACTCTCTTCCATCTTGTAATCTTCCCGCTCCCTGCAGGTTGACCTTTTTTCCTTGGCAGGAAAACAGTACTAATGGCTTCTACAGGGTGAGCTTGAAATTGCTGTAATTCACTCAGCTCTCAGACGACCGGAACCAGACTTTGGGAGGTTGGAGGGATGGGACTGACCTCTTCTCACTTGAATGCACATTTTGGGAAGGTTGGAAAAGCGATTTTGTTTTTATTCATAAAAATATGACTGAGTTTGAAAGCACTGTATCTCATTCATTTAACTGTGACTCAGGACAACATTTGGCGAGGGGATGGAATCCAACCCTTCGTTTGCTCATATGAAATGTCAAGATAATTGGTTAAACAGTGTTGATTTCTGGCTTGGATTGGACAAATTCACAGAGGAAAGGTCTATCTATGACGACGACGACTCATCATGGCTCTGTGCTACCTCCGGGTTCAGTGGCAGTATGTCTCTCAATACCATTGTAGGAGAACAATGGTGGGGGAGAAGTCTGCCTTTCTCTCTTGCTTGTGGGTTTCTCAGAGGCAGCTGGTGAGCCACTATGGCAAACAGAATCCGGGACTAGATGGGCCTTTGGTCTGACCCAGCTGTGCTTTTCTTGCATTCTTATCTTCTTATGTGCATTGCCAAGAATGTAAAACCTTCTCGCAAATTAGGATTATCTCATGAATAGCTTGTATCCTGAGGGGTTGAAGAGTATGGGATGGATGGCAGCTGCATAATTCTATGCGGGGCACAGAAGAGCCAGTAGGGGACAGTGGCCTTCCTATGGGTATTACGTCCCATGCACACCCCTCTGTGGGCCCATAGAGTTACACACACTGCACAGGATGTATAGGGATATTTTTTTTAATCCTGCAATTTCCTTGTACATTTGTGTGTCACTGCATGGCAGTTAGAGATCAGCAGATTATTCTGAGCTTCCTCTTATGCAGCTTGCTCTCTGTGTGAAATCTTTCCTTTCCATACTGAGATGTTCCTTTTTAAGGCCTTGCAAAACCATAAAGGCAAAATTCTAATTCACTGATTACAGTAATTCAGCTTGTGGAGTGACACTTGAATAGGTTTCAATTTTTAGCATCTTCCTTCACCTGCAGATTGCTAGTCAATCTCCTGTTAAACCACCCCTGCACTCTTTCGTGACCTATGATATTTCTGTTGTATTTATTAATCACAGGTGATAAGTGGAAAGACTCATTATCACAAATTATCTTTTTTTCCCCAATGCCTTTGGCAATGAATGCGTTTTACATAATTGCCAGATAATAGAAGTTCAACATTTGATTCATAGACTTCTGCTTCGTTTCTAAGGATGCAGAGCAGCAACCAGGATGCAGCCAGTCAAAGGATGCCTCAAAGAACACTGGTCTGTCTTACCTAACAACAGCCTTTTCAATTTGTGACACGACAACTTCCATTGTGAGAACCAGAGCTCAGTTTTAGAATATAAACACTAAAAAAAATCAGTGGCAACTTGTGCGTCCGTTCCCCCTGAATATGGGAGCACTCCAAACATCTCCCAACTGACCCACCCAACTCTGCTCACCCAACATGCACCCTAAGTCAGAGTAGATCACCCTTATCATGCTTGAATTATCCTCTCTTTAGCTATTATGATTGTGTGTATTTCAAGATGCTTAAAGAAGGCAAGGGTTAAACTAAAGGGTGATTTTTTTTCTGACTTTACCACAACAAAAGTTGTGTATTCTATAGTTCCATGTCTTAGATTCTAAAGCAGTAGCTTTGTGACTCAAGTACTCAAATCCTACATCGTGAAGAAGCTTCAGAAGAGATCATCCCGCCCAAAAAACCTAGTCCCAAGAGCATTGAACTTTCACTTGCTTCCCCCTTCCACAATGAATCCTGACCTTCATGTAGTGAAACTGGTTCTGCCCCATGGATTTTTGAGGTTTTCTCTACAATAGCAGGCTCGCAGGCCCTAACATAAACTCTTTTGGAAAGCTGCTTTATTTTCAGCATGAGGAGCATGGGGAGTTGCTTTAAAAAAAAAAACCCTTACACCTAAAGCTCCTTTAATTACACGGAAGTTGCATGGGGCGCAGACAGTCAGAGCAAGGCCTCTGATTATCAACTAACTCATTGATTCTCAAAGTTTTCCCTGAAACGCGGGGAGAACTCTAAGTGTTGGCAGGGCAGGGGCAGCGGCGATCCCAGGGATTGCTGCTGCCACCAGGAAAAAGTACGTTTTACACTTACCTGCAGCCCTCTGGAGGGTCTGGGGAGGCCCCAGGCCCCCTCTGCAGGCCTCTCAGAGCTGCAGATCACCGCTCTGCGGTGATTACAACCACTTCCAGTTTTTTGACGAAAACTGGAAGAGGTCATAATCACCACAGAGCGGCGATCTACAGCTCAGGGAGGCCCACAGAACAGAAGGGTCCACGGGCCTCCCCAGACCCTTCGGAGGGCTGCAGAACCCCCGGTAAGTATGAAACATACTTTTTTCCCAGCAGCGGCAGCAATCCTGGGGGTCGCTGCTGCCATGTCGTCCCCACCCCTTAAGGTGGCAGGGGACAGCATCTGGTTCTCCTGGTGGGTCGCGACCCACCAGTTTGAGAACCAATGATCTTCTAACTGAATGGATAGCATTCTTTGGGAGGAGGTAGTCATTCAAATGAATGTGATGGATGCCATCAAATTTCAGAGTCATATAAATGCAGGATATTCCAGGTTTATACATTTATTTTAATTCATTAGACTGGATGAAATGGCCCAAAAACTTCAGCAAACCAGATTTAAGCGTCAACTTCCAAATTAACTAATAATAGGAATATTAACCATAAGCTGTTTATAAAACCATGCATGGCTAAACCTAATGAATAACAATAACTTGAAATAAGCATAGACTAACAGCCCAATCCAACCTAACTCCCTGTGCGATGATGCAGCAGTGCCGTTATGGGCTATGCTGCAGTGGCATCTCAACAGTGGCGTCGCTCTAGGTGGGGCGGAGCTCTATGTTCCGCTGCGCTCCGACCCACCGTTACACTCCCGTACGAGGCGGGGGTGCCCCCTCACCTTCGGAGCCTTTCAGGGCAGCAAAAGCAATGCGCAGGACTCCCTGCTCATTGCTATCGCTGGCCCTGAAAGGCTCTGAAGGCGAGGGGGTGGGGCCGCCTTGTACGGTCTGCGTGTAATGGTGGGTTGGAGCGCAGCGTAACTTAGAGCTCTGCCCCACCTAGAGTGACGCCAGTACATCTCAATGCTTTTCATGCCCAGCTTTTACGCTGCTGTAAGGGACCTTTTGCTACCAAAACGCTAATTCTGGCAGTGCAAACCTCCAATAGGATTGGTTGCAAACATCATCAGTGGCGTTGTTGTGGGGGGCAGGGGGTATTGAGTAGCGGAGGGTGCGTACTTTCGCCGCGCCGAATTTCAGAGGTGCCGCGGTGCGAAAGCAAACCCCCTGCGTTTCACAGCCTGATTTAGGCCGCATGGAGCCTGGGAGGGCTGGAGGATCGGCCCTCCCACCCTCCCTGTCTCCGTATGTCCCAGAAAAGGCCGAGAGAACACGAGGGGGGGTTGCTTTCACAACGATGTCGAATTTCGGTGGAGGCACAGTGAAAGTGACGTCACACCCCCGGGGCGGGGCTTGCGGCATCACGTGGGGGTGTCGAGTCGACGCCCCCCACGGCAGAAGCGTTGCGGGGGTTGGTGCGGTGGGCCCCAAGGTGTAGGACTTACCTGGAGTTTTTCCGGTGCTGTCCTCGCCACTTTCGCCAAGCGGGGGTTGGGCCCTCCCACCCGCCCAGGCTCCAAATGGCTCCGAAATGGCCTGGAAAATGGCGCGGGGGGCATGGTTGGAGCCGCATGACATCACGCCCGGCGTCACTTGGGGGCATAGCATCGGCAGCTCAGTGTCGTCTCTGCCCCATGGTGGTGTAGCAACACCTCTGAACATCATTCACCACCAACTGAATATGCAGTACCAACTGATCAGTTCAGAATTGACCTCTTGCTACAAAAACAGTCCTGGCTCAGAGATGATTAAAGCTGATATTATCAAACAATGGTTCTGAGTGGCCCAACATAAGTCTAGCGAACAAGAACAGCAACAAAAACAGCTGCCATAATAAGGCTGTGAAATGCCACTCACAGGTAACTTTGAACACTTCAAACCTAGCCATGGAAGAAAAATATGTCTGAAAGCCAAGACAATTCATACAGTAGCCTTCTTAATGGCAGTTTACGGGATAGGTGCCAAATACCCTGAAGCAAAACTTACAGAGAATAGATTTACCATCATTTCTATTCAAGCTGTCATTTTCCAGCCTGGCCAAATAACTGGGAAATTTCTAAATAACAAGCGACACACCTTATAGGAAGAAACCTGGGCCCAGGCCTAACTCCAGGTTTGGGGAGTCCTTGCTGGACCTGCTATTCTTGTGCTCTTCATCCCCCACTTCTTCCATGCCCTGCCCTGATGTAGGCAAGTGAGCAAGTGGCTGGCTTGGTTCTCTCACGAATGCTGGCAGAGCACATGGCTCACACCTTTGCGGGAGTCAATTTTCATCGCTGGTGTCAGTGACTGTCAGTGTAGCTGGTCAGGAGTTGGTGCTGATGGGCCCTCCCAAGGGGCGTAGGCCTCTGCTGCAGTTGCCCCTTGATGCTGCAGAGGCCTTGCATTGGATCTCAACCTGAGGAACAAAAAGGATAACAGCAGCAGCTAAGACTTCTTTCTGTAGTTGGTATGTAGTTCTTTAACAGCGCAATCCTGTCTGAGACAGGACTGACGGAACTTTAACTTTAACTGTCTAGATAACCACTGCTTCCAAGGACAATTTTCAAATCATCTTTGCTGGCTTTGTTTTTGGTTTTATTTGTGAATGGTGAGTCAGTGCTTTAGGGACTCCTTGAACACATGCTGTCTATGCACCCAAGGTATTTATCCTGTGGTCATAACAAAGCGATCAAATGAAACACTTTTGAAATTCACATAGCCATAACACTTATCAGCAACGGTCCATTTACTGTCCTCTAATTGCAGAGGATGTTCTTGCCCCCATATTTTACTCAATCTTCTGCAATGTTCTAGGTCATTGCATGGATAGAGCTGGGATTCTGGAATATTCGTTAACTTAATTGTGCAAACAAAGGCCACCCAGAAAACAATACTGAAGGTCAATAAGGATAAGGCTAGCATTTAAAACTTACATGAAAGAAAATGGTATTATGTGTAATTTTGATGGCTATATTATTCTTTGATTCCCTCAAATCTTTTGCTTGAAGGTATTTCATTTTTGAAATAGTATTGCATAAAACAGCATATTATTGTATTGCATGAAATTACACATAATTATTATATGTATCGAAATTGTTTTTCATAAACAACGTTATGTGTTGCATCAAATGACACATTCCCTGACTCAACTGGGAGTCTCCTGTTGCATCCAAACTGCTGTGCCAGGTGGCAGCAAGAAGACTGAAGCTGGTCAAGTGATGGCACTATCTCTGCTGTATGGCAGCGTTTCGCAAACTTTTTTGACCCATGGCTCCCTTGTCCATTGGCGACCATTGGTTTATGTTGATGCCTGCCAATCGGCATTGCACTGTATTCCAAGAGGATTCTGTGGCACTCTGCGGCTCCCCTGGCTGGTTTCCACTGCTCCCCTGGGAGCCGCACCTCCCAGTTTGGGAACCAACCACTGCTGTATGGCACCCACTGAATGTACTCCGACCCAATCAGAATGTCTAGGAGGTGGAGCCTCAGGAGTGAAACGGAGGGAAATCTCCTTCCCTCTAGTCTGTACTGTGGCTATGTGAGAGCCAGGATGGTGTAGTGGTTTGGGAGTCGGACGTAGACCTGGAAGATCCAGGTTCAAATGCCCGCTCAGCCACGAAGCTTCCTGGGTGACCTTGGGCCAGTCACTATCTCTCAGCCCCACCTACCTCACAGGGTTGTTGTGAGGACAAAAAGGAGGGGAGGAAATATGTACACCACTCTGAGCTCCTTGGAAGAAGGGTGGTATAAAAATGTGAAAAATAAATAAAATAAATAAAATATTGGGGCCAAGCTCCATGTGCCTAGTATTCTCCTCCACCTGCAATAGCACCTCCTCCTCTAAAATGGCCACCTGCAATACATAGCAGTTTTGACAGTTACAGGGGGAGTGAAACTTCCTCTCCACTGTGCCTGAGATCTAACAATGGTCCCAGGCTCCTGCCTCTTCTCTGCAGTCCTTCAATTGATAGGAAGAGTTCGGGGAACAAGATGGTAGAAGGTGCTATTGCCACTGCTGCTGCTTGATATTTTGACCATTTTTTTTAAGCTACTACATAAACCACTTTTTGAATTACTGTTTGTTGAAAAGCAGCATATAAATATTCATCCTCATCATAAAGCAGACCCAATGCAAATGCCACCCTGTGGACTGTAAAACCTTGAGCTGGACTGTGAAAGAAACATCTAGAATGAACGGTTCTATGAAAGATTAGAACATTATTGTATTGTAAAAACCCCTTGTGATTTAGAAAGCTTGCCCATGTAAACCGCCTTTGAATTAAAGTCAGAGGAGAAATCCGATTACCAAAGAAAAGGCGGTATATAAATACTGGTTGTTTTATATTATTATTATTATTATTATTATTATTATTATATAGTAGCTGAGTAGCATAAACATCAAACAAAGGAACACCTTGAAATTTGCATTTCAAAATGATGGCCATGTGCTAATTACTTAAATATAATGAACATTATATAATGTACATGGGTGGCCAATACCTTATGGAGTCCACTGTTTCATGACATGACATAAGAAGTCACACTACATAATGCAATTTCCATTGATAAATTGGAAAATTAGAAATTCTACAGGTTTCCAGAAATTACTCAATGGCAGTAAACTTTGCAAGGTATCAGCCATGTTCTCTTCCAGTCATAGAGAACACTCAGAAGCAGAATGTGCAAGGTAGAAGGCAATGTTAATATTAATCTTATGTATTTGTTTAGATACTGTTATCCTACATCTCAGCCCCTAGAGGCGCCCCCAAGGCAGCTTGCGGACAATAAAAAAGCAATTTTATTACTGCACAGTAGCAATGCAAATCAATGCAGAGCAATGCAAAGTCTAACACAGGGGTTCTCAACCTTTTTCACCAAGTGTACCCCCTGGCACGGTCAAATTTTTTGAAGTATCCCCTGTGCCAATTAATTAATTAGCATTAATTAATTAATTTAATTAATTATTAAAATGTAAAATTTAATCATCAAAATTACTCAGCTTACACTGTTAGCCACCCTTTTTCCCAATTTTTGCCACCCCTTTTTTTTTAATTTTTAAAGACAATATCACCACAGGTCTCCCATCCAAAAACAAACCAAGGCAATTCCTTCTTAGCATCCTTAAGAAGGCAGAGAACCACTTCAATCTGCCATAAGAGCTGCCTTCTTTAAATGGAAGAAACAATGTATTCTAAAACCCAGCATATAAATTGAACCAGCCAGTAGGAAAATACTTAATTTGCATTCCACTTGGGAACACAGTCTGGGGGGAGAGAAGGGGTGGTTTTGTTGCACAAGAATCTCTTATGTTCACTGTCAATGAAGTTTCACTTTTTAGTAATAAATTAGGGACTATTTAGTCAGATAACGTACTCACCCTAACTTGGATGTAAATGCTAGAAAGGGGTTATACGTATATAGAGATTTGGCAGAGGTTTTTTTATATGGGAGTTGTAAGCCTGTGCCTTATCAGCTGTAAGTCAGCTGTCGCCGACTCACAGCTGATTGCAGCTGATAAGACACAGCAAGCCGTGTACCCCCGCCTGTTGGTTCGCGTACCCCCAGGGGTACGCATACCACAGGTTGAGAACCTCTGGTCTAACAATCTTCACATGGAGAAGGTCATATGCGCCTGAGGTGGCATGCTAAATCCTGCCCCCCTTACTTGACTATGTGCCAGCCACTGCTCCTCCCACTCTCCAATGTTCTAGTGCAATACTCACAGTGCAATCTTGTCCAAAGCCATGCGCTGAGATGCAGTGGTGCCGGGGCAAGCTCCACTGCATCCAAAACGTGGCTGGAGGCTGATGGAGGTCTCCTGGAGATAAGGGTATGTTTGTCCCCTTACCCATGTTGATCCCCAGCAGTCTCTATGGGGCTACTCAAATATGCACAAGCTAAATCCAGGCAGCTCCATGTCGGGCTTGCAAGTGGTACTTCAGGTGACCAGTGGTGTTACACAGGCCACTGGTCTGCTGGAACCCTACTCCGATGCGGCATTTTCAGCACCCCGTTTGTGCTCCCGATAGGCTCCTGCCTTTGACTGAGCCTCCTGCCTGCCCAGAGCCTCCTACCTGTTTTTCTGGGCTCCAAAACCCCCCAAAACATGTGAAGATGTCATCGCCAGCTACTTCTGGTGGTACTTGGAGAGGTCTCCAGCGTCGACGGTGGTACACCGCGCCAGGGATGTTGAGAACCTCTGATCTATGACACGCAAAAGAGCAATCAAAGGTCAATAGTTTTGAGACCAGAACCAATTTGATAGTTTTCTCAAAAACTTAGAGGTCAAAGTAGATGCAACATGAAGCTTCATTTTTGCCAACCAATCTCCTCTGTTGCCACCGTGATCAGTTACAAAAACAACCTGTTTAGAAGCATTAAAAAGCAAAAATTAAAATCCCTGCTATCTAAACAAAGAAGAAACCTCAGGATACACCTTCTTTTCATTTTCTCTTGCATCTTGGAACGCAGCCAAATGAATTTACTGTGGCCTTGTGCTGAAGCTGAAAAGGACAAGCAATCGCCTCAGGTGATGCTTTGTAATTTATCCCTCTGCATTTCCAAGAGACTTTAGTTAATAGAAGAATCCTGATTTTGTGGCACTAACTTGATGATGGTGCTTAATGTCTGTGCAAAATTTGTTTGTCTTTTAACTCCCCCCCCCCTTCTCCAAAGAGCCAACACCACATGTGGTACTCTAGAAATGAGCAACTTATTAAAATTGTCAGACATTCCTCGGTTCTGCCTCTCTAGCAGTGATTTTCATTTACTGGAATTGCACATTTAGCTTTGTAATTGAGTGTTCAAATTAGAATACATAGCTCATGGTGGAAATACAATATTAGCAATGGGGCTTTTAAAAGGTGAAATACCTTTGGACTCTGGCTCGCTTCTTGGCAGATTATTTTCAGCTGTATTATAGTGTGGGGCAGAGCAGGAGGTGAAGGGATTTTCACCGTAACTGTACAGTTCATCATCCTTCATATGGATGCCAGATAAATGAAATAAATTCAGATTCAGAACTGTGACACAGCACATCCTACTTACAGTGTTCATATAGGAGGCAATCATGAAATACCTTGTCCAACACATGTCAAGATTGTGAATCTTCATGTCCTGAATCGACCCATATCCTTAAGATTTTTCATAACATATTGGACTAATTCACACAGACTTAAATTTGGAAATTTATTTATTTTCCACATTTTTTATACCACCCTTCCTCCAAGGAGCCTCAACATGGTGTACATATTTCCTCCCCTCTTTTTTGTCCTCACAACAACCCTGTGAGGTTTGTGAGGCTGAGAGATAGCAACTGGCCCAATGTCACCCAGGAAGCTTCATGGTTGAGCGGGGATTTGAACCTGGATCTTCCAGGTCTAAGTCCGACTCCCAAACCACTACACCAGGCTTTCCCAAACTCTGGGTTGCGACCCACTTGGTGGCCTGATGTCCAGTGGGTCCTTGAGTTGGGCCGTCACACCTGACCTTGCTTCCTTGCTTTCTGCTGGCTCCAATTGGAGCAATTGGAGTCTGCTCCCAGGCCTCCACAGGCCTCAGAAGGCCTGTGGAAGCAAACAAAAGTCCCTTCTGGTTTATTTCCGATTACGTGAAAGCGGCTTCTGGTTGCTTCCAGAGGCCTTCAGAGGCCTGCGGAGGCTCACCGATGGAGAACAGGTCTGGAATGTGTTGTGAGCGTACAAAACCCATAGTCCCACACCCATATGTGTGTGGCAGAACATCTTCACTAGACGTCATGTGTATATATTTTCATGACAGTTTCTGGAGATGTGTTTCCACTTTGGGTGGGTGAATGTATTGTGGGAATTTGACGTATTCATGCAGAAATGGATGCGCATTCCACTTATAACTTGTGGGAAACTTGCTCCTTCACTGTGGACACACATAAGTAGGCTTACCAGATCTCCAACCCGGACAGAGTGCTAGACCTTTAGGAGAAGGAATGTGGGCAGGTGTAGCTTGTTAAACCCTTAGAGCACAATCCTAGGCATGTCTACTCAGAAGCAAGCACCATTGTGTTCAGTGGGGCTTGCTTCTGAGTAGACATGCCTGGGATTCTGCTCTAGGACTTAACAAGCTACACCTGCCCACATTCCTTCTCCTAAAGGTCTACACTCTGTCCTGGCAAGAAATCTGGTAAGCCTACACATAAGGGAATGTGAGTGCTAGTTGTTGGTCACCTCTGTATGCCTTCATTGCCAGGTCTGTGCAGCATGGCCTTCTTTGCCACTATGAATAGGTGTGTGGGTCGCTAGGCACACACAAATACATCTGAGATTAAGATGGGCATTGGGGGCTATTTTGGGCTGAGAGATAGTAGCTGACCTATAAATCATAGAAAATGCAACAAGTACCCCATGTAACAGCTTTAAACCACACACCAGCAGGCAAACAACACAACTTGAAATCAATAGCTTGCAAGTTGGCCTGAGATCAGGTAACAGACACTGTAAAGTATTTTTTTTCTCCCTTGTGTTCTGTGTATCACACATTAGCAGTTGTGCTTAGCTGCTCTAGCTGCAACTTTAATTATCATCTTGAAAGTTTTAGTAACATCTCATTTTTTACCTCAAGGTTGGTTGTATTCCAGTAAACTCTGCAAGAAGCAATGCTGTGGACTAGCTGATGTCAAGCTGTGAGAGCTTTTAATTACACAGAGTTCAATTAGGTTCTCTCATTTTCATGGAGGAGAAATTGGAGGAGGAGAGAGTGATACAGGTTTAAATTCATTACGGTACGCGGGGAAGCATTTTTCATTCTAAATTAATGTTTAGCTTCACTGATACTTGGTGTGGGTGTGGGTGGTGTGTGTAGGCATGTCTGTAAATAGGTGAAAACAATTGCATTCTTTTGTTCGGACAAATTGGTAAAAATATATCTGGGATTTAACATATCTTATTGACAGCCTAACTTTATGCATGATTGCTCTGAAGCAAGCAGGTCTTACTGAACTTACTGAATCAACTTGCTTAGGATCAGGCTCTTATTCTGAAAGCTTGTTTGGTTGAGTGAATTCAGTGTTATGAATATGCATTGCAGCAGCCTTGTTAAAATTAGAGACCTCCCAAGATAGATTATATCACTCCACTGACAAGACCTATAGGCCTAGTTCATACACAGGCTTTCAATGCCCCTCAGCCCAATTCACTGAATTAGGAGGCACTGTGGAAATAATGACTCCTATGCCACAGTGCATTGTGCACAATGGGAGCATTCCAAAACTGGCAAAAAACATCTGCGTGATCAATTGTTGCTGAGGTCACCTAAAAACCACCATTCTATTCATATATTTCAGTAATCTCTGTGATCGAACTTGTATCTTTTTTACAGACGGAGCCTATGCATGTTTACTCAGAAGTGCTAATAAACCCACTGGGAGTGACTTTATTTATTTATTATAGTATTTATATGCCGCCTTTCTCTCAGACTCAAGGCGGTTTATATAGGCAGGCTGATCCTAAAAACCCATTTTTTTTTTTAAAAAAATGGGTTTTTACAAGTATTGTTTTAAGAGAGAAACTCATAGAACCCTCAGTTTCTCCAGATGTTTCCCTTCCAAAGTGCAGCCATCATCCTGGCTGCGCTCTTGTGCGTCCATGTTTTCATAGGCAGCTGCAAATCACACCTTGGCTGGCTCTCAAGATGTTATCCATCTCTTGCCAGCTGACTCCTCCGCATCCTGCACATTCCACACTCTTTCAAGTGTCTCCACAAGATCCATCAGTGGCTTCCGGTCACCCTTCCAAGGCCGATCCAAGGCCGATCAAGGATTCAGTTTGCAAGGCCTGGCTTATCACCCTCCAGCCCTTCCTGTCACCAGTTTCCCCACTTCACAAGGGTATGTTCTCTTGAAAAGTGGAGGAGTGGCATGGAGGGATGACTGGTAATGAGATGAGCCAGATTCAAACTATAGAGGGGGTTAGGCCTGGCTGATAATGCAGCCAGGGTTTCCAAACTGGAGGATTTTGTGTCCAACTTCCCCAATTCTGAAACTTACTGCCATAACGTCCGGTAGGTGATTGCAATATTTGTAGCATAGATTGGGTATGCTGTGTTGTAAACATCTCACAATCAATTTATGCTCCCGATTAATTGCTTTAGGGAATATTCCGTAATCAAACAGAAGCAGTTCATCAAGATATTATACATATCACTAGAAGAACATACAGTATGGTTTGTTTAGTTTATATTGTGCACAATGGACAAAATCAGTTTAAGCAGCAAGAGCAGTATGTTTTCAAGCTTTTTACCTTTTTACCACCAGAGAACACTTTTTACTTTGTCTGAATTGCTTAGGACAGTGGTTTTCAAACGTTTTTGTGCCACGACCCCAAGTATGAGGCTGGGAACCCACCATTGATCCTGCCCGCCCCCTCCTGGGACTTGATCAGCCATCCGCCCATCTGCCCCTATTGCCACCCCCCGCCCCAGCACTGGCAGCTTCGTCCTGCCAAGCTTGCCCTGTCCACACCACCTGCGGCGGGTCATTCCAGAACAGGAGAGCCAAGCTGTGGTTCCCCTCTGCCCCCCCCCCAGCAAATTGAAAGAAGGTAGGGGATGAAATCCCTGTAGAAGCCCCCCAGCATGTTCCCCACTGCCCCCCAGCATTAGCCCCCAGTGGCCATTTTGGTTCACGTAAGTTGCCACGACCCCACAAATGAGGCTTCGCAACCCTATTGGGATCCTGACCCCAAGGATGAAGAATAGTGGCTTAGGATGCTCTATGTAAGTGCAAAAGATTCTGAGCCATGTTTGAGGATGCACATTTAGTTGATGCATGGCCTTTTGGGTCTCACTATTGACTATCTCTTCTCATATACCAAATATGTTCCTCAGATATCCCAAACACCTGTCTGCAGCTGCACAATGCAGGGGAAGATTGAAATTGGTGAGTAAGTTGTATTTCAGGGAAGTTCATCTGCCATTACTGAACCTCTCATATGTTTCTGAGAACCCCAGAATTTCTTGGAGCACTGTTTGAAGCCCATTGTCCTAGAGTGGATGGACATTTTGATGGCTTGACCTGAGCCTGTATCACTTGTACTAACATTATATTGACATTATTTACCATAGTACTCACTAACATATTAATATGAACATGGAGGCCTAGACAATACAGTATATTGAAAACATTTCACGTTATTTGACTGTGGACTACTACAGATCTATTAGTACAAAAGTAAATCTCAAAGTGTGGGGCAGTTTTTCTTGATTATTCCTCTGCCTATGCAATATTGGCTATCCAGTAAGACAAAATATTGGCTATCCAGTAAGACAGGGTGATACAGTTGGACACAGAGCATTTAACAAGATAGAGGCATCCATCTAAATACTTTTAATTACACCATAATTGGCTTCCAGATTTTCAGTCCCATCATTTTAAGTGATTTAAATTGTCACTTACAGACACAATTCTAGAATTAGTCTGGTGAAGGCTGGTTTGCAGATTTTGTGAAATTGAGCGACAAATGTCATTTATCCTGACCTCGGAGGCAAAGGTTTGTGTTAGATTTTGGGTTTCTTTCTGGTAGCAATAACACTTTTGAGTTTATTGTTTCCAAAGTTTTGTAAACTAGCATCACAACCAGTTTGGGCTCATGCCTTTCAACCCCACCAACATTAATCACCCAAGATCAGTGGCCAGTCTTTCAGGGCTACTTCTTTTCAATGCAGGACCTATGAAATTAGGACAAGTGAGAAGGATGCTGGCGTATTCTGGATTAATTCGACAGGAATAACAATATCACATATTTCTAATTTCACAGTGACAAACACCATTTCACAGTGGCAAAAATATCTGTCTAGCATCTACCTTGATTTCTTTTAGACTCTGCCTGAAAATTGTTTTATTCACTAACGTCTGGGGGAGAGGGAGCTAATTGAGGATGCTCTGGATTTTAACTGCTTAGTGCTACTTTTTTGAATTGTATTGGTATTGTATTTTAGTTTTGGCTCAACTCTAGAGCCTCTGGCGTCAATAAGTCTTGGGTCAGTTCTGCTGTGAAAAACAGGGAGGGAGCCCTCCAACAGAAATTTGGAGTTGAATTCACACAAGGATTCAAACCTATGCAAGTGTGCTGGGTCAAATGTAGTAAAAACTTGTGAGGTTTACAGATTACCTTTGAGCTTTAAGGTACTTATGGTCCCATGATCCTGCTTTAAAGTTTGTTTCAGAGTTCTTTTAACCACTCTATTGCAGTTTCCCCCCAACCCGAACCCTGGCTAAGTTATTAACTAATGGAGTAAGGGTCAACGGATGTTATGAAATGATATTAGTTTGATATATCCCAATGTATAGTCATTTGACATACTGGAATATCTCCAAAAAGTAGGAGAAAATCTATATTTAAAATAGAGGACACGTTTGTAAACCTGTTAAAACAGATGCAACAAACTCTGCGTCCCGTAATCTTGTAGAAATAAATAGTACAACATTCAGTTGTAAGCACTAAGCATAAAGGCTCATTTGTCCTGTTGCCCTCAGAATTGTGTTTACAGTTCTGCAATTCTTGAGAACTGCCTACCCAATGCATTTCCATCAACTGAAAGAATACATACATATAATGCGAACACTGCAATCTTTCAATTGCAATATCCAATATTTTCTTTTTATTTTTATGTAATTCTCCCACATACCCACAAGGATGAATACAACTCAGTTCCTTGCTGAGCCTTACATTTAGAGAAACCATTAAAAACTTTCCAGAAAAAAAATACAGGGGAAGAGTACATTCTAATTTATAATTGATTCTATCTCTGAAGTTCCAGGAAATATATACTAGATCCAGGTTGTAGAGAGCCTTTCGTAATTTTTGCCTCCTGGTTGAAACAGAAATGCTGAAAGGTCTTCAAAGAACATGGAGATCTGGAAGAAAAAAGGGGGGGGGGACTCACCAACATCCATTCAGGAATACTCCCCCAAAAGGATGCATGCCCACTGGAGCTAAGAAAAAGATTTGCAGTGCAATCCTAAATATGTTTACTTCGACAGAAATCCCACTGAAATCAACAAGAGTTATTCCCTAATAAATGTGAATAGCAGTCTTCAACACAAATTTGCAGTATTAACTTTGGAATCCTGGGAACTAATTTATTTTTAAAAGCAGGTGCAAGTCAAGACAAGTCTTGAGGTACTAATCATGCATGCCTATTATCTGGAAAAAAGAAAGATGGGCAATATATTATTTCAGCAGAATCGCTTGCTCTGCCCAAAGCAAGAGTACCCGAGGGCTCTTTCTCTTCCCAGACACAGATCTCATGAAGACATCTCTAGCTCTATAGGCCTCTCTGGCATCATGCAGGGCTATTTCACAGTCAAAATGTGGATTGTTGCCTCAATTCACTGCAAACTGTTCAAGGATTAGTTTACACACAGACAGAGATACACATGGGATTTTTTTTTGGGGGGGGGGGAGCTGGGTTCCACAGCAGGATTCTTCCAAAACAGGAGGGCAGAATAGTAGATCTTTCTGGGGTTTGAAAGTTTCCCCTATTGTGCTTGGGTGGATCACAGAACTCAAGGTGCCCAGCACATATCTCAATACCACAATGCAGGCTGCGACCTGTATAGAAGAAACAAAGCAGGGAGACAGGTTCCAAACACATTTTGGTATGACAAAGAACAGATTTGCAAAAGGCATGAAGTCCCACTTCATGAATTGCATGCCTTTGATTAAAAAAAAAAGCATACACTCTTCGGAGTTCACCCGCTCACTTTTCTTCCATTCTTTTCAGAGTCAGCCCACTCACGCGGGTCTGGGTGAAGCAGCTGTTTTGATTTGAGCAGCAGGCTGGAAGAAGCAGTGAACTGGGTGTGTGTGTCTTGCACTCAGGGGTGTATTAACCTATGTCCGGGCCCCTAGGCTTCAGGTATTTGGGGGCCTTCCGGCACTTCAATCAGGTATTTCGCACCCCTCCAGCACTTCAATCTTCACTCTCACTAGTTCCTGTCACTGTATAGAGACTTGTCCCTGTGGGGTCCCTGTCCCTGCGGGGTCCCTAGGCTCCGCTCAAACCTAGTCAGCCTACTGAATAAAACAACCCTGCTTGCACTCCATGTCTGTCCGCCACCTCCTCTGACACGCCAGCTGCCCAGTTATTCCAACTTGCTGCTGCTGCCCCAAACTCTTCTTGTTCACTCTGCTTCAGGAATAGGTGAAAAGAGGATGTGGGTGCCTTACCTCCTGCTCCAGGGAGGGTCCCCAGAGCAAAGAGGTTCCACTTCCTGCCTGGGCAGTTTTGAAGTGGGCAAGAGGGGAGGGAAAGAGCTGGAGAAGGAGGAGGTCGGTGGTGATGGAAGATGGGGTGCATGTGTCCATGTTTGTGGAAACCCCCTCCCTTTTGGGCCCAAACTCTATCTTTTCTTCAAGGTGAAAAGCAGCTAAGAACGGAATGTAGCTAGAGATAGGACACAGTTGCGTGTGTAGGAGATGTCTCTTCTCCAAGAGGCCTCTCAAGCTTCAAAGCACATACTCCAAGAAAGGGAGGGGGGGGCCTGCTTTTGGGCTTGGTTTCTTGTTTCATAATGAGCTGTGGCTATGTTACCTACGACGCACTCAGCCTTATGCATATGCAAAAGTATAAAAAGCTTCCCCTTTTCTTTGTTTCTTTGTTCATCTCTCCTTGGTCTGGAGAGTTTGAACCCGTGCACGTTAAAAATAAAGTCCTTTATCTCTCCCTACATCTGGTTATTTAATTCCTTTCGGGCAGAAACTCTCAGCCACCTGAGAAGCTGACTGGCTGATGGCGACGCATGTGCAAAATGCACACACCCAAAAAAGAGGGGACAGAATTTGGGCCGGACCTGTTAGTTATTAGATGTCGGTCTGGGGCCTCTGTTTAGGGATATATCAAGCCATCCATGCAGTCTTCAAGAAGACATCCAGGGAAGCATCAGGGAGATCCCAATGCATGCCTCCCAAGCCATAGAATGCCCAGAGGCCTCTAGGCAACAAATCTAGACAATAATGTAATTAATCCATACCAGTGCTTAGCATCCACTGGCCAAATTGAGCATCATTTGAAAGAATTGCAGAAGCCTACAGCTTTTGGCGCAGTTGGTTAAACCGCTGAACCATGAGCTGTCAATCGAAAGGTCAGCAGTTCGAATCCGCGACGGGGTGAGCTCTCGTTGCTTGGCCAGCTCCTGCCAACCTAGCAGTTCCAAAGCATGTTAATGCGAGTAGATAAATAGGTACCGCTTGCGGGAAGGTAAACAGCGCTCCATGTTCCAGCTGCATGCTACGCGCTGCGGCAAGGAGAGTCATGCCGGCCACATGACCACGGAGGCGTCTTCATACAAAGCTGGCTCTTAGGGTGTTCATGTTCACGGAAAAATACCACTTGCCAGCGGGTGGCGCAGTGGGTTAAACCGCTGAATCATAAGCTGTCGATCGAAAGGTCGGCAGTTCCATTCCCGCGATGGGGTGAGCTCTCGTTGCTTGGCTGGCTCCTGCCAACCTAGCAGTTCCAAAGCATGTCAATGCGAGTAGGTAAATAGGTACCGCTTGCGGGAAGGTAAACAGCGCTCTGTGTTCCAGCCACATGCTATGCGCTGCGGCAAGGAGAGTCATGCTGGCCACATGACCACGGAGGCGTCTTTGGACAACGCTGGCTCTTTGGCTTTGAAATGGGGATGAGCACCACACCCTAGAGTCGGACACGACTGGACTTAATTGTCAGGGGATACCTTACCAATTGGACAGTCAAACCTATCTAGGTAAAAGGGTAGGATGAAGAGGCCAAGCGGGCTCCATTCCTCTAATCTGATGTCTTAGGGCCCAATCCTCTGGGTCTGCTGCATTGGCGGAACTCATGTTCTGGGGACGCAGCGTGCTTTACAGCGGTTGTGAAAGGCGACATGCCATTTTGCGCAGCTGGGCTGTCTCCGCGCATGGCAAGCAGCCATGTGCCAGTGGCCTCCAAAGAAGGCCAGGCACAGGTACGTTGGCACGGGGGATGGGCAGAACAAGGTGGGAGGGGGAGGAATAGGACAGAGACCAAGATAGGAGGATGGGAAAAGACAGAGGATCAGCAGACCGCCACAGAATTCAGGCAAGAATCCTTTTAGGATACTGGAGGATCAAAAAGGGAACATTCTGATAGATCAGGGCACAAGAGAGACAAAGTTGGGAGGGCAAAGGGAAGGGAAGTCTTCCTGGCTATACCTATCCAGGTACTGGGTAAAGTGTGGACTGGACTTAACTGTCAGGGGTCACCTTTACCTTTACCTTACAGCTTTTGGAGCTCTCTTTCTGCTCACAGCAAACTTCAGGATGTTCCCTGAAATATCTTTGTAGGATCCTAAAATTTGGCTCAAATTCCACATGGAATGAAATCTGAAATTGATACAATTAAGGAACACCTTGTATTCTGCACTATACTAATGTTCCATTTAACAGCGCAATCCTGTGTAACCTTGCACTGGTGTAACAGTAGATGCACCGGTATAACAGCAGATGCACCGGTGTAAGTGCACTAAGTGCATCTACTGTTACACCCGTGCAAGGTTACACCGGATTGCGCTTTAAGAACTATAAGCTTCTCTTCCCCCCCCCCTTTCCAAATCCTGTTGTTTTTCTGTTTTATAGTTGAGGAAACCTGAAGTGAGATTCATCCCAAAAAACATTGCTTTCACATCCAAATATATGCTCTGTGAAATAGTTAAATTGGACTTAAACCTTGAGAAATGTCTTACTTTGGGATACTGTAGATACAGATAAAGAATTATAAAGTGTTACTGCAAAGTGGTTTTTTAAAAAAAAATCATTTTAATTAAGGAAGAAATTGCATGTAGGGTGCAAAAAATATAGCTGATGTGAGAAGTGAAGTGCATGGATCTTACTTAATCCTGTTAAAAATATCCAGTTGCGAAAAAAAAAAGTTGATTACTTAATTAACTGTCCAATCCTATTCTGTTCCCCACCATAGCACGCAGCCATGCCAAAAAAGGCTGTGCTACATGCTGGGGAAGGGACAGGATCGGAAAGCTTGGGAGTGGTAAGGGAAAACATTTTCACTTACCCCTTCATAAGCCCTGCGATTGCCAGTGAGTCTCCTTTCAGTGGCGTCACTCTAGGTGGGGCGGAAAGCTAAGTTCTGCAGCGTTCCGCCCCACCTTTACTCTCCGGCACGAGGTGTCCCGCCCCCTCGTCGTCGGAGCCTGTCGGTGGATCGAAGTCCCTGCGCGTTGCCTTCTCTCCACTGACGGGCTCCTACGACGAGGGGGCGGGGCACCTTGTGCCAGAGAGAACAATAACAGAATCAAAGATGTGTCAAAATTACAGTTTCTCATGTATATTTTTGGCATTGCCAAAATTCTCAGCCATTCAGTGGTTGTAAGCACTCTTTGTCAACACATTTGCTTATTTTGCATTTATGATATCCAGATTCTTAGAGATATGGAGTACAGAGTTAGTTCCCCCTAACTTATATAACCAATGAAAAATGGCCTTAGCTACTAAACTCACAATATCTATGGATCTTAAATTGCAATTATTCAACAGAAAAACGGAATTCCTACCTGGGAATGTCCTGTTCTGGGAGGAGGAAGGGTTGCATTCGTTGGCTCTTGGGGGTATGCCCCTCCCACTCCACGAGTCAGAGTCAGATTGGTCGAAAAGCTCCCCCTTGTGGGAGGGCATCCTCTCGTAAACCCAGTCCAGAGCTGTAATGAACGAAAGAAGAACCCTCCACGGGCACCGGGCTGAGAAGACTAGAAAACAGCAACTAGCCCAAGGTGCACATAGAACAAAGGCAAACAATAAGAAAAAAGAATAATAAACCAGAAACTGGAACCCCGAGATAACCTCGGACGCCCAAAACTTGGGAAAAAGGCAGACTGACATGAGAACAATAGTTACAGGAAAAAATGGGGCGTCAGACCTAAGGCAGATCTAAACTAGTCAAGTACAAGGTATCTGCCAAAAACCATCCATCCCCTTGAAGGGCCAAAGCCGAGCCAACCGCAGTAGTGCAATAGACAGCAAGGGCCCATCCCTCGAGCCGCCGCGTCAAAGGGCGGGACGAATGCAACCCTTCCTCCTCCCAGAACAGGACATTCCCAGGTAGGAATTCCGTTTTTCTCTAGAGGGAGGAAGGGTTGCATTCGTTGGCTCTTGGGATCTTTCAGAGCAGTACCTGATAGGGTGGGGATAAGCGGCGGTCTACCGATGGGTAACCACCTTCTGCAAAACCCTCCTCCCAAAGGAGGAGCCAGTAAGCCCCGCCAAATCTACCCTATAGTGGCGGACGAAGGTGTGAATTGAGGACCACGTCGCTGCCTTACAAATGTCGGCAATCGAGGTGGCCCCCTCGAAGGCAGCTGACGTAGCCGCACCTCTAATTGAATGGGCGGTTATACCCGCGGGCGGTTCCCTACCCGAAGCTCGGTAGGCAGCCTCAATGGCCTCCCTCAGCCATCTGGCTAAAGAGGGGGAAGATGCCCGCTTCCCCAAATTACCACCCCGGAACATCACAAACAGTGCTTCAGTTTTTCGAAAGGGTGCTGTTCTATCCAGGTAATACTTCAGAGCCCTGCGCACATCTAAGGTGTGCCAGATCTTTTCTCGATGATGCGTTGGATTTGGGCAAAAAGAGGGTAGCACCAACTCCTGAGCCCTATGAAAAACAGAATTGACTTTAGGTATGAAGGCGGGATCCGGGCGAAGAATCACTCTGTCGGGATGAAAAATACAAAGCTGGGAGTTAACGGACAGCGAGCCAAGTTCTGAGACACGCCGAGCCGACGTCACTGCCACCAGGAACAATGTTTTCAGGGTCAGTTCCTTAAGGGAAGTTGTGGACAGTGGTTCGAAAGGTTTGCCAGTAAGGGCCCCGAGAACCCTATTCAGATCCCAGCTTGGAGTCCTGTGAACTGGAGGAGGATTCAACAGCCCCACCCCACGCAGAAAACGTTTGACATGAGGGTGCGTGACCACCTTATGTCCCAAACCCGTACCCAAGGTACTGCTCAAGGCCGCTACCTGTTTTCTAAGGGTATTGGTGCTAAGCCCCAAGTCCAGGCCACTCTGTAAGAAAGCCAAGATGTTACGCACCTTTGGTTTCATGGGATCTACCCCCTGTTCCTGACACCAACCAATAAACCTCTTCCAGGTTGCACCATAGACACGGTGCGTGGAGTCCTTCCTAGAGGCTATCAAGGTGTTTATCACTTTATCCGAGTAACCCAAGTTAATTAAGGCCGTCCGCTCAACCGCCACGCAGTCAACTTGAACAGCCAAGGCTGCGGATGTCGAACGGGGCCCTGCGTGAGGAGGTCCTCCCTTGGAGGCAGCGGTAGTTCCTCCTGGACAGCCAGATTCATTATGGAGGGGTACCAGGGTCTCCTGGGCCACCGGGGAGCCACTAGGATGACTTCTGCTTGACAGTCCTTTATTTTGCGGAGCACCCGGGCCACAAGAGCTATTGGGGGAAAGGCGTACAGCAGGCCCGGTGGCCACGGAGAGTAGAGAGCGTCCACCCCTTCCGTCCCTTCTTCTCGAACTCTCGAGAAAAAACGAGGAAGTTGAGCGTTTTCTCTTGTGGCAAACAAGTCCACGATCGGTTCGCCCAGACAGGTGGCGATCAGAGAAAATACCTCCGGGTGCAGGCGCCACTCCGCTTCCTGCAGAGACCGCCTGCTGAGCCAGTCTGCGGATACATTGGACACTCCTGCCAGGTGTTCCGCCCGTAGTGATGCAATGTGAAGTTCCGCCCAGCTCATCAAACTCTCTGCTTCGCGCGCCAGCCGAAGCGATCGAGTACCCCCCTGCCTGTTTACATAAGCTTTTGCCGTAGTGTTGTCCGTCTGGATGAGGACATGACGCCCCCTGACCTGAACCAAGAAATGAGCAAGGGCCAGACGAATAGCCCGCAGCTCCAGGAGGTTGATGCTGAGCTGGGACTCCAAACGGGACCAAGTGCCCTGCGCCAGGGAGCCCGACATGTGCGCTCCCCAGCCCAGGAGACTGGCGTCCGTGGTGATCACCACTCGCTCCGGGAGGACTAGACTCACTCCCTGCGACAGTCTTCCCTCCGCCGTCCACCAGAGCAGTGCTCTTCTGATTTGCGACGACATTGGCAGCTGCAGATGTCTCTGCCTCTCTATTTCGTCCTGGAACGGGAGCAGAATGCGCTGGAGAGGCCGCATTCTGGCCCTGGCCCAGTGGACAACATCCAGACAGGAGACCATCAGTCCCTGAATTGACGCCAGAGACATTAGGTCCACGCGAGAGGCCTGCAGAGTGGATTGCAGGATTTCTCGGAATTTCTGCTGTCTGCCCGGAGAGAGTGATATCCTGAACTGGCGAGTGTCTATAAGGAGACCCAGGTGTTCCACCCGTTGTGAAGGGGTCAGGGCACTCTTTTCCCGATTGATCACGAAACCTAGACTCTGGAGACAATCCAAAGTCTGTGCTACATCCACCAGCGCCCGCTCTCTGCTCACTGATTTGATCAGTATATCGTCGAGGTAAGGGAACAAGGTAATGCCCCCCTGCCTGAGGAACGATATCGGCGCTATGAGCAGTTTGGTAAACACCCTCGGAGACGATTTGAGCCCGAAGGGGAGAGCGCGGTACTGAACATGCAGGGTCCCGTGACAAAAACGGAGAAACCTGCGATGGCGCGGCAATATGGGCACGTGAAGATACGCCTCGGTCAGATCTATCGAGGACAGGAAATCCTCCTGGTCGAGGGCTAATACGATTGATTTCCAGGTCTCCATCTTGAACCTTCGGCTGCGTATAAAACGGTTTAGCCACTTTAGGTCCAAGATGGCCCTCCAATCGCCGTTCCGCTTGGGTACCAGAAAAAGAGTGGAGTAAACTCCCTTCCCCCTCTGCTCCCGCGGTACCACCTCGACAGCCCTGATGTCCAACAAATGCTGGATGGCGTGCATCTTCAGCTGGTGCTTCCGTGGAAATTTGGATTGCGGGACCTTCCAGAACCTGTCCCTGGGTTTTTGGGTAAACTCTAAAGAATAACCTCGTAAAACCGTTTGTTGAACCCACGCATCGCCTGTAATGGCTGCCCATCGGTGCGCAAAGTTCAACAGGCGTCCTCCTATAACGGAGGATGATACGTCTGACCTGGCGTCAGACATGCCTGTGATCCTTATGGGGCTTGGCATTGGCAACGGGGTTCCCCCGCTGTGGACGTCCCCCAGGGAAAACCCTAGATTTGTTCCACCTGCTCCTGGGTCTTGCCCCGTCATTGGAGCGGGGGTATTGGCGAAAGGGCCGTTGGACATATGGTTTAGCCTTGGAAACCTCTTTCCGAGCGGTCGGGAGAACCTTTCGCTTATCCCTGTTTTCCACCAGGAGAGGTTCAAGGGCCTGCCCGAAAAGCTTACCGCCCTGGAACGGAATGCCCACCAACCTCGTCACGGAATTGGAATCACTGTCCCAGGATCTCAGCCACAAATTTCTACGAGCTGCCACATTAGACGCGATAGCTCGGGCGCTAAACTGCAGGGCGTCCAGTGACGCATCCGCAGAAAATGCCAAGGCCAAAGCCACCTTTCTCAACGACGTTTTGGCAACCTTGGAGAGGCCCGTCTCAGTCTTTTCCAGATCCGTGATCCAGGAATAAGCAGCCCTACTCAGGACGGAATTGGCTGAGGAAGCACGAAAGGCGTGTGCAGAGGCCTCAAAACCCCTTTTTAGAGACGCCTCAATTTTCCTATCTGTCGGATCTCTCGGCCCACCCTCTCCCTCAGAGGGCAGGGCTGCCGCAGAGGAGAGCGACGCGATAGGTCCATCAATAGTGGGCACCTTTAACGTGGCCAGGATTGGATCAGGTAATGAATAAAATTTATTTACTAGTCGTGTGGAATGTTTTGGGTGTATGGGTGTCTCCCATTCCATGTCTACCACTCGCTTAAAAGAATCTGGAAAAGGGATAATATTTTGGTTGGCCTGGATTTTTGGAAAAAATTTTGAAGAAACAGTCTTACTGGAAGAGGCATCCTGACTCTGGTCAGGAGTTGGGACCAAATCCAAAGTTTTAAGGGCTTTCTGAAGTATTCTAGGAAAAATGTCAGCCGGAAAAAGTCTAGTCACACCCTGGCTGTCCCTTTCCTGCCCTGACAACTCACCCTCCTCCCTCTCAGACTCAGGTGACAGCGAAGGATCTGAGTCCTGAGAGGAAACAAGGCTGACAATCGTTTCCCGCCTTTTATGGCCAGCGCGTTGCTGTGCTCTGAGGCGTTTAGAACCCCCAATTGATTTTTCAGAGTGCTTCTTAGCACGTTTCCCGTGGGTCTGTACATAGTCCTCAGAGGAGGACTCATTTTCCCTCGTAGAGGACAGATTGGGGCTGTTAGCTCTGCGCTTTCGCCCCCCATGGAGAGACTGTTTGCGGTTCCCACCAGCGTTAGCCAGATGAACTCGAAAAGCCCCCTCTACCGAAGCCTTCACTAATTCCATTATCCTCGCCTCCATATTAGGGTCCAAAGGAGTTGCTGACACCACACTCTGCCCAACAGACGACTGTCCCGCTCCCGGGTTTGCCGCCATAACTTGCCTGAGGAGAGCTGAGCGATCGACAAGGGCTCGCAGCGGCGCCGCCGAGAATGCTGGCTTCCCGCTGATCGGAATACAGGACGCTCCGTTCCCGCCGAAAACAACCGCCTGTGGGCGCCTGAGGCAAGTGGCCTCCGCGGTTGTCCTCTCTCGCAACGGCTCGGCCGTGTAAAAGGGGAGGTGAAAAGGCCCCCAGCAGCAGTCTCTAAGGAGACTTTCGCTGCCCGTCGCTGAGGAGAGAGGCTTGGCTGCGCCGAGTAGAGGGGCGGGACCAGCCGCGCGCGCTGAGTCGCGTCGCTACGGCGGTTATGGCTCTCAATCTCCCACTCGCTCTTCTGAACTGACAAGCGGCTCGGCTCGCCCCCAGAGGCCCTGGGGCTAAGGGCGGGGGGATAAGGGAGAGGGCTGGAGAAGGAGAGACGAAAACGAGGGCAGGTACAGTGAAAAACGGAGAAATAGTGAGGAAAAAACAAAGGTACAAGGAGGAGAATAATACTGAGGTAGAAAAGCTGAATCAGCGCTGAAAGATATCACGACCCTTCTCTGGAGTGAGTCAGAGCCAGACTGGGTTTACGAGAGGATGCCCTCCCACAAGGGGGAGCTTTTCGACCAATCTGACTCTGACTCGTGGAGTGGGAGGGGCATACCCCCAAGAGCCAACGAATGCAACCCTTCCTCCCTCCAGAGAAAATTATTTTTGAAGTTTACTGGACACCGCGTCTTCTTAATAAGGGGTTGATTAAAAAACCCTAAATGCTGGTGTTGTACTTTATTGAATGCATCACTTATACATAAGATGTGGTCCTGTTCTGTGATACAAAATTTTTGGGAACCAGTTACTGTGTTAATTTCATATCACAACAATCATTGGTATTTGTTGATACTTATGTCCTTTTAAATTATTTACCTACTTCATGGACACTTCTTTCATGGAAATGTATTTCATGGAAACTGAGGGACAGTGAAAATGGATTCTCAGTGCCCTTACCATAGTTAGAAGTCATTAAAACTTTAAAAGAAGTGTCCTCTTACTAATATTCAAAGGACTGAGGACCTGCTACACATAACATTTGAACGAAAGGCTTGTAGAAGACAACTGTGTAGACATATATTTTTGGATATTCGGAGGTCTTTTCTAGACACACTGGCGTCACTGCAGGGGGGCGGAGCTCTAAGTTCCGCCGCGGTCAGACCCTCCGTTACACGGGAGCATGAAGCGCCCCCACCACCTCGCCTTTGGAGCCATTCAAGTCGGTGCTTTCACCGACTTGAATGGCTCCAAAGGCGAGGGGGGGGCTGGGGCGCTTCATGCTCCAGTGTAATGGAGGGTCTGACCGCGGCGGAACTTAGAGCTCTGTCCCCCCTGCAGTGACACCAGTGTCTAGACATATATGCATACACATATGGGTTGATAGTATAGATTTCTAATTGACTACTTATTTTTTGAAACTTTTTGTATCTTTATATATTTTATTAATGCTATGTATTTTTCCTTTTCTTTTTTTTTGTTTTGCTTATGTGTTTCTTGTTTTTTTTTATTTATGCCTCTACACACTAATAAAGGGGGATAAAAGTTTGCTTATTCATTTTCATGGCCCTCATTAGCCTTCAATGATGTCATCCAATTCACTGTGTGATACCTCATTTATTAGGGTCACCTATGTGATTAATCCAGGAAGAAGAAATAAATAGCAACCAGAGGGGGAAGTGATGCTGAAGTGGCCACAGCTGGAGGAAATGGTAGTACACAGGATTGAAAAACAACAACAACTGCATAGTCTGTTTTCAGAGAAAATAACTAGTTTCAGTTACAAAAACAAAACTGCAGAATATTTGGTGCAGCTTTAAATATTTGCTGGAGTTGTTAAAGCTTCAGTTTTACCCATTTGCATGGTCTTTCCTTGGAATAAATAAATGCACGTTGTTATCCATTAGATATTGGACTAGTTTATAAATACAATCCTGTTAAAGCATTTCAACATTTGTTCTCCTGTATCGCTAATCTGTCATATGTCAATTACTTGAAGCATGTCAGGACACCATGCGCCGTAATTCATTACCCTAACCCTTTTAATAAAAGTAAGAGAGAGTGCTTGGGCGCACGTGTACCAAATAGATGGACAAAGAACACTTCATTTTCCATCCACTCACTACCAGAAGAGATGCTGGCTTTAGCCTCCGTGATTAAATTGAACGTGATGAAGTCACTGTACATTTTGAAAGCAGAGGTCATGCTATTGTGCGGATGTTTCCAAGGTAAACTCTCAGAGCATAAAGTTCTTAATTCTTGAGCTGTATTTCATTCCACTTGTCTCGCTTTTTATTATGTACTGAAGTACAAATGGTTGATGACCATGTTGAAAGAGAAGTAGCAAGTTCAAAGTGACCTTGTCAGTGGGCTCCGTGACTTTGGAATTTAATCAATCAGCCATCGGAAAGAATGACAACCATGATCTTTTGGGCACATAAGCCAGGTTTTGAAACTGACAATGTCATAAACAGAGAAGGGAAAGAAGTAGTGGGAAAGTGCAAAATAATAAATATCATCCAAGCATTTTCAGCTGAAGCAAAATACTTAAAATATACATTCAATACACCAAAGTATTTTGCATAACTTACGTCGTCAGCACATCAGCCTGGAATATGTTAGTTTATAACCTAGCTGACATTAATGAGCTTAATGCACTTGATCTCTTGTGTTTTACATCTTGGGCTGCAAAAAGAAAAATAGGAAGATAAAAAGGCTAGTAGACAGAGAATAAAAATGGAATGTGAATAGAGAAACATTTTCAAGGATAGATTTATGGCTCAAATACCCATAATTATAGTACTGCAGCTGTTGTTTTCCATTAAGTTCAAGCAAAACACACTAACCAAGGAGATATTTCTTTTCCTAGAAATTTGCTACAGCAGAGCAACTGTGTTGTGTCACTTTTTTTTCCATTTGTAAAAACTAGAGATCTGCTGAATTGTCCTCCCTTGATTTCTTAATCATAGCAGGCTAGCCTTTAACCATTTTTATAATTAAATTTTGCATGTGGGGTATTATATGGGGCATGTTTATTTGCTTATGTTTCCCCCACCACCACCATCACCACCCAAAAAATCACAAACCTACACATACTGTATTTGAAACCATCATCTACCATAACTAGTTGATGAAACTTCATTGTTAATATTTTTAGCCTTGGGTAGATTCCATGGTTGCTCTTTTGTCTTTTTAAATTTTTTAAGCTGTGTGAATGGGGGAAAGCATATTTATGATTGTTAATCATGACTACATCAGTTTTCAGGCTACAGCGCACATTTCAGGATACGAAATAAAGAACAAATCTTGTTACATTTTATCCTCCCAACATCAATACTAGTCGCTTTTATTTCATGACTAACTGGTGAGTGGGACTTAGGTAGAAGGCCACCAGAAGTGAAAATTGGAGGCAAAATGGTGGCTCCCGCTTTTCTTTTTTGCATTGGAGATCAAATTCCTGCAAATCAGGCTCTCCAGAAGAATACATCAATCAAAGGAAAAGCCAAAGGGATAGACTCCCTTTGCTAACATGAATGGTCTGTAAAATGTACTTTTTAGTAGCTGATTTCCTATAAGTGTATGATATTCCTAACTTAGAAGCCTGGCTCATGAGCTCTTTAAGCTCAAAATTAGAGACAACTTTCTGGATGATCATTCTTTTTTTAAACTTTAGGCTAACGCTGGCTGTAGCACAACAAAGTGCTGATCAAAAACATAACACGGATGGGGTTTGCTGTACAAATATTGACTCAAAGAAAAATATTTATATCCCAATCCTAATCATGTTGTTATTTTTTTTAGGACTGGCCAAAAGAAACCATCTGCAGGAAGGCAGCCATAGCTGTGCTGCTAGAACAGAAAATGCCTTGCCCCTTGGAGACGCCAAAAAACAAATGATCAAAAAACCATCAGAAGGTGGTGGTGGCCTAAGAAGCAGGGCATCCCCAGCAGATCTGAGAGCTGGTGTAGCATAGTGGCTAATAGTCCAATCCTATGCACATCCACTCAGAAGTAAATCCCATTAAGCTCAATAGGACTTACTTTCAAATATGTGTTTTTAGGACTGCAACCTAACAACCTAATCCTATGCCCCCCCCCGGTGCCAATGCAGGTGCACCAAAGCAGCTTACGCTTCATCCTCCAGGGGGGCAGCCCCAGACGTCTCCTCTGGGTAAGAGAACATTCATTCCCTTACCCAGGGGTAAGCCTCCATGGTGCAGAGGTATCTACTCGGACCTGCAACAGCAAACTTGCATGCCTGGTAGTGAATCTTTAGGACACTTTCTTATAACATATGTTTTATTTGTGCATTTCCATTTTGACTTCCATGGTGATGGAATCCTCAAAAGCTTAAAAAGAAAAAGAAAAAAAGCAGCTGGTGTCTGGCATTGGCAATGAGACAGTTTAAAGCCCTAGGCAAACTAGAAAAGCAGACAAAGAAAATAATGTTGACTTCCAAAAGTCTTACTATGGGCATATTTTCCCATTCAGTTACTGAGCTGAGCTGACATAATCATTTTGACTAATTATTCCCAGTATCCTTAGCTGGGGAAAAAAAAACCCTGGAAGGCCTGTTGAGGATATTCAGAACTTGTAATCTGAAAAGCAGGTGTCATTATCACTGTTTTCTTCATGCTGTCTAACTGCACTGTACCTTCACATCTCAGGAAATGAGCACTCACAATTATTTACATATTCTGTAACTTTGGGGCTGATTCACATGTTGCATAAGTCAGCAGTTCCATGTCTGTATACTGTGGGTACTCATGCTTTCGGCATGTACTGTTGCTTGCGAGATAGGTTCTCTGTTCCAACTCAGGTAGCATCAGATTGGGTTGACCATGGGCATGCCATAGGTGAGGGTCCTTGTGTGCACAAGAAGCATATGTGGAGCCCCCAATAACTGGGCTCTCCTCCTTTTGCATGCTCCAACTTCCCCCTTCCACCCCCAGCTTCCCTGTCTGGTCACAGGTCCATAGGAACAACCCAATTGGCGGGGGTGGCGGAAGGAGAAAAAGGTGGCGGAAGGAGAAAAAGCCTAAACTCACATTGGGATCTTTCTGCTTCCCCCAGTCCTTGACCAATCATGCCTGGAAGGAAGCGATGGAGCAACTCTACCACTCCCCACTGCAAAGCTAAGCATTGGAGGGCTTCAGGGCCATCTGGGTGGGCCCCTGGGGGGGCACCTGGTTTCCAACCTGGCTGACTGCTGAGGCTGATCTGGGTACCAAATTAATATCTTGGCATACATGGTACTAGTCTCATCCAGAGACTGTTGTATGTCCCCTTGAGTATGTATTTATTTATTTATTTATTTATTTATTTATTTATTTATTTCACATTTTTATACCGCCCTTCCTCCAAGGAGCTCAGAGTGGTGTACATATTTCCTCCCCTCCTTTTGTCCTCACAACAACCCTGTGAGGTAGGTGGGGCTGAGAGATAGTGACTGGCCCAAGGTCACCCAGGAAGCTTTGTGGCTGAGCGGGGATTTGAACCTGGATCTTCCAGGTCTAAGTCCGACTCCCAAACCACTACACCATCCTGTAGCTGTAATATTCCGTAGACGAGTCATATACTTTGGCCAAAAATTATTGGCATTTCCCCAATAGCCCTTCCTAAGTAGGGAAGACATTTTAGTGTTCTTTTTTTTGGGGGGGGGGATGTTTTAGAAAAAAGATACTCTCTCTATGAAGTCATTATAGCCTCTTTCCAGCCCATGTGAAGCTACTACTCTGTGAAAAGTGAACCCATCTTTCCAACTGCTGTTTGGCTCAGCTATGAAGAAATTACTGTCAAGGTTAATTATCCTATTCAAATCTGTTCTCACCTGAAGGCTTTCCAAAATATTTCAGAAGTACGAATGAGGTCTTCTTTTTTTTTTTTTTTTGCCAAACAAGATGTGTGATATGCATAAAAAACGTTTGAAAGTGGAAGTCAGAGCGCCTGGCCTCTGAAGGTTAGTTTTTCATATGCACATTGAAAGCACAGATTTTCAATATTTGGAGTGGCTCATAAAGTTAACAGTGTGGTATGGTTATATGTGAGAATGGATTGTTCTTGATATTCCATATTTATTGAGTGCCACTGCTGTGTTGCTCATTGCTCAGAAAGTTGCACAGTCCATGCCCATTTGATTTTGATTTTCAAAGTAACACAGATGGGACAAAGCTTTCACTATAAAGATGTAAAAATTGCAAGAAGTCTTGTGGCACCTTATGACTAACAAAAGAAATCTATTTAGTACAAGCTTTTGTGGATATTTCGTTCATGTCAGTAGAGGCTTGAAATGTTATACTAGATTTGTAAGGGCATACATGCACACACACACACACACACACACACACATGTGCATAAACTGTTCATCATCATTCATCATCATTATTATTTATTATTATTATTAACAGTATTTATATACCGCTTTTCAACAAAAAGTTCCCAAAGCGGTTTACAGACAAATCAAATGATTAAATGGCTCCCTGTCCCCAAAGGGCTCACAATCTAAAAAAGATGCAGAACACCACCAGCAAACAGTCACCAGAAAGACACTGTGCTGGGGTGAAAGGGGGACAGTTACTCTCCCCCTGCTAAATATAAGAGGAGCACCAATTGTAAAAGTGCCTCATGCCCAGTTAGCATCCATCATCATCATCATCATCATCATCAATATTTATATACCACCCTTCTTGTCATCAGATTTCTCCTCAGACTTTATTCAAGGTGATTTACACAGGCAGGCTTTTCTAACCCCCCCCCCCCCGGTACGGATTTTTACAATAATGTTCTATTTACATAGTACCTTTTTTGTTTCTCCAGATGTTTCCCTTCAATGGTGTGGTATCTCTCTAGCTGCACACACACACCTTCCAAACCTGCCCAACAGTGACTCCTCTCTCTCACAGAGGGTTAACTCAGGTTATCAGGACTTAGCTGTTGGCAGCTTCCGGTTGTCTTGAGCTGGTGTCGTATTAGCTTTTCTTCAGGCAAGGTGGCAGCTCAACCACTAGACTTCATCGCTATAAGCAGCATGTTTTTGTGAATCAAGAAGCCCCCTGACCTGGCACCAGCGAAATCAATGAAAGGAAAGGTAATATACGCGGCGGTGCGCGGGGCCCCCACAATCTGCAGATAAGTGAATCCGTGGATAGCGGATCTGCGGATACGCCCCCCCCCTCGTATAAGGCTTCAGTAGCAGCTGGATGTGTGAAATGATGACATTGAAAGGCTTTGTGTTTGAGGATATGTGAGAAGATACTGACATCAAACCTGTGACATTTTTTTTCTGTGATGTCTCATTCACAAATGCAAGTTATCAGGAACATCACTTGATGTTTCTGGCATCAAACAGCAAATATGCAGGGAAGGCACAAGGTGACCTGCTGTCTGAAACCCCCCTCCCCTAATTCTGTCACCCAACCCCTACGTTCTACTACCTCCCTGCTATCCCCACCAGCATGCACACGCACCTCCTCAGTGTGACCATATTGTGTGAACGCACACGCAACATGCACCCTCCCAAGCACACACACCATTGATGGTGTGCACCTCCAACATCCAGCTCCACAGCTACTTCTTCTAAACCTAATGCTGAGAGCATGCTGGTGGGGATAGCAGGGAATGGGCACCAGAATTTGGGGCGTGAGCAACAGAATTGGGTTCAGGGGGCATTCTTTGCTCCTAGCATCCTCTCATCTGGCCACTGTAAAAGAAGGGGTGGCGGAGCTGGACATCGGAGAAGCTACGCCTTCCCCCAGGATGTAGTTGATCTCTAGACAGGTGGTGGGCTGGAGGATGTGGTGGGTGAGCATGAGGTACTGTACAGGAATCTCCCTGCCAACTTGCTGTCTGGCCCCATCCTGCCACGTGAGGCAAACTTTTCAACTGGCTCATTGCTGGGTCAGCCCTACAAATGTGATGCGTGAATGATCCAACGGACCCCAAGAATGACAGTAAGACTATTTATATAAGTTAAGAACATGCCGTGTACCAGGGGCCAAACTTGCTTAATGAAAGAACAACATACGATAAACCTCAGATGTTTGAGAGCTGTAAAAGAGATGTTTGAGAACCACAATATTTAAGAAGCATTTAAATTCTTAAATATATTTACTCACCATGTACCTTAAACTTATGTTTTAATCCAGTGGACTCTCAGTTTACACCTAGTAAATAATTATAAAGCTTGACAAATTCTTATTTATCTTTTCAATTAATTGCGATGCAAAAAGGAGCTCAGCGTACATATTTCCAAGAGCCACACATTATACGTCAAAGAGCCGCATGTGGCTCAGGAGCTGTAGTTTGGCCACCCCTGCCAAATACGAAGAATGTCCTTGTGGAAGATTGTCACGCAAAGAAAGGTGGAATACTCAAGGTGGAAAAGCAATCACATAATTGTAGAGGTCAATCATTGCAGGGCCAAGTGCAGTGTTTGGTTTATAAAAAATGTAAGATGAGCGTTCAAAGAGAAGCCAAATTGAATAGAAGTTTGCCTAAGTGAGAGAAAGAAGCAAGTTGCATTTCAGGCTACTTCCATTTGTTGTGCTCAAGCAGGGGAGAGATAATACAAAACTGAAGAAAGCAAAGAACTATTTGTTCTCACTTTGTCGCCTTAGTGAATTCTGAAAAAAAGTTGCCGTTTCTTTATGATGGCATGAAGGTCAGAGGTATAAAACAGGTAATTAAAGACTTGAATCATAGGCAATTGTGATTCTTTCCAAGACTGAAAAGATGAGGTCAATTCAATATGTTATAATGAATTTAGAATGGGAATAAATGCGAGTAGGGATGGAAATTTGAAAACACCCAGTATTGTGCAAAGTTAAGATTAGTTGAGGGTTTTGATGCAAAAGGGATATTTTCAATTAACACCGATAACTGAAGGCAACTACAAGTGCAAATCTCTTGGGGGGAAACAAGTTTTCTATGCAGGTGAAGTGTGCAGCATATATTTTACATGGCTTCTCACTTCAAGATGTGCCTATGATGAAAAATGCCTTAGCACAGCAGGTCAAAAGTGTGATTGTTTGTTCAAGAAACAAAGGTCTCATTTGTTGGTACATTATCTCCACAATTTGGCCTCAAACTCTTCAGACTGCAGGCTTCAGACTGCACATGGTTGAATGCATCCCCTATAAAAATGTGCGTGAGCATGCGCATAGAAAAGCAAATGCCAGAGGGAAGGGTTTTTAGCCTTACCTCCTTCCTAGCATGCTCATCTTCTGTGTGCAGGGATCTTTTTACATGGGGACACAGCCAATCATGTACAATGCACCTTCCCCTGAAGACTGAAGTGTGAATGATGAGGGTTCATCACATAACCTTGGGCTTGGGCCTTTTGGTGGTGACCCCACTATGATGGAACTCCCTCTCCAGAGAGACATGTACAGCTCCCTTGCATGTAGTTTTTATGAAAAAGCTGACAATGTTTTTTAGTTTTCAAGGCCTTCTTGGATCCAATCTTATCCAACTTTCCAGTGCTGATGCACCGATGCAGCCCCGAGGTAAGGGAACAAACGTTCTCTTACCTTGAGAAGTTCTCCATGACTGCCCCCCCCCATCGCAGGATGCAGCACATGCCCCGTTGGCACGGCTGCATCGACGCTGCAAAGTTGGATAGGATTGGCCCCCTTGACTCTGTAATTGTTTGTGGTTTTCAGATTATTTCAGTATGCATCAAATGTGCATCAATTATGTGTTTGATCTTTTTATTCTCATCATTTTTTTTTCGCAAACTGCTTTGATCTTTTGGAAAAGCAATTTAAAAATTAAGTAAGCAAGCAAGCAAGAACCAGGCTTTCTCAGCACAGAAAGGAGCTGTGCTACAGTGACTTCTTCACCACAAACGTACCATGAGTAGTGGTCCTTAGTTGCCTTACTTTTGCTGGATTGTTGTACCCAGTATATATGGAGTGCTCTAAGGCTTTCACACGAGCTATGATCAATGCTACATAATGCTTTTGCATTTGGTTCTTGGGCTAGAAAGGATCTTGCAAACACCGCATAGCTATTGAAGATTCTTTTCTCAGGAAAGCATTTGGGTCGGCTTAAGTTTGCTTCATTCTCATCCCAGCAAGAATCCAAAGGAGAAATCATCCAAACATGCAGGTTTCATAATAATAAAATTGGCAGTTGCTGAAAATAGGAACGGAGCTAAACCCCCCAATGCATCTTATCACCGGCCCACACATGTGGGCTCCTGCCAGCAGAGAGTTTTTCAACTTTGTACCTGAAGCTAATATCTCTCTGGTCCTGAATACAGAACCTGTTTCTGGTTCCCATGAAATGGCTACTTGCCCATGTGTGTCTGCCACTGGAGCAAAGTAAGCAGCATGTTCACTCTTCTCTATCTGGAGGAATTATTCATAGCACTTGCTTGTCACAGCTTGGAAAGGGACCTCTGCAGGTTACTTAAAAAAAATGGTCTCCTCTTCCCCTTTGAAATATAGCTCACAATTTACCATTTGTTTTCATCAGGCACTAGCATCAGAGCTGTACATGCAAACACAACAAATCACACCTCTTGCAATGTTTCACCGTACTGTTGCAATCCATGATGCAGCCCTCTAATTTGAATAGATCCTAATCATGAGCCTCAAATTCCAGAGCCTCGTGTCATATACTGCTAGATGTCTCACTCAGCTAAGAGTGGCAGATCCAATAAACTCTTGACTTACCTTGCCGACAACCTCATTGTTCCAAAGGTGGAAGAATGTCGCCCCTCTGCCCAGGAATGTGGGTGGGGCCCAGCTTCCCCCTGCATGAGGCAGGGCGGGTACTGCTTTGGTGCCTGGACTGCTAAGGGTAGGGCCAGGGATACTGTGTTCGGTACATGGCCTCCATCCTTGACATTCCGATGCTGGACAAGAACATGACCCAACCCACCGACCCATTAGCATAGTCAAGATTAGCTGCACTGGCGTCACTACAGGGGGGGCGGAGCTCTAAGTGCTGCTGAAATCAGAGCCTCCTTTACACAGACGAACAAAGCGGCCCCGCCCCCTCACCCTCGGAGCCTTTCAGGGAAGCGAAAGCAGTTGCCACCCAACTTGCTTGCCAGTTGCTTTCGCTTCCCTGAAAGCCTCCGAGGGTGAGGGGGCGGGGCCGCTTTGTTCGTCTGTGTAAAGGAGGCTCTGATTTCAGCAGCACTTAGAGCTCCGCCCCCCCTGTAGTGACGCCAGTGATTAGCTGGTCACCGTTTGGGGCTGGTACTGATCCGCCATTGGAAGGATTTTTTTAAAAAAAAATCTACGTCAAACTTATTTTTTAATAAGGTGGGTTTAGCTGGGGGGGGGCAGAACTGGCAGGAATATTACAGGAGATGGAGTAGGAATAGGGATTCACTGTCTACACTTAGGGAAGCAAGAGTCAGAAGGAGAACCAGAACCAGTTTCAAGAGTCTGTCTGGCTCAGGGAGGCAGGCTAGTGATCCATCGGACTTGAATTGAGATGTACATCTCAAAGGCTATCTGGCTTGGGGTAGACAATCTGGCTTCCTTGGCTCCCTTTCTGGGGTTAGCGTTGAAAACCTGCAACCACCAAGAGGTGACCTCAGGTGGGAACTAGGGTAGTTTCAACCAAGGGAGTCTGGACAGGTTAGCTATCTCTTTCAGGGTAGGTGCCTGCATTTAACGGGGTGGAGTGTGCTGGATAGGACCTGCTGCAGTTATTAATTGACTGGTTGTTGTCATCAATAAATGTGGCCCAATTTTATTCCAAGTCACTTTGTCTTGTGTGATTTGTGGTGGGGTACTTGGGCAAAGAAAAAAGGGGTTGGCTATCCTAGACGTATAGCCCAATTCTAACCAACTGTCCAGTACTGGTGCAGCTGCAATGCAGGCCCGAGGTAAGGAAACAAATGTTCCCTTACCTTGAGGAGGCCTCCGTGACTGCCCCCACCACCACAGAATGCAGCACGTGCCCCATTGGCACAGTTGCATCAATGTTGGAAAGTTGGTTAGAACTGAGCTGTTAATCCTTACCAACAGGGATATTTGTTGAGGAAATTAAAGTGGCAGGGACTTGGGGTGAAAGCGACCATGTCATCTTGGACTTCTTGATATTGAGGGAAAGGAAAGCTAAGTGCAGTCAGATACGTACTCTGGATTTCAGGAAGTTTATTTTAATGGGGTAAGAGGACTTAAGTTGCATCCCATGGGTAGAACTGTTAAAGGAGAAAACAGTCCAAGATTTGGGGTGGGGTGGGGTTAAAAGCAAGATACTGAAGACACAATTGCAGACAGTTCTCTTGAGAAGAAACTTTGGGAGACGTCTACAGAAACCAGTGTGGCTGCACAAAGAGCTTTCAGAAAAACTGAGAAGCAAGAGGAACATGTACAAGAAGTGGGTCAGTTAACTAAGGAAGAGTACACAGGTATAGCAGAATATGCAAAATGAGTTGAGCCTGGCAAGGGACGCCAATTTTATGGTCATGTCCAAAAGAAGAGGAAGGTCAAGGAAAAAGAAGGCCTGCCATGTGGACAAGAAGGGGAAGTGGTAACAGATGACGGAGAGAAGGCAGAGCTGCTCAGTTCTTGTTTTGCATCTGTCTTCTCCCACAAAGGGAAAGTGGCCCAACTTAACAGTTACACTAATGAAGAAGTGTATCATGGCTGAATCAGAGGGCTTCATGACGCAAGCTAGGTGGCAAGGGAAAACCAAGGGCTCAATCCTAACTAAAACCCTCCCTGCCAATGCAGCTGTGCCAATGGGGTGTATGCTGTATCCTGCAGGGAGGGCTGTTGCAGAAGTCTCCTCAAGGTAAGAGAATGTTCTCAAACCTCCGCTGAGTTTGAGGGTCTCCTGATTTCTGCACCGGTTCTTTTGCTGGCGCAAGTCCAAGGAGACTAAAGGAATGGGAAGGGGACAGGGAGTGGGGTTAGGATCTGGCACATGCTGGTGCAAATGAGATTCATCCCCTCCCTCTCCTGTTCCGCCTCCCATCTGCCCCCTCCCCACCCAGAAACTCCCCCTCCCTGCCCCATTCCACCCACCCCTAGTTGCTCTTCACCCCCGTTGCCAGCTTACTTTCACTGCTGAAGGTGAAAGGACTGGCCGCGACTGGCTAAAGGACTGTATGCTGTATCCTGCTTAAGTCGCATGCAGCATCTTAAGCTTCTTAAAGAGCTGAACGGGTGCGTCTGTAACTTCCAGCAGTTGTTTCTAGATGCCTGGAAGCAGCTGTCACTCTGATGATGCCGGATATATTTACCGGTGAAACTTGTCCTGTTTTAACCTTAATAAACAGCCCAAAACCTCGGACTTTTAAATTTTTTATCCAGGCTGCGAAAACCTGAGAACTTACGTAAGGGAAATAATTCCTATTTCCCATCTGAAGCCTCCTGATCTCCCCCCCCCCCACTAGATACAGCATGCTTATTTTTGGCGTGACTGTATCGGCGGGTGGGATGGATAGGCTTGAGCTCTTACTCCTAAATAAGTGTGTGTGGGATTACAGATACAGAGATTCAACATTTCTGGGCAAGGGGCAATGGCGTCGCTGTAGGTGGGGCAGAACGCTAAGTGCCGCCCCACTCTGAACCTCCGTTACAGCTCCATGCGAGGCGGCCCCGCCCCCTCGTCTTTCGAGCCATTCGAGGCAGCGAAAACAACGCACAGGAGACTCCCTGCACGTTGTTTTTGCCGCCTTGAATGGCTCCGAAGGCGAGGGGGCGGGGCCGCCTCTTGCGGAGCTGTAACGGAGGTTCAGAGTGGGGCGGCACTTAGCGTTCCGCCCCACCTACAGCGCTGCCAGTGGCAAGGGGCTGAGCCCTGAAGAATGACAACTCTGGCAATTCACACATTGCATTTGAACAAGGTGTTCTCAAAAGGCCAAAACAGAGATCAAGTAGAAACAGTGCTTTACCAAAGGCAGTGACCAGAAAATCAGAACTGTAAACACCAGATAATGAATGAAGATGTTTGCATTGGCAGCTGCTTAAGTAAGAGAGTTGCTTGGAAACTGGTGGGATGCCCAAGCTGCATGCTTCCTCTAGTTCAACCGACTGTACTGCATAGTTGGTTGGCTCCATTCTGGCATGGGGGTGGATTCGGCTTGCTCTGATAGTTCCTATGTTCCTGGCTGGGCATAATGCCTTCAGGAACTCCCCTTAGAAAGACTGTCTCTGTCCTGCAATGACACAAAGTGTCTGCCTGCTGTCCGTTTCCCCCTTTGTGCCCTGAAGGGAGCCATATTACTCACAAACCCCAATTCCCATCTGTATATAATCTGAACTTATTCAATTGTTCTGAACAGTTCTCTCTCTTTTCTTTTCTCATTTCCCTCACAGCTACAATGATTTACCTCCTGGAGGCTGCATTTTGTTTTTGTCTGATTTGAGCTTGTTCTAACTGACTTTGTACATTTCTGCAGCTTAATGATTTCTATATGAAATGCAAAAGTATCCATGAAAGGCACGAACCCGCAGGCAACATTTCATTATTACACCTGAGGTGAGCGGGGGCAATCAAATTTGAAGTCCAAAACCCACATAACTCCTGCATCTCCATCTGTGATTGCTAAACACAGCGGTATTCATTGTAGAAACTTTTAATGACAGTCTAATAGGTGGCACAGGTTGTAGAAGACAGAAAATATTAAAATAACAAATGGATTCCCATCATGAAATTTCAGGGAAGGAGGTTAGCTTCCATCCCACAGTGCCCTCAGTGAGCAGCACGTGAACTAAGCACCTGTTTCCTCCTTGTCCCACTGCAGAAGCTCCCTTCATGTTCCATCTCACATAAGATGGAAGGTGAATAATACGCGTGAATTCTCTGAATAGTACGCATAGAGGTTTTCATCAGGGGACTCAATCTCCACTACTCCTTACACTTCATCAGATGCCTCTATCACATTTGTGACCTGTTGTGTGGAAAAAATGACATCTGCAGTGAGTTCTGGTACTGCTTTCCTCAAAGCAAGGAAGGGCAGGATATGAAAATATGTTACCTGTATTCATAAATTGTATTCTTCTGTTCCCCATTACAGCCAACATCCCCCATTATCTCTGTCATTCGTAAGGACTTTAAAAATATTGGTGTTTTTAAAAATCATTTCCTACTCTTCCTCAAAGGGGCTCAAGGCTCTCTTTTTCCATCTTTGCCGCAATGCTGTGAGATAGATCATGTTGCGAGAAGATGACTGGCCCAGTGAGCTTTGTGGCTGAGTGGAGATTTGAACCCGACTCCCTCGTCCAAGCTGAATAGCAGAACAAGTCATTTGACGACAAACACAGGCTTTCTGGTTTTGTATTTGCCTCCAGTGTGCAAAGCAGGGGTGTTTGTGTGTTTGTGTGTGTGTGTGGGGGGGCTTTTGAAAGAGATGCTTAACTGTTTTTCACGTTTGTTCCACATCCAAGCCCAGCCACTTTCTAAGCCTAGATTTGAAAGTAAGTTTCTAGTCAAAAGGGAACAGCTACCGTAGTTGCAAAGGGAAAAGCGACAGCTGGGGGGGGGGGGGAGTTAAGCACCCCTCCCTGCTTTCTACATGCTGTTTCTCCATTGCAAATGCTCAGCCCGCACTGTGCCCATTGAGGGCAGACATGGGACAGTGGGAATCCTGCATTTGCCACTCAGAGTTCTTTTCACTTTGCGCACTACACCACAGTGATGGTCTAGCCAGGTTCGTCAGGTTTAAACATTGCAAAACATAAGGTTTGCATCATTGCTGAAGTTTTCCAGTGCAAGCGTACCATTCTGGCTTGTAGTGTCCTGCCTCAATCTCATTCTCCCACCGCGTGAGGAAGCTAAGAGAGAAGTGATTTCTTCCCTACTGCTAGCAGCATCTTCTAGAACTCCTGTAGATCGCAGAATTTGCTGGTGAGAGACACCACGGCATAAAAAAAATAAACAAAGTAAAATGAGAAGAAACAAATTCATTATGGCCTGAGCAGCAAGGAGTTCACACCCTGCAGCAAGGAATTTGATTAGTTTTACCTTCTTGGGCACTTGCTAATGTTGTTATCTGTAATGCAATCTCCAATTCGCCTCGTAAAAATAAGTTCAAACTCCAGCTATGACCTCTTTCCTATACTTATGGAGTGAATTCCATCAGCCAGCTACAGGCTGTGCAAAGAGCATTTCTCTTTAATTCGTCTCAAATGCTCTTGTCATTAATTTAATCAAATGCCCCCTCTTAGAGATTGGTATGAAAGCACATGCAAGGGAGAAAAAAAAGAGCAAGGCTTTTTGCAGTATAGATGATTGGGAAAAAAGACAATTAAATACATTTGGGAGCTCTAGGCATCTCTTTGTTGTGTTAACAGCCTTTTGAATCTTCAACTAGACATTCCTGAATGATCTGAATCAATTCAAGACAGCAGGGCCTGATGGCCATCACCCTAGGAGCCTGGAGAAGCCATCCAGGCACATCTCAGTGCCACTAGCTATTACATTTGAGAACTCATAAAGAAGTGGTGTACTCCCAGATGACCAGAGAAGAGACAACATGTTTTCAATGTTTGGAAGGAGAACATCCAGTCATGCAAAAACTGGTTATTGCTGCTTCAGTACTGAGACGTTTTAAGTGCCCATCATGGTGTTTCCATGAATTTGTAAGAATTGAGTTCTTTTTGGATATCTTAGTGTAAGCTTGCACAATCAGTATGTTGGTGGGATATCTGCGGTTGGTTATCTGGATTGGATAATCCATAGGTTCTATTTTCAGTCATGTTAGACAGGAGCATGCCATGTCTCGTAAGTTGGTGTTGTCACACTGTCCAACGCTTGTGTTGTGTCACTAGGTGTTACTTGAGTTTGACACCTGGCGGAAGAATACAAGCGTTGGCTCTCACAGAGAATACATTCAGCATCCCAAACAGCAGCTTCTTCTAGCATTATCTACTATTGGGGAGAGGGACAAATTATTACAATATGTGTGGGTAGAAAGGAAGTATACTTTATCCTAATAAGCACCATGGGGGAGAAGCAAAAATAAGCGACGACATAAGAAGCTTTTCCCATATTACTCCCCATGGGTTTCATTACAAAGGCCCACGTGGAATATAGATGAGAACAATGTCCCCATGCGTAGGCTTGATTGTAAAGTCTCACTCTAAGTAGACTTGAAGAGTGCATTAGAAAATCTATTTACACTTCAACAAGACCCTTATGGCATCTTCCTGTAAAAGCTTTTTAAAAAAAGTGAATAGTAAGAAATTCAAAATTGGGTGGGAAAAAATAACACTCAAAGGGTAATTCATGGATTTCCCTCAGACTCTGGAGAGGGCTGGCTGGATCCCAATGCTGTTCAACTTCTTCATGGATGAATGCGGAAGTGGATTGTACACTTTTCTCGCATCAGCACATTTTACACAATTGGGAGGGGATGCAAACATTTAGAAAAGGAATTAAACTATCAGTCTTAGTACAGGGCAATGATGCAGGAGTGGGGCGATGATGTGTTGCCCCGCCCACTGCATGGGAGGAGGTCCATCATGAGGGTGATACACTGATCTCCTGCACCAGGTGACACAAACCCTTGGAACCCCCCTGGGCTCATTTTCCCCAAACGTTCTCTGCCCGCTCTTGGAACTAGCTTGAAATCTTTACAAAAGGTCCTCATCTGGTTCATAATACTGACACAACTGCACAGTGATGTCTCATACATGCATGCTGGAATGGCCTCGTGCTTGTGCATTATTCTATGTCTACAACACTTTGGGAGTTGTGCTCCAGTTGCAGTATCAGCACAGTTTAGGTCTGTGCAAGGAACCCAGCAGGTCCAAAGCATGCCTTCAAGACAAGTTCACTTCCATCTCTGTCCATAGAGTTACTAATGGAAGTGCAAGGACAAAGAGACTGAACCAGTTCAGATGAATGAATCCAGCTTCTGGGCCTCCTGAGTCCACATGCTCCTTCCTCCCTTATTTCCTTTGCTCACGTACTGGAAGAAAACTGGTTTGTTAAACCACAGCTTGGCAATATATATTGTCACACGATTGAGCAACATCCAGGAAGTACAAGGAGCACAGGCAAATGTGGTTATTACTGCAATCAGTGTATGGAAGATCTTGCGGAGGATTATGCTACAATAACGGGTGGCATTTGGATGGTTTTTCACAGTCCTAAAGACATTGGGGGTGATTAGGATGAGACTTCAATTATCCAACTGATAAAAGCCCTGGATGCTCATGGTTGGTGTGTGCAAATCCAAGGCTCCCACTCTTTTCTGGGTGGAGTCAGAGACAGTTTTCCGAGAGACAGAATCCCTAGTTGAACATGGTTCCAGGGACCACATGCTACACTAGTGTGCACATCTTCATGGATCATGTGAGGCTCATCCAGTGGACTATATTATTGCTGTGGAGGTTACTGTGGCAGCCTACTAGTTGAAGATAAGGAACCCCTATTGGTATGCCCGCTCTAGAAAGCATTACAATAACCCTTCTTCTTCACAGGAGTTTTGGGGAACATGCTGAGCAATACTAGAATGTCGAGGCTTGCTCTGAGAAATGTGTATGGAGTTTGTTTCTGTTGACGTTCATCCCTCCATTTTAAATGTGCATTTTTAACATAACATTTTGGGTTGGTTGGTTTGTTTGCAGCATTGTGGCCCTTCTGATCCTTTAATTCTAAAATGGCATTACTTATTTATACTGGCTTTCTCTTCTTCTAAGTATTTAAAATAACCCTGGGAAGAAGAACAGTATTAACATAAATTAAAAGGTCCGGGCTCACAAAATTGTGAAAAGGGGCCAAAGGGTTCATCTTGCTACTACATAGCATTTAAAAATAACATAATGCTGGACGAAAGTTCTACATTGGGGTTGCACAGCAAAAGGGCAACCGAAGAATTAAAAAAAAACAAAAACATAAACCTAAACAAAGGCAGGATTCAGAATAGCTCAGGCAATGTTGGAGGATGGAAGAGATGTGCCATCGCTTTGGAGCAGTTCAGAAAATATCTTCCAACAGAATATCCCTGCGGATGTGACTTTGGGGGGGGGGGGAAAGTATTGTTTAACTTGGAACAACCATGCTTATAGCTGCCAAGTAAAAAAAAGGGGGGGTAATGTGCTCATGCACAATTGTTGCCAGAAAAGTTGTTGCATCCTCTGCAGCTCAGACATTATTTTCTCTATCCTTCCATGGCTATGGGGATGTTTTGTTTGGAGGGTGAACAGCATCTGAGTAAGGCTAATCCAAAATATGGACCTCTCTGATTAGGCTTACCTGGTTGTATTTAGGAAATATTCAATAGGGACTGCAACAACTCCCCAGGTGAGCTGCTTGAAAGAGCCACTGGCTTGCCAGTCAGTTTGTTGGGCTTCTCTGGGTGCTGGGAGCTGGGAGTGTGGTCCCCTTAAGTTGGAGACACCTGGGCCTTGTTGGGGGCTGGACCTCAGCAATCTCTCTCTGTCCCTACCCAGGTGAGCTGCTTGAAAGAGCCACTGGCTTGCCAGTCAGTTTGTTGGGCTTCTCTGGGTGCTGGGAGCTGGGAGTGTGGTCCCCTTAAGTTGGAGACACCTGGGCCTTGTTGGGGGCTGGACCTCAGCAATCTCTCTCTGTCCCTCCCCAGGTGAGCTGCTTGAAAGAGCCACTGGCTTGCCAGTCAGTTTGTTGGGCTTCTCTGGGTGCTGGGAGTGTGGTCCCCTTAAGTTGGAGACACCTGGGCCTTGTTGGGGGCTGGACCTCAGCAATCTCTCTCTGTCCCTCCCCAGGTGAGCTGCTTGAAAGAGCCACTGGCTTGCCAGTCAGTTTGTTGGGCTTCTCTGGGTGCTGGGAGTGTGGTCCCCTTAAGTTGGAGACACCTGGGCCTTGTTGGGGGCTGGACCTCAGCAATCTCTCTCTGTCCCTCCCCAGGTGAGCTGCTTGAAAGAGCCACTGGCTTGCCAGTCAGTTTGTTGGGCTTCTCTGGGTGCTGGGAGTGTGGTCCCCTTAAGTTGGAGACACCTGGGCCTTGTTGGGGGCTGGACCTCAGCAATCTCTCTCTGTCCCTCCCCAGGTGAGCTGCTTGAAAGAGCCACTGGCTTGCCAGTCAGTTTGTTGGGCTTCTCTGGGTGCTGGGAGCTGGGAGTGTGGTCCCCTTAAGTTGGAGACACCTGGGCCTTGTTGGGGGCTGGACCTCAGCAATCTCTCTCTGTCCCTCCCCAGGTGAGCTGCTTGAAAGAGCCACTGGCTTGCCAGTCAGTTTGTTGGGCTTCTCTGGGTGCTGGGAGCTGGGAGTGTGGTCCCCTTAAGTTGGAGACACCTGGGCCTTGTTGGGGGCTGGACCTCAGCAATCTCTCTCTGTCCCTCCCCAGGTGAGCTGCTTGAAAGAGCCACTGGCTTGCCAGTCAGTTTGTTGGGCTTCTCTGGGTGCTGGGAGCTGGGAGTGTGGTCCCCTTAAGTTGGAGACACCTGGGCCTTGTTGGGGGCTGGACCTCAGCAATCTCTCTCCGTCCCTCCCCAGGTGAGCTGCTTGAAAGAGCCACTGGCTTGCCAGTCAGTTTGTTGGGCTTCTCTGGGTGCTGGGAGCTGGGAGTGTGGTCCCCTTAAGTTGGAGACACCTGGGCCTTGTTGGGGGCTGGACCTCAGCAATCTCTCTCTGTCCCTCCCCAGGTGAGCTGCTTGAAAGAGCCACTGGCTTGCCAGTCAGTTTGTTGGGCTTCTCTGGGTGCTGGGAGCTGGGAGTGTGGTCCCCTTAAGTTGGAGACACCTGGGCCTTGTTGGGGGCTGGACCTCAGCAATCTCTCTCTGTCCCTCCCCAGGTGAGCTGCTTGAAAGAGCCACTGGCTTGCCAGTCAGTTTGTTGGGCTTCTCTGGGTGCTGGGAGCTGGGAGTGTGGTCCCCTTAAGTTGGAGACACCTGGGCCTTGTTGGGGGCTGGACCTCAGCAATCTCTCTCTGTCCCTCCCCAGGTGAGCTGCTTGAAAGAGCCACTGGCTTGCCAGTCAGTTTGTTGGGCTTCTCTGGGTGCTGGGAGTGTGGTCCCCTTAAGTTGGAGACACCTGGGCCTTGTTGGGGGCTGGACCTCAGCAATCTCTCTCTGTCCCTCCCCAGGTGAGCTGCTTGAAAGAGCCACTGGCTTGCCAGTCAGTTTGTTGGGCTTCTCTGGGTGCTGGGAGTGTGGTCCCCTTAAGTTGGAGACACCTGGGCCTTGTTGGGGGCTGGACCTCAGCAATCTCTCTCCGTCCCTCCCCAGGTGAGCTGCTTGAAAGAGCCACTGGCTTGCCAGTCAGTTTGTTGGGCTTCTCTGGGTGCTGGGAGCTGGGAGTGTGGTCCCCTTAAGTTGGAGACACCTGGGCCTTGTTGGGGGCTGGACCTCAGCAATCTCTCTCTGTCCCTCCCCAGGTGAGCTGCTTGAAAGAGCCACTGGCTTGCCAGTCAGTTGGTTGGGCTTCTCTGGGTGCTGGGAGCTGGGAGTGTGGTCCCCTTAAGTTGGAGACACCTGGGCCTTGTTGGGGGCTGGACCTCAGCAATCTCTCTCTGTCCCTCCCCAGGTGAGCTGCTTGAAAGAGCCACTGGCTTGCCAGTCAGTTTGTTGGGCTTCTCTGGGTGCTGGGAGCTGGGAGTGTGGTCCCCTTAAGTTGGAGACACCTGGGCCTTGTTGGGGGCTGGACCTCAGCAATCTCTCTCTGTCCCTCCCCAGGTGAGCTGCTTGAAAGAGCCACTGGCTTGCCAGAGGCTCGAGCCTCTGGCTCGAGCCGAAGGGCAAGAGCCTAAGGGCTCTTTGCCCGTGGCTCTTTGCCCGGTGGATCGGAGACCACGCAGGCCAGAAGACTTCACCTGCGGCTGAGCTCACCCAAGCTGTTGTTACCCAGTGGGTCACCATTTGCTTTTAATTGTCAGCCCTGCCATGTCAGCATCGAGAGAAAGGTAGAGTGAGTGGTATATGTATGTGGGTGATTGAGTGTGTATGATTGTGGTATATGGTAAGCGTAGGGGTTCTGTGAATGGTTAACCTTGGCCTCGGTGAGAGGGAGGCCTAAGGGGACGAGTGGGACCTCTACCCCGGTGAGAGGGGGGCAAGGGGTGTGGGGTGCCGTGACCCACGCCTCAGTGAGAGGGAGGCAGGGGTTGCTGGACAGGAGTAATTGGGGGTTGGAGGGAATGCTTTCATATACGGATTGATTGGAGAGTGAGGTGGTGACTGAGAGTGTGTGGTGAGTGTGTGAGAGTTTTAGGTTGTCTGGTCTCCGGTAGGCTCCGCTGAAGGGCTATGTGTTTGACACCTCGAGGGAGCCTAGGGGAGGGGTGGGCAGCCACCATTAGCAGAGTGACGGGTCACGGAAGATATGGCGGTGGGGACTGGGCAGGCCGTTTCAGGAGAATGAGGGTCAGTCACAGGCAGACTGTCCCTCTTTCTGGCCCTTCTCCCATCCCTCTGACCCTTGGCGGTCTGGGCAACAGTCCCCTGAGTCTGAAACTGCTGCTTTTGAACTCCAGGTCAGTTAATAATAAAATCTGCCTAGTCCAGGATTTAATCCTGGACGAAGCTGCTGACCTGGTGTGTATTACGGAGACCTGGCTGGATGAGTCGGGAGGGGTAAGTCTCTCCCAGATGTGCCCGCCGGGTTTCTGGGTATTGCAGCAGCCACGACTACAGGGGCGGGGAGGCGGAGTTGCGATAGTCTATCGTGATACCATCCATCTCACTGGGTACCCTGTCCCGCGGTCCACTGAGTTTGAGTGCCTCCATGTCGTGTTGGAAGGGCGAGACAGAATAGGGATTCTGTTGGTGTACCGCCCACCATGCTGCCCAACAGTCTCCCTGCCTGAGCTGACCGGGGTGATCTCGGCGCTGGCGTTGGAGTGCCCTCGCCTATTGGTGCTGGGGGACTTTAATGTCCACGCTGAGGCCCCGAGGACAGTTGCGGCTCAGGACTTCATGGCCGCCATGGCAACCATGGGTCTGTCCCAGAGAATATCTGCCCCGACACACGATGCGGGACACACGCTGGACCTGGTGTTTACTGCTGGACAGGTGGATGGTGATCTGGATGTGGAGGAAATTAACATCACTCCTTTGTCATGGACAGATCACTTCCTGGTGGGATTTAGGCTTATCGCAGCCTGTCGCCTCCGCAGTGGTGGGGGACCTCATTCTATGGTCCGCCCCCGGAGGATGATGGATCCGGATGGATTCCTGAGGGCTCTGGGGGATTTTCCTGTTGACAGAGTCGGCGACTCACCCAGCGCCCTGGTTGACCTCTGGAATGGGGAAATGACCAGGGCCCTGGATCTGATCGCTCCTGAGCGTCCTCGACCTAGCCGCAGAGTCAAAGCGGCCCCTTGGTTTACTGAGGAGCTGCGGACGATGAAGCGGCAGGGCAGAGGCCTAGAGCGACGGTGGCGGAAAACTTGTGCTGACTCCGACCGGGCACGGGCTAGAGCTCACTTCAGAGCCTATTCCGTGGCGGTGGCGGCAGCTAAGAGGGCTTTCTTTTCTGCCGGCATCGCGTCTGCGGAGAACCGTCCAGCTGAGCTTTTACGTGTAGTCCGGGGCCTGCTCCATCTGGCCCCCCCAGTAGATGGGGCGGAACACACGGTGGCTCGCTGTGACGAGTTTGCAAAGCACTTCGTGGACAAAGTCGATCGGATTCGGCATGACTTGGATGCCGCATTAGCAGTATCTAATGATGTCCCTGAGGCACCTGTCTGTTGTTCTTCCTGGGATTCTTTTCAGCTTGTAGAACCTGAGGATGTGGACAAGATTCTTTGGAGCGTGAGACCATCTGCTTGCCCACTTGACCCTTGTCCGGCATGGCTGATTAGAGCTGCCCGGGTGGGGCTGGCTGAGTGGACAGGGAGGGTGGTAAATTCATCTCTGAGGGAGGGGGTGGTGCCGCTGTCTTTGAAGCAGGCGGTGGTGCGCCCCCTCCTGAAGAAACCCTCCTTGGATCCTACGATTTTGAACAACTTCCGGCCAGTCTCAAATATCCCGTTTCTGGGCAAGGTGATCGAGCGGGTAGTGGCGTCTCAGCTTCAGAGGGTCTTGGAGGAAGCTGATTATCTGGATCCATTCCAGTCTGGCTTCAGACCGGGGTTCGGGACAGAGACGGCCTTGGTCGCCTTGGTGGATGACCTGCGCCGGGGGCTGGACAGGGGGAGTGCGTCCCTGTTGGTCCTGCTGGACCTCTCGGCGGCTTTTGACACCATTGACCATGGTGTCCTTCTGGGTCGGTTGGCTGGGTTGGGGCTTGGAGGCACCGTTCTGAGGTGGTTCCGCTCCTTCCTGGCTGATAGATCCCAGAAGGTGGTGCTGCCACACACACCCTAGTGACCCCCTGCTGCAACATCAGCACTAACTTGCATGGAGCTGCAGTCAGCAAATGGGTAACACATGAATACTGATTGATTGAAAGAAAGACAGAAAGAAAAAGAATGGATTGTGTAGAACTGTCCTTATACTGATCTACCACACAAAACAATTGTGAGGACTGCAAGGGGAATGTGTGGATGGGGGGGGGTGTCTAACTCCCCTCCTTGAAGCCATTCCAGGTTCACCTCTCTTCTTCAGCTTCCATTTTAAAAAGCAAGTGTCTAGCCCTTTCACTGGTGTCACTATAATGAACAGTGTGCAGGTGGAATTCTACCTATTTCCTCATTAAGAAGCGACACAATTAAATAGCTTTAAACATATTAGGCTCTCTGCTTTATGATTTGGCTATTCTTCAGTGATTCCCTGCTCTGTCTGGCCCCCTCTTAGCACAAAAATTCTGGCTCCAGGCCTGTCAACGAGGATGACAAAAACTGTGCTCATTAACAGTGGCTATACATTAGTACGATAAATTCACTAATAATTAACAACTGATGTTGAATGCTTAAAGCTCCAGCAGTGATTGCTAGGAAAACTGTTACATTTCTGGTTGGCTGGATATATTTATAGGGTATTGTTTTAAATAACTCTTGGCACTTTTACAACTTCCTGCATGCTCTTTGATGCACTAGACTATTCCTTTAATAATAATAAGGACACCACTAATCCTCCAGAAACCAGAGCTGACAAGGAATGACCCTGAAAAGTGCCATGTAATTTCCAAAACCGCTGTTATCATCAAAGGGGATTGAAAAGTGGTTGCCACTCAGCTATAGTTTACTCGGCAAAGTACTGGTATGATTTATATAATCAATTTCAGACTGGCTTTCTTCCAGTGCAGAATATGGAGACATTTTGCCGGCAACTTTGTAATGACCTAGTGCATTGTGTCTGCTAACAGGGGTGACTTTCTGACTTTCTCCTGCCAGACTAATCAATGGAATTAGCTGGTCCTGACTGTGAAAGCGTCATTGTGCTTTGCAAATATTGTCAGTCAAACTCATATGTTTGGCGGGACTCTGTAAAAATCTAACTTAGATGCTCCACTGAAATATAATAAAAGTCTCAGCTCTTATGCAAATTCACCTGCTACAGCAGTTTCAATTTAGAGCATGACTCATGATAAGAAACTGGATAATGTAGCATTTAGGAAACCCGAATACAATAATATTAAACCTTAATATAATAAATATTAGCAATAAAAAATTAGTGGCGATAGATCTGTGTGGGGGTTTTTTGGAAACAGATCTATTTTTGAAATTTCATCAAGAGAACCTATTTAGAGAAGTCTTTTAAAAACGTTTTAAATTAGAATTGGGATTGGGCTCATTAGGATGTTATTCCAGTTGTGATATTAAATTCTGGTCTATTGATTGTGCACTAGTTGTAGACATATTTTAATTGTCATTCTGCGATATGCTCAGTGGTTATAGCAAAATTTATCAGTTTTGGCTAGAAAAACACACCATTCCATCAGGATAAAGCATATGCAGTATCATATCTATTACATCTTTGTGGTTTGTCATGTTTCTTTGGTTGCCCATAAATTGTTATAACTCCACATTTAAGACAATCCAAGCTGATTTAAGCCCCAAATCTGATATTACTCTAAGGCCCCGATCAAACTCTAGTCTGCTGTTTTAAAAACAGTAGGTCTATCTGCCTTGTTGTTGCAGAATGTGGATGGGAATGAATGACTCATTGGAAGCAATGAAACATAAATAGATTTTGTCCCTGCTGTTCTTCATTCAACAAGTAACAGACACGCAGAAGCCTCCTTGTGGATCACACTGATCACTATAGATCAGGGCATAAGTAAGGAAGTGTGGTAGATTGGCATTTTCTTTTCTAGCCAAGAATTATGAGGGGAGAGATCTGAATAATGTTGGGGTGTAGATTTCTGGGATCTGAATTTTTGATTATATCCATATCATGAAATGCAAATAAAAAAGTGATTTGAGCTTTGCAGAAAGCATGATTTATTTCTCTGGAGCTGCATTTCTACAGTCATCTTTCTGTCGTTTCCATTTTACAGCTTGCATTGTCCAAAACACAATAGTGCCACACAAGGTCACCTCTGGCTTTCAGACTGAAACAGAAGGAAAACTAATATCAAAGTGAAAGGGAATATAAGTGGCAAATGGCAAATGCTTTGAAGAATTTATAGCTTTGTCCCAAAACTGATCTGGCTGAAACTGACACTAAAACTGGACTGCAAGACTTGAAAGCTGTAAAGCAGTGAAGGCTCCCATGCATATATTTTCAAAGAACAGTTAACTGCTCCTAGTTCAGCAGAGAGGGTCACGTGATCATTTAAACAGAAGCATTAAAGGGAAAATATATCATGCTGTAAAAAAGCATAAAAAGCAAACAGCACAGAGGATTTTTTTATTATTATTGAGAACTTGCTTTAAGATGAAAATGAATATACTGCTAGTGGTTACTAGCTATGGCTTCTGGAACCGATTTAATTAATTTATGAATAGGGCCCCCAATTCTGAGATGTACTCTAAAGGAATGTAAAATGTCTTTCATGATTTTAAAAAACCAAAACACTTCCCATTTAACATGTTTATTGGGGAACTGAGGGGATCTAATGTCTAAAATTAGAGAATACTATTCTTAATTTTCATCCCAAAGCACTGATGCATCCTTATACATTTACATAAAAATGAGCGTCACTGAGATCTGTAGAACCTGTTTCCAAGTAAATATATTCAGAATTGGAAGGTTCATGAAGATTCATGCCAGACTTTTTAAAACTAAGGGAACTGGGGTCTGAAACTACACGACCTCCAGCTACTTAGGTCTAGTTTGCACATGCTAAATTCCGTCACACAAAATAGTCCTGTGGCCACAGCTGCATGGAAGGAGTCATGCAGGAGATCAGAGAATCCCAAAACTCCATTCCACTCATGATCATGATGACACCATAAGAAGTGAGAGAGAACAAATTTTGAAATGAACTGAGAACTACAATAATTTGTTTTTGAAGGGTTTTTTTGGGCAGGGGAGTGGGGGAGGGAAATTCATAGTTTTAACTCACTCAATTCCATGTTGAACAAGGAGGGCTTGCCCATCACTACTTAAGGGACGTTTTCATGACCTACCACCAGCTAGGTAGCTTCACCTTACAATAGCTGCAAATAACTTGTACCATAAATACCAAATACCTGAAGGGCTGTCTATGGAAGAAGGAACAAATTTGTTCTCGACCTCCTCTGAGAGTAGAACTAGATCCAATGGTGGGTACAAATGGCAAAAGAAGAGATTCCAGTTGGACATCAGGGAGAAATTCTCGACAGTTGGCAGTGGGACAGATTGCTGAGGGAGGTGGTGGATACTCCCTCACTGGAGATCTTCAAGCAGAGGCTCAACAAGCACCTGCTGGAGATGCTCTAGGAAGATTTCCTGCTACAGGCAGGGGGTTGGACTAGATGACCTTGTGAGTGCCATCCAACTTTATGATTCGATGATAAATAGAGGCATGCACCTGTGATATCCACACGTCAGTCTGCATTGTGGTTTGGCATTTCATTGCCATCAGGCCTTTTTAGCCCTTTACTAGGCCATACTGGAAAACTCAATGCATACAGAATTTTGTGTGCCACTATTAGTCATTTCATGCACGCTGCACCCCAGGTAATGGTACTGGTGGCTTACAACCAGCACCAGCAGTGGTTACTAAGCAAGAGCCGACTGCGAAAATGGGAGCATAGTGTCTATTTTTTAGACATGTGCACAAATCAAGTTTATCATCACTCTTTGTAACTTTTCCAGGTTTCTTATATCCTTCTTCGGAGAAAAGGTGACCAGAAATACACACAGTATTGAAGATGTGACTGCACCGTTATTTCATATAAGGGCAACATGATATTTTCTTCAGTCTGTCCTGCTTGTCTTTAATGTCCTTTTTGCCTTTAAGATGGTTGCAACACAATACATTGATTTTTCAAGAAGCTAGGACCGGTCATTCCAAGGTGCCTCTATTGAAAGTGAATAGCTAGTTTAGATTCCAAAACTGTCTAAGTACAGTGGGGTGGCTGTTCTTTTTCCAATACACATCATTTTGTCTTTCTCAACATTGAATTTTATCTGCCATTTCATTGCCTCCACTCTGGGTGTTATGAGATCCTTCTGTCATTTCTTGCAAGCTGCCTCTCACTTAACGGCCTTGAATAATTTAGCATTATCTGTAAATTCTGAAACTTCACTGCATCATGTGCCAAACCATTAACGGACATGTTTAAGTGGAGTTTCTAGTGGGACTGATTGAGGCTCAGTCCTTCACTCATAAACTGATCTTTTCTCTGAGGATAACATGGATAGGTTCTATATAGCTTCCGAAATCTGACTGTCCTGAAAAGTTGTAAGGACCAACTCTATGGCCCAAAATTTGGGCTACATTGTGGGCATGGAGATCTGGATGGGCATGTATGCCCCCCTTCTTTTTTGCACACACTGTAGTTACTGGGTTAGGGTGAATTTGGAACTCATTTTACAGTGCAATCCTGTGTAACTCTTGCACCAGTGTAACAGTAGATCCACCGGTGTAAGTGCACTTATGCCAGCGTAACTTGTCGTACGTTGATGATCACAAGACGGACACCAGCGTAACCCTCCTCGGACGCCGTGCATGTGCAGTTCAGATGCAGGACAGACGGCAGCGCAACTCCACTGGTTCTGGGGCCATTCAGTTGGAGTTGCGCTGCTGTCTGTCCTGCATCTGAACTGCACATGTGCGGCGTCCGAGGGGGGTTGCGCTGGTGTCCATCCTGTGTCCGTCAGCGTATGGCAAGTTACACTGGCATAAGTGCACTTACACTGGTGGATCTACTGTTACACTGGTGCAAGAGTTACACAGGATTGTGCTGTAAAATGAGCTCTATAAACTGCTGTTGGGCATGACAATTCCATGTAGCCTTCATGTTCACACACAACATACTTTTGAATGCTGCTGGGGATAAGCCAGCAGGGTGATTTTTTGCCTTCATGCCCGCTTCTAAGTTTCTCAGAGGTGTTTGACTGAGCACTGTTGGAAACTGAATACTGGACCAGATGGACCTTTGGTCTCACCCAGCAGGGTTCTTCTTATATTTTGAGAACTGCTCAAAGGCTCTTGTTTTAAGAATGCATTGAATACAAAACCAAACATTCATCCTTTGCATGTGATCAGTTTGAAATGAAAATTCCCGTTGAAACTTGTGTTGGGGAAAGAAAGGGACAAGTAAAATAAATTTATTTGATTTTCTCTGTAAACGTCTTTGTGAACTTTGTTGAAAGGTGGTATATACATATTATTATCATTATTATCATTATTATTGTTGTTGTTAATGTTAATGTTAATATGATGATGATGATTAATTCTTGTGTTGTTCCCTTGTGTTTCTTAAACAGCTCCCTCGAAGCTGGGGAGAAATTGCAGCTTTCCCCCCCTAGAAGCTGGGGAGAAATTGCAGCTTCTTAATCCTGCCATTTTGCAAAGAGCATAGTACAAACAAAACTGGTTATGGAGTTTTTTGAGACAATAATCCTATATTTTAATTAAATCAAATGTGTCCAGAGCCTTGTGCCTCCTTAGTTAACTAGTAACTTTGTTAACAGAGCATAGCAAAAACCACCCTGTGCCTTTCTAAAAACTTCTTATAACACCCTTCTAGATATAATGTCTATATCTAAACCTATGCATGATCTTCCAAGTACAGAGTGTTCAGATTTGTTTCTTATAAAAGCTGTGTGTAAATTTCCAAACAAAAATGGATTGTTGGGGAACTCTTATAAGTATTTGGCATGATTCTGCTTTATTGCGGATGCGGAAGCTATAACTGCTACGTTTGATACTATTATTTGATTATATATTCTGGAGATATCTTTATATTGACACTTAAATGAGACTGCTGGTAAGAAGTAATTGCGTATTTCTGGCTCTATGAAGAGTCATTTACAGATTCAGTAGGAAATGAGGTCCTGAAAGCCTTTTCTGACAAATTTAAAAGAAAGCCAACAAATTCTGCAGAGGAAGGGGAGCAAAGAAGGAGAAAATATATGGAAAGGGCTTGATTTTTTTTATTATTTCATGCACAGCATAAATATAAAGTTATAACTTTGGGCATCTTCAAAAGTACAACATTTAAAGTACCAATTTGAGGGCATTTATGTCTTACTCTTTTCATGGTTCCTCAAGTAAGTTATATGATGGTGCTGTTTGCTCAGCCGTATGTTTGAATACAGGTGACTACTATGCTTGTAAAGTCTTAAGTGGCACCTTAAAGGCACTGAAAAGTAGGCACTCATGTTCAACTTGGGAAGTATAAAATATGTCACAGGAGATTACTCATAAGGGGAACACAGACCACCATTTACCAAATGGTAACTTATCTCGTTGTGGATGCAACCATTTGTTAACTTGTTGTCTGGTTGAATATACAGATGACGATCTTTACTCAATCTGTGCCCACTTTTCCTTTGGCAGGATGGTCCGAAGAGACCCAATGCAGAGTGGGAAGGGGATTTAAATCCCCTTTCCCCTCTGAAGCCTCCCCCCCCCCACTGGATACAGTGCGCCTATTTTTGGTGCAGCTGCACCAACGGGAGGATAAGATTGGCAGTGGCGTTCCTACACCCCCCCCCCCGTGGGCCTGCCGACGCAACACCCCCCACGTGACACCACAAACCATGCCCCTGGGGCGTGACGTCATTTTTGCGCACCGCCAAAAAAATTCGGTGGCGGCGTGGCTTGAAACACCTCTCCCACCACCGTTTTGCATACCTTTTTTGAGCCGAACGGCTCCAGGGCGGGCAGGTGGGCGAAAAGAGAAGACAGCCAGCAGAAACGACGATGGGAGCGGTGGCGGAGGGGGTGACCAGGCGACGCATCCAGGAGGCAAGTACGCCCGCTGCTTTGGGGGCCACGCCCCCCCACTCTCACCCTAAAGATGCCACTGAAGATTGGGCTCTAGTCTAAGGCAATACTGTATGGTCACCTACATGTTTTACTCTGTTGATGAGCAAATCCTCTCATCTTAATTTGGAATTGAGTCAGAAATGGCAAGCATTTTTGGAGAAAGTTTAAAAAAAAAAACCTTCTTTGGGGGCATCTGCATAGCTCTTTCTGAGAAACTATTGCTGTCCAAGAATTGGACAAAAGAGAGGTTTCCATTGGAAACACACTCCGCACATGTGCAAAATCTCATTTTACATTCTGAACTGCAGAAGGATGTATAAGGGAGCAAATATTCAATTTGTTTTGTATCCAAACATTGTGAATGAGGCAAATTATTGTTCGAAAGCAGCTCATAACGAAATGTAGGTGATGCAATGACTCTCCGTACCCAGGGGTGTCACTAGTGACACCCGAGATGGGTTCTCATGGTGTCACACCATGGACCTCCTCCCATACCAAACCATGTGATGTGGAGGCCTCCTGAGAAATGCGATCCCTGCGTGAGTTATGGTGAGGATCAGGAAAACCTTGTTTTCTACCAGTGGTGCATTTTTCGCACCACCTGTAACAAATAGAATAGAAAGTCATTTTGGTGTCACCCCTTCCTGGGTGCAGTCCTCACCCCCTGCACCCCCCTAGTGATGCCGCTGTCTGTACCATCCTGCCAAGTGGTGAGAATTGGTGCGGCTGCATGCTATAATGTGGCAGGGTATAGGATTGGGCAGTTAGTGTAGCATAGTGGCTAAGACTGATCTGTGAACTAGGAAGTCCCTTGCTTCTCTTCAGATCTATTTTCTGCCTTGAACTATTTCGTAGGCTTTAGAAAATCTCCAGTCCCTGTCTGGAGGCTCTTGCACCCACATTCACTCCCTGAGTTCAGGAGCAAGCTGAATGCACTGCTCTGCTGATCAGGCAAAGGTATTTAGATCAGGCCTGACTAGCTTAGGGACTCCATTTCTGCTGGTGCCTATCTTGCATACTCCAATTCTTTTCTAGGCCTGAGAGGGCTCAGAAACCTGAGCACATTCAGCAGTGCTGATACCATATTGCTGCTGCGGATGCTGGGCCAAAGCCTTGCACTGGGTTGTCCGTCCCCCCCCCCCGATGATCCCATCACCACCCCAATTGCCACTTGTACTGAGGGTTCAGAGGTTGGCTCAACTGGATAGACCCTCTGATGGACATCATCTTTGTGCCTGGACCAGTGCCTGATTTGGTTGAGCTCTAATGCAGTGGCATTCCTGGAGGGGGTTGCTCCACATACGGTGCTGCACCCCCTCCAAGAATGCCCCTGCTCTGATGCCACCCCTTTCATTCAGTCCATGCTAACTCACCAGGGGCTGGACCAAACTCATTCCCAGTTCAAGCTTTGGAGACCCTGGCAAGCACATTGGATAACCCAAAGAGCTATATACAAACTAAGAAACATATCTTATACTGGGTCAGACCATTGTTCCATCTAGGTCAGGTGTTCTCAACTAGTGGTACTTTGGCAGACTGCTGGTGGTACTCGAACCACTGGAACCCCGCTTCGATGCAGCACTTTCGGCAGCGTGTTTCCACTCCCGAGAAGCTCCTGCCTTTGGCTGAGTCTCTTGGGAACGCTGAGAAGGGCCCTCCCACCTGTGCAGAGCCTCCAACCTGTGTTATCTGGCCTCTAAAAAACCAAAAACCCAGAAGTAACTGGTAATGATGTCATTGCCAGTCACTTCCGGTGGTACACAGCAGGAGAGTGGCACTGGAGCTGGTACTCGGCCAGGAAGGGGTTGAGAACCCCTGATCTAGGTCAGTATTGTCTAAACTGACTGCTGGTGGCTCTCTAGAGCTTCAGGCTCATGAGTTTTTCCTAGCCCTACTTAGAGATGGCAGGAATAGAACCTAGGACCTTCTGTATGAGCAGTATATGCTCTACCACTGAGCTATAGCCCCTCACCAACTAATTCTGTAATAAGTAGTAGTAGTTGTAGTCGTAGTCGTAGTAGTAGTCGTAGTCGTAGTCGTAGTCGTAGTAGTAATACACTTTTGAAGGTGTTCATATTCTGCAGTACCACCATGTTGAATGAATGGAATGCAGAACAACAAATAGGTGCTGTTGAAAATACTGCCTAACTCTTATGTATTCATTCATTTCAATGAAACCGACAGTGGGAAATCTGCCTTGTGGATTGCACCCTCTGGAAATGTGTTAACCTTAGCAGTGTTTGTGCAGCATCCGTCCGAAAGAGGACAGACTTTCATTTCCTTTGCAGCCTTCTGTCCATTAATCTCCAGAGGCTTTTTTCTTAAAGAAATGATGAGGTGATGCCAATAGTGTTTAAATATTTATACTAGCTATTTAAATAAAACTGCTTTCCTCAGCTCTGTAGCTACTCTACTTTGTCCTCATTTTCTTCAAAGAAGTTCAAACTTGTTTCCCCTTTCGTTTCATAAGAGTAATTTTCTAATACCCATTCTAAATTCATTCTAAAAGGGCAACAATTATAATGATGATCAATAGCTACTGTGCTCTAAGTTCAGGTTCTTCAGATCCTACACTAATGGTTTGTCTGCAGCTAAGCCCCCCAAAAAATTAACTTGGGAACCAGTTTGGTTTATTACAGGTAGGGTAAATAAACGCTGAGCTGAAGTAAATCCATTTTTCATGACTAAGCATGAGACTCAATATCTACAGGAGGATAAAAGAAATGAGGTGATGAAAAATGACTGACAGCATCAGGCAAATGTGTAACATACTGAGAGATTTTTGCATTAAAGAAGACACTATTCATTAAGATTACGAGCTTTAAAAAATCAGTAATTAGATTAGTAACCAGGGTGTCGATAGTAGGTGAAAAACAAATTACAATTTCATCATAGGAAGCATGCGGGATCATTGACAAGCCTGTTTTAGCAGTGGGCACGTTCCAATGACACTTTTTAAAATCTCAAACCAGTCCCATGTGATAATGGATGTCTTGCCATCCGAGCCTGGTCCAGCCACACCTGTGTCAAACAGTGTTGAAGGGTAGCCAAAGAGAGTCAGACTACAATGTGTGTGTTTTTTAAAAAGGTAAGATTTATTGATATACAGAAAAGGAGGTAAGTCAAAGCAAATAAACGCGCTAAATAAGGGAATAGGGTTCCTTAATAAACAGGTGATGCTTTGGCAAAAGAAAGCTTATTAACAACATCCCTTCAGTGTGCTGGGGATTCCCGTCAGTAGCGGACACTAGACTCCAGTGGGACAGGTTTCGGGGCATGTCAGTATGATTCCTTGTCCACTGGTGAAATCTAAAGGGCGCTAGCCTACTCTAGGGGGTTATATATACCTATATGCAAATCACATTCTAGAAGCCTCCTGAGCTGCTTCTCGTACATAAACCTCCGTCTCCCCCAGCTATTCACGGAAGCAGCTATTTTTTGTTACATAGACAGTTTTCCCAATCTGGGCTTAGCCTTGCCATTATCGAACTATGCAGGAACAGATAAGCAACACTGGGCAGTGCTCAGGGCATGGGGGGGGGGGTTTAGGGGGAAGTAAGCCAGCAAAATATAACTGCAACAGGCTGAAGGTTCAGGCCTCTCCAGTCTGGTTTGGTAACATGACACCTGTGAAAGATCACTGACTCCTAGAGATTACAATTGTCATCTGGTATCAAACTACTAGGCCAGCGGGTGGTGCAGTGGGTTAAACCGCTGAACCATGAGCTGTCGATCGAAAGGTCGGCAGTTCAAATCCGCGACGGGGTGAGCTCTCGTTGCTTGGCCAGCTCCTGCCAACCTAGCAGTTCCAAAGCATGTTAATGCGAGTAGATAAATAGGTACCACTTGCGGGAAGGTAAACAGCGCTCCGTGTTCCAGCCACATGCTACGCGCTGCGGCAAGGAGAGTCATGCCGGCCACATGACCACGGAGGCGTCTTCGGACAACGCTGGCTCTTCGGCTTATTTGAGTCATGAGCGTGCATGCCCTTTGCCCACTTACCCCGATAACACATGAGACAGGGATTTGGAATTATAAATGGATCACAATCACAGTGAGTCCTAACTATCCTACTATTCCTCTCCCCTTTAGTGGGGGTTTCTAACTTGGGGAAGACAGACAGCTACTGAATCTTCCCCCTTTTCAAGGATTCTCCCTTGACTCCAAGCCTTAGATCATCTTATGGCAATCCTAGTTTAGCTATGCCAACTCTGAATAGTAGTTGAGGAAGTTCTGGATTGGACCACCCTCCCCAAGCCAAAAGGGTTTTGAGATTGATTTTGAAATCTTTGCCCAAGGGGTTCCTTACCAGCAACCCCAATCCAAGCAACCTATGGAGATCAGTCCTGTGTCCCCCTTGGCCAATTCATTTACCTCAGAGTGTGCAACAACCCCTATCCTTATACCCTGTCTTGTACTACACCTGCTAGTTGTGAGCTATCTTTCCAAAACAGTACGTCTAGTCCAGTGGCGGCCAACCTTTCAACATGAATGCTGGCCCTTTAAATGGTTGCATATGTGAGAGCATTTCAGCAGGTGCAGCTGCTTTAGCAGCACTATCAGCACTTGCAGCTACCAAGATTCTGTCTTCTACACAACTCTTAAGAACACAGTAGCCCTAATGGTGGAAGGTTGGCCACCCCTGGTCTAGTCAAATGTCTGACATGGGCAAAAACCCTTCTCAGCTATGTGTCACTCAGATGAAGAGCACAAATGTCTGTCCCTCTTCCTCCACCAGCTCTAAGGAGTCAGCAGAGGAAGAGGGACAGACAATTCATTACTATAGACAGTTGTCCTAAAAACAGAGCCGCAGAACCAGGAAGAGCTTTTCAGTGATTTTCAAACACTGTGCTTCAAACTCCCATGGCACACCTGTGGACCTTTTGCAGCGCATCAATGTGCCACGGCACACTGTTTGAAAATTGCTGGTCTAGAAGTATTCACCATGCGAATCAGGGCTATCCCATTGTGAGTCCCCCCACCTCACTGGTGGACTCACCCATTCACCATCTCCTACAATGATTTGGATCAAGGAAACACACTTGATGCTGGATGGGGTGGGGTGGGGTGAGTTGGCTCCTTGTGCTGAGCAGGAACTCAGGAAGGGGAGACCCATGCACCTGTCAGTGGACATTGTGTAGTGACGCCTTGCCAGCAGAATCTCATCTGGCCCACTGACCTCTCAGCAGTTACACTTCTGTACAGTGCTGACTTACCCACCCCTCTATCTCTAATTCCACTGTAAGGTGTCCATTAACAAGGGGGTTTCTAAAATGTGATAATATCAGAGGTGTTTCTACGGTAGGGGCGGTACTCTACGTTGCACCCCGTCCTAGTCCCCGTTTACAACCAGGAACGAAGAGACCCCGCCCCCTGCCGTCGGAGCCATTCCTTGCGGTGAAGGCAACAGGCAGGAGACGCCCTGCCCGTTACCTTCACCACACGGAATGGCCCCGATGGTGAGGGGGCGGGGCCTCCTCGTTCCTGGTTGTAAACAGGGACTAGGACGGGGTGCAACGTAGAGTACCGCCCCTACCGTAGAAACACCTCTGAACTTCGTCCTGGTTATGAAAATTGCCCAGGGTTGTTGCTTTGTTTTTCGATATTGGAACTTTAGACTTTCAAGGGAATAGGATAAAAGGAGTGTACAAAACAGGAGGACTGGTGGTGGACATTTCATTTTATATCAGGCTTTATAACTTACAGAGCAGGTGGGACTGGAAGTGGGTGAAATTGGTATTAGTACGGGATACATTTATCAAGACCACAGGTCACAGATCAATAAGTCACACTGGCTACAATGCCAACATCCTGAATTATAGATCTGTATATATACTTCAGGGTTATTTTGGCAGGGAATTTATTTTATGTTCATTTGTTTGCTTGCGGTATTTTTTAAACATCCAAGTGAAACATCTATTTCCACCTCAGTTTCAGTTCACTGTTGACCCTGGTTACCCCTGAAATCGCACATATTCATATGTTTAAGACTAAACTTTCAGCGATGAAACAGGTGCAGCTGAAACAGAACACTAGAAAACAAACATAAGTCTGCTTGGCAGATAAATACTTTTTCATAAAAGGGCCATTCCTTAAAAAAAACAAAACAAAAAAGAAAAACAGTGAAATTTGAAAAATGTACATTCTGTTAATAAATTATATCACAGCTATATTCACCAGATATTTTTCTAACAGCCCAATCCTGCCTAACATGAGGCAGCCGGCCTAAAGGGCTGGTAACTGCATCCTAGGCCCATTGCGGCTTCCATTGGTGCGGCGCAGACACACCCTTCCCCCAGTGTAAGCGGTGAGGGCCACAATGGGCCTCCTTGGATGCGTGGTAGCTATTTTGCTGGAGCACATCTGGGGAGGCCATGCAAAACTGGCCAGGCCCGGGAAGGGGGTGAGGCATCTGGTGGGCCACTGTGAAATACAGGGAACTGGACTAGATGGGCCTTTGGCCTGATCCAGCAGGGCTCTTCTTATGTTCTTAAGCCCACCATGGTTTCAAGAATAAATATCACCCAATTAAGTTACTAATCAAATGTATTGTAGTCTTTCCATGTGTGTTGAGAGTATAGATTGGAAGGCTAATGCAGAGGTGTAGTAATGGGGGGCAGGGGGAGGTCCGCCCCCAGGCAGTAAGCCCAGGGGCATCAAAATTGCCTCCAGGCCCGCCCCCGCCTCGGCAGCAGCGGCAAGCCTTGCAGTGCCGCTGCCGAGGCTCCTGTTGGCGCGGGTGGGCAGGCCGGCCACCATGCCGGGAGTACAGAAGGGCCTGCTGCTCCCCTGGCCCGCCGCCGCCCAGCCCTGGCCGAGTCAGGACCACGTCCCGCAGCCACCCAGCCATCCTCCTCTCGGCTTAGCATGCCACTTCTGACTGGGTCGACAGGCGGGGCTTGGGCCTGGGTGGCGTTCTACGCGTGCGCACGGTGCCGCCTGAAGCCCTGCCCCCAGAAGGGCCGAATCAAGACGCAAGTGAATTCCCCCAATTTGAGTTAAATCTGGGCCAGGCAAATCTGAACCCGAGATTGTGCGTGTGCATGACATGTGCAGGAATGAGTGAGCAGTATTGGCAGCAAGTGACCCATCCAATTTTTGGCTGTTCTATAAATATTCAACACTTAGGAAGGGTTCCAATCAGAAGTGTACGTAATCTGAAAATATTAAAAATTATGTCATCTTGTATGTCCACCAAACCAGGCTTCCTCTGTGTTGACAAGAGTTCTTAAGAGTCTTGAACCTTTCAGCTTAGGGGCTCAACAGTGAAGAAGGTAAAGTGGTAAAGACTTCTTTTCTGTCTAGATTAGAACATGTTAAACTAATTGTTCTTAAAGTTTTATTTGTCCGAGTTATGTTGCAGGCTATACGTGCCTGGTGTTACGTGTAATCCCAGCTTATTTTCATCATCATTTTATTTGGCTACTGGCAAATCATAATTCACCAAGTTTTCAAATGTTACTTTCTCATACATCATTTTTGTTGCAATTCTTACAACCACCTTACAAGGATAGGTCACACTATCCCCAGCTGGGGGATGGGAAACTGGAAGTTGTGTTGTGTCTATGGCAGAGCATTCATAGTCCATCTCCTTGCCCCTATGCACCCACAGCTCTGCATTGCTTGCATTCTCTTATATATCCTGCACATTTGCACACCTAATTTGCAGTCGACATTTCACTTACAGTGCTTCACTTAAGTGCCAGTTATCATTGCTGGAACACAGCACTGCTGCTGACATTAGGCGCAAACTCTGTGTCATATGATTGGATTCTCTTAATTTCTTTGGGCTTCTTTTTGACTTCAACTGGTTTGAATTCTCTTATATCTCTGTGTCATTGCAGACAACTCTCGTTTCTAGTTCAAACTTACATTTGCAGTATAGCTCCCAACCACAAAAATTGCTCTAGAACATTCCCATTATTCTTAACGGACCCTCGTTAGTGCACAGCGTTGACTGTTGTGATAGGGACTCCAAGAGAGGGTTTCTGTTTCACAACAATGTACACTTTGAGTAGGAAAGCTGCTCACATGTTTGAGATAACATAGACACAGCAAATGCAGAAACTACTAGCACCATCTGCTGTTGAAAAGATAGTTAGACATGATCGTATTCTGTATTGGGATCAGCTTGATACAATGGTAGACAGTCACGCAGGGCTTAGCAAAACGGCTTTGGACATCTGATTCACAATTCGATAAACCTTTGCATTTTAAAATGTGTCGATGTTATACATTATCACCACAACGAAAAAGGTGGCACAGCGTGACAGGACATCAGCCTTCAGAACCAGATCCCCAGGAAGACAATTCTTGCAACAGAGAAGACTGCATTGCTGGTGACTATAGAATGGTGACATGGTGTTAATAGTTCACTGACTTGATTGCTCGGTGATGTATTGTGTTTATAGATTGATTGGGTTGATGCCTTTTGCTTGCTTTTTTGGGTTTGCTGTTGTAAGCTGCTTTGAATATCACTGAGACTGACAGAAACGTGATATACAGACTGAAGGCTTTAATCCTAGATGCACTTACCTGGAAGTAAGTCCTGTTCAACTCAGTGGGCTTACTTCTGAGTGTACATGTATCAGATTGTGTTGTAACTTGACTTAACCAATTTGACTTGGTGTCTATCACACAATTATATCTGTGATCGATGAAAAACATGGAAATATAAGTATGTAAACCTATAGAGCTTATTACTGTGTAGCTTATTATTATGTCACTAAGCTAATGCATGTCTCAAGGATGGTGTAGTGGTTTCGGAGTCGGAATTAGACCTGGAAGATCCAGGTTCAAATCCCCGCTCAGCCACAAAGCTTCCTGGGTGACCTTGGGCCAGTCACTATCTCTCAGCCCCACCTACCTCACAGGGTTGTTGTGAGGACAAAAGGAGGGGAGGAAATATGTACACCACTCTGAGCTCCTTGGAGGAAGGGTGGTATAAAAATGTGAAAAATAAATAAAATAAATAAAATAAAGGTGCTAACCTACCATAAGTCTACTTGAGATGAAGATGACTTTTTTCCAGCAGAGCACCCCAAAGATTTGGCTGTTTATGATGCTAGTTGTGCTTCAGGCCTGCCCAACTTCTCAGAGGCAATGGGGGAGACCAGGATTGCCATTTGTCCTCAGTCTGAAACTCAAAGGGGACCTCAAACCATGTCTTACTTTTTTCTGGTGCCTTATTTTGTTTTCATTATGGCCTCAAAAGCTGGAAGTGGTCAGGCCTCTCTGGACCCCTGAGGGAGTCTGCACCTAGTGCAGCCACTAAGCCAAACACAGTCAACAAGTTCTGCATAAATAATTTGTTATGCAGGCTACCAAGGCTTCCTTGTAGTTTACTGGTACAGCATATGTCTGCTGCTGGTGGTCCTCGTGGTGCTGGTGCTGCTGCCGCTGCCACCACCTGATTCCTGGCTGGCTCGGGCCAGCCAGGACTCCTCTTTGACCACCCCGTCCTCCTCCTGCCGCCGCCGCCGCTGCTTCAACGATGATTTTAAGAAGGAAAAAGCTTTGCTGTGTGGCCATCTTGGATCTCATGAAATCTCGCAAGATCCAAGATGGCGGCACCCAAATCTCGTGAGGGCTCATAAGGCCGGGACCAGGGTCTGGAAACCAGGGCAGTCCCGGTTTTTCCAGGACGGATGGTAAGTCTACTCATGCTAGAATCTGTCCCATTGAACTCAATGAGCTTAAAAGTGTTTACCTTTTGCAGGATTGAATCCAGAGGCTTTGTTGGTTATGGTTTTTTTTTTTAATCATCTGGCCAGGCCCTCAGTGCCATAGAAGTTTTAGTCATCAAGCTAACGCAAGCTAACCCAGGACACAATCCATGAAACGTGCAGTGCTTCAGAAGCTGCAATCCTGTGCACTGTTACTTAAGAGTATGCCCCAGTGAATTCAGTGGAGCTGACTCCAGGATAAATATGCATAGAATTATGCTGCATGACCCATTGATTCCAATATGGGAGAGGCAAACAAGTGTCTCTTTGTCTCCATTGAATTCTCCATTGAATTCAGTGGGACTTGAAAAGTGCTTAAGTTTGACTGGACCATGCCTATAGCATGAAAGCCCTTTGTTCTGTCTTATATTACCACCAATAGAAATCTTAAGAGTCGATTCCATTCTGAAGGAATCTCAACCTTTCAGAAGAAAATAAAAAACCGGAGACTTTAAGAACCAAAGTCTTACAATGGAATGTCTGAAGTAGGTTTTTTTTTTTAAATGCTTTTCTAAACTTAAAATTCCCCATTGATGCCAAGGCCTCCCATTTTTGTACAGTTTTGCCTCAACTGTTAATCTCATCTATGGAACCTTGTTAAGTCCTTTTCAAAAGCCTAAATATACTGCCATCCATGGAATTTTCTTTATCTGGTCTGGCAGTAATATTTTAAAGAACTCTGGCTGGTTAGTTAAGCATACTTAACTAGGCCTGAAACTATGTGGTATCGTTACTCAAACTATTCCTGTATTTCTCCCCACATAATACTGGAGGTGTCTTAATTTTTCCTACAGCTCATCTAAACCTACCGATTTGAAATCTTCTTGTCGGTGAAGATTACACACTTACCTGGGAGTAGGTTCCATTTATACTCAGTTACATCTGAGTAGACATGCATAGGCTTGCACTGCCAGTCTATTTCTGGATAATTAAAACCCATATAGTCCCGTTGAGTCCTTAGAGGTACGGCCGAAAAGTAAATAGTAAAAAAAAAAATGGCTTGCCCCAATGTTTCTGGAATTTTTTTGTGGAAAGTAGACAGATGGACCTATGTTTTAAAACAATTGTCAGAGTTCTAGGGTCACCCCACTGACCCCCCCCCCGAGGAGCAAAGATCACTGTTTTTAGGGGAAATGATGCCCCGGAATTGGGGGCTGTTTTTAGGGGAAATGATGCCCCGGAATTGGAATTGGGGGGTATTTCAATAATCTAAAGTGCCATAAAAAAAACCTTGAAGGTAGGGACTTGAAACTTGAGGTACACTTAGGTGAGACATCCCCCTAAACACCCCTAAAGCCCTGGAGCTGTTTGTTAAACACAACTATGTTTTTGGAGCATTTTCGTGCTGGACTCACAACAAAATCTGCGTATTTCAAGAATTTAAAGGGCCATAAAAAATCCCTTGAAGGTAGGGACTTGAAACTTGGGGTACACTTAGGTGAGACATCCCCCTAAACACCCCTAAAGCCCTGGAGCTGTGTGTTAAACACAACTATGTTTTTGTTTGAAATCTTGTGTTTTCAGGTCCATGCTTTACATAGAAGTAAATGGACGAGTTGAGTTGACCTTAAGTCCCATTGAGTCCCTAAAGCACCACCTGTAGACCAGGTGCAAGGTGCACCTGCGAAATTTACTGCGGGTGATTCTTTCTACATGGGGGTTTGTTACAAATGTTGATCAAACTAACATTTGGGAAGTCTGGGAAGGTCATACCGCGGGACCAAATGTTAAGAGAAAATAATGATGGAATATGTCCTACTATTCGAACCCCTCCCCTTCCCCCCCAATAAAGGAAGGACTTCTCTTTCTAAGGTCCCAGCAATTGTACTCTTCAGTTCCCTTTATGCTCCTATAGAACAAGAACAACCTTGAGCTGAAAAGATTGTAAAGATTGTAACACTGAATAATGTTAAGAAATGCATTATGTAAGAATATCCCATTCTTCTGAATGGCAGTTAATGGCCTCAATCCACAGATATAGCCATGTGTGATAACACATAGTGAATGACTAACTCTCACAGAAAGACCACTTGCATTTCCCATGAATTTATAAACCAGATCCAATGAAAAGGCATCTTGTTGGTTCTACAGTAAGAAATGCTGTGAAAAAAACAACAAGCAAAGTTTTAGCTGTGCATCCCTTTATCACATATGTGCCTGTCCCTTCTTTGGAAGGTAGCCTTTACTGTTAACCAGTCTTTGTAATGATTAGAGAAAGGGATATATATATATATATATATCGGGTCGAAGATTGGGGCGGGGAAGAGGACAGATCAAGGGGGCAGTGTCAGAGCCGTACCCAGCCGATTTTGCGGGTGGGGCCCGGTCCTCGGCCCCGTCCCCTAAAACTAATTAGCATAAATTATGCTACTTTTTTTGGGCGATTTTTTACCTACATATTTAACCCTACAAGACATATTTTTAAAGTATGTCTGCTTTGCGGCACTTAACTTTGGTACAGGAGCCTCCAGCGAAGCGATCGGCTCTCTCCAGCGACGTTCTCTTCCAGGGGCTCAGATCGGCGATCTGAGATCGCTCCTCTGCAGCCCCTGACCCGAACTGCTCATCGTAAGCTCATCGTTTGAGTTCGCGCATGCGTGAATGGCTGTTTACGATGAGCAGTTCGGGTCAGGGGCTGCAGAGGAGCGATCTCAGATCGCCGATCTGCGCCCCTGGAAGAGAACGTCGCTGGAGAACGTCGCTTCGCTGGAGGCTCCTATACCAAAGTTAAGTGCCGTAAAGCAGACATACTTTAAAAATACCCCTTAAAAATCGCCGAAAAAAGCGGGAAAAATTCAAATTTTTCCCGCTCTCCTCCGGAGCCTCCCGCCCCCCGCACCACCTCCCGCCCTTGCACCCTGGGGCCCACCGCCCCAGGGCACCACATCAGAGGACGCCCCTGGGCAGTGTCAGTGGTGCTGCCGATATCCTATCCACCTTCCTAGCATCGATCTACCTTCCTTAAGTTCACTCAGAATTGTGCCAGCAATGAACTCGCTGGCGCAGTTCTGAGTAGACCCAGTGTGTCAGCGAGGGCTTACCCTGGGCAAGGGAACAAATGTTCCGTTAGAGGAGACCACTGGGACTGCACCCCCAGTCAGTGTATGCATCGGTGGGATGGGGATTTACAGAGCAATCCTATGTAACTATCCATGTAATGGCCACGCCAGCTGGAAACGGGGATATGGCAAATGCCATCCCCGCCCCCTCCCAGGCCGGCACCACCAATGGCCCCCTTCCCTCACCGCCCGGACCACCCATGCGGCCGCCAGGGGATCGCTTACCTTCCTCCAGTGGCCGCATGCAGATCCAGCGGCAGAGTAAGAGCTGCCGGCATAGCACCAGCGGCCCTTACTCTTGAGTCATCGCAAACATGCCTTACGGCACGTTTGCGATGACTTAGGGTGGCGGAGCACTCTCTCCGCCAGCCTAAAGTTGGGCAGGATTGCGCTGTGAGTTAGAATTGGGCTGTTCAAGAGGGGCTCCCCTTGATAACAGGCTGGGAACTTTAGATGAGTGCAATATGCTGCATCTTGCCTTTTGTTGAGTTATCAGAAGTACATTCCACTTGTGCTCCAGAGTATACATTGACTTCTCATTGCCTTCTAAGTGCAATTCAAGGTGCTAATGATAACCTATAGCCCTAACTGGCCTGAGGTCCAGAAAACCTCACAGACCACTTCCATCCTGTATTTCACCACAATCCTTTGGACTGACTGGAAACACTCTCTTAAACATACCCTCTGTGCACCAAGCAAAAATGGCAAGGGTGTGCCGAGAAGTATTCTCAATGACTGGAGTTCTTACCTCTTGGATATTCTCTGAAGTCTAAACTTGCACATTTTTTTGTAAACAGTGTAAACTGTTTCTCTCTGAACTGTTTTTCGGTGGCTAGAGATAGGGTGGAAGAATCAACATCCTGCTACCTTACCTATGCTACATGCTTGCCGTAGAAGCCCAGTTAAGTAAACAAAGAAAATGGCAAATCATTTTTTTAAGAGACTTGCAAAAGGAGTTTGTTATATGATACTGGCAGGCTAGCTATCTGCCCTTCAAAGAGACAAAAGCTCAAAATCCTACTAGGTCATTTCAAGTGTTTGGCCACTGGGGTTGTCACTAGGGTTGGTGACACCCAGGGCAAGATCTCATGGTGTCCCCCCCATGGACCTCCCCCCATACCAGACCACATGATGTGGAGGCCTCCTGGGAAATGCGATCCCCATGCGAGTCGCGACAGGGATTGGAAAAAATTAAAAAACCCTTTTTCTACTAGTGGTGTGTTTTCATACCACCAGTAACAGAATAGAAAGTCATTTTGGTGTCACCCCTCCCTGGGCAGTACATCCAGGGCAGTACTCCCCCTTGTCCACCTAGTGATGCCCCTGTTTGGCCATTCTGAAAATTGAGTATAAACACCAACCAAGACCCAATTTCTTCACAAAATGCAGAGTGGTTTTTACACAAGTCATTATGATGTCAGTATGTGTTATGCAGACAATGAACATTTTATACAAGCAACCCAATTAGGCACATATAGAAAGAGATTCATGAGCTTCGAAGACTCTTCAAATTTGGTCTTGTGTGTGCATATGAGTGCTGTACAGGGGGAAAACTCCATATCCTGCACCTGGGGGGGGGCACTTATGATGCACTCTGACAACCCCAGTCATCGTTTAGAACAGGTCGATTACCCCCTATCTGGACATCTGAAATCTGGAAAGTTCTGAAATCTGGAACTTTGTGGGGCTTTGACATGATTTTTTTTACTGGTTTGCACAATGGCCGGCACCAGCCAGCATAGCACAATGCATTCTGGGGCCCTACTCAGCGCTATCCAGCCTTTGCGCATTGACAAGTCAAGGCATTTTTCAAAAGAAGCTGGGTCAGGAGCTCATTGCGGACCGCAGTGGGTGGCGCTGAGTGGATATATGTCATTACGGTATATAATGATATATTTTATAAGTCACTATATTTATGCATATATTCTGAAATCCAGAATGCTCCAAAATCTGGAACACTTCTGGTCCTGAGCATTCCGGATAAGGGGTAATCGACCTGTGCAGGACTTATTTCAGGTACCCTCTTCAATCTCTACCCTCCTACTAATAACCTGAGTGAATGAAGCAGATCATTTGATCAGCAGGGCAGCTCACTGCAAGGCTGTTTAGGTTGAGGCCATGATAGTCTACTGTGTCTGTTTCAGTGCAGTATATTAAGTCTGAGAGAGAGAGAATGAAAATTATGAGTGATAATATATTTTCAAATATCCAAATGTGTATAAAGTACATTTCGGTGCTCAATATTAGGTGTCATGTGGGCCGTCGTCGTGTTAGCAAATCAATTCATTCCTAACAATGAAAAAGCACAGATTGCATTCATCAGAAAGTAATTACTCCAATAATTTTCTCTTAAATCTTGATCTTCATAAAAAGGGTGTTTTAATTGCTTGCAAGAATCCATTAGGTTGAAAAATCAACAGCTCTTGCTAACCTTGAGAAAGGACAGAGAGGCTTGCAAGGTTGATCTGCCACTCTAATGAATTCGCACAAGTAAATAAATTACCATTTTATGAAGATTAAGATTCAAATGATAATGGGTCAAATTCAGCACAGACAGACACCAACTGAATTTGATTCAGGTATGGGACAGATGCCTTGGCTCCTGGCATGCATGACTTTATGCTGCAAGTAGCCCCATTGTTTATAATTACTTTGCTCATCAGTAAGACACTTTCCAACCTCAGAAGTTTTCTGATGAATTTGTTTTAAGCATAATGTCACCTTAAGGTTTTATATAAAGACAGAAGACTGACGTTGCGACGACATGGCAGTTGTTTCCATTATTCTCGGTCTCTCTTGCAGAGCAATCCTATACATTTTTACTCAGAAGTAAGTCCCACTATGTTCAATGGGGCTTACTCCCAGCGGCCACAGGGACATTCAATGAAGTTGATTAACACTGCAATCCTGCCTAAAGATACATGACTGGCCTAAATGGCCAGCTACTGTAACCTATGCCATTCCCAGGCTTCCCCAGGGCAGCCCGGGAGCACATAGGGAGTAGGGAATGTTCGTCCCCTTCCCCGGGTGTAAGTTGGCCAGGGCCCTATGGGCCTCCTCAGATGTATGCCAGGTCCAGACTTGGTGTACATTCGGGGAGGCCGTGTAAGGCGGGACCGGCCTGGGAACAGGCATAGGATACGAACGTCCCCCTAAGGTGAAGGGGTGACCTCCAAGGTGAGCCCAGGCCACGCTGGCATGGCCCACATTCCGTGCAGGATGCAGTGGCCGGCCATTTAGGCCAGCAGCCGCAATGTGCGCAGGATTGCGCTTTAAGTCTTACAATGGGAAATCACAGATTTCCATGACTGTACTATAGTCACATTCCGCCCCTGTTCTTCTTCTTAGATGCGGCAAGCGACTGAATTGCCCTTCATTTGCCACTGCCAGGTTAAAGAAAAACACCATGGTCCAGTCAAGGTACACATGAAAACTGGAAAGAAAGCATCTCCCCAATTATTCCGCCTTAACAAGAGAACCCACATCTTCATGAACTATGGACGTAACTTGGGATGTAGGGTCTCCAAACTGTACAATTCTGCTCGTTCACCTAGATAACTGATTTTCAAATTGTGTTCCAATGATAAACAGATCTCTCTGTTTCTGTACCATCCAAACTTCACAGGTTTCCTTTGACTTCTGTTCCACTCTCTTCTTCTAACCCCCCCCATTTTTCCCCCTCTGAAAAAATGTGCTTTTAAACATACTTTTAAAGTATTTTCACATATTTCCTATGAAACAGCTGTTGTGGTAATATGTTGCAAATACATATTTAAATACCTGCTGTTTTTATGGAAATGGGCAGAATATGTAGAATCTGCATTTATCTCTGTATCTTTTTAATGCTGGGTCCACTGAGGCACAAAAGGGGTCTGGAACCATGAGTTTTATCACATATTTTGTCAACAGATGGAATTGGTACCATCCGTAGTTCCAGAGAACTCTGGTTTCCTTTAGTGCAGTACACCACTATCAAGCTTTCCCTGCAATGTTCAATGGTATGGAAATGCTGCATACATTCTGCAGACCTGAAGTGATAAAGCCTAGGAGAAAATATTTTACCACTTGATGCTGCTGAACGTATACATTGGTTCCAATTCACTGAATCCAATATGGAGATGGAGGGGTGGGGGATCATTGTGGGATGTGTGTGGATGCTATTTGTTTTATAGGATATCAAATGAACTCAAGATTACATTTGAGATTTTTCTTGCCTAAAGGGAAACCCCTGTGAATTAAAGGAACAGGATTACTTTTTGGTCCCCAGGTTTCCTCCAACTCTTGCCCTAAGAGTAGATCCAAAAGAGTAGGTACAAAGACAGAAAAACAAGCCCGTAGACATTTGCTGCTAGCTGGGAAATAAAACAGTATGCTGTCAAAAAGTGCCTTATTTAACAGGTGTGCAAGAAGTCAAGTAATTATGAGAAAGTCTTGTTATTTGTGGAACTGGCAGGGAAAAGCATGTCCCCTTTCATTTATAAATCTCAAGGTGCACGTGCACACAATGAACCTAGAGAAAAATGATAAAATTATCCATGTCCTTTTTTCTGTTCGGAAATGTGTTGCACCTTACTGGAATGCCCAGAAGCCATGTCAACATCGTCAGGTTGGCAGGCTGATAAATAATCAATTAACTGGGAGCCACTCTGATTCCCTCTCCCTTTAGACACAAGGGTGTATTTCTGGCTCTGATGAATCTCTATAGACTGTACAGGATTTATGCTTGGCTATATATTCAGTATTGTAACAAGCAGAATTAAAGCAGTGAAGAAAACCTATTTCAAGAATGCCGAAAAAGTCTGAAAAGACTGGTTTCACAATGGACCAGAAGAGTTAGTAAAGAAATTTGTTTTTGCTTAAAAAACAAAAACAAAATGAGTTTGCTAACTATATTTATTTTATTTTATTTATGTATAGAATTTATACCCCACCTTTCTCCCACAAGGGCAACCAAGGTGGCTTACAATAAAAAACATTAAAATACATATATACATTTAAAATCAAGAATTAAAACAATTAAAACAAACAGCCCCAGTGGGTCATCCACATTTAGATCTGTCAAAAACCATCTATCAAAAAGCCAGCCCGCCATGTCAGACATCAAATGCTGATCTAAATAAAAATGTCTTAAGGCCCCGCCGAAAGGTCTCTAAGGAGGGAGCCATTCTCAATTCCAGGGGGAAGGAATTCCACAATTGGGGCACCACTGCCGAGAAGGCCCTATTCCGTGCCGCCATCCCCCTCTCCTCCGTTAGTGGCGGCACGGTTAACAGGGCCCCCCTGATGACCTCAGAGTACGGGTTGGATTATAAGGAAGGAGGCGGTCCCTCAAATACCCTGGACCCGAGCCGTTACGGGCTTTAAAAGTCAAAACGAGCACTTTGAATTGTGCCCGGAAACGAACTGGCAGCCAGTGTAGCCACTGAAGCAACAGTCCGACTGAGTCGAACCGACAGGCCCCGGCAACCACCCGGGCAGCCGCATTCTGCACTACTTGCAGTTTCCGAACAGAGCAGCCTATGTCCCCTATGATGTCAAGTCCAAACCCCTTTTGTGAACTTCCATTACACTAATGTTTTCTCCTTTAGAGACACATTACATTGCAGAAACCCCAGGATAGCCTCCCTTACTTCTTATAGAAAACTGATCATTCAAAATTACTACCTTGGTTTTCAGCAGGAAATAATTCTACAGACATTGTTGTTCACATGATAGCAACATGCTATTTTAATAAACTTTTATTTAAATTAGAAACCACTCTACACTCTAGTTATTTTCAGATCATCACAAAATTGTCAGGCCAGATTGGCTTGTTAAATATACAGCAGATTAGACAGATTTGTGTCCACACAAAGCACACACTGTTTTCTAAACACTGGACAAGATCCAGGAAAAGCAGGGACCTTTGAAGTCCTATCAATTCTCTTCCACTAAAATCAATGGGACTTCAAAGTGCTTCATTTTGACTGGACTGTGAGTATTACAAAGGTACTGAGCACTTGCTGTCAAAACAATCAAGAGTAACTCCCCATTTCCGATTGATTGGTTTTAAATGTTATTGTGTTAGGCTGTGCAAGTGGCTCAAAAAACCTCCTTGCCACCATTCTGTTCTAATGTCCAAAAAAGAAGTTGCATAGCCAGGATGTGGAAGCTGGCCATTTAGACCCTGTACGTTTCCTTTTTGGTCATTGTGGTAGAGATGTAGCAAAGAGCTTGCACTGCCTCCATAGCTGAACTGAAACTATTCACCTTTTTTGCCAACATACTCAATGATACCAAATTAAAAATAAAAAATGCCTCCCCTTTAAGCAGCTTTCAGCATTCCTTGCAAAGGCATTGTTTCTCATTGCCCTCACTTGCCCTCACTCTCAATGCCCTTACTTGCCCTCACTCTCAATGGACCTGTACCATCATTAATTGTTTGTATTTCTTTTAAATTCTTTTTATATGCTTTAGTTGTTCTATTGTATTTTATTGTACATAAAAGATTACTTTGAGGTTCTGGAAAAGCAGTCTGGAAATCTTTTAAACAAAAAATAAATTGGCATTGATGAGATTATCATGTAGCAAAATTGGATTAATTAGGCTGACTCATATGATTTTATTTACTGATGTCCAGTGACACCATCATCTCAGGCACAGCATCATGACACCCATGCATTGTGTGGTCCTAATCAGGTGGGAATCAACCATGTGACTAATTCAGGAAAAAAGGATTGCTCAGGGGAAATGTAGGTGTCCCCCCCGGGGGCGGGGATTTCTACTGTGCCAAAATAATTTGTTTTGTCTCAGAGATCGAAACTGTGGAATATTTAGTGATGCCATAATAGTTCCTGGCCATAAAGTCGAAGCCTCTTGAGAAGCTTCTATATGTTACCTGAACACAAGAGATTGCCTTATACCAGTGTTTCTCAAACTGTGGGTCAGGACCCACTTGGTAGGTTGCGACCTGCTTTCTGGTGGGTCCCAGGTGACGGAAAGATCAGATAAGTAATTGCCATAAAGCCCTGAAGGTATTTAAAAATCAGATAGCTACTAATTGCCCTGCAGAGCTGAGCTAGTGGCTAATTACCCTACAATGCTCTTCAACATTTACAACAATAATCTTTACCAGACCTGCCGGGAGATGCCAGGGATTGAAACTGAAACCCTCTGCCTCTGGTCTATAGCTCTTCCTCCCTTATATGGATCCAACCTGTATGGATCTGCATCATGAACATTATTGCACCACTGCGGGAATGCAGATTTCTTGACTTAGGATCTTTGGAATACAAACCTGGACCAAATCATTTAAAAGATAGTTCTAAAAATTATAAAACGTTTGTATGGCTGCCCCCAGCATAGTAGACTAACTACTCATGGAAGTAAAATGAGGAAATGTAGAGTAATGGACTGCTTGTGTCCATTTCATGCCCTCAAACCAAATCATATTCCTCATATTTTGAAATGTAAGGAACAAAGGTAAGAGATGTCTGCTTGCCACTAATACATATACAGTATATATATATAGGCTGATTATATTTTTCCCTTGAGAGTTTGCTTTTCATTCCCTTGCTTTTTTGGGAGACTAACAACACCTGCAGCAAATTCATATATTTTTAATCTGGATGTAGTCATTTGAATCATGGCATGAAAGGTCCTACAACTGCATATTTCGGTACCCTGTGAAGATTCCTTCTTTGTGAATAGCAGGCATCTTCTGTCAAGAAAGGGGCCCCATCCCTAATCACTGGGATAAAATGTTGAAAGAGAGGAATCCATACGATGCAAACTCCCTTCATTTTCTCAAAATCTGTACATATTATACACAGCCCTCTTGAAGTACCCTTTGAAGTACAAAGTCATGTGCCCTTTGTAGCTTTTAAGCAAGCTGTTTCATTGGGTTCAAAATTTGAGATTACAATACCAGCCATTAATCATTTAGCTCATCATGCTGTTGCTGCCGGCTTCAGATTCTATTGCTCCTTCAGAGCAGAATGTGAAGCTCCAGATTCAAGGCAGGCCTTGGGTTTTTCCAGACTTTTGTGTGAAGTTAGCTGGGTTAGACTTGAGGAACGTTTATCGACCTGGTACCAGAGGCACGCAAATGTTCCTCTGATCTACAGGTTACTATCACTATGACAGTCCCAAAACTATGCCTAGCCAATATAAATCTTGGAGAAGTAAATGGGCAGCGCAATCCTGACTAAGGATCCGGCCGGTGGCCCAGGGCCGCCCGCTGGATCCTGAGCCCTGGCTGTCCGTCGACCAGTGGGCCGGAGGTCTACTCGGGGAACGGGATGCTCGTCCCCTTCCCCGGGTGTAAACTGGGGTCGGTCCGATTGGCCTCCACAGATTTCCACCAGCTAAATAGTTGAGGAGGCCGTGTAACAGCCTATCCAGCCCGGCGGGGACAGGGATATGGCCGACACCATCCCCCGCCCCCTCCTGGTCTGACTAGGCCAGTGGCCCCCCTCTTGAGCTTGCCGAATCGCCCCTGTGCCCGCCGGATCCTGACTCACCTCCTCCGGCGGATGGGTGGGCACTCCTGCAACAAAGCAAGGGAGGCTGGCCTCTGCGCTGGCCTCCCTTGCTCCCGAGTAGTCGTGAACATGCTTTATGGCACGTTTGCGACACTTTAGAACGGTGGAGCGCTTGCTCCACCATTCTAAAGAACCCCAGGATTGCGCCATGAGACTTGTAAAGATGGAGCTTATTTCTCAACAAACATGCCCTTTCATTTTCATACATACCTTTCTTGTTTTGTTAATGTATTCCTTGCTTTGAATGCAGAGGACTTGGAATGGATATGAAAGACTGTGAGGCAATTTGTGGCAAGTCTTGGCAGCCCAATCGTATCCTTCCCTTTGGTGCAGCTGTGCCAAAAGCAAGTGTGCTGTATCCAGTGTGTGGGGGGGGTGGATCAGGAGGCTTTGGAGGGGAAAGGGGCTTTTTGCTCCCCTCCATGGGAGCTGGGTTGCAATCCGGACAGCGGCTAGCCGTGGAAGGCGAATAACTGTAGGTGCAAGAAGTCTTTCCATAGATAGCCATGGGAAAGGCTTGTTCTTCTTGTTGGAGTCACATTAGATTGTGCCATTGCTATGTGCAGGGCTGACCCATGGCACCTGAGACAGTTTGCCAGATGCTGCCCTCGTACCCAGTAGTATGTATGTTGACTGCTACTGCTCTTCCTTCTCCTACTCGCTGGATTTGAAAAGCAAGAGGGGAATGGAAGGGGAAGTGTGGAGGAGAGAAGAGGTGTGGGCTAGAGGGTCTCGAATGTTCTAGCCCACCATTCTCCTCTCCTCCACATTTCCTCTTCCACACCATTCCTTTCTTTGTGAATCCAGGGAGCAGGAGGAGGAGGAGCAATGGAGGTTGGCAGGCAGATGCCCCTTGTTAATCTGCTGCCTGAAGCAACTGTCTCAGTCAGCCTCATGAATGGGCCAGCCCTGGCTGAGTGGTTTGCAAAAATCATAAGGGGCACCATGTAGGAAGGGCAAGGGTATGTGTCCCCCCTCCCCTCTTTTGTAGACTACTTGGGATCGTTCCTCAGCAACACATGGAATGGCGTCAACAGGAAGACCTGCTGAACGATGACCTCACTGCTTGCCTTTTGACAAAGAACTACGAAGTAGGTTCTTAACAGGGCTGGCTGAAGCTATTGGGTTGCTTGAGGCAGTCCAAAAACACTGGCAAACCCCCCCCCCAAAAAAAAACTTACTGAATCCTCACCTAGTTCCTTCCTCACAGAAAACAGGCAAGTCAGCCAAATGCCTGTTGGAATAGAAAGAATTTAATCCCTCTGAAAGCTTAATAGGGAAGTAGCTCTTCTAAATATTTTGGGAAGAAGTTTCCAAAATTTTGGAGCCACGGACAAAACTGTCCAGCTCCTTGCTGCAACTTGCCGAACACCGCAATCCTCACTAAAGTCTAGAGTGGTGGAGTGCACGCTCTGCCACTCTAAGCCATCACAAACATGCCATAAAGCATGTTTGCAATGACTTGTGAGTAAGGGCAGCCGGTATGGACGCCGGCAGCCCTTACTCTGCCGCCCTCCAGAACGTGCGCCTGACAACGATGGTAAGTTCAGTGCCGGTGGGTGCAGGGGTGGGGAGAGGGCAGACAGGGGCAGCCAAGGGGGTGACCATTAGTTGGTCTAGGCTGGGAGAGGAAAGGGATATTGGCGGCGCACTCTGCCAAGATCCTGAGCCCTTTTCCAGCCTGTGCCGGTCTTATACCCCCACCTCAGATGTACACCAGCTTCAGAGCTGGCATACATTCGAGGAGGCCCATTGCGGTCCACGTGGCTTACACTGGGGCAATTAGTACGTATGAATGTACCCTTCCCCCAGCCATGCCAGGGCTGGCCGCAATGGGCCATAGGATACAGCAGCCGGCCCTTCTAGGCCGGTTGTGCATAGTTAGGCAGGATTGCGCTGATAAAGATGGAACAGCCAGCATATCTGATGGCTAGACTTCTATTCTAATAAAAAATTACAGCAAGTTCTGATCAGAAAAGTGTGAAAAAAATAACAAAAATAGCAACAGAAAATTAATACATTAATTATGCAAAAATTGTCAACACCATGACCTTTCAAGTGCACAAACACAATAATTTGCATCTTGCTCTTTGATCTAGTCATCATTTGGCAAATTTTAAATGCTGTTATGCTAAATTTGGGAGTCTTCTTGCTGTCAAGAAGGCTTACCAGAGCAAAGCTCAACATTTTAATTGTATATATGTTGCTGCTTTTGAAGACCAGAACACAAGAGTATATAGCCTTGACAAAGAAATAAGGGAAAAATCAGTCGTTCATATCCAAATGAAGTCAGACAAGTTGAGGCTCAAGTTTCAGAGCGAGAGCATGAAAAACGATTGTTTGTTTTTCATTTGTACAAATGTTGCCATTCCCTTTCCTCGTGAGCAAACAGTCCCCTCCCTACTGTGACACAGCTTATTTTGCCATTTGTGTTTTGATTTACGATGTAAGTCTCAAATACTGTCACAGGGAGCCACCTTATGTCAAGATTAAAACTTTCGGAGCCTTCCCTGCGGTAATGAATATATAACTCCAGGGCAAGTAGATCAAAGGACGCAGGACCGCATGGGCCCATGGCTTCTTTCTGTGGTGTGCATGAATGTGCTTGTTTGTATCTCTAGCTCGCATTTGATTAACTCGAAAACTTATATTCCAAGACTGGGCCCCCCAAAGTAACTCTCATAAGCACTTCAGGAAAGAAGCATAAAAACCATCAATAAAAAATCAAAATGATAAATCATCAGCACCTGAAGAACAACAGTCAGCCAATATATGAACATATGCAGCTGCTTTATACTAGATAAGGCCCTTGATTAATCTAGTGTGTAATTTTAACTGGAAGCGGCTGTCCGTGATTTCAGGCAGAATCTTTGCCAGCCCCGCTACCTCAGATGTTTTAAACTAGAGATGCTAGGGACCAAACCTAGGACTAGGGGTGGTCTAAACTCAGGAGCCTTGTGCAGATGTTACAAATGTGCATGGGACAACACATGGAGTGTCCCTGGGACTGCTCTATCCCCCATTGGTAGCCTATGTGCATTAGCCATACCCCCAACTTTCCTTGGACTTATACCAGCTAAATCGGTCTGAGGAGACCCATTGGAAGCCATTTGCATGTCCTCCGCTCCACCATAGAATCCAACACATGCTCAATCAGCAGCACTGAGTACTATGGGCTTGAGGGGGATAGGATTGGGCTGCCAATGTGGAGCCAAATGGAGGCAAGGGCAGAAGTGTGGGCCCAACTCACAACCTACCTCTGTCTTGTGAGTAACTCACTCACAACTCACACTTTGAGAAGCCCTGGTCTAAACCATTTTTCAAGCCATCTAACCTACTGATCACCACCACAGCAGTGAATTATATAACTTAGGGCTCAGTCCAGCCTAACTCAGGCACAGTTGAGGCCCAATTGTGGCCCAATTGTGGCCCAAACTAGGACCGAGTTAGGCTGCAACTGTGCCTGAGTTAGGCTGGAGGCAACAGCATTGGGCCAGGATCGCGGCAAAACTTACCGCAGAGGCAGGCAGGCCCCTGTGGGGAGCTGTCAGTCTTGTGGAAGCGAAGAGCCCCCTCCTCAGCCCGTCTGCGTGCACCTACCACAGCTGCTGCAGCGGTTGCAGCAGATGGGCAGCCACAGGCGGGCCTGCAGGCACTGCGCGTTTGACAGTCAGCTGAAGGGCAGAGGTTGTGCCAGTGCCAGCTGCCCCAGGGCACCCTGGGCATCAGCCACCTGCCGCAGGGGGGAGTGCGACTGCCCTCCCTCCTGCAGACTGCGATGCCACCCCCAAGCCACGGTGAGGCTGCACGTGGGAGTCATGGGGGGGTGAGCGGGGGAGAGAAGGGAAGGAGGGGGTGGGAACGGCACGCACAAGGGGGGGGGTCTCATGAGGTCTGGAACCGCCTCCGCCAGGACATGCCCGTGCGCTGCCTGAAGCCCTGGGCCTCAAGGGCCGTGGCAATGCCCACAAAGAGGGCATCCCAGCATGCCTTCTGCTCCGTGCCCCGGCCAAGACCGAGAGATGCCGTGGGCTTGTCTGCTGCGAGCGGGAAGGGCTCACGCAGCTCATCACACCCCCAGATGGGGCAACGTCGGCACCTTGCAGCAGGCGCTCTGGCGGCATGGGGGGTGCCAGCGTCCATCATCAGGGAGGGGAGGCAGGCACACTGACAGGGGGTGCTGGGGAGGGGCACGGGTGGGTCAGAAACAGACAGACAACACGGCTGGTGGGAGAGGGATACAGGGAGAGGGGTCTGCAGAGACCGATAGGGGCACAGGGGGCACTTCGCAGATGGAGGCAATGCAGGAACGGGCGCCTCTCATGCAGACGGACCGAGGGCGGACACGGACGCCGTTGATGGGCGGAAACGGACGCCGGTGATGGGCGGACAGAGGGCGGAAACGGACGCTGGTGACGGGCAGACACGGACGCCGGTGATGGGCGGACCGAGGGTGGGTGAGAGCCCCGGTTGCTGAAAGGGCTCTTCACGGACGTGGCGGACGTGCGCCACAGTGCCCGTCAGTGTTTGCCTGCCTGACAGGCCCCCCAACTCCCCCCTCCCCTCTGGTCCCAGAGGGTCCGGCAGCCCCCCTGCTGTGTTCTCCCAGGGATGGCTGTGGCGGACCCTGGCTGGGATTCATGCAGAGGCTTGTGTGCTGGGGCCTGCCTGTGTGGGTGTGTGGGGCAGTGCTTGTGCAACATTGGGGACATGTGTTTCCAGGGGCATCTTTATTGTTCTGGAACAGTGGCAGAGATGGCCGGGCGTGGCTGCCAGGGGTAGGCACAGCAGCCTCTAGGACCACAGCAGCAGCATCAGGCGAGCCCCATGGACCTGGAGATGCGGGCTCTTCCCCTGTGGAACCACGGCCTGCTCCATAGAAAGGGGAGGGACAGCAAGTAGGCAGCCAGGGCGGTGGGGCAGCAGCAGCAGCTGAGGTGGGTTGCAGGGCAGGCTCCCAGACCTCTCTGGCAGCATCAAGGCAGGTGACCGTGGGGCAACCAGACTGCAGGCCCAGGGGTGCTCCCCGGACGGTTTGTGGTAGTGGGCATTCCTGGGGGGACGAACAACATGGGGGTGTTCCATGGCAGCTGCTGCGTGGTAGCAATCGCCATTGAAGAGGAGCCAGTGTGCCAGTTGCAAAGGTCTGCAGGGAGAGAAATCAAACACAGCTGAGTGGTGTGAGACACATAGCCTGGTCTGCGCTCCTTCCCTGGGTGTACGGTGAGCATGATCCTGTAAGGGAAAGGGGTCAAAGAGAGAGACAACAACACAACTTGGGGGTCACAACCATGGCAATCCTAGCAATACTGACCTGTCGGTAGACCCTGTGGAGAAAAGAGGGGGGGGGGAACAGCTGGTGTCTACATATGGGTTACAGTTCCACACTCATGGCATTGTGTGCTCACATTAATACAGGCAGCTATGAGACAAGACATTGGTATAGAGGCATATCATGGCAGGCTATGCAGGCAGCTATGAGACAAGACATTGGTATAGAGGCATATCATGGCAGGCATTGCAGGCAGCTATGAGACAAGACATTGGTATAGAGGCATATCATGGCAGGCTATGCAGGCAGCTATGAGACAAGACATTGGTATAGAGGCATATCATGGCAGGCTATGCAGGCAGCTATGAGACAAGACATTGGTATAGAGGCATGTATCCTACCTATATTTCTCTATGCAAAGAGGCAGACGTCAGACCACATGTCAGCACAAACCCTGCACTTACCTGCTGGTGTTGTTGCCTGTATGGGGGGGGGGAGAGAGGGGCTGGGAGAAAGACATGGGTTAGCAAACACTTGCATGGAGACAGCTGCCCAGGCACAGCAGTAAACAGTTTGGCCACAGGCAGAACAGCCCTCTCTGCCCTAGAGGGGGGCAGAGAGGAGAGAGGAGAAGAGAGAAGTGGGGTGTTAGAAAAGTTTTCAAAGTCCCACTTTGTGGCTGCTGGGGGACAGAACCCCACGCCACGTGCTCAGAGAGAGAGAGAGAGAGAGTGGAGGGCTGGGGCTGGGCTTTTGTGGGAAAGAGGCTGGGTGGGGCTGGGTGCTGATAGGGTAACTATTTGGGTCCATGTCCAGAGTTAGGCCACACCTGTTCGGTCCTAACTCAGGCCCAACTCGGGCCCAGGGTGTTAGAACTTTTCAGGAGAGGGCTGGTGTGGGTAAGGTAAAATGGCTCCTATGGGTCTCCTCACATTTGGGTCCACCCTTTTTGCTGGCCCAAATTTTGGGCCTGAGTTGGGCTCGAGGGGGCGTGTCAGTGGCTCTCCAGTGTCTGGAACCGGACCAAAATTCGTAACCGCCCCCGTCACACCCCCGACACGCCCCCAACACACCCACTTTTAGGCTGCAATTGTGCCTGAATTGTGCAATTGTGCCTGAATTGTACCGAAGTTGCCTTGGTCTGGACCGGGCTGCAATTCAGTCACAATTGCAGCCCAACTCAGGCACAATTCAGGCACAACTCGGGCCTAAAGCACTTGGGCTGCAATTGTGCCTGAATTGTACCGCAGTTGCCTTGGGCTGGACCGGGCTGTTACTGCCCATTCCTATCCCCCACCATTGGCGCCAGTGTTGCCACACTAATGTGGTGCATGATGCATGCAATGGTGGGGAGGGGCGAGCAGGAGGCCTGCCAGAGGTAAGTAAAAATATGTTCACATACCCGTGGTTACTTACCTTTAATATAAGTAAAAATATTTTTACTTCTGCATAGTAAAAGGTACTTTTACTTACCACTTTTACTTACCATATGCCTTTCAAGTAATGTGTAACCATAATTCTATTCTTTTTTTAAAAAAAACATTTATTATTACAGGCTTGTGTCTGTGTGAGTACAAAGGAACTGATTCATCTAAGTCCAGCCTAGGCCACTCAGTCTGCTACTGGAACAAACCAGAGTCTTGAGGCTTGAGCCCCTGGAGTTTGGGGAGCTCAGTGCTTGCAAGAACTGGGGAGTCAGTTCATCGGACTTCAGCTTCCCCTTAGCTGGAGGATACTGTTAAGGAGGGTGGTGGCACCTACCAGAGGGCAATTTGCCCTGAGGATCTGTTCGCCCACCTGTTTGGGAAGAAGTTTGGCCAGTCAGGCGGACATGCGCAAGAACTTGTACTCAACGTCCCCAAGGCTTTTTTGCCCTGCTGTTTCCTGGAGTGCTAAGGCCCTTGAGATAGTAGGATACACAACAACACATTAAGAACATGCATATCTGACTCACTGGGGGTGTTTCGCCAGTGAACCAGGAGTGCGTAAGATCGGTCTGAGAGACCTGGGACCATGACAGTACCCATCCAGAAACTGATTTCTGAAGCCTCTCTCTCCCCCCTCATTCTGGGAAAGGGTGATGCTGGGTTTGTGACACAGGAAAGATAATGAGCCCGTTCAGTAGCATCCCTAGGAGGATGTGACTGGTGCAGGCTGCACCAGGCGCAATGCTCCAGGCCAGGGGGATACCGCAATCACTGCCCGAGTCTTCTGTTTGGCACTGGATGGGCCCTCCTGCCCACCCTTGCCATCGTTTGGCTCAAAACAGAGGCAAGTGGTGGTGACACGATGATGTGACGTCATCATGTCACCACCACTCTACATCGTTCAGATCACTGTGCTCCACGCCTGCGCACCGGGCACCATTAACCTTGGTGCTGCCACTGAGTCCATTGACTTTGACAGTTTCTATTGACATAAATGGATGTTGAAAACAAACAGATGTACACCAGTAGCTAATTTAATTTAAAATCCCGGTTATCCCTCCAATTCATTGTGGCATCACTTGGGGAGGGGAAGAAATGTTATTTATTCTTAGCAAAGAAAAATAAATTAACTTGAATTCCAATGTATATGGCATCTCTTGTCAAAGTTCCCTGGTACATTTAAGTGATACTGTTCATGTTGCTTCACATAATTGTATACGTTGGTTGCAATCCAACAAGCAAATAAATGCAAGATGCACAGCAACACCATTTGGTGGATTGAATCCATTGTAAATAAGAAATGCAAATAGCAAAAGATGGGAAGAGATTTAGTTTGTGATACAGAAACATCATAAATCATCCAAGGGTGGTGGTTGTTTTTTTTCCCTTCGTTCCTATGATGGAGAATGATTTGGAAAATTTCATGTAATGTAATTGTCAAAATTTAAATGCATGCCAGTGTTAAAAGGTATCACCTTAAAATCTTTATCTATACAAATGTAATAAACTAGTTGCTGACAAAAAAACATAACAGCAAGCTCAGGACAGGCCTCTCAGTAATCTTGTAAATTTAATACAGACTTTTTGACTGTGATCCTATATTGCTCTCTTTATGCAAGCGTAGAAAATATTTTTCAATGCAACTTTTGGGGGCTGAATGAAAGGAAGCAAAATTACATAGCTTACCACCAGTAACTGGGTACTTCCACATTTTAACAGCACAGCACAGCATTAGTGTTAAAGAATGGAAAACACCACTATGGGATATAGGCTCCATGAGTATTGTATTATAAGAATTCCTCCTCTAAATCCACCTGGTTATCTAATTCAGCTTCTTCTCATTTAGCCCAAAGCACTATAACAGAGGCCAATATATTTGCCATTTATGAGAAATTGAGACATTTATGCCCCAATTAGGGGTTCCAAGGTGCTGCCTGTGTTTCAGCTGAACTAGAACCCTTCTCCTGATACCAAGTTTGTTTGTTTGTTTTGTAGAGAAGTGTTCCATAATGAGAACCCTCGATTGCAGTCTCAAGTGCTCCAAGCCAGAGCATTAATTCCACAGTGAGAACTAGAGACCTCTGTCTCCTAGAACAAATAAGCATGTTCCTGGTTAAAAACAAACAAACAATGATGTATTGCACCTATCCATTCTCACCATGGACAGTTGCTTTTACTGGGCCAAAGCAGCTTCCTACTGAAGGCAATAACTGAATTACCATCCATGTCTTGTAGCAAGATTTACCTGCCTGAGATATGCAATAGCATATCTGGTGTCACAAGGGTGTCATTTATCGCAAAGACTGGCCAAGCCTGGATATCGTAGCACTCAAAAGGAAGTGCACATACATCAGGCTATTTCTACTGATGGCATCTCATAAGCAGTTAGTGACTAGTAGAACCACATGCAGAGACATGTCTGATTCAGAAATCTCCCGTTAAAAACCGATTAAATTTAGTGGACATCTAAAATTAATCTGAGCTTAGCTATAATAGATTTGTTTCAAACTGGTGTGACTTCTTGATGACGTGGTGGTGTTTATAATCCAATTGTCCCTCTCATTGTGTGGGCATAATAAGATTATTTGATGAACACAGATTTAACACAGACAGGCCATTGTTTAATCAGAAACATGCTTGTACCTCTTTTATAGATAACCAAGAGGCCGCTGATAAATTTAGTTGATTTAACAAACAGGCAGCCCAATCCTATCCAGCACCAGTGCAGTGTGGGCACCAGGCCCATGCTCTATCCTGTGCTGGAGAGGAGCAGGCTCTGGGTTTCCTCGGAGTAAGGGGACATTCGTTCCTTAACCCAAGTAAAGCCCCAACACCTGCAACAGGGCTCCTTGTGTCCGTGCCAGTTATTTTGCTGGCATGGACCAGTGAAGCGCTGTGTAAGCCAAAAAGGCCCAGGAGGGAGCATAGGATACGGTGTGCACCTAGGTAACCAATCCCACCCCTCCCACCCACCCAAATCCACCACCCCCTGCCCTCCCCTGCCCCATTATGCCCTCCCCCCCACCCTCCTCCAGCCCTCGTGCTGCTCGATCAGCCTTACCTGCTCCAGCGTGGGGGCTTCTGAATGCAGCGCTGGCAGGACGGCACATGCCTTCCTGCTGGTGCTGCCTACTCACAGGCGGCAAGTGTGCTTTACGGCACGTTTGCGACACCCTAGGCCAGCACTTAGGCTGCAGCGCCAGCACCAGCCGAAGATAGGATTGCGCCATGACTCTTTGTCGGCGCTCTTGAACTGGTGTTCTGTTCTACATTGTAGTAGCCTGCTTGGGCCAAAGTTCTCATCAGTTCTGTTTAGAATGGAAATATGTTTTCAGCATGCACAGCCAACAACTGTGAGCTACAGAGGTAATAACAGAGAAGCACTCACATGGTCCATTTACTGGATGAGATTGCATGAAGTCCGTCCTATCATGCCTAAGTGGTTATGAGAAAGGGGGCTTCAAATTAGAGTCATGAGGGAGCTACCAATTCTCAAGCCATCCATTACCATGTTATTTTATAGGATTTGTGGTTTCATGAGGAACTACGCTGGCATTGACTCCAAGACAACATTTTTACAGGCTAGCTGAAAACCCTACAAGAGAAGTGCCAAACAAGTCTCTATTCTGAACTGAGAAATATTAAAAGGGTGAAATAGTTATTGATAACAGTCTACTCCCCTTGGGCTCCCTTGGAATAGAAATGTTAAGGCTCTGTAGATTTCATGAGATATTATGAAGTTCTGAAGACAGATGTGTTTTCTTATAAGAACTGAATGCAGTAATTTATCAACATAAAGCTTTGCTTCTGAAGATCCTTGGCCAGGAGCTGAGGAAAATGACAAAAGAAATTCATGTCAAGGGCCAATTTTGGAACAAGTCGTTTGTGTCGCACTAAAGCACAAAGGCCTACTTTCTTTCAACCTTGTTTGTTCATTCATGCATTCCGTTTCAAGCTCTTGCTTCCCTACTGTGATCCAAAAGGCTACACCAGATCAGAGAAATGTCCCAGAGGGGCTGAAAGAAATCCTATGGCACTCCAAAGGCTTTGAGAAAACACCTTCCTGTCGAGCCCCGTTGATTGTTGACATCACAACGTGCCGAATGAGAACAAGGGAAATGTTAGCCTTCAGGAGCTCCACAGTTGACAAGTATGTTTAAGAGTCCTTTCATGCCAAACGATTTATGTCTGAAATCTCCCTTCCCACAAACTGCATGATGTTATGTCCCAGGTCCCAGGCACTACTGTTCGTAATTCCTCAGACTCTGATCCCAAGTCAGGACGATTGTCTCAGAGGTCTTATTGCCCTATATTCACAGGACGTGAGGGGGAATTACGCATAGGATTCTCTATAGAGGAGGGTGAATTGCTAGGTTCTGAATCTAGGTAAGAAATGTGCTACAGCCCCTCATCTGTATTAAAACTACTGGCTGGGAAGGGTACCAGCCTATTGTTTCAAGAGATAAGTGGTGCCTTTGTCAGCCAGTCAATCTGATGCTAAGAAATGGGTAATATTTCTTGTGATACTTTGTCAGTGATCATATGGAACATCATGGGAGAGTAACAGCCCAATCCACCACAACTCCCATGCAGAGGCGCCGGCATGGGCTCCACTGAATGCCGTGGGGGAGTTTTGACCACAGGAAGCCTCCTTAGGGTAAGGGAATATTTGCTCCCTTGCCCCAGGATAAGCACCTGGGGGCCCAGTGAATTAACTCAGACCTGTTCCAGCTAATTGGCACAAGTCCTCATTGACCTGGGAAGGTGGATCAGGCCCAAGAAGGGTGTTGGGTGTGCGCGCTGCCACCAAACCCGCCCCCTCCTGGGCCTGATCCTCTCTCCTCCCTGCCCCCATCACCACCCCAACTTTAAACGAAACACCTTTAAGTGAGGACTTGCAGTAAAGGGTTGTTTCTATTAAGCTGTAGTCCTATCCACACTTACCTGGGGGTAAGCCCTAGTGACTATAATGGAACTTACTTCAGAGTAGACATGCATAGGATTGGGGTCTCAGTGTTTCAGTGTTCAAAACACATGCAAATACAAGCAGCAATATTGAGGAAAAAACGAACAAACCTACATAGACTAATGAAAAAAATCCATAAATATGAATATCTCAATTACAATAAGGCAGTAGTTATGACTATCAAAAAACATACCAGAGTTGACGTCATCAAGAAGTTGAGTCAGGCAAAATATCAAGCTACACTGGTAAGAGGTTAAAGTTCTTAAATATTAATGACATTAAGAATCACCTATGCATAAATCCATATTTCTGGTCTTTGATGGGATCCTTTTGGTTGTTTTGTACTTATAGAGTTTGGGCTCCTTCTGTTTCTCCTCCCTCCTCCTTTTTTATTTTTATTTTATTTTTTGGTCTCTTGCAATATATAATTAGCACTTTAAAAATAAGTCATCTCTAGCCCATTCAAATTGCTTTGAGTTGTTACACCATAGCAAAAAAAAAAGAAAAGAAAAGACTACCATGGAAAAAAAGCCATCAAGCCATATCAAAAGGACACACTGTTCATTAGAACACAACATGGATTCATGAGAGAGAGCAAATGTCATCTCACTACCTGTTCTGCATGGCTTTTAAAAGATAAATTTTGTTTCATTAGGGCAGGTTTTATGTCCACTGTAAAGGTCAGGGTTTCCATTAAAGCTTTTGCCATATGATTTTATTAATAGCCCCCAGTACATACAATTTTACAGAAATGCTGCTTTTGAGGAATGGAAGCTTCCAGTTTTTAAAACTTTGAAGTAATGAAATGCTATAAAACATCAGAACATCATTCCTTTTTTTACTGCTTGATGCCAACATCAAATCAAATGCTATAAACACAATCCATCTCAATCTTTTAAACAAAAGTTCTACACATTGAATGGAAAAAAAATATCAAAACAAAACAACAAATACTGCCAATGGAAGATTTTTCTTCAACAAAAAACAGTGCATGGGGGAGTCCATGATCAGAATCAGAATAACAGGGGAGAATTTCTAAATTACCCCCCAACCCCACACTGTGGTCTCACCACATTTCAAGCCATCTCCTTGTGTACTGTTTATAAATAAAACACCACCACCACCCAATACAAAATTCTGGATATATTGCATAATTAATTATTACATATTGCATAAAATTATTAATTATTAATTATTAATTATTAATTATTAATTATTAATTATTAATTATTAATTATTAATTATTAATTATTAATTATTTAATACCACCACTATTTATATACCGCCTTTCTCTGGTCATTAGATTTCTCCTCCGACTTTAATTCAAGGTGGTTTACATAGGCAGGCTATCTAAACCGAAGCGGTTTTTACAAATGCTCTAATCTTGCATACAAAGCTCATTCCAGGTTGTTTCCTTCACGGTCCGGCCTCTCTCTGGCATTCGCCTCCCACACTCGACTGATGGCACACTGCTTCTCACTCAGTGTGCCAGCTACAGAATTCTCTCTCCCACTGAGGCTTCTGCAGTTTGTCAGCGGCTTGTCAACCTGTGCAGAGGGCAAGCAAGGGGACGGCACAGAAGAGGAGGTAAGGGGAGGGATTGCAGCTGAATAGGCAGAGAGGGGGGGGAGGCAGTGATGGTGGTAGACATGGCACCTTTTTCCCTGCTTCTCCAGCACTGCTGGAGGGAGAAGGGTGCTGCAGTGTCCCAAACCTCTTCTCAGATGCTCTTAGCAAACAGGAAGAGGATGAAAGCATCAAACAGAAGGGCTTCATCGTCAGTGGGCTGGAGCAGGGCAGCACATAGACAGGAGGGGCCTCATCAGTTCACCGCCCTCATCTAAGGTGCCCCTTGACCAAACACACTCATGTTGTGTCATCTATGGACTGGCCCTGACGAGTAGGTGACATTTTATGGGCAACGGATCTTTTGGCCTCACTTTTCCTGGTATCCATTGGAGAACAACCGTTACTAATAAGGAAATTTAAAGACATACATATACTTTTATGGCAGAAGTTTCTTAAAATCAACCAATTATTGTGGTAGTGGTAATGTCCAGATCATCATCATCATCATCATCATTATCATCATCATCAGCAGCAGCAGCAGCAGCATTGTTATTGTTATAACTGGTAATAATAATAATATTTATATACCACTTTTCAACAGAAGTAGTTCACAAAGCGGTTTACATAGTAAAATACCATATTTTACGCACTATAAGACACACTTCCCCCCCCCCAAAACATAGGGGGGGAAAGCGTGCGTCCTATGGTGCGAAGCCTAAAAAAAGCAGGAAAAAAAATACTTACCGGGGCTTCGGGGAGTCCTGCGCGAGCCTCTGCAGGCCTCCCCGATCTACAGTTCGGCCGAAAACAGCTATTTGGAAATGTTTGGAAATGGCCGAAATTGTACAACCGGTTTAGAAATGGCCGAAAACAGCTGTTTTCGGCCATTTCCAGTTTTCGAAAACCGGAAATGGCCGAAAATCGCTGTTTTCGGCCGAACTGAAGATCGGGGAGGCCTGCAGAGGCTTGCGCAGGCCTCCCCGAAGCCCCCACAGGCCTCCCCGAAGAGCCCCCAAGCCCAGGTAAGTGAAAACCTTTTTTCCCTATTTTATGCTCCATAGGATGCATGCGTCCTATGGACTGATGTGTCCTATGGAGCGTAAAATGCGGTAAATCAATAAATGGTTCCCTGTTTCCAAAGAGGAGGAGTTGTTGTTGTTGTTGTTGTTGTTAAAAGTTCACAATCTATTAGAGTTCACAATCTAAAAAAAAATACAGAAGAGACACCAGGAAAATCCACTGGAAAAAGATGCCATCCTGGGGTGAAGAGGGACAGTTGCTCTCCCCCTGCTAAATATAAGAGGACACTACTTTGAAAGGTGCCCCTTTGCCAGTTAGCAGGGGTTAATATAAATAATTATATTAACTTCCTCACAGAGGTTTCCTGCTCTCCTATAACATATTATTATTACAACAACAACAACAACAACAACAACAACAACAACATGTATATAGTTTGCACTTATGCAAGTTTGCAAAAAAAAGCCAACATCCTAATTTTTACAGCGTAAATCTCCTTTCAAAATATTGAGTGATTACTCACAAAATTATGCCAGTTTTATAAATTATAAACTTTATTATGCACAGTTTTATAAACTATAGCAGACTTTCACTTTAAAACAGCCAGGGAAGTACTGCTGGCTCCATAACAATTCCCAAACCTCAGATCAGAAGGTACAATTTTGCTTGGCAACCATAACATACTAATTATCAAGAGAGTCGTGATATTTGAATTATTCCAAACTGCCCAGCCAGGATACTAAACCCTTGACCTGAATGCATTGGTTCTGAAGTGCTCTGCCCATTCCAAGGTTTAAAAATAACTCCTTGAGAGATACCACACTGGACAATAAAGGAGAATTAAATCAGTCCAATTACATTCATTAAACAAATAACTGGTGATTCTCAACATGTATCATTAATTAGGGGGGAAAATCACCTGTTCTTGGCAGTTGAATATAAAGTGCACTGTTAGAAAATAAACTTTTTTCTTCCTTGAACCAACTTAAACAGCATGAAGGGCAGCCCAATCCTACGTATGATGTACTGGCCACCCTAAATGGATGCAGCCCACACCGACAGAGCTGAGGCTCAACTCAGGGGAAAGGGACACCGACCCCAATGGGCCTCCCCAGATGTGCACCAGCTATTTTGCTGGAGCACATCTGGGGAGGCCATGCAAGACTGACCAGGCCTGGGAAGGGGGTGAGAATATGGTGGAGCGTGCCGCTAATATCCCCACCCCCTCCGTGGCCTGGCCGGCCAATCGCCCCTCCCCCGCCACCCCTTCCCCATGCCCTGCTGCTGTACAGTACTTACCTGCGTCCGGCAGTGTGGGCGTTGGATGGCATAGGAGTGGGTGGTGCCAGCCTCAGCACTGCATACTCCAAGGGTGCAGTGAAAGTGCTTTACGGCACTTTTTGAGACACCCTAGGCCAACAGAGCTCTCGCTGGCTCCGCTGGCCCAACTTTGCATAGGATTGTGCTGTAACTGCCATGTTTCAACACAGGCATACACAGCTTGGCACATCATTTAATTCAGCACACACACCCCAGCCAAGCTGGGTCGCCTACAAGGTATTTGACAACTCTTCCCCCAAATCCCAGGCAGGCAACAAAACCAGAAGCTCTCTTGAGCCCATGGCCGAAAACCTAGATCAGGGGGTGGATTCCGGGAATCACCGCGGCAAAAAAGTTTGAAAATGCAATTTTTGGACTTACTGGGGGTCCTGGAGCCCTCCGGAGGGTTCGGGGAGACCTGCACTACCCTCCACAGCCCCCCCCCCAAGCTTCAGATCGCCGCTCTTCGGCAATTTACAACCACTTCCGGTGTGTACAAATTCTGCTTCTTCTCCTCCCGCTGCTGATTTGGGAAGCCAGCAGTGGTTCTTCTCTTCTGCCTAGAGGAAGAAGAGGGGCTTGGTAGTGCTGTCTCCCTCTTCTTATGACCTACGAGTTCTTCTGAGAGTCTTGATGGTGAAACAGAAAGGCAGTCAGAAGTAGTGGACTGAATTGTAATATGTATATTGTACACCATTTCAAGCTTTGGGGAAAGCAGTATATCAATCTTTTAAATAAATAAACAATAAAATAAGTAAGTCTCACTGGAGCTAATAGGGCTTGCTCCTGAGTACTTTCTTGGGAGCAGAGGCGCAACGCGCCGGGAGGGCCCCCTGGAGCGAGGGGGTGGGCGCCCTTGCGTCACGTAGACGCACCCCCCCGCCCGGTTTGGTCTCATTTCCAAGCCAAACGGGCTCAGGGCGGGCGGGAGGGCCCAGCCCCGACGCTCCTTGGCAAGGTAGGATCCCCACCCCCCCACCCCGCGGTGGAGCGCCTGGAGCGACTGCTTCACTCGCTCTGCCGTAGTTACGGCGCTGTTTGGGAGTAAGCCCTATTGAGGTTGTGGGATTTAATTCTGAGTAAACACACAGCACTGAAGAAACAGAGTGAAAGCCTTTTAATTCCAGAGGCATTAGAAGGTCAACCACAAGTTTCTTTTGGGGGAACAGGTTCCCCTCAGCAGCACCTTGGAGTTGGCAAATCCTCAACGAAAAGTGTGGGTGGAAGGACATTGCACAGTAGCACTGAAAGCAGAAAATGACAGGGCATCATCAATCACATCATCAACAGATCCCTCCTCTCCTCAGGTGCCTCAAACTGCTCTCTTTCTTGTCCGCACTTGTGGATATTGCACTACGATTCCATTCCTTATATAAAATACCAATTGTCTGCAATCTCACAAGACAGGACTCAAACACAGGAAGGCAATGATTTGATGGTGACATCGTGTTGTTTCCTAATAAAATGTGCATCAACAAACAGAAGCAATTCTAGAATAAACACTCAACTGAAACTGTGACCCCTAAGGAGTTGTTACTTTTTCGACTGTGTCCGGAGGTAGCCCCCTTTCCGATGGCCTAGGGACCGCCCAGGGGGCTGGCGACTCTGCGCCCCAAACAGCGGGCCAGACTCCCACCTCCGGACCCTCAGGCGAACCCCCAAAAGAACAACGGCCGGCCGCGTCTCCGAAAGCAAACTCACCCGTTGCCCGGGAGACGCCGCGGGAGGTCGCCGGCATTGCAGGCATGGGTCCGACGTTGAAGAAAGCCGACCAGCCCGCGTCTAGCCTAACAAGCTACGACGCTGGCTCAGGAGGTGGGGGAGGGGCTGGCCAGCCCCTCGAACTACAGGCAGCGAGGCCGAATGGCCTGTCAACATGCAAGACGTCGTGGTGGGGGTGGATCCAGGGGTGGGGGAAGGAACAAGGGAGGCGGGACCAAGGGCTACCCAGGATTATAAAACCTAAGAAGGCCAGTGATGAGGAGGCTGATGATCGGGCTGGTACTCAGGAGCGACAGCCCGACTTCCCTGTAGCAGCCAACTGGAGTGAGGAACTGGGTGAAGCTAAACCCCCTTCCTTCCAGTAAATCCTGAGGCCGTACATGACCTGACCGACCCTGGGTAGACCTGTCCTCCCGGAACGCCTTTTAACCTCCGCTGGGTAGACCTGTCCTCTGGGAACGACTACATCCTCTATTGGGTAGACCTGTACTTCCTGGGAGACTCATGACTACCTCAATTGTGGGTAGACCTGGACCACTCTATTAACAACAGTGGGTAGACCTGTCCTACCCCCAGAACTCTGATTCCTGCGTGCTGTGGCGCTCCCTGACGTTCCGAACTCACCTCTTCTTGAACGGCTACAGGTGGGTAGACCTCTCCCCTGGGGAACTATTTGGGGAGGATTGCCGGTCTGGAGGTTGACCCCTCCCCCGAGGAGCCCTTTGGGGCAGACGCAGCCCTTACCACCCCCTTACCGGGGTCCCCCTCGAGCGCCCGCCTACAGACTGATTCTAATGTAAAGTTTTGCCTCCCAGTAAGCTTGTCCATGGAAGAAAATCTTTAACAGCCCAATCCTATCCCCCCACCATTGGTGACGATACAGCCATGACAACAGGGTGTGCACTGCATCTAACTGTGCATCCAAAGATCAGGAGACCTAGGAGAGGTAATGAAATATATTTTCCCCTTACCTCCCTGTAGGCCTTCTGGTAGCCTATGGGTCTCCTCAGTCCTAAGTCTAAGGAGTGAAAGGGGGAGGTACATCTTGAAAAAGAGGCAATGGTATCCTGGCAGCCGCTGATGACACAAGGATCCACCTCCTCCCTCCCCCAATCCACCTCCTCCCTCCCCCAATCCGCCCCTCCCCAATCCGCCCCTCCCTCCCCCGAATTCTGGCAGCACAAGGACCCAATAGGATTGGGCTGTAAGTCAGAATTCAGAATAACATTAATTTTACAGGAAAGATCTTCACACAAGAGATGAAATTCTCCTCTGCTTTTGTTTGTGGATCTTTTCTGCCTGGATGCAAACGGATTTGGCATTCAAATAAAATGCCTTTCACATATAAAATTGAAAGCTAGATCAGAGTCAACCTGTTCTTGCTCCAATCTGCAGAAAAGGCTACTGCTACAAATCATCTCCAATCCTGCATTTACAAGTCAAGCAGTCCCTGTATTTTACTTTTCTTTAGGATCCTCAAATAGAATGGTGCAGATGGCGACGAAGGGTCGCGTGGCAAATTGAGGCTCTGATTTGTTTGTTAGGTAACCAAAATGAAAGATCAGAGTTCTTCAGTATAATGCATTCAACTAGGTTTAAAAGAAAGCCAGGGGGATTTGTTAGGTCCGGCTTGCTACAGAAAATGCACTGTCAAGTCCCCTTTTCCTTGACATTTGGCTAAGGGATTTCCTGTCTCATGCACTAGCTGGATCAAAGGGGTCAGATGCCATAGCTTAGAGAGTCTGGGAGCAATGGAACTGTTGATGATCTGCTGATTCCAGGTGAGAACAAGGTTACAGGAAATGTGGTATCTCAAGGGGGAGACAAAGTTCTACAATGAAAACAGGCACTGTTTCTGGGCAGTGTGCATTCTGCGGGCATGCTGAAAAAGAACAGGATGTGCATAGGAATGTTAGCAAAGTTCTTCGGAACCAGGCCTGGATACTAATCTCGGAGGCTTGCAAATCCCTGCTCCCCAAAACAGGCAGAGGTAGCAGGGGTGGCCAAACTTGCTTCATGTAAGAGCCACATACGATAAACTTCAGGTTTTTGAGAGCTGCAATATTTAAGAAGCATTGAAATTCTTAAATATATTTACTCACCATGAACATTAAACTTAAGTTTTAATCCAGTGGACTCTCAGTTTATACCTGGTAAATAATTATGAAGCTTGAAAAAATCTTATTTACCTTATATATTAATTGTAATGCAAAAAGGAGATCAGCCAACATATGTCAAAGAGCTGCACATTATACATCAAAGAGCTGCATGTAGCTCAGGAGCCGCAGTTTGGCCACCCTTGGTCTATAAGCAGGGGTGGCCAAACTGTGGCTCCCAAGCCACATGTGGCTCATTCCTCCTCTTTTAGCTTCCTAACATGCTGGGTTCTCAGCTTGTCAAGCAGAATGGTGCAATGACTTCTGAGGGACAGGGGTGTAACTGGGGCAGAGCCTGAAGAGTAGCTGCTTCGGGTGCAAACCCAGAGGGTGGAACCCTCAGGCCCTGCCCCACCAACAGAGTCCACGTTGCTGTTTCCTGGGTTGCAGCATGGGTGGGAGGACAGACCCAGCCGTCCGCCCTGCAGCCCAGGAAACAGCGGCGCGGGGTCCCTGCAGTCGAGCTCTGCCATATCAGCAGAGCCCGAGTGCAGGGAGCTGTTTCCCAGGCTGTGGCCCAGGCAGGAGGACCCTCCCCTGCCCACTCCACAGCCCGAGAAACAGTGGTGCAGGCTCCGCGTGTTTGCAGAGCCCACTTCACTAATCCAGATGTGTCGTCACAAGGGAGCTTGTTACGCTCCTGCTGAGGGATATAGAATTTCAAGGGAGGACTAACTACCATTGCAGTCGTTCCCATGAAGATTACAACTCTCAAAAGCCATGGTGCCACTCTTTCTTGCTGACTTTTTCCAGAAGAAATTGATGCCTTTTAAAGTTCATCCAATCTGAAGAAAGAACAGTTTACCCACGGAACAGAATTCAGTTCCCACATAATCTGTTATCCAAAAAAAGAGAGAGAATTCTAATCTGCTCAATCTGTACACATTGCTGCAGAACTCAGCATTTCTTGATGAAAAATTTGAATTGCATGGGTGTAGAACTTTTAATTTGTTGGCACAGAATATACACATTCCTGGTTATAGTCTCCCAGCCTAGGAGTGCAGAAGAAATCAACTTTTGCACATTTTCCAAGTGAATGTCCACAGAAAACTTGAGCCTTTGCAAACCATCAAGCTGTTGCAAAATTGCAAAGCCTTGAATATCCTTGCAAAAGATCAAAGTATGATATTGACCACTCAGAAGGATTCAAATGAAAAAGAGCTTTAATAAGTGAGTAGTCTGTTTTGCTCACAACGCTTCAAACCTTTGCAGCCACATTCATGCTTCTCTTGATTCTGCTGAGAAATAATCAAGCAAGGAGTGTTCAATATTTTGAGTTCTCCTGGCAGAATGCTTGAAACAGCTCTATCCCAAACCACATTCAGTGGTAGGGTTATCAGCCTTTATTTTACTGGATCTGTGCCTTTCACAGCAGCATGATGGGAAGAAATTAGGCAGGTGTAACTTCGCACCATACATCTCCATGACTTTAAAAAACATCACCTGTTAAATTTCCCTATGTTTGGTTGTTGGTAGTGGTGGGCATTCCAATTCAAAATCTAGAGTACATATGCCCCCCCCTCAGCAACAGCATCACTGGAGTAGTTTGGACATTTTGGCCTTATTTATTTATTTTAAAAAAATTATATCCCGCCTTATCCTATGCCAAGGCAAATGCCCAAGGCAGCTTACAACAAGGATTAAAATACATAATTTAAAATAATACATAAAATAAATTAAAAACAATAAAATCCACTGGAGGGGGGGGGACCAGGTTGCCAAGTGTTCTCATTAATGTGAAAAGTCCACTGTCTGAGCCTCCACGTGGTGGCCCTCAGCCTGCTCTGGACCACATCATTGCTTCGCGCTCTCGCTGCGAGTGTGTTTTCATCGCTCGTCGGCAAGAGTGTGACAGATGACTGGGCCTGGACTGTGTTTTGGTGTGTCACCTTGAAGGTGACATCTGGGGTGCGCCGCACCGTCCACACCCCCGTTGTGATGCCGATGCCCCTCACCCATGGAATGATGCATAGTTTGAGTAACATTTTTCATTCTATCGTCTGTCGAAACATTGTGTCACAATGCATATTTCACCTTTTCACTACACAGCGACAATCAAATACAGCACTGGAGTAGTTACTTCAACTAAATGTGCAAAATTTATGCAACAACCCCTGCCCACCGTCAAACTCAGTTCAGAAAGTGCCTTTCCCATGTAGTTCTGATATATCAGTCAGTCCCATTTCAGCCATTGCAGGAAGCTGAGAGTGAAAAGCTGGGAGCATCTTTTTATTTTTTTTATTTTTTTTACTGTATTCAGAAATTACATTAATACACTAACTGAAACCAGCAGTCTTCTAGCCAATTAGATTAAAAAAAATTAAAAAATGCAATATTGGTGCATTTTATTTTTGAAAATTGAGTTCATACTTTGAATCCAGCAGCAATGATCATTCGTCATTGTTTCTTATGCCAGAACACAAGTTCTGACTACTGGAGTCCATACAACATATGCTAGATCTTTCCACTCTGTTGTTTTTGAAACACTGTTTTGGTAACGGAAGGATCCTTCTAGTCTCCTCTGTGTTTCATAATGCACTCTATCTCTTACCCACACACACCCAGAGACATGCATACACCATAATTTTAAACAAGATCTAACAGTAGCTTAGCAACTTCGTGTGGTGCTGCAGTTACAAGTTAGAATTTAAATCCCTCAAAGGCTCATCTACATACACAGCTTCTTATGTCATAGATGCCACAACCTGCCAAGAATACCCTTCAGCAATTGACATTAACCAAAAAGAACAATCCTTATATATGAGGAAGAATGGACAAATATCAGAACTGTTACACAACTTATGCAGAATGAAGAGGTAGACCAAGGCAGTAAAATTCTGAATGGTTCTTCGCGGTATCATTTTTTTTGAATGCTTTCCTACTTAAAAGTTCTCTGTATGTAGTGACCTAGCATCAGGGAAAGGGCACTGCTGAGCATGCTAGCTTTCTGAATGCAGGGAGATGTTTTATTATTATTGTGGAGAAGCATTCATACAGTACATGCCAAAATGTAATGCTTTTACTCTGTATTGTACATTTTAAAATCCCCCACAGTCTGATATGGCACAGTCCAGAATTCACTCTACCATGTCAATATAACACCTCAGGGCCATTCTCCTGTGATACGGTATGAGAACTGCTGCGGTGTGGGTTCTGATAATGGGAGAAGCTGCAGGCATTAGAAGGAACCCACAATGCCCAGAAACTGGAGCAAAGATGATGTGGAAAGGAGCTGCACCCTGAGCTTCTCCAAAGTGGCTGAGATGGGCTCACTTTGCCTTTATTGTGTCTGAAGGAGCAATGCAGCAGTTACTCCCAGGGCTGGCCCATTCATGAGGCAAACTGAAACTGTCGCCTCAGGCAGTAGATTGGTGAGAGTAGATTGGTGACACCCATCTGTGTCCACCTATTTGCCTGAACCAACTCCTCTTTCCCTTTCCACTCTCTGGAGGAGGGCAGAGAAGAAGAGGAAATGTGGAGGGGAGGAGAATGGTGAGCCAGAACATTGGAGAGTGGGATGAGAATCGCACAAATTTTAAGAAACCCTAAGGATCAGAGACCACCTTTATTGACCCCAGGAATCTACAAGGTACCGTGCGACTATGGTAGGGCATACATTGGGATGACAAAACACACAATTGGTACCACAGTTAAGGAACATCAAAGATCTTGCAGACTTGGGCACCGAGAACAATCAGCGATATCGGAACATGCCATAGACACAGGACACATTATTAAATTCGAAAATACGGAGACTCTGGTGCATGAAACAAGACATAGGCAAAGAGTAATACACGAAGCAATTGCAATGAGTAAATGTAAACAGAGTAATTTATTGAATAGGAAGCAGACGTTGGCTTTCGTGGACAAAGTTTGGGCTCCAACTCTTAACAGGAAGATTTTGACAGCCAGCAACGTGAGGCAGAGGTTACTGCAGGACAAAAAGCCGGGAGATGTTGCAGAGGTTACGTATGGTCATCTGACCCGTGCGGTGGCTTCCGATACTAATTGACTTTCGCTGACTGAGAAATCTCTATAAATCCTAACTGTTGTGCTAGGCACTAGTAACATCTCAGCGGATTAGCTGCTCTTGGTCACCTGAAGAAGTTCAAGGACTTGAAAGAAATGTTGTGGCTTGTATTTTTGTGTTTTAACTCGTGGACTGTTTTAGAATGTTTTTAATTTTTACCATCGTTTTAACCCGTTTGACTTTTTAACGTGCTTTTACGAGGTGAAGGTGTTTAATTGTTTTATCATTTTAACTTTTTTTTAACACAAATATATTGTATTTTTGCATGGCTTTTAAACCCGTGTCAATCCAGTCTTTCTATAGAACATTTGTTGTAAAAAACTCTACTGGGGTTTAGAAAAGCCTGCCTGTGTAAACCGCCTTGAATAAAGTCCGAGGAGAAATCTGACAACAGAAAAGCGGTATATAAACACAGATGATGATGATAATATTGATGATGATGATGGTGGTGGTGGTGGTGGTGGTGGTGGTGATGTTCTCTAGTACCCTGAGTGACTACAGACTACCATTGGCCAAGTAATTAAGGTAACCACTTGGTAAGCTAATGTGCAAATGAGTTCTTTGGATCATGACCACTGTCTATATGAGTATGCCAGAGTCTGCTGCTCTGGAAATGTGAAGCAGTAGACAAAAAGCTACCCAGAGGGAGCTGTGAATTGTTTCTGTGTCAGAGATCACAGAATTGTAGGGCTTCCAGATACCTTGAGGTCATCTCATCCAAGCACCAGTTCAGTGAAACAGGAACATGCCTAGATTAGTCCATCCGTTTGATATAAGAGGAAGCTGAAACACGATACAAGAAGCACCTTGGGAATGCCTAAGGTGCTTGAAGGGCAAAGAGTAAATTTAGTGACAAGGTAATGAGATGTTAAATAGAGTAGGAGTAACAACGTCCTTTTGGAAATTTGAAAGCTTCTGACAGGCGACAGGGCAAGTTTCCCTGTTTCCGCACAATCTTTCAAACAGTTTAACAAAGTTATTATATTCGTTTCCGCTGAAATTTATTTGTGGAATGTATTTAACTTGGTATTATTATTACTGCCTCTACAGTGGTTCCATCATAGATTGCTAGACGAAAGATTACACATCTTGTATTCCCAGGTGGATCAATTTAGCTGAAAGAGAGTGATAACATTTGGTAAGGACATTGACCTATTTTTACTCATTTGAATTGGCTAGAAATTATATAATTATTCTGCCTGAAGCACAAAAAAGGGTCTCGAAATTGAGTGCATATGTTATAATAAAAGACTCCCATCTCAAAGGAAGAGGCAAGCAGGTAATGGGAGTGATGAACATATTAATCAGTTTTCCATAGCATAATTCATCCTTCAGTAATTGAAATACATTTATATCTGCAAATATTAGAAATCAAATTATTATGGAAGAGCAGGGCTGGCTCCTAGAAATCTAGGCTAATTTCCTTGGGGGAGAAGGTGGAGGAAGCAGTATCTAGTTCACTGACAGTATTCAGTTGTACTGGAATACCTGCAGCTTGAATTCTTTCTTTCTCCTTCTGTTCCAGTCCCCCCCCCCCACTATTCCCTGTTCTCAAACTGCAAAGCATATAATATTTAAAAAGTGTGGGATGCTACACTAGGCTGTAATTATTTCCCACTCTCTCGTGAAAAGAGAAGTAAACATTAGTGGAGCCGTGTGTGTGTGTGTGTGTGTGTGTGTGTGTGTGTGTGTGTGTTCGTGCGTGTGTGTGATGTACATGTGCATGTGGTTGTAATAGAAGCATCATTACAATGTTAAAGTCCAAACATACCTTTTTCTTCTCTCAAAAAACAGTTTTTGCAGCTTTTTAAGGTGTTAGTCTGAATGGGGAAAGCCCAGCTGTGGATGGTGCTAATTGGCTAATGTCTGTGACATCATCCACACTCTCCCTCCTGTCTCCAGTTGCAGTTTCTTTTTAAAATGGATTTTGTTAATAAGGTGACAAATAAATGCATGCACTTGAATAACTTAAAAGAACAAACCAACCAACACATTAAAAAACATTTTTTTTTAATGAGCTGTACATCTGAAGCATGAGGAAACATCCAAGATTGAACTGATGGATACAGGTTGAGTGAACCCGGACACCCGGAAGTGTCAATGTAAATCATCTGGAAGGTGCTACACACAGGACTGGCAGGAACTGCTCTCTGTTGAATATGATGCTGAAAGTAGCTGAATGGGCATCCCATTCTCAATCAGCATAGGTGCAGGCCTCTTGTGGAGGCTCAACACCCCGCCTGCCAGAGGTTGTCCACTGTTGTCTTGGGGCTGTCAATGGCAGAAGTGGGAGAACCTATCTGTATTACAGCGTAATCCTAACTAAGGATCTGGCCAGCGGCCCAGGGCCGCACGCTGGATCCTGTGCACGGCCTGCCCGTTGGCTGGCAGGCCGGAGGTCTACTCGGGGAAGGGGATGCTTGTCCCCTTCCCTGAGTGTAAACCCGGGCCGGCCCTATCGGCCTCCTCAGATTTCTGCCAGCTAAATAGCTGGCAGAAGTAGAGGAGGTCGTGTAATGTCCTAGCCGGCCCGGTGGGGACAGGAATATGGCCGACACCACCCCCTCCCCCTCCCAGGCCAGCTAGGCCAATGGCCCCCCTCCCTCGCCCAACTGGAGCACCCACACGGCGTGGAGATCCGGCGCCGTAGTGAGGTGTCCCGAGGTGTCGAGAACATGTTTTACAGCATGTCCGCGACATCTTCGCTGCTTTTTTTTCAGGATTGCGCTCTTATTCTGCTTGCTTAGAAATTCTGCTTGTATTAGATCCTGTTTCCATTGGAGTGTTCATTGCCTCCATATCTAAAAAGCACCATTGCCTCTGGCAATCCAGATGACCCCTGGTTCTAGTGTTGTAAGAGGACAAGTCTATCACTGACTAGGAGTCATGATGATGATAAGCTATCTCTACGTCCAAAGGCAGCGTGCCTCTGAATACCAGTTGCAAAGAAGTAATGTTGGGAGAGGGATCTGCCATCTCCTGCTTGGTGGAGGCAACTGCAATGATGTCACTTACCTTGATGTCACCTGGTGCAACTGACATTCATCACTTAGTGATCCAGAAATAATTGGCGGTGACGCGATGATGTCACTGCATCACCTCCAATTACTTCCGGGTCACCGAGCGACGTAAAGAAGTGAGTTAGCCGGGCTCAGAGCCCCTGAGCCTGGCTGACTTGCGAACGTGGAGCCCCTGAACCTGGCTGACTCGCTTCTTCCTATTCTTGCAAGTGTAGCTTATGCAAAGACTGCTTTCTGGGTGGTGCGGCAGGCTGTAGCAGGCTTCTCCACTATGGTGTCACCCACATAATGGGTGTCACCTGATGTGATCCGCCCCCCACACTACCCTATCAATGCCACTGGGCAACTGGTGGGCCATTGTGGGAAACAAGATATTGGACTAGATTGGACTTCTTTAGAAGCCTCTACTGTGTCCTCACCTTAGTTGCCATTTTTCTAAACTAAAAGCCCCAAACATGGTAGCCTTTTCTCACAGCCTTTCTTTCTGGCTTGCTTTAGGGAAATAGTAGGTATTGACAGAAGCAAATCCCATTTCTCAACCTAGAATGGATAACATGATTTACTGCTCCACTAGCATGTCAATTGGACAAAAAGTTGAACTTCCTGACACATTCAATTTTTTTAGGGGGAGGGGGACACGGCGCTTCTGAGTCATTTTCTGAAACTCAAATAACCAGATTTTATTGTCTTTAACGAAACATTTCCTGAGCTGAAAAATAATTTTCTTTTTAAAGCTTCAGCTAAAACTTTCCAGTGTTAGAGGCAAGGATTGTAGGGTAGTTTGTGGTGTGCTCAGCAAGATGCCTTATTTATCAGATCTATAGGTGACATTTATTGCTTCATACACTGCAAGCTCCTCTGGGACTCTTCCTAAAATATATACCACTAAATCACCTTCAGCCAATTGCTACGTTTACAGCTATGGGCTGTGTGCCAAAGGCAATGACAGAGGTTGAATGTAATTACAAGCCATTGGGTTTGACTCAAAATGTTGCTGACCAACTCATAGTATGTTCAGCATAGTATGTTCAGTTCAGAGCTCTCAATCAAATACTGTTTCCCAGAATTTTTTGCCCCATGCCTAAATGTATATAATGTATGTATATATAAACACCCTGTATGCTATTCTGGTACATATCTGTAAGCCTCTCGCTCTGCAATGGGCTTCCTTGGACCTGTTCTAGCGATTTCGCTAGCGCATGACCAAGGAGAGAAAGGAGGCAGGAAGGTTGCAAGAAAGAATAGGATCTGGTGCGCAACATTGCTGCCAGGTCCACCCCTCCTGCAGCCTCCTTGCCCCCATTATGCCTCCCTCTTCACCCCCCATTATGCCTCTCCCACTGACTTATCTGGTCCAGCAGACAGCAGGAAAACTGACGCACATGGGGAGGCTCTGGACTTTCCACCGGTGTCCCTGCAGCGTGCTACTCAGCACACTGCCAGAGAATGCTTTACAGCGCATTTTCAGCAGTAGCCCTCAGCGGAACGTGTGTTCCACTGCCAGCCAACCCTGATAGGATCGGGCCATTAGAATGCCTTCTCTGGGCTGGGGCTACTGTTTTTGCTCCTCATAGTCAATTGTTATGCTGTCTTTGCTTCTATTTTTATTGCATTATTACTGACTTTAGTGCTAATTTTATTTTATTAGCTCGCTGCCTTATTGCTGTGTCTTGTAGACATTTAGGCTCCAATTTTTAGTGCTAGATTTGTATTATTTTGCTGATATGTTTGTGCTGCTGCCATGTACTGATTATTTTTTTTGTTTGCTTTTAGGTGGTTTTTAGTAGTTTAACGTAAAACAAATTATATTGGATTTTAAATGTTGTACTTTGCCTCAGGTACCTTTGGGCAGAGAGGCAATTCATAAAGACAGTCAGTCAATTCATAGAAATACACTTTGTTATTCTCCTGAAAGATATTGTAGCAAATACTTGGAATCAGCAAATTGAAGTGGAAATACTGTCCAAAAGGTGGTTTGTCCTTGTCCTGAGTGCTCATATATTCAAAAAATTTAAATAGTGGAAAATGAATTGCTTCACCTTTTGAATAAGTCCTTGCACATGTTTCCCAGCAATGAAAGCAGGTAAGGTTTGCGCAGAAGTGTTGAACTCATGTTTTTTTATTTATTTATTGGAATAGCAGGCTCTTCACACATGTACCCAGCTTTATGACAATGGCTTATCCTCTAAGGGTCTAATCCCACAAAGAATCATGAATATTCAACGTTGTTGCAACTACGTCTGATTGTGTCATAAAAATTAAAACAATATGATCAACACATCTCAAATATTCATTTTTTTGAAAACAAAGAGTTTTGTGCTTTTGGCAAACAACCCTTGTTCAAAGGTATACAGCAGGTCCTCACTTAAAGTTTTTCGTTATAAGTCATTTTGTTGTAAAGTTGTTGAAAGAAAAAAAATCAATTCCTGGCTGGGGCCACTGTCTGTGTGGAGTTTGAACATTCTCCCCATGTCTGGGTGGGTTTTCTCTGGCCTGGAAAGCTCACATTTGTTTCATTGTTTAATATTAGAAGTGTTTTGGGTCTTCATTTAGAAGTTTGGTGATATTTTTGTGACCAGAAATATGCCGTGAACTTTTGCTTACATATATCAATTAGCCTAAGGTAAAATTGGTTTTTGTTAGAAGTCGTTTTGCTTAAAGTTGCAGTTTCCAAGAACCTACTGACAACTTTAAGTGAGGACTTGCTGTATTTATTTGTTTATAATTAGGCTTACCAGATCTCCAACCGGGACAGAGTGCTAGACCTTTAGGAGAAGGAATGTGGGCAGGTGTAGCTTGTTAAGTCCTAGAGCACAATCCTGGGCATGTCTACTCAGAAGCAAGCCCCACTGAACACAATGGAGCTTGCTTCTGAGTAGACATGCCTAGGATTGTGCTCTAGGACTTAACAAGCTACACCTGCCCACATTCCTTCTCCTAAAGGTCTAGCACTCTGTCCCGGTTGGAGATCTGGTAAGCCTATTTATAATCATATAGCGCAATCCTGTGTAACTTTGCACCGGTGTAACAGTAGATGCACCGGTGTAAGTGCACTTATGTCGGTGTAAGTGCAGTTACACCGGTGCATCTACTGTTACACCTGTGCAAGGTTACACAGGACTGCACTGATAGTCAGGCAGTGAGTAGAACCAGAACCAGAAATATGTCATCTGAAACACAGGAGGAGAAGCATCTCTCTTTCCTTTGCTTTGCTCCTTAAATAGTGCCCCCTTGGAATAGCTTTTCTGCCTATGGTATATGGCACCTTCTGGTATCCGGGAAATCTCCTCACCCAAACAATGTCTTCTGAGGCTCTCTGAATTGTTTTTTGAGGTATGGACAGTGCTGAATACTAATTAACTTCCAATCAGGAGTCTTTGCTAGATAACTGGATCCTTCATTTCTGCTCCGACCATTAGCCCACACTCAAAACTTGCTCAGCCGTACAACATTTTATTTCTTTTACCAAGATAAAGTTACATTTTCTTTTACAAGGTCAAGTTTCTAGGGAGCTGTACTGATCAAATTGGTTTGGCATCAAGCACAAGAAGCTCTCATGCTGTGTTAAACTGCATTACAAAAATTCATACAACATTTGTTATGGAATTGATGCACTCTGCACTGCAGTAGCCAAAGTTGTTCATGGTCATTAGAACGTTGCTATTTATTATTGCCAAGCAACAGTGAAGAAAAAATAAAATGACTTTAAAACATGTTTTAAAGAAAAGAAGAGGAGGAGGAGGAGGAGGAGGAAGAAGAAGAAGAAGAGCAGGAGAAAGAGGTTATAACACGCACTTCTGTTCATAAGTCCAAGTAACAAGCTGTGGGATTTTGCTCCTTTCCAAAAATAGGCCTAGAGTTTGTTCCTGGGATTTATTTTATAGCTCCGCATACAAAATAGCTTTTTGTTTGCCATACAATGTCATTTAAGCTCTCTTTTTTTCCCCGTCAGTCAGAGAGCCAGTCAAGACTCAGCTTGTGTCAAAGATTCAATAATTTCAGTATTTGTTTCAAATTTATATTTGTCCCCCATCAAACTAATTACCAAAAAATACTCACTTCACCAAACATTCAGGCTGTTTTAGTGCAATTTTCCCCCCTCTGACTGTTGCTGCCTCTGAGAACAACTTCTCCTTCTCCTTCCCTCACTGCTATTTGGCCTAATACAGTGGTTCCCAAACTGTGAGGCGCGGCTCCCAGGGGAGCCGTGGAAGCCAGCCAGGGGAGCCGCGGAAGGATGGCTTCAGGTTCCCTGTGGAGGGAAGAAGGGGGTACCCCAGTCAACATACCCCACATCACTTCTGATTGGACCTATAGAAGGGGGAGAAATGACCTTCACAGAAGTTATTCACAAAGAGGTGAAATTGGGGAGAAAGCTTCACCTTTTGGTTTTCTACCTGTCACATAACATAATGTAATGGGGAGCCGCAGCCAATAGTCTCCAATGGTCAAGGGAGCCGCAGGTCAAAACCGTTTGGAAAACACTGGCCTAATAGGTTGTGGGTACCTGCATGATTTCATCTACAGGCGCCTGTACTATCAAAGTCTGGTGTAGTGTTGTCACTCCATTGGCAAAACAGAATCAACCACATGTGAATACACTCACAAACTGTGATGATCAGGCAAAACAGCAAGTGCTTTTCAGTCCCATGGAAAGAAACACAAAACTAGGAAGTTAGTGTCATTCAGCCCTAGTCTAGAATGACACAATCCCCACAGAGTCTGCCAAGTTTCCAACTTCCATGGTCCACCATCTGCCATTGATGTGAATTTTATGTGAGGAAACTCAATTTGTGATGGACAGAAGTCACATGGTAAGTACGTTTTACTAGGTGATATATGGGAGAGGAGAGAAAGAAATGGGGGTGCCAATCCCTGTGGAATGCATAATACCAGGCTGACTGCACAATCCTATGCATGTCTACTCAGAAGTAAGTCCCATTGAGTTAAGTGGGGCTTATTCCTATGTAAATGTGAATGGGATTGCAGGCTGACTCAGAGTGCAAGGTTTCCTTCAATAGGGAGACAGAACATGTGAGGGGTTTCTCTAGAACAGCATTGCGCAAAGTATGCTCCTAGGAACCCTGGGGCTTCCTGAGACCCATTTGGGGGCTCCATGAGCACACCAAAAGTGGCCAATATCTGCTGGGCGCTGTACCACTCCATGCATGCACATGGAGTGTATATACATGTGAATTGCAATGCACATGGATTGTTTTCTGGAGCTCTTCAAGATTCCGCACAGGCATCGGCGTGGCTTCCAGAGACTCCATTTAAGAGTGTAAACAGCTCTGGAGACAGAAAAGTTTGAGAACAGTTGCTCTAGAACATGCTCTAGCTGCTCTCTCCCAACATCCCACCATACTTCAGCACATCATACATCCAGCGCAATGGAAACAGTGCTAATGCAGTAGTTTCCTCCATCCACAATCTCAAACTTCGACTAGTGTAACAAAATGTGCTACTGTGAATTCTCTTATTGGCCCCCTCCATGCTGGGCAAATAAACCATTCTGATAGCTTGGCATTCTGCCAGTGTTGAGAGAGGCACATGTATTAGAGCTGCAAGGTAATTTGTAGGCTCTGGAAAGATGTCACACAAAGAATCGACTTCACACTAGGCACAATATGTGAATCCTCATTTGTTCACTTGGTGCTTGGCTACATTGTCCACATACCCCAATAAGACACGAAACAAGGAGTGTGGATTACAAAGCCTCAATATGTTTACTGAAAATCTTAACACTGCACACACACACTTTTAGTGTGGATTCCTGCTTGTTGTACATTCCTCCTTGCTCCAAATGATGCTGCTTGCTTCAAGTTGCAGACTGCCTCCTGAGAATCCCAAATGATCACTGCCAACCTCTGTAAGGAGTCAAGCAAGCTCAGTGTCGCATCACTCGCCTCAAGCCAATCAGCCTTTGAGATTCTCTCTGCATCCACTGCTCAAGGGTGTGTGTGTCCCATCCATCATCCCTGAGCTAAGCAGCCTCTGGACATTGGTTTTGAGCCCCCTTTGACCTTAAAGTGCTCAACTCCCCTAATTTACTAAGCCTGCCATATAGGGGGGCTAACCTAGCTTACTCCCCCCCACACACACACACACACAAATGTCAACAACAGTGTCACAAAAAAGCCCACTGGAGATCATCTAAAAACAAATATGAGACCTTAAAGGACAAATGAGCACAAGATATACACCCTGCTGCAAATAAATGATAGCAGAATAAGCAGTAATTTACTCCGGTCTTCTCAAGCCCAGATTCACTTTCCACCTACTGTAGCCCTTTTTATCTTCTGGCCCAAGTCCTCCACCAATCCTAGGTGGGAGGATCAGCCCAGGAGGGGGAAGAATTGGAGGCACCAGCGCAAGCAGTATCCTATTTAGCTCATGCAGGTCCGAGTTGCCCCATAGCTTTCCCTGGGGCAAGGGGGCAAATGTCCGCTTACCCTGAGGAGACCTCCAGTCTGCTAAATCCCCCCCGCGGGATGCAGCATAGCCCATGTCTGCGCCGCTGCATCAGCGCGGGGGAGTTTAGTGACGGTTGGGCTGTAATTAAGTAAGAGGTCTCTACATGGAGCCTCTCCAATTTATGACATAAAGATGTATTTATAGGGGTTAACGAAGATTCCATCTATACACATGAATGACATATGAGATTATCGACAGGAAAGGGAATGTGGCTTTAACAAGTCTAACATTTATCTCAACAGTTTAAAGGCAGAGCTGTTTCATAGTCACTAATAATGGTCAGTTTGGGTTGCTGAAACATTTTAATGGATAGCGAGGTGTTTTTGTTCATTTTTGGCAATAATTTGAAGTTTAAGTGCAAACCTAATATTCTCGGTTGAAACAGTTTCAGCTAGCTCATCACAGAAGAGCCATTAAATTGATATAAGTAAAGCCCTACTTCAGTGCTTACCATTAACAGCAAAGATATTTTGGTTAAACTGCTGTGCCTTGAAAGAGATATCCCCCCCCCCACTAGTCTGTGTGTCCAGGCTTTGGAATCATTAATTCCGAACTCTGTTTAAAGGTGCCCCATTTTTGAACTTATATTTTATGATGTGCTGAAGTAATTCAAAATTTAATCAAGGCAACCTTTAAAAGCTTCACAAATGGGACATATTCCTGTCTCTTTGAATATGTTTGCCTCTTGACTGTTGGTTTCACATTGCTCAGTGTCATAGGTTGCTCCAGAAAATCTGGAATGTATAGTCATCATGGGTTCCTAAGCAAGTACAAGGATGAAATATACATTGCAACACCCAAGGTAAAGGGCAATGCTGGCCCTATCGTGAGGTATGGAAGGGAAGTTGCCTCAGGTAGCAGATTTGGGGACCATTAAAAGGGGGGGAAACATAAATTATTTTTGTGAAAAAATAGATTTTCTACACCTCCTTTCTCCTACCATTTCAGATTTCACTCATACTTCCCATAGATACATTTTGTATTCCCTTCTTCCCAAACACCCTATTGCTCTTTACCTTCTTCCCTGAGCAATTTTATCAGCAATAAATAAAAGTCTGATGGCTGATGGGCAGCCCAATCCTGTTTAGCACTACGCAGCGGCGCGGATAGGATAAGGTCTGTGAAGGGGGATAGGATATGGTGGAGGAGGATTGGTGGACCACCAATCCCACCCCTGACCAATCCCCCCCCAGAACACCCCATTTTGCCCTCTCCATACCCCTCCACTGCCCACTGGAGAACGTACCTTCCCCAGTAGGTGCAGCGGTGACTCTGACATGGGGAGAGCGGTGCCGGCCTCAGTGCTGGCGCTGCTTAGTCTCCGGTTGCCGCAAACGTGTTTTCCGTGCTATTGTTAGACAGGATTGCACCATGGGGTTGTCAACCAACCAGAAAGTGTGGGCCAAAGTGTGGGCATGGGACAAGGATGTTTTTTCCCCTTCCCCTGTCTAGCACTGAACTGCCCATAGTCGGATTGCAGATCCATATCCTTTCTCAGCTATGAAGTTTATTGAGCAAATCAATATGGACTGATTCAGACCTAAAGCAGCACAGTAGTTCTTGTCCACAGTAGGAAGTAAGAACCTGTAGTAGGAATCAGCCCTATCAGCATAACCCACCTCACAGCATTGGTTTGCAGATAAAATTGATAATTCTATGTATGCCCACCAGCTTTCCTTGGAAAAATGTGATAAATCAGCACTACTTATTCCCAAACATCACTTTGGCCACACTTGGAAAACACCTTGTTGAATTGCTTATTTCATCTAAGGAAAGTGAGTTTTCACTTTAGCAATCAAATTTATTGAACAGAAAACATATAGCTTGTAGCTGATAATGAAATATCAAATTATCCTGACCATCGCTACTTCAAGTCTATTTAAATGCTTCCCCCCCTTCCCATCAATCATGCTAAAAAGATTGGCTCAGTATTCAAAACATTTCTTTCTTTCATATTCCTGTATTGGTAGAGATAAAGACTTTGGTTAGCTGATCTGCATCCATTCTCTTCAGGAACATAGATAATGCTTTTTCATGTCAAACATTTAATTAAAAAGTTGTTCATGTTGGTTAAAAAGCAAACATGTCTTCATTTAAAGATTGAATTATCACTTGAAAGGAAATTCAAACAGGAAAATGAAGCATTAGCTTTTAATTTGCTAGTTCAAGGTACTTGATGAATGCTGTATTATTGACAATTTTTTAAAAAATCAATATTCAAGAAAAAAAACCCCATCAGAATGACCTAGAAAATGACAGTAAAAATTATAGTCAGGAACTTTGGGTTCATTCTGTTGTTATGATGCTAAACTGTCTCCAAATAACAACATCTGTCTGCTCTTGACAATCCTATCCCCTGCCATGCTATAGCATGTAGCCACACCAATGGAGTGCGTGCTGCATGCTATTGCGGTGTGTGTGTGTGTGGGGGGGGAAGTTAACCAGAAGGCCAACCAGAGGTAAGTGAGAATATTTTTAACTTACCTCTGTGTAGGCCTCCTGGCCACCTATGTGTCTTCTCGGACCCACACCAGCTACGTAGCTGATGTAAGTCTTAGGAGAGGAAAGGGGCAGGATGGACTGGGAAAGAGAGGATAGCATCCCACACAAATTGCTGCCACCAGAACCCACCTCCTACCTCCCCCAAACCACACCTTGCCCTCCCCACCCCACACTTTACCGGGGTCAGGGCTGCCCAGGTTCTGCGGCAGTGGGCATGTGGAGCTGCCACCACTTTGCAGAGGCGGCTCCAAATGGTCTGGCAGTAGCACAATATTTGCGCCATCAGGAGATGGCCATCAGTAGATATGCTATTGTAAAAGGCCCATAAAAGGTTTGTAAGTTCAGGACTTACTTCAGTGTTTGTTTGGAAGATGACTTTTTTTTAATCCAGATTTTTTTTTATTCTTTTTTGGATTTAATCTGTCAGTTCAACTTGTGACAATAGAGTGAAATGAAATTGTTCAGTGTCTTGTTTACTCCCTTTCATCTTATATCTGTAGCCACGTTTGTTCCAAACGACAGTTAGATCTCAACATGAAAGCTGCATCTTATGCATGACAAGGGGCTGCTGCCAAAAATGAGATCCCTGTGTTGAGTTTTTCCCTCCTTTCACAATAAGAGCTAAGCCTGTGTTGTGATGCCACCCCATTGTGCATTTCCCTACTCTCTCTGGAAGTCAGCGTTGTAGGAGGGAGATCAGAAAATGGGATGTCATTGCAGAGACAGCCCCATTACTGCATGTAACATTATTGTTCTTCATTCTTAATCTTTCTGCATTCACTTCCTCTGTTTTGTGGTGTGAAACATATCCTTCTGTTTTCCTTAGTGAATGTATACAGCTGCTGGTTTTCTTGTACTCACTGTTATCAGAGCAGTTTCTAGAAGTGCCACTGAATTCCTCTTCTACTCATATTTGAGGCAAAATGGGTGGTTCCTGCTTGGGATATTCCAAGAAATTCCAATGGAACCCAAAGCAGAGTCAATAGGACTCACAAAATTGCTCAAAGGGATGGGGCAGAGTGGGAGTTCTGCACATCTCTAGGCTACCACTGAATTTCTCTAAAGTAGAACCCAAAGCTGGTTTGGAGTTTCCTAATAGGAATGTCGTTTTGTCCGCAAGCATGTGTGGGCAGGGCTAACTTGCAGGTCCGTCCCCCCAGCACACATGCTGGGTTTGCTCAGCCAGGATTGGCTGCATGCAAATAGGCAGGTATGCCTTTAAGAGGGCTGCAAGGAACCCAGCGCAATTGTTGGTGCTGAGAGATAGGGATCTAGGTCCCTAGGTCCCTTAGATAAGGAATAGTTAGAGAGAAGGTTAGAACTGGTTCCAAGTGGACCTCCAGCACTGGGGCACAGGCTGGCATACCCTCAGATTTGGACTGTAATACCAGCCTTAGTGATCTTCCAGTGTAGGACTAGCAAGGCAATTTGGCTTCCTTGACTCCCTTTATCAGGGGCTGGCTGTGAAGAAACTGGGAGAGCCTCAAGGTGATCTTAGATTCTGAGCCAGGATGGCTACTCCAAAAGGATGGACTTTTAAATGCCTCCTCCATTTTAGGTGCCCATACAGCTGAGGTTGACCATCTGGGTAGGACCTGCTGCAAACATAGCTCCTTCGTGTACTAAGAGAAGTTACAAGATGTAATAAAACTATCAGTAATGAGACATTTCATATCTTTTGAAGATCTTCATCGGGTTCAGAGCGTAACGAACCGTTGCAGGATGTTAACCTTTGATAGAAACAAGCGTCCTTTTAAACAAGTGTCCTTTTTAATCTTGTTTCTATCAAAGGTTAGCATGGTTCGTTGCGCTCTGAACCCGATGAAGATCATCAAAAGATGATAGAAACGTCATCTCATTACTGATAGTTTTATTACATCTCGTAACATCTCTTACAGCGCAATCCTATCCAACTTACACCACCAGTGTAACCAGTGGTGCAGTGAGAATGAGAGACCCCAGAACGGAAAGGGGATTCAAATCCCATCCAAAGGGGGATTCAAAGGGGATTTGAATCCCCTTTCCGTTCTGGGGCCTCCCGTTCTCGCTGCACCGCTGGTTACACCAGAGGTGTAAGTTGGATAGGATTGCGCTGTTAATGTAATAAACAACTCTAAGTCATGGCTTCAAAACCCAGCATTCACATCTTTTTGTCTTTAATTATCGCTGGCCATGAAAGTCTAACTTCTTATCTCAATTGAGATACCCTTTACCCTTTCCTATCTCCGCTCCAATCACATGCACAGTTCAGTCAGAATTAGAAGCTCTTTCCTCAAGTCCTGACATCAAAGTCCTCAGGACACCACACACCTGCTGAATCACCACCCAAAGATACCACCAAGTAGTTAGTTCTTGCCTCCTTATTCAAAAGGGCTTCTAGGAAAGCTTCCTTAAACTCTCTCCCACACCCTCTTCTGTGATTATCAGCTACAATTCCTCTTCCGGTCTTTGTGCCTTCTGCCTCTTCTTCCTGGCCACACTGAGTCCCAACAAAAACCAACCAACCTCTCTCATTGGCTCTGCTTCTTCTTTTATTTTGTCTTTCTCAGCCGGTGTGACCAATCATAAGACACACTTCTCTCAAAGCTACTGACCATTGGTCCATCATTAAAAGCCAATGAGAACTCCTGGAGGGAGTTTTGTGCAATCAATTAGAAGTAGTTGCCTGTCAATCCATCAGAATGACAGGTTTACACTGCCTCTTAGCACACTCAGCCTGCAGTTCTGCCATCTTTGAGTCTGCCTTTTATCTTCCTCAGCGTAGTCAGCCAAAAGGTCCATACAATGTATCAATTTTGCACCATTTCAAAACCTTATGCAAGGTGAGTTTTATGTAAATCAGAACTGTGCTTGCTAAGCAAGGGGAGCCATCCACGCTTGCTGCTCTGTAAAGCTCACCACTCAATCTCAGCATGCCCCACATTTCCAATCTATATGGAGAGTTGGTGAGAGCACTGAGTTCTAATTCTCAGAATGAATGTGGGGTGCACTGGGAATGATCCCAGCCTAAAGAACAACGTGAGTAGTGAACTGTACAGAGTGGTGAGTGGTAAGGATGGCTGGCTCCTCTTGCACAGCCTAGACTGTATGAAAACTCAAAATTACATTAAGTTGAAGCTTACACAATTCAGAGAGTGCTTGTATTCCATTTTACCGAAGTATTAGACTACTGTAAGGTAAAGGTAAAGGTGACCCCTGACAATTAAGTCCAGTTGTGTCCGACTCTAGGGTGTGGTGCTCATCCCCATTTCAAAGCCGAAGAGCCAGCGTTGTCCGAAGATGCCTCCGTGGTCATGTGGCCGGCATGACTCTCCTTGCCGCAGCGCGTAGCATACGGCTGGAACACGGAGCGCTGTTTACCTTCCCGCAAGCGGTACCTATTTATCTACTCGCATTAACATGCTTTGGAACTGCTAGGTTGGCAGGAGATGGCCAAGCAATGAGAACTCACCCCGTCGCAGATTCGAACTGCTGACCTTTCAACTGGTACAACTACTGTACCAGGTTGTAATTATTCAAAAACAGAATCTGCAGAATCATTTCCATGAGAAATTTATAACTTGATTTTAGTTAATTCAGATTTTAGTTAATGTAGTTAATTCAGTTAGTATAAGAAATGTACATAGAGTTGCCACCAAATTTGAAGGGTTCTGTTCAGGAATTAGTTGGAAAGCTCAGAAACATTTCTTTGAGTTGCTTTGCACATTTCCCGTGGCATTTCTGGAGGAGGTGCGGCACCGTAAGTGGTGCAAGGCGCTCCACCGCACCTTGCAAACCGGTGTAACGCCATCCTTCCCACTAGCTCCCAGAGCTATTACGGCAGCAAAGGCATGTTGCCTTTGCCACCAGAATGGCTCCGGGAGCGAGTGGGAGTGGCCACGTTACATCGGTTTGCAAGGTGTGGTGCAGCACCTTGCACCACTTATGGTGCCACATCCCCTCCAGCAACGTCACTGCACATCTCTATGCCATATCGAAGTGTTACAGCTTGGCTTTTGAAGGAAATGGAACTACGCCCAAATGCTTTGGAATTTTATGAAACACATGCTGAGTCCAGAAGGAAGTTGCTGTCTCGCACTGAACTTATAATTAACGTCTGTGGCTGAATTGCTAATTTCAGCATGCAGTGCACAACTTATTGAAGTCAGTGGCAAGACTCCTCTTGCTATAAATAGTTATTGATTTTGCCTTCTGTTACCAGCAAAGCCACCATAGCAAACAAGGTGCTCTATCATACCAACAAAGAACACTGATTGCAGAGGCTGCAGTCCGTGGTTCAGTACACTTGAGCAAACCAACAGAAACATTTGGTTCAGTGGAACATAGTTTGGTTCCCACTTGCACATTCATCACTTGGTGGCGGCAACATCTAGTGATGACTCGTATGTGTACACGAGGCATCAGCATTCAAACACAGTGCATCTAATTTTCACATTTCAAGGCAATGCAATACTTTTCACTGCCCAGTCATATTCCTCACCACATTATAGCATGCAGCTGCGCCAACAGAGGCTGCGCTGCATGCTTGGGGGCGGCGATCAAACAGCCTGGAAGAGTCATTTTTTACTTACCCCCTGTAGGCTGCCCAATCGTATATGGGTCTCCTTGGACCTGCACTGGCACAAGTGCAGTTAAGTCCAGTCCAGTTAGTTGGCGCAAGTCCAAGAAGAGCCAGGAGGTAGGGCAGACAGAAAAATGAAGGGTAAGATCCAGTGTGCGTTGCTGCCACCAGATCCAGCCCCTTCCTCCCTCAACATGTGCCATTGCTCCCCTTCCCCTCCCATTGCCTGCCCCTGCTGCCAACTTACTGGCACCTGCAGAGTGTCCGGGAGCTACTGTTGTGTACACCACACATCTTGCCATTTGTGGCAGCACCCAGCAGCGCGAGACTGCGGCCCGGATTTCACGCCACCATAAAAGACCTTGCGCTGCCAGAATGCTAGTTCCAGATGATTGCATAGATTATTCAGCCCTTGATGACGTATAGCTAAATGTATAAACTAGAGGTGAATCTCGGCTTGGCCTATGCCCATCAGAGGGCTTTGGCTGCTCTGTTGGAAGCCTATACTAGGAACATACTAGACAAAGGGAATGTATCTCAGTGTTGCTGGACCACAACATTTGATAACCTTTGACCATAGTACCCTTGTAGACTGCCTATTTGGACACCATGTTACATTGGCTCTGGGACTTCCTGGAGGGCCAGTACCAGAAGATGTTGCTGGGGGATGCCTGCTTGACACCATAGCCTTTAGCTTATGATGTTCCACAGGGTGCCAACTCTTCTCTCATGCTCTTTAATATCTACATGAAACAGGCTTACCAGATTTCCCGGGGACCCAAGGGGGGGGGGCAGTGACGTCACGGGGGCATGTCCAAGAATTGTGACAACATGGGGGCCGGAAAAATAAACATAAAATTAACATAATAAAAAAGTTTAAAATGTATCGCCTTTTTTAAAATGCTTGTCTTTTTAAATATGTCTCCTTCCCACCATACTGCCTCCTTGCTGCAGCTGCCACCATCTCCGTGCCACTGCCGCCGTGTCTTCATCCTGACTCGCCAGATGCATCGCGGCAGGCCAGGACTGCCTGGCCGGGTGCATTCTGCAAAATGCCCCTTGCAGCGCTAATATGCTGCATTTTCATCTTCTTTGTTCCAGCCTCATGTGCATGCTCGAGGCTGGAAGGTCTCGGAAAGCATCCAAGTTCACTCGAACACGTTCCGAATGCTTCTAGCCTTGTGCGAGTGTGCGACGAGGCTAGAAGCACTTGGAAAGCGTCCGAGTGAACTCAGACGCTTTCTGAGACCTTCCAGCCTCGCGCACACTCGCGTGAGACTGGAACAAAGAAGATGAAGAGGGGGTAGTTTTGGATGGCTGGGACAATAAGGAGACCGGCCGGGAGCCCGGGATTTGGGCTCCCGAACCGGGATTGACCCGGCTGGATCCGGGTCTATGGTAAACCTAACATGAAACCACTGGGAGAGGTCATCCAGGAGTGTGGTGTTGGGAATCACCAATTTGCAGATGACACCCAGCTATAATGGTATATATTTTATGTTATCCAGTTGGACAAGCTGTAAATGTTCTGAATCAGTGTCTGGAGGTGGTGAAGGGCTGGATGAAGGCAAACAAGCTGAAATTAAATCCAGACAAAACACAGGTCCTCATCGGTGTTGATGAGGCATTGATGAACTGTCCTATTTTCAGTGGGGTTGCATTCCCATGGAAAATCAGGTCCACAGCTTGGGTGAACTGCTGGACCTAGCATTGCCCCTGGATGTCCAGGTGACTGCTGTGGTCTATGGTGTACAGCAAGTCCTCACTTAGTGTTGTTGATAGTTTCTTCTTGGAAACTGCAACTTTAAGTGAAACAACTTATAACAAAACCAATTTTGCCATAGGTTAATGGATAAACATAGACGTTACTATGGCATTTTCCCATCAACTTTAAAACAAAATGACTTAAAATGAAATGACTTTAAGTGAGGACTTACTGTATTTCCCAGCTTTGGCTGATACACCAGCTGCGCTCAATCCTGTCTCAAGCAAATCTGGGCACAGTTATCTGTGCCTAAGTAACCTCTTGGTTAGACTATTGTAACATGCTCTAAGTCAGTGCTACTCAAAATGGTGGTCTGCGGACCCGGGCCAGTCTGCGAGCCATCAGCTGCTGGTCCATAGCAAATTTCCAGGACACACAAAAACACTAATACATATAGTACCAGTCAGCACAGTCATTGCACAGATATAGTACACACACTCTACAATCGAAAAACATATGCTCAGGAGTTTCCACTTTCTTTCACCCTCCTCCTCCTATGAACCTACCCCTTAGTTAGAAGGGAAGGAATTGAACCTGGCTAATGATGGCCTTCCAAATTTGCATTCTGGTTTTATGCTTTAGATTCATTAGGTTTTTCATTGAGCCTGTCATTTTTGCACTCATAATTGTAGCAACCCTAAACAGAAAGCAACCATTGTTCATAAAAGAATTCTTACCTAGGCCTCTGTAGCAAAAGGGTTGGGCAGGGCTACAATCACAGTCGACCTGTTGACATTGCTTATTTCAACTGTTAATAACACTGAGTACTAACTTCTAAATCCCAAGTCAAAGAGAAAGTTTTTCAGCAAAAGTTTACAGGGCAAAAGCCAATATTGATTGTGGCAGGGAAGGTTTATTGAAATGGTCACAAAAGCTGGAAAGAAAGCAAGAAGTTATTAGACAGGGAAAGGAATGAAAGGATTCAACTTTCCAGCTTCTAAAAAACTAGGCTTCAATCTTGCTTAGGTTTTAAGGGAAAGGTTCATTTGGCTTTAATGCAGCCTCTCTTGAATGACACTGTTCAAGTTCCAAACAGGTTTTACCCTCACACACCCAAATAAGCATGCAAGACAGAGGCTTGGATTAACTGGGACACTTTTACTGACCAAATCATAAACATAACTGCAGCAGGGAAAAACCTGAACTTGATCCCAAAGTGTGTAGGTTGCTAGGACAGGGGAAATGGCACTAGCCATCTACCTCCCCCAGGTGATCTGGATGGAGGTATCTCCCCCAGGTGATCTGACTCAAGGCTGCAAGTAAGCCTATCACGGCCAACCCCAAAGGGTCAAGGCAGCTGGACAGCGCAGCCCCACAGGATAAGCCATGCGCTAGCTTTAGACACTTCCAACCAGGGGGCTTGGCAGCCCAACCTCACCGAGTTGGTCAAGCAATGTGCGAGTGATCCTGATTCACCCCCTGACCTTGCTAGCCTCAGAATGGACACCAAACAGTTAACCTACCTACCTGACCCACATGACACCTGCATAAAAGTGACCAAATTAAAAACAGAAGCCTAACAGGACCTTCACCCACCAGTCCGGGTTAGGCGAAAAAAACTGCCAGCCACAGGCCAATTTGGCTGGGAGCAAAAAATTCCTACCTGGCCCCTGTAAAGGGAGGCCAGCTAACCTCAGCCTGTACAAAGGGAGGGCAGGAGGGGAATGCCAGGAGAAACTGCACTGAACGGTTTGGGACTCGTACGGCAGAAGCCAAGCACTTGCACCACCCCCAATGGAGGCCCAGCCAATGGGCAACAAAAGCCTCTGCTTCTATTCACATGGAGAGGGCAGGGCAAATGTGGCCACAATGATAACACTCCACCGGCCTTCTCAGAGCAATTTTTTTTAAGACACTTGCATCTTTTTCATTCGTTATTGGAGTCTTCAATTCATCCTGGAAGCCCCCCCCCCCCGATCTATAAGTATATTTGCCCTTTTTTAGTTTTCAACTTTTAACCTCTCCTGATATATTTGATTTACAATGTGCTCTTTTAATGTTGTATTGTTTAAGTGGAGGTTTATTATATTGGGTCACTGTGGATGACACTCATCTGACTGACTCGAGTCACATATGATACACAGAAGTACCTCCTGATTCCCTTCCCAGCATATCTTCCAGTTTTAGTGATTGCATATGACCTGCCCACTCGCATGCAATTAAAGAACCAATTAAAGTATCTCAATCACATGTGAGAGGGCAGTTCAGAAAAAAAAAAAAACCACTTCCCCCCCCCTCCGCGACTGATAAAACTGGAAGGCACACCAGAAGGGGGTGTGGGACATACTCAGACAAGTATCATCCAAGTCAACCCATCATTTTTATCATTGTCTTTATTTATAAAACTGCCTGAAAACACTTGAGTTGATAATGTAAGACAAATGTTTCCAATTAATCAATCAAGTAAGCTTTTCTTAAGATTAGCCAGGATGAGAGAAATATTCCTTGTTTCGCCAAAGATTTCCAGCAGTTTTGAAATAATGGAGTACCCAGTTCTTTATCTCAATGTTTATCTCACTGCTGAATACAGCTATTCACTTAAAATTAATTCTTTAATAATATCTTGTAAACTTTTCTTTTGATTCAAAAATACCGCAAGTTTCTCTAAACTAGTCCTTCCTCTTAAATCGGTATTTTGAAATTGACATCACATAATGTTTCAGCTGAAAATACGGAAATATCAGCAATCTGTTCCTACCGTCGTCCCCGGTGGATTATTTAAGCGGCTCCAACAGAATCGCTACCTATGTAGCCTTGCAAGTCAGCCCAGCATGAGGTCAGAGCCCACATAAAGGAGCTGCTGAGGCCCAGCAGGAACGCAGAGAGGGGCAGGCAGCACTGAGTCTGGCAAAAGGACGTGGAAAGGCAATGACACTAGGCCCACATATTCTCTAATAATCAGCAACATTGGTGAGAATGACAATGAAAGAAGGCCTCTGCCTAAAGCAATGATACCTCACATTGCACAAAACAACCTACCAATGAGTGCATTGATTTCCCTGCAAAGTTTTATAGGCTGTTCAACAGGGTAACCAAGAAAAGAATGGAACTGTGGAGAAGGCTGTTCTCAGGGACTCTCGTGCCATTAACAGCCCAATGCTGTCTTGGACCGCCACAGCGTACAAAAACATGCTGCGCTGGATCCTATCTAGGATTGGGCCAGTGCCGGTGAAGGCCTCCTCTGAGTAACAGCCCAGCTGTCACAATGGGTTTCTTCAGCTGTGCACCGGCAAAATGGCCGGTGCAAATCCAGGAGGACCGTGTAACACCAGCCAGGCCTGGGATGAGGGATAGGATTTGGCAGAGCACGCCAAATCCCTCACCCATCCCAGGCCTAGCTGACTAATCCCCCCGGAACACCCGTTCTGCCCTCCCCCACCCCTCCACTGACCAGTGGGGACTGTCATGGCGCAGGGACATGGCACAGGGACCATCCCAGGGACCCGGGGTGGTTGGAGCTGGTGCAGCTCACTCCCAGGGTGTCGAAAACGTGCCTTATGACATGTTTGTAACACCCTGGAGCGGTGCAGCAACAGGCGTGCCACTCCAAAGTTAGACTGGATTGTGCTGTAAGGTAGCTGAGATAGGAATTGGAAGGAAATCCTTCAAAATGGAGGGCATGATTAGAATAATTTCTTTCATATTTTTCCAATGCAATGGAATTAATAATGTTGTAAACTCATAATACTTGCAAAAAAACTAAAGTTATGGAAATATGTGTTCATTGTTAATCTATTAACATTTTGTTCCACATGTTCTGTACAGTACCACTCCATCATCAAAAGTTCTCAATGAATGGAAGGTGAGTTCTTCTTGCACAAGAGGTCCTTGCACAGGTGGAGGAGTCTCTTACCTGGGGCAGAACACTCCTTCCAATCATGGGGGAACCAGATGCAGGCTTGGTGCCTCATCAGCTGTTTGCGAGAACTAGTTTTAAATTTCATTTGTATTCTTCTTTTTCATTGTTCTCCCTCATAGCAGAGAACAGGGCTGGCCCAGGACCTCCCAGTGCCTGAGGTAGCGTGACAATACTGCCTCCCCTTACCCACTGGCGTCGCTGGAGGTGGGGTGGAAAGCTAAGTTCTGCAGCTTTCCGACCCACCGTTACTCTCCTGCACGAGGCGCCCCGCCCCCTCGTCGTAGGAGCCCGTCAGCGGAGAGAAAGCAACCCGCAGGGACTCTCCTGCGTGTTGCTTTCTCTCCGCTGACGGGCTCCTATGACGAGGGGGCGGGATGCCTCATACCGGAGAGTAACGGTGGGGCGGAAAGCTGCAGAACGTAGCTTTCCGCCCCACCTCCAGCTACGCCAGTGCCCTTACCTGTGCCAGCCTCTGCTCCTACCAGTCTTTGGTTGGGAAAAAGAAGAGGGGAACAGAACAGAAAGTGTGAAGGAAAAGAGAGTGATAGGTTCTCTACCTGCTCCCCTCTCCTCCAGACGTCTTCTTCTGCTCTGTCTACCTCTTCCTTTTCTAATCTAGGGAGGGGGAGGAGAAGAAGTGGAGGTGCATGGTTGGAAGGAAATGGGTGCCTTGCCTCCTCACCAATCTGCTGCCTGAGGTGCCCACCTAGGTTGGTCTCCTGGGTAGGCCAGCCCTGGCAGGACTGGGGTTTGTTGTGCTGAGCCTGGCATCCTTTCCCTGTTCTTCACAGGAAAACAGGCAGGAAAGATGATCTGATATGTAAACGTTGGCTCAGCCCCTAGTCTGGCTATAAACTTTTCTTCCTGAATCCTGAGGCAGGTTTTTACTGCTCAGCCTGTATCAAGTTGGGGCTTACTTAAAATTGTAGTCTTGCTGGAGTTCTGTGGTATTTTATGTTTTCAGTTTAACAATCAAATAACCTGCCCTCAAGTTGGGGAAGGAATAAGAATTTAAAGAAAACACATTCCAGCAGAGATATTACCCCTTCTAAATATTAAAATGCATGAAGAGTTGTAATTAGTAAAATCATGGTAGTAAGTCAAACTTGGTATAATATTTGTGGGTTGTTTTAAATGGAAATAAAGGTGTATATACTTGAGTAGTTTGTTTAATATACAACATTACAAAAGTTGTTTTTTTAAGTACTATATTCATAGAAGAAGGGTTTTTACAATGTATGTTAAGTTGGTTTTACTGATTTACATGCAAATAGAACTAATATTAATAGTGATCTGAATAGAATAATAGTTTGTTTTCCCTTAATAACAAGCATGTTATAAGTTAATTTATAAAACAGGGTTGTTCAAAAAGGATGGTGCAAAAGCTGATTGATTCTTAAATGAACTGACATACCACAACCGTCATGACATGAAAAGACAGAAAAACTGTCCAAGTTTCACATACACATTACAAATGTTCGATGTGGGCACTTGTGTAGCTGGGCAGCGTAATCCTGTGTAAGGATCGCCGGCTGGATCCTGCGCTGAGACTGCCCGTCGACTGGTGGGCCAGAGGTCTACTCAGGGAAGGGGATGCTCGTCTCCTTCCCCGGGTGTTATTTCCTCCTAATTTTCCTGTGTTTTCTCCCCCCTTCTTTCCCTCTTCTGTGCTTGCAACATATGTCCCTTTCTGTTTTACAGATTTACTCTCCCCTCTCTTTCTCTTCTTTCTCCTGTGTCAACACAGCAACTGCTTACGTTTAGGGTCTAGCTAGGAAACGTTGATTTGCTTTTATTTTGATTCCTCTTCCCTACATTTGTAAAATCTGAGTAAAAATGTGTTGCACCTTCACCCTTGCCTCCCTCTTCTTTCCCACAGAACCATTGGGCTGTGCCATTAGCCATAGCACAGGGTCTCAGCACATGAAGTAGAGTTCCCTGACAGGGCCTGCCTGAGATCTCGTGATGCCTGAGGTGGCCTATCAAATGCTGCTCCTCCCACTCTCCACTATTCTAGTTCTGCACTCTCCTCCCTTCCACATTTCCTCTTCCTCTCTGTCCCTCTCTTGTTTTTCTAATCCAGGGAATGGAAGGAGAAAGAGGAGCAATGGATGCAAGTAGGCAGAAGATGGGTGCCCCCCCCCCACACCAATCTACTGCCTGAGGCAACTACTTCAGTTGGCCGCATGGACGGGCCAGACTTGTTCCCCCATGTGAGAATGTTAACGCATGTTTAAAAGCACACCCAGTAACAAGTTGGTCCTGGAACCAACCAGAGGAGAGGCAACACTAGACTTAATCCTGTGTGGTGCCTAGGACGTAGTGTGAAATGTAAGTGTTGTGGAACAGGTAAAGAACAATGACCATAGTGCAATCCAACTCAACAAATATGTAATTGGAAAGTTTACAAGGAGGTTCAGCACATACACACTTTGGACTTCAATAAAGGGGACTTCTCAAAAATGGGACGAATATTGCTTACAAGCCATAAGCAACATTCTGGTTTTAGAAGTAGGTTTTCTCTGTATGCCAGATGCAGGGGAGTGGCAACAGGATACAGGTCTCTTGTTGTCTTGTGTGTTCCCTGAGTGGGCATCTGGTGGGCCACTGTGAGATACAGGAAGCTGGACTAGATGGGCCTTTGGCCTGATCCAGCAGGGCTCTTCTTATGTTCTGGGCAGCCCAATCCTAACATAAAGATCCGCCAGGCAGTCGAGGCCACCAACTGGATCCTGAGCTCCGCCGCGAGCAGCCTGTAGCAGGATCCCTGTGGCGGAAAGTCTACTCAGGGAAGGGGATGCTCGTCCCCTTCCCCAAGTGTAACTGCGGCTGGGGCCGATCGGTCTCCTCAGATTTCCGCAAGCTATTTTGCTGGTGGAAGTCGGAAGAGGCCGTGTAATGGCTCAGCCGATCAGCGGGGGTCAGGATTCGGCCGAGGCCAATCCCCTCCCCGATTGGCTGAGCCTATTGGCCCCCGCCGTTTGCTCCTGAACCACCACCCCCTCTGCTGGATCCTTACCTGGGTCTGGTGGCGGGCGGGAGACAGTCTTGGCGGCGGAGCAGGGCAGGCCAGGGCCGGCCTTGCGCCGGCCTTCCCTGCTCGCAAGTCATCGCAAAAGTGCTTTACGGCACTTTCGCAATGTCTTCGGCCAGCAGAACGCTTGTTCCGCCAGCCGATTTTAGAATAGGATTGCGCTGTAAGTTAGTAAAAAGGAAACTAAAAATGTAAAGTGTCTCCAGAAACTGCAATAACAGAAATTCCACACGCATGTATACCACTACGTACGAAACACATCACCAGGTCCAGGAGGGTCCCAGCATGGCTTTACAAGTAGAATTATGGAACTTGTAAAAGGAAAGGAAGCTTCCTTCAGAAAATGGAAGTCCTGTTCAAATGAAGAGAACAAAAAAGTAACATAAACTGGCAGGGAAATGCAAGCTGAAAATACAGGATGTGGAAAACGCATAGAACGAGACGAGAAACGCATAGCTAAAAACATCAAGGCAAACAATAAAAAGTTATTGAATTACATCAAAGGCAGAAAACCTGTCAGGGGTTGGATTGTTAGATAGTGTAGGAATAAAAGAGAAGATTAAAGAAGGCAGGAGGATTGCAGAGAAACTGAATGAATTATTTGCATCTGTCTTCACTGCAAGAAGATATAGGGCAGATACCCATGCTTGAAATAACCTCAGGGATGGAACTTGAAGAAGCAAGTCAAATAGAAGTAACCAGGGATGAGGTTCTAGAGCGTACTGACAAATTAAACATTAACAAACTACTGAGTCCAGATGGCATCCACTCAAGAGTTATGAAGGAACTCAGATGTGAAATTGCTGACCTTCTCAAGAAAATATGTAACCGGTGCTTTAAATCAACCTCTGTGCCAGAGGACTGGAAGGCAGACGACGTCACATTAATATTTTAAAAGGGATCCAGGGGTACCTGGGAAATCACAAGCTGGTCAGTTGTGGAAAGCATAATTAAAGCTAAAATTACTAAGCATATCAAAGAGCAAGCCTAGCTGAAGGAGAATCAGCATGGTTTCTGCAAAGGTAAGTCTTGCCTCACTAACCTTCTAAAGTTATTTGAAAGTGTCAACAGGCATGTGAATAGAGGTGATTCAGTTGACATTGGACTTGGACTTTCAAAAAGATTTTAGCAAGTTCCTCACCAAAGGCTCTTGAGTAAATTTAGCAGCCCAAGAACAAGAGGACAGGTCCTCTTATGGATTGGTAACTGGTCACTAGCGTCGACAGGGGGAAGCGGGGGGGCGGGCCGCCGGGGGGCGTCGCGCGTATAGGGGTGACGCGCGGTGCCCCTCACTTACATTTTTGTGGTGGAGGTGGGCCCGCCCGCCCTCCCCTGGGTCCGTTTGGCTCCAAAATGAGCCAAAAACGGAGCGGGGAGGGCGCTCCGTTCCTGCGCGTGACGTCACGCGCGGGGGCGGAGCCTCCCCCTTAAGGGTGACGCGCGCCCCCGCTCAGGGGTGTCGCGCGTCGTCGCGACGCCCCTGTAACTGGTTAAAGAACAGAAAGCAGTGAATAGAAAGAAATGAGCAATTTCTACAGTGGTGGGAAGCAAGAAGTGATCCCTCAAGGAAATTATTGGGATTCATTTTTTTTAAACATGTTCATAAATGATCTGGAGTTAGGTGTAAACAGCCAGGTAAGTTTGCACATGACACCAAAAATTATTCAGGGTGGTAAAAACCAAAGCAAATGGTGGAAAGCTCCAAAAAGACCTCTCCAGATGGGGTGAATGGGCAACCAAATGTCAAACGTGGTTTAGATTTCCAATAAATGGAAATGTGAAAAAGGCAAAATAGAAGTAAATAAGAAAGGGATTGAGAAGAACTGCGCAAGTGAAGGCCGGCGGAGCAAGTGCTCAGACGGCATAGGGTGTCTTGAAAGTGCTGTAAAGCACTTTTGCGGCACCCAGAGAGTACTCGGTGCCGGCGCCGAGGCCGGCACCGCTCACTCTGCCACCGTCTGATGCCCGCACTGCTGGACACAGGTATGTGCTGTGCCGGGTGGCAGTAGGGCATGGGGAGGGCAGCCCGGGGTGGCGAGGAGGGGGCGATTGGCCAACCAGGCCAGGGAGGGGCGGGGATATCAGTGGCACACTCCAACCTATCCTCACTCCCTACCCAGGCCTGACTGGCCTTACAAGGCCTCCCCAGATGTGCACCAGCAAAATAGCTGGCGTGCATCCGAGGAGGCCCAGTGAGACCAGTGGGGCTGACAGCAGGGGAAAGGGATGAGCGTCCCTTTCCCCCCGAGTTGTGCCCTGGCTCTTCCGGCGCAGCCCCCCCCCCCCACACACACATAATGCTGCTATATTAATCCATAGCGTAGATAGACTGGGATGGCCGCAAGTAGTTCTTCAAGATTCCGTTACACTGCAGTCAGCAGCCCCTCCCCCTCACCATCAGAGCCATTCCAGCGGCGACGGCGCAGTGTCCTGCACATTGCCACCACTGTCAGAATGGCTCCGGTCTCGCTATGCCACTGATATAAGTCATTAGTGTGATCACATGTAGAATAGTGTGTACAGTTCTGTTGGCCATATCTCAAAAGTCAACATAATCCTATGTTTTGCTGGTGCTCCGGCGCTCCAGCTGAACACGTCAATCAGAAGGACGCACATGATTGAGACTTACAAAATTATGCATGGTGTAGAAAGAGCTGATAGAGAGAAAAATTTCTCCCTTTCCCACAGTATTAAAACCACAGGTCACTCAATGAAGTGGACTCTCAGGAGATTTAGGATGGACAAAAAGAGGTATTTCTTCACACAGCAGCACATTCTTAGTCTGTAAAATGTGTTGCCATAAGATGTGGTGACGACCGCTTGCTTGGATGGCTTTCAAAGAGGATTGGACAAATTCATGGAGGACAATTGGTACTACTCATGATGGCTCTGTGCTACCTCCAGGTTTAGCTGCAGTATGAATATCAGTTGCAAGGGGGTGTTGGTGGGAAAGAAGTTTGCCTTTTTCTCCTGCTTGCAGGCTTCTCAGAAGGAGCTGGCGGGTCACCATAAGAAACAGAATGCTGACCTAGATGGGCTTTTAGCATGGTCCAATACGGCTTTTCATATGTCCACTTATAGGGTGGCAGAAGTGTCTGATGCTCTCTTGGGGCTTGTTTGCTCACCTTGTGTTACTTTCTGCTTGCCTTTTAGCATCTCTGTTAATATTAGCTCACCCCCCCCCATGGGGCTGCTTATAAAAATGTGATTTTTTTTTTAAGTGTGATTGATTAAACAGTGCAATTTATTTAAAACAATGACATCACTTCTTTCTGACATCACTTCTGGCCCTAGGTCGTAGGGGGTTCCAACAGATTGTCATTCTACAAAAGGGGGTCCCGCTGTGAAAAAGGTTGGGAACCACTGATCTAAACTGACCTTGGTTTTAAGAAAAAATGGAGTAATTTATGAAGTGGAGTTTGGGAACTGTTTCAAAATATTTGTATATAATATGTATTTCCGTAATATGTTTGTGATAGTTTTTAAGAAATATAGGTTTGCATTTTAGAAAATGTTTTCCATGTTTTGAGAGTATGGATACGAGGAAATGTTAATGCATTTACATATTTGGAAAGATATGTCTGTTGATTGATTGTATGCTATTTTTAGCTTTGTGAAACAACTTTTTTCCTTGAGAATAATTGGTATTCAAAACTCATTGGGAATAAAATATACATTTTTTTTTGTCTGCACAGCTGGTAGTGTTGCTTTTTTTTACTGTATTTTTTGAGGTGTAATTAGTTCCTATAAATTGAGATTTGTTCATTATCTCTCCATTATAGCCTTCCTTTATGTTTGAGCCATGAGACTTTCACGGAGTGTTGCCATCTGATTGACAAAGGCATTCATCTAACGTCTTACAGATGATAATGGTTTATATAATGTGTAAATGGCATGGAAACTCTCCAGCACAATAAACAACCCATGTTTCCTTGAGCTTCATTGTTTTCTACAGCCTTGAACAAGGAATCAGCAGTTCTATTTCAGCACATCAGGTGAAAGGACTTGACGGGGGGGGGGGGAGAGAAGATGTATCTCTCCCACTCACAAATCACTCACAAATTTAAGAGCATGGGGAAAGTCAGATGCGAAGATGCCTGAAAAGTATTGGAATAAGAGGAAAGATGCTAAAGTACAGTCCTAAGAAATAATTTATTGGTTTGAGCGACAGCATACAGCATATTATGGCTTTAGGGAAAATATGTTCCTTCTCTTTCCCTATACAAGTTGTCACAACTGGGTAAAAGACAAATGAAGTTGGGTCAACTTCCATTGCCCGGCCGAGGTAAGATTGAGCCATAAGATTACTGATCTACACAATAGTTTTGTTTACCAATTTCAAATGAGTCACGAAACTCCAGACTCAGGCTGCAATCCTATCCACACTTTCCTGGGAGTAAGCCTCATTGACTAGAATGAGACTTACTTCTGAGTAGACATGCATAGGCTTGGGTTATCAGAGTTTCTCTGGCTTTTGACAGCAACTCTAAGTAAAATGGGGGAATAGAGGCAATGTTTGCAGGCAGTGTATTGCTTCATTGAAATATAGATGGGAACATGTGTCTTCACCTGTGCTGCAACTGGCCAACAGGAAGCATACATGCATATCCTGTCTTTTTTTATCAATCAGCTTACAAATTCACATATGTAGGTTTACTCATGCAGTGCACTTAAATGCTGATTCACATGCACAGAAGGCAGATTTTTGGTTCTGTCCTTTTTGCCCACAGTTAGCAACATACTGTGCAGGTTTGAACATGTGGACCAGCTGTCCCACATGGACAAACAAATCCATGCCACGATGGCACACTCAAGCAGAGCCATGATAACATTAAAAATATAAAAGTCATCTTCCTTCTCAGTTCACCACACCACCAGGGTCATCTGAAGCCATCCAAGAGGTTATCATCATCATCATCATCATCATCATCATCATCATTAATACTTATATACTGCTTTTTCTGTGTTGGTGTGGCTATGCAATTGCAGTTGGCAAAAGCACCTGTGCTCATCAAATATTTGGACATGATGATGAACACTTTCACTGAAGAGCTTCACAAGTCCCCAGGTTGGGCTGGAGTAAACAACACATGGAGCAATGTGTACAACTATTGGCACCCCAGTAGGAGATAGGACTGACAGTGGGGACTTGATTGCCCATTCTGGGAAACCAAATGCTCTGGCGGGTCCCACAGATCAATAGATTCAACCCCCATGTCTCTGCTGGGACTTTAACAGCCAGATATGTCTTACGGCACAATCCTGCCTAACTATAAACTGGTGGGCTTAGCGCTTCGCTGGTCTAGGGTGCTGTAAACCTATGTAAGGCACATTTTCGACACCCGGAGAGTAAGCGGTGTTGGCGCAGAGGCCGGAGTCGCTCACCCCGCTGTGGAACTTACCCAACTTCAGCTGCAGCAGGTAAGTCATGCACCAGTTAGTGGGAGGGCGTAACGGGGCATCAAGGGAGGGGGGCCATTGTCCGGCCTGGGCTGGGAGGGGGCATGGATAGCAGTGGCAATATCCTAGGCCCCTTCCTGGTCTGCACCACCCTGCCACCACCTCCGCAAATGTATACCAGGTCTGGACCTGGTGTGCATTTGAGGAGGCCCATAGGCCCTGGACTCACTTATACCCATGGAAGGGGACGAACGTCCCCTCCACCCAAGGTGCAGCCTAGCAGCCCTGGAGCAGCCCGCAATGGGCTTAGGATACAGCGGCCGGTCCTTTAGGCTGGCCACGTACCTTTACAAAGGATTGGGACTAGCTTTTCTCAAAGTGCACTCCTAGGAGCTGTGGGGCTCCTTGAGACCCCTTCAGGGGTTCCACAACCACACCATAAGTGGCCACCATATGCTCAGCGCTGCACCACTCCACACATGTGCAGGCACTCTGGGGCTCCTCAAGACTCTGCGTATGCAATGGTGCAGCTCCCCAAGACTCCATTTAGGAGTGCAAAGGGTTCTGGAGACTGAAACATTTGAGAACTGCTGTCTTAAACATCCCTGCATGTATCAGCACATCTGCAGTGTCTGTGGAGCCAGGCACCCCAGCTGCAATTGCCCATAGGACAGCTATTAAGAACCTAAAAAAGGACCTTAAAAACTGTGATCCTTAAACCCAAGAACTCAAACTGACAAAGAATAGGGCCAGTGAGGGGTCAGTGTGTTGGCACAATGGAACATATACTTAATAGAATGTTAGGAACTAAGCCAATGTCATTGTGGCTGGTTTATTTCAAAGTCAGATAGATAATACTATTTTTAACACACGGAAGGCTGGACATATATTAAACTAGAAAGGAGATGCAGGTGTGATAGAACATAGGAGCTGTATACAATTTGCTGTTGCTGACATTGAATTTGTAAGCTTGTTTCCGTACCAGTGTTTGTTTAATTTCTATCATCAGCCTTCCCATGGGAAACCAGTTATTTCAGAGGCCTCATCCACACAATAACTAAGATCAGTGAGCAGGGAGGAAAGGGTAAGGCAGGGCAATTGGCTTTCAGCAGATAGTCTCAAGGACATATGATAGGGCAATGACTATACAATGAAACCAACAGTAATCAATAATGAGGAACCAGGTGCTACTCTATCATTCCTAGAATTAATGTAAATGCAGAGGAATCCCTATGCAGAGGAACAGTTGCCTTTACCGAATGTCTAATCATTCAATGGTCTTTTCTTACTGCAATATTTCATATTGACAGCACCGCTTCAAAATCCTTTCCTGACTTACATTTCCTCCTAGCTACCTAGCTAGCAACTCCTGCTAGGCAACACAGATTGCCTAGGTTGTTAATGTCTGCAGTACTGAGGGACTAAAACTCTGACAAGATTTCCTTCAAGGCTCACACACACACACACACACACACACACACACACACACACACACACACACACACACACACACAGAGGGGGGGGGAGTTGAGCAGTAATGGTCCTCCTGCAAAACAGGAGCTTTGGAAATGCCTTCTAATATGTCCCCATACTATAGTTTGATATATCGTTAAGGATCGATTCTCAGACCTCCTTCATATATACCCAGACCACTGCGGCTGCTTCCATTTCCATGAAACCAGGTATGTTGGCAAGGGTCTGTATTAAAAAGGATGTAGAATCATATCATTCCTCTTAAGTGGTTCCTTTAATATTAACATGCAACATAAATGAGGAACCTCGCAAAGGGCCAGATGTGGTTTGTGTGGTATGCTCAGTTTGCTGGTGGAGGACACAAATGCATGACCCCAACAAATGTGAGGATAACCACAGAGGCAGAAGCAACTGCAGCAGCAACCTTGCTTTTCAGATAATATATAAAGGGGACTTATATTACCCCAGGCCACAGTGGCTGCTTCTGAGTGGCTGAGTAATTTATTTATTTATTTATTTATTTACAGTATTTTATCCCGCCTTTCTCCCCGGAGGGACCCAAGGCGGCTTACAACAGAAAAAATACAAAAAATACAGTATAAAAATAATCACATTTTAAAACAGTAAAAACAATTAATGACAATAATAAAAACAATATCTAAAAATCGATTAAAAAGATCATGGTTACAGTCACAACAGGAGCATAAAAACAGCAGCACCCCCACCTGTACCAGTGAGATGTTAAAAAAGGCAAGGGCTCAGAAGGCTTCTTGGAACAAGAAGGTTTTTAGGCCTCGCCGGAAAGTGTCCAAGGAGGGAGCAGTTCGTAAATCAAAGGGGAGGGAGTTCCATAAGGTTGGTGCCACTACTGAGAAGGCCCTGTTTCTGGCCGCCGCCCCTCGCACCTCCCTGGGCGACAGCACTCGCCAAAGGGCCTTCTCTGATGACCTAAGGAGACGAGCCGGACTATATAGAAGTAGGCGGTCTCTCAAATATCCTGGCCCCAAGCCGTATAGGGCTTTAAGGTCAAAACCAGCACTTTGAATTGGGCCCGGAAACGAATCAGCAGCCAGTGCAGCCGTCGGAGGAGCGGCCCGACGGAGTCGAACCGCCTACCTCCAGTGACCACACGGGCCGCCGCATTCTGCACTAATTGCACTTTCCGAACTGTCTTCAAGGGCAGCCCCAGGCAGCCCCACGTAGAGCGTGTTACAATAATCTAATTGCAATGTCACCGTGGCATGGATCACCATGGTCACGTCTGCACGATCCAAGTATGGTCGCAGCTGGCGCACCAGCCGAAGCTGGGCAAAGGCCCCCCTGGCCACAGCCGCCACCTGGGAATCCAGGAGCAGCTGCGGATCCAGGCGGACCCCCAAGCTGCGGACCTGCTCCTTCAGAGGGAGTGCAACCCCCTTAAGAGCAGCACGATACTCTAGTACCTGCATCGTGGATTTCCGGACCAGGAGAACCTCTGTCTTGTCCGGGTTTAGTTTCAGCTTATTAGCCCTCATCCAGGTCCCAACCGCCTCCAGGCAGCGCTCCAGAACTTCAACAGCCACCCTGGAATCAGGTGGAAAGGAGAGGTGGAGCTCGGTGTCATCAGCATATTGATAGCACCCAATTCCAAATCCCCGGATGACCTCTCCCAGCGGTTTCATGTAGATGTTAAATAGCATGGGGGACAAGATGGAACCCTGTGGCACCCCACACCTCAAGGGCCAGGATGCCGAACAGGCGTCCCCCAGCACCACCATCTGGGACCTATCTGCCAAGTAGGAGCGGAACCACCACAGAATGGTGCCCCCGACCCCAGCTCAGCCAGTCGGCCCAGAAGGACACCATGGTCGATGGTGTCGAAAGCCGCTGAGAGGTCCAGCAGAACCAACAGGGACGCACTCCCCCTGTCCAGTCCTCGGCATAGATCATCCACCAAGGCGACCAAGGCCGTTTCTTTCATATTGACAGCATCGCTTCAAAATCCTTTCCTGACTTACATTTCCTTCTAGCTAGCTAGCTAGCAACTCCTGCTAGGCAACACTGATTGCCTAGGTTGTTAATGTCTGCAGTACTGAGGGACTAAAACTCTGACAAGATTTCCTTCAAGGCTAACACACACACACACACACACACACACACACACACACACACACACACAGAAAGAGAGGGGGGCGACCAAGTAATGACACACCAATGACATATGACAAAGTAACGAGAGTCCATAATTCATATGGCTGATGTGGACAATTCACACACCAGTGTACTATTTTCCTAGTACCCAGGAGTCCTGGTGAGAGAAGCGATCCCATCTTCTGCCCATCTCATGTGGCTGGTATACAGCAAGTCCTCACTTAAAGTTCTACCTGCCTGGTAGACCTGACCTTCCGGTTGGCCCAGCCACTGTCTTTCACTCTCCATGAGGCCAGCTGAGACCCCAGGAAATTTCTGGGGCCCCTCTTTTGGCTCCTGGGTCCACTCCTGGGCCTGGGCACAATTATTTACCCCCCTCTCATGGGCCCTGGTAGCAGGCACTGTGATAATGCAAAAGTGGTAATGCATAGGTTAAGAACCATTAGGAATAGGCGGTTGCAATGGGGATGAAAAGTGTCCATTAGAAGCAGGGCAAAACAGGCGTTTCTTCTGTTTAATTATGTACATGTTTGCCTCAACTGCCCCAAAAGAAAAAGAGAGGTATACTCAGGGGCGTCGCTAGGACGTGGCGGGAGCGGGCCGCCAGGTGGATGCGCAGGACCTAACTAGGCCAGGGCAGACAAGGCTGAAAGCGACATTCTTCGCATGCTCACAATGCCGCTTGAAGTCTTGCCCTCAGAAGAGCCGAACGAAGACCCGATCGAATGAAGGCCGTAGTTAGAAGAAGACGTGATGAAGATGCTGAAGAACACGCGAGCAGCGATCATACCGGGCAGCAGCGGGGGGGGGGCAGCAGGTGCGTCACCCCCTCCCTGCGCGTCACTCCGATCAGGTTGTACACGGTACCAGGCGGGAGCAGGGAATGGCATCATGGGGTGACGTGCTGACCTCCTGCTAGGGGTGATGCACCTCATAGTGACACCGCTTTCTTCATGGTTAACAAAAGTAAAAAATATATATATTTGCCAAAGTAAAGAGTCTATAAGGAGGCAGCAACTTTATTCCTAAGCAAGTTCAGCGGCCCTGAATACGGAGAAGAATTTAACATGCCAGCAATTAAGTGCATGGAACCAGCCAGGCATTGCACACTGAAAGCAGATTTATCATCTCTCCACACACATGAATTGTAAACACTCTGCTTTTAGAATGGTGTGTGTGGGAAACTTGTGCAACAAAAGCTGGTATTAAAAGGATGTAGAATCATATCAGTTCGGGGGGGGGGCACACCTGAAAAGGCTGCAAGAAAAAATGATTTAAAAAGCTAAATCCCATCCGTAGAATTATGCAAATATAAAATCACTTTTACTACTCATCAGGTTTTGACTAGTATTTAAAAATAAAACAGCATTTAACCCACAAGAGATTCGCTCCGCAGGTATACTTGCAATGAGAGAATTTAACAAAATTTCTGATTTACAGAAAGGAAATCAAAATGCAGATACAATACACATCCTGAATAGCTTGCACTGTGCTATCAATCATAGTCACTTTGATATGTACAATTATTTGGCTCCTGTTAATTTTGAATGTTATGAATCTAGAAACCATTTTGGACAGTTTGCCATGGAAATCTGTTTGCTTACAAACCTCACCTCTGTCCTAAGTAATTCTATAGCAAATGGACTCTGTGCAATATTTCAGTTGCTGCATTGGAATCTTCCTCTTAGCCTGGCTCATGGTCAGTGTTCCTTGCAAGTTGCACTACCATACAATTCTGAGCTGAGCTCTGCACAGTACAGAGCTTGGCATTGGCCACCCAGAAATTCAGTGATGATGTGTGACATTATCTCTGAGCATCCGGAGATGGCTTCATGACTGTGTAAGTATGATTTCGCAGAAGAAACCTTCGGTTCTTATGAACCGTCAACAAGAACTTGCCTTTGCAAACAGAATTTGGCTACCCATTTTAAATAGGTCAAGAATAAGTGCTGACAGGCTCCAAGGGATGCGAGAGGACAAGGCTTCCGGTTTCAATTAAGCCCCGCCCGCGCCTTAGAGGTTTGAACTGTATTTAACTGTCAACGTTCTTCTGAGGTCTTTTTCATCCAGCAGTGGTTACACTGCGTCTGCCTTGTGAGGAGGGAAACGTCGGCTAAGAAACGAAGATCTTGTCCGTGGTTGGAACAGTTTACATTTGTGTGTCAGTGGTGACTGGCATTAAAGAAATCCATCACACAACTACGGTTTAAAGATTTTTATTTTCTTCATTTGTGTCTACATGGCTGCGGAACCCATACTTCCCAAAACTGTGGTACTTCATGACTGTGTCGTGATACCATGAGCCAGAAGAAGGGTTCTGTGCACCAGCATGGACCTCTTAGTCCCTCTAAGAGGTCCGTGCTGGTGCACAGACCCCATCTTCTGGCTCATAGTATCACGACACAGTCATGACACCATCTCATGGCCATATAGCTCATGGCCAATACTCAGGGTTAGAGCTCCACCCTCACTAACAGCACAATCCTAACCAACTTTCCAGCACCAAAGCAGCCACAATGCAACTCTGAGGTAAGGGAACAAATGTTCCCTTACCTTGAGGAGGCCTCCGCAACTGCCCCCCCCCCCCGTGCAGGATGCAGCGCATGATCCTTTATCACTACTGCATTGGCGCTGGAAAGTTGGTTAGAATTGGGCTATAAAAGACAGTGTTCACACTGGAAGTTTCCATTTTTAGATCTGCATCCAGACCACACCCAAAGCCTACCAACATCATGCATTGGTAGGTCAGATGACTGGATCATGTGAAGTTTCTGTACATTATCTGGCCATATGCTAAGAGTCATATGTGACACTTTTGTTAAGTCAGTTACAATATGTTCAAGAACAGGAGCATTTGTATTTAAATTCTTTTTCTAGACAACAACTAAATGGTCCTTCACACGTGCTGTTCTCTGCTGTTCTTTACATCAGACATGTTACTTGTCAAAAGCCTTCTTGTACTTCTTCGCTGATTACAGCTGGAGAAGCAGACCATAATGACAATGAATGTCAGTTTGAATAATCAAATCCAAGTAGCGTTTTACAACTTGCTCTAATGCATTTTCAGTCAATTATCCCACTATCTTCATTCATTCCTACACTCACATCAAAGAGTTTTCCTCAGTAAATATTTCAAGATCCAGCTCTAAATCGATAGGTCAGCTCTTTATAAATCAATATTCTCATTGGTTGCAAGAGGAATCACCCTGCCCTTAATACAAAGACACTATCAGCCATTAATCAGAGAACTGTCTGTCTGGATGTCATTCAGAGGTCATCTAATCTAACCCACTATAGTGCTGCAATATCCTCCATATGCACATGGCCACCAAACACTGTGGATCATACCAAAAATGTCTTTGAGGCAAAGGCAGTGTTTCATAAATCAGTACTAAATAAATAGACAATGGGCAGCCGCAGCTCAATCCTATTCAGCGCTGGTGCAGAAGGGCTGCACGGCCCGTGGGATTAAGTGCTAGGATTAAGCAAGCCGGAGTTCTTCTCGGGGCAAGAGGACATTTGTCCTACCATCATTATGGAATGTATTACATATATCCAAGGCATCTGAGCATGTTACTATCAGGAACAGAACAATTTTCTTTTCATTCTCCAGCTTAACAGCTCCTATAGCTTTAATATACCATTCAAATTGCTTGCTAAACCTTTTCTAGGCTTGGGCCACATTGGTCCCAAGACTAAGTGCTGATGGAGGGTTTACTTGCACCTGCAGAGGCTCTCTCTTAGGGTGCAGTTTTAATATTACTGTATATTTCTTCCTGGCTTCTCCAGCAACTTCCAACTTTCATGCCTGGTACTATGTGTTTGCTTCAGTGGCGTCGCACCATTTACTCCCCGGCACGAGGCGGCCCCACCCCCTTGCTGTTGGAGCCATTCAGTGCGGCGAAGACAACGCGCAGTACACTCCCTGCGTGTTGCCTTCGCCGCACTGAATGGCTCCGACGGCGAGGGGGCAGGGCCGCCTCGTGCCGGGGAGTAAACAGAGGTTAGCACAGTGTGGAACTTACCATTCCGCCCCACCTTGAGTGATGCGAGTGTAGAAGGAACAAACACTTTTTTTTACCTAGGGGAAAATGAAAGAAAACATAAAAGCTTAGAGTCTTTGGTTGTATATTAAGGTTCCCAGCTGGATGCATCCCCAAACCTGATATGGAGGTGTGGTCTGGAGGTTGAGCCGGTGCCCTGCCTTAAGATGCTAAGCAGGATCAGCCTTGGTTCTCACCTGGATGGGAGACGGAGATGGAAACTGCTGACAAACCTCATGAAGGCACTTTGAGAAGGTGTGGAATGTCTGGAATGTGGAGGAGTCAGCCAGTGATAGATAATATCTTGTCAACCATCAGAGGGTGAACTGTAGCTACTGTGCCTTTACCCCGCAGAGCACCAACATGCCAAAAATGGCGCAAATTTTTGGGCCCTCTGAGTCCTGGAAGGCTTGAAATGAAGCTAAATGCATCATCGCCCCCCACTCGGGGTGGGTTAGCAACGCAACTGCCCCCCCCTTGTGGAAAACAGACACAGGAGGTTGACATTTTAAGCAGAGAAATGGTGGGGGAAGGGGAACGGTTGCTTAAGCATGTAATCTTATAGGCACATTCCTGGAAGTAAATCCCACTGAACACAATGGGACTTACTTCTAAGAAGACATGTCTAGGATTGTGCTGTAATAACTCTTTTTCTTCTGGTCATTTTTCTGCTGCAAATTACATAGATACCTGTATCTTTCCCCCCTCTGTGTGTGGAAGAGCAGTTGTATGGGTAATTTTGATCAGGAAAACTGCTCTTGAGGAAAGAGTTAAGCACCACCCCATTCCTCTACTTACAATCTCAGCTTCTCACTACTGCTTCTTATTAAAAGGAAACGTTGGGCAGGGGTTCTGTTAACACGTATCTGCCTTGTAATATCTAGTTTGGAATGAAATGGGTAATGAATACAGATCCATGATAGGCAGTCTGCTTGGCAGAAGCACAGAGAACCTGTTAATTGAATTTGCGCTCTTCTATTTCACGGGGAAAAGAACAACACATTAGTTCTTGGTTTCCTGCAAACCTTTTATATTCCACACTCTATCTTTTTTGTCATTGCATGATAGGAGAAAGATGGAGAAAGAGGAGAAAGGTGAAGTGTCCCCTAAATGGCTTGCCCCCCAAATGGCTTGCAATTTAAGCCACAGCAATAGCCATTTTCGGGTTGGGTGGCAAAGGGTGGGAGTTTTCTGCCTGAAAGTGTACAAAGCACATATGCTCACAGATGTAATGCTGTCAGAAATGGGATGTCTGGATTGAGTTTTTCCTCTCCTCATCATGACATTATGCTACACAATATGTACATTATGCTACACAATATGTACAGTATACATAACGTGTACATATGTTATGTATGTATACTTAGCATGTACATGTTATGTATGTATACATAGCAAGTATATGTTATGTATGTATGTATACATAGCATGTACATGTTATGTATACATCATAACAAATGGGTGATGGAGAGTAGGTGAAACTACTCAACTTCTACTTTGCATCTATCTTCTCTTCAAACAAGACCGCGTTCGATCTAGTGAGAACTGAGCAACAGAGGAAGTGAGGAATTACCATGCGAGTAATTACGGATGTGGTTTGGGATCATTTAGCTGCTCTAAATGAATTTTAATCTGTGGGCCCAGATGAGCTAGGGTGCTCAAACAACAGGTGGATGTTATCTCAAAGCATCTGTCAATAACCTTCAAGAAATCTTGGAGAACCGGGGAAACACTAGGAGACTGGGGGCGAATGTGGTCCCTATCTTCAAGAAGGGGAAAAAAATCTGGAGCAAATTATTACCAGTCTGTGAGCATTTAGAAAGGAGGGTTAAGATTGCTAAGAGCCAGCATGGTTTTCACAAGAACACGACTTGCCAGAAAAGCTTTATGTCTTTCTATGATAGAGTGCCAGTGGGTGGCGCAGTGGGTTAAACCACTGAACCACGAGCTGTCGATCAAAAGGTTGGCAGTTCGAATCTGCGACGGGGTGAGCTCTCGTTGCTTGGCCAGCTCCTGCCAACCTAGCAGTTCCAAAGCATGTTAATGCGAGTAGATAAATAGGTACCACTTGCGGGAAGGTAAACAGTGCTCCGTGTTCCTGCCGCATGCTACGCGCTGCGGCAAAGAGAGTCATGCCAGCCACATGACCACGGAGGTGTCTTCGGACAACACCAGCTCTTCGGCTTTGAAATGGGGATGAGCACCACACCCTAGAGTCGGACACGACTGGACTTAATTGTCAGGGGTCACCTTTACCTTTACCTTTACCTATGATATGGGAGTGGCCAACCTTTCAACATGAATGCTCCTGGCCCTTTAGTGCTTGTATAGGTGAGAACATAAGTAGAGCCCTGCTGGATCAGGCCAAAGGCCCATCTAGTCCAGCTTCCTGTATCACATTCCTGAGGGCATTTCAGTACATGCAGCTGCTTTAGCAGCACCATCAGCAATTGCAGCTGCCAAGATACTTTCTTCTACACAACTCTTAAGAACGCAGAGGCCCTAATGGTGGGAGGTTGGCCACCCCTGGACTAGTTCAATAGATCAGGTGGATGTTGTGGATATATTATATATGGATTTCTGTAAGGCTTTTTGCCCACCATGTCCTAGTGGACAAGGTGCTCAGCCATTCTCAACCTTCTTTTAGCTATGGCCCCTTAGGAGCTCTTCTCAGGTTCCAGAACTCCTCAGTCAAAGAAGGATACAACACGGATTAACATAAAATCATTTATTCACAATCCAACAACAATAACAAAAATTTCCTGATGCTTCAGAAGTTAGACCTATTTGCAGGGATGTGGATCAAGTCTCTGACTCCAAGTCTCGAGTCTCGTCTCAAGTCTCTGGGTACAAGTCTCAAGTCAAGTCAAGTCATATAAATATTTGACTTGTCATAAAAGGTTCCAAGTCTCGAGTCGGGTCTTTCAAGTCTTTTATAATCGTCGAGTCAAGTCCAAGTCGAGTCATTGACGCGACTTGAGTCTGAGTCAGTAGACTCAAATCTACATCACTGCCTATTTGGGTGTATATTTGGGGTGCTGATTCCAAAATGGCATTGGTTTTGCCATATCAGCTCTAGTTTGGGAGATATGGCATAACCACCTTATATGCTGATTCAAGCAGCTCCCTTATGAGGAAGCCATGGCATCAGTTTCCTCATGAGGGAGCTGCTTGAATCGCATATAAGGTGGCTATGCTGTATCTCCAAAACTAGAGCTGATAGGGCAAAACTGATGCCATTTTTGGAATCAGTGACCCAAATATACCCAAGAATAGATCTAACTTTTAAGGCACCAAAACGTGTGTTGGGTTTTGTTGAACACCAATGTGGTCCCCTTCAAGTATGCCAGGGCTCCCGGGGGGGGGGGGATATGGCTCCCATTGAGGATGTCTGCATGGCTGGCTGATGGACCGTACTCAAAGAGAGCTTGTCAATGGCTTCTCATTGACCTGGAGGGAAGTGATGAGTGGGATGCCTCGGGGCTCTGTCTTGGGTCCAATGTTGTTGAATATCTTTATAAATTACTTGGATGAGTGGGTAGAGAGGATACTGTTCAAATTTACAGATGACACCAAACTGGGAGGAGTAGCTAATGACCTAGAGGAGCAGGATCCAAGATGATCTTGACAGGATAGAAAACTGAGCAAATGCAAACATTAACTTCAACAGATATAAATGTAAAATTCTGTATAGCCACGTGCTGTGCATCTGATAATCTCCCTGGCAGGGGGCCTTAGTACAGGGGTGGTGGTGGTGTGATTGGGTGCCAAATGTAGTCTTTATCCTATACTCCATCGTGAGGGAGTGAGTAGGGCAGAGGGGTAGCAGGAGGTACAGTTTTCTGCTTTTCCCCCTTCCCCATTGTTCTGTGTGGGGTTCCTCCTACCTATGCCCATTCTATCATTGGTGTAGCATTTTTCTGGTGGTGTCTGAAGAGGGGTTAAGATATGGTGTGCATTGACTCCTCACCCTTCCCACGTCTCTTATGTCCCTCCTGTGTCATGCCCCAATCTCCTCCTCCCTGTTTTGGCCTCTCCACCAGCAGAATTGCACTGGCACCTGAGTGATGTCCGAGCTACGTTGATACAGCATTTTTCAGATGTTGTGCTGGCATCTGTGGTGTGTCTGTCGGTGCATGGGCTTCTACACTGGCAGGTCTATCATTGTGCCAACATATGTGGAGATACACTAGAGCAGTGGTGGCCAACCTTTTTATGACATGTGCCACTTTTAGTTTTTTTGTATCTTGGGTGTGCCACAAAAATAAATAAATAAAGTAAATAAATAAATAATAAATAACCGTGTTTTTATTTTATTAAATAACCATGTTTAAATAAAAACAGAATCACCTTCAGTTACTTAAGGTTTATTGTTATATCATTCTTAGAGCACGTAACAATGAACCATAAATGAGCCAGGATGGTGTAGTAGTCTAATGCAAGTACACTCTCTCTCTCTCTCTCTCTCTCTCTCTCTCTCTCTCTCTCTCTCTCTCTCTCTCTCTCTCTCCTCATGTGCTTCTGTAGTTTGCCCTCTCTCTCTCTCCTCATGTGCTTCTGTAGTTTGCCCTCTCTCTCTCTCTCTCCTCATGTGCTTCTATAGTTTGCCCTCTCTCTCTCCCCCCTCATGTGCTTCTGTAGTTTGCCCACTCTCCCTCTCTCTCTTCTGGGGCCTGGTGAGTTTCCTTCTGGGGGTCTGGGTCTTTGGGGAGGGTTTTTTTTCTTTGTCCGGGACCGCTCGGGGCACGTTGGGCAGAGGGTTGGGGGGGATCGTGGGCTTCCTTTCCACCCCCTTTTTTCTTCCTACCCCTTTGTCGCTGTCTCCTTTCTTTCTTTGTTCCCTTCTTCCGTTCTTCTGCCTTCTCCCCTCTTTACTTTCCTGGGGGGTGGTCGGGTGGTCTGGTCGCCCTTGTCCGCGGCTCGGGCTCTGGGGGGGGAAGGGGTGCGTCGGGACGTGCGATGCATGGCTCGGCTTGCCTCGGGAGGGAGATGGGGGGGTTACCCGGAGGGAGGTTCGTCGCGGCTGGCTGCGGGGTGGGAAGGGGATCGCGGAGCTGGCTCGTCGCTACCGCGGCGGCTCACGGACGTGCTTCGGAGCCCTGCTGGGCCGTCAGGAGGGTTTGAGCGGGGGGAAGCTGAGGGTTAGGGGAGCGGGAGGGGGACCTTGCCGCTCCTTTGTCCACGCGGCGGTCCGCGCCGCGGCGGCCGGGCGAGTGAGGGCGGGATAGGGTGGAGGGTGGGAGGAGAAGGAGGAGGCCCGCGCTGCTCGCGGTTTTCCCATAGCGGCGGTTTACACGCCGCTGGGCCTCTGGGAGCGATATCTCTGGGGCTCCACGCAGTCCCTCTCTCCTCACAGTGCCTGCGTGGCCCCAGCCAATGCTGAAATACTTTGAAGCTGAGCTGCATGCTGGGAGGAGCACAGGGCAAGTCACATGCTGCAGCTAGCTATTTTCAGCCTCCGTTGAAGAGCCGGAAAATCTAGCAGGGAAGAAGAGAGGCATGTGCGACCGCGTGCCACCCGACGGACCTTCCCGTGCCACTCTGTGGCACGCGTGCCGCGGGTTGGCCACCTCTGCACTAGAATATCTCGAGGATAATATTGGGCCTTCACATTTTTTCATTTTGGGCATGGGGGAAGGAGAAGTCATCCCTGTTTTCTCCTATGATGCTGATGGATAATCTTTTGATTGCTTCATTAACTTCTTTGGAATTCTGTACTGAGGCCTCATGGTACCATTTTTACAATGGTAAAAAATGGAAGTGCATTTCTAAAGGTTCACAGCAGACCCAGGTCATGCTCCCCAACCCACTTCCCCCTAACTCAGTTGTCTTCTTGGTGGAACTGCCACGGAACTCCTAGGCATTGTAGAAGGTTTGGGTTGAAGCACTCTGCTAGGGTTATGGCATTGTATCACACCCATCTTTTATTCTAAATCATAAGTCAGTGCCCTAATACTTGCCCCCTGCGCATGCACACACACACACACACACACACACACACACACACACACACACACACACAGAGCGAGAGAGCGAGAGAGAAAGAGAGAGAGAGAGAGAGAGAGAGAGAGAGAGAGAGAGGTGGCTGCTGCTGCTGCTGCTGCTGCTGTTCTCATTCATAAAATATCTTCGGATACCTTATCTTAACAGTTCAGTAATGCTCCAAAAATTCAAATCCTTAGCTGAAGTAAAGAACAACTGTAATGGTGACTTGCCCTGCAATATAACACTTCACTAATTCCACTTGATCTTCAAAAGGTACTTGTAGAACTCTCAAAGCTTGTTGGACTACATCTACCCACTCATTAGATCTCCTGGTTTAATGGGATGTCCAGAGATTGCAGAGAAACCTGACGGTCTCACAGGATATACATCACTACTAGACATTGTTTTTCACCTACTACACTCCTTGCCAGGTATACTACTTTGTTCGTTCTTCTGGAGCTGATTATAGAAACCTGCCTTGCTCTTGATATATGAGCTCTGGTTTGACCAGTTTCTTTTGAAGCTTACTTCACTGTTGCCATATTTGTTGTATTATCTCAGTGAGCAAGACTTCACTTAATACTGAGCTGCTATCCTTACTTATTAATTGGGAACAAGAACCTGTGTTGAATGGACTATGTGAATAATTGTACACAGGTACAGACTATCAGGGCCAGTCTGGACAACCCCCCCCCCAATTAGCCCCAGATGATAAAAGGTGTGTGTGTGCTCACACTGATGTCATGGCTACTCCACTCTCTTCTAGTTCTTTTAATTGCATGTAGTTCATTCAAACTTTTAAAATAGGCTTAGTAGCACCCATAAAGGGAAAGTTCAGATGCACTACCCTCCATGTGATTGAGAAAGTTAACCAAGAAGAGGAAGGAAGGGGAGGAGCCAGACCAAGCGGTATGAGCACACAAAACTGTTATTTTCTAACTGTTCCCAGGAACACAATGTACCCAGAACAATTTAACAAGTGATCAGCCCTAATGGAAGTAATATTACCATTTCCAGACTCTAAAATATTATCTTTTCTTGAAAGTTACATAAGATTCAAGGGTTACTGATGGAGAAACAGCTAGCCTTGAACATCAGTGACAGTTATAATCCTCAATGACTCAATTATCTCAGGGTGTTGGTAATGGTTAGTTAACAATGCCACAATTTATTAGTTATCCAAAATCCCATTTTTACACCTCTTTCTCATCTATTTGACCATTGAACCTTCTCTGACAGTTGCTTCTCTCTCTTCCAGTGTTATTCCATTATCTCATTGGCTCAAACACATGAAAAGCCACTGTTCTTCCTCATCTCATCCGTATCCTTTTTTTGCCATGGCATCCGCAGCTGCCTTAATACTGGATCCAAGGATATATAGCAGGGGTGGCCAAAAAGAGCCACATACAATAAACTTTAGATGTTTGAGAGCCACAATATTTAAGAAGCATTTAAATTCTGAAATATATTTACTCACCATGAACATTAAACTTATGCTTTAATCCAGTGGACTCTCGGTTTATACTTGGTAAATAATTATAAAGCTTGAAAAATTCTTATTTACCTTTTATGCTAATTGTGATGCAAAAAGGAGCTCAGCCAACGTATTTCCAAGAGCCGCACATTATACGTCAAAGAGTTGCATGTGGCTCAGGAGCTGCAGTTTGGCCACCCCTGATATATAGCTTGCCTTGTCCCAATCAAAACATCCTCAAAGTCATGAAATAAGTTGAAGTAGTGTTAGGATAGGATTTCAGCCCAGCTTGTCTCACTTTATCCCTTTGGAATGCTATGCTGGCTGGAATACAAACGTTTCATCTGAACTTTGTGTACCAGAGTATCTGTTTTCTTTTTGTCCACTAGTTGATCAATATCCTTGCACATAAAGGGGACTGCCAATGGATATACAGAAAAAAGTGAAGGGAGGAAATCTATTTTCTTCTGAATTCCTTCGCCACTTCTGGCATTTTGTGCAAAGCTTCTTACAATGTGCTAATGATTTCCACATAGTACAGAACCCGAAAACTGGAAATAATTTGTAAAAATGGAAAGAACATACTCCATTGGGGTTGAAGTCACCTGATATTGCTGATATTATTACCTAGCCTATGGGCAGGATAATTCATTAAAGCTATCTCAGAAATACTGTGCTCATAAGAATATAGAGTATGGTATTATGAAAAAACAGTTCTCAGGCTGTTTTTATTCACTTTCCCCAGTGGAAGTCTGATTAGTATTAAGATTAATTGGGCCCCAATTAATTAGGCAAATACCCTCATCCAAACCTCCATAGGAGCTCCTATTCACGCAAAGGGTTCCTGAATGTGCTGCCTTCCCTGGGCATTCCAAATTTGCAATGGAAATATGCATATATCGCTGACCCCGTCACTGAAGTGAACATAGAAGGCCTCAGGAAGTGCACAAAAGGAATAGACAGAGCTTGGAAATAAGATTTGGCATTCATTTTAATAATGATAGTTAGGGCTGCTGCAAAGTTTTGCGAAATTCTATTTCTGTGAAAAGCATGTATTGGTTGCTACATATTAATAAGGTCCTACGCATAGGTTTGGTCATGTTTTCATCAAATTGACACACTTGCTCATACAAAAGCAGTGACTGGATACTCACAGCCATTCAATTAAGCCAAGTGTGGGTGACCACAATCATGTAATGTGTAAAGTTGCCAATGACCTCACTTTCTCCTAACTCCATCTTGGTTCCCTAGCTGGCATCAGTTGCGTTGCTAGCAGGGTCACGTGGGGGGATCATTGCCCTGCCCCCCTTTGCTCCTGCAAGGCTTCATTTGAAGCCTTCCAAGAGCCAGGGAAGGAAAAATGCGCCTATTTCGGAGCATTTCAGATCCGCGGCTGCAAACGCAGCCCTCTGGCTGCAAAAACGACAGTTCCTGTCATAGACAAAATCTGGCTCCCAACACTCAGTAAAACAACTCACAAGACAGAAAAAAGAAAGCCTGTGCTCAGGCAGCGATCCAAGTTCGGGGTTACCTGCGGTCATAGCCACACTTTACTCGCTTCTGGTGTTAATTACCTGCCCTGTATTGCGCACCTTTTCAGGTTTGGCACCTTACTCTTCTTCAAAAGCAGCCTCTGACATCCCTTGAGGCACCGGCGTCACTAGGACGCGCGCCGCCCCAAGGCAGGGAGAACGCGCGTCACCCTAATGCCCCCCATCCCCTCAGGCTGCATCACGATTTTTTTGAGGGGGCGACCCGACGGGACGCTGCCCCGGGTGCCCCACCGACGCTGCCCCCGGTCGGCTGCCCTGGGTCTTCTGACAAGGACCACTGCATCACAATGTAATTTATAACTTTTTCGCGCATGCACAGACCGTTCCTGAGGGAAAAGGGCAGCCCTTTTCCCTCAGGAACGGTCTGCGCATGCACGAAAAAGGTATAAATTACGTTGTCGCAGTGGGCCTTCATTAGAAGGCCCTGGAGTGCCGGCCCGGGAGGACGGTCCAAGGCCTTCTCCTGGCCTCGGAGTCCGAGGCCAGGAGAAGGCCTCGGACCTTCCTCCCCGCTCGGAGCCGACGCGAGCAGGAGAGGTGACGTGCGTGGGTGCGCGTGCACGCGCGTCACCCTTCTGCGCATGTCACCACGAGGCAACCCGCTCTCCTCGCCTCACAACAGTGACGCCAGTGCCTTGAGGTTAACATCATGGCAGTTTGCTGCTGTTTTACACCTGAGGAGGTCCACAGTTGTGTGTTTTATTGTTTTTAACTTGTTTTTTATGTGTTTTTAACGAACCATGAGCTGTCGATCGAAAGGTCGGCTGTTCGAATCCGCACGACGGCTCCTGCCAACCTAGCAGTTCGAAAGCAAGAAATTGCAAGTAGATTAATAGGTACCGCGTCAGCGGGTTGGTAACAGCGTTCCATGCGCCTCGGTGTTGAGTCATGCTGGCCACATGACCATGGAAAACGTCTTCGGACAGCGCTGGCTCTTCGGCTTTGAAACGGAGATGAGCACCGCTCCCTAGAGTCGGACACGACTGGACTTAATTGTCAAGGGATACCTTTAACTTTAACGTGTATTTACTTGTTTTCTAAAATAAAATATTTTTTTCTACAGGGCTTTTAATCCTGTAAAGCCCATTTCATTGAACAGTATTTACCTTATTTTTCGCCAGCTTTTCTGATTCCTTAACTTTAATCTTGCTTCACAATCGTTTTTTGTTTAGTCGTTCTTGTACGCTGTTGTTCCTGGCTGCTGTAGCAACCTGTAGAGGGCTTCTGGCATCCTTTAATCCAGGGGTTCTCAACCTTTGGAGGCCCAGTACCCCTATCATGGTCCAATTTTCTGAAGTATCCCCTGCTAATTAATTGCTAATTAATTGGATTAATTAATTAATTATCTAATTTATCGTTTAAAAATAAAAAGTATTAAAACAATTTTAAATGTGAAAAAATGTCTTATTTAACTGTGTGTGTGTGTGTGTGTGTGTGTGTGTGAGTGAGTGAGTGAGTGAGTGAGTGAGTGAGTGAGTGAGTGAGTGAGTGAGTGAGTGAGTGAGTGAGTGGAAGGCCCAACACAAAATCAGAGAGACAGAAGGCGGGGGGATTGCATTTTCTCAACTACAAAAAATACAGTGCACAGATGGGAGAGAAGGAAAAAACCCAAACAAACAGAGAGCTTGATCTCATGTTAGTGCAAAAAGACACATGCCAGGATCTCTTTTTTCTCCAAGCCATCTTTTCCCTCTCCCACTTCCCAAAATCAGCTCCTCCCTCCACCACCCCACCCCACTCAGTCTCTTTTCTGTTAGCATCTGAGAGAAGCAGACACTCCAGAAGCAGGCAGTCCTCATCTTGTTGCAAGGAACCCCCGGCTTGCGTTCTGCTGCTCTGAAGTGAAAATGAAAGTGAAACTGCAGAGCAGTTTGAATGGTTGGCTCGCCGACACTCAGCTGATCCACAGAGATAAGGAGCAGCCTCTCGCATACCCCCACCAGTGGGAGGCCAGAGCTGGGAGCTTGGGGTGGGGCATTTTTTAAATAAATAAATAAATAAACCTCTAGTCGCCGACAATCAGCTGACCTTAGCTGATAAGGGGAAGCCTCTCGCGCACCCCCGCCTGATGGTCCACGTACCCCTAGGGGTACACACACCACAGGTTGAGAACCTCTGCTTTAATCTCTTTATCAGCAATCTCTGTATTGATTGCTATACAGCACTCCACCACTAGGTGGCAGAACGTCTTTGTTAAGCTGTGCTGCAAGTACAAAGGCAGCTCAGCAAAAGCAGAGCCTCAGTGTTCAATGATGAGGTAAGCTGCTTATGTTTCAAACAAGCCTTGTCAGTAGAGCAAGCTGTCCTAATATTCATTGCTTTCTCAAGATGTTTAAAAGCAAGCTTTGTAGTGTGTTGTGGAATTTGCAAAGCTTTTTCAAGCATGCAATACAAGCAAGCTGGATTGTGGGTTTGCAAATGATAGCTCACTGCAAGCCCTGTCTCACCCTGCAAATAACTCTTTTTTATTTGCAATTAATTTTTTATTTGCAAGGGTTGGTGGCTTGATAATCCTTTGCTTTGAATAGTTTGGGGGGGGGGAAGCCTTTGCATTTTACACTTATTTTACGTCTTTAAAAATGCAACTTAATCAGCAGGGCTGTTAAAAAAATAATGAATGGCGCAATCCTGCATAACTTTAGAGTGGCGGAGTGCATGCTACGCCACTCTAAAGCATCGCAAAAATGCTATAAGGCACTTTTTCGACAACTCAGGTGTAAACGGCACTGGCGTGGAGGCCAGCACAGCTCACACTGCTGCATAACTTACCTGACTTCAGCTGCCACAGGTAAGTCCCACACCGGTCAATGGGAGGGTGCGATGGGGCGGCGAGGGAGGGGGGCCACTGGCCAACCCAGGCTGGGAGGGGACATGAATATCAGTGACAATGTCCTAGGCCCCTTCCCAGCCCGCACACACCCAGCGTCCCTGAATGTATGCAAGGTCTGGACCTGGTGTGCATTCGAGGAGGCCCATAGGTCCCGGGCTCGCTTACACCCGGGGAAGGGGACAAATGTCCCCTTCTCCCAAGGTGCAGCCTAGCAGCCCTGGGGCAGCCTGCAATGGGCTTAGGATACAGCGACCGGCCCTCTAGGCCGACCACATGTCTTTACACAGGATTGGGCTGTATATTAAGTATAGTATGGATATATAGATATTCCCTTTTTTCCAATTCTAACTGCTTTGAAATCATCTATCTAGTACACTTTTAAAGCAGTTAGAATTTATAAAAATGGGAATTTGGAATAAAAACACATAACAACGCTTTCTGCTATTTTCATTTTGGGTAAACACCACTATCTGCGAAAAAATAAAACCATTTTCTCCCAACTCTAAATATTAGGTCTCAAAAGCCACAAAGGATAATTATAAGGATTATGTTTGGGAGCAATTTCATTGCAGTTTTGTAAACATTTGGAGGATAAGGAAAACATTCCCATATTTTGCCAAGGAGTGCTTACACCAGTGAATAGTAATTTGTCTAGTAACTGCTAACCAAAGTTTGAATCCAGTAGCAACCAGTCCAGCTATTTTATACTGGTAGCCACATCCAGTACTGAAGTTTTTTGTTTTTCAACGATAAGTGCTACTTGATTGGAATGAAAAACTTTTGTTTTCATTCTTTGCTCTTTTTTTAAGCATTCTCAGCAAGGTTGAGTCCCCTATATAATAACTAATGGCATCGCTCCTTTTCCTACATGGCTGAAACCTCTACCAGGATTCTCAATTTTCAAACTGTGCTCCAGGGAAATCCCCTCAGAGTGGTCCTGGATGAGAAGAGTCTTCATCAGTACTGAGAACCATTTTTCACACTTGCCAGTCAGCTCTTGAATAGCTACATCCCTGTATTGTATGTCACATATATTCAGTGCACTGTAAACAACTGCTTAATATTGCTACCCAAGTAAGATAGATGCTTCCAGGCTCTGTGGTTCGATTTAGACAGGAAGAATGTCCAAACAGCCTAAGGAGGAGTTTAGAACTCTTATGACCAAGTTCTAAGATTTGCTGGACTCGCAAATAAGCGTTTAAGATGGGACTTACTGGTTATTGTAACCACACAATATCACAAAGTATGATGTGGTATTCCTCTGCTACAAGGACGTGCCCTGCAAAAATTGAATGTATGATCTAAATTCTAGAATCTAGAATATGCCCCATTATCCTCTGCAACACACTAACAGCCCAATCCTGCCTAACTTTGCGCCCTGCGATGCAGCAAGGCTCCACCGCATCCAGGGTGCAAAGCAGGCAGGCGGGAGGTCACCTCAGGGGAAGGGATGTTTATTCTCCTCCCCTCGGGTAAAGTCCCAGCTACTGCTCTGATGGAGCTACTTGAATGTGCACCCGCTATTTAGCTGGCACAAGTTCAAGAGCCACATGTAGCGATGGCTAGACTCAGGAAGGGGGATAGGATTTCAGCGTAGCCTTCGCTGCTGATCCTTCCCCATTCCCAGGGTTGGTCGACCAATCCCAACCCCCCAGAACACCCCGTTCTACCATTCACCTGCACCTCTGCTGCCCAGCAGAGAACTTATCTTCCCTGGCGGGCGCAGTGTCAAATGCAACACATGCCTTATGGCATGTTTGCGACTCCTGAGACCAGTGGAGCAGCGTTCTGCCAGTCTAAAATGTAGAAAGGATTGGGCTGCAAGTTTCAATTGATGACATCTAATGGTTCTTTGCCAGATGGAAATTTCCTTGAAGGCAGGAAAAGTTTTCAGACTGGATTATAAAATGTTCCAGGCCAAATGAAGCATAATATGCTTCTTAATACATCTGCATCACACACCTCCTCCAAGAGACTCAGGGAGGTGTATATGGGGGTTATACCATTGTACTCTCTCAACAAGCCTCTGGTCTAGGATAGGCTGAGAGATACCGACCTTCCCAAGCCCATCCTGTAAGCTTCACAGTTAAGGAAAGGTGTATGAACCCAGGGCTCCTCATCCAAGTCCACAACATATGCATAAGGCAGCGATTTTCAGCCAGGGTGCCATGGTAAATTAGTGTGCCACAAATAGCCTGCAGGTGTGCCATGGAAGTTGCAGAGACGTAACCACGGTGGAGCGCATGGTTCACTCGAACCAGGTGCTCGGGCGGGAGGGCAGGGCAGTCACCGATGCGAAGTGCTGCATTGTGTTGGCTCTCCCTCCCTCCCTGGAGCCCATTACGCTCCGAAATGAGTGAAAAACGGGCAGGGGCGTCAACGTGACGCGACACAGGCCCCGCCCCCACGCGCCAGGCGCCGGGAGGGCGCCCGACATTTCTGGAAGTTTGAGGGAGGGTCATTTATTAGTAGGGCCATTGGGGGATGTGAGCCCCCAGCCGGCAGTGTGGTGTGCCTTGTCAATTGTCCAAAAACTGATGGTATGCCTTGGCAATTGTAGCACCTTGTCAGTGTGCTGTGAGATGAAAAAAGTTTGAAAATCACTGATATAAGGAGAAGCTTTCATTTTTGTCTCCCCTTCCAACTCACCGAGGCCACATAACAAGCTCCTTTTTCATCTCAGAGGAGTTCAGAAATCTGTATGTGATGCTTTACAGGGGAGCTGCAGTTCCGAAAAAAAAGTCCTTTTCCTTTTTATCCATGGGTGTGCTTGAACAGTGCAAACGTATCAGAGCATGTAACTAGAGCTCCACAAAGAAATACAAGACATGGTGTCTCAGAAAAAGGCACACTTCTTCACCAAGTTCTCCCATTGGGTCAGGTTGCTTACATGAATAGTGGCACAGAGAGACTGGCCAGCCAAGGTTAAGACAGAATTTCAGTCAATTTATTTGTTTGCTTATTTGTGTGAAGAAAGGGCTGATTTGTGCCCATGAAAGGGCACCCAAGGGGGCACTGGCGTCACTGGAGCGTGGCGGGGGGGGCGGGCCGCCAGGGGGTGACGCGCGTCATGGGGTGACGCGCGCACCCCCTCGCGCGTCACCTCCGTGACGCGCGTCGCCCTCCGGACGCTCCGAGGCCGGCCCAGGAGCCGGCCTCGGAGCGTCCGACCCCGTCGACGCTCCAGGGCCTTCTGAAGGCCCAGGCAGCGTGTCAATCCGGGTATTTCCCGGATTTTCGTGCATGCCCAGACCCGTTTTGAGGGCAAAAAGCCCTCAAAACGGGTCTGCGCATGCGCGAAAATCCGGAAAATACCCGGATTGACGCGCTGCCTGGGCCTTCTTTCAGAAGGCCCTGGAGCGCCGACGAGTTCGGACGCTCCGAGGCCAGCTCCCGGGCCGGCCTCAGAGCGTCCGGAGGGGGCGACGCGATGCGGGGGGGGAGCCGGGTGGCCCCCTCCCCCCGCGCCTATAACGTCGCGCCCCTAGGGGGGGTGACGCGCGTCCCCGCACTAGGGTGACGCGCGTCTAGTGACGCCCCTGCAAGGGGGGGCACACAATAACACAGAAATACAAGTCCTACAATCCAATAACATAAAAAATACAAGTGGCAACGAGTCTAAAAACAAGTCAAGAAAATAAACCACTAAAAAGAACTCATGACAGGAAACCAAAGCAAGTCAAGCAGCAACAAGCACTGAAGGAAGCCCAAAGCAGAAGTCAAACAGCAGCAGGCTAAAGCCTCGGTTGATGTACAGCTTAGGTATGGATGTAATTTTTTTTTAGGGTGAGAGAAATTTCACAACAGAAATTTCCTCTCCACACAGCCAACTTCGCTCAAGAAATCCTTCAGCTTCTACTACCTGAAGTGACCTGCTTTGGCCAGCTTTGTAAAAGGGCTGGCCTTGACTGACAGGGCCTCTGAGAGGGGGGGGGTTAAGGGGGTCCAGGGTCAAAAATGGGTCAAAAGGGGGCCCAGAAGCAAAAAGGGGGGCCCAGGAGCCAAATTCACATGAAGGGAAGGGGCCCAAAATAAACTTTGTACCCCTGATAAAATTCTTCTGAGTGACCCTGTTGACTGAGGAGCTCTGTTAAGTTTGATGTTTTCTAAGTTGTACAGACTTGTCCTGTCTTAAATATATTTATGTGGGGGGGGGGGGAAATCCCAGCTATTTATTTGTTCCCAAGTTAACAAGCTTCACATAAGATGGTACATTTAACAATGGAAAGAAGTAGGGTACAAGTCAGCTGATTTAAGACAGATTATTAGGTAGCTTCAGGTAAAAGCCAGAGTTCATTCAGGGTAGATCTCTAGACCATTCTTCCTGCATTATTTTAACTCCATAGTACTTTAATGATTTTTTTCCTTGTAAAGCATGCATGCTTATTTATGAGGGAAATATTAGCGCATTAACAATGTGCCTGACTTGGTAATTCTATAGCACTAATTCAAACATAACTAATAGAAATATTGCTTGTATTTCGGTGAAAGTTAAAAAGCTAATGGAATCCCTATTAAGTTGTAAGAAAGCTTATCATTATTCTCGCTGCAGCAAGGGAGGTAACATAATGCTTGACTGCTGTCGCAGTCCATTTCTGGAGGATTCATATGGATGTAAGCAGGAAATTACTTAAAGGGAAATTACCCATTACCTGCAACTATTTTATTACTCTGCTCCACTACAATTACATGGCTGACAAAAAAGTTAGGAGACAGGATTTATTCATCATTCACTTGCCATCAAGTTTGAAACTGCCTATAATTTTAGCCCAGAACAGAGCTGTCACTAATGTTAATGGGCATGTTTCATCCTCATTATATTACGTAACATGCCTGTTGGTGACTATTTCTGTGGAATGGCTAAAAACAGAATCCAGTCTGGTCAAGGGAAGAACATATAGGTCCTAGTGCCAGGAATCAGAGGCATCACTGGGGTTTGTGTCACTCAGTGCAAGAGCTCATTGCGTCACCTCAATGACATCACTTGAATTGGTGTCACCCCAATGATGTCGCTAGGGTTCGTGTCACCCGGTGCAGTAACTCATAGTGTCACCCTCATTAACTTTATTTATTTTAATATATAACAGTACAGGTCACACCACTAACAAAAAAAGTGGCCAACTTGACAATACTCAACTTGACGATACACAACTGAATAAGAGTTCTAGTATTAGCTCTGATGCATAGAAATGAGAGCTGACTCATACTAACACCTTATTGGTCCCATGCTATGTCATAACAACACCTTATTGGCTCTTAGAACAATCAGCTTCATTGGTCAGTTTTGAGGTAAGGAAATCCACTTTTTGTTACTTAAGGCAGTTGTTTCCTTTTTCTGGTTATTTGACCATAACATTTGATAGAATACAGATAATTCAACATGGTTTGTTTCATTACATTCTGCATGAAACTAAATTTCCAGTGATCTATAACTTTATGGTTTTATTCATAAATACAAATTTTCCAAAAGATACCATAATTTTGGCCACTAGTGGTGCATGCGTGTGTCACCCGGTGTGGTCCGCACCCTCCACACCCTCCTAGTGATGCCACTGCTAGGAATATGGATAAGGGTAGGAAGCGGATTTGTCATTTAGAGTTGTTTGTGTAGTCCTCAAAAGGATATGTCATAGCACCTTTTCCCCAAAAGCAGCAGTGAAAGTATGGCGGAGCACGTGGAGCAGCTGCTCCGGGCGGGGCGCGCAGCCCACGCCTGCCGCATCTCGCACCCGCTGCCTCTCCTTACCGTCATCTTCGGCCGTCTTCGTTTCGGCCCTCCTGCCCTCCCTGGAGCCTGAACGGCTCCAAAATGACAAGGAAACCGGCAGGGAGGACGCGTTTGGAGACGCGCCATGCACGCAGCTCCCTCCGCCCTCCGATTGGCTACACAGGGCGCAATCGGCACGGCACTTAGGCCTCGCCCTTGCTCCGGGCGCCCCAGCAAGATGTGGCCTTGCTGCCCAAACGTTGAGTAAGCACAAGGATATGGTTCACTGCAAACTGAGTAACGGGCCAGCTATAAAGTTAATGAAATACATCAAACTAGAACTTAGGGATACCTGAGAACTTCACTTGTGGGAACAGACGATGATGCACAAGAGCTGTGAAAAACCACCACCTCCTAGAAATTTCGCCAGCCTTACCAAAGCGCTTTTGTTTTCACACAACATTTCCTCAATGTCTCTACTAAGGTGGAACTTTTGCCTCAAATTTCCCTTAGGCAAAATCCACTTACATCTTAGATACATGAAAAAAAAGCCTCCCAGAAATTTTTTACTTAGCTTAGTGAAGCTGTTAGGTTATTCCTGAGGAAGAACCTCTACATTTCTTTTGAGTTTCATTTTAGGTGAAATGATCAATGGAAACTCTAGGCGGTGGGACACATAGAAACTTCAACTGCTTGTCAGATAAACAATATGTCAGATAAATATGTCAGATAAACAAACAAACAAACAAATAGACAGCATATGGTGCAAGCGTCACTAGGGCGCGTGCCGCCCAAGAGCGGGGGCACGCGCGTCACCCTAATGACCCCCCAACCCCCCAATTTTCTGCACCGTCTTTGGCGGCGCGAAAGTCTCACTTTCGTTGCAGCCGGCTCCGGGGACATCTTCCCCCGCCGGCTGTCCTGGGCCTTCTGACGAGGCCCAATGCGGCAATACGTAATTTATAACATTTTTCACGCATGCGCAGACCGTTTCTGAGGGCAAAGGCTGCCCTTTTTCCCTCAGAAACGTTCTGCGCATGCGCGAAAAACGTTATAAATTACATATCGCCGCACTGGGCCTTCGTCAGAAGGCCCTGGAGCGTCAGCCGGGGAGGTCACTCCAAGGCCTTCTCCCAGCCTCGGAGCCTCCGGAGGGTGACGCGCGCAGCGGAGGTGACGCATGTGGATGTGCGCGTCACCTTTCTGTGCGCATCACCCCCTGGCGGTCCGCCCCAGCCGCCACGCTCTAGCAACGTCCTTGAGTGGAAACACAATCCTTGGCTTATATTTGGCCTGTGAAGAAACAGCAATGAACCAGCATGGCCCGTGACTGACTGTAACAGTTTCAAATATGACAGCAATTGTCAGAGAATAATCTCATTAGCCCTGTTCTACTCACCCAAAGAGAGGATGGATAATGCCCACTGGTCCCACCCGTGAGTTTGATTTTGTGCTTCTCCATTAAGTCAGTGTATGCAGAAGTTGTATGTTTATAGGCTTTCTCTGTGATGGTTGACTGGATAGCAGGACACGTACTTTACAAGGTTCCAGGCTGCATGTAACTTGTAACAAACAGAAGTGAGGTTCTAAATGGTCAAATTACTAGAAGACCCTTTAGAAAGGGAACGTGGAGAAGGAAGGGAGGACTGGAGGGGTAGCAGGAGAGACGTTCGCATCTTATGGAAAATGGTCTGTCCAGGTGAGCCATTGTTGCCAACCCTGCTCTCATACACATGCACACATGTCTCCAACACACACACACACACACACACACACACACACACACACACACACAAAATTTTGGGTCTGGATTTGCCCAGCCCAGAATTAAACTCAACTGGGGAATTAATAATGCAAGGGGTCAAATAACACGCCTTGTTTGAGATCATTGACTGGATAGCAGAGCAAACACCCTCAAAGTGTCTCCAATTAGGTTAGCAGTAACCACGAGACAGAGCTTTCCAAAATAGTATACGTTTTAGTAAGAAATATAGAACAAGAAAAAGGTGATGTTTACTAATATCAATTACATAGAGATTTCAGTGGTTGGGAGTGAAAAAAAATATTGGTTAATAGCTCTGATTGGACAGGCACAAGTTAAGTGAATGAGAGAGAGAGAGAGAGAGAGAGAGAGAGAGAGAGAGAGAGAGAGAGAGAGAGAGAGTTGGGCTGCCAGCTGCTCAGCCTAAGATGACCCAACGGGAGAGAAGGAGAGGGTTAGTGGGAGGTTTAAAGCAAGCACTGGGGAATAGAGGATTTTAGAGGGTAGAAGTTGTCATGAGGGTTAGAGGGAGAGAAGAGAAATTACCCATCCTCAATCTTGGGTATGATGTCTATTTGCAAAGTGAGAATGGGCTGCATGGCTTTGGATTCCAGAGAAAAAAGAAAAAGAAAAATGCAGCCAAACCCCTTGGTGGGCAGAGAAAGCAGCTCCTTTAGAGATAAGGGCAGCTGCCAAGACAAGAGGCTTTCCTGAGTGGGAAGGACCTTACCAAAACGTAACAGAGTGGACATCTTCAATGGAAAGGAAAATGCCAAAATGCTGCTCTCCAAGCAGAGGGAGTTATAGGACTTTGGACAAAGAATAAAAAGACATTCTTGGGTGAGTGATGTTAATCTGGAACATCTCCTGGGTGTGCAGCCAGGAGCTTCCTGGGCTTGATTGAGTTAAGGTGTGTCAATCTAAGAGGGCACAAAGGCTTAATTGCACCCAAATGGTAGAGGTTCCTAAGGGAGAAAAAGTTATGGCAGGGTGTGGGTTGCACCCAAGCTTAGGTCATTGGTGGGAGAGGCTTCCTGGAGAATGAATCTGAAAAGGTTGTCCAGGTGGGTAGTTAGTCTTTATTATGTGGGAAGACTTGTACTTGCAAGCAAGTTTGTGGAGATCCCAAATTTGAAAGACCTTAGGGAAGTGGCACACACAGATGCCCCACAGTGCTACAATCCAATTTCCAATCCAATCAATGGCCCTTTATTAGCATGATCTTGATTAAATGGAGCCATGTCTCACCCCCTGCAGGGCAAAGTCCTAGCTTAATTTTAGGAATGTCGGCTAAGCAATGAAGATGGAATTAGGAGACAGTACACATTTTGGAAAGACAGGTCATTGGCAACACACCAAGGGGTTAGGAAAGGAGATGTAAGTTGATGGGTTGAGTGAAAGAAAATGAGGGAAACTCTGGAAACTTTAGCTCCACAGCTATAATTCATGGATGATTAAAAAAAAAATAGCAACCTATGCAGAAGTAAAACACGGCTAATGACAAATTGTTGGCCAGAAGGGTGGGGAAGCAACAAGGCCTAGTTATAAGTGTAACATTCATGGCCAGTTCCGGAGTTTTTACAAACATTAACTGTAATCTTGAACAAGCAAAACCCCCATGATTTTGAAACCCCGAGGCCAATTGGCACAAGCGTTCTCAGAAGCGCTGCCTCTCAGTTCTCTTCCAACTGTTCTGTCTCCATCTGTTAGTATCTTTAATTAATTACATGTTATCCAATGGCATTTTTTCCATTAAATGACATTGAAACAACCCAAAACCCCAGTATTTGTCTTTTCTGACATCAAGCCTGCTGCCTTCATTTCATTTTCGTTGTTGAGAACATTTATTTTAATACATGGGTTTCTCTTCTCCGTTCTTCTTCGTCTTAGCATAGAAAGGGAAAAAATAATAATAATGAAGGAGCCTCACTTTCATATCTCCTTGGACGAGTTAACTACATTTTTTTTTTGGCTGTCTCATTTTTGAACATTTAACTGTCATAGGACAGAGCATGGACCATTTCATACATTTTAAAATAATACATTGTCTCGTTGGCGATAGCACTGTCATTTGTTTTCATTTTGCTGAGATGTCGTTTTCTCAGATTGAAATATATATTAAAGGAGAAAAGTCCAACTTTCTGGGAAATAGAACCAAAGATTAGGATTTTTTTATTATTGGGTTTTCAGGATCTTACTAGGTAGCAGAAGAGCAAATTTCAGCATGCAGTCATGATCTAGTTAACATTGAAGCACTTTTAAATCACAGTGATCTCAGTGGCAGAGTTAAGCACGTGCTTATCTCTTTCCTACTGAACTTAAAAAGTTAAAAAAAAAACCAATTAGTTTGGCAGGATCATGCCAGAAGTTAAAACAGATTATATTATATAATTATTGCTCTGCAGAAGTCCACAGAAACAATAGAATGTATTCATTTCAAACATAAAGTACTTTGAATTTTGGATGGACTTCATAATAACCAATAAACCCACGAGAAAATTTAGAAGACCATGATATTATATTTATTTATTTATTTAAATAATTTTTACCCTGCCTTTCTCCCGATAAGGGCAATCAAGGCAGTTTACAATTAAAACATGTTAAAATACTTAATAAATACAATACAATAAAAACAGGTATTTAAAACAATTTTTTAAAAAACCCAGCGGGTCACCTTATGATAGCATTTATTAAAAATCCAGCCCACCATGTCAGCCATCGAACGCCAACCTGAATAAAAATGTCTAGAGGCCCCGCCGAAAGGTCTCTAAGGAGGGAGCTGTTCTTAATTCCAGGGGGAGGAAATTCCATAGTTGGGGCGCCACCGCCAAGAAGGCCCTATTCCTCGCCGCCATCCCCCTCACCTCCATCAATGGCGGCATGGTTAACAGGGGCCCCGCTGATGACCTCAGAATATGGGTCGGATTATAAGGAAGGAGGCGGTCTCTCAAGTACCCTGGTCCCAAGTCATAAAGGGCTTTAAAAATCAAAACTAGCACTTTGAATTGTGCCCAGAAACGAACCGGCAGCCAGTGTAGTCGCCGGAGCAACGGCCCAACTGAGTCGAACCGACAAGCCCCGGCAACCACCCGGGCAGCCGCATTCTGCACTAGTTGCAGTTTCCAATATCAGATTGTGCTGTAGTATAAAAATTATATTTTGATCTTATACAAACCCTTATTTTTTATTTGATCTCATTTTGCTAATAGTATTCATATCATTTTTTTTAAGTTTCTCCTGATCACCACCGCTACTCGCGCACTGATCACCTTTGCCGGGCCTCCCCATCACACAAGACTTGGCCAGTTTAATTTCAAGGTGGCCGCTTGCAGCAGAGGCCAGGCCTGGCCTGATATTGTCAGCCAAGCCTCACGCATCGGCCATTCCGACTGCATTTTGGTTCCCCAACCACCCTCCTGTTGTCACAGTCTGGTCTAGTGGCCAGGTAGGATTTTTTCTATCAGCCTGATTGGTCGCTGGAGGGAATTTTTTTTCGCCTACCCTGTGTGTGAGGTGGGTCTTTATTTATTTATTTATTTATTCATTTATTTATTTACCTGGTCATTTTGTCTTGCAGGTTAGTGCATGCATGAAGGCTGAAATTTGGCTCTTGGTGTGCACCCAGAGGTCAGTGAAGGCAGGGCAGGAGCCCACTCCTCAGTTGCTTAGTGGTGCAAGGGGCTGGCAGGGTAGCTGGACAGCAGAGACCGCTTCAAATGCTTCCCAGCTTAGGGCGGGCTTATGTATGTGGTGCGGCTGCCTCTGCCCCTTACAGGTTTGACTGTGATGAGCTCCAAGTCAAGACACTGGCCAAGTTGTCACATCCATCAGAGAGCTCACCAATCCAGGCTACCCCCCCCCCCCGCCCCCAAAGCCTCAGTGCCGGTGGCAGCAGTAGTGCCCAATGTGCCATTAAGTGGGAGGGGCACCATGGGGAACCCAGTGTAGTGCTTTGTCGCAATCCCAGCAACCTGGTGCCAGTACTATTGAGATCAAAGTAGTACGATTCATATCTAAAAAGCCTTTCTTTGTGGAGAGAGTGTGTACCCAGGGCCGTACCAGTAAATGGGAACTAACACCAACCAACTAATGTGAAAGCTACAGTCAGTTCTCTTTATATGCGAATTCACTACCTGCGAATTCGCTTATCTGTGAGGGGAAGAATTATTATTATTATTATTATTATTATTATTATTATTATTATTATTAACAGTATTTATATACCGCTTTTCAACAAAAAGTTCACAAAGCGGTTTACAGACAAAATCAAATGATTCAATGGCTCCCTGTCCCAAAAGACCTCACAATCTTTAAAAAAAATGCAGAACACCACCAGCAAACAGCCACCAGAAAGACACTGTGCTGGGTGAAAGTGGGGCAGTTACTCTCCCCCTGCTAAATATAAGAGGAGCACCATTTGAAAAAGTGCCTCTTGCCCAGTTAGCAGGGGTAACTGCCACCTACCTCTCCATATCGTCGGTCTGCTCTCATGATCTGCAACCTTGTTGGGGCCATTGTTCTCATGGGTGTGTACTTAGCTTTTTTCGCAGGTCTCCACGTTGCTCTGGGAGCAAATTTCCCTGCCATGCTGCATTTACTGTAGTGCTGTGTGTGTGTGTGTGTGTGTGTGTGTGTGTGTGTGTGTGTGTGTGTGTGTGTGTGTGTGTGTGTGTATGCACACATTCTGTTGAATTTGCAACACAATGGGAACTGTTTGTGCTCTCTCTCCGGGCTTCCAGGATACTATACCTTTTATATTTGCCTAATGTTGTTAGGATGGAATAATAATTAATTTACTAGTGTTAGGAATTGTTCCATAACAAAGAGTCATGTGGTATACTGCATGCTGCCCCCGCTATCACCCAGTCCATAGACTTCAAGGTAACATTCAGGTTCACAAAGTTCATATAGCATATGGTAAAGAGGGTCCCCTAGGCTAGAACCTAACCCCATTTTCTCATAGGCTCAATGATTCGGTATCTGCTAATTCAGTATCCACTAGGTTTTCCAGGAACCTAACCCTAGCGGATAATGAGAACTGACTGTATTTAGAAAAGATGCAACGTTAAACTATGTGTTTCACACTGTGTTCTTCAGGGAAAATGATCCAACAGGCAGATACTAAAGCAGCGTTCTGGTTTTGGTTTCTGTTCGTGAAGGAGCCACTGTCCCCCAGAGGCGAAACTAGATTGGAGTGGAGGCAAGTAGTTCTGCAAGACTCCGTTACACTGGAGTCAGCGGCCCCTCCCCCTTGCTGTTGGAGCCATTCTGGCAGCAAAGGCAACACGCAGGACACTCCCCTGTCGCTGCTGGAATGGCTCCAACAGCAAGGGGGAGGGGCCGCTCACTCCAGTGTAACAGAGTATTGCAGAATTACTTGCCTCCGCTCCACTCTAGTTTCGCCTCTGCATCCCCCAGCTGCTTTCCGTGGATCTGCATCTCTCAAGATGCACTGATGCATTTAATCAAGCTTTAATCCTATTAAATGGAACAGCAAATCTTACACACACACACACACACACTAGCATGCATGGAAAAACAATTCAGGAGAGAGCAACTGAAAGTGAAGAAGGGATACTTGAGCAGTTTTCTGTTCATCCCTTTCCTGCTCCATCCAATTTGCTCTTCCTCGGTGGCTTTTCCCCGATGGGGTTTCAAATGTATGTTTGTTAGAGAAATTCGGAGCAAGAAGATGCTGTGTGGAAAAAAGGCTTCAGTGTCTGTCTGCTCTCCCGCCACTTCTTTGCTCTTACTGCCCATATTGAGGTGGCTTTAAAAAAGAAATGACATTGAAGCTCACTGAAGGACACAAAACTGCTCAGTACTAATTTATTTTTTAAAATGCACACATTATTTCTCATACAGTAAGAAATTCCAGAGTGTTTGCTTACACACACACACACACACACACACACACACACACACACACACACACACACACACACACACACACACACACACTTTATTTTTAAAAATGATTTCAGTAGGACCTTAAAATAAGTTTTATTTTTGGCATGTCTTTTCTGTAATGAAGGGTGAGGAGGGGGAATTATTAGTACATGGTTTTGAGCAATGAAAAAAAAAAAGTCCATAGTGTTCCCTTTTTTAAAGCCACTTATTATTCATATTGTTTCTATACTGGAAGATCATATTTCATGAATGTGAAATGGAGGCTTTAAATGTCAGCTGTTTTTAGTGACACAAATTATTTTTTTCTTCCCTCTCCCTCTCCAGAGGTATCTGTTATTAATCCAATCATAAACTGCAGATCCACAAAAAGTGGTATTTCATTTAACACATGTTATCAATACACACACAGAATCTACTGCTTGTGGCAGACTGGAAAGTGACATTTTAAAAAATAAATACTGTACTTTTTTCCTGTATCTAATTCTTTCACTTCAAAGAAGAGAAAAGCATGTTTGAGGAAGATAGTGCGTCGGGACAGAGTTTCGCAAGGAAAAGCCTGATACCCCAAAATCTCATTCATCAGAAATTAGATTTGGCATAGTACATTCTAATGATTTTCACAAGGTTTTAATGTGACACATTCCTCAAAACTACTACTGCGATAAAAGACACACTTGCTCATTTGAAAGAAGAAGCAAACAAAGCAATTGGAAAAATCTAGTGTTGATTGACAACAGGGATATTTGCTGGACAACTGGGAATGACTGTAACACTGTGCATGTGGAACCAATGGCAATATATTTTGTTTATTGATGGGCCAACCCTCTAGGTTGATTAAGGAATGGGCTCTCAGTAAACCAAGTTATTGTCCCAGAAGATCAAGAATCAGTAGCGTAGTTAATCTGGGGCGGTGCTGTGCCCCAGGTGACAGCCATGGTCTCCCTGGGAGGAGGAGCTGCAGTGGCAGCTTTCTCCTTCATAGCTGCTTTTTGCAACTGGAGTGACTGTGTTTGCAGCTGTGGAGGGTTCCTTTTCAAATGAAGCCTTCTGGGCGCGTAGGAGGCGGGGCGCATTAGCAATGCCACTGTCAAGAACAATAGCTCAGTCTCATGTGGTTTCTCCCTGCTTGATGAAACAACTTTTGGGCTGTGTTGCTTGTGCTGAGAGTCCAGCTCAGAGAGCGAGCGAGCGAGCGAGAGCGAGAGAGCGAGAGAGCGAGAGAGAGAGAGAGAGAGAGAGAGAGCAGTCATATAGCTGCAAATATTGCAAACACTTTTTCTCCTTTTGAGAAAATTCTTAGTTATGAACGAAATGAATATATCAGTTTGCATAATTGACCCACTTATCCCATCATAAGAGAAAGAATGAATGATGTGACCCTGGCAGCTGAAACTGTTTGGGGAGCCCTGGTCTAGGTGCTGGCCTTGCCCTCCCCCCTCCCATGCTCTGCTTGTATATTTATAAAAAGGCAGGTATCACACCCGTCTTCTGTGCTCTTTCCGTCTAAGGAAATAGACCCTGCAATGGCTACCGCTGGGACTTCTTGCCACTTAGGAAAGTGGAGAACTGTAAAACAATATGGAAAAACATTCAGTGTGTGCACATATGAAATGCCAAGAATGGACTTTCCTGAAGTCTGAAAGTTTACGAGGTCAGCAGATATATCTGTGCAAGTTGTTTATTCTTAAGAAATAAGCCTTTCATGCTGGAGTCATTCCTTTCCTTGACACTCTCTATAATCAGCACCATCTGCCCTCTGAAACATTTCCATAGTTCTCTAACTACATAGCAGAAAATGGCTCAAAGAAATGGAGTCAGAGAGAAGGCAGCACAACCTTTCTGCATTATTATTATTACCACGGACTTCTCCATTCATTTGCTGTTTCCAGAGGGTTTGGTCTGTGTTTGCATTCCAAAAGTCTTGCTTATACCAGCATTTATCCTCAGATGACACCATTTCAACTAAGGTAGCTGGGAGAAAGAAAAACAGTATATGGATAGGTGTGGATTTACCAGTCTCAAGAGCAGTACTTTCATAAACAATCACAGGTCAACAACTATGTATGATTAAGCTCCTGACAAATTCATGAATCACCAAAATGGATGGAATTGCCTTCTAGAGAATTGCCTTTTAAGTCTGTGTCATTGTCCAGAAGTCAATTCCATCTCACACAGTCTGGGTCTGTGTGTCCTTGATAAGATCCTGAGTTCAGGACGAAACGTTGGACTTGATACTTTTAATTCATGTGGATTTTGGTGATTTTTATTGTGTGTATATTTTTATATGTATTTTTAAACCAGCGGAATTTTTCACGCTTTTTAAGGATTTTAAAGTTTTTTACATGACTTGCAAACCTATAAATCCTACCTCTGTTGACAAGAACAGCTCTATCAGCTCTGTTAGCCATGGAAGCTAACTAACTGCAGCCTTCATGCAGCAATGCCCACCACCTACCTTTGTCTGAAGAAATGCTATAAGCATGGTGGGTGAAGGTGGTGTTTTGGCCCACACCAGCATAAGGGCAGCGCTGTGGGGTGCAGGTCCACAAAAGCTGCATGGATCTGGGTACTGGATCTGTACATATTGAACACCTGAAGAGGGCTTCTATCTAAGAGTGGGCTTTCACACCTTGCTGAGTCTCTTGGCATCTTCTCCTCTCCTTGTGCACCTTTGGAAATAGTGCCCATGCAGGACAGTTGAGCTGCTGAATCTCCTAACAGGCAGAAGACAGTACACTATCCAAAATGGGGAGACAACAGTGCTGTCCAGTGGGACAAAATGAAGAATCAACATATATATCCAAGAACACTGTAAGTCAAGAAGAGCCGCCCTTACTGGATACATTAAGGCTCTTCTTGACTTACAATGTCAATTACAAGAGCTCTATTCTACATCAATCAATTGAGCAAATACTACAGGACTTAAATTAGATGTATTGATTATTCTGGATGCCAACGTGTGTATGTGTGTGTGTTTTTCCTCTTGCCAACTTTCCTGATGTGTTTAAATGGAATTATTTATAAATACCTCCAGCAAGAGTTTCTCTATTCAAAAATTGATACTATTTATTTGGTGTTTGTTTTGAAAAACAAACAAAAAAAATACATGTTTTTATGGGACATTAAAGCCTGAGTGGGGAACAAAGGACAGTGGGAAAGATAAAGTGCTTCCTACAAGTGCCAATATATATTAAAATATATTATCTATTTGTTCTCTTATTCTAATTTTTCTGGGATTCCTAATGGACAGTTTACATACTGTATGCATGTACATTGCTCAACATTTGATCACTTGAGGCTGAGTATGTGAACAACTTCTATCAAAAATTATAATCTTTGAGCTGGTTCGGATGCTACATGACTGGCAGCCCACTCCTGTGTAACTCTTGCACCGGTGTAACAGTAGATGCACAGGTGTAAGTGCACTTATGCCAGTGTAACTTGTTGGACGCCGCCGGATGCAGGATGGACACCTGCGTAACCCCCCTCGGACGCCGCACATGTGCTGTTCAGACACAAGATGGACACCAGTGCAACTCTGCTGGTGCAGGAGGCATTCTGGGTGTGTTCGGACACCCCATGAATGCCCCCTGCACCAGCGGAGTTGCACTGGCATCCGTTCTACGTCCAAACCGCGCATGTGCAGCGTCCAAAGGGGGTTACACAGGTGTCCATCCTGCATCCGGCGGCGTCCAACAAGTTACACTGGCATAAGTGCACTTACACCTGTGCATCTACTGTTACACTGGTGCAAGAGTTACACAGGAGTGGGCTGGGGATGCCTTAACATAGGTGGAAATGATCATCCACATTAAACACATAATTCCTACACATAATGTAAATAAAATGCAAGTAAAATGCAATACCCTTTGGGTGGTTGATGATTGTCCGCATTGTTTCACAAGATGTTGCGTTTTTTTCAGTTTACCTACCAATGAGTTTGAGTTGTACACTGTGATGGGCATCTATCTCCTGTAAGTGGAACTTCCTTTTGGTGCTTTTTAAAAATAAAATCTGAAAGGAGGGTTGCGTCAAATGGCAGGGTGTGGCTGCCGCCGGATAAGGGAAGTGTAGCACTGAAGAGGAATGTGCCACCCCAAAGTCACTCTCTGCTTCCTTGGTCTTGTGGCAGGACCAATGCCCTGACTGGCTAACTGGTAAGTCTGTGCCCAAACTGTGAAATTTGATATACTGTACCATCCCACAGTATATGAGCGAACTCAGGAAGATAGTGGAGGATAGGAAGGCCTGGCGGGATATGGTTCATGGGATCACGAAGGGTCGGACACGACTTAACAACTGAACAATCATCCCACCAGAATGGGGGCTTAATGTTTTTTTTATTCCAACCTGCTTTTTCCCTTTAAAAATTGAGAAGTTGGCTGTCTTTATGATTGTGTTGTTTTGCTTTTAATTGTCTATTTTTTTACTACATTTATTGGTGTGTTGTGATGCTGTCTCCAGACTCTTGCAACATGCATCATCGCCAAACTTTCAGGTTACAGAGCTCCAGGCTGCACAGTTTGGCTTCAAGCTGCATGCAGGCTAACAGGAACCCTGGTCTCAGCTTTATTTTCCTTCAAATTACCTTCAAATTCCATCAAAAATGATCGATCGCTCTGCTGGTATAGGGTATCACAAACATGCTGTAAGGCATGTTTGTGTGACCTGAAGAGTATGCTGTGCTGGTGGAGAAGCTTGCACTGCACTGCTGACGCCGTGGGATGGATCATTGCTGCGGTGGAGAAGTGAGTTCCGGCAGAGGGGCCGGGGAGGGCAAAATGGGACGTTTAGGGGGGTGGGGATGGTCGGCCGGGCCCGGGATGAGGATCGGCAGTGGCCTCCTCCACCGAATCCTATCCCCCTTCCTGGGTCTGGCCACCATTACACGGGGCTCTTGAATGTGTGCCAGCAAAACAGCTGGCTCACATTCAAGTAGCCCCCATCGCAGTGACTGGCACATAACTTCGGATAAATGGGAAAATGTCCCTTTACCCCGAAGAGGCCTCTGGCTGTGCAGGGGCAGGCCCAATCCTGGTTAGGATGCAGCAGGCACCATATGTGCGCTGCCAAGTCCTGCTAAACAAGTTTGGGCTGTTACCATTTTTCAACAACAACAACAAGACCAGTTCTCAAGGTGGTTTGCATAGCAAAAGGAATGAGAAGAAGGTTCCTTGTTCCAAAGGAGATCAGGATCAACAAAGAAACACAAGGGAGATATCAATAAACAGCCATTGGAAAAGATGCCGCGCTGGGATGAATAGGGACTGTTGCTGTCCCCCCCCCCCACTAAATGCACCACACAAGTTTTACCAGTTACACGTCTAAAAATAAGATCTTTTTATTTAGTACAAATTATAGCAGCATTGGTATTCCAAAACTGAGGGTGGCGCGGAAGCGAAAGTGTAGCAGGACGCCGCTACGTGCATGTAAGCACCCCTCCCCCTCACCAGTTGGAGCTATTCCCAGTGGGTGACGGGTTAGCCGTTCCACTTTCGCTTCCGCACCACCCTCGGAATGCCAGTGATTAGCAGACCTGTGTTTCCCTTACAAATAAAAGTTTCATTTTAAACAACTCACTTTTTTCAAAGTACCAATATCTGGTAATTAAAGCAGAAGGAACAGGTAGTTTTTTTTCCCCCCAGAGTTTTCAATTAAATCCACTATATAATTTTCAATTAACTCCACCATATAAATTTATGTTTTCTGTCTCAGTGCTTGTTTCATTTGCCCAATGTTGTGGCCAGACTGGAATGATGATTGAACTTTTCACACTGAAAATGTGGAAAATATGCCTCCTCTTTGGATATTTCATTTTCATCTAAAGGCAATTCAGTTTACATCTGGAAGCGCCAGATAATATCAAAATATGTTGAACTAAATGTAAGCAGACAGGAATTGGGCTTGAGTGTAATCGGAACTCTTGTTACAAGGAAGGAGTGTCAGATTGCTTCCTTAGAATTTATGTCCTGGGTACAGCAGCGAATGGATCTTTAGATCACCCAGCCTTGGTGAAGAGCTGGAGAATGCGACTGTATATTTTTGCCTTTTTTGTCCGCAAAAGATTTTGTTTGTGGAAAGTAATTCCGCAGCACTAAAATAAACTCATTTGAACAGATCTAGGGACCTTGATACTGGAACACTGACATTAAAAAAAGAAAAACTTATGTGGATGCTTCCTCTTTCCTGGCAGTCATGTTGTGACAGTGGCGTAGCTGGCGATTTTCCAAGGGGGCCATGGGTCGTACGACGCATCTTCGCCCCACCCACCCCACCACCGGAATGGATTGGGACCGGAGCGAAGAGGTTCCATTCCATTCCAGGGGTGGGGCGAAGACGCGTCATCCTGCCCACGGCCCCCTTTGAAAAATGCCAGCTACACCACTGCGTTGTGATGACTTCACTAGTTGGCTTGGTACACACTTCAAGTGAGAACAAGAGGCTTTTGAGATAGCCTTGAGAAACTGCTTGTATATGAGAAACTGCTTGTATATATTCATGGAGGTGATATTCTATTTGAAAATGTCAATGCTGTGAAGGGTATGAATCGGCTGACATCGGATATATTGGCTGGCATAAGCTGGGGCATATATTGGCTGGGTGGCATAAACAGGGATAATACTATCAGAGTGGCATGCAGGTTTTCATGGCTTGCTTTGTGTACAGACGTGGGTTTTATGGACGTCCCATTTACAATACTATCAGTTTTGAAATGAGTTATTATAAGGTAAAAATCAGTTATTTTAATAATTATACTTACAGCGCAATCCTAGCGCTGGGGCTGCCTGCAGACTGAGCAGTTCGCCAGCCGAAGACTTCGCAAACATGCCGTAAGCGCAAGGCTGACCTCCCCTGCTCAGCCTCCAAAGCGCCCAAAGGACCGCCGGCGGACCAGCTGGCGGGGGGCGGTCCAGCGGTAACGGGAGAGCGGCTATAGGCCCAGCCGGTCGGGGAGGGGGACGGTTTCGGCTGAATCCTGTCCCCCACTGATCAGCTAAGCTGTTACATGGCCTCCTCCGACTTCCGCCAGCGATTTCGCTGGCGGAATTCCAAGGAGGCCAATCGGCCCCAGCCCCAGTTACACTTGGGGAAGGGGATGAGCATCCCCTTCCCCAAGTAGACTTACTGCCAGGCGGGTGCCTGCCCGCAATGGTGCACGGAATCCGGCAGGTGGTCTCGGCCGCCCGGCGAATCCTTAGGCAGGATTGGGCTGTTAGTATTTGTATAGTAGCATCAAGTGTTCAAAGTATTTTGCAGGAAATATTGTTGCAATCCTTTCAACAATCCTGTAAGAAAAGTATTATTGTTTAATATCCCCATTCTGCAGTTGGGAAAACTGAGGCTGAGAGGAAGTGCTTGCCCAAGACCACATAATGCGTTCATGGTGGAGATGAGATTTAAATCAAACTGGTTTGTAGTTTAGTCTTTATGTTACACTTGGGCTGCAATCCAGTACATACTACCTGGGTGTAAGTACCTCTGAACTCAGTAGACATGCCTAGGCTTGCACTAAGCCTCTTAATTTTAGTTAAAAGGGATATGGATAAATATATTGGAACCATCTATGGGAAGCCAACTGACAGTGTATTAAGTTAGATTTATTTGGACCTACAGAGGATGTTTAATGGAGAAAGGTAGTAGTGTTTTGTTAAAGGCACATTTTCACAAATCAAGGTAGTGCAATGACAGTATGTTTGGATGAAAACCGAGTACTTAGTCCCATGGTATTATTACATAATATCATGCTTTGGGGGTAGGGGTATTAGACTTGAATATTGGCTAGTAAAGATACATCCCTAACTTGTCACTGGATTTTATTTAATAAATCAATAAAATCCCTTCTGGAGTTAATTAAAATCAGAAATAAGGAATGTGAAGCAAATTGGGCTGTTCCTCCTCAGGCAACGTATGTGAAGAATTTTGGAGAAGCCAACAGTTTCAAAAAGACTAGCAAAATTTCTTGGGGTAGAGAGGACCTCTGAAGTAAGGCACTTGTTTGGAGGAAGCGATAGTTCAGGGATGCATTTATCCAATGCTTTTTTCCACGTTCCCTGTCAACAAGAAGTTATTTTATAAAATGTAAATCCTATGGCACCTTCTCCATTCCAAGAACTGAAGTTCTGCTCTTCCACACAACACCACTACCTGCCTAATGAAAATGTACTTTTCCTTCAGCGTTATTATTCTAAATGGAGCCAGTCAATCAGATTGCAAACCTAGAGATGTTCACCTCTGGAATCTGTCATGGGATTATTGGTAGATATTCTGATAATATTTATTGTCCCCAGGCAAATTGAATATCTTTCTCATTTTAATTAACTCCGGAAGGGATTTTATTGATTTCTTCAAAGAAATACACCAATTTCATAGCAGATGTTCCAGAAGGAATGTTCTGGAAGCAACAAAGCAGCTCAACTACCTTTATTCAGGAGATGTTCCAGACATTTTTTTTATTTTGTTGTTGTTGTCAAAATAGAGGGCAAATCAGGCATACACAGACCCTAATGTTTAAATCCCATTGATTGGATTTAACTCCCATTGCTTTCAATGGAACCAAGCCAGAACTAACTTTTGTTAGATCAGAGTCTTACAGTTCAAGCCTAGGCATGTCTACTCAGAAGTAAGTCCCATTGAGTTCAATGAAACCTACTCCCAGGTAAGCATGTATAGGATTGCAGTCACCATTGTATTTTTTTTCCAAATGGCAATGGGTAAGGAGAAGCAACTGTTGCTATCATATTAGAGCTCATCTGGGAATCACAGCAAAACAACTTCCAACAGCCAGGAATGTGCTTATTTCTTATTTAATCTGCAGATATTCCCTAAGTAACAACAAAGCTTGCTGTGTGTAGGAAAAAGCAAATTTTAAAACAGAAAACGCACTGCACTTTAAAATAAATAAAATACGTAGCCTAGTGTTCTAAAGGGTAATTAACTCTCATGAGAGAGTGCCAGGGTACTAGAAAAATGCAGGTGGGATGCAAGGAGAGAAAAAAACCAGAAAATTTTAAGGGAAAGTGGTTTCGATAATGCCAAAAGGAGAAGGCAAATTGTAAATAGGATTTAGAAAAACTCAACTCATATTATGCAGAAGTAGTCTTCTTTAACCAGAACCATATGAGCAAGGGGTTATTCTTAATTACCTTTCTACAAAATAAGTTATCTTATTGGAGCACTACCATGTTAGCTGTTCACATGCACGTACACTTTTTATTCTGTGTCTAAAACTTTAGCCCAGCCTGCAAAATGTGTGACCTGCATGAAGCCACCATAACCCAGTGGCGTAGCTAGACTGGAGCGGAGGCAAGTAGTTCTGCAAGACTCCGTTACACCGGAGTCAACGGACCCTCCCCCTTGCTGTTGGAGCCATTCTGGCGGCAATGGCAACATGCAGGACACTCCCCTGTCGCTGTCGGAATGGCCCCAACAGCAAAGGGGAGGGGCCGCTGACTCGAGGTAACGGAGTCTTGCAGAACTACTTGCCTCCGCTCCAGTCTAGTTTCACCTCTGCCAAAACCCATCAATATATGGTGGCCACCACCTTAGTTTGATGGGTCACAAATTGAGCAGGTCCACTTATTTCTGGGATGTTTTGTTCAAGCTGAAAACTTCACATTAACCTAGCGTTCATTTTAGGCAAAATTTGGTGATATAGCTATTGACAGACTTTAAGGTTTTGAATGACAAAGATGCCTCTATGGATAGGCTTATTTATTTATTTATTTATTTATTTATTTATTTTTAACATTTTTATACTGCCCTTCCTCCAAGGAGCTCAGAGTGGTATACATAGTTTCTCCCTTCCTTTTCTCCTCGCAACAACACTGTGTGATAGGTGAGGCTGAGAGATAGTGACTTATCCAAGGTCACCCAGAAGCTTCATGGCTGAGTGGGGATTTGAACCCAGAGCTTCCAGATTTAAGTTCAACTCCTAAACCACTACACTACACCATACTGGCTCTCTAGGATACTTACTAGTAAACATCTACATTTTGAGATCATAAAATGTCATTGCAACCTTAGTCGGTGCAACCTAGTGTTTGTTTTCTGAGTGCCTGACGACGGCCTGAGCCTGGGGATTAAGAAAGAAAGAGAATCTACAGATAAATCAGGGGTGGGCAATTAACTTTCCTAAGGGGCCACATGAGAAACTGGGACTGTTGTGGAGGGCTGGACCAATAGGCTGAACCCCCGGCCATTCTCTTAGCTGAACGCCAAATAGGCTGAACGCCAATAGGCAGCACCCACACGCCGCCGCCCCCCCGGCCATTCTCTTTCCTTAATTAGCTGCTCCGTGTCTTCCTTGCAACAGACGCTATAAGCAGCAGCATGCTGCTTATAGAGTCTGTTAAAGGAAGACACGGAGCAGCTAATTAAGGAAAGAGAATGGCCAGGGGGGCATGCAGGGAGCATTATTTTACCTTAATCAGCTGCTCCATGTCTTCCTTTAAACCTCACGCGGGCCGGTCTGGTACAGCCAAAGGACCGGATGTGGCCCTGGGGCCCTACAATGCCCAGGTCTGCTATAGATCATGAGGTCAATGGAAGGTAAATACAAAATTATAGTTGCAACATTGCATCTGATGCGCTTGTAAGAAAAAAAAAGCCCTACCACTTTGTGAACAGGCAACAAAGTACAGGTGCCCCCCGCTTAATGGCGGATCACTTAACGACAATCCGGATATATGACGGAGGTCCCCAGTAAAAAAGAGCAAAGGATTTAAAAGATGCATCTTTTTAAATCCCCAGCTCTTCAGCTTTTTCACGCTAGATAAGGGCTTTGAAGTTCAGCGCTGTGCTTAAAGCCCCAGTGCTGAACTCCAAAGCCCTTATCTAAAGCCAAACAGCTGATGAGCTGGGACTTTAAAAAGACCTGGGGCTTTAAGCACAGTGCTAAACTTCAAAGACCCCGCTTAATGACCGCTTCACTTTATGACGGGGATTTCAGGACATATCCCCATCGTTAAGTGGGGGACACCTGTATAGAAGAACATTTTTGAGATATTTGACAGTAATATAGTAGAATTCCTCCAATCATCCACGTAATCGTATATTAACTTTTAAATTTGCTGAAAATGTATTATGACATTTCTATCACCTCAGTATTTCTTTTATTGTTCATCCTTTGTTCATCCTTTGTACACATGCAACTCCAAGATTTATTACCTTCCAAGAATGTTTCCACAATGCAATTCACAATCCATTTAATTCTCTTCATTAGCTCTTCCCCTTGTTTTTCTCCTTCACCCTCAGTCTCCATTGTTACCCTTTCCCCCCTTTTTTCAAAATACCGTATCAGAAGTTTTTTTCCCCCTCCAATACGTGAAAGATCCCCCGGCATTTCCCCTTTCCATTTTCAATAAAACTGAAGTTTTTTTAAAAAAGTGGAACAATCTCTGCATGTCATTAGTCAGTACTGTGGGAAAAGATGCTTCAGCGCTAAACGGTGTCATTAAAATGGCTAGCGAGGCAACAAGTGGTTCAGGAAACTGACATTCTTGCTACTTTCTTGGACAGACTTGCTTTTGAAGTAAAGGTTTTGAAGTGCGTTCTATTTGCCTGCATATGTCCTTTTCTATAATCAAGGTCTTTGAGCAGGCAAAATATTATAGACTCTGGTTAGCTAAGTGGGCCATTTTTCCCCACCCTAATACATGCGCATATTTTTTTTCTCCAGGAATGGCAGACAAGTGTAGCCCTGCTCATCCTGAACACATGGAGAAAGAAATGGGAGTGGAGTGGTTAAACACAGACATGCACCATACTAAGATACCCCCCTGGTACCCTTCTCCAGTCTCGTATAAATGTGTGTGTGTGTGTGTGTGTGTGTGTGTGTGTGTGTGTGTGTGTGTGTGTGTGTGTACACGATAGATAGATAGATAGATAGATAGATAGATAGATAGATAGATAGATAGATTGTTACTGTTGACAACACTGTTGGCAAGACTCTGATTTGAGGCAAGAGGCCTCAAATCCACAGGCCAGGAAGGCCACACATTTGATTGAACCAGGCAATCATCCCCCCTCCTTCATTGAACTGGGACCTGAGTGCTCCAAATGCAAACAGAGATTTGTTTACTCCAGAAATTCAAATTGAGTTTTCACAGCTCCAAATTTCAAATGGAACCTGATGACTCCGAGTCTTCTTGGAGCAGCTGATTTCATACCTCGAGACTACAGCCATTGCCTGGCTCCTCTTTTGGGGAAAAACAATGTTAACAAAACAAATGAAGGATCTCTGACTCCAGTGGTCCTCACCAGCGGCATGACTGGAGTCAAATAAAGGAGACTTGTTTATGAGCAGTAGCGTCACTAGGACGCGTGTCACCCTGGGGCGGGGGACACGTGTCACCTTAGTGACACTACGCGGCGCGGGGGGGCGACCTGGCTCGACCCGGCTCTACGGGGGCGACCCGGCGCGGGAGCCGGCCTCGGAGCGTCCGACCCCGTCGGCGCTCCAGGGCCTTCTGAAAGAAGGCCCAGGCAGCGTGTTTATCCGAGTATTTTCCGGATTTTCACGCATGCGCAAAGACCCTCAAAACGGTCTGCCCTCAAAACATTTTCGCGCATGCGCGAAAATCCAGAAAATACCCGGATAAACGAGCTGCCTGGGCCTTCTTTCAGAAGGCCCTGGAGCGCTGACGGGGTCGGATGCTCCGAGGCTGGCTCCCAGGCCAGCCTCGGAGCGTCCAAAGGGTGTCGCGCGTCACGGAAGTGACGCGCGCAGGGTGCGCGCATCACCCCCGTGGCGCGCGTCACCCGGGGGGGCCATGCCCCCCCGCCTCACACCAGTGATGCCAGTGTTTATGAGCAAACAGTCCTCCAAATTATCCACTGCACCACCAACATCAACAATTGCTCTTGGGCAGCATCCTTTCCACAGGAAAGGACAAATTTGTCTACTGTGGAGACTTGCTCAGATCTCAACCTTGATGTTGATCCACCTGGGTGAAAACTACTATGGACCATCCAGCCAAAACATTGTTCCCCCTTTTCTGAAGCTGTCCATGGCATCTTGCAGTTACCTGGTTTCTCCATCGGAAGCAGATTAGGCTGGGAATGCCCACTTCCACCGTTCCACCTCTTGCTCCCTGGCTTTGAAAAGGAAGGTGGAAATGGAACAGATGAGGAAGTCTAGAGGAAAGAACACACACACACACACACACACACACACACACACACACTCCAAGTTTCTTGGTTGTTGTTTTTAATCATATTACCAGCAAGAGAGGAAGAGACAGAGTTGATGTTTTTCACATCCAGCCCTGGATCTCCTATAATATGTAGACCCACATTTATGTGTCATGTCGGATTCTGTAAGAATCAAAGAGATGATACAGCAAGCACACACAGTCTTGGGGCCCAATCCTACCCAGTGACAGGGTGCTGGGTGCAGAGCCGCATCCAGTGCGCCATCCAGGGATGAAGCCAGTTGGGAAAGGTAAGAAGTGAAATACTTAACTGGACCTTCATGGTCCCTAATGGCACTTCTCAGAAATACATCAGCTCTTCTGCTGGGGTAGCTTTGAGAATCCTGCTGGGGCCATATCTGGCCCAGGACAGGGGTTCAGGATGCGACGGACACTGCTGCTGCTGCAATCTGTTCCATTCTGCCCCAATTCCCACCCCAAACCCCATTCCTCACCCAGCAGAACCCCACCGGAGGCCAATCTGCACCACAATCCTGGCAACTTGTGGCTTTCTGGCTGGTACACTGGTGGCTGCCATGCTGTGTTTTCATCTTGATATTTATCCCTTGCAAATCACCTTTCATTTCTTTCACAGCTACATCTAGCTGGTAAAATTCTTGTTTCACCTCTACCTTCATCTTCTTAAATTCTTCCTGCAAAGTTCCCAATTTTGCATAAAATTTCTGTTCCCATCTTTTAAAACATTCTCCCAACTGTTCCACTGGACTTGCTCTTTCAGGCGTCCTTGGAGGTGATCTTCTTTCTAATGTGTTCACTCTTTTTCTTATAGCCATATTTCTAATTTTAACCAGATGGCACACTTGACTTATTTACTTCACCAACTCAACTTGTTAAAATGTGTGCAGGTGGCAAATACCAACCAAAATAATAATATTCTTCGTTTTGATATCCTTGAACCAGAAGCGTTTCCTTATCTTGTCGACGTAGCTTCTTTGCGTAACTTCAAACCACAGGAATTCCAAACAATTTTAAAATAAAACAAGTCTTTTTCTCTCACTGAAACTGTCCATAGATAACTCCCTTGAATATCTCTTTCCCTTCGTACTTGATTACTACAATCTTCTGTAAGTATCCAAAATTTATTTAAAACTTTCACTGTAATATTGTAATACATTGTATTCCTTCCAAGTTGTATCCTCTTCTCAACAAATCTTCTATTCTTAAATTAGCTAGTTATCTTAGCTTATTTCTTCAATTCTTACTGCAGTTCCTTGCCACTTGCATAAGCAAAGCAAAAGTATAAGTGGGAGAGGGCTTGACTTACTATTCGTCTGACTTTTGAGCTCGTTGTTGATCCGTTCTCTTCCACGCTCAAACCAAAACAAACCCGATGAGCCTTACACTCTTCGGGAAAGTAATGGGAGCAATCTGAAGATATGTGATTTATCTCATCACACACCCTTTTAATCCAGGGTAGAGTAATTAACAGCCCATTCCAACCCAAGGGCTAAGCAGCACAAGTCAGACCTAAAGTCAGCCTAAGTCGTTTAGGGCGAATTTAGGTATGGAACGCAACCATTTAGGGCGAAGTTAGGTCAAAGTTAGGTCGAAGTTATGACCGACAGACTAAGAACAGCCCATTCCACCCCAAGGGCTAAGCAGCACAAGTCAGACCTAAAGTTGACCTAAAAGTGGGCGGAACATGGGCGGACCGTGGGTGTAACGGGGGCGGCAACCAATTAACGTTGGATTGCAGACCCTGGCAAGCACAGACACGCCCCCTCCAACACAAATGCTGACACAAAATTTAGGTCGACCAAAAAGGTGGACCCAAATTCGAGGAGACCCATAGAAGCCATTTTACCTTACCCAAGCCAGCCCACTCCTGAAAATTTCTAACACCCTACTCCTGAGTTAGGTCAGAGTTAGGACAGAGTTGGGCCTGCTAGGTCTGGAAACCGACAGAGTTATGCCTAAGATAGGGAGCCTATCAGCACCCAGCCCCACCCAGCCTCTTTCCCACAAAAGCCCAGCCCCAGACCTCCAGTCTCTCTCTCTCTCTCTCTCTCTCTCTCTCTCTCTCTCTCTGAGCACGTGGCGTGGGGTTCTGTCCCCCACAGCCACAAAGTGGGACTTTGTCGGTGGAGGGCAAAATTCACAAACACCCCACTTCTCTCTTCTCTTCTCCTCTCTGCCCCCCTCAAGGGCAGAGAGGGTTGTTCTGGCTTTGGCCAAACTGTTTACAGCTGTGCCTGGGCAGCTGTCTCCATGCTACCATTTGCTAACCCATGTCTTTCTCCCAGCCTCTCCCCCCCCCCCACAGACAACAACACCAGCAGGTAAGTGCAGCTAAGAGCAGGGATTGTGCTGACATGTGTTCTGACATCTGCCTCTTTGCATATAGAAATATAGGTAGGATACATGCCTCTATACCAATGTCTTGTCTCATAGCTGCCTGCATAGCCTGCCATGATATGCCTCTTTACCAATGTCTTGTCTCATAGCTGCCTGCATAGCCTGCCATGATATGCCTCTTTACCAATGTGCCCTCTCATTTCTGTCTGCAATGCCTTCTCTGAAATGCCTCTTTACCAATGAGTAGTCAGATGCCTGCCTGCAGTGCCTGCTATGATATATAGGATACATGCTGCTTTACCACTGTTGTGTCGGATTGCCGCCTGTTGTCATGTGAGCATACAACACCAGGAGTGTGGTGCTGTTAACTGTCTGTAGACACCAGCTGTTTCCCCCCCCCTTTTTCTCCACAGGGTCAACTGACAGGTCAGTATTGCTAGGATTGTCATGGTTGTGACCCAATATATGTGTTGTCTTCTCTCTCTTTGACCCTTTTCCCTTACAGGATCATGCTCGCCTTACACCTGGGTAAGCAGCTCAGACCATGCTATGTGTGTCACACCTATGAGCTGTGTTATTTCTCTCCCTGCAGGCTTTTGCAACCGACACACTGGCTTGTCTTCACTGGCGATTGCTACCACACACCAGCTGCCATGTAACACCCCCTTGTTTTTTGTCTCCCCAGGAACGTCCACTACCACCTACCTTCCTGGGAGCACCCCTGGGCCCGCAGTCTGGTTGCCCCACGGTCCTCTGCCTCGCTGCTGCCAGAGGTCAGAGAGCCAGCCCTGCAACCCTCCTCAGCTGCCAGCGCTGCTGCTGCTCCACCTCCCTGGCTGTCATTCTTGCTGTCCCTCCCCTTTCTATGGAGCAGGCTGTGGTTCCACAGGGGGAGAGCCTGCGTCTCCAGGTCCATGGGGCATGTGTGCTGCTGCTGCTGCTGCTTTCAGATTGGCTGCTGTGACTACCCCTGGCATCCTAGACTGGCCATCTCTGCTAACGTTCCAGAACAATAAAGACGGCCCTCGGGCAGAGCCTCCTTGAAATATATGTGCCCAATGTTACACAAGCATTGCCCCCCACACACAGACAGCCCCCAGCACTGAAGCCCCTGCATGAATCCCTTCCAGGGACTGCCACTTCCTTCCCAGGGAGAACACAGCAGGGAGGCTGCCAGACCCCCATGGGACAGAGGGGAGTTGGAGTTGGGGGGGCCTCTCAGGCAGGCAAACAGTGACAGGAGCCACAGAGCCCATAGCAGGGCCGCTTGTGGCTGCTGCATCTGTGTAGTGGCCGCTCAGCAACCGGGGATCTCGCCAGCCAGGGCGTCTGCCCGTAATGCAGCCACTTCCGTCGAAGGTCCGCCTGTAATGCAGCCGCTTCCGCCCACAGTCCGTCTGCATAAGAGACGCCTGTTTCTGCATTGCCTTCATCTGCGGAGCAACCCCTGTGTCCCTATTGGTCTCTGCAGACCCCTCTCTCGGAATCTCTCTCCCACCAGCCTTGTTGTCTGTCTGTCTGTCCGTCTCTGACCCACCCGTGCCCCTCCCCAGCACCCACTGTCTGCCTGCCTGTGTGTCTGCCTCTCCTCCCACTCCCTGATCATGGCTGCTGGCCATCCCCCACCCTGCCAGAGCACCTGCCGAGAGGCGCCGTCGTCGCCCCATCTGGGGGCGTGATGAGCTGCGTGAGCCCTTCACGTTCGCAGCAGACAATCCCAAGGCATCTCTCGGTCTTGGCCGGGGCACAGAGCAGAACGCACACTGGGATGCCTTCTTTGTGGGCATTGCCCCGGCCCTGGAGGTCCAGGGCTTCAGGAAGCGCACGGGCAAGTCATGTCAGAGGCAGTTCCAGACATCATGAGCCCCCCCATTGTGTGTGACGTTCCCACCCCCCTCCTTCCCTTCCCTCCCCCGCTCCCCCCCATGACTCCCACGTGCAGCCTCAACGTGGCATGGGGTGGCATCGCCTTCTGCAGGAGGGGGGACGGCCACTCTCCCATGCAGCAGGTGGCTGATGCACAGGGTGCCCTGTGGCAGCTGGCTCGGGCACCTTGCTCACCTGTCACCTGCCCTGCGTCCACCACATGACTGGTGCAACCCCCCTGCCTGCAGTCAGCCCCTTTGCGACCGGGCTGAGACAGACACTGCAGCCGCTGCCATGGATGGACGCTGACACGTGCAGACACACAGGCCTGCACATGCCCGAGCCAGACACCGAGCCTGGAGAGCCTGCCTGCCTGGGAGGTAAGTGTTGCCTGGATCCTGGGGTGGTGCTGGGCCACAGAAACTGCAGCCTGCCTAACTCAGGCATACCTCTGACCTAACTCAGACATAACTTCTGCCTAACTTAGGCTGCACTTAGGCCACACTTATGCCTGACTTGGAGAGGAGTTGGGTTGGAATGGGCTGTTAGTCCATTAGACGTGCTCCGTCGGTGTGGAGCAACCGACAGAGCTACCAGCCAGCCATTTCTCCCTGCCGGAAGTCAATCCAGGATTGGGCCCATTTCATAGTTTAGTCATTTGCACAAAAGAGTTACTTTCTGTAAGGGCCACCAGAATAGTCATTTTCCTTAACTTATGTGAGAACAGTTTAACAATGTTTTAAAAAATCCTTTAAAACATTCATAATACCAAAAGAGTTTCATCAACAGCTCTTTTGTTGATTTTGTAGTTTATGCTCCATTTAATGTCAGGAATGTGGAGTTTATTAGAAATATAGGGTGCATATTTAATGAGAATAGAATCTAATTTGCTCAAATTTATGACCAAACATTAAATAAATTGCAGGAATGCCCAGTAAAGGGGGAAAAAACCTCCAGAATTTGAATGTACTAATGAAGGATCAAATCTTGCTGAACAGAGCAATGACAAATTCAAAAGTAATCAACCACTAAAATTTAAGATACATAGCCTAAACTGTGATTTATTTCAAATTATTGCAGGATAATTCACACAGATCTGGTTATGCATATATTTTTATCACCCCATCAGTTGCAGTTCAACACTCGAAGGGCAGTAGCACGCTGAAATTTTTGTGGAAGCAGTAGAACAGGAAAGAATAGCAAAATTGGGATAAGTAATTTTTCAGAGTTAGCAAGAAGGGAATAGTATAGTGTGAAAATCAGAACAGAAGGGTGAATGTTACAAGGTTTGCATGGATTTCTGATTCATAGAAGCTGCAAAGTATTACAAAATTCAGCCTGGGTGGAATTGAAGCTGAAAGGTATAGAAGCCATGCATATGAGTTTCCATCCTGCAGAGATAACGTATCACACAGTTTTTGCTTGATTGCATAGTTCCTCTGAGGTTTCTTTTGCAATGTGAGAAGAATAGTAGGCTTTTTGTGGAGGACATGGTGGATTGTTCATTACCTGCACACCATACTTACCAACATCACACAGCTCATACTGTATATATGCAAATCTTCAAATGTTATAAACCAATTCAAGCAACCACCTTGTGAATGTGGCCACAATCCAGAGAACCACACAACTAGTTCCACACAAACTAGTTCCCAGTGAAGATACAGACTTGTCAGTGCAATCCTAACCAACTTTCCAGCGCCGGTGCAGCCGCAATGCAGCCCCAAGGTAAGGGAACAAATATTCCCTCACCTTGAAGAGGCTTCCATGACTGCCCCTGCACTGCAAAACGCAGTGTGTGCCCCGTTTGGCACGGCTACATCAGCACTGGAAAGTTGATTAGGATTGTGCTGAGAGTCTTGTAGAGAGTGGCACAGCACATGCATTTGATGCTCAGGGTAACCAAGTGATAAATGTGGTTTGTGAAACCAGTGGGTGGTCTGCTGCTTAAAGAAGCACAAACCACTGGACATGAGCATGCCTGACTTACCGTATTTCTTCGAGTCTAAGGTGCCATCGATTCTAAGGCGCACCTTTACTTTCAGTACCACCAGCAGGGGGGAAAAAAATCCATCGATTGTAAGACTCACCTCCCTTCATTGAATCTACCCGCTCAGCACCAACTCTCCCCAGCATGTCTCCTGCAGCTGAGGATGATTGAGTGCACTGCCTTTGCATAGCATTTCTGGCCCCGCCAGAAAGTGCAATTTCCTTCGTTACCTGGGCTTGGGGGAGCTTCAGGGAGGCCTGCGCAACCCTCTGCAGGCCTCCCTGATCTTCAGTTCAGCGAAAAACAGCTATTTTTGGCCATTTCTGGTTTTCGCGAAAACCGGAAATGGCTGAAAATCACCTGGTTTTGCCGAACTGAAGATTGGGGAGGCCTGCAGAGGGTCACGCAGGTCTCCCTGAAGCTCCCCCAAGCCCCAGTAAGTAAGAAGATAGCATTTTGGGGTGCTTTTTGGAGACCTTCGATTCTAAGACGCACCCCATTTTTTGAAATGCTTAATTGGGAAAAAAACATGCATCTTAGAATTGAAGAAATACAGTAGCTCCTTGGATTGTGACCTACAATTATACATATAGACATATAAAACTATCATGTTTATTTTTGTGGGCATTTCTGCTTTTCTGAACTGGGTGGATGAAAGTTTGGGGAACTTTTCAGTCAAAGCAGATACATGAATCTCAAAACTCCTGAACTGTTGTTTTGCATAATTATAACACATTCTATATGCCCAATTAGTGTCACTGAACATTGTTCAAGCAATGCAGTATATTGAGATTGACTCGTGCATACGAAATGGACCTAACTGTGCAACAGCATGTGTTATTCAGCCACCACACTCATCCTGTTCAGCCACTATACCCCTGCATACACTGTAAAGGGGAACGGGAGTGTCATGCCCCCTTGGTGTGCTCCATCATGCCCCTTTGGTTAGCCATGCCCCTTTGGTGCTGAAGTGCTCCATCACTTCACTCCATCACCCACTCCCTGCTGTCCATAGAGGGCACCAGGAAGTCAGGGACACGTTCTTCCTGTTTGAATCAGCACTCTGAAACTCTAGCCTGGCTAGCTAGTGTGCTCCCTTTCTCCTTCTGCCTGGGTACACAACATACCTGGGATTATAATGACGGAAGATTATAATGACTTTCCTTTAACATATTGCAAGACTGCTGCCTGCTTTGGACATTTACCCACAAAGGTGAATATATTTGGGAGTGCCAGAGGTGTGACAATCTCGCCGCCTGCACCTTCAGCCCGCAACACAGTTCTGGGAGGGGGGTTGGAGCTGCCGAGGAGCGGCAAGCAGGGCTCCATTTCAGCGTGTTTTTTTGCTGAAAGGCCCTCCCGCCCCCCCCTCCCAACTCCAGGAGCAGAAAACCTTGGAAATCCGTTGCACCACCTATATGCTAGGGCCTTTAAAATGGGAATATGCGGGGGGGGGGGCAGAATTGCTTTTAAAAAATTGAAATTAATTTGGCTTCCCTCAAAAATTATCCGATGTTTCTCTTCAGAAGGATCCCTGACATCTGCTGGGAATGTCACTTTATTAAAAAATTCAGTGCCAACAATGGCGTAGCAAGTATGGGGTGGGGGGGGTGGGCTGTCCTGGGCACTGCTCACAGGAGGGAGTGACAATCTCACTGCCCATATCTTCAGCCTGCAATGCGCTTCCGTGAAGGGGGTTGGAGCAGCCAATGAGCGGCGAGCAGGGCTCCCTTTCAGCCTGTGTCTTTTGTTGAAAGACCCTCCCGCCCCCCAACTCCAAGGATGCCAGGGTTAAGTGCCAATGCCGAGTGCCAACCCTATTCCACTAGCTGCAATAGGATGTGCACCACTGTACTCTGTGTTTTGGAATCATGAAACATAACCGATCGCGGCCAAAATAGGAAAATGTCCAAAGTTCCTGTTTTTTGTTCTTCTTTATGGGGTGATCCCAGTAAGAAATCATTCCATAGAAAGGATTTCTATTTTAGTCCAAAATGTATGAGTAAACCTGGGGATAAATCCTGCCCACAATACAGCTATCATCATGTGCATCATTTGCCAGGGCATCCCCCCAAACTGCTCAGTCTAACAGCTCAATCCTGCGCACAGTTGGGCCAGCGGAACGCAGTTCCCCAAGGTGTGCCCCAGCCCCGCCGGTGTGGGCCACATCCTGCTTAGGGTGCAGCTGCCGGCCGTTTAGGCCAGATGGTGCACCTTATGCAGTATTGGGCTGTAATTTTGGAATTGGTCACAAATCTGCAGGTTTAATAGCACAATCCTATGCAACTAATAGCTATGTGTACATTAGTACATGACACATTAACTTCCTGCAAATCCCTGCCTTTGATCATGCTTATGAAGCAACATGTGATAGATCTGGCACCAAGCTGAGTTTCTTTAATTACCATCTTAGATAGGTACATTCAGCTAATGTCTTAATTAATGTACAAAAACTGTTGCTGCCTTGACTGTCCCAACAGGTGCTTAATTGTCATACACCATTTTAGAAGCCATCAAGGCGTTCAATTTCTCATATAAAACCAGCATATCTCTGTATCAGTAGCATACATCACAGCAGAGCATTGAAGTACAAAGAGGTTTGAATCCACAGTCAAACTGGTACAACAGATATGGATGTGAGGGGGTGCTCACTGGGGACCCCGGCAGTGGGGTGACCAGCGCCCTCTCTGCCCCCTCAGTCTCGGAGTCACAGAAGTCGACCTCCAGCCCGAAGGAGGGTAGGGAGCAAGCAGACTCCCTCCAGAGGGCGTCTATAGCATAGGCCTCAGAACTGGTCAAGGAAAGGGGGTTCCGGCACCCTGTTCCTCCTCCTTGCCTGGCTTAGTGCAGCTCCGCTCTGGCTGTCGCTCCGATCCTCCAGCCTCCTGCACGCTAGCCCTCCTCCTCAGTGGCCTTGCCATGCTCTTTATATACCCCTCCCTGGTTCTGGCCCTGCCCCCTTGGTCCTGCCCCCTTGCCCCTCAGCCAATCCCACCAGCGCCCTGGAGCTTGCCCGTCCTCCTCCGTCCTGGGATAGGCGGGGCCGGCTACTCCTGCCGGCGTCTGGTCCTCCTCCTTCCTGGGGTAGGCGGGGCCAGCTATTCCTGCCGGCCTCTGGTCCTTTGTAGTGCGGCCTGTCTCCGGGGCCGCCTCGGCGGGGCCTTTCCCCCTCAGGTAAGTGCCCATGGGGTTGGGGTGGCTCGTTGGGGGGCCGGACTCCCCGCTCTCCGCGAGGCCAGGGGGTAGGGTGGAGCAGGCGTCGCCGTCTCTGGCCACGTCCTGCTCCCTTGAGCTGGGGCCGCAGCCGGGGCCGAGGCCCTCCGTAAGGAGCTGAGGCCGCCGCGGCTCTCCGCCCCAGCGGGCCCCTGCCTGCGTTGACGCCGGCTGCTCCCCTGACGTCCGGGCGGGCCGTGCGTCTGGCGGCCCCCCCGACGCTCGGGGCGACGGTGCCCGTGCCGACCGTCAGACGGTCAGGGGACGGGGAGTCGCGCGCCGCCCGGGAGCATTCTGGCTCAGCGGCTTGCCTCGCTCCCGAGCATCGCGGCTCGCCCTGCCTTGCTCCCGAGTGCCGCGGCTCGCCCGTCCCCGGACAATGGATAAGAACACTCTTATTCTAAGGAATTAGATCACTTACAGCCCAATTCTAACTAAATCCCTGTGCAATGATGCAGCGTTTCCTTCGGGGCTACGCTGCATCCTGTGGGAGATTTTCAGCTGCAGTAGATCTCCTCAGGGTAAGCCCCAGCAGCCGCAATGGGTCAAATCAGATCTGTGCCAGAGATATCGCTGGTGCAAGTCCGAGTTGATCTATGCAGGCGGATCAGACCTGGGAAGGGGGTTTGGATTTGGTGTGTGCTGCCAAACCAGCCCCCTCCTGAGCCTGATTCGCCCACCCCCATGCCTCCATCTCCTCCCCGTTATGCCCTCCCCTGCCCCATTCAACCCCCTCCCTGCCCTCCCCCACCCCGTTCCACCCCCTGCACACAGGGCTCATCTTCTCCAGTGGGCCTCCATCACTCTGCTGGTGCATGCAGGAAAGCTCCAGCCTTTCCGCCAGTGTGCCAGCTCCCTGCACTGCCACAAAACGCTTTATGACGCTTTTAAGGCAGTCTGCACCAGTGGAATACACCTTCCGCCGGTGCAGGTCTTGGGTAGGATTGGGCTGTTACAATCAAACATGAAAAGGAAAAAAGAGACAACACATATATGCACACATTGCTAGGGAACCCCTGGCTTGCTGTACCTCCAATGAAGCCAAATGTTTTTTAAGGAAGCATTATGTGTGTGAGAAAGCAGAACTGAAGAAGATAGTTCACAATGTCTTGGTTGTTTTAAACTTAACCCATCAAGATTAGGCAAAATGTCTGGAGGGGTGAAGCAGTCAATAGCTTACAAGACAGCAAGGACCCTTAACAGGGATTAACTAGCAAATTGTGGGGAGATATAGATTTTGTAGCCTAAGCAACAGACAAGCAAATCCACATAAGAAATAGAATGGACTAGCATTACTGACTCACCAAAATGAAGCTGTGCCCTTTCAAAATTTGAAACTAATAATGCCGAACTGACTACTACTAGTCTGGTTTATCACACAACTCTACAGTAAATGGCTTGAGAAATATAGCTTTATATCTCCATTCTTCTGCATCAACTTTATAAATGACTTCATATGAAAGGAAAAAGCCCTTGAACATAACAACAACTTCACACCTTATGTAACATAAGCTTGGCATTGTAACTTCCAATCACGTCAATTTATTGCCTTGAAGAGCAAAGATATTTAGTGTTTCATAAAGAGATTACAAGTCTACTGAAGGATTTTCTTTGAAGTAATAAGCTGCTGAAAATTGGATTAACCTAACTACAACTCCATAAACAAGATGGAAGACCACATTTTCTCAACATTCTTAATTAACAACCATCTATTTACCTAAAAGCAGGGGAGGAGTTCGGAAACTTGGAGGGGAGAATATGCCAGGATATTAGATCATTTTTTCTAGTAATTATAACAATGTTTTTCATTCCATCAGTCCCATCTGAAAAACTGTTGGAGTGCTTAGAAAAACACCAATTCATTCAAGCCATATTAAAGGTCTTTAAAAAACAGATGACAAATCTATGTTTGACATTCATTTGAAATTTTACTTCATTTAATTTGCATGCCATTCACACTAAAAAGAAAGAAAATATGAAAGGAGAAATTACAAATATTAGATCAATCAAAAGCAGACCGTTGACTGCATTCATTGTATGAAAGACATCAGATTTGCTCTCTTTGTACATGCAACCATAGTGTGGACTGCATTTTCAGTCAATAGCTTAGAACTGTGTGAAACTCCCCCGTTGTCTTACAATAATGTACTTGCAAGGAACGCTTGGCATCTGTTGCAAACAGTATCCCTATGCCCTATTATCTCCCCTTCCCATGACATGCAGGGAAATTTAACTGCATTGTGACATCATCACATTCTGAAGCTCCCTGTCTCTGTTCTACATCTTCGGGTGCCATAGGAGGAGGCAAGGAAATGTACCACATGACATGGGGTGTTGTTTATTCATTCAGTTGCTTACTATATTTGATAGAGAGGCAGGGGCAGCATCAGGGGTTGGCCAAGTCAGGCACTGGCTGAGGGCCCTGCCAATCACGCTAGGCTGACGCTTAGTACCTGTGGCAATGGAAGCGCCCAATGTAGCATTGTGAGGCGCAATGGGACGAATGTGCAGGGCTTTGGCCAGGGCCCCCAGCAAGCTGACACTGGCATTACAGAGGGTGAAGGGGGAGAACTTTACATTGATATGCTGTATTTGGTTGAACCCCTTACTTTGCAAAATGTGCCATTCTTTTCTTTTTGCAATGTGTTTTGCTTCCCTTCCAATTCCTTAAATGTTTCTTGTGAACAAGAAGCTACACTTCTAAAGCGTGCTTTTTATTCCCAAATCTTATCAAATGTAGAGTTTCTTCTCCTGTCCTGGGTTCCCAACAGGACATCCAATGCTGGTAAAAGGTAGATGACGCTCACAACATAGCTTGACTCACAATCTGGATTATTATTATTTTCCTGTGATGCTCAAGCAAGAAAGTGCAGAGCCTCCATGGGAAATTTTGCTAGTCAGATCAACTTTTTTTTTTTGCTTTCCTTAACTTTAACTTTCCTTTGCTTTAAGATCATTCTCTTAAACACAACCCTTCACGCTCACCTCAACATTTCACTTTGGATGAAATACAAAGGTAATGTTTCTTAGCTTTCTTCTTTTTGTATAAAAAATATGGAGGCAAGATTAAAGTCAAACATACATTTCAAGCAGCTCCTTTTGTGCACACTGCTGCATGTGACCATCTCCCCACCAAGCAGATGCTTGCTGTCATTAGCTTGAAAATGTGGGGGAAACAGGCTAAAGAAATAGACTGGATGGAAATAGATAGAGAAATAGATGGGCACATTCTTCAAAGGTTGTCTCAAATTAACTTGGAACTGGTCCTAGGTCATCCCTGCCTCCAAAATGTTTCTAAGCTAACCTGAGGTTCAAAAACATGCCCTCCCTCCCCCCCCCCCAGCCTTCACCACTCCCAAAAGTTCTCCCCATTAGCCTCCGCGTTAGGTCCGGTCCATTAGGTCCGCCTGTCAGCAGTCCATCCACATGCTTCAGCAAGTCAGCCCAAGGGGGTGGGAGAGAGGTGGGGAAGGGGGAGGTATATAGCTGGCACAGGTCTGAGTAGACTCAGCAGGGCAGAGAGAACTTACCCCCAGGAAAGGGAACAAATATTCCCTTACCCAAATGAGACCTCCGAGGCCTGAAACTCCCCTGTGGGATATAGCACGTGCCCCACTGCATCGATGCGCAAGGAGTTACGTAGGATTGGGCTACCATGACCCTCAGAAAAGGTGGTTGACAGTAGGCAAATGGCATTTATGAGCTGTGTGACTGTTCTGCATCTGGCAAAGAGAACTGTCCTCACAATCCGGCAAGGAGAACTGATCTCACAATCCCATTTTTATTTTTATTTTAAAACTGCTTTTGCTGATGAATCATCCTGGCTGGACCTAGGACATGGTCGGGTTATTGGTTTCCTAATTATTCATTAGAGTTGGCACCAAATTCTTCCTGCATTGACATTTCAAGGTTATTTTTGAGATTCTTGCTCAGGTACAATATCTGAATAGTTTTTCAAGGGAAGCTTAAAAAGGGGGGTTGGATAAGTCTAGCAAAATTTCCTTTAAAAGCTGAGGGGAGGGGATTTATTAGGTTGCCATTCTGCCATAAGCAAAACATCCAAGTTTGTATTTGGGCAAGCTATCCAAGGACACTGAGGAAAGCTATCAAATGTCCAAATAAGACTAGCAGAGTTTCTCAAGGAGAGTTGTACAGAACCCCCACTCTTCACCCATTGCATGATCCAGACTTTTAAAAACAGAAGCAAATATCCACGATGGAAAAACAAAACAGTACGGGCTCTCTTCAGTTTATAACTGAGATCTTATGCTTATGAGCACAATGATTTTTATGAGGTTGTTGTTGAAATATACTTTGCCAGGAGCCTGTCATGACAGATTGAAGAAAGTAGCCGATGACATTTTCCTAAAACCTGATTGATGCAATTAAGACTCCATAAAGCCCTTGCCAAGTGTTCATTGCATTTGTACAGGGGAGTGTGTAGGAGACAATTCATTTCAGCGCTACCTGTTACCCAAAAGACAGATTTGATTATACTTTTCCTGCATAATTCTCTCATCAATAAAAAGAGAAGAGGTGTGTAATTTATCTTCTTCCTTTAAAAAAAAGGGGGGGGAATCAATTACTAAGCAAAGCTAAACTTTATGGCATGGCAAAGCAAACAGTAAGCATTGCATCTTTAATTCCAATATCAATATTCATTAAAGCTTTATACGGACTACCTACAAACTAATCATGCAAGAAGATGGGATGCGATCCCCTCCTCTCTTGCCTTCCCTTCTCAATGCCTACTGAGCCTCGTAAAATATATTTTAGTGTTCCTTCAGTCAAGACAATGGAGCTGTTCAAAATGAGCGAGATAGCAAACAGACTGGAGAGGATGATTAAGAGGTGCCCTGGCTTAAATGACCGCTAAATTAGAATATAGCACCCAGCCACTCCTGCAGCTTCTCCAAGCCTTCTCCCCACCCCCACCCCCCAAACACCTTCCACATCCCAGATCGTTTGATTACATCGTCCTTGTCAGAAAAAGGTCATTTTAATTCGATCACACCAAATATTCTAGGCAAGGAGTGTCGCACATGTGCAGACACTGTGCTCATTTGTCACATTATTGCCTGCTGTCACTTTTGAAGGTAGGTGTCTGTTTGAAGAATGCGCGGCATCTACAGGGTCAGGACATTTGCATAAAGCGCCAAAAGAGCCCCTTTTCATGGAGAACAGAGGATTTTGTTCCCATCCCTGTTTACAGAAAGTGTTGAGGGACCAGCTGTCAGGAACCACCACTATTATGTCTTCAGCTGAATTGTTCTTTTTTTTTTTTTACTTATTTAACAAAGTATTGTTTTAATTAAAACTAAAACTCCATTTGCAAGGCTCCATCTTAATTTTCCCCTTCTCGTTCCTGGTCCTTGATCTGCCGGCAGTTGAATTTTCAACTTTATAAATTCAGATTGAAAATTAGTGGCTGACAGCAACTCATCCTTCAAAAATTCAAAGACGATGAACCACTGTGAATCAATGATCTATTATGGGGGTGACCGAATTCTATATTCTTGGGGGACACTCCAGTCTCTAGGCAATATGGCCAGAGGTGTTTTGCCATACAAGGAGAATGTCTCATGAGTGGAGATGCTCCATGATAAAGCTTCATTCAATAGTCTACTGCTGATATTCTTTTTGCATTCATCTTGAAATTCCTCCAAAGTTTCACCACAGCAGAAACTTCCAAATTTGCCTTGAAATTCGACTGCAGGCAAAGCTCATTGTCAACCTAGGGACGTATGGGATGTCTCTGAAAAATGTTGTGAGTCTTATCAAATTTCTGTTTGCGTTCTTGAAAATTTCTCAGTTATTCTGGCCAAGGTGAAGTTTACTTCAGAATTTCCCATTCGGTGAAACGGCAATTCTATTCTTATTTCTTAACAGGCTGCACTAATGAGCCTCTGGGAAAAATAATTTTCCATTATTTGGTTCAAAGGAAGGAGGGTTGTTCGAAAGGGCAAAATAAAATACGTATGCGATATGAATCTGGCCTCTGAATACTTAGTTGGCCATCCTTGAAATAAGAGAATTGCATTGACCCACACTCTCATTAAGCCACTTCATAAATTTAAGCCACTTCAGTTCCAATAAAGTTAATGGAACTTAATCAGCTTAGAGCTAACCCCTTCAATTTGACGCTGTTGATTGGTCTGCCTGACACTTTAAACGATCAATGAAAACACTAAGAGGATGGATGCTGGTTTTGACTCAATATATTAGATGGCTATACTGTACATATTACCACAGGTGACTAAAAAGATCTTACAGTCAAGGCAACAAATATTAAGAGAAAAAAAACACGTACGTGTGTGTGTGTGTGTGTGTGTGTGTGTGTGTGTGTGTGTGTGTGTGTGTGTGTGTGTGTGTTTTAAAAGGACGAATATCAGAGTTATTCAGAAAGAAGGCAATGGCAATTTCAACATGCAGTGCAGGCAGCCATTTTGCTATTACTTTCCAAAACGTTCTGTAGTATAGATGGGGTTTAGCTCTTTGTCACTGAAGTTTCTCTGTGACATAAGGACAAAGTGGCTCAAAGATTTATGTGGCTTGTTAGGAGTCCTACAGCTTCCAAAAGGAGCAACAAAAGTTCACGTGCAGTTCAAAATAACCCACAGAGGCAGGGAGGATCGTACTAATCAGAGATATCTTTCCCTTTGATTATTACCTAAGGTCATAAAAATAAAAGGCCGTTAGTATTCCATAGCCTATAAATGAGTTGATCATCCCCACATGGATTCTAATAAACAGAGGAAAGAGATACTGTACTCCCATAATAGTTCGGTAGCTGTCGGTTTATGAGTACTCAAAGCAAGAAATGGAGATTGTCATGGCTACATCCCATGACTGCTACAGATATCACCAATCCTCAATGGCATTCAGAATAAAGGTCAAGGAAGGGCATCACTGTCGCTATAAGAAGAAATCTTTGAAACCAGGCTTTCTGAAAACCTTTATAAGCCTGATAATATGTGTCTTCTTTGATTCAGGTGCCTTGAGCGGAGTAGCATTACCAGACATTCACATAAACAGAATTGTGATGTCGCTTGTCTTCAATGCACATTGCTCATCTCCAAGAAGCCTCATACCCAACCAGGCACCAGCCAAGGAGAGAAGGTGATGCCTTTGAATTAAGGGACATCAGTGGGGAGGCAGTTGTGTTCCTAGAGGGGGTGGTGGTATTGTAAGTTGTGCGCAGGTCTACTCAGAGTTATACGGTGGCCCCACCCACTCGCTATTGGAGCCATTCCGAGCAGCAAAGACAACATGCAGGAAACTCCCCGCGTATTGCCTTCGCCGCTCAGAATGGCTCTAACGGTGAGTGGGCGGGGTCACCATGTAACGCTGACTAGATCTGTGCGCAACATACAGTACCGCTCCCCCTCTAGGAATGCCACTGTGGGGAGGAGCTCTGCTACCTGTTCCTCTTGGTCTGGGGTTCCACTCAGCATTGTTTGGAATAGCAACCTCACCTGCTACGAGAGATCAGCCTGGGATTAGTCAATTTCCTGCAGGGTCCGAGTAGGAGTTTTTTGCTCCTAGTCTGATTGGCTTCCTTCTCTCCTTCATACTGAAGGAATGAGTGTGCGTAGATTAGTCAGTTGGTCTTAGTTAGGTTAGATAGTTGGTAGGTTTAGCTAGTTCAGTGCAGTAGCAGAGGTTGAGAAGAAGGAATTTGATGACCATCACCAGATATAACTCGGTAGAATTCCAGACCCAGAACTTCTTTGGAATTCATATTGTTACACAGATCAACCATGGAATTCATATTGTTACACAGATCAACCATGGAATTCATATTGTTACACAGATCAACCATACACATATTTGCCATTCAGTTAGCAAATATAAACTGATACAACCCTCCCTTTTCCTTTGAAAGATTCTTGTGACGATTCTGGGTGGTTTCTGATAGTGGCTATAAGCACAAGGGATTCCAGAAAATGTGCAGATCAATAGATGAAGAAGAAGTGCAAGTCATTACTACAACCTCTATCCACCTGAAACATCTAAACCCTGATAGATGAGTGCTGACCAGCCAAACCAATTAAGTAGAAGAAAAGTAAAAATAATAGTAATAATAACATTATTAAAATGTTTGTCCACCTTATATGGATGTGTTTTATGTTCTGCCTTTGAAGCAATATGAGAGGTTGCTAATCCATACAATGTCAGCGCAATCTTGTGGAACCTTGCACCGGTGTAACAGTAGATGCACCTGTGTACGTGCACTTATGCCAGTGTAATTGCACTTACACCGGTGCATCTGCTGTTACACTGGTGCAAGGTTACACAGGATTGTGCTGTGTGTCTACTAAGATGCAACTAGATCAGGAGTACTCAACCTCTCCTGCTGTGTACCACCGGAAGTGACTGGTGATGACATCATCGCCAGTTTCTTCCAGGTTTTCAGGTTTTTGGAAGCCAGAAAATGCAGGTAGGAGGCTCTGGGTCTGTGGAAGGGCCCTTCTCAGTGTTCCTGAGAGGCCGGGTTCTTGACCAAAGGCAGGAGCCTCTCAGGAACGAAAACGTGCTGCTGAAAGCACCACATTGAAGCAGGGGTCTGGCGGTCCAAGTACCACCAGTAGTCACCCAAAGTACCACTGGTGGTACTAGTACCACTAGTTGAGAACCCCTGAACTAGACCATGATTTGATAAAGTCGGCATAAAGATACTCTTTTTGCTTCTATCTTGTTCTAAGAAGGTTTTGATTGTTGTCTCCTAAGCATAAGCACAGGCCAGAAGGAGCAAGGTGGGGGGTAAAATATGTGCTTGCATTACAGGAACCTTCTTTATGTGTGATTATGGTGCCTGGTTCATGGAGCTGGTATATTATTTAAAGCCCAAATAATCCAGATAATGAGCCAAGTAACTCAAATGTCGTGCCAAGAAACATTAAGCTATTTAAGTTGCATTATGCAAATTAAGACACAATTATTAAATTCCAGTGCTGCTACTTGTGAACATTTTTAACATTGTTTTACAGGCCAATCCTAACAAACCTTCCAGCTCCGATGCAGCCACAATGCAGACCCAAGGTATGGGAACAAATGTTCCCTTACCTTGAGGAGACCTCCGTGACTACCCCTACACCACAGGATGCAGCACATTGGCACAGTTGTATTGGCGCAGGAAAGTTGGTTAGGATTGGGCTGTAAGTCTTTAAAATCAAACTTAGGAAAATCTGAAGCAATAGTAAATGGGAATCAAATAAAACGTTGCATTTGTGGCTTATAAAAATTGAATGGTACAGCATTTCTAGGATTGTACCATTTGAGGATGCAGGTGGAGGACTGCAGACCAGAATGTTTCCCACATCAAAAACACCTTCCTCCTCCCCATTGTAAGACAGCATATCGGAAGAAAGGTTATAGCCTGGAATTCTTCCTGTTGTGATTTCTGTGAGCAAGGAAGGTTTGAAGTAGCAGCAGAGACATTGAAATACAATATGTGATTCCCCCACTTGTTCTGTGTGAAGTAGTAGAATCCCAGAAGAGCTGTATCATGTGAGATTTCTGTACATGTAGATTAGCTGTTAGATAGATAGACCAATCCTAGTCAAATTTCCAGCCAGAGATGTAGAAAGGGATGAGGCGGGGGGGGGATCGCCCCTGAGCAGCAGGCAGGGGGCATCATACTGGTGGTGGCAGTGGAAGAGAATGCGGCTACAGCGATCCAGGCGGGAAAGGCAGCGGAACAGCTGGGAAGAGCCTACAGAAGCCTCCTGCTGCCTCCGAGCTGCGTTTCTGTGGTGCGCCACCCTCCCGCCCCTGAGGAGGCAGCACCTGAGCAATGTTTGGCTCTGGCTGACGTCACTCAGGGGCAGCGTGAGTGATGTCAGTGTCACTAGGGGGGCGGTGTTCCTATGCCACTGTTTCCAGCCCTGATGCAGTCGCAATATAGCCCTGAGGTAAGGGAAAAAACGTTCTGCTACCTTGAGGAGGCCTCTGTGGCTGGCCCCACCGCCACAGGATGCAGCACACCTCCCACTGGCGTGGCTGCATCGGCACTGGAAAGTTGGTTAGGATTGGGCTGTAAGGGTAATTAAAACAAAGAATAGTGACAGGCAGACGCTGCCTGCGTCCAAGTCCACAACATAAATGATCCAGAGTAAACATATTACATGCCTTTTTTATGTCCAAGAACTTAATCTAGACTTCTGAGTGGGCCCCTAGACCCCTAGGCAATTATACCATCACTGTGTAACTGGAAGTGAAGGCTGACACCTTCTAAGGATTGCCAAGGAAGGCCACATAGCTCTCCCTGCAAAAGGGCTCCACCTGCAACCTGAATATCAAATCCATTTTGGACTGAACTTAAGGGCAGGCACCCAAAATCCAATGTTTATCCTCCAACAAAGTTTATCACACACACTAAAAAACAAACAAACCACCAAATGGTATAGATTGATTTGGATAATGCCACCCATGATTGCACAAACCCATGATTGGGTCCCTTCGGGGAGAAAGGCAGGGTAAAAATATTGTAAATAAAAAAAATAAAATAATTCTATTTATTTTGCCATGTAGCAAACATGTGTCTGTGCTAAGGAAACACAAATTGTTTACTCAGAATAAACTATCCAAATACAATATATGTAAAGATGCTTATTTTGCTTAGATATCCCCTTATTAGTAGAATGAGCCATTCTGAATCCAGTATTTAAAGGTGTGGGGTTTTTGTGTGTGGGTTTGGTTTTATTTATAGTAAATTAAAATACTTTTCCCGATTTATATTCTAAGAATATAAATGTGCTTTGTTGGCACAAGTCATGCATGTGACTGGGGAAACTGAATGGAGACCATAAAACAAGAAGAATGTAGTCAGGCACGGCATATACCCTAACATCTCTGGATACTGGACAAGAATGTTCTCTAGCCTTGTCCTAATGAAAAGAAATCTGTACATCTATTTCGTTTGACGGAACCAATCTGTGTGCCCAAGAGGAATGCATTCATTCCTTTTTAATAAAAAATAAAAAAATATTAATTAAAGCTAGTTATTAATTTTAACAGTGCAGGAACTAATGGAGAAGCATTTGTAGGAAGCAGAACTTCCTGTACCCAGAGAAATCATGGATTTGGGACAGTTCTTGGCACTGCAAGATATCAACCATAGCAGCCAGAAACTCGATTTAAGAATCTCACGATTCCATTCCAGCAACCAAATTCTTCAGGGAAATTCACATAGACTGAAAGGCAGAGACTGACCCATCTTCCTAGAACGTTTGTGCCGAGCCCTTGCCATGATAGAGCAATCACAAGGGTTAAAAAAAGAAATCTTTTGGTGAACATCTTTTCATAAGGCCCAGAAAACCATTACTTTTTCAAATGCATTTTCTTCAGGCTAATATCTTGTGCTTTGCATTTTCATGTCATCGGCTCTATCCAGCACAGTAAATTTTTTGTCACATTAAAATGATACATATTTTTACACATAAAAACCTCCCTGATTAAAAATTAAGTCTCTTTCAATTACAGTCATAGATTGTAGCCATAAAATGTAACATGAAGGAGAAATGCAATTAAAATTGTAGTGAACATTTATGTAAATCAAAATTCAGCAGTGGGGCAAATATAATGGAGCAGTCACACTGTGCCTAAATCAGATGTGTGTCCCCCCCCCCCAAGTTCTTGTAAAACACATATTTACAGAGAATACAAATAGGAAAGCTGTGTCTTTTCGTTTCCCTTTTCATCTCAAGCCCTACCTGCCGGGATCAGTGTTAAAATAGTGTGGCCACCCTGAGCTACCAGTACATTAATCTTCTTTTGGGCCACTGGTGTCTTTGAGAATTACAGTCTGATGGCCTTTGCTCCAAGGGAACCTTAGAGGAAAAGTCACTCAACCATCAAATCAATTATCCCTAGCATCGTAGACATATCATCTATATTTAAACTCTCCTGAGGAATTAGCTAGACAACTATTCTCGAGACACTACTGCCCTTCTTTTTGTAATAACTCTGAATTTGTGATTTCTTCTATCCCATCCCAAAGCAAATAATTGGAGATCCCATAGAAAATCCCTAAATGGGGACTGATCCCCAAACTCTGTAGGGCAGGACTCACTGATGTGTGTGTGTGTGTGTGTGTGTGTGTGTGATGATGATGATGATGATGATGATGATGATGATGATGATGATGACTACCTTTTCAAGTATCTACTTTTGTGGGTACAGGGTGATTACCCCTTATCCGGATATCCGAAATCCAGACTATTCCAAAATCCAAACATTTTTGGGGCTATGACTTAAAAAAAATAAAATTCCAGCACCTGGCTGGCATAGCACAAGGCATGCTGGGGCACAAATTATTTAAAATATTGTATAAAATATTCTGGCAGTATGTATAAGGTGTATATGAGACATAAATGAATTTCATGTTTAGACTTGGGTCCCATCCCCAATATATCTCATTCTATTTATGCAAATATTCCAAAATCCAGACAAATCCAAAATCCAGACAACTTCCCGTCCCAAGCAGTCCGGATAAGGGATACTCAACCTGAGCCACTTTTGCAAGTACCACCAGAGACAGCAGCTATGCATAGGAGTGGATGACTTGCCCCCACAATTGTCCCTGAAGCCAGGGAGATGCTCCTTCAGTTGCTCTAGCCTCCTGATCTCTCCTTTGCTCTGCATCCTCTTTCCCCAAACTGTGCCTCTTTGGAAAGGCGCACAGCCATATCTTGCCGCTAGTGCAACCCCTTCAGCTATCTCCACATACAGCAGGGTTGGGCTAGAAGGTAGTGGGGTCAAGTACTGTCATACCATGGAGTACCACTAGTGGTACTAGCGCCACTGGTTGAAAAGCACAGCCATGGGGTACCAAAACCAGTCATTTTTGATATTCAAGGCACAACTATAGCTTTTTTTTTTTTATCTTTTTCAAAGATTTGAAAGAGAGCTACATCTAAATTTGGCCTGCATGACTTATGATGCATCATCCATGGATTGTGGCCTATCAGGTGTTTGACAGCTACAGGCTGGCAGCAACGACAGGAAGTTTATTGATTTCTAGTGATCCACCATACTTAGCCAGTGGGCTGTTTTCTGCATGATGAGTCCTAACTTGGGCAAGTCTGATCAAAACCATTCAGGCAGCCCAATCCAGCATATCTTACACCAGCGTACGCTGTCTCAAATGTGCCGTAAAGCACGTTTGCAACAACTTGGGAGTAAGCGGCACTACGCTAGCGCAGAGGTCGGCTCTGCTTATTGTGGCTCATAACGTACCTGACACCGGTTGCCGCAGGTAGGTCCCGCGCCAGTCGGTGGGAGGGTGGGCAGGGGTGGCGATGGAGGGACCAGCCCAGGCTGGGAGAGGACGGAGATATCGCCAGTGATATCCTAAGCCCCTTCCCAGGCTGCACTGACATTACACCGCCTCCCCGAATATATGCCAGGTCTGGACCTGGCATACATCCGAGGAGGCCCATAGGCTTGCTTACACCCGGAGAAGGGGATGAACGTCCCCTTCTCCTGAGGTGCACCCTAGCAGCCCTAGGGAAGCCTGGAACAGGCTTAGGATAAAGCAGCTGGCCCTTTGGGCCAGCGGTGTAACCTTACACAGGATTGCGCTGTAAATTACTCTTGATGGGATTGCCCTTCATCCTTTACTGAAGAATATGCCAGGATTCTAGATCAAATTCCATTTTAACTCTGCACTTAGGAAGCATTTTGCTAAGGTTTATTGGAAATATTAACCAGTTCCTTCCTGCCTTTACATATTATGACCTAATATAGGGGTTTTCAAAGTGGTGGGTTGCAACACTTTTTCCGGAGCTGTGTGAAAGATCTGGGGGGTGGCCAGCTCCAACGTCAGGGGCAACACTCCGAGATCACGCCCGCCACGACCCCAAAACACTTTTTTAAACATACCTGGTTTCCTGGCAGCTCCCCAAAGGGTCGGGGGGGGGCTGCTGCTGCCTCTGCAGGCCTCCCCAAGGCTCTAAACAGCGATTATTTATTGCCCTAGGCTAGGAAAACCTTTTCTTCCTTTTTGCTTCCCTGTTGATTCACACAGTCAGAGGCGTCATTAGAAGGGGACCTTGGGGCCCTGGGCCCTGGGGTCCAGCTTCTGGGGGGCGCAAAAAGGTCTGGGATTTTTTATTATTATTTTCCGTACGTGATTTTGCCCTTTTCGCCCCCTTTTTCACTAGCGAGACTGGGGAGGCGCTTCCTAGAGAGGCACTTCCTCTTCCTGCTCGCCCTCATGGCTGCTGTGTCACAGTTCACACAAGTTTATTTTAATTCCACACATGCTCAGTTCAGTCCCATCGCATGTAACCCCACCACTAAAACAGGAGGCATTCAGAGGAGCTGCTGTTATTTTTGTGTGCAACAGTTTGGGGAGAGAAAGGGCAGGATTTAGTCATTCTTGGTGAAAAATGAAAGTTTGTTTGGGGTGGATATTTTTGCATGGAAGAGAGAAGGGGGATTTTGTGATAAGATGCTTGGAAAGAAATTCGTACTGTATTTACTCTTCCTATTCTGCTATGCAGCTGAAGATAAAGCTGAAGAAGAATATTGGGGTGGGGGTCAGTCTCTTGCCTGGTTATTCTGTGTGTTTTTCTATGCAGAGAGAGAGAGAGAGAGAGAGAGAGAGAGAGAGAGAGAGAGAGAGAGAGAGAGAGAGAGAGAGGTTTGTGCTGGGGGGAATCTGTTGTATATCTGCTGGATATGAGCTTTCATCCCTGTTCCCTCCACCCCACCAAACTGCCCGCGTTTTCCTGGTTACAGATCAGAGTAAATGCTTAGCATCTAATTGGAGGCTGAAGCTTTTTGGTCTCTATTTTCTAGCATGCTTGCGGGCATGCCTCCCCTGCTCAGTTGGTTGGGGTCAGAAATCCATTTTAATGCACAGTAGGAAAGTCTCTGTCTTCTGACACTGTACCGCGAGATTAATGTAGAAGAATTATCTGCTGTGCATTAGAGATCTCTGTTGGACAGGTGATCTGCAAGTCCACAGTGCTTCCAGTCTCAGAAATGAGATAAATGCTCTTTAAAGCTATACGTGCTTAATTCAGTGACAATGTGCTATAATAAATATGCACATGGTTTTGAATTTGCTCTATGGCTTGACTAGCCTGCTTCGATCATCGGAATTTGCTAGCTCTGCCTGAATTTCATTTTCTACTTTCTTCTTGAACTATGCTTGTGTACTCTTGACTGCGTATTGGTGCACAGGACCAGTGCACAGAAGGTTTCCTCATTTTCATTGGTGAAATGTTGGAGGGTATGTTAGAAATGGGGCTGAAGCTGGTTTGAACTTCCAGCCCCATAATCTTCATTCAGAATACTGTACTCTTCAACAAGACTGCAACAAAGGCTAAGAGAGCCGAGGGCTTAAAGCAGTTACACACACAGCAAACTGACATGAACAGCCCAATCTTGTGTAGGCTGTGGTGGTCGGCCTAAAGAGCCGACCGCCGTATCCTATCGAGTTCCCTATCGAGTTCCCTGGTCCTGGGAAGCCTGGGAACAACACGGGAGAAAGGGACGATTGCCCCCTTCCCCCATGTAAGCGGCGGTAGGCCCAATGGGCCTACTCAAACGTACGTGAGCTCCAGAGCTAGCGTACGTTCGCACCGCCCGTGCCGGTGTACATGGGGCCTGAGCTCAGGATACTGGGGATCTCAGCCCCCGGAATCCACGCCCCATCCAGGCCCCAGGCGGCCAATGGCCGCTTTCCCTCGCCACCCACCCTGACCGGCGTAGGACATACCCGGTTCGACGGCCGCAGTGCCAGGGAGATGGCGGGGCAAGCTCTCCAGGTGTCGCACAAGTGCTTTACGGCACTTGCGCGACACCCTGCCCCCGGGCTCTACTTACAAAGGATTGTGCGGTAAGGAGGGCATTACTTGAACAAAGGGAGAAAACTGCAGCCATTGTTACACATGGGGACAAAACAGGGAAAAAACAGTTAGAGGGATTAAAGCCCTATGTTACATAATCTCTGTGTGGTGCCATTTGGATTGTCTATCAGAGATACCAGATTATTCTGGGCTGGCTCTGCCCATCCCCATCAGGTAAAAGGACAATTTCTAGGGTTATTAGTCACCAGCAGCAGGTAGCAGGTTTAGCCCCATCCCTAGTGTTCTTAAGAAAATCTTTTTTCCATTTATGGGATGACTAATTGCTACTGTGGAGTAGTATTGTACAGTATTTCAGATGTCGTTCCAGTGAAGGAAAATTCTGCTCTCCATATCCACCACTCAGTGGCCCAGGTCTTACTTAGTAAGATTTAAAAGTTCTTGGTATACACACACACACTCTTCAAAATATACAAACTCTGTCATAACTTTTGCTAATAAAATCAAAACTTCAGTATATTGCATTTCATCAATACATCATATGGACGTGCAGCAAAGTTCCTCATCTAATACAAAAAGGAAGAGAATTGGGTTTGGATTTCTCTGCTTTATATTTTCAGGCTGTACATATTGCCATTTCTTGTTTTCTGCGTGCAGTCTTAAATTTTATACAGTTAGCAGTCAACAAAATCATAACAATATTATCCTATAATTACATTTCCCACAAAGTTAACATCATGCTTCAAACAAAGGTTTTTCTTTTCTTTCTCTCCCTCATGGTTCATTAAAAATGCAAAACTTGGGTCAATTGTGAGAATAACTGCCACTTTTGTTGAAAAATAAAATTTAGCAACCACAATAAAGAGGGAACAAAATTATAATTGAATAAAGGGCTCTCAGATTGACTCACGAAGTCTGCCACTTGGCTCCTGTTTACACATGATAAAAATAATCTATGCAAATGAGATGTAGCTGAAACTAAATGGAATTTAGCAGAGTAAATGGCGCCAACTTAATTTTATTGTCTTTAACTGTATAAATAAATTTTCATACAAATGGGGATGCCAACACATTGAAAAAAAAAGTTATTTTCTTTGTTACTTTCCCAAATCAGAAATTATAAAACTGAAAAAAACAGTTATGAGATAATCTACCTCAAGTAGCTGTCTGCAGTGTTTGCTTTAAAGATTTGACTTCACTCTGTGGAAAACTCCATTGTACTTTATGCTGATGAGGGTCGGTCGGTCCGTCCGTCCGTCCCCCAGATATTCTGAAATAGATGAACAGAGACTGGGGCAACCAACAAAGTTGTGGAAGGAGATGAAGGGATGCAGCATCGCACCATTTTCATTTCAAACTATAAAACATTACTCCATTTATTTTAACTCATTTATGCAGCAGCATCCATGTACACAGCAGTAGAGTTTCATAAGTGCAAAAGAGAGGGCGGCAGGACCTTGCCTGCAAGGAGTTTACCAGCCCAATCCTGTGTAAGATGCAGCAGCCGACCTAATGGATTGGCCGCCGTATCCTATCCCCGTCCAAGACTGCCCCCTTCCCTCGGTGCAAGCGGCCTGAGGCCCTATGGGTCTACTCAAATGTATGCCAGCTCTGAAATTTTTAAATAAATAATTAATATTTCTATTAAAATATATATATTTAAAAAATACGCTTACCTGGTCGCTGGTCACTGGTCGGTGGTCGCTGGTCGGTGGTCGCTGGTCGGCCCGAGGTTGAGAAGCAGGCTGTGCCTCCCAGCGGCTCCATGCAACACGGGCAAGAAGCAGGCTGTGCTTCTCCCGGTGCCGCTGGTCTCGCAGCCGCACCGGGAGAAGCACAGCCTGCTCGCCTGCGTTGCACGAGCCCTGGAGCTCGCGCAACACGGGCAAGAAGCAGGCTGTGCTTCTCCCGGTGCCGCTGGTCTCGCAGCCGCACCGGGAGAAGCACAGCCTGCTCGCCTGCGTTGCGCGAGCCCTGGAGCTCGCGCAACACGGGCAAGAAGCAGGCTGTGCTTCTCCCGGTGCCGCTGGTCTCGCAGCGGCACCGGGAGAAGCACAGCCTGCTCGCCTGTGTTGCGCGAGCCCTGGAGCTCGCGCAACACGGGCAAGAAGCAGGCTGTGCTTCTCCCGGTGCCGCTGCGAGACCAGCGGCACCGGGAGAAGCACAGCCTGCTCGCCCGCGTTGCGCGAGCCTCCAGGAGGTTCGCGCAACACGGGCAAGAAGCAGGCTGTGCTTCTCCTGGTGCCGCTGCGAGACCAGCGGCACGGAGAGAAGCACAGCCTGCTCGCCCGCGTTGCGCGAGCCTCCAGGAGGTTCGCGCAACACGGGCAAGAAGCAGGCTGTGCTTCTCCTGGTGCCACTGCGAGACCAGCGGCACGGAGAGAAGCACAGCCTGCTTGCCCGCGTTGTGCGAGCCTGCTAGAGGCTCGCGCTGGCCGGGCAAGCAGGCTGTGCTTCTCTGGTCTCCCAGCGGCACCGCACGGAGCCGCTGGGAGACCGGAGAAGCACAGCCTGCTTGCCCGGCCAGCGCGAGCCTCCAGCAGGCTCTCACAACACGGGCAAGTACTGTGCTTCTCCCGGTGCCGCTGACGACCGGGAGAAGCGCTCGCCACGCCGCCATCTTCTTTTTTTTTTTTAATTTCAAACTTCCCGGCATCTTGGGTCACGAAATCTCGCGTGATCCAAGATGTCGGCGCCCAAATCTCGTGAGGGCATGATGCCCTCACGAGATTTGGGCGCCGACATCTTGGATCACGCGAGATTTCGTGACCCAAGATGCTGCCCGGTAAGTTTAAAATTTAAAAAAAAGATGGCGGCGCCCATTCGTCCCCCGGGACACGACCGGGAATCGGGTCCGATTTCCGGGACTGTCCCGGCGAAACCGGGATGAATGGTAAGCCTATCTATGAGATCATGTTAAGCATCCACAGCTGAATAAAGCATGACGTGCCAATCAGGCACGGGCAGCGCAATCCTGACTAAGGATCTGGCCGGCAGCCCAGAGCTGCCCGCCAGATCCTGAACCCAGGCTGCCCATCAACCAGCAGGCCTACTCGTGGAAGTGGACGCTCGTCCCCTTCCCCGAATGTAAACTGGGGCTGGCCTATTGGTCTCCTTGGATTTCCATCAGCTAAATAGCTGGCGGAAGTAGAGGAGGCCGTGTAACGGCCTAGTCAGCCCGGTGGGGACAAGGATATGGCCTATACCATTCCCTGCCCACTCCCGGACTGGCTACACCAATGGCCCCCTCCCTCGCCCGCCAAAATGCCCCCATGTCCTACGGATCCTTACCTACCTTCTCTGGCGGCCGCCCAAGCGTTCTGGCGATGGAGCGAGGGAGATCGGCCTCTGCGCTGGCCTCCCTTGCTCACGAGTAGTCGCAAACATGCTTTACGTCACATTTGCGACTGCTTCCGGCGATGAAACGCTCGCTCCGCTGCAGGTGCGTTCGTCAAGATTGTGTCCTTAGAACAATACATGCCATTCCCATTCACAGAGAATGTGAGCTACTAGGTTATTTTCTTTAAGTGCCCAACTCTTTGGAAATAATTTCCTATATATCAACAACAGAGGCAGAAGTGATGACACAACTTGAACTGTGAACTTTCCATAATTCACTGCACATTTGTGGCAATCATCCAAGGCTCCTGTGGGAACCTAAGTACAAATGAGTTCAGCGTTCAAGACGATTATTCAATTAGAGTCAAATTCTGCTCCCACGGAATTCTGGAGGTCTTTTGCCACTGACATCAGGTGGAGGAGGATTAAACCCGCTCCGTCTTTAAAAAGCAATTATCCCTGGAGCCTGGCGACGTTCCAAAATGTAGCTTCTTTTTGCAAAACGTTCTAATGACGCAGCCAAGGAATTATTCTCAGCTGAGCTTAATATAAGTATTAAAAGAAAGAGATAGAAGAAACAAAACAAGACAATCTCATGGACAATAGGAGTCATAAAGTACTTAGCTTCTGTTACTGCACTTGGGACAAAAGGCCTCTGATTTGCAAAGCTAAATTAGTCCGAACAGAATTCTGTAGAAGAGTCAATGAAGCGGCAGACAAAGCAACAACAGTAAATATAAATATGATACAACCAAGTCCGACGGCTCTGATCTGGAAATCTCTGTGTATTGCATTCCCTGAATCCATACCATGCAGTTTTTGCAACACGTTGAGTTGTAACAAGCCAACTGGCAATTCTAGCTTGTATCTTAACAAGCGTGTACTTAACGTGTGCTTAATATAATTTGTAAAATGAAAGGTCCTTGAGCACAAGGCTGCTTGGAAACCAAGATCTCTGTTTTGGAAGCCGGCCTCTAAATCCTAGAGGCTGGCTGTACAGTACTTAGCTACTTCAGAGAGATTCTCACACGTTACTGTACAGGTTCCAGACTCTGACAGAGGCTTCTGAAAGACATCTTGGGCCCTCAACAACTACCCACCCCAACTGCAATGGAGTACTGAAGCAGGTTCTTGTATTGCACAGAGTGCCACTTTTTTGTGCTGGCCTTGCTCCTGTGCCTTTTGCCTACCTCTGTAGCTCTGCTCCAACAGGAGCTTGATATACAGACTTTAGGAGGCAATAATATGAAGTGGAAAGCCTTACCCAACGGTTCCCAAACTTACCCTGTTCATGGTGCCCTGTCATGCCATGGTGGCCACTTTTTCCTGGCTCTCCCAGGTTCTGCTAACTTGTCCAGGCTGAGATCATGCTCAATTCTCGCAAGATCTCTAGACCCAGACAAGATGGTGGTGCCCAGGAGACAATTCCAGAAAACTCCTGCTGTGTCCCTCTGAGTTTGCTGTGGTGCACACAGAGGCGTCACTAGGGTCACCCGGTGGGGTGGTCAGCACATCACCCCCATGCCCCCTTCCCCCCATGCAGAAGTTGAATAAACATGCCCCCCTTTCCCCCCCTATTATAGAACAAACATGCATGTTTCCTTTTTTGCTGAAACATCGCCTTGCCTGTAACTAGTTGTTTTGTTGCCTGGAGGGGGAGAGGACTGCTTCGGTTCCTTCAGGCTCTAACTCGACTCCAGAAAAGTGCACTCCTGCCGCTGCCGGGCTGCCCCGTAACTCTTCGTCCCGTTCGGGACCCTTAGCGGAAAGCCCTGGAGGGCAGGAAATTCCCAGGGGCGGGGGGGGCGTGACGTTCGGGAGTCCCCCAATCCCAATCCCCAGCACTGTTTATGCAGGCACACGCTCGACCTCGAACCTCCGGCTGAGCGTGTGTTTCTCTCCTTGCTCAGGCACACAATGCGACTCTCCACGCTGCAGTCCTAGTACATATAGCCAGCCCACCTGCTGTTGGCCTTAGAAAAAAGAAAAAAGAAAAATACCCTGTTATACTTCTCTCTCCCCCCCCCCTGCAGCTTTGTGGGATTTATTTAAGTTGGGAAAATGGAGTGAGAGGAAAAGGTTAACTCCACCACAGCTGGATTTAGTGAAATAAAAAGATATCAGAAGATCCAACCACAGATCTCCCATTACATGTGCAGTTTGACCCTTAGACTGCTCCAGGTTGTTTTTATCTTTTAAAATATGTTGAATATTTCCCCATAAAAAGCCCCATTCCTGCATGTGGAAAGCTAGTTTATCGTAGAGAATGGTCCTAGCCTAGCTTTCTTCTTGATTTGAATGTTTTCTATACACAGGATGGATGGGTGAAAAATGCATGTGCACGCGTGCGTGTACGTGCGCGCACACACACACACACACGCTCACACACACACACGGAGTATTCAAACATACAGTCCCCCACTTATAGTCTGAACAAGTAGTTCAATGCGATCAGAGTTCTGCCATGCGATTCTGTGATCCATGCAGCTTGGCTCTGAAGTAGGTGATTCTGAGATAGAATGTAGGATGATCACATCAGAGAACTAAATAAATATATAGTTTGTGTCAATCCAGCACGCCTGGTATACCTGATCTGACGTACATGTTGGGGGATGTGCTGCACACAAAGTGTGGATTCCTCATTACTGGGATAAGCTTTCATTTCAATTCTGAGACAGGGCATGTTGTTCAGTAAATTATATATCTGTGTATCACGGTTGCTATCATTTCTTTCTAGGGTCCCCTTTCATCACAGCTATAGTGGTGTGCTTACCATGTTTACCCATGGTAATCCAACAGAACTGCTGGATGTTTCTGAATAACACCATTGCTAATTGTTTGAACCTTTTCCAACCAATGGGCACCTGGCTGGGAGGAACAATGTCAATTGCATAAGAAAGAGCCATGCAATCTGCCCTTCCCACATGGTTGCATCATTCACATGCAGTTTTTAGGCATGGAGAAGTGATTCCCATATTGTTGTGTCATATGAGGAGAGAGTGCAGACTGAGATCAATATCTGAGTTTTGGCATGATTAAATTGGAGGTGTCAACTACAACCATAAAGAGATGTCATAATGAGAGGCTGTGGTTTTCATTATAATTGTAGGGATTCATGTTTTGGAGAACTTCTAACACTAATTTGCTATCCAGCCAGCAGAAAGAACTCAGGGTTACACCGAATAGTCCCCTTTGCTTAAAAAACAAAAAACGTTTTATACATTTTATCCATTAGTTTACCTTCCAAGAAAAAAATTGCATGCTGAGATAAAATAGAGAGAGGCTATAGTGGTGATGCAAGTTCAGTTGAGGCACAGATATACTGAACTGATATTTCTATAGACATAAAACTTGAAATATTGTATCAAAAGAAGTCAAAACCAGTCAAAGAAAAGAAATCAGTTACAGAAATGAACAAAAATCTTCCGCTTGCATGCTAGCCACGGCTAGGGTGTTGTAATGCTATGGAATATTCACAAACATTCTAACTCCTGAGGAGAAAGTGTTGGTTACCAGTGGTGTAGCAGGGGGCAGTGGGGCCCACCACCCTGGGTGGCAGGCCAGAGGGGATGTCACACTGTCCACAGAGGGCACACAGCATTCACCTCTCTGAGCAGTTGAAGCCCTCCTGCCTGCCCTTAGCCTCCGTTTGGCTCCAAATTGGACCCATTCCAGAAGTGGGGGATGGGACAATGATGCAGGGCAAGGCAATGATGAAGGGGGCAGGGCAGGGCAGCCCCAGGTTCTGGCCAGCACTACTGTTGGTCACAGAATGTTGATGAGCAGTCCAGCTTCTGCAAGTTAAATGAAAAGTTTCTAACACTGGTGCTCCTTCAACACTTGTCCCCAATCTTGATTGCATGGGCAAACTACCAATTACCCTTTGTTCTGCCTTCAAAGATAATTATGAATCCTAACAACAGTTATAGAGAAAATTCTCCCTCTTTCTCTCAAACAGTTCCGACGTGGGGGGGGGGGGGCGGGGGGCGTGCACATGCTGAAAGTGATATACCAAAAAGAAGTTCTGCTGTGCAAACCCCTACCCTGGGCTAAGTTCCATTATTCCAATAAGGACTGCAATGTCCTTAATAGACTGTGCCTTTAAATGGTTTTTTTGTTGTTGTTGTTTTGCTCTACGTGATTTCCCAATGACCCCTGCAAACTGGTCAGATCCTGCATTGTGTCCCAAACATCTAGCTGAATCGGTCACATTTATTTCACAGTAGATCTCAAAATGACACTTTTTTGGTAAACCATTTTACTGGAAAGGAAATAATTTAACATGGTAAAATGTTAATTCAGTGCTGTGAATCTAATGGTTTTTATTCCTCTCTGAGGACTAGCGAAGACTTTGCTTAACTATCATCAAATAGCTTGCTTCCAATCTTTCTTATTTCTGAAAAAGTAAATAACCTTCCATTTCTGTCCAATCTTGTATCAGTGTAGCATTCTGTGAGGGGGGGGAGGTCTGTTTAAAACGGATGTAAAATCACATGCTACAGTCTGACCTTTGTAAAACAGCGTCTGTCTTGTTCTGTCTGATGTTTTTAAAGAGGGTTTTTTTTATTTTATGACATGGATTGCTTGCTTTTACTTTCTGTCTTTGAAGTGTGGGTTACTTTGAATTAAAGAGGTGAGATTCCTTGAGACAAAGTACACTGTAATTAGGGAATGCCAGTTTGTAAATGAGATAGCATGGGGCTTTGATTGCTTGTATCCTCTAATGTCTTAGCACACCATACTGGGCTAAGTTCAAGGACCCTTCTGTAAGCAAATCTTAATATTTCCTTTATTAATGAGCATCGTATACACTTTAATGAGAACCAAATATTATTTCAAAGGAAGTGTTTCTTTAGTGCTCCATGTTATGTGAAAACATCTAGATTAAAAAAAAAAAAACACCTTACCCTGCTTTACAGCACAATCCTGTGTACTTCCTCCGGTTCAAGGTGTCGCAAAAGTGCCGTAAAGCACTTGTGCGACACCCGGCGAGTGAGGACTGTCAGCACTGTGGCCGGTGGCCCTTACCTGGCCATTCCCCCGGACCTGTGCCCTCCGGAGCATGTAAGCCCTACACCAGTCAAGGGCAGGGGCGAGGGGAGGGCAGATTGGGCGGGCAGGGAGGCCGGCCATAGGCCACGCCGGGCCTGGGGGGGGGGTGGAGATATCGGCGGTGAGATACGCCAATATCCTATGCTGTATCCAGGCCTGGCGCAGCCTTACCCAGGTGGCGTAAATATGCACGAGCTCCGGAGCTTGTGCACATTCAAGGAGGCCCATTGGGTCTCCCACCATTTACACCAAGAGAAGGGGACCATCGCCCCCTTCTCCTGAGTTGTTCTCAGGCTGCCCAGGGGCAGCCCAGGAACTCAATAGGATACGGTGCCTGGTCCATTATGCCGGGCGTCGTATCCTACACAGGATTGGGCTGCCTGTTGGGTACTAGTTTATATCATTTTTCCTCAACTGTGCTATTCAATACTGTACTAACGTCAATATATAAAATAGTGCCATTCTGATTTCAGTAGAGATGGAACTGGGGCAAGCTCCAAAGACCTCCCCTTGGGTATATTCCATGTTAATGTTCGAAAACTGTATGCTTGAAGAGCATTTGCTGTGACTATTTTCCGTCTTTAATGTCTCCCCATAAACCACTACAGCAGTATCTACACATGCAAAACAGTCACCCTGGTTCTTTATGCAGGGTTGTTGTTTTTTTGCCTTTTCAATCATGTTTTCTATTCAGAGGCCCATTTAATTTACACTCTTCCCTCTTTATCTGTACCCATTCCATTCCTGAAAACAGCCCTTGTAGTGAAAATCTGGACGAGTACAATTATATGAATTTAAATGGGGAAAAATTCTACCTCGTTCCAAAGCCATTCCACATTCACCCCCAAATCACCCTAAATGCCTAATAGCATAAGGAAAGAGTTGTGTGGCGTGATAAAAATAGAATCGAAAACAATTAATAGCAACATTATATAGCATCGATAAAGTGTTCAACATTCTACTTGTATCAGTAAAGCAATGATAGGCGGAGGAGGAAGAGTGGGAAGTGGGGGAAACTGTTGAATGCTAATGACTGCGCAGGAGAATGTGAGTTCCATGTTCCCTGTCAACTTTGCTGCCTGCAGCTGTATAGGGAGCCCTGTGCCGTTGAAAGACATTGCTGCACACTCAGGCTTGGATGGTCTGAATCCTGGAGGCGGCAGCGGTAGCGGTGCCTCTTTCTTGGCTCTCCCACTTGGCGCTCTGTCAGCTTCTCTTCTTTGCTCTCCCTTGTAGCGCTCTGTTGGCTTCTCTTGTGAGATCAAAGGGAGAGAAGCCGGCAGAGCACTCTGGAGCGCTGCCACAATAGCTCTCCGTGCACTTAAGGGCGAAATTAGAGAGAACTCTGCAGCTCAAGTAGCTTCATTCAAACTGAAAGAGCATTTGGATGCCTCCTGCCCTTATTTCTCTTATTTGCCCGCAGGAGGCACTATTGCTTTATCTACATCTTTTTGTCTTGGACCTTATAGCCTGAGAATCTCTGAACATGTAATGAAGCAGGGTCTTAATATGCTCGGTACAGATAAATGAAAATCTGTATGACACAAACCTACAGATAGCAAGGGAAGAGTGTATAAGAAAGGAACAGTGGGAGCTGCCTTATACTGAATCGAACCACAGGTCACTCATAAGAACATAAGAACATAAGAAGAGCCCTGCTGGATCAGGCCAAAGGCCCATCTAGTCCAGCTTCCTGTATCACACAGTGGCTCCACCAGATGCCTCAGGGAGCACACAGCCAACAAGATAACCTGTTTCCTGCTGCCACTCCCCTGCAACTGGCACAGAGAAAACCCACTTCTAAAAACCAGGAGGTTGCTTATGGCTTGTAACCTGTGATGGTCATTTCCTCCATGAATCTGTCCAAACCTCTTTTAAAGGCATCTAGGCCAGGTGCCATCACCACATCCTGTGGCAAGGAATTCCACACATGAATTACACGCTGGGTAAAGAAATATTTTCTTTTATCCGTTCTAACTCTCCCTCCACTCAATTTTAGTGCATGTCCCCTGGTTCTGGTGTTGTGCAAGAGGGAGAAGAATTTCCCTCTATCCACTCTCTCCATCCCATGCATAATTTTATACTTCTCAATCATGTCCCCCCTCAGGCGCCTTTTTTCTAGACTGAAAAGCCCCAAATGCTGTAGCCTTTCCTCATAAGGGAGGTGCTCCAGCCCACGAATCATTCTGGTCACTCTTTTCTGCACCTTTTCCAATTCAACTATATCCTTTTTGAGGTGTGGTGACTAGAACTGGATGCAATACTCTAGATGTGACCTTACCATTGATTTGTACAAGGGCATCATATTGGCCATTTTTTTCTCAATCCCATGAGAAATGGATGGAATTGGTCTTCTTCACGGCCGCTGCACACTGGGTCAACACTTTCATCAACTTGTCCACCAGCACCCCAAGATCTCTCTCCTGATCCGTCACAGACAGCTCAGAACCCATGAGTGTGTATGTGAAGTTTTGATTTCTTGCCCCAAAGTGCATCACTTTACACTTACTTACATTGAAGCACATCTGCCATTTTGTTACCCATTCTCCCAGTTTGGAGAGATCCTTCTGGAGCTCTTCACGATCCCTGCTGGTCTTCACCACCCGGAAAAGTTTAGTGTCATCCGCAAACTTGGCCACCTCGCTGCTTATCCCCAACTCCAGGTCATTTATGAATAAGTTGAAAAGCACCGGTCCCAAGACCGATCCTTGGGGCACACCGCTTTTCACCTCTCGCCATTGTGAAAATTGCCCATTGACTCCCACTCGCTGTTTCCTGGTCTTCAACCAGTTCCTAATCCACAAGAGGACCTGCCCTCTTATTCCCTGACTGTGGAGTTTTCTTAGGAGCCTTTCATGAGGGACCTTATAATACTCAATGTGTATAAGTTGTGAGTTGACCAGAAGTCGAGGTACTCATGAGGAATAACTGCATGTGGTCAGAAATATGGGTGTGGGGGCAAAGGAGACTGCCCCCCACTCTCTTTCAACATTCTGCAAATGGAAAGCAAAGAAGTATTGGACTCAGATTCATAAACAGATAGAGTTGATTTTAAAGATTAAGGTTCAAATGAAACCAGAAACCTTTTTGTTGTGTATGTGGGATGGTCATGTAGGTGAAAAATTCCAAACTTTTTTTTTATATATGATAACTGCGGCAAGAATTTTATATGCACAATATTGGAAGAATTTGGAGATACCTTTGCTGGAAGATTGGTGGCTGAAAGTTTTGGACTATGCTGAAATGGATAAACTTACAATTTTAATTAAGGAAAAGTCAGTTAACCTTTTCGTGAATAACTGGAAACCATTTATCGATTTTTTAAGAGAGAGAGAGAAGAATGATGTGATGATATGCAGATTTAATGAATAGAATGTGGGTGTTATTTTGGCTTAGTTGGATATTACATGTAGAAAATAGTGAATAGTATGCTAGTAGGATGTATTGCTTCGCGCTTGCTATAATTTTATGAAATATGTATTGTTTATATATATATATATATATATATATATATATATATATATATATATATATATATATATATATATATATATATATTCTGCAAATGGAGAAGATTCAAATGAAATAATCCATGGCCACAATTTTAAAAAGTTCCTATATATTTGCCAAAGGTTTCTATTTACTCAGTGGGACTTGGGACTTCTTCCCTTGAACAACCAACCCCCCCCCCCCCACACACACACATACACACTGAGTGAATGAGTGAGTGAAGCACATGTGGCCATAGTCTAGTCAGGCAGCCTCAAGTGAGTTAATTAACAAGACTTCTTATTGCTAGATATGGAAGGGAAGCTTGGGGACCACTGTGACAATGAAATACACTTTATTCCCTTTTCTCTAGCAGGGCCATCCAGGCCATGGGGCTGACTGAAGCACCCAAGAGTTGGGGGTTGAGAGTGGCGAACTGTCATCTGCCTGTTGTCTGCTGAGCCACTTCATCCATCATTTGGCACTCCAATTCTCTTCTCTCTGAGAGTGAGCAGAAAGAGGGTTGGGGCAGCAACAGCAGCCCACCTCTTCCTCCAGTGCAAGAAATAGCAGTACAGTGATCCTGTTGCGTCTCTCTCTTCCTTCCACCTAGCTCTGTTTGAAACAAATCGGATGCATGGAGCATGCTTCCTTAAGCAGCCGGGTGGGTGAGGAGGGAGCAGCAGCAAGAGTGGGTTTTCGGGGGGGGGGGGGGGCTAACGGTGCAGTGGATCCACTCCAATTGAAGCGGCAGATTCGCTAAGGCCAGTGGTTCTCAAACTGATGGGTCGTGACCCACCACAAAATCCAGAAGTAGTTGCTACACCCTTAAGGGGCATGGTGACATGTGCCAACATCGGTGATGGCATGTTTGGGGTCCTTCCATGGGAAAAAGGGATATTTTCACTTTTGGGGTGTGCGCCAGCCCCCTGGAGCCCTCTAACCCCACCCCACACACACATCAGAAGAGGTTCCAAGTGCAATTAGGAGCTACTTCTGGTTTTTGTCAAAAACCAGAAGTAGCTTCTGAGTGCGATTGGAAGTTCTTCTGAAGAGGGGTCCATGTGCCCCCCGCAACCCCCAGAGGGCCAGCACGACCCCCAGTAAGTGAAAAAAAACCTTTTTCCGCAGCAGCGTGACCCCAGAAATTCCATTGCCGCAGAATCCGCTGTGACCTACAGGCTCCCTTACTCGCCTGCAAAAAGTTGAGAACCACTGGCTTAGACCAGGGGTTCTCAACCTGTGGTACGAGTACCCCTAGGGATACGCAGACCAATGGCTGGGGGTACACCAGAGCCTGCCCCTTATCAGCATCAATCAGTAGTTAATCACTTGTTAATTAGAACTTAAATGCAATCCTCCCTGTCTGTCTGACTCTCTCTGCTCTCTCTGCTCTCTCTGCTCTCTCTCTCTGTCTCTGTCTCTCTCTCTCTCTCTCTCTCTTTCTCACACAGAGAGAGAGAGAGAGAGAGAGAGAGAGAGAGAGAGAGAGAGAGAGAGAGAGAGTCAGACAGGACAGACAGACAGACAGACAGACAGACAGACAGGATTGCATTTAAGTTCTAATTAACAAGTGATTAACTACTGGTTGATGCTGATAAGGGGCAGGCTCTGGTGTACCCCCAGCCATTGGTCTGCGTACCCCTAGGTGTACTATTACCACAGGTTGAGAACCCCTGGTCTAAGCCAGTGGTTCTCAACTTTTTGCAGGCGAGTAAGGGAGCCTCTCTCTCTCTCTCTCTCTCTCTCTCTCTCTCTCTCTCTCTCTCTCTCTCTCTCTCTCTCTCTCACACACACACACACACACACACACACACACACACACACACACAGAGTTAAATAAGACATTTTTTCACATTTAAAATTGTTTTAGTACTTTTTATTTAATGATTAATTAGGTAATTAATTAATTGATTTATCAAATTAATTACCAATTAATTAGCAGGGGATACTTCAGAAAATTAGACTGTGATAGGGGGTACCCGGGTCTCCAAAGGTTGAGAACCCCTGGCTTAGACCATTCTTACTACTGTGCGTGCATATGTGTTGATAAGGAGGAGATACATTTCGATAAAATTATTTTGTCGCTTTGAGAGAGACTGCTGTCAGCAATCTAACACTGATCGTGCCATTTGGGCTGAGTGCTGGAACGTTTAACCTTGTTCTGTCCTTTTTTAAACTATATATTTTTTTATTAACAAATCTTTCATTCCTTTATCTCCAGACTGGAGGAAGAATTAACAGCCAAGCAAACTGGGTGGAAGTGATCAAATACGAGTAGAATTCAGGACAAAGCTCAGGTCATAACACGTATTCTTGGGAGCAGGTTTTCAAATGTTATGCACCTTTTAACCTCCACTACCAATTCTTCCAACTATACTGATGGACAGATTTTAGACCTATATAAAAAATAGTTCCTTCTAAAAAAAAAAAAAGAGGGGGGAGAGGCTTTATTTTAAGGGCTTTAAAATGAATGGAAACCCAAGGGGGTTTCGAACAGATGCTGAGAAGAATTATACTAGGACAAAAGGAAAGAAAATCCCCAAGGGAACAAGCAGATCTTCTGATCACAATGGTAGGTCATAATTTCCTTGTTTTTATTTAAATGATTGCATAACAACATCACCTGTTAGAGAGAAAGAATTCAGTTCTCAAGAAATCCAATTTTGCAATTTGGAAAGTTGAATTCTGCATGTTGTATCAATTACATAAAATTGAAAAATGTGGCCTAAAATGGCCCCCCTTTTTTTTCTTTTTTCTTTTTTTTTGCAAAATTTATTCTGCAGCTTTTCATATTACATCCTAGGAATGGGAAAAACCCCATCCCCGTTCACTGGGACTCCTGTTCAGCTACCCATTTGACTTCTGAGATGATAGCAAGCATAACCCCACTCTCTTTCAAGCATACCTTTGCAGCCATAAGGGCTAGAAACTTACTTCGGAAATATGTGTATAAAAGCAGAGGTTCTCCAGAATCTGAATTCCGCATCCCATAGTTCATTAGGTCGGGGGTTTTTCTTAGTAGCTCCGATAGGATTGCAGTCAACACTGAGCCCTGAGTATAATTAACTAGGTAATGCATTTGTCTGGGCATCTTAAGACCCTTGCATTACAGTTTCGCTGCCTGTGTGATACCTAGGCTTCCGAATTCCAGTCAGAAGGCACTGTCCTTCTCAGGGCCTGCATCAGTAGCCATTGCCTCGAGGTACATAGCGATTTAAAAGTCTGTCATTAAATGTAATTGTATCAAAAAGCAAGCTCAGTGGTATCTTTTGGGGTTTCAGCTAGATTTGTGACAGTCAGTGGTTGTGCTAATCTTTATTGTTAATGTCGAAGACCAAGCATGACAGGAGAAGACAAGATAGTCTGTGGTGACTGACAGAGTAATCAGTCTGGAATAAGACTGGTTCATCCATAAAGGATCAGGCTATGGGAAGCCACTATCAGTGAGTCTACATGTTTGCTTCTTTTCTGATTCTGATGGCTGCTAGATTAGTTAAACGGTGTTTTTTTTTTCCTTTTGTCCAAGGCCGTTTGAAATATAAGTTATTCTAATACTTTAAAAATAAACTGATAAAAATCACCCTTTCTGTTTCCATTATCGATATTTGAGCACTAAGTGGCAACGTGTGTTCAACTGAAAATTGTACAAGATAGACTTTGACTAATGAATGTCCCTCTTTTTTTTAGCTACTCTAGCACTCAGAATGTTGCATTTAAAAAGAGAATGTGGACTTAATTTCTGAAATTTAGCTCAGCATACATCTTTAAGAGTCAAACACAGCTTTAAAAATAATTTGAGAATAGCACTTCAGTATCTCCAGCAATATGTAGACCTCCTGAACCTTCCTTTTGCTATCATTAGAAATCTCGGGAAGTCTCCTGTGCCGTGACTATCACCTATTTAATTCAGTGGTAGGAAGTGTTTTTTTTTTTTTTGCTTGCACAATGCAATTAGTCTCATATGAAGTGAAGTTTCCAGGAATGAGAGACGGAGGATTCAGTTCTTCTCAGCCTATTTTGTTGCATAAATTCAAGACCTCCTTTCAAGGAAAAAAAAAAGATGTGGAGGCATTATCTAGGAACACCATCCTCTCATCTGGACATTGACCCCCTCTCATTGATGGTCTTTGGGGACTTTCCTGTAGTTACTCGGTGACAGAGAAATGCACTCAGGTGCCATTTCATCTGATCTCACTGCATCTCTTCCAGGTTTGACTGCTGGCATTCATAGCCAGTGCCAAGGGCTGGCACAGGTTAAGTCCTGTGTAAATTCTAAATTGAGCTCTGCAAAAACTGAAGACAAAATGTAAGAGCTAGTTTTAGGTTTCCACTTAATGGCCTATGGGGCATTTTTCTTTCCCCTCAAAATGTAAGATGAAGCTTTCTGCGTTGCTATGCCATAGGGTAGCATTCAGATTTGTGCTACAACTAGTCTCTCTCTCTCTCTCTCTCTCTCTCTCTCTCTCTCTCTCTCGTGTGTGTGTGTGTGTGTGTGTGTGTGTGTGTGTGTGTGTGTGTGTGTGTGTGTGTGTGTGTGTGTGTGTATTCTGGTTATGAAGAAATAGAACATCTGGCTCCAAATAATATAGATAGAAAGGCCCAAGCATATTCCAGGTTTGGGGCTTTTTTTTTTTTTTTTTTTTTTTTTTACGTACTACCTGAGATATAGAAGAACTCAGAATCCAATGTATTCTAGGTCGGCTCTTAATGAAAAATGTATGTGTAGTTTGAACATTTGTAAAAAAAAAAAAAAGACGCTCAAAGAAGTTGTTGCCATAAAATGATATCATCTCTGCCTGTTAATGTTACTCTCATTCTGCTAGGCTAGCACAGCTATGGCATGCTGGTACACTATGGAGAAGTTCACTATGGCAGTTAACCAGCCGCTAGTAAAATAACTGCCAATCTGCTAGTAAGTAATCCAAATGAATCTTTCAATTGTGATGGAAGAGCAGATGCTCATTTCTAGTGTACTTATTTTGATGTCTCCAGGTTTTTTTTACCAACACAAACTAAATAAACACTGAAAGTGAGAACAGGGATGTCTGGATCCCATCTATTAGCTGGCAGAACAGAAGGATGAACAAAAATGTAGGTTTAAGCCTAAATGTTTGTTCCTTGGAGTATCCATCTTCAGTATCCATCCATCTTCAGTATCCATCTTTTCATAAGGTTTATGAAATGCTGAAGCTAGGGAAAGCGGAAGACAAAAGGAAGAGGGGCCAGCCAAGGGCAAGATGGATGGATGTTATTCTGGAGGTGATGGACTTGACCTTAGGGGAGCTAGGGGTGGCGACATCCGACAGGAAGCTTTGGCGTGGGCTGGTCCATTAACTCACAAGGAGTCGGAAGTGACTGAACGAATAAACAAGAACAAATGAAAAGCTCTTGATATACTCAAACCAAATGAAGAAATATTAACAGCCCAATCCTATCCAGTGCTGGTGCAGCAGGGCCACACATTTGTCCTCTTACCCTGTGTCGAGCCCCAGCCTGCTCAATGGGGCTACTTGGATCTGCGCCAACTAAGTTGCTGGCACAGGCTCAAGAAGCTCCATGTAGGGCTTCCAGGCCTGGGAGGAAGGATAGAACAGGATATGGAGGAGGCCTTCTTCGTCAATTCCTCTCCCCTCCCAGGCCCGATCCGCCCTCCCTGTTATGCCCCTGCACCACTTGGCGCAGGGCTTACCTGTCCAGCGCTGCAGGCCTCTGCGCTGGGAACCGGTGCAGGCTGCTGCACCCTACTCTGAGGGTGCTGTAAACATGCTTTACAGCAGCATGGTTGCGACACCCTGGGCTGGCGTAGAGGCCTCTACACCAGCTCAGCCGTACCGTAGGATTGTTCCATAAGGCTGTCATCTAGTAGACACATGCCTGGGAGTATTGTAGCCCCATTGACTACAACTTCTGAGTAGACACATGCACAGGATCGTCCTGTGAACCCTATACATTTTTTTTTTACTCAGCAGTAAGATCTGTTGTGTTCAGTGGGACTTACTTTGAGGCAAATGTGGAGAGGATCAGACTTGGTATTGTTAAAGACTAAAGAAGTAAGAATTTGACAAATTCTGTTAACATTACTGAGAGCCCAATCGTATCCAACATTCCAGCGCTGATGCAACCACAATGCAGCCCCCAAGGTAAGGGAACAAACGTTCCCTTACCTTGAGGAGGTCTCCGTGATCGCCTACCAAACGCAGGATGCAGGATGCGCCCCATTGGCATGGCTGATCGAGGCTGGAACGTTGGATAGGATTGGGCCCTGAGTCTGATCCTATACACACATGTACATGACATAAATCAGTAGTTTCCAAATTATGTTAAGGCGAGTTTATAGGAGGCTTATCAGGGGGTTCTCAATGAGAGGATGGAGAAGTTTGTCCCCAGAAATGTTTGCCTGCCCTCTTCAATTGCAGTGCAACAGAACACAGTGGAGCCATTAGGTGTGTTCTATGACCCTTGTCAGTTCCCATAGGGACCCGACAAAATGCAGCAGGTGTGACCAGCATCCTGCATGAACCCGAGCATCTACCCAAATTTTTTTCTCCCAAATATTTTGCAGTGAGCATGAGTTCCTTGGCAAACGAGTCACTATGGAAATTCCAGCTGAGGGGAGGAAGATATATTGAACAGCATGTGTGACATGATATAGCACAACAATATATATAAGAGCCAGCGTTGTCCGAAGATGCCTCCGTGGTCATGTGGCTGGCATTACTCTCCTTGCCACAGCGCGTAGCATGCGGCTGGAACACGGAGCGCTGTTTACCTTCCCGCAAGCGGTACCTATTTATCTACTCGCATTAACACGCTTTGGAACTGCTAGGTTGGCAGGAGCTGGCCAAGCAACGAGAGCTCACCCCGTCGCAGATTCGAACTGCCGACCTTTCGATCGACAGCTCATGGTTCAGCGGTTTAACCCACTGCGCCACCCGCTGTCATATATACAGGCTGTTTTAAACCCCAAAGGGTTTTTACAATATAATAACGTTTTAAACTTTCATAGAACCCTTCATTTGAGATGTTACTTTCACAGTCCAGCTCTCTCGCTCTCTCTCTCTCTCGCTCTCTCTCTCTCTCTCTCTCTTGCTCGCTCGCTCAGTCGCTCGCTCGGTCGGTCGCTCCCTCTCTCTCTCTCTCTCTCTCTCTGGCGTTCACCTCAGGACGCTTCAGCCTTCAGCTGCTCCACTCCCCCACAGGGCTCTGCAGCTTATCAGCTGGGCATGCCAGCAGCTCTCTGACAGATACAGAAACTTCTGGCCGTCTTGAACTGCTGACCTGCAGATCTTCAGGCATTTGTGAGACGAATGCTCTAACCAACTGAGCCAGACGTCCTGCCTGCCTACTGGAGAATGCCCCTTTGCTTCCACTGTACTGTGTGTGTATATTTGTAAATAAAGCACATGTTACAAAAGCACCATAAGTCTTCAGTGCTTACTTGTGTAAGGGAAATTAAACCCACTCGTACTGCCCTCAGATCCTCTCTCTGCTTGGAGCTGGGGAGAATGTCACAGAACAATCTACCAGGACGTTTTCCCATGCAAGCTCTGAGAAGATGAATGAGCTCTTGCACAGCTCCCATTAATCTCAATGGGTCTGGAACAGGGTAAGTCCCCCAGTGGCTTGTGCCCCATTATTTCACAGTAAACTGTATTGCTTATTATTTGCTTGTAACAATTGCTGGAACGTCAAGCCCTGTAAGCGAGCTTGCCTTTCTTTTCTACATTGTCATTCACGTGCTTATTGCAGTTAGCTCGTTGCTGTTGACCCATAGAATTAGATTTTTGTTGCTTTTGATTCACAAACCAGCTAATCGTTTGGACAAGCGTCATGTGTTCAGCAGGGTTGTGGACATGTTTCTCAAACAGAAGCCTCCCACCCACCCATTTGAAATCCAGGAACTTTCACAAGCAGCTTGTTGTGCTATATCATGTCACACATGCTGTTCAAAGAAGAGGGAAAATGGAACACAATCATTGAGTGTGCTCAAGTCTTTGGGTCAACAACAAGTGCTTATTCTTGCAGAACTGTGGAACTGTATAGTACGTAAGAATTGGTAGAGTGGAGGTATATTGTTACCTGCTTCTCTTTAGTTGCGTTTTGGAAGTGCAAGGCACTTTACAGCAGCGTGAAAGCTGGGCTGTTGTTGTGCACTTCTGGGCCGCTGCCAAAAAATGATGAGAGGCATGGCGTGAGGGGCATGGTTCCTGGAGGCTTCGCCACCCATGGTATAGATTGGAGGTGGGGACATGTCATGGGCAAGGAGGGGGGAGGCAGGGGGTGGATACTGGCAGCAGCAACTTGTACCAGGATCCTATCTCCTCTTTTCAAAACCATCCTGCCCCTTCTCTCTCCCCGGACCTACACCAGCTGTATAGCTGGCATAGGTCCGAAGACCCATAGACCATCAGGAGGCCTAAGGAGAAGTAAGGGAAATATATTTTTCCTTATCTCTCACCCAGGTCTCCAGACCGCCCCCCCCACGCACACACACCATTGGATGCAGCAAGCACCCCCATTGGTAAGGCTGCATTGTTGCCAATCTTAGGGGATAGGATTGGGCAGTAAAAGTACAGGTGGGCCCCCATATCCGCTGGGGATATGTTCCAGGATACTTGAAACCGTGGATAAGAGCGAACACCCCCTCCATGGTTTCCTGAGGGCCCCCACCCTGCCTCCCCTGCAGGCAGGCATGCTCTTATTTTTCTCTCAGCAAACTTTTTTCTTCCTTAAAACAAACAGAGAAGCAGCCTCCATTGCAGGCAAGTAGAACGAGACTAAGTCCTAGAGAGGCTCTGCAAGGTTTCTGCCCTGGTGTTAACCTTGCAGAGCCTCTCTAGTACTTAGTCTCGTTCTACTTGCCTGTAATATGCAGCCAGAGGCTGCTTCTCCTGTTTCTTTAAAGAAGAAACAAAGCTTACTGGGAAAAAAGTAAAAGCCTGGGGGGGTCCCCACAATCCGTGGATAACTGAAACCATGGATAGTGAATCAGTGGATATGGGGGCCCACCTGTATTAAGTATTATTAGATCTATTATGACCCCTTTTCACATGCAATTCATAAATAAGCCACTTAATGACTCCTTCCAACAATCTGCATCATGTTTAACATGAACTACAACAATGCTGTCCATTTAGGGACTAATGATGGAAGGAGTATTTTCCTTGTGACTTGCTCTAGTTAATTGGTGCCATGTTAGTGACATGATGCGGTAGTGGATATGGAGCTTGTTCTGTCACTAGAGAGCATGCTTCTCTTTGAAGGAAACCTGTCCTTTGCTTTTGAGATGCAAATAAACATTGCATTACGTCTCATTTTAGTTCTTATTCTCATGAGTCTAGTGACTCATGAGTCAAGCCCGAGCTACATTGTTCACATCCGCGTTCCGTGCGTGTCTGGTGTCCTGCCCCCAGGTCAAACAACAGGCTCTGATTGGCCGGACGCAGCGCGGACACAGCAAAAGTCGACACCAGACACGCACGGAACGCGGACGCGACGCGGCCGTGGACAATGTAGCTCGGGCTTCAGTGGTATCGCTCTAGGTGGGGCGGAACGCTAAGTTCCGCTGCGCTCTGACCCTCCGTTACACTCCGGCATGAGGCGGCCCTGCCCCCTCGCCTTCAGAGCCATTCAGGGCGGCGAAGGCAACGTGCAGAGAGTCTCCTCTTTTATCCATTCCAAAAATGACTTTGTTTCCTGATTCCTCACCATCTTAGTCATCCTCTGATCCTGTCCCAGCTTATCCATGTCTTTCTTAAAATGTGGTGCCCAAAACTGGACACAGTATTCCAAGTGGGGTCTGATTAAGGTAGAATAAAATGAAGCTATTACTTCTTGTGATCTGGACTCTAATGCAGCACAGTATTGATTTCTGCAGCTGCATCACACTATTCACTCAACGTTCAGCTTGGGGTCCATCAAGATCATGGTCACACATGCTGCTGCCAAGCCAGGGTTTCAGGGAAGGGGCTGTAGATTAGCTTGGGACACAGACAGTCCAAGATTTACAGCCCAATCCTATACCGGCTTCTGCTCTGTGCTGTTTTCAAATGTGCCATAAAGCACTTTGCAACAGCGTGGAGGACAATCCCATTGGTGCGGAAGCAGGCCTCTGCTGGCCAAGGAGCACCACCCACCGGAGCAGGTGAGCTCTGCACCGGGTGACGGGAATGTGGGGGAAGGGAGGAACAGAGGTGTGGAGGGGGTGTTTTGGGGTAGGGGGAGGGTGGGAAGAAGAGCAGATCAGTCCCGAGAGGGGGGAAGTCTCGGCGGAGGAGGCCTCTTCCAAATCCAATCCCCCATCCCAAGCTTTACGGGGCTGCTCAGAGTAGCGCCAGCCATTTATCTGCATTGCTTTCAAGTAGCCTGCCCCATAAGGGGCTGCTGGGGATTGACACAGGGGATGGGGACAAAGCTGCATCCAAGTGCGGGGCTTTGGATAGGATTGGGCTGTTAGTCTCTGGTACCTCCAGGTAGGGTGGGAAAAGACTGGCCTTTAGAGCTTCCACCAGTAAGGGCAGACAACGTTAAGCTGAATGAACCAGTCAGTCAGTCTATAGGGCAGCTTCTTTAAGTTCCTATAAGCATACACAGTCTGCATTCCGCAGACCAGGCGCTCAAGTCAACTGCACAAAAGTTATCCAGTGTTAAGCCACTTCTTTCACTGAAACTCTTGTTGTTGTGTCCTGCTTTGTAGGTGCATGCACAGATGTTCATTAATGTTAACTTGTTATTCTCAGTGAAACTCTTATTGATTGCTGTGAAGTACGTGACCAGAAAACTATCCAACCAAGCAGCCTTTTGTCTGGTGAATAACCACTTCACTTGTGTGAATTCTCTCCATTAATTCTTGCAAACATTTCCTGTGGTCGCTGCCCCCCCTCCCCCATCCAGAGCTAAAACTCAGTCTGGTTCCTGGATGCTTTTGGTTGGGGGGCAGGAGCTGATGAATTTAAAGCAGAATTGCACCAAAGCTGGTGCTGAGAATGACAATTTCCCCACCCCTATACCACTATTCCAAAGCAGCAATGCAAGAGCATGTGTCTTGGAAAGGAAGTACATTGCATCTGTGTGTTGCATCTTCACCACCTTGACATACTTTAGGGGGGGGGGGGGCATTTCCAGTGGCAGCCAGGAATCTATGTTTGAAAATGAGATTAGGGCTGAAAATGGAGGTAAGTGTCCTCCAATTGGTAAAGGGAGACTTGTGCCACCAGGAGTGTTATCTATGCATGCAGAATACAAATTGTCCTACAGTGAACCCTTGATTTAATGGACTTAGAGCCCAATCCTATCTGTGTCCCCCCACTAGTGCAGCTGTGCTAAAAATGGGCATGCTGTATCCAGCAAAGGGGGGGGGATCAGGAGACCTCTGCAGGAAAAGGGGATTTAAATCCCCTTACCCCTGTGTAAGTCTCCCAACCCACAGCAGGTCTCCTTAGACCTGCGCTAGCGATTTTGCTAGCATAAGTCCAAGGAGAGAAAGGGATGGGGAGGCAACAAAAATGGAGGGTAGGAACCACCCCATGCCATTGCCTCTGGACCAACCCCATCCCTCAGCCTCTTTGCCCCCATTACCCCCCTCCCTGCTGCTGTTCCTTGCTTCTATTCCGGTTTGCAAACACACAACCATTTTTCTGATGATTAAGGAATTACATATCTGGGGATCTTTGAATTCAGCTGCTTGATACTGTTTGGGTTGAGAAGTGGAGACAAAGATCAGTCGTCAATCAACAACAGGGCTAGAACTAGGATACCTGGAGATGCCCCTGTTGAAATAAATCATTTGTGGCTTTTTAGTCACAGGTTTAATGAAAATGTTTCTGTTCTACAAGAGTTCCATATGTTAAACTCTGATTGTGTGATTGTTGCAGAATCAAATTAAACGGCACTACAAACCCCAGTTACCCTTTCAGTACACTGTTAAGTCTAAGTTTAAATGCTTTAAATGATAGTGATAACCTGTCACGGAAGGTGATTCTATTTGCTTCTGTTAACCAGCATGACTTCTTCTCTATTATATAAGTGCTATTTCATTTGTCAACGGGTCTTGTGAGGTGATAGAGGGAGCGTGAGAGAAGAGCCCTGTTTAAGAATAAATCTTGAAGCGGTAATAGAGATTAGATGGGAAGAAGGGCTGAAGATACAGCCTCCATATCACCAAGGAAAAAAAGGGGAAAAATGTTTCAGTGAGATTTTTAGTACTGAAGGTTCGTTCTTATTACCATTTCAGCAATGGCAGCTGCCAGAACTGTCAGCCCATGCCAACATCAACACATCTGTAAGACTCTGCTGGCTGACATATCCAGGATTTACTCCAAATGTCATCACCGTAGACCACCCTAAGCAAAAGTTATTGGTGGCATATTGAACATTGAATCCTCACTGAATCTTGGACATCTGAGGACAGCAAGGAGGTGTAATCCTGAGCACCTGGTAAGGGGGCTATTCATCACAACAATGTCCCCCATCGCTCATTCCTAAGGTTACTTATCACATAAGGTGGGGCAGAGGTAAACACATACTGGCTTAAATATGCTGGCGGCTGGGCCAGTGTTTCTCAAACTGTGGGCCAGGACCCACTTGGTGGGTCACGACCTTATTTCTGGTGGGTCCCAGGTGATGGAAAGATCAGATACGTAATTGCCTTATGCCCTGAGGCTATTCAAAAATCAGATAGCTGCTAATTACTCTGCAAACAGCTGAGCTCCTACAGTTTGCAAGCTTGTGTAAATATAGGGAGATAAATGTTTGAGCGTCTCATAAAGCTAGGTGGGTCCCAATAAGAGTGTCATTTAAAAGAGTGGGTCCCAGTGCTTAAAGTTTGAGAACCACTGTGCTGGGCGATAGGGGGGATAGGCTTTGTACAGGAGGAAAAGAGAAAATAAGGTGAAGATTCTTCAATCTCCCCTTCCATCTAAAGTTGGACAATCCAGATGGCATGAAGATGGATGAGATGTTAAGCTGCTGCCCGGCAATGTAAGGGAGCTGAGGAGGGACAGTAGCTAGTTTGTCCCTTAATTTAAAGCAGGGGAGTCAGCAGGTTCAGCTGTCTTTCATTTAAGGAGCGAGATTCTCCTGCAAGTCGCTAGCTGCCAGCCCAGTTTCTACACATGCTGAAGAATCTCCTGGCAGCTTTAATTTACCTGAAGTCAGCATTAGCTGACTTTTCGCCACAGTTACTACGAGGAGCCAGGTGAACTATTTGTGAGGGCCCTGAGTCTGCAAAAATGTATTTGGAAAAAACGAGACGACGTCCACACATCTTGCATAGAATAGATAATGTGAATGTGAATACAGCAACAAAAGGACCAAGGTTATGCTGCTGAAAGGAAAGTGGGGGTTAAAATGAATAACCCAAGTGGTAGAATTCGACAGGATTTGTGGCATTAGAGAGTTTTTCCACTGTCTGCTTAGCTTCATGAATCCTCCTAAGTAGCCATGTATTGTAACTGTCTGAAGGAAGTGGTGTATGTTGACCACTATATGGACGTTTTATTTTCTTGCTGGATAGTGTGGATACCTCCAAGAAAATCTTAGCATGATCACAAAAACAAGAGTCAAGTCTGTGATGATTGGTAAGTCTGCACAAAAGGTAAGCCCTGTAATTATTTTATATCACCCAAAGATTATCACAATCACTGACTGGTACAGACTTCACAAGTCCTCACGGGTATCATTTAGAGGTCAGATCAGAAAACTGCACAGTAGACCTCTGCAAAATTAAATGGGGTTAAATGTCACTGCTACAATTTGCAGTGCTACAACTAAGCGCAGCCAAGTGTCGCATTACTCCCAGCAGCCACTCATGGCTAGTAGTATCCTTGTATTCTCCTCTGTTGTCCAACACCACTCTGCTGGTAGAAAAAGCAATGCAGTGAAACCCTTTTCTGCAGGATTTGCTACATTTCTTCCCCTCTCATTTATTTGTTTCAACAATTTATTTGCATCAGTATAGTCTGTGGAAACTGCTAGTGCAGCTGACCATATGAACTATTTAAAAAGTATCAGATTGGCTCCAAGGAGCCTTTCTGCACGTGGAAGGTGTGTTTGCTCATGGAATTGCCGCTTTGAACCTTACAGTAGAATGTTGTGTGAGAAAAGTAAAACGACGTCCCAAGAGTCTCCTCTTCTCTGTGCTCTTGAACCAGCAGGGTCATGAACACAACTGGAGAACCAACATATTATAGGACTTTGGGGAACTCTTGTGCAAATTCTTGCACAAGTGTTTGCAGTACAACACTAACAGCTATTTCCTTCTACTTGCGGCTCTTTAGATCCCACCCAATGGGTTTATTTATTTATTTTTATTTATTTTTCACATTTTTATACCGCCCTTCCTCCAAGGAGCTCAGAGTGGTGTACATATTTCCTTCCCTCCTTTTTTTCCTCACAACAACTCTGTGAGGTAGGTGGGGCTGAGAGATAGTGACTGGCCCAAGGTCACCCAGGAAGCTTCGTGGCTGAGCGGGGATTTGAACCTGGATCTTCCAGGTCTAAGTCCGACTCCCAAACCACTACGCCATCCTGGTGTAGTGTTGTGTTGAGTTCAGTTGACATTAGAGCAATATGGATGTTCTGTTTGTGGTGACTGATCTGTGTTGATTCACCCCATACTTGAAAGTCAGACTGAGCAGTGATTTCGGACTTTCTCATCTCTGTCATGAACTCACTAGGTGGCCCTTGGGCAGGCCACTCCCTCAGCCTCAGTTCCCCAACTGTGAAATGGGATAATAACATGCAGCTTTTAGGTTTGTTGTTGTAAGGATTTCACCAAGGTAATACATGTGAAATGCTTTGCATGGTTACTTTTAAGCACATATTAAGCATTACTATGACTATTATTGCACTGGACCACACGAAATGTGCCTCTGAAATGAGCTAATCTTTACTAATTTTGATGGGCTGAAAACAAAAATGACAATAAAATCTGTCGATTGGCTCTAGTTTAGTCCGCATTGTGTACACAGGTGTTGTAAGTGCCGTTGGGCATTTACCAGTCCATGTCTATGGAACAATCTATTGTGGATCTCTCACAAACTGTAGCCAATTTTGCATTTTTATTGTCATATTCGTGTTCAGCACCTCAACATCTATAAGAAATGCCTAATTTAATCTTGGGGGAATGACCTTTGCTATAATTTGTTGTCCAGTGTTATGATGCAATGATCAACAAGTGAAAACTGGCTTGCAGTCATCCCTGCCTGGAGCCTGATAGGAGAAAACACCACATCCAAGCAAAATACCAAACTTCTTGCACAAGAAAAAAAAAATGCTTCATCAATGATAACAGAGGGAGAATTTTTCTTCACATACCCTTAAGGAGAACCATTTAAACTCATTACCAGAGGAAGTTGGCAGCACAGTTAATATTTCTCACATAATTAAGAACTCCAATGGAAATAGATGTGTCTCCCTTTAACCTCTGTTGCCTTCCACAATGTGAACCATAATATTTTCTTCCACACTTCAACAAATGTTCTAGCAGGTAAAAATGGGTTTTTACACATGGTAAATACTGCGCCATTACAAGCATGCATCTAGATCTAGATATGTATGTATGTACAGTTGGACCTTTTTATCTGCGGGGGATCTGTTCCAGACACCACCACCACCACGCGCGGATAGTGAAGATCCGTGGATACCGTCTCTGCCTAAAAAACCCTGTTTAAAGGGGAAAAAAGCCCCCAAAGCGCCGTTTTACCCTTAAATAGCAAAATTGTTTGTGTTTTCAAGCCTCCACAAGGATTCTTGAAGAGCCTTCGCGTGACCCGGAAGTGGGTCGTGCAGCTTCAAGATACCTTGTGGAGGCTTGAAAACGCAACGATTTTGCTATTTAAAGATAAAGCAGCGCTTTGGGGTTTGTTTGTTTTTTCTTTAAGCAGGCTTTTTAGCGTGGACATTTGCAGTTCTGGGGTCCATGGTGTGACAAATCTGTGAGTCCCGAGCTCACAAATAAAAAGGGTCCTATGTATGTATGTATGTATGTATGTATGTATGTATGTATCTTTTGCCCTTGTGACAGGGAATGGCAAGTTTGTTTAGCTGTTCATAAGATAATTCCCAAACCATAATCCAGTAGCTATGCTGTCTATTTCAGGCAGAAAGATGATTGAAGAGACTCAGCACTGCACAAACAGAGGCAATGCAAAATGCCTTCAGTCTTGAAAAGACTATATCAAGGGATCAGAGTTGCTTGCAATGCAGTCTAACAGCAAAATACCTGGCAGATGGGGGGGGGGGGCAGGGAAGGGCATTTTTGAATACAGATCTCAAACTTCTATGCTGTTTGTCTTCTTTCTGCCTCTGGTCTAAATTCTCACCAATCAGATCATATTATTAAGGAGCTGCACAGAACAGTTTCCCTGGTGTGTTGAGGTCGGGCAACACTGCATAAAACATTTGCTACAAATATCTGCATATATTTAACTCTTATGGAAGAAAGACAATATGTATGGCTATATACTCTCCTGAAGATTAGTGCTTCAATCATTCACAAATAAAATCCAATTTTCAATGGAACTCTGTTAGTTTCTTCTGTCACTTTTCTTAGGTAAATTAGTTATTGTAAAGTTATAGTAGAGTTAGTCAAAAAAGTTATTGTCTGTATCCATTGAAACCAGTCTAGTACAGACCGAGGATGGTCCAAGAGCCTTTCAGTACGCTCCACTATACATTCTGGCCCTAGAAGACAAGAAAGTATAATAATACCTTTAATACACTGATGACATGGCCACATTTGGAATATTCTATACAGGTCTGGTCGCTCCCAATAGATCAAAGACTACTGCTTTGGACAGACAGCTAAAGGGAGCATGAAGGAGGTTTATAAAATTATGAGTGGTACGAAGAGAGAGGATGGATATATAAAAACCTCTCTCTCTCTCTCTCTCTCTCTCTCTCTCTCTCTCTCTCTCTCTCTCTCTCTCTAAGACTAAGTCCCAGTAAAATTGGCAGATAGTAAGTTTAGGACTGACACAAGCAGTTCTTCATACACAGGGTCATCACGGTGTGGACCACAATGGGTGACATCCTAGGGAGGGATGACACCAAAACATTTGTTACCCTATCTGTTTCTTACCAGTGGTGCAAAACTGCACCACTGGTAGAAAATGGGGTTTTCCCGATCCCCACTGCAACTCACATGGGGATTGCATTTCCTAGGAGGTCTCCACATCGTGTGGTCTGGTATGGGAGGAAGTCAATGGGGGTGAGATCTCGCCCAGGTGTCACCGTCCCTAGTGACACCCCTGTTCATACATCATATAATTACCTGATAGAATTCAGTGCTACAAATTCATGGAGGTTAGGTCTATCAACAGGTATGAATGCAAACTCTATTTTCAGAGGAAGAAGGGTGCTGAATAGGAGGTGCTGGGGACAAACATCTGGTGAAGGTTGTTGCTTTCATGCTTTGTAAGGTTCCCAGAAACATCTGGTTGGCCACTGCTGAACACAGAATGTTGGATGAGACTGACCTTTTGGTTGATCCATTTATGTTTTCTGGACTCCTCAGCCTCTGGGCCTGGTGTTGTCCTTCTGCATGCTGCAAACACTGTTTCTGTCCAGCACACACTCTCAGAAAGGACTGCTCAAATGTTTCGTATTTCAGGCTTGAACCAACCAATTTGAATGCCAAACCACTAAAATACTTGGTGCTGAAGGTCAATAGACGCTAACAGTTTCCCTATGGCACTGAAACGCGATCAAAAATTTGACAAAGATATGGTCTTGGAACAAGATGTTTTGCTGCCTCACTGAACACTAATATTGCAGAGGAGAGATAGGGGAGCGAGCAGAAACAGGGAGTAGAATTTCATTGGCAATGTCCTCCCCCAATGCTTTGTTCAAAAACCAAAACGTAATTGGAAGAGAAACATGCATGCTTGATGTTGACAAAGAGTCTGTTTTCGCCTTGTAGATTGGAGAAATTGTTCAAGAAGTGCTCATTCTCACGGAAAGATTGCCCTGTTCCATACTGCCAAGGTCAGTTTCAGCTTGGGTAACTGCCTGTGTAAGCGCTGTATTCTTAAGTCACAATAACTTTATTTTTAAAGTCAAATCAGATACTGGAGAGTTTACAGGCCATGCAAGGCTTTCTGGTGCATGCTGGGTAGGTTGGCAACAAAACATGACTGAAAAACCTCCTCCATAATTGATAAACAAGGGAAGACAATGACCTCCTGATGTTGCCTTCCAATGGACTGGATGCTTGACCAATCTAATGCGGGAGGCACGTTCCTCAGCTGAATTAAGGGCCAGCTAGTGTGAGGATGTCGCAACAGTTTTATCAAAGCTACTCTCATTTGTTTGTCAGGGAAGAGAGGTCAGGTGAGTGTAATTCTGAGGGAAACACTTTTTTCAAATTTTGGCCAAAGGTCCAGAATTCTCTGTCCTGATTCACAGTGGAGTCTGCAGACAAGGCTCCCCACATGACGAGGAGACTCTGGGTGATTACAGCAAATGGGGTTTCAGCAGCTGTTACAGTCACCTGTAGACAGACCCTTTTCGACCCTCTCTCAGCATTGTCAGTTTTTCACTCAACCTTTCTCTAACAGCACCTGCCTTCTTCTTAGTGACGGGGCTGTTTCACTGAGCAACCTCACATCCTTCTTTTTAACTGCTGTTCTTACAGAACAACCCTGTAAATGTTTTGTTTACTAGTATGCAAGCCCCACTGTATTCAGCGGGACTTACTCCATAGTGTATGTTTAGAATTGTAGCATTAGAGAAGAAGCCAGAAGATTCTCAGGGCGCAATCCTGGAAATAAGGCCGGCGATGGAATGAGCGTTCCGTCGCTGGAAGATGTTGCGAACATGCTGTAAAGCACGTTCGCAACGACTCGGGAGTACGGGAGGTCGGCCTCCCTCATTCCAGCACTGGATCTCGACGCGGATGGAGACGGAAGGTAAGCGATCTGTCGCCGGCCGCATGGGCGGTCCGGCTGGGCGAGGGAGGGGGCCATAGGCCTAGCCGGCCCGGGAGGGGGATGGTGTCGGCCATATCCCTGTCCCTGCCGTGCCGGCTATGCTATTACATGGCCTCCTCTACTTCTGCCAGCTATTTAGCTGGCAGAAATTCGAGGAGGCCGATAGGGCCGGCCCAGGTTTACACTTGGGGAAGGGGACAAGCGTCTCCTTCCCTGAGTAGACGTCCGGCCTGGCACATGCCGGGCAGCTCGTGCGCAGGAGCCGGCGGGCGGCCCTGGTCCGCCAGCAGGATCCTTAGTCAGAATTGTGCTGTCAGTGTCTTATTTCACTTACATGATGCTAGGGAAATGTAGAGCTCCATATCTGCTCATTCTTCACAGTCAATGACTGAAGTTACATCAAAATGGGAAAATCTAACTGCAGATGTCCAGAATTCTAGTCTGGATTAACACTGAAATGATTGACATTGATTTTGAAAAGTGCTTGCTGTTCAGGGATAATTGCTGGTTTTGATGAAGGGATATAATCACCAAGTCTCAGCCAACAGTGAAAATGGAGAGTTTTAGTTTTGGGTGTTTTTCATTTTTTTTTTTAAAGCTATATTTGCACAACGAAAGATTTGGGGCTAATCACTCATCCTTTGGGACCAGAATCTCATCCTCCATACTAGGTAAGGACCAGAGTACTGTTAGCGGGCTGTACACGAGTACAAGGCACCTCCCTCCCTAAGCCCCCTGAAAAGCTGCTGCTTAGAGTCAGGGGACCTTTGGTAATAATATGGAATGCAGTGTGGGATATGTTATAATGGCCAATAATAATTTGCCCAGTCAGCTTCATGACTGTGTGGGGATTTGAACCCAGGTCCTTGATTCCAATGCAGCACTTGATTGGCTACTCCACACTGGTTATGCATATGAGCTCTCTCATGACTACCATAGTTGAAAATAGCTCTAAATCATAATACTTGTGTTTTGTATTAACTGAGACAACCGAAAGTAACGGAATACCCGAAGTTTATCCGGAGAATTGCAATTACACCAACTTGACATTATGGGGTGGCTATTTAAATTGTTTTGAAATGGTGCTGTGTGTGTGTGTGTGTGTGTGTGTGTGTGTGTGTGTGTGTGTGTGTGTGTGTGTGTGTGTGTGTGTGTGTGTGTGTGTGTGTTCAGAGTTAGCAAGCTATCTTCTATTACACCTTTGGCAACAACTATTTAAGAGTTGTATAGTCAACTTCAGTGATAGGGAATCACTTCAAGAACCCAGAACTTTTTTTAATATCTGTGGTTGCAATGTATATTCTTTTTCCCCCTTTTTTTCCTGCAGCATGAAGCCATCTTTTTCTGCTTTTATACTTATCCTGTAAATATCTCCAGAGAAAATGAAACCCATATGATGATAATAAAATATGTACAAATGCAGAGCAGTACAAGAATTCTGTTTGCTAGTGCTATCATTTTTTAAATGGCCTGGGCAAGGGAGATTTAAACAAAGCTTTTTATGTTACAACCAAGTCCATCCCCAGAAACCATAGGCACTTTGAGAATGATCGGGAGAGAATGTGATTGTAAAACCTAGGTTGTGATTACCTTCCTTTGCTTGCTACACATGTGATTCCAGGTGCACTTAAATGCATTTCTTATATATCAAGGTTCTAGACATTTTTTTAAAAAAACTGGTGTTGAAGTCGTTTTAAAATACAATCTGAAAAACCCTGAAAACAAGAAAGTTAACAAGGGGGCACAAGGTGACATATCAAGTATTGGGAAGTGTGTTCCACCATTAAAGTGGCATGTTTTTGTGAGGGCAAATAAATTAAAGTACCTTTTTAAGGGCTCTTCCCTTCCTATAAGTCTTTGTTGGTGAAACATTTTCAAGGTTGATACCAAGAGTGTTTTCTCCTTACTAGCTTAATTTTGATCCAACAACTGAAAGGATTTTTTCCCTTCAAAAATAAGAAAGAACAAGATACTTGGTTGTGTGTCCTTAGAAAGAATTTCATTTTGGGCCATGAAAGCTGGTGATTCTGCAATTACTGCATCAAAATGAAAGTTGGTAAGAGTACTACCCAGACAATAATGAAATCCATTAATTGTGCAGAGGAATGAACTTCAAAATCTCCTGCCATCTCCTGTATAAAGCAATCATGGAGATCATTATCACTGGCCCATCTCTAGATCTTCAGAGCTTAGGTAGGTGACTACCAGAGAGACAGCCCAATCCTATGCACGCAGCCCAATGGCAGTGTTCCACCTGCGCCGGCGCTGACTGCCGTAAAGCAGTCAGCACTAGTCACAAAAGACTCCCCAACACTGCCGGGGACGCCAGCTGGAAGAATTCCGCCATCCCAACTGTGCCGGAGGATGTCTGGATGCGTGCTGGGAAAGGTAAGCCAGTGGGAAGGCGGGGGGAGGGCAGAACAGGGGCGGGGAGGGGGTAAGGGGATTAAACATCCCTTTGCCCTGCAGAAACTTCCCAGTCCCGCCACCCCCCATATAGGATGCAGCAGCTGTCATTTCGGCGCTGCTGCATCAGTGGGGAGGGGGGAAAGGATAGGATTGGGCTCAGACAGTCTTTCCTGTAGTTACATCCCTACTGTGGAACTCACGTTCAAGGGACTTCCGTCTGGTTCTTTCTTTCTTTGAGGCACCAGGTGAGTCCTGCTCTATTTAGCTAAACTCTTGGTCCTTGCTGATATTGCTTTATATTAAATTATATAGGTTCTTTTTGCTTCGGGTTACTTCTTTTCCATTTCTATAGACTTCTATATATTAATTTTGCAATGGGGATTGACAGCCCTGTGGCAGTTCCCCTCAAGGGCATTGCTTTTCTTCTAGGGTGTGATTATAAAGCATATCAGATACAAATTACCTGCAGTTCAGATCCCCATTTTGTTATAAACAGGGGCTATCCCCAAATTCGATTGTAATTCTCATTGGAGTCAAAACAAAGTTTTGGAAGGTTTTGCTGTGTGAGGGACCATGATGCACACAGAACTCTGTGCAAAGGAACCCTAATTCCATCCAGCAACAGAAATCTGAGCACATAGGCAGACATCTGTGCTGGCTGAGTTAGCGGCGCCAGCACCACTTACTCATAAGGAGCCGCAAATGTCCTGGCAGGCAGAGCACACTCCGCCGACCTAACTTTAGGCAGGATCGAGCCCACTGGCGTTGCTGCAGGGGGGGCGGAGCTCTAACTTCCGCCGAGGCTCTGACCCTCCGTTACACCGGAGCACGAAGCGGCCCCACCCCCTCGCCTGCGGAACCATTCAAGGTGGTGAAAGCGCTGCTTGAATGGTTCTGAAGGCGAGGGGGCGGGGCTGCTTCGTGCTCCGGTGTAATGGAGGGTCGGAACCTCGGCGGAACTTAGAGCTCCCCCCCCCGCAGCGACGCCAGTGATCGGGTCGTAACTGATGTATCTTATGATGCAGAAGTACATCCAGTTGTTAAGCGTGACTAGGTGCCTGCAACTTTCAGCTGAATTGTGGCCATTGCACTTTAGCAAATGTGTGGATAACTCCACCGGTGGCAGTATGCTAAAACTCAATGCATACAGAGATCCACACATGCCATCTGTCATCCTACAACAAGGGTGGGGAACCGGCAGCCCACGGGCCGGATCCGGCCCCCGGAGCGATCCGGTCCGGCCCGCGCGAGCCTGGACCCGATTCCATTCGGTCCAGCCCGTGCGGGCTCGGACCGGAGGCTCCAGAGGCCGCGTTCACCTCACCCGACTCCTTCGCAAATCTTCCCGGCTGTTAGAGACATGCGCAGAAACAGCCGGGTTGAGAAGGAGTCAAGCGAGCGGTGGGTGGGTGGGGAGGGTGGGAGTGAGCGAGCGAGCAATGAGTGGGTAGGAGAGCGGTGGGTGGGAGGGAGGTAAATTCGCGGGTGTGTGTGTGTGTAAATTTGCGGGGGGGGGAATCTACTGGCTGGCCCGCAACAAGTTTTCCCTATGGGAAAATGGCCCCCCACCGCGAATAGGTTCCCCACCCCTGTCCTACAACCACCTCCACTCGCAGCACTGGCAGATGTCACACTGGAGCTGGCCATGAAAATGGACTCCCAGTGCAAAAAATGCAATGCTGAATTATCACACTGTTGACTGTCTTCTGTGCCAGATGTCCACCTTCGCCTGCCTAATGATCTCTTTTGCCTTCCACAGAACAGTGATAGCTAGAGAAACGAGTTGGCACTCTTTGCAGTTCCTGCTAATAAGGACCCGACAAAATGCCCACCCTCATTTCCTTGGGTTTGGAAAAAAAAATCTAAGTACTGTGCCTATTTAAATGAGATGGGGTCAAGTGTGAAAGAAATATCCCTTTCCTTCACTTCTGACCACATTCTACCATTTTAACGTTGATGAGTTGCATCTCCTCTCATGACTAGTCTCTCTGGAATTAATGAGGCTTCTTGCTGAGTAGGCTACTTGAATGTGTCAGCGTGAGCAAAGGTGACAGTCAGGACTTCAGCCAGCAGCACAATCTAACCCTCTGGCCCAAACAACACCAGATGTACATTAATAAATATAGCCTCCAATCCCAGAATCCCCACTGTTTAATTGACGGGAGGGGGGGCGCGTCTTCTGCCACAACACCCTCTGCATTTTAAATACTTTCGTCTTTATTAGCAGCAATGTAAGTTCCACATTATTTCCATTTGTTTTGACATGATAATGTAGTCTCCACAGACTTGCACTGACACCATTTCATTTTGTCTTGATTTTGTAACTATCCCCCTGACATCTCCACAGACTGATTTAGTGCAGTTCTGACATTGTAATGTGTTCTGTTGCAGACTTGTATTGACATCTTCTGGGGAGATTTGTGATGGCAGGAGGTCCCATGGAAGTGAAGGGTATAATACCATTGTCACAAAATATAATCGCCACTTACACCCAGGAGCCATGTTGCTGGCTTAAACATCTCTGCAGGCCTCCCTCCCCCAAAGATACATTCTTTTAAACACAATAAGAATGAGTCACTTACAACAGAAAACTCTCCTTGGGTTATGCCAGCAGGACAAGTATAGCCTCGCTGATCGCATTTTGTTACGACAAAACATTCCACAAGTCTAGAGGATCTATGTTGGTTTAGTGTTTTTGTTATGACAAGGTAAAACTCACACCTGCAGGACACCACCAGGAAAAAAGTGGATGGAGTCAAAATAAGGGCAGAAGAGAAGTAGAGTATAGACCGAATCCTGGGCTCAATTAGTCCTGCCCCTGATCATGACCTGCAAAAGAGGTGACTTAAGTAAAAGAACACACACACACACACACACACACACACACACACACACACACACAGAGAGAGAGAGAGAGAGAGAGAGAGAGAGAGAGAGAGAGAGAGAGAGAGAGAGAGAGCACTACATCAGAGGATGGGGGTCTAATTAATGCATTAGCCCAGTAGTCCCCAATCTCTCCACTGCCGCATTCACCTGGTTCTCTCGCACCAGGCCCAGGACACACTAACGTTTGGTGAAAGGGCAGACTGCACAAACAACGAACAGTCAAGGGTAACAACAAATATCGGAAAGGCAAATGGATAATTCTTGCATTCTCACATCCCTTACAGGCACTGCATCTTTTGAAAAACATTTGCGTTTGCAGTGATATCATGAAAGTTCTAACAAGTATTTGATCTGGGATGACTCATTCAACACTTGACGAAGCAGTGGTGTGAATCAGCCCTTGATCATTGTTATAATGTTTAGCACATTAGATAGAAAAGAAAAAATCTCAGTATCCTCCTTATGCAATACAGCAAGTCCTCACTTAAAGTTATCGATAGGTTCTTGGAAACTGCAACTTTAAGTGAAACAACTTATAACGAAACCAGTTTTCCCATAGGCTAATTGCTATATATGAACAAGAGTTTACGGCATAGTTCTGGTCACAAAAACATCCCCAAACTTCTAAATAAAGACCCAAAACACTTCTAATATAAAATATTGAAATAAATGGGAGCTTTCTGGGCCAGATAAAACCCACACAGACATGGAGAGAACGTTCAAACTCCGTACAGGCCGGGAATTTTTTTCCCCTCAACAACTTTAAAATGAAACAACTTATACTGAAACAACTTTAAGTGAGGACTTGCTGTACTGTATTATATCCAACTTTTCTACTGTTATTATGAATTCAACAACTGTCCTTTGTCATACCAATACTACTCCTAGTCCATTTACTATTTATTGTTATGGCTGGACTGCTTGGGGTAAGTAGTGGTTGCTGCTCTTGTTGTCCTCTATGTTATTATTCTGGGGTATTCTGTTTGCTCGACAATAAACAAATACAGATCTAAACCCTTGCCCGAGTCCATCAGTAAGCACTTCTACTGAAACCCCATTGAAATGAATGAGAACTACGCACTATCTTACCCTTCCATTGCCTTTGTTCATTTTCCATGGGGATTCTCCATAAGAACATTCCAGTGGTTTGTTGCCGTTTTATAGCTAAAACCTGAGGTTTAGATCACTTTCATCTACTTTCTTCCAAGAAAAGCTTTCACTTACCGTTTTGATTGAAAGTGCAAAGAATTATTATCTCAGCCCGATGACCACAATGACCTTGTCAATTTCAATTCACAGGATTTAGAGTAACAAGTGCAATAGGAGTAAGAATATCTCTTTACCACCATTATCGATGACCAAACAGCTGAATCACTTTTCCTACAAGGAAAGAATAGACAGCTAACTTGATAGACTCTTATAAACATATGCAGTCAGAGTGAATTTCTGGGCACAGCAATTGAGGAGGGCACCATTGAGCCTGAGGATACTCTATCTTCACAATTTGGAGCCCTGAACATCCAGGGGTTCCAAATTGCAAGGTTGTGGTGTCCACGGGTTCAATGCTGTCCTCTTTGGATTAACACGGTTCCCAGAGATTCAAGGGTGTGTGTTGGCACTGGTGGAGGCAGAGCTAGCCAGCCTGATTCTATTTCTTTTGTACCCGATTACAATAGGCTAGTGGGTGGCGCAGTGGGTTAAACCGCTGAACCATGAGCTGTCGATTGAAAGGTCAGCAGTTCGAATCCGCAACGGGGTGAGCTCTCGTTGCTTGGCCAGCTCCTGCCACCCTAGCAGCTCCAAAGCATGTTAATGTGAGTAGATAAATAGGTACCGCTTGCGGGAAGGTAAACAGCGCTCTGTGTTCCAGCTGCATGCTACGCGCTGCGGCAAGGAGAGTAATGCCAGCCACATGACCACGGAGGCATCTTCGGACAACGCTGGCTCTTCGGCTTTGAAATGGGGATGAGCACCACACCCTAGAGTCGGACACGACTGGACTTAATTGTCAGGGGTCACCTTTACCTTTTTACAATGTACCCAGTTTATGAATACCTGAAAAGGGCTACTAGTCTAGTTCTGAATACCAGGTGCAGAAGAGGGGAATCACTGTAATGCTCTTCCTTTGCATCTGTTGGTACCTGTTTGACCACTGTTGAAAACAGAATGTTCAGCTAGCCAGAACTGGGACAGATTCAGCAGGATAACGCTTATGGCCCAACCCTAACCCTAACCCAGTAGCACAAGCGAAATGCTAGTTCTGCCTGCGTGCACTACTGCAAAAGCACCATAACAAGCTTTGCGACAGTGCAGGGCCTTGCCGCACCTGCGGGAAGCCCAGAGCCTTCCCACTGGCACCAGCAGCCACACAGATGCCTGCTGGAACAGTTAAGTCCACACAGGGGGTGGTTCAGGGGGTGGGATGGCGGAATGGGGTATGGGACGGTGGCAACAGGGGCGGGGTGGGTGGATTGGGCCTGGGAGGGGGCAGGATTGGTGGTGCCGGCAGGCACCATATCCTATCCCCCTTCCTGGGCTTGTTGCACATGTTGGGGCTTATTCCAGGGCAAGAGGACAAATCTCCCCTTACCCCAAGGAGACCTCCAGCATGCAAAACACCCCCACAGGATGCAGCACAGCACAGCCAACACTGCTGCATCGCTATACGAGTTTAGGTAGGCTTGGGCTGTTAGACTGATAACTTCAGCAGAGGTTTCTTCTACAAGTTTCTTAAAGAAGCGCGGTGACCAAATCTGAGAAAATGAATACTTTGCATAGGGAGACATACAGATGAGAACAAAACCTTGAACAAAGAAACCTGCTATTTTAAATTTTCATGTTAAAGTGACACTGGAGTCCCTTCATAGCTTAAGTCTTTTGAGAGTGTTTTGAGACTACTTTCACTACTATCAGATAGAACTGCAGCCCCTGGGGAGTGATGCTTTTGAAGTTAACACATCTGAAAGCTTTACTTTCCAGCTCCCACACCTGGATATATATATATTTTTTAATAAAAAAGTTAAATTCTCATTTCACCACATTCACTTTAAGATAAAGTTTAAAATCCAGAACATTTATTTCACGAAAAGCCCAGTTGCTAAATTATGGCTATTTCTCATATCAACCTTAATATCATTATCCTGGACAGGTGAAGGGGCTTGCTTAATGGACAATGATGGCCAGTTGTTGTTCCAGAGCCAGGTATGTAGGTCACACCTGCCTGCAGGATTGGGGCTGAGACCAATGTTCTACCTGTATGCAGGGCAGCAGAGAAACTGTTTAATGTTCATATTTATTCAGTGAAGGAGAAACAAGCTTGAATTTTGCAGTCGGCTGGCAAGAAGTGGGGAGCAGGCAGACACTACAGTTATTATTTTTGGGACTGCTTAACAGCTTGCAATCCCCTGCTAACTGGGCAAGAGGCACTTTTTCAATTGGTGCTCCTCTTATATTTAGCAGGGGGAAAGTAACTGCTCCCCTTTCACCCCAGCACAGTGTCTTTTCTGGTGGCTGTTGCTGGTGGTGGTTTGTATCTTTTTTAGATTGTGAGCCCTTTTGGGACAGGGAGCCATTTAATCATTTGATTTTATCTGTAATCCGCTTTGTGAACTTTTGTTGAAAAGCAGTATATAAATACTGTTGTTGTTGTTGTTGTTGTTGTTGTTGTTGTTGTTGTTGTTGTTGATGATGATGATGATGATGATGATGATGATGATGATGAATATGTCTGCCAGTATCCACCAACCTTGCAGAAAATTATATTTGTGAAGACAATACAAAAACAAACACTTGGAATTGGCGGGGCTCTAGTAGGGGTGCATGATGTGTGCTACATGTGTCCTATATTACTTGTGTGCTTTGCACACACCTCTGCAGCACATCTGTGTCTTTTTCTTATGTCTTTGTCAGCTCAGTCCTAACCAACATTCCAACACCGGTGTAGCTGTGCCAACAGGGTGCACACTGTATTTTCCAGTGCAGGGGCAGTCATGGAAGCCTCTTCAAGGTGAGGGAACATTTGTTCCCTTACCTCGAGGCTGCATTGTAGCTGCACTGGAACTGGAAAGTTGGTTAGGATTGCGCAGTATATGCTTCTGCACACACCAGCCTCCATTCAGGGGAATGGCAGTCATCCCCACCCCACTTCAGGAATGCAAACATTGGTTGATGAATCAGTAATAATCAAAACTTATCATCAAATGTAATAATCATACATCTGCTAAATCACTAGCAATGTTACCTGGGATTTTGCAAGCAGGAACGTGCCTCTGAGAGTACGCAGAGCACATTTCCTTTCCTACTGAACCACCAAACAGGTCTGTCCATTTGTCCCTCCACTTCAGGTATCATATCTAACAAATCCACTACTTGAAAGTATCATCTACAATTTTACTTGGAAAGAAATACTGCCGTTCTGAAAGAGCAAAGTCCTTCACTCTTTCATCATTCTTTAACTATCCAATCATAAGTTGAAAGGATAATTGGTAAACCAATAGCTAGAACAAAGGAACATTCACAATCTATATTCATAATCACAAAAGTATATGAGCTTTTGAGTTATGCACAACTCCTCAGGCTGGATGTAATTAAAATAAGGGGGAAATGTTTCTGGGAGATGACATGGTATATAGCACTGTCTGCAGTCTGTTTCAGTCTTGCAGTGACAGTAAAAAAAAATCTTGAAAACAAATGATGTCTCATTTATTTAAAATATTTAAATACTACTTTTTGTCTGGGCAGCTACCCAAAGCTATAGACTTAGGATAGCAGTAGATTATGTAGATAGCATAGTAAAATGACAAAACATACAGTCTTCCCTTATCAAAGGTCTCATTTTATGATTACATTGAAGCATGCTGGGCCAGAGAAGCAAATTATGAATATGATCTTCGACATGTCTACTTAAAAGTAAATCCTGTTAATTTCAATGGGGCTTCGTCCCAAGGAAGTTGCTTTGAGAATTTGCTCTGTTTCAAATGGCAGGGTAGAGTTCATTTTACAGAAGCCTGCTTTCCTTTTATTTCCCCTGCTAACAAGGATGTGGCTTTTTAACATGTATGTAAACATCATATGTCTTCCTAGTTTCATGCGCTGATGTCATAATAACCTTTGAACAGCTTCTTCGCCGGTCCTTAAGCTTCATCTGCCTCTTTCCAATGACCTGATAATTCGTGTTCTTCCCTTCCAAATGCTCTTCTATTTCCTTGCATTGTCCTTAGTCATTCATGATGTTTTGGAAGACTAAATAAAAAGTATGTTTATTTTTAAAAAATCCACTTTGGAAATACAACAACCAGCAGTTATCAGATTAACAGCGCAATCCTAACCAACTTTTCAGCGCCGGTGCAGCCACAGTGCAGCCCTGAGGTAAGGGAACCAATGTTCCCTCACCCTGAAGAGGCCTCCCTGACTGCCCCTGCGCTGCAAAATGCAGTGTGCACCCTGTTGGCACGGCTACACCAGCGCTGGAAAATTGGTTAGGATTGCACTGTCTGTCTTTGGTATTGGTATTTTTAGCACAGGTAGCCAGGCTGGGAGCCTGAGATCCTGATGGCCTTTTGCCCAATGGCAGATCGACAACTTAACTCGTCCAATACTTAAACACACTCCAGGCAACAGAGGCGTTGCTAAGTGGGGGGCGGGGGACAGGGCCCCAGGGCGCAGGGCGCTGAGGCTCCTGGGGGGGCGTGGGCCTCCTTAACTTTTCAGTTTTTCCGGGGGGTTCCGGGTTTTTTTTAGTTGTATATGGCTGTGTGTGCTTTTTCCCCACTTAGCATGTATCCGGAGGCTCTGGAGCCGATCCGGAGCTTGTATCCGTTTGACTTGCTCCGACGGAGCCTGCGACCGACGTTCTGCGCCTGCGCAAGTCTTCCTCAGTTCGTGCAGGCGCAGAACGACGATTGGAAACTTCGTCGTTCTGCGCCTGCGCAAGTCTTCCACAGTTCATGCAGGCGCAGAACGATGAAGTTTCCAATCGTCATTCTGCGCCTGCGCGAATGGAGGAAGACTTGAGCAGGTGCAGAACGTCGGTTGCAGGCTCCGTCAGAGCCGCTCCAATACAAGCTCACCAGAGTTCATGCCGGTCACAGGCTCCGATACAAGCTCCGGATCGGTTCCGGAGCCTCCAGATACAAGCTAAGTGGGGAAAAAGCACACACAGAGCCATATACAACTAAAAAAAAAACCCCAGAAAACCTCGAGGGGCGATTTTTTTCTTTTAAAAAAATATTTTATTGGGGGGGCTCCAAGGGTTGGGCGCACCAGGGCGCATCCCACTTAGTAACGTCTTTGCCAGGCAGTGATGTAGACTTGAGTCTATTGACTCGGACTCAAGTCGCGTCAATGACTCGACTCGGCGATTTTAAAAGACTCGAAAGACTCAACTCGAGACTTGGAGTCTTTTATGACAAGTCAAATTTTATTCAGGTTTCAACCCGTTTTCCCCATTAAGTAGATAGGGACTCGCAACTCACAACCAAAGACTCGTGACCTGGGGGCAAAGACTTGGAACTTGACTTGAGACTTGGACCCAGAGACTTGATCCACATCCCTGACTCCAGGTAAGGCAGCTTCACACATGCAGCTCTCTGTTTCTTTTGCCTCCAATGTAGCATCAGGAGCTTGCATGTCTGTGTCGACTGTACAGCCATGCCGTTATGCATTAAGTACTGTATTTGTATAGTCCTTAAAACATTTTTTTTAGTACTGATGGATGAATAGAAAAAGACAGGTCCCTGACCACAGGCTTACAACTGGTACTACTGACATGATGCAAGTGGTGTCCTCTTCAGTCCCAGCTCCACAGATTAAAGCATGAGTTGATTATCTGCTGATGAAATTGATTAAAGCTTGCAGCCTTGAAAATTCTATACAAATGTGAGTTATTACCCTTGTGTTGCTTTTATCGTCATTGCCCAGTGGGAAAATTAAGTGAGGCTCAGAGAGGTTAAATGATCTGCCCGGTGTCACAGAATGCTAACTGACGGTCTGGGAATAAAACGTCCCCTTTTACTGGATCTTTTCTGGCTATCGTTTCCTCCCTGCATACACTGCCAGGAAAGTTGCATTTCATCTGTTTCATATCAAGCTGCAACAAAGGGATCCTGAGTCGCCTATACTCTTTAAATGATCAGAACAAATTAGTTTAAAAAAATGAGTCTTCTTGTGCACTGAGATCTTCAGGAGGGAGTGTCCCGCTGCCAGTTGAAGTGTAGTTTGTGGAGACTCATGAGTGGGCCTTTTCTGTAGTGGCCCCCTCCCTATGGAACTCCCTCCTACAAGAGATTCATCTGGCTCCCTCTCCCTTATTGTTTCAGAGAAGGCTGAAAACACACTAGTTTTAGGAGCACAGGTAAGACTTTTTCTTTTAATTTTAAGGCATTCTCTGGCTGAATGTTTGCTGCAATTTATATAAATGTTGGTGGATGCTGCTCAGGTTTTGTATAGTTTTAGGTGCTGCTTGCATTTTTCATTGTGATTTTATGTACTTTTGAGAGCTGTCTCAAGGGTCCCGTTCACTGTTCCCATTAAACTGTGCAGCTGCAGTCACAACGCCAGACACCAAAAGAAGGGGTCTATGCACTGGTGCGGACCTCTTACAGAGAACCCTGGTCCCATTAGGCCTGAAATACAGGACACACATTTTTCAAGCAATCATTTAAAATAAAATAGTAAAGTATTGGGCTCGGATCCATCTGTGAACATGGAGCCCTGTTGGAAAAGCAGCAATTGCATTGATCTGTCAAACAGGAGGAGTACAAAGAGCCGACTCTGTCCCCTCCTCCCCCTACCCAGCAACTGATTGGTAGTATCAGTGGTTTTCTATTAACGCTCGAAATGTGCAGCTCTGGCTCCTAGATTGGGGAGGAACCCACAGGTGCAACATCCATATCATGTGCACTCAGTCCCTCAGCCACTTAGGATGTATGTACAGAAAGTTTGTTTCCTCAGATGTATAGCCCCTAAAATGGACAGGGGGTGGTACGAAGATGTGTCTTGTGTCTTGAATACGTTTGAGCCTGTTTTGAAATATTTCTTTTCTGGTGTTTTCTTGATATTGCCATTGGTCCATGTAGTTATATTTATTTTCTAGATATTCAGTTTGTGGAATCAGTGTGCTTTGCATTGTTGCCTTATCAGCCATTACGTTGTGTAGCTGAGAAGAGCTAACCATGGGCTGCTCCCATCAACGTTGATCTAGGAGGGGAGAGTAGTGAAAAATATCTAATTTCTATGTAAAAATACTTTATATTAAAAATATTATTATATTATATTTATATTTCACGTGGCTTTTAACCTGATTTTTAAACGTTCTTGTTGCATTGTATCGACCATGACAGGTTCAGAAATTTCTTATCTGATTTCCACCTATTTTTGCCTCTTTCCTCTAATATGGACTCTTCTAACCCCACCCCACCCCCCAGCTTCTGAGATGCCTCAGCATCCTAAAGAGACTGCTGAGTCATCCCAGTGCAGCGGCCATCCTCCTCCAGGGCGCTGTGTGAGCAGCCATGGAGCACAAATGCACCGAAATCGACACATTTGTGGCCCTCCCTGAGTCTTGGAAGGATTCAAATGAAGTCTTCCAGGAGTGCAGGGGGCGGGGCAATGACACGAAATGAGTAATTAGGGCCCCCACATGACCCAGCTAGTAACACAACTGACAGTCAGCAGCCAAATATAATGAAAAAGCAACAGGACAAACGTGTAAATTAATAGCTACACCTAATCTCAGTAAGGAACATACTTGAGATGGAAAAATAAATATCAGATGTGCCATATATTTTGTTTTACAATGCCAGAATCAGTTACTGACTTAATAATAACATTGCACTCTGTTCCGATATGGGAGAGGGCTGCCAGTAAGAGGAATAGCTGTAGATAGTGTTGCAATGGGTCAGGTTATGAATTTATCACATAAAAGCACAAGAGCAGCAAATGTACCATACTTTTGAATAGCAAAATCCTTTTAGCTGTTAAATACATTGGGTAACATTTCTACCTTTATGATCTGCCAGAAGTGTTCTTAAGTAGAGATGCCATGAATATCAATGATTTTCCACCCCCCAAAATGAAAATTGCACATTTGCAGTCACGGATTACTGTCCTGAACTAGCAGCAGGTATGCAAACAGTAAGCAATACTCAACAAATATTCAAATCAGGGTTGGGCAACAATGCATAGATTGCACAGTTAAATGCAGGTCTGTGATTTTCAGTGGATAAGAATGCACAGCTAGATCTCTGTATTTTAAATGGGGAATTGTGTTTTTAAAAGGGCATGATGTGCTGTTGAGTCAGGTCTATGCCTTTGAATGAATTACAATAAACAGCTCAGCTCTGAAACGTAGAGCAAATACACACCTGTCAATATGAGTCCCCCATATGAGCGCCTTGGTAACACATACAGATAATGTTTGTTTGAATTGGCATCTGCATGTGAGGGCTGTATACACGTTCACTGCAATTCATTCCGATATATTCATTTACAGTAAAAACCCATTTCAGTCTACTCATTTGGAATTATGAATATTTTTCAGCATCTTTCAGGCATTTCTCACGTTCTGTAACGGTCATTGGAAACTGCAGTTAACTGGCTCTTAGTTGCCATGTAGTGTAGAAGAACCTTGAGCGCAGGTAAACAAGGGACCAAATATTGCACTTCTATTGTGAAAAGCATCCTGGCTACCTGCTTGCTGAAAGCTGAAGGACCCATCCCACCAGGTGAGGAGAGCTGGAGTCACACAGATGGAGAAGGAGCTGCTGGCTGAGCCTTCTGTTGTTTATCTCTGGTTCCTTCTTCTCTCTTCAACATGACTTTTCTGCTCCTCCTCATCCCAACTGTTAGGGAAATAACCTGCTGAGGACAGAGATAAGCAGAGATGAAGAGCAGAAAGAAAAGTTGACCCAGCAGCAGCACACGCCTCCCTGTCAATCTGAAGCCCTTCCCCTGTGTGTGTGTGTGTGTGTGGGAGAGAGAGAGAGAGAGAGAGAGAGAGAGAGTTCAGTATTCTGTGAGCAGGCAGACAGAACTGGGCCACTTTTTACATGAGCAGTTATACATAGTCTGGCTCTGACTCTAAATATGAAGTAGCCCACCCACTTTACCTGAAATAAGGATAGGATTTTGTAAACATTTCTAAATGGTTTAATATGGTCTACCTAGGTAATTTTGCTCTGCTCAGAGGCATTACGTTTCCCCTGTTCTTCAAACATGGCACATACATTTCATACCATACATTTGGCTTGACTGCTTCAACCTATCAATTCGATTGGCACAAGTTCAGGATATCATTTGGGCCTCTTATATTATTTAACATGGAACAGCTTTAGGAGCCTGTTACTTACCAGTGTCTCATGGCCAAAGACTTAAATATTCATTTCATATTGCTCAAAAGGAGTATAAAAGCTTATTTTCTTGCTGGTTTCTTGGAAAATTGTGAAGATGCAGCAAATCTAGTTGTATGTGCTTTTGGGATAAAATATCACAATGTGTAATACAAAAAGTAGAGAAACACTATATTAACTTAAGAATAGACATTATCAAGGTTTTGTTGCCTTATGCTTTGAGAAGTGAGGCTATCAAGCACTGAGAGGAATAAAAAAATATAATAATTGGATCCAGTCAGTCCTTTGAAATCCAAAACAGAAAGGAATTACTAAACATTTTGGAATATTTGATAGCCAAAATTAAGGAAACTGCATTGGGGTGGAAAGACCAAGACAAAGAGCGATTCAGAATAGAGGCTAATATATGTGGGTCACTGGAATCAGGAATTTATCTTGTGTAATAATTGGAGCCAGGGTTCCTCTTCACCGCATCATTTGTCACAGACCATCATTTGCAAAGTATAAAATGATTACTGGATAGCACAAGAGGTCATTGGGTTGCCACTTGTACCCACCGCACAAGTTTGGACAGTAAATGTGCAGGACCTTAGCAAAACCACTGTGGTCAAAATTAGCCAGCAGCTCTAACTGCCCATGATAAAGTAGGACAGTGGTTGGAACTGTAAGAATAGGCTCAATGTATGTAGAACTCACAGGCATAGATTTCAAAAAAGGTGTACTGTATTCACAAAATTGGTTGTGTGTGTGCGTGTGGTTAAAAATCTAGAGGAATGCATGTCTATTTCATCTGCTACCTTGTTACATTCTTCGACTGAGAATTCATGTTAGGATTCAATCATGTTCTGATGAGAGTTCATATGTGCTGTGTTGCAATCTAGGTTTTCAAAAAGCAGCTCATTTGTTAAATACGATTTAGCATTTTAAGAACGTGATTACTACCATATCATTTCAAACTACAGAATACTCATCATCCTTGTAGGTGTCAATACTGAAAAAGATATAAGCAGTTTCGTTAGTATGTATGGTTTCATTAGTATCCCTTATGTGTTTGGGAGATTTTTAGATAGCAAACTGGTGAAGAAAAAACTGCACTCCAGTAGTCTCCAACATAGGTATGAACATTTGCCATAAACAACACCTTTCGCCTAATTTATATCATTTTGAAGCCTTCATTGCATAACATTTCGTTTGATTCTTGATGATATGACTTGACAACTTAATTTTTTTTTAAAAAAATACAGTATATTGTTTTTTAAATGATGCACGACTATCAGGTCAAACAAATGAATGAGTCCATGACCTTTAAGTAATATTTTAAATGCAGGACAAAATTGATGGGAACGAACTACATTCCAACTCATTGTCTGCATAAATAACCATTTAAGCAAACAAACTGAACAGATTTGAACAAACTGAAAGCTGGCTATGTATTGATGCAGAAAATAATAACACTTTTGGCTTCCTCAAGTAATGCATGGTGTCAGAGTGCCATCTGCAGGGGTTTTTTTAAAGCACATAATTTTCAGTGTTGTCTCTTTTGCAGGCTGAATTCTTGACTTTCAGTAAAAAAAATGCTGGTTAAAGTTTAATAGCATTTACTTGTCCAGTTGCTCAGTGTTTCTTTTTTACTAGTTGTCTAATCTGATTTACAGTTACTAATCCCTGTGAAAGCGACTTCATTTCTTTCTCTTTCTCTCAAACAAAAGTATTTCCCCCCCTCCCATTCTGATGTTTAAACAAGCATCAGAGTTTCAGGCTTACAACCACTGGCGTCACTACGGGGGGGGGGGGCGGAGCTGTAAGTTCTTCCGTGATCGGAGCCTCCGTTACATGGAAGAACGAAGCGCCCCGCCCCCGCGCCTTCCGACCCATTCAAAGCGGTGAAAACAACGCGCATTCACCCCCTGTAGTGATGCCAGTGCTTACAACCAGCAACAGAATTACATAGAAAATTCTGAAGAAACAGAATTATAAGAGGTAGCACCTCCATAATAAGAGGTAGCACTTTTTCAGTTGGTGCTCCTCTTATATTTAGCAGGGGGAGAGTAACTGCCCCCTTTTACCCCAGCACAGTGTCTTTTCTGGTGGCTGTTTGCTGGTGGTGTTCCGCATCTTTTTCGATTGTGAGCCCTTTTGGTACAGGGGGCCATTTAATCATTTGATTTTGTCTGTAAACCGCTTTGTGAACTTTTGGTTGAAAAGCAGTAAATAAATACTATTAATAATAATGCTGATTATCGAACTAAAAATTCGCATGTTTGCCAGGAAAACTCTGTCGTATCAGAAAACAATTTATTTCAATAAATAAATATCACGGATGTTAGAACTTTGACGTTTCGCACACGTACACTTGTGGCATCTTCATCTTCCTGAAGATGTAAGAGCGTCCGAAGGGTGGCGCGTGTCACGGAGGTGGCACGCGCGGGGTGCGCGTGTCACCCCGTGGCACGCGTCACCCGGGGGCGCCCCGCCCACCCCGCCATGCTCCAGCGACGCCCCTGGCTCTCTGAAAGGCAATTAGTAGCTATCTGATTTTTTTAATAGCCTCAGGGTTTGTGGCACTTACTTATGTGATCTTTCCTTCACCTGGGACCCACCAGAAATCAGGTTGCGACCCACCAAGTGGGTCCCGACCCACAGTTTGAGAAACACTGCTCTACACGACACCACCTCTCAAGTGGTGACTGAGGTCACATTTTTCATCATCCATATACTAATAGAGCACATAGGAAAAATATTTGGGAAAGCCTGAATCATCACTGTAATATATATGTCTACCTCAGAGGTTCCCAACGTTTTCAGCCTGCGTACCACCTATGAGGTCCTCTAGCCAGCCCAGTACCATCGGAAGTAAGTGCCGATGACATCATCAACACTTACTTTCGGGTTCGCGGCCTTGCTGGAGCTCAGAAAGGCAAGGAAAAGCAAGGTAAGGCACAGCGGAGGGCCATTCCCTGCCCTTAGAGCCCACACACTTGAGCTCTGCTGGCTCAGCAGAGTTCAAACCGCAGCTTTTCAGGCTGCGCAGTGCTGTGTGGCTGAGATGGCGGCTTTACTCTGGTGTAATAAGCTTTGGAGGAATGAGGGAGGTACAGTTCTCCTGTCTTTATTTCTAACAGCTCTGCAAATGAATCTCTGAAGAACAAGAAAAACCTAGGATCTAAACCCTAGAAACAATGTTTTCTTTACATGTCAAGTTGGAGGAATAGATGGAATGAGATAATCTCAACATGCCTCCTCCAGAAACACTGCCAAAATACAAGATTTGACGGTTGTATTGGTGTTCTGGTCAAATGGCAATGTCCAGGAGCGGGCGCGCGCACGGCGAGGCGAGCCGGACCCGCTGGTAGGCGGGTCGACTCCCCCACGTGGGGCGTGCAGCCCGCTCCCGGACTATCCGCCCCCCCCGAGCCGCCGGGAGGCCGGTCCCGGCAGCGTCCGAGGCCCGCAGCCCACCGCCGGAGAGGAGCGGAGCCTCACGGGCGGGGCCTGGACATGCGGCCCTGCAGGATGGCCCAAAGACGCGCAGGGATATGGCCGCCGCCACGCACACTCACCGGGCGACAACCAGGAGCTCCGGGGATGCAGCGGAAGCTCCCCGCGGACCGGGCACGCCCGCAAGGACGCCTCGATCGGCAGCAATAAACACAGAGGGGGAGTATCCTGCGCAGGCGACCACAACATATCCTGCGCAGGCGACCACAACAAGACAAGGCGGGGTTACAGGGCAGGGATGGTGGGAATGGCTGAAGGGCTGGGGGGCGGGGACAGGAGAGGTGGAGCACACAGGGGAACGGGTATATCAGGAGCTACCAGAGGCCAGTGATGAGAGGGCTGTCAACGAGGCTGGACCTCTGGAGCGGTAGCCAAAGGTGACGAGCAACAAGCAAGCCCGGGGAAGGCTGGGAATTAGAGTGAGCGGAACTCTCCCTGCCTTTCCCCAACTCTGAGGCCAAGGTGCTCAAACCCGCCCAGTGGTCCACGCTCGCAGTGAGTCAGGCGTACTGGAGGTCGACCTGGTAATCGTGGAGCCCCCGGGAACTGAGGCTGCACTGGCTACGCCTCTGCCTGGGTCCCCCACAGGCAGCTCATCACAGGCAATAAAACAGAAACATTTCTCACTTAACTCATTGATATTTAGTGAGGTTCCTTTTCATTAGGCAATGTCATATAAAACTTGGAAATGAAATATGAACATAATTTGGCGGGCAGACTGTAAATACCATTCTCACTTTCACTACTAAATAAAAGCAATTTGTATAATAGCCAGTGTTTTCCAGTGATTTTTTTTCCCTATCAAGATATGTATTCCCCCAACAGCTACACTTAGGTCTTCAATGCAATGCAGTTAAATAAATAGATAAGAACAACACTATGGTTTCCATAGAGTGTTAGGTCAATGACAAGGATTTAGAATGTTTTAAATAGTTTACAAAGCAATGTGAAACAAAAGACAGGTAAGCCCATGTACGGAAAATACTAGATCTAATATTATTGGGCAAATACATTAAATTCTATGTTCAGATCCAATATTCTCACACATAAAGCACAGACATATATTGTTACGCAGGTCAAAAACATTGAGGAGTACAACTTGATGCATCATAGTAAGAGTGGTATGCAGGCAACTCTCAATTTAACAGGAATTACATTCTTGGAGATTGGTGCATCTACTAAAAACACATAAATTGAAACCACTTTGCCCATAGGAACCAATGTTATTGGTATGGGTTAGGGGAAAGTAATTCAGCATTCATGTTGACGACTGGCAATTATGGAGCATTTACCCCAAGATTATGGAGGGAGGATAGTGGGACAGCAAGGCTGCTGATGCTGGTGCTGGCTGAGATAATTCGTTGTCGGATGTCTGATCTCATGATGCTTTGGAGATGTAGGATAACAGTGTCATTTGCATGGCTTTCATTTCTTTTTTCCTGCGAGATTTTCTCTGCATAGCCGAGCGTACATTTCTGCTCACTTTTGAGCTACATTTGCTGTTTGGATAGTCTTCATCTAAAATAGCCAAAGCACTCTCAATTAAATTGAATGCCCCTGTCAACTGCTTAGTTGTCAGAGTTCGAATGACATCAATCTCCTCTTTGCTCTCTGCTTCATCTCATTCCTTCTCCTCCTCCTTCTCCAGCAAACCTTGGGGTGAGCACTCTTCTTTGTGAGAGTCTAATAACTCCTGCACCTCATCTAACTCCACCTCATCAAGATCTACTTTCTTAGCCAAGTTCACAATGTCTCTGGTCATAGAAGGTCACCTTCAACTCTGAAGCCTCTAAAGTCACATGCTAGATATGGATACCGTTTTTTTCGAACCCCCGTGCATGTGTGAACGAATAACTGCCTCTCATGCCTCACTGACAAACATGATAGAGTCTCTAATGTTAAAAGGTTTCCAGAAATCTTTATCAGTCATTCGCCCATCATCAGTAGCCTTCACTACAACATGAAAAGTTTTCTTCTGATAATAAGACTTAAATGTGGTAATCACACCCTGATCCATTGGCTGGATAAGAGAGGTGGTTTGGGGAGAAGATAGACAACTTGGATATTTTCACAAAGATCTTGACTGGAGTTGGAATGTCCAGGGGCATTATGTGCTAGGACTAAGATTTTACAGGACAAATTCTCACCTTCACAAAACTGGTGCAACTCATCTTCCAGCTTTGACATAAGATAGTTGCAGAAAATATGACCGGTAACCCACCCTTTGCTGTTTGCGAAGAAATGAACTGGTAAAATATTTTTCACATATCCTTTGAGAGCATGGGGGCCTCCAGAGTGATACACAAGTGCCAATTTCAATTTGCAATCTCCTTCAGCATTACCCCCAAACAGTAAAGTGTAGCAATCCTTAGAGGTCTTGAAGCAGGATGCCATTTTCTCCTCCCAAGAAATGTGTGTTTGCGCTGGCATTCTCTTCCAGAAAAGGGCTGTTTGGTTCACATTGAAAATCTGCTTTGTAGAGTAGCCTTGATGATAGCCTTCAGAGTCTTGACAAACTGCTCAGCAGCCAAGGCATCAGTAGATGCAGTCTTCCCACTCATTTGATTCTGTGGTAGCCATATCTTCACCTAAGGTTAGCAAACCTGCCAGAGCTGAGATGTAGGAACCTTTGAATGGTGAAATATGACAAAGAAGGAGAGGGCAATACTAAAGTAATCTCCACTGAATACACATAGAGGCCATTCTTACCTTACCGTAATGGTGATGGGATTGCTGTAGTGTGGCTTCTTCCCATACCACGTAACTTATAGTAAAAGTATTGCTGCCCCCCCTCTCTCTCTGCCATGAATCCTCAGTAGGTGGCCTTAGGCAAACTACTATTCTTCAATCTCAGCCTCAATACGGGGATAGTAATAGGTCATCTGAGGGGGCTCTCCTGCAAGTGCCTCCACTGACTCAGGTTAGGGGAATGGTAGTGTGAGAGTGAGCCTTCTCCGACAGGGCAGATATCTTGAGCGACGGTGGAGAAAGACTCGCAACGAATCCGACCAAGCGTGGGTTAGAGCACATTACAGTATAGTGCCTATTCCGTGGTGGTGAATGGCAGCGAAGAGATCTTTTTTCTTTGCTACCATTGCATCCACAGATTATCATCCCAGTGGAATTATTTCATGTAGCACAAGGCCTGTTACATCTGGCCCCACAGGGTGTCCCAGAGGATTGCTCTGTGACCTGCTGCTAGACATTTTGCAGATAAAATCGTTTGCATCTGCTAACAGGGCAAGAGGCCTGCTAACCCTGCTAACTGTGCAAGAGGTACTTTTTCAATTGGTACTCTGCTTATATTTAGCAGGGGGAGAGTAACTGCCCCCCTTTCACCCCAGCACAGTGTCTTTTCTGGTGGCTGTTTGCTGGTGGTGTTCTGCAACTTTTTTTTAGGTTGTGAGCCCTTTTGGGACAGGGAGCCATTTAATCATTTGATTTTGTGTGTAAACCACTTTGTGAACTTTTGGTTGAAAAGTGGTATATAAATACTGTTAATAATAATAATCTGCCTTGACTTGAATTCCACTTTGACAGAGTCTATGGAGGTACCCCAGGGAACTGCTTGTCCAGTAATTTGGGATTCTTTTCAGTTTACTTGACCTGAGGATGTGGACAGGATTCTTTGGAGTGTGAGACCGGCCGCCTGCCCTCTTGATAGTTGCCCAGCATGGCTCATACAATCAGCCCAGGGTGGTCTGACTGAGTAGATGGAGAGGGTCCTGAATACATCATTGAGAGAAGGGCTGTTACCTAGCACCTTAAAGGTGGCAGCAATTCCCCTCCCCCTCTTTAAAGATCCCTCTCTGGATCTCCACTATTTTAGACAACTATTAGACCAGTATCTAACCTCCAGTTTTTGGGCTAAATGATGGGCAGCCCAATCCTGCCTAAGGATCTGCTGGGCGGCCCAGACCCCCCCCCCCGCCAGATCCTGTGCTCTGCCACGGGCAGCTTCCCGCCCGTCAGAAAGTCTACTCAGGGAAGGGGACACTCGTTCCCTTCCCTGAGTGTAACTGAGGCCAGGCCCTATCGGCCTCCTCAGATTTCCTCCAGCACTTTTGCTGGCGGAAGTTGGGGAGGCCGTGTAACAGCTCAGCCATTCTCCCGCCCCCGCCCAGTACAGCTGGGCCTATGGCCGCCCTCCCTCCCCTGCCGAACCCCCCATTGACTGGAACCTTACCTGGATCTGGCGGCAGATGGGTGAGGACTCCGTCGGCGGAGCAGGGGAGGCCGGAATTGCACTGGCCTTCCCTGCTCTCGATTCGTCGAAAAAGTGCCTTACGGCACTTTTACGATGGCTTAGGGCGGCAGAATGCTCATTCCGCCACCCTTGTGTTATGCAGGATTGCGCTGTGAGAATGGTGGTGCCCTAGCTCCAAGGAGCCTTGGAAGAGATAGATTTTCTGGACCACTATCAATCTGGATTCAGCTGAGGCTTTGGGACCAAAACAGCCTTGGTCACCTTGGTGGATGACATATGCGGGGCACTAGACAGGGGGAGTGCATCCCTTTTGGTCCTGCTTGGACTGCTCAGCAGCTTTTGACTCCATTGATCATGGTGTCCTCCTGGGCCAACTGGTTGAGTTGGGGCTTGGAGGCACAGTACTGCAGTGGTATTGCTCCTTCTTGTCTGATCATGCCCAGGTGGTGGTGTTGGGGGACTTATATTCAGCACCCTGGCCTCTCACTTGTGGGGGCCCTCAGGGTTCCATCCTGTCCCCTATATGCTATTTAACATTTACATGAAACCATTGGGAGAGGTCATCAGGAGATTTGGAGTAGGATGTCATCAGTAAGCTGATGATATTCAGCTCAATCTCAAATTTTATTTTTATATATGATAGCTGCAGCAAGAATTTTATATGCACAATATTGGAAGAATTCGGAGATACCTTCGCTGGAAGATTAGTGGCTGAAAGTTTTGGACTATGCTGAAATGGATAAACTTACAATTTTAATTAAGGAAAAATCAGTTAACCTTTTCGTGAATAACTGGAAACCATTTATCGATTTTTTAAGAGAGAGAGAGAGAACGATGTAATGATATGCGGATTTAATGAATAGAACGTGGGTGTTATTTTGGCTTAGTTGGATATTATATGTAGGAAATAGTGAATAGTATGCTAGTAGGATGTATTGCTTCGTGCTTGCTATAACTTTATGAAATATGTATTGTTTTTATGTTTTAATATATCAATAAAATATTTTTGTTGTTCAGTCGTTAAGTCGTGTCCGACCCTTCGTGATCCCATGAACCATATCCCGCCAGGCCTTCCTATCCTCCACTATCTTCCTGAGTTTGCTCATTTTCATGTTCGTTGCATCGGTGATGCTGTCTAACCATCTCATCCTTGGCCTTCCCCTTCTCCTTTTGCCTTCAGTCTTTCCCAGCATCAGAGTCTTCTCCAGAGAGTCCTCTCTTCGCATTAGGTGGCCAAAATATTTGAGTTTCAGCCTTAGTACCTGTCCTTCCAGGGAACAGTCAGGGTTGATTTCATTTAGGATTGACTGATTTGATCTCCTAGCAGTCCAAGGGACTCTCAGGAGTCTTCTCCAGCACCACAGTTCAAAAGCATCTATTCTTCGGCGCTCAGCCTTCCTTATGGTCCAGCTCTCGCAACCATACATTGCTACTGGGAACACCATCGCCCTGACTATACGAACTTTTGTTGGTATGGTGATATCTCTGCTTTTTATTATGCTATCTAAATTTGCCATAGCTTTCCTTCCAAGGAGTAAGCGTCTTTTAATTTCATGGCTGCTGTCTCCGTCTGCAGTGATCTTGGAACCCAAAAAAGTAAAATCTGTTACTGCTCAATAAAATATAAATATATACAAAAAAAAAAAGATATTCAGCTCAATCTCTCCTTTTCATCAGATCCCAGGGGAGCTGTTGAAGACCTGGAATTTTTAGCTTGTTATGTATTGCCTTTTTTCCTACCACCACGCATGGGTTTTTAGAATTATTACCATTTGCTAAGCTGGTTTTTTAAATTATATTTTAGATTTTAAACATTCTTTGAATTTTAATTGTGTATTTTATCTATTTATCAAGTATTGTAAGCCGCCTTGAGCTTTTGGGAAAGCGGGGTATAAATGTTTTAAATAATAAACAGCGGTGTCACAACTATGGAACTCCCTGGGGAGTTAAGAACTGCCCCTTCCCTCATGGCTTTTCGGCGAAGGCTCAAAACATTTTTGTTTCATCAAGTGTTTCGGTGATGTGCTGGTGGTTGCTTCCTGCGTCTCTACTTAAGATGTATTGCTTGCTGCCTTCTCCCTATAGATGCTGCTTTTTTTCTTTTCTTTTTTGCCGACCCCCCCAACTGTTTTTATTAATTGTTTTATTTATTGTAAGCTTTATTGTTGTTGTTTTATGGAAACTTGATAGCCACCTTGGGCATTTGCCTTGGCAAAGGAAAAGTGGGAAATAAATTGCTCAGCTAAATAATACCATGCAGAATTGTTGTAAGGATAACAACAAGAGCAATATGTAGTGACGTACTTTGCACGCTCAGAATGCATTATAGAAATGTTAAGTATTATAAAATCAATGATATCTCATAATATAGATGGCACTGTTCTTTTCCTACGGGTGGCATAAAACATTCCTCCATGCATCACAGGTATGGCTATTAACTGCTGAAGTGCCTGACTATGCCTGGTATACCTGGCAGGATTAATTAACTGCACTCAGCCTTCATAGAATGGTACAATTAGTTCTCTGCTCCCAAAGGGGCTTTGAACTTGGTGTTTCTTGATGTACTTGCCCCTACACCACACAGGCAAACCAATGACAGCAGTGTCAAAAAGAATTAGTGAGATGGCAAGAATTATGTGTGCCTCTCTCTTGCTCTCTGACAAAAGTCAAAAGTTGACAAAATGTTGACTAGGAATGCCCAAAATGGCTCTTTGGATCGTAGCTGTTATCTCTTTTTTTCCCCTCACCAGTGTAGTTGAAATCATAAAATTGATAGAACATATTTCTAATGCACATGTTTGTGGAATACCCTGTTTTCCCTAAAATAACACCTACCCTGAAAATAAGACCTACCGTCATTTTTGCATGATTTTTGCTGGCACTCGTTAATATAAGTCCTCCCCGAAAGTAAGACCTAGCTAGGATCATCAGCCAGACGCGACCCCCCCCCCCCCGGCACTTACTTTGACTGATTTAAGCTTCGTTCTTTCCTGAGGGTGCAAGGCTCTGCAAGGCCTGCACTTGAGTCCTCCACCGTAGAGATGACGTGCTAGAGAGGCCTGCAAGGAGGCTGCAACCTTGCAGAGTCTCTCTAGCATTTCGTCTCCATGGTGCAGGACTCGGGTACAGGCCGTATACAGGCCTTGCAGAGCCTTGCACCCTCCTGAAAAGAATGAAGCTTTAATCAGTCAAAGTAAGTGCCGGGGGGTCGCGCCACAGGTTGGGAAAATAAGACCTCCCTGAAAATAAGACCTACTGCATTTTTAGGTGCCAAAATTAATATAAGACACTGTCTTATTTTCAGGGAAACATGGTAGGGGTGGAATGTAATTGGTAGAAGCCATGTATCACTTGCATGTTGTTGTTCAGTCGTTAAGTCGTGTCCGACCCTTCGTGATCCCATGAACCATATCCCGCCAGGCCTTCCTGTCCTCCACTATCTTCCTGAGTTCGCTCATTTTCATGTTCGTTGCATCGGTGATGCTGTCTAACCATCTCATCCTTTGCCTTCCCCTTCTCCTTTTGCCTTCAATCCTTCCCAGCATCAGAGTCTTCTCCAGAGAGTCCTCTCTTCGCATTAGGTGGCCAAAATAGTTGAGCTTCAGCCTCAGTACCTGTCCTTCCAGGGAACAGTCAGGGTTGATTTCATTTAGGATTGACTCATTTGATCTCCTAGCAGTATGCATAATTTGGTTTCAGTATAACATAAAATGATGTCATTCATTTGAATATGTAACAAGATTTTATTTGTCTCTATGTCTGTCTTTGGGCACTGAGGAGATTGGTTAATCAAAATAAATGGAGTTTGGTTTTATGGTTTAGATTAAGCATTTACATAAAAATGAAAGAGAACACAAGAAGAGACTGGTGGATCAAACTAAAGGTCCATCTAGTAGACCATATTTGTGTTTGCATTAGTGGGGAGTTTAGAAGAAAAGCATGAACATGAAGTACATGAACAAGTACATGAAGTACATGTTTCAATGGATCAGATTGGATGATACTGTTCAACCAGCCTCTACTCCCATGGCATTAAGCCATGAGCTCACCATAAGTGCTACACATCCTGCCTCCCTCCCATCACACCATCATGTCATCCTCTAATCAGTTGCCTTGGGACCATTTGTGGTGAAAGATGGGATCAAAATGCAAATAATCAATCAATCAATGCATAAACAAGAGAGTTTATTTGAACCAGTCCTCCACATAATTTAAATCCTACTTTAAAGTAACATTTAAATTGCATGTGGGGGGGTTGTTAGCGTGACAAACCCTCCCTCTCCACATGATTAGGGGATGGTGCAACAGTGTGCAGGCAGGGGGCAAAACATGCGTACTCACAGCACGTCATGTCCTAATCATGCGAGAGTGGAGGCTTGTTGAACAGTGTCATCTGAACTGGGCCATCTTGCTCATGTTCTATAGCATGTAGGTCTAAATGGAAGTAGTAAAAATAAATTGAGTCTGAAAGAACAAGCCAAAGTGCCACAGTGCAAAGTGTGATGTGAACCCAGTCTCAAACTATGAACCCTGAACCTGAATTTCTCCTTGAATTACTTTTATTATAACTCCTGCTACTATTGAGTCTTTTCTTTGTGTCAAAAACATGCTAGGCGCTGTACAGAAGTAAGAAACATACAGACTTCAGTTCTATTTTAGGCTGTTTAAGCATGAAATTAACAGTGCAATCCTGTGTAGAATGCACTGGCCAGCCTAAATGCACGGAATGAGAAGAATGCACTGGCCGGACACTGCATCCCACACAGAATGCGGCCTGCACCAGTGGAGCTGGGGCACACCCGGTGTAAGCCCCAGCAGGCCCAATTGGCCTCTTCGGATATGCGCCAGCTATTTTGCTGGTGCACATCCGGGGAGGCCATGTATGACCTGCCAGGCCTGGGAAGGAGGTTAGGATATCGGCGGAGCGCACTGCCAATATCCCTGCCCTGCTCCCGGCCTGCCCTCCACACACCTCACCTCCCCAAAAGCCTTGCTAAAGAGCAAAGTGCTTGCCAGCCTTCAGCACAGTCTGGGTCCGGAAGCAGAATGAGTGGCTTTGGCCTCAGCTGCTGCATCCTGCACAGGATGTGGTCCACACCGGCCGGGAACCCCTCCCCCTTCCCCCAGTGTAAGCCCCGGCAGCCCCAATGAGCCTCCTCGGCACTTTTGCGGTCAGGGCTCTTCGGTTTCTCTAACGGTAGATTTTTAGTCTTGTGGCCCTTTTTATTGATTTTGATTGCAATTTGTATTGGGTTGTTTTATTTGATATTGTATTGATTGTACTGTTTATACCCTGAGGGCATATTTGGCCACCAAGTTAACATAATCATAAGTTAACAATACACTATACAGACTCTTGCAATCTAAGTTTAGAAAGTGGACGGGACAATCAACCAAAGGAAGAGAGGAAAAAGAAAGTGCAAGAAACCAACTGAGAGAGGCAAGCAAATACAGTTCTATATAATAAAGCTTTGTTTCATTTATGGATGAAAACCACAAATGTGGATGAATTAATGTAAAAATTCTGGCAATAGGTAATACCTCCAGCATCAACCAAACATATTTAATGCTTTAAAACAGGGGTCCTCAACCGGTGGTATGTGGCCCACTGGCTGGTGGTACGAGGCTCCCTGACCACCAAGATGGCAGCCGCTAGGGAGCTTGCACCACCCCAGAGCGCCTGGAGCACACCTGGAGCGTGCAAGTTTCCAGGCTCAGGAAAGGCACTCCCGCCTGAGCCCCTTAGCTTACCTTTGCAGGGCTCTGGCGCACCAAAAACCCAAAAGTGCCAATGTCATCATTGGTACTTACGTCCGGTGGTACGCAGAGGGAGATTGTCACTGGAGGTGGTACGCAGCAGGTAAGAGGTTGAGAACCCCTTCTTTAAAACTTTGCTTTTTAGCAAAATTTCAAATTTCTTTGCAGTTACAGTTTCTGAGCTGTGCACATACCTTAATATGGAGAAGCTTGGATAATTACTCTACACTTGTGTTTTGTGCATTATCATTTAATTACCAATGTTTGCAATGAGGCATCTGGTGGGGCCACTGTGTGATACAGGAAGCTGGACTAGATGGGCTTTTGGCCTGATCCAGCAGGGCTCTTCTTACGTTCTTATGTTTGAATATCATATACAAGACATATAATTGTAGGGGAGAAAAGCAGGGTACTTTATTTCACTGTCAGCGCAATCCTATCCAACTTACACCACCAGTGTAACCAGCGGTGCAACAAGAACAGGAGGTCCCAGAAAGGAAAGGGGATTGAAATCCCCTCTAAAGGGGGATTCAAAGGGGATTGAAATCTCCCCTCCCCTCCAAAGCCTCCTGCCCTGCCCTGCCCTGCTGGTTACACTGGTGGTGTAAGTTGGATAGGATTGTGCTGGGTATGTCATAATGAATGTGCAACTCATAGATATGGTTACAGGACTAAAGCAACACCATATATTTAAGGCATCACCCCATATTCTAGTCTTAACTTCTCTTTGATTTGTGCTTAGTTTGCATGCCTTTCAGAGTGAATAGCTAGTGTCTTAACGTTTACTGTATAAATAAAGTACTGTTTGCATTAGAAGCCCTACAGTAAAATACTATAGTATTTACATAAACATTCCGTTAATATTTTTTTCCCGTTTTGTGATTTCACTGATGCTGCTACTCCTTCATCAGTGTAAAGGCTAGAGTACTTATCAGCAGATTTATAGCAGTCATTATTATAATATTGACACACAGAGCAGTGAGAGGAAGCCCTGGCTATGCTGAAGTCAATAGAAGTTTTACTTGAATTGACTGGCAGTAGATTTAGGATGGACAAAAGAGAGGATTTCTTTACACAATGCAGAATTAACTTGCAGAAAGCCCTGCCACAAGATGTGGTTGTGGCCATTGTGGGGAACAGGATACTGGACCAGATGGACCTTTCGTCTGATCCAGTTGGCCTCATGTTCTCTTCACTGCTTAAAGAGATCCAAAAATGTAACCTATTTTATCAAGTCCTGTTATACATTGTTCTCATTATATTCAGAGGCGAAACTAGACTGGAGCGGAGGCAAGTAGTTCTGCAAGACTCCGTTACACTGGAGTCAGCGGCCCCTCCCCCTTGCTGTTGGAGCCATTCTGGCAGCAAAGGCAACACGCAGGACACTCCCCTGTTGCTGCTGGAATGGCTCCAACAGCAAGGGGGAGGGGCCGCTGACTCCAGTGTAACGGAGTCCTGCAGAACTCCGCTCCAGTCTAGTTTCGCCTCTAATTATATTTACGAGCTAACTAAATTGACTGCAATATAGACTGGCATTTCTGTAAAGGTGGGGACATTTGGCACGTTGTCATTGCTCAGTTCCTCATCCTGCTCCTAAATATTATGGGCATGATCTGTCCCAAATGAAGCACCTGCAAGCACCATTATTTTCAGCTGGAGAGAAAAGTACATGGGATTAAAATGGTTTAAAATGGAGTGGATTAGCTTACGCATTATTTGAAATAGCCCTGCAAGATGCTTAGCATTAGCACTACTGGTATCAGGACCGGGGGGGGGGGGAGCCCAGTGCAAGACCCCACATGGTGCTTGTGTGTGCATGATTATGTGTATATGCATGTATGCGTGACTTCCCCCTTCCCACTAGCAGTTTGGACACTCCCAGCTCCAGTATACTGACAGAGGAACGTCCAGCAGACTAAACAGCAGAACATCCTGCCCTTTGCAAATGGGAGTCATTAGAGGCATTGTATCAAGGACCTCTGAAAAGCCCAGTTGTGGATTGGGAAGGCGCAAAAGCCAGCAACTATCTGCCACATTTGGGGGACTTTAGGAGTCTGCCAGTTGGGCCCACCGGGGCCCTCAGACGTCTGATGCTGGCACTTATGTCATCACATGCCCTGATGCCCAGATGGATGCCTGTGACACTGGGGGCATCAGGTCTGATCTGGTAGCTAAAGTGGGATGTTTTCGATTTTGGAACTAATTGAGAGATCTTCACTCTGCTGGTTTCTATATATATAAAACCTCTAACTAAACATTTTCTGAAACAAGAATTTTGTCTAAGGATATGAGATTGCACACACATTTTAAGCAAGCAGTGGCATATGCTCCTGCTGACCCTGTTTGCAAGGAGCAATGCTTATTTTTTGATAAACCACTCTCCTGTTTTTATGTATTTGTTATAAATATCTATGCTTTGCTTTTCCAGTGTTAAAATGATGCGCAAGGTGGCTTACAAAAGTTAATACAGAACACAATCACATAGTAGAAACAAACAAACAAACAAACAAACAAAATAGCAGTTAAGGGGCAGTTCAAACAAAAGCAGCAATATATCATCACCAGAAATGGCAGGTATAGAATATTAATCCTCAGGCAGGGTAGAAAGTCTGCTTGAAGGGTTTTACCTGCTAGCAAAGGATTAACTAGCTTCCTTGGACTAAGCAAAGGGCATGACTAGCTTCCTTGGACAGTCTAGGCACAACTACATGGAAGGTCTTCTCCTGCATCCCAGCCAAGGCGCAGGCCCAATCCTACTTAAGATGCGGCGTCGGCGGCCATCCTAAAGGTCCAGCCGCTGCATCCTAGGCCCACTGCAGGCCATGGGGAAAGGAATGTTTGTCCCCTTTTTGCGGGCCGCAATGGGCCTCCTCAGATGCATGCCAGCTCTGGAGCTGGCGTGCAACAGGGGAGGCTGTGTAAAGTCGGCCCGGGCTTGGAATATTGGAAGATCCAGGTTCAAATCCCCGCTCAGCCAAGAAGCTTCCTGGGTGACCTTGGGCCAGTCACTATCTCTCAGACCCACCTACCTCACAGGGTTGTTGTGAGGACAAAAAGGAGGAGAGGAAATATGTACACCACTCTGAGCTCCTTGGAGGAAGGGCGGTATAAAAAAAATGTGAAAAAAAAGACTAGGAAAAGTACTGAAATACTAAACTGAATGCACCTAGCAGGTTTCACAAACATCAAAATAAAACTGAAGAGATCAGTGCAGGCATATGTCTTATTGATTGACATTTTGGGGGGAAAGAAGTATTTTGCTCCAGCCCTTCGAAATTGCAGAATTAAACAAAAGAAGAAGATCTTTTCTATCACTGATGTCCGTAGGCATGGAAGAAAAAATACCTTTTTAATCAAAAATGGTACTACAAGTGTAGAAACATCTATACTGCAATCAAATGAAACATTGCAAAAGGCAGTATCAGTTCAACTCCTAGGGGATGTGGTCAGAAACCTCCATATATTCAGTAGGTCAAAATTAAACCAGTCAAAAGTGAAGCAAATCTCTTATTTTTGTATTATGTGCCAAGAAACAGCAGTGTTGTAAAAGAACCATTGTAAAGTTGCTTATCCTAGTGGAACACAGCAGCTCTAAATGCTCGGCTCAGCAGAACATTGACTCGTCTCATGTGTTCTCATGCAATTCAGCAACACAAATAGAATGCTCTTAAATTACATCCATCTCCCAACTCAACAATACCTTTCCCTGAATTTCCACTGTAAACAGTGAAACCTTAATGCTGTGTTAACACAACCAGAGATTTGATTTAAATAAGTGTTGTCTTGATAATGTTGATCTAACCCTCTCTGACATGTGCTTTTTCCCTGCTTCTTCTATCAAGATGCCTTTTATCAAGGACGCGGTTCAAGAAGAAAACCATTTGCTCCATCTATATGTTGGGTTTAATTTTAGAACATAGGCTTAATTTAACACACCTCCGTGGCTGGAGATGTTGTCTGGAGGTTGAGCTGTCACCTTGCCTGAAAAAGCTAAGCAGGATCCGTTGCTTGGATGGGAGACTGAGACTGCTGTCTGTGCAGGGGAGTGAAGTGTGGAGGAGTCAGCTGACAAAAAAGCAGATCACATCCTTGAGAAGCTGGTCTGAAGCTTGGTTTGCAGCTCCCTGTGAGAGCTTGGAAAGTGCAAGAGCCGGCAGCCAGGATGACAACTGCACTATGAAGTGTTTTTGTGGTTACATGCCCCACTGGGCCCAGGAGGCAGTGCAGGTTTCTTCTGAGGTGTCCGGACGATCCCGGCTTGGAATGCACTCAGGGAGGGGCCCAGGATCATCACTGCTGGTTGCGTCTGTCTCTACTTCCACTGGTAAGTCCAGGCCCAGACAGTATGTTTTAACCATTGTTCTCCAATGAGCTCAGGGATGGGGGCACGCTTTAGGTTGTGCTTATGTGTCTCATCTGCCTCTCACCAACATGGGATGCTCTGCTGAAAGTCCAGAACTGGTGAAGAAACTCTCTAGATCAGGGGTTCTCAACCTGTGGTGCGGGTACCCCTAGGGGTACGTGGACCTCTTGCTGGGGGTACGCCAAGCCCTGCCCCTTATCTGCCCCATCAGCAGCTAATTAAGTGTTAATTAACATGGATTTTAAATTGTAATTCTTTTCGGAGCCCTACTGTCTCTCCGATTTCTGTTTTGGGCTTATTTTTGTACTTTGGTGGGGTGGGGGAGGGAGGAGCTGATTTTGGGAAGTGTGACTTGGAGAAAAAAAAGAGATCCTTGCATCTCTCTCTCTCTCTCACACACACACACACACACACACACACACACACACACACACACACACACACACACACACACACACACACACACACACACACACACACACACACACACACACACACACACACACACACACACACACGAGAGAGAGAGAGAGAGAGTTAAATAAGACTTTCACATTTAAAATTGTTTTAGTACTTTTTTATTTAACAATTAATTACCTAATTAATTGATTAATCCAATTAATTAGCAGTTAATTAGCAGGGGGTACTTCAGAAAATTGGACCGTGATAGGGGGTACCCGTGCCTCCAAAGGTTGAGAACCCCTGCTCTAGATGATGAACACAGGGATTAGAACCGTGGACTAACGATGCTATCAGATTTCACCTAAAGCGATATTTCAAGTTGAATTTGGGGATTCTTTAGTGGCAAAAATATCTGAGCGGTTTCAAAGGATGCAAACACAGTCTCCATGAGACTAGCAAAGTTTATCAGTAAAGTCCTTGTACCCTCCTAGCTTACAAACGCAATCTAAGTTTCACAACTGTCCTTTGGGTAGAAATTATTATGTAGAGGGAAAAAAGCCTATTATGTTCAGAGGAATATCTGCTTAGGAATGGGGCAAAAGATGACCACAGAAATATTAGAAGTAAAGAAAAAAGGAGTTATCATAGTTTGAGTCAAAGGAATGTGGTAAGACCAAACCAAGCATGATTTTCTTTTTGGCCTAAAGACTTCCAAGAAGCTGCCTTGTAACAAGGATGTAAATGGAAGGGCACTGACTCGTACTAATGTAGACTGTGAAGTGCCTTATAAACTACAAATTTCTTCATGAATTCTGAACTATTTGTGGGTTTAAATGAGCCCTTTCTTTCTAATAACATATGGCGATCGGTGGCTTTAAAATTGAAATCTATATTGGAAAAAAAGCTAGCACTAATCATAGCCTTGACTCTACATTTATTATCTGAGCGTGGTAGTAATGGCTGCTAAGCTGATTAATTTGAAGACTAAATCAGGAATAATTGAGCAGCTAATGGAAAAGTGTTGTTCCTCTGATATATATTTCCCATGAGTCTAGAGAAGCAAGGAATGAAATACACCAGGTAGTTTATATTGTCTGAATCCAGGACAGAAATAGGGTCCGCAGCCCTCAATAAAAAGAGAACACTATAAATGTCAGGTCACTTATTAATTTATTTTTAGAATTGTAAAGTTTTACAAGTTAAAGATCAACGTACTTATGCTCATCTAATACACTAGTTTTAGCCATGGTCTTTGTTCACACTTTGCTGTTTTGATTGCAAACCCCGACATTCTGGTGCATTCATTATATTTAGTAGCAAATAATTCTTGCTGACTGCATCTAAGTGAAGCTGATTATTAATGGATCTAAAGTAAAATATTCTGGCCATTACCTCATTGGAAAGTAGTTAAGAAAGATATATTGGGTTTCAGCATCTGGGACTGTCAACAACCGATTAGAATTTTTTTCTTCTTCATATTAAATGTGTGATTTTTTTTTCAGAGCTGAATACTAAAGGATGTTAAAAGAAACCAACTTTAGGAACAATTCAAGGACCTTTTCTGCAAAATGGAGGCAAGGGGGGGCCTGGATTCAATCCCTTCCCTTGCTAACAAGTGATTGGAAAAATGGTATCTATCTGTTTGGTGCTACAAGCCTCAAAGCAGTGTTGGGAACTGAGAACATTGTTCACAGTGTGAATGCAACAGACTGAGAAACCATCCTCGAATCCAATGGTTCCCTCCCACCTCCTTCGGTTCCCCAGTGCATATGAGCAGGAGGGTGTGGTTAAAGGGCAGGAGGTGTGGTCCTGAGGTTGAACTGCCTAAAGACTGCTGGAAGCTAAAACAGGACCAACCTGTTGGAAGGGGGCAGACCGAAAATCACTGATATTACTGATAAGCTGTTACAACCCTCGGTAGCAGAGAATGTTGCGTGCCGTGGTGAGAGTACGGACTGGAATGCAGAGAATGTCAGTGACAGAGCGATGACAACTGGGGGAAAAAGTTCCCCTGTTCAGCATGATCTGTGGCATACTGCGGAGAGCTCGAGGCTTGTGTTCAGCAGCTAGCGAAGGTGACTACACCGTGGAGGAAACCAGCTGGAATTGTAGGGTTCTATAGAGAGAACAATATTGTAAAGATCCTTATCAGATCTAGACAAGTGTGCCTATGTAGACCACCCTGAGTAACATCCAAAGAGCAATCTGAGGATAAGAAAGGCAGTATATAACTAAATAAATAAAATGTGGAGAAATACACGCTGCATCAGTCACTACTAGAACAAGAGGTCCTCACACTTCCTGTTTCCCCATTAAACCCTCTCCCTTCAACCCAGAGTCCATCCATTCTACAATTGCCTTCAAGTAAGTTCCCAGCAAAGAGTGGATGGGCTGGATAAGAAAACGGAAATACATGTCAAGTATGAGGAGGGAGAAGGGCTCCATTGGGCCATGAGGCAAGCCCTATGTTTGTAATCCCAAGAATTGGATTATCCATTTAGCATTATCTGTATCCCACCCTTCCTCAAAGGAGTTCAAGATAACATATGTTGTTACATTTTTTTCCTGACAACCACCCCGTAAAATTGACTAGGCAGAGATCATGATTTGAACTCAGGTCTCTCCAGTCCACATCCAATATTCCATTCACAACAATATAATTGACTGTACCCTTTTGTAGGCTCCTAATCTAGCCAAGGATAATGTACACATCTTTGCATTGGCTCTGATTTGCCAAAAACTCAGAGGATTTCTTACTTTTTTTGGGGGGGGGGGATCTCCTTCCACATTGAGATAAAAGCTCATAAAACTTTCCATCAATCCCATGCTCTTATGGGCAAAGAAAGACTACAGTCATATTAACACGGTTCTTTTCAAGCAGGAGGCAGAAAAAATAGGTTGCAACTTTTGACTGTGAATCATGCAGAGTTACTATTATACAGGCACTTGCTCCCCTGTTTTCTAATGCAGCACTGAATTTTCACCTTCTAATGAAACACCAGAGATGGAATATTGTGCGTTGTTGAGCAGCAGCAAACCTATTTAAATCCACAACTTTAATTTGCCAGCAATATTTTACACTTAATTTGCAGCAGTCCTATAAAGTTAAATTACATGAGACCAGCTTGCCATTTTGGTTTTTTTTTTCCTTTCTGTCTTGGAAATTATACTGTTCATATGACTTCAAGCATGGCAGATTAAGCATCCCAGCTACACTGTGAAACTCATTAATACAGATAGTAAGCAAGAATTCATTTTTTCCCATATTTCCCATCACTCCTATATGTATATTTTATGGGATCTCTATATCTTGGCTCACGTGTCGGAATAAAAACATAATTTTAACAATGCCATTTTAAAATTTAAAAGCTGGATGTTGAGATAAATTGAAGAAAAAAATCGAGTTTCAGGTAATTATTGTCAGCTTAGGAGGGCTCAGTGTGCCGTTTTTCATTTATATAACTGAAATGACATCTCTAACTTTTTTTTACATTGACGCCTGATCTCTCTCTCTCTCTCTCTCAAATATGATTTTGTAGTTAGGAAATGCATTTACGTTGTCACATCATTTAAAAAAAATAAAGATGGCCCATTTTCATTTCCGTCAGAGAAAGCATCAGGTTCAAATGCAACTGCCATGGCAGAAATGTAATATGTGAAGAATAGCCTAAAAGATTACAACAACTTTCAGTTATGCTGTGCCTCTGCCATTACAGGCTATTTGTTCCAATTTTCACACTAGCAGATGATGCAGTATATGTCATTGTGAAAAGATGAGGGGCGGGGGAGGGGAAGAGAAAATGATAGCAATGAACTGGAAACTCTGAGGTAGCCATTTATATGTTAAAAAGCTTTTCCACAACAACAAAACGAAGCTCTTGGCATTTTCTAGTCCTCTGTAAAACAATCAAAGACCCGTTCCAACTCCCCCTCTGCAGCACCGGAGCTGATGCAGCATGACAATTTTTCAGGGAAGGGTTAACCCTGGCTACCAAAAGTTAATCCAAATAGTTTTATGAAATGCACTAATTTGGTGCAGGAATGGAAAAATGGGCAGCACGATTCTCACTAAGTCTAGAGCGGCGGAGCGTACGCTTGGCTGCTCTAAGCCATCACAAACGTGCCATAAAGCACGTTTGCGATGACGCTAGAGTAAGACCCAGCACCCACTGGCAGAGTTAAGTCCTGCACCAGTCAGTGCAGGGGCAGGGGGAGGACAGAACAGGGCAGCCGGGGGGGGTGGCCATTGGCCAGTCCAAACTGGGATATCCGCGACAAGCTCCGCCGATATCCTCAACCTGTTTCCAGGCCTGGCCAGCCTTACTCCCCCACCTTGAATATACGTCAGTTTCATAGCTGGTGTACATTCGAGGAGGCCCATAAGGCCCTGGCTGGCTTGCATCCGGGAAGGGGACGAATGTTTCCTTCTCCCGAGGTGCTCCAGGGCTGCCTGGGAATGGCCTAGGATACAGTGGCCAGCCCTCTAGACCTCTGTTATCCACAGATATGGAATATCAGGATGGAGCATTCAAGAGAGGGTAGCTTCTAAGGCAGCGATTTTCAACCACGGTGCCATGAATGGTCTGCAGGTGTGCCTTGGGGGGTTGTGGGAGGGCCATTTAGTAGTAAGGTCATTGGGGGATGTGACCCCCCAGCAGCTGCACGGTGTGCCTTCTCAATTATTAAAAAACTGATGGTGTGCCTTGACAATTTTAGCACCATGTGAGTGTGTGTGCTGTGAGATGGAAAAAAAAAAGGTTGAAAATCACTGCTCTAAGGCACTTGGGATCCAAGGCTTTTAGGCCTCTACAGATTAAAAACAGCATCAGAAATTACACCCAGACAACAGTGTGAACCCAGAACAGTTGCTGGATCACTGAGTAATGTGTGCCAGGTAATAAGCCTAATGAAACATTTAATGCTACCTTTTCTAAAACAAATACTGAACAGAGGCGTCGCTCCGGTAGGGGCCCTACCGTAAGTTGCGCCCCGTCCTAGTCCCGTTTACCAAGCTGGCAGGAGGCGGCCCCGCCCCCTCACTGTCGGAGCCATTCCGTGCGGAGAAAGCAGCAAAGAGACTCCCTGCCCGTTGCTTTCTCCGCACAGGAATGGCTTCGACGGCGAGAGGGAGGGGCCGCCTCCTGCCGGCTTGGTAAACGGGACTAGGACGGGGAGCAACTTACAGTACGGCCCCTACCGGAGCGACGCGTCTGACTGAGCATGGGCAAAGTTTAGAGTTAACTGACTGGCATGAAACAGAGCATATTGTTTCTTTGAGCCCAAGCCTATGCATGTCTGCTCAGAAGTATGTCCCATTATAGTCAATGGTTCTTACTCCCAGATAAGTGGATAGAATTGCAGCCTTTATCTCTCATTATATAGACCTATTGCCTTCCTTACTTCTGCTGAGGAACTGCTCTGGTTAAAAGAGTACTAACCATTTCCCAACTGGTGCTTTTCTTTAATCAGAAAGCACGAATTAACTACCACTAGCCCTAGTGAAACTAGGAAGTCAGAAATAGGACAATTACATTTTTTGTAGTGTCTTTAGATGTCCAAATGTGAGGATAAAATTGAATACATGTCCTTTGTGGGCCTGTCCCCTGCAGCTGTCTCACTGCATGTCCTTGGGTTGCCTCCTCTCTGCCAACTTCTGCCCAAGAAGCCCCCCAAAAGAAGGGAGGTCACTAAGCACTCAGACAGTCCTACTCCGGAACTCCTCCTGCCTTCTCCTTATTGGGAGGAAGCCCATCAGCCATCTGGCTCCCTCTCTTCCAATTAAATCAAGCTTGGCATGCTGTGCAACCACCTGAGAGGGAACTGGTCTTTCATGAGACATCCAGGCCCTTGTGAAGGCAGAGGTGCATTTCCATCACCTGGCAATCAGGCCACAGCTCACCTGGTTGCTTAATCATGGCATTTACCCTTGAGGTGGCTTGGCGAGAATGCCATCAGAAACGGTGGGCATCAGGATGGTGTCTTCTCCGTATTTCCTCATTTCAGCTCTGGGGGAAGTATATTTGGGAGTGTCATCTCCCGTTCTGGGCCCAGTGGCCCAATACAGCCCCCCAGAACACCCCCTCCCCGCCCTCCCCACACACCCCTGCCGTCCGGCGCAGGACTTACCGTACCTGTGTACGCCAACGGCGGTTTCTGTTTGGTGGAGAGTGAGTGGCACCGGCCTCTGCACCAGAACCGCTTACTCTCCAGGTACCAGAAACGTGCCTTATGGCACATTTGCAACACCCTGGAGCAGTGCAGCGGGAGCCGTGCCACTCTAAAGTGAAATTTCATGGCAACTCCAGTTTCTATATGTTTCTTGCTCTCATCACCTCTAATTCATAATGGCCATTGTGTAGTGTAGTTAGACATTCTTCTTCCTTTGGGCAAACAAATAGGTGCTATTTCCTGGGGTCTGTGAATTATTTTACAAGCATCAGTAGGCAGACAGAACATAACCAAGCCATCTCTCCCAGCTTAGTTGACCTCACCTTTAGGAGCATAGCTCCAGAGCTTACACAAGAGTTCCAGGACCACCATCTCTCAGTATGGCCAACTAGCCAACTAGGTCCAGCAAACGGGAGGCAACTAGCATGCACCCCCCCCCCCCGATGACTTTTTATACCTTATTGGAAGGCTGATACAATGCATTCCCTCAACAACTGAAGATGACAGCGGAAGCCAATTTCTAATTAGTCACCCAAGACCTTGGCCTTGCAGTAATCTCCATAACACAGGTGCTTTTCATGAGTTTTTTTCCCTGGCAACAGGGCCTAACAAGATCACAGCAGTTTCACATAACAGGATCTAGCAACAGTGATGTGGATCAAGTCTCTGACTCCAAGTCTCAAGTCAAGACCCAAGTCTTTGCCCCCAAGTCCTGAGTCTTTGGTTGCACGTTGCGAGTCCCTATCTATTTAGTGGGGAAACGGGTTTAAATCTGAATAAAGTTCAACTTGTCGTGAAAGGCTCCAAGTCTCAAGTCCGACTCAAGTCCGAGTCAATAGACTCAAGTCTACATCACTGCCTAGCAAGGTCACACTCCTGTTCTCATGGATTTTTTACTGCCTTTTCTCCTAGCAAACATGACACAGACTTTTCTTACAAGTACTGAGCAGAGGCGTCGCTCCAGTTTTGCCAGTACAGGGTTCTCTCTAGATAGGATGCAGCTGCAGCCTAGCTAGACAGGAGTGGGCTGTCAGACATATTCTTATTATCACTGTTTGACACCACAAGAGAGATTCAAATTCTTAACATGTGTAGGGATATGAAAATGTGTCCCTCTTTTTCTACAATAAAATAAGTTCAGGAAACGTATCTGCAAAAGCAGATACAGTTTTTGCCATGCAGATCCATTTTATTGTTTTACGCGCAATCCTCTTTAGATTCGAGACCGGCAGAGCACCGTTCTGCCAGTCTAGGATGTCGCAAACATGCCGTAAAGCATGGTTGCAGCACCCTGAGAATAAGCGGCATTGGCGTCAAGGCCGGCACCACTCCTCCCATGCCGGAGACAATGCTGCACCCGCTGGGGTGCTGGGGAAGGTAAGTTCCCTGCCAGGTGGAGGGGCATGGGGAGGGCGGAATGGGGAGGTCCAGGAGAGGGGATGGCTGGGCAGGGATCAGCAGCGCCAAAATCCTATCTCCCTTCCCAGGCCTGGCCACTGTTACATGGCCCTCTCGAATGTGCGCCAGCAAAATATCTAACACACATTTGAGTAGACCCATCAGGGTGACTGGGGCTCTATTCGGGGTAAGGGGACAAACGTCCCCTTCCCCCGAGGAGTGCTCCAGCAGTGCCAGTACAGGGTTCTCTCTAGATAGGATGCAGCTGCAGCCTAGCTAGACAGGAGTGGGCTGTCAGACATATTCTTATTATCACTGTTTGAAAATGACTTAGATGTGCATAATTCCATGCCGTCAAAAACACAGAGAGATCTCTAAGCTTTATAACACATATCTGAACAATTTATTGCTCATCATGTGCTTAATTGTGCATCACTTTGTGCATCACCTTATCCAATCAGCAATTGTTTATTTTATTACAGATCCAACAACGTTATTTTCAGTGCTGCTGCCATTGAGAACTCTTATCTGCAACCGAGAGTAGTGTATGCAGTTTTCACTTCTGGAGCAGAAATACACAGGCATTTGTAGCATCCCAAGACATATTCCTTTTCTGAAAGTTAGATGTGTATATCTAGGGCACAGCCAAGCAAAATTATATATATTTTGAAATTGTTTCTTCTGCCTTTTGAAAAATAGATTACACATTTTTAAATTGCTCTAAATAAATCCAAATGAGTTTTTTTCCCCGTTGCCATACTTCAGAGATGCTGAAAAAGATTACTTACATCTAATTTAAATTGGACTGAATCTATAAATACCCCTAATTGGCATATTGAGTAGTAACAATGGGAGCCACCTGTTCAAAATAATCCAACCTACACAGTTAGTTGAGTTTTCATCCAGCCATTAGAAATGTCATTCACAATTATAATAATCATGCTATAGAGACATTGAGACTCTAGATCAAAATGAGTTATAGGAAACATCTGTTCAAATTCACAAACTGAAAGCTGCAATAAATACAATATTATAAATGAATGGATCCTTTAGGTATATGTAAGCATTGATCTTTTAAGCTATCTAATATGACTATGTCAAAGAGTTTCCTTGGGCTTTTAAAAACTATATTTGGGGAAAGAGACATTAATCAGTGTAGCTGCGTCCTTCAAGTCTTTAACAGGCTGCAGAAATGAAGAGTGAATGAATCCAGATCTGCTGACTCCCTCCCTGGGCCTCGTCACGCATTCTGTATTCTATGTGGTCACATAAGATTTTTGTAGCGCACGCTAAAAAATGTAAAGCACATCAACAGGTGTTTGAAAACACAAGTAACTCACAAATAAACTTGTCAGAGAACCAGGATTCGTTCCAGCTCCCCAGCGGAGTCGCTGTAGGGGGTGCAGAGCAGTAAGTGGTGCAAGACGCTACTACATGGTGGTAAGCAGCCCGCCCCCTCGCCGGTCGGAGCCATTCCTGGCAGCGATGGCAACACGCGGGCACTCACGGAACCAAATAGAGCCTCCTGCACATTAGCCATTAACGCCCAGAATGGCTCCAACCGGTGAGGGGGCGGGGTCACTTACCCACCGTGTAGCAGCGTCTTCCGCCATTTACTGCTCCGCACCCCTGTGCTCCTTGTTGAATGTATACTTGAGAACGCTGAGTTACAACCCAATCCTGCGTAACATCTGCCGCAGTGCGCAAAGCGCGCTGTGCCGGATTCTGCTCAGGATGGGATCCATGCCGGCAAAGATGAGGCACACCTTCCCTCGGTGTAAGCCCCAGCAGCCCCAATAGGCCTCTTCCGATGTGCACCAGCTATTTTGCTTGTGCACGTCTGAGGGGGCTGTTGTGTAAGGCCAGCCAGGCCTGGGAAGGGGTGCTGGATATCGGTGGAGCACGATGCTGATATCCACGCCCCCGTCCATGGCCTGGCCGGCCAATTGCCCCCTCCCCCACCACCCCACCACCCCTCCCTAAGCCCTCTCGCCATTTGGCGCAGGACTTACCTGCATCCGGCGGTGCGGACTTCCTCCGGCGGTGGGGTGAGCAGCGCCAGCCTCGGCGCCGGTACTGCTTACTTACGGCGCATTTGCGACACCTTACCATGGTAAACTTCAACAAAATTGCTTAGTTGCTCCATAAGCGGGACAGGGGAAATGACCCCACATCCAATGCTTGAGAAGGAGGTCAAGCTTGTACATAATATGATGGAGTTATTTTAGTGCTGGAATTAGCCGCTTTGGGTTATCTGTCAGGGATAAGAAAAGTTGGATATAAATGTTTCAAATAATAATTAGGCTCCTCACTCCCAAGCATCTGTTCAGCACAACAGACTGTCATCAAAGACGGTGTAAGAGGTTGGCCAGGACAGGCACTGGTTGAGGGCCCGCACCCATGAAGAGCCCATGCAGCTGGACTGACCACCTGAACCCCCCTGGACCATTCAGCCACTACAAATGCTCCCTAATTATGAATGGGAGAGTAGGAGGAACTGCTGCCCATTACCTGGCACTGGTAAGTTTGTAAGGTCCAAGAGAGGGACTCTGCTCATGGCCTCCAGCAACGTGGCACTGACCGTCATGCATGGCAGTATGAGCTCAGCATGCCACATGTAGCCAGGGCCACGTTTCAGTGGTAGAGTTTACGCTTTGTATGCAGAAGGCCTCAGGTCTAATCCACAGCATCTCCAAACGATCTCAGATAGCAAATAAGGCTGGGAAAGGCCTCTGAGACCTTGGGGAGCCACAGCTGGTCAGAGTAGAAGGTACTGGGCAAGAGATGGATGAATGGTATAAAGCAGCTTCATGTGTTCATGAGAATCTCTGGATCCAGGCCACTAGAAATCTCAGAAGCCTTTTCTTCGCAAGTCAACCCTGCCTTTGCAATAACACCGTAGTAAATTTCCAGATAATGCTTTTTAATCATGCACCAAGGTGCAATTGCGTAAATGGAAATAAATGGAAATGCTTTTCCAGGGATCAATTTGAGCTGCTAGAACAAGTCGGCATTCCATCCAGTGAATTTGTTTTGTGCTACACAGTATGCCTAATTTAACAAGCAGTTGCCAATGGACCTTTTAAAACCAGCTCAGTGGAACATACAAAATAGCTGCACGTGCCGTTTGGCATTCCAGTCCATTGTGCTTTAGAGATTCCATCCAGATCTAATAGTTTATTTTTATGTCCTTGCTTTCCTTGTTTAAAAAATGATTATGCTTTCAAATTATATTACCAACTGTTTTACCATCATGATTTCTTTTTTATTTCCTGTCATTTTATGTACTGTTCTACCCAGTCTTATTCAAAATATAACCAAGCCAAAACAGAGATCTAGCAACGCATATTCCGAACGTTTGAGTACCATTCTTATTAGTAAAGGTATCCCTTGACATTTAAGTCCAGTCATGTCTGACTCTAGGGTGCGGTGCTCATCCCCCTAATGAAGCTGAAGAACCACGGAAGATGGTTCCGTGGTCATGTGGCCGGCATGACGCTCCCAGCATGCAGCTGGGACATGAAACACTACTTACCTTCCTGCAAGTGGTACCTATTAATCTACTCGCATTAACATGCTTTCAAACTGCTAGGTTGGCAGGAGCTGGGCCGAGCGGCGAGAGCGGATTCACCCCATCGAGCAGATTCGAACTGCTGACCTTTTGATCGACAGGTCATGGTTCAGTGGTTTAACCCACTGCGCCACCCCGTGGCCCCACCATTCTTATTAGCATGAAACAAATACCCATGATTTTCCATCCATCTCACCCTACTTTAACCCTGCACCACACAAAAATCCTGTTTTGAATAACATTTCAAACTGTTTCAATGGATCCAAGGAATGGGGAATTATGGCCAATTAAATCAAGTCTTCTGTGCTTAGGGCTGGTGTTAATTGACTAGTGGTTGTTCTCGTGACAAGGGATTATTCTAGTTGCATTTTTCCAACAGCCATAATCATTGCTCCATGAATTCCAGATTCCATCATAGGTCCAAAAAGCCCTTGTGGAGACTGTACCCTTTTCTGTCTTAATGCAGTTAATTGCAAGAGATGGGATATGCCACCCAACTTAGCAGTTTGAGGGGAGCAGCTTAAAAAGAATTCTTCCAATGTTATTCAAATAATTCAAATGCAGCATAATTGTTTCTGTCTCTCACTGTTGAGGAAAAGGTTTTAACAGTGAGTTCAATGCTTGATGTAGTTTCGTGGCTTTACGCATTGACTTGTAAACAAGGAACCATAAGTACTAGATTCACTGCAGTATGGCTGGTATCACATTACCCATATTTCTATTTCAAAACTTGACATCTATCCTTATTATAGCATGCCCCATTGCTATACCCCACTAACACCCCAATCCTAACTAAATCGCTGCGCAGCATTGCAGCGGTGCTGATACAGCGGCTCCTACTATATCCTGCAGGGCCATTTTGGCCACCGGAGGCCTCCTCAGGGTAAGGGAACGTTAGTTCCCTTGCGCCGGGCCGCCATGGGTCAACTCGGACCTGCACCAGCTTGATTGCTGGCGCAAATGCGAGTTGATCCATGAAGATGGATCAAGTCTGGGAAGGGGGCGAGGATTCAGCAGTGCACCATGAATTTTTTGTTTGCCTCGGGAAAAGATGATACATATGTTCCTGTGACATTTCTCAGTTTACCTCCTGCTGAGCCTGCTACTTCTTCTCGGCTGACGCCCATAAAAAAGTATCAAAGGCAAAACACTGGAATGCTCCTGCTGCTGCTGTCACTCCTTCTGCTGTACGAGATGTCCCAGAGCTTCTCTCTCCACACTCCCCCTCAACTATGCCACTGCTCTGAAATTCTCTTGCTTGCGGGCTTTCCAGAGGCAGCAAGTGGGCCAGTGTGGGAACCAGAAAGCTGGAGTAGATAACCTTTTGGACTGATCCAGCAGGACTTTTTTGATGTCCCTATGTTCTAACCTATGCTTAGTCAGAAGCGTCGTAAGGGGGGGGGCTTGGTGCCCAGGGCCCCAAGTGGTGTCCAGGGCCCCCAGGCGCGGACCCCTGAAGGGGTGGAATCGCAGGCGCAGGAGGGCGAAAACGTACCTTCTTCACAGCTGGGACAACTGCATTTCAGTCCTCCCGCCCGCCCTTGCGTCCGAACGGCTCCAAATACAAGTGAAAATAGCGGAGAGGGGGTGTTCGGAGGCAGGCGTGACGTCACACGCCCAACCACGTGGTCGGCAGCCCCCTCACGTGGGGGAGGAGCGACACCACTGTGCTTAGTCCCAACACTGAATTATGGAGCCTGTGAATTAGTAGCAAAATGTGTACCTCTGAGAATGTGCAGAGTGATTTTTGTAGCTGAAACCAGTGCTTCACTTTATCCAAGGCTCAACCTCAGGTTTACCATATTTAAAAAGACACACTATTAATAGTGCTGTTTAGCATGACTGTAATATCATGATCAACATCTCTCGAAATTAGGTACTTGGAAGCATAACTGAGAATAACACCTCTTTTAATTTACAGAACTGCACATTTTGACCTTGAGCTGAATAACACTTCTTCAGAATTCTGTTCAATGGATCATAATGAAAACTAAACATCTACAGAACGTTGTGTGCCCCTTTGGAACAATGGCAGGGAGCACATCAATTTTTTTTTAAAAAAAATCTCTGCAGTGCATACGCAATTGTGTTAGGCATTTAGAGACATTTTAGGCATTTTAATCCCAATGAGAAATGGGGCTTGCTTTCAACTAGCTGTTTTGTAACACTAGAAAAGTTAAGTACAGCGGTGTTACAGGTTTGGCCAGGGGAGCTATCTACTGCCAATGCCCCACCCCTCTGCCAATACCCACAAACCAACATAACCCCAATTTTGAAGCTGCCACCACCTGGAGTAGGCCACAGTAGGCGCAGGAGGTGTATCGGCAAAGATTAAAGAATATATAGTCGCCCTCTCTGGAGGGTATTTTGATACAGCTCTAGCTGCTATAACGTCACAGAACGGCTCAGGCTGGATTCAGGCTACCCCAAATTCCCAATAAGACTCCAACAGTGGAGAAAGGAAATTTATTGAAAATAGCTTAAAGTCTCAATTACATCAATAAGAGACAATCAAAGAGAAGGCTTAGCATTTATCCGAATACACACAGGAAATAAAATAAACTAATCTCCTAGTCTAAACATTACTAACACTCATAAACAAGTTTACACAGGCCTCTGGGCCTAGAAGTTGAGGGACTAAGCCAGACTCACCAACCCAACCGGGGGAGGCAGTCATCCACCATAGAAGTTCGTCTCTGGATGAAAAAAAAGATGCATTCAAAAAAAGATGCATTCAGCTTCCTCAAGACAACAAACAAGGCAAGAGAGAATCATTCCCTGATTGTCAGCTTAAATAGACTTTTCTGGTATCTGTGATTGACAGACCCTTTAGCCCAATGAACGATGGAAAGCCTGACACCTTCCTGCCAACCCCCTCCCACTAAGAAATACCCAGGTGGCCCTTGTTAGATGTTAATATGGCCTTAAAGTGCTAGTTATCTTATCTCATGCATAGAGCCGTATGACCAGCACCATTAGAAAGAAAAAGTCTGGCACATAGGCCACGTAAGTTTTTACAAGAATCTGATGTTACTTATACTTCACAGGTGGCTCAGTTATTTTAAAAAAAATTGGGGGGTCTCTAGGCTGTCTGAACCCCCATGCAGTTTTAACTAGTCTATAAGGGAGATAATTACTGGTGTCTCCTGAAAGAAAAGGAGCAGAAGACTATGGAGCCATTAGCTCAATTTTCCTGAAAAATCCAAGGCTTTAATGGATAGCAGATAGAATTACAACTGCATGTTGCGACATATTTGTAGGTTGATGTCTGGAGGAAACATCTAAGGAACTTCATGGAACATTTTCTCAGGGAGGGTGGTCAACCCCTAAGTTGCCAGTGAATTTTATTTGAGCGAAATATCAAGGCAAATGTAGAGGATCCTACTCAGGCATAACTCCTGAGGAACTGTGACCAATGCAAAGGTTGCTATTATTGGGACTGTGTCAAATGCTCTTCCAATTTGATTTCTGGGTCAAAGGTGCTGCAGAAGGTAGAGTAGAACTATTTCCCTCAAACCCAGGTGGGCCCCAGGTTGCAACAGGTACATGGGAATTTTGATTGTTCAGGCCCCACGCACACACGTATGTGAGACCTGTGGCTTCACCTCCTTCCCGTGGCTTCCCTTTCTGTCCTTCACTCCCTGTAGCAGCCCTCTGCCCACCTGTGTAACTGGGCCAGTGGTGACAGGGGTGGCGGTCAGATGTTTTTTAAAATTGTTTAAGTATCGTTATGTATTTTATGTATTTTAAATTATGCATTTTAATCTGTTGTTAGCCACCTTGGGCATTTGCCTTTTGGCATAGGAAAAGGCGGGATATAATTTTTTAAAATAAATAAATTAAATAAATGTTGCTGCCACCACCTTCTCTGGCTTGCCCCTAGGGGCTCTCTGCATGCAGAGGACCCATGTGAACAACCTGATTTACTGGAGGTGGGGGGAGAGGAGGACTAACAGCCCACATGAGCCCTAACCCAGCTACTCTACAATACCGTGGCTCATGGTATTGAAGACCACCAGTGATGTAGACTTGAGTCTATTGACTCGGACTCAAGTCAGACTCAAGTTGCGTCAATGACTTGACTCGGACTTGACTCGGCAATTGTAAAAGACTCGAAAGACTTGACTTGAGACTTGGAGCCTTTTACAAGAAGTCGAATTTTATTCAGGTTTAAACCCATTTCTCCCATTAAATAGATAGGGACTCGCAACCAAAGACTCTGGGGGCAAAGACTTGGGACCTGACTTGAAACTTGGACTCAGAGACTTGGGACTTGACTCGAGACTTGGAGTCAGAGACTTGATCCACATCCCTGAAGGCCAGAACCAGAAGGACCAACAAGGATACATCCCTTCATCCAGCTCCTGGAATAGGTCATCCACCAAGGTGACTAAGGCAGCTTTAGTTCCAAAGCCAGGCCAGAAACCGGACTGTGATACACCTAGATAATCCATCCCATTAGTAATAGGGTTGCCACTAGATACTCAAGTATTTTTCCCCAAAAAAGGGAGGTTAGAAACTAGCCAGTAATAATTCAGGGGGGAGAAATCCAGGGAGGGCTTTTTCAACAATAGTCTCACTAACAGCTTCCATTAGAAGTTTCAGGTACTTTGATTTCCCTCAAGGAAGCATTTATCACTTCCCCCATCCCCTTATTATTAAGGGGGCGATATCTAATTGGGTTACTGTGTGAAACTCTGCTATGCTGCTTCCCTAAGGGGTTCACACACACTTTCTCAGTACCTTGGCTAATAGACACTAGGCATTAACTTGAGGTGAGAGGAGATTAGTTATAATCCCTCTAGATCGGAACACACAGATTTACTTAACCAAGAAGTTAGGTTTCTTACCAAATACAAAGAACACATCATTCAAGTTAAGGAAATAAATAACAAAATAGTTCTAGCTTCACGCTTGTCTTAGCTGATATAATCGCTAGGTACGGTAGGTTGTATCTGATGTGGCTACAGAAGACCCATAGCAAAAAAACACGACTGAATCAGAAATAAAAGACCCTCTCTGCTCTCCTGGCAGCAGATATAGCATGGAGTTCAGGGAGCATGGATTCTGCTAACTGCAGCCTGAAGACCCCTAACAAGAGACTTGGTGGGGAAATTGACACAAAAGACAAAAGACTTGGTGGTGAAATTGACACAAAGGCATAATACAAATCCACATAAAGGCATAACCTAATCTTGGAAACATTCCATGTTATAGAACATATGTCAGGGCAAATCTGGGTTTGTACATACATGACCCATGTCTGGGATCAAACAAAAGGTTAACCAGTACTGTGGTAGCAACATGCTTAGTAATGAAGACAGAAAGTCCATTCAGAAACAGACTATCTGCCTGATCCTATCCCCCACCATTGGCACCAATCCAGCTGCGCTGATGGGAGCACATGCTGCGTTCAATGATGGGGGGCAATCAGACATCCTTCAGGAGGTAAGTACAATTTTTTTTTTTACTTTCCCCTCAGTAGGCTGCCTGATCACCCATGGGTCTCCTGGGACCTACAACAGCCATTTTGCTGGCATACATCCAAGATGATAAAAGGGGTGGGGCCACCTGGGAAAGAGGGGATAAGATACTGACACAAGTTGCTGGTGGTGGTGTCAACCCCATTCTGCCCTCTTCCTGCCCCCTCCGCCCCAAAACTGCCCCTTCCCAACCAGTACACACCTCTGTCACCAACTTATCAGCACTTGCAGTGGCTTTGGGAGCTGCTGCTGTGTATGCTGCGCTGCTGCCTGTTTGTCGCAGCAGCCCAAAAGCATGCAATGGTGAGCCACCATTGCATGCTTTTGGGCTGCTGCGACAAACAGGCTTTCATGCCACCATAAATGGCTTTCATGCCACCATAAATGGACTTGCACTGCTGGAACATTCTGGAAGGTCCTTTATGGCTGTCAGAAATGGCGACATGCCACTCAACATAGCCACATACCAGCAGCCTGCCAATAACCCCTGGCACCAGTAAGTCAGTGCAGGGGGTGGGTAGAATGGGGCAAGGTGGAGAGAGGATTATATAAGAGTATTATATGTCACTCCTACAGTTTAACATTATACATTCCTAGCTCTTTGTGACAATTTGGACCCATTTTGAAGCAACTGCAAAAAGAAATTGGCAAAGGAGACAAGGATTCTAGGGCTCCATTGCAATGGTAGTAAAGGTATTCCCTGCTCGAAAGCCAGTTGTGTCTGACTCTAGGGTGTGGTGCTTATTTCCATTTTTAAGGCCGTCGAGCCAGCACTGTCCGAAGCTTCCATGGTCATGTGGCCGGCAAAGCTGTTACCACAGCGGTACCTATTTATCTACTTGCAATGTCTTGCTTTTGTACTGCTAGGTTGGCAGGAGACAGGAGCTCACTCCATCATGCAGCACTCAGGTCTCGAACTGCTGTCCTACCGACCTTCTGGTCTGTAGTTCAGCATCTTAACCACTAAGCGGCCCCCTCATTGCAATGGTACCCTAGTGCTAATGATGGCCAATTTAACAGGAATCCAATTCACTTAATCACATACGTGAGTTCTCATTCCAAGGTTAAACATTTGCTTCTCAACAAAATGTCTACTGTTACAGAACTTTACAAGTTCCTGTGCCTTACGAGGTGTTACCTTTTGCTGGGCACAACAAAATGTGTTAGATTATAGCCCATTTCTGTAGATATTTTTATGTGGTTGAAAAAAAAATATACCTCTAAAATAACTAATTAGCTTTTGTTGATGTCATCTTGATGATGAATACATGTCCTGGAAAATTCTGTCAACATAACAAAATGTATAACATTTTCAAGAAGTAATAGATCTATTTTGGGCCTGAACATTTTATGGCATCCAGATAATGTTATCAATCAATCTTGATAATCAGATGCAGCCTCTTCTCTGCCAGCTATTAATGTCATGCCAAAGAGTTTTCAACAGTCCTTGTGAAAGGAGAAAATGGCTGCTGATGGAGGTGATGATGATGTCTTTAGGGGACTTTGGAACAGATGCAGAAATAGCAAATGAAAGCCCTGAAGGTTCATGAATCAGTCTGTGTCTTCTGAAAGGTAGTATGTAGAATGCCGAGTGAATGTCATTCTGCTACACTACAGTACATGCCCAGCCAAGTGAAGTCCTAGGGTTTTTTTTTTTCTGGCGAGCACCTGGGGAAGACAAAAGGAGGGTGGATAAGAGGCTTGCATCCACAACTTGTAGCAAGTGACGGTGGCTGGTGCCCTCCTGCCAGAGATCATGGAGCAGCTCTGTGCCTCGGCTGCCTCGTATTGCAGGCCTCGTTCATTCCAGCTGAGGGCTGCAGATTTGTCTGGAAGGCCTCTCATCGCAATGCAGATTCAGGCAGCATGGGACACAGGCTGAGGAGCAGGGCCACTCAGAGGAACTTTATCAGGGGGTACAAAGTTTCCTTTGGGCCCCTAACCTTCATGTGAATTTGGTTCCTGGGCCCCCTTTTGACCCATTTTTGGCCCTGGGCCGAGGTACAATTGTACCCCCTTAACCCCCCCCCCCCGAGGCCCTGCTGAGGAGTCATCGGGGAGTCCTTTTTCCCTTGCTGGGGCCAGCCCCTAAGGGGTTGCCCATTTTAGAGCAGTGTATCTTTCAGTTAATTTTAGAATCACACATGTACCTTTTCCCCTTCCGCACAGAGTCTTTCAGGTCTTAAGGCCATGTTAAAAAAATTAAGAAAAAACGTTAAAAAACACTATAGAACAGACAGACTTCTTATATGCTCCGTCTATTAAATCCAAATAAATTGGCAACAGGTAGGCTACTTCTTACGTGCTACTGTCTGTTTAGATCCGACATACATTTCATTGATAATATAGTCAGCTTCCTCAGGGAAAATTGGTTTTGAAGCATCCAGGAGCCGTTTCTTGGATTGCTCAAGGTGTGGCTAAGGTGTCCAACCTTGTCTGGCTCAGAAGCGTCGCTCCGGTAGGGGCAGGGTCGTAAGTTTCGCTCCATCCTAGGACTAGGAAGGAGCGAAACGTACGGCCCAGCCCCTACCGGAGTGACGCCTCTGGTATGGCTGGTGTTGGCTGACTTTGTTGAGCAGCTATGCTCTTTTCCTTTGCTGAAACAGGTTTTTTTTTAAACAAAACTCAGTAACAGGAGAGAGAGAAAACAAGCTCTGTCCCCTTCTCCAAGGACACAAGATAACAGCAGATTCTCAAAGCAGAAACTAGAATCTCTGTACAGAGCTAACCTTTCCCTTTTAAAACAATGTCCAGTACAAGAGTCAAAAGAAACACTGGGCTGGGCTGTGGTTCCTGGAATGGGGGGGGGGGTTTGCTGTCTTCTATCATCTCATGATGGCTCACACACTAGAGGGGGGGGGCTAGCTTACACTAATGGTTAAAATGGTTACTAAAGATTATACAAAGACCAAAAATGAATGCGTGCAAAAAATGAATGTTATAGCTCCACAAACACAGCAGATACGAAAAGTTCTATAATTGACCCCCAAATCAGGATTCTTCCCTTGCGGTTTACATGGGCTGGCTTTCCCAAACCCCCTAAAGGTCTCCCACACTCGGCCGACGCAGCTGGCAACTCTTATCTCTCCTCACAGAGGCTTTCACAGCTTTTTTGTCAGTGCTGTGTCTCAAACTCGCCGTTCACCAATCTTCAGACTTACGAGGCAGCAACTCTAAACTGAGCCAGACCTCCTGAGCCTAGGAGACTGTTCCCTGTACAGACTGAGCCTAGGAGATAAGGCACAGAGGCAAAATGCTGCTAAATGGGTAGGGGTTATACTGGGTCAGCTTGAAGACAGTCTGAAGGCCCTTTGGCTGGCAAATAGAAAACGGAGCTAGTCCTGCTCCAGCCTCAAACTGAGACCTCTCATTCGCTCTAATGGCATTCAAGTATTCCAGTTCTACAGGGGCCTGGCCAGGACAACAGTCCCTTTCCTACCACAGATGCGCAACTGAATCACTTTCAGTTCAGGTATGTGGAAACACCTTGATATTTTCCTAATTTTTATCTGTTTGGAGGTCCCCTGACAATGCTGCGCTAATGCAACAATTTCAAAGTTGCACGAATGCACACATGGCTGCCAATGAGTGAAAAAAAGGTCACAATGTGGTTGAACCAGTAAAGGAATGAGAAAATGGTTCTCTGTTCCAGAGGCGCTCATGGTCTAAAAAGAACAAGGGGGACACCAGCAAGCAGCCACTGGAAAAGATGCTCTGTGGGAACCAATAGCTCTCCTGCTCAGTATAAGACAGCCGCCGCGTGACAGGTGCCCTTGACTCAGTTAGCGGGAGGACAAATGACACCGACTGTCTCTGCGCACCGTTCAGGTCTCGGTCTCTCACCTCCTGAGCTGCCTTGGTACATCATTCGTAATAGCTTATTTTGCTTTGTTTATAATTCTAAGAATTTCTACTCCACCTTTTGCCTCCTGAGAGACCCACAATATAGCACATTCAAGCTTTATGGTTGCATGATGCTATACATGCCAGTGTTTAGTCAGAGATCGTGTTTAGGGTTACTGTTCTGTGGCAGTTGCATAGAGCTGCCATTTGGGTTGGGTCCAAACATGGAAGGAGGGGTTGTTTAAGATCACCTCTCTGAAGCAGCTACTTGACCCCAGAAGTGCCATGTGCTGCTTCAGAGAGGCCATTTCCAGCAGGAAAGCAGAGCAGAGGTCAAGCCAGCCCAGCATTCAGCTCTTCTCTGATTGGTCCCTTTTAGGTCTGACAGCCATAGTGATGTCACAGCGAGCTACATGTTCATGTCACCAGAAATGTGATTGGAGCTATTCGAGAGGACACAAGCCTTTGCATACGATGGAGCTTTTCCTGATCCTCGTGTTGGCAGTGGTGTCTTCTGTATCTTCGGTATCAGTTTCTTCTGAAGGTATGTCTCTTTGAGCATATGTTTCTTTTAAACAAGTGAAGAGGATGGAAAGTTCTGTGACATGTATTTAAAACGAGCATATAAGAACTTGAGGGACCAGATCTATGCAGAATAAGACCCCCTTCTCAAGTGCCCTAAGCCATGTGGGAGGTGCTTGCACATGGTGCTATCCCATGTGCTGTAGAGTATGTGTGAGTGTGCATGTGTGCGTGCACGCAACTTATTCTGCAGCGTATAATTTATCAGTTCATAGCACTCCCAATAGCAGTTTTTGTATAATATGGCCTAAGATCTCACCAGAAAATGTTGAACTGATCTCTTCTTATTTCGCTCCACTTTTAGTGACTGAAGAACAAATAAAACGAAGTCTGCGGGCAGTGGACACAAATAGTAAGTAGCCAACATTGCATTCTAAGGAGTTTAAAAAAGAAGAAAAGCTAATAAACCATTTAATGGGTTTTGAACGACATGGGTTTTGAACCCATTTAATGGGTTTTGAACGAGCTTATTTACTTGGTGTACTTACCACTGAGCCAGCTGAGTAGACCTTGTCCCAGGGCCCCCAGAACCCAATACCATCCTGTAGTACCTGAGAAGATGGCAAGTTTCCTTTCAGGAAAGGTTTTCCGCTATAACTTGTCTCACTGGAGGGCACCGACCACCAGACCTAAACATGCAGTCATTGACATCTGTATTTCTAGAACGTACATGAGTCAGGTGTTTTTCTTTGTCAGAAAAAGAATGCTCTTTTCTCTCTCCTCCACTGTTTTCACAAACAGGGGTAATGGTAGTTGTACATAGGGCACAGTCTGCCCCAGGTGTCACCTTCAGGGAGGGAGACAACAAAATGCCCGGCCCCAAGTGGAGTGGAAGGGGATACAAGCTGAGCCGAAGGAGAACAGCACACATGGAGCCCGAGGCTGAGGAGGCCTTTGGCGAGGGGCTTTGTGACTTGGGGAGGGAAGAAGGGTCTCTTGTTTCCCGCAGCTTCGCTGCTTTCTCCTGTGACGTGGCCGCTTGCCCTTGCGGCTTCACCCGTTGAGTCCATTTGGCCTCTGGGGGCCTCTGTGCCTGCGCCTTGGCTTTCGGTCACCCCTCACTACAGGGAAGGGTTTGCTGCTGGTCCCAAGGCTTCGCCTGGCTTGAGACTTCTGCCTTTCTCAGACTCTCATCCCCACGGATTTTGCTGCCTGACTCAGCCCGGACTTCCTTGGCCTTCTGGCAGGCTTGGCAAGCCCAGGGGACTAGCTGTTCACAACCCCCCCCCCCAGTACACTCTGATCATTACTTGGCATGTGGGGCTAGCTTCCATGGAGCTTGACCATTCATAGCTTCGTACCTGCCACTTGCCCCCTATCCACCGGCTGCCGGCAGCCACCTTTTTCAGTGGCGCTGCTGCAGCACGCCACTTGCCACCCCCTTCAGCTTGCTGGCGGGCCTTCAGCACATTGTACAGCCCAAAGCTTTCTGCTTTAGGCCCCTCATTCTTGACCTAGAGCACCTAGGATCGGATTTCCAGGCCGCAGGCCTTGCCCTTCTATTTTGGCTGATGCCGCCCCACTTTGCGAAATTTGCCAGCCGTGCTTCCTCTATTTCATGGGGCAACGACTGGCTGAGGCTAGTCCTGAGTTAAGCAACAACGCCTCGCCAGTATCGTCCTCGCTGGACTGCCTGGTAAGCTGCGACACGAGAGGCCCCCACCGAGGCAGGCTTGGGACCAAATGGGCGTGACTGAGAGGTATCTGTGCAGCTGCCTGCCCCTTCCCTCATTGCTTGGCTCACGGGACAGGCAGTCCAGTCAGGCCAAGACCCCGCCTTTGGCCCCTTGCATCTAGCAGCCGGCTGCTGCCATGTTCCGTCGTCACCACCGGAGGTGGCGGGCGCCTCCGTGTGGAGCAGCACGGAAGCACTGGGAAGAGGCAAGCCTGACTCTCACCCACAGTACCCGGCCCTGCGCTGGTCCTCCATGGATCACAGGAGGCCGCCACAGAGGACGATGCCGGCGAGGCACTGTTGCGGCTGCTGATTATCTCAGGTTGAAGTAACTCAGATGAAATAGCAGAAGCACGCTGAGCAGAGCTCACGATGGCAGTGGGCAGCAGCCGAAAGAGTAGAATGCAGCCGGTATAGCAGGCAGCCAGAACATTCGAGCCTAGGCTCTCTAGGTTGAGGAGGAATAGCCTGAAGTGGCAAGTGTTTGGGTGCAAACACGCCAACTCAAAATCCGCCAGCAAGAAGAAGCGCCTCAGAAAGGGGCGGCTGCCAGCATGCAGTGGATATGGGGCTAGTGTCAGTTACAAAGCTCCGAATGGCCAGCCGCCGAGCGCAGTGAAGTGCCATGGAAGCTAGCCGGTACAGGAATGCTCTGCAGACTGAGCAGCAATCCGAGTCTAGGACACCATTCATATCTCCAAACATACGGATGAAACTGTTCACATGTAAGACTGAGTTGCCTGAGTCACTTCAAAAAGATGTAACTAGACTGCACTACCAAGCAGATGTTTGTTTTAATTGTGATTGTGAGCCATCTTGGTTCCTTACTGTAAGGAGAAAAGCAGGATATAAAAGTTTTAAAATAAATATTTCTATGTTCTTTCAGTGCATATAATCATGGAGGATTTCAGCTTCAGTGCTCAAGAGCTGCATGATACTCAACAAGGTAAGTTACATCTCAATCCTTCCTAGAAAAAGACTGGCAGAGCACACACTCCACTGGTCTAGGGTGCCGTAAAGCACGTTTGCAGCACCTAGCAAGTAGGCAGCGCCAGCGCCAAGACCGGCTGCCGCTATACTCGTTGCAGGTCCAGAGCTGTGCCCGCCGGGGAAGATGAGTTCCCCACTGGGCGACGGAGGGGCATGGGGATGAATGGGACGTTCCAGAGGGGAGAGACTGGTCGGTCAGGCACAGGAAGGGGGAGGGATCATTGGAGGAGGGAGAATTCTATCCTCTTTCCTGGGCCTGGCTGCCATTACACAGTGCTCTTGAATGTGTGCCAGGAAAATAGCTGGAGCACATTCAAGTAGACCCATTGGGGCGTCTGGGGCTCTCCTTAGGGTAAGGGGACAAATGTTCCCTTCCTACGAGGAGAGCACCAGCCACGCAAATGTGTGTCCTATCTGGATACTATGCAGCACAGGATCTAAGCCATTTGGGAGGTGCTTGCACACGGAGTAATCCCATGTGCTGTAGAGAATATGCGTGCGTGCGTGCGAAAAAGTTACATTCTAAGGAATAAAAAACATATCGCTGATAAAATACTTCATGGGGTTTGAATCACATGCAGCTTATTTACTTGGTGTATTTACTACTGATCCGGCTATCTGAGTAGACTTTGTCCCAGGGCCCCAGAACATGGTGCCGGTCTCGGGTTTGCTATTGCCTCCTGTGAACTGACAGCGCCGCAACCCCAGACCATCCTGTAGTAGCAACCCTACCTGAGAAGAAGTTTCAGGAAAGCAGGTTCTGCCTCACCAGCTGCCCCCGCACTGCAAGTCCCTGATGGGAGGTGCATGCACATGGTGCAATCTCATGTGCTGTTGCGAGTGAGTGTGTGTGTTCGTGTGTGTGTGTGTGTGTGTGAAAAACCACACTCTCAACCTTGTGGGGCTGGGATGGAATTACTGGCTGAGGTGCTCGGGGCCGGCAGCGTTCCTGGTGCCCACAGGCGTGTTTTGCCCCACTCCCGGAGGTGCCCAGCTGGAAGGTGGGGGAGTGTTTGCGCTGGAGCCCTGATGCGCCAGGTTGGGATGTTTTGGATTGTCCTGGGCTGCCTCCCCAGGCTGTTTCTGGGGCTTTACTGGCCTCCCAGGGTTGACCTCGTGGCCAGGCCCCCTCTCTTGCTCTTGCGGGGGAGCAAGGAGGCTTGTCCACCCCAGAGGCTGGGACTCCCACCAGGCAGCAGGACATTCCCACGCTCTGCTCCTGTCTTCCTTGGGAGCCCTCCAGGCCAGCCGCCCTCTTTCTCCCTTATGAGCCATTTGGGCGGGCGGGCCAGCTTGCCACTTCCAGGCATGTGCCTCTCATCGGGCTTGGCTCTTGCAAGACACGACGCGAAGTCTCGCAGCTGGGAACTAGCCAGGGGGAGTCCACCAGCACATCGGGGAAGACACAGCCGGGTCTCCAAGCCCCGGGATCTTCCCAGCGTCTTGGTGCCTGGCCGTTGTTTGCAGCGGCCACTCGGTGAGCCGCTGTCCAGCTCAGTGGCCCCTCCGTCCGCTGCGAGAAGCCCCACCCCGGCGCGAGCGGTGTGGCGGGCTGACACAGTTTATAGTACTCCCAAACGCTGTTTTGTGTAATATGTCCTATCACCAGAAAATATTTTGTCTTCAATGTGTTCTCTTATTTTTTTCTCTCCACTTTTAGTCACTGATGAATTCAAATACGGCTTCAACATTCTACATCAGGCCAGTAAGTAGCAACCATTGCACTCTAAGGGGGCGGGGGAGCTGATAAAACGTTGAATGGGTTTTGAACGACATGCCGGTTTTATTTACTTGGTGTATTTACCACCAAATGGTGCCTGTCTTGGGTTTATTATTGCCTCCTGTGAACTGACAGTGCAGTCCAAACCATCCTGTAGTAGATCAGCCACGAAGCTTCCTGGGTGACCTTGGGCCAGTCACTATCTCTCAGCCCCACCTACCTCACAGGGTTGTTGTGAGGACAAAAAGGAGGGGAGGAAATATGTACACCGAGCTCCTTGGAGGAAGGGCGGTATAAAAATGTGAAATAATAAAATAATAATACCTGAGAAGATGGAAAGTTTCCTTTCAGGAAAACTTGTCCGCTATGACTCGTCTTACTGGAGGGCACCGGATCAGCTTTAGAGAAGCCACAGGGTTTCATGAAACCTTGAACACCACTTTCTCAAAGGCCATTCAGCCAGACCTAGATCTGCAGTTTTTGACATCTGTGTTTCTAGAACATACATGAGTCAGGTGTTTTTCTTTGTCAAACAAAGAATGCTGTTTTCTCTCTCATCCACTGTTCTCACAAACAGGGGCATTGCTAGGGGTACTAGAGTATGGTCCGCCCCGGGTGTCACCTTCAGATACCAAAATGCCCGGTCCTAAGTGGAGTGGAAGGGGATACAAGTTGAGCCAAAGGAGAGGGGCGCATGTGGAGCCTGAAGATGACGAGGCCTTTGCGGAGGGACTTTGTGATTGGGGGCTGAGGACTTGGGGAGGGAAGAAGGGTCTCCTCTGTTTGCCTGTGGCTGCGCTGCCATCTCCCCCCATCGCCAGTCCTCATGGTCTCACCTACTGGGTCCATTTGGCCTCTGTGCCTACACCTTGGCTTGCGGTTGCTGCTCATCCCAGCTAAGGGTTTGCAGACAGGCTCAAGATTTTGCCTGGCTTGAGGCTTAGCTGCCTTTCCCCGCTTCTCTCCCCACGGTTTTTGCTGCCCAACTCAGCCCGGGTTACATTGGCTATCTGGCATGCTTGGCAAGCCCAGGGGACAAGCCGCCCACTGCCCAGACCAAGTGGACTCTGGTCTTTTCTCTGTCTCAGCAGCATTCCCTTTCAGCTAGCTTCCTTGGCGCTTCATCGCGGTTGGCCATTCGGAACTTTGTACCCGCCACTTGCCCACCGCTATCCACTGCTTGCCAGTATTTGAGAGCAAATATGTCCTTTAAAACGTCACCGGGAAGCGACGGGAGGTGGCAGGCGGCAAGTCGCAGAAGCACCATTGAAAGGCATGGCTACGGGCAAGCGGTGGAAAGGGGTAGTTATGAAGTTCCGAATGGTCAGCCGCTGAGCAGAGTGAAGTGCCATGAAAGCTAGCCGATAGGCGAATGCCGCGGAGACGAGCAACGATCCAAGTCTACCTACACAGGCGGGAGGGAGGGAAAGGTGGCTATTCCTTTGGGCTTGCCAAGCCGGCCAGCAGCCAATGAAGCATGGGCTGAGTCAGCCAGCAAAATCCTTGGGGCGAGAGGAGGCAGAAGGCAGCTAAGCCCTAAGATAGGCCAAGCCTTAAGCCCAGCAGCAAACCCTTTCCTGGGCTGAGCGGCAACTGAAAACCGAGGTAGAGGCATGGAGTCCCCCAGAGGCCAAAAGGACTGTATGGGCAAAGCTGCGAAAGTGAGCGGGAGGAGGCGCCAGTGAAGCCAAGGGAAACATAGGAGACCCTTCTTCCCTCCACAACACCCGTCTCAAGTCCTCAGCCCCCAACCACAAAGCTACAGACATCTGTCAGCCCCCCCCCACTCCTGCTGGAGTAGGAGTATCAATCCACAACTCCACCCCCACCCCCCATGTTTTGTGTCCCACAACAGTCATTTTAGTATCATCCCGCCAACTGTACGTTATAGAAAATTTTAGTCCACCGAGGTCCAAAAGGTGTTGGGTGAGGCCAGGAGAGGTGACACCATACGTATCTCACTGGGTGACACCAACCTCAGTGACACCACAAAAAATTGGCTACAGCAGACATCAGACTGAGCTGCCTGAGTCACTTCACAAAGTTGTCATTAGATTGGCCTTCCAAGCATCTCTTTGTTTTAATTGTGGTTGATTGTGAGCCATCTTGGTTCCTTACTGTAAGGAGAAAGGCAGGATATACGTATTAAAAGAAATATTTCTGTGATTTTTCAGTCAAGGCCAGCATGAAAGTGACTCCGGATGAGAGAACAGCTGATGAACCACTGGAAGGTAAGTTAGGGCGCAATCCAGCGCAGAGAAGTGCCAGCGGAGAGATGGCTCCACCGGGGCTGGGTGTCGTCAACTTCCCGCAAGGCACGTTTTCAACACTCAGCATGTAGGCTCAGCTGGCAATGAGGCCTTTCTCCCCAGGAGTGCTCTAGCTGTACCGGCGTGGGCACAATCCGACCCAGCAGTGTTTCTCAAACAGTGAGTTGGGACCTGATTTCTGGTGGATCCCAGGTGATGGAAAGATCAAATGAGTAATTGCCACAAGCCCTGAGGCTATTCAAAAATCAGATAGCTACTAATTGCCCTGCAAAGAGCTGAGCTCTTGCAGTTTGTAAGCTAGCTGCTAATTACCCTACAAGCAGCTGAGCTCTTTACTTATTTATATTTAATAAATATTTATTTATTTATAGATCACATTTGTTAAAAGTCTCGTAAAACTAGGTGGGTCCTGATAAAAAGTGGGTCCTGGTGCTAAAACGTTTGAGAACCACTGCTACCCAGGATCCGGGACAGCGTGCTTTTGCACACTGTGGTGGCCCTAGACAGGATTGGGCTGCCCTTCATCTACTCCCTGTTAGGGCTGTTTTTCTTGCAGAAGCTGTTTGGGTTAAAAATGAAAGGGAACCCCTTTGCAAAAAACAAACTGGAAGAGAAGGTGCTTCCACGTGGCTCGTGATATTCAGAACTGTGTAAACTAAAATCCAGTTACCATGGTCTGGTGTTCACAAATTACTTTTGCATTATTCACAGCCGAACCCTCTTCCTCACCATTCTATAGAATGCTGCTGGGCGAAGGAGGCTTTCCGCTCCAAAGGCCTCTGGTTTTTTTTGAAAGGAAAGGTAAGGAGATAATCGACCAAAGGCTTCTCCTTACCTCTCTGTAGGCTCCCTGATGGCCTGTGGGTCTTCTCAGACATGTGCCAGCTATATAGGAGAGAGAAGGGGAGGGACCGGGCAAAGAAGAGGCGACAGGATTCTCGAGATATACTTGTAGAGCTCCGAGTACACTGGTGCAACGACTGCCCCATCAGCACAGAACTCTTACCAAAGGCAGATGGACGCTGCACCGGTGTAGCTCGGATGCTATATCCCTCCTTGAAAAGAGCCTCCTGCACTCTTTAGGGGGCATGGCTGTCAGTTTGCACAATGTTGTAAGTTTAAAACACCAATTACCAGGCTGTGTCCTTCCCTCAATAAACACAACCACGATGTTAAAAACGCTGCTTCCTGCTGAGGCGCTACCTAGAAGGATCATGTTTGCATCAGCGTTTGCAGCGGCTAGATCCTTCTCTCCATACAAACAGCACAGCCACAACGTTAACAATAGTGCTATTGGCTGAGGCACTATCAAACGCTTGCATTCACATAGCTGATTGGCTTTCCTGTCACCCATGATGCCCGGATGGTGGCATTCATGAGCCCATCATGAAATGAATAACTTATCATGCAGCGAACCTTGTTTTACTACGGAAAGTCCATTTTAAAGTGCTTTGACTATAAAGTGAACCCATTGTAAAGTGGGGGTCTACTGTATATTAATTCCTCCCCTTGCCACGCTTTTGGTAACAGGGGGACAGGGACGGCAGCAGGGGTTGTCAGGGAGGGTAACAGGGGGTCTGGACTGGGTTGAGTGGGTTGTCAGTGCTTTGACCGACTGCACAAAGCCCTCCTGGTAGCTGTGGCAGGGGCTCAGGAGGCTGCAGAGTGGCAGGAGTGGGCACTGGCGCTGCTCCGAGAACGGACTGCCTTACTGGGGGAGCAAAACCGCCTCATTGGCATCACGGCTGGGTTCCCAGCCTGGGAAATTGGCCACAGTGCTGACTGTGGTGGTGGGCATGGCCGTCCTCCGGGAGGCAGGGACATGCAAATTAGCACGCAAAAGCTTATCTGGAATCCTCTCCCTGCTGTGCAGGTTTTGTATGGATGGGGAGTTTTTTATATGCAGTCACTTTTGAATCTCTGATCCTCCACCTGCAATCTGAAACGGTGAGCCCCAGACACAGGTAGTGGCTGCTGATCCTTTACGTGGCTCCAAGATCCCCCAAATATGCAGGATAAATTTAAGAAAGCAAATTTCTTTCTAAATGCCCCATCGCAACAGATGAGTCTACTGCTTGGCTAAGGTCCCAAAGGACCAGTGGCCCCAATCTAAATATTTCCATTGGAGTCGTTTAAAAGCATTGTTTTTCTTTTCCGTTTCAGATGAGCCAGAGACTGGCATTCAAGTGCTAGAGAGACCTGCCAAGGCCAATAAAGGTCAACTCGTTGCCTGTTTATTTGTATTAACAATCATCGCCTTGATGCTTGGCATCTTCTGTGTATTCTGCGTTTACAGAAGTCATTTCAAGTAAGTTTATTGATCACCTGCAGAATGAATTCTAGGTGCTGGACAACATGCTACTGAGGAATATGAGAAATGCAATCAACATGATTTAGCCACATTAGTTAATTAGCCTGCTGACGTCGGCTCCATCCCTGCCCAGAAACTCACTAGTCCTCCCCGTCCCTCCCACCACCTCGCCACTGGCACATGCACACGACCACCAGCAATTTCACTGGTGGCTTCGTTGTACTTCCTAGCACAACTGTGTTGTGTTATGTGCAACGGATCCAGGCACTTCTGCCTGGATCCTGACACTTTCCGCGTTCCGCTGGCAAGCCGCTTTCAATAGGATTGGGCCGTAAGTCTGCTAGTGGTGGGCCTTCTTGATATAAAATATATTTTGGGCGATTGTAACTTCATCTCTTAGATCTTTTGTCTCTAATTATGTGCTCAGAGGTGCTGAAGGAATCAGCTTTTATTAGTCCCCAACACACTGATAGTCAAACATAACATTTAAAAAAAAAATCTGGTTGCTTCTATTTTTATAACATGTTGTTAAAATATTTTATACATTAATCAAATTTCCCGGGTATCCTCACATTCAGAAGACACGCCATAAATATTGTTACTTCAAAACATGCGTTTCCCCCACAACTTATTGAGAAGTGCATCCAAAATGGCAAATTTACACAATTTCACAGCATTTTGGATATAGAAACAACTTTGCATTTGCAAACGTCTTTATTAATAAAATATCTGGATTGTTTCTTTCTTGACCCTTGAAAATGCTAGTGTATCATAGTGGATAGGAGTGATTATTCCTCTCGGCCGTGAAACCCACAGAGTGACACTGGGACAGCTGCTCTCCTTTTTTGACAAACATGCTTCAGGTTAAACTGAAGTGAGGATAGACTGGGGTGATCTGATACACGTATATGCCAAAACTTGAGATCCTTTGGAGAAGGGTGGATACAATGTGAAAGATGCGTAGGAGTGAAAAGCGGCAATGTTATATGCAGCTTCTAAAGCATGCGGTATTGACATGTTTTCATTCATTCTCTCCCCCCCTTCCCCGCCCCGTTTACTTTCTTGTGATAGGGGTGATATCTCCCTGAAGTTTGTAGAAGAAGGGCTGAAACCAGGAAAAACCTGGAGAAACAGAAGAATTGTCGTATTTTATTGACTCTTTTTCTAGGTTCTGTTCATATGTATGTACATGTTTTATGTTTATATTTCTTTATTAAAATACATATACACATTCCAGTCCCCTCCACATTTCCTGTCCCCAGAGGCGTGATATCTCACTGAAATTCGTCGAAGAAGGAGTAAAGAAAGACTGGAGTACAGAAAGAAGAATTTTCATATTTTATCGCCTTTTCTTTTAGGTTCTCTGTTATGTATGTTCATGTTTTACGTTTATATTTCTTTATTAAAAAATTAAAACAAAATATAACCAGGCTCTTGCAGTTCAAACAGGCCTTGGATTTGAAGGCAAGTTTTTAACTAAACAGAAAAGAATTGCACACACAGCAACGTTTGATGGGAGCTTTACCTGAGAGTCTTTGAAAGTATTTGCTGGTTGTTTATATGTATTTATTTATGTATGGAATTTATATCCTGCCTCTCTCCCGACAGGACAACCAAGGCAGCTTCCAGAATGAAAACAATAAAATGCAATAAATAATAATATCACAAAAATATCACAATAATTAAAAGAAAACAATTAAAACAAACACCAATGGACCACCTTAAGATTACATTTGATTAGAAAGTCAGCCCACCATGTCCGCAATCAATGCCAACCTAAATAAAAACAACTTGAGGTCCCACTGAAAGGTCTCCAAAGAGGGAGCTGTTCTTGATTCCAGCTAAGTGAAGAGGACTACACCATAGAAGGAAACCACCTGGAGTTGCAGGGTTCTATATGGAACAAAATTGTAAAGACCTTTATCGGGTCTAGACAGCTTGCCTATGTAAACCGCCTTGAGTAACATCTGAAGAGCAATCTGAGGATAAGAAAGGCGGTAAATAAATAAATAAGAATCCTCCACTGCCTCCTGGAGTTTGCTCAAATTCATGTTGGTTGCATCAGTGATGCTATCTAACCATCTCATCTTCTGCCTTCCCCTTCTCCTTTTGTCTTCAGTCTTTCCCAGCCTCGGAGTCTTTTCCAATGAGTCCTCTCTTCGCATTAGGTGGCCAAAGTATTTGAGCTTCAGCCTCAGTACCTGTCCTTCCAGGGAACAGTCAGGGTTGATTTCATTGAGGATGGACTGATTTGATCTCCTAGCAGTCCAAGGGACTCTCAGGAGTCTTCTCCAGCACCACAATTCGAAAGCATCTATTCTTCGGCTCTCAGTCTTCCTTATGGTCCAACTCTCCTCTCAGCAGCACAAACGCATAGTGTTTTCCATGCTGCTGCTTCTGGGTTGATGTTCTTCTGCTGTTACTGTATTGTGCCCTGCCCTGGTCGCTTTTTATTTATTTCAAATGAGCTGAATCTACACCCCCCCCCCCCGGTACTCCCTATTCACTTGGGCAAAATGACTTTTGCCAGAAGAATGCATTGTCCTTGAGGCACCAGGTCCATAGGAATTTAGGGCTCATTAGGTGTTGGAATCCAGGAATAATTATCCTTCAGTCCAACTTGCTACCCTGCAATGTCTGGAGATGGGTCTCATAACCCATGGAAAGGGAATGTTGTCAGGTGTATGGTGAACGCTTACCTGGGGAGGGTGGTTTCAGTTCAGGGAGGGGCAGTCATTCCACATCCTAATATTGGGTTTGCACTGCTTGCCCTGTTCAGAAGTGACAGGGTCCATTTGTTGCCCAAGGTGCTGATACTTTTCTCCTGGATCTGCAGCAGGGTTTGTTGAACCTTCCGGTTCCAGGTGGGGTGGTGGGGGACAAGGGCTAGGCTGCCCCCCCATGTGGCAGGAGCTGTGCGGGGCGGGTAGGTAGGAGTTAATGCTTTGGTGTCCATTCTGAGGTCAGCTGGGTCAGGGGGTGAATCAGGACCGCTCACACATGAAAAAAGTAAAAGCCTGGGGGGGGGGGTCCCCACGATCTGTGGATAACTGAAACCGGGGATAGCGAATCAGTGGATATGGAGGCCCACCTGTATTTATTTACATTGGGTTAGGAAGACATATACCACTTATGATGGAGGTAGCCCGATAGTTAACAAACAGGAGAATGCACTTCATGCATTACAATACATCAGGCATCCATGGGTTCAGCACAAGTCTTCAACAGGAACTACTGATGGGGGGGGGGGCTTCTCTCTGCAGTTTAGAACCCTGACAATTAGAACCTCAGGGCAGCCCAAAACAGAAACAGAGGGCCAGTTCAGACAATGTTTCATCTGTCTACACTATATAGAGGATATACGCACTCATGGTGCATGCATGGTCCTGGTCCCTTCCCTTACATCCAGAGGAATCGGGGCATTTCCTTTAATTGCATGGGGCAGGCAGTTCATCCAACCCATTGCTCTATACATGTTGATAAACCTAGTTCGGTGGCCTAGGTTAATTAGCATTTGTAAAGGGGCACTTCAGGTGAACCCTGTCTCACATAATTAAGGGAGCGCACACACAACCCAATGGATGTGACCGACATGGATGTGAGCGGATGTGAGTGAAATGGACATGAGCGAAGGGGTCAATGAGTGTCCATGTCTTTTATTGTCAATCAAACAGGCAATGCGTAATCTGAACTGGCCCTCTGTCTCTGTTCTGGATTTGTCGATCAGTGACTTATGGCGCAATCCTGTCTAGGCTTAGACCGGTGGAGCAACTGCTCCGCCAGTCTAGGGTGTCGCAAACGAGCCATAAGGCATGGGGAGTAGGCAGCACTGGCACCGAGGCTGGCACTGCTCTACTCACTGCAGATGGAGTGGAGCACCGGCCAGGGAAAGTAGTGGAGGGACGTGGGGAGGGCGGAATGGGGTGTTCCGGGAGGAGGGGATTGGTTGGCCGGGCCCGGGAAGGAGGAGGGATCAGCAGCAGCAGCAGCGGATCCGCTGAAATCCTATCCCCCTTCCTGGGCCTGGCTGCCATTACACAAAATAGCTGGCACCGCAAAACGGCGGAACTACAGTGGAGCAGGCGCTCCACCGCGGGGGGGGGGCCAGAACGCAGTCGGGAGAACTCACCGGCTCCCGAAGTAGCGTCGCGTTTTGGCCCTCCCTCCCTCCCTCCCTGCAGCCCGTTTGGCTCCGAAATAGGAGCAAAATGGGCGGGGGGCCGCGTCTACGTGACGCGACGCTGGCCCCGCCCCCTTGCTCCAGGGCCCCGCCCGGCACGTTCCGCCTCTGCCGCAAAATAGCTGGCGCACATCTGAGTAGCCCCATTGGGGCGGCTGAGGGCTTTACCCAGGGGAAGGGAACAAATGTTCCCTTCCCCCGAGGTGACCTCCTGGCAGCCTGTCTCATGCCCTGGATGCAGCGGAAGCTGCATTGGCCTCGCTGCATAGCAGGGCGCAGGGTTAGGCAGGATTGGGCTCTTATGGAGAAACATGGGTTCGGCTCCTGTAAGGGTGGACATTTATTAGTCGTACCAACTTTACAAGTTTTTTTTTCCAGGTTTGAGAGGAAAATGTTCTTCCAATTTTAGTTCATAACAGGGTACCTCATCAGAAGCTTGGGAAACACTGCCATGGTCTGAAACCTCTGTCCCACCACCCTGAAATTATGCCTGTGCAAAGCATAAAAAGTGTCTAACTGCAGGCTTAGGCCAAAGTGATAAAATAGGATATGTATGAGTTTTGTTGGTTCTGCTTTGAAAGAAAGAATGAGACAATGTGGGAAGATCATTGCTGAACTGTAGGAGTCGAGGGAGGAATATGTGGTAAACAAGCAGTCAGATGAAATTAAATAAACCAGTATTCATTACACAACTTTGATTGCTAATATTTGGTGCCTATTGAAAATCTCCTTGCTGATTATTATTGCTTATGGTTGGAAACAATCAGCTTGATTAAAAGGACTGGGTGTCAAATGATCCTGTTTCCTTTTTAGCTTTGAGGAGTATCAGTGGTGTCGCTCTAGGTGGGGCGGAACGCTAAGTTCCGCACCACTCTGACTCTCCGTTTACTCTCTGGCACGAGGCGCCCCACCCCCTCGTCGTCGGAGCCATTCAGTGGAGCGAAGGTAATGCGCAGGGAGTCTTAGAGGAAACTTAGCTACATCCACAGCTCTCAGAAGCCATTCCCAAAGTAACTACTGTAGTCAATTTCACTAGCTCTCGGGAGCCATTTTGAGTTATCTGCAGCTAAAGTCTAGGGTGGCTATCCTTGGCCAGTGGTCATTGGTAAATCTTGTTCCTCCTTTTCATGGGACTTGGCTGTTAGCAGCCCTCTTGTTTTCAGTTTGCAGCTTCCTTGTTTGCAGCCTCGTTAGTTAGTTCTGTTAGTTGTTTGCTATCAGCCTTGTTTACTATCAGCATTTTCAGTTTGCAGCCTTCTCATTTGCAGTTTGCATCCTCCTTGTTTGCAGCCTTAGTTAGCTCCATTAGTTATTTGCTCTGCTACCAGTCTTGCTTACTATATTGCTTACTATCAGTGTTGTTTGCAGTTTGCAGCCTCCTCATTTGCAGTTTGCAGACTCCTTGTTTGCAGCCTTAGTTAGCTCCATTAGTTATTTGCTCTGCTACCAGTCTTGCTTACTATATTGCTTACTATCAGTGTTGTTTGCAGTTTGCAGCCTCCTCATTTGCAGTTTGCAGACTCCTTGTTTGCAGCCAATTTGCAACCTCCTTAGTTCAATTTCTAGGTCAAAGTATTTCGACTTATTCATGGGGTCCTAGCAAATTTCATGATTTCTGGCTCAAAACGTTCCCTTGACTTATCCACAAGATTGCCTTATACATTATTATATACAGGAAAAGAAAAATAGGATTTTATACTAAAAAAATTATTCCATGAACAGAAGAATTTGACTCACTGAAGGGATCCTTCCAAGTGCAGAACTTTTCCTTCCTTGAAGAGCCTTCTGTTCATGGAGCATACTCTTTGGATACAGCAATTTGAGAGCATGCATGAGATTGACAATAACATGACTGCTGTTGCAACTGGAACTAATAATATTACCAAGCTTACCGTTTTGTATTTCCCAACAAAAATCGGAATCAAATAGTTTATTGGAGCCCCAAACTGGAATTTATACTGCAGAATTTACAATCATGAAACAACTTCCTTTTGTTGTTTGCAGCTGTGTTCAAATAAATCCTTATAATTATACTGAAACCTTCCTAGCAATCACAGATTAATCCTATTTCCATGCATATGGGGTTAAAACAAAAACAAAAACACAGCAATGAGCTCTGTTGGAGAATAAAGATTTAGATAGCTAATTTGAAGGTTTAGCTCGATAATCCAAAAATCAGAAGGGATGGATTATTTCTTTGTTCTGTTGTGAAATACTTTTGCTTGTGGGCTTCAAGACAATCGCATCTATAACCTTAAACTAAAAATAAGAAAGACAAATAAGTCAATCCTTGACACTTCCCAAAAAGACCATGCCATCTGGATGTTTTGGATTTGTAACAGGTGCTTCTGGGGCTTTGAGCCTAATTCTTGGCCCAGATTCTACACTATGATGGGTGACTCTGTTGCTATGTGCAATTGTGCATTGCATTAATTGAAGAGACTGGAAGAGGCCAAGAATGGTAATTAGTCAGTTGGTCATGCAGAAAAGAGAGCTGTGGCTTCAAGCCACCGTGTTGAAGGCACAGATGGGCTAGACTATCAGCTCTCGCTCTCTATGGTACCCTGCTAATCTATTGCAGATCAAGCAAACAGTCCATCTTCATCCAGGTTCTCAGCCTGTTGAAATCAACAACATAAATTTCATAACCGCTGGGGAAAGAAAGCACTAGGGTTGAGTGACCTAAAAAAACAAGCTACATCAGCACAAAGTTATCATTGCCGGGAAAGCACCAGATGGGCCAGAGAGAGAGAGAGAGAGAGAGAGAGAGAGAGAGAGAGAGGCCTGGTTAAGACCGGTAATAGGAAACCATGAGAGTAAGACTGGGAGTGCCATGGGTTTAGGCTTGCATACTTCCCCCTCCTCTTTTGCATGCAAGAGCACTTAGAATCTCTCTCTGTTCCCATGTGCACACTGAATGCATGGGAGGTGTCTGCATGTCCCTGTAGTGTTGCGTGTCCCCAGCATACTGATGACATCTCACTTGAAATCTGTGGATGACCTCACTAAGCAGTTTCTTATAGATGTTGAAAGTATGAGGAACAAGGAGTCCAGTGCAAGGAGTATAGCAATGATGCTAAAGGGCCAGTCATTAGTCACCCAGCATCGCCTTCAGGAACTGGCACCCAGGTAGGAACAGGACCACCACCCAAACAATGTGCTTATGTCCCTCAACCCAGACAGCCTACCCAGAAGAATACTGTCTGTGATGGCATCAAAAGCTACTGAGTTTTCCAGAAAAATTAGCAGCAGGAACACCCTCTCTCATCCATCCTTCTCCCAACATAGGTCATCCATTAGAGTGATCAGGCCAGTGTCCATGGCAAAATGAGGCCTGAAGGCAGGCTGAAATTGGTCCAGATGATATCTCAATCAAAAGTGCCTGTAACTGTATGGCTATTAGGTACTCATTTGAATACCTTACCTACAGCATGATCCACAATAGTTGTTACAGTCCTTGGGAGTTCAAGAGGGGGTTCTTCAAGAGGGACTCATAGCCACCTCATTCAGAGCAATGAAAAAACCTTTGGGAAAGAAGCAAATCATCCTCTGATATACGTGTTAGGCAAAGATTTCTTTGAAGTGCCACTTGGTTCCACCACCTGCTCCAGTGTTGACCACACTTAAGCTTTCAGACTTCTTCAACCCCCGAGTCTTATTGACTGAGCCTCAAGAAACTGACAAAACTAAGGCACACACACCTCTCCCCTCCACAATGCAGAAAATAAGACATCAAATGAAATGCAGCCTCTGTGATATGAAGTTCCTTTGGGGAACTGGTCTGAATGATGACTGTGCATATGTAGAATCTTGTTTAACATTTTGAGCCAGAGAACATCTGGGGGAAATGGCACTCAGTTCATAATATGGCTGAGTCTTTCAAGCTGGTCATACTCATACCATAACAGGTAATTATGAATTACACTGTTCTCACTAATGTAAACCTGCACAGCTGGCCATAGAGTGGGAATCAAAGCCATTCTGTGCCAGCACGGTATCTAGCAGCCTCAGACATCCTGAACTGAACATGCAGGTTATTTCTCCTTGAAGTGTGAGAAACTTCAGCTAGGAGATTGTATGGAAGGGAGACGGCAAGAGGAAGCTACTGCTGGCAGACGGAAGTCTGAGGCTTCTGTTTGTGAATTCACAATTCACTGAGAGGGATTGAAGGGTGAGGGAGTTGTTTGCCAAAATAAGAGATAATGAGTAGGTCCTAATTGCTGAAAAAGCACACTGGTCTGTGGCTCCACGACTTAACGACTGAACAACAACAACAACAACAACAACAACAACAACAACAACAACAACAACAACTGTGGTTCCATGGTCATAAACCTTAGCATATTATGGAGATTCTAAAGGCTTTCTAGCAATTTTTTTAAAAACGGCGTAAAACTTTGTGATTTTAAAAACCACCTAAAACTTGGCTAATGAATGCATGATTTCAAAAGAGCCATATAAAAAGTGCCAATTGTTCAATTATTTGATCAGCTGTTATGGTGGTGGCCTGAATAAGGTAGCCAGAGGAACCCCAGGAGACAAGGTTAGTGGTAAGAATGATCTTTATTTTTATTCACAGCAAAAACCTGACCAAGATAATCAGAATTTGAAGTAAGTCCAAATGGTAAGACTACCCAATTATACCTTCCTAATGTTGGTCTTTCCCCAGGCCCCACAAATGTCTTAACAATGCAGAGCTGACAGGTAGGATTTCTTTGAAAGGGGACTCTCTGTCTCACAGCAACAGAACTAAGCTAGGCTGGGCTGGGCTGCTCCAGTATAAATGGCAACAATCTACCCCCTACTGAGCTGTACTGAACTCTCCTGTCATTGCCACCTTTTATAGAGCTTTTTGCACACAGCCCTGATGTCTCTGCACACAGCCCTCTACAGATTACTTTCTGGTCCTTACTTGGCTCAGTCTTCCCTCTGATCCTAACAAATCTTAACCCTTTCACTGAATGAAACTTCTAACACAGCACTTGGACATTGTTGATTTTTTGTTGTTGTTGTTGCTAAATTCTTAATGGGGCATGGCTGTGTAGTCATGGCTATGCAGGTATCATAACATGCTCCTTCACCTTTACCAACACTGTACTCAACCCATCTGGTCCTAAAGCTTTCCGTTTTGAGACCCATTCATGGGGTTCTTCTAATTTGTTTCTCCTTCATGTCCAATTTTTTTCAGAATTTTTTTAAAAAATCCTTTCCTTTAACAGTAGCTTCATTGCTGCCTGTGTAGGTGGTAACAGGAGCCCCAAAGCCCAGATACATTCTCATTTTTGGAAAGGTTTTAGAATGTTTCAGAGTTGCAAGAGTTAATCAGTAGTTGGACCAGAGAGGGAACTGGTAGTTGGCAGTTGGAGAGTGGGCAGTTGGCAATAGAGCGAGAGGGGGGGAGGGGGGAACAGACAGACAGACACAGAAACACAGAAACAGGAGACTAGAAGACAGAGTCCTTAATCTGAAAAGGAAAAGGAGATAGAGGCTGTATGATAGAGGTAATTGATGTTGTATGGTGCTGTCTTGTTCCTTAAATTTTCCTAAATCTTTCCAAATGGTCCTCTCAGGGCCTCTGAGAGGGGGGTTAAAGGGGGTACAATCGTACCAGGGCCAAAAATGGGTCAAAAAGGGGGCCCAGGAGCAAAAACATGGGGGCCAGGAGCCAAATTCATGTGAAGTTGTTGTTGTTGTTCAGTCGTTAAGTCGTGTCCGACCCTTCGTGATCCCATGAACCATATCCCGCCAGGCCTTCCTGTCCTCCACTATCTTCCTGAGTTCACTCATTTTCATGTTGTTGCATTGGTGATACTGTCTAACCATCACCATTGGGCACCAGTATGGTGATCATCTCATCCTTTGCCTTCCCCTTCTCCTTTTGCGTTCAGTCTTTCCCAGCATCAGAGTCTTCTCCAGAGAGTCCTCTCTTCGCATTAGGTGGCCAAAGAGCTTCAGCCTCAGTACCTGTCCTTGCAGGGAACAGTCAGGGTTGATTTCATTTAGGATGGACTGATTTGATCTCCTAGCAGTCCAAGGGACTCTCAGGAGTCTTCTCCAGCACCACAGTTCGAAAGCATCTATTCTTCGGCGCTCAGCCTTCCTTATGGTCCAACTCTCGCAACCGTACATACGTGAAGAGAAGGGTCCTAAAAGAAACTTTGTACCCCCTGATAAAATTTCTCTGAGTGGCCCTGGGTCCTCTTTCCAAATGTCACTCATTCCCAGGTCTTTCCCATATATAGGGGAGTTTCTATAGCATCATTTTTCAGAATGGTGCCGTTCAGGAGAAAAGTCAATTTTGGCAAAAGTGAAACGGCTATAAAGGGAAGCATTTTTTTTTAAAAAAAAACAATCTAAAAACACATGGAAATGGTTATGAACAGGAGCCCTGAAAATTAACCCCAATTTGTTATACGTATCCATCGCATTCATACCCTGGCCTGTTCATTTTCAGACGGGATGGAATGGGCTGCATTCCTACTGAAATCCATTTGTTCTGAGAATAAATGCACACCTCTAGTATGAATGTACAAGTAGGTCCCATGCCAGAATGGTAACCTGTGAATCAGGCTTGAGAGTATACTAAATGTTATCAATACCCAACAAGTAGCTCCACCTTAAGCTCTTTTCCTGTATGCTTATTTCCTCCTATTCAAAAGCTCACCTGGGATACCATTATAAATCGCTCTCATTATTGAGTTGTGGATGAAATTGCATCACTTTTGACAACTCAACATCACAGGGTCACTTTCAGTCCCCAAAGGTTATTATAAAGCGGAGTGACATAAGAAGAGCATATAGGTAAATGTGGCCTGATTTTTAAAAATTACGTGTTGGGAAGCAGAGCTGATCCGGTGGGAAAACCAACACGATCGGTCCCTGCCCGTGTGGTTTGTTTGATTCAAACACAACAGTATTGCTGACTACACTATTTTGTGTATGATGAGATGAGACCCGACTTTCTGGAAATAGAATACAGTATTTATCATTTTTGCCAAGTATCATACTCAATTTCCAGTCATAGTTAGAGGACTGCAGTCCTCTAAAACAGGCGTTCTCAACCCCTTCCTGGCCAAGTACCACCACCGGCGCCATTCTCCTGCTGCGTACCAACAGAAGTGACTGCTGCTGACATCATCACCAGTTACTTCCGGGTTTTCAGGTTTTTGGAGGCCAGAAAATGTGGGTAGGAGGCTCTGGGCAGGTAGGAAGCTCTGGGCGGGTGGAAGGGTCCTTCTCAGCATTCCCAAGAGGCTTGGCCAAAGGCAGGAGCTTGTCGAGAGTGAAAATGCACTGCCGAAAGCACCGCATCAGAGCGGGGTTCCGGTGGTCCGAGTATCACCAGCAGCCAGCCGAAGTACTACTGGTGGTACTAGTACCACTGGTCAAGAACTCCTTCTCTAAAGCACAACTACCAGGAAGCAAGTTCTGTTGCACTCTGACTATATAGAGCTGCCTTGTACAGAGGCTATGTGAATCTTGTACTGAAATTTCAAGAACCAGAAATGTCATTATATTGGTTTGTTTTCACTGCAGAGCTCTCTACAGCTCGACACTGTACTGTAGTGTAGTGGTTAGAGTGTTGCATTTAGATCTGGAATACCGGCCTTCAAACTCCTACACGGACATGGAACTTACTGGGTGACCTTGGGTCAGTCACTCTCTCACCATAACCAACCCTAAGCAGTGTTGTCGTGAGATGGAGAAGCCATGTACACTGCCTTGAGCTCTTTGGATGAAGGGTGGTATGTAATTGATGATGTAAAAAAATAACTATTGGGAGTCTTGTACCCCCATTTGTAGAAACCCAGAGAATTGTTACTGATTTATTGTGAGCCAGACGACTGGACCATTGGGCACCAGTATGGTGATCTTAGGCTTGCAAGCTGCTCTCCAAGGCCTCAAATGAATGTGAACCTTGCTTCTTTTTACTGGAGATGTCAAGGACTGAAACCTAGGACCTTTATATGTAAGGTTTGGCTCTGCTCTCGAGGTACAGGCTCTGCAACATATATCTAAATAAGTATGCTTAGGAACAGGCTGTCAATCTCACAAAAATCAATCTGGATTTTCACAAGGGCATAGCATCAATATGCTTTGTTTGGTTGAGGATTAGCTTTGTTTCTGTTCAGTACAGTATTTAAGTTCCCATAATAAATGCAATTTGTCTGATTTGGGATTACTTGACTTTTTCTTGTAACTGATTTCATTGACACTTGACATCTGTCTTCAATCTGTAGAAATACAGATTGAATGAAGCCCATACCCCAGGCAGTGGTATAGGAAGGCTGTCCCCCTGTGACGTCACGGCCGAATGCCACATCACAGGGCCCGTCCCTGAGTGACGTCAGCTGGAGCCAAATGCCCCTCGGGGGTTGGGCGGGAGGGTAGGGGCCAAATCAAATGGTCACATGGAGGTGGCAGATGGCTTCTCCTGCCATCTCCAAGTCGTTCCACCACTGCCTGCAGCGCCGATGCTGGCACGTTCTCCGCTGCTCCCGCCGCCATTTCGTTGCCCCACTGCCATTTTGTCACCCCCACCGCCGGTAATTCGCCCCCACCTGCTGCCCGGGGGTGATCAGCTCCCCCCCGCCCCATCCCTTCCTCCACCTCTGACCCCAGGGGGATGAAATGATGGAATCCAAGGATGGAAAGTGCATAAGCAATAGTAGCTCTTCTCCTCTAGTGAATTCTGCTACTAACCCTTTCTACCAGAGGCAGCTAAACACATCCCTCCAGCATGAGAACCTGACCTTTCTGAAAAAGAACATGACAAAAAAAATTTTGGGGGGGGAAACATGACTTTCCGCATGGAAAATAAAGCATAGTACTCTCCGAGACACGAACAACAGTTACTGGGAGGAGAACAGGGCTTTTCAAGAACAGATTAAGGCTCTTGAAGGGTGTAATTCAATCCTTCTGGAAGAGGAAAAGTTGCTTCAGCAAGAAAAAAAAATCCCTCCAGGAAGAAGAAGCTACCCTCCAGAAGAGAACAAGGCACTCAGAGAAGAAGGGAAAGCTCTCAAAGCAGAGGATAAAGCCCTGAAGGAAGAGAATGAAATTCTCCAGAAGTGGAAGAAGCTCCTTGGAGGCAATGACCATTTACAGGTGGGAATAATAATCCTAAAATTACTGCCAGGAAAAAAACATACACAAGAGAAGACTAAATTGCCTGTTGCTAGCTTTCTACTTGTTTGTTTTTCTTCTTGGCTTCCACACTTTCTCTTGTTACCAAAATAGCAAATTTTAAAGTGAGCACAGCTATCTACATCTATAGCTTAAGCATGATTTACTTTATTAAAATATGATTTGGTTTATTTAAAATGTTGTTTATTCATTTGAATATTTTCCCACACCCAGTCGAAAGAATTGGAACAGGCTACATACAGTAGGTTTCAAAAGAGCAACCCACGTCTAACTGGGGTCCACTGAGTTCAATAAGAGTTACATCGTAATAAGTAAGCACAGGATTTCACCCAAAATATCATATCTCCAGATTGTGTAATATAAAAATGCCAGAATAAAAACACTCCCCAAATCTTGTAACAGATACAGGACTGTCATATGGATGTGATGAGGTGCATCTTCCCCTTGTTCCATAGCCCTCTGAAACCTCAGCCCTTCATGGCTACTGATCAGCCACACATGAGGCATATTAATGACTGCCCAATCCTATCCTAGGATTTACGGCAGTGGCCACTGTCCCACTGCCGTAAATTGGCTGCCAATGACGTGCGGAGTGCATGGGCAGTAGCCATTTCCAAACTGCTGCTGTAAAGGAGGCCTACTGCCATGGCAAGCGGCCAGCACTAGAGCAGGTGAGCCAGAGCAGGGTTCGGTGCGTGGGCAGGGATGGGACAAATGAGGCAAGTTGGGGGAGGGAGGGGTGTATCCGGGGGGCAGTCGTGTGCGTCGGATCTTATCCCCTCTTTTTAAAACCTCCCTGCTAAAACCTCCCTGCTCCTTTTCTCTCCTTGGACATACACCACCGAAATGGCTGGCATATGTCTGAGGAGACCTATAGTCAATCGGGCAACCTACCAGGAGGTAAGTGAAAAAATATTGTGACTTCCCTCCCCAGGGTGTTCGCCCTCCCCCCCCCCGCTATATCATGCAGTGCAGCTTCCGTTGGAGTGGCTGCATGCTACAGTGTGGCAAGGGATAGGAAAGGTTCAGTACAGATATTGGTCTGAGAGTGTTCAAAGTGCTCAGGGAAACTACAGTACCCCCCATATCCGCTGAGGATATGTTCCAGGCCCCTCCGTGGATACTTGAAACCGTGGATAGGAGTGAACACCCGCTCCATGGTTTCCTGAGGTCCCCCCGCCCTGCCTCCCCTGCGGGCAGGCGTGCGCGCCCCCCAGCTCTTATTTTTCTTTCAGCAAGCTTTGTTTCTTCCTTAAAACAAACAGAGAAGCAGCCTCCATTGCAGGCAAGTAGAACGAGACTAAGTCCTAGAGAGGCTCTGCAAGGTTTCTGTTAACCTTGCAGAGCCTCTCTAGGACTTAGTCTTGTTCTACTTGCCTGCAATAAGGCTGCTTCTCCTGTTTGTTTAAGGAAGAAACGAAGCTTGCTGGGAAAAAAGTAAAAGCCTGGGGATCCCCGCGATCCATGGATAACTGAAACCGTGGATATGGGGGCCCACCTGTACATCTACTTTTGTAGTACTGTAATTGAACACAAACGTGAGACACAATTATTTAGTTACAAACTAGACAGGATAGCAGGAGATTCTTCAACTCCTACATTTTAATATTTTGATTGTTTGAAAAAAATATTTTTCTATTTATTAAAAAAATCCTCTTCCTCCTTCCCTCTGTCTCCCCCGCTACTGAAATGTAGAATCTAAGCTCCCTCCCCAGAGATTCCTATCTTTTTGTTAATGTTACTCTGTAAAGCACCATGCGTACATTGATGGTGCTATCTAAATAATATAGCACTGTGCTGTAGCAATGCCTTCTACTGCTTACTTTGATTAGGATTCTGATTACTTTTTTGTGTTTTATGTAATATTTATAATTGTATGTATGTTTGTGTTTATGCCAATAAAGGTTTCTGACTGACTGACTGACAATGCCTTCCACGGCACCTTACCAGCATTGTACAAACCGAGTCATTTTCCTGAGATTCTTCCCTGCAAGCAGAGCTATTCCCTATTTCCGTAGATTAATTATGTTGCCCAGTATCTATGCAACCGGTTTTTAAAAACGGGAAACAATGCAAGAGACAATAATAGCTGCTGGCCATAGGAAGAATTATTCGGGGTACTTCCATACTAGGATCACTTCGCACTGACGAAGCATTGTTCTTCCACAATCAACTGCGGTTGACTGTGAATAGCTCAGGCTCTCCACGGATGGATTGCTACTTGGAGTCAGTGTGGTCTTGCTCGTTATTCGGGGGAATATGTGGTCTCTCACCATTTCCCCGCAGGTAGATGTCCGCACGTGTGGGGAAGGATTTTTTTGTCTTCTTCCTGCTGCAGGTACTTGAATTAATAATATTATTATTATTAATTATTATTAACAGTATTTATATACCGCTTTTCAACACAAAGTTCACAAAGCGGTTTACAGACAAAATCAAATGATTAAATGGCTCCCTGTCCCCAAAGGGCTCACAATCTAAAAATAATAAACAGCCCAATCCTATCCTTTTCCCCGCCATAGCATGCAGCTGCTCCAAACATGCTAGGCTGCATGCTATTGTGGGGGGGGGGGCTGATCAGGAGGCTTAGGAAAGGTGAGGGAAAATATTTTCCCTTATCCCTCCATAAGCCCCTTGATCACCATCAGTGGCTCTCCTCAGACCTGCAGCAGCTCTTTAGCTGGTGCAAGTCCGAGGAGACAAAGGGGGCATGTCAGCAAGTCGCTCACACCAGGTGAAAACCCCTCCCGCCTTCAAATAATGTTGAATTGAATCAGCAATAATTCCTGTCGGTAGTTTAAAAAGTTGTTGGCAGGCAGGTTATCGGGCAGAAGTTGCTTGGTACTGCTCCTTTTTATTCTTGAGAATGAAAAATGTCCTGCTAGTTTTTAACCAATCTTCAATTGCTAGATGTTGAAGTATTTCATTGCGTTATAGTACCGTGGGAGGATGACGATGTGATCAGGAGGTTCTTCAGCCAGTAGCTATGAGCTTTGTCTCTTCCAGGAGCTGTCCAGTTCTGTACTTTCTTTATGGTTATTAGATCTTCCATTTGTTTTCAATTTCATTTCTACATCTTTAATCCAGTTAGCTTTTTTATTGTATTCTTTTGAATCTTCCCAAAGGTCTTTCCAAAATGCAATGGTTTCTTCTTTGTTTGGTATGACTTCAATTTTTTCTACTCCCTCTAATGATTTATACTGTAGAATGATTATCATCATTTACAATGATGATGATGTCACAGCTGCTGAGGCTACTGGGGAAAGGAAACCTATGCATAATGCAACCAAGTGAGTCATCACAAGCACTTCACCCTAATCTCACAGGCCACACCTCCTACCACATGGGTGCATTCACATATGAAAGATGAGTGCTTCAGAAAAAAATCTTTAAATCGGGTCTTTAAAAACATGGCAGAACAACTCAGAAAGCACAGGACTAGCAATGATGGTATCTGGCTGCTGAATAAGAGGTAAGTGAATGAAAGATAGCAATTGGTATATCTCTTTTGCGAAGAGAGGACTCTCTGGAGAAGACTCTGATGCTGGGAAAGATTGAAGGCAAAAGGAGAAGGGGAAGGCAAAGGATGAGATGGTTAGACAGCATCACCGATGCAACGAACATGAAAATGAGCGAACTCAGGAAGATAGTGGAGGACAGGAAGGCCTGGCGGGAGATGGTTCATGGGATCACGAAGGGTCGGACACGACTTAACGACTGAACAACAACAACATATCTCTTTTGGTAAAGTTACACGTTGTGATCTCCCAACTGCACATTGACAGACATCAGTCTGCTGGTGGAGAAATTCATGGAGAACTGCTCTATCAACAACTATTAACCATGACAGGCACCAATAATCCTATCCAACTTTCCAGCACTGATGAAGCCATGCCAACAGGACGCACGCTGTATCCTGCAGTTGGGGGGGGCAGTCACAGAGGCCTCCTCAAGGTAAGGGAACATTTGTTCCATTTCCTCAGAGCTGCATTGCGGCTGCATCGGAGCTGGAAAGTTGGATAGGATTGGGCCCATAGAGGCAAACAGATGTTTGGGGCAACAAACAAGGGAACTCCATTGTCTTCCTGTCCTACATGTGAGTCCAGAGGCAACTGGTTGGCAACTGTTGAAAACAAAATGATGCTCTAGATCAGTGATGGCGAACCATTTGGGCTTGGTGTGTCAACATTTTTGAAAATGCCTAACTTGACTCTGCTGGTGTGTCGCTCCCCCCCCCCCCAACTTTTAATAGTACTTTGACTATTGCTACTTTTAATAGTAATTTTGAATTGAAATGAACTGAAAACAACTATAGAACACATTGCATTTTATTTAACATCAATTAGTAACTTTTTTGTTGCTGAGTTTTACCAGATAATAAAAGAGGTCTTCCAAAAACCTCTGCCCTAAATGTTCAAGACAAGTCTGTAAAACGTTTGCGAAAATGTAAGGTGTGTTGGGGCCCTGGGGTAAACACTGGCGTGTCACCCAAAATGGCCTCGCGTGTCACCTGTGACACACGTGTCATAGGTTCGCCATCAGGGCTCTAGATGAATCTTTGGTCTGATCCAGTGAGGCAATCCTTTCTGTTATATGTTTAGGAATTGCTAGTTCTGAGGACTTTATGCTTTGAAACATGTGAAATTTGATTTGAATTTCCATAAAAATAATGTTTGGCTAGCAAGCATTTAAAGAATCAAAAAGTACTGTGTTCCAATTAGTCTACGTAACGTTAATATGATCAAAGTTGCTTTCACTTAGGGAAATTAATTACTTTCCATAAATACATTAGTAAATTATCATACATAATTGGGGAGTTTAAATATGATTAATTGCATTTTCAAACGATCTATTTATTGTGAAAAATTAAAGCTAAAACGTTATTCTAAATATATTTAGAGGAATAATTTATAAACAGATAGGGAGACATTGGGTGTTCACAGTGCAGTTTTATAGGTAAAAACATTTAAGATAACTTTTATTGGGTAATTTTTTTTAGAAAAGTTAAGAATTTTACTTTCCCATCACATAATACGATGGAATGTATTTACGTATGTGCCTGTTTTGAAGAGTGACTACATACATGCATGCATACATGTATGTAATAATAATAATAATAATAATAATAATAATAATAATAATATACAGTATTTATATACCGCCTTTCTTGGTCATTGGATTTCTCCTCCGACTTTAATCCAAGGCGGTGTACATGGGCAGGCTGTCTTAATCCCCTTTGGTTTTTTTTTTACAATATATATAAATGTCCAATCTTTCATGAACGGCTACTTTCCAGATGGTATCCTTTTTACAGTCTGACAATTCTGCTGGCTGGCGCCTCCCACACTCGACCGACGCAGCTCGACGCTCTTATCTCTCTTCCTGGAGGCTTTCACAGCTTTTTGCCAGCGGCGTGTCTCGAACTTATCAAGTTCACCGGTCTTCAGGCTTTGAAGGCAGCAGCTCTCCCAACTGAGCAAGACTCTTCTGCCAGTCACTTGGCACTTGATGAAACAGCTGAATATGTGAAAAGCATTGCATTTGTTCTCTGATCAGGGCCAGGTTCTTGAGGCAGCACATTGATGGGGAGGGGGAAACCATCTCTGTTAACCATCTTGCCTCCTCTGCTCCTCTGAAACCATCTTGCCTCCTTTGCTCCTCCTCCTCCTCTGTTCCTCCTCCTTCCAATTCCTGGATTGGAAAAGGAAGTGGGGGACAGAGAGGAAGAGGAAATGTGGAGGGGAGGGAAGTGCTAAGCTAGAACACCGGAGAGTGGGAGGAGCAGAGACTGCCACATCATCAGATAAGGGGGTTGGCATTTAGCATGCCACCTCAAGCGTCAGGAAGACATGGGCCGGTCCTGTCTATGATGGACCATTTGTACATGCTGCTAGATACTGCAGTCATCAAGTCAGGAACACAAGAAGCTCTGCTTGTTACCAATATGTTTCTGGGCTAAATTGAAGGTGCTGTTTCATGCCTTTAAAACTCTTAGGTTCAGTAGTGAAAATGTGTGGTGGATTCTATGAGGTATGATTGCTGTTAATTATTCCCAGATCTTTTATTGGTAGCGACCCTGCTTGTGGAATTCCCCACTACTGGAGATCCACCAAATCTGAAAGCTTAATTATTTCAGGAGGGCAGCTAATATTTTTATGTTTAGGCAAGTATTTGCTCTTGAATTAAGAGATTCTGGATTATATCATTTCTCCAACTGCACGCCGTGCGTTATCAGGTGGCTCGTGTGCATTTGATTGTTTATTTTGCTTATAGTGTTTTAATGATTTTATTGTACTCTGCTTTTTGCCAAAAGGCAATTATTATTTTTTTCAAATAAACACAAATACATGTCTCAACCAGTCCTCAGGCAGAGGAAATATCTGGCAAGAGGGAGTCAGTTGGATGAGCAAACTGCTTCACATATTATGGTCTCCTCCAGCAGGGACAAACTGTGGATTATATAATCAAATATCCAAAAAAAAAAAATATTTCACAATAATGCCCTCTCCATTCTGCTGTATGATTGGATATGTAATATAACCTTCCAAAACAGGATTGCAGCTGACAAGCAGTGCATATCAAGGCTGAAATGTCTTCATGCCCCCCCCCCAATTAAATCAAAATAGGTTTATTGTTCAAACCATGTGATACAATAACATTAGAATTTTTGATAGCAAACTCCTTGTAAATGGAACAAGATCAAGTCTGCAAGCTTGGGCTTTTTCAGGACCCAGCTCTGTTGCTTGATGCTCATGAAGCATCTTTGGCCAGAAATTACTTTTTCAGTTTTACCTGGTGTCTCAGCTGTGGCTCTCTATCTCTGGAGTAAAAGGAGTGTAATGATACAGTACTGTATATGCCCTGGTGACGATGAGATTAGATTCCAACAATGTGCTCTATGTGGCTGTCTTCTTGAACAATTACTGGAAACTGCAACTGGTCCAGAAAGCAGGAGCCAGCCTCTTAACGGAGGCGTCACTAGAGTTTGTGTCACTTGGTGTGAGAGCTCATCGCGTCACCCCAGTGGTGTCACTGAGGTTGGTGTCACCCAGTGACACCACATGGTGTCACCCCCATTAACTTTATTTTAGTATATAACAGTACAGGTCACCTGACAAATCAGTAGCCAACAACAACAAAAAACAGTGGCCAACTTGATGACACTCACACAACTGCATAAGAGTTCTAGTATTAGCTCTGATACATAGAAATGAGAGTTGATTCATACTAACACCTTATTGGTTCCATCTAGTTTGGCCTTAAGTGATGCCTGTCTAGAGACCATACAGTGACAAAACTTGAGAATGATGACCTGGGTACAGGTTGGCTTCCAGGTCCGTTTCAAAGTGTTGGGGTTTTTTTACCTTTAAATCCTTAAATCACCAGTGGGGAACCTCCGGCCCGCAGGCCGTTTCTGGACCCTGAGGCGACCTGGTCCGTCCCGCGCGAGACCGGACCCGAGTCCTTCAGGTCCAGCCCGTGCGAGACCAGAGAGGGCAATCTCTCGGCCTCAGCGGCGTTCTGCGCATGTACACGAACGCCGCTTTAGAAGGAGGGGACGCCAAGGTGATTGAGATTGCCCTCACGGCCTTAGCGGCATTCTGCGCATGTACACGAACGCCGCTTTAGAAGGAGGAGGCGTGCGGGGCCGCCGCTGCCGGCGACCCGGAGCCTGAAGGTAAGGAGAGCGATGGGGAGGGCGTGCGCGATGGGGGGGCAGGCACACACGCGCGATGGGGGGCCCAAGTTTGCAGTGGAGGCCGGCCTGCGACACATTTTCCCCATGGGAAAATGGCCCTCCACTGCAAATAGGTTCCCCACCCTTGCCTTAAATGGTCGGAGTCCAGACTATCGGAAGGAGAGCGTCATCCCCTCATGTCTTAAAATCAGTCAGGAAAGATTTGCTTAGGGTGCCCTTGCAGACATTCAGCAAGAAGTTAGCAGGACTAGGGTTGTACAATCCTCTATCAAGAGAGGCCTGTCTGGTTGATTTCTTCTTGTCATTCAGAAAACGTGTTTTCTTCCTGGTTTTTCAGAAGGCCTTTTGGCTGATGGTGTCAGAATCAGATTTATTACTGTGAACACTACTGGGCTTTTTTTGTATTGGGATTCATAATTGTTTTATTTTTTTTACTTCTTTGTATGTTGTGTTTTACTGAGAGCCTATAAGCCTCTGGTTAGTCAGTGAAACACCAACTTTTAGAAATAAACACAATAAGCCAATAGCATTGCAAAATCCAAAAAGTCTTTTGCAAATCTTTGTAACTCCCACAAAAGCATGTGTATAGGATTGCTGCCCAAGTCGCGGGAAAAAGAGGTTCTCAATTTGTCTTGTAAACAACTGCGTGTTCAGTTGCATTGGTTTTGTTGCTGAAAAGTGCCTGCATTAAACATGGTGCTTCTTTTCATTAAGCAATTCTTCTTTCTCTCTCCCTCCACTCAGTTTCTTTCATAGACAGACCGTCTTCCAAAATATGGCTTAAAAACAGGAGGATGTGAGTGCATGCATGCTTTGTTCCCTCGCCTGGTACTTCCATTTGGCTTTGCCTTCCAAGAGGTCCACCCTGATCTCTTACCCAAGTTCATAGTGTGTGTGTGTGTGTGTGTGTGTGTGTGTGTGTGTGTGTGTGTGTGTGTGTGTGTGTGTGTGTGTGTGTGTGTGTGTGTGCGCGCGCGTGCGCGCGCATGTACAGGAGAGGTGTGTCTATCACTGTAACTCAGTGCAAAGGGGGCTACTGCAATTTTCTTCTTGTTCCCTCTGTTCTGAAGAGGATGTATGGAGGCTTCTTCCCTCACCCCCCTACTTCCAACCAGATTCACAGAGTAAGAGAGAGGTGTGGCACATTTTCTTCTCTGGACAGAGAAGGGATTTGCTGCCACAATCCTGATCCTGTGTAATCAGAAGTAAGCTCCACTGTGTTTACTGGAGCTTACTCCCAGAAACGTGTGTGTAGGTGTGCATGCACCACTGGCGTCACTACAGGGGGGGGGGCGGAGCTCTAAGTGCTGCTGAAATCAGAGCCTCCTTTACACAGACGAACAAAGCGGCCCCGCCCCCTCACCCTCGGAGCCTTTCAGGGAAGCGAAAGCAACGCGCAGGGAGTCTCCTGCACTTGCTTTCGCTTCCCTGAAAGGCTACGAGGGTGAGGGGGCGGGGCCGCTTTGTTCGTCTGTGTAAAGGAGGCTCTGATTTCAGCAGCACTTAGAGCTCCGCCCCCCCCACAGAGTGACACCAGTGGCATGCACACATGATTATGTTTGGAATTGAGATCTGTTTGTCTGCTTTCTGCGTAAGGGTGTGAAGAGCAGTTGCATGGGTGACCATCCCCACAAGCCTGCTTTGGGGCATGATCCTATGCTCTCTGTGCACACTGGCACAGATAGCAAGCCTTCTGTCACTGGCAAGGCAGAACATTTATTGCCCCCAGGGGAAAGTTCCCACCGCTTTCGGCTGGCAAGTGCTGTTGGGATACATGCAGACACAGGAAGACCACCACTAGAGGATGTTTGGCAGCACAGGAGAATGAACTAGCATAGCTTTTGCCACAAAGAGAAGTCCTGGATTGCAGTAAATGTGTAGTTGCAAATCCCATGTGAGTTGAAACTCATGGATGTGACTCGCAGATGCTGCACATTTGGTCTGGGCTTAAGCAGTTAAAAGATCATGATCTTTTTCCCTTCTGGTTTCCTTGATGCTTTTATGAAGAGCTTGAAAAGTTCATTTAGGAAATTATTCTTTGGCTTTCAACCAAGACTGTTTGCCCAAGTGTAACCCTGCTGGTAGGGAATGCAGGCAAAGTTCCAGAAATATGTGCTTTAATTGGAAGCCAAGAACTCGCACTGATTCTGTTTAGTAATATTACTTCACTCCAGTTCCCTCAGATATACTGTAACTGGCCCAGCATTTAACTTCAAATGCTCTTGGTCACACCAGTGATGACTTCTGAGCAACGCTCAGCCCTTCCAGTTGTTCAGTGGTTGAACAGCAACCTTGTGTTTCATTTTGTGTTGCAATTGTTTTTCATGTAAAAATCAAGGTTATCTCTCTCCAATACTAATTTTGGGTGATATTAGTTCATTGGTCTTACAAAATCATTGACAGAAGAGATGATCCCCTTGCCCGTGGTCTTCCCCAGACAATGATTTGATTTTGTGCATGGAAAGTTGTGCAAATTTGTCATGGAGGAGTCAAATGTGGGGAATAGCATTCTCTCAGCAATAACTATTTTACTCCTGGGAAGCATAACATTAGACCAGCATCCTGCTCTCACAACAGCGAGCCAGATGCAGTGGCGTCGCTCGAGGTGGGGCAGAACCACACTGTGCTAACCTCCGTTTACTCCTCGGCATGAGGCGGCCCCGCCCCCTCGTCGTCGGAGCCATTCAGTGCGACGAAGGCAACGCGCAGGGAGTCTACTGTGCGTTGCTTTTGCCTCACTGAATGGCCCTGAAGGTGAGAAGGTGGGGCCACCTCATGCCGAGGAGTAAACGGAGGTTAGCACAGTGTGGAACGTACCGTTCCGTCCCACCTCGAGTGACGCCACTGGCCAGATGCTTCCGGGAAATGCTCAAACAGGGAATGAAGTTAAACATCACACCCTGATAGTTTGTCCACAAGACCTAGTATTAATAGATATACTGCCTCTACCTGGATATTCCAATTAGTTATTATAGCTACAGTAATAGCTGTTGATATACATGACCCAATCCTATTTGGACGCTGTGCCAACAGTGCATAGATACTAGTGCAATGTCCCCCATATCCATGCATATCCTGGCAAAGCCACACCTGACAGCACACCAGTGCTGGTGCAACAAGGGTCAAATAGCAAGCCTGTCCAGGTCCTTCCCAGTAGCACCCACATTGTCTATGGAAGCACTGACACACAGCGCAATCCTATCCAACTTACACCACCGGTGTAACCAGCGGTGCAGCGAGAACGGAAGGCCCCAGACTGGAAAGGGGATTCAAATCTCCTTTGAATCCCCTTTGGAGGGGATTTGAATCCCCTTTCCATTCTGGGGCCTTCTGTTCTTGCTGCACTGCTGGTTATACCAGTGGTGTAAGTTGGATAGGATTGCGCTGACAGTCTGTTATCCACAGGGTGGTGACCTGATGGCAGCATGTAATTGCCATGGCTTTGGTGTGTCATCCGTGTGACATTGGCGCATCGTCCATTTGACATCTGTGTGTCATTGTGAAGTTGCCACATCATCCATGTGACATCTGTGTGTCAGTGTTATGTCCAAGGAGCCAATCACCACATCCAATCAGCCCCAACACTGGTGGCCAGAGAAGATGCATACTCCGTATTTGTGAGGGACAGTGGTGCTACCAGAGTGCAGTGGTGTCCTGTAGGAAGTGAGAGCATAGTGTCTAAAGACCTTACCATTCCCTCCCCTGGGGTGGTTACAGTGGAATTCTGCAGAGCGCCACTGTTCTGCCCCCTGAAGTAATGTTGAAGTCCAAAAGGGGTTCTAATGAGCATTGGGGCCAGTAGTAATAATGGTTGGAGTCCCTGGCATTCCCTGAAAGGGAGCAGACGATATCTGCTCTTAGCTGTTGCAAAAGCAAGTGATGGTTAGGCATCACAGTTGATAGAGACACATGTGATAATCCTGGAGGGTCAGAATGGGGAGAATAAGACATGAGAAGGAGATGCAGCATCAATACATTTTAATTTCTATTACAGTATATACCACCTTTCTCAATAGACTCAAGGCGGTTTACATAAGCAGGCGGAACATAAATCAGTTTTTCAATGAGATTTTTCCAAGTATCATTCATGAAACAATCTCATAAAACCTTCATTTCTCTAGGTGTTTCCCTTCATAGTGCAGTCATCATCCTGGCTGCCGGATCTTGCGCTTACCAAGCTCTTGCAGGCAGCTGCAACCATACTTCAGACCGGCTTCTCAAAGATGCTTTCCTTTTTGCCAGCTGATTCCTCCACGCAGATACGCCAGCAGCCTCCTGATCTTCCATCCAGCAGCTGATCCTGCTTCTCTTTTTCAGGCAAGGTGACAGCTCAACCTCCAGACCACACCTCCTGCTACACATTGCACCATACGATTCCATCCCTCCCCCTTTGCTTACCTGTGTTTCATTCATGCCCTGCTTGTGAGCTTCTCAGAAGTATGTGGCTGGCCACCGTGGGATCCAGATGCTGGCCAAGACTAAACAAAGTTTGTCCAGCAGTGCTCTTCTTGTGTTTCTAGATCAAGGGTGGCCAACCATCCACCATTAGGGCCTCTGCGTTCTTAAGAGTCGTGTAGAAGACAGAATATTGGCAGCTGCATTTGCTGATGGTGCTGCTAAATCAGCTGCACCTGCTGAAATGCCCTCACCTCTACACCCATTAAAGGTCCAGGAGCATTCATGTTGAAAGGTTAGCCACCCCTGTTCTAGATACTCCCAAGTGTTTCTCAATACCCCTTCAATAGTTATGAGTGTGAAGCACTTACCCACTAATATAAAATCACCACAACTATTCATGGCAGCCCAAGATCTTATAATATGTCAACTACACACACCGTGAGTGCATTAAACCTATTTTTTTTAACTTGCTGCATTTGCATTGGCTTCCGATTTATTTTCCTCTAGGCATGATCTTAAGCCACTAGAAGATGCTATTTAAGAGACTATCCCTAATGAATAAAAAGCTTTTTTTATATACATAATTAATGAGTCACATTTTAAGCCCCGCAATCCAAGGTCAGAAAGCTGTGAAATTTAGAGGAAGAGCGGGAGAAAATAATGAGACAAGAAGGAGTGAGTTGTTCCATACCTGTTAACAGTTAGTGTTTTAATTCAATATTTCTCGTAGTGCAGAAAGCTTAAAATGTGGCCTTTTGAGGCAAAAATAGATGGCTTATAGATGCCATCTGTCAAGTACAATTTAAGATAAGAATACTGGGGGGGGGGTAATGAACAGAAAATGAAGACTAATGTATAAGAAACACGGGTACTTCTAATACAGATATTCAAGAGTAACAAAAATCTGAGAAAGAAAATTAACTCCTTTTTTTTTTGTTACCATAGCGCAATCTGTTATAACTATGGGTCACATCCAGACTAGTCTTCTATCTCTGGAAAAGCTGTTGCATGAGTGGAAGGGAACTACTAACGATTGTTGTGCAAGGGAATTAACCTCACTTTCAGAGCAGAAGCCACAGTGGCCACAGCAGTGTTGCACAAGTGTTGCACAACTGGCACAATTGTTTTGCACTGCACCCTCACTGACTGCTCACGTTTCAGATGTGTTACACAATATCTTTCACTGCCTCCACCGAGCACAATGGTTGAATTGTTGTGTAGCATTGCACCCTCACTTGCTCACATTTCACACTCATTTCAGTGTGTGCATTGTTCAGTTAAGTACTCATACATAGGTCTGTCTGCCCATTCACGTTAATCCTGTGCAGATGTCCGAAATGTAGTAACACATACAAAACCAACATTAATATTGCAGTTACATTTTAATTGCCAGTAACAAAACAATTACAAATTAAGGATAGTTGATTTTTTTTAGTTTTTTTCCCTTTATCAGTAAAACACATTAAAACAAAAGTAACACAAACCAAAGAGAAAAAAGGAAAATGCATAAAAATGCAAACAAAATCAGCAAACAATGAACCATAGTCCATAATAATGAATACACTATGCATATAGATCTGAGAAAGGCTTCCAAGCCACCCCAAAATATGGCCATTCATAATTGTCATCTGTAGACCATTCAAATGTTGATAAAGTTAAAAGGGCCTCATTATCACATCCCATTGGTCCTTGGGAATTCCTTGGTTGGTGGCAACAGGAATGTATGGTTCATGGTGAAAGTATGACACTTTTTATGGTTTGAAATGTATTGTCTCACCCTTGAGCTATGCAAGATGCAGAAACACATTTTCAGTTGGCCAAAAATGTATTAAAATAAGGGGGCACTGCCGAATTCTGTCTTTTCTGGTCATCTGGTTCTTCTAAAGGGAAACAAAGAATGGTAGAAGGTGATAGCCACTGTCACCTGAAAAAACATTAACACAATGTAATCCAGCGGGTGGCGCAGTGGGTTAAACCACTGAACCATGAGCTGACAATCGAAAGGTCGGCAGTTCGAATCCGCGACGGGGTGAGCTCTCGTTGCTTGGCCAGCTCCTGCAAACCTAGCAGTTCCAAAGCATGTTAATGTGAGTAGATAAATAGGTACCGCTTGCGGGAAGGTAAACAGCGCTCCATGTTCCAACTGCATTCTACGCGCTGCGGCAAGGAGTGTCACGCCGGCCACATGACCACGGAGGCATCTTCAGACAATGCTGGCTCTTCGGCTTTGAAATGGGGCTGAGCACCACCACACCCTAGAGTCGGACACGACTGGACTTAATTGTCAGGGGTCACCTTTACCTTTACTAATCAAGCAGCCAGTGCTTCCTGTCATAACTAGCAAAGGCTGTCGTAAATGTTGTGCAAAAATTATGTCAAATGGGCACTCACCCCAATGGCTCTAACGCAAAAGACATTCAGAAGATATGTGCAGACATTCAGAAGATATGTGCATCGTGTGTACCTCCAGGAAACCTTGTACACATACTGGTTATTCCTTGTGTGTTGCAGATAAATCGTACATGAAAAGGTGTGCCTCTTACTGAGCAGAACGCTACCTCCTGGTTCTGAACAGCTATGCAGTAAAATGTAAGTAATGAAGACTGTATACCTGTACTGCATGAAGCCCAAATGATGCTTTTACTGAAAAAAGCCAATGCATTAACTTGGGCTTTTACACAGACGCCACTTATTCTCCTTCACATAACATTGATCTGGGCTGTATTGGGTTTATCTACACATGTGATGCCCCCTCCTTCTTTCAACTGAGAGATAGGCCATGTATACATAGCATAATAAGACTCAAACTTTCTCTTCAACATGCAAGAGGCAGGGAAACATGAGTATGCACAATTCCAAGCTGTGACTATATTTTATTTTTTGTCAGTCGAAGTAATGCTTGAGAAGACCTTTACATGCCTTGCTGGTCAGTTAGAAATACTGTATATAGTTACAAAATTCTCATATAGTGAAGACTGAAGGAGGATTCACATGACCGGCTTTCATAATACATAGAATCTCTGTTCAAGTTCGTTTTCTTAGACCACTCAGGAGATGAAGGCAATATCCCAGTCTGCAGAATGAGTCAGAGGAGGGTCTCTCCTATGATTACAGAATCCCTTCTGGCATTGTCAATGTTATCTGTGTTTCTTGAAGTCACCACCAACACATGTATCCATTTAATTTTGCAGTAACGGAGGCTAGACAGTTCATTCTTTTAAAATGAAGTTTGATTTTCTCAGGAGTTACAAGCTGATAGCTTTTGCTTTCTGCATCGTTTTCTACACACCACAAACTGGTTCATTATTCCACAAACGTGATTGCCAGTAAGAAGCCAGATCGCATGAGAACCCAACTGCACAACTACAGTACTAGCACTTTTGACTGTCCTTGTGATTTGGATTGATACTTGGAACTAACACCCAATAACATGTGATCTGCATGTTGTCGCTGCTGTTCGTATTGCCATGTGGATGGTTCAATTAAACAGCTAATTGAATGTGTGCCTACCAGTGGCGTAGCATTACATTTGGAAGTTCATCATCATTATTATTAATTATTTTTAACAGTATATATATACCACTTTTCAACAAAAAGTTCACAAAGCGGTTTACAAACAAAATCAAATGATTAAATGGCTCCCTGTTCCAAAAGGGCTCACAATCTAAAAAAGTTGCAGAACACCAACAGCAACAGCCACCAGAAAAGACACTGTGCTAAGGTGAAAGGGGGCAATTACTCTCCCCTGCTAAATATAAGAGGAGTTGTTGTTGTTCAGTCGTTAAGTCGTGTCCGACCCTTCGTGATCCCATGAACCATATCCCGCCAGGCCTTCCTGTCCTCCACTATCTCCCTGAGTTCGCTCATTTTCATGTTCGTTGCATCTGTGATGCTGTCTAACCATCTCATCCTTTGCCTTCCCCTTCTTTTGCCTTCAATCTTTCCCAGCATCAGAGTCTTCTCCAGAGAGTCCTCTCTTCGCATTAGGTGGCCAAAATAGTTGAGTTTCAGCCTCAGTACCTGTCCTTCCAGGGAACAGTCAGGGTTGATTTCCTTTAGGATTGACTGATTTGATCTGCTAGCAGTCCAAGGGACTCTCAGGAGTCTTCTCCAGCACCACAGTTCGAAAGCATCTATTCTTCGGCGCTCAGCCTTCCTTATGATCCAACTCTCGCAACCATACATTGCTACTGGGAACACCATCGCCCTGACTATACGAACTTTTGTTGGCATGGTGATACCTCTGCTTTTTATTATGCTGTCTAAGTTTGCCATAGCTTTCCTTCCAAGGAGTAAGCGGCTTTTAATTTCATGGCTGCTGTACCAATTGAAAAAGTGCCTCTTGCCCAGTTAGTCATGACCCCCCAAGCCACACCCTACTAAGACTATATTAAAAAAAATAGATTTAGATTTCTTCATTAAAGTGTTTTCTTTTCCTGCCACCTATTTCTACTTTGAAAATTATTATATTTCATTTAAAGACCAGGTCTTGGAGTGAGTTGCAACAGTTTAAAACAAAATGTATAAAAATTGAAAAGTGGAATTAAAATAATAAATATCAAAGGTATATTAGAGTGCTAGCCTATAAATATAAAAGAAGATAAATATCAAAGGTATATTAGGGCAGGACGTCTGGCTCAGTTGGTAGAGCATTCGTCTCACAAAATTGCCTGAAAATCTGCAGGACAGCAGTTCAAGACGGCCGGAATGTTGTCGGAGAGCTGCTGGTACGCCGTGCTGATAAGCTGCGGAGCCCTGTGGAGGAGTGGAGCTGCAGCTGAAGCAGCTGAAGCTGAAGCATGCTGAGGCGAACGCCAGAGAGAGAGAGAGAGAGCTGGGCTGTGAAAGCAACATCTCGAATGAAGGGTTCTATGAAAGATTAGAACGTTATTATATTGTAAAAACCCTTTGGGGTTTAGAACAGCCTGCCCATGTACACCACCTTGAATAAAGTCGGAGGAGAAATCCAATGACCAGAAAGGCGGCTATATATATTAGAGTGCTAGCCGATGCGTATTATCTCAGAAGTAAGTTCCACCGTATTCAACAGGACTTACTCCCAGGTAAAATTGCATTTTAAACATTCCATAGGCTTGTAGACCCAGTGCAACATGAACTGCATACTGTCTCTCAGACAGCCCTTAGGAAAAGTCAATGGGCTAGCCATTTATTTATTTGATTTTGTCAGTAAACTGCTTTGTGAACTTTTTGTTGAAAAGTGGTATATAAATACTGTTAATAATAATTAATAATAATGATGATGAACTTCCAAATGTAATGCTACGCCACTGGTAGGCACACATTCAATTAGCTGTTTAATTGAACCATCCACATGGCAACACGAACAGCAGCGACAACATGCAGATCACATGTTATTGGGTGTTAGTTCCAAGTATCAATCCAAATCACAAGGACAGTCAAAAGTGCTAGTACTGTAGTTGTGCAGTTGAAAAAGCGGTATGTAAATATTCTTAATAATAAAAAATGCACTTAGGCACATTTCTCAATGTGCCCCCCTTTCTCAGCAGCATGGCTGGGGAGGGGCTTGCCATTGGAGCCATTCCGGGCAGTGAAGGCAGCGTGCAGGCGCTCACCGAACCAAATGGCGTCTCCTGCATGTTGCCTTCACTGCCCGGAATGGCTCTGGTGGTGAGTGGGAGGGGCCACCTTGCAGCGCCTTGCAGCACTTACAGAGCCACCACCCTCCGCTACACTACTGCCCCCTCTTGAGGCTTCCTCTCAGCTTAGTGAAAGTTTCAAAAGAAGTACCTGAACATCGCAGTTTCTGCTGTAGGAGATGTCCCAGAGTTATGCTCCTCCAGCTAATCTTGACTACATTCCTGGTGCCCAGCTTCCCAGTGATATGCTTAAAATAAGAACTGTTCCATGACATGAGAGGATCAACCAGCCAGATTTAAGGAGCTACTGACTGTTAATGTGCAGGTTTTGCAATACATAGGATGACACAGTGTCTAGAGCACCAGAGATCAATCCAGGAACCTGGGACATGCCTGGGACTTAATCCTATGAATCATTTGGACCTGTTTGAGCTCTGGCATCAGGCTCTCTAGAGCAGTGTTTCTCAAAAGTCACCACCACCACGACTCACCTTCTGGAGCTGCTCCCCTGTTGCAACTCACCGGGACAGCCTCCGCAGGCCTCAGAAAAGCCTTCAGACATGACCAGGCATTGATGAAAAAGAGAAGTGACCCAGAAGTCACTTCCGGAGGCCATCCCAGGCCTGGTGCAACGGGGAGCAGCTGCAGAAGGTGAGATGCGACCCGAAGTGGCTTCCGTTTGACTCCAATTTGGAGTGAAGCGGAGACAAGGGCGAGTGGGTGGGCCCAACTGGTGACCCACCTTGGCATCGGGCTGCGACCCACCAAGTGGGTCATGACCCACAGTTTGATCAGCCCTGATCTAAAGGCATTGGAATAAAGATGCACAATGTAGCATGATCAGCAGCCAGCTTCCTAAAAAATATTAGTATACTAAAATACTAGTTGAGCCTTGCCTGAACAATAGGACAACACTTTCAGCCATCTGCATCCTGCTTTGCAAGCAACCTCAGGATCTAGGACTGGAGAATGTGCCCACAAGGGCTGGATTTATGGCCCTGGCCTGTACTCACACATGCCTCAATATGGGAGAACATCTATGTTGAACATCTATCAACATGGGAGAAAATTGCAAAGCATCTTTTGCTTTGCAATTTTACAGTTTAAGAAATGAACCAACAGAGATAAAATAGGGCATGGAACAGGGTGCTGAAATCTCCTGCTTCAGGCATGTGTATATGTCCTCCTAACACATAGCTGAATAAAAACAACAACAAGCAAACGTGTGTACTAGTTGTACATGAAGATGCTTTAAAAGAAAATATAGTAATTAGAGTACTAACAACTTACATCTTTCAAAAGATCTGAATGTGTGTTTAATTGAGCTCTTTTCTATTTCTATATATTTCTCCAATAGCTCACCCTAGTGGATGCAAGAGGTTTTTGCATGGCAACCTGGCATGTAGAGCAATTCACAGATCATATTATTATGTACATACTAAAAATATTCATTGATATATTAAACTGATGCCTAATTGGAAACTAACACTTTAAGACATGGCAAATCCTATTTACTATTCACACTATGGCGAACATTTGTATTCATATGTAACATAAGGAGGGATATTATTCACATAAATGTAGATCTTGGGTGGAATGCTGAATCTATCAGCAAGTCATTAAGCTAAGAGATGATGTGTGTGTGATTTTACTTCAAATTTGGAAGGCGATATTACAAATTTGTATTCCTGTTTATTTTTCCGATTCTTGATTTATTTACTGGGAAATGTTTGTTAGAGAAGGCAGAATGTCATAGTTCCTTTTAATCAAATCAAATAAAAAACCCTTTATTGGCGTAACTCAGATAGACACAATAAATAGTACACATTTTTTATTTATTTTTAGCCAGCCAATTAATTAATTAAATTGACTTGCCTGTCCCGCTACCGCCATTCTGCCACCACCGCCATCATCATTGCTACCCGCCGTCGCCGCCATTGCTGCCCGCTGTGCCTCTGTTGGCCATCATGCCGCCACCATTGCCGCCCATCGTGCCCCCACTGGCCGTCGTGCCACCACCATTGCCTCCCGCCATGCCACCCCATCGTGCCCCCAATTTGCCTCTCCGTGATCCCAATTTGCCTCTGCCACCTGTCGTGTCCCCAATTTGCCTCCACTGATTTTAAAGTGTGAAAACTTACCTTTTTTCCAGGTGCCACCATCTTGGATCTCGCGAAATCTCATGAGATCCAAGATGGTGGCAGCCAAATCTTGTAAGGGAACATGAGGCAGTTCTGCGGCAGAGTCTTCCACTGGGCCCGGAATGCCCAGGACCGATCTGGGACCAGAGCCCGGAACCCGGGACAGTCCTAGGCATTCCGGGATGGTCCCGGGCATTCTGGGACGGATGGCAAGCCTATTATTACTGCAACTTTGCGCTGCTGAAATCCCTCCAAATTCCCTGCTTCCTTAGGCCAAGTGGAACATGTGAATTAGTGCTCAGAGTCTCCAGTCAGTGAAAGTGTATTAGTGATAGCACAGGATTCCAAACTGTGTTTATTTGCAAGTTCATGGGTGGCTTTGATGGAAGGCGGATCAACATTACCAAGAAAATAACTAAGGGCCCAATCCTATCCAACTTTCCAGCACTGACACAGCCATGCCAACTGGGTGCACACTGCGTCCTGCGGTGGGCGTACAGTCATGGAGGCCTCAAGGTAAGGGAACATTTGCTACATTATGGCTACATCGACGCGGGAAAGTTGGATAGGATTGAGCCTGCAGACGCATTTCTTTTATATCCTTCATGTCAGCTTCAGTGGAGAAAGATGGAATCATTTTCATTCCGCAAGTAAAACGGGGAGCATGTAGATGATGTCCTATGTAAGAGTAGTAGTAGTAACAAAAAAAATTGCACATCTCTCTCTCTCTCTCTCTCTCTCTCTCTCTCTCTCTCTCTCTCTGGCTTTATCAAATAAAATAAGAAAAATTCTTGGTCCCAAGATCTAAGTTTGGATAGGAAGACCAATGGAGAAGACCAATGGGAAGAGAAAAGGAGAAGCAGACATGGGGAGGATTGGGGAAGGTAAATATGAGACTCATGCGTCAGATGCAATATCATCCCTTTCTCTAAACACTACTTCCAAACTATACTGGCTAATACAAAATGTCCACCAGATGTCAGTACAAGCTTGCAAAAACAATACAGCTGAGCTAGCAGCACAGTGGCTTCAGATTGAGAGATTCTAGATTTGTGACTATGCCTTTTTACACTGGAAGTTGCACCAACTCATTTTTTTTTAAAATACTACAGGTTGATTACCCCTTATCCGGACATCCGAAATCCAGACTATTCTAAAATCCAGACGTTTTGGGGGCTATGATTTTTTAAAAAACCTTTTTTTCCAGCATCTGGCTGGCATAGCGCAAGGCATGCTGGGGCACAAAATTGTTTAAAATATTGTATAAAATTACCTCCAGGCTATTTGTATAAGGTGAATATGAGACATAAATGAATTTTGTGTTTAGACTTGGGTTCCATCCGCAAGATACCTCATTATATTTATGCAAATATTCTGCAATCTAGACAAATCTGAAATCCAGACAACTTCCCGTCCCAAGCAGTACTGAGTATTGAGTACAATACTCAACCTGTACTAAAATGTTGCTACTAACCCCCTCCCCCCGGAGCTTTGATTCAAATGTGTATGATGAAGACCTCACAAAGGGAGCATTTGCTTGAAATTGTTCCCAGGCTCACTTCTTTCAATTTCTATTAGCATTATTGCACGCGCTCCCGTGGTGCAGGGTATTGTAAATGCGCCATAAAGCGAGTTTACAGCACCCGGTAAGTAAGGACCGCTGGCGCAGTAGCTGGCAGCCCTTACCCGGGCTCCTGCCCGGCCCTACGCCCACCGGAGCAGGTAAGTCCTACCCCAGCCGGGGCAAGGGCAGGGGGAGGGCGGACTGGGCGGGCAGGGAGGGTGGCCATAGGTCGTCCCGGGGCCTGGAGAAGGCGGAGATATTGGCGGCGAGATCCGCCATATCCTATGCCCTTTCCAGGCCTGGCCCGGCCTTACACGGCCGGCACAAATGTACACAAGCTATGGAGCTTGCGTACATTCGAGGAGGCCCATTGACCGCTGCTTACACCTGGGGAAGGGGACAATCTTCCCATTACCTTGAGGTGCACCAGGGCTGCCCCGGGACAGTCCTGAACCTGCATAGGATACAATGGCCGACTCTTTAGGCTGGCTGCCGTATTTTACACAGGATTGTGCTATTTGCAGAGGACAATATGGCATTCTTTCCAAGATCAAGATGACTGCAATCCATGTAATCCAAGCTCTCGCCATTTACCATCTTCACATATCTGCATAAACCGATCCTAATATCCCATCTTTTTATGTCCAGGAGATGAGAGGCTGTTTGAAATCCGTCTCAATGCCACCTGTCTGTGCCGCCAATTTAGTTTTCTGCTATAGTTATCAAGAGGACACTGCCACATAACAATGTGCTCTTATTTTCCATTCATTATTGCATAAACCTCAATCACTCCTTCCACTAAAAGATTCAGACAGGCAATCAAACACTTAGAAATCCAACATAAAGGCTGTCAACCCAGCCTCAGCTTTATGAATCTCTCTTTCTATCCTAAGGGCGTACTAAATATTTTGCATTCAGTTCAAAACACTTGTGAAGGTGAGAAGGGAGACCAGTTTAGCAGGCAGCCAAAACAGCCAGCAATTAAAGGCAAGGACCTGACCTTTTAATTCAGTGAAGAGGCATAACTAGCAGGACAAACTGAACGTTTTCTGTGCCAGTAAATGTGGTACTGCACTTGTGGTAGTGAAGAGCCTTACCATAATCAGATCATGTATTAGGAAGAAAGAAGATGGGGAGAGAGGGGGGGAAGTAGCATGTCAATTTGAGAGCAGGGGTAGGGCGTATGATGCAAAGATAGCTACCATGCAATTGGGCATCAAGGTCCTACATGCTTCGAGATGTCTGGGCCACACATCTGTTCCTCGCCTTTGTGTCACAATTGTGTCACAAGCACATTTGTGGCACCCGGTGAGTAGGTGTTGCCGGCACTGAGGCCTGTACCACCCACCAAAGAGGACAGAGGACAGAGCTGTGGAGCGGGTAAGTCCTGCTCGGAGCAGTGCTGGTGCTGGAGAGGGCGGGGAGGGGCATAACGGGATGAGGGAGGGTGGAGAGGGAGACGTATTAGGCCTGGGAGGGGGTAGGATTGGCGCCCTCAACGGAAGCCATATCCTATCCACCCTAGGTGACGCTGACCCGGGTAGCCCCATAGGGTTACTTGAGGCTGGGGTGTTACTTGGGGTAAGGGGACAAACGTTCCCTCACTCCGATGAGACCCTCAGCCTGCTCCTCTCCAGCACAGGATACAACGTGGGCCTGGCCACCATGCTGTACTGTTGCTGGATACAATTGGGCTATATGTTGAGCTTTAGCATGGGGAGAGGTGGGGCTCTTTCATGGGCCACTGACTGTTGCATGTGAAACCAGATTTTCATAAAAAAATGTTGGAACAGGCCCTCAGTAGGTCAGTGTATTCTGTCTCCTGTGTCAGTTCAATTGCCACAAGCATTATCAGTGGCGTTGCTGCAGGGAGGGCGGAGCTCTAAGTTCCGCCGCGGTCCAACCCTCCGTTACACAGGTGCACGAAGTGGCCCTGCCCCCTCGCCTTCGGAACCATTCAAGTTGGTGAAAGCAACGCGCAGGGAGTCCAACCCTCCGTTACACGGGTGCACCCGCCCCCTCACCTTCGCCCCGCCCCCTCACCTTCGGAACCATTCAAGTCAGTGAAAGCAATGCGCAGGAGACTCCCTGCGCGTTGCTTTCACCAACTTGAATGGTTCCGAAGGCGAGGGGGCAGGGCCGCTTCGTGCACCTGTGTAATGGAGGGTTGGACCGCGGCGGAACTTAGAGCTCCGCCCCCTGCAGCGACGCTAGTGTTACCTTGCTATAGCTCCAGAGATGGTTACACGGTTACAGGTAGATATGCAGGTTGTTGAAGGCTTTGAGAGATTTCACAAGGCAACCATGAAAGACGAAAGAAAATAATCCAAACTATTGGAATGAGTTCAGCCTTGCAGATCCACAGCTTTTACCATCCCCATTTCTATTAGCTCATACGTAATCCAGTTATGGCACATCAGCAGCCTGAAAGGAAAACGCACCAACTCTCTTCCAATTTACACACTAAAAGCTTTCCACACAGTCACTGAGGCTTTTTACTTCCCACAGGTCAAAGTGAGGGTTATTTGATTTCCCACTCTAAGCAAGTTTTTTTTTTTCCTTCAGCAGGTCTGGAGAGATGCTGTCCCCCTCCACCTCCCACCCCTACAAAAGAGGTTAAGGTGCTGTCTGTAAAGCTAAAATTGAAGCAAGCACTGGAATTGAACTGGGGAACACGGTTGCCAGCTTTCTTGCTGGCCTCACTCCTGTGCCTTTAATAGCAGCATGGCATGCCGAAACGTAGCCTGTGAAGTTTGTCTTGGCATTGGGGGAAAAACACGATCAGACAAGTGTTATTGCTTAATGACTTTGTGGGCACAATCCTGTGTAACTTTGCACCGGTGTAACAATAGATGCACTAGCGTCGACAGGGGGAAGCGGGGGGGCGGGCCGCCGGGGGGCGTCGCGCGTATAGGGGTGACGCGCGACGCCCCTCACTTACTTTTTTGCGGCGGAGGTGGGCCCGCCCGCCCTCCCCTGGGTCCGTTTGGCTCTAAAATGAGCCAAAAACGGAGCGGGGAGGGTGCTCCGCTCCTGCGCGTGACGTCACGCGCGGGGGCGGAGCCTCCCCCTTAAGGGTGACGCGCGCCCCCGCTCAGGGGTGTCGCGCGTCGTCGTGACGCCCCTGAATAGATGCACTTACACCGGTGCATTTGCTGTTACACCGGTGCATCTACTGTTACACCGGTGCAAAGTTACACAGGATTGCGCTCTGTGTGTGTGTGTGTCAGGTTGCGCTAGCTAGAGGCACAGAAGCCGGGCACATAAGGAAGTGGGCAACTGTCCTGGAGAGACCTAGATTTTATTTCCTGCTCAGCCATGAAGCTCACTGTGAGCCATTGAGGAAGTCACTGTCTTTCAGCCTAACCTGTCTGAGTTATTGGGAATTTCTTTTTAAAAATCAGTTGGCAGAACTATGGATATCACAGCCCACCTTACTACATAGCACAGTGGGGATGTGTGTGTGTGTTACTGCTCACTGTGTTCTACCAGATTATATTGAGCACCCAAAAGAACATTGTTTATAACCTAATCACATCCTTGTTTATTTGGAAACAAATCTCATTGATTTTCACTTTTAAGGGTAGATCCTTAGAACTGCAGCTGGACAGCATGATTCCATACATAAATGTTTCTCAAAGTGTGTGCTAGGAAAGTGTGCGCTAGGAGCCCTGGCGTTCCCTAAGATCCCTTCAGGGGCTGCATGAGCACACCATAAACAGCTGTCATCTGTCCCTGCCTGGTTTGTGCCAGTGTTCTGGGGCTCCCCAAGGCTCTGTGCATGTGCCAGTGGGGCTCCCCAAGACTCCTTTTAGGAGTGTAAAGGGCTCCGGAGACTGAAAAGTTTGAGAATCGCTGCTGTACATGATTATTTGGACTCAAGTCCTATGGAGTCAATGAGCTGTACTCTGGCATACAGCGCAATCTTATCCAATTTACACCATCGGTGTAACCAGCGGTGCAGTGAGAACGGGAGGCCCCAGAACGGAAAGGGGATTCAAATCCACTTTGAATCCCCTTTGGAGGGAATTTGAATCGCCTTTCCATTCTGGGGCCTCCTGTTCATGCTGTACCGTTGGTTACATCGGTAGTGTAAATTGGATAGGATTGCGCTGATAGTGTGTGTAGGATCTCACCCTTAGTGAACACATAGATATTACATGAAGGCATATGCCCTTGTGTTGTGCTGAACCGGTCTCTCCAAGAAGGTGCTGTTTTATAAACATCTTCCAAAAACAAACCCCTCGTCAGCACGACCAAAGAGAGTGAATGGAACACAAGTAACTTTCTGAAAGTAAAACAAAACAAAACAAAAGGCAGCCTTTAGGAACAAACTACCAATGAAACCCAAAAGGGATTTTCAGCTTGTTGTTAACCTTTCAATGAAAAGTCAATCCATCTTTATGCACTCTATTACAGCTCACAGGTGGACATAGCTGGGAAAAAGGAACTTCTATATAAGAAAAAGCAAATACAGCTGTTTTAGCAAAATAGTTGTGAATGGTTGCCAGATTTCATTGCCACGGGAAAAAAAATAATAAAGAGAACACAGAGAGAGAAAGAGAGTGAAGATTGAAAAAGAGTGCTGATGCAGTCAAAACAGGCCTGAAGTCAGTGGGGAAGGAGGTGGAGAGAGGGAAGAAGAACAAATCTTACATAGTAGGTGGGAGAAATAAAATTAGACTGTTGAGATATACTGCAGGAGCATGGACAGCAATGAACAATAACTCAGAATAGGAATGTTAGTTTACTTCCAGAGAAATACGCTGGCATGTCTGGGTCATCCAGTGAAAGACGCGGCCACTTATTCATCGCAGTGCGCTAGAAATTAGTAAATTCTTGACAGAGCAGGTGTATTTGAAATAATGAGGTTCTGCGACTTGACAGGCAATGGAACGTAGGCCGTTTTCTCTGCTCCCGGCTACAGTTTTCTAATATCAGTTTCTTTGCTCAGTGAAATCATTGTATTTATTTATTGCACTTACATCCTCCTTCCAGTGAGCGCAGAGCAGTTTACATATGGTCCCCAAGCAACCACATATCCAGGCAGCTTCTGGAGCAGACCTGCTTTGCTTCAGCAGTAGCATCGTGCCTTCTACCTATTCTTTGATTAAATCTGACACAACCCAAATCTATGCATGTTTACTCAGAAGAAAGGCCCACAGTGCTCATTGGGTAAGTGGGCACATGATTGCCTCCTTATTCTTACATTTTATATCCTAGTTCTAGTGGTGGCTCTTCATACAAATGTGTTCCTTGCTGCTAGCAGGTTACTGGGGGAAGACTGGGGAGCCTTAAGGCACGTTTACAACCCCCTGGAGCAGTGGAGAGGCAGCCGCTCCGCTCCAAAGCTACACAGGATTGCGCCGTAAGGCAAGTAATACGTGTTTCTCAACACCCAATTTCTTGCCATCTTCAATGGCAACTTTTTATCCTGTCTTCGGTAAACATCTGACTTGGAGCGATTTTGTTAACATCAGGATTTTGTTAACATCCTGCTAATGGGGCAAAGTGGTGTCCTCTTATATTTAGCAGGGGGAGAGCAACTGTTCCTTTCCACCCCAGTGTGGCGTCTTTTTCAGTGGCTGTTGCTGGTGTCTCTTCTTCTCCATCTCTTTTTAGACTGTGAGCACTTTGGGGACAGGGAGCCATTTTATTGATTTGTTTTGCTACGTAAACCACTTTGTGAACTATTTTTTGTTGAAAAGCGGTATATAATAATAATGATAATAATAATATTAATAATGTTCTTTATTGTTTCATGCTGTGCTCTCTTCATAAAAATACTGTTAAAAGAACACACTGAGTGAAACTTTCAAGGACTAGCTGTAGAGATGACACATGGGGCAAGAGAGAAAAGCACACAGTCAATCGATTAGCTGCTTTACAGTCTGAGAAACTTTTGTAGAATCTAAAAGAATAGAAAACCTATTCAAAAGTAGTTTTGGGATACAGGCCACCAACCACAATTTTCCATCTATTTTTTCCTTCCAATATCTCTTTGCCTGTACAGTATAGCTTTTCAAATCGATTGATTGATTGTATACCTTTCCAATACTACTAGTCACCCATTCTAGGTAAAACACATTTTTCAGGAACCTCATTATAAAGCATAAAGCAACATTATAAAGATCAATTAAGGCAAAAGTTCAATCATTTCTGAACAAGAAAAAGGTAGAGGAGAAATCTTGCTACACCTCTGGCTCCATCTGCAGTTGCAGTTTCCAAGAACGTATCGACACCTTTAAGTGAGGACTTGCTGTATTTCTCTCCCCCCATTCCACCACTGCAACCTGGAGGCAGCACACAGTCATTTTTCCATGAGCAGTGAGTGGTGCCATCTGGAACTATGTGCCTTTTGGGGACAAAATGCAAGGTAAAATCACAGACAAGCAAGTTAAGCATCTGTTCAATGAGAAGACAAGTATAATCTCGTATCTAAATTAAACTTTAGTTGTAACTTCAAAGTTAGAACTGTAATCTAACGAGGAAGGGAATATGAGGATCTAGTGAATGGGACACAGCATAGCAGCTAGGTGGGGAAAATAGACTCAAAAATAATTAAATAAAGGGGAGCAGGGCAGAAACTGGACAGGTAAAGCCCGAAAAGAATTACATCTTAATTCTAAATAGGACTACTCTGAACTCGTATTAGTAATGTACAGAGGCATTTGGAAACAACAGGACAAAAGTGTGTGTGTGTGTGTGTGTGTGTGTGTGTGTGTGTGTGTGTGTGTGTGTGTGTAAGAAAGAGAGGGGGAAGCTAACTCCTCTTCTGAAGTCAAATGTTTCTAATGTTAGAAACAGAGGCGCCAGATTGCGACGGGGCGCCCGGGCAAGGGGGAGGAGTGTCCGCCCTCTGCAGCCAATAGAAGGCTGGAGGGAGGCAGCTGCGCGTGCAGCACGTCTCCTATCCCCCCCCCCCCGCCGGTTTTGCTATCATTTTGGAGCCAAACAGGCTCCAGGGAGGGAGGGCTGAACAGAAGACGGCCGAAGCAACCGGTAAGAGACACGGCGGGCGCCTGGAGCAGCTGCTCTGCACGCCCATCAGGCACGGGCCGCGCGCCCGTGCCTGGAGCAGCTGCTCCACACGCTCCGCCCTGCTTACGCCGCTGGTTAGAACTCTTTAGAAACTTTCCAATCATATTTTGAATGGATAGCACTATGGCCACTGTTCCCTATCAATTCAGCAACATTTATGTCTCACTCTAGGTCCTGCTGTATAGGATTAAGGCTAGGTCACCTCATTCTCTAGCTACATCTGCCGTATGGCCCTTCTCAGTGTATATCTATATACTAGTTTTCCCTTCTTCAAGTTTAAAATAAGTCTGGGTTTCTGGTTGAGTGTCATTGCAACCAATCAAGCATTAACTGCTACAGCAGAGCTAAAATGCAGCAAGTTTCTACATAGGATTTGACTCCTGACTACTCGTGCTCTTCCTTGCTGTGCCTTCATTAAAACCTCAGTTTCTTAAATGAATGATTAATAAACACCTTCTCCTTGCACAGACACCTTAACTTGCCTGTTTGCTTCCCACTTACCTTGATGCTTTGGCCACTGGGGTCCCCTTTTGCTCATAAATGGCCCCATTTTAAGTGCAGGCGGTTTACCCATGGAGTAGCAACTTTATCCAACAACGGTCTGGGCAGGGTGAGGGGGGCAGTCATTACTCCAGTTTAATCTGTCCACATATGCTTACCAGATCTCCAACAGGGACAGAGTGCTAGACCTTTAGGAGAAGGAATGAGGGCAGGTATAGCTTGTTAAACCTTAGAGCACAATCCTAGGCATGTCTACTCAGAAGCAAGCCCCATTGTGTTCAGTGGGGCTTGCTTCTGAGTAGACATGCCTAGGATTGTGCTCTAGGACTTAACAAGCTACACCTGCCCACATTCCTTTTCCTAAAGGTCTAGCACTCTGTCCCGGTTGGAGATCTGGTAAGCCTATCCCTGAGGCATCGGGTGGGGCCACTGAGATACAGGAAGGTGGACTAGATGGGCCTTTGGCCTGATCCAGCAAGGCTCTTCTTAGATTCATCTCATAACTCAGGGTTCACGTGGGCACTTACAGTATGTAGCAGTTCTAAGTCCCCTTAATTTGCTTTAATGCACTGGCTGCTCACAAGAAATCAATAAGGTTGTCAAGGCAATAATCCTCAAGGAACAAAGAGTTCCGTGTGGGTGGATTTTTTTTTTTAAATAGGGTTAGCTGTGTTAATAAAAGACTAAGTATTTTCTTGCATAATTAAGACTCATTAGCCACATCCAGAATACACATGTATTTATCCCCATGGTAGCCTCCTGCATCCATATTTGTCATAGTAATTACAATATAAGATGCTTATCTGAAGCACCCTGTGGAGTAACATAAGAAACCTGATTAAAATATTGTAGGTGCATGTGGTCCCAGACAGAGCTTCCACCCAAGTTCTCCTAAAGTGAAATTTTGAGATTAATTTATGGGTTCTTGCTCAGGCTCCTGCTAAGATTGCTCCTTGCTCAGGCTCCTCCACGCCCAGAACCCTGAATTAGCCATGTTAGTAAAAACAGAACTATCTGACAATCCGATCTTGTTCAGATATAACCTTTTCTGGCTCAAACGTGGTGCAGAGGCGGCAGGAACCTTCTGTAGGCTCCTCCGAGCCGTTCCGCCTCATTCTCTGCTGCCGCCGCCTGGTATAATCCCCCCGCCTGCTGCCCGGGGACGGTCCGCCCTCCGCCCCATCCCATCCTACCCCTCTGCCTAGCTTTCCCTGCAGCTCAAGTAGCGTGGCAAAAATGGAGTTCTTCACTGCTTGTTTTCAAATCATGATATAAAAGGGTATACTTTGGTGCCCCTTCCTAAACACCAGCCATGAAATGGTGGTAGCTGAACAGAGTTTGGATGGATGGTAAAGGCAGAAGGTGGCACCATTATTCAGCCCAAGGTCAATATTATGAGTCTGCAGCCATATCTGAGAATATTTTCTCTCACACGCTGCACTCCTCCACGTTACACCCAGCAAATCCATTGCCATCTGCTTATCACCAGTGTAAGAATAGTCAGCTCTGAAGGGGATGGATTTCACCCTGCCTAACAGCCCAATCCTGTTCTAAAGATTCGCTGGGCAGCCAAGGCCGCCAGCTGGATTCTGAGCTCCGCCGCGGGCAGCCTGCAGCAAGCAGCCTGCGGCGGAAAGTCTACTCAGGGAAGGGGACGCTCGTTCCCTTCCCAGAGTGTAACAGCAGCTGGGGCCGATAGGCCTCCTTGGATTTCCGCCAGCTATTTTGCTGGCGGAAGTTGGAGGAGGCCGTGTAACGGCTCAGCCGATCGGCGGGGGTCAGGATTCGACTGAGGCCGATCCCTCCCCCAATCGGCTGGGCATATTGGCCCCCGCTGTTTGCTCCCAAACCGCCCCCCCCTCTGCTGGATCCTTACCTGTGTCTGGCGGCGGGCGGGAGCCAGTCCGGGCGGTGGAGCAGGGCAGGCCAGCCTTGCACCGGCCTTCCCTGCTCGTGAGTTGTTGCGAAAGTGCTTTACGGCACTTTCACGATGTCTTCAGCCAGCGGAATGCTTGTTCCGACAGCCAAATTTAGTATAGGATTGCGCTGTAAGTTCTCTATCTTATTGCTCTCACTTTTTTCCTCCTGGGCCAAATGGTTTGAAAAGAGAGAGTGAGAGCAAAAGAAGAAGATAGAGAACTTAGGCAGGGTGACAACAAATAAGAGGCCAGGACCTTGATCCAACCCCTCTTCCACCACAGGAAAGAGAGAGCAAGCTAGCAAAAGCAAGCCGGCAGTAGTACAGTCAAGCCATTAGCACCACAGCTTGTGAAATGTACCCACCACAAATCCAAGAAAAACAACTGGGGGACGCAGCATTCAGGCCCTCCACTAAACATATCAGCACTTTCATTTGAGGGAACAGCTACAGTAGAAGCAAGGGTAACCACCGTTTTGGACTTTCAGAGCCAGAACACCCAGACGAAACAAGGGAAAATTGTTTCGTGTTGTGGGAGGTTTTTATAAATTTCATTATTTCTTTTCTTTCTGCCTGTTGACAAGCTTGAGAGTAAAGCTATTGGTACCCTGAAGGCCAACCTAGGCACTACAGATGTGAACAACCCCCTAATTTTTTTTTTTTAGTATAATGGAAGATGTGCTAATATGCAGCTGCAGCGAGCTCTCAGCCCTGCTCTTGGAGAAGAACTTCACACATCTTGATGCGATGACATTCTGTGTGTTCACATTTCTACTTCAAATGATTGGTTGACATTGGCACGGTTGGAGGACGTCGACACACAGGAAAACGCTGTGTGATGCTGTGGCATCAAGATATGGGTGATTTCTACCAGCAGCTGCTACATAGGGGAGCTTGGCAGACAGCAAATGTTTTGGTTACAGCCTCATCTATCGCTCAAGCTTGCTGTCCAAGCCGGAAGTGTTTTATGTCCAGACAGGCCTCTACATTCTCACAGTGTGTGTAGCTGAGAGGGGGGGGAAATATTTTTATATTGCTACAAACTTTTCATCACAAAGAAAATGAACTATTGCAAGCAAGAGGTATAATGATTGAGAAAAAACATTTTGCGGCATCTTTACTGAGCATGAAATTCTCGCAACTGCCTCGAAGCATATCAAAAAGTGGGTTGAATTGTCAACACAGCTTGATTGCAAAACAACAATGGAGGAGCCGCATCAGAAACTGTTCCCAGCTTTAAAACCAAAGTGGCAACATGGTCTTAAATGGCTTGCAGCTATAGATCAATTCTCGGTCAGCAGTATTTGGCTCTTCTAGTAGCTATAGTGAACTGAGTGAAGAACTTTACAGGTGGGAATGACATGAAAATTGCTGCAAGAATGACTAAGAGAGGTTGGAAAGGAACAAGTGGGATTACAAAATAGCAGAAGAGGGAACCCTGGATGAGTTTGGCAGAGGTGTGCTGTGTGTCAAGGAGATTGGAAACTGGGCTGCTTTGGGGAAAGGGGCTGTACTAAGAGGACAGGTTAATACTGGGTTACTTCTGAGGGAATTTTTCTTTCTCTGTTCTTTGTAAAAATGTAAAGTACTGGAAATATTGCATCATCCCCCCCCCTTTTGCAACTTTGTTATTAATTTGGAAGCTGCCCTCAGCCTTTGGGATAAAGTGGGATATGAAAAAAATATATTTAAATACATATACACAATTGTATCCTGTCATGGCAGGGTCTCAGAATAAATTATTAACCACAATTTGGAGATTTTTTAAAAAATGGAAAGATGTATTCCCCTATCCTTTACTGTACTATCAATCAACATCAGGTGGGACCCATAACAAAATTCAGTCGGTGTCGATAGGGTACAAAATATCAGGAAAACTAGTATTGATGAATTGCTAGTGTTTATTCTTCTTATTTCTACTGGATACAGAGTATAAAACAACAAAATAATTATGTTTAGAACAATATCTCTCTCTCTCTCTCTCTCTCTCTCTCTCTCTCTCTCTCTCTCTCTCTCTCTCTCACACACACACACACACACACACACACACACACACAAGATGAACTTGTAATGGTGGGAATGACCACAGACAGAGGATGAGATGTGGATGACACAATGCAATAAAACAATCATATCTAATTTTACACTTAAAAACATGCAATCTAATAAAACAATAACATGACTAAAAATATGAGATGAAGCAGAGGATTAAACCTTGGGCCACTTTGGCAAATACGTTTTTTGACTGTGTGAGACACACCACAAGAGTCGTGACATAATGGGAGGGGACAGGGAGTGTGCGCTCATGTTCCTGGCCTTTAGGTTCATGACCTTTATCATATGGATGGGGGTGGTTGGAAAAAAAATCATCTGAACCAGACCCTAGTTTCCAGACCATAACAAGTAACTCACTACTGACCAGCAAAGGCTTGAGTAAACAAAAACATCTTCAGCTGATGGCGAAAAGCACTCAAAGAGGGGCTGAACCAAATTTCCATGGACAGCAGTGTTTCAATGGTGCCACCACCAAGAAAGTCCATCTGCATACGTATGTCCTCTTACCCAAATAATAATACTATGGTATTTGGGATGATTGTACATCTCCAGATTTTGTACCTCAGAAACACTATGCAAGTCTACGCAGGTTGTCTTTGCCCTGTTGCAGTGTTACACTGAAAAATGAATGAGCATTCAGATGTGTGTGTTTTTTTTCTTTACCAGTTCAATTAGTTTTAATTCAGGACTCCTTACAGTATCATAAATAGTAACAGTAAAGAATACAAACAGCCAAGGTTTAGCACCTATGCATTTTAACTGTCAAACAAACTGCAGCAAACACTGTATCTTCCTCACATGATTTTACGAACATTGAAATCTGCTCCCAATGGAAAATGTTGTCTACTGCCAGTGATGTGGTATTTATCCCCCTTCAGACAAATCCTTTACGGCAAGGGTTTGTTTAAAAGCAGACTCTCCCCCCCCCCACCCCCTGCCACCTTCCTCTGTGTTTTGAAAAACTGCCTATAACATGTTTGCAACCTCAAAACATAATCTGGACAGGCAACCTTGATTTCACCACTGACAAGGTGCCCCCGGTGATCCCTGTAGGCTCTCACTCTCTTTTGTTCCCTATGCTGCAGAGATGTTATATTATTTGCAAGACAATCTTTGGGTTTGTGATTTTGATGCTAACAACCTTTACTAGTTTTCAGCGAGTGTCAGTCAAACTTTCAAGGGTTCTTTTTTTTCTGACAGTTTTCTGAGCCCCGAGCTCCTGTGCTGAATGTATTAGATTTCCCCAAGCAGCAAGTTGTACTCATGAACATATTTTCCTAAGTATTCATTTACTGACGTCGCAGAACTGACCCTGTATGCATATAATGTTAGGCAGCTGCTGAGCTCTCCCATTGAAATGAATGGGTGCTGGTTTAGAGGCTTTTTCAGTAATAACATTTGGCAGTTAAATAGCACTTTAAAGTGTTTGCAGTGGTTTAAATATATTATCATGAGCATTTCTTACAACAGTCCTGTAAAGTTGGTCAGGGGGTGGTATCCAAAGTGACGCAAACAGAACTTTTGCTTTCACCGCTAGGCTTCCCTGCCCCCCTCCTCCCAATTGGGCTTTGCCTCCAAAACAGCTCTTGAAAGTCAAGAGTCCCTCCAGAACAATGGAAGTTAAGGGATGGATATTGCAGCCGGGGGTGGGGGGCTGGTGGAAATCAAGGGACATCTTGCACAAGTGGAAGTGCCTTTCTACTTGCACAAGGAATCTTCCCTGCGAGCGCACCAGACGAAGCCGTGCGATTCCGGCCAGCCTATCGGCTGGGCGAGGTCACGGGGTGGCCATGCGGCTGAGGGAAAGCAGCAGGCGTTTGCTGGCTCCTCAGTCGCCATCTGTGAAGCTATCCCCTCCCGCCCGCCCTCGGTATAGTCTGGGATTAGCCGGTCGCCTTTGAGAGCCAGGTAGGAATTTTTGGCCGCCAACCAATTGGTATGAAGTTGGTGGTTTTTTTCACCTACCTCAGACTGTGTCGAGGGATTTGACACTTAGCCAGTGGGTCACCTGGCAGGTGACGTGCGAGTATGGATAGGTAGGATGGAAGGGGCTCGGAGTGCAGCTTGAGGTCAGCAAGGTCAGGAGGTGAGCCAGAACTGCTCATAACGACGCTTGACCGGGTCGGTGAGGCTGGCTAGCAAGCCCCCTGGCTGGAGTAAGTGAAGACCACCACCCGGCTTGGCCTGTGGGAATCTAAACTGCTCTGCTGTCTCAACCCTTCGTGGTTGGCTGTGATAGGCTCCCTTGGACAGTGACCAAGGGGGCCTGGAGTCAGGATGTTTACGCCAAATTAAAAGAGGGGGAGGTAGACGGTTAGTGCCATTTCCCCCAGTTAGTGCCCGCATGCCTTTGGGTTGTTTGAATTGCCCAAGTTAGTTCCCTCTGCAGGTCTGTGTTAATCAATAAAGTGACCATATATCCAAACGTGCATTTGTCTGGTGTGCTTATTTCAGGGGTGTAAGGGTAATCCAAACTGCAGATGAGAACAGTGGCAATAGGAGCTAAAGGTTTGCCTAAGAATATGCAGTGGATTTATGACTGAAGCAAGATTCGAGTCCTGGATTTCCCAGCTGAAAATCTTAAGTTTTTATAACGCATTACCCAAACAAGACCCAAGAAAGAAGAGGCCAGTTCATACTTTTCCAGTTTGATTGCCAAATCTGGCAGACATTTTGCTGGCATTGTTTTTCACATAACCCTGTTAAACTGTGACAGACAACAAAAGTGTTCACAGATGGGCAGCCCAATCCTGTGTAAGATGCACTTTCACAGTAAGTGTAAGATGCAATCCTGTGTAAGATGGGTGCACTTCAAGGGAAGGGGACGATTGTCCCCTTCCCTCGGTATAAGTGGCCTGAGGCCCTATGGGCCTACTGAAATGTACGCCAGCTCTGGAGCTGGCGTACATTCGAGCCCTCCGTGTAGGACCGCACCGGGTCGGGAGAGGGCTTTGGATATCGGTGGAGCTCCCCCTGTCCCTGTCCCAGACGGTGTAGGCCTTACTTGCTCTGGTGGGTGCAGGGCAAGGTAGGAGCCCGGGTAAGGGCCACCGGCTGCTGCGCCAGCGGTCCTTACTTGCCGGGTGCCATAAATGCACTTAACGGCGCGTTTACTACACCCTACCCTGGGGAGGGAGCGTGCACTCCCCTGGCACTGGGCTACACAGGATTGTGCCATTAAATACCCTGCAAAACAGGGAGGCAGAAGAGAGCAGACATTATCAGCCAATCATCCCTGAGCACAGCCATTCAGAGAACCAGTTTTCTTTTAAGGTATGTGATCTTCCAGAGGGCAGAGATTCTTCTTTTTATGTAAGTCTGTTTGCACCCATACTCTGGTGAAAATTTTAGTGTAATTGAAAGTATTTGTATGTATGTTTTGTTACATCATCAATATTTTCGTTTCCTTTATTTCAGGGCAGGGGACACACATCTGTAAACATACTGAGCACCTGCCAGGAGAGCATAGACCAGACAATGGCTGTTTGCTGGGCTGGACTGATGGCAAGAGGCTTCGGACCCACAGGCCAGGAGGTCTACACTTTTAAACCAGGTAATCAACACCGCCACCCCTTTGATTTAGTGAATGTTTATGGATATTTGTTGAATCCTTGCATTCAAATGGAGATTTCACAGCTCTAAAATTTAGATGGAAGTTACTGACTCTAAATCTTGCTGGAACAGATTTTGTACCTTGTGATCTCAACCACCACTTAAGAGCTCCTATTTTTTATTTTTATTTGGGGGGGGGGAAACATAGCAAAACAAGGATCCCTGACTCCAGCAGTCCTCACCAGTGGTCCTTGATGACTGGAGTCCAATCAAAGAGGCTTGTTTATGAGCAAACAGTCCTCCAAACTAGCCACCACCCTATCAACTGGGTGTGAAAGACAACAGCAAAACCCAGAAGGGGTTTTCAGTTAGCAAAGGAGGATCCCTTTATTAGTTCACCCCACCTAAGGTCCCACAGAATTCTATGGGGTAGAAAGACCCTGAGCCCTTGGGTCTCGTGTTCATTGCCCTCTGCCTTACTCACTGCTATCCTGCTTTGCTGTCAGTCTATGGAGCATTAATCTGCTGGTGCTGCATCAAGTCACCCCCATTCCAGCCGCCATCCAAGTACCACCATGCCAGCCAGGACCCAGGATTAGTAACACTCTGCACCAGTGGTGTTCCTGGAGGGGGTGTGGCATCATAAGTGATGCAAGGTGCTGCATCACACCTTGCAAACTGGCAGTCCCTCCCACTTGCCCCCAGAGCCATTCGAGCGACAAAGGAATCTCTTTCTCAAGAGAGAAAGGGAAGCGCAGGACTAATGATTGATTAGAAGAAGTGCTAGTACATGCCAACTGTGGCAGATGGGTGTGCCCTGCAAAATCACCATTGGGGTACACAGAAGCTGGGCTGACTTATCCATTAGGCACAGTGCCTAGGGCCCATGATACTTTTAGGGTTCCATGAAAATGTTTATTTTTATTTTTAATCAGAAGGAAAAAGAAACTTTTAGGGTCAAAGAAAATGTTTTATTTTTTTTCTCCATCAGAAAAAAATTAACTTTTAGGGCCCACAAAAATGTGTTAAATTTTGCTTAAAACAGAAAAAAGTGCTCTTTCTATACCCATCACTTTCACCCCACTTTCAGTGCTGGTTCTACTATATATTGCACTGTATCCTGACTGTTCCCTGGAAGGACAGGTACTGAGGCTGAAGCTCAACTATTTTGGCCACCTAATGCGAAGAGAGGACTCTCTGGAGAAGACTCTGATGCTGAGAAAGACTGAACGCAAAAGGAGAAGGGGAAGGCAAAGGATGAGATGGTTAGACAGCATCACCGATGCAACGAACATGAAAATGAGCGAACTCAGGAAGATAGTGGAGGACAGGAAGGCCTGGCGGGATATGGTTCATGGGATCACGAAGGGCCGGACACGACTTAACGACTGAACAACAACAACAACAACATCAATCCCTAGAAGAATCATAACTTGGTTTACTTCCCAATTTGCTTAGACAACAGCCATAACAAATATCAAAAATATTCATGTTTTATTACTGTCATTTGGCAAAGCACGATCATTATTTTCCCCAGTAGGGGGTGAGGCAGGAAAATGTTTGAAGGTTCCTCTTCTGGAATAATGAGTGCTCAGCATGCCCTGCAGTTACTCAGTCAGCTACAGTGATGGCAATATTATTGGATAGAATTTTGAACAAGGAGTAAAGAAAGATCCCAAAGAAATAAAGGTCGGATCTGAATATGCATTTTTTCTTCCTCCCAATGTCTAAAATAAAAGGGCCATTACACTTTAAATTGACAGATCAAACAAGGGACTTTATTTTATGGAGTTAGGATGCATATCTTATCGATAGCACAAGTTATCTGTGCTATAGCACACTGTAATGAAACTTTACTGGATAATTTAGTACGGGTGCCCCTATTTCAGATAAGAGGTTCATCTGGCTCTCTCTCCAGAACCTGAAATAAATTCAAAACCAGCTTCCTGCTGTTTTCATGGCTGTCACTGGGGCAAATCTGCCTGCTGCTTCCCCAGCGCTTGCTGATGCAGGCAGCCTGCCTTTTTTTCCATTGGACTCCAGCTGCCCTGCCTTTTTTTCATTGGAAGCCAGCCATGATTGCAGCCAAGGGACTGAGGCAGCTCTGCTAGCTGCCGCCTGTGTATTGTAATGTGTGTGTGGGCTGCTTAACTGTCTGTGCTGGAGCAGAAAGGAACGTTTCGGGAAAGGTAAGGTACTTTTCTTTACTTGTTGGATCAGGCGAGGCTGTGCTTTCCCTGCCTATACATACCTGGGGAAATTGCTTTCCTCGCTCCAGTCATAGTGAAGAGTTGCAATTCAAATTTGAGGCAAAACCCACAGGCCATGCCTTCCTCTCATCACAAAGAGAATTGTCCCAGCTGAGCCCTTTAGCATATTGGTCTTCAGTTAGATGGTTAGGTCCCACAAGCAAGCCCCACACCCTTAGAAGGCTTGGGGAAAGAGTTAGACAAATTCATGAGGAATGGGTCACCCTGGTGTATGATCTACTCTCTGAGGAATAGACAGGAGGAATGCATCTCTGGTGGCCCTGGCCCTAGCAGCTTTCAACACCATTGACTACGGTGTTTTTCTGAGTTGTCTGACCAGATTGGGACTGGGAGGCACAATTCTGCAGTGGCTCCAAACCTTTCTGGCTGATAGAAACCAGATTCCAGAACTGGGTACTGGGAAAACTCCTGTTCTTTGCCCTAGCCTTTGGCCTGTGACATGCCACAGGGTTCCATCTTGTTCCCCATAACATCTACATGAAACGTCTGGGAGAAATCATTGGTGGTGGTGGTGGAGTTGCAGGTGACACTCTGCTCTACCTCTCTGTTCCACCAAATGCTGGGGAAGTTGTAGAAGTCCTAGGTTGTTGCCTGAGATTGGTGAAGGGACTGGATGAGGGCTAACAAATTGAAATTACGGTAAATCTGGACAAAACAGAGGTCTTTTTTGTCTTTAGACCTGCAATTCAGGTATTGGATGGCCAGGTGGTGATGGCAGTGAGGGGGGCTTTTGCCCAGCTTGGGCTAGGGCGCCAATTGCAACCATATCTCAATTGGTGAGACCTGACCACAGTGGTCCACACACTGGTGACATTAAGGCTTGTGTACTGTAACATACTCTACGTGAGCCTGCCCTTGAAGACCATTCAGAAACCGCAACAATGCAGAACGTGGTGGGCTATGTGGTCATGGGGATTAGGCGGTTTGACTCTATCAGACTGCTGCTCCTTTGGCTGCACAGGTTGCTAGTTTTTCAGGTGTGATTCAAGATGCTTCTGGTGTTGTTCTTTAAAGCCCTTCATGACTTCGGGCCTGGGAATTAGAAAGACCTCCTCCTCCCATATGAGACAGCCAGTTCCCTGAGGTCAGCGGGGCCACATTGGGCATTTTGCTAAAAAAGGGAAAGGCAGGATATACAGTAAATGTTTTAAAATAAAATAAAATCTGTATCTGACACCACTAAGAATTGCACATGCTGGTTTCTAGATGGCAGTATGTCTCCGATACAAAAAAGACAAACGTGTTGGAGAGCTACAGAGTGGAATCTCATTCCTTTCCGATTGGAGTCAAGAATCCGAGTTTTCACTCTTATGTTTATAACAGACTTCTCAGAGATTGGATGTGAAATCATGTTGGATGATTATCCACTAGAATGCAAGGCCCTTATCAGACACAGCGATGTCCCTTTGTTGCACTGAGCAAGTTTACTGGTGGAAGCAATCGAAACAGCATGTCCGTAATAGCTTTGAAATAAGGAACAAAGTACACTGTGAAGTGTGAATCGCTACTGTTCAGTAGACTAGCACAGATGTGAACGCTGAATATGCAGGGATTGTTAGGGTATAAAATTAAGCACTTCAGTGGCTACACCGGGCAAGGAAATCAAAGGCAAAAGTCATGTCAATAATATTGTTCCAATAACTTGCATTCTACATCTGAATTCAAATAGCTAAATCTCTCTCTCTCTCTCTCTCTCATGGTTGTTATCCGCCAAGCACTGCTGCATGAAGTTTATACCTGTACATTTCAACCAGACTCCCTCATAGTGCTGCAACATTTAGTCCATTAGTTGGTTAGAGTAATGGATTCAAAATATTTTGATTGTCTTCTGGTTTCCAAGGTTCACGGGTAAATTTTGATTGATTACAAAGGTTGCCCTACGTAAGACCATTCTAAAATAACTGGCCTGGATCAAGCAATGGATTAGTCAAAAAGTCACACTCAAATCTATCAGACAGCAGATTTTTTTTAAATTACTATTTTAAATAGTACAATGGTGTATCCACACCATACATGCTAGGGAATATAGTGCTCACAGAGGAGGGAATGCCTCTTCTAAAATAGTTCCTGTTATGACACATGGATGCACCCTCCCAAAACAAAGAAATGGTGACCTTTTTATTCTGTACCCTTGTTTTTCATATTTGCAGATTTAATACATAAATTATTATTAGGCATAAACAGTAACCAAAAACAAACATTTTTGCCAGAGATTGCCCTTTTGCCATTTAATAGTGAATCTAAAATTATGTTTCTTGGACATCAGAATCCCCAGCTTCGAAGGTGCAGGAGGTCTTCCTAACTGTATCTTCCTCCTGACGGAAGACTATGCGTGTGTGATTTACCCTGCAACATCATGAAAGTCTCCAGAATCTTAATGATGGCAAATTCTGATCTTAATGATATGAATGCCACATGATCAGGCCTCGTTGGGGGCCGTCACATCGGAGTCATGCAGAATCCACTGCACCCACTATTGCTGCCTCCTCTTCCTAGCCCAACTGGCTAAGAGGGGGACAAGGGGGCGATCCAGAGGCACAGTGCAATGCAACCCTCTTATTGTCCCCACCTTCTTATCTCCAGGTAGAATGTTGCCTCAGCCTGCCTCCTCCGTGCCAGTCCTGTTTCAAATAAACAGGAAGAGTGGGGCATGCTGGGTGCTGTTTATTTGAAACAGGACGACACAGAGGCAGCAGGCAGTGTTGAACTTGGAGGTAAGGGGACGGGAAACAGAGCACATCGTGCTCTGCCTCTCTTTGCCCACATGGCTGTAAGCAGCTGAGTGGGCAAAGAGATGTAGAACATGATGGCAACTGTAGTGCGTTTTTTCCCCTGTTCCTCAGGTGACGCTCCACCTTCCTGAAGAAACCTCACGCATTTACGTTTTGCATGTAATCACAAACATCACAAACAACCGCCAGGCAAATGTATCATTTATTTACCCTGAATCTGTGTTCAGTGTGCTAGAGTCCCAGAATCCAATGACTCTGTTGGCAGTGGGCCAGAGGGCATGGCAGAAAGATGAAGGATGCGGGGACCCCTCATCAATTTGCCAGTCCCCCCAACTCGCTGTTCAACACGAGCCTTTTGGTTTACCTCATGGAGAAGCCAGCCCTGCTCATAATGATCATGGAAATGAATCACAGGGGAGTTGAAGTAGATTCCTGAGATGGAAGATGCAAGGAAATCTCAGACATTTACTTTTGCATGTAATCACAAACCTCATGTGATCAGACAAATACTTACAAGGCAAATGTAGCGTTTCCTGTGGGTCTCTGTTCAGCATGCTCATGAAACTCTGGACCCTGACAAACTCGAGTTCCGGAATCCAGAAAATTCCAGAAGGCAAGAAGGGGGACTGGACCTCAGCAGATGTCCAGATTAAGAACTCAGGCCTGCTTAATTTCAGTCAATCTCTAGTTTACTTATCGTACTCTTATTAATAGTTGAAGAGACTTTACAATCAGCGTGTGTGTGTGTGTGTGTGTGTGTGTGTGTGTGTGTGTGTGTGTGTTGTAAAGCAAAGTTCACGCAGCCATGGTGCCACACGCCTCTCAAATGTATTCCCTCCCTCTCTCCAGCTGCTCTTTACCATACATAATTTAATAAGAATAGCAGCATCTGAAACAAGGTTGTTCTGGAGCTATTTTAATCGAGGCCACTCAAATTAAAACCTCTCATGGCAGTAGCAAAGGAGAGCTTTAGCTTCATCTTTCCATTAGGCGAACCTAGGACCAGTCGCACAGTAATGAAGTGTGCATCTTCCAAAAAATAAGAGGGTAAGTTGCACAACATGTAATTGATTGCTCTTCAAAAGTGTCCCTCATGTATGGAAGGGCTCAAAGAGCTCAGCAGGGGATAGTGTGTAATATATTCACCCTGTGTCATTAAGAACTCAGGAAGCTGTGAGCTATTTACTACTCTGGGAGAGGAATTAGATCCTATATTATCAACTCTAGAGTGGGCAGATACTGAAGCTAATATTCTATTCCTACCTCACATCCTTCTATCCCTAAGGATGCCTCTTTTATGAAGAACTATTGATCTATATTATCTGCTCAAGCCAAGTATTTTAGCATTCTGTTTCCCTGCATGACTTTTATGGAGGGAGCTATTGATTTTGACTGTTTGTTATAGATTTTTAAAATTGTTCTTTCAAAACTTTCCTTTCATCTTGCCTGACATCAGCAACGAGAAGAAAGAAGTGAAATATAGAAATCCAGATTTTCTGTATTCCTTAACTATGCAGAGTATACAGGTGCAAAAAGTATAATAGGCTGTTCAGTATTGTAGTCTCAGAGGGGGAATTGAACGCGTCAACATTCAATATGGGATTCAGTTCAATTAGGGAATGTGTTGAATTTACATGTGAATGTCAATCATTCCATTCAATTAGGGAATGTGTCTACAAAATGATTGCTCTATGTGAAATGTATATAAAAACAAGATTTATGTATGTATATAAAAACAATGTAAACTATTCTAAAACATTGTGTTTATTAGAGATTACCATTAACACCATTTAGAAGGTTTTTTAATGCAGTAGTGGATTATAGATCTTGTTTTACATCAATCACATAAACATGGATGAAACATAATTAGAGAAGAGACTGAGGCACAGACAGTGAAATTCTTAACTTTAATTAACATATTCCTCCCTCACTGGTGTCCTTTAGCTTCTATAGGTCTCTTACAGCTTCTTATGTTTCTCATCATTGCCTGATTTGTATCTATAGTAAAGGTAAAGGTGACCCCTGACAATTAAGTCCAGTCGTATCCGACTCTAGGGTGTGGTGCTCATCCCCATTTCAAAGCCGAAGAGCCAGCGTTGTCTGAAGACGCCTCCGTGGTCATGTGGCCGGCATGACTCTCCTTGCCGCAGCGCGTAGCATGCATCTGGAACACGGAGCGCTGTTTACCTTCCCGCAAGCGGTACCTATTTATCTACTCGCATTAACATGCTTAGGAACTTCTAGGTTGGCAGGAACTGGCCAAGCAACGAGAGCTCACCCCGTCGCAGATTCGAACAGCCGACCTTTCGATCGACAGCTCATGGTTCAGAGGTTTAACCCACTGTGCCACCCACTGGCCTGTGTATCTATAGTACTGGTCTACAAATGGGGTATGCCGATAGCATAAAAATGAGATGTGATAGAGCAAATCTGAGATCAGATTTGGAATCAGCACCCTGAAAGTAGTCTAAAACAGGTGCAAAAGTCCAGGCCGGAATTTTTTTTTTTTTGGTAGACCAGTGTAAATTTGCTGTTTTTCATTGATTTTATCAAATGCAATAGTTGATATCTCAAAAACCTGATGTGATAGACAAAAACTGATGCCAGATTTGGAATCAGCGCCCCAAAATTACCTTAAAACCATTGGAATACCTTATGCCAGAAAACGTGTGTTGACCAGTGTAGTCAGTCATGTCAGTAAAGCATGTATGTAACTTGATTATGACATATCATTGCTTCTGTGCACTGTGGAGAACAGAGGCCTAACTCATATCCCTTCCCAGCTGAGTACCACCTCCGGCGCCACTCTCCTGTTGCATACCACTGGAAGTGACTGGCGATGACATCATCACAAGTTACTTCTGGGTTTTCAGGCTTTTGGAGGACAGAAAACGCAAGTAGAAGGCTCTGGGCGGGTGGGAGGACCCGTCTGTTGTTCCTGAAAGGCTTGGCCAAAGGCAGGAGCCTCTTGGGAGCGAAAACATGATGCCAAAAGCACCACGTCGGAGCGGGGTTCTGGCAGTCCGAGTACCACCACCAGTCGGCCAAAGTACCAGTGCTGGTACTAGTACCACTGGTTGAGAACCCCTGGAGTCCAATTGTATAGGGGCCTTGTGCTGCCAGAACTAGCTTCAGCTCATAGGACTGGGCTATTGGTGATATACTTGTGATATTGTTCCTCTTTGCATTGTACTACAGGTTGATTAGCCCTTATCCGGATATCGGAAATCCAGACTATTCCAAAATCCAGACATTGGGGGAGGGGCTTTAGGACTTTTTTAAAAAAAACTTTTTTTCCAGCACCTGACTGGCATATTGTAAGGCATGCTGACAGCTGGGGCACAACATTATTAAAAAAATATTGTATAAAATTAGCTTCAGCCTGTGTGTGTAAGGTGTATATGAGACATAAATGAATTTTGTGTTTAGACTTGGGTCCCATCCCCAAGATATATCATATTTATGCAAATATTCCAAAACTCAGACAACTCCGAAATCCAGACAACTTCCCGTCCCAAGCAGTCTGGATAAGGGGTACTCAACCTGTATAAGCTTTTCTGAAAAGGAGGAAAAATACTCTGAAGTCACAGATGCTGGAAGAAGTAACTACAGGTACAAAGCAAACATCCAAAAAATGTGGCAAATCATCTGGAAATGATAGGCCACCTGCATGTTTTCTAAAGCTATCTTCAAAGCAAATCATCAAAAACTCTTTCTGTGAAATCAGTCTGACAGAAAAAATTTTTCAGGCATGAAGGGTCCTCCAATCTGAATCATTTGGTGGTTTGATGAGGAGCCTATAAAGAGAGACACCCACTGTAATCTGCTCCATATCTAGAGACAACTAAAATGGTTATGGACAATTTACCATAGTTTTCCTTGGTTCTGTTAATTTTCAGCACATTATAAATAGAGGTTCCACTGGGGGGTGGGGACACCTGGGATAGAAATGATTATGCACCTGTTGAACCTATATCTCTGGCCAGCTTGCAAGTTCTGCATACAGAGTAGCTTTTGTAATCACCAATGGTTCACAAACTTTCTGTCTTCAAAAAAGCCTCTCAACATCACTAATTCCGCCACAACACACCCATTGCAGAGGATTCTGTGGAGAAAAAAAGCAATAAGGATTAGTGAGTGAGTAACTAGTAATTAGTGAGTGAGTACTAATCCATGTGCAGTAAGGGAGGGGGCGGTGGAATGGCAATCAAGATAGGGTTACCAGGACATCAACCGGGATGGAGCGATAGCCCCTTAAGGGGGCGGAGCGTGGGCGAGGCCAGTAACCTTAGGGTTACTGGCCCCGCCCACGCTCCGCCCCCTTAAGGGGCTATTGCTCCGTCCCGGTTGACGTTCTGGTAACCCTAAATCAAGAGCAAGTGTGATGTAGAGCAGCATTTCTCAAACTGGGTCGCATACCCACTAGGTGGGTTGTGGCCTGATGCTGAGGTGGGTCGTAAGTTGGGCCTACCTGCCCGCCCTTGCCTTCGTTTGGCTCCAAACTGGAGCCAAATGGAAACAACTGAAAGCTGTGACTTACCTTGTCCTGTCCCTCTGCATCACACTAGGCCTGGGATGGCCTCCGGAGGCCTTTGTAAGCCTCAGAAGGCCTCCAGAAGCAACTAGTGACTTCCGGTTTACTTCTGGGTTCGCAGAAGTCACTTCTGGTTGCTTTCTGAGGCCTGCAGAGCTGAGGCCCATGCCGGGGGACGAGGTGGGTCACAGGGTCCTCCACTGGGAAGCAGGTGGGGCATGGTGGGGGAGGGTTTGAGAACCACTGGGTTAGAGTGTTGTGCTTGGCCTGGAGAACTCTTGCTCAGCCATGAAGTTTACTGGGTGACCTTGAGCCACTCGCCCTCTCTCAGCTTAACATACACAAGGTTGTTGTGAGGCTAAAAAGGGATGGAGAGGAGGAGCCTTGTACACTGAGCTCCTTGGAGAAAGGATATAAATGTGAAAAAGGAAGTTATGTACCTGATCCTATGCATGTGTACTTAGGCTTACCAGATCTCCAACCGGGACAGAGTGCTAGACCTTTAAGAGAAGGAATGTGGGCAGGTGTAGCTTGTTAAGTCCTAGAGCACAATCCTGGGCATGTCTACTCAGAAGCAAGCCCCACTGAACACAATGGGGCTTGCTTCTGAGTAGACATGCCTAGGATTGTGCTCTAAGGTTTAACAAGCTACACCTGCCCACATTCCTTCTCCTAAAGGTCTAGCACTCTGTTCCGGTTGGAGATCCGGTAAGCCTATGTTTACTCAGAAGTTCCAATGAGTTCAATGGGTTTATTCTCAAGAAAGAGCACATGTGATTGCAGTTTCATTTGTTTAATAAAAAAATGTGAGAGAGACTGTAAATGAGATTGAAGAACTGCCCAGCCGGATTCAGCCACCTGCTTCCCTCCTCCTCTGTGCATTATTGTCACTGCTGCTGCGGCTGGGTTTGCGCCCCATCAATTGTTGCTTCACTGTCCTGCTTTTTTGTGGGATGGGTATGTGCACTTTGGAATCCCAGAAACTGAAAACACCTCAGTCCAGGTGGGAGGGAACCCTAATTCTGGGGCATGTTGTTCTATGGTACACATTCACTTCATGTGAAGTGCTAGTCAGGCATGTTGGGCCTTATTATTGCCCCAACTGCTGAAAGTCTGGAGCTCAAAAGCACCAGTCAGTTCCTTTAGGCTGTGCATTCTTGGGAAAGATCAGCCAAAGTGGACAAACTGTCTTTCAGGAAAGCTGGTCTGCCATTTCTGATCTTCTTTTATTAAGGAACCTCTGATGAACTTCTGAAGAATCCCAGGGTTCTGTGGAACACAGTTTAAAAAGCAGTTACAAACAATTACATCGGCCTATCAGGGGTGGCCAACCTTCCACCATTCGGACCTCTGCGTTCTTAAGAGTTGTGTAGAAGACAGAATCTTGGCAGCTGCAATTGCTGATGGTGCTGCTAAAGTTGCTTCACCTGCTGAAATACCCTTGCCTATACAACCATTAAAGGGCCAGGAGCATTCATGTTGAACGGTTGGCCACCCTGCCCTGGCCTACATACATAGTAGATACACATGATGTCCAAGAGTGAGTGAATGAGTGTGATTTGTGTAGATAAAACTGCTAACTGCAACCAATACAGGTGGGCCCCCATATCCGCTGGGGATATGTTCCAGGCCCCTCCATGGGTACTTGAAACCGTGGATAAGAGCGAACACCCCCTCCATGGTTTCCTGAGGCCACCCCCACCCTGCCTCCCCAGCTCTTATTTTTCTTTCAGCAAGCTTTGTTTCTTTCTTAAAACAAACAGAGAAGCAGCCTCCATTGCAGGCAAGTAGAACGAGACTAAGTCCTAGAGAGGCTCTGCAAGGTTTCTGTTAACCTTGCAGAACCTCTCTAGTACTTAGTCTCGTTCTACTGGCCTGTAATAAGCAGCCAGAGGCTGCTTCTCCTGTTTCTTTAAGGAAGAAACAAAGCTTACTGGGAAAAAAGTAAAAAACTGGGGGGGTCCCCACGATCCGTGGATAACTGAAACCGTGGATAGCGAATCAGTGGATATGGGGGCCCACCTGTACTGTACAGTACTTTTAAACTATATTTTAAGGGTTAGTGTTTTCTTTCTGGATTTTTCAGTAGTCTTAAATATATCCAGGATTGGGTCTTTAAACTCTTCAGACAAACCTTGCCTTCCCCATGTTTGCTCCTATGACTGAAATATGAACTGGTGACCCTGATTGTAGCTTGAAGTTTACTGTTGAGAGGAATCTGCAGGCAGGACTCAATTTTGTTGATTTTCCCCCACCACCACCATCTCAGAATCAGTTATGTGAGCTGGTCTGTAGTACCATGCTGTTTAAAAAAAGCACCCCATCCCATCAGCCTCTATTTGGTATTATTGCTATGTAAGGTCACTGCAATCCTAAAATGAAAGGGAAAGAATCACGCACACAGCTGGAGGGGTCCTTTAATTATTCCTGTTGTCTTTTGCATAACGGAAGTGGCAAAGCATTTGACTCTGAACAGCTTTTGTAGCTCAGTGGGATTGAAGCCAGGAGGAGGGTTTGGGAGACCAAAGAAGAGCACAGAGAACATACATTTCTGTCATTAAAAAAAATGCATGGTGGGATTTGTGGTGAATACACAGAAAGAGAGAGCATCTCTTTTTCTTTTAATCTCTCTTGTTTTATCTTCTTCTAAGAGGCTTGCATTAATTGCCTTTTGTTTCATTCTGAGCAGATTAGCTGCACTTAGGACTTTGAACTAAAGAAAGCCAAATGTCACACAGACTCGTCTATTTTTGTCTCCTTGCACATACGCTAAAAGAGAAAAAAAAACCCTTTAAATGGGATTGCTCTTCTCAGATTCCTTCAATTGTCTCAAGTGGTATTATTTGAGACACTTCCTTTCAAAGATGGCTTACATTATGTTTTTCTGGTTCTCCCTCACATCTCGGCTATTCCTTGTGGGAGCCATCAAAGTCCTCTGTCACTTGCTATTTTATCTCCTTTTCATTTCCCAACTGTTCTTCAGATGCTTTGCAGGGCTGATTAGGGGTCACATTTCAATGCCTTTTAAAATGTGGCTGGGAATTTCAGCCACTACACTTTCTATGTCTTCCACAGAAGACACAGAAAAGAAACTGTGCCCACGGCAAGACGCAGTGGCCTGGGGGAAGGGTGCCTCAGTGCTGTGTTTGCAAAGCTATAAAGAAGCAGCAGCATCCCTCCTCAAACACTCGGTTTTGTTGGGATTGCTAGCAGTTCTGGCTCACATTTGTTTGCCACTCTTTGTAGGGTACATCATCCTAATGTTGCAGAGGATTCTGGGGCACCTTCCCCGTCTCTGGAGAACCAGCTGTGCTGAAAGCAGCCTGAGGACAGACTTGCAGGTTCTTTCTGGCATGACAGGCACCCATTGAACTATGTCACCCTAGGCTTAGGCAGCTGCCTGTATGGTTGAGGTGGCCTTCAATCTTTAGGGTGATTAGTCTGGATTATTTATTACAGAAAGTAATGCTGTCTTACCTACAACATATAAACATCTGTTGTCAGTACTCTATTCCTTATTGCTAGGATATGTGAAACCCACCTGAGAAATGTCATTGATTTTAGAATTGAATGGAGTGAAAAGAATTGCAATTCTTACTAATATTTCACCAAAGCAGGACTCCCTCAATTAAATGTTGCATGGCATTTTAGCAAAATATTAATTGGCAGACGGTGGAAAAAATGCTATTGGTCATATTGAAATTTGTTTCATTTCCTTAGACATCCCTGTATGTGTTTTGCCTGAGGAGGACCCTTCAGACTTGGGAGCAACTCGGCCCTCTAGGGAGCTCTGACTAGCCGCTATTCTTGGAATAGCAGATTCCATCCTAGAGTTCCGTAGCAAGCAAATAATATGCTGCTTATGATTAGTGCCACAACCATACCAATGGGTGTACCAAGAAACTTCACATTCTTTTGGATTAAATTTTAAGTGATCCTACACTTCCTTAGGGGCCATGGCTTAGTGGTTAAGACGCTGAACTGCGGAAGGTTGGAAGGACAGCAGTTCGAGACCCAAGTGCCGCGTGACAGAGTGAGCTCCAGTCTCCTGTCCCAGGCTAGCTCCTGCCAACCTACCGTGTTTCCCCGAAAATAAGACGTCCCCCGAAAGTAAGACCTCCCCCCATTTTTGCATGATTTTTACTGGCACTTAAAAATATAAGACCTCCCTAAAAGTAAGACCTAGCATGGCTCCCCGTGATTTCCATTCCTCCTGCCCGGAGCCGCCTTCCAGACCCCTCTGTTCTGCTGCTACCTCCTGCTTTTCTTTCCCTGGCGCTGCAGCTTGTCCGTTTGCAGCCACGTTGCCTGCTGGCCCCGGATTTATCCTGTGCTCCTCCTTTCCTCTGCCTCCCTCTGGCTCGCGAGGGAGAGCCTTGGCTTTTAACTTGATATAAACTTCCCAGGCGCTTCTCTGCACTCGCCCCTTCCTCCTCCTCTCTCTGTGCGTGCAGAGAAGCTTGTGTGTGCGTGCGTGCGTGCGTGCGTGCGTGCGTGCGTGCGTGCGCTCGTTCACTCACTCAACTTTCTCAGCTTGGAAGCTCTGCTGGATGAGTCTCTCTATCTCCCCATGTTAGCAACGCACACCCCATTCCCCTTCATCCACCTCCCCTCTCTCTCTTCCCCCACATTAGCAGCAGGGAGTCCGCTTCACATGCCGCCAAACCCACCCTCTCTCGGGATTGCCAGGCCAGCATAGCTCCCCGGTGCGAAAGGACCCCGGGGGCTGAGACTGGAAAAGGAGAAGGGATGCATTTCAGAAGGGGGGGGGGAGAATGCAATCACGGACAGATGGAAGCAGAGAAGCAATCACTCACTCACTCAGGAGAACCTCAGTTGAGTTGGAACGGGAGGAAAAGGGGTGGTGGAAAAATTACACAGCCTTACATCCACATCAGCGTGTGTTTGAGAGAGTAAGTTGGAGGGTCTTGTTTGAACCACACTGATTGTGTTTATTCAGCCCGACTCAGCTGGGAACAATAAGACCTCCCTGAAAATAAGACCTCCTGCATTTTTTGGAGGCAAAAATAATATAAGTCCCTGTCAGTAGCAGTTTGAAAGCAAGAAATTGCAAGTAGATAAATAGGTACCGTTGTGGCCGGAAAGTAACAGTGTTCCGTTACTCATGTGGGTCACATGACCATGGAAGCGTCTTTGGACAGCATTGGCTCTATAGAAAGGGAGATGACCACCGCTCCCTAGAGTCGGACACGACTGGCTTTTGAGCAGGGGCTACCTTTACCTTTACACTTCCTTCGATATGTCAAAGCATTGCCTGCATTGTGGTTTTGGCAGTATGAAGATTTATTTAATCAATTAAATAATCGGGAAACATTCTTCATTTGTGTGGTCCTAGTCAAACCCTGCTTTTTTGAATAATAAAAGTTGGAGTTATCAGGAAACCAGACTTTGAACCAGGTACAAAATTCCATATAGAATTGCAGAATAAAAACAGTGGCTGCTTACCAAAAATTTTAACATGTGTAAAATGAGGGACATGCATGGGAATTTTCCTACCGTCTCACCACAACAGCCCCTGAAAATCTAGTCCTGAGGCTCACAGGACCCTCTTGAACATGATGGGATGCAGCACAGGGGCTGCTGAATGGAGAGGAAATTGGCAAAGTTGCCTCTCTCTCTCTCCTTGTGTGAATGGCAGTACCTTCTGTTCATTCAAAAACAGTCTAGTTGGCTTTGAAGACACAATTTATTATTTCCCATTTGAGAACAAAGAAATAAAGATGTTTATCAAGAAGTGGTTACCTTAACCATTAGGAAATCCTGCCCTTATATTGGTAAAATTAAATATGCATGTAAATATTGCACAACCATGTTACGAACGTGGAAGTAGTTGCCAACCTAGGCATTTTATAAAATGATCACAGACTGTTTCAGGAAATATTCGTGTATACATTTAAAATGAAAGCCAAAGGCCCTTGCAAAGTATTTATGCCTGAAATATATTTCTCCTTTGGCAATTCTGGTATTGTTTATGTGTTCATTAGAGAAAACAATACACACAAACACCCCATCTTGTGGAGTGTTGTAGCCTGTTATTCCTCTCAATGTCTTGTGATAAAATCTCCCCCACTGACCTTAGAAAGGAACTGTAGGACATTATAACTTCAAACTATGAATGTAAAAACACACCCTGAGAGATGATGGCCGCCTCGAACATTGCAAAGCTTATTTCAGAGGTGATTATGGAGTGAAACATTGCCTGCCTATTGCCGCTACAGCTTTACTCCAAATCACTCACCTTTTTCTCCATCTCCCATCTGCTTACGTTCCAACGTTTCACAGATCAAAGCAGGGACATTCTTTAATACCCTATTCTCACACCAAGGATCACTGCCTGAGCCACCTCCACCATTATGCTTTGCTAAACTCTGCCGTCTGCCTGCCGCATTCACGTGCTCGGTAATAGCCTGCCTAGACTGATTTAAAAGCCAAGCGGGCATTTGTTCTTTTAAGATGAACTGTAATTGTCCCACAATACAGTATCAGAGTTCAAAATGCATCTCGCCAGTGGAAATGCATGAAATGTACCGCTGGGTATCTTGCTGTTCAGGCATAGGGATTATACCCCAATACCCAAAATCTCTCCAGTAGGCAAAAGAGAGACAGTAACTTACCGGAGACAGGAACCAGAAAATCAGCACCAGTAAACAGGGACAGTTGGAGCAAATGCACATGCTCTAGGGCAATAGTTCCCAAACTTTTTAGCACCAGGACCCACCTTTCAAAATGACACTGTATCAGGACCGGCCTAGCTTTACGAGACTTTAAAAGAAGATCTAGAAATAAATAAATTATTTATTTATTTATTTATTTACAAGTACGGGGGGTTGTATCCGTAGGGGATACATTACAGGGGCCCCGCGGCAAGCCTCGCATCCCCCCATGTCCATTACCTTTCTTTATCTGTAAAGAGCTGGCACTGTGCTTTTTTTTCCCTTAAACAAAATGCTATAAGCAGCATACTGCTTATATTGAAGAAGCAGGCAAGCAGCTTGTGTCTTAACATTAAACAGGAAGCAATTTGCTTCCTGCTTCCTGTTTAATGTTAGGAGCTTCTCTAGCATGCAGGCTGCTTGCCTGCATCTTCGCTATAAGCAGCATGATTTATAGAGGATGTGGTGATGGCCACTAGCTTAGATGGCTTTAAAGGGAGATTAGATAAATGTATGAAGGACAAGTCTATTGCTGCCACTAGGTTCAGAATCAGAGCTAGTGTTGTCTCTGAATATCACTTTTAGGGAAGCAATGATGGGACAGGGGTATAATCAACTTCTGCTTGTGTTCACCTCAGAGACAATTGGTCTCTGAAGTGGGCCACTGTGAGAAACAGAATGCTGAACTAGATGGGCCTTTGGCATGGTCCAGCCAAAGGGTCTTCATATGTTTTTAATCATGAATGTTTTTATTTCTGATCTTCGTATGGTTTTCAGCCTTGGTTGGGCCCCTCCCAGGTCTAGATAAAGTGTCATCTTCCTGCTATGTTTGGGTTCTGGTTGTATGTTGTGCCAGTCCTTATTCCTGTTGTATCTATTCAAGAACCTAAAAAAGATTGCCATATCTAGATGAGGGTATGGCTTTTCTAGATATGTTTAACAGCATTCAACTTGTTATTAGAAAAATGGTAGCTCCACGGAGTTCAATGGGATACTACTGCTGCTACTGCTACTGCTACTGCTACTGCTGCTGCTGCTACTACTACTACTACTACTACTACTACTACTACTACTACTACTACTACTACTACTACAACAACAACAAATATTAAAATATCACTTTTCAACGAAAAAAGAAGTTCACAAAGTGGTTTATGTAGCAATAATAAACGGTCCTCTGTCCCCAAAGCGCTCACCATGTAAAAAGATGCAGAAGAAACACCAGCAAACTGCCAACAGAAGAGACACTGTGCTGGGGTGAAGAGGCAGTGGTGTATCCGGGCGATTGGGAGCCTGATGCCGCTTAGCGATTGGGTGCCCGGGCGGCATCACAATTTCACATGATGGCATCACGATGTCATGTGATGCCAGGCAGCATCACGATGTCACGTGGTGTCATGACGTCACTTCTGGGTCTCACTCCTCTCCCCCATGTACTCCTCTTAGTGTTTTCAACTCCAATTGAAGCGAAACCGCCAGAAACACCAAGAAAGTGTCCCCCCAGTACTGCTGCATGGGGCGGGCCGCCCCATAATAACTATGTTATTATACAGACGCTATGTCATAATTGTATCTGTATAATATAGTGTCTGTATAATAGTTACACTATGTCGTAACTATGTCTTAATAGCTATGTCTGTGAAGAGGGACGGTTCCCCCCCCATGCTAAATATAAGAGATTCACAACTATAACAGCTGCCTCTTTCCCAGTTAGCAGAGGAAATAATATTAATATGAATATACGGAATTTTAATAATATGCACTATAGATCTCAAACTGCCTGTTCTGTCCTAGTCCCATTGCCTCTTCTGAATGAACAAGTTCAATGACAGCCGTTTATTGCCCATATTCTGCAATGGGCCATTCTTGTGTATCACCAGCCAGATGGTACTACCCGTGAGATTTTCCAGCCCAATTGAACAGCATGAGATGTGTTTCCTTAGTGCCATGTGCCTGCAGCCCTGGCTGCTTCATAGACTCACTTGGATCATGTGTTTGCTAGATACTCATAGAGATGGTAAAATCATTCCTATGATATTAGTTTGAGAGAAAGTAAAGCTGTCTTATATTGTGCGCTATTTTGGATATTTAAAGGATGAGAAATCGAAAACCGATAAAGAAAAAATTATAAAAAGGAATTAACTCCACATCTTGCAAAGGGATAGAAACCAGTCCAGTTCTATATACAGTACGCATGGATGTCAAATTCTAGGAAGAAATATGTTCTGGAGATGGTCAGACTGAAACAGTTTGAAAGCACATTAAAGTAATAAAAGAGGCATTAACGGAGTAAGTTATTTAAATCTATGACAGCATTGCTGGATTTGTTAGAGGAGAGGGAATAAAAATGACAGTATTTTTCTACAGATATAGAAAATAGAAAAATCATAGACTTGGTAAAGACTATCTTAATGAAAGAGAATATTTATTGGAGCTAAAATTAAGGGAACTGAGCTGCCATAAAGAATACAAATGCTTTGAGGAATTGTGAATTATTCTCTCCAACCTTCTTGTGGGAGTGTTTCCATATTTCTCAAGAAGACAGGACAATCAATCCACATGCAAACTTTCAAGATCTTTTGGGGCTTTTCTAAAACAAGATAACTTTCAAAATTTGGAAAAGTAAAATATATAACTGTCTATCCAGATGGTTCTCTTTGAAAGAAGACTTCCTGAAACTGTGCCACAACTGATATAGAACTGGATGTGATTCTCTGAGACCAGGGTTGCTGTTGAAATTATGACTGATGTGAATGGCAAAGTCAATGTGGGGGTCTCTTTCTCAGGTGATACAGTGGAGGAAAGAATTCCAAAATAATTTCAATAAGGTCAGAAAAAAATATCCAAAGAGGAGTTGCGCATCCCCCAGGTTGTTTCTGACTTTTGCCTCATGTGAAATTTTAAGTGAATTAACAGCCCAATCCTACCCCCTACCAGCCCATAGCATGTAGCACTGCTGATGGAGTGCACACTGCATTCTGTGGGGAGGGGGGGCAACCAGAGAGCCTGGGAGAGGTATGTAAAATACAGTATTTTTTACTCCCCTCCCCATAGGCCACCTGGCCTCCAATGGGTCTCCTTGGACCCATGCCAGCTATTTAGCTGGCTAAATTTGAGGAGAGTCAGGATGTGTGTCAGGCTGGAAAAGGGGGATAGGATGTCAATATGCGCTGCTGCTACAGAGATCCTCCCCTTCCTGACCCTGAACTGCCCTGGCCCAGCTTGGTCCCTACCCCCAAATTGCTCATAATCCTCCCCCAAACCACCTCTGCAGCTGACGTACATGCTCCAACGTGGATTCAGTGGCCTGTCACTGCCGCCACAGGGCTTCCCTGCTTCCGCGCCATCATTACTGAGCCGTCTACTGTTTGAGTGGCTCATGTGATGGCGGCTGAGGCCTCACGCTGGCAGATTGTGAGATCTGTCAGCATAAGGTCACCATAGGATTGGGCAGTTACAAGTTGCTCTTCAAGTGACATATCTGAAGCAATTTGTAGAAAGCCAAAAGAGTTTTGACAAGACTAGCAATATATCCCAAGAGGGTTCTACACACCCCTCTCAGGACCCTGTTCAAATCTTTGCTCAGCTGAGGATTTGCTCAAAGGCGTCGTTCAGGGGGAGGGGGCGGTGGGCCCCAAGGCGATGGGGGCACCAAGCAGCGGGGGGGTTACTTGCCTCCGGATCCGTCGCCCCCTCCGCCGCTTTGTGTCTTCGGCCACAAGCTTGGCCCGCCCGCCCGGGCTCCATATGTTTCTGAAATGCGGTTGGGAAGCACCGGGGTGTGTGTGTGTTTTCATGCCGTGCTGCCACCGAATTTCAGCGGCGGCATGCAACAATGACGTCACACGGGCTTGTGGTGTCATGTGAGAGGTGTCGCATCGGCAGCCCCCCCCCCCACGGTGGGGTGTAGCACCGCCACTGGATGTCACATCTAACTAAAGACTCTTTGGTTCTCTTTCATTTTAGAGTATTTTTTAGTTGCTAGCGCCGCACTTGCTAACATTTCAAGGAGTGCTGTATTGGTCTCCTGGCAATCTCAAACCAAGCAACATGTTGAAATATATGCTATCAGCTTATGGGGAACAAACCCCTGAGTTGCTTCAGAACACCATGCTTTAGACTGATCCCAATTATGTAGGTTGTTAGCAACTGAGATCAGTGAGCATCCCGTGATCAATACTCCATCAGTATCAAATGCAGGGATTTTGTGGCAACTGCTACAAGCTTATCATAGGTGTAGATTAATTTCCTATGCCTCTTATAAAAGTGACGGAGGGAGAAGCAGTTTAAATCACTAGAGCATGAGCTTCAGGACATCTGGGGAAAGTATGGCATCGGCCCATTACCATCAAACGCAAGTGCTTTAACTAATTGCAACATGAGTCTTACAACTTACACATAGAAAGCTGAACAGGCCATGATGGGTCTAAAATGAAAATACTGGGAGGTTTACAAGAAGAAAGCTATTGCTTAAACCCCCACAAAATCATGGTAACGTCACAAAAATTAAAGAGAAAGCAAGGAATTATTTGAAATCTTGGATGTATCAGTCAATTCTTAAAAAACAACCACATTTGTATGACTTTAAAGCAGGGGCGGGGTACCTTTTCCCTGGCGAGGGCCATTTTAAATATTAGAAATTTGCTTGAGGGCCGGCTGTAAGGCCGGCCGCCGTTTTTATTTATTTAATTAATTCCCCCCCGCCCCCCATCGGCCTCCGGAGGCTCCGCGCTCACCGTCCAAAGCCGCCGCCGGGTATGCGCGTCACCACCGGTGTACCATGCCGAAGAGGGCAAGAGCTTGCCCTCATCGGCATGGTACGCATGTGCGAAATGGCCAACGGCCTGGTGAGAAGGGGTCGAGGCGGCGGCCGGGGAGGACATGCAAAGACCCTCTCCCAGCCTCCGGAGGTGATGCGCGGACCTGGCGGAGCCTCCAGGGGCCGGTTGGGCAGCCTCCCGGCAATCTCTCCGGGGGCCGGACCGGATGGCCTCGGGGGCCTGATCCGGCCCTGGGGCCTGAGGTTCCCCACCGCTGCTTTAAAGAAACCTCAAAGAGCAGATTATGGCACCCTTGTTCAGGAAGTTGGGATTCCCCAGTTTGAACTAGGACAAGCAGTGATGTTGGCCAAACCATTGGAAGCTGAAGAAATACAAGTAGTAAAAGACCTGAAACTTGTAAAGCTCCAACACCAGATGGATTCTCTCCCTCTTAAGTGGGATAAGCAATTTCTTGAGCAATGAGACGTTCTGTGGCTTAACATGCAACTGAAACAAAAACATTGATTCTTTAATGAGTTGTAGCATTAAGATTTTTCCTGATATTTTGGTCCTAAGAGTTCAAAGAATAATTTCAACTTTAATATACCCCAACTATGTTGGAAGAGGAGAGGGTACAACAACCCTGCACAAGCACCCTGCATCTAAGGGGGCAATAAAGCTAGTTAGTGGGACTGTGAGGCGTTTCCTATCTTGTAATCTCCTTTAGTATGGATTCTCTGGCTGGCTGGCTGGCTGGCTGGCTGACTGACTTCCATCTCTCGCTCGCTCGCTCGCTCTCTCAATATATATCTAATTATGTATTGTAGTTCCTTCAATAAAGGAGAACTTCAATAAAGTTCCTTCCTTCCTTTATAACCACAAGCCTGGCAGTGATCTTCTTAACCGAGGTCTCCCCAAAACACGCTGCATAAAACAGCTGTGCCAACAAAACAAAGGTTTGTATCCTGAAACATCTGCGAGGTGACCATATCTGCATATTTCTTGATTTTCTGCCTTCAAGTGAATATGTGCACCTACATTCACAATCTCCCTGGTTTCAGAGAACCTTCTTGACCAAATCTAATGGACATACATTTTTTATACCTTCCAACAGTTTCACCCTTTGGAAGAATATCCGAATATGATTAAGGTGATTTATGTGGCTTCTGTCTCCCAAGTACTAATGCCTATTTCATGTCCTATTCATATCCATAGGGACAGGCATCAAGGGTATCTACTGTCACTTGTTGCATATGGCTTTGGAGCCCCTGGTGTGTGCCTTATGGCAAAACCCAGAAATGATGGTCATGCTTGTTTGTGGATGAGAATACAAATTCAATCATGAAATTCATTCATTCAGGTCCAGAAACATATCTCCCTAAAATGTTTGAAGTAATTGAGGAGCTGTGTAAAATACAAGCCACCCAAAAAAACAAAAAAAAAACCCACACCTGGGATTTCTCAGAAGCATTGCCTGCTTCTGAGAAATCCTTCACATAAAAAACTTCTATGTGATTTGTTTTGAAGAAGTGTTTTGAAGAAGTGGCTGTGCAGGGAAGAAAGTGGTGGCAGAAGAGCCATGGTATGGGCAACAGGGTGCTCCACTATTGTTCTGTCTGTCCTCTTCTTCAAAACAAGCTAGGCAGGCAAAGCAATGGTGGTAGTTGGGGAGTGGAACTGAACGCCAGGATGGTGTAGTGGTTTGGGAGTCGGACCTAGACCTGGAAGATCCAGGTTCAAATCCCCGCTCAGCCACGAAGCTTCCTGGGTGACCTTGGGCCAGTCACTATCTCTCAGCCCCACCTACCTCACAGGGTTGTTGTGAGGACAAAAAGGAGGGGAGGAAATATGTACACCACTCTGAGCTCTTTGGAGGAAGGGCGGTATACAAATGTGAAAAATAAATAAAAATATAAGGGCATTGCTTCAAGCTTGGCTGGATCTTGCCTTATATTCAGGGCATCTCAAGAAAATGTACACACATTGTATAGTGTCAAATTTATTATGCTATAATTCATGTACATACTGAATATGGCATACAGAGAAGCAGTTGCTTGACCAGGACCCAATCCTATCCAACTTTCCAGCACCGATGCAGCCACAATGCAGTCCCAAGGTAATCGAATGTTTGTTCCCTTACCTTGAGGAGGCCTCCATGACTGCTGCCCCCACTGCAGGATGCAGCGCACACCCCATTGGCACAGCTGCATCAGTGCTGGAAAGTTGGATGGGATCGGACCCCCAGTTTAATTAATTAGCTAATGAATTAGACCAAGTGCTCAAAATGTTCCCCATTGGCATTTATACACTGCTGACATTGTTGACTAAGGGATCTGCAGACATCCACCAACGTGTGTGCTGGGATGGTTCCACACATCTCTTCAATTGCTTCCCTTAGATGTTGGAGTCCGCGCCGCAACCTGGAAAAAAAATCCCCTTTAGCAGCTATCCCTTATCAGCTGCTGATCGCAGCAGCTAAGGGACAGTGTCTTCCGTACCCCCGGCCTGCGGTCCACATACCCCTGGGTATGCGTACCACAGGTTGGGAACGCCTGGTTTATAGGCTTTCAGGCTAAGATTGCTCCTTACCATTATTTGCAGTGTGGGCTGAAAACTGTTGCATCATTTTAGTCGAACTCCTACGCCCTTTGTTGTTTAAAGCATTTCTATCCTATTCTTTAGCCAACACGTTTCCCACAGCAGCTTTTACAGGAAATCAATGAAAACTATAAAAAAAATCCATTAAAACAGTAAAAGTTGCATTTGGTCTTTAAATGGCCTGTTTAAAGAGTTGGCAAAGGTGGCAGTTTGCTTAGTTGTCATCTTTGTTTCCTGCTCATAGACTTTCTTGTGGTCTCTATGGCAGAGGGACTCACTCCCAGCTGGAGAAGCAGCACTAAGTGGGGTTGGAGATGATGGCAGTTTACCTCATGGACTTCTTCTCCTCTTTTTCCTGTTCACAGAGCACTTGGTTCTACTGGCCTCTGTGAGGAGAGGAGGGGGCTGGTTCCAGGTGAAGGCAATACTGGGGGGGGACCCTACCTTATCCATAAAAGTCCCCAACTTGGGGTTGGTTAGTTTTGGGGGGTTGGCATTATTTGGATCACTGGTATATATTTCTATGTTGCTCATGATGAAGTGAGTGTGTGAGATTTCTGCCATACGTTCAGGCAGTGGCTTGACAAGCTAGCGCCAACCTTCAGAAGGTGGGTTGTGGCATCCCCATGATGTGAATCTCATGCACCCATTATACCATGGTCGCTGTGTGGGGAAATTGTAATGCGAGACAGAAAACAGCACCCCATCATGGGCAAAATGGTTGTGAGAATCTGTGCTGGAAATTCACTGAATTAACTACAAAACATGTGGGGAAAGGTAAACCTGAAAAGGAGGGGCATTGAGCTGGAATGTTCACGTGGCAACTGCCATTTCTTGATTTAGGACGTTGAAGCCTCACAAACAACCCAGAATCATATGAATGAACAAACTATTTGAAACTATCATAATTGAAATAAAGTACAGAGGGCCCACCGTATCCGTGGGCTCCAGATCCATGGATTTGACCAATCACAGATTGAAAATGTATTTTAAAAAACCCACATACCCTGCTGTAGCCTCCATTTCACAGCTTTCTCTGCAGCACTCACCTCATTCACTGTCCTGCCATTTCACAGCTCTCTTTAGGGAAGTTTATGCAAATGTATGCAATTTTATAAGCGGGCTTGAGCATCCGCGGATTTTACTATCCGCGTAGAGTCCCGAAACTGAACCCCTGCAGTTATGGTGGGCTCACTGTAATCTCATCTACTTTCTACCATCACACTTGAAAGATCTCAATGAAAATTACTGCTGAATTTTACCTAGAATGAATGTGGAGTTTTAATTTCTCCTTCAGTAAAACATTGGAAGAATTTTGAGGAAAGCACCAAGGGTTTCCACAAGAAAAGCAACATCTTCTCATAGTGCAGGGGTGGGAGGGATAACAATTGCAATGCTCTAATTCTAACGTGCCTAACAAAACAATATCTGCAGTATATAAACAATATATGCAATATATGCATGCAGAAAACAGTTCTTATTCTTTGTTGGGAAATGGAGATGACCGATGAACAGTTATTTTATTCCTTCTGACCGGGGATGCTGCAATCTGTTACAGTGGTATAAGTCAAGAGGAAAACACAGTGAAAGTATAGTAGTAGGTGACTCTTAAGAATACAGTCCAAATCTGAACCCTCACATGATGGACAAGCTGGAAATCAGATTGAATTTCCTCAGGGGGAGCAGTAGAGGCATTTTCAACCATGCATGATGCTTGATGCAGGCTTTTTGCTAGCAGTGTGTCCACCAGAAACTAGACCAACAGCACAAGCCTATGCATTTCTACTGAGAAGTAAGCCCCACTGTGTTCAATGTGGCTTACTCTCATGAAAGTTAATATATGATTGTGGTCTAAAGGAGACAAGACTGATCCCAGAAACAAACAGACCTTCCCATCATTTGCGATGTGGAGCTCCACGAGGGCCTGCTACGTTATGCCACACCCATTTCATGATGGAGCTGTATTTGCCACACCCATTTCATGTATTTGCCACACCCATTTCATGATGGAGCTGTATTTGCACATAGTGACCTGCTTGTGCCTTGGGACGATGGCTTCACACGACTCTTTCCTGGAAGGAATGGTGACATCAGTGTGTTAGCAGAAGAGATGAGCAACTCAGGCCCACATGAAACAGAGGTGCATTTTGTAAGGCCTGTACTGCAACCACAGACTGCAAGCAACACTACACTGTGAACTTCAGCAGAAGAGACTCCAGCAATGTTACAGCTAGGGGCAGGAAAAAATAGCGATAACGAAATAAAAATACATAACACCACTTTCTGCTAAAGAAAATTACGAAAAATATAAAGTCATGTGATTTTGTGTCATTCTTCATCTGCTGACACTATATAAGGTAAAGGTGACCCCTGACAATTAAGTCCAGTCGTGTCCGACTCTAGGGTGTGGTGCTTATCCCCATTTCAAAGCTGAAGAGCCAGCGTTGTCCGAAGACACCTCCGTGGTCATGTGGCCGGCATGACTCTCCTTGCCGACCTAATACACTTTTAAAGTGGTTACATTGATAAAAATGAGAAAAATTTGGAATAAAAACACGTAACACCACTTTCTGCTATTTCATTTAGGTTAAACACTGAACCATTTTCTCCCACCTCTAGTTACAGCTGCAGAAGAACAGGAAGTTACAGAGGAGGCTATTTAGATCAGAAAACAGAAAAATCATCAACAAGCTCTGCTCACCTAACAAAATAGGTTCTAGCTCTAGTTGGGACGCTGGTTAGCATGCGCTGGTTAGCTCTGCTCACAGGTTGTTGCCTCTCCAACAGGCTGGAGTGGAACTTCATGTTCCAGAAAGTCAACCAAACTATCTTGATGTAGGTGAACTGATGGTGCATTGTAACATCTGCACTGGCCCTGCAATGTTGTTTGTAGAGAAGCTGAAGGGTTTTGATGATGTTGATGGCAATTCCCTCCTGCAGGGAAATGTTTTCCAGATCAAGGGTTGGAAATTCTGGAAGGACACATGTGAACTGTTGGTGATGCTGACCAACTGCTCCTGGGCGGGGTGTATGCTGCTATTAGAGCCATCCTTCTTCATCCACATTCCGGGAAGGTTTGTTTTTTTGTTACTGGTATATGGATTGCAACCTCATTGTCGTATACTGTGTGTCTTTCTGCAAGTCAGATACTGTAGTCATGATACTTCACATTTTCCCACTTTTCCTCTGTCAGGAGAAAAGTGAAAAGATTTTGTTGTTGTTGCATTTATTATCTTTCACGCTGCTGTATTCTTTAAAAAAATGTTATGCTTTCATTATTTTTAATGCTGTTGATTAGTTATTGCTAGACTTTATTATCCTGGGGGGCCTTGAGGGGCTGATGTTCAGATTAAAAATATGTGAACGAATAACAAGACGAATCTTGTGCTTGCTTATTTAGAAGTCTGTGTCACTGAATTCAGTGGGATTTACTTCCAGGTAAGTGTGAACAGAATTGCCACCTAAATAACATTCTGATGGTGCTCATATAATCTGCATTTTTTTAAAAAAAAAAAAAAGATAGATTCCACTATTTGTGGTAAGATCATAGCCATAGGAAAGCAGGAGTAGAATCAATATGTGCAAATGAATTGATTATGTAGCTCAGCAGTCCTAACTAGGTTTCTCCAGAAAGAGTTTTATGGAAGAATGTAGCAGTTTCCAGCTAACTAGGTTTTCACATTTCCCCTGAAGAAGAATCTAGCGGAGTTCAAAAGGCATTGAGACTGCTGTGTATATAATACATTTATTCACACCTATTGGTTTCTCCTCGCTTTCCTTTCGATAGATTATCCTGGCCCTTATTCTTTGTTGGTGATTTTAGCCATACAATTCTCTAGATTAGTGATTTTCAAATGTTTCGCCTTGAGAGAATCCTTTCCATGTCCGCTAACCTGCCAAGGCATGCCTGCATGTTTGCCATGGAACACTTGCATGCTGCAGAGGATTCTGGGATGTGTTTCATGGCAAGGATTAATAGACTTCAGGCTTCCCAGAATCTACTTCGCGGCTGTTTTTTTTACTAGAACTCTGAGAGCCAAGTATAAAAATAGTGGTTCAGGTGAACACACAGAGATCGTTGGGCACACACTTAGAATTAAGGACATGGGTGACTGAGCACATGTTCAGCGCAGGGATTTGTTTTCTGGACCAGAACTCAGATCACAGTTCTTTTACACAAAAATCCACTCCAGAGTTTTCCACAAAGCTTTTTGAAAACGGAACAATAACACTTTTTCATATAGCTATAAACAGTGGCAACTTATATTTTTCTGCCTGAAATGAAGCACCAAATGGAGCCCTTCTGCTCCCTCCCCTTCTCTTTTTTCTTTTAATGTCGCATCAACCCTTCCTCCTTTCCGATCTCTCCCTTGTCCTTCCTTCTCTATTAGGAGGCAAAGAGGAAACCCTTTTCACCTTCCTCTGCAAGCCCACTCGCAAAGGGGTTGCTGAATGAGCTGCCATACTGCCACTGGGAACTGGTTGACAGTCTGCTCCCTGAAGCAGTCTGCTTCACCCCATGTGGCCGACTCTGATTGATTGATTGATAAGCAAAGGAGAGTCAGAAACTCTTGCTGGTCTACAAAAGTTCGTCCAGATCTACCTTCTTAACCCCCTTGTTCGAAAATGTACATTTGGTACACAGACAAACCTGGACAGAGCTGTTTAAGAACATAAGAACATAAGAAGAGCCCTGCTGGATCAGGCCAAAGGCCCATCTAGTCCAGCTTCCTGTATCTCTCAGTGGCCCCACCAGATACCTCAGGGAACACACAAGACAACAAGATAACCTGTATACTGTTGCCACTCCCTTGCATCTGGCATTAAGAGATAGCCTATTACTAAAACCAGGAGGTTACGTATCCCCATCATGGCTTGTAAGCTGTGATGGACTTTTCCTCCATAAATCTGTCCAATCCCCTTTTAAAGGCATCTAGGCCAGGTGCCATCACCACATCCTGTGGCAAGGAGTTCCACAAACTAATTACATGCTGGGTAAAGAAATATTTTCTTTTGTCTGTTTTAATACTCCCTCCACTCAATTTTAGTGGATGTTCCCACAGGATGATGGTGTTTGGTCTCACCATCATCCTGTGTGAATGAGTGTACACTTTAGAACACACTCACCACTTCCCCGTGACGGTGCATTGCCGTGAGTGAGCTTTCAGGGAAGCTTGTATGCCATTAGCGGTCTTCGCAGTGAGTTTCGCCTGATGAGCTTCTGAGGAACACAATTTGCAAACCACTGCTCCAGCTACGTTGCTGCTGCTATACAATGATTCAGCTCCTCCTGCAAAAGTATTTTACATCGAGCACAGTTGGGATGCTGGAGATTGAACAAGAAACCCCATTAATCTACTTTTATTTGGTTGGTATTACATCCTCACTCTGTTATTCCAGGCTTCTGTTTAAAGCATCTCTCCTAATCAGTAGGTGAAACATCTGTGCTCTATGCTCCTGCCTGTGTATTCCAATTCACTGTGGCTTATTGTCTGATACGTTGCTACATGAAAAGAAATGAGAATAAATCCAATTATAGCCACAAGCCTATCACCAGCAGCAAGACACACTCAAACTAGAAGAGGAACATTGATATGCAGCTAAGGGTATTTTACTTTTGTTTCCCCCTCCCATTCACCCAATAGAGTTTTATTAGTCTGGTGTGGTATGGCAGGCACTTCATTTAGAGAGACTCTTTATGGAATGCTGAACAGAAATCATTGGGGTTCAACTTGTACATTGCATCCTCAGAAACCTGAAAATAATTCATTGGCTTGAGAGCACTGGTGGTGAGTTGCAAATCCATCCGAGAAACAGTTGAGTAGGGTATCTTAACTGTAGACCTGCTGAAGAACTACGGCGAAATATACCTTGTAAAAATACTTTTAAAACCTGACTGTGGCAGTAATTATCAATACCAAACCTCCTGGATGTAACCAGTTCAATGTGCACGTCATTGGCGCAATACCAGAGGTTGACACATGCTGTTGCTGTGTCTTATCTTGACCTTTGCTGGCTTGGTGACCCAAGGAAATTAAAGCCAGAACCCTTAAATGGGCAGGAGGTGTGGTCTGGAGGTTGAGCCACCTGCCTGCCTGAAGAAGCTGAACAGGAGCAACTCGGTCGTGCCTGGATGGAAAACCGGAAGTCACTGACAAGCTATGATGACCCTCTGTGAGAGAGAGGAGTCACTGATGTGCTGCGGTGAGGAGGCGGAACAGAATGCTGAGAAGTCAGTTGACAGAGTGATAACAACTTGAGATGCTGCCTCGCTTAATTTGTAGCTATCTGCCGAAGCTCAGAAAGCACAAGCTTGTGCAGTCAGGGATGACCCCACCGTGGAAGGGAAACATCTGGAGAATGAAAGGTTCTATATAGGAACAGAACAATATTGTAAAGACCCTTATTGGGTCTAGGATAGCCTGCCTATGTAAGCCGCCTTGAATAAATCTGATAATACAGGTGGCATATAAATAAATGCATTTTATAAAGCTTTGCTTCTGAAGTCAATGGGACTACCCTTGAATAGGATGCTTGGAGAAGGCCCTACTCCAAAGGCTCTGGCGATCTGAATTCATTTATAGTCCGGTGAATATGATACTTCCCAAAATGCATTTTTCCTAAGCACAGTTAAGTCCCAAAGGAATAGAATTTAATCAAAGCCACACCCTTTCCCAAGTTCTTAATATGTCTTACTGAGGCAAATCAAGAACAAATCTGAAATGAACATTGGATTTGCCTGAGGCAAACTTATGAACTCCGCTCTCCCTTTTTGCTACTTATATTGCTTTTTTCCCCCCTTGTTTGATAACTCTTCAAAATCAGTCTAGAATCATTTCTCTGGTTACACAGTAGTTGTCTCTGTGGAATTCTTTCATATCATCAAAATGATATGAAACAAGGATACTCAGAATAGTGATATATTGAAGAAAACCTAAATAGTTAGAAAAGTCTAATACAATGAAATCACATTTTTCCTGACATTTTGTACCATTAAAATGCAGACAAAGCATTCCTTTTAAGGCTAGATCGCATATGAATAGGTATAAACTGTAATGGGTTTATGAGGTTGAGAAATAAGAATTAATTATATAGAATGACCATCAAAAACTATCAATAAATAATTACATAAATCAGGGTTTCTCAACCAGTGGTACTTTGGCTGACTGCTGGTGGTACTCAGCCTGCTGGCCTGCCGAAACCCCACTCTGACGCGGCACTTTTGGCACCGCGCTTTCACTCCCAAGAAGCTCCTGCCTTTGGCTGAGCCTCTCGGGAATGATGAGAAGGACCCTTCCATCCGCCTAGAGCCTCCTACCTGTGTTTTCTAGCCTCCCAAAACCCAGGAGTAACTGGCGATGATGTCATCGCCAGTCACTTCTGGTGGTACGCAGCAGGAGAGTGGTGCCGGAGGTGGTACTCAGCCAGGAAGGGGTTGAGAACCCCTGACATAAATGATGTTTCCCAACAGGTACCAAGGTACAAGATTTCTAGTACCCCCCCCATCCTGTTTGATTTTTCCACATTATGTTTGACAGACATGGGGTATGATTCTTCCCCACATGTGCTAGGAAGTCCTATAGGATTCCACAAAGCTCTGTTCTCTCCCTCAACACGGCTGTGTGGGCAGTGTTTGCCAACACGTCTCTCTCTCTCTCTCTCTCTCTCTCTCACACACACACACACACACACACACACACACACACACACACACACTCACTCTCTCTCTCTCTCTCTCTCTCTCTCTCTCTCTCTCTCTCTCTCTCTCTCTCTCTCTCTCTCTCTCTGGCCCCAAGTCTCGCCCAGAAGTAAACTCAATTGGGGAATTTATAACAAGAGAGCCCAAAATGCATGTATGGCTATTTGGGGACTGTTGACTGGACAGCAGAGCAAACAACCTCAAACTGCCTCTGATTTGGCTACCAGCAACAGTTTTCCAAATGAGTATAGATTTTATTAAGATACATAGAAAAAGGACAAGGCAATGTTTACTTGTAACACCAGTTGCACAAAGATTTAGGTGGTTGTGGGTGAAAGGATACTGTTGAATAGCTCCATTTGGATAGTCACGAGTTAACTCGTGAGGGCGGGGAGAAGTGGCCTGCCAGTTGGGCTGAATTTCCACCACCAGAGATGACCCTACAGAAGAGAAGGAGGGAATCAGCAGGCTTAAAACATGCACTGGGGAATGTGGCCTTTAGAAGGGATGGTGAGATGTTACGAGGGTTAGAGGAAAAGACTGGGACATGCTAGGTCATAGGTGGCCAACCCACGGCACGGGTGCCACTTAGTGGCACGCTGAGCCTTTTGAAGTGGCACGCACTGCTGTTCCTGTTCAAGCCGAGTGCTGAAGTCCCTCTCTCTTTCTCGACCCCAGCACGTCTTTCCAAGCCTGTGGCTTAGAGGAGGACTCTGCACCCACTGCGCCTTATTCTTGCGCTGTCACTGTGCTTTAAATATTTTCATTACTATAGATTTATTTATTTATGTATTTAAAGTGGCACACAAGGTTATCTACATAAAATGTGGCACATGGTGTGCCACGGGTTGGCCACCACTGTGCTAGGTAGACTGGGATATGATGACCTTCTGCGAAGCAAGGCCTGGCTGCGCAACTTCAGATCCCAGAGGAACAGGAAAAACACAACCAAAAAGGTGCTCCTTGGTGGGCAGGAAAGTGAGGTGAGGGTGGCTACCAAAGCAAGAGGCTCTCCAAGTGGGAAAAACTGCATGGAAAATGGACGAAACAATAGTCTCTACTGGAGGGGGAGACTACCAAAATAGACAGCATAGACGCCTTTGGTGGGGAGGAGGGCACAAAGGCTAAATTGCACCCAAATTAGAGAAGTGCCTGAGGGACAACAGGTATTGCAGGGTGTGGGCTGCACCCTTGCTTAAGGTTGTTGGTGGGAGAGACTTCCTGGAGAAGGAATCTGAAAAGGATGTGCAGGTGCTCTGGCCACTGAGCAGTTATGCTTACTGTATTATGCAGGAAAATTTTGCTTGCAAGCCAGATTATGCCAAGGTGGAGACCCTGAATTTGCAAGACCTTGGAGCAAAGGTTCCCAAACTGTGCGTCGCAACACCTTAAGGCGTCGCGGCACAGTCACAGGGGCATCGTGAGATGTCCCTGGTAGCTCCTCCTACCTGTTCACCTGTGCGCCGCCATCTTGGATCTCGTGAAATCTCGTGAGATCCAAGATGGTGGTGCCCAAATCTCGTGTTCTGCTTATAATGAGTAGGACCAGGTAAAGAGCAGCCTTAAGAAGGCGATGCAACAGAGATGGGCTAAACCGTCCAAACCTCATGGATCAAGGTTTAAATTCTTTAAGAACTAAAATATTTAAGAAAGCCATATTTAATGGAATCAAGCTGTAAAGCAGATAAATTATTGGTGCATGGCAAAAGTGTGCATCAGTAACTAAACTGATGACATGACGCAGGAATGACATTTACTGGAAATGGTAGATTTATACGACTCATGTTATCGTTTTAATTAAGCAAGTTTCAGCTGAGTGAGTATGAATGGGAAGAAAATTTAGTAAATCTTTTGTCCAAAGACAGATTTACTACCAGAAAAAAGATATGAATTATATAGATAACGAGGTAGTTAAAATCCTGTCTGATGAGTTGTTTAGCAGCCATTGACTTTACAACATTAACAGAATTTTCATTAAGCATTTTGTTTAGTTCATCAAAGCCAATAGGAGATCGCTTCATGCACACCAGTTCATGACTTTATTAGAACATCACAGCAAACGACTCAGTCACCTGTCTTGGATACATGGATACATCCACCTTAGGAACTGGGTGTGTCCTTAGGATCTCCATGAGAAGTGTAATTATTCCCAAGTGTAATAATATACCGGTAATATGCATGTATTCTTGGCTGTACCAGAAAAATGCAAAGGCTGAATTGGGAAAGGAATTACTAAATTACTCATCTACGTTATTCCTGTCTTCTCAGTGTACAGTTGTCTTATGAGTGCTTTTGTCAGCCTTTATTGTGGTTCAGTGATCTCAGTGTCGGGCACCACATGGCCTGAATTGGATGAGGCCTGCGCATCAAGCACTGGTGCTCCAAATTAACAGGACTCGTAGCTGATGGAGGGGAGTTTCAGCTGGGACATTGGCTTCTCTCTAAATATAAAGGAACTTCTTATCCTGGAGACAAAGAATTGGAGTGCTTTTATGAATACAACACACTACTATCTTCAAGAACGTCTTTTGCCTCATTTTTTCTCATTGGTGCAGTGGGCCAAGGTGGGGCCCGTCTATGATATAGATCCCCTAGATCAGTCTGTCTGGGCAACATGTTGTTAAAAGAGGCCACCAGATTCTCTCTCCTCATGACTGGACTACCGGTTCTTTGGCCTGTCTGCCGTCAGCCTGACTTCTACCCAATTGTGGCCCACCTAGCTGTGCCCAAAGTACTTCCTCATCCTGGGTCCTAGTGCCAGGCACCATCAGTTCTAGAGTACATGAGACATGTGAAAGGGAATTTACATTCATCTTTGATGGGTCATGAAACTGGACCCGTTATCTGTCTCATAATTTGTGCCCATTAGTTGGAAACAGGTTGTTTCAACAGGTTTTAAATATTCAGTTTAACTGATGTTCACATTTGAATAAGGAGAGTGTTTTTATGATGTTATGATTTATGTTTGTGATGAATTTCTTTTATGGTTTCCATTCACTTTGAAAACATGTTTTTTTTTCCCCCCCAGCAAGGCAAATGACAGCCCAATCCTATCCCCAAACGTTAACGATGATGATGCAGCCACGTGGATGGTGCACACACTGCAACCAATGGTGAGGGAGTGATTGGGAAGCCTGCCAGAGGTAAGTAAAAATATTTTCTATGCCCTATGGGTTTCTTTGGACCTACCCCAGCTATATAGCTGGCATACATCTGAAGAGAGAAAAGGGGCAGGCTGGGTTCAAGAAGAGGAAGTAGGATCCTGGCACATGCTGGTACCTCTGGAATCCACCCCCTCCCTCCCCTGACATGCCCCTGCCCTCTTCTCCCTGCCCATGACATACCCCTGCTGCCAACTTATTGAGAATAGCAGATTCTGTGGGAGCCGCTGACATGCATGCCACGCCTGTACCCAATTGTGGCAGTGGACTGGAAGCACATGGCGGTGGCCCTGCTTTGTGCCTCTGCAAAGGGCCTTGCGCTGCCGAAACATGAGTTCCAGCAATGCAAGGCCTAGACAAGATTGGGCCATAAGAAACACTTCTGAACAGTAGATACAGAAGCTCACGCAATAAACATTATGATGCTAAGAGTTTCCTGGGTTGTAAGATGTTTCTTGAGGAACGTTTGCTTCCCTGTCCTGGATTATGTGCAATATACAGTATTTGCCTCGTGTGGTGCAAATCAGAAGAACATGCTTGCTTATACATGATGCCACGGAGGTAGTTTGTGCTTTTGGCAAGAAATGGCCATGACTGTGATCTACAGAAATTTCCTTGCCTGGCATGGTAGGCACACAGGTAACTTTCCTTTGGTATGGCTGGGAATGGGGAAACTCCAGCTTTGCATGGTGTATATGACATCACTATTTTAAATTGAGAGACCATTGTTCAATGAAAGACACGCCTTGCACGGAGAAGGCCCCTTGTTCAAGCCTTAGCACCTCCAGTTGAAAGAATGTCAGGTTGCAGGGCTGAAAGGGACCCCTGGTTGAGATCCCAGAGGGCAGCGATCAGTAAGGAACAGACAAGATTGGGCAATGTGGGTGAATAATTTGACTCTGCATAAGGCAGAGTATATAATATTTACAGTATTACAGTATTTCCAGTATATGCATTTGAAGCATTCTTTATACATCACCCTTATAATCCATGTTCTGAAAAGAAATCCATGTTCTGAGGTATAAAAAGCATGATGAGAAAGGCAAAAGTATTCAAGGGAGAGCCGACATGGAAAATAATTAACCAGTATAGCAATATGATCAGGGAATTACTTCTGTTAGTATTAAGGGCCATCATGGGTGATTTCAGATATTTTTGTTTTGGATCTAGTGATGCTGCAAGAGAGAGAATAAGGTTAATAGATTCACATGCTTAAGCACTCACAAAGGACCATTAGAATTTGACTTAGTCTGACCTTCTTCATAATACAGACAAAAATGCATTGAAAAGCCCCTGGAGCAAGACCAAATTGTCTAGTGGTGCTTTAGAATAAATATCTAGATTTACTGTTCAAAGGTAGAAAGTCAGCCCTTTGGGCAAGAAGTGACAAGTCATGGCGAAAAGCTAACTCTGGCAGGACTTTTCGAAACCAGTAGCACAAGGAAACTGGCAATGCAATCTAATTTTGAAGGTACAGGGGGGCCGCCGTATCCACGGGGAATACGTTCCAGGCCACACAGTGAATACTTGAAACCGCAGAAAGGGGAGAATGCCCCCTCCGCAGTTTTCTGAGGGCCCCCTGGCCCCCCGCGACCCCCTCAGGCACTTACTTTTTGCTAAGAAACCTTCGTTTTTTCTTCCAAAGGAACATGATGAGCAGCCTCATGCGGCTTCCTTGCAGATCTGTCCACGGAGACTAAGTGCCTAGAGAGGTTGCAGAGACTCTCTAGGCACCTAGTCTCCGTGGATGGGCCTAAAAGGAAGCTGCATGAGGCTGCTCATCGCGTTCCTTTGGAAGAAAAAACGAAGGTTTCTTCGCAAAAAGTAAGTGCCTGAGGGGGTCGCGGGGGTGGGGTGTTGTGCCCGCCCGCGAGAGTGTCGCATGCGCCCCTGCCCCGCGCGCCCCCCCAGGCACTGACTTTTATCACTGGAAGCTTTGTTTCTTCAAAAGGAACGTGATGAGCAGCCTGCGTTCCTTTTGAAGAAGAAACGAAGCTTCCAACAATAAAAGTGCCTGGAGGGGTCATGGGGGGTGGGGGGCATCTGCTATCCATGGATAACTGAATCCATGGATCAGTGGTTATGGCGGCCCCCCTGTACAATGATATATCTCAATAGAGTATGATGAAGTCTATTAGCATCTTCTTGCTATTAGTGCACACAAAAACCATTAATAAATCATTGACATGATTTTAGACAAGACTGCACATACATTTTATGCGACCAAATAATGACTGTGCCATTATCATTCTTGCTGTGTCTATAAGCAGAACATTGTAAATACGTTTCCTTTAAACTATGAGCCAGAAAATCAAGCTATCTACTCGATCATCTCGGGATGAAAGATTTAATCATGGACAATAGCTGTAAATCATGCTCAGATTCACCGTTGGGCTAAATCATAGGTAGATTTCCTCCTGTATATTTTGTCCGATTGCATCTGTAGAGTCTCAAGCAAACTCAAAGGACTGTAGTAAATCTAATTGTTGTAATTCCCCTTACCAATAGTATTTATGGTATTCTGTTTTCTGAGCTCCAGAAAGAAGCCATTATATCACTTATTGTCTGGTTTGATCACTTGAAGAAGCATCTCCATCCTGAGCTTTCATTCATGATTTATGCCAAATCACATCACTTTGATAAATAGTGCTCAACTCTCTCCTGCAAGGTAAAAATATATCTGAAAAGAATATGGCCCACAAAACCAATCCAGGAAAAGTTTAGTGCCATGTTGGGACATTTCCAGGAAAGTTTTTTCCTGGATATGGCGCAATCCAGGAAATGCTTAGTGCCATGAAACCTGTAATCCTGCAACACTTACTTGGAAGTAAGCTACATTGAATACGGTAGGACTTGCTTCTGAATCAAAGATATAGATAAGATCTATAGCAGTGGTTCCCAAACTGGGGGTTGCCCTCCCCCAAGTTTCGTGTCTGAAAACTCCCACAACCTTAAGGGGGGGTGGAGATTCGACACAACCCGGCAGCGACATCAGATATTGCTGTCGGGTCCTCAGAACCACCACTGATTGCTGCCGACCCTAAGGAAAAAATGGATTTTTAGGCTCACCGGGGTGAAGTGGGGTCCCCCAGTTGCCACAATTTTTTCTGTGGGGAGTATTACCCCATTTTCGGTGGCGGTGGGAACCCGGAAGCAACAGAGCCATCACCTACAGGTGCCGAATAGGTTCCCAATGTCCCCTTAAGGGGACAGAAGGTTAGGAACCACTGATCTATATGATCAGGCTGTGAGTCCCATGAGAAGCAAAAGGGTCTAAGAGTCAGAACAAATGCTACTTTTATCACGTGTGTCTGAAATTTTCACATTGTGTATCTGGTTGTTTGATTGCAGTTCCACATAGAGATTTTCAGCCATATGTTTGTTTTTCCACACCGTTGACACAACTGTTATTCCCCCCCTCCCAAAAGGCGATTACCGTCTTTTCTGGGTTGTTCAAGTACCATTTGAAAGGGAATTCATGTGGTAATGTGTTATGCATGTGTGTTTAAAGGGAAGATGGCTGGGATTGGGAGTAGACTGAGTGGGGGAAGGGAGCAGAAATCTGGCGACTTCTGAATTTTACTTGGCTTGGAAAGTAATCCTAAATTGTTTCCATTTTTTAAAGTAGATCAGCCTAGTTTCTGAGGCAATCTGATGTGATCCCAAGGAAAGTCCCCCATATATACTCATAGCTTTAACTGCACCAGTAGCAGTAGATGAATTTACCTGTCGTCTCATGAATTGATGGAAATGGAAATGTTGTCCTGAGTTTTAGTAATTTGCAGTTTTAAATGCACCATATCACAGAGATTCAGGGTAGGAAGAAACACTTAAAAACAACACATATGTATTGTGTTTGTGATGGATCCATTCCTTGGTCCAGGCTGGGATATGGAGTGCCCTGAGTTGGTCACAGACGAGCAGTCTATCCTGGGACTGAGCTGGAGGGGCAGGGAGGATTCTAAAAAGGAGTGGTCTGCAATCTGTGTGTGGCCATCTGCAGAGAAAGAACCTCGGCAATAAACTCTGCACTTCATTAACAGCCCAGTCCTATCCCCCGTCAGTCCATAGCATGCACCCATGTCAATTACAAGAAGGCAAAACGGAGGTACCTAAAAAACATCTATACTTATCTCCGTGTAGGCCTGACCGCCTATGGGTCTCCTTGGACTCATGCCAGCTGTGGAGCTGGTGTAAGTCGAAGGAGAGGAAAGGGGCTGGAATGAGTGAGACAGAGGGGATAGGATCCTGGTGCAAGTCGCTGCTGCTGGGATCCACCGCCTCCCTCCCCCAAACTACCCCCTGTCCTCCCCACCCACGACATGCCCCCACCACTGACATACCGGAGACGGTGCAGCCCGAGCCCTGTGGCAGTGCAAGGCAGCAGCAGCTGTGCCTGGCCTGACAGTGGCACAATTTTCATGCGGTCGCTGGACCTTTTGCAACAGCGGATCAGGAGATATGCTGTCATAAAAGGCCCATAAGATTGGGCCGTAAGACAATTCTGTATACCATTTTCAAGAATTTCTGGCACTCTGCTACAGTTAGGTTTTTGTTCTTTACAAAAACAACCCAGTCTTCACAAACCCCAATCTGCTTAACCCTAAACAAGATTAACTTTTGTCTCAGCTTATGTAGCTTCAAAACATCACTCCGGTTCAATACTTAGGTTACTGATGTGCTTTGCCATGACAAAATGCTTACAAGTTATCAGGTTCCACCTTGTGTCCGGAGAATATGAACATTTGAATCACCTTGGTCCAAAGTCATGTGATCATTTTCCGCGCCAGCATCAGCATTGCTGCAATGCTGGCATAAGTAGCAGTCACATTGCCTGGGCAATTAATATGATTGGAGCTTCCGTACATGATGAATGAAATGTGGAACACAATGACTGAAGCAGTTTTATAGCCACTGCAACACCACGCTGCTATCGTATGACTCAGACTTCAGATTTAGGCATTTGTACGTCTCTGGATGACGGGAGCTCAGAGAGTGAGAATCAGCAACCAAGATATCTTCTGTACATGCTCTTGTCTTTAAACTTGCAGCACGCCACAGCAATTGCAACAGGTGAGCCAAGCTATGCATTGAGCAAATATGCTCAAGGTGGCTTCTTTGAGGCAAAAATTACTACTGCATCCTATCGAAGACAAAAGGGAGGCCGTTGCTCTCTGGATAAAAGACTATGAGCTAAAGCTTCATGGGGCAACAATGCACAACTGGAGCTCTGCACACACACCATGAGAAATATAAAGAATATTGTTTGCTCCTGATGGGGCTCTCTATCGTATGTGCAGATATTCTCCCGTTCAAAGATATGAATGGGACAGCCCAGTGTGCACCAAATGCCTTGTGTACTTTCATCATTTATTTATTTTATCTCTTGGGTTCTCTGCCTGCAGGCGCCCAAAACATCACAAAGACAATAATAAAAAGCACTAGATTTGGAAGGGGGAAAAAAGCTACAAAACATAACTTAGGAACACAACATTCACTAAAGTAACCATTAAACAGTAAAACCAGCAATAGGAGCAAAACAACCAGCAGCTGCCCATCTCATAATACATATAAAAGACTAATAGCAAGGGTATTACAGAAAACTTTGGGTAATGCATAGAGGTGTTTAGTCCTCAATGCTTTAAAAATACTGTATATTATTATGGTGTTTTGTGTTTTCTGTTTGGTTATCAACAAAAACAAACACCTCTAGTAATGTGTATAATCTTAACACCTGTTAAGAGTATACAGCTAGGTATATGGCCAGGTAAATCCCTTTAGCAGTGCATTCCAAAGTGTGGGTGTCACCGAGTCTCATGGTACAATCCTACTGGTCTAAAGCACCAGTGTAGTGCTTGCTGCACTGTCGCAGGCTGTTGCAAAACTGCTGTAAAGCAGTTTACAATGGCCTAGAAGAAAGCTGCACCGCCATCCCGCTGGCACCAGTACAGGCCATCACCCGCACTAGAGCAGGTAAGTGCCCGTCGGGCAGCACAGGGGTGTGGGGAGGGGCATAATAGGGTGGGGGAGGATGGAGATGTGAGCGGATCAGGCCAAAGAAGGGGCGGGGGCAGTGCCTGCACATCCTATCCCTCTTTCCCGGACCATTGTTTCTTACAAAAGGCTCCTGGAATGTGCCAGCTAAATAGATGATACGGATCCAAGGAGACCCGTTGGGGAGGCTGGGATTTTACCCGGGATAAGTGAACAAAAGTTCCCTTCCTCCAAGGTTACCTCCCACTTTCCATGCAGGAAGCAGTGTAGCCTGCACTGGTCTCACTGTATCGGTGCACGGAAAGTTAGTTGGGATTGGGCTGCCCCACTCAGATCTTAAAGAACAAGGAGAAGCATACAAGAAGATATTATCTCTAAAGTGCATATGATGCAAGTCATTTAGGGGACTGAGGCATCCCCATAACATTCGTGGCCATATCACTGGTTTTCATTTAATGCTCATGTAGTCTCTTAAATGACTATAGTTAAAATCAATCATAGGTTATTTAAAACAAAGCATAACTTTTAATTAATAAACCCAAAGTGCTAATTCAGTGTGTACCTGATAGTAAATGCCCATTACTTTATTTAGCTATGTGCCTATATCAAGAGCACAGAAGTGACAAGGTCAGATTATATAGAAGATAAAATTGCAAGCTTCTGAATTCTGTATTCTAATAGATCCTGTTGAGATTGCCCTCTTGCTGATTTTATAGCTTTGCTCAGAAGAAACAAATAGAATTACTGTAAAGGAAAGTGAAACCCACTGAGCTTTTTATGGGACTTGCTATCTTAGATGTTATTTAATCATTATGAAGTTATAAAATCATTCAGCAGTTTAAAACAGATCTGATAAGTATAAAACTGCAATCCTATTCACACTTACTTAGAAATAAGCCCACTGAACTTAGTGGGCCTTATTTCTGAGTAAACAAGTATAGGAGTGCACTACATGACACAGAAAACATAGCCAAACCTGCATTGTTACGAAGTGGGTATACTTAAAGGTCTGATAAGAAATGCAAATTATCTTGTGCAATGTAATCCATTAGAGTTATCATTTTTCTTAGATGTTGGGGAAGGAGACATCTCTTAAAAGGGAAGTCTCATGGTACATGTTGGGGAAGGGGACATCTCTTAAAAATTATGAGGGTGGGAAAAAGAGAAGTCCAGAGATGTTACTAGGGTTGGTGACACTCGGTGCAAGATCTCATGGTGTCACCCCTCCTCCCATACCAGACTACACAATGTAGAGGCCTCCTGGGAAATGCAATCCCTGCACGAGTCGCAGCAGGGATCGGGAAAAATGTAAACTCATTTTCTACCAGTGGTGCGTTTTTGCACCACTGATAACAAATAGAATTGAAAGTCGTTTTGGTGTCAGCTGTCCCTAGGGTGACACCCGGGGAGGTCTGCCCCCTCCCTCCAGTGATGCTCCTGGAGAAGTCATTGTTTTAAAATAAAACCTTCTGGTAAGAACATAAAAGCAGGAAGGGTACAGTACGGAATGGGATGGAGTAGCACAGGCTGTCTGCAGATGTGGCTGAATAGATCCAGACAAACAGCACAGAGGAATGGGCAAGAACGAAATAAATAAATATTGGGAACCGGTCCTGGTTTTAGAAGTATTCCAACCGATTTTCCAATTTTTTAAAAAGAGAAATGTGAATGTGTTATAATTTTCTGCAGTAATTAGTTTCACGCTGCTCCAATTTTGAACCACTTATACCATGATCCCAAATGGCGATAGAGAATGAGAATCGTGAAATGTAGTTATTTGATAGCTTGTAGAGCTCTTATTAGCAAGGTTATGCTCAAAATTCTACAAGCTAGGCTTCAGCAGTACGTGGACCGAGAACTACCGGATGTACAAGCTGGGTTTCGAAGAGGCAGAGGAACTAGAGATCAAATTGCCAACATGCGCTGGATCATGGAGAAAGCACGAGAGTTCCAAAAAAACACCTACTTCTGCTTCATTGACTACGCAAAAGCCTTTGATTGTGTGGATCACAACAAACTGTGGCAAGTTCTTAAAGAGATGGGGATACCAGACCACCTTACCTGTCTCCTGAGAAACCTGTATGCGGGTCAAGAAGCAACAGTTCGAACCGGCCATGGAACAACTGATTGGTTCAAAATTGGGAAGGGAGTACGGCAAGGCTGTATATTGTCACCCTGCCTATTTAACTTATATGCAGAGTACATTATGAGAAATGCAGGGCTGAATGAATCGCAAGCCGGAATCAAGATTGCCGGGAGAAACATCAACAACCTCAGATATGCAGACGATACCACTCTAATGGCAGAAAGTGAAGAAGAACTAAAGAGCCTCTTGATGAGAGTGAAAGAGGAGAGTGCAAAAGTTGGCTTGAAACTCAACATTAATAAAACTAAGATCATGGCATCTGGTCCCATCAATTCCTGGCAAATAGAAGGGGCAGAAATGGAAGCAGTAACAGATTTTACTTTTTTGGGTTCCAAGATCACTGCAGACGGAGACAGCAGCCATGAAATTAAAAGACGCTTACTCCTTGGAAGGAAAGCTATGGCAAATTTAGATAGCATAATAAAAAGCAAAGATATCACCATACCAACAAAAGTTCGTATAGTCAGGGCGATGGTGTTCCCAGTAGCAATGTATGGTTGCGAGAGCTGGACCATAAGGAAGGCTGAGCGCCGAAGAATAGATGCTTTTGAACTGTGGTGCTGGAGAAGACTCCTGAGAGTCCCTTGGACTGCTAGGAGATCAAATCAGTCAATCCTAAATGAAGTCAACCCTGACTGTTCCCTGGAAGGACAGGTACTAAGGCTGAAACTCAAATATTTTGGCCACCTAATGCGAAGAGAGGACTCTCTGGAGAAGACTCTGATGCTGGGAAAGATTGAAGGCAAAAGGAGAAGGGGAAGGCCAAGGATGAGATGGTTAGACAGCATCACCGATGCAACGAACATGAAAATGAGCGAACTCAGGAAGATAGTGGAGGATAGGAAGGCCTGGCGGGATATGGTTCATGGGATCACGAAGGGTCGGACACGACTTAACGACTGAACAACAACAGAGCTCTTATACTAGCAGGCCATTCTTTATCATGGACTTTAGTAAAGCTAATGGATATGATTCATTCTGTGCATGCAGGGAGGGGATCCCCTTAGACTTTCCTGCCCCCCCCCTCTCGCCAGCTGGCCCATGTAATCGTTGGGCATAAATTAGTGTACCTGGTCATTACCTTCAGTGGGAGACCTGTCTGCTATTCCCATATTAACATCCCACCACTTGACTCCTACCTGAGCCCAAGTGCAGACATTACTCATGCTCAAAGGGAATGGATCATGTGCCCAGCATATTTAATCTACACTTCAATTAACCCTTGGATCATACCACTTATGTTACTCTGTAAGCTGCAATAATTATTTACTCTGCAAGTGGCAATTGTGCCATTAATGTACATAGCATTTAAATGACTTCATGAGTGCCACATATGTTAATGGAACTGCCACTGCTCCCGTGCAAATGACACCACGAACGAACATAGAAGTCAGGGGACAAGCCAGCAGATATAACTCAATCACTCCTGAACTTCTAATTCATTTCTCCACCAACATGAATGCCTGAATAGGACCCAAGCATACAGGAACGTCTTTAGTATTTTAAATATCCTATGTAAAAAAGACATGCCTGCTTCTTTAATTTTATTTTTCCACAAAGCAAACTTTGTGAACATTCTTTGCTCCGCTGAGTGCCCCAAGTTGTGTTTGGGGCGCTTCCTACAAAACCCACTTGGGGCCTAGAAATCTCTATGGTAACCTGGCCTCTTGTTGTATTGCCATTTGCAGTCCTTTTGAATGGGTGGGGGAAAATGTTGCTTTTTGAAATAAATACATTCTGCCTCCTTGGAGGTGCCTCGGTTCGTGCAGGGAGTTTCCAAAGGCCAATTGTTTACAGAAACTTTGAAGATGTACTCATGCAAGGTGCATGACTAGAGAGCTACCAAGAACCAGCCTGGAGGCGTGGGTGGGTGTGGAGTGTGGGCTTTAATCCTTCAGAAGGCGAGCTTCCTTTGTGAGCAGCCGAATCTTGAGGCTTTGATGTGCTGTCTGCTGAGAAATCCTCAGATTAGTAATTCTGCAGGCTGCAGAACTGAAGTGTGTACTGCTAAAGGGTAGAAGAGCCCTAATAATGAAGGCAAAGTGCCAGTTTTTCACTAACAAGATGGTTCCTTACTCTCAATTGTTCCTAAATGTTTACATCTTCTTCCTTCCAAAGATATATGTTATGAATAAATCAGTGTAATTAGAGGAAATGAGAAAATACGTATAAGAAACAAATTTTAAAAAAGAATTTGTTTTTAACTGTTAATGCATATAGCAAGATATCTTTAAAAAAACAAATGCCACACTCCCTGTATTAGCACACTGGGTATATATACTACAGACAGACATAGTCTAAACATGGGAAAGGACAGAATAGGAGAGAGTCTCTGTGGTAGAGGGTCTCTTTCAACTAGTTGTGCAGGAACACTATATGGGGATGAGAACAGCCTTGTGCATATTCAGGAGTTCCAGCCTACACATAATATGACTGCCTACATAATGGATTTTGTATTTGCCATTGACAGAGTGCATGTCCCCATGCACATATCCTCACACACACTGCCAACCACAGCTGATCCCAACATGAGGCAACCTGATGTGGTTTGGTGAACCACAAGCGTATGGTGAAGGCATGAGGGGTTGGCGGATTCAGGATGCTGTTTACCTCGAGTCTGCCACTGACTCCCTCTAGCCCGCCATGGACATGAGCCACATCAGTCTGCTTCCTTACTCTGCTCCATCATGTAGTTCTCACAAACCTGGGACTTCTGGTTTTATTTACAGGGGCTGTGCAAAACAAAGAAGCTCCTTCATTTGTAGGCTTACCATTTGTCCTGGTTTGGCCGGGACAGTCCTGGTTTCCAAGGGTGTGTCCCAGCGGCCCTGGTTCAAATTTTTTTTAACCCCCCCCCCCGGGAAAAAATTGCAAACAAAAATGGCTGCTGCTTGCGCATGCGTGCGCAGAAGACGTCAACAGTTTAATAGCATGTGTGAGTCTTTTTCAGTCTGGCTGCAATTGGTCATTTAAAAAAACAACAACAGAAAATGATTGATTTTCAAGGGGAGGAGGCGGGGCCTGGCCTTGCAGCAGCTAGCTGCCGGTGACACATGGATTGCATTGATCGTTCACTGACTTGCCTGTCATGTACTGACTTGCCTGTTTGTGTGGTGTGTTTTGTTCATAACAGTTCCAAATGTTTTTTCCCCTCCTTCTACGAGAGTCTTCATAACAATCTTCCAGGACCAACTTCAATCTTTTGACAGCTGTAGCTGGACTGGTGCTGGTGGTGGGTGAGTGAGTGTGAGTGGTGTGAGACTGTGTGAGTGTGGAGGCTGGCGAGAGAGAGAGTGTGGTCGTGTGATAACAGGAGAAGTCAGGGGGCAGCGGGGGGCTGCACTAGCTAGCAGGCCCAGGTGGGTGGAAGGAGGCAGCAGGCAGGAGGTCAGCAGCTGTACCAGCCAACGGCCGAGCACTGGCCAGTCCGTCCCGGCGAGCGCCCCAGCAGCCGTTGCCCGCTGCCACTCTCTAGTCCTCCTCTTCTCTCCCCTTCCTCTCCCAGCGTTTTTTTTTTTAAATTTAAATTTCCCTGGCTTGTTGGGTTGTGTGACTTGCTTGCCTGCAGGTGCCGCTGCTGTGCCTTTATGTTTTTTTTATGTTTGTTCACCTTCATCATCTTTTCTGTGTTTGCCCCCACCCAAGCACCATGACCCAGGTAGCGATCCGATCACCAGTGCTGCTGCTGGCTGGCCAGCATGCGGTCACAGCTGGATGCAGAGCCAGTCGCCTCAACAAGGCAAGGCAGGCTTCTTTTCTTTTTGTTTGTTTTGCTCTCTTTTAACTTGTTTTTGCGGCTGCTACACCTTGTGTTTGTGTGTGTGTTTTATGTTTGTTCACTTTCATCGTCTTTTCTGTGCTCCTTTTTATTTTATTTTTCTCAGGCATTTGTTTTTGCTTCCTTGGTCTGACTCTTCTTCGTTCTTTTGCTTCTTGTTGTTTTTTGCATCTGCCGCTGCCTTGTTGTGTTCTTTGTTGTCGTCTTTACTTTTTTTCTGTTGCGGCTGTGTGCCGCTGCCCCCCCCCCCGCCCACCTGCCATCCCCCACCCAATGAAAGTGTTTTGTTTTGTTTCTCTTTGTGACTTGCTTGCGGCTGCCTTGTGTTTTTATGTTCCTCATTCAGTTGGAGTAGTTTGACTTGTTGTGGAGGCTGGTTGAAAATAGAGAAAGGCATTTTGTACATGCCTTGATGCACTGACTGACATGCTCCGTTCAATTTGAGTACTTTGACTGAGTGTTGTTTTAGAGGCTGTGTTGTGGTCACCCTCTCTTTCCTACGTGTGCAGTCCAAACTACCTCCATCTTGGTACCTGTGTGGCAAGGGCCATTAAGAGGGATGCTTTGGCTGTGATGCTGAGGACATCTGTACACCAGTCTTGCAGATTTGGGGTGCTCCATTCTGACCAGATTGCTGCAAAACACAAGTCCTGCTGTATAATAACTAGGCCACCTGGACAAGCTTTTCACAGTCCTATGCCAAGGAGCATCTCCCAACAATTACCTGAGCCTGAGGGCAACACACACCCTGCCATGTCCTTTGTCCCTTAGGAACTTAGCAGATGAGGGAACCATTAAGCCTTTGTGTCCACCTGGAAAGACATAGTTCAACTCAGTCAAGTCTAGGAAACCTGTGCTGCCTACCCAAAGATCTCCTTTGTCTACCCAAAAATGCTTTGTTTCCTTTATGCAGAAGTCCTATAACTGCCCCTGCCCTGGAGGCAGAAGTCTGTCACTTCCAAACCCTTCAGAAGTGTCCATGCTGTGCATTTTGATAGTCTCTTTCCTATAGAGACTCACCTCCATTTAGGTGGTGCTTTCTTCCTTGCTGAAAGCCTCCACATTTCTGCTTGCCTTTTGCTGAGCCCTCTTGCTCTGGTAGCTGCCCTCACCCACGGAGGAGCTACCTTGCTGGCTCAAAGGAGCACCTTTTTATTTTATTTTTGTCCTCCACTGGAACCTGAACCTTGCAGGAGAGAGGATCTCTCGCTCTCTCAAAAGCCTCCATTGAATTGTCTCCTTCTGCGGGCTGACTGGGGAGGAAACCCAGGTTAGCCCAGCCTCTTCTCCAACTAACTCCTGCTGTCTAAATGCGGCTATTTACAAGTATTCCTTTCACTTGCAGCCATTTAAATCTCTGTAACTGATCTTCAAAGCAAAGTAATTGAAAGTAAACACTATTTTTACTTGTTATCTATGGTATATTTCTTTAATAAACTCTGTCTTCTAACTCCTGAAAGGCGCAAACCTTGGACAGATAACTGGCTTGGGTACCTGGTGCTAAGGCAGACCAGACAATGCTGTTGGCTCTGGCAAGGTGAGCCTCCAGAGCCACTCTGACATGAGGTCGGGTTCCCCTTTTCCTGCTGGCCTGCGGGGTGGGGGAGCCCCCACCCCTTCTTCCCTGTCCTGGCTGGCCCCTGACGGGTTGTCCCCTACTGCCTCCCCAATGCATGACAGGCCCCACAAAGCCCACAGGCATGGGAATAGGGGCATCCCTGCCAGGCGCACCTACCATTAGAATTGAATTCAAAGCAGGCACAGGGGAATTGAACCCACTGCGTGCCCCTACCTGACATTTCCTGGCCAGCTGCATTACGAGTAATAAAATGTCCGCTGCCGACCCTATCACCTGCAACCAATTTGGCTGGGACCACCAACTGGTTCCACTGCGGAACCCGCCAGTCCAGAGACAGATCGTGAGATGCCTTTAAACAAAAATGATCACCATGTGCGGCCCATGCAGGACCCGAATACTCGCGTGAAGTCCTGTGGATTATATCCAAATATTTTATCAGGGCAGGTGCTTTTGGGGGCTGCAACTGAATCAGATGGGGATCTGGACAGGGGGGAATGCCTCCCTGTTGGTCCTGCTGGACCTCTCAGTTCCGAGGCCTTCTCCCGGGCCCGGCCTCAGAGAGCCTCCTCCGAAGGGTGACGTGGAGGAGAGGAGCTACAAGCCCCTGGTTATGTTTTGTTTTGCTTTTTTATAAAGAAAATGGTAACGGCACAAGTAGCAAAAGCTACTGAGAACATCTGTTTTAAAGTATTATAACAATAAGACTCAAATTGTATTTTAATGCTTTATTTGAATAAACATTTATTTTAAAATATAAGAAAAATACATAATATATAGTTGGCAAATGTGACAATTGACATTGCTTCAGTTTACACTGCACGTTTACTAGCCATTTTCACTATGCAGCCTTCTTTCTTGTTGCTTTGCAGGTGTTATTGCTTCATCTATTTATGAGAGGGGAAATTGTAGTGTTTTTAAATGTTTCGGCTGTGAGCTGCTCCATACAGGAGCTCCCATACTTAAGGACATGCAACTTAAAAACATTCAAGATACAACCATGCCTGGCCTTATGCCCGTAGATGGCGTGAGTGCCCATTCCCAGCATGCCCAAACGGTCCCCGTCTTATTCCAGCAAGCCCTGACAGCCTGCTCTTCAGGTAAGATCACTTGCTATGAAGTACTGTACTGAAGGAGTGCTGTAAATGCATTTTTTCCATGGTTCACTACATTTTTGCTACCAATAATAGTGACGTTGGACTTAAGAACAACTTACAAACAGATCGCTGGTACATAGAAGTGATTACTTGATCAGTCCTTCCTCTAACAACTTCCAGGAGAAATCACCCCTATCACAAGGAAGTAAATGGGGCGGGAGGCAGTGGCATCACTGTAGCGTGGCAGGCGGGGCGGAGCGCCCCAGGGTGACGCGCGCAGAAGGGTGACGCACATTTAATCTTCGCTCCATAAGACGCATGCTTTCCCCCCCTATTTTTTGGGTGGGAAAAGTGCGTCTTATAGAGCGAAAAATACGGTAAATGCTTTATCAGCTATATACTGTACAGTATTTTTTTACACCTTAGAATGCAACATTTGCTACTTATTATTTTCATCTACTTGCCGTAGATTTTTTGTCATCAGTTCATCAGTCACTAAAAATGGAGCGAATTAAGAAGAGAACAGTTCAACATTTTCTGGTGAGATCTTAGGCCATGTTATACAAAAACAACTGTTGGGAGTGCTAGGGAACTGAGAAATCAAGCACCTTTATAAGCTGCGGAATAAGCTGTGTGCGCGCACACGCACACTCTCACACATGAAACACTGAAGAAACATACAAAACAAGGACCAGAAACAGCTCCATGTTTTCCACGGCTCTCTGTATCTTCTGGAATATTTTACAGCACATGGGATAGCGCCATGTGCAAGCACCTCCCACATGGCTTAGGCCACTTGAGAAGGGGGTCTTATTCTGCAGCGATCTGGTCACTCAAGTTCTATATGCTCGTTTTAAATACATGTCACACAAGAAACATATGCTCAAAGAGACATACCTTCAAAAGAAAACACAGAAACCGACATAGACGCAAAGGCCAATACGAGTACCAGAAACAGCTCCATACTGTTTATACCTCTGTGTATCCTCTGGAATAGCTCCAATCACATTTCTGGTGACATGAACATATAGCTCACTGTGGCATCGCTATGGCTGTCAGACCTGAAAGGGACCAATCAGAGAAGAGCAGAATGCTGGGCTGGCTTGACCTCTGCTTTGCTGCTGGAAATGTCCTCTCTGAAGCAGCACATGGCACTTCTGGGGTCAAGTAGCTACTTCAGAGAGGTGATCTTAAATAACCCCTCCTTCCATGTTTGGACCCAACCCAAATGGCAGCTCTATGCAGCTGCCACATAAGAGTAACCCTAAACACAATCTCTGACTAAACACTGGCATGTATAGCATCATGCAACCATAAAGCTTGAATGTGCTGTGTAAGTGCTAAATTGTGGGTCTCTCAGGAGGCAAAAGGTGGAGTAGAAATTCTTAGAAATTCTTAGAATTATAAACAAAGCAAAATAAGCTGTTATTACGAATGATGTACCAAGGCAGCTCGGGAGGTGAGAGACAGAGACCTGGATGGTGCACAGAGACAATCAGTGGCATTTGTCCTCCCGCTAACTGAGTAAAGGGCACCTGTCACGCGGCGGCTGTCTTATACTGAGCAGGAGAGCTATTGGTTCCCACAGAGCATCTTTTCTACAGTAGTTACTTTGGGAATGGCTTCTGAGAGCTGTGGATGTAGCTAAGTTTCCTCTAAGACTCCCTGCGCATTACCTTCGCTCCCCTGAATGGCTCCGACGACGAGGGGGTGGGGCGCCTCGTGCCGGAGAGTAAACGGAGGGTCATAGTGGTGCGGAACTTAGCGTTCCACCCCACCTAGAGCGACACCACTGATACTCCTCAAAGCTAAAAAGGAAATAGGATCATTTGACACCCAGTCCTTTTAATCAAGCTGATTGTTTCCAACCATAAGCAATAATAATAAGCAAGGAGATTTTCAATAGGCACCAAATATTAGCAATCAAAGTTGTGTGATGAATACTGGTTTATTTAATTTCATCTGACTGCTTGTTTACCACATATTCCTCCCTCGACTCCTACAGTTCAGCAATGATCTTCCCACATTGTCTCATTCTTTCTTTCAAAGCAGAACCAACAAAACTCATACATATGAGAACAGGGCCTTCTCGGAACAGGGCCTTCTCGGCAGTGGCGCCCCAATTGTGGAATTCCCTCCCCCTGGAATTGAGAACGGCTCCCTCCTTAGAGACCTTTCGGTGGGGCCTTAAGACATTTTTATTTAGATCAGCTTTTGATGTCTGACATGGCGGGCGGGCTTTTTAACAGATGGCTTTTAACATGTAAATGTGGATGACCCACTGGGGTTGTTTGTTTTAATTGTTTTAACTGTTTTAATTCTTTCTAAATGTATATATGTATTTTAATGTTTTATTGTAAGCCGCCTTGGTTGCCCTTGTGGGAGAAAGGCGGGGTAGAAATTCAATAAATAAATAATAAATAATACATATCCTATTTTATCACTTTGGCCTAAGCCTGCAGTTAGATACTTTTTATGCTTTGCACAGGCATAATTTCAGGGTGGTGGGACAGAGGTTTCAGACCATGGCAGTGTTTCCCAAGCTTCTGATGAGGCACCCTTTTATGAACTAAAATTGGAAGAACATTTTCCTCTCAAACCTGGGGAAAAAAACTTGTAAAGTTCGTAAGACTAATAAATGTCCACCCTTACAGGAGCCGAACCCATGTTTCTCCATAAGAGCCCAATCCTGCCTAACCCTGTGCCCTGCTATGCAGCGAGGCCAATGCAGCCTCCGCTGCATCCAGGGCATGAGACAGGCTGCCAGGAGGTCACCTCGGGGGAAGGGAACATTTCTTCCCTTCCCCTGGGTAAAGCCCTCAGCCGCCCCAATGGGGCTACTCAGATGTGCGCCAGCTGTTTTGCGGTGCCAGCTATTTTGTGTAATGGCAGCCAGGCCCAGGAAGGCGGATAGGATTTCAGCGGATCCGCTGCTGCTGCTGATCCCTCCTCCTTCCCGGGCCCGGCCAACCAATCCCCTCCTCCTGGAACACCCCATTCCGCCCTCCCCATGTCCCTCCACTACTTTCCCTGGCCGGTGCTCCACTCCATCTGCAGTGAGTAGAGCAGTGCCAGCCTCGGTGCCAGTGCTGCCTACTCCCCATGCCTTATGGCTCGTTTGTGACACCCTAGACTGGCGGAGCAGTTGCTCCACCAGTCTAAGCCTAGACAGGATTGCGCCATAAGTCACTGATCGACAAATCCAGAACAGAAACAGAGAGCCAGTTCAGATTATGCATTGCCTGTTTGATTGACAATAAAAGACATGGACACTCATTGACCCCTTCGCTCATGTCCATTTCACTCACATCCGCTCACATCCATGTCGGTCACATCCATGGGGGGGGGGGTTCCCTTAATTATGTGGGACAGGGATCACCTGAAGTGCCCCTTTACAAATGCTAATTAACCTAGGCCACTGAACTAGGTTTATCAACATGTATAGAGCAATGGGTTGGATGAACTGCCTGCCCCACGCAATTAAAGGAAATGCCCCGATTCCTCTGGATGTAAGGGAAGGGACCAGGACCATGCATGCACCATGAGTGCGTATATCCTCTATATAGTGTAGACAGATGAAACATTGTCTGAACTGGCCCTCTGTTTCTGTTTTGGGCTGCCCTGAGGTTCTAATTGTCACGGTTCTAAACTGCAGAGAGAAGCCCCCCCCCCGCCCATCAGTAGTTCCTGTTGAAGACTTGTGCTGAACCCATGGATGCCTGATGTTTGTTTGTTAACTATCGGGCTACCTCCATCATAAGTGGTATATGTCTTCCTAACCCAATGTAAATAAATACCAATAATACCATAAATACCAATAATTACTCCTGTTCTATGTGCCATTTGTCATGTCTTGGGATCTCTGCCTTAATTACACAGTGGATGCAAATAAACACCAAGATACAATAACTTGTAATAAAATGCTTAACCAATGAGCAATTTCTGAGGTGTAAATTAAAATGTAATGTGCTATTTCTGGCCATTGTAATTATAATACACATGTATTTAATTTCATATAGAACACTTCTTCATATTTGTTTTGGTTTTTAGAACTCAGCATGAATGAACAAATGCTTTGGGTTGGAAATAGCAGTACAAATAGTTAATCGACTTCGGAAAACAAATTACCCTTGCACCCCCCCAAATAAGAATGCAAGACTTTTATTGAAATTACATAACTTTATTGAAATTACATAACTGCAGCAGGGCAAATCTAAACTACAACACAAACGTTTGGGGCACTAGGTGGGGGGGAAATGGTGCTAACCGTCTATTCCCCCCCCCCCAGGTGATCTGGATGATCAATGGGGATACCAACTGTCTCAAGGTAGCACTCAGTCGAGGACCGAGTGAGTCTATCATGGCCAACCCTGAAGGGTCGAGGCAGCTGAGCAGCGCAGGCCCACAGGGAAAGGAGGCTTGACAGCCCTACCCCAACTTGGCACTTCTAGCAACCCCACCAAGATGGACAAGCAATGTGTGAGCGGTCCTGATTCACCCCCTGACCCTGCTGACCTCAGAATGGACACCAAAGCATTAACTCCTACCTACCCACCCCGCACAGCTCCTGCCACATGGGGGGGCAGCCTAGCCCTTGTCCCCCACCACCCTACCTGGAACTGGAAGGTTCAACAAACCCTGCTGCAGATCCAGGAGAAAAGTATCAGCACCTTGGGCAACAAATGGACCCCGTCACTTCTGAACAGGGCAAGCAGTGCAAACCCAATATTAGGATGTGGAATGACTGCCCCTCCCTGAACTGAAACCACCCTCCCCAGGTAAGCGTTCACCGTACACTTGACAACATCCCCTCTCCATGGGTTATGAGACCCATCTCCAGACATTGCAGGGTAGCAAGTTGGACTGAAGGATAATTATTCCTGGATTCCAACACCTAATGAGCCCTAAATTCCTATGGACCTGGTGCCTCAAGGACAATGCATTCTTCTGGCAAAAGTCATTTTGCCCAAGTGAATAGGGAGTACCGGGGGGGGGGGGTGTAGATTCAGCTCATTTGAAATAAATAAAAAGCGACCAGGGCAGGGCACAATACAGTAACAGCAGAAGAACATCAACCCAGAAGCAGCAGCATGAAAAACACTATGCATTTGTGCTGCTGAGAGGAGAGTTGGACCATAAGGAAGACTGAGAGCCGAAGAATAGATGCTTTCGAATTGTGGTGCTGGAGAAGACTCCTGAGAGTCCCTTGGACTGCTAGGAGATCAAATCAGTCATTCCTAAATGAAATCAACCCTGACTGTTCCCTGGAAGGACAGGTACTGAGGCTGAAGCTCAAATACTTTGGCCACCTAATGCGAAGAGAGGACTCATTGGAAAAGACTCCGAGGCTGGGAAAGACTGAAGGCAAAAGGAGAAGGGGAAGGCAGAAGATGAGCTGGTTAGATAGTATCATTGATGCAACGAACATGAATTTGAGCAAACTCCAGGAGGCAGTGGAGGATTCTTATTTATTTACCACCTTTCTTATCCTCAGATTGCTCTTCAGATGTTACTCAAGGCGGTTTACATAGGCAAGCTGTCTAGACCCGATAAAGGTCTTTACAATTTTGTTCCATATAGAACCCTGCAACTCCAGGTGGTTTCCTTCTATGGTGTAGTCCTCTTCACTTAGCTGGAATCAAGAACAGCTCCCTCTTTGGAGACCTTTCAGTGGGACCTCAAGATGTTTTTATTTAGGTTGGCATTGATTGCGGACATGGTGGGCTGACTTTTTAATCAAATGTAATCTTAAGGTGGTCCATTGGTGTTTGTTTTAATTGTTTTTAATTGTTTTCTTTTAATTATTGTGATATTTTTGTGATATTATTTATTGCATTTTATTGTTTTCATTCTGAAAGCCACCTTGGTTGTCCTGTGGGAGAGAGGCAGGATATAAATTCCATACATAAATAAATACATATAAACAACCAGCAAATACTTTCAAAGACTCTCAGGTAAAGCTCCCATCAAATGTTGCTGTGTGTGCATTTCTTCTCTTCTGTTCAGTTAAAAACTTGCCTTCAAATCCAAGGCCTGTTTGAACTACAAGAGCCTGGTTATGTTTTGTTTTAATTTTTTAATAAAGAAATATAAACGTAAAACAGGGACATACATATGAACAGAACCTAAAAGAAAAGGCGATAAAATATGAAAATTCTTCTTTCTTTACTCCAATCTTTCTTTACTCCTTCTTCGACGAATTTCAGTGAGATATCACCCCTATCACAAGAAAGTAAACGGGGTGGGGAAGGGGGGGGGAGAGAATGAATGAAAACATGTCAACACCGCATGCTTTAGAAGCTGCATATAACATTGCTGCTTTTCACTCCTACGCATCTTTCACATTGTATCCACCCTCCTCCAAAGGAGCTCAAGTTTTGGCATATACAGATCACCCCAGTCTAACTTCACTCCAGTTTAACCTGAAGCATGTTTGTCAAAAAAGGAGAGCAGCTGTCCCAGTGTCACCCTGTGGGTTTCACGGCCGAGAGGAATAATCACTCCTATCCACTATGATACACTAGCATTTTCAAGGGTCAAGAAAGAAACAATCCAGATATTTTATTAATAAAGACGTTTGCAAATGCAAAGTTGTTTCTGTATTCAAAATGCTGTGAAATTGTGTAAATTTGCCATTTTGGATGCAGTTCTCAATAAGTTGTGGGGGAAACGCATGTTTTGAAGTAACAATATTTATGGCGTGTCTTCTGAATGTGAAGACACCTGGGAAATTTGATTAATGTATAAAATATTTTAACAACATGTTATAAAAATAGAAGCAACCAGAATTTTTTTTTTAAAATGTTATGTTTGACTATCAATGTGTTGGGGACTAATAAAAGCTGATTCCTTCAGCACCTCTGAGCACATAATTAGAGACAAAAGATCTAAGAGATGAAGTTACAATCGCCCAAAATATATTTTATATCAAGAAGGCCCACCACTAGCAGACTTACGGCCCAATCCTATTGAAAGCTGCTTGCCAGCGGAACACGGAAAGTGTCAGGATCCAGGCAGAAGTGCCTGGATCCGTTGCACATAACACAACACAGTTGTGCTAGGAAGTACAACGAAGCCACCAGTGAAATTGCTGGTAGTCGTGTGCATGTGCCAGTGGCGAGGTGGTGGGAGGGACGGGGAGGACTAGTGAGTTTCTGGGCAGGGATGGAGCCGATGTCAGCAGGCTAATTAACTAACGTGGCTAAATCACGTTGATTGCATTTCTCATATTCCTCAGTAGCATGTTGTCCAGCACCTAGAATTCATTCTGCAGGTGATCAATAAACTTACTTGAAACGACTTCTGTAAACGCAGAATACACAGAAGATGCCGAGCATCAAGGCGATAATTGCTAATACGGTTAAACAGGCAACGAGTTGACCTTTATTGGCCTTGGCAGGTCTCTCTAGCACTTGAATGCCAGTCTCTGGCTCATCTGAAACGGAAAAGAAAAACAATGCTTTTAAACGACTCCAACGAAAATATTTAGATTGGGGCCACTGGACCTTTGGGATTGGGACCTTAGCCAAGCAGTAGACTCATCTGTTGCGATGGGGCATTTAGAAAGAAATTTGCTTTCTTAAATTTATCCTGCATATTTGGGGGATCTTGGAGCCACGTAAAGGATCAGCAGCCACTACCTGTGTCTGGGGCTCACCGTTTCAGATTGCAGGTGGTGGATCAGAGATTCAAAAGTTACTGCATATAAAAAACTCCCCATCCATACAAAACCTGCACAGCAGGGAGAGGGTTCCAGATAAGCTTTTGCCACCACCACAGTCAGCACTGTGGCCGGTGTTCCAGGCTGGGAACCGAGTCGTGATGCCAATGAGGTGGTTTTGCTCCCCCAGTAAGGCAGTCCGTTCTCGGAGCAGCGCCAGTGCCCACTCCTGCCACTCTGCAGCCTCCTGAGCCCCTGCCACAGCTACCAGGAGGGCTTTGTGCAGTCGGTCAAAGCACTGACAACCCACTCAGCCCAGCCCAGACCCCCTGTTACCCTCCCTGACAACCCCTGCTGCCCTCCCTGTCCCCCTGTTACCAAAAGCGTGGCAAGGGGAGGAATTAATATACAGTAGACCCCCACTTTACAATGGGTTCACTTTACAGTCAAAGCACTTTAAAATGGACTTTCCGTAGTAAAACAAGGTTCGCTGCATGATAAGCTATTCATTTCATGATGGGCTCATGAATGCCGCCATCCGGGCATCGTGGGTGACAGGAAAGCCAATCAGCTATGTGAATGCAAGCGTTTGATAGTGCCTCAGCCAATAGCACTATTGTTAACATTGTGGCTGTGCTGTTTGTATGGAGAGAAGGATCTAGCCGCTGCAAACGCTGATGCAAACATGATCCTTCTAGGTAGCGCCTCAGCAGGAAGCAGCGTTTTTAACATCGTGGTTGTGTTTACTGAGGGAAGGACACAGCCTGGTAATTGGTGTTTTAAACTTACAACATTGTGCAAACTGACAGCCATGCCCCCTAAAGAGTGCAGGAGGCTCTTTTCAAGGAGGGATATAGCATCCAAGCTACACCGGTGCAGCGTCCACCTGCCTTTGGTAAGAGTTCTGTGCTGATGGGGCAGTCGTTGCACCAGTGTACTTGGAGCTCTACAAGGGTATCTCGAGGATCCTATCGCCTCTTCTTTGCCCGGTCCCTCCCCTTCTCTCTCCTATATAGCTGGCACATGTCCGAGAAGACCCACAGGCCATCAGGAAGCCTACAGAGAGGTAAGGAGAAGCCTTTGGAGGTAAGAATAAGAATATGAGAGGGAGAACCATGGGCCTCTCTTTAGAACATAGAATTCTGCTTCCAGAGGAGGAAGCGTTTGGGAAGCTCAGCTGAAACAATTGAATTCCAGACTCTTCATTCCTCTGCTCGTACAGTTTATTCTCCTGTTTTCTTTAATTTCCCTTTTTTTACCGGGTCAATTATCTCCTTACCTTTCCTTTCTAAAACCTCCAGAGGGCTTCGGAGAGGAAAGCCTCCTTGGCCCAGCTGCATTTTGTAATATGTTGAGGAATAGGGTTTGGTGTGAAAAATGCAAAAGTAATTTGTGAACACCAGACCATGGTAACTGCATTTTAATTTACACAGTTCTGAGTATCAAGAGCCACGTGGGCCTCCAATGGAAGGGAAGTCCAAGTCTTGGGTCTACCACAGAAAAAGCCTTGCTCCTAGTGGATGCCTGCCTTACTTCCAAACCCATGCCTGCAAGGAAGGGCTGGTAAGGACGTCCCTTCCCTTAGGGCTATTGTACTTAAAGGAAACACTGGAGAATGCCGATTAGAACGAAAAGATGGAGAATTGAAATTACTGACACATTTGGTGCTGCTTCTCTCTATTCAGGTTAGGTGCTGAAGCAGCAGTTTCAAAACGGGCCTCGATCCAGATGTATTTGTATGTACTAACAGGTACAGAGCCCAAGAATGTGACTGGGATTTTCCCTCCTTACGGCTAAGCCTGTGTAAACGCACACCTCCCAAGGACACTTTGTCATGTGAGTGGGGGCCACATTGCATGCCTCAAGGGCAAAAGCTCATCTGGGCAAAAGGGCAAAAGCTCAAGGGGAAAAGCCATCTACTCATAGGATTCCCCATCGAACAAGGGAATCCATTTGCAGAAGCCAATTTAGGGCAAGTGCGTTCCTTGATCCTTTGAAGCCATGCTTATGAACCAAAATGAATGGGTGCATAAACGCAATGGAGCAAGTTCTCTTAAAAGAAGATCCGAAACAATTGCTAATAATAAAGGAAGCAGTACAAAATAATAGCTAGAAAGCAGAAAAATGAGACTTTGGGCTCAATCCTATCCAACATTCCAGTGCTGATGGAGCCGTGCCAACGGGGCAGGCGCTGCATCCTGAGGGGGGGGGGAGTCACGGAGACCTCCTCAAGGAAAGGGAACGTTTGTTCTCTTACCTCGGGCTGCATTGGTGCTGGAAAGTCCCTTACTGCCCAATCCCATCCCCCACCATGTGAAAGCATGCAGCCTTGCCAAAGGAGGCTGCGATGCATATTATTGTGGTGGGTGGGTGGGGGGACAGTCACACAGCCTGCAGGAAGTAAAAAAACAACAACACACACATACACACATGGTGAATATATTTTACGTACCTCCCCCCCCCCCCTTGGTTGGCTGCCGAATCATGCTGAATCATGGAACAAGTTTGACACCCTGTTCCAAACCCTTCTTAGATTTGTCCTGTGCGTGTCCTTCAAGCCGTGTTTTTCCTTCTTTCTCCCCAGGGATGCCCCATAAATATATGTTCATACGGAAGCATCGTCAGGCAAACAAGTCACACGTGTCAGAAAGACACACAGTCAGGCATCCAAGACATATGTGTCATCACAGGTTTACAGGTATTTTTGGCATTTGTTCGTTTTCTGAATAAATCTGCATCCTTTGATAGGAAGCACCTTCTCTTCCAGTTTGTTTTTTGCAAAGGGGCTCCCTTTCATTTTTAACCCAAACAGCTTCTGTAAGAAAAACAGCCCTAATAGGGAGTAGATGACGGGCAGCCCAATCCTGTCTAGGGCCACCACAGCGTGCAAAAGCACGCTGTCCCGGATCCTGGGTAGCAGTGGTTCTCAAACATTTTAGCACCAGGATCCACTTTATATCAGGACCCATCTAGTTTTACGAGACTTTAAAAAATGTGATCTATAAATAAATAAATTTATTTATTTATTTACAAGTAAAGAGCTCAGCTTCTTGTAGGGTAATTAGCAGCTATCTTACAAACTGCAAGAGCTCAGCTCTTTGCAGGGCAATTAGTAGCTATCTGATTTTTGAATAGCCTCAGGGCTTGTGGCAATTACTCATTTGATCTTTCCATCACCTGGGATCCACCAGAAATCAGGTCGCGACCCACCAAGTGGGTCCCGACCCACTGTTTGAGAAACACTGCTGGGTAGGATTGTGCCCACGCCGGTACAGCTAGAGCACTCCTGGTGAGAAAGGCCTCATTGCCAGCTGAGCAACAACACGCAGAGTGTTGAAAACGTGCCTTGCGGGAAGTTGATGACACCCAGCCCCAGTGGAGCCATCTCTCCGCTGGCACTTCTCTGCGCTGGATTGCGCCCTAACTTACCTTCCAGTGGTTCATCAGCTGTTCTCTCATCCGGAGTCACTTTCATGCTGGCCTCGACTGAAAAATCACAGAAATATTTCTTTTAATACGTATATCCTGCCTTTCTCCTTACAGTAAGGAACCAAGATGGCTCACAATCAACCACAATTAAAACAAAGAGATGCTTGGAAGGCCAATCTAATGACAACTTTGTGAAGTGACTCAGGCAGCTCAGTCTGATGTCTGCTGTAGCCAATTTTTTGTGGTGTCACTGAGGTTGGTGTCACCCAGTGAGATACGTATGGTGTCACCTCTCCTGGCCTCACCCAACACCTTTTGGACCTCGGTGGACTAAAATTTTCTATAACGTACAGTTGGCGGGATGATACTAAAATGACTGTTGTGGGACCCAAAACATGGGGGGTGGGATGGGGTTGAGGATTGATACTCCTACTCCAGCAGGAGCAGGGGGGGGCTGACGGATGTCTGTAGCTTTGTGATTGGGGGCTGAGAACTTGAGACGGGTGTTGCGGAGGGAAGAAAGGTCTCCTATGTTTCCCTTGGCTTCACTGGCACCTCCTCCCGCTCACTTTCGCAGCTTTGCCCGTACAGTCCTTTTGGCCTCCGGGGGCCTCCGTGCCTCTGCCTCGGCTTTCAGTTGCCACTCAGCCCAGGAAAGGGTTTGCTGCTGGGCTTAAGGCTTGGCCTATTTAGGGCTTAGCTGCCTTCTGCCTCCTCTCGCCCCAAGGATTTTGCTGGCTGACTCAGCCCACGTTTCATTGGCTGCTGGCCGGCTTGGCAAGCCCAAGGGAATAGCCACCTTTCCCTCCCTCCCGCCTGTGTAGGTAGACTTGGATCGTTGCTCGTCTCCGCGGCATTCGCCTATCGGCTAGCTTTCATGGCACTTAACTCTGCTCAGCGGCTGACCATTCGGAACTTCATAACTACCCCTTTCCACCGCTTGCCCGTAGCCATGCCTTTCAATGGTGCTTCTGCGACTTGCCACCTGCCACCTCCCGTCGCTTCCCGGTGACGTTGTAAAGGACAAATTTGCTCCCAAATACTGGCAAGCAGTGGATAGCGGTGGGCAAATGGTGGGTACAAAGTTCCGAATGGCCAACCGCGATGAAGCGCCAAGGAAGCTAGCTGAAAGGGAATGCTGCTGAGACAGAGAAAAGACCAGAGTCTACTTGGTCTGGGCAGTGGGCGGCTTGTCCCCTGGGCTTGCCAAGCATGCCAGATAGCCAATGTAACCCGGGCTGAGTTGGGCAGCAAAAACCGTGGGGAGAGAAGCGGGGAAAGGCAGCTAAGCCTCAAGCCAGGCAAAATCTTGAGCCTGTCTGCAAACCCTTCACTGGGATGAGCAGCAACCGCAAGCCAAGGTGTAGGCACAAAGGCCAAATGGGCCCAGTAGGTGAAACCATGAGGACTGGCGGCGGGGGGAGATGGCAGTGCAGCCACAGGCAAACAGAGGAGACCCTTCTTCCCCCCCAAGTCCTCAGCCCCAATCACAAAGTCCCTCCCCAAAGGCCTCGTCATCTTCAAGGTCCACATGCGCCCCTCTCCTTTGGCTCAACTTGTATCCCCTTCCACTCCACTCAGGACCGGGCATTTTGGTATCTGAAGGTGACACCCGGGGCGGACCATACCCTAGAACCCCTAGCAATGCCCCTGTTTGTGAGAACAGTGGATGAGAGAGAAAACAACATTCCTTGTCTGACAAAGAAAAACACCTGACTCGTGTATGTTCTAGAACCACAGATGTCAAAAACTGCAGATCTAGGTCTGGCTGAACGGCCTTTGAGAAAGCTGAAAACAATGTGCTAAAGGCCCGCCAGCAAGCTGAAGGGGGTGGCAAGTGGCGTGCTGCAGCAGCACCACTGAAAAAGGTGGCTGCCGGCAGCCGGTGGATAGGGGGCAAGTGGCAGGTACGAAGCTATGAATGGTCAAGCTCCATGGAAGCTAGCTGCAGATGCCGAGCAACGATCGGAGTGTACTTGGGGTGGTGGTGAACAGCTAGTCCCCTGGGCTTGCCAAGCCTGCCAGAAGGCCAAGGAAGTCCGGGCTGAGTCAGGCAGCAAAATCCGTGGGGATGAGAGTCTGAGAAAGGCAGAAGTCTCAAGCCAGGCGAAGCCTTGGGACCAGCAGCAAACCCTTCCCTGCCGAAAGCCAAGGTGCAGGCACAGAGGTCCCCGGAGGCCAAACGGACTCAACAGGTGAAGCCGCAACGGCAAGCGCCCACGTCACAGGAGAATGCAGCGAAGCTGCGGAAAACAAGAGACCCTTCTTCCCTCCCCAAGTCACAAAGCCCCTCGCCAATGGCCTCCTCAGCCTCGGGCTCCATGTGTGCTGTTCTCCTTCGGCTCAGCTTGTATCCCCTTCCACTCCACTTGGGGCCGGGCATTTTGTTGTCTCCCTCCCTGAAGGTGACACCTGGGGCGGACTGTGCCCTATGTACAACTACCATTACCCCTGTTGGTGAAAACAGTGGACGAGAGAGAAAACAGCATTCTTTTCCTGACAAAGAAAAACACCTGACTCATGTACGTTCTAGAAACACAGATGTCAATGACTGCATGTTTAGGTCTGGTCGGTGCCCTCCAGTGAGACAAGTTATAGCGGAAAAACTTTCCTGAAAGGAAACTTGCCATCTTCTCAGGTAGGGTGGTATTGAGTCTGGGGGCCCTGGGACAAAGTCTACTCAGCTGGCTCAGTGGTAAGTACACCAAGTAAATAAGCTCATTCAAAACCAATTAAATGGGTTCAAAACCCATGTCGTTCAAAACCCATTAAATGGTTTATTAGCTTTTCTTCTTTTTAAATCTCCATAGAATGCAATGTTGGCTACTTACTGTTTGTGTCCACTGCCTGCAGACTTTGTTTTATTTGTTCTTCAGTCACTAAAAATGGAGCAAAATAAGAAGAGAACAGTTCAACATTTTCTGGTGAGATCTTAGGTCATATTATACAAAAACTGCTATTGGGAGTGCTATGAACTGATAAATTATACGCTGCAGAATAAGTTGCGCGCACACACATGGTCACTCACACATACTCTACAGCACATGGGATAGCACCATGTGCAAGCACCTCCCACATGGCTTAGGGCACTTGAGAAGGGGGTCTTATTCTGCATAGATTTGCTCACTCAAGTTCTTATATGCTCGTTTTAAATACATGTCATACAAGAAACATATGCTCAGACATACCTTCAAAAGAAAACACAGAAACGGACATAGACGCAAAGGCCAATACGAGCACCAGAAACAGCTCCATACTGTTTATAGCTCCAGATACAGCCTCTGGAATAGCTCCAATCACATTTCTGGTGACATGAACATGTAGCTCACTGTGGCATCGCTATGGCTGTCAGACCTGAAAGGGACCAATCAGAGAAGAGCAGAATGCTGGGCTGGCTTGACCTCTGCTCTGCTTTCCTGCTGGAAATGGCCTCTCTGAAGCAGCACATGGCACTTCTGGGGTCAAGTAGCTACTTCAGAGAGGTGATCTTAAATAACCCCTCCTTCCATGTTTGGACCCAACCCAAACGGCAGCTCTATGCAGCTGCCACATAAGAGTAACCCTAAACATGATCTCTGACTAAACACTGGCATGTATAGCATCATGCAACCATAAAGCTTGAATGTGCTATATTGTGGGTCTCTCAGGAGGCAAAAGGTGGAGTAGAATTCCTTAGAATTATAAACAAAGCAAAATAAGCTGTTATTACGAATGATGTACCAAGGCAGCTCGGGAGGTGAGAGACAGAGACCTGGATGGTGCGCAGAGACAATCAGTGGCGTTTGTCCTCCCGCTAACTGAGTCAAGGGCACCTGTCACGCGGCGGCTGTCTTATACTGAGCAGGAGAGCTATTGGTTCCCACACAGCATCTTTTCCAGTGGCTGCTTGCTGGTGTCCCCCTTGCTCTTTGTAGACCATGAGCACCTCTGGAACAGAGAACCATTTTCTCATTCCTTTACTAGTTCAACCACATTGTGATCTTTTTTTCACTCATTGGCAGCCATTTGTGCAACTTTGAAATTGTTGCATTAGCGCAGCATTGTCAGGGGACCTCCAAACAGATAAAAATTGGGAAAATATCAAGGTGTTTTCCACATACCTGAACTGAAAGTGTTTCAGTTGCACATCTGTGGTAGGAAAGAGACTGTTGTCCTGGCCAGGCCCCTGTAGAACTGGAATATTTGAATGCCATTAGAGCGAATGAGAGGTCTCAGTTTGAGGCTGGAGCAGGACTAACTTCATTTTCTATTTGTCAGCCAAAGGGCCTTCAGACTGTCTTCAAGCTGACCCAGTATAACCCCTATCCTTTTAGCAGCATTTTGTCTCTGTGCCTTATCTCTTAGGCTCAGACTGTACAGGGAAGAGTTTGTTTCAACTAGCCAAGGAGGGCAGGGTGTGGGGGGGGGGAATGCTGGGGCAGCTTCAAGGTTGAGGGAGGAATGGGACGTGATGGGAAAAGTTTCCACAGCTATTGCTGTTTGCCTTCCATTGCATTTGTCTTGTCAGTAGGAGTTGAATAAAGCTATTTAAGCTAGCTGCGTCTAGCTACACTTTGCACATGATATGAGCACTGTCTCCTTGTGCCTTGCTTGGTATCATGCAATAAAGCTCTCTGCTATATCCTTCCACCTGGCCTGTTCATTAGATCGTTCACTCCAGGCATGAGCCCACACTTGGCCCAGACCTCTGGGGGCAACTGGGGAATGATCCCACCAAGCTTAACAACATCCTTTATTAAAGCTTCCCCAACAAAGAAGGAGAGGGGAAGCCAACGAAGGGAAAAAGTTGACTACTTAGGCTTTCATGGCCAGTATATTCTGCACAGAGTCTTTTGGCTTTCATGGCCAGTATATTCTGCACAGAGTCTTTCGGGTCTTAAGGCCATGTTAAAAAAATTAAAAAAAACTTAAAAGAAAACACTATAGAACAAAGACATGTAGGATTACCATCTGTCCCAGAAAAATCGGGACTGCCCCGGTTTCCAGAGCCTGGTCCCGATCACCGGGCTGGAACCAGGGCTGTCCCAGTTTTCCAGGGCCGCCGCTGCTTCAACAACAATATTAAAAGAGTAAAGGTTTTCTTGTGCGGCCATCTTGGATCTCACGAAATCTCATGAGATCCAAGATGGCGGCACCCAAATCTCGATAGGACACACAAGGCAGTAGCACACTGCTTCATGTGCCCTCAAGAGATTTGGGTGCCGCCATCTTCGATCTCACAAGATTTCGAGGCAGTGTGCTACTGCCTCGTGTACCCACACAAGATTTCGCCATCTTGGATCTCGCGAGATTTCATGAGATCCAAGATGGCTGCACAGGAAAACGTTTACCCTTTTAAAATCGTCGGTGAAGCTGCGGCCAACTTCACCTTGTAGTCCTGGCTGGCCAGCAGCAGGACGGGTGGACAGACAGACGGCAGCAGCAAAAAAGGTAAGTGGGGGCAAAAATGGGGGGGTAAAATAAATAAATTGAAAAAATTCGGCCACACTAACGACTGCAAGCGGACACTTTGCACCAGCAAAAGAAGAAGAAGAAGAAGAAGAAGAAGAAGAAGAAGAACCAAATAACCCTGAAAATACAAATATTTTTTAAAAATTCTGGAGGAGGAAAAATTAGGGGGGTGTCCCAGTTTGGGCACCTCAAAATATGGTAAGCCTACTTACCGGTATATGCTCCATCTATTAAATCCAAATAAATTGGTAACAGGAAGGGTAGTTCTTACATGTTACTGTCCATTTAGATCCGACATACATTTCACTGATAATATAGTCAGCTTCCTCAAGGGAAATGGGTTTTGAAGCATCCAGGAGCCGTTTCTTGAATTGCTCAAGGCGTGGCTGGGAAAGAGAGGTGTTCATCAGGTTTTAAAACCCTCTTGATTGACTACTTCCAATGCAGCTGTTGAGTTGCAATTACTTTCTTCCTGGTTAGGATTTAAAGTGCACATGTTTATTTATTTATTTATTTACAGTATTTTTATCCCGTCTTTCTCCCCAAAGGGACCCAAGGTGGCTTACAACAGAAAAAAATACATACAATAATATTGTTTAATTTGTGTGGTACCTGTAAATAAAAGCAGAAGTCCTGCACTTCTGGGTTTGCGAAAACCATGCAGTGGAGGGGTGAGGAGCTTTCTTTCCGTGCACGGCAGCAGGAGCATCCCCGAGGCAGAGTCAGGCAGCGTCCCTGACTGCACAGCCCCTACTGCCAACAATGGATGAACCTGAAGTACATGTGTAAGCTGCATCATGGCTGATGTTCCTAGGTCGATACTTTACATCCAGTGTGTTTGTTATGTTGACCTTGCAGTGTGTGATGAGGTCACCTAAGAGGTGTGATTGTATTTTAAGATATCTTTGACAAATAACTTGAAGCTTGCAATCCTATACATACTTACCAGAAAGTAAATCTCATTGAACTCAAGGGCAGCCCAATCCTGTGTACGATACGGCGGCCGGCCTAAAGGGCCAGCCGCCATATCCTAGCCAGGTCCCGCCATATCCTATCCAGGTCCTCCAGATTCGAAGGAAGGGGACGATTGTTCCCTTCCCTGGGTGTAAGCGGCTTGAGGCCCAATGGGCCTACTCGAATGTACGCCAGCTCTGGAGCTGGCGTACATTCGTGCCTTCCGTGTAAGGCTGGGCCGGGTATGGAGAGGGCTTTGGATATTGACGTATCTCGCCGCCGATATCCCCCCTCGCCGCCCAGTCAGCCCTCCCCCCACCCCTGCACTGGGCGGTGCTGGACATACCCGGTCCGGCGGGCACAGGGACGCTGCGATGAGAGCAAGTGGGCCGTGGGCCTTTGCCCCAGCGGCCCTTATTTGCCAGGTGTCGCATAAGTGCTTTATAGCACTTTCACGACACCCTGCGCCGGGGGAGCACACTCCCCCGGCGCAGTTCTACACTGGATTGCACCGTAAAACTTACTTTTGAGTTGAAATGCATAGGATTCCGTGATAGCAATGATAAGTCTCTGCAGTTGCTTTGGTTACTATTAGGTGTGTCAATTTCAGATTTATTTATTTATTTTGTTTTGGGTCTAGTGATGCTGCTAGAGAGAGAATAATATTAATAGATTTGCATGCTTAAGCAGTCACAGAGGACCATTATGATCTGACTTCGTCTGACCTGCTGCATAATACATAGAAGAAAATCTGCTGAAAAATCCCTGGAGCAAACCTATATGATTTGGAACTGGTTTAGAATACATTTTCAGCCTAATTTTCTAAGGTATAAAATAAGGTCCTCCTTTGCAAGTCTGTTACCTCAGATGTTCCCCTTGAAAAACAAGCCCCAAGTCAAAATGTACCATCTCAGAATGAAGCCTGGGAGGATTGTTTCTCCTCTGAGATTTAATGTGTGAATCATCCCTCAGCCAGGAAATCTAATCTGCCATGAGGGCCCTTCAAACGGACACAATAACAAACAGAAGCCTTCCTGAGTGAAGGAAATGTGATTGAAAGGTTGAAGCAGTGGTTTTTAAACTTTCTACCTTCAGGGAACCCTTTACACACTCAAATGTGTGCTGAGGAATGTCTACCATTCTGCCACAGAGTCCCTGTGCATTCTAGAATAGGGGTTCTTAACCAGTGGTACTAGTACCACCAGTGGTACTTAGTACCACCAGTGGTACTTAGGCCGACTGCTGGTGGTACTTGGACTGCCAGATCGCCAGAACCCCGCTCCAACACGGCATTTTCAGTGACGCGTTTTCACTCCTGAGACGCTCCTGCCTTTTGGCTGAGCCTCTCTGGAATGCTGAGAAGGGCCCTTCCACCTACCCTGAGTCTCCTACCTGCGTTTTCTGGCCTCCGAAAATCTGGAAACCCCAAAGTAACTGGTGATGATGTCATCATCAGTCACTTCCGGTCGTACGCAGCAGGAGAGTGGTGCCAGAGGTGGTGCTCAGCTGTTTAGGGGTTGAGAACCCCTGGATCTAGAATATTCTGGGGCATGTTCAAGGATGCACAATCAGCACATGTAAAGATTTGGCCATGCCTGTTGGTCCTCATAATTATCCTGTATGAACATGCACCACACTCTTATGTGGCTGAGTGTTGCAGGGCAGCTGCTGTTATTATACTTACTGGGCAAGTTGTCTGTCAGAGAGGGAACCCCTGATAAGCTTCTGTGGCACTCCAGGCCATGCTGGAACATAGTTTGAAATGAAAGAATTTTGACAGTCTTTCTTTCAGATTTCGGCATTGCTTCATGGTTTGTTCTTTCTGAGATACTAAAATTTGACAAATGTGCACAGTTGGCAGATGGGCATGAAGCCAACACCCAGCATCCTATGTGAAAACAAAAAGTTTACCTATCTGCTTCTGTCACACTATTTTCTCAAAAATGGGGAGCTATAAAGTAATTCAGAGTGCTTTGCCCCGATCCTCCCCTGCCAGCATAACTAGCATTGTGCCAGTGGAGGCTGCTTTTATGGCTGTCGTAAGGCAACCTCCACTGACAAGCACAGTGGGTCTGCTGGTGGGGAGGCTGCAACAGCCTTCTGCGCACCAGCAGACCCACAGAAACCCGCCAGAGCAGGTAAGCCCACACAGGGGCTTGGAGTGAGGCAGGGAAGGGGTCGAATGGAGTGGGAGGAGGACGGAACAGGAGAGGGGGTGGGCGGAATGGGGCAGGGACGAGGGCAAAGAGGAGGGCGGATCAGGCACGGGAGGGGTGAGAGCAGTGCATGGAGCAATGTGGACTTGTGCCAATGATTAAGCTGATGCAGGTCTGAGTTACCCCAAGGAGACCTCCAGCAGCTGAAAATCCCCTGCAGCTGCATCACCGTGTGGGGATTTAGGTAGGATTGGGCTGTCCATTTGCCTCTCAAAATATTATATTTCATTGGCTTATCATTCACTGCAGATTGAAGATAAGAAAATACCTTTATAGGAAACAGCAGAGTTATTTTAAACTATTACTCAGAATTATAGGATATCAAAAAAAAGCATTTGGAAGTTCTTTTTTTTTCAAGGAATAATCATTTCTCCAGAGTGACACCAGATGACTTAATTTACATTACAAAGCCACAGTCTGAACTACAGCTCAGTCTGTAGAACACTCACATCTTTTTAAAGGCACACACACACACACACACACACACACACACACACACACACACACACACACACAGAAACACTCTCATTTAAAACCAGTTATATCTCAGTTTTGAGTGCCAACCATTATTTGAAATGCAAACTTAAAAATTAATCAACAAGCCTACTTTAAAAGTATTAAAAAAATAAAAAGATATGGATAACAACCAAGGGAAAGGTGTTTCTCTTCTCATTATGAATGCTTGCTAAAGAGAAACCTGGATGCAAGAAGGTTGACTAAGCTCTGCATAATGTGTGATCCTTCAAAATGTACACAGCCGACCAGATATGTACGATAGGGTGCCTCCTTGCCCGGTTTGGGTCTGATAACTATTAATAATCAATAATGGTCTGTTAAGCATTTATTAATTTGTTTTACTGTGTAAACCGCTTTGTGAACTCCTGTTGAAAAGCAGTATATAAATACATATTATTATTATTATTATTATTATTATTATTATTATTATTATTATTATTATTGGTCTGATAATCACCCCTTGTTCGTAGTCCCAGGCTTGCAGCAAAAATAGGGCATTTGAAAAGCCCCTGTTAAAACACCATACATGGCTGGTGGGTTGCAGTTAGCTCAGTGGATCACAAGTTTTGGAGGCCTGAGATTACCCTGGGGAATTTGGAGAAGCCAATGTTTCCTTACCTGACTCTGAGGATTGAGCATTATATCATTCCAGCCATCAGGTGCAAGAGTTTAGCATGTATGGAACATAACCCCTGAGACACTTTGCTAGGTGAATCCCTCTCAGTCCCAAGAGCAGCAAATTCAAGGAGCTCAGCAGGTGACCCCAGGTGATTAATCCAACGGTTAAAATCTGGTTAACACATCTAGATTATAAAAAGCAGGGTTGCACACCTGCCTATTCGCATTTGCCCTACCCTATCATCCAAGTATTGGATGCGTTGGCAAAGGGTTATCTGGCTAGGTGTGAGTGTGGACTAGTGTGAGCATTTAGGGTAGGAAAGTTGCAGTACTCTTTTGTTTTATTTTCACTTCCTTTTGACTTCTGTCAACCTTTGCCTTAACCAGGGATGTGCGGTGCAGGGGTGGTAGGTGAGGCAGAACTGCCCCGCCGTGGTCTTTGGAAAATAGCCGTAGCCGAACCCTGTGATTGTGCACACACACTACCTGCTTACACAGGTGCAAGTGGGTAGTGCACACTCGCATTCACACGGTTTCTTTTCTGAGGATTATGGCAGGGCGGCACAACCTGGAGGCACAACCACAATCCCACGCCAAAGCCACAACTGCTATCTCTGCCATGGTGCTGTAGAAAAGAAAGCTCCTTATGTACATACTTCTTGCATGGTTTTGTCTGACCTGGAGGTGCAACACTTTGGGTTTTATTTAAAGGGATGGAACTTGATGTCCCCATAATAAAGCTGGAAGTCCTGCTTTAAGGAAACTGCACGGGACGGTGGCAGACTTGGGGTGAAGCAGATCCTGAATCTGCTGCTCCCTTGAACCCCACGCAATATGCTACTGTTGTCATCCACTTTACCTTGCCTCATGGCTGCAGTGCACCCACCTGGCCCTTGGTTGTCATTCAATGCTTCCTTAAGTGACTTACTCTTGCCTTTGCCCTTTGGTTTGATGTTCCTCATTCTTTTAAGGCAGTGGTTCCCAAACTGGGAAACCAGCCAGGGGAGCTGCGGAGTGCCACGGAATCCTCTCGGAAAACAGTGCAATGCCAATTGGCAGGCATCAACATAATGAAGAACCAAGTAACCCCATTGCGGCGGCCGAGGGTTTACCCAAGGTAAGCAGAGACATGTCTGCTTACCCCCAGGAGACCTCTAACTGGGCCCTTCCCCAGATAGGATGCAGCATGGACCACATGCCCTCCAGGATGGGGGGGGGGGTAGGATTGCAGTGTTATTGTTTTAACCTGCCTAGTCTCAGTTCACTCAGGAGGGAGTTGGTTGCTCCATCTTCTCAGACCACCAGCCTTTACTACTATCTGGCTTTTAAGGATATTCTCAAGAATTTGGCTGCTCTCCATTCTTCTGGGAGGGACATTTCCCCAAGGTAGCCTGTACAAGGTAGATTTCCCAGGCTTTGAGTGTTGGCAGCAAGAACTACCATCCCAGTTTAAACCCAGTTTCAGGATGAGATGGACTGGAAGTGGGTGCTGGTTGCTAGGCGCTGCATTGTCTGACTACTATTGCAACATATGGTGGTAGCTGCCAAACTACATTTTTTTCAGCTGAAATGGATGTATCTCCAACAATGGTCTACATGTAGTTCACACTGTGCATCACAATGTCTGTCAATCATGGGATAATTGCTCCAGATACATGAGAGGCATGCATGCAATGCTTGTGAAGTGTGCAATCCTATGCAGATTTATCCAGAATTTAGTTCGATTAGGTTTACTCATAAGTAAGGATGTATAGGATTATACCCTTCAGTGAATGGCTGAAAAGACTATCCTGATGGACATTTTCTTGGTCAAGGACTAGTTTTGAGTGGTGGAAGAGTGAGCCCTCTCTTCCCCACCATGCCTATAAGACAGTGTGCCCTCCATACATAGATGAAGGACCATGCACATGAGACCTCCAGGCATATACTGTATGTGTAGTTCCTTGGTCACATATTGCGTTAAAAGACATTGTGGGAAAAGTGTACACACTTGTTTCTCCACTGCATAATAGCGATCCATAGCAAGGTAACTGTACGAACCAGCCAACAGTCAAAGAACCTCAATGACCTTCAGGAGAGCATTGCGCCTCTTTGAAGGGAATGAAGTTTTGGACTCTTGTCTTGAGGACCAGAATGAAAGCTTTAGTGTTTGCAAATTGCTCAGACTTTCTGATATCTAACAATGCTTTGTGTCTTTATGGCCTTTACTAAGGAACGGGGGGAAATCCCTTTCCATCTGCTGAAAAGGTTTGATACTTCGCACATTTTTTAAGTACTCATGGGACATAACTCAGCTGAAAAAATGCTATTTACATGTTTGAATATTCCCCAACAAAACATCTCCCTACATGAAGAGATGTAAAGCATATCAGGGAGGAAGGGTTTAGGCTGCCCTTTCCCATGATGTCTTACAGCCCAATCCTAGCTGTTTTTCCAGGGACCTAGGGAAAATAAATCAGGAAACTAAAAAGAGAACGACAGGTTGCAGTCAGAGGATATTGAATGGTACCCTGGTCCACAGTAAGACTAATAAATCTATTTGTGTTATTAGCTTTAACTTACCAACGGTATAGGGAAATAAAAAATTGGGAAAGAATGCAATGTAAAGAATTCAGTTGAATATATTTTGTTCAAGGTGAATGATTTTAAATTGTAATACGAACGAAGCATCCTCGGGATTTGTGGTTATAAAAAAGCATGAAAAGTTTTTTAAAAAAAATGTTAAGATCTGTATTGTTAAAATACGACTTTATAAGTCTTGTTAAAATCACATATGTGAATAAAACACTTTAAAAGTCAGTCATTTAAAAAATGCAATAAAAACATTTTAAAAACACATCAGCATAACGTTTCGTTCATTATCCATGAACTTTTTCAAATGCAAGAAAGCCTAAGCAGGCAGGAAGATGGTGAACCCATCGCAGTCCTGCTGCTTATTTTAAAGACGATTTTGGCGTGCATTTTTCAGACATCAATCAAGACCAGATACAATTCATCTGCCTTCACTAGAGCTTTGACCTTATACGAACCTATTCACTGCCCCTAGTGGCCAACCTATTAATTGCAGTTCTATTTGTTATAATTTTATTTATTGCAGGAGTCCAAATTTTATTAATTATAGATAACTCTTGCTTACGATTAAGGACATGTTTACCATGTTTAAATATTACTACTTAATATTTCTATTTAATATTTTTAAATTGTATGAAAAGGAACAAATGTCTAAGTTTAAATGGATTTAAGTTTAAATGAATGTCTAAGTTTAAATGGTTTGGCCCTGCGACCAGGGAACTACCGCTCCAATAACCTGGCCGATTTAAAGATCAGCTTTAAAAAAAAAGACAAAGACAGAAGACAGAAGGCAAAGACTTAGAGGTAGTTGAAATGATGTATTAGAGGAAAATTAGAAAGGAAAGTATAATGTATTAGTTAGCAAACAAAGCAAATCCCGGTATTGTGATGGTTTTCGCGTACAGGTTTGTGTGAAACAAATGTAGTAAGATATCTTTCTAATAAAAATCTATATTCCTCAAAATCTATATTCCCAAACTTAGCTAGGCTTTATGACAGCAGAACAGCGGTTCTGCTGTTGTAAATGGCTTTATGGTGGCACATACAGCATGCTGCCAGCAGCCATTCTGGAACCACTACCGTTTGGAGGCTGGTTGTTGGAGGTCAACTGCTGCAGCCTGCTACCAGTAGAAGTGCAGGTAAACCGGTGCAGGGGGCCGGCAGGGAGGGGAATGGGGGAGTGAAGCCATACAAATATACAAACATAAGAATACTGTTAACAAGAAAGAAGAAGAACTGAACGTGAATGATGTGTGGCTTCCTGTTTTGAAACAGTTATAAATTGGCCATAACAAAAGTTATTTGGTCTCCAAATAACTTTGATTCTTACTTTAACATGGCTTGTGTCAAAAAGATGAATAGGGTATAATGCAAAGTGCAGCCAAGCTTTCTTGAAATGTCGGGTAACTTAATTTGTCACTTGAAACTGCTATAACATCAGACTGCAGAATAATTCTATGTCTCCAATTGGCTGTGGATGCTTTCCATCATCTTGTTGGATTAGAATGGAATACAGAGGATTACCTAATCCTCTGGCAGTTTAAAAGACAGTTAAAAAGACAGCTTTAAATAGTAGTATGAAGGAATGGAAGAGCATGAACTGTTTACGTTTTAATTGTTTATAAATTTTTACTGTTTTTCTGAGGATGCCTCTAATATTGGGGGCGAAACGTCAAGAACTGTAATATGTAATGTATTAACTGTTGAATATTTATTAAACGACATTTTCCCGGCACAATGGAAGTTTTAAACTCAGTAATTTGGCCTAGTCGTGAAAACTTATTGAATGGGGGAGTGTCTGGGTGTGGATGGGGGAGGGCAGGAGGTGGAGCAGGGGAGAGAGGGTAGATCCCAGTGGCACCGTCATGTGCCAGGATCCTAACTCCATTTCTTCCCCATTCCCACTTCCTTACTCTCAGGTCTCAACTCTCAACTCCCAGCAAAATAGATGGCGCAGATCCAAGGAGACCCATTGGGGTAGCAGAGGCTTACCACAAGCTAAAGGAACAAAACTTCTCTTTCCTTGAGGAGACTTCTGGACACACACACACCCCTCACCAGCTGCAGTTTGCACTCCTCTGGTGAATCTGCTGCAGATATTATCTGCATCTGCGGGGGGGGGGGGGTTAGTTAGGCTTGAACTGTTTGTTTTTTATATGCAGGAAGGATTTTTTTCATATACGCAAGAGCCCCAACTATAGTACAATGTGGTACAGTCCAGAAGAAGCTGTGTTGCTTGAATGCATGATTTTGCTGAACTAATTCTTGTGCATTTGATTCAGGAGTGGAATGTAACTCCACTAAGTCAACCCCTGGTTCTGTAGCATGGTTGCATTCACAAGGATCATCAATCAATACGTGCAAATGACCATGTGCTATAATCAACCAATTTATGCCATTAAAAAAGCAAAAGTGTAGATTTGGCTTTTTAAATATAGGATTTGTTACTCTGCCCATGTCACCCAGGTGACAGATATCTAAAAGAATGAGAGGGGGGTGGGGAGAGAAGACTAAAAGAAAAAATGCTCCTTTCCAATAATTTTTGGGAAAATAGGTTTTCCAGTGTCCAAGTATAATACATCATTGATGATATACACCTTCAGTGACCAAATGACAAATGCGCCAAGTTATGTATCCTACTGTATTTCACACTCAGGATGAAGTTGGACGATTTCCGAGTGTTTGCCATGTGTCATTCTGGTACTAAAATGCCGGTAGTAAAAGTTAAGGCTGAAATATTGTCAGAAGTAGCACCAAAATCCTCAGTAGAAGCATTAATTGCCCTCCCACTGAAGTCATATGCTCTTGTCAAAAGTACAATTATAATGTTTAATTCTCCCTTTGTCTCCTCAGTGAATTACGCTATTGGGGACACAGTGTCCACTCCAGCAATGTCAAAGTTGCCTGATAATTCCAAGAAAGGGGCATTTATCTCTCTCTTTCAGATGTTCAGTGAACTGCAAAGGCAATATATCCAAGTTCTATATCTAGGTTTGTGCCCAAGATGAATAACCACTTACAAGGATTGTGTGCTGGTAATTTGTCTCCCCAATTACAGAAAAAAAAAAGAGTTCTCTCCTTCCAGTTATGAATGGGCTGAAGGACAGTATAGAAAATGTAGGAAAATACATATTTATTTATTTATTTTATTTTTCACATTTTTATACCGCCCTTCCTCCAAGGAGCTCAGAGTGGTGTCCATATTTCCTCCCCTCCTTTTTGTCCTCACAACAACCCTGTGAGGTAGGTGGGGCTGAGAGATAGTGACTGGCCTAAGGTCACCCAGGAAGCTTTGTGGCTGAGCGGGGATTTGAACCTGGATTTTCCAGGTCTAAGTCCGACTCCCAAACCACTACACCATCCTGGCTCTCTGGATATGGAGGAAAGGTCAGAATAAAGGCAACTGGATCTTATTTGGTCTTGATGTTAGTTTTCTTTATGATTTAGGCCTTTCCCCTAGGAAAGATGCAGACCCCCTCCCAATCATTAGTCTTACTCAGAATTGTTTTGTCTTCCCTTAAAGTTCCTTGAAATTTCTCATAAGCAGAAACCTCCCAATTTGACTCAATATTTCCTTGCTTGTTTTGGATGAGTTTCTGTCATCAGCTTTGCCCATAACAAGTAGAATTGGTTTAGCAAACCTGGATTTTTTGCATCCTGTTGGGGTCAGAGACAGATGACAACACATCTGGACTAGAAAGCTGAATTGTGAATGCATCTAAAGTAGGGAAAGTACCCCCCCCATTTTTTGCTAGTTTTTTTAGGAGCTCCTTTTTCCTTCCCTCCAAGTTCCTCAGATGTTTTGCTTGAACAGAGCTTCTAAACTTGCCTTGAAATTTGTTTTAGGTGAAATTTAGCATTACTTCCTGCTTAGCTTACTTCTAGAAGAGAGAATTTTCCAACATAAGTGAGCTGAGATATGGAGCAATCACTCTCTTATGAGTAGAGTGAGCCCAAAGATAGAAATAAAGAGGCCAGTGAGAAAGTATCTTGGTTTCCAACTTTGGAGCTAAACTGCTGGGCAAAGGATATACTTGAGAAGTATCTAATACGCTGGGGCAAATGGCAAAGGCTGTAAAGACAGGGGAGGGGAAATGATAGCATCATGGTATGAATGATTTTTTTTGGGGGGGGGGGGAGATTCTGCTTTTTCCTTTTGTGTCCTTTGTTCTACTTAATGTAATTGTGTTGACTGTATTTCAGGAAAAAAAGACCAAAAAAGGTAGCCTAATTATTGGTTAGGGCTGACTTGAATTAGGATTAACCTATCCTTTGAAAAAAGGAAAAGAAAAAGAGGCCAATTGCAATATCACCAAACACAATATTGTATAAATGAATATTAGGTAACAAGATCCTAGGTGTTTTAGAGGACAGTTGGCAACCCGGAGCCCTCCATGGGCATACCATCAACCTTAGCTATGCAGTTCTCACCTTGTAAAATGCCAGAACTCTGTTCAGGGAACCTCTTCCCCATCGAACAGTGTCATACTAAGATGGTACTTAAGTTCCACCTGGTCCAGATGGCAAAGTGTCCTGGAGCAAAGAGGAATAATTTAGCATGAAGTTCACGTTCTCCCTTTGAATTCCTTGGATGGTGTGATGGCTGGGGGAGGGGAGGAAGGAGGAGATGGGGAAGGAAGCCTGCAGAAGCCCTTTAAGCAACAGTCTGGACATCCGCTGTGATTCTCAGGGTGTTTGGATAGGAATTTCATGCTGTCTTTTGCGTAGATGTAAAGAATTGCTTTTCCACCAAACTACTGTATAAGGTTTGCAAGCCTAACTTTTCTGAGTAAAAATTCACTAAAGCAAACATATTATTTTTCCACAATAGCATATGCATATCTCTGTGCTAGGAAATATTGGCAAATTAGGCAGAACCTCAATTACATCGATTTTATTTTAATGTTCTCATTTCTTGCTTCCCATTTCTGTCGCCCTTTGGACCCAAACCTAATCCTGGAAGCTTTCGCTGTTCCCGTCCTGTGTTTCTAAAAACTTAAATCCTTAAAAGAAAGTCAGTCTACATTTTTCAGATTATCTTAAACAGGTCCAAAACTTCTCAATATTCTACAAAGAATATTATTAATATTATTTACATATTGCTGTCAATTTGCAGGGGGGGAAAAGCAAAGAACAGATCCCTGCCCCAATTAGCTTACAATTGCATGTTAGATAGTGTTGCCCGGTGACCTTTTATGTTGCCAGGAGACTTTTAAAATATGTTTGTTGCCATAAGACCTTTTAACATATTGTGGGCAAAAGTGGGACATGCGCCAAAATGAACTGTATTTAAGGAGGAACGCGATGGACATGCTGCGTCCCTGTGCCAAGCCTGTGTGGAGTCCTGCTGTAAAAGGTTTCCCCAAGCCAGGAGCTAAGCCAGGAGGGAAGAACCTGACCAGCAGCAACCATTTCACCCACTGCCATGTATCCAAGATCTCACTGCATGTCGCTACTCTGCACCTCTCCCTCCACCAATATGCTAAGTATGGTCATAGGAGAAGACAATACAGATGGGCCACCTGAAATGACTCATCCCTGGACTCTCCAGAACCTCTGCTTTGTCCCATGATTAAATCAGCCAACACCTCAACGACTGAGACATCAAACCAACGACCCTCCTACCCTCTCCTATTGTTTGTATGTCCTTTGTATGTACTGAAGGGCCACCCAAAGTGCCATCCACCCCTTTTCCCCATGTGCATAATGCCCAGGATACGTTTTGCCCTATAAAAAGCAGGAGCAGTCTGCTAGTAGCTCTCTTACACTCTTGGATTCTTACTCTTTTGTACTTTTACTCTGAAGCTTGTGCTCTTGCCTTGTTGTCCTCGTGCCCCCTCGCACAACCCCCCTCTCCTCTTCTTCACCTCATGTCTCAGTTAGTCACTCTGTTGGTTTCTGAACCTAGCTTGTTCAGAGCCTTAGAGCTAGGCTTACCATCATCCCGGAAATGACCGGGATAGTCCCGGCAACGCCCCTTTGTCCCCCCGTCCCCCCCCCCGAACTTTGTTTTAGTCCCGGCCCCGGCCCTCCGGCTGCATCGTGGCCGGCCGGAGCTCTTCTGAGACTGTGCTGCCTGCTGCAGCACGTCTCCGTCCTAATATTCCTAGTCTGGCGCGCCTGCGCGAGGCTGGAATGTCTCCGAAGTTATCCGAGTGAACTCGGATATCTTCCGAGTGCTTCCAGTCTCGCGCAGGCGCGCCAGACTAGGAATATTAGGACGGAGACGTGCTGCAGCAAGCAGCACAGTCTCAGAAGAACTCCGGCCAGCCGTGATGCAGCCGGCGGGCCGGGGCCGGGACTAAAAGACAGTCAATCTCAGTCACTCACACAATACACACACAATACTACACAAATAAAATACACAAATAAAATAAAATACACAAATAAAAGAGCACAGTCTCGGAAAATAAAATACAGTATTTTATCTTTTTCCCCTTGCCTCTGAGCACGTACAGAGTGCCACTGCTGTTTTCGTCCCAGCCAGCTGGCTGCATTGTGACGGCCAGCACTGGCCATTACAATGCACCTGGCTGGCTGGGACAAAAACAGCGGCGGCAATCTGCACGTGCTCAGAGGCACGGAAAAAAGGCAAAATACTGTATTTATTTTACAGTGGACACGCCCACTTCCGGTGGACACGCCCACTTCCGGCGGAAGTGACATCACAGTTTTTGACCCGCCTTCTTGTGATGTCACTTCCGTCCCCCTTGGGGGGGGCAGAAATCTGGTAAGCCTACTTAGAGCCATTTTGTCGTCCTCCTTCTCCTCGTGTACTTCCCCCCTTCTTCTCTCTTTTTCTCTCATTATCACTGCATACAGTACTGCAATCACAAACAACTCCTCTCCAGGATAGGTAAATATCACCCACAACGCTTCAAAGGGAACCTGCTAATGCAAACGTTACTGTACCTTTCTATCTAAGTTTCCTAGCTCTGTATATTGTGTATGATTGGTTTTTGTGTATGTATGACCGAACTATCGAGTAAATATTGAAAGCAATGCACGTGTGTCCGCAAGGTTATTTAAATGGGATTCTGGGAAGCTGGACTCTGGTATAGTTGGTCTAAAGATCCCTGCTCATACCCATTGCCATATTTAAAAGCTATTCCCCATAATAATAAAGGCAATTCAGGTAACAATTGGAGTGAGGTGGGGAGGGGTTGAATGGGGTGGGGGACGGCAGAACGGGGGGAAGGGGTGGGCAAAACAGGGCAGTGACACCGGTGGGGAGGGGGGCAGATCAAGCCCAGGAGGGGGGTATTGGCGGCAGCAGTGCATGCTGAATCCTGAGCCCCTTCCCAGTCCTGATCCACCTTCCTGGATCAACTTGCAGGTCCAAGTTGACCCGTAGTGGCTACTGGGGCTTACCCTAGGGCAAGGGGGAAAATGTCCCGTTAATAACCCAAGGAGACATCCAGCAGCCAAAAATTCCCTGTGGAATACAGCGGTAGCTGCGCCGGCACCGCTGCAGGAATTTAGGTAAGATGGGGATGCCTGTCACTACAGAAATACAAAAAAGTGTCAAGTGTACATATTCTCAATCCGTTCCACATGTACCAGCATCAATAACAAGTTGCAGGATAGCTCAGTCAAGATTGGCTCTTGGTACTCTCCACTTTCCTTTACTTGGTCAATCAACGTTCAGGGATGGAACCATGCTTTCTGGAGGATAGTTAGCATTCTGAGATTCCCCTGCATCGTCCAGCTGTTACATAGGCTCCTCCATCAAGAAATCCCAGAACGCCCTTCATCCCTCAGGAGACTGTTCCTTTCCTTATATCGGCAGAAAAGAAGGAAGGACAAGGCTGCACAAAGCCTCTCTGAGCAGAGAAAAATAGACTAGGGTACGTATTGAACGTGGGGTCAAAAACATTCAGGTTAGTGGTCAGCCTGGGCACACTTTCTGGGCACACTAACATGTCCTGGGACACAGTTTGAAAACCACAGATCTATTTATACTCCACCTCCTCAGCCATTTGCAATGACTTACAAATTTGCTAAGAAACATGACATTAAGAATAGCAATCACTTCATTTATTTTAAGCACTATGCAAATAATAATAATTAGCAGGATAATGATTATCATTACAACCTCTATTAGCCTCTTCAGTGTTAAAATAGAACTGTATTCTTGTAACATTATACTCTTCCCAATACTACTGACCATAAGCAATATCTCCATTTATACATCAGCATTTCCCCCCCATGCCCAAACAAAATGTTTGTTCCTGTTTCAGATTCTGAAGCCAGCCTGCAGCTTATCAGCTGTAGGAAATTGCAACAAACAATTGTTAGCGGAATGTTTGACAGAACAGCTGAAAACATGTTTTATTACAGGGACGTGCGGTGCTGACGTAACAGGTGAGGCAACCCCGCCCCCTCATATGACTTGGAAAAGCACCACACTGTTTATACCCGAGGAGGCTCTCCTTATACCCAAGAAAGATCTCCTTACACCCACACTCTCAGATGTAAAGAGAGCTTTCTTGGGTGTAAGGAGAGCTTTCTCTGGTGTAAGCAGTGCGGTGCTTTTCCATGGACAACGACAGGGCGGTTCTGCCTCACCTGACACCCCCACACCGCACGTCCCTGTTTTATTAGTATCCTCGCTCATGAAAAGATTTATCTTTCAGATCAGAAGTACATCACTTGTAAAGCTGTACTTTTCCTATTATTTTATTTCTAATATGCTTTCAAACTAATCAAGAGAGCTTACAATAAAAAACAAACACCCCCAACCCATAAAATAGCAGCAAAATAACATCACAACAGCGTCCCTTTAACTTCGGTTGAGATACTTGTTCCTCAGATTCTGTGTGGTAGAACAGATCCTGCTGACAATGCTGTTGTATACCACACCATTGATTTCAGATGCAACCGCAGAGAAATCTAATTTTAACAAATGATTTCTAGTGTCAGAAGAAGAAAGTGCTATGCTTAGCAAAGATACTTTGTACTTCCCTGTGTTCATTCTTGCTCCCTCAATGAGTTTTTATTGTTGAAACCATCACAGTCTCATCTATCTTAAGTGCTGGAGCCAGAGGCTCATGCCTGTCCCTCTACATCCGTTTTTGAAAGCCATGACTCCAGAATCATGTACATTGGTTTTTCAGCCCCTCTCCTCACTAATTTCATGCCCTTCCAGCCCTAAAGTCATTCAAAGCCAAAGAATTTGATCTTGAGCTTGTACGTTGTATTAAGTCTACATTGGAGCTCTTTTCCCTCTGCCTGGGGTTATATAATGTTGTCTGAATTGTGTCTACCAAAGCATACAACAGAAATTAACAGATCATAATGGAGCAAACAACCCATGAGAGTTAGTAGACACCAGTTACTGAACACCTTTCAGCCAGGGTACAGTCTGAAGTCGGTGTTTTATGCTTACGTGGATCTTCATGCTCTACTTGAAAGAGTTGCACTTTGAATGTAACCAGCAAAAGGTCCCAAAGTTTCAGCTTTGCACCTAGCTGGGAAGAAGCAGCTTGGGGAGAGCTGCATGTTGTTGGCTTTGGGGAAACTGATGCTACTTTCAAGATGATACGCTCAGCTAGTAAGTTTGAAAACAAGCAGATGTTGCAACCATGCTAATAATTCTCCCCTCACAAGGAAAGCTGACCCAGTAACAGCCGTCTCCCCACTCCACCAATTTCAGTTGGGGAAACAGAAAGTCAAATCACACCATATTTCTCTAATAATTAGTTTTAAAGACTTGAAAACAGAACAGCTAACAGCCTGTTTCTATGCACGTTTGTTCAGAAGGAAGTCTCACTGACTTCAGTGGGGTTGATTTCTAAAATAGCCTGCATAAGATTTCAGCCTCAGGGCTAAACAACATGTTGCATTAGATGCGTATTTTAGCCCTATGTGCTTGTTTTTTGGAAATTAAATAGCAGCCGTACGAATGAGAACTTCAATCCTAAGAAAAGCTGCTGCTGCAATTTCTGCAGCTGACACTACCGGGCCCGTTAAAGCTAAAAATCCTTCGGTGCCAATCATTTTGTTCATCCCCTTCCCTCAATAGATGAAGTTCTGGAAGTGGAGAGCACTGCAGAGCAAAACAACTTTATAACACACCAGCAAGTGAGACAAGCCATACGACATGAGGAAAGGCAAAGAAACCCTTATCTACATACTGTATCTATTAGGTAGCAGTCACAAAATGGAGGCAAGAGGCAAATCCCAAAAGGCAATGGGATGATGTGCTCTCACAAATGACCACTGGCGTCACTGCAGGGGGGACGGAGCTCTAAGTTTTGCCACGGCTCCAACCCGCCGTTACACCAGAGCTTTCACTGCCTTGAATGGTTCCGAAGGCGAGGGGGCGGGGCCGCTTTGTGCTCCGGTGTAATGGCGGGTCGGAGCCACGGCAAAACTTAGAGCTCCGCCCCCTGCAGTGATGCCAGTGCAAATGACCATGACTGCACGTGTGCCGACAATAAAACTAGCTCATGATGAATCAGCTCAGAAAGAATGAGCCAAAAAATGAATCGAACTGAGGGTGGTTTGTGCATCACTAATGATGTATGATTTATTTAATGATCCATTAAAAACATTTATACTCTGCCTTTCCCTGATTGCTCAAGGAGGTTCACAACATCAATGTAAACATATAAACAAATGAATAATACTAAAACCAAACTAAACAAACATTCCTCCCTCCATTTAATTAAGGTCTTGCAGAAAATAAAGGGGTGTGTGGGTTTTGACCCAGGCTTGTCCACTGACAGCTTAATCCTATGCAGTGTTAAGCATCCTTAAACCCATTGATTTTACAACTGCTCAACTATCTAGAGACAGAAAAGGAGCGCTTAAGTTCATTGAGTTTAATGGATTTTTGAGCTCCTATGTATCCACAGCTTCTGGCTGAAAATATATTCTTTCCATAAATCTAGCATAACAGATGAACATAGTAGTCACTAATTGACATAAGAGGCCAGTCATATGTGCAGTTTGGACATTTACTTCCTAATTCAACCATAGGTCAAACACACAAGGAAACAAGCTTTCAGGCATTTGTCTTTGTTAGATGGGGAATTATGCTAGTCAATGGCTGCTGAATGCATAATTCCTTGGTCCAATTGATTTGACTGAAGGAGGGTGTTTACCCAGAGGCCTGTGTCAGAGTGATGCTATATACAACAACATTCTAGAGTGCTTCTGGAGGAAAAAAAAAGACAGTTGCTGGGGAAGGACAGGTGCTGGCTGGTACATTTCTTCTCTGAAACTCTGCACAAGGGGACCCTGATGAACCAGACCCAACTCAAGTTTCTTTAACAGAAAATGTTGCTCAACCATCTTCTCACGAGGGCACTCTAACAGAGCCAAAGTCTCCTCAGCACTTCTGGAACCAGCACTTTCGGACAGCCTGATCCTGCGTAAGGATATGTGGCCAGCCCCCCTTCCCAGGCTGCGTTGGCACGGCACGGGAACCCCCCGAGAGAAGGGGTTGTTCATTCCCTTTCCCGGTGTAGGGCTGCCCGGCCCCAATGGGCATCCTCAAATGTATGTTGGCTCTGGAGCTGATGTACATCCAGGGTGGTGGGGTAAGGGCGGCCCAGACTGGTAACAGGCGCGAGGTATCGGTGGATATCGCCAATATCTCCACTCCCTCCTGACCCAGGCTGGCCAATGGCTGCCCTCCCTTGTTGCCCAGCCCGCCCCCACCCCTGCAGTGTCTGGGGGGAGGCGGAGTAAGAGCAGCCGGCCTCCATGCAAGTGGCCCTTACTCTCCGGGTGCCGTAAATGCGCTTTATGGCACATTTACGACACCCACCGCCTGCGGAGTATGCAGGATTGTGGGTGGATTGAATTGTGCAGGATTGCGCAGAAAATCAGGCATGACACTGAAGGCTTCCCCAGGGAAATGGGGAAATCAACTTCCCCATTGGTCAAGCTGCCTAGACTAGGCTGCAGGCTATATTACTCCCTCAGTAAGCTCCAGACCTTTGTGGGAATTGCCTCTCTGGAACTATTATGCCCTCAGTATGCCTCCCCTCAAATCTGCCCCACTTCTGGATCCGCTGCCGGAACTCTTGTTTCTGCGCAGACCCCTCCTCTGTTTGAGGGGACTTTCAGAGTTACATGACATTCTAGATGTCTACTTGAAGGAAAATCCTCATTGTCATACGAGCACGCTCATTAGCCCTATATTTTCATGGGTATCAAAACACAAGTGTATCTTGCTCCTTATTACATTATGCTGTTGTGAAAAAAGTGTATCTTGCTCCTTATTACATTATGCTGTTGTGAAAAAATTACAAAATTCATATTGCCCTACAGTTCATCTCCTAACTACAGATAATTGAAAAATGAAAGCACCAGAACAGGAAGAATCATTGGGACACACATGTTTTATTTAGCTAGCACATGGGTCTGAATGGGAAAATGTCACACTTCAATTCTTCTCAATGCAAAGCTTGCGTAATGACAGAACTCACTGGCAGCATCTTTCAGAGCTTCCGACAAAGCTTTATTCTTGCTACAATTGAGGTTAGGCTCTTACCCATGCACCAATGAAACAAATCTCATTGCAGTGCTGTGATACGAGAGTTCAATCATGCTTATGACGTAGTACAGCCAACGGTGATGACCATGTAAGGTCAGGGGGGCATTTAGTGACCACAACAATATGACTTCTGCAGCTCATTCTTATACAAAGCAGTTCTTTGCAAAGGCTAAGTGATTCATAGAGTTTGACAACGTTTTACTGGGACTTCATACATGCAAAGCAGATGCTCTGCTACTGAGATGCATTATGCCAAAACCACCTCATTTGTCATTTCTTCTTTATATGCAATTCATTGGCGCCAAAGTAGACTAATATGTGTGTAACAGTTTCCTTAAGTTTTTCCCCCCTTTCTAAAATAGCAGTTATAAGAGGTAGCAAGTTTGGGTGGATGGAAGAGAAAGGTGGGGAGTGGGCTACTTCCATCATTTTCCTCTGACTGTCCATCCCAAATCACTTTCCTATGCTTTTTCATCTATGGAAGAAAAAAATACAGCCACCCATAAACTTTATCTTGGATGGAAAAGCATCTAGGTAGTGGAGATTGTGAGCACACACAAATATGGCTGGAAAGGGGAAACAACACTTTCCACCAAGGCCTGGACCAAGCTGAGGTGGCAGTTGAAGTGGCATCTGTATTTCCTGCCCTCTCTTTAAAGAACATTTTTTTTGTGTATGGCCCAACTGCCTCACCTCTGCTGTTGCCTCTACTCCAGGGTTTCTCAACCAGTGGTACTTCGACCTACTGCTGGTGGTACTTGAACCACCGGAACCCTGCTCTGATGTGGCACTTCCGGCAGCGCGTTTTCGCTCCCAAGAGGCTCCTGCCTTTGGCCGAGCCTCTTGGGAACGCTAAGAAGGGCCATCAGACCTGCCCAGAGCCTCCTCCCTGTGTTTTCTGGCCTCCAAACAACTGGAAACCCGGAAGTAACTGGCAATGATGCTATCGCCAGTCAGTTCCAGTGGTATGCAGCAGGAGAGTGGTGCCGGAGGTGGTACTTGGCCAGGAAGGGGTTGAGAACCCCTGCAGTCTACTCTCTTGCTCAGCCAGCCTCCCCCAGTGGGAGCCTCTTCTGCTACCACCATGCTTGCCCAAACATATTGGCTCAGCAGAGAGATGGCAGCAGTGGGGTGTTCCCAAAGGACCCTCTTTTCTCTCCATCTCTGCTGCTTTGCCTCCTCCTCTTGGCTTGCCTGGTTTTTTTTTTTTCTTCAAAACAGGCTGGGCGGGCATGTTGGGAAAGGAAGAGGCAGCACAGCAGGGGGACTGGAAGGATCACAGGTGCAACCCCTTCTGGCCCTGCCACTGCAATTCCTTGTTTGCAGCAGTGGCACTGGAGGAGGAGGGGTTGCACTGCTCGGATACTCTTCTTGCTCACTCTCAGTGAGTGGGAAGAGGAGTGGGGCTCTGGATGGGCACCGCCACCAATTCACTCAGCTCCATGGGTAGGGTGGTCCTGCTTTCCCCTCCCCTGCTGCTCCTGTAACCAAACTGGCAGCCTCTTGCAGCTGATTTGCATTAAAGTGTTAGGAGACAGTTACACACTTCTGCCATTTAATGTCCTGTTTGGCCCTTGGTCTCAATATCTTGCAACAATAAATGAAGGCTCTTGGTGGTAGTTAAAATTAATCTGAGTTGGATTAGAATAAAGATGGAGACTACATAAATTTATAAGCATTATACCATTTTTGTCTCTCAAACAGGAAGTGCCTTAGAATTGTTGCATGTTATTGGTTAAGTTAGGTGATGGCATAGAAGCTACTGTTTTCCAGTCTTCCACAAGCTTCCCACATGCAGGAAGAACATAAAAGTACTGAAAGAGACAAGAATTCACATGCTTAAATAAGAAATTAAGGTAGATTTGTAAGAGTGTTCCTTTGGCTCTCGGTTTTTGTAGCAAAGCCCCAATGGGCCAAAAGACTCAAGTTTTTCCCCAGCACTGAGATTTCTCCCAAACACTCAAAGTACAACATAATAAGTGCAATCTCAGAGATAATGCGTAACTCTAGCGGGAGGGGGCAGTCAGATGTCAGGGAAACAATCATTGTGTTATTGATGTTGAATTGTTTCTGATGAGGAAAGAGAGCTAAATCTTTTCAACCTTCTTTCATTATTTTAGGAGGAGACTGAGATTCTCTCCTGTTTATTACTGTCTGTGTAGATGGCAAAGCACGTAAACCATTTGAAGATAAGGCCTTGTGAGAGAGAGAGAGAGAGAGAGAGAGAGAGAGAGAGAGAGAGAGAGAGAGAGAGAGAGAGAGAGAGAGAGAGAGAGAGAGAGAGAGAGAGAGAGAGAGAGAGAAATCAATTACCTACAATTTCTTTTAATAAAACTACAGTTTAAAAAGTGACTTCGTGTGCTATGATGGTTCCAGAGTTAAAATGTCCAGTGCTATGAACACCATTCATTAGGTCGCTCCGTTCTTTATGAAGAGTTGGTCTTGATTGCTGCCCATTTGCCAAGTCTGTATTACACAATCTGCAGAGCACCACCAGTACTCCTTTTATGTTCGTACATTGGCTTCTCCAACAGATTGATTTTTTTTTCTTGTTCGCTCATTGAGCAGTGTGTAATGATTGGAAAAGGCATCAAATCCTCTATTTTTTTCTTCCCATTTTAAAACGTCTTCAAGTTTGTGATCAACAGAGTGCTGACTGTATCTATTGATCCTTATGCTCAACAAAGTTTTCTTTCTTGTTCGTCTGACAGAAAAATCCACCTGGACGTCAATAAAATCCACTGCAGACAAAGTCACGGTTGCTTTATGACTACAACACAGGCCCCAGCTCTTCCGATATTTAGACTCGCCATCTGCAGAGAAGAAAGAAATATTCACTTCGAGATCTGAAGTCAGGAGCGTGAAATGCCTATAGTTTTTGTGGCATGTACTTCTCAGGAGTCAAAGTGAACAGAAAATGTGCCAATATATTAGAGAGAACAAAAAGTGCTCCCTATTTCACGTTACCAGGAAATTGGTATACTGTATTTCCTCACCTTCAGAAGGGGATACTATATAACTCAAAATATGTCAATAATGTATTCTACAGCAGGCCTATTAGTTCATGGAATTATTCCAGAGTACAGTGATTATGAAATAATCTACACAAAGCTTTTATGGCATGTGCCCCATTAATTCCAGCAAGATATGCAGTAATATAGTGAAGGGCACTCTATCAGAGAGGTACCTTGGTCATGCAGGGCCAAACAGGCAAGCAAATAAGCAGTTCCTGTGCTACTCTTTCCTGCGTGTGATCCTACATTGTTTCCAGGCCTTTTGGTATGTCCATCATAAGGAATATATTGCACATTGAGCCATCTAGTTAACAGTTCACTCCTCTTATTCTCCAGGGGTATGTAGGACTACTTTATACTTCATTCTTTTTTCTTTTTGACATTTTTTTTCTGTTCTGTATGTTGCTTAGAGGCCACTCCTGTTTGGCTTTGATGTATGTGGCACAGTGGCTTGGGGAAATGTTGCCTTAAGTGTCAGTGTTCAGTTTGCGGCACCCAGAGAGTAAGCGGTACCAGCAGAGAGGCTTGCGCCGCTCCTCCGACGCCCAGAATGGAGCAGTGCCACAGTGGAATGGTAAGGCCCTGCAGGGCGGCGGAAAGATGGCAGGACGGCAGAATGGGGGCATTCCGGGAGAGGGAATTGGAGGGTAAGTCCAGGGAGGGGGGAGGGATCAGCAGAGGCCTTCTTCGCCATATCCTATCCCCCTTCCCGGGCCTGTTGGGCCTGGCACGGGACTCTCAAATGTACTCCAGCAAAATTGCTGGCATGTATTCGAGGAGACCCATCACGACGGCTGGTGCATCACTCCTGAGTAAAGGGACCCCAGTAAAGAGACAAAAAAAATAGCAATTAAATAAGCTATATAACTAATTGAATTGCTTAAAAGGGAAAGTGTGATGTTCAGTCACATATTCTCTATCTATTCAATGGGACTTCTCTTACTGGGGTGTGATCCCTCACTGGGATATGATGGAACTTAATTCATACTCAGATCAATGGAACTTCCTTTTAAAGACAGCAGGATAGGGTCAAACTATAAAACTGAATATTATATTAATACAATTTTTAAAAAAGTTTTTAAAAAGTTTAAAATTGGTAATGACATGTCATAAATTAGAACAGCTTTTATTGAAAGTATTGTGTCTGTCTTATTTGTACATTTCTGTACAACAAAATGTAGAAACATACCATGTCAAAGTGCTTTCTCAGCAGGAGAAATTTTAAAAAGACAAAAGTAGAGGAAAAAAATCCTCTCACCAGTGGTTTTGTTTTGTTTTTTTTTACAAATCCTGATGTATTTTCAAGCTGAGGTACTGTCAAATTCAAAAGCAAAAATATCTACTTCAATGGGAAATCAGACAAATAAGAATTGTGTGAGACCGATAACAAGATCCTTTCATTATTGTATAGAACTTTTTCTTGGTTACCTAGGAAACAATGTAGACTTTTTTCAAATAAATTCTTACTGTAGTTGTAGGTTAAATAACAGTTATAATTGCATAGCTGTGCGGATCTCATCAACTTACCAGCCCCAACAACCTCTTTGTGAAAACTGTACAAAACATAAAACCATAGATACCTGTGTCCATTCATTAGTCTGAGGGTCATACGACTCCATAGTGTTCAGGTACGTCTGGCCATCATAGCCACCGACTGCATATAATTTATCACCAAGGATACAAACACCAACTGCATCACGAGGCATGCTCAAGGGAGCAACCATTGTCCAAGTATCTGTTTTTGGATCATACCTGCATAAAATAAAAGAAGAGATATTTCATGCCAACTTATTTAGCAATTAAGCTGATCCTCAATATTGAAACCAGTCTTTTTCATTCTTTAAACAGATTACTTGTAAATACATTCCCCAATGCAATCTCTCTAACAATAGGCAAAAAGACAGCCACGCCCAAATATCTGACCACTAAAATACTGTCTATGTCTTCAGTAGATTCCTCTCATTCAAACACTTTTGAGACTGACACATCACTACTTATAATGGGCTGGATCAAGTCACAACTGACCCTATTAGTTCATTTCCTTAGGTTTTCTCAACCATTCAATATGGAAAGAGCGGGATTATCCATAATGCTAAATTAAGTCTTAGCCCCGATGGTCCACTGTTAATTTTCAGAATCTCTCTATGTATATGACTGCACTCATTTTCTTTCTTATCTTGGACTCCTTTAGAAATCCCCATATTTCAGAAGATGGAGGCATGTCCCTATCATTTGACCCTGTTCCTACTTATGTAAAGTTAACATATTGCAGCATGCCAAAGAATGAAGAGCTGTACATGGAGGCTCCATTTAGTTATCATGACTAACACCACTGATGGACTCATCTTTCATGAATTTGTCTATTCCTCTTAAAAATACCACTTAAAAATACCAGTAGTGGACATCACGCTGCATCTTGTAGCACTGAACTCATATTAATGCTGCTGATGAGGTGAATAACTGTTCCATCACTGAATTCCAGGTTCAAAACCAGTCTGGCCATGAATAAGGGCAATTAAAAGGATATTTTGCTGTATGAGACCTAATTGGATTTCCATTCAATATAAACTGGCTCTGATGTAGTGGTGTACCAAGTGTATTTGACACCCAGGGTGGACCGTTCCCACCGACCTACTTTCAGTTCCTCATTAGTCGGTGGGAGCTCCCACCAACCTGCTCTTGGCTGCTTGAAGACTCAGGTGGACCTGGCTCCACATTGAGATCTCCGGGTGAGGCCAGATCTACCCCGGGTTTCGAAGAGTCGAGTGTAGCAAAATCACTGGAGGAGGTCAGATCTACCAGGAATTAAAAGTTATGGGCAGACCTGATCTGCTTCACTATCCCCCGGGGGAAGTCAGGTCGACCAGCTGCTCAGTGGCGTACCTAGTGTATTTAACACACGGACATGGACCGCCCCCATCACCCTGCCCTTGGTTCGGCATTGCTCTGATGCACACATTTTTTTACACAAATAAATACGAAAATATAAACATCATGTAGTATAAATCACAAACTTGTATTTCACATTTCTTCAACAGATTAATGTTGCATATCTTAAATATAGCCAAGCATCATGGGTCTACATTAAATACTGATTGTCAGAAACATCTTCTACTTTCTGTTCCTCATTAGTTAGGATACACATTAGAATAAACATAAAGCAGATTTAATTTGGCCTTCATTGTTTTCTGTGAAACAACTTAAAACATGGTTTGTTTGTTTTTTTCTTATTTTACTTTATAAACATTTTGTATCTGGAAGGAATGCTCAACATGTTATCATCATTATTAGCATTGTATTATGACTATAATAAACCTGCCAATATTTTCCAGTTGCAAATTAATATCCATGCAGTATTATTTAGCCAGGCTTTGATAGCACTTACTCCACAACAGGTGATGCTGAGGCTTATGAGGACTTTTTTTTAAAACAAAGGATTGCTGAAAAACCTTTATCCTTGCTTTCAGCCCAAGTTGGCTCCAAATGGATTTCTCTTTGTACTCAGGAGATACTCTGTGGTATCTCCTGTTTCACCGGGAGGCACAAGTATTACAAAGATGAAGCATGCAGCCATTTTTAGCAGAATAAATAACGCTGCAAAATGAAGACATTTCCTTAACAACTACACTAGGGTTTTTTTTACCCCAGAGCATGTGAAGCACACATTTGCTAACACTGATTGTAAAATGTCCCTTAGCCACAGACCTATAATGATCTTGAAGAGAAGACCTCCTTTTGGCCTTAAATTTAAAATATTTATTAAAGTATGCAACCTATATTATTGGAACATATATGTATTTTACAGTAGTAAACTGTAAAATTTAATAATTGTGCTTGTTTTCCAAAGGAGAAGATAACCAAATTTTGTCATGTGATAAAATTTAAATTGTTGTCTTCATAGAATTCAGTAAGGCCAACAAATGAAAAATCAAAGGCAGACAGAGAAAAAGGATAATACCCTACACCCCTCGCTCGCCAATGGACTGGTATAAACATTTTTGTGAAATATCTCTAATAAGCCAATGAATACATTATAAGAGTACTACTTAAATAATGCAGAGTGTTAGGCTTGCTGAAAATATTTTTTTTTTAAATTGTATATTGGAATAATGAATAGCAGGTCAATGTTCAATCTTATCGTTTTCTTTTTTATAGTTAATTTGTGACTGTTAATTTTCATGTCTTGGTTTGAATATTTTAATAAATATATAAAAAAGAGAAAAGCTAAAGAAATATTTAGATAAATGGTCTAGTTTGCATTCAGAAACACCACATATAAACACATACAGGATGGATACCTTTCGACATAATCCAGAAGTCTGGAGCAATGATTAGAAGCAGGAGCATCATGGCCTCCGACTGCGTAGAGGAAACCATCACAGGTAGCCACTCCCACACCTCCTCTCCTCTTACACATTGGAGCGCACATGTTCCATTTGTTTGTGTGGGGATCGTAATACTCCATGGAACTCAAACAAGAACTACCATCTCGACCTCCAACTGAGTATAACCTAGAATAAACAGCATACAATTACTATGCATAACAGGAAGTAACAGAAACAATACTGTGAATAGAGAAACTTGTTGTTGTGCCTTTTTCTCATCTTCAGTCTGAGATGAATACTCACAAGGGCTTCTTTCCCCCAATTGCCCATAGCAGTTGCAATACCATGAGTGTATATGAACATCATCATAATTCTCTCCAATACAGAACTTGGGTGGTCTCATGAGAATTGGTTTGGAAACAAAATCGGGCAATCCAAAAATAAGGTAGCGGTTTCTGTATATACACAGAACTAATTAACTTGTAAATTAGAAGAACGTATTTTTTAAAAAAAATCCAAAATGGCGCAACATGGGCCTATAGAATATTGAGAGGACTTAAGCCATGGAATTTTGAGTATATCAGTTGAAAGAAAGGAAAATGGAAGGGAAAGGAAGGATTTGACCTGCTTGAGACTCTAACAGTTTAGTGTCTTTGAGAAGGAATTAGGGGTGGGAGTGAAGTGTGCCTTGAAAGTCCCTCCCCATGCTATACATGTAAGTTTCAGGAGCAGGGAGGAAAATGAATACAATTTTTCTCATTTTCCAGAAACCTCCCCCCTTGTCTATATAGCAATAAAGTGTGTAGGTTCTGGTTGGCAGCCAGTCCTGAACCTGAAACTTTTAGTGCTATATAACGTAGTAAGGGAAAATTACAGAAGGTGGGACATATAAAAGATGTCATTTTCCCTTTCCCCTTCCTAAAGACTCTGTAGAAGAGCACTACAAGGCTCCTGATCCATACTGGCACTCCTGTTGGAGTCTGGGATACAACATTTTGTTTTGGGTCCATACTTTTTTTATTGCATTCTTCTATTGTATTAACAGTGTACCGAGCCAGAGATTTAAGGCAATTTCATCTATAACACAAGAAGCCTGAGCGCTCTTTTATATGCCTGCCTGCCTCAGGTATTCAAAGACTATGTGTTTGATTTCCACAAGAAGCACCAGGGAGGAACTACAGCTCACTGGCAGTGCACAGGTTTTGCATGCCAAAGTTCCCAAGTTCGATTAGCAGCATCTCCAGTTACAAAAGATCTTAAGTGGCATGGCTGCGAAGGCCCAGGAATTAGGATAGAATTATTCTCTCCATATTGAGGGCTGTGGATGACAGGGTTATGGCTTGCCAAAAGTCAGCTGGTGAATTTATGGCTGGGGCAAAGATCTCAGCTGGAGACTTCCTGACTTATACCCTGTTTCCCTGAAAATATGACAGTGTCTTATATTAATTTTGGCCCTAAAAATGCGGGAGGTCTTATTTTCAGGGAGGTCTTATGAGTGCCAGCAAAAATCACGCAAATCCTTTTTGTACCACAATTTGTACCACAATGTTTTTGTACCACAATGTTTTTGTACAACATTTATTCAAAAACATTTATTCAAAAACAACCATATCATCTTCTTCTGGAATGTCATCATAATGTCATCTCACCTCAATGAAACCTTCAGATCAGAGGATGATTTCACAGCAGCTAAAATGCTGCATATGGTATCAACCCTCCTCTCACCTCAATGAAACCTTATCTCTGCCATTTTCCTTTGTTGTGCAGATACAGGAGAGGCATTAAGTCAGCCTTAAGGCAAGTCATTATGGGCACAATCCAAACCTACTTAAGCCGCCATTGTAACCAGCGGCCCAGTGAAAACGGGAGGCCCCAGAACGGAAAGGGGATTCAAATCCCCTTTGAATTCCCCTTTTGGAGGGGATTTAAATCCCCTTTCCGCTCTGGAGCCTCCCGTTTTCGCTGGGCCACTGGTTACAACAGCAGCCTAAGTAGGTTTGGATTGCGCCCTATGCAAGTCATTGTGCAAACCACCATGCCTCTCCTGTGTCGGTATGGTATCTACAGTTGTGAAGATGTTAACTGCTATGGTAACAGTACACTGTGACTTTAATTGCTTTCTCAGCTGTGCTGGCCGGCTGAGTGGCACTGAGAGGAGAGCAGGGATGGGAAGCAGCGGTGTCCATATGTACCATTTTACAGCACAATCACACAGTAAAAAGAACACTACAGAAATACTGTGGAACTCCTTGTTCAAAGTACTGTTGGTGGGGTACCGGTAAAAGCAGGAGGCAGGAGCCCAGCGAGGCTGCCGCTGTGGTGGGAGCGAGGGCTTGCTTCAGCCTTGGGTCACCTGCCCATCTCCCCACCCCCTCGGAGGACAAAAGACTTAATCTTTGCCTGCTTTGTTTTTTTCCTGAACTCAGCTGGAGCCTGAGATAACCGCGGTGAGGCTGTTTACTCCTTGCTGCTCTCCACGCTGTTTTCCAACACTGCTGTGCATGCGTGAGGAGCGAAATTCGCGCGCTTGCAAGGCAGCAGCAGCTGCAGGAGGCAGAGCGTCGATAAAGCTCAGCACTCAGAGCCACTTTTCCTCCCAGCGGGGATCGTAACAGGAGCTCAGCTGACCAGCTGATTCGCCCGCTTGCAAGGATCACCGGGGTGTCTGCGGCAGCGGCAGCAGCAGCTGCAGGAGGCAGAGCCGCTCTCTTCTTGCTTTATCGGTGCTCGGTGCCCCTTTCCCTCCCAGCGGGGATCTCTACAGACAGGGGCTTAACGGAGCTGATGGCCCTGTAGTTCAGCAGGACTCCCAAGTAGTACTCCCTCCCAGCAACGCCAGGTCTTATTTTCAGGGAGGTCTTATATTTTTATGTGCCAACTAAAATGAAGGAAAAATGAGGGGAGGTCTTACTTTCGGGGGAGGTCTTATTTTCGGAGAAACATGGTAATTCATACTCCTACGGTGCAATCCTGCATAACCTTCGAGCAGCGGAGTGTATGCTGCACTGCTCGAAGGTGTCACAAACGCGCCATAAAGTGCATCTGCGACTACTTCAGAGTAAGGGTTGCCAGGGTGAAAGCCGGCAGCCTTACTCCCCCAGTGGACAGTCCCCACGCCCGTCGGAGAAAGTAAGCCCAGGAGGAGGGCGGACTGAGTGACGAGGGATGGCAGCCATTGGGCAAACCGAGCCGGGGATATCGGCGGCAAGCTCTGCCGATATCCCAAGCCCTCTCCAGACCCAGTTCGCCCTTACAACCCGGGCTCGACGTACTTCAAAGCTGACGTACATTCGAGTAGGCCCATAGGGCCTCAGCAGCCTTGCACCCGGGGAAGATGAGCATCCCCTTCCCCCGGAGGTGCTCCCGAGCTGCCCCGGGGCAGCCTGGGTCTAGCCTGGCGACTGGCCAGGTATCCTTACACCAGATTGGACTGCTAGTCACTTCACTACGTCATGTATGGCTTGACTACTGGTTCCTAGTCTAGACAGGCATGGGATTTATTCAGCAAATCAACTCTTATGTTTTAAGTAGAAAGTGGACATCTCCTATCAATGACTATGCAGACGAAGAAGAGTAAATTAATAGTTGACAACACTTTCAGTTATCTGCTCAAAGCCAGGAATATCTTGAACTGCCTGACCTCAAATGCTACGTAAAAAATAGTAAGCAGGAGTTTTTATGAGATGAGATTTAACAATAGTGATTCATATATGGTATCCTTACAACAAACCTGTCACTATTACCGTATTATATATCCATGTAGCAGAAGGAGGGGAGGGACTGAGCCTGGGGATAAGTAGTCTAGCTTGTGAGATCATGGCAGAGCCAAAGACTTCCTGAGCAGTAGTTTACAGCAGAATCTCATGCATATCTACTCAGACGTAAATGAAATCAATGGGGATTACTGCCAGGTAAGTGTATATAGGACTTCAGCCTTACAGTGCAATTCTGTGCATATCTACTTTGAAGTAAGTCCCATTGTGTTCAATGGGGCTTACTCCCAGGAAAGTGTGTATAGGATTGGAGCTTTATGGCCCAATCCTATTAAGGGCTGGTCTATGCAATGCAGGGATGCTGACGCGGCCTCCGCTGCAACCTGCAGGCCAGCTGCATACCAGGCTGACCCGGAAAGGTAAGCAGAGAAAAAAAAATACTTACCTCTTCCACCACTCTCTGGTCCCTTTATGGACTTACTCAGAACTACACCAGCTATTTTGCTGGTGTAGATCTGAACAGCCGCAGGGGGCGTGTCAAGCTGGGATGGGAGCTCTGGATCTCACACATGCTGCTGTGTTTGAGATCCACTCTGTCCTGCCCCTGCTCTGCCCCCAGCCTGGCCTAATCTCTGCCCCAATCCACCCCCGCCATCAACACATCTGCATTGACGGCCGGTCTGCAGCCCACTGCTGGTGGTATGAGACTTACTGGCTGCCGTGCTGTTGGCAGTGGGTCACAGACTGACAGAGTGGCCCAAGAGATCTGCCAGCGTATCATGCAGATTATAGGATTGGGCTGTTTGTCTCTTAGCCATTCTAGTGCTCCAGCTCTCAGTTTAATTGTTGGCTGCAGTGCATTAATATTCATCTACGCTGACAGTGTATGACATACTTTGCTACAGATTACCAGAGGCTTACGTGTCATTTAAGATAGGTTTATATACAAAGGCCTTAAAAAAAATCCTTTAAAACTACTTAGCGTTGCAATGATAAAAATGCTCAGTAACTAAAATTCTAACTCCATTTGGAAACTTGCTCCAGGGCAAATAAAACATAATTGGTTCCACCTCATGTGCATCTCATAAGTGCACAAGAGAACATTATTCTGATTGCAATCTAACAATGTTGACACACTGACTGCATTTCATATAAGAATTATTTCACAGGTGTGTGTGTGTGTGTGTGTGTGTGTGTGTGTGTATGTGTGTGTGTGTGTGTGTGTGTGTGTGTGTTTTGTTCTGCCTGCTTCTGCTGTACATTGCCTAGTAGTGGATAATAAAACTTATAGAAACATCGAGTATTTTAAAATCCAAGCACTGAGCAATTTGGGATGCAAAACCTCCTATCAGTGAAAGAATTATTCACTTGGAAGCGTTTATTGTTCCAAACACTTCATGAATTCTGAGCTAGTTAAATGTACATTTAAGGTTATGTTTCACTGTCAATGAAGCTCTGTTCTGTTGCTACTGTTACTATTGCATTTCCTGACGATATGGCACTGTGCGGGACTATCAGCACCCTTATACTGTAAGTGCCCAGGGAGTCTGGAAAATGTCTCAGCAACGTAATACTCTCACAAACGTGCTGGTGGATCATGGTAGTTTCACATCTGGGTTTCTATGTACAAGCCTATGCAATGCCTATGCTGAAGTAAGTCCAACTGTGTTCAATGGGGCTTACTCCCAGGAAACTGTGTTCAGGATTTCTGCCTTAATTGTACAAGGTAACTTGAAATCTGAACATCAGATTTAACTTCTAGAATCACCAATGTGTTCAAAACATTATTGTAGCAGCTGGCAATTAATCACTGCTGCTTTCTAGAAGTCACAGCAAGTCGCATAACACTATAGATATATCCATCTGTACAGAGGTAGGTTGAATGCATGAAGAAGGAAGAATGAGAAGCCAAATCACAAGGACTATATCCTTTACACAGATATCCATTAAGTAAATACATTTTACAAAGTAAGGGCCTCGTGATAGGACTTCTTCATTGTAAGCTACTTTGAACACAGCCTGTTGGAGGGGAAAGGCAGGATATAAATATTTAAATAAACACATCTTTTTGGTGCATGGCTGGCAGGTTACTTTCAGCTGGGTGGAACAAGATTTTGCAAGCCTGCATTCATTACATTGGGAGTGGTGGATGCATAGGCACTAATCCATCATATATAGAGGATTCCTGGATTGGAATATATGTGAACTGTCCAAGTGCTTCTGGAATATGAAAACAAGGGTGTAGGTCAGGGGTTCTCAACCGCTTCCTGGCTGAGTACCACCTCTGGTGCCACTCTCCTGCTGCGTACCACCGGAAGTGACTGGTGATGACATCATCGTCAATTACTTCTGGGTTTTCGGAGGTCAGAAAACACAGGTAGGAGGCTCCGGGCAGGTGGGAGGACCCTTCTCAATGTTCCCAGGAGTCTGGCCAAAGGCAGGAGCCTCTCGGGAGTGAAAATGCACCACTGAAAGCACCATGTCGGAGTGGAGTTCCAGTGGTCCGAGCACCACCAGCAGTCAGGCAAAGTACCACTGGTTGAGAAACCCTGGTGTAGGTGATATCAGCTGTTAGGTGTGTGATAGCTCCTTACAGATATATTGATAACTTACGATAGAAATGACCAATAGTAGAGAGAAAGCTCTTTTTTTCAAGAGAGAAAGCCTGGAAAATGATGCTTGAGACAGCTCAGTGTATTTGTCCAATTAAAAGACAGCAAATACTGGACATTGTAAGCTAAACATTTTGAAAAGTGTTTCTGCATAAGATGTTTTGTGCTTAAGACGATGGTATAAATTTGATCATGTATCATGGCCAAGTCCCAAACAAGGCCACTCACTCAACCTTGTAAACACTCTGTAGAGCATGTTAGAGAAGAGATGTGTTTCAGGCTATTTGGTTTTTAGGGCATTACTGAAAATGTTGAGGATGCTGGGAAAACACACACACACTTTTTTTCAAGATACATTTTAAAATACTTTCTACATGGATTAAAAGCATTTGATATTGGTTCTTCTAACTACTATACAGTGATGCCTCACAAGACAAATGCCTCGCACAACAAAAAACTCGCAAGACAAAAGCGTTTTGCAAGTTTTTTGGTGACTCGCAAGACAAATTTTCTTGCAAAAACAATTTCGTCTTGTGGAACACTCAGCTCCTAAAGCCACAATCTATTCAAATGTTAAAGTATTCAAGAGGGTTAGCAGACTGCAAACAGTACAGCCCGAGGCCACACCGATTATCACCCGACAAATAGCTAACACCAGCAGAGATAAAGGCAAAGCAGAGATAAAACTACCATCCTGAAAAACTTCCCATCCTAGTAGGTGTACTGATTAAGACCCTACCCATTCTTCGTTTTGGCCCGGAAGCGGCAGCAGCAACTCGGCACAGGCTGTCTGCCTGCCTGCTTCGAGTCTCTTACTGACTCACACAGGAGCCGCCCTCACGCCGAGGAAAGCCTCTTCAGCTGTTGCACGGCCGAGAGGTAATGGTGCATTTAGTGGTGCCTGCTCCGCCCCTTAGCCTGGCCGGCACCGCGGCAGGAGGATACTGTAGGCGACAGCTACACTTGCCATTTGAATAAAGTATTCAAGAGGGTTAGCAGACTGCAAACAGTACAGCCCGAGGCCACACCGATTATCACCCGACAAATAGCTAATACCAGCAGAGATAAAGGCAAAGCAGAGATAAAACTTCCCTTCCCTTCCAGAAACGGTGTGCATTACTAGAGCGGAGCTCTGGGAACTGTGAGTACTGTAAATACTTAAAAGTAAATAGCACGGCAGGGGAGGTGACTCGCAAGACAAAATTATTCGCAAGACAACATGACTCACGGAACGAATTAATTTTGTCTTGCGAGGCACCACTGTATTCAGAAAGAAAGAAAGAAAGCACCTTACTGCCTGGGTCTTCTGTGAGAGCAAAAGATGGTAATAACCAGCATGGCATGATGTAGTTACTGTTGCCTTTGGCTGTGGGAAGTTACGTGCAACACTCTGAGCAGTCATAAAGATCACTGACGGCCCAATCCTATCAAGAGATCTTGCAATCCACTACTAAAAGCTCCATTGCAGTGGGGCAAAGGCTGCGCTGCTGTTGCACGCTTCAAAGCCACCTTGCGTAAATAAATGGCAGGTTGCTCTGCGCATGTGCCAAAACTGCCAAGATGCTCCACCAATGCAGGTAAGGTGGCAGCAGGGGTAGTTGGTGGGAGGATCAGGGTGGAGATTGGGCTGAGCCAGGGGTGTGTTGAGGGTGCCGCTGATATCCTATACCCCTGGACTGGGACTGACACTCCACACACACCCTCGATCTACTCAGATTTACGCCAGCAAAAGAGCTGGTGTAGATCCAAGTAGGTCCATTGGAGACCAGGGTGCGGCGGAGTAGGTAAGTATAAAAGTTATGTACTTACCCCTCTGCTGCTGCCTGATCCCCAGCTGGTGCATTGCATGCATTGGAGGCTGCATCAGCACTACTGCACACTCTGGGATGGCTCAGGACTGGACTGGGCCATGACTGGCTCTGAGTCAGGCTCTATTTAGCTTGATATGGTCAATGTTGCTCCTTTGCAGTTTATCTTATCTCAGAAAGATATTGTGAAGATAAAATATCACTCTTGAGCTCCTTGGATAAAAGGATGGGGCATGAAAGTAATACTTTAACTCAATATTTATGCAGGATATAAAAACTGTGAGTCAGTCCTCTTTCTCCTGAGCTTAGTTTAGGAGACATGTATTCTTATTTCACAATGGATTGTTCTAATCTGTGCCCAGTAATCACAACAACAAGGCAAACTATTTATTTATGTCTCAAAAATGGAGGTGTGGGCGGCGGGGGGGGGGGACTCCATTAATATGCCAAGAGCTGTCTGTCACAATGTAAGCAGATCATTCCCTTACCTCATGGCGATAAGTTTTCTTATTTGTGCTTGCTTTTGTAAGCAAACATATTTCTTCTGTCTATCTTGTATCACAAGAGATCATAACTAACGTATGAAATTGTTTTCCACCAGGCAGTGGAATTTAAGCGACATTTTCTGGCAGATCAGTCATTTTAGATATAACACTCCTACTTTGTTCAGGAGGCATTGATCATACTGTTTTCTAGTTGGAACATCTGAAAATAAAGTTGGGCCTTCTTATCCGCGGGGGTTTGAACCTCCTGCAGATGGCAAAAACTGCAGATTCTGCGGTGGGGGTGGGGGTCATGGCGCAGCAGTACCTTATGTAGAAGCTGTGCGGGCCCGCAGCCCACTTCTCCAGCTGCCCCACGCTCTGTTAATTACTCTGTCAGGCTTGGAACGCTTGAAAAACGTGACTGGAAACGTGGGCCTGCACAGGTACTACATAAGGTACTGCAATGCTGTGACCCTCCCCACCACAGACTAACACTGCTGGGGTACCATCTGCATTAAGTCAAATCTGCAGGTGGCTAATCGGCAGATGGGGAGGGCAGACTGTATTCAGTTCTCCAAATAATCCTCTGTTGTATAAAATAATATTCCAGTGACCCTTTTTCCTTCTGTCTCAGATAAAATGCGGTGTAGTATATGTATATTTATTTTATTTAATTCCTTGTCACTGCAAACAAGAAAATTTAATTTTTGTATGATACCATTGAGATACCACCTTGAAATTTTGACTGATTGACTACAAGACATATACCTTTAAGTGTGATTTTTTTGAAAATTAAAAAAAATGATTTTCCAAAAATTCAAAATAAATAATATTTTTTAATTTCCTGAAAAGTTACAATTGTGTCATGTTGTATATCAAATGAAAGCCCTGTCCCATGTCTGTAGCTTTCATAGTTTTCTTGTAACTGGCGTTTTATGGTATGATGACAAGTGAATTTTGGGATTTTTAGGCAATTTTGAAAATTCAATATCTCAAAACGGGTGGACAAAAAAATCTGAATTTTTTTTTTAAACATCTCATGGTAAGGTACAAATGTACCAAAAATGAACAAAATCCATGACATCAAGTTCCAAAATGGATTTTTCATTGGTTGATTTGACATGGAATGATCCTATACTGCTCCAAATGCCTACACAAGATGATGGGGACACGATTGAGACATATGAAATTATGCATGGAATGAATAGAGCGGGTAGAGGTAAATTCTTTTCCTTCTCCCAGAACATCCAATAAAATTGACTGGCGGGAGAGAGTTAGAAGAGACAAAAGAAAATATTTCTTTACCCAGTGAGTAATTAATCTGTGGAACTCCTTGCCCACAGGATGTGGTGATGGCACCTGACCTGGATGCCTTTAAAAAGGGACTGGACAGATTTTTATGGAGGAAAATTCCATTACAGGTTACAAGTCATGATGACTGTATGCAACGTTTGGGTTTTAGAGGTAGCCTATCTCTGAATGCCAGGTGCAAGGGAGTGGCACCAGGATACAGGTATCTTGTTGTCTGTGAGCTCCCTGAGGCAGCTGTGAGATACAGGAAGCTGGACTAGATGGGCCTGATCCAGCATGGCTCTTTTTATGTTCTTATGATGCTCACCATAATGATTACACAGTGTACAGACACGAACCCACTAATCACTCTATTATGAGACACAATCCGCAGCTATGTTTAATTTTTGCTTGACTATATCAAAAGAAGGTTTCAATAAGGGTTGTGTTTATCTGAGTGGCCTCAGGTACGGAGGGTTTATACGGTAGCTAGAATTCCATCCCTCCTCATTAAATCATTACCTTTGTTTCATTTTATTTAAGATCTCTGAAGACATATTTTATGGGGTTTGGTTTAAGCATCACCCAGTCATTCATTCAGACTTCCAGCCATTCTAGAGTCTATTCTATAGGTGGCTACCTACAAGAGCTAGCAAGTTTTCATTCTGCTCAAAAGCTTCTCATTCAGAAATAACATATGATGTGCAGATTATACTGATCACACACAAGCCTTTCAGGGACTGCACTCCTGGAATATGCTTTTATGAGAAAAGGTGTTAAAGATCAGGCTCACACACTGAATTATGAATGGGTTTTGATGATTCAGTTAGAAGTAAATGTCACCAGCAAGTTGTGTCATTTGATGTATTAAAGGCAGAAAAGCAATACTCTTTGGGAACCAGCAATCATCCACAAATAACTACTGACAGTGAGTTGCATTCAGGGGGAGGTACTGGCATGTTGCATGATAGACACTTGACAAAATCATTGGACTTAGGCTGCAATCCTGTACACACTTGCCTGGGAGTAAGTTCCATTGAATTCAATGAGACTTACTTCTGAGTAGGACTGTGCTGTTAGTGATGAACATGATTGGGGGACGGGGTATGCTATCCAAAATAGCATGCAGTTTACAGGGCACAAGTTTCCACACTGAAAAAAATCAGTAAACTACAGCGCAATCCTGCGCAACTATAGATCAGCGGAGCGAGTGCTCTGCCGGTCTCGGGTGTCGTAAACACATAAAGCACACTTTCGGCACCCGGAGAGTAAGTGACATATAGCACTGCAGCCCAAGCAGTATAGCAGTTGGGAGCGAACGAAAATGAGACAGGGTGATGAGTGTTCTAGTCATGAAGAAATCATCTCAGCAGATTCAGGAGAGGTCATCTTGGCCATTGGACCTTCTCCCTACTTTCCAGTTCCCCACACAGCGCTCATTGGATGTGCAACTTGTTGAACCTCCCCCCCCCCCGTCAATTCTTCTACAGTATGTATTTTCAGCCTATGTTCAAAGTCCTAAATCTGTCTTTTAACTAAGTAGGGCAGGAACCCACTTCCTGGGTATGAGTACCAAGTAGGAATACCCATACTCCTTTAGGTATGGTACCCCTGAACTGAGCCATTAGTTTAGAACCCTTTGATTTTATTTTTGGTGTGACTCCTCATTCAGAAGACTTGACACATTGGTTAAGAATACTGTACAGTGGGGAGCAGCTTCTCCCACCAAGGATAGTGAATTACTGCCTGCCTTGTTAGAGCACCCATGCCAAGTTTTGAAACTCATTTTTTTTGTTATCATGAGCCAACATGTAACTGTCTCCACACCTCTGCTCGAGCTCCTGTTTTCTCCCTGCCTAGTCACAGAACATATCTATCCCTCTCTTGCTCACCTGAGAGCCTTTATTTTCACCAAGACCCCATTTGCCCCCTTCAGTAATGGAATCTCCCCTTTATTTCCGCTGCTCCACACATTCTTGAGCAAGTACGGCAACACCATCTAGAGCAGTGGTGGTCAACCTTTCAACATGAATGCTGGCCCTATAAATGGTTGCATAGGTGAGGGCATTTCAGCAGGTGTAGCTGCTTTAGCATCATCATCAGCACTTGCAGCTGCCAAGATTCTGTCTTCTACACAACTCTTAAGAACACAGTAGCCCTAATGGTGGAAGGTTGGCCACCTCTGATCTTCTGATCTAGAGAATCATGAAACGGAGAAACAGACCAGACTTATCAACATGTAACACCCTTCCCAACTGCAATGGCAGGCAGCATACATCATCTTCATCATTACATTTTTTTCATACTCACAAAAAAAACTCTGTAAGGTACATCTACCTGCAGAGCCAAGCTAAAAGAATCTAGATTTTTTAAAAAGGTATAACCTGGTTTGTAGGAGAAAAATCTACCTCTCAAAGAAGCTTCTTGCATTGTGGCTGGACCGATCTGAGTCAACCAGCTGTGCATGCCAGGCTTGTCTGTTACTCGTCAACACTCCAAATTTTTGCCATTCCAGGCAAACAGCACAACCAGAAGGTTATTCAGTCCCCTAATGAGCTACCATTCATGACTTCATTCAGCCTGATAAGTCACAAGTTGTGCAGGCTTGAGCTAAGGTTATTAGTACCATATTCAGTATTTTGATGTATTTAAAAAAAAAAGAATGGAAAAAAGTGGGCAGAAATTATCATTTCATTTCTAGGAATATATAGGTGTATCATGATCATTAAAAATAATGTTGAAACTCTTATGACTAGGACATTCAGATGAGATCTGAAAAATAATCTTGTGAGGCTTTGATTAAAATTCCCCATTCAAAGGGTTGTAAAAATAGTTCATATCAACATCCATGGAGAAATGGCTGGCCCGCTAGTAAGACTGTGCTATATAGGAGTTTCCATTGCCCCCTCCCACATACCTCTAATCATACCTTTGGGAAGAGAAGGATCGATAAAGGGCAGAGGTTTTTTTTTCCTGTTGATTCTGGAATACAGTTATTGTGAAAGCGTTAAGGACTCCTGTGGGGTGCCACAATTGTGACTTCCAACATTTCAGTTCATGTGTGACTTATTCTCTTTAAAAGTCAATCAGTGGTAAATGGATTATGTCCAGAAACTCTATTAACAATGCTTCATTAAAGGAAGTCAGAGGTGAGCTCCTTTTTCTTTTAAATGTATATATACAGAATTATTTGAAAGTGGAATGGAAAAAATACCCGTTCTAATGCAAGTCTCAGAAACCAGAGATCATTTTTATAGCATTGTAATAGGAACAGTTAGTAAAGAAATAATGTGCATTTCTTCAATACAAGTAGAGCTTCTAATAATTAAATCTATCAAATAAAATGTATCCCTGTAATTTCATTTTAGGTTTTATAGTCCCTCTCAGAGCCCTATTTCCCCTACTGCAAAAATAAGGTTAGTAAATACTCTGTGAAAGTGCAGTGCTTCCACAATACTTAATATCACTGATATGTATAATAACAAATTATTTAAAACAACTTAAAGTCCAATCCTATGCATCCCCCCCCACCCCGGCCAATGCTGCGATGCCAAAATGGCTTGCATTTCAGGATTGCATTCCTGCAATCCGGGAGGGGTCTACTCGGACCTGCGATAGAGAAATCTTGTTGTGCTTTTCCCGTCCCAGCACAGCCCCATTCTGCCTTCCCCTCACCCTGCCCTGCCCTGCCCTCCCCCACCAACGTACCTTCGTCAGTGGGTCCCGATTGAGCTGCTGCCACGCACAAACGCAGTGGCGAGCTCCCTGATGGCGCTTCGGCAGCGCACACTGTTGGAAGTTTTGTGACTGCTGTTAGGCAGAACATTAGTTCTGCCAGCGATAGAGCCCCATAGGATTGGGCTGTTAGGCACCCAGGAAGTTAAATATAGTGTCACATGCCAGTCTCATGAGGACAGGGTGTGGACTGGATGGGTTAAATTGAAACTCAAACATGGCAGAAATGCTCTTGGAGAATAGGACAACCAATTCAAACATGGGAGTACAGGGTTGCAGTCCCCTTAAAGCAGTTTGGGAGAGCTTCCAGATCTGGCCTTATTGGCTGTGTCAGCTTTCAGAAGAAGCAGGGATGGCACCATATATGCTCTAAAATGAGGCAGGAATAGCTGCTGCCTAAAGTGAATGGTCCAGTCACATCACAGGGAGCCCAACTTAATGGGTAGCCCAATCCTAACTAACTATCCGACGCGCAGTCCAGAGTCGCCCGTTGGATCCCATGCTCACTCCGGACCGCTCTGGAGCGGTCAGGGAAAGGGGATGTTTGTCCCCTTTCCCCGGTGTAGAGCTGGGGAAGGCCCAATGGGCCTCCTCGGATTTCTGCCACCTAAATAGCTGGCGGGAGGCCGTGTAATGGCCGAGCCGGCCGGGCGGAAGATGGGGATATGGCGGATGCCATCCCCTCCCTGGCTCGGCCAATGGCCCCCCTCCCTCGCTGCCCGGACTGCCCCCATGCCCACCGGGGATCTCTTACCTTCATCCGGCGGCCATGGGGACGTCTCGGCGGCGGAGTAAGGGCTGCCAGCCTAGCGCCAGTGGCACTTACTCTAAAGTAGTCACAAACATTCTTTATGACACATTTGCAACACTTTAGAACGGCAGAACGCATGATCCGCCGTTCTCTAAAGTTACGGAGGATTGCGCTCATAATGAGAGAGAGAGAGAGAGAGTTACGCTGGACACATATCAGAAGCCCCTGCACAACTGACCCACTTCTTGCTCCCTGACTGGGAACAAAACCAAAACAAACCAAACCACCTGAGTTCAGAGTTAAGGTGAAAAATTAAGAGGGATGCCTGCCGCACAACCATGAGGCACATGGAAATGTGAAAATAAAGGTTTTTATTGTTGTATACCTTTATGAGCAATTTTGATCAATACCTTTACAGGTATCCTCACAATGAGCAATACCTTTACAGCTATACCTTTATGAGCAATTTTGAATATTTAAATAGAAATGTGACATAGAATGTCTTAAATAAAAATGAGGATTGTGTGCTTAGGTAATCGAAAATCCATGCAATTTATATTTTATGTAGGAAAAGAAAATTTATACCATGATTTCATTGAGTCATTTGAGAACCTTGTTTGGGATGAGCAAAGAATTACAGGGACCATATGCTGAGATATGTGTTCGCTGAGATATGTAAGAGTATCGCACCTGATGCTACTGTGTTAGTTAAACAAGAATTGCTTAATTTTGTGTTGCTACAATTTTTGATGCTTAAAGTTTCCTATCATTATGCCTTAATGCTGCACCTGGCAAACTTTTTTCCCCATGAAATTATAAAATAAAACTGACCTTAAATCCCAATTTAAATTTGCTAAATTTATGGGCCTATTTCCCTATGTTTAAAAAACACAGACCTATAAGAAGCTGCACATTTTTACAGTGTGCTTAGCTATGCACAAAACAGAAAAAATAAAAAAAATAACAAATGGAAACTCCCTCTAAGGTTTTAAAACTGTACTTATAAGATCATTGAGTAAATCTACATTTTAGCTGACTGGCTAAATATGATCATAAATTTACAAAACTATTCTTTTAAGAGAATCAAGTTTTGCAGTTAAGGCAGAACTGTCCATTTGAGCTATTCTCAAACTTTTCAACGGCATGGGAATCTGATGCAGTGGAGCAATGTCAATTAGGAAGTTAACTATGGTTTATGGATGAATGGGCTACATGAGGTCAGCCACAATGTCCTGGGAACTGCGGAGCTATTTTTAGATATACTCAAAAGTAAAGGATGGTATTCAAAAGTTATATGCCTAATAATACATTTATTAGATGTGTGATAAATTCATCATTAACTACTAATGGGCAGGTACTGTGATACACTGTAACCTCATTAAATATATAGATCACAGCAGAAGAGTCTCACAATGTGACTTTGCCTGCCAGGACACAAGTGAAGTAACTACACTCCAGAGGTTGCACTTGTGTTAATGCTACTATTACACATGCAGTGCCAGACCTGGCGAAGCCACACATGGGACCTGCTACATGTGAGCGTATTTCATCACCTGAAAGGCCCCGATCCTGTTGGAAAGCCTCCATGCAGGACCAGCAGCTGCTCACAGACTCTCCATTCTTTGAGGCTCATCCTTGGGCAACAATGTTTTCAGATTACAGTACTTACAGTCCTCACAGAGAAACACCACTACACAAGAGCATCACCAGGGTCCTCCCATGCTATACCCATAATTTCAGACAGAATCTGCTCAAACTCAAAGCTCTAACTCAGGAAGGAAAAACAAACATAACGCGGCTTTATATGCTACAGATGCATTTCTTTGACAGACCAATTATCGCCCATATTGATGACAATTTTTGCTCTGTCTACTGCCCAAAACTTCCCAGCAGCTTTACTTGCTTTTTCTTTTTGTTACTAATCCATAATTACCTGCAGTTTGTGAGGTGTGGGGTTTGATGTATGTGCTTTCTGGGGCTTTCCTTCCAGCCCTGATCCGTGCCTTGGACAGATCAGGCACAGGTTCCTCTTGAGCCCCCTGTTGCCTCAGACTGTCCTGGACCCTCCTCCTCTCCAGCAGTTCCCTCAGCTTCCTCCTTGGCTAATTGTACCTTTTCCTCAGCATCCCCTCTCTACCCTCCAGGTTCAGGGGAGGTGAGCAATGCCTTGAGGCAGGCATGCATCTCCCTGTGAATTTTCCTGCCTCTAGTTGATGGGGCCAGTGGTGGGCCTTGATGAGATACCCCACCCCATATTCAGCTGCAGGGCTACCATTGTTGGCCCTCGATGGAAGGGTGCCTTCTCCCCCTTTCCAGTCTGGCTCAGAGGGTGAGGTGTAGTGGCAATGGCGTCGCTCTAGGTGGGGTGGAACGCTAAGTGCCGCCCCACTCTGAACCTCTGTTACAGCTCCGCAAGAGACGGCCTGCCTCCTCGCCTTCGGAGCCATTGGAAGCAGCGAAAGCAACGCACAGGAGACTCCCTGCACGTTGCTATCACTGCCTCGAATGGCTCCGAAGGCGAGAGGGCGGGGCCGCCTCTTGCGGAGCTGTAACGGAGGTTCAGAGTGGGGCGCTTGTGTTAATGCTACTATTACACATGCAGTGCCAGACCTGGTGAAGCCACACATGGGACCTGCTACATGTGAGAGTATTTCATCACCTGAAAGGCCTGAAAAGCGACGCCACTGAAAAGCGACGCCACTGTGTGGTGGATAAGTCATCTGGGGAGCTGACCTGCCCTAGGAAGTGGGGCCTGATCCTGAACACAGCTGGCAAGAAAAACGTCTGTACTAGGTATTTGGCAGAATTCTCAATGCAATGTAATACATAGCATTGCAAAAGGAAAAGGAGACAGAACAAACCAAATGTCTCCCACAAAGCTATTGATAGACAAAATACATGGTAGTTTCTGTTAAGTAGACACAAACTGTTCATTAAGTCAGACAGTTTGCAATTGAGCTGAAGAGCCCCACTTGCATTGAAATATTAACAATGATACATCAAGATACAAGTAAGAACATAATTTTATTGTAAGCCGCCTTGGTTGCGCTTGTGGGAGAAAGGCGGGGTAGAAATTCTATGAATAAAAAATAAATAAATAAGAAGAGCCCTGCTGGATCAGGCCAAAGGCCCATCTAGTCCAGCTTCCTGTATCACACAGTGGCCCCACCAGATGCCTCAGGGAGCACAAGACAACAAGATACTTGTATCCTGTCGCCACTCCCTTGCACCTGGCACAAAGAAAACCTACTCCTACAGCCAGGAGGTTGCTTATCCCCATCATGGCTTGTAAGCTGTGATGGACTTTTCCTCCATAAATCTGTCCAATCCCCTTTTAAAGGCATCCAGGCCAGGTGCCATCACCACCTCCTGTGGCAAGGAGTTCCACAAACCAATTACACGCTGGGTAAAGAAATATTTTCTTTTGTCTGTTTTAATACTCCCTCCACTCAATTTGAGTGGATGTCCCCTAGTTCTAGTGTTGTGCGAGAGGGAAAAGACTTTCAAGCCGCCTCAGTGAGTTTATGAATTCCAGAAGGTATAGCCATGTTACTTTGTTACAGCAAACACACACATACGCACAGTGCGCACACACTCACACTCTAACAGCACAATCCGACTTAAATTTGTGCCGGTTTAACCAGTGGCGCAGCGAGAACGGGAGGCCCCAGAACGGAAAAGGGATTCAAATCCCCTTTGAACTCCTCTTTTGGAGGGGATTTGAATCCCTTTTCCATTCTGGGGCCTCCCGTTCTCGCTGCGCCGCTGGTTAAGGTAAAGGTGACCCCTGACAATTAAGTCCAGTCGTGTCCGACTCTAGGGTGTGGTGCTCATCCCCATTTCAAAGCCGAAGAGCCAGCGTTGTCCGAAGACGCCTCTGTGGTCATGTGGCCGGCATGACTCTCCTTGCCGCAGCGCGTAGCATGCGGCTGGAACACGGAGCGCTGTTTACCTTCCCGCAAGCGGTACCTATAATAATAATAACCTATTTATCTACTCGCGTTAACATGCTTTGGAACTGAAGTTAAGTCAGATTGCACTGTAAAACGTTTTGTGGCACCTTAAAACTGTCAGATATTTTTGCGTCAGATATGCACAAAATACACACAAAATATACCTAAAACCTTGAACTTGTGAATGGAAAATATTTCCTGTACAAATAAGATAAACGGATATTTGATATATACTTATAGCTCAAAGGTTAGCTACTTACAAAGGTTAGCTACTTACTAGACTATTCTGGGACTAGCTACTGTATTCCCTAGGAGAACCTTAAGATTTCAGTTGATTCTAGATTATACAATTCACAACCTCCTTCATTGAGAAATAAATAATTGTTTAATAGGACATACTTCCACATAAGTGGGCATAGGATTGAAACCGCAGTTTATTTCTCTTCTGTCTTGCCAGTTACATACAGCGAAATCCTAACTAAAGAACCTGCCTGGTGGCCCAGGACTGACGGCCTGATCCTGTTCCCGCTCCGGGCCATGCTGCTGTGGCTCGGAGGTTTACTCGGGGAAGGGGACGCTCGTCCCCTTCCCTGGGACTAAACCGGAGCAGGCCCTATCGGCCTCCTCGGATTTCCGGCAGCTAAATAGCTGGCGGAAGTAGGATGAGGATGTGTAACGGCTGAGCCGGCCCGGGGATATGGCGGATGCCATCCCCGCCTCCTCCTGGGCCTGGCTTGCCCAATTGCCCACTCCCTCACCGCCTGGACCACACATGCGGCCTCCGGAGGAAGCCTTACCTGCCTCCGGCAGCCGCATGCTCATCCCAGTGGTGGAGTGAGGCCGGCCCTGCACTGGCCTCTATTATTCCTGAGAAGGCGCAAACGTGCCTTACGGCACGTTTGCAACAACTTCTGGCACCGGAGCTCTCACTCCAGCGCCGGGAGTTTAGTGAGGATTTTGCCCATAGTGAAATACTGTCCCTGACAGATGCTTACTATTTCACACACAAAAAGTATACCTAGTTTTCATGTAATCCTACTTGTTTAGAGCCCTGGCTGATTTTTTCTGAGCCACTATCAGTTTTCCCTGTTGCTTCCAAGCTGAGCACACAGATGTGAATTGTTTTTGTAACAGTCCTTTCTGTCAGCTAAGGTCAAGTGGGCATAATGAAAATGTAAACGTTTTGCTATAATTAATGTTCTTTGTGGAACCATATAAGATGAAGCAATAAACCCTGTGAAATGTGTAGAACTGTACACAGGGAGGGAGGGAGGGAGGGGGGAAACTAATGAAGCTGCCTTACGCTGGAGGGTCAGTATTGCCTGCACTGACTGGCAGCAACTCTCCAGGGTCTTAGAATCTCCCCGACTGACCTGGAGATACTAAGGATTCAATCTAGGCCCTTCTGCATGCAAAGCAGGTGCTTTACCTCTGAGCTACAGGGTCAGCTGATGCACACCGAAATCTATTCTCTGGGCTGGATACAGACATAGCAAGTACAGCCCCTGTCCACCATGTGGTCTTCCTGCAATGTTGTTTTAAACAAAAGAACAAAGGCTACAACAGTGGGATGTCCCAGCAACCTCTAGGATGCCGAGAAATCAGTGGGGGGTTAGAACTGTCCCCAAAATGAAGAAAAATAAGGGAGGAAATCAGGGCAATCATCATCACATGTATTTTTGTATTTCACAAGATTATCTGAGAACTGTCCCCAAAGGGAAAGCTCCTAAGTCTGGACTCGCAAGGTCTAAAAGCAGAAAACACTGCAGAATGGCATTACTGGGTATCCTCACACTTCTGGAGAAGTCACCTGCCAACAGCCTAATCATGCGATTCTCTTGTGTTTGCAGCTTTTAAATATACCATCAGGAACTCCCCATTGTTAGACTAATTCTGGGACTATTTTATGACAGCGATGCAACATTGGGTGATGTATCACAACTGTTCACTAGTTGGCACAGTGTTGACCTACAGAAATATGCAGGATATACATACCATGTTCTGCCTTAGCAGAATTTACTCCAGGAACTGTATTTGGGGGATGGAGGGGAAGAAGAAGAGTTCACATTATAAAACAGTTTTGTTTTGTTTATAACAATCGCAGACAGCAGTAAGAAAACATTACTTTTTTTTTCTCAAATTGTCATTTTAATTGTGAGATTTCACCTTGCACTTTGAGTTCTTGAAATATTGGGCAAATTACCAACAGGCTCCAGTTTTCAAATCTTACTCCTTGGCTTGCCACTTCAAGTGATGCTTGTCACAAAGGTGTACTTTGAATGTTCAGTTTTAGAGACCAACGGAGATAATACTGGGCATCTAGTCAACACAAGATACGCTGCGATGCTGTCTGTTTAAAATCATTATGATGTTATCTCTTTAAACCGTTATCTCCCCTACTCACTTGCCGTTTAATGCTGCCACACCAACTGTGCTCCTGGCAATAGACATACTGGCTACAAATGTCCACTGTTGGTTTTGTGGGTCCCACCTCTCGACTGTGTTCAAATAGCTCCAGCCATCATGTCCTCCCACTGCGTAAATTGGCCCTTCAAGTACAGTAACTCCTAAAAAGGGAGAGAGACAGAAAATAGAAAATAACGATCTGTCCAACAAATAAAAAAAAACACTCCACCAACCTTCTTATCTGGGCATGCTAACATGAGAACCACTGCGGTGTAGCGCTTAAGAGTACTGGAAGAGGAATGAGGAGATCAGCTTTTAAACCCCCATGGTAGAGCACTAAAGCTCACTGGGTGACCCTGGGCAGTCAAACAAGCCCCCCCCCACACACACAGTCACCTTCTCAATTATCTGAACTTTTTTTTAGCATTCTGGTTGAATGTTTGTCATGCTTTAATGCTTGAAAACAAGGATTTTGTGAGTATTCAACATACAAAATATGTTTGTTGAAAAGACAAATAGGTGAGGTTCAGCCTCTCTTCCGTTCAAGAGTCCCCCGCCTAAGCATACATACTTAGGGAAAGGCAGGGTGTTCCTGAACTTCCATATTTTCATACAGGCACAAAGTAAGTGCATGTCACCCAGGGTTAATGCCAGGAGAGCATGAAGCCCAACTGGTTTAAAAGGGCATTTTCCCCTTTAATCCTTCTTCTCCCCCCACCTTCATGAAAAACCACACAGAAGATGAACATTTCCAAAATCTGACTGAAATGTATGCTGGTGTCCTATCTGAACCCTAAAGAACATGGCACAAACCACTCTGACATCCTGCCATCTAAAGTAAGTCTGTTTGAATGAACAAAGAAATCCTGACCTCAGGATTCTTCTGCCAGCATGAGACCCAGTATCTGCCCCATCCTTATCTTAGTTTTGGCCATTGCAACAATTACCCCCCTTATCAGGCTCCAAACATCCTGAGCTTCCCTGTCTAAGTCCCACTGTCTTTGTGGTCTCAAAAGTTAACAGACATAGGCTTACCATAGTCCCGGAATTTGCCGGGACAATCCCATTTTCCGGGTCCATTGTGGCTGGCCGGCCAGAATGTTTGCGGGGGTGGGGCCAGCCGCGGTTATCCTGGGGATCGCCGCCGGCACCGGAAAAAAGCGCCCGAAAACAGCATGCTTTAACTTACCAGGGCTTTGGGAGTGTGCGGGGAGCCCTGTGCGACCCTCTGCAGGCCTTCCTGATGTTTAATTGCCAAAAAATGGCAATTTTAGGTGATCAAAACATCGGGAAGGCCTGCAGTGGGTCGCACAAGCCTCCCCGCATCCCCCCGAAGCCCCAGCATGTCAAAAATCTACTTTTTATACTTATTATATTTTTATGTTGATTTTTCTGGCCCCGTGATGCCACTGCCCCCCCCCCCCCCCCGGGTTCTGGAAAATCTGGTAAGCCTACCTATCTGGTAAGACAGGTAAAGCTGATTAGGAAATTGGAAGAGGGGATGATTCCTGTAAAAAGTTACATTTTAAAGAAGTATGGTGACCCTTAGCTAATCAGGACTCACTCACATCACATGTAAATTACTATAATTGATTGTGGTCTGGAGACTCCAATTTGTACTCCTGCTTTCACTCTACATTGAGTATAAGTAAATTTCCCGCTGTTCTGCATTAACACACTTCCTCTTCAGCTTTGGTGACTGCACCAATTAGCAGGTGCTAGAAAAGCTATTTTGCATGTCTTCTATTTTTCCCCTCCTAGGGCTGATCTACATCTCTCTGCATTTTCCACTTTCATGTCCCCTCCCTCCCTCCCTCTCTCACTCACTCAAAGAAGGACTCTATATTTTTCTGTCTATCTCCACAGCTTGACTCAACACCCCTTACTTTGATTGCAAACTGAGCCTTCCCTGAAAAACAAACTCTTTCTACCCAAAATCCCCTCTCCTGTGTAAACAGCTTTATCTCCAGGACAATGTTTTTCCCTTAGCCTCCTCCTCCCTCCAAATTCAAGGACAAAACATCCCTTCTAGTCCTCTCCTCTGCTCCTCTCCATAGAAGTGTATAACATGGTGTTCCCTCCTTCACTCATAGCTCTCTCCCCTTGCAGAACTTTAAGTATTCTGTCTCTCTCTCTATCACACACAGTTAGATTGCAAAATCATAGGAATCTCTATATGGCCTTTGTTGGTTCAACTGAAAAAAAGTTGATCTATCGCTTCCACTTGATTTTGTATTGCTTTTCTTCACCTCCAGTATTGTAATCAATTCCCCAATAAACGTCATTTTCGTCATTCTTGATTCCTGCTTCTTTCCTTCAATGCCAATAGACAGTGTGGGTGTGCCATGACCAATGAATGGTTAAAGATCTCCCACACACACGTTAGGGGAAATGTGTACACGTTAATGAAAATACACTAGGCTAGATCACATGTGGTAACAAGGGGTAACAGGAAGCAGGAAGATTCAGAATCACAAAGGAGAGGACTTGCAGGCCACTCTTGAGCGGAAATTATTCTTGGGGCATCATTTCTTGCCAGGGATCTTTCAGAGGCGTTACTGGGCCGTGGGGGGGTGGCGGGCCGCCAGTGGTGACGTGCTGTCAGGGGGTGACGCATGTCACCCTCCGAGTCCGGCCCCTCCGTAGCCGCCTGGTACAAGAGCCGGGTCCGGGAGAGGGCCTCGATGCGTCCTCCCCGGCCGGCAGATCGGCCTCTTTTGACTAGGCCCTCAGCGGCGTTTTCGTGCATGTGCACAACGCCGCTGAGGGCAAGAGGGAAGCCTCTACGCCATCCATCTCCGTCAATAAAAGGTAACGTACTACCTCCTGATCTGCCCAGCCCTGAAGCTTGACTAATATAGGGCCAAAATGTTGCTTACAAGGTGCCTCGTGGAGTGGGCAATACAAAAACATATGTAGTAATGTTTCTACACAACCCACCCCACAAGGACAATACCTCTCAGAGACTGGGATTCCACTATATCGGCCAAGTAACAGAGCAGACGGGAGAGCGTTACACCTAGCTAAAGAAAGGGCTCTGTGCGACTGGGGACACTTAAGATTACAAAGTATAGCAGCAGTTGTGAACCCTATTTCAAGCAAAGAGTTGTCTGGGCCCCACTCAAAATGAGGTCAGACGTTTCAAGTGAGAGGCTTTCACATTTGAAGTCCCCCTATTTGAAGTCTTGTACCATGACATAAGAATTGCCTTGCTGAATCAGATCAAAGATCAACTAAGTCCAACATTCTATTTCAACCAGTGCCAGCTAGAAGCTTTCACTCTCACATGCAGCCTTTCTCTGTTGTTTACTACTGGCACCTGTAATCAAAGATGTACTTCCCTGGTACAGGGATATTCTATTTAGCTATCGTGGCTAATAACTGTTGATAGATTTATCCTCCTTTTTGAAGTGTGTGTGTGTGTGTGTGTGTGTGAGTGAGAGAGAGAGAGAGAGAGAGAGAGAGATTTATCCTCCTTTTTGAAGTGTGTGTGTGTGTGTGTGTGTGTGTGTGTGTGTGTGTGTGTGTGTGTGTGTGTGTGTGTGTGTGTGTGTGTGTGAGAGAGAGAGAGAGAGAGAGAGAGAGAGAACACAGGGGCATTGCTGGGAGGGTGCGGCAGGTGTGAGCCACACCAATTTGGGGGGTGAAACCACTTCTGTCTGCTGCTCCACCCAGGCTCAGCAGTGAGTGGTCTTCTTCGGCCACTCCGAGTCGCTTCGTGTTCTCTCTAGTGAAACTCGCAAGAACACAAAGAAGCAACTCGGAGTGGCTAAAATGGCAGATCAAGGCTGTCACCCCTCCCTGCAGGCTGCAGGGAGGGGTGACAGCCCCTTGGCTTGCCTGTTTTCAGCACCTCCACCTCTGAGCCAAAGCTGCCAAATGCAGCCGAGCAAGGGTGACACTCCCTTGGCGAGGGGTGACATCCCCTTGGCTTGCCCGACTTGGGCTCGGACGTGGAGCTGCCGAACACAGCCAAGTAAGGGTGCAGGGAGGGGTGACAATCCCTTGCCTCATCTTTCTTCAGCCACTGTGAGCTGCTTGGTGTTTCGGGCAAGCCAAAAGTAACTGGAGGTGACGTGATGACATCACATCACCGCCAATTACTTCTGGTTCGGCAATTTCTTCCAGGTCCCGCACCGGGTGATACCAAGGTAAACGACGCCGCTGAGAGATATATTATTTTCAGACTTCAGAACTCTTGGCCCATCTTAAAGATAGGTCACTTTAAGTAAAGGTCACTTTAAGTATTCTTTAAATTCAGCTTCTTGAGATAACAGAAGGTAGATTTTCTGATGCAGAACAGTAGCACAAGAAAGGCAAACTATTTCAAAGACAACTAAAGCTTTAAAAAAATCCTTTCCTTGAATGAACTTTTCGGTTCATTTCTTTTAATAACCAGAACTCAATTTATTTTTAAGTAGACTGTACTGAAATGTCAGACTGTCATTCCTATTAGCACATGGTCACACTTCTGTTCTAAGGCCAAAAGTGCAAGATTCTATATAAATTGTATTTTTTTTTTAGTATATATACCTGAATGTTGGATAGTCTCTTGAGATTAAACATTTAGCTGCCTTGACAACTGGTATTTGATGTGATGACTCAACATTTGCTCATACCCATACCTTTCTGCAGCAAATGCATACCTGAGACCAGTTAGAAGATCTGCGTATTTTTATTATTTGTTTAATATTTTAATAACATGTTCATATTAATAAATGTATACATAGGATGCACTGCAGGAGAACACACTCATACAGTTTTCTTATTTAATAGGAAAACTTAATTAAGGATAGTTTAATGTTGTTGAATGCTGAGAGAAGGAGCTTTTATTAAATATCTGAGCCCTTGGGGTTCTAAAAATAAATTAAAGATGCAACTTAATTCTTGGGAAGGTAATAAACTTGCAAAGGTTGTAAAAAAATTCCGACCACTTCAGTCCATTCAAACAGATTGCAAGTTAATGTTGAACATCCCTAGGGCCCTGACCAAATATGGAAGTGAGTATTTCCTATGGATAAGTGCACGTTTGGATGCAAAACTAATATGGGCTTCTATATCCATAAGACATCCGTGAGTTTTTGTCAAGGAATAGCTAAACGCCTTTTTCAACTTCTTTATCCATGCATTCTGAATTTTCCATGCGGGTTTTGAACATATGGTTGCAAAACTCACATGTTTGTCGATATCTATAAGTTGCCAGTCTTCAGAGGTGGCGAGACAACATCCTACACTGTCTCCTGGCACAGCCCTCTGCCACAGCTCATCCGCTCCTTGCTTTTGGTTTTAAAAGGTAGCTAACTCCTCCCTTTTGCTTGCGGTGAGTAGGAGAGAAATGCGAAGAAGTGGAGTTTGCTAGAATTGTGACTGAATCTCAGGATCTTTGGATCAAATAATGATGGAGAAAACGGGTATTCCAACTGCACGAAACCTACCCAAAACCACTGGAATAAAGAACTAAGAACTTAAGAACTAAGGGCCCAATCTTAATAGGCAGCTGTGCTGCTGGAACTTGAGTTCCAGTGGTGAAGCAGCCTTTCTGGCATTGCAAAACGTGACATGCTATTGTGCACAACTAGGCTGCTGCTGGAAACGGCAAATGGTGCCAGCCGTACTGACAGCAGCCTTCCAGGATGCCCTGGCACTGGTATGTTGGTGTGGAGGGTGTATGTTGAGGGTGGGAAGGGGCAGTTATAGGTGGCAGCTGCTCCACCGATTTCCTATCCCCCATTCTGGTCTTGATTCACTTCCCTGGGTCCATTCAGAGTTGCACCAGCCAGAGCTGGCACAGGTCCAAGTAGACCTATCAGTAGGCTTACCAGATCTCCAACCGGGACAGAGTGCTAGACATTTGGGAGAAGGAATTTGGGCAGGTGTAGCTTGCTAAACCTTAGAGCACAATCCTAGGCACGTCTACTCAGAAGCAAGCCCCATTGTGTTCAGTGGGGCTTGCTTCTGAGTAGACATGCCTAGGATTGTGCTCTAAGGTTTAACAAGCTACACCTGCTCACATTCCTTCTCCTAAAGGTCTAGCACTCTGTCCCGGTTGGAGATCTGGTAAGCCTACCTATCAGGGATGCAGAGTCTTGCCCCAAGGTAGGGGGAATAAATGTTCCTTACTCGGGGGGGGGGCTCTAGGACTGCCACCCCCTGCAGGATACAGAGCGTGCTCCATTGGTGTGGCTGCATCAGCGGGGGGGGGATTTACTTAGGATTGCGCTGTAAGAAACCAACAAATAGCAATGTTGCAGCAAGAAAATATAACTTCCATAATACAAAATAAATTAACCCACTATAAAAAAAATTGTTGCACAGAAAAACACAAACCACCCTTCATTCTTGATCTGATGTTTTAGATGCTATACATTTTTGATTTTACAACTTTTCTTGTTCCTTTTTAGGAAGGCCTGATGATGTAATCACCAGGCTACCCTGGAAAGACTGCAAAGCTCACGAAAGAGGTAGAAATAGAGGTCACCAGCAAGCTGGAGCTACTGCCCTCTCTGCTGCCACCACCATAATGTTTTCTGTCATAGCGGCAATGATTTCTGGAAAAAACTATGCAACTAATGTCATGCCATAACATGATACATGATATCATGTTACTAAATATGAATGGCAATATCATGTGTACTAAACACACAGTCAAATAGTCAAATAGCAAGTCATTGAGCATGCACACATACGCACCATTGCATGGCATGTCACACGTCTTCCAAAACATACACAAGTAAACAATCCAAAAAATGTTCGTGTGTGTGTGTGTGTGTGAAAAACATGTTGAAAGAGTGCACTACCTGTCCCAAAGCATGAACAGGTTCACAAACAACTACAGCTATAGCATATTCTACAAATTTATAGAATTTTGCATTAACTGTGGATTGAATAGCAAAATCTAAACAAATTCAGAAGTCTTTCTGATGCGAATTTTTGGTGGCCTTCAACAATGTTTTATAAGACTTTTTATTCTAGATATGCTTATAGCAAGATACAGCATCTAAAATTTCCCTGGCTGCTTGTTCACCCCTTCCCCTTTTTTAAATTGCATTTCTGCAATCTTAAGCCATGTGGCACCATTACATTTTATGTGACAGGAGTTATTTGGTGCCACAAGCTGGGGTTTGTTCTGATTGAATAATCATCGAGACAATGTTTACATCTCCTATACAAGGATGGCATCAGAGTTCCGCCAGGTCACCAGGGAAGCCCCTAAATGCAGACGGCAGTGACATGAATTGCTCAACTGAGCAACTCACACTGTTGCTGTCTTGTCCCTCTCTCCCTATCCACAACTGAGCTTCCTTAGAGACTCATGTGATCTAGCTGGGGAAATGGAGAAGAGCAATCTTGGAAGGTGACTCTCAGCACTGCCAGAGTGCTGAGAAGCATCTTTCAAGATCACTCTGTTGGGGGGATATGAATGCACACACTTCTAGCACTTGCACATGCATCTGCAAGTGCTGAACCAGGTTGACCCATGAGCCACTCAGAACCCTGCACTGCTTCTATGATAGAAGGTTAAGAGATTATAAAGTCACAAATCTGAATCATGGGCTCCGAATAAAGATGATCTCTGGCATTCTATTAAATTCATGAGTAAGACATTATTGGCAAAATGACTAATTTATAGTGAAATATAGAGTCAGCATGAATCAACTAGTGGTCACTGAATTCATATGGTAGAACGTCAAAGTTAAAAATTAAATAAATCATCCAAAATCATCCAAAATATGTTGGAGCAAAAATATAATCAATGGCACTAGCACCCTGGGAGGAAATAAAGGTAAAGACCCCATTTTTATCCCACACACCCAGAGTAGTAAGGGATTTATTGTTTAATTTACAAATACTGTAATTCACAACAGCTGGGTTCTTGTCAAATTTATTTTGCCATCTCTGTATAGAAGACGAATGCACCATCCGCTTCTGCACTCTAATTTCTGTAATAAATTGTGGGAAGACACGACTTGGTTCCTCCCTCTGTGAACTGCTACCAGGTGTGCTGTTAAACATGTGTCGACATGAACACACGGGGGGAAAAACTAATTCGTGTGCAGGGATCCTGTGTAATGGCCAGTGGCACAGCTCAATGGTTTGGCAAGTAAGGAAGAGTAGGCAAGGGTGGAAAGTGTAACAAAACAAACTTTATTGAGGGGATACACTAATTAACAATAATATGGAAGGGGAATCAAAATGAAGCAATGCAATATTTTCTACTGACCGTTCATTCACAACTAGGTCCTAAGGGTAAGCTGTTGCTATGAAGAAGAGAAAGCAAAAGAGAGAACAGGGGAGGAGAAAATAAGTCCTTAGAAAGGAAAGGGGGGGCACGTTACGGCGTGAGCAAGTGGAGGGAAAAGAAGGGGGAGAAAGGATGCAGGGAAAGGACAACTTCTTTTTTCTAAATCAGGAAGCTCTTAAGAGGTGGCTTTTGTCACAAGGTCAAACTTACAATCCTGATAAAGGTAGGTAGGTAGGTGTGTGTGTGTGTGTGTGTGTGTGTGTGTGTGTGTGTGTGTGTGTGTGTGTAAGAGAGAGAGAGAGAGAGAGAGAGAGAGAGAGAGAGAGAGAGAGAGAGAGAGAGAGATTGGATAAAACAAAAGTGTGGCCTTCCCCTGAATCCAAGATCTCTTGCCCTCAGTTCTGGAGTTCTTGCATCATGTTACTGGCAAGGGCTGGGGACTCCTGGCAGTTGCCCAGCAGCACATGCATGTTCTTTTCACTCATTAAATGAAGGCTGTCAGGCAACAGATCAGCTTCCTTGATGACAAACCCCACTGAGCCAGAGTTCAAGGAATCAGATACAACTGTGGTCTGTTGATCAATGTAATCAATTCTAATTTAGCTGTTTTTGAGATAAATTAGTTAGGCAAAAGACACTATAGAAAATCATGAAAGGGGGGGCAGATTTCAACTTCAGGTAAATTGGAAGAGTAACCGCCAACATATTAAGGCTGACTTTACAGTTTCATCACAAATTAGGCAGCTTATCAATAATGTTTTTTTTCCCATGGGAATTAAATGTGGCCAAACTAAAGTGCTGACCAAAAGAATGGCCGAAATAACTGGCTAGAACTATTGGGGTTGTCCTTAATATAATTAGGGGCGTATCTCTTAGTGGTAGTGCACCTGATTTGCATGGAGAAGATCCTAGGTTCAATCGAAGGATCTTTTTCCATGGATCTGGGATCCACGGATTTGACTTACTGTGGATCCCGGATCCGCGAGGTCCAACGCAAAGAACCCCCCCCCTGCGAAAAAGCGGTTTTAAAAAACCTTTTAGAGTTAAACCGCGGTGTGTTCTTGCTTTAAACATCCTGAAATCGCGCTCTGGGCTGTGCAACTCCCCCTCCCAAGGTCACCCCAGAATGCTTTGCAAAGCTTGAAGAGGCTTCTGGAGCGCGATTTAAGCTAGTATAAACAAGAACACACAGTGGTTTGCATCTGCAAGGTAACACCCCACATTTTAACTCCCCCCTTTTTTCTATCTTCTTTACATTGGCCCCCGTATCTGCAAAGCATTCGTGTTGAGACAAATCTGCGAATGTTGAAGTCGTAGATATGGGGGGGGGGGAGAGCAACTGTACTTTAGTTTATACTGATCTAACAAAAGATGTTCTCTGAGTTTCAGCACAACCTATAACAAGTTTCTGTCCATCTTGAAAGACCCATCTTTCAAGTATAGAACAAAACACAATTAAAAGTATTAAAACAAAGAGTTAAAACCAGAAATATTTAAGTGGGTCATCTAAAAGTAAAGGATCCTCCAGAAAGGAGGGTCCTCCACCACCACCAGTTTGGTGACGCAGCTAGATGCATGTGGAATCTGGAGCAGAACTTGATGGCACAAACTGCTGCATCTCCAGCTATAGGAGACTGATCGATAGGCAGCAGTCAGTCTGGCTGGCACAATGGATAGGACAGTTGAGATAAAGTTCACATAACCTTCAAAATCCCTCCCTCTATATATTCCACCATCTCTCTAAGCAGGGTCAAAACTGCACCTACTACTGTGATGTTTTATAATGCTCAGCTCAAGTGTATTAAACAATAGTTTGCATCTACCCACTCGCCCTGAGCCTCTTACCGCTGTTGGTAGTGTCGCGTCTGGCCTCCCATCCCGGAAGTAACTGGTGATGACATCATCACCAGTGACTTCTGGTGCTACTTAAGACAATTAGACTACGAGAAGTGATACATCGGGGACAAAGGTTGGGAAAACCTGAACTATAGAGTTTATGAACTTGTAATGAATGGCATTACACTTCTCTCCAAGATGAGATAGTTCTATCATAATCATAGTTAAGCAATACGTATGACAGATGGTTACTAAAATTACTTGGGTAGATTACACAGATGCTATTCAAGCATACACTACATGGGACTATTTATGATTAGATACTTGCTATCATGGGTAAAGGTTGCTTAGCCCAATTTCAAGCGTGCTGAGGCCATGCTGATTGCTTTCGTCATCTTCTCCCTTCTCTTCTGCCCCCAGGAATCCCTAGATTTTCAGTGTTATCGAGATGTTTTTCCCCCTGTTGCCAGAGAAAGGGGTTGCTTTTTACAAAGTTATTGAGCTGCTCGGGTTTGTTTCCAAGCAGCTTCCCTTGTTTATTTTGCCAAGGTCTTCAAAGCTGCACCTGCCTCGAATCCCTGACCAAGCTCATTCGCAAGTCAGACTTCATAATGTGAACACCTGTAAGTTGGGGACCTTCTGTACATCAGTGTATATTTCAACCATTGGCTTCTTTGCTAATATTCATAGTCTGTACTTGCTGAGTCACCACATTAAGAAAGGTTTGAAAATGCTGTTGAACTCTTAAACAAAATTGCTGATAAGGATATAAATGATTAGACCATGTTCCCATGGCACAGTGATTTAATCCACTGCAAACATTGATAGACCTGTTGTTAAACTGCTATAGAGTGTGATTAATAGAATAAGAAAAAGGAGTATGTATATTGCTAACTATCATTAAACCTTGATTTAAAATGCAATACAAATTCTTCTGCAGAGATTGAAAGGATTGTTGAAGTTATTTACTGCCAATTAATTGAAATAGACTTATAAAATACAGAAATTCATGGCACAGGACAGAACATTATGCCACAATTGTCTTAGAATACTGGAACAATGAAGGAGAAAATGCCTTGTGAAGGTGTTATTAATTTCACGGCTAGGAATCAGTTTGAGGTTTTTATATAATGTGAGTTGTGAACAACTTTCCTAAGCTTACTTTTTTTCTCTCCCCTTCCTTTCCTTCTTTATTAGTGAATAAAGAAAAACAGGAACAGGAAAAGAGAAAAAGGGAAAAATGCATGATGTAAATGAAATATATAGATTACAAAGAATCTACACATAAGCTATCTATGCATAAATCTCTAAAAAAGGGGCTTTCAAATGTCCAAAAATATATCTAGATGTAGTTGCCGTCTATATGCCATATATTCAAATGCTGATAGAGTTAAAAGCTCCTCAACTGATTGAATAATAGTAGTTAGGTATTTGTCTTTCCAGTGTTATAATAACTCAGTGCAACAGGCCCATAGGATTGGGCTGTAGGTACAGTAAATGCAGTAACCCAAAGCTTAAGCTCCTGCAGAAATCTGAGTCAGCCATTCCTCCTGCTCTTTTAACTGCTTCTTGCTCAGATAGCTTGAAGAATAGTCTTAAAAGCTAGCAGAGAGAGAGCAAAATCAGCATCATTTTTCTTTTTCCCCGTTCTAGCATGGTCACTAATACACAGAATCAATAAAATCATCAGAGCTGAATAAAAGCATTCAGAACTTTAAATCCCTAAACAGCCAGGGGCCAGGTTACCTTATTAGCCCCCACCTTCCTGCTCTCAAGAGAGTATTGAAGACCTATTGGTTTCATAAGGTTCTTAACAAAGGATGGATTTTAATACTGGCTCCTTAATTATTGTGCATCTCTCTCTCTCTCTCTCTCTCTCTCTCTCTCTCTCTCTCTCTCTCTCTCTCTCTCTCTCTCTCTCTCTCTCTGTATTCTAATGTATTATTGTCTGATAATAATTTTATATTTATTTGTCCTTTTTATATTGTATTTTTAATTCTGTTGCCTACTGCCTTATGAAAGTCCACTTTAAAAGGTGGGATAAAAATATGTGAATAAATAAAGAAATAAGTCAGCAGCCATATAATTAACACACCCCAACAATCAATGAGTCCAAAAAACTCTCTGAAAAGGAACCAATTTCAACAGGAGCCAAAAGTCTGATAATGATGGCGTGAAATGGAGTTCCCGTAAACTAAAGGACATAATAATGACATTGAAAAGAATGCAGTTAAGTATGTACTTAGGTTAATAAAATCATAGAGTGTGTATGTACAGACTGTGTGTATCTATCTTTACATCTATATAGAGGTGCCTCCTTATAGGATTATGTCTCTGTATTAAAGTACAGGAACTTTATACCTGCCATTTATTGACTATTACAAACTAGTATATTCTGAAAAAGAACACAGACTAATGGCACAATCCTATGCTTACCTTAGGCCAGCGCAGCGCCCCCTGCACTGACCTAGAGTGTCGCAAACACGCCGTACAGCATGTTTGCGGCACCCGGAAAGTAGACTATGCCGGCAGGAAGGCCTGCGCTGTCCCGCTGGTGCTGCATTCAAGAGCTCCGTGCACTGGAACAGGTAAGGTTGATCCAAGTGCTGTGGGGCTGCAGGAGGGTGGGGGCATAATGGGGCAGGGGAGGGAGATCACGCCCAGGAGGGGGGGATGGAACAGCGGCATCAGCGTACACCGTATCCTATCCCCCCTTCCAGGCTTGAGAGTCCAAAATGGGACTTCTCGGTTCTGCGCCAGTGATTGATTGCACGGACTGGGGGTTTACCCAGGGTAAGGGGAAAAACATCCCCTTACCCCGAGGAGACCTCCAGCCCACTCCTGGCCAGCGCGGGATACAGAATGGGCTGCACGGCCCCGCTGTACTGACGCTGGATAGGATTGGGCTGCCCGATTAATATATTCACTATGTGTAGAAGAGGATACTGACAATCACATAATGACAATGTTGTCCACAGAAATACCCCCAGTGCGTGCAGAGAGCAGTGTGCAGAACAGACCTAGTAAGACTCTCCCTCCTAATTTCATTTCTCCCCTGTGCTCCTTCTACACCTGGAACAGCACTGCTCTGCCAAGAACACTGTGGCGCAGCAGCCCTTCTTTTGCAGGTTGGGAGTCTTCCACACTTCACCTTGAAGCATCTTTGGCCTTCTCCTCATTCAGGTGCCACCACTTACGAGTCACTTACAGCGCCATCCTATGTATATGTACTCAGAAACGAGTCCCGTTGTGTTCAGTGGGGTTTACTCACAGGAAAGTGTGTACACGTTTTCAGCCTAAATGGATTATATTTGTAGGTGAAATTGACTTTATACTTCAAGGTACAGGAACAGCTGTTGTCACCATCTGATATGGCAAAATCTCTTTTGATATAAGATTATGCCTTAGAAAATCTAGGAGCTATAAACTCCCTACCATTATTATTCCCCCCCCCCCCCGTTTTTATTTTAGTTACTGGAGGGTGGAAATCTTTACCTACGCAGCCCTGTGTATTGAAACAGGCCAATCTTTGCTTCAAACAAGGGCCTGGCTGATGGTAATTAAACAATGGTTGTGCATATATTGTTGGAAGTGGGCAGCATTCAGCTGCTGGACCCTGGGGGGAACACTGGGGGGCGGTGTGTCATCTGGTTACCTGAAAGAACTTTTGCCTTGACCTCTCTGTGTTGCAAGGAAGGGGCGTGGCCCCTGCTCTACTTCCTCCTTCTTCTTGCCCTTTCTCACTTCTCTTCCTTCTTCTGATGCCAACGAGAGAGGACGTGGCATGCCTGAGCTCTGATGAACGGAGGCCATGCAGGAGGCGCCAGCAATGAGGAATGCTTCATCCTTAAGTTAGAGTAACCTCTGATCTTAATCAGATGCTGTATATATGAGCTGAACCGTGAGTAAACGTCTTTCTTTTGCAACTTAACTCAGCCTATACCTCGTGGGTTTATTTAGCTAAGCTTAGCGGTCTGCCTGGGTGTGAGAAGGAACAAAATCTCTAGATAACCTCCCAAGAAAGGGTTGATACCAATATATATTACACCTACTGTATGATCCTTGCAGCTTGTTATATAGGGTGATTTGTGATTCTAGTCGGCCTCTCATCGTATCTGTTTTGGAAAAGAAAATCAACTCCATTGGGCTGACTTTTGAGTCTCTAGGTATGTGTTCCTATCAAGAGGCTTTTCAGTGCATCAAACGTAGACTTCTAGACATTGAAAGGCAGGATCAGTGGGGCAAATAGAGTTTGCTCTCCGATAAGTTTAGAGATTCCTGTAGTGTATGGGCAAGTAGCCTCATATCTATACTCACTGCATTGTTATCAGAAAAGGAGAGCATTCTCTCTTGCTAGATTTAATGTTCTCCCGTCCGCTGTCCTATTTGGAACATTTCTTGGGATAGCCCATGCAGATAGACTCTACCCCTGTGAGCAGGGAGGCATTGAGACCATTGTCCATTCACTCCTCTATTGTCCCTTCTACACTGAGGTTCGTCAAAGATTTGTGGACCCTGCACTGAGAACTCAAAGGGGACTTTCTGATGGAGCAAAAATTTGCTATCTCTTCACTGACTCCTTTGCTGAGATAACTGCTGTGGTGGCAACGTTTTTACATAAGCAGACAGAGTTGCGCAACCGGGAATCTGAAATGTTTGCTGGTTGATTAATGTATATAGTTTTAGATCTGTTGTGTTATATGCCAATAAAGGATTTTACTTACCATAACACACAGTAGATGAGAAAAGCTAACTTAGTTACAGTATGGAAACAGTTAATGGATTCTAATATCCTTTAGGTTATAAAGTCAGTAGCAATTTTCACGTCTTTGACAATCAGTCACTGAACAAATGTTCTGCAAGTTTTGCTATTAAAAACAACACTTAAAACATTAAAACTCATGCTTTGTTCATTACTCCTTTTACCTTTTCTTTCTATCTTACTTCAATTTTTGCTATTTGTGTTTTGTAATTATTTTATACAAGATTACAGTTGCAGTACAGAAAGTACTAACTCTAGTCTCTCTCATCACCCTGCTTATCCTAAGGGTACTATGTAATTGGATCTTTAATCACAGCAGCATTTCCATACATATTCGAGATAGCACAGTGGGGCTTCTTGCATAGTCAGTACACGGCACCTTCAGATCCGCATAAAGATTTTAAGATTGCCACCATCCACAGCAGCTGGCAGCCTTTGCACGTTCATCTGAATATACAGCAGGGCATGCCGTGCAGCCTGAACAGTACTGGCCTTGACATCCTCCATCAAGAAAAAAGGAAGAGTGGGTCAGTATTGTTTGTTACAGAATGTAGCCATACGCCAATCTTTTACCATGGACTGAACCTTAGGAATTTTCTTCCTTTCATTCTCACAAATCTTCCCCATTTCTTCCCTTTTTCCTCCAATCCCTGCAGCACCTTCCTTCTCCCAGTTCCTCTGAGAAACTCACCTAATCTGCCTATGGCCCTTCTCCCCCCCCCCATGTTTCCTCCCTTCTCTCTCTGCCCCTTCTCCTTCCAAGGAGTTCCTCTCTCCTCATTTCTCCTCCTAACCATAACTGCTTATCGCAGGGCTCTACTGGGAATGTTATCTGCTGTAATCCCCTTGTCTAGATTAAAGTGTGAGTGAGCAAGTTCAGCTAGACCCCTCTTCTGAATTGTTTTTGGTTTAAATCACTACAATAAATCCTTTTCTTGCACCTGTCGCCCTTGCCTCCACTGTCCTGTCCCCACTGAATTATACAGTTGTTCCAGTGGCCCCTATACAGGATCCCTGCACACAATCTTTTCTTCTTCTTCTGTGTGTGGATGTCATATAAGAAGTACTGACAGTAATAACATTTTAAAAATGTCTGGTACTAGGGAGAAACAGTTTTACTGTCTCAAAAACAAACCAAACAACAAAGCAAAGAACTGAAATGACAATTCACTCAAAAATAACTTACAGCGCAATCCTGTGTAACCTTGCACTGATGTAACAGCAGATGCACCAGTGTAAGTGCAACAGCAGATGCACCAGTGTAACTGGCATAAGTGCACTTACACCGGTGCATCTAGTTACACCGGTGCAAGGTTACACAGGATTGCGCTGTTAAGGGTGAGGGCAGGTGATGTTCCTTGCAGTGATCTCCTAGGCATGTGCCAAGTAGTGTCCAAAAGAGTTGCTCAACCACAATCTACAGTACATAAGATTTATGGATGTGATTGTTGCACTTGCTGGAGGAAGAGCTACAACATCACAACATCTTGGTTTAGCACCTTGAATACTGGAAAAGTGATTCTTCTTTAACAGAAGTATTTGCTGGGGTAAGATTGTCTGTATTGGTTGCAGAAACTTAGCAACAGTTTGTCCTCTTTCCACTGCGTGGAAAGGCCCTACTGTGTCGTCGGCTGCAATCCTAAACATGCTTACCTGGGAGTAAGCTCCCGTGAGCAAAATGGAGCTTATTTCTGAGTAAAACAGGTATAGGACTGTGCTGTTAAGTATTGACTAGTTTCAGAAAATAAATTCATGTTACAAATATGCACAACTGTAATCCTCATGCAGTGAGTGTCTGTACACATGCACACACAACAGGCATCATATGATTCTATTGACCTAGGAAATATTAGGAGAACAGACAACAGATAGGACAACATGCCCTTGTACCTTGTGGAGAATGTGCTAGGACCAGTAATATCCTCAAGGCTACATATAAAAACAAAACATCTGCCATATATTGAATCAGGCCATTTATTTACTTAGCCCAAACACTGTCTTCACTGACTGACAGCAGCTGTCCAAGGTCTCAGGCAAAAGTCTTTCGCAGTTCTGCTATTTGATTTTTTTTAAAGAATATGCCAAGGACTCTCTGCATACAAAGCATGTGCTCTATCACTCCGCTACGGCCACAAACACCAAGTTTTGCAAGTAAGCCATCACTCACATCCCAGCTGAGAATTAAAGGTAGACTATATTCTAAAACCCACCTAGAAATGATACATTTTATGATTCACTAAAGTGTGCATGAAGTACACAATTTCCAAACACCAATTATATTCCTATTTATTTTTCTAGTGCTTAAAAACAGATAAAAGTCTGCAAAGTAGATTTAAATACAACTTTTTTCTAATTATAACATTATTGTAAAACCCAAGATCTGCACAGGAAATAGGAATACTGCCTTAAAAAAAGAAAAGAGGATTAAACAATTTAATAATGCTTGGGTAGAAACAGAATAGTTATTGATCTGAGCAAATCCAAATGATCTAATTCAATGTTATCACTAGGATAACCCACAAATATGCTTGCATCAACAATGCTGTAAAGAAGAGGACTTCTGATGTTGGTGTAATAAACTAAAAGTTAGGTACACAATTAGATTTACATGCACACAAAATACCATCAACCTCAACATCTACAGAGGATAGATGTACAGTACTGTACTAATCAACCAGTGATTCAGTGTTCTCCCATACCGATGTATACTCTGACCTCCATGCTTCCATCTGTGTGAGTTGTTCAACACATGACAGAGGGATGACATGCACTGGGATGTCTCCATAACTGCTGTAGACTACCAAAGCCTTGTGCACTGTTTCACACAGCTTAGCAATCATGCTGCTAATAAATAATAATAATAAATTTATTTATATTTATATACCGCCTTTCTATGTCATCAGATTTCTCCTCGGACTTTATTCAAGCCGGTTTACATAGGCAGGCTTTTCTAACCCCCCGTAGGTATTTTTACAATAAGTGTTCTATTTGCATAGAACCCATGTTCTCCAGCTGTTTCCTTTCAATGGTGTGGTATCTCTCTGGCTGCCCACGGCTTTCAAGCTTCTGAGCTTGTCCAACTGCGACTCCTCTCTCCCACAGAGGGTCGACGCAGGCTATCTCAGCTTGTTGAAAGCTTGTCGGCAGCTTCCGGTTGTCTCAAACTGATCCTGTCCTAGTTGTTCTTCAGGCAAGGCAGCAGCTCAACCACTAGACCAGAGGATTCCAAATGCCGGAGGTATATGGCAGGCTATCTGGTTTTCCGATCTCCCTTCTGTCTTGCAATTCAGTGTTCCTCTGGTCTTGCCTGCAGATCCCCCGAGGTATCGGCTAGGAACAGTAATCAGCTGCTAGGAGGCATCTTATCTGCCGTTCTGATCTCTCTCTCAGCTGCTTCATGTATATACAGCATTGAACCACAAGGTGGTTCAGGCAAGAAAGAGCAGGCAAGAAACAAGATTTCCTGTTTCTTTTCTTTTATTTCTATTGTACTGCTGTATTTAAGCAAGCTGCTCAAATTGCTGTATTTGAGCTGTATCTGAACAAGCAGCTGCTCATATTTGTAGAGATTCAAATCAATAGGCATGAGTTCAGCCAGCGAGAGTAAGGGAGCTAGAAAGGCTGCAGCAAGTTTCCGCAGGCGCAGCCTCTCCAGGATCGTCTTTGATACTGCCGGCCAGACAGGAAGGACGTGTCTGGCCGGCCTCTGCTTGGGGGGGGTGGTGCATGAATGAACGCGGTATTCTTGTCCTAGTTGTTACTCCCCCCCCCAGAGTGCACACCCCTGGCTGCTTGCCCCCGGCTCGTGTTGAGCTTTGGGGCATGTGTGTCAAGCTCTGGAGGGCGTGCACTGCCGCGGCAGTGCACCCCCTCCGAACTCGACACCCCTGCGCCCGAGGGCACCCCGCCCCCTAACAATGCCTCTGCCTCTGCACTAGACCACACCTCCTGCCAGGTGTGGTCAGGTAGCCAGGTAGCATCTGGTAATGATGCTACCAGACATTTTGCAGCAGCTTTCACTGAATTATTTGAGAGCAGACCGGGCTTGCATGTGCTGACATTCCTGCCTGCCAACTATAAGAGAGCCATATCTATTGTTCTCACAAAGTAGCACCGAATTTTCTTGTGCTGTTTGGTATAAATATGATTAAATAACTGGAGTGCTTAAACCGATTATAAATCAATATATATTTCATTGCACATGACATGTTTTGATAGAGAAATCTTAGAAATATCTTACCTAAGCCATGCCTATGTGTGGACATTGAAGGCAAGACAGTCCATGCCTTTGTTTTTGGATTGTAACATTCAACAGTGTTTAACGTCTTTAAACCATCACGGCCTCCAATAACAAAGAGTTTGTCGTCGATGACAGCCACACCAAACTGCAGCCTTCTGCCATTCATCACTCCTGCTTGAATCCAGATGTTTGTCCTGAGATCATACTTCTCTATGGTTGTAGCACCTGCTGAGAAACATCAGTAAGGCAATTAATAAAATTATTCACACATGGAATTGAGCACCTGATTTAGAGACAGAAATTAGAATACCTTGCCTTATCTTCTCAAAAGTTTTTTTTTTTAAACTGAAGAAGCAATGTATCTGGCAAAATACCTTTATGATTTGATGATTTAAATATCTTTATGATTTCAGACCATAAATACCTTTATTTCTTTGGAAATGAAAACAAAACCCAATAATCTTGCAGAATTCCAGAATGAAGAGGCCTAAATAATAGCATGGACTAGCTTTGTGGTCTCTTTTACTGTGCAGGGGCAAAACTCAGCACTTTGTACTTGCCACATTTTCTTAGTAGCTTGCTAATTGGGATGAGGAGATTCCAATTATGTTCAGACTTTGATGCGGAAATTCACATGGAAGGTTTCTGTTTCCTGATATTAGATTAATCTTTCCTTTTAGGCATCATGGAGAGCTTCGATCAGTGTATTCTTTATTTAGTGGGACTTCTCGCATGTGCTCCAGTGTTTCTCATGTTACTCGAGTAGCATCAGAAGAAGCCACACTGCAACAGTTCCCACACTCTGTGGTGTACACCTAGGGTATTTGACACCCAGCATGGGCTACTCGAAGCCATGGGTAGCCCTGGCCTCTGCCTTGAGATCCCCTTACAGAGGCCAGGGCTACTGGCCACTCAAAGCAAAGGGTAGACCTGGACTCCACTGAGGGAATCTCGATGTGGAAGTCAGGTCTACCTGTAGCTTCAAGCATCCAGTAGACATGGCCTCCACTGGGGGATCTCAAGGTAGACACCAGGTCTACCCTTCACTTTAAGTGGCTGCTCAAAGCTCCGGAAGACTCAGCCTCTATATCGAGATCCCCAGGGGAGGCCAGGTCTGTGATACCCCAGGTGTATTTGACACCCCAGAGTGGATCCCCCCCCGACCTGCCCTTGGTATGCCGCTGCCCACACTACAAAGATAACATAAGTGGTCTGAACCTATTCATAGTCCCAGTCGACAAGAATAACACTCCATATTTTTGTGGATATGTAAATGAGTTGAAATTAAAATATGCTAGAGAAAATGTTGCTAGTATCAGTTGAACTCCTTTTGTGATTTCTTTCCACACTCACACATCCAAATCATTCTTCTTCTCCAACCATTAATTGTCTCTACATAGCAAACTTGGTTCATTTCCATTGCAATTAAATGTTTCTGATATACTCATTTGTAGTGGGATAAAGTTATTCTATTAAAAAAATGTTTCAGGGTAAATATTCTTTGAGAAAATAGATAGCAATCACCGAAACAAAACACACACATTTTTTTGAGTTAAAAACCCACATATTTCCGGGTAAGACTACACAGCCAAAGCTAAAGAGTTTTTTTTTCTTTTATTAAAAAGATGATGCAACTTGAATTCTATTTCTAGCCCAATGTAACAGAACAATAATAATGTAGATGCCCAACTGGATATACTAAATTCCCTTCTAATTTTTCTCAGCTACACAAACTAATTTCTTAATTCAATTATAGAAAGGGGTGTTTGTTTTCATTTTGACAGACCTTAATTCAAAACTGAAACTTATATGAATTCACTCACTAATTAGAAAGAACAAATACAACCCTTTTGGTGTAGTGGTTTATTAAAGTATATTAAACTATGACATATGTTTTAATGGTTGATAATTTCATGAAGACTGTGCTAACTGCAAAGGAGCACATTTTTGCCTTCAAAGGTTACCACATAACTGCTCATTGTAACTATAGGTAAAATTTATTTATTTATTTATTTTAGTTACAGTATTTTTACCCCGCCTTTCTCCCCAAAGTAAAAATTGTTCTACAAGTTGTGCACAATTATAGCTACACAACATAAGTATTTTAATTGACAATCAATTCACTGTGTATAATTATACATTTGATGGAAACTTCTTAGAAATTGAATTTCTTACCTAAGAACATAAGAAGATTGTTATTGGATCAGATCAAGCGCCCATCTAGTCCAGCTTCCTGTCTAACAGTGGTCCCACCAGATGCCTCAGGGAGCACACAAAACAACAAGATACCTGTATCCTGGTGCCACTCCTCTGCACCTGGCATTCAGAGATAGGCTACCTCTAAAACCCAGATGTTGCATACAGTCATCATGACTTGCAACCCTTGATAGGCTTTTCTTCCATAAACCTGTCCAATACCCTTTTAAAATGGCCTAGGCCAGGAGCCATTACCACATTCTGTGGCAAGGAGTTAAGAACATAAGAAGAGCCCCGCTGGATCAGACCAAAGGCCCATCTAGCCCAGCTTCCTGTATCTCACTGTAGCCCCACCAGATGCCTGTTGCCACTCCCTTGCACCTGGCATACAGAGATAACCTACTTATAAAGCCAGGAGGTTGCTTATGGCTTGTAACTTGTGATGGACTTTTCCTCCATGAATCTATCCAATCCCGTTTTAAAGGCATCTAGACAAGGTGCCATCACCACATCCTGTGGCAAGGAATTCCACAGATTAATTACATGTTGTGTAAAGAAATGTTTTATTTTGTCTGTTCTAACTCTCCCTCCACTCAATTTTAGTGCATGTCCAAAGATTAATTACTCGCTGGGTAAAGAAATACAGTGGGCCCTCTGTATCCACGGGGTTTCTATTCCCGGAATTCCTTGTGGATACGAAAAGCTTGTGATAATAAAGGCACTTGGACCTCTACAAAGCGGCATAAGAGACAAGAAGTGGCTGGTGGGCTGGCACGGTTGCTAAATCAGGTACTGTGACATCTCCCCCCGCCCCTAGTGGGAGTCTCTCCTCCACGGACGGCCACCTGTTGATATTCAAATCTGTGGATGGCCAGTCCGTGGATAAGGAGGGCCCACTGTATTTCTCTTTGTCTCTTCGAACTCTCACACCAGTCAATTTTAGTGGATGCCCCCAGCTCTGGTACTATGCGAGAGAGAAAATAACTTCCCTCTATCCATCCCATGCATAACATAATATGGCCGACGCCATCCCCCTCCCCCTCCCTAGCCAGCTAGGCCAATGTCCCCCTCCCTCCTGGGCCGGACCGCCCACGCGGCCGGAGGCGGCGGACTCATCTTCTGCTGCCGGTTGCATGCTTGTCCAGGCACCGGAGTGAGGGAGGCCGGCCTTGTGCCTGGTGACAGAACAAGTGTTCCGGCCTCCCTTACTCCAGAGTTGTCGCAAATGTGCTTTACGGCACGTTTGCGACTGCTTCCGGCGACGGAACATTTGTTCCGTTGCCAGGGGCTAGCGGTGGATTGCACCGTAAGTGTATTACAAGGCAAGCCCAGGGCATTAATTAATGCCACTCTACTGCTGCTTACTGTATCAGGTATGCAATCCACCCCACCTATACACATGCTCTCATCCAATCCTCTACGTGGTTTTGTCTCTACCAAATTAGGAAACTAGAAGCAGCGCTAAGAATGCAGGTTTGTTCCTTGATACAAGTTATTCCTCCAAGGGCTTCTTAAGTTTCTCAGTGAGGCTTTGCACATTCCTAATTTTCTCTGTTCTTTCTTCTTCCCCAAAGGGCAGCCTATACTTACACAGAGCTCACAAAAAAATTATCAGGCTTAAAAAAAATGCTATCTATAGTGTACTGAACCAGAATAAAAGGTGCTCCACAATCTGAGCTGGACTGAGCTAAGCTGCAGACTGAAACGTGTGTATTCTTTTCCAAAGGGGAAAAAGAAAAAGAAAATAATCACTAACTGTACACTAGAGAAAACTGTCACATGCCTTTTCAGCTAAAAATAAATGAAAAATTAATTTGCATGCATGTGACGTATCTTCTGAAACATGTTTCTAAAAAGAGATGGGAAAAGCAGCAACATTTCCACTTTCTGCTGCCTAGGTTCTTTTCTCTCTCTGAAGAAATTCTCCTTGATATCTGTGTCAATAACCCAGTTCAATCACATTTGTTCCACCTCAATAGATTTCTTTTTATTTCAACACATACTGTTGCAGATCACTAGGCCAAGGTCATCAGTTTGCACCTACTCGAAGCAACATCTCTAAATCTTGAACAAAATGGTCAAAGGTATATGTCAACAGCAACTTCAGCAGGAGCAGAATCAGCAGAAAGAGCTTCAGGGGAAAAAAAGTGATTTACAGAACCTTAAGCTATACACTCCAATTTCTTCTTCTCCTAGCCATCTTGAAAGTTTCAGATTGGTAAAATGCAACAAGAAGGGCAACCACAAAGAGATTGACCAAGGAGATGATTCTATATATTGGAATCATAGGCTGTTATTCCTCTGTAGAAGATCACTGCACCAAAATTTTAAAGGTAGTTCTGGTAAACACTACTTCCTAGTCCTGTGCGTGTTTACCAAACTTCTAAAGAGGTAAATTAAACTATCATGCTGATTTGTATTTAAAAAAAATGAAAAGACTATGTCCGCTACTAAGCCTAACACTTGATACACTTCTAGGAAGTTTAGCCTTTAAAGATATATTCTATTGAGATTTCATTTTGCTTGTTTGTTAGATCTAAGAAAAGTTCTACTGTTGAAGACATAGGAATTTAGTACAATAAATTCTCATTATTCCCTGGGGTTAGGTCCCTGAAAAACCCAGCAGATACGGAAACCGCGGTTACTGAATCATTAATCCTATGGGATTAATGGGGTTCGATGGACCCCTATGCTATACACTATATAGGGTATAAAAGGACTGCCTACTGTCACTTTCATTTCTGTCCTCCCTTTTCTGGATGGCCCCAAGGGAGCTAACAAAGGTGTAAAAGAATAAATAATTACAGTAAAAATCAACAACATGCACATTTGAAGTTTCAGCAGTTCTACAAGTTGTAACCCAAGCAGGCTGTGGCACCGCAAAGCATTCTAGGGTGCTACCAGCTGCGGCAAGGCATTCTGGGGTGGTGCCAGTACTTGACTGGCTGCAGAAAAGCTTCAGAATGGGTGCGTATAGGTTCAGAATGGCTGTGGATAGCTTCAAAACGGCCACCACAGATAGCTTGAAAATGGCTGCAAACAGTCAAGAACAGTCCATGAATGGTGTGAGGTAAGTGGTACTCCTGCTCCCCGCGAATAAGTGAATACGCGGATAGCAAATCCGCAGGCAGCAAAGACTGACTGTATTTGCTTACAGAATACACAGCTTATATTGTGGAGTGTACCTCACTAGTGTAGAAAGAGTTCCACTGGATTCCTATTTGTTTCCAGGCACAGTGGAAGATCATCACAAACTTATCACAGCCAACTCATAAGAATTTTTACACAACCGCCACCCCCAGTTCTTCATTCCCTACTGTAATGGATCTTTAGTATGGGTAAGTGAAGTATCTCCCTTCTAGCTATATTTATAGACTGCAGTCCTCCCAAGCAGGGACCTGGCATCTCATACTTGCAAAGCATCATAGTGATGATGATAATAATAATAATAATAATAATAATAATAATAATAAACTGGCATTGGCAACTTAAATCCAGTCTTTAAAAGTTTTGGGTAAAAGAATACTTGTGGGGCTGCCATGCACTGAAGAAAACAACGGACGTTCAATAGAGAACCAGGACCATTTAAACAAAAAAAAGAGTCTGATCTTGATATTTAATTTGCCCTCAAACCATAACTTTCAATGGAACACAAGACTTATTACCAAAATCTGTACATTTACTAACCCATAGACAAAGCCATGAAACCCAACCCAAAGCAAAAAAAATAAATAAAAAAAATTGAGAAGTCAAACTTCACTTTCCAAAATGTAGATTTGGAAATTCACATTTCTGTGTGTAAAATATGGAACTGAGGCTTTAAAGAGGAAAAGTAATCACAAACTCATTTTAATCCACTGCATAGTGTTTGGACTGGAAGAATGGCATTAATTTCAAATAACTTGCAATACCTTTCAAGATTACCTTATAAGGGGATCCTGTTACCCATTCCATTTCCCTCCTCTCAGAGTGAACAAGATTAAAAAAAACTGATTGTGAAATCCAGTTGCCTGCATTATGCAATCAGTCAAAATGGATAAAACCTTTGTGTTGCTTGCCTCTAGGGAGGCACCTCCTCTTCCCCTGCACAAACCACCTGCTGAAACTAGGATGTCCCTCTCTTACTTATACTCTTCATGTCTTTTATCCTGTCTGCCTTTAGTTATTTTTTAAACCTATCCCTTGAGCATCCATATCCATCTGGTGAATTCACAGCCCCCTTGACCTGGAGTAAAGTGGTTTTTGATGTTGTACCACACTGAGACTGCCAGTAGAGTGGCCACATGTGCATGTGGTTAAATTAATTAGCTTTTCTTTAGAACTATAAACTAGCATGAAGAATTCCTTGCTGTGATAAAATTTCATAGAAAAAGCATGGCTATTATATGAAGTTATAAAGAACTAATTAGACTTTTTTCCCCATGTTTTGGATAATATGATACTCCGGAGAGCAATCGGAGAGTTAAAATCCACATGCTGCTCTGTCTATTAATGTAGTATTTCTTACATCATACAAATCAGATAAAAGAGAGTGCTACTCATTTATTTTATTGAGAGTTTGCTAAGTATATACGTAGTTTAGTAGTAAGAGAGAACAGACTTAGCACTTAAAAAGACAGAACAGAAACCAAAAGGTATCTCAAGTGCTTATAGAAACAATGGCAAAATGGAAATATATAGAGCACTTCTACACTTAATTAAAATATCCATAAGCAACTTGCTTCTAGATTTTCAGGATGACAAATAAATTGTATACCAATTTATGTCAAGACATCACAAAATATGACATTAAGATGGAAATGAATTGTCCTCAATACTGTCATATTACTTTAAAGAAGCATACACAATTTTTAACTGAGTTACTAGGGCTACAATCCTATACACACTTACATGAGAGTAAGTCCCACTGAACTCAGCGGAGCTTACTTCCAAGTAGACATGCCTACAACTGCACTGTAAGAATGTTATCCAAATGCTATCCAGAAAAATAGCTATCAACAGATATTTGCAGGACAGTTAAGTCAAACTTCCTATGCTTTGCTTCTGAGATGCTACCAGATGCTACCAGATGCAGGGGACAAACAAGGACAAGACTGTTGCTTCCAAACTTCCCAGATAAATCTGACTGGTCGCTATTAGGAAAGGGATGCTGGGCAAGATGGACTTGTGGTCTGATCCAGAAAGTCAGTCTTTCATTAGGATGAAAGCCACCTGAACATCTTAGAAGAGAGGAAACAATACCTCAGATGACTCTTTGTGTTGTTGACAATGGTAGTCCAGTTCTTCATTAACTTTACAGTGAGCTGACTATGGTCTGATCCAAATGTCCATATGCAGCAGCATTGGAGCTGGTTCCCATGTGAACCAGAAGCTTGTTTTCCCTCTATACACTTTTTCCTGTGTAGGGGCTCAGGTCGAGAAACCTCAGTGTGAAGAAATAGCTGGTGCGCATCCAAGGAGGCCTATTGGGGTTGCCAGGGCTTGAGGTGAGCCCCAGCCATGCCAGCACAGGCCGCATCCTGCTTAGGATGCAGTGGCTAGCCATTTAGGCCGGCTACCGCATCTTAGGCAGGATCGGGCTGTCAATTTATTTTTTGTTATGTCACAACAAATGGCAGAACAAATACAAAGGCAAAGAGAATGATCCAATGGGTGCAGGAAGCAGTTTAATTAGGCACAACACTGGTCCCAATGCATTTCAAACATTTAGTTCTTCATCAGGGGAATATATATATATATATATATATATATATATATATATATATATATATATATATATATATATATATATATATATATATATATATATATATTAGTAGTATTCTCTGTTTTGGGCCTCAGAGGTGTTTAATGAAAGTGCTTCCTGCACCCACTGAAGAGTTGTCTTTGTCTTTGGAACAGCTTTTATTATTTATTTATTGCAAGCATTTCTGGTATCTCACGTCTTCTCCTTCAAGTATCTGCCTTTAGCACACGATATGAAATATTAAACATTGTGTTCTATGTCTTTGAAAAATTTGTAGCAGAGAAAATAATATTTTGGTATGTTATAGTTATGCTTTCTGTCTTATGCTTCCGGATTTATAGTTCTTAAAAATGTTTTTCCTTACTTTAAAATTGTCAGAATGTCAGCCTAGGGACTGAACTGGAGAATTTCATGTTGAAAACCACACTGTTTGAGTTAAATTATAACTTGCCCTCAAACAATTTCAACTTTAATCAGAGATGTGCAGAATACCCCTGATAAATTTCACTGCTTTGAGTGAAACTTTTCTTATATCCAAATTGGATATTTGGGCCATGAATGGACTTTAAATTCAGCTGAAAATTTTGTTTTAGGTGAAATTTGCTAACAACTTATGGATAGGTCTCACGCTAAGGACATTTCAGTTGTTTTGTTGATTATTCCCTTTATTTTTTTTTACGTGCTTCACTTGAGCAGAAACTTTCGAATTTTCCTGAAAACATTCTTTTACTTGTGCACGTGCTGTTGTTAGCTACTCTAGTTTCAAGCTATTTCAAACAATGCGATCGAAAATACCACAACTGATAATTGTCTTGTAAAGTACATTTTCTAGACAACATAAGCATGACTGAAAGCTTTTATTCACAGTATTAGATTACTGTGCTATATTACAAAATGCTTTTGAAACTTCCCCAATTTGAGCAGTTACTATGTGGTACAGGTGGGCTGCTGGAGAACCCTTCACGCTTGGGAAACTAGATGAGTGGTTCTTTAGATCCTGCTAAATAAATATTAACACTCCTAAGGACTGGATGAACAGACAATTGGGAGGAATTTATATATGATTAACTCATTAGTCATGAGCAAGTGTACTTCGTTTTTCTGTAATGGATAACTAAAACCCAACTCTAACTATCTCACAGTTGAAGAATCTGACCATTCTTGTAATTCCATTAATTACACTGGTCAACATACTTTTTCTGGCATAAGGTATTCCAATGGTTTTAAGGTAATTTTGGGGTGCTGATTCCAAATCTGGCATCAATTTTTGTCTATCACATCAGGTTTTTGAGATATCAAATATTGCATTTGATAAAATCAATGAAAAACAGCAAATTTACACTGGTCTACAAATTTAATTTTTTTTTCTAGCCTGGACTTTTGCAGCTGTTTTAGACTACTTTCAGGGTGCTGATTCCAAATCTGATCTCAGATTTGCTCTATCACATCTCGTTTTTATGCTATCGGCATACCCCATTTTCTAAAGTACAAAAATAAGCCCAAAACCAAAATCAGAGAGACAGAAGGGCTTCGAAAATAATTACAATTAAAAATCCATGTTAATTAATACTTAATTAGCTGCTGATGGGGCAGATAAGGGGCAGGGCTTGGTGTACCCCCAGGAAGAGGTCCGCATACCCCTAAGGGTACCCGTACCACAGGTTGAGAACCCCTGTTGTAGCCATTGTTAGATCACGCCCTGCAGAAGAAAAATATTAAATAAATGTGGATATCTACATAAAATATTATAAACACACTATCCTAAAAATACAGCACCATATTTTAACACTAAAGCAGTCACTGACTCACAACAACTTGCAATCATAAGTGACAAAGAGTTAATTTTGGGTAAAATCAATGAAAATGGGGTATGCCGATAGCATAAAAATGAGATGTGATAGAGCAAATCTGAGATCAGATTTGGAATCAGCACCCTGAAATTAGTCTAAAACAGCTGCAAAAGTCCTGGCCAGAAAAAAAAATGTTTTTGTAGACCAGTGTTATTATTCTGAAGAGCTTACCAAATAATCAAGTTTGTGTGTGTATGTACATGTGGAGGAGTTATTCTACCTCTGTCATGGCACAATCCTACGGAATCCCAGCACCAGCGCTGCGGCCTCAGCACCAGTGCTGCAAACGTGCCATAAAGCGTGTCGCGACAATTCTGTCCTCTGGAAGCAGCGCCAGCAGGAAGGCCTGTGCCGTCCCACTGGCGCCAGATCCTGGATCCCTGAATGCCGGAGCAGGTAAGGTTGCTCCAAGCGGTGTGGGGCTGGGAGAGTGTGGGGAGGGGGCAGATTTGGCCCGGGAAGAGGAGGGATCGGCGATGCCGCGGCGCACCATATCCTATCCCCCTTCCCAGGTCATTTCTGTCAACATGGGGCTGCTTGGCTCTACACTAGCTAGAGAGCTGGCGGAGAACCGAGTAGCCTCATTGTGGCAGCTGGTGGTTCACACAGGGTAAGCATAGAAATGCCCGCTTACCCCAAGGAGACCTTCAGCTGAGCCCTTCCCTGGATAGGATGCAGCGTGGGCTGCGCGGCCCATGCTGCATGACCCAGGCCGGGGCGGGGGATAGGATTGGGTTGTCAGTGTTGGCACAGCTGGTGTACGCAGCGTGTTTTTGAGAGACCTCTGTTAAGAACATCACTGCCAGGTTTGTGGTTATAAAGGAAGGAAAAGCTTTACTGAAGGAATTAAATAATTGGATAGCAGAATGAGAGAGACAGAGAGCCTGGATATGAAGCTGAGCATCTTGAGACACAGATAGGGGCAGAAGGAAGTCAGCCGGAGAATGGCAGTCTGCATACTAAAAGGAACTTACTGGAAAGAAAGGAAAAAAAAAACAAGATAGGAAACCCCTCATGGTCCCCCTAACTAGCTTTATTGTCCACTTTAGATGCAGGATGCTTGTGCAGGGTTGTTGCATCACTCCCCTCTTCCAACACTCAGAACACTGAGTGAAGTGTCCAGAACCAGAAGTCCTTCAGTGAAACTGATTGGCAAAAGATCCAGGATGTAAAAAAGAAGAAGCATTTCTTCACAAAACAAATAACGTACAGTTGATCCTCTGTATCTACTGGGGTTCTGTTCCCGGAATCCCAGTGGATACAAAAAACAGTGTTATAGGAAAACCGGGGTGGGGAGTGGTGCCACAATACCTTTTACCCAGCGGCTTTGCCGCTTCCCTCCTCCTGAATTTGTTTAAACTGACTGAAAATAAAAATAAAAACCACTACTGGAAGCAACCTGTAGATGGCAGTTTAAACACGCTGGGAAGTGGCTGGCAGGCCCCCAACAGATTCCCAGTTGCGTATTTTTCTTTTTTCAACGGTTTGGATGTGCGCAGGAGGCGGGAAGCACCTGGCAGGCCCCCGACAATGCTGAAAAAAGAATTAATGTGGCGCAGTCGGACTCCCTCTTCCAGTTTTGCCACCCGTGTTGAGTCAAATCCGTGGGTGGAAAAACCATGGATGAAAAAGTCCGACTGCAGTGCAAAAGCATTATTAGTAATTAGTATAGGGTGAATTATTACTATACAAAAAGTGATACTCCAAAACCCTAAGTCTGATTTAGCATGTAGTTAATCATGTAAATACCCCACTGATCTAAATAAGACATGCATTTGGTGTAGGGCTGCATAGGGAGTAAACACTTCTAGCACAATTTTACTACGTGACAATAAACTAGTTTCTTTTGTATGTCTTGCACAGATATTCAAATGGCTGTGGAAATTATGTTGTGCAACTTGTAACCTGAAAGTTGCAAAAGAAAAAGTCACACTTTTGATAGAATGGGAAACTCCATACTGCAAATATGGACAGTTCTGCCTATTTCACCTGTTTTCTAAATTAGATATACTCTGCCTCTAAGCTGCAATTTGTCGCAAAACCTTGTGTGTTAGCTACCCTGTTCTCCAGGAATATCTACAGATTGTATTCCAGAGCTGAAAGCTCACCTGCAAGCAAATTCATTTTTATCCAGCTTGCACTTTTGTCTGGTTAGGGACCAGAGCATGGATGATAGTCAAAAATGGAATGTCAAAGCATAGCCTTATTTAGCTTGCAAATTTAATTTGGCCGGTAAAAAAGTAAATAACTATATAACACATGTGAATGCATGCAAACCCTAAACAAAAAGAAATAAAAGAAAAATAAACATAAGAACATTGATGAACTTCATGGATGTTCGGATAAAATCGGACAAAAAAGGAAAGCACGAGGACGGAATTTGAAATGTGGTTATAACTGAAAATGGCTGAAAGAGCAAAGCAATAAAAGTCAAGTGGATGAAAGTCAAGGAATTGCTGTATAGGAGGACACAGCACGTGGATGGAAGTATCAACACGATTATAGCACTAGTACATGTTACTTATATGTCCAAAGGGAGGAAGAAAGGATTAATAAACAGACACGTAGCACAATCCTATCCAACTTACACCACCGGTGTAAGCAGGGCGGGAGGCGAGATTTAAATCCCCTCTGAATCCCCTTTGGTGGGGATTTGAATCCCCTTTCCATTCTGGGGCCTCCAGTTCTCGCTGCACCGCTGGTTACACCGGTGCTGTAAGTTGGATAGGATTGCGCTGATGCTCTGGTAACTCAAAACTAGATATTATAAGACCCAGGGGAGCTGGGCTTGCTATACTTGATCTGTCCCCCCTTTGGAGACCTAAGATGCAAACAATGCATCCTGGGAAATGCTTTAGAGAGGCTAATCACTCCAAAACATGCACTTCTGGCTAGAGCATCTGAACAACCTACTTAAAAAGGATGATATGCCATACTTTTTTGTGTAGTGGCACTGTTGCCATGGCCTCTTGGATGTTCTAGGAGCATGTGCACCTGATCTTAAAGACTTGGTGCACTTTATCCTCCAGGAACACAAATATGGCCCATGTCTACAAAATGAACAGCCCAATCCTATCCTCCCCCCCCCCCCACTGGTGCAGCCGTGCCAAAAAGGCGTATGCTGTATCAAGCAGAGTGGTGGTGGAGTGGGAAGCTTCGGAGGGAAAGGGGGAGTTTTCCCTTTCCCCCATATAAGCCTTCTGCCCCACACTGGGTCTTCTCGAACCTGTGCCAGTGATTTCGCTGGCGCAGGTTTGAGGAGAGAAAGGGGGCTGAGAGGCTGCTGCTGGATGGAATGGGATCCGGTGTGCATTATTGCCGTTGGATCCACCCCTCCCACAGGCTCCCTGCCCCCATTCCTCCCCCCATCCCACCCAGTTTTGCTCCTTTCCTGCTCCCGTTCTGCCCTCCCCCACCCCTCCCACTGGCTTACCTGCTCCAGCGGGTGGCCAGCAGTCCAGCAACGCATGCATGAAGGCTCTCTGGCAGCTCGCTCATTGTCGCGCTTCAAGAGCGTGCTTTACAGCTGCTTTTCAGCAGCCAGCACTTGTGGAATGCACGTTCCACCAGCGGGGCAGCCCAATCCTACTGGGCTGCCCATTTCTGTATTGTTGCCTCATATGTTTATAGTCACAAGTTCATGGTGTTGCATGCATGCCAGATAGGCCTGACCTAGGCTAGTTTTGTGTCACTTTGCTTGGGCTGATGGCGAGGAAGCATTGGGTCCTCTAGTCCTTTAAGGAAAAGACCAAACCTTTGGTTCATCAGAACCCTCTCTTGCCTTAGGAGAAAACCCACCTTTTTGGAAAATTCTATGACCACCTTGTGTGGTCAGCAGATTTAAACCTGTAAACAAGGCCACCACATCCTGAGAGCCCTCTGACTCTGGGGTAAACACGATAGTGACCATCAAGGGTCTTCAACCTTGGCATCCCTCAACAACTACGCTGTAAATTCAATCAGGATTGAGACACAGGCTTACTGAGCAATCACAGAGTTCCCTGCCACACTTCCCTTATGGTGCAAAACAACAGAAGGCACCCCTCTTGTATCAGGGATAGACCATCAAGGGCCAGCCATCAAGGCACCAAAAACTCTGCTAACCCCCCCCCCCCCAAAAAAAAAACTGTGCTAGGCCAGACCAAGGGCAAATATCAGACCACTCCCTTCTTCCAGCCCGCACTTCCCTCACACTCTTCCCTGGAGCTCAACCACAAACTGCCAATGAAGCACTCACTGAGCAATTAAGCACTCTGAAGGAAGCCTTCCCCCAGAAAGCAATTTTAGCAATGCCCCCCCCCCCCCGAACCAGCTAAGGCTACCACCTAGCCCTCCTGGGTTTGCTTTTCAAAACCTTTTCTCTCCCCCCCCCCTTTGAACATGGAAATTGCTGTGTCTTGGCAACCTAGCCCGCTTGGAAGTGTAGGTTGGAGTCTAGGACTCCAGCATTTTTACATGCTGCATGTTAAACTAATTTACAATGTAATCCAATGCATATCTACTCAGAGAAGCATACGGTAACTACTCACTAGATATCTACTATGCATATCTACTCAGAAGACTCCTACATAAGTGTGGATAAGACTGCAAACGTATGGGCAGCCCAATCCTGCCTAAGATGCAGCGGCTGGCCTAAAGGGCTGGCCACTGCATCCTAGGCCCATTGTGGGCTGTATCAGCATGGCACAGCCTCACCTCGGGGGAAGGGGACATCTCTGGAACTGGCGTGCATCCGAGGAGGCCATGTAAGGCCGGTCTGGGCTGCGGCGGGGCTTAGGATATCGGTGCAACTCAGTGTTGATATCCCTGCCCCCTCCCAGCCCAGACTGGCAAAGACCCCCTCCCTCACCCCTCCACCCCTGCCCCAACTAACATGGGACCTAGGATTGGGCTGTAACTAATGTTCCTATTTATGAGACTAACAGCACAACCCTATGCGTGTCTACTCAGAAGTACGTTCCACTGAGTTAAATGGGATTCCTAAGTAAGTGGGTGTAGAATTGCAGCCTTAGTAGCGGCTGTGTCTTCATTTTTTTCCTAGTGGATCTCCTGATGGAGTAAAGTGAAGGAAGCTTTGCTCTCTTTGTATACAGCAATGGAACAGAACAGGAAAAGCTGATTAAAGATAAATGTTCTTGATCATTAAGACAGAACGCTTTTGCATGGATGCTATAAGTTTGTGAACGATCTTTGTTCTACCTTCCCAGATGATATGGGATAATTTATTTCTAACCTGTCCTGATATCCTAAGGGCATGCAATTTATACGTTTATAAAAACATAATTTGTTTGATCGTTTTTAGATTTAATCACCAAATTTGAAATTATGCCTTTAGTAGATCAGCTTGTATCTCTTTCCATTACTAGCATGTCTGGTTTTTTTTATAACTGAATTTCTTACTTGGGTTACTTTTAATGTTTTTCTTTTCCCCGTGTTCACCTCAAGACAATAATTCATTGAAAACTGAGATAACCTCGGGCTTTGATTCCAGATTTTCCATCTCTCTCTCTCTCTCTCTCTCTCTCTCTCTCTCTCTCTCTCTCTCTCTCCTTTTCACAGTACCTCTGACATTATTACTTTTTTATTATGATTTTGCAACCCAGGTTACCCCCTTGGTGTTTCTTCTGCTAGAACAATGATCTGGGTTGAAACACCTGATGGGAGATCAATCTGTATTCTGCCTTTTCTATACAACTACTCAATTATTTATAGAGATCTCTTTTGCTCTGCAAGTTTTCTTTTCCTCTATAATAATTTTACAGCTTAGTCCCACGTACAATTGACTCCGTAGATTTTGTTCTGCATTTGGGATTCCAAACAGACTTTTAAAGAAAAATGTTTTCCAGTCTTCACAAGATAAGCACATAATACCTTTATATTCATACCACTATATTCCAATTCAATACCTCTCACTTAAGGCTGATTAATTAAGGGCCTTGTTCCATCTTTGATACATGCTCAAGGCGCAACGACAGCCCTGCCAGTGTAGAAGCCGGGCTGCTGATGAACATAGATACATTCACAACATTGGAAAAACATCGTGCTGAAGTTGCTAGGACATCATTCGGATGCCAGTGCAATGCGGACAGCGGAGAAGAGGTCAACACAGGGAGGAGGTTGGGCATGACGTGGGAGGGATGAGGAAGAGTCGACATACATCATACCTTAACCCCTCTTAATACAATGGACATTTTATTTTGGGCTGGTCTGTGTCCGTAATAAAGATATTGTTTGAATACAACAGATATGCCCCTGATGACTGAAAAAATGCTACACCTATGACAGAGCTGGCGTAGGTAAGATTAACCCCATAAGGAACAATGGAAAAGGGAAAAACACCAGAAAATTGTACCGCTTGCCCCACCCACTCAGAGACGTCGTTACGGTGGGGGCGGTACCGTAAGTTGCGCCCCGTCCTAGTCCCCGTTTACAAGCCGGCAGGAGGCGGCACCTCCCCCTCACCTTCGGAGCCATTCCGTGCGGAGAAGGCAGTGGGCCGGAGATTCCCTGCCCTCCTGCCGGCTTATAAATGGGGACTAGGACAGGGCGCAACTTACAGTACCGCCCCCACCGTAACGACGCCTCTGCACCCACTTTCCTATGACAGAGCATAGGGTACAAACTACATTTGGCAGTCAAACACACCATTAAAGCAAATTTGCAAGTCAGGGAGACTGCAGTTCAGATTATCAGATGATAAGACATGAAGCATGGGGAACTTTGAGAAAACAAAAAGGTGCAACAATAGATAGCTTTTATTGTTGGGATAAAAATACAATAACAGGAAGGAGAGTCAAAAATAAAATGGGTGATGGGAACCATGGTGAAAAGGCATGTGCACTATGCACAAAGGAAAGACTTTGCACAAACAAGCTCTAGTCCCTCACAACATATATGGCAAGACAATTTACTGCAGGTCTTCTGCCCCAGGAGGATTCCATGGACAGACACCCAACTGGGACCTCTATTTCACCATTCTAACAGGGAAAGCAAGCACAATGCACCCCAACCTAGAAAATGCTGACATTTGAGACCTACTGTAGTTGTATAAGTACCGTATTTATTGGCATATAAGACGCACTTTTTTTGTCTACATTTGTGACCCAAAATAGTAGGGTGCATTTTATACGCCAATACTAAAAAAATCCCTTTCCCCCCTTGCCCTTTTTAAAGCATTTTCGGGCTTACCGCGTTTTTCCGGAGCCGGAGAGCTCCCTTGTGCTTTCTTCCCTAACTAATCTATCCGATCTACAGCTGTTTGTCGGGTTTAATTTATGCACGTGCATGAGTTGCGCTTCTCAGCAGCCAGCAGAGGGCGCTGTGCTCAGTTCAGTTCTGCTGAGCTGCAGAGGGCCTAGTCTTTCCATCTCTCCTGGATGCTGATTGAATGCAGCTTCGGTAAGCTTCTGAACTGGGCCTAGTTGGGGAGGCTTTGGAAACTGCATAGGTGGGGTGGGGTAAGAGTTGAGTCTGGGTTTTTTTTTTTTGTACTTTTATGTTGTTTACTTTGGAAACTGTGCATGGGTGAGGTGGGGTGGGGTAAAAGAGTTGAGTCTGGGTTTTTTTTTACTTGGGGTAAACCCCAAGTAAGTTACTTTGGAAACTGTGCATGGGTGGGTTGGGGGGAAAAAGAGTTGAGTCTGGGGTGTTTTTTTTTGTACTTGGGATTTATGTTCTGGTGCATTTTGTTCATGTGTCTTATTGCTGTGTGTTTTAAAAGAGATCCTGGTATTTTTGTGTAATTTATGTAAATTAGCTAATTAAGCAGCCAAGCAGTAAGTGGCCAAGTGGCCAAAAAATGCTTTAAATCTTTTTTTCTTGAAACCCAGGGCCAAAAGGAAGGTGCGTCTTATACGCCGGTGCGTTTTATACGCCGATAAATACGGTAATTATTGGATACATGGCACTGCATTTTATTTTTGGCTCTCTTTCCTGTTATTGTATTTTTATCCCAACAATAAAAGTTATCTATCGTTGCACCTTTACCCATGCCTCTCTCCTCATTTCATGCCATTCCACTGAGGTGTGCCATGAACCACTGCTCTTGGTCCCTGTACACGTAAGAAATGTCCCCATCTGCACATGTTACACACCGCTTAAAAGCATGCCAGGTAACACTTTGCTGTTCTTATGATGCTTAGCAGAGAAGTCTCCAACCATCCTATCAACTGATGCCTCCATAATGAAGTACACATACTGGGAAAGTAGGCAATGGATTATCTACCACCACACTGACTAGGGCTTGAAGTCTGTATTTTACCTGGCAAGAATGATAAGGTGGCAATTCCACTAGTTCAACAACCTCCTTATCCTCCCCCTTTTGTTACTGTTAGAATGACGATAAACTCAGAAGTGGAGGTTTGAAAACATAAAATAAAGGGGGTAGACAGATGCCAAAGTATCCTGGGAAAATAACCAGCAAATACTATCTTGCTAATGAAAATGGAATAATGGTTCATGGGTTGAAGGGGATTGAGCAAAATGAAAGGCATTGTAGCTCGTGATCAAATTAGACTATTATCTGAATGTGATGACTGGTCCATACGCCAGTCACTTTGATCGAGTATTGCACTGCAATTCGCAGAAGTAAGTGTCTGCTGCCAGTCTTCTTCCTATGAGAACGCTGAACATCAGAACTGTTGTCTGGAAAGCCTGAATTTTTGAGCCATGACTCCACCACATTCCTCTTTGGAACTGGACTATCTTTTATCCCTTTAATGCAGGGGGGGGGGGGAGAAGGATGCTATTAATTTGGTCCCAAAGGCCCCAGGATGTCTCTTCCTTCCTTTGCTCATGTAGCTGTGTGGTTAGAGTGTTGCATTGTGAAGTGAAAGGTCTCAGTTCTGGTCCTGCTGCCTCTCCTTTTCTCATATGTAGGACTTGGCTTGTTGAGGTCATGTGGAACAGGATTTGAACCCCTAGCTCCTGTTCCCCTGTGCATTGCCCTTTCCCACAGTGATACCTGACCTCCTGAGAGCTCTTCCTGGATTTGTTCTAACATTATCCAATTTCTTTCTGCTCAAAGTAGAAAGAAATCGATCAACCTGCCAACCAATCCAAGACGGCTTGAAGCAATTCTTCACCCCCTCTTTCCGCCAGCCTTCTTACCCATCTCTATAGCAGGAAAGCAGCAGAAACACATCAGAACAGCAGCAGCACAGCCTACGTGGGAGAAAAGAAGCAGCACAGAAGAGGAAGGAAAGACAGAACCTATGCAAAGAAACATTGCTCCCCCCCATCTCTGTAGTTGCTCTGTTAGTGAGTAAACCTATATAAAGATACTTGGGAAATGAAGTCCCAATACAAAATTACAGCCCCCCCCCATATCCACGGATTCCTCATTCGCGGTTTCAGTTATCCACGGTTGAGGAATCCGCCCCGCACCCTCCACAGCCCCCCCAGGCACTTGCTTTTAGAGGAGAAACCTCCGTTTTTTTCTTCATAAAGCCGAGTGAGAAGCTTCCTTACCAACAAGACGTCGTCGCTAGAAAGTCTCAGCAACCTCTCAGCAAGGTTGCTGAGACTCTCTAGTACCGACGTCTTGTTGGTGCGGAGGCCTGCAACGAAGCGTCTCACTCGGCTTTTGAAGAAAAACTGAGGTTTCTCAGAGTCTCAGTAAAAATAAGTGCCTGGGGGGGTTGTGGAGGGCACAGGGGTGTCACGCCGGCCCAGGGGCTCTGAAAACCACGGAGGGGGCATTCGTCCCTTTCCGCTGTTTCAGGTATCCACGGTGGGGGCTGGAACGTATCCCCACAGATACGGCGGCGCCGCTGTACTTGTTTTGCCAACTCCATGGTGAAGGACTTCATTTCCAAACACCCTTGAAGCTTTACTCTCTAACAGAGTGACTCTGATTTCTATTTTCTCTCATCATGTGCTATCTCCCAGAGGCATCCGGTGGGCCACTGTGAGATACAGGAAGCTGGAATAGATGGGCCTTTGGCCTCATCCAGCGGGGCTCTTCTTATGTTATCTGTCCCCACAAACTTTGCTGTTGCTGCTGCTGGCATTTTTCTGCTGCCCTCCTGCTGTGGAGACCAGTAAGGGGAGAATGGAGGACTGCTGGAGAGGGAGAAGGAACATTTCTCTGAATGTAATTCTCTGAGCTCTGGAAGTTTGCCTCTCCTTCTGAAGGAGGGGATTCCTTGCTCCGAATCTTCTCTGAACTCAAACCAGGGAAATTCTCCAACATATACAGCTTGTTAGTTGTTATAACGTTCATTCATTCCTGTGCACATGGACTCCCACCCCTCTTCACTGTAAAAATACTGGTTCCCTTCAGATACATTATAAATACATTGTGTGCAGTGTTATGGAATTTATCTGCATGGAGCCATTGTTCTTTTTTGGCTGCCTGGTTGCACCGTGTATGTGGAAGCTATCTGTGTACAGTACCGCAATAAATGATGCCATGGGATCGTTTTCCTGTTGCTGCACCAGTTATTGGTGCTTTCTGTGCATGAAAGATTTGGAGGTACCATATGTGCACAACAAGGTTGGTGGGCGGAAGCACAGTTTCCAGGGATACTCTTGGAGAGATTGTTATTGATGCTATGTTATCTCTTGTTTCCACAGCTATGATGTTGTTGATTTTGATGCTCTTTGAACACAGGTTTGTGACTATGTTATGCCAGCACAATGGCTGCCTGGTGCTGCAGCACCATAGCATTATCTTGTCTGACTATTAGACTAAATCCAAGTGTTTTGTACTTAGCTTGTAGATCAGGTACTTTTTAAGGCAAAAGGAATTTTAAGACAGGGTAAACTGTGAGACAACTGTGGATTGCAAGCTGCCCCATCCATTTTTTTTCTGAAAAAGATTTCCTTCTCTTTCCCAAGAACAACCACTACCAGATGAGTCACAATATGTTGATGCTATTACATAAGATGCCATGAGGGTAAAGAAAAATGAAATTTGTGTCAACCATCTTAAAAAAAAACCAAAAAACTATTAACTAGTACCTTTGTTGTTATCCATTCCTCCAACAGCATACAAGGTCCCAACTGTGGATTTTCTTGGCTTAGTTCTTGGGCTTTGCATAAGAGTCCGTCTTTCTGGCAAAAGATGATATTTCATGGCTTCCAGAATCAGCTTCTGACATTCCAAGTCATCTTTAAAAAGTGTATGGTTTTCTAGGTCAGCTAAAATCTGTAAATTATATGAGTTGTGATTTAGTAATTACATCCCATTCTTTACACCCCAATCCCCAGAGTTCTCTGCCTGCACAAACTTCAGCGTTATGAATAGAGTTTGGGCTGACAGATGACCTTGAGGGGGGTACCCTAGAGAAGAGACAGAAATTAAATAGGGTTGCCAGCCCTGCAGAACTGGCTTGGAGTCTCCAGGAATCAGCCCCAATCTCCAGATGACTACTGAAAGCAGCTCTGCAGATTGTAACTGGACTTTATTTCATGCTGGGGGGAAAATAATGACCTCCAGGAATAGGGTCAGCCAGAGTTGGCAATCCAAAATCCAGATTACTTTCTTCCCTCTTTAGCAGTACATTCATTAGAAGGATTTTCACTTATCCATACTGCGCATATTAAGGCCATCCCTCTTTATCGATATCAAGATTTTCGATATAAGGTCTAGGAACGGTGGGGAAAAGAAAGGACCAGGTCCCACATGGAAGCAAGGTTTTACCCAATGGGTAGACTTTCCATCTGCTTTGAGCTCTGGCAACAGAGAAGCCCAGAAAGGAGTTCCAAGAGGTTGGATCAAATTTTGGATTTCTCCCCCTGGTAGGATAGAGGTCTGGAAAGGATCCCTTTCTCAGGTGTGCTCTTGCAAGCTTTAGGAGAAGCGCTCTTCAAGACTGTTGGAGGACAGAGCACAGCTCGGGGACAGTTGCCCACCTTTGTGTGAGATACACTGCCTGATGGGTAGCGTGTCCCTATGCTTTCAAGACATGTGCATTACACACTCCCATTTAGAGTATACAGCAATACGTTGTACTTTCAACTGGTTAGGGACCAGAGCATGGATGAAAGTAAAAAGTGGATGAACGTCAAAGCATAGCCTTATTTAGCTTGCAAATTTATTTTGGCTGGCGAAAAACGTGAATAACTAACTATATAGCACATGTGAATGTGTGCAAAACCTAAATAAACAGAAATAAATGAAAAATAAACATAAGAACATTGATGCACGTTATGTAAGGTTGGATGAAATCAGATGAAAGAGGAAAGCATGTGGACGAAATTTGAAATATGGTTATACTTGAAAACGGCTGAAAGAGCAAAGCGATGAAAGTCAAGTTATTGCTGTACTGTATCTGTTTTTGTGCCATGTTTCTAGAAATTAATGTGAATTAATGTGACCTAAAGAATGGAGGAAGATGAAGCAACTCATCGGAAAACTGGAAAAACAGGTGAAATTTAAGAGTTGCTCATAGTTGCAACTAAAGCTTGTGGTGCTAAACCTCATTATGTGATACTAGAACGTCTGAAGCATTTTCATCGTTGACTTTATTGATGCTGCATAATATTATTAATTGTTGATTATTCTATTTTATCATGCCACACAACTTATTCCTTAAGGTATTAAGCATTTAGGATGATTTTTGAGTAAATTTGGAATGGCTTTGAAACTAGTTTGTTTTTTTCCCATTAAAATTAATATAATAATTTTATTCATCTGTAATGTTGCTATAAGGGCCATTTTCAGGAACGAATTAGGTACGGAAAAGCCCCCCAGGCTTTTACATTTTCCCCAGTAAGCCCAATCGTATCCAACGTTCCAGCACCAATGCAGCCACAATGCAGCCCTGAAGTAAGAGAACAAATGTTCCCTTACCTTGAGGAGGCCTCCATGACTGCCCCCCCCCCACTGCAGGATGCAGCGCATGCCCCATTGGCATGGCTGCATTGGTGCTGGAAAGTTGGATAGGATTGGGTCCTTAGTTTCTTACAATATTTGCCCCATCCTAACAAAAAAAAATGATTTATGTTTGTTTCATTTTTATCTTGCCTGTCTTTTAAGGAGCTTAAGATGTCATATATCATAAATGTTGCAAATAGAACATTTATTGTAAAAATCCCTAAGGGAGTTTAGAAAAGCCTGCCTATGTAAACCACCTTGCATAAAATCCAAGGAGAAATCTGACAAGAGAAAGGCAGTATATAAATACAGTTATTATTATTATTATTATTATTATTATTATTATTATTATTAGTAGTAGTAGTAGTAGTAGTAGTAGTAGTAGTAGTAGTATATACAGCCCTCCTACCATTTTACTGTCATAGCAACTCTATGACATGACTGAGCTGAGAGAGATGTTGCCTGTCCTGGGACCATTCAGTGAGTTTCACAGCTGAGTGGGGATTTGAATCCAGCTTTCACTGGGATAAGTTGGTTTTGCTGGCCCAAGTTCAACATTCCCATTACACGATGTTGGTGCTATATGGGAGTGTACAGCAAAAACCCATAAGTTACCCCAATGGCCAGACATTTCAAATTTAACAAATTCACATCCAGCACAATATCGTATGGATCACAACCGCATAAAATAGTAAAATGTAAGCAACAGGTGCGGTGGAATGCATTTATTCTGCCACATTTCAGATATTGATTAGATTAGTCTATGACATGAAATAAGATTAGAAATCAGGGTCCATTCCTAAAATATAGAAATGACTCGACAACATACAATTTGCCTCTAAAGTAAAAATAGCTAATCTTTACTAATTTCAATGTGTTGAAAACAAAAATGACAATAAAATCTGTCGATTGGCTCTAGTTTAGGAGAAGCAGTCCGCATTGCGTACATAGGTATTGTAAGTGCCGTCGGGCATTTACCAGTACATGCCTATGGAACTATCTATTGCGGATCACTCACAAACCATAGCCAATTTTGCATTTTCGTTGTCATATTCATGTTCAGCACCTCAAAATCTATCAGAAATTACTAATTTAAACTTTGGGGCTTGACCTTTGTTAAAATTTGTTGTCCAGTGTAATAAGAGCAACAACTTCCTTGGATAACAGTCAAAACATGTAACTAGTTTTTATTAGCTTCCTGGGATAAATTTAGAAATGATGGCTGTTGCTGATGCTATAAAAATTACCGTACAGTAAATTAATCCGTAACGTTGGTTCAATAAGCCAGCAAAGCAAATATTAGGCTTCTGCCCCTGTGCATTTCATCTTCCCAAAGTGTTACATGGAATAACTAAAATGTAATTAGCTGCTGCCCTTGTTCTGTCATAAACCACCCGTCCACACTGTGAATCCTCAGGAGAGTTGAGTAAGTGGCTTGTTTGGAAACAAATAACAAAAGAACATATACCTATGCATCTCTGACAATTTAGCAATCAAGGGGAAAAGGCAGTATTTCATCCTCCCTCTCATACTATTTAGGACAACACACACATGACAACAGCACAGTGTTGTTCACTAGCCAGCATTCCCTGCCAACAGCAGCCAGTTATCTGGAATGGAAAAACACAGCACCATGATGTCAAGACATGAATACGTTGCCCTAGATCATACAGAGAGGGAGGGAGGAATTAAAGACACAACTACCATTTTTGGAAGCAGTCATACATTATATGTCAGGGGTGACCAAACTTGCTTAACATAAGAGTCACATACGATAAACTTCAGATGTTTGAGAGCCACAAGAGAGATGTTTGAGAGTCGCAATATTTAAGAAGCATTTAAATTCTTAAATACCGTATTTGTCTGAGTATAAGACTCACTTTTTTCTCCTAATTTAAGTTTTTAAACTAGGGGTGCGTCTTATAATCAGGCTGTTACAATTCGGGTTTGCAGCCGCCCCTCCCCCAGGCTCAGCAGAGAAAGGGCAGCAAAATATTCACTGCTGCTGCTCAGCTGTGCAGTGAGGGCCTTTGACCGGCATGGGACATTGCTGGAAGAAGCAGCGAGGCTAAGAGGAGATTTCGGAGCACGTGTTTGTTTTTAGTGGAGATAATGGCAGTGATACAGTGGGCTCCTTCTCTGCCCTACAGGGCTTATGGTATGTCCTTTTTCTTTGTTAAAACAAGAGCACACATACCTTTCCCCTTTCCAGGCTGTAATCAGTTGTTAATTTTCATTCTCTGGTCTGCTGGGTTTTGTATCCTTTTGTAAAGCAAGATCACGTACACTTTCATCCCCCCTCCCCAGGCAATGAATGGTTTAGGCTGCAATCCTGTGCACACTTTCCTGAGAGTAAGCTCCATTGAAAACAGTGGGACATGCTTCTGAGTAGACATGCACATGATTGCACTGTTCGTTAAATCACTGGCATAAATTTAATGCCAGTGATTTAATTAATTTTTTTTAATAGCACCAAACTTTAAAGGTGCGTCTTATAATCAGGTGCGTCTTATACTCAGGACAATACGGTATATTTACTCACCATGAACATTGAGCTTATGTTTTAATACAGTGGACTCTCAGTTTACACCCAGTAAATAATTATAAAGCTTGGACATTTCTTATTCATCTTTTATATTAATTGTGATGCAAAAAGGAGCTCAGCCAACATATTTCCGAGAGCCACACATTATACATCAAAGAGCCCCATGTGGCTCAGGAGCCACAGTTTGACCACCCCTGTTTCCGCCCGTGCAGTAACCAAGTTCTTTTGCACTAAAGGTGGCCTTTATATACCAGCAGCTATCAAATTATATCAGGCGAAAACCCTGGCCCAACTTTTATATGGGACAATTTTGGGACCTCCTTCCTCCAGTTTTGCTCCCTTGGAATGTGTTCAGTCTAAGTTCCTAAGATCCATATTCCAAGTGTCCAGCTATGTTTCAAACGCAAGTTTATGCCTGGATTCTGGTTTGATAAAAGTGGAGGCTAGGGTTTCCCTTGCCTCCATTAATTTTTGGCTCAACCTAAATCTTAATATCCAGGGTTTAACATCTTTAGTTTTACAAGAGAACTTTCAATCATCCTGGCGTTAGGCTGTTCATAGAAAGCTGAGGCACTTGGGGTTTTCCCCTGAGGCCATTTTGGCAATGGATCTAGATCATACAAGAACGATCATAAGGCATAGGTTATTAGACATCGAGCGGTAGGGGGATATTGGTAGAGCCCCAAATTTTCGCGCTGCGGAGGACGTTAGATATATAGTTGCGCCAGCCACCTATCTCTCACTACTTGAGTTCCCGAGGCACAGGAGGGCTTTTTTCCTAGCTAGGTGGAGAGCGCTCCCCTCGGCATTTGTCAAGGGCTGCTATAGGAGGATTCCTATCCTTAAAAGGGTCTGCCCTTGTGGATCAGGATAAGTAGAAACAATTGAACATGTCTTGTATCACTGTATATTCTACCAGGGAATCCGTGCCAAGATTATTTCTCCCCTGACTAGGAAATTCTCAGGTTTGCCCGATGTAGTGATGACCAAGAAACTCCTTACGGGAACTAATCCTCGGTTCACAATTTGGAGCGCAAGTTTCCTGGCAGCTGCTTGCAAAATCAGCAAGGGTATTGTTGGCAATGAGAAAAAGTTTTAACTTTTAACTATTTCTTGTTTCTCTGTTCTTGCATGCAAATTTATTTGATAAATTTTAAATGTTTCGATATTTAGTAACATATGTAACATTTGCTTTTTGCTTTTAACATGATTGTATTTTGTTCTTGCTGGTCTTTGACCGTAGTAATAAATGATGATGATGATGATGACCACCCCTGTTATATGCAAAATGTACTTCTGGCTTTTCTCTTTGGACAAAGCAAATGCAAGCAGAAGAGTCTACTTAACACTTCATCTAATTTGCTAGCATATAAAATTCTACCCATAGCTAATAAGAAGACAATAGAAATAGAACAATTGGTGTGCTGGGTCAGATTGACATATCTCATCTACATGGGATTGGACTGCTCAGTGTCTCAAGGAAGCACATAAGAAGGACATGATAACAACAGCCGTTCTCAGTTTAACAACAGTTATTCTCAGCCATTCTCAGCGTAGCCCTTTGAAATAAAAAATGCACTGTTTATGAAAATGGAAGATGCACTTGTATCTAGGAATGAGTAACATTCTTAAAACTATGCATGCATCGCCGTCAAACCACAGTTACTTAAATTCAAGCACAGGGATACCTCAGAGTGTTTCTGGCAGGTCTGCCATTAGATCTACTGTAGGCTCATGGAACAAACACCCACTTACTCTCCAATAAGTGAAGTGTAGGACCAGGACACCTGGGGGCAACTTAAATAGTTCACAATAGGGGCTGTATTTCTAGCTAGACACATTTAGGTAATTTATTTTATTTTTTACTCCAAGCCACCTGCAAATGTCACCATTTTGCTTCACTCTGAGGGTTCTGAGTAGCCTCCCAGCTTCAGCTGTTGGGCGTTATCAGTTACTGTACCTAATTTGGTCAATCGTTTTGTTTGTGTCCATCCGGCTGACTTTAGCCATTTTCAATCAGACTGCTTGTACTTTTTCCACCACCACCCCCTTCCCATTTGGTTTAATTCCTTTTCTTTTGCATTTTTAATAAACCAGTTAGCTTTTATATTGATTACAATTTTTCAGGTTTAAAGATCATGGTTCACAAGTAGAGAAAATCCCCAACATGCTCCTACATTTCGCCCTTTGCTCAAAGGTCTTACAGTTAGCTTTTGACTCTTGCCTGCCTAATCCATGTTCACAGGTTAATTCAGTGGGTTGTCAGGGCTGATCACTCTCAGACACTACTGTGGTTTTGGTTTTAATGAAGACCCCTAGCTAGGGTTCTGTGCTCTCCTGGGAGGTAGGTTTTTCCCATATGGTCCGCCGCCTCCTGGTCTTTATAGCCTGGGATGGTGGCAGTGAATAGAACTATCAGTTTCTTCTAATTCAGCTGTTGGCCCCATGAAAAGGGAAAGCAGAGAGCAGGAAGGGGTGTGTGTGTGCTAACCATTAGGCCAGGGGTGTCACTCATTTAATACAGCGGGCCAAATAGTATTCATGGTGCCTCCTGAGGGCCGGAAGTGATGTCATTAAGCAGGAAGTGACATCATTAAGCAAGTGATGACCAGAAATAAGCACTTCTTTCTCACTGAAGAACTCATTAGCTTCAAATGAGAGAAAAATATTCAAATCTTGATCATATTTTCAAGATACGGGAGAGCCCAACTATCACACAGGTCAACCTTTTAGCAGCACCGCTTCTGCGGAGGTATCACTTTGCAACTCAGCAGCTAAGGGTGACACCTCAGCTCAGTGGCGTCACTAGGCATGCGCCGCCCCAAAGCGGGGCGCGTGCGCCGCCCTAGTGACCCCCCGTTTTCCTCCCTCAAAATTTTTCGCGCCGCCTACCCCCCCGGCCGGCCGGCTCCACACATCTGGGGCAGCCAGCTGTCCGAGGCCTAATGATGAAGGCCCAATGCGTGATACGTAATTTATAACGTTTTTCGCACATGCACACAACAAGAAACATTCTGCGCATGGCAAAAAACGTTATAAATTACCGGCTGGGAGCCGGCTGGGGAGGTCGCTCCGAGGCCTTCTCCTGACCTCGGAGCCTCCCGGAGGGCGACGCGCGCAGCGGAGGTGACGTGCTCGTGGGTGCGCGCGTCACCCTATGTGCGCGTCACCCTCTGGTGGTCCGCCCCCGTGCCTCGCTCTAGCGACGTGCCTGCCTCAGCTGAAGCAGCACTGCTGAAAGGGCAGCCCTCATAATAATTGGGCTCTCCCAGCACTTCAGCAGTGCCCCCTCCCTCACACCTCTTGGTCTGCCTCTTCCCCCATACTGTCCGTTGCCTTCTGAGGCCTCCTTCCATCTCTCCTTCCCAGCACCCTGGCAGAAGCAGCGCTGCTGAAAGGGTGGCCCGCATGATAATAGGGATCTCCCAGTGCCACCTTTCAGCAGTGCCAGTTCTCACCAGCTGACGGTGGAGGTATCACTTTGCAACTCAGCAGCTAAGGGTGACACCCCAATTATCACAGAAGATAAAGAGCTTCCAAAGGCCATATCCAGCCCACACGCTTTATGTTTGACACCTCAGCTCTAGGCACTACTCCCCTCAGTCAGTACCTTCTCTGATGAGAACATTCAGTGTTGAAGCAGCATCTGCTTTTGATATCCAAACATTTTTTCCTCAGTCCACGCCCCCCCCCCCCCGGCCTGGAACTTAAGAGCTTGGGAGATAAATATCTATAGCTCCCAAGGCAAGATGCAGCTGTAAATCAATGTTACAGCACCTGTTCCATAGGCAGAGGGTTCTAACTTAAGTCCCTGGCATCTCCAGGTAGAGCTACGAAAGATATTTGCCAAGAATCCTGAAAAGCTACTGCCAGGCAGTAGAGACAACACAGACCCAGATGGGCCAACCATATGGCTCAGTACAAGGTAACTTCCTTTCTTTCCAAGGAGAATAGGATGGGGTGAACCTCTGGACTTTACTGTCTCTCTGGGAAGTAACTAGTCAAATCCTCTTATGCATTCAAATTCAGTTGACTTTGAAAAATTGAAGGAAATCCTGTTTGCTTATCCCAGGAGGGAAACAACAACAACAACAACAGTTTTCTTTACCCATGTCAGATTTTTTGAGGCAATTTCCAGAGTCTTTTTTCCCATTAGCTTTTTTTTTGTCTTTTCTTTTACAAATTAATACTGCAGTTAAGAGTTATTTGCATAGTAAAGTATAAGGATTCAATCATATTATAGATACAGGCAGTCCACACAGAGATACAAAGATTTTTATGGACATTGTTGCATTTTACAAAATAATATTATTATTATTAATAATAATAATAATAATAAACAGTATTTATATACCGCTTTTCTTGATCATTGGATTTCTCCTACGACTTTAATTCAAGGCGGTGTACATGGGCAGGCTAATATACCAGTAATTACAGTATTTTATCTCTGTGCACACTGTATCTTATGCTTAGCAATTAACACACACACACACACACACACACACACACACACACACACACACACACACACACACACCAATCACCTAATTGAATACACTAATTCCAGCACTTTTACATGGTATTCTTTTGCACTTTTGTTTCTTCAGTTGATGATGTGGATATTTAATGAATTAAGGACTAGAAACCATTTATTACTGCACAAAACCTAACCAGCTCAATTTGTTTATCTTAAAAAAGTACCTTCACAGGGAGAAAGTATTAATAATTTAAGTAAAGCTTTTGTACGAATAAAGGGGGGCATAATAAGTATAAGTCAGTGGAAGCAGAAAATGTAATTTGAAGTAAGAAGAATTTCAAGCTGAAGATAGTGAATTTCACTTCATTTCAATACAATTAGTTACCCTTCCATGAGACAAATAATAGACGTGCAATCTCGGGTGGAAGAGAGAAAAAAGAGAAGCAGAATAGAGGCAGAACAGGAATAAGAGAAGGCAGAAGAACTAGAGCAGGATACTGGGCAGTTAGAGGGAGGAAAATGAGGGAAAGGAGCTGCAGGGAGTAAAAGGGATGAAATAAGGCAGAGAAAGAGAAGAGACTTGGCTGGGGGTAGCTAGAAGGCTTTGTACCTGGTAAAATTGTCTACACTTGAAACACATACTTTTTTTTCCTTTATACATTGGTGAGACCCACACACCAGAGAAGGCTGGAACCAGTCACTGCTCCCCAGACCATGTTGTCATGAGGTGAACTTGAAATATTACAGCTTTATTGGATTTGCAGTGTAGGTCTGCAACATGTGCCCATTAAAACTACAAAGTTGCTTCTGATCATCAGAAACATTTTAATGAAGAGCCACTTGAAACCTCATGTGTAAAAAAGTCCTTAGTCTTTTCTATCCATCCAGTAATCCTGGTATTAGTAATTTATCATAGCAAAATCACTTTAAACGGCCTCTGATACCCCGGCAGGGAGCCAGGATTTGGCTGTCGTTCTACATGGAGTAGATGGCACTTGATGGCACATCTGGGTTTCCTGCCATATAATGCGCACGCGCACAAACGTATACACACAGATTATAAAATCTGTATAATCTGTACACACAGTATATAAAATGTTAAGGTGTTTTCCCCTACCGCTCTCCAAACCCCCCACCACCCGCCTGACTGCCCGCCCGCTCTCCGAACCCCCACCCACCGCCCGCCCGACTGCTCTCCGAACCCCCACCCACCCACCGCCCAACAGATCACTCTTCTTACCTCAGGCTCCGGGCCGCTGCCATCACAGCGGCCTTCCCACATCAGCTCCTTTTGAAAGCGGTCTTCCGGTACATGCGCAGATCGCCGATGATGCCGAGAGGGCAATCTCTTGGCCTCAGTGCGGCTCTGTGCATGTACAGGAAGAACGCTTTCATAAGGAGAAGGCGCCGAGGTGACGCGCCACGTGTCACCTCGGCGCCTCCTTCTGAAAGCGGCCTTCCTGTACATGCGCAGACCGCCGCTGAGGCCGAGAGATTGTCCTCTCGGCGTCATCGGCGATCTGTGCATGTACAGGAAGACCGCTTTCAAAAGAAGCTGACGCGCAGCGGAGCCTTCAGTCCGGTCTCGCGCGGGTCTCGCGCAGGCCGGACCTGATGCACTCAGGTCCGGTCTCACGGAGGCTGGACTGGATCGCTGCAGAGGTGGATTCCCCACCGCTGATTTATGTGATAGATCAGAAAAGGCAATTTAACAATTTTGATATTTTATAATTGAAAAGAATTATTGAAAAGAATAACTGCTGTTATTGCATACGTTTACAACTTTCTTCATATTTCTTTGGATCAAAGTGCAGATTTTTTTTTTTTTAAGTTCTAAGCAATACACAGGAAATAGGTTTCCTGCAAATAATGGCATCTCACATACCAGCTAGGGTTATTTATTTATTTGTTTGTTTGTTTAAAAGATTTATATACTATTATATTTATATTATTATTATATTAACAATGATTTCCACTGGATCTACATTGGAAATATTTGATAACCTAGCCTAACTCCTGATCTTTATAGAATCTTTTCTAAACTTAATTCTAAATTTAATTTATTAAATTTGTATATTAACTTGTTTTTTTTATTATTTTCTCAAGTATTGTAAGCCACCTCGAGCCTTTGGAAAGGCAGGGTATAAGTGTTTTAAAGAAACATTAATAAATAAACCTGTGTAGATAAACAAGATGGATGCTAAAGCTGCAATCCTAAGCACACTTATCTACTCATTTTCTCAATGCCTTTCAGCTCACATAGTTGGAGATAGATTCCACATCATGCAATATTTTTCAACCAGTACAATATACTTGTTTGACCTTTTTTAGCAGGACTTCAGTCTGATCAGTCAGTTGCTCGTTATACTGTTTTGAGGTTAATAGGGTTGAAACCTTATTATCTGGGGGAAAATCAGTGCTTTTGTGCAAGGTCTGCAATGCATTCTAAACAGTGAATTGTTATTCCAATCAATGCCAGTATTCTGACAAAAACCCTGCTTAGGCATGTTCACAAAAGTTAAGGCTTGCTGATACCTTCTCTTTTATTCTTTCCATTACAAAATATTCACAGTTTTCTACAAGGAACAAAACAGTATCAGAACACACACACATAAAAAGCAAGCAAGGTTAAAAGTAGAGATTTTATGTAGAGGGCCATATTTTCACATTTTCATGTTCACCAATCTTCTTATAATTTTTATAAGTAACTTCTTTACAATTGTTCTAATGCTTCAGCTGGCATTCAATCAACTGTGATGAGAAAAGAACAGCCAAAACTGGATTATAAATATAGACCAAAAAAACAAAAAACAAAACAGCAACACCGCCACCACCATAGGAATCGGATCAGTAGAATTTCCCCATTCCATTCTGTTCTTGCTTGCTCTGCGCCTGTGCCACATTCCATTTCACCTGCCTTCTGGTTTAATTTGGAGAATTTATAAAATTAATTTTGTAATTGGCACTTGCACAGTTTTCAATGTGTCTTTTTCTTCTCACAGATTACCACTGTGCACCAGTGTATGTGTGTATTGGTTAAATTAGAGAATGAAAGGAATCTTGATCCAACTGCGCACTCACGTCAGGATTTCTTTTTGCACAATTTAATGAATGCATGTATGAGTTGGTGCACAGCAGTTACCTGACAGAAAATCAAAAAAGGTGTGACAAACTGCACATCTATCCAAAGTGGTCTGAACAAAGTCTGGAAATCAAAATTTAAAAAAAAAAGGCAGCTCACTAATGCACTGGTGCCACTTCAGAAATAAGACCAGGTAATTTGGAGCCCCCAAATTCAAGGAAGTTCAAATGTGGAGAAATTCATAAACACTCCTATAAAAAACTGGACTACAAGCATGATATGCAAATGCTTTGAATAATGCTACTTCTCTCTGGAGTCCATTTTCTCACTTACTGCTGGTGAGTTGTTTATTTTATTTTATTCACTGTTGTGACCACCTTGTTAAACAGATATGATTATGCTGACTGTGGCAGAAGAAAGAGGAAGGTAACTCTTAAGTTAACATCTAAAGATCAGCTAGAAAAGAGTGAACATATATCTTGTCTTCTCCAATCTCACTTAAACCTTGCTTTACATTATTTTAGAAATCAATTTCGTGAATGAACTTATAGTAACATATGGGCAGCCCAATCCTGTTCTAAAGATCCGCCGGGTGGCTCAGGGCCGCCCACCAGATCCTGAGGATGCTGAGGATCCAGGCTCCCCACGGCGGAAAGTCTACTCGGGGAAAGGGACACTCGTCCCCTTCCCCGGGTGTAACTGCGGCTGGGGCCGATCAACCTCCTCGGAATTCTGCCAGCTATTTTGCTGGCGAAAGTCGGAGGAGGCCGTGTAATGGCTCAGCTGATCGGCGGGGGACAGGATTCGGCCGAGGCCGATCCCCGCCCCTTCCTCGATTGGCTGGGCCTATCGGCCCCCACCATTTGCTCCCGAACTGCCCCCCCCTTCGCTGGATCCTTACCAGGTTCTGGCGGCAGGTGGGAGACAGTCCAGGTGGTGGAGCAGGGCAGGTCGGCCTTGCGCCGGCCTTCCCTGCTCGCGAGTCGTCACAAATGTGCCTTATGGCACGTTTGTGACGTCTTTGGCCGGCGGAACACTTGTTCCGCCGGCCAATTTTAGATCAGGATTGCACCGTAAAATAAGTTAGGGATCTTTAGAAACACAACTCACTTAACATTCTACGTTATGAATTATAATATCCACTAATCTAATCAATATGTTGTAGTCTCCAGCAAAATAAGCAAGACAATCAAAGCAAATAATGCCCTAGGTATAAGCAGATCATTTTATGATTATGTTTCATTCTGCTGCACAATAAAATTATGCTGCAAAAAAACAAAATATACAATATATTTGGCTTCAAACGCTATAAAACGATTGCCATGAAAATATCAGAACACACAATATCAGGCTCACTAACAAAAGCAATTATAAATTTAGTTCTGCAAAGTGCTTGGTTCTGAAAATATTGGGCTGCCTTTATATTATTCAGTTAGCCTGCTTAAGTCAGTGGGGTTCATTTTCTCCTAACTGTGCACTGGAGAGGATTCTATCCTTTCCTGGAGCCGATGTAGTGTATTGCCTCATCATGTGTGAAACAAATATAATGGAGATGGAATGTTCTACCCTACTTGCTTTTAAAAGTCCTTGACACAACTTCTACCATGAACTACAATGGGGCACAGGTTACCATTGCTTACTGGGAAAGAGGCAACTTTTAAGTGGTCAGTCCCTAATTTGCACAGGGAGAGCAACTGTCTTTATTCGTCCCAGCATAGCATCTTTTCCAGTGGGTGTTTGTTGGTGTATCTTTTTATTTTGGACAGGGAGTCCTTCTGGGAATGGAACCATTTTTCTCTTCCAAACCACTCTGCAAACGTTTTTGTTGAAAAACAGTATAGAAATAGTCCTATTGATGTTGATTAGGATGATGATGATGATGATAATGAGATTACCCCTGTAATGTGTTAAAAATTAACACATTAATTTTAATGTGTTAAAAATTGTATCTTGCCTTCATCCAAATAGATTCAAAAGATCCATTTTAACAGGAACAGTTTTCAATTTTTTTCTTCATTTTTCTAGACCATCCCATGTATTTGAGAAAAGCTTAAAGATCCAAATAAGCAAGTCTTCGCACAATGACCAGGCATGCATTAGAAGTGCAAATTACATTCACTATCCCAATTGATCCAGACTCACCTTAACCAATATTCTGAGTTAGTTTGCTAGCCGTAAAATAAATCCACTGTAATTATTCCAAATCCCTGCCTGAACCTATTTTAATTAAAAGCTGGCACTCTTTCTTTGAAAGCTTTAAGTGGGTTTATGTGGATAAGATTTTAAAATGTAACACATTACAGGTATAATCTTACTTAAAACAAAAACTCTTAAAAATTGAAGTCTTATCCGTTTGGCATTATCATTTTCATCTCCATTGACAATTTCACAATCTGCTTTTACTTGGAATCATAATTTATTATGAATGATTATTAACATTAGATACAATGCCCCACATTAAAAAAATCAGAGTAGAAAAAGTAATTCTATTCTGCACGTAGTTCTATTCTGCACATTTAACTGAAAAGGGTTATTGACAGCCCAATCTTATTCCGGATTGGGCTGTCAGGGGGAGTGATTTATAACAGCAGAAGAGGCCTCCGCTGTTGTAAAATGGCTGGCTCCATTGGTGGCCCCTTCCACGATAGACCCTACTGTGGCCGCTGGAGCAGGTAAGGCAGCAGGAAGGGTGGATTTGGCGGTGATGATGCGTGCCAGCCATCAGCAGCCTCCCCACCCCCTTTCTCTCCTTGGACTTGTGCCAGCTATTGTGGAGCAGCAGGCTTACAGAAGGGTAAGGGGATTTAAATCTCCTTTCCCCTCCAAAGTCTCTCAATTCACCCCACCCCACCCCCGGTGTTCCTTTTCAGTGCGGCTGCACCAGCGGGGACGGGGGGGGGGGGAGAAGAGGACAGGATTGGGCTTGATGGATGCATGTATGAGGATGATGGAATTATATAATTTTTGTATTGTCTCACATAATCATTAATTAAAGCAAAAGCTGACATTGTAGAATACCTGTTAGGATTCCAAAATCCTTTTGAAATGAAAGGGACTAAAGTTATTTACAAGTTACCTGTCTCACTAATTTCAGTGGTGCTTAGTCATGACTAACGGCCCAATCCTAACAAGACTATAGGCTGCTGGAACTAGTGTTCCGGCAGCATAAGCTCCCTTACGGCTGTCTCAAAACACAAAATGTCATACAGTGCGGCTTAGCCACCTCCACAACCAATGAGCAGCCATCTCCCAACGAGACCCAGCACAAGTTAGTTAGAGCAGGGGGTAGACAGGAGGCGGGACATTGGGCAGAACAGGGTGGTGAGGAGAGACCAGGGCAGGGAGGAGGGCGGATCCGAGTAATGTTTTCTTACCCTGAGGAGGGCGGATCCGAGTAATGTTTCCTTACCTTGAGGAGGCCTTTGCGACTTGAATCTTCCCCCACGGGATTCAGCGCATGCCTCACTGGTGCTGCTGCATCTGCGCGTGGGGAGTTAGGTTGGATTGGGCTGTCAGTGAGATTTCATAGCACCGTAGAAATACTAACTTAGGTCCATGACATTTACCTTTAAGTTTTAAAAAAGAGGAATATGGGACAACCAAGGCATTAAAGAAATAAAACAACAATCACTTGTGGGGAATAAAAATCTTATTTCTCCTCTCTCTCCCACCATTGATTAAGAAAGAAATAAAAAAAGTTGGACCTTTTTTTCCCCGAGTTGATGATGCTTTGAAAAAAGAACCACTGTTCTATTCATATCCCCCTTTTGACTCTGGTCGCACATTTTTGCATTGTTTAAAAAAAAAATGTGCAAACCCTGTTTGGCCGGGGGAGAGGAAAGTGTGACTATCATAGGAAGGCGGATGTTCTCTCAAGCCACTTTCAGCTCTCTTAAAAGCTATTACCTGTCTCCAGTCAGACTTATCCTCTTGATGAAACTGATTCATGCAGTGCAATATATCTCTGATATTAGAGGTTCACTTGACATGTCTGAATGACAAATGTAGGCACAAAGGATTGACAATTAAACATGATTATCTACCAGACAGATTTATTTGCAGTTTATAACAGTTTCAAATTTGGGTTGTTATTGGTCTCTTATCCTTTTGCATCTATCTATCTACTATACTTCTGATTAGTAAATTGCCAACTGTTTGCTGTTTTGCTGATCTCAGAAAACATTTTTAGAATATATCGACAGTGAATCTATATAGACGTAGACATAGGCCTACTAGAGGGATAGACATAGACATAGGCCTACTAGATCCTATATAGACATAGGCCTACTAGAGGGACATGTTCTGCTTCCCTTGGTCTTAAGGGAATCTTAAACTACATCTTAAAGGATGTTGCTGGATTTTCAAATCAGTACAACACACGTTAACAACGAAGGGTAAACATCCCAGTGTTCAGTCTGTTAAGATAAAATTATTCCAATAGTCAGATTTTCTTTTTCAAAACAATTTTCCATATCCATTTGTCCCCTAATTATCATGCTGCCACTTCCTCAGTGAATATGTAGGACCAGCATCTGCCTAGTGAAATTGCTTGAAAAGACCTTAATGAAAGTGTACCTAAAGGCTATTAGAACTTCCACAACCTGACACAGGACTTTCACAATACCAATTCTCAGGCTGTGGAACAAATTTCCTCTGAAAGTTTGGGCTTGTACCTCACGATTGATAATTCAGGGGAAAAAAAAACATTTCTTCTTCAGCAGGTTTTGGGACTGGCAACTAGAGCTTGATATACACGTAGTTTTAACTATCGTTCTGCTACGGTAACGTTGTGTTACATGTTCTTGAGATTTTACTTTGGAAATGAATGAGACGTTCTTGAGATTTTACTTTGGAAAGGATTTTACTTTGTTTTGTTGGAAGCTCCTTCAAGCACTGTAGCTGAGGCAGGGTATTATTCTTTTAAACAGATAAATATATTGACTCTACAGGATGCCATTATGGGAACATTCACTTGCCACATGGCTCTGGGGACTGTACCCACAAGGATCAAGAACAGACACAACTGATCCAGCCATGAGGCCAGAAGTAACCATTGACTCAAGTGGCAGGCTGGGGGAGACAGCTAGCTGGTGAGGGGTGCCCACAGTTCACCACCTCAATTGGTGGTTCCAATTGGGTGCCCCATCCTCATCTCGCACACACAAAGAACAAGCAAGACAAGTATGGGGATGGAAAAGGTGTAAAGGAGGCCTTACAAGAAGCGGTATAAAAGCTGCAGATTCTACATGAGGGGGACGAAGAAGGTAAGGGCTGGGGGAATACTTTCCTCCTCATGAGGATCTGCAGACTCTACATGAAAAGGAAGAAAACAAAGACGGTGAGGTATGTAATTGTGGGGCTGTGTGGTGGTGGATTCCACACAGAATTTGGTGGTGGATTCAGGTGACAGCTTGCTGTGGACTGCCCTTGGGAACAGGCCTCCGTTTTTTTACACCCCTGCTCCCCCTTCCATTCGTAAAAGTTACTCAGTGAACAGAAGAGTCTCTGTGTTCAAGTGTGGGGTCCTCAGTGCACTCATAATCTTGTACCCGCAGTGGTGGGGAGTTGCAGAAGGAGTTTGTGAGGCCAGTGTTTGCTCCCAGTTTCACTGTAGGTAAAATCCTGAAGATAAAGTCATAAGTAAACAGGTCCCATGGTGGATTTCTAGGATAATTTTAGCTATGAAAAAAAACCCCACAACATAAGGCAGCAATGAAAAGAACTATGCAGCATGCATAGAAATATGTACAAAGATACTGCAATTATAATGCTATCTGGAAAACTCTAGATAACTCAAAAGCTGGGTTACTGATGAAAGAAAACTAATAAAAAATATTCTGATGTCAGAAGATAAAATGTTTGTTACAGGGTTAAAAGCCATGGTAAAACATAACTGTTTAAAACATACTGTTTAAAAACAAGTTAAAACAACGTTTCGTTCGTCATACGACAAACTTCATCAGGTTACAGGCACGGCAGGCAGCAGCGCGATGGTAAAACAGAAGAATGAGACATTACTGATTAAGAAGACATACGCCCTGCCAGCCAGCTGATGTTAATAATGAGCGGAACGGCTCTTCAGAGGGGTCTGGCTCAGTCAGTAGAGCCGCTGCCTTGCAAGCCCGAAGACTGGTGAATGGCAAGTTCGAGACACACCGCCGACAAAAAAAAGCTGTGAAAGTCTCTGTGCGGAGAGACAAAAGCTGCCAGCTGCGTCCGTTGAGTGTGGGAGGCAACGGCCAGCGGAGAGGCCAGATTGCAAAAGGATACCATCTGGAATGTAGCTGTTCACGAAAGATTGGACATTTATATATTGTAAAAACCCCAGTTAAGGGGGTTAGGAAAGCCTGCCCATGTACACCGCCTTGGATTAAAAGTCAGAGGAGAAATCCAATTACCAAGAAAGGCAGTTTTATATTATTATTATTATTATTATTATTATTATTATTATTATTAGTAGTAGTAGTAGTAGTAGTAGTAGTAGTAGTATCAGCTGGCCAGCAGGGCATATGTTTTCTTAAGCAATAATGTCTCATTCTTCCGTTTTACCATCGCGCTGCTGCCTGCCGTGCCGGTAACATGATGAAGTTCGTTGTATGACGAACAAAACGTTTTAACTTGTTTTTATGTTTTATCATGGCTTTTAATCCTGTAACAAATGTTTTATCTTCTGCTATTATTGCTGGCCATGAGAATCTTAAATCTTATTTTATTCTGATGTCTTGATACTCCAAAATTAACTAAAGAAATAGCACAAAAGACATTATGAATTCAGTGTTAACTTATCTTTCAGTATTAAAACAGGAGCCAATTTTAAAGCGTTAACAAAATTGACTTCTACATTAGGTTTTTTTTTTCCTGTGCAGCATATAGTATAAGCAGCATGACAGTTTTCAAAGTTTCCACTGTTAAGGCCATGAAACAAACGGCCAGCTGGGTCAAATTGAGTATGCATAAAACAAAGACATTTGATCACTTTAGCATTAAGTTGTCAACTGTCTCTTTATCTTCATAGCATTTGTGACAGATACAAAGCGTTCACATTAACTGTACTTAGTGAAAAGATACTTTGGGAAGAACAGTACATAGATTTCTAAAGAGACTGACATTTCTGGTGGTTAAGGCTGCTCACTGTCATTCAGCTGCTGAGCAAAGTGATACCGTCAGATGTCAAATTATACAAAATTTACACAACTTTAAAATTAGCTCAAAAGCTGTCAGATCATTTTGGACAACTTCTGCAAAGTCCATTAAACTATCAAGTAGAATATTTTGCCCCCATATCCAATAAAGACATTAGGCCAGGGGTTCTCAACCCCTTCCCAGCCAAGTACCACCTCCAGCGCCAGTCTTCTGCTGCGTACCACCAGAAGTTACTGCCGATGACCTCATGGCCAGTTACTTCCGGGTTTTCAGAGGCCATAAAATGCAGATAGGAGGTTCTGAGTGAGTGGGAGGACCCTTCTCAGCATTCCCAAGAGGCTCGATAAAAGGCAGGAGCCTCTCGGGAGGGAAAACGCGTCACCAAAAGCACTGCGTCAGAACGGGGTTCCAGTGGTCCGGCAATCCAAGTACCACTAGCAGTTGCCCGAAGTACCACTGGTGGTACTAGTACCACTGGTTGAGAACCCCTGCATTAGGCAATAAATTGGATGGAAATTGGGCCACAACTTTATTGAACATTAAAACTGCAACAGAATCAACCTGACATCTAATCTCCTCCCTGCAAAGCAATACGGACTCAACCTATTCTGGGTTCAGGATTCTGTCATTCCTTCACATCTTTCCTTTCAGACAATTCCACCTTTGGTTAGAGCAACAGGCCCTTGACTTCATGGCTTCCACTCCCTTGCTGCCTCTGGATAAGCACACCTTATCTCTGTTTCAACTTCCATAAACCTTTGAGGATACGAATGCATATGCAGCCCAAAGAACCTGACCACTCTCCCCCACATTGTAAAGCTGCAAGGGATTGTAACCCTGTCCTTGTTCCTAAATAAAATATAACGTGTTCACCCTTTCTTCTTCCTCCCCAACCCACGTTGTCCCTGCCGGTTGTGACCAAATACAATAACTAATTCCTAAACAACCCAGCAACTTGCAGTATACCGTAGGTGGTGATGGGGACACACTTTGGCCCATTTAGCAGAATGGCAAAACATTCCTATTCAGTCCCAAAGCAATGAGCAAATCCCATATATACTGGTGGAGGGTAGGCATGGATAATGTGCCTTCCCCAACACTGGATCTGTTGGGAGGAGCAGCCTACTAAGAGGCTAGCTCTACCTTCATAACTGGCTCCAGTTCCAACTAGCCTCAGCATCGTGCACTTTCAAAACTGCATAAAGCAAAACTTTACATGTCCTAGCAACACATTTAGGGAGGAGCTAAATTCTAGACAGAATTTGAACAGCACATAAACCCATTTGTGAAACATGTGACTTATGGCCCAATCCCAATCAGATGCTGAGCTGATAGCACACTGATGCCAGTGCAAAGTCCGTCATATCCTAAGCTTGTCCAGGCGCCATGCCACTGCAGCCCCCCTAGTAATGTTGGTCCATCACTTTCTCATATGTCATAGAAACCCCAGCACCCATGGAGCACTGTCTTGATATCGGCATGTTAGTGGTGTCACAGCAGGGGTGCGATTGGTGTGGGCTGCGCAGTGGGGGTGACACCAGCGCTGCCCAAGCTGTCGCCGAAGAGGTCCGGAGCAGCGAGCAGAGTTCTGTGTTTGCATGGGGTTTTGGCACCAGAAGGCCCCCCCCCCCGCCTTTGCATCTGTTTGGCTCCAAATCGCAGCACTTTGGAAGCAATTGGCAGTGATGCGATGACATGACGATGTCGTCACGTTGCCGCAAACCTACTTTTGGGTCACCATTGACTTGGTGCCGCTGCTTTGAGCGTCTTCAGTGAAGTCCAAGTGCCACCAATGTGATGATCAAGGAGCCAGTCACCGCACCCACTCAGTTCCATTGCCGGTGGCCAGGGAAGCACCTCCAGGATATACTGAGCAGGGGGCAAGGGAAGAAGCAGGCCAATAAGCGGCGAACAATGGGGTGATGTCCCCACCAGACATTAGGAATGAACAACACAACAACAGGTACCCCTGCCAACCATAGGGAAATGTCCCAAGGACCTCACACACACACACACACACACACACACACACACACACACACACACACACACACACACACACACGACATGACTCAAGGATGTCACAGTACTGCCACCTCCTAACAGGCACTGCCATGGAGTTAGCAGCAAACAGGCGAAAGCAAAGAACCATTAGGAATCCTCACAACCAAGGTTCAAGCCCCTTATCCCGCCCAAACAAACACACATATCCAACCAATATGAGTTGGATAGAATGACAGCTCCCTCAGAAGAGGTCAGCCATGTCTCTCTCTGTCTCTGTCTCTGTCTCTCTCTCTCACACACACACACACACACACACACACACACACACACTCCATGGCAAGGGTTTGAATCCCTGTGGGAGCATTCACTAGCTGGAATGAACCCTTTTGCCAGGGAAGGGACTGGGACAAGTCACAAGGGGAGCCTCAACAGCATTCAGGCAAGGCAGGGTCGTGGTAGTTTATTACACAAAGACACAGGCTGGGAACCACGCAAGACTGGATTGAGCCCAGCCGAGGGATTTTCCCTAACCAGCAAGGCACTCACGTTTTTTTAATGACTAGCCAGAAACACCCATGGCAGGGACAAAAAGAAGAAGGGGAGGCAGAACCTACACCAGCCACTCCACGAAGATGCTCTCTAAATACCCAGCCACAGCCAGAGACAGGAAAGGAGCACCTTATCCAGCATAACATCATGCAATAGAAGAGCAATCAGGCACACCTGACTGGGAGGCGATAAGCACATGGGTGTATCAGAGGGGGAATCGCATGGGCCAATCACTGGCCAGGCATATGACACAGGGCACCTACAGTGTGGCCTGCCCATCTAGCCACACCCAGACACAACCCATGCCCTTTGCTTCATTGCTGAAACCTGCCAGTGTGGCTGTCAGTATGCTGCTGCCCCTCGGTCTCCTTGCCACTTCCCACCATATACAATGGCAGCAGAGAACAGGGAGCTCACGATCACTGAGGAGCTTCCCCTTCAGCCCAAGAAGTGAGGATGCTGCAGACCATGAGAAAAAGAGAGGTTCCTCCCCCGCAGAGTTCCACTCTGAGGCCAGCTTAGGAAAGGAACTACTAGGGTAGGTATAAGGGATCCCGATCTGCTAACAGAGACACAATAATGGTGATCCAGCCAAAAGGTTTTATTGAACTGTATCAGCGACAGAGCAGCATCTGAAAGGGAATCACACAAGCAGGGCTGGCAGCCATCTCCTCCCAGCAGGGCTGTTGTGTCACAGCAAATTATCCAACATACAACTAAGTAACAGGTGCCAGTGGGCTCTGGCCGCATCTATTGTCTGCCATGCAAAGCCACAGGGGCCTGACTGGAAGGGGTAGGTCAGCAACCTCATCCAGCAGCAGCCAGGCTCACATTGGGCACTGCAGGCAGTCAGGTATAGGCTTCCCTTGGGGCCTTCACGGTGTCTTCACCTGTGGGACAGCTGCCTGTAGGAAGCAAGGAGAAATACAGAGGGACTAAGAACTGGATGTCAGCATCAGTCAACCTGTTCCCTGGCTTTATACATATTCGGTGTTCATAGGGAGAGTGGTGTCACTAGAGTGCACATGTAGTGGTGCCCTGTTGGGGGGGAGAATATGGTGGCTTGGAACATTACCTGTGCCTCTCCTGGGGTGTGTGTGTGTGTGCTGCAATGGGACTCGGCAGTGGACCACCACTGTTCAGCCCCCTGTGGCAATGGTGCAGTCCTGAAAAAAACAAAATGGATTCATATGAGTGTTTTTGCCTGCAATAGTAATGGTTGGAGTCCCTGGCATTCACCAAAAAGGGAGCTCCCTTTTCTCTTAGCTGTTGCAAAAGGAAGGGATGATTGGGCAACACAGTTGATAACAAGAAACACATTTGATAATCCTGGAGGATCACAATGGGGGTGGTAGAGACATGAGAGGGAGATGCAGAATCAATTCATTGCAGCAAGGAATTCCCTCCCCCTCCCTTTGCTTACCTGAGTGGGGTACATTGTCCTTCCACTGTTGGGATGGTGAAGCAGAAGTTCCAGTTGGGTGTTTGAGTGTGAAGTTCTCCTGGGGCAGATTACCTGTAAAGAATTCTGAGAAGACCGGTGTTGACAAAACAACTTGCCACATGCTTTTGTTATGAACAAGAGGTTGTTTGTGCAAAGTGCTCCTTTTCTGTGCCAAGTACCCTTTTACCAGGGCTCCCATCACTGAAATCAAGCGCCCATACTGCCTGGGGCACGGGAACTTGCAGCGCCCCAGAAGTGATGTCACGTGATGTTATGTGACGTCACTTCTAGGTTCGGGGTGCCAATTTAAAAAAAAACAGAAGAAGTAACTAGGAGTTAAAAAAAACCACTAGGAGTAAAAAGCTGGAAAGACTGCACATGCACGTAGGAAATGTTTTGAGAGAAAGATTAAAACAAGAACAAGATAGATTAAAGTAGACAGTAACAGAATAATAAAGTAGACAGGTTCACAAAATGTGTGCATTCACTAAGGGTAGTAGTAAAAATGGACTAATCAATCAGATACTGTTTATATCCTAAAGAACTTGATTAATATTTGAAAAGAGAAAATGTTCATATTCCTAGAAATATGAAGCTTTTTGTCGAATGGCAGGGGTCAAATCCTTTCTTCATTACAGATACATTTAAGGCTCTGGAGATCTCTAGACTAGGGGTTCTCAACCTGTGGTACGGGTACCCCTAGGGGTACTCGGACCTCTTGCTGGGGGTACGCCAAGCCCTGCCCCTTATCTGCCCCATCAGCAGCTAATTAAGTGTTAATTGACATGGATTTTAAATTGTATTTATTTTCTGAGCCCTTCTGTCTCTCTGATTTTGGTTTTAGGCTTATTTTTGTACTTTGGAAAATGTACTTTGGTGGGGTGGGGGAGAGAGGAACTAATTTTGGGAAGTGTGACCTCTCTCTCTCTCTCTCTCTCTCTCTCTCACACACACACACACACACACACACACAGTTAAATAAGACATTTTTTCACATTTAATATTGTTTTAGTACTTTTTATTTAATGATTTATTACCTAATTAATTAATTGATTGATCTAATTAATTAGCAGTTAATTAGCAGGGGGTATTTCAGAAAATTGGACCGTGATAGGGGGTACCAGGGCCTCCAAAGTTTGAGAACCCCTGCTCTAGACAAATCTAGTAAATGGTTATGTATGATTAATATATAATTTGGCAAGTATTGTTTTGGCTGTCTTTCGGTTTATGTTCTTTCTTTTTCCACAGAAAACTACAGCATATAGTTAAAGATATGGGAGGCAGAAAAATCTCTTTGTTGTTGTTCAGTCGTTAAGTCGTGTCCGACCCTTCGTGATCCCATGAACCTCTACAAGTTACATTTTAATTTGGCATGCAACTTTTAGAAGTGTGATCAGCAGCTACAAAAAAAGTTGCTTGGAGTGCAATCCTATTCAAAGCCCCACTCTAGGATGCAGCGCAGGGTTGGAGGCTGCTGGAGGTCTCGTTGAGACCCAGTAGCCTCTATGTACTCGGATGTGAGCCAGCTAAATGGCTCGTGCAAATCCAAGCAGCCCCGTGTCAAGCATGGGAAGGGGGATAGGATTCAGCAGAGGGTAAACCTGTGCCAGCCCACTGGATGTACTCAGATCTGTGCTAGCTCTATAGCTGGCGCAAGTCCACATGAACCCAATTTGGGGGAATTGAGGTCGGGAAGAGGGTTAACATATCAATGTGCGCCGCTGCCACCCCTTCCCCGTTCATGTTTGCCCTCATCCCTGCCCCATCTCCTTTCCATTCCTTGCTCTTCCCACCCCATCCCACCCCTCCCTGCTTCCCTCCAACCCCCTGTGCAAACGTTCCAGCGCTGGAGGGCATTCCCAGTCCGCTGGTGCACAGACCCAGCCGCTTACAACTTGCAGCCAGGTCATGCCAAATGGCTTGTCGCCTTTTACAACAGCCGTAAAGGGCCTTATGTCACTGGAACTAGTGTTCCTGCGGAGCAAGGTTCAGTTAGGATTGGACCGTTATCCTTTCAACCACAAGTATATAATTTTAAAGTACTTTACGCTCCAGGAAAGTCATTGCTATTGCAGAAGCATTCTGTAGAGATTATGTTGAGAAAAATAAACATGTACAACAAGCAGATGTGAACATTATGCATGTATTTTTTTGGGGGGGGGGGAATGTGTGTGTGTGTGTGTGTGTGTGTGTGTGTGTGTGTGTGTGTGTAAGATGGACTGTAGAAGGTTTTTGATGAGATGACATACCACAATATTACATTGAGGCAAGTAATGAAATCTCAATGTATTAAAAATAAAAATCTATTGCATTCTATGGATCTCATCAATGAATCAAATATAATTTAGGGTTATTTTCAAGGGTGACAGGATACTGGTGCCTATTAGCCTAATATAAGGCATGCTAGAATGGCAGGGTCCAAATTAAGGTCATTTGGAGATGGAGGAATGTAAAAGTAGAGCAAGAGATAGTATGTACTGCCCATACATAAAAAAGCTAGAGGAATCTGCTCAATCTTGTGACAGTCAATGGTAATGGATAAAAGAGTATTGTTATTGGTCAAAAGTGGGAGCTGATTTATTTGTATACAGAGGTAATAGCTATGTTTTGGCAATGAATTATTGCTCATATTTTTCACTGCTTGCAATATTTACAACCCAATCCTAATGAGCACTTCTGCTGGCAAAACAAGTGTTCCGCTAGCGGAGACTGCCTTATGGCAGTTGTAAACACATCTCCGGCAGCACTCGAAGCCATGCACTGCCAGAGTGGTGCCGTGCGTGGCAGTGGCTTTGTGGAGGCCCGCTGACCCAGGTAAGTCAGCGGGGGAGGCAGGACAGGGTGGAGGGTGGGTAGAACAGGGCGGCAACGGGGGTGTGAAGGAGGGTAGGATGGGTCTGGGAAGGGGACGGGTTTGGTGGCAGCAGCAACCGCTGAGTCCAACCCCCTTCCCAGACCTGATCCCGTGACCTGGGTCCACATGGACCTGTGCAAGTCCATGTAGACCCCTCCATGCCTTGGCTTACCCTTGGCAAAGGTGACCTCCAAGACTGCCCCCCCCTTGCGGGATGCAGCGGAAGCCATTTTGGCGTGGCTGCATTGGCGGGGGGAAGCATAGGATTGGGCTGTTAATCATGCTAGAGCAACAAATGTCATAATAAGAATCAAATCCAATTTTTGCAAGACGTGGCATACATTCCCAAACAGTAACTGATAATGGACTACAGTCATTAGAATATGATTTTCAGCATGTCAGTTCCAGTCAGTAAAGTGCCCAGTCTAACAGACTGGCAGAAAACAGAGTTAAAATAATTAAGAAACTCCTTATAGATGTGCCATTCAATAATGAAATGTTGTGAGTATAGATACTGAAAAGGCAGCATGGGGGACACTAAGGGCCAAACTAGATATGCGCCTCAAACTAGATTAGTGGCCCAATTTGTGGGCAGGGTTCTTTTTTATTAATAGTATACGGTGGGGTGAAATGCAGCAAAACCATGTCATGGGTAGGAGGGCTTCACTACTCTGCTCCACCAGTTTTGATCCTGATCATGCCCCTCCTGTGTACTATATTTAGATTAAAAATATCTTCCACTGACTTTCAAATAAATTCTTTTACATCTTCTAGGCCAGGATAACTCTTCCAGGTTCCACTCTCACTAAAGCTGATTGAGGATTTTTAAAGGGGCAGTTTCCTGGTTTGGAGCCAGGCACTTCCAACACCTTTCAGTCACCTCTTACCTAACCCACAGCCCAATCCTAACCAACTTTCCAGGGCCAATGCTGCTGTGCAGCATCCTGCGGTGGAGGGGCAGTTACATTTGTTCCTTCACCTCAGGGCTGCACTACGGTTGCATCAGCGCTGGAAATTGGTTAGGATTGCACTGCCATTCCCTGTACTGGTGGGCAGGCAATGAAGGCAAGAAATTCCTGGCATATCAGGATCTTGGGGGAGTCTGGCTCAAATAGCTCACTATCTAGATCCCTTTCACTCTTAGGGACTGGGTCCTGCAACTCAATTAGTAACAGCTCCCACCTCTTCAACTCTGACAAAATCCTAACCAACTTTCTAGCACCGATGCAGCTGCAAGGTAGCCCCAAGGTAACGGAAAAAAAATGTTCCCATACCTTGAGGAGGCCTCTGTGACCGCCCCTCACTGCAGAATGCAGCACCCCCCCCCCCCAATGGTGCAGTGCGCACTGCATCAGTGCTGGAAAGCTGGAAAATTGGTTAAGATTGGGCTGTGAGTCACACAGAATCAAGGTTATGACAGCTGTACATATCCTACAGCTGAATCACCATAAGATATTCTGCCAGATATATTAACAATAGAAAAACCATTGGAAATATTGCTCTTATTCCAGTGATGGTATTTAAACTGATTAATACTTAATAATTCTTATTTTTTTCTCCAAAATGTTCAACTGCTCCATAAACATTATCACAGTAATGGTTACAAAATCTTGGAGAGTAGGTATCATTACTAATTACTGTACTAATTACTATCATTACTATCATTACTGTATCATTACTAATTCCAGTTAGGATGGGGTGGGGTTGAGAAATACTTGTCTAGGGAATCCAATGAGGTCAGATCACAGCTAAGATGAGAAACTGATATATGCAGTTATTAAAGGTACAGAGTACCTGTCAGGCAGAACAGACCACCTTGATATGAATCCTTATAACTAGATTTATTTCTTTTTAAAAACACAGACATTCCAAGGGGACCCTGTTTGGGGGGGGGGGAAGAGTTTTTGTTTTGTTTTTTGAAGAAAAAAAATATATCACATTGAGTGTAGGACCAGCAAAATGGCTGGTGAAGGTCCAAGGAGACCCGCAGATGATTGGGCAGCCTACGAGGAGTTAAATAAAAAATACAACCTGCAGGCTGTGTGATTGCTTCCCCCCCCCCCTTAGCATGCAGCGTGAGCATTGTTGGCACGGCTGCATGCTAAGATGTGGCAGGCAATAGGATTGGGCTGTGAAACACTTCTTGATTCCCTTAAAATTCCTCTACTATTTTCCTGAAATAGAACCCCCAAATTATTCTCAAAGTTTTGTTTCAGAATAAAGGCAGTGGCAGGCTCCATTCTAGATATTACAGCCTGGAGGGGAACTAGTTACCACAGAGAGACCGCTTTTTTGCAGCACCCCCACGGCAAACGTAAGTTGTACTCAACTCTCATGTACAGTAATAGATTCTCAGCTACTTCTCTCAGACGACCACTGCTACTTCTGCCATTCCCACAGCACCACTAGTTCCGCCATTTCTTAACTAAGCAACCAAATTATCAGAATACCCTACACAGAGGACAGTCAGCTCTGAGAAGGATAGCAGGTGCCAGGAAGAAGGGATGGTCCCTCACTTCGCTTTCCCATGCAGTTAACATAACAATAACTTTGTGGATTACAGCAGTCCAGAGAAGAAAACTAGAGAGTCACTGACCTAAACTTTATAAACAATAAAATGCTAAAATATAACCTTAAATCGTTGAACAAGATGTTCGCTCTGAAATGTTCATGTTTGAAAGGAAAAGCATTCCAGTAAAAACACATTAATATTGTATTAAGTAGAACTAACCAATTTACCTGCGGTGGTAGAAGTGGTAATCGGATGTAGGCAAGTAACATACTCAGGTCACTGCATCTCCTTTGCATGTCATACTTGACCCACATCATTAGGGCATGAAAAATAGTCTCTTCATCAGGAACATTCACATCATCACTGGCAAGAAGCTTATGCAGTTCATCAGCTGGCAATAGTAAAAACTCTTGATTTCTAATAACTTCCATTATGTTTTCCTACAAAGAAAAACAAAGATTTCAAAGTTTATTTATGATGGAAAAAGTATCTCTGTCAATTAAGTGACCAAAACTATAACCAAGATTATTATTTATTCCTGGAGGGAGCCACTGGCATTGCTAGAGGTGGGGCGGAACAGTAAGTCTTGCACAGCGGTAACCGCTCCGTTCCATGGTGGCCCCGCCCACTTGCCGTCGTTACCAGTCGAGCGGCGAAGGCAATGCACAGGCGACTCCCTGTGTGTTGCCTTCGCTGCTCGGACTGGCTCTGACAGTGAATGGGTGGAGCCACCATGGAACGGAGCGGTTACCGCTGTGCAAGACTTACCGTTCCGCCCCACCTCTAGCAAAGCCAGTGGAGGGAGCAATAGAAGTCTGTTTTGAATTTGAACAGATCTAAGAATAAAAGTTACAGCTGATTTCTGGGACTGTAACATGCAGGCTATAAGGCTGTGTTGTGCAGTCCAACAAATGAAGATGAATACAGCAAGTTCTCACTTAAAGTTGTTTCATTATAAGTCATTTCATTTTAAAGTTGTTGAGAAAAAAAATCGATTCCCAGCTGGGGCCACTGTGTGGAGTTTGAACATGTCTGCGTGTCTCCCCCCATGTCTGCGTGAGTTTTTTCTGGCATGGAAAGTTCACATTTATTTCAATGTTTTATATTAGAAGTGTTTGGAATCTTTATTTAGAAGTTTGGTGATGTTTTTGTGACCAGAAATATGCTGTAAACTCTTGTGTACGTCTATCAATTAGCCTACGGTAAAGTAGGTTTTGTTATAAGTCGTTTTGCTTAAAATTGTAGTTTCCAAGAACCTATCAACAACTTTAAGTGAGGATTTGCTGTACCAATAAGTCAGTTGGCCTAAAAGGTCAGGCTCAGATGCTTTAGTAACTAGGAATAATGCATTTTTATTATAACTTTTTTTTAGCATTTGATCAAAGAAATTACTGGTAGTAAACTATAAAATTAATAAATATTTTCCCCCTTTCTGGTGGGGAGAGTGCATTTGTGTTTTTTCCCTTTCTGTAAGAATTCAGCACCAGCCCGTCTTTGCCTTTATTCTTAATCCTTCAGCATCTCTTTGACATGAGTAGCTGTCTTCATCTGTATGCTCAGGTTGTATAATCTCTAAAGGGAAATAGAGTCCGATCCTGCATAAAGCCATAGGGCCAGCCGCAGGATCCTCAGTCCTTCCTGGGCCGCTCCAGAGTCCAGAGTCCAGTCCGCTCCTGGGCCCGGGGACTCCTCAGGAGAAAGGGACGTTCTTCCCCTTCCCCCGGTGTAGGGCTGTCCGGGCCCAATGGGCCTCCTTGGATGTACATCGGCTCAACAAACAAAACCAGTGACATAATGTTCAGTTCTATCCCCATCCAAACTGTGTTTGGTATCAAGAGATGTGCAAATTTGCTTTCACTTACACATTAGGGATTTTCAGCTGCCTTCCAGTGGCTTCCGGGAGTGCTGGCGGGAAGGCCTGCACCTTCCCGCCTACTCCAGTGCTCCTCTTGCCGCTCGCCACAAAGGTAATTCAGCAGGAGAGGCAGGAGTGGGGGCAGAACAGGGTGGTGAAGGGGTGGAATAGGGCAAGGAGGGGGCAGCATCAGGGACGGGAGTTGGGCAGATCAGGCCCAGGAGGGTGGTAGGATCAGAGGTACTGGCACCAATGATATCCTACCCCTCTTCCTGGACCCGATATAGCAGTGCTGGTCCATGCTGACATGTGCCATCTATTTAGCTGTTGTGGGTCCAAGTAGAAACACACACACCCGCCAACGCAGAGGCTTACCCCTGGATAAGGGAATGGTTGTTCCCTTACTTGGAGAGCTCCGTAACTGCCCCCACCATAGGTTGCAGCGGTCACCATTTGGGCACTGCTGCATTGGCGGAGGGGGAGGAATGGATAGGATTGGGCTGCGAGTGTCCTTGGGCTCACTGAGCTAATTCTTACTCTTTCTCAACATACTTCACCAGATCACTGTGAGAATAAAATGGGGCAGGGAAGAACCACATACGTTATCTTAAGCCTGCTATAAGTATAAACACTTTTCTGAATAAATTAGATAACAGAAAATCACCATCTTTCTAGTCAAAGATATAGTGTTTAATTACTTTCTGGCTAAAGTCAGAAACAGCATGAAACCATAGTTTGTTTAGCTAAAACCTGGTTTCACATTACGTCTGAACTTGATCCTGCCCACAATTTTAGGTCTGTTTGGGTTTTTTGAACCCATAACTGACATCCATTCCGCATTAATTTTTGGTCTGTTTGGGGCTGACAAACCAGAAACAAAACCACCATTTGAAGCTGGTTTGCAAACTCTAGTTTGTGCTAATTGTGGTTTCTTGTTATGCCTGAATTCATAGACAATTGACAGACTACGTTTAGAGCCATTGCTCCACATCAAGAGGTTGCTGTACTATGGAAACAGGAATTGCTCTGCCCCAAGAGTCCAGCTGGGCGACTTTTAAAAAAAATTTAAACGCTGCCTTCAGTGAAAAAAGTGGTGCTTTTTGCAGATTTTTTTGCAGGAGACTGGAGGCGGTGAAAAAGTTATGAGGCCAATCACCACCCCTTTGTTCCTCATCTGTGTGGGGCAACTGTTGTGGGCTGGGGTCAACCAGGGGGTGGTGACTGGCCTACCTTTTTTGCCACCACCGCTTTCCTTTCAGCCCCATTTTAAAAAAGCCACTCCATTAAGCACGGGGGGGAGTCACGTCCGGTGGTGATGTTACTGTCGGGGGTGTCACCACAGAAGAGGGCCCCGGGTACCACAGTGACTAACTACGCCACTGCCAGCAAATACAGTGTGTGCTCCGTTGGTGCGGCTGCATTGGCGGGGGGGGGGGGTTGGGGTAGGATTGGACTGCCCAGCTCAAACCATGGAGTAGGTTTTTAACTATGGTTATCACAAACCGTGTTTTTGCATTATGTTTGAATCCAACCATTGTTTGCTAGCATAGCATTTTATTATCCCAAATTTGGATAGATTCTAAAGCTATTTCTTTGAAATCCTGCTTTAGATAAGACCTAAAATGTAAAAACACTTTGTGATGGAATGTTATTTATAATGTGCAAATTTTATGGAGACCAGATACACTACCTCAAAATGGAATACTACTTCTTCATTTTTTTTCTATCAAGATAAATCTACAGACTGTATTGTCACTTTATCCAAAATTAACTACTCGTATAAACTTTTTAAGGAGAGCGTTATGATACAAGCCACCAAGAACCTGTCACATTAAGTTGTTTTACCCTGACAGATCACTTACAAACTGCTCATTGAACTGCTTATTGAATGTTGAAAATCTGCCAGTGTGCTCTCTGCATCCCACAGATAAATTTCAGACTAAAATGAGATTGGAAGGCATTTGTCATGTGGCACATTATATCGATTAAACTGACAGATATGCCTGCTTTATTGGTCTTTTGCAAATTGCATACTCTGAAGGAACACACATTGTGTCCTATTTTGTCAGAAGTATGCAATGATCTCATACCGTCAACAAGCTCTAACATGTAATTATTTCACACTTGTCAGCTTATTTCTGAATAAAGGAAATACTAGTACCTTGTGTGGAATTCTGTACACATCATGGATTTGGAAACATTCCCTAGGTCATTTGACCAGGAAGTCTTTTTTCACTTAATCTTAGGCATTATTGGGAGTATTTCACATTACAGTACAGTACTAGGCAATACATGCACCTTAATACTAGAGTAGCCATAGATTTTAGCATAGTAAATTCTACTTAGATCAAAATTTGAAACAAATTTAGTGGCTCCTCCATAGGTGAAACAATTTTGAGAAAAACCAAAGACTTTCCATAAGACTAGAAGAATTTCTTTAGAAGTCCTTGCAAATCCCTAAGTTGCTACCAGATTTTGTCTACACTAAAATGCAAAGTGGATTTGGAGGTTCATCCATAGGCAAAACATCTGAGTAATTTCAAGAGAATCCAAATAAGTTTCAACAAGTGTTACGATCTCTCAGAGGGTATTCACACATCTCTGTTCTACCTAATTCCAGACAGATCACGTTATGTGTGGACACAATGATACAAAACACCAAACCATTAACAGGATCACACCGATTTCAGTTACTTGGAGGCAGGATGGGACATAAATGTGACAAATATAGAGAGATTTGAATAATCACTTTTTCATAGTCCTTAGCAAACAATAAGAGTAGAAAGAGAGATTCCTGAATTAGATCTAAAAATAAAACATAAGATATGTGTAGAACTTGCATAGCATGAAATAGTTTATTAAGAAATTATGCATATGTCAGATCAGAACTATTCACATTTTCTGGTTGCCTAGGTTAAAGAATAATTCACTTACACAGTCACTTGAGCACAGTTTGTTCAAAAGTTCGACGTAATTGTCACTGCACTGACTGTCAGGGCTGACCCAAGACCTCTTGAACCAATGTGCCAAATGCTGCTCCTTTCCTGGTGATGTGCCAGTTTCTGTTCTTCCCACTCCCTGACCTGGAAAAGGGTGACAGAGTGGAAGAGGAAGGCCTTCTCCACACATTCTCTTCTGCTCTGCCCCCCCCTTCCTTTTTCAGTCGAAGAAGCAAGAGGAGGAACAGTGAGGGTGAGAAACAATGGGGACAGCTGTACTCTGTCAACCTGCTATCTGAGGCGATGAGCTCCATTTCAACCAAAATGGAACCAGACTGCTGGTGCTTAATATGAAAAAGGTGACAGAGCAGCTTTTAATCTGACCCCGGGGGGGGTATACAGGAGTTGGGGAGCATTCAATTTGAAACAAAGTATCCCTAAGATGAGGGTGTAAATGTTATAGTTAGATCATTCAAGAAAGGGGAAGGTACAAGATCCAGGATGGTGTAGTGGTTTGGGTGTTGTACTTAGACCTGGAATATCTAGGTTCAAATCCATGCTCAGCCATGAAGCTTCCTGAGTGACCTTGGGCCAGTCACTATCTCTCAGCCTCACCTCACAGGGTTGTTGTGAGGACAAAGGGAGGGAAGGAACCATGTACACAACCCTGAGCTCCCTGGAGGAAGGGTAGTATAAAAATATGAAAAATAAACAAATACATAAATTAGGAAATAAGTGTGTGGGAGGGCAGGACAGCAGGCAAAAGATAGTAAAAGGCTGCCAGGGGAAAAGGTATACATCAACAATGTTCAAAAGAAGACACAATGTATAGATGTTTACATGCCAATAAAGGTCATCATCATCATACCAAATGCCTTCAAGCCAAGACAGGGGAGCTGGACTGCTTGGTTGCAAAGGTGAGCATAGATATTTTGGGCATAAAGAACCCTGATGGAATCAAGAGAACTTGTGAGATGCTATTATTCCAGGATGTTGTTGTTGTTCAGTCGTTAAGTCGTGTCCGACCCTTCGTGATCCCATGAACCATATCCCGCCAGGCCTTCCTGTCCTCCACTATCTTCCTGAGTTCGCTCATTTTCATGTTTGTTGCATCGGTGATGCTGTCTAACCATCTCATCCTTGGCCTTCCCCTTCTCCTTTTGCCTTCAATCTTTCCCAGCATCAGAGTCTTCTCCAGAGAGTCCTCTCTTCGCATTAGGTGGCCAAAATATTTGAGTTTCAGCCTTAGTACCTGTCCTTCCAGGGAACAGTCAGGCTTGATTTCATTTAGAATTGACTGATTTGATCTCCTAGCAGTCCAAGGGACTCTCAGGAGTCTTCTCCAGCACCACAGTTCAAAAGCATCTATTCTTCGGCGCTCAGCCTTCCTTATGGTCCAACTCTCGCAACCATACATTGCTACTGGGAACACCATCGCCCTGACTATACGAACTTTTGTTGGCATGGTGATATCTCTGCTTTTTATTATGCTGTCTAAGTTTGCCATAGCTTTCCTTCCAAGGAGTAAGCGTCTTTTAATTTCATGGCTGCTGTCTCCGTCTGCAGTGATCTTGGAGCCCAGAAAAGTAAAATCTGTTACTGCTTCCATTTCTGCCCCTTCTATTTGCCAGGAATTGATGGGACCCGATGCCATGATCTTAGTTTTATTAATGTTGAGTTTCAAGCCAACTTTTGCACTCTCCTCTTTCACCTTCATCAAGAGGCTCTTTAGTTCTTCTTCACTTTCTGCCATTAGGGTGGTATCGTCTGCATATCTGAGGTTGTTGATATTTCTCCCGGCAATCTTGATTCCGGCTTGTGATTCATTCAGCCCTGCATTTCTCATAATGTACTCTGCATATAAGTTAAATAAGCAGGGTGACAATATACAGCCTTGCCGTACTCCCTTCCCAATTTTGAACCAATCAGTTGTTCCATGGCCGGTTCGAACTGTTGCTTCTTGACCCGCATACAGGTTTCTCAGGAGACAGGTAAGGTGGTCTGGTACGCCCATCTCTTTAAGAATTTGCCACAGTTTGTTGTGATCCACACAATCAAAGGCTTTTGCGTAGTCAATGAAGCAGAAGTAGGTGTTTTTTTGGAACTCTCGTGCTTTCTCCATGATCCAGCGCATGTTGGCAATTTGATCTCTAGTTCCTGTGCCTCTTTGAAACCCAGCTTGTACGTCCGGTAGTTCTCGGTCCACGTACTGCTGAAGCCTAGCTTGTAGGATTTTGAGCATAACCTTGCTAGCATGTGAAATGAGTGCAATTGTACGGTAGTTTGAACACTCTTTGGCACTGCCCTTCTTTGGAATTGGAACGTAAACTGACCTTTTCCAATCCTTTGGCCACTGCTGAGTTTTCCAAATTTGTTGGCATATTGAGTGCAGCACTTTCACAGCATCATCATTTAGGATTTTAAGTAGCTCAGCTGGGATATTATCATCTCCACTAGCTTTGTTGTTAGTAATGCTACCTAAGGCCCACTTGACTTCACTCTCTAGGATGTCCGGCTCTGGGTCAGTGACCACACCAGCGTGGTCATCAGGAACATTCAGATCTTTCTTGTATAGTTCTTCTGTGTATTCTTGCCATCTCTTCTTAATCTCTTCTGCTTCTGTTAGGTCTCTGCCTTTTTTATCCTTTATCATGCCCATCTTTGCACAAAACGTTCCCTTGATATCTCCAATTTTCTTGAAGAGATCTCTAGTCCTCCCCATTCTGTTGTTTTCCTCGATTTCCTTGCACTGTTCATTTAAGAAGGCCTTCTTATCTCTCCTTGCTATTCTCTGGAACTCTGCATTCAGTTGTTTATATCTTTCCCTTTCACCCTTGCTTTTTGCATTCCTTCTTTCCACAGCTATTTGTAAAGCCTCATCTGACAGCCACTTTGCTTTCTTGCATTTCTTTTTCTTTGGGATGGTTTTAGTTGCTGCCTCCTGTACAATGTTACGAACTTCCGTCCATAGTTCTTCAGGCACTCTGTCTACCAGGTCTAATGCCCTAAATCTATTCTTCACCTCCACTGTATACTCATAAGGGATATGGTTTAGGTCATATCTGACTGGTCTAGTGGTGTTCCCTACATTCTTCAATTTGAGCCTGAATTTTGCAATAAGAAGCTCATGATCTGAGCCACAGTCAGCTCCAGGTCTTGTTTTTACTGATTGTATAGAGCTTCTCCATCTTTGGTTGCAAAGCACATAATCTATCTGGTTTCGGTATTGACCATCTGGTGATGTCCATGTGTAGAGTCGCCTCTTGTGTTGTTGGAAAAGAGTGTTTGCTATGACCAGCGTGTTCTCTTGACAGAACTCCGTTAGCCTTTGCCCTGCTTCATTTTGCGCTCCAAGGCCAAACTTGCCTGTTGTTCCGTTTATTTCTTGATTTCCTACTTTAGCATTCCAGTCTCCTATGATGGACATCTTTTTTGGGTGCTAGTTCTAGAAGGTGTTGCAGGTCTTCATAGAACCGGTCAACTTCATCTTCTTCGGCATCAGTGGTTGGGGCATACACTTGGATTACTGTAATGTTGAATGGTTTGCCTTGGATTCGAACTGAAATCATTCTGTCGTTTTTGAGGTTGCACCCCAGTACTGCCTTTCCCACTCTTTTATTAACTATGAGGGCTACTCCATTTCTTCTAAGGGATTCATGCCCACAGTAGTAGATATGATGGTCACCTGACTTAAATTCGCCCATGCCCGTCCATTTTAGTTCGCTGATTCCCAAGATGTCAATGTTCAATCTTATCATCTCATTTTTGACCACATCCAGCTTGCCTTGATTCACAGACCTCACATTCCATGTTCCTAAGCAGTATTGCTCCTTGCAGCATTGGATTTTCCTTTCAACCTCAGACACATCCACAGCTGGACGTCCTATTGGCTTTGGCCCAGCCGCTTCACTCTTTCTGGGTCTACTTGGAATAGTCCTCCGCTCTTCCTCAGTAGCATATTGGACACCTTCCGACCTGAGGGGCTCATCTTCCGGCGTCATATCTTTTAGCCTTTTGGTACTGTTCATGGGATTTTCTTGGCAAGGTTACTGGAGTGGGTTGCCATTTCCTTCTCCAGTGGATCACTTTTAGTCAGAACTCTCTGCTACGACCTGTCCGTCTTGGGTGTCCCTGCACGGCATAGCTCATGGCTTCATTGAGTTACGCAAGCCCCTTCGCCACGACAAGGCAATGATCCATGAAGGAGATTATTCCAGGATACAAACTCTATAAAGGTGAGGAGGGTATTAAGGTGGTACGTTCTGTATGTCAAAGAATGTACTGGATCCAACAAATTAGAAAATTAAGGGGACCAGACTTCTCTGCAGAAGTGGAAAATTACTGTGAGTGGAAATATCAGGCCATCAAAATAATGTAGTATCAGAGACCTGCTATCATCCTCCTGACCAAAATTTTGAGGATGATCATGACTTGGAGAAAGAGATCAGGGAGGCATCTACAGGAGAAGGAGTTATAAGAGTGGGTGACTTCAATTACCCACACATAGCCTGGGTAAATTCACGTTCAGGTCAAGACGGAGAAAGGAAATTTCTAGATACATTGCCAGTACAATCCTGTCTACATTTTAGGGTCAAGGGTGTCAAAAACATGCCGTAAAACATGTTTGCAGCACCCGGCAAGTAGGCAGCACCAGCGCTGCGGCTGGCGCCGCTCTACTCACTGCAGATCCGGAGCTGCACCCTGCGGGGAAAGTGAGTTCCCCATTGGGCAACGGAGGGGTGTGGGAAGGGCTGTTCCAGGGGGGTGGGATTGGCCAGCCAGGCCCGGGAAGGGGATATGATCATCGGAGGCTTCCTCCGCCATATCCTATTTCCCTTCCTGGGCCTGGCCACTGTTACATAGACCTCCCGGATTTGTGCCAGCAAAATAGCTAGCGTACATCCAAGGAGACCTGTTCAGGCAGCTGGGGCTTACACCTGGGGAAGGGAACAAATCTTCCCTGAGGTGACCTCCCAGGTGGCTTCTTTGCGCTCTGGATGCAGCGGCGGGTGCACTGGCCCCGCTGCATCTCAGGGCACAGAGTTAGACGAGATTGCACTGTAAATGACTATGCCCTAGAACAGCTGGTCTTATAATTGAAGTGGTGCCAAGGACCTAGTGCATGATGTAACTGCTGTTTAACTATTAGGGAACATCAACCATAGTGCTATCTGGTTCAACATAATTTGAAAGTTACCAAAGAGGTCCAACACAGACACTCTGGATTTAAAAAGAGAGAGAGAGAGAGAGAGAGAGAGATTTCTGAAAAATGACGGAATTAGTAAAAAAAGGAAGCTGAAAGGGAAAGTCAGAAGGATCAAGTGTATCCAGTGTGCGCTGAGCTTAAGACTGCCTCACAGTCAGCTTGATGAGTAGCCTGACCCTGATCATGGTGTATTTTTCCTCTCTTCTTGTTGATGCTGCTGTTATTGTGATTTGCACTTCCTGTGCCTTTTATTATACTTTAATTGTATTTTTAAATTCCTGTTGTGAGCCTATTGAATCTCCAGAGGAAGACAGGATATACATTTTTAAATAAATAAATACATAAAACGTTTATTACACCATCTCCGGACATTTTGATATAAAATATGTCATATTCTTTTTTAAAAAAACATTTGTTTTGCAACACTGATATTTAGCCCAACATTTAATGTGTACATATGAGATACAGCGCCTTCCTTGCTAACATTCACAATTGTACAAAACCCCAACATTTTCTTAAATGCAACATTTTTTCCTGAACACGTTTTAGGACTTTACCAGTTTTTAATATGTGTATGGTATCGCTATTTCACATCATAAAAATAACTGTTACGTCATTTTATACTGTCTGCTTATACTGTCTGTCTACTGTCTGACTGCCTCTGTTGAGCAGACTTATTTATTTCTTACACTTCTTGTTGTTGTTCAGTCGTTCAGTCGTGTCCGACCCTTCGTGATCCCATGAACCATATCCCGCCAGGCCTTCCTGTCCTCCACTATCTTCCTCAGTTCGCTTATTTTCATGTTCGTTGCATCGGTGATGCTGTCTAACCATCTCATCCTTTGCCTTCCCCTTCTCCTTTTGCCTTCAGTCTTTCCCAGCATCAGAGTCTTCTCCAGACAGTCCTCTCTTCGCATTAGGTGGCCAAAATATTTGAGCTTCAGCCTCAGTACCTGTCCTTCCAGGGAACAGTCAGGGTTGATTTCATTTAGGATTGACTGATTTGATATCCTAGCAGTCCAAGGGACTCTCAGGAGCAGTCGCGTCGCTAGGACGCGCGACACCCCAGAGCGGGGGCGCGCGTCACCTTTAAGGGAGAGGCTCCGCCCCCACGCGTGACATCACGCGCAGGAGCAGAGCACCCTCCCCGCTCCGTTTTCGGCTCATTTTGGAGCCAAACGGACACAGGGGAGGGCGGGCAGGCCGAAGAGAGATCGACAGCACTTTCTGAAATGTAAGTTTCTGCCCTCCCCGCTCTCCCCAGGGGGTCGCGCGTCACCCCTGGCGGCCCGCCCTCCCCGCCGCGGGCCAGCGACGCGCCTGCTCAGGAGTCTTCTCCAGCACCACAGTTCGAAAGCATCTATTCTTCGGCGCTCAGCCTTCCTTATGGTCCAACTCTCGCAACCATACATTGCTACTGGGAACACCATCGCCCTGACTATACGAACTTTTGTTGGCATGGTGATATCTCTGCTTTTTATTATGCTGTCTAAATTTGCCATAGCTTTCCTTCCAAGGAGTAAGCATCTTTTAATTTCATGGCTGCTGTCTCCGTCTGCAGTGATCTTGGAACCCAAAAAAGTAAAATCTGTTACTGCTTCCATTTCTGCCCCTTCTATTTGCCAGGAATTGATGGGACCAGATGCCATGATCTTAGTTTTATTAATGTTGAGTTTCAAGCCAACTTTTGCACTCTCCTCTTTCACTCTCATCAAGAGGCTCTTTAGTTCTTCTTCACTTTCTGCCATTAGGTTGGTATCGTCTGCATATCTGAGGTTGTTGATGTTTCTCCCGGCAATCTTGATTCCGGCTTGCGATTCATTCAGCCCTGCATTTCTCATAATGTACTCTGCATATAAGTTAAATAAGCAGGGTGACAATATACAGCCTTGCCGTACTCCCTCCCCAATTTTAAACCAATCGGTTGTTCCATGGCCGGTTCGAACTGTTGCTTCTTGACCCGCATACAGGTTTCTCAGGAGACAGGTAAGGTGGTCTGGTACGCCCATCTCTTTAAGAATTTGCCACAGTTTGTTGTGATCCACACAATCAAAGGCTTTTGCGTAGTCAATGAAGCAGAAGTAGGTGTTTTTTGGAACTCTCGTGCTTTCTCCATGATCCAGCGCATGTTGGCAGCTTTATCCCAACAAGGTTTACACGGTATTCATAGCTCATATGAAAATGGATTTAACAGAAATAACAAATCAGATACCCTACCTTAGAGTGTTTTTTTTGGGGGGGGGGTTCCCCTGAAAGTGTGAGCAAGAGGACAAATCATTTTGTCTATAAATATTCTAAGGAGCTACATCAAAGGAAGCAAAACAGAAATATTAGGGTATATGTAGTTTTTACTAGTCATAAAAGCAGTGTGACCTCTGCCCAGTTTGAATGTGTACATAAAAGCCAACTGTATTTCTGAGTGCCAATTAAAGATACAGATGCTGCCTCAGCACTTAGTTTGCACAGCAGGGCCATTTATTATATGCCGAAATGTAAAGTAGTGTGCTGCCCTGCATAACAGGGGACACATGCCTTTCACTACACAATTTGGACATCAAGGAATTAATAGCACTTGTTAATTCTATCTTAATAGATAGAATTAACATATGTCTTAAGATAGTCTTAACATATGCCACAGAGTTTTAGTAGAATGAACATACATTCTGTTCCAAGCAGATTTCTCCCTAGGAACAAAGGAATCTTATGAAGAAATAAAATAAAAAAAATCAAAGGGCTTGCCTACAAAATCATTTAAGCAAGGTTTTCAAACAGTTCTCCTTAAACTAATATAAAACTCCACCAGGAAAGTTTTGGGTTTGCTTAAAAATTTTCTCAGGACAGTCACTTGGCATTCCATACAATAAAAGGAGTTGCATGTGCTGCTGGAAGCGAAACCCAGTGTCATGAATATTACTGACAGCCCAATCCTATATGGACTCTACACCAGTCCAAGCAGCATATGCCACAGATGACACATCAGCATACCACAGCCACTGGTGCAATTCCTGCCAGCAGGCAGGTCAAAAACGGTGCATTGACATGGGCAGAACAAGGAGCAGTAAACATGCACGATAACCCAAGCACCTCCCAGAGGATGAACACACACCCCAACACCAGAAAAACACTACACTGACAACAGAGATAGTGAATCAGGGAAACCCGATACATAGTAGTGAATGTCTGCTCTCCCTTCCAGAGGCGTAGCTACACACACGCCCGTGGGGGGGCGCCTCCGTGACACCCCTGTGATGTAACAAGCCCCGCCCCTTTTGATGGCACTTCAGTGGCGATGTGGCAAAACTGCAGGGCCCCCCTGGCGTTTTTTCGGACGCTTTTAGGCCGTTTGCAGCCCAGGGAGGCGAATCCAGTTGCTGCAAACGGCCTTAAAAGCGGCCCAACAAACCGCAGGGGGTGCATTTTTGCCATGCCGCCACTTAATTGCTGCTGAATCCGGCGGCACGTGCACCCACCCGGCAGCACCCTAGGTGCTGGATTTCTAGCAGTTCTCTGCTTTTGTCCCTTTGCTGCTTATGCTACAGTAGCTTTTGTAGGGAGAGCAGGTGTTGTGGCATACTTGTGTCATGCGGAGGGGCTCATGAGGCATTTGCAAGGTTTGCAATGGTGACTGTTGCTGTGGTAGCAATTCAAAGGGCCAGCGGGGAGGGAGGGCGGTTGTCCCAACAGTGGCCACATTCATTGGACCTGCCCGCTTCTGCCGAGGTGTCACTACTGAAAGGCCCATGTGATAATTGGGCTCTCCCAGTACCGCCCTTTCAGCAGCACCGCTTCTGCGAGGCACTGGGAGAGAGACGGAAGGAGGCCTCAGACGGCGAAGAACGAAGACCAAGAGGGGTGAGAAAGGGAGGTGCCGCCGAAGCGCTGGGAGAGCCCAATTATCATACAGGCCACCCTTTCAGCAGTGCCACATCTGTTGAAGTGTCACTTTGTTGAGCACCTCTTAGCTGCTGAGCTGCAAAGTGAAGCGGTGTTGCTGATAGGGCGGCTCTTGTGATAATTGGGCTGTCCCATATCTTGAAAATATGATCAAGATTTGCATATTTTTCTCTTCCGTCATTTGCAGCTAATGAATTCTTAAGTGAGAAAAAAGTGCTTATTTTTGGTCATCACCTGCTTAATGACATCACTTCCGGCCCTCAGCAGGCACCATGAATGCTATTCGACCCGCTCTATGAAATGAGTTTGACACCCCTGTACTAGCCAGTGCTTTTACAGCAGTTCTAAGATGAGTCTGGTTGATTTAGCTTTTATCTAGCTGGAGGTCAGATCACTTTTCAGGGGTGGCCAACCTTTCAACATGAATGCTTCTGAACCTTTAATGGTTGTATAGGTGAGGGCCTTTCAGCAGGTGCAGCTGCTTTAGCAGCACCATCAGCAATTGCAGCTGCCAACTCTTAAGAAACGCAGAGGCCCTAATGGTGGAAGGTTGGCCAACCCTGGTTTAGTTTGTTGATTTGCATTGCCTAATGTTGTAACTTGTTTCATCATGTTTCATAGTTGTTTTAGCTACACAAGCTGTTCTGAGAGCACTGAAAAGTGGCATATACATGTTTTAAATAAATAAACATTTCAAAACAAGATCCATTGTTATTTTTTTTAACTCAAAAATTGCATTTCCTGCATCAGTAAAAATCTTTGTATCTTTTTCCCTGTTCAATCACAAATTGCTTTATTTAGCTAAGAGTGACGACCAACCTGAGTATTAAAGGAAATAGAGAGCAGTGCTTAATGGCTATTCCCTAGCCTTGGAGCTCCATCCCCCCAGAGTCTGAAAAAAAGAAAAAGATAAAACCTGATAGTCTTGCAGAAGAAATGAAAAAGCCCCCCCCCCTTTAAGCATGCAAGCAGGGGGCTCCTTCAACAGCAGATTTTTTAAAGCATTTTCTTTTATGGCTTATTAATTTGAAGACTGTAATCTGCCCTGAGGTTTCATGGAGCCTTACGTTTAAAATAAATTTGAATTCTTAGTCAACAGCTTTTCAAATCTGGGAGATGGTGGTGAGGGGGCTACAAGTTAGTTTGCAATGTTGGATACTGTGCTACAGTTTTTTTTTTAAATGTATTTGTTTAAATATTTATTATCCATCTTTCTCAGCAATGATCCAAGGCAGCATACAATGGAAAGTTCAAAACACAATGAAAGAACAAAAAACCTTGCCAGCTGCAATAGAACAATGAACAGAGAGTACCAAATAAAACCACAACAGACTTTTTCATAGTGTGAGTGCTTTATAGCAAGTCTGCAAAAGTCTGTCCAAACAGAAAGATCTTCAATGAGTGCCAAAATGCTAGCAGAGAAGGTGCCAGGTATCCCTCACAGGACACAAAGTACCACAGAGTAGAGGCCACCACCAGTTTGTGATGTTATATAATTGCGGTAATCTTTTTCATGCAAATTTGAACATGTATATAACCCGATACTTCATAGTAAACATGCATGGGTAAGTTCCACAAAGGACAGTGGCACTTACTCGGAAGGTAGATATACATAGGATTGCAGCTCCTGGTAGCACAGGGGTGGCCAACCTTTCAACCTGAATGTTCCTGGCCCATTAATGGTTGCATAGGTGAGGGCATTTCAGCAGGTGCAGCTGCTTTAGCAGCACCATCAGCACTTGCAGCTGCCAAGATTCTGTCTTCTACACCAGGGGTTCTCAGCCCCTTCACTACTCTCCTGCTGCGTACCACTGGAAATGACTGGCAATGACATCATCACCAGTTACTTCTGGGTTTTCAAGTTTTTGGAGGACAGAAAACGCAGATAGGAGGCTCTGGGTGGGGAGACCCCTCTCAGTATTCCTGAGAGGCTTGGCCAAAGGCAGGAGCCTCTCAGGAGCGAAAACATGCGGTCGAAAGCGCCGCATCGGATCAAGGTTCTGGTGGTCCGTCGGTCCGAGTTCCACCAGCAGTCAGCCAAAGTACCACTGGTGGTACTAGTACCACTGGTTGAGAATCCCTGTTCTACACAACTCTTAAGAACACAGAGGCCTTAATGATGGAAGGTTGGCCATCCCTGTTGTAGCACATGTGCTCCACCAGAACAGGAAATGGTTTTAATTTTTGCTACTCAACTTCTTTCCTTGTGTACGTTCTATTAAAATGTCTAGCTACCTGCCTGCCACGTGTGCTACGAAAATAGATGAGGATACACGAGAACAGGACTGGCACACTGTTCCTGTGGCCTCTTCCCTGTACTCTAAAATCAGCTTTAGAAAACAGCAGGAACTGGCTTTAGTTATATTACTGAACATACTAGCTTAATATAATGTAAAACTATACAAGATGGCAAATTCTTTAATTAAACCGTAGGAGAGAATTAACAGGTCCTAGAAGATATATATTTAAAAACTCCTCCCTCCTCCCCCCATACACACGTTTTTTTTTATTTAAACAAAATGCTGTTATTAAAATTGCAGTAGGTTTTAGCTCACTAAATGGGCACTAGTATCATCATACAGAACAGTTAAACTGCAGAGCATGAAAAGAAGAAAACATACAACCCAATCCTAACTAAATTCCCCCACGCCAATGCAGTGGCGTTGGCACGGGCTATGCTGCATCCCACGGGGAAATTTAGCAGGCAAGAGGTCTCTTCTGGGTAAGGGAACATTTGTCCCCTTGCTCCAGGGAAAGCCCCAGCCACCACTATGGGTCAATTCAGACCTATGCCAGCGATATCACTGGCTCAAGTCCACATTAATCTGTGTTGGCGGATCAGACCCGGGAAGAGGGATAGCAATCAACACGCACTGGTGGTGCTATTCCCGGCCCTGATCTGCCCATTATTGGGCCAATAATGCACCAATTCAGACTATCATATATATACGAGGTTCCCAACCTGTGGTACGTGTACCACTAGTGGTGTGCGGACCACAGGCTCATGGTACGCGGGCTGCTGGCAGCCACGATGGCAGTCCAATCCTAACCAACTTTCCAGTGCTGATGTGCTTTCCAGTGCTCATGCAGCCACAATGCAGCCCCAAGGTAAGGGAACAAATATTCCCTTACCTTGAGGAGGCCTCAATGACCCCCCCATGCCCCCCAGGATGCAGTATGTGCCCCTTTGGCATGGCTACAACAGTGCTGAAAACGTTGGTTAGGATTGAGCTGTCAGTGTTAGCTTGTGTTATCTTTTTAGCTTTTTCCTTATTTTAGAATATAAATAATTAACAGAAATTTAGTTCATACCTGAGGTTCTCCCTATTTTTGATGTGTAATCAACTAGTCAATATAGTGATTGCTTGTTTGATCAGATTTGTTATTTTGTGAACCCAGGGCCCATGAGAGGGGGGTAAACTGTACTTGGGCCCAGCGACAAAAAAGGGGGCCCAGGAGCCAGAGGGGCCCCAGAAATTTCCTAGATTCTCAGCTGGCCTTATGAAGAGTGAAAGATGGAGGCTGGGCTAACCAGGAGGACAGATCTACTGGGCGTGTATACCTGGGTGCTGCATTGGGAAGCCTGGTAGACCTGGGCCCCGGAGACTTTTCCGGCTGTTGCTGCCCTCCTGTTTTGCCCTCCCCCCCTTTGAGAAGGGCCCCCAAAAAACTTTATACCCCTCAATAAAATTCCTCTCAGAAGCACTGTGTGAACCCGTAAGCATTTAAGTAACACTCTCACAGCACAATCCTCTGTAACTATCCAGTGGGCAGCCCAGGGCAGCCCACTGGATCCTATCCCCTTTTCGGGCCGCTCTGGAGCGACCCTGAGATCTACTCGAGGAAAAGGGACGTTCGTCCAATTCCCCTGGTGTAAACCAGGGAAGGCCCAATGGGCCTCCTCAGTTTTCCGCCAGCTATTTAGGAAGTAAGAGGAGGCCATGTAACAGCCGCGCCGGCCGGAACGGGGATAGGGATATGGCAGATGGAATCCCCGCCCCCTCCCGGGCCGGCTCGGCCAATAGCCCCCTCCCTCGCCACCCATACGCCGTGCCTGCCACCCTTATGCGCAACTCATCCCAAATGTGTTTTATAGCATGTTCGTGATGGATTCCGGAGATGGAGCACTCGCTCTGCGGCTGGATGGATTGTCAGGATTGAGTTGTCAGACTGCGTTCAACCTGATGCACTCTGCCAATGAACCTTTAAGGCACGTTATCAATATATTACACTGGTTTAATCAAAGCTGTGGTTTAATCAAAAGTGAAACAGAAGGTTTCACTCTCTTCCTCTTGCACACAAAGAAGAGGAAAGGAGGAAAGGGGAACATGGAAAGTAACAGATCATGCAACTCTTGAGGCGTCATTAGGGGGGTGGGGGGCCCTGGACCCCAGGGCGCAGAGGATGTAAGCTTCAGGGGGGCACAAAATGTCCAGGGCGTTTTTTTTTGTACGGGTTTTTTCCATGTTTTTTTTTAATTTAGCACCCAGCTGCCGCCCCCCCCACTGCACCCCCAGGGCAGCAGCAGCTTCGCGTGCACCCCCAGGCCCTGGGGGGCATTTTCGGCTGGGTGCGGCGGCAAGATTTTACTTAAGTGGCCTGCAGCAGCACTTCGATCCTCCTTCAGAGCCGGTAGCCATGATGTGAGGGCGAGACTCTCTAGGGCGCACGTGTACCTAGTCTTGGTGGTCGGTCCTCCACATTCCTCTCTAGGCTCTGGAGGACCGACCAGCGAGTCTCGCCCTCACATCATGGCTGCCAGCTCCAAAGGAAGTTCGAAGTTCGAAGTGCTGCAGCACTAAGTAAAATCTCGCCCCCGCACCCAGCCGATAAACAATAATAATAATAATAAATACAGTATTTATATACCGCCTTTCTTGGTCATTGGATTTCTTCTCCGACTTTAATCCAAGGCGGTGTACATGGGCAGGCTGTCCTAACCCCCCTTGGGTTTTTTTACAATATATAAATGTCCAATCTTTCATGAACAGCTACATTCCAGGTAGTTTCCTTTTGCAGCTTGGCTTTTTTACTGCTGTATCTCTAGAGATAATGTCCCCATATAGGTAGAGATAATGCCCCCCATGCCTGGAGGGTTGCACACGAAGAAGCTGCCACTCTGGGGGTCCAGTGGAGGGAGGCAGCTGGTTGCTAAATTAAAAAAACTACCACATGGGGAAAAAAACGGACATTTTTGCAACCCCCCTCCCCTAATTTTGCAATCAAAAATCCTGGCAAATCGGCAGGGCTGTAGCCTTTCCCTCCGGCTTGCGGCATGAACCGGAGAAGCAGCTCGGCCGCACTGCAGGCCGGAAAAAAACACTTTCTTCCCATTTTTCCGCTGCCCGTTATCAGCTGCTGATCGCAGCAGCTGATAACGGGGAGCATCTTGTGTACCCCCAACCTGCGGTCCACGTACCCACAGGTTGAGAACCCCTGGTCTAGTTTACAACCCAAAAGCATTTTATTTTCAACTAGTGTGATGCCTGTGCTTCGCTACGGGATGCAAGTACTTTAAATCCATTTTGTGTCCAATAAATGTTCCTTTGATTGCAATGAACCAATTAAATGTAGCACAACTACCCCATGTAAGACAACACCCTGCATTTACTAAAAGTCATGGTTCCATCGAATGATAGTTGTCCCCCTTGCTGCCATGGGACATGATCAAGAACTCCTCCCAGTTGTCCACCACGTACCTCACAATTACCTCACGCACCTCCCTAGCCATGAGGTGAGTGTCATACATGAGATAGGAGAGGGACCGAAACAGGCAGGCTCCATCTTCTGCGATGGGGACAACTGTGTGAGACACCATCTCCCCTTTAAGATTTAGAAACTCAATGGCCATACCAACTTAAAAAGCAATAGAGTGACAGCACAATCCACGCTAACTTTAGGCCAGCAGAGCGTATGCTCCGCCAGTCTAAACTGTCGCAAATGTGCCGTAAAGCATGTTTGCGACAACTCTAGAGAAAGGGCCACCGGCACAGAGGCGGACAGCCCTCATTCCACCGCCGAAGTGATCCAGCCGCTGCCGGATAAGGTAAGTGTGCAAGGGTGGGCCGGGCTGCGAGGGAGGCTGGGGGTTGGCCGAGCCGGCCCGGGGGAGGGCGGAGATGTCGGCTGCCACATCCCCGTCCCATTTCCGGGCTCGGCGGCAGGTATTTCACCCGCGCCATGTTGAAATTGCTCAGTGCAAGGTGAACATTTTAAATGAGAAAGGTCTTCAATGCACAGGGTGGAGCGACTATCGCTCACCCTGATATTGTTTATACTTTGCCAGCCCTGTTTAGACGCAATGGCATCCACCTCTCCATGGCTAGTGCTGACATTTTCCTCAGGGACCTGCAGCAGGAAGTTTGAGGCTTCTGGCTTGGTTTTGGGGCAGTTGGGGTCAAGCGCTAGGCTATGCCCTCCATGTGGCAGGTTGCATGCAGGATGGGTAGGTAGAGATGCATTCTGAGGTAGCAAGGTCTGGGGTAAGCCAGGACCGCTCAGACAATACTTACCCGGGTCGGTTAGGCTGGCTGGTAAGCCCCTTTGGGTGGGTAAGCAAAGACCAACACATGGCTTGCCTAAGGGGAGTCTGCACTGCCCAGCTGCCTCAAACCCTTCAGGGTTGGCTGTGATCAGCTTTCCCAATCTATGAATGGGCAGAGCTTGGAGTCAAAGTGTCACGCCCGAGGGTAGCAGGGGGAACATATGGGCAGCACCGTTTTCCCCTCACCTAGTGCCCATACGCTGGGAGATGTTATAGTTTTTTCCTCGCTGCAGATTTTATACATTTATTAGAATTTAATAGTGACCCTTTGTCCAAGCCTCTGTCTAACGTGTTTATTTAGCGGGTTTCATAGATGACCTGAAACAAAGTAGTCCGAAGAACAAATAAGTGTCCTCTATCGAATAAAAAACACCCCTTTTAACTTTTACCCCCTTTTTACCCCTTTCGTGGTGAGATTTAAAGAAACCATTAAAACAGTTTCTAAAGACACCCATATGCCAAAAAAAAAAAAAAAAGGATGTTAGAACTCCACAAACACAGGAGATACAAAGGGTTCTGTAATTGACCCCCGAATCTAGATTCGCCCCTTTAGGGGTCGATTAGGGCAAAGTCCTGAAATATGTTTTTAAGCATTTTTATGGGTAACCTTTGTGAGCAAAACCCAAGTCGATCTCTCATCGGGCCTAAGAGAGCTTGAGGAATCTGTGAAAACACATGGTGAGCCCAAGCCTAGGCATGTCTACTCAGAAGTAAGTCCTGTTCTAGTCAATGGGGCTTACTCCCAGGTAATGGGAGTAAGGTTACTCCCAGGTTCTAGTCAATGGGGCTTACTCCTTTTCACCCCCTTAGCAGTGGAATTTCTAAAAAATCCCTTCTTAGCGAGTGCTTATGTCACGGAAGGAACATACTCCTCGAATTTCATGTTTCTAGGCCCAGGGGTTGGGGCTGGGTGGTGATGTCACCCCTTTTTTCTTTTGCCCCCTTTTGGAGAGAAATTTCAAAAAAAAAGTTAAAAGGGTTTTTAAAGATTATACAAAGACACCCATGTGCCAAAAGTGAATGTTATAACTCCACAAACACAGGAGATATGAAGGGTTCTATAATTGATCCCCAAATCGAGATTTGCACCTTTCCAGGTCGATTAGGGCAAAATCCTGAAATAGTTTTTCAGCATTTGGACAGGTAACCTTTGTAAGCTGAAACCAAGAGGATATCTCATTGGGCCTGAGAGTTATCGGGCAATCCCTGAAAACGCATTGCACCCCTTTTCACCCCCTTAGAGGTGGAATTTCTAAAAATAACTTCTTAGTGGGTGCTTATGTCATGGAAGGAATGTGCTCCCCGAATTTCACATGTGTAGGTCCAGGGGTTTGGGCTGGGCATTGATGAGTCAGTCAGTCAGTCAGTCAGGACTTGTTCTTTTATATATAGAGATAGAATCTTTATGGCTTTAGGCTTATTTAGTTTTAGGCTGTGAACTAGACTAATCCATCATAATGGAGTTTTCAAGTTCATTTGGTGGGATTACGGATCTAAGCAAATACATACTTCTAAAATACAGTTCCTTCTATTTCTCTACATCATGTAAATCACTTAAATTAAAATCAATTATGTCCAATTACATAGACTAATTAAGTGAGAAAAATGATATTCACATTAACATTACTCGGTCAGGACATAAATTATTCTCCAACTTACAACAGGAACAAATCCCATTCAGTCTGAAAAGAAAAGTAGGCTAACGACACCTATTAAGCATACAACTAATGCTTTGGTCACTTCACTTGCTTTATTATCCAGAGAATCAAGATGACCCACAGAGGTTTGGCAGGACACACAACTGGCCTCTTTGTCATGCCTGCTGTGATAATAGTGAATCTATGATTCCGCAATAGATAGTTCCATAGACATGTACATTAGGGCCCCTGTATCCAGGGGTGGGTGGGGAGGATAGGTTCCCACTCTTTCCGCAGTTAATTGAAACTGCGGAAAAGAATGAACACTATCACTGCATCTCCCACGCACCCCAACGCCTATTACCTATTACCAGTGTGTAGCGCTGGTGCCAAGCTAGTGCGGGTCTTCCTTAAATAGGCTTACCAGATCTCCAACCGGGACAGAGTGCTAGACCGTTAGGAGAAGGAATGTGGGCAGGTGTAGCTTGTTAAGTCCCAGAGCACAATCCTAGGCATGTCTACTAAGAAGCAAGCCCCACTGAACACAATGATGCTTGCTTCTGAGTAGACATGCCTAGGATTGTGCTCTAAGGTTTAACAAGCTACACCTGCCCACATTCCTTCTCCTAAAGGTCTAGCACTCTGTCCCGGTTGAAGATCTGGTAAGCCTATCCTTAAACAAAATGCTATAAGCAGCAGCGTGCTGCTTATAGCACTGCATCTGAATGCTTATAGCAAGCAGCCTCTGTGCTAGAGAGGCTCCGAACATTAACAGGAAGTTCCTGTAAATGTTTGGAGCCTCTCTAGCACCGCGGCTGTTTTCTATAAGTATTCAGACTCTGTGCTATAAGTAGCATGCAGCTGCTTATGGCATTTTGTTTTTAAGGAAGAGCCGCACTGGCTTGGCACCAGCACTACACACACACAAAGGTAATGGATGTGGGGCATGCGGATCCACAGATAAGTGAATCCGCGGATACCGAATCCACAGATACAGGGGGCCCCTGTGCTGGCAAATGCCCGATGGCACAACACCTACATACGCAATGTGGTCTGCTTCTCCTAAACTACAGCCAATTGACAGATTTTATTGTCGTTTTCATTTTTAGCATGTCAAAATTAGTAAATATTTGGCCCTTTCCATTTCAGGGCCGATTTCGTGTTGTCCAATGTAATCAAGATGTGGCCAGTTTACTGCGAACTCTGCCCTTCGCACTAATATATATGTGTGTATTTATTTTTATTTACAATATTTTTACTCCGCTTTTCTCCCCGAAGGAACCCAAGGCGGCTTACAACATGAAAAAAGAATACAATACAAAAAATAATCACTTTTTAAAACAATAAAAAACAGTTAACGAAAACTAATAAAAACAGCATCTAAACATCAATAAAAAGGGATCACATTACAATTAAAACAAGAGCATAAAAACAGCAGCACCCCACCTGTACCAGCAGGATGTTAAAACTGTATGAAAACATGTTAGTGTACTGTATGTGTACTGTATGCAAACATGTTTGCCATTCTAAGATGGACTTGCGACAAATCACAATGTCAGGATTTTTTATTGCTCATAAAGACAATTTGCTCATTTTCTACATTGATAACACTGGACAACAAATTTTAACAAAGGTCATGCCCCCAAGATTAAATTAGTAATTTCTTATAGATTTTGAGGTGCTATGACAATGCAAATGCAAACCGTAGCCAATTTTGCATTTCCATTGTCTTTATGAGCAATCAAAGATCCTGGCGTGGTGATTTGTCGCATTGGCAAAAACAGTGACTAGACGGAGAACACTCAGTAGTATCCTGCGCCATGTTTTCCTTATAAAACAGGCCATATATGAAGCTTTCTGGCATGGAACAGAAATGAATAATTCTGCAAAGTTAATCTGTGCCCATACGGTTACTACTTATATTCAGTTTTAATTATTCATTTTTATTTTGACTCATCCCTTGGTTTTCTCTCATTTATTCCTATCAGTGTATTTGCAATGCACCCAAAACAGTATTTGGAAAGGGGACGCAGACACAATAAGGCAGTGTTTCCCAAACTTTTTCGACCCGCGGCTCCCTTGACCATTGGCGACCATTGGCCGTGGCTCCCCATTACATGATGTTGATGCCTGCCAATTGGAATTGCACTGTATTCCGAGAGGATTCCGTGGCACTCTGCGGCTCCCCTGGCTGGTATCTGCGGCTCCCCTGGGAGCCACGCCTCCCAGTTTGGGAACCACTGCAATAAGGGATACCAAGCAGGCTGAAGTGCTTCACCTCACGTGGAACTACTTGAGAGGAAGCATTCCATCCTGCTATATGTCCCTTACTGTTTTGGAAGTAATTTGTTCTTACATACTAACTCTTGTATTTATTTATTTATTTATTTATTGACAGCCCAAACTTATCCTTTCCCCACCTGCCGATGCTGCTGTGCCAAAAGGACTTTCGCTGCATCCTGTGGGGAGAGGGGGGAGACTGGGAGAGAAAAGGGAAAACATTTCCCTTACCTCCCCACAAGCCTCTCACTCTCCAATGGGTCTCCTCAGACCTGTGCCAGCTCTTTGGCTGGCACAAATCCAAGGAGAGAAAGGGGGAGGGGGTGTTGGGAGGCAAGGAAGGGGATAGTATCCAAGTCGCCGGGTGCCACCCCCTCCCACCTCCCAACAGGTCTCTTGCTTTCCCCATTCTGCCCCGTTCCACCCTCCCCCCGCCCCAATCTATCCCTGCTCCCAACTAACTGCCGTTGGCGGGTGCTTCTTCATCCTCCAGTGCATTGTGCTCTGTGGCCTCTCTGCTGGAGAGGCTTTTGCAACTGGCATCAGGCAGTATCCACTGACAGAACGCTAGTTCCTCCAGCGGATAAGCCCAATAGGATTGGGCTGTAAATGTACTAGTCTGCCACTGGATTGCAGGGTAAAGCCGCCCTTCCTTGGAAGCAGGTCTGCACTTTGGTGGATGTGCCAAATTGCAAATTCAAGCAGGAAGATGGCAGGGGCAATGTTCCTTATAATCCCCATCTAGAAGCTCAGAATACTGCAGAGGCTTTTGCCAAGTGTTCTAGTATACACACTTGTTTCATGGGGGACAAAGGTCAAGACTATTGTGCCTCACCACGGTCCTGTGTAACGTGCCCTTGCAAACACCCAACACTAGCCTGCAGCTATACGCTGCAGGGAGAGATCAACAAGCTGTCTTTCATGAAAGCTTGTCTACCATTACTAGGGGTGTGCGGCATAAAAACACAAAACATCACTTTCTGCTAAAAAAAAACCTGTGAAAAATAAAAAGTAAAATAAAACCATGTAATTTTGCATCATTCTTCATCTGCTGACCCTGTACAACCTATTCAACCTATACCACCTACCTAATACACTTTTAAAGCGGTTAAAATGGGTAAAATGGGCAGAAGAGTCTGGCTCAGTTGGAAGAGCTGCTGCCTTCAAAGCCCGAAGACCGGTGAACTTGATAAGTTCGAGACACGCCGCCGGCAAAAAAGCTGTGAAAGCCTCCAGGAGGAGAGATAAGAGCTTCCAGCTGCGTCGGTCGAGTGTGGGAGGCGCCAGCCAGCAGAATTGTCAGACTGTAAAAAGGATACCACCTGGAAAGTAGCTGTTCATGAGAGATTGGACATTTATATATATGTTGTAAAAAAAAAAAAAAAACCAAGGGGGGTTAGGACAGCCTGCCCATGTACACCGCCTTGGATTAAAGTCGGAGGAGAAATCCAATGACCAAGAAAGGCGGTATATAAATACAGTATATTATTATTATTATTATTATTATTATTATATTTAAATTGGAATAAAAACACATAACACCACTTTCTGCTATTTCATTTTTGTTAAGGTCCCCCCTCCATGGGAGGGGAGTGGGATATAAATCCAATAATAACAACAACAACAACAACAACACAAAAATCTGCAAAAAGAAATAAAACCACAAAAAACCACCCCTAGCTCCCCTAATGCTCAGGATTGTCCGACAAACTTCCAAGGCACTCCTGGATTTCCTCAAACACAATTTGAAAACAATTGCCCTGATGTTAGAGCGCAATCGTATGCATGCCTACTCAGAAGTCCCATTATAGTCAATAGTGCTTGCTCCCATGTAAGTGCGGATAGGATTGCAGTCAAGGTTCTTTATGTCTGACTGCATTGGCTGCTAAGCCTTAGATTGATGAGACTTCCTAGTTGAGTAATGAGACCAAAGAGGGAGACATCCCCTTGTGATTGCCTATGTAAGAGCATAAGACCATTTGATTTCTCACACACAGCAATATAAGGTTATGGTGAAAGAATATGATTAAGGCCAAAAGGGGTAAAGATGATTATAGTATTTGAAACTTTACCAGTCATGATTATGGCTTACTGTCAGGTAATTTTGAAAAACAGAAATTTTGACATATTTTACAGTATACAAGTCTTGTGGCACACCTTGCTGGTTCTTGTAAGATGTAAAGAGAAATAAACTTGGACACTGATATTAGCATCCAGTATCCTCTTTGACAAATAAATAGGCCACTATATATAATAGTCCACTAGAGGGAGCCTTTCTGAATAAAATAGCCCCTTTTTATGTAACCACAAATATTTTTATATACTGTATATTTTTAGAGTCTGAATTCAGAAAGACTATATCATATGAAAGACATACTGAACTTAGAAATCATGAAGGTTTGGGGAAAACTTTAGAAATATTGCATGTAAGTCAAACAAAGTTGAATACACTCTAATAGGAAACCTGTTTTTCTTGCACATCATTTTTTACATTTAAAGTCTTTTTTTTTTAATACCAGCTTGTATGAGACTCTCAGGCAATCTCCTATCCAGGCAGTCACAAGGCAGAACCTGCTTAGATTTCATATTGTAACAGCATCACATGTCCTTCTGCATGTGTGCTTAAAACATATAGGAATGCATTGCATTTTGCCATACTGATACTCAGTGTACTGCAGTTGTGAGCAGGCAGTTTAGTGCATGACCAGTAAGAGGTTCTATTGCCACCAACCTACTGATATATTGCTTGCAAATAAGAAAGTTATAATTACAAATATATAATGGACATGGTGTCTTTACTATAAAGGAGATTTCAGATTTTGCCCACTCACTGTATGTTTGATTTCATAAGTTAGGTTATAAGAAAAAAATCACTGGCTAAAGCAACAGCACAGCAATCGGTCAGGCTGGCGCAAAGCCTTGTGCCGGCCCACATCAGCCCGTGTGCGACGTCAGAAGGAGCAGCACGCACCAAGGATGGTAAGTTTGGCGCCAGGCAGCACGAGGGTTGGTAGGGGGTGTAACAGGGCAGGGGTGGGCAGATCGGGTCCAGGAGGGGGCAGGATTGGCAACACTGGTGTGTGCCGGATCCTATCCCCCTTCCTGGGCCTGTTTTCACTACACGAGTCCTCTTGGACTTGCTCCAGCTATTTAGCTCAGGCAGGTCCGAGTAGATCTGGAAAAATGTCCCCTTACCCTGAGGAGACCTCCGGCCTGCTAATTTCTGCACAGGATGCAGCATAGGCCTCGCTGCATTGGTATGCAGAACGTTAGGTAGGACTAGGCCTGTTTTGGCCTCCAGCTATGAAATTCCAAGTTCCACTCCTAGAGACCTTGACACAAAAAGCAAAGTCTTTTTCTTTTGTTCCCCTGGTTGGCCAGTGTGGAAAACATTTGCACACACATTCACTGAGGATGCAGCAGGTTGTGTAACTCTTATTATGTGCATGGAGTAAAATGATAAATGACTTGTGGTGGCTTACATACTCTACACTTTATCTTTCAAAATAATAATAATAATAATAATAATAATAATAATAATAATAAACAACCAGTATTTATATATCGCCTTTTCTTTGGTCATCCGATTTCTCTTCTGACTTTAATTCAAAGGCGGTTTACATGGGCAGGCTTTCTAAACCTCAAGGGGTTTTCACAATACAATAATATATTCTAATCTTTCATAGAGCCCTTCATTCTTGATGGTTTCTTTCACAGCCCAGCTCTCTCTCTCTCTCTCTCTCTCTCTCTCTCTCTCTCTCTCTCTTTGACATTCACCTCACTACGCTTCAACTGATAGGCAACCTTGACTCTCACTCAAGTGCAGCTGCAGTTCCACTCTCCCACAGAGGCTCTTCAGCTTATCAGCTCGGCGTGCTGGCAGCTCTCCAACAGACACTTCCAGCCGTCTCGAACTGCCGTCCTTCAGATCTTCAGGCATATTTGAGACAGTCGCTCTACCAACTGAGCCAGACCTCCTACCTCAAAACCTCTGCTATCAATAGACTCATGTCAGGCTGAATTTTTACATAAAAACTGAAGTACTGTAACAATATTTGTTTGCCGCAAAAATGATTCTAGCTGGTTTTCTTGAGAATATAAACATGTACGTTTATGCAGTACAAATGCTAGACAACTGTTTATTTGCCAGGAGAAACAATAACTGAATTTGATGGCACTTTTCACATGGTGTCATGTCAAACCTGAATGTTTTCATCCTAAATGGAAAATCTCTCGATTCAAGCAGCAGGTCTAATGTTATCTATGTGCAGTAATTCAGCCTTATTTTCTAGCATGTTAATTTCTTTTTGTGGATTTTAAGCAATAAGGATGGTGGTTCTTGGAGTTAAATTAGGCATCAGATTGCAGACTAATTCACCATGGACTATTTGCTTAACTACTTTTTCCGATAGGATTTGAAGCATTTCTATACCAGCAGTTGTCTTCCCTATATGACTGCTAATTGACTTGTTGTCCATATGCTGGCCCCTTAAATGTTTTTACTTTGTCTCTTCCCCCCACTGTGCCTTGATGAAGTGGTGCTCTAATGTACTGTGGCATCATTGTTGTATTAGAGAAAGCTGATCATAAAAAAGTTCCACACTGTGATAAGTGCTAGTTATATCCATTCATTTCAAACAAGCATCTCCACGCAGCCAAACCACAAGCGGTGATCTTATGAAGTACAGTACAACTGTTTATGGCAAGAATGAAGGTGGACAAAGACCACATCAAAAGCCTAAAGGGAAGTCTAAAGGCTCTTTTAACATCAAGAACTCAAAGAGATGCAGTTTTGCTAATGCATTTCAACCACGCCTTTCCACTGATCCATGAAAGTTTAGTTATCTAACAGATATTGACATGATGATTTCTTTTCCAATTCTAGTTTCTAACTATCGATATATATCTATATATTAAACCAGGAAGTTAAACAATTACAAAAAAAATATTTTATGCCAATAAAGGATTCTGACTTGAATTACAAAAATTAGTTCAGTTCCAGTTCAGGTTAATATTTTTTACGCTCTGTTTCAGTTACAATTCAGACACAAACATTGAAATGTGGGTCAGTAATCGGTTCATACATTTTGAACAGGTTCTGAACAGGTTTAGGTACACTTCACGCAGAATAATATCAAACACAATTGATTTAAATATGTAAGAAAATAATTTTAGTGTTGTTTTTATTTTATTTATTTATTTTTCACATTTTTATACCACCCTTCCTCCAAGGAGCTCAGAGTGGTGTACATATTTCCTCCCCTCCTTTTTGTCCTCACAACAACCCTGTGAGGTAGGTGGGGCTGAGAGTGGCTGGCCCAAGGTCACCCAGGAAGCTTCGTGGCTGAGCAGGGATTTGAACCTGGATCTTCCAGGTCTAAGTCCAACTCCCAAACCACTACACCATCCTGGTTTATGCCCCCTTTCCCTGCATATATTGTAGGGTATATCATATTTATTGCTTTGAGGAAGGGAATAAAAGTCAAGGAACTGATTTTTCCTTAAGAATGTTTTTGGGGTCAAAATACACATGATGCTAGAAGTTTTATTAGTCCTTTTGTGTGTGTGTGTGTGTGTGTGTGTGTGTGTGTGTTTAAACACACAGTTAAATAGTAGATGTAGGGAGATAATCAGCATTGGGACTGCAGCTCACAGAAAGTGGATATTTCGTCCTATCTGCAACTACTACATCTCTCAGTAGGTTATTTTTCTTTTGATATTATCTCTCCTACTTCCAATTCCTTACGGCTCTCTTTTCTTTCAAGAAGTCCCGCTAACGTAGCAAGAAAAAAAACTTACTTGTTTAGAATTAATGGTAAATTGACAACAAGGAACTGCTGTGCCTCCAAGGCAACACAAAAAAGCCTCTAAGTAGCAGTCCTAGGCCCTGTTTCCTAATCTCCCTTGCTTTTTCATCCTGATTTTCAGAAGGTTCCTTGGAAAGCATCATTTCTCCAAATATAGCTGGAGTGACCCCTCCCACTCCTCAAAAGAATACCCTGAGTGACTAATTACTGAGCTGGTTTTGAACCAGTTACTACATTTTGCACTGAAGGGTTTGGTTCTGTTGCAGGTTCGAGGGAACCAAGAGATGTTTGCTTGTTTCAGTTCCAGTTCACTGAAAACTCTCAACCAGTTTTGGGTCTGGCTTTAGGTTTGGTTTGACTCCTTGTGTTCATTTTTTTTTCAAAAACAGATCTATACTTTTACTATTATTGTGCAGATTATGTGAAAAGCTGAATATTTGTATAGATATAGTGAACCACAGCAAATCTGTGACATATTATCTGTCCCTCCTTTATAGTTCTGCTACCTTCCCTGTAGATTTCAAAAGTGGACACTAAGGAAACCAAGCAAATCTACCAGCACACTAAGACGAGGTGTATCACAAAACGCGATTATAAGCAACAATCTCCAGGCAGGCAACCCAGCAAGAAAGGTAATCAGATGTCTCATGGTTCACAATGGCAGAACTACTAAATAGGAAAGTACTAGCAAAATGTCAAGCCCTCTCTCTCTCTCTCTCTCTCTCTCTCTCTCTCTCTCTCTGGGGGGGGGTCTATATATTTCAGGAGCTTTGAGAAATGGAAGGAGGAAGTGTGTTTCTGTGCATTCATTCTACACATAGAGAAAATAGACATTTTCAGACATTATTACTCATATGATATGAACACACATAAGGTAGGTCAGGGTGGAGTCTGTGGCTGTGATGTAGGATCCCATGTGTGTACATTCTAATGTCTGAAAAGGGCTATATTCACACATACACGCAAAACAGCATTGTCTAAGAGAAGCACACATTGCTTTCCTCAGATGAGTGACTGGTAGCCAGTCCCTTATACAGTACATGAGAGTACACTTGAGAACACAGCTGAGGTGAGGGTTAAATCTGCTCTCTGCCTTTGATAACTCCAGTGTCAGGCAAGAAGACCAAGGGAGAAGGGCAGGCTGAACAAGGGGAATATTTCCTAGTGGTTAGCATACACATAGATTCAGGATAAGAGACCAGGGGATGCAGAAGGTGAAAACAAGGGATCTGAGAGGATCAGGAGCAGGGCATCAAGGATGTGGGGGAGAGGGATACAGATACAAGGGAGCCTTGGCCAGGAAGCATATAAGGAAATGAAGTCAGGAGTGATGAGGGGAGGTTTTAAGGATTTATACTGATTCATGCTGATTTTAAGGAGAAGAGGCAGAAGACAGGCAGAAGACAGGCATAAGCTGGCCAGTAGGGGAGAGCTTGACAGGGGCTGGGGATAAAACAGAGAAAGACACCAGGAAGGAGAGAGGGAAGCAGCTGGGACAAGAGGGAAGCAAGCCAGAAGACTGGAAGAGGGTTGGAGACATGGGAACATATCCACGGGTTCGCTACACTTGGTATGCACAATTCCATTCCAATTCATACAGTGAAAAATATTAGTTTTTTCTGATCTGATGTGCTATAAGCTTATGCAAATTTTTACATGGTACCAATCCCTGGCACATTGGGGAAAAATTGCCAGTCCACCACATTAGAAAGTTTGAGAAGCACTGTCCTAGATCAAAGCCTGTCTTATTTGTCCTATTGAACACAATAGGAATCACTGATGTAGCAATATGGAAAAGAGTCAGTAGAGGGCGCTGATTTTATACCAGATCCCTAGAGACTATTTTAGGCCACACCCTAACCATTTTGTCAGTTGTTCCAGAACTAGAGGCCTGAATGGAAGTGTTCTGAAATTTGACCTTGAATAAAGTATTGTTTTAAACATTTAGAAGTGGGTGATTTAAAGCACGAAAACAACTGTGATTATCTGCTACCAGTATAATCAAACTCTTTCCTATGCACTTTATAGTACAAATGTATTTCATGCATCCAGAGTGTCTAGTAATTATTTTTAATATAAAAATGAAACAAAACACAAAACTTAAGTATGATCTGACAATCTAGTCTAAGTAGAAATGGACTTAGCAAATTCTGTTTGTCTTGTCTGATTATTAAGACAAATAGTCCATCTATGACATAGAGTTGGGTTGATTTACTTTGACTGAAACCTGTACTGTGACTTTAAAGCCAAAGGGATTAAATATGCTTCTATATTAAATTCCTCTAGAGTTACGTTTACCATCCGTACCGGAAATTCTGGGACAGTCCGGGAACCCGAGCTCGGGTCCCGAATTTGTCCCGGAACGTTTCCGGGCCAGTGCAAGCCCCCGCAGCTACTTTGGAGGCTTTTAAAATTTTAAAACTTACCTTTTTTCTGGCGGCGGACATCTTGGATCTCACAAAATCTCATGAGATCCAAGATGGCAGCACCCAAATCTTGTGAGGGTATGAGATGCCCTCCGCCAGATGGCCATCCAAGATGGCCACTGCCAGAAAAAAGGTAAGTTTTAAAGTTTGCTGGAGGCTGCTGGGGCTGGCGGCTGCGGGCTGGGGTTTGCTGTTGGAGGCTGGGGGCTGCTTTTTGCTGTTAGCCAAAATGAATTTGGCTAACTAAAATAAATAAATAAATAATCCGGCCGCCCGGGGGTGTGTGTCCTGGTTTAGAACCGGGAAAATCTGGTAAGCCTACAGAGTTGCCGAGATATCATTTTTTTCTGCAATTAGCTGAAAACAGAATTAAACTACACATTCCACAAAGCATTTAATATAGCACTATATGAATTAACAATGCTTGCCTCAATGGCCAAGATCCTTCTATAATGTCTACTCACAAGTAAGTTCTTCTGGCAACTTCAAATAAAAGTTTATTTCTTGCAGATTCGATCCTCTTTATTGTTTCCTGTTGATCCCAGCTGGGAGATTAGTGAATAATTGCTGCCACTAAATTACTCCAATTTCCATTTCTGTTTCCAAGAACGGGGGAAATTACTGATTTCTTTTCATTTTTTTAAAAAATCTTTTAAAATAAGGAAATAGCACTATTAAAAAATAATGAGAAAATCAATTATTTAAGTCCTGCCCCCCCCCTTCTCTCCAGAAACAAAAAAAACAATATTGGGTCAATTCAGAGAGGCTATTTAAAAAAAAAAAAGAACATAGCAAAGCCCTACTGGCTCAGGCCAAAGGTCCACCTACTACTCCAGCATCCTGTTTCCCACAGTAGCCCCACCAGATGCCTCTGGCAAGTCCACAAGCAAGAGAGAAAGGCAGACTTCTCTCCTGCTTTTGGTCCCCTGCAACTGGTATCCAGAGGGGTGCTGCTGATGCTGAACCAGGATGCTTAGCCATCCTGACTAGTAGCCATTGATAGGCCTGTCCTCCATGACGTCGTCGAATGCCCTTATAAAGCCATCCAAGCTAGCAGTCATCACAACATCTTGTGGCAATGAATTCCACAGAGTGGTTATTTATTTAAAATATGTATATCTCAACTCTTCCCCCCCCCCATTATCAGGACACTCAAGGTGGCTTACAAAAAAAAATCACGATAAAATAGTCGTACAATTAAACATACATAAAACACAAAGAACATCAGAAACGATAAAAATCAAAAGCAGTACAAGCAGCTTCACAATAATACCTTTTGAATGCTTAAAATTGATTTAATTCAATTTGAGATCTCTTTTGCCACATATATAAGACTAATCTGCTAATTTAACCGGGCACCAATTTATCTCTCTCTTATTTCTTCCCTTAACAATTGCAATCCTTTCCCCCGGGGAGGCCTCCAGCTGCACCGACGCTGGTCTGATCCTGCCCAGGATCCAGCGCAACATGCTTTTGCATGCTGTGGCAGCCCTGGACAGGATTGGGCTGCCCAACATATTTACAGCCAATCTTTTCTTTCTATTGCCTATGGTTCTCAGCTGTGATTAAAACAGCCTCTGAGGAGAGGTATACAATATTTAGAATGGTGATTCTTTTCAAAGCCTATTTATTGTTTTCATCTGGACCAGTGTTGATGAAGGGTATGATCCAGTTAAAGTTTAACACTTGCAAATTCCATTGATTTCAAAGGAGAAGACTGAAAGACATGCCTAACTCTCCACTGAAATAAATGGGACGTCTTGCCTGGAACATACAGCTGTCTTGTTGTGATGACTATTCCTTATACACATTCTCAAAAGACATGATGTGCCTTAGCATTCACCATCTTTCGACTGCTAATTCTTTGCTCTTGTTGAATCTGAGGCTCTTGGAGAATTTTAAATACTACCACAAAGTTAATAGTTTGTTTGGCGTGCTTTCTTTCTGTTTAGGGGCATTGTTCCCTTTTACTTCTTACTGTAGCTTAAATATTCATATGGTTTTATTCTACACTTCTTCTCTGCATTTGACAATATTTCTCTTTCAGTTTGTGTGCTGGATTATGTTTCAAGTTCAATATGGACCTTTTATTAAGTGGAAAACCCAATGCATACTGAGCAATCTGTTACGAGTTCCAGTTGTATGTGCATAGCATGGGAACTCCTGCATTCATAGGGGCAAATTGTTCTATCTCCTGTTGAACTCAGGGACGGTCAGACTTTAAAGACTCTTCTGAACTGCTCTTCAACAGGATGTAGCACAGACACAGCTGCAGCTTTCTTTTCAATCACAGCACTCGGCTTCTTTTCAATTCTCTCAACACTCTTCAGATCAGTCACTAGCCGCTTTATCGTGGGTTCCATGCTGAATTGAGCATCCCGGAGTCTTTTTTTTTTCTCCACTGCTGGAGAACACTTTCAAATCAAGGAAACCCTTGTTTGCATTTATATTCACTGATGCATTTTATGAGAGCTTTGAACACATTCAAACATTCAAATCAAATGTTACAGGATAGCCCTGCAATATCCTAACTCAGTAACGACCCATCTGCACATACATGATGACATGAGATAGCATCACTACCCTGACACAGGGCGCAATCCTGTGTAACTCTTGCACCGGTGTTAACAGTAGATCCCCTGGTGTAAGAGCACTTATGCCAGGTAACTTGCCATATGCCGACGGACGCAGGACGGACACCGGCTTAACCCCCCTCGGATGACTCACATGCGCAATTCAGACACGGAACAGATGCCGGCGCAACTGCGCCAGTGCAGGGGACATTGCGGGGACGTATGAATGCCCCAAGAATTCCCCCTGCGCCGGCAGAGTTGCGCCGGCGTCCGTTTCACATCCGAACTGTGCATGTGAGGCATCCGAAGGGGGTTACGTTGGTGTTCGTTCTGCATCCGTAGGCATATGGCAAGTTACACTGGCATGAGTGCTCTTACACCGGGGGATCTATTGTTACATCGGTGCAAGAGTTACACAGGATTGGGCTGACAGTCTTACTATGAGGAGGGGGAAGAAATAACTGTTTCATTGTTCCATCCTTCAAAGCAGTGGCGTTGCTAGCCCCCCCCCCCGCTGCCCAGGACCAGGTGATGTTGCACTGCCCCTCACATAGTGCCCCCCCTCGCTTCTGGAAAGGCTCCATTTGGAGCCTAACAAAAGTGAGGGTGGGCGGGAGAGCCTACTTCATTCCAGAAACCAGTGCTGTGGCCGCTCCTCACAAGGAGACTGTGCATACCGTCCAGTGCAATGAAGGACCCTCACCCAAAGGCACCTATACTGCTGCTTCAAAGCAAAAATCCTTCTAGATTTGTACATCAGCACAGGAGACAGGACTGCTACACCTCTAGTTAAATTATGCAATTCACAAAATGGCAAGGCAGGTGAAGAGGGATAGTCTTCTAATTGTGAGAGAGAAGGAGAGAGAGAGAGAGAGAGAGAGAGAGAGTTTTCCTCTCTATATATCAGGGGCCTCCAAACCCCGGCCCACGGGCTGGATCTGGCGCACCAGAAACTGTGTCCGGGTGCAGCCCGGCGCTGGCAGAGTCTTACCGTTCCACCTGGTTCCACCCGGTAGCCTCCTTTCTTTGTCTCCGATCTTTGCAGAAACCTGTGCTGGGCAGCCGCTTCCGCTGCTCTGCGCCCCAATTTCCTGGGAGAAGCGGAGGCAAAGATTGGAGGCAACCAGGCAGAATGGTAGTGCTTCTGGGATTCCACCATCTCATCAGTTTTAGTGCCAGCCACATACAGGAATTCCAGTGTGTCCTTACTCTCTCAGGAGGATGTCACTTCCCTTATATTGATTCTGGGGAGAAATCAGGGCTGCACAGAGCCTCCCTATTCTGAGGGACTTAAAATGGTGGATACCTCCAACTTGATGACCTAATTTTCCCAAAGCACACTGCAGAACCTCTCACAGCATACTAGTGTGCCCCAGCAGTCAGCTTTGGAATAACTGGTGTAAGAGAACAAAGACTTTGGAGGATTTGGTTTTAAATAAACTCACAAAACGATACTGGCATGGCGGGGGGCGGGGGAGGTCCATTATCACATGCTAGTGATGTTACAGAGAACTTGTAACAGGTGCCTGCAACATTCACACAACAATTTTCCACCTGACTATCACAACTGCAGTAGATGCATAATCCAGGCAGAAATATTGAGTTTCACAGGTAGAAAATGTGATATCCCTGCCAGAAAAGTGCAACCACCCACGTGTACTCTGCACAACAAGTAGGTAACAAACATGCCTTCATTGCAGAAAATCATTCAGGCCTTCAAGGAGAAGATCTCTCCTTTCATATCTTTTGAGGATTCTTCAGAGTTGTCTGTTAATAACTTTCCTCAACAGGAGTTTTGTGGATATTACTGTGTTGGCTGTTTTGCTTTCACAGACTGTACTGCTTTTTACTATATATTTATCGTTTTATTTGATGCCACTAATACTAAATTATTTAGCACTGATAGTATGTTCTAAGCACTGGTTTTTGAAATGTTTGTTTTTCTGAACTGATATTTAACTCAAGCATGTCCATGATGTTCAACTGAATGTCCTCTTCATGGTTTCACATTTATTTCTCTCATGTGGATGTTTATGAAGGGATGGAAATTTGTGTGGCATGATAAAATAGAACAAATGGCAATTAATAGCCAAATTATACAGCAACAATAAAAGTTGACAATGGAAAAGTTTCAAAAGTTCTAGTGTCACATAATGGGGTTTAGCATCTCAAGTTTTAGTTGCAAACTGTGAGCAACTCTCTTATGTTTCACCTGTTTTTTCCCATTTTTTCCAAGAGTATTTTCATCTCCTTCTGTTCTTTAAGACCCATATTCACAATAATTTGTAGAAACACAGCACAAAAACAGATACACTGTAAAAGGGAGTGTGTAATGCACGTGTGTTGAAAGAATGGGGACACGCTACCCAGCAGGCAATGTGTCTCACACAGCTGCTTTCCAGACTGTATGCTGAAAATCTTGGTATGGATAAAGAGCGATGGTTTTAATAAGTGCGGTATGGATAAGTGGGTTAGCCCAATCCTACTTAACTCCCCATTGGCAATGCAGCTGCGTCAATGCGGTGCACGCTAAATCCCACAGGGGAGTTTCAACATCCAAAGGCCTTCTCGGGGAAAGGAAACATTTGTTCCTGTGCCCTGGGGTAAGCCCATGCCAGAGCGCTGGGTCTACTCGGACCTGCACCAGCTCTATAGCTGGCGCACGTCCACGTGGACCCAGGTTGGGGGATTGAGGCCAAGAAGGGGGTTAGGATAGTGGTATGCACCACTGCAGCCGATACTGCCCCCTTCCCTGCCCCAAACCGCCCTTCCCCCACCCCTCCCCTCTGCGTTCCACCCCTTCCCTTTTTCCTCCAACCCCCTGCGCCAACTTACCAGCACTGGCGAGCATCCCTGGTCTGCTGGTGTGCGTACCTGGCTGCTCACTGCTTGCAGCAGTCAGTCTGAGCCGAAAGGCTTGCCATAAAAGGGCCCTACGGCACTGGAGCATATTGGCAGCGCAAGGCCCAAAATCCACATAATGAATGTATGGATAGCGGGGGAAGAGTGTACAGTAGTATACCTACTAATGATGGGGCAGAATAGAGGCTTTGCACTGTAATCATACCCACATCTACTCAAAAGTAAGTCTCATTGATTTCAGTGGGACTTGAACAGGATTGCAGCCTCAAACAATTTAATAAATGCAACAAAATTAAGGGATACATATATTTTTACATGGCTTTTAACCCCGTAACTCTACATTCTGGGTCCATTACTGCAGGCTATGAAACCTTCACAGCTTATCTAAGGGGTTGTTCTTTGAAATGCTGCAAATAATGTTACAGCAACATTTAATACCTGTAACACTGCACAGTTTTCAAACTGAAGCTTACAACTTCTAGTAGCATGTGTCAAAATATGTATCCTAGTAGATTTGTATCTGTCAGCAGATAATATTAACTAAATATTCAACCAGCATGTTTCTTCTAAAGGAAATCTGTCTCAGCAAATACAGCAGCTGCATTTAAAGCTCTGTTTATTAACTACAGTAATAATTTCAGTCTACACCAGAAGGAACTGTATCTCTAGACATGTAAGATTTTGGTCTCTATCCTTAGCTAAACCTCATAAGCCTAATATTGTTAATAGGATCAAACCATACAAAATGAACAGAATGCAACAAGGATTTGGTATTTTAGTGGGGCTAGTTCTTTTGTTACCATCTCTTTATGCTTTATGTTGTAAACAGTTACAGTATATAGGAGCAGTGTGTGTGTGTGTGTGTGTGTGTGTGTGTGTGTGTGTGTGTGTGTGTGTGTGTGTGTGTGTGTGTTTGAATTGTTCTATTTCTTTTTGTTATTAAAAACTCTATTCATTTAGTTATTCATTTGCTAAATTCAAATTAATTTGGATTTCATTGCAATCATTTTTGTCACTCCCATTTATTTACATTTATCTTCCAGTGTTGCCATGTTTTCTCCAGAATGCCCCAGACACTTCATCATTCCAGGACACATTGCAAAAAATTGTGGTCACAGGAAGCAGTTGCTAAAATGAACTATGCTGCCACTGGTAACAGTGACAGTCACTTCATTTGTAGCTCTAGCATTTGTTTCATAACTCAAGATGAATGAACCAAATAGACCCCGTAGTATTAAATGTTATCATATTAGAGGGAGGGAGAGAGAATCTCTCTTACATCCCAGGCCTAAAACGCCATTGAGGTAATGGGATATTTAATTCCATGTCCCAACAGGGATCCAAAAGTTCCTGCATGAGCACTAAGTCCTTCTGAAAACTTTCCTTGATTCTACTTCTGAGTGTAGCTTCCTGTATAGGGTACACGCTGCTCTGAAGGATCTACATTTTCTAGAGTACCTTCTAGAGTGATAGGAGGATTGGAGCAGGAAGGAAATTTAGGTGCTCTCTCTCTCTCTCTCTCTCTCTCTCTCTCTCTCTCTCTCTCTCTCTCTCTCTCTCTCTCTCTCTCTCGCACGCATGCAAGCACAGATCTTTAGAATGCACCCCATGTGGTTAGATTGAATGTGCACATTGTTTTTATGATGCAAGAAAAGTTAAATGCAATGAAAATATCCATATCTCCATATCTCAAGTAAGTAGTAGTAAATGGAGACCTAGGCAGTTTTTATGTGGCTATAATGTTTATGGTGTAAATTCCCTGGGATTATTTCCAGTCTTTATCCCCTCTTTAATGCAGCCCCTTGATAAACTGGATGAGATGGTGGTCATTATACCAGTCTTTACTACTGGAGATAAAGCCATTCTAAAACACTAGGGCCTCAATTCTATTTGGCTTTGTACTGCCTTGGTGGCACAAAATCCGAGCCACTGTCATGCACTGCTGGGCAGATGCCACAAATGGCGGGTTTACTTAAGAAAGAAGTTAAAAAATAAACCTACCACAAATACCATACCGTTGTATTCAAAGAAGCAAAATGTTGTTCCTTGCTTAAAAACTACCCTACATAAAACATTAAGCAGCTTTTAGCTTACTTAGTACAGATGATAGCAAGATTAGAAATCCAAGACCTGCTTAGCTAGCTCAGCAGAGACACACAATATGGAATCCAGTGGAAATAGATGGATCCAGTGGAAATAGCTCCATGAAGACCTCTAACAACAGCCTGATCTCTAACAGGAAAATGTGGCTATGAAATAGACATATAGATCCATGACGTTATAACTATAGTTTGCAGAATGTTTTGCCTTATCCTAGCCAGGCAATACACGTCTTGGTTAATTTGATGTCTGGACTTATCAGGAAACAGCAGCCAAGAAAGAGCAGTGGCTACATGCAGCCTAGGCCATTAGAAAGGAAGGCAACTTTGTTAAAAGATTATATTTAACTCACAGCCCAATCCTGCCTAAGTATCCAGCGGGTGGCCTAGGTCGCCTGCTGGATCCTATCCCCGTTTCAGGAGCAGCCCGGAGGTCTACTCTGGGGAAGGGGACGTTCTTCCCCTTCCCCCGGTGTAACGCGGAGTTAGGAATTAAGATGTCTGAGGGCGCAATCCTGCCATAAAGCATGTTCGCGACGACTTTAGACTAAGGGCGGCTGCCATGGAGGCCGGCCACCCTCACTCCTCCGCCAGATCGTCCCCGCAGCCACCAGAGATTTTAGCTGGCGCAAGTCCAAGGAGGCCATGTAATGGCCTCGCCAGCCCGGGAAGGGGATGGGGATATGGTGGCCACCGTCCCCGCCCCCCTCCCTCGCCGCCCGGTCCGTCCCCGCTAGTGCTGTACTTACCATCTCCGGTGGCTGTGGGAATGATCCGGCAGCGGAGTGAGGGTGGCCGGCCTCCATGCCAGCCACCCTTAGTCTAAAGTCGTCGCGAACATGCTTTACGGCACATTCACAATGCCTTGGAACGGCGGAGCGCTTGCTCCGCCATTGTAACTTTAGGTGGGATTGCACCCTCAGACATCTTAATTTCCAACTCTGCATTACAATTACTCAGTCATAAGATTCCTTACTAAGGCACTACATCATTCATTCATTAAGGCTTCCTATTCTTAATGCTATGAATCTCAAGTATACATAATCTCTATAACATCATCTTCAGGATAAGGTATCATATATATATATATATATATATATATATATATAAATCGATGTACCCTCTGTATCTATTCTGGTATGAGGATAAAATATATTGGAACTGCCTTACCATGGTATAGCTGTGAGCCACCTTCATGAGCTCTGTGCATCCTTGCGCATCTGCAAATGCCCGGATTCCCAAACAGTTAGATGGATGTAAAAGCTTCATCAGAAAATGACAGCACACTTCAACTACTTGAGAGAGCTGAAGGAGACATGCAGCTGCCAGGAGGTTTTCAATGGTATCTTCCTTAAGTTCCAAGCAACCTGCATAAGAGATGAAGATACACATGCAAATGTTGCTTCCCATATGTGTACACCTGATTTTACTACAGAAGCAAGATGGAAAATGATCAAGCATTATAAAAGCCAGATTAAAAAAAATCCAACCAAAACCCAAATACACAATTATTTAGCAGTCATTATGTTTGCATCTGGAATAGTTTAGAAGGAAATATAGCACTATCGTTCTTTCCTTGCATTCCTGAATTAAGCATTCTGATTCAACTTCCTTTGTTAGGCACCAGTCTTCCAAAAAAAGTGGCAGTGCACAGAAGAATGTGGCATACAATATTTCCCAATGGTATATTGAATTGCACTATGAAACAAATTAAACATTTGAAGTTTGGAGAGACCTAGTCCTGTGAGATGCCAATTTCTCATTTTTCATTCCCTAATGGAGAAAAGTCAGAGGAAGACAGGAACCTTTAATATCTTTGTTTTCATATTTAGATTTCTAAATGGATGCATAACATTGTAGGCTGCAATTCTATACACACTTTCCTAGGAGTGCCGTAAGCCCCACTGAACAAAATGGAGCTTACTTCTGAGTTGACATACATACGATTGTGCTGTTTCTAAGTGAGCCTGCAATCTTTAAATTTCAGCATGTTCACCAAGGCAGCCTTGCTAAAACGTGATGTGATGCCAACAACATGATCAGCCACTCACATACAGCTCCTTGCTATATATCTTCCACCTAATTTCAGTCAGTAGAGTTGACAATAAACTAGCTACATATAATGCTAACCTAAGCCCTCCCCAGGATGGCACTATTGATTCAGGTAAACATTGTAAGTCATTTGGGGGAGCAAAATATGAATTGGATTTCTCCTCTGACTTCCCAGGCAGTTTACATGGGCAGGCTTTCCCAACCCTCCTAATGTTTTTTTTAACAATATATAAATGTTCAATCTTTCATGAACAACTACATTCCAGATGGTGTCCTTTGCAGTCTGGCCTCTCACTGGCCGCCTCCCACTCTCGGCCGACACAATTGGCAGCTTTATCTTTCCTCACATAGGGTTTCACAGCTTTTAGTCAGTGGTGTGTCTCGAACTGCCGTTCACCAATCTTCAGGCTAACAAGGTGGCAACTCTGTCAACTGAGCCAGACCTCCTGAATTAAGATAGTTGTAAGGACTCAGAAAAGCAAGTGTATGTATGCACAGAATTGCAATCTAAATTCCACTGAAGGCAATGGGAGCCAAGAATGTCATGACTATTGTCATGCTGAACAGTCACACTAAGGAATTTTTGGCTTCAACTCAGGGATGTGGGAGGAACGTGGGGGGGGGGGGTTTGCCAACCTGGATCAAAGCAGCTTACGAAGTTGATGGGCAGCTGTCCTTTCATTTTTTCCTTTGAACATTTTTTTTTAATTTTTGCTGCCTCTTTGGTGGTGGCAACAATAGCAGTGGTGAAACTCTTCTTAGCAGTCAGATCTTGCCGTCCTCTTCCATTTCCCACCCCCCAAATACCCCGGGAAAGAAGCTACATCATGATACAGCTCATTTTGAGGGGGCTTATGGGGGGAAATAACACACACCAAAAGCTTCTTCAGAATGTCATTTCATGATGATATAGTTGTATTCGTAGGGAATTTTGGGGACAAAAAGCATGGTGGAAGCCAGCCACCAAAAAGTGCTCCATCACGATTGCTGCGTCTGTCAAAAAAAAGCAGCAAAAAGGTTGTACACTTAAAGGAAAATAAAAAAGGACAGCAGATGCAAATAGCACCTGCCCCCAAAACTTTCAAAGAATGTCTCAGCCCCCCCCCGCCACCCCCCGCCAAAATACCTCTCATCTTTACCATCAGCTATTGGAATGGAATGGCCAGCTGGTGGCGCAGCAGGTTAAACCGCTGAACCATGAGCTGTCGATCGAAAGATCGGCAGTTCGAATCCGCAATGGGGTGAGCTCATGGCCAGTCAAGGCATACCTTTACCTTTACCTTACTATAGATATACAGGCCAGCGGGTGGCGCAGTGGGTTAAACCGCTGAACCATGAGCTGTCGATCGAAAGATCGGCAGTTCGAATCCGCGACGGGGTGAGCTCTCGTTGCTTGGCCAGTTCCTGCCAACCTAGCAGTTCCAAAGCATGTTAATGCGAGTAGATAAATAGGTACCGCTTGCGGGAAGGTACAGTGCTCCGTGTTCCAGCTGCATGCTACGGCAAGGAGAGTCATGCCGGCCACATGACCACGGAGGCGTCTTTGGACAACGCTGGCTCTTCGGCTTTGAAATGGAGATGAGCACCACACCCTAGTCGGACATGACTGGACTTAATTGTCAGGGGATACCTTTACCTTTTATTGGAATGGAGAACATTGTAATACCTGCTTCATCTGTAGTCACCACTAACTTGTACCCTGGTTTCAATGAGCTTGCAATGGGGCAATCATAAGTGTAGCTGGATCACAGCCAATAAGTTTAATTTCAATATACCGTAGCTATAAACATATACTCTATGTGTTTGTGATACTTTAAAGCCAGATGCTTTAAAACACTGAAAAGGAATGGCTTAAATAGGGTAACCATATGCTTTAGGTAAGATGACAACATTTATTAAGCATGACAAGAAAGTACAAGTTATTGAGTGCTTACAGATGTTAATAAATTTGCCTTCATTTTTGGCAATTACTGAATAATCATTTCATTTTAATCTGTTCACAAATGCACAAATTGGGCTAACTACAAAAGTGATGCTTAAGTCTCCATAGATGGAATATTTCAGCTGTTTGTCTCTATATTTGAAATCAAATCGGATGACTTTAATGTGAACTTGACACAATAAAAATAAAAAGATCTTTCAGGTTATGAAAGCTTTCAAGACTAAGACCAGTCATGAAATAGGAACTACACTTGACAGCAACAAAAAGACCAGAGCTTCCAACTTCTTAGTTACCCTGTTTCCCTGAAAATAATACCTCCCTCGAAAGTAAGACCTACCGTCTTTTTTTTTTTTTTGCTGGCACTCATAAATATAAGACCTCCCCTGAAAATAAGACCTACCGTGGTTTTTTGGGAGCCAAGATTAATATAAGACCCAGTCTTATTTTCAGGGAAACAGGGTATAGTCTGTTTTAGATTGTCATTTAACCTGAGAGAGAGAGAGAGAGAGAGAGAGAATTGAGATAGAAAAATATTCTAAATGTATTTCTGATTTATTAGCTACTGAAAAACTGCTCAGGGCACAACACTGGAAGAAAACAGAAGTACACCATCAACTGACATATGGATAAATGAGGTTGCAGCAATGTCAAAATGGATACATTTTATTAAGTGTAGAGAAAGCTAGTATAATTTAGGGGTGGCCATGCTGTAGCACCAGACAAAGCTAAGACCTGGTGCTGCTATTCCTTTCCTCCGCTTCTTCTGTGCCAAGTAACAAAGGTTCTCTGCTTTTTATGCAGCCTCAAGGCAATGTTGTTCATGCCGCAACTACAGTGCAAAAGGCAGCCATGTTTCCTTGTCATGTCATGCTGCTTTTTGCATGTATAGGCATATCTGTGAATCTTAATATGTTTTTCAGCACAATCCTATCCAACTTACACCACTGGTGTAACCAGTGGGGGAGGGCAGGGTGGGAGGCTTTGGAGGGGAGATTTAAATCCCCCTTGAATCTCCCTTAGGAGGGGATTTGAATCCCCTTTCCGTTCTGGGTCCTCCCGTTCTCACTGCACCGCTGGTTACACCGGTGGTGTAAGTTGGATAGGATTGCGCTTTGTATTATATTCTGCAGTGTTAAGAGTCTAATTTTATATTATTATTATTTTAAAAAAAGAATTATAAATATGTGAGGCAGGTGAAAACCACCTGGTCACAAGATTCTAGAGCCAACCTTCTGGTACTTTTTACTGCCTACCTTGTTTTAGCACATGCGATTATCTTTAAGAAGTCCAAAGACTGAGATAGCACTTTTCTAGTGTGCACTCTTCACCCGCTGCAACTTGTGATGCTTTTGTGTCTTGTCTGCTTAGCTGCAAAGCAGAGAGTGGCATGGAACTGGAGAGGCAGAGAGGAGTGCAGGCTTGACTCTGTCAGAGCCTCACCCATTAGCTCTCCAGCTCTTTTCCAAGCATGCCACTAGGTCCCAATGCCTGTCTCCGTTAGGGATCTATTGGAACCCTATGCCTTTCTCAGCTAGGAACCTAAATCTGCAATGCAAATCCACAAATCTGGAGCTTTCCCTTCATAATTTTGCTTTAACTTGACTATCATGACTGATTTTTTTCTACAGGCAATATTATAGGATAGCATCTTACATCTGTACCTATCCCACATTTTTAACAAGCATATCATTAATATTTTATAATGTATCGATTGTGGCTTTTCTTTGAGTTTTGGTTAACATTAATACAGGCAATATGTAATTGTTTTATAAAATTGTTACAGGATTTTTCTTTAACCATGCTTGTTCCAAATTTCAACAGAAGATATCACCCATCCCCCAGGACATCACGGGGAAGGCGCCTTTGCCCCATTCCCCATCAGCAAGGCAATGCAGGAAAATAGTGTCCTTGGATTGGCCCCGAGATGCAAGTGAGAAATGTTAAGGCAGCCATTAGGACTGTGCCACATATTTGTTCCTCTGTCCATTGGTCAAGGCGTTGAATCCCACCCATGTGCCCACTGGAGCCGTTTGGGACTAGGTGGTTGCTTTAGGGCACTGGTTCTCAAACTGTGGGTCGCGACCCACCATTGAGAACTTTAACTGTCCCCTGCCCCCTTAAGGGGCGGAGACAGCATGGTGGCGGTGATCCTGGGGATCGCCACCGTTGTTGCCGTCAAAGTGCCCGAAACGGCCCGCCGCACTTACCGGGGCTTGGGGGAGCTTCGGGGAGACCTGCACGACCCTCTGCCTCCCCGATCTTCAGATCGCCATTTTGCAGCGATCTTCGGGCACTTCCGGTTTTCATGGGCCATTTCGGTGGCGGGTTTGGCGGGGGCAGTGGCGATCCCCCAGATCGCCACCACTGCTGGCCCCACCCCCGCACACACTCAAAGTTCTCCCCGCTTTTTGCTTCTCACTTGATTGACTCCTGGTTGACAGTTCTGTTTTGTTTTTGTTTTTCACCTACTTCATAAGTGTGGTGCGCTTTAGTTAGTCTGGTCACAGCTGGCAAGTTTAGCATGGAACAGGGAGTTAGGAATACAAAATAATTAGTGTACATCCTAAGATAAACATAATTGTTCAAAGGGCATCCAAGGTTGATTTTCAGAGGCTGTTTGACTTGAAGATGCTGGTTGGGACCCCATTAAGCAGTGAGCGCACCTGAAAGTCTGACTGGCTTGTGGTTGGGCAGTGCACCTCAGAACTTCCTAAATCCCTTTAAGGGATTGGTGGTGATAAGCTGAGATTGGCACGAGTCAATCTGCAGGTCGGATCCAGGGTGCTGATGCCTGCATGCCATGAGCAAATATCCCTCTCCTGAAAAAAAAAACTCCTTATTTTCTCTAGAAGACAGCTCTTTATGTACACTGAGGCTGACCTAGGAAGCGGCCTGTCAGATTCTCCATCCTAACTATTGCTCTAGTCACATATCACACATAGCTTTCCTCTTTCAGATGTTAATTGGAATCCCATGACTGCCTAGTATCACCAGAGAACAAGAGCCTTGACCAAAACCAAGCTCCCACCTGCTCATTGGTCTAGTTTTGCTCATCTGACTTGGGAGCAGGAAATTTGAACAACGGTTACCTTAAAACTAGTCTATCAGAGATGGGACTAGGAGCGCCCCGCTCTCTCTGCCCCAGGTCCATCAGAGCATCTTCCAGGGAAGGTAGGTTCCCCACCAGGTGGTGTACGGAGGGAAAGGCTGAACAGGGCATTCCGGGAGGTTGGGATTGGTCGACCAGGCCCAGGAAGGGGGAGGGATCGGCGGTGGCTCAGCCAGGATCCTATTCCCCTTCCCGGGCCTACGCAGCCCGCTTGAATGTGCGCCAGCAAAATTGCTGGCACACATCTGAGTAGCCCCATCGGGAAGGCTGGGGCTTTACCCGGGGGAAGGGAACAAATGTTCTCTTCCCCCAGGGTGACCTCCCAGCTGCCTGCTTTGCACCCTGGAAGCTGCACCGGCGTCACTGCATCGCAGGGTGCAAAGTTAGACAGGATTGGGCTGCCCTTCTGTTTAATTCATCCAGATGGACATGAGATTATCAATTAAAGAAGTGGCAAAAGTGAAGAGCTCCAAAAACTTGTATGGGGCTGCCATTTCCCCGTGCCCATTGTGTTGAACAGTAAACAACTGAGCCATGAGAAAGACGTTTCTATAGAAATGTACCCTTGGAGATACACAGAGAGGATAAACTACTGTATTTCTTCAATTCTAAGATGCATGTTTTTTCCCAATTAAGCATTTCAAAAAATGGGGTGCGTCTTAGAATCGAAGGTCTCCAAAAAGCACCCCAAAATGCTATCTTCTTACTTACTGGGGCTTGGGGGAGCTTCAGGAAGACCTGCGCGGCCCTCTGCAGGCCTCCCCGATCTTCAGTTCGCAAAAAACGGTGATTTTCAGCCATTTCCGGTTTTCGCGAAAACCAGAAATGCCCAAACATCGCTGTTTTTCGCCGAACTGAAGATCAGGGAGGCCTGCAGAGGGTTGCGCAGGCCTCCCTGAAGCTCCCCCAAGCCCAGGTAAGGAAGGAAATGGCACTTTCTGGCGGGGCCAGAAATGCTATGCAAAGGCAGTGCACTCAGTCATCCTCAGCGGCAGGAGACATGCTGGGGAGAGTTGGTGCTGAGCAGGTAGATTTAATGAAGGGAGGCGAGTCTTACAATTGATTGTTGTTTTTTCCCTGCTGGTGGTACTGAAAGTAAAGGTGCGCCTTAGAATCGACGGCGCCTTAGACTCGAAGAAATACGGTAATAGATGTATGGATGGATTAACACATAACAGGGAGAAATGAATACAAACACATTGTTAAAAGGGGCTAAAACAATGTTTATAATCTGGAAAGAATGAGAGACAGGAAATAGATTTATCTTTGTCTTATGCTATTGCTCACTATCTCACTAAAACCTCTAGTCAGCAGTTGGTAGCTCTGATAGGCAATTACAGATTCCTCTCAGACAAAATCTTAAAAAGGTTGCCTGCAAGTATCTTTCAGCTGTAATTGGTAATCTTGCCTTCAGCTGACAATTCTTTCAGACTATAGTAAGTGTGTATTGAAAAAAAGAGAGAGAAAAACTGAAGAGATTATTGTTATAGTATGGAAAATACTTAGGAAAAAGATAAGCCAGAAGATGACTTGTATATAACCTCCACACTCCATTCACTGAAGCCCTGCTGTGTAATGTATAAGGATATATCAATGTGTGGATGAGGAAGGAAGGGACTGGGCTCACTGATACTGCCTCCAACATACCTTTTCAGAGAGCTGACACATGTGGAAGATGTATACACATGCATGCTCTCTATCTTGTAAAAACACAGCCAGAGATAATGCATATGGAGCCTATGAACACAGGCTCGGTTTGGATTAATGTATGGAGGTCAGAGACAGAGCCAGCAAGCATTATCTTCTTCTCCTCCTCCTCCACACATTGATGTGCCCCATGAACAGAATTTAACAGTAAATAAATCTAGGAATACACTACAGAACATGTCCAATGGCAGAATTAGCATACATTCATGTAAATGTAAACTAACCTTTACCTGTTTGATATAAGGCAGCGTTTCTCAAAGTTCTCCCCGTGAGGCAGGGAGAACTCTTGAGTGTTTGCGGGGGCGGGGCAAGTGGCGGCAGTGATCCCGGGGATTGCTGCTGCCACCACCGAAAATGTCCCCCAAACCACCATGTTCGTCCTTACCAGGACTTGGGGGTGCTTCAGGGAGGCCTGCGCGACTCTTTGCAGGCCTCCCCAATCTTCGAATCGCCAAAAAATGGCTTGGGACGTTTCCGATTTTTATGAAAACCGGAAGTGCTTGAAAATCACAGTTTTTCAGCAATCCAAAGATCAGGGAGGCCTGCAGAGGGTTGCGCAGGCCTCCCCGAAGCACCCCCAAGCCCCAGTAAGGATGAACACGGTGGTTTCGGGCACTTTTGCGGCAGCAGCACCGCCATGCTGTTCCCACCCATTAAGGGGGCAGGGGGCAGCTTTTGTTCTCAATGGTGGGTTGTGATATAAGGCATAGACTGATATAAGGCATAGACCTGACATCTTTGAAGGAGAGCGCAATCCTGCCTAATGATCTGCGGTCTACTTCCCCCGGCGTAGAGCTGGGAGGCCCCAATGGGCCACCTCAGATTTCCACCAGCTCGTGTAATGGCTGCCGAGCCCAGGAATGGGACAGGGGTGTGGCAGCCGACATCCCCGCCTCCTCCCAGGCCCTCCCTTGCCGCCCGGCTTGCCCTTGCACCTGCCAGTGGATGACGTACTTTCCCCGGCGGCAGCTGGGTAGCTTCGGCAGTGGAGTGAGGGCTGCTGGCCTCTGCATCAGCGGCCCTTACTCAAAAGTCGCAAACGTGCTTTACAGCACGTTTGCGAGAGTTTAGAATGGTGGCGCATGTGCTCCGCCGCTCTAAACTTACACAGGATTGCACTGTCACTGATGTAACATGTTCTCACTACCTTTAGAAAAAAAATTAAGAAAAAACAATATGGAACCTTCAAAGTGTCCTTATACAATGTTAGATAAATTGAGCTACCTCTATACTGATGACTCTTTTTAAGAATACAGAACTAAAAAATCTAGAGTAAGGAACTAAATATAGAGATTAGTTTCTGTTTCTTTCAGAACTGGCACAAAAACCTGCAAAACGTTCATTTTACTACTTTGAATTTTAAAATTCTATTTGGAAAAAAAATTAAGGAACAAAACTGATAAACTTTGGGAACATATCACACCATGCATAGCTAAACCAGCTGCTTGCTTGTTTCCAAGCATGTTTCAGAATACTGATGTTCTTCTATAAATCCCTAAACGACTTTGAAAACCTTTTTTGGTTTAAACAGTAGTAATAAAAATTGTTCCAAGACGATTTTAGGAAATATCTAAAATCTAGGGAGGGCCTGCCCCCAGGTAAATTCTTTAGATGGGGCTCAGAGAAAATTGTTTTTGGGACTGCCCCCCACGTACATTTGTCAGCATAAATACCTGTCAAATTTTAGGAAACAAGCACGAACCTTTCCATCAGGTAGTTTTTGAGACAGTCGATTGCTTTCAGTGCTGATGCCAGCTTATTGGGAGTCTTAGGGCAAATCCGCACACTGGGCCCCCCCCACAGTGCCCCCACTTGCCTTCTAATGATGAAATGGGTGCTACCACTGCTACTAAGGACTCACAGGTTGATCCAGCCAACTGGGCCCTTGGCCAGCACACAACCTTGCCAACCCAACATCCCCTACACTGTTTCTTCCATTTTCTATATTGCTGTTTGTGGGGACGATAGGCTTGGACAGTGGCTGGCAAACCACGCTGACCTTCCTAATAGTCAGCACATTTCTTCACACTATCTGGAACATGTAGATTGTCCCAAAAGCACAGCATGTTTACAGCAGCAGTACATGATAAGCTGGTAACACATTTAACATAAGCCTGTGTGAACTAACTTACCAAATCAGCACAATGCAAGTATACTGTATTGTATCAAATCATCCTGCCTCTAAGGAATGCTGTATTACAATAAAAGGGAGCTCCCGAAAACAATCTGGGTGCCTTCCCATATATCAGACTTCTCTCTACGTGTCTTCCCTTCATCTAGCAGGTGCAGCCTACGCGACACTGTTTGTTTTTATAGTGTTGTATTTATTTATTTTCCACAGTTTTATGCTGCCCTTCATCCAAGTTGCTCAGGGTGGTGTCCATGGTTCCTTCCCTTCTTTTGTCCTCACAACAACCCTGTGAGGTAGGGTGAGGCTGCGAGATAATGACTAGCACAAGGTCAACCAGGAAGCTTCATGTCTGAGCGGGGATTTGAACCTGGATCTTCCAGGACTAATCCAACACCAGAACCACTACACCATCCTGGCTCTCACTTATTTTATAAAATGTGATGGTTTTTCTATAGTTGATAATAGTTCATGGTTCTTATTTTACCCTGATAACTGGGCAAAAAGATACTTTTTCAAGTGGTGCTCCTCTTATATTTAGCAGGGGAAGAGTAACTGTCCCTCTTCACTCCAGCACAGTGTTTTTTCTAGTGATTGTTGCTGGTATTCTTCTGCATCTTCTTGGATTGTGAGCCCTTTTGGGACAGGGAGCCATTTAATTATTTGATTTTATCTGTAAACCGCTTTGTGAACTTTTTTTGTTGAAAACTGATATATAAATATTCCTATTATTGTTGTTATTGTTATGATGATGATGATGATGATGATGATGGGTTGTTGTTTTAAACAAATGGCTTGGATGCGTGATGGCAGAAAGATGATCCGGAAATTCCATGAATGTACATTGAACGACTGTAGAGAAGAGGAACATATTTACGTAAACAATTAAAATAAACCAACAGTCAGGATTCCTTATTTTAATCAAGAACAAAGTGAGAAGTGGTATGATGTATGCTGGATTTTATTTTTATAAACAGTTAGAAATAAATCTCTAGCAATATGCCATCCAGCTATTTCATGTCATCTGAGAATCTGGATCTGAGCATAAATGTTCATAGTGTACTTACAATACACCCATCAGGCGTTATATGCCCACCCTATGCACTTCTTCACTGCTGCTGTATCAGCTGCTCATGCTGCCCAGCATACACCATAAAACATGACATTGTAAGACAGGAATGCCAGATTGTAGAGCTTCATTTTTACAATGTCGTCATAAATGTTTATTGATTCTGATAACTTTAAAAAGAATGGCAATCTAAGAAGCCCTAAGCCAGATTTTGGCAGCTTCTAAAAATCACTTCCCAGATGTGTCTTTTCCTCCTTTCACATCCACTTCACTTCACTGCAACTTAAACATATTAGCTCCAAGGAGTTGGAACCCAGCTAGAAAGAGAAGTTGTGAAAAAAAATCTTCTTGTATTCTACTGATTTTTTTTTTATCATTGGTCTAGAACACACAATCCTTCGATAATGTGAATATTCGGTAAATGTCTCCTATGAACCCAGATCCCAGATAGGAAGAGGTCTCCACATCTGCAACGTATATGCCATCTCCTGCCTCATTTTCTCATATGTCTATCGCTTCCCATGATCATGCACCTAACACTGGATCAGCTCCCCTTTCACCACCCTTTATAACACTCTTTCCTGGAAATGCTCCTTCAGTACCGTAGCATGTGCAACCCACCCCTGGGGAGGGGGCGCAACACAATGACACTGACGTCCTCAGCATCAGCACATTATGCCCCCCTCGCTGCTTGAACGGCTCCATTTCAGAGCCAAACGATAGCGAGGGCGGGTGCGAGGGCATTTCTTGCTTTAATTCTGCACTAAACACCTTCCAACAGCCAATTATTGCAGCCTCTGAGGTGGGTGAACAGTTGTGCAGTTTTTGTAGTTTATCAAGCCTCCAGTTAGGCTACCATAAAAGGCTGGTACTCTATATTCATCTCGGCAGATCATGTGATCTTGGCAGGTCACAACCTGTACAGGACTGCATTAATTCAATTCATTAATTCAGGACTGCCTGGTATGCAATTAATGACACTTTTTTGTCAAGACAAAGCAAAAGATGAAACTTAAGATTACTATCGCAGATATTTTATCAGAATCAATAAATGTTTATAACAAAATCTTAAAACGGAAAGTTCAGTATACTTCGTGATATCTCCATATTACAGCTCCATTTCTAACACGTTTTATAACCATTGATTATGCAAAAAAAGTTAATCATTATTGTACATTCTCACCATGAATACCAATATAATTTGTGTCACCTTGGTGAGAAGTGAATATCTCCTAAGTATCTTACTTTTTTATAGCAGCCATTTATTTAACTTCTTGCTAACAGAACACACTCATTACATTTGTCAATACTCAATATCCAGATACTAAATAAATCAAATAAGCAGATCAACATTTTCTTATCATGACTCAAAGTGACAGAGATATATTACCTGATGACCTCCATATCAATCCCAGAAATGGTCTCTTTTCTATTCATAATAATAATCCATTTTCTCCTCCCTTTCTGACCCAAACCAAGTTATTTACTTGGTTGTCGAAGTCCTGTTGAAGTCCAGACCGGCGCAGCAACCGCTCCACCGATCTAGGGTGTCACAAATGTGCTATAAATAAAGCACGTTTGCAGAGACGATCCTTCACCCCCATATCTATATGGGGGGCCCAGATTTTCGCCGCCCCCCAATAAAAACAAAACAAAGCACCCCCCGGGTTTTTCAGATGTCTACGGGCTTTTTTATTGTAAAACCTGTAGACCCCCGAAAAAACCGTAAAAATATAAAAACACAAATCGAAACCTAAGTAGTCCCCTGCCCCTCCCAGGAGCCTCTGCGCCCTCCGCCTGGGGGCCCTGGGCCCCCCGCCCCCTTTGAGGACGTCTCTGCACGTTTGCGGCACCCAGAGAGTAAGCTGCGCCAGCGGAGATGCTTGCGCCGTCCCTCCGGCACCACAGACCACAGCAGCACTGTGGCGGAGAGGTCCTGCTGGGCGGTGGAGGGGTGGGAGAGGGCAGAATGGGGCGTACCAGGGGCTAGGATTGGAGAATCTGGCCCAGGAAGGGGGAGGGATCAGCAGAGGCTTCCTCTGCCATATCCTATCCCCCTTCCCGGGCCTGTTGGGCCTGACACAGGCCTCTCAAATGTATGCCAGCAAAATTGCTGACGTGCATTCGAGGAGGCCCATCGGGGAGGCTGGGACATTACTCAAGGTAAAGGGACAAACGTCCCTTTACCCAGAGGAGGCTGCCAGCTGTGCCAGGGCATGCTCAATCCTGCATAAGATTGCAGAGGGTGCCTTATGCGTGCCGCCACATTGGGCTGCCCATTTTCGTAAATCCAACCATCAATACTTTCCACAGAATATGTTGTTGTTGTTGTTTCCTTGTTGAGACAACTGGTGTTTTCTAGCTTCTTGCAATCGCTATTTTTATCATCTTCAGCTAAGAAATCCTTCACATAATCTAACAAGGAAGCCAAAGGTATAATATACATAGTGCTGGTTTGAGAGTGTCCTCTGATTTTTACTGCCCAATTTGCAAATTGTGAAAATGGAAGACATTTTGGGAAGGAGACACATTTTGAAAAGTTACAGGGAGGTCACCAGCATTAGTGGCAACACCTCAGGTATCTTTTTAAATTGTTCTTTAACCTGTGTGGCCGTACAGGCAGTAGCAATAACAGTGCTAGAAGCACGGTCGGCATTCCAGAACCTTCAGTGGTCCTCTGTGAGAGCTGGCCATTTTTCACCTGGAATGACATTGTATCATTCCAAGATGCAGTCCAGGGAAAAATGCTTAGCTTGCAGAGGTGCACAGTTTAAAGAAAAATGAAAAGGAACACCACCTCTGCCCATGCTGATAACCTCCCAAAAGATTTAAAAACATCAGGCAACGCCCTCTCTGAAAAGCACTTCCCCCCAGACCTCCAACACTCCTCCCTCAAATGAATTTTGCCAGGATCAATTTCAGTAATATTGTTCAGATCAGCATTAATATACTCTCAGCCCAATCCTAACTAAACCCCTCTACCAGTGCAGCTGTGCCAATGGAGCCAAGGGAACCCTTGTTGTTCCCTTTGTGCTTACCTTGGGGTAAGCTTCCACTGCCCCATTGGGTTTCCTTGAAACTGCAGCAGCCATTTAGCTAGCCAGAAGCAAGGAGAGTAAGGGAGAGGGAACGGGGGAAGGAACGGGGATAGGCTCCTGGCACACACTGGTGACGCCAGGATCCACCCCATCCATCCCCCATTCTGCCTCCCGCCTGCACCTGCCCTGTACCACCCCTTACGTGCCGTAAGAAGCTCACGATGCCTTTACCTGCTTCAGCACAGGTTGCCCTCTGTGGCAGTATCCCGTGGCCACAACCCGCTCTTTGCAGTGGTGTCCCTGAAGTGGCCATATTAAATATGGCTAATGTTTGCTATAAACATATGTCTACTGTTTGCTGTTTACTTACTTCCAGGTGGCTGTCTGATCACCTCCCACCACTGCATGAAGCATGCACACCTTCAGCACAGCAGCATGGCAGAAGATGGTGGAGGATAGGATTGGGCCATCAGCCAACGTAGCTGATCTAAGAAATGCCTAATTTGTAAATACTTATAAAGCACTGTTTTGCTAATGTTTAAGATAATACTATCTTAAACATTTTTCCATTAATTAAAAATATATATTCTGTTTATACCTTATTCATCCAAACATTTGATGTTTTCCAAAGTACCATGCTGGTTAAAGCACTCCTTACGAATAATCACGAAGAATCCGGCCACCGGATTCTTACACAGGATCGCACTGATGCCATTTTCTGAATCAGTGCCCAAATATACCAAAAAAATAGGTCTAACTTTTAAGGCACCAAAATGTATGTTGGGTTGTATTTAGTTAAGATCCTGAGCAGAAGTGCATGAGTTAACTGCATATAGATAGCACAGGAATGTTCTTTTGGTAGATGCAAGAGCCACCACTTTGAATGATAATCATTATTATTATGCTGGTGGTACTTTTACTGTATTTCAGACTTCATTGCACGCTGCTTTGGGAACCTTTATGGCTTCAAAGAAGCACATAAATTTCAACATCAATAAATAAAACGTGTGTGAATACCAGGAGGTGCAACTCCCACTTATCCAGCAGTTCCATATAAGCAGGCAGTCAAACCAAACCTGAATCTCAAAACCAGTTCAGAGTGGGTTTTTTTGTTTTTGTTGTTCATTTTTTCAATGAGCAGGAACTGAAGCTACAATCTCTTTGTTAAGATCATAGAAGGGCTCCACTAATTGGGTCCAGGGTCCATCTAATCTAGCATCCTGTTTCTCACAGTGCCCTACTGTAGATGACGCTAGGAAGCTCAGAAGCAGAAGTTAGAGGCAATATCCCTCTCCCACTGCTGCTACCTTGCTACTATTTTTATGTTTCAATCCTATTGAGCCCTTGCACTCGTGCAGCTCATGCTGCACCCTGTTCGCAAAACCCCATGAGTAGGCGGTGCTGGCAGGAAAGCCTGCGCCATCCCGCTGACACTGCATTCAGGTGCTCCACTCACCGTAGCAGGTAAGGCTGCTCCAGGTGGTGCAGTGGCTGGGGAAGGGCGGGGGAGGGCATAGAGGGGCATAACGCGGGAGGAGTGAGTGGATTGGGCCCAAGAGGGGGGTGGGATCGGCGACAGTGGTGCGTGCCAAATCCTATCCCCCTTCCTGGGCCTTTTCTTTTACATGAGCAAAATAGCTGGCGCAGATCCAAGGAGACCCGTTGTGGGGGCTGGGGCTTTACTTGGTGTAAGAGAACAAAAAGTTCCCTTACCACAAGGTGACCTCCCAATTTCTGCACAGGATACAGTGTTGCCTGTACTGGCCTCGCTGCATCAGTGCGCGGAAAATTAGTTAGGATTGTGGCATATAACCATGGAGGCGTACAACCATGTGGAGGTGGCATATAACCATCATGACTAATTAGGTTGCCTTGAACCTGAGCCAGAACCACAAACTTAAAACAGTAGATAATTCAAAATAAATGGTTCAATACTCAGGCAATCAGCTAGCAATTGTATAATCTGTGCTTTATTTCTTGTTTCTTACCCTATTGCACTTATTTTGTTTGTAAAAACAATTTAAAAATTCAAATACAATACATTTAAAAATATTTCTTCGTTACATAATTATTATTGTATATTCATTTAAAAACATGGCAAGCAAAAGAGTATGAGATTATTCTGCATGAAATGTGTTTAAACCAGCTCACAGTGTCTTAATGAATCACTTTTTAAATGTGATGAACCTGAACCAGAACTGAACTCAATTTGTTAATTGTTTGACTCCCTGCATGTCAGGTTATTTGCTTCTGTATTATATTTCACTGACATCGCAATCCTGTGTAACCTTGCACCGGTGTAACAGCAGATGCACCGGTGTAAGTGCACTTACACTTGCATAAGTGCACTTACACCGGTGCATCTACTGTTATACCAGTGCAAGGTATATTCAGGGTTTTCTTGCTGCTGTAAAAGTTGCATACTTCAACTGGTGTGGAAGCAGGAAATACCTACACGGGTTAAAAACAGGCTGCATCATTTATTTAACAAACATACGTTTGCAGAGCATAATCCAGTGAGGGGAAAGTTCTGAAAAAAGTAGCCATGTTTATTCGGTTGTAGTGCAAATATTTGTTGCCCATATGAGTCCATAAGAGGCTCTAAGATCTGCCTCAAAAGTCCTACCCTCTGGTCCACCCCTGTCATTTGTTTGTTTGTTTGATGGTGGTCCCAGCCAAGGCTTTTTCTGTGATGTTATTACAGTTTGGAGCTCTCTTTCTTTCTGTGGAGATTCTGTCAAGTTCCTTCTTTGGCCAATTTTAAAAGGCCAGTATATAAATGTTTCTGTGCTGCTTTAATCAACCTTCTTTTAACTTGGTTTTTTTTATTGCTGCTGTCTTTGTTTTCACTTAAACTATTTTATATACGTATTTTTATTCTATTTTATTATATTTATTTTGTGGCATGAAAGGCAGCCTATACATTTTTTTAAAATAAATAATTTTAAAATAATATTGTTTTTAAAGAAGCAGTCTGTAGGCACCTGTTATGTTAGTGTAACCAAAAAGGTGTGTGTGTGTGTGTGTGTGTGTGTGTGTGTGTGTGTGTGTGTGTAAAAGAAATGTCTATTCTTCTTACATCTCAATACATGTTCATATTTTAATACATTTGGACAAATTCTCCATTTAATGACTACATGGGATCAAGTCAAAACAGTGTTACTTAATGAAACGTGTACTCCGAGTGTCTCCTTTGAGGTTATGCATGAACAAATTATATTCTTAAAGGTTCTAAAACATGAGGAAACAGGGAACTGAAGAGGGGCATGGTTAAAGATTTTTTCATAGGAATGATGTGAAAATTAGCATTCCCACCATTCATTCATTGAATGGCAGTGGTAATGAATAAGGAAGTGAGTGGAGAGAAGGAGAGCTAAATCAAATGTACAGGGACTGTATAGGAATTTACACACAATGCCACAGCAATCATAGGTGAGGCAGGTGGTGACCCATAAAAGAGCTTTCTTGGTTGTGGTGGCCAGAAAAAAGCATTAATTTAATAATAATTAATTAACTGGTCAATTAATTAAAATTGATTGATTGATTGATTGATTGATTGATTGATTGATTGATTGATTGATTGATTGATTGATTGATTTGCATCCTGCTTCTCCGGCAGCTGACTCCCAGAGTGGTTAATACAAAATAGCAATATAATAGCAATAAAAACAGGTACACACACAGGTACACACACAGAAAAAAAAGACAGCATAAAACAGTAGCAGCAGGAACTGACAGTAAGATGGAATAATGCACAAAAACTGACAATCTCAAAGGCCTGGGGAAATAAAGAGGGGTTTTTTCTGGTACTCGAAAGATATCAAAGTTGGCACCAGATGAACTCCTTGGGAAGTGCATTCCAACAGTATGGCATCACGAACAAGAAAACTGTATTATGGGTCACCACCTGCCTCACCCCTGAATGCACTCTCCGCTTTCTTATTCATTACCACTGTCTTCTCCTGTTCCCCCTTTCTTACACTTCCAATTGGGGAAAGCTAACAAAGTACATGTAAGATATTTGTTGGAAATCTCACAAGCAATCCAAGGACATACACACGCAAGGTTGGTTTCATAATTTGGTATTCTGTGGAATCACAAACACAGTCTGTAAAAGCTAATAGATAAAATAAAACAGCAGATTCAACATAACCAGCTACTAAGTGAAACCAAACCAAAGATTCACCAACAGCCCAATCCAAACGCAAGTTCTAGCAGCGCAGCAGAATCATAGGATTGGGCCGTTAGGACACTCAGGGCCCAATCCTATCCAACTTTCCAGTGCTGATGCAGCTGTGTCAATGGGGCAGCACTGGGGGAGGCAGCCATGGAGGCATCCTCAAAGTAAAGGAATGTGTTTGTTCCCCTACCTTGGGGCCACATTGCAGCTGCATCAGCATTGGAATGTTGGATAGAATTCGGTCCTCATTCACTCATAGCCCAATCCTATCTAACCCCTCCCCCCGCCGATTCAGCCATGCCACCAGAGTGCACGCTGCATCCTGTGGAGGGGCAGTCATGGTGGTCTCTTCCAGGTAAGGGGATATTTGTGCCCTTGCCTCAGGGTAAGCCTCCACTGCCCAAATAGGTCTACTCAAACCTGCACCAGAGATTTTGCTGGTGCAAGTCGAAGTGGAACTGGTTAGGTAGCTCAAGGTCAGGAAGGGAGATAGGATATCCTGCCCATGACACACACCCCTCCCTACCCCATTTCACCCACCACCTGCCCCCTTCCGCCCCCCCCACACACACCAACTTACCAGCCCCGGGGCTCCTGCAGTGGCTGCTGCCAACTGGCCACCGCTGCTCAGTATTTGCAGCAGCAGACAGGCTATGGTCTATGATGTGTTGCATTTTGCGATGGCTGTAAAGAGCACTGCTTTATGTAAGGTTTTCCCCCCACCAAACTGCAACTATCAACTATCCAGGAGAGCCTGGATTCAGATAACCTGTGCACACCTCCCCCCCCCACTTCTCTAGCACCCTTCATATCTACAAGAGGAAGTCCAGAAGGGTAGTCCAAGAATGGAAACCTGTTTAAACACCTAGGTAGCTGTCGTATATCATGCAAAGATTTATTAAACATTACACACACTTAAAACTAGCCGGTCTTGGCCTACTGAAAGGCTAAGTAATTGGTATTCTAGGGAAAACAAGCATAAATTGCAATAATATGTTACTTATACATTTGCATAATACATACCATTTGAATTAAACTGCCAGTACTAATGAAACTGTAATTTCATTTATGTTGTAATGAAACCTCTGTATTGAGTTTACATATTAAAATAACACCCAGTAATCCCATTATAACAAAGGAATGTTTTAACAAATACCTTAATATTCAATTAAAACAGTTAATAGAAGGAGAAAAAATCAGTTAACACAAGAAAGAATACACACACACACATTTGTGTGTGTGTGTGTGTGTGTGTGTGTGTGTGTGTGTGTGTGTGTGTGTGTGTGTGTGTGTGTGCTTTTTTTCTTTTCAGACTAAATGTACTTTAGATAAACTTATTACATACTGAAGTTTTAATTAATTTTGGTAAGGGTGCTGCTTGGTCACAGAAATATTAACATTTCATTGTCAATAAATGTTTGCAATTTGGCAGTTTAATTTTTACTCATCTTCATAATACCTCTCCTAAAGGACAGCACATTTTATTTAAGCTGAAACCTTATCAGTTCAGTACAGAGCTTGACATTCTGCTGGTAACCATGTAAGTCTGTGAAAGCTTCATTTATTTATATACTTCACTGAACACAATGCATTTCAAATATCATTTCAGGATACTAATGACTATTAGGAGCTAAATACAAGTCACGCACTAACATGTGTAATACATTAGCACTTCTAAAAAAAAAAACCCACAAAGCTAATTCACTTCTAGAGAAGTAATGAAGAGCACTGAAGTAACAGGGGAGATAGGGGATCACGAACCTTTTCCCCACCCACACTTTTCCCACTCCCAAGTTCAAGATCTATGGAGTTCACAATGGATGTTTGTGTCTGCATTTCCATTTGAAAGGCAGATTCTCCCAATTTCAGAAGAAAGTAATGGTAACTATTCTCCATGAGAAATGTTTGCCTTTGTTGAGTCCAGTATTGGAAGTTCAGTCTTCCGCCCTGTTCCTCTCTTCTTCCCTGCCCTTCCTCTCCTCTCCCATTTATGTGAGGTTTTTGCAGAAGAAAGAAAGCATCCTTAAGGGGCATGAGCTCATATGTACTTCTAAATTGTACGTTGGGTCCCGCTATAGGGGGGGAAAAGCGGGATATAAATCAAATAAATAAATAAATTGTTGTTAGCTACTTCTTCATTTAAAAGATTTATTTCCCACCTCCCCAAATATAGGGTGATGAGGGTGGCTATAATCTAAATTAACATCCAGCTAACAATATTGGGTAACATGAGAAGCCCAAGAGCATGCAGGAAGACTCCATGCTTCAACTCTTCCCTAGCATTAATGTTCTCTAAAAGGTTGGCACTGATGTGAGAAGGAGCCACAGCATGAGATCCTGAGTTCTCCTGCACTGTTTGGAGCTCCTCAAACTAACCAGTGGCAAGGGAAGGAGCATGATTCCTGATTTTCTCTACATTTTTTTTCCTAACAGCAGTGAAAACTTACTTTACACTAATATTCATATTTGCCTCTCTAACATGGGCACAACGTTGCAAAAGCAATTTACAAAAAAAATTATTTCATCAACCAACCTCTTCACTTATTCTAGTTCACCAAATACAAGGTAGCTGTAACTCATGCACCCCATATATAGGATGAAAGGCCTCTATAAAAAGCAAGCACACATTGGGCAACAACCCTTAGACCCAGAACATAATACTGTCATGCAATTGCACATGGAAAGGATCCCCAGTCCAGGCACATACCCTGCTCCATGTGTACTACCATTCCTGATAACCCAATTCTCTCCCACACCTCACAGTCACCAAATGATCCATTCATCTCCAAAATACAGGCAATTTCAACAAAGAGCATAGGAGCATGGAGGGACAGGATCCTGAACCAATTGTATATGAATATCATATGTAAACAAAATCCCACCATTTACCAAACCTTTTCAGACGTCCTAACATATACTATTTCAGATTATGCAAATAGAAGGTGGTCTAATGCACTTTTATGGTTTAAAAAAAGTGAACCAATATGAAAGTTATTCACTGTGGAACAACAATATGTAATACGTTACATTACCTGTATATGCAAACTGAACAAGATCCCAAAGTGCACTTGGGTCAATGCCTTCCATTTTGATTTCCTCTTGCTTGGCTTCACAGACATCACTTGTAAACATGGCAGCAAAGTAATCAGAAACTGAACTGAGAACAAGTCTGAAAATAAATAAAGAAAAAAATTATATGTATACCCATTCATTTCTTACTTTTCACATTAACAGTAGAACAATCCAGCTGTCAATGAACTCAGCTAGAAGACTGTTGCTTTACAGCGCAATCCTATCCAACTTACACCACCGGTGTAACCAGCAGGGGAAGGCAGGGCGGGAGGCGAGATTTAAATCCCCTCTGAATCCCCTTTGGTGGGGATTTGAATCCCCTTTCCATTCTGGGGCCTCCCATTCTCGCTGCACTACTGGTTACACCGGTGTTGTAAGTTGGATAGGATTGTGCTGTTAATCATTTTTAACTCATGAAATGTAAAACGATTGCCAAGAAACTCTAAGCATACATTATATTTTAAATATTGATATGACTTACAGCCCAGTCCTAAAGAGGGATACGCCGGCCTTACGACAGCAGAACACAGTTCTGCTGATATAAATGGCCAAATGGTGATGCGCACAGCACACTGCCGGCAGCCATTTTGGGGCTACCACCGCAAACATCGGATACCTCCAGCACCACTGCCACAGCCAGTTACCTCCAGCAGCAAAAGGGCGGGGGTTGGGCGGAACAGGAGGGGGAGAGGAGGAACAGGGGAGTTTCTGGGTGGGGAGGGTGTGTTTATTCTTTCTTCCCAAAGAAAAGAAAGCATAAAAACAAAGCATTTCTTCTGAAAGAAAAGAAAGCATAAACAAATGGGTCTATCCGGTACAAAAACACATTCTAGTAGGCATTTATTATCAGTTTGGAATTCTTCTAAGCAAAAAAGGGGAGAGAACACAAATATTTTGGAAACTCACTTCCTGTATGTCAGTCTACCTCCGCTATCCCGGACAGAGGGGAAGGTTTGGACTTGGTACATATCACAGTGGAAGACTGTGTATTTTTCATAGAGAAGATCCCTGGCATCTTCCGGTGGGGCTAGGAAAGATCTGTGCCCGAAATCCTGGAGAGTCAGTGCCAGTCAGAGCAGGCAATACTGAGCTAGACAGACTAATGGTGTGATTTCTTATAAGGCAGCTTTTTGTACTTCTAAGTTTATCAATCCACTGAATTGATCAGGAGGAACTAGAAGGGGGAAGATGGAATAATGTGGGCAATTCATTGCCTAATTAAACTAGACAGGGAGAGGGGGGAGTTTCGCAGTGGAGGAAGAATGTTTTCCCTTGTATCCTTCTTATTTGTTTTTATCCCATGAATGTTCTGGACCCATATTTACTCAGAAACACAGATCAAGAATGCAGAAGGAGAAAAGCAGTGTCAAGAAAGAAGTGTCAGGAAAGAAACAACTGGCAGGAAAAAGATAAAGCACTTCCCCACCCCTTCTCTATTACAAAGTATTTCCTCCAAAGTTTGCTTTGCAATGGAGCAGTGGTCATCAGGCTGTTACTGCACACAGATATTTTTTAGATATAGGAATCTTTATTGGCATAAAAACAAAACAAAAACAAACATAACACATAACACTTAACACATAACACATGACAACAAAATTACAGCTTAAACATCACAGGGAATACTATCAGCTTTATGTGCTATAATGATTGTATTAACAAAGGCTGCCGATCTTTCCATTACATCGTCCATATCTGTCGATAAAAGGTAACATATTACCTCCTGCTCTGCCCAGCCCTGGAGCTTGATTAATATAGGGCCTAGATGTTGCTTGTGAGGTGCCTCGTGGAGTGGGCAATACAAAAACATATGTAATAACATTTCTACACATCCCACTCCACAAGGACCTCCCAGAGACTGAGATTCCACTATATCTGCCAAGCAACAGAGCAGACGGGAGAGCGTTGCACCTTGCTAAAGAAATGCTGCACACAGCATTTGGCCAGCACAAACACCTCGGTGCAAAGAATTTCCTGTTGCCAGTCGGAAAGAACTGAGCGAGAAAATATGGTACCTGCCACCTGCAAACTGGGCTAAAAGGCACCTTTTAAGTGGTGTTTCTCTTATATTTGGCAAGGGGAGACACTGGAAAAGACAATATGCTTGAGTTCTATTCATTCCAGCATAATGTATTTTCCAGTGTCTGTTCACTGGTGTCTTTATGAGTCTTCTGGGAAATGGAACCATCTTTTTATTTTGCTATTACTGTTGCTATTGCTATTATTGTTCAACATTATTTTGCTTGTCAAAAAACAACATTGTCACATGGTCAGGAAGCATCTTGACAGATCGCTGGGACATGGCAAGCTCACTTCTCTGATTAACCCTCCTCTGGCATAAACAGACAGACTCACTTGGTGATGCTTTGGGGGGGTTTCTTCCTGTAAGTGCCGTAACACTCATAGGGCTCAATCCTGCGCAAGTCTGGAACACCAAGACGTCGCGAACGTGCAGTAAACCACGTTCACGACGCAAGGCCGGCCTCCCTCACTCCGTCACCAGACCAGGCAAGCGGCCGCTGAAGGAAGGCAAGCGCTCCCCCGGCGAACCATCCTTCATTTAGGTCTACGTGCCGGAAGGCTCAAATGTGATACACTGCACAGGAACACAGCAGATCTATAATTCTGATACCTACCTTGCAATCATTATTTTATGTAGCAGTCCAGAAGCAGCATTATCTGTTAATATATTAACAGTGTATTAAATATTAGTAACAGTGTATTGAATTACTACCACAACTGTTAGTCCAGTGTTTAACCGGGTGAAACAACAAGTGCCACGTGCCTCATAATTAATCTTAATTCTGAGAGATGGCATCATACTAAATTATGGTTGTCCAGTATTCAGAACCATCCAATATTCAAAAGGGAAATAAGGAGGCCTTGAGACTCATTGAATCTGCAATGAACTGTTGCTTTCTGTACCTCAAAGGACTGCAGGTGGTAGTAAATCTTGGCTCTGAGGCATGCTGACCTATTCAGCAGAAAGGTCAGTTGTCTCCTGCATGTCATTTTCTTCTTTCCAATTCCTGCTATGTCTACAGGAATAAACGAACGAACCCTGTTTCCTCCGTGGAGTGTTACATGAAGCTCAAAGATAATTCATCAATTCAGAAATTATTTGGATATAAGCACAAATGGTTTAACCTTTCCAACACAACAGTTAATTAAACCCTCTGCCTTCAAATACGCTTTTGTTTGTACTGAAACTATACCTATGATTGCAAAGGCCTGAACAACTGGAAAATTATCGCAAGTATCTTCCCCCTGTAAGAAATAGGAGGGGTGAAGCCATTAGCACAGCAGCCCAGTAGAAAGAATTAACCATCCTCCCCACACACTATGGTCTTGATTCAAATTCCTTCCCAGCTGCTTTTTCATTTTTTTTTTAAAGACTGAAACATAATTATGCTTTTAGAGTTACATGTGCTTTGGCCCTTTGCAGTCTTTGCTGGGAGACTGATAATGCACAATTAGCTTTGAAAATGTAACTTATGGTGCAACCAACCAGCAATATTGTACATGCATTTGAGTATATAAAATGCCAACTTAATATGTGCCAGCCTCTGCTACAGTGCAAGTTGCTCTTTAGGGACTTTATGAGGTTGCTAAAAAAAAAATCAAGAACGTTCAAGGAAATAGGATATACAGGTTCTAGAGCCATGTAAAAAGTGAAATAAAACTGGTCGATACGTTTAAAAACACACTAAAACACGCATTAAAAAGGTAAAGGTATCCCCTGACAATTAAGTCCAGTCGTGTCCGACTCTAGGGTGTGGTGCTCATCCCCATTTCAAAGCCAAAGAGCCAGCGTTGTCCGAAGACGCCTCCGTGGTCATGTGGCCAGCATGACTCTCCTTGCCGCAGCGCGTAGCATGCAGCTGGAACACGGAGCGCTGTTTACCTTCCCGCAAGTGGTACCTATTTATCTACTCGCATTAACATGCTTTGGAACTGCTAGGTTGGCAGGAGCTGGCCAAGCAACGAGCGCTCACCCCGTCGCGGGAATCGAACTACCGACCTTTCGATCGACAGCTTATGGTTCAGCGGTTTAACCCGCTGCGCCACCCGTTGGCCTACATTAAAACACACATTAAGAACACGTAAAAAACACGTAAAAAAACTAAGATTTAAAACAATCACAGATTAAAAAATTCAAGAACATAGGGCTGAAATGTGGAAAACTCCATGGAAATAAAAGGGAGTGTTTTCATTTCATTTCTTTAATAGAAATTTCAATTATTCCAGTGTGACACAGGAGTGGAGAAACAAGCTGCACCCGATTTTCTACCTGACATGCAGCTATTATCATGATCTGTGAACCACCCGTTGCATGCGGAACGACCTTGCCTGGCCTTCCCATCCCACAAAACCTTGGGGCTTTCGCCCAATTGGTAGTCTTGCAGGTGTGAGGGCAGGTTGTTGGAGAGCTGCATGTGATCCCCACACATCCTCCCTTGCTTGCAGTCTGAGATTAGCTGGCCGCCTATGGGACTAGATAAGAATGTTTTGCTGCCCTCCTGATTGGCTCATGGCAGGCAGTTTTTTTGTCTACCTCACAATGAACCAGGGTTGACTGCTTCTTTTCATCATTACTCATATCCGTCACTTTAATTTTGCAGGTTAGTGCAGACCAGGAAGGCTAGAGTCAGGCATTCGTTGTACATGCTGAGGTCAGCAAAGCCAGGGGGAGAACCCATTACTGTCCCCTTAGTGCAGAGGTTCCCAAACTGGGGCATCACGACGCCCAAGTTGGGAACAAAGGGTTGCTACACCCTTAAGGGGCGTGGCAACCCGCGGTGACGTCGACGGCGCATCCAGGATCGTGCCGCCACCATGGACGATGGTAACACCATGGTCTTTTCCTCCATGAATCTGTCCAAACCCCTTTTAAAGGCATCTAGGCCAGGCTCTTATCTGCCCTCAAGTTTGAGCCCAGGACCACTTGTAAGACCTGACAGGGAGGAGGAAGAGGATGAATCCAACCCCTTCCCCCGAGTAATTCTGAAGCCTACTAAACAGCGGACTCTCTGCAAGCCAGGTAAAGTCATCACATCTCTTCACCGGGCTGGAGAGCGAGCCTTCAACCTCTACCCTTGAAGCCGGGCTTGCCCTGGCCACCCTGCTACCTGACTCACCAGAGCACAGACCCCAACAACCAAATTAAGATTTTTTTTAAGTTGCTTAGAGGCCAGGCCTGCTGGACAATCTTTTCAGATTCCTATGTGAACAAGCTTTTCCCATCAACAACTTGAACCTGGAAGCATACACCCTTTCATGCCTTTTGTCTCTCAGGAACACCTCTTGCCAGGGTACAGTCAAACCTTTTGTGTGCTCCTGGAAGAACACATTCAAACTTAATCAAGTTTAGAAAATTCCTAGATGCACATCCAGGAAAAGCTCCAGATACTATTGTCCACCCAGAACTGCTTTTGCTTTCTTTGTGCAAAAGAAATGGAATCAGAACTTCGTCACCATCTCCTGAGAGGAGGTGTCTATGCTGCTGAGCATTTTTGTCACTTCTCAAACCTTTGGAGGTGTCCATGCTGTGTATTTGGAGATCTCTTTCCCAGTAGAAACCTTCTCCATTTTAGGTCATCTTTCTGGTAAGTAAAGGCTCACGTCATTTTTCTTGTTTGCATAAATTCTTTAATAAACTATCTCCTTTTGAAAAGCTCAGTCTTGTGGATACTGGTAGCCTAATTAGAAGCAGTTCGAGGTTATTCTCACATCAGCGATCCCCAAACTGTCAGATGCAGCCAAACGTGACCTCTCGCTCCACAAGTATTGCTAATTCCCCCACATTGAGTCAATTTCAGTTATTGTGTGTGCTTGCATAGGAAGAAACATGTGTATGTGAATGAGCAGCATTAGTAAGACTCTGTTTGGCTCATGCATGTCAGCATGTGATATTGTACATGCACCTACCTGTTAACTTACCCTCTCTGTTGGTTAATGACAGTTCTACAAGTGCTTTAAAAATGGTGCAGTAACTGGCTTGAGCTTCTACATCTGCTAGAAGATGAATGTTCTTCTATTGTTCGTATTTCTGAGTTATTTCACAGCCTGAAAAATTAGTTTAAGCACAGTACAGAGAGGTTTGTGTGTGTGGTGAGCATACCAATAATTCCTGATGGAGTAGAGCTGCTGTTGTTTTCAGGTAGATTAGAAGTTATAAATAATATACAAGCATGTTTGTACAGTACCTTTAACTACAGAACAGAAATGTGATTCAGCTTTTATTTTACGGTCAAGCTTATACTTGTTAGAACAATTCTTTTCCATTCCAAAAGGATTTGGATATGATGTTGAACTGAAACAAGTGTAAAATTAAATTTGGTTCAAATACACATGAATACAAATATTCCTATTAAACCTCTGAATAAAAATTGTATGGTATGGACAGAACACCAACTTTTTTTCCCCTGTAAAATGTACATCTTTCTCTGTTTACCCACCAAATACTTTATCACAGCATCTCAACTTGGCAGGTATATATGATGTACCTACTCTAAACTGCCTTAAATAAATCAGAGAGGTAACATGAAAAGAAAGCTGCTTTATATTATGTCCTTGTCATATGTCGTTCTTTGGTCCAAATAAATAGACGGAGTCCAGGATTTGACATCTTTGCCAAAAAAAAGGTAGTAAAAAGAAAAAAGCCAAGCCTACCAAGTAACAAAAAGCCGCTGTTTAGAGCGCTGCATCCTATTGGGGAAGGAGGCAATTAGACAGACAGCAGGAAGTGAGTGAAAACATTTTACTTACCTCCTGGTAGGCTGCCCAATCTCCAATGGGTCTCCTTGGACATACATCACATATCTGGGTGATGTATGTCGAAAGAGACATACTCTACTCAGAAGTAAATCCCATTGGGTTCAGTGGGACATACTCCTAAGGTAAACATGTCTAGGATTTCAGCATAAGGTATCAATCCTAAGCTGGGCCTTATACTGGTGGAACTTGCTATCCATCGCCGTAACGTCTGGGCCGCTGGCACAGCAAGCGCTCTACTGTTCAGCAGGCCGATTCCTCTAGCACAAAGCCCATAGGCTGCACACAGGTTACACCAGCCCACATAAATGCTACCAACGCTGGTAAGTTGGTGGTGGGGGTGGATCGGGGAGGAGGAGGGCGAAAGAGGCAGTAAGGGGAGGATCTCAACAGCAGCCACACATGCCACATCCTATCCCCCCACTTCCCAGTCCAGCCTCATCCCCGATTCTCTGCATACTTATAATCTCTCCGATGCTAAAGAGCTGGCATTGGTCTTAAGACACCCACTGAAGTCCAAGCAGATTACAGGGAGGTAAGTAAAATGTCATTTACTTACCTCTCCTGTCTGGAGACAGACAGGAGGTCTGTCTGGTCTCTCGCTGGCCCATAGCATGCAGTGCACGCTCCATTGGCAGTGCTGCATGCTCTGGGCCTGCGGTGGATAGGATTAGGCTGCCAGTTAGTCACAACTAACATCAACGCTGTCGCTCAGTGATTTCAACAATGGTTAGCCATTGCTAATTTTCTTAGAACAGAACCACCTGCTTTTAAAAATCTGCAAGTCTAAGTAAATGGGGCTGTTGAGCGACACTTTGCCCTGAGCACTCCGCCAAATAAACTTTTCTATGAAAATTCTGAATGTTCTTGTTGTTGTTCAGTCGTTAAGTCGTGTCTGACCCTTCGTGATCCCATGAACCACATCCCGCCAAGCCTTCCTGTCCTCCACTATCTTCCTGAGTTCGCTCATTTTCATATTCGTTGCATCGGTGATGCTGTCTAACCATCTCATCCTTTGCCTTCCCCTTCTCCTTTTGCCTTCAGTCTTTCCCAGCATCAGAGTCTTCTCCAGAGAGTCCTCTCTTCGCATTAGGTGGCCAAAATATTTGAGCTTCAGCCTCAGTACCTGTCCTTCCAGGGAACAGTCAGGGTTGATTTCATTTAGGATTGACTGATTTGATCTCCTAGCAGTCCAAGGGACTCTCAGGAGTCTTCTCCAGCACCACAGTTCAAAAGCATTTATTCTTCGGCGCTCAGCCTTCCTTATGGTCCAACTCTCGCAACCATACATTGCTACTGGGAACACCATCGCCCTGACTATACGAACTTGTGTTGGCATGGTGATATCTCTGCTTTTTATTATGCTGTCTAAGTTTGCCATAGCTTTCCTTCCAAGGAGTAAGCGTCTTTTAATTTCATGGCTGCTGTCTCCGTCTGAAGTGATCTTGGAGCCCAAAAAAGTAAAATCTGTTACTGTTTCCATTTCTGCCCCTTCTACAGTATTTGCCAGGAATTGATGGGACCAGATGCCATGATCTTAGTTTTATTAACGTTGAGTTTCAAGCCAACTTTTGCACTCTCCTCTGAATTTTCTATATACTAATAAATGTCACTCAAGTCAGACATCCATGGATGTCGTGTTACTTCATACTTTTGAACTAACTGCATAAATTATCTGATAATAAATTTATGCCTCTGCTTGCTTTAGAGGCTGCAATAGATTCTCAAACACAAGTAATTTGGTAGTCTGAACCCTCATCATCCTATTATAATCTTATCTACGCAGTGCCCTAGTACAGTTTTAAACACAGACACTGATACTACATAATTTGCTTGATTTACGTAGTTAATGCATTCAGTTACACAGCAGGCACTCTGAGATGCCAGTGAGTCATTTGGGCTACAATTTTATATTATATACACATATTAGGAAGTGAGAATTATTTCTTGGAAAACAGGAAGAAAGTTTGATGGCATATCTACAAGAATGAAGTATAAAATAAAATTTACTAACAGTGCAATCTTATGCCAAAATTGTGCTGACATCGCTGCTTTGCTGGCACAGTGGTCCATCACATCCTAAGCCCATTCAGCACAGAGGAGGAGAGGGAAACAAAAGCCTAGGGAACTCCATGGTGGCACAGCCCTCCCAATAATGTCCCCAATGCCCTGGCACAGCCCATCATTCATAAACCGAAAGCTTGATTTCAGTGCACCGTCAGCCTGATTTCTGCATGATGTTGACCCAACATCAGTCCAACATGCAACAAGCCAATCACTAATTCTATCCAGCTCCAATACTGGTGGGCCAGAAAAGTTCTGCCAGGGTGATCCAAGCAGGGACAGGCGCAGGTCCAATGAGTAGTCACAACTGGGATGACACCCCCTGGGCAGGCCCTAGAAATGAGGCTGAGAATTGCAGAGCTTAAAACTCGAAGCCAGGCAGATGATAGGGGAGGACCACTGGAGGGCTGGGAGTCTGACCTATGAAAAGGGGGGGGGGGGACCCAGAGCCTGGGGAAGGAAGGTCTGGAGGGGGGGGGAGAGAAACAGGGGCTATGGAGCTCCCTACAAAACCCTGCTCTCTGAGGCTCTAATGGGGCTAGCTGAGCGCAGGGAGCAAGCGGCGACCAGGGCAATAGGGCTCTCCTTGAGAGGTCCTGCGCACCTTCACACTGTGAGGAGGAGCCAACAGACAAGTCACAACGGGAGCCTCAACTCAGGTAAGTGATAATAGCCCACCTGTCACAGTGGTGTAAGCGGTGACAGCCCACCTCTGTGTACAGAGACACAGGCTGGGAGCCAGGCTAAACAGGTTCCAGTGAAGGGACTACCTTCACTTTACCTTACCTGCATACCTTAACCAGTGATGCACTCACCTTTTGCATGGCTGGCCAGAAACACTGATGGCAGGGATAGAAGGAGTGGTGGAGATCTAAAACTACACAGTGGTTTTCTAACCCCTCAGCCACAGCAGGAGACAGGCACAGAGCACCATTTAGCATCCCACATCACTGCAAATAGGCACACCTGGCTGGGAGGGCATAGCACATGGAGCAATTAGAGAAAGCATGACATGGGCCAATCATTGAGCCTGCATATGACACAATCGCTTTGTGAACTATTTTGTTGGAAAGCAGTATATAAACATTCTTAATAAGGCACCTACTGCAGCGACCTACCCACATCTAGTCACACCCACCCCATGTCCTTTGCATCATTGCAAGCACTTATGCATGGCAGCCCCAGTGCGACTGTCATCATCCTGCTCTCCCTTTCCTACCGCAACTGTCTGTCTTATACATCATGGCAGCAGACAACAGGGCGCTCATGACCAACGAGGAGCATACCCACCATTGGAGTCCAAGGATTCAGAGAGTAAGGATGTTACAGACCCTGAGAACCAAGAAGCCCATCCTCTCTCCCCTGCAGAGTCTCACCATGAGGCCAGATGTGGTAAGAAACAACTAGCGTGGGAAGAAGAGATCCATATCTGCTAAGAAAGAGGCAACAAGTATGATCAGGTCAGTTTTTATTGCATAGTCTCAAAGATGGAGCTGCATCTGAAAGAGAAACACACAACTGGGGTTGCTAACCCCATTTCCTCTCAGCAGGGTTGCTGTGACATTGCAAGTTACCCAACAGACAAGTAACAGGTGCCAGTGAGGTCTAGCTGCACGAGTTATACCACTATCTGTCATCGAGTCTGCAAAGTCACAGGGGTCTGATGAAATGAGTAGGTCGACAACCTCACCAAGAAGCAGCTGGGCTCACACTGGTCACTGCAAGCCGGCAGGCTGTCAGCTTCCCTTAGAGTCTGCATGATGTCTTCACCTGTGGGACTACTGTCTGTGAGGAGCAAGGAGAAACACAGAGAGAGTAACAAGGAATAGGCTGTGTCATCAGTAACACATGTTCTCTGGTTCAAGGTGCATAATTGATGTTGTGGGGGAGAGTGGTGCTATCTGAGTGGGGTTCCACTGGAACTCTGTGAAAAATTACTGTCTACCCCATATGGCAATGCTATAGTCTTGGGAAAAGGTGTGTGTGTGTGTGTGTGTGTGTGTGTGTGTGTGTGTGTGTGTGTGTGTGTGTGTGTGTGTGTGTGTGTGTGTGTGTGTTCCAGATGAATGCAGTGACAATGGTTAGAGTTCTTGGCATTCACCAAGAGAGAGCAGAAATCCACTGCTATTATCTGTTGCAAAAGAAAGGGATGGTTAGGCAACAGTTTTATAGCAAAGAAACATTTGATGACACTGAAATGTCAGTATCCGGGGTAGGGACATGAGATGAATATGCAGCATCAAAGTGTGGTGGCATAAGATTTCCTCCTTTCCTTTGCTTACCTGCATGAGGTACATTTTCCTTGCTCCCCCTGTTGGGGTGGTGAAGTGGAGTTTTTGTGTGTGCAGAGTACCTGCAATAAGAATTCTGAGAAGACAAGTAAAGTATCTTGCCATACCTGCTGTGAGGGGCAGCAGGTTGTTTGTGCAAAGTCCTCCCCTTCATGTGCTCTGAGTGCCCACGAGAAGAGGCCAGAGAAGTACAGTCTCATGCTGTGTGCCCTATCTTCTGAGATGTAGTCTCCCTGGTAGGGGCTTTAGCATTGGGGTTGGTGTGCTGTAATAAGCTGCCAATATTCTGTGTCATATGCTCCACCATAGGGAAGTTGGCAGGGTGGAGGAAGTGAAGGAGTTGAGCTTTTCTGATGTTTTTTCCTTCCCCACTGTTTCCTATGGTTTTTTACTTCCTATGCCAGCTCCGGCATCAGCATGGTATTCTGCTGGTGTCAGTGCCTGAAGGGGGGTTAGGATATGGCATCCAGAAGCGAAGGGGGGAGGGGCCCCCGAGCGGCACACAGGGGAGTGACAAAGCGAAGGGGGCGGGGCGTCAATCACGTCGTTTCAGCGGCAGCAGCGGAGACAGCGATTGTTTTGGCCCACCCGCCTGCCCTGCACCTCTGAAGGGATGTTTAGTGGTGGTGGTGGTGATCTCACTTCTGGTGGTGACGTCACCGGGGAGGGGCTCATAGCAACGCCTCTGATGGCATCCTTTCCATGTCCCGCCCACATCTCCACCCCATTTGGAGGTTTCCACATCAGGGGTACATACTGTAGGCATAGCACACCTGTTGGCAGAACTGGGGCTACAATTGCGGGACTCTCGTTGAGCCAATGTCTAAGGGAATAAATATCCTATGCTGTTCAGACTGGTCTAATCTGAAATGTATATTTGTACCCTAAGAGGATGACCAGTAAATTAATTTTCTTCTTAACCGCATACATGGTTTGTTTGTTTTAATAATATTTTCAGTTACGACATTTTGGATTTTTTCTCACAGCTGGTGATTTTACATTATGCTATACTATAGACAGATCTTTGACTCTGTGAACCACTTTGAACATTAGAAGAAAGTGAGAGAGAGAGGAAGCATAAGTAATTTGCACTTCCTCAGCCCACAATTGCAGGACCTGCTTGATGCACTTACATCCCTGCACTGAGAGAAGAGACAAGACCTGGAAGTGTACAGAAAGGAAATGGAAGCCACTCAAGCATATCTTGCTGTTTCTAGAGAATGCTAGAAGCAGCTCATAAGAACATAAGAAGAGCCTTGCTGGATCAGGCCAAAGACCCATCTAGCCCAGCTTCCTGTATCTCACAGTGGCCCTACCAGATGCCTCCGAGAGCACACAGCCAACAAGATAACCTGTTTCCTGTTGTCACTCCCTTGCACCTGGCACAGAGAAAACCTACGTCTAAAGTCAGCAGGTTGCTTATGGCTTGTAACCTGTGATGGTCTTTTCCTCCATAAATCTACCCAAACCCCTTTTAAAGGCATCTAGGCCAGGTGCCATCACCACATCTTGTGGCAAGGTGTTCCACAGATGAAATACACCTGGGTGAAGAAATATTTTCTTTTGATGTTCTAACTCTCCTTCCACTCAATTTTAGTGTATGTCCTCTGGTTCTGGTGTTGTGCGAGGGGGAGAAGAATTTCCCTCTATCCACTCTCTCCATCCCAGACATAATTTTATAAGTCTCAATCACGTTCCCCCTCAGGCGCCTTTTTTCTAGGCTGAAAAGCCCTAAACGCTATAGTCTTTCCTCATAAGGGAGGTGCTCCAGCCCACGAATCATTTTGGTTGGTCTTTTCTGCACCTTTTCCAATTCAACTATACACTTTTTGAGGTGTGGTAACCAGAACTGGACGTAATACTCCAGATGTGGCCTTACCATTGATTTGTACAAGGGCAGAATGATATTGGCCGTTTTATTCTCAATCCCTTTTTTAATTATCCCAAGCATGGAATCGGACTTTTTCACAAGCCGCCGCTTGGGTCGACACTTTCATCGACCTGTCCACCAGCACCCCAAGATCTTTCTCCTGATCTGTTTCTTGTCCTAATGTGCATCACTTACATTGAAGCATATCTGCCATTTTGCTGCCCATTCTCCCAGTTTGGAGAGATCCTTCTGGAGCTCTTCACAATCCCTGCTGGTCTTCACTACCCAGAAGAGTTTAGTGTCATCCGCAAACTTGGCCACCTCGCTGCCTATCCCCAACTCCACGTCATTTATGAACAAAAGTTGAAAAGCACCGGTCCCAAGACCGATCCTTGGGGCACACCGCTTTTCACCTCTCGCCATTTTGAAAATTGCCCATTGACTCCCACTCACTGTTTCCTAGTCTTCAACCAGTTCCTAATCCACAAGAGGACCTGCCCTCTTATTCCCTGACTGCGGAGTTTTCTCAGGAGCCTTTCATGAGGGACCGTGTCAAACGCCTTCTGAAAATCCAGATATATAATATCCACGGGTTCGCTCGCATCCACATGCCAGTTGACCTTCTCAAAAAATTCTAAAAGGTTTGTGAGGCAAGACTTCCCCTTGCAGAAGCCATGCTGACTCTCCCTCAGCAAAGCCTGTTATTCTACGTGTTAAGATTTTATCCTTAATGAGACTTTCCACCATCTTCCCTGGAACAGATGTTAGGCCTGTAGTTTCCCGGGTCCCCCCTCCTTCCTTTTTTAAAGATTGGCGTGACATTAGCTATCCTCCAATCCTCTGGCACAGTGGCCGTTTTAAGGGACAAGTTGCATATTTTGGTCAAGAGGTCAGCAACTTCATTCTTGAGTTCCTTCAGAACTCTTGAGTGGATACCATCCGGGTCTGGTGATTTATTGATCTTTAATTTGTCAGTTAAGTCTGAAACGTCTCATGTCTCATACAGCTTTTTCTTTTCAGGAAACCATTTTAGGATGATGGTGAATAGCACAAATTACCTCATCAGGTGAAAATTACACGTAGTTCAGGAATCATTGATATTGTTACTCAGTCATGAAATAGTAATAGAAATAAAGAAACAAATCTGTTTTATCTCGGTCATCATCTGACTGATGCTATCAGAAATACCGTAATTGTTTTTTAATATTGTCCTTCCAAAAATGAAGAACAGAAACGTACCTTTAAAAGCTAAGTTTCTATATTGGAATATTCCTTGACAACTCAATCTATCACTATAATGAAAAATATGTGGATACCTTTTTTTTTAGCTTTCATATTGGAGTAAGTTTAAGATGACTGTAAAATACTGGCATTATAGCTGCATTTTATTTAAGTATCAAAACATAGTTCTGTGGACACATCAAATTCCAATTTTTCTTTTTATAGCACAAATAGTTGTATTTTATCACTACCTATGTGCAGGTATCTTACGGTTCCCAGCAATCAGGATAACATCACAGAGCTGTTGTTGTTTTAGGTAGCTTTCCATTTTCCTGAAGGTTTGTTCCGCATGGTGTACAGCTTGATAGTACTCCTCAGAACTACTGGAGTCCATATCACATTGGGGTGTCATGGGACGGCTAGCTGCTGACAACCTGTAAACCCCAAATAAAAGAAAAAAAAGAAAAAAAGCAGACATGATGAAGTGCCTCTGGAAGTAACGACTCAATCATAGACTTTCAAAGCTGATAAGAAAAGAACTCAATGTGCATTTTCCTGTACTCGCTTGCTCAGAATCACAACAGAGCAAAATCTCTTTGACCAACTACATCATGTAGTTAAAACAGGAGAAAACCACTGAAAAATATATCTGCATCTTTACACTGTATAATTTAAATCTGAAAGATCACAGAATTCAAATACAGGTCACTGACTGAGAGCCCACTGAGAGTGGTGCCAAAAATCCTGTGCAGGGGGGGGAGGCAGGACCGGGAGTCTTCCGCAGGGAAAGGGGAAGTTTATTCCCCTTACCCCTGTGTAATCCTCATGGCACAAAATGGGTCTCTTAGGACCTACGCTAGCAATTTTGCTAGCCTAAATTCGAGGAGAGAAAAGGGGTGGGGAGGCTGCAGGGAAGGGGGATAGGATCCAGCGTGGCCCTTCCACGACGGATCCTCCCCCCGTGGCCTCCCCACCCCCGTTTTGCCCTCCCCCACCTTCCCGCCAGTTTAGCTTTCTGGTGTGCATCCAGACGTCCTCCAGCGCGGTGGGGAAAGCACAGGCCTTCCCACCAGCTTCACCGACAGCACGCTGGGGAGGCATTTGAGACTGGCATTGACTGCTTTACAACAGTCAGTGCCAGGGCAGGAGAGCGGTGCGCATAGGGCATCAAGCATAGGATTGCACTGTGAGGCTGCACTCCTATCCACACCTGGGAGTAAATCCCATTGAACTCAATGGAGCTTACTTCTGAGCAGACATGCATAGGCTTGCACTGTTTCATTTCCACTTCATTGCAAAATAAAGCAAAGATCACTCTTCTTGATCCAAGGCCATATACCTGAGAAAAGCAGCTCTCACATTTCTAGGAAAGTGTACACAGCTGAATGGGGAATAACAGGTGCTGCACACATAGTTCCCCAACCTGATCAAAGCTGTGCATTATTACAATGACCAGCTGATTCTGCCTGCCTCCCATCCATCAATTTACCCTCTGCCTCAATGCCTCCTCCCACTTACCTTTCTCATTGCATTTGCTTTAGCAGGAGCTCTCTCCTCTTTCTCACCTCGCTCATGCTAGGTACACTGATAGTTGTGTGCTAGACCTGAGTGTATGAGAACTGTAGTTTTTCTAATGCTACTGGCCCAACACAGCGTGCCAGGCATCAGGGAATGGAAAAGACGACATTTCTCCAATCTCCTGCTGCTGTAATTGAAGAAAAAAATAGTGGGAGGAAAAAGCTTGCAGTGAGGCAGATAGGCATTTAAGGGTGGTAATGGAAGGAATTCAACCCTGTCATGCTCCTAATGCTATCATTGGGGGCACAACAAGGTCTGAATCAGATTTTTAAAAACACTTTTAGGTTGGCCCTGGTATCCGCGATAGCGAACTTCACTATCCACGGATTTCAGTATCTGTGGGGGTTCCAGGAACAGACCCCCCCCCCCGGATACTGAGGGCCCACTTTATCTCGAATGCTTAATTAGACTGTACCACTACTTGAAATAAAGTATGCATGTACATATCTCTTTCTCTCTTAGACAGATGGATCTGGGTGCTGCTTTATTACCCTTAAACAAGTGGGAACCACACTAGAGATTTTAGAAAAGTATATTTATTTTCCCTTCTGTATTCACTGCTAAATACAATTTGACTCAGAGCTGAATAAACCATATGGCTTAGTTTGTTTGAAAAAGAGAGAGTAACAGGTTTTCCTGACAACTAGATGAATTCTGTTTGGGCAGTTCTCTGAGGGAGATGTGTGCTATGAAAGTGGGTTTGTGTGTAAGCAGTCTGTCATATTACCGTATATATTTGGGAATCCATGTGCCTGAACATGATGTCAGTTTTATAATACGTTAACAGATGAATAGTACCATCCTAAAATATCTATGGTAGTATGAGTGCTTCTGAATTTAATGAGGATCCGGTCTACAAGGATTTTCTGAAGTTTGGGACTGAGATCACTTTAAAACAATCCAGTGGACTGCAACATGCCAGAGGCATAAATTATTTACAATGGACATCTCCAGAGTAAAACAAGTTGATGCATTTTAAACAAAGGAGTATTATGTCACATATCTTCAAATGTCCTAGCTGTGTAATAGGATGCAATCAAACGAAAGCAAGTACACATAGCAGCTATTAAAAAAACCCACATGAAAACTTGAGAACCCAAAGATGTAACAGGACTATTACATTTTAACCTGTGTAGACTGAATTCATAGAGGGAGAGCAGAAACATCTGCTTGTCCCAGTCATCAACCTCCATGTGTTTATCCAAACCTCTGCACAGAGCCTAGAGTTCTAGACACATAAAACTTGTACAGAAATTAGCACATATAAAGTATGTATGCACAGGCTATGTTCAGAGGTTGGGGGTGATGAGGGGCCAGGCATATCGGAAAAATCCTTTTTCCATTTCTCCTTGGGGTTCATTCTACACAGATGAATGTGTAGGACAAGGTTAATAGCAATTAGAAAGAGAAGTACAGTAGTCCCCCATATCCACTGGGGATATGTTCCAGGCCCCTCCATGGATACTTGAAACTGTGGATAGGAGCAAACACCCCCTCCATGGTTTCCTGTGGGGCCCCCACCCTGCCTCCCCTGCAGGCAGGCATGCTTGCCCCCCCCAGCTCTTATTTTTCTTTCAGCAAGCTTTGTTTTTTCCTTAAAACAAACAGAGAAGCAGCCTCCATTGCAGGCAAATAGAACGAGACTAAGTCCTAGAGAGACTCTGCAAGGTTTCTGTTAACTTTGCAGAGCCTCTCTAGGACTTAGTCTTGTTCTACGTGCCTGCAATAAGCAGCCAGAGGCTGTTTCTCCTGTTTAAGGAAGAAATGAAGCTTACTGGGAAAAAAGTAAAAGCCTGGGGGGTCCCCACAATCCGTGGATAACTGAAACAGTGGATAGTGAATCCGTGGATATGGGGGCCCAGCTGTAGTGTTGTCAGACAGTCTATGTTTTAAAGTCTCACAATAAGCAAATAGTTTGAGGCCTCCCTAAGACAATGAGACCGGCCTCTTATCCTGGACTCTCCAGCATCTATCTTGATTAGACAGTGGGGCACAGTGAATGCCCTCACACTTGTTCTGATTGCAGAATAATGTAGCAACTGAACACCGATACTTGCCAAATGCATTTTTCTGAAACATCTACCTGTCAGTCCATCATTAGCACAATAATTTCCACAACTATTTGCATACATAATTTTTCCCATTTAAACTTAAGAGTAGATTTATTATTACTGAATAAACTTTAAGGGTGTGGCTTATAATCAGGAGCGGCCTATACTCGGAACAATATGGTAGTTGTGGAACTGGGTATGTTTGCTGTGTTCTATACTCAAAAGAGGCTGCTGCACTAAACCACTTGTTACAATGTTGTCTGGTGAATTGGTGAATTATGTGGTTGATATGGGAAGCTGAAGCCAACAGCAAGATCACAGAATCACAGAGTAGGAAGGGACCCACAACGTCATCTAGTCCAGCCCCCTGCCTATAGCAGGAAATCCTCCTAGAACATGTCCAGCAGGTGCCTGATACACCTCTGCTTGAAGACCTCCATGGAGGGAGAATCCATCACCTCACTCGGCTGCCGAACCACCCATCAATAATTTCTTCCTGATGTCCAACCGGAATCTCCTCTCTTGCAATTTGTACCCATTTGATCTAGTTCTACTTTCAGAGGCAGCTGAGAACAAATTTGTTCCTTCTTTCATATGACAGCCCTTCAGGTATTTGAAGAGCACTATCATATCCCCTCTCAGCCTCCTCTTCTCCAGGCTAAACACACCAAGTCCCCTCGACTTGTCCTCATAGGGCTTGTTCTCCAGTACTCCGATCCTCCTCGTCACTCTTCTCTGAACCTGCTCGTTTGTCTGCATCTTTCCTAAAGTGAGGTGCCCAGAAGTGGACACAGTAATTCAGGTGAGGTCTGATCAACACAGAGTAAAGTGGAACCACTACTTTTCACAACTTGGAAGCTACAGTTCTACTAATGCAGGCTAAAATTGTGTTATCCGTCTTTGCAGCTGCATTACAGTGCTGACTCATATTCATCTTGGGATCCATTGCAACTCCAAGATCCCTCTCATATGATGTGCTGCCAGTTGAAGCCAACAGACCTTTTAATACTTAATAAACCATTGTGCAATACTCTGGTTTCAAGAATGTCTTGTCTGGCTATAAAGAATGCTTCTGGAAGCGGTAGCAACAAACTGTAATACCCTCCAGACCGAGACTCCGTGAGAACCCATGGCAACATGAATTGGGACTCCATGTGAAGCACCTGGTCTTTTGATGTCAATGGCATAACTCCTACTGATTTAGACGGAATCAATATATCATCCCAAATGCAAACTACGCTTTGCTGGATATTGCTGTGAATGTTGTATACTTTGCAACTTTATCCACTTTTTTGGCAGTAAATGAGTCACAATAATCAAAGCAACCACCATACCTGTTTTGCTAGAATATATCTTTGGAGATCAAGGACAAAGGGATTGACTTTTTTCCTCTCTAAACAGGGTTTTAGCTAATGACTGGGGGAGGGGGGTATTTTGTCTGCATTCTAATGTATTTTTAACAGATGTTTACTAGAAGTTCATTTAATGTACACTGATGAGAACTGTGTATACTAAATGATTCAAGCTTCTGTGATCAAACTCATTAAGGCTTTTCCACAGCTTAGCATCATCTTAACAAAAAAACAAATGCACTCCGTATCTTAAACAATTAACCCATATCTGATTAAGCACACTGGAAGGACAAATTTCCTGTTAAACATAAGAGTACTTTCACCATTGTCATAGTTTATCAACGTTCCCCCTCGCAAGAAAGTTTTCATCAAATCAGATGTAGCAATAGTATTAATATTTTTTAGCAACCTTCTTTACTCCTGGTTAAACCCCAGCATCAACAAACGCAGTCAGTCCTTAAAAGAAGTAGGTCAACAATTCACAATGCAGCATGCTTATGACCTGATCCTACAGTACAGGGGTGGCCAAACTGCGGCTCCTGAGCCACATGTGGCTCTTTGACGTATAATGTGTGGCTCTTGGAAACATATTGGCTGAGCTCCTTTTTGCATCACAATTTAATATAAAAGGGAAATAAGACATTTTCAAGCTCTATAATTATTTACCAGGTATAGACTGAGAGTCCACTGGATTAAAACATAAGTTTAATGTTTGTGATGAGTAATTATATTTTAGAATTTAAATGCTTCTTAAATATTGCGGCACTCAAACATCTGAAGTTTATCCTATGTGGCTCTTACAGTAAGCAAGTTTGGCCACCCCTGCTATAGTATGTAATTTTAAGGTAAGAGAGAGTGGACTAAAATTAAAATGTAATTTTAAGGTAAGAGAGAGAGACTTAAAATCTCACTTCAGCTCTGCCCTCCCTCTCATACACACAAATAATAGAGACAATAATACTGATCCATAACACGCTGCAGTAATGATTACTGAGAACCTGTATGTGAAGTGCATGGGAAAAGTGATATAAAATTACTAAATTATACAGACATGCTAGTACAATTATGCCCAGGAAAGGGGGGGGGGGAAATGAGCATTCCACCATTATAAGGCCTCAACATTTTTATTTCTCATTAAGTCCAAACCCTTCATCCAATCTTCTTCAAATTTGGCATGGAGGAACGTGGTGACATTCTGCAGCACTCTATCATATTTCATGCAAATCTATTAAGAAGTTAGGGAGTTACAACAGGTTTAAATCATATCTAGTCCTCTTGATTAAGTATTGTACAAATCTGAGACTGAATTCATCAGGACTGTAGCTTTTTCCTTGTGGTTTATTGTCCTGAAACATTTTTTTTTTCAAAAATGTAGGGTATTTTTTAAATCTACTTTATTTGTACTTTTGAAGAAAATCTTATCAAGTACATTTTTACTACCTTTAATTCCACATTTTTTCCCACTAGGGGTGTGTACGCGAAAATCATATCTACAAGGTACAGTATTTCCATAAAATGCCACCTATAGTAAATGACCAAACAAAAATTGTACAGGAGTAGCACACACAATCACTGGCCACAAATGGACTGCTCCGAGAATGTGCCATCAAATCCAAGCAGCATATATACCGTACATTCCTAGATCATCCAGCTGTGGTCCTCAAATAACCTGCACTGGATCCTAGAGGAACTTTCAGCCCTGGAAAGTTGTTTTGGTTGATTGACACAAATTGTAACTCAGCCAAAAGTAGTCTCAGCAGCTGGAGGAACAGCACAGAGTTGTATCAACTGTTTGATTCCTCCAAAGTATTTAAGACAAACTTCTCTTTGAACCCTGAAAAATCATTTGTGAACATGAAGAGGAATCCACAGTCATTACCATTTATTCTGTCAACTGATCTGTGAAACTCGGTGACTCTGGGTGGAATAATTTATATTATGTTAGAGAGGAAAGCAAATTGAGGTGGCATCTTTCTCTACAATTGGAGGGGAGAAATGGAACACCAAGCAACAAATGCAGTTACAGGCAGCTTCCCTCATTTAGACTAAGCCAGGGGTTCTCAACCCCTTCCTGGTCGAGTACCACCTCAGGCACCACTCTCCTGTTGCATACCACTGGAAGTGACTGGCGAGGACATCATTGTCAGTTACTTCCGGGTTTTCGGAGGTCAGGAAATGCAGGGAGGAGGCTCTGGGCGGGTGGGAGGGACCTCCTCGGCATTCCTGAGCAGCTCGACCAAAGGCAGGAGCCTCTTGGGAGCGAAAACGTGCTGCTGAAAGCACTGCATCAAAGCGGGGTTCTGGCAGTCCAGCGGTCCAAGTACCATCAGCATTCGGCCGAAGTACCACTGGTTGAGAACCCCTGGGCTAAGCCAAATGAAGGGGATAAGGGTGGAACATGGTTTACAAATATTTTCACCCCAAATGTTTTTGGTATTTTGTGGCAGGGAATGCAGCAGCATGTGCTGAGGCAACATATCTCATCTTCTTGTTCTGCGCTGGCAGGCAAGGATATTCAGTGAAATAGAGAGTAAGAAGGAAGAGTTGGCAACTGCCAATCTTTCTTCCAGGCGGAGGACCAAGACAACCCTTGCATCTCCATCTGTCTAGGAGAGAAAAGACACAATAGTTGCAGAAACTGCTGCCCAGACGTTTTCTATAGTAGTTACTCCAGTATATTATTATATAAAAGTACAATGGAATATAACAAAGTTTAAGCTAAGCCAAAATGAAGATATTAATGACAGCATTTTAATGACACTTTGCCAGCACTGTAGGCAAATATGCCAACACAGAAGGTTCAAACTCAGCACAATCCAGAATCCCATGTACATAAATATGCCTTGCACATTCATTTGAATAGATGTGATGTTAAATACTAAATTTAACATAACATATGCATGGAGACACCACTACAGAAATTAATAGGGAAAACTTTTTTAAGCAGGAGAGCTCTGTGTGTGTGTGTGTGTGTGTGTGTGTGTGTGTGTGTATCAGGATGCCCACGCCCATTCCAGATCAAGACAATGGAGAGCCCTGATTCAAAACACTAATCATGAACCCTTGTAACAGCCCAATCCTATCCACTGTCAGCGCAACATGTGCACCAGGAACACGCTGTATCCTGGAAAGGGATGGGCCGGAGGTCAGGGGAAGTGGACATTTGTTCTCTTACCCAGGGTAAAGCCCCAGCCCACGCTATGGGGCTACTCGGTCTCCCTCAGCTCTGTAGCCAGTGGAGAACCAAGAAGCCCCATGTCAGGGGAAAGTGCCTGGGAGGGAGGATAGGATACCGCGCACCATGGCATCGCCAATCCTGCCCCCTCTGAGACCCGATCCGCCCACCCCTGGCCCTTCCCAAACGCCTACACCTCTAGGAGAGGCCTTACTTCCTCCAGTTCATGGGGATCCAGGCGGGACAGCACAGACCTTCCCACCGGTGCTGCTTGCTCCCCGGGTGCCACAAACGCACTTTACAGCACATTTGTGACACCTTAGGCCAGCGCAGCGGCGCTTCGCAGCATTGTCAGGGGATAGGATTGCACCGTAATTCTCCTAAATTCTGTTTCTGAACTAAATGTACGCCATATGGATAAATGAAGACATAACTGTAGAAAAATCTATGACCCATTCCCACACTGAAACAACATAGTAGGACGTGCCTTCCACAATGTGGTTTTCTTTTGTTTCTTTTCCCTTCTCAGGTAGAGTGAGGCAGAATAGCATCTGATCCCATTCCCATCTGAATGAATTAGCTTTTGTGAGTGAAAAAGATGATAAGATTAGTCTGCTGAATTTTCAAACACAATGCTTACATCAGCCAAATAAGTATAGAGTAAAAGTAATCTGTTTTTTTCCTAGCAGCAGGAATTGTTAATAACATGCATATCTTATGAGCAGGTAATTAGACCTGATTATATAATCCTCTAGCTAGTCTTTTAATTCAGTCTATTATGTTTATGAAGTCTTCTTTATTGATTTCTTTCTTGTTTTAACTAAAGGGAATAACAAACAGAAAAGGATATAAGGACATTAAACAAACATTCACCAACACCTTAGAGATTTTTTTATTCACTTATACTAAGTAGATTTGAAAGGAAAGAAGGTGGTATTTTGATTTCAGGAGGAAAAGGCATATCACCTTACCGTATGAAAACAGGGAAATCTTAGTCATGCAACACTTTATCTCCTGACTTAATAATTAGACTTTTGGACCATCTAGGCCAGAATTTTCTATGCTGATTCCAAGAAGCGATCTGTTCCAAATATATTGTCAGACATGTAACTTTATTTATTGATTGATTTTCTAGAGTGGTCTGGTTCAGATCATCTTGTGATCAAGCTGCAGAAAGCCTCAGGTCCACACACTCCCTCTTCCCTCTCCTTCACCTTCACATGAGGGAAGGAGATTGAACGGTTTTCACTTTCAGGTTTGAATAAACTGCAATTTCCTGTTACATATATGGTTTGTGACAACTCTCATTAGTCCAAACAAACAGGAATCAAACCATGTTCTCAGACCCTGGTTTGTGAACCACCCACAGTATCCCGAGTTTGTATGCAACAGGAAACTGAGGTTTATTTAAAACTGTTAGCTTTTCAATTTTATTCTGTCAAGTATCTATAATTTTGTAAACTTATGCAGACCTCAGTGGTAGAGCATGTTTTGCATGCAGAAGTTTCCTGGTTCAATCCCACCTTAGTTCAAAGATTTAATATATCCCCCTGATACCTTGGAGATTCACTACCATTCAGAATAGATGAACCATTTATTGATTTATTTTACTACGTAAACCGCTTTGTGAACTACTCCTGTTGAAAAGCGGTATATAAATATTGTTAACAAATATTAACAACAACTTGGAATATAAGAACCTGCCTTATACCATGACTAATAGCGCAGTCGTATCCAACTTACACCACTGGTGTAACCAGTGGGAGAGAGCAGGGCGGGAGGCTTTAGAGGGGAGGGAAGATTTAAATCTCCTTTGAATCCCCCTTTGGAGGGGATTTGAATCCCCTTTCTGTTCTGGGGCCTCCCGTTCTTGCTGCACTGCTGATTACACCGATGGTGTACACGTAGCGGCAGCCGGCCTAAAGTTGGGAAGAACCGGGCTGTAATTAAAGTACCTTTTCCAAAACAAATAAAAGCTGTCACAACAAAAAATATTAATGAAATTATTGCTACTTATGTTGCTGCAGTACCTAGTTTGCATAGTTTTGCATAGGGGGGGGAAAAAGGTTAGTAGCACAATATAGTCTGGTAGTAGTATTTGTGTTGGGACCATACATAGTTAAAATGTTGCTCCTACCACAGCACGGAAGAGATGTCTTACCAAAAGTATGTTTCAAGTCAGGACTGGAGATGGAAAGGGAGTTGGGGCTGCTGACAATGCTTTGTACCACATCCCAGTGGCAACAAGGTTGCATCAGCAAAAATAAGTCAAGCGAACAAAATGACGACCTCAGTGTTAATAACATCCTATTTGTTGTGCATGAATATTTTTACGGTGGAGTCAAGCTTTCTAGCTCATGGTCCTTGATTATAATTATGTTCTTTTAAAGCTAATAGCACAAAAATCAGTCTGGCATTAGAAATGTGTGAGAGTTCATTCAATATCCACTGTATTGTACAGTAAAAGAAATTGTCCTGCAGCCTCCTCTCCTGGGACAGCAGAACAAATGTTTCAGTTAAATCAAATTATATTTGAAAATGTTCACTTTCGATGGACCGCTATACAATTGAGCCATTAGCCTTTCAAAACAAGGTTGATGTTTCTTCTGTTTCAAGTGTACTGTCTGAACAATGTTTTGCAAAACAAACTTTATGATGGGGCAATATAAAACACACAGCAGCATTTTTATTAACTTATGGCCCAGTCCAATTGAGGGCCTGCACCACATGGCACGCACTGCTTTGTGGCAGCGCAAGGCCCAGGCGCCGCAGGTGGGAAGGCCAGAGCCTTCCTGATGGTGCTGGCAGAGTGATAGAGACCAAGTGGAGCAGGTAAATCCACTGCAGGGGCAGTGGGACGGAGGGGGCTGAACAGGGAGGAAGGCGGAACAGGGAGGAGATGGGGCAGGGTGGTAGGATCGGGCCTGGGAGGGCCTCCAGCAGCCAAAAATCTCCCGTGGGGTACAATGTAGCCAGCGCTGGTGCCGCTGCATCACAGAGCAGAGATTCAGGTTGGATTAGGCTGTTAAATTGGTTTATTTCCTCAATATTCTCTGCACGTACAGGAATTGGTTTACAGGGATAACTTTAATATCATGAGGACAGTATACTAAAAAATATTGGCACTGAGTCAATGAAGCTGAACATTGATCTTAATTACTTTGATGTGGGTACCATACAACGCATGGCATTTAATCCAATAGATTAAAGAAAAAATAGCTGCAAAAGTTGCATAAAATAAAATATTGCAAACTTTCTTTTCGCTCTCTTAAAACATGATGCCTCTCCTTGGGCAGTAAGATTCAGCATCCTTCCAGTAAGATGTTCTGGTACGTACTGTGGATTAGAGAGTATAAATGCCAGACTACAGAATCAGCAGAGATGGGGAGAGATGGCACATTCTTTTCAGAAAATGAATTGGTGAGGATTAACTCCTGCTAACTGGGCAAAGAGGCACCTTTTAAAGTGGTCTTTAAAAGGTGCCTCTTTCCTCTTATATTTTGCAAGGGGAAAGCAACTATCACTTTTCATCCCAGCATGGTGTCCTCTCAAGTGGCTGTTGCTGGTGTCACTATTGCATCTTTTTTAGACTGTGAGCCTTTAGAGACAGGGAACCATTTATTTGTTTAAACCACTTTGCAAACTACTTTTTTGTTGAAAAGCAGTACAGTTGGACCTTCCCCCCCCCCCCATGGATAGCAAAAATCCACGGATACCAGTGTCCGCATAAAAACCCTGTTTAAAGGTAAAATGGTGCTTTGGAGGCTTTTTTCTTTAAATAGCAAAACTGTGGCATTTGCACAACCCAGGTTACGCAAAGGGGGTTGTGCAGCGTCAAGAAGCCTCGTGGAGGCTTGAAAATGCCACGGTTTTGCTATTTAAACAGCAATTTTCCCTTTAAACAGAGTTTTTAGCATGGACATTCACAGGTCCACTGTATATAAATATTCATCATCATCACCACTAGGAATATCTGTGAATATCCTAGAACAGTGGGTAGTGGTGGGTCGCAAGCCACCATTGAAACCAAAAGCTGTCCCCTGCCCACTTAAGGGGCGGTGACAGCATGGTGGTGGTGGCAAACCTGGGGATCTCTGCCACTGAAAAAGTTTAACGCAATTTGAGAACTTACCACGGGGCCCTCCAGAGGGTTCAGGGAGGCCTGCGCGGCCCTCCGCAGATGCCCCCCCAAGCTTCAGATAGCCATTCTGTGGTGATTTTAGACCACCGAAAACCGGAAGTGATCTAAAATCACTGCAGAGCGGCGATCTGAAGATCGGGGGGGGGGCTGTGGAAGGTAACTCAAAACTCCCTGAACCCTCCGGAGGGCTCCAGGACCCCCGGTAAGTCTGCAAGTTGTGTTAAAAAAATTTGCGGCAGCGATGATCCCCGGGATTGCCACCACCACTGGCCCTGCCCCTGCAAGCACTCAAAGTTCTCCTCGCAAATCCAGCCACCAATACTGGTGGACTGTGAATAATAATAATAATAATAATAATAATAATAATAATAATTTCTCCCCTCCTAAACTGGCCATAACAGGCGACAGAAGAACAAACTCCTCACAACATTCCATGTGTTTGGAATTACAGATTGGGTGAAGAATATATTTATTCACCATACAATTCAAAAGACATAGCTGAGTAAATTATAATTAATATTCATTTGCAAATATATTTAATGTTATCTTTAATGCATCCTTCCTCATAATAGCCATGTGAAGTAAGTCATTCTTCCCATTTTACAGATGGGGAATTGAAACTAAGGAATGCTTCCATCTTTCCTTTTGGCGCCAGGGAGTTGAAGCAGTCAAACAGCTCTGGAGGAATTAAAACATCCAGATGGTCTCCTTATCAGTGGGAGGGGGTAAAAAGGAGCAGTGTTAATTTTTGTAAGGCGATCACAAGACTGATAGCACAGAGCCAGGTACCATGAGTCAGCATTTTAGGTGAGTTTTTTTTCCCCCTGGACTAGCCAGAACTATGTTTGGGGAGTTGCAGCCCTATTAAGAACACAAGAAGAGCCTTACTGGATCAGGCCAAAGACCCATCTAGTCCAGCTTCCTGTATCTTACAGTGGCCCACCAGATGCCTCAGGGAGCACACAAGACAACAAGATACCTGTATCCTGTTGCCACTCCCTTGCATCTGGCATTAAGAGATTGTTGTTGTTCAGTCGTTAAGTCGTGTCCGACCCTTCGTGATCCCATGTACCATATCCCGCCAGGCCTTCCTATCCTCCACAATCTTCCTGAGTTCGCTCATTTTCATGTTCATTGCATCGGTGATGCTGTCTAACCATCTCATCCTTTGCCTTCCCCTTCTCCTTTTGCCTTCAATCTTTCCCAGCATCAGAGTCTTCTCCAGAGAGTCCTCTCTTCGCATTAGGTGGCCAAAATATTTGAGCTTCAGCCTCAGTACCTGTCCTTCCAGGGAACAGTCAGGCAAGGGTTGCATATGATATACCCATCATGGCTTGTAACTTGTGATGGACTTTTCTTTCATAAATCTGTCTAATCCCCTATTGTCTAATCTGTCTATTGTGTGCCCTGGAACAGACCATTTTCAGCTCTACCAGTTTGGAAACATGATGGCTCAACTCCCATGTTTGTTAGACACACGGACAGCCTTGAAACTTATCAAGTAGTGGGAAACTGTGAGTAGAAGAGATTAAAGAGTTTGTTTTCTCGTTGTGTGTAAGCCCTCAAAATGATTCCCTTGTGTTTAAACCCTGGAGAGTCTCTCTCTCTCTCTCTCTCTCTCTTTCTCTCTCTCTCTCTCTCTCTCTCTCTCTCTCACTCACAAACCCTTTTATGTCCTTGTAATAAAGTACTGAATTATTAAGTGTGTGTGTGGAATGATTTGAACATGGAATAAAACAGCATTTACCTAATTCTAGAAGCCTAGACTGTGAAGTTGCGCTAGAGAAGCCCAAGAAGGAAGAGGGGGAGGGGAATCAGTGGCTGGGAGCCTGGGATCTCTCACCTCAGGTCAGTCCCAGGAGTTCCTCCCTGATTCAGGGACGGAATGGGCAGACAAGGAGGTGGTGGCAGCAAAAGGGCATTTTAGGGTCCCTTCATGAAGGAGAATGGGGGGCTGGGAGTTGGGTATTACAGAGGCCAGTCAGAGGCATCCTATTAACCCTGAGGGGCACATAGCCCAGGCAACTGGAATGGGTAAAGGTTGACAGGAGGTCCTCCCATTTGGAGAAACAGGCTGCTCACCCCAGAGGTGCTCTGGCTTTTCAAGTATGCAGTTGAACACTCAGAAAACCACCACCTACTCCCTGCCACTCTCCCTCCCACAGGCACCCCCCCATCTCAGAAATAGGCATGGTGGTGGGAGCACCCCTAGATACACACAGAACCATTTCTGCTGGGGATCTGCCACATTCCTCTTCCCCAAAGCAACCTTTCCCCCCCCCCCCAAAAAAGGCTCAAAGCTTAACTATGGACAGAGCAATGAATCAATGGAAGAGACGGTGGCTGATGCATAGATCATATCTTTTCCACCAGAGTTTCTAGGACTTGATTACAAGTCCCAGGATCCCTGGCAAGAAAGAGGTGGCTCTGCCCTATTGACCCTGAGGGGCCTCCTGTTCAGTAGGAAATGATGTTCCATGTGTCTGCCCTTTCCATCACTGCCTCCCACACACAACCCATTTTCCTATGGGGATTGCCTTTCCTATGGGGTTTGCTGCCTTTGGAAAGCAGGATCAGGAACTTTCAGCAAGGATGTAAGCAGAATTAATGAGAGTCTGCTCAAGATGGACAGTGCCTGCCACAGTTCTACTCATCAATATTCAAACGAGGATGTTTGCTTGGTTGACTATCCCTGCTGCAAATGTTCACTTCACCAATAGCTTAAGTACCTGGTGTAGATATGCCTTTCTGCAGACATGATACTGATACTATATGCCATTGTTTGTTTATTTAACCGTCTGAAGCCATATTTGCTTCACTAATACAGGATGCAGTAACCTTATTTTGAGTTAATTCATGGCCCAATCCTACCAGGCCCTTTGCAACGTTGTAACGCTAGTTATGATGTTGCGAAAGCCTTACAGTGTTGCACAGAGAAAGCCGCCGGCAGCCATTTTGAATCCACCATCCAAAATGGCAGCAGTGGCGGCAGTCCACTCCAGCACCTGGCTCTACATGAGAGCACAGGTAAGCCTGTGGGGTGGGTGGAATGGGGAGGGGGCTGTGTAGAATGGAACAGAGACCAGGGAGGGAAAGAGGCATATTGGGGGTGGGAAGAGGTTGTCATGGCACACACGACTGCACCAGGATGCTATCCCGTCCTTCACCTCCCGACAAGCCCCCTTTCTCTCAGAACTGGTGCAGGTTCAAAGAGAGCCATTGGCAATCGAGAGGTTTACGGGGGAGAGGTAAGGGAAAATATTTTCCCTTACCTCTCCCAAGCCTCCTGATCACCCACCACCCCCACCACAGCATGCAGCGCAGCCTGTTTTGGAATGGCTGCAAACTATGGCAGTGGAAAGGATAGGATTGAGCTGCATATTGATGAAATCAGAGCTCCTTTTTGGCAGTAATTCCTTCAGTGTTCTAAGTCAGTTATCTTTCTATATGTGAAGCATCCTCCCTTCTCCCATAGGAGAACCTAGCTTCTTGAAAAAATTTTTAATTAAGAAAAGGAAGCTACAGTATCAAAACTTTAAAATGAAATTCATTTTTAAAAGGTCAAACAATAATGGTAGTGCTTTCCACATAACAAGAGGGCTAATGTAAAACACAATACTCTCTTCTTCTCCTTTCATAAGTTTCAATATAATGCTCTTTCAAATAAAAGTCTACTGTAGTTTGATTCCCAGTGGCACTAAATCCTATTACGTACATATCAACACAAAAAGCATAACAAAGTTGAAATGTGCTCACAGGGAGTCATTATATGTTCATTCAAAAATAATTGTCTACATGATAAACAGGGCACCAGCTACAGTACATTTATCCATCTAAGGATGACTGTTATATAAATCTTTGGCAGTTGTCAAAGTTAAGTATTAACACCATGTACTTTTAAACTGTTACATAACAAGCAAACATGCATTAAATAAATTGTAATTTATAAATCATACACACATTTAAATAACATCTTCAGAGAGTTGTTTAAACTAAATCTAGGAAATTCAATAATGAACCTGAAATGGTGAAATAAATTTTATTCCATTTTATTCCATTAAATAGTCTCCATATTGCACATACAGCACCATTCATAGCTGGTCACACATGATAAGAACCAATGTCAGCCTGTATCTCCATTTTCTAGATCGGGGTGGCCAACCTTTCAACTTGAATGCTCCTGGCCCTTTCATGGTTGTATAGGTGAGGGCATTTCAGCAGGTGCAGCTGCTTTAGCAGAACCATCAACATTTACAGCTACCAAGATTCTGTCTTCTACACCAGGGGTTCTCAACCCCTTCCCGGCCGAGTAGCACCTCCAGCGCCACTCTCCTGCTGCATACCACTGGAAGTGACTGGCAATGATATCGTTGCAGTTACTTCCAGGTTTTCAGGTTCTCGGAGGCCAGAAAACGCAGGTAGGAGGCTCTGGGTGGGTGAGTGGGCCACTATCAGCGTTTCTGAGAGGGCAGGAGCCTCTCGGAACGAAAATGTGCTGCCGAAAGTGCTGTGTCGGAGCGGGGTTCCGGTGCTCCAAGTACCACCAGCAGTTGGCCCAAGTACCACTGGTGGTACTAGTACCACTGGTTGAGAAACCCCTGTTCTACACAACTCTTAAGAATGTAAAGGCCCTAATGGTGGAAGGCTGGTCACCCCACTCCAGATGCTCTTCAAAAATGCCTGGCCTCGTCAGAATCTGACCAAATCCCTGCTGCTGTTGACAGATGTCATCTTAATAGCATGTAGACTTGAGTCTATTGACTCGGACTTGAGTTAGACTCAAGTCACGCCAATGACTTGATTCGGCGATTGTAAAAAGACTCAAAAGACTCAAGACTTGGAGCCTTTACAAGTCGAATTTTACTCAGGTTTCAACCTGTTTTCCCCATTAACTAAATAGTGACTCGCAACCAAAGACTCGTAACTTGGGGGCAAAGACTTGGGACTTGACTTGAGATTTGGACCAAAAGAGTTGATCCACATCCCTGTTTAATAGCCATTTTCAAGTTGTAGGAAAGACAAGGCCTTTCCACCATAGAAGTTCCTCTCTCACCATCTTTAGGTAGATAGTAAAGATCTTCCTTTTGTGAAAAGTTTTTTTTAAAATTTTACTGCCTAAAACGAGCAAAGCGACTTTTATCTATGCTTCTTGCTTTGTTTACTGTTAGAACTCTGCTATTTTTAAATAAACTGCTGCTATTTTTTATTATCTACCTTTTAAATTATTTAATGGTATTATATTATGTTTTTAGGAGTAACTGTGATTTTTTAGAATTAAAAGTGGGGAACAAATTAACTAAATGAAAAATACAATATACACTACTCCCCTTCCCTCCCCCAGATTTTGCTCTGGGGGAGGGAAGGTGAGTAGCGTATATTGTATTTTTACATCCTCCAAACCCATGCTCTTAGCGCAGGGTTCGGGCTCTGGCTGGCCTCTTCTTGGACACAAGGGGAGGGGGAGATCTTCCAGCCCCCTCATCCTAGGATTGGTGGCTGAGCGAGGGGGGCGGGGCTGCAGGCAAGACCAAAAAGAAAGCAGGCTCCAGGGCCAAGGTTACTGATCCATTTCAGTGGAGAAGAGTTTGTGGTTGAGGTGCTAGTACTGTACTAGGAGCAGCAAGGTTAGGGTACCCAACAACTGTATATGTTGAGAAGTACAAGAAACAAGACAAAGGGGACAAGACAAGACAAAGGGAGCAACAAAGGGAGGGGACTTAGCAAGTGTTAGGCTGAGGTTTGTCCAAGTTTGGGGGAAAAGAGCTGGGGAAGAGGAGATGAGAATCTAGTGAGGAAGCTAGTTATCTGCCGGATGCTATGGAAAATGGTGGTGGCGATGGGTGGGCAGGTTCATCATGTGGACTGTGAGTTGAGAACCGAGAACCATTTGGAGCCTGGGGTCACAATCTTTTTAGGTTTTTTGGCCACAGACTAACAGCGCAATCCTAACCAACTTTCCAGCGCTGGTGCAGCCGCAATGCAGTCCCGAAGTAAGGGAATAAATGTTCCCTCACCTTGAAGAGGCCTCCATGACTGCCCCAACCACTGCAAAATGCAGTGTGCGCCCTGTATGCACAGCTACATCGGCGCTGGGAAGTTGGTTAGGATTGCGCTGTAACACTGGATCCTTTGTGGGATGAGCTCATCTCTCACGAACCTATTATTCCTAAATGGTCCTTGATGGGCCAAATTGGAGGGTGGATAGTTTTGTTTCTTTGGGGCACAGTCCTAGAAGTATTTGGGTGAACACCTTTCTGATTGCCTATGAAACTTAAAACTAAATTAGTATATTTGATTAAATCAGCAATGGGGGTGGTTAGGAAGACCCAGAGGTTAAAGGCATTCCCTTTTGTGGCCTAAACATCCGTGTTTATCCAAATGATAAGATGCTCCAATGATTGTGCCATTGACTTGCAATCTCAAAAAAGGATGGCAAGACAAAGTGCACTCGCTGTGGAATTTTTCTGTAGCTGTAGTTGCACTGAGTCATAGGAAAGGCTTGACTTTTGCAAGAGGCTTCTGGCACTGATGAACTCTTAGCACTCAACCATGGTCAATGAGAACACATATTCTGTTCACATGTCCTCCTTGCACTCACCCTTTGACACATACACGTGTCTATACATTCTTATAGCCCGATCCTGTCTAAGATGCGGCCAGCCATTTTAGAAGGATGTGGCCTGCGCCAGCATGGTTAGGACTCACCTTGAGGGAAGGGGACATTCGTCCCCTTCCCCTGGTGTAAGCCCTGGAGGCCCCCACAGGCCTCTTTGGATGTGCGCCAGCTCTTTAGCTGTAAGGCCAGCCCGGGAAGGGGATGGGGATATGGCGGAGCACGCTGCCGATATCCCCGTCCCCCTCCCATGTTGGGCCAGCCAATCGCTCCCTCCCTGCCACCCCGACTCGCCCTCCCCACAACCTCCCACCGACCAGCACAGGACTTACCTGTGTTCGGCAGCGTGGGTTGTAAAGGACAGCCTAGTAAGCGGTGCTGGCCTCCGCGCTGGCGCTGCTTACTCTTTCGGTGCTACGAAAGTGCTTTACGGCACTTTTGCGACACCAATGGAGCACGCGCTTCATCAGCCTAAATTTGGGCTGGTTTGCGCCCTTAGTAACTGTTCTTTTAAAAAAAATCAGAATACTGCATCAAGTGAAAAACATAGCACAAATTAAGGAAATTTGCTAGTCTTGTGGAGAAATCCTGGAGCAAGATTCTATGCAAGGTATGGAAGCTTTTACTCCAACCTTCAGAAATCCTACTTAGCCCCCATTCTGAATTCTATCACAAGATATCACCTCATACACTTTCAAACCTATCTTCACAACTAGAAAACCGAGATGTCCTGGATATGGGTTTTATGGAAACTCTATGAACTATTCTCAAAATTCCTTGTCATTTCACTTTAGGAAAAACATCCAAAGTTGCTTTGAATTCTCTTTTCAGGTGAAATCCAATGGCAATCTTTTGAAGGGCAGAATCACTGCGTGTTAATGAAATTCATTCAGCTTTCTTTCAAATAACTCAAACAGAGATATACTAAGGAGGAACTCTTGAATCTCCCCTAGGTTGTTCCCATGTCTTCAGGGATAAAGAAATGATGCTTCATCTCAGAGGCCAATCGTATCTAGTACCTGGTGAGGCTAATTAACATGAATCTGCATAACTCGTTTTGACTGCATCTAAAAAGATGTAACATGCAGAGACTTTTGGGTGCCATTTCTCCAAGCCCAGCTCTCCACTTTTTTTACAGTCAGTTTAATGGAGTTCAGATGAGCATTGTGAAGTGGATGTGGAACATATGCATCAGCCATATGCAGGGATCTCTCTTGCGGAATCAGCGCAAATGTCATGAAGCGGTGACAGATATGCCAATATACACCTGAAAATGCTTCTATCACTAATGCTATATTAAGTGTGTGCCTCCTTGTTTAAATGACATTCTCAAAAGTACACCAGAACTTTACCAATATTATCTTCTTTAATAGTGATTTTACTCTTCTTTCAGATGTTGCACATTTGCTTATGTGGCACAGTTGCTGTGAAATGAACCATGCTCATTGATAAATACACTAAAAGCTTATTTCAAGTAGATTAAACCCCATTTTTATTCCATAGTTGGAAACACTACAACATTCTAAAGTAGTTTCTGTAATATGCATGCCTCAGACAGATAACACAATCTATATATTTTACTATACTGAACTATTTAATACATGTATATCTGTAAGGGCTAACAGAGGGCAAGACTGGTGCAGCCTAATCCTACCTAAATCCCCACATGGCGATGTAAAGGTGAAATCACTTTACCGCGGGGTAAATACCGCGGGGGATTTTTGGCTGCTGGAGTTCTCCTCAGGGTAAGGGGACATTTGTCCCCTTGCCCTGGGTAAGCCCCAGCAGCCGCAACGGGTCAACTCAGACCTGCATCAGCTCAATTTCTGGAGCAAATTCATATTGACCCGAGAAGGCAGATCAGGCCCAAAACGTAGGTCAGGATTCAGTGTGCGCTGCCACTGAACCTGCCCCCCTCTCAGGTCTGATCTACCCTCCTCCCTACCCCCATCACCACCCCGTTCCACCCTGCCCCATTCCACTCTGCACAGCCTTACCTGCTCTGGCGGGTCTTCGGCCATCTGCCGGTACGTGGGAAGCCACTGCAGCCTCTTCGCCTGCAGCGCACACCAGTGGAGGCTGCTTTGGAACTGCTGTAAAGTAGCCTCCACTGGCGCAACACCCGTTACGCCAGTTAGCCATGGGAGATTGGGCTGGAAGTGGGAACGAACTGAGAAAAGGTTGTTCTTGCAGTTATTACCTAAAGCTAGGGAGCCCGAACAAAAGATGGCTGTCTTGGGAAAACCTCCCACCCAGGTTACCAAAAAGCCCCAAAATCTAGGAGTCTCTGTAAATTCAACCAGTAGCAGAATGTGGGCAGTCTCAGAGTCATGGTATTCTATCCCCTCAATAAACCGAGACCAGGCAGATAAAACAGTAAAAATACAAGACATTATTCAAAGCCTGTAAAAGATCTATAACAATGAAGGAGAAAAAATAAAATGATAAAACAAGGCAATGATACTTCCAATAAAATGAGAAAAGGAAGGATGTCAAAGGTTGGCAAGGAAATTAAAATGCAAGCAACAACCTGAAACTTGAAACAAATTTTCTGGATAAGTTCCCTACCCGACATAACCAAGAATATGGAATAGCATGGGTATCAAAGTAGGCAGGCAAGATCTTTACCAGTCAGTTGAGGAAGAAGATACTCCTACAATAAACACCACCACAATAGGCCAAACTGTCCCCATATAACTCAGCAGTCACTTTAGGAAGCTGAGCCTCTCAGGTGATAAAAACAGGTGAAAAATAGGCAAAGGAATAGGGAAATATCAAAGATTTTCACCAAATTAGAAATCCACACAAAAGTGTACAGAGACAATCCTATAAACCTGGGAGTAAGTCCCTTAAACCTCAATGGGGTTTTGAGTAGATACAGTAGACTTCTGAGTAGACACAGACAGAATTGTGCTGTTAGTAGACTAATGGCTCAATCCTGCCTATATATAGGCTGGCGGAGCGTGTGCTCCGTCGGCCTAAGGAGTCGCAAAAGTACCGTTAGGCACTTTTACAGCTCCTCTGGAGTAAGTGGCGCCGGCGCGGAGGCAGACGCTGCTCACTCCGCCGGCGCGGAGGCCGACGCTGCTCACTCCGCCACCTACCTGGACCTACGCCAGTTGACACAGGTGAGTGCTGTGCGAGTCGGCGCAGAGACGTGAAGTGGGTGGACCGGGGTGGCAAGGAAGGGGGCCATTGGCTGGCCCGGCCTGGGAGGGGGCAGGGATATTGGCACTGGGTTGCGCCGATATCCAACACCCCGTCCCAGGCCGGGCCAGCCAATGGCCCCCTTCCTCGTCAACCTGGTCCACCCACTGCACGTCCCTGCGCCGACCCGCGGAGCACTCACCTGTGTCAGCCAGTGCAGGTCCAGGCTAAAAAGCTGGTGTGCATCCAAGGAGACCCATTAGGGTCTCCAGAACTTACACAAGGGGGCGGGGACGAAGGTCCACTTCCCCCTCCCCCTGAGGTGAGCACTCCCTCATCCCAACTAGGATGCAGCAACCAGTGCTTTAGGCATCTTAGGCAGAATCGGGCCGTTACGGTTTTATCTACAAAGACCACTGCAAATTCACTAATTAGCAACAAGAAAAAAGATAAAAAAGGTAAAATAGTAAAAATTGAACTATATTGTTAACTATATTTAACTATTGTTAAAACAGTAAATTGAACTACACCAGGTGGGTGACCTGAATGCCTCTCTCTTCAATGCCTTTTGTACTACACAATTTTTGAATCCACTACACTAACCAACATTAGCAGAATTTCACTCTTCTGATGATAAACAGTTTCTTTAAACTGTGCATTAGTTGATCATCTCATGAAGAACTAACAAGAATACAAAGGGTTTTAATAAAAGAAATCCTTATGTTTATTCTAAGATTAAGATATTAAACACCATTAAATTAGAAGCAGGTGTAAATGTTTAAAAGGTAACAGTTTACAAATATTTTGACCCACGCAAATGGGAATTTTATAGCAGCAGTTAAAGAAAGCTTGTCAGATATAAGAAGGCCATCCAAGGGACAATTATCCGAGAGGGACCAGTAGCATGTGTGCTCCAACAATAAGGTAATGCAACCAAACAAATGATTCTATAACTTATTTCAGCTTAAGTTAATACAATCACATTAATTTTTCAGTCAAAGATCAGATAAAGCAAAAGAAAAGTACTATGAACCCAAAGGGAAGCCAAAACTGAATTATGCCTAATTCAAATGCAATTTTATTTTCTGTTGCCATTCTAATTTTTGCCTGGCCAATTTCTGTTGCCATTCTAATTTAATCAAATTAAATTAAAAATTACCATATTTATTGGCGTATAAGACGCACTTTTTTGTCTACATTTGTGACCCAAAATAGTAGGGTGCATTTTATACGTCAATACTAAAAAATCCCTTTTCCCCCCCCCTTGCCCGTTTTAAAGCATTTTTGGGCTTACTGCGTTTTTCCGGAGCCAGAGAGCTCCCTTGTGCTTTCTTCCCTAACTAATCTATCCGATCTACAGCTGTTTGTCGGGTTTAATTAATGCACGTGCATGAGTTGAGCTTCTCAGCATCCAGCAGAGGGCGCTGTGCTCCTCAGTTAAGTTCAGCTGATCTGCAGAGGGCCTAGTCTTTCCAGCTCTCCTGGATGCTGAATGAAGGCAGCTTGGGTAAGCTTCTGAACTGGGCCTAGTTGGGAGGCTTTGGAAACTGTGCATAGGTTAGGTTAGGTGGGGTGTGGGAAAAGAGTTGGGGTGGGGGAAAAGAGTTGAGTCTGGGGTTTTTGTATTTGGGATTTATGTTGTTTAAGAGTTGGTAAGAGTTGAGAGTCTGGGGGTGGTAAGAGTTGAGTCTGGGTTTTTTGTACTTTTATGTTTTTTACTTTGGAAACTGCATGGGTGGGGTGGGGGAAAAGAGTTGAGTCTGGGGTTTTTTTGTACTTGGGATTTATGTTCTGGTGCATTTTGTTCATGTGTCTTATTGCTGTGTGTTTTAAAAGAGATCCTGGTATTTTTGTGCAATTTATGTAAATTAGCTAATTAAGCAGCCAAGCAGTAAGTGGCCAAGTGGCCCAAAAATGCTTTAAATCTTTTTTTCTTGAAACCCAGGGCCAAAAGGAAGGTGCGTCTTATACGCCGGTGCGTTTTATACGCCGATAAATATGGTACATGATACAATCATAGTTTACACCAGAATACAGTATACAAAACTATAAAAACTTGTCAAACTGTTTCAACGGACAACAGTGAGACAAAAACATGGGGGAACACCAGTAAAGTCTCTACTCTTTTACATTATACCACCCTTCACTCTGAAAAATTATCATCCATTTCCACCCTTGACAGCCATGGAATTAAAAGTATCCTCCAGAAAAGAAAACAAACGAAGTATAACTGAATCATCCCAAGGTATTGATTTCAGTTCACCTTAGGTAACTATCTAGGGAAATTTACAGGATGATCCTATGCACGTTTACTCAAAAGGAAATTCCACTGCAACCTTCAGCATGTTTAAATATCACTGATTTCTATGGGAAACTTACAGCATTGTTGTTCAGTCGTTAAGTCGTGTCCGACCCTTCGTGATCCCATGAACCATATCCCGCCAGGCCTTCCTATCCTCCACTATCTTCCTGAGTTCGCTCATTTTCATGTTCGTTGCATCGGTGATGCTGTCTAACCATCTCATCCTTGGCCTTCCCCTTCTCCTTTTGCCTTCAGTCTTTCCCAGCATCAGAGTCTTCTCCAGAGAGTCCTCTCTTCGCATTAGGTGGCCAAAATATTTGAGTTTCAGCCTTAGTACCTGTCCTTCCAGGGAACAGTCAGGGTTGATTTCATTTAGGATTGACTGATTTGATCTCCTAGCAGTCCAAGGGACTCTCAGGAGTCTTCTCCAGCACCACAGTTCAAAAGCATCTATTCTTCGGCGCTCAGCCTTCCTTATGGTCCAGCTCTCGCAACCATACATTGCTACTGGGAACACCATCGCCCTGACTATACGAACCTTTGTTGGTATGGTGATATCTCTGCTTTTTATTATGCTATCTAAATTTGCCATAGCTTTCCTTCCAAGGAGTAAGCGTCTTTTAATTTCATGGCTGCTGTCTCCGTCTGCAGTGATCTTGGAACCCAAAAAAGTAAAATCTGTTACTGCTTCCATTTCTGCCCCTTCTATTTGCCAGGAATTGATGGGACCAGATGCCATGATCTTAGTTTTATTAATGTTGAGTTTCAAGCCAACTTTTGCACTCTCCTCTTTCACTCTCATCAAGAGGCTCTTTAGTTCTTCTTCACTTTCTGCCATTAGAGTGGTATCGTCTGCATATCTGAGGTTGTTGATGTTTCTCCCGGCAATCTTGATTCCGGCTTGCGATTCATTCAGCCCTGCATTTCTCATAATGTACTCTGCATATAAGTTAAATAGGCAGGGTGACAATATACAGCCTTGCCGTACTCCCTTCCCAATTTTGAACCAATCAGTTGATCCATGGCCGGTTCGAACTGTTGCTTCTTGACCCGCATACAGGTTTCTCAGGAGACAGGTAAGGTGGTCTGGTATCCCCATCTCTTTAAGAACTTGCCACAGTTTGTTGTGATCCACACAATCAAAGGCTTTTGCGTAGTCAATGAAGCAGAAGTAGGCGTTTTTTTGGAACTCTCGTGCTTTCTCCATGATCCAGCGCATGTTGGCAATTTGATCTCTAGTTCCTCTGCCTCTTCGAAACCCAGCTTGTACATCCGGTAGTTCTCGGTCCACGTACTGCTGAAGCCTAGCTTGTAGAATTTTGAGCATAACCTTGCTAGCATGTGAAATGAGTGCAATTGTGCGATAGTTTGAACACTCTTTGGCACTGCCCTTCTTTGGAATTGGAACGTAAACTGACCTTTTCCAATCCTTTGGCCACTGCTGAGTTTTCCAAATTTGTTGGCATATTGAGTGCAGCACTTTCACAGCATCATCATTTAGGATTTTAAGTAGCTCAGCTGGGATATTATCATCTCCGCTAGCTTTGTTGTTAGTAATGCTATCTAAGGCCCACTTGACTTCGCTCTCTAGGATGTCTGGCTCTGGGTCAGTGACCACACCAGCGTGGTCATCAGGAACATTAAGCTCTTTCTTGTATAGTTCTTCTGTGTATTCTTGCCATCTCTTCTTAATCTCTTCTGCTTCTGTCAGGTCTCTGCCTTTTTTATCCTTTATCATGCCCATCTTTGCACAAAATGTTCCCTTGATATCTCCAATTTTCTTGAAGAGATCTCTAGTCCTCCCCATTCTGTTGTTTTCCTCGATTTCCTTGCATTGTTCATTTAAGAAGGCCTTCTTATCTCTCCTTGCTATTCTCTGGAAATCTGCATTCAGTTGTTTATATCTTTCCCTTTCACCTTTGCTTTTCGCATTCCTTCTTTCCACAGCTATTTGTAAAGCCTCATCTGACAGCCACTTTGCTTTCTTGCATTTCTTTTTCTTTGGGATGGTTTTAGTTGCTGCCTCCTGTACAATGTTACGAACTTCCGTCCATAGTTCTTCAGGCACTCTGTCTACCAGGTCTAGTGCCCTAAACCTATTCTTCACCTCCACTGTATACTCATAAGGGATATGGTTTAGGTCATATCTGACTGGTCTAGTGGTGTTCCCTACATTCTTCAATTTAAGCCTGAATTTTGCAATAAGAAGCTCATGATCTGAGCCACAGTCAGCTCCAGGTCTTGTTTTTACTGATTGTATAGAGCTTCTCCATCTTTGGCTGCAAAGCACATAATCTATCTGGTTTCGGTATTGACCATCTGGTGATGTCCAGGTGTAGAGTCGCCTCTTGTGTTGTTGGAAAAGAGTGTTTGCTATGACCAGCGTGTTCTCTTGACAGAACTCCGTTAGCCTTTGCCCTGCTTCATTTTGCGCTCCAAGGCCAAACTTGCCTGTTGTTCCGTTTATTTCTTGATTTCCTACTTTAGCATTCCAGTCTCCTATGATGTAAAGGACATCTTTTTTGGGTGCTAGTTCTAGAAGGTGTTGTAGGTCTTCATAGAACCGGTCAACTTCATCTTCTTCGGCATCAGTGGTTGGGGCATACACTTGGATTACTGTAATGTTGAATGGTTTGCCTTGGATTCGAACTGAAATCATTCTGTCGTTTTTGAGGTTGCACCCCAGTACTGCCTTTCCCACTCTTTTATTGACTATGAGGGCTACTCCATTTCTTCTAAGGGATTCATGCCCACAGTAGTAGATATGATGGTCACCTGAATTAAATTCGCCCATGCCCGTCCATTTTAGTTCGCTGATTCCCAAGATGTCAATGTTCAATCTTATCATCTCATCTTTGACCACATCCAGCTTGCCTTGATTCATAGACCTCACATTCCATGTTCCTAAGCAATATTGTTCCTTGCAGCATTGGATTTTCCTTTCAACCTCAGACACATCCACAGCTGGACGTCCTATTGGCTTTGGCCCAGCCGCTTCACTCTTTCTGGGTCTACTTGGAATAGTCCTCCGCTCTTCCTCAGTAGCATATTGGACACCTTCCGACCTGAGGGGCTCATCTTCCGGCGTCATATCTTGTAGCCTTTTGGAACTGTTCATGGGATTTTCTTGGCAAGGTTACTGGAGTGGGTTGCCATTTCCTTCTCCAGTGGATCACTTTTAGTCAGAACTCTCTGCTACGACCTGTCCGTCTTGGGTGTCCCTGCACGGCATAGCTCATGGCTTCATTGAGTTACGCAAGCCCCTTCGCCACGACAAGGCAATGATCCATGAAGGGGAACTTACAGCATACACCTATGTATATAAATTCCACAGTCTTCAATGGAGCTTACTCCCAGGTAAATGTTCACAGGACTATAAATGTTCACAGCAAAATCATATGCATGTTGACTTAAAAGGAAATCCAACAGATTTAAATGGGATTTACTCCCTAGTAGACATGCATAAGACTGCAACCTAATGGCACAATCCTGTCTAAAGCGACAGCAGAGCAACGGCTCTACCAGCGCTGGATGTTGTAAATGTGACGTAAGGTTCGTTTGACAACTGGCGAGTAGGCCCTGCCAAGGCTGGCACCAGCCTACCCACCCCACATCCAGTCCATCCACTGCACCAAGCAGGTAAGTCCCCGCCGGTCCGGGCAGGGGCGTAGAGAGGGCAGATCGGGAGGGGTGGTTGGCTTGCTGGGCCAGGGGCAAGGGAGCGATCATTGGCGGCATGCTCCACCAAATCGTATCCCCTGTCCCAGGACTGGCCAATCATACACTGGTTCCTCGGATGTTCACCGGTCATTTTACTGGCACACATCCGAGGAGACCCATTGGGCCTGGTGGGGCTCTCCCCAGGGGAAAGGGACCAATGTCCCTTTCTCCCAAGGAGCGCTTCAACTTCAGTGGCACAGACCCAATCCTGCCTAGCATTCAGCAGTCGCCCTCGTTGCACCAGCACTGCATTCTAGACAGGATTGGGCTGCCCAGCATGTAGATAGATCTCTCACACTGAAATTAAAAGAACTCAAAAGTGATGGGATTTTGGACCAAATACAGTCAATCCTCATCATCCGCAGACTCTGATCCCACGGATTCACTTATCTGCGTCAATAAGTGCAACATATGTCACCACATGCACAGTCGCAGTAGCCAAAAGAAGTCTGAGAGGCCTTGGGCAGTTCTCCTGGTTTCAGTTGTTCTCCTGGCTTAACAATTCGCAGGTGCTAATTGGTTTACACTATTTCAGCAACAATTTCAACAATGGCAGCAAAGTGTAGTGATAATGAAAGTGTTTTACCAAGATGTTTAGCTTCCCTCGCTATCACCAGGCCATAGAGTTCAAGGTAAGATTCAGGTTCAAAAAGTTCATATACTGTAGCGCAGGAGTTCTCAACCAGTGGTATTAGTACCACCAGTGGTACTTCAGCCGACTGGTGGTGGTACTTGGATCACCGGACCACCAGAACCCCACTCTGATGCGGTGCTTTTGGCGCCGCGTTTTTGCTCATGAGAGGCTCCTGCCTTTGGCTGAGCCTCTCAGGAACGGCCCTTCCACCTGCCCAGAGCCTCCTATCTGCGTTTTCTGGCCTACAAAAACCTGAAAACCCGGAAGCAACTGGCAATGATGTCATCGCCAGTCACTTCCGGTGGTACATAGCAGGTGGTACTCGGCCAGGAAGCAATTAAAAACCCCTGCTGTAGTGTATAGCAAAGAGGGTCTGCAGAAACCTAACCCCATTTTTCCCTATAAGATTAATGATTCAGTAACTGCTGTTTCCGTAACTGCGAGGTTTTCCAGGAACTTAACCCCAGTGGTTAACAAGAATTCACTGTATCTAACAAGGAAATGTTAAAATACATTCCATCATATTTTTTTTCATAATACATATGCTGAAGAAGCATTTCTCTCCAAGTTCAAAGCTTTCAAACATAATTTAACTGGTCTGAAAGAACCATTTCACCTCTTCTGTTCTATCTATTTTGTAGAATCACTAGTGCAGTTACAAATGCTCTGATGCTCCCAAAGTGAGAAAAATAAATGAACATCTATAAAACTTTGCAATAAAAAGTAAAATTGGAACTTTCCTAGCTCCACTGTCTAAGAATTGATTCATCTGCTGTTATATGCACAAATAACTGCTCACATAAGCAGTCTGCGCATGTCAACAGTCTAGCAGCACAGCTGAAATTTCATCCCACCCGTCATCTTACATGAGCCTGTTCTACCCTATTCAACAACAGCAACCATTTTTTTCCTACCCCAAATCAAATCAGTGATTGAGAAACTGTGAGTGGGAGGCTGAAGGTAGAACTATACACTGCAAGGCGCAGACTTGGGATTCCCAAGCCCCTGTTTGCTTCCAAACATACAAAGCAGGATCATGCATTTGTAGAGGAAAAGCAACAGGTTGGAGGAAGGGAATCTTTCACCATCTGCTCATTCTTGTCCAAGTTCCCCATCATGTTTTCACTGAAAGTGTGGAAAAGCAGCAGGGCAGAGGGTGACAACAGCAGGTAGGAGAAGAGTTAGCATCCACAGTCCCACTGCCACATGTTTCCTGCCAATGCCTCCCATCCTCACTTTGCATGTTCAGAAGCAGAAACTGCTAAACATATACAGGTTGACCCGCGTTATTTGCGGGTCTGGCATCCGCGGAGCTCAGTATCCGTGGAGGCCACGGATATGGGGGCTCGTTTTTAAAACGCTGTAAAAAGTAAAAATACGGTAAGTAAGACATTTTCTCACTTATTTTTACAACATTTTTTAAAACCGGTCCCCAGCATCTGCAGTTCCACACTATCCATGGGGGGGGGGGGGTGAAGAACAAAAAACCCCACAGATAACACGGGCCAACTGTAGTTCCACCTTCAGAATTCATATATTACAAGACTAAGGCCAGATCCATCAATGCCTGTTTGAACAGTTATTTGTGCACTTAAGATATGAATCAGTCTCAGTCTGACATTTTTCAGTCACTACTTGAATCTGGGAAACAAAAGGATAGTTTGCTATTTGTAGAACAGAATATCATCTTCTTACAACACCATCTCCATCTACAATTGTCATGAATACAAAATAAATTAAAAGTGGAGGAAACTAAAACGTTTCCATAAGTTTGCCCCATTAATGTGTCACATCGCTCACCTTTTGAGGACCTTGCACTAGTTTCTATTTTGAATCTTTTGCTGTCTGAAAGTATTACCATCCACCGTTAACATTCTATGAGACTGATTTAAACATTACCTATATTTATGCAGTACTGTACTGTATTGTACTATGGCATACAATTTCTCCTGATAACTGCCTGAATAGTAGGTAAAATAAGGCAACACAGATGCCCTTGTATTTAAAGTGAAGATAACTAAATGTCACAGTGCCTATAGGAGATACATAAAGTCCAGCCTCAGAGAAACAAGTGACAAGTATAGCTTTTAACTTCACAGGGGTTAAAATTCTCACCCAGATGGCCTTTGGAAAGAGTAGTTACTTAGAATTATGGCAATATAACTAAGTACAGATTTAGTGATCTGTGAATATTTGTGGAGGATACACAGATACCATCACAACTAAGGCTGCCCCTGCAACATGCAACATGTGCATGCAACAAAAATTCCAAAAGGTAGGACCCTACTCATAGCATTTAGGAAAGAGATAAAACTGCTACATGACAGACCCAATCGTAACAGACCTATCAGGCCCCTAACCTTAGTGGTGGGGGAGACTGAACAAATCGGAATTGCTTGAACACCTGTCATACCTAGAAAAACACACTGAAATCTCAATGCAGCTGGAGAATAATCATTTCAAAGTTTTGAATAATTGAAGATTCAGTCCAGTTCATATTAATCGCAGGGCTGCAATTCTGATACCTAGCTCCCTAAAAATCTCATACTATCATTAAATAATTTTTCAGCTCTGTCCAGAGTTGATTCACAAAAATTTTATTTTGATATGAGCCAGACAAAGCGCTTTTAAGTCTGCTTGGTTTCAGTGGGAGAGATTATGCATGTACTTAACTCTTGTCACAGAAACCAATAAACCTAAAAGTGCTTAACTTTGGCTAAAGTGTGTTTGTTGATGCCTAACAATTAGGATTCTTTTTCCATTCTTGATTTGACATGCAGTCATCCCAGAAACAAAACAAACTGGGGCATATTAAAATAAGTAGGAGAAAATGGAATAGAGTTTCTGCTCTGTTAGTCCTACATAGTGAGAAAAGGAAAGGCATTATCTCTTATTGAATCAATGTCTCATAGCAGAAAGGAGTGCAAACAGAACACTTCATCAGGCAAAAGGGATAAGCAGGGTTATTAGTGCAAATACTTGCAAAGCTCAATACTAAACATATTTACTCAGAAGTAGATCCCATTAATATCAATGGAACTTGCTTTCTAGGAGGAGTACATAGTGTTGCAACCTAATCCATCCTTTAGGGATAACTGACAAGGACCTCCAAGTGCTTTGCACGATTTTAAGAATGTTGGAATCTTATAGGTTCAGAAGTAACACAGTAAACAGGTGCTATGAAAAAACTGCTTCAAAACCACTGGCTTTAACTCACTGGTGTGTTTTCAATATTACACATTCATTGGCTCCTTAGTAAAATTCACAGGAAACAATGCCTTTAACACATTCTGCTATAAAGAGCAGTTATAAAACTTTTAAACATAAACAAATTGAAATAAATAGGCTATCCAGCTCAGTGGAACCATTTCAGAATCCAAGCATTCTGATCAATGCTTGGTTCACAAGAAGCACTAGGTTTGGGGATGCTTTATAGAGGTGTTGGCAGAATTATATATTAAATAAGTGTCTGGGGATTTATCAAGGTAGTACTGAATGTTAAAATGAGAGATACTGAAGTTCAAGTACTTATCACCTAATTCCAGCTCGTTGTTGCTTTTCTTACCATATACTTTTTCTTACCATGTTAGTTTTCATGTTCTAGAGCACGGGTGGCCAACCTTCCACCATTAGGGCCTCTGCGTTCTTAAGAGTTGTGTAGGAGAGGACAGAATCTTGGCAGCTGCAATTGCTGATGGTGCTGGTAAAGCAACTGCACCTGCTGAAATGCCCTCATCTATACACCCATTAAAGGGCCAGGAGCATTCATGCTGAAAGGTTGGCCACCCCGTTACTAGAGCTAAGCCATGGTGCTGAAAACTGATTCTGTGGAAGCTCTGATTGGGTCTAGCTCAAATTCAATCTCAGGCCAGCTTGCTTTTTATAAACTCTTGCTATAAAATGCCCATTTGGAGGGGCAGAATTCAGCCACTTCAGGGTGGGCACTTTCAGTACATGCAGTATTTCAGTGTGAATGATTTAAGCATGTGCTTAACTCATTCTCTCTGAAAGCTATGAAGCGGTACATAACATCATCAGGATCATGTCAATAATTTGTAGTCATGCTAGTCTCCTCTCACAAGAGGAGCCAGAAGGAACTGAGTATGATTATAACATCAAGTGCATGCATCTCAGTTCAAAAAGCACATGGTACAAGTAAATGAGACTCAAGTCTCCCAAGTTATGCAACTAACATCCAACAGTTCAATTTCCTCCACTGTTTAGTATATTGTACTGCAAAGTGTATCTTTATTGTTCCTGAACTACTGATTTGCAGCAGCACTTGTAAACAAAGAGGCTAGTGCAATTACTTTTTGGTACAGAGAAAACCCGAAGAGTCTTGTGACACCATAAAAGGTAAAAGACATGATCCAGTCAAAATTAAGCCATTAGGCTGTTAAAGGGTTAAGCTTACACTTAAATCCCTCCTTTTGAACTCAGCATAATGTGCAGCCTGCTCTGAGCCACATTTTATTTTTCACATTTTTATACCGCCCTTCCTCCAAGGAGCTCAGAGTGGTGTACATATTTCGTCCCTCCTTTTTGTCCTCACAACAACAACCCTGTGAGGTAGGTGGGGCTGAGAGATAGTGACTGGCCCAAGGTCAGCCAGGAAGCTTCGTGGCTGAGAAGGGATTTGAACCTGGAACTTCCAGGTCTAAGTCAGACTCCCAAACCACTACACCATCCTGGCTCATCCTGGCACATTCATTCAGAATAAGTTCAACTAAAGAGTCAAAATCTGTAATTCGATGCATACTAGATGTAAGCACCTTTGAACACAGTGAAACTTTTTCCAAGTAAACATGCATATGATCAGTCTGTATTGCTACAATCTTATGCACATGTTTTACCTGATGAGCGTCATTTAATTCCTATGGACCTTACTTCCAAGTCAGCATGCATAGGAGAGGGCAGTTTACCCAAGGAAATGTTTCATAGGGTTGCAGTTAGAAGTCATTCTCACTATGTTCACAAGTTCCTGAGAGAGGTAACTGTGTTAGCTTGTTGCAGCAAAAACTGCAAAGAGTCTTGTGGCACCTAAAAAACTAACAGCTTTGTTTAAAAACAAGATTTTGTGCACTACAGTCCACTTCATCAGACGCTTCTGAAGGAATGGGCTCCAGTCCATGAACAAGGATGCTAAAATAAAATTGTTCCTCTTCAAGGTGCCACAAGACTATTTCTTGTTTTATTTACCTTAAGAAATTTACAGTATATCCCAAGTTTCCAACTAAACAAAGTGCTCCTACTTTTCACTATGTTTTGTCACTACGTTCTCAGAAGTCTCACCTAGTTCAGTAGGTCTTCTTACCCCTGCCCAAAAAAAGAGGCACAGGTCTGCATTCTGCAATTAACATTATTATCTGCCTTGGGTAACATCTTCCCACTACATAGGAGTGTTTGCTTGAAAATGCTTGATGAAATTCGAGCGAAACGTAGCATTTTAGATTTTGGGTTTAATTTTAAAACTTTTGTACTGTGTTGTAAACATGTGGATGTTTTTGTTCAAAGTTTAAGGTTTTTAATCTGTTTTTTAGCTTTCAAAGCTGCACTAATACAATCTCCACGTTTTTGACCATCTACCTCTGTTTTATCATTTTAAATATCTAATATTTTTGGCCATGGCCGTTTAACCTGTTTGATACTCTTTGATAATTGCAGGCCATGAAAATTTGAAATAGTTTTTAACATTATTATAGAACATAGAATATGTATATGGAACTTTGCAACAATACATTGTCAAAATGGTATACCAACCCAGCAGAAGAAATGAAAACAATGCTTCCCTGTCCCAAAGGAGTTCACAATTAAAAGAAGAAGAAGAAAGACAGGAGAGCAACACCAAGGGGAGCCACTGGGAAGGATGCATTGCTGGGTCGAATAAGGACAGTTTCTCTCCCACTGATAAGAGAATCACCATTTCAAAAGGTGCCTCTTTCTTTGCTCACTTAGCAGGGCTAGATCATGCCTTTAAAAAGCATACTGGGCATAGATCAACAGCTGATGCCATTAATACCGAGTGGGATGGTGCAGTTGACAGTAATTGAGCAGTGAATTGAAAGAAATTAATAATTGCCAAGGGGCACACAAGCAGGCTCACTCTCTCAAGGATGGCATTTCTCCACTCTGACCCCCCCACCACAAAAAAGACCTCCAAAGCCTAACTACTACTACTGCAAGTCATTCTGTCCCCCGTCCCCCCAGGGCAGCCGCTGTTACAGTACCTGTGCACCGCGCCTTCACCTGTTGCCTGGCCGCCTCCATCCAAAAAAGGCGCGGGCTCTTGCTTGACCTCTCGCAGCACCAGCGTTTTCTCCGGTTCGCGGGTAAACTCCCCCAACCCGCCTCCGTCGGGCCCCTCCTCCAGGGACTCCACGTAGAAGACGGTGCGAGGGGCCGGCTGGTGGCGTTGCTGCTCGGCCAGTCCATGGAGCCTGGTGGTGGGCAGCAAAGTCCCGTTGAGAAGCGGCGAGGAAGAAGCAGAAGGCGACGACGAGGAGGAGGAGGAGGAAGAGGCTGATTTCTTCCAGAAGGCGCCGCTGCTCCTCTCCTGGCTTTTCAGGAGGCGGCTCTGACTTGGTCCCCAGTGCTCGAAGCTGCTGTCCTGCTGCAAACAGCCGCCTGCAGGAGCCGCCGGGTGGGTGAACAGTTTCCAGCGGAGGCGCAAAATGTGCTTCACGTCGAAGTCCTTCCTGCCCGAGTTCGACATGCTGCTGCTGCCGCTGCTCTCGCAGCCGAGGAGGAGGCGCGTGGCGCAGACAAATGGCACAGAAGCAAGGCTGGTGCGAGGCGCCTCTCTGTGCGCGCGCGGGTGGGAGAACGGCCCCAACCCGCTTCCCTCCCGCCGCCTCCAGGAGGAGGAAAGCTCGAGGGAAAAGGGCAGAGAGGAGGCTATATAAGAAATGGATAGGGATCCGCTCGCCTCCAAAGACAAGAGAAGGAGGCGAACGGAGCTCAACACAGCGTGGAATGATAAATAAGGAGAGCTGGCAGTGGCAGAAGAAGGTGCCTCAAAACTGCAGGAGAGCTGCGTAGCGCGAGAGGAGAAAGAACAAGAGAGCTCCCGCCAAAGACAGAGAGTGACTGATGGAGGGAGACTGTGAAAAAAAGCGCGCGCTGCTCTAATTGACCGTGATGGGGGGGGGAGTTCTCTCCTACTCCCCCTCTCCCGGCTTCAGCAGCAGCAGCAGCAGGAGCTCCCGTAGAAAGCAGGTGGCACCCTCAGCCTCTGCCGCCGCCACCTCTCTTCCTGACGCTCAAGTGCATGAAAGAGCCTTGAGTTATTAGCCCCCCTCAAAAAGCCTCCACCGAGCCGCTCTCTGAGGAGAAAAATACAACCTTTAAAGTTGCACAGCCGTTTAAGAGCTAGTTAGCAAAAGGGGAACGAAAGAAGGCAGGGCTGGTTTTATAGACAGGGTATATTATATCTCCCTCTCTCGCGCACACGCACAGCTGTCAAGGCCCTCACTGAACCATTTTCTCTCCTCCTGCTGCCTCCTCAGCGCCTCCCTCTCCAGCCTGACAATAAATGATGCAGATGTTCAGAGAAGCCTTGGGCTGAAGGAGATGCCAGATGACCCTAATTTTAAGGGTCGAGCTCAGTATGAAAAGAGGGTTATTGTTTTCTTTCTTTATTGCAGGCGAGCACACTCCCTTCAATTCCGTATTTTAAAACATTACAGTTCCCCCCAACACATGCACAGCACAAATATACACGCAAGATCTGTGTGCCATAGTCCCTTACTTTGGCAAGTTTGCTTGGACAACTAAGGATGCTGCTACCAACTTTCATCTGTTCCTGAGCGCTCAAAGCATGCCCATAGTATGACAACATTCCTACAGTGTCCCATGCCCCCCCCCCAGTGCTTTTGAAACCCAGTGCTTTTGAAATGATTTGATTCCCAAGAACTTCTGTATTCTCAGAGGCTGCTGTATTCTCCTCAGACCAGAAGTGTATTGTGCCAAACAAACTGACACAAGAGTGAACAGGCTCCATTACAAATAAGGATCTTACACTAGCTTTCTTTTTTTTTTTTGTCTTGTCCTAAGAACATTAGAAGAGCCCTGCTGGATCAGGCCAAAGGCCCATCTAGTCCAGCTTCCTGTATCTCACAGTGGCCCCATCAGGTGCCTCAAAGCTGTATCAGAGAGCATGCATCTCGTTTCATCATGTCCCGGAGTAGATTCTGATTGGCCCGAGGCATTACTCTGCGTCCCGCCCCCACAACACCAAACGTGGCCTCTTATTGGCCGAAGGTCATTCTGGTGCATTCTGGTGCAAGTTGAATAAATCGAGCTTTGGCCAATGAGAGGCCGCATTTGGTGTTGTGGGGGGTGGGACGCGGAGCAATGCCTCGGGCCAATCAGAATCTACTCCGGGACATGACGAAGCAAAACGCCTGCGGTGTGAGGCCGGCTTCAGGGAGCATACAAGACAACAAGTTACCTGTTTCCTGTTGTCACTCCCTTGCACCTGGCACAGAGAAAACCTACTTCTAAAACCAGGAGGTTGCTTATGGCTTGTAACCTGTGATGGACTTTTCCTCCATGAATCTATCGAAACCCCTTTGTCCTATATTGATACCATTTGCTCACTTTTTACTGAGATTCCAGACAATATTACTCTCAAACTGTTGCATTACTATGTCCAGGGGTGTATTATCCATAAGGCTGAGAAGGTTTCAGCCTAGGGGCCCCACAGGGACAAGGGTCCACATCGCCCAGAATGTCCCGGTTATGGTCCAAGTGCTGGAGAGGGCCCCAAATACCTGAAAGCCTAGGGGCCCAGCCATGGATTAATACACCCCTGCCTATGTCTACCTTTTTGTTCCATTTTTTTCAAGTGTGGATTACCATGATTTTTTAAAAACTTCCACAGAAAGTCTAGTGCACTGTTCTTCATCCTTGAGGTCAGGACCCCATCTTTGGGGTCTTCATCCTTGGGGGCCTGGTCTTCATCCTTGGGATCATGAAGCCTCATTTGTGGGGTCGTGGCAATTTACAGGAACCAAAATGGCCGCTGGGGGTAGTGGGGAACCTGCTGGGGTTGGGTCTTCCGTATTAAAAACACTGGATCACAGATCAAAAAGGTTAAACCCTTTTAAAAACAGCAATCAAGAAAATAAAATCCAAGGCCAGGTGGTGAGAGTACCAATGTTTCGTTCCAAAATCTAGGAACTTTCTCAAGGTGCAGTCCCAAGGACTGAAAGATGACAAGGTCAAGGTGAGCAACAGAATGGCACAGATTTAAAGACAAAAAAGGGCTGGAAACAGAATGCTAATCAAGGCAGCAACACAACGGAGTACAGCTGGTGATTAACCTGACGCAACCCCCAGTGGTAGCAACCGGAACTACTATTATTTTTCTTCCAAGTCTTCACAGGGAACTTTGTGAACAATAGGTAGCCAAATTTTATGAATAAACGACAAATCTTGCTGTCTGTTCATTAATCCTGCCGTGTGTCTTTTACTGATCTCAACAGATTCCAAATTGTGAAGCGTCTTTAAATCTGTGCCATTCTGTTGCTCACCTTGTCATCTTTCAGTCCTTGGGATTGCACCTTGAGAAAGTTCTTAGATTTTGGAACGAAACATTGGTACTCTCACCACCTGGCCTTGGATTTTAAATGTATTTTCTTGATTGCTGTTTTTAAAAGGGTTTAACCTTTTTGATCTGTGATCCAGTGTTTTTAATGCGTTTGCAATCGTTAAACTTGGCTGTGTCAACTACATGGCGTCTTTACTCATAAATCCTGCTTCTTGTAAAAGGTTGAAGACCACTGGTCTAGTACATTCCCTTCAGGTGTGAATTGATGCACACTAGTGCAAAAGTGTAGTTTTGTTGTGGTTGCTGACATTATGCAAACCTATCTTTCTGCTTTCCCTGCCTGCAAAAATTTGGAAGGGCCCCGGGTGCCAGATAAAATCATCTCAGGGGCTGGATCCAGCCCATTTTTCACCAGTTGCCAATTCCCACTCTAGAGAATTTGAGGAAATTATCTTAGCATAAATTCATGTAGATTTGATAGTCTAGATTTGCAAGCCTGAGCCAGCAGGATTCCAAAAATCATGCTTGCAAATCTTTCCTGGAAAGGTGTAGATTTCCAGTTTTGGTCCTGTACATGTAACTTGAAAATGTACACTTTTGTACAGTTTTTATCATATACAGTATTCATTTATTTATTTACAATATTTTTATTCCGCTTTCTCCCTGAAGGGACCCAAGGCGGCTTACAACAGAAAAAAAGAAAATACAATACAAAAAATACAATACAAAAATAATCACATTTTAAAATAGTAAGAAACAATTAATGAAAATTAATAAAAACAGTATCTAAAATCGATTAAAAAGATTATTGCTACAATTAAACAAAAGAACTCCAAAAGACTCCTCTCCAAAAGAACTCTTGTGGAAGATAACCACAATTTCTTCTTATTACGGTATTTACATAGTGTCAACAGTACTTAAAGTACATTAAGCCCTGAGAGCTCTAACTTTGTGAGGCAATGTGAATGTACAGGAAGTTGCAAAGTGTCCATCTTATTAAGCCTCAAAGATTTTGGGAGAAAGAAAAAACGACAATTTACCGTATTGGTCTGAGTATAAGACTCACTTTTTTCTCCTAATTTAAGTTTTTAAACTAGGGGTGCGTCTTATAATCAGGCTGTTGCAATTTAATGCCAGTGATTTAATTAATTTTTTTTAGTAGCACCAAACTTTAAGGGTGCGTCTTATAATCAGGTGCGTCTTATACTCGGGACAATACGGTATGTCATCCCTGCTGCTAACTGTAGACTTGGATGGGTAATTGTTGAATGAAAAATCTACTAATATGTAGAAAAAAATAAATACTATAAGCTGCTTTGGGCATCTTCCGATGGGGAGGGAAAGTCCAAATATACATATTTTAAATAAAATAAATACATATATATAAACCAAAATAGACCAAGGCTCCCCTATGTATCTACTCTGCATTGTTTTCAGACATACCAATGCCCTACAAAGGTTTCAGAGATGAGATGGTCTCCACAGTGAAAATGTGGAGATCCATTTATAATGTTCTCTAAGTGTGAAATGTCTCTAGTTGTTCATTTGGTGCTGTTGTTTCCGTTGTATCAGACCAGGGCATTCCGAAATAAAGAACTTCCGTTATGTCTTATCATTAAAAAAGGGACAACATTTATGAAGGGTGGGAAGGGTGTTGTCCTCCGCTTGTCTTTTTCAGATTATTTCTCAGAAGAACCTACATTTCTGGCCAACTCATTGTTAATAAACCATGTGAATATTATTGTGAATATTAATAATATGTGAAATGGGCATTAGTTATGCATGCCAAAATCTCAAACCCTTTTGCTTTAAGAAAAAGGTGTCACAAGTTGCTACAGTTAACATGAGGTATTATAAAAGAAACTATAAAAATTCCCCTCAGATAAACTGCATTAGTTTTGTTTTGCAGTTTAATCTTTTAATATGTTCAAGAACAGATCTTTAAACCTTGCTGAGAATATCATGTATGCCCCCATAGTGAAATGGAACACACATGGTTCCGTATTAGGTTGTTTCTGTGCCTTCAACTGATGAGATATTGGAAAAGTGTGGCTTCTCCCATTATTGCATCAATATGAAGGAAGGAAATTTCTATTGAATGTCTTACTGCTATGTGCCCATGAAAGCGGCTCTTTGAATGGAGACAAAAATCAAGCTTGCGACTTAATATGAAGAGATTTCTGACAACTTATGTGTCACAACCTTTTTAGCTTGGTTCCAAGGCAGCTTTCGTGACAATAAACTACTAGCAAAATGCACCACCACAAAACAGAACGCAAAGGAGCTTGAGTAAAAACCAAGTGTGTCATCAGCCATATATACTGTAGATGGAGTGACTGAGAGAAGGTTTAAGGTTAAAGACTTCTCCTGCAAGATGGATTCATTAGCCTCCTGGCTCTGCCTCCTTGTGGGGGCAGATATACTGGCCAGAGGGGGGAAGCATTGTGTGCATCAAATCGGAAATACAGAACAAACGTTACACTTTGCTTTGGGCTGTCACTTTAATCGATACAGACAATGAGAACACTAACGAAGGGTCAGTTACAACAGAGACATTTGCCTAGGGACATTTACTCACCTGGGGGAGGAAGTTCCAAAGGTTGCACTGTGCAGCTGGGACATAATTACAGAATGAATGACTCCGTGGTTAGAGCCTAAAAGAAAAGTGGCGAAACTGCATTGCATGGCATCGCCTTCTAGCTCATAAATCATCATATAAAATGCATGAAAGACTGTAGGCAATAAAACAATACACACAGTGGCTACAAACCACTTTCATTCTGAAATTAGGTATTTGGAGGAGAGAGGAACAGGTCTCCCTTTTAATGAAAAGAATATAAAATCTATCCTTTATGTATATTCCTTGGGTTTGAAGAAGTTTTATTTTTCTTCAAAAGTACCGTCAAAAGAGTATCAAACTAAATCCATAGCACTTCATAAATGCAGTTGGCAAAGGATAAGGAATGCTTTTGCTAACTCAACCAGGAATAATTTTGCTCCTTTTTTATGAAAAAGCTGCAGCTTCAAAAACCCATGTGCAAAGCACAGATGTTAGGCACCTGGGCTAATAATTGCAGTTCTTTTTTACATCACAAGACTAGTAAATTCACAGCATAATCCACCGTACCGATAATGATCAGCCCGGAGGTCTCCTCGGGGGAAGGGGACATTTGTCCCCTTCCCCTGGTGTAACACGGGGAGGCCCCGATAGGCCACCTCGGATTTCCGCCAGCTCTTGAGCTGGCCGTGTAATGGCTGCGCCAGCCTGGGAATGGGACGTGAATGCTGCAACCACCATCCCCGCCCCCTCCTGGGCCAGCTCAGCCAACCGTCCCCCTCCCTCGCCGCCTGCCCTGCCCCTGCTCCCGCCGGCGGGAGCTTTACCTTCCTTCGGCAGCGGCTGGGTTGATCTGGCACCTGAGGGAAGGGATGCCAGCCTCTGCGCCCTTACTCTAAAGTAGTCACAAACATGCTTTATGGCACGTTTGCAACACTTTCGAACAGTGGAGCGCATGTTCCGCTGTTCGAAAGTTATGGTGGATTGTGCTGCCTGTTACAGGCTTCTGCAAAGGGTTATACTTGTCTCTAGACAAAACTACATATTTTAACAAAGCAAGAATCCAGCTCACTCCCCATTTTCAGGGGAGGAAAAATTACCACTGTCCATTTTAAATATTGATTTATGCCATAACAACTAAACCATAAAAGTCCCTGTGCCATGATTTTGTTCTCACTATTCAATGATAAAACAACAAGGCAAAAAGCCCTTTAAAAAAACAAATAGCAAAGACAGGTCATTTTTATCCAAGAGTGCAGTCTACTGTTAAGGTCATCTGACAAGCCCCACCAAAATGAATAGGATATTTGCAAGAGCTACTATGCCCCTATTCATTTCAGTGAGGCTTGCACAGGAGCACTTCAGTGGATTATGCCCCAGGTGATTGACTATGAGAGAGAACAGTAGAGGAGATACAAAGCATACACCAGGAGCAAGGGTGATGGAAGTTTGCTGCAAAGGCTAAAACAGTGTGGAATTTTGAAGTCAGACATTATTTATGAAGGATAAAAAGTCAAATTCATAGGCTCCTGTACACTTTTCATTTGATAAGGGCAAAAAACAAAACAAAACCCTAGCATGCAATTTTAGAAGACCTCGACACGTTTCTACCTCAATGCAGCTTTGAGGTAAGGGAACAAATATTCCCTTTAGGAGACCACCCACAACATGCCTGCCCACCACCACCACAGGATGCAGTGCACACCCTGTTGGCATGACTGCATCAGTGCTGGAAAGTTGAATAGGATTGGGTCCTCACTCTGATTACGTTTTTTTTTTTAACCCTTGTACCACTAAAAAAAACCAGAGCATAAGGGAGAGTGGTGCTCTGTGGCATCCAAAAGCTTCCCAGACACATGAGAAACTATGTTAATATTACCATATACAGAGCATTTATTTATTTATTTCTGTATTTATATACCGCCTTTCTTATCCTCAGATTGCTCTTCAGATGTTATTCAAGGTGGTTTACATAGGCAGGCTTATCTAGATCCGATAAGGATCTTTACAATATTGTTCTGTATAAAAACCCTACAATTCCGGCTGGTTTCCTCCATGAGGTAGTCATCTTCACTAGCTGCTGAACACAAGCCTCAAGCTCTCTGCAGGACGCCACTTTCATCATTGCATGCTGAAAGATCGTAATGGATGGTTCATCTAGTCTAGTAATTCTCTGTCCATTCTGATTCTCTGAAGGACTTCAAGTCAGCTGTCCAGGGGTCATGCCTTAAAGACCTGCTACAGAAATTGCTAGACATTGAATCTGTGGTCTCAGGCACATAAAACACCTACTCAGCTATTGCTCCTCTATCAATTAATGTAAATGTTTGAGTAACACAGCAGAAGATCCCAAGAAGCTGTCCTCCACCCTACCTCACTTTTCTTCCTACTTTTTCACAGACTTACAGCGCAGTCCTGCGTAATGTTGCGCCAGCAGAGTACGCACTCTGCTGGCTTTGGGTGTCGCAAAAGAGCCGTAAAGCACTTTCGTGGCACCCAGCGAGTAAGCAACACCAGCGTGGAGGCCAGCATCGCTTACTCTGCCACCTACCTAGACCTGCGCCGGCCAACCCAGGTAAGAGTTGGTGGGAGGCCAACCCAGGCTGGGCAGTGGGAGGGCGGGCTGGAGTGGCAGGGGAGGGGGCCATTGGTTGGCTGAGCCCGGGAGGGGGCAGGGATATTGGCGATGTGCTCCACCATATCCCCATCCTCTTCCTAGGCTAGGCCAGCCTTACACAGCCTCCCCAGATGTGCGCCAGCTCCAGAGCTGGCGCACATCCAAGGAGGCCCATTAGGGCCTCCGGAGCTTATACTGGGGGAAAGGAACGAACATCCCCTTCCCCCGAGTGCTTGTGCTCTCACTTATTGTGATAGTGATAGCAATGTAAAGGAAAATTATCAACTGTAATTCCAGTAGTACAGTTTTCACACATCTCAATTTTCTCCCTTGCCTAAGGATGCTGAGAAAACTCAAAAGTGAGGGAATAAGAGGGCAGGTCTTCTTATGGATTACGAACTGGTTGAAGACCAGAAAATAGAGAGTGGGGTGTCAATGGGCAATTTTCACAATGGCGAGAGGTGAAAAGGCGTGTGCCCCAAGGATCGGTCTTGGGACTGGTGCTTTTCAACTTGTTCATTAAATGACATGGAGTTGGGAATAGGCAGCGTGGTGGCCAAGTTTGCGGATGTCACTAAACCTTTCCAGATGGTGAAATCTAGAATGGATTGTGAAGAGCTCCAGAAGGGTCTCTCCAAATTGGGGGACTGGGTGGCAAAATGGTGGATGTACTTCAGTGTGAATGTAAAGTGATACACATTGGGGCAAGAAATCATAGTTTCACATATAACCTGATGGGTTCTGAACTGTCTGTGATGGATCGCGAATGAGATCTTGGGGTGGTGGTAGGCAACTCAATGAAAGTGTCTACCCAGTGTACAGCAGCTGTGAAGAAGGCCAATAAAAGGGATTGAGAATAAGGCGGTCAATATTATTATGCCAAAGGATATAGTGGAACTGGAGAAGGTGCAGAAGAAAGTGACCAAAATGATTAGAAATGCTACAGTGTTTGGGGCTCTTCAGTCTAGAAAGAACATACCTGAGGGGGAACATGACTGAGACATGTCAATAAAATTATGCATGAGATAGAGTGGATAGAGGGAAGTTCTTTTCCCTTTCACACAACACCAGAACAAGGAGACATCCACTAAAATTGAGTGGCAAGATAGTTAGAACAGACAAAAGGAAATATTTATTTACCCTGCACATAATGACTCTGTGGAACTCATTGCCACTTGATGTTGTGATGGTCAACTGCCTAGACGTCTTTGAAAGTAGGAAACGTCCATCACAGGTTACAAGCCATGATGACTGTATGCTGGTTTTAGAGGTAGGCTATCTCTGAATGCCAGATACAAGGGAGTAGCAACAGGATACAGGTACCAGTCTTGTTTGCTCCCAAAGGCATCTGGTGGGGCCACTGTGAGATACAGGAAGCTGGACTAGATGGGCCCTTGGCCTCATCCAGCAGGGCTTTTCTTACGTTCTTATATAATAAAACTGTTTGAAGTAATCAATAGCAACTTTGTTCATAGCTTAACAGTCCAATACTACCTAAATCCCCACGCTGCATCCCACAGGGGAGTTTTGGCTGCTGTAGTCCAGCAGATGCTATGGGGCAACTCGGACCTGTGCCAGCTCAATTGCTCCGGGAAGGTGGATCAGGCCCAGGAAGGGGCTTGAGATTTGGTGTGCGCTGCTGCCGCCGATCCCATCCCCTTCCCAGACCTGATCCTCCCTCCTCCTGCCTGGTCACCACCCTGTTCTGCTCACGCCTTCCCCATTCCGCCCTCCCCCCACCTCGTTCAACCCCCTCACCGCCTCCATCCAACCCCTTGGATATGCTTACCTGCTCCGACAAGTGTCTATAGGCCCACCAGCACATGAGATGCCACTGTGGCCACCCCGCTGGCGGGCTTGCAATGCACAGCAGCGGAGGCTGCTTTGTGACAGCCATAAAGCAGCCTCAGCCAGCACAACGCTAGTTACGCTGGCGGGGGAGGGAGTTAGGTTTGGGCCACTAGATTTTTATTCTTACAGAGCAATCTGACTTAACTTTTGTGCCGGTTTAACCAGCGGCGGAGCGAGAACAGGAGGCCCCCGAATGGAAAAAGGATTCAAATCCCCTTTGAATTCCTCTTTTGGAGGGGATTTAAATCCCTTTTCCATTCTGGGGCCTCCCGTTCTCGCTCCGCCGCTGGTTAAACCGGCACAAAAGTTAAGTCGGATTGCGCTGTTAGACTTCTATTTTCTTTTATTATTTCAAAAGAATGAATTTATTTATTTTTTAACTCAAGTTCTGTGTTGCTCTTGCTTTTGAGCTTAGTGGAAGATGAAATTCTTGGAATTATTTCCTCCTATCTAATTACATGCTCCATTCACCATTATTTTGCTTAGAGGGTTGAATGCATGGTAGCTTTAACATGAATCCATTTGAAATCAGGATACATCTGTTGCCTGCAGACCAAAGATATGTTGTAAAACAGATAGAGCTCATAATCCTATCAACAGCATCATAGCATGTTCATTGAAAATACTGAATATCTGTAACAGAGTACTGTAGTATTCTGATGGTCCAATCCTAATGAATTCCCCGTGAGGCAATGAGGTGGCGTCGCAGCCTCTGCTGTATCCCGCGCGGCAGTTTTGGCTGTTGGAGGTCTTCTCGGGATAAGGGGACCCCCGTGCCCCAAGGTAAGCCCCAGCACCAGCAATGGGTCAAATTGGACCTGCTCCAGCTGATGTTACTGGCACATGTCCACATTGATCTGCTGCCGCCAAACCCACCCCTCCTGGGTCCAATTCACCTATCCCAGTCTCATCACTCACGGACGTCGCTGTAGCGTGGCGAGGGGAGCGGACCGCCGGAGGGTGACGCGCGCAGAAGGGTGACATGCGCACCCATGCGCGTCGCCCTCCGGAGGCTCCGAGGCCGGGAGAAGGCTTCGGAGCGTCCGAAGTCCAGGGCCTTCTGACAAAGATGGCAGTCCAGGGCCTTCTGACAAAGGCCCAATACGTCAATCCGTGACATTTTACCTTTTCGCGCATGCCAGCCTCTGCGCCGGCGGCCCTACAGGGAACGTTTCTGAGGGGAAAAGGGCAGCCCTACAGGGCAGCTCAATAGGATTGGGCTGTGATTCTCCTACTTTTCATACATTGCGAAGTAGGAGCTATTGAATAATAGCTGTTGGTTGTTCAGAAGAGTGATGATGATACAAAGAACTGAGGGGAGAGGACAGAAGGCCTTACTAAAGTATGGAGATAAGGTCTTGCTCTATGGCTTCTCACCAATGTCTTGCATTTCCTTAACTTCAGGTAGCTTTTCTTCCACATGACCTATTTCCTACAGCCCTTGTAGTAGCATTAAAAGGGGAGAGATTTACATCCCAATCCTATTCACACACACACACACACACACCACCAGCAGCGCCAAAATGGCAGCTGCGGCATCCTATGCAATGGGGGGGGCAGGACCAGGAGGCTTCTGCAGGGAAAGGGGATGTTTAATTCCCTTACTCCTGCATAAGCCTCATAGCCCGCAATGGGTCTCCTCGAACCTATGCTAGCAATTTTGCTAGCGTACGTCCGAGGAGAGAAAGGGGGCAGGGAGGCTGCAGGAAAGGGGGATAATGATCTAGCATGAGCCTTCACCGACAGATCCTCCCCTTCCCACGACCTCCACACCCCCGTTATGCCCCCTCCCTGCCTAGTTTCTCCCCTCCCTGCCCCTGTTCCACCCTCTGCCCACCTTCCTGCTGGCTTACCTTTCCCGGCACGCATCTGGAGTTCCTCCGGCATGGCTGGGAAGGTGCTGGCCTTTCCGCTGGCGTCCTTGGCAGCGCACTGACCAGCACTCTGCCACTGCCAGGCAGGCTTTTGTGACTGATGCAGACTGCTTTACGACATTGACCACCAGCACGGGAGGCACACCACCATTGGGAGGTGTGTTTAGGATGGGCTCTTAATCTTAGCTACCTACATCATTACATCCATCCATCTAGTCCCTGCTTGCATGCTAACATAGCTCAACAAGGCAACTTGTTTGGCACACACATAGTACCACTGAAACAGTTTCTGCCCACCATTATTAGGGGTTTCTTCAAGGCCATCTCAAGAGTTCATGGCTGAAGTAAAATCTGAATCAGGGGCATTTAGCTAGCTGTCTCTAGCTGTATAAGATCTTTGTGCTAGACTTTTTGCTGTTATGATAACGTGCAAATAGGAAGGATTTATGGGCCTACATTGTTGAATGGAGGACTTGCCAACAACGTGATGAATCATGTCAATGAATTCTGCTAGCACTAGACATTTCAGTAAATCTAAAAAATGTAATCTTAAACTACTGCCATGTCATGCTTACAGAAAAGATTGTCACATGTTCTTGTGAAGTCCTGTACTATTTTAATACTTTTCCACTGGACTATTTTTCAGAGGCGTCAAAATGCTGGGGTAGTGGGGGTCCTCCCTGGGCGGCAAGCAGGGGGGCAACAACCATGACAGCAGCAGAAGTGGGCGGGCGGGAGAAGGTGAAGAAACAGGTGAGCAGTTTGGCCCACTCGCCTGGAGCCTTGGCCACTATTTTTAGTGGCATTCTGGTGGCCCGGAACAGCATTCGGGGGTGTCACCACGCACCACGGCTCCACCTCCCGGGTGCGTGGCTATACTGCTGCTATCTTTTGAAATCTTACCAAATCACATATTAGCAGTTTAATTCCACAATATCAGAGTGGGAACAAATAAATTTTTTTTAGGGGGTATACAATACCACCCAAATAAGTGTTATCAACCAATTTCCGTACAGAATAGCAAACTATGCATACATTAAAGTAACTGTTTTCATATCTTTAACACAATACTCAAGATGCAGTGCAATTAAATGAAATATGCATGTATGAGGAAGATGAATACTCAATCATGTATCAGTTTAAAATGACAAATTCCATGACTTATTGCAACTCCGAGCAAAAAGCAAATGCAATGAAATATCTGGGGACTCAGATCTGAGCAAGCAATTCTAAAAGCAAAGAAGGATATATCCCCTCATGAATTCAACTGAATTTTGATTCAGGACCATTCTTCTTCTACAGGAATATATTGCTGTGGAAGGAGGAAACATAATTAAATGTAGAAGTTCTCTGATAAATTTTGCACCTCACTAATGGAATTCCAAAAGCTTCTAAAGACTGCAGCTGCAGCCAGGGATGACCTGTGTGACACCCTAGCATGGAAACTGAAAAACTATTCACCAATAGTGGTAGAGGGAAATTGGAGGCAGTTCATTAGGATTTTTTTTGTCGTCTTGGGATTTAGTACAATGTTTCCAAGGAAATTACGTGCTATTATTTTTAGGGCTTATTTTTATGTTTTGACCTTTGATAAAATGTACCGGTAATCCCAGTGTATTTTTGGATAGTGTAGCATAGAATCCAAATAAATACATTTGTGGTATTTTTTAAAAGATGATTGTCTTGGTTTGCCAAAGCCTGATTCAGCTTCCTGGTTTTAAATGTGAAAAATAGAGGCTCATAGAGGTGTAGGAATGGATCCATTCTCCCTGACATGCTCAATTTCTACATGCAAGGAAGTTAGGGGGGTTATATGGGAGGAAAGTATTTGAATATGTAACTCTGTGTCAGCAGACTGTTGGACCATTCTATCCAGAGTCGAACAATCCTGCTGATTGCTTTGCTTAGTGCTACCAGTTCAAGTTCATTCTTATTTTTCCTTAAATTCTGATCTAATACTGTTCCCTGACCTATCATTTCAATATCCTTCTGGAACTTTGGAGCAAGATATAAATCTAAGACATAAAGAAACAGAGGAACAAAACATTAATTATTTCTAGATGAACATACATCTGCATTCCATACGCAATTCAATACATTAATTCAATACATGTTTTCATGATGGGCATGAAAACAATGTATTGGATCTAAAGACAGGCTTGGGCATTTCCAGTGGAATCTTTGACTTCTTCCTTTTGAGAGAGAGGTCCCCATGGCATATCGCAAGCTACTGTTTAGACTTTTAAGAAAGTGATATGGCAGGGTGATCTGTCACTCAAAAGGAAGAAATCAAAACTTTCACTGGGCATGCCCATTTTGGATCCAAGCCATTGACGCTTTAAAGATATGGAATTAATCAGACTAGCCTTTAATTATGCTCTAAGCCAGAGGTTCTCAACCTGTGGATACGTGGGTCACAGGTTGGGGGTACACGAGATGCTATTTCGCGTACTCCCGCGTACCCCCTAAGAGTGATTTTTTTCGGCCTGAGGTGCGGCCGCGCGGGTCCTCCAGCTCGCGCCGCAAGCCGGAGAGAGAGGCTACAGCCCTGGCAGCCCTGGTAGCTCTCCCTTACCTTAGCTTGCAGCCGCCACCATGTTGGATCTCCCGAAGTCTCGCAAGATTCAAGATCGCGGCGTGAGATTTGGGAGCCGCGATCTTGGATCGCACGAGACTTGGCGGCGATCCAATGTGGCGGCGGCTGCAAGCTAAGGTAAAGGAGAGCTACTGGGGACAATTTCGGGTTGCGGCGCGGCTGAGCGGGTCCAGCTATTTTGCTGGTGCAAACCCGAGAAGCCCCATGTAAGCAAAAAAGGCCCAGGAGGGAGCATAGGATTCGGCATTTTCCAGCAGTGCAGATCCTGCCCCTCCTGGGCCCGATCCACCCACCCCCGCCCTCCCCCAGTTCCTGCGCCACCCAGCACAGAACCTACCTGCTCCGTGGCGCTGTCAGCAGGATCTTATTCACTGGGTGCTGGCAGCAGGATCTTACTTGCTATTTACAGTACATTTGCAACACCCTGGACCAGTGCTGAGGCTGCAGTGCTGGTGCCGAAGAAGCATAGGATTGCACCATTAGTCCCTTTTCTGGTGCAAACTGTCAACTGTAACAACTGTATAACACTTAGATGTGATCCTATCTTTCTCTCATGCTCTATTACTGTACATAGGATGGAACCAATGAGCCCTTGTAATCTTCCTTTCCGATTGTTGTAGGTCAGTAGTTCTCAAAGTGGTAGGTCACGACCCACCATTGAGACCACAAACTGCCCCCTGCCCCCTTAAGGGGCAGGGACACCATGGCAGCGGCGATCCTGGGGATTGTCGCCACCGTGGCCAAAAAAGTGACCAAAAACACCTTTTCCCCACTTACCGGGGCTGGGGGGGGGATTCAGGGAGGTCTGTGCAACCCTCTGCAGGCCTCCCTGATGTTCAGATCACCAAAACCCAGTAATTTTCGACCACTTCCGGTTTTCGTGAAAACCAGAAGTGCTCGAAAATTGCTGTTTTTCAGTGATCTGAATATCGGGGAGGCCTGCGGAGGGTCGTGCAGACATCCCCAAAGCCCTCCAAACCCCAGTAAGTGGACAAAGGCTTTTTTGGGGGGGGTTCCTGCTGCCGGCTCTGGCCCTGCCCCTGCAAACACTCAGGGTTCTCCCCGCCTCGTGGGGAAAACTTTGAGAACCACTGTTGTAGGTTACTTGTGTTAAAAATATAGTAAAACTTGCACACTTAAAAGTGTCTTCTTCAGTCATGGAAAATTGGCTTTATAGAGCTGTAAAGTCACAAAAGATATGAGGCAGGGTGCTACTGGCAGGAACATTGCTGAGCAAACCATGCAAATCAGATACTGCTTACACAATACTAAAACAGAAACTTAGAAAGAGGTCAAAGTATGACTTTTTAAATGTCATGAAAAATAATTTCTTCTTGTAAACATATACAATTCTTAGATTGCCCCTTAGATGTAGCATTTAAAGAACTATTGTTAAATGTCCAGTAGAAAACACTAAGCCAAAACATAGGGCTGGTTTGCATACTTCCTGTTGGTTGCAAGAAAGGCCACATTATTTGTCAGAGCAATCACCTCCTTCCCATTTATAGCAGGCTGGTTTGGGAGAAGCCTTGCCTGGCTTGCTTTTCTGGAAAATTGAAAGCAGCCAAAACCTTGCTTTGTAGAGCACATTTGAACCTGTGAACTTCCTGACTTGGAGTAAATAAAGTCACTAGTGACACAAAGGAAGGGTCCCCGACTAGCTGCCCTCACCAACTTCATCGCTAAACTCAATCAAGGAGTCCATGCTAATGGGGCAACCAGCCTACAGAGCTTAGCTGCCACACCCTTAGGTAGGGCGCAAAACAATAGAAGCACCGATTTAGGTAGGCTTACCAGATTTTCCCGGTCCTAAACCGGGACAACCCCCCACAACGAATTAATTAATTAATCAATCAATTAATTAAATTGTCCGCCCGCCATGCCTTGCCTTGCCCGCAGCCTTGCCTGCCGTTCCCGTGCTGTGCCCCCGCCGCCATGTCTTGCCATGCCTTGCCTGCAGCCATGCCTCTGCTGTGCCGCAGCCACCGCCATTTTAAAAATGATTAAACTTACCTTTTTTTCTGGGCGCCGGCATCTTGGCTCGTGAAATCTCGCGAGATCCAAGATGTCGGCACCCAAATCTTGTGAGCCCTCATGAGATTTGGGCGCCGACATCTTGGATCTCGCGAGATTTCGAGAGCCAAGATGCCGGCGCCCGGAAAAAAGGTAAGTTTAATCATTTTTAAAATGGCGGTGGCAGCTTCCAACCGGCCCGGAACGTCCTGGGACCGTTCCAGGACCCAAGCCCGGATTTCGGGACAGTCCGGGATGGATGGTAAGCCTATATTTAGGGCCAGTGATGAGAAATGAAGAGCTGTTTATTCACAAAGAGGGTTCCTTGATGAGCTCACCCCTCACAATTTGCCATAAGATCCTATGGGTAAAAAGCATATAAAATGGTGGGTCACAGGATCCCATGTGACTTTGTTCTTTATTCCTCATTCATTTTTGTTGGTTTTGTTGTTTGTTGACCCACCAGGGCTGTGTGAAGCACTACCATTGCAGCTGTTACCACTGTGCTATGCTACTCAGCCTTTGTGGGCTGCCTTGCAATGGTGCCCCTTCTCCTGGGAAGAAGCAGCTTCATTTCCCTTGCCCTGCTCCCTCCTTAAAATTAGCTTGCTTTTGAGCACTTTTTGCCTTTTGCATCCCAGTTTCAACCCAGGAAATCACCGTGTCTCTTGGCAACCTGTGTCTTGGCAACGTAGCCCCACACTCCCTGCAGTACTTCACACACAAGTCAGCCTAAACTGATAGGCGGACTTGATCCTTGGTGCAGCCTCACCATCAACCCACAAAGACCCTGTTTTTCTTCCCATGTCTTGTGTGTGGTCAAATTGATGACATGCTTACTGCCTCTGTCTTTTCCTCCGTTGACCAAGTGCTAGGATTTGTAGTCTGTTTTTCAACGGTTGTAACGGATACCTGAATCAACCCTCAGGTCTCTCTAGTCTGGGACACCCTCAACCAGGTCCTCTGAGAGGATTTTTTTCAGGAGGTACAAAGTTTCTTCTGGGCCCTTTTTCAAAGGGGAAGGGGGCAAAACAGGTTAGAGGGAGGGCAGCAATACCCAGAAAAGTCTCTGGAGCCCAGGTCTACCAGGCTTCCCGATGTGGCACCCAGGCCTACCCACCCAATAGACCTGGCCGTCTTTCCACCGTCTTTCACTCTCCATGAGGCCAGCTGAGAACCCAGGAAATTTCTGAGTCCCCTCCTTTGGCTCCTGGGCCCACTTTTTGACCCTAGGCCTGGGAACAATTTACCCCCTTTACCCCCCTCTCAAGGGACCTGCCCTCAACTGTCATGGCAGCCACTCAAACCCTGTTTCCAAACCCCTGCGCTTCAAGCTGAGAAGGTATATTCTCAGCTACAGATCCCACCAATACTTTACATATGGTGATGCTTTCAGTCTGTTATAAATTACAGCAGAAAGGGCATTTTGGCAGAGGTTTAAAAACCCCACCAGCACACACGAATGCTGCCAGCCTAATTGCACTTACAAGGAAATAAGTCCTTGTGAAATCTCACTAGGGCTTCTTTCAGAATAAATATGCTCAGGATTGAATTCTTATATCAGTCATTCACATTATTTAATAGATTAATAAGAAGGTACTGTATTAACATTATCTTTGTGTTTTTTAACAGATTACCGTGTTAAATAATTTGATAAACAAGTAAGCCTACTTTTTATACATTGCTTCCTCCTATGAGCACTCCTACAATGAAAAAAGGAAAGAGGCACTTTTCATGTGACAGCAATATAAGTAGTAAAACAGAAATGTGGATACTACATCAGCAGGACAGTTCTAAATGGAATTGGATTTTAAAAAAAAATGCCAACAAAAATTGACTACAGTAGGTCAATTTTAACATTAGAAGCCTATGTAATTCTATCATTCTTTTCTACAGATAAGCAGTGCAAAATAATTAGGCAACAATAATAACACTTAAATTGAAATAGTCAGTTCCTTGGTTGCAGTGCATGCTTTTTAAAGAAATTGACAAATGAAAGCTTATTAAAATCAATATTGTCTCTCTGGTATTGTAACAGCACCGTCTGAATCCCAAAATTCTGACAACTAGGCTGTAATTAAGTACAACTATTAGGATACAACTAAGTGTTACACAGGAATAGCCCTGCAAATTGTAGTTTCATCCCTCTCCCCATAATATTCACCCTCTCCCCATAATATTTGACATATTTACACATGTAGTAATATCATCATGTTATGCCCTTCTCTGACCTCTGCTTCACATCATCATCGGTGTCTCGTGGGAACCGGAAAATGACGGAGGTAAATGTACCTAAACATTAAAGGAAGGTAAGGAGAATTCAAAATAGTTTGCTATTTTCAGTGTCAACCCCATGTTGAACGTGTTATCTAGTAACATCTTTAAACTATATAGACAGTGCTATTTGGTTATTATTTAATTACTTTGAAATATGATGTTCAACTTCTAAGAGCCCGATAGGATTGGGCTGTAATGCTGGTGGAACAAGTGTTCAGACAGCATTAACTGTCTTATGGCAGTCGTAACAACCCTTCCAGCAGCATGCAGAATCGCATGATACCAGAGCACTGGCAGTAAGGCCAGAGCCTTCCCCCATGTGTTGGAGGATAATCGCAGACCCGCTGACCCAAGTAGGACAGCAGGGGAGGTGGGACGGGGTGGGAGGAGGGCAAGGGAAGGCAGAATGGGCACGGAGAGGGGCAGAACAGAGAGGCAATGGGGCGGTGATGGGGTGGACTGGGTCTGGGAAGGGGGTGGGTTTAGCAGCAGTGGCAGCCACCAAATCCAACCCCCCTTCCAAACTCACCAATCCCGTGGCATGCATTCACAAGGACCTGCACCAGCAATTTCACTGGTGCAGATCCAAGTGGACCCATTCGTACTACGGAGGCTTACCCCAGGTTAGGAAACATTTGTTCCCTTACCCAGAGGAGACCTCTGGAACTCCCCCCCCCCCGAGGATGCATTGTGAGCCACTTTGGTGCGGCTGCATCAGTGGGGAGGGGTGAACCACAGGATTATTAAATGTAAACCATAGGATTGTTTAAAATGTTAAAACTTGCTTAGTTTGTAGAAAGTATATGATATAGGTTCATAAATGTATGTATTTACCTAAACAATCAAAGCTGAAGATCAAGAGTTAACTGAAATTATTTATGTGTATAGTTTTGCCATGTTATATGGTTCCTTATTCTAACTCGAAAGGATAACTGTACCTGATATCAGTTCTAGCTAAAGTAACTTTTTTCTGTTTTAAAATCTCTTATTAACTTTTAATGAATATTAAAACGTTAACATTTCTTTCAGCACTATTCATGCAAAGAAACAAAAAAAGCTGAATATAGGGTTTCGATAACAAATCTTCACTTTGTAAACAAATGCCTTTTTAGAGTGGAAGCCAGACAACCTAAGGCCGCAAATTAATCATGAAGAGGTGACAGTATTTGTAGTAATATACTGTTGTTGTTAGTAGTGAATCTATTCACTCCTGTTTTTTTGGTACCTTTGCCTATTTGCTTCACTGAGTTTTCATATAGAAAGGTATACTTGTTTTTTGATAGCCTCATTTTCCAAAAACTGTACTTTAAAAAGAGTCTTGAATTTCCAGTTTGATCAGCTGAATGGAAGCACCACATTAATGGCGCAATCCTGTGGTCTACAGGCGCCAGTGCCATAAGGCACGTTTCGACACCTGGAGAGGAGGCAGTGTGCGGCCTGCACCATCCTGCCAGCGCTGAATCCAGGACCTGCACGTACTAGAGCAGGTAAGGCTGCTTCGAGCAGCGTGGGGGCTGCGAGAGGGCAGGGGGAGGGTGGGGGTGGGGTTTAATGGGGCTATGGGAGGTGGGGGTGGACGGATCAGGCCTGGGAGGAGGGGAATCGGCATCCTTGTTGGACGACATATCCTATTCCCCCTCCCAGGCCCTTGCAGCTGACATGGGGCTGCTAAAGAGCTGGTGGAGAACCGAGTAGTCCCATTGCAGTGGCTTGGGATTTACCCAAGGTAAGTGGGTATTTGCCCACCTACCCTGAGTAGACCTCCAGCCAGTTCCTTTCCTGGGTAGGATTCAGCGTGGACCATGTCCCACGCTGAAGAGCTTACAACGGGTGGCAGATAGGATTGGGCTGTAACTAAAGGTAAAGGTATCCCCTGACAATTAAGTCCAGTCGTGTCTGACTCTAGGGTGTGGTGCTCATCTCCATTTCAAAGCCGAAGAGCCAGCGTTGTCCGAAGGTGCCTCCGTGGTCATGTGGCCGGCATGACTCTCCTTGCCGCAGCGCGTAGCATGCAGCTGGAACACGGAGCGCTGTTTACCTTCCCGCAAGCGGTACCTATTTATCTACTCGCATTGACATGCTTTGGAACTGCTAGGTTGGCAGGAGCTGGCCAAGCAACGAGTGCTCACCCCGTCGCGGGAATCAAATTGCCGACCTTTCGATCAACAGCTTATGGTCCAGCGGTTTAACCCGGTGCGCCACCCGCTGGCTGTAACTAGTCAGTTTCAAAATGAATTTCACTTTCTGTATAGTGTTTACCAGTTTGAGAAGCATTGCAGCCTGACTAAAAAGTCAGTCTTAGTGCCACATCTGAAAGTGCCTTATTTCTTCAGTAGGTCTGTGTTGGCCTAAATCCAAGGATTTAAACTTCTCTGGCTATGAACTGAGGCTGTAAATCTTTTTAATCTGCCAAAGTCATAATGCAATCCTGTATCTACTATCTGAAGTTAAAAAAATTCAGAATAGAAATAAATCATAAACTCGTTACAACTGATTAAACAAAAAGAACCAGAGAAATGTCACCATTACCCTAGGGGTTCTGTATAGGAAAGTTAGCACACATAACTGTGAATACATTATCTCTCTAAAAACTTGTGGAAAAGCCCATGAAACTATATAGTCCTTTTAATGTAATTTATTAAAAGTCAAAGCATTTCTAATGAGTCATATAGTGGGTTCAAAAATACATGCTAATCACTCACTGACTGTAATACTAAGTGATGACTTGCATTTCTGAGTCAGCCATCACAGGTTAATCACTTCCATATTACTTGTCATCTCAAAGACAATACTGTTCACACACTGAAGCCCAAGTCATCAAGTGACAGCCATACACATATGCGAATCAGCCCACAGTCTTTGCACAATTGATAAATGCTCTGATCCACTTCATAATTTGGAGACATTCAGTTCCTACACATCTTTTACCATTAAATGTGTTAGCAATCCAGTTCTTATAATAGTGCTGTAATTGTTCAAATACCGTGCTGGTGTAATAATGACTGTGTCTTACCCTGAACAGCCCAATCCTATCCTCTCCTGGTTTGGGCTCTGCAACGTGGGCCGTGCAGCCCTTGCTTGCATCCTATCTGGGGAAGGGCCCTGCTGGATGTCTAATCTGGGGAAGTGGGTGTTTATTTACTCCGGGTAAACCCTCAGCCACAATGGGGCTACTCGGTCTCCGCCGGCTCTTTAACCAGCGGAGAATCAAGCAGCCTTATGTCAGCTGCAAGGGCCTGGAAGGTGGGATAGGAAGGATATGTTGTCCGACAAGGACACTGGTCCCCTCCCCTCCCCTCCCCGGCGTGATCCATGAGTAAAATAGGATCCCTGAAAGTGAGTAAATTAGGAATGCTGTGTTATTTCTTATAGCTCTGTCACTGCCCACTTTCAGTGAACAAGAAGAAGAGGACTGGAGAGAAAACTGAACTGGCCGGTGGGTGGTGGGCCGGAAGTGGGGGCAAATGCAGGATGCTGCTCCCCCCCCCCCAGTCTGCTGCTCACAGCCTCAATCAGCTTCATGGTCCTGTGTCATATAACCATCCAGTCATGGGAAATCAGAAATATTTGATTATTTTGGTTATACGTACATAAGCTTGGTTACAGTCGTGAATGTCCAGTCAGAGGTGCCTTGTGAGGACTACAGCAGAACAATCCGATGCAAGTTGAATCTCGCTATTGCCATTCTTAGAAATCTATGCAACACAAATCAGTTCTGCGATATAGCCAATGCTGATTTGAATTTAATGCTTCACTTCTTTTTAATTTTGCGTATTTGTGTTCGATTTAAATGACAGGTTGGTTAAGACTTTGAAGCCACAACTGGTCCCATTGCCTAAACATCCATCAAGAGTTATCTGTACTTTACATTCCAGCAAGTGCATACTGAATAAATGGCACAAATACATTATAAATTAGCTTCAGACAGATGGTCTTTATTACCTTATGTGAATAGCCCAAAGCTTTTCATACATGCTTGGACAACTGCACCTCATTTAATTTTTGGAGTGGAAATACATTTGATCCATCTTAACAGCGGTTATCTCTTTCAAAAGAAGGTGGGGTTTTTACTGGTCTCTGACATTCAGCTACTGTTTCTGAAATAATAGGTAGCAGCCTTTTGAACCTGCACTAATGGCATTATCTACAAAGGTCTATGGAAGTAAAATCATGTACTTGAGGAGAGCAATTTAGATGTTACAAGTATTTTTACATCTCGTTAATCTGTGAGCATACTTACTAATGGGGCCATAGAATTGGCCGGAGACAGGTTTTTTTTTTTTTTTTTAAAGAATATATTAAAACTCAGCAGAAACTGAGTTCTAAAATTTGGACATGAAACACTTCCTTGACAACTCATCATATCTTGAAAATATTATTTTATATTAATATCTGCAGGTTGTTTTTTTTGGGGGGCGGGTAGGGAGTCTAGACTGCAGCATCAGAATATTGCAGCATTCTATAACCAAAAATCCCATTTTATGTCATATCACAAATCTGCATGTGTAGTGCCTGGCTGAGTGGAGCCCCTTGCCGAGCAGAAAAGGAGGTGCCACCAATCAGCTGGAACTTGGAGCTATGGGCAATGATGTCATCAGCTACTGCCCACCCTCGGTTGCAGATGGAGCCAGCCAGCTGCAGTCAGCTAGAGCGTGGAGAGCAGGGATGTGTGGTGTGGGCATGGCAGGTGAGGCAACCCCTCCCCCTCATAGTTCACAGTAAAGTGCCACAGCCTAACCAGGGGATTGTGTGTGCATGCTACCCGCTTATTTGGGTGCAAGGAGAAGATGACAGTATGTGTTGTTGTTTTTTCCAAATTTATTCCATGGGAGTGAAAGGAGGTGACAACACCTAGAAATGATATAGAATTGATCTTTGCAACATTCAATAATAATTGAAAGTTAGTCTTATCATGGCTTCGTTTTTACTTCCTATTTTGGGGGTTTCTCCAGCTTTTGCTCTTCAACCCTTTAAATTGTTCTTGGGAAGTTTCAAATCAGAACAGGGTTTACCTGGGACCTGGTTTACATTCTTCACCTGCAGGAGTATACAGGACTGTCACCAAGACTGCAGCAACTCTGGGGCTGCTTTGGTGCTGCTGACTGTATGAACCAGGACTTCCATGTGGGAGTTATACATGTGGCTGATGATGATGCATCTTTGGAAAAAAAATACTAATCATGGTGGCATGAAAAAAGGATCATGGTGATCATGTGCATAGCAGTAGCTACATGTATAGCCTGAACATGAAGTACAGTACTCCCCCCATATCTGCTGGGGATATGTTCCAGGCCCCTCCGTGGATACTTGAAAGCGTGGATAGGAGCGAACACCCCCTCCATGGATTCCTAAGGGCCCCCCGCCCTGCCTCCCCTGCGGACAGGCATGCACACACACACATTGGCGTCACTACAGGAGGGGCGGAGCTGTAAGTTCTTCCGTGATCGGAGGCTCTATTACACGGAAGAACGAAGCGCCCCGCCCCCATGCCTTCAGACCCAGTCAAAGCGGTGAAAACAACGTGCATTCACCGCTTTGACTGGGTCTGAAGGTGCGGGGGCGGGGCGCTTCGTTCTTTCGTGTAACGGAGCCTCCGATCACGGAAGAACTTACAGCTCCGCCCCCCCTGTAGTGACGCTAGAGCACACACACATACCCAGCTCTTATTTTTCTTTCAACAAGCTTTGTTTCTTCCTTAAAACAAACAGAGAAGCAGCCTCCATTGCAGGCAAGTAGAACGAGACTAAGTCCTAGAGAGGCTCTGCAAGGTTTCTGTTAACCTTGCAGAGCCTCTCTAGGACTTAGTCTTGTTCTACTTGCCTGCAATAAGCTGCCAGAGGCTGCTTCTCCTCTTTGTTTAAGGAAGAAAAAGAGCTTACTGGGAAAAAAGTAACAGCCTGGGGGGGGGGGTGTCCCCGTGATCCGTGGATAACTGAAACCGTGGATAGTGAATCCATGGATACGGGGGCCCACCTGTAATTTTATACAATTGTCACCTCCCACAAACCTGGCCTGGTTACAAGACCAATGACAGCCCCATGCACTCTCAGAAGTGACTGCTGCTGCTAAGCATCTGAAACAGACCAAACCTAATTTGTTTTCAGTGCTGGGGTTAGGGGTGTTTCTATTTGAGAGGTCTTGCATTCAGATTCTGTTTCCCAAGTGTGAAATATGTGCATATATGCTAATTCTGAAGGGCACATGCATGTTTAGATGTTTGCTTTTTCTTTCAAAATATATTTTTAAGTCTCGCTTTACACTTTCAATGTGCAGAGTTAATGAGATAGATGTGTGTTTTGCACCCAGGTGATGGAAGCAGAGATTAATTTTCTCATCAGAAGTGATTCATGGTTCAATGGGATGTAAACACCATGCATACAAACCCCAGATAAGCCCCTACAAAACGGAGTATAAAAGCACTCATAACTGTGGATGCTAAACGCTTCATGCACTGGCCAGAAGCAAGCACTAAACATTACAAGAAGTGGAATAAATGCAGAAAAGCAAAAGAAAGGTGTGGGAGAAGAAAATTTTCTTAATTTGAATTTCTCAAAAAAAAATCATATTCATATTCTGCAAAATGCAAGTGTTATTGCCAGTTTCTACCTCTCAAGTAGGGTTGAAAGAGAGGAGCCTTGTTCCAAAAAGGGGGTGGGTTCAGTGCAGCGACATTCACCAAATCCAATCCCCTCTTCCCTGACTCGATTCCCTGACCCAGGTCCATGCAGATTTGCACCAGTGATTTCGCAGGCGCTGGTCCAAGTAGACCCATCTGGGCCTCAGAGGCTTACCCTCAGGTAAGGGAACAAAAATGTTCCCTTACCCAGAGGAGACCTCTGGGACTGCCCCCCTACAGGATGCAGTGCAAGCCATTTTGGCACGGCTGCATCAGCAGGAAGGGAAGAATAGGATTTGGCTGTCAGTTTCTAGCTAATACACTACACCAATCCTACTTATTTGAGCTGATAACATGACTGCACCCATTTGCTTGGTATGGACTTTGTGGTATTGTCTTTGTTCATGTATTTATTCACATATTAGGAGTGCTGGATTTATTCCAGGTACAGTGGCGCAGTGGGTTAAACCACTGAACCATGAGCTGTCGATTGAAAGGTCGGCAGTTCGAATCTGTGCGACGGCTCGGCTCCTGCCAACCTAGCAGTTCGAAAGCAAGAAATTTCAAGTAGATTAATAGGTACCGCGTCAGCGGGACGGTAACAGCGTTCCATGCGCCTCAGTGTTGACTCATGCCAGCCACATGACCATGGAAACGTCTTCGGACAGTGCTGGCTCTTCGACTTTGAAACGGAGATGAGCACCGCTCCCTAGAGTCGGACACGACTGGACTTAATTGTCAAGGGATACCTTTACCTTTACCTTACAGGTAGATTATAGAGTTGCTTGCACCAGTGCAAGCAATGTTGCAGCATTTGTCATTTTAGCCCAGCCATAGGATGAGACTTCCCAGCTCACATTTTCAACCTTTCTACTTAAAGCTAATTACTAGCACAAATTATGCACTAACTTAGAAAATGGAAGTAAACATATGGTCTCAAATATTATACAACCATGGTATAATTCCTGACATGAACAATCGTAAATGTTGACTACAAAACTGACAGCAAATCTGCTAAACAATCAATAAACATTGATACTAATACAAAAGAATTCAAAGAACAGTGGATCTTAGGAAATGACATTGTTGGCTGCATATTGTGTTTATGGTTATAATGCAGTAATAGTTTATTACAAGATTAATAAAATGTGACAGCTGTAGCTGTTCTCGTTTTGAAATCACCATATGCTCGTTGGATTTCAGGTTGTTCTGTGCTTAATAATGTACTTGCAACTACAAACAATGCTTTGTGGGTTTCTTTTTAATTAATCTAGAATAAACATATATTTGCGTCAGTTATAACACATTTTTATCATGCAGGCTGTTACTAGCTTTAGTTCTTTGGTTGGGAATGACAAAGATGTTGTTGGATTCCTGGCTGTGACACAGAGATTTTTTTCCCCCTTAATTTATTTGCAATTGCTTATTCAGAATTGGTTAGTCCATTTAGCAAGAATTAAAATTGAATTCCTTCTCCTTTTCAATTCATTCATGTTCATCAAGCAAGACTTCTCTCTTGTTGAAATCTTTTCACAAAATCGCAGTTGCCACCAATTTTCATTTAAGACAACATTTTAATCAAATTTGGAGATGTTGCAATGTTGCATTGTAGGCAACTTAGAAATCCAACCAGGTGGAAAGCACAAGGCACAAATCCCAGAACAGAACTTGGGCAGAATCCATTGAGCAGACAATGGAGCAAGCCTCACACATGCACAAGGACTGACAACACAATCCTACCTAACTCCCCATGGGGTGATGCAACGGTGCCAATGCAGCATCCGCTGTATCCTACAAGGGAGTCTCGGCCTCCAGAAGTCTCCTTGGGGTAAGGGAATACTTGTTACCCTGCTCCAGGGTAAGCCCATGACACCCCGCCAGGTCTACCTGGACCTGTGCCAGCGATATCACTGGCTCAAATCTGTGAAGACCCATCCCATGAAGGCGGATCAAGCCTGGGAAGCGGGTGAGGATTCGGTGGATGCCGCCAAACCTGCCCCCTTCCTGGGCCTGATCTGCCATCCTCCCCACCCCTGTTGCCTCCCTGTTCTGCCCCTTGCCCCCTTCTACTCCTCCCCACCTCCCTCCCACCCCTTGAGTGGTTGAACCTGCGGTTGCGGTCATCTCCAGGCCATTGCTACGTGGACCTGGCTGCTTGCTGCTTCTGGCGGCAGCCAGACTGCGCTCTCTGGTGTGTTGCATTTGCGACAGCCAGAAAGTGCATTACGTCGCTGGAACATGCATTCTGGCTGCATAACCAGCGCATCAGAATCTTATTGGGCTCTACCACTGCCAGAACTAGCATTGTTCTGAGGGGCTTAGCAGAGCACAGATATCAATTTTCTCAGTTCTGGCTCTGGCAGCTCTTAAGATAAGCAATTAAAATATAATTTTCCTAAGATAAGGGTAGGGGAAGGGGAAATCACACGTTCCTAACCAAAACCCCTTTTCCTCATAAAATCTTTCCTTGAACATAGTAACCTCTCATTTTGTGCTTTCTGGTACCAGTTGACTTCCTTCCTCTCACCAAAGCCTCTGTTCTTCCACAGCTTTCCCTGTCTAGTAGTCAGAGAGAGCTTCAGTTTTGTATTCCCTATCACAACCATCAGTGTTGGCAAAAGTGTTAAATAGCTGTTGCAGCCTGAAACTAACACTGCTAGTTTTATTTTATTTAAAATTCTGAACATTGCTATTAAAACCTCAGATCATAATCCTCAAGGCACTTACTCTGAAGTAGTTGCTTAGAAGTCGGCAGGAGCATGCATCGGAAGCAGAATCTCATACTGAGTACAAATTTAATCGAATTTCAAGTTTGTCTTTAAAATTGGATATTTTATTGAATACATTTAAAACATGATTTTAACTTAAAGCCCAATCCTATGTAACTTTGTGCGGACGACCTAAAGGGCCAACCGCTGTACCCTATGGCCATTGCAGCTTGCACTAGCGCAGTCCAGGTGCATCTCAGGAGAAGGGGATATTCGTCCCCTTCCCCCAGTGTAAGTGACGCGGGCCACAACGGGCCTCCTCGGATGCACGCCAGCTCTGAAGAGGCTTCTGGGGTGGCTGTGTAAGACCGGTCCGGGCTGCAATGGGGCATAGGATATCGGTGCAACCCAGCATTGCAACCCAGCGGCCCTCCGACGCAATCGTGACCCACTTCTGGTTTTACGACTAAACCAGAAGTGGGTCACGATCATGTTGGAGGGTCGCTCAGATGCTTGGGGAGGCCTGAGGAGGGCTCCCCAGGCTCCCCACACACCCCTCTGGACATCTACAGCCACCAATGAAGGTAAAATGGACACTTTTCATCTGCGGCAGTGGCAGCAGCGGCGCGATCCTGGAGCACCGTCGCAACCCCTGGGAAGGCCCCACTGCCACTTAGGGCAGAAAAGGGTCTTCCCAGGAGTTAGAGAACCACTGCCCTAGGCCTATAGTTAGGCAGGATTGTACCGTTAATCTGTTTGAATGATCATATGGCATCAGAAAAATCAGGATGCTTGGGTAGCTGTGGATTGTTGAAGGATGGTTTATTGTTACTCTCTTGTACATGCACCAACTTCATCAGGGAATGTCACATCCATAATAAACTCTGTAAGAGATGGCCCCTGGAAATATTTTCATATGGCTAACTAATGCCATTTGAGGCTTCCTTATACTAAGTGAGTCTATCTAGCACAGTATCATCTATTCCGACTGGTTATGACTCTCCAAAGTCTAAAGGCCATTACATCAAATGCATAGTTTGGCCCTGCATGTTAATTGTTTTAAGTGTAAATTATTTTTGCTGCGACTACAATATGGTGGGAAGCAGTTGTTGTGGTCCTGATCCTGAGTAGGCCTCTTTGGGCTGCTACTGACACAGCCCAATCCTATCCTCCTCCGGCGTAGGAGATTCAGTGTGGGCCGCGCAGCCCACGCTGAATCCTATCCAGGGAATGGAGAGGCTGGATGTGTATTCAAGGCACGCGGGTATTTGCATGCTTACCCCGGATAAACCCCCAGCTACTGCAATGGAGCTACTCGGTTCTCCGCCATACGGTTCCATATGATACGGTTCTCCGTATCGGGGCTTGTGGCTGGGGGGGAATAGGATATGGTGTCCAACATGGATGCCAGTCCCTCCCCCCCCTACCAGGCCCGATCTGACCACCACCCCTCTCCCTGCTCCACTGCCCTCCCCCAGGTCGTGCCACTAAGAGTGGCACTTACCCGCTCCTCAGTGCAGGGTTCTTCGCTGTCCAGTGGGGAGATGGTCCCTGAGGCACAAAAAAGAGCACATGTATGAATGACTTACAAAAATGCACATATATGACTTGTCATCATAGTGACAATACTACTCTGCTGATGGTGAAAGTTATTTCACCAACAAATTATATCTAGTGAGACATTGCCTGAAGTACATTCAATATAGACAGTTTGTAATCAGTGATTTGAAATATCTATGGTTTCTTGTCAATTGCCTAGTTCAAAACTCTAGTCAGATAAAAATGTCACAAATAATTATGCACAATTCACTCATCTCCCAATGCTATAATGTGTTGTAGTTTCAGGGATCCCTGTTCCATGACTGCTACAAAATATTTACAGCTCAATCCAATCCCCGCTCCTCCACCATGTAACCGCTCTGATGGCGCACGTACTGCATGCTATGGGGGGGGGGGGTTGATCAAACGGTCAGCAAGAGGTAAGTAAAAATCTTCCAAAATCAGTGTAGCTAAAACTCTTTTACTTACTTACCTCTCAGTAGGCCACCTGACCTGATCATCTATGTATCTCCTTGGGCCCACACCAGCTATTTTGCTGGCGTATGTCTGAGGAGAGGAAGGGGCAGGGCTGGTTGAAAAATCAGGAGTAGGATCTGGCATGTGCCTTAGCCGCCATGATCTATCTCCTCTAGCCCACTCCCTCTCCTCCCCCTCCCTGCCCCAAACCTCCCACAAACTGCCATCTCTGCCACCTTACATGGGCTGGCAGAGCGTCTGGGTGAGTCTGGTGTGTGCAGGGCATGACTGGACATTTTTCCCAGCGGCTCCGTCATGCAGTGTGGTGCAACTTTTGCACCACCGCAACAAGGACTACAGCAGCAGATTGCAAGATCCGCTGCTGTAGGACCTTGATAGGATTGGGTCGCAAGTTGCCCTTTCTGGTCCTCTTGCACAGATTCCTTGTCCCTATCTCCTCATCATAGAACCAATCCGATTAGCTCCCCAAGCTGGAGACTCGGTTACTGACTTGAAAACAATGCTATCATCTAACAATAAGATATGTTGCAGTGCTGTAGGATCATTCTATGGAGATCTGTATTGAGCTGGATGAATTCTTGTAGAACATATTTTAAATGAATGGATAGTGCATGTTCTATAGAATTTTATGAACCTTCCTTCATATAGGGCAGTGTTTCTCAAACTGTGGGTCGGGACCAACTTGGTGGATTGCGACTTGATTTCTGGTGGGTCCCAGGTGATGGAAAGATCAGATAAGTGATTGCCACAAGCCCTGAGACTATTCAAAAATCAAACAGCTGCTAATTGCCCTTCAAAGAGCTGAGCTCCTGCAGTTTGCAAGATAGCTGCTAATTACCCTGCAAACAGCTGAGCTCCTGCAGTTTGCAAGCTTGTGTAAATATAGGGAGATAAACGTTTGAGCATCTCGTAAAGCTAGGTGGGTCCTGACAGAGTGTCATTTTAAAAAGTGGGTTCCGGTGCTAAAAAGTTTGAGAACCACTGATATAGGGAATTGCCTTTGTGGACTTTTGACAAAATACATCAAAAGACAAAGTGAACATGAAGAGCAGAAGATATTTTCTATTCAGTATGGCTCTGGAAGGAAAGCAGAGTACAAAGCTCCCTAATTCTCCAGAAAGGGACCTGGCAGTAGCCTGAACCTGCTGTTCTTGCTGAATGTGTTATGGATTCATCTACACTGAAAGAGAACAGCCGGTAACTTAATCACTGTCTACAAAATGTCCATGCTCAGATTATTCCAGGCAGTGACTCACTACAGTTGTGACATGGTGGTGAACATTACACCAACATGTTTTACAATTTCTGAGAACTCATACATTTCTAAGGAAAAAAAATGGTAGAATCAAGTTATTACAATTCTCTGTGCCTGCTGCCCAGCATGGCTTTTTCATCTTTTCCTTTCTCCCATCTTATTTGCATCTCTCCCCAGGTGTTGAACATTTATGTTAATTGGTATTTCAAAGTCTAAGATGACTGAATCTAAAATGCAGTTTGGCAGGTGGTATGCATATTCACGGATTAATTCCTTGACTTCAATTAAACCAGGAGAACTCATTTCCTTTGTAATGCCCATCAAAACGGTACCCTATTGTCAGATTCATGGCAAATCATGCTTGGATTTCAGGGCACTGCCAAATTTTAGGATACTTTACTGTCCTGGGAAACTCCTGCTCTGAACTTCTATAACATGTTCTTCCTGTGCCTTAAGATAATTTGAACCTATTGTGAGTGCCCCCCCCCACTACCTGAAATTTGGTGGGTGGTGACCCATGCTATGGCCTTATCTATACCACCATACCTTCTATATGGAACCCTCTTTCAAGAGATGCTAAATTGGTTTAAAAAAGAGCTTGCCTTTAAAAAAAAAAAAGGCTGGTTTCAGATGTTTAGGAGATTTGCCTTTGCCTTTTCAGAGATTGTTGATGTGGGTGGTCACAGGTGGTCTGGAACGATCAATTACTGGAGTCCTTTGTTTTATGTCCTTGCCTCTTTAGGTGCTTTTCTTTTAAATGACATTTATCCAAAGTTATTCTAAAAATGTTAAGATATATTTGAAATTTAGTTTATTTAATTTAAACAAACATCTAATACGATTCTATTTTTATGGCGTTTTAAATGGTGGTAGTTGCTTTTCAGAACCAGCTAAAAGATGTCTTGTTGTCAATTGCCTTGTCTGGCTCATTTCTTCAATGCAAATCCTGGAATAAAAAAAGGTTGTAAACTAAATTATACTTTTGCTTGCATAAGAGGGCTTGCACACACAGAAGTGATAGCACAACATTCTTGTGTTACAGAAATCCAAATGGAATCCTGACTTGGCTGTGTAAAACATTGCACAAGATGTCACACATAAAAATATCAGGATTGCATTGTTGTGCAGTTTATTCCAAATCTGCTTGTTCCAAATCTGCTTGTGCTTGGGGAAGAGGACAAAATGCTGTCTTACAATGCAGTACAGTAGTTAGATCTATTGTGCTGTAGTAGTTAGATCTGTTATGGGTAGGCTTACCAGATCACTGACCAGGATGGAACGTTCGCCCCTTAAGGGGGCGGGGCGTGGGGGGCCATAACGCGTCGCGTTATGGCCCCCCACGCCCCGCCCCCTTAAGGGGCGAACGCTCTATCCCGGTCAGTGATCTGGTAAGCCTAGTTATGGGACAAGGCTTGTTATGGGACATGGCGATGCAGTGGTGCCTGCCAGCACCAGCTCTGCTAAATCCTGTGGGGTAGTTTCAGCCTTGGGAGGCCTCCTTGGGGTAAGGGAACATTTGTTCCCTTGCCCTGGAGTAAGCCCCTGCGAGCCCACTGGGTCAACTCAGACCTGCATCAGCTTGATCAGTGGTGCAAGTCTGTGTTGACCTGGGAAGACCTCCCCTTCCCCGAGTAGACCTCCTTCCCCGAGTAGACGAGCGTCCCCTTCCCCGAGTAGACCTCCAGCCCAGCGCGTGCTGGGCAGCCGGTGCACAGGATCCGACGGGCGGCCCTGGGTCACGGACCGGATCCTTAGTCAGGATTGCACTCTTAGTATATTAGAGATTGAGCAGGTTGCCACACTTTTCCAGATCATTCATTTTTTTTCCTACTCTTTGTTTTGGCTTTTGTGAAAGTGTGAATCCCCCAAATTCTTCCAGTTCAGGGAGGGACATTTTCCAAGATGGCTGTCTCTTGTTTGGCTTCCCTGCCTTGGTGGTGGCATCAGAGACGTACCAAATCCCCCAGTAACACCAAACCAACCAGTGGGGAAAGGGAAGAACAAGAGTGGAAGGGCTGTCACTTATTGGTAGGCATTGAACTTGTTTTGCCTTTCACCTGTAAGCCCCATGCAGCCTTGGAAACACAGCGGTTTCACTTTTAAAAGTAAAAACGGGGCTTTTCCCCTCTTTTTTTTAGCATTTAAATTCGCAGGTCTGGGACCCACAGTGTAACAAATCCGTGGGTCCCGAACCTGCAAATAAGAAGGGCCCAGTGTAATTCTATTATATAGTTTTACATATATAACTGTAACTTATATAACTGTAACTTGATATAATGTTCTCAGCTAGACAAATGGCTGTGACATCTGCAATAACTGTCTTACAAGATTCTCATTTTCTTGTGCATCCTATTCAACAGTAGAACCACACCATGTGTCACCACAGTATGAAAATATAATTGTCTTCATTTATTTGGGTAGACTATAATGATTGGTAACTGCTAGGACACACAAACTAAATTGCTTCATGGCATAGTCCGTTGTAATATGGTAGGTTAAGCTAAACTGAAACTAAAGAAAGAACTGAAATGAGGTCTATTAATTGTTCTCTAAAATTAGACTATTTCATCAGTAAGAGTGTTTCAGAAATCAGGTTTTGCACATATCCCTGTGCAGCTCTATAGTATACCTTGTGGAGTACATCAAGAAAGCAAACGTTTTGTCCTCATTTGAATTGACTGGTGTAGGGGTTATTGAAGAAAGAAGGATTGTCTTTCTAAGTCTTTGGAGAAAAGGTTATTCTTACTAGAAAATGTAAAGCTCATTTCTTCCAAATGATAGTTTGATATGGTGGTAGAGTAGCAGCAGAATAAGGTTGGGGATTGCCCAAGTTAGTAAAGAAGACGCCATCTTGCAAGAACTCACCACAGCATCTTAACTATCACATGGGCACAGAGGCGTAGTCAGCCTCTGGTGGGGTGGGGGCGGCAGTGCCTGCTGCCGGGGGTGGGAGCCACTGACGCAACCCCCCGGTGACATCATATGCCATGCCCCCTTTTCTGACCTTTTCCGGCAGAACCCCCCCCCCGGGTGTTTTTTTTAGCCGGAAAAGGCCTGTTATGGGCCCGGGTGGCGACTCCTTTCCCCCGTGCAGTGGCGAAAAGTGGCAAAAAACACCGCTTTTTGCCACTGCCCTTTTTTTTGCCACACACACCCCCCGCCGTGTTGCCAGGGGTGGCGACCCATGCTTGCTGCCCGGGGGCGTACCACCCCCCCGTTCCTATGCCACTGGATGGGCAGCCGAATCCTGTGTAAGATGCAGCAGCCGGCCTAAATGGCTGGCCGCTGCATCCTATGCAGGATGTGGCCTACAAGGGCGGAGCCAGGGCTCACCATTCATCCCTTTCCCCCCAGTGTAAGCCCCAGAGGTCCCAATGGGCCTCCTCGGATGCGCACCAGCTATTCTGCTGGCATACATCCAGGAAGGTCGGATAAGCCCCCCTCCCTGGCCTGACCGGCCAATTGCCCCCTCCCCAGCCACCCTGGCCCTCCCTCCCCACGTCCTCCCGCCACTCAGCGCAGGGCTTACCTGTGTCCTGCATCCAAGTCAGTGTCTGGCGACGGAGTGAGTGGCGTAGGCCTCAGCACCAGTGCCGCTTACTCCAAGGGTGCCGCAAAAGTGCTTTATGGCAGAGCTTTTCAAGGAAAGAGTTCCAGAGGCATGGTACTACCACAGAAAAGGCCCTGTCCCTTGCAGTTGAGTTTCTGACACTGGCAGGCCAGAGGCTTGCAGGGCCTGTGATGCTGGTCTTAAGACTCAGGCAGGTGGTTTAAGGTAAGGTGGTCCTTAAGGTAATCCAGGTCCAGAACAACTGGGCTTTAAAGGATCAATACCAGTACCTTGAATTTAGCCTGAAATTGAACTAGTAACCAGAATAGCTGGTAGAAGATAGCTGTTATGCTCTTGTGTCTCTAGGTGCCACCAGCATCCAAGTGGAAGCCCTTTTGAACCAGATGAGATTTCCAAACCATCATCACACATAACCCCATGTAAAGCGCATTACAGCAATCTAGACTGGATGTGACTACCAGCCTAATCCTATCCCTTGCCAATCCATAGCATGCAGCCATGCCAATGTGTACATTCCGTCGCAGCAGGCAAAGATACTTCTTCAAACCTTAGCAAGGGCATAGTCAAGAGCGACAGGATCTTACTGCTACTTGAAAGGAATCAAGATGGAAATAGGACGATGTTTCTGGTATCACAGCAAAACAACTACAGGTGGGCCCCCATATCCGCTGGGGATATGTTCCAGGCCCCTCCGTGGATACTTGAAACCATGGATAAGAGCAAACACCCCCTCCATGGTTTCCTGAGGGGCCCCTTGCCCTGTCTCCCCTGCAGGCAGGCATGCTTGCCCCCCCCCCCCAGCTCTTATTTTTCTTTCAGCAAGCTTTGTTTCTTCCTTAAAACAAACAGAGAAGCAGCCTCCATTGCAGGCAAGTAGAACGAGACTAAGTCCTAGAGAGGCTCTGCAAGGTTTCTGTTAACCTTGCAGAGCCTCTCTAGTACTTAGTCTTGTTCTACTTGCCTGTAATAAGCAGCCAGAGGCTGCTTCTCCTGTTTCTTTAAGGAAGAAACAAAGCTTACTGGGAAAAAAGTGAAAGCCTGGGGGGGGGGGGTCCCCATGATCAGTGGATAACTGAAACCGTGGATAGCGAATCCGTGGATATGGAGGCCCACCTGTACACAGCTTTCCCAACTGGGGTAAATTGACATTGCTCTGCAGGAACACAGGTACTTTACCCTAGCTGGGATTTTGTCTGAGAGGACACTGCTACTGGCATGTACTTTGTGGAAAAAATGGCACCATCCACAAAGTTACAGAGATGGAAATGGCATCACAGCCAAAGAAACTGAAGTCAATGTATCATTTACATCTACTCAGAACCACGTCTGGAATAACAAAAAGCAACATGATTACCACCAGGCCTGCTCCTGTAATGCTAAAGTGGGCAGCATTATAGAGCTTTGGAGTTATATTCACTCTGGCATTTGTCTGTGGCTGCAAGCACACCGATGTGACCCATGAAAAGGGAAAATTGCATCTTTTATTTAATTTACCGGCGCTGCTGTTCATCTTATGTACTTGGGTTTACGGCCCCTTTTGGATATAATATCTTTCACTAAATTCAGATCCCCCTTGCAATTTCAGAAGGCATATCACGCAGCCTCTAATTTTGTTGACTCGGTTTTAATAAAAGTAAGCAAAACCCCTGCTTCTTCTTTTTTTTGATAGCATCAATTACAGTTTTATATAGGTAGTAAAAGGAAAACGTGTGGGGAAAAGAAGATAAGAGGAAAGAGAATGCTCAAAGCAGTATAAGTCATTAACACACATCTAATTATGGAAGTTAGATCTGTGGTTTCACCTTTGATCAGTTCATCATTTGCCTCTATGGGCAAGGAGAGCTGACAGTTATAGCTAGCCAATATCAAGGCATGCACAAGTTATTTTCAGCATTTCTTGTTTTCAATGTAAGAGAGACAAGAGTTTTCAGCAGTATATTCATCGTCAGTTTGCCTCATGGGAGCCTTTTCATATAACTATGTCCTTTGCAGTTCATAGCAACAAAATCACGCTGCAGGTCTCTAGAATGTGATATTGGACACAAAATACACCTCCTCGGGAACATCAGCTTCACCTCCCCTTTTTTCTTTGCTTCATAAAAGTAAGCTCCTAGACCCTATATAGCTGTAAAAGCTAGACTTGAGTGTGTGTGCACAGCCTACTGCAAATGTAGAAGGTAGGCAGGTTCCTGAATAATATTCCCTGTGGTCACACAGTTACGATCATGCTCATGGATGCTTTTGGAAGATGCAACAGGATGGAGGTTTGCTCTTATTGATATCGATAGCAATGCATAAGCAGCCAAGTCCAACACTCTTCCACCAAGCCTTTACACCAGAAGACAAAGTGGCTGAGAGTTTGTTTTGAAAAATTATTACAAACAGTTTATACAGCACTTGAAACACACACACACACACACACACACACACACACACACACACACACACACACAACTGTTTCATGATATTTGTCCTGTTTATTTACACTAAGCCTGTAAAGTAAGCTGTAATTCCCAGTTCTCAGCCAACGAGCTTACGTTAAAAAGCACAGGGTCACCGACATTATTTTCTCAGAGCAGTAAATAAATAAATAAAGCCCTATTTGCAACGTTGTTTCCAACCTGTGGAGGAAGAGGGTGAAAGACTAAGAAATAGTGTGTGTGTGTATGTGTGTGCATGGAGGGTAAGGGAGCAAAACCGTAAGGTGCTTACTGGATAGAGCTCGGAAGTGAAGGTGGGTACCTTAGCTCACAATTGTCATGCTTTTTGGTGAATGGAGGATTTTTCTAAATGCTTGTATGTTTTTCTGTGCATGCCTGTTTTCTACCAGTGGTGCGCTTTCACATCAACAGTATTAAATAGAATACAAAGTCATTTTGGTGTCACCCCTCCTTGGGGTGTCACCCGGTGCAGTTCGCACCCCCATACCCCCTAATGACACCCCTGTCTTTGCAGCATGCAAGTCCTCCCTCACACGTACACCTCAACTATCATAATGATGAGAAGATTTCATAATAATAACAATGAGGAAGTATTTGCTTAGGTATAACAGGAATGTTGATTAAGCTGGCAAACCTTCTCAGGGAGAGGCTCTCTAACAATAATCCAAAGGTACAAATCTGTGTTAGAACTGGGATTTAATTGGGCCTCTCACAATTAGAGCCATTAGACCTGATCTAAAAGCAACTCACACATTCCCCTAATCATGAGGGAATGCACATGAATTCAAGCATCTCTGCTGCCTATATTGATTGTCAGTACAGGAAGTGAGGGCTAAGGATTCCTCACAGCTGTCAGGAGTGACTTTCAGCTGCTTGGGCTGGAACAGTACAAAGAGAGAAGGCAGTTTATCTCTCCAGAAACCTGAAGAGCCAAACTTTTGTTCATTCTTTGCAGTGGCATTCCTGGAGGACCGTAAATCATGCAAGGTGCTGCATTGCGCCTTGCAAACTGGTGTAACGCACCCCTCCCTCTTGCCGCTGGAGCCATTCTGGTGGCAAAGGCAATGCGCAAGCAACAGCTTTGCATGTTGCCTTCACCGTCGGAATGGCTCTGGCGGCGAGTGGGAGGGGCATGTTACACTGGTTTGCAAGGTGCAATGCAGCACCTTGCATGACTTACAGTGCTGCGCCCCCTCCAGGAACACCACTGGTTTTTTTTGTGACACTGACAGACAAGAAACAAGGTGGCAGGCAGCAGCAATCGGAAATTGCTTCCTGAAGCTATAGAGCCACTCCGCCAGCCCATATGGGCTGCAAGAGGGAGGGAAGGAAGGACTCTGCAATGTCGCTTCTACTTGTCATCAAGTCACTGAGCATGTGCGAACAAAGTCATTTACATCTCCCTTTGTTTTCATGAAGGAGGAAATAAGCAACCAATATATCTCACTTTGCACAATTTGATCTAGGACTATTTAATTAAAGTGTTGCAGTACAGGCCTGTTCCTCTTTTTAAGGAATATTTACTGAAGCTTGGAGTGGAAGCTGAAATTATCTTTACAGCCATTGGCTGTGAGGCCATATAAACAACTGATGAAATCCTGATGAGGATTTATAAGCCAAAAATTCATAAACACTACAGTCCTCGTTTTACATTCTCGAGAAGTCATGGGAAAGAACATTTGAAATACTTTATAGGAATGTGGCATTGCAAGTCTTCATAAAACATTTACGAGTGTTTCGAGATTATGTAAGGATGCTATGAAAAGTAACAACTGTGCGTGCTAGGTAGCTATTTTACAAAATTTAATATCTTGAACTTTCCTAAGTATCTTTAATACATTAAAGACTATCTATCATCAGAGCATTTAGGAATGCTATATATACCGTAGATGGCAAAATGCCCTGCTTATTCAGTGTAGCACACTAACAGTGGAGAAGTGGGGTTTTTAGGCATTCTTTGTGCATTCAATGTGTGCATGGAGGGAGTGACACTGCAATACAGACACTGCCCCAATTTATTTTCTTTTATTACCGTATTTTTTGGCGTATAACACTTTTTTGTCTAAATTTGTGATCCAAAATAGTAGGGTGCGTCTTATACGCCAATACTAAAAAATCCCTCCCCCTTCCGCCTGTTTTAAAGCATTTCTGGGCTTACTGCTTTTTTTCCGGAGCCGGAGAGCTCCCTTGTGCTTTCTTCCCTGACTAATCTATCCGATCTACAGCTGTTTGTCGGGTTTAATTTATGCACATGCATGAGCTGAGCTTCTCAGCAGCCAGCAGAGGGCGCTGTGCTCCTCAGTTCAGTTCAGCTGAGCTGCAGAGGGTGTGGTCTTTCCAGCTCCTCCTATGCTGAATGAATGCAGCTTGGGTAAGCTTCTGAAATGGACCTAGTTGGGAGGCTTTGGAAACTGTGCATGGGTGGGTTGGGGGGGGAAAGAGTTGAGTCTGGGGTTTTTTGTACTTGGGTAAATGTTTTTTACTTTGGAAACTTTGCATGGGTGGGTTGGGGGAAAAAGAGTTGAGTCTGGGGGGTTTTGTACTTGGGGTAAATGTTTTTTACTTTGGAAACTGTGCATGGGTGGGTTGGGGAAAAAGAGTTGAGTCTGGGGGTTTTTTTGTACATGGGATTTATATTCTGGTGCATTTTGTTCATGTGTCTTATTGCTGTGTGTTTTAAAAGAGATCCTGGTATTTTTGTGCAATTTATGTAAATTAGCTAATTAAGCAGTCAAGCGGTAAGTGGCCCAAAAATGCTTTAAATCTTTTTTTCTTGAAACCCAGGGCCAAAAGGAAGGTGCGTCTTATACACAGGTGCGTCTTATACACCGATAAATATGGTATTTACTTCTGTATTTATATAAAGGTAAAGGTGACCCCTGACAATTAAGTCCAGTCGTGTCCGACTCTAGGGTGTGGTGCTCATCTCCATTTCAAAGCCGAAGAGCCAGCGTTGTCCGAAGACGCCTCTGTGGTCATGTGGCTGGCATGACTCTCCTTGCCACAGCGCGTAGCATGCGGCTGGAATACCGCCTTTCTTATCCTCAGATTGCTCTTCAGATGTTGCTCAAGGCAGTTTACACAGGCTGGCTATTGTAATATTGTAAATATTCTATATAGAACCTTCAACTCCAGATGGTTTCCTTCCACAGTGTAGATGTTGTAGACAGTCATCTTCACTTAGCTGCAGAACACAAGCCTTGAACTTTCCACAGGCAGCCATAAATCATGCCAAACAGGGGATCTTCCAGTTGTTATTGCTCTGTCACTGACATTCTCAGCATTCCAGTCCATTTTCTTACCCACGGCACACAAAAGCGACTCCTTTCTCTCACCATGGGTCATAACAGTTTTATGAGTGACTTCCAGTCCCCTTCCAGCACAAAATGGGCTGCTCAGCTTCCGGCAGTCTTCAGACTGTTCAACCTCAGGACCACACTTCCTGCCCTATGCATGTCTATCTGACAAGAGCCCTACTATGCAAGAAGGGGATCTCTACCTTTGGAATGCTTTTTCTCCATGGTTCTCAAATACGAGGACAGAGCCCCCTGTATGTACAGCTGGTGCACAGGGCTGTTTTCAGAACTTACAATAAGTGCGTGTGCACAAATCAGGTCAAATGCTGCACACACATGAATATCTGAAAAGGGCTATGTATTTATTGTGATGATGTTAATAATAATTTGTTTCGTTAGCTGTAGGAAAGGTCATTGAGTCTGAATTTAAATGTTACTTTTTTCCTTCTCTCTCTTTCTACAAAGAGCTGTGAAAGTTGAACTTTCCAATGTGTCTGGCTAAACTGCCTGAACCTTTCTTGGAGGACATCACTTTCCCTTCAGCCTCAGATACTCTTATTTAATGGAGTTTTTCCCCAGATAAGTGTGCATAGGATTGTGCTGTCCACCGTGCAGGAGCTGCTCATGGATAAGTGGGCACAATAATAGCCATTGCACTGATAGAATGTAGACACTGCCCATTAAGACCTATATCCTTTCAGTCATTCACACATGAGTAGAACAAACTCATGTTGTGATAGTGGCACCGGCATTGTCGCAGCAGGCACTGCCGTAACCAACGTGCTCTCTGCATTGTTCTATCTCTTAATTACATTTTTCAAATGTTAAAGGTTCTGACTGAGATTATGAATAGCTGAATGAGATGGAATAGCTGGCCTATCCACAATGTCTTACAATTTAGTTCTACATTATCAGTACAATCACAGTAATTACCCTACTTGAATTTCTACGCTTTGATGGACCTGACTAAAGAACAGATCAGTAGAGGAACTTGAAGCTCAGTTTTATCGACTGATTGAGATTTGATTTCCCCTAATTATTGGTTTGTGTACTATTACTGATCATCTGTGGGTTTGAGCAGATGAGAGGGAAGACTGCAAGGTCAGCCTGACCATGTAACTCTGCTACATAGTGGTAGTATGTAATAGAATATGAATTGGTGATGTAAATAGCCAGAAGGCTACATTGGGCTTGGTGAGTCACAAGCCATGCTTGCCTTTCCTATCCTAAACATACATACTTGCTCCACATTTCGCCCTTCTTTTTAGTTGTAACATACCTGTAGTGCTCCACGTTAGGAAGAATTGTAAGTTTCTTTGACTGACGGGAGTGGTGGAGGAAGGGAAGGGATAAGAAAGGAAGCACTGGCAACAAACAATACGATGAGGTGAAAATGGGGGAAGCAAAGGTAACAAAGGAGGAACATGATAAAAATGTAGTTATACTGTACATTTGGAGGACTTGTAAGGAGTTTTTTAAAATCCCTTTCTAAACCGAAGCTTACTACCTAAAACACTTGGATCGGAAGAATTGCTGAGTTCAGTGAGGATCTCGTCCCAAAGTGAATATGAACAGGATTGCAACCCAAATGGATATCATCATCATCATCATCATCATCATCATCAACAACAACAACAACAACAACAACATTTATATACCGCTTTTCAACAAAAAGTTCACAAAGTGGTTTACAGACAAAATCAAAAGATTAAATGGCTCCCTGTCCCAAAAGGGCTCACAATCTAAAAAAGATGCAGAACACCACCAGCAACAGCCACCAGAAAAGGCACTGCACTGGGGTGAAAGGGGGGCAGTTACTCTCCCCCTGCTAAATATATAAGAGGAACACCAACTGAAAAAGTGCCTCTTGCCCAGTTAGCAGGGGATACTGATTCATATGTAAGAAGAGCCCTGCTGGATCAGACCAAGAGATCCATCTCATCTAGAATCCTGTTTCTACCAGTGACCCACCAGAGATCTCAGGAAGTCCACAAGCAGGGTATGTAGAAAAGCCACTGTTTGCCTCCAGCCACTGGTATTCAGAGGCATATGCTCTATTGGGTGATCATAGAGATGGAAAAGGCACAGAAGGCGGCAAGTAAGAAGATGCTTTGGCAGGATCCCATATGCGGTAAAAGGAGCCATCCCTGCATATTGTCTAGAGACTAGACTGAACTATGTAATATCTTATCTCCACTGGATGCAGTGGGTGAGGGAGGAAAGTCTTCTGTTTGAGAACTGTCTGCTCTTTCAGACAATCTATTTCTGGTAAGAGAAAGCTCTTTCCTAAGTATATTAATGACAGGCTTCCCTTCCCTCCTTTTCATTAGATTTGATTGATTACTAACCATATATACATTTTCCCTTGGGTAAACTGATTACTTTATATGCCCATCATTCAAGCAAAAAGAAGGGTTTTCTTCCCATAGAAATTGTGATAGTTATTAAAATAGAATGTTAGTTGCTATAGAGCGATACCCTTTCATCTATTCTGACTTATTTGTTATTCCACCCTCCGTTGGCCTCGCCACACACAATACATCAATTCCCACAGGTAAAACAACAACCTATTTTTTTAACTCAGTTGTCCTTATGAGGTACTAGGAAAACAGAATGATTTTGAACATATTGCAAACAAGATAGACATCCGCTGAAACTCACAGTAAGCATTGCAAATTAAATGATGGATATTCCAGGTTTCTGACACCTTGTCCTGGAACACATTTAGCTGAAGTTCTATTCCTGTGATGCAGTTCCTTGCCTGCTTTCTGATAGGTCTAGGGTCGCATTAGTGAGAATGTGGTTGCTGGAATGAGAGAACAGAGCACATGTCTCCAGACAGGTTATCACAACGGAATGTGTAGTCATCATACAACCAAATATTCTCGCTACAGGTACTGTGCTGAAAAAGGATAAGCAGCAAAATATATTTTGCTTTTCATCTCTTCCAATCCCAGAGGCACTGAACAGATTCCAATAACTGCAAATATTTATAATGAAAAACAAAACAAAGGTAGTTAAACCACCACAGTTAAGCTTACCAGATTTAAGCAAAGGTAGTTAAGCTTACCAGATTTTCCCGGTTCTAAACCGGGACACCTCTAATTTATTAATTAAAATAATTAATTAATTAAAATAAAATAAACTTTTCTGGGCGCAGTACTGCCTCATGTGCCCTCACGAGATTTGGACGCCGCCATCTTGGATCTCACGAGATCCAAGACGGCGGTGCCAGGAAAAAAAGTGCCTTTTGGCACTTTGAAAGTGGCAGCTTCACCAGGCCTGGAAAGCCCGGGACTGACCTGCAGAGGCGAAACTAGACTGGAGCGGAGGCAAGTAGTTCTGCAAGACTCCGTTACACCGGCCCCTCCCCCTTGCTGTTGGAGCCATTCTGGCGGCAAAGGCGACACGCAAGACACTCCCCTGTCGCTGCTGGAATGGCTCCAACAGCAAGGGGGAGGGGCCGCTGACTCCAGTGTAACCGAGTCTTGCAGAACTACTTGCCTCCGCTCCAGTCTAGTTTCGCCTCTGCTGACCTGGGACCAGAGCCTGGAACCCAGAACAGTCCCGGGTTTTCTAAGACGGATGGTAAGCCTATATATGAGAGTAGTGTTGGCAACAGGCTGTGGTTTCCAGAGTGCCTAGCAGAAATGACACAGAAAATGCCAAGGGGCAGAGAACAGTATCTAAAGGGTATTTGTCATTCATGCTATACTGCTATAACATGCTACATATACAAATAAAGCAGCCAGACATGTGAAGTGCTTAAATAAATAAAAAAAAGCTAAAATACACCTTTGATTTTTCAGAATAGGCAAGGCCGCCTTCGTAAATGTTTTACAATGGACAAAGGACTGAAGGGGAATGGGAGCTTGTGTTCCACGTTAGTATGGAGTGTAGTGCTTGGGCATTTAAGAGAAAACATATTTTTGCTACTCAGTCCCCTCTCTAACATTCCAAAGTGAATCCTATCCTAACCTATATAGAAAGAAGTGAGGCATCTCTAACAGAATTCCAAACACCCTCAGTAAACTACAGTTCCCAGGATATTTTGGGGGATGCTGGAACAGTTGAAACAATGGACTCATAATTTTTGAGCTAGCAGCACCAGTAGCATGTTGGAGGTGTATGCAAATCTCCTCCCAGCATGCTACGTGCACATATGATTTTGAGGTTCTTTTCATTTGAGCTCGAAGGTATTAAACATGGCAGCTTATATACATAGCGTGCCTCCCAGACGAGCTAGGAATGTTGTCTAAAGACTGCCATGAGGAGCGGGTCGAACATGAGGTTTGCTGCTGCCGCCATCTTGAGAAGGGCTTTTAAAAAAAAATGTTTATTCAAAGACCACCATTTTGAATTAATTCAAAACAGTTAAGGTGGCTTGCAACAACACTTTGTCATCTTCAGATTCTGATTCCAGATCTCCTAAATACTGTATAAATATTTAACATCGTGAAAGCACCCTGAAATAAGTTCAGCACTATTTTCTGTGGACATTTGTTAATAAATCGAGCTAGAAGCATACTAATGGTGTCACTTCCTGTGATAGAAGCAATCACTCAAAAACATATGCACCCAGTAGAAAACTGATAAGGATGTTGGCAAACTTCTCCAAGCTCAGTCTCAGACAAGAATTACTGGGGCTTGTAAGTGCCTCTCCAGGCAGGGTAAACATTTTGAGTTATTCTGAGCTCAGATCTTCCCTGCTCTGTGCCAGCCTTCCACCTTTATTTACTGGTCCTGGTGGTGAGAGAAGCAGCAGTTGTGCCACACAGGGAGGAAAGAGGCTTTATTTTTCTCCCCCTCTCCCCGCATTGTACTGCAGAGCAGGGTGCCATGGAAGCAGCGGTGGTGGTGCTGCTGCAGCAGCACAGGGCCTGGGGTTGCTCTGCTCCCTTGTTCCTTTGGTGCACTGCAGAGCAGCATGCCAAGCACAGGTGTGGTGACCCTGGGAAACTGGAGGTTTCCCATGGGCTGTCTTGGATAGCAGTAGCAATGTGACCTGTGAGTTCCTTTGAAAAAGGGAACATTTTCTCACTTCTGTACCATCTATACTGCTTTGAGAATGTTTATGTTGAAAAGTGGTACAGGATGAGTATCCCTTATCCGAACTGCTTGGGACGGGAAGTTGTCTGGATATTGGATTTGTCTGGATTTCGGAATATTTGTATAAATATAATGAGATATCTTGGGGATGGGACCCAAGTCTAAACACGAAATTCATTTATGTCTCATATATACCTTATACACATAGCCTGAAGGTAATTTTATACAATATTTTTAATAATTTTGTGTCCTAGCATGCCTTGTGCTATGCCAGCCAGGTGCTGGATTTTTTTTTTAAGTCATAGCCCCCAAAATGTCTGGATTTCGGAATAGTCTGGATTTTGGATGTCTGGATAAGTGGTAATCAACCTGTATATATAAATATTCTAAATAAATACATCTAAACACTGGCTTACATTTGTAATGTAGATACATCTGCAAGAACATATATACAAAAGATAGTTTTTGAAAAAGAATTGACCTGGAAGAAACAGTGGTTGCATCCTCAAACCACTTTCTCCTGAGAGTCTCTGCTTAAACGAATAGCAATACTTTTGGAGTAAGTCACTGGAGAGTCTCTTCAGTTTATCTTCAGCAAAGTGAAACAAACTAACCAGAAGCAGTGAAAAATAAACATTTATTGAATATAAGGTCAAATTGGTACATTTCACCTAGCAAGTGAACCTGAAATACTTTGCTACCCTAACAGCTTTTTAAATGGTGTGCACACGGTTCTGTTTTTAAGCTTAATTTCTGGAATAAAATCACATATCTTAAAGGTCAGATGTAAATGCCAAAGTCCCAAATCTCCAGGTGATAGCACTGGTAATTAGCTGCAGGTCCAAACAGAGCAAATGAAAATGTAGCATGGAAGGTGTAATGTCTTTACAGAATCTTAAATACATGTATTGAATTTTCACCTTTCACTTTTTAGCTGCTAATCATTAAGCCCACATTCTTGAGCCCAGTTATGCATGCTTAAATCCCATTGATTTTATGCATAACCAGTACAGGGTAGAAGCTTAAAGTCACAGGATTTTTTTTTCGTAGCCTTTTAACATTGTGCTTCTGCAGTAGAAGCACTCAAATGGTTTGAGTAGAAAAGAAACTCTACGCCACTGCTTTCATGTATCTTGCTTACAAATAGCATTAACAGCAATGATGCCACAAACCATTAGAAGATCTACGATAATACAATTCTTTATAAAGCACCTAAGAATGCCCATTATTGGGCATTATTTCAGGTTTCGGTGGATTTTAACGGGGAGGACCAAATTCATAGCAAGGTTCAATTAGTTATGTCAGGCCTTGACCAACTGTGCTGTGGAACCCAGTTCTGACCTGGAAAGGCATGTCTGGAAGGTCAGAAGCAGAAACCACAATAGCAATGGATTGAGAGATCAGGTACTCATGGTGTAGTGGTTTGGGAGTCGGACGTAGACCTGGAAGATCCAGGTTCAAATCCCCGCTCAGCCACAAAGCTTCCTGGGTGACCTTGGGCCAGTCACTATCTCTCAGCCCCCCACCTACCTCACAGGGTTGTTGTGAGGACAAAAAGGAGGGGAGGAAATATGTACACCACTCTGAGCTCCTTGGAGGAAGGGTGGTATAAAAATGTGAAAAATAAATAAATAAATAAACAAACAAACAAACAAATAAATAAATAAAACAAGGGCAGCAGGTCACAGAGGCAGATGACGTGGTTGAAGACAAACTGGAGTCGGTTACCAGACAGGACAGACAAGGAGACTCTACATAGCTAGCCACTGCAATGTGTTGCTCAGACTAGAGAGCTGGCTTAGAGGCAGTTGCATCAGGCTAAGTGTGTCCTCATTAGCTGGCAGGGTCAGCTGACCATATTTAGGCTAACAGACTAGCACTGCAGCCTAAATGGAGCCCTTGATGAACACAGCCTAATCTCCCCAAGAAACCAGAATCTGATGCAGGCTCAGGCCTGTCACCCCTTAGCATAAAAACTCCCCTGCCCCCAACCCTTATCGTGCTGTTCCCACAGTGCGTTGAAACCCAGGCGTGCTGAACGTCCGATGAAATTTACTTCTGGGTTTCAAGGCAGCACATGAGGAGACTGGTAAGTAGGGAAATGATTGGCTTTGCGCTCACTCCAGCATGAAGCTGATCATTCTTGGATTGGGGAGGGAGGTGGCAATGGTTGGAGGGAGGCGGCAATGCTGATGGCAGACTTTGGGTTACAGGGTAAATACACCATCCCTTTGGACCCGTCACAATTTGTCGCTGATGCAGCCTGCTTCTAGTGGCTGCATGGATGGGCTGGCCCTGTCTTAAATACACTGATTTTAACACTGATGAGAAAACAACAACAACACCACCACAATGTTTAGACACGTTCCCTAATTCCCTGAGCTGTGAGAAGTTTCAGGGGCATTGGCTTCCTTTGCAGGACAGATCACTGGAGGCTCATGGTGCCTCTGTAGTATTCGCTCAGGTTGCAAATAGTCAAGTTAAGAATCATGAGGCTGCACTCCTCCAGCAGCACAAATACCAAGAGATTCCAAGAGAGAGATTCCTGCACTCTAAAGTTGCCTTCAGTCAGCTCTCGGCTCACTGTCTCATTTGGTCTGCTTTCTCTCCACCCAGATGCTACAAACTGCAGTTTCTTGTCACTCAGGCACCAGTCCATCTTCCAGCTCTTGTTCTTTTTCACATTCCATACATTTCAGAGCCAAACCTGTATATGCTCAGACCATTGACTCCTATTAAGGAACATCTCCTGGCCATTAAGGAGCACTGATTGGATCCTCATAGCCAGGGACCTGCTTTTATGAAAGAAATGGACAGCCAGCATTCATAGCAATCTATTTTAAGAGCATCTGTTTGTCTGTACTAGCCCTCGACAGTATTTGCATTATTCTGATGTTAGGGCAAGTTTCAGGTAGCCTTTTGACTGGGATGTTGTTCCTGTGGGGATTCTGTTTATTTTTATGAGAAATGCTAGAGTCCCCAATTCAGCTGCAAAGGTCACTTATTCCTAGAGCCTGTAAAATTCTTCTGCCCAGCAATGGGGAGACATGCATTCAGCTGGTGAATTTGCAAATGTCAAGTAAGCTGCTTTGGGGATTAAAAAAAAAATCATCATAATTGAACATCCCTGCATAATAATGTAAAAGTAAGCAATTCGAATATATTTAGGACTACTTCACCTGGAAATAGCCTAAGATGTATCTATTCTATGGTATGCTACCCTACATGATGACACAAGTATTTAAGTGGCATTTTACTCCCCTGACCTCTCCTTGATTATTTTTTGGCTAAACCCTTTGAAACTGTTCTTGCGCCAGACTTACTTTAGATGTTTGGCCACAAACAGGCGTGAGAACCCAGAATTCTAGCTGAAAAGCCATTGGGAGGGTGTACTTTGGAAGAGAGAGGCCACTGGTGGAGGGGGTGCTTCATCCTTCCCTGCCCATTGGTTGCTTCCCAGCTCACCCCTCCCCATGCCACAGCAAACACTAACCTGGAAACCTCATGTAGGAATAAATACACAGAAAAGGGAAGGAACAAAGAGGAGAAAAAGATGGAAGTTGAAAGGCTACATGTACCCTTCTCTATTTGCAGCTTCACCTCTACACTGAACACCAGTTTACAGGTATTTGGTAGTAGCCCACAGCACAATCCTATCCAGCACCAGTGCAGCGTGGATGTCAGGCCCACACTATATCCAGTGCTGGAGAGGAGTGGGATGGGATCTCCTCAGAGTAAGGGGACATTTTCCCCCTTATCCCGAGTAATGCCCCAGCCTCCACTATGGGGCTACTCGGGTCACCACCACCTAATTCGGCAGCACTGACCCAAGAAGCCCCATGTCAGGGCTGGAGGCCTGGGAGGGAGGATAGGATATTGTATCTGACAAGGATGCCGATCCCCCTCCCCCTCCAGACCCTATCTGCCCCCTCTCTACTGGGCACTACATTACCCCACTGGCCACTCCTGGGAGCTGGTGAGAGAGCTTCAACCCAAAATTGAAAACTGGGCTGCCTGGAGTGAGGGTGCTGGGATCCTAAGGCCTAAATACCCTTTTTTGTTTGTAAATTCCCATGTCTCCATTTCCACTTACCACTTATAAAAGGTAAATCACAATTATTGTGTCAGTGAAAGGGACTCCTGGGAGAAGGCAGGCTGACTGTGGGGTGCAGTGCCTAGTGGTTAGCACACTGCACTCCAACCTGATGGTCATGAAGGCTCCTTCCTGCTCCCTGCTTTCCCTTAACCCAGAGGTTCCCTAACTCCTGGGAAGGCCTTACGCTGCTCTAAGTAGCAGCGGGGCCTTCCCAGGAGTGGCGATGACACGCCTGGGATCGCGCCGCCGCCGCCACCGCTGCGCCCGGGATTGCCGTTTTTACCTTCATTGGTGGGCAGTGGATGTCCCTCGGGGGTTGCGGGGAGCCTGCGGACCCCTCCGCAGGCCTCCCCAAGCGTCGGAGCAGCGCTCCAACGCGATCGCAACTGACTTCCGGTTTCGCGTAAAACCGGAAGTCAGTTGCGATCGCGTTGGAGCGCTGCTCCAATGCTTGGGGAGGCCTGCGGAGGGGTCCGCAGGCTCCCCGCAAACCCCGAGGGACACCCACTGCCCACCAATGAAGGTAAAAACGGCGATCCCGGGCGCAGCGGTGGCGGCGGCGGCGCGATCCCAGGCGCGCCGTTGTCGTCACCGCGGGTTGCCATGCCCCTTAAGGGCATAGCAACCATTTCTTCCCGGCTGGGGCGGCGCGACGCCCCAGTTAGGGAACCACTGCCTTAACCGGACAAGCAGCTGAATAGGGGAAAAAAAACCTTGATAATTTGTATCCACTGTCACCATCCCAGCTACAGCGACCAGGTAGAGAAGAGCCATCAGGGAAAAGCTACCTTTCCAGGAGATCAATGAACTGCAAGGGTTCTTATTAAAAAAAATCAAACCCTCAGTAGTGTCTGTAGGGTGAAGAGATGTGACAACCTACTGAAGTACCTATGAAGATGAACCAGGCAGACCAAGGGTTAAAAGCTTTAACAAAAAGGGAATTAATATTGGGGGGGGAAGTACAAGCAGGCTGATGAAAAATGCCTGAGCTTGGTTAGAAAAACACAAAGAAAGGTTTTCACCAAATGGATGCAATACCTATTAATGTCCAGCAGATGGAACTGAGACGCTACTCAAGCTGTCAGCTCTCCAACCTCCCCCCTCCCCCCCCGCCCATGGGTTCCTGTAACTGCACACTGGCTGAAGTCACTTAGCAGACACACAAACTGATCGCTGATCACAAGGAGCTAGACAGATCCTAAATTAAGCTACATGCATTGCTAAAAGAATTCCCAGTCATTGCAGTGGGTGAGCAAGTAGGTGCTTTTCTCTGAGCTCCCAATGAATGGGTCGCTCATGTGACTGGCAGAGAACAACCCACACTTCCTGTGGGCTGGGAAATACATAACTTTGTTTTGCTGATGTGTCACATTACCCGATTGGAGGAGTGGAACCCACCTAGTAATGGACCCACCCCCTTGACCTAGATGGACACCTAGTAACCCATCCCCTTGACCTAGATGGACAGATTTGGTGAACAATCACTAACCAGATGTCCATTCTGGAGAAGGGTTAGCTGTTCTAGACAGGAAGAGAAGCTGAATTCACAAACAGCACATCTTTGGAGAATTGTGGAATTTCCAAACGAAGGCTGATTGTAAAGGATGACCCGGCAGGTTTTTAGGCTACTGAAACTGCACAAGAGTTTCTAGGGACTGGCCAAGTACCTCCTAGGGGGTAGGAGGAAGGTACCGCAATGCCAACGTTCTTCTGAATATTTGAACTGATTTTAAGACAGGGTTAGTGAAATACTTTTTGGCAACCAAAAACATTTCTCAGGGTTGCTGTTGTTGTTTTTAATGGCTCAGTGTTGACCATAATTGGTAGGCTAATCAACTCCAGTAAGCACTTTCCTATAGCTCTTGAAGGAAGACTTTTTTTATAGCCTGACAAACTCATTGATTCCTTTTAATTATTTATTCTGTGCATTTTTGTAGGGACTGCTTGCGGAACTGGCGTATAGATGCATTGCAGCACAGCACGGAACCAGCAACTGCTGACTACAAAGAAGTATTGTTTAGTGCAGTAACCAAAAGATAAGATATACCCACCAAACAACATCAACAGCTAAAAGTTCTTAGATCTCAGTTCAGCTCTTTTAGATCTTAGTTTCTTGAAAGCTATGAAGTTTGATTTCCCAAAAAATAAATTTAAAAAAATCAGTGAATTGGCCAGCATAGAACCCTGGATAATAAGGATAAAACCAACGCCAGTGATTGCTGGAAATCACCATGAACAAACCCATTTTTTTTAATATGCTGCTAAATGTGAGGATACCAAAAGATCAAAAGCATGTTAATATATACATAAAGGGAAAAAATAGACCAAACAAGATGTAGACTTTTGGATGTTCGTGGATCTGGCAACTAAGGGAGAAATGGCATGTTAAAATCAAGGTATGGAAGAAGGAACGGGCAACCCAATCCTGTGTAAAGATATGTGGCTTCCGGATCCATTGCCCTTCCCAGCCGTGGTGGCGTGGCCCAGAAACACTTTGGGACGTCCCCTTCCCCGGGTGTAGGGCTACCCAGGCCCAATGGGCCTCCTCAGATGTACGTTGGCTCTGGAGTCGGCGGAGAGGCTGGGGTGGTGGGGTAAGGGAAGCCCGGGCTGGGAACGGGCTCAGGATATCGGCGGAGAGGCAATCCCTGCCCCCTCCCAGCCCGGTTCTGCCAATGGCCGCCTTGCGTGTCGAAAACGCATCTTATGGCATGTTTGCGACACCCAGTGGCAGAGCACACGCTCGACCGGTGAATATAGGATTGCGTAGTAAGAAATATAGAGAAATTTCTTGTAGAGAGAATACAGGGGATTTTGTGGAGCTACATATGCAGCATAAAAAGGAGGCAACACTGATGATGATGATGATGATGACGAATATTTATATACCACTTTTCAATAAGAGTACAGTAGTTCATAAAGTGGTTTACATAGTAAAATAAAATAAATCAATAAAATGAGGATTATTGAAGATTATCTGGTTTGTGGGTTCTTTTTTTCCTCTGTTCTTCACCTCTTTTTCCTTTTCTTCTTTCTTTTCTTTTCATTTCCTGCTTTTATTGTCATTTGATTTTCTCTTATGTTGTGAGGATGGAAGTGTGTGTGTGTGTGTGTGTGTGTGTGTGTGTGTGTGTGTGTGTGTGTGTGTGTGTGAGAGAGAGAGAGAGAGAGAGAGAGAGAGAGAGAATTCACAACAAGATCCACAGTCCTTAATAGGAAGTAACGATTCAGAAAGTTGGAGAATTCTGAAGATAAGGGGACTGGGGAGATCAGAAAATCAAACGGAAGTTTAAGCAACATGCATACAACACTGTTTCAAACAATACTGTCTGAAAGTAACAAAATCTAAAATTAATGTTAACATCAAAAGATATAATTTATAAAACTGAACATGACTACAGTGATGCACGTATGCAGCTCCCATTAATTTCAGTGTGACTTGCACAGGAGAATGTCATAGTGGATTGTACCCAAGAGTTGCAAGCCACCTTAAATGGTTTGAGTTGTGGGGTTTTTTTTCCAGGCAAGACAACATTAAGGATTCTCTCCCATGAAGGAAAACATTATTCCATATTCTCGAGGAATGAGTAACTTGAGCTACTGAAAACATGACTAGAATGAAATTAACCTCAAGCAAGATTATCAGTTCAGTATATTCATATCTCTCTCTCTCTCTCTCTCTCTCTCTCTCTCTCTCTCTCTCTCTCACACACACACACACACACACACACACACACACACACACACACAGAGAGAGAGAGAGAGAGAGAGAGAGAGAGAGAGAGAGAGAGAGGATCTTTCAAAGAACTGTTCAAACAACTGACAGCTGGGGAAAAAGTGTATATGCCAAATACAAGGAGTTTTAAATAGTCCTGTCTAACTTAAGTTATGATTTAAATTTGTGAAATGCAATATTGTGAATTCAAATCATTTGTTGTGTTGAGGCATTCCACAAGCTGACAGTTTTCCCTTGCAATCTTCTCAGGGGAAATAAAAGTTTTCAATTAATTCTTAGATAAGTAATAAGAAGATTAAAATTTTAAAAGGTCCTATCTGTCACTTATTTTCTGCCCAGTCATGCAAAAAAAAAAAAAAACACCTACCAAGCAGAATATAATTGTAGACTGGCCATTTTCACATGTCATGCTAACCAGGCTTGTGTCAAACTTTGACTTCCTCAATCATTAGACTACTGTAACACACTTTACATGAGGCTGCCTTTAAAGATTTTTCAGGAACTTCAGTTAGCACAGAATATTGTGGTGAGACTGCAAACTGGGACTGGCTATTCTGAACATATCTCAGCAGTACACCTTTGCTGGTTGCTTGATCATTGCTGGGCACAATTCAAAGTGCTGGTGTCTATCCATAAAAGACTAAATGGTTTGGGACCCACATATCTAAAGAACCATCTACTGCCACTTGAACCTGCCCACACACTTCTGGGCAGGTTGGACATAGAAGTGGGACATAGAACCCCACTTCTATTATAACAAAGCCACATCTTTGAGTACCCCCATCTGAGGATTGAATGCTGATGACTGGAGAGAGGGTTTTCTCAATCTGTGGACCAACTCAAGATGGCCATCCCCAGGGAGGCTCACCTGGCGCTGGTTGTAGTGTCTTTTCGGTGCCAGGCAAAATAATTTTTATTTGCCCAGGCTTTGGATGAATATTGGCTTTATTTCCATTACATAAGATCATAAGAACATCAGAAGAGCCCTGCTGGATCAGGCCAAAGGCCCATCTAGTTCAGCTTCCTGTATCTCACAGTGGCTCCACCAGATGCCTCAGGGAGCACACAAGACAACAAGAGACCTATATCCTGTCCCCACCACTCCCTTGTATCTGGCATACAGAAAAAGCCTACTTCTAAAGCCAGGAGGTTGCTTATGGCTTGTAATCTGTGATGGATGTTTCCTCCATGAATCTGTCTACCCCCTTTTAATAAGCTTACCATATTTTCCCGGATCCAAACCGGGACACCCCCCTAATCAATCAATCAATCAATCAATCAATCAATCAATCAATCAATCAATCAATCAAATAAATAAATACATTAAAATAAAAATAAAAATAAAAATAAAATAAGTAAATTTTTTAGGGCGCGAAGTGTCCTTTTGCCGCCCGAAGAGCACCTGAATTATTTATTTATTTATTTGTGGCCACGAAAATGGCCATTTTTGCCATTTACCACTTTTTACCATTTTTGCCACTTACCTTGCTGTCCCCGCCGCTCCTTCTCCGCCGCCGCCACTGTTGCCTTCCCGCCACCGCTCAGCCGCCATTCTACTCCCTGGGACAGCAAGGGACGCCTTCCTGCTGCCACCGCCGCCCCGCCGCCATTGGGACAGCATTCTTCTTCTTCCCTGGGGACAGCATTCCCTGGGACAGCATTCTTCTTCTGCTGCCTCCACCGCCACTGGTGCTGCTGCTACTCCTTAGTCTTCTGGCCCCCTCGGAAGCCTGGCCGGTCGCGTCCAGGCTGGCCAGGACTCCCCCCGATGTTCTGCCGCCGCTGCTTGGAAAATGTTAAAGCATACCTTTTTCGGGCGCCGTCATTTTGGATCTCGCGAAATCTCATGAGATCCAAGATGGTGGCGCCCAAATCTTGTAAGGGCACATGAGGCACAACCGGGGTGGTCCCGGGTTTTCTGGAATGGATGGTAAGCCTACCTTTTAAAAGCATCTAGGCCATTGACTATATTTTACTGTACTGTACTGCTGTTCTGTTTTACTGCATCTATTTTTATCAGATGTATTATAAACAATCAATCAGGACTCAGAGTATCAAACCTGAATGCTTACAAAGCTGAATCAAGATAAGCACAAGCCCACTTGAAGTCTTAATCAAGCCAGTGAGCAGGGCCTACATGCACCATGATTCATGAACCGACCATTTGTCAAGCTCCTGGAATTTAAGAGCACACTTCTACCTTCCCTTTGCGAGTCTTTGCGAGTGGTTGATTCAGTCATTTGCGAACAGTTTGAGCCTTTGCAGGTGACTATGAACTGGGCAGCAGAATTTGGAAGGGATGGGAAGTGGAATTGGTGCTGTTGGATTGGTTTAGTCTGCCTTTCCCTGGCCTCCCTCTCTTCTACCAATACGTGATTAAAGCTTGAATAAACATCATGCTGAAGCATTGTCCAGAAGACTCCCTATTTAAAATGATGGCTTAGTTTAGTAACTGTGCAAGAAAGTGGCTCAGAATAGAAGCACAGTTCCCACAGTGGCAGATCCATCCTCTCCTGACCAAAGGATTAATCCAGCAGTGAGAATTATAATTCTTCCCTAGACCAAGATATTTTCAAGAGGATTTTTCATTTTCTAAAATGCCTTATTCGTCATTACCCCATGATCACATCCACATTAGCCTACCCACACCAAATGTAGATAAATTGACCATAATCATATACATTCAACCCCTCCATGCATAAACTCAACGCCTGAAGCAGGGAGAAGGACCGCTTCCATCATCCTCACCCCCAATATCTGTATGCCTTCAATCCCAGCCCTGCCTGATGTTTGTGCATTCAGTGGAATATTGGAAAAGAAGCCTACAAGTGCATATATATAGACTCCCTACATGATAATCAGGGTACCTTATTGTGTGGCAAGCATATACACATGGAACCATAGGTGTATAAGCACCCCTTTTTAAGCCTCTCACTGAATGTATAGAAGTTGGGGCAGAGCTGGCAGACATGCAAACATTTATTTATTTATTTATTTACAGTATTTTTATCCCGCCTTTCTCCCCGAAGGGACCCAAGGCGGCTTACAACAAAAAAGAAAAAAAAATACATACAAAAAATAATCACATTTTAAAACAGTAAAAAACAATTAATGAAAATTAATAAAAACATCTAAAAATCGCTTAGAAAGATCATAGCGCAATTAACATCAGGAGGAGCTTGATTCCCTTCACCTTTGTGCATTAAATGAACACATGGAAAATAACACATGAAAGACCCTGGAGGTCAATCAATTACCTGGATATCAGCCCAAACATATCAGGGCCTTATGGCCCTGTAAGTCTTGGAATGACGGCACGAAAATCGCTTCATCATTCTGCAGGCTGGGCATGCTAGTGCAAACAACCAGAGGCTGTACATGGCGCCACTGGCCCAAGGAACCTCCCCACATCCTCTGCTGGAGCAGGTAGGTAAGCGGTGGGGGCGGTTCAGGGGAGGCTCAAGACAGAAGAGGGTGGGGATGGGAGGGGGAGGATCTTGGTGGCAGCTGCACGCACTATCCTATCCCCCTTTCTCAACTCAGACCCACCCCTGTGTCTCATTGGATTTATGCCAGCCAGCTAAATAGCTGGCATAAGTCCAAGGAGACCTATTAGAAGCCAGGCAGCCTATGCGAGAGGTACGTAAGGAAAATATTTACTTACCACTCCTGGGCTGTCTGGTTCCCCCCCCCCCCCCAATTTAATATAGCATGTGCTCTGTCAGCAGTGCTATGTGCTATGGACTGGCAGGGGATAGGATTTGACCTCGAGTCACTTAATGCTCCCACAGGTTGACTATCCATATTGTTGCATCCTCTCTACAGTCCAGTCAAGTACGTGATGCACCATTTATTCATTCATTTAAGTGCATACTAAAGAAGCTCTCTTATTCCCATATGAAATCCCTCTTTCTAGCAGGCATGGAAAATATTTGTATATCAATAACAAACCCAATAGGTAAAATGAAGTAAAAACTAGAAGCTGTGTCTCTTCTCTTTCAAATAAGACACATATCTAAATTAAGCTTATTCTTAAAACCAAAATGCATATCATCAGTTAAATATAAATGCACTCATTCAAATATTTTACAAGATCATTTTATATCCTCAATAACACATTCCTGTGAAATAGCTGCTTATCCTAGGCTATTAAAAATCAGTAAGCTTTAGGTCATGGCTCATAACACAGGTAAGAACACCTTTTTAAAAAATTACATATAAATGGGTGCACTTGGTCAAAGGTTAAATCTATCAAGTAGTGCATCTTCTTTTTAAATTAAATTACTGCGCAATCCTGCGCAAGTATCCGCCTGCGGAGCGCATGCTCCGCAAGCCCCAGGTGTTGTAAATGCGCCGTAAAGAGCAGCACCTGGAGAGGCCACCAGTAGGGAGGCCAGCAGTCCTCGCCTTCCCCTCCCCCCCCGGAACCCACCGGTGCAGTACGTCCTGCAGTACGTTGGTGCAGGGGAGGAGGGAGGGAGGGCCGGACGGTGAGGAAGGGGGCTATTGGGCAAACTGGACTGGGAGGGGTGGCGATATCGGTGGCGTGCTCCACCGATATCCTGTGCCTATTCCTGGCCTGGGCCACTCTTACCCCCCTGCCCCAGATGTATGTCGGCTCCAGAGTCAATGTACATCTGAGGAGGCACATTGGGGTAAGGCAGCCCTAAACCCAGGGAAGGGGATGAATGTCCCCTTCTCTCAAGGTGTTCCCAGGCCATGCTGAAGTGGCCCAGGAAGGACGCTGGATACCCTTTAGGCCGGCCACGAATCTTTGCGCAGGATCCGACGGTTATCCTTTTTCATGGAGTTAGCTTTCTAAATCACCTTCAAAGTAATAAATACCTTAGTTCCTTTGGAACCAGATTACCAGAACAGCCCAACGGAAGGGGAGGTCTCTCAACTGCACCTTTTGTCAATGCAAATTGGTTATGATAGCAGCCTCCTTCATACAAGTGCACAACAGAGTCAGGTAGCCACCCAAACTAGAGACTTAAGGCGCAATCCTACGGGCTCCAGCACCATGGCCTCAGCTCTAGTGCCAGGCGTCGCAAACATGCCATAAGGCACGTTTGGACACCCGGAGAGGAGGCAGTGCTGGCAGGAAGGCCTGCACTGTCCTGTCAGTACTGTATAAGCAGCAAGTGAGGCTGCTGCAAGCGGTGCAGGGGCTGGAGGAGGGCAGGGAGGGATGTAACAGGGTGGGTGCAGGTGGGGGGGATCAGACCTGGGAGGGGGGACGGATCAGCGTCCTTTTCGGACACCACATTGTATCCTCCGCCCCAGGCCCTTGCAGCCAACACAGGGCTGCTTGATTCTCCACCTCGAGTAGACCTCCAGCCAGTCCCTTCCCTGGATAGGATTCAGCATGGGCTGCATGGTTCACGCTGAAGAGCCTATGCCAGGGCAGGTATACAATTGGGCTGGCTATCTTGAACCACATGCCTGGAGGAAGACTGATTGTTAAACTAGTTTATGTTTATAGTGTAGTTGTGGATATGCCCTTACTGTGACCCACTAGAATAAAAAAAATCCACTACCCAGAAATGACTTGAATAAGTTGAATAAAGGCTAACAAAATCTCTTATGTTTGAAATATTTTTTTTCTCTTCCTGGTGAGTGACAGGAACAGATGGCTAATTCTGCATCTCAATATGAAAGATGGCTAATTCTGCATCTCGATATGAAAGTGGTTCAATTCACAACTGAATTAGATCTTTTATTAAATGACAGTGCCTGACTTGAATCTCATTGATTCCATGCCGTATCAATTTAAGTATGTTGTGGATAGGAGCCTTGAATGCCAATTTACAGCTCAATCCTATACATCTTCAGTAGAGCTTACTTTCTTTGAAGTAAGCATGCGTAGGATAGTGGCTGTAATTTGATACATCAATGACAATACAATGACAACTGGAATCACCAATACATCTGCCTCCACGTTATATTCTATGGCAGGGGTTCTCAACCTTTTTCACCAAGTGTATCCCCTGGCACGGTCAAATTTTTTGAAGTACCCCCTGTGCCAATTAATTAATTAATTAATTAGCATTAATTAACTAATTTAAATTAATTATTAAAATGTAAAATTTAATCATTAAAATTACTCGGCTTACACTGTTAGCCACCTTTTTTCCAATTTTTGCCACCCCCTTTTTATTGTTAAAGAAAATATCACCATAGGTCCCCCATCCAAAAACAAACTAAGGCAATTCCTTGTTAGCTTCTTTAAGAAGACAGAGAACCAGCTCAATCTGTCATAAGAGCTGCCTTCTTTAAACAGACGAAACAATGTATTCTAAACCCAAGCATATAAATTGAACCAGCCAGTAGGAAAGCACTTAGTTTGCATTCTACTCAAAGGCTTTTGGGAACACAGTCTGGAGGGAGAGAAGGGAGTTGCACAAGAATATCTTCTGTTCACTGTCAATTATGTTTCTCTTTTCAGTAAGAAATTAGGGACTATTTAGTCAGAGAGAACGTACTCAATGTCACCCTAACTTGGGATGTAAATGCTAGAAAGGGGTTTATATAAAGATTTGGCAAAGGCTTTTTTTTTTTGTATGGGACCCCTGCAAGTCTGCCTTATCAGCTGTGAGTCGGTGTCGGGAGTATAAATTTAAAAAACTAAAAGCGATGCCACGTACCCCCGGCTGTCGGTTCGCGTACCCCTGTACCACAGGTTGAGAACCCCCTGTTCTATGACATTCTAATTGATTCTAGCATACCGTTTTGAAGGAACAGAGAATCCTTCTATTTTGAACACCAACTGACAACCCTTCCAGTCTTCTTTCTCTTTTATGCTAGAAGCCAAAGAGTATGATTACAGTCCATGCATTGTTTTAGTCAACCATGATGCTAGCGTTAAGTTTCCCACTTCCCACTTCTAAATAGATGCTATGCTTGAGAACTTTACTGATCAAACATTGCCAGTTATTGCAGAATTGATCTTTGATCTCTCCATCAGAGCTATCTGCTGATGCATAACTACTGTATGATTGTCATATTCATGAGTCGTGTTTGAAACTTAGCATAGAGTAATTGACTGCTAATTGGTTCCCAGTGTACAAGTATTTCTTCTGCATCAGAGACTGTAATTAACAGTACTCCCTGAGAATGATAAACATTCTTTATATAGCATGATTTTCTCATTTAAATTCATTTTTTTTTAACTCGGAGTGTGTGCCGCCAAATGCCATATCCTACACATGGCAGCAGAAACACCTGGTCAACTTGGCTGAGGAAGAAGACTCTAAAGATGGTCCGGCTCCCAATACTTCCACTTGTGATGAGGGAATAAAGCCAGGAACTGTGATAGTTGATCTTCAGTCCGGATACATTTGACATCTTCAATAGCAACTGGGATTCTCTAGGGAGGGACAGAGAGCTTAACTTGTTTCTCTTGCCCTCAAGAATTCTCTCAGGTCATAAAAGCATTCAGAAAGTGGGTTGTATTTTAAAGAACTATCTACCCCACCCCTCCTCCCAATGGTAAGTCCCTGAGCCTATCCCCCCCCCCAAACCCCACTCCTGAGGGTCAGGGAATCTCACAAACAGCATGGGATGCCGCATGAGGGGCTGCTGTGAGAGGGAAAAATGACTGAAAATCATATGGATAGCAGCAAAATTTTGGCTTCACAACTATTAATTCTACTGAACATATGTACAGTGGACCCTCCTTATCCACGGATTAGCCATCCGCAGATTTGGATGGCCATTCGCAGAGAAGGGATCCCACTGGGGGCAGTGCCACAGTACCTTATTTAATAGCCGTGCGGGCCCGCCGCCTGCTTCTTGCCTCTCGTGCCACTTTCTAAGCTTGCAAAATGCCTATTAAAATGCAACTTCTGGTTGCGCGCGAAACTGGAAGTCGCTTCTGGTCACGGTGTTTTTCTTTTTATAGGCATTTTACAAGCTTAGAAAATGGTGCAAGAAGCAAGAAGTGGGCCCACACGGCTGTTAAATAAGGTACTGTGTCACCACCCCCTGCCCCCACCACAACCAACCGCGGACTTGAACATCTGCAGATTTTCGCATGAAAAAGCACGAAAGAATTTGAACAGCCTTACTATTACAGTAGCTTAAATCAAAAGTCTTTTGGTTTAATTTTATAATTGTTATAGGCTATTTGTAGAGAAAAATGAACAAAATTCTTTTTCTGGGTAGGAGGCACAGACTGGCTTTCTGGAAGCTGTTTCAAGCTTTCTAAAAAGAGGAAACAGTGGGGTATAAGTATGTAACAGGGGTGGCCAAACCGCAGCTCGCAAGCCACTCTTTGACTTTATTTTGCGACTCGCAAAAAGAGGGGTGTGAAAGTGCAAATCTCTCCGATCTCTACTTTATCTCCAGTCTCTCTTGTTTTGTATTGGCAATTGCTTGCTGTACAGCATTCCACCAGTAGGTGGCAGAATTTCTCTGGTAAGCTCTACTGCAAACCCACTTGAGAAGGTAAGCAGCTTCTGTTTCAAGCATATATTTTTTCCAAGCATTCTGTTTCAAGCATATATTTTTTAAAAGCAAGTTAAAGAAGCAAGGTGTTTTCAGGCAGGCTTGTTAGTGTGTGCTGTGGAATTTGCAAGGATTTTCTGGAGCAAATTTTTAAAAGTTTTTTTCAAGCAGGCTTGTTAGTATGTTGTGGAATTTGCAATGATTTCTCAAATTTACATATTTTCCTCCATGTTTTGACAAGATATTTACTAAGACAAATAAATAAATATTTGTTCATATCTTGCTGCTCTCAAACACCTGACGTTTATCGTATGTGGCTCTTACATTGAGCAAGTTTGGCCACCCCTGGTATATCATAATATTGTGCTGGGAGAATTTTGACGGAAAAAAATGGAGATGAATTTATGTCCCCTGTCCCAGTTGTTGCTATGGCCTAGACAGAATATTGCAAAATTAATCCTTGTCATGCCCGCTCTCACTTCATAAATAATTAAAATAAGGTTTTGTCTGCAAACCGTAAGAGGTAAATTCTGCATCTTGAATTTATACATATTGCTACATTATAGGGCAGGTGTTCCCCTGTGCTCTGAGATGTCTCTCCGACAATCTGTACAGACAGACAGTTCCCAATGGAACACAAAGTAATTGGTCTGCCTGTCATTCACTTCCCACTTCTCAGAGTTGGCTCTCTTTTCCCCCTTCTAATTTCTTTCTGTTCCTTTTAAAAGACATGTCATTTGACACAGACCCATCACTTTCTATTCTGCCATCTTTTGTTTGCTGAACCAGGAAAACGATATTTGTGAACCCTTATGTTTTATCAGCTGTACCTAGTGTGTAAGCTTGCACACCTTGTGACCCACCAAACTGAGCACAATTTACTAGTCAGGTGTACGAGTGCCCACCAGGATGTTGATAAATCTTGTTTTTGTAGGCCATGGGAGGAAACAAAATCAGGCATACTGATGCACCGGTTGATCACCTTACATGGCTGGTGGACTGTATTCGCCTTGGAAGATCAGAAGTTGTAAGGAATTTCTACAGGGGCCTGTGGAGCAGAAGCCTCCTCTGATAGGCCTGGGTATGTTAATGGCAGGAGGTCTGGTTCAGTTGGTAGAGTTGCCACCTCGTAAGCTTGAAGATTGGTGAATGGCAGTTCGAGACATGCCACTGACAAAACAAAACTGTGAAGAGATAAAAGCTGCCAGCTGCACCTGTGTGGGAGGCAGAGTGCCATTGGCTGAGCGTGGGAGGCAAAGGTCAATGAGAGGCCAGATTGTGAAGGAAACCATCTAGAATGAAGTTGTTCATGCAAGATTGAACATTTATATAATTGCAAAAAGAAAAAAGAAAAAAGAAAAGCCATGGGGGGTTTGGGTTGGGAAAGCCTGCCCATGTAAACCACCTTGGGTTAAAGTCAAGCCAAGCTGATCTGGCCACCTGGCCAAGCTGATCTCTGACCCCCCCCCCCCATATGGTAGTGCCCTGTACACCATCAAGGGATAGGCAGGGATTTCATGAGGGTCCATTGCAAGGGTTTGCCCCAGGGCCTCCAGCAACACTGCCAGCACTGACTAGCTGTGGATCCAGTACTGAGGAGACAACTTTGCTGCCAGAGTTCCATCCAGTCTGGTCTTGATATTGCCTAAATGGCAAAGGTCTCTTCTACCAATAAACTTCCTGTAGCTTAAGCAAGATTTGGCTTTAGTTTTACACAGTGTGCAACATCAACAGACCTAATAAGGCCTTGTGTGGGTGAAGGTGGCGAAGAAAGTGGACCCTCTTGCCCCCCCCCCAAACATAGTCTTACCATCCATCCTGGAAAACCCAGGACCGCCCCGGTTTCTGGGTCTGGGCTTTCCGGGCCCAGTGGAAGCCTCCGCCGATTTCAAAGTGTAAAAACTTACCTTTTTTGGCGGTGCCATCTTGGATCTTGCGGAATCCAAGATGGCGGCGCCCAGATCTCGTGAGGGCACATGAGGCAGTACTGCCCAAAAAGCCGCCAAAAAAGTCACGTTTAAAAGTGGCGGCAGATGTTTCAGGGGCAGCAGGAGTTCTGGCTGGCTTGTATGCCAGCCAGTCAGGCTCCAGAGGCGCCGCTGCAAAGAAGAAGATGATGAGGATGGAATGGCGGCGGCCGCCGCAAAGAAAAGAATGACGATGTGGAGGATGGCGGCAATGGCGGCGGCGGCCGTGAAGAAAAAGACAACGACGTGGAGGATGGTAGCAATGGCGGCAGCCGCCACCGCCGCAAAGAAGAAGATAACGATGATGTGGATGGCGGCAATGGCGGCTGGACAGGTCAGTAAGATCATTAATTAATTAATTAAAACAAACATTTCAGGTGCCTGCCCAAAAATTTATTTAATTTAAATTAATTAATTAATTGTTGGGGGGGTGTCCCAGTTTACAGGCAGGGAAATCTGGAAAGCCTATGCAGTCCTTAAGGCAGGGACAAGTATGGGCTGGGGCCAATCTTCCTGGAGCCTTAGAGTAGATACTGCCACAGAGCAGATGCTGATTTCTAGCTAAATGACAATTCTCCTGATCCCTTGGGAGAAGCCATTACTGTTAAAATGAAATAACATTTATATAATTATGTAGATATAACTGAAATATGGAGAATCTGGGGGGGGTTAGACAGCTTAGGTGAGTAGCTAAAGTTGCAGATGGGGCACTGGGTTCTATAGCATGATGTCAACTGTTTGGGAGGGTGAGACCAGACTTTGTGGTATATATGCTCTATATGAGTCCACTGGTTATGCCAGTATAGGAAAGACACACTTTTAATTATACAATGTTGTGAGCTCCAAATCATACATTTTTCTCTGAATGTTTTGCACAATAGGAAGAAATGGGACAGGGCTATGATTGATGTTGAAAATGTTTTTCAGGACACCTGGACTGAGTAGAAGTATGTAGATCTTGGAGGTGTGATGAGTTCGTTGTCCAGTAGGTGGAGGTCATAATATCTATTTAGACTCTCCTACTGCATTACTACAATATCAACAGATTAATATATTGAGTTCAATGGGACTTATGTGTGTATAAGACTGAGGCCTAAATATAGTTAGGACCTAAAAAGAATCATAATATGATATATGGGCCCCCTAAGGTCAGAGAAAAGATCCCAGGGGATTGAAATGCTCCCTGAACGGTTTCTACGAGTTCACTTGTTTTCATCACTGCTCATTCTTTTATGAAATGATTACCCTGTTTGCTCATTGCAAACTGGAAGAGCACAAATAATGTCAGATGATGAAAATATTGTGACATACTACATTTGAGGGCATGCAAAATGAAGTGTAGCATAAATACAGTGATATATAGGTCTCCAAAAGAAATATGTTAAAAAGTCACAAGATCTACCAATCTAAAATATACTACTACGACTACGACTACGACTACGACTATGACTACTACTACTACCAACAACAATAACAATATTATTTCCACTCACTGAATAAGCATTCCAGGGGACTTACCATATTTTTAAAAAATACATTTAATATACTAAGAAAAAGACCCACCAGCGCAGAGGCCCTTTCGCCAGCAGGTGCTGCACAGATGCCAGTGCAGCAGCTGGAAAGTTGTGCACCACCGTCAATAGGTAGGCTTACCAGATCTCCAACCAGGTCAGAGTGCTAGACCTTTAGGAGAAGGAATGCGGGCAGTAGCGTCACTAGGACGCGCGTCACCCTGGGGCAGGGGGCGCGCGTCACCCTAGTGACGCTCTGACATCACGGCGTGGGGGGGGCGACCCGGCTTCCCCCCGCGTCGCCCTCCAGACGCTCCGAGGCCGGCCCGGGAGCCGGCCTCGGAGCGTCCGACCCCGTCGGCACTCCACGGCACTCCACTTGAGGGCAAAAGGCCCTCAAAACGGTCTCTGCGCATGCGCGAAAATTCGAAAAATACCCGGATGAACGCGCTGCATGGGCCTTCTTTCAGAAGGCCCTGGAGTGCCGACGGGGTCGGACACTCTGAGGCCGGCTCCCGGGCCCGCCTCGGAGCGTCCGAAGGGTGGCGCGCGTCACAGAGGTGACGCGCGTCACCCCCTGGCGGCCCGCCCCCCCGCCACGCTCCAGCGATGCCTCTGAATGTGGGCAGGTGTAGCTTGTTAAACCTTAGAGCACAATCCTAGGCATGTCTACTCAGAAGCAAGCCCCATTGTGTTCAGTGGGGCTTGCTTCTTAGTAGACATGCCTAGGATTGTGCTCTGGGACTTAACAAGCTACACCTGCCCACATTCCTTCTCCTAAAGGTCTAGCACTCTGTCCTGTTTGGAGATCTGGTAAGCCTATCAATAGGGCACAGACCAGGGACATCACTGGAGGGTGGCGGGGGTGGCGGACCGCCGCAGGGTGATGCGCGCAAAGGGGTGACGTGCGCACCCCCGCACGCGTCGCCTCCCCCGCACGCGTCACCCTCCGGAGGCTCCGAGGCCGGGAGAAGACCTCAGAGCGTCTGCCCCAAGACCTTTTTTACCTTTTTCACGCATGTGCAGAACGTCTCTAAGGGCAAAAGGGCAGCCCTTGCCCTCAGAAGCGTCTGTGCGCATGCACAAAAAGCTAAATGTTCCCATATTAACGCATTGGGCCTTGTCAGAAGGCCCCAGACCGCCGGAGAAGGAGGACGCTTGGAGCAGGGGCAAGATAAAGGCGGCACAGCAAATTTTGGGGTGGTGCACGGGGTGTGTGGGGCGTGCCCCTGCTCTAGGGTGACGCGCGCGCTAGTGACGATACTGGCACAGACTGACCTCTGGCACAACCCCACTAATGGAGAGGCTGAAAAAAGGTAGAAATCAGGATGGGACGAGGAGGAGTCAATGGACGCTGGATCCTGAATGCCCTGCCTAATCCACTGCCCAATGGCTGTGAAGTGCTATTATTAACAGTATTTATATACTGCTTTTCAACAAAAGGTTCACAAAGCAGTTTACAGACAAAATCAAATGATTAAATGGCAACAGAGCTGGCATAGCTCAGAGGAACATGCAGGTCTTACATCTCTCACGCCTCCCCCTTGACCTCTCCACCATGACAGTATATTGGATTTGGTGGACACCACAGCAGCCACACAGGATTGGGCGATGAGAGACAAAACTGCAAATCAGGACCTCCCTCATTTGGATATTGCCTTTAATAGAAATTCTCATGTGACAAAGCTTAGGCAAATTACTCCCTCTCAGCCTTGGCTCCCCAGCTCAAAATAGGGATAAGAATACTTACTCACCTTACAAGGTTGTTTTAAGGACAACATCAAGATAATACATGTGAAACACTTTGCACACTCAGAGAGCGTGATATAAATGTTGTCATATTATCTTTAGGAAAGAAATGTTGAAGTCGGTCCATTACGTGACTGCAGAGAATATCTGGGAATAAGCGTAGCATGCAGGAAGGTCTCTGTTTTGCTCTTTTGCCCCTTAGTGTCAACATACTTTTCTGAACCTAGGCCATGAGAAGAAAGAACACCACCAGAAAAGGGAAGTGAGTGTATCCCTAATCTCTAGTTTCAACAGCTGTTGCAGGCAATGAGGGCTTCTGGTACCTGGGGCCGTGACTCATGGCACTTCCCCCCCCCCCCAGCACCAGTAGCGATGTCACTTACTGATGGGTGCAAAGTTGTTTTTGTGCCCATTGGAAAGCAATGCTTGGGGCGCGGCAGCTGGCATGGACTGCCAGGTTTCAGGCCAGGGGACGCGCAGTTGATGCCCCCTCAGCCTGGACCCAGCTGCTTCATGTTAGTTACGCCACTGGGTGCAGGGTGATTGGCAAGCTGTCATAGAGAAAGTTTTGAGACCTAAGATATAAATAGAGAAATCCATGATTTATCAGCAATTACATCTTATCTCACCCTTCCTCAAAGGAGACAAACATGGCACACAGACTCCCCCACAATTTTATATTCACAATAATTTTGTGAGGTAGGTTAGCCAGAGAGAGAGAGAGAGAGAGAGAGAGAGAGGCTTTCCAAGAAGTTTCCCTGATTGTAATCATTGTAGTGAGTATACCATACTGGCTTTTTCTGGCTTCCTATTGCTGGGGAATAACAATAAACTTAACTTTTATATAGTGCTCTGAAACCCTTTCTCAGAGTTGTACAATCACTTGTTCTTACTCTTATATACCTAGTATGGGACTGAGGCTCACAATTAAGAGGATGCCCAAGGCCACATTGTCAGTTCATTGCAGTGGTGAGAATTTCAAAGGGAGACTCATCTCTTTTCTATCATCAGTAACCCTTGAATGGACAAACTTTTGCTTCTGAAATCTAACAGACAGGAAAGACAGAGAGTGCCTGGAGCCTTCAGCCTCAGGAGGTGTTGACAGGTCCTATTAGTTTTTTCACACAGAAGGGATGAGAATGGAGGAAGCCTCTTGCTGTGTCAGAACAGCAGCAGTCTTCTCCAAACTGAAAATTATTTCAACTTTCATCCTCAGACCATTACTCCTGGCAAAACTACATGTGGTGTGCTCTCTTTTGAGCCTTAACAGCCCGGTCCAGCCCAAGGCAACTGCGGTACAATTCAGGCACAATTGCAGCCCAAGTGCTTTAGGCCCGAGTTGTGCCTGAATTGTGCCTGAGTTGGGCTGCAATTGTGACTGAATTGGGTTCAGGCACAATTCAGGCACAACTGCACAATTCAGGCACAATTGCAGCCTAAAAGTGGGCGTGTCGGGGGCGTGTCGGGGGCGGTTACGAAATTTGGTCCGGTTCCAGACGCTGGAGAGCCCCTGACATGCCCCCTCGAGCCCAACTCAGGCCCAAAATTTGGGCCAGCAAAAAGGGTGGACCCAAATGTGAGGAGACCCATAGGAGCCATTTTACCTTACCCACACCAGCCCTCTCCTGAAAAGTTCTAACACCCTGGGCCCGAGTTGGGCCTGAGTTAGGACCGAACAGTTGTGGCCTAACTCTGGACACGGACCCAAATAGTTACCCTATCAGCACCCAGCCCCACCCAGCCTCTTTCCCACAAAAGCCCAGCCCCAGCCCTCCACTCACTCTCTCTCTTAGCACGTGGCGTGGGGTTCTGTCCCCCAGCAGCCACAAAGTGGGACTTTGAAAACTTTTCTAACACCCCTCTTCTCTCTTCTCTTCACCTCTCTCCTCTCTGCCCCCTCTAGGGCAGAGAGGGCTGTGCCGCCTGTGGCCAAACTGTTTACTCCTGTGCCTGGGCAGCTCTCTCCATGCAAGTGTTTGCTAACCCATGTCTTTCTCCCAGCCCCTCTCCCCCCCCACAGGCAACAACACCAGCAGGTAAGTGCAGGTAAGAGCAGGGTTTGTGCTGACATGTGGTCTGACTTCTGCCTCTTAGCATAGAGAAATATAGGTAGGATACATGCCTCTATACCAATGTCTTGTCTCATGTCTGCCTGCAATGCCTGCCATGATATGCCTCTTTACCAATGTCTGCCTGCAATGCCTGCCATGATATGCCTCTTTACCAATGCCTGCCTGCAATGCCTGCCATGATATGCCTCTTTACCAATGTCATGTCTCATAGCTGCCTGCAATGCCTGCCATGATATGCCTCTTTACCAATGTCTGCCTGCAATGCCTGCCATGATATGCCTCTTTACCAATGTCTGCCTGCAATGCCTGCCATGATATGCCTCTTTACCAATGTCATGTCTCATAGCTGCCTGCAATGCCTGCCATGATATGCCTCTTTACCAATGTCATGTCTCATAGCTGCCTGCAATGCCTGCCATGATATGCCTCTTTACCAATGTCTTGTCTCATAGCTGCCTGCATAGCCTGCCATGATATGCCTCTTTACCAATGTCTTGTCTCATAGCTGCCTGCATAGCCTGCCATGATATGCCTCTTTACCAATGTCATGTCTCATAGCTGCCTGCAATGCCTGTCATGAAATGTCTCTGTACCAATGTCTTGTCTCATAGCTGCCTGTATTAATGTGAGCACACAATGCCATGGGTGTGGAACTGTAACCCATATGTAGACACCAGCTGTTCCCCCCCCCTCTTTTCTCCACAGGGTCTACTGACAGGTCAGTATTACTAGGATTGCCATGGTTGTGACCCCCAAGTTGTGTTGTTGTCTCTCTCTTTGACCCCTTTCCCTTACAGGATCATGCTCACCTTACACCCAGGGAAGCAGCGCAGACCAGGCTCTGTGTCTCACACCACTCGGCTGTGTGTGATTACTCTCCCTGCAGGCCTTTGCAACCGGCACACTGGCATTCCTTCAATGGTGATTGCCACCACACAGCAGCTGCCATGGAACACCCCCAAGTTGTTCGTCCCCCCAGGAATGCCCACTACCACCAACCGTCCGGGGAGCACCCCTGGGCCCGCAGTCTGGTTGCCCCATGGTCGTCTGCCTCGATGCTGCCAGAGGTCTGGGAGCCTGCCCTGCAACCCTCCTCAGCTGCTGCTGCTACATTCTGAGTGGCTGCTGTACCTACCCCTTGCAGCCTCGCCTGGCCATCCCTGCCAATGTTCCAGAACAATAAAGATGCCCCTTGGGCAAAGGCCCCTTGAACACCATGACCCCAATGTTACACAAGCACTGCCCCACACACAGAGAGACAGCGCCCAGCACACAAGGCCCTGCATGAATCCCAGCCAGGGCCTGCCACAGCCAGCCCAGGGAGAACACAGCAGGGGGGCTGCCAGACCCTCAGGGCTCAGAGGGGAGGGGGGAGTTGGGGGGCCTCTCAGGCAGGCAAACAGTGACAGGCGACATGGCGCACGTCCGCCACGTCCGTGAAGAGCCCTTTCAGCAACCGGTGCTCTCACCCACCCTCGGTCCGCCCGTCAACGGCGTCCGTGTCCGCCCGTCAACGGTGTCCGTTTCCGCCCTCAGTCCGCCCATCAACGGCGTCCATTTCCGCCCTCAGTCCGCCCGTCAACAGCGTCCGTTTCCGCCCTCGGTCCGTCTGCATGAGAGGCGCCTGTTCCTGCATTGCCTCCATCTGCGAAGTGACCCCTGTGTCCCTATTGGTCTCTGCAGACCCCTCTCCCTGTATCCCTCTCCCACCAGCCTTGTTGTCTGTCTGTTTCTGACCCACCCGTGTCCCTCCCCAGCACCCCCTGTCCGCCTGCCTGTGTGCCTGCCTCCCCTCCCACTCCCTGATGATGGACGCTGGCACCCCCCACCCCGCCACAGCGCCTGCCGCAAGGCGCCTACGTTGCCCCATCTGGGGAGTGATGAGCTGCGTGAGCCCTTCCCGCTCACAGCAGACAAGCCCAAGGCATCTCTCGGTCTTGGCCGGGGCACGGATCAGAAGGCATACCGGGATGCCTTCTTTGTGGGCATAGCCACGGCCCTGGTGGCCCAGGGCTTCAGGCAGCGCACGGGCATGTCATGGCGGAGGCGGTTCCAGACCTCATGAAACCCCCCTTGTGCGTGCCGTTCCCACCCCCTCCTTCCCTTCTCTCCCCCGCTCACCCCCCCATGACTCCCACGTGCAGCCTCACCGTGGCTTGGGGGTGGCATCGCAGTCTGCAGGAGGGAGGGCAGTGGCACTCCCCCCTGCGGCAGGTGGCTAATGCCCAGGGTGCCCTGGGGCGGCTGGCACTGGCACAACCTCTGCCCTTCAGCTGACTGTCGCATGCCCAGTGCCTGCAGGCCCACCTGTGGCTGCCCATCTGCTGCGACCGCTGCAGCAGCTGTGGTAGGTGCACGCAGACGGGCTGAGGAGGGGGCTCTTCGCTTCCACAAGACTGACAGCTCCCCACAGGGGCCTGCCTGCCTCTGCGGTAAGTTTTGCCTCGATCCTGGCCCACTGCTCTTGCCTCCTGCCTAACTCAGGCACAGTTGCAGCCTAACTCGGTCCTATTTTGGGCCCCAATTGTGCCACAATTGGGCCTCAACTGTGCCTGAGTTGGGCTGGACTGAGCCCTAAGTCACCTAGGACATTGGCCCACATGCCATGTCTGAGTTTAACATGCACATTTACCTGTGAGTAAGTCCCATTACACTCAATGGGGCTTACATCTGTGTAGGCATGAATGGAACTGCACTGCCAAATATGTTATGGGCCCAATCCTATCCAACTTTCCAGTACTGATGTAGCTGCAATGCAGTCCTGCAGTAAGGGAACAAACATTCCCTTACCATGAAGAGGCCTCCGTGACTGCCCCCACACCGCAGGGTGCAGCACATGCTCCCGTTGGCATGGCTGCATCAGTGCTGGAAATTTGGTTAGGATGGTGCCCTATGGAAATCAGAAAGAGTAGGTGGGACCTCAAGAGTCACAAGCTTGCTTTTGTTCATGCACTGAGGTTTTTTTCCAGTTCCCACCCTGAGCTGCAACACATGAGGGGCTCCTGCCAGACCGCATAAGCAGTTACCACACAGCACCTCTGTAAGTGCTTTTTTGCAGGCATAGGCTTGCAGGCAGGTGTTTTATCTATTAGCCACTGAGAGGTAGCAATCACCTATGGAGGGAGGGACTGTCAGCCCAGGATGGTGAGTTTGAACACTTTCCTTTCCACACAAAAAGATGCATATGCCAGGAGACATATATACAGAAGGAAAAGGGGTTATTTTATTGCACTTGGTGTCCCAGAATCATGTCCATATCTTTTCTTCCATTGCAGAAAAAGCAGCCGAGGACAATTTTGAGTGGGAATATTTATTTATTTATTTAAAGAATTTATATCCCGCCTTTCTCCCAGCGAGGGCACTCAAGGCGGCTATATGGCAGGAAGGAAAACGGTTAAGCATGTTAGCAGTCCCACAAAGAGCAACCACAGACTGCAAGCAATGTTACACAGGTAAACTAGAAGAACAGAAAACAAGAAACTAAAAAGGAGGCTAATGAGATATGGAAATAAGAGTCACCAACAGCTCTTGCCAATTAACAAGGTAGATTACAGCTTCCCCTACAGCTGGAGGCAACAATTCCCATCCTTCGTGAATAGACACGGATGTAGCTCTGCTCGTATGCAGTTGTTTTGCCAACAAAGCAATCCTTCTGACCTTTCAGAATAAAACATTTTTTTCAGGTTTATTAAGCCAAAGGTAATGATGTTTTCCAAATTCCCCCTGTCGCAATGGGGGTAAGTTAAAAAAAAAAAAAAGGAGATGTTAGAAAAATCCAAAAATCTTCTGACCTTTGTCTTCTTAAACTTGTGGTCTTCCAAGTCAGGTAGTAGTGTTTTTTGGGTCTGTTTTTTAACTTGGGGAAAAGATATATATGACTATGTATCATATTTAGGTTGGGCCTGAAATTGCAATGCAAATTAAATGAAGAAGGAGAATAGAAAACTTGTGATGAATATGCTAATTGTGGCAAAAAATGAGATGTCTTCAGTATGGAAAACAGGTGTTTTATCTATTGGCCAATGGCTAAGGAAAGTTTGGAAGACTTTTACTGGTAGCAAAACTTACCTAATATGATTTAGAGTAGAGAGAAGTTAGGAGTTTCTGTGGATAACTGAAAACAGTTTTAAACTTCTGAGATTGGAAATGTGCCCAAAATGTACCTAGAGATTTTTTTTACTCTATTGATGTATCTTTTCTTAGCTCTACAAAAACAAATGTGTACTTATTGTAATATTTTTTTTTTCTGGTAACATTTCTTCAGCCGTTTTGTTGTTGCTTGAGTGCTGTTTCAATGGAAAATGCAAAGCAAGTAGCAGTGTTGTTAAAAGGAAACATCGCTCCCCTGATCAAACTCATTTTTCTTGGTGTCTGCTTCTATGAAAGTGCAGAGCAGCCCCACCATCCTGTTTTTTCAAAGGGTTGTTGGTGTAGATCTCTTTCCTCCATTAAGGTGAATGAGGACGCTTGTTTGTATAGGAGTCATGTATAATATTGGAACACTTCCAAGGTTCTGAGTCAGGTTACACTAGCTCTCCGACCGGGACAGAGTGCTAGACATTTAGGAGAAGGAATGTGGGCAGGTGTAGTTTGTTAAACTTTAGAGCACAATCCTACGCATGTCTACTCAGAAGCAAGCCCCATTGTGTTCAGTGGGGCTTGCTTCTGTGTAGACATGTTTAGGATTGTGCTCTAAGGTTTAACAAGCTACACCTGCCCACATTCCTTCTCCTAAAGGTCTAGCACTCTGTCCCGGTTAGAGATCTGGTAAGCCTTACAGTGACATATTATTTACATATTAAAGTGGGGTGTAATTTTTTTTAATAGGGCCATATGCTGGAGAAATGGAGCCCTGGGCCCATACTTTTTAAATTAATTCTCTATTAAATCATATTTTAATTCTATATGCAGCACTTCCAGCACTAGTGATACACTGCTTGCTCTCATCATAAATTTGAAGGTGCAGTATGCTATCTAATATAATTCCTCATCAGTTATCACCATCTCAAGAGCTTGCTTTTTGGAATGATATAACAATAAATCATGGCCAGTATGATGAAGGACCATTATCACTCTCTAATACCCACTCACTCAACCTTAAAGAACTATGCACTGTTCTGTCACTCTAAGAGTTGTATGAATATTGTGTAACAAAATGAGATTTTGTTCCTAAATGTAAATCATGCCCTGCATTTGTCGGAAGGTTCACTAACCTTTTGGCAGGTTTTGGTCTATTGCAGGAATTCAGGATTTGGAATGGAAACCAGCTGAAACTTGGAACATTTTGTTATTCTGACTTGTGCCTTGTGAATGAAATCAAGAGAGACTCTTTTCAGTTTTGTTTCCTTATTACTTGAAATGCTTGGAATGGCTTGACATTTTGGAGGGCAGAGGGGGAGCTTGGATTTGCAACCATGACCCATAGTCAGGGCTGGCTTCAAAGGTAGGGCATGTGCTGAGCCTGAACCGCTCCAGGGGTCTACAGTTGTGATCTGGCAATACCCATTGCGGCTGTCTGCTGCTCCCTCCCGCGTGAACCCTGGAAGGCTGCCACTTGACCACCCTCGGCTTCACTGCCGTGTGAGCCGCCACAACTGGGCCCGAAGGTTCCAAGTGGTGTTGTGCACCTGCGTGAACCCTGGAAGGCTCCCAGCAGCGTTGTACGCTTGCATGAGTCTTCCAGGGTTCACACAGGCGCACAGCGCAGCTTGGCACCTTCCTTCGACCCAAGTCCTTCCCGGGACTTGGGCCAAAGGAAGGTTCCAAGTGGCATTGTGCACCTGCATGAACTCTGGAAGACTCACGCAAGCATGATGGCGTTGGGAATGTGGTGCCAGTATAATTTAGTCCCAAAGGACCGGGATGAAGATGGCAATGTGGGGGGAGGGGCAATGGCAGCAAGACTTATGTGATTTATTATTCATCTTTGCAGATTTCCTGTTTCTAAGAATTTAAATTAGCAAGGGGTAGTGTACCCACTCATGTGGCAGACTCCCTCCCTCTCTTTTAGCCATGTTGCTGCTGGTGCTGCAAAGATAACAAAGAAAATTTCCTTGTATATTTTCACATAAATTTGGAATATACACATGGAACTGATCTGAGGAATGAATTGCAGAAGCAACTGTTCAACAAAACTTGTTGTTGTTGTTGTTGTTGTTGTTATGGTGATTAATATTTATATAGCATCTAATAATGCTCACCAAGGAAAAAGCTAGGAGCATAAACTGCAAACTTTTGCTGCTCTTTCCCCTGGCTTTGCACTGCTCTAAAAGGCAGCCTTGGGTTTGAGAGCCTTCTCCTTTCATGTGAATGAAAGGAAGCAGCCTTGCCCTTGGACTGATTCCAATGCATCCTTGAGCTTCTGAGCTTTTCCTTTTGCATTTTGCCTTTATTTGCCAACTGGAACTAGCCAGTTTCTCAGGAAGTAAGTTCTGCTCTTCTTTATGCACTTCAAACATATAATTTTGTTTTCCACTATTGGCTCATGTGCTTGCTATTTACAATTGGTTGGAGTGGAGTGCAGTTATTATGCAGCATCCAGAGCAACTATATTACTGTCATTTTATTATGACAGGCTTTCTTCTATTCTTCAGCATTAGCAAAAAGCACAGTCACAGCCTTTTGAGAGCCAAACTACAAAGATACATTTTTTTCTGTGTGTCTCCTGTTCCCACCGGTTACTAGCCCTCCCAAAAGCTTTTGTTATCTGTGTGTTGCCTTGCAGGAATTGCTTGCCTTAACTGAATTATTACTTTGGCTTCATCTCCACAGGGCAAAAATCCCACTTCTAATGATCAATTTAATATCCCAAAGACTTGTCAGTGATGGCTTAGAAGTTTGAACTTGTTAGGTACCAATTAAGTGGAATGTATTGCTGATTTCTGTTCATGTTTGCCACTGTTGAATGGTTGTCAGTCCAAGTGAATTTTGGAAGGATGAATTTCTTTGGAAGAAGGAAGGATTGTGGCAGCTGGGGTGTGTGTGTGTGTGTGTGTGTGTGTGTGTGTGTGTGTGCGCGCGCGCACGAAACACTTCTGATGACACCCATGCACACTCCCCCACCCCCCCAACAGAAGCAATTCAGGCATCTGATCTAGACTTCTGGAGGTATGGTTGGGTGCAGGCCTAGATGTCAGGAAAGTGCATGCCCACTCACCAGCCAAAGATAGGCTTACCAGATCTCCAACAGAGACAGAGTGCTAGACCTTTAGGAGAAGGAATGTGGGCAGGTGTAGCTTGTTAAAGCTTAGAGCACAATCCTAGGCATGTCTACTCAGAAGCAAGCCCCACTGAACACAATGGGGCTTGCTTCTGAGTAGACATGCCTAGGATTGTGCTCCAAGACTTAACAAGCTACACTTGCCCACATTCCTTCTCCTAAAGGTCTAGCACTCTGTCTCTGTTGGAGATCTGGTAAGTCTAGCCAAAGATATTAAGTGTAAGCTGCTTACAAATTCAAGAGTATCAACATGCATGTGATTCATTACATTTCCATGATTCTTCTACCATTTTCAGGAAGGGGAAGGATAATGTGAATCAAGGGGACACCTGGCTCGAGTCATACTTGACAGTGTGTGTGTGTGTGTGTGTGTGTGTGTGTGTGTGTGTGTATTGTAGCAGCTCAGATTTAGTCCTCTGACTCATTCATTCCTAAATGAGCAAATCAGCCCTGCTGTGTCAACCAACAATTTAATAGTAAAAAATATAAGAATGTTGACAGTAGTAGTTTAAGATATTTGGATTCAACCAAGAGTGCCCGTTGGGGGCAGTGGCAAGCTTACATTTTTGGGACCCTGAAGCGTGAACGGTTATCGGGGGTCCTTCACAACCAGCAACAAGGTCTGGGTAACCACTGTTACCATCTTCAATGCGATTGTTCCACGACAGATCACCACATTTTTTTTTAATGAACCACTACATCTCAGATTTTGATTAAAATTACTGTACTGGATTATCTCACATGTCAAAGTCACTGGTCTGACTAAAAATTTCCTATGCATTATACAGTTAGGGTTATGGGGGGGATGAAAATTAGGGAAATGTTATATACAGGTGTCCCCCACTTAACGACAGGAATACATTCTGAAATCCCTGTCATAATGTGAAGCCGTCATTAAGCAGGTCTTGCTGTGCTTTGAAGTTTAGCACTGTGCTTAAAGCCCCAGCATTAAAATCCAAGCTCTTATCTTGCCCATTAGCTGTTTGGCTTTAGATAAGGACTTTGAAGTTCAGCGCTGTGCTTAAAGCTCCAGTGCTGCCCTTATCTAAAGCCAAATAGCTGATGAACTGGGGCTTTAAAAAGATGCATCTTTTTAAAGCTCCAGCTCATCACCTATTTGGCTTTAAATAAGGGCTTTGAAATTCAGCACAGGGGCTTTAAGCACAGCGTTGAACTTCAAAGCCCTTATCTAGCGCAGAAGAGCTGGGGATTTAAAAAGATGCATCTTTTTTAATCCTTTGCTCCTTTTTACTGGAGACCTCTGTCATATATCCGGATCGTCATTAAGCGATCTGTCATTAAGCGGGGGACACCTGTACAAACATGATGCATCATAGAATGGTGAAATAAAACCTAGAAAAGACCACAGTCAATATAATTTATTTTAAACCCTTCTCATACAGTAGATCCAGTTTTAAGCAATGTGGACTAAAGTCGCTTCTGCTCCTGGGGCCCTTCCAGGATTAGGAGTCCTGAAGCTTATGCTTCATTAGTTTCATAGTCGATCCGCTCCTAGTTGGGGGAGTGCTTGTGGTAGTGGAGGTATGTACAAAAGCTTCCTAAATAAACTGTGACATAAAAAAAACATTTTAAGCAATGTTCAATATGGTTTTTCTATATTAGAAGCAAGGTACAAGATGGCATGGGATTTTTTTCTTCATTATAGAGCGTTTGGGCTTAATAGCCTAGTAAATTAGCAGATTTGAAGTATTTATTAACACAATTAACCTTTAAAACAACACTCCTTTTCCCCAAAATGTCAAGGTTTACTATATTTGTTATGATGATAAACAGTCTTTTTTTTTTTTTTTTTGCATTCATATAGTTAGAGAAATGAGCATATTCAACCCAAATGCTGGGTGCTTGAAAAGATTTACAATATTAAAAAAAAAAAAACTTGTCTTGGAACTTGAAATTATATTAATTAGAATTATGTCTTTTGACACACTCTAGGTCTCTTGTTTACAGTAGGCTATTCTCTTTTTATGTCCAGAAATGTGAGCAATTGCATTGTTTTTCAGGTTTAATTAATAGTGCCCTTGTAATGATGAAGCATCCTTAGGGGATTTCCATTCTTTCTTCTCCCCGCTCCCACCATGCCCCTTCACATTGTTCTCTATCCTGATTGGCAAGTTCTCTCTGCTTTACCATCTGTCTGTCTCTACTGCCAAAAGCAGTTACCGTGAAGAACGATTTCAGAGGTAAAGGACCACTACAAGGAATGATGTGAAATACAAAATGTGCAGTACGTTGCTTTGATTTGGCATTACTTGTTTCCATTCAGCATAACAATGATGGGAACATAACTAACATGGATTCCGCAAATGCAGTGTAATACACACAGAACTCTGGGCTGAAGAAGAACTTACTGTATAAACCCTCTTGCCATGAAGGCAGAATGCCATAAAAATAGTGTCCCTCAATTAGATGCTGGTGAATTCTACAAAACCCGGATTTTTTTTTTCTGAATACAGTACTAGTCTACAGCCAACTCTTACCACACTTGCTCTGCATCAAGTGTAAACGCACTTACACATGTACCGAAACATGTGCATTTAAGGGACCTTTTTGACCATTGGCTCATGGTGCCCCCCCCCCAATGCAAGTTGACATTTATAAAAGATGAGAGAGTCAGGTGTAGGTCTCGGAGAAGGGAGGCCGTTCACCCTTCCCCCAACCTTGACTAAGCGATATGACATCTGCCCACACCACAGGGTGAATGGACAGGAACCGCAGAGACAAACTGCGCAGCTTGCACCGGCTCTTGGAAAGCAATGAAGATGCTACATCTGGATGTTCTGGGAGTGGGAGGGGCTGCACATGAGTGGGAGGACCTATACACTGCATGGCAGGGTCACCAGCCAATGATGAGAAGGACCAAGGCAGCCAGATGCTGGGGTTGGGAGTGTTCAGCATCATCACCCCACCCCTGTGCCCCAGGCCTCACAAGGCTCAAGCACAATATTATTTTGGGGGGGATACATTTATAATAAATGGGAGGATAATAAATACAAAAATTTATACACAAAACAATTCAGCTGCATAGAGTCAATGTAGTATTGGTTATAAAAAGAGGATGCAGAAGGGGAAAGAGGCAAATGAGTCTGGAACATTTGGAGATGTTTCGGGTGGGGGGGTGTTACTTAATAGATTGAAAAAGTGCCTGAAAACGCCTTTTTTCACTTACCAGGCATGGGGGTGGGGCCTCGGGAAGGCCTGTGCGACCCTCCGCATGCCTCCCCGCTCTTAAACAGCGATCTGAAGATTGGGGAGGACTGCAGAGGGTTGCACAGGCCTCCCTGAAGCTCCCCCAAGCCCCGGTAAGTGGAAAAAAAGGCGTTTCGGGGGTGTTTTCCCCTATGGTGGCAATGATCCCTGAGATCACCACTGGCCCCGTACCCACAAACACTTGGCAGGGAGAACAATGAGGACCACTGATCTACAGGACCACCTTCTTCCATAGCAGTTGGATCATCCCCTAAGGCAGTGGTTCCCTAACTGGGGCGTCGCAACGCCCCAGCTGGGAACAAAGTGTTGCTATGCCCTTAAGGGGCATGGCAACCCGCGGTGACGTTGACGGCGCGCCCGGGATCGCGCCGCCAACACCATCGCCGCGCCCGGGATCGTCCTTGTTACCTTCATTGGTTGGCAGTGGGTGTCCGGCGGGGGTTGTGGGGAGCCTGCGGACCCCTCCGCAGGCCTCCCTAAGCGTCGGAGCAGTGCTCCGACGCGATTGCAACCCACTTCCGGTTTTACGCGAAACCGGAAGTGAGTTGCGATCGCGTCGGAGCACTGCTCCGACGCTTGGGGAGGCCTGCGGAGGGGTCCGCAGGCTCCCCACAACCCCCGCCGGACACCCATTGCCCACCAATGAAGGTAACAAGGACGATCCCGGGCGCGGCGGTGGTGGTGGCGGCGCGATCCCGGGCGCGTCATTGCGACCCCTGGGAAGGCCCCGCTGCTACTTAGAGCAGCGGAGGGCCTTCCCAGGAGTTAGGGAGCCTCTGCCCTAAGGTCATTGGAGGAGGCTCTGCTATGTGTGCCATCCCTGGCTGAGGCCATATTGATGGCCACTAGGGGCAGGGCCTTCTCTGTAGCAGCATCATAACTCTGGAACTCTCTTCCATTTTAATTAAGATCTATGTCCTCCCTGTTGGCCTTTCAGTGGGGGCTTAAGATTTTTTTTCAGATAGTGTTCCCATTTTAGATTTTTCCGTTGCTTTGTCTTTCTGTCTGACTTTTAGTTTTTCTTGCTGTTAAAAGTAACCATTGTGTTCTGGTGCCTGCTTTTATTGTTGCTTATTGTTATCACTACCTTTTTATAGATTGTTTTACTTTTTATGATTAGACTGTGTTTTACTATATGTTGTAAGCTGCCTTGGGTGTCCTGATTGAGGGAGGAAAGATGGGATATATAAATGCTTTCAATAAATGAATAGCATTATAAATATAATTTCAACATAAACTAGGTGGATTTGCAGGAGCAAAACAAAATATTTGTGTCCACCTAATAAATACTGTTAATAACAAGTTAATAAATACTGATAATAAATATCTGAACATTTCAATATGCTGACAAACGCATTAAACTACAATGAAAATATGCTCGCAAATACAAATCTGAATGGCTGGGTGTATAATATGTCTGTCCAAGTAAACATCTCTCATAAATGGTTCTGATCTTAGAATTTATCAAAGGTTTGATTTGTTTTGATATTCTATCCATTATTAAGATTCCTCACACTTTGTGGCACCAGCATTTCATTTCATAATCGGAGACTTTTGTCAACTCCGCCTCTTAACCATTTGAAACTTAGCCTCGGTATGAAATGGATCAGTTACGGTACATCGTTCTGAATCTTTCACTCTCAAGGCGGACAGTCTCCCATGGAAAATAAAATGCCTGTTGCAAATCCAAAAGAGTTCAGGTCCATTCTTCAAGAAGTGTCACGTTCTATAGTATATGCATGTGTTTCACTAATCTCAAAGCAGCAACAAATTTTGAAAGTGCATGTGGATGGAATCATTTTTATGATTTATTTTTTTTGCAGACTTTGCCTAAATTTATTCCTTCTGATATCCATACAGATGGATGTTTACTGTTCACAGTGAGGTTTACAGTCCTGCTGCACAAAGTTCTTTTCCTGTGAGATGCTGACATAAGGTTTTCTACAGTCAGCTAGGGGGAGGGGGGTGGAGTTGTCAGAAGTGCTCGGAATGGTTTTAATGCATCCTGGGTGTTTTGGTTTTTCCCTGGTTTTCTATCCAAATCATTAGTAATCTTATGCCCTCCAGCCTTTCATAGCTGAAAACAGGAAGGGACAATCTTGAGCACTAGTAACATTTTTCTGTTGTCACATCAAGGATAACTTCTTGAGCTCTCACCCCACAAAACCATGTTGAGAACAGTATCTAGTATTAACTGACTCTGAAATAACCTGCCCTGCTTTGGCCTCTAAAGCAGTAAACTGACTAAAACAGTTTCCTTTTTATTTACTGTATATAAAAACAATCCCTTCTCTCACTGGTACTTATATAACTTCATTGGCAGTCTGTTTCTGAGCACATTTCAATGTGCTGATAATTAACTTTTTAGAGAACATCAGAAGAGTCCTGCTGGATCAGGCCAAAGGCCCATCTAGTCCAACTTCCTGTATCTCACAGTGGCCCCACCAGATGCTTCAGGGAGCACACAAGACAACAAGTTTCCTAGGATTCAAAGAACAACTTTAGGCATGCCAATGAGCTCTGGAATGTCTAATGGGGTGTTTGCCCTCTCCTTATTTGTCATACTATAAACTGCTTTTGAAAATCCCTTCCATTTTAAAGGCAGTTTGCTATGTGTTGTTGAAACTGAGAAATACGTTCCCAATCCCCATGAATACATGAAACTGATTGTGAAATTCTTTGGTTCCTAGCTGAAAACAACATTTTGTTTAAGTAAACTTTCCTCTTGCTTGAAATAATCTGAGGGTGCTAAATTTTCTTCCCTTACAGTGCAATCCTATGCATGTCTACTCAAAAATAAGTCATGTTGTGTTCAGGTGTGTGTGTGTGTGTGTGTGTGTGTGTGTGTGTTTATGCTCAGTGTGCATGAACATAATTTTTTTAAAAAATGTTATTCTGCAGGTAGTACAGTATATACAAAATGTACACAAATTACATTATCTTTATATTCACTGTTACAGTAGATCTTTCTGAAGCTCATGGAGGACAATTCTTTCTCTTTCTAAGACAACACAAAGATCAGATATCTTACACTTTGCAAGACTACAAGAAATCAAAAATTACAAGGTCTTTAATCAATATAGTAATGTAGTATGACTATACCTCCAAATCTGCTTCTTATGTAGCTGGAAGGAGACAGATAAGGCAGCCTACAGGTCAGGTAGATGCTGCTACTGACTGTCAAGTCTTAGCAATCTGAAACATATGCTACTGATCATGAAGTCTACCCATGATTAAATGAAGAGCAGAGAATACATTATAGAATGAGAAGAGCTTATTAGGTAATTAGGCAGTGGGCTAGACATGTGAAAGAGAGAGAGAGAAGCAAAGGGTGCATTTCCTTTCTTTTGAAGTCCATGGCAAACCTACTCATTGATTTTAATGAAATTGGACTGCACCCAGAAAGGAAGAGGGAGAAACAAAGGGAGGAAGATGAAATGAGAGGCATGACTTGATGAGCACGGGTGAAGTATTTCAATGGAGTTGTCTTTTCATTCTCATTTTTTTAAAAAAAGCACACTGGCGATCATGCGATTGAGGTTGGAATGGTTGTGGGACAAAGTCCTAAATGTTCCTGAACTGCCACCGTGGTTTCATTCGTTTCGTGGCTCTCCCTGCGAGATAGTTACCCAAAAACCCACATAGATTATGCATTTGTCATAACATGCCGTTTAACTATCTACTACGTGTTAGATCACTACAGTAGTGATCTAAAGCTACAGATTCGCATGTACACCTTACCAGATAAGCTTCACTCTATAAGTCCTCTCCCTTCCATCAGTCCAGATCCTGTTTCTCCCACATTGTGATCCCCTTAGCTTGCTTGCAGAGTTCATCTTTTTAGACCCCAGTCATCACCACACTGATTTCAAAAGAAGTTCCACTGGTATCCGTTGGACTTGCCTCCAAAGAAATAGAGAAGTGAAGGGTACAATTTCAGTAATTATTCTTCTGTGGTCTTGACATTTGCTGCGTGAAACTGAACTTTTATTTGAAGAAAAGGGCTGTGCCTCCTTGTTGAAAATGAAGAATGATGGAAGTGTCGGGGTCAAGCCAGGCAATGGGATGACATATTTAAATTCAGGCATGGAGTTCGTGCTCTCAAAACCAGAGTCCCTAAGTTCAGTTGCTGGGGTCAAAAGTACATCTGACAGTAGATATATACAGTGCTGACCTGGCGAGGGCAGAACAAAGAAGTCCTAGTATTTATACCAATACTGGCCAATCCAGAATCTGTATTATGCCTGCCAATCTCAGGGGTCAGTAGGGTCCCCTGTTACCTTCTGGATCTGAAGATACCTTTGAGCATGTATAGTTCAGGATCATTTATTGGGCTAGGTCCAGCCGCAGACTCCATTGTTCCTGATCCAAACGGTTGAGTTCCTGACAGGAAGTAAGACTGCCAGCCCAATCCTAACCAACTTTCCAGCGCCAATGCAGCAGCAATACAGCCCCAAGTTAAGGGAGCAAACATTCTATCTACTACGTAAGAGTAAGGATCTCTCCAAACTGGGAGAATGGGCAGCAAAATGGCAGATGCACTTCAATGTAACTAAGTGCAAAGTGATGCACATTGGGGCAAGAAACCAAAATTTCACATATACGCTAATGGATTCTGAGTTGTCTGTGACGGATCAAGAGAGAGATCTTGGGGTGCTGGTGGACCGGTCGATGAAAGTGTCGACCCAGTGTGCGGCGGCTGTGAAGAAGGCCAATTCCATGCTTGGGATCATTAAAAAAGGGACTGAGAATAAAACGGCCAATATCATTATGCCTTTGTACAAATCGATGGTAAGGCCGTATCTGGAGTATTGTGTCCAGTTCTGGTCACCACACCTCAAAAAGGATATAGTTAAATTGGAAAAGGTGCAGAAAAGAGCGACCAGATTGATTCGTGGGCTGGAGCACCTCCCTTATGAGGAAAGGCTACAGCGTCTGGGGCTTTTCAGTCTAGAAAAAAGGCGCCTGAGGGGGGACATGATTGAGACGTATAAAATTATGCATGGGATGGAGAGAGTGGATAGAGGGAAATTCTTCTCCCTCTCGCACAACACCAGAACCAGGGGACATGCACTAAAATTGAGTGGAGGGAGAGTTAGAACAGACAAAAGAAAATATTTCTTTACCCAGCGTGTAATTCATCTGTGGAACTCCTTGCCACAGGATGTGGTGATGGCACCTGGCCTAGATGCCTTTAAAAGGGGTTTGGACAGATTCATGGAGGAAAAGACCATCACAGGTTACAAGCCATAAGCAACCTCCTGGTTTTAGAGGTTTTAGAAGTGGGTTTTCTCTGTGCCAGGTGCAAGGGAGTGACGATGGGAAACAGGTTATCTTGTTGTCTTGTGCTCCCTGAGGCATCTGGTGGGGCCACTGTGTGATACAGGAAGCTGGACTAGATGGGCTTTTGGCCTGATCCAGCAGGGCTCTTCTTATATTCTTATGTTCTTATTCCTTTATTTTGAGGAGGTCTCTGTGACTCTCTTCCCCCCCACACACACACACACTGCAGGATGTAGGTGGTTGGCATGGCTGCATTGGCACTGGAAACGTTGGTTAGGATTGGGATGTGCATTGATCATGGCTTTGTCAGAAAATATAAGGATTTTATGGGGAAAATATACAAACTGTACCTTTTTGTCAAGCAATGTACGTTGAAAGGGTACCAGAACATGAAAGAAGGGGGAGGGGTCAGTTTCACTTATGTAAGGGTGGTTATATATATAACAATGGATTGTAGATAGTAGGTCTGCTATGATACCATTTGACAGCAAATGGGATTGTAGATAGTAGGTCTGCTATCCTTCATTATGTGTTTGCCTTACACATTATACATAAGTTTCTTTTTTTTAAAAACCTGCAAAGCAGATCTCCATTCATATTCTGCAGTGTATTGTGCAAAGAGCAATCTATTCATGTCAGTAAGGGATTCAGCATCAAGAAAGATTTGTAGTGCAGCTTTTCAACACAGTTGGGAAAGAAATAACTTTTACCTTCCAACTACTATTCCAAGTTCTTAAAATAGTCTTTCAATCTTCAGGTGGTCTGCTATTGAGGTAGTTTCTCTGGCAGTCAATTCAATCCTTCCCATACAACTTTCATACATTTCTATTTTTGTCTTTCTATCCCCAATTTTTAACTCTATTTTTCTATCAACTCTGTACTGGAGAATTGGTCATTTGTGAGGCTCACTGCTTTTCCATGTGTTTTTGGCTTTTCTTTGCTTTTTTTTTTTAAAACAATATGGAGTTGAGTTAAATCCTCTTGGAATCCATATTTTAACTGGATATATCAAGAGACCTCTTGTCCAACAGTGATGAAATGATGGATTAACAGCTGTCAAATAATAACCCTCTATTTAAAGCATTAATTTATTAGAACTGTAAAGAAGAATTTTATGCCAAGTACCTAGCTAAGTACCTAGTACCCCCAAAAAACAACAACAATTGGTAGCATACTATTGTGGATCAATTGTGACCTATTGGTAGTACTACCACTTCCTCATTAATAAATGGAAAGAATATCTATCATCTATCATCTATCAATCTCTGTGTGTGGTTGGTTGGTTAGCATAAAAACCAGTTCTCTGCAATGCTATATATACCTTTCCTGGGAGTAAGTACGACTGAACTCAGTTCAGTGTGACTTGCTTTTGAGTATATATGCAGAGGATTGTGCTGAAAAGGAGAAAGGTGGGACAGCAAAGGAAGGCAGGGGTGTTAAAATCAAGCGACAAATAAAACTGATACAATTTCTCTATGTACTTTCCCCATCTTACTTATGCTATTCCAGGTTTCTGATCCTTGTACCCATTCTTTTCAATGTGGGTGGATGAGACCCCATGAAGCACCAGATCTTTCTGATGTTAGACCTGGGTAAATGCACAAATTGGTGCATGTGACCCCACGTTTTATACCATGTAGGTATTAAGCAGGTTTCACCTATGGAACTGGGTACTACAACTGAGTCCCTGAATCTTCTGGAAATCAGGTGAGTTTCATGATCCAGTGGGCTGGTTCAATGTCAGGTCCTTTATCTCCAATCAGTTTGGAAAGAAGCTGCTCAGACAATAAACCCCACCACAATAGTGCAAACATGGCTACTCTCATCAAATGACTCAGCGTCCCTTTAGGATGCCGGGATAGCACAAAAGCCTCTGAGGTGACAGACGGGACCGAAACAGGTGAAAAATAGAACAGCAAATGGAAAGATCAAGGACTTTGACCACAATGCCACTCTTCTGAAATTCTGACACACACTAGCATAACCAAGCGATAGAACTCGGATGCGCTGGCAATTGATTGTGTGAGCTGGCCCTCTGAGTGTTGCACTCTTCAAGTGATGAATATGCATGCATAAACCAGCCACAAGTGTACAGTAATCAAAAGAAGAGAAATTAATGTTGTATGGACGAGACCCTCAAATGGCAGAATTTCCCTGTCTGGCTTAGTCTTGATAAAGCAAGAATTGGTGGCTATGAGGGTGGGAGGGAATGATGGCCCCAGTACTGCTTAAAGAGAAATTTTTACCCCATACCAACACTAATGCCTAGTTGTGTGGGCCAGCAATTGCTTCAGTGCAACAGCTCATTGGTACACAAACTATAGAGTACCATCCATAGCAATTCAGCTAAGGAACAGTTTTGAAAAACGCATGATTGTCTTAGATATGGATTTAAAGATGCGTGTGCGTGTAAAGGTATTGTCAAGGTAATTAAACAAGTAGTTTACTGCTGATGTTAAGCCATAAATTGTCACTGTTCTAAAACAATAAACTGGAATGCATGAATATGTCCGTTCTTCACGCATGTGTGCCGCATGGACATATCCACGCATGCGCAAAGTACGTATCAGTGCGCATGCGGGAAGAAGTCAGGAAGAGTCAACGTGGCACGGTGTGCCCCCCCTAGCAGCATTAAAAACAGGTCGCCTGCCCAGGCACGAGCCGCGCCGTGGGGGGGAATCACTCCGGAGTCGACGGCAGAAGAAGACGCGCACCGCCCCTGTCCTATAAGCGGCCAGAAAAATGGCGGTGGCTGTGATTTTTTTGCTGCACTGCTGGCAAATTGCGGCAGCGGTGCGGGTCATGTGGGGGGATGCCACATTATGGGGGGGCGCCTCCCTCAGCGGAGGCTGGCTATGCCTCTGCATTTTACACATTCAGATGCCCTTCCCTTTCATTTGCCTACTTTTTGCTGGTTTAACTCTTGGATTACAGCCCTGCTATTTTTATTATGTCATTTACACATTTCCTGTAGTTGTTGCCTCTTTTCTTCACTATGCTTAGACCTTTATCTGATCTACGGTTTAGATGCAAAATTGATTAGCCAAATTTTATTTAAATTCACATTTAGGAAACACAAGTCCCGTTGGGAAGCTGTCAAAAACGAAAAGACTTTTTGGCCAATCCTTAAATGCATTCATTCATTATGCATGCTATGAATATATAACTGGGACCACGCAGTAATAATAAAGGCAGAATTAAATTGCAGGGTGCCTGCCATGTGTGGCTCCATTTATAGCAGCCCTTAGATTGATTACACATACTGTTTATAGTGGATCTCGCTGCAACTGTATAGGAGAAGACAGCAATTAGGAGGTCTATGTTTTTCTATCTTACTTTTTTCAGTTTCTAACGTATGCTATGCATGCCATTACCATCTACGTTCTATTTTAACTTTACGTATTGAGAATGGGACATGCATGATTCATTCCCTTTTTTGTGATCTCAAGCCTTGTGCAGATGTCTAAATGCATGGATAATCAACATGCGCAAATGGAAACAAGATCGCACCTGCTGACCTCACCACTGACCTCCATGTGCTGCTCAGCCCTTCCACACAGAGCCTGTGCATGAGATCCATACCCTGCAAACAGCGGCGTCACTAGGGCACGCGCCGCCCTGTGCGAGGGCGTGCGCGCCGCCCTAATGACCCCCGACAGCCGGCCGGCGAGGATGCTCGCCGGCCGGCTGTCTTGGGTAGGAGGAGGCCTCGGAGCGTCCGCCCTCGGCGGAGCTCCAAGGCCTTCTGAGGGAGGCCCAATGCGTGACGTCATATTTATAAGTTTTCGCGCATGCGCAGTACGTTTCTGAGGGCAAATTTGCCCTCAAAAGTTCTGCGCATGCGCTAAACCTTGTCCGCCCTTCCCGCCGCGCTCCAGCGACGCCTCTGCCTGCAAAAATGACCATGTAGAGCTTTCCCAGGTACTTGGGGGGGTATGGTCAAGGGGCACATGCTGGCGCAGTCTTGCTGAACTAAGTTTTGGTCTGTTCAATACCTGAATGACCACCCAGGAACCCCTAATATTGCCTTGAGTTCCATGGAGGAAGAAAGATGGAATCTGAATGTAATCATAAGTATTGATTATTCCCACATCCTATCCCTCCCCAATCCTATCCCTCCCCAACCCAGAGCATGCAGTGCCATTGACAGAGTGCGCTTCATGCTATGGACTGGCAGGAGACCAGAAAGTCCAGGACAGATAAGTAAAGAACATTTTTACTTCTACATAAGCTGCCTAGTTTCCAATGGGTCTCCGCAGACCTGCCCCAGCTATTTAGCTGGCGTAAATCTCTGGGGGTGGGTCCAGGCCAAGGGGGTATAGAACCTTGCGTGCACTAGTGCTGATGAGATATCCACCCCCTCCAGCCCCTGAGCTGCCCCAGCCTGCTCCTCACCCCAATCAATCCACAATCCTCCCCCGAACTGTCCCCGCCATTGACATTTGTGACCAGCGGAGATTCTGCAGGCTGGTTGTACCCACTTGCGGCCTCCAGCTGTTTGCACTGGCATGTGGCCCACAGAACAGTGGAGCGGCTTTCACACTGGAACTTATGGTGGCAGATCGCAAGATCCACCACCATAATGCCTGGATAGAATTGGGCTTTTAGTAATTTCCACTGCGTTCCTGTTTATAAGTGTCTGTGAGCGCCTGTTTGGTGTTCTTTTTGGATACAGAGACAAGGAACAGAGCAGTGGGAGACAGAAAGAAGCCAGGATTTATTACCTTGCACGAGCAACAATTCCCTCAAACAGACAAAACACAATACAGCATTCTTACGTCCCTCCAAATAGAAGTGGCACCTCCCTTCTACTGGATGTGTCCTTCTCGTGGGCAAGTTTGCATGTCGCTCATCCCCACCTGACCACACGCAACGAATGAAGCCTGACGAATGGCGTTTTGAGCCCCCTTTGATACACTTCCATGGGGGGAAAGTAGCTGATGCCCTGATCCCCTGAGATGTTGCTTCATCAGGTGTGTGACCTCGGCTTAATGCCCAGAACATCTCCTGGCAAGGGAAGCATCTTTACTAGCAGGTGCAAACTAATGAAGTGTGACTCAGCACTTTCACCCAAAAAATAACCCTAAAGTGGGGGAACAAACTAACCATTGGGAAGAACCTGTGCAGACCACTATCTCCTCGACATACATAGGTCTTCCGCAATCTGCCAATACAGGAAGTATGTTGGTAATTTTGTTTAAAAAGTATAAAAATCAAGATGGAAATGCACCTTCAGAATGTTCCTATATGGACAAATGACTGAACATTGTTGCCAAGAAGGATAGTGTTCTTCATTGCACAACATTTGAGAAAACTCCTTTTTTATGTCAGTGACTGTTAACCATGGTTATTAGTTAGAACTCCCATGTTCAGAAGCAATATCTTTCTGAATACCAGATGCTGGAAACAAGCAACAGGAGACTGGTATGACCTTTGTGCTCTGAGAGTTCCAAGCAGCTCAGTGTGGTCCACTTTTGGAAAGAAAAAGCGCGAGTGGATGACCTTTGGTCAGATTCAACAAGGCAATTGTGACATTCTTATGTTCCTTGATAAGGATTCATAGTTAGAGTGGTAGTTCTTTCCTTGAAAGAGAAGGTGTGAATTAAATCATATTCAGTTGTGGAAAATGCGGCTGTTTTTTTGATAAGTGAAATGGGTGACTCTGGCAATTTGACCGCCACTACCTCCTCTTTGGAAGACTGTGTTCAGAATCCTTGCTGACTCAAGGATTGCCACAAACTCACTAGCCACAAACTCACTAGCGGCCCAATCCTAGCTAACTCCCCCCCCTGCAGATGCAGCTACGCCACTGGAGCGTGCGCTGCATCCTATGAGGGGGCAGTCCCAGAGGTCTCCTCCAGGTAAAGGTACATTTGTTCCCTTGCCCAGGGGTAAGCCTCCAATGCTGCGATGGGTCTACTTGGATGCAAGTCCAAGTAGACCCAGAAAGATGAATCAAGGTCGGGAAGGAGATACGTTATCGACGGTTCTGCTGTAACAGTAAGCCGTATTTTATTGTTGGCGCACAGTTATAATATTTCTAGCCTGATCCTATGCACAGTTATAGGTTTGCATATCCCCATCACTTTGTTTCTACAGCAGCCACTCTGTCCCCTGAAAAGCTTCTGTTGAGGGACCCTTGGGAATGGAATAAAGTGGGGCCTCGGGTCTGTGGGGAAAGAAGCAAAGCCCCAAAATGGATGGAGACACTACTGGATTATCTGGATCCATTTCAGTCTGGCTTCAGGCCGGGGTTCAGGACAGAGAAGGTCTTGGTTGCCTTGGTGGATGACCTGCTCCAGGGAATGGACAGGGTGAGTGTGTCCCTGATAGTCCTTCTGGAGCTCTCAGCGGCTTTCGACACCATCAACCATGGTGTACCTCTGGCTGAGTTGGGGATTGGAGGCACCATTCTGGGGTGGTTCCACTCCTTGTTGGTTGACCAATCCCAGAAGGTAGTGTTGGGGGGATGCTTGTTCGGCATCCTGGCCTCTGAAGCATGGGGTGCCTCAAGGTTCCAATAAACTGTTCCAACACCTATATGAAACCGCTGGGAGAGGTCACCCAGAGATTTGAACTTGCGTGTGACCAGCTTCAGCTGGATTAGAGCCAATATTGTTCCAGGGACTTAGTTCCTACATTCAGAAAGTTTTTGGTTATCGAGTACATACATATACATCCCATGATTTCTATGTGTGAACCAAACCTGAGTCCCTGATTTTTGCTCTTCTCCCTGCCACACCCAAACCCATACCCACTGGATCCTTCTAGAATCCCTGGTGCATCTTCCCCCCCCCCCTCCTGCCTATCACCTTCTAAGTTATTTTCCCCTCTTGGCTCACTAATTTTCAAATAAGGCAGTGTGCTAAGGACTGACCTGGGCTTAACCTCCAAGACATCTACAGGCCTTCTTCTGATGTCCTTCCTTTGCACCCACTTCCTCCAGTCTCTGTAATACATGCTTCTTTCCCTGTCAATCCTCCGTTTTCCTGTCTGCTACCTGCTCCTTCGTAAATCAGGCTAAGCAGGTAGCTGCAGTCTGACTGGAATACTTAGAAAGGCAAGGAAAGGAGATGGCAACAGCTTTAACTTACACTGTCCAACCAAAGCAAACTTTAGAGTAATGACAGTCTAAATTTCAGGGTTTTACTTTTAAATGTCAGAGATTTGTCTATCCACCCCCCCTCCCCTCCAATGAAGAATGGTGCTTGTCTGACCTTAAGAAAATGAATCCTGAAATTACTTTTTTTTACAAGGAACTCATAAATGTGAAAGGGGAAATACAGTACAGTACTTCCTTTTTTTCCCTGTGAGTGACTGAGGCAAGAATTTTATGTATCCTTCTCTGTAAGGAGTGTGGGGAGGGGAAGGGGGAGAGATTTTGGTGGAGGATATTATACATCCGAATCGATAAAATCGGCACAGAGAGATTTCAAAGTTGCTTTCTCAAGAAATGGGTGGGTTTGTTGGTCCTGTGCCTCACGGCTTCTTTCTTATTGCACAATATGCACTGAACAGCAGAAAGGAGGACATCAGAAACCCCAGGGACTGCCGACAGCATTATGAATTCTTCCAAACTTATGGAATGGGAGAGCAAATGTCAATTTGTTCCACATTTCCAGGCAACAGAAGAGTTAGTAGTTTCCTTAACCTCACCTATTTGTAGCAGTCAGTGTTGTTGTAGCTAATACCCTTTGCTTCTGGCTTCCTTACAGCTTAAACAAAGTTCATGTAGATTAAAAAAAAAGGCTTGGAGAGAAACTGGTATTGGTCAATGGATACTATTTCCTGAGACTTTTGCATCATATCATTCATTACCCAGCATTCCTGTCTTCACTGGAGTGCCCCAGGCACTTGTTTTTGTTTTACCCCAAGGTCAATGCTAGGAATACATGGGTAGGAGTTATTGCTAGGAAAGCATGAAGTCCAAGCTGAATTAAAAGGACATCTTTTTTTCCTCTCCTCCTTTGCCCGTCCCCCCTATGGTATGAGAAGACTTTTGGAAATTTCCCAGGAGTGATGGTAATGGTCTGGCTTCTGACTCTAACCAACAGGGCATGGCACAAACATTCAGATATCTGGTCACTGGTTTTGTTTTTCTCCATTCAGGCCAACAAAGGACAATGGCTCAGGCCTCAACGTCTTTAATAGGTTAGAGTAGAGGGAGCTTTACCCTATCTTACTACTTGGTTAAAGGCTTGTGGGTTGTTTTTTCTTTCTTTTAGTAGACCTCTGAATAGTTTTTCTTCCTGTCTAGTTTTTCTGCCTGTTTAACAATGTCTGCAGTTCTTTATTGTAGTAAAATTCTTAGCAAAACTCAGCTTTGCTATATGTGAAACTAATTGATTCCCTCAACCTTGCTAACAATTTTGAGACTCCACCACCTTTTCAAGACACCAACTCAGTAGATTATGAAGAGGGAGTGTTGATCATTGGCCCCTTCTCCCCATCTTCTTTGTTTCTTTGCGCTGTAAGTTGCATCATACATCAGCTGTGAACAATCATGTCTACAAATAGACCAGCGGAGCAACTGCTCTGCCAGTCAGTCCATCTGAAGTTGATGAATCTAGGGCTTTCTCCAGAAGCTGCCTTGATAATGGGTTTGGATCAGGTGAGAGTAGTTGTAAGGCAGAGGCTGTCGGATATCGAGCGACAAGGGGACATTAGTAGAACTATAAATTTTCTGGCAGCAGAGAATGTTAAGATATGTTGTTGCTCCAGCTGCTTATCTGTCATTACTTCAGCTCCTTTCCTAAGGCTTTCTCCTCAGCTACGTGGAGAGCGCTTCCCTCAGCAGAGTGCATCCTGGGAGGAAAGAAGAGCCTTCGCGTGACCAGTATGTGAATCGTTAAGCCCTGCGGAGGCTTGAAAACGGCGTGATTTGGCCACTTAAAGGTAGAAACGGGCTTTTTAAACTTTTCACAGGTTTTTGAAAGTGGACACCAGTATTTGCGGAACAGTTCCCTCTGGATAGTGAGGGCCCACTGTACAAATCTTAGGAGTAAATCCTTTGCTATTGCGAGCCAAGCTGCAGCTGGTCTTCATGTCTTGGTTAGCTATCTCATAGCCTTCTTGGTAAGCAATCTCATTTCCACATTTTCTCTGTGCCAGGTGCAAGGGAGTGGCGACTGGACACAGGTATCTTGTTGTCTTGTGTGCTCCCTGAGGCACCTGGTGGGGCCACTGTGTGACACAGGAAGCTGGACTAGATGGGCCTTTGGCCTGATCCAGCAGGGCTCTTCTTATGTTCTTATGTTCATAGCATGTTAGCACTTCTCCCATCCTGTTTCCCTTCTCTGCTCTACTGAGCCTCCATCGAGTAAAGCAACACTTTGCATAGGATTGTGCTGTTAGGCTGCAACCCTATGCACAGTTATCCGGGAATGCGTCCCACTGAAATCGATTATGCTGTTAGTCTGTGCCACAAAGCATCTTCATGTGCAGCTCACAGACTCTGCCCCCTGTTCATCCTCTCGCTGATCCTGCTGTACTTCTGAACTCTGCGAACTTTGGTCTGTCGCTGGGTAATTTTCACGAACTTGGCTACCACCAGCTCCACCAGCAAATATGTTATTTTACTACATGTCAACCATAAAACACTATGAAATATTCCATTGTTTTTCTAACTATTTTCTGGGGAGTGCTGGCCCTTTGGGAACTTGTCAGGGGCTCCTCCATAAGAACAACAGCTGAAAGACAGCTTGTCCAGTACAAGTGATCTTCCTCTGCAGTGTGTAGCCACAGGGGAAGGCTGTTCCAGCAGACACACTGAATTAACAATGGGTCGGAATGAGTAGGACTGTGTATTTGTTTTGTAACAAATATTTTAAAGTGAACCAAACACGGTCCATTTCATTCAATTTCTATTCATTATGGAAATGATGTCAGGAAGCTCCAAATAAGCTGAATGGCATAACGCTGCTCAGTTCATTCAGATTCCTCATTTGTTTTTGCAATGCAGGAGACTGTGTTGCCTATAACACAACAGTGGAAAATGTATTTGAAGTTTAAAAGGGGTGGCAGAACTTCTTTTGGCAGCCCACAAATAACTCACTAAATTAATGTAATTTTAACAAACGAATACCACAACGAATAAAGACGTCAAAAGCGGAGAAGATCTATCATACCATGGAGAAGACTCTGCTATGTAATTATATCAAGTATGTGAGACAAGAGTTATCAAAAGTAGATATGGATATTTATCGGAACTTTAACAACATGAGTAATCTAATGTCTGCTTATGATTGGGACAACTGGGAAAAATCACTAGAAGATATATAGGACAACAGGAACAGTGGGTCAAAGAAAGACACGACAGGAAGTTTAATACACTGTGTGAAAGAAATCAACAAGAGAAAAAAAGAGGAACAAACAAAGAATTCCCAGATTTGGTTATCAATTTGTCTGATTGTGTGCTTTCAGAAACACCAAAGTCATTATACAAAGAGGTAGGATATATAGGTTTAAAAGCCATGCAAAAATTCTATAATCTTTATGTTTAAAAACAGTAAAACACATCTGGAAACGTGTAAAACCCAAATTTAAAAATGATAAAACACTATTAAAATCACACGATGTTTCATCCACAGGCTGTGGACCTCCTCAGGTGTAAGAGCAGTGAGCTGCCAATATGTTAAGGCACTGGGGCAGACAAGTCTACTCTTTTACTATGGAAAACAGGAAACATGGGGCTCACTGCCTTTTTTTGGATGTATTGGTGTCTAGGAGGGAGGACGTGACCTGTGCGTACAAAGTATATAGGAAACCTACACACACTGGTCGATATCTAAATAGTGCGTCTAACCATCACCCTGCCCAGAAGAACTCACTGATGAACTCATTAATATATAGAGCCCTTAATGTGTGTAATCCCCCCTCATTGCCTCATGAAAGGAAAACCGTGAACTTTACTAGCAAATGGTTACACCTTAGTTCAGGTGAACAAGGTATGGGAGAGACAGATTCACAAACAGCAGAATAAGACCAGTATGGGACAAGTTATAGAAGAGGAACAAAGGACTTCTATATTTTTACCGTTTATTAAGGGAACCACTGATAAAATTGGAAGAGTGATGCGATAACATAACATCAGGACAATTTTTAAACCAACACGGAAAATCTCTCAATAGTTGAGAAACCCAAAGGATCTTAGACCACCACTGTCCACACCAGGAGTTTATCGGGTCCCATGCAGTTGTGGACAAGTCTACATAGGAACCATGAAACGTTTCATTTCCACTAGGATCAAAGAGCACCAACCAGCTTGCAGACTAGGGCATTTAGAACAATCTTCCCTGGCAGAGCATATGAATGGCACTGGTCATTGTATTGATTTTGAGGCCACAGACAGATTGTGCCAGGTGTCAAACTATAAAGCAAGACTTAATTTGGAAGCTATAGACATTTTCAAACATGGAAAGCGGGTCCTTAATCGGAAACAGGAATTGTCAGCAATTAATAAAATTTGGACTCCTTCATTGAGTAACATTGCAGGAACCCAGACAACCACTAGGGGCAGTAACAGGGGATGACAAAACTAGATCACTATCGGTCAATGTTTTGACGTCACAGTTCCGGTGCTAATTAGCTTCACTGCGGAATGCGCGCCAAAAATTTCTTTAAATGCTGGCAAGTTAATGTAACATGCACCATCTTCTTGCCCATTGTAGGCTTTTAATTGCATCTGATGATATTCACATTTTATGAATGAAACGTCATGCAGTGTGTTTTAAAATGATTTTTATTGCATTTTGAAAGAGACTTTTAGGTATTTTTATTGCAACTCCTTGCATTTTAAACAGACTTTTAAAGTTTTTTTTTAAACAGACATTTTTGAAGTTTTAATTGCATTTTAAACTTTTGTGCTTTATGACTGTAATCCCATTGAAGATGTTTCGTTCTCTGAATAAAGTTTTTGTTAGTGAAATAAATAACACTAAAAAAACCTGTTATACAGTGGCGTCACTGGAGCGTGGCAGGGGCGGCATGCTGCGGGGGGGTGACGCGCATCAAGGGGTGCTGCACCGGCTCCGCGCGTCACCCTCTGAGGCTGGGAGAAGGCTTCGGAGCAATCTCCCGGGCCGGCCCCTTCTGACTAGGCCTATGTGTCATTTTTTTTAGCATTTTTGCACATGCATACAAGCTTCTGAGGGCAAGAGGGCAGCCTTTTGCCCTCAGGAGTGTTGTCGACGTGCGGAGGCCTTCTCCAGGACTTGGCAGGTGATGCGCGGAAGGGTGACTCTTCGGCGGCGGCGCAAATTTGGGGTGGTGCGCGGGGGGTCATGGGGTGATGTGTGCCAGCAGAGTGGTGGGCAGGGGCTGACGCACGGCCACCCACCCTAGGGTGACGTGCACGGCATGACGCCAATGCTGTTATACGCCCTTAATTGTAAGACTCAGCACTGCGTCATATAAAATGAATGTGCATCCTAGAACAGGCCCCAGGACTCTTTTCAACGAACAGGAATTTGGTGGCATATATACAGACATTTATTTGCAAATTCTAAAATAGAAAGTGTATCCTAAAGGTAAAATATTTTTAAAACTACTGTGATATGCAGTTGCGTGTCAGCTGTCTAATACTACAAAGTATAAACTGTCAGATTTCAAATACTGACGTCAAATATTACTGACTGTCAAATATAGGCAGCAAATATTCAGAGAACATTGAACACCAGTATTCAACAGGAGGTAATTCTGGGAATCTTTGGCAGCACATTTGCTTGAGTTCCAGTTCAAACTGATTTGAATGGGACTTAAACCCAATTAACAGTCCAATCCCATGCCAATGCAGCTGTGCCAAAAAGACTCGTGCTGCATCAGGCAAGAAGGAAGTTCTAGAGGTCTCCTCTGGGTAAGGGAACAATGAAATAACTGGGGCAGGTCCAGGTGTACCTGAGCTGCAGATTGGGTCCAGGAAGTGGGGTTAGATTCGGTGGCTGCCACTGCAGCCGAACCCGCCCACTTCCTGGTCTTGATCCTCCCTGGCCCCATCACCACCCTGCTCTCCCCATTCTGTCATCCCCCTGCCATCTCCTGTCCCACCTCCCTTGCCGACTTTGTGCACTGCTAGAGGCTCTTTTGCGACTGCCATAAGGTAGTCTCCGCTGGCAGAACACTATTTCCACCAGTGGATAGGCCCTTTAGCATTGGGACATAACTTTAGCTAGATTGGAGCCATTGACGTTGATGTGAAAATAAAAACCCAGTTTTCAATTGGGTCCGTTGTCCAAGAATCAGACATATTTCAGAAGGTGAATGTTTAATATAAAACTGTGGTAAATTTTGAATTGAATAAATACACTGAGAATGTAATGGAGATCATAAATTAGTAGATTGTTTAACTGCCACATGAAGATATCGTTAGTAATGAAAATAATTATAGGTCTCTTAACGGAAAGATCTTCACAGACACTGCTCCAAATGTAGTAATTGGCAATCAATTAAAGTTAAAGTTAAGGAAATAAATCAATTTCTGTGTAAGCTGATTATTTCCTACTCTCCTCTCTAATGAATTTGGGAGGGGTGATATAATAAAGTATTTTCTTTGTGGTTTTAACTTTGTCTTTTCAATAAATGATCGTCATTTATCTATTAATTCCAGGGCCTCTGAGAGGAATTTTATCTGGGGGTACAAAGTTTCTTTTGGGCCCCTTCTCAGACAGGGAGGGGCAAAACGGCTGGAAAAGTCTACAGAGCCCAGGTCTACCAGGCTTCCCGATGTGGTTCCCAGGTCTACCCACCCGGCCTCCCGGTTGGCCCAGCCTCAGCCTTTCACACTCTGTGAGGCCAGCTGAGATCCCAGGAAATTTCTGGGGGGTCCTCCTTTGGCTCCTGGGCCCCCTTTTTTGACCCTGGGCCTGGGTACCCCCCTCTCATAGGCCCTGATTACTTCATCTGCACACAAAATAGACAATCCAGCTGCTCCCTTGTATGTAGATCACAGAACTGGTTGTGCAGAGTAGGACCCTCCCAGGCCAAAAGATGGGCCTTTTTTTCCCTGATGCCTTTCTCAGCAGCCCTTGGCTGGGTGCAAGTTGTGCTGAGCAAAACATAGTCAGTTGTTAGCTCCTGAATTGGTGTCTGCACGTGGCACTCTTGGGAGAACGTCAAGGTACCACACCTTAGAAGAGCCCAGCACGGACACCAGACCCTTCCTTTCCTGTCCCTATTGCTAAGTGGTTGAAACTGCGTTGGGGCAGGAATTGGAGAACTAAAATACGCAAGAGAAAGAGAACTCCAGTCTCCCAGCACTAAGTGTCAAGAAAAACCTAAAATGGGAGCAGGAAGGAGGTAACAGTGGCGTCGTTATAATGGGGCTGGGGGGGAGCAAATGCCCTGGGTCACTGGTGTCGCTCTAGGTGGTGCGGAGCTCTAAGTTCCGCTGCGCTCCGACCCACACATGCCCGTATGAGGCGGCCCCACCCCCTCGCCTTCGGAGCCTTTCAGAGCAACGAAAACAATGCGCAGGTCTCCCTGCTTGTTGCTATCGCTGCCCTGAAAGGCTCCGAAGGCGAGGGGGCGGGGCCGCCTCATACGGGCATGTAATGGTGGGTCGGAGCACAGTGGAACTTAGAGCTCCGCCCCACCTAGAGCAACGCCACTGCCCTGGGTGACAACCGTGGACTCCTCACGAGGAGGAGACGCAACATAATTTTTGAACTCCATGACTGCTTTTTTGCACCCAGGGGGCTGCGTGAGCAGCCGCGGAGCACAAACGTGCCAAAATTGGTGCATTTGTGCGGCCTTCCCTCCCTCCCCGAGTTCTGGAAGGCTTCAACTGAAGCCTTCCGGGAGTGCAGGGGGTGTGGCGATGACACAAAACATATCATTGTCCCCCCCACGTGACCCAGCTCGCAATGCAACTGGGAGGTAACAGGTATTAGCTAGGGGCACTGTTCCCACTCAGTTGTGTGGCTGCACGGCCCAGCCAAGCTCTGCACAGTGTGGAGCTCAGCAGTCCGGAAGTTTGATGATGGCATGATGATGTCATCGCCGAACGTCTGGAGGTGGCTTCGCGATGAGCTGCAAGGCTATGCAACTGTCAAAGGGGTCCATGCACTGGCACAGACCCCTTAGAGGGAATGGTGGCCATGGGCCCTCTGGGGTATGAGTTCTTGGCATTTGCCTGAGGATGCTGATGTGCTGATGTTGGGCCTGAGTGCACACAGTATCAGCTACAGTAGTTTGCCTCCTGCTTCCTGAGATGGAGTGTTTATAATATGCTGTTGCTGCCACCAGCACTTTTACTGTCCTTCTCCCACCCTTCCTCCCCTCACTTTGCTGCTACTTTTGCCGGCAGAAAACGGATCAATGTGGCTGGTATCCACAGTGGGTTGAAGGGAGTCGAGGTGTACACACACAGAGAGAGACACCCCCCCCCCGTAATCTGCTGCTGATGCAACCCGCATCCCCATGGATGGGCTCCCCCTGTCTACATAGTATTGTGACAATATCCCATTCACTGCTTGATCCCTGACTGGACAGGATCCTCATGTAACCCTTCAAGGAAAGAAGTTGGAGGGAACACAACGGCACTGAACAGGATTGAAAGAAGGTGAACATTTACACCAAGAACGTTTGTTTGGAGGAAATGTTTCTACTCCACTGTGGTAGGTGGTTATTATGCAAAAATTGAAATTGGAGAATATTCAGTGCAGCTTGAATCAAAACGCGAGTGACAATCAAAAGTGTGTAATTTTACGGTTGGTTTTGAGCACGCGTACATCTCTTGTTTCAGTGCAGTGAAACAGATGTGAGTCTGATAATTAGACATGTTCTGTATGCCATTTTCCAATAGAATTATCTCCCTAGATTTAGAGTTTATCCATTGAAATGGCTCTGGACCGACACACAGCTATTGCATATGTGGCAGAACTGGTCTTCTCTGAGGCAAACAGATGTGGAGATTTGCTGGGGAGAAGCAGGGCACCTCTCTCACCGACTGCTTTTCTCTACTTTTCCTGCAGCTGGGAAGCCAGCCCCATGTTGCCATGGTAATATACTGGGACAAGTAAGTCACAGGGAAAAGCAGTGGTGAGGGAAGAAGAGTTAAGGACCCGTCACTCTCCCCTGAAAAATCCACATTTATCGAATGTCCTATTGCTCTCGACGCAGTACTGCGCTGAAATTGAGTCACTGTGCAGGAATGAGGTAGTAAACAAGTCATGAATCACACCTCTACTGAATATTGTGACATTCAGTACCGGGCACATCACTGTGACATCTTTAAAAGGGAGCAGGGAATAACACTCAGCCAGGAGAAGTCAGATTGTCACAACAGATAAACACTTTGGGGAGTGCAGTGAAAGCTCTTGTCAAGCTTTAGGCTCTCTCTTTTTGCAAATATGTTCATTACAAACTATGCTTTTGCCTCAAGCTGTCATTGGTCCCACTTCATTAGCCGCTTATGAGGCCATGGCTGATCCACTACGCTTGCTGTTTAGAAAGGAAATGTTGCCATGGGGGGGGGGGGGGGAGGATACAAGCTTCATTCACTGGACTTGCATGTTTCACTTCGCTCCTATGCTGAAGTGTTGGACTTAACTAACAAGATGAGCTGAAAAGCCGGGACCGTGTTTTTGCAAATTATCATTCTACTCATATATCAGGAAGGGTTGCTTGGTTTGAAAGGGAAAAAAATACTGCATAGTCCACGTGGATTAGACAAACACCAGTGATGTAGATTTGAATCTATTGACTCGGACTCAAGTCGTGTCAATGACTTGACTCGGATTTGACTCGGCGATTGTAAAAGGCTTGAAAGACTCGACTCGAGACTTGGAGCCTTTTATGACAAGTCGAATTTTATTCAGGTTTAAACCCATTTTCCCCATTAAATAGATAGGGACTCACAACTCACAACCAAAGACTCGGGACTTGGGGGCAAAGACTCGAGACTTGACTTGAGACTTGGACCCAGAGACTTGGGACTTGACTCAAGACTTGGAGTCAGAGACTTGAATCTCATCCCTGAAAAACACTAGCATTGCATTGTTGCCAAGGTCAACATTGCAGGGGTAATGTTTTTTCAGTTTTCACTTGAAGGTTGAAGAAATTGTAGGGATGGGGGCAAGGTGGCATCAGGGAAGGAAAGGCCCATCTTTTGGCCTGGGAGGGTCCTACTCTGCACATCCAGTTCTGTGATCTACATACAAGGGAGCAGCTGGATTGTCTCTTTTGTGTGCAGATGAATTGATAGATAGATGATGATCATTTATTGAAAAGACAAAGGTAAAACCACAAAGAAAATACTTTATTCTATTGGAAAACTGTGAGTAAGGCTACCACCCAAAGTTGTGCCATTATCCAGGATGGGCTGTAGGTCATTGATGATATTTTGGAGCGATTTCAGCTGGAAGATTTAGGTGAAAACCAGTGGTATCCTATCATTTTCTCGTGTGTGTGTGTGTGTGTGTGTGTGTGTGTGTGTGTGTGTGTGTGTGTGCGCGTGCGTGTGCGTGCCCCCTGTAGTATCAGTCTGGCCCTGCCATCTGAACCCATCTCCATTCTCAGGTCTTCTGCCAACAATTATCCCTATTATTTTCAAACTACACATTTTGTTCTACAGTATTTTGCACACCAAAAAATAATAATAATAAAATACATCCTTTCTCATGCACATTAATTGCATTAGTGGGTATAGAAAAAAACAGGAGATGCAAAAGCTGTTGTTATCCATTATATCTGTCATTATGTTTAAAAGTTATGGCCATTGATGTTCTTTTGTTGGTGGCCATCTTGTTTTTTTTTTTTTTTTTGGAGAATGGTGACCTTTTGAGCTTCAAAATACAGCTTGACAAACAACAGGTTCCACTTCAGCATTCCTTAATTCTTTGGAAAAAGTGGTTTGCTCACATTTCCTCAAAAGTGCCTTATGATATGAACCTTATGTAGCTACATTTCTGAGAAACTGCCAGTTGTCCTTCTGCTACCCTTTTCTTCAGGTATTCTCCAGCTTTCCCATCATTGGGGACTGAACCTTGCCAGCATTCAGGCCCACACAGCTGACAAAAGTTATTAGATCACTCCCAGTTTCTCTTCATACTCTCGCTTGAAGAATTCCTTATTGCTACCTGACGCAGGTTACTTTTGTTCACTCAGTACATGAAGCAACATAACAGTGTCAAGAAGATTTATTAGATCTTTGTCACAATGTGTCTGGCACTAAAATTAATGTTCTATTCAAAACACATGCCCATGATGGGCCGGCACTTGTAAACTGACTATTTGGGGTCAGTTTTCCAGACCAACACTCAAACAACAGTTTTAAGAGTGGTGGTGGGGGTTGAACTTCAATTGATATTTGAACGTATTAACCAGCCCCATTTGATATTTGACTTCTTAATGCCAAAAATTGAACCTAAATAGGGATTTATGGTATATTGTTGAAAGCGTCCAGCTCAACCAAAAGAAATGCATGACCCATCATTTCCTGCAATACTCATCATGTGCCAAAGGTGAAATGCTTGTGGCAGGAAAGCCTGTGGTGACACATATTAGCTGAACTAGTGTGGTGTCATAGAATGTTCATGAATATCCCAACAGCTCAGCAATGTTTTTAGCCCAGAGTATACATACCTGTAATAAGAATTCTGAGAAATATTTTGACACACATGTTGTGAGGGACAAGAGCTTGTGAAAAGTGCTCCAACAAGTACCTTCTCACCATGGTTCCCATCATCAAAGTTCCCCTTTGATGACCAAAGAGGTATAGCCCCCCATGCCAAGCCCTATCATCTGAGCTATAGTCTCCCTGATAGGGGCTTATATACTGGGGCTTGCCGTGATTGGCTGCGTGGTATCCTATGCTCCGTTATAGGAAGTGAGCAGGGTGGGGGTGGCAGGGGGTGCAATTTTCTAGTGTTTTCCCCTTCCCCATTGCTTTCCAATAGGTTTACTCATACCTACATCAGCTCTGTCATTGGCATAGCTTTTTCTGATATCAGGAGCACATCCATCATATACAAAGAGATTGTTATTTGTAGAATCATCAGCAGAAAAACATGCATGTTTTGAGGAACCAACCAAGGTAGAAAAGAAAAAGAGAAGGAATAAATTCAAGTCCTCTGTTCTTCAACACACTGGAATAAAGAGTGGACTATTTTCCTTTTTCTTCTGGTGGGGTGTATTTCCAGTTCAATCCTATGAATATTTATTCAGAAGTAAGCTCTACTGAGTTCAATAAGACTTACTCCCAGGTAAGTGTTATAGGATCATAGCCTAAATTGATGGCAGTAATCAAGCATTATTTAAGTTGATGCGGGTAATCAAAGTGGGCGGGGATTTGAAAGTGACATAAATTTACCTTAACATCTGCCTAATCTGCTATTTCTTATTTAGCTGTGAAGTGTTTGCATTTGTGAGCCAAAAGTGCTGTATAAGCTATCTTTAAATTATTTTATATTGAGTTCCCTGCTAAAACCCATTCATTAGAAATTTTATTGTTATCAGCCACAGTGCAGAGCTCCACTGCTACACCATAAGGTGGAAGAAGTTGTGATTTTTACGACTTGGCTACATTAATTAATTTATTAAATATTAATGATGGAAAAGCAATTCAAATGATGCTCTATGAACGGCCCCTGCAATGCTAACATGTTATTACCCCATTCATCAGCGCCTGTGCTTGAGATGTACGGAGTAATATAACGGTTAGATGAGGTATATTCAAACCATATGTTGTTAATCTAGTTAATGGAATATCAAATATATAGCTGACTATTACATCGGAGACTTAACAATATACATTTATGCACAGACATTTCCATCTACCACAGAAGGATGATTACGCTGTCATTTGGACTTCAGATGAGAAGGGCTAAATTAATGTGTGCAATGACCAGGTACACTGTTGTAATTCCATTGCTACCTATGCTGCAATCGATAGGCGTATACACACATGACTGAGCAGTGAACAGCGTTTTCAGCTTACCTCTTAAGAGTTGGGTTATGCATTCAATTCGTATGAAAAAGTGAGTTAGACTAGAGCAAGGAAAGTCTGGTACAAAGAAGGAGATGGTGGGATGGACAGGGGAAAGTGGATAAGGATAGGAAGGCTGCTGCCTGCAATGGTATAATTGCTTTAGTTAAAATTGATCTACAGTTTTGTGTTCCACAATGCGTGACTGAGCTGGCTCTCTACAGAAGATGCCATTTTCATTTTCATTAGTTCTTTACAAAAATGCCAACAGGGTTAGCAGGATTTTCTAACAGCAGTGGTTTGCAAGCCCTACAGACATGTCAAACCACCAAGACAGCATAGACACTGACATCCCTGAACCCATCCACCCCTGTTGTTGTTAGGTCCTTCTTGTGCACATCAGGGACATTTGGGATGCTTTCACAAAAGCTGAAAGCCTTTTATACACGTGCACTAGAAATTCTCTGGTTTCAGGTCCATTTCCTGAATCTATTATTAACCTTTCTTATATTTTAAGATATGGTAACTGTTTTGGTCCGTTTTAATAATACATGCTACTTCAGAATGAATACAACGTACACCAAGAAGAAAAGAGCAAGAGGAGGAGCTGATATAGTGATTTTTTGGGCATGAATATCCAGTAAGTGTTACAAATGTGCAGGGTTGGCTTCAGAGGGTAGGCCTGCATTGTTGCCAAAAGTGCTCTAAGGCAGTGGTTCCCAAGCTTTGTAGCACCAGGACCCACTTTTAAAAACAACACTTGTATAACATGCACACACAAGAAAGTTACAGTGTCTGCAGGGGCCAAGTGCAAGTGGCTCATGGCACAATTCAGTGGAAGACATTAGCTTTTATTGTGCAGATAACAATACAATAACTGGGAAGGAGAATAAAAAAGAAATGCAATGGAATCTATGCAACAATCACTCACACAAGTACTGTAGGCCCTAAACATAAGCAGTTTCTAGCCTAGGTATAGAGAAGGAATAGGAAATTCTTACAATGAGAAGGTGGTGGAACAGAGGAAGAGATTAAGGAGGGGGAGCAGAATGTAGGAAAATCAGGAGGGTTCCTGAGGGGGAATAGGGGCTCAAGAATCAGGGGTTATGCTGTGGTGGGAAGGGAGGAAGACAGGTGTAAAAACTGGGGGAAAGAGGTAAAAGGAGAAGAGGTAAGCATGGGGGTGGAACCTGAGCCAGTGGGAATGTACGTTTCAGGGGCACACAGGGTCCCAGAAATTATTTGTGCCCCAGGGTGTGCTGGACCCTGGCTCCAACCTTGTTTTTAATTGTGAAAGGATATGGATAATTAGTCTTATAGCTCAATTTTATCCCCCACCATTGGCAATGACGCAGCCACGCCAGTAAGATGTCTACTGCAGCCAATGGTGGTGGGGGCAATTGGGAGGCTTTAGAGAGGTTTTTCAATTTTCAAAATTTTTTTCTCTTACCTCTCCATAGACCTCCTGGTGTCACAATGCCACAGTCAGGAAGAATTGGTTGCTCCCGCCTTAAGGGGTGGTGGTGATATGCGTCAGCACTCCTGGGATCATGCTGGCACCAGGGGAAAAGGGTTTTTTCCACTCACCATGGGTCACACCAGGCCAGCCCTCCGGATGGTGCGGGGGGCCATGGACCCCTCTGCAGGCCTCCCCACACCCCAGATTACCTTCCAAACCTAATTTGAAACTACTTCCCTTTTACTTTCTGGTTTTGGCAAAAAGCCAGCGCAACCCCCAGTGAGTGAAAGAAAACCTTTTTCCCCCGGCACTGGCACGATCCTGTCAGGGCTCCCCTGTAACTACTTACAGCGTTCCCTACCTTCTTGTAAAGTTTGGGAACCACTGCCCTTGGGCCAGTAGCGTCACTAGGACGCACGTCACCCTAGTGACGCTCTGACATCGCGGCGCGGGGGGGGTGACCCGGCTCCCCCCCGCGTCGCTCTCCGGACGCTCCGAGGCCGGCCCCTGGCGCCCCCCCCCCCGCCACGCTCCAGTGACGCCAGTGCCTTGGGCATTACCACCCTGACTCCAAACTGAGGTTGTCTCTCAATGACCCCAACTTTTCAGCATCAACCCCTGGAAATGGGGCCAAGGAAGATGAATTGCTCCACCCGCCCCAGAGATCTGTTCTGGTTCCCCCTATGACTTTCGCTTACCTCGGGGTGCACTCCAAATTCCTATTCCTACTCCCTGTCCTATACCTGCCAGCTGTGGCTCCCCTGGCTATAGCACTACATCTTATGAACAGTCTGGGTTAAGTGAAAAAAAATCCCCACTAACAGTCAATCGGGCGAGAAATAAAAAATTCCTACCCAGCTAGAAGTGCAGGTGGGATGGGGTTGATAACTCTTACAGCCCAGTCCAGCCCAAGGCCTCAGCGGCACAATTCAGGCACAATTGCAGCCTAAGTGCTTTAGGCCCGAGTTGTGCCTGAATTGTGCCGCAGAGGCCGAATTTGTGCTGCAATTGTGACTGAATTGGGTTCCGGCACAATTCAGGCACAACTGCACAATTCAGGCACAATTGCAGCCTAAAAGTGGGCGTGTTGGGGGCGTGTCAGGGGAGTGACGGGGGCGGTTACAAATCTGTTCTGGTTCCAGACGCTGGAGAGCCCCTGACACGCCTCCTCAAGCCCAACTCAGGAACAAAATTTGGGTCAACAAAAAGGGTGGACCCAAATGTGAGGAGACCCATAGGAGCCATTTTACCTTACCCACACCAGCCCTCTCCTGAAAAGTACTAACACCCTGGGCCTGAGTTGTGCCTGAGTTAGGACGGAACAGTTGTGGCCTAACTCTGGAACCGGACCAAATAGTTACCCTATCAGCACCCAGCCCCACCCAGCCTCTTTCCCACAAAAGCCCAGCCCCAGACCTCCATTCACTGTCTCTCTCTGAGCACGTGGCATGGGGTTCTGTCCCCCAGCAGCCACAAAGTGGGACTTTGAAAACTTTTCTAACACCCCTCTTCTCTTCTCTTCTCTTCTCTTCTCTTCTCTCTGCCCCCCTCTAGGGCAGAGAGGGCTGTTCTGCCTGTGGACAAACTGTTTACTGCTGTGCCTGGGCAGCTGTCTCCATGCAAGTGTTTGCTAACCCATGTCTTTCTCCCAGCCCCTCTCCCCCCCCCCACAGGCAACAACACCAGCAGGTAAGTGCAGGTAAGAGCAGGGTTCGTGCTGACATGTGGTCTGACTTCTGCCTCTTTGCATAGAGAAATATAGGTAGGATACATGCCTCTATACCAATGTCTTGTCTCATAGCTGCCTGCATAGCCTGCCATGATATGCCTCTTTACCAATGTCTTGTCTCATAGCTGCCTGCAATGCCTGCCATGATATGCCTCTTTACCAATGTCTTGTCTCATAGCTGCCTGCAATGCCTGCCATGATATGCCTCTTTACCAATGTCTTGTCTCATAGCTGCCTGCATAGCCTGCCATGATATGCCTCTTTACCAATGTCTTGTCTCATAGCTGCCTGTATTAATGTGAGCACACAATGCCATGAGTGTGGAACTGTAACCCATATGTAGACACCAGCTGTTTCCCCCCCCCCCCCCGTCTTTTCTCCACAGGGTCTACTGACAGGTCAGTATTGCTAGGAGTGCCATGGTTGTGTCCCACAAGTTGTGTTGTTGTCTCTCTCTTTGACCCCTTTCCCTTACAGGATCATGCTCATCTTACACCCAGGGAAGGAGCGCAGACCATGCTATGTGTCTCACACCACTCAGCTGTGTATGATTTCTCTCCCTGCAGGCCTTTGCAACCGGCACACTGGCATTCCTTCAATGGCGATTGCTACCACACAGCAGCTGCCATGGAACACCCCCGTGATTTATGTCTCCCCAGGAATGTCCACCACCACCTACCTTCTGGGGAGCACCCCTGGGCCCGCAGTCTGGTTGCCCCATGGTCGTCTGCCTCGCTGCTGCCAGAGGTCTAGGAGCCTGCCCTGCAACCCTCCTCAGCTGCTGCTGCTGCTCCACCTCCCTGGCTGCCTACTTGCTGTCCCTCCCCTTTCTATGGAGTAGGCTGTGGTTCCACAGGGGAAGAGCCTGCGTCTCCAGGTCCATGGGGAACGCCTGCTGCTGCTGTTGCTACGTTCTGAGTGGCTGCTGTGCCTACCCCTGGCAGCCTCACCTGGCCATCTCTGCCAATGTTCCAGAACAATAAAGATGTCCCTTGGGCAAAGGCCCCTTGAACACCATGACCCCAATGTTACACAAGCACTGCCCCACACACACAGAGACAGCGCCCAGCACACAAGGCCCTGCATGAATCCCAGCCAGGGCCTGCCACAGCCAGCCCAGGGAGAACACAGCAGGGGCGCTGCCAGACCCTCTGGGCTCAGAGGGGAGGGGGGAGTTGGGGGGCCTCTCAGGCAGGCAACCAGTGACAGGTGACATGGTGCACGTCCACCACGTCCGTGAAGAGCCCTTTCAGCAACCGGGGCTCTCACCCACCCTCAGTCTGCCCGTCAACGGTGTCCGTTTCCGCCCGTCAACGGCGTCCGTTTCCGCCCTCAGTCCGCCCGTCAACGGCGTCCGTTTCCGCCCGTCAACGGCGTCCGTTACCACCCTCGGTCTGTCTGCATGAGAGGCGGCCGTTCCTGCATTGTCTCCATCTGCGAAGTGACCCCTGTGTCCCTATTGGTCTCTGCAGACCCCTCTCCCTGTATCCCTCTCCCACCAGCCTTGTTGTCTGTTTCTGACCCACCCGTGCCCCTCCCCAGCACCCCCTGTCTGTGTGCCTGCCTCCCCTCCCACTCCCTGATGATGGACGCTGGCATCCCCCACCCCGCTGGAGCGCCTGCCGTGAGGCGCCGACGTTGCCCCATCTGGGGGTGTGATGAGCTGCGTGAGCCCTTCCCGCTCGCAGCAGACAAGCCCAAGGCATCTCTTGGTCTTGGCCGGGGCACGGAGCAGAAGGCATGCCGGGATGCCTTCTTTGTGGGCATAGCCACAGCCCTGGAGGCCCAGGGCTTCAGGCAGCGCACGGGCATGTCCTGGCAGAGGCGGTTCCAGACTTCATGAGACCCCCTTGTGTGTGACGTTCCTACCCCCTACCCCCCATGACTCCCATGTGCAGCCTCAACGTGGCTTGGGGGTGGCATCGCTTTCTGCAGGAGGGAGGGCAGTGGCACTCCCCCCTGCGGCAGGTGGCTAATGCCCAGGGTGCCCTGGGGCAGCTGGCACTGGCACAACCTCTGCCCTTCCGCTGACTGTTGCACGCCCAGTGCCTGCAGGCCCACCTGTGGCTGCCCATCTGCTGCGAACGCTGCAGCAGCTGTGGTAGGTGCACACAGACGAGCTGAGGAGGGGGCTCTTCGCTTCCACAAGACTGACAGCTCCCCACCAGTGCCTGCCTGCCTCTGCGGTAAGTTTTGCCTCGATCCTGGCCCACTGCTCTTGCCTCCTGCCTAAGTCAGGCACAGTTGCAGTCTAACTCGGTCCTATTTTGGGCCCCAATTGTGCCACAATTGGGCCTCAACTGTGCCTGAGTTGGGCTGAGTTGGGCTGGACTGAGCCCTTACTGACACAAAATGCTGGAGATGAGGTTTTTCAAGAAGAAACGGCTGACTAAGCCCTGCCCCAACCAACCCAGACACCAGAAAGGGTGTTGCCTCCCAAGCTTGCCTTGTGCAGAGGCAGAATGGGGCAAAGGATTTCATTTAATTAAAAAAAAATCTTATAGAACTTCCCTTCCTACATTCCTGATGATAGCATTTTCCCTCGATTTATCCCTCAGATTGCCCGCCTCAGCTTTTGTTCTCCAAGATGGTGACTCATCACTGAAAACAAGGCATTCCTCCATTTATTCAGTTGTAATTGAGCCAAGTCAAACATACGCAAATGAACTCAGTTGCTCTTCAGAATGCAACTTATCAGTCACAGACCGCAACTCATTGAAATGAAAGTTTGCTCTAAAAGGTGGTCTTCCACAGTCTCATCACCAAGGGCAAACTCATCCCGTTCAATCCTGGATACATGAGACATGGTTTAAAAAAAAAAAAAAGGCAGTGAGAACATTGCTGTCTCCAAGGTCTCTGGAAGCTGGCCTGAAACACAGGTGCACAGTGCAGAATTCCTGGGGCTGAATGGCCACATGTCTTGATTGAACGTTTTGCTGATATGGGATCGAGTGGCTGTCCATAGGGCCACTAAACACCTATGTTGCCACTGCAGGTGCATGAATGGAACACCTGATGTTCCATACAGGTGTCCTGTCCAATGTTTTCTCGGCTCTAAGTCATGGATCCCGAGGAGTGGGGCAACAAGTGCTTCAGGGATAGCTTCAGTATGTCAAAGATCTGAGTACCTTGTCTGGGAGACTTTAGTTATTTATTTAAAATATTTATATCCTGCTTTTCCTCCCATAAAATGGGGCATCCAAGGCAGCTAACAACAAAGGTTAAAGCAAAGAGCTGGTGTAGTTCTGAGGAGACCCATTGGGGACCAGGCAGCCTATAGAGAGGTAAATGAAAATTGTCTTTTCTTCTCCTGGTTAGCAGCACTGCATGCTCTGGGCTGGCAGGGGATAGGATTGGGCCGAGAGAGAGAGAGAGAGAGAGAGAGAGAGAGAGAGAGAGAGAGAGAGAGAGAGAGAGAGCGCTAGATGTCATCTGCATATTGATGACACCCCACTCCAAGGCTCTAGATGATCTCTTCCTGTGCATTCATGTAAATGTTAAATAGCATAGGCAACAAAACAGAACTCTCTGCCCCACCCCTCATGTCAAAAGCCCTAAGAACATCTTCTGGAATCTGTCAGCCAGGAAGAACTGGAAGGAACCACTGCCAGACAGTGCCCCCCCCCCCAGCCCCAACCCAGCTTCCATTCTGCAGTGGCAAGACATAGAGGTGTGTTATGTAGTGTCCGTTGAAAAGTGGCTCACCCTCATTCTCTACGATCTGACCTCTATTGAGAATGGCTCAGATTGAGTCATTTGTTTGCTGCATTTTCACCGTCTCATATCTTCCATGAGGTAATCAGAGTTTGTAATGAACCCATCATCATGTTATTAAGACGGGAAATGAAGAAGTAGCGAGATTTATAGAGCTGACGTTTCCCTGGATGGGTGGAAGCCATGGATAGATGGAAGCCATGTCAAAATTCTGGCTCTTCTAAAAGGGAAAATGAAAATTACAATAGAAAATGGCATGATGGCATGGTCACCCAAGTCTTGTGGATGCAATGGGCTTCTCCATGAACATGTATCTGGGTGCAACGGCATCCCCAGGATTGATGGCACCGGGTGCACAGGCGCCAAGCACTGCATCCAGTTAGTAGGCTGGCAGGATATGCCCCTCCTGGGCATGGCGCCCCATTGGCCCACACCAGTCACACACCCCTTGTGATGCCACTGTCTGGGTGACTGTACCAACAATATGGCCATCTTTTGGACTTCTCACCTGGTTACTCAATGTCAGAGCATCCCATACCAGCAAACAATGTGCCAGTGAAAACTGCGATCCTAGCAGACCAGGTATATGCCTACTAAATGACTCTTTAATGGAAAAGACCTATCATTACTGCCACAGAAGGTGGTGCAAGATGCCAGTGGACAGAGCTGTCGGGGATTTAAAGTCCAGATGGAGATTCTTCTAAACCCTATGCTTTCTTATGTACACTCATATTAAAGCAAATAAAGTGTAAAATGACCATTGTACCACCGAAGATATGATTGCTAAGCCTGCTAGTCAATCCATTTGAAAAGGGTTAATAGCAGAATGACAGGGACTGCTTTTGTCATTTATGAATGCAATGGGAAAAGCAGACCATGTTCGGAACGAATTCTATGTCGTATACAATTCCAGCAGGGATTTCTGTGTTCTGCATGGCCTTCTGTTTACCGAATTTTCTTTTATGACACTTGGAATCAATCTTGCTGTGTTTTCCCAGCCCATGTGTATTCATTGCATCATTTGTCATCTATCTTGTGTCCTAGTGCTATAGCCACTGGCAAGGTAAAATGTCAACATCTGTGAGACAGCAACAGACAGAAATTTGGAAATGTTTGGTATTACGTTTTAATACAATTACATAGGTATACAGACATGTGCACTTTTTTTTAATGTTACAAAATAGACTAATTTCAATAAAAATTATTTCACCAAAACAGAGCAGAACGCCCCTGACTGCTGGGCTCCATAGTTCAGCCAATCCCCAGCCTAAGGGCTTTGCAATTGACTTGAATAATGTATATCCGACTGGATTTCTGATACAGCCTTTCACAACTCCAGTATAGCAATGGCAAGCAGGATCTCCATATATAATCATCTGCCCAAGGAGGCTGCCTTCCCATGATGCATCTGCCATATAAGAATTGCAGAGGAAGTTCATGAGGGGTGCCTATTGAGATGAAAATAGGCTTGTGTGCTGATGCCTCTTATTACTATTATTTATTTATTTATTTTTCACATTTTTATACCGCCCTTCCTCCAAGGAGCTCAGAGTGGCGTACATATTTCCTCCCCTCCTTTTTGTCCTCACAACAACCCTGTGAGGTAGGTGGGGCTGAGAGATAGTGACTGGCCCAAGGTCACCCAGGAAGCTTCGTGGCTGAGCGGGGATTTGAACCTGGATCTTCCAGGTCTAAGTCCGACTCCCAAACCACTACACCATACTATTGGGTTGCTGTCGTTTTTAATTTGGGAAGGTTGCTTATTCTCCTACATTTCACATATAAAATAGGGATACACCTGTGTAGTTGTAATACTTCTGTTCTACCGCCTATTATTTCTAAAAATCCATCCCCACATCATCTTCAAAAGGAAAAAAAAATAGCGATAGTGTTTTACCAGGAATAGGTGTCCAGCAACAGGGACAGTTGGGGCATATGAGATTACCTTCGTGTGGAATCTTGAACTTCAAACATTGTGGCAAATACTGCTCCAGTGTTGTGCCTATGAGAAAACAGAGCATGGGACTGTAGAAGACATTTTAATGAGACTGAGGTGGAGTGGGCATGACTGCAGGATTCATCTCATAGAAGACACTTAGCAAGCTTGGGTGCATTAACATTGGAAAACTGTTGCTCTATAGCAGGGGTGGCTATAGAAGGGGTGGAAGGGGTGGTAACCTTCCACCATTCGGGTCTCTGCGTTCTTGAGTTGTGTAGAAGAAAGAATCTTGGCAGCTGCAATTGCTGATGGTGGTGCTGCTAAAGGAGCTGCACCTGCTGAAAGGCCCTCACCTGTACAAACATTAAAGGTTCAGGATCATTCATGTTGAAAGGTTGGCCACCCCTGCTCTATAGTATTCAATGTAGATTAACTGCTGAGTGACCAGAATGCACTTTACTAAATTATCTTATGGGCTTAAAAACACATTTGGCCTCAAGGTGGTCTTAGTCTCCTTTTGTATGTACTTGCTACATAAATACGGTAATGTAGGATGATACTTATTCAGATACTTGATTGAACCAAACTCCTATGCCCCTTGACTGTTCTGTAACATTCCCAACTGCCCCCAATGATAAAACATTCAGGGACATTCACAGCAATAACAGGGCTTAGATTTCCCTTGAATGAGGAAGAATACTCAAAACCTATGAGACATTCGTAAATTCGATATTTCAAATGTAGAACAGAGCCTATAGGTGCAAGCATGTCTCTAATCCTGTCTCAAATTCCTAAAGTACAATTGAATCTCAAGGATGCTCCTGTTCTATTCCAGCTAAAAACTCTTAGCTCTCTCTGTTGGATTATTAAACATTGTAAATTGCCACCAACTCTTTTGCTGCCTCTCTCACTAGCTGAAGGGTGTCCCCTTCCAAAGGCAGGTAGAAAGATGTTCGATTTTAAAGGAACATTAACATTCATTTGTCCTGAAATTGTTCCCGATTAGTTGGCTGGTGACAGGCGTATTCAACAGCAGCAGCAGCCAAATATGTACCTCCATTTCATGTTTGCCCTGTCTGTATTTCAGTAAGTGTCTCATTTTGTTATGTAGAGGACGTAATCTTCATGATGGCACTAAAGACACTTCCCAGATGTCCCTCATTGCTACATTTGGGCTATTACCATGCCAATAAGTAATTCTCTTCTTAGCAACACAGACTCCTTCAACTTGTGTTGGTTGTCTACTGTGCTGAATATGCCTCTTAATGCCCATATACTCTTATTACTTGGTAAGAAAGTAGGATTTTATGAAGTACTTGAGAGGGAGGCTATTCTTAAGTTGGACTGCAAAGGGAAGGAAATGATGCCAACAGTACTGTAGATTTCAGAGATGTTGTGGCACTGGGGGTGGTTGGGGCGGTGGGCCCAAGGGCACAGGGCCTCCGGAACGCGTCTTGGTTGCTCCCAATGATCATTTGTGTGTTGTTTCGGCCCTCCCGCCCGCCCTGGAGCCGTTTGGTTCTGAAAAGGCTTGCAAAACGGCGGGGTGTGTGCGCCGCAGCATGTGAAAATGACATCACACCCCCAGGGGACGTGGTGCTAGCGGCGACACGTGGGGTGCGTCGCGTCCCCCCCCACGTGGGGTGTAGTTCCATCTCTGGTAGATTTTCTACTCTAGTGGACTCTGGATGGCTAAAGATGTTCTGAGGCTTCAGTGGAATGATGAACTGTTCCAACTTTTCAGTCGGCCCAATCCTACCTAAATTCCCCACCACCACCATCAATGCAGCCGTGCCACCGGAGCACGTGCTGCTTCCTGCAGGAGGCAGTCCTGGAGCTCACACTCCGGTTACACAGGATTGCACTGTAAACCAGAATAAACTCCATAGGCTTGGGATGCTGGCTGGTGAGCCCATAAGTTTGGGTAGCAAAGCCTATCACAAAGGCTATCCAGCTTGGGGTGGACAGTATAATTCAGCTGCCTTGACCCCATAGAGGTTGGCATAGAGAAGCTACAATTGTCCATACGTGACCTGCATCTTTTGAGTCAGTGTGGAAATGCCCCCAAAGGAAAAGAACCAGTGACATGCTGTATCCCTGAGGTAGGTAGGTGCCTGTAAAGGGGGGGGGAGTGTATGGAGATAGGACCCACTGCAGAGTTTGCAATATCTAGCTCATGGGTGGCCAACCTTCCACCATTAGGGCCTCTCCATTCTTAAGAGTTGTGTAGAAGACAGAATCTTGGCAGCTGCAATTGCTGATGGTGCTGCAAAAGCAGCTGCACCTGCTGAAATGCCCTCACCTATACAACGTTTAAAGGGCCAGGCACATTCATGTTGAATGGTTGGCTACCCCTGATCTAGCTGATTGGCATTAATTTCAATAAATGTGGCCCGCCTTTAACCCAAAATGTTGCCTCATTTTGAGGAGAGGATACACGGGCAATCACGGTTGCACAATACCCATGAAATGTGCAGCAAGGATATATCTCACTCGAATATCCTGTACGGCCATTTCCACATCATAGGTGAAGCAGTTCTCAACTCAGTAGGATCCCATTTTTGTAGACAAATATATGTAACAAGCATCAGTCATCCTTAATGGTAATGCAGAGATGGCATTTTGATCTCGGGCATCAGAATAGGATAGTAATTTTGCAGTTGGAGAACTACAGCAGTGCATGATAATTTCTTAAAGCCTTCGTACGACTGAATGACAGAATAGGTATTTGGACATGGACAGGTGACACATCTTGGTTCTGTCCTTTTGGTCAAATATTCCCAGTTTAGAAAGGAGTGTCCTAATACCTGTTCAATATCTTCAGTAGAAGGTGATCCACACGCAGTGGCGTCACTGTAGGGGGGGCGGAGCTCTAGGTTCCGCTGCGATCGGAGCCTTGGTTAACGGAGGCTCTGATCGCAGTGGAACTTAGAGCTCCGCCCCCCTGCAGTGACGCCACTGTCCACATGCTTGCTCCTCTCCCAACCCCATTCCCTTTTTCAACTAAATAATCAAGTGTCTTGAATGTTTAATTCTTCCTTACATATAAAAATCCTCCTGAGTTGCATATTGATATAATAGATGCAAGACAGGTGAAATAAATCCTGTTTTTTTTTTCCAGTGATGGCTTCAGCATGTGATTGTCCAAAGGAAAGCTCTCAAAAACTTGAATTCCTAATTGGATGGAGGCTGTTGATTGACAGTAGCACATAGAGGTGAATCGAAGGAGACACCTGAAGATGAGATATATATTTGGAAACTGGGATTCAATCTGCATTAATGAGCATTGAATTATGCACTGGGCATTGAATTTATTTAACTTTTTTCAGTGTCTAATTTGGACATATTCTCTCTTCAGTATAATAATTTATGAATTCTGTTTGGCTTATTTCACCAGTTTTTAAAGAAAGGGGGGGGGGAGAGAGAGAGAGAGAGAGAGAGAGAGAGAGAGAGAGAGAGAGAGAGAGTAATGTCCCATATACACATATTGAGGATTCAGTGTCAATATTATATGTGACAATACATGATTTTTTATTATTATAAATGATCTCTAGTGCATGGGAGGAAGTATAGAGAAATGAGAGCAGATCAAGGGTTATTTTTCAAATTTAATTTAAGACAAAAATTATAACAAACCTATGGTTACAGAATCCAAACTTTAGGTAATATAAACACAGCTCTTCCAAAAATTAATATTTGCCACTTTTTTTTCTAAATGACAGCAGGTGACTGCCTTTACCCATGCTTGAATGGAGATGCTTCTTTCCCCTGCAAGACATGTACCTCCCCAATTACAGGCGAGATCTTGAAACATGATCAAAGGAAGCATGAGTCGTTTGTCCATATCCTGTGTAACCACAACTTGCTCAGGTTTCCCCATGTCTTGCATTGAACTTTACTCTTACCATTTCTACGCTTTGAGACTGAAACCAAGCATTTTGGACAGCATGGAGTTGCTGCGCTGCCAAACAGTAATCCCATGTCTTTTCTCTCCCTCTACCTGGTAATATCTAGTAATTCAAACATGTGATGTGGTGTCACTATTCTCTGGGTTCTCGCCCCCCTGGACATACCTTCCTGCAGCTGCCTGGGCAGTCCTGCTGCTCCAGCCACCGCCAAAGACCGTGAAACCCCAGCCTCCGAGGGGAGAAGCCCCTGTGACGCAGCTGGTGCCACCCACCCCACCACGACCCTGGCGGGCGTGCCTACCCGGAAGTCGCTGCCAACCCCTGCCCCAGTGGGAGCTGCCTTGGCATGGCTGCCCCCAATGCAGCTTTGCAGGAGCTGTGCCCAGGCTCTGCCTCTTGTCCAAAGCCAGGGGAGAGGCTGAGTCAGCCAACGGGGGCACAGCCAGCTGACATGTGGCTGGGTAGCACAGCCATGGCACAAACCGTGCGGTTGATGCAGTGGCATTCCTAGGTTATAATATGGTTCTAGAGAAGACTCTCATAGCTTGGTATCATGGCTTGCCTCAGTCTTTCGAACAGCACACAGCTATCAGACTGGCAGCGAGAACCTGTGTAGGGATCCGGCGCCAGATCCCTACACAGGATTTTGACGTCCAGACCGCCATGCAGTGGGCCGAAGGTCTACTAGGGGAAGGGGACATTCGTCCTCTTCCTCGAGTGCAAACGGGGGAAGGCCCTATCGGCCTCCTCGGATTTCCGTCAGCTAAATAGCTGGCAGAAGTCGGAGGAGACCATGTAACGGCCGAGTCAGCCTGGCGGGGACAAAGATATGGCCGACTCCATCCCCCTCCCCCTCCTGGGCCGGCTTGCCAAATGGGCCCCCTCCCTCGCCCGCCGGACTGCCCATGCAGCCTGCGGCGGAAGACTTACCTTTTGTTGCTGGCTGCATCTTCGGTCCGGCGATGGAGATGGGGAGGCCGGCACAGCCTCCCTTACTCTAAAGGAGGTGCAAACATGCCGTACAGCACATTTGTGACACTTTAGAGTGGCGGAGCACAAGCGCTGCTGTTCTAAACCTACAGAGGATTTCGCAGTTACAGCCCTATCCTATCCTCCCCTGACGTAGGGTATTCAGTGTGGGTTGTGCACGCCCACGCTGAATCCTATCTCGGGAAGGAGGTGACTGGAGGTCTACTTAGGTAAAGTGGGCATTTGCCTGCTTACCTTGGTTAAAACCCCCTGCTGCTGCAATGAGGCTACTCAGTTCTCCGCCAGCTCTTTAGCTGGCATAAAACTGAGCAGCCCCATGTCAGGGCTCGAGGCCTGGGAGGAAGGATAGGGCAGATCAGGCCTTTTTGGACACCATATCCTAAAAGGCCTGATCTGCCCACCCCCAATCCCCCCTGCCTCTCCCAGCAGCCCCCGTGCAGCTTGGAGCAGCCTTACCTGCTTTGCTGTATGCGGGGCCATGATTCAGCAGCAGCAGGAACGGCTCAGGCCTTCCTGCCAGCACTGCTTCCTCTCCGGGTCTTGCAACATGCTTTACAGGAAGTTTGCAGGGATGTGTTTCAAGTCTCTGACTCCAAGTCTCGACTCAAGTCCCAAGTCTTTGCCCCCAAGTCCCAATTCTTTGGTTGCGAGTCCCTCTCTATTTAATGGAGAAAACAGGTTTAAACCTGAATAAAATTGGACTGGTCATAAAAGGCTCCAAGTCTCGAGTCGAGTCTTTTGAGTCTTTTATAATCGCCCAGACCGAGTCAAGTCATTGATGTGACTTAAGTCCGACTCAAGTCCGAGTCAATAGACTCAAGTCTACATCACTGGAAGTTTGGAATACCTGGCACCAGTGCTGAGGCCGTAGTGCTGGCACCTAAAGAGGATAAGATTGCACCGTTTGTCACCAGATAAAGCATTGCCTACTTAGAGACTGGGGGATAGTAGTAGCACATGAACAAGGGAGACTGATAATGTACGGTAAAGCTTCTTTATCACAAATGTCTGTCTGTGGCTCCTCGTCATTTATGCAAAATAAGTATGGGAATGTTTAATTAGTTTAGCAACTCTGGGAAAGCATACCAGGCCATTCTCATCTTGACAAAGACTAATAATGAGTATGGGGGGGGGACTTGGAAGAATGCCATAACTGGTAGGTGACAAGTCCAAAATATATTTTTAAGGTTGGTGCATTCGTAAGAATCCCTTCGTTACATTCTCCAGCTTATTTTGTTTAGATCACCTGCATTGTGTTATGCAAATGGCAAAAAGAAATACGGAAAGGTTTAACATTTCTTTCTCTTCTTTAAAGGCTGCTTGAACTTATTGCAATATTTAATAAAACCAACGTAACACTGAAGCTCCAATATGCAATAAAATATCCTTTAGTCAAAACATATTAAAAAAACCCAATATATCTACAGTGATAAATACTACGAGACTTTCATAAGTGCCAGTATATGTGCATTTCTATCCAATCTAGTCTAAGCAGAGAGATAATATTTGATGTCTTTCTTTATATAAATCTCTCTTGATTAATTCTTTCAGTTATCTGATGCAATTTCCTAGCGGTACTATTTCTAAGTATTTCGCTATTATTGGTTTTTGTGACCAATGAAAATTTGTTACACTGGAATAAGCCATTTGGATGGCACTTCCCAAACCATATTCCTTGCTGCCAGTGCGCTGGACTCTCGGGGTGTGTGTGTGTGCATGTGGTGCGCCCCACACTGAGTGACACCAATTTAGGCGTCATGTGGGGTGTGACACCACCACCGCTGGGCAGGCTCAGCTGTGAGCGATATTTCTCACCACTCAAAGCTGAGCCGAATCTGAGCCTTGGCTTCGGCTCATAGGCTGAGCTGCGAAAAAAGCCGAAGAAGCCAAGGGGGTGTCACCCTTCCCAGAAGCGGGGGGGAGTGAGGGGGCAGCACGTGCGGGGTGTGTGACAAAGTGGGCATGGGGCATCAATCGCACCATTTCGGTGGTGGGAAGAGCGGGCGGCAGAGGCTGAAATGGCAATTGTTTTGGCCTGCCCACCCACCCTGTGCCTCTGAGCTGGCAAGCCTCTGGAGAGCGGTGCTGGCGCACCCACTGGCTTTGCTTGCCTCAGGGTGCACCCTAAATCCCTACTCCTGCCTCCCAGGCAGCCCATCATGTGACACCTGCCGAAAGTGACCAAAAAGGAAGGCGAGGAAAGAGGGAAGAAATACAAAGGAACAACTAACCACCTCATTCAGTTCAGCGGCAATATTAATCTGATTACCATAGGCAGCTAAAAAACAGCAGAAGATGGATATCATTCACTGGAGTTTCTTGCTGCCTGTTCAGGAGACAGAATGATGGATTAGACAGAGTGTTGTAACATTGTATTCCAATGTGGAAGTTCATACTTTTCATTTTTCATGTCACATGTGCCTGTGTCTTGATTGGTCTTTCCATCTCCTAGCCCTATTATCTGCATCCGTCTGGATAGAACCATACCAGTCAGGTCTTTGCCTACAAATTTATCTGGTTGCGAAACTTGGGCTACTCAGCATCTCATGGGGGAACCTAGGCTTCGGGCGAAGACTGATTCTAGCCTAGCAAGCAGCGCCACGCTATAGGGACTGGCTGACGGCTGCTTTTATTAAAACTGATGTGGCATAGTGGATAAGAGCATGAGTGTTGGAAAATACTCTAATCTCAGCTCAGCCATGAACTCACTAGGTGGCTGAAGCCATGCCATCGACCAGCCAGTATCCCATCCTCAATCTTCCATATATAATCTGGGGGTTACAATAAACCTGCCCCATGTTACAGGTTGTTAGATTACTGAGACAATCTTATGCGATATGCTTTGAGCATTCTGGAAAAAGTGCTACAAAAATAGTTATTTTTAATTAGAAAAAATTACCTTCTTTATGATAGTTGTGTGGGTGGGGGTGGAGAGCTCTGGAAGAATGCAATGAACTTCTGTGCATTCTGTAGAAAAAGAAACATTGGACTTACCTGTGTAGTCCCTGTTGTCAGAGGCTGAGCATCCCATTGTCAGGGAGTGTCCCATGATGTTGTGTTTTATGCTTGGAGAGGCCATTGGCATTGGAGTCAGCCTGCTTGCAACCCATAGCAAACCCAGTGTCTGAGGAGAGGATTTGGGATTTGTCCTCTCTCAGGGGTACCTGTTTTCTTGGCCCCATAGAGTTAAATTGGACCCACTGAAAATGGAGCCAGTCTCTATCTTCACAGTGTCTCTTTGATCTGGATAGCCCTTCCCACTGCATTCCATGTGAGACAGAATGCTGGAAACTAGTTTTTGTATATGCTGGCCTTGAACCAGCTCTAATAACCCACAGCTAGTTGCATGCAACAAGTAGTGGTTCCAAAAGATGCATTTCGGCTGTACATTTGGCATGGATGAGCATCACAATACAGATGCAGATTTGCATCCAGATTAGAATAGCATCTGGATCCACACTGCTGAAGTGCAGAGGTAAGTTTCTATGCACAAATATCCTTGCTCCCACATCAATAAAACCAGTGAAATTTCTCAGAGGATTGCATCCCTCCCTATTCAAAGTCTAGTCTATTCATTGGCTTATAGCCCAATCCTACCTAAATTTCCCCACACAGATGCAGCGGCGCCAGCGCAGGCTACATTGCATCCTGTGGGAGGTCTCCTTGAGCTTAGAGGACATTCATTCCCTTGCCCAGGGGAAAGCCCCCACCCCCGCAACCGGTCTGCTTGGACCTGCACCTGCCATGTGGCTGTCACAGGTTCGCATTGATCCATGTTGGTGGGTTGCGATCAGTGGCATTCTTTGGGGGGGGGCCCTGTGGCCTCGGGCCCCAGGCGCCATCTTCCCGGGGGCGCCTCTTCAGCCTCCTGGCCGCCACCGGCCCCGCGCTCACCTCGGCGCGAGTCGGCTCCTTTTAAAATTGGCTGTTCTGCACATGCGCAGAACGCCTAAGAGGCCAAGAGAGGGCAAAATTGGGTGGGTGGGGGCTCCATGTGTGCTGTTCTCCTTCAGCTCAGCTTGTATCTCCTTCCACTCCACTTGGGGCCGGGCATTTTATTGTCACCCTTCCTGAAGGTGACATCTGGGGCGGACTTTCCCCTGTGTACAACTACCATTACCCCTGTTTGTGAAAAGAGTGGATGAGAGAGAAAACAGCATTCTTTGCCTGACAAAGAAAAACACCTGACTCATGTACATTCTAGAAACACAGATGTCAATGACTGCATGTTTAGGTCTGGTCGGTGCCCTCCAGTGAGACAAGTTATAGCGGAAAAAATTTCCTGAAAGGAAACTTGCCATCTTCTCAGGTAGGGTGGACAATGGGTAATCCACTGAACCCAATTTTGGCCAATTTATTCATGCAACATTTAGAAACCAATGCAATACAGTCTGCTAAATTTAAACCCTGCTTTCTTCTTGACTAACAGCGCAATCCTGTGTAATGCAAAAAAGTAGAGATTTTTATGGGTTAAAGATCATGTAAAATGTTTTTATAATATTAAACAAGTATGAGGAATTCCAGTTTTAAAATATATAACATATATAAAACAAAAGAGATCCACATAAAATGTAAAATATCAGTCCCAACGTTTCATCCAGTCTCTGGACATTTTCAAGGGAACCACAGGTACACTGTGAAGCATGGAATTGGCAGCTGGAGCGAGAGTGCAAATTTAAAAGGAATCGGCTTGGAAAAGCGCGGGAAACCGCAATTGTCAATTAGCGACGGAACTGGCAGCCGCTTCAGAGCGGAAACATTCTATTAAAGTGAAAGTGATGCACCCAGACAAACCACGCAACAGATTACCTCTCCGATATATTATTCTGTTTCTTTCTTAAGACAGGTAGCCATATTTTATTGATGAAAGACAGTTCTGTCTGTCTGTCTATTAAGAAGCGAACGATTTTTTTCTTAGCGAGATCACTATCGCTTCCAGATTGAGACGTTGTCTGTGTCTTGTCTCATTGAACAGGGCTCAGGTGTCATTGAATAAAATCTCATGTCCGGATTCTATGGCATGTTGTGCAACTGCTGACTTTTCACCTTGTGCCAACCGCGTTGATCACATGTGTTCCGCTAATCTGGTTTTAATAGATCTCCCCGTTGTACCGATGTAAGATAATCCGCATCGGCAAGGAATTTCATAAATGCCTGGAGTGGACAGCGGAGGTCTTGCATCTTTGGGGTTGCGGAGTAATTGTTGTATTTTTGTTGTAGGAGTGAATAAAGTCTTTATGTTGAAAGATCTGAGAACTCGTGCCATTTTGTCCGTTGTGCCTTGTATATACGGCAGTGAGATCCAACGTTGTTTATGGTCTCTCTGCTCAACTTCTGTTGTAGCCGTGTTGGGACAATTTTTCTTTTTCAGCTGTATGTCCCAGCACTTATTTATCTGTGTTTCACTATAACCATTGGCTGATAAATAATTTTGAATGGTTATTTTTTTCATTTTCCAAAGAAGAACCATCACTGACATGTAATGCCCTGTAAACCAGAGAATTAATCAAAGAGTTCTTTTGCATCGGGTGATGATTAGGTAAATGGTGTAAGTACCGACCTGTATGAGTAGGTTTTCTGTAAACCTCGTGTCCAATGGTCAGGTCTTTTTCTGGTTACCAATACATCTAGAAAGGCCAAAGAGTCATTTTTCTCCAGTTCCATCGTGAACTTATCAGGGCAAAAATTATTCAAGCTTGCTGGCGGGCCTTTAGCATATTGTTCAGCCCAAAGCTTTCTGCTTTAGGCCTTTCATTCTTGACCTAGAGCACCTAGGATCGGATTTCCTGGCTGCCGGGGCCTGCAGCGCTGGCCGTGCTCTTATATTTTGGCTGATGCCGCCCCACTTTGCGAGATTTGCCAGCCGTGCTTCCTCTATTTTATGGGGCAACGACTGGCTGAGGCTAGTCCTGAGTTAAGCAACAACGCCTCACCAGTATCGTCCTCGCTGGACTGCCTGGTAAGCAGTGCCACGAGAGGTCCCCACCGAGGCGGGCTTGGGGCCAAATGGGCGTGACTGAGAGGTACCTGTGCAGCTGCCTGCCCCTTCCCTCATTGCTTGGCTCACGGGACAGGCAGTCCAGTCAGGCCAAGACCCCGCCTTTGGCCCCTTGCATCTAGCAGCGGGCTGCTGTCATGTTCCGTCGTCACCACCGGAGGTGGCGGGCGCCTCCGTGTGGAGCAGCACGGAAGCACTGGGAAGAGGCAAGCCTGACTCTCACCCACAGTACCCGGTCCTGCGCTGGTCCTCCATGGATCACAGGAGGCCGCCACAGAGGACGATGCCGGCGAGGCACTGTTGCGGCTGCTGATTATCTCAGGTTGAAGTATCTCAGATGAAATAGCAGAAGCACGCTGGGCAGAGCTCACGATAGCAGTGGACAGCAGCCAAAAGAGTAGAATGTGGCCAGTATAGCAGGCTCTAGCAGCCAGAACATTCGAGCCTAGGCTCTAGGTTGAGAAATAGCCTGAAGTGGCAAGAGTTTGGGTGCAATAATGCCAACAAAACATCCACCAGCAAGAAGAAGCGCCGCAGAAAGGGGCAGCTACCGGCATGCAGTGGAAATGGGGCTAGTGTCAGTTACAAAGCTCCGAATGGCTAGCCGCCGAGCGCAGTGAAGTGCCATGGAAGCTAGCCGGTACAGGAACGCTCTGCAGACTGAGCAGCAATCCGAGTCTAGGACACCATTCATATCTCCAAACATACGGACGAAACTGTTCACATGTAAGACTGAGTTGCCTGAGTCACTTCAAAAAGATGTAACTAGACTGCACTACCAAGCAGATGTTTGTTTTAATTGTGATTGTGAGCCATCTTGGTTCCTTACTGTAAGGAGAAAAGCAGGATATAAATGTTTTAAAAGAAATATTTCTGTGATCTTTCAGTGCACATAATCATGGAGGATTTGAGCTTCGATGGTCAAGAGCTGTATGAATCTCAACAAGGTAAGTTGCATCTCAATCCTTCCTAGAAAAAGACTGGCAGAGCATGCACTCCACCGGTCTAGGGTGCCGTAAAGCACGTTTGCAGCACCTAGCAAGAAGGCAGCGCCAGTGCCGAGACCAGTGCCGCTGTACTCATTGCAGATTCAGAGCTGTGCCCGCCGGGGAAGATGAGTTCCCCACTAGGCTATGGAGGGGCATGGGGATGGCAGAAGGGGGTGTTCCGGAGGGGAGGGATTGGTCTGTCGGACTAAGGAAGCGGGAGGGATCATTGGAGGTCTCCTCCACCGGATGCTATCCTCCCTCCCTGGTCTGGCTGCCATTACACAGTGCTCTTGAATGTGTGCCAGGGAAATAACTGGAGCACATTGGAGTAGACCCATTGGGGCGTCTGGGGCTCCCCTTAGGGTAAGGGGACAAACATCCCCTTTCCACAAGGAGAGCACAAGCCGTGCAAGCATGTGTCCTATCTGGATACTATGTAGCACAGGATCTAAGCCATGTGGGAGTGTGAGTGTGAGTGAATAAGTGAGTGTATGTGTGCAAAAGAGTTGCATTCTAAGAAATAAAAAACATATTGCTGATAAAATATATAATCGGTTTTGAATCACATGCAGCTTATTTACTTGGTGTATTTACTACTGATCTGGCTATCTGAGTAGACTTTGTCCCAGGGCCCCAGAACATGGTGCCGGTCTCGGGTTTGCTATTGCCTCCTGTGGCATGCAACACAATACCATCCTGTAGTAGCAACCCTACTTGAGAAGATGGCAAGTTTGCTTTCAGGAAAGCAGGTTCTGCCTCACCAGTTGCCCCCGCACCGCACGTCCCTGATGGGAGGTGCATGCACGTGGTGCTATCTCATGTGCTTTAGTGATTGTGAATATGTGTGTGAAAACCACATTCTCTTAATTTGGCTGGTACTTCTTTTAGTTGTGCTAGTTGCTTTTTTAAGAAAGGTATTGCATTAATATTGAATATGGTAGTGCATCACTTAGGATCACCCCTGCCATTACCTCCTGGGTGGTGGACCTCTGTTTCCCTTGGATCTGGAGTTGTTTGCAAGTAAAAAGGTAGACTTACTATTCTTTGTTTCTAACTGCTTTAATCTTGTTAGTAATTTGCTCTGGGGCGAGATGTTTGGGATAGTCCTGGGCTGCCTCCCCAGGCTGTTTCTGGGGCTTTACTGGCCTCCCAGGGTCGACCTCATGGCCAGGCACCCTCTCCTGCTCTTGCAAAGGAGCAAGGAGGCTTGCCCACCCCAGGGGCTGGGACTCCCACCAGGAAGCAGGACATAACCCACACTCTGCTCCGGCCTTCCTCAGGAGCCCTCCGGGTCGGCCTCTCTCTTTCTCCCTTATGAACCATTTGGGCAGCCGGGCCAGCTGGCCACTTCCAGGCGTGCGGTTCGCATCGGGCTCGGCTCTTGCAAGACACAACACAAAGTCTCGCAACTGGGAGCTCGTCAGGAGAAGTCCCCCGGCACATCGGGGAAGACGCAGCTGTGTCTCCAAGCCCCGGAATCTTCCCAGCGTCTTGGTGCCTGGCCGTTGCTTGCAGCAGCCGCTCGGTGAGCCGCTGTCCAGCTCAGTGGCCCCTCCAGGCGCAGCGAGAAGCCCCACCCCGGTGCGAGTGGCGTGGCGGGCTGACAGTTTATAGTACTCCCAAACACTTTTTGTGTAATATGTCCCATCACCAGAAAATATTTCGTCTTCAATGTGTTCTTATTTTTTCTCTCCACTTTTAGTCACTGATGAATTCAAATATGGGTTCAACTTTCTACATCAGGCCAGTAAGTAGCAACCATTGCACTCTAAGGGGGGGGGAATGTTGTTTACTTGGTGTATTTACCACTGAGCCAGCTGTCTGAGTATAATAGGATTGGCCTGTAAGTATGCTAGTGGTGGGCCTTCTTGATTACAAAATATCTTTTTGGCTATTGTAACAACATCTCTTAAATCTTTTGTCTCTAATTATATGCTCAGAGGTGCTGAGGGAATCAGCTTTCATTAGTCCCCAACACATTAATAGTCAAACGCAAAAAAAAAAATCTGGTTGCTTTTTTTTATAACATGTTCATTGCCCTTTCTGGATGTTTTGGTAACGAAAAAGGAAGATTCAACTATGGGGCACAGTGTCTACAGGAAGCCCCCCCACACAGGTAGATATCTACAGCAAAACTCGAACCACCATCCAGCCCAAAAGAACTCTCTCATCAATGCTCTGATATACAGAGCAATCAATGTTTGTGACGACGAGTCCATAGAACAGGAAAAACATACGCTCTATGACTCCTTAAGAGCTAATGGGTATCAGACATCGCAGATCAATCGCTGCTGGGCAAAACAAAATGATAAAATCACAGCAAGAAGAAAAGGGACTACAGGACAGGACCCAACAGAGGACAAGGACATCACAACAGAAAATATTAGGATCTCACTACCATTTATTAAAGGCCAGCGGGTGGCGCAGCGGGTTAAACCGCTGAACCATAAGTTGTCGATCGAAAGGTCGGCAGTTCGATTCCCGCGACGGGGTGAGCGCTCGTTGCTTGGCCAGCTCCTGCCAACCTAGCAGTTCCAAAGCATGTCAATGCGAGTAGATAAATAGGTACTGCTTGCGGGAAGGTAAACAGCGCTCCGTGTTCCAGCTGCATGCTACGCGCTGCGGCAAGGAGAGTCATGCCGGCCACATGACCACGGAGGCGTCTTCGGACAACGCTGGCTCTTTGGCTTTGAAATGGAGATGAGCACCACACCCTAGAGTCGGACACGACTGGACTTAATTGTCAGGGGATACCTTTACCTTACCATTTATTAAAGGGATAACGGATAAGATTTCATGTAACTGAGGCAAGGCAATGTTAAGACCACCTTCAAGCCTACTATTAAATTACAGCAACTGTTAAATAATACAAAAGATAAAAGACCCCCATTGTCTAACGCTGGAATTTACAGGGTACCGTGCTGTTGTGGCAAATGCTATATTGGACTGACCAGTAGATCTATCAATGCCAGAATTAATGAACACAAGAGACATGTACGTTTGTGTCATCCTGAATTGTCCTCGATTGCAGAACATGCTATGAATACCGGACACTCTATACAGTTTGAAGACACAGAATGTTTGAAAAATGAAAACAACCCTAGATTACTGCGAAGCTTTGAAGATCAGTAAGAGTGGGTGAGCTGATGAATAAACAACAGGATTTAAACTTCATCAATAATATCTGGTTCCCCATTATACACAGGTCCTTTAAACAGAGCTTGCAAGGAACAGGGAATAAAACGTTCATCAAGTGAGGTTAACTGCGGTCAGCGCAGCAGCTGGTGCTATTTCTGCTTTTGTTTAACTCCGGGTTTCAGGCACTCTGCGACAGTTTAACTGAAGGCTTCCGAACTCCAAGTTAATTCCATCTGGGATGTTATGATCTTGCCTCTGAAAATGGTCCAGGATTGGACCGAAACGTTGGCTTCACTGTTTTAATTTATTGAAGGAGTGAGTAATAAATTGACATGGCATCTTTACCCGTTTTTAAATCTTATTGTTATTAAAATATTTAATACATTAATCATATATTCTGGGTATCTTCACATTCAGGCCATAAATATAGTTACTTCAAAACGTGTGCTTCCCCCACATCTTATTGAGAATTGCATCAAAAATGGCAAGTTTATACAATTTCACAGCATTTTGGATACGGAAACAACTTCGCATTTGCAAATGTCTATATTAGCAAAATATCGGGATTGCTTATTTCTTGACCCTTGAAAACGCTAGTGTATCGTCGTGGATAAGAGTGATTATTCCACTCAGCTGTGAAACCCACAGTGTGACACTGGGACAGCCGCTCTCCTTTTTTTGCCAAAGTGCTTGAGGTTAAACTGAAGTGAGGATAGACTGGGGTGATCTGATACACGTATATGCCAAAACTTGAGCTCCTTTGGAGAAGGGTGGATACAAGGTGAAAGATGCATAGGAGTGAAAAGCGGCAATCTTATGCAGCTTCTAAAACATGTGGTGTTGACATGTTTTCATTCATTCTTCCCCACCCCTTCCCCACCCCGTTTACTTTCTTGTGATAGGGGTGACATCTCACTGAAATTCGTAGAAGAAGGACTGAAACCTGGCAAAACCTGGAGTAAAGACAGAAGAATTGTCACATTTTATCGCCTCTTCTTCTAGGTTCTGTTCTTATGTATGTCCATGATGCCTTCCACAGGTGAAAGTGAAACGTTGGGATCAAATCCTACATCTAGTCCGTGGCTTAAAAACTCAAGCAAAGTTTTAATTATGTTTTAGGAACTCAAATTCTTCAGCTTGTAGAAATTAATCAAGTGGTGCATGATTTCTCAGTTTATAGTACTCCCAAAAGCTGTTTTTGTATAATACAGCCTATCACCAGAAAAGATTTAAAGTCTTCAAAGTGTTCTCTTATTATTTCACTCCACCTTTAGTCACCGAGGAAGAATTCAAAAGTGGATTTGATGTCCTGCATGAGGCCAGTACGTAGCAACTGTTGCAATCTAAGGAGTAAAAAACAAAAACATAGCTGATAAAGCATTTAATGGGATTTGAATGACATGCCGGTTATTTACTTGGTGTATTTACCACTGAGCCAACTGTCTGAGTATACTTTGTCCCAGGGCCCTCAGAACATGGTGCCAGTCGTGGGTTTACTATTGCCTCCTGTGAACTGACAGCGCAACCCAATGTGAGACTGAGCAAAGATCTGAGTCCACAGGTGTGTGTGTGTGTGTGTGTGTGTGTGTGTGTGTGTGTGTGTGTGTGTTTGAGATGCCTAGTCCCCTTTAATCAATGAAGTCGGCTGAGTCGGCAGGAAAAGCCTTGGGGCAAGTGGAGGCAAAAGGCAGCTAAGCCTCAAGACAGGCAAAGCCTTGAGCCCGGTAGCAAACCCTTTCCTGGGCTGAGCGGCAACCGAAAGCTGAGGCACAGGCACGGAAGACCCCGGAGGCCAAAAGGACCGCACAGGCAAAGCTGCGAAGGTGAGCGGGGGGAGGAGGCAGCGAAGCCACAGGAAACATAGGAGACGTTTCTTCCCTCCTCAACTCCCGTCTCAAGTCCTCAGCCCCAACACAAAGCTACAGACATCAACCCCCCCCCCAAACTCCTGCTGGAGTAGGAGTGCCGATCCCCCCCCCACACACACCCTGTGTTTGGGTCCCATAGCAGTCATTTTAGTGTCATCCTGCCAACTGTCTATAAAACCTTAGTCCCCTGAGGCTTAAAAGGTGTGGGATGAGACCAGGGCCAGGAGTGGTGAGCCCATACATATTTCACTGGGTGGCACCAACTGCAGTGCCATCTTGGTTCCTAAATATAAGGAGAAAGGTAGGATAGAAATGTTTTAAAGGAAATGTTTCTGTGATCTTTCAGTCCAGGCCAGCATGAAAGAGACTCTGGATGAGCGAACACCAGAGAAGCCTCAGGAAGGTAAGTTAAGGCGCAATCCAGTGCAGAGAATTGCTGGCGGAGCGATGGCAACTAGGCCTTTCTCCCTTTCTCCTGAGGAGGGCTCCAGCTCCACTGGCGTGGGCACAATCTTACTCAGACAGAATTGGGCTGCCTGTCATCTACTAAGAGGACACCCTATTGGGGACACCTATATGGTGCATCCGTGGGGAGAAAGAAGGGAAAACACGGGCTTGAAGAGACGGACACGTACAGGACAAGTCTAAGTTTTTATGCCAGTCATACGTTTAGATAGGGAAGACAAGAAGGGTTTAGAGCAGGGTGTCAAACTCGTTTCATGTGTCAAATGTGTCAATAATTCCAATTCTCCATCTTTTGGTTCCAATTGGCATTTTCCAGTGTTCCCTTTAAGTACAATAGCCCTAAGGGAAGGGACGTCCTTACCAGCCCTTCTTTGCAGGCATGGGTTTGGAAGTAAGGCAGGCATCCACTAGGAGCGAGGCTTTTTCTGTGGTAGACCCAAGACTTGGACTTCCCTTCCATTGGAGGCCCACGTGGCTCTTGATACTCAGAACTGTGTAAACTAAAATGCAGTTACCATGGTCTGGTGTTCACAAATTACTTTTGCATTTTTCACAGCCGAACTCTATTCCTCACCATTTTATAAAATGGAGCTGGGCCAAGGAGGCTTTCCTCTCCAAAGGCCTCTGGAGATTTTAGAAAAGAAAGGTAAGGAGATAATCGACCTGGTAAAAAAAGGGAAAATAAAGAAAACAGGAGAACAAACTGTATGAGCAGAGGAATGAAGAGTCTGGAATTCAATATGTTGGTTCAGCTTCCCAAACGCTTCCTCCTCTGGAAGCAGAATTATATGTTCTAAAGAGAGGCTCATGGTTCTCCCTCTCATATTCTTATCTCCAAAGGCTTCTCCTTACCTCTCTGTAGGCTAAAATGTACCTAAAATGTACCTCAAATGAATTGGAACTAAGTCCCATTGAAAGTAATGGGATTTAAATGACTTATGGTTAACTTGTTCCATTGGTTTCAAAGGGACTCAGTCATTGTAGGTGGATTGTAGGTGGATAAGGGCTTCTATTTTAGATTAAGTTCAACGTGGTTCTAATGCCAGTCATAACATGCTACATCATGATACCATTTGCAGCTATCCACATATTCCTCAGATTGCATGTGCCAGTCATCTAATTTCTCAAGTGTGAATGTTTTTTCTGACCACCCTTGGCATGAAAAACAGTGTACCAGAGTCTCTGTAGGCATAGGACAGGAACATGAGAAGTTTTAATAACCTTCTTCCCTGCTTGTTTTTATTCATCTCCAAGGCTCGGAATGACCTTTGGCAAAAGTTAGAATATTCTTGGTAGAAAGGTAGAAAAGCAACACTTTACAAATAACTTGCAAGCTGTTGCCCATTGACAGTTTTCTCTATAATGAAACCACAAGCTGTGTTCATCCGAAAGTGCTCTCGTCTGCCCTGTTCTAGCTAGTCAGGCAGACAATGACTAGAGTCCCACTGCAGCCTTAACAAGGGTAGGAGATACTTAAAACAGCCTGTGGGAGTAAACAGTGGGGATAAAAGTCATATAGATGTTGTCCTTTCCTGTTTCCTTCACCCTCATGCAGGAGCCTCCAAGGAACTCCCTGCAGCATTCGCTGTGCACGTTAGGCAAAAGAAATGTATTTTCTGCAACATAGGAAATGTTGTCCCTCAGCTGCCACTCGCTTGATGCTTCCCATATTAAAAAAGCTGTGCACAGAACAAGACCCCTTTTTCTTCACAAATAGAATTTTGAAAATTTTGAAAATAGGGTTGTCATTTGATGAATTCTGAAGAAAAAAAAAAGAATAGGCTATACCAGTGGACTACGTTCATCGGATTGGGACCATTCTGGTGGTCTTGCATTCCCCTTCATCTGGTCTTTGCTAAGAGCTGAGGCATGTTTGCCTACTCATGAGTAAACAAGCACATGTGGCTCGGTTTTACTTTCCATAGGGCTCAATGCATTTTTCAGCTGGGGGGGCGTCCTTCGAGAGTTTTTGGGGGCCTGCGTTCATCAGGACCATTCTGGTGGTGCTGCATTTCCCTTGGCCTGCCCTTCTAAATGGACCGAGCATGGTTGTATATTCATGAGTAAACACGAACATGCTTCTCTGTTTTGGTTTCCATAGGGCTCAATACATTTTCTTTGTCAGCAATTTCCTTATCAGCAAAGCTTATCCATTTTGCGACCCACCAAAAATCGGGTCACAACCCACTGGGGGGGGGTTTGCAACCCAGTTTGAGAACTGCTGGGCTACACTTAACCTCCGCAATCCAGGACCTGGATAGGATAAGGCGACCAGTCCTTTAGGCTGGCCGCTGTATCTTACACAGGATTGGGCTGACTATCAAAAGCTTTAAGCTTCCACACACCAATGCAGGGCAGAAGTACTACAATTTCTCCAGTCTCAATCTGTAACCATAATTTTAAAAAGCAACAGGTAATTTCCTTTCTGTTCATAAAATAAAGATTATAGGTTGCAAGATAGTTTCACATTATAAAGAAAGTAAGAAGTAAAATAAAGGAGAGGAAAATAAGAAGGGAATAGCCTATCGTTATAGCACCTGTAGATCACAATTTCATATCTATGGCTCAAAAAGGTCCCTTTTCCCCCTACTGATCAGTATTGTTACCAATCATTACCACTACTTGTGTTTGTTCTATTTGCAAAATAGAGTGACTACTTTCTGTATCATGAAACTACAATTAGATGCTGAAGGTGAATCTGCTTGGAAATCATAATCTAGCTGCAAAGGATTTGATCTTTTTTTAAGCATTCCCATATTCTTGTCTATTGATTTTCTTGTATAGAAGCATAATACATTTTTTCCATTTTTTGGCCTGTCATAATTGGCGTACAAATAGATTTACTGCGCGATCCTGCGCAAGTATGCGCGGCCGGCCTAAAGAGCGGGCCTAAAGGCATCCTGCGCAGTTCCCAGGCCGTGCTGGCGCAGACCAGGAGCACCACGGGTAAAGGGGATGTTCGTCCCCTTCCCCTGGTGTAGGCAGGCCGGGGCCCAATGGACCTCCTCAGATTCATGCCAGCTCCAGAGCTGGCATGCAGCCGGGGAGGTCGTGCAAGGCTGACCCAACCTGGGAAGCGGCTCGGGATATCAGCACAACTCAGCGCCAATATCCCCACCCCCTCCGAGCCCAGACATTTTTTTATTCATATACAATGAGCAGAAGTTGTAATTTGAACACATATTATCATAAGAGAACCGTCTTATCTGACCACACATCAGGGATGTGGATCAAGTCTCTGACTCCAAGTCTTGAGTCAAGTCCCGAGTCTTTGGTTGTGAGTTGCAAGTCCCTATTTATTTCATGGGGGAAATGGGTTTAAACCTGAATAAAATTTGACTTGTAAAAGGCTCCAAGTCTCAAGTCGAGTTTTTCGAGTCTTTTACAATTGCAGAGTCGAGTCACATGGCTACATTATAGTCCTGTTCACACATTTATCTGTGCAGAAAGTAATACATGAAGGGAAAGATCAAGAATGCACACATTGGCCTTGTCCCTGAACTTCATGCATTCAAGATCCCAAAATGTGCATATACCCCTGTACATATACTCCTAGTGGTATATTGAGGATCAATATACCTGATGGTATATTGAGGTAGTGGTATATTGAGGATATAACAGCCTGGGCAAGTAAGCTCTATGCAGATGGGGCCATTGAGTAACATTGGTGGTTGAGGACAAGACCAGCAGGCAGGACCCTGATTTCTACCTCAATGAATGGGCTCCACTACATTATACTTGAGAGGAGCTGTGGTGATATACACCAGCTGAGGGAATACAAGGCAACAGGAACAAGAAAAATGAACACTGAATCAGTCTTTCTGGGCAAGTGCTGCGAAAAAGCAGGGAAGTAAAAAAACAACTCGAAAATCTGTCAGCAGTCAGAGACAAGCCATGCCATCCCAAACAAATGGCTGGGTTTGTTTTTCCCTAGTACCAACAAGATAAAAATATTGAATTTTTTTTCTTCCTAAGATATGTCAAATGATTTAGAACTTGGCAGCATACTTACCCTTGTATTAATAGCTGAACATAGCAAGCACTGTAAAATCAGATAATTGTCTGCACTGTACATTGCTGATACAGTTAATTTGAGAGTGTTTAATTGGCTCTTTACAGAGTCCAACGAATCTGAAAGGCCGGTAGAGGGACAAATACAGCTGCCTAACACAGTTTCAGAGCATTGGTCCAATGAGCTTACTATTGTATAGTCTCTGTGAACTTACAGCAGCTGTCCAAGGTCTCAGTCTTGCTTTCAGGATGTACAGATGGGCCCCCATATCCACTGATTCGCTATCCACGGTTTCAGTTATCCACGGATCGTGGGGACCCCCCCCCCAGGCTTTTACTTTTTTCCCAGTAAGCTTCATTTCTTCCTTAAAGAAACAGGAGAAGCAGCCTCTGGCTGCTTATTACAGGCAAGTAGAACGAGACTAAGTACTAGAGAGGCTCTGCAAAGTTAACAGAAACCTTGCAGAGCCTCTCTAGGACTAACAGCCCGGTCCAGCCTAAGGCAACTGCGGTACAATTCAGGCACAATTGCAGCCCAAGTGCTTTAGGCCCGAGTTGTGCCTGAATTGTACCCGAATTGTACTGCAACTGTGCCGAACTTGGGACGAACGTACGATGGACGCCGTGCGCATGCGCAGGACGGGCGCGGTACAGTTGCGGTACAACTGCGGACTAAAAGTGGGCGTTCCGTGGGCGTCACGGGGGCGGTAACGAAATTTGGTCCGGTTCCAGACATTGGCAACCCCCTGACACGCCCCCTCGAGCCCAACTCAGGCCCAAAATTTGGGCCAGCAAAAAGGGTGGACCCAAATGTGAGGAGACCCATAGGAGCCATTTTACCTTACCTACACCAGCCCTCTCCTGAAAAGTTCTAACACCCTGGGCCCGAGTTGGGACTGAGTTGGGACCGAACAGGTGTGGCCGAACTCTGGACATGGACCCAAATAGTTACCCTATCAGCACCCAGCCCCACCCAGCCTCATTCCCACAAAAGCCCAGCCCCAGCCCTCCACTCACTCTCTCTCTCTCTCTCTCTGAGCACGTGGCGTGGGATTCTGTCCCCCAGCAGCCACAAAGTGGGACTTTGAAAATTTTTCTAACACCTCTCTTCTCTCTTCTCCTCTCTGCCCCCCTCTAGGGCAGAGAGGGCTGTTCTGCCTGTGGCCAAACTGTGTACTCCTGTGGCTGGGCAGCTCTCTCCATGCAAGTGTTTGCTAACCCATGTCTTTCTCCCAGCCCCTCTTTCCCCCCCCCCCACAGGCAACAACACCAGCAGGTAAGTGCAGGTAAGTGCAGGGGTGTGCTGACATGTGGTCTGACTTCTGCCTCTTTGCATAGAGAAATATAGGTAGGATACATGCCTCTTTACCAATGTCTTGTCTCATAGCTGCCTGCAATGCCTGCCATGATATGCCTCTTTACCAATGTCTTGTCTCATGTCTGCCTGCAATGCCTGCCATGATATGCCTCTATACCAATGTCTTGTCTCATGTCTGCCTGCAATGCCTGCCATGATATGCCTCTATACCAATGTCTTGTCTCATGTCTGCCTGCAATGCCTGCCATGATATGCCTCTATACCAATGTCTTGTCTCATAGCTGCCTGCATAGCCTGCCATGATATGCCTCTCTACCAATGCCTTGTCTCATAGCTGCCTGCAATGCCTGCCATGATATGCCTCTATACCAATGACTTGTCTCATAGCTGCCTGTATTAATGTGAGCACACAATGCCATGGGTGTGGAACTGTAACCCATATGTAGACACCAGCTGTTCCCCCCCCTTTTCTCCACAGGGTCTACTGACAGGTCAGTATTGCTAGGATTGCCATGGTTGTGACCCCCAAGTTGTGTTGTTGTCTCTCTCTTTGACCCCTTTCCCTTACAGGATCATGCTCACCTTACACCCAGGGAAGCAGACCAGGCTCTGTGTCTCACACCACTCAGCTGTGTGTGATTTCTCTCCCTGCAGGCCTTTGCAACCGGCACACTGGCATTCCTTCAATGGGGAGTGCTACCACACACCAGCTGCCATGGAACACCCCCCAAGGTGGTCATCCCCCCAGGAATGCCCACTACCACTGACCATCTGGGGAGCACCCCTGGGCCTGCAGTCTGGTTGCCCCACGGTCGTCTGCCTCGATGCTTCCAGAGGTCTGGGAGCCTGCCCTGCAACCCTCCGCAGCTGCTGCTGCTGCTGCTCCACCTCCCTGGCTGCCTACTTGCTGTCCCTCCCCTTGCTATGGAGCAGGCTGTGGTTCCACAGGGGAAGAGCCCGCATCTCCAGGTCCATGGGCCACGCCTGCTGCTGCTGTGGTCTGAGAGGCTGCTGTGCCAACCCCTGGCAGCCTCGCCCGGCCATCTCTGCCACCGTTCCAGAACAATAAAGATGCCCCTGGCCACACAAGTCCCCAATGTTGCACAAGCACTGACACCCCCCCCACAGGGAGGCCCCAGCACACAAGACCCTGCAGGACGCCCAGCCAGGGCCTGCCACTGCCTTCCCTGGGAGAACACAGCAGGGGGGCCGCTGGACCCTCCAGGCCCAGAGGGCGGGGGGGAGTTGGGGTGACTCTCAGGCAGGCAAACACTGACGGGCGCCATGGCGACCGCTACGGAAGCCGTCGCGCCCGCCAATGGCAGCTGCAGAACGCCCGCCGCGACGGGTGCCCGTACGGGTCCGGACAGGCGCAGGCCGTGTGACGTCACGAGCGGCCAACGGTCGTCATTCCGACGCAAAATGGCTGCCGCAGCAGGCGTAAGAAGACGGTGGTCTGCAGAGGAGAGGGCAGCCATGCTGGCAGCCATCTCCCACAGCCCCCACCTGCCCACCCTGATGTCCAGCAGCACTGCCCCCAACTTGGAGGCCTGGGGGGAGGTCACGGCAGCCTTGGCTCGCCGGGGCTTCCACAGGTCTGTGGGCCAGTGCCGCGGACGGTGGAAGGCCCTCAAGGTCGCCTTCTTCGAGGAGCTGGGGTACAGGGACTGCCACGAGGGCCGCCCCAGCAGGGACCCCCCCTGCTGTATGACACCATGCTGCGGCTGTGGCGGCGTGCTGGGCGCCCTCGCTACCGGTGCCGCCATCATTCAGGTAAGGCTGTGTACTGGGGATGGGCTCATGGCAGGGAGGGCGTGAATGGGTCCCCCCAGGCACGCAGGTGCCCTGTGAGGACCTGCGGACCATGGGCACCCCTGGGGGGGATCTCCCAGCACAGACCTCATGGAGCCCGGGGGGGGGAGGGTGACTGGCCTGTCAGGGGCAGCATGCCAGGGTGTGCCCTCCAGGAACACCTGGGCCCTCTGCAGCCAGGGTCCATGATTCCAGCGGTGCCAGTCACCCTGTTGTGGAGGGTGATCCTGGCATGGTTCAGAGCCCTACAGGGCTGGGCACAGGCCGGGGGGGGGGAGTAGCCATGGTTCCAGCTGCAGCCATCCGGCTCCCTGGACAGTCGCAGCCCACAGGCCATGGGCCAGCCAGGCCCATGCCTGCCCACCATACCCAGGGGCTACTCTCTCCATAGAGCTGCCCAGTCCAGCTACCCTGCTGATCCCCCCCAGGGCAGCCTCACGGTTCCAGCCCAAATACTACCGAGCTCCTGCCAGTGTGCGCAGGGAGGACTGGCAGCTGCCCCCCCTCACAGCCCTGTTGCCCAGGCTGGGAGATGGGCCTGCCCCTCACACAGGGAGGGTGGGAGGGACACCAGCACACACAGTGGAGGGCACGCCATGAGGACCTGTCCCTGGAGCCTGCCGCTCACATGACCGCTGGCAGGGAGGTCTGCAGGCCTGTGCCATGCTGCAGGCAGCCCCCTGCCCAGATGCCAGGCCTACTGCACTGCCTGCTCCGGCCGCATGTGGGAGGCCTGGGTCTGGGTCTAGCCATGAGGGCACGGCGCTGGCTGGAACGCCGTGGTGGCATCTCTAGCAGCCTGCTGATCTGTCCAGGCCCCCCTGCAGCACCGGACAGCTGGGTGGGCAGTGGGATGCTGCTGCTGCGGAGACCCCTTGTGGCTGGCCGCTGGGGGCATGGCAGGCTGTGGCGCAGGCACCCAGGGGTCCTAGGGTGGTAGGTGGACTGAGGGGGCTGGATTCCCAGCCTCGGGACATGTACACGGGCCTGCCCAGCCCTGGGGAAGGGTGGTGGTGGTGGTGATGCAGATGAGGCAGGTGACGGGGCGGGCTGGGGCGGAGGGGGGGTACGGGTGCGTGCTGAGCTAGGAGGCGCTGACCCTATGTGTGTTCTCCTCTGCAGTGGCCATACGCCGGATGGAGGGACGGCGACTGGCAGCAGCAGCAGCAGCAGCAGCAGCAGCAGCAGCAGCAGCAGCAGCAGCCACCCGGCCACCACGGCGGCGAGCAGCAGCAGCAGCAGCAGCAGCAACAGCAGCAGCAGCAGCAGCGCCAGCCACTCGGCCACCACGGCGCCGTGCACGGTGGGCAGCGTCCTCCTCCTCCTCGACCGCCTCCTCCAGGGAAGGGGCAGAGGGAGGTGCGGTGGCCCCACCATCTGGGCCCCCCTCCCCTGCCATCCCACAGTCCCCCGCTGTGGTGGCAGTGGCGGAGGGGGCAGAGGAAGTGCAGGAGGAGGAGGGGGACCTGCCTGCAGTGGACGACGTGGCGGTGGCAGCGGAGGCCATGGAGGCTGTGGAGGAGGAGGAGGACCACCCAGCAGCAGAGGGAGTCGCTCCGGTGGAGGAGGAGGAGGTGCCATCGACCTCTGCAGCTGCACGGGAGGCGCTGCTGGCGGCGGCAGCAGGACCACCACCACCACCATCAGGCCCTCCGGTGACTCACGACCAGGCCACCCAGACGAGGCGGCGTGGGGCCCAACTGCGCCTGGCCCGGTGCCACTGTGAGTGTTCCCACCCCCCCACCCCCTGGTAGTGCAATGGGATCTGATGGCATGGTGTGCTGCAACCAGGGCCAGGGCCCCATGCACGGCCTGCCTGTCAGTTGGTGGGTGCCAGGCGGCCAACGGCCGGCTGGGTGATGGCGGGGGGTGGCCCCCGGGGACCCGTGTGTCATGGCCACGATAGTGTGCCCGGGCCTGGTCAGCAGCCATGTCCCTGTGGCCAGACCCACTGTGGTGACTGGTTGGGCAGGAGCGTTGCGGGGCCAGGGGGGATGTGCATCGACCCCGGCCGGGCCATGGGATGGGGGTCCGGCCAGCCATGGAGAGGGCCCGACTGGGGCCTGCGTCCCGGCCTGCCATGGTGCCTGTGACAGGGGCCGCCTCCAGCAGATGACAGGCCATGGGGGCCTGGGGTGTGCAGGTGGGTGGCCGTCGAAGAGGGCACCACGAGGCCACAGGCCTAATTCCCGCCCTATCTGTTTCATTCCGCAGGCTCATCGTTGGCACCCAGGGTGATGGCCACCATCCGGGACGTCGGCCGCCGGGTGGACCGTGGGAGGCAGGAGGCAGCGGGCCAACAGGCAGCTGTGCGCCAACAGCTGCGCAACCTGGAGGGCGCTGCCTGGGCCACCCATGGCCAGATGCAGCAGGCCATTCGCCATGTGACGGCCCTGGCCCATGGCAATGGTGCTGGCCATGTGCCACCCGTCCTGCACCACCTGCTCCAGGTGGAGGCCAGGCAGGACACCATCCTGGCGGGGCTGACCGCTCTTCTGGCCCGGCTGGGCATCGAGCCGCTCCGGCCCCCTCCATGAGGGGTAGCATGTGGAGTGCTGGTCACGTCCCCCCCCTGCCACCCGTCCCTTTGTTGGTGCCCTGTGCCCCCTGTTGGGGCCTGGGCCTGTTCAGGCCAACTGTTGAGGCCACATAACTGTTGTATCTGTTTTTAACCTGTTTTTAATTCAATTTTAACCAAGAAACGAACAAACAGTAAACATGCTTTTAACTTTTCACCACTGTCTCTGTTGTCTTCCTCCGTGGGTGCGGATCATCGGGTGGGGGGCCTGCACTGCTGCTGGTGGCGTCGGTGGCAGCCTGGGTGGTGGGTGGGGCCCGTGACCGTCCAGATGCCGAGGTGGGAGGTCCCTGGGGACGAAGCGGTTAGGGCACAGTGAGGGGGGGTTCCTTGCAGCGCAGGTCAGCAGCTGGCACGGGCCCCATGGTGGCTGCAACCTTACCTGGGCGTTACGGGCCAAAGTACTCGGCTGTGACCTGCTGCCGGAATGCGACGCCCCGTGGGTCCTGGCCGGCCCCCCTGGCAGGCTCAGCCTCTGCAGGCTCGACGTCCATGGCGGGCTGCCCCGCCTCCTCAGCATCGAGGAGTGGGGTGTTCCGCCGGATACACAGGTTGTGCAGCATGGCGCACACGACAAACAGCTTGGCGGCCTTGTTGGGTGTGCGCATCAGGCGCCCCCCGGTCAGGTGCAGGCATCTGAATCGAAGTTTCTGCATCCCAAAAGCTCTCTCCACGACAATGCGGGTGGCACGGTGAGCGACATTGTACCGCGCAATGGGCCCTGGGACGTCCGCAGCGTAGGGTGTCATCAGGTACGGGCGCAAGGGGTAGCCACGGTCACCTGTGGGCGGTGGGGCAGCATCAGTCCCTGACATAGCCTCGTTCCCCCCATCCCTCCCCCCTGCCAGCCCCCCCGACTCCCCTCCCCCCTGCCAGGCCCCCCCACCCCTCTCCCCCTGCCAGGCCCCCCCCGACTCACCTAGAAGCCAGCCGGTTCCCTCGGGCAGCTCTGCCAGGTGTTGTCGGACGGCAGAGGCATCGAAGATGGCGGCATCATGGACGCTCCCTGGAAACAGCGCCGTGACACTGGTGAACAACGCCCTGGCATCGCAGGTGGCCTGGACATTGATGGAATACTGGCGATGCCGGTTGCGGTACACGGCTGGATTCCGGTGGGGGGCCTGGATGGTGATGTGCGTGGCATCCACAGCCGAGATCACATTCGGGAAGCCCGCGATGGCATGGAACTCGGCCCTGACCCGCTGCAGCTCTGCCTCACTGGTTGGGAACACGATGAACTCGGCTGCGTGGGGGACCATGGCATCCACGAATGCATCCAGGCACCGGCAGGCGGAGGAGCGGGAGACACCCAGCTGCCTCGCCACACCTCCCAGGAAGCTCCCTGTCGCCAGGTACTGCAGGGCGATGAGGACCCGTTGCAGGACAGGTATGGCATGGCGCAAGCGGATCCGGGCCTCGAGAGCCGGGCCCAGGAGGTGGCAGAGCTCCGCCACGGCGCCCCTGTCCAGGCGAAAGGCCTGGATGCAGTCGACGTCGGGGCCCAGCAGCCGGCGCAGACGCTCCCTCACCACTGGCCGCCGTCTCTGGACCCGTCTCCGGCGCTGGGCTAACACATATGCCACCATCAGAGGCAGACCGGCGTAATGGTTCAGAAGGCACGGTGGGAACGCGGTCCAGGGCAGGATGGCTCCTCTGGGCCGTCGGGGCTCCTGGGGTCCTGTGGACAGGACGCGGAGCGGTTACAGCCCAGCCGGTGCAAGCTGGGCCAGTGGCCTCGGTCACCACCTGTGGGCGGTCCCCTTGGCCAGGGCGGCCAGCTCCCTCCAGCTGGGCCTGGGCATGCCTGCCCCCACGCAGGGAAGCAGCTGCTGGATGTGCCAGGGCGCCAGGGCGGCTGGGTCCGAGCCCCCCTCCAGAGGGTCAATGGCGTCACCCTCCCCAACCCCTCCCACCCAGGGCCTCCCGTGTCCACGCACACTCACCCTGGCCCTCGGCTCCAAGCAGCTGGGGCAGGGGTGGCAGCTGCAGCGCCTGCCCCCGGTGGCGTGGCTGCTGCTGCACCCGCATCCACTGCTCGCGCCGCTGTCGGCGCTCTGCGCGTTGCTGGTCCCAGCGCTGCATGCGGAGCTGCCTCTCCTGCCGCCGACGCTGTTGCTCCTGTGCGTGCAGTGCCGGCTGCTCCTGGGCCTGGGCCCTCTCTCTCTCCCTCGCCTGCTCCCTCCGAATGCGCCACTGCCGCAGGCGCTCCTGCTGCCACTGCTGGAGCCATGGCAAACGCGGCCACGGCAGTTGCCGCCTCTGTGCCCGAGGCTGCGGCTGGCCCTGCTCCATGTTGGTCAGGCGCTGGCAAGGTTGAACAGCAGCTCCCGTGCACTGCTGGTGCCTCCCTCTGCTCTGCTCCTCGCTGCACAGCCACCTGCTGCCCACCTCCTTCCACGCCGTCCCTGAGCGTCTGCCCGCAGTGGTGTCTGCCACCCCCCCACCCCCTCCAGCCAGAGCCCTGGCAGGCAGGCAGCCCGTCCCCTCCGCCCGATCGCTCCGCCCAAGCGTGGCGTCCGGAGTCGGAAGGGCACTGGCCGATGCCGCTTCCGCCCTTCGACTCCGCCCCGTCCGACGCCGCACCTGCCACGTCCGCCCGTCCGGTCCGCCCGTCGGTGACGCCCGTCCGGTCCGTCTGCATACGTGGCGTTCGCCATCTGCGGAGCTCCCCCCATGTGCCTTGTCCTCTCTGCAGACCCCTCTTCTGTATCTGTCGCCCGCTTCCTTGTCGTTTGTCTCTCCAGTCGTGCCCCTCCCCAGCCCCTCCCCAGCACCCACTGCCCCCCTGCCCCGTCTGCCCGTCTGCCCGTCTGTCTCCCTGTGCACTCCCTGGCGATGGATGGTGGCAACAGGGGCCGCCCCCCCCGACGAGGACGCCCCCCCCAGGGCAGCTCCTCGTGGGCCCAACTGGGGGGATGATGAGATGCGGGCTCTCTTCACCCTCTCAGTAGCCAATGCCGAGGTGGCTCTCGGAGAAGGCAAGGCCACAGAGCAGAGTGCACGCCGAAAGGCCTTCTTTGCGGGCATAGCCAGCTCCCTCCGTGCCCAGGGCTTCCGGGAGCGCACGGGCTTGTCTTGCATGAAGCGGTTCAGGAGGTCGTACTGGGCCCTGAACCATGAGGTCAGGACCTTGGTGCGCACTCGCTCCATGTCCGTGGATGCCGCCATTGCCCATGCGACACGGGGCAGCGCCACCGCCATTCTGGGGCCACTTGTCCGCGAGGAGGTCGTCGGTGGTGTTGGCGTGGAGGTCTTCAGTGGTGAGTGCTGCGGGGAGGGACCCACTGCTGGACGTCACCGCAGCCCATGTCCGGCCTCACCTGCGCTTCTTCTCCCTCCAGGCACCCGCGCCCCAGCCGGGGCCCAGCAGAGAGGCCGCAGGCCGCCAGCCTGCCGGTATGTATCCGACCACCCTGGGTTGGGGCGGGGGTGGCTGCCACCTGGCTGAGCCCTGTGCCTTTCCCGCCCACAGCCCGTCCAGACGATGCCAGCAGCTCCGACGAGTCAAGCCCCCGGCGGGGCTCCGTGTGTGGCGACACGGAGCCCACCCACCGCAGCACAGCCTCACTCCCTTCTCCAACGGGGGCCGCGGGGGACAGCCTCGAGACTGCTGAGGTGGAGCCGGCGGGAAGCCACCCTCCATCTTCAGCTGACGAGGAGGAAGACGTCCTCCCAGGGGCCGGTGACTCGGCTGAGGAGGCACCCCGCGCAGAGTCCCCGCCGGGGGAGGGGTCTGCCAGCGAGGGGGGGCCGCGGAGGCCTCCCCACCACATCAGGGGCAGGCCCTCCCAGCAGCCGCTGCATTGGCAGGGGATGCAGCGGCAGATGCGGCGCTGGGGGGCCCCAACATCATGCCCCGTGCCCGTGGGCCACGCCCCGCTCGTCAGCTGCCCCGGACCGTGGCTGATTTACACCGGGCCATGGAGCGGGAGCGGCTCGAGGCAGGCCAGATGTGGCAGGCATGCGTGGAAGCTGGCGACGAGGGGCGCGCCCAGCTTCTCGATGCCCTTGCTGAGCAGCGGGACGATCGCTGGGACGATCACCGGGAGCTGATGGCAGGGCTCCAGCATGTCTCCGGACAGCTGGAGGGCCTGGTGGCGGGGCAGGCGGCGCAGACGGCAGAGATCAGGGCCCTCACTGGTGTGGTGAGGGAGCTGGTCGCTGTCCAACGGGACCGCCTCGCCTTTGACCGGGAGCGGCATGCTGCTGAGCAGGCCCGCAGATCCCCGGTCCGTGCTGCCATGGCTGCACATGATGCCCCTGCTGCGGAACCGGCTGGGCCAGCACTCGCAGGCCCAGCTGCCAGCCGGGGGCGCAGCACCGTGAGGGCGCAACGCACTGGAGCAGCTCCTCGGGGCGGCACGGCCTCCTCCAAGCGGAAACGGTGAGTCCCCCCCTTGTGTGTGTGTCTTTCCCTCCCCCCTCCCTCCCCTGCTCCCCCCCCATGAATCCCATGTGCAGCCTCAACGTGGCATGGGGTGGCAACACCTGTTGTGGGTCGGAGGGCAGTGGCACTCCCCCCTGCGGCAGGTGGCTAATGCACAGGGTGCCCTGGGGCAGCTGGCACTGGCACAACCTCTGCCCTTCCGCTGCCTGTCGCACGCCCAGTGCCTGCAGGCCCGCCTGTGGCTGCCCATCTGCTGCGACCGCTGCAGCAGCTGTGGTAGGTGCACACAGACGAGCTGAGGAGGGGGCTCTTCGCTTCCAGACGACTGACAGCTCCCCACAGGGGCCTGCCTGCCTCTGTGGTAAGTGTTGCCTCGATCCTGGCCCACTGCTGTAGCCTCCAGCCTAACTCAGGCACAGTTGCAGCCTAACTCGGTCCTAGTTTGGGCCCCAATTGGGCCACACTTGGGCCTCAACTGTGCCTGAGTTAGGCTGGACTGGGCTGTTAGTCTCATTCTACTTGCCTGCAACGGAGGCTGCTTCTCTGCTTGTTTTAAGTAAGAAACAAAGCTTGCTGAAAGAAAAATAAGAGCTGGGGGGGGGGGGATGCCTGCATGCCAGGGAGGCAGGGTGGGGGGAGCCCTCAGGAAACCATGGAGGGGGTGTTCGCTCTTATCCACGGTTTCAAGTATCCACGGAGGGGCCTGGAACATATCCCCAGCGGATATGGGGGCCCTATATATATAGACTGAGCGAGCTGCAGCCCAGGGCTTCAGTCTCCTGCCAATAAATAACAATAAAAATCAAGGCGTACCTAGGCCAAAATAAATGTGTAAGCACAAATCCAAAATTGGGGCTGTGTACCCATGGCTTGTAAGCGGTGATGGACTTTTCCTCTATACATCTTTCTAATCCCCTTTTAAAGGCATCCAGGCCAGGTGCCATCAGCACAACCTGTGGCAAGGAGTTCCACAGTTTAATTACACACTAGGTAAAGAAATATTTTATTGTATCTGTTCTAATTCCGCACCACTCCGTTTTAGTGCATATCCCCTGGTTCTGGTGTTGTGCGAGAGGGAAAAGAACTTCTCTCTATCCACTCTCTCCATCCCATGTATAATTTTAAACAATCATGTCCCCCCTCACTCCCTCAGGCGCCTTTTTTCTAGACTGAAGAGTCCCAAACGCTGTAGCCTTTCCTCATAAGAGAGGTGGCCCAATCCACTAATCATTTTGGTTGCTCTGCACCTTTTCAAGTTCCAATCTCTACAGTATTCAGACCCACCCGCCCCCCATCCCATGGCTATTATTTGTCACAGGAAAAGGGTCCCGTCGGAAGAGTAATAAACAATTGTCTGTGAATAAATGGTAAAAGAAAATATGAGGATATTTTACTAGTGTCAGAATTAATGCATTATATAACATTGAGGGAGAGATATACAGTATTTAAGAAGATATTCCTAGTACAAAATTGATCTGTTATGTCATTTTGCAACTCTAGATATACTGTAAACCATGTTTTAACATGACGCTTTTGATCTGTCACTTGTTTGTACTGAATTTTTTTAAAAAAAAAAGAAAAAAAAAGGAGAGGAGTTTGAGAAAACTTGGCTAAATTAAGCTGCCAGGGCCTATGCCCTTATAGCAAGCACCCACTCATCATTCCCGTTATTTGTGTGAAAGACATTAAGGTAAGAGATTGTAGTCCAGAAACTACACAGAGCGTTGGCACTCAGGCTATTCCATCTCTACCCTTGGCACTGTGGTGCATGTGAAGGGCAAATCAGAAATAATGAGGCTGATGTTTGTTCATGCCTCACTGCACCCACTTTATAATTTTCTATTTATGTATTTATTTATTGCGCAAGTACAAGGTTGGGCTAGACCAGCCTGATTTGGTAGACCAATGAAGAATTAAGCTCAGAGTAACTACTGTATATGAGGTTACATTAAATATGCGATTCTTTAGTGCGGATATCTGAAATTCTTGCTTATCCATGTGTCTCCTGTTTGGCTAAGTGCCACCCATATGGTGTTATACAGCTGTGTATTTTGGATTCAGCATTGATGAATACTTCTGTGGCCAATGCACCTGTCTGGTCGAACACTTTAAAAAACAACAACCATGCACAACCCTAAATATCTGAGAAAATTACCATACTTACACAGTTACCAACACCCCTATAACATCTGTATTATTTAAGGTCATCATTTTTTTTTAATAATAAGCTTCTCATTAATTACAGAGGTTACCAAAAAATTGCCTAAAGCAAAATTCAAATGTTGAGGGTTCCTCCTGAGGAATGTAAAGGGAGATGCATAATTATTTCAGTGACTAGTGAAATTTCAAAAGTGAAAGTTGCCCTTACAGCCCAATTCCATGGGCTGAAACCGCCAGAGGAACATGCATTCTGCTGGCAGTGGCCGCTAAACAGCAGCTGTAGTTCCTTCTGGCTGTGCGCGGAGTAACATGCAGCCGAGATGACAGCGGGAAGGCCTGACTAACCTTCCTGTGCGTGTTGCCAGAGCGCCGGCCATCCGCCAAGGAAGGCAAGATGGCAGGGGAAGGGCGGAACGAGGGTAGAGAGGGGGCAAAACTGGAGATGGAAGGGCGAAATCACTAGTGCAGGTCCGAGGAGATCCATTGCAGAGCAGGAGGTTTACGCAGGGGTAAGGTGATTTAAATCTCCTTTTCCCTTCAAAGCCTCCTGATCCATCCCTCTTCCTTCCCGGATTTGTCAAAACAGGGGACAACTGATAACATCACTAACTCCTCGCCGTTCTTCCGTGATTTCCACTACAGTCTGACAGCAGTTACTCTTCCTGAGTGCAACCATCCCCTGAGTGTGTTGCAACTGGACAGATTCTCCATGTTGCTCAGAACCTCTGTTCATGCAAGGAAACACCCTTCAGGAACACAGGTAGCTATATTGCACTTAGAACCCTTTTAATTTTCCTCTTTGCCAACAACACCCATTTTCCATCCTCTCTCCCTGTCTCTAGTGGCTAGCAGCTGGGGTGGAAGAGCAGAAAATCCTAAAAATCCTTTCCCTTAAGGTGGCCCCTTTTCCCTGAAGTCTTTGGATGCACCAAATACACTCTGCATTACAAGCAACCACCAGCAAAGGACAGGAACATACTACTGTAAACTATTTTAGGGCAAAGAAACATATCCTGATCATTTCTTTGTATGCAATATCTTTAGTCTTTTCTAATAAAAGATCTTTGTGATCTTTGAGTGATGTTATCTCTCAGGCAGCTCAAACCTGCCTAAGATCCACCGCATCCTAAGAAGGATCAAGGCTGCACCGGCAGAAAGGAACATTCGTCCCTTTCTCCTGGTGTAAGCCCCAGTGGCTCCAATGGGTCTCCTCAGATGTACGCCAGCAATTTTGCTGGCACACATCTGGGGAGGCTGTGTAAGGCTGACCAGGCCCGGGAAGGGGGTTAGGATATCGGTGGAGTGTGCGGTCGATATCCCCACCCCCTCTCTGGCCTGCCCAACCAATCGCCCTCTCTCCCGCCACCCAACTCAACCTCCTGCCGTCTGGGTCCGGTGGAGTGAGCGGTGCCGACCTCGGCACTGCTCACTCTGCAGCTGCTGCGAAAGTGTCTTACGGCACTTTTGCAACACCCAATGTCATGAATTGACAGATATATAACATTCACTTTAAAGGTTAAAATAAAACATTTTTAACGTGACTATACGATATCTTTTCATAGGATCCCCAAATCTTGCGTAAATTCATAAGTACCCAAAATTAACCATCTCTGCGACACCTGTGCAACTCTCTTTTCCATTTTTATCACTTTCACATATGTGATTCACACTGACAGTACCTCATTCCACCATCCAGTGCTGCCTGTCAATTACTTCAGGAAAAGAAAGTAAAATGTGATTATACGTGCCTTATGCCAGACTGAAAGAAATCATTTTCATGGCTACGGAAGGAGGTTATTCTATGATGACCCATATATATATTACACATAGTGCCATCTTGTGCAGTGACCCACACAGGGTAAGCACCTTGTTTCTGGCAGCTGGCATTTATACTGCAAGTAGAGAAGTATAATTTTAATCTATGAATTCAAATAGAGATGATTTGTATGAATCCACCTCCTGTTGAGTCACAGCTGAATCAACAGAGCCAGTATCACTTCAATGTGCCACCTGGGTGAGAGGAGGTAATTATCTTCTAATTGCATATATCCCTGGGCCAGATCCTAAGCCTTTAGGAACCAAGGAAGATAATTCCAATTTGTGTCAGCGAGCTGCAGCCTGCAAAATGCAGGCAGAGCTAGTAAAGGAGTAGATGTGATATTGCCTAGTGAATGTCTTGCCTTCATTAAATTGATTGCAGAAAATTATATGCAGCTAGATGTAACAAAAGTATGCCATGGAACTTCAAATAATACATTAGGGATGAGGTTTCTGAAACTGGAATAACTATCTGTATTCAAAAGCTTGCATATAGCCAATGCCTGAGGGAGAAAATGGGAGTGAGCTGGCGAGCTATACCCCCTGCTTGGACACACCTTGGGCATCTGTTTGCTATTTGTCTGGGAGGGGGGGGGAGAGCATTGAATGCCAGGAGGGCTCTTATCTTAAAATCCAGAGGCTGTTCCAACCAGATTTTGCTTTTCCCATGTTCAGATGATGGCCTAGGGGAGCCAGACCACAATATATGTTAGAAAGAATAAGATCTATTCATCTACAGAAGCAAGAGAGAGCTTATATACAGAAAATACAATTGGTAAAAGAAATAATATGGAATACGCCCTGGGCAAACAAAAACTGATAACAGCATCCTTTCAGCTTGCTGGGGTTTCCTGAACAGCAAGGGACAAACTTCAATGGGGCAAATTCTGGGGCATGCCTGTGCATTTCCTCATCCACTGATGAAATCCAAAGGGTGCTGGCATAAACCCGTCCCAGGGAAGCAGCTAGAAGCTTGACTTCTAATACTAAATCTTAGGATGCCTTTCTCATGCAGACAGGTCCTCCCCCCAATCTGGACCTTGTCTTATCTAAACTATGTGGTGGGCTAACTTGTGCTCCATGCTCATAAGAAACAATAGCTGTGAGTCTACCGTTCCCAGGCCTTGCTCAAGAAGCAGGCAGATAGGCCAACTGGTGAAGTTCACTTGAACTCCAGGCCTCACGGAGCACACGGACTGAACAAATTATGAAAGTTCATTAATTACTCATAGTTACAAAGGTCTTCTGCTAGCCAACCACTTCAGGTCCTCCACGCCATTTGGGACTCCCACAGGGACCTTTGCATTGGGCCTACCAACAGTTAGGATTGGGTTGTATGTTTAGTTCATAGGTCAAACATGGCCTTACTCTCTCTAACCAAGATCCACCTAGTACAGTACAGTATTCTGTTTCCAAGAGCAGAAACCAGGTGGCTTTCAATGTTCACCATTACAGCATGAAAGGAAGTGCCTTTCTCCAGCACCTGGTATTAAAAGGTATAGTTCCTCGGCATAGGAAGGTTCCATTTAACTATCCTAGTTGTTGGTAGACATATTCCCCACATGAGGCTGTCTAATCCTTTGTTCAAAGCCCTCTAAACTCAACGTGGCACTCCTGTAGCAGTGATTCCAAACATTTCAGCGCAAGCTTTTGAACATTTACTTGGGAGACAGTCATATTTAACTCAGTGGGACTTACTTCTGAGTGAACATAAATACGTTTGGGCTGTGAATTGCTTACCTATACAATAATCTAATTCACATATTTTGAGGATTCATCGTTTAAGGATTTGCATTTTGCTTCTTATGAAATCAACCACCACCAGAAACTGGAGCCCTTTAAAAAACATAAGAGCATTCATAAGCCCAGGTTTGGGGGGGAGGGATCACATAACACCTCAGGGCACCAATAAGGTACAAGAGTCCTTGTCAGGCACATCTAGTTTACAGCAGACTGTGCATTAATCACAGGAAAATAAGTTTTCAAATGTTTAAAATAAAACTGACTTTGCAACCTTCAGCATGATAGGTAGGGGATTATACAGATGATTAAAGGTGCAGATGACACACCATTGTGACAATGTCAATAATAGCCCCTCCATGCAAGAGGAGGAGTCTATTAAATATTAACCTGACCTCCTGAACTTATTCTCTTTTCTTTTTGGGAGGTTTCCTTTTTCTAGTTTTTGAAAGATGTCTGAAGAACTGATGGTGCTGTACATGTAAGAAAATACTGCTCAAGGAATAATTCAAAGCCAAGCCAGCTGGGAAAAGACACTCCAGATCTGAGCGGTTCTGAACCCACCCTGCATCTGATGGCTGGTACACTAACTGGAAACCAGCCATTACCACTAATGAGAATGGCGACTGCAAATTTAAGCTCTTGCCTGTCAGAAAGAGTGGGGAATGGGCCCTCCTTCCTCAGAACTTTCTTACAGTTCTATCTGAATGGGAAGCCATAGGGATTCCAGGCAAGGAGCCTGCAACTGTAAGTGCATTATCCAGGAGACTGAGGAAAAGTTGACATCCTCAAAGGGAAACTGACATCCCATTCCAACCCAACTCCTCTCCAAGTCAGGCATAAGTGTGGCCTAAGTGCAGCCTAAGTTAGGCAGAAGTTATGCCTGAGGTAGGTCAGAGTTATGCCTGAGTTAGGCAGGCTGCAGTTTCTGTGGCCCAGCACCACCCCAGGATCCAGGCAACACTTACCTCCCAGGCAGGCTCCGTGTCTGGCTCGGGCATGTGCAGGCCTCTGTCTGCATGTGTCAGCGTCCATCCATGGCAGCTGCCGCAGGGTCTGTCGCAGCCCGGTCGCAAAGGGGCTGACCTCAGGCAGGGGGGTTGCGCCAGTGATGTGGTGGGCGCAGGGCAGGTGACAGGTGAGCGAGGTGCCTGAGTCCAGCCGCCACAGGGCACCCTGTGCATCAGCCACCTGCTGCCACAGGGCAGAGTGGCCGTCCCCTCCCTCCTGCAGAAGGCGATGCCACCCCCAAGCCACATTGAGGCCGCACGTGGGAGTCATGGGGGGTGAGCGGGGGAGGGAAGGAAGCAGGGGGGTGGGAAAGTCACACACAAGGGGGGTCTCATGAGGTCTGGAACTGCCTCTGACATGACTTGCCCGTGTGCTGCCTGAAGCCCAGGGCCTCCAGGGCCGGGGCAATGCCCACAAAGAAGGCATCCCGGCGTGCCTTCTGCTCTGTGCCCCGGCCAAGACCGAGAGATGCCTTGGGCTTGTCTGCTGCGAGCGTGAAGGGCTCACACAGCTCATCACACCCCCAGATGGGGCGACGACGGCACCTCACGGCAGGCGCTCTAGCAGGGTGGGGGATGGCCAGCAGCCATCATCAGGGAGTGGGAGGAGAGGCAGACACACAGGCAGGCAGACAGGGGGTGCTGGGGAGGGGCATGGGTGGGTCAGAGACAGACAGACAGACAACAAGGCTGGTGGGAGACAGATTCCGAGAGAGGGGTCTGCAGAGACCGATAGGGACACAGGGGGCGCTCCGCAGAGGAAGGTGATGCATAAACAGGCGCCTCTTATGCAGACAGACTTTGGGGGGAAGCACCTTCATTACGGGCAGACCTTCGACGGAAGCGCCTGCATTACGGGCGGACCTTCGACGGAGGCGCCTGCATTACAGGCAGACGCCCTGGCTGTCACTGTTTGCCTGCCTGAGAGGCCCCCCAACTCCCCCCTCCCCTCTGTGCCATGGGGGTCTGGCAGCTCCCCTGCTGTGTTCTCCCGGGGAAGGCCGTGGCAGTCCCTGGATGGGACTCATGTAGGGGCTTCAGTGCTGGGGGCTGTCTGTGTGGGGGGGGCAATGCTTGTGTAAACACTGGGCACATATGTTTCACTAGGGCTCTGCCGAGGGGCGTCTTTATTGTTCTGGAACGTTAGCAGAGATGGCCAGGCGAGGCTGCCAGGGGTAGTCACAGCAGCCAATCTGAAAGCAGCAGCACACCTGCCCCATGGACCTGGAGATGCAGGCTCTTCCCCTGTGGAACCACAGCCTGCTCCATAGAAAGGGGAGGGACAGCCAGGGAGGTGGAGGAGCAGCAGCGCTGGCAGCTGAGGAGGGTTGCAGGGCTGGCTCCCTGACCTCTGGCAGCAGCGAGGCAGAAGACCGTGGGGCAACCAGACTGCAGCCCCAGGGGTGCTTCCAGGAAGGTAGGTTTGTCCTGGGGAGACAAAAAACAAGGGGGAGTTACATGTCAGCTGGTGTGTGGAAGCAGTCGCCATTGCAGACAAGCCAGTGTGTCGGTTGCAAAAGCCTGCAGGGAGAGAAATAAAACACAGCTGATAGGTGTGACACACATAGCATGGTCTGGGCTGCTTACCTGGGTGTAAGGAGAGCATGATCCTGTAAGGGGAAAGGGTCAAAGAGAGAAACAACAACACAACTTGGGGGTCACAACCATGGCAAACCTAGCACTACTGACCTGTCAGTTGATCCTGTGGAGAAAAGGGGGAGGGAACAGCTGGTGTCTACATAAGGCTAACAGTTCCACACTTGTGGCGTTGTCTGCTCACATGACTACAGGCAGCTATCAGACACAACAGTGCTAAAGAGGCATGTATCATATATATCATGGCAGGCTATGCAGGCAACTATGAGACAAGACATTGGTAAAGAGGCATGTCATGACAGGCTATGCAGGCAGCTATGAGACAAGACATTGGTAGAGAGGCATGTCATGGCAGGCTATGCAGGCAGCTATGAGACAACACATTGGTAGAGAGGCATGTATCCTTCCTATATTTCTAAATGCAAAGAGGCAGCAGTCAGACCACATGTCAGCACATACCCTGCTCTTACCTGCTGTTGTTGTTGCCTGTGGGGGGGGGGGAAGAGGGGCTGGGAGAAAGACATGGGTTAGCAAACACTTGCATGGAGGCAGCTACCTAGGCACAGCTGTAAACAGGTTGGCCACAGCCAGAACAGCCCTCTCTGCCCTAGAGGGAGGCAGAGAGGAGAAGAGAAGAGAAGAGAAGAGGGGTGTTTGTGAATTTTGCCCTCCACCGACAAAGTCCCACTTTGTGGCTGTGGGGGACAGAACCCCACGCCACGTGCTCAGAGAGAGAGAGAGAGAGAGACTGGAGGTCTGGGGCTGGGCTTTTGTGGGAATGAGGCTGGGTGGGGCTGGGTGCTGATAGGCTCCCTATCTTAGGCATAACTCTGTCGGTTTCCAGACCTAGCAGGCCCAACTCCGTCCTAACTCTGACCTAACTCAGGAGTAGGGTGTTAGAAATTTTCAGGAGAGGGCTGGCTTAGGTAAGGTAAAATGGCTCCTATGGGTCTCCTCGAATTTGGGTCCACCTTTTTGGTCGACCTAAAATTTGTCAGCATTTGTGTTGGAGGGGGCGTGTCTGTGCTTGCCAGGGTCTGGAATCCAACGTTAATTGGTTGCCGCCCCTGTTACACCCACGGTCCGCCCATCGTCCGCCCACTTTTAGGTCAACTTTAGGTCTGACTTGTGCTGCTTAGCCCTTGGGTTGGAATGGGCTGTTCTTAGTCCGTCGGTCGTAACTTCAACCTTACTTTGACCTAACTTCGCCCTAAATGGTCGCATTCCAGACCTAACTTCGACCTAAACGACTTAGGCTGACTTTAGGTCTGACTTAGGCTGCTTAGCACTTGGGTTGGAATGGGCTGCCTAGGTATGCAAAATATCATTTTAAACAGTTTTAATTTAGAACAGGCATAGGATAAGGTGGGGTATAAATTTTAATACATAAACAATTTATAACCTAGTAATTTATACCCTAGATCAGCGATTTTCAACCACTATGCCGCAGCACATTGGTGTGCCGCAGCACATTGGTGTGCTGCAAATGATCCACAGGTGTGCTGTGGGATTTTGGGGGAGGGTCATTTTTAGTACGGTCATTGGGGGATGTGAGCCCTTTGCCAGCAGCATGGTCTGTTTTGTCAATTGTCAAAAAACTGATGGATGGTGTGCCCTGAAAATTGTAGCGCCTTGGCAATGTGCCGTGAGATGAAAAAGGTTGAAAATCGCTGCCCTAGATTTATTATTAACAGTATTTATATACCACTTTTCAACAAAAAGTTCACAAAGCGGTTTACAGACCGCTTTATACCCTAGTAGTGGATTTTTTCCCATTAAAGTTACAATTTTGCTCTGTGTATCATACGTGTCAGAAAGATACAGATTCTTTACATTACTGTATTACTCATGGGCATCTTTTTCTGTTTTGCAAAGATATGTGACCCTCCTTTCCTTCTCCAAAAGACCCATATCACAAAGATCACATGTGTAAGCCCAAAACATTTGTGCTCACTGTGACTCTGCAGTTCCTGAAGTCTTTCATCTGTGAAAAACACCACAGAGCCATTTTTCTGGAACAACTAATTGGAGGCTTAGCTCTGAGGTCTACAGAACTTTCATTTATGACATTCTTGATGTTACAATACCCTGACTGTTCCCTGGAAGGACAGGTACTGAGGCTGAAGCTCAAATATTTTGGCCACCTAATGCGAAGAGAGGACTCTCTGGAGAAGACTCTGATGCTGGGAAAGATTGAAGGCAAAAGGAGAAGGGGAAGGCCAAGGATGAGATATTAGACAGCATCACTGATGCAATGAACATGAAAATGAGCGAACTCAGGAAGATAGTGGAGGACAGGAAGGCCTGGCGGGATATGGTTCATGGGATCATGAAGGGTCGGACACGACTTAACGACTGAACAACAACAACAACAAGCCATATTCAGAAGTCAATCTGAATACGCATAGTAGAGAAGCAGGATTGTGTGCACTCACAGTTGAGGGGACCTGAAGCAAGGACTCCTGCACTGATCTAAAAGTATGGGGAAGTATGGAAGGAAATCCCTCTACAGGGACCTGGCTGTTTAGAGTCTGAAGAGACCTTCATGTCCTGTCATGCAATGCACACATACAAATGCATCCACACATCTTTCTCTGCATGTTAGTGATTACAGATTATGTACATCATTCCATTAATGAATTAATCCTTTAATAATGTTTCAAGATGAGAATTATTGTTAGAATATATTGAAATATGCATAATGCCGCCTTGGGCATTTGCCTCTCGGCATAGGAAAAGGCGGGATATAATTTTTTAAAAATAAATAAATAATAAATGTTGAAAAAAACCTTGTTAACTAAATGTGAAAACTGCATTGGTACTGTTATGCTGGGAAAGACACTCTGCCCAGATGCAGCAGTACCATGTAAGGAAGCAGAGCCGGTGGCAGCCTATGTAGGAATCCTATTAAAGCTCTTTCTGAACCAGCAGTGATGGGAAGGCAAGCAGAGAAACCTGGGAGGAGCTCAGTTGAATTCAGGACCGGTGGACTTGTCGCTTGGCAAGTAACAGCAGAGCTGAATAGTTTCACATCACTTTGCCAGAGATAAGAGCCAATTTACACTTTATGAAGAATGAGATGATAGGCTGAGATGACAGAATTCAGGAGTATATTATGTCACACTGCATGAGTGTGTGGGTTATGTGCCATATTTTTTAATGCTTCTCATAAAGAACTCCGTATAGCAAACTAGCACGAGAGAGAGAGAGAGAAAGATATTTAGCATAAACCTCTCTGCATATAGTTTACTATGTGCAGGGAGCTTTTTTACATTGAGAAGTATTTTCTTGATTATTTATTTATAGAAAGTTTTAACAAATACAATAAAATAGAATACAGCAAAAGAAAAATACAAAAAAGAACAATATGAATACATAATATAAAAAGGGAAAAGATTAAAAAGAAGGCAGAGAAGCAAATAATAACATATCTTTACATTTCCCCTTCCTTAACACCAAGTGAAAAACAACAATAGCTCAGTCAACCTCCAGCTTCCTGTTTAACGTTGGGAGCCTCTAGTGGCTTGTCATTTCTTTAAAGAAAGAGAAAGGAAGAGAAAGGCACCTTAATTAAGGTAATGGGTGCAGGGGGGTCACAGGAATAGTGTTCTCCCCTATCCGCAGATTCCAGTATCCGTGGAGGGGGTAGGAATGTATTCCCTGTGGATACGGCCCCCCGTATTTGTGCAGGGAGCATGGGAAGCTGCAGTGAAAAAGGAAAGCCTGAAAACTACAGGAAGGTTGGAGGTTTCATTGTGCATCTTTGGTTGTCACTTGCAGCCCAATCCTATGGACCTGTTATGCCAGCAGGACTGGCATAAAAAGCTCTGAGATGGTGTGACCACTACCCCAAGGCAGCTGAAGCTGCAACTGCTACGGACTCTGGACAGCACTAGAGCAGGTAGGCTGGTGCAGGGGATGGTTCATGGATGGGGAGGGAAGGGCAGGGGGAGTAACTGGGCAGGAAGGGAGAGGAACCAGGGGACGTGTTGAGGGCAGGAAGGCAGTGACTTTCGCAGGATCTTATCCCCCATTTTCCAACCCAACATGCCCCCCTGGCTCTCCTTGGACTTGTGTGAGCAAAATGGCTGACAGGTTCAAGGAGGCCCACAGACGATCGGCCAGTCTATCAGGAGGTAATATTTTTACTTACCTCCTGCAGGTTGTCTGATCACCCCACCACCAGCATAGAATGCAGCGTGTGCTCCTTTGGAGCAGCTACAAGCTATCATGTGGTGGGGTGGGTGGGATTGGGCTGTTAAAGCATGTTGTTCCTCTGTTACTGAATGTAAGCCATTGACAGGGGTGGGGGGGGTGGGCTGAACGGGGTGGGGATCAGGGCCCCCATGTGCATGGTGGGGGCAGGCAGAAAATGGAAATTGGCAGCAACCTGCCCCCTAAGTGCAGTACAAATACTACTTTAAAGTAGGTTTTGAACTGTGTGTAGTAGAGGGACAGCGTAGTTCAGCCAAACCACCCCCTGCACAATTAGGGTGTAGGAGGATGTGTGCACTGGCTCTGACGGTGAGTAGGAGGGGCCACTTTGCACCGCCGTGCAGTACTTACTGCACACACACACGCACACACACACACACACAGCTACGCTACTGAGAGAGAGAGAGAGAGAGAGCAAATACCACAGGTGCACCAAGATGATTTAATGGGCTAGAGAAGGATTATATCACCATTCCCAGCATCTCAAGAATTTTAGTGAAGACCTTCTTCTGTTTAATAGTAAGCAATGCAGAGCCCAGAACAGGGCTTGAAGTCTGCATTTTTTTCAAATACTTTACATCTAGATGTACATGAGGTGGCATCTCAACTATTAAATGAGATTTAAGATCAATGATAATGTATTCATAAAAACGGTAGTGCTATAGATGCTCAACTCCCCTTCACTTTTAGATTAATGTTCTAGCAAAGGATGAATGGCATGCAATTGAAAAGTATTTGTCACTTTGCAAGTGTCATTGCTCAAAAGCCCACTATAACACCCATAGCACAATTTCAGATTTCTATATATAGTGATTTCATTTTAAATGCAGGGCTTTACCCCTGCATGTCTGAGATACCACCCCAATCCAGCAAGGATTGTTCTGCATGCCAAAACAAGTTTCCATATGCAGAGTGCATTGCAACTACCAACCAGCCCAGCCAGGTGTATGGAGGTGATCCCTTTTCAGAGAGCCAAATATGGAAGATCACGCATGAGTGCAACAACTTTCTCCTCTTTGGGACCCAGGCATTTATTTTGCTATCCTGTTAATAATCATCTGCCTGGCAGAATAAAGAGTGGGAAAGGTATATGAATCCAGGCAATTGTCTATAGCAGGGGTGGCCAACCTTTCAACATAAGTGCTCCTGAACCTTTAATGTCTGTATAGGTGAGGGCATTTCAGCAGGTGCATCTGCTTTAGCAGCACCATCAAAATCCTTGAGTTGGCTGAGCCCCTACAAATCTGAAGACTTCCTATATTGTTCAGAGGGCTGAAATTCTGGCTGTATACATTCAGGTTTTATTTGTCCTATTAATGCACATTGTCATGCACAGCGCTTTCCTATCAGCACACCTTGCCTTTTTCCTTACCAGTGTTTAAAATGCAGGGCTGTTCACCTGTTATCAGCAGGAGCTCCAAGAAGCATGTATTTAAATATTGGCTCCGAAAGCTGGCATGTGTAAACTAGCTATTTATATTTACCCCAATGTCAGGTCAAAATGTGTTGGTTCTGAAGAAGCAACGCAGGTGTTCAATTTAGCCAGACTGAAATCCTACTGACTCCCACTGTACTCTGAGTTCAGTGAAACATATGGCACTTGACACCTTGTCTGTCACAGAAAAAATATGCATATTTCCCTGATTCCTATGGAAACTATAGTGACTGCTATTTCTAATATTAGTATAAATTCCTTTTCATTTATCATTTCCTGTATACATTTGGGATAAAAACCAGACAAAAATATTTGAGAAATACGCTACCTCATTGTTTCAAGTTAACAGCATATCTACTCAGAAGTAGTCTATTCAATGGGGCTTACTCCCAGGAAAGTGTGTAGGGTTGCAGCCTAAATAATACTGCAGTGTATTATTTTAGAAGAAAACAATCCTGCTATTGTAATGGATTTTCTTCCTGACCAAGTATTTCTAAGGTTAAGTTTGCTGATAGCTTGTCTTACAAAACAAATTATGCCTGTCTACTCAGAAGTAGGACCCACCAAGTTCAGTAAGATTGCAGTCTTACTGTCCCCCATCATAATATGGGAATTTTTGATAGGTTCACATTTACAGGGTAAAAAGCCATGGCAGCAATAAAAGTGGTAAAACTAAGACACGTACAAACCAAATTTAAAAAAAAACAAGTATAAGCCTAGATAAAGACAGGTTTAAAAGTTTAAAACCACACTAGCAATGCAAGGTTTCGCTCCAATTTCATTGAGCTTTTTTTCAAGTGGCCCCTCTATGATTGGGGCGAGATGTTACCAGCCCTGCATCATAACATAAAAGTGGGGGGGGGGGGAGAAGGCAGAAAAGCCTCGGAATCAACCAGCAGTTAATTAACTGCCATGAAATAGCCTGATCCATGAAACAGCCTATAAGAACAGGAAAGAAGAAATATCAATGATTGATAAGATCTGGATTCCTGCCCTGAGTTGTAAGATCAATTTGGTAACAAATCAGAAAGTGGTATCTAAACGACCAAAGTTGACTTCTGTTGCTAAGTTAATTACTGGTTATCTGCCAGCTCTTATCATTCACTTCACACCTTTTGACAGTTAATTTTTAACTGCTGGTTGATTCCAGTACCACCAGATGGAAAAAATCAGGTCTATGTTGTCTACTGGTGGCACATTCTTGTTTGCAGGAGGTAGTCAAATTTTCTAGAAACATTTGTATTCAGTTAAGAGGACCAGACCACAGCAATCCTTTCCCAGTAGAACAATAGCAAGATTTCATAAACACATTGACTTTTTGCCTCTTTCTAATGAAATGATGTATAGCTCTTGCAGATGAATATCATCTGAAAGAATGCATCTTCTTTGAAATGAATTGACAACATGCCTGATAAAAATTATACAGATGATAAATGAGTTCCTGTAACGGTATGCAAATACAATGAAGCTCATAGTTACAAATAAATCAGTTTGAGCCTTCATTTCCTATCCCAGTGGTTTTCAAACATGGTTCCAAGGAAGCCTGGGGTTTCTTGGAAGTTTGTCAGCAATTCCTTAATAAGAAAATCAGTAATAGTGGACAGGCTTCCCTGAAAAACGCCTTTACCTGGCTACCACCCTTGATATTCCTCCGTGGTGGGGAAGTTACCCTCATCTGGGAGTCTGATCCCAAGGCATCAAAGTAGTCGTTGGCAATTTGCCCCACCCCCTCATAGCTCAGGCAAACTGAGAGGAGACAGCTCATTGGAGCTGCCAGGGCAACGGAGGTGGGACTTGAGCTGCTGTTAACTGCTTTTCCCTCTCATTCCCTGAGAGATGTCCGAGTAGAGTTGTTGATAGTTTTGTGATTAGTGATCGTTTAGTGCTCTGTAGAGTTGCATGGGCCCTGGGATCGGGTTTTGTTTTGGTCATGACTGCAGATTAGGGGAGAGGCGTAGGCCACTGCTTATTAGTTATTATTAGAGTTATCCTGGCTGCTTATTAGTTTCTGTTGCAATCGCCCACCCCTTTTTTCTTGATTTTCCCCCTTCCCTCCATCCCACAACTTACTTTTGGGGTGATTTCTGTGTGATTTTCATGCACCCCTTCCTCTTTTCACTCCCTATGTTCAATAAAAAGAAATTGTACGAAGGTTTTTATTTTTTTTTAAAGGATTAAAAGATTAAATGCTGGTTGTTGGGGGAGGGTGCATTAATTAGAGGAATTGAGGGCTGATTTCTCCTTTTACTCATGTGAGTTGTTTTTCCCCTATTAAAAAGATAGGTTAAGGTTAACATAGTAAAATATTAGAAGCTTTCCAAGTGAGGAGCTATAGTTTATTGGCTATTTCTTAACCTTTGTTATCAGGGTTAGCCTGGGTTATTTGGATGAGAGACCATATCTTTGGTGTGTGTGTGTGTGTGTGTGTGTGTGTGTGTGTGTGTGTTTAAACGTTTTGCAGTTTTACCCAGCAAAACAGCACATTGATAAAAGAAATACATAAAGTCGACCTGAAAGGCTTGGTGGCTTAGGGTGGGCAGGGCAATCCAGATCTTCCTCAGCCCCCTTTGAAGGGGTTGGTGTTAATAAGCTACAATCCTTAGTTTGCAGCCAGAATCAGACACTCCTAGTGGGAATAGATAGCAGCTTTCTCCACCACCGCCCCCTCACTAAAGGAGTGGAATTCTAGTTTTGTTACTGTAGGACTGTTGCAAGTCTTTGTATTTGATCATAAACTGTGGTCCTTTTCAATCAATACAGTATATGCAAAATGTGGTGGTTTGTGGTTTTTAATCACTGGTGCAAATTCTTAAGCATGAATATCAGGTTTAATATCATTGCATTGCATTCTTCAGTACAAAAACAACAAATTATTCAATTATTTTGAACTGGAAACGTTTCAACCAGATACATTCCACAACCAGTAGAGAGTTGGTAATTAGGTTCCAATTCTGTTTGAAAATGTGGTGGTTTGTGTGTTTATACGGTTAACAACAAAACACCCCTGGCAACAGCCCTTTACAAAGAGTATGCTTCAAAATAAGTTGGGAATAAAGAATGTGGTATTCTCCTTTGTTCAGTGGTTAATCATCCTGATATTGATCACATCACTCAGAATTCATTCACTTGCCTTATGCCGAACCCATAAGCTAGCCTGAGCTACAACATGCTAACCTCTTGCAGAATGCTATTCTAGACTGAGACCAAGGCAAAATAGATTCCCCTCATATTTTTTTTCTTGTGCAAATGTATAAGGTTCTGACAAGGTTCTTAATTGTATGGGTTCTGCAGCCATGTCAATGTAAAAATAGAGAAATAAAATCCTTTACCGCTTTTGTTGTTTGTTTAGATTTCTTTATATTGTGCAGGTGTCACATACACAGAAAAGGTTTTCTTACAATAACAACAACACACAATCCCAAGGACCCCAAGACCAGCATTATCTAACCCCGGAGTATATGAAATTGGCTGCGAATGTGGGAAAGTTTATCTGGGACAAACGAAAAGACCAATAGGGGTCCGGGTACGAGAACATCAAAGAGCAACAGATGCAAAGCAAGAAGAAAAATCAGCAGTAGCCTTGCACGCGAAAGAATCAGGACACAGGATAATGTTTGAGCATGCACGCGCCTTGTTTCATGAACCCAGATTAAAACATAGATTAAATTTGGAGGCTCTAATGATTTCCCAGACGAAATCTTCAAAGTTACTGAACCACCAGCAGGAAATGACATATGCTAATAGGATATGGATGCCAATTTTGAATAACCAAAGTAATAAGTGTTGAATAACTCTGAGGACAAAAGTAGTGGGTCCCTTTAACTTTGAGCAACAGACTGATGTTTAACTGTCACCACTCCGTAACATTCTTTTTCATCCAGCAGTTTTTTACTGCCAAATTGCCTTGAGAAAGCTCCGTGAATGGAGTGAAACGTCGGCTTGGGAAGTAGGATCCCGTGTTGTTGTTACTGTAAGAAAACCTTTTCTGTGTATGTGACACCTGCACAATATAAAGAAATCTAAAGAAACAACAAAAGCGGTAAAGGATTTTATTTCTCTATTTTTACATTGACATGGCTGCAGAACCCATACAGTTAAGAACCTTGTCAGTTACCCACAGCCATGAAAATCTGCATGCAACGTATAAGGTTCTGCTTTTCTACTGTAGGGTTAATAAGAAGGCACACAAATAGAATATCTGAAATCCTAGTCATCCAGTATTTGTGTTCTGTATTCTGTATGCAGAAGCTGTTTGGCTGAATGCTATTCTTAGCCCTCTCTGGACCTATAACTGCCACAAAAATCGAAGGTCACTGAATATTCAAGCAGCTTGCAGTTGATCTTTCAAAGTCTTCTAAAATGGTGCAAAAGTATAGTATGTCACTGCAGCATGACTGTGTTCCCGTCTCCAGATAAGTTTAAATTGTACCTATGACTTCTCTGGATGGAGGAAGGAGGGCATTCACAACAACATGGGTATGCCCCTCCCACTCCAGGAGGCGGGACCGGATCTTCAAGCAAGACTCCTCCTAGTGGAGGGCATCCCCTCTTGCCCCAGTCCGGTTCTGCCTCCTCAGAGAAAGGACGGATCTCTCTTGAGCTCCTGTGAGCTCTGTGTTTTATTCAAAAGATAGACTTTGTGACTCCTTCGTGTTTTCTGTTTGTCTTCAACGTTTGTCCGTTGTGTTGTGTGTCCTCCCCTGCCCTTGTTTCTCCCAGCGACGATCCTAGCCAGGCTAGGACGTTGCTTTAAGGGGGGCCTGTCAGTTGAAGGGGGCTTTTGTGTGCGAGCCGCTTCAGCGAGGCGCCTCCCACGCGCCCGCCGCGGCGATAGCGCTACCGGCCGCTTTTTAAGAGATCTTCAGCCGATGCCTCTTCAAAGGCCAGGGGAGCGAAGGCGAGCAGTTGAGGGCCTCTCCAGAGGCTACCGCCGCTCTCTTTACCTCAGCCGACGATCAGCCCAGTGCGCGCCAAAATCAAGGGGTGTGGCCAGCCGCTTGCTGAGTCGTTTTCGGCCTGTTTTTACCTCAGCGGGACGCCAGATAACAGCAGGACGCAGCCGTTTGAAGTGTTTCCACTGCTCGTCAGGACCAGGCAAGTGATGGCTGAGCGGGCAGCTTCCTCCAAAGGGGCTACCCAGGTGGCTAAGGGGGGAGAGTCCTTGCAACCCAAGCAGATTGATCCCGCATTGGAAGCTCGAATTGTGGAGCTAATTAAAGTGGCTATGGACGGAGCGAGTAAGGACAAGCCTGCTCCTGACCCCAAGTCATCTTCTCATAAGGATAAGAGGCGTAGGTCCCCAAGCTCTGCAGGGAGGGGGTCCTCTTCGGAGGAGTATGTCCAGACCCCACACAAAAGGTCTAAACATTCTAAGTCCCATAAAAGGAGCAGAAGCCACAGGAGCAAGAAGCATTCCCATAGAGAGAAGAGGGACGCACGCCTTGGTTCCCCTGTCTCTGAGGAGTGGCTGTCCTCAGGATCTAGCATGGAGGAGGGGGAGCTGTCAGGGAACGAGGTTGAGGATAAGGAACAGCATCTTAACCGACTCTTCCCAGCTGATCTCTTCCCCAAGATGCTGGACAAGGTTTCTAGCACATTGGATCTGGCGCCTGAGCCAGAGGCCCCAGAGCCTTCCACCAGTAGGACCACCTCCTCCAAGCTGTTGCCACGGGGTCCCTCCAAGCCCTCGGTTGTCCCTCTCCCGGATGCCTTCCAGAGGGTGATTGACTCCGAATGGGCCAACCCCATTCACCCCAAACACTCCGCTCGGCTGGTGAATAAATTCTATACCTTGCCGGAAACAGCGATGGAGCGGCTGAAGGTGCCCACAGTCGACCCCCCTGTCGCCGCCCTTTCGTCCGTGGCGGTTCTCCCCACCGGAGAGGGGGGCCCCGAAGGACCCATGTGACAGGCGGGTGGACACCTCCCTCAAAAAGAGTTTTGAGGCTTCTTCTCACGCTCTCAGGGCTGCGGCTGCCAATTCCCTGATGGCGAGAGCTTCGGTCTCCTGGGCTGAGGAGTTGGCATCTGAGAAGGGGCTCTCTAAGCGGGTCAAGGCTACTCTGAGAAAAATCACCTTGGCCTCTGCCTTTTCTGCAGACGCATCCCTGGACTCCATGCAGTTCTGTGCCAGAGCTGTTGCGTCTAATGTGGCGGCCAGACGCAACATCTGGCTCAGGAATTGGCAGAGTGACTCAGCCTCACAATCCAGATTAGTTGGCGTGCCCTTCCACGGTACGAAGCTGTTCGGTCAAGCCTTGGAGCCTCTCCTGGTGGAGGATAAGGAGAAGCGCAAGGTCCTCCCCTCTAGTAAAAAGGACCTTCCCAAGCCCAGACCCCCTCAGACTCAGTCCTTTCGTGCCAGCTACAGGCAGGAGGATAGAAACGGGTAAGAATAGATGGAACAAGTCCAGGGTCTTCCCCAAGGGGCGACCCCAGGGAAGCCAGGCCCCCAGCCAGTCCAAGCCCCACAAGGATCATCGGGGGGGGCGTGACTTTGGGCCGGGAGGATCCTCCTCAAGTATAGGGGTAAGACTTTTGGGATTCGCGCCTCGCTGGGAAAACATCACCAGCGACGCGTGGGTTCTTCAGACCGTACAAAATGGCTACGCTCTGGAATTCGCCAAAATGCCACGGGACAGGTACTGGAGGGTGCCAGCCTCCAAGGACAAGAGCAAACATTCCCTCAAATTGCAGGCAATTCGGCATCTTCTGGACATCAGGGCGGTCGAGGCGGTTCCCCGCTCCCAGAGAGGGCGGGGGGTCTACTCGGTTCTGTTCCTGGTGCCCAAGAAGGGTGGCGAGTGGAGAGCGATTTTAGACTTGAAGTGGCTAAACCGCTTCATTCGGAAGAAGAAATTCAAGATGGAGACGTGGAAGACCATCATGGCAGCCCTGGATCAGGGCGATTTTCTAACATCCATCGACCTCTCGGAGGCCTATCTCCACGTCCCCATCTTGCCTCGCCATTGTCGCTTCCTAAGATTTTGTTATGGGGACCTGCACCTCCAGTACAGAGCCTTACCCTTCGGGCTAAGCTCCGCCCCCCCCCCGTGTGTTTTCCAAGCTCCTCATCGCTCCAGTGGCCTTTCTTCGCCAGCAGGGGATAGCGATCTTCCCCTATCTGGACGATATTCTGGTCAAGTCTCCGTCCCAGAGACTTGCGGAAGTCCAGGTTCAGCGAACCATGGCCTGTCTCCAGGACCTGGGCTTCGTCATCAACATGAGGAAAAGCACCCTTGTCCCGACCCAACAGTTGGAACATCTGGGAGTCTGGGTGGATACCAGAGCGTTCAGGATTGCCCTGTCCCAGGAGAGGCGCTTGAAGCTCTGTGGAGCTGTCCAGCGAGTCCTGGGATCGCAGCAGGTAGACTTCATGTTTCTGGCATCCATCCTGGGGATGATGGTGTCCTGCCAGGATGTGGTAGAATGGGCACGCGCCAGGATGCGGCCCCTGCAAGCTATCCTTGCTCCCTACCAACATCACATCGAACAGCAGAGGCATCCCAGTCTTCCAGTCTCGGCAGAAGTCCTAGGCTCCCTCCGATGGTGGAACAGCGAGCATCGTCTGTCCCAGGGAACCAGTCTCCACCAGCCTGCCCGACTGGTGATCACCACCGATGCCAGCCTACTCGGCTGGGGGGCATTCACGCAAGGGGCAATTGCTCAGGGTACCTGGTCGCCAAAGGAAGCTTCCAGGAGTATCAACTTCCTGGAACTCAGGGCGGTCAAGCTCGCCCTGAAGCAGTTTCGGAACTTGGTCCAGGGCCGTCATGTCCTGGTAAGGACAGACAATACGATGACCAAAGCTTATTTGAATCGTCAGGGGGGCACCCGTTCCGCTCGGCTGAGTCGGGAAGCGGGGCGCATAATGCTATGGGCAGAGAAACATCTGGGATCCATCAGGGCGGAACACCTGGCCGGGACCCTGAATGTCTTGGCGGATTGGTTGAGCAGGATGCGTCTGTTGGAAGCGGAATGGAGACTGCATCCACAGACGTTCGCCTGGATCGTCCAAAGATTGGGTCGGCCCGTGGTCGATCTATTCGCCACGGGCGCAAACGCTCAGCTGCCCCGCTTTTTCTCTCAGACGGTGGAGCCGGGGGCGGAAGGCGTGGACGCGCTTCAGTGCGGGTGGCCTCGGGGCCTCCTCTATGGTTTTCCCCCGGTGGCAGTTCTACCTTTGGTTCTGCGCAGGGTAAAAGACCTAGGAGCGGAGCTCATCCTTGTCGCTCCGAGGTGGCCGCGCAGACCTTGGTTCCCAGACCTGGTAACCCTATCCAGCGAGCTGGCCCTTCCCCTTCGGGTGGACCTGCTCACGCAGGGCCCCATTCGTCATCCTCAACCACAAATGTTCCAACTAACAGCTTGGAGGTTGAGCAGAGGGCTCTCCAAAACTGTGGCTACTCAGATAAGGTGATAGACACAATGTTAGCCTCTCGTAGGGACTCTACCAAACGGTCCTATGGTGCAACTTGGAGGAGGTTTCTGACCTGGTGCGGCTCAAAAGGGGTGGACCCCGTCAATCCCAAAGTTCGAAATATCCTTGCTTTCCTTCAGGATGGGTTAGAGATGGGTTTAAGTACCAACACGCTCAAGAGGCAAGTGACAGCATTGAACAGCACTCTTGGTGTGGATAGGGGGGTCCGTGTGTCCACTCACCCACATGTTAAAAGGTTTCTCAGGGGGGTTCATTTGATCAACCCTCCCCCGATCCATCGGACCCCTACTTGGGATTTGAACACGGTCCTCAATGCTCTCACGTCACGACCCTTCGAACCACTGGCTACGGTCTCTCTCCGGGAATTGACTCTGAAAACTGTCTTCCTGGTGGCCATCACCTCTGCCCGACGGGTGTCTGAGCTGGGTTCTCTTTCCATCAACTCTGGGTTGTGCATTTTTCATGAGGACAGGGTAGTGCTGCGCCCTGACATGCCCAAAGTGAATTCAGTATTCCATAGGGCCCAGGAGGTGATCCTGCCCTCCTTCTGCCCAAAACCTGTCCACGCTAGGGAGAAACTTTGGCACACTCTAGACGTGCGTAGGGCTCTCAGGTTTTATATGGACAGGACCAAAGAGTTCAGGCGGTCGGAATCCCTCTTCATAACTCATAGGGGTTCGTCCCGGAGAGCCAGGGCTTCGGCTTCCACCCTAGCTAGGTGGTTGAGAGCTGCAATAGTGTTAGCGTACCAAGCATCTGACCTAGTGCCCCCAGAAGGGATCACGGCCCACTCTACCAGAGGGGCGGCTGCTTCGGCAGCATTTGAGGGCTCTAGTTCAGTACCAGAGATCTGCAGAGCAGCCACCTGGTCTTCGGTCCACACCTTCGTTAAACATTATCGGGTGGACCTGGTGGGGGCTTCACAAGCCTGTTTTGGACGACGGGTGCTTCAGCATGTGGTGGCACAGTAGTAGGTGCTGCCGCGTCTGACCCACCCTAGTTCCGTTACTGCTCTGTCATGTCCCATGTTGTTGTGAATGCCCTCCTTCCTCCATCCAGAGAACATAGGAATTCCTTACCTGGGAATATCCTCTTCTGGGGGGAGGAAGGAGGGCATTCACCCCGCCACTCGTTGGCGCGGCAGCTCATGGTGACTGTGCCTGCCCTTTGTGCGGGCGTATATGCGGATCCTGTTGCTGGACGGGGTGGGGTCTTCCCTTCCCTTCACCCTATTTCTGAGGTCGTTTGTCTGAGCCACGCCTGTTGGCAGAGGCCTTGTTGTTTTTTGTTTGTTCTGTGTGATTATTGTGTTCTCACAGTTTTGGGCATACCACCCTGTGGACTGCTCTCAGTTTGTTTTTGTGGAGGTGTTTTTTTCTCCTTTAGCTCTTCAGTTCTGGACTGGGGCAAGAGGGGATGCCCTCCACTAGGAGGAGTCTTGCTTGAAGATCCGGTCCCGCCTCCTGGAGTGGGAGGGGCATACCCATGTTGTTGTGAATGCCCTCCTTCCTCCCCCCAGAAGAGGATATTCCCAGGTAAGGAATTCCTATGTTATGGCGCAATCCTATCTAACTTTGTGTCCGTTGAGGCTGGTGCAGCCTGTGCGGCATCCAGGGCACAAAAAGGCTGCCAGGGAGGTCATCTCGGGGGAAGGGAACTTTTGTTCCCTTCCCCCCAGGTAAAGCCCCAGCTGCCCCAGTGGGGCTACTTGGATGTGCACCAGCTATTTTGCTGGTGCAAGTCCACGAGGCCCGTGTAACAACGGCCAGGCCCAGGAAGGGGGATACGATTTTGGCAGAGCTGCCACCGCCAATCCCTCCTCCTTCCTGGGCCCGGCCGACCAATTCCACCCCTCTGGAATGTCCTGTTCCACCCTCCCTCTGCCGCCCAGTGGGGAACCTTCCTTCCTTGGTTTGTGGCCCTAGGGACCTGTGGCAGGGAGAACGGTGTTGGCTTCTTCACCTGTGTGGCCTCCTCGCCAGGTGACTCAAACGTGTCCTATGGCATGTTTACACCCAAAATGTACACAGAATTGGGCTGTTTAGTGGTCAGTTGACACATTGGATAGAGCTCCAGTGCAGAACAGGAACAATCTGCACAGAAAAGGGATCATCTCCAATCATTTTTAGTGTCAACTGAAAGTTATTGTTTTTAAGTCCCCAAGCAAACATCTCTATGTTGATGATCTAGATCCAGACCTGTTTTACAGTTCTGTGTACAGTTAATGAGCTCTGCTGTGTATAACGGGGACGTTAGATATAGGTCCTGTCTCAAAGGTTTAGTTGACAGATTTTTCATTCTTGCATACAGTTGTTGTTCCGAACCTTTGTCATGAAAAATTTAATACTCTCCGCTAATGTTTTAGAGTAGCTTTAGATGGCAAATGACTATTTTCCTAAGATAGGAGGCTTGTGATGAAGGCAAATTTATTCAGTCCTTACTGCCTTTGTTTGGATAACTATTGCTGGGGAAACATCTGCTGTAGGGAGATTGAGAGGGAGCTGAATCCCACTTGGTGGCAAAAGTAGGAAAACGATGGAGAATCTCAGACAGCTGTGGCAGCCCAACCAAATATTTCCCAGAGATGGTGGATGAAGTCTTTGGTAAGCTTCAGCTGAATATTAAATAAAAATTTTTTAGTGAGCAGCAACAAGGGATGAGGAAAAGGACGAGAAGAATAAAATGTGAAGAAGCAAGCACAGTGCCCCAATCTTAAATATATTATGTATCATCCAAATCCCTACTCGCATTAAATCCCTATTTTGTGTGTGTGCAAAGCATTGGCATTCACAAAAAAGATTTTGTCCATGAGGAATTCTGAGTAAGCACTAGATTTACTGGATTGCATCCATCTGGGAAGCAAGTTCTATAGAAGATGCTGCCCAATCCTATGTATATTTATGCAGAATAGACTCCAGGCCCTCCGTGGGTGGGGGCTGCCGCCGACATGCCCCCACGGCCGCCACATGCCCCGCCCCTGGGGCGTGGCTCAGCAGCATAGCACTCCTCCACGCGCGTGGACACGCCCCTCAGCGCTTTTTGGCTCCTTTTTGGAGCCAAACGAGCGCAAGGGAGGGTGGGAGGGCCGAACTGCAGCCGTTCTCAGCTGCAAAGAGAACAACGAAGCGCCGGGGCAGCAGATAAGACCGGCCCGCGCCCTGGGGCCCATCGCCCCCGGTGGTGCGACGCTTCTGTATTTACGGAGGAAGCTCATTGAGAAGAATGTAACTTGCTGCCAGGTATGTGTGCATATAATTGCAGTCTAGGGCTTATGCTAGTCTACCAAATGGTCACTCACAGCCCAATCCTGTGTAACTCTTGCACCGGTGTAACGGTAGATCCCCCGGTGTAAGAGCAGTTATGCCAATGTAACTTGCCATACACTGACGGAAGCAGGATGGACACCAGCATAACCCACTTCAGACGCCTCACATGCGCAGTTTGGATGCAGAACAGACGCCGGCGCAACTCCACCGGCATAGGGGGCATTCCAGGGTGGGGCGTCCGAATACCCCCAGTGCCAGCGGAGTTGCGCCGGCATCTGTTCCGCATCCAAACTGCGCATGTGAGGCGTCTGAAGTGGGTTATGCTGGTGTCCGTCCTGCTTCCGTTGGTGTATGGCAAGTTACACTGGCATAAGTGCTCTTTCACCGGGGGGATCTACTGTTACACCGGTGCAAGAGTTACACAGGGTTGTGCCCTTAGTACAGTATGCATGTTTTCATCTAGGAAGTCATCCATTGGCATCACCTTGCCATGTGGCAACAAATATTTATTTTGTTTATTTTATAGATTTATAGCCCAACCTTCAATACAGCTATTTCAAGGGAGGTTTGCACTTCACAAAATAATAAAAAACAATGACATCACAAACAATAAAACAACCAAAGGACAAAACAAGATAAAACTCTGCACCATTAAACAATCTAATCAAAAAAGGTCTTAACCAGACACGGACAAAACAATAACATAGGATCAGGTAAGCCTCATAAGAACATAAGAATCCCTGCTGGATCAGGCCAAAGGCCCATCTAGCCCAACATCCTGTTTCCCACAGTGACCTACCAGCTGCCTCTGGGAAGTCTACAAGCAAGAGAGAAAGGCAGACTTCTCTCCAGCCATCACTCCCCTGCAACCAGTATTCACAGGCACACTGCCAATTAAACTAAAGGTAGTGCATAGCCATTATGACTAGTAGCCATTGTCTTCCATGAATTTGCCCAATCCCCTTTCAATGTCATCCAAGTTAGTGGCTGTCACCACATTATGTGGAATGAGTAATGTGCACTGTGTGAATAATTACCTTTTTGTCCATCCCAGATCTTCCCACCCATCAGTTTCATTGGATGACACCAGGTTCTAGTATTGTGAGTGAGAAAAATGTCTGCTATATCCCCATCCCTGTACTGGCCGGTGTGGCCTTTACACGGCCTCCTCCTACTTCCGCCAGCTAAATAGCTGCCAGAAATCCGAGGAGGTCCATTGGGCCTTCCCTGGTTTATACCAGGGGAAGGGGACATTCGTCCCCTTCCCTCGAGTAGACCTCCAGACCGCTAAAGAACGGCCCGGAACGGGGTTAGGATCCGGTGGGCGGCCCTGGGCTGCCTGCTGAATACTTCGTTAGAATTGTGCTCTTAATCATGTCTACCCAAATCGCCTTTTTCCCATGTTAAAAAGCCTCAAAATTGTAGCCTTACCTTATATAAAAAAAACTTGTTCAACCCTCTGATCATTTTGGTTGCCCTCTTTTGCACTTTTTTTTCAACTATACAATATCCATTTTGAGATTTGACAACCATAATTTAACATACTAGTGACTATTCCAATGGTGGCTATACCATAGATTTCTATAGTGGCATTATAATATTAGCAGCTTTTTTTATCAACCCCTTTCCTAATGACCCCAAACATGGAATTTGCCTTATTCACAGTTGTTGCACACTGTGTTGACATTTCTGTTGAGATATCCACCACTGCACTTATTAAAGTTCTTTCTTGATTCATCACAGACAGCTCAGATCCCATCGGTGGCCATCCTTAATAGTTTGGTGTCATCTGCAGACTTGGCCAACTTCTTGTTCATTCCAACTCCAGATCATTTATTCACATGTTAAAAAGCACATGTTAAAAAGATCCTTGGGGGGGGGGCTCTACTTCTTATTTCTCTCCACTGAGAAAATTGCCCATTTATTCCTACACTTTGTTTCCTTTTTTTAAATCAATTACCAATTCACAAGAGGAACTGTCCTTTTATTCTATGATTGCTGAGTTTACTCAAGAGCATTTGGTGAGATACTTTGTCGAAAGTTTTTTTTAATCTTAAGTATGTAACATCAACTGGATCGTCTCTATATGCTTGTTGACACTCTTAAGGAACTTTTACAGCACAATCCGACTTAACTTTTGTGCCGGTTTAACCAGTGGCGCAGCGAGAACGGGAGGCCCCAGAACGGAAAAGGGATTAAAATCTCCTTTGAATTCCTCTTTTGGAGTGGATTTGAATCCCTTTTCCATTCTGGGGCCTCCTGTTCTCGCTGCGCTGCTGGTTAAACCGGCACAAAAGTTAAGTTGGATTGCGCTGTTAGAAGATTAGTGAGGCAAGACCAACCTTGGCAGAAACCATGCTGATTCTCCTTCAGCAATGACAATTAGCACAGTTTCTGCAAAGATTAGCCCTGACTAACATTCTAGAGTTCCTTGAGAGTGTCGACAAGCATATGGATAGAGATGATCCGGTTGACATTGTATACTTAGATTTTCAAAAAGCTTTTGGCAATGTTTTGTCAAAAGAATGGCAAGGATAATTCTTTAGGCTTAATATTTTTTTCTTTATGCTTTCCACCAGTTTACCTTGAACAGATATTAAGCTGAGTTGACCAGCTTGTTATTTCCCATAACCCTGGACTGGATCACTCCAGTCTCACTTGAGAAAGCATTCCACAAGCAGGGCATTGCAACTGAGAAGTCCCTTCCCTCCATAGCCATGCACATCGCACACACCTCACCTCGGGCATTCGGGAGTAGCCAGAGAAAGGCCTCCAAAGATGACTTCTGTTCATGCACAAGTTGGGAGTAAACAATCCTTCAAGTATCTGACTCACTGGCGTCGCTCTAGGTGGGGCGGAACGCTAAGTGCCGCCCCACTCTGAACCTCCGTTACAGCTCCGCAAGAGGCGGCCCCGCCCCCTCGCCTTCGGAACCATTCGAGGTAGTGAAAACAACGCGCAGGAGACTCCTGCGTCTCCTGCGAAGGCGAGGGGGCAGGGCCGCCTCTTGCGGAGCTGTAACGGAGGTTCAGAGTGGGGTGGCACTTAGTGTACCGCCCCACCTAGAGCGACGCCAGTGATCTGACTCACAAGGCCTCTAAGGCTTCAAAGGTAAACATCAGCACTTTAAACGTGCTCAGAAGTGGACTAGAAACAATGTTGAACCACCGGTGAGGTATGTTCCCAATTACTGGTCTCAGCAGCCCAGCAATTGCAACTGCAGTTTCCAAGTGGTCTTGAAAGGCAGTCCCACCTATAACTCATCAGAGTATTCTGGAAGTTACCAAAGCACGGATACCTGTAACCCCTGTCAAGGAGGTATTGCAGTGGGCACACAAGCCCGAGCTTGGCCTCCAATGCCAAAGCTGGATCTATGAGCAGCCCCAGACCGCAGATATTTTTAGGAGTGCAACCCCATCCAGAAGAGATTAAACACCAAAGAGCAGTACCTCCAGGCTTGAGTTTCAGTTTATTGATGCTCATGCAGTCCATTATTATCTTAGATCCGTATATAGGGTGTCTCTAGAAAATGCACACACACTTTATAATGTCAAATTTATTATGCTGTAATTAACACATATACTATAATTCACTCATATACCGCATATGGCGTATGTAGAAGCAGTTGCTTGACCCAGTTAATTAATTAGTTTTTTTAATGAATTAGAGAGACCCGATTGCTCGTGTCTATACACCGCTAATATAGTTGACTACGGGATCTGTGGACATCCACCAATGTGTGCTGAGATGGTTCCGCACATCTCTTTAGTTTCTTCCCTTAGACATTAGAGTGTTGCAAGTTTTCTACAAGGAATTATGTATGAATTAGAGCTTGTTAAACTATGTATTTTTTTAAAGACATCCAATATTGCATAAATCATATCCGTATCTGCTCTAAAGACAACATATGATTTATTCTTTTATGTATACAGATATACTCTGTTAATTTAACCATAGAGGCAAATATAACATGCTTAAACTAGCCATTCTTGAACAGATGGTATATTCTTATTACACCATTTAATTGCGATTGATATTTTAACAGCACTTAACAAATTACCCACAAGTGCACTATGTTCTGATCTAAGAACACCTTTTAGGTATCCTAGCAACATTCTCAGAGGGGTTATCTAGAATAATTTCTGATATAATAACCTAATGCTCCAGAATTTACTATTTTTTTTTCACAGTCCTACCAACATTGCTCCCAACTTGCATTTGGTCTTATGCATTTTCAGCAATCATCATGGAATGTGACCAAGTACTTTTGCCCTCTGAATAGGAGTACTACAGAAAAGTAGTACTTGTATTTTACGACTTTCCTTCAAATTCAAACAGGACTGGGAGAGTGCTCGACCGTTCATAATTTCTTGCCATACTGCTTCATTTATATTTTCTTCCAGTAATTGTGCATATCTACACATCTACTCAGAAGTAAGACCCAATGAATTCAACGGGACTTACTTCCAGGAGCATGCATAGGTTTGTAGTCTAACAGCCCAAACCTACCCCCCTCTACTCCATAGAATGCAGCCACACCAACAGAGTGCATGTTGCATGCTGGGGGGGGGACGGACCAGAAGGCCAATGAGAGGAAGGTAAGTAAAATACGTTTTTTACATACCTCTCAGTAGGCCGCCTGGTTGGCAATGGGTCTCCATTACAATCCCTAGATAACCTCACTCAATATGTAGTTGGCGTAAGTCCAAGGAAGGGAAGGGGTTATGTCGGGCAGCAAAAGAGGGCATAGCATCCCAGCACAAGTTGTTGTCGCTAGGATCCTCCCCGAACCACCCACGTCACTGATCTACCTGCTCTGTTGCAGTGTCCAATCAATTCTGGCGCATGTAGGGAGCTGCTGGCCATTTCCGCCAACAACTCTGTCATGCACAATGGTGGTGCAACATTTGTGCCATCGCTGGGACTTTTTCGAATGCAGATCGGAAGATCTACTGTCATACAAGGCCCATAGGATTGGGCCATAAATCATATTCTGTTTGGGCCATAAATCCTATTTTCAGGAATATTTCATAATTGTCAATATTGTACCTTTCAGTACCTTTCAAATTGTACCCCCCCCCACCCAGTACATTATTTGTTCAAACTCAGACAGGTTAGGAGCTATAGTTCCTCTTCTGCTGGAACTGCATCCATGATAACCAGTTTATATTTATTTATTTATTTATTTATTTATTTATTTATTTATTTATTTACAATATTTTTACCCCGCCTTTCTCCCCGAAGGGACCCAAGGCGGCTTACAACATGGGAAAGGGATACAATAATACAAAAAATAATCACATTTAAAACAATAAAAACAATCCACAGAAACTAGAAAACAGACCGAATTACAATTAAAACAAGAGCATAAAAAACAGCAGCACTCCACCTCTACCAGCAGGATGTTAAGAAAGGCAAGGACTCAGAAGGCTTCCTTAAACAGGAAAGTTTTCAGGCCTCGCCGGAAGGTCTCCAGGGAGGGAGCAGTACGTAAGTCAAGAGGGAGGGAATTCCATAGGGTTGGTGCCACTACTGAGAAGGCCCTATTTCTGGCCGCCGCCACTCGCACCTCCCTGGGCGACGGTACCCGCAAAAGGGCCTTCTCTGATGACCTAAGGCGACGAGCCGGAATATATGGAAGTAGGCGGTCTCTCAGATAAGCCGTATAGGGCTTTAAAGGTCAAAACCAGCACTTTGAATTGGGCCTGGAAACGAATCGGCAGCCAGTGCACCCGCTGAAGAAGCGGCCCGACAGAGTCGAACCGCCTACCCCCAGTAACTACACGGGCCGCCTCCCGTGTATATAATGTGTTGGTAAGCTATACACTTCCACCACCTTACCTGAATCAAGAGTAACAGAAAAACAGAGTTGGGAATCATCTGTGTATTGAAAACATTTCACTTCAAATCCCTAGATAACCTCACTCAATATCCACATAGATCTTATAAAGCATGGGAAATAGAATGGAACCCTGTAGGATTAACCACACTTTCATACATGATTGGGATGCATAGTGGCCCTAATCTTGTGAACCCAGAGCAATATGTATGAATTTGTGACCTATATAGCAGGACCAATTGTGAAACCCCCCCCCCCCATCCAATGGATGGCAATGATTGAGAGGGAAGGCTTCCTCGTTTATGTGTTTTGAATATTCACACACAACACAATGGTATGAGTACACACCATGGGGAAGCAGCTCCCACATCACCGTGGGTGCTTGTGAATGGGACTCAAACTCCAGAAAAGCAGAGCCCTCTCTCTCCATTTTGAATTGATTAGTACTGGAGGATGGCCTGGGTAAAGTTTATGCTTGTACTAAAGGTGTGCATCAATACCTATTGAGAACAGATATTCCTATTTTCTGTCATGTCAATTATATATAATTTAGGATTAAAAAAAAAATCCCCTTATCATTTTCAACTGGGTCATGGGTTCACTGCCAGGGAGTCACTAGGAGGGTTTGAGGGATGCGGACTGCACTGGGGGTGACACCCCAGAAAGGAGTGACACCAAAATGACTTTATATTGCATTTGTTACTGGTGGTGTGAAAACTCACCAGTGGTAGAAACCCGTGTTCTACCACTGGTGCGTTTTTGCACCATCGGTAACAAATTAATGAGTACTCTTATGCCAACAGGCTCCTATTTCCAGGAAACATGACAGGGCATGCAGAGAGTGCCTACAAGGGAAATAACTTTACCTACTACAATGGTCTTTCCCACTGCAGATACTTGAGATCCTTTTTAGCCTCTCTTTCCAAAGCCTTCTTTGACTCACACCCACCTTCTTCAGTAAGAAATTTCTGATCTCTCTCCTGAGTCCTATTTAATCACCCAACATTTGACCGCCAAACTCCATGGGGATATTATAACCCCAAACCAACCAGCCTGCAACACCACCACCCAAATTTCTCCCCCAGTTAACTGTTATTGGAGAAGTTAATCTGTTGTTGGATAAGGCAGGAGCGCAAGCACTGGGATTGAGAAGACTTTGTTTTTGGCCAAGAGGCTTAATTTTGGGGGATTGCAGTAGGGCTTCCATTCCTTCTGTCTGCTGGAGTCTAGCTAGTTAGTGACCGGTTTGGTGGCTGCTTGATGTTGATGCCACTACTATTGCCATTACATTTGCTGATATACGGGAATTACAACTTACGAGTAATGTTAGTATAAAAAACATTACTAAGGATTCTGTATGGTCTGGTATGGGAGGAGGTCTATGGGGGTGACGTCATGAGTTCTTGCACCGGATGCACCAAACCTTAGTTACACCTCTGCTTGTGGCTTTCCCGCTTTGGCAAAACTCAAACTTTTGACTTTCCAATTGAAATAATACATTCTCTTGCTCCATTAATATTTAATTCTACATTGAATAATTACACACCGAATCCGTTGAACTGCCATGTCGAGGCATCGAGTGATGCCTCTTTTTTGTACAACACTAAGCTGAACATTGTCATGATACCTTCAGAGAGACTGAAGACAAAAGAATTACAATGTTTTCATTAACATAAAGCTGTACGGGTTGCAGTTGGCTGTGATTTGTTAAAAGAAGAGAGGGGAAGGTGCCTGCTTGGAGAATGTGGTGGATTACAAACCCTTTGTGGTCTTGAAAGAGTAGTGAGGAAGGATTTACAGTTTTAAAACACTTCGATGTATGTTTAATATTGCAGAGCTTGAACATGCATATCTGCCTTGTACAGAGTTAGAACACACTCTGATTGGCAGCAGCTCTTCAAGGACTCAAGCAGAGAGCTCTGCTACCTGAGACCCCTTTAACACAGTGGTTCCCAACCTTTTTAGCACCGGGACCTCCTTTTGTAGAATGACAATCTGTCGGGACCCCCCTAAGACCTAGGGCCGGAAGTGATATCATTAAGCAGGAAGTGATATTGTTTTAATAAACATTACACTGTTTAACAAATCACATTTTTAAAGTTATAAGCAGCCCCATTTGGGGGGTGGGGGTGGGGGTAGCCTAATATTAACAGAGATGCTAAAAGGCAATCAGAAAGTAACACAAGGTAAGCAAACAAGCCCCAAGAGAGCATCAGACACTTCTTTCTCTGCAGTGAGGGGGGAGGAGTGAGCTGCTATCTTGGGTGTGGCCATCCAGCCGACATTCCACGACCCCCCCCGAAACTACTTCGTTACCCCCCTGGGGGTCCCAACCCCCAGGTTGGGAACCACTGCTTTAACAGAAGATGCCAGTGTTGGAACATGGGACCTTCCACATACAAATCATATGTTTTTCCATTGAGCTATAACTTAGTGGTGTTGGCTCTGGCATTCACCCAGGAGTCTCCCTCAGGCAAAGAAAGTAACCCTGAATCAGACTTTCTTACCCTGGAAGAGTCATGCCAAGTGACAACTTTCTCATAGTTCCTCTGCAGCAGCGGTGGGGAACCTCAGGCCCCAGGGCCGGATCAGGCCCCCGAGGCCATCCAGTCCGGCCCCCGGAGAGATTGCCGGGAGGCCGCCCAACCGGCCCCTGGAGGCTCCGCCGGGTCCGCGCGTCACCTCCGGAGGCCGGGAGAGGGCCTTTGCATGTCCTTCCCGGCCGCCGCCTCGACACCTTCTCACCAGGCCGTTGGCCATTTCACACATGCGTACCACGCCGATGAGGGCAAGCTCTTGCCCTCATCGGCATGGTACGCCGGAGGTGACGTGCGGACCCGGCGGCGGCGGCTTCGGACGGTGAGCGCGGAGCCTCCGGAGGCCAATGGGGGGTGGGGGCAAAAATTAATTAAATAAATAAAAATGGCGCCCGGCCTTACGGCCGGCCCTCAAGCAAATTTCTAATATTTAAAACGGTCCTCGCCAGGGAAAAGGTTCCCCGCCCCTGTTCTGCAGGGACAACCCTTCCATGGTGAAGTGATGACACTTCAGGTGAAATTGTCACCTAGTGCAGCAGGCGTGAGGAGGTGGTGGCAGGTACAGCTGTCTCACCACTGACATCATGGGCATGACTGCCACCCCTCCTCTCTCCCCCCCTTGTGGTCTGTTGTGTTTGCTTCAAAGCTTAATTTGGTGCGAAGTACAGAGAAGTGGTGAGAGCTGTGTTGTTAAAGCAGCAGCAAAATACATTATGTGTGGGGGAATGGGACAAGAAGCCACCAGAAAGAGCCCTAATCTAAGTCTGGATGGCAAAGGTGATGAAGCATGCTGGGAGCAGGTAAATCGGCCAAACTTGGTGCTCCCGACTCGGTGCAAGTGAGAGAGAACTCTCCGCGTTCAGAGGTAGGAGAGAAGGAAACTTCCCTAAGTTTCCTTTCAGATTCCACAGAAATCTTTTCTGAGACTGCTAGCCAGAAGAGAGAAAGGGAAGGCGGCAATTTTATACCTATTTGGAATTTAATTGAAGTGTTGATTTGAATATCAACTGCTGGGTCATGAAAGAATGTGTAAAGGATGCTTAAAGACTAGAGCACAGATAGCACAGAAGTTGAATGACTTCTTTGCATCCATCTTCACTGTAGAGGCAGAGACGTAACAATGGTGGAGCGCGTGGTTCACTCGAACCAGGCGCTCAGTGGCGGAGCGCCTGGAGCAGAAGCTCCGGGCGGGCGGGCGGGCGGGGCAGTCACCAACGCGAAGCGCCACGTTGTGTCGGCCCTCCCTCCCTCCCTGGAGCCCGTTACGCTCCGAAATGAGCGGAAAACGGGCGGGGAGCGTGTCGACGTGATGCAACGCAGGCCCCGCCCCCACGCGCCAGGCGCCGGGAGGGCGCCCGACATTTCTGTGTAGAGGATGTAGTGTCGTGCACACTTTGTCATAGCTGGTCCAGAGATGATCAAGCTCTGGCTCAACACAAGGGTCATATTGAGAGGTTCCTGGTCACTGTTTGAGAGTCAGTCTCAAGACACCAGCGCTGGTGTTATAATGCAGATTTATTTTTAGTTACAGCATAAAATGTATGCTAGTTTGCCCCATGTTTGCTAATTTGTCCACTATCCAATCATACTTACACAGGCATACAATTGGGAGTGGCCAGCTCTAGCGTAGCACAGTCTTTGAGGCCACAGTTCTGACACAAGTACACTGCCTCTCTATTGGGTTGGCAATCTCCATTGTGCTTCTGTGCTGCATTCCTTTTTAACCCTTCTCTGACTCTCTGCTTCTTCTGGACCTCCTCCTCTTTGCCACTGCCAACTCAGTGTAGTTTTGCTTCCATGACATTCTGTTTCTTGCACAGTTCTTTAGCACACATCCTATTCTTCAACCGTTTCTGTGTCTCATAGCTGTTCACTTGCTCTGTGCTCAACTTATCAGAACTGTTGTCTATTTGTCTATGAAACAGAAATCTCTGAGAGTTTATTGGCAGGTGGTTTGACTTTTCCCTCCAGCTTGAATTCTTATGGACTCAAATGAGAATGCTAAAAAGATTTGGACTTCCGGTTGGAGAGGAATGGCTGGCTGACAGCTTTGTTGGTTGCTCTATACCGACGGAGCACGTCTGATAGACTTAATTACTCTACCCCTGGATTAAAAGGGTGTGCGATGAGATAAACCACATATCTTCGGATCGCTCCCATTACTTTCTCGGAGAGCGTAGGCTTTTCGAGTTTGTTTTGGTTTGAGCGTGGAAGAAACGGATCAACAACGAGCTCAAAAATGAGCCGGAATGTAAGCCAAGCCCCCTCCCACTTATACTTTTGCTTTGCTTATGCAAGTGGCGAGGAACTGCAGTAAGAATTGAAGAAATAAGATAATGAGTTAATTTAAGAATAGAAGATTTGTTGTGAAAAGGATATAATTTGGAAGGAAGATAATATACTACAGTGGAAATATTAAGCGAAAATACTAAGTAACTTGTTGGTACTTAAGGAAGATTGAAGTAGTGAAGAAACACTTTGGGGAGATATCCATAAACTGTTTTAATGAGAGAATGAGACTTGTTTTGCTTTTGAATTGTTTGTTTTGAATTCCTGCGGTTTGGAACTGTACAAAGACGGACAAACAATCCCTTCCGGACAGAAGGTCATCATGAAGGATTGAAAAAAGATTGAAAAATAATTATGTTGGTTGGTATTTGCCGCCTGCACACATTTTAAGAAGTTGAGTCTTTGTTTTTGGTTTCAAAGAGAAGGAAAAGAAGTTGAACTGAGTAAGTGAAAGAGTGCCATTTGGTGAAAATTAGAAATATGGCTACAAGAAGAAGAGGGAATACATTAGAAAAAAAATCACCTCCAAAGTCGCCTGGAACAGAAAGACCAGCGGAAACACTGGAAGAATGTTTTAAAAGATGGGAACATAAATTCGATGCAAAATTGGGAACTTTGCAGGAAGAATTTCAAAAGATGAAGGTGGAGCTGAAACAAGAACTATACCAGCTAGATGTAGCTGTGAAAGAAATAAAAGGTGATCTGCAAGAGATAAATATCAAGATGAAAACCCAGGAAGATAAAGTGATGCATTTTGAAATGGAGAGCTGCAAGATTCAAGATATGCTGGCGCTGGCTGAACAAGAGAGAAAACAGAGCTTCCTACGGTTTCGTGCAATTCCAGAACAACAAGCAGAAGATACAAGAGATAAAATGGTACACATTCTGTCAGAATTTCTACAAATAGAACGAGATGAATTGGATCTGGATTTGGATAAGGCATATAGAATTAATACAAGATATGCAGTAGTAAAGAAAGTGCCAAGAGATATCTTGGTGCATTTTGTGAGGCAACGAACAAGAGATAAAGTTCTACAGCAACATGCTAAATCAAGACTCAAGGTAGAAGGAGCTCACATCATTGTGCTAAAGGAGATTCCGCTGAGAATTTTGCAGAAAAGGAAAAGTTATGCATTCCTGGTGGAGGTGCTGAAGAAACAGAAGATTGTCTTTAGGTGGGGAAAATTAGAAGGCGTGACTGTTAAACTTCATGGAAAAACCTATAGATTGGATACAATCCAGAAAGCAAAAGAGTTCCTGGGAAGATTCAAGGATGGAAGAGAAGAAGAAGAAGATGAAGGGATGGACAGTGCAATGGCAAGCTGTGAACAATAAAGATGGATTACAAATTTTTATCATGGAATATTAATGAAGCTAATGCTCCGCGAAAAAGAAAAAGAGTATTCCATTATTTGAAAAAAACTTAATCAAGATGTGATATGCCTTCAAGAAACCCATATAAAAAAGGGAGATACAAAATTTTTGATTCAGAAAAATTTGGGAGAAGAATTTTTTTCAACCAACATCAAGAAGAATGGGGTGGTTTTATATGTTAAAAAAATATTTGAAGCCAGAATTAATATTTGCAGATGACAAAGGAAGAGGGGTGGCAGTGGAAGTAACACTAGATGGGATAAAAACGTTAATATTGGGGGTGTATACACCACATCAACAAAAAGGGGATTTTTTTAGATACCATATGTGGTGGACATGCCCCCAAGCAAAGAAGTACTGGACTCAGATTCATAAACAGATTGAGTTGATTTTAAAGATTAAGGTTCAAATGAAACCGGAAACATTTTTGTTGGGTATGTGGGAGGATCATGTAGGCGAAAAATTTCAAACTTATATATGATAGCTGCGGCAAGAATTTTATATGCACAATATTGGAAGAATTCGGAGATACCTTCGCTGGAAGATTGGTGGCTGAAAGTTTTGGACTATGCTGAAATGGATAAACTTACAATTTTAATTAAGGAAAAGTCAGTTAACTTTTTCGTGAATAATTGGAAACCATTTATTGACTTTTTAAGAGAGAGAGAGAGAGGAATGATGTGATGATATGCGGATTTAATGAATAGAATGTGGGTGTTGTTTTGGCTTAGTTGGAAATTATATGTAGAAAATAGTGAACAGTATGCTAGTAGGATGTATTGCTTCGCGCTTGCTATAACTTTATAAAATATGTATTGTTTTTTATGTTTTAATATATCAATAAAATATAAATATATATGAAAAAAAAAGAGAATGCTAAAAAGATTTGGTTTCTAATGTCCAGTTTCCTTCACTGAAGAAAGAGTAACGGGGCCATTTCAGTCTGCTGTTAGAATAGGCTGTGGCACCCAATAGACCAAAAACATAGCAAATTAGAAATAGAAAGATATTACATAGAAAGATAATACATAGAATAATGCAAGTACATAGAAAGATATTAATGATAAACCGACAGGCACCCAGAGATCCAGAAGAAACCCACTGGCAGCAAAAAGAAAATCCACAGCCCAAATTACCTGCATTAACATAATATATAGAGGTGTACATGGCAATAAATAATAAATATTGACTGTGACATTCTGCAAAGGATATGCGTGCATCGGTCTGGGTGCAACGCTAAAAATGCTCAAAGGAATTTCAAGCCGCTTTCCCCCATGAGAGTTTTCCTTCTTTTGAAAGTCCCAGCAGCACAGTTGAAGACCTGATCTGAGACGTCCTGCTTGCATATTCCTAAAGTCGAACGTTTCTGCTTCCCAGTGGAGTCCATGTCATTTCAATCAGATGATTGCCTCCAGAAAAAATGCAATAATAAATTGGAGAACTCCTTATTTTAATGTGATGTTCCTGAACATGCAGGAAATAGGAAACATACTTCCCACGGAACCTTTAAATCATCTGCTTAGAATGGTTAGTGATTGCACAGATAAAAACAAATGCAATTAATACAAGTAGAATTCTTCCTGTCCTTCAAATGCCTCCTTAAAAGCCTACCTTTGTCACATGACCGTAGGCTCTGTCTTGATCCTAGTTCTCAGCTGTAATCAGGCATGCTTCCTGCTCCTCCTGTTTTTCCCTACTGTCTCTTTTCAAATGGAACCCCCTTGGGAGCAGGGACATCTATGTAACCATATATGCTGATGGCACAATATTAATAATAATTATTGCTATTTAATCTATACTGCCTTTAAAGGTGAAATGCTTCACAAGGCAGTGTGCAACAAAAACATAATGAACAATAAATGTAAGATCTGCAAAAATATAATTTAGTGTAGCAAAGTTTGAGGTGAATTTTGAGGCTCTTCCTCAGGTGAAGCATTTCCAGGAATTTTGGGATATGCTACAGCATCTCCTTAATATCGGCAATATTTTCTCATGGGGCTTTCACACATTTATAGGTTGGTACTAGGTTCTGTCCCTGAAGTGTAATTCAAGATGGGTGTAAACTCTCCTGTGACTCATACACTGGTGGAGTTTTTGCTAGTACCAAATATCATTTTTAGGGCCCTTAAAGGAGGCTGTGTGGACACACCAAGTGTATGTGTATTTCAAAATAAGCAACTTTGGTTCTGAGCACTTGTTTGAGGGTCCTTTCTCTTCTAGTAGAGTAACACTAGAACCAATGGTTTTGCTGGGCAATGGGGGCATGGAACCTAAAAAGGTCTGGTTTGATCAACAGTGCAAGGATCTGAAGATCCAAATCCGTGAGGCCTACCGTGACTTTAGAAACTCTAATGACCCCAGACATTTAAACAAATACATAGATCTTAAGAAAGGGTTAGATCAATTACTGCACGATAAGAAACAAAAATTCTACCAAATGCAATGGGGGAAGCTACTACAGGCCATATCATCCAAAAATAGTAGGATGTTTTGGAACATTGTCTCAGGTGCATCAAACTCTGAGGGAAGTGATAGGGTGGTAATTCCCTTCTCTGCCTGGGTTCAACATTTTGAGGGGATCTTCTTGGATAAATCCTACCAGCCTGAAGTGTGTTTAGACACACTAATTTCTGAGCCTCCTGTCTGGCCACCGGTGGTCCCAGAAGAGATAAGACAGCTAATTGGTCATCTAAAATCTGGGAAGGCCCCTGGACGGGATGAAATACCCCCTGAATTTCTTAAGAGCCAGAATGGTGGGCTCAGTTGTTAGCCCCTCTCTTCACAAAGATCAATGAAACTGGATGTGTCCCCCAAGACTGGCGCTCCTCGGTTATTGTTCCTATCTTCAAAAAGGGTGATGCTGACTCCCCAGCTAATTACAGACCTATCAGCCTTTTGTCAGTTGTGGGTAAGATCTATGCAAGGTATCTGTACAGCAAGCTCCTGGCCCGGGTAGACTTGAATAGTATACTTGGACCAGAACAAGCAGGATTCCGGCAAGGCAGATCTACTGTTGACAACTGTCTTATTCTCTCCCACATAATTGACAAACAAGTCAGGGTATCCAGAGCAAGATTATATGTGGCTTTTATTGATTTAAAAGGGGCTTTTGATTCAGTAGACAGAGAACTGTTATGGAACAAGCTTAGTTCACAAGGAATAGAAAAAAGACTCCTGCTATTGATTAGATCCCTCTATACCAACAACTCCTGCAAAGTGCGGTGCCCGCGAACTGGGGCCCTATCCCAGTCCATATCTGTTAATAAAGGAGTGAAGCAGGGATGTATTTTGGCCCCCCTATTGTTCAATTTATTTTTGAATGATCTTGATATTGATATCTATAACTGGACCTGCAAGGGCAACAGTATTGAACAAGTCCGCCAGTTTAAATACTTGGGCATCACATTTCATTACAGGCACTCTTGGGCTTTTCATCGCCGCTCCATTTCTAATTTGGCCAAACTCTCATCTTCAGGAGTTGCATAAAAGCCCTTTTATGCATAAAAAGTGTATTTTACTCTGGGCAACAGATATGTCCCGGCTGCTCTGGAAGCCTATAAGGCCCAAGTTGTCTCTCAAGCTTTATATGGTGTCCCGATTTGGTTCAAGGCTTCAGACCTAGCCACAGAGCGTATCCAATCTAATTTCCTCAGGAACATTTTGGGTATGCCACGTTGTGTTCCATACTCAGCTCTGTGCCTTGAAACCGGTCTTATAAGGCTGAATACATTGGCGTGGCTAAGATTTGCCAAATTTTGGCTGGGCATTCTTTTTACAGCGACAAGTGATAGCCTGATTTACCACCTACTATCAGACACATCTTTGCCTTGTGGGGTTTCTAGTCTGCTTACAAAGCTAAAATCGATGGGGCTTGACAGTGAGATGCTAGGCATGATGGGGTTAGCTGCAGCATTTAGAACTATTAAGGAGAGAACTCTCGACATCGAGCGCCAAGAGTTAATCAGTGCAGCTGATACAACGTGTTCTCCATTGCATCTCCATCTGCCTATAAAGTTTGGGAAGCTGTCAACTTATCTATATCAGTTGCATAACCCACAGCTAAGAAGGGCTTTTATGCTGGCAAGGTGTAACGCTCTCCCTTCTGCCCTTTTATGGGGGCGGTACAAAGGAATACCTGTTTCAGCAAGGCTCTGTTCATGTGGCATGAAGTGTGTGGAGACATCTGAGCATATCTTTTTATCATGCTCTCTGCACGAGTCTTTCCGTCAGAAACACCTTAACTCGATACTGACGTGTTTTCAGGGCTGGATGGAGGCGGATATTCTCCGAGCCCTTCTGTCAACAGAAGATGATGGGAGACTTGATGATGTTGCAACTTTTGCTTCTGTGGTGGTGGCTACTCGGGAAATGAGTTTTGATGTATAGATTAATTGTGGGACAGTTTGGGGAGAAATTTTCTGCAGGATTGTGGTTGTTGTCATTGGATCTGTTGGGGGATTTTTGGGTTGTTTGTTTATGTTTGTCTGTTTGATGTGTTTATGCCAATAAAGGTATCTATCTATCACTAGAACCAAAACAGCCTGAAAAACAAAGTAGGTACTCTAACTTTCAGCCCTCCTGTTAAAATCAACTGATTTGACTGGCAAAATCCTGACTAAAGATCCTGCGGGCAGCCCAGGGCCGCCCGCTGGATCCTATCCCCTCTCCAGGATAGGTGTACAGCCAGGTATAAACTGGATTTGTAGTAGTCGGTGTAAACTACCGACTTGCTGCAGCCAGTGCTGCAGCCAGGTGTAAACTACTTGTAAACTGGGGCCGGGGCAGTGGGCCTCCTCGAATTTCTGCCAGCTAAATAGCTGGCGGAAGTAGGAGGAGGCCGTGTAACGCCTGGCCTGGTGGGGCCAGAGATATGGAGGAAGCTATCCCTGCCCTCTCCTGGGCCAGCTCAGCCAATGGCCCCCCTCCCTCACCACCTGGATCACGCATGCGGCCGCCGGCAGAAGCCTTACCTGCCTCCAGTGGCCGTATGGTCGTCCCGGCGGCGGAGGGAGGGAGGCCGGCACAAGCAGGCAGCCAAACATGTCTTACTCCAAAGTAGGCGCAAACATGTCTTACGGCATGTTTGCGACGGCTTCTGGCTCCGGAGCTGGAAGTTTAGTGAGAATTTCGCTGTTAAAGCACGAAACCTGATCAAAAGCTGGTGTTTGTTTCACCCTTGATTTTTTTATCTTCTGGTTAACTTCCATTTGTTCAAATTCTTTTCTATAACCAGAATCCAAAGAACTATTTTAGGGGTGTAGGTATATGCAGCACTGTTACTCCTGTACCAAGAGGGGGGAGTAAGGCTAGCTAGATAGTGGAGCGGGACAAAGTGTTATTTCCTTTTGCTGTTCTCAGCTGTTTGCATACTCATTGGCTATCCAGACAGAGTTGTTCTTAGATCTTATTTCCTTCTGTTCTTGCTCCCTTCCTCTTGAAGAGGAAGACATGTAGCTAGGCTGGCTCAGAGGTTCCCAAACTGGGCATTGTGATGGCCCAGCTAGTAGCAACCAGTCACTACCCCTTAAGGGGGTGGTGATGTCACAATGGTACTTCCAGGATCGCACCACTGCTAAGAAAAAGGGGGGTTTCCAATTCCTTGGGGTCGCACCGGTGTGGAGAGCTGTACCCCCCTCTGTGGGCCTCCCCACACCTCAGAACGGCTCCCTCACTCAATCGTGACCCACTTCCAGTTTCGGACAAAAGCCGGAAGTGGGTTGCAATCACGTCAGGGAGCCGTTCTGAGGTGCGGGGAGGCTGCAGAGGGGACCGTGGGCCCCCCACACCCTCCAGAAGGGCTGGTGCGACCCTCAGAAAAATGGAACTCCCCTTTTTTCTTTGCAACGCAATTCTGGAAGTGCGGCCATCAACCCCCCCCCCCCCGCAACTACTTACAGTAGTTCCAACTTTCGTGTGAAGTTTGGGAACCACCGAGCTCGCTGGAGGATCCACTTTCATCCTTTCTTACAAAGATGTATTTCCCTTAAACTTTGGCTTTTGAATACAAGCCTCATTCTATCTGGACTTTCCTGTGCAATGTGCCTTTTGGTGTTTTATCTCTGCCAACAAGATGCACCCAAAATTTGCATGTGCCCAGTGGGATAGTTTGATTTTTCTTTTAATTGAACAGGAGATTCCAATGCCATGTCGCAAACTGCTTTTAAAGTTGCCTCCACTTCCAAAGTAGTTTGCTATGTTACACAGTGTGCTGATGTTTGGGAAACACAAGCCCAAAGTCCCTGAGTGAATGGAACTAGTTGTGTGACTCTTAAGAACCTCATTTATATTTCTTGACCGGCATGCACAAATGGCTCTTTTTTTCTCCAAATCATCTTTCCCTTTGTTCTGTGTGTTTATTTAGATGGTGAACCTGCAAGTAGTGCCTTGTGTACTCTGCCTAGAATATTTAGGTACTCTGATGATACTGATGATGATGTGTTAACAGTGTTGAGAGCTGTTGTAGCATAAAGGCTAAGAAGTCTCCGGTTCAAAGTGCACCTCTACCATGAGCTCACTATGTGGCACTGGGCATCTGCAATATGGGAATAACACTGAGCTACCTTACAGGGTTGTTGTAACCCTGATAATGTATGTAAAAAGCTTTGAGAACTATCATACACTATATAAATACTAAACATAATACCGTATTGGTCTGAGTATAAGACTCACTTTTTTCTCCTAATTTAAAATTTTAAACTAGGGGTGCGTCTTATAACCAGGCTGTTGCAATTTAATGCCATTGATTTAATTAATTTTTTTTAATAGCACCAAACTTTAAGGGTGCGTCTTATAATCAGGTGCGTCTTATACTCGGGACAATACGGTATATGCATTCAGTTAAGAAAAATATTTACCCTTTCCACTGAACTCCTTTCCATTTGAAATTAATATTTAATTCTTATGGATATTCTAGGCAGAAACTACTAAAGCTCTTCCTTAATATCTTTGCTGCTGCTTCTATGACAGATGAGCAGATATTTTACATTTTGGAAAATAATGACTTCCTGAGGTGATTCCATAAAATGGAATGAAAAACAAAAATGTGTTTCAGAAAGCTTGATAATCTAAAAACTCAGCAGCATCCTGAGGTTAGTGCAAAACATTCGACAAATTCCATGACTTTCATTATTAGACGCTAATTTTATTTCTCTTCCATTATTTGGCACTTAAATGGCTCATAAAGTCAGTGCCACAGCACAGACATCTTTATAATTAATAACAAGGAATAAATGATATAAATGGTTGTTTTGTGATCAGAACATAGTCGTTTAAAGCACTAACTTTATTGCTTTTCATATATCCACAAGAAACAAATGTACCTGCAACTCTTCACCAAACAAAGAAAAAAATAATTGTGTGTCTGTGTGTGTATATATGTAATCTCCTGTATAAAATTCATTTCTCCATAGTTTCCACCAAAGGCTAATAATGGGATCTATAAAGCTCAACCTTAACAATATTAAAAAAGAGAATTCTCAAAACAATCTCACCACTGCAATTTTGTGAAGTTCTGATCTCATAGAGTCATTGCATTTTCTGTAGATTTTACAGGCAATACATACTTGATGGAGAAACACACTGTTAAAATTTTTGTTAGTACTGTTCTCAAAGCTGCATGAAATGCCCTTCCCCCCATTTTTAGCAGGGCTTATCATATTTTATCAGGAAAGAAGATAGATAGATAGATAGATACCTTTATTGGCATAAACACATCAAACAGACAAACATAAACAAACAACCCAAAAAATCCCCCAACAGATCCAATGACAACAACCAATCTTGCAGAGAATTTCTCCCCAAACTGTCCCACGATTAATCTATACATCAAAACTCATTTCCCGAGTAGCCACCACCACAGAAGCAAAAGTTGCAACATCATCAAGTCTCCCATCATCTTCTGTTGACAGAAGGGCTCGGAGAATATCCGCCTCAATCCAGCCCTGAAAACACGTCAGTATCGAATTAAGGTGTTTCTGACGGAAAGACTCGTGCAGAGAGCATGATAAAAAGATATGCTCAGATGTCTCCACACACTTCATGCCACATGAACAGAGCCTTGCTGAAACAGGTATTCCTTTGTACCGCCCCCATAAAAGGGCAGAAGGGAGAGCGTTACACCTTGCCAGCATAAAAGCCCTTCTTAGCTGTGGGTTATGCAACTGATATAGATAAGTTGACAGCTTCCCAAACTTTATAGGCAGATGGAGATGCAATGGAGAACACGTTGTATCAGCTGCACTGATTAACTCTTGGTGCTCGATGTCGAGAGTTCTCTCCTTAATAGTTCTAAATGCTGCAGCTAACCCCATCATGCCTAGCATCTCACTGTCAAGCCCCATCGATTTTAGCTTTGTAAGCAGAGTAGAAACCCCACAAGGCAAAGATGTGTCTGATAGTAGGTGGTAAATCAGGCTATCACTTGTCGCTTTAAAAAGAATGCCCAGCCAGAATTTGGCAAATCTTAGCCACGCCAATGTATTCAGCCTTATAAGACCGGTTTCAAGGCACAGAGCTGAGTACGGAACACAACGTGGCATACCCAAAATTTTCCTGAGGAAATTAGATTGGATACGTTCCGTGGCAAGGTCTGAATCCTTGAACCAGATCGGGACACCATATAAAGCTTGAGAGACAACTTTGGCCTTATAGGCTTCCAGAGCAGCCGGGACATATCTGTTGCCCAGAGTAAAATAAAATCTCGCAACTCCTGAAGATGAGAGTTTGGCCAAATTAGAAATGGAGCGGCGATGAAAAGCCCAAGAGTGCCTGTAATGGAATGTGATGCCCAAGTATTTAAACTGGCGGACTTGTTCAATACTGTTGCCCTTGCAGGTCCAGTTATAGATTTTGTATCTATTTGCAAAAATCATAATTTTAGATTTGGCATAGTTAATGTTCAGTTTGTTGGCTGTTAGGTATTCAGCACATCTATTAAGTAGCCTCAGGAGACCCACACGAGTACGTGAAAGGAGAATCATATCGTCCGCATACAAAAGCAGCGGTACCTGACAGTTGCCCAAACATGGACAGTGACTGTTTACATCCTCCAGGGCCAGGGCAAGATCATTCAAAAATAAATTGAACAATAGGGGGGCCAAAATGCATCCCTGCTTCACTCCTTTATTAACAGATATGGACTGGGATAGGGCCCCAGTTCGCGGGCACCGCACTTTGCAGGAGTTGTTGGTATAGAGGGATCTAATCAATAGCAGGAGTCTTTTTTCTATTCCTTGTGAACTAAGCTTGTTCCATAACAGTTCTCTGTCTACTGAATCAAAAGCCCCTTTTAAATCAATAAAAGCCACATATAATCTTGCTCTGGATACCCTGACTTGTTTGTCAATTATGTGGGAGAGAATAAGACAGTTGTCAACAGTAGATCTGCCTTGCCGGAATCCTGCTTGTTCTGGTCCAAGTATACTATTCAAGTCTACCCAGGCCAAAAGCTTGCTGTACAGATACCTTGCATAGATCTTACCCACAACTGACAAAAGGCTGATAGGTCTGTAATTAGCTGGGGAGTCAGCATCACCCTTTTTGAAGATAGGAACAATAACCGAGGAGCGCCAGTCTTGGGGGACACATCCAATTTCATTGATCTTTGTGAAGAGAGGGGCTAACAACTGAGCCCACCATTCTGGCTCGCTCTTAAGAAATTCAGGGGGTATTGCATCCAGTCCAGGGGCCTTCCCAGATTTTAGATGACCAATTAGCTGTCTTATCTCTTCTGGGGCCACCCGTGGCCAGACAGGAGGCTCAGAAATTAGTGTGTCTAAACACACTTCAGGCTGGTAGGATTTATCCAAGAAGATCCCCTCAAAATGTTGAATCGCTTCTCGGCCTTTTGGCTAAGATCAAGTGTAGTATCAGGAAAGAAACAAAAGGATTTAACATCCCCAAAACTTTAACAAAAGAGTGACCACCTGGAGGGTCACTTTCTCTTTTTGTTGCAATTGTCCCCCACTGCTGAAAAGACAGGGTACTTAAAAAAAAACAACTGAACTGTGGCTTGTTTCTTTGACAATTGAGCTATGGTCACAAAACAAAGATATGACTGCATATAAAGTTGTCCCATGTGTGAGCACATCAGTCTTTAGAATGATTGCCAAAAAACCCAACAAGTTACCACCCAATCCTATAGAGAACCTATGGCAGCAAATCTCCCAATACGCAGCCATAAGTCCTCTTACGGCATTGTAAGTGTGACGCCACTGCCATGCGTGCCAGTGTCACTGGTGCAAAGGCCAGAGGCTCCACACATCTGCCAGAGACTGGTCCAGACAGACCCAGACTCAGTCAGAGCAAGTAAGGTGCCTGCAGGGGTGGGTCATAGACAGATCAGGGTAGGAAGTGGAAAGGGCAGGGGGGAGTTTCAGATTTGGAGGGATGATCTTGGCGATGGCAGTGCACGCTGGATCCTATACCCTTTCCCCCTGCCTGTCCTTGGACTTACACCAGCAAAATAGCTGGTATAGATCCAAGGAGACGCATTGATGACCAGGCAGCCTACAGAGAGGTAAGTAAACATTTCTTTTTTACTTGTGTCTCCCAGGCTGTCTGGTCATGCCGTCCCCCACCCCCACCCCCCATAACATGCAGCATGCATTCTGTCAGCATAGCTGCATAGCATACAATGTGCACTTGCAACCGGAAGTCGCTTCCGGTTGCATTTTTTCTTTTGCAACACGGTGCAAATGGGAAGGAGCAGGCGGTGGGCCTACGCAGCTCTTCAATAAGGTACAATGGCGCTGCCCTACCCCTTTGACCCCTCCCCCAGAAACTTGAGTTTCTGGCGTTCCAGGAACAGAAACCCCATGGATGCAAAGGGTCCACTGTAATCAATAAAAAGAGCAGTACAGCCATCCCTTGGTATCCGTGGGGGATTGGTTCTGCGGCGGATAGCAAGGAACTGGATGCTGAAACCCAGCACCCAATACCACAATAACTCACCAGATCCTGCGTTGGGGGGGGGGGCTCTGGAGGCCTCTTCCGCATCACACCAGGCCCACAACCACCTCATAGGCCTCTGCGGGCCTCCGAACACTTCTCCAAAGTGACCGGAAGTGACTTCCATTAAACTGGAGTGGTGAAATCCGCAGATGCCAAGATTGTGGATGCTGAGGGATGCCTGTAATTGTTTCACTATGCCACTACATCTGTCAATGAATGTGGAGAGGGACAAAATGCTCCTATAGCTAGAATCACACACTGGAGCATCGCTCTCTTTTTCCCACTCACTTTTTTTCTCCCTTAAAGCCTACTGTGCTACATTCTTCCTTTTGCAATGCCTCATCCTGTGTGTGGAATGAAATCAAGATTCACCAGGCAAATCATCTTTTTGTTTCAGAGCCAGGCATATTATCCTGTAGACTCGAGAGTAAAATATAAAAGCAGAAGTTAACCGCAGCCTCTTCTTCCATTGCTACACAGCTGCATTCACAATGTATAGTAGACCCTGCTGTTCATATCAGTAATTACAAGTTGGGCCCATCTGTTACCTGCAGTGCATTTTAAAATGCATATAACGGGTGGCCAAACTACGGCTCCTGAGCCACATGCAGCTCGTTGTTGTATGATGTGCAGCTCTCGGAAAAATGTTGCCTGAGCTCTTTTTTGCATCGCAGTATAAATGGTAAATATGAAATTTTCAAGCTTTATAATTATTTAGGTAAAGGTAAAGGTGACCCCTGACAATTACCAGTAAGTCCAGTTGTGTCCGACTCTAGGGTGTGGTGCTCATCCCCATTTCAAAGCCGAAGAGCCAGCATTGTCCAAAGACGCCTCCGTGTTCATGTGACCGGCATGACTCTCCTTGCCGCAGCACGTAGCATGCAGCTGGAACACAGAGTGCTGTTTACCTTCCCACAAGCGGTACCTATTTATCTACTCGCATTAACATGCTTTGGAACTGCTAGGTGGGCAGGAGCTGGCCAAGCAACGAGAGCTCACCCCGTCGCGGATTCGAACTGCCGACCTTTCGATCAATAGCTCATGGTTCGGCGGTTTAACCCACTGTGCCACCTGCTGGCCCAGTTATAATTATTTACCAGGTATAAACTGAGAGTCCACTGGATTAAAACACAAGTTTAATGTTCATGGTGAGTAAATATATTTAAGAATTTAAATGCTTCTTAAATATTGCGGCTCTCAATATGATTGACAATGTCACATCGCAGATTTCCCAACCTAGATATTACAACAGGAGGAGGGGGAACTGGTTGTGTGATTGCCATTTTCAGCGGCAAATATACATTTAGGCCCCAATCCTATTTCCCACCAGTTTACACAAAGCAGCAGCTCCAATGAAGCATGCACTGCATCCTATGGTGGGGAGGCAACCCGACTATCCAGGAGAAGTAAAAATATTTTTTACTTGCCTCCCGGTAATAAGCCACCTTGATACCAATGGATCTCCTCAGACCTACACCAGCTATTTAGCTGGTGTTAGTTCAAGGAGACCCTGGGGCAAGTCTGGGCCAGGAAAGAGGGATAGGATCTTGTAAAGATCCACCCCCTCCTGCCCCCTGGCCGGCCTGCCCTGTGCACTGATCCTCCCCTGAACTACCCACCCTCACAATCACCTTAACTGCTCTGGCACAGACTGCATAGGCTATTGGTGTGCATGCAGGGCTTCCGGTTGTTTGCACCAGCCGTCCTGCAGCGCATGACAGCAGAGTGCCTTTTGCAACACCACACCAGTACTTACAGCGGTAGATCAAGAGATCTACTGCCCTAAGCGCTCAATAGGATTGGGCTGCCCAAGTAACATCTAGCTTGAGTTTGAGTATCTTATGCCTGCCATTTGAAAATGGTTTATGCGTATTGAGAATGTGTCAGATGCAGAATGTAAGTGTTGGAAGTGTTTGAGGATAGTTTAATTTTTTAAACTTTGTTTTATTGTAAGTAATATTGAGTACCCTTGTTGCCTACGAAATGGAAAGTTAGTTTTAAAATTAAGCAAATGAAACCAAAAACCGAACCCATTTACTTGGGTATGTGAGAATTCCTCTGTTTTTCTAGTTTCCACAGATGTTTATTCCAACTGCTTGGCAACACTCTGGTATGTATAATACATTACAAGAGCACAGGCCTTGTCTTAAAATGCTGAGAATTTATGTGTAACAGGTAGGCCAAAGAGTCGCCAAGAATTAATGACTGTAGCATAAACCAGATTTCAAATTATGGCCTGAGGTTTAATTTACAACAGGTCTGTGTGTTCGACTGCATCCTATTTGTCCATGGCCAACAACAGATGCTGGATTATTGACTTTCTGGCAACTTATTAGCCACTGAGTAGTGCTAAAATTAGTCTTTATGGCCCCCAGTGATACTGCTAATTTTCAGGATAGGGTTTCTTAGAGTATGTTTCAATTTTATAAAAATACAAAGAAGAAATAGCACAATGTTGCAAAAAGGAATCAATCAATCAAATTTATTGTAGAAACCAAAAGTCTAGACACACAAAAAACAGGGGAAAAATGAATACAGTCAATTTAGAAAGAGTACTAAATAATTTGGGATAATTATTTACTATTTAAATATTTCTTAGGTAAAGGTTAGTAATTAACTAATTATTTTAAAAATTTAATAACAATCCATCTCACATTATCAAGCCATCTGGTAAGAATCTATCATATTAGCACCTAAGAATGTATAACTCAGTTTAACTACAATTTAACACATTTTTAGCATGACTCATATATTTACATTAGCAAATAAAATAGAGGATAGCAGCTAAAAACAGGGTTAAGCATTTCATCCTTCATAAATAGGACAGCAGAACAAATACTTTAGTGAGGGGGAGCATTAAAACGTTTATCCCCAAATATTGTACAATATACAAAACTCATAAGGGGTGCTTCCCCCCCCCCAACCAACAGTCCTAATAGCATAAGATTACTCCTCTACAACAGCTGTTCTGAAGGAGACAATTTTGCAGAAAATAACTTTCATACTCAAAGTTGAGCATGAGCCTGAAAAACAAAGGGGTTGAAAAACAAGGGTTAGCTGCCAGGATAACAGGATGTTGGATGTGGACAATCCTGGATTTAGTGGCATCAAACCTTTTCCTGGCAGAAGTACAGAGAATGAACTGGTTTGATATCTTTTAAGATCATGAACTTTCATTGTGTAAGCAGCTTAAGCTTTATTGTGTCAGTCTCCAAAACCTCTCTTCCCCACCCACCCCAATTAAAAAAAAACACACACAGGCATTTAAAAATAAAGGCATCTGTACTTTCATCTCAAGTAGAAAATGCCAGTTTATGTTCTAAGTGCCTATGTTCTAAGATCAATCTTTTGGTGTGCACCTGGGCACATAATTTTTCTCAATTTCTTTTTAACTATTTCTAGCATTGTTATTGTGATACTTGCTTGTCCATACATCCCATGGAAGGTATAATGGACACGACCCGATGGGAGTAGATGGGGCTGGGGTTGAGATTGGTGGTGGGGTGATGCCTGGAGTCCTCTCTTCAGGTCCCAGAATGGGTTTGTGGGAGGGAAGGGGGTTCAATCAGCTCCCGAATCCTCCTCTTCCTGGCAGAGGCGTCGCTCCGGTAGGGGCGGGGCCGTAAGTTTCGCTTGTCCTAGTCCCATTTACCGAGTGAGCAGGAGGTGGCCCCGCCCCCTCACTGTCGGAGCCATTCCCCTGCGGAGAAAGCAGCAGGCAGGGTCTCTTGCCTGCTGCTTTCTCCTCAGGGGAATGGCTCTGACAGTGAGGGGGCGGGGCCGCCTCCTGCTCGCTCGGTAAACGGGACTAGGACGAGTGAAACTTACGGCCCCGCCCCTACCGGAGCGACGCCTTTGCTGGGAATAGCTTCAGTGGGTTGGAGCTCGCCTCCTTCCGAACGAGAAGATTGTGAGGAAAACCTTGTGCTTCCTGTAGGCATGAACATCCCCTCCTCATCGGCTGGGGTTTGTAAAGCCATGCTGCAAGTTATGCAAACTTCTGGGACAGAGGGACCCAGCTGTAGTGTTCGGGTTGCCACTGCAACCGATGTTGCACTGCGGGTGAGATATTCTCTCATGTCTTCCTTCTCTGTTTGCACCAATGGCCACCAAGTAGGTGGGCAGAGCAAGGAAGCCCGGAGCTGATGGGTGATCCCAGACAATTACATTGATATGACCCCACATTTCCACACCAACCCAAATTTGGGGGTATCTTGGCTCAAATATTTTTGAGATGTAAGCTAGTATAATTCTCCCTTCTTTTGTATGATTTGTTCGCCAATTTTTATTATTTTGCTAAGTTGCTTCTCATTTTGCTGGTCATGCAGTGGACCAAGGAGTTATGCAGAGCACTGAAGCTCCATATTCAACCACGAATCTTACTTTTGAGCTGTGGCAAATCCAGATTTTGAAAGGTCTTGGGGTAAAACCCTTGTGAGGCCCCCCCAATGGCATGCTCTCCCCATGCTTTGGAAAGCTGTGCTTACAAGCTATGCCTGCCAATTGAAGCCAGGAAAGGAGACAGCAGCTATCACCAAGTCCTTTATGCTTCCATCTGCAGCCACAGCAGCAGCAGTAAAGAACTATCTCCAAGCCGTGCAATGGTGGGAAGTAGCTGCAGCAACATCCTCTTTCTTCCCTTGGTATCATTTTACAAATCCCAGATGCCCCAACTCCTGTTGCTGTATCAGGTCTGCATTATCTCCATGGTCCCTGACAGGTGATGAAGAGCAGGGGGTTCTCAACCTGTGGTACGGGTACCCCTAGGGATACGTGGACCAGCCCTGCCCCTTATCTGCCCCATCAGCAGCTAATTAAGTGTTAATTAACATGAATTTTGAATTGTAATTATTGTTGGAGCCCTTCTGTCTCTCTGATTTTGGTTTGGGGCTTATTTTTGTACTTTGGAAAATGTACTTTGGTGGGGTGGGGAGGGAGGAGCTGATTTTGGGAAGTGTGACTTGGAGAAAAAAGAGATCCTTGCATGTGTGTCTCTCCCTCCCTCCCTCCCTCTCCCCCCCTCTCTCTCTCTCTCTCTCACACACACACACACACACACACACACACACACACACAGAGTTAAATAAGACTTTTCACATTTAAAATTGTTTTAGTACTTTTTTATTTAACAATTAATTACCTAATTAATTGATTAATCCAATTAATTAGCAGTTAATTAGCAGGGTGTACTTCAGAAAATTGGACCGTGATAGGGGGTACCCGGGCCTCCAAAGGTTGAGAACCCCTGATGTAGAGTAATGACAGCAGTGGACCCTTGCTGCTTTGGGGTTGGCTGGGTACGCATGTAGCTCCTCTGGGCCTCCATGCCTCACTCATGGAGTCACCCCTACTTCTGAGGTAACAACATATATTATCCCCAGACTTCCAGGCATATCTTCAGTCATAAGGGCCAGAAAGTTGCACTTTTTATAAATGAAAGTTAAGTTTCTCAGGAAGTTTGTACCCAACACTATCTTCTGTTCTTTTTTATTATTACCGGTATTATTCCACGGAATTTCAGCAGATACATTATTGAACATCAGGGCCCACTTTCTCCCAGTCCAATTTGCCGAGGGGCCAAATCCCACCCTGGCCTTGCTGTTGCTTCCCCAGCAGCTTGGCCAGGGAAAGCCTGCACCTGTTGAGGCTGAAAAAGTTGATTGGGGAGAGTCGTGACTGCCAGGTGAAACATGGGGCCAAAAAAGAATCTTGCCACATCATACAAATGTTCTCAGTTCAATCGTATACATGTCTATTCAGAAGCAAGTCCTATTGAGTTCAATGGGATTTCCTCCCAGATACGTATGTATAGGATTGCAGCCACCGAACATGAAAGGAGTGCCTGCCACAGCATAAGGACTGATGATGAACCTTATGCTCCTATTCTGGCATAGGTACGGGATGTGGAGCTAAGAAAATAATAATAAACCTGTTTGCCACCCCTAGTCTAATCTAAAGGATATTTGTTTCTATTTTGAATACCAGAAGTACTAAAAAGTCAGGAAAACATGAGTTATTGCACTTTCTGTTTTTGCCTTTTGTGATATATGAAAGGGGTACTCAAACAGATCTTCAATTTCTCAATTTGTGTGATATAGTGAAAGCATGGATGAAGAACTATAGCTTCACAAGAAATAATGCCCCAAGAAATGAGAACAGAAAAATTACAACACCCTTGAATTACACATACTCTGACCTTCTGAGAATATATAGTTACTCACAAACAGAAGTTCTGACCACTGTTAGTAGTGAGTTTATCTCTCTTGCCCTTGTAATCATGGTTTGAGGAATAAGTGATGCAAATAATTCATAATTACATAATTAAATGTAATTTTAATCAATTTTTAGATGTTTTTATTAACTTTTTTTGCTGTTTAAAAAGTAATTATCTATTTGTATTTTTTGTATTTTTGTATTTTATTTTTGTGTAAGCCGCCTTGGGTCCCTTCGGGGAGAAAGGCGGGATAGAAATATTGTAAATAAATAATAAATAAATAAATAATCACAATGAACTTAATTTGATACGCCAAAGAAGAGTCTCTTAGCTAAATAATCTCTAGCTACTTAACTGAAAGGAGTCTTTATCTAGAGAGTCAAGTGGATTTCAACGTAAAGAGCACGATAAGGCTGCATATTAAAGGGAGAAGAAAATACATCTTAAATATCATACTGAAATATAATTGTATTGCCAGATGGCAATGGTTGTATTCGGATTTGGAAGCAATAAGCACATCAATGGGTAAAGCAATAAGCACATCAATGGGTAAAGCAATTTTTTAATTGATAACAGACAGCATTAACCATCTCAAGAAAGCAAACAGGCAGCTCTTATGGCCATAATGTGCAGGACCCCTGCAGATGACCTTCACAGATGCTCACTGATAATGGGCTTAGGGCTTTCTTATATGTAGCTACTATGCCTAATAATATCTATTTAATATATTTAAACCTCCATTAATAAGTAAGAAATGAAAATCGTTAGGGAAGAAATCTTCAAACAAACTCGACCCCTCAATTGCAGGTGTTGGGCCTTGAGGGGGGAGGACAGAATAGGGTGGAACAGGGGGGGCAGGAGACGGAAGGTGGGAGGGGTGGCACCCGGCGTGGGTGACTTGTACTGGATGCTGTCCCCTTCTTTGTCTCCCAACATGCCCCCTTTCTCTCCTTGGAGTTAGCTGGTGCAGGTCTGAGAAGACCCATTGGCGAGCAGGAGGCTTATGGAGATGTAAGGGAAAAATAAGAGTCCCAATCTGCCCCCCCCCCGATGCAGCTCAAGCCTTTCTGATATGGCTGCATTGGTGGGTGGGAGGACAGGATTGGGCTGCAAGTTATGTTGGACATTATGGATGACGAGGGAGGAACTAGATGCACTAGCGTCACCAGACGCGCGTCACCCTAGAGCAGGGGGGTGCGCGTCACCCCCCCCGCCCTAGGGTGACCCCCCCAGCCAAACTCGAGGACGGGGAGCCGGCCTCGGAGCGTCCGGCCCCGCCGGTGCTCCAGGGCCTTCTGAAGGCCCGATGGTTCAAAACGTAAAGTTTTACGTTTCTTGCGCATGCGCAGTACATTTTCTGAGGGCAAAGGGCTGCCCATTTGCCCTCAGAAAAGTACTGCGCATGCGCAAAAAATGTAAAACATTACGTTTTGAACCATCGGGCCTTCAGAAGGCCCTGGAGCGCCGGCGGGGTCGGACGCTCCGAGGCTGGCTCCCCGGCCTCGGAGCGTCCGGAGTCGGGACAGTGATGCGTGGGGGTGCGCGCATCACCCCTTTGCGCACGTCATGCGCGCATCACCCCTGGCGGTCTGCCCCCCCGCCACGCTCCAACGACGCCACTGACTAGATGTATAGCTGCTAGTCCAAAGCTTCCTGTGGTTATGTAGTCCCATCCCCCTTATACAAATGTACAGTAAATCCCCAAACCACTCTAAAGGAATGACCAAGTTCAGTCTTTGTTTGACAACTGGATTCCTTCCGGTGCAAACATAAACAAAAATGCATAAATAATTACATGTTAGATAGCTAATCAAAGAATGATAGTAGGTTATTGTTTACGGTGAAGCTAAATGTAGCTGGTAAATTCATAAATGTCAAACTCCAATCTATCTTTGTGGGTCTCAATATGTGCTTAATACACTTACAGTTCTTTGTTAATATAACCGTATATGAAGAAATCAGATGGTCCAGATGCATCTTCTTGGTGCTGTATTCTTCATGTTAGCTTTACATGATAGCAAACTCGGAAAGAATGCTGTACTATTCTGCAAATGCTGTACTATAAAAATCAGGTGCTAGTTAGACCCCATTGGTGTCTGGGATTCTCCTTCAGGGAGGGAGTGTCTCCTTCAGGGGGAGTTACCTTGATCACTGAATTCCTGCCTTTTCTTCTATGTATGGTAATACCATGCAGATCTATGAAATTTCTTGCTCTAGAGCAGCGGTGGGGAACCTCCGGCCCCAGGGCCGAATCAGGCCCCCGAGGCCATCCGGCCCGGCCCCTGGAGAGATTGCCGGGAGGCCGCCCAACCGGCCCCTGGAGGCTCCGCCGGGTCTGCACGTCACCTCCGGAGGCCGGGAGAGGGCCTTTGCATGTCCTTCCCGGCCGCCGCCTCGACCCCTTCTCACCAGGCTGTTGGCCATTTCACACATGCGTACCACGCCGATGAGGGCAAGCTCTTGCCCTCTTGCCCTCATCGGCATGGTACGCCGCAGGTGATGCGCGGACCTGGCGGCGGCTTCGGACGGTGAGCGCGGAGCCTCCGGAGGCCGATGGGGGGGCGGGGGCAAAAATTAATTAAATAAATAAAAATGGCGCCCCAAATTTCTAATATTTAAAACGGCCCTCGCCAGGGAAAAGGTTCCCCGCCCCTGCTCTAGAGAAACGTTAGGCTCCTGTTGCTGTTTGTTTTTAGGCAGCCTTGCACTGATGGGTTTCATATTGTATAGCTAACAACAGGAAAGCCAAGCAGTGTGCTCAGACCGCATCTGCTGACCTCGCAATCAGACCTCCCAATTGGGCCCCGTGACTAAGGGTCCCCTGCGCTAGGGTAATCTACTCTAGTCTTCTCAGAATACACACGACAACACATTGCAACCTACACGAAACACCACATTGCATGTTTATATATTATAGACCTATATCCATGCTCAAGTAATTAGATCAATTTGATCCATTAACTCACGTGCACTTTTTAAACACACATTTTGATTGCTTTCCATTCTACCATACAGACATAAAGTCTATAATAAATTTTATTTCTATCTCTAAGATTCTACACACCTTGGCTGTGAACTCGGGGCCTTGAAAAAATGTTTCCAATTGAATTGGGCCTCACAGCTTCTAAGGCCGGCTGTGTCTGCACCATAAGAACTGCACCATGGCCACCGTCTTTTTCACTCATATAATAATTTTATCACAAGAAACCATAGTATTTTCTCATAGCCACTCTTAAAGGCGCCTTCCATGATGACCACCCCAAAGGCTAATATGGGGGAAAGGAATAAATTGAATCTGAGAGCAAATCTAAACATATAGCTTAAGGTAACAAATACAGAGTTACTGCCCATGGCCTTCTAATATGGGACATTGTGTAATGGAAAGTCGCTTCCAAATGACAGAAAACAAAATGTTAGGCTTCACTGAGTTTAGCAGTTCAAAACTAAAAATAAAGAATTGTCCAGGCTCTCATTCAATAATGCCATAATTCAAATTCTTAAGCTAGAGGTTTGTTGTAGGCTTGATTAATGTTGATAGAACTCTTTACTTCTCATACATTTACTGCGTTTTTAGACAGCAGCTGGAATAGATTTCAGACAACAGGGATCAGAATTATGTGTTATCTGTCCATGAAACACAAATCGAACGTGGCAGTTGCAAGTTGATGAACAAGCCCGAGTGTCCTTCGCAGCTTGTCCTATAATATTGAGAGAAAGATATATGTTGCCTATTACTTGAAGAGATCTGTTCTGAGGAATGAACTATAATAGTGTCCTCTGCAAGACAGAAGAAAAATGCTTTGCTGTGCCTGTCGGAGAAAAACAGATGATTGTATGAGCTGATCTTGGGGTAGCCTAATCGTGCTAACTGTATTATCACATCTTAAAATCTCTTGTTGTATCTGACAAGAGATTTTAAATTTTGTTCTTCAGATTTTACGGATATCTTCATATTCTTAGATGTAAAAGTAAACATGTAATTTTGTTTTAACAATTTCTACAGCGCAATCCTATCCAACTTACACCACCGCTGTAACCAGCAGGGGAGGACAGGGCGGGAGGCTTTGGAGGGGAGATTTAAATCCCCTTTGAATCCCCCTTTGGAGGGGATTTGAATCCCCTTTCCGTTCTTGGGCCTCCCGTTCTCACTGCACCACTGGTTACACCGGTGGCATAAATTGGATAGGATTGCGCAGCTAGTGTGATATCCAACTATTTCTGGTGGGATTGTTTCTTCTGCTAAAGGGAATTTGAGGGAGGCCTTTTTTATCAAGATTATTTGCCAAGCTATGATGTCAAATGTGATGTCAAATGCGATTTGCTGGTCTTTCCTGCATTTAGTTCAAGGGCATTGGCTTTGAATATTATGATGATCATTTTAAACTATAATTGTGGGAAGTACAGTAGTATTACTTAAGGGTGGTGGACAGTGGCGTCACTAGGGCGCGCGTCACCCCGAATCAAGAGGGGCGCGCGTCACCCCCATGATAGGCTCCTCCCATGCAGTGATGTCATCACCCCGCCCACTGCATCATTGCCCACCCCCATGATTAGCTCCTCCCATGCAGTGATGTCATCGCCCCGCCCCTTGCATCATCACCCCGCCCCATGATAGACTCCTCCCATGCAGTGATGTCATCGCCCTGCCCCGCCCCCTCACCCAATGTCATCAAAATTACACCTTTGAAATAAAATATACACACAGCCCAAATGCATGTACTTACAACATATTTATTTTAACAGGAACAGAAACATGCACAGAGTGCAAAAACTTTATTGTAACAGGAACAGAAACATGCAGACAGTGCAACAACTAAGTTATTGAGCAGCTCAGCCTCAACCAACTCAGAATTTTACTTTCCGGACCTTCATAGCTGCAAAGTCTTGAATAACTTTGTCGAAGTCAATATCTTGCGCCAACTCACTTTCGATCGATAGCATTGCCGGATCAGAAAGCCTTGCTTGTCCCATGGTTGACCGCAAGTAGTCCTTAATGAGTTTCAGCTTTGAAAAGCAGCTTTGAAAACTCTTAGGGCCTCTATTCTTATGACCACCTTGTCTAGACCTAAGCCCTTAGTCTGCAGGTACTGCTGCGCATTGTCAATTTCCCCAAGCACAGCACACCAAAAGTAGAGGTAGCAGAGGAAAGTGAAATCCAAGATAGTGTTAGTAAGAGCCCCTGCTGTAGCCGCTGAATCCCTGTCCTCTGTATCAGCAGCAACATCTGCAAATGCCTGTACCAACCCATCAAAGTTGTCTCTGTTTGGCTTGACGGCAGCATAATGTGCACTCCAGCGTGTTGTTGCTAACCTTTTCAGTGTCACTTCAGTATGAGCCATCAGCGCAGCCCATCGTGTGTTGGACTTAGAAAAGAAAGTGAATGCTACCTCAACAGTGCCAAAAAATGTATTGCAGGATGCATTTTCAGAGAAAGAGTGCTGGCCACACAAGTTAAGTGAGTGGTCCACACACCCAATGAAGATTGCTTTTTTGTTCCTTTGCTTAAGAATGGCTTGTACGCCTCCTTGTTTTCCAGCCATGTTGGCAGCGTTATCGTAGCCTTGTCCACGGCACATCATAAAGTCCAGTCCATCCTTTTCCAAGCATTCAAGAAGTTTAGAAGAGATGTCAACAGCTCTTTTCCTATACAAGACGAAAAATCCTAAAAATGATTCGTGGACCGTCACTTTCCTATTCCTGATGGTTACATATCTGATTACTTCGGCCATCTGGTCGTTATGAGATATGTCAGGTGTGCTGTCCAACATTATTCCAAAATACTTTGCAGACTTTATCTCTCTGACAATTTTCTGCTTTACATGCTTTGCCACGGCATGTATAAACTCATTCTGAGTGGTTGGGGAAAGGTAAGATACTGAGAGTTTCTTTAGTGTTGCTTTCTGCTGCTTTACTTTAAGTAGGTGCTCTTTCAGCACTGAATCATGCTTTGCAAGCACCTCAACCAACTCAAGAAAGTTGCCTTTGTTCACTGAGGTTTCATCTTCATGGTGGCCACGAAAGGCAAGATTCTGCCTGGCAAGAAACAGTACAACATCGAGCAAACTGCGTAAGATGTCCTTCCACTTCTTGGTCTCCAGCTCCCTCGAAGTGCAAACTTCAGCATCAATGGTTCTGCCCCGCCTCAGTCCTCCTTCCAATGCTCTCCAAGACTCAAGGCACCGCAGATGGTCCTCAGATCTCTCATGGTCCTTTATTCTCGGGTTCAGTCTCCACCATGCCTGAAACCCAGTCACAAACTTCGATGTTGTATCTGTCACATGAGCAGTAAACAGTCGGCAGCAGAAACAATATAAATGCTCACTCACAGGTGAGTAGACCATCCACTGTCTCAGAATTTTCTGACCATCTGGCAGCAGCCGGTAGAACCACGGTTTGGAAAGCTGGCGCTCCTGTCCCTTAATGTTCTTTCCTGGTGGCCTCACCACAACAGCGAAAGGCCCATCCTTGTTCTGGAAAGGAGCACTTCCAATGTTGACTACTGGAACCCGTAGAGTGTTATGAACGGGTATCTCCCAGAAAGACACATCACGCAACTGTTGCAAATCTTTGTCCAGGTCCAGGACATCAATCATCTCAGTGTCTTCTTGGTCATCATCATCATGGCGGCTACTTGCTTCTTCTGCTTCTTCCTCCTTGTCATCATCATCATGGCGGCCAGTTGCTTCTTCTGCTTCTTCCATGTTCTCTTCTTCTTCTTCTTCTGCAGAAGCAGAATGCATGATGCTGCTACTGCTAGCTTCGGATTCAGAGGAAGAATCAGCTGCTTCAGTAGGGGGCAGAGGAGCAGTTTCTGCAGAGGTGCCAGGTTGGCTGACGTCTGCAGAGGTGCCAGGTTGGCTGTCGTCTGCCTTTTTCTGGATGAACTGAAGCATGGCTCCAGCTTGCTGTTTGACTAGTCTCATTTTGGCCTCTTTTGCTTTGCGTTGCTGTCCTCCGCTTTGCCGTTTTGACATGTGCTTTCCAGATGGACCTGATTGCTTCTGCTTCATGATTGAAGATCTCTTTAAAAGAAAGGAGAAACTTTAAATATTTTCCCTGAACACCACCACATTGGCAGCAGCGGCAGTGGAGAAACACTGAAAAAAGACAGTGTCCAAACTCCAATCCTCGTTTAAGGACACCTAGGCTAGGTGCCATACCATTCACCGCATCCTGTGGCAAGGAGTTCCACAGGAATCACAGAAAGCATGCACAGAAAGCTGAACTTCAGGCTCCCCCAATAGAATCACATGCCATACCATATGCCATAACCTCTCAGCCTTCTAACGACAGTAGCTTAAAGAGATTAGCAAAAACTGTCATTTTAAGGGGGGGGGGGTATCAGCACAAAGGAAGCAAGGCACTGAGAAGCTAAGAAACTTCTGACTATATGGGTACACGTAGTGTATCGAGAAGACACCCCAAGTGTGGCGCAGACTTGGGACACCTGGGTTCACATTCCCAGGAATTCCTCCTGAAAACCAGGAGGAAAACCCCAAAGGGAAGGTTTGCCAAAGCCAGGCAGGCAGGCCCTGAGAAACCCCCCTCCCCACATGGAAACACAGCAGAACCCCCCCCCCTTGAAACAGCAGAAACCAAAGGTTTGCCAAAAAAACCCACATGGAAACACAGCAGGAATCCCCCCCCCTGGAAACAGCAGAAACCAAAGGTTTGACAAAAAAAAAACCACATGGAAACACAGCAGGAAACCCCCCCCCCCTGGAAACAGCAGAAACCAAAGGTTTGACAAAAAAAATCACATGGAAACACAGCAGAAACCCCCCCCCCATAGAAACAGGAGAAACCAAAGGTTTGCCCCCCCCCAAAAAGCACATCGAAACACAGCAGAACCCCCCCTGGAAACACAGCAGAACCCCCCCCATGGAAACACAGCAGACCCCAGGTTTGCCAAAAAGAAACCCACAAAAAACACAGCAAACCCACAAAAAAGCAGGCAGGCCCTGCAGTGGCCCTATTTGCAAATAAAGCAAATAAAATAAAACAGGCACCCCACCCCAAAAAAACACCCCCTGAATGACTGACTTTCTTTGTTGTGCTGCTGGACGACGAGGATTGGCACTGCTGCTGGCTGGCTTGGCTGGTCTGGGAGAAAGAGGCGAGAGGCGAGGAGGAGGAGGGCGAGGGCAAAAGAAGATGGCGGCGGGCGGTGAATGCTGCTGCTGCTGAGGCTTGTTGACGAAGAAGAATGGCTGGCTGGCTGAAGAACGCCGCGCTGCTGCCGGCTGTGGCTTGCTCATTGAGTCGTTGCTGCCTCCTCCTGTAATCCACGAGGGAAGGCAGGGCGCGAAAGATGGCGGCTGGGCTCGGCTGCGGCTGCGCGGTTGCTCCGTCGACTCGTCCTGCTGCTGCTGCTGCTCCAGTGAGTGCTCCTCCATCCGGCTGAGAGGCGACTGCTCTGCCCGCGCGGCCCGGCTTTAAATGGTGCCAGGGTTTTCGCGCATGCGCATACGTCACTAAGGGCAAAAGGGCTCCCTCCCTTATGCCTCAATGACAGTTGTGCGCATGCGCGAAATTTTAAACTGCCGGCGCTAGGGCCATACCTGAAGAGGCCGAGCTGCCGGCAGAAGACGATGCATGGGATCTCCGGCGGCCGACCCGACCTCCAGGCGATGCGCGCGGACACCGAGGGTGACGCGCGCAGGCACCGAGGGTGACGCGCGTCACCCTTTGACACGTGTCTGATGCGCGTCACCCCCCGGCGGCCCGCCCCGCAGTGACACCCCTGGTGGTGGAAGATCTGTGAGATCAGTATAAGATCTGGAAAGGCTGATATCTGAAGCAGGATCAGTCCTCACTTCCTGTTGATTTCAATGGGATGTGAACAAGAGAACATAAGAGTCCTGCTAGATCAGATCAAACGTCTGAATGGATTGTGTCGCAGAGCTTAATGGGTTCAAACCTATAAAGTGCCACAGGCTTAAGTATACCCTTCTTTAACAACATGTTTGGTACAAAAGAATAATTGGTCTCTAGTTCCACCCCCTTGGCTCCTATTAAATATAATAGGGAATTTCAAACTTCAAGGCAACATGTGAATTTTGATCTTTGGCTAAAAATTGTGTTTTAAAGGTCTATTGATTTCTTAGGGTCAAGCAAAGATTGGGAAAACGGCACCAGATGGAAGAGAGGTTAGCCTTCCTCCTCATGCTATTTTTCTGATTTAAGTTTTTGTTCCCCACCACTGAAGTGGTTATTACTTCTGTGGGGAAAACCATTGAGATCACTGGGATTAACTTTGTCTTGAATGTGTCCTTCATATTTAATTTACAAGTGATTGTTACAAATAGACATATTTTTCTTTTGGAAAATGAAATTTATTTTTTATTCTTCAAGCTACATACTGTATGTCAGGGTAGTATAAAAAAGGAGGAAGAAGAAAATTGGCAAATTAGTTTTGAAACTCGGATGGAGTTTTTCTCCCATATTCAGCAAAAAAGAGGTGTATGTGTGTTCTACTGTAGTTTTGATGCATAGTAAATGGTATAAGCACTGAGCTAGCTTGCCTGCAGTGGACAATAAGCATCTAAAGTACTTTGAATGTAAAATGGACACATATGAACAATCTAAAAACTCAGTGCATCTAAACTGTAAATAATAACTCTTGTCAAGAAATCTGGCTTGTTGTGAGCAACACGTACGCTTCAAGTTGTACTGTAACTTAAAAGACTTCAGGAATTTTTTGGTTAAGCAAGCTTCAGGCTTAACCAAGACAAGCTTACTTTATGCTTTTCAATATCTTTACTCGTAGCAATAGATTTATGGCCCAATCCTATCCAATTCCTCCTCCCCCCCCCCCCCGGCCAATGCACGCGTGCCAAAAAAGGTGTGTGCTGCATCCTGGGGGGGGGGGGGCCTTGGACAGCCTGCAGGAGGTAAGTATTTTCTACTTACCTCCTGGTAGACTGTGCAAGCGGCAATGTGTCTCCTCAGACATATGCCACCTCTTTGGTGGTGTATGTCCAAGGAGAGGAAAGGGGCAGGGAGGTCCAAAAAGGAGAGGATAGGATCCAGCGTGCACCATTGTTGCCATATTATTATTATTATTATTATTATTAACAACAACAACAACAACAGTATATACCGCTTTTCAACAAAAAGTTCACAAAGCGGTTTACAGACAAAATCAAATGATTAAATGGCTCCACCACTCCTGCCTCCTCCTCACCCCTGGGTCCTCCCCCCCCTGCCCAGAAACACCCCGAGCCTTCCCCATCCCTCCCACTGCCTGCCCCCACCACCAACCACCTCTCGCTGGCGAACAGAATGCTCACCACCAGCATGCACATGCAGTTGCCAGCGATTGTGCTGGCACCCTCCATAGCGCTCGCCAGAAGCACTCGATTTGGAGCTCTAACTGAAGGAAGCCAGCAACAACTGACCAATAAATTGAGTCTTGGTCAAATAATGTGCTTACTTTCCTACTACTGCAGGCGTGAGCTCCGCCGTTCTAAAGTGTCGCAAACATGCCGTAAAGCACATTTGCAACTACTTTAGAGTAAGGGCCACCAGCGCTAGGCCGGCAGCCCTTATTCTGCCACCGGATCTCCATGCAGCCGTCGGAGGAAGGTAAGGGATCCTCCAGCAGCCACATTGGCAGTCCAGGCGGCGAGGGAGGGGGGCCATTTGCTGTACCGGCCCGGGGGTGGGGTGGGGATGGTGTCCGCCATATCCCCGTCCCTGGCCAGCGCAGCCGTTACACGGCCTCCTCTGACTTCCGCCAGCTATTTAGCTGGCGAAAATCCGAGGAGGCCCATCGGGCCTTCCTCGGCTTACACTGGGGGAAGGAGACAAACATCCCCTTTCCCCAAGTAGACCTCCGGGCTGCTGCAGAGCGGCCTGGGACGGGGACAGGATCCAGAATGGGGATAGTTAGTTAGGATTGGGCTGCCTGTCTTTAAGTTAAAGCCTATGGGTCTCTGATTGCTCTTCTATGTTTATTGGCAGGTTTCTATGGATAGCAGTGGGTTTACCTGTTTACCTGAGATGCAGATTTTGCTACCTTGACACCACAGCGACCTGTTTCTCCAGCTACAAGTCTACTCAAATTCCTGATTATTTCATTCTATCAAAATCAATGGGACAACCATCTCTCCCTTTCATCCTGCAATTTTTGGATATCACAGAGAGATAAATCCTGACACTTCTTGGATGATAATTCAAGACACCCTCTGAGCTTTTGATCTCATGTTACGTTCCTCATGGGTAAGACAGAATCTTGAAACCGTACAATGTCTTGGAAAAGCAACAGTTTCAAAGTGGCTGAAATGTTGGTATTTCAAGTTCATCCTAGCTGTTAAAAAATAAAAAGAGGAAGAAATCTAAGGATTGAGTAGAAATGTTCAAAGATGGAAATTAGATTTAATTTTTAGTGTAACTTATTATCATCAACTTATTAGACTTGATTGCACAAATGTATCTGCATAACAGCTTACCTAGATGTGACATGGGGAATTTGTAATCAGATATCCTGACTTTTTTTTACACTTAAAAGCAGCTGCATGGGGAGGGGAATTAAATAAGAGTTGAGTCACTGAGGAACCAGGCTGGCCCATCCATGAGGCCAATTGAAGCTGTCGCATCAGGCAGCAAGCATATTGGTGGGGGGGGGGGGAAGACCATCTCTGTTCACTTACTTACCCCCCCACACACACACACACACTGCGCTTCCTTCTCTTTCAACTGCTCCTCATTCCCCTTCTACTCCCTGGATTAGAAAAGGAAGAGGGCAGAGAGGAAGAGGGAATGTTGAGGGGAGGAGAGTGCTGAGCTAGAGCATTGGAGAGTGGGAGGAGCAGAGGGTGGCACATCATTGGGTAAGGGGAGCAGCATTTGGCATGCTGCCTCAGATGTCAGGAGGTCTTTGACTCGCCCTGCTAGGGAAGGTAGGGTGTTTTTTTTAACTCTCCCCTGATAGTTCCCTATTTAAACTTGCCCCCAGAGGCTACTAATATCCATACTAGGGGGGAAAGATGGGTATAGTCTATCCCTGTTCAGGTGCTACTGTCACATGGACAATATTCCTGTGATGGAAGAAGCAAGAGCATGCTGGTAAACCCAGCCCGCATACTGATAAAGCCTTGCTCTCCAAAAGCCTTACTCTCTCTCTCTTCCCCCCCCCCCACTATAGCATGCAGCTCGCGCTCCGTCAGCATGGCTGCATAGTGTAAAATGGTGGGGGGTAGGATTGGGTCATTAGTTTGGCTCTGATAATTCCACCCTCTCGATTCCACCCTCTTCCAAATAATTTGAAAAATTTTAAATGCTTGCACAGTGGTTTAGCAAAATGTCATTATTTGTGATTGGAAATTTAAAACCCATTATTAACGTGTTGAGGGAGAGAGCTGAGAATAGCACAAGAGAATCATAAGCTAATATTTGTTTTAGTACAAAATAACCTAGAAAAATTATTTCCTCTGCAGCAATAGCATCTCTACAGAATCCCTGAAACTTTAAAGCAGTTTCAACCGAACTACTATTAGACTAGCTTCTGTGTAAATGTTCTGAAAATATCACAATAAATATAAGGAAAGAAGAAGAAATAAATACTGCTTCCATTTTATGAAAAATTACATCTTACGTATCACACCTGGGAAACATGACTGGACATCCCAAGATGTGCTCCTACAAATTCCAGGGTCTCCATAGAGGTTTTGTTTTCTCTTCTTATTTGTAGGACCCTATACTATTGGGATTTTTTTTTAAAAAAACTTTTTAATAGCATTGTTTTTACAGCAAGCAATATTTATACTGTGAATAAAAAGTCAATGAAAGAGAATATAAAAACGGGAATGGGGTGAAAAATGTCATATGGGATAAAGGGGGAAACAAAAACTGGGATGGGGTGCTGGGGTGCAGTGTAGAGCAGTGGTTCTCAAACGTTTTAGCACCGGGACCCACTTTTTAAAATGACACTCTTATCGGGACCCAACCTAGCTTTACGAGGCTTAAAAAAATGAGATCTATAAATAAATGTATTTACAAGTAAAGAGCTCAGCTGCTTGTAGGGTAATTAGCAGCTATCTTGCAAACTGCAAGAGCTCAACTCTTTGAAGGGCAATTAGTAGCTATCTGATTTTTGAATAGCCTCAGGGCTTGTGGCAATTATTTATCTGATCTTTCCATCACCTGCGACCCACCAGAAATCAGGTCGCGACCCACCAAGGGGGTCCCGACCCACAGTTTGAAAAACGCTGGTGTAGAGGATTACACAGCATTCAAGGTATGCTGTGCAAGGTAGCAAAATCTACATTTTGCTAGGTAGCAAAATCTACCTAGGTAGGTAAATCTACCTATCTATGTAGGTAGCAAAATCTACCTTTTTGCAAAATCTACCTTTTTGCTACCTAGAAAAGCAAAAGAGGATTGTGGTCTCCCTCCAGTTCCTCTCCTCTGTACTTTCACTGGCTGGGCAGGAAGAGTTGGGAGTGGAACTCTCGGTAATTGACAAAAGAACAGCTCTCTCCTGATAACGCATAAAATACTATCTTTGCTGTCGACAATAAGTTATTGTTAGAAGTATCAAAGTAAGCAATATATTGTCATCAAAAACATGAGGTAATACAATCACTGAATCTAAATTCGCCCTAACTCCTATCTGAAAAACAATGCCTAGAACTTTTTAACTGATTGACAGCACAACCACATCTCTATGCATTGCTGCACTTGTCCAACATTTAAATCTTTTCATAGAAAACATCTTCTTTTGGCTGCAATCCTATCCCCACTTCCATGGGAGTAAGCTCCATTGACTATAATGGGACTTACTTCTGAGTAGATGTGCATAGGCTTGGGCTGTTCATCTGGAAGGATTTAAGTACCGTTGATATAAAAATGCATACTGTAATGTTTCTGAGAGAGAGTTGAGTTGGGAAGATGTTTTAATTGCGTTGATTATTTTATTTCCTGAAATTGTATTTGCAAGAACCGATTAACAAGCTAGGCTATATGTGCTAATTTCTTCCAAGCTAACTGCTGCTAAACTTTACAAAAACAAACTGCACAATTTAGAGATGTTCTATTACTTACCTTGATGCCTTTACTTGTACAGCAGTGTTTCCCAAACGTTTTCGACCTGCGGCTCCCTTGATCATTGGCGACCATTGGTCGCGGCTCCCCATTACATTATGTTGATGCTTGCCAGTTGGCATTGCACTGTTTTCCAAGTGAATTCCGTGGCACTCCGCGGCTCCCCTGGATGGTTTCCGTGGCTCCCCTGGGAGCCACACCTCCCAGTTTGAGAACCATTGCTTTTACAGAACATTATAACACACTCGCATTCACACGCATTACTGTATTCCAAATGTACGTGTTGCCTAGGCCACATACTCGCCAAACCATTTGAAAAATGCCTTTTTGTGTTTCTAACCCATACATTTGCAGTGTTTCTGTGTAGTGTACCATAACCCACATGAGTGAGCCTGTTGCTCCCCTATCTGATGGACATTCTCGTGGTAAGAACATGCTCATCAAGCTAGAATCACACTCACAAACACACACGCAGGGTACACCCACAGCTTTTTCTTTCTTTTCTTTCTTTTTTTTCTTTTTTTCTTTTTTTCTTTTTTTCTTTTTTTGTGTATTCTTGCAATTCAAGCTTGCAGAACAAACCGTGGAGTCACTATGGCGCGCGCCGCCCCAAAGTGGGGGCGCGCGCGTCACCCTAATGACTCTTGGCGCGGCCATTAGGCCGTGGGCCGATTTGGGGGGGCAACCCGACGGGACGCCGCCCCGGGTGCCCCCGGCTCTGCCCCCCCCCGTTGCAGCCGGCTCCGCTCCAAGGCCTTCTCCCGGCCTCGGAGGCTCCAAGGCCGGGAGAAGGCCTTGGAGCGACCTCCCCGGCCGACGCGCCAGTGTCTGACGAAGGCCCACTGCACAAAACGTTATTTATAACGTTTTTCGCGCATGCGCAGACCGTTCCTGAGGGGAAAGCCCGCGCGCGTCACCCTTCGGCAGACCGCCCCGCGCGCTTCGCGATAGCGACGCGCCTGAGAACAAAACCACGGAGGAGTTCCCATATGGCTTGGTGAGTGTGTGAAGGTGGCAACAGCTATTATTTGCTTCTGTTGTAGCTCAGTTGCCTGTAGATGTATGTCTTTTGTCTGAAAATTATAACTTTAATTATTTTCTCCTAAGATATTAATCTTTTGATTTTGCTGATACTGTATTTTATTGATTGGGCACACACTCTTATTCTCTCTTTCTCTAAAATTTACACAACCTTTCATCTTTTTCCTTGCCTCAGGATTGTGAACTTACTATCTCATAGGATCTACATGCTTTAAGTGATTTTGGCGTATTGATTACTCAGATGTCTAAAACAATAGCTAGAAACTCACTAGGCACAAAACCACTACCACCACAATACCTCGGAAAGTAAATGGACTAATAAAATTCCATGAAGTTATTTCCTGAATATAGTTTAAGGTGGGAAAGGATTAAATTGTATGGCTATTTCCTATTGTTTACAAAGTGTGAAGACTGAATGCTTCTTGATATTTGGGAATGTAAACAGCCTGGATGGTAAATGAAGAACAGTTTAACGCTTCCTAGAGCAAAAATGATTTGAATTTTTTATATCCGTTCTAGTAATTGTAGAATCTTTGCCTCTCGAGTCCCGAGCTCTGTATGCAGATTTCTATAAAGCCATTTAGTATGATGGCCCAGTATGCTTCATTAGTTATGGATTTTGACCTTGCTCATAATTTAGTTATTTATAATTCAGTCGGCTTTGGGTCTTATCTGAAGTGACAAATATATAGTAGTTTACTGTGTTCCATGTATTTATCTTCTACCAGTATCACCTGTGTAACCATTCCCCTGATCTGCTTGTCCTTGAAATATTGCCATATAATATGTCAACTAAGCAATGTCAGCAACTTGGATGGCTCATTGAGACAGAACTAACATCCTCCTTATTCCTTTCTCTGTCCCCCTACTAAACAAAAAGTTAAACAGAAAGGTTAAAGTTAAATTGGCCGGTTGTGTGGCATCTGTGATACTTTCACTTACTACATGTGTTCTAAATCCAGTACTGTACAGCCTATAATGATTTAATGACAGTGGTTGGGGTGTATGAAACTGCCCTGAGAACTTCTTATCTTATTGAAACTCTTTAACTTTTGAAGATACTCTCTAAGACTTTTTGTGGCTGGTGTGATTCATTTAGATATAAGACTATTCGGGTATTATAGCCATGGTCTGTTAGAATTAACTTTTTCAAAAACTACGCTGCCTAAACAGGAACTTCCAATTATGCCTAATTATGCACATGTTATGTTTAATTATGTTTAAGAGTTTCCAGAATTGGAATTCATAAGATTTGGCTTTCAAACTCCTTTTCAGAGCTCCATTTTTTCCCCTTTAACTTTTATAATCTTGTACATGGAAAACAGAAGGACATCTGATTAAGCTCGAAAGTTGCGCTACATATATAAAATTAGGCATGAATCCAATTTTAAAAAAATGGATGCAGTGGTCACCAAATCTGATTTTTTTAAAGAGCCATGCATGAAGAGTGTCTTATTCGTTTATGTGTACCCAAGTATAAATTGTAAAATGTGAAATAATTTATACTGGGATGGGAGAGGTGAGACAGAGGCACAACCGGCTGTAAATATGCATGTGTGCTTGTATGAGTGCCACATGTGTGAACAAGTATTCAGAAATTGATTTTACTTTTCTGGGTTCCAAGATCACTGCAGACGGAGACAGCAGCCATGAAATTAAAAGACGCTTACTCCTTGGAAGGAAAGCTATGGCAAATTTAGATAGCATAATAAAAAGCAGAGATATCACCATGCCAACAAAAGTTCGCATAGTCAGGGAGATGGTGTTCCCAGTAGCAATGTATGGTTGCGAGAGTTGGACCATAAGGAAGGCTGAGCGCCGAAGAATAGATGCTTTTGAACTGTGGTGCTGGAGAAGACTCCTGAGAGTCCCTTGGACTGCTAGGAGATCAAATCAGTCAATTCTAAATGAAATCAAGCCTGACTGTTCCCTGGAAGGACAGGTACTAAGGCTGAAACTCAAATATTTTGGCCACCTAATGCGAAGAGAGGACTCTCTGGAGAAGACTCTGATGCTGGGAAAGATTGAAGGCAAAAGGAGAAGGGGAAGGCAGAGATGGTTAGACAGCATCGCCGATGCAATGAACTTGAAAATGAGCAAACTCAGGAAGATAGTGGAGGACAGGAAGGCCTGGCGGGATATGGTTCATGGTATCACGAAGGCTCGGACACAACTTAACGACTGAACAACAACAACACATATGAATAGCAACCACTTGCTTATATACCTGCAGTTCAGTGTTTATCTATTTCACTTCCTGCTGCAAGGACAGACTTAGCATCTCAGTTATTTCTGTCATGCATATTTACAACCATTTTGTGTCCACTGGAGAACAACTATGAAGAATCATTCATTATTTTTCATATGTTTGGGCTGAGGTGAAATTACTCATACTTAAAAAAAAAAGTAATAATGTTTCTGTTTATATCAGAAGATGGCTTCTTCTTTTTTTCCCTTTGGCAATTTTTAGCACCACTCCTCAAGGTATTCACTTATTCATTTTCACCCATATTTTGAATTGCAGAACTTACTGTTGGTGATATCAACACATTAGCATTGATATGTAATTATGTGGAATCTGCTTGACTCAATGACCCCATTGTCCTTACTGAAGCTTGATGAAATTCTCATATGTGTCAAAGCATGTCATCATGCCGGCCACATGACCACGGAGGCATCTTCAGACAACGCTGGCTCTTTGGCTTTGAAATGGGGATGAGCACCACACCCTAGAGTCGGACACGACTGGACTTAATTGTCAGGGGTCACCTTTACCTTACCTATCTGAACTGATAGACCTGCAGAACTGGGGACCTATCAAGCCCCCACCCCAGGAACCTACCAGCGATGTACAGTGGTTAGCAGCTGTTTGATGATGGTTGATATGCCTTCCCAGGGCAGCAAAAATGGGGGTGGGGGTTGCCAAATACATAGGAGGCCACAATACATGGCCGATGAGCGTTCTGTTGATTATAAATTGTCCAAGACTGCTGAGTGGGTATGTGTACCCATGTGACCTTATTCACAGAACTTTCTACTGAAATTGGATACAGAATGAGTTAGAATAAATCAACATCGCTTCTTGCATAATTTATTATTATTATTATTATTATTATTATTATTATTATTATTAAACTTTATTTCTAAAGCGCTGTAAGTATACACAGCGCTGTAATTTGGAAATAGAAGTTCTATTCCATGGAAAATGTAAAACTTTTTGATAAGCAATTTAACTTATCTATTTGTATAGATAGATAGATAGATAGATAGATAGATAGATAGATAGATAGATAGATAGATAGATAGATAGATAGATAGATAGATAGATAGATAGATAGATAGATAGATAGATAGATACCTTTATTGGCATAAACACATCAAACAGACAAACATAAACAACCCAAAAATCCCCCAACAGATCCAATGACAACAACCACAATCCTGCAGAAAATTTCTCCCCAAACTGTCCCACAATTAATCTATACATCAAAACTCATTTCCCGAGTAGCCACCACCACAGAAGCAAAAGTTGCAACATCATCAAGTCTCCCATCTTCTGTTGACAGAAGGGCTTGGAGAATATCCGCCTCCATCCAGCCCTGAAAACACGTCAGTATCGAATTAAGGTGTTTCTGACAGAAAGACTCGTGCAGAGAGCATGATAAAAAGATATGCTCAGATGTCTCCACACACTTCATGCCACATGAACAGAGCCTTGCTGAAACAGGTATTCCTTTGTACCGCCCCCATAAAAGGGCAGAAGGGGGAGCGTTACACCTTGCCAGTATAAAAGCCCTTCTTAGCTGTGGGTTATGCAACTGATGTAGATAAGTTGACAGCTTCCCAAACTTTATAGGCAGATGGAGATGCAATGGAGAACACGTTGTATCAGCTGCACTGATTAACTCTTGGCGCTCGATGTCGAGAGTTCTCTCCTTAATAGTTCTAAATGCTGCAGCTAACCCCATCATGCCTAGCATCTCACTGTCAAGCCCCATCGATTTTAGCTTTGTAAGCAGACTAGAAACCCCACAAGGCAAAGATGTGTCTGATAGTAGGTGGTAAATCAGGCTATCACTTGTCGCTTTAAAAAGAATGCCCAGCCAAAATTTGGCAAATCTTAGCCACGCCAATGTATTCAGCCTTATAAGACCGGTTTCAAGGCACAGAGCTGAGTACGGAACACAACGTGGCATACCCAAAATTTTCCTGAGGAAATTAGATTGGATACGCTCCGTGGCTAGGTCTGAAGCCTTGAACCAAATCGGGACACCATATAAAGCTTGAGAGACAACTTTGGCCTTATAGGCTTCCAGAGCAGCCGGGACATATCTTTTGCCCAGAGTAAAATAAAATCTCGCAACTCCTGAAGAGGAGAGTTTGGCCAAATTAGAAATGGAGCGGCGATGAAAAGCCCAAGAGTGCCTGTAATGGAATGTGATGCCCAAGTATTTAAACTGGCGGACTTGTTCAATATTTTTGCCCTTGCAGGTCCAGTTATAGATTTTGTATCTATTTGCAAAAATCATAATTTTAGATTTGGCATAGTTAATATTCAATTTGTTGGCTGTTAGGTATTCAGCACATCTATTAAGTAGCCTCAGGAGACCCACACGAGTACGTGAAAGGAGAATCATATCGTCCGCTTACAAAAGCAGCGGTACCTGACAGTTGCCCAAACATGGACAATGACTGTTTACATCCTCCAGGGCCAGGGCAATTTGTATGCAGAATGTCACCCCTGTGCTCACAATTGGTGATAAAACCGCATTATCATAAAAATAAGAATTAAAGCAATAAACCACAGCAAAAACAAGCAGACAAAAATCAGTCATCAGAAGAAATGCTTTTAAAAAGCTAAAAGAAGTGAAGCCTAATGGAAGAGGGAGTTTAAAGGGCTCAGTGCTATTATAGAGAAGGGCCTGTGTTGTGTGCTTGCTAGCCAGATCACATGTGGATGTCGGCATGTGTTGTAGAACCTCTCCAATTGCTCTTAATGGACAGGGAGATTCAAGCAGAAAGAAGGAATTCTTAAAAAATCCTCATCCCAAGCCATTTAAGGATTTCAGCATCATGACCAGTAATTCAACTGAGGGCCTAGAAACAAATTGGATGCCAATCGGAGGCGTCGTTGGGGGGACGGTGAGCCCCTGGGTGCGGGGGCTGTGTGCAAAATTGCCGCTGCATTCGGCAGCAGCAAAAACGCCTCTTTCTTTGCTAAAAGTGCCTGGGGGGGGTCGTGGATGTTTCTGCGACCCTCCTAGGCACTCCCACGACCCCCCAGGCACTTACTTTTTGCAAAGCAGCATTTTTGCCACTGCTGCCGCCAAATTGCCAGGAAGGCCACACAGACCCGCCGCTGCAGCTCCTGGGCCGCCATGCTGGGGGAAGGTGAGGAGGAGGGGGCCCCGCCTCCCATGTGCACGCAGGTGACTCAGCCCCGCCCCCACAGCCCTGCCCCACCCCTGCAGCAGCGCCAGTGTCAAGATAGCCGACTTTTGCAGGCAGAAGGTGCCGACCGTGCTGCCTGCCCAGAACAAAGAAAGTGAAGACTGCCACTGTTCCCATGAGACGCCGCTTGCCTGGGGAAGGAGGAGGCTGTCCCTCCCTGCTTCTTGCTCTCGCTACTACACCATAGACACCTCCCGTAGTAGTTCAGGACCTCCTACAACCGGTTCATTTCAGTAGGGCTGGCTGTAGGGTTGCAGATGAGTGGGAGAAACAGCATGTGGATCGAGGGTGCCACGCTGCTGCCACCCCCGCTGGCCTTCCACATGGCCGAAGAGCGGAGCGGGCACATGGTAGCCACACGCGACTGAAAAACCATGCAGGGGTGTTTGTCTCATTTTTTACGGCGTGAAGGTGGGGCTTGTGGTGTCACGCCCCTGTGGGTGGCGCTTGTGATGTCACATGGTGTCATAACACGTGGGGGATGTCAATCTGCCCAGGGGGCCCTCTGCGAAGGCTAGCTATGCCTCTGATGCCAATGTAGGTAGAACAAAATGGGGGTAACTGGTTGCTGATAAGATGCTCTCCGTACCAGCCAGACTGCGGCATTCTGCACCAGCTGAAGTTGCGCTTTTTAAGGGCAACCCTGTGTACAGATTACAATAACCTAAAAGTGATATTGAGCAAGGCATGAGCGATAGTAGTCAGACCTGCTTTCTCCAGGAAGGGCCTCAGCTGGTGAACCAACCGAAGTTGGACACAGGCACTCTTGGCCACTGCTGCCACCAGGGCATCCAGGAACAAAGCCGGAACAAAGCCCCAGACTGCAAAATTGAAAATGATGGAAATTTGGCTCAGCCCTATGCCAAATGCTTTCATCATGTGCCTACAGCAGTGATTGGATTATGTGGGTTTTTCACTGCGAATGTTGTTGTTTTTAATGAGATTGGTTGCAAGCCCACTCTAGGTCCTTTGTGAACGGAGGAAAAGTTGGGTACGCTGTTTTAAGAAAATAAGTAAATAAATGGTGTACTGGGGACAACAGACACCTGGAAGTGTGCTATGAAAAACAAGTAAAATTATTAAAGTCTAGCGTGGCTGCGAAGTACCCACCTGCTGGAGAGGCTGCTGCCTGTTCTGTCTGCATTATTTGTGGTCCTGGTTCTTGCCTTCTTCCATTCAACTTCCACTGAGTTTGCAATCATTGGAGCATTCAATCAATGCCAATACAAAGATTCCACAGACGTACATACTCTAAGAGCCCAAATCCATCCACTCCCTTCGCTGATGCAGCTGCATCAACAAGGCACATGCTGTATCCAGAGGGGGTAGCTTTGGAGGAAGCTCTGGAGGGGGAAGGGGAATGATTTCCCAATACACCTCCATAAGTCTTCCACTCCGCAGTGGGTCTCCTTGGACCTGCATCATCTCTGTAGCTGGTGCAAGTCAGAGGAGACGAAAGGGGCGGGGAAGCTTGGAAAAGAAGGGATAGGATCTGGCACACACCATTGCCACCAGATCTACCCTCTGCCCACCCACCACCTTACCTTCTCTGGTGGGTATGGTGGTCTCCTTCAGTGAGGTTGGAGTGTTACCGCCTCTTGTGGCAGAGCTCAGAAAATGGCCGACAGAGCACTGCCAATGTGAAGTGTACATTTAATAGCTGTTGCTTAATTGGTGGTGAGATCCACCATACGTTTCTGGCGCCGAAAGTCATCGCAAACGTGCACGTTTGTGCTGACTTGTGAGTAAGGTAGGCTGGCGCAAGGCCGGCCTCCCTCACTCCGTCGCCGGACTGAGGATGTGGCCGCTGGAGGCAGGTAAGTCTTCCGCCGGCAGCCGCATGGGTGGTCTGGCCAGCAAGGGAGGGGGGCCAAAGGGCGAACCGGCCTGGGAGGGTGCGGGGGATGGCATCAGCCATATGGCCATATGGCCGTTACATGGCCTCCTCCGACTTCTGCCAGCTATTTAGCTAGTGGAAATCCGAGGAGACCCATCGGACCGGCTCCAGTTTACACCCGGGGAAGGGACGAATGTCCCCTTCCCCGAGTAGGCCTCCAGCCCGCTGCATGGTGGTCCGGATGGCCAAATCCTGTGTAAGGATCTGGTGGTGGATCTTTACGCAGGATATGGCTGTCATTGATTTTTGGCAGGAAAATATCAAGGAGAGAAAGGGTCTTCTGCACTGCTTTCTTTTTGAGGTAAAAATAAGCCTGCAGCTAGACAATGACACCATTAACCTCCTATCTAGTTTGGCTCTCAGCTATCAAACATTCAGGATACTCTGGCCAAGAGAGAGCTAAACACCACAACTGGAAACAGGATCAACTGAATATTAGAAAATTCATGACTTAGAAAAGACCCAGAACAACCGTACTGTGAACTTGATCCAGGCACATTTAGCAAATGTAATCCAGCAATGTTTGGGTGTCTAGAGAATTTAATGAGCACCATCTAGAGGAAGCTATAATATTTCATTTAGCAATCAAGTGAGCGTTTTGAGTGTTCAGTCATACCTGATTAGTCTGCTACAGTAGTTGGCCAGTAATGTGAACCACACTTGAGTTTTATAGTTATGAATAAAGTCACAAAGGAGTAACTTGTTTGAAAAAGATGCACATTATGTGAAAAGATTTATTGAATGTACATACGTATTACACAAATATTGTAAATATACCTTATGAAAATGGCTTTTAACCCACACAAATTTATGAGTCTATTTACAGAACATTTCACACATACAGAATATAAAAGGGAAATGTAGTAACTCATAAGGGCCACTAAAAGAGACAAGAAGTGTAGCTTTAAAATGAGCTTTATTTATAAATAAAGTGATTTAATTTTGGCTTTCTGAGGAAAACACTTCTGTTCAGGAGAAGTAGGGACATGTTGTGGCTTTTTATCTCTTGCAATGTTACTTAACACCAGTACAGTTCTTTTCATTTAGGTTTATTTTCTTTGTCGCTATTTTAAATACCATGACATTTCTAAAAGATGACTTGAAGAACCATAGGCTGCTATCTTCTGTTTATCTCCTTTTTTTATGTGCCTTTGAGCAGTGTGGGTTGGGGTGATGTGAGCTAGGAAGGAACCATACATTACCAAACTAGGGTTGTAATCTGTAATTCTTTTTTTATAAATCCATTTGAATTAATCAATGGAATATCCCTGGAACAAATAGATTGCAAATTTCAGCCACTGCCACATTCCTGCACCGGCTGCAGGATCCTAAGCCCTTCCTGGGCCACTCCGGTGTGGCCCGGGGTCTCCTCGGGGGAAGGGGACATTCGTCCCCTTCCCCCTTTGTAGGGCTGGAAGGCCCTGATGGGCCTCCTTGGATGTATGCTGGCTCAAGAGCCGGCAGAACTCCGAGGCAGCCGTGTAACGGCTGCTGGGGATGGGGATGCCACCGCCAAAATCCCCACCCCCTCCTGGGCCGGCTCAGCCAACCGCCGCCCGGTCTGACCTTGCACACACCAGTGGGAGCCTTACCTTCCTCTGGTGGTTGCTGGGTTGGTTCCATGGTGGAGTGAGGGCTGCTGGCCTGTGTGTTGGCGGCCTTTACTCACTGGGTGCCAAAAATGTGTTTTACGGCACATTTACAGCACCCTCCACCTGCGGAGCACACACTCTGCAGGTGGATACTTCTGCAGGATTGCACCGTGTGTGTGTATACAGTAACACCTCCGTATAATGCTACTTGTGTTCACACTGTTTCATTACAGTGTTTTATGTCCTGAGTTGATTGACAGATACTACAGCCAATGCAAGCAGTGTATTCCAGCCAGTTAGCACCAGTTTCCTTCCTTATCTTCAATTATGTTTGTCATAATGTGAGGGAAAACGTTGGTGGTTCCATTGCCCAGGTAAAATCAGATAAATAACAATTTATTAGTCAGGAAAACCATCAGGATTTTGTGTTGATTTTAGGATTGTCTCCAAGTTGTGCTACATTGTTTCCAAAGCTCAATTGAAATTAACACTGAAGCTCTGAGTTAAAACGCATGCGTGAGATTCTGCAGCGCCTCAACAACATCCGCTGGCAGCCAGGATTATCCTTTTCCTGCCAAATTCAATTCTCCTTACACTCTTTTCTTGTTCATTTGGTTTTGTTATCTTCTTTTTCTTTTATTGAACGTATTGGTTATTTCTTTTATTGGACAGGCTTAACAGTTTAACCCTGCCTCGTCCCTGGTATGAGAAGTACAGTGGATTGTCGCATCTCCTCGCTCTGCAGGTGCTACTGTGAGAATGATTTTGATATTGTTCTGGGAAGGGGTTCTGCCCAGGGAGCCCCTCTCACTAGCCTGATATCTGGAACTGGTGGCAGTGGATTCATTCTATGAAGGCTTTTCCCCATTCAGCTGCATTGTAAAGCAGGGAAGAGAAGAGAAGAGAGCAGATAGGAAGTTAGCATGCTAACCACTAGGTAATACTGCCCTGGATCAACATGTCCTGCTTCTCTGACCCTGACAGATGTTTCCTATAGTTCTGATTCAGACAGCACTTGGCTTCCCAGGAATTCATCCTCTGCTTTATTGGAGGTATTACTGTAGACTCTCCCAGAGTTATAAGTCTGTAGAAGTATTTCACATAACTGTGGTTAGGATGTGTAGTGGTTTGGGTGTTGGAGTTAGACCTAGAATATCCAGGTTCAAATCCCCACTCGGCCACAAAGCTTCCTGGGTGACCCGGACACTCTGGGACGGATGGTAAGCCTATAGGATATATAAAGTATATATCGCCTGGTTCATAGTAACTTTCGTTTACCCCCACATTCAATCATATAGAGAAATACTACAATAGTTCTCTAGCCACTGTCTTGCAATGCAATAATATCCTCTTTTGTGGTCTGCTTGTAGGCGTATGCATCAACTGCAGCCATTTTCACATGATATAAATATGTTGTCTCATTAGTATACAAAAATAAATACTTCAGGGCTAATTTCATGCAACCTCAAAGGGCTTGCCTCTTTTAATGCTCAATAGATGTTTGATATGTGGACTTCCGGTTGGGAGGAATGGCTGGCTGATAGCTCTGTCGATTGCTCTACACTGACAGAGCACGTCTGATGGACTTAATTACTCTACCCCTGGATTAAAAGGGTGTGCGATGAGATAAACCACATATCTTCGGATCGCTCCCATTACTTTCTCAGAGAGCGTAGGCTTTTCGAGTTTGTTTTGGTTTGAGCGTGGAAGAGAACGGATCAACAACGAGCTCAAAAATCAGCCGGAACGTAAGCCAAGCCCCCTCCCGCTTATACTTTTGCTTTGCTTATGCAAGTGGCGAGGAACTGCAGTAAGAATTGAAGAAATAAGCTAAGATAACAAGTTAATTTAAGAATAGAAGATTTGTTGTGAAAAGGATATAATTTGGAAGAAAGACAAGATACTACAGTGAAAATATTTTACGGTACTTACGGAAGATTGAAGTAGCGAAGAAACATTTGGGGGAGATATCTATAAACTGTTGCAATGAGAGAATGAGACTTGTTTTGCTTTTGAATTGTTTGTTTGGAATTCCTGCGGTTTGAAATTACACAAAGAGAACAAACAATTCCTTCCGGGATGAAGGTCATCATGAAGGATTGCAAAATAATTATGTTGGTTGGTATTTGCCGCCTGCACACATTTTAAGAAGTTGAGTCTTTATGGTTTTTGGTTTTTAAAGAGAAGGAAAAGAACTTGAATTGAATAAGTGAAAGAGTGCCATTTGGTGAAATTATAAATATGGCTACAAGAAAAAGAGTGAATACATTAGAAAAAAAATCACCTCCAAGGTCGCCTGGAAAAGAAAGACCAGTGGAACAACTGGAAGAATGCTTTAAAAGATGGGAACATAAATTTGATGCCAAACTGGGAACTTTGCAGGAAGAATTTCAAAAGATGAAGGTAGAGGTGACGCAAGAATTGCATCAGTTGCATGTTGCTGTGAAAGAAATGAAAGGTGATCTTCAAGGGATAAATACCAAGATGAAAATACAGGAAGATAAAGTGAAGAATCTTGAAATGAAGAGCTGTAAGATTGAAGATATGCTGGCGCTGGCTGAACAAGAGAGAAAACAGAGTTTCTTACGGTTTCGTGCAATTCCAGAACAACAAGCAGAAGATACAAGAGATAGAATGTTACACATTCTGTCAGAATTCTTACAAATAGATCGAGAGGAATTGGATCTGGATTTGGATAAGGCATATAGAATTAATACAAGATATGCAGCAGTAAAGAAAGTGCCAAGAGATATCTTGGTGCATTTTGTGAGGCAACGAACAAGAGATAACGTTCTACAGCAACATGCTAAATTACGACTCAAGGTAGAAGGAGCGCACATCATTGTGCTAAAGGAGATTCCGCTGAGAATTTTGCAGAAAAGGAAAACTTATGCATTCCTGGTGGAGGTGCTGAAGAAACAGAAGAAGCAAAGAAGTACTGGACTCAGATTCATAAACAGATTGAGTTGATTTTAAAGATTAAGGTTCAAATGAAACCGGAAACCTTTTTGGGATGTGGGATGATCATGTGGGATGTGGGATGATCATGTAGGCGAAAAATTTCAAACTTTGTTTTTATATATGATAGCTGCTGCAAGAATTTTATATGCACAATATTGGAAGAATTCGGAGATACCTTCGCTGGAAGATTGGTGGCTGAAAGTTTTGGATTATGCTGAAATGGATAAACTTACAATTTTAATTAAGGAAAAGTCAGTTAACCTTTTCGTGAATAATTGGAAACCATTTATCGATTTTGTAAGAGAGAGAGAGAGGAACGATGTGATGATATGCGGATTTAATGAATAGAATGTGGGTGTTATTTTGGCTAAGTTGGAAATTATATATAGAAAATAGTGAATAGTATGCTAGTAGGATGTATTGCTTCGTGCTTGCTATAATTTTATGAAATATGTATTGTTTTTATGTTAATATATCAATAAAATATAAATATATACGGGGAGAAACTAGGAAAAAAAATAGATGTTTGATATGTAGTAGCTTATATACAACTGTTTATGTCAAGAAATGGCTATTAGCCTAACACAGAGATGGCCGGATCATTTTCATGATGTATTTTAAGTAAAATTGCAATGAGATTACAGTCAGTTGGTGTGGCAGATTTTTTTTTCATGCTATAAAAACTCTACCACACAACCACTTTATGCATACACTGCCATATTGCAACATGTTTTGTTTCATACTAATACCACATCAGTGTCATTGATGACTTCTTGTTGGTTGGAGGGCACTTTTTTCATGACAAAGTACAGAAAATAAACAGATGAATAGTTTGCACTAACAACAGTGTAAGGGGCTCTTGCTGAATGCTTGAACCCAGGAGAGTAACGGTGAGATCCTGGGGAAGCATCCGGTGCCGGAGCAAGTGCTGTTGCAGAAGCTGTTGCAAGCATGCCATAAGGCATGTTTGCGCCTCCTCAGGAGTAAAAGGGCAGCACAAGGCCGGCCTTCACTCGTCGCCGGACTGAGGATGCGGCTGGCGGTAGAAGGTAAGTCCGCCACCACCGGCTGCATGGGCAGTCCGGCCCAGGAGGGAGGGGGTCCATTGGGTGAGCCGGCCCAGGAGGGAATTGCTGGGCTGGCTAGGCCGTTACACGGCCTCCTCTGACTTCTGCCAGCTATTTAGCTGGTGGAAATCTGAGGAGGCCGATAGGGCCTGCCCTGGTTTACACTTGGGGAAGGGGACGAGCGTCCCCTTTCCCAAGTAGACCTCCGGCCCGCCGCATGGCGGTCCGGACATCAAAATCCTGTGTCGGGATCTGGCGCCAGATTTTTACACAGGATTTTGCTGTAAGACTGCAATCCTATGCACACTTTCCTGGGAGAAAACCCCATTGAACTTTGAAGGAGATTCTTCTTTTTAATATTCTGGATGAATAAGATATGGATTTTTAGATACTTTGCAGGCTAAAGGTTTTAGTAGTAGCAGTCCTTCAAACCATGAGACATGCAGTGAATGAATATAGTGTAGCTTATGATTATGCTACATTCCACATCATGTGTTTTAATATAATGATTAGATCTTTGTTAAACCCAAATGCAGTCTTGTTTCAGCTCTGTTCAGAGTCAGAGGTGAGAGAGAACCATCTAATTTTCCCTATCTCTGCTTCTTTTTTTGATGTAAGATTTCTCAGGCCTTGTTAACAACCCTATTTCATTTGAACTGCTTGTTCTCTAGGTGAGTGAATCGTGCAGAAAAATGTGTTAACTATCTCCTTAGAACCGTTGTGGTCTGTTAGAAGAATGGATGTTAAATTGTGTAATACTTCTTTCCAGAATGACCAGCAGGGAGAAAATTAACTTTTGATTGAAGAACTGTTAATTTAGACAACCTGGATTTGCTGAGTCTTAACATTCTAGTCATTTAAATTAGACATTGGCAAACAGTTAACTTTGAGTAATATGAGGCTCATTTAGCATTATTTGGATACAATAGAGTTTAATATCAAAAGGTTGGAGATACCTCCAAAAATGCAGGGAATCCATTCATTGAATGCTGAGCACTGTCTGAAACAGCCATAGGAAATATCATTGATGATAAGACAGGAAACTGATGCTGATTAGCCAGAATATACGGCTCTCATTGGCTGCAATAGTTGTCAAAACCCAGGACAAACAGCACTGAAATAGAAAGGCAATAAATGAGGTAGCATTATCAGAGATATTACTGTATGGCTTTTGTAGTACAGGTATTTGCATAACATGATTTCCCTTATACAAGGGAGGTCCCCTTAGTTAATAAAGTTTTTAAAGGTACAGTACAGTAAAAAAAAGTCTTGCTTGACTTTATTGAGGCTGCTTCTTGGGGAGGGTGGGCGAAACGGCTGCTGTGGGGGGGGAGAATCGCAAAGCGGCTGCTGGGGGAAATTATGAAGCGGCTGCTGGGGGGGGATTGCTAGGGCCAGGAGCACGTTGCAGAGCTTACCAGCCGGAAACGGCGAAAGCAGCAGCTTGCTTTTTGCTTTGATCCTTAAGAGTGACTGCTGTAGGGAAGGAAACTGACGAACTAGGCCCAGGAGCCATCGCAGAGCTTACCGGCAATCATTTATGCAGCCCAGGAAACGGCGGGAGCGGAAGTGGTGACGCAAACCTTGCTTTTTTCTAATTGATCGTTGGGGAGGGTGGGCGAAGCGGCTACTGTGGGGGGGAAGGGGAACTGCCACTGAAGAGCAAATCATCTGAGCGGGAGGAGGAGGCTTGGGAAGGGGAGTTTTTGTTCTGGCTCCACGTTCTGGTGCTTGTTCTGGCTCCACATGTGCTCTGCCCTGCGTTCACGCTTTGCTTCCCAGATTGCTGCGGTTGCTGCGCTTGTGCTGTGCTTTGCCCCAGCGCTTGTCTGATTAGCTCCCGATTCTATAGAGTTTGCATTTGGGATTGTGCTGCTGCTGCTGCTTTCTCCTGTTGCTACCATCGCCTCCTAGCCATTGCCTGCATCCACATTGCCTGCATCCAGCCTCATAGCCAGAGACGACGGGCGCCCTCCTGGCGCACGGGCGCTTGGGGGTGGGGCCTGCGCACGTCACGTCGATGTGCCCTCCCCCGCCCGATTTGCGCCCTCTCCCGCCCAATTTCAGCTCATTTTGGAGCCGAACGGGCTCCAGGGAGGGAGGGAAGGCCGACGCAGCGCAGCGATTCCCTCCGGTAAGTGCTCCGCGCGCACCCGAGCGCCTGGAGCTCCTGCTCCACGCGCTCCACCGTTGTTCCACCGCTGCTCATAGCCATCGCCTGCTCCTAGCCTCCCACCTGCTCTCAGCCCCCACTCCTCCATTGACAGGTACAGCTTGTGAAAATCTTGTTTGGCTTTGTGTTGCTCATAATGGCCCCTAAACATCAACCTGTCACTGAAAATGGCTCCAATGTTCCCAGCAAGAAGCCGCGTTGAGCTATTGACCTTGAGACCAAATTAAAAGTGATCCAAGACTATGAAGGGGAAATCTGTGATGGATGTTGCCCGTGCATTAGGCAAGGCCCATTCAGCCATTGCGGCGATACTGAAGAACAAGACCAGAGTTACTGATGCTTCGAAAGGGTGAGCATCGTTGAAGCAGACCAGGCTCATAACAATTAGAAAAGGTCCTATTCAGGACACGGATAAACTTCTCATGGTCTGGATAGAGGACCAGAATCAGAAGAGGGTCCCTCTGAGCACGCTCACAATCAGTGCAGAGGCTAAAAGTCTGTTTGACATGCTGAAACAGAGAGCTGGACCTGATTACAACACGATGGATTTCACTGTTAGCAAAGGATGGCTCGAACGAGTCAAGAGGCACCACTCCTTACATAACGTGAGGATCAGCGGTGAGTCTTCCAGTGCAGATGTTAAGGCAGCGGAGGAGTTTGTACAAAGTCTGGATAAGGTCATAGTAGATGGGCATTACCTGCCAGAACAAATCTTTAATGTAGATGAGACCTCTCTGTTCTTGAAGCGCATGCCAGAGAGGACCTTCATTCACAAAGAAGCAAAGTCAATGCCTTGAAGGCATTCAAGGACCAGGTGACATTGCTGCTTGGGGGCAATGTAGCTGGCCACAAGTTAAAACCTTTCCTAACCTGGCATAGTGAGAACCCCAGGGCCTTCAAGGACATCAACAAGCACACCCTACTTGTGTATTACAGGAGCAATAAGAAAGCCTGGATGACCCAAGTTCTCTTCTAGGATGCTGTCCTGAACTGCTACGCAAGAGAAATTGAGAGGTACTGTTTGGAACAGGATCCTTCTTCTTGTAGATAATGCTCGGACACCCTCCTTTCAGTGGAGTTCTTCACCTCAACATAAAAGTGGTATTTCTCCCTCCAAACACCACATCTTTGATTCAGCCAATGGATCAAGGGGTCATTGCAGCGATAGTTGCAAATTCACAATGAAAGGTTTGGCAGAGGCTTTTGCAACAAGGTCCTCAAAAAGTTTGAAAGCATGGACCCCAACACTGAAAGATTCTCCATGATAGAGAGGAATGTCCACGAGTCTGTAGCTGCATACAAGCGAATCTACAACAAGAAGAAAAATCAGTGTAATGGACATTTTCTTAAAAAGAAAAACATCTCCTGAGGAGCAATGGGCAGATTCTTCAGAAGATGCCAGCTCTTTTGGTCCTCCGAGAGAAGCCAGCTCCACAGAATCTGATTATGATGAATCTGATTAGTGCTAATGTGCACTCATTTCAGTTGCTTAAGTTTTTGAATAATGTTGATAAAGAGCTTTTGAGAATGTAATGTTGGATAAGGTCTTTGTTGGAGAAGATGCAGCAGAGTTCCTCAAAAAAATTTTTTACAGTTTGTTAAAAAAATGTTTACAAAAATGTAAAGTAATTGTATGACACAAAGAAACACTGTACAAAGAAGATCAGTAAGTAAAAAAGGTTTATTAACCAACTACATTATTAAACAATTACAGTACTGTACAGTAAACAAAATAAACAACTTCCAACTGGTCAATTGAACTGGAGTACTGTACATGTTTTCTATTCATTCCCTATTACAACTCGTGTTGCATTGTATACTGTGTACATATTGGCTTTACGTGTTATTCCAAAATTGGCCAGTAGATGATGCTGACGACTCACATAATGACAGATTCACTTTACAAATTTTCGGAATGTATCCCATCATTAAGCGAGGGATAAGGTAAAGGTAAAGGTGACCCCTGACAATTAAGTCCAGTCGTGTCCGACTCTAAGGTGTGGTGCTCATCCCCATTTCAAAGCCGAAGAGCCAGCGTTGTTCGAAGACGCCTCCATGGTCATGTGGCCGGCATGACTCTCCTTGCCGCAGCGCGTAGTATGTGGCTGGAACACGGAGCGCTGTTTACCTTCCCGCAAGCGGTACCTATTTTATCTACTCGCATTAACATGCTTTGGAACTGCTAGGTTGGCAGGAGCTGGCCAAGCAACGAGAGCTCACCCCGTCGAGGATTCGAACTGCCAACCTTTCGATCGACAGCTCATGGTTCAGCGGTTAAAGGGCCAGCCAAGGATAGGATTGGGCCAATAGTTATATATATATGACTCTCCCACTCTGAGAGATGTCCAAGTCTTCTTCTGTTTCTGGAGGTTACAGAGATAAGCAGCATGCACACATTGTGCTTTGTACTCTCTTCTCCATCCATGTCTGTAGCTCTATTCAAGCATTATTATCCTGCACTCATTGAAGATGGAGAAAAAGGAAGTGGGAGTGCACTAGCTAGCCACAGATCCCTGAACCAATTCGCTTTCTTGCTGTGCTCCACCTCCCATTCCCATGTTCAGTGCTTGTCTGCAGAGGAGAGCACTCAACATGGGGAGAATTCGGCCCATTTTTGAGAACCTATGTTCTTGTTTGTTTCGTCATATGTTTGCCCTAATGACTGAGTACAACTGAAAATACTCTTGGGCTGTAATCCTATACACACTTACCTGAGAGTAAGCCTAATTGAATATAATGGGTCCTACTTCTGAGTAAACATGTATAGGATTGTGCTGCCAGAGACTTTTGTCAATAGTGCTCTATCTTCTATATGAATTATTTTTCATAAATGGCTTCCTCGCTTTTCTGGTTTTTTTAATAGGATGCATGCTACAAAATTATTCTGAATCTACTTACATTTGAACACAGCAATTTAATGTGGCACTGGAAGGAATTATTTTGTCCTTCTGCCCATAAATTTCCAAGTGAGTAATCCTGGAATATCATTTCTGATAATATTATGGTGTCCTTACTATGCTAAATACGGAGACTTTGAATATTAAAGCTGCCTTTTAGGGTATCGTAACAGCTGAATGTTGGGCTGCATTGTCAATACCAAGTCACTTATGAGTTGTGAACTGTTGTCTGTTATTAACTCATCTGGAATGCTGTAGTGCTCAAACTGTGATTTACAATGTGTTATTACATTGCTACTTGATGTCTTCCACAAGGGTTCAATTTTGAAATCATTTGAGTAGCGGCTCAACAGTAAGAGGTAATCTCTCACATTTAATTCAAATAGATCTGCCACCAACCTTGAACCAAGGGCACTTAAAAATAGCATGCTGTTTAAGTGGCTGTCTTGTAATCTCTCCTCAAGACTATTTGCAGAATTCTCATTTGGCATTATTTCTGCCTTAATTTTATTTAGAGTATTAAAGCTTGACTACAGTTGAACATCTTTTTACTCTCGCATACGCACAGACACTATATAAACGTATGCTCCTTCAGTTAAGGCTATGCACACTTACTTGGGAGTAAGTGCCATTGAACCCATAATCCTTAACGGAACGTTTTGTTAGCCTTAGCAACTGAGTACCACCAGCAGTCAGCCGAAGTACCACTGGTGGTACGAGTACCACTGGTTGAGAACCCCTGGTCTACATTTCTTTCCGACGTGCTAGTTTTTTATGTTCAGGAATCTGTATTTCATAAAACATTTCATCGTATGACCCCCCCATCTGAACTGTCAAGTGATACTGTACAGTCACATGTTTACCACCTCAGTGAAAGCTACACCTTCGTGTATTGCACATAGTTGAATATGCCAGAATCAAAGTGACATGAATGTAGCCAATCCCATTCTTATTTTAAATGAACTTTTACCCCAGTGAGCTTGACATCATTGGACTATGTGCTTCATTGGATCCAGTGAACTGGATCATGTTCAATTTTAGGTTTTTAATTGCTTTTAGGGATGCAAAAAGCCTACTAATGCCCTGCAGTGAATCCAAGAAGTACAATAATATTTTCATTTTATGCTTGGGGGGGGGGGGGAAGGTACTTTATATCACCCCTTTTTTTTGCATTTATGATCAAACCCAGATTCCCATTTCAATCTTGAGCTGCCTTTTTGTTGTTGTTTTTATAATACAAGCTATGTTACTTGTCATAAAATTTATGCCCTTCTTTTACTGGTTTATTCATCTCTGACGGGCAATTTGAAGTGTTGAAGCAGTTCTGGGAGCGCACCCAGAGGCTTGTTTAGCACACCTGCTGGGTAATTTGTGGAGAAATCAATCGAGGATGACTTCAGGTGTCCAAATTGTAAGCACAAAATTGGTGTGCAGCACCTTAATTCACAAGCAGACCTTTTGCACTGATGTGTTTAAGGGCAGGAGAAAGGGAACATGGTTATTTCAGTCAATAAACGCTGTGGCATGACAGAAGGAACTCTGAATGGATCACTAATACTGTAGATCTGGGCAGCATTAACAATCTGTAAAGGAGATGTTTGTTGTGCTTTCTTCCACACTGTTGTCTGCGTCTTTCTTTAATACACCCAAGCATCCTATTTGGGATTTTAATTGATGGCTGCTCAGCATGCATCTCCCATTAAAAAAGGCAAATAGAGGCTTGGTTGTATAAAAATGATAAAGTAATGTGCTCATAGCTTTTTTTTTCTTTTTCAATTACTATCTGTTCCTTTTTAAGACCAGCTATCCTATATATATATATTTAACTGATGTCTGTGTGTGCAACTAAAGAATGCCCAGCAATTAAGAAAAACCTATAAAGGAACCCAGGGTGCCATTAACGGATGGAATATGTCACTGAAAATAGTGTGCAACATCATAACCTTATGCTTTCTTTTCCAGCAAAATTTCATGTGTGCAGCACACTCTTAACTACTTCTCTATTTTGGGCATACTTAAGGATTTTGGGACTCAGATACTGTTGACTAGTGACTATGGTCAGCCCATCTGCACAAGCAACCTAAGCAGTCACTTAAGGGCAGCAATGTTTTTTAGTAAGAGTAATGAAGCAGCACATTAACTGAGAGGCGCCCTAGTTGTAATGGTGCATAACAGGGGCATCACTAGGGTCGGTGACACCCAAGGCGAGATCTTATGGCGTCAAACCCCCCCCCCCCCATGGACCTATTCCCATACCAGACCATATGCTGTGGAGCCCTCCTGGGAAATGCAATCCCCGTGCAAGTCTCAGTGGCGATCCGGAAAAATTCATTTTCTACCATTGGTGTGTTTTCACACCACTGGTAACAAATAGAAAACAAAGTCATTTTGGTGTCACACACTTATTCCTGTGACATCAATGAATGCTGAACAGAATATTGTTTAGAAGCTATAGTGAAATCAATTCTGTACCTGATTCTATCGAAAGCTTTGATATTATTTGCCTGAATAATATTTTCCTTATGCAAACTAAGATAAGAGTAATCAAAGTGTTATGCTTCAGGGTGAACACTGATTGCTTGCCAAAAGAAAATGTCTCTCTTACAAAACAGCTTTGTAACATGTGTGAACTACATTTAGATTTATTTCTGACTACTTATTTTCTTGTGTACACTTTCTTGGCATATTTTATGCACTGACCAGTGTTGAAAGCACAACATTGAAACTGAATGATCGGGTCTTCATTTGTTTAACAAACCTATATTTGTGACTTGATAGATCAAAGTAAATACAGAAAATATATTCATTAATGTCACATTTTATTTTCCCCATAGAGCTCAGGGACAGGGGGATGGAAGATGGTACAGTATTTCTAGATCAGGTATTCAAGCTATGGATGATATTCTGGAGGGCATAAAATACAATGTAGTCGTCTAAACTTTCACTTATTGAGATGTTTTAGGGAAGGGCTATAACTCAGTGGTAGAACACGTGCTCTATATGCGGAAAGTCCCAGGTTCAGTCTGTAGCATTTCCAGATAGGGCTGGGAAAGATCTGTCTGAAACTCTGGAAAGCCACTTGCAGAGAATGCAGGACTGAAATAGATGGACTAATATGATGGTTTATACTGATGGTCTATACTATATATGATGGTATATACTGGATCAGTATAAAACAGCTTCATGTTTTAAGCTTTCCACCCCAAAATCACACTGAAACAGTGTCATTGTCATCTGTGGGCACAGATGGGTTTCATGCGCACAGTGCAAATGATACACTGAAGCATCATTTAAAGCACTAACTCTGCATCAAGTGTGTTTAGGATTGTATCCTTAGAAAGATTTGTGATATTGTTAAAAGCTGATTGATCATTTACATACAACTATGGGTTCCTGAGCTACAGCCCTTGCCCACATTAGGACTGCAATCCTATACAGTTGGACCTTTTTATCCGCAGGGGTTCTGTTCCTGGAACCACAGTGGATAAGAAAATCAGTATTATATGAAATCCGGGGGGGGGGGGGTCGTGAGTGGTGCCACATTACCTTTTTTCCAGCATCTTCGCCACTTCCCTCCTCCTGAGTTTGTTTAAACTAACTGGAAAAACAAAAGCCACTACTGGAAGCAACCTGTAAATGGTGGCAGAGACTCCCGGCTGCATTTTTCAGCGGTTTGGACACACGCAGGAGGCTGGAAGTGGTTGACAGGCCCCTGACAGTGCTGAAAAAAGAGGTAATGTAGTGCGGTTGGATTCCCTCTTCCACAGTTTTGCCATTCGTGTTGAGTCAAATCTGTGGATAAAAAATACGTGGATAAAAAGGTCCGATTATATACAACTTCCTGTGAATATGCTCCATTGAACACAATGGAAGTTACTTCTGAGTAGACATGCATAGAATTTCAGAATGTCTGAAAACCTAGGATAGATTAATTTTAAGAGCAGATCAAATCCTTGCGTGTCCTACAATTCTGCATAAAAACTGAGAAGCTATCTCTCTTTTTTGGTTAGGACTTTTCCAGTAAGTAGTGCCACATTTAAGTGTTTTAACATCCATTGATCTTAAAAGTTTTAATTTCATCCTCCTATTACAGATTGGTTTTCTTTCATTGAGTATTAGGAAGATAGAAACAAATATTTACAAACATATGTACTGGAAAAATGTTGAGTTGAAAAGCTGTAAAACTTCATGTATTGTATGAAGAAATATTGCTCACAATATTCAAGGAATATTTATTCACTTGGGCCTTAAATGAAAATTTAAATAAATAATAAAATGCTTTTGTGGGTCAGTTTTCATCAGCAGAGTTCTGTTAGCAAAGCAAGCTTATCAGGTGGTCTTCACTTGATCCCGAGAGTCTTGGCTTGTTTCCTTTATTCTCAACCAGTGGTAGGCGTAGGTACCACCGCTGGTACACGAGGTGGGTGTCGGTGGTACCCACTTAACATCATGGATGGAGGCCTTGGTGTGAGTCTGTAAAGGCTAGTAGGAGGCTCAGCTCGGCGGCCAGAGATCAGCGTGTGGGTTTTGTGTGCTGGGAAAACCCCTTCCACCTTCCCAGAGTGTTTTACCAGACATGGGGTGCAAAGATATGACGTCTAGTTATCTGTATCTGCCCTTTCAATATTCCCCTACAAGGTTACAAAGTTTTTCAGGTAGAAAATGTAGTATTAGGGAATAAGATATAAACCAGTGATGTAGACTTGAGTCTATTGACTTGGACTCGAGTCGGACTCAAGTCACGTCAGTGACTTGACTTGGACTTGACACGGCGATTTGTAAAAGACTCGACTCGAGACTTGGAGTCTTTTACGACAAGTCGAATTTTATTCAGGTTTAAACCCGGTTTAAACCCGTTTTCCCCATTAAATAGATAGGGACTCGCAACTCGCAACCAAAGACTTGGGACTTGGGGGCAAAGACTTGGGACTTGACTTGAGACTTGGAGTCAGAGACTTGATCCACATCCCTGTAAACCACCAACCTTTTGTTTTTTCCCCATAGGTGAAGATTTGAATGCAATCCTGGGGCTGTGCCCCATAAGATAACATGAAACAAAGCAAATCGAAATATGCCATGTGAATTTGCATGGAAATCTTGAACAGTCTCTTTGAACAAATGTGCCAAAAGTCTTCCTGTCAGAGAATGAGAAGTTGTTTGTAAATCTTTAAAAACACAAGAGATTTCCAAAGTGGGACAGAAAGCATCAAAGCTGTGGAGTTAAAAGCCCATAAAATCAATTTTCTTTCAGAGACAAAAGCATTAAAAAGTTGCTGTGGATAATATTGTCTTTGGTGGCTGAGAAATTGGGCCACCACCCTGTTATTGCCACCTGCAGAAATAACAGTGGCAAACGCATTACAACCTATTATAGCATTTCTAACTGCAGCAAGAGGGTGCCAACTCCCTAATGCCTATAAATCTCAATGATCAGATCAAAGATTACCTTCTTACTTGGATTTCCAGTGCTGAAATTAGAAATATAAACGGTATTGATTTCAGAGTGTGAGATGGAGTGAAAAAGCACTGCAAATGATGTGCTGCTTTATACAGTAGCTAACCGTGTATGTTACATGAGGGTAGTTCTACCATCAACAGCTTATAAGTACCATCCTATCTGCTGGACAGGGAGCCATTCAGGAGAAGCACCCCTTTAGATTAGTGAAACTAAGGCCCAGAACAAACGTGCACAAAACCTTGTGGAAATCAGCATTGCCCATGGAATAACTGCACATTCGGATGCAAAACCCATGTGGGGTTTCCTTATCTGTGAGACATCCATGAGTTTTTTTTGCCATGGAATATCCAAAGACCTCTTTCCTACTTTTTCACCTCTTAATCCTTGCATGGTATCAAAACTTGTGTGGTTTTCGCTATCCATGAATTTTGAGTCCTAGCAGAAAATGAGATAATGGCCTAGACTGGCTACAGGGGCATCACTAGGGAGCAAGGGGGCAGACTGTCCCTGGTGTCACCCCAGGGAGGGGTGACACCAAAATGAATTTCTATTCTATTTGTTACCAGTGGTGTGAAAATGCACCATTGGTAGAAAATGGGTTTTTCCAGATCCCTGCTGTGACTCTTGTGGAGATTGCATTTCCCAGGAGGCTTCCACATCATGTGGTTTGGGATGGGAGGAGGTCCATGGGGGTGAGACCAAGAGATCTCACCCCTGGTGTCACCAACTCTAGTGACACCCCTGACTGGCTCTCACCAGAACCCCCCTTTTCCACAGCTCACCCTTTCCATATTTGGCTTTAACAGGCAGCCATTTCTCCCCCTTGCTTTTGATGAGGCTTTTGCATGATCTTTTGGTCTATCTGCTTGGGATCTTGGAGGAGGAGAAGGGGATAGAAGTACACAGCAATTTGATCCTCTTCCTGCTGGAGAGAGGGGTGAGATGCCACCTGCTTATATTGCTCTACACATGCCTACTCAGAACTAAGTCCTATTGTGCTCAGTGGGACTTACTCCCAGGAAAGTGTTATAGGATTGCAGACCAAATTGTGGGGAAGGAGGCACTCAATTTCTCTCACAAACTACCTCTTGTCTACTTGCATCCGTCTCTGGGTGAAAGTGCCTGTATTAAACACCTCATTTCCATTGAGCAATTCTTTTTTTCTCCCCTCTTGCTCAGTTCCCTTTGCAGACAGACCATCATCCGAAATGTGGCTAAAGACAGGAGTGTGTGCGTGCATGCGTGTGCGTGCGTGCGTGTGCGTGCACGTGCGTGTGTGTGTGTGTGCATGCGCACACTTTGCTCCCTCCCCCTGGCACTTCCATTTGGTTTCTCCATCCAAGAGATCCACCCTGATCTGTTTCACATGCCATGAGCATGGATGTGTGCTGCTCTGCCTGAAATGCACACCTGTGCACAGTCTATGCAGCAGGTTTGCAAGAGCTGAAAGGGAAGCCTGTCCAATGGACATGCACATACATGCTGCTCGGTGAGGAGAGGCTTGGATAGGGCAGCTGGGGAAACCTGCAGCTCAGTGTGAAAGGGGCTGCCACAACATCTTCTGGCTCCCTCCATTGCAAAGAGAATGGAGGAGGCTTCCCCATCCCCCTTCCCTGCCCAATTTCAATCAATCAATCAATTAATCAATCAATCAATATATATATATATATATGTACCGGTAATTCAGCTCCCTCTTTCCTGGCAGCTCAATTTGGGGTAGTCTCTCTCCCACATTTTATTCTTAAAAGGATTGAATCTGTTTCAGTTACTTCCTGTGGACATGCACATACATGCTGTAACTTCCTGTAACTGAAACAGATTCAATCCTTTTAAGAATAAAATGTGGGAGAGAGACTACTCCAAATTGAGCTGCCAGGAAAGAGGGAGCTGAATTACCGGTACATTCACATGCAATAGCAATATTGACTTTGCCAGTTGTTACTATGCATCTGAACAAAAGCCAATAATTTAGAGCTTATAGCCAACAAAAAATAGTTAAGCTCTAATTATTTGTTAATTTGTAAAAGTATTATAATGCACACTAACAAACTAATCATTGTTTGAAAGTACAAAGGCTCATACAATGAGTTTATCTCCTCTCCCTGTTCCCATTACGCCTCTACTACTGCATAGGATTTTGTCTTTCAGGTTCTGTTCAGATATGGATGGCATTCTACTTCTTGTCCTATAAACTATGAAACATTCTTAAATCCTCTTCTTTAGTCTGAATTTCGAGAGAGATTTTCTATTCACAATGTGAATGACAAAGGATCAGATTTCCATTATTACAGGTATCTGCAATAATGACAGATAGGAAGAGACTATAGTAAAGTCTAAATGGCGAGAGATGTACCGGCAGGTATCAGCCTCTTTTCATGAGGGCTAACCTGCACGTAAGAATAAATGTTGCCTGAAAATGGCTTGTCATCGTTCTAGGCAAGGTCCCAAGCTAGAGATTTCAAAAACTGTACAATTGCACTGTCAATATCTTTTTGGTTGCTCTGAAGTTTGTGTTTTAAGCTCATAGAAGGTACTCTCTCCATCCCATGCATACCGATAATTTTATACGTCTCAATTATGTCCCCCCTCAGGCGCCTTTTTTCTAGACTGAATCCCAGTGGTTTTTAAATGTTCCCACCCCGTAACCCACTTACCATGTGGAGCTCAGCAACCTGGACGTTTTGACGGTGACGCAATGATGTGATGTGATGATGTCATCACATCACTGTCAAAACTTCCAGGTTGCCGAGCTTCATGTGGTAAGTGGGTTGTGGAGTGGGAAAGTTTGAGAACCACTGGGATTCCACAACCTACGACCCACAATTTGAGAAATGCAGTTCTATCCTAACCACCTATAGACTAAAGCCAATAGGATTGGGGCTATATCTTTATTAACAAAATAGTTTAGAAGGTGACACCTAACCGATGTAGTTGGATCAAGAATTTTTTTACAAAAAATATTAATCATAGATTTATCAATGAACTTGACTTCTTAGTAGACCCATTATTAAACTGCAACATTAATCCAGCGCTATTCCCTAGAGTCGTACACGACTGGACTTAATTGTCAGGGGATACTTTTACCTTTACCTTTATTCCAAAATTAAGAGGTTGAGGATTCACATTATGATTGAAATTTCCAATCTAATTATCCCAGAGTAATATCGATACTTTCAATGCAACCTTTTGTGTGTAAACAGTTTGATGACTACAGTTAACACTAACCTATTTTGTTAACTCTGTGACTGATGAAAGAGAGTTTAGTCTACTTGTGGCTTTAAGTATGGCAAAGGAGCTCAGTGTGATTCGTGGTCTCTATGGCCTAGATATTTTGAAACAAGGACAGATTGAAGGGCAAAATGGGCTCATCATTAAAGTAAATGCTTGAAAGATTGCTAAATCTATATTTCCCAAAAAGGTAGAGCATCTAGCAATTCTGACTGCTGTTCGTAATGGATATTATTGACAACAGTTTATATCTCTGTAATGGGGATCATGCAACCATTTGTGTTTGTGGGATTTTCTTCCTAATCAAAGGTATAGTGGTGGTGATGATGATGATGATGGCCTGCCTCATGTATGTCTAATATCACATTTAACGTTCTGTGAAGGGTCATACTATAAATTTAGGTACATGTTTCTGCGTGAATAACCATACATGCTAGCATAGAGGTTTCCATGGCTTGTTGCAATCAGAGAAGAAATACAGCTTAAGGGTTTTATAGCCATGTATATATTTTCGAAATTGAAGAAATAAGATAGATAACAAACAATAACTTGCCAGAAGAAAATCCTCCTCTAGAGTCGCAGGCGCTTGTCAAAGTAGCAATTGCGAACTGCAAAGGGGGCTATCCGGTGCTGGCAGGCACTATTTCACTCAATCCACTGCTGACGTTTCGTTCCCCTTGGAACTTTTTCGAAGCAAAAAAGAAGAAACCGGTAGCAGCAAACCTGTAGATGTCATTAGCTTGAAGAGAGCATCGCTCCATTTTTAAACTGAGCAGGTTTAAAATGGAGCGATGCTCTCTTCAAGATACATAGATACCTTTATTGGCATAAACACATCAAACAGACAAACATAAACAAACAACCCAAAAATCCCCCAACAGATCCAATGACAACAACCACAATCCTGCAGAAAATTTCTCCCCAAACTGTCCCACAATTAATCTATACATCAAAACTCATTTCCCGAGTAGCCACCACCACAGAAGCAAAAGTTGCAACATCATCAAGTCTCCCATCATCTTCTGTTGACAGAAGGGCTCGGAGAATATCCGCCTCCATCCAGCCCTGAAAACACGTCAGTATCGAATTAAGGTGTTTCTGACGGAAAGACTCGTGCAGAGAGCATGATAAAAAGATATGCTCAGATGTCTCCACACACTTCATGCCACATGAACAGAGCCTTGCTGAAACAGGTATTCCTTTGTACCACCCCCGTAAAAGGGCAGAAGGGAGAGCGTTACACCTTGCCAGCATAAAAGCCCTTCTTAGCTGTAGGTTATGCAACTGATATAGATAAGTTGACAGCTTCCCAAACTTTATAGGCAGATGGAGATGCAATGGAGAACATGTTGTATCAGCTGCACTGATTAACTCTTGGCGCTCGATGTCGAGAGTTCTCTCCTTAATAGTTCTAAATGCTGCAGCTAACCCCATCATGCCTAGCATCTCACTGTCAAGCCCCATCGATTTTAGCTTTGTAAGCAGACTAGAAACCCCACAAGGCAAAGATGTGTCTGATAGTAGGTGGTAAATCAGGCTATCACTTGTCGCTTTAAAAAGAATGCCCAGCCAAAATTTGGCAAATCTTAGCCACGCCAATGTATTCAGCCTTATAAGACCGGTTTCAAGGCACAGAGCTGAGTACGGAACACAACGTGGCATACCCAAAATTTTCCTGAGGAAATTAGATTGGATACGCTCCGTGGCTAGGTCTGAAGCCTTGAACCAAATCGGGACACCATATAAAGCTTGAGAGACAACTTTGGCCTTATAGGCTTCCAGAGCAGCCGGGACATATCTGTTGCCCAGAGTAAAATAAAATCTCGCAACTCCTGAAGATGAGAGTTTGGCCAAATTAGAAATGGAGCAGCGATGAAAAGCCCAAGAGTGCCTGTAATGGAATGTGATGCCCAAGTATTTAAACTGGCGGACTTGTTCAATATTTTTGCCCTTGCAGGTCCAGTTATAGATTTTGTATCTATTTGCAAAAATCATAATTTTAGATTTGGCATAGTTAATGTTCAATTTGTTGGCTGTTAGGTATTCAGCACATCTATTAAGTAGCCTCAGGAGACCCACACGAGTACGTGAAAGGAGAATCATATCGTCCGCATACAAAAGCAGCGGTACCTGACAGTTGCCCAAACATGGACAATGACTGTTTACATCCTCCAGGGCCAGGGCAAGATCATTCAAAAATAAATTGAACAATAGGGGGGCCAAAATGCATCCCTGCTTCACTCCTTTATTAACAGATATGGACTGGGATAGCGCCCCAGTTCGCGGGCACCGCACTTTGCAGGAGTTGTTGGTATAGAGGGATCTAATCAATAGCAGGAGTCTTTTTTCTATTCCTTGTGAACTAAGCTTGTTCCATAACAGTTCTCTGTCTACTGAATCAAAAGTCCCTTTTAAATCAATAAAAGCCACATATAATCTTGCTCTGGATACCCTGACTTGTTTGTCAATTATGTGGGAGAGAATAAGACAGTTGTCAACAGTAGATCTGCCTTGCCGGAATCCTGCTTGTTCTGGTCCAAGTATACTATTCAAGTCTACCCGGGCCAGGAGCTTGCTGTACAGATACCTTGCATAGATCTTTCCCACAACTGACAAAAGGCTGCTCTCTTCAAGCTAATGACATCTACCGGTTTGCTACCAGGCTTGTTCTTTTTTGCTTCGAAAAAGTTCCAAGGGGAACGAAACGTCAGCAGTGGATTGAGTGAAATAGTGCCTGCCAGCACCGGATAGCCCCCTTTGCAGTTCGCAATTGCTACTTTGACAAGTGCCTGCGACTCTAGAGGAGGATTTTCTTCTGGCAAGTTATTGTTTGTTATCTATCTTATTTCTTCAATTTCGAAAATATATACATGGCTATAAAACCCTTAAACCAGACATGCATTCATTCATTTGAAAATGAACCGGAGGACTGTACCCCTCAAGGGTAGGGGACAGATTGTTTGTGTGTACTGTGTACATAAGGATCAACAATTGGAGCACACAGTGCACAGATTGTATATGCATGCAGTATAAGGTATGAATAGTCCTACAGTCTGTGCCCGGATTCAAGTACATCTGCTCCAGGTCCTAGTCCGACCCAGACAGTGCTAACTTGACTAGTACCACCTGCAGGGCCAATTCTTACTTTGGTTGTGTGGTGCTTTTTCTGATGGTTGGATCTACCCAACACCATTTTTTTTTCAAATGGGGGGGGACCATGAGGAATGGGCAAATTATGTGGTTGTTTCACCAAAGTGCAGGATCTCCTTGGGGATGGAAAGCACTGATGGAAAGTAACTGCACAATCCACCCATCCAATGTGGTCTCCTGATTTTAAACCTTTCTGGTGCAGTGTGGTATCTGACTATATAGTATCAGTATTGGTGGGAGAAAATGGTTTTATTTCTTCGCAGATTTCAGTGTTTAACCAAAATGAATTAGCAGAAGGCGGTGTTATGTGTTTTTATTCCAATTTTTTTCTATCAATTGTAACTGCTTTAAAAGTGTAATAGTAGGTGGTATAGGTGGCACAGTGGGTTAAACCGCTGACCCATGAGCTGTCGATCGAAAGGTCGGCAGTTCAAATCCGCGACGGGATGAGCTCTCGTTGCTTGGCCAGCTCCTGCCAACCTAGCAGTTCCAAAGCATGTTAATGTGAGTAGATAAATAGGTACCGCTTGCGGGAAGGTAAACAGTGCTCCGTGTTCCAGCTGCATGCTACGCGCTGCGGCAAGGAGAATCATGCCGGCCACATGACCACGGAGGCGTCTTCGGACAACGCTGGCTCTTTGGCTTTCAAATGGGGATGAGCACCACACCCTAGAGTCGGACACAACTGGACTTAATTGTCAGGGGTCACCTTTACCTTTACCTATAGGTTGTACAGTGTCAGCAGATGAAGAATAACGCAAAATTACATGGCTTAATTTTTTCGCAGAATTTTTTTAGCTGAAAGCAGTGTCATGTGCTTTTATTTCGTTATCACCATTTTCTCCTGCCCCTAGGTATCAGCCAATGAACAAGCAACACAGTTAATGTAAGAATCACCCCTCTGTGATCATATGACTCAAGTGGTATTCACTGCCTTGCAAACAAATGTACACAAATTTCTAGCACCCCCACACCAAAAAATTTACTGGTCTGTCTGCTCACACATACCTATGTTGCCACATACCCTTCCTCACATATAAATCCTTTTCAAACCCTGAATTCCATATACACTGAATGCATGGGGGTGGGAAGGAGAATGAGGTTGTTCTCCCAGCCCCAGATTTCCATACACTCAGCTGAAGGTCCAAAAGGGGGTTTCTATGCAGGTACAACTGTTTGTGCATAGTTTTCTTCTATGTCAGGGGTGTCCAAACTGCAGCTCCTGAGCCACATGCGGCTCCTTGAGGTATAATGTGCAGCTCTCGGAGATATGTTGACTAAGCTCTTTTTTGTAGCACAATTTAATATAAAAGATAAATAAGAAATTGTCACGCTTTATAATTATTTACCAGGTATAAACTGAGAGTCCACTGGATTAAGGCATAAGTTTAATGTTCAGTGTGAGTACATATATTTAAGAATTTTAATGCTTCTTACATATTGGGGTCTCTCAAACATCTGAAGTTTATCATATGTGGTTCTTACATTAAGCACGTTTGGCCACCCCTGTTCTATGTGACCCTTGACTGTGCAGGGTTCCCAGTCACATAAAACACCTAAATATGAACCATTGTATGCATGTAGGAACCCCACTCAGGCCTTCAGCTGTGTGCAAAAGTCAGGGATGGGAACTGCAGCTGCAGCCCCACTCTCAGTTCCTTCTTGACTTTCCCAGAAAGATCATTCCATCTCATTGCCAGCGTACGTTTCAAAAATCAAAGAACCCCTTAAAGCCAATGGTAAACAAATCAGACATAATGCTCGAAAATAGTTGTTTATAGGGTCCGCAAACTACCACACATACAGCAAATGACCTTGGAATCTGAAAGCATCATCCAGCCATGCAAGCAATATTGTATTTGTGTCAGGCGCGTAAAATATTTAAAGAAAAATAATAGGAGATCACGGGCAATTCCAGCATACTGTGTGTGATCATTTTGTCAGGTCTTAGATTTACAGTGATGCTGCCGTGCTATCTGTGTGGGCATAAACCAGGCAAGCTCTTCTCCAGCAGGTGCCATAATCATTTTACAGGGCATTTAAAAAAGGAATATGCAACAAGGACACATTTTCCTCCAGGAAAGACATAAATAACAACAAAGGAGAATGTTGGATGGGAAAGAGTAAAGGCCATTTAGCCTGTCAAAATGGATTGTTTCTTCTGTGTTTCATTATGCTTTTAAAGAAAAGTGTGCCAAATGATTGTTTGCCAGTGTTTTTATTTTTCAGAATAATCTTTTCTAACAGGCATCCAGATGTATTTCTTATTGTTCAAAAATTCAATAGCTTTCAAATGACTACAGTAATGGAAACTGTAGGGGCTTCTGTGATTGTTTGCTCATCTTTTCATTAGCAAATCAAGTTTAAAACTCTAAGGGCGCAATCCTATCCAATTTATGCCACCGGTTGAGCTCTGCTCAATCCTATCCAACTTATGCCACCGGTGTAACCAGCGGTGCAGTGAGAACGGGAGGCCCCAGAACAGAAAAGGGATTCAAATCCTCTTTGAATTCCCCTTTTGGAGAGGATTTGAATCCCCTTTCCGTTCTGGGGCCTCCCGTTCTCGCTGCACCACTGGTTACACTGGTGGCATAAGTTGGATAGGATTGAGCAGAGCTCAGCCAGTGATTGCGCTGTAATTCTTTCTAGTGATCTAATTAGAGGATGAATTTTAATGACTCCTTTTTGTGATTAGAGAGAGAGAGAGAGAGAGAGAGAGAGAGAGAGAGTTTGATCTCAAATATGGATTTTCATCTTTTCCTGTTTCAGGGAACAGAACGTTACGCCTGGTCTTGTTCTTACAAACTTTAATTAAAGTGTCGCAAAATGTTGCTGACAGTTTCACTTGTAAGAAAAAGAGAATATAAATCTATGTGCGCATCATGAGTCTCAGGGTGCAGGTCTAAAAGCCTGTGATGCAGCAACTTTACTGAAATTAAGTAGGCCTTGGTGTGATCTGGGCTTGGAAGAATACTTCTGTGAGCTGTATTTATGCCACTTTGAGTATCAAGATGGAACGAAGGTGGAATATAAAGGGAATACATAAATGTCTATCTTATGAACTTTCTGCAAAAGCCAAGGATCTCTGCCAAACTGCTTCTTGCCGGGCTCTTTCAGGAATTCATAGAGGACAGGTCTATCAAGCACCATTAGTCAACATAAGGGCTATGAGCTACCTCAAGTTTCAGCAGCAGTATGCGTTTGAATTACCAGTTGCAGGGTATACGTATGCCTTTTCTCTCCTGCTTGTGGGCTTCTCAGAGACAGCTGGCGGACCACTGTTGGGAAACAGGATCCTGACTAGATAAGCCGCCTTTGGCCTGATCTAGCATAGCTTTTCTTATGTTCTTAAGCACACTGATTCCCTTCTCCTGTAATCAACATTTTGAGGACGTATTCTCCATACCTGAGAAGCCCTATTTTTAGGTGATGCAAAGTTTATTATGCAGCTTGACCATCCGTTAGGAGGGTCAGATTGTTCCAATCACTAGACTGCAAACTGAAGAGCATAGCGATCCAGTCCCAAACACTGTACACTTGGCCATGTCAGTTCTGTTTGTTTTTTTTTTTAATGAGTTGCTTACCTTTATCTAAAAGAACATACACGGAGCAGGCTGGGATGTACATGCAGAGCCCTCTCAAAGCAGTTAATGTGTATAATGAAACCTTTTTTACATAGGCTAATTGATAAACATTCCTATGGCATTTTCCCATCAACTTTAAAATGAAACAACTTTAAACGAAATGACTTTAAGTGAGGACTTACTGTACATGGTAATAATATGCCCCAGAGTAAATGATCCCCAGAGGGCGCGGGGCGGTCCGGGCGGCGAGGAAGGGGAGCTATTGGCCAAGCCGGCCTGGGGGGGCAGGGATGGCGGCCACCATATCCCCATCCCGTTCCCGGGCCAGCTCTGCCATTACATGACCTCCTCGGACTTGCACCAGCTGAATAGCTGGCGGAAATCTGAGGAGACCCATCTGAGCCTCTCTGCGTTACACTGGGGGAAGGGGATGAATGTCCCCTTCCCCCGAGTAGACCTCGGGGAATGGGGATAGGATCCAATGGGCGACTTGGGCCGCCCGCCGGATACTGAGGCAGGATTGGGCTGCCCAAGACTGTACTGCAAGTCAGGACTTCCCTGGTTCGAATTTCGCTTCTCCTGTGAACTTGCTAAGTGACAATAGGCAAACTGTTCCTTTTCCACCCCAGCTCCAATATGGAGATAATAAAACGTTCTGGCCTTACATGGTTATAGTTAGAACAATTAAGTAAGTCCTCACTTAAAGTTGTTTCGTTTAAAGTAGTTTTGTTTTATAAGTTGATGTAAATGTTCCTATGGCATTTTTCCCTTTATCAATTAGCCTATGGTAATGCTGGTTTCATTATAAGTTATTTAGCTTAAAGTCGCAGTTTTCAAGAAGAATCTATCAACGACCTCAGAAAAATTTCTACAAATAATAAGTATTATATTGCAGGTATCTACACAAATGGCAAAAAAGAAAAATCCATAAACACAAACATTCAATTTGACTTCCCCCCTCCCCAACAATTTTAGGTACCAAAACAGTAGTAAACCATAAGTTATGAACATGAATGCTGATTGATTTCAGTAATTGGTCTTTTGCAAAGGTGATTTTTGAATTCTTGACTCTTAACTCATTTGCAGGACACAGCTTTTTCATTAATTCTATAAACGAGACTTTCTTACTATGCAATGAAACCATGAAAATATAATTCTAGTTAGAAGCTTTATAAAATTTATTTTTTAAAAAAAAAATTGAGACAAGGCATAATATAGCAGTATTGTTAAATATTAGAACTAAATTATTCTAGTTATTGAATTTATGGTAGCAGATTAATGCTGACATTCTACTGTCTTGATGTACTGGAATACCAGAACTCCTACCCCATAAATAATCATTGGACTTAATACCAAGAAATTGTATTTTCCACATTACTGATCATGCCTCATACCCTTCCTGCTATGTGTTAGAGAGACAATAAATGAAAATTTCATTTTAACCAACTATTATTCATAGATTGCACATTATTCATACATAGATTCATAGACTGGAGAGTTGGTGTAGTGTAGTGGACTGAATAGGATGTTGGACTGAAGAGACCTGGGTTCAAATCTATGCTCAGTCATGAAACTTGTTAGAGTTCCCATGAAATGGAAAGCATGAAGGTACCTTGGGTGGGCCAGTTATTCAAAGGGCCATAGTAAAGATAAAATGTACCATGCCTTGGAAGAAGAGCAGGATACAGATGTGTAACAAATGCATACGATTGCTGAGGGCCCAATCCTATTCCCAACCCTAGTATAGCCACACCAGCGGAGCACACGCTGCATGCTATGGGGAGGGGGCGTGACCAGAAGGCCAATGAGGGGTAAGTACAAAGGATTTTATAAGTCGTTTCGCTTAAAGCTGCAGTTTCTAAGAACCTATCGACAACTTTAAGTGTGGATTTGCTGTACTACAGTAGCTAACACACGTTATACTCCTGCTGAAGGAGGGGGTGTTAAATTTATTCAGTCTCATCGAACCTTACAGAATCCTAATGAAATGCACGCTGTGTCACTGAAACTGAAGACACGAAGCTGCCCTACTGAGTCAGACCCACTGGCGTCGCTGGAGGTGGAAGGAGTCTCCTGCGTGTTGTCTTCGCCCCAATGAATGGCTCTGAAGGCGAGGGGGCGGGGCCGCCTCGTGCCGGTGAGTAACGGAGGTCAGTGCGGTGCAGAACTTAGGGTTCCGCCCCACCTCCAGCGACGCCACTGGTCAGACCATTGGTCTTCCTAGCTCAGTATTGCTTTCACTGACTGGCAGTCGCTCTCCTGGTTTCATACCAAGGCTCTTTCTCATCACCTGCTCCCTCACCCTTTTTAACTGAAGATGCCAGAGATTAAACCTGAGAACGTCTGCATGCAAAACTCATTGTATGAGTTACAGCCTTTCTGCAGATTAGTACAGTTCTTCTTTCTTCCAGGAAAAATAATGATAAAGAAGTTGTTAGGATTTCTATTTTCAGTGAAATTGGCAATAATCGGAGCAAGTTAAAACTATATCTGGAACTGAAATCCATATTGATTTCACATCAGGACACGCAATTTATACTTGTTGTTTAAATAGAAAGAACAGCATCTAATTCTAAAGTGTCTTCTATAAGCTGCATGCAGAGCAGTTTGGGGTTGGATCAATATCATGGAATAAAAGTTGTAAAACACTGGAACATCAGATTTGTCCTACAGGATCAGATTTTTTTTAAAAAAGACCATACCATGCAAGTAAAACTAGATTTATCCTGGAGAAAGTGCAAGACTATCAGTGTTTGAGATGATGGCCTGGAAGCAAAAGAGGCCCTGGTGGTGAGAGAGCCTATCTCCCCAGGGCCAGATAGCCAGTCAAGCTCTTACAGCGCAATCCTGTGTAACCTTGCACCGGTGTAACAGCAGATGCTCCAGTGTAAGTGCAATTACACTGGCATAAGTGCACTTGCACCAGTGCAAGATTACACAGGATTGCACTGTAAAATTGATAAGCAGTCAGTTACGTAGTTGTGTAAGAACAAGGGGTGTGCAAGATTTTTTTTTTCATTTCATTACTCCCTTTGGTTTTATGACTAAACACTGATTATTATAATTATTAGTTATTCAAATCACACTCATTCTGTCACTCATTTGTTCTTTCATTTTTTCATTATTCAGATTCATTTTCATTAAGGGAGGACTTACCTGGTAGAGGGCAGAAGTGGTGGGATGCTTTTATGGGGGGTTGTTTAAAAACCTTTGTGTACACTTTAAAGAGGTGGTATCAGCTGCAGAGCTCTTCTCTGGCTGCCACCATTTTCCCCCTCCGTCAGAATGCCCCATCCCCCCCCCACAAAACTGGGGGAAGTCTGTACTGGTGGCCAGTATTTTTTTCTCCACAATACCCCTGATAACACTACGTCTGCTACGAAGGTCTCCCTCTTTGGAGACCTTTCGGCAGGGCCTTAAGACCTTTTTAGTTTGGTTGGCATTCAATGGCTGACATGATGGGCTGGCTTTTTAATCACGTGTACTGTAATTTTAATCTGTTTTATGTGATCCATTGGAGCTTGTCTTGTTTGACTTTGTTTTAATTGTTTTCAATGCTTTATTATTGTTGCTTTAATGCCGTAAGCCGCCTTGATTGCCCTTACCGGGAGAATGGCAGAATAGAAATTCTTTAAATAAATAAATGGCAGCCACCAGGAAATGAGCTCTTCTGCTGTTTGTTGAAAGTGTATGAAAGTGTTGAACTCGCCTGCTGATGCTGCTGTGCTACAGTTTTTAAAGGTATGTCCCACCCACCGTCACCCCTAAACAAACTGAGTTCTGAATGGCACATGCCATTTGTTGCATTGGACCTCCATTTGTAACTGTAGGTAGCCGTTTTGGAATAAAGAAAACCTTTTCTTAAACATGACCCAAATGGGCCCAATTTGATTTGTTTTTCCATTCATTCAGAAATGAATTCACACTCCTAGCAGCATTGACACTGCATTCTTTATCCAAGCAACAAATAGCTCAGAACAGGAAAATAGACCGGTGTCAGAGGCTTAGGAGCCAGTGGAAGTCCATTGGCCTTTTTGGGTCACCTGACTTTTACTGAACTGTAGCTGCAGTCCTACCTTCTGGCTATTTGCATTGACTGTGCTGAAGCATAGCTGAGAACTAGTCAATAATTCACTCACCCAACAAGCAACCAGGATGCTGCTAAATTGGTGTTATATATTGACCCTTAATCTGCCTCCAGTTGCTCTGCAACTGGGATTTTGGTAGTGGGACTGATGCCTTACTCTCTGCAGCACCAAGGTTGCTTGCTGGATTACTGAATGATTGGCCTGTTCTCAGCTGTGCTTCAGTGCCAGCAGTGCAGATGGTGGACAGAGGGTTGGGCTGTAACTTTGGTTGTGTTTCAGGAGCAACTTTAGTAGTGATTCTTGCTTGCAGATCTTAAAATGACGTGCACTCTGGAGAAAACATAGCTGGTAATCTTGCAGTAAAAGACGTTTTGTTGTTGTTGTTTTAAGAACTGCTTTTTACCTCCCAAATTGAAATTTTATTTTCTAATGCATTTCTAGGTATGGGCAAAAGCTATTCATTATATTTATTTAAATATTATTTCAAGATTATCATCATCATCATCATCGATACATATTTAAAATAGCCTTTTAAATGTTAAAAGGAGCTTGATAAGCACTAGATGAGTAATCCTTATACCACCTTGGTCAAGTAGGTTGGTAATATTATATCCCTATGAGAGGGATCCATCCTGCAATAAAATGTTGCTGGATGCACAGGGGACTTAATAGGGTTGACTTCAGAGTATGCATGCTCTGGATCACACTGTAACTCTTCAAGGGTGAGTGGGAGTCTTCTGCATGGAACAGCCAGTCTTACCTTTCTCTCACTCTCTGTCTGGTTCAAATCTTCCTCATTTATTATTTTTCTCTCTGTGTGTTTACAATAAAATATAATATATAATATACAGTATTTATATACCGCCTTTCTTGGTCATTGGATTTCTCCTCCTACTTTAATTCAAGGCGGCGTACATGGGCAGGCTTTCCTAACCCAGCGTGTAATTCATCTGTGGAACTCCTTGCCACAGGATGTGGCGATGGCACCTGGCCTAGATGCCTTTAAAAGGGGTTTGGACAGATTCATGGAGGAAAAGACCATCACAGGTTACAAGCCATAAGCAGCCTCCTGGTTTTAGAAGTAGGTTTTCTCTGTGCCAGGTGCAGGGGAATGGCAGCAGGAAACAGGTTATCTTGTTGGCTGTGTGCTCCCTGAGGCATCTGGTGGGGCCACTGTGTGATACAGGAAGCTGGACTAGATGGGACTTTGGCCTGATCCAGCAGGGCTCTTCTGATGTTCTTATGTTCTTAACCCCCCTAATGAGAGGTTTTACAATATATAAATGTCCAATCTTTCATGAAAGGCTACATTCCAGGTGGTATCCTTTTGCAGCCTGGCTTTTTTCTGCTGGCTGGCGCCTCCCACACTCGACCGAGGCAGCTGGGAGCTCTTATCTCTCCTCCCAGAGGCTTTCACAACTTTTTGTCGACAGCGTGTCTCGAACTTGCCATTTGCCGATCTTCGGGCTTTGCAAGATGGCAGCTCTCCCGACTGAGACAGACCTCTTTACAATGTGTCCTCCTGTATTTTTCTTTAATTCAACTGCAATTCTTTCCACTCAACTAACTGCCTCCTCCAATATGAAGAGTGACACCTCTCTAGGAATCTTCCTTCTATTATCTCCCTTTACATTTGAAGGAAGTGACTTACAACAATATTACTTCTGAGAAGGTACCAGCTGCAACTGGTTTGTTTTCTGGTGATCCAGAAACAAATTCATGGGAGTGGGGAGGGAAGAACCAGAACAAACACATCCCAACATGTCATAGGAAAGTGATTTAGTTTTTAAAGGTAACCTGGTGCGTATTTAAAAGGTTGCTGATCTTTTTCAAGGGCAGTTTCCTTTGCCACTCCTTTCCAAACAGGCTCACTTGGTAGAAAGCACACAAAGGAGAAAAGAGATGCTGCTACATTCAGGCATCCGTCCAGAGAAAGTTAGGTGAACTTAAAACCCCAGTGAATCAGTGGGGCAGGTTAAAGTGGAGATAGACTTTTTTAAGCATAGTGGAAGTGGATTGGACACACACCCTCTGAAAACAAATGCCTTGAAATGTAGTAAATATGTAATGATTCTCAACACACTTTAGAATGCCTGTCTGTTTTCATCTTTGTCACAACTGAACTAAAGCTAATTTCAATGGGACTTAAGTTGTCTATCTTCATCTGGATCAGAGTCCCAGTATTTGTGTGAAAAATCACCTGTAGTTTGTTTCATGATACCAAGTGGCATAGATCAGTGTTTCCAAAAATTCTGATAGCCAAGGCACTCTTTCTTGAATGAAAATAGGCAGCGCACTTCCTTCCTGCATCTGAAATTGGTTTCTTTCAGAGCAAATTATCCATCCTTGGAGGAGACTGCCTCCTGCATTTCTGCATGAGTCATTGTTCTGAGCATAGGGTCTGACTGAAGCGAAGCAAGACTGGAGCAGTGACTCATGCAGAGAAACAACAGGCAGCCTCATTGTAATTCTCAAATAGCCTTAAGTAATCCTGTTCCATTCCTGTTTTCTGAGTGATTGAATGATCCAGTCACACACAATGCAAGTATATGGCAAAATCACCCTTCTCCAGGGTAGCTGGATGGGGGAGCAGGGGTGATGTCTGAAGTTGGCCAGGTTGGGGGCCCACCTGGCTGGGCTGACCCTGAACCTTCAGTACAAGAGGCAGTGGTGGTACCTAATGCACCATAAGGGGCAGGTGGGAGGTGCCGTGGAGACCCAGTGTACAATTTTGCTCCAGGGGCCATAGCAACCTGCCACTAGCACTGGGAAGGAGGCAAGACCAGAGGAGAAATTCACACAGAGATACAGCAGGCAACCTCTTCTCTGGGTGGATTCTTTGGAATCATAAGGACGTTTAGGTTGCAATCCTCCCACTTTCCTGGGAGGAAGCTCCATTGAACACACAATGGGACTTACTTCTAAGTAAGCATGCAGAGGATTCTGCTGTTAAATATTTAATTTATTTCATTCTTCACTTGCATTAGCATACCAGTGAGCTGCAGCACAGGCTTCCTGGGTTACCGAAGTGTTACTGATTTTATGACAGTTGTATCCTGACTGTCTTCTATGCTGGGGTTTAAGGCAGCATTTACAGACAGGCTCCCCTTCCAAGCACTAGCTGGATCTGGAGCTACTTAACGTCAGGAGGGTGGCAGTATCTTGTACCCTCAGATCAGACCCTGGGGCCAGGGAATAGCAGATGTCGTAACACAGTTCAAAGTGCAACTATGTAACCAGGATATCATTACGACTCTGAATGACTGCAATTTACAGCCTCACATGTAACGCAGACAGATCAACTTGATGTATCTTTACCTGCCATGTTGGCATGGAATAAAGGGAGAAAACACATGATCGGATACTAACAGATTTGTTCCCGCCATTGCGGCTAATTGAAAAGGATCACCACAACCAACCACCAAAGCATTCACTTCTCAGCGCTCAAGTTTCTGGTGCTTTTCAGCCCCTTGCTGGCCAAGGTTAACAAATTAGTCTCTGACTTTAGTAAATGATACTGCCAGTTGTAGCTCTTACATTCCAGACATAAATAAATGATGTGCTAGAGAAAAATCAACGTCCACGTCCACAAACCTAATGAGCCTGCAGTTTTATATGCCTCTGTCTTCTAGTGAAACAAATGGTACAAATAAATTCCAGGGAGACTCTAGGGGAAGAGAGGTACCCAGTGGAATTCGCAGAGAGCATTCCAGATAACGGCTTCCCCTTTCACCATTATTAACATTTCATAGAAATATATGAAGGTGCAATGTCCTTTTTACGCAAACAATAATGGCGTTATGTATCAAATACAGCTTTGCTTCATTAGTACCTGCTTTTCCCCCCCCACTGGCCTCCCAATGAATCCTCTGAAGTAATTAATTTCATCAAAAGATGCCCATTAGGAATATTAGCTTCATTAAGTATCTGGTAAGCTCATTTAATTGGAAGCAAGTCCCAGTGATTTCAGCAGTTCTGACTTCTGAGCAAATGCACTTTTGGATTGCAGCCTCAGTGCTGGATGCTGAAGCAAAATCTTTGCTGTATGAAAGACTTCCAGCCACCTGATTGAATAGCGCCCTAACATAATTGCCCCCCAAATAATGGGGCAATAATTAGTGCCCCAACATTAATATTATGAAGAATATTTATATAGCCCCTTTCAACAAAAAAGCTCACAAAGCCATTTACCTAGTAAAATTAATAAATAGTTCCCTGCCCCCCAAAGGGTGCACAATCTTTAAAAAAATGCAGAAGAAAGCAGCAAACTTCCACTGGAAAAGATGCTGTGCTGGGATGAAGAGGGACAGTTACTCTTCCCCACCTAAATATAAGAGAAGTATCACTTTAACAAGTGTCTCTTTGCCAAGTTACCAGGAGTGATAGTCACAATCCCCTTCCACTTCCCACCTTGACATACAGACACCATGGCATATTAAAATGAATAAAAATAAATAAATCCCTTTTGGGCAGCGCAATCCTGCCTAACTTTAGACCAGCGGAGTTCCTGCTCTGGCAGCCTAAAGTGTTGCAAATGTGCCGTAAAGCACATTTGCGAAAACAGGAGAGTAAGCGGTGCCAGCGTGGAGGCTGGCATAGTTTACTAGGCTGCGGAACTCACCCACTGCCGGCAGCCGCAGGTAAGTCCCGTGCCAGTCGGCAGGAGGGCAAGCAGGGGCGGCGAGGGAGGGGGGCCATTGGCCGGCCTGGGCTGGGAGGGGGTGGGGATATCAGCAGCAATATCTTAAGCCCCTTCCCAGCCCGCGCCAGCCTTACACCGCCTCTCTGGATATACGCCAGCCCTAGAGCTGGAATGCTTCCGAGGCCCATAGGCCCCAGGTTTTCCTACACCCAGCGAAGGGGATGAATGTCCCCTTCTCCCGATGTGCAACCTAGCAGAGCCAGGGCAGCCCGGAATGGGCTCAGGATGTGGCGGCTAGCCTGTTAGGTCGACCGCACATCTTTACATAGGATTGCACCATAAATAACATACCCTACAGGCAGTGTTCCCTAAGGGGTTCACACCACTATGTGGACCCCTTCTGTGGCTGCACAGCGGTGCAGTGGAGTCTCGGACACTCAGCGATGACATCATACATCATCACTGGACATTTCTCAGGGCCTGCTCCAGGTTTGAGGAGGCTGTTGGCAATACAGGTTGGCACTTCAAAGGTTTGACTGGTGAGGATTACCTAGTGTTGGAGGTGTGTTTTTTCCTGTTGCTGCAGCACCAACAACAAAGCCCCTGCACCTTTTCAGTCCTCTCCTCCTCTTCAGTCCTCTCCTCCGATGCCCCCTAGCATTGATGGGGCTAAAAGGGGTATGAAATAGTTGTGCTCTGACACTGCTTCCTTCTCCTCCTCCTCCTCCTCTCTCTCCCCTCTTTTCTTAACATGAAAGTGCCAAAGTCATGTTCCATGGCTGCCTCCTCCTCTTGAAATTGAGCCTTACCACAGGTCCCTGTGATGGGGCAGGTTCACATTTTTGGATGGGGGGGGTGCCTGGAGGTGGTGTCAGCACACTGAATCTTCCTATCATTCACTCACAACTGCGAGGCACTCTTCCCATCTGAAAATGGGAAGGCCTCTCAAGGACCCCTGGTCAAGCTCCCATTTCAAGAGAAATGTGCGGCTGGAAGCTTTGGACTCGCTCGGTTCCCAGCCGCGACCGGACCTCATTGCGACACTTGTGCTGTGCACAGTAGTGTCACTAGGACGCGCATAACCCTGGGGCAGGGGGCGCGCGTCATCCTAGTGACGCTCTGACATGGCGACGTGGGGGGGGACCCGGCTCCCCCCCCCCGCGTCGCCCTCCGGACGCTCCGAGGCCGGCCCGGGAGCTGGCCTCGGAGCGTCCGACCCCGTCGGCGCTCCAGGGCCTTCTGAAAGAAGGCCCATGCAGCGCGTTCATCCGGGTATTTTCCGGATTTTTGCGCATGCGCAGAGACCGTTTTGAGGGCTTTTTGCCTTGGAGCGTCCGAAGTGTGCGCGCGTCACGGAGGTGACGCGCGTCACTCCCTGGCGGCCTGCCCCCCACCCGCCATGCTCCAGTGACGCCAGTGGCTGTGCACCTGCGCAGGTGCACAGCACAAGTGTCGCGAAGAGGCCCGGTTGCGGCGCCAAGACTCCTGGTTTCTTTTTTTTTCTTCTTCAACTTTCCCCGGAACGGCTGCCATACATCCCAGGATCCCAGGACAGGAACTCAGAATCCGGGTCTGTCCCGGCCATTCTAGGACATATGGTAAGTCTAACTAAGAGTAAGTTTAAACGGTTGAATTACAGGTGCCATTTAACCTTCAGAATGTGTTTGTTTGCTTCACCACAGAATAAGAAATAAAAAGAAAGATAAATATTGATTTCTGTGAAATTGATTTTTTTTCTTTTGATTTTGTGCTCACATGAAATTATAACATTATAGGGGTTTTTTTATATAGCAATTTGAAAGCCTGTTAGTACCTCACTGAATTTTGGAGCAATGGTTGAAGAAGGCGGAAATGCTTGTTTAGCTGATGTAAGGCTGCTGCAGAATTTGGCTGGGAGTACCACTTTATGGGGTGAAACGCATTCAGTTAAATATAAATGTCTTGCCATGGTATCATTGCAGCCAGAAACCCTGTGTCCATATGTACAGCTTCCAGAGGTGCCAAAAACTACAGTAGTCACAGGACTTAATCACTTGCAATGAATGACACTAGTGGTAATTAAAGGCTATGGCCATGGGTAGCTTACATCATGTTTATTTAATACTAATATTTGTCCTTTCCCAAACAGAATCGAGGGAGCTCACAGTATTTAAAAATACCAGGAAACAAACAATCACAAAAACATGGACGTGACCTTTTTCCTTTTCCCAACTTTCTCTTCTCCTTTTTCACCAACCCCCCAGCTTTCTTCCCTTTTCCTTCCTTCCCTACTCCCTCACATCCCAATTCTCCTAACCCCAGCTCTCCTTGGGAAACCCACCTACCGGTAATTTCCCTACGTCTTCCCGTTCTTTCCCCCACTCATGCTATTATGCACCCCCTTTTTCTTCTCTGGGCTTCCTTTCGCTCCTTTTCTGTTTTCTCGAACAATGCTTACGCTTAAGATCTAGCCACAGATGAAATGGTGAGATATTGCCTTGTCTAGCTAGCAGTGAATGAGTGGGCAAGCTTAGCTAGGGACTGTTTTATTTTTATTCCCTTTTCTTTCCTCATTTTGTTAACAATCTATTTTGTTGCACCTTTCTCTCTCACCTTTTCATCTGTCCTTGCCAAACTGCATAGCCATTGCCCACTACACAAAACAAATTAGTTTTCCCCTGTATGAGCACGTTACAAAAACACACTCAGTCACATTTGCTAGCATTAAATCAAAAGTTACCCCACTGATATCTCTGAATTTCAGGTATATTACTAATTTATTTGTGTGTGAACATATTACTTAAAAGGTAAAGAAAATGACTTGACATTTCAGGACTTTGACATTTTCCATTGCTATTAATAGGCCCATAAAACTGTCATTTGGGGTGCTATTTACACATGAATAGATGCTTATTAATTACAGATTATATCTAATCTATATTAGATATAAAAGGTTAGGCATTATATTTGCTTCCGCTTTTGAGGAAATCTAAAGCCAGCAGACAAGGAAAACCTTTTGAAAATAAAATATGAACTTTAAACGGGATTTTTAATCTCCCAGAGACTTTCAGATGGCAAAATCCTGCCGCCAAGGAATCTAGAAATCATTTTCTACAATCAATATTTATTTATTTAAAAATTGTTATTTATTTATTTTACTATTACTTAACTTATTTATTTATTTGACTGTTTATCAATCTATCTCTTTATTTATCTGTGCTCTTTGTAGGCACATTTTCAGTGCATAACAAATGTTCTCTTCTGTGGTATAGAAAGTTTGTAATTCATGTGTTGTTAATTACATGCAAATAGAAAGCGCCTTCCTACAGGGCAAGGTTATGAATGTTAATGAGCTCTTTTTCAAAATTTGATGGGCTATATTAGAATGCAGATGGAGACAAAGATTTGCAAAGATGATGCTGTTTAGGAGTGAGCATATTCAGGACACTCAATCTGTGCAAGGAATGGCATGATAAATGAAGGCTGTAGTCACTCCTTCACACACACACACACACACACACACACACACACACACACACACACACACACACACACACACACACCCCAAGTGATCACTGATGGATCCTCACAGCTCAGTTGGTCATGAGTCTGGTATCCACAGGACCAGTGAACAGTTATAACTGCATGTGATCTACACCATAGTGTTTGTTCAGCTTTTTCAGCCTCAGCCCTTCAAGCCATAGATGTAATAAATGGAAGAACTGAAAATTGTATCAGTGATGGGGAAAACAGAAGAAGGGCATAGACTCTGATTCCATTCTGTATTTTTCAGGTTGCATGCCTGTGTGAAAAAACAACATACCCCAATCCTACTCAACTCCCCATGCGGCAATGCAGCTGCACCAATACAGTACCCACTGAATCCTGCAGGGGGAGTTTCGGCCTCCAGATACTTCCTTGGGGTGGGAACATTTGTTCCCCTGCCTTAGGGTAAGCCCATGCTGGGCTGCTGGGTCTACTCAGACCTGCACCAGATCTATAGCTGGTGCAAGTCCGCATGGACCCAGGTCAGGGGATCAAAACTAAGAAGGGGGTTAGAATATTGGCGTGAACCACTGCCATCAATACTGCCCCTTTCCTGGTCCCGATTCACCATCCTCCCTGCTTCTATCACCACATCATTCCTCTCCCTCCCCACCTCCCTCCAACCCCCTGTGCCAACTTAATGGTGCTGGCAGGTGTCCCTGGTCTGCTGGCATGCAGACCTGGTTGCTCACTGCTTGCAGCTGCGGCCCAGTCATGCCGAATAGCTTGTTACCCTTTGCAACAGCCATAAAGAGCCTTATGCCACCAGAACAAACGTTCCGACAGCAAAAGTCCCGCTTAGGATTGGGATATTTGGTAGGGTTGTGTGAATGATGGCAATGAGACGAGCAGTATGGAACTGTGGTCAACCACTGTTTCCTGGGTGCCCCATTCAGCAATGATGTCATCGCTAAGTGACAGAACAGTCCGATGCATTGTCAGCCCAGTGGATGGCAATTTATAGAAAGGATGCCGGGGTGAGGGAGGGCTGGGAAAGTTAAAGAACAAGGAGCAAAAGAGGGCAGCAGAGGAGAGGCGGAATAGAGTAGGGGGAGGCAGAAAAGACAAAGGAAAAGGCCAGGAAGGGTGAGCCTACAGCCAAATCAGAGGTGGGAAAATAGGGACTACTGTAGGCAAATGGAGGGGACAGATGGAGAAGAAGGGGAAGAAGGAAGGTACAGTATATGCAAAAGAGGGAAGGAGGGTGAGGGGCACAAAGTGAAGGGAAAGGAGAGAACTAAAGAACCTGGGGAGGAGAGGAGGGGGACAATGGAGGCATCCCATTGGGGACCCCAGACAGCCATGGAGTGGGGTCCCTAAGCTTGCCTGGAACTGGATGCTAGCCCCAAGGAATGGAAGTCAGGAATTAGGGCAACTTTTTCCCATTGAAGGAGGGCCCAGAAAAGAGCACCTTTCTGAGCAGAAACAATTCATACCTATGTGAAGTGAACAACATATCATAATAAGGACTATTTGGGACTTCTGAATGATGGCTCTCACTGTATGAAAGATGTACCCCCTCACTCTTCTGTAATTCCCCAGCAATAAAACCCCTGTGAGCAGCAACTTAAAAGTTTTCCTCTGTACCTAACTAATCTGTGGCCCACATTGTTTGATGTGAATCTCTCTCCCATGAGAGGATGGGTGAGGGGTGCCCAAAGTTTGCCATTCTGTTCTTTGCCACTTTCCAAAACAGAATATGGGTGATTCCATAGGATCATGCACTGAAATTGAGAGGGGCAGACAGACCCATTTGCATTGCTTCTCGGGATGCTCTGCCTTCTAGCAAATATAGACACTAACCCAAAAAATCTCCTGCTTCATCCGTCATGCTGAGTTACAACCACCAAGTCCTTACAAACCACATGTAACACACAATAAGTTGCAACATGCACAGCTACTCAGTTTTAGCTTAACTCTTAGTATGTTTTTCTGATCTCTTGGGTTTTTTGAGATAGTTGGGCTGTACTTATGCAGTTTTACATGTTGTTGAGGAGTGCTAATGCATCCATTTTATAAGGTTTGATTAATTCAATTTGCTTTATGGTGTGGATATATTATATGGTGTATACGAGCTGGCACGCTTTGTGTCCTAGTATGTCGGTTGATTGTGCTGCATTTTTATGTGTGTAGCGAGTTTAAGTTACAGCTTCCAGGTGGCATTCCATTGTAAATTGTATTTCTTCTTAAGAAGGCAGTATCACACTGAAATGCACTGGACTTACTATTGTGCAAATTTATTTTATTCTTCAGTTAAAGCATCATTTTGAGGCTTTATCTCCTCCCCCACATTGTTTTTTTTAAATGATTTCTATGGTTTTAAGATCCATGGATTTTGGCACACAATCTCATTGGGCATGTTCCATCCAAAAGTGAGCACTTTCAAGTCCAATTCATTTAATGGGAAAGTAGGTAGTTAAGTAGATTCTTAAATATCTCTCCTATTGAAACCAATGACACTGAAAATCTCAAATTTAAGTCTCAAGTTGGCAGCAACACCAAAACATACAAAGGAGGGGCCACTGAATTCTATCTGCTCTCTTCTGCCATCGCTTCCTAGCTATTTATATGACAACACATATAACGCAAGGCTACTGTCACGCACAAGAACAAGGGATGTGTTTAATCCCAATGATCCTTTCCATGAAGTGAATAACCCAGCTTGCATCAGTGATGGGTGGCAGGGGAGCAGCAGATTTGGGGTGCCCCTTCGCCCTGAATTTTCAGCTGCCTCCCTCCAGCCCACTGCACACCAAGCCACATCGATCCTCTTCCCATTTGCTAAAAAGGTGAATGGGAAGCAATGAGCTGCCTCACTTTTCTTGTGCCTTCCTGGCACTGTCGTTTTAAAACGGACCGCACAAGAAAGATTTGACGTGAGAAAAGAAAAGAAGCAGCCACTCAGCTGACTCTTTTCTAGTTTCCCTTTACATAAAATAGAAAGTGCAGTGCACACTGGGATGTCCCAGCATGACCTGCACTTCCTGTTTGTCTAAAAGGATCATGCAAGAAGGAGCGGGGTAAGTGATTGCTTTTCTTCCATGGAGGCAGTGGCTGTGGCTCCAGCCTCAAGCGCTGGATCAGGTTCAGCTACCAGTATCTCTGTCCCCTTTTATTAAGGTAAAGGTATCCCTTGACAATTAAGTCCAGTTGTGTCCGACTCTAGGGAGCGGTGCTCATCTCCGTTTCAAAGCCGAAGAGCCAGCGCTGTCCGAAGACCTTTCCATGGTCATGTGGCCAGCATGACTCAACACCGAGGCACATGGAACGCTGTTACCGTCCCGCTGACGCGGTACCTATTAATCTACTTGCAATTTCTTGCTTTCGAACTGCTAGGTTGGCAGGAGCCGTCGCACGGATTCGAAATGCCAACCTTTCGATCGACAGCTCATGGTTCAGTGGTTTAACCCACTGCGCCACCCACTGGTTTTTATTAACTCCCCTTAAATTTTCCTACCTTTCACCTTCTGGCTAATTGCTTCTGAGTTTATGGCCAACCCTCCTCTCCAAATCCATCAGCACTTGGTCCAGCTATACTTCAGGTTCCTGCAGACAGAACTTGCAAGTCTTGACTTTTCATTTTTAGTTGCCAATACAAATGGGGATATTTATTTGGACTTACCCCTCCATCCCAAGATAGCATGCTAATTTTGCTCCACTCTGTCTTTCCCCATCCCTGGTCACCAAAAATAAGTTTGAACTGTAAAAGTCTCATACAGCTTCCAGCAGATATTCAGACTTGGACCCCAAGGAAAAATTAGTGAATTATTCCCTGGGGTTGTTGCGGGAGGGAGCATGATAAAAATTCATAAGGGCTTTGTACTCTCAGTACCTATCAAAAAGGCTAATAATAGCTTTACAAATCAATATTGTTGGAATCGATAGGTTACACTTTTCCTCCAAGCTATTTTCTTTAGCCTGAAGATTAAAAACCCAAAGTATACGGTGAGAGATTTAAGATCTGATCTAAAACACCCTGCCTTAAATTATGATAATCAGGACTAAAAACAAATGCACCATTTCCCACATAATAAACTTGCTGCTGAAACTTATATATCAACATGGAAAACTGCTTACTAGAGTATCTTCTTACATAATAGCTCTTACTGAAAATGAAAATAAATAAACCTACTCATGTAAGGAATGCTACCAAGTACTTCTTCAAAACTTCCAAACGCATGAATGGATTAAGGACTGCCATTGTCCCTTCCACTAATTCCATGCAGTATGGTATTAATCTTATCAAAAGAAATAGAAGTTCACTGGAAGTAATAACAAACCAATAAGAAACACACACGCCAAATTATCATGGCTGCTTGACAGAGTAAGTGGCTGCCTCCAGCAATGAATTCTGGGACCCATTAAAGGGCAACCAACTATCTGTTATTCAATTTATTATTACATTCTATTACTAGCAAATTCAGCTTGCAGTCTCCTGCCTGCTGCCTTCTCCGCACGGAATGGCTCCGACGGCGAGGAGGCAGGGCCACCTCCTGCCAACTTGTAAACGGGACTAGGACAGGGCACAACCTACGGTACGGCCCCCACTTGAGCGGCGCCTCTGTAGTCAGTATCCCAAATTTGGGAAACAACCTTGTGATCCTGGCATCTGTGTTGGCTTCTACACATGTACACTTATTTGAATTGTACATCCACATGTCTGAGGGCATCAGAAGTGGAAGAGACAACTGGAGGGTATGAAGGAAAGGTGTGCAGTCCCCCCCATCCTGTGTAGGGGAGTGCCAGAGCTGCTCACTCATGAGGCCAACTGAAGGCATGTGAATGAACCATAGCAACACATTGATACTTCTTGTGATTTTGTTAGGGAGTACATCATAATGGGGATGTATCTGCACCTAGCTTTTGTCAGATAGCTGTAGCTCAGGGGTGTCATACATAAAGCATGCAGGCTGGATGCAGCCCCTGGAAGCTCTTTATCTGGCCCCCATGATAATTGGGCTCTCCCAGCTCTGCCCTTTCAGCAGCGCTGCTCTGCCAAGGCTCTGAGAGGGAAAACGGGACGGAGGCCTCAGAAGGAACACTACAGGGGAAGGGGCAGACCAAGAGGAGTGATAGAAGGAGATGCTGCCGAGGTGCTGGGAGAGTGCTTTCAGCAGTACCGCTTCTGCTGAGGCATCGCTTTGCAGACTCGTCTCAGCTGCTGAGCTGCAAACTGATGCTGCAGCAGAAGCAGCGCTGCTGTAAGCCCATGTGATAATTGGGCTCTCCCATATTTTGAAAATATGATCAAGATTTGCACATTTTCTCTTCTGTCATTTGAAGCTAATGAGTTTCTATGTGAGATATTTTTTACCATCATCTGCTTAATGACATCACTTCCTGCTTAATGACGTCAATTCCAGCCAGAGGCGTAAGTAGCCCTGCCAGCGCCCGGAGGAAGGGGGCGGGTCCTAAATGACGCGATGCGCCCAATGCGTCGCTGAACATGCCCCCCACCGGTTTCCTAGCCATTTCAGTGCCCTTCGAGCTCCAGGGAGGGCGGGGGGGCCAAAAGTGCGAGGGTGTGTGCGCCCCCCGCGATGGTGAGTGCACCCCCCCACGCCTGCGAGTGGAGCAGTTGCTCCACGCGCTCTGCCCGAGTTCCGCTTCTGCTTCTAGCCCTCAACAGGCACCATGAAAGCTATTTGGCCCTTAAGCTATATAAAATTATTTTAACACCCCTGCTCTAGCCAGAGGAGGTACCATGCATGCAAATAAATTATTTGGGAAATGGTTCCTTCCCTAGTCCAACTGTCAATGTTGCATGTGCATGGGAATGCTTCTGAAATTCTTTATACCCAACTTTCTTCCCAATTTTGGAGTCATTACTCCAAATTACCTCGTGTTTCCAAAGTGACATTGATGCCTTAGGAATTATCCAGTTTTCTAGTGGGACAGGAACAAAGGACAGAATAAATAAGATGAATAGAATGAGCGCAATGTTTCCATCTGTATGTGTACATAGGCTTGTTCAGAAAATGAGCAATGGTGCTGATCAACTTTTGGAAAGTGAGCTCAGAGGACTGGCGTTAGTGTAGCTAGACTGAGACTATCATATCTAATTTGTAATTGGATTTGGATTTTTCACTTCAGGCACCAAAGTAATTTGTGCCAGCTCTGACATTCAGACCTTCTACTTTAGAGTAGGTACCAAAAACCAATGAAATTGAAAGAGAGAATGGGAATTGCATGTGAGGTGCCTGGATCAAGTCTTCTATCACTTCAGTGCCAACTTGAAATGGCACCTTCCATTTCCCAATTGTTGTATTTAAAACGGTGTTTCCTTGAAAAGAAGCCAGCAAATGAAAATTCTCCGAACTGGCAGCCGTGAAAACATTACTGGCATGTTTAGGTCTTTTCTTCGCAAATCTCTATCATTTTGTTTGATTGCAGGTCTACCCAAGTCTGTCGAAAGAACCTGAATCACTCCTGCAGGGGCTGCAGCAAGGCTGCTGTGGTCCAACAAGGGAGAAAAGGGAAGCTTTTAATCCCAGCGCATTTTCTATGCGATTTATGCTTGGACAGAAGAACATTCTAGTTTTCCAGCATTGTAATGTAGCTGGGATGATGGTATGTCAGTCTGAATGATTTTGCTAGAATTGTGATAACATTATACAGTGGCCAGCTCTTGGGATTATGCTATTGTTTCACATTTAATTACCAAATTATCGCATTTTTCCCAAGCTTATGTTCATAAATTGAATCTATTGTCAATCATTTGACTTCTCCTGAATAGCAGAAAGGTGCCTAACAACATCTACTGCCAATTACTGCCGGTCTTGTTTTTCTACACAGCTGTCCGTGGAATTGCAAAAGGTAATATTTCTTTCCTTGCAAGCACCAATTCAAATCCCGTTTGTTTTTGTTTGTCATCTGCAAACAGAGACGTTTCCTTTTTAGTTTTTGCTCGCTTTCTGTACGTGACTGAACCTTTCAAATTATTCAGGAAAGGCCAGGGAAGAACTTTCATTATCATCGTATTTGGAGTCGAAAATGAGCTTTGAGTTGCATCCCATTGAACACAAACTGCAGTTAAATTACACAGTTTAAGGGACAGTAATAAAGCACACTTGACGGCAATGCCTTAATCTTTTAGAGAATGATTCTGCATAATATCCAGAAAAAGTGTGCTGTTTGCGTTCAAAATGAAATAAATGAAATAGAGATCTTAAACAATATCCTCAAGTTAATCAGGTTCTTTTGGACAGAGAAGTGGGAGAAGATTGGCTTTTTAAAAAAAATCTAGTAGCAGATGTCTCAGGTTCCTAAGTGGCGCTATTTCCCCTGTTCTATAATCCAGGGAAAATGAGTTTGTGTCAACAATCTTTAGCTACTATGTGGTAATCATATGGATGATAAATATAGTCTTTTTCCCATTTTTTCAGCTCACACTTATGAATCAAGCAAAGCATTTAATTTGTATTTCCGATTTGGGGGATTATGCTAATTTGCCCTTCACCAGTAGCATTGTTAAACCAGTGTGGGAAGTGCGGGCTGCAATCCCCCCCCCGCGAGGGGCGGAGCGCTCATTGTTCCAAGCAGTCGGAGTGGTGAGCGGGGCGCTGGAGGGCCCTCCCGCCCACCATTGTCTACGTTTGGCTCCAAATCAGAGCCATTCCGGAAGCGGGGGTGATGTCAGGATGTGGGAGTGACACGATAATGTGGGGGTGTGCGTGCAGCGTCATCACGTCATCCCTGCACTAGGCTGGCCCAGTGACCTCTGCCCTTCACAGTGCTGAGTAGTGCTTCTTCCAGCTAGCAGGATGTATGCAGTAGTTAGTAGCCACCAGACATCAAATCACATTTAAACAAACATCTTCTAGCATCATTAGTACTAGTTTAAAGGGATAACTTGAATTATTAGCATTGCAAAAGCATACAGGCGGTTTCTCTCTTCACTTGATGCAATGCAACTGCATTTCTGCTCCAGGCAAAGTAGGGAATCTAACTCCCATTACTGATTGAGAGTATCATGTTAGGGGGTGATAGAGTAGCTATTCAAATGAGGGCTACAATCCAAAGGAAAATTATCTGGGAGCAAGTCCCACTGAACGTATTAATGAATATGCATAGATTGGGCTGTGAGGCAGTAAATATGTACAAGCGTTGGCTTTTGTGTGCAGCAGCAGGCCTTGCAGAGCTAGGAATGTCAATCATTACAAGATAGGAGCCAAGTAAACCTGTTAGAAGTGGAACGTGACAAGGCTAATGTGGCAGCTTACTATTGCCAGCCTTTTTGGTTTATACATTCTTAGGGCAAAAGCAGAGGTTACTGCAAACATGAAAGATGGTCTTTTAATGTCTCCCCCCCCTAAATAGTGCACTGAAGGGAGCACAAAATGGCATGAAACCATATTGGGGGAGGCCCCACCACAGGTCGCACCACAGCCCCTCCCTTTACATGCAATGTCTATTCCATTTAAAGCCAATGGAAGGTGTTTTTCCCCAATAAAAATAATGCAGGGGCATGATCAGGGTGAGAACAGCAGGGGGGCAAGACAATAAAGCCTTTCTTTCCCCCCCCCTGATTTTGTGTTGTTTTGGGCACCTCCAGCATGCTAGTTTGAGGGAGAGGAAAAAAAAACTCAACACATTTTTAACAACATCTGATTTGGCCCTTAGTTAGTTGCGATGCTCAAAAGAAATCTCAAGGTTCTTCCATTAGCAGTAGTGGAACTAGTGTGAGACAGTTGGGACACATACCCAATGCATAATCTGAACAAAATAGAAAAAGATCATGTAATATATTGGTATTTCTTAGAAGACTGGCCAATCCTATCTGGGCCAGCTGCCAGCAGAACGTGTGCTCCACTTGCAGCGATTGCCTTGCAGAAGTCATAAAAGACGCTCCGGCAGCACGTATAGTAGCGAGCTGCAGGAGCTCCAGTGGGAAGGCCAGAGTCTTCCCGCGCCTGCCAGAGAATCGCTGTCCACCTGACAAGGCAGGTAGGATGACAGGGGAGGTGGAGTGGGGTGGGGGATGGCAGAACAAGTCTGGGAAGGGGACAGGTTCGGTGGCAGTGGTGGCCGCTGAATCCTAGCCTCCTTTCTGGTTCCAATCCCGCAGTGCAGGTCCACACGGACCTGCGCCAGTAAATTCACTATAGCAGGTCCAAATAGACCTCTCCACTCTGAGAAGGTTTACCCTCGGGTAAGGGAACGCATGTTCCCTTACCCAGAGGAGACCGCCGCAACTGCAGCCGTAGTCATTTTGGTGTTGCTGCATTGGCGGGGGGAGGGATAGGCTATGGCTATAAAATTACATAAGGCACAATCCAGCCAAAGTGACCTCACTTTTCAGTCTTGGCGATTTCAATGGCAAAGATTTAAGCAGGTGCTTAACGCTGTCATTTAAATCAATCGGATTTAGGTTTAACTTTGCTTAGCCTGAGCAGTAGAAATCGGGGTCTCAGCAGCAGTACTGTGTTCCAACTTTCACCCAAGCAGATTGAGCACAAGTCATTCAAAATCATTGAGCAAACATCTCTGAACTATCAGCTATACAGAAGCCTAGCAACAGTTCTCTCTTCACTGGCACGACACAGTAGCATTCTTGTTACAATAACATCTAGGCCAAGGATTCTCAACCAGTGGTACTAGTACCACTGCTGGTACTTCGGCCGACTGCTGGTGGTACTCAAACTGCCAGACTACCAGAATCCTGCTCCAATGTGGCGCTTTTGGCAGTGCATTTTCACTCCCAAAAGGCTCCTGCCTTTGCCCGAGCCTCTCAGGAATGCTGAGAAGGGCCCCCACACCCGCCCAGAGCCTCCTACCTGCGTTTTCTGGCCTCTGAAAACCTGCAAACCCGGAAGTAACTGGCGATGATGTCACTTCCGGTGGTACACAGTAGGAGAGTGGCACCGGAGGTGGTACAAGACGTCTGGCTCAGTTAGTAGAGCGATTGTCTCACAAATGCCTGAAGATCTGAAGGACGGCAGTTCAAGGCGGCCTGAAGTCTGTCGGAGAGCTGCTGGCACGCCGAGTTGATAAGTTGCAGAGCCTCTGTGGGGGAGTGGAGCTGCGGCTGCAACGCTTGAGTTACAATCAAGGTTGCCTGTGTTATCTGAAGCTGAAGCGTGCTGAGGCAAACGCCAGAGAGAGAGAGAGAGAGAGAGAGAGAGAGAGAGAGAGAGAGAGAGAGAGAGAGAGAGAGAGAGAGAGATGGACTGTGAAAGCAACATCTAGAATGAAGGGTTCTATGAAAGGTTAGAACGTTATTACAGTATATTGTAAAAACCCCTTGGGGTTTAGAACAGCCTGCCCATGTACACCGCCTTGAATTAAAGTCGGAGGAGAAATCCAATGACCAGAAAGGCAATTTATTTATTTATTTATTTATTTATTTATTTATTACTCGGCCGGAAAGAGGTTGAGAACCCCTGATCTAGGCCCAAATAAAGGACATTTATTTATTCTAGCTCAATAAAGACAAACAAACAAAACACCACCCATGGAATTTCAGAAGGCACATAAAGGTTTCCTACTTTCAGCCGCCTCGTTCTGTCACAGCTAAATTGCATTCTTCACCTAAATATAGCTTACTGGCCCTGCATACATGTAAATTGGGGTCACCAAATATTTTAAATTATTCTATCCATCATAATGATGTCTCTAGAAGTCACTGTATTATTGTGTATTGCAGAAGATTCCTATGAAGCAGTTAAATTGCAGACCCTCATATAGAACAAATTCAAGACCTGTGAATACTAATTGAAAATGTTTTTTGTATCAAAAGGTGTAGTACAATTTCATCCAATTAGGAACCAGCGACAAAAATGGCATTTCATTATGCCTCATTGAGGACTTCATGGCCGTTATGAATTTTCCTCATGTATATCGCTGACATAATGCAGTCTTTTATTAAATACAACTTATACAGCTTTATTAGAGGAACAGTTTAAAACTCATTTTCTAAGTGGTAATTGTCTTTTTAATCAAAACCAAGGTGGCTGTGTTGGTCCATTAGAACAAAAAAATCACAGGAACAATAAAATAATAATTATATTTGGGCCAGTGTTCACAAACTCTTATGCAGGCTTGCAAGTTACACAGAACTCCTTGAGCTTGAAGGGAGAGAGTGGGGAGAAAAAAATTCTGAGGATTAGGTTCTAAGTGCAGTTTTTTAGGAGACTTAACAGCACAATCCTAATCAAGACTACACACTGAAGTAAAGTAAGTGTGTATGGAATTGCAGTACTTACTTCTGAGTAGACATGCATAGGGTTGTGCTGTAAAAGAGGACGCTCCTCCACACGTCAGATTATAAATGACCTTGTGCCAAAGTTTCCAAATTGCAGAGTGAAGCTGGGACAAAGAACCAAATGGAGGTTCTGATCAAAGACCCAGGTCACTTACAAAGCAGAGAAGAGAAGTGAATTCCAACTGTGACAATCCTTATATTAGCAGAGCTAATATTTACAGGGCTCTTCCTAGGACTTGATTGATTAGCAAAGCCGGAAATCAATTTTACACAGCCAAGTTGGTAGTGTTATTTTGAAAGCTAGAGGACTAGATGTTGTAAAACAATGGATGGTTAGCAATCCTAACACTCATGGCTGAATCTACTTGATAGGATTGAGCTACTCATTTACCAGCAGCTATCAGAGCATATCGACATTTAAAAAATTAGGTGGTTTTTCCCAGCCCTAACTGGAGATGCTAGAGATTGAGGGGGATGGTCCAATCCTACATATTTATTTATTTAATTTATTTAAAGAATTTATACCCCGCCTTTCTCCCGAGGGCACTCAAGGCGGCTGGGCCAACGCTGGGCCAACATAGCACTGGGCCAACGTCTTGTGCCAGCCCAAAGGTGTTGCAAAAGCTGCCGTAAGGCAGTTGCGCCAGCTCCAGGCCGGCGCAGAGGCTTACACCTGCCCCAGAGCGCCAAATCCACACGGTGGGCAGTGAGGAGCCAATAAGTGTGTGTCGCTATGTACGGAGGCATTCTGGGGCAGGGGGAAGGGTGGGGGGAAGTGGGGAGAAGGGTTCTGGGGAGTGCGGAGACAGAGGTGGACTGGACAAGGGAGGGGGAGGGATTGGCGGCAGCAGCGCACACTGAATCCTGCCCCTGGCTAGTTTGCCCTTCATGGGACTCCTGGATTTGTGCCAGTGAAATAGCTGGCACAGATCTGAGGAGACTCAATCGAATGACTGGGGCTTTGTGCCCGCCTCTTTGCGCTCTGGATGCAGCGTTGGCTGCACCGGTCTAGCTGCATCACAGGGCGTAAAGTTAGGCAGGATCGGACTGTGAATCAGGACATTCTGCAAACAAAGCACATGCTCTTCCACTGAGCTGCAGCCTTTCTCCCAAATGGGGGTTAGGGGGTAGGATGGCACATAGAGGAAAAATGTATCATCATCCCCTCCCACCTGCTTCAACACACCAAACCTCCACCCCCTCCTCCTTTAATCTGCTTGGCAGTGATCACCACTTGCAGACCTGGGTCTGCCACTATTATGTCTAGCTCCGCCATAAGATTAATGCTATAAATGAAGCACCATAGACAGCATATCAGAGGTCTGTGTATTAAGCAGGTACTATGATAGCCCACATCTCTTCTTCCTGCTTCCCTTCTGCTTTTTTATCTGTGTTACCTGCTGCTTCCCTTGGCTCTTTTCCAACAATAGTTCACCCACTGATTTCATCAATAATGAGATCTCCTGTTACACTTCCAATGTCACCCAGAAAGGAGGATTTCTGAAGAATGAATTGAGCAGCTGCTGCTTAGCAGGGAGGAAAAAAAACCCCAGCAACTTGGCACTTGGCAACTGTACATGTCTACAAAGTTTAATAATTGAAAATGGTCTGGCAGGAATAGCCCAATGGAAAAGTCCCTTATATGCCATCTTCAAAAAATAACCCAATCATTTCAACATTGTTTATTCAAGACAGTGGTATTTTATTTTCTTCCTGGTTATCCATGCTCTAAAGGTATTTTTTTTCTCCTTCATCCAGGTCTGAATATCTGTATTTAAATGAAAATTCCTTGAAAAAAAGTCAAGGTTCCTGAGCAGACTGAGCAACCGTAACTGTAGTAGCTCAACACCTGTGATAAGCAAACAGTTTTGAGAAGAACGGGTTCATATTTCCATGCAAATTAATTTTATGAACATAAATGGGATGAGTTTGTTAATAGATATTTGCTTTGGGAAAGCTGAATTAAAATAACCATTTGATGGGATATTCAAGCAGACGTTAGTTAACCAAAGAAGCATTTTGAGGATGAAATCATGCATTACTTATGTTATCCCGCCTTTTCTCCAAAGAGATGGAGACAAACATTATTCCCTTCCTCTTGATCATGCATAACAATCTGTTAGAGTTGAAGATGATGACTGATCCAAGGTTAGCCTTACCAGATCCCCCCCAATGCAGGGGGGGACAGAAGCGATACTGGCCGGTACACGCCGGGACTGGGGGCGTGGCTGGGGGCGTGGCCGGGGGCGGGGACTTCCTCCCTCGAGGCTGGGAGCTCTCCGGAACAGCCCGAGTAAACTCGGGCTGTTCCGGAGAGCTCCCAGCCTTGTCGTGTATTTGCGCCAGACTGGGAGCTCTCCGGAACGGCCCGAGTTTACTTGGGCTGTTCCGGAGAGCTCCCAGCCTGGCGCAAATACACGACGAGGCTGGGAGCTCTCCGGAACAACCCGAGTTCACTCGGGCTGTTTCGGAGAGCTCCCAGCCTTGCGCAAATACGCGACGCGCTGGGAGCTCTCCGGAACAGCCCGAGTTCACTCGGGCTGTTTCGGAGAGCTCCCAGCCTTGCGCAAATACGCGACGAGGCTGGGAGCTCTCTAGAACAGCCCGAGTTCACTTGGGCTGTTTCGGAGAGCTCGTAGTCTCGTGCAAATACGCGACGAGGCTGGGAGCTCTCCGGCCTCGTCGCAAATACGCGACGAGGCCGGAGAGCACCTAAAAAAGTCCCAGCTGGCTGGGACAATGAGGAGACCGGCCGGGAGCCCGGGATTGGGCTCCCGAACTGGGATTGTCCCGGTCATTTCCGGGACTATGGTAAGGCTATCCAAGGTCAATCAGGAAGCTTTGATAGGAGATTTGAACACCTGTCTCTCCAGTCCAAGTCCAACACTCTAGCTACTATACCACACTGGCACACAAAGTAGACACCAGTGTCTCAATAGTCTATATAGGAATAATCTATACCAGTGTTTCTCAAACTGTGGTCAGGACCCACTTGGTGGGTCACGACCTGATTTCTGGTGTGTCTCAGGTGATGGAAAGATCAGACAATTGCCACAAGCCCTGAGGCTATTCAAAGATTAGATAGCTACTAATTGCCATTCAAAGAGCTGAGCTCTTGCAGTTTGCAAGATAGCTGCTAATTACCCTGCAAGCAGCTGAGCTCTTTACTTGTAAATAAATATGTTTATTTCTAGATCACCTTTTTTTAAGCTCATAAAGCTAGGTGGGTCCCCATAGAGTGTCATTTTAAAAAGTGGGTCCCGGTGTTAAAAAGTTTGAGAACCACTGATCTATACTATATAGGTACCTGTGGGGTATTTCCTCCAGGCCTAGTCCAAGTCCAATCTAAGCAGCAGCAGTTAAATAGGGCATGGTTAGGTCATCAACTGTCAAAGTTAGAGGAGGAGAGGATAAAGAGAGAGTCAGATCTGAATGAGGAGAGCCCTGTTTCCTGGGACATTTGAAATACCAGGCTCTAGAGGCCAAATCTGGATGGGTGAGATATTTCTCAAGCAGTGGCCACAAGCAGCAAACCAGCCCTAATGAGGCAACACCCAAGGGGTTGTTTCTTTGGGGTCACTCCTTCAGTGGTGACTCAAGAGTCAGAGCCACCACCACCCCATTAAGGGTATGTAAATTTGCATATTCTTCCCCATTTAGCCTTGCTTCCGTTCCCTCCCCTCCCCTTCCCCTGTTGTTTCCCTATGCACATTCATATGTGCCCTAGATTGGAACGTGTGTATACCAGGATCTTGACCCAATAGGTGTAGCACACCACCCAAGATTGGCATTCAAAAGAGCTAAATAGCCATAGCACTAGCTGAATACAAGAGACATTGGGGTCATAACAGAATATTTATGAAATTATTAAACATAAACGTGCGAAAGGGGTTAATAAACTTCATAAACCACCACCACAATCACATAAAACAGTAGTTCCCAAACTTTTAGCACCGGGACCCATTTTTTAAAAAATGACACTCTATCGCATGGTGGTCCAATGCGTGGCCCACTGCCTGCATGCGGCCCCCAAAGGCCTCTGCTGCGCACCCCGGCTGCTCTTGGAGCTCCCCTCACCCGCAGTCACCCATGCTCCCCTGATGATCGGAAAGGCGGTCGGGAGCCGACCGCCTTTTCGATCTTCAGGGGAGCGTGGGTGGGGCATGCTAGGCAGCGGGGCATGCATCGGTCATTATTATTAATTAATTAATAATTTAATTTATTGTGCAGCCCCCGGGTTTCATGTTGAAGTTCGCATATGGCCCTCGAGGTACGAAACGTTGGACCACCCTGGGACCCACCTAGCATTATGAGACTTTTAAAAAAGGTGATTCTAGATTCTAGAATGAAACAATATATTTATTTATTTACAAGTAATTATTTATTTACTTATTTATTTGCAAAAAAACGTAATCCATTTCTTGTAATGAGGCAGCCCTAATGAATAGCCTCAAGGCTTGAGGGGCTTAGTTCTTGACCAGCCTTCACCTGCCCTCGCTACTTGTCATTGATAGACTTGGAAAAAAACACTCCAGAAAAAAGTCGCTCAAACATTCATCTCCCTATATTTACACAAGCTTGCAAATTGCAGGAGCTCAGCAGTTTGCAGGGCAATTAGCAGCTATCTTGCAAACTGCAGGAGCTCAGCTCTTTGCAGGGCAATTAGCAGCTATCTGATTTTTCAATAGCCTCAGGGCTTGAGACAATTAGTTATCTGATCTTTCCATCACCCTGTCTTCATTGGAGGCTCTGTGGGACCCACCAGAAATCAGGTCACGACCCACCAAGTGGCCCACAGTTTGAGAAACACTAACATAAAATAAGCCATGACCAATCACAACCACATAAAATAAGCCTCTTTTGTATTGGATCTAGCAAGGAAGGACCCAATACAACAGAGGGTCTCCTTTGCTAAAAACAAAACAATCCAAGTGGAAACAGACTTGGAGCCAAAGGCACAACCAGCCTGGGAAGTGGGAGCACTAGCGTCACTACAGGGGGGGCGGAGCTGTAAGTGCTGCGAGGGTGAGGGGGCGGGGCCGCTTCGTTCGCCTGTGTAAGGGAGGCTCGGATTTCAGCATCACTTACAGCTCCACCCCCCCCCCCTGTAGTGACGCTAGTGAGTGGGAGGAAAGCCCTTCTAACAGAAGAGGGGCAGAGTAGGAGGGGGGGCTATGCAAATCTCCTAGGCAGCTCCAGGGCAGGGAAAAAAATTGAGGAGTGGGGCAGGAGTTGCAATAGCCAAACGAACTCTATGAAGAAGGGGGGGGGGAAGAGGAGAGAGTCGATCCAGGGAGGGGAGGGGAGAAAAGAAAACACACACAGAGAGACAAGAGACAGATAGAGAGATTAAAACCAGTCCTTTAAAGTGAAGTATGCAAAGTTGTGATCACCCAAGGTGTAGAAAATCTGATCACTGCCTACCTAGCAATTACTACGACTTGTGTATACACAAAAAGCAATCTAATCATGCAGGGGGCGTCTCCCCCAAAGACTTGATGTAAAGCCACACCAGATGTGCAAAACACCACACCAGTGTCCTGAAAAACTAACCGGTTTGCTCATTATAATTAGGAATGGAGATGGAGTAGGCAAGGGAAAAGGGAGCTTGCTCAACCCAACTGCTCCCAGCTTGTCAAAAAGTGATTTCCCTTGCTGGAGGGTTTGTGGTACTATTGATTGGTACAATGTGAGCCTCCTGGGACTTAAACATCCAAAGAACAGTCATTTCTCCTGCCATTCGAATGCTCAGGAAAAGAACTGTTGCTGGAGCTAATTTCAAGCAGCACCAAAGAATGGTCATTTCAGGCTTGATCCCAAATAGCCAGAAAAAAGGACACTCTTTGGGCTCAAGGAACCAACCCAATATTTGCAGCAAGGACTGACTGGAGGCAGGTCAACTAAAACCAGCACCTGCAGCACACAGGAGGTCAGGAGAAACCCGTCTCTGCCCAAATTGGCACAAAAACAGAAGGTGGCAAAAGAAAGGAACCGGAAAAAATTAGTAAGTCTTTTTGCCTACTCAGGGCTCCTGCTGTATTTAATTAAGGCAGTTTTACCCAAGGGTGTATATATGCAACAGGAGTTAAACATGTACACCTGTGGGCTGGGAGGAAAGAGAATAGGGGATTAAGTTGGAATTATAGATAGTGTCTAGGGCAGGGGTTCTCAACCTTTTTTACCAACTGTACCCCCTGGCACGGTCAGATTTTTTGAAGTACCCCCTGTGCCAATTTATTAATTTAAGGGGTTGGGCACAACAGCCCAATCTGACAGGAAACGAAGGAGACGCTCTGGAGGTGCGTCAATTTGAGCACCAGGTAAGGAGTATGCGACCCCTGGGATACCTTCATTCAGTAATGAATGAAGGTATCCCAGGGGACGCCCTTTTTCAAGGGCTCAGGTGTCCAGCCCTTCATCCCAGACTGCCAGAGGCGGAAGACAGGGGATTTAAAGATCAGGCAGCCCCTGAGCCGGTGGCCTGTACCATTCTGGCCATGGGGGTGATCCGCAGACCGTAGGGCCTCAGGGTGAAGTCTGGTGCAGCCGAAGTTGGGAATGAGAATGAAGAGCTCAGGCCCTCGCACGTCTCGCGTTTTGTGCAAGAGACTATTTCACAACCTTCCTGAAACTGAGATGGGGGGGGGGTTTACGTAAAAGTAGAAACATCCTAAAATCAGCCCGCAATTGCTCTTTCGTTTTCCACATGTTCATCTAGCCAGATGTTGTTAAGTGGAACATGACCAGGTTGAATACGGCAGTCCTTTTCAGAAGCTTTCCATCTTCTAGGCTTAGCTCCAGAGGAGGGGGTGGTGATGGTAAAAGGGTCACAGGAAAAAGATGTCCTTTTAAAACCAGATTTGGGCTCCATGTTCTACTTGGTATTAACCATGGCAAAGGCACTTCTCAGCAGTCTTAGGGTATGTTAATCTTGTCCCTGACCATCAGTGCTATCTCTGCCCCCCACCAGGCTTGTCTGGTGTACTTCTTAGCTCTTAAGATCTGTCTCCTGTGTCTCAGGGTCTGAGCCTAAGGCCTGATAACCCCACCCAAATGAACGACATGATTATAAAATAATCTAGGTCTGCCTGTGCCTATCAGTGAATGCCCTGCATGTTTCAGTGAGTTCCATTTTAATCTCCTAGATTCTTGACATCAGAATTACTTGACAAATCACTGAAACTGCTTGTGGCATTTTGTTAACTAGCAATTATATCCAGGCCTAAAGCTGATTCACATAGCCCACTGCAATGTGGGCCAAGGATTCATGTTTAGCAACGAGAATGTGGTGATCACTTGAAATCCATCATTCAATACGCCATGAGCTGACTGGTTGCCTAAGCTGATTGGACATTTCCCTTTATGGGCAACTTAGCATGTGGAAAAGCAATCACATCTATGTATGCACGCATGATTCATTCTTGAGTTCTTTACTCTCCATTCTTTCATAAACGTTCACCTAACAATGGCTAACAATGATTTTGAATTATTTAGATATTCTTTAGGGAGAATCACAACAGAAACAGATAAACGGCTAAGAAAGGCATAAGAAAGGAACTGGAGAGAACAAGACTGATCACAAAATGCGTATGGAGGATTAGTACTTCTGAAAGGAGGGAACAGTGACCTGACCAAAGGGAACTAGGTGGAAAGATGTTAACTTTACCTGTCACCCTCTACAGTCTAAGAAGACAATTGTGGGTCAATCCAGGATGTTGTTTAATGTTGCTGTCACAGCAGTTCAGTTTTTGCTGCTGAGCAGACTGTTGTTCAGTTTATCTCTTCAGCAGTGAGAATTAGAGGTGTGCAGCCCCTACAAAGTGTAGTCATTCAGCCAGTAGCATAGCTGGCAGGGGTGGGGGCCCACCTCCCTCCTTGCGGCAGTGGAGTGGCCATTTTACGGCATCTCCATTAGTGAGGGGTGCCGCTCAGTGAGGCGGCAGCACATCCTGTGGTGGAGGGGCAGTCATGGAGGCCTCCTCAAAGTAAGGGAACAAACATTCCCTTACCTCGGGGCTGCATTGTGGCTGCATCAGTGCTGGAATGTTGGTTAGGATCAGACAGTATAGGATGTCTCCAATCTCTCATTCTATGCCTCAAAGTGCCTCCAGTCAGAGGCGTTTCCAGAGGCGTTCTTATATGGGGGGAGCAGGTGTGCTCCACCCAAGGCACTGAGTGGGCGAGTGGCGTGGCAGCCGGGCTCGGGGCTGCGCAGAGCGGCGCGGCACCAGAGCCCGGCTGGCGCGCCCCTCCAAAGCAGCGCGCCCACTCCGCGTGTCCCCGGCCTCCGGAGGCTGCGCTCCGAAGGCTGGGGATAAGCCCTCCTTAAAGTGACCGCCCCGTTCGGCAGTCGAGAGCTTTATGAAGAAGCCGAATGCGTCGCTGGGGTTTTGCGCATGCGCAAACCCTATAAAAGCCAGCGACGCATTCGGCTTCTTCATAAAGCTCTCGACCGCCGAACGGGGCGGTCGCTTTAAGGAGGGCTTATCCCCAGCCTTCGGAGCACAGCCTCCGGAGGCCGGGGACACGCGGAGTGGGCGCTCAGCCCCGAGCCCGGCTACTTGGGGGGGCACTCCAACCCCGCCCCCCAGGCGCCGGGAGGGCTGGGAACGCCACTGGGCGTTTCTATGGTAGGGGGCGGTACCGTAAGTTGCGCCCTGTCCTAGTCCCCGTTTACAAACCGGAACAAGGAGGCCCCGTCGCCTTCACCGCGTGGAATGGCTCTGATGGCAAGGGGGCAGGGCCGCCTTGTTCTGGTTTGTAAATGGGGACTAGGACAGGGCACAACTTACGGTACCGCCCCCCTACCATAGAAACGCCTCTGCCTCCAGTGAAGTGAGAGGCAGGTCAAGTGTGGCCTGGGGAACTGGTAAAAAAACTGTCTGTAGACAGACTTTGAGATCCAGATCTCAGTTGCTTCGTGCTAATATTTGTCTCTTTTCATAACTTCATTAGGCATGCATTTTTACTGTCGTACAAGGTTACATGGGCCTTATTAAAGTATAAGGACTAGTGGCCCCCATTCTACATCCCTTTAATCTTTTGTGCACATTACTGAGTGTTGCAGAATATATAATAAGAGATTCAGTTCAACCCTGTCTCCCAGCTTCACAGGAAATTGAGGCTGCAATCCTATACACGCTTACCCCTGAGTAAGCCCCATTAAATACAATGGAACTTACTTCTGAGTAAATATGTCTAGGATTGCACTGTAAATCGGGCTATGCCTAACGGCATTTTGTCCATGCAGGAATGTTCCGCATTACTGTGAGCCTCTGACCTGTTTCACTTGGAAATGAATCCTTGAGACCAGTTGAACCCACAGATCAATAATAATTAATGGCTCCAATTTAGCCATTGAGTGCTCTTGACCTGCAAATCAGTACAGAGGATGCTGTCACAGTCCTTCACAGCAGCAAGGACCTTCTCTGTGGGTCACTTGGGATAGCTGGCATTGTCAGATTTGAAAGTGCTCGGCACTTGCTGGGGGAGCAGAAGAGGAAATATAATAATATATAATATACAGTATTTATATACCGCCTTTCTCGGTCATTGGATTTCTCCTCCGACTTTAATCCAAGGCGGTGTACATGGGCAGGCTGTCCTAATCCCCCTGGGGGGGGGGTTACAATATATATAAATGTCCAATCTCTCATGAACAGCTACTTTCCAGGTGGTATCCTTTTAAAGTCTGACTTTTTTCTGCTGGCTGGCGCCTCCCACACTTGACCGACGCAGCTGGAAGCTCTTATCTCTCCTCCTGGAGGCTTTCACAGCTTTTTGCCGGCGGCGTGTCTCGAACTTATCAAGTTCACCGGTCTTCGGGCTTTGAAGGTAGCAGCTTTCCCCACTGAGCCAGACTATTCTAAGAGTCTTCTAAGACTAAGGGGAGCTTCTAAGAAGGGTCCTCTCCCTACAACTCCGACAAGCGATTTGATGGGTTCACAGGGTTGGCATGTGTTATGGAGGAGCACCGCACATTTACCCATCTGCTTGGAGGAATGTGCAAAACACCCACGAGGACATAGGGATATAATTGCCTTGCTGGATCAGACCAAAGGACTGTCTAGTCCAGCATTGTGCTGGAGACGGTTGCCACCTGTCTGGGAAGCTCACAAGCAGGGAATGAAGAAAACAGTGCATGGTGTTCAGTAGGATCATACTGCTTGTGAATATGGAAGTTCTGTTAAGCTATCATGCATTGGGACCAGCTATTAGGAGTGAAAGTAATCAATCTCAGAAGCAATCTCAGGAAAAGGTTTGTTGTTTCTCTGAGAATTGTCAACTGACGCACAATTGCTAGTCACAGTTCATGAACCTTCCCAATCCCCTCCCTCATGAGTCCCTCAAGGCCCTTCTGTCATGGCTGCTGCTCTGGCGGGAAATGCTGTCCCTCCCTGACTCCTCCCCTCTTTTTCCTTGATGGTGGCAGGGAAGGATGGAGGTTTCTTTCACTTCTCCGTTCCTCAGTTCTTGGAAAACTGCTATAACAGTATTACAGGCACTGGGATGGAGAGAAATCTCCCTGCCACTAACTGCGTCCCGCGGGGGCGGGGAGAGTGACTGGTGTGGGTCGCACCAGCAGGAATTGTAGGGGTGATGGAATCGCTGCCCAAGTCTTCGGGCCACCCAACCCAAGGCCTGGAGTGATGGAACGCTTGCAAACGGAGCTCTGTGCTCGTGCAAGAAGGACCCTCCCACTCTGGTCTCTGGTTCCAAATTGGAGCACTCCGGAAACAAACGACTTCTGGGTTTCCGGGCTCTGCACCTGCGCAACCGACCCCAGCGCTGCCTCTGCCTGCCACTGGTTACTGGGATATTCAAAGATTACTGGGAGAACACCTGTGAAGCACTTCACATCCTCAAAAAGTGTTTTAAATGTGCCAAGGGTCATTATTCTTAAACAAAGAGGTCTTAATCAGCTTTCGGGGGGGGGGGAATTCAAGCAAGTTGGTCTGGTGGTGGATTTCCCTAGCAAAGTATTCCAGAAAACGAGAACCACTGCGGAGAAGGCCCTGGGGATCACACATGCTGATCTGGACCAACAGCGCACATCAGAGAGAGAAGCGTGTAACGGCGGAGTCAGGTAGCATGAACTGTGTTGATGCTTTGTCCTTTCCAGCAGACTTGGATGATGCTTGAAAGTGAATAACATACTTCAAACGGGTGGAATTTCTCATGCACAGCTTTCATGCAAAGTTCTCATTCTCTCATATGCAAATCTGTGCAATGTTGATACTGTCAAGCTGATCAAACACATCACCTATTGCAACTTATCTCCAGCTGTTACCATAAATCTGCATTGAAATTCAGGCCCAGCCAATAACACTGACAGAAGCTAGAAGACATGTGGAGCTTCAGACTGATAAAAACCTTCCTTTAAAAGTCTCTTTGACATGCATTGGAGGTACTTGAAAGCAGATGACATGATATATATAGAGCCCACAGTTTGGGTGTCGTGATTCCTGAACCAAGGAGTCACATTTTCAAGTTCTACTATATTCTGTCAAGGCTCTGCTGAGAGGACAGGCAACACCAGCAGCAATCCAAAGAGATAACACAAATGAAGCTGCTTCTTTTTATGATATTTATATACTGCTTTTCAACAAAAAGTAGTTCACAACGCAAAAACCGGAAGTGGTCAGGCCTCCTCGCACCCTCCAGAGGCCCCTGCCGGCATGCTTTCCCCGTCCCTTAAGGGGGCAGGGGAAGCATCTGGTTCTCCTGGTGGGTCACAACCGTTTGAGAACAGCTGTTCTAACCAATCTGAAAGTTAAAATCTCCACTGGTTATTTTATATGACTGAAGACTAGATATTGCAAATACATTCACCATTAATAATAACAATGTAGGATATGAATAAGGTAACATACAGCCCAATTCTATGGGCTATTTATGACAACAGATCTCATGGTCCATTGTCATAAATGCCACAGCAGCGTTGTAAAAGGCATGCTGCTGCCGTGCACCGGGGCCACCGGAGCACATAGCAGGAGGCTCCGCTCATGCAGCAGTGGCCACTGGACGCCACACTGAAGCAGGTGGCAGAGGGGGTGGTTCAGGGGAGGATTGGTGCAGGGAGTGAGCCAAACCGGAGGCGGTTCGAGGGCAGGATGGGGTGGATCTTGGCAGCAATCAACGCATGCCGGATCCTATCCCCCTTTCCCAGCCCGGAACTGCCCCCTTCCTCTCCTTAGTTTTAAGCCAGCAAAATAGCTGATGTAGTTCCAAAGAGACCCGTTGGTGATCAGGTGGCCTACTGGGAGTTAAGTAAAAAATACTTTTACTTACCTTTTACTTACCTTGTGGGCCATCTGATGACACCCACCCATACCACCACCACCACCACCACCACTGCATGTAGCGTGTGCTCCACTGGTGCAACTGCATGGTGGAAGATGGTGGGGGATAGGATTGGGCTCATGTAATTATTGCATTTAGTTTTTTTTTAAACTACACTGTCAGCCCAATCCTATCCCCCACTGTTGCAGCCGTCATGCCCTTGAACTGCCTCCGGTTTGGTCCACTCCCTGCACCAATCCTCCCCTGAACCACCCCCTCTGCCATCTGCTTGACTGTGTTTCATTCAGTTACAGCCCAACCCTATCCTTCTCCCCCACTGGTGCAGCCAGTGGGAGAGGGCAGAGGGCAGAACTCCTGTTCTTTGGAAGAGGAAGTGAATCCACTTTCCCATCCAAAGTGAATCCTTTGGATCCTTTGGCTTTGGAAGTGAATCCACTTTCCCATCCAAAGTGAATCCTTTGGATCCTTTGGCTTTGGAAGTGAATCCACTTTCCCATCCAAAGCCTCCTGTTCTGCCCTCCCCCACTGGCTGCACCAGTGGGGGAAGAAGGATAGGATTGGGCTGTAACTGAATGAAACACAGTCAAGGAGCTCTCAACATAGGTTGAATAAATGATGGAAAATTAAGACTTTCCAGCTAATTAAAGACAACATACATTATATTAACATTGAGAGCTGTGACAGGTTCAAGCTTCTTCGAATCCCTGAAAGACAATTAATCTTAGTTACATTTTTTTCTAAAGAACAGCAATTACACTAATTGGGAAACAAGAGCACAGTCTGTTGTTCTCTTTATTTCAGTAATCACTGCAAATCTCAAGTGTTAATTAAGACAGTTCAAGGATACTGCTTAGGCTCAAAATCCTGTGCAGCTACAAACAGCAACATGAAACCTAAGTATCCTTACAATATGAACGAGGGCACAACCCAGCCCGAGTTAAGCACTTTTAAGTGCCATTGATTTTAATGGCAGAGATTTTAAGCACAGGCATAGGCTTACTTCTTATGTCAAGATTAATTGGACTTAAACATACCTAATTTTGACCAAAACGTGCCCATTAATAACAAGCACAAATAAACAAATATCACTGTCTTTCAGCTGACACTTTGGGCACTTGTCAAAACAATCCAGATGTAGTTAAGAGTGAGCATGATCTGTCTCCTCTCACTGCTATAGCTCTGCATGCATACAGTAGCACATGTAGGAGAGAATTCTCCATGAAACTCAAATAAAACTCTTTAATTCCACTGCTGTCCTTTGGCTAGGTGCATGCATGGTGCCAGTGCGCTATGATGATACCCTCTTTCTTGCAATGTGAGGCCTGTGTGTTGGCCATCCCATAGTGAGATCCCACAGCCCCTCTACGTGAGCTGGCAGTGGTTCTCAACTGGTGTTGGTATACGTACCAGTAATGGTTAACAGCCCGCCAGGAGGTAGTTCGCAAACCAAACATTGACATAGTAGTTTGCAAACCAAACATTGACATACCATATATCGATGGTAAGGCCACATCTGGAGTATTGTGTCCAGTTCTGGTCACCACACCTCAAAAAGGATATAGCTGAATTGGAAAAGGTGCAGAAAAGAGCGACCAGAATGATTCGTGGGCTGGAGCACCTCCCTTATGAGGAAAGGCTACAGCGTCTGGGGCTTTTCAGCCTAGAAAAAAGGCGCCTGAGGGGGGGACATGATTGAGACGTATAAAATTATGCATGGGATGGAGAGAGTGGATAGAGGGAAATTCTTCTCCCTCTCGCACAAAACCAGAACCAGGGGACATGCACTAAAATTGAGTGGAGGGAGAGTTAGAACGGACAAAAGAAAATATTTCTTTACCCAGCGTGTAATTCATCTGTGGAACTCCTTGCCACAGGATGTGGTGATGGCACCTGGCCTAGATGCCTTTAAAAGGGGTTTGGACAGATTCATGGAGGAAAAGACCATCACAGGTTACAAGCCATAAGCAACCTCCTGGTTTTAGAAGTGGGTTTTCTCTGTGCCAGGTGCAAGGGAGTGACAACGGGAAACAGGATTTATCTTGTTGTCTTGTGCTCCCTGAGGCACCTGGTGGGGCCACTGTGTGATACAGGAAGCTGGACTAGATGGGCTTTTGGCCTGATCCAGCAGGGCTCTTCTTATGTTCTTAACCCTTGGCTGCCAAGATGGTGGCTGCCAGGGTGGCCGCATGGCACCACATCAGAGCCCTAGAAACAGCAGCACGAGCTCTGCAGAGCCCAAGCACGTGGGTTTCCAAGGCTGGAAAAGGCCCTCCCATCCGCCCTTGCCTCCTTACTTCTACTTTCAGGCCTCTGCTGTGGCCAAAAACCCGGAAGTGGCAATGACATCATCACCACTTGCAGCGGTACTTGGTGAAGCGGCAGCCACGGAGGTGGTATGCCGCACTGAACTGGTTGAGAACCCCTGATCTATGGGAATATCAATAGGTCTCCCATTGTCAGTAATGGCCAAGTATGCCACAATGTACACACACTACATGCATGACTAAGTAAGGACTGGTTTGGTAGCAGGAGGGGAGTGAAAGAATTCCATAGAATCCGATGGGGAATCCCCCTCCCTTATGTGAACACAGAGTGGGAGAGGAGGGATTTAACAACAAATGTTTTAGAAGACATGAGGGGGAGCGGGAGAGAGGGGGAAGGAAGGAAGGAAGGAAGGAAGGAAGGAAGGAAGGAAGGAAGGAAGGAAGGAAGGAAGGGGGACACACTTCAGTATGGAGTAGCCAATAGTAAATACCCTGAAAACAATTAGAGCCAAACTACACATGATGTTATATTTGTCAATGTGTAATTACAAGCTTAACAGCCCAATCCTACCTAAATTCCCCTGCACTGATGCAGTAGCTCCAGCACAGGCTACACTGTGTCCTGCAGGGGAATTTAGCAGGCAGAAAGTCATCTCAGGGTAAGGGGACATTTGTCCCTGTGCCCCGGGGTAAGCCCCAGCTGCTGCTATGGGTCAACTCAGCCCTGCACCACCAATATAAGCTGGCACAAGTCCGAGTTGACCCGTGTAGGTGGCTCAGGCCTGGGAAGGGGAATAAGATATGTGCGTGTGCGCCAGCACCACCAATTCCACCCCCTCATGGTCCCAATCTGCCCACCCCGCCCCCATTGTCCCTGCCCTCTTTTACCCCCTCTCCACCCAACCCTGCCCTGATCTGCCCCCCCCCCCCGCGCTGCATTTACCTGCATCAGCAAGCATTGTTCCGCATGCCAGCACCAGCGGGAAGGTTCTTGCCTAAAAGGCATACTGTTGCAAAGTGCTTAATTATGGCACTTTTGCAACAGCTTGTGCCAGCGGAACACACGCTCCGCCAACACAAACAGTAGTTAGGATTCAGCCATAAGTTTACTCGAGAGAAGCTACTGCACAGGGTTGGTTGGTTGCAACTTCAATCAGGACCACAGCAGGATGGCAGAGAGTGTTTAACTCTTTATTACTGTGCTGTTTTCTTGCTGAAAATCACCTCTCCAAAGTGGCTATTTAACCCTTGTGTAACATTGCAGCAAATAACCAAAACATGAGGTATAAATATTTTTACAAAGTAATACACTTGAGAAGTTTCTTTTAAATTGGGGCTCTCTGAAAAGGTTAATACCGTATGTGTATTAGGGCCTTTTTTTGGAACAAATTATAGATACTGATGTAAATTGACAAACCAGATGGGAATATTCCCAAGGGTCCTCTTAAATTAAATAAAATTGGGCTTCTTGTTATGGTTATGGAAAAGATTGCAGAAGTTGATTAATGATGACTGTGATGCTGGTATGCATTTTCTTTTCTTGGCGCTGATGACTTGATATTCTATTTCAGTTTGTGTTGGTTGGCTTTTGATTTCTCCAGGCAGTAGTTTAATTATAATACCTTTTTTAAATGAAGAAAGTCATATACATCTTTTTTAAAAAGGTGAGTAGGAGAAACAATTATATCTGATAGGAGTGTAGATGGTACCTTAGCAGGGATTATTCACAAGTTGACACCTTACAAGATATTGGTGAGGGCATTTACAAATCTGGATTGGTACCAAGGCACCTGATATCAGTTCAGATTTCTTGCATGTGGGAGGGGAGCAAAATTCACCACAAAGGTTAAGATGCAGTCTCGGTTATAGTCAAGATTACATTTTTCAAAATGTCATATTACGGCATTCATTATGTTTAGTGCATTCATTATGTTTAGTTATTATGAGGTATAAAAAAGTAAAGATATATACTGTACTCTGGAGGAATAATTGCAGGTAGCCTGATCCCCACCCCAGTTTGTTACCCCCAATTGCTATTTTTGCTGAAAGAAATCTGAAATGTAATAAAATCTGAAAGAAAATGTAATTCATGAAATAATTTGAAAAGTTCAAATTATTATAACATTTGTGCACATAGTATTTTAATGCATACGTATTCCAATAGGCAAACTCAGATCTATTTATTTAGTTACTTATTCCTACTGGCTGAAAAGACTCTAAAGTTGAGTTAACATAACGTGCAGTGACCTTTTAATCTTTTGTGACTGTCCCACCTCAGGATGCAGCGCACACCCCATTGGCACAGCTGCATCAGCACTGGAAAGTTGGATAAGATTTGGCCCTCGGACAGTTTTACAGGGCTGTGCCTTAAGTTCCGATTACATCTAAAGGATGTGAGTGGACTTTCCTTTGCGGACATGAATTAGATGTGTAAGAGCACCACATCGGAGACATCCACAATCAGAGTTAAAATGGCTCTGCTATCAACAGTTGGATCATAAGTGCACAAAACTGTAGTTTCTCCAGAGTCAAGTTTGCTCTACAATGTGCAACTTTATGCAGTGTTGCAAAAAAGAAGATAGTATTCAGTTATGATCTGAGGAAATTCCTTTTTGCTGCCTACTTTCAATATTGCCCTAATTTGGGTAAAAATCCATAAAAGAATTCTAGTGACAAGGATGAGCAATAAAGTGTCTACTCATGCTCTGAAGAACTCAGTAGTTCAGCACCAATTATTAAGTAGTTCCATATAAGTGACTGGCACCAACGACTTGGATTCTTTTCAACATAGTGTGATATAGCGACTGAGAATATAAAAATCATTGGTAGCAATATTGGTCCAATGGGGAAAAAAATAGAAGCCACATTGGGCAATATCTTTATTAGGACAATCAAAATAACATAACAATGTGAACATCACACTATCCTGCTCCCCAGAATTCTTAAACAGTCTGGATGGTAAAGCAAGAAGAAGATGAAGGGGTGGGGGGAACTGGGCATGGTGGCAAAGCCTCTATCTCTGCAGTTTATAAGATTCTTAAGATGGAGTGCACAAACAGTTACAGTCCAATCCTATTCAAGCCTTACGCTGCCAGAATAAACGTTCCGGTGGTGTAAGGCGCTTACCGGCTGTCGCAAAATGCAACACACCGGTCTGTGCAGCCTGGCTGCAGCTGCAATGAAGAAAACATTCTGGCTGCTCAGTCCAACCTAGCTGGAGGATCATGCTAGGGGTCTAATACTTGTTGTTGTTGTTGTTGTTGTTGTTGCTATTTTGGTATTACTGATATCGTGATGCACATGGGGTCACCAACAGTCGCTGGCCTGCCCTACAGCTGATGTTATATGTTATTAAATAGTCCAAGCAAAGGCTTGAATTCATTGACTGTTTTTCTGTCTCCTTTCAGCAAGTGATGAAGTATCAGGACCATCTTCCACCTACCGGGAGCAAACGATGGCTGTGGATGCAGCTTCAAAGATGCAGGTGGAAAACAGTGCTCCTGTTTATGCTCCTGCTACTATCACCTGCAGTACTCAACACACCTGGCTCTGTCAGTTGTACAGGCTCTCTGTTGCCGGCACTCCGAGCATCTATGGACAACTACAAAACAAAACAGCTGAATCACCTGAGTCATCCACTAAACAAAATGGTGAAACAAAGCAAATTCTGACATGTTTGGTCAGACATTTCATATCATTGTACTTAATACCAAAGAATCAAGGCAAAGGGGGGAGAATCAAGAATCAAGTTCTTACAGCACAGATTTAATTAGTGTGTACCTTTGAGACATTTTAGTTGCTATTCTCCATGGAAGGCTATTAAAGCAAAAAAAAAAAGATAACTGCAGTTGGAATCTGCTGGAGGTGCTGACTTCACACTGTCTTCCAGCCTTTCTCTTTCAATAAAATGTTAAGATAATGAGAAGCCCCATTTATGCCCACATAGCGGCTACAGAGTGCCACGGGATCTGTTGTTGTCTTAATTTTAGGTATCAACTTCACAGGAAAGTTTACTTTGGGGGAGAAGGCAAGGGGAAATATTTCCCTGTTTTAAAAATGTGCCACTAATGATTTGAATATGATTATTAATGACATTCCTTGACACACAGTAGTGGTGTGTGAAATTAAAATGACTGCCTCCTGGAAACTGGTCTCCTTGTCTTTCAGACTGTCAGTAGCTTTACCCTGTTACTGTCACCAGACTGACAAGAGGTGGACTTTACTCACCAAGTTAAAGCTTGTCTGATTAATCTACTTCAAGCTCCTGGGGGCAGTGGTGGGTACCTTCAGCCAGTTTTCAAGGAAGTGCACTATGAAATGCCAATCAAATGGAGTTACTGTTACCTTATTGCCCTTAAAAAAAACCCAAACAGACATAAAGGCACACAGAATCATAAGTCATTATGAGGCATATTTCTCAAATTCATTGCTAATCTGCTTAACTTCTCACATGGAGAGATGGATACTAGTGGAGTGACTGTGGTAGATCATTTCAGATCCCCCAGGGGTTGTCCTTACTAGCACTGGAGAAAAAAAAAAGTATAGATGGGAACTCAGCTCTCCTAGATGAAACAAGAGGAGAACGTTGCAAACTTTAAATGTTAACATTTAAAAATAGTTTGCTTTTCATTTTGAGCAGCGTACTCCTGTGTAAGGATCCTGCGCCCAGGCTGCCTGTCCAATGGCGGGCTGGAGGTCGCTCGTCCCTTTCCCTGGGTGTAAACTGGCGCTGGCCTCCTTGGATTTCCGCCGGAAGTAGAGGAGGCCGTGTAACGCGTAGATGGCCCGGCGGGGACAGGGATATGGCGGAAGCCCCCCCTCCCTCATCTGCCGAACCGCCCCTGCACCCACCAGATCCAGACCTATCTCCTCTGGCGGCCGCCCGAGCATTCCGGCAATGGAGTGAAGGAGGCCGGCCTCCATTATTCCCGAGGCGTCGCGAATGTGCTTTACGGCACGTTCGCAATGTCTTGGAAAGGCAGAGCGTTTGCTCTGCCATTCCAACAATCTGGAGGATTGCGTTGTGAGTCATGTTGCTACTAAGTGTTTGAGTCAATATAGTAAGAGTTTTTCCCATTTTTTTTTATCGCAGAGACCTCCAAGTCATTTACTAAAGAGAGTGCTCATTTATTAAATTTATTTTCTCTTAATCTCAGCGGTGTCACTAATATTGGTGTCACCCAGTGTGGTGACTCATAGTGTTACCCCCATTAACTTTATTTATTTAGTTTAATACATAAATGTACAGGTCACCCAACAAATCAGTAACCAACAAATAAAAAAAAAACAGTGGCCAACTTGATGACACTCACACAACTTAATAAGAGTTCTGGTATTAGCTCTGATACATGGAACTGACTCATACTAACACCTTATACTAACACCTCATACTAACACCTCATTGGCTTAGGAACAATCAGTCTCATTTGTCTGTTTTGAGTTAAGAAAATCCACTTTTTGTTACATAAGGCAGTTGTATTTTCTTTTTCCGATTATTTGGCCATAACGTTTGATAGACTACAGATAATTCAACACAGTTTGTTTCATTTCTTTCTGCATTAAATTATCTTTCCAATGATAGATATCTTTATGGTATTATTCATAAATACAATTTTTAAGGGTTCCACAATTTTGGCCATTAATGGTGTCACCTACCTGAAGGTGTCACCCGGTGTGGTTTGAACCTCCCACGACCCATAGTGATGTTAGTGCTTAATTTCCTTCATCATATGTTTCATATCTCCTAAAGAATATACATGAATTTTGTGTACAATAGCAAAATAGATTGGTTATTCAGATTCCTTTGTCTCAGCGTATACCAACTGAAGGGAAATTAACAGCCCCATCTTGTGTAAAGATATGCAGCCGGCCTAGAGGGCCAGCCGCTATATCTTAAGCCAGTTGCAGACTGCCACAGGCTGCTAGGCCGCACCTCAGGAAAGGGGGACATTTGTCCCCCTCCCCGGGCGTAAGCAAGCCCAGGGCCTATGGGCCTCCTTGGATGTAAGTCATGTCCACACCTGGTGTACATTCGGAAAGGTGGTGTAATGCCGGTGTGGGCAGGGAAGCGGCTTAGGATATCGCTGCCGATATCAATGGCCCCCTCCCTCGCCACCCTGTCCCACCCTCCCACCGACCAACATGGGACACTTGCGCGTTCAGCTTCGCTGCGCAGAATGGCTCCGACGGCAAGGGGGCGGGGCCTCCTCGCTCCGGTTCGTGAACGCGGTAGTAGGTCAGGGCGCGACTTACTGTCGAGCCCCTACCGCAGGAACGCCACTGCTTGTGGTGGCCAGAGTTGGGTAAGTTATGGGGTGGAGTGAGCGGTGCCGGCCTCCGCGCTGGCACCGCTTACTCCCTAGTCATCGAAAAAGTGCCTTACAGCACTTTTGCGATGTGCGCGCTCCACCGCCCTGAAGTTATGCAGGATTGCACTGTAACTTCAGATAAGAATTTGTTCCACATGCAGTCAGTGGATGGATTTGTACTTTCCAAATCCTTGTTTTAGCTTATCCCATGGTCATTCTGCTTTGTTCTGACACAAAACGTAAATTAATATGATTTAATGGAAACTCATACATCTTATCCATTATTCAAAGTGAAACTTATTTTATTATCTTCGTAAAATTACATTTTTATCCTGCCTTTTTTCTTGCATGGACCTTTTTTTTTGGGGGGGGGGGCATGGCACACATGAAGACCTTGGGCAGTCCCCCATCCAGGCATTGACCAGGACTAGACCTGCTTAGTTTCAGCAAGGTAGCTGGCTACACTTTATGCCCTGAGGCCATGCTCTATTATCTTAGCATCCACTAACTTTGCAATTTTGAACAAAGTACCATTACTAAATCTAACCTCCAAACAGTGTCAACCCATTGAAATGAAAACCAATGCATAACAATTGTTGGAAACACATGAGAACCCAAAAGAAAAATTCCAGTCTGCTCTATTTAAGTTACTCAACTGGAGTTGGTGTTGTTTTGGATTTACAATTAAAACTGGTCTGCGAACAGTCAATATCGTTGACATATCAGAGTAATACAGATGAATGCTCTGGAGGTCGTGTTCTGCCTTAGAGCTGTAGAAAACCAGGATTTCTTCTTATTGCAGTCTCCACCTAACATCAAAAGCTTGAGAGAAACAATCTGGCCTTTCTAATTGAACACACAGACATTATAAGGGTTCATTTTATAAACCCAATACAGCACCCAGACATCTTGGTCAAATGTACTCTGTGCTCCTTAGTGCTTTGATAACGTTTTGTTTTTTTTTAAAAAAAAATGCCTAAAGGGAAGAAAGTATTGTCAGCTATAGATGTGACATCTAATAGGTTTTTGTGCCAAATGTCATCTGAAATTTTTGGAGACAAATCCCTGGCTGTGAAGCACATCTGCTACAGGGATATTACAGTCTAGTTTCACAGCTTTTACAGGCAATTTTGAATTACAAGTGAAATATGCAGAAGAGTCACCTAGCCTTAAGGGTGATGTGATTTTATATATGTTTTGGTTAATGTGAGTTGAATGGATACTGTGCATAAACACTGGTGATTGCACACATTAATATGGAGAGGCAGAGAATGGGAACAAACGGACAGTATGAAAAAGGGATTTTGGACATTGCTTGGCCAGCATGTACAGTGTACCCTTGCATCTGCGGGTTTCACACCCACAGATTTGACCATTTGCGGATACCTGTCGATGGCAAGGAACTGGGGAAAAAATAAAAAAAGTTTTATAAGTCTTGCTTTTACCTTTGCACACCAAACCACTTCATTTTCAGGCTTCAATTAGGCTTTAGAAGGGGAAATTGCGCTCCCAGACCCTCTTCTGGGTCACTCGACTCCGCCCTCCCTTTGCCCAGGCTTGCCCAGAATGCATTGCAATGCATTCTGGGGTGAACTTGGGAAAGGGGAGTCGCACGACCCAGAAGAGGCTTTGGGAGCATGATTTCCTCTTCTAAAGACTTCTTAAAACCTGAAAAGGAGTGGTTCGTAATCAGGGGAGCCGCTGCTACTGATATTGCCCTGTCAATGAAGCTGCGCCAAAACAGCTTGAGCTGCATCCTGCCGGGGGTGGGGGGTGGGGAGGCAGACAGTCCCAAAGGTCTCCTCTGGGTAAGGGAGGGAACATTTGTAAGCCTCTGTTCCTCGCTTTGTTATCTTCCTTGTGACAATTTCTTGACTATAAGTTCCCTGGAGCAGAGGCCTGTCCTCTTGCGCTGTATAAAGTGCCATGCACATTGATGGAACTATACTAATAAAAATAGTAACAATTCATGTTATACCAATATAGACATCAGTGTTCCTCAAACCTTAATTTATTTTGAATTGAAATGGGAGCACTGGCGTTACTACAGGGGGGGTGGAGCTGTACGTTCTGCTGAAATCGGAGCCTCCCTTACATGGAGGAACGAAGCAGCCCCGCCCCCTCACCTTCGGAGCCTTTCAGTGTGTGTGTGTGTGTGTGTGTGTGTGTGTGTGTGTGTGTGTGTTTCTTGCTGCACACTAGCAGTTCTCTGCTGGTGTACACTAGTATGTCCAGGTAGACAGTAAAAGGTTTACAGCCCAATCCTGCTTAAGGATCTGGTGGGTGAATCCTGCTCTCTGCCATGAGCAGCCTGCAGCAGGCAGCCCTTGGCGGAAAGTCTACTCAGGGAAGGGGACACTCGTCCCCTTCCCCGAGTGTAACAGCGGTTGGGGCCGATAGGCCTCCTCGGATTTCCGCCAGCTATTTTGCTGGCGGAAGTCGGAGGAGGCCGTGCAATGGCCCAGCCGCCCGGCAGGGACCGAGATATGGCAGGAGACATGCCCCTGCCCCCCCCCAGGGTGGCTGGGCCTATGGGTGCCCTCCCGGCTCCGTCGTCCCTCCCCTGTCCGCCGACACTCTGCTGGATCCAAACTTACCTGGGTCCGGTGGCTGGCCGAGGGCTCCAGCGGCGGAGCTGGGAAGGCTGGCCTTGTGCAGGCCTTCCTGGCTCTAAAGTAGTCACAAACATGACTGTACGGCATGTTTGCAACTACTACGGGCAGAGGAACGTTCGTTCCGCCCCCCTAATTTAGAGCAGGATTGTGCTCTTACTGGGTTATGAGTGTTCCAGGACATAGTCTGATGACACATGATTACAGCTACCTTACTGAAGGGCTAGTTCTAGGTCTGGGCAGTACCCGCATGAGTACATGAGTACCCACATGTCTGGGAACTCTGTGATGGAAGAAAGGAAGGATTTAAATAAATAAATTTACATGCAATTTAAATATATATATATTTTCTCCTCATATAACAACAAGGCTGGAATTGGACGTTATTTCCAAAGAATTTAAAATTTAGCAACCCAGTCAGATATAAATAAGACACTTCCTACATTTTTGTGAGTGTCTAATAAGGGCGAGCTCCGGGAAAATGTCTCAATCCCACTCATTTCAATTGGAGGGTTAAGGACATCCTCAAATCTCTCGCACTGAATCAGTAAGATGTAAAAGGTCTTACCTTGGCTTGCTTAGGCTCTAATAAACTTGATTAACCTGGAGTGCTTTGAATGTTGAGTGTCTGAATTTTCCCATGGGACCCAGGTGATTTAAATGCATATACTGTAATGCAGTAGATAGGGACACCGCTCAAAATGCCACCCTCCTGCTAGATGGCACACTGCAGTCTGCAACACAGAGATCAGATACAGTGGAGGTACAGTATTTGCAACTGAACTAGCTTACAGCGCAATCCTATCCAGCTCCCCCACTGTGGGGAGTGGGGGAGGGCAGGGGAGGGCAGTGGGGGAGGCTTTGGAAGGGAAAGGGGATTTCCCCTTTCCCTTCCAAAGCCTCCTGTTCTCCCCACCCCCACTGGCTGCACCAGTGGAGGGAGGGGAGAGCTGGATAGGATTGCGCTGTTAATCTTATTAATGTGAAGCTAACTTGAGTTACATTTGCAGTGCAGGAAAAGCCAACTCCATTGTTTATTATACATTGTTCTCTATAATATGATGTTACATCCTAGTCCATAAAATCTGCCTGCAGTGACAGTGTAGCATGATGTTTTTGTGTTTATTCCAGAACAATGGTCACTCACTACACTCTACACTTTTTTGCTGATAATTCTGCACATAAGAACATAAGAAGAGCCCTGCTGGATCAGGCCAAAAGCCCATCTAGTCCAGCTTCCTGTATTACACAGTGGCCCCACCAGATGCCTCAGGGAGCACAAGACAACAAGATAACCTGTTTCCCTTTGACACTCCCTTGCACCTGGCACAGAGAAAACCCACTTCTAAAACCAGGAGGTTGCTTATGGCTTGTAACCTGTGATGGTCTTTTCCTCCATGAATCTGTCCAAACCCCTTTTAAAGGCATCTAGGCCAGGTGCCATCACCACATCCTGTGGCAAGGAGTTCCACAGATGAATTACACGCTGGGTAAAGAAATATTTTCTTTTGTCCGTTCTAACTCTCCCTCCACTCAGTTTTAGTGCATGTCCCCTGGTTCTGGTGTTGTGCGAGAGGGAGGAGAATTTCCCTCTATCCACTGTCTCCACTGTGCCCAAAACAGTGTGGAAGCTGTTGCTATGGGATAATTCACTATTATTTAAAGGGTATTGTTGCATAACTAGAAACATAAAGGGCAAAATAATAATTTTGTGGAACTAGAAATTAATACTTTAATCCAGTATATGCATATGTTGAATGTACAAGTCCTCACTTACAGCGCAATCCTAACCAACGTTCCAGCACTGGTGCAGCCGCAGTGCAGCTCTGAGATAAGGGAACAAATGTTCCCTCACCTTGAAGAGGTCTCTGTGACTGCCCCTGCACTGCAAAATGCAGTGTGCACCTTGTTGACACGGCTACAGTGTGCTGGAAAGTTGGTTAGCATTGCGCTGATAAAGTTGCCGATGGGTTCTTGGAAACTGCAACTTTAAGCGAAATGACTTATAACAAAACCAGTTTTACTGTAGGCTAATTGATAGACATATACAAGAGTGCCAGCTGGCAGAGCCCATGGAGGGAGGTCTTGCATGTTGTAAGGGCAGGAAGGAGAGAGGAAGCAATGTAGGGACAACACCCCCCATGTGTTCTGCAGATGGCATTGTACCCACTTTCCAACATAAATTCCCCCAAGTCAGCAAATTTGAATATGATTGCTCAAGTTATTTAACTTTATACTTTGTAAAAAAAAATATTATGTCATTCCTTTTTGGTCTCAGAGCACTGGGACTTTGCTTTTTAAAATGTAGTCAGAGCGACATTTTAAAATGTAGTCAGAGCGACATTTTAAAGCAGGATTGTCAAACGTAAGGCCAGCAGACCAGATATGGTTCTCGGAAGCTCTTTATCTGGCCCACATGATGATTGGGCTCTCCCAGCACCACCCTTTCAGCAGTGCCGCTTCTGCTGAAGCTCTGGGAGGGAAAGATGGAAGGAGGCCTCAGAAGGACAGACCAAGAGGGGTGAGAGAGGGAGACACTATTGAGGTGCGGAGAGAGCCTAATTATCATGCAGGCCACCTTTTCAGCAGTTCCACTTCTGCCGAAGTGTCACTTCGCAGAGTACCTCTCACAGGTGTAGTTAGGCGGCCCCCTACCAGGGGCCATTCCGGCGAAAATGATGCTCCCCGAGGACATGCCCCCGGACACGTCTGCATGACGTCACCCAGAAGCCACGGCGCCTGGGATGATGGCATACAGCCAAAAACCAGGCAAAAGTGGCCCCAGGAGGAGGGCAGGAGGGTGGGGAACGCTTTCCCCACTCTCTGAAGCCCTTTACAAAGGCCCAGAAGGCCGCAATCGGCCGAAGAATGTGGAAAAAAGCTGTGAATTTTTAAAAAATGGGAAAGGGGGCGGTGGCCACCACCCAGGATTTTGATGCCCCCCCCTGGGCAGCAGGCTCGGGGGTGGTCCTCCCCCCGCCCCCCATTCCTGCGCCTCTGACTCTCAGCTGCTGAGCTGCGAAGTGAAGTTTTTGCGCTATGCACAGACAGCGGGAGCTGCGTATCTATTGGCAGGAAGGACGTAGACATCATGCAAAGAAGGGAGCCAAGATGTCATATGGGGTTCCTAGGCTAAGCCTGTAATCCAGTGCTTCTTAAAGTGGTGGGTTGCAAAAGGGCAGCCCACTTGATAATTGGGCTCTCCCAGCATGATAATTGGGCTCTCTCATATCTTGAGAATATGGTCAAGATTTGCATACTCTCTCTTCTTTCATTTACAGCTAATGGGTTCCTATGTGACAACAAAGTGCTTATTTTTGGCCATCTTCAGCTTAATGACGTAACTTTCTGCTTAATGATATCATTTCTGGCCCTCAGCAGCTACCGTGAATGCTATTTGACCTGCTGTATGAAACAAGTATGACACCCCTCTTTTAAAGCATTTTGGTAGTAGATAGTTGACAGAGTCCAATTTCTGCCCACTTGTAGATCTCTGGGCATATGGATAAAAAAAAAGACTAACGGATCCTTAGTACTATCATGGACTAACTATGAGGGCCATTGCATTAGAAAATTATGCAGAAATGGGTACCAAGTGCTTATAAATCTATTCTACCTTATATATTTGCAAACCAACTGAGGGGAAACTCATTTCACTGGCTGGCTTAACTTTGGATCTTTCCTCAATAACTCTTGATGTTGTGAGGGTATCTATTTATATTTTTTTTGTCCATGCTCTTCCTTGTTTATGTCAAAAAGCTTTCATATTTTCTGCCAATCCATTTCACATATTCATGTTGCGCTTGACACACTTCCTTGTTTCTGCTGAGAAGCATATAAGCAGGATTAATACCTTTCTGTATCCAAAATTAATACAGCCTTGCACAAGAAAACTGGACAGAATGGCAAGTCAGCTTTTCAGAAGCCACTTATCATTGCCTGTGGACAACACAATATTCACATAAATTTTATCAAGTAAAATAGTACCCATGGGTGCTCATGAATTTACAATTTTCTCCACCCTAATCATATGTATCCTCCTTTAAGTAACTGGTTCTTTCCATTTATCACAGTGTCTCCCCTAACAGTCATATTTCTCAGCTGACACCACAGCCATGCTGCTAAATCAGCGAAAAAACTTCCTTTATGAAATACATTCAGGGCAAATTCTTTTTAGGTACTTTTAACCTCAAGTGTAACTGAGTCCTGGCTTTCAGAGTCTACAAACACCCATTGTTCACAATGGAGACAGGAAGTTGTGTCTATTTCCCAGAAGGCAAAGTTTCAGCAATGAAGTATTGTTGGATTCACAACCTAGTGGTAGCTGCTACCTTCTCAGAGAATTAACACCTCATTATACGCAGCAGTTTAGAAGCTTTGGTGGGCTAATTAGGGGATCTTCTCCTGCAACTCAGCAGCCTCATAGCCGTTTCAAGTGGAGAACCCCAGATTAAATGTTTTCCACCGTAGTATCTGACTACCAAATTTAGCAGCAGTCTTCCATATTCAGCACATGATCCAGCCCAATGTAGTTTAGTTGTTGTTGTTCAGTCGTTAAGTCGTGTCCAAACCTTCGTGATCCCATGAACCATATCCCTCCAGACCTTCCTGTCCTCCACTATCTTCCTGAGTTCGCTCATTTTCGTGGTCATTGCATTGGTGATGCTGTCTAACCATCTCATCCTTTGTCTTCCCCTTCTCCTTTTGCCTTCAATCTTTCCCAGCATCAGAGTCTTCTCCAGAGAGTCCTCTCTTCGCATTAGGTGGCCAAAATATTTGAGCTTCAGCCTCAGTACTTGTCCTTCCAGGGAACAGTCAGGTTTGATTTCATTTAGGATTGACTGATTTGATCTCCTAGCAGTCCAAGGGACTCTCAGGAGTCTTCTCCAGCACCACAGTTCGAAAGCATCTATTCTTCGGCACTCAGCTTTCCTTATGGTCAGATGACAGTAAATCAGGGCCTACGAAGGCTGCAGTATCAACTTCACAAATCCTCTTTTGTGGTTTGTTCAGTTTTATTGTGGTCAGTAGCGTAGCTAGAGGGGTGTGGCGTGGTAAGTGCTGTGCGGTGCTACACGGCAGTGCAAAGTGGTCCCTCCCACTCGCTGTCAGAGCCGTTCCAGCAGCAAAGGCAACATTGCCTTTGCTGCTGGAATAGCCCCGGTGGCGAGTGGGAGGAGCCAATTTGCACTGCCGTGTAGTGCTCTGCAGCGCTTACCACTCTGCCCCCCTCTAGCTATGATACTGGTTATGGTGTGTGTGTGTATTCCTGCTTTGGACACTACACAGATAGTGTAAACACATATGCATGTATTTATTGTGCTTTTTCCACCTTGCTTCTGAGTAGTGTCCTAATGTCCCGCAATAGATCTACATGATCATCCTAAGACATAAGGAAGGAAGCAGTCTGCATAGTGTATGCATATTGCCCAGCTCATTAAGGTTTTTATAAAAAGAATTTGCTGCTTTAATTCACATTAATATATGAATCTTAGTCCCATCACAACCATCCACTTTCTTTGACCTCATTTTCCCCAAAAGGTTGCCAACTCACTATGCTAAAGTGACAGTAAAAATCACAACTGACAAAACTCCCATGTCAGGGTCAACACAGTGCAATCCTATGCATGTCGCCCTAGACATAAGTCCCATTATGTTCAATGGGGCTTTTCCCCAGGAAATTATGTATAGGATTACAGCAGTGGTTCTCAAAGTTCTCCCTGCAAAGGCAGGGAGAACTCTTGAGTGTTTGCAGGGGGGGAACCAGTGGTGGTGATCGCCACTGCCAGCGGGAAAAATGCCCCCAAACCTGCCATTTTGGGCCTTACTGGAACTTGGGGGGCTTCCGGGAGGTCTGTGCGACCCTCTGCAGGCCTCTCCAATCTTCAGATTGCCAAAAATTGGTGATTTTCGGGCACTTCCGGTTTCCGCCCGAAGTGCCTGAAAATCAGCGATTTTCAGCGATCTGAAGATTGGAGAGGCCTGCATAGGGTCGCACAGACCTCCCTGAAGCCCCCCAAGTTTCAGTAAGGCCCAAAATGGCAGGTTTGGGGGGTGTTTTTCACGGCAGCGATTCCCAGATTCACCGCCGCCATACTGTCCCCACCCCTTCACGGGTGAGCCCTCACTTCACAGACCACCTCTCAACAACTGAGCTCGAAGTGATGCCTCGGCAGAAGCAGCAGTGCTGAAAGATCGGCCTGTGTGATAATTGGGCTCTCGCATATCTTGAAAATATGATCAAGATTTGCACATTTTCTCTTCTGTCATTTGCAGCTAATGAGTTTCTAGGTGAGAACAAAGTTCTTATTTCTGGTGGTCATCATCTGCTTAATGACACCACTTCCTGCTTAATGAGGTCAATTTTGGCCCTCAACAGGCAGCATGAATGCTATTGAGTTTGCTGTATGAAACAAGTTTGACACCCCCTGGTCTAGATCATAGTCTTTCCCAAGGGTTTCCTGAGAGACAGTATGGCGCTCATGTTACATCAAGGCTACAGTCCTATGCAAATTGCTCTGAACTAAGTCCTACTGAACACTGAGTAAACTGACTTCTGAGTAAACATGAAAAGGCTAGTACTCTAATGTACTTTTTGTATTTATTTGAGATATACGGCGCAATCTTGTGTAGGAGTGCGCTGGGGGAGCATGCGCTTCCCTGCACCTTGCACCCACTGCGCCCACTGGAGCAGGTAAGGCCTACACTGGCCAGGGCAGGGGCGGGGCAGACCAGGTGGTGAGGGAGGATGGTCATAGGCCGCAGCAGACCTGGAGAGGGCAGGGATATCAGAAGAGAGATACGCCAACCCTCTCCCGGCCCGGCCTTACACGGAGAGATAGAATGTATGCGAGCTCCATAGCCGGCCTCCATGTCTTACACAGGATTGGGCTGATCGTTTAATTCCATTTTTTTTTTACAGTTTATACATTTGAATTAAACTACTGCAACCCACTTCAAGAGTTTGGGGTAAAGATCTTTAAATGAAGTATAAGCTGAAAAGTAGAAATAAGTGGCAGAAGAAAATATTCTAATAAAAAATTGACAAGTTGATTTTGTTGTCGTATAGACTTACTGAGGCATGGCCATGGGGGCGTGGTCTGGGAGTGTCATGATGCTCTCCTACACTTCACACCACAGGTGATTGCCTACTTTATCCTGTCTTACAGCCATCCTGTCTCTGCATTCACCAGGTTTCTTAGAATGCCTCTCTCCCTCCTCCTCCTTTAGCATGCATCAGTGGCATTGCCCAGTTCGACGGCACCCAGTGCGCAGGTGTGGAGCGCTTTGACCCGGAAGTAGGTGGGCGGTAACGTGATGATGTTATGACATCATTGCATCACCATAGCTTGCCACTATTTTGAGCCGAACAGTGGCAAGGGTGGGCAGGAGGGCCCATCCAGTGCCAAACGGTAAGCTTAAGCAGCAAAGTGCGGCACCCCCTTGGAGCATCGCGCCTGGTGGTCTGCACCAGTTGCACCCCGTAATGATGCTGCTGGCATGCATCTCCTCATCTTAAGACTGCATCTTAAGACTGCAATTAGGCTTCCTGGGAGGAAGCCCAATTGAACATATTGGGGCATACTTCCAAGTAAACATGTATAAGATTGGTATGAAGATTCTCATGGCTTGTTGTATTATGTAAAGAAAACAAAGTTATGGGTCTTGCAGCCATGTGATTTTATTGAAGGAAAGAAAAAACTCTAGTCTCCGCTGACGTTTCACCCTACACTTAGGGTTTCTTCTGGTGCCAGGTTTTTGCTCTGAAGAAACCCTAAGTGCAGGGTGAAACGTCAGCAGAGACTAGAGTTTTTTCTTTCCTTCAATAAAATCACATGGCTGCAAGACCCATAACTTCGTTTTCTTTACATATGTATAACATTTCATGTTTACTTGTGTGTGTGTGTGTGTGTGTGTAACATCTCTTATTCACCTCTTCTTTCTTGTGTGTGTGTGTGTGTGTGTGTGTGTGTGTGTGTGTGTGTGTGTGTGTGTGTGTGTGTGTGTAAGTAACATCTCTTATTCACCTCTTCTTGTCTCAGTTTCCTGTTTCTTGCCCTCTTTTCCTCAATCCTGGTTTTCCAAGAGCACTTCCTCAGTTTGTCTTTTTCAGTCCAGTTGTTACATTGTATCCTCTTTGCCTTTGAGCTCCTTTTCCCTTCGTTTCCTTACAGCCCAATCCTATCCAGGGCTTTTAGTGGCAGATCTTGGGATCCACCTCTGTAAGCCCCGGACTGGCAGTGCAAAAGTCACGCTGACACTGTGCACTTCAGGTCCGCCGGTGCAAACGGCTTGAGGTCCTGTACATGTGACAGCGGCTCCCAGATACCCCACCAGAGCAGGTAGGTTGGTGGTGTGTTAGTGGTGGTTCAAGTGAGGATCGTTGGAAGTTCAGGGTGGGGAGTGGGCTGGGCAGGGGGTGGGAGGGAGGATCTCAAGAGCAGTGCCAAGATCCTATTCCACATTCCCCACCCCAAACCACCCCAAGTCTCCTTGGACTTACACCAGCTAAATACAGTAGTATGCGATCCACTGAGTGTTTTGTCTTGTTTTATGTTTTTATTGTTTTATTGTTTCAGTACTGTTGTATGTTTTTAATCTTGTATGCTACTTTGATTGCCCTTAACGGGAGAAAGGCGGGGTATAAATTCAATAAATAAATAAATAGGTCCAAGGAGACCCATTGGAGGCCAGGTGGCCTACAGAGAAGTAAGGAAAAGTTTTACTTACCTCTTCTGGGCCGTCTGGTCGTCCCCCTCTCATAGCATGCAGCACTCACTCTGTCAGTGGCACAGTGTGCTATGCGCTGGTGGGGAATAGGGTCAAGCCCTTCGTTCCTGGGGCCTTTTCCCAATCCTCAGCCATCTCCTATGTGAAGTTTTAATCCTAGCCCAAATGACAACCTTCTCTTTACAGAAGCAAAACTGCAAATCATTTCATTCCCTGAGCAGCAGAATGTTCTGAGCCATCATACAATCATTGTCAGCAGCTTCATTATACAACGTTAGATGAAGTACAATCAAGATGTACTCACTGAAATGTTGGTGTCTTGTGGGTTTGTTGTTGTGGTTAGGCCTCCTCTTTCTGATGCAAAAGTACAATTGCAAGCCACTGTTGAATCTTTATTGTACAAATAAGTAAGCCTACCACACAAGTTGCAACATAGCATTCAGAAACGTTATCTCCCAATACATTCATGCATGTGTTTGTGGAGCCCTCCTATGGTTAGATAAGCTAAGTAGCCAAAGGGCGTGTTTAGCATGGAGATGCTTGACACATACTAGTAATTACAAATGTTTCTCCTGAGACTGCACAAACCTAGGGAAATTTTGGGAAATGACATTTTGCCGTTAATCACTGAAAATAAAAGTCCCGATGTCCCTGTGTTCTGTGTGTATTAACGGGAACAGAATGAATCATTCTAATTTATTCATTGAATTTCCTCCCTTCCTGCTCATGAATTCTGTGTGATCAGATTACAGTGGCCTCAAATTCTTTTTGTTATCTGAGAGTGTTCATGAAATGATGTTAATACGAATCATTCCTGGCCATCAGATTATTTGCAAGCTATCTTGATTGAAAACATTTTATTCATGAAATTAAAAACAAGACAACAGCAATTCATGTTCGTTAGATTCCTTTACAAATACCTTCTGCTCTTGAAGTGGATATGCTGAACTTTCATAGACCATACTGTCATATTAAAACTTTATGACTGAAAAAATACCCATGTTGTCTATATGAATATTCAGATATATTCATTAGCACAGACCAACAAAGCTTAATCATAAGTGGAAGCCTGTCCTTATTTAGGAAATGAGTTAGCTGTCTTACAGTGCAAACCTGTCTAGCCTTGGACCGGCAGAGCAACTGCTCTGCCAGTCTAGGGTGTCACAAACATGCCGTAAGTCATGTTTATGTCACCCTAAGAGAAAGCAGCACTGGTGGAGAGGTGAGTCCCCACCGGGCAACGGAGGAGCATGGAGAGGGAGGAACGGCATGTTCCGGGGTGGAGGTGGTATTGGTCAGCCAGGCCCAGGAAGAAGGGAGGGACCAGTGACAGCCTCCTCCGTCGAATCCTATCCCCCTTCCCGAGCCTGACTGCCATTACACGGCCAGCTAGAATGCGCGCCAGCAAAATAGCGGACACACATTCGAGTAGACCCATCGGGGTGACTGGGGCTTTATTCAAGGGTAAGGGGATAATATCCCCTTCCCCCAAGGAGAGCTTCGACTGCGCTGGTGCTGGATCCTATCCGGATAGCTAGACAGATTTGGGCTGCTCGTGCTCATTTCATTAGCAGACACACAGTTTGCTAACATTTTTGGTAAGTGTCATAAATTACGAGCCCAGCTAAAGAAAATGAGAGTTAAGCAGTCTAGCTGTATGCATGTGTGCAGCCACAGGCCATTCCCTGCCACTGTGTGTCAGGGCTAGTAGTCTACGGGCAAGCTGGGAAGCCAGCAGGCAATCAAGCAGAAAAGCGAGTATGAGAAGTCTCCGATACATTTTTGCTCATTTTGGGGATGTTGTTATTGAAAATAACACTGGAGTTCAGGAAGTTATCAGAAACCTCCATTTTCTTTGGGTCAGTCCCATTTTGGCTACAATTTGTTCAGCACTCTGAGTTTGCCATTATAGGGAGAGATGACGTTTTCAATAAACAGATTTCCTTAAGTGTCCAACAGATAACAAAAAACGAGCACTTTCAGTTTGATCCTGATTAAACAATATAGAGCCTGCAGGAGGACTATTGATTTTGATCCAACAAAATGATTTATATTAAAAAGTAAACGGAATGAAACTAATAAAATATTTCTGAAATTTTGACAAATGCTAGAATTCAGATGAGATTTGGATAAGCAAGTGCAAACAAGTGGAATCTGCAACAAGGTGTTGCATTGGCTTTCCAGCCTGTGTGCTAGCAAGGGTGGGTTCACTGCCTTTCCTCTGAGCCAGGAAAATCTGCTACACTGACATCTCAGGTTCAAAGAATTTTGCCAGGCAGGAGCAGGGCTGGCCCATCAATGAGGTCAATTGAAGCTGTCTCATCAGTCAGCAGATTGGTCGGAAGGGGCGCTCTTTTCTGTTCACCTTCTTGTCTCCACTGCTCCTCCTTCTCCTTACAGTCCCTGGATTGGAAAAGGAAGACGGGAACAGAAAGGAAGAGGAAATGTGGAGGGGAGGACATCACTGAGCTAAGACATTGGATCGTGGGACGAGCAGAGGCTGGCACATCATAGGATAAGGAGAGGCAGCATTTGGCAGGCCACCTCAGGCAACAGGAGGTCTTGGGCTGGCCCTAGGCAGGAGACTCACTTACAGACTGGCAAGGCTGTCAGAGCTTGGGTACCATTAATAGGCTTACCAGATCTCCAACAGGGACAGAGTGCTAGACCTTTAGGAGAAGGAATGTGGGCAGGTGTAGCTTGTTAAGTCCTAGAGCACAATCCTAGGCATGTCTACTCAGAAGCAAGCCCATTGTGTTCAGTGGGGCTTGCTTCTGAGTAGACATGCCTAGGATTCTGCTCTAGGACTTAACAAGCTACACCTGCCCACATTCCTTCTCCTAAAGGTCTAGCACTCTGTCCCGGTTGGAGATCTGGTAAGCCTAACCATTAAGGACATCCTCTGCTCTTTTCCAGGCTTTGACAAGGGGCAGGGAAATCTCCCTCATTGCACCCCAGTTCAGACAGCCTTGCAAAGCAGGAAGAACCTTGCAAGATTGTCCCAGCCTGACCACCAATAAGGGATATTTCTTTCTCTTCCTCTCAGCCAGGATGGAAGTGAGGACATTTGCCTTGCTGTCAGCCAGTTTCCAATGATCAAGGAGCACAGTGGAGATCTGCACATGCCACAGTTCAGGAGAAGCATGAGAGCAGTACATATGCGTAATCCCTTTTCTCAGGACTTGACTCTCATTTCAGTGAGTCAGTGTTAAAAAAAATGAAGTTTTGCACACCTCGCAAGTCCCTTTGGTTTGGTTTGTCTCTGGCCCAGGCTTGCAAGACACTTGGCACAGGGTCACTCACTTTCCTGTTAGGAAGTGATAAATGGTGAACCAAATGCTAGGCAAATGGTGTGTTTGTGGAAGCAAAAGGTACATTTTGCTGTCTTTCTTTTTTATCCTTGCCTGTTAGTGATGAATTGCATTAAGATGCACTAAAGTTTATTGAAAAGTGCTGAAGAACCAAAACAGGGTGGTGGAACTGAGACTCACTATGCTAACACATTCAGTTCTTAAACTATATGGGGGATTTTATCAGAGACATGCAGGTGAGGCAGAAACGCCCTGCCATCATCCACAGAAAATCGCAGCAGTCGAACCTGGAGATTGCGCATGTGTGCCATCCGTTTACACCTGAGAAAGTGGGTGGCGCGCGTGCACAATCTTTTGGTTCAGCTGTTTTCCGTGGACGATAGCAAGGTACACATAGACCTGTGCCAACGATTTCGAAAGTTCCTTACGGAGGCTTCTGTTCTGAGGCCCTCAGAGGCCTGCAGAGGCCAGGAATGGGCCTTTGGAGAGGCCTCAAACTTAAAAGGTAGGGAAAGCGACCAACTATGTTCTGCCTAACGACCCCCATCGTATATCCAGGGGGGTGTCATTAGGTGGAACAACATTAAGTAGGGGACACATACAGCAATTCATGACAACATTATGATTTTCTCTACAGATACACCAAATACCGTATTGACCTGAGTATAAGACTCACTTTTGTCCCCTAAGGCAAGTCTTTAAAGTAGGGGTGCGGCCTACAATCAAAGTCTAGCGTTTTCTGCCTAGAGTTTTCTGCAAAGCGTCCCTTTTTCAAGCCTCTCCAAGTCTCTTTCAAAGGAAAAAGCTTTTTCTTTTTTTAAACTGCAAAGTGCTGTGTTTTCAGCTCTTAATCACTTGCTAAATGGCCAGGATCTCTCTAGCAACCTCTAGCCTTAGAGGCATTTGAAAAAATTAACCCTTAAGTTCCAGCCCCAGGACTCTGTAGAAACTAAGATATTTATTGATCCTGCAGTTTGAAAATTGAGAGCAAGAGCTCCTGTATAGGCTTATCATATCCAAAGGGGGACAGAGTGCCAACCTTTAGGCTGCAATCCTATGCACACTTTCCTGGGAGTAAGCCCCATTGAATGCAATGGGACTTACTTCTGAGTAAACATGCATAGGATTGTGCTGTTAACCATTGAAATTTGGGCAGGTGCAGCTCATCATCATGAAAGGGTGCAACAAGCTGCATCTGCCCAAATTCTAAAGTTTCATTTTTTTATACCTTTATTGGCATAAACACATCAATCAGACAAACATAAACAAACAACCCAAAAATCCCCCAACAGATCCAATGACAACAACCACAATCCTGCAGAAAATTTCTCCCCAAACTGTCCCACAATTAATCTATACATCAAAACTCATTTCCCGAGTAGCCACCACCACAGAAGCAAAAGTTGCAACATCATCAAGTCTCCCATCATCTTCTGTTGACAGAAGGGCTCGAAGAATATCCGCCTCCATCCAGCCCTGAAAACACGTCAGTATCGAATTAAGGTTTTTCTGACGGAAAGACTCGTGCAGAGAGCATGATAAAAAGATATGCTCAGATGTCTCCACACACTTCATGCCACATGAACAGAGCCTTGCTGAAACAGGTATTCCTTTGTACTGCCCCCATAAAAGGGCAGAAGGGAGAGCGTTACACCTTGCCAGCATAAAAGCCCTTCTTAGCTGTGGGTTATGCAACTGATATAGATAAGTTGACAGCTTCCCAAACTTTATAGGCAGATGGAGATGCAATGGAGAACACGTTGTATCAGCTGCACTGATTAACTCTTGGCGCTCGATGTCGAGAGTTCTCTCCTTAATAGTTCTAAATGCTGCAGCTAACCCCATCATGCCTAGCATCTCACTGTCAAGCCCCATCGATTTTAGCTTTGTAAGCAGACTAGAAACCCCACAAGGCAAAGATGTGTCTGATAGCCTGATTTACCACCTACTATCACTTGTCGCTTTAAAAAGAATGCCCAGCCAAAATTTGGCAAATCTTAGCCACGCCAATGTATTCAGCCTTATAAGACCGGTTTCAAGGCACAGAGCTGAGTACGGAACACAACGTGGCATACCCAAAAATTTCCTGAGGAAATTAGATTGGATACGCTCCGTGGCTAGGTCTGAAGCCTTGAACCAAATCGGGACACCATATAAAGCTTGAGAGACAACTTAGGCCTTATAGGCTTCCAGAGCAGCCGGGACATATCTGTTGCCCAGAGTAAAATAAAATCTCGCAACTCTTGAAGATGAGAGTTTGGCCAAATTAGAAATGGAGCGGCGATGAAAAGCCCAAGAGTGCCTGTAATGGAATGTGATGCCCAAGTATTTAAACTGGCGGACTTGTTCAATACTGTTGCCCTTGCAGGTCCAGTTATAGATTTTGTATCTATATGCAAAAATCATAATTTTAGATTTGGCATAGTTAATGTTCAATTTGTTGGCTGTTAGGTATTCAAATTCTAAAGGTTAAAGGTAGGCACTCTGTCCCCTTTTGGTATCTGGGAAGGATACTTATACTAGGGTGCCCAGATTCAATAAGGGACAGGGTGCCTATGCCTTTAACTGTACTAAAGCTGTACTGTTTTACTATTCTACTAATGTGTATATTTTCTTTAAGTTAAAAAAAGTTAAAAATGTATTTTTTAAAAAATAGCACCAAACTTTAAGGGTGCGACTTATAATCAGGAGCATCCTATACTTGGGGCAATACGGGGTAACTATAGTTTTCATTTCCAAAAGTGAAAGTCACCTATCTGCAGCTGTTGAGAGGTGAACCAAATATGGGGATGGGTTTGCAAACAGTAATCATTGAGCTACGGGGGGGAGGGGAGTGGTGATTTCTTATGCACAATATTGTACAATGAAGCTTATTCCATAGCATTGGTAACGATACACAGTAATCTAATACATGTCAAATTTGCTTAAGCAACTGTGCTGAGGAGAAGCCCATCTCCTTAAAGAATATTACGGTGGTAAAAAAAATATATTATAAAGTTTTGTGCATATGTTCCCTTTGTTAAAAAAGAAAGGGGTGGGGGAGACAAAACAAGCCTCTGACCATTTCAATGAATAATAATAATAATAATACAAGGAATCTAATTTACCATCAAAATAACAATTCAGAAAATCCTGCTGTTGTAAAAACTGAATATCTGCTGTTGTGGATAAGCATTCCAAACATGCAATAACCAGTTTTAGGTGAAGCAGAAATTGATTTCACCTCCATTGTTTCTTAGAAGGTCTTGCAACCCCACAGTTGCCTCGTCATGCTTCGCCTATTTGTATTTCACTAATACCTGAATCCGAGAGAGAATAAATTAAATTCTATATTTTATTAAATATCAAGCTGAATGAAGCAAAACAGAAAATGAAACGAAGTAAGTTGGAATAAACAGAATTAATAGCTCTGGTTAGACTGCAGGCCGTTTGGCATACTGGACCAAACATAATGCAGGATCAAATCAAACCCTCTACTACATGCACCTGCCCTTGAAGACCATCTGGAAACTGCAATTCGTGCAGAACGTTGCAGCTTGTGTGGTCATGGGGGCCTGGCAGCTGATTACTCTGGCAGTGGATTAGGGTGCAGTTCAAGGTGCAGGTTTTCACCTTTAAAGCCCTTCATGGCTTGGGGCCAGGGTATCTGAAGGACCAACTCCTCCCCTATATGAGGACCTGTCTCTTGAGGACCGGTCATCTGGGGAAGCCTTCTTGTATGTGCCACTACTGATTGAAGCCAGGTTGGGAGGAGGGCTTTCTCTGTGTTGGCACCACAACTTTGGCATTCCAAAATCAAATAACTAAATAACTAATATGTTATTTATACATATTATGGTCCAATCCTATCCTGGCTGGGCGGTGTCTGCACTCCTCTTCTGCTGGTGCTGACTGCCATAAAACGGTCAGCACCAGTCATAAAAGGCAGCTACTCAGCACACTGCTGGGGACCCTGGTGGGAAGGATGGTGCTCCGGAGCCACCCACCACCAAAGGTAAGGTGGTGGGGGAGGGTGAAATGAGGCGGTGATGGGGACGGGAGGAGGGCAGAACAGGACGGAACGTGGGTGGGTGATGGGCGGATCGTGTCCAGGGAAGGGTGTGGGATCGGCAGCAGTGTTGGCCACTGAATCCAAACCCCCTTCCCGGACCAAATCCCATGGTGCGGGTCCACGCGGCCCTGATCCAGCTATTTAGATAGCGCAGGTCCGAGCAGACCCCGTTTGCCGTGGAGTCTTACACCCCGGTAAGGGAACAATTATTCCCTTACCCAGAGAAGACCACCGCAACTCCCCCCCCCCAGATGCAGTGGTAGCCATTTTAATGCTGCTGCATCGGCAGGTAGGGGGATAATGGGCTTTCAGGCTTGGGGGTTACAATGTATGGTCCAAGAAGTATTTCCACCATGCATAAACTGAGCACAAACAGAAAAACAGACATTTGATCATGGCCTTAACTGTCTTTTGCGATCTATTTAGCCAACCTATGAACAATTACAACTGCAGGCATAGGACAGAGAAAAAAATTCTCTCTGAAACCCTGGCGAGTTGCTGCCATTTAGTGCTGACAATACTGAGCTTAATGGTGCTGACTCAACACAGGATAGCTTCCTGTCTTCCTAAGTACTTGTGAGAGCATTGTCATCATAGCTTGCTCTCTGCCATTGCTCAGGGTACCTCTGTTCACCAGCACTCTCCTTAGAAAGCAACGCTGGTCTCCATGGCAATTGTTGCCAGAGATCGGCTTTACTCAGAACTGTCTGACTTTGCAGCATGGACATGAAACAGGCCCCAAGTCATAACCTCATCATCTGATCTGTTCATGGACACAATGAATGTGCTTCTCCCAGGAGACGCCCAAAGGGAAACATAAATACACAAACGTTTACACAGAAGGAGGCAATATATTACAAAACAATGCAATATAGTGAAATGACAGGGAAAATCAGAAGGATGGCTTATTTATTTTGCCATTCAGAATCCCTTAATACAAATGGAACAAAACTGCAGAACAGCATTTTTAGACACTGTAGCAATTTGAAATCTGGACATATGACCTGTTGCAATATAGCTCTTTGAGCTTGTTTGCTACATTCATTTATTTCCAACTAAAGGCTATTCAGTCGACATGACAAGGTGGCCCATGTCATTCAGAAGCTGAATGTAGACATAGTTGATGCTTATTATCCACTGTAAAATGCTAAGGACTCTGCTAACACTGTATCCATTTTCTCAGAGACTTGCTTTTAATTATTTGCAGTCGTGCCAATTCATGGATTGCCTCCAGCTGTTTCATATCGAAACAGGAGGTTTGATGTCTGCCTAACTTACTATAGGTGTTATGGATGCATACTATTGATACCCACAAAGCCTCCTGTCCCTTGGGGAAAAAATATTGTTCTTAATATTGATAGCTGCTACCACCAATATCCTCTCCCTGCCCTCCCCTGACATGCCCCTGACCGACCCCGATCCCTCCCCTGATCCCCGATCCCAGTCCCAATTCTCCCCCTCCCTACCCACAGCCCACTCCTGCCATCAACTTAACGGCATCAGTGGTTGCTGGGTGCTTTGGTGGCAAGCACACATGGTCGCCAACCATTCACGCTGGCAAACTCGTTCCATGTGCCATTGCTGAAACTGCCATGCTAACAGCCTGGGCCTTCCATTGATGGAATGTGAGTTCCATCAGCAGTAGGCTGGGATAGGATTAGGCCATTTGAGTTGTCTCTGGAATCATGACTATCCTAGGGTAACTTTTTTTTTTTTTTTGTAAGAACTGAGATTGAATATCTTACTTGAGATGTGACATATCTAGGGATATATGCTAATAAGTATATACTTCTGGATAGCCAAGACATTATACCATCATTAGGGAGCTGAGCTGATATGAAAATACTGGCAAGGGTTACTTTCACATCCCACATCAATTTACCCGAATTGATCAGAACCACAGCTAGTATCCAAGGAATTCTGTGGAAGTCTGCCGCATGCACCAGGGCTCTCCAGGTTCCAACCTGGGCTTTTTGTGCTGCATTAGAGGCTACACTAGAGAGTCACCTGATGATGCTGAAGTTCTGGTGGACCTAAATGAAACAGCAGCAGGGTGCTATGTAAGGGAATTGGAAGAGACACACCTCTCACCAAAGCTACTAGTGCCTCAGCCTTGTGCTATTTCCTGACAAAGCCAGTAGGGTGGGGCTGTTGGCTTACATTAAAGAAAAGATGTGCTTCATGATGTGGCATAGCCAGAAGCATCACTAGGATTTGTGTCACCTGGTGCAGGAGGTCAGTGTGTCACCCCATGCACTGGGTGACACACCAGGGAGGGGTGTCATGCGATTGGAAGTCAAAACTGTAAGTGGCTTTCAATCGCATCTCAGACCTCTTCTGAGGCACAGGGAGACCTGTAGAGTGGGCCACAGGCCTCCCCACGCCTCAGAAGAGCCACTTATGGTTTCAACTTCCATTCACGTGTCAACCCTCCCTGATGTGTCACCCGGTGCAGACCACACCCCCTTACACTCCTCCTAGTGGGCATATCAGTGTTACCCCAGCAACAAAAAATGGTGACTGACTGGTCCTATGGGAGGAGCAGCTCTGTTGCTTAGGTGATGGGGATGTCTCTCCTTTTACAGCAGAACAATATCACCTGTACTTTCATTCTAACCCTGGAGCATTCAAATTTGTACCACTTGCTCTATCCACTTTTACATAGCCCCTTGTTGGTTTTCACTATCCCATGTGACTCTGAGCCTCCGAACCCAGGAACTGCCTTCCCAAAAATCACTGGCTGTCCTTCATCGTTAGCCTTCCCTCATCACTGCTCAAATGGAGCCCAGCAGGCCTTGCAGGTATAGAGGGGGTTGGACTGACTGCCCCCTGTGAGACACCCAGGTTTTCTTGTCATGGTGCAGCATCACCGCTGCTAAGGCAACTGCATGGCTGCCCGTTTGTTCCCCAGTCTCTTGCAATGTTGGTTTCATCATCTAGGTTGAATTCTGCTGGTAGTTTCTATTTAAGATAACTCCCTCCACTGCCCAGGGATATGACATCTTCTTCATGTCTTTGGAAGCCCAAATTTGAACTGTAGCTGCCTCACCTAGTAGGTCCAGCCCAAGACCTCATGATTCCTGAGACAGCATGCCAAATGTTCCCCTTATCTAGGAGCCTGTGCTCTTCCCATTCCCTTGATTGGAAAAGGAGGAGGCTGATGGAGAAGAATAGGAAGGGTGGAGGAGAAGAGAGAAGTGGGATACAACACCTCCAACACTCTAGTCCACAGCTCGCTTCTCCTCCACCTTTCCTCTTCTGTGTTGTCCCCCTATTTGTCTTCCAATCAAGGGAGTGGGAGGAGAAGGAAGAGCAGTGGAGGAGAGGCGGTGGAGGTGAGTGCTACCTGCACACCTGCTACCTAACACAACAATCTCAATTGCCCTCATGGGCGGGCTGCCCTGCCAACTAGCCAAGGCACCTGGCTATGACCCTGGAAAGCCCAGCGAGAAGCTGGAGAGTTCAGATGCAAGAGGAGGAAGACCCAGAGTGCTGCAACTCCTCCCCATGCACGGGAGGCACCGCAGGAAGGCACATGCCAGGATCTGCTGGTTAATTCCTGGTTTGCACACATGCATACATAGTTTGCTGTACATGCATATCATTTTTCATAATTGGCTTAAGTGCATATCTGCTTATCCCTCCAGTCATCTTTTTTCTGGATCCAACTATTTTCTCTAACCTCATCCCGTGTAGTTGCATATTAATACAATGGAAATATTTACACTAAAATGGAGTCATTGTCAAATACATCTTTAAAAAAAAATGGCTCAGCGGAGGTCTGTTTACTCCAATTAGTGAAGTATTTTTTACAAGGTTAGCAGGGTTAAAACCCTAAAGCTTTACCAATCAGCATCAGATCATAGAACTGGGTCTTAAGACTGCCAGATGCCTTGATGAAATTCTAACTGAAGTGCTTTCTTATTAGCAATGTGTGTTTAGGGCTTGGCTGTTACAATTATAGTCAATTATTAATGTATCACTGACCATCATTTGCTCTTCCTAGCTTTATGGTCCTGGCTTTGACTGCTTCGGCTTACTTCACTCGACTGAATGCTGTTGTCTCAAATGGTAGCCTCTCTCGTCAATACAATGGGTCTGCTTTTCAGTCTAGGATCATCATCATCATCATCATCATCATCATCATCATCATCGTATCACCATTGACTTTAAGCAAATATAACATAATGAGCAAAAGATGAAAGTCAAGGAGAAATCCTGCTTTCCATACATGTTTGAGTTGTCTTTTGTCTGGCTTTCTGAAAAACAACATCAATAGCAGTTGCATTGCTCCTGCTTAAAACAATGAAATGGTGCAAGCTTTGCACCCATAATTTGTGGGTAAAGCCCGTTTAATTCAATTTGACTTATGCAGGAATAGCTATCTCCTATTGAGTCCAGAGGCACAATCAAGTTAGGGCCATTGCATACATTACATTCTTAGGTGTATGCCCAAGGAGAGTACAAACAAGTCTCAAGTGCCTACCTATGCTGCCAGCAGGAGGCCTTCCTGCCAGTCCACACATGACACACGCCAGCCATCTGTGCTGATGGCCTCATCATTGGCGTCACTGTAGCGTGGCAGGCGGGGCGGAGCGCCCCAGGGTGACGCGCGCAGAAGGGTGACGCGCGCGCTCGTCACCTCCCCTGCGCGCGTCACCCGGGAGGCCTCCGAGGCCGGGAGAAGGCCTCGGAGCGTCCTCCTGGGTCTGCGCTCCTGGGCCTTCTGAGGAAGGCCCGCTGCGCGAACGTTATTTATAACGTTCTTTTGCACATGCGCAGACTGTTGCTGAGGGAAAAGGGCAGGCCGATCCTGCCTAAGATGCAGCAAAGGGCCAGCTGCTGCATCCTCGGCCGATTGCGGGCCATGCCAGTGTAAGCAGCACGGGCCCTGATGCGCCTCCTCAGATGCATGCCAGCTGTGGAGTGTAGGGATATGGCAAAGTGCGCCACTGATATGGCAGAGTGTGCCCCCTCCCTTGTCACCCCAGCCCTCCCTCCTGCCAACCAGCGCGGGCCTTATCTGTGCTGGCTGGCATAGAGTCGGTCTGGCAGCGGTGTGAAGAGCCGCAAATGTGCTTTACGGCACGTTTGCAACTCCTTGGGCCGGTGGATCGCATGCTCCGCTAGCCCATAGTTCGGCAGGATTGTGCCGTCAGTGTATAATTATCACTGTTTTCATCTTTGTAAAAAAACCAACTTGCTAAAAATAAAAAATATATAAAATTAGTGTTTTGTAGACTGAAGCCATTTGATTCAGACATATTTAGGAGCTGAAGTTGATTTACATTTGAGTCTTTGAAAGATTTCAATTGATGTGTTGTTGTTTTTTTCAAGTACTTTCTAAAACTGTGTCTCCAACAAACCATAATCAGGATTCTGGAAACGATTCCAAATAATAACCAGTTTCATCAGGAGATGCAAATGTCAACAAAAACATAACCCTCTTGTAAAATATTAAACTACTAATCTTCTTGTACAGCGGTTGTGTGTGAGGGTACTTGAAATAAGCCCTCAAAGATCAGCATGCAAATTGGTACAATCATTGAAACAGAAGGAAGGAGTCAGTTAAAGGTATATATTTGCTGGGTATTTTCTTTGACTCATCCAGCACAGGAGAGACGCACAGCTGGAATTGTCTATTATGTCTCTTACTGCTAGAAAAATAAGGATTTCTAACTATAATTTTCCTCTATCTGAGAGAATAATCTAATTTATAACCCTATGTTTAAGATTGCAAAGCATGTCTGTAAAGTGCTGCATATTTTTTATCTTATTGACATCCAAAAGGCAGAACAGTAATGACAGAAAACTACATATATTTTATACTTAGCTTTCTAGTTAGCTGTGGAGATAACTATATGGTAGAGCTGCGTTAACTCAGGCATTAGGAACAAGACTGGACGTCTGCTCTTAGTCTTGTGCTTTCACAATTGAAATAGGTGTGTACAGTGCCTGACATCTGAGGGACTCAGCTGAGTATGAAATCTTCAGTATTGAATATGAATGATGAAAAGAATAGTCTGTTTTGCTGGTTTGGAAGACTATAGCTGCCCTTTTCACATTCACTACAGCAAGCCGGGGGGAGGGGGAGGAATTGGAATCCCATGCAATGTCCCTGTTTCCAAACTTCATGCATTCATCAAAAGTCGGAAAAGAGTTGCTGCTCATACAACTGTTGTGTGATTAGGGCCCCTGCCTTTTCTAGGGTTATTGGTTGCCTTCACACATGCAACTTGTTCACATGTAGACTCCTTTCAGAAGAGCATATGGAGGTTGGGAGAGGGGAAAATGGGTGCAATCTCAATCCCACCCACCCACACCCACACCCACAGAATGGGAGTGAGTGGAGGGGGAGGAAGACAGAAATGGAACAGTAAGGGAACTCAGATCATTGTTGACAATCTTCTATAACTTGTGAAAATACATTTGCTTGGGTAGATTATTTGTATATCCATAGCAATGATTTTCAGAATGTGTTCCTGAATGGTATAGTGGCTGTGTCCCTGGTTCAACTCTCTTCACATCCACAAACTCAACTAACAGCATAATCTTAACTAAAAGAACCCTGACAGATGCAGCTGCGCCAATGGAGTGCGTGCTGCATCCAGTGGGAGAGGGCAGCAGTCATGAAGATGTTCTTGAAGTAAGGGAACTTTAAATATTGTGTTAGTGATTCACAGCCCATATTTACGAAGTTAAACATTTTAAAATAGGGGTTTAATGACTGTGTCAGTCAGATTAAAAGCACTTTTACAGCACAATCCTACCTAACTTACACCACCGGTGTAACTAGTGGTGCAGCGAGAACAGGAGGCCCCAGAATGGAAAGGGGATTCAAATCCCCTCCAAAGGGGGATTCAAAGGGGATTTAAAACTCCTCTCCCCTCCAAAGCCTCCCGCCCTACCGTCCTATCCTGGTTACACCGGTGGTGTAAGTTGGATAGGATTGCGCTGCCTATCTGACAGTCATTAAACCCTATATTAATTTTTTTAACTTAGTAAGGGAACTTTCATTCCCCTTTTCATTCAGGGTAAGCCTCCACTTCCTCTATGTGTCTCCTCAAACCTTAGTCAGCCATTTTGGTGGTGCAGAACTGAGGAAAGTGCAAAGTGCAAAGTGATGCACATTGGGGCAAGAAACCAAAATTTCACATATACGCTAATGGGTTCTGAGTTGTCTCAAGAGAGAGATCTTGGGGTGCTGGTGGACACGTCGATGAAAGTGTCAACCCAGTGTGCAGCGGCTGTGAAGAAGGCCAATTCCATGCTCGGGATCATTAAAAAAGGGATTGAGAATAAAACGGCCAATATCATTATGCCTTTGTACAAATCGATGGTAAGGCCACATCTGGAGTATTGCGTCCAATTCTGGTCACCACACCTCAAAAAGGATATAGTTGAATTGGAAAAGGTGCAGAAAAGAGCGACCAGAATAATTCATGGGCTGGAGCACCTCCCTTATGAGGAAAGGCTACAGCGTCTGGGGCTTTTCAGCCTAAGAAAAAAGGCGCCTGAGGGGGGGACATGATTGAGACTTATAAAATTATGCATGGGATGGAGAGAGTGGATAGAGGGAAATTCTTCTCCCTCTCTCACAACACCAGAACCAGGGGACATGCACTAAAATTGAGTGGAGGGAGAGTTAGAACGGACAAAAGAAAATATTTCTTTACCCAGCGTGTAATTCATCTGTGGAACTCCTTGCCACAGGATGTGGTGATGGCACCTGGCCTAGATGCCTTTAAAAGGGGTTTGGACAGATTCATGGAGGAAAAGACCATCACAGGTTACAAGCCATAAGCAACCTCCTGGTTTTAGAAGTGGGTTTTCTCTGTGCCAGGTGCAGGGCAGTGGCAGCAGGAAACAGGTTATCTTGTTGGCTGTGTGCTCCCTGAGGCATCTGGTGGGGCCACTGTGTGACACAGGAAGCTGGACTAGATGGGCTTTTGGCCTGATCCAGCAGGGCTCTTCCTATGTTCTTATGAGGAGAGTTAGAGAGAGGGAACGGAGGAAGGGGAATAGTATCCTGGTGCATGCTGGTGCCAGGGTGACCAGATACAATGGAGGACAACGTGCCTATACCTTTAACCATTGTATAGAAGAAGGAATTTTCGCAGGTGCAGCTTTTTGCAGCCTTCCATAATGAACCGTACCTGCCAAAATTCACTAATCTATACAATGGTTAAAAGTATAGGCTGCAGCACATTGTCCTTCATTATATCTGGTCACCCTGGCCGGTGCAGCCAGGATCCACCCCTTCCCCGTTCCATCTCCCGCCCACCCCCTCCCCCAGATCTTGGGGTTTTATGTTAATAATCTAGATTAAGGAAGCTTTCCCAAAGGATTTTATGGCTTTGGGTGGTGGCAGTAAACGCTACCTTTCCCTAGGCTTATCTCAGTTTAACTAGGCTTACCAGATCTCCAACCAGGACAGAGTGCTAGACCTTTAGGAGAAGGAATGTGGGCAGGTGTAGCTTGTTAAACCTTAGAGCACAATCCTAGGCATGTCTACTCAGAAGCAAGCCCCACTGAACACAATGGGGCTTGCTTCTGACTAGACACGCCTAGGATTGTGCTCTAAGGTTTAACAAGCTACACCTGCCCTCATTCCTTCCCCTAAAGGTCTAGCACTCTGTCCCGGTTGGAGATCTGGTAAGCCTAAGTTTAACCAGTAAAGGGAGTGAAGCAGGGAGTGGGGTGCCAGTCATTAACGGATAGGCGCTCCTCCCCATCTTGCTGTCTTCCTTTACAGCATCGATTGCACAGATTCATTGAAATTTGGGCAGCTAGAATTAGTTTTTCCCATAATCTTGTAATCGTGCCACCGTGTGTTCGTTGTCAGATGCTAACACAGCCAAGGACAAGCAAAGTCACTGTCCTTTTACACAAAAATTAAGACCTGCCACATTGTCCCAAGCTTATTTTTGGCTTCATTCTGCCTCTCTAATTATGTGCTTCTCAGTGACCAGCTGGTCAGTGATCCCTGATCAGTCTGCTAATTAGCATTGTGAAGAATAATTTCCTACAAGGGGAGTCCGGATATTTGCAATGCAATTACAATGATAAAAAATGGCAACATGCATATTTGTCAAATTACAGTAGATATTGTCGGTAATGTGGAAGTCCATGCAATAAGAGAATTCTTTGTAAGTTGTTCAGAACTGTTTGTCATCGTGAACCACCAATCAAAATGCAGGTCAAAGACGCGTATCTATTCACTTTATATCCTGCTGTATTGTATTAGCTCAAAATGATAGTATTGCATTCTTGTAAATGATGCATTTAATCCAAACTTACAATTACTCACCTTCTTATGAACGTGTTAGGTTCTAGGGGCCTGTTCATAAGTTGCTTTGCTTATAATTCCAACATCACTATTATTGTAGTGCAAACCTGTTGTAAAATATGAAAAAAGAAATGAAAACATATTGACAATGTCATAGGCAACAGATCAGCAGAATCTCAGTAACTACAATGTCCAACAATGGCAGGAAACATTGGAAAAGCTAGGAATGGGCACTAATGCTGACTATTGCATGGCAGCTGTACTTATGATTATCGCTCCAAGCAGCGGCGGAAGAACGGTGGAGCGCGTGGAGCAGGAGCTCCAGGCGCTCGGGCGCGATCGGGAGCGCGTGGAGCAGGAGCTCCAGGCAGGAGGGTGCGATCGGGGGAACTTACGGAAGCGCTGGATCGGCCCTCCCGCCCTCCCTCGAGCCCGTACGGCTCCGAAATGGCATCGATTCCGGCGCGGGGGGGGCGCGTCAACGTGACGTGACGCAGGCCCCGCCCCCTCGCGCCAGGCGCCATGCGGGCTTCCGGCATCTCTGGCTCCAAGCAAGCAATGGACATATGGCCAGGCATGTTTGTACCTTTGAAAGCTCATAAGTTGAACGTTCATAAGTAAGGGAGCTATTTATTTAAGTTCTCACTCACCTCCTTGTTGGGTCTCGTGGTAGGCTGCCGTTTAAAAGCAATGCCTATCCTAATCAAGTCAAACGTGAAAAGGCAAGATTCACCTGGTGTGGGAGAGGCACAGAGGCGTCGCTCCGGTAGGGGCGGGGCTGTAAGTTTTGCTCGGTCGGAGTCCCGTTTACCGAACGAGCAGGAGGCGGCCCCGCCCCCTCACTGTCAGAGCCAGTCCCCTGCGGAGAAAGCAGCAGGCAGGGTCTCTTGCCTGCTGCTTTCTCCACAGGGGACTGGCTCCGACAGTGAGGGGGCGGGGCCGCCTCCTGCTCGTTCGGTAAACGGGACTCCGACCGAGCAAAACTTACAGCCCCGCCCCTACCGGAGCGACGCCTCTGGAGAGGCAGGCAACAGGGCATGGCAACGGTACAGAAACATGAGGTCGCTCAGGTTTTGCAGACACATTTTCTGGGTAATGGGAGAAGAGTTTGTCTTTGCAAGCATAGGGTCCCTCACAAGAATTTGGACCAAGGGAAGGAACATGGCCAATTGGTACAGCAATTTTTTTAGAAATCAGGAAGAGCTCAGCTGGAAGGAATCCTCAAGGGTTCTGTCTTCCTGATACAAGGAAGTGACCAGATGGGAGGAAAAAAAGAATCTGGATGTTCAAACCGAGTTCATCAGACTAGGTTGCCTCCACCACTATCCCAACATTGACTTGCAATCCAATCCTAAACAGATTGACGAAGCTTCTTTGATTTCAATAGCCTGAAATTTCACATCCTGCTTATCTTTGAGGTAGTTGCTTAAATCATGTTCTTAAATGTAATCCTAGCCAGAAAAAGCCCGCCCTTGTCATACTTGCCAAAATTTTAGTCCATACCTACTAACAGTACAAATCTTACTTGTCAGATCCACACTTGGTGATCTAGAGAGGGGAGAAAAAACCCTAAGTAAATAAACAGATTGTGGAAGGCTCCAATTCAGGAACTACAAATAATATTACCATGACAAATATGTCTAATGATTATTTTGCAGCTGTTCTATGATAAAATCAGCTTGATGCTATTAATCTTGTGAAAACCTATTACCTCTACTGTAGATGAGGCTATCAAACATACTAATGTTATTCATTGCCTAATTCAAGATGTATAGAAGATACGAAGGTGGAAGTGTTTTAAAGTAAAACCAAGGGAATGGGAGAAGTGGCAATTTTAGTACCAGGTTCATCATGGAATAACCCCATGCACTTCAATTGAGCATCACTGGACCAATTTGGGATTAGAGCCATCATTTTCATATATAAAGGATCAACAGTTGTAACAAATATATCCCAAGGTAATGAATTTATTGTGAACTGGTCTTTTTTCTTTTTAAAGGAAGCCATTTAGGGCAAAATCCTATGCATGTCTACTCAGAAGTAAGGCCCATTGTGTTCAATGTGTCTTACTCCCAGGAAAGTGTTGTAGGATTGCAGACGTATCCTATCCCCCACCACCATAGCAGATGCAGATGCACCAAAAAGGCACATGCTGATCCAATGTTGGGGATCTACCCGAGGGCAAATGGAAGGTAAGTAAAAAATATTATACATTATTTTTATAAGTAAACAAATATTTTTACTTACCCCATATGGGGCTGTTTGTGGGTTTCCTTGGACATAGATGCTTTCAAACTGTGGTGCTGGAGAAGACTCCTGAGAGTCCCTTGGACTGCTAGGAGATCAAATCAGTCAATCCTAAATGAAATCAAACCTGACTGTTCCCTGGAAGGACAGGTACTGAGGCTGAAACTCAAATATTTTGGCCACCTAATGCGAAGAGAGGACTCTCTGGAGAAGACTCTGATGCTGGGAAAGACTGAAGGCAAAAGGAGAAGGGGAAGGCAAAGGATGAGATGGTTAGACAGCATCACCGATGCAACGAACATGAAAATGAGCAAACTCAGGAAGATAGTGGAGGACAGGAAGGCCTGGCGGGATATGGTTCATGGGATCACGAAGCGTCAGACACGACTTAACGACTGAACAACAACAAATGTCTGAGGAGGTTTAAAGCAAAGGGGATAGCATTCGTCATGCACCATTGCTGCAGGATCTACTCCCCCTCACCTCCTTCCCACCACCAGTTCCTCCACTCTCTCCACCCAGTTATAGTTCCAGCCTGCCCCCGCCAGGGTGCAGGATTAAAAGCCATGCATGCAGACAAAAATATATTTAAGTTAAAACCAGATGATAAGATCCAAACAATGTTTAAAACATACAGGCACAGTAAAAACAGTCCTTGATAAAAGGTTAAAAACAACCAAGCACACAAAGCACTAATTCCACAGATAATAAAAAGCCAAAGAACATTTTAAAAACATGAATCCAGTTAAAAACACAAATAAAAGTCTCAACGTTTCATCCAAGTCCATGGACTTCTTCAGGAGACAAAAGCAACCTAGGCTGCTGGATGTTACAGGCTCTGAGCACAGCAGTCAGGAATATAAAGAGATTCAAGGTCAGTGAAAGTCAATTGGAAAAAGAAGTAAGCATAAATCAACTGACCATAGATAACCTCATGGCGCCACCTAGTGTTCTGTTCTATATTAACCTATATTTTACATTGCCAACAGTTTATTTCCTATTTTTACTAATTGCTGGAGTTCAAAACTTATCAATAAAGGATAGTTCTTGCTTTCTGTTCAACAAATCTCCTTGCTTTGATTTAGTTATTTCTATGGCTTCATGTATACTTCATGCATAGTAAACTGTTGGCAATGTAAAATATAGGTTAATATAAGACAGAACACTAGGTGGCGCCATGAGGTTACCTATGGTCAGTTGATTTGAGAGGAAGGGAGGGGGAGGGAGAGAGAGAGCACCCTGACCCATCTACCTACAGTGCAATTTAACAGCGTGCCTAAAGCAAAGATGCTAGTTATTTAAAAGCTTTATGGTGCAATTCTGTCTACAATGAAACCGCTGGCCTAGGGTGTTGCAAATATGCCCTAAGGCTAGGCTTACCATATTCTCCCGGTTTGAAACCGGGACACTCCCATTAAAGAAATATTTTTTTGGGTGGCCAAATTTTGTATTTTTATTTATTTTTGGTCATGAAAATGGCTGTTTTGCCAATGCTGCCACTTACCTGTCCCGCCGCCATTGCCACCGTCATTTCACGCATTTTGCCCTCAAAACGGTCTGCGCATGCGCGAAAATTGTAAAAAAATACCCGTATTAATGCGCTGCATGGGCCTTCTTTCAGAAGGCCCTGGAGCGCCGGCGGGGTCGGACGCTCCGAGGCCGGCTCCCGGGCTGGCCTCGGAGCGTCCGGAGGGTGTCGTGCGTCACCCCCTGGCGGCCCGCCCCCCGCCACGCTCTAGTGACGCCAGTGTCGGAGCCCATCTTGGATCCCTTCGAAATCTCGCGAGATCCAAGATGGTGGCGCCCAAATCTCGTGAGGGCACGAGGCAGTACAAGTTTTGGGCGCCGCCATCTTGGATCTCACGAGATTTCATGAGATCCAAGATGGCAGCCAACAGGAAAAAAGTGCCTTTTGGCATTTTGCAAGTGGCGGCAGCAGCAATGGAGGAGGCTTCCACCGGGCCCAGGACCAACCCAGGACCCGAGCCTGGAACAGGCCCAGGCTTTCCGGGATGGATGTTAAGCCTACCTAAGGCATGTTTGCGGCACCTGGAAAGTAAGCGGTGATGGTGGAGAAGCTTGCGCCACTCCCCTGGTGCCGAAGAATGGTGCAACACCTTGGCAGGAAGGTAAGTCCCCGCCGGGCAGCGGGCAGGAAGGGGCATTCCGGGAGGGGTTATTAGAAGATCGGGCCTAGGAAGGGGTAGGGATATCGTATCCTCCTTTCCAGGCTTGTTGGGCCTTACACGGGTCTCCCAAATATACGCCAGCAGAATTGCTGCCATCAGGATTGCTGGTGCGTTACTCAGGGTTAAGGGACAAATGTCCCTGTACCCTAAGGAGGCCACCAGTTGCACTGAGGCAGGCCCAATCCTGCACAGGATGCGGCGGGCATCTTATGTGTGCTACCGTGTCCTGCTAGACAGGATTGGGCTGTTACTCAACTAATATGCCTGTATTTTGGCACACATGCTTTAATTTAAAAGCAGAGGTGGTGAACACACAGGAAATTTGGCAAAACACAGTCAAAGCGAATAGGGACGTTTTGCTAAGATATCTTGTATGTACTCTTTAAACAAAACAAGGTTTGTGAATTAATTCTTAGTATGACCTTTTTAGTACCTGAAAGTTATCAATAAGGCAGACTGAATGGTTTTGAAGTGTAAATGTTAAGGGAATATGCTTTTATCTATGTACAAAGAAAATATGCACTTAATGTTCCGTGGGTGATGGTAGTTAAACATTGAGACAAATAGTACAGAAAAGGTAGAGAAAGTCACTCCACTGAAGGTTAAGAAACTATTGACTCAATTCTGGGATATTCTAAGACCAAGTCATAGCTCCATGGGCTTCTTTGATTCTTGCACCAAAAATTGTCCTTTTTTATGATAGCACTTTTCGTTTACAAAGCAAATAACCAATGCAAACAAATAATAGATTGGATATTGAGAACAGCAAATGGAAAGTAGCTAGCACAAGGGAACCTTCCCACCTCTCCTTTCCACTCTAGTTCCCTGACTCCCCCCCCCCCCCAGCCACTCCTTAGGATCAAAGGAACCCTCAGAACGGTGTGGAATGTGGCAAAGCAGGCCGTGGGGTGGTGGTGGTAGAGAAATTGGCCAAACTTGCTCATGCAAGATACCCACCCAAGTCTGGCTGATTTCATCCCATCCCATATTGGAAGGTGCCTCAACCTTCAGCAGCAGCTTTTTAGGGGGAATTGGGGGCTGTAATGAGGAAATGGCAGGAAAGTTCCCTTCCACTCTTGCCTCTCAGGATCCAAACTGATGTTTTCATAGCTGGGGGAACAGTCATTTCCTAATTTTAGAACTGCAAATCTCACTAAAAATGTAAAATCTGGGCTTATTTACGTGAGATACAGGATATGGACAAAGCATTCACCTATGCAGAGTATCGTCCAGCCTGCTGTCACATTTTAATTTTTTTTTTCCCTGATATGGGCAAGTCCCTCTGTATGTTCCATTAGCACGCCAGTGCAGCATCCCTCTAGGCTATTTTTTTGCTTTGCTCACATTTTGTTTCTCACATAAATCAGCTCTTAGTGTGCTACTGCAGTAAAAAATAAAGAAAAAGGGCAGGATGGGTGAGGGAGGCATTTGGGCTGATGCTGCTGTGGATGATGTCAGGAGGGCAACACTTCCTGCATTACAGCCCAATCCTATCTGAGTCAGCTGTCGTCACAGCCACTGGCGTCGCTCGAGGTGGGGCGGAAAGCTAAGTTCTGCAGCTTTCCGCCCCACCGTTACTCTCCGATACGAGGCGCCCCACCCCCTCGTCATAGGAGCCCGTCAGCGGAGAGAAAGCAACGCGCAGGAGAGTCTCTGCAGAACTTAGCTGCAGAACTTAGCTTTCCGCCCCACCTTGAGTGACGCCAGTGGTCACAGCGCCTCTTCCACTGGCGCTGGCTGCCATAAAGCAGTCAGCACCAGTTGTAAAAGGCGCTCTGGCAGTGTGCTGAGTTGGGATGCTGATGGGAAGGTCGGAGCCTTCCCACCGGTGCCACCAGTGCCACCGGAGCCACCCGCCGCCAAAGGTAAAGTGGCAGGGGAGGTGGGGTAGGGTAGAATGGGGGCAGGGGAGGGAGAAACGATGCAGTGGGGGGATGGAGGGATGGGGTGGGGGGATGGAGAAATGGGGTGGTGATGGGGCAGGGGATGGGCTTTTCAGGTCCGGGAAGGGGGTGGGTTTGGCGTAAGCCGGGACTGCTGAATCCTACCCCCCCTTGCCAGTCCTGATCCCACTGCATGAGTCCATGCAGACCTACACCCGCTATTTAGCTACTGCAGGTCCGAGTAGCCCCCCCCCCCAAAGCCGTGGAGGTCCTGGAGAATAGGATTGGGCTTTTAGAGCCTTCTCTAGAGGGTAAAAGGGAGTGCTTAGTTGTTGGCTTGTGGTAAAACTACTGGAAAGTTTTGATGCCTGTTGTGTATTTTTTGTTTTGTTTTATCATTTATGTGTAGGATTATTGAAGCTATACTCTCATCCGCTGACACTTGAAGCAGCAGTTAAAATATGAACTGCTAAAAGCACTAAAAACAAGAAGCAGTAACATTTCATATGAAGGATATGAATTTAATATGTTCCAGAAAGGGAAGTTCTTAAGCACACAGAGAGATATTACCAAAGAAAGTCTACAGGCATTGTGGGGGCAGAATGCCTCAGCTAGAGTCATGCATCCACACTGGAGTGACCCTTTCTTCATAGCAGCAGCAGATCAGCCCCAGAATGTCCTTATCAATATCTAGGCCCAGCCTGAAGCAGACCTATGTAGAAAAAAGAGAGTGGATCTTCCCAGAGGAGGGGTCAAATGTGGTTCTCTCAGAGACACCCTAGCATAGAGAATGCCTTGTATGAGTTTGGATCTCTACAGATAACACTGCCGTTTCTCATTGGCCACCTTTGCATTTGACGTGGAACATTTTTCAACTACTTTGATCACAAAGGATCATCCCTCTGTGAAATGGCAATACATATGTATGTATGTATGTATGTATGTATGTATGTATGTATGTATGTATGTATAATTCCCCCTCCCCTCCTAAGCGTGGGAGCTGAGGTCTCCAGCAAGATGCTATGAGCGTCCCTTGGTGGGTTTGTGTGTCTGAGTGGTTATAAGACAGCAAGAGAGAAGTCTTAATTTTTTTCTGAGTAAATTGTTTTATTGGCGCAAGCAAATTATTCTGTGGGGTGGAGGTGGGGAAACTGGCTTTGCAGCATCTCTAGTACCTTCCACTTAAAAAAAATAGTACAGTAACATTGGCAAGCCAATATAACCTTTCGAAATATAAGACATTTTCAAGACATGAGTAAAACCTTTAAATAAATCTGGACAAATTTTCCAATTTATTATGTCATGGATTTGAAAGCTTAAACTTTAAAGCTCTCAAAGCCCTCTAACCCATATATAAATGTAAGCAGCATTATTTGGGTATCAAGGCACACTGAAGACTAACCTTTTTTTTCTGTCATAAGCTTTCATGGACATTGTCAGTTATTTGTTTGATTCATTTTATATATGTATTTTCAGATATGAACTATTATAGCTTCAGCGACATATCTATTTTGATTGTGTGGTTACTGGTGTCCAAGAGAATATAGTGAAATTATGCAACAAGCTTCCACTTTTAAAAACAAACCTTTAGTCAAACATCTAGTGCCATCTTGTGGTTGTATAAAAATCAAGAAAAAATTATTTTAGTGGTAACTTATTCCTCAGAAACGGGCAAAAAATATTTTTATGTTTCAGGAGTTGCTGATACAAAAGGGGAGATTTTATTCAAGTTTAAAATATTTTCAGTTATAAAGAGTTTTGTGCATACTGTGAATCATCATTCATTAACTGTTAAACCAAACAAGTCATAATAACTATAACATTAGTATTAAAAACTCGCAAACATGGATCATGCAAAACATTTTGTTAATGCCAACATAAAAACACAGCAAAATAAATACAACCAGTATTTCCTAGGAAGGAGAGATGGTTACCAAAATGAAAGCAATAAGATCATATGCAGCCCGCAGTACCTGAACCTTCTTCTCCTATACTACCACAAATGCCAATTTAGCAACTCTGAGAAGAACGGCAGCTTTTTCTAAGCCACACAGAAGGAATTTCAAGTTTGATGGATCATCTTCAATTTGAGTGTCTCAACAGTCCAGACAAATATTTCTTCCTTATGCCATCATAAATAGTACAAAAAAAGAATGATGGCCCACGTTTTTCCACACAATGTGCACCACATCTAAAAAGAGTGATGCCACAGGACTCTTTTTCTGTCGCCCATCAAGATACCATGATAATGTGGTTTCTAGTCTTAGGGTCCACAAAACCCAATAGAGGAACGAGAAGCTCAAAGCATGTAAATAAATGGCACATTCATAATTTTTTTAAAAAATAATATAACATAAATCTTTCAGATTGGATTAGAAGTCAGCAGAAGGTAGATCTGGATTTATACGTAGATCAAAAAGTCCTTTTTCTCCCCCAAGTTAGGTAGCTGGAAATTTAGAGAGTCTGGGGGAAAACTAGCAAGCTCACTTCTAGTGCTAAAACAATGTCCTGAGCATGTTCTCAGAAGAAGCACTTCATTCTAAATGCATGTCCATCTCCCTGAGCAACTATTTTCAACTTAGGATCCCAGGGTTCTCATCAAAAACAAGGTGGATCCCATATGATGGTGTAGTGGTTTGGGAGTCGGACTCAGACCTGGGAGATCCAGGTTCAAATCCTCGCTCAGCCACGAAGCTTCCTGGGTGACCTTGGGCCAGTCACTATCTCTCAGCCCCACCTACCTCACAGGGTTGTTGTGAGGACAAAAAGGAGGGGAGGAAATGTGTACACCACTCTGAGCTCCTTGAAGGAAGGGCGGTATAAAAATGTGAAAAATAAAATAAATAAAATATGCTGCCCCTCTGCTGACTAGATCACCGTAAAGCTTTGTAAAGCCCTTTTTAAAACATACCCTCAGATTTGGTCAAAAGACAGGAATCTAAACTTTTGTAGACAGATGCCAAATAATTCACACCATCTTCTGTTAACACTCTCAGGCAACTCAGAGCCTTGATGATCTGTTCTGTTCCATCTTTACCTGCTGTATATGCGATTTATTTATTTATTATCGACAAGTCTACATTTTTTCAGAATGTTTTAAGCATGAAGTAGAACATCATTGATGCTATAACAATTCTCATTTTAGCAGGCATAAATGCTACTTCTGCCCTGACGTATACTGTTGGAGTGGAAGGAGGGTACTGCTAACAGGGATCTAAACCATTCATGTTCTTTTAGGGACTTCTCATAGCTGAGTCTCCATTATTCTCCATACTACAGCACTCTGTATGAGAAATCTTTACCCAGGAAAATATTATGTGGAGAGGTAAAACTAAGAAAGTTGGTTAAATTCTTCCCCTAGGTCATGGGTTCTTAGCCAGTGATACTAGTACCACCAGTGGTACTTCGGCCAACTGCTGGTGGTACTTGGACTGCCAGACCACCAGAGCCCTGCTCCCGTGCGGCTCTTTCGGCAACGCGTTTTCACTCCTGAGAGGCTTCTGCCTTTGGCCAAGCCTCTTGGGAACGATGAGAAGGGCCCTCCCATCCGCCCAGAACCTCCTACCTGCATTTTCTGGCCTCCAAAAACCTGAAAACCCAGAAGTAACTGGTGATGATGTCATCACCAGTCACTTCCAGTGGTGTGCAGCAGGAGAATGGCGCTGGAGGTAGTACTCGGATGGGAAGGGGTTGAGAACTCCTGCCCTAGGTTATAAACTACTTTGACTGTACTATTTATTTTCAACCTGGTTGTGGCCAGATTGTGTTCTATGGACATTTTATAAGTACCCCCCATGCAATAGTTAAAAACTATAACTTTTCCTAATTCATGCCCTTCAAGGATCCATTTGACACATTTTGAGTTTGGACCAAACTTGCGAGAGTTGGACCATAAGGAAGGCTGAGCGCTGAAGAATAGATGCTTTTGAACTGTGGTGCTGGAGAAGACTCCTGAGAGTCCCTTGGACTGCTAGGAGATCAAATCAGTCAATCCTAAATGAAATCAACCCTGACTGTTCCCTGGAAGGACAGGTACTGAGGCTGAAGCTCAAATATTTTGGCCACCTAATGCGAAGAGAGGACTCTCTGGAGAAGACTCTGATGCTGGGAAAGATTGAAGTCAAAAGGAGAAGGGGAAGGCAAAGGATGAGATGGGTAGACAGCATCACCGATGCAACGAACATGAAAATGAGCGAACTCAGGAAGATAGTGGAGGACAGGAAGGCCTGGCGGGATGTGGTTCATGGGATCACGAAGGGTCGGACACGACTTAACGACTGAACAACAACAACAAGACAAGGTGACAGGAGATCCATAACTAGATCTTACACACTTCTTTTCACAGCAAAAAGTAGCTATGCATTTTGGGGCTGCAGCACTGGAGAGGGGGCCACTCTTGTACTCTTATTTATTTTTATTTATTTTTTCACATTTTTATACCGCCCTTCCTCCAAGGAGCTCAGAGTGGTGTACATATTTCCTCCCCTCCTTTTTGTCCTCACAACAACCCTGTGAGGTAGGTGGGGCTGAGAGATAGTGACTGGCCCAAGGTCACCCAGGAAGCTTCGTGGCTGAGCGGGGATTTGAACCTGGATCTTCCAGGTCTAAGTCCGACTCCCAAACCACTACACCATCCTGGCTCTGTTGTTTTCCTGATAAGTATCCCCCCTCCCCAAGTTGCCCATGGAGCAAACAGTCAGGTATGGTACTAAACATGCTTTGTCCTGGGACATAATAGGACAAACAATAGCTTCAAGAGGAGTTATTTCTATGGGGAAAAAGCACAAGGGAAAGGGTTAGCCCTCCTGTGCCATGGTCCCAGTCTGACTCTACTTATAGCTGTTTTTTATATGTGGAGAAAAAAAATCCACACACTTCACCAGTCATGGATTTCCCATTGTCTTAGCTAGTTTGGTCTTCATTGTAAAGCTCAACTGCTCACAGATTGTGATGGGGAGGAAACAAGAACAAATACTGTGTGTTGGGGGACCCAATGGGCACTTTGAGTCATTCCACACACTCCACCAGGGCTTTTCAGGCCCCACTTTCTACCACGCCACCCTTGCAGTCCATCCTTCCAAAGACACTGCAGATGGTTGGGCCTCCTTACAAAGTGGCATTTAATTGGCTGTGAGGGGCTTCAGCTGGCTTCCACTGTGAGTGCTTTTGTGAAATCTTCCAGGCTGGGGGATTTTATTCCCAAAAACTCAAATGAATCTCAATAGCTTTTCAAGAGTGTGACTAATGTTTCACATGCCTATCTTCGTTTATATCATCTTGCAATTTAACAGGCAAAGTGTTTTAATAAGCATCCTTGATCATTGTTTTCAGTCTTCCTCATTATAGTTTTATTTACAAACATTTTATTCAAATACAGTAATTCACAGCCCAATCCTCTCTACCCTTTAGACAGGCAGAGCTCGGGTGTCGCAAACATGAAGCGACCGGCACCGCTCTTCCCACTCCAGATCCCTAGGAGTGCCTGCTAGGGAAGGTAGGTTCTCTGCTGGGCAGCGGAGGGGTACGGGGAGGATGGAATGCGGTGTTCCGGGGGGGAGGATTGGCCAGCTGGACCCGGGAAGGGGGAGGGATCGGTGGCGGTGACTCCACCAGAATCCTATCCTCTTTCCCGGGCCTGGCCGCCGCTACACGGGATGCTTAAATTTGCACTAAGAAAATAGCACATCCAAGTAGCCCCATCAGGGCAGCTGAGACTTTACAAACATTTCTTTCCCGCGAGGTGACCTCTCAGGCAGCCTTTTTATGCCCTGGATGCAGCGCAGCCTACACTGGCCTCACTGCATCGCAGAGCACAAAGTTAGACAGGATTGCGCCGCCAGGCTTATAAGCTATTTTATTTGTGCCATTGTTTGTGTTTTCTTAGAACTTCTTCACACAAGGTGAATGCCTGACTTAGAAGAACCGGAAGTGGGCTTTGGAATGCGATCACCACTGTTTAGAGCCTTGGGGAGGCCTGCGGAGGCGACAGCAGCCCCCCCCGACCCTTCAGGGAGCTGGCAGGACAACCAGGTACGATGAAAAAAGTGTTTCGGGGGTTGGGTGGGCACGATCCTGGAGCGCTGCCTCCAACATCGCCCCGCCCCTGCAAAGACTTACAGGGAAGTAAACTCCCCTGTAGGACTTTGAGAAATGCTGCCATATGGCAAATAGTATGTATAACATTGAGAGTTGTGAACACACACAGCTCTGTTTCAGTCCTTACATTCCATGGAAGAAATGCACTCAAGTTCATAAATAGATATTTTATGGTACAGGGTCTAAGGCTACAGTGAGTGACTTGACCCACCATAAATCAATGTGAAATGTAGTAAGAACTAAAATTATCAAATAAGTTTAAACTGAAGTAATTTATTAAATATTTTTGAACAAACTCCAATGTTATGTTAATAACATGAAAATGAATGCATGTCAATCATTGGCCATTTCACTCACAGGCTGTACAATCTGTGATTCTGTACAACAATCATATAGAGTGTGTGCAGGACAGATGTGCGTGCCTTTCACAAACCAGCAAGTGCAGAAGGCCAGAGTTACTGGGATGCCATAAATTGCTACTTGTAGGGTGCAAACAGTTTTAGGGTAGAGCCTGAGGGGCAGCTGCCCAGGTGCTACCGCAAGGGGAGCATCACAACAGGGCCCCAAAGATGATGGTGGCACTCCAAGGAAGCGGAGCAGTGGTGGATCGTGGACCTGCTTCTGCATGCCGCCTCCCCCTTCAGCCGATCAGAGAGCAGCAAAAAAAAAAGTGGCTGCGCTTCAAGCCGAAGGGCAGCCGATCGCCAAACCCAGATGTCACATGGCGTCATGATGTCACAATGTTACATGTCATTGTGATGTCATGACATCACCGCCCCTCATAGGGGGCATCGAAAATTTATTTATTTATTTATTTATTTTTCACATTTTTATACCGCCCTTCCTCCAAGGAGCTCAGAGTGGTGTACATATTTCCTCCCCTCCTTCTTGTCCTCACAACAACCCTGTGAGGTAGGTGGGGCTGAGAGATAGTGACTGGCCCAAGGTCACTCAGGAAGCTGAGCGGGGATTTGAACCTGGATCTTCCAGGTCTAAGTCCGACTCCCAAACCACTACGCCATCCTGGCTTGGGCACCAAATGACCCAGCTTTGCCACTGCTCCCTCCTTCCACTTGTCATGTGCAAGAAGTGTGGAGAGTAGAGGAAAGTAGAAGGCAGAGCATCTTCCTCTCCTGTTTCCCACACTTCCTCTTCTGCTCCCTCAGCCTTCTTGCCTGGGAGGTGAGGCAGAGGAAATAGAAAAGCATGGAGGAGGAGGAGGAGGAGGAGGAGGAGGAGACGGTGGCTTTAGAGACTATGGTGATGGTGCAAGGTGCATGCCTGACTCTGCCCCTCCCCAGCACCTACTGGCATCTGAAGGTTTGCGAGCTCCTGGGTTAGAACTTTGTCTGCTGTGTATTCTTCCTTTTTCTGGATAGGACGGGAGACTTAGGTAGAGTCCCAAGAAGTGACCATCCTTTTCCACCACCACCCCAAAAGTGGCAAACATGGGGGGATTCAGGATTTTCATGTGGGGTTTCATTTACAGGGCAACTTTGCAGGGCTTATTAGTGTGGTGGCAGGGGCATCTTTTTTCTAAACTTAAAAAAGCCATAGCTTGTGAGGGCCGCAGCAGCAGTGATGAACTTGCTGTTCGTCTTTCTGGCACCATTTCTCCTACCAGGTACCATTTTCTTTCCAGAGCGCACAGGGCATTACGCAATGCAACAGCAAGAATGTATCCATGCAAAAGAAGCAAGAATTCCAGTAGTCAATGTTTATCTTTCTCCTGAACAAGTAAAGGCCCATATAACTAAGACCTGGGCGGATTTAGAACAATACATTGAAGATCTAACCCTTGATAATCCAGTTGATATGGTATTTTTGGGAGGTGATTTTAATGCCCGAATTGGTTCACAAGCCCCTCCTCTGAATGGGAAGATCGAAGGGCTTACTGCGAAACAGGGCACTGATTATAGTCATCCTCATTTTCCGCGTCTTTTAAAGGACAGTAAGGCAAATTATGCTGGCTCCTGTCTGGTTGCTATGGCCAATAGACTTAACTTCCATATCTTGAATGGAGCTATAGTCGGGGGACTATCCAGGGGAATTACTTTCATGGCAGGAGCTAGGTGTAGTACTATCGATTACCTTTTGGTTAGTGACAATCTATTCCCCTGGGTTAGAAGCCTGCATGTACTTCCTGACTTAGATAGCGACCACTTACCTCTCCTTTTGCGGACGGAGTTGCCATTGCAACAAGTTTATCTCAAAAATTCCCCTAGATTACATATTAAGCCCTCAAAACGGGAGGGTTGCCGTGTTAGGTGGACTCCCCGGCTAGAACTAAAGGCAAAAACATTCTTGGCGGGTGAGAGTATTGTAGCTTCTCGAAGGGCCATTATGAATAATGACGGGGACAATGATTTCTTGTCTCCCTACAAGCAAATTACTCGGGGACTGAAATCTTTACTGGTACAAGATACTTGCCCACAAGTTAGCCAAACACGCAGGTATTCTAAAAGGTGGTTTGATGGAGATTGTGTTAAAGCCAAACAGGAGCTTAACTCCGCTTATCAATTATATAGATCAGATCCTGGTGCCGATACTCTGGCCTCTCGCCAACATATTTTACAACTTAAAAAAAGATATAAGAACATAGTGGCTAAGAAGAAGAAGGCAGATGTAATGGTCCAATGGGAGCAATTAATTCAAGCAGCTAAGGAGAAAAATTCAGTCCACTTTTGGAAAATGATATCCAATTACTCCTTCGAAGATTCTTCCCCTCTAGATTCTCTTTCGGCAAGCACCTGGGAAATTTATTTTCAAAAGTTATATACAGACCCATCATACAAAGGGGCCTGTGCAAAAGCCAGATGACCTACCTCAGTGGCCCCCAGTTTCAATAGAAGAGGTGACATCTTTAATTAACCAACTTAAAAATGGCAAAGCTCCTGGTATTGATAGCATCCCTCCAGAGCTAATAAAAAATAATGTTGACTGGTGGGCCCCACTTTTAGCCTCCCTCTTTACGAACATCGATTCAATGGGATGTATACCAAAGGAGTGGGGGCAGGCGGTTATAGTCCCGTTTTTTAAGAAAGGTAGGAGGGAAGATCCAGCTAATTATAGGCCGATAAGTTTGCTAAGTATAATTAGCAAACTGTATGCAGGCCATTTGTTAGATAAACTCAAATGCTGGGTTGAACAGGAAAATCTACTTGCTGAGGAACAAGGTGGTTTTAGAGAAGGTAGGTCTACTATAGGCCATATTCTGATTATGGAACATCTTATCGAAAAATATGCTGCTGTTAAATCTGGCTCCCTGCATGTGGCATTTATCGATCTAAAATCTGCGTTTGACTCAATCTCCAGAACTAAACTCTGGGAGAAGCTAGAGGGCACTTCTATAGACCGCAGATTGTTGTTTTTGATAAGCACTCTGTATTCCAATACTTCCCTTAAGGTGAGATGCTCTAAAAATGGGCATCTCTCAAATTTAATTCCAACATGCAAGGGGGTAAAACAGGGTTGTGTTTTGGCACCCCTTTTATTTAACATCTACATAAATAGCCTACCAGAGTATCTGAACAATTCTGATTTTCATCCTCCGACATTAGCCAATTGTAAGATACCTGTGCTATTATATGCCGACGATACTGTTATTCTATCGAGAACCCCTGTGGGATTGAGAAGGGCTTTAAAGAAATTCAGTCTTTTCTGTGAAGAGAACCAGTTGGTAATTAACTACCAGAAAACTAAAGTTCTATCCTTTGGTAAGAGACCCAAGATTAGGGCTTGGAGTATTAACAGCCATAGGCTAGAACAGGTGCCCACATACAAATATCTGGGGGTAGTGCTGCAAGCATCTGGTGCCAGAATTGCCCATCATGAATCTGTGGCCGAGGCAGGGCAGAGATCTGCCCGAGCAGTAACCAAGTTTTTCTACACCAAAGGTGGCCTTTATATTCCAGCAGCTATTAAATTATCTCAAGCCAAAATCTTGTCCCAACTGTTATATGGAACAACTTTGGGACCTCCTTCCTCCAGTTTTGCCTCTCTGGAACGTGTTCAATCTAAATTCCTTAGATCCATATTTCAAGTGTCCAGCTATGTTTTGAATGCAAGCTTGCGTCTGGACGCTGGTCTGATAAAAGTTGAGGCTAGGGTTTCCCTTGCCTCTATTAACATCTGGCTTAATCTAAACTCCAATGTCCAGAGCTTTACATCTCTGATTTTGCATGACAACTTTCAATCGTCCTGGCTTAAAGCTGTGTACACAAAGCTGAGGCACTTGGGATTTTCTCCCGAAGCCATTTTGGCAATGGATCATGTTCATGCAAGAACGACTATAAGGCAGAGGCTATTAGATAATGAGAGGCAGGGGGACATCAGTAGAACCCCAACTTTTCTTGCTGCAGAGGATGTCAGATATATAGTTGCGCCAGCCACCTATCTTACAATACTGGAGTTCCCGAGGCATAGGAGGGCTTTTTTCCTAGCTAGGTGGAGAGCGCTCCCTTCGGCAATTGTCGAGGGTCGCTATAGGAGGATCCCTATTTCTGAAAGGGTATGCCCTTGTGGCTCAGGAGATGTAGAAACAACTGAACATGTCTTGTTCCACTGTCCATTCTATCAGGGTATCCGCTCCAAATTTATTTCTCCTGCCTGATGTTATGATGTCTAATAAACTTCTTTTGGGAACTAATTCTCGGTTCACAATTTGGAGCGCAAGCTTCTTGGCAGCTGCTTGCAAAATTCGCACAGGTATTGTTGACACTGAGGACAAGTATTAATATTATTCTCTGCTTCTTTATTTCTTGCTTTATTTGTCCTCATTTGTTAAATTTTAGCTCTGACAATGTTTGTTTCTGTTTTTAATCTTGTTGTATTCTGTTCTTGTTGGTCTTTGACCGTATTAATAAATGATGATGATGAGCAAGAATTCCTAAAACGAGATTTTGAAATGATGCTGCCACACCTCCAACTCAACTAACAAACCAGCAAGGTGTGCAGGTACAATTCAAAGCAGGAGCATCACTGGGGGGGGGTGAGGGGTGCGGACCACACCGGGTGACATTCCAGGGAGGGGTGACACCAAAATGACTTTCTATTCCATTTGGCACCTCTGATTCAAATTGTGCCTTTCTTGCATTACTTTGCAGTTGTTCAGGTAGGACTTATGTTCCAGGTCGCTGATATCCACTAAATATTTAGTGTTCACCTAACATATCAATTCTGAGCATCTAGTCTGGTCAACAAAACTTCAATCAGTGGATTCTGTTTTTATCTAGTAAAGGTCAAACCAAAAAAATATTTCATTCCCTTCCACAGTTTCTGCAGCTTTTAGATCATTACTGAAATCTACAGTGTGGTTGAGAATGAACCCTGGGAATGACTTAACCTTTGAAATTTTCCAATTCATTTTCCAGTGCTGTTATTTCTGAATGCTACCTGTGAAATATTGTCAGGATAGAACATTATTATCCTGATGCTGCTATTTGAGGCAAAAGTCAAGCCTTCATTTTAATTAGTCAGCTGAGGTCTAAGATTCATGGATAAAAATACCACCCTAAACTATCTACCTTAGGGAACTTTTTACCTTCAGATAACACTTTTCACATCTATCTGATATCTAGGAATCTTTCTATCTGAAATTCAGCAATAGGGGCATGGCCTTCTCAGTGGTGGTACTAGTTCTTCAGGCTGCTCTTCCTGCCAAAGCCAGACATGCTTTTAGATGGCAGGTTTAGATGCGGCTTTTTCAAAAGCATCTCATGCTCCCAGATCTGGCTGCTTTCATTAAATGCTATTTTTGGTTGTCTTACTGAGCAGTGTGGGGTTCTTTTACTCCCATACTTTAATGCTTTTATTGTTTCTTGTTTTATGTTTCTTATTGATTGTTTTATGTATTATGTTGTGAGCTGCTTTGGATAAAAGCAGGATATAGATAAAGAATAAGAAATTTTTGCTGAGGAAGCACTGATCGTGCACCCCAAGCATAATCATAACTTTTGTTAACATAATTACACCACACCGTATGCATTTTGTATCTTCTACAATCTTGTTTATCCTCCATGTTATTTTAAAGCGATCTAAGTGAGTGGGCAACATCACTCAAAGTGAGCAAAAAACTACACCACGATGATGTAGTGATTCTGACCAGGAAGATCCAGGTTCAAATCCCCGCTCAGTCATGAAACTTCCTGGGGGACTTTGGGCCAGTCACTATCTCTTAGCCTCACCTACCTCACAGGGTTGATGTGAGGATAAAAGGAGGAGAGGGACTATGTACATCACCCCAAGCTCCTTGGAGGAAGGGCGGTATAAAAATATGAAAATAAATAAATAAGCAAAGAACATTTTAGAACAGAAGCTTTCATGGCCAGCTATTATATTACAGGAAACGAGATGTATGGGTAAAATAGCCATGTATTAAAAATATATAAACACAGAAACCTCCAATAACACGTAAAAAATCTTCAAAGAAGCCACCAATAAAAGCGGGCAATGAGAGAATTAAAAACGGAAATCAGAAAAGTCCGGTATTTACAGAAGGACCAACGTTTCAACCTCTAAACCGAGGTCTTTTTCAAGGTAAAATATAGCAAGGCTGCAAAGAACAATTGTTGTATTTACTGTATTACTCTTTCATTAACCAAAGCAATAGCAAACCCAGATTAAACAGTTACCCCCTTTAAACACACACACACACACACACACACACACACACACACACACACACACACACACACACACACACACACACACACACACTTTATTTATTGAAATATTTGGATTCAAAAACAGATAACAAAACAGACTATGTTGTTCACCCAGCATAGCGTCTTTTCTACAACGGTTTGCTGGTGTTAGTTATAATAATTAAATTAACAATTACTATATTTTATAATAATATTTATACGCAGGCAAACATATACAAGTAAACAAACACAAGAGGCTTCGAATATGCTTATCACTAAGACACATAGTAACATAGCTAACTCAAGATAGAATTCAAGGCTATGAAAAGTTGGGAGATTTTTCATTGGGGCATTCCAGGAAATTAAAAAGAGAGAGAGAGAGAGAGCCTCAAATAGCACAGAAATCTGTTTCTTTCTGTTTTGGGTTCTTCTAGATTTGTGATATCAGTTTCAACATGGTGGCTAGTTCCCAGATTTTGGTTAGTCATGTTGGATATGCCCAAGGAGTAGCTTGCTTCCAACTAGCCCACACCATTTTTTCCTGCTAAAAATACATTTGCATCTTTCATGTACCTTCTATGAGCTCAACTTTGTCATTTTCTAGGCTGCTCTGAGCTGCAGCCTCAGATCCCACCAAGGTCCCAGAAAATGTGATTACAAGACTTGGTACCCTTAGTTGCTTCTGAAGAATAACAACAAGTGGTCTGGAACATGGGGAAGCACTATGAAGGCTATCTTCTCCCACCTTCCCCAAATGGTGCTCTTGGGCCTAAGGACCAAGTCACACGTGACACGAGTGAGCCTGTAATGCTGGAATATTGCTGAAGAATGTTGTGATATTGAGGAGCTCATGGCAAACAGCACTTTCCCCTTGATCCTTCTTTAAGGGCCTTTTAGGGGATAAGGCCAGTCATGTCTAACTCTCTGTTCTAAAGGGTTTTTTTCCCCTGAAAACTGCTGAGTCACATTTGCTCATCAACTTTGGCTGTGGCCTCTTCTTGGCCTTATAGTTATCGCTTAGTTTTTCTAGCCTCCCAAGGTCAGGCATGGACCACGCTTCAGTGAGTTGCATCATACACTTTTTTTTCTGGTGTTAGAATCCTTTTTGTATAAAAGGAGTTTGGGAGGTATTTACTGAATATGCATCTGGCATCCGTGTAGGTGACTGCAGGCATGCTACACAACTTGCCCACAAAGAGGAACACATCTATAGAAGAAGATACCAGTTCTATTTTTGGAGACGTAAGAACCCTGTTTATCATTCTGCTTGTTTGGGGAATTTTACTAAATCCAAGTAATAGAATTTTACAATCCTTACTAAATTCGTCCGCCCATCCCCCCCCACTGATGCAGCTGTGCCAAAGGAGCATGTGCTGTATCTTGTGGGTGGGGCAATCTGGAGGCCTTCTCAAGGTAAGGGAACTTCGGTTTCCTTATCCCAGGGCAAGCCTCCACTGTCCCAATGGGCCTCCTCAGATCTGCGCCAGCTATTTTGCTGCTGCTAGTCTGTGGAGAGTAAGGGAAAGGGAACTGGAGAGGGAATTAGGTTAGGACCTAGTGCAGGGGTTCTCAACCAATGGTACTAGTACCACCAGTGGTACTTCGGCCGACCGCCAGAACCCCGCTCTAACACAGTGCTTTTGGTGGCATGTTTTCATTCCCAAGAGGCTCCTGCCTTTTGGCCGAGGCTCTCGGGAACGCTGAGAAGGGCCCACCCGCCCAGAGCCTCCTACTTGTGTTTTCTGGCCTCAGAAAACCTGAAAACTTGGACGTCACTGGTGATGATGTCATTGCCAGTCACTTCCTGTGGTACACAGCAGGAAAGCGGTGCTGGAGGTGGTACTCGGCCAGGAAGGGGTTGAGAATCCTGCTTATCTAGTGCATACCAGTGCTGCACTCTGTCTCCCTCCCACCCCCCTTCCCTCCCAGAAACTCCCCCATTCCTCCACTCCCTGCCCCGTTCCACCCCCACCTTCACTGCTAGAGGTAGCCTGCAGTGGCAGCAGGCCTCTGGCACCACTGCCATTTGCAGCAGCTGACCCAAAATGGTTGGCAGTGGTGCATGCAGTGTGCCACCATATGGCTATCTATGACAGTGGAGCTGTGACGTGTCTGTCGTAAAGGGCAGCATAGTCCTAGTTAGGCTTTGGCGGTTTGCTTGTGTTAAAGCTAATAAATCCTCTTTCTGCCTTCACTCACCCACTGGTCTGTTCCCTTATTTCCATATCCACAAAGAACCTTTGCCCTTTGGCAATACAGACCCTAGATGCACAATGTTACCCAGTGCTACTGTTATTTAAATAGCAGCCAAAGAGGCATGAAAAGGAATGGAGGTGCAGTGGGAGGTCGGGGTGCTTTGCCCTCACTCCAGTTTCACTCGCAACTATGCCCACTCCCTAAATGCTAATTTACAGAGGAAAAAGCTCCCATTGAAAGCCAACAGAAGCTACTGTTCTCTTTAAAATAGCTCATGGGGAGGTGTGATTGGGAGTGGAACTGCAGGGGAGGGAAATCCCCAAAGCCCCCCACACCTCTACCATGGTTGTACTCCCGTTTGCTTCCCCCTATTTTAAAAAGTGAACAAACACTTTTGCACATTTATAGCACAATCCTATCCAACTTACACCACCGGTGTAACCAGCGCTGCAGCGTGAACGGGAGGTCCCAGAATGGAAAGGGGATTCAAATCCCCTTTAAAGGGGGATTGAAAGGGAATTTGAATCCTCTTTCCATTCTGGAGCCTCCCGTTCTCGCTGCACCACTGGTTACACCAGTGGTGTAAGTTGGATAGGATTGCCCTGACAGTGTGTGATTTGGGCTGTAGTCAAAAGGTCTTGTATTCTGGAGCGGCTGGAACAGCTCCCTTCCAGCCTCTCCAGAGCACAAGACCTTTTGACTGAGGGCAGCAACGTGAGTGTAAATCGATTCCCATAGAACTGCCTCCCTGCCATAGAACCATCACTGCACTGGCAAATCCAGACAGAGGACTGGGCTGCCAGTCAAACATCCAGACCCATTAGTCGTGCTGCTGAAAGCTCCCTTCCCTTTCCAGAGTAATTCCTAAAACGCACATTGTTATGTGAGTAATGCCCCTAATACTCCGTAAGTATAAAGATGTTTGTTTTTTTCCTGAGGCGGCAAATTACTGAAATGCAAAGGCTTAGCTTCATGATGCCAAATAACATTATGGACTAGACAGAGGAGACAAAGTTTCAGTCTTAGTGCTTTAAAACTTTGGAAGAGCTATTAACTCTTAATCCTCATAGTTTATTGTTACAAAGTAAGTATCACGGGCACTTTCAATATCCCATTGCTTTTAAACTAATAGATACTGACTGAAGCAGAACTATAACTTAGGAGAAAGGGCCTTTTAAGGTTTATTTGTGCAGCAAATTTACACCGCTCTTCTTAAAGTGCTTTCTTATAGGTAGGCACTTCCCTCTAAATTCTATTACTTGGTGGTCCAGCATATGGCTGTAAACCTGTCTGCAGAAGCAGAAGACCTACAAAATCTGTGTGTGTGTCTTGATGCGGTGCCTAACTCCAAGTTAGCAACAACGGTCTTAAGATAGCAACTGCTTTTACGAAATACATCCATTAGGCAGGCCAGGCTGCTATCCTCCATACATGGCGTGGCTTACTTCTGAGTAAATAGGCATCCGATTGCTGTGGAAGGAAAATAGATAAAGTAAATGAATACAAAACATGTTAATAGTGACTGCAGGTTAGGACCACCCATTTACACTCCTGTCTGCTTACAATTCAAGTCATTATTTTATGCCTGCGATTTCTCTCTTCCACAAGCTGCCATGTTCAAGAATAGTTCCCTTGTAAGGAAAGGGTACTGGAGATTCAGCTGTGCCATTTGCAGTAACCTGTATGTCTACATCTCCTTTCCTTCACTTGAAAACTCTTCATAGCTTCTGGGCTATGAAAATCTGAGATTTCAAAAGACAGACTTCCAATAAAGACTCCACTCCAGTGTGAAGCTGCTAAGCTAGAATTCATGTGCTAGTTTGGTTATTTTGAATTTGGAGATGATTAGAAGTGTGTGCGCATGATGCTTGTGTATGTGTGTTTTGGGGAGTATCTTTCTCACAAAAGATAGTGACTGTCCCTGTTTTGGTTTTAAATTTGCATAACTACTATTATCAACCATGCCTGCTGTTGGGAATGGTTCACTCTTGTTCACCTAGCGTAGGTGAGCGCAGCATAGAAATGTAACAGGCCTACTGCTACCTCTTATTGTCTTTTGGCCCAATTCTTTTCAAACTTTGTTTTTCTTCTTCTCTGTACCCATCTACATCTACATCTGTTAACTAAGGATACCATTTTTATGTATCTAGGAAAGTGGGCTAGAGTCCATGAAAGCACATACTTCAATAAATGTGTACAGTGCAAGCCTATGCATGTCTACTCAGAAGCAAGTCCTATTGAGTTCAGTGACTCCTATGCCCAGATACGTGTGTATATAGGGTTGCAGCCTAAGTTTTTAAGATGCCAGAGGATTCTGAATTTTGTCCCATTGTTATGTGGAGAGGGGATTGTGTTTATGTTTTTGTTTGTTTTTTCTGTTACAGGTTAGCATGGCTACTTCTCTGGAATAGTCCACATCAATTTTTGTCTCAGCATGAAATTACAGCTCCTTGACACTAGAGGTCACCATTGTACTTCGTTGAAGATGCTGGACACAGTTGATATCTGTAGTTGAGGTTCTCTCTGCAAACAAGGTCGAGAGCCTATATGGTGCAGAAACCCCATCTTTTGAATTTAGAAGGGACACTGGAATTTGGGCCTGGAATACTTTAATGTCAATACAGACGCATTCTAAGTAGAAGTAATGCGAAGCTCAATTGACAGACGAGGATATAGTATTATAAAAAGCAATGAATTCCTTTCCACTTAACATGCATATTTGTTCCTAGGCTCAGTGGGTTAAACCGCTGAACCATGAGCTGTCGATCAAAAGGTTGGCAGTTCGAATCCTCGACGGGGTGAGCTCTCGTTGCTTGGCCAGCTCCTGCCAACCTAGCAGTTCCAAAGCATGTTAATGTGAGTAGATAAATAGGTGAGTAGATAAATAGGTACTGCTTGCGGGAAGGTAAACAGTGCTCCGTGTTCCAGCTGCATGCTACACGCTGCAGCAAGGAGAGTCATGCCGGCCACACAACCACGGAGGTGTCTTCGGACAACGCTGGCTCTTCGGCTTTGAAATGAGGATGAGCACCACACCCTAGAGTCGGACACGACTGGACTTAATTGTCAGGGGTCACCTTTACCTTTACCTTACTTTCTCTGTGGCTCTCAAAGAGTGGGCCTCCACACATGAGGAAGACCTCTCATAAGGAAACATGGACTTTGGTGAGTGCGGAAAGTTCTGTTCTGTGCTTCTGACAGCTGCCTTACTTTAATGTTTACAATGGTCTGGGCTACATTGTCTTGGATCCAACGAAGTAGGAGTGAAAGTATATTTATGTTCTGGAAACTTTTGCTCAAGCATTAGTGGAAGACTTCTCACAGTACAGTATGTGGCTGCTTGGCAGTAGTGTAGTCAGACTGTGTGTGGGGGGGAGGTTTGCTGTGCCCCGGGTAACAGATGCTGTCTCCTTATGATGAGCTTTCTACTCCGCAGCTGCTTTTTTGCACCTGGAGTTGCTGCGTCTGCAGCCGCCAAGGGTTTTTGCACTGTTTTTGGTGCTTTGGATGGGCCCGCCCGCCCGCCCTGGCCCCTAGAAGGCTTCAAATGCAGCAGGGGGCCAGGCGCCATGACGCGGAATGCATCATCGCCCCGCCCCTGGGGCACACTAGCAACACCACTGCTGCTTGGGCAGGAAGAAAGTTTATGCCTCATCTTGTTCTCCAGGTGCAAACCAGAGGCAATCTGTAACTCTTAATGTAGATGAAAAAGCTGGTGTAAGTGTGTGGACTGCTACACGCACCTTGGTTTAAATCTCACGAAGCCACTAGAGGGCCTTCTGTAAACCATCTTTCTGCATCTGCAAAATAAGGTCAATATGCTTCCAGGGCATGGTCTGAGAGCATGAGATACAGCTGAGCTACCTGGCTGAACCTAAGCAGGTTGAGGCTTGGTAAGTGCCTGGGAACACTCCATGCATGCTGCCTTGACTGTTGAAGACAGATGGGGTATAAATGTAATAAATAATAAAATAAATTAGGATTTTAATATTTTTTTCCGGCAAATAATCAAGATTGTTTTAAGAATCTCTGAGGTAGGTCTCTGTGCAGTATTTCAGTAGTATGAGGATGCCAGGAGAGGAACAAATATGGGAGAAATTTTCGCAGCTTTGAAGCATCTGCCTAGAACACCTCTTGTATGGATGTTCATCTGTAGCTAGGGGCTTCACAGCCCAATCCTAACTAACTATCTGGCGGGTGGCCCAGGGCTGCCCACCGGATCCCATGTTCACTCTGGGTCGCTCTGGAGCAGCACCGAGTTCTACTCTGGGAAAGGGGACGTTCATCCCCTTCCCCTGGTGTACAGCTGGGAAGGGCCCAATAGTCCTCCTCGTAAGAGGAGGTGGTGTTACGGCCGAGCTGGCCCGCCGGGAGATGGGGATATGGTGGACGCCACCCCCACCCCGCCAGGTTGGCTCGGCCAATGGCCCCCCTCTCTCGCCGCCCAGATTGCCCCTGCTGCGGATCTCTTACATGCCTCTGGCGGCCGTGGGGACGTCATAGTGGCGGAGTGAGGGCGGCCAGACTTGCACCGACTGACCTTACTCCTGAGGCATACCGCTGCAGGATTGCACTCTAAGACACTGACATGAGAAGGAATCTCATGTGAGACGTGAGTGGAGAAGTGTGGCATCTACCCATGTAGAAGTGGTTCTCATGCTGCTCTAGTAATGTGTACCAGGCCCTTCTTGTGTCTTGTAGTGTCTAATTTCTCAGCGAGTGAAGGGCTGCAGAGGAGGATCAAAGTTCCATGGAGGAGATAAGTAGTACGCAGGCAGAACCTTCCTCCTCTGAGACAAAACCTGGATAGAGTGAATTGCTGTTTTCTGGTTGGATAGGTGGAATGACCCTTTGAAGTAAACTGTAAAGGCCTAGCCAGGAGGAGCTGCATTCATAGGTTCAAGCATGTTTCCCGCCTTGATGAGTGAGGCAGATTGAAACCAATCTAAACAATAGGCTGATTCTATAGCACATCAAACTCTGACAACCCAATCCGATCTAACCCCCCCCCCCCGCACCGATGTAGGAGCGCCAAGGAGGTGCACGCTACATCCTATGATGGGGGGGGCAGTTGGAGAGGTCTCCTCGGAGTAAATGAACTTTTGTCACTTGCCCTGGGGAAACCTCCCATAGTCCCTGCACCAGCCCTCAGTCCTGCACCAGCTATTTTGCGGGTGCAGGACAGATGCATGCAAAGGCAGTGGAAAGGGAGAGGATTTGGCTGCACACTTGTACCGCTGAACCTACCCTCTTCTTCCCTCATTCCACCTCCCTCCCTCCCTGCCCCCCACCCAGAAACTCCCCAATAGCACTGGCACCAGGATCCTATACCCATCCCTTTTCCTGGTCCTTTCCCTTTTTTCTCCTTGGACGCACTAGCTATAGAGCTGGTGTAAGTCCAAGGAGACCCATAGGACATCAGGGGGGTTACCCAGAGGTAAGGGAACAAAAGTTCCCTTACCTTGAGGAGGACTCCTGATTACCCCCCACTATTGGATGCAGCGCACACCTCCTTGGCCTGCTTGCATTGGCGGGAGGGGGAAGATGGGGTAGGATACGGTTGCCAGAGTTTGATGTACTATAGAATCAGTCTGCATCAGTGCCACTGGTGGATAGGATTGGAGCAAAAGTCACTCTGAAAGGTGCCTTTTTGCCCAGTTAGTAGGTGATAAAAGGAATGAAGTAGCAGAGAGGACCCTGATGCACTTTGTTACTGAGGGGATCTTGAAGCCACAATGACTTCAGAGATATGTTTTATACTTCAGTTTCCATTGAGACTGTAATGGGTTTTGCATTGTTATTAATGCATAATCTTCAAAATAAACTGATAGGCATGTGCTTTTTTCTCAAAACTGTTAATGTTTAAAATGATATTCTATCGCTTAAAGTATCACCTGGAAGCTAGAATTAAACAGAGATAAGTTCTTCTGAGAAGAAACGTCTGTGTTTCACAGTAACGATCTTTCCAGATAATAAAACCTCAAGGGTAAAATGGGAAAGAATAGAAAGGAATAAAGCACTTGCTTGCTGGATCAGGTCAAGTGATGCTTCTTTCAGTAGCTACTGTGCATGAGAGGAAAGAATAAATAATGGAGTGCTTTCAGAAAAGCACTTTATTTTAGAACACAAAGACTTGTTTTCTTGCTTAAGCATCAAAAATTGTCTGGGGCTCCCCAATTCTGTCATTCAGAAGCCTGTCATTCCCCCCCCCACTGCTCATCAACCCATCCCACACCTCAACCCACAAACATTGTTAACACCCCCATATACCCCTGGTCTCATTTACGGGGGGATATGGGGGTGGGTGTTACAAATATTTTTGCCCCCAGGTCCCAGATGGGGTGTCCAAAGGCATTCGGAGGCTTGGGAAGTCCGTGCGTGGCTTCCCCGGGCCTCTGAAAGGCACTTCCAGGTTTTGCCAAAAATCGGAAGTGCCTTTCGGAGGTCTACAGGACACCCCTGGAGGCGTAGCACCCAGGGCTGAGCACCCCCTGGCCCCATCTTAGCTACGCCAGTACTTCAACCTAACAACTTCTCTCCCAGCTCCACCTCCTTGCTGTTTCTCCTGGTTCTTTTTACCACTTACTAATTACTCAGATTTATAAATCATTTCATAGTCAATGCTCAATAACTCAAGTTAATTTGTGGAAAATGTAACTCTTTGGAATTGCAATTTTTTTTATTCCATCAAATGAGATACGGTGTATAAAGCCAAATACACAACTAACAATTTGAAATGCAGCATTGTCACATCAAGTCCATTAATCTGTGTATTGCAGTCTAAAGTAGCTCAAATACACCTTCTTAATAGAATCTTGTAAGATGTTTTAGCTTTGTTTTCATTCCGTGTTCCATTTGTTTTTGTTATAAACATCTGATTTAGTTCTTAGTTTGTTTAAAAGTTGATTAGTTTGGAATGAATACCCCATTATATTACCACCATTTGTTTCCATGATAGGGAAGGGGACTTAACACATAGTCCAGCAGAGGGGCAGGCTTTTTTCCTTCTTTTTTTACTGTTCTAAAGTTTCATCAGAGCACCCCCTGGTGTTTGCCTCCTGTTTATTTTTCCCACAGTGCCCTGAACTCATTCAATTTCCAAGGCATCTTTGGGGGAGAGGGGAGCATGATGGTCACTGGTTAGCAACTGCCAAGAAGATCTCTGATACTTGTCTTCAACTTAAAAACAGGGTTTTGTTTAGTTATTAAATAAACCAAAACTCTGTCATGCTAGAAGGTAAGCTAGTTCAGCCCCTTCTTTATGAAAGTTAATTGTGTAGCAAATAAACTCACAGTAATAAAAGAAAACCAAATGGGCCTGTTTTTTTTAATTAATTCTGAACCTGGTAAGCCTACTTCTTCAGTCTACATACTCTAGCAGCCCAATCCTATCCAAAGCCCCATGCTCAGATGCAGCGGCACTGGGACAGGCTCTGCTGTACCCAGTGCGGTGATGAGGTCCCCTTCCCCTGTATCGAGTCCCAGCATCCCCTATAGGGCTACTCAGAGGTTCACCAGCTAAATGGCTGGTGCAGTTCCGAGCAGCCCCATGTTGGGCTTTGAAGCCTGGGACAGGGATAGGATTCGGCAGAGGCCTTCTCTGCCGAGCACGCCCCATCCCAGTCCTGATCTGCCTTCCTCCCTCCCCAGAACCTACCTGCCTCCCTCCCCTGTCTCCCCACCACCCAAATGCGGAGCTTACCTGCCCCGGCAGATGCCACTCCGGCGCCAGCAGAGGCCTGCCAACACTGACCTCCTTTATGGCATGTTTGCAACAGTGCGGAGCCCAGTACCTCTGGCGGAGGCTGGCATAGAATTGGGCTGTGTGCCACACTACTAACCCTTATTAGCTTTATACCTGTAAAACTGTAAACGAATCTTGTGGGCTGTTGTTTTTTTGAAGGTGCTGAGTCCTAACATGTCCACTTCACAAGTGTGCAGTGTCAAATGGACATTAAGCAACTTGTAATACACCACATTAATGGCAGCCCACCAGCAAGAATCCTGACAAGGTTTACTGGGCTCAAACTGCTCATTGCATTCAGATTCGCCTCTAGGGGAAGGGATGCAGTCTTTGGAAATATAAGTGGTTTTGAGCATTGCTCAACCAAAGCACTGCTCAAAACAGAGTTGCTTTGAGTTGTTCAGAGCTCTGGTTTCACAAATGAAGTTCACTAGGGCTAGGGGCACATACAAGGGCTTGGGTTTACCCGGGGAGGTTTTTAACCTTTTCCCTTTGAGCAGCAGATCCCTATGCCATATCACAAACTGCTTTTCAAACTGTCCTCAGCCAATGGAACAGAAAAGAGACCATAAAAACTGGAACAGAAAAGAGCGCATAAAAGCCCAGGAGATGTTTTGTTTTAAACTTCCTTCTGCATCACCTTGTATTTCTAAACTACTCTGCTTCTCAAGTGAACTCAAAACTAAAGTCTTGACAGGAAACTCTTTTGCCCCAGATATTTCTGATGCACAACACCCAGCTTAAGACAGTTCCCCCCCCCTTTTTTTTTCACTTAATAAGTACAAAGAAAGCAAAGTATGGTATGTCTTTTGATATGAATTCTTGATAAGAGTGATTATAATTTTAACATATGCTGCATTGTTTGATGAAACGTTTCAGACGCTGAAAGGAAGAGTCCTTGAAGGCCAAGCGTGAAAATAATGTCCTACTTGTGTAAAATAAATCTGAATCTTCAAGTACAGTCGCTGTTTATTGCTACCCAGAGTGCCATGTGGAACAGACATCAGAGAGTTCATCACAAGGCTGTGGATGCTGCTACTTTTCCTGAATGAGTTACAGATGCTTCACATATCCTTTCAGGCATCTGATCTTATGCACGTTTCCACAGAAATAAACTGCCTTGGCCTTCAATGGGGCACCCTCTCAAGTAAGCTATACCATTGAGCAGCACAGACATCTTCCATCTAACAAAGAATGAATAATAGCGCAATCCTACTATAAGAATCGGGTGGGCAGCCCAGGCCACCCGCCGGATCCTGATCTCCGCCGTGGGCAGGCACCCCATGGCGGAAAGTCTACTCGGGGAAGGGGACGCTCATCCCCTTCCCCGGATGTAACCAGCGCTGGGGCCGAAGCAGCCTCCTCAGAATTCCACCAGCTATTTTACTGGCGGAAGTCAGAGGAGGCTCAGCCGATCGGCGGGGGACAGGATATGGCCGAAGCCGTCCCCTGCCCCCTCCCCGATCGACTGGGCCTATCAGCCTCTGCCGTTTGCTCCCAAACCTCCCCCCCTCCGCTGGATCTTTACCTGGGTCTGGCGGTGGGCGGGAGACGGTCCGGGCGGCGGCGGAGCAGGGCAGGCCGGCCTTGCGCCTCCCTGCTCTTGAGTCATCTCGAAAGTGCTTTACGGCACTTTCGCGACGGCTTAGGGCGGCGGAACGCTTGTTCCGCCGCCCTTATTTATGTCTGGATTGGGCTGCCTGTTTAGGATTGCAGCCTAAATCTGTCAATATCTGTCAACAGCTCGGCGACAGAAGCAGCATATTTATACTAGCTCAGAAACTATAATCCATCTAGCTCAGTATGGTCTACCCTGACTGGTGACAGATCTTTTCACCTGAAAACAACAAGAACAAGAACAACAACAAGAACAACAAACCCTGTGCACAGCCTTTTATTGGTGCATGGCCTTTTATTTCTTAACTTTTAATAACGCCTTTCAGACAAAGGCATTCAGGGCAGTGCACAGAAGAAAATGAAAAGACGAAATGTAAAGAAAAAAAATTAAAAGGCTGTCCTTCAGATTTTGTGTCGTAATGTATTGCTTCTTGCTGGCCCCACCTGGGTATGTTTTGTAACTTGCATTTATTTTGTAATGAATGGAAAATGGAACCAAAACCAGCCCGTTTGGTCTCCTTTATGTTAGCTCTGAGCCAAATGCTGATGGAACCTGAATGAGCTGAATTGCATATGGGCCATTTGATCCATTCAAGCCCCACTCACTTTGATGATGGAGAGGACAGAGGGATAGGCTTTCTTTGTGGCTGCCATGTTTTTTTTCTACAGTGTCCTGGGACTGACGCAATATCTAAAGCACTATGGGGGAGGGGAGAATAATATGGTGGCCAGCAGAAGGCAACCACTAGGAGGAACACCAATATCTTACTTTCAAAAACAGTTGAAAGAAAAGACCAAAAAGTCACCACTCTGCCTCACTACTAGGAAAGCTCTTTCTGCCCCTTCATATTGAAAATGAATGGGGGAACAAAAACAGGGGACATGATGAAATAACTTTAACAAATAAATGATAAACGAGCAAAGGCTTAAACAACAATGAATGACATATGGATCTCCCCCTTTCCCCCCTTGCACATCACTGCTGTGTTGCACCTTGTTTGTTCTTCCTACACACATGGTGCTTCTACTACAATTATTTTTTTGCATGGGGGGGGGCTCTTAGTTATTATTGGTGTGTTTTGTAAAATAAAAGAAAAACCATGCCAGTTTTGTGCACCAAATTTTTAGTTGCTAATTTTCAGCACACGAAATTAACATGTTTGGAGAACATGTTGAAATAGGCAGGTTTGTGCAGTGTAAAACAACAGCAACAAGCGTTTTGAAAAGATTTGTAAAATCTGCTGCTGTAACAAACGCTGATTGATTGTATGTGTTTCACTTAGCACTGCTCTGTTTCGATGTGCAGCTCTCATCTACTGGTGGAAGAACAGACACGCACCCCCTTCCATTTCCATGATTCTGCACTCTCAAAAAAGGAGACGGCTTGCCAGAATCAAATGATGAGTGTCTATCTGTCGTACCTGGAGGTGAAGGTGCATATCTGCTCCCCTACCTCATGTAGAGGATCACGCTAACCCTTAGATTCGCCTTTACATACATATTGGTGTACACATAACATAAGTAGTTAGTCAATATTCTTTTGTGAATTTTAGGGTATTCCTGAGACAAAACAGAGGACTGATTTTCATGAACATTTCTACATGGGATGATTTTTCAGGAGGGCTAAACAGAACACAAAACAAAGATGTTACGTGGACATCCCCTGTGTTGAGAAAATCACCTCAGCACTGTGGCATTGCAAATCTGATTGGTGATACAGTGTTGTGACATTATCACATTCATTATACAATCCCTTGTTGGCTGGTATCACACTCTAAAGGAGAAAGAAGTCCTATCATGGTTTAAAAATTTAGAAGTTTAGAAGTAAATTGAAAGTGCAATCCTGTGCAATTCCATGCCGGCGTTAGGTGTTGCAAATGTGCTGTAAGGCATGTTTGTGGCACCCTGCGAGTAAGCGCTGCCGAGGTCAGTGCCACTCACTCCACCGATATCCAGAGGTCATGCCACCAGATGCAGGTAAGTTCTGTAAGGTGGTGGGAGGGCGTGGGGAGGGAGGGCCAGGGTGGCAGGGAGGCGGTGATTGGGCTGCCAGGCTGCGGACTGGGGCAGGGATATCACACAGGATCCGGCGCAGCGCATGTTGCGTTCTGTGGCGCATGCTACGCAGGATTGGGCTGCCCGAGAATTATGGCTGCCAACAGGCATAAAAAGGAATGCAAAACATGAAAGGTAGAAGCAGTTTGGACTATTCCACTCTCAATTGATAGCAAAGCTCTAATAATCTATGTTTATATATCTATATCTATATCTATCTATCTATCCACACACACACACACACACACACACACACACACACACACGAGATCATTATGTAAGAAAAGCAAGAATTAATTCAAAGTATAGGCCACATTCCAATTTTAAGACACAAGAAAACTCCCTTGTGTGAAAACGTCAGAATCCTGAACATAGGCCACTAGCTCAGAGTCATATGTGAGAAGTTCAAGGCCTGGAAATTCCTTATGATGTCCATTAAGTGATATGTCACCCCCCCCCCCACATGTGTATTTTAAAACTGTAACTGATGGACCAACCAGTTCAGTCAAAATTTGTGAAGCTGAACAATGTTGTTGTCTTGTTCAAGGCCGGATTTCAACATACTTTACATACGATGTAAATTGGCCTATAATTGATTTGTGTCAATTCCCTATTCTTCCTCCTTAGAAAATATCATTTTATAGCTTCCATTTCATATGGGATTCAAAGAAACGATTGCATATAAGCTGCAGCTGAAACTAGTTACCAGTTTTGATGTGTGTTTTTGTGAAGGTTCTGGGTGCACTTACTGAGCATGCATCCATGCTGTACTCCATAGTACAATTTTCTGTCTTCTTTGAACTCAAAGTCCTTTGCCTCATTTGCCCATTCTGTTGTTTAATCCTATTAGCTATGGTGACCCATATGATTTTGATGATAATACCGCGCAATGCTGTGCCTGACAGAGGATGGTGGATGCTTGTAGACAAAAAAATCTGGTCGACAAGCCAATCAGATTAAGCAGAATTATGGCCAAATGGCACTAAGAAGAGTGCAGCCAAATGAGGAGGAGGTGGGGAAGGAAAATGCCCCCCCCCTCCAAAAAGCAGCGGCTAGGAGAACAAAAAGGCATTAAACAGCATTAAACCATTGCAAATAGGCAGCAGCATGGTGATTTATTTATTTTTTATTAATAATCTGTTACGCTAATGTTTGCAATCAGAGAATGTTCAGCTCGGCTCTGGGAGAGGCACATCATATGAAAATCTAAAGGATGCCACATTCTTAGTGGTGGCGTTTGGCCAGCAGGTGGCAGCAACTGTCTGAACCTCACGTGGAAAGATCTCAAAATGAAGTGGTCTCTTCAGAAAGTTATCTGTATCCTAAAGAGGGATATTCTCTTAATAATGCATGAACATTATTTAACGGGAGTGAGGGTGTCAGTGGAATATAAACAATGGTTCTCCCCGCCACTCCCCCCACCACCCAAAAAAACCTCAGCAGCAGTCAGAATGAGTCTCTCCCTTTGATGAAGTGAAGGGCTCGTTCAATTTGCTCAGCGTGGGAGTCTTTGTCATTTTAACAGGATGACACAATAGATATTGATAAAAATAAAAGTCTTTTAACATAATAGCAAGGCAAGACAATAGCAAGAAAGTAGTGAATCGGTGATGGCCATTAAAAATGTATTAAAACATGCATTCAGCTCCTTTAGTTCTTACAATAATAATAAAAAGGGGTTAGTAAGTGCTTACATGCAAAATCCTTCCATAAGGAGAGAAATAAAAGGGTTGGCAGAAGGAGGCCACCAGATTTAGACATGGGAGAGAAATGAAAATAAAGAAAAGGGGGCCTTTGGGACAAAAGGAAAGTTCAATGGCTGGGCTGAGCTAGGGAAAGATAATCAATCCAAACAATGCCACAGAAGTCTTAGGCCTCTCTGTGAAATATCACTGCAAGGAAGCTTCTTCCCCAGTCACACTTTCTGAATCACAAGGAACAAAAGTTTGCTTCTTAGAATTCACAGCGTTGTGCAGTAGGGAAGATGTATCGTGCCTGCAGTCCAATCCTAATCACGTGTACTTTTAAAATGCCCTGTTCATTTAAGCCGCAATCCTAAGCACATATACTGAACACAATGGGGACCTATTTTTTGTATAAGCATGCTTAGGACCTCACTGTACCTCTCATGTAAGTCTAAACAGATTCACAGCCTTTACCTGAAAGATGCAGAAACAGCAGCACTAGCTAGTGGACCTGGCTATTAAAGAAGAGCAAATCTGTTCTTCCAAAAAGGCATGATTAGTCCATACCTCTTAGCAAGAATATTCCTTGTTTAAAAAGTTTGCAAGCCAGCAGATAAATCTAAGGGATATCCTCCCCGCCACCCAGCCACACATGCACACTTTTTCTACTTATCTCAAAAGCAAACAAAGGAAAGCTTTTACTCATTTCAGGAGAATGGTGGGCATGTGCAGAGAATCTAAGATTAAAGGGCAGAATATTATCTGCAGCAAGAATTTTCTGATGAAGCCAGCAAGTGAGGAAGGAACTGTTGTTTTACAGTGCCTTGCAGGGTTCCAAGCAGACATATTAAAACAACTTACAGATGTAGGTTGTGCAAAATATTAAGCCGGGTGCCTTCGAAACTCACATTGCTGAGCTGTTTCCACCCTTTCAAAAATGCATCTAAGTCCTGTAAATCCTCCAGAGCTCACTGTCTAATTATGTTGGGCATCCTGTATACCTTCTCATTAAAAAGTAACCTCTTATTTTAATGACTTGGTTTTAGTCCTTTGAAGATCAGACTGTAACTCAACGTTAGCAATGTGAATATCCATATATCAGTATTTTTACTGACACACACACACACACACACACACACACACACACACACACACACACACACACACACACACCCCTTCTAACTCTTGGTGAATTTTTTTCCTGTTTTTACCCAAGGACTCTTGCAAGTTCTGTCAACCCCCAGTACCAAACCTACATGGGCAGCCCAATTCTGCCTAACATGCGGTGGTCGGTCTAAAGGACCTGCCACTGCATCCTAGGCCCATTGCGGCCTGCACTACCGCAACCTGGGCTCACCTTGGGGAAAGGGGACATTTGTCCCCTTTCCGCAGTGTAAGCGGTGCGGGCTGCAATGGGCCTCCTCAGATGCGCGCCAGCTCTTTAACTGGCGCACAACCAGGGAGGACGTGTAATCAGCACAACTCAGTGCCAATATCCCCGCTCCCTCCCAGCCTGCTGCTGGCCAATGGTCCCTGCCCCTGCCTGCCCTCCCCCTGTCCCTGCACTGATGAGTGTGGGACTCACCTGCAGCAGGCAATGCAGGTCGTGGCGGGCAGCAGAGTAAGTGGTGCCAGCCTCCGCGCCGGCGCCGCTTACTCACAGGGTGTCAGAAACATGCTTTCTGGCACATTTACAAAACCCTAGGCCTGTGAAGCAAGTGCTCCGCCAGCCTAATTCTACACAGGATTGTGCCGTAAAGCTTCACACAAAGGATCAGGAAATGGCTTGGCAGCTCTCACTCAGTGGTGTCACTGCAGGGGGGGAGCTCTAAGTTCCGCTGCGATCGGAGCCTCCGTTACATGGAGGAACGAAGCGGCCCCACCCCCTCGCCTTCGGAGCCTTTCAGGGAAGCGAAAGCAACGGAAATGGGGAAAATGGCATGTGGAGAAGTGTGGGAGAGGGTGGATCCTTTTCTGTTTCTTTGGAGATTTTAAAGTAACAGACATGACGGTTGACAGCTGGTAAGCCTGCTCTTTCATGCAATCATTTGTGTAGCAAAATCCATATTCATTTTTTTTCTGAAGCACAGAGTAAAAAGACCTTCATAGTGTAAAGCCTCAAGAATCTAAAAACCAAGTATTTTAGCACTGGAACTCAAGGCCAACCACATGTTATGTTGAAGCATCTTTAAATAACATGCTTTAACGCTGGCTGTATCTCTTAACAAAAAGCATCCAACCTAAATCAGGTCCACAGTAAGGTGTAACCAATTTCCCATTTAAGTACTTTTCCACTCAAAATTTGGTGCCCCCACAAAAAAAAGTTGCCAATTGAGCAAATAGCACCTTAGGGTGAGAGTTGATTTTTGACAGGAAAACAGCGGTGCAAGATGAGTTATTTTTTAAAGCTTTCTCACCACACCATCGTCCTGTTCTGGAATGGATCTCTCTCTCTCTCTCTCTCTCTCTCTCTCTCTCTCTCTCTCTCTCTCTCTCTCTGCAATTGCTTTTCTGTAGGAAAGAATGCAGCCTTACGCAAGTTGTTCAAGCTAACCTTTAATGTCACGTGCAGCTTGGCCTTCAGGCACTTTACTTGTTGCATGACTTTGCAAAAGAGAGAACTTCTGGCCTTCTTTTTGCTGTGCTTCAGCACCACCCCTGTAGATGGCCAGAGAAAGTATTGCAACTACCAGTTCAGCAGGGATCAGGTGACACAAGGGACTAACACGGCTTCACATTGTAGTCCTTCAATGCTTCTAATTCTCCCCTGGATTGGCTCGTTATGGTCAAATTAGACACAATCCTAAATTTCATGTTGTGCATTTATTTAGTCAGTGAATAAATAATACATACATTTGTGGGATCAGCAAAATGTGGTGAAATGGAATGCCCGCCCACCCACCCACCCACCCACACACACACACAAAGCCCACAAGCAAAAAAAAAAAGTCCACACGTAAAAAAGTACAATTTAATAAATTAAAAACAAGATGGAAACTCCAAGAATCACCGCTAATTTCTCCCTTAGTCTGAGCAACCTTATGACAGTCTACTTGCTTCCTTGCTCAACTACAGTACATCTTTGCTCCCCTCCAATCATCTGTCCTGCAATACAGATTTAACAAGCACTGAGTTATCACCTTTAATTTTGGTTGTAGCCCTTTAAAAAGTTTGTGAAATTCCCCACTCAGATCTACAATATTGTATTACTCATGTTTTAGTTTTAAAGCTTACCTTATAATAAACTCAGAATCAGATACAGAAAGTCATGTTCTCCGTGCCCAAAATCTGAACTAGGTTTACAGTCCACTGATGTAGCTAACTACTTTCCTATTTTAGGAATGATCTAAACGTTCAGATCTAATTATCATCATGCAGAAATTGTACCTTCTTTATTATCTAAGACACTGGCTATTATATAGTAACATTTCCCTTCTGCTTCATATAATTTCACCCTATCAGGAGAGTTTTACTAGAATAATATACAGATTTGTGGTGCATTCCCAAGAACTTCTCCCTCAATTTCAGAAATATTAAATATTCTCATTGATCTCAATATACTTCACAGCCAGTTCCCTATGTGATTAGATTTCTTCCTTTCTTTATTCAAGTGAGTGTATAGCCTTCTGATCCAACTGCTTGAGGTGGTTAACAATAGGATCCTTATTCTACGGTATTCCTGAATTGTTTGGATAAAAATATCTTGCACCACTTCCAGAACACACACAGGCTTCAGCTTTGGCAAGTCTCCAAGGGAAGGAAATTACAAAGTGGATGAGTAGCCACTGAGAACATGCTAGCAGTCCTCACTTGACACAGAGATGGTGTAGTCGGAACTCCATATCTGCGAGGGTTCCATTTCGGAACCCCCGCAGATACTGAAATCCACATAAAGTGAAATCGTTTTAGCGCGATAAGGGGGCCACTGTAAAAACTTGAAAAAAAGGTTAAATGACAACGAAGCAAGGAATATGAGTTCAACAGCCACGTAGACAATGTAAACAGAGAAATAAAGATATCTTAAAATCGCCTTTGTAGTTTGAAAAAAAATTTTAAGGGCACATACCAGACGACATATACATAGAAAAAATCCAACCACAGGCAGAAAAGGATCTCTATATCTCATGCCAACGTTTCACTCCTCACATGGAGCTTTCTCAAGGCAAACACAGTTAAACAACTGTTAGATGAAAAAGACAATCGAGAAGTGCTGGTGTACTATATACAAGCCCTGCCACTCAAAAGGGCGGGAACAGTTAATTGGTAGCAGAAGTGCTGTTCTCCATGTAATCAGAGGAGACCTTTCAAAACTTAGTTCGCCGTGTAATCAGAGGAGACCTTTCAAAACTTAGTTGACAGTCTCTGTGTTCTATTCAAAATTGGCATCCAAATTTTATTAGCAAAGGCAAGCTCTTGCTTCCTGTTCATCAGATTAGAGGGTCTCCTTTGAGAGATCATTAAGGCTTCTAGATTTAATCCTTGTTTCAGTCTGGGTTCATAAAAAAGTGAGCGGGTTTGTTCAAATTTGATTACATGTCCAGTCTCTATTGCGTGCGCAGCTCCAGCCGATTTTTCTTCTTGTAAAGATATGGTGGCTCTTTGGTGTTCTCGTTCACCTGCTGCTTTCTCCGCAGGGGAATGGCTCCGACAGTGAGGGGGCAGGCTCGGTAAACGGGACTAGGACGAGCGAAACCTATGGCCCCGCCCCTACCGGAGCGACGCCTCTGCCTGCTGGGGAAGATAAGTTCCTCGCTGGTCAGCAGTAGGGTGGAGGGTGGGCAGAACAGGGCATTCCAGGAGGGGGGATTGGTCAGCCGAGCCTGGGAAGGGGGAGGGATCAGTGGCGGCAGCGCTGCCAAAATTCTATCCCCCTTCCCGGGCCTGGCCACCATTACATGGTCCGCTCGCATGTGCACCAGCAAAATAGCTGGCACACATTTGAGTAGACCCCTCGGGGCAGCTGGGGCTCTACACAAGATAAGGGGACAAAAGTCTCCTTCCCCTGAGGAGTGCTCCAGGAGTGCTCCAGATAGGTCCTACCTATCCTAATACAGCATGTCTCTACGCCCATGCTGCAGCCTAGTTAGACAGGATTGGGCTGTTAATGTCGTAAGCTACATCTCAGGAAGCCCTTAGGAATACATGAGCTACATCTCAGGCAGCCCTTAGGAAACACATAGACAGTAGCTTATGCCCCTAGGCAAATTTCTCAGTTTGTCTCTTGCTGATCCGGATCCTTTCAGCTAAGGTCCAATGAAAAACATTTCAAAGGCAGCTCAATCACCCCTACAGATGACATCACCATTTCTGCCAGAAATGGTGATGTCATCTGTAGGGGTGATTGAAATTCCAGAACTCTGCTTTGCCCCTTCACTTCAATTACACCCCTGATATTTCAATGACCCATTGAAGTGTTAACTATGTAGAGGAGTTCATAACTCAGTGACAGAATACATATGTTGCTGGTATGAGTTCCCAGAGTTAATCCTCAGGATCTCCAAAACAATCAGGCCACATTGTCTTCACTCACCTGCAGAACCTAATGGCAGCCAAGCATACAAATCACAAAGTAGCATTACACTAGAGGCAAGTCTCGTCTGTAACGAGGTCAGCAACACACCCTATCAACATGTTGCTCTGGGCACTCACGACTATTTGCCAAACTAGAGCTATCCTTTCTGAGGCAAGCGACTTATTAGTTTGGCCTCAAAATTACACATATGAATATGAAAGAGTTAGCAGACAATGTGAAATCCCTTTACATTGGAGGTCTGGCAGGCCTGAAAGGAAAGTTTTACTCACAGAGGTTAATGCTTCTTAAGTGCAGCTCTCCCTGATATCGGGAATAAAACTGGGGGTAAGGGAGCTCTTATTGGAATGCCCTGCATCAAAAATACAAATAATTTTCTATTAGCCGTTGTCAGCAGGATAAATAACTGCTAGGTGGAATCGAGGCTATTATCAGGAAATGTATGAACATTCTTCAAAACAACCCTGACCTTAATAACTTGTTTAAGATCTCCTCCTGATGGTTTATGGAAGAAAACCAACTTAAAAGACAAAAGTGTGCTCAGCATGCATTGTTAATCACTCTAGACCCTCGGTGGCACAGTTACCTGATGGCAATTACTTTTGTGATGCCTGTGACTGTGTAATTCAGGCCCCAAATAGAAGTGTTTTATTTTATCACCCTATTAGAGGGAAAATATCCTCTCCCATTTAATGAATAATAACATGCGCTACAAAGAATGTACAGTAGTCTATCTAACCAAATGTCCTTGTACTGCAGTTAGCCAGGGATCAGACCACAAAAATGATGACTGAACCAAAAAAAAAAATCTTCTCTCCATTAGTGGGAATGATGGAACCTTTCTGAACGATGAACACATTAACACTCGGGCTTACACCACTAGATCTATGAAATTATGTTTTTCAGTGTTGCGAGAGCAGAGCGTACATTGATGCAGTGTCTTTCAGGAACAAAGTTGGCTATTTAAAACATGAGCCACTTTATCCAAAGGATACAGGGAAGATCAGTGCTAGGACTTTGATCAACAGAATTCAGAAAATCATTGCCATCAGATGTAATCATTTTTTAAAATGCTACACACACTACTGTTGTCCATTTTATTTGTGTTTGTTTGCTGCGTGCGGCTTTGGTGTGTGATGCTGGCACTGCTGTTACTGTATACTGGATTTTATGTTAATTTTGTGCTGCAGGACTCAATCCTATTCAACTTCCAGCACTGATGCATCTGTGCCAACAGGGCATGTGCTGCATCCTGAGGTGGGGGGCAGTCATGGAGGCCTCCTCAAGGTAAGGGAGCATTTGTTCCCTTAACTCGGGGCTGCATTGCAGCTGCACTGGCACTGGAAAGTTGGATAGGATTGGGCCCGCGGTCTTGTATTTCTCGTGTGTGCCCTCAATAGTGGGTACTCAGTGGTTATAGTGCCACTGAAATGACGGTTCCATTTTGCTATAGGAACGAATAATCATGGGTAGACATGAATAAGTCTAGTTCTTTTTTTTAAAAGTCATCTAAGCGAGTCGCCATTACCATGTCCTCTGTAATGAATCTCACAAATTTCCAATATGAGAAGTATCTTCTTCGATATGGGCCAGGCCCCTATATTTCCAGGCATATTCAGGACATATTCAGTCGATTTTGGACCAAGCGAGTCAACAGCCACAGACTACACATTATATCGTCTAGGCCAGGGGTTCTTAACCCTCTCGGCGCACGGCATACCACCTCTCAGGTCGCCACTGCACCGAGTACCACAGGAAGTACGTGGTTATGATGTCATTGTCACTTCTGGATTTTTGCCGCACCAGAGTCCAGAATTCAAGCGATAAGGGGACAAGGGCGGGTGGGAGGGCCCTTCCCAGTGCGGGAAGCCTGCAAGCTCGAGCTCTGCCGACTTGGCAGAACTCAAGTCACCGATTTCAGGGGTGCAGCATGGTGCAGCATGATCGCAATGGTGGCCACCATCTTGCCAGCCAGAGGTTCGAGTACCACCAAATGGCATTCCGCATACCACTACTCTCTCTCTCTCTCTCTCTCTCTCTCTCTCTCTCTCTCTCTCTCTCTCTCTCTCTCACTCTCACTCACTCACTCACTCACTCACTGACCTGAGGAGGGGGGGCAGGGGGCAAAATCCCTGGGGCTTGGGCTTCTAGGGGGCCCAGACCATGACAAAAGAAACTATACAGTACAAATTAAAGAGGGGGGCCCCAGTCAGACATCTAACCCTGGGCCCAAAGACAGCTCTTAGCGGCCCTGCACAAACAAGATGTTGGGGCAGCATCAGAGGTCAGTGGGTGGGACACTGAATGAGGGCCCGGATCTATTAGCGGATCCAACTAGCTAGGTCCACCCTTGAACTGTCAGTACCCCTGATAGTGTTAGCACCCACTATTAGGGGATGTGTGAGGCACAATAGGAGGTACTGCAAAGCTTTCCCAGGGATTCCAGCAACCAACCTACACTGGCACTGCAGGGTGCTCATACTCCCCTCCATGAACCTAGTTGCTGCTCCTACTGGAGATGCTCAGGTTTGGCAAATGGAGGGTTCACCAAGAACTAGTGTGTTGATGTGACAGCAGAGGTGGTTGGCTCATTTTAGTGTACCAGCCCAGCCAACATGTCTCTGTGCTGCCTTTGATGCTGCAATTGCTGGGTCATCTAGACCCAAAAACAAATAAAGGAGAGACCAGACCCAGTGCACAGTAATGGCAATTTAAATGTTGCCACCTCATTAGCATGCATGGCATGCCACACCCACCCACCCACCCACCCACACACACACACACACACACAGCGTTAGTGCACATGCTTGCACAATCCATGCATCATGTGCAAAATATTTTTTAAAAAATGCAGGCAAACCTGCATTTTCCTTAGACTGCAATCCAAGCATGACTACTCAGAAGTAAGCCCCATTGAGTTTAATGGAACATACTCCCAGGTAAACGTGTATAGCAGGGGTTCTCAACCTTTGGAGGCCCGGGTACCCCCATTACGGTCCAATTTTCTGAAGTACCCCCTGCTAATTAACTGCTAATGAATTGGATTAATCAATTAAATAAAAAAGTATTAAAACAATTTTAAATGTGGAAAACAATGTCTTATTTAACTGTGTGTGTGTGTGGGGGGGGAGAGAGACACACATGCAAGGATCTCTTGTTTTCTCCAAGTCACACTTCCCAAAATCAGCTCCTCCCTCCCTCGCCCCACCAAAGTACATTTTCCAAAGTACAAGAAATAAGCCCAAAACCAAAATCAGAAAGACAGAAGGGCTTCAAAAATAATTACAATTTAAAATCCATGTTAATTAACACTTAATTAGCTGCTGATGGGGCAGATAAGGGGCAGGGCTTGGCATACCCCCAGCAAGAGGTCCGCGTACCCCTAGGGGTACCCATACCACAGGTTGAGAACCCCTGGTGTATAGGATAGTAGCCTTACCGAGCAAGGAAGGTGGATGTGCAAAGGCCTTGGATCACTGGCGTTACTACAGGGGGGGCGGAGCTGTAAGTTCTGCTGAAATCGGAGCCTCCCTTACATGGAGGAACGAAGCGGCTCCGCCCCCTCACCTTCGGAGCCTTTCAGGGAAGCGAAAGCAACACAGGAGACTCCCTGCGTGTTGCTTTCGCTTCCCTGAAAGGCTCCGAAGGTGAGGGGGCAGGGCCGCTTTGTTCCTCTGTGTAAGGGAGGCTCCGATCAGCTCCGCCCCCCTGTAGTAACGCCAGTGACTCTGAGGGTGCTGTAAACATGCTTTACAGCAGCATGGTTGCGACACCCTGGGCTGGCGTAGAGGCCTCTACACCAGCTCAGCCATACCGTAGGATTGTTCCATAAGGCTGTCATCTAGTAGACACATTCCTGGGAGTATTGTAGCCCCATTGACTACAACTTCCGAGTAGACACACGCACAGGATCGTCCTGTGAACCCTATACTTTTTTTTTTTTTACTCAGCAGTAAGATCTGTTGTGTTCAGTGGGACTTACTTTGAGGCAAATGTGGAGAGGATCAGACTTGGTATTGTTTGTCAGCCAAAATGCCAGTTAATTTGGGGAATAGCTTTAAATATAGCAATTTGGCATGTTCTGGGATCTATACCTGTGTATACCAGAGTCCAGCTTCACAGAATTCCGCTTTAAATAATATTGAGAACACACATGGTTACTTTCCAATATTTACTAAATAGTTCAAGCAGATTCATACAAAAAGAAAATACAGTTCAATGTGCATTACTTCAATCATACTCCAAAGCATACAGAGCTAGGAACTTAGGTAGAAGTAGAGATTTAGAAGGGATCTTGATTCACTGGGGTCATAGTCACCTAATAATCCTGGAGAATTCACCTCTGATGCTGCAAATGCTGTAATTCTGGCACAACAGTGAATGAAAAAGGAGGAAGAAACAAATTGGGTCTGGTCAGACTAGCAGTCTGTAGGAATGACTGAGAAGTCAAATTAAGAGTGGGGGATAGGAGGAGAAGGGGGGAAATAAAATGATTCTAAGGTTCTGAACAAACTGGGTTCAGGAACCAAATCAGTGATTAACTGAGGGGTAATGCAAAGAGAAGGGAGGGGGGTTGCAAGAGAGAGGGAGGGGCAAAGGGGGGAAGGGGAACACGATAGAGATAGTGAGAGCTCACCAGTACCAGCTCAAAGCGCAGGAGGAAGAACCAAGAGAGGGCTTCCCAGTCTGTTCCTGCCTTTTATAGCGAACAGAGCACATGGGCAAGAGAAGGGGAAGATCCCCAGGTACACAGACAAACAGGAAACAGGGGTCCTAGAAGGAACACCTCAGTGCATCTCTGGGTAAAACAAACAAGTGGGAGGAGGGTAGAGAGATCTGGCTTGATGGTCGGTACTTAAGAGACAAAAGCAAAGGCTGGGTGGAGTCATCTCAGGTGTTCCTCTGTATTGTTTCTCCTAGGAACATACTTAGCATCACAGTGGGGGGGGGGGAGATGCAGAGTTATTTGTGAGAGCTTGACCAAATGGCGAAGTGGAGTCTGCTGCTCAGGTTTTTTCCTTCCCTCTGGTTCCTTGGGGAAATCCTTACAGCATGGCTCCTGGCAGGAACACAAATGTGGCATGGACATCACATATTGTGTCATAATACAGTCCAGTTTGGCACATGTTCCAGTTTTGCTCTCAATCCTTTTCAAAAAGTAAGTCATTTCCTAACATGTTAAAGACTAAAGTAAGAATTTGACAAATTCTGTTAACATTACTGAGAGCCCAATCCTATCCAACATTCCAGCGCTGATGCAACCACAATGCAGCCCCAAGGTAAGGGAACAAACGTTCCCTTACCTTGAGGAGGTCTCCGTGATTGCTTACCAAACGCAGGATGCAGCATGCACCCCATTGGCATGGCTGATCAACGCTGGAAAGTTGGATAGGATTGGGCCCTGAGTCTGATCCTATACACACATGTACATGACATAAATCAGTGGTTTCCAAATTATGTTAAGGCGAGTTTATAGGAGGCTTATCAGGGGGTTCTCAATGAGAGGATGGAGAAGTTTGTCCCCAGAAATGTTTGCCTGCCCTCTTCAATTGCAGTGCAACAGAACACAGTGGAGCCATTAGGTGTGTTCTATGACCCTTGTCAGTTCCCATAGGGACCCGACAAAATGCAGCAGGTGTGACCAGCATCCTGCATGAACCCGAGCATCTACCCAAATTTTTTTCTCCCAAATATTTTGCAGTGAGCATGAGTTCCTTGGCAAACGAGTCACTATGGAAATTCCAGCTGAGGGGAGGAAGATATATTGAACAGCATGTGTGACATGATATAGCACAACAATATATATAAGAGCCAGCATTGTCCGAAGACGCCTCCGTGGTCATGTGGCCGGCATGACTTCACTTCAATACATCAACACATAACCCCCAGTATAGCACCAATTTAAGAAATAGGAAGAGACAGCAGAAGAAAATTCCATTCCTCACTAGCTATTTGCCTCTCTCTAAAGCAGGCATGGATTCAGGCTCTGATCTGATGTCCCCGAGTTCTTTAATTTCCCACTTTGTTCGTATTCAGTTTGATTTTCTCCTTTCCTTAATATCAGGCTCATATGACCTCCAAGGAAATTTTAATTAATTAAATATGAAGATTGGATAGGGGCATTTTCTCTCAATACCATATCTGGTTAAGTTCTTCAAACGAAGTAACAAACAGGCTTTTAACTCAATACACTATGGATACAAGTTTAAAATTAAATACTAAGATTACGTGGAATACTTTAAACAGAAATGTACATTTTACTTACACCTAATTATTGTCACCTGCCCCCAATCCATTTCTAGTCACACTGAGTTCCATGCGATTATTTGAGGCAGAATGTAGATTCATTTATTTTATTTATTTAAAAAAATTATATCCCGCCTTTTCTATGCCGAAAGGCAAATGCCCAAGGCGGCTTACAACAAGATTAAAATACATAATTTAAAATAATACATAAAATAAATTTAAGCAATACATAACCATACATAACAAATTTAAAAACAATAAAATCCACTGGGGGGGCCCAACAGTATGGAGCAGAGCAGCAGCATGCTCATGCAGGAGGCAGACCACAACCCATCACCCAAATGCTAGACGAAACAAAAACGTTTTGAGCCCTCGCTGAAAAGTCATGAGGGAGGGGGTGGTTCTCAGATCCCCTGGCAGGGAGTTCCACAGTTGTGGCGCCACAGCAGAGAGGGCTCGCCCATGTGTTGCCACTCCCCTAACTTGCGATAGAGGTGGCACTCGCAGGAGAGCCCCCTCAGATGACCTAAGAGAGCGGGCTGGAATGTATGGGAGAAGGCGGTCCCTCAGATATCCTGGGCCCGAACCGTGAAGAGCTTTAAAGGTCATTACCAGCATCTTGAATTGGGCCCAGAAACGAATGGGCAGCCAGTGCAGCCGCCGAAGCAGCGGCTCAACAGAGTCAAACCACCTAGCTCCAGTGACCACCCGGGCCGCCAGTGGTTCCCAAAAATTCTGATGTTCAAATTCTGAGGTTCAAATTCTTGCTCAGCCACAAAGCTTTCTGGGTGACCTTGGGCCAGTCACTATCTCTCAGCCTCACCTACCTTACAGGGTTGTTGTTTGGACAAGGAGCCATATACACCACCCTGAGCTCCTTGGAGGAAGGGTGTTATAAAAATGTGAAAAACAAATAACTGTTTCCATGCATAGATCTCCTCATCTGGATCAGAGTACTAGTGTCTTAGAGCTGCTCAACACATTTTATTTTAGGTATACACCTAAAACGTCTGTAAATATATCAGCAATCAATGTAATCTGTCTTCTAGACATTCTTTTCATTGAAGCAAGAACACTGGTGCCAATGGAAGCATCTCTCCCAGGGTTTATGGCAGGTGTAGGGAGCCATTTTAATCGGGATTGTGTGTGAGGGGAAAAAGTAAAATGGCTCCTCTCTGTGCACTACAGTTCTGCATCTTGAAATGAGGAAGCAAATCAGGGAGGTGTCAATGAGAGACAGGGTTGTAGTCATGGGGGACTTCAATTATCCTCACATCGACTGGGTCAATTCATGCTCAGGTCATGAAAGAGAGACTGGATTTCTGGATATGTTAAATGACTGTGCCTTAGAGCAGCTTGTCACGGAACCGACCAGAGGACAGGTGACTCTGGACTTGATATTGTGTGGCACTCAAGATCTGGTCAGGGAGGTAAATGTTACCGAACCGTTGGGGAATAGTGACCATGCTGCGATCTGTTTCGCCATGTATGTCGGAGGAAGAGTGCCGAGCAAATCGGAAACAAAAACCCTTGACTTCCGAAGGGCTGACTTCCACAAAATGAGGAGACTAGTTAAAAAAAAGCTGAAAGGGAAGGTAAAAAGAGTCCAATCGCTCCAGAGTGCATGGAGGCTGTTTAAAACAACAGTCATAGAGGCCCAGCGGGAGTGTATCCCACAAAGGAGGAAGGGCTCGACCAAGTCCAGGAGGGTGCTGGCATGGCTAACAAGCACAGTTAAGGAGGCTATAAAAGGCAAGGAAGCTTCCTTCCGTAAATGGAAGTCTTGCCCTAGTGAGGAAAATAAACAGGAGCACAAACTGTGGCAAAATAAATGTAAAAAGATGATACGGGAGGCCAAGCAAGACTTTGAGGAACGTATGGCAGGCAACATAAAAGGGAATAATAAAAGCTTCTTCAAATATGTTAGAAGCAGGAAACCTGCCAGGGAAACGGTTGGTCCGCTGGATGGTGAGGGAGAGAAAGGGGTGATAAAAGGGGACTTGGAGACTGCAGAGAAATTAAATGAGTTCTTTGCGTCTGTCTTCACGGCAGAAGACCTCGGGCAAATACCGCTGCCGGAACGTTCTCCCCTGACTAAAGAATTAAGTCAAATAGAGGTTAAAAGAGAAGACGTCTCAGACTTAATTGACGAAATAAAGATCAATAAATCACCAGGCCCGGAGGGCATCCACCCAAGAATTCTGAAGGAACTCAAGAATGAAGTTGCTGACCTCTTGACCAAAATATGCAACTTGTCCCTTAAAACGGCCACTGTGCCAGAGGATTGGAGGATAGCTAATGTCACGCCAATCTTTAAAAAAGGAAGGAGGGGGGACCCGGGAAACTACAGGCCGGTCAGCCTAACCTCTGTTCCAGGGAAGATGGTGGAAAGTCTCATTAAGGATAAAATCTTAAAATACATAGAAGAACAAGCCCTGCTGAGGGAGAGAGAGCATGGCTTCTGCAAGGGGAAGTCTTGCCTCACAAACCTGTTAGAATTTTTTGAAAAGGTCAACAGGCATGTGGATGCGAGCGAACCCGTGGATATTATATATCTGGATTTTCAGAAGGCGTTTGACACGGTCCCTCATGAAAGGCTCCTGAGAAAACTCCACAGTCAGGGAATAAGAGGGCAGGTCCTCTTGTGGATTAGGAACTGGTTGAAGACCAGGAAACAGCGAGTGGGAGTCAATGGGCAATTTTCACAATGGCGAGAGGTGAAAAGCGGTGTCCCCCAAGGATCGGTCTTGGGACCGGTGCTTTTCAACTTATTCATAAATGACCTGGAGTTGGGGATAGGCAGTGAGGTGGCCAAGTTTGCAGATGACACTAAACTTTTCCGGGTGGTGAAGACCAGCAGGGATTGTGAAGAGCTCCAGAAGGATCTCTCCAAACTGGGAGAATGGGCAGCAAAATGGCAGATGCGCTTCAATGTAAGTAAGTGCAAAGTGATGCACATTGGGGCAAGAAACCAAAATTTCACATATACGCTAATGGGTTCTGAGTTGTCTGTGACGGATCAAGAGAGAGATCTTGGGGTGCTGGTGGACAGGTCGATGAAAGTGTCGACCCAGTGTGCGGCGGCTGTGAAGAAGGCCAATTCCATGCTCGGGATCATTAAAAAAGGGATTGAGAATAAAACAGACAATATCATTATGCCTTTGTACAAATCGATGGTAAGGCCATATCTGGAGTATTGTGTCCAGTTCTGGTCACCACACCTCAAAAAGGATATAGTTGAATTGGAAAAGGTGCAGAAAAGAGCGACCAGAATGATTCGTGGGCTGGAGCACCTCCCTTATGAGGAAAGGCTACAGCGTCTGGGGCTTTTCAGCCTAGAAAAAAGGCGCCTGAGGGGGGACATGATTGAGACTTATAAAATTATGCATGGGATGGAGAGAGTGGATAGAGGGAAATTCTTCTCCCTCTCGCACAACACCAGAACCAGGGGACATGCACTAAAATTGAGTGGAGGGAGAGTTAGAACAGACAAAAGAAAATATTTCTTTACCCAGCGTGTAATTCATCTGTGGAACTCCTTGCCACAGGATGTGGTGATGGCATCTGACCTAGATGCCTTTAAAAGGGGTTTGGACAGATTCATGGAGGAAAAGACCATCACAGGTTACAAGCCATAAGCAACCTCCTGGTTTTTAGAAGTGGGTTTTCTCTGTGCCAGGTGCAAGGGAGTGGCAGCAGGAAACAGGTTATCTTGTTGGCTGTGTGCTCCCTGAGGCATCTGGTGGGGCCACTGTGTGACACAGGAAGCTGGACTAGATGGGCTTTTGGCCTGATCCAGCAGGGCTCTTCTTATGTTCTTATCTGATATGGGTGTTCCACAGCTATTTTTTTGGGGGGGAAGACATACATGCTAATGATATCTTTTGTGTTGAGTCTGATTTAATCCTACGAGGTTAATGGCCCAATCCTATCCCCCATTTGCGCCAGCCAAAATTCCCCTGTGAGATACAGCATAGCCTGTGCCAGCGCCACGGCAGTGGTGAGGGGAGATTTAGTCTTCAATGCAAAAACAACAAATTATTCAATTATTTCTAACTGGAAAAGTAATCTGTTTCAACCAGATACATTCCACAACCAGTAGATGGTAATTTGGGTCCATTTCTGTTTGAAAATGTGGTGTTTTGTGTTTTTATTCGGCTTGAAAAGGTTGAAAAGGGGATATTTTGTGTTTTTATGCAGTTATCAACAAAAACAAACACCTCTAGCCATAGAAATGGACTTTAGGACTACAGTCGATTCATTAGCACATACAGCTGTATCGGGGTGGGGGAGGGTCAGCATTTATTTCCATGTTCTTATTATAGGAAGTGAAATATTATAATATCAGCATTTGATTAAATACTGTTTTTAATTCTTCCAAAAATAATGCTGGTGGCGCACAATCGCGCGCCGCCCATTTTGCCCCCTCCCGGCTCAACAGAGCGGGGCTGGAGGCTTGGGTCGCTCCTGATTGGCCCGGCCAGGCTGGGAAGGTGGGCCTTGGTGCGCAATCTCCGAGGCGCGCGGCCCGCCCTCCTCAGTTCGACCGTTGGCGCCAATCGAGGACGACGCATCGGAGCTAGCTCCTATTTAGAGCGGGCCCCGGCGTGTTCCCCTCGTGACGACACGAGTGGCCTTGGCGCATGCCAGCAGCGGGTGCAGCCGGCCTCGTTGACTCGGCGTGGGACACGGAGGGGGCTTTCCTCCTGTTCTCCTGCAGGCTGCGTTCGGCGTGCTAGTCGGCGCGGTGCCTTCGGCCCTGCAGGCCATCGTCAACGCGGAGGGACCTGCCCTCCCTTCTTCACTCGGCTGCGCGGCATCTGGGGAGGACACTCGGCTGCCTCATAGGGCTTCTTGCCACAGCGCTGCTTCTCAGCCTCAGTGGAGGGGCAACCCTATCGGGTCGGACGTCGCGCTCTAGCAACGAGGGACACCAGCGGGCTTGGCTTTCCCTTGGGATATAGTGAATAGCCACTCTGCTGCAGCAGCATCCTCAGTTGAAACAAGATACACATACACTATGCCCAAGAAGGCTCAAAAAACGGGAGGGAAGGCTCCCAAAAGGGCTGCCCCTAGTGCTAGGCTGGTGCAGGCCTCTTCTGATGAAGAGGATGAGAGGATGGAACTGCGTGTGCTGATCGTGCGGGTTGAGGCACTAGAGAGGGAAAAGGAGCGCCGGGCGGCGGGCCTCGGTGATGGGGGTGGGGTCTCCAGCGCCCCCACGATGCCCAGGCAATCGGCCAGGCGGGGCAAGGGTAATAGGCTCCAAAATATACTTTCCAGGGTTGGTGCATTGGAGAAGGGGAGATCGCGTCCTGACCAGGCCAAGGCTTCAGCGCCTGTCCAGGTGGAAGGGGGGCAGGGACAGGCGGATTCCCCTGCGACGGAGGACGCAAGCGGACATGTGACGGATGCTCCTGCAAGCGATATTCAGACACCTTCGCCGGCCCGGGCAGGTGAGGTGGGGGCTGGACGGGACCCGATATTAGAAGTGTGGGATAGCAAAGGGGACCCCGGCGGCCCACCCACGAACTGGTACCCCCTTCCAGTACTGGCCAGGCTGGGGCTGTTCCCCGGTGTCCCCGGTGCATACGCCGGGTGCCCTCGGTTATGGCGGACAGGGAATGGGGGGCCATCCCCAAGGGTCGGCCAGCAGCCCCTATGGCCTGCAGATGGGGGGGCGGGCCCTGGCAGTTCACGGGTTTTTCTCTGGTAGACGAGTCCTTCTATACTGCTCCCTCAGCTGGTCCCTGGGGCCAGGCGGGTGCTGCGCAGGCCCCTTCCCCATGGGGTGGGGCGGGGCATAGGCCCCGCTCGTCCTACGGGGACTTGGCACTACCCTTGGGCAGGCACTTGGCTCTCTCGGTTAAGGAGAAAATATGGAGAGGCGAGTTCGTAGACATTTTTAGTCTGCTGCACGCCGATCCTGAGCCAACCCCGCGGGTGGGGGAGCCTGTGAGGGACCAGGAGGTAGTCCGGAAACAAAAAATCGATAAAAACTGGACAAATTGGCTCAATGGTTTCCTGGTGTATTTCGCAGTCTTGCTGTAAGCTCATCTGGGCAGGGCCGCGGCCTTGGAAAAGTATATCGATATTGTCCATAAGGCATATCGTGATTATGCGGGCCCTGACTGAATGGCTTATGATGAGCACTTCAGGCTTAGGGCCGCCCACGACCCTGCAATGGACTGGAGGGTTCTGCAATGGGAACTCTGGGTCCAAATAGTGGTACCCTCAAGGGCGAATTTTGGTGATAGGTAGGACAGTGGGCATCTCATCGCGCGTAACGTGACGGGAACGGCCAAGGGCTCAGGAAGCACACAGGGGGTTCAACCCCCCCGAATGTGCTATGAATTTAACTCAACAGGTAAGTGTGGGAAGGCTGCCTGCGCCTTCACGCACGCCTGTAGCCTCTGTGGTGGGCGGCATTCAGTGTCGGGGTGCCAAAAAATGGGATGGTTCCGACAAGGGGCAAAAGGCCAAGGGGGGCAGGGAAAGAAAGGGGGCCAGCCCGGGCCACCTCCTGGAAAAGGGCCCCTCCCCGATTAATGTGGATGCCTTGCGCAGGGTCCTCCGGTCCTATCCGGAACGGAGTGATGCGCGGTTTCTGTTGGATGGTTTTCTGTTTGGTTTTAGGATTCCGGCCCCTCCCCCAGGTGGCCCGTCCTGGGAGGATAATCTCCGCTCAGTCCGGGGCATGGAGGCGGTGGTGCGGACCAAGTTACAGAAAGAGGTTGGGCTGGGTCGGGTGGCTGGGCCTTTCGCTGCCCCCCCATCCCTAACCTGTGGATTTCCCCTCTTGGAGTAGTACCGAAGAAGGCCCCGGGGGAATTTAGGTTGATACATCACCTGTCTTTCCCACGGGGGGCGTCCGTCAACGATTCGATCCCCCAGGAGCTGTGTTCCGTGAGGTACACATCCTTGGACGAAGCGGTTGTGGTGGTTAGGTCTCAGGGCAGGGGTGCAACCATGGCCAAGGCCGACGTAGAGTCGGCCTTCCGGCTGTTGCCGGTGCACCCCAATGATTTTGCCCTCTTGGGGATCCAGTTTGAGGGGGCTTTTTACATCGACCGGGCCCTTCCGATGGGTCTTTCGATTTCGTGTGCTGTTTTTGAACGTTTTAGTTGCATGTTAGAATGGGTGGTGCGTGTGCGGGTGGGCCTCCAGTCGACGGCGCATTACCTCGATGATTTTCTGTTCGTGGGAGCCGCTGACACCGATCAGTGTCGCCTCCTGTTGAACACGTTCGAGGAGGTGTGCAGGGAACTGGGGGTCCCCCTCGCTCACGCTAAAACTGAGGGTCCGGCCACTAGCCTTACTTTCCTCGGCGTCGAGCTGGATTCCATCGCGGAGTGCAGCCGCCTGCCAGCCGACAAGCTGCAGTGCCTTCGGGCGTTGTTCGGTGAGGGCATCCTGGCCAAGCGACTTACCCTTAGACAGCTTCAGGTCATCATAGGACACCTTAATTTTGCGTGCAGGGTCGTGGCGCCTGGCCGCGCCTTTCTCAGACGGCTTTGTGATGCCACCATTGGCCTCCGCCGCCCTCACCACCGAGTTTCGGTGTCCGCGGCCATGCGCCACGATATGCGCGTTTGGCTTGCCTTTCTAGAGCAGTTTAATGGGGTCTCCTTCTGGCGGGCGGAACAGCTATTGGAGGCCGAGCTGCAGGTCCAGTCGGACGCGGCCGGGGGCCAAGGCTTTGGCTTGTACTTTCGGGGTCGTTGGTGCGCAGCCCGTTGGCCGCCCGCCTGGAGTCAGGAAGGGGTGACCAGGTATTTGACTTTTCTGGAATTTTTTCCATTGGTCGTGGCAGTTCACGTGGCAGATCTGGGGGCAGTACTTTCAAGACACCACGGTGCGTTTCTGGTGTGACAACCAGGCCGTGTGCTTTGTTGTCAACCAGCAAACGTCGCGCTCTCCCAGGGTTATGCGGCTTGTTCGTGCCTTTGTACTGCAAGCCCTGAAGCTGAATTTTCTGTTTATATCTAAACATGTCCCCGGGGTCCGGAATTGCATTGCCGATGCTCTCTCTCGGTTCCAGGTGGATCGCTTCAGGACGCTGGCTCCCCATGCCCGCCACGACCCCGACCCCATGCCCCCATGGCTTTGGAACCTTGGTTCCATAGAGCCCAGGGGGGCAATATTGTCCTCCCTGGCAGCAAGCACCCGGCTAAGTTACCGTCAAAAGGCCAGTGAGTTTGACCTCTTCAGGGCGGCGGAGGGGCTGGGGGATTCCTGGCCCGTGCCTGCGGAGCATGTCATGCAGTTCAGGTTGGTACTGCATGACAACGGGCTTTCTGCCAGGTCGATTGCGGTCTACTTAGCTGCGGTGGCTTTTGCTACTAAAGCGTTAGGCTTGGCAGACCCCACTCAGGATTTCCGGGTGCGCCGTATGTTGGAGGGTTTCAGGCGGGGTGCTCCCCCCGCCCAGGATAGGCGCAAGCCCATTACGGTCCCTTACGGTTAAAGGGACTTTGTTTGGCGTTTAGATGCATTTGTTCGTCAGTTGAGGAGGCTAAACTTTTTACAGCTGCCTGCCTCACCATGTTTTTGGGGGCTTTTCGCCCGGGGGAGGTGCTCGCTGCTTCCTCTACGGTGGGGGGGGACTGCTATCCTGCAGTTTGGTGATGTAGTCTTGGGGGCTGTACATGCATTTATCATCCTTCGTAAGTCCAAAACGGACCAGAGGGGCAAGGGGCAGAGCGTTAAGCTGAGACGGGTCGAAGGCATGGCCGTGTGCCCTGTTAGGGCCCTGGAGGAGTTTTTGCGGGTGCGGGGACCTGCCCCGGGGCCCTTGTTTTGTCGTGCGGATGGCCGCCCGTTTAACGTTGTTTCAGTTTCACACAGTGTTTTTCAGGTCGCTGGACTGGATGGGGGTCGACAGCGAGGATTACTCTCTGCATTCGTTCCGCATAGGCGCAGCAACTGCAGCGGCCAACCTGGGAATGTCTCAGGAAGACATTCAGAGAATCGGTCGGTGGCGCTCCGGCGCATTTAAGACTTACATTCGCTAGTTGCCCCCATTTTGCAAGTTGGTGCGCAGCACACTGCGGTGGCTGTGTGGCCGGGGCGGCGGGCAGGCAAGGTGTGCCTGTCCGGCGCTCCACGGGACCCGGGACGCCGGTGTTCCCACGTTCTGTTTGGCAGCACGGCTGCTATGGTGGCTACCCTGTGGGGCCCACATTGGTTGTGTTTCTTCAGTATTTGTGGGTGACCTTCTTTGTTTTGCCTTTTCTTCCAGATATGCCCCGGCCTGCCCTTGCCAGCGTCCTTCTCTGCGGCCACTCCATTGTCTTTTGGGCGAGGAAGAGGGCCGCTACCGGAGACTTCGGGACCCAGCTTGGGTTGAGCGACGTCGCCCAGTTGACCTGGGCCGCCAGAAGAGGGATGCGATGGGCCCAGTTTCTACCCCTCGTCGCGGAGTTTCTCCTCTCCAACCCGCCGCCCCAGGTCTTAGTCATCCATTTGGGTGAGAATGACCTGGGCCAGAGGACCACCATATCCCTGAGGCTCCAGATCCGCAGGGATCTCTGGCAGGTTAGGCAGTGGTGCCCTGGGATGACCATCCTGTGGTCCAACTGGCTTCCTCGCCGGGTCTGGTGTTGGGCGCGCAGACCTCGGAGGGTCAACATTGCCAGAAAGAAGTGCAACGCTTACCTGGGGCGGGTGGTGCGGGAAATGGGTGGAGCGGTGATCCGGCATCCAGGTATTGGATTCTGGATGCCCCACCTTTTCCGTAGCGATGGGGTCCACCTCTCGGAGGCCGGGGCTGACTTATTTCTATCGCACTTGCAGCAGGGTCTGGCCTGTCTGCTAGGCGGGCGTGGGGCGTGGGGCGACAAGCGCTAGGCTGTTGGCCCCCTAGTGGCAGGAACCGTGTGGGTATGGGCAGGTAGGTCTAGTCACGGTGTCCATGCTGAGGCAGCAAAGTCCCATGTGAAGCCAGCACCGCTCAGATGGATACCAGACTGGCACACTGAGGCTGGCTGGTGACACATGGAGACTGGACAAGTTTGGAGGTTTGCGTAAGCTGCTTTTACCTCCGTCCGGCTGACTTGGTCCTTTTAGAAAGGACCGGCAATGATAGGATCGCAAGGAGAGTGCTCCTAGCGAGGCCTGGAGCCAGATGGCACACCCGTTGGTCATCCAGACCACCTGGGAACGTAACTAGCGGCTGCTGGTTCCCGCGTAGTGCCCACACGGTAGTTTCTGGGTTTTTTGTAGGGCCCTGCTGCAAAAGTTAAGTTACAGTTTTTTCTTTGGTATTTATTGGTAAAATAAAGTGACCTAATTAATTCCAGCCTCCTGTCTCGCGTGTTTATTTGTCGGGTGTGGGGGTAATGTGGTATATTAACACATGCAAAAAGTCTTCTCCAGACTTATACAGTACAGTAGCTAATAATTCAACCAATTTGTAGAAGAAAGAAACTCCTTCACATTTCTTTTAGGCTATACTGACCGACCATGTATCATTCAGCAGCATGACAAATATTCCTGCTTGAATGTGAGTCACCGGAACAACATAGATTACATCGCCTATCTCTGGTGTCACCTGGCCTTCTGATTTAAGCGCCTGCTTCTTTTACTATGCGCTTTTGTCTTCTGTCACATACAGATTCCCAGAATTCTTAGGCCTGCCTACTTCTGGTGAAGGACTGGAGCCATTTCCATTGCAGTATGTCACGCCACTCAAAATCATCCCCACCTGAACTCTGATTGGCCAGAAGCTGCACGTGTGCATGTCCCAACCTCCAATAGCCAAGGGAAGTATGCAGGCTCTACCTGCGCATGGAGGCTGAGAAAGAGCATTGCTCACATTTGTAACCACTGACATTTAGAATATCTGTCAGCCTTGTTGAGTTAAAACAGTGGTTCCCAACCTGGGGGTTGGGACCCCCAAGGGGGTCACGAACCAGTTTATGGAGGGTCATGGGATATCAGCTGAATGGCCACACCCAAGATGGTAGCTCACCCTCCCCCCCCACACTACAGAGAAAGAAGTATTTGGTGCTCTCTTGGGGCTTGTTTGCTCACCTTATGTTACTTTCTGCTTGGCTTTTAGCATCTCTGTTAATATTAGTTCACTCCCCCCCCCAATGGGGCTGCTTATAAGTACAACTTTAAAATTGTAATTTATTTTTAAAAGTGTGATTTGTTAAACAGTGTAAGTTATTAAAACAATGACATCACATCCTGCTTACTGCTTATTTTAATAACTAAAGTTAGATAGAGAAGTGTTTAGAGCAGGTCTCAACTCTGAAATGTAATGCAAAAAGCATATACTGTATGACTATCTTATCAAATAACTATTAAATCACATGCTTGTTACACATAAGCAACACACCTTTAGGAACGAAATAAATAGGATTCCATTATCCAAGGATTCCAGGTATCCAAGCACATTAGTTCTATCAAATCCCATCATTTTCCAGGGAATAAATGATAGTTGTTCCATTCATTCTAATGGGAAGAACCGCCTATCAAAGTCTGCAACAGAGTAGCAAAGGCTGCAATCCTATGCATATTTACCTGGACGCTTCATTGAACACAGTGGGACTGAGTAAACATGTACACTGAGTAAACATGTACAGGCCCTCACTGTAAGAGTTGAACTGTGAACTTGGAACACACACACCCCCTACTCAAATTCCCACTCTACCATGGACTCGCTAAGTGGATCCAGGCAAGCAATCTATTCTTTCAGCCTTAGCCAGTCATCTATAATGTGGCTACAATAATGCTGCCCTACCTCACAGAGGTGTATGTAAAGTGCTTTGAACTCTCAAAAACACTTGTTGTTAGTTCAATATTTATCAAAATCCACCCCCCCACACACTTTTAAGATAACACACAACCCAATCCCCACAATGATGCAGCGAGGTTGGCACAGGCTACACTGTATCCTGAGGGGGAATTTAAAAGGTGAGACGTCTCCTCAGGGTAAGGGGACATTTGTCCCTTTGCCCTGCGGAATGTCTCAGCCTGCGCAATGAGTCTACTCAGACTTGCACGTGCCATATGGCTGGTGCACATATGCGTGCACCCGTGTTGCTGGATCAGGCCCAAGAAGGGAATAAGATACGGTGTGTGCCAGTGCCGCCGATCCGCCCCCTCCTGAGCCCAATCCATCCATTTCTTGCCCCGTCGCCACCCATCCCCCACCCGATTACACCCTTCCCTATCCTGCACTGCTCAGCGGGGGATACTCCTGCTCCAATGGGTTCCGCCTCGGTTTTCATGCTTTACGGTACTTTTGCGATGCGCGGAGGCCTGGCACACCGGCATAGCACGTGGCCTGCCAGTGCACCAGTTAGTCAGAATTGCACCCACAATCACTTAGAGCCAATGTAGACATGTGCCTAAATGCATAATGTAGCCCAGTGTTTCTCAAAGTGGTGGGTCATGACCCACCATTGAGAACAAAAGCTGTCCCCTGCCCACTTAAGGAGCGGGGACAGCATGGTGGCGGCGATGAATGGTACTGGAGGTACCCACTCCAGTACCTCACCACTGCCACAGCCAAAAAAGTGCCCGAAACCGCCATTATTTGCCTTACCAGGGCTTGGGGGGGCTTTTGGGAGGCCTGTGCAACCCTCTACAGGCCTTCCTGATCTTCGGATCGCTGAATCCCGGCGATTTTCAGGCACTTCCGGTTTTCGCAAAAACTACCTCCTACTTCCATTATAGTTTTGCCACATTTTGCAACCTGTTTTCAATTTATTAAAAAACAAAACAAAAACCTTACTCCCGACCACGGTAGGGTCAAATTGCGCCGTTAGGCACATGTCTGATTTGGCCTTAATGAGATCACTGCCATGCTTATGATGTTGTGTGCCGCACTTTGCACCTATCTGCCAATATATTTAAGAGATGGATCCTGCATGCATTTCTTAATTTACTTCTATTCATTTACTTGGCTTTCTAGCTTGTGCTGTCCCTTAACATTTAAGCCAGGTCATTGCATTTTCCAACAGGCTGACTGCTGTTGGAAAGTACCTTGAGCAATGTGGTTTTGATGGCTAGAGGGAACAGTTTCCGTGGAAGCTAAGCATAACGTGGCCATTTCAAATTAATTTTCTTGGAGAGTTATGATTTAATGGTACCCAAGGTTTGAATCAAAACTCGAGGGAATGCTGTTGAGATTATCAAAACTGCTTAATGTGAATCACTGCAAACTGATATTGACAACTGTTATGCGGCTCTGGTGACATGATTTTACTGCTGACTTTAGTCTTCTTGAATTATCATTTTGGGAAAGATTAACCTAATCTGCTTCAGGAACATATAAATAATCCTGTCACTATTCTTCATAAAAATCTTTAGAAATTGCTCTATCCCAGTACATATGATAATCAGTTAAAGAAACCGATGTTTCTTTAACATTGCAATCCTGCCAGATGTTAAGCAGCTGGCCGCTGTATCCTAAGGCCAGTGCGGCCTGCACCGCTGCAGCCTGGGCTCTCTTTGGGGGAAGGGGCATTCATCCCCTTTCCCTGATGTCAGCTGCACGGGCTGCAATGAGCCTCCTCAGATGTATACCAGCTCTGAAGCTGGCATGCATTCGGGGTGGCAGTGTAAGGCCGACCTGGGCTGGGAAGGGGCATGGGATATTGGCAGAGCGCGCCACCAATATTCCCACCCCCTCCTAGCCTGGGCCGGCCAATGGTCCCCCTCTCTTGCCGCCCCGGCATGCCCATCCCCACCCCTGCACTGAGTAGTGCAGATCCTACCTGTGTTGACTGGTGGTGTCCACGCTGGTGGACTGACTGGTGAGCTTCCATGCTGGTGCCACTTACTCTCCAGGTGCCGTAAATGTGCTTTTATGACACCCAGTGCCGTTTATGACACCCAGCATGTTTATGACACCCAGTGCTGCCGCGTTTATGACACCCAGTGCCAGTGGAGCATGCGCTCCACCAGCGCAAAGTTATGCAGGATTGCGCTGTCAATGTTGCACCCCACCAACCTTAATTCCCAGAGTACCTCCAGGTTATTATAAACTCTTTGGGGTTCACACAGGCCAATAGAGGGCTCTTTACTTTTTTTTTTGACGCATGATCATCTACACCTGTGTACCTAGGGGCACCCTCAACTCAACCCCAAATACTGTACTGTATGTAAAAGACACTACCATATTTTCAGGTGGCTATGATTTGCTTCCAAATTGATAGGAATGAAAACATCTGAATTCACGATATGGTATTCTATTTGCAGGTATGAGCTCAGTATTAAATATTGTATGACAGGGTATATCAGGCACCTCAGGCAGCAGATTTTGGACATTTGTAAGTGGCAGTTTGGTTTTTTTGTACTTCATTTAATGTCATTTTTGTTGCAATGCATATGTATCCTAGCACTCTGTTGAATGTAACAATTTAGGAGTCAAATATTGATTGATGGTGGCATGAAGAGAGAATGGAGCATACACAAATTACTCTAATAGTCCACATTGTCACAGCAAAAGATTTGTGTGCCCTGTTGGTTTGGAAGAAAAGCAGGCACATGCCCAGTGAGGGGTGCACTATTTGATACCTCTGGCATCAAAACATCGTAGGTCTTGCACCCTTACCTTTATCACATCAACAAGATGGCTGGATTTCCTTACCAAAATATGGAATTGGGACTCATGTGCTCTTTCTGAAATGTCTGATTCTAGATATGTTGCAGAATTTGACAAATTCTGTGAGGGGCTTGGGATGTTTCCAGTACCGTACCCAGCCGTACCGTTGCGCAGGGTGGGGGTGACATCACGATGCCTTGCGTCACCTCCAGTGTCGCAATGTCACCCCCTGTGCCTGCACATTACCCCCTCCGCCTCCGGAATGGCTTTATTTGAAGTCAAACAGAGCCGGATATGGGCTGAAGGGTGCAGCCCGCCCGCCCCCTTAAGCGCAAACAACAGAAAAACTAAAAGCTACTGGGAATCGGATCATCCATTTCCCTCCCTGTGCTCCGTCATCACACAGGGACATGGTCCCTTTAAACTTTAAACCTCATGTGAGGATGGAGTGAGGGCGGGTAATGAAGCACTCCTTCCTCATGTGGCGTTTAAAGCAACACATTCTCTTTAAATAGGCTTACAATTCATCCTGGAAAAACCAGGTCCGCCCCCGGTTTTCCAGGCTCCACCACTGCTGTTTTCTAAATGTATCTTTTTAGCCCCTCCCCAAAGAAAGACTTTTGATCATCTGATCATCAAGACCCCTTTTATACATCTTCATGAGAAAAAAAGTAGACGATGTGGCTTCATCCAGGCACATGACCTTTGCTTAGGGCCCAGAACATCCCCGGATATGATAGGGCAACAAGGGAGGCATTCTTACTAACAGATGTGAAAGTTAACAAAGCATGACTCAGCACTTTTACCCAAATATTAACCTAATTGTAACAAAACAGACTGACCATCAGGAAGAACTTGTGCAGACAACTCCTTGAAACACAACACAATCCTATCCAACTCACACCACCAGTGTAACCAGCAGTGCAGCGAGAATGGAAAGGGGATTCAAATCCTCTCCAAAGGGGGATTCAAAGGGGTCTTAAATCTCCCCTCTCTTCCAAAGCCTCCCACCCTGCCCTCCCCCGCTGGTTACACCGGTGGTGTAAGTTGGATAGGATTGCACTGTTTATCAGGTATTCCACATTCTGCCAATACAAAGAGTTGCCACCTTGCATAGCTGATTCTCTGAGCAAGCTGATACCTAGCTTTCCATCTACCATTGTCAAAACATGCTTAATTGATAATATGGAAAGCTGAACTTAATTATTTCATACGGAAATATAATAATTCTGAATATATTCCATTGTCTTTGATTATCATATTATCATCTCTGTGACCAGCTTGTGCCTAGGGAAAGCAACCCTATCACTTCAACCTAGTTTTACTACTATGTAAAAGTGTTAAATACAACCTAAAGAAAATCTATTGTGTCTACTGTATAACTTGATTTAACTATTCCACTTAAATCAATAGGACTTAAAAGTGCTTAACTTTTGGCCCAATCCTATGGGCCTTTTGCAACAGCAGAACAAGCACTCCACTTTAGCAAAAGGCCCAGCGATGGCACAAAGTAAGACCATGCTACTGCTGCCAGTTCAGTCCAAGCCACCACTGGAAAGCGACTGCATCCTTGGACCCACACCACCACGGACCCTAGCCCACAGTGCTCCCAGGAAGACAGCAGTGGGGTCGTGTCGTGGGCTGGGAGCTGAGAGCAGGGGGTATTTCAGGATGCATTGGGGACAGAGACGGTGGATCCCAGCAGGAGACTTGCACCAGGATCCTATCCCCTCTTCCTTGCCCAGTCCCTTTCCTTTTCTCTCCTCTGACCTACGCCAGCTATATAGCTATAAAGGCCTATGGAAAGGTAAGGAAAAATATTTATATCTCTCAGGCTTCCTGATCATTCCCTCCTCCCCCCCCCCCCCCCACCTAGCATGCAGCATGCACTTCCTTGTCACGGCTGCATGATATAGCATGGCAGGGGATAGGAGTGGACTGCTAAACTGGATCATGCTCACATTTTTAAAATTTAAATCTATATGAAAACAGACTATTTGGAAAAATTCATATATTGTAACAAATGAAATGCTTTAGGTATTAACAATTCTTTTTATCTACATGGGCTCATTATTGTCTACTGATTGCACAAAAATACATGGCAGGTTCAAATAAGACAATCAGTGTGTGTGTGTGTGTGTGTGTGTGTGTGTGTGTGTGTGTGTGTGTGTGTGTGTGTGTGCGTGTGCGTGTGCGTGTGCTTGTGTTTCTCCAAGCTGCTGCCAGTTCTTAGAAGTGGCAGCCCAGCAAGATACCTAACTAATGCATGCTCCACTCTGTAATTCTGGTTTCTCTGAATCATAATGGGCAAGTATATATGTGCCCATGTCTACATTAAAGAAATTTCACTTTATTTATTTTGCAGATCAGTCTAAAGAAAGACGTTAGTTAAGACAACAAATGTCTTTATTTGAAATTAGCATGTTAGGCTAAATTTATTTTAACAAGATTTGCTCTGCATTTTGCCCTTTGATCTCTTCGTTTGAAACACTGCCTGTTGTTCCATTATTCCACCATCTATTTGCAGATAACAATACATCAGAACTTTTTTTTCCCTTGCTGCAGAAACAATGCCCTTTAGTTGAGAAAGGACGTTGTTTTGACAGATAAAGTAGGAGTTTGATAAATTGAAACTGGTTCTGAATTATTTTGAGGGGAATGCGTGCTACATCTGTCTGCTGATTTTTCCAGTGAAGCAGTGCTTAACTTTCTTGTCTGTTTGTGATTTATAGAGCTGCAAGAAAGGTTAGGAAAATTTCATGCCTCTTCTCTTATAATTTGTAAGTGAATCAAAAAGCATTTGTTACTGTTTAGAATGCTCAAAAAGACAAAACTGGAAATCAAACGTTTATTCCAAATAAAGCCGACAGTTTCAATCCCCCCCTAAAAACAAAGTATCAAGAATTGATTTGTTACCTACTTCTGATGTATGCATCTTGACAGTAGAAAGAACAAATGTAAGTAATCAAAATATATTAATAACGTTCTGACTGTGCTTTTCAAGGTTAGCCTGGAAAAAAAAATACAGGAACTTACAAATAAATTTAAAAATGACAGTTTCTGTGTATTATATTAAGTTTTACCCCTCCCCCAAATCGCACATCATTTACAGTCCTCCAACCCCAATCCTATCCAAGCTCTGCTCAGTGATCCAGGTATGCTGGTGCCGGCAATGCTGGATCCTGAGCAGAGGAGGCAGGGTTGGAAGTCTCCTCGAGGTAAGGGATTTTTTGTTCCCTTACACTGGGTAAAGCCCCAGTCCCTGCAACGGGCTACCTTGGATCTGCACCTGCCATTTTAGCGGCGCAAATCAAGGCTGCCCGTCAGGAGAAACGGACCTGAGAGGGGGGCTGCTGCTTTCAATCCCACCCCCTTTTAAGCCCGATCCACCCTCCCTCCGCCCCAAAACGCCTCTGAAACACCCTCCCCTGCCCCTTCACCATGCAGCCCAGCCGCAGTTTACCTGGGTCAAGATCTGGGTCAGCCACCTGTGGAGGCTGGTGCAACTGCCTTATGGCAGCTTCTGCAACGGTCCTGGACTGGCACAGAAGCCTAGCAGCCGGATAGGACTGTGCCGTTAGTATGATGATGGATTTGATCCAGGGCCTTTGAGAGGGGGGTTAAGGGGGTACAATCGTACCCAGGAGCAAAAAAAAAGGGGGTCCAGGAGCCAAATTCACAAGAAAGGAAGGGGCCCAAAAGAAAATTTGTACCCCCTGGTAAAATTCCTCTGAGTGGCCCTGATTTGATCAAAATAGCCTTCCATTCCTCATTATTTACTGCTAACTTGACACATTACTGAAGTTTTACAGCTATGTTTTCATTATAATTTGACTGATTGCTAATTTTCATCTCTGCAAAATGACTGCTAAGTAACTGGCTAATAAGATCACTGTTTGTTTCACATTTGTTTCACTGTCCATTTCTCACCAAAGGAGGTGAGGCTGAGACACAAGATCACCCATTGAGCTTCGTTGCTGAGTAGAGATCTGGATCCAGGTCACCCGGACAGGCTGAAGAGCATCTTCAGCATGATTTCAGCATCACTGATGCCTGCATGAATGGGCCAGTGCAAATTTAGTGCCATGATTAGGACTTTTGTATCACCTCCTATCACCTCAACCACCAATGTTTTTCAGTACAGTCTATTAACATTTTTAGCTGCCAGTCATCAAGGCTTGCCTGGTCCACCCATCCATATCAAGACTTTGTCCACATATGGGCTAACAACACAGACAGAACATTAGAGAAGAAAAGTCTGGCTCAGTCGGGAGAGCTGCCGTCTTGTAAGCCCGAAGACCAGTGAACTTGACAAGTTTGAGACACGCTGCCAACAAAAAGCTGTAAAAGCCTCCAGGAGGAGAGATAAGAGCTCCCAGCTGCGTTGGTCGAGTGTGGGAGGCGCCAGCCAGCAGAAAAAAGCCAGGCTGCAAAAGGATACCACCTGGAATGTAGCCGTTCATGAAAGATTGGACATTTATATATTGTAAACTCCCCCAAGGGGGTTATTAGGACATCCTGCCCATGTACACGGCCTTGGATTAAAGTCAGAAGAGAAATCCAATGACCAAGAAAGGTGGTATATAAATACTGTATATAATTAGAGACCCAGACTGAACTTTTCTGCCACCTCACACACAATACTTTCAACTGAGTCACTTCACACATTTCACTGCCGGTTACCAAGTATACAGCAACGAAGTGATGAGCCTGAAAGTGGGAACCAATCTTACGTTCAACTCTGCCCATCACACTATTACACCAATACGAACTCACCTATTGCAAATTTGGGTTAGCAAGAGAAACAATCCAGTTCTGATTCCTAACAACAGTTCCTACAAATGGCTCGCAATAATGAGAAGCCCAATCACATTTATTTTGAATAGTACCATCTTTTATAATACAGTATTTCTGAATTGGCACAGAGGTTGAGATGTCTCACCATCACTTCTTACAGCACTTCCATTAAGTTCCATTTCTGGTCCACTCCCATGGCTTGCTGAGCCAGCAACTGAGAATGTTTCAAAGCATTTTTTTTACAGCCATTTAAGCTGTATATGATTTGTCTGTTACGGGAATAATATTTCTCATGCAAAATGTTACCCTTAGACATGACAAAAGCACTTGGGATGTTTAGCTACTCAAGAGAAAATCATTTTAAATTGCCTCTCTCTGAAACTGATAGCACAGCTATAACCAAGGCGCTAAATTACTTATCCTGATCAAACCTTTCAGTCATTATCTCATAGCTCAGATAATACTATTTTTAAAGTGTTATGTATCTGCTAGAATATTATCTTTTTACTGTCTCTCTACCCTTCATCTTTGTCCATGATAAGTCGCTCCTCTCTTTCTCTCTCTCTCTCTCATTATACACACACACACACACACACACACACACACACACACACACACACACACACACACACACACACATACATACATTTTGTTCAGTCGTTAAGTCGTGTCCGACCCTTCGTGATCCCATGAACCATATCCCGCCAGGCCTTCCTGACATACATACATACATACATACATACATACATACATACATACATACATAGGTTATATGAAGTCCCATTGGGGACCATGAGGCACACTTACCTCTTCTGACCATCCTGGTCCCTGATCAGTGCACAGGATGCAGTGGACACTGTGCTACTGGCCGTGCATCTAGTGAGCCAGTTGGGCTGTAATCGTTGCAACTGGTTGAAGACACATAGTTTTGCTCCATGCTTTGGGTGGCATGGGAGTGGAAGGGAATTTATGTGGACTGGCTATCTAGCTCAACTTGTATATCTGCAGATAAATAGGTACCTCCAGGCAATCTGAAAGAGAAAGGATGTTTTCCCACCCTTTTTTGTCTTGCAGTGGCAGAGTTTGCCAATGTTGAAAAAAATGGTAGGCTATAAACACATGTGACTTGACAACCTTCCATTAAATGTATAATAACCATGCTGGCAGAGTCAGGTTCACTCTTCCTTATGTTGCACAATGCTTTTGCTCATACTTTTTTGTCAATTGCAAAGGTATATCTGAATGAAGGGGGGGGGAAAGGTGAAGGCAATTTGTCGTATTCAGAACTATTCAGTGCTATATAACCTATGTATGTATGGACATACATACATACATACATAGGTTATATAGCACTGAATAGTTCTGGCTCAATGTATGTATGTATGTATGTATGTATGGACATACATACATACATACATACATACATACATACATACATACATACATACATACACCCAAAGCATGGAGCAAAACTATGTGTCTTCAACCAGTTGCAACGATTACAGCACTGATCAGGGACCAGGATGGTCAGAAGAGGTAAGTGTGCCTCATGGTCCCCAATGGGACTTCTCAGATCTATGGGCAAGAAGTGTAGCCTGGAGGTTGAGCCAGTGCCCTGCATGAAGAAGCTAAGCAGGGTCGACCTCGGTTCTTGCTTGGATGGGAGATGACAGCTGCTGACGGACCTCATGAAGACATTGAGAAGGCACCGTGAGAGGGTGGAATGCAGAGGAGTCAGCTAGAGAGATAACATCTTGACAACTGTCCGAGGGTGAACTGTGGTGAACTGTGAAGCTTGGAAGTGCAGAGCACAAGCCAGAAGGAGGGCTGCACTTGAAAGGGAAACATCTTGAGCGTGGAAGGTTCTACGTATATATGAATAGAACAATATTGTAAAGAACCTTATCAGGTCTAGAATAGCCTGCCTATGTAAACTGCCTTGAATAAATCTGATGAGAAATCTGATGATGAAAAAGGCAGTATATAAATAAATAGATATGCTACCTCTTTTGCTGGTGTAGCTCTGAGGAGCCTGCCTGGACCCCCAGACAGGGGTCCAGCATACAGCAGACGCCATTGCCAATGCAATCCTCCCTACCCTGATCTGCCCCTGTCCTGGCCTGATTCCTGCAGGCAGAATCCCAACAGCAGCCGGTCTGTGTGACACTACTGGTGGCACACCGCTTTCTGGCTGCCACACTACTGGCAGCGCTGTGCAGGCCAGCAGAGAGGCTGCCATGCTGCTGGCAGAACGTACGGTATGCTGGCATACCATGAGGATAGGATTAGATTATTAGATTTCTGTCTCCTTTGCTGGCTACATTCCAACTCTCAAAATGTTTTCTCTCCAGTCTGAGGTCACAGCTTAGTGTGAAGTATATGCTTTGCTCAATCCCCGGCCTCTCCAGGTATGGTAAAGAGAAACTTATGTTTGAAACTTTGGACAGTTGCTGCCAGAGAGCTGCTGCCAATACTGAGCTAGATGGACCAATGGTCTGACTCAGTAGAAGGCAGCTTCCTAGGTTGTGCAATACCCAAGCATGTGTGGTATAGCCATCACCATCACGAAACGTCCTGTAGTCATCAAAAGCCATTGTCCTGGCATCTTCTCCTAGCTCTAGAAGAAATATCAACTATTCATCATTGATCATTAGCAAATAATTTCTTGCTATAGCGCAGCGGGTTAAACCGCTGAACCATAAGCTGTCGATCGAAAGGTCGGCAGTTCGATTCCCGCGACGGGGTGAGCACTCGTTGCTTGGCCAGCTCCTGCCAACCTAGCAGTTCCAAAGCATGTCAATGCGAGTAGATTAATAGGTACCGCTTGCGGGAAGGTAAACAGCACTCCGTGTTCCAGTTGCATGCTACGTGCTGCGGCAAGGAGAGTCATGCCGGCCACATGACCACGGAGGCATCTTTGGACAACGCTGGCTCTTCGGCTTTGAAATGGAGATGAGCACCACACCCTAGAGTCGGACACGACTGGACTTAATTGTCAGGGGATACCTTTACCTATATTAATTAAACAAATTGAATCTCTTCTCACAATAGCATTTCTCGCAATACAACTTCTCACTTTCTGTTTCATGATTGAATCAATTTGCATTTCCTTCACTCCCTGTTTTGTGGATATTAATAATAATAATAATAATAATAATAATAATAATAATAATAATAATAATAATGAGAAGAAGATCGCTCTTCCATCCATAGCAGAATAGTTCCTCCTTATGCATTTGTTCCTAGTTCATTTCACAAGTTACTCTGCCCTTCCTATTTCTTTCTGAACCTTTCTAGGTCACTTTTTTATATCTCTGCTCAGTGGTGCTCCCAACCTATTGTTTTGATATCATCTGCAGTTTTAATTAATGTGCTGTTTACTTCTTATTTTCCAGATTTATAGATATATATTCTCAGTTCAACAGTCAAACACCATCTGCAACCTCTCTCTCTCTCTCTCTCTCTCTCTCTCTCTCTCTCTCTCTCTCTCTCTCTCTCTCTCTCTCGCACATCCCTGAACAGGCTCTTCACTGGATATCCTTAAAAAAATTATAACTGTAAGATTATCAATGTCATCCACTCTGCAGAAACTCAGCAAGTAGTGTTGGGAAATAAAAGAGTTTAAGCCTTCTCATAAACCAGTATGGCATAATGGATAGTTTTGGATTTGGACTGAGGGAGACTGGAACTCAGGTCCCCCAGCTTGTTAGCCATGAAGTTCTTACTGGGTGCATTTGGCAAATTTATTATTATTATTATTATTATTATTATTATTATTATTATTATTATTTGTTGTTGTTGTTGTTGTTGTTGTTGTTGTTGTTGTTGTACTACTACTACTACTACTACTACTACTACTACTACTACTACTACTACTACTACTACTACTACTTCATCATCAGTCTGCAATTCAGGATCTAGCCAAGAACCTAAAAAATCACAGAGATATCTTCATAGGATTCTTGCTGTTCCAAGCAATGTTGTTTTCTGGAGCTGAGCTGGTGTAATTTACTCAAGGCCAAGAATGTTGAGGTGTTTCTTCGGACTTCTAGGCACTGCTCCAAGGGCTTCAATGACAATTGGCACAAAATTGACCTTCTCCTAGAGACACCCAAGTTCTACTTGCAAGTCTTGATATCTTGTGATTTTCTCATATACTTTATCTTCAATTCTACCGTCACTTGGGATTGCAATATCAATGATCCAAACTTGATTTTTCTTTTTGTCAACTATTATTATATCTGGCATATTGTGTTCTGTGTTTATCTGTCTGTAATCTGAAGTACCAAATAATCTTTGCTTGGTTGTTCTCAGTGATTTTATCACGTTTATGATTCAAGAAATTTAAATTGTAGTGTTTGCAAAGATTCCAGTGAACCATAGCTGCAACTCTATCAATGATGTTCTTTATAGTCAGTTTGGGTAATCTTACTACAGACACTGACCAGAAGGTCAACTGTTTCACCTTTCATCTTACAAGTCCTTAAAGAAACACTCCCTATTGGTGAAGCCCAACATTAATACACTTGCTGACCATGTGTACATATATACATGTTGTCACTCTGCGGACAAGCACAGAAGCATTTGGGACCAAAATCCATAGGAAGTTATTCCTAAATATGGCATGCGGAGAGATCCACAATAGTTTCTGAATCCCACTTTTCAACCCAACGAATCTAAAGTGGCTTGCAACAATTATAAACAATGAACAATAGAATCAATAAAGTTTATTAAAACCAACAGAGCAGCCAAACGTTTTAGCATAAAACAGAAAAGGATTAAATGTCTAAAACAGGGGTTCTCAACCCCTTCCCAGTACCACCAGAAGTGACTGGTGATGACATCATCAAACGCAGAAAACGCAGGTAGGAGGCTCTGGACAGGTGGGAGGGCCCTTCTCAGCATTTCCACATTCCCGAGAGGCTCGGCCAAAGGCAGCACCGAAAGCACTGCGTCGGAGCGGGGTTCTGGCAGTCCGAGTATCACCAGCAGTCAGCCGAAGTACCACTGGTGGTACTAGTACCACTGGTTGAGAATCCCTGGTCTAAAATGTGTGGTTGGAAGGATTGCTTTGTAGGTGTTTAGAAGTTTGCATATATGTAGATGAACAGGTCTGTTTGTTAGCACAATGTGAGAAAAATCCTGTTAGATCAAACCAAACGTCCATCTAGTCCAGTATCCTGTTTCCCACTGTGGGAAGTACTGTACGTGTTATGTGAAGTGGCCAACCAGATGCCTCCAAGAAATTCGCAAGAAGGACATGGAGGCTTCCCAAGTTGCTTCCCACAATCTGATATACAGTTGCATCCTACTTCTGAACATGTGTGTTCCATATAGGTATCATGGCTTATAGCCATTGACAAGGTCTATCCTCCATGAACGTCAAAACTCTCTTTAAAGTACTCTAAGATGATGATCATCAGTTCATCTTGTGGCAGTCAGTTCCATAAAGTACAGAAAGTCCTCGCTTACCGTCGTTTCGCTACACATTGTTTCGTTTTAACATTGTTCTTCAAGCTGCAATCACTTAATCACTTCCGCATTGTTTTTGCGCTAAAAACAATGGAGCCCCAGCCACTTGCTTTGAAAACAATTATTGTTCTAGTCTCTTATCTCTAGCAGGCTGCTGAACACAAAAGCCCTATAGGTAAAGCAAGGAAGCTGAAGCCAATTAACCCCATCCAGCTCCAGGAACACTGTGGAAACTATGATATTGATCTTGCAACTTGCAAGTTATTGATCTTGCCACTTGAAAGTTGGTGAGGCTGCCACTTGTCATTGTTGATAAATCTTTGATTTAACCCTGGTGCAATGAGTGGTAAATGTGCACCATTTCCCCCTGATGTCTGTGCCCCCACCCCCAAAAAAACACAGACAGAGAAAAACTGTATTATTAGAAGTGTTTTGAGTTTTATTTAGAAGTTTGGTGATGTTTATGTGACCAGAAATATGTCATAGGAACCTAACTCTTGTTTATGTATGTTAGCCTATGGTAAAATTGGTTTTGTTATAAATTGTTTCACTTAAAGTTGCAGTTTCCAGGAACCTTTCTACAACTTTAAGTGAGGACTTCCTGTAATTACAGGTTGTGTGAAGTACTTTATTTTGTCCTAAATCTCTTGTCACTCAAGGTCATTGAGTGGTCCCAAGTTCTAGTTTAAAGAGAGGAGCAGATGTGGTGTGTGTGTGTGTGTGTGTGTGTGTGTGTGTGTGTGTGTGTGTGTGTGAGAGAGAGAGAGAGAGAGAGAGAGAGAGAGAGAGAGAGAGAGAGAGAGAGAGAGAAGTCCAATGGATCCTTGCACTTTATATCAGATTCAAGGTGACATGGGACAATAACACTGTTTTAGGAATTAGGTATTCCAAAAGCATCTATAAGAAATGTACGCTCTTGAAGTTGAGTGTCTAGAAAGAATTACAACATGGAAAGCAAGTGTATTGTATTCATTTAAAATAGAGTATTGAAAGAAATACATTTTTAATTATATCAGGCACAAAAAACACTTAGCATGTTCACTCAAACACAAATGTTTAATCCCTTGAATTCTTTAAATCTCTGATCTCCTTTGGGACTGAAATAACTGCAGGGCTCAATTTGTACTGGTAGCTTAATGATTAAAGATGAAAAATTCTTTGCCTATGCATCTGATTTTTATATGCCTTGTTTTACTGCAAATCCTATTAAAATAAACTCTGTAGTTAGATGCTGGGAGTAATTGGATCCAATACTTTACAGCTGAAAAAAAAAGTTACCTCCTGTTTTGAAGCCTTTTTAGCAGAAAGGGAAATGACACTAAGGGAGGAAGAAAAAGAAGATTCCATTAGATCAAAACATATACTATAACAGAAAGCACTACTATTTGGACTCTTAATGCACTTTGGAAAACTCATCTGTAAATGGACTGAGGGCAAAATGATATGCTGTAGCTTTGGCACTTTCAGCAGTGCACATCTTATGACACCTTATCCATGCTAACAAAATATGTGCAGTGCAGTCAAAAGCATTTAACGAAGATCTGAGTGAACACTTAAGAATCATTAGGATAGCTGGGAACTCTACAATATGATTTATCTTTGATAAAGTCAAAACAAGTGTTTTAGTTTATTTGTCTTGTAATACTTATGAGGACATGGCTCCACACCTCATTTCTGACACACTGGTAGAGATGAAAGGTCAGCCAGAAAGACCACTCATGGATGCCATAGGCAACCATGGAACCAGAGAAACACCAGCATTGTTGAAGAACAGTGATTTTCAATCAGTATGCCACAGCACATTGGTGTGCCGCGAAAGGTCCTCAGGTGTGCCATGGGAATTTGGAGCACAGCGGTTGAAAACTTTTCTGGGTTCTGCGGCTGCCCCTCTACCTAGATTCTGTCCCTCTTCCTCAAGTCAGCGGAGGAAGAGGGATGGAAAATTCATTACTGCAGACAATTGCCTTAGAAACAGAGCCGCAGAATCCAGAAGGTCATTCTCCCATCCCTAAACTGAGGTGAATACCACTGAAGTTAGCTAATGAGAGTCCCTCCCCCCCACTCACTGAAGGAGCTATCACTCCTGGGATGTGGATTGCAGTATCCCTCTGTCTCGAGTGTTTTCCCAATAGAGCATGAGTTAAGACACAAACCTCCAGTCAGACATACAATGATACCTATCCTTCACCATGTTGAGAATCTAATACAAGTGGGTTGTTTTTACAGCACATAATATAATGTATATACTCTTTGAACATGTGGTCATAGAACTAAAATAGAAATGCAAAACTTCCATTTCCAGCACTCGAATGAAATGCTTTAAAGCCACATGTTTCAGTGACAAAAACCAGCCATATAAATCTTTCTCTGTACAGATGCAATTTAGTGAAATATGCAGTTTTCTGTTTTCCATTACTGTATATAGTATAAATTTTTCCCCCTTGAAGACAGATTGTGCAAATTTGCAAACAGCATCTGTATTCACACATTTGAAACATTAATTTATCTGGCAATAAAAATTTTGATTTCCCAAAAGGAGTGCCAAGTCTGAGAACTAATGCCTAGTTTTTTGAGACTTAACTGAATTTTCAGTGTTAGTTATTTTGTGGTGAGTTACAATGCTCCAGTAGCAAAATATACAACTTAACAGCAAGTACAGAGCATTAAAAGGGTTGCACCAAACATAAATCTCTGTGCCTAGTTTATGTACATATACAATTTATAATAACAGACAAAGTTCTGAAAAGGTAGATGTTCCATTGTGGAAAACTGCTTTTGTTAAGGGCACAGTTTAAATGAATAACAAGTAAGATCTACAGTGTAGTCTCTATTTTTCTTTACCTAAATGGAAAGAAAATATTCAAAGGTCTTGATCAGAGATCCAGAGTTGCTTATTATGAAGTATTGGAAATACATGTGTTAACATATTCTGATATTAATATTTTAGCTCATTGGAAGACATTTCAAATATTATAAGCAGACAAACTGTTAAAATGAATCCCTTCCTTTCTATACTTTCCTGCACCAGCAAATATCATGCACATGGTCTTGGATTGACACAAAGGAACAAAAAAAGAAGAAGAAATCATTTTTTTAATTATAGGGGTTTTTTTTGTTTTTTTAAAGAATTGTTTAAAAATACATTTAAAAAAGGAATTGGTAGCTTTGCTAAAAACTCTCTTGTTTTGCAATTAGCACAGGGAATCTTGAAGCTCATTCAAAGTAAATCAAGAGCTCAGAATCATAAGAACAGTCTTGCTGGACTAGTCGAGTTAAACTTTGCCTACAGCGCAATCCTGCTTAACTTTAGACCAGCAGAGCTCTTGCTCCGCCAGCCTAAAGCGTCGCAAACGTACCGTAAAGCACATTTGCAACAACTCGGGAGTAAGCAGGACCAGCACAGAGGTTGGCAATGCTCAGTCTGCCACCTACCTCATCCCGTGCCGGCCAATACAGGTAAGGGCCACGCTGGTTGGCGGGAGGGCGGGTCGGGACAGCAAGGGAGGCCAACCGGGGCTAGGATATCATTGGCGATATTCCAAGCCCCTTCCCAGGCTGTGCCGACCTTACACAGTCTCTCTGGATGTACGCCAGCTCTGAAGCTGGTGTGCATCCAAGGAGGCCCACAGGCCCCGTCCCCTTCTCCCAAGGTGTGGCCTAGCATCCCTGGGGCAGCCTGGAATGGGTTTAGCTTAGAAATTCTAAGTTAGAATGCAGCGGCCAGCACTTTAGGCTGGCCACGCATCTTTACACAGGATTGCGCCGCTAGTCCGGGACTATTCCTCTCCCAAACGATCCCTCTCCCAAATTAAACTAATTTAAATTCAATTGCATTCAGTGGTGTGGATAGTTTCAATAATAGTTTGGCCTATTTGTTATTTGTACTGACATGTATGCTGCCCTGTCATATATTCAATGTGAAGCCCTTTCAGGCACTGAAAGAGTGTGTTGGGGGGGGGGCACGGTGTTACCAGTGGCTCCCCCCCTTGTTTCATTCTTCATTATGAACTCTGATATCAAGGAACATGATAATTCATATGACAACACCAAGGAATGTTAAGGTGCAAAATGAACTACTTCCTAGCACCTCTATGCGACATTCAAGCCTTGAAAGCACAAGAACTCTTCAAGCTTAAACTTCTACGTGACCTACAGCGCAATCCGACCCAACTTTTTTGCCATTGTAACCAGCGGCCCAGCGAGAACGGGAGGCCCCAGAACGGAAAAGGGAATCAAATCCCCTCCAAAAGAGGAATTCAAAGGGGATTTGAATCCCTTTTCCATTCTGGGGCCTCCCGTTCTCACTGGGCCGCTGGTTACAATGGCAAAAAAGTTGGGTCAGATTGCGCTGCTAGTCTGTCCTACCTCCGAGAGACACACATCCAGGGAAAAGAGAGATGGTCCACCTGTCATCTCTAGTTGAATGCAAAATCCTTTGTTCATGTTTTACAACTCTTTTTGACTTCTGTAATGTTGTAACAAAATTCCTGTATTGTTTGATCGTACCTACATTCCTGCATTCCTATTGTATTTTTGCGTTTCTCTCTTTCCCCATGGAATGTCATCTTCTTATTTTTGCCTGCCATACTGTAAAAATCTGCATTTCTTATTACATATGATACCTTGATTGTATCTGCTCTTGCCACATTGCAACCTTAGTCCCATACATCTACCTGGTAGGCATTTGCATTTCAGCTGTTCCTAGTATCTAGCTTAGGGGCAACATCCCCTGTTGTTTACCTCCAAAGTTGCACGTAACAGCAACCCAAAAAAACTCCTTAAAAACAGGAGTTTTAAAACAGAATTTTGTCACTCTTTCTGAGTTTCCAAACGACCAGCTCCAGGAAAAAAGAAGGCTTCACAACAGGTAGCTATGAGAAGCTGAACTTCTCCCCCCTCCCCCTCTCTATTCCTTAGCTGTTTAGAAATTGGGTTGGAGAAGTAGGGACACCCACACTTCACCCCTTTTTCTTTCATTTGCACCAAATACATTCTGCATCACACACAACCACCACAATAAATCAGGAACATACTACTGTACACTGTTTGTTAGGGTAAACGGAAACATATTTTCTATTAATCCTATGTATGAACAATTTCACCCTTTTGTTCTGTTTTTAATAAATCCATACTCCTTTATTTGAAGTTATTTCTCTCAGTCTCTCCTTGCTAAGTTAAAAGGGAAGCTCTGCATTACGCTGATCTGTTTATCCAGTCTAAAGATCCCTTCTTCCAAATTGGACTGCGCTAATTTCCCCTAAGAACCAGTTGTTTTGGTAACAATGGCATCACAGTAAGCTCCACCCCCAACCTGTACAATTCCACAACTGAAACAAGCTTATGTGCATATAAGTGTATACATGCAAAGATTCATTCCAGATAATGAATTGAAGATGAGTAGGTCAGGAGCAGAGCCTGTCACGGATGTCATCAACAGACATTCATTCTCCCCATGTGCAACGTCTTAGGGTTAAACACTACATTATGCAAAACACATAACGTGGTTCAATGGGTTTGCTGTACATTTAGCCTCTCTTCTATTTTGGATCCAAGCTTTTCCATTGAAAGCCCATGACAGCTTTGTTCTATTTCAAATAACGCATGGGGAGGGGGGGCGCAATCAGTGGGGGGCAATGTTCTAAAGCTGCTCAATCCCCTGCTATGGCAGCAAGGTCGAGGGACGCACCCCCCACCATCCATCTCCCCTTTGCTCTCCGGCATGGGGACCGGTGGGGGGGGCCCCTTGGCTGGGATCACGTGAGCTTCCCTTGGGCTCGCCGGCTTGGGGACGTGCAGCGGTTCCTGCTGCCCTGACCCGCAGGGGTCGGCGTGGATGAGTCGGCTTCCTCAGGCGAGGGGCGACGGCTCGGAGTCCGGGTTGTAACTCCGCCCGGGGCAGTCCTTAGGATGTATGCCCGTGTCAGCGCCTTCTCACGTGCGCGTGTAACACCCTGACCCCAGCCTGTAGATCTCCTCTTTTACCTGTGATCTTGCTTTCCTGTATTCTCAATAAAGTGACCCTTTTTATCCATATCATGTCTCATGTGTTTTTTAGGGCGTACCCGGGTAAGGCCGAGCAGCCCCTTGGGAGATGCTCGTCGTTTACCCGGTTGTCCGGGAAACACAGGAGAGGGGAGGGGGCGATGATGACGCCCCCTATCATGTTTCTATGGGGAGAGGGGGGTGGAGCCGTACCTTTGGGTTGGCTCCGTGCCCCACTCTTCCCATTCTCACCTGAGCGCAGCAACGGTTAACCCACCCACCCTCCCTAGGGTACAGTCTGGGCTATGCTGGTCGCCCGTTTGGGGGCCGGGTAGGAATTTTTCTGCACTCCCGATTGGCCTGGGTGTGTAGTTTTTTCGCCTGCCTCAGACTGTGTTGGGTACAATGATCTCTTTTCTAACCGGTCACTAACTGGCTGGGGGTCATGGGTAAGAAGGCTGAAAGCAGGGTTGAGGGAGTGAACCCGAGGGCAGCAAGGTCGAGGGACGCACCCCCCACCATCCATCTCCCCTTTGCTCTCCGGCATGGGGACCGGTGGGGGGGGCCCTTGGCTGGGATCACGTGAGCTTCCCTTGGGCTCGCCGGCTTGGGGACGTGCAGCGGTTCCTGCTGCCCTGACCCGCAGGGGTCGGCGTGGATGAGTCGGCTTCCTCAGGCGAGGGGCGACGGCTCGGAGTCCGGGTTGTAACTCCGCCCGGGGCAGTCCTTAGGATGTATGCCCGTGTCAGCGCCTTCTCACGTGCGCGTGTAACACCCTGACCCCAGCCTGTAGATCTCCTCTTTTACCTGTGATCTTGCTTTCCTGTATTCTCAATAAAGTGACCCTTTTTATCCATATCATGTCTCATGTGTTTTTTAGGGCGTACCCGGGTAAAATGGGTTTGCTGTACATTTAGCCTCTCTTCTATTTTGGATCCAAGCTTTTCCATTGAAAGCCCATGACAGCTTTGTTCTATTTCAAATAACGCATGGGGAGGGGGGGCGCAATCAGTGGGGGGCAATGTTCTAAAGCTGCTCAATCCCCTGCTATGGTTCCTCCCCACTTCACAGTATGGCTGCTATATTTTTTACAGACAAACAAACCCAGGGCCAATTAAACATTTTGTGTAACATCTAGTTTGGCCTTTAAAGGGGCTTTTCTTGTATCCAAAATACAAGAGAGTCTTCAATATACTACCATATGCTGAATGCACCAATTGCTCTCACCCACATCCTTTGGGGAAATGCAATACAGGCAACTCCCATTTTACACGAGTCTGTTTAACATGTTTTTGAAATAACATGTAGGTCAATTAATACCATAACCTAATTTCAATTGATACCGGAACCTAATTTACGCAGGCAAATTTTTGAAATAATGTGCTCAACTTTGCTGTGCGCTCCCATGCACACCATGTGTGACGATGTTCACAGTGCTGCAGCAGTGCCGCATACTACCTTTTTAGGGCCCAATCCTATCCAACGTTCCAGGACTGATGCAGCCGCAATGCAGCCCCAAGGTAAGGGAACAAATGTCCCCTACCTTGAGGAGGCCTCCTGACCCCCCCCCCCGGATGCAGCGCATGTCCCTTTGGCACGGCTGCATCAGTGTTAGCAAGTTGGATAGGATTGGGCCCTTCGTTTCCATATGTGGCATCTTTGCCTTCATTGTTGCTTTCTCAGCCACTGACATCTGTAGCGTCCAGAGGTGTCGCTCCGGTAGGGGCGGGGCTGTAAGTTTTGCTCGGTCGGAGTCCCGTTTACCGACCCTGCCTGCTGCTTTCTCTGCAGGGGAATGGCTCTGACAGTGAGGGGGCGGGGCCGCCTCCTGCTCGTTCGGTAAACGGGACTCCGACCGAGCAAAACTTACAGCCCCGCCCCTACCGGAGCGACGCCTCTGGTAGCGTCCCTCACCCACTACCAGTAGCTTCCATCCTCAACTCTACACAACTTTACAGCTTTGCCATCTTGGGCAAGTAGAAGTAGCCAGTCATCAACATAATTGTTATATGACTTTTCCCCTAACCTATACTATTTACATACATTCTTATGGGAGAATTTTTTTTAATGTATGCATTTTTGAGATTACACACTGATTTTCGAGACTTCCTTGTAAAACGGGAGGTACCTGTAATTGCTTTCAGATGTGTTGGTGGAACTGTGTTCCTATGTAATGCCCTAGACTCATGGTGATGAGGCAAAGAACCATGAAGAAATGCAATGCATTGCTGAGCATAGGCCTTTTACTGAATTGACTGGTATCCTGAGGGCTTAACTGGATCCCATTTAATAAAAAGAAATATATTTGCAGCTGTAGCATAAGGTGCTCTTGGAATTCTTGATCAAGACTACTTTTTTCCACCTCTGTTTAAATAAGGTTGGGACTGTGGTCCTTAGTGTACAGGTCACATCTATGGAAACCTGTGTACAAAACATTTTTTGCAATATTCTCTAGGGAACACACTTAAGTTGTAAAATCATGGCCAACTCATATATTCATGCAAATAAAACAGTATTTCTTGGGTTTTTACAAAAATTCTTTTTACAAAAATGAAAGATGTTAATTCAAATAGCTTTCTCTGTCATTTGAATAGTGGATATCTAAAACTTGCATCCATGCTGTTAGTTTAATTAAAAATGTACCCAAAGGAAAACAATATTCAACAGTATTCTTTCCAGAAGTTGTATAGCGGATTGTGTGAGCACACCATAAGGTGTCCCGTTGTCTTGGGCTTTCACACAGATTTCTCTTTCCTGCTGTCATACTTCTGACCTGACTTACATGAAATTTATGGTGGCATTTGTGAACACGTAGTTAAAACAAAGCTGTATGCAACAAATGACACAATTCTGAATGAAATAGTTTGAGGACTGTAAGGTAAAGGTAAAGGTGACCCCTGACAATTAAGTCCAGTCGTGTCCGACTCTAGGGTGTGGTGCTCATCCCCATTTCAAAGCCGAAGAGCCAGCATTGTCCGAAGACACCTCCGTGGTCATGTGGCCGGCATGACTCTCCTTGCCGCAGCGCGTAGCATGCGGCTGGAACACGGAGCGCTGTTTACCTTCCCGCAAGCGGTACCTATTAATCTACTCGCATTGACATGCTTTGGAACTGCTAGGTTGGCAGGAGCTGGCCAAGCAACGAGAGCTCACCCCGTCGTGGATTCGAACTGCCGACCTTTCGATCGACAGCTCATGGTTCAGCAGTTTAACCCACTGCGCCACCCGCTGGCCTTCATGAGGACTGTAGCCACATGTAAATAGCTATGTGACAAGCTTCTTACTTATAAGAACTCTCTTATGGAATTATATCTCCAGGAATGGATAATCAGATGCTTCTTAGAAGTTCACAAGCAGGGCAGGAAAGGAATCACTTCCTTCTGTTTAGCCTCCATGATCTGGTACCCAGAGATTTAACAGCTTTATGGCTGTTAAATCTTATGCCTGTCACAAACGCAACAGTGTGTGTGGCTCTGGTGACACCTCTGCAAGTGACAAGCGGCCAGGTCCGTAAAAAGATGGACACCAGAAGCCTGCCAGTACAGGTAAGACCATGCTGGGAGTGGGAGAGAGACGAGGGTTGAACAGGGCGGAGGTGGAATGGGAAGGAGAGCCGGAGAGCTGGAGCAGGTCCGAGCTGACTAAGGCAGCTGCTGGGGCTTACCCCAGGGCAAGGGAACACATGTCCCAAGGAGGCATCAAACATGCTGAAACTCCCCTGTGGGATACAGGTATGTAGGCGCCTTTGCATTGCTGCGTGGGGAGTTAGTTAGGATTGGGCTGCCCATGCCTCTTGAATGTGAAGGTTTCATTTAGCAACCATGGCTTTCCATTATTGATAGACAGGTGATTCTCTACTAGTTTTTGTAATAGCCACCTAAACTAACAGACCAATCCAACCTAAATCCCCTCACGGCGATGCAGCGGTGCCGGTGCGGACTATGCTGCACCCCGCGGATGATTATTGTCTGCTGGAGGTCTCCTTGGGGAAGGGGACATTTGTCATATTGCTCCGGAGTAAGCCCCATCAGCCACAACTGGTCAACTCGGACCATCGCTGGCAATATCAATGGCAAAAGCCCACATTGATCCATGCAGGTGGATCAGTCCCAGGGATTCAGTGTGCGCTGCTGCCGCTGATCCCAATCCACTCACCCCACCCCATCTTCTCACCGTTCTGCCCTCCCCCTGCCTTGTTCAACCCCCCTTCCCACCCTCCCCCCACCCTGTTCCACCCTCCTGCACTGGGCTTACCTGCTTTGGCATGCTTCTGTTGCTCCACTGGCACACGTGGAAGACTCTAGCCTTCCCGCTAGTGGATCAGCTCCCCGCACTGCCGCAAATCACTTTATGCCACTTTTGTGGCAGCCAGCACCAGCAGAATACGCATTCTGCTAGAGCTGCTTTTCAGTAGGACTGGGCTACTTCCCATCTTGAGAAAGTTAATTATGTGTTGCCCTTTTTTTTTCCTGAGCCACCAGGCTGGTGTTTCCACAGCCTATATTACTCTTCCCATGTGGGGACCCTGAGTTTCCCCCACCCTCATATTATATTTTCTCAGTCAAACAGCACAATCCTATGCATGTCTACTCAGAAGTTAGTCCCATTGTGTTCAATGGGACTTACTCCCAGGAAAGTATGCATAGGATTACAGCCTTAGTTGATTACCTGGGATTTCTGTACATGTGCACTTCCCCATGTGGTTCTTTCATCCAAATTTGGCTGCTGTTTTAAATATGATAAAGTTCAATCAATAGGATTCTGATACACTATCAGTATGTGGCGCTATAGCACTACCTCATAACTGCAGCATTGGCTTATCAAAGAACCAGGGCGACTTCCCTTGATAACAGCCTATCCTTTTATTTTCTATAGTAGGTAGGCGAAACCATTGCCGTGTCATGGCAGGGGGCTGCATTTACTTTACAGCAATAAACAGTCATAAAGGAAAACCAGAAGAGACCATATTATGTGATTTGTGCAAAGAAAGTGTGGTAGGATTAACTGGATGGGGGTGGCCCATTTTCCTTATTATTTTGGCAATTTATCCCCTACCTGATGCCCATCAATGTGGCTTACAACATTATTATTATTATTATTATTATTATTATTATTATTATTATTATTATTAGTATTATTATTATTATTATTATTATTTTATTAATAGTATTTATATACCGCTCAAACATTTAAAATACTAAAACAACAATACAACAGCAACGTCAGATTAAAAACAGCAGCATACAAATTATGAAAGCGATTCAAATGCCTTCCAAGGAAGTGTGTTTTGACTGTGTTCCTAAAAGCTAGGAACAAGCGATTATGGCAAACCTCCCTCAGGAGGAAGTTAGAATGGGCAATGTGACGCTGCTGAAAAAGCCCTGCTCCCAATCACCAGCCTAGCTTCTGCTGGCCACGACACTCAGAACGGAGTCTCTACATTATTTTTTTCCAAAATTATTATGTATTCAACAAGGACACCACTTTTCTGTAAAGACGTATACTCAAAAATAGAAACAGGAGAATAAAACAATCACCAATTAGGACAGTTAGAACATAACAGTTCTGTCTAAATGTAATAAAACAAAAACCACTATAGTATTTAATCCCTGCACCTTCTTCCACATTATACTTTTTTAAAACCATGTATGAAGAGAAATCCCCCAACCCAAATCTAGCTCTCAACTGTATGTCTATTCACAAGTATATAGTAAGTATGATATTATGAGGCCTTAGCAATGGTGTTAAGAAGAGCTGGTCTTCTGGATGTGTAAAACTGTAATGTTTGCAGTTATGATCAGTCCATATACAGGCTAGTAGAAATTTTCGTAGGCTAGTAACGTTTGTGGGCTTAATTACAAGTCTGCATTAAACATGAAAAGCTTGCCTGAATAGATACATTTCCAGAGCCTTCCCAAATGCAACAAGAGAGAGGGACAAATATAAGTAAGGAGGGCATTCCGCGTTTTGGTGTCACCACTGAAAAAGTCCTGTGCAACTTATAACTGCTCCAAATCTCTAATGTTGACAATATAGAAAACAGGGCCCCAGAGATCAACACATTGGCTCAGGCAGATTCATATGGAAGAAGGCAACTTGGAGATATCCCAGTCCCAGCTAGGATTTTAAATATTAACACCAGCACTATCAATAGAGCCCAGAAACAAGTAGCTAGCCAGCCTTCCTGGCCAGTGCCCAGGCTGTCTTTCCCCAGCAGGGACCAGAGCAACATCTAAAGCAGTGGTGGGGAACCTCTGGCCCGCGGGCCATTTCTGGACCCCGGGGCGATCCGGTCCGGACCGCGTGAGACCGGACCCAAGTCCAACAGGTCTGGCCCGCGCGAGACCAGACCGGAGGCTCCTGAGGCCCAGTGCTCACCTTGGCGATGACTCCTACTGAAACTGGCGGTTCTGTACATGCGAAGAATGCCGCTAAGGCCAAGAGAGGGCAAGATTGCCCTCTCTTGGCCTCAGCGGCATTCTGCGCATGTACAGAACCGCCGATTTCAGAAGGTGGAGGCGCCGAGGTGAGCTCGGAGCTGCCGGCGGTGGCGGCGGCCTGGAGCCTGAAAGGTAAGGAGAGCGGGGGGGGGGGGGAATCTGAGGTGGACAGGGCACCAAATTTGCGGTGGGAGGGGCAAAAATGTTGGCCGGCCTACAACAAAATTTCCCCATGGGAAAATGGCCCTCCACTGCAAATAGGTTCCCCACCCTTGATCTAAAGTGACATGAACATGTTTGACTTGGGTTCTGAATTAGAGTTGTTGCTGAAATTTCTCCTCAAGTTAAATTCAGAGTAATGTTTAAAAGTTCCTCCTCAGGAAAAGCATCTGAGGCATTTGAAGAGAAGCTCAAAGTATTTCAATAAAACTAAAGAAAAATGCTTTAGCTTTGAATATCCCTATTCATAATGCAGATCTCTTTGTAGATAAATTTCCAGTAAGAGTAGATCAGAGTCAAGTGTCAATAACACTCCATTGACTAGGTTCTAAAAAAAAAGTCATCGGATAATAAGCCACAGAAACAGCTGAATAATTTAAAAAGGGAGCTAAAACTAATTAAAATGTTCTCTCAGACTGCTGTCAGACTGAATGGAAAATGCTATGAAGAAATCTGGTATTTGATAATAAGCTTATTTGTTCCAAATCTGTTTAATTAAACTTAGATGATGATAAATGCAAAAAAAAAAAAGGTCAAAGTTACTGGGTGTGCAAAGTTACAACACGTGTGGCATGCACCCATGGAAGAAAACTATTTTGTCGGTGAGGATCCTGTGTAATGGCAATTGCATAGCTCAGTGATTTGGTGGGGAAGGAAGAGAGAGGTGAAGTTGAAAGATTCAACAAAACAAACTTTATTGTGGGGATAATTTAACAATAATAGAGAAGGGGGGTCAAAGCAATGCAATAGGTCAAAAAATTGAATGGATTCACTCACAAACATACAGCACACACATCGAAAGGAAGAAAACAACAAGCAATAAGCATATCATCAATTTAACAGCACACAAGACAGACAAAGAAAGAAAGTGGGGAGTCTGGATCAGTGGTGAGGCTGCACCACAAATCAAGTTTACCATATGTGCCAGATTGAATGCAATGTGTTGCGCATGGGCCATGGGGCAAGGGTGCCAAGACTGGGCAAGTCTCCTGATCAAAGTAGGATTCAGGAGGCAGGAAGAGGACTTTGAAGGTAATCCCCAAAACTAGGCAACAGCCTGGATTTTCTTGGGAGGGAGGAGCAGGGCGAGATTGCTGGAGCTGCTTTTCTAGATATAAGGGGCACTCAGTGAGGCAGCCCACAACGGCTGGCTGCTGAGTTCACACGGGCACATCAGCTTTGCTTGCGCTCAGGAAGAGAAGCAGGGAGAAAGCTGGAAATGATAGGGAAGCAAAGGTTACTAATTCTGGATGCTGGCTTGGCATGGTGGTGAGAGGCGTCGCTCCGGTGGGGGCTGTACCGTAAAGTTGCGCCCTGTCCTAGTCCCGTTTACAAGCCGGCAGGAGGCGGCCTCACCCCCTCGCCGTGCGGAGAAGGCAGCAGGCAACGTACGGTATGGCCCCCACTGGAGCGACACCTCTGACGGTGGTTCCTGGATTGCAGCTCAAATGGGGTGGCTTCACACAGCATGCGATTGGAGCTGCAATCCAGGAACCAAGCCGGCATCTAGAATTAGTAACCCTTGCCTCCCTATCCACTGGGTTAGTGCACAACACAAGAGATTCAGGAGAGCCAACACATCTTGATTGGGAAAACCAGATATTTTTATAGGGCACTGAGGATTAAAAAGGCAAATTCAGATAGGTCAGGGAAGGTAAAAGGGAGGTTTGTGGGTTACAGTAGGAGGTAGTCAAGCTACCACTGCCCTTTCAGCACGAAGATGAAAATTGATTTTAACTGTGCTGCCAAAAGACTCAATCAAGGCACATGGCAGGGCAATCAAGATGGGTGGCTGAGGAGATGGACACAATGGAAATACACAAATGAAAACACATAATGGAAAGGTCTGGGAAAACATTGTGTAGGGAAGGTGCTACAAGAAAGGTTTCCAAAGGCGTCCAGGCACTCTTTGGATTAGCTAAGGTAACAGTCTGCCTGTTTACAACTGGCCAGGAAGGCTCAATAATAATAATAATAATAATAATAATAATAATAAATGATTTCTATACCGCTTTTCTAAAATTCAAAGCGGTGTACTTTGTTTTGCTTGTCACTTTTGTTCACTGGGGTGTGGCAAGGACTGGAATGAAGTTGTCTTCCATGTAGTCATAGTATCTATTCTGCTGGGGCATACATCTCTGGTGCAAACTCTGGGCTTCCGTCCATTTCTTTTACACACCTTCATAATGGAGCCATCTTGGCCTCAAAAGCAGGTCTGGACAACATGGTGAAATCTGGGCTCTGTTGAGCTCCAGTGGAATGTTTCATGGGAGGGCACTGTGAACCCCCATTATATTGAGTCAGACCCTTGGTCCATCTAGGTCGGTATTGAACTCAGGCCCTTCTGCATGCAAAGCAGGTGCTCTACCACTGAGCCACAGTAGACTCCAGCGCTATTTGAATCATTAATTTGGAATAAGAAAATCAAAAGTACACTTGATGGGAAGAGAAGTAGTTTTGCTACAGCACATCTGATTGTATTATGTTCTTGCACAAGGACTCTTATGTAAGTCAGGTGTGAGCATATTCGTAGTGTTCATGTGGCCTTTTTGTGTAGATTTTTTTTCGTCATAGAATCCAGTGATGTTTTCATGAGCACTTACTAATAAGGGTTCCTAACAAACTGGTTTGATGCTAACTTAAATGCTCACTGTTCATTGCAGTGGACCTTACTTCCAAGCCTGAATGAACTATATATTTCAAGCATGCATGCTAAAATGCATTGTCTGATATGTTGACACAATTACATGAGTGGGTTACATAATAGCACACCATAATTTACCAGGAAACAAATCAAAACAAGTGATACAAGGTTGTTCAACTGGTTGTTCTGCTTATTAATTATTACTATTACTATTATTTACCACCATTGTAATTATTGTACTGTACTAACAAAACCTTTTCCTTCCACCTTTTAAAAATACCCAGCATGGTATCCCTCCTCAGGTGACTCAGCATGAGGGCTGTCGGCTGGCAGACAGATCTCCAGCGAGGTGAAGGGGTGGAAACGTGGCCCTTATCCTGGATTTCTGGTGGCAGTGAATCCACTCCATGTATACAGCCAGAGTGTGACTGTATGTGTGGAGTGGGGAGAAGCAGCAGGTTTCCCAGAGGGGAATATGGTCCTTCTTGGCATTACCCTGGAGATCGCCACATAGTCCACATCCAGTGAGAAACTATTTGGAAGAAAAGTGTGAGATACAGCCCCCCCCCCCCGGCCAGCTCCCCAATAGATGATTGGCACTATCACCCATTTTCTGACAGGCCTACACGCATACAACCCTAGCAACTGAACTGGAGGAGGAGTTGCACACACAGCACCCATTTGTTGCACACACAGCACCCATTTGTTGCACACACAGCACCCATTTGTTGCATGTACCATTCCTCATCCAGTCGGGGATACTTGCACATTGTCTGCTTCTGCATGCAAATATGCCCTAGCTCAAGGGTTCTCAGCCGGTGGTGCACGCACCACTAGTGGTACGTGGACCACCGTTTGGTGGTACTTGAACCCCTGACCGGCAAGATGGCAACCACCATTGCAGCCATGCCAAAGCCCTGAAAAAGTCGGCTCGATCTCTGCCAAGTTGGCAGAGCTCGAGCACACGAGCTTCCCACACTGGGAAGGGCTCTCCCACCCACCCTTGTCCCCTTACTGCTTGGTTTCTGGGCTCCAGCGCAGTGAAAACCCGGAACTTTATTGCCATGTACTTCCAGTGGCACTCGGCATGGTATTGGCCTGAGAAGTGGTATGCCGCACCGAGGGGGTTGAGAACCGCTGCCCTACCTGGATTGGAGGTCTGCCTTTTGATAAACCAAGGAAATAGCTTATCGTTTTTGTAAAAAGAAAAAAAAATCAACTAACTCATGATAGTAGAAAAAACTACAATCCTTAAAGCCTTTCCCAACTATAATTCCTTGTGCATTTTGTTTGATAATAGTAATTAGAGTTTATATTTGAAAGCCATCAAAAAGTGACTGCAAAGTGATTAAGGACTGAAATTCTAGGTACAGGGCATAATCCAGTGAGAGTTTAGCACCTTTTAAAAGTTCCATTGATTTCAAAGCAATGGGAAAACTTAGGCCAGTGTTTACATCTCTCCTGTGTTACAATCAACTGGGCTCAGAAGTGCAAACTCTGGCAGGACCATGACCTCATTTTTGAACGTTTATTTTTCCTCCTTTGGTCAGGTTGCTTTATGTAAACCTGTTTTGTGGAATACAGTATTTTTAAATCCTGGGTGAAAACAACGGAATTAGTTTGTTTATAGCTAGGAGACGTATCTGCAATCCACAGCTTTATCATTTATATATTCCTTACAGTCTTAATGCCAAACTAGTTATTTTCCTGGCTTTTATGGCTATTAAATACGATATTGTTTTTGTTCTTCTAATAGTTGCAGCCATTACCAGAGGAATCCATTTGGGCTTTAGTCATTATTGATGCCTAAATATTACCTCGATGGTTTCCCTGTTCTGATGTATTTCTTCTCTATTAAAGTGCACCGTTTGAAAGATTTATTTTTTGTTTGGTTGCTTTAACACTTGGATACTTAGGGGTGCTCTTTAGATCGGAATAAGTCAAACCTGCTGTTTGAGGGTTGCTTGGTTTGCCATGTACAACAGTTGCAGCATTAACATCTTGTAATGGGGTTTATGGGTCACTGCCTCAACTAAAAGTACCACCACCTTCTGGTGGGAGAGCCAAATTGGGGAGAGGAGGGGGAGCGGTCAGCAAAAAAACTGGAAAAAAAAAACATTCAGGCCACCAAACTAAGGGAAAAACAGAAGGAGTGTCACAAGCTTAACTTGGCTTGCATGCACCTGCTCACCTCCCAACATTTCACAGATGAAAATAGGGACATGTTCTTTTAACACCTCTACTTTTTCCTATCAAGGACCACTACACAGCTCATCTCTGCCTGCTGTCCATAGCCTATCCTGCAGTGACTTCTGAAATGGGGGGGGGGGGTGTTGCTTAAGTGATCGTAACCATTTGCTTTAAAACAACAACAACAACAACACTGAACAATATGTAATACAGTATTTAATCTCACGTTGGATCTGGCTGTTTTTATGATATACTGTAGGTGCAGTTCAAACAATGTTCTGCGACATTTGCTTATCTTGATAGGAGGGGTGGTGGTGGAAGGGAAACCGTGCACAGGAGCCTTGCGTTCACATGTGTGCATGAGATATATCCCCCCCCCCGAGACTTATGACTTCTAGAGTCCTAGATGAGTCAGGGCCGGATGAGCGGTAGGCTGGGGGAGGTGGCAAACTGGCAGGCAGTGCTTCACACTCCATGCCTGCCTACTGCCTCCATCAGCTGCCACTTCACCCTGCCGCCACCCTGATCCACTTCTCACTAGTGTGCGGCCCATATCAACCGGCCCATATCAACACGTGCACACCATTCAAGTGGAGAATAGGCTTAGTCTGACAAAGCACAGACTGCAGTGGTAGAATTCTGAAGCTTACAAGATCTTGGGTATACGGGTAAAGATGCCATGCTGATAGTCTAGCTTGAAAAATAACAGTATCCAAAACCGACCGTGGGTTTTGGATTGTCAGGCAGACACGGACCGGAAGAAATCCATTAAAATCCAAGGCATGCAGTACAGAGTCCAACGTTTTGTTCCGCAGCTCGGAACATTTTCATAGGAAACAATCCCAGCGGATTGAAGATGAAATTGTCCTAGAGTCTCACCACTTCTTGTTTAACAGACAGCGAGGTCACTGGCTTAGTTCATTTCCGCTGTTAATTGAATGCGCTTTCCTGCTCTTTTGCCGTTTTAAACACGAAGTGGTGAGACTCTAGGACAATTTCATCTTCAATCCGCTGGGATTGTTTCCTATGAAAATGTTCCGAGCTGCGGAACAAAACGTTGGACTCTGTACTGCATGCCTTGGATTTTAATGGATTTCTTCCGGTCCGTGTCTGCCTGACAATCCGAAACCCACGGTCGGTTTTGGATACTGTTATTTTTCAAGCTAGACTATCAGCATGGCATCTTTACCCGTATACCCAAGATCTTGTAAGTTGATTGCTGGCCATGAAAGCTTCCGTTCTAAATTCTGAAGCTGTTGAATGGCCTACTGTACTTCATCTTGTTGTAGTAAAGAAATCCAATTTTTGAATGTCCTCCCATGTTGCAAAAAAGAACAAAACAGCTCAGTGGCTGGTACCGTGTGGAGGCGTTTGGGAGTTGGTCCAACCCTGGTAGGTCTTCTGATGGCTGTGGGAACTTGGCCAGTGCCCAACCCCTGATGGTGTCTGCCCCTGCCCCTGCTCAGGCTTTTTTTCTACCTGCAGTCTGAAATGTTCTACCACTTTAGGACATTACCATCTCACTGTGCTGCAGGTGTAGATCAAGCGTTATTCCTCAATGCAACAGGAAACCTCAACATTACTTAATGTCAGTCTGCAGTGATCCCAACTGAGTCTATGCAGTCATGCTTTTGTTTGCTCTCTCTCTCTCTCTCTCTCTCTCTCTCTCTCTCTGTATATATATATATATATATTGTATGACTGGGATTTTAATGAAGTTGGCACAAAGCCTGCAATGTAATTTGCTATTTTTATTACTCTGTCAATATTGTGCATTAAGGCCCTCAATAGTCTTCAATGAACGTAAAAAGAACTCTTTAAACCATGCAATGTCGAAGTGAAAACAGGAAACTGCTAATGCATGTGTCTTAATACACTCGCCCAGATTAAGGCCTTTGAAGCAGTCTCTCGCTAATTAATTTGAAACTGTGATGAAAACAGAAAGTGCCCCATAGATGTGAGTTTCCTAAGGTTTTCTGACAAGAGCATTTCAAAATGGGAGCTCTTTTCTTGGTTTCTTGACAAAAGCAATACATCACATTGGAATAATAGCCCAGATTGATGGCCAAGCTTTTTGCTGTTCCTCAGAGGGGACGACGGAAACATGAACTTCACTTCTGCTCCTGAACTCGTAAAATGTATAATCAAAGCAACAGCCTACAGGACTCTTGGGAACAGAAAAGGAGAGATGTCAATCTGATTCTGATTCTCTCCATTATTTCATTTGGATTTTTCTCAATATGTAACAGTTGCTCTGCTTACATGCTTATTAGGAGTATCATATACATGAACCATGATTCATTAAAAGCTATTTCACTCAGCTTACTGAAGTTCTTTTCAGTTCTTTTAAATTTCATATACAGCTGCCAATGAAAACAGCAGTTCTGTGTCTAATTTCTGCACCCCACCCCCTTTGGTAATGTCTGGTACAATTTACCTCTGTCCTGATCTCACAAAGTTACGTGCCTCCCCGCCACCGGCAATTACTGATATGGAACAAGGATGGGGAAGAATATATCTTGACATCAGGACATCAGTAGGTTGTACCAGAGATTACAGGGTGCTGTAATACCTGAGCTAAACAAAAATACAAGCTGAACAAGGCTATCATTTTCAGCAGCAGATGTCTGTATATCATAATATCTTGTTCCCGCCTGAGAAATATGTAGGCTCTATACATCTATTGTGGTTGTTACAGTTTATTAATGTAGTGCCATTGATGCAAAAGCAGCTTTACACAGAGTGAAAAAGTAGGTTCCTGCCCTCAGAGTTTACAATCTTGATATTGATACAAGGAAGACAGCAAAGGAAAGGATGGAGCATGGAGACAGGGGGGGAACAGGGGAAGCATAGGGCTTCATTTCAGTTCACATTCTTAAGGCCCGATCCTATACTCAAGATATAGGATAAGATAAAGGTGACCCCTGACAATTAAGTCCAGTCGTGTCCGACTCCAGGGTGTGGTGCTCATCCCCATTTCAAAGCCGAAGAGCCAGCGTTGTCCGAAGACGCCTCTGTGGTCCTGAGGCCAGCATAACTCTCCTTGCCGCAGCGCGTAGCATGCGGCTGGAACACGGAGCGCTGTTTACCTTCCCGCAAGCGGTACCTATTTATCTACTCACATTGACATGCTTTGGAACTGCTAGGTTGGCAGGAGCTGGCCAAGCAACGAGAGCTCACCCCGTTGCGGGAATCGAACTGCCGACCTTTCGATCGACAGCTTATGGTTCAGCGGTTTAACCCGCTGCGCCACCCGCTGTAATACACTGTAATACATGAGATACACTGCTGTAAAACCACACAGAGGCATCGTTAGGGGGGCAAAAACACACAGACACCCCGGCGGGTTTTTGGCCCCTTTTAGGCTGTTTGCGGCAACTGGATTCGCCCGCCTGGGCCGCAAACAGCCTAAAAGCAGCCGAAAAACCACCAGGGTGTGCTTTTTTGCCGGGGGTGGGGCTTGTGACATCATGCCCCCAGGGGTAGAGCTTGTGACATCACATGGAGTGTCACGGCAGGGGGTGTAGCAAAGCCTCTGAAACCACATACACCAGAACAGAAACCTCTGTCAATAGCAGCACCAAGGACAAGAAAGCACCACACTGCCATAAGTATAGTGGCCCACCCACCCACCCCATGGCAAGAGCAGGGAGTGCCCCCCAGGCAGCCATTGCATCCCAGGGAGTTTGCTCCCAGGCAGCTATCTATTGAATGGGGCCCATGGGGCCTCCTTGGGGCCATGCCTGTGCATTTGTTTCCGTGGGGGTTGGTGCCTAGGTGTGGGCACGGCGGGCAGCTTTGCAGTCCAGTATGTGGATTTGAGGTGGGTCTGTGCAAAATTGCTCGGTTGCCAGAGATCGCACACACATTGCTTGGCTGAAATTGTGGTCTCTGAATTGCTTGGTTGCCAGGTGACCACTGCACAAGCACAGCTCAGTTGCCAGGCCATTGTGGTGCCGACACCACAGCCAGCAATAGCATCCGAAAGATGTAATGGTTGTTGAGGATTCTTGTGTTGTTGCTGGGCTTGCTGCACTGGCAGGATGTGGCTCGGCCTCTGCAGCCTCTGTTCCTCCCCCGCCCTTGCTGGTTGGGCTTAGGATACGACAGACATCATGCTGGCACCCAGATAGGATTGGCCCTTTAGCTTAGTTACAGTAGGGAAGAGGTCTAAGGTATGGTGCCAAAGCCTTCACAAAAAAATGTGGATTTTAAGGAAGTGAATGAAGAAGCATCTTGTAGACATTCAAGGAGTCAGTTCATGTTTGCTGAAAGTTATGGTACATCTGTGCTACTGATAATTTGCATTAATTTAAAGCTCCATTATAGGAAATTTGAAAATAATGTTGAAAATAAATGAAGATGTTTCTGTTGCAAAAATTAAGAGCTATCACGATTTATAAAAAGGTTGCTGTATTTCAGTAAAGGTTGAATTCGTACAGTAAAGCTTGAATTCATCCATTTCACCCATCTTTACCCGCTAGTGCCACCTCCTCTTCCTCCCAATTATTCAATGCAGGATTTTTAAAAAATGTCCCCCCCCCCAAGATCTGAATTAAATTATACAATTTTCACCATCCGCATATGGGTAAAGATGGGTTTTTTAAAGAGGATAAACTGTGCTAGAGCCAAGTGCTTGAAATAAATCAGTTCATGGATTACATAGATTTCTAATTACGATGTGTAGATGCATTTAAGATTAAAAATGGAATAATATCAGTTCTGTTTCAAATAGGGAAACCTGGCTGTAAAGGAAGTTTATTACATTCTGCTGTTCTTTTAAAAATAAATCTACCTGTTGTCTGCAGATTCCAAGCACAGTTGATAGGAAAATCTGATTTACAGACTGGTTAGCAGTCTGTGAGTATGGTTTTGAAAATGGTAATAGGGTAGCACATGATTTTTGTCTATAGAGATCTGTTTGTAGTGTTAACAGCAGCTTGAATTTGTGCTGAAATTTATTGTAATAAATACGGTTACTAACTGCCTTTGGTTGTCCTAGTTGAGCCATAAAAAGACCTTCAAAGGAAGCAGCTGCCAAATATTACCCAAAAGCAGTCCTTCAGATTTCTTTTTCCATAGTCATTATTTTTTTTAAAAAAAATGAATAACTGGACAAATCTCAAATAATGTTAAAAAAACCTCAAAATGCAGAACCTCAAATGCCTCAGATGCAGAACTACATGTAATGCATTTCTCTTCATTTATTTTACAAATAAAAACTATGAAACAGGGAGATTCATACACTCACCCAAACATCAGATGACTCCCTCTATGCATACACAGTGGTGTTCCTACGGGGGGGGGGCAATACCGTAAGTTAGGCAAGACGCTCCTACATGTGAATAAGCGGCCCCACCCACTCACCGAGTGGTGATTCCGAGTGGTGACAGCTAACGCGTGGTCGGTTCTGTTCGGTGCAGTCGCAGCTCGGAATGGCTCTGACCGGCGAGTGGGTGGGGCCGTTTACTCACATGTAAGACCATCTTGCCTAACTTACAGTACCGCCCCCCTCTAGGAATGCCAATGTGCGTTCACTTGAGTGCGTGGAGGAGATTGCCCGAAGAACGCTTACGATGCACATAAAATGAACACGTGATAAAGGTGCTTCTCACAGAGGCCTATATTGTAGGGGCCCAGTTCACACCAGCTTCCCCAATTTCTGGGATCACATGTGCTGGGCCTCTATGCACATACCACACATCACCTTATGTGCATTGTAGATGGGAGGTCACAGACATGGTCCACCACCAGATGTATGGAATCAACAGCTGGTTGAGCATATAAACCATGACATCTAACAGTAATCATATTTATTTAGTGCTGCTTTCAGTGTTGAAAGTACTTTATGTACATGATTGAACAACTAATAACAGCTTGCTTTTGCTGTTTGCTAATTTTTTAGTTTGATTTTGTTGTCGTTTAATTTTGTTTTACCGTCATATAGTAAGCCAAGGGTGTCGAACTCATTTCATACAGCGGGCCTAAGTTAGCATACATGGTGCCTATTGAGAGCCAGAAATGATGTCATTAAGCAGGTGATGACCAAATGTAAGCACCTTGTTCTCACCTAGGAACTCAGCTGCAAATGACAGAAGAGGAAAATATGCAAATTTTGAACATATTTTCAAGATATGGGATAGCCCAATTATCACATGGGCCGCCCTTTCAGCAACACCACTTTGGCCAAGCAGTGTTCCCTCTTATTTTCCCTACCCTGCAAAGCAGTTAATGACCTGAGCAGTACACAACACTGTCATCCTAAATGGGCAATAGCAAGTCTGATCTCTAGTCAATAAATGAGGTACTTCTCATGCATCACAACTACAGTGGTCAGGTAGCATGTTTACACAGAATTATCATACATGACATACAATATTTCATGACCATTTGGCTCCACTATTCCAAACTGACAAAAAAATATCCTCCACCTAGTGAATGCTAGGTATTCTGCTAAAATGGTAACAGACACCTAAAACCACAAATTTACAACATAAGCTTATGCATATCTACTCAAAAGTAAGTCTTATTGCATTCAATTATACATACTCCTATTAAAGTGTGTATAGGATTGCAGCCTTAGACTCGGACAGCGCAATCCACTGTAAGTATCCGGGGGCACCCGCTGGATCCTATCCCTGATCCGGGCCAATCATGTTTGGCCCACAGGTCTACTGTTCGGTACCGCTTGCTCCGCTGCTCTAAAGTTGCGCAGTCATGTGCCCTCACGATTATTTAATTAATAATCATGTGCCCCCATTAATTAATTTAATTAATTTAAAAATTGGGGGGTCCCCATTTAGTGCAGGGAAAATATGGTAAGCCTACGGTTATGTTTGACACCCCAGTTGTAAACCATGCTTTGTGGCTTTGATGGCCTCTTGCAGGCTGAAAAGTGGCATAAAAACGTTGGTGACAAATCAGTAAATATGAAGGAACACTAAAATGACTGTAGTCTTCGGGCTCTTCCTGGGGAGGTAGAGTCTCTGTGTGATTTCAGGATCTTGCCAAACTGTAAACAAACAAACAAACAAACAAACAAACGAATCTGGAAACAAAAAATTAAGAAATATTGCCCAGTGTTAGCTAGCAGATGAAGCAGATCTAGATGAAGGTAGCAAATCACCTGATGGAGAATTTGGGATGCCATTTAGGAGAACAGATTTTTTTTCCAGGGTGAAAGCAGAGGAAAAGTACCACGCAGAGGCATCTATATGGGCCTAGTTCTCACTGAGGAAGTAAACTAGGAGCCGGATTTCAGATTGCATGATTGAATGCTCCTGCATACAAAAAACTCCCTCCACATAGAAAACTAGCATGTCAGGGAGAAAGGTTCTAGCATACTGTTTTTTGTCCTCAAAAAATTATATTGTATGGAGGATTATTTTGTATCTCATTCAGTCATGAGTGTTCCCATCTGCAGTTTGATGTGTACGGACACCGATTATCACCCCCGCGAGAACTAAACCTTAGTCTTTTCGCTATGGATGAAAAATGTTCTCAGGTCAGAGCTCTTATTAGAGGAGCAGGAAAAAGCTGAATGCATGTGAACAGCACATGTATGTGTTATGCTTTTTTAGAGTTGGAAGGCAACAGGCTGTTGCAGTCCCCTGTAGTTCTGCTTCCATCTAGGAAAAAAAAAGTTCTCTCAGATGATTAATCTCATATTGAAGATCATGGGGGGGGGGGGGGGAAATACACAGAACGTAGCCTTTTGTCATTAATATACATTAACAGCTATCTGGAGTTTACTTAATTTACATGTTTATTATTTGCATTCTCCCACACACATCCTGTCTTTGCCTTCTTTTTATTTTCTCAGTGTCCGTTTCAGGTTTGCCAAGTTGAGAAGGAGCCAACTGTAAAGGATTTGTCTCTTCGCTTAACTTCTGCTTCTATCTCTGCTTCCAAGAATTTGCTTCTGCTCTTAGGCTGCCTGCCAATTGCTCTGCTACTTTGCACCAGCTTGACAAGGCTCACTAATTATAAAGAAATGTTTAATGTCTCAGATAGTGGAAGGTGGAAGAAAGAAGAAGGTAGAAATGGCAGCAGTAGAGATGCCATAAATATCCACCATGCTCCTGAAGCAAAAATTGCATATTTGTTGTTGCAGAGACGTCTCTTGGGGAAAAAAAAACCCAGCTAGCTTGCTAATATATTGTTGGATATATGAAAAAACAGTAGTGACTAATTACACTAAGCATTTAAGCTACAGTATTTGCAAAAAAGGTTCGGGTCAAAAGTCAGCAATCTACTGCTTAGATCTGTTATTTGCAATTCAGTCAGAGCACAGTTTGGCCAGAAATCTGTGCTTTTGAACTGGGGATGATATACCTGTACAATTATGCCTGGTGAATGGGAGATGATGAACATTTAAGTCAGACCTGCTTTTTAATGGAATATGATGCACTCACTATTCCATCACTGTGGATAAGATGTGCCATAAGGCTTACCAGACGTCCCGGAAAAACCAGGACAGTCCTGGCTTCCAGGGTCTATCCTGGCCGCCATCCCAGCCAGGCACGGAAAACAGGACCGTCTTGGATTTGCCGCTTGCCCCCTGGGAGAGCTGGGAGACCCTGGAAGCTCTCCCCTGGGAGACGCCTGAGAGAGCTCTCCCAGAAACGTTTTCTTAAAAGTGTTGTGCGCCTGTGCGAGCCTTGCACAGGCGTACGAGGAGCCCTGGCTAGCCTGAACACAGCCAGCCAGGCTCAGAAGAGTCCCGGCCCACCACGATGCAGCCGGCCGGCCAGGATGAAGATGCCGCTGCGGTGGCGGCAGTCCCGCTCCCGGTGGTGGTGGAAACTGTTGGTGGCGGCGGCAGCGCCGCAGGAAGGAGGACACCAGGATGCCAGGCAAAAAGGGCAAGCGGCAGCGTTGGTGGGAAAATTAATAAATAATTGGAAAAAAATGGCAAGCAGTCACTCCGCAGTCACAAAAAAGGAGAGGGGGAATTATCCCATCTGTCCCGGTGGGGGTGAGTGAAAATCTGGTAAGCCTCATGTCCCATATTAGATGAAGAAGAAGAAATATTTATATACTAACTCAAGTTCTCATGACTGGTCCAGATTTCAGAGTTAAAAATATACATATTCCCGGGAATTTCCGTTGTTTATTAAAGTTTAAAATACATAACATATTTAAAACAGTCTTAACGTTTCACCACTGCTATCCGTGGCATCGTCAGAAGATGAAAACAGTTACTATGAGCAGTATTTATATACTGCTTCTACAAAGTGGTTTAAATAGCAAAAGACAAGAAAGAGATCACTGTTCTGAAGAGGCTCTTACATCCTAAAACACGCACATAGAAGGCAGACTCCAGCAAACAACGAACAGAGGAATGCTATGCTTAGGGCAGGAGGTCTGGGTCAGTTGGTAGAGCGACCGTCTCATATGCCTGAGGATCTCAAGGATGGCAGTTCAAGACGGCCGGAAGTGTCGGTGTCTGTCGGAGAGCTGTCGGCATGCCAAGCCAACGAGCTGCAGAGTCTCTGTAAGGGAGAGAAGCTGCAGCTGGCACCTTGAGTGGGAGTCAAGGTTGCCTGTAAGTTGAAGCATGATGAGGCGGACGTCAGAGAGAGGCTGAACTGTGAAAGAAACCATCTAGAACAGGGGTGGGGAACCTATTTACGGTGGAGGGCCGTTTCCCCATGGGGGAAATGTGTCGCGGGCCTCCACCGCAAACAGGTGCCCCCATGCGCGCCCCCCCCATCGCTTTTCTCCCCGCACCACCATTGCTTTCCTCCTTACCTTACATTCTCTTCAGCCTCCGGGCTGCCGCTGCCGCCGGCAGCAGCGGCCCCGCGCGCGCTCACCTCACCCGACTCCTTCTGAAACCCTGCTGTTATAGACATGCACGCGCACGTCTATAACAGAAGCCCCATGGAATGACACCGAGTCATGCTGTAACAACATTCCAGGGGTGTTTTGGGAGGAAACATCATGGCAGAAGCCACTCACCAAACAGAGTTCTACTGCTGCTAATGCTGCCAGTACTGCCAATGAAGTGGTGCAAAAAAGTTTTAAAAGGAAAAATAAATGACAGTCGCCACCAACCAGCTGCTGCTGCCATCCACAAAACCTTCAAATAATTCCTCAGAGAGAGAGAGAGAGAGAGAGAGAGAGAGAGAGAGAGAGAGAGAGTCCCAAATTAGAGTCCCAAATTACCCCGGTTTCATAAGACCCTGTACGCTTGTGCTCACGAAAACCGGAAGTGGTCTAAAATCCCCGTTCAGCGATATAAACATTAGGAAGCCCTGCAGAGGGTCGCACAGGCCTCCCCGCACCCCCCCCCCCAAAGCCCAGGTGAGTATAAAACCGCCATTTTCAGACGCTTTTTCCCAGTGGTGATCCCCGGGATTGCCGCCACTGGCCCTGCCCCCGCAATCACTCTCTCCCCGCCTCACAGGGAGAAATTGAGGAACGCTGGTGTATAGGATTTCAGCTCAACGGCTCAATCCTGAGGGGCCTGTACACCACCTTTACAGCTGTCACAAACACGACAGCGCTAACACCCACCGAAGCAGGTAAGCAGGTAAGCGCTAGCACCCACCATGCGGGGGTAGGGAGGGTGGCGTCGAGGGGATGGAACAGGGCGGGGGCTGGGCGGAACAGGGAGGCAATGGGGTCAGCTGATGCAGGTCAAAGTTGATCCATGGCGGTTGCTGGGGCTTACCCCGGGGCAAGGGAAAAAAATCTTCCCTTATCCCAAGGAGGCCTCCAGAGTTTCATGGGCCCAAACTCCCCTGCGGGATACAGCAAAGGCCGCGTCAACGCTGCTGGATTGCGCTGAGTTAGTTAGGATTGAGCTGTTAGAGGCTTTGCAGGGTGTAAAAGGCAGGATGTAAATATATAAATATAATAATAAAACAATATATTTTGCAGGTTTCAGATTGTGCAGTCAGAGCACATGCACTTTGGGCTCCCTGAGCACAAATTCTGATTAATGCATCGAGGTTGGGCCAGCAGGAACAATCCTATCCCCCCACTCCATGCATTCATTTCTACCCTGTTTGACTGTCTGCACAGGACTACAATTCCTGCCGTTGCAAATGCATTGAGAAATTAACATGTTAGATGAAATCAAGTTGCCTTCATCTATCTTATTCAAGCTTATGGATAAATCAGTTTTGACCTCAGACTAAAGAGTGAAAGGTTATATGATTAATCCGCCATGCTGAGCCATTACTTTCCCCATTCGTCCTTATTCCAGATGAATTTAGTATTGCTTTCAATTAAGTTATCAATAGCTTTTCAAATTTGATGTTGATAAGAAAATGTAGATGCATTTGAATTGCATCTCTGCATGTATCTGTCAATACAGTCTGAAAGATTTCCTTTTTGTGGGTGAAAGAAAAAGCCCTTTATGTATCTTTCTATCTCAACACTGTTAATGAAGATTCATTTCAAGTCGCAACTTTACATAAACATTACTTTCCTTGTTTGGAGAGAAGGGAGGCAAGTCTTTCACAATCTATTTTAGTACTTGCACAAAGATGTCTCACTGCTGTTCTCCTCTTCCATTTGTCATGAAGAGTGAGCTGAAAATTATGCGGCCTGCCAATGGCATTGTCTGAACGCAAGCACAGAGCCAATAGAGCTGAGGGAAGCATGAAATGGCTGACAACACCGTCAGGTTCATAATGTGAACCTTCATCTTTTATTGTGTTCCTTTTCAGGGGTATTGTAGGCATTAACAAGAGCTAGGTCTGAATATCTTTATGATTATGCTAATTTGAAGGCAAAGATACTTTCTCATCTTGGAGAAGGTATAAATATTTTGTTCATGCTGAGTATAGCCAAACTATGCTCATAAACTGTCACTACTATGATGTGGCATTAATATAATATAATATAATTACACACACACACACACACACACACACACACACACACACACACACACAATTTATTTCAGCCATAATGGCTCCCAAGGCAATTAACATTAAACACAAATTTAAGCAAATTCACAAGTAATGGTGCAATCCTTAAAGTGCTTTACAGCGCATTTATGACACCGTGCATACGCTCCCCAGCACAGGGTGTTATAAATGCGCCGTAAAGCACTTTATGGTACCCAGCGAGTAAGGACCGCCGGTGCAGTGGCTGGCGTCCCTTACCCAGGCTCCTGCCCATCCCTGCACCCACCATAGCAGGTAAATCCTACCCCGGCCAAGGCAGGGCTGGGTGAAGGGCGGACTGGGCAGTGAGGGAGGGTGGTCACTGGCCTCCCCGGGGGCTGTCTAATGTGGTACGCCGAGGTATGCCGTATCCTAGGCCCTTTCCAGGCCCAGCGCGGACTTACACGAATATATGCGAACTCCGAAGCATGCATACATTCAAGAAGGCCCATTGGGCCTCCCACAGCTTACACCTGGGGAAAGGGATGACCGTCCCAGGGCAGCCCTGAACCTGCATAGGATATGGCAGCCAGCCCTTTAGGCTGCCGTATCTTACACAGGATTGCGCTGTAAAACACGTAAAATCTAAAAAATACCCCCCCCCATCAATCCAAAACGTAAGAGGCAAAAAAGACTAGTTAAAGATAGGCTTACCATATTTCCCCCCCCCCCTCAAACCGGGACAACACCAACAACTAATTTTAAAAATAAAAAAATCATTTTAAATTTAAAAACCGAAAGGGGCGTGAAGCGCCCCCTATTGCCGTGCAAAGCGCGCCTGCAAATCTTATTTATTTATTTATTTAATATACGACCCAAATAAATAAATAATTAAAGATATCCATTTAAGTTTAAAAAACGAAGGGGCGCGAAGCACCCCCTAATGCCGCATGAAGGGCGCCCACATTATTTATTTATTTATTTATTTATGCAATTAACTAATTAATTAAATTTACTTACCCCATCGTTGCCATCATGCTGCTCCTCGTCATACTGCTGATCCGGCAGTGCTGCTCCTTGTCGTGCTGCTGATCCGGAGGGATCCTGCCCGTGCCGCCCGCTCCTGTCATTCGCCCGCTCCCTCGCTGGCTCCGTGCCGGTGAGAGAGCGGGCGAACGATATCCTGACCGTGCTGCGCGAGCCTCTTGGAGGGCAGGCTGTCATTCGCCCGCTCTCTCGCTGGCTCCGTACCGGTGAGAGAGCGGGCGAATGGACTACTTACCCACTCGCCTCCGCCATTACTAAAGAAACTTACCTGGTGCCGGCATCTTGACTCGCGAAATCTCGCGAGCCATTATGCCGGATCCCGGAAAAAAGGTAAGTTTAACAAATTAAAATAGCGGCAGCGCGGTAGCTTACCGAACAGCCCGGAAACCTGGGACGATTCCGGGAACAGAGGCCCGTTTCCGGAACTGTCCCAGTTTTTCCAGGACGAATGGTAAGTCTAGTTAAAGAGCAACAGAAACCAGACAATCAAAACAGAATATCAAAATAAGCACAAGAAAAGCAAGAATAAATTGCTCAATCACATTGTTGGAGAGTTAGCTATAATGTTACAGTTTCATTCCAATCACAAAAGAGAAATTATGGTTGCCCTTGTGCATTTATGATTTTTGGGCAACTGAAGAAGACAAGGAAACTCTGAGGGGCATTTATACAGTTAGCAGAATCAAATGGTAGAGCTGAACCACATTAGACTGCAAGTGGTGAGGATGCTTGTCTGAATACTCCCCTGAAAAAATGTCCTGGGCAATGAACAATTAAATGGTCCGGAACACGGCACTAGCCCAAGCCCTCCTCCATGATAAATTCCCTTACTGCATTCTAGTAGAGCTTGGTTTCAAATGTTCAAACGTTATATGACAAATAGTGAAATGCATTTGCTTCTGGTTGTGCTATGCGGTGTAGAGTGTCAGCATAAAACAGTACAAATAAAAGAGGTTTACTCCTTGCAGGAATCCCATGGCGCCCTGCAGCAATTAAAATCCCTGACTGAGAAGTAATTGAACAAAAAGGGCAGGGGTTGTATCCTTTAAATTATTACCAAGATAGTGCTGTATATATTTCTTTTAAAAATAGATTTCTTGAAAACCCACAAAGGCTAGCAATTCTTTTTTAATGCACCTTTAATTGTTAGCTCCAGTAGCTTCATATACAATAGTTTCATATCTCGTATGCCCTGAAGGCCAATTAATATAGCTTAGATCAGGGGTTTAAAAACTTTCTACCTTCAGAGAAACCTTTCCACTGGACTTGACTGTCAAGAAACCTTTGAGCATTTGCCATGGAATTTCTGTGGGTTGAACCCAAAGGTTTCAAGAGCTGCTTCCATCTGAAAAAAGAATCTTGGCCAGCGCAGATTACACGTCCACTGGCCCCTCCACGTCTCATGGTCTCCCCCCCCCCATGTGTGCACTCAGGACTCTTCAGGTGCGCACGCAGTCCTGCCACAGAAATGTGTGAGAATTTATTTATTTATTTATTTACAGTATTTTTATCCTGCCTTTCTCCCCGAAGGGACCCAAGGCGGCTTACAACAGAAAAAAAAATACATACAAAAAAACACAGTATAAAAAAATCAGTAAAAACAATCAGTAAAAATTAATAAAAACAGTGTCTAAAAACAATTTAAAAAGATCATGGCTACAATCAGAGCAGGAGCATAAAAACAGCAGGACCCCCACCTGTACCAGCGATGTCAAAAAAGGCAGGGGCTCAGAAGGCTTCTTTGAGAAGATGGTTCATCTGAACTTGCCCCTCCATGTGCAAATTAAATGCAACTTTATATTTAACTCATGTGTTAAGGGGCGGTTCAGATGAAGCACCCCAGCAATTATGCAGCAGTGGGGTGATGTACCAAATGGTGGAAGACGCACATACACACACTCTTCTCCTTATGATGTGAAGGGGCCAGTAGGCACGTCATCCAGCGAGGCCCTATGTGTTTCAGAGGACACTGCATCCCAAAATACGTGACACACTAAAGCTCAAGCAAGGAGCTGGCTACTGATTTGATCCACTGGGACTTGCTATCATCACCCTTGGCGTCTGAGAGCATAGCATCCAGCACATGCCAACCTTTTCAGCAGCTTCACGTTCCAGGAGAGGATTGGCAGTGCGGTGGTCAAGCTGCCATTCACTGAGAACTTCCCAAGAGTCCCAGGGTTTCCCACAACAACACACAGTCTGAAAATTACTGACTTGCATAAGAGGACTCTCTGGAGAAGACTCTGATGCTGGGAAAGATTGAAGGCAAAAGGAGAAGGGGAAGGCAAAGGATGAGATGGTTAGACAGCATCACCAATGCAACGAACATGAAAATGAGCAAACTCAGGAAGATAGTGGAGGACAGGAAGGCCTGGCGGGATATGGTTCATGGGATCCCGAAGGGTCGGACACGACTTAACAAGTGAACAACAACAATTCCATAAGAGGGCAGACCTGGAGCTCAACGAGAACAATGTCTTCTTTCTTTCTGAGAGAAAAGGAAGTGACACAAATGACCCAAGTAAGTGCCGCCTGGTTGTTTAGATTTGCCAGTGTTTTTTTTTAAACGTTGATAGGTCAGTGTCACATAGATCCATTTTATGCACATTAAAATATTAATGGTTTAATACCATTACAAACAGCCAGTGGTGTCACTGTAGTGTGCTGGGCGGGGCGGAGTGCCCCAGGGTGACGTGCGCAGAAGGGTGGTGTGTGCGTCACCTCCCCTGGGCGCGTCACCCGGGAGGCTCCGCGCGACCCGCGCGTCACCCGGGAGGCTCCGAGGCCGGGAGAAGGCCTCGGAGTGTCCTCCAGGGTCTGCGCTCCTGGGTCTTCTGAGGAAGGCAGCCCTTTTCCCTCAGCAACAGTCTGCGCATGTGCAAAGAAGAACTTTATAAATAGTGTTCGCGCAGCGGGCCTTCCTCAGAAGGCCCCGGGCAGCCGGCCGGGGAAGACGTCCCCGAGCCGGCTGCAAGTTTGAGCGGGTGCCCGGAGCGCAGCCCTGTCGGCCCCCCAAAATCGCGGCGCAGCCTATGGCCGCGCCAAAGATTTTAAAAGGGGGTGTGTTGGGGGGAGGTGTCACTAGGGTGACGCGCGTGTCCCGCACTCGGGTGACGCGCGTCTAGTGACGCCTCTGCAAACAGCACATCCACCTGAGAAACAATAGGGAAAAACATTTGGGGCGCACAAACAACCCACACACACGCACACACACAGACCAGTTTTTAGCTACAGAGAAATCACTTTTCAACATGAATGAGTACTTTCAAAGACGCTTCAGTAAGAACTGTCCCTGAGTTTCAAAGTAAATCAGGTTTTTTTTTTTTTAACTTTCATTGCCATTCAAGGATAACCAAGTACCTAACTTCTTTATCGGCAAATACCTGTGTATATATATATATATATATATATATATATATATATATATATATCATACCCTTTATGATCAGAGCCATAGGTACTTATCCAAACGGAAACTGAAAAAAAAGGAGCTCCTGTCACAAAATATGACAATGGCTCTGAATGTTAAAAGGGAAGTTTTTTTAAAAAAAATTAATATGTTTTATAGCAGTAATCCTCTTAAATACTTGAAGCTTTGCCAGCTTTTAGCTAACAAGCTCTGTTATTAACGGCTGCAGTGCTACAACACTCAAAGGATTATTGTCTAAGTTTGCTGACAATGCATTGCCTACTGACCAGTTTCTAACATGCAATCTGTTATTGTATTTCACAAACCAGATCAATGCTTAAAACCGCTTGAAGCATAAAATCTCGACTTTCTCACACACGCACGCGCACACGTTCTCCTTTTTAAATAAACAAAATATAGCAAATAAATAAAGTAGCATTGCATCATTTTTTATCTGTGATTAAAGGCTATCGTTATTAGCAGTGAAGTTATCTGGCAGCATTTTGGGGTTTGGGATTTGATCAAGTAAACTTGAAAAGAACATCAAGCTTTTTTCTTTTAAAAAAATTACCTTTCTTTTAAAAAAAAATGGGACAGAACTGTCAGGAAGCTGTCTCTCTTCTCCTAATTCTTAATATGGAACTTCTGACAAGTATACAGATTTGCCTTAATTATTTATTCATTTTATTGAAAGTGTCTTCATCTGCTTTAAATTTCTAATAAGTCTAATTTAAATAAAGAGAATCCTATTTGAATGTTGATTTCACATTTAGAAATCCTGAAGGTGGCTGTAGATGCACAGAGAAGGTACTTGGTATGCACCCTTTCAGTGAACCCATTCTTTGTTAAACTACATACATACTGCTATCTTTTACCATAAGCTAAAGATAACACACAGAACAAATGTCTGCCTGCTTCTCAAATGAGAATGCTCAATGTTTAGGAGCAACTAGATGTGACTAAAAAACACAATTCCACCACCCAAAACAGCAACACCACGTTGAGTTTCCCGTCCTCTTCCTCACAACGCAAAGAAATGGAAAATGGAAATGCATGACATGGCGGCATCACACCAAACATTGTTCTTCTCTGAAACATTGGCTTCCCGTGGGTTGGGGCAGGAAAGCGCAAGCCAGGATGATATCACATGATGCGTTACCATTATTGCACATTGCAAGATGAACTTGATATAGCTGCCATTTTCAACAACAATTTTTATTCCCTGACAAATTCAAAGGAACACAGTGCCTTCTCATTCGCCAGGTTTAATGCAATACCATCCAAGGTTCTGTTTGGGAGATATCATAAGACTCATTCAGACAAATGGTGTCCCTGTAATCAGGTCCGTATTGAGACCCTTTGTCGTGTATTTTTCCATTGCCCTATTTATTTGAGTATCCGCTCTACATACTGTACTTCGAACCAATTTTGGCTAACAAGAGGGGATATCCAGACTCCATTAAACATTTCCTTAATGAAATTCCTATGAAGTTACAGAGAAGGTGGCAAAGCTTTTGCTGTTTGTTGTAGAGATGCGCAGTGATGTAGACTTGAGCCTATTGAACTCGAGTCGAACTCAAGTTGTATCAATGACTTGACTTGGACTCAGCAATTGTAAAAGACTCAAGACTTTACTTAAGACTTGGAGCCTTTTACAACAAGTCGAATTGTATTGAGGTTTAAACCCATTTTCCCTATTAAATAGATAAGAACTTGCACCACGCAACCAAAAACTCGAGACTTGGGGGCAAAGACTTGGGACTTGACTTGAGACTTGGACCCTGAGACTTGACTCGAGACTTGGAGTCAGCTATATTTATTAGTGTAAAAAAGGTAGAGATTTTTATGGGTTAAAAGATCATGTAGAAAATTTTATAAATTTTACCCATAAAAATCTCTACCTTTTTTACAATATGTCTGATCATGAAAATATCCATGCTACATATTTATTAGTATTTGTTACAATTTGATAGTAATTTCCTGTGGGTTGATGTTGATGTAATTGTATGCCAATAAAGGTTTTTCTATTCTATTCTAACAACAGTTTCATGTTGTTTGTTTATTACATCCAATATAGGGCTAACTTACCTATAGACCTTTTTATGCAATAGTATTTTGTGAAATACCTGTACAGCTGTTACTCATCTGTTGCTCAAAGCTAGGCTTACCAGATCTCCAACTGGGACAGAGTGCTAGACCTTTAGGAGAAGGAATGTGGGCAGCAGCTGTAGCTTGTTAAACCTTAGAGCACAATCCTAGGCATGTCTACTCAGAAGCAAGCCCCATTGTGTTCAGTGGATTGTGCTCTAAGGTTTAACAAGCTACACCTGCCCACATTCCTTCTCCTAAAGGTCTAGCACTCTGTCCCGGTTGGAGATCTGGTAAGCCTACTTATAACCAGCCAGGTCAGGAGGCTGAAGTGGGGCAGGTAGGAGTGAAGGCATGCTGGTACTTAGGATGACAGTACAATACTTCTTTTTCCCTCCATTTTCTGTCTTCAAAGTGGGTTGCCACAATGGGGACCACAGCATAACCCAGAAGGTCTCCAACCTGAATCGTAGCTGATCCAAACATCCTTCCCCTATAGCTGAGAACATTATTTTCCCATTCAGCAAGGCCAAGTAAGCAGACTGAGGCTAGCAAAATAACATTATGCATTTCAGAAGATTCTTGTACCCATGTTAAGCATATTTGTGCTTAAAGACCACACTTCATATACATCATCGTACAGCTTGGTTTAAGATATTGCCCTAGATCAATGGACAGTTATTATAAGATCCAGCCTGTTGTCAGTCTGTGAAAAGGAGAAACAAGGGGATTTAAAACGGCAAACATGTGATAATATGTATGTAGTTCAAATGTTTGTGTGACTATCACATTTAAAAAAATAATCAGTGATATTCGTAAAAGGGAGGCGGTGTTGAAGGTTTTGCTGTTTCCACATGGACAACAAAAAGCCCAACTGGATATCTGTTGAATTCTTCCACTCTAGCATATTTTCCTGGCAAGGGGGGGGGGGCTTTGTTCTTTTCCTTCACAGATGGTAGTGGAAAAAGAACTGAAGGCTCTAGAAGACATTTCACAGAGATGATTCTGACAGGTGATCAAATCACCGAACACTTCTCCCTGCACAACAAAGTTCAGATACAGACTGAGTGTACACCCTGTGACAGCGTGAACATGCCTTTCTGTGTGCTGACATTCATTTTAATAATAGAATAATGCAAGCAGGATTTTGCGACAATGACAACTAAAAAAAAATGGTATACACCTTCATGTTTGCAATGCATGATTTCTCATCAATTAATCTGTTTCTTGAATTTGGGGGATGACTGTTTTAATCAGACTCCTTTTAACTTCTGATAGCATGAGCAGAAGTCATGTGCATAGAATATGGGAATGAGGCGCTCGCTGTATGAGAGAGGGAAATGATTCTCTTCAAGATGGGATTATAAATGTTGGCGAAAATGCTATTAATGGTGTTAACATGAGAGCTTCCTACTAAATCATGTCCTTGATACCTGGGAGCTAAACACATAAACAACGTTTCAAGGCTCCTGTCACTCAGAGGCACATTTTCTGCAGCACATAAGCACATCTGTCACTCCAAGATGTATACAGATGTTTTTAATGCAAATAACATGCTCATTTTTAACTCTGAATTGTCCAAAAATGCCTCAGCAATGGCATCAATATTTCATAAAAATTGTAATCTTAATCTTGTTGCAGCTTGAGGAAATAGATTGCAAACATCCACCATCTTCCGATTCTGATGGACTCCATTCAAAACTCAGCTTGCACAGTGATTCACTATGAAGTATCATGAGTGTCACCTAATCTAATCTATATATCCCAGGAGCACTTCTTTTCTGAACCAATAGAATGCCATTAGTGACAAACACATTAACGTGATGAGTTGACCAATAGCCACTCTATAGGAGTAGCGGCAAAGTTTATGAATAAGTGTTTAACTGCTGCAATTATTTGTATTTTTTTCCACATATGAGGGCTGGGTTGTATCGTTTGCATTGGGAAATAAGCTCCACTGAACTCAGTGGCACTCAGAGCTGCTCTAGATGCTATTTATACACTTTGGGGGCAAGGTGCTATATTGAGTGGTGGTGGTGGACTGGCTCCAGACAGTGGCGTTCCTGGAGGGGGTGTGGCATCGTAAGTGGTGCAAGGCACTGCACCACACCTTGCAAACCGGTGAAATGCGGCCCCTCCCACTTGCCTCTGGAGCCATTCCGGGGGCGAAGGCAGCATTGTCTTTCATTTCAATCCAGTTTCAGGACTGGGTTTTAATCATTAAATCATACAATGTTAAAAGGTGTCTTTGAGGGCATCTAGTCTAGCCTCCTGCTCCCAGCAGGCAGCTGCCTAAGCATCCTTGACAGATGGCCATCCAGCCTCTGCTTGAAAACGTCCATTGAGGGAGGATCCACTACTGCACGTCAGGCTGTTCCAGTGCTGGAAAGCTCTTGCAGATAGGAATTTCTTCCATCATGTCTATTTTAAATCTACTTCCCTGTACTTCGAATATAGCTTGATTGCCCTGATGGAGACCTATGCCAAAAGAGAGGCAGGAGGAGTGAAAATGTGTTGATTAGCGTAGGCTTCTCAGCAATGCTGTCCACCACTCTGAGAGCCTCAGCAGAAGCTCGATTAATAAATACTATAAACAAACAAATGGTATGCATACCAAGGGCCCCTTCAGTGGAATGTACAGGTGGGCCCCCATATCCGCTGGGGATATGTTCCAGGCCCCTCCGTGGATACTTGAAACTGTGGATAAGAGCGAACACCCCCTCCATGGTTTCCTGAGGGCCCCCCACCCTGCCTCCCCTGCAGGCAGGCATGCTTGCCCCCCCCAGCTCTTATTTTTTCTTTCAGCAAGCTTTGTTTCTTCCTTAAAACAAACAGAGAAGCAGCCTCCATTGCAGGCAAGTAGAACGAGACTAAGTCCTAGAGAGGCTCTGCAAGGTTTCTGTTAACCTTGCAGAGCCTCTCTAGGACTTAGTCTCATTCTACTTGCCTGTTTCTTTAAGGAAGAAATGAAGCTTACTGGGAAAAATGTAAAAGCCTGGGGGGGGGTACCCACAATCCGTGGATAACTGAAACCGTGGCTAGCGAATCAGTGGATATTTATTTATCTATTTATTTAAAGAATTTGTATCCTGCCTTTCTCCCAACGTCTTACTGTTTTCAGAGGTTCACGTGACCATCGCCTGGGCTTATTTTCGAGTTATGCTTATTTTTTCTTTATCAACATGCCCATATTGAATGGGCATATTGAATGGGCATGTTGTGAATAAACCCCCAATGTGGTCATGATCTTGAACATTCATGTTCATGTGAGCATCTCAGTCTAAAGCTCCCCGGAACATCAGATGTTCACAGAGATTACAGGGAAACCTTCTTTACATCAGACCAGTGTTGAAGTAGCTCCATGTGTACGTCCTCACTGAATACAAGATACTTAAAAAAAATCTGTCCTACCATTCCATTGGCATGCCCAAAGTAACTAACAAAATCGGCACTGGTAAAAAAGAATTATACAGGCAGCCCAATCCTATCCTGCGCTCAGCTCAGTGGCGTTTCCATGGTAGGGGCGGCACTGTAAGTCACGCTGCATCGAGTACCGTGTTTAGGAACCGAAACGAAGAGGCACAGCCCCCTCGCTGTTGCAACCATTCCGCGCGAAGAACGCGACCGGGCAGGAGACTCCCTTTTCCCTCAGGAACGGGCTGCCCTTTTCCCTCAGGAACGGTCTGCGCATGCGCGAAAAACGGTATAAATTACGTTGTGACACAGTGGGCCTCGTCAGAAGGCCCACGAGCGCTGGCCCGAGAGGATGCTTCGAGGCCTTCTCCCGGCCTCGGAGCCTCTGGAGGCTCGCTGGGTACAGGTGGGGTGACATCGCTGGGTACAGGTGGGGTGCTGCTGTTTTTATGCTCTTGTTTTAATTGTAATAATGATCTTTTTAATCGATTTTTAGATAATTTTTATTAGTTTTTGTTAACTGTTTTTTATTGTTTTAAAATGTGACTATTTTTGTATTGTACTTTTTGTCCTGTATTGTCTTTTCTGTTGTAAGCCGCCTTGGGTCCCTTTGGGGAGAAAGGCGGGGTAAAAATATTGTAAATAAATAAATAAATACATTTTAGTGGCACAAATCAAGGCTGCCTGTGATGGTAGAAACGGGCCTGGGAGTAGGATAGGATATGGTGTACACCGCTGCCGCCAATTCCGCCCCCTCCCAGGCATGATCCGCTCACCCCCTGCCCTCTTCCCACCCCTATGCTGCTCAGCCCAGCTGCAGCTTACCTGCACCGTACGCCATCCAGATCCAGTCTGCAGGGGACGGCACAAGTCTCTGCACTGGCCTAGGTTCGGCGCAACTGCTTTACGGCAGCTTTTGCGACAGTCCTGGGCCAGCGCAGAGGTCACACAAAATGATTACAGTAATGATTACCATAATGATATCATGCCAACAGTCATAATAATCCCATAGCAAATGGAGTGGCTTCACCCTCTCGGCTGATAACTGATGTTGAATGTATGTATGCAGCAGCTGACAATGGAGAGTTGCCCTTGCAAGTGAATTCACATCACTGAAATGATTGGGGAAAATAGTTGCACAAATAAATTCCTTGGGCACATATCAGAGTCCCTGAATGTAAAGGTCTGGGCCAATGTAATTTGATACTAGGATAATTGCTAGCATCTTCAGATCATGAATTAAAATGCTCAAGCACAGAGCAGCCCAACAGCTATAACATTCTCAACTGGAGAAACAGTAAAGGGTATCATGAATGCTGTATGTTAGAATACTGTGTTTTAGAGTGAGGAAAAATAGCAACACAGTTGCAATAAGCAGATTAAAACATATAATGACAGTAATTAGAAATATTTATTGAATTTGCTTTATGAAACCAAAATATTTTTTTCTAGGTGATAGCTTTTTTAAAGTAAATAATATCTGTTAATGTCATATATGCATCATATTCCATATTAATTAGGGATTTTTCTCCATCAAGCCCCACAAAGCAGTCTGAAGTAGCAATGTCAACAACAGTTAATATGATTAAAACTGCATTTTTAATAAGATGTATATCCCAACTTGTATTAATGTTTATTTTAAAATGCTTTTGTGTTGCAGTACCATCTGTTTCTTGCTTTTTATAGTACCTAAATTCTACAGTCATAAGACCCAAGGGAGATTTCTTCCTCTAATGATATAACTTACACTCAGATGTTCATTCAAAGTTATGCTCCAACAGAATGTATCTAAGTGGGAAAATGTTCCTAGAGTTTTAAAACATAAACTTCTCTGTGAACATGCAAATTGTAGTATCCTTTGTAGTTTCTAGACTCAATGAGGCTTATAAATGTTCTTGTCACAGTTAAAACACAAAAAAGAGAAGGAAAAAAATCAGCTTTGTCAAAAAGGAACATTTTTATTTATGTAAAATTCTTACCAAAACTGCAGTTAAGCTGCATTTGAATTATGACTTTCAAATCACCTTTTGGAGAACACTGAAATCAATTAAACAATAAGTATATTCTCATTTACAAAAGAAATCAATCAGCTGTCATTTTTGATTGATTATACTTGGATAGAGTGCTGTTTAATCTATGAATTTATTACACATTATTCCACGACTATAAAAACAGCATGTGGATTAGGCATGAGAGGTCTCGCAGTAAATGGGGAAAGAATTTTGTTTCCCTTTTGAAGTCTTGCTTGTGGCAAGCAGTCATCTGTTCTTGATTTAGGTGGGTTGAATCTCTTAAGCGTCCAACTATATAACTTTCTAATAAAGGTCACAGAAATAAGTATTCCCAAGTATTATGCTATCAAAAGACATGTCTGTGTGTAGTGTGTTTAGAACTGTAGCATAATTGCTGTCTTTGTAGAATCTGGCCACAAATTTAGGTAATATTAACAATAAAATATGTATATTTTCACCACTATGTGAATAAGTAGAGGTATTTATAGGATATAAATCAATGGAATGTTTCCCATGGATCAAAGTCGTAGTTTAGCTCTGAGTAAAATAGCTGGTATCTAAAGAACCTCACAACTAGTTCCATATGCCCAAGGGGGCTCTGGACCGGAGCAGCCCATCCCAACCTGCCACCACACCACCTCACAAGCTGCATGGAAAACCATTTTGGAAACTTAGGGGACTTTTAAAAACCAGTCTGAAATATAGCACAGTGGGATTTTGAGACAGTAAGGATTTAGCAGTTGTATTTGCCTAGGAACGTTGACATGTACCAGTTCACTTTGTGTTATCTAAAATGCTTGGAAGCTAACTTGAGGCCTACTAGCAGGATGGCCACAACTCAATGGCAATATCCCATGTTGAATTTACCAGTTTGTTAAACTTGAGCATAGGGCTAATACAGCCAGCATAAACATAGAAAAAAATATAAATTAAGCAATTAAGGGTCCAGTCCTATCCAACTTTCCAGCTGTGATGCAGCTGCAATGCAGCCCCAAGGTAAGGGAACAAATGTTCCCATACCTTGTGGAGGCCTCCATGACTGCCCCCCCCCACAGGATGCAGCACATGCCCTGTTGGAACAGCTGCATCAGTGCTGGAAAGTTGGATAGGATTGGGCCCTAAGTGACCTGGGTGACTATCAGGTCTGATAGTCATCTGTCAAACTAATACTGTCACCAAAATCCTTTCTATACTCTGGGGTTTTCCTTTCTTTTATTTCAGCAAAGTTCCAAATATTCTAAGGCCACCTGGCTAGATCATTCTTGCTATGAATCAGGGAGTGAAAATCTCTTTATTCAGAGAGGTTAGACGCAAGGAAGGAATTAGAGGGGCATGGTTTTAATAGTAAAAAAGAGAAAAGAAATCTTCAATTCAGGTAGCAACAGATCATGGGTTGGCACTGGACAGTGGCCAGGGTGTTTGAAACATTTTTCACAGCCCAATCCTATCCAGTGCTGGTACACCAGGGCAGTGCCCCCCCCATGCTGTGTCCAGAGCTGACTACAGGTTCTCTCAGGGTAAGGGGACATTTTTCCCCTTACCTGAGGTAAACCTCTAGCCTGTGCGATCAGCTCAATCGCTAGTGCAGAACCAAGAAGCCCTGTGTAGGAAAAAAAGGTTCAGAGAGGGGAATAGGATTTGACATGCATCAGCACTGCCAATACCGCCCACTTCTGGACCAGATCCGCTCACCTCTTGCCCTACCCCGCCCCCACACCACTCGGAGCAACCTTACCTGCTTTGGCATGCGAGGCTCCTGGATGCAGCGCCAGCGAGACAGTGAAGGCCTTGCCGCCTTGTTACAATTGTTAGCTGCTTTAGGGTCTCCTTGGAGACTGAAACAGTGAAATAAATGTGCTAAGAAATTAGTACAATGAACTAATAGCCTGAATGCTGAATTTTTTAAAATGTTTTACAAATCTGGGGCACAATCCAGTGCAAGTGAAATGCTTTGAAGCAGATTTAAGTTAGGGCTCAGTTCCTTCTTCACTGAAATAAACTGAACGTAAGAGTTCTTAACTTTGGCTAGATTGTGCAGTGTACTGTAGTTTCAAAAGGACTGTAAATTCAGCATGGCCTGCAGAACATGAAGTGGATAAGATATCTTTTTCGTGATTGTGAGGGCAGCCAATATAATTTTTGAACTTCATGACAGCTCCATTGCTTTTAGCACCATGAAACGACCGTCTTATGGGTGAGTTCATTTAGAAATGTTCTTTCATCTAGGACTGCAAAGTCAAAGCTTTTCCTGTCATCCCTTTATGACATGTTGACCAGAAAAAAGATATTGCAGCAGAAAATGTACTACAAATAAATGTTAGCTGGATGAATGTGCTCTTATAAATGTGCCCTCAAATAAATGTTAGCCAGAGTGCATGAGTGTCCTACCATAAATTTGACAGTGATTATGGTAAGATTGAGCTACTCACCAATGGATTTTGCATTTAATGAAGAAGCAGTTTTTGTCATGCAGCTAACACAGTTTAATATATTTGAGCAATTCTACTGGATGAAGAAAAATTGCCAATTTAAGAAAATATTCTGTGAAAATAGACAGTCACCCCAATCCAGTATGAGGAAACATAAATGCAAACAGTGCTATGTGCACTAGCTGGGCTCTAGTTTCTGTATGGGGCTATTTAGCCTAGAGAAACGCACATTCTGTGGCTCTTTTCACATGCATTTCTATCTATTGGAGCTGGGTAGGTGAGGAAAAAACACCAGTTTAACAGTCCTTGTGTTACTAGTACGTTAAGGTGCAATCCTATATCCAGCGTTTCCAAAACTGTGGGTCAGACCCACTGGTGGGTTGGGACTCGATTTCTGGTGGGCCATGAGCAGACCCACCAATGAAAACACCGGTGATGGAAAGATCAGATAACTGCCTCAAACCCTGAGGTTTTGCTATTCAAAAATCAGATAGCTGCTAATTGTGCTGAAAGAAGCTGAGCTCCTGCAGTTTGCAAGCTTGTGTAAATATAGGAAGATAAATGTATGTGAAATGTATACATCCTTCAATCTTTTAGATTGTTCCCTAGACGATGTTTCCGGGATTTGGAAACGAAACGTTGGAGTGTTAACAATATTGGACTTCGGATTTTAATGGATTTTTTTGCCTGCCTTGTTGAAACAGAATACAAGCAGTCTTTTTAATTTGTTTTATTCAAGTCTTTATTTTTTAAAAATACATGGCTATGATGCCCGTTTTTCCTAAATCTTTTTAAGGATTTCTTTTTTCTAAAAGTCACACAACTCCCTATAATACTAGGGTAGAACTGTCACCAAAGTTACACATATAATAACAACGAAAGTCAATTTGGCTGGTTTTTTCAGGTGAAACACCTCGGGAATTGTAACGAAAGCCCCAAAGCCTTTTAATCAGACTAGCAACATTTGCTTGAGGATGGAGTGGGAGTCCAGTAGTAAGTTCCTTCAATTAATAAGCAGTGGCCAAATTCATTCAAGAATGCATTTCTGGAAGTTCAGCGGATTCCAGATGAACATTCAGATTCCTCCAAACAATTTCTGGAGCAGAATCCAGACATTCCACTTCTCCCTAGCTATGACAAGCCATTCCATGAACTTCTTCTATGACATATACGGTTGTTTCTCTAGGTAAGTGGTAAAAGCATCGCTTTTGGCAGCCTTTAAATATGGTTATATTCCAATATTTCGAAAACTGTTGTTTCCTGTAATGTTTTTTCCCCACATGCAGTACTGATTATGAGGCTAGCTGGAAATCCTTTTAGGTGACTTTTTATTATTCAGCATTCATTTCCAGTTCAGATAAGAGAGAGCTTTATAGTCCACATCGTGTACATTCCTGGGCATAATGATTGCTTAATATTTCCCTGAACAATTAATCAAGGAATAAGATCTGATGCTGTAAGCTTGAAGAGACTAAGTTCTCAAGGAGGGTGGCTGGGGGAAGGTCATTGGCCCCTACCCCATTATTAGATAATATGTGATTATTCCTCAGGATCACTTATATTTAATTGGAGCTTTATATACCACTTTTCAATAACATCATCAACATGGCTTACAAAAAAATGTGAACAATAAAATTAAAAACAAAAAGAAAAACAACCCAGCTATAAAAAAGTAGAGCAGTAAAAGGGAAATGTGACTGCATCCAATGGCAGGGGGGGGAATCAGAAGGCCATCCATAGGTAAGTAAAACTTACCTCTTACTTTTTAACTTACCTCTGGGCAAGTCTCCTGGCCACCTATGGATCTCCTCAGACCCACACCAGCTATTTAGCTGGCTTATGTTTAAAAATGGGGCATGGCTAAAAAAAAATGGGGGATAGAATATGGCATGCACCTTTGCTGCCAAGTTCCACCCCCTCCCCTAACCCTTCCCCACCCCAGAATGCCCCCAAACCTCCCTGCCACTAACTTACCGAAACTGGCGGAGCCTCTGGGAGCTGCTGGCACACACACTGCACCTCTGCCCATTTGTGGCAGAGGCGCGAAAGCATGCAATGGCAGCCTGGCTTTCACACCCCTGCAAAGGGCCTTGCACTGCCGGAACACAATGGTGCAAGCAGCAAGCTTTTTCATTTCTACTCAAGATTGTGCATAATAAAAGCAGAAAATCAGAGCAACCGAATAAAACGAGCTTCAGCCAAAGTTTTAAAGGTTTAGGAAAAGAAAAGAAAATTTTCCTGGCACCAAAAAGACAGAACAGTCGGCCTCAGGCAAGTCTCCCTAGGGTGGGCATTCCAAGGTCATGTTTATTGACCAATGTACCAAGAGGTTCCTGTGACACACAATTGTCCTTCAGGTACCTTGGCTGAGATTTAAAGCTACCTTTAAGGACCTTGAAAATCAGTACCAGCACACGTAAAGGTAAAGGTGACCCCTGACAATTAAGTCCAGTTGTGTCTGACTCTAGGGTGTGGTGCTCATCCCCATTTCAAAGCCGAAGAGCCAGCGTTTTCCGAAGACGCCTCCGTGGTCATGTGGCCGGCATGACTTTCCTTGCCGCAGCGTGTAGCATGCGGCTGGAACATGGAGCGCTGTTTACCTTCCCGCAAGCGGTACCTATTTATCTACTTGCATTAACATGCTGTAGAACTGCTAGGTTGGCAGGAGCTGGCCAAGCAATGAGAGCTCACCCCGTCGTGGATTCGAACTGCCAACCTTTCGATCAACAGCTCATGGTTCAGCAGTTTAACCCGCTGCGCCACCCGCTGGCCTTACCACCAGCACACTTACTGGAGCTCAAAAACAAACCAGCAGCCAGAATAGCTGTTTTACAACCAGGATATATTGGCTGGTCTAAGTCTTCAAACCCCTGCCCCACTGGCACTGCCCCACTGGTGCGCGTCCAGCTACTGAGTTATGAGACATGGACAGTAACCACCAAAACAAACACTCCAAAAAAAGTCTGCTTTTTTCAGTTTATAATTCTTGAATATATCCAAGAATGAGCTTTTCAGTCCCTTGCCCATGACCACCCATTGAGTTTTGATTCACCTGAATCCAGTATGCTAACCATTGAACCACTCTAGCTTTCAATATCCAATACCGCAGAAGACATTAGTTGTTAGGGAATCTCAGGTAGATGCTGAAATGGCAATTTAGCATCCTGATGAGAGCTGGGAGAATGTCATTGAGTCAGGGCAACTTAAATGGGTCAATCAAAAGCAATAAAATAAAAGTTATAATAAAATAATAAAAAGTAGTAAAAAGTAACAGTGACTTTCAGTGCCGAGACAAAAATGCAAAGGGTAAATGTCTTGCTGTTTGCTGAATACCATTCAGAAGAGTCAAACATATCAACATCCATCCTTGCAAAGGCAACTTGTAAGATGGCATCTAGAGTAGGTAGTCATGTTAGTCTGAGAGCTCATCACATGCATGACATGTTATCCTCAGTTGGCAGATGATGAATGTCTAAAGGAAAAAAAGTACAAGGAGTGGGATCAAATGACCATAAAATGAAAGCGGCAAATCATGCAACAATTCTCAGTAAAACTTAAAATGTATGAGATATGCACAGTGACAATTCACAACAGCAGTAATGGGTGATAATACAACACAGAATTTTCTGAAACCTTAGAGAGATTTTAAGAGGTCACAAGATTCTCTTGTTTTTGTTGTTATGCAGGGGTGGCCAACCTTTCAACATGAATGCTCCTGGACCTTTAATGGTTGTATAGGTGGGGGCATTTCAGCAGGTGCAGCTGAGCACCATCAGCACTTGCAGCTGCCAAAATTCTGTCTTCTACACAACTCTTAAGACCTCAGAGGTCTTAATGGAAAGTTGGCCATCCCTGTTAGAGACTAACAGAGCTACCCCAATGGTCATAATTTAAGACCTCTTCAGGAACTAATCCATACATACAAAAATCATGTAGTGAGGGCACACTTCAACAAAGGAACCACAGGGAGATTCCAGCATGAAACGGCTGAATTATCATTTAGGTTGGCTTCTATTCATTTGAGCTTAAATTTTAGACAATGGTTTCCATTCTCACTGCAGGTGTTAATTAATCAATTTGTTAATATATCTCTATATGTCATTTCACAGGACCATCTCCGAAAGGTAGACAGCTGCCGGCAAGGGTCCATTGCTCCAAAAACGCTCTCAGTTTACATTGAACGCAAAAGGTCAGAGGTAGTGAGAGACCATTCTCGTTTGCATGTCTCCCACATTACAGGAGCCCCACTGTTGGTGCCTTGTCTGAGGGCCCCCAAATCTTGACTCTCTTGTCCCCTAGCCCAGTGTTTCCCAAACTTTTTCAACCTGCGGCTCCCTTGACCATTAGCGACCATTGGCCGTGGCTCCCCATTACATTATTTTGATGCCTACTGATTGGCATTGCACTGTTTTCTGAGAGGATTCCGTGGCACTCTGCGGCTCCCCTGGCTGGTTTCCGCAGCTCCCCTGGGAGCTGCACCTCCCAGTTTGGGAACCACTGCCCTAGCCCAACAAATGTAGGGGGAAAACAGCAAATATAAAATCAAGAATGGCTTTTGAGCACAAATGGTGGAATTTGACCACATTAAAGAATTGCCTAGTGGCTAGATTATGATTTAATTCACACCAGCCCCGTTCAGTACTGTACACAGACATTCAGCAAACACATAGACTTTATAATGACTGATCTGCTGTGAAATCTTTGTGCAAAAGAGAGGAATGATAGATCAATTCAAGAGAAACGTCTATCCCAAAAGTAAGCAGTGAGTTTAATGTGCATTTGTAGTAAATCTTCTGTACATTTTGTTTAGAAAAAAATATACTACAGAGAACAATTAACTTAAAAGGATCAAGTACATGTGGGAAGGAAGATTATCAGAAGAGAATGCAGCTAAGGAAATGTTTTGCAGATGTACTGCATTTAAATTAATAAAATCTCATTAGGTTTTATGTTTGCCAATAATGGCTGGAAAAGTTACCATACATTGTAGGAACAATTACCCAAATCTTCACTGTCTCATTAGGTTTGTCATACTGTTTTCATTATAATACATTAGAACTTGCAAGTGAGCCTTCAGTAATGACATATTGTTCCAATTCGCCTTTCAGCAGGCTCTAAGATATTTTAGTATTTGTGTTATAAGCCAGCAGGTGTCTTCACTTTGCTTTTTTTCCTCAATCAGTTTTATACACAGACTTCCAGACACAGAAAGGAATGTAAAAGGGCTTTCAACAGCCACGTAAAAATGAGTCTGATTAGAGTGAAGCAGAATGCACACTATTTTTATGTTTTGATGGTAATTCAAAGCACTAAGAATGTGCACCTTTGGAGTAGATGCCGATTTCTGTGTGTTCTCTTACAGAAAGCACTATTTAACGTAGACAAACCATGTGATGATTAAGTTTGGAGAAATTCATATAACAAACACAAAATGCTGATTTGAATATCTAAGGATTTATGAACAATATTGTTCCCACTTCGGTGGGAACAATAATCAGCCTGGGAGCTATTAAGGCTAAATATTCCACTGAATAATCTTTAAAAACGCTTGGAAGGTCCTTGTTAACCATTGGCAGCAGTGATGCATTTTATTCAGAAGCAATGAAGGAAAGGTGGCTCTGCCTTTGCATCTTGAACCTCCAATTCAGTGTGCTTCTAATAAGAGGATGGACATTTATGTTTTAGACATTCCAGGAAATGGTTCGTTCTTGCATGGCCAAAAAAGACTTTGAACATCATTTCAAAAAAATTACTGCTATCCCTGCATTTTCATGTAGCATTTCAAGACCAGCACAGGCAATTCAGACAGCTGCCTGGGGTGGGGTGGCATAATTCCTGGAGCTCCAGGCTAATCTGGAAAATCCTCTAGGATGGTCAGCTGGAAGCCGACTGATCCCAAAGCCATTGTATCTGGCCTATGGAGAAATTTTAATGAGGGTATGGTAGAAAGGTTAACCTGCATTTTCACTTGGAAAGGAAAAATGTGTTCAAATCGTAAGAGTTCACGCTTCAACATCACATCTTTGTGTGATATTTTTATGTAATGTTTGAGCACCACCACCATGCATATATTCCATTATTACAAGGCTAGACAGTACCAGTTTTATTATGAAGTTTGACTTCATCTGAAGGGGTAGGTTTTGTGTGACAAAATATAGTTCTAGCCCACAAACCACTGCCTGGTAAATAGAATGAGCCTAAGGTAAAGGGAAAGGTGACCCCTGGCAATTAAGTCCAGTCGTGTCCGACTCTAGGGTGTGGTGCTCATCCCCATTTCAAAGCCGAAGAGCCAGCGTTGTCCGAAGTCATGTGGTCATGACTCCATGGTCATGTGGCCGGCATGACTCTCCTTGCCGCAGCGCATAGCATGTGTCTGGAACAAGGAGCGCTGTTTACCTTCCCGCAAGCGGTACCTATTTATCTACTCACATTAACATGCTTTGGAACTGCTAGGTTGGCAGGAGCTGGCCAAGCAACGAGAGCTCACCCCGTCGCGGATTCGAACTGTCAACCTTTCGATCGACAGCTCATGGTTCAGCGGTTTAACCCACTGCGCCTACCAAATGTAAATGTCAGGGTTGTCACTAGGGTTGATGACACCTGGGGCGAGATCTCATGGTGTCACCCCCACGGATGTCCTCTCACACCACATGATGTGGAGGCCTCCTGGGAAATGCAATCCTCACATGAGTTGCAGTGGGGATCAGGAAAAAACCCTTTTCTACCAGTGGTGCGTTTTTGCATCACCAATAACAAATAGTGTAGAATAGAAAGCCATTTTGATGTCACCCCTCCCTGGGGTGACACCCAGGCACAGTCTGCCCCCCCTCCAATGCCCCCAACATAAATTGCCAACTTGGCCATAAGGGGAGCATTTTCCCCACAAAATTCCAGAACTTTGGGAGTACAGAATCTAAGACACAACTATCTGCCTCGGTTTTCCTGATTGGAAAATTGCTTCCCCCCTCCCCACATGTGTGGAAGGAAACACTCTTGGGAGGAAATACAACTGCTTTCTCTCTGAGCACCCTCTGCCCCAAGAAGTAGCAAGTTAATTTTAATCCCATATACAGCAAAATAAATTAAGCTACTCCTTACACCGACTATCATGGGTGAGGGGAATGCTGCCTGCCCTTCCACCTGGGCTCTGTAACACCCCTCAGCCATGGCTTGAAACTGACCTCACCACCAGGCTAAAACCAACCCTGCCAGGTAGAACTGCCACCACCCCTTTCTGCCAGTTCTTCAGCCAGGGGAAGCCAAGGACCAACAAGCATCCCAGCTGCTGAGAGAGGCCAGAGACTCACAAGCCACTTCCTTCCCCAGTGTACTGGCCAAAATACAGAACTGTAATGTGACTTCTGTGGTCAAGACAGAACCAAGATTTCCCCAAACAGTAAGCAAACTTCAATGAGGTTCATTATATAAGTTTATTAGAAAGAAAAAAAAAAGATAGCAGCAAATTTAAGAATGCAGTTTAAGAACACAGCAGGCAGACAGAAAATAACCAGGTTAATTCTCCTAGCTAAAAATCTAGCTGACCTCACCTTCAGGAATATAGCTTCAGAGCTTGCACAGAGTGCTAGAAACACCCCTCACCATGGCCAACTGCCAATATAAGTCCAGCAAATGGGAGGCAACTAACATACCCCTTCCAAGGATTTCGAAGGCTGTTGAAATACACTCTCACCCACTTCCCAACCTGAAGAACACAGCTGAAACCAATTCTTATTTATTTATTTATTTATTTAAAACAATTATATCCCGCCTTTTCCTATGCCGAAGGCAAATGCCCAAGGCGGCTTACAACAGATTAAAATGCATAATTTAAAATACATAAAATAAGTTTAAACAATACATAACGATACATAAACAAATTTAAAAAACAATAAAATCCACGGGGGGGGGGGCGACAGTATGGAGCAGAGAAGCAGCATGGCAGATCATCTTGAGACACAGACCACAACCCATCACCCAAACGCTAGACGAAACAAAAACGTTTTGAGCCCTCACCGAAAAGTCATGAGGGAGGGGGTGGTGGTCTTAATTAACAGTTCAGGTTATCTGGACCTTACAAAAGTCTAAACAATCAGATAACACAGGTGCTTCTCATGAGATGAGACAATCCCAATGGCCAGTTTACTCCCTGTCAACAGAGCTTGGAAAGGTCACAGCAATTTGATAACCTTAATGGGTGGCTGTTCTTATAGATTTTACTGCCTTTTCTCCAGCAAAGATGACACAAGCTTTTCTTACCAGATAGCAACTCAAAATGGAGCCTCAAATTCTCTACACCAAGAATTCCTCCTCTAAAGCCCACTTGTCTGATTCACTTCAACTTCTGTATGATGGTCATCATTTCTTGTGCTTATTACTCCATTAATACTCCAGGGCCTCCCAGGCTGCTCTAACATTACAGGATTTCTTAATTTATTTCTCAGTGCTCTGGGTTTTTTTTCCTCAGTCTTAATTTGTGCATGGACTTTAATTAATATCTTCCATCATGGTTCACAGATTTGGCAAGCTTTTATTAAAAGGGAAAAAATGCAAATTTGCTCACCTAGCAAAATTTCATATACTTTCTTTCTTGGAAAAAAAAATCCATTACTGAATCCTGCTATGAATTTGAGAGTTAACAATGATGCAATCCTTTCTTTTAAAAATATTATATTAAACAAAGCAAGTAAAAAATGACCTGTGCCTGTTTCAGGTTTGATATAGGACTTTTTTTCTTTTTTTTTTACATAGGAAGACCAAATATTTAACCATTTCTAATAAATATTTTGAAAATTTGGACCTTAAAAAAAGACTACAAAACAACCTGAGGGAGGTAATGCAATTTACAGTACAATCCTGTGTAAGGATACATGGCTGGTTTAAAGTGACAGCCGCTATATCCTATGCCATTCCCAGGCTGCCCCGGGATAGCCCAGGAGCACCTCGGGAGAAGGGGACATTCCATCGTCCCGTTCCCTGGATGTAAGGAAGCCCAGGGCCTATGGGCCTCCTCGGATGTACGCCAGCACTGAAGCTGTTGTATATCCAGGGAGACTGTGTAAGGCTGACCCAGGCTGGGAAGGGGCTTAGGATATCAGCGGAGCGTGCCACCGATATCCCTGCCCTCTCGCAGCCTGGGCCGGCCAATGGCTACCCTGGCTGCTCTGGCCGCCCATTCTCGCCCCTGCACCAATCGGTGCAGGACTCACCTCTGTCGGCGGCCACAGGGTCTGGAGGGCAGCACAGTGAAGGCTGCCTGCCCACACGCCGGCAGCCCTTAGTCCTGAGTCATCACAAACGTGCTTTACGGCATATTTGCGACACTTTAGAGCAGCGGAGCACGCGCTCCGCCACTCTAAAGTTACACAGGATTGGGCTGTTATTCACATACATGTCCATACTATTTCCAGAGTGCTCAATGAGCAAAATTTTATTTTGCTAGAATGTTTAGTGTTGAAAGAGCAGAGTCTATTCGGAATATTCATTTTTTAAACATTGAATGTGTATAGAATTTCCTCCTCTTTCCAGTTCTCCTTGCCCCTCAACTGCTCTCTTGCAAAAGCAACAACACCATCCTTTGCCACTTCATACTCGCAGTGGCATCTTGAAATCAACCTAGGCAAACTGACAAGGGGTTGGTTCAGATGACACTGCCCCTCACATTTGTTGCTAATAAGGCCTGTTGCTAATAAGGCTTTGCTAGTACCCATGGTGAACTGAGCATATGTTCCAAACCTTCTCCAAATGCACGGACATTGCACATTAGTTAAAACAATGCAGAAAGCATTTGGTAAGAAGATTGAAAACTACTGTTCTAAGACCAATTCAAATTACTGAAGACTTTTGTTTCATTAATTTCAGTAAGATCCATTCTGTTGAAGCATTTGCAAGATATGGCTTTAGCCCCAATTGTACCTTGCGCTGCTGGGAGTAGCTTTCTGGCAAAGCAAGGCCCTATACGGCAAATATGAAAGCCAGGGTGAGTCCAGGCTGCCGCCACAAATAGACAGCAGTGTACGCAGCAGCAGCTCCAGAAGCCTCCATCGGCACTGGTAAGTTGATGGCGGAGGTGGGTCATGAGAAGGGAGGGGGAAAGCAGGGGTAGTTTGGGGCTGGAACAGAGGGAGGGCAGGGGGTGGGGTAGGGTGGGGTGGAGAAGGGAGTGGTGGATCTCAGCAGCACCAACATGTGCCTGATCCTATCCCTGCTTCCCTAGGCCCTTTTCTCTCCTCAGACATACGTCAGCAAAATGGCTGACATATGTCTGAGGAGACCCATAGGCAATTCGGCAGCCTACCAGGGGGTACGTAAAATACAGTATATATTTTCTTACCAGGGGGTAAGAAAAAAAATATGTTTGCTTACTCCTGCTGGCTGTCCAATCACCCTCTCCCACCATTGGATGCAGTGTGTTTGCCAGCGTAGCTGCAATTGTGCAAATGGTGGGCGATAGGATTGGGTAGTCTGGTAATGTCCATTTTAGCAGACTATTAACATGTTATCCTTACTTTTTGCTTTACCAGTATCACTAGAAACACCATTCTCTCTCTCTCTCTCTCTCTCTCTCTCTCTCTCTCTCTCTCTCTCTCTCTCTCTCTCTCTCTCTCTCTGTGTGTGTGTGTGTGTGTGTGTGTGTGTGTGTGAGAGAGAGAGAGAGAGAGCATAAAGAATGGAAAAGCCTACAAAAGACTACAAAAACATTAAATAAATGAAATTGCTTATAGCTGATAGTGAGTTACAAGTTCTGGAGACTATAGGACAGAACTGTGAAATAACTCATGGTGGCCTCTGGTGCTAGTAAGTTATGAGATGTTCAAATATACGAGAAACCCTGTAAGTTACTGGAGTCTATATCATTACTTCATTATAGCTAGGGACATATGAAATGGCTGAGATTCAGTTCACACTCTTCTAGATCAGTCATAAAACTTAGCAAATCAGACCTGTATTGATTTTGTACCAGTCTGGGTGTTGGCATCACTGTATCCATAGGAGAAAAATGTAGAATTTTGTTTTCTTTGTGTTCTTGTGAGTACAACAGGTTAGAAATAATGGCCAGTACTTCCAGAAGACATAGAAATGTCTACTTTTAAATGTTACCCTGTTTACACTAACTGGTTATGTTAGCCTTAAGGTGTGTATTTAACTTCATCTCCTTTTTCACAGTAAAATTTTGATCTATGAAAAAACGATGAATAAGAAACATCTTAATAAATGGAATTTTGAATTATTTTTACGTATAGTCTCATCATGTTTTCATTTTTGGGAGAGCCAACGCAATACATACACACAATACATTTTATATTTGGGAATCAATTTTCTGATACACAAAATGCACAGAATTATGATGAACATCTAGGAGTGTCAATTGCAGGTTTTCTCCTTCAAAATACAGGAAAGCAGGAAAGATTCAGGATTGTTGCTGTATTTTGAAGGAGAAACCTCTCTCTCTCTCTCTCTCTCTCTCTCTCTCTCTCTCTCTCTCTCTCTCTCTCTCTCTCTCTCTCACACACACACACACACACACACACACACACACACACACACACACCATGACTGGATTGATTCTATATACCTGCATTAAAGGACATTGGTTCCTGAGTACAAAACGTTTTGTGTGAGACAGTGTTAAATAAACCTCAGTTTCCAAAACGTTTGAGAAGCTCACCGTACATGATTACCCAAACACTGAAACCAAACACGGTTTCTTGATGATCTATTTCAGGGAGAAGAAGTAATCGATACAGTCTGGCCATTCACTCTTACCCGCAGAAAAAGGGCAGTCTCAATTTCACATGATGAAGACAGTGCACAACGGCACTCAGCAAGGGCCAATAACACTGTAAGTTAAGTGTCCTGAGCACGACAAAAGTATCCTTGCTGCTGTATTGCAGCATCTTCACTGTACAGCCGTAGTAGCCCCTGCCCTTTGTTGCCTACTACCAGTAGCATCTGCTGCTGTCACTCTCCGCCCACCCCATGCCTAGATCACCACTCAGTGGCAACCAAGTTTGCACCCAGCCCTGCCAACACACATCTCCCTGCCTCACATGCTAAGCAAGGTTGGTATAGCTTATTAGGTTAAAATGGACCTCAATTTAACAGAATCTGTTAAATTGGAAATAACGGATGTAGTCTGCTTCTTTAAAAACTAGGAATAGAGGGTTTGCGCATGCACATGTGCATTGTGTGCATAAATGCATTCAGATTTAGTGAGCTTTCAGCATTAACGGACACCCCTTCTCCCCTATTAGTCCATTAAATTGAGGATTCCAATGCTGTTGTAAAATGTGTGTTTTTTTTTAACCCATTTGGTCCCGCGGTATGATTTCCCCAGAATTCCCAAATGTCAGTTTCAATCGAGTTTCACTGTAATTTTCTCAGCTTTGTAAAATGGTTCGTGTCTAAGCCTTTGTCTTTTGCTTCTTCAGCTGTGCACGGTCATTGTGTAAGCATCTGCTAGCATGTGTCCACAGTGACCTCTAGGAGCTGCTTCACATACATACATATTCATCACTTGAGGATGACACTTGAGGATTACATAGAAAGTGATAACTTGCATGCATGAATGAGCCGTCATCGATATATAATATGGCAAGGTAGAAGGTTCGTATGTCTTCGCATCACAGTCAGTTCAATGGATGTCAGTTCACGTGCTCAGCTGCCAGTCATCAGTCAGGGCAGTCTTTTCACACATTCTACCATCCTGCTGGTATCAAGGCCTGGTTCATACATGTATGGATGCATATCATTTGATTTCTCTACATGCGTATTGTACACGTGATGACTGGCAGCTGAGAGTGTGAACTAGCTCCACTGGAAAGCACTATAGCGGTACCGGCACGTTAAACAGTACCTGGATACTAGGTGGTATGGGGGGGGTGGACCGCCTCAGTGTCACCCCGGGAGGAGTGACACCAAAATGACTTTCTATTCTCTTTGTTACTGGTAGTATGAAAACACACCACTAGTAGAAAATGGGTTTTAAATTTTTCCTGATCCCCGCTGCGACTTGCGCAGGGATCACATTTCCCAGGAGGCCTCCACAGTGTGTGGTCTGGTACGGGAGAGAGATCTGGTACGGGAGAGAGATCCATGAGATCTCACTCCGGGTGTCACCAACCCTAGTTGGTGCCTGGATACGATCATAGTTAGTCTACTCAATATGACTGTACTGTATAGACCCTACTGTATGTAGAGTCTATACTCTGTATGTAGAGTCAATAGACTCTACTGTATGTAAAGGTACAGTTAGTCACACATTCCATTTCATGCGCACACAATGTACATACAGTTAGTCACACATTCCATTTCATGCGCACACAATGTACATACAGTTAGTCACACATTCCATTTCATGCACATACATACCTGGGCACCAATGTTCATAGATTGTTGATCTGTAAAAATGAATTTGGTCATTACAGTCATTAACATGGAAATATGTACCCAGACAGACAGCTGTATCTAGTGGCAGATATTCTGTACCTGGGTAGAGCATAATGTGTGAACAGCCATTATATGTGAAGTGATTAAAAATGTTCACTTATGTTAGCTATGCAATGGCCCATTCACACATGCAAGTTATCGCTTGACATGGCAATAATTAATCGTGATAGTAATCATGTGTCTACGGATCAAATGATGTATGTGTGATCAGGCTTAGGTTTTCCTGTCTTCTCTCCTCTTGAACGTATCTATCCAACGTCTTAAAAAAATTAAACACCTAATTATCTTACTCATGAGCTTACACATCAGTGTAAATTTATGACAATAGTACATTTGTTCATTAAATTTATTCAAATATTTTGACGGTCTCTATGAGCATACATGATTGGGTAACTTTTATGTTGTTCATTTTGTTCTGTCTTTTAGCTCTATATTTATTACATTTTGTTCTACAGATTCTGTATTTTATGTGTATTTTTTGCATCCCAATTTGTTTTTGTGTTTCTGTCCTCTGGTTAATTTCTCGCTGTTCTAGAGGTGAACATCTTATGATTTACTTAGTTTACTTTGCAGTTAATCAACTGCTAGCAACATAGAGAACAATTTGTTTCTTACAGATTGTATTTGTGAAGTATGTTTGGAATGTTTTCTTAATTTACAGTGTATTTTTCTTTATCTTCTTTCCTGGGTGGCAGTTCTGGCATGTTCAAGCTGCTTTCTCTGCTCTCTCTGCACGTATAAATCCTTTCTAAAATGCATTTCCTCCCCCCCCCCAGTATATATTGCTTTTGGTGTGTCTTTTTACAGGCAAACTCCTGGATGCTTTTAATTCTATGGAATATCAAATCATTCCAATACATTTAATGTATCTGTGACATATAATCAGCATTTTTCTTCTTCTTTGGATGCAAGTTTCTGACATCAATATAAAATTATAAACATCTAATCCCCAACAGATTCAACATGAATTTCATGGCCCAATCCTATCCCCTGCCAGTCCAGAGTATGCAGTACCGCCAATGCTACGATAGGGGGCAGCAACCAGACGATCTGGGAGAAGTAAGTAAAAACCTTTGTTACTTATTGCTTCATAGACTGCCTGGCTGTCAATGGGTCTCCTTGGAAACTATGACAGTTCTTTTGCTGGTGTACGTCTGAGGAGAGTCAGGGGTCTGGGTGGGGAAGAAGGCTGCTGCCGCCAGGATTCTCCTCCTCCTGCCTCCTGTCCAGCTCGATCCCCACCCCAATCCTCCCCGTCTACCCTCGCAGCCACCATACTTGCTCCTGTGGGTGTCTGGGATCCGCTGACAGGTGCACTGAGCCTCCGGCCATTTGCACTGGCTTGACTGCTCCTGAGTACATGATGGCAGCAGCGTGCCTTTTGCACCATCATAGCAGGTCTTACAGCAGCAGATCATGAGATCTGCTGCCATAGGCCCTGCATAGGATTGAGCCACCTGAAACACTAAAGAGCTAGGTCTTGTTATGCCAGGTTTCAGTGTGACCATTGGTCCCAGGGCATGGTCTGAGAGCACACAATGCACCCACCTTGTTGAAGATAAGCAGATCTGGGTCTGCATGGGACACCACCTGGGAACCCAACGTACAACACCTTGAATTTCACCCCTGAAGATATGTAATAAATATGTTGTGTAAGTTCAATTAAGACTAAACATAAATGCTACCACTTCATATTCAAGCGTGGACAATGTGCACACATTGAGAGCATGAACAGAAGTTTTTGCACATTGTTCAGTCAACATGTGTAGTCTGCAAGTGATACTGCAGATGTGGTCAAGCAGGCAATGTCAGTTGGCATGCTGGACAAGCAATGAATGTATTCTTCACTAGGAGACTATATGCATGGAAAATGTACAAAATTAACATAGGGGTTATGCATATCGACTGAGCAATTTACATACTGTCTGTTATCAGTCAGCTTTGTCCAGTATTGATTGGTGATTATCCATATTGACTGGAAAATGTGCAAAATGTCTGTATTTTTTACACATTCATGCCTCCAAAGTTTTCATGCCTCAAAATGTAGATGAAGCTTCCAGCTCCAAATCCAGCAGAATAGCATACAGTATTTGATGACTTGTGACCAGAGCCATCCCAAGTTTGGGGGAAAAAACAAAAACAAAGGAATGTTTTCACTCCTCCCATGGTCCCCACCAACCCCATGATTAAGCTCAATCTAGGAACAATCTAATAGACCATCCACCTAGGTACCTCACCGTCAAGTGGATAGAGAAACAAAGGCAGAACCCAGAAAGGATCCTTGACTAGCAATAAAGCAGTGTTTTCCAACCTTTTCGGCCCGCATACCACCTCTGGCCAGCAGCATACCACCGTAAGAAAGTGTTGATGATGTCATTGGCACTTCCTTCTGGGTTTGTGGCCAGTCAGAGCTCGGAAAAGGAAAGAAAAGGCAAGGTAAGATGCAGGGGAGTGCGGGAGGACAATCCCCGGCACTTACAGCCTGCACACTCGAGCTCCGCCAGTTTATCTTGGCCGCCGGCAGTCCATGTACTACCAGCCTGTGGTCTGCATACCACCAGTGCAATAGAGGATTTATTGCAATGGAGGATCTCCTGATTGAGTCACCACATCTCAGGATCCCACAGGATTCTATGGGGCAAAAGACTATATAAACTCTTGGCTTCAGGGCCTTGTGTTGTTCATTCCCTGGTCCATTTGTTGCACCCTACCTTATTATTATTATTATTATTATTATTATTATTATTATTATTATTATTATTATTATTAACAGTATTTATATACCGCTTTTCAACAAAAAGTTCACAAAGCGGTTTACAGACAAAATCAAATGATTAAATAGCTCCCTGTCCCCAAAGGACTCACAATCTAAAAAAGATGCAGAACATCACCAGCAACAGCCACCAGAAAAGACACTGTGCTGGGGTGAAAGGGGAGCAGTTACTCTCCCCCTGCTAAATATAAGAGGAGCATCAATTGAAAAAGTGACTCTTGCCCAGTTAGCAGGGGTGCAACCTTACTGTTGGTTCGTGGCATTTTAATCTGCTGTTGCTGCAATAAGCCACCCCTATCCCAGCTTCCATCTGAGAATCTCCATTCCAAATGGCACCCAGGATTGGTAACACCCCGCAACCGGCCTTTCCAGCCTTCTCTCCTTCCAAGTGCTACTGAAGCTGCTCAGCCAATGCAGGCAGGTCAGCTGACCTTGTGGGCCACTTCTTTTCCTCTTCCAGCACCCTTCCTTCCTTCCTTCCTTCCTTCCTTCCTTCCTTCCTTCCTTCCTTCCTTCCTTCCAAAAAAGGCATCTCGGCTCTCTTGTCCTACCAGGCTACTTCCTTATTTGCAAGTTAAGTGCTTGCTTCATAGCCCTCTTTTAGTCTTTTGCGACCCAAGGGAGATTTGTGCAGTTGGCCCTTTATTGCCCAACCCCTGCAACTCAACATTCTTAAGCCTCACCGAAACCGGATGTGTAACCTTGGTCAGCAGTGCAACCTCGCCGAAGACCCTCCAACACCCCACAATTTTCATTGTCTTTGTGTATTTGTGTGTGTGTGTGTGTGTGTGTGTGTGTGTGTGTGTGTGTGTGTGTAAAAGCTTTTCCTGAGTTACTTTCTCCTCCCCTGTTTTTGTTTCTCCTCCTAACTGCTTTCCTCAGGGCTCCATTATTGTGTGAACAATGTTCAAAGTTGTGTGCTGTAGATTCTCCTGTCTAGATGATGTGTGTGGAAGCAAGTTAGACCCACTTTGAACCCCCTTTTTGGTTTTTGAGCACCTTAGTCTCCTCACCTCCATTTTGTTTCACCACAAAATTACAGTCATGCCATTGGCCATTACATTGGGTTCCTGCACATAATTGTCCCCCCCTTCCCATGGGTGCATGTTTCATGTGTTAAAAAAAAAAAAAAAGCACTCCCAGTAACAAGGGGAAAGTATCAAGACTTGGCCTGGCTTCAAACCAAGCTGCAGCTTCAAGATTCAAATGCAAAAAATGCAGACAAGGATCAAAGGGGCCAGAGGCAGCGGGCAGGATCAAGACAGGCTAAAGTCACCTTGGAAAGGCGGGATATAAATATTGTAAATAAATAAATAAATAAATAAATAAAGTCATGTGACAGGTTGGGTAGATGGGGATCATAAGGACCAGAGTAAAAAAAAAGTAGCTATCATCAGGCTTGGGTCACTCACCAAAGGAATCGGTCAAGCAAGAGCAGGACAGGACATGGCTGGGCTAGACTGGGAAAAGCTCCTCTGCTACTCTGAGGGCCCAATCCTAGCCAACGTTTCAGTGCCAATGCAGCCGTGACAATGGAGCGCGTGCTGCATCCTGCGGTGGGGGTGACGTCACGGAGGCCTCCTCAAGGTGAGGGAACGTTTGCTCCCTTACCTCAGGGCTGCATTGCGGCTGCATCGGTGCTGGAAACTTGGATAGAAATTGGGCCCTAAGTTGCTTAGGCTGAAGAACCTCAGCCTGAAGCAATTGTTATATAGAGCAGGCCAAGTTGCTGTTGACTCATCAGTTTCCTGGGACAAAAGACGACCAGTACCAGCTCTGGCCATTATGGAGGGGGGAGGGAGGCATTACAGTGCAGCAAAAAATCCAGCTGTTTGGACTGGGATATGCCTTGGTGGCACTGGGAGTAAAGTGCCCGAGCCCCGCAGCAACTTACAGACACACTCAAGAATCACAGCACTTTATAGGCAAGTGTATAGTGGGGACCCCAGTAGTGCAATGCATGTTTTGCATGTCCAAGAAGACGTCCATGGGGCTCCCAAGCAGTCACCCATCCAGACAGTAACCAGACCTAGAACTGCTTAGCCTGAGCCAAGTGCCTGTGTCCCATATGTTCAGGCCGTACCCTAGTTCCAAACTGTATTGGACTAAGATGCTTGACTAGATATACCGTAGTTCTTTGGGAAAGCCTGGCCATTTGTTTGGATGCCATATTGTGTACAGACTACTCAAATGAGCAGGAATTACACAGCAGTATGTCTCAAAACAGATCAGATAAGTTCCAGCTCTGCAAACAGTGGATCACATCGACTGAACCATGAACATTAAAAACAAATGTACACAGAAATTGAGAGAGGCGATGAAAACAATTTGGAGATGATTTAAGTTGCCTCCACCTAATGGAGCTTCAGTCTGGGTCCAAATATGATACAATTATATTAAAGACCAGTAGTGTTGTTGTTTTTTCCCTCCCTTTTCAAATGGCTGCTTTCCATCATGCTTCTGTGCCTTCTCCCAGTGTGCAGGCCAACATCAGCTACTATTAAGGAGTTTTCATGCGTGTAAAATAATATGATTTCACAATGATTACATATTCACTCTACAGCTGGCTGAGTTTTTACATCTCCATTTGTCATTGACTATTGTGTCCAATTAAATGATTAGCTTTTAAAAACTGCTGCACATTATGAGAGTGAACTTGTGTTCCATTGCACTGAGTGATGCAGAAACAAACTCATTACAGCATGTAATTCACCCATATTAAATAACAAACAGATGGCTGCTGTAAATGAGAGCTGTTTTTTCTCTTCAAAAGTGCCAGGGAAAAGGTGTTTTTATTTATCTTTGTTTCCAGCTTCTTTCTGTTTTCTTGACAAGTGGGCAGCTGGCTGCTGAGGTTTTCAATTGGTGCAGAAGAATGAAAAGCCGGTTTCCATTAATTTCCCCATAAAATAACTCTTTGAATCATTCCCGTTATAATGCATGTGCAGTAGCAAGCTGCTGCTTGATTAATTCACTTATTATGAAGATTTCATCTTTTATAAGAGGGCCTGCAGGTAATTTATCTTGTTTAGTAAGATTAGAAAAATGTAATTATCTTGATACCTTTGGACCCCTCTCATTTTAATTGTGTTCCCATAAATTTCAAACATAAAGATGGAATTTTGTTTCTTTCTCCATTTTTTTGCACACCACTGTTCCAACATGTGATTGGAAAATGCACTGTAAGTTGTGTATTAAAAAGTTATGAATTCAAATACATTTGAGTTGTAGTAGCAGAAGACTCTCCGAGATCAACATCCATTGGTGGGATCTTCTCCAGATACCTGCCTTTCTTATTCCCTTGTCATGGAATCAAAACAGGTTGAGTTGAAGGCAGGGAACAAAAATTCAGATCTTTTTAAAATATACTTTTTATCAATCATGTATGTCTCAAGGACAATTTATTTATTTATTTATTTATTTATTTACAATATTTTTACCACGCCTTTCTCCCCAAAGGGACCCAAGGCAGCTTACAACAAAAAGAAAATACAGTGCAAAAAGTACAATACAACAATAGTCACAGTTTAAAACAGTAAAAAACAGTTAACGAAAATAAAAACAGTATTTAAAAATCGATTAAAAAAGATTATTACAATTAAAACAAAGCATAAAAACAGCAGCACCCCATCTGTACCAGCAGGATGTTAAAAAAGGCATGGGCTCAGAAGACCTCTTTGAAGGTTTTTAGGCCTCGCCGGAAAGTGTCCAAAGAGGGAGCAGTTCGTAAGTCAAAAGGGAGGGAATTCCATAAGGTTGGTGCCACTACTGAGAAGGCACTATTTCTGGCCGCCGCCCCTCGCACCTCCCTGGGCGACGGTACCCGCAAGAGGGCCTTCTCTGATGACCTAAGGAGACAGGCCGGACTATATAGAAGTAGGCGGTCTCTCAAGTATCCTGGCCCCAAGCCGTATAGGGCTTTAAAGGTCAAAACCAGCACTTTGAATTGGGCCCAGAAACGAATCGGCAGCCAGTGCAACCGTCGGAGGAGCGGCCCGACAGAGTCGAACCGCCTACCTCCAGTGACTACATGGGCCGCCGCATTCTGCACTAATTGCAATTTCCGAACCGTCTTCAATGGCAGCCCCACGTAGAGCGTGTTACAATAATCTAATCGCGATGTCACTGTGGCATGGATCACCGTGGTCAGGTCTGCACGATCTGGAATGCAGAAATCTGCTTTATTGTTGTAAATCAAATAAAAATGACGTTTCTTTGGTTGTGCCATTGGTGCTGAACAAATGCCAATAACTATAAGTTATAACTGTTCAAAGAAGCTGTGCACCTTCCTTATAAATCTGCTCAGCTACTCTGGAGACTTCTACCTTCTCCATAGAGTAATGGTTATTAGATCTAATTCCTTGATTCTAGCAAGGATCTCAGAAGATCCTGGTTTCAGGCTCGTCCAGTCCTGTCTTCTACTGAACTAGTAGGACTCAGGGCATTCTGAGAAGAAGAACCATTGAGTACTTTTTGTGTCATGAATACAAAAAGAGATGATGATGCAGAACTGTAATTCAGGGTTGTAGTAAGTTAGCAAAGTCAGCTGCTCACCAAAGGGAATTCAGAATGGCCACAAGGGTAGCGGGGTGACCAGGTAAGGCCCTGGATGCCCTGCCCCTCACCTGTGACCAATCTGCAGGAGGGACCTGGAATAGCAGTCCCCATCCCTCGCGTTGTCGGGGAGGCTTGCCCAAAGACAAACCCTGCACTATTAGCGCGGGTTCGGCATTAGCTTTCATTGAAAGTTCCCCCCCCCATTAAAATAGTGTGTGGGAGTGCACAATCAAATCGATGGCACAATCAAAACCATGTCAGGTGCAGAGTACTAAAGCCCCCCCGAACCCCACCACATTTTCATCATGTTTCATTTCCTCTGCCCCAACAATTCTGATAAACCAAGGTCCAGGAGACCTTTGTCAGTGGCCACACATATGAATGCTGAAGAGGTGAGTAGCCCATTAATCAGATTGACAAACAGCCCTCAATAACCTTGCTATAACTCTGGATTACTGTTCTGCATCATTCACACAATCCAGTAATGGATTTCTCATGTTTCTCTTTCCCAGGAACTTTTGTAAATTCAACCAGAAAAATGAAAATGCTATTCTCTGGAAGAAAAATAATTCAGAGCCAGTATGGTATCAATTTTGTTAAAATTGGAGGAAAAGCTATTTGCATCAGAAGAGGCTCTTGCTTTTTTTAAAAACAAATTTGGACCAAACAGTATCATTTTTTTATTTGTTGAGCTCCACTAATCATCATTACCCACTACAAGAATGATACATGTTTTATTTTGGAAAAACATATCTTTCATTTACCGGTATGTATTATAGATGTCCCATTTCTCAGAGGAAGGTGCATCTGTATTCCACACAAAACTACATATCCATCAGGCTTTTCTCAAAGCTATACAGCAGTGCCCCCCCCGTATCCGTGGACTCGGTTTCTGCATTTTTAGTTATCCACGGTTTTCAAATTCCCCCCTTCGCGCTCCCCCCCTTTTGTTAGCACCTGAAAGTTATAATACATCCTGAATCTATTCAAGCTATTCAAAATGAAGCAGCCATTTTGAAGATATTTGCTGTATCCGGGGCCATTTGCTGCATCCGGGGCCATTCTACAGCTCTACTCAATTGTAGCACCTCAGAATGCCTTGTTAAAGCTCTACCAGCCATTCTGAAGCTATCTGCAGCCATTCTATAGCTGTAGTCAATTACCACCACAGTATGTATAGGATTCGCTACTATCTGCGTGGGTATCCACGGATACAGTGGGTGACTGTCTGTATTTGGTTCTGATGCTCTCTGCTCAGCACAAAAGCCACACTTCCTAGAATGTTAGAATCCATTAAAACAGTATCAAACGACCTACCTCTCATAAAATTTCTGAAATATTCAGGAGAACAGAGCAAAAACATTACACCTTGCCTATTTTATATATATATATATATAAAAAAGCTATGACAAAGGAAATTTCTTTCCATCTCTAGTGCCAAGCTAGATCTTGAGTTTCATGACAAATGGCTGGTTCAGAACTAAGTAGATATATTCAAAATTATGATAAAGGTTTTTAGATGCAGGAGCATTCCCATGCCTTAAATCTACAGTGGGGAAGACAGTCTTATGTTCTTACTAATTTTCAAAAATGCAAAAAAAAAAAAAAAGCCAACACGGAAAAGCAGCCTTTTCTTTGCTATGAAGCATAGACTTCCCCCCGCTTGTTACTTTAGATTATATTTTATATTATATATATTATAGGAAATAAAATGAAGACCGCCACCAAAGTGGATATTTCAATATTTATTTATTTACTTACCTAACTTTTTATTCGGTTTATAACCTGCCTGATCCCAAGGGCTTAAACAGGTATCAATATGTTGATCACAAAACCCAAGTTGCTCTGATTTAACATTAATTAACACTGCTCTATCTCAACTTATCCCTTACCATCAAAAGCAAATTTGAATATGAAGGTCTTACGCAACTTTTGGAACACACATAAAACTGGTCCTTTAGTAAGTGCAAAGCTAGACGGTGAGCAGGGGATATATATGTACTGTACAGTCTACCTATAGGTATTTTTAAAAAATGAAAAACAGCACCAGAGGCAGCAATCGGGAGCAGAAGCATGCTAGGGAGGCTACTTAATCCTTTGCCTTCCTCACATTTTTACATGTTCAGAGTCACCCACCCCAGCTCCTTCCTTGAATATTTGAACCACTCTCACATATCTTTTTAACTATTTATTTATGCTTTTATTTAACAATAAATCACATGCCATAGTGTACCTATCATATCAATCATTAAGATTTGCTTCTTTTGTTGTTGTCATGTTAGCTGCAATTGTAATTCAGAAGGAAGGAAGAGAGAAAGAGAACAAGGAAAACAAAAGCTCCATTGTAACAGGAAGGAGACCCTTGAGCTCTACAGGCATTATAGACCAAAACATTGTGGTCTGTTAGGTCAATAATTTTTGAACGAAGAAAGGATTAATAGGATTTATAACCCTCCTTTCAACAGCATGTAGCTCAAGCAGCACTAATTATATTTTCATTAACCTCAGTGGCTAGTTCCTGCTCTAATAATTTAGCCCTTTTATGGACTAATCTGGTGTTTTACATGTTCAATAAAGTGTGTACACAAGCAAGATCTATAATAAATAAGTCCTTTGGGTCAAATTATGGTTGCCCCAGTAAAGATACCCTTTGCTTCTAGATAGATTTGAGAAGGGTCACCTGGAATTTGTTATCTATACTCTTTGAAGCCTATGCTGTAGCAAGTTTGTATGTGGCAGGTAGACTCTGCGAAGCTCACCAGAAGGGGATCTTTCTGTTATCAGCACAAGGAAAGGCTTTTTTATGACCTGCAATAGTCAATAGTTGAAAGGAAAAAACAAAGCAAATGGCCAATGTCTGTTCAAACTGAACTGAAATCTAAAAAGTGTCCTCTTATTTTTTTTGTGTGATATACAGAAATAAATACACAAATGCAAACTATTTGCTTTGTCAAAATCATGATATAACTTATCTTCACTCAGAACAGTTCTCTCTATCTACAGTGCAGATTGCACAGGCTGTTCAACCAAGTGATGACATTGTAAAGATCATACACAACAACTGATCACTCAATTTGCAACCAACCCAGCATTGGTACCCACCTAGTCAAGAACTGCCTATACCTGGCAAAATTCTCTTATTACATGACAGAAAATCATGTGTCAGATGTGAAGCAATTTAGTACAGTATTCTGATAGCCTTTTCGTCATTAACAATCATGGATCAGAATAAATGTGATCATTTTCCTACTTCAAGTCTACAATGTTAATGGGACAGAAAATGCTACTTTCCTTTATGGCTATGATCCAGAGACCATCACATGTAGCCAAATCCCCAAAATGGCACATTTTTAATGATTGATGGCAATGATGATGGTATAAATGGCCTAGCTCCTGCCTCACCCCTAGTCCCACCAAATTTGAAACATTGGAGGAGAGAGTTTATACAGCACTAGTGTGATACCCGCGCTTCGCTAAGGGATGTAAGTACTTTAAATCCATTTTACTCCAATAAACCTTCCTTTGATTGCAATGAATCATTTAAATGTAGCACAACTACCCTATGTCAGGCAACGCCCTGCAATTATTAAAAGTCATGGTTCCATCGAATGGTAGTTGTCACCCTCTCTGTCATGGGACATGATGGAGAACTCCTCCCAGTTGTCCACCATGTGTCTCACTCCACCGCCAAAGCAAACCAGCTGCCACCGGGAAAGATAAGTCTCCCGCTGGCGGGTGCAAGGGCCGGCCAGGCGGCGAGGGAGGACAGCAGTTGGCCGAGCCAGCCCGGGAGGGGGCGGGGATGCTGGCCGCCGCATCCCCATCCCATTTCCGGGCTCGGCAGCCATTACACGGCCTCCTCGGACACGGCAGTTCTTGAGCTGGTGGAAATCCGAGAAGGCCCATTGAGGCCTCCCAGCTCTACACCGGGGGAAACGGACAAACATCACCTTCCCCCAAGAAGACCTCCGGGCCGCTCCGGAGCAAGCATAGTATCCTGCGGGTGGTCAATTATAGAACCCTTTGTATCTGCTGTGTTTGTGGAGTTTTAACATGTTTTGGGGGCATATGGGTGTCTTTTTAAAATCTTTAGAAACTTTTACCGGTTTCTTTAAATTTTACTCCTGTAAATGTTTTGTTTCCAAGAAACAAATTAGGAAGGAAATTTCCATAACAATGCAATAATTTGAAAGCATCTATTCCCAAGAAATTATTCAAGATACTAAAAATAGGTAGAGCTCTCTTGTAACTGAGCTTTCTCTCTTTTTAGAATTGCTTACCTCATTAAAAAAAAAACTAGAAAAGATGAGCTGTTCTCCAAATAACACTTTTAAATGCCTGGCTTTCCTGAAATAAGCTTCCTTTTCTGTGCCCAGCATAGAAGTTGGATAGCTTTGTGAAGATGAAGTGGGGAATACTATAATTTGTGCCAAACTTCAATGCATGCATCTAAGGAGCCATGGGCTATTAAAACTTGCATTTGTATTATCTGTGTTTTCTCTTTCCTTAGTTTCTCACTGGTTTCCAGATGAATAATACAACAGTTGGTATGTTTGCTGTGCCGAAGGAAAATAACCAGAGAGTCCCAAATTGTTAGAAATGTCAAAAAACATACATTGATTTTTTGGGTCCCAAATTCATGTTTTTAAGTCAGTAAAAACAGATACGCTTTATTGAAAGAGCTCCAGTACAAACTGGAAGTGTAGAATTAGGCCTAGCAGAATGCTTCATTCCTTCTTCGCTAGATCTAGTCTGTGGTGAGAGATTTAGCAATTTCTCAAACCTGGGATTGAAACTAGTTCAGATTTTATCATACTAAACTGTAGAAAATAGGACACTTGGAGCAGGCTTATGGACCTTGCAAGTTAGCAAGATGATACTTTTTTCATCCTATGAGAAGTGGATGTGTTTACACAGAAAGGTGTCATGCTAATAAAAGATAGTTCCATCTACAGTTCCTAGAGTGTCTATTTTCTATGCAGTGAACAGTCAGGATTGCAGATTACAGTACATAGATAATGCCTCAGTAGTGTTTGAGATCTGACAAAGATCTTGAAAGTCAACAGAAAGAGGAGCATTGGCTGAAAACTTCAGAAGTTGTTTCATAAGAGAATGAGGGACTGTACATGTTTAGTGAAATGGTACAAGAAACCTTCCCCAAGGTCACACTTGAAGATGTTGGACACCTTTGTTACTATGAGGAGGTTTGTCTCTCTACATTTGGAACACAAATAAAAAATTGGTTAATCTACAAAAACTATTTTAGATTTTTCAAAAAATTCTGTGCCATGGCCTCTTACCCATTAATACCAGTACAATCTGGTTAATCTACTTTTAACCACACTATTAGCCCCAAAATTGTACTTTCTCAGAGATCCTGGCAGGGCATTCTTGGCAAAAGACACCCTTTGTGGAATGTTCTGCCAGCTCAGACTATCAATCTGTTGTATAGACTTTGGCACAGGCCACAGTTCAAGGGCCAATTTTAGGTCAGTTTATATTGTTCCACATGCATCATACCCGTGCTTAGATCTCATGTTCTATATCTTATTTTTATGTTGAAATTTCATGTGTATAGTAGTTAACTCGTGTCCAGAAATGTCAACCCATGTGCATTGGAATCAGTACTTTGACTCAGAAAGATTATTTTGAGTTTTTGTAGATTCTTTTCTACATTAAACAAAACATATTTTAAAAAAAAATGGGAGTGGTCCTTCTCCTTGTTCTAGTCCTGCTCTAAAGCTCTATTTCAAAATACAGAGTGGAGAACAAGGAGGAGAAAAAAAAGTAGGGAAGAGACAGGAGGTGGCCATGGCCACTTAGGCAAAGAGACATAAGACAAGACAGAAAAAAAAAACTAATGAGAAGTCTAATCAAAACAGGAGAGAGAGATTCACAAACCCTTAAACTAGGATCTGAACAGGTAACTGGTGCCCCTACTGGAGGGGATGAACACATATATCCAGAGGCGTCGCTGGAGCGCAGCGGGAAGGGCGGACCGCCTGGGGGTGACGCGCGCAATGGGTGACGTGCGGTCCGCGCGTGTACCCACGTGTCGCGCGCAGGCGGTCCTCCCTTCCCTCCGCGCTCCAGTGACGCCTCGGAGGAGGCCTCGGAGCGTCCGCCCTTGGCGGAGCTCCAAGGCCTTCTGAGGGAACCCCAATGCAAGACGTCATATTTACAAGGTTTAGCGCATGCGCAGAATGTTTGAGGGCAAATTTGCCCTCAGAAACATACTGCGCATGCACGAAACCTTATAAATATGAAGTCATGCATCGGGCCTCCCTCAGAAGGCCTTGGAGCTCCGCCGAGGGCGGACGCTCCGAGGCCTCCTCCTGCCCAAGACAGCCGGCCGGCGAGGATGTCTCCGGAGCCGGCAGCAGCAGAGGCTCCGCTGCTGTCGGCTCCGGAGACATCCTCGCTGGCCGGCCGTCGGGCGGCACGGGGGTCATTAGGGCGGCGCGCGCGCCCTCGCACAGGGCGGCGCGCGCCCTAGTGACGCCGCTGCATATATCCACACCCACAGTTACTGTACAGGTTTAGCTCTTAATATGCCGCCAACCTTCCAACAGTGGCAACCCGTGTGTGTGTGTGTGTGTGTGTGTGTGTGCATGTGAGTGTTATGTATGTTGTGGTGTACACGTATACCATGCTTGACAGACAGACAGACAGACATTTGTACAGTCCCAAACAGGAAGAAAAACCAGGAGGTTCACTGAACCTTTGGGTCAGCCATACACAGCTGATTAACTCTGTTGGTTTGGTGGATCAAGCTGAGTGGGTCAGCTTTATTTAGAAGAGAGACCCAAACTTTTTCCTTGTTTTAAATTTCCTTCTGAACGGAGGGTTATCTTATCTTTCTCTGACTGAATGTCACAATGTCAAAGGGGAAACCAGAGCCTGAGGAAGCTGAGATATTTTCTAGCTGTAAAATTCCAAAGCTTCAGGAAGTTTCTTTATTACTTAGTACTGTATGTTCTAATCAAGCATAAAGCAGGAAAGTGTCTACTATCAAAGGGCCCATAAAAAGAGTTTATGATGTTTCAGATTCAGACAACATAAAAAAGGACATATTCAAATTAGAACCACTATTATAAAGTGTGATTCTATAAGGAATCTCCATAACAGACTTAATAATGTGATTAAAGAGACAAAGTAATGGCAATATACACAAGTACTAATTAGAACATTGAAACTATTACGCCTCATGTGGGAGACAAGCCATAAAATTCAAAGAATATTTGTTAAAAAAACACACACACTATCAGCTTTTAAGTTTTCTACTGCCTCAGGCCGTGTATATGAACTTGTGGCATGTGTCAAAAATATTTAAACCAATCTGTTTGGTCCAACACTTCTTCTTTTTCTGAACTTTTTTTTTTTTTTTGCTGTGCTACAATTGGTGATACAATTGTATGACTGCAGGCTGTTTCTCCAAAGTTTTTTCAGAGTACCAGTTCAGATGAACCTACAAGCTACACAAAAAGGATGAGATCACATTTACCTGCACCAGTGACGAGGCATGCTTGTCCAAGAGGTGAGCCCACTACTATCCTTATCCTCACAGGGATATCATATTTTCATAATATCTTTTTAAAAAATCCAGCATGTGTAAGCCCAAACCATGCTGCCATTAAACTACATTTACGGCCGAATCATATGCTTACCAACTGACGTCCTAGCGCCTCTTCCGCTGGTTTTGACGGCCGTAAAGCAGTTAATGACGTTGTAAAAGGTGTTCCAGCAGCATGCTCAGTAGCATGCTGTGGGGACACTGGCGGGAAGGCTGCACTAGCGGGGTGGGGGGAATGATAGGATTGGGTTCTTAACCCATGAAACAATTGTGTAAATCATACAAACTAGACATTACCTGGAGCTCTGTGTTTAGAACTCTGCAAGTTTCTTTTCAAAAAGGACAGTCTGGATTGGCCTTTGGGTACAGAGGAGGTGGGGTTTCACACTTTGCGCCTGCACCACACTGTGACCTGATTCACGTTGCCTCCTGATCTAGACTACACCCACAAGCTTTTTGCATTGAATAGCAGGTTCAATGAAGTGAACTTTATCAAAGCTACAGTGCAGGGGGGGGGGGGCGCATAGGCATAAAATCCCTTCCCCTGATGTCAAGGCTTCAGTGTAGATTCCTCCCCAGCCCCCTCTCTTCTTTTATGCCTATTTGTGTGTGTGGGGGATTAATGTTATGGAGTTTGAAGCATGGAACTGTGGGTATTATAGTATCTAGTTTCTCACAGCCCAGGCCAAACCTATCCCGTGCTGGTGCAGCAGGGCGGCACAGCTCACACCATATCCAGCGGAGGAAGGGGAGGGGCTAGAGGTCTCCTCGGGCTAAGGGTACGTTCCCTAAACCTGGGTAAAGCCCCAGGCAGCGCTACTGGCCCCTTGGATCTGCACCAGCTATTTAGATGGCGCAAGTCCAGGAGGCCAGTGTAAAGAAAAAAGGCCTGGGAAGGGGAAAAGGATTTGGTGTGTGCCAGCACCGCCGATCTCGCCCCCTCCCAGGCCTGATCCTCCCACCCCCACACTACCCTCCTGCCCCATTACACACCCCATCTTTGCTCTCTCCCTGCCCCTGCTCTGCTCAGAGCAGCACTTACCATTTCAGCATACGTAACTCCTAGATTCAGTGCCAGCGGGACAGCACAGTCCTTCCCACCAGCGCTGACTACTCTCAGGGTATCACGCAGCGCTTTACGCCACTTTTGTGACACCCTAGGCCGGCGTAGTGGTTGCTGCGCAAGCGTTGGGCACAGATAGGATTGTGTCGTCAGACATATATGTGTGGATTTTTCATATGTAGATCCTTATGCAAATGTTTGTCCATACATGGATAGCTGACAATCCTGAAGATAATGCAGGTGCAATGTAGCAGGTGGGCTGAGCAGCTGCAATCCTGCTCCCTTATCACATGCACCCAAACCTCACTTTTGCCTCAAAAGATTACTTATTAGAAAATTATGGAAATCTACCCCATTCAGAAATTACAGTCATGTGGACACTGCCCATGAGAGGGGCAGAGTTGAGAGTATGCTGGTAAGTCACCCCCCCCCCACACACACACACACACACCGATGCACTCTATAGACAGCGATTTTCAATTTTTTTTTCTCACAGCACACTGACCTCTATGGTCTTCACCTCCTGTAATGTCACTTCCGGCTTCCGGGAGACTCTTCTGGGTCCTGTGGCTCTGTTTCTAGGGCAACTGTCTGTAGTAATGAATTGTCTGTCACTCTCCCTCCTTAGAGCCAGTGGAGGAAGAGGGACAGACAATTTGTTACTATGGACAGTTGCCCTAAACACAGAGCTGCAGAATGTGGAAGACGTTTTCAGCAATTTTCACACCTGCGGACCTTTCGCAGCACACCAATGTGCCGTGGCACACCGGTTGATAATCGCTGCTCTAAGGTGTACCCCCCCACACACACACACATGCACTGTTTGTCTGCACTGACAAATGTTGTGCCTGGGGAGGCATTCTCCCTATGATGGGTAATCAGCATTCCAGATCATTGAGAGAAAAATCTCCACAGGTGCAGTGTTTGTTAGTGACATGTTTGCAAACAGTCAGTATACACATGGAGGGACAGGAGACTGGCCTCAGGGCGCATGTCAGCACAGAGCGGGGTTTACCAGCATGCTCTTTGCACCTCTTTGCACTCATGTGGATGGGATTGTAATTTCAGAACAGGTTTCTACCTTCTCTGAAAAGAAGGTTTGCTCTCATACATCTATTTCTGCCTTAGTAGTCATTACAGGTTAATGTTTTCAATTAACCCTCTAAAATGAGATAGTAAAAGATGCAGAGGCGTCTAGCTCCAGTTCCCAAAAACCATTCCATAATTGGAAGCCACTTGGAAGCATCCTAATGCAGCCATTCATTTCCTCATATGGTATAGCTCTGCATTCATGGAGCACCTGTTCTGTCCATCCAAACCTTCACTGGGATTATGGCTGTCACTTCCTCAGGAATCAGGAGGTCTTGGACCTCCTTTGTCGGCACCAACAAATTGAGATAATATGCCTTCCTTCTACTACATGAGTACTACTTATGGCGCAATCCAGTCTAGATGTTAGACCTGCAGACAGAGGCGAAACAAGCATGGTGTCAGGCGATCACCATGGCATTGGAGCCGGGTACTGTCTGCCATAGTGTGAAGTAATGCAAAACCACTGTCTGAAAAAACACTGTGTTATAGAATTCAGTCTTTGTTTATTTGGAGCAACAGTGAGGCCCAACAGACCTGGTTAATATTTTGTATGAACTGAATGTGAACCCTGGGATATGCACCACAGAGCAGCGCTCTGCCGGCAGAGGCGAAACAAAGGTGGAGCGAAGGCAAGTAGTTCTGCAAGACTCCGTTACACCGGAGTCAGCGGCCCCTCCCCCTTGCTGTTGGAGCCATTCCAGCAGCAACAGGGGTGTGTCCTGCGTGTTGCCTTTGCTGCCAGAATGGCTCCAACAGCAAGGGGGAGGGGCCGCTGACTCCAGTGTAACGGAGTCTTGCAGAACTACTTGCCTTCGCTCCACCCTTGTTTCGCCTCTGCCGGCAGAGCGCTGCCCTGCCAGTCTAGGGTGTCACAAACATGTCACAAAGAACCACGTTGCAGCCTAGCTAGACAGGATTGGGCTGCCCATGTACTATAAACCCCTCCAAAGTCTTGAGGCAGTTGATGGATGTCTTCAACTGAATAGTACAGTCTAGTCTAGTGGCTTTTAAAAAGTCTATTCCCTGCTCCTCTCATGTAGATTTCTCTGTGGAATAATCCCTGTGCATCGCAAAAGACTGTGGTGCATATCCCAGGGTTCACATTCAGTTCATACAAAATATTAACCAGGTCTGTTGGGCCTCACTGTTGCTCCAAATAAACAAAGACTGAATTCTATAACACAGTGTTTTTTCAGACAGTGGTTTTGCATTACTTCACACTATGGCAGACAGTAACCGGCTCCAATGCCATGGTGATCACCTGACACCACCTTACCTGGTCTGATATGTGATTGTGCAGCTGCCAAGTTCTTCAAATAATACAGAATTTGGGGGAATAAGGTATAGAGTGAAACCTCAACTGAGGGGTGAGGTGCCTGTGCACAGCTGCCATCTGTAGTGGCAGTACTTGCAAAAGTGATGCCTGCAAAGGTGGCAGTCGGAAAAAGAGGCACTTACAAAACAAAATTGGTGAAAAGTCCTGCCACAACCTGTGACTGCACATTGCAGAAGATGATTAATAATGGTGATGGACTCTCAGTCCAGTATTACTGGTTTTCTCATTGAGAATAACGCTGGCCCGCCCGTCGGCGGGTCGGCGCGGTTGCCCGGCCCCGCCCATGCTCGCCGGAGCGAGGTCCAGGGGCCTGGCAGCTGATTGGCTGCAGGGCTAGGCCTGGGCGGGCTGAGGGGAGGAGCCGACGTGCAACGGCTCTCCCCTCAGTCGCGCCGAGGAGCCGAAGCAGCAGGTCGCTCGCCGCAGCTCCGGAGCGCATTAGGCCTGAGCTGCGACGGCGAGTTGCTGTGGGGGCGGAGGAGCCTCGCGTGGCCGAAGACGACATCGGGGTCGCTCCCCGCAGCGAGGGACTCGCGGAGGCTTTGCCTTGGTCCGTCGGACGGCGGACCGTTGCGGGCCTCGTGCGTGGGTGCAGAGGCCCGTGTTTGCCTAGCAGAGGCTCGGCGACAGCGACGGTTCAGGCGTGGTTCCTTGTCGTGGGGGCTTGGGCCTTGTACTCCCCCCCCCCACCAGCGTGTATCTTTTCGGTTGAAACAAGACATATGGGCTTGTGGCTTGACTTTCTGTCGCGCTATAACGGAGTTTCCTTTTGGCGCTCTGTGCAGCTTCTGGAGTCTGAGCTTCAGGTCCATTCCGATGCCTCAGGGAGTATGGGATTTGGGGTTTACTTTAGGGGACGCTGGTGTGCGGAACCCTGGCCCGCTGTGTGGGTGGAGTCCGGACTTACGGCTGACCTTACCTTTTTGGAATTTTTTCCAATTGTGGTGGCGGTTCATTTATGGGGAGATCTGTTTCGAGACTCTACGGTCCGCTTTTGGTGCGATAACAGGGCCGTGGTTTTTGTGATAAATCAACAGACCTCCAGGTCCAAGAGGGTGATGCGGCTGGTACGGACTTTTGTCCTCAGGTGTTTACAGCTGAATGCTCTTTTTGTTGCCAGGCACGTCCCGGGGCTTCAGAACGGGATTGCCGACTCGCTTTCTTGCTTTCAGGGGGAGCGTTTTCGCAAACTTGCACCCGGGGCATGCCTGGACCCGGACCCGATGCCTGCCTGGCTCTGGACCCTAGGTATGCCAGAGTGAGCACCGCTATTTGGTCGTCTCTGGCGCCAGGGACCCGCCGCAGTTATAGAGGTAAGCTTTGGGCCTTCTCTAGTTTCAGATGCTCCTCCTCTCTTCCTGAGGTATGGCCGATTCCGATCCACCACCTGTTGCTGTTCTTATTGCACCTGCACGAGGCGGGTTTGGCTACCCGCTCTCTTTCTGCTTACCTGGCCGCGCTGGCCTTTTGTGCCAAGGCGGCGGGGTACCCAGATTGTTCTTCTGATTTCAGGGTGCGGAAGATGCTTGAGGGTTTTCGAAGGGCGGCGCCAGTACCTGCAGACGCCAGGGCCCCAGTTACGCCTTTGATGCTGGAGCAGTTGGCCACAGTTTTTCGGTCGCTCTGCGCATCTGCATATGAGGTGCAGCTTTTTACAACTGCAATGCTGCTGCTTTTCTTTGGCGCTTTTCGCCCTAGTGAGGTCCTCAGTGCATCAACAACGGACAGCTCTGGCCGGGCTTTACAGACCGGGGATGTTCGGTTTGTGTCTAGCGGTGTGCGCATTAAGCTGCGCGTGTCTAAGACCGACCAGCTGGGCCGTGGTCAGTGGGTCTCTTTGAGGAGGGTGCCCAATTTCGCACTCTGCCCAGTTTCTGCGCTGGAGGTTTTCCTCAGGTTGCGTGGAGCTGCACCAGGAATCCTTCTATTGCATCAGGATGGGCGCCCGCTGACGCTGTTTCAATTTCGGGCCTTACTCTCCAAGGGGCTTTGCTCATTGGGTTATGGGGCTGAGAGGTTTGGTTTGCACTCCTTTAGAATTGGGGCAGCCTCAGTGGCGGCTCAGAGCGGCCTGCCTCCAGCGGCAGTACAGTGCATAGGCCGCTGGAAATCAGGGGCTTATAAAACTTACGTAAGGAAGCTGTAAGAATGCGTGAGTGCGGCCTTTCCTTCTGCGCCCTTGGGGCTTTCCTTCCCCGGCCCGTTGGGGCCAACCTTCCCCTCTGTCGCCCTTTGGGGGCTTTCCTTCCCTGGCCTTTTGGAAGGCCCCCCCCCTGTTGCCCTGCGGGGGCTTTCCTTTACCCCGGCCCGCTGGGGCCATTCCCGTTGCGCCCTCTGGGGGCTTCCGCTTAGCCCAGTTTACTTGTTTGGCCCCGGTGGGGCTTTGGGCAGTTTTGCCATTGTGTTTCATAAGGCCTCTCAGGCGTGAATACGTGCCTTGTTATGGTTATTTATGCTTTGTTCTGTGTTTTTTCAGATGCTGCCTGCTTACCTCCGGCGAGTGTTCTTATCTGTGGCCACTCGATAGTATTCTGGGCGAGGAAGAGGGCGGCTTCGTCCGAGCTTGGAACCCAGCTGGGGTTGGGTGCCACCGCCAGGATATGCTGGGTCGGCAAGAGGGGGATGCGCTGGGGTCAGCTGCTCCCTTCTTTTCTTGAGTTTGTGCACGCACACCCGCCCCCACAAGTATTGGTCATTCACTTGGGCGAAAATGATTTGGGCCAGAGGACTTCCGTGTCCTTGAGGCACCAAATTCATCAGGACATCGCCACAATTAGGTCATGGGTACCGGGGATGGCTATCCTCTGGTCCTGTTTACTTCCCCGCAGGGTTTGGAGAGGGGCGATTCACCCACGTCGGGTGGATATTGCACGATGGAAGGTGAATGACTATATAAAACGTTTTATTTTGGAGGCGGGTGGAGAATTCATCTCACATCCAGGCATTGTTTATAATGCCCCGCAGCTGTTTCGGAGTGATGGCGTTCACCTGTCGGCTGCGGGTGCTGACATTTTTCTGTTTGACCTGCAGCAAGGCATTTTGAATTTTTTCGCTCGGTTGGGCGGTGGGGGTCAAGCTCTAGGCTGACTCCCCCTGGTGGCAGGTAAGCGTGCGGGTAGGGTAGCCAGGGGGGGACCTTGGTATACATCATGAGGTGGGCAAGGCCAAAGGGTTAGCCAGGACCGCTCATAGGATGCCTTCCGGGTCGGTGAGGCTGGCTGGCAAACCCTTGGGTTGGGTAGCAAAGACCACCTTCAGGAGTTCCTGGGGAGGCCTGCGCTACCCAGCCGCCTCAACCCTTAAGGGTTGGCAGTGATAGGCCAGCACGGTCGTGCACCGAGCTGGCCTGGAGTCAGGATGTCATGCCCAATCCGAGATTGAGGGGGAAGTAGACGGCTAGGGCCGTTTCCCTCATTAGAGAAACCCGCACGCTGGGTTAGAAATCAGTTATAGCTTGCTGCAGGTTTCTTATATTGTGTTTATGCTAAATAGTTTAATAAAGTGGCCCTTAACCCAGACCTCGGTGTGGCGTGCTTTATTTGGGGGGTGCACGGGTAACCTCTAACAAGGGATATCTGGAACCGTTTGAAAACTACTACTCTAACCACATGATCTCCCTTTCCTTTGGGAGGAAAGGATTTGGGAGGATTATTAAGTTCCAGTAATGTAGAAATGAGTCCTGTTTCAAAAACAGCTCCCTAGAGAAATGAATCACCCTTCCCAAAGTTGTTTATGCACTAATTTTGGAAAGAAACATAGTGTGCCAAACACGCAGAAACCACGAAAGCACACAATTTGAGTCTGATGTCAGTCTGATAGGATTGAGATACCATGGATACATCATCGTACAGAGATTCAAGAGTCAGCATATTAAGGAAAATAAAACATATTAAGGCAAAATACTAAAACAATGAGAAGTCACAAAAAGCAGCTATAGAATCCAGCCAAGCTAATGAAATGGCATTGCAAAAATAATCAAAGATGGTGCCAGGCAAGCTTCTCCAGTGAGAGACTCCAAATATGAGGTGCCATCACTGAAAAGGTCCTCTCACTAGTTACCACCTGCCAAACCTCAGATTACCTGAAGGAGGGTAAAGAACAAGGTGTTCTGGCAAGTTCACATAGAAATGATATTAAGGGCTATGCGGATTACATGAATGAGGGAAAGGAACAATTTGTGATATCTCTTGTCTAAATCTGTTCACACCTACCAAATATCAGGTTAGGGTGAGTTATGCTGTTTTGTCAAGTTTCGACTCCTTTGACATCCAATATGTCAACTGTCACCAATTACATCACCATTACATTTGGCTCAGAATACTGAAGGAGGTGAACTCATTAAGTCATATTTTCCCTGATGGTTTAAAACTATTTCTGCTGCTAGTTTGCACTAATGTTAAAAGGCTTAATAAATCTTAGGCTGCTATTAAAAACATTAGCATGAGCCAGTGTACATTTTTAATTTTAACCCTCTAAGGCTTTCCTGTGCAATGTTTCTGCTGGATGTTCTATTTTCCATTTATTTTCAGAATAAATTGCAAACCTGTAGGCAAAGGTCTTCCATTATGTCCATCATTTTATTTCATTATTTTTAAACTGATGGGTGAATTGATAGAAACTTTTAATTTTTCCAAAATAAACTGATGGCTATCATATGTTGACACTGAAAAACCCAATCTTTTTTTCCCCCCATGGATGTTAAAATTCCATGGATGTTAAAAAGCCTTTAAAAGGAGGAAAGCTTAAATAATGCGAATAATCTGTAGTAAACGTGTTTCTGATTTATGAAATAATGCCATCCAGTCGCGTCGCGATGACGCGCGTCACCCCAGAGCGGGGGCGCCCGTCGCCCTTAAGGGGAGGCTCCGCCCCCGCGCGTGACGTCACGCGCAGGAGCAGAGCGCCCTCCCCGCTCCGTTTTCGGCTCATTTTGGAGCCAAACGGACACAGGGGAGGGCGGGAGGGCCCACCCTCCGCTCCAAACTGTAAGTGGGGGGTGATCGCGCGTCACCCCTAGACGCGCGTCACCCCCCGGCGGCCCGCCCCCCCCCCGCTTCCCCCTGTCGACGCCAGTGATGCCATCCTGATTCACTTAAAATCAATTGACTTTTCTCGTGGGCAACAATCCCACGCAGAATTTGTACAAAGTATTTTAAGTCTGCCTATTTGCCTACTTATTTATGTAGTTCAGTTTCTATACTGCCTCTATCTATTTCTCAAGGGCTTGGTGTGTTCAACAACAGTTATAGAAAATAAAACACAGGATTAAAACAAAAAACAATTACCCCACACATCCCTTCTTAACCTCTCAGCTAGCATTCATCATATGGAAGAACTCTTCATGCATTTTGTGGTGTCCTCTGCAGAACAAGTGTATGCAGAAAAGTGGGGTCGTCTAGACTTCCAGGGTGGGGTGGGGCGCATGGCCAGAGGATACACATTGCTATGGGGGTTGGCTAGCCAGCATGCTCTCCTTTCCCCCCACACACATGCATTCAGTGAACACGAGGGTTGTTTTTTTTTCTGAATAGGGCTAAATGTGAAAGTTCCAGAAAGTATACAGTCTCAGATGTTAACTGACTTCTAGAAGCAGAAACAATTGTGGGACAATGTCCAAGAAGGCCTCCCTATATGATCTGGAAGTTTGAACTTGATACAATCAAGAAACTGTTCAAATTTGCTGTTAATGGTCATGCCGGTTCCAAAAGACTCCTGTGTCAAACTACTCCATTAGGAAAAGGAAACGACAGTATCCTTTTGGTGGGAAGAGAGAGAGAGAGAGAGAGAGAGAGAGAGAGAGAGAGAGAGAGAGAGAGAGAGAGAGAGAGAGAGAGGCAGTAGGTTATTTATCCGCTTAATTGGTTTACTCTGCATTGATTGTCTGCTTCCCCAATCTTCACAGGGAAGGAATTTTAATAAAAGAAGCAAGTCAAAAAGATGTAATCAAATGAGTTTGCAGAGGGGGGAATGTTTGACCAGCATAATCTGTACCCATCTTTCTTTAAAAAAATGACTACTTTCTGGGGCAGAAGCCACAGAGTTCTGGAACAGCAGACTACTAAAGTGTGAGGTTATCCTAAGATGACAGTAGAATACGGCATGGTCTAAAATGAGCAGCTAATTAAATATGCTTTACAAAATGGCTAACAAATTTACTATAAAGCCAGCGGAAGCTAATTAACAGAAATGCATTTGCATCACAGACAAACAAATGATTCCTATCCAGTAGGGTACATAAGAACATAAGAACATAAGAAGAGCCCTGCTGGATCAGGCCAAAAGCCCATCTAGTCCAGCTTCCTGTGTCACACAGTGGCCCCACCAGATGCCTCAGGGAGCACACGAGACAACAAGATACCTGTGTCCAGTCGCCACTCCCTTGCACCTGGCACAGAGAAAACCCACTTCTAAAACCAGGAGGTTGCTTATGGCTTGTAACCTGTGATGGTCTTTTCCTCCATGAATTTGTCCAAACCCCTTTTAAAGGCATCTAGGCCAGGTGCCATCACCACATCCTGTGGCAAGGAGTTCCACAGATGAATCACACGCTGGGTAAAGAAATATTTTCTTTTGTCTGTTCTAACTCTCCCTCCACTCAATTTTAGTGCGTGTCCCCTGGTTCTGGTGTTGTGCGAGAGGGAGAAGAATTTCCCTCTATCCACTCTCTCCATCCCATGCATAATTTTATAAGTCTCAATCATGTCCCCCCTCAGGCGCCTTTTTTCTAGGCTGAAAAGCCCCAGACGCTGTAGCCTTTCCTCGTAAGGGAGGTGCTCCAGCCCACTAATCATTCTGGTCGCTCTTTTCTGCACCTTTTCCAATTCAGCTATATCCTTTTTGAGGTATGGTGACCAGAACTGGACACAATACTCCAGATGTGGCCTTACCATCGATTTGTACAAAGGCATAATGATATTGGCCGTTTTATTCTCAATCCCCTTTTTAATGATCCCGAGCATGGAATTGGCCTTCTTCACAGCCGCCGCACACTGGGTCGACACTTTCATCGACCTGTCCACCAGGACCCCAAGATCTCTCTCTTGATCCGTCACAGACAACTCAGAACCCATTAGCGTATATGTGAAATTTTGGTTTCTTGCCCCAATGTGCATCACTTTGCACTTACTTACATTGAAGCGCATCTGCCATTTTGCTGCCCATTCTCCCAGTTTGGAGAGATCCTTCTGGAGCTCTTCACAATCCCTGCTGGTCTTTACCACCCGGAAAAGTTTAGTGTCATCCGCAAACTTGGCCACCTCACTGCCTATCCCCAAGTCCAGGTCATTTATGAATAAGTTGAAAAGCACCGGTCCCAAGACCGATCCTTGGGGCACACCGCTTTTCACCTCTCGCCATTGTGAAAATTGCCCATTGACTCCCACTCGCTGTTTCCTGGTCTTCAACCAGTTCCTAATCCACAAGAGGACCTGCCCTCTTATTCCCTGACTGTGGAGTTTTCTCAGGAGCCTTTCATGAGGGACCGTGTCAAACGCCTTCTGAAAATCCAGATATATAATATCCACGGGTTCGCTCGCATCCACATGCCTGTTGACCTTTTCAAAAAATTCTAACAGGTTTGTGAGGCAAGACTTCCCCTTGCAGAAGCCATGCTGACTCTCCCTCAGCAGAGCTTGTTCTTCTATGTATTTTAAGATTTTATCCTTAATGAGACTTTCCACCATCTTCCCCGGAACAGATGTTAGGCTGACCGGCCTGTAGTTCCCCGGGTCCCCCCTCCTTCCTTTTTTAAAGATTGGCGTGACATTAGCTATCCTCCAATCCTCTGGCACAGTGGCCGTTTTAAGGGACAAGTTGCATATTTTGGTCAAGAGGTCAGCAACTTCATTCTTGAGTTCCTTCAGAACTCTTGGGTGGATGCCATCCGGGCCTGGTGATTTATTGATCTTTATTTTGTCAATTAAGTCTGAGACGTCTTCTCTTTTAACCTCTATTTGACTTAATTCTTTAGTCAGGGGAGACCGTTCCGGCAGCGGTATTTGCCCGAGGTCTTCTGCCGTGAAGACAGATGCAAAGAACTCATTTAATTTCTCTGCAGTCTCCAAGTCCCCTTTTATCACCCCTTTCTCTCCCTCACCATCCAGCGGACCCACCGTTTCCCTGGCAGGTTTCCTGCTTCTAACATATTTGAAGAAGCTTTTATTATTCCCTTTTATGTTGCCTGCCATACGTTCCTCAAAGTCTTTCTTGGCCTCCCGTATCATCTTTTTACATTTCTTTTGCCACAGTTTGTGCTCCTGTTTATTTTCCTCATTAGGGCAAGACTTCCATTTACGGAAGGAAGCTTCCTTGCCTTTTATAGTCTCCTTAACTGTGCTTGTTAGCCATGCCGGCATCCTCCTGGACTTGGTCGAGCCCTTCCTCCTTTGTGGGATACACTCCCGCTGGGCCTCTACGACTGTTGTTTTAAACAGCCTCCATGCACTCTGGAGCGATTGGACTCCTTTTACCTTCCCTTTCAGCTTTTTCTTAACTAGTCTTCTCATTTTGGGGAAGTCTGCCCTTCGGAAGTCAAGGGTTTTCGTGTCAGATTTGCTCGGCACTCTCCCTCCGACATGCATGGCGAAACAGATCGCAGCATGGTCACTGTTCCCCAACGGTTCGGTAACATTTACCTCCCTGACCAGATCTTGAGTGCCACACAATATCAAGTCCAGAGTCACCTGTCCTCTGGTCGGTTCCGTGACAAGCTGCTCTAAGGCACAGTCATTTAACATATCCAGAAATCCAGTCTCTCTTTCATGACCTGAGCATGAATTGACCCAGTCGATGTGAGGATAATTGAAGTCCCCCATGACTACAACCCTGTCTCTCGTTGACACCTCCCTGATTTGCTTCCTTATTTCAAGGTCCCCTTCAGGTTTTTGATCTGGAGGACGGTAGCATGCCCCTACTATTACATCACTCTTGGAGCCTGGTAATCTAACCCACAGTGATTCTACGGAGGAGTCAGAGCCCCCCTCCAGCTCTACTCTGGTGGATTCTACCCCCTCTTTGACATAGATGGCCACCCCACCTCCAACACGCCCCTCTCTGTCCCTCCTATAGAGTTTATATCCTGGAATTGCAGTATCCCACTGGTTCTCCGCATTCCACCAGGTTTCTGTTATACCTACTATGTCAATGTTTTCCCTAGCCACCAAACATTCCAGTTCTCCCATCTTTGCCCGTAGACTTCGGGCATTTGCATAAAAGCACTTATATACCTGGTCCCCCAAGAAGGGCTGCATGTTTGCCCCTTTATTCCTGCAGCCTTCTGTTTTGCTAGACTGGCTGTCATGTCCCATCACGCTACCACTCCCAATTCTTATTCTGTTATTACTTGATTGTTCCCCATCCTCTGCACCCTCATTCCCGAGGAATGAGGAGTCCCGAACCGGATGCCCCTCGGCTCCTGTCGGCTTTCCCCCAGGAGTCAGTTTAAAAGCTGCTCTGCCACCTTCTTAATGTTACGCGCCAGCAGTCTGGTTCCGTTTTGGTTCAAGTGAAGCCCGTCCCTCTTGTACAGGCCCGGCTTGTCCCAAAACGTTCCCCAGTGCCTAACAAACTTAAACCCCTCCTCCTCACACCAGTGTCTCATCCACGCATTGAGACCCCTGAGCTCCGCCTGCCTAGCTGTCCCTGCGCGTGGAACAGGTAGCACTTCTGAGAACGCCACCTTTGGGGTCCTGGATTTGAGCTTCCTACCTAGCAACCTAAATTTGGCCTCCAGGACCGCCCGGCTACATTTCCCCACGTCGTTGGTGCCAACATGCACCACAACCGCTACCTCCTCCCCAGCACTCTCTACCAGCCTATCTAGACGAGAGGTGATGTCCGCAACCTTCGCACCAGGTAGGCAAGTCACCGTGCGGTCCTCACATCCGTCACAGACCCCCCTTTCTATGTTCCTGACTATAGAGTCACCCACAACAAGAAGCCCCCTTCCCCCTCTCCCCAGAGGAGTATCCATAGTGCGACTGGATACGGGCCCATCACCTGAAGAAGGGGTCCCCACTGTGGGATTGTTTCCCTCTTTTCCAGAGCAATGTCCTCCAGCCCTGAGACTCCCTTCCCTGGCAGCTGAAGTGCTGGCCAACTGAGGGTGGGACGATGCCTCCACGTCCCTAGAAGTCTCACCCTGGTTCCTCTCTACCTGTCTCTGCTTCTCCAGGTCAGCAACCGTGGCTTCAAGGGAGCAAACCCGTTCCCTGAGAGCCTGGAGCTCTTTGCACCGAGCACACACCCATGACATGTGCCCAAGAGGCAGATAGTCATACATGTGACACTCAGTGCAAAACACTGGATAGCCCCCACCCTTCTGCTGGCTGTCTGACTGCATAGCTTTTTTTGTAAGTTATGGGTTTAAAACAGTTTGGGTACCTTAATGTTATTGGAGCTCTCCTCTCTTCAAGGGACGTGCCGGGCAGTGTGTGGGGCCTGGCTTCCTCGCCCCGCTGCTGAACTCGCCCAGCTGCTTAACTCGCTGTGTCTTTTTTTATCTTGCCACTTTGTCCCCGTGAGCCACTTCGTTCCCGTGAGGCCACTCGCTGCTCCTGAAAGGGCTCACTCGCAAACCAGCCCCAGATTTAAACTGTTGTGTAGCTCCTCCCCCTGCCTACCTGAAAGTTTGAAAAGACTGGCCTCTAAGGGGGGCAGGGCCTGATGTGGTTTACTGGCAGGAAATTCCTGTTGCTATTGTTCCTGCTGCTGCCTCAATTTACATCTGACCTACTCAGCTGGCAGGAATGTGTGTTGCTATGGTTTCTGAGTCACCCTAATTTACCATGTGGCCTTCTATACCATGCGGTCTGTATGTTTTAAACTGTAGGTTTTAAATTCTGCTTAAGTTTAACTCTGCTTAAGGTGCAGTTTAGCTTGCTTTCTCCCCTTCTTTTAGCCTCCTCTTGTTTTGTTTTAGGCTCCTACTCTAAAGTAGACTCAGGTCTCTGCCCTGGGCTTTTTACTCTCGAGTAAACACTGGTTTTACTCAGAGTAGACCTGTTTAGATTTGGACTGCAATTCTCTTTAGAATCAGCTGTAGAATCTACTCAGAGTAGACCTGTTTAGATTTGGACTGCAATTTTCTTTAGAACCAGCTCCCAGGCTTGTCCAGTTTCTGCCCCTGTCTTTTAGATAGGTGCTTGTTTGTGTTTTGAATCTATTTAATTTCCCACCTAGCTTCTGTGCCTGTGTCCTAGCTACTGGACCTTACAATCCCCCTCCTCAGGTTATATTTAGTTCTACTTAAGCTAGGCTTAGTTCCTAGCTAGGCTTAGTTCTATCTTAAGTTTAAGGTAGCTTAAGGTAGCTTTAACCAAGTCCTTTACAGTTAATGGTAAATTAAAGTTAGACAAAGCTGCACAATTGAGAGAGTTCACTTACCTTCTCCTTGCTTACCCTCTCCTCGCCCAGCTGCTTAACTCGCTGTGTCTTTTTTTATCTTGCCACTTTGTCCCCGTGAGCCACTTCGTTCCCGTGAGGCCACTCGCTGCTCCTGAAAGGGCTCACTCGCAAACCAGCCCCAGATTTAAACTGTTGTGTAGCTCCTCCCCCTGCCTACCTGAAAGTTTGAAAAGACTGGCCTCTAAGGGGGGCAGGGCCTGATGTGGTTTACTGGCAGGAAATTCCTGTTGCTATTGTTCCTGCTGCTGCCTCAATTTACATCTGACCTACTCAGCTGGCAGGAATGTGTGTTGCTATGGTTTCTGAGTCACCCTAATTTACCATGTGGCCTTCTATACCATGCGGTCTGTATGTTTTAAACTGTAGGTTTTAAATTCTGCTTAAGTTTAACTCTGCTTAAGGTGCAGTTTAGCTTGCTTTCTCCCCTTCTTTTAGCCTCCTCTTGTTTTGTTTTAGGCTCCTACTCTAAAGTAGACTCAGGTCTCTGCCCTGGGCTTTTTACTCTCGAGTAAACACTGGTTTTACTCAGAGTAGACCTGTTTAGATTTGGACTGCAATTCTCTTTAGAATCAGCTGTAGAATCTACTCAGAGTAGACCTGTTTAGATTTGGACTGCAATTTTCTTTAGAACCAGCTCCCAGGCTTGTCCAGTTTCTGCCCCTGTCTTTTAGATAGGTGCTTGTTTGTGTTTTGAATCTATTTAATTTCCCACCTAGCTTCTGTGCCTGTGTCCTAGCTACTGGACCTTACAATCCCCCTCCTCAGGTTATATTTAGTTCTACTTAAGCTAGGCTTAGTTCCTAGCTAGGCTTAGTTCTATCTTAAGTTTAAGGTAGCTTAAGGTAGCTTTAACCAAGTCCTTTACAGTTAATGGTAAATTAAAGTTAGACAAAGCTGCACAATTGAGAGAGTTCACTTACCTTCTCCTTGCTTACCCTCTCCTCGCCCAGCTGCTTAACTCGCTGTGTCTTTTTTTATCTTGCCACTTTGTCCCCGTGAGCCACTTCGTTCCCGTGAGGCCACTCGCTGCTCCTGAAAGGGCTCACTCGCAAACCAGCCCCAGATTTAAACTGTTGTGTAGCTCCTCCCCCTGCCTACCTGAAAGTTTGAAAAGACTGGCCTCTAAGGGGGGCAGGGCCTGATGTGGTTTACTGGCAGGAAATTCCTGTTGCTATTGTTCCTGCTGCTGCCTCAATTTACATCTGACCTACTCAGCTGGCAGGAATGTGTGTTGCTATGGTTTCTGAGTCACCCTAATTTACCATGTGGCCTTCTATACCATGCGGTCTGTATGTTTTAAACTGTAGGTTTTAAATTCTGCTTAAGTTTAACTCTGCTTAAGGTGCAGTTTAGCTTGCTTTCTCCCCTTCTTTTAGCCTCCTCTTGTTTTGTTTTAGGCTCCTACTCTAAAGTAGACTCAGGTCTCTGCCCTGGGCTTTTTACTCTCGAGTAAACACTGGTTTTACTCAGAGTAGACCTGTTTAGATTTGGACTGCAATTCTCTTTAGAATCAGCTGTAGAATCTACTCAGAGTAGACCTGTTTAGATTTGGACTGCAATTTTCTTTAGAACCAGCTCCCAGGCTTGTCCAGTTTCTGCCCCTGTCTTTTAGATAGGTGCTTGTTTGTGTTTTGAATCTATTTAATTTCCCACCTAGCTTCTGTGCCTGTGTCCTAGCTACTGGACCTTACAATCCCCCTCCTCAGGTTATATTTAGTTCTACTTAAGCTAGGCTTAGTTCCTAGCTAGGCTTAGTTCTATCTTAAGTTTAAGGTAGCTTAAGGTAGCTTTAACCAAGTCCTTTACAGTTAATGGTAAATTAAAGTTAGACAAAGCTGCACAATTGAGAGAGTTCACTTACCTTCTCCTTGCTTACCCTCTCCTCGCCCAGCTGCTTAACTCGCTGTGTCTTTTTTTATCTTGCCACTTTGTCCCCGTGAGCCACTTCGTTCCCGTGAGGCCACTCGCTGCTCCTGAAAGGGCTCACTCGCAAACCAGCCCCAGATTTAAACTGTTGTGTAGCTCCTCCCCCTGCCTACCTGAAAGTTTGAAAAGACTGGCCTCTAAGGGGGGCAGGGCCTGATGTGGTTTACTGGCAGGAAATTCCTGTTGCTATTGTTCCTGCTGCTGCCTCAATTTACATCTGACCTACTCAGCTGGCAGGAATGTGTGTTGCTATGGTTTCTGAGTCACCCTAATTTACCATGTGGCCTTCTATACCATGCGGTCTGTATGTTTTAAACTGTAGGTTTTAAATTCTGCTTAAGTTTAACTCTGCTTAAGGTGCAGTTTAGCTTGCTTTCTCCCCTTCTTTTAGCCTCCTCTTGTTTTGTTTTAGGCTCCTACTCTAAAGTAGACTCAGGTCTCTGCCCTGGGCTTTTTACTCTCGAGTAAACACTGGTTTTACTCAGAGTAGACCTGTTTAGATTTGGACTGCAATTCTCTTTAGAATCAGCTGTAGAATCTACTCAGAGTAGACCTGTTTAGATTTGGACTGCAATTTTCTTTAGAACCAGCTCCCAGGCTTGTCCAGTTTCTGCCCCTGTCTTTTAGATAGGTGCTTGTTTGTGTTTTGAATCTATTTAATTTCCCACCTAGCTTCTGTGCCTGTGTCCTAGCTACTGGACCTTACAATCCCCCTCCTCAGGTTATATTTAGTTCTACTTAAGCTAGGCTTAGTTCCTAGCTAGGCTTAGTTCTATCTTAAGTTTAAGGTAGCTTAAGGTAGCTTTAACCAAGTCCTTTACAGTTAATGGTAAATTAAAGTTAGACAAAGCTGCACAATTGAGAGAGTTCACTTACCTTCTCCTTGCTTACCCTCTCCTCGCCCAGCTGCTTAACTCGCTGTGTCTTTTTTTATCTTGCCACTTTGTCCCCGTGAGCCACTTCGTTCCCGTGAGGCCACTCGCTGCTCCTGAAAGGGCTCACTCGCAAACCAGCCCCAGATTTAAACTGTTGTGTAGCTCCTCCCCCTGCCTACCTGAAAGTTTGAAAAGACTGGCCTCTAAGGGGGGCAGGGCCTGATGTGGTTTACTGGCAGGAAATTCCTGTTGCTATTGTTCCTGCTGCTGCCTCAATTTACATCTGACCTACTCAGCTGGCAGGAATGTGTGTTGCTATGGTTTCTGAGTCACCCTAATTTACCATGTGGCCTTCTATACCATGCGGTCTGTATGTTTTAAACTGTAGGTTTTAAATTCTGCTTAAGTTTAACTCTGCTTAAGGTGCAGTTTAGCTTGCTTTCTCCCCTTCTTTTAGCCTCCTCTTGTTTTGTTTTAGGCTCCTACTCTAAAGTAGACTCAGGTCTCTGCCCTGGGCTTTTTACTCTCGAGTAAACACTGGTTTTACTCAGAGTAGACCTGTTTAGATTTGGACTGCAATTCTCTTTAGAATCAGCTGTAGAATCTACTCAGAGTAGACCTGTTTAGATTTGGACTGCAATTTTCTTTAGAACCAGCTCCCAGGCTTGTCCAGTTTCTGCCCCTGTCTTTTAGATAGGTGCTTGTTTGTGTTTTGAATCTATTTAATTTCCCACCTAGCTTCTGTGCCTGTGTCCTAGCTACTGGACCTTACAATCCCCCTCCTCAGGTTATATTTAGTTCTACTTAAGCTAGGCTTAGTTCCTAGCTAGGCTTAGTTCTATCTTAAGTTTAAGGTAGCTTAAGGTAGCTTTAACCAAGTCCTTTACAGTTAATGGTAAATTAAAGTTAGACAAAGCTGCACAATTGAGAGAGTTCACTTACCTTCTCCTTGCTTACCCTCTCCTCGCCCAGCTGCTTAACTCGCTGTGTCTTTTTTTATCTTGCCACTTTGTCCCCGTGAGCCACTTCGTTCCCGTGAGGCCACTCGCTGCTCCTGAAAGGGCTCACTCGCAAACCAGCCCCAGATTTAAACTGTTGTGTAGCTCCTCCCCCTGCCTACCTGAAAGTTTGAAAAGACTGGCCTCTAAGGGGGGCAGGGCCTGATGTGGTTTACTGGCAGGAAATTCCTGTTGCTATTGTTCCTGCTGCTGCCTCAATTTACATCTGACCTACTCAGCTGGCAGGAATGTGTGTTGCTATGGTTTCTGAGTCACCCTAATTTACCATGTGGCCTTCTATACCATGCGGTCTGTATGTTTTAAACTGTAGGTTTTAAATTCTGCTTAAGTTTAACTCTGCTTAAGGTGCAGTTTAGCTTGCTTTCTCCCCTTCTTTTAGCCTCCTCTTGTTTTGTTTTAGGCTCCTACTCTAAAGTAGACTCAGGTCTCTGCCCTGGGCTTTTTACTCTCGAGTAAACACTGGTTTTACTCAGAGTAGACCTGTTTAGATTTGGACTGCAATTCTCTTTAGAATCAGCTGTAGAATCTACTCAGAGTAGACCTGTTTAGATTTGGACTGCAATTTTCTTTAGAACCAGCTCCCAGGCTTGTCCAGTTTCTGCCCCTGTCTTTTAGATAGGTGCTTGTTTGTGTTTTGAATCTATTTAATTTCCCACCTAGCTTCTGTGCCTGTGTCCTAGCTACTGGACCTTACAATCCCCCTCCTCAGGTTATATTTAGTTCTACTTAAGCTAGGCTTAGTTCCTAGCTAGGCTTAGTTCTATCTTAAGTTTAAGGTAGCTTAAGGTAGCTTTAACCAAGTCCTTTACAGTTAATGGTAAATTAAAGTTAGACAAAGCTGCACAATTGAGAGAGTTCACTTACCTTCTCCTTGCTTACCCTCTCCTCGCCCAGCTGCTTAACTCGCTGTGTCTTTTTTTTATCTTGCCACTTTGTCCCCGTGAGCCACTTCGTTCCCGTGAGGCCACTCGCTGCTCCTGAAAGGGCTCACTCGCAAACCAGCCCCAGATTTAAACTGAATCTTTGAATCTTTGAATCTTTGGGTCTTTGAATCTTTTTTTAAGTTGTTCAAAATCATCACCTGCTTTCCTATTGACAGGTTTGCCAGCGTATATCTTCAGAGGTGGTACAATTTGTATGCTGCAGAATCTCTGTAATATTTTCTTGGAGTTTTTCAGAAGAATGGAATCCTTAATTTTATTTAGAATTTGCACCAGTGGGTGGCCTTTTTAATGACTGTGTGATATTCTAAACTCGGACTTCAAGGGGAACATTTAGTTCTATTTTTTTTAAATAGCAATTGCAGTTTGCTCAGTATGTTTCCGGTACAAATTGGTTTGACCTTTTTTCCTTACTTGTGCCTAGGCATATTGGCCATCGTTTTCAGATCCGGGTATGTAGATTTTCTTTTAAGTATTAAATTAGGAAGATACTTGAGCCTTGGCTGATAACACTACATATTCCTGTTGCTTTACATAACTAATTATTTAAACAATAGCATCGTTTTTGGTAATCAGATATGCATGCATAAGGAGAATCCATGCATGCCCCTTCAAATGTGAGGAAGCAAATGTACAATTTATATTACGGAGCATTCTATCGTAGAGCACATACTTTTCTCGAAGAAAGTACCAGATTTCACCCTCAGAAACTTCTGTCAACAAGGATATCAGGCAGCAGGGCTGGGAAAGATCTATCTCAGTCTTGGATTGCTGCTGTTACTCAGTGGACTGCATGGAGCAATGGTCTGACTCCGCATAAGGCAGCTTCATATGTTCAGTTCTGTGTGTCCAGCAGATCAATTCCCAGCAACAGCTTTTGAGTTGTTGCTGTTTTAAAGAGACATGCACCTCATCCTGCTTTTTCACTCGATGGGTCCCACATCAGATTCAGGTATGCACACCTGAGTTCAACAATAAATTAAGGAAAGGCTCTAGAGGACAGTGTAGTTTTTCACATGGTGCTGAAATAGTAAAACCACCATTTTGATATAGCAGATTCATCCCTGCTTGTCAGTAATATATGCAAAACATGAGATAACAAATGTGGCATCACCTCAGCCTACCAACTAAAATGCCTGGACTGGTTGATCGTCAAGTCGGCTTTCTAACCCCCCCCCCAGTGGTTTTTTTTTTTTTAACAATATATAAATGTCCAATCTTTTGTGAACAGCTACATTCCAGGTGGTATCCTTTTGCAGTCTGGCTTTTTTTCCACTGGCTGTCGCCTCCCACACTCGACCGATGCAGCTGGGAGCTCTAATCTCTCCTCACGGAGAGATACATGTCCTCTTGTTCCTAACATGTGTGTAGTTCCACTTAACTCCATTTTGGTTTCTGGCTGGCACTTCTGGGAGCTTGGCAGGACTTTGCTCTGCATATGTTGAACTCCTAGGAGAGGTCATGCTAATTCAAGTCCATTAAAAGAAAGGAAGGCTGTGGAGCTGAGGGGTATATGTGTGTCTCCTTTCCTCCATGGTCTTGCAAATTTGGGTGCCCCATCCTGATAGATCTTTGCTGCAGTGCAAGCACAAGTCCTTTCACATTCTAAATTAAGGTTTCAAGTTGCCCAGTGGTCAGGGCACTGGACAATCTGTTCAGATTCTGATGCAAGGAATCTTCTCCCATCAACACCCCGAGCCTGGGTGCAGCACACACCCTGCCATGCCTTTTGTCTCTCAGGAACTTCTCCAACTGGAGAGCAAACACATCTTTTGTGTGCTTCTGGAAAGACACACTCAAGCCCAATCAAGTCCAGGAAACCTATGCTGTATACCCAAATACTGTGTTTCCCAAACTTTTTTGACCTGCGGCTCCCCATTACATTATGTAATGGATAATGTATTGGATGCCTGCCAATTGACATTGCACTGCTTTCCGAGAGGATTCTGTTGTGTTCCGCAGCTCCCCTGCCTGGTTTCCGTGGCTCCCCTGGGAGCCGTGCCTCCCAGTTTGGGAACCACTGCAAAGAGAAGCACCAAACCTCATTTGTCTACCTAAAAATGCTTTTGTTTCCTTTGTACAAAGTCCTATAACTTTGTCACTTCTCCATCCCTTGGAAGTATCCACACCAAGCGTTTTTGTCACTTCTAAACCCCCTGGAAGTGCCCACCCTGCTGTGCATTTTGATGATCTCTTTCTGTAGAGACCCCCATCCATTTTGATGGTGTTTTCTTCCCTGCTGAAAGCCTCCACACTTGGCAACGCTGTCCTGCAGTCAGTAAACTGTAAACAGTTAGTGTTTCCCAAACATTTTCGACCTGCGGCTCCCTTGACCATTGAAAACCACTGGCTGCGGCTCCCCATTACGTTATGTTAATGCCTGCCAATTGGCATTGCACTGTTTTCCAAGAGGATTCCATGGCACTCTGCGGCTCCCCAGGCTGGTTTCCGCGGCTCCCCTGGGAGCCGCGCCTCCCAGTTTGGGAACCACTGATAAACAGTTTACTCTTGCTGCTGAGTCCCCTTGCTCTGGTAGCGGTCCTCACCCTCAGAAGAACTACCTTTTGGATCAATGATGCACCTTTTTGCTGCTGTATTTTTCTCCCCCCTGGAACCTGGAATTGTGCAGCCGCATACTCAAAATCTGCCCAACAGAATAGGATTGGTAATACAGGTTGAGTATCCCTTATCTGGACTGTTTGGGACGGGAAGAAGATGTCTGGATTTTGGAATATTTGCATAAATATAATGAGATATCTTGGGGATGGGACCCAAGTCGTAACACGAAATTCATTTATGTCTCATATATACCTTATACACATAGCCTGAAGGTAATTTTATACACTATTTTTAATAATTTTGTTCCCCAGCATGCCTTGTGCTATGCCAGCCAGGTGCTGGAAAACGTTTTTTAACTCTCTCTCTCTCTCTCTCTCTCTCTCTCTCTCTCTCTCTCTCTCTCTCTCTCTCTCTCCTTGTGTGCCTATTCCAAAGCTTTCCACTAAATCACCTTCTTCTTCTTCTTCTTCTTCTTCTTCTTCTTCTTCTTCTTCTTCCAGAAACCAACTTCTGGCCAGACTAAATCCATTGCTTTCTCTCTTGTCTCTTTCCAATTAACTCCCGGTAACCCAAATGCAGCTATTTGCAAGCATTTCTTTCACTTGCAACCATTTAAAGCTCTGTAACTGTTCTCCGACCTAGGCAAAGCAACTGAAAGTAAACATGCCTTTTCCTAGTTTTCCTACATTCCTTAACCCATTTTGGGTTAAACTCTATCTTCTTTTGAAAAGCTCAATTTTATGGTTACTGGTAGTATAATTTTGAGGAACTTTGAGGTTGTTTGCACCTCTCACTCACATCACCAATCCCAAAACTGTCAGACACTACTGAATTTAACCTCTCGCTCTGGAAGTATTGCTGATTCTCCCAATCTGGTTCAATTTGAGTTATTGTGTGTGTGGGTGTGTATGACACGTGAAGAAACACACTTGTGTGTGTGTGTGTGTGTGTGTGTGTGTGTGTGTGTGTGTGTGTGTGTGTGTGAATGAGCAGCGTTGGCAACACTGTACACACAACAGCAGCTCCCAGATGCCCCACTGAAGAAGGTAGGCTGGTAGGTTCAGGGGAGGATCACGGGTGGTTTGGGGTGGGGAGTGGGCTGGGAAGGGGGCAGGAGGGGATGATCTTGGTGGCAGCAGCACACACAGAGATCCTATTCCCCTTTCCCCACCCTGAACCACCCTGAGTCTCCTTGGACTTGCACTAGCAAAATAGCTGACGTAGGTCCGATGAGACCCATTGGAGGCTAGAGGGAAGGAGGGAAGGAAACGTTTTACTTACCCCTCCTGGGCCATCTTGTCGCCACCCCCGCTACAGCATGCAGCATGGGCTCTGTCAGCAGCGCTGCATGCTATGGGATGGCGGGGGATAGGATTGATCTCTTAGGAACCCTTGCCACACATCACTATGACAGGTGACTTGCTTAAATCTGTGATACTGTTTAGATAGTAGGTCAGCCATGAAACGTGCTAGTTTTCAGGACTTGTGCTCAGCAGGACAATAACCCAATGTTGATTCCAGACAGTTTAGATTCCAGACAGTTTATACCAAACATATAGAGCTGCACTATATTGAGTTAGACTTCTGGTCCAGTAAGGTACAGCAGTCCCTCCTATTGCTGCTAACCATACAGTTTGGGAGTCACATGTCTAGACTTTTTAAATGGAATGATGGATTAATTTTTTATATCTCCCATTGCTGAAGGGTTGCGGAGTTCATTCCAATTAAAACATTTAAAATGCAATGCATTATCATTATCTCTTTATTTACTTTTTTATCCATTCATTCACTCACTCATTCATTCCTTGCTGTTCAGCCAAGATTGTCTCCCTATGCATAAAGGACAATTAAATTAAAGGTATTTGTTGTTGTTCAGTCGTTAAGTCGTGTCCGACCCTTCGTGATCCCATGAACCATATCCCGCCAGGCCTTCCTGTCCTCCACTATCTTCCTGAGTTCGCTCATTTTCATGTTTGTTGCATCGGTGATGCTATCTAACCATCTCATCCTTGGTCTTCCCCTTCTCCTTTTGCCTTCAATCTTTCCCAGCATCAGAGTCTTCTCCAGAGAGTCCTCTCTTCGCATTAGGTGGCCAAAATATTTGAGTTTCAGCCTTAGTACCTGTCCTTCCAGGGAACAGTCAGGCTTGATTTCATTTAGAATTGACTGATTTGATCTCCTAGCAGTCCAAGGGACTCTCAGGAGTCTTCTCCAGCACCACAGTTCGAAAGCATCTATTCTTCGGCGCTCAGCCTTCCTTATGGTCCAACTCTCGCAACCATACATTGCTACTGGGAACACCATCGCCCTGACTATGCGAACTTTTGTTGGCATGGTGATATCTCTGCTTTTTATTATGCTGTCTAAGTTTGCCATAGCTTTCCTTCCAAGGAGTAAGCGTCTTTTAATTTCATGGCTGCTGTCTCCGTCTGCAGTGATCTTGGAACCCAGAAAAGTAAAATCTGTTACTGCTTCCATTTCTGCCCCTTCTATTTGCCAGGAATTGATGGGACCTGATGCCATGATCTTAGTTTTATTAATGTTGAGTTTCAAGCCAACTTTTGCACTCTCCTCTTTCACTCTCATCAAGAGGCTCTTTAGTTCTTCTTCACTTTCTGCCATTAGGGTGGTATCGTCTGCATATCTGAGGTTGTTGATATTTCTCCCGGCAATCTTGATTCCGGCTTGTGATTCATTCAGCCCTGCATTTCTCATAATGTACTCTGCATATAAGTTAAATAAGCAGGGTGACAATATACAGCCTTGCCGTACTCCCTTCCCAATTTTGAACCAATCGGTTGTTCCATGGCCGGTTCGAACTGTTGCTTCTTGACCTGCATACAGGTTTCTCAGGAGACAGGTAAGGTGGTCTGGTACCCCCATCTCTTTAAGAATTTGCCACAGTTTGTTGTGATCCACACAATCAAAGGCTTTTGCGTAGTCAATGAAGCAGAAGTAGGTGTTTTTTTGGAACTCTCGTGCTTTCTCCATGATCCAGCGTATGTTGGCAATTTGATCTCTAGTTCCTCTGCCTCTTCGAAACCCAGCTTGTACGTCCGGTAGTTCTCGGTCCACGTACTGCTGAAGCCTAGCTTGTAGGATTTTGAGCATAACCGTGCTAGCATGTGAAATGAGTGCAATTGTACGGTAGTTTGAACACTCTTTGGCACTGCCCTTCTTTGGAATTGGAACGTAAACTGACCTTTTCCAATCCTTTGGCCACTGCTGAGTTTTCCAAATTTGTTGGCATATTGAGTGCAGCACTTTCACAGCATCATCATTTAGGATTTTAAGTAGCTCAGCTGGGATATTATCATCTCCACTAGCTTTGTTGTTAGTAATGCTACCTAAGGCCCACTTGACTTCACTCTCTAGGATGTCTGGCTCTGGGTCAGTGACCACACCAGCGTGGTCATCAGGAACATTAAGATCTTTCTTGTATAGTTCTTCTGTGTATTCTTGCCATCTCTTCTTAATCTCTTCTGCTTCAGTTAGGTCCTTGCCTTTTTTGTCCTTTATCATGCTCATCTTTGCACAAAACGTTCCCTTGATATCTCCAATTTTCTTGAAGAGATCTCTAGTCCTCCCCATTCTGTTGTTTTCCTCGATTTCCTTGCATTGTTCATTTAAGAAGGCCTTCTTATCTCTCCTTGCTATTCTCTGGAAATCTGCATTCAGTTGGTTATATCTTTCCCTTTCACCCTTGCTTTTCGCATTCCTTCTTTCCACAGCTATTTGTAAAGCCTCATTTGACAGCCACTTTGCTTTCTTGCATTTCTTTTTCTTTGGGATGGTTTTAGTTGCTGCCTCCTGTACAATGTTATGAACTTCCGTCCATAGTTCTTCAGGCACTCTGTCTACCAGGTCTAATGCCCTAAATCTATTCTTCACCTCCACTGTATACTCATAAGGGATATGGTTTAGGTCATATCTGACTGGTCTAGTGGTGTTCCCTACATTCTTCAGTTTAAGCCTGAATTTTGCAATAAGAAGCTCATGATCTGAGCCACAGTCAGCTCCAGGTCTTGTTTTTACTGACTGTATGGAGCTTCTCCATCTTTGGCTGCAAAGCACATAATCTATCTGGTTTCGGTATTGACCATCTGGTGATGTCCATGTGTAGAGTCGCCTCTTGTGTTGTTGGAAAAGAGTGTTTGCTATGACCAGCGTGTTCTCTTGACAGAACTCCGTTAGCCTTTGCCCTGCTTCATTTTGCGCTCCAAGGCCAAACTTGCCTGTTGTTCCGTTTATTTCTTGATTTCCTACTTTAGCATTCCAGTCTCCTATGATGTAAAGGACATCTTTTTTGGGTGCTAGTTCTAGAAGGTGTTGTAGGTCTTCATAGAACCGGTCAACTTCATCTTCTTGGGCATCAGTGGTTGGGGCATACACTTGGATTACTGTAATGTTGAATGGTTTGCCTTGGATTCGAACTGAAATCATTCTATCGTTTTTGAGGTTGCACCCCAGTACTGCCTTTCCCACCCTTTTATTGACTATGAGGGCTACTCCATTTCTTCTAAGGGATTCATGCCCACAGTAGTAGATATGATGGTCACCTGACTTAAATTCGCCCATGCCCGTCCATTTTAGTTTGCTGATTCCCAAGATGTCAATGTTCAATCTTATCATCTCATTTTTGACCACATCCAGCTTGCCTTGATTCATAGACCTCACATTCCATGTTCCTAAGCAGTATTGCTCCTTGCAGCATTGGATTTTCCTTTCAACCTCAGACACATCCACAGCTGGACGTCCTATTGGCTTTGGCCCAGCCGCTTCACTCTTTCTGGGTCTACTTGGAATAGTCCTCCGCTCTTCCTCAGTAGCATATTGGACACCTTCCGACCTGAGGGGCTCATCTTCCGGCGTCATATCTTTTAGCCTTTTGGTACTGTTCATGGGATTTTCTTGGCAAGGTTACTGGAGTGGGTTGCCATTTCCTTCTCCAGTGGATCACTTTTAGTCAGAACTCTCTGCTACAATTAAATTAAAGGTATATGGGAGTATATATGGCAGCAGTTGATGACATAGTCCAGGTTCCAGGCTCTTCCCTCCAGAGGATGAAGCAGAAGAAACTGTAGTTGGACTCAGGGGCTGACTGACGGTAAAGATATCAGTGCATAGAAGCAGAGGTGTCACTGTAGCGTGGCCCGCGGGGCCGAGGGCCCCAGGTGACGCGTGCAGAAGGTTGACGTCACCTGGGAGGCTCCGAGGCCGGGAGAAGGGCTCGGACCGTCCTCCCGGGCCTGCACTCCTGGGCCTTCTGAGGAAGGCCTGCTGCGCGAACGTTATTTATAATGTGTTTAGCGCATGTGCAGACCGTTCCTGAGGGAAAAGAGCTGCCCTTTTCCCTCAGGAACGGTCTGTGCATGCGCTAAACACATTATAAATAACGTTCACGCAGCGGGCCTTCCTCAGAAGGCCCAGGACAGCCGGCCGGGGAAGATGTCTCCGAGCTAGCTGCAACGATTGAGGGGGTGCCGGGAGCGGCAGCCCGTCGGGTGACCCCCCAAAATCGCGGCGCGGCCATGATTAGTAAAGGGGGTGTGTCCCGGGGGAGGGGTCACTAGGATTACGCGCGCACCCGGCCCCGGGGCAGCACGCGCCCTAGTGACATCTCTGCATAGAAGCAGCATCTCTGACGATCTGCAGAGTACCTCTCTCTCTCTCTCTCTCTCTCTCTCTCTCTCTCTCTCTCACTCACACACATACACACACACACACACACACACACACACACACACACACACACACCTAATGATGCAGAGCTGTAAGAATCAACCCATTTGGTCTAGTGGATCTGTAAGCCATTTTTAGCACTAGATCACTCACGTATGGCACAGCAGAAACGGTTAGCAATTATCAAAGGCAAAACTGTCAGTGTTACTTATACTCCCAATCGTCTGTGACAGAACTATTTTATTGTTGCTGAAAGTCTAAAATTGCTCTCTCTTTAATGAGGAAATGATTTCCTCTAAATTGACTTTGCCTGTACAGCTGCCACAGAAGTTACTCACTGACAGCTCAGCTCAGCTCAGCTCAACTTTCTGACTAGTGGCCCACTTTAACCTTTTTTTTCTCCATGCTGTTGTGTTGCTTTGCTCTCCAACTGATAAAGACCTTTGTTTTCCATCATTTCAGGCCTTGATTTCTCTGAGAGGCTCCATAGATCTACATGCTTCAAATGCACAATTGCACTGTAATTGGAAGTTCCCTTTTCCTTTCTTTTCTTTTTTAAAACATCAGTTTCATGGAAATCTTCAACATTTTATTCATTGTGCCTTTTCTCGGGTCAGTATTATTCTCGCCACCGTCTACATAGCATCTGTTCTGCAAATGAATTGCCCAGTACTACTGAACACAGATACAGGTTTTCCAATTTATCTGGTTTATTTGTATAATAGGAGTCAATTAAATTTGCACAGAGCAAACCTCCACAGTTGGGACTCTCTTCTCTGAGTCTTTCAATTTCCCTATAGAGATTTAATACCTGATTATGATTGTTTTTTGTAATTAAGATTTAAGTATCCAGTCCCCCAAGACGTCTCATAAAGAGCAATGCCAGTTAGCTGCTCACCAGCCTTCTCAGGCACACCATCTCACAGCCATGGAGTCGTTTTTTTCTAGTGTCTTTGGAGAAGATGTTTGTTGGGCAATCCTGTACCCTCTCCCAGAGGTGTGGAAAGACTGGAGCGACCAGAGCAGCGGCTCCGGGCGGCTCTTCGTGCCCGGGCGGCGCTGGTCCACTCGCTCCAGTCTTTCCACGGAGCGCGCGCGCCCTCCCGGTGATGCGGGCGGGCGCTCCGAGGCCTTCTCCCCCGGCCTCGGAGCCGAAGAAAGCCCCGGAGCGTCCACCACGACCGGTGGCCAGGGCTTTCTGAAGGCGGCCGACTGCCGCGCTGCGCTATTTATCCTTGTTTTGCACATGCGCAGAACGTTAAAACGTTCTGTACATGCGCAGAACATTAAAACGTTCTGCGCATGTGCAAAACAAGGATAAATAGCGTGGTGCGGCAGTCGGCCGCCTTCAGAAAGCCCTGGCCACCGGTCGTGGTGGACGCTCTGGGGCTTTCTCCGGTTCTGAGGCTCCGAGGCCGGGGGAGAAGGCCTCGGTGTAGTGAGCAGCTCCCTCCAGACATGCACTGGCAGGGCAGCTACTCACTCTCCCAGGGAACTTGCAACCCTCTGGAGTGGCTCAAAGCACGGCCACGCCACCAGACAGGTCCCAATTCCCTGTGCACTCCTAAACCAGGAGAAGGAACACAACTGCTCTAAAATAGAGACAGTGAGGAAAGGTGCCACCAGGCTGAGAAAACCTCTTGACTTCTCCAGGCCTCAGCCTCCCCGGAGAGCCTCAGAGCAAATACAGAAATGGTAGCGTTTATGGCTTCAGGTTAAGCGTCTGGACTTAGTTCCCCCACATTCCCAAGAACCACACCAGGTTAAATAAATGATGGTTTATTTGAGACTATGCAAAATAAGCATGGAAAGAACATACGTGAGCAGCAAAACTGCTAGCATATTTGGCATAACGAACCAGATTGAAAACATAAGCACAAAACAAGAAAGGATAAATCCTACACTATACATTGGGTATCCTAACACTCACCAAGATGTAAAAAAGAATGTTGCAAGGCCCTCAGCCACGGCCTGGGCTGAGGGATGGCATCCGCAGAGACAGGGAGACTAGCTCCAACCAAAAGCATTAGAGAGAAGAGACTAACGGTTCCCCAAGAGTTAGTTAAATAGAATATTTGAACCCAGTTGATGGACACAAGTAAGATGACCAATCAGGTACAGCCGGGTGGGTCATCCCATGACCGATGACTTCACTCTTCCTTGCTCGTGATCAGCTCACAGGTGCAGAAAATAATGAGGGAAGAAAAAAGCATTATCATATTCCCATGTAGATAACGGGACTAACAAGCAACGGTCCCAGAGATGGTACGACTCCCCAAGGTCGCTGGCGAGCTGCCAATCACCAGGCTCTGCACCGAGCAGACTAGAGGGTGAGAAAGGAAGCTGCAAGGAAAAATCCAAGATGGAGACAGAACCAAAGTTTACAAACCAGACCAACTCTACATGCCCCCATTTCCGAGAGTGGATTGAGGGTCCACACTTTCAATCCCACTCAGAAAACTGTGAGAAAAATCCTGGTGAGGGTACAACTTATAAATAAACTTAACTCTAGTTACTGTACCTAACAACAAACACAACAGGTCCACAGAAAAGTTAAAAGAGGTAGATAGCATACATAGCAGCAAGAATATAATACTTCTGTAAATGAGCAAAGCACTACATCAACCCAGATAATCCAAAAAAAAAAAGAACACAACCAGAGAACGCAGTCCGGCCTAAGGACCAGGTGCTGACAGATCTTCAGGGCTCCACGCCCTCGAGAGTGCGTCGGCAAGAATGTTCCTCTTCCCACGCAGGTAGTTCACCTGGAATGAAAAATCCTGCAAAGAAAGCTGCCATCTTAAGAGCCTCTGATTACCCTTAGCCCTAGCAAGAAATGTTAATGGACTATGATCAGTTTGAACTTCGAAAGTAGTTCCCCACAAATATGGACGTAACTTGGCCAAAGCCCACACCACAGCAAGACATTCAAGTTCAGAGATACTGTAGTTTTGCTCCCTTGGGAGTAGTTTGCGACTAAGATAGACCACAGGGTGCAAGACTTGATCATACTCCTGCAACAGAACAGCACCCAAGCCCGTCTGTGACGCATCAGTCTGAACAATGAACGGCTTAGAATAGTTAGGAGCAACCAAAACAGGTGCAGTAGAGAGACTACGCTTCAAAGCCTCAAACGCCCGTTGACATTCCGGCGTCCACTGGACCTGCGAAGGAAGATGTTTGCGACACAGATTAGTGAGGGGGGTTGCGAGAGTACTGAAATGGGCCCCAAACTTTCTGTAGAACCCGCAGACCCCCAAAAAGGACAAAATTTGCTTCTTATTTTTCGGAACAGGCCAATTAAGTATAGCGTCCACCTTAGCTTGAACGGGCTTAATAGTGCCCCCACCCACAACATGGCCCAAATATTGAACAGAACCCTTAGCGAACTGGCATTTGTCAGCACGCAACGTCAACCCGGCATCCACCAGAGATTGAAACACCTTTCTGACATGCGAAACATGGTCCTCCCAAGAATTACTGTAAATGCAAATGTCATCCAAATAAGCAACTGCATATCCCGCATGCGGTCTCAGCAGCGCGTTAACCAGGCGCTGAAAATTCGCGGGAGCGGAGGAGATCCCAAAGGGAAGGCGGCAGAACTCAAACAGTCCACGAGGAGTCGCGAAAGCAGTCAGGGGGGCAGAGTCAGGATGCATTTCCATCTGCCAATAGCCTTTACACATGTCCAAAGTAGTCAGATACTTGGCCCCAGCCACAGTTTCGAGAAGCTCATCCAGATTAGTAAGAGGATATCTATCAGGGAGAGAAACAGAGTTTAATTTCCGATAGTCAACACAAAATCTATACTCCCTTGGTGCAGAGTCAGACACACGCTTCTTTTCCACGATGACAATAGGCGAGGCCCAAGCGCTAGTACTCGGCCGAATAACACCCAAATCCAGCATCATGTCCAGTTCTTTGTCAATGACAGCAGCCATGTTCCCCTTGATCCCACGAGGTGGAACAGCGATAGGCCGTGTACCAGGCTCTAAAACGATAGAATGCTGAACCAAGTTAGTAACACCAGGCTTGCCAGTAAATAAAGCCCCAAACTGTTGAAACAGAGACAAAAGATCATGCTGCTGCTCCACAGACAGATCAGGAGACAGAACAACATTCTGGAGTGCGTCGTTGCTTCCGTGGGACTGGTCTAACCAGTGCTGGTCTGGGAAATCCGCGTCCAGAGCACTGCGAACAGAAAACAAGTTAGGCTCAGAGTCTTGTCTTTCATAGAACTGCTTAAGACGGTTGGCATGTAAAACAAACGGAGGCTTCTCCTTAGCCTCATCTTGGAGCAAATAGTTGTTATCAGCAAGCTGCTTGATCACCACAAAGCCAATGTCCCACTTAGGGCAGAGTTTATGTGCTCTGTCTGGGACCAGAACGCACACTTTAGTGCCAGATGGAAAAGATGCAGGACGGGCTTTCTTATCGAAGGCCTGTTTTTGCACTTGCTGGGCCTTCCTGAGATTATCAGCAGCAAACTCCTGGACCGCTTTCAGAGAAGCCTGCAGGTTAGAAAGATATTGTTGAACAGGCACCCCTTCCGAATCAAAAGTCCCTTCCAGACAGTCTTTGTACAGCATCAAGGGTGACCGTAACTGACGCCCAAAACAGAGTTCATTTGGAGAGTAGCCCAGCGACTCAGCTGGCGCGTCATTGATGGCAAAAACCAAAAATTTAAGAGCAGTGTCCCAAGACTCAGAATGCTCCAACACAAACTTACGCAGCATCTGTCCCAGAGTCAAATTGAATCTTTCAACAAGACCTCTAGACTGGCTGTGATAAATTGTCCCGAACCGTTGATCGATGCCCCCCAATTGGCACACCTTAGCCAATAAAGCACTCGTAAATTGAGGGCCTTGATCCGAGGACAGAACTCTCGGGACCCCAGTAACAGAGAACATCTGTAATAAGGCTTGGGCAACGCTAGTGGCTGTCACTGAACGCAAGGCCACGGCCTGAAGATATCTAGTAGCTCTGTCCACACACATCAGAACGAACCTGGCCCCATTCTTAGCTGGCCTGAACGGGCCTAACACATCGATCTGTACGGTGTCGTGGGGCGTGGAGACCCGGGGAACAGGCTGCAAAAAGCATCTGGTCTCATCACACGCCCTACCGACTGCCTGGCACGTTTTGCAGGAACGGACGAAGGCGACAACAGATTCACGCACATGGGGCCACCAGTAACTCTGAGAAACCTTGGCCAAAGTCTTCTTCACGCCACAATGTCCTGCAAATGGGTGAGAATGGGCCAACTCGAGGATCGCGCTCCTGAAAGCCTCAGGTACGACAAGCTGACGGCGAGCCTGTCCATTAGCTGGCAATCCGGCCACTGGAGAAAGCCGATACAGCAAAGCGTCCTCAAGCACAAACGTGTCGTTCACAATTTTGTCAGAAGGTGTCACTGTAACCACAGAGCCACGCACAGCTGCCAAAGTGGGGCACACCTGTGATTCAGATATAAACTTGTCCCGGTTCGGAATGAACAGTGAAAAATCAGCAGAATTGCCCTTGTTCACGTCCAAAGGGGGCTCCACCTGAGCGGCCGCTTTAGCTCTAGCCGACCCCGCCCTGGTAAGCACACTCACTTCGGAAACAGACTGTTGAAGGGATTCCTCCGCTATTTCAGCCTTAATGATCAGGTCTAGCCCAATCAAAACCAAGGGTGGCTTGTCTGTACGTGCCGAATTAACCAGGAAAAGATGTTTGCCTGTATAGTGTCCATAAGAGATGTCCAGGACACAACAGGGAAAATAACGCTGGGGCTCCACAAAGGAGTTAACAGGTAGGCACAGCTGGTCCACGACAGTACCGGGAGGGAGAAACCGGCTAGGAACGGCCGACACATCCGCACCCGAGTCCTTGCTCGCAGCCAGAACCTGCCACAAGTCCCCTTTAACAAACACAGACAAGGTTGCGTCTCTGTGGGCACTCACCCGTCCTCTGTGCTGGATGGGAATGATCTCCTTCATCTGCACCACTCTTGCGCCAGGCAAAGGCCTATCCGAGAATGGAGGGACAGCCACACATGGAGGAGCAGATCCAAGCTCAAACGGAGCTGGCAGCTCGACTCCAGTGTCTGCTGAAAGCTGAGAGATCCTGCCCCCATTTCCAAGAGGGGCAGACCCTGGCAGAACAGCCAAATGCAGCGGAACCATTTCCTCCTCTCTTTGCGGCGCTACCTGACGTGGAGCCGGAATCGGCCTAGGCTGAGGCAACACATCAGGGGGAGGGCAACGAACCTGGTCCACTGCCATGTAGCCATTACTGTCGGTTTCCCAGTCCTCTGGCTCCACAGAATCTTCATCTTGGTAGGCAGCACTCACTGTTTTTACCTCACCCCCTTGGCCTCTAGCCTTTGCTCTCTTGTCGCGCTGGCAATCCCGTTTTATGTGTCCAATATCTCCACAAGCATGACAACGAATCCCAGAGCCAGCTGCTCTGTTCGAAGATTGCTGAGTAGCAGGCTGCAGGCTCCCAGATAGCTGTTGCGAACGCTGGGTGGAGGGGAAAGGCGACGGCCGTTGGCCGGGCTGGTTTCGCTTTCCCTCAGCCGACAGAGATTGAGAACGCTGTACTTGCTGCTGATTCAGGCGCGGCCACTGGGGCTTCTGCTCACCCCCCTTCCCCCTCTGCTGGTATTCACTCCCTTGCCGCACCGATCGAACAGGCGGAGAGCCCTCTGCAGTGGGAGGCCGGCAAGCACAGAGTTCATCCATAAACTGGCCTGCTTCCACCACATTCCTAGGTTTTTTCTCCAGCAGAAAAAAAATTAAATCCTGCGGCACAAGAGAGCAAAATTGCTCCAAAAAAATAAGATCACACAGGTCAGCATAGGTCACCGCTTTCGCAGCTTCCAGCCAGTCAAAACCAATCTGTTGAATACCAATCGCAACATCCGCCCAGGAGTCCTTTGCCCTTTTTTGTAGACGTCTAAATTTTTGTTGTAAAGTCTCTTTAGTCATGGCAAGGCGAATCTGCACTTGCTTCTTGAATGCCTGGTAATCGTGGAGTTGTCCAAGTGGCAACGAGGCCAAAATAGGTTGTAAAACAGAGTCCTGCAACTGCGTGCGCAGAATCCTACACATCTGGTCCTCTGGAACCTGCTCAGAAATGCATACGGCCTCGAAATTTTGCAAATAGGCCATGGCCGGAATTTTCCCTTCGTACCTTGGAAACAGGGCCCGATCCCATTTTTTCTCTTTTGGTTCCTCCTTCTTACTCATGTGCTCAGCCAGCATCTTATTTTGGGCTATAACAAAGTTCAAAAAGTCATTAGAAGTCGGATTAGCTGGGACATACGTGTGCATAGACGATCCCGTGTCACGCTGCCCTGATGGTCTCGACGTAGCCCTCATGCCAGCAGCAGGAACGCCAGAAGTCGCAACAGGGAACGGCGTACTACCCACAGTGGGACAAAAGTTGTCAAATCCAACCTGCTGAGTCTGCCCAAGGCTCTCCCGATAAGCACGCCGAGCCGACGGAGCTGGCTGAAAGTGCTGGTCGTCCCTGGCAACCGAGTGTAGGAGCTGCCCAGTTGAGCGTTGAGAGCTGACCCCAGTGTCTGGGAAAGACGGAACAGGCATGCGTTGAGATTTACAGCTTTGCCTCTCCTGCCGACTCCCTGGCTGAACAGCAGTAACAGGCTCAGCCGTGTCCAGCAGGCACAGTTCCTCATCTCGCCGTGCTGTTTCAAACTCCACGAAGTCGCCCCACAGATCTTCCTCATCAGGCGTCGGAGGTCTGCTCCAAGTCACCCGTGGCTTGCCACAGCCGTCTGTCTTGCGACGTACACTGGGCTCTGTAGTCCGGGTTGTACACAAGTCCCCTCGAGAAGCCAAAGTGTTAGCAACAGCAGCTTCCAGAGCCTCCGACCGTTGTTCCGCTTCCAGCATGTGACTCAGCATGCGTTCCTCCACACGCCGCAGGGCATCAGAAAGGCGCCTGTGCTCCCACTTGTCCACATCGGCACGTTGTTGAGAAATGGGTATGGCAGAATAGTCAGTCCAATTCCGAGAAGTCATGTCCACAAATCCAGTCTGATCAATAGTCAAATGACCCCGGGAAGCATCCGATACTCCTTCCGAATCTGCTCTCCCGCCGGTCCACGGTCCTCTCCAATCCATCTCCAACTGGGATGATGGACGCTCATCCTCCTGGTCGGGACCTTCACCCGCACCAGGGTATCCACCTTCTGCCATTCTAAGTAACCTCAACTACGTATCCCGCAAGGGACACGTTCTCCCTGTCTATCAAAAAAACAAACTGCTTTACAATCCAACCTGTGTTATGCCAGCCAAATTAGCACTTTAACCCAGATGGGCAAGGGAACAGGGTTCAAGACGCTGCCACCATGTAGTGAGCAGCTCCCTCCAGACATGCACTGGCAGGGCAGCTACTCACTCTCCCAGGGAACTTGCAACCCTCTGGAGTGGCTCAAAGCACGGCCACGCCACCAGACAGGTCCCAATTCCCTGTGCACTCCTAAACCAGGAGAAGGAACACAACTGCTCTAAAATAGAGACAGTGAGGAAAGGTGCCACCAGGCTGAGAAAACCTCTTGACTTCTCCAGGCCTCAGCCTCCCCGGAGAGCCTCAGAGCAAATACAGAAATGGTAGCGTTTATGGCTTCAGGTTAAGCGTCTGGACTTAGTTCCCCCACATTCCCAAGAACCACACCAGGTTAAATAAATGATGGTTTATTTGAGACTATGCAAAATAAGCATGGAAAGAACATACGTGAGCAGCAAAACTGCTAGCATATTTGGCATAACGAACCAGATTGAAAACATAAGCACAAAACAAGAAAGGATAAATCCTACACTATACATTGGGTATCCTAACACTCACCAAGATGTAAAAAAGAATGTTGCAAGGCCCTCAGCCACGGCCTGGGCTGAGGGATGGCATCCGCAGAGACAGGGAGACTAGCTCCAACCAAAAGCATTAGAGAGAAGAGACTAACGGTTCCCCAAGAGTTAGTTAAATAGAATATTTGAACCCAGTTGATGGACACAAGTAAGATGACCAATCAGGTACAGCCGGGTGGGTCATCCCATGACCGATGACTTCACTCTTCCTTGCTCGTGATCAGCTCACAGGTGCAGAAAATAATGAGGGAAGAAAAAAGCATTATCATATTCCCATGTAGATAACGGGACTAACAAGCAACGGTCCCAGAGATGGTACGACTCCCCAAGGTCGCTGGCGAGCTGCCAATCACCAGGCTCTGCACCGAGCAGACTAGAGGGTGAGAAAGGAAGCTGCAAGGAAAAATCCAAGATGGAGACAGAACCAAAGTTTACAAACCAGACCAACTCTACACTCGGAGCGCCTGTGTAAGTCAGGTCGCCCCCCGCCCCCGGAGTGGCGCCGCCCCCGGAGTGGCGCCGCCCCCGCTCCAGACAGCACTCGCTGCTGATACGCCTCTGCCCTCTCCCATGCATTTTGCATGCCAGAGTATTGCTGGGCAATCCTGTACCCTCTCCCATGTATTTTGTATGCCAGAGTATTGCTGGGCAATACTGAACCCTCTCCCATGTATTGTATCCCATGCCAGACCCCACATAGAACAAAAAGTGGTAACCTTTAGTAGCATTAGATCTGCTGAGCTATGACTCCTTCCTGCACTGTTCAGTAATATGAAAAGTCTAAGGCCATGTGAGAAGAGCCCCAGCCATTCTTCCTTCCCATGCCAATGTTGCTCCAGGTTCTGCAGGGGGAATTCTGGTGTCTGAAGGAGCCACCCTAAAGCAGCTATTACACTACAAAAGCTGCTGTGTGCAGCACGGCAACCTTGGGGATCCACCAAGGAGTAATAAATATTGAAAATGGGAAGTCCATAACGTGAGAACCATTTGTCTTTCGTAACATAATGTTTCACTTTTGCATAATTTCATCATGTAAAAAATTACATCAAAAAGCTGTAACTATAAAAATTGCATTTGCAGCCTCACTGCGTTCTGTATAAAAAGGAAATATACAGGGTTGGGAGGGGGGGAGGGGTTGTATTATGTAACGCAGAACTAATTCTTACTTCAAAGACTTGCTGGATTGACACAATGAAGAAGAAATATTGGTGAACATAACCAAAGGAAGAAGCTTAATCAATGCCTATTAAGCTGAACTAAGAATGTACAGTATTAGCATTGACCAGAGTAGGAAATCATAACTGTTATTTCTTGTGGAAAAACCTGTATGTACCTATTAGTTAATTTGAACACTTTTTGAATATCTAAATTTTTGACGTTTGGCAAAAAAAAATAAAATAGTCAGGTTCTGAGGGCAGAAGACCCTTAGCACTTCCAAAGCTCAACTGCAGCTAGCACAGAATATGGTCGTCACTTTGCTAGACGAGAGCTTCTGAAGCCACCAATCCTGCATTTGCACTGGCTTCCGGTGCCAGTACTGTGCAATACCTGCGCAGGTACTACCTTGCACTGGACGTCACCCATACAGCATTAACAATTCCAGGATGGTGGCGATATTGGGCAGTCTGGGTCACTCCTGATATCCCAGCAACCACCTGACCTCACCAGCTACAGGAGCTTCCCCTGACGTACAGTTCTAAATGGCTAGGGCCCAGCATATCCTTGGGAATGCCTTCACACACATGCTGAAATTAGCAGGAGATATTTAGCAGAAATGGAAGCAGTAACAGATTTTACTTTTTTGAGTTCCAAGATCACCATGCCAACAAAAGTTCGTATAGTCAGGGCGATGGTGTTCCCAATAGCAATGTATGATTGCGAGAGTTGGACCATAAGGAAGGCTGAGCGCCGAAGAATAGATGCTTTTGAACTGTGGTGCTGGAGAAGACTCCTGAGAGTCCCTTGGACTGCTAGGAGATCAAATCAGTCAATCCTAAATGAAATCAACCCTGACTGTTCCCTGGAAGGACAGGTACTGAGGCTGAAGCAGGGGCGCCACTGGAGCGTGGCGGGGGGAGCGGGCCGCCTGGGGGTGACGCGCGCACCCCCTCGCGCGTCACCTCCATGACGCGCGACACCCTCCGGATGCTCCAAGGCCAGCCCGGGAGCCGGCCTCGGAGCGTCTGACCCCGTCGACGCTCCAGGGCCTTCTTAAAGAAGGCCCAGGCAAGCGTCGATCTGGGTATTTTTCGGGTTTTCGCGCATGCGCAGACCCGTTTTGAGGGCAAAAAGCGTCCGAAAAAGCGTCCGAAGGGCGACCCGACGCGACGCGGGGGGGGAAACGGGTCGCCCCCCTGCGCCGCGATATGGTAGCGTCACTAGGGTGATGCGCGTCCCCCGCCCCAGGGTGACGCGCGTCCTAGTGGGCTGAAGCTCAAATATTTTGGCCACCTAATGCGAAGAGAGGACTCTCTGGAGAAGACTCTGATGCTGGGAAAGACTGAAGGCAAAAGGAGAAGGGGAAGGCAAAGGATGAGATGGTTAGACAGCATCACCGATGCAACGAACATGAAAATGAGCAAACTCAGGAAGATAGTGGAGGACAGGAAGGCCTGGCGGGATATGGTTCATGGGATCACGTAGGGTCGGACACGACTTAACGACTGAACAACAACAACAATATTTAGCTGTCTGTCAGCGCAATCCTGTGTAACCTTGCACCAGTGTAACAGTAGATGCACCGGTGTAACAGCAGATGCACTGGTATAAGTGCACTTACACCGGTGCATCTACTGTTACATTGGTGCAAAGCTACACAGGATTGTGCTGTGTATGTGGTAATTGGGGGGGGGGAATTGGGGGGGGAGGCCATGGTGCCAGGTCTTTCCTTTCCTTGAGCCACTGCCTGATACTGCCCTCATCGTCACCCTGTTCGCCCACCCCCACTCCATTCTGCCTACCCCCTGCAGGCATCCAGCATGTATCCATGTTCTGCTGGCTGATGGAACTGGCTGCTTGCATGTTTACAGTACAACGTGTTTTGCTAGCCGGAAAGCGCCTTACACTGCTTAAATGCTCATTCCAGCGGCATAAGGCATGAGTACGATCGGGCTACAGTGGCTTAAGTATTTCTGTAGTATGACATGGCTTTAGAGTTTGGCCCGACAGACTAGTGTGTGGTCTCCTGCATGCTTATAATGCCATATTTCTTTCGGATTTTTTCCTATTATATTTAAAAGTATTTAAAAACCCAGAAAAACGTTTTAAAAAAGGAAAAGAAAAAAGCTCACACGGAATGAATAAGGGTAAAGTATAAACTGTACTCATTAACGGGAAAATGACCAAACAAAATACGGGGAGAGGGTGATGAAACTGAAAGTAATAAGAAAATGATGAGGCAGATTAAATGGCTTGATGTTGTGTAACAGCCATGGGGAGCCCAAAAGTCTTGTGGTACAAAATCCATGCATTTGAACTGTAATAATACTTGCATGCCGCTGCAATCCATTTCCTCCGCATAATTTCCCTCTGCATGGGAGGACCCAGTTGTAACCTTTATTAGGTTGTATTCGTCACATTAAAAATAATTATGTGGTTGTGATTTCACTTTCAAGCAAGGGATGAGCACGGCATGGAAGAGGCTAATGTTGGTGCTTTTCATAGGACTAAAGGCAGCTGCATATGAAAAGTAGACGGAAAGATACTTTTTCCCCTCTGTAGGGGAAAACCAGCAAAATGCTCATGATTAAAGAGTATGATAATCTCTGTATGCTCTGCACACAGGGGCACTTTGTGTCCCCTGTGGGAGCCCTGCCAATCAATGAGATGTAGACCACCCAGCAGTGGCAGCTAGTGAGGCAAGGCAAAGGGTAGTGAGAGGCTGGTGCCACTGCATGGCAACTAGAGAGGAGCCTTATCAGCTCATGCCTGGCCTGCTTTTATTCAAAAGCTGCACAGCTCTGTTCCTGCCTAATCTCTCCCTTCTTTCCTGGTATGGCTGCTGGGATATGTGGATGATCAGATGTACAATTAGTTCTTGGTTATAATGCACAGCCTGTCCAAAGCTAGTGCACTGCCTGGGACAGGACGTTGTCTGGATTTCGGATCTGTACATATAATGAGATATCTTGGGGATGGGACCCAAGTCTAAACATGAAATTCATTTATGTCCCATATACAACTTATACACATAGTCTGAAAAGTAATTTTATACAATATTTTTAATAATGTTGTGCCCCAGCATGTCTTGCGCTATGCCAGCCAGGTGCTGGAAGAAGTTTTTTTTACAAAAAGTCATAGCTCCAAAAATGTCTGGGTTTCGGAGGTCTGGATAAGGGGTAACCAACCTGCATTATGGAATGCTTTTGGTGGAGAGAGAAATATCTTATATAATAGGGGTGGCCAAACTTGTTTACAGTGCAATCCTATCCAACTTACACCACTGGTGTAACCAGCGGGGATTTAAATACGCCCTCCCCTCCAAAGCCTCCCGCCCTGCCCTCCCCCGCTGGTTACACTGGTGGTGTAAGTTGGATACGATTGCACTTTTAATGTAAGAACCACATACGATAAACTTCAGATGTTTGAGAGCCATATGAAGAGAGATGTTTGAGTGCCACAATATTTAAGAAGCATTTAAATTTTTAAATATATTTACTCACTATGAACATTAAACTAATGTTTTAATCCAGTGGACTCAGTTTATACTTGGTAAATAATTATAAATGTACCTTTTATATTGAATTGTGAAGCAAAAAAGAGCTCAGCCAACATATTTCTGAGAGCCACACAAGGCGCACATTATATGTCAAAGAGCCGCATGTGGCTCAGGAGCCACAGTTTGGCCACCCCTGTTATATAAGAATCTCTACTTACTGTACAGCTACTAGCTGCTAGAAGGGAACATTTCTTCTCACTAAAAAAATAAAACAGCACCACCAACCATTTCTCTATAATGGCAAAGACTTTTACTCATAACAGGTGTATGTTTCAGATGATCTAACATGGTCAGAGTACTTCACAGAGAGATGGTACCCATTTATCTTACATACCAACAAAAATCCATCTATTTAACTTCACTACAAAACAAATCTGGTTAGAACAGAACCAACGTTATCGGTTATTGAGTTAAAAACCATGATCTTTAAAACGTTACTACTTTCCTTATGTTTTGCTTGCTGTGGCGGGTGAAACATAAAGAAAATAGTAACATATTTAATGAAAATGAACATACATGGACACTTTTAATGAACATTTAGGTAAAGGTAAAGGTGACCCCTGACAATTAAGTCCAGTCGTGTCCGACTCTAGGGTGTGGTGCTCATCTCCATTTTAAAGCCGAAGAGCCAGCGTTGTCCGAAGACGCCTCCGTGGTCATGTGGCCGGCATGACTCTCCTTGCCGCAGCGCGTAGCATGCGGCTGGAACACGGAGCTCTCTTTACCTTCCCACAAGCGGTACCTATTTATCTACTCACATTAACATGCTTTGGAACTGCTAGGTTGGCAGGAGCTGGCCAAGCAACGAGAGCTCACCCCATCGCGGGAATCGAACTGCCGACCTTTCGACCGACAGCTCATGGTTCAGCGGTTTAACCCACTGCGCCACCCGCTGGCCTTAATAAATATTTAAGGTAAAGGTAAAGGTGACCCCTGACAATTAAGTCCAGTCATGTCCGACTCTAGGGTGTGGTGCTCATCCCCATTTCAAAGCTGAAGAGCCAGCATTGTCCGAAGACGCCTCCGTGGTCATGTGGCCGGCATGACTTTCCTTGCCGCAGCGCGTAGCATGTGGCTGGAACACGGAGCGCTGTTTACCTTCCCACAAGCGGTACCTATTTATCTACTCACATTAACATGCTTTGGAACTGCTAGGTTGGCAGGAGCTGGCCAAGCATCGAGAGCTCACCCCGTCACGGATTCGAACTGCTGACCTTTCGATCGACAGCTTATGGTTCAGCGGTTTAACCCACTGCGCCACCCGCTGGGTTAATGAACATTTACATACCAACAAAAATCCATCTATTTAACTTTACTACAAAACATATCTGGTTAGAACAGAACCAAGGTTATCGTGTTAAAAACAGTGTACATTAAACCGTTACTATTTTCTTTACATTTTGCCCGCTGTTGGGGGTGGGGTGGGGTTGAAACATAAAGAAAGTAGTAACATTTTTAATGAACACGGTTTTTAATCCGATAACTGACAACGTTGGTTCGGTTCTTATGGAAGGTAACCATGAAAGTCTTAGTCAATATTTCAAATCTGGTTAGTTCTGGAAGGATGTACTGCTTCATAACATGTATATTATGTATCCATTATGCTGTATTTTTATTTTTATTTTGTCATGGCCTTGATACGTTTTTTGCAGCGCAATCCTATGTAACCTTGCAGCGGTGTAACAGTAGATGCACCGGTGTAAGTGCACTTACACCGGTGCATCTACTGTTACACTGGTGCAAGGTTACACAGGATTGCACTGTTAGGGTGTGAGGCGCCTTATCACGTTGAGAGTAGGTGTAGCATAACAGCTAAGAGATGGAGCTGTGGATTAGGACTTTTCTGGTTCAGGTTTTGCCTCACTTGATGGAAAAAAAGATTAATAAAAAGATAGTTGAAAATACTGTGTGCTTAACATCTCTTTGCACCAACAAGAAGTAGGTATTGTGCTATGAAATGATAGTTTTATCATAACGGGGTCATTTAGACCCCAATACCCTGGATGTTTTATTTTGCTCCATTTATTTTAATTTGAATCTAACTGACCTCAGAGCCCTTTTAGTGAAACACTGAAATCAAAACACAGACACACACAAACAAGAGTGTGCAAACATCCCAGAACTATTACCCCTTTATTTCAGGAAATGGGGTATGAATTGGCACAGTGTCAGAGAGAAACGTTTTTCATATTTTAATACTTTTTATGAGGCCTTCTGATAGGGGTATTCTCCCTGGTATGTGTTAATGTGGCAATCATGAGACTGTAGATTTTAAGAAGAGAGGAAGAAGTGATCTGAATCATTTTCTATTCTTTTAACAAAATAATAAGGATATTTGTTCTTGGGACATGCATATACTTCCATATCAGCTAGAAACAAAGATTTCAAGGTGATTTGCCTTTACACTGTGAAATCCCTGTGTTTGCACTTTTCCCTCATGTTTTCTAAGCATAATCACATATTAGTTGCAATTTTCTTTGAAACATGAGACTTAATTATGCAAAAGAGGCATGCTCCTTCATATAAAAGATCTTTAAAAAAAATCCTCACACTACAGGTATCTAGTTTGTGCTAATACCAAGATTGGAAACTCATTACCACTAAAAATGTCACTTCTGATGAAGCATTTAAAAAAATTCCCAGAATCAAATTTAGGATGTCTTTACTAAGCTGTTTTATGGTAGCGCCTACCATTGGAAATGTGATGAGTCTTCATGTAAAAATGCTGATTTGAATTAGATTTAGAATATATGTCATCCCCAATTAGCCTTCCCTTCATCAAAATGATCTCACAAACACGGAAAATGAATCTTTATTTCCTCCTTTGCACATGGGAGGTCATTTGTCAGATTTAATATACTTCTACCTATGTCTTCCTACATGCTTTGGGTTCAAGATGGATGACCACAGATTTCATGGAGGGAAAAAATAACATCCCTGAATGTTTGAATTCCGTTTAATGAAATGCTGAAAGTAATAATATTTTGTGCTGTAAATTACAAGTACAATAAAAATACCATGTTAATCCCTTTTGAATCTCAAAGTATGTATTGTATAGATGACCCTTCATTTCTTAAGTTTTCTTCAAGTTAATGTAATTGCGCAAAGGAGACAGAATATACAAAGTGGCTGAACAGAGCTATCAACATTTCTCTCTAACTAGTTGATTGAGCTGCAGAATACCCTACTCGTATGACCACATCATATGATTTACCTCTACATTGGTTTTTTTAATCCATTTGATAATATAGGGAGGGCCAACTTCAGTATTCTTGGAGGTCACCCTGTTTCCCAGATATTGATCCAAAAAGTGTTAACTCCAGGATTCTAGTGGCCTGTGGCAATACACTTGTGTAGGCCCCTGCCAGGGAAGGGAACTCCCAAGAAAAAGCATGCTGACCTAGGGGAGTAGCACCTAGCGGTTAGTGCACCCACACCTTCCTGCTCCTCACTTTCCCTTATTGGACTAACAGCCAAATGGGTAAAAACTTTGGTAGACTGTATCCACTGCCATCATCCAAGGCTACAGAGACCAGGCAGAGGGTGGCCATCTGGGGAAAAAAAAAAAAAACCTCCCAGGAGAACACTAAAAATCAATCCCACAGTAGCATTTGCAGAGGAAAGAGATGTGGCAATCCACTGAATTACCCATGAACAAGGCAGACCAAAGGTCAACATAGAACTAGTTTATTAAAAGTCCAAACAAAAAGGATTAAACAAAAAGAGAAAAGAGAAAGGTGAATATAGCAAATACGAGATTGGCAGGAAAACATAAAGGTTTTCACCAAAAGGATGTAATAACCACTAATACCCAGCAGATGGAGCTGAGATGCTACTCATTGTGCCAGAGAATTCGGTAAGCCTGCTGGAATGATGGCAAACATGCAAAAAATGCATAAGCCTTACAATCTTAGATAAACAAACCCTAGCCTAAGCTACTTACAGTACATAGCAAGGAACCCCCCCCCCCACCTCTTTCACTTGCAGTTCGGCAAGTGAGTACTCCTCTCTGAGTTCCCAATGAATGGGTCACTCAGGCAACTGGTAAAGAACAACACACAAACACACCCTTCCTGTGGGCTTGGAAGTTTATAACTTGGCTGTAATGATATAATCACACTAATTGATTGGAGGAGTGGAAGCTACCTAGTCACTCTGTCCCATCCCTTGGATCAAGATAGATGGGGCTGCTATCCAATTGCTAAGCTCATTCCAATTTCAGCAGGGAGCTAGCCAATTCAGCTGGGAAGATGAGCTTAATCCACATCTAGCATGGTGCCAATGGCGTTTGTCAAATAAAGGACAAACACAGCCTGTAAAGTACTGTATATCCCAGAAAAGCTGCCGGGGAGCTAAAACTGTCCCAAAAACAGAAAAATAGGCCAACAAAAGGGGGGAACAAGGGGAAAATGCAAAGGATTCATCACAGCCCCCTTTACCAAAAGAGGCAAAACATGCAAATTGAGAATTCTCTCATAGTACTTCTTGTGTTTCTTGCGCAAATTGAGAATGATGTTGTTCAGAGTGCAGTTAGCCCTTTGCCAGGATTGGAACCCCAGAAAATGACTGACCTCACCACCTTCTGGAGCTGATCCAGAAGCCAGAAGAGTAGTGTACACTCTCACAGGGAGGCTACTTCCATCTAGTAGTAAGAGCCTCACAGTTATGAAGCATATTTGCTCAGCACAGTTTGTGATATCACATACCAAACCCAAGAGACGTCTAGCACAGAAAGTTGAAATATTAGTGTTTCTTTCACCTGGAAATCACTTTACTTTTCTTATTAGTGAAACTCTGATCATACCTTAATCAAAATTTGGTAGGGTTGCCAACTAATGAAATTATATCAGGGGCTGGCCCAACCCAAAGGCAACTTGTTGAGCATCCCCTATACATAGCCTTGGAGTTATCTTGGGGTCACAACCCCAAGGTCATGTGCTAGACAACATCTTTCCCCTTAAGGGGGGTGGCGACTCGGCAGTGATGTCAGGACTGTGGTGAGTCACTGCCGAGTTTGCACCGCCACCACCGCTGACTAAGAAAAAAAGGGGGTTGGACTTATTTGGCGGTGCAGCAGCTGGAGATGCCGCACAACCCAGGTTCTTGCCGCTGCTGCAGACGGGTAAGTCCAACCTCCCCTTTCTTATATAATCGGCGGGAGCGGCACAAATCCGGAAGTGACGTTGCCGCCGTCACTGCTGAGCCACAACAACTTACATCGACTACTGCCTTCAGGTAAATATTAAAGATCACTGCCCTATAGAATATACAATCTACTAATATAGATTTTTTAAGCATTAATTTTTATTGAACATAGCAAACAAAGACAAAGAATTGGGGGAAAGAAAGAAAACTTCTGAATAAGGGAAAAAAGGAACTGCACATAACTATACAGAGGGAAAATTAAACTAATGTAAGAAGAGCCTTGCAAGATGAGATCAAAAGTTCATCTATGTAGTTTTCTTCAGCGGCCAGCTTGTTTCCTTTAGTGGCCAGCTAGATGTATTTATATACATAATTTATACTCCTCCTTTCCCTCCAAATAAATAGACCACTTCCAAATGCAGTTGCACAAAATATGTATTTCTAAAAAAGGATTATGATACTGGACTGGAAAAACAAACAGGACACCAAGGCAACAGCCCTCTCCACTGCTGGCCCCCAAGCAACTTTGTATTCAAACTAGGCATATTTCCTTTGAACTGGAGGTTTTATTGAGCCGTCATAGTGAATACCTGTCCACCATGAATTTGTCCAATCCCATTAAAATGCCATCCAAGTCAGGGGCTATTGCTGTAACTTGTGGCAGTGAATCTCTGCACTTTATCATGTGATCATGAAGAAATATTTTATTTTGTCTGTCCTGAGTCTAGGTAAAGGTAAAGGTATCCCTTGACAATTAAGTCCAGTCGTGTCCGACTCTAGGGAACGGTGCTCATCTCCGTTTCAAAGCCGAAGAGCCAGCGCTGTCCGAAGACGTTTCCATGGTCATGTGGCCAGCATGACTGAACATGCTGGAACGAGGCGCATGGAACGCTGTTACCGTCCCGCTGACGCGGTACCTATTAATCTACTTGCAATTTCTTGCTTTCGAACTGCTAGGTTGGCAGGAGCCGTCGCACGGAATCGAACTGCCAACCTTTCGATCGACAGCTCATGGTTCAGTGGTTTAACCCACTGCGCCACCCGCTGGCTCTGAGTCTACTGCCAAACAATTTCATTGACTTACCTCAAGTTCTAGTGCGATGATTCAATTAACTTTTCCCAAACCATGCATGATTTTATAAATATCATGTTACCAAAGTTGTATTTTTTCTCAATTCAAAAGACCAAACGTTTTAGCCTTTCAAGGGGAGTGCTTCAACCCACCACCCACCCAATCATTTTGGCCTCCCCTTTGACACCTTTTCTAGCTCTATGATATTATTACTTATGATGACTACGTATTTTATATAGTATATACATAATATTTAGTATTAAATAGTAGTGTGTGTGTGCATGTGTGTGTAGTATTTTATAGTATATCTTTATTTATTTATTTATAGTATTTTTATCCCGCCTTTCTCCCCGAAGGGACCCAAGGCGGCTTACAACAGAAAAAAAATACAAAAAATACAGTATAAAAATAATCACATGTACCACATTGTTTATGTACCACTTTTAAATAAAAAAGTTCACAAAGTGGTTTACATAACAAAAAAAATACCCTTTTTGAGGTGGGATGATTAGAACTGTAACACAATATTCCAAATGCGGTTGCACAAAAGATGTATTTCTATAAAAGGATTATGATACTGGACTGGAAAAACAAACCTCAGAGAAACAAAAATTTGTAGTTGGCTGTCAAGAAGCAGTCTGTAGGGCGCTGCTTTTACTTGTGGAAGCTGATGCTAGTTCAGGTCTAATTCTGCCAGCATACATGCTGCTTCCCATCTGCTCATCCAGTACATTTGTAAATAGTTTGTTAGAAAAGGCACCATGAGACTCCCATGCTCTCTCTCCCCCCCCCCCAATATGAACAGAAGCACTGTAGATATTGCTTATGCAATAGTCTTATAATGGACTTCAGATTTATATATAACAGTGCAATCCTAACCAACTTTCCAGTGCCGGTAGCCATGCCAACAGGGTGCACACTGCATTTTGCAGTGCAGGGGCAGTCATGGAGGCCTCTTCAGGGTGAGGGAACATTTGTTCCCTTACCTCGGGGCTGCACTGTGGCTGCACCGGCGCTGGAAAGTTGGTTAGGATTGCGCTGTAACTCTCCTATGTGTTGGTTCAAAAGGAGTTTGAACCAATGAATTTCATACATGTGCTGTGTCTACATCTAAATGATGCCGAAACAAATGACATACCTGGTTCTTTAGAATTCCTGCTTCAGCTAGTGCTGAGCCAAGATGGGAGACTATTTTCATGAGCATTGTTGTGTACCATAAAAAGGACCCTGTTTTTGAATGAGGCTTGAATGAGCAGGGTCTACTTTGTCAAGGAAACAAGGTCACTACTCTATTTTGCAACATTGTGCTGTGAGAGTGTCACTGCCTGTTATCAGAGTCCAGAAAGATTGGAAATACACTGCATCCATAGATAGCTGAAACAACTGGACTAACACCTGTTTGGCAATGCTGCAAGGGCAGAAAATGCAGCTTTTGACCTAGGGAATATCAACCCAGTTGCCTCATGAATGGGAAGGAGCTCATGCCCTCACTGCCACATTTCAGGTAAAGGCAAAGCAATTAACTTTAGTTGTCTATCTTAATATTATGTGATCTAATAGGCTTCATGGAAATGTGATGTAATTGTATTCCCTACATCATAGGAGGCCAACCCACGGCACGGGTGCCACTTAGTGGCACGCCAAGCCTTTTGAAGTGGCACACACTACCATTCCTGCTTGAGCCGAGCGCTGAAGTCCCTCTCTCTTTCTCGACCCCAGCGCTCCTTTCCAACCCTGTGACACTAGAGGAGGTCTCTGCACCCCACTGCACCTTATTCTTCTTGTGCTGTCACTGTGGTTTAAATATTTTCATTACCTTAGATTTATTTATTTATTTATTTAAGTGGCATGCTCAAGATTATCTACATAAAATGTGGCACATGGCATGCCACGGGTTGTCTACCACTGCCCTACATGGTCCCTGATTGGCTGGAACCACTTAAGAAAAAGTCTACCAGTGGGAAGAAAATGCACCAAAGCAGCAGTAGGGTTGGAAACTGAACTCCACATCACTAAGAATAGCAGAAAAAATGTTTGGGAATTTTCAGGGAATATTTCATGCTCCATGAAAACCCCACTTTCATTTGAGGACCCACATTCAGCACAACTCTTGTTTCATCCTAGTTCTCCATTCTTATACTTAACTTTGGTGGTCTTCCTACATTTTTTGCCAGTTTACAATCTAGTTTCATCGTGTGGATAATGAAGAAAAGATTAACCTTTCTGATATGAGAAGCATTCTAATTCTTTTTTTTTAAGTCCTGGGATGGCATATTTATATTGACATTTATACTGATTCATTTTATGACGGAGTGAAGGTGATGAACAGACCTAGGCAAGAGGTCACCTTGTGTCAAGGCTAGTACCCAGTCTGTCAAACACGGTGAATCTAAGTTGGCTAATGAGGAATTAACTAGACAGAAAGAGGCCATTTCACTGTTTTCATGCAATCCCAACCTGTTAAACAATGCTAATCAGGCGTTTATTAAGTGAAGCCATTATGCCACACTTGCTGTAGCCTTTACCATATGTCAGAGAGGTTGTAAAATATTATTCATTAGATTTAAAGCTGATTAATAAGAGTCATTTAATAGGGGAGCTTTCTTCCTTTCGCCTCCAGCTCAGCATATGTATCAAGGTTAAACTAATATCAGGAGAAAGCACGTGAAAAGTTATCACTTTTAAAAGAACAGATCATCTTTAACAATTTGATTAAATTTTTACACCTGGAAAACTTGATGCGCATCCTTTAGTTTAATTAAATAATAATTATACGCAAAAAAAGAAACTTGGATGACAGGACACATGTATGCATTGGGGTGATTGCCAAGTTTAACTGAAATAGCGAACATTCACATATCAGTGTCGATGTTGGGGAGGGGGCATCAGGCATTGACCAGTTCAAGTGCTGGCCAAGAACCGACACCCATCAGATGCAGCAGCGTCACTGCAGGGGGGGGCGGAGCTCCAAGTTCCGTCGGGCTCTGACCCTCCGGTACACAACAGGAGAAAGCGGCCCCGCCCCCTCGCCTTTGGAGCTATTTGGAAAGGCTCCAAAGGCGAGCGGGCGGGGTCGCTTTCTCCTGTCATGTAACGGAGAGTCAGAGCCCGACGGAACTTGGAGCTCCGCCCCCCCCTGCAGTGACGCTGCTGATAAGATGGCCCATCTGGCCAGACCCACCTGTGAACCTTCAATGTCGATTGCAATGGTAGCACTCAAGACTGCCATCAAGCAACAGGCTTTTTCCCAGGGCCTGCGGTAGCACCAACACTAATTCAATATTTAACAGCTGTTGGACATTCACTTCTATATCGTTCAATATAAATCAGCAAATCCTCACTTAAAGCTGTTTTGTTATAAAGTTGTTGAGGAAAAAAAAAGATTCCCTGCTGGGGCCACTGTCTGTGTGGAGTTTGAACATTCTCTCCATATCTGCGTGGGTTTTCTCTGGCCCAGAATGCTCACATTTATGTCAATGTTTTATATTAGAAGTGTTTGGGGTCTATTTTATTTATTTATTTATTTCTGTATTTATATACTGCCTTTCTTATCCTCAGGTTGCTCTTCGTTCAGATATTATTCAAGGCGGTTTACATAGGCAGGCTTATCTAGATCCGATAAGGGTCTTTACAATATTGTTCTGTATAGAACCCTACAATTCCAGCTAGTTTCCTCCATGGTGTAGTCATCTTCACTAGCTACCGAACACAAGTCTCGAGTTCTCTACAGGACGCCACAGTTTTGTGACCAGAAATATGCCTTGAACTCTTGTTCAATTAGCCTACGGTAAAATTGGTCTCGTTATAAGTCATTTCACTTAAAGATGCAGGTTCCAAGAACCTATCGACAACTTTGAGGACTTTCTATACAGCATTTACAAGAAATCTTCAGGCATCCTTCCCTGCTACCTCCTAGTTCCTTTTTTTAAAAAATGACTAAATATAAGAGTTATCAAATAATTAAAGATCTTTAGTTGACTAATCACTATTCATTCAATTGGTTAACCAATTAAACTTAAATAAACATATACGTCACCACATCCTTAATATATGAGGCTAACAGCCCAATCCTGCGTAAAGATCCGCGGTTGACCCATACGGCCGGCCGCAGGATCCTACATCCTTCTCGGGCCGCTCTGGCGTGGCCCGGGGTCTCCTTGGGGGAAGGGGATGTTCGTCCCCTTCCCCCAGTGTAGGGTTGCCTGGGGCCTACAGGCCTCCTCGAATGTACGCCGACTTTCAAGTCAACGTACATTCGGGGTGGCAGAGCAAGGGCCGCCGAGATATTACGGCCAACATCCCTGACCCCTCCCGAGTCAGCTCGGCTAACAGCCACCCTCCCCCCACCACCCGGCCCTCCCTCCCTCCCTCTGCCCCTGCTCCCAACCAGAATAACCATTCTCCGGTGGCTGCAGGATGGTTCCAACGCGGAATGAGGCCTGCCGGTCTGCACGCCAGTGGGCCTTACTCTGAGGGTGCCGAGAACACACTTTATGCAGGATTGCACCATAAATAGCTTACTTTGCCTTTGCATGACTACTCAGAAGCATCTCTCATTGAGTTCAGTGGGACCTACTCCCAGGTAAGCATGTATAGGATTGCAGCCAAAGGCTATCATGCATGGTTAAAAGGAAAGGCTGTTAAAGATTTTTTTTTCATCATTTGGTCTGTTGATCAAAGAGCCTCCAAATATAAGCAAGTATGTTCTGAACTCACACCCTCAGTGATTTTTAAAAAGTTTTTTATAAATAACAATTGGCCTTAATCAGTAAGGCCAATTTTTATTTGTAAAAGCAATTTTTATTAATTAATTAATTAAAGCTTTAGTTGATTACCCTATGAATTGAACCAATCAAACCCTAATCAAATAGCACTGATATGGAGTCACACCTGATTCACAATGATATGCGCACACACACACACACACACACACACACACACCCTAAGCAACATAAAGTTATTGGATGTGGAATTTCTTTAAGTATTACCTCAGGGAACCTCCCTCACCGAGGCTGAGTGCTGGTAATAAAACTAAGGACTGACACGAGGCAGTGGTAAAGTTACCAAAAACTTAAGTTTACTCACATATCCAATGAATACATATATATCTCATCTGATTAGGATCAGAGGTTCAACTAACTTGAGATAGCAAGCCCCTAAAGCTGGCTTGCCCTGCAGGCCTTGTGCTTAAAATAGTGGAGGCATCAGAGGGCTTGGTCTGGACATCTTGATAGATCAGTCAGGAGAAGGGCAGAAAAGGAGGGGGGAAGAGCAGTTATGCCACCCCCCTCAAGGATCACAGAGAGAACAGACAGGAAGGGTCTGGGTCACTGGGCATTAGTTGCCCCCTTTGGATATCAGTCTGCCCCCCCCCCTTTCTGGATACAGACGGAGTTGTGCCAATTTCAACAAAAGGCATATTGTGAATTTTCATATCCTTGCTCAAAGGATGACCTTGTAGGGTTGTCACCATGCAACTCATATATAAGGTCTAACCTATTCAATCTTCCACTCAGGAAGGAGACAAAGCAGTAGCCACAGTTCCTCCCACCGTTCTTTTGTTGTTGTCCTGTTCAACAGAAACACCCACACCACTCACCTGCAATGGTGAACAGTGCTCCAGATACACTGCACAGCAGGAGAGAGAACGGATGGATGACAAGATTGTGAAGGGAAAAGGGCCCAGACAGGCTCAACCAGTGCCCAGCCCGGTGAACCTCTGATGCCCCTGGGTTCACGGTGAGCATTAGAGTTGTATGTAGCATGTAATGGAAATAGTTGTATCATGTGTCACTAGCATTTGGATTTTAGTAAGTGAAATAGACTGTCCTTCCACCTCCCTGAAGCAACGGTAAAGAACTGTGTATATTTCTCAGCTGACTGCTGAAATTAAAAGGATTGGGGGGGGGGGAGACAGAAATGGGCCCACCTTCTTTACCCCACTCAAAGCTGAAAGTACATTCTAGTTCAGGGATCACCAACACAGTGTCCATGTGCACAGAGGTGCCCATGAAAATATCTGGTGGTGCCTGCCCACCCACCTGCTCCTGCTGCCACCATCCAGCTCCATGGGCTGGTATTGTGAATGAAGTATAGGTAGCACTTGTGAATGAAGTGTAGGTAGCAGAGGAGGAGCAAATTATTTTCCTCTTCTCTTGCCAACACTTCCTCGTATGCTCCCTCTCCCATGAAATATTGTGAAGTGGAACATCTGTGTGTATGGATAGGAGGAAGATGTGTGTATATGTGTCTGGAAAAGTGGCAGGTGTGTACCTGTGGGTGGAAGATGCACTCTACCTGATTCACCACAATGGCACTCCAGTGCTACCAGATGTAGACAATGAAAAAGAAAATTTTAGGGTCTGCATGCGAAAACAGCTTAACCGCTTTGATCATGAATCAAATGTCAGCTCTAACCTATGAAAACTGATATGAACTACTACAGAACTCTGTCTCATTACTAAATTTTTAAAAATGGTTTCTGAGCCATACCATTTCAAAAAATGCATCAAAAGTCTTGCCAAGTGATAAGAGAAACAGTTGCAATGCCGTATCATTCTGATTTGCCTTTTAGTGGTTATACAAACTTTCACAGCATTACTTCACGACAGAGATCTCTTTCTTTTCATATTACTGTAGAACCTTCTTCACCCAGAAGACTGGAAAACAAAGAACATTTGAATAAGAATGTTTTAGGGATGCACTGAAAGGTTAGGCAGGCATCCACCTAAAAGATGTTCATATAATGGGAGTTCACACTGAAGAGCACCTCAATTTAACAACTCAGTGAAGAATACCATGTCATCTTGATCTTCCTCTACAATCTCATTAACTTCAATTGATTGACTCGTGAGCTATCTGCTTTCAGGATATGTTTGTTCATCTTTTAATTTCACCTTATAAAATCAGTACTATTGGAGGCACACTTCACGCTTCCATTGAAAACAAGATTACTTATAGAGTGAATGAAAGAGTAAGAACTACCTGCCTAGCCTTCAGAAAAGACTATCACTTGTGCTCCTGTGTGTCACTGTTCTGAAACTGCCTCTTCTGAGGGCAAGTAAATCGGATTCATCACTGCATTGCGAATGATTGAATGATCCAATTGCACCCAATTCAGAGACCTGGCAGCAGAACTACCTGTCCTCAGGGAAAGATCTTGTTTTAAATGTAATCTTTTACATTTAAGATTTTAAATGTAATCTATTATGATCTTGTTTTAAATGTAATCTTTTTTAAAATCAATTTTAGATGTTTTTATTGTTAATTGTTTTTTACTGTTTTAAAAAGTAATTATCTATTTGTATTTTTTGTATTCTCTGTTTTGTTGTAAGCCGCCTTGGGTCCCTTTGGGGAGAAAGGCGGGATATAAATATTGTAAATAAAAATAAATAAATAAACCTGATGGGAAGGAAGTAGTGACTTATGCAGAGTCAGGCTTCGCCTAAGTCATGCAGCAACAGGAAGGGAGAAGATGATGAACTGTCGTGTATCAAGAAACGGTGGTGATGATGATGAAAAGAAGATGATGATGATGGCAAAGTAGTGATTGGCCATTCATTAAAATAAGGCAACGTGTTATGCCGGGGGGCGGGGCTAAAACAACCTTCAAAAGCAAAGCATACTTTATGGATAGTCAATCTGTAAAGGAGTAATTTTGACTCATAAAAGACTTTATTCATTAATTAATTGATTTATTTCTCTCAGCACCCTCATCAATTTTTTTAAAAATGTGATACACTGTTTGGGAATGACTATTTTCAGTGTCTACCACATAATTCTGATACAGGAAGCTGAGTCTACATTTGTTATCCCTTAACTGGGCACAAGGAAGACTCTTTCAGCTCAAACCTATGCAGAGCTAGGCACACTTAAAACCACTGAAAAATCAATGGGCTTAAGCATGCTTAACTACATTGGATTGCAGCTTTGTGGTTTTTGCTGCAAGAGAGTAACACAGCTATGCTTTGGGAATTTACATCCATTATATTTTCCAAGTTCTGTGTAAACATTCACAGAGCAGTCAGAATGCCCCTATAATTGATGTATGATTTGTTTCTTAGTGAACGTTGCATTATTTAAATGGCATACCATCATTTAATATGGGAATGTTTGTGCAGCAGGCAACTTCAAAGTTCACAGGTGTCAGCAATTACTCATACCACAAAGGATTCAAGTGCTCCAGTTACCAACCAGTTATGCAGTCCATGCAAACATTTAGCTTCATTAAATTTAATACTCTTCCCTGTACATCTTGTTCCAAAATCAGCGAAAGCATTTCACTCTTGTGGATTGGGTGAGTGGGCTAATCAATGATCTTCCACTTGCTGCAGTGTTATGGGGAGGGAGATGGACCCATCCTGTATGATTCTTCTTTAATTTACATTTTCTGAAAAGGCATCTTCCAGCATTGTTATGTTATCAATGCAGATAATATGTAAAAAAAACAAAAACAAAAAAACACCCCAGCATTTGGAAAGAGGCCAAACCCATCAAGATCTTCTTCCAAAAGATAACTTCCCATAGTCCATCCCTGATGACAGTGCCTTGAATATCTTTAACTTTCCCATCAGAACCACTTAGTGTTATGAGGCTTCACCACAGTTTGAACATCGCTACTATTGTCAGAACCAGGCAAACAAATTTATGATGATGTTCCTGGGAATAAGGAACGAATGCAAAGGGGATTTCTCCGTAGTTCTTCATTAACATTTCATTCATTACAACAAGGGAGTTATAAGAGTTTCCTTTTAAGCAAATTAGGTCACGGGGAAAAAAATACACAGCATGGAAACACAATGTATTACTACACAGAACAAAAGAGGTGGTTAATAAATTATGATAATGGAATTAGTCTACTGCTAATGCTGAAAGGCACATTTAAATATTGTGAAATTTACTTAGCAAGAGGAAACCTCTTACATGTATTCATAAAATGTTTCTCTTTCCTTTGTGCTGCCGTTTTTGTCATTCTTCCATACGCTGTTTCCCTCTAAGGGCATGTATGTAGTCTACTTTAAACATTTGCTTTGGTCGGTTGTACAGCCAAAAGAGCCGCTTGAGGAAGTGCAAGATGCTGCAAGCGACAATGAGAGCCAGAGACAATCCAGAACCATTCAAGTAAATCAGTTCTGGAGATGAAGAGAGTTCAGGGAGATGGCGAGTGAAAACAACTTGCCTATTAAATGAGAAATCAATCATTCAATTAGTCCTAAGCACTTTGACTAAGCAAGGAAATGACGTGCTAGTTTACCAAAGCACTTTGGGCACGATCACCATCTAAATTCATGGCAAATCTCTCATTAATTTTAACGACTGGGTATTACACCTATAGTTATATCACAGCTGGTTCGTTCATTTGCTCTCATTCTAATTTGTTCCAAGGCAACTCCAACATGTAGGCAAGGAGTACTATGGAAAAGCGATCTTGGGATTGTGGTGCATAGTAGCTCAATGAAAACACTGTCCCAGCTGTAGGAAAAAGGCATGGTCCGTGCTAGGGATCATTAGGAACGGGATCACAAATAAAACTGCCAATAGTAATGTTCTTATAGAAATCCATGTAAGGCTGCACATAGAATACTATAGCCACAAATCTTGTTGCCACATCTTATTGTAGAACTGGAAACGGTTCAGAAAGTCAAAATTAGGAGGTTGAAGGAACCGCCGTACAAGGAATATTTACAGTGTTTGGGCTTTGTAATTTAGAAAAAAAAAGAAGTCTAAGAAGGAATGCAATAGGGCAGGCATTTATAAAATTGTGGTACAGAGAAAATGGTTAGTGAACCCCCCCCCCCCGTTATAGCATAACATAATGGTGGGGCATTCTGGGTTCCTTTCTTGTTCCTCTTGGTACCAGAGGGTGGCGAGGGTTTGGTTTAGTTTGCTTTCATGTGATTTTGTTCAGTAGTGCTAGTCTGATCTGTGTGCCTAGAGTTAGGGAGCACTTTCTCTTTTCTTTTCTTTAAGAGGGGCTTCCCAGATGGTTGGTCTGCCCATGCTGGAGTGAGATGCTACCATTGAAAGGGTGATGGGTAAAGGGAAATATGGGGGTTGGGGGTTGGGATGGTTATTTCAGGGGAAGGAGGTTTGCTATCCCTCTTTCCAGCCTTTGCTCCATACCTCCTACCTCTGCCTCTCCATACTACTGTCAGGAGTGCATGAAAAACTACATGTCTCATTTACTTATATTCTATTGTGCATAGGACCAGGCTACATATGTTATATTACTTTTGGTTTACAAATGCAATGGTGCCACTGAACGTCCTCCATGCATCCATCCTGGGGTCTGTGACTGCATGGACATAATCTTGGTCTTTTGAGTTCAGCGTATCTAACAAGAAAAAAAATAGGGCAACACCAAATGTTCACTTATTTTGGAAACTGTGGAGTCAACCCATTCTTGTCCCAAGCCTATGGTCACCTTTCAGAACACCATCTGTTCCATAAGTACACTCCAAACCCCGTCCCAGTGGTTGCATCAGAATGAACTTGGAGCTTGAATGAACAGATGTTCTGCCCTCCAAAAGGAAACTCAGTTGAATTTCTCCAGAAAGTCCAGCTAAGTATGTAATCGCCTATCAATTTTCTTTTTTGGACTGTCTTCTGGTCCTAACGTAACTCACTCTCCTTTGGTTTTGGCTCTGGTTTTCTTGGGGAATGGGTGATATACTTTTGTAAAGTGTAGACTGGCACATAGTCTTAAGACTGACTCATAATATTTCTTTTAAAATGTCCACTCCAAACAATCAAAAGCATTATAGATGTCCAAAGAGACAGCAAAGTAGTTGGCATTCCCAGGTTTTCCAATGCGATACCCTAGGTTCACAGCTTTGTGGAATTGTCTGTAATCCATTTCTCATAGATAAATCCATCTGGATGGATATCATCAGAAATAAGCCGTCATATGGCATGAAATGAATAGCATGGTTGTTTATGTGTGCCAGCCAGTATGGGGATGCAATGTTAGTGAAGAATTACATTATTTGGAAAGCACAGTAATAAAAATGTTTGCATCCGGAGAGAGATAGTAAGAGTCCATGCATGACACCTCTCTACCATTTCATTCTGCACAGCATACCTGTGTTTCCCTTGAGAATGTCCAGAGAGTGGATGAAACGTTGGGACTGATATTGACATTTTATGTGGTTTTTCTGTGTTTTTATATATTTTATATATTTTAAACTGGAATTCCTCTTACTTGTTTGATATTATAAAAAATTTTTTACATGATCTTTTAAACCCATAAAAATCTCTACCTCTTTTTTTGCAATATGTCTGATCATGAGAATATCCATGCTACACCTCTCTACCAGTTTAGATACAACCACTATTTGTGCCTCTTCCCAAGATGGAGGAATTTGCCCATTTAACAATAAACTAGGAACAGTAACCTCTGCAAAACATGCATGAAACTGTGATGACAAGATGTCAGTTCTGAGTGTTTTGCAATTTTCATTCATTTAAGGACATCAATTGATTTCTTAGGTCATATTTTTGTCTAATAAATAGATATGGTCTTTGCCTAGTTTAGGAATGTAGAAGTTCTGTAGATAATTGACAACAAACATTCTTTATGTATTTATTTACAATATTTTTACCCCGCCTTTCTCCCCAAAGGGACCCAAGGCGGCTATAATCAACTGTGCAGCTATAGTAACATCTGAATTTGTTTCCTGGGTTTGTATGGTACACGTCTTCATTAACATGGCATCCTCTTACTAGCTAGCACAGATGGGAAGCAGATTCAAGCCTTCTCATGACAGTCATATAACTGAAGCTACATATGAATGAGTCCTTACGTGTGTGTTTTTTACTTTAACATTTTACATCATAGGCAGCTTACAACAGTAATCTAAAAACAACCATTTAAAATGGCTATCACCAAAATGCTGCTCAAAATTCAAGGAAAATTCGAAGGGAGTTTGGGGCAGGGGTTTCCTTTCTGGCAAAACAACTGAAGAATTTCAAGGAAACCAAGAGTTTTGATGGTTAAAATTTCTCAAAGGGTGTTTAAGATATCATTGGATGTTTACTAAAGTGAAATGCCCAGGAAAATGAGGGTTCTTTCTCAAGTGAGCCAAAATGGTTGCAATAGAATTAGCATAACTTCTGAGGAGGATGAAGAGAGTCTATACATTCCTATCCTAGAGCTTCCAAGATGGATTTCAGCTACCAGTGAAGTTATCCATTTTCATTCTATCATCATCATGTAAAGTCCACAGATCATATAATGTTCATTATCAAGGATATGCTGGATGTCTTCAACAAGATTTTGCTTGGCAATGCTCCTTTAAACCATCTACTGAACAAGACTGGGGTTTACAACTGCTTAAATCGAAACTTAATTATAAGCAGAATATATTTATTTAAATTTATTTCAAGATCATAAACCAAGAGAAAAACCACACATGAAAATAGTTGTGTGTTACTCTATAAAGGCATGAAATGGCATTAGCTGATCGCATACAGCTAGGCATGAGCTTGGGAGAAACTTAAAAGGAAATATTTCAGAACTGAATCTTTATTTTCCTTACTAATTAATAAACATCACGCTGTGAATAACTAGTGATAATGTTCTAATAAGAAAAATCAATAAATTTGCACCCAGGGTCACAGTAATTGATGCTGCAGAAGAAAAAAATGTATTTTCCATTGATCCTTCAGCAAACTTCTGACTAAAAAGGATAGGAAAGAAAGCCAATTACTGTAGTGTGCCTCTGAAAATGATAAGATTAAAAAAAAGCTAATTATATGTTTTTGAATAACTACAATTTTTGATGAAAGTGAGTCGAACAGGGGCAGCCTATGTCTTCTGCACAGAGCTATTACTTTTGACTAATTAAAATAGTTAGCGTTACCTTAAAATGCTCTTCCGCCAATGGACAAACAAATAGATAGAGCTGTCAAACTTCAAAACTTAGTTGGACACGTAGCTCATCCTGGCTCGTGCCAGAAAATTAAACCGAAAATGAGTGCCACACTTGGACTGAAAGCCCACATTTGTGCTTTATGAGCATGGAAAGAAGTCAACTTTTTTTTTAAAAAAAGAAAAGTCACCATGATATGCAAGACTTATTAGGCCTGTGGTGTAGGCTTCCTGGGAATGAGTTGGGGAAAAGGGAAACCGAATGTAGAAAGTCTCACTACTTGAGTTTTGGTACTGTAGCCACACTGGCTTTCATAGAAGAGGCAGGACAATCACATGGAGGTTGGGCCAGGGTGACCAGATAAAATGTAGGACACAGTGCCTATACTTTTAACCATTGTAAAGAAGAGGAAATTTTGGCAGGTGCAGCTTATCATGGAAGGGTGCAAAAAGCTGCACCTGCCAAAACTTCCTCTTCTTTACAATGGTTAAAGGTATAGGCACTGTGTCCTACATTTTATCTGGTCACCCTGGGTTGGCCTGCTCACAATTCCAAAGCACAAGACGAAGCCCGAGTAGTTTGAACACCTCTCTGGCAGAAGATCTTTACTGATCTCCATTGCTTCCCTGGGACTGACTTACTTTCACTGCACATCATCCCACAATGACTTGGGAAGAAGGCAGCACAGGCAGAACTGCTGCTTAAACCTGTAAATGTTGGAACTATGGTCAACTGCTGCTTTGTTCTGATGCTTTCCTGTGTGTACTTTTAAGAGTGACAGAGGTATGCATTCTATTCTTCTCCAAATGCTGTTGTGGAATAGTTGCCCTAGATAAAGGTTTCTCAACCTGTCGCATGTGGGCCCCTGGCCACCGAGATGGCGGCCGCACGGCACTGCACCGGAGCCCTGAAAGCAGTGGCATGACCTCTGCAGAGGCCGAATGCACAGATTTCCAGGGCTGGAAAATGCCCTCCCGCCCGCCCTTGTCCCTATACCTCTCCTTTCAGACCTCCGGCTCAGGTGAAAATCCGGAACTGCCGATGACGTCATCGCCACTTATTTCTGGTGTTACTCAGCACAGTGGCGGCCACAGATATGGTACGCCGCCACACCAAAGAGGTTGAGAACCCCTGCCCTAGATTCTTGCACAGCAGCAGGCTGCTCATTGAGCATGGAGATTTACACATGCTCATTAGTGGAGCATATGGTCGGTGCTGGGTTGTGGAGGCAGAAAGTAGGGTAAGGCAGCAATCCTATACACATGTACCTGGGAGGAAATTCCATTGAATTCAACAGGATTTACTTCTGAGTAGACATGCTCGGAGTGTGCTGTAAGTTGTTCAGAAGGAAAGCTGAAGTTGAGTTTGAGAAATGCTGAACACTTTTAGCTTCATTGCTTACTCTTTTGACATTTATATTGGTATTGGTTTTTCAGTGAGCTTTATAGTAGTGTTACACCTATAGCAGGAGACGTGGTTGGTTGCAGGGTAGTATGCATATGGCTTCACATGGCTCATGGTTATTTTGCATTTTTACTTCTATCCACTTACTCTTATTCCCATTCTTACAGCCACTCTCTATAGCACTTGAGGATAAAACAATCACGCTTATCTGTTCTTAGGCAACTGCATTTAGCTAGCGCATACACAACTGATCTGATATTAATATTTCTCACTGATATTGATATTTCTCACTGAAATTGATATGATTGAAATCTACTTTGCATTGACTGGTTCAGGCTCTTAACCCCGAACAGTGGCATCACTAGGGGGGTGCCGACCACACCAGGTGACACCATCAGGGGGGTTACACCATAAGCGGCCAAAAATTGTGGAAACCTTTTGAAAAATCTGTATTTATGAATAATACCATAAAGCTATATATCATTGGGAAGGTACTTTAACGCAGAATGTAATGAAACAAACCATGTTGAATTATCTGTATTCTATAAAAAGTTATGGCAAACTGGAAAAAGAAAACACAACTGCCTTATGTAACAAAACTTTCCTTAATTCAAAACTGACCAATGAGTGGCTGCCATACATAGAATTGGTCCATGCTAGGAAACAGATTAACAGCCCAATTCTGTGTAACATCAACCACAGTGTGCTTTGCCCTAAGCAGGATCAGGGCCATGCCGGCGGAGCTGGGGCACACCTCAGGGGAAAGGGACGTTCATCCATTTCCCCCAGTGTAAGCCCCAGTGGCCCGAATGGGCCTCCTTGGATGTGCTGCAGCTATTTTGCTGCCGCACATTCAAGGGGCTGGTATAAGGCCGGCCAGGCCCGGGAAGGGGTGTTGGATATCGGCTGAGTGTGCCGCCAATATCCCTGCCCCTGGCCTGACCGTCCAATCGTGCACTCCCCCGCCACCCCGGCCGAACTCCCCACGCCCTCCCGCCACCCAGCGCAGGCCCTACCTGCGTTTGGCACAGGTGAGGTGGGAAAATGAGAGAGATCTATGTGGAGGGAACAGAAACAAATACATAAATATGGGGGGGGGGGGAAGAGAAACAAACAGATTGGCATGAAGGTGGGAAAATATTATGTGGTGCACTGTGCGCACACAGAGACAAAAGATAGTACAACACCCAGCCACCTCAGGTGTTGGGCAGGCTCATCCTGTGAATAAGGTAAAGCAGGAATGAACAAAAAAAAATGTTATAATCATGGTGGGAGTCTGAGGTCAAGGCCAGCTTCTGGAGACTGATGTAGCAGTTGCTTGAGTGAATTGTTTTAACCTGTGAATGGAGATTCATTTTAAGTTTGAGATGTTATGAATCAAGCATTAAGCAACAGCAAGAAGCAACATTATATTTTTTAAACAGCCAAATAGCCTTTCTTAGGTTTCTTCTAAGAATCATTCTCATTTCACCATAGTAAGCAGCTCTGAGTTTACCCAGAATAACTGAATATTTATGTTAGTGGGTATGTCCAGAACACGGTCTCGGAATCAAGAGGACAAGGTTAACAAAAATAATTTTTACTCTGTATTTTCCATCTTAAAATCTGCCGTATTGTTGCAATGGTAGAGAAATGCCACAGTCATGACTATATTTGTAAATCAGTGACATACCAATCCAAAACAGAGTGTGCAACATATTTTCATATAAAGAATAAATGTGGGGACAACTGTAATGAGAATTGGTAATTACAACAAGGCTAGATGTGGGGGGTTGCATTTCCCTATCTTAAATTCTTGACATCTCTGTCACGATTCGTCATGTCATGTTCAGCACCGTCACATTGGCTTAGAATATGAGACAGCAAACATGGCACAGAATGTCACAGTAACCAAAATGATCTGTCAGCAAGAATATATGGGGAGAGAAACTTGTACTCTTTTAGCCTCTTCTAGGTTAAAGCATCCATTCTTAGAAGAACTTTTTGACCCAGTTTTCTCCATTTTTTGATTCAGCTCTAGCCTGCACCCCTCCCTTCTCTCCAGCATTGGAGGGTATTAGCCACTCCTGTCTAAAGAAACACAAATAAATGTGAATAAATGTGAACAGACCAGAAGAATGTCCCTGATGGATCAGACCAATGTCCCAATAGTACAACATTATCTTTCCAATGACAGCCAACCAGATGCTTGCAGAAGCTGAAAAGCAGGACTTGAAAAGCATGATCCCTATAATTTGTTACTACAACATCTAAGATACTCAGTATCAACATCTACGATACTCAGAGATATTGGCTCTGAACATGGAAATTCCATTTAGCTAATGTGGCTAACAACCACTGCGAATACTTGTCCTTGGTTAATTTGTTAAAAGCCATCTAAGCTAAGGGACACAAGTTAATGCCTCATGTGTACTTCCTCTTGTCAGTCGTCCCACATGTAGCTAGCATCTCCCCAGTTTATTACATTTATATCCCACTTTTATTTTAGAAAGCTTAACAGTGGTCCTACATCCAAGCACCGATCTGATTCATATCTGATCCATATCCGTTTCGCGTCAACAGTGGCATCACATTGGATGCTTTCAGACCATTCAGTGGGCAATCTGGTGCACCGAACAAAACGTTACACTACTAGCGGTGAGTCCAGATCAGTGCTGCATTAGCTCTGAAAACAGGATCTGGTGTTTTTTTTTTTCTTTAAAAATCATCTGGAAAGGCTCTAATAGAGCAAACAGAATGTGACTGAAACAGCCCAGTGCATATCCAAATCCAATGACTTGGGTTGAAGCCAATTTAGTTCTGCTGAGGTCAATGAAACCAAATCAACTTAGAGCTGAGTATTTTAGCATAGGTGGCTTGTGAAGTGGGTTGCCTACATCATAAACCAGGCACTTTTCCCCCCCTTTGTTAGTTTTCTTTCTTTTTTCAGATTTGTTAAGTATTCATTAGAGGCGGCTGAAGCTCAGGCATAGCATCTGTTTATCCAAGGCATTGCAACTGCATCCAATTTGTCGATGAGAAGTTAAGCAACCTGGCCAAGCTAACAATGCAAATCTTTCTGTTCATCATATTAAAATGCTGGACATTACTTGTCCCTTTGCCGCTAGTCTTTTTCTGTTTTGAATAAGAAGCAAAACCCCCAGCATGGTGTAAAATAAACCAGAACAGACTCTTTAAAGAAAAATGAAAGAACCAGATGCTTGATGCAAAATGTTAACGCTGTCAGAAAGAGTAACCAAAAAGTGTTTTTTTATATTAAAAAAGGAATAGAAAATGTTTTACTATGTAACTCTAGTTAATCTGCTTATACGAGAGGATGTACAGCCTCTTATATAAATTATAAAAGGTGATACAGTGGACTAAAGCTGTTTTAAATTTTCAGAGACCCACTCTCATGTCAACTGGTAGTCTTTCCCCCTGTTTTTCATTATTAGATGAACCAATTAAACGACACTCAGACTGCAACTTATTCTAAGCACACAATTTGTATATAAAAATCCTACCCGCCTTGATCTTGCCCTAACTCAGCAAAGTGGCTTCACTTTTAAAAAATAAATAAATAAGGGTTTTGCACACAAACTGGCACATTTAAATGCTTGACATAAGAATTCTCAAACGGTCTTAACTAGATTTTGGCATTTAATAAGCCGTAAACTGCAGAAGCTATTTGCAGATGAAGTCTCATTTTTGTCCATCAGCAGGGGGCTGGGAGCATAATTAATTGAGTGAAAGTTAAAAGACGGACAGCATGGTTACATTTATGCAAATACCGCGGTAGCACATCTAACAGAAGAGGAAAAATAGCTGCTAACTGATTGGTTTGGGTTTGGACCAAAATCCACAGGGCCCATTTAACCATAGCAGATTGTGCATACAACAATTAAGTTCTATAGTGTGTGTTCTTTTTCTATTTTTTCTTCTGTTGCTATTAAAATATTTTTGCCTGCAAGATAAGAAATACCAGGGAAAAAACCACACTGTCTTAGCAGTTAAATTTTAAGTCCAAGACAATTCTATTTTTGTTTTTAGGTTTCCTTATTGATCATGAATATTAAAATAAGCTAGGAAAACATGAATGCTAAAATAAGCTAGGAAAACAAAAATTAGATGATGCATGGGCCTTCCACCATATGTCAGTCTCTGCTGTTTGTTTCTTTTATTCATATCCCAGGCATATGCATCCTGGTACACCAAAGGTTCTGTTTAATTAGTTAGCTAAAAAGCTTAAACCATAGAGATCAGGACAGATGCTA